>OU830598.1:81880245-91880245 GCA_917563855.2 Limnephilus lunatus
TGTGTTTGTGTGAGGGGTAGATTTGAAATTATAATTTGTGTAGACTTTCCGAGTAACAAAAATTGAATTGGTTATCTCGAGTTGGCGTAGTGCTATTAATAAGTTTTTCTTAAATTGGTGCTAAGAAAAAAGCTCATTTTTAATTCCTTGAAGGCGTAAGTAATGTGTAATTTTTACACTTTATTAATTTGATTAAAACTTCCTTGAAATTATTTTTTTGTTGGATATTATAAAATACTTATATGCAATGCTTGTTACATTAAGAAACAATCATAAATAAATTTTATCTGTTCGCTCGGTACCTACCCATGAAATTATATACTGAAATATCCGAGATCTGATATTATTAATACATAACATGCAATCGTGAAAAATCTAGAACCTTATTCTGAAATAATGGTTTTTCCTTGCCAAATTCTTTAAAATGCAGGAAAATGTTGATTCTGCCAAAATAATATTGAAATGATTTAATGCGTACCCTTCTAGAACTAGATCTTATTGTCCGTAAAAGATATTAGATGCATTTTTGCATAGTTGTATTATATATCTTTAAAGAAGTTTATTAAAACAGATTTCAAAAGGTTTTAGTTGAAAGTAATCAAAAGTATGCTTTACTGATAATAAAATAACCTTAAGAAGATTTAAAACTTGACTCAGCTTTTAATGTTTACGTATAAGCATTTAAATCGACACTACTGACTAAAAACACTAATGGCTTACAAAGGTACCTAGTACGTATTTATGAAAATATAAAATTACTTAAATTGTCAAGAGAGAATAAATTATAAGTTATATTTTATGATATCAGTGATCCTAGTTATTAACCAGATCTGAATAGCCCCATACCTTCACTCCCAATACTCCCCCATTACCTTCAACCTCACAGCTCCAGACGGTTAGGAGATGTTGATAAAATAAAAAAAATAAAAATTGGCAAGCTTAACAACATCGTTTGTAACCACATTACATTCTTCCAAATTCTGCACAGTCATTGAAATTTCAAATACTTAAAAAAGTGCAAAGTATTAACCAATAGTAGGCTTCGTAAAACGTAATAGGTCGATATTATAAAGCAATTTGTGGCAGGTGGTGCCCCTACCGGTAATATGATGCATAAATATGCATATTCCATATGGATGTCATATACATGCACTACTGCAGCGAGTGTGGGGATATCCTTGCATGTGTATGTATGTGGATGGTATGTGTGCAATGCGCATGTGGGTGCATGTGTGCATACGTGTGTATATGCGTAGTGTTTGTGTATACGAGGCAGTGCAGGTGTGGGTGTGTGTGGTGAACCGCGCGGCTGAGCGAATCATAAGCCGGTTTTGATCGCTCAGACAGAAAATTATGTTTCCAAAATCAATTAACCAATTGTAGTGGAATATGTTTGTTCCTCAGTGAAGGATTGTTGTTTTTTCCCCCCATTCCGGTCGGTCTACAAGCTCGGAAACAGTCGGCTGCATTCATGGTGGATCACTGGAAAACTACCCTTAAAGTCACAAACCGTACTATTAAAAAAAATCCCCTACTTGACGAAATGCATCCCTTTTTATAATATCACTAGTTAATTATATTTTAGCTTGAAGCTGAATAATTTTTTAAAAAATACCTTTTAAAAACAAATATTGGTAATTGTTTTAGATTAACCTGAAATTACCTTCTTTATCGTTTGTCTGAATTGTTCCCAAAATCAATTTCGATTTTTAAAAAATTATAAAAAAAAAGTCTAAGCAAATCCAACTCATTGAACACCAATGATAGTTAGAATCATAACCGTAATTTTTATTTTTAGTAATATCATTTTACTCATTAACTTGGCATTGGAACAATAAAATCTTGTTATCTAAATAGTTACCTACCTACTACCTACCTTCTTTCAATTTCTATAGGCCTTCACAATTTTGGAATTACATTCCCACAAAGACAGTACCTGAAGCAGTAGAAATATCCATCAGTCTAGTCACTTCAGTGGTTCGCTACGTTTGGTGATTTAGCAGGGGTACCCGGTTTCATGGGGTAAGGTTTGTCTAGTTCTTGGAGGCGGATGGGACACACTGAACCCCAGATTACTATCCAGCCCTTAAACCCTTTTCCTTCCCAGAACTCTCCTCTCCTTCCTTTCCTTAGAAAATACCCTCAATACACAGCATCCTCAAAAATGACAAAGGCCCTGAAGGAAATTATTTTCCTGAGTATCTCCTGTGTGGAGCTCATGTAAAAAAAAAACTTCAAAATCGGAAGAAATGCTAGAAAAATTTGCTTTTATCAAATTACAGTTTTTTTTAATTTACGTAAATAGTAATTAAATATTCACAAATTGTTCCATAATGGATTTTATTGTCGTTCCAGAGTTTTCTTTCCTTCTTTTACATTAAAAGACCCTCCACATAGCATTCCCAAAGACGATATAGACCCCGAGGGAAATTGTTTTCCTCAGGGCCTCCTACGTGGAGCTAATGCAAAAAAAGCTGAACTCTTTTATATTTAAACGCGAAATTGAAAAAAAAATTACTTCAGATAAGAATTCCACATTCGTGTTCAGGCGTACTGAAGCTCACTGTGTGGGTGCACCTCCCAGCCCGCAAATGTACAAATGCTTGATTCTGTTTATGATACGTTACCAACCCGAAATGATAAAGCCAAACGAAACGTCATTATTTGTGTTGTATCCCGGTGTGTCGTATGCACTGGGCAGAGGGATAATGGGAAGGTGCACAATTCGTTTGACATGAACGAGGACAATTTGATTCAGCTATCACACTGACTGGGAAAATTTCACTAATTTTTTATTTTGATAAGTTTATTTTAAATTCACAGCATAGTCTTAGGAGTATCATTTAATCTCTGGTGAAATCTGGTCAACGTCGTGACATTTACGCAAAAAGATTGTGAGGTCAAATTTAAAAAAAAAAAAATTTTTAGTCACCCAAAATCTATATATATATTATTATGTAGAATATTTTCGAGTAATGGGGGTTTCAAAAATACAAATCACAATTAATTAAAAAGTATACCTACAAATGAAAGTATGGTTTAATTCGTAGTGCAAAAATTTTAAAGTAGAAAGTAGGTAAGAAGTGGGTAAATTGCATTTTTGTAACGTTATTTTCTAAAATTGGGGGTTCGATTTGATCAGAAGTTTAGGGTTTCGCTTCAGATATTTTTTAAAAATCTTATCTGGGTACTATGTAGGTAGGTTAATAAAGCAAATAATCAGTGACATTAACCCCTCAGGTCTCAACCATATTTTGTCAGAGGATCAAAATATTTCCGCTTTGCAACCAAATCCAAATAAACTGAATATTTCTAAACGTATCCAAAAACAAACAAAAAACTGATTTTGAAAGGTGAATGTGCTTTCAAATTTTATAAATCGAAATAAACATATAATTTTTAAAATATTAATATTTTGCACGCAAACATAAAAAATACGTTTCTTCTAACATACTGATAACGAAAAAAAAACTATACATATTTTATTAGACGAATGTATTATAAAAATTATCGATACCTCACTTTTTTATCATTCCATGTAAAAGTAATTAATAAAAATAATCCCATAATTTCCCATTTTTCAAATTGTGTTCCGAAACTTTGATTTGGTGTACATTTTATTTCTTTTGTGGTTAACTTTTAGATTTGTATACAAATCGTTGTGTTTTCTCTTCTTAACACTGTATACATCACTACGATAGGAAGCGAGATACAACGATTTCTATGAGACCTATATAAGTTGTTCCGAAAATCCAAACAAATTAGTCTGATCTAACGGTGGGTTCAGGAATTATGATATTTTCATAAATTGAAACACCATCATGCAAGTCTAATTCTACAATGTAGGTTGCCAAAAAGGGTGAACTTGTATTTTTAACTTGCTGAGCATTTTATGTGAATATTATTTACGACGTTAGTGTACGTGTGAGGTTGTCAGCATTTGATATAAAATTTCATGGCAGCCATAAATTATAAGAGAGGCTATTTCAAAAACGAACGTGTCAGTTTTAAAATAATGAATCAATCATATTTTTACAAAAAAAAAAACTTCAAAACACGTGAAAAATACAGCTGAAACTCATTCGTTATTTTCAAGGTGTGAAACACGAACCTGGACATATTTTTGATACAGGCCAAGTAATAGGAATGAGATGACGACTGAATAAAAAACAATGAACCTAACAGTATCTACAATCTACATACATACCAATATGCAAACATGAATGGGGTTTTTATTACCATTTTTGCTGCTAGATGGAAGGATCTAAAAGACTGTGCCGTTGGAAGCGAAGAACTGTCAAATCACATACGTTTTCTACGCAATTTAAAAAAAAAAAATTGTTTATGTAATAATCAACTTTTTTATCCAAAATCAACAATCTACCATTCCACATTTTAACTGCAATCAGTGATAAACACCGTTGTTTCTTTATATTAATGAGATATGCAGTATGCAGCTCAAATCAAAATATGTACAATTAAAATTCATATTGAAAAGTGATAACGATTGTCCAATTTAGGTTTGTTAGAATTTTATTATGTAAGAAAGCACTTTTTTAAAACGAAATCTGGTAATAACTACTGCACTTGCTTGTATTGCTTTGATTATATTGAAAGTGATCACAAATTTCGCAGTGTTCATTTGAAATAAAAAATAACAAATTCATTTGCTATTTATTAATAATTAGCAGACCCGGCCACACGTTGCTGTTAAACACAACACCATTACCTAACCTTTATAAAATCCACACCACCCGCTTGCTAGCTGCCCGTTGCTTGAATTGAATATTTAAATTTCTCGGTTTTTCTCTACTATAATAAAATATAAACCTTCCTCTTAATCACTCTATCTATTGGTGAAAATCATATTGGTTTAAAAGATCTAAGCGCACAAACATTTTGAGCGACTTCATTTTATACTATGTAATGATGAATATTTGATTTTCTTGACTTTTCTCTATTATAATAAGCATGTATTATACATATATACCTTCCTCTTGAATCACTCTATCTATTAGTGAAAACCGCATGAAAATCAGTTGCGTAGTTTAAAAGATCTAAGCGCACAAACATTTTGAGCGACTTCATTTTATACTATGTAATGATAATAATATAATTAATTTTACTATACGTTATTACACCAATTCACAGTCGCAGTGATTATGATGTACCTACCGACCAAAAAAAATAAAATATAAAGCAGAATATTGTACATCTACACTTTCGCTAATTTACATCTATAATTACGCATACCTACAGTGTATAGATTATTTTAAATTATTTGTTGTACTTAATTTGCTGACTCTGTTGTAGATATTTTTTATCAAATTTGATTTTCATCCTTTTCGGAAACAATCAAGGGAATCGAATTGTTTTCCTAGTAAAAGTTTAAATACGGTTTAATTAAATTCATTTAGGTGTCATCGCCTGTTTAAATACCAGTGACATTTATTAGACGAAGAAATATCAAGCGGATAAAGAGAAAGGAGAGTAATTAAAAGTCGCCTCAGTATTTTATCAGTCAGAACATCAAACTTGAGAATGCCAATAATGTCAAACCTCCCCCGTTTCTTTATCTTTTATCTAAAATATTTGATACTTGCATTAAATAACACACTTCACTTAAATCAAATCATTCACTTCAAATGGGTTCTTCAATTAAATACCTTTTTTACAATACTGATATTTATACTTGGATGTAACCTGATGAATCCAAAAGGGATGGATAGATAGTACTTACGCAATAAGTAGAAGACGTTTATAGTAACACTAGCTGGTTTCCGGCATGCGTTGCTATGAAATTTAGTAAATAAAATTTTCTCCCTGCGTGTCCTTTCCCATTCGTCCCGTTTCCCTTCCACCTCCCCTTCCTCCCCCTTTCCCCCGTACCTCGAACCCCCTTCCGAGTTCCCCTCCACTCCCAGGTTCCATACATTCAGTCCCGGTACATTCAGTTTTCGAAAAGCTCGCGTGCCATCTATTGCAATTTTTTTATACAAATTTCATAATTCCAGAACTCACCAATAGTTTTATACAAACCTTGTCCTGGCAATAATGAACACAAAAAAATGTATCCAATTTGGTGCAGTCGTTCATTCATACATTTCGGCGATTCATTTTTATTTATTTAGAAGGAGAAGATAGAAGATAGATAGATATATAGAAGATTTACATTGACCTAACAATGTTATCCGGTTTTATAAGACATTTCAACAATCTTTTTTTATGTGAATACCTCACAAAAGTTTCAGCTGCTCCTGTCAGGAGCCAGTGGGACAATGGCATCCTTAATTGGGGTATGTTGTGAGGCTTAATGTAGTGGGGAGGGGATGAGATGATGATGAGGGAGGTGAGAGTACCTGGCTAATCAGATCTGGTCACCAAACACAGCTAAAGCTATTTCAAGCCACGCTTCAATTCTAAATGGTGGTCTTACACCAGGGCTATACTGATAGTATATTCCACTCTGGAACGTGCCGTAAATATACTATATATTATTTTTAATGAATTTTTTGTAAATAACATAAATTATTCGAATAAAATTTATTTGTCTACGGTAGGATTCAATCCCGCGACCTTCGGATTGTGAAGCAAGACCCTTAACCCTAGACGACGCCAGTCGTCATGGAATTGCAAATGTTATGATGCCAGAGCTTACCATTTTAGAGGTTTTACCACTTCAAATTTAAAAAAGGGACATCTCGATGATTGTTTTAAAGTTTGTTATTGAATATTTCAGACACTAAGCAAATTTCTACGGTGTTTGGTAATTTTTGATAATAGAATTTCAAAAAGAATATTGACACGAAAAAATAAAACATTTTCAAACATTATTATTTAATAAAGTGGGTCTCTATGGGTGCTGGGGTCCAAGCTGAGACTCCCTTTTTACAATTCGATAAAATTTAATAAAAAATTGAAATAACATATTGAAATAAAATAAAATAAAAAAATATAAAATAAAATAATGAAAAATTTACTAAAATATTAAGAGGTCCAGTTATATGCAAATAAAACGACATTGTCATTCGATGTATTTGTGTATTGTTTCGTAGTATTTGGTATTTATAGACATTGGCTGGATATGATATAGATGGACCATAAGACACGGACTATACCACAGACTACAGCTGGTGGGAGGGTTAGCAGCCACCCCCTGGCAAACCTACCCCTCCCCACCCACCCTTTATAATTGGCCCGGCTGACTGACGGCCGACATGGCGATTAAATCAATATGATATGACAGTAACGGCCGATTTATGGCCGATGTTAATTACAATCATGACGTTGCCAAGGCAGGGGAAGGGAAATAGGGGAGGACAAGACACCGCGGAAAGGTTTTTTTATATATAAGTTTATCTATTGAAGTTTTTTTTGTTAAATAGGGAGTAAATTATGATCAAATGCATTGCCCTCATTGGATAAATCAGGCAAAGAAGCTGACTCTAATTTATTTGACCACTGAAGAAGTACAAGCTAAAGAATTGTTTGTGGGCGTGTCTGGGCGAATTTACACTAACTGCTGTAAAACTTTTTGAAATTTCTTGAACAAATAAATAATTTCGTTGGCCTGTCTGGGGCTTAAAAATCGAAATTTCTTATCTAAATTTGCGTTATCACATATCTTTTAAATCAGTAGTGTGGTGTAGAATACAGTTATTGTATCTGATTAACGACATATTTGCTTCCATTAATACAGTTCCAAGTACCTACCAGTTAATCATCTTAAATAGACTCTATGTAATGATGTAGGAACTAAAAAAAAATTTTAATAGTGATTTTGTTTTTATTTAGAAGCTAAAAAATGAATCATGAATGAGCATCATGTCAATAATATAAATTGCTCAATGCGCATACATACATGCGCATACATACATAAATTCATACTCTCTCACACACACACATACACACATAAAAGAGACGCTACAATGAAACACATAATAGGTACCCACCATAATAATAATAATAATATTTGGCTAATTTATATAGCGCCGTTTTTGTGAAAAATCACCTCAAGGGCGCTGTACAAATAAATACATAAAAAATAATATTACTGGCTTACAACTAAGATTTACAATTATAACTAGTGATTTACATCTAAGTCTTATTGCTAGTGACTTATGACTAAGACATATAAAAGCTGACCTAAAACTGAGCTCAATGACATATATATTTACAATATGACTTAAAGTTAGAGATTTATAACTAACATATTTATTTACATTTAAAAATACTTGAAAACATCTTATAAATATCATACATTCGCCAGAATCACTGCACAGCGCCAGAAGAAGAAGGAACTTTTTACATAATACATATTACTATTTAAGGACATGAATGCAAAATTTATCGGATTTACGAAAATGTATGGATATCTTAAATAAATTAATGAAATTAATCGCCGATCTTTACCGCATTATGATGACTCATCGCTCAACATTAAACGGATTGAGGTGTTAGGTTACCACTGACAGACCATTGGTAGGTAGATCAATAGCATTTTGAGTTTTTCGTTAGTAGTTGTAGGGAATAGCAAATAAAATAGTATATATTCGTGGACATCAACAATTATTAGAGTATAATTAAATTACAAAGTTTAAATATAATGACGAATTTATGGAAATGAGTATTTGAAAAAATGAGTTTTAAGTTTGGATCTAAATTCCGCTGGGTTGGTTATGCATCTCAATTCCATGGGAAGTTTATTCCAAGCCTCAGGACCGGATACTCCAAACGCGCGATCACCAAAATTAGTGTTCGGATTTCGCTTGGGTTCTTTCAATCTTCCAATTGCAGACGATGTCGCTGATCTAAGAGATGACTGCCTTAGACCTATATTTTCCGGAATGCATAGTTCAGAGATACAGGGTGGAGCCATGTGGGTAATATACTTATTAATTGTAATTATTTTTCACCAATGTATCTGTTTGTTTCTGTTATAAATAAATAAAATAAAACAAACAAAAAAACAGACATTCTCGAGTTGAATTGAAGTTTAAACAAAATTGATCTACTATCTTTGGGGTTGCGAAGAATAAGTGGACTGCGGGTGTCCTCTTTTAAATGATTTGGCTGTATTTCATTATGAGTTCCGTGTAATTTTATGTAGCAGAACACTAAAAGTCAAACATTTTGATTCAAATGGCATAAGCCATAAAACATCTATTCAAAATTACATTCTGTAGTCAAGATGTAAGAAATATTTCAGGTAGGTACCTTCTAAACAAGAGAGCTTTTATTTGGTATTCATACGCTTTCATCTTTAGTATTTTACAATGAGCATGCTACCTAGGAAGTGGGTATAATCGATAACGTTTGTCGGTCACTTAAGGTGCCGTAAACAGTTAACAGAGCGATAGGCGCAACTCCTGTTAGGCACAACGCAACATTTACGGCCTATAAAAGCTCCCATAAAGCTCACTTTCGGTGGTAAAGTGCCCAAAACGGTTCTCAAGCTCAAGTGGAATGCCAAGTGGGTAGCAGTCGTATGATTTGTTTGTCTGGATTGGAGGCAGTAATAAAGACGAAATTCAAGCTTTCAGATGCCTATGAGCTTTTTTTTGTGATAATTTTTTTTACATACTAGAAAAGTTTGATAAAAAGGTATTTGAAATCATAAAGATTTGATCTTATACAGCTTTTCAACGGTGGGTATTAATTATTTCGATCATGTTATATTTAACTTTAAGTAAGTTAGATATGGTAATGTTAGGTACCTAATTTCACAAACATAGCACTATATTTTTCAATTTGGGAGGCAGGTATGGATACCGCCGCCCCGAGAACCATTTATTAGAAAATCAACACATCGGGCACTCCAAGTGGTTAGGAGGGGTGCCCGGGTTCATTGGGTAAAGTTTGTCTAGGTCTGCCCACTTACTTACTGCGTTTGCCCACTTACTGCGTGACGGGCCAGATTGAGAGAGACTGGTTGAAGGAGGCCATTTAATCTCTCCAAGGGGACGCTCTAGAGTCTAGACCAATCGTCTTGCACCGCAGTGGGAGGATTGGTTTCAGTCCGTCATTCCTGGACACACTGATCCCCAGATTCATACCCAACCCTCATCCATTTTTTCTTCCCAGAACTTCCTCTCCTTGCTTTCCCTAAAAATACCCTCCATACAGCATCTCCCCCCCGAGGGAAATTGTTTTCCTCAGGGCCTCCTGTGTGGAGCTAATATTTAAAAAAATAAAATCAGGAAAATGTACTTGTTAATTTTGTGATTCAGGTGAATTGGATTAGTACGTTGAAATCATTTTTAAAAACACACAAAATTATTATAATATTGTAGGGTTACGGTTTTTTTGTTTACCATGTGAATACTTTTATAAATGAATACAACATTCAGCAGCAGACTGTCCTACAAACAAGTTCAAGTACAAAAATTTGAGAAAATATATCTAAATATAATGAAATGCATAAAGCAATCATCAAATACGATTGTGCATCCTATCATAGAGAGTATTTTAATGCAGTGTTCGTGCAGCGGCCATCCACCAGCATAATGCGCGCTACACACAATAATGCCTAAACAAAAATACTCTCTCACGCACAGGCGACAAATACGCTCCCGGCCCGTCCCGTCTTCCAACAATCTCCCTGGCCGATTGATTTATTGACGACATCTGTTTTTGAAAGCCCGAAAACTAGCATGTGTTTAATATTACTTTAATAATGGATCCGAGATACGCTTATTTTCGGATGGAACAGCCATTTTTCCACTGTGTATCGGGGAGATATATTTCACGCGACCCATTGGGCGTATCGCCTCAGAACGAAACGCTAATTATCAAACATTTTAATATTACATCGGAGTGATTCAATGCTGACGACATTAATCAGGTTAAAGAGACGCGGAATTTGGCAATAAAGCAGCGGAGTTTATTATACCGACTGGCTCAGGAACTGGTCAAGAAGAAGTAATGTCAAAATTCTCTCTAATAATAAGAATGATCGCTTCAGAAAATCGTTTCTCAGTCAATTTTAAAATTAAACTTTTTTTAATATTTAGGAACGCTTTTTTAAATATTAGAGAAGCTCAAATGGTTTTAAACTGGTTATACGATGAAACTTAATTAAGATGAAGCCATACTAAATAATGCAAAATCATACAAAATCGTATGTTTTAGTTTTGAAAATTTTACCGCTTAGAAGTATTATAGATGCTTCAATTAAATACTGCGTGTAGAACATACCTTGGCCCTTAAAAATATTGGTCATTTTCTTTAATAAGTCTTTTAATAAGCTTAGAAAAAAATAAAGTATTAGGTCTATATAAAACATTTTTAACTGAAAACTCTCCTACTTATAAACACTTTTTCGGATATGGTTTTATTGCATAATGTGGCAAATTCAGTTTCTTGTACAATTATCGCGAAAAAAATTATATTTACGCCCGCACCTCACAAAATAAAATATAATATGCATTTTCGCGTTGGTATTTTTGACATCACGGCGACAATACGGCAGTCGACGAATTTGTTATATCAAAGTGAACCTTATACCGTCCACCGAAGAACGATTGGCAGCCGCCCCGATTTTCTGTCATTACTCCTCCGAACGGAGCGGAAAGAAGACGTGTTATGCTCCGCGCCGCTTATTTTCGTGAAATCAATTTAAAAATTCCGTTTTATTACAATAAACAATGCATAAAAAAGGAATTAATGTTTTTTACAAGCCCTTACGAAATCAACATGTAAAAAAAAAACTCAAATATCTTTTCCAACCTTTCCAAAAGCTTTTTCTCAAGTATTTTTAAACTCCTCCCATAAAAGGGCGTGAATTCCGATTTCGATTTTTTCCTGTACTAGTGGATCGCCTTAAGAATGAATATACATACTTTAAAAAATCGTATGTGTATTATTTTTACATCGACTAGACACACCTGCCACAGGTCACCCCACGTGGTTCGCCACGTTTGGTGATTTAGCAGGGGTGCCCGGGTTCATGGTGTGAGATTTGTGTAGGTCTTAGCAGCGAATGCGTTTGCCCATCTACTGCGTGGCAGGCCGGATCGGGAGAGACTAGTTGAGGGAGACCTTTTGACCTTTCCAGCCGGACTGTGAAACAATTAACCCTTAATAAAATAATAGCAGAACCAGAAAATGAACTTAGAAATTTAATCAATTCTTCAAATTCTGTGAAACAACTGACCCTAAATTATTATTTTTTATTACATAATCCACTTGTTCTGAATTCAAACAAAATACAACATAAAAATCACTTATGGAAAAAAACTACAATTAATTATTTAAAAACGTTGTATGGTTTTTATTACCGGTTAACATGATATATGGTTTGTTCAACTAATTTGCCATAAACAACAAAATATACTGTTAAACGCAGACTAATTAATTTCGGACGAGCAATTCAATTGTTATTCTAGTTAGAGATCTTTCTAAACCGTTCAAATAATATTTATTGCTTAGTAGGTAGCTATTTTTTTTACAGTAAACGTGTCCGTAAAGGTACTCGACTTTGTTTAGTTATTAGTTTTTTCATTTTTTTTTCTTCTTAACTTTCAAGAATTTTTCAGATGTTCGTTATAATTAATTATTATTATATTTAATAACAGGAAATAAATTTGCCTAATATTATTCAAACATTCTCCACAGTATTGCACAAGTATTTTTTTTAAACGTCCAAAGAACTACCTTCAAAATACATATTTTAATTAAGTACCATCCTTGGTAAAAACACAATGAAATTAGCGCTTTGGTTCAACGGGAGCAAACTGAAACGTAGTTACGTTTCATAATCTAAAATTTATTGATTTTTCATTCTTATTGGTGGAAATATTATTTTAAACATCTGCATTATTATAGGATGTACATTTTTCATCTATAACCATTTTTTTTATTTTTCATTTGATTGTTTTTTAATTCATATTTCAATACATTATTACGGTCATGCGCGTTGTTTTGAGCCTTACTAGGTGCTTTACCTGTGCTGAGACCACCATTTTACAATTTGATGAAAAGATAACGTGATATACGGATAATATATGTATACAAATTGAAATATAATATATAAATTGAAATAAAATAAAATAAAACTAGGATGAAATAAAATATAAAGGCGGTAATGCAAAAAAATCTGCAAATATTATGAGGTACGGTTGTATATAATAAAGTGTATTACATATTCGTGATCTTGGAATAACCCTTGATAGTAAACTACAATATAACCTTCATATAGAACAAATAACAAATAAAGCAGCTAAAATGCTAGGTTTCATCGTAAGAAATACAAAAGAATTCACAAACATTGCAAATATCGAACAACTATACTTTGCATTTGTACGAATCCATCTAGAATTTGCGTCAACTGTGTGGTCTCCTTTTTATGCAGTACATATAAACAAAATTGAATCGATTCAGAAAAAAATCATGAAATACCTTTCTTACAAATCGCACAATCGGTTTAATAATTATCTTGATGCATCAAATTTCTTCAAAATTGATGCATTGAGTGTACGCAGACCATACGCATAACCGACTGTCCTGAATTATTGAACATAATAGATTTTAAAGTACCTACACGGCACACACGATCGTGTAATATTTTTAATGAAAAACACTGTAAAACATTTTTTATCCAAAATGCTTGCATTATAAGACTGTGTTCAACATATAATACCTTTTCTCCGATATGGATATCTTCAATTGTAACGAAAGTAAATATAAAAAATCTATCAAAAGTGTATTAAAATGTATTAAATGAGTACAAAACTGCATAAATGTAATGATATATTATGTATTGACCTGTTATATGTAATATCTTTAATGTAATAGCTTTTAATTGTTAAAGGATTACTCTTTAATTTCTAGATACACAATGTTATATTATAATGAGGAAATCTATAATTGGTTTATCATTATTTATTGTTATCAAGTTTAATTTGTAGAACTCCATTTTAATTTTTATTTATTTTATATATTCAATAATTTTATTATTAAATTAATAAAAACAGTTTATTTATAAACAAGTTCTGCTGCTAATTATTATTACGCGTGACAGCTGTTTCGCCTTCTGAGGGCATTATCAAACTGTCTGACAATGTAAAAAATAAAAAAATATATAAAAAAAATTGGTTTATCAGTTAGGTAAATTATACATGTACAAATTAATCACATTATAAACTGTTGATTTCCCTAAAATAAAATAAATATAAGTGTTTAAATGTTTTACGTTATAATTTTTTTCTAATATTGCATATAATATAAATAGATAATCCGCAAGTGGTTTTACTAACTAACTAACCATCACGCCGTTTCCCCGCAGGGGTAGGCAGAGAGGACGGACCGCAAAACAACTCGGTCTTGGCACACACTCTTTGCCTCACTCACATTCATACATCGTCTCATACATTCTCTTCTATTATTCTGACTTTTGACATGGCCCGACTCAAGTATCTGACTCACTTGATCGTGCCATGTCTTCCTCGGGCGTCCCCGACCTCTTCTACCATTCACATTTGCATCGTATATTCTTCTTACGCTACTTTCTTCGTTCATTTGCTCTACATGCCCAAACTATCTGAGGGTCCCTTTCTTAATCTTACTCATTATGCTAACATCAGCCTGGTTTTACCATAGTCTGATAATGCCTTCAAAAGGCGAAACAGCTATCAGAAGTAGTAATTATTAAAGGCAAAATTTAAATTAATTGTTTTTATACATATTAAATAATATTATTAAATAAAAAAAAGCTTTAAATTAAAATGGAGTTTTACAAATTCAAATTAATAACAATGATAAAAGTGCATTTTCTAGCCTTTGAACGATATAAGTAGGTACCTAACGCGAAGTACCCTTAATCAAATTAAAGCAAACACATTTTATGTGCATTTGAACGACAGCCGAAACGGAAATTAATGCCACCATCTTTTTTTTTTAATAAAGTGACAATGCTTGTATATTTATGACGTTGCATGTTTCGACAATAGACAATACATTAATAGAGCTTTTATTATTTGTGGTGTTAGCAGCAGATGCGACAGCCCGTGGGTTATATAAAATTGATTTTGAACACAATACAGACATTCATCTTGACAATAAAAATATATCAATGTCCGTCTCCATGATACTTTATAATTTTTGGTGTCACAAATGATATAAGATATTTCCTTGACGTGCCATTGTAACTTCTAACAAAATTAATGGTTAGATTTGAATTGTTTTAAGAAAAATTATGAATAGATAAGCTAGCTTTAAGCTCTATCAGCACCACACGGAATTCGATTTTGTTCTAATGGATCAAATAAAACAATTTTTATAACATATTTTTGACAGTTAACATGCTCGTATATCAAATCATCATTGCACTTGATTGGAATAACGTTGCGGTCTTAAAACCCCTCAGAAATCAGTGGGTATTTTTTAGAATAAAATCCAAATAAATGGTTTTTTTTTATTCAGAAAAAGTAACATCAATTACAATAAATTCAATATATGTAATAATCAATTACATAACATTGGTACATATTTAATTTATCCCCATAAAAAAGCAGGGCTAAATAAATAATTTGTGTGCATATTTGTGAACATATCTAACAACTAAAAAGTGTTTTTGTAAGGTGATGAAATATGTTTACACATGCCATTATTAGAAATAAAAAATTACGAAATTGTAATTTTTTCAATACAATGATAAAAAACTTTTAAAAATGGCTCACTTAACGTTTTTTCTATCTAAACTTACTCATAACGAAAAAAATTTAAACACACACATATTTTATTAGGCGAATGTAACGTTATTAGCACCTCGTGTTTTTTTCTTTAAAAAAAAACAATAAAAAATTCACAAATTGCTACCTTTGGTTTCATAGAGGTGAGATTTAATAACGAATATAAAGCATGCAGTTTTCTCTTTCTAACACCGTTTAGATCATATTTCTCACCATGACAGTAAAGGAGATACAACGATTTATATGAGATTTATGTGCGCTGGGACATATTTGGTATCCTGCGATTAAACGGTTTAATGTTGAACTAATTAAAAAAAATAAACATTTTTCAATACTTCATTAGGTTTTTTTTAAGATTGCGTCTTTTCTGGGTTGCGTAATAATGTTTGTCGTAAATATCAGTTTTAAGGTGGTTGAAAGTCATAATAAAGCAGTATTGTGTGAATGTGACTACCCACTCGGTCATAAAAATAAGTAGAGTTTTAAGTCACCAGTTGTAAGTCTTAGTTGTAAGTCACTAGTTAACAATCTTAGTAATAATCCAGTAGTAATAAATCGAAGTTGCAAGTGAAAGGGTATAGGTTAAATGTATAAATTAAGTTGTAAAGCGCCCTTGAGGTGATTTTCTCACGAAAACGGCGCTGTAGAAAATATTCAAGTATTACTATTATTATTGCATAAAGCAGTGAAGTTTCCGCTTCAAATTTTAAAATTTCGCAGCAAATTCACAGAGCTCACCATTAAAGATTACTGCTCTTAGTTACAAAAACATCTTTTTTGCATTGCAATAGAGATGACGCGAATGATGAAATAAATGGTTTAGCGCATAAGTATCTATAATTCATCAAGTCATTAACTTATAATAGAATCGTTAGATATCACCTACCCTATATTATTACTACAGACTGGTTAGGTATCACCTATATTACAATATACTGGTTAGGTATCACATAAATTACAATAGACTGGTTAGGTATCACCTATATTACAATAGACTGGTGAGGTATCACCTATATTACGATGGACTCGTTAGTTATCACCTATATTACAATGGACTGGTTCTGTATCACCTATATTACAATAGACTTGTTAGGTATCACCTATATTACAATAGACTGGTGAGGTATCACCTATATTATAATGGACTGGTTACGTATCACCTATATAACACCGTTTCAATATACTGGTTAGGTATCACCTGTATTATGCAGCTTATACATTTACGAACATGAACGCGAGCCGAGCCACGAATAATGGGAAAGGGACGAAGCAACCACAAGCGGCGTTTCTCGCCGTTTGCGGTAGCTTCGTTACTTTTCCGTAATTCACGGCTCAGTTCGCAGTAATACCTACCCGTTTATTCGCACCATTACAATAGACTGCTTAGGTATCACCTGTATTACAACAGACTGGTTAATTTAGGTTTATTTATTTATTACCATATCCCACATTCGTGCCTCAGTAATAAACGTTTTAAATTTTACAAAACTGTTAAACAACCATTAACATGTGGTTAAAGGTTGTTATATAAGTTGTGTGAATTTTAAAAGATGTTTTTATTAGTTAGGGGGTAAAATTGTAAAATTTAAGAATTAGATATGAGTTAAATATAAAATAATATTTTGCTTTATTTAAAAAAATATTGCCATATTAGTTTCTTCTATTTACCGCGATCCTTCAGTGGTACAGGTATTGGTACTAACCACATTTGATCAAATATGAAATTATTAAGTTGGTGCACATAAACCAAGCAATTAGATCACGTGAGAGTTATGTAAGGTAGTAATTGCAAGCACAATGTACAAAGTTGTAATTCTAATAGGTATATGTATATGGTGAAATTATTTACAAAATCATAAATTATCTAATTTTACTACAAAACCGTGTAAAATCTTAACTACATTTACTTATCACAACAATGACGGGAAAATAATAAAAATAATTAATAATTGGCGAACCATTAACAAATTACAATGACATAATTTGCATCAACAGTTTTTCAGCATTTTTAATATAGGTAGGGTAGTAATTGTAGGTGAAATGAACGATGATATTTACATACAAGTATTTATGCAGAAAATATTAACGTAGATAGGTACCTATTAATAAATAACTATTATTTATGACGTACGTGTTAAATTAGCATTTTTTTTTCAAATTTGAATGTTCTGCAGATCACAAGTCCTATAGCCGCCTGGAGCCAGTAGAACTACGACACCCCTTATTGAGGCATTTATTCACAACAAATTTAGAGTAATGAGAACAAAATGATAAATTTACGAGGGCATAAATAATGGGTAATGTCATAATTTATACCAACTGCTTTCAAGCCAAAACAAATAGGTAGTTATACAGACACTCAAATATTGTCATAGGTATGTAAAGTGAGGGCGGTAAATGCAGGTAAAATGCATACCATTTCATCAGGTACCTACTAGGGCTACTAGGTATGTATTTGTGGAGAACTGTTTTTTTTTATATATTCTTAGTATTCTTACTACATAAAATTATGATTATTTAGTACTTATTCTTAATTGCAGCTTAAAATTGGACGACTTTAAGTACCTAGAGCATGTCATCCTAACAAAGTAGGGGTAATGAGATCATATTGATGATTTACAGCGGCCATAAACAATCGAAAGGCGCAGAGAAAGGTATGCGCGAGCAATAACCAAGAAATGTCAAATAGGTGTGCATCTTTAAGCTCTGGCTCCGGTCCAAAGCTCGGACTCTCGCTGCGGACATTAATCTCTGGGAATCATTTGAGGAGTGCTTGCATCACCACCACCAGCCACCAGCCACAGAGCTGCTGATGCTGCAGTCAAGTGATCGTAAATATTATAAATATCGTCGATATTTATAATATTTACGATCTATAGCGACCAGCGAGAGGGCTGGCTAATTTTGTGCTGCAAAACTGACTGAATATTTTAAATTTTATTCTATACTCGTACTAACAGTTTTTAGGTTAATAAATGAAAAGTGTAACTAACACAAACACTACTATTAATATAAAACATGATAGGAGAGTGTAAAATAATCTGTAATTCTGTATTTAAAAGTACCTAGTAGGTATTGTTTTATGAGGTTTCATGACAACTCAACTCCTCTTTAAAAAGTCAATAAAGGCTATGAAAAAAATAATTTTAAAATTGCCGGTTACCCTAATCTAACTTAACCTATTTAACCATATTTTATTAATTTTTGAACCTTTCTGAATTGGCCGGTCACTGTTTTATGAACACCTCACTAAGACTAAGAAAACATGTGTTGAGGTGTTCGCATGATTTAGAAAAAGTGTAATTATTGTATATTAGATTAGTAGAAGTTCGTAACAGTATATATAACATCATATAGACATTATGAGTCATGAGCAACATTGTGGAGAAATTAAAAGAAAGAAATACTTCATGAAGCAAATAAGAAGAAAATAGAAGAAAACAAAAAAAATGTTGATGATGATTATTGGAAGTATTATAAGATATTACCAATTTATTTAAATATACAATAAAAATTATGACCAAAATTTAGATAATTTGGTCAAATATTTGTATGCCCTCTGAAATGTGCTATTAGGTACAGGTGTTAGGCAGATAGCTGAGGTACCTAACCTAATTATTTTTTCAAAATGTGTCCATTATTTGGGCTGTTTCCTCTACCTAACTAAACTCACCTATCCTAAGCCAACTGGGAGAAAGAGTATAGGACCATAAAAAATGTCGGATCTGCCCTGATGATGGACACTGCAACGCTATCCGAAACGTCGGCTAAAGAAGGAGGTAGCGCAACAAGGCATTTCACCCCAAAAACAAATAACGAACATGCTTTTGGCCATGAAAATCTAAAAACGTATTTGAATTGAAGAAGCTAATAAATGCTGGCATGTGCCTAGTTTAGAATTTGATATTTTGTAAACCAAATTAAAATAATGAAAAATGTCAAAAAATGGGATGAACGTGGATAAAGTAATAATTATTTACTATTTTTGTGTTTTGTTTATTTGGTACATGCATACCTACGTGACGAAAATGCTAATTATGGCAATTAGTGAGTAGTATAAGTACACTTACAAACATATCAATGTATTCATAGAATGTTGTGGCATTTTTTTCTGGACGCAGATTGAATATGTAATATATATTTCGAAGATAAATAATATTTTATGTTACCTGAATAAAATGTACGTGAAGACATCTGATTCTGTTATATGGCTAAGTTATGGCAGGTTACTTAGTTATCTGAAAGTGTATAGTTTTGATACGTTTTTTGGCAGCCCTTAGCAAATAGTACAAATACCTAATAAATTTATTATGATAACTTTATCTTTGATCATCTTGGCGACGTTCGTTATTGCAATAATAATTGTCTTCTTCTGATGTGATTTTAATATACTCTTATTTATTTTTAATGCATATTTTAGACTTTTGTAAAGGACAGCAATATTTTTTTATCATTACATTATGGATAGGTAGGTACCTACCTACTTAATACCTACTGATAGTAGGAGCTTATGCTTTTAAAAAACTATTGAAAAGTTTTTTTTTATTTTGTATTTTTACGTTCAATGCATTGTACCACCTCGAATTAATTAATTGAATCGAAATTCGGAAAATAATTTTATCGATTTTCTGGATTACATAATTCAACGATTTTAAAACCAATGGTTTAAAATAAAATATATTTTAACTTGAAATCAAATACTTTTTTTTCCATTGCAGAAGTACATAAGTAGGTACTTATTGCTTTACTTTGACACAGCTCATTTACTGAAGTTTGAGTTGGTAAATATTTTGCATATATTTTTAAAATTCCTTTTCACATACAAACAAAGCATGTTATATTAGGTATTTGTGCACACCGATAGTAGTTCAAATCAGTTCTAAATAGTTGTAACACCCGCCCACAGTCCCTTTCTTACCCCGCAGTAGTTCTACGCTGTAGTATACACCACAACACACGAAAGAATCTCTTTAAATTGTTTTTACTGTACCTACCTAATTGACTGATAATATCATTAATATTATGAATCTATATGGAAAGGGGTAACGAACCATTGGTTAGAGTATACAAATATATATACATAGGTAGGTAGGTACCTACATGCAATAAATGTGGAGGCTCGAGATCATAGAGTAAATGGCAAATTTACCGATTATATACTTCTGTAAATCGAGCTGGTATTTATAAAGTTGAAAGTTTGTTTTATTACTAATATAATAGGTACTTAATAAAACAACCATAATAGAAAACTGTCATACTCATTCTAGGTTAGAAGTTTGTTTACCTTGGTATGTTGTTCTTGGTGAACGAATAAAATGCGTAGAACAAGTGGTTCTATGGAACCTCCTTTTTCCAATGTGTGAAATCACTTGTTTTATATCAAATAAGTAATATTCACTGCATAAGATAATATCAATGATATTTTGGCACTAGTAACGGATTTCTGATTATTCCGTCCACTTTTCACACTCACAACATGCCGTCGCTTGTTTATTTATCTGCTTGAAAATCCGCACTGACAATTTATAATTTATTCCCGATCACATAACGTTATTTATATATGTATTCACAAGGACATCAATGTTGGTATGTTTTTTAAAAAACGATAAATAATGTATTTAAGTCACGACACAAACAAACACGTTCTCAAAACACAAAAACACTTATCAAAATTCAACACAAACTTTTTGTAAATAAACACAATTTTGAGGTTAAGTTTTCCGGCGTGTTCCAACAGGGTATTTGAAGTGTAGTTCAGGCGGGAAGTTGTAAGGAAACGATTGCAACGAATTGGGTTTGGGTCCGGCGCGATGTTCGGTGACGGGCGGGCGGGCGGTGTTTGTTGTGCCGAGGAGCAGTTAGTGACGCGACCGGCCGGCAGAGCGCCACGGGCGAGAATGACGATGTCGGAATGACTGAGTGCGGCGGGCGGCGGCCGACAGTCGACGCAGCCCCTACCGGGTGCATCGCGTGCACCTGATGCATTTTCCGCTTTCCATTTTCCGAGGACGTCGGGAAACCTTTCAGCCGTGGTCTTCAGCTTTCAGGCACTAACGAGGATATTTCAATTCTGCGGTAAGGACCAGCATGTTCAAATCGGTTATTTGTGATCGAAAAAAGGTGAATCACTCTCCAATATAAACATTTTTTTAAAAACAATTAACTTAATATTATGTACTTCATTCTCACTGAATAAGCATGACGTCTACAACATTTTTCTTACTAAAACAACTTTCATTCTCATTTTAACATAGATACAATTATAAAACATTCTACATTATTTGTTTGTTTTCTTCTGAATTTAGTGTGAATTTTGAATTACTGGTGTTAATTGGTGGTTTTTTTCTTCGCAACATACATTTCTTTAATCGCTATATTAAAAATTTTACATTTTTAGAAGATACATATGAAATATGAAAGAGATGAAGACTTTTTTCAAAGTCCTCCCCACTAGAAGATCCTGTGCTGAGAGACAATGTTTTAGATAAGATTTCAGCGATTTCCATGATAAAACATCATGGTTCTGGTAAGGTTTTGTCAGAAACTTCTTTGACAATGTTTTCAAAATACTTGTCAGTTCTTTTTCCGATAGTTCTTTAAGCCAAGATTTGATGTCCTTAATTTAATTATTTTATTTTATTTTAATTTATTTGATACTAAGTGGGAGTTTGTTAAATAACTTTACTACTAAAAACAACGACAAACTGTCCGTAAGACACGTCAAATTACAAACAGAATTATCTAGACCCTTGGTAAGATAACCTTTTTAAGGTGATTCAATAAATTTGATAATAAGTATTTCCTAGTTAGGAAAAAAATTTATGAACAAAATTTGCTTTAGTCTCAACATTTATCTAGCTTGAATCCTTTTATTCTGTAATATCAATCAAGAATAGTATTTTGAACATTGCCTTTATGCTACATTTTTGAAAAGAGACTTTTCACTTTGTTTAAAATACGAAACCCTCAAAGCCAACATTTGAATAATGATTTAAAGCAAATTATTACACGCCCGTGAAAATTCACGAATAAACCTTTGGTGACGATCAAAATAAAAAATGTCATTTTTTTCATGTTCTTTGCAAATGCTGTAAATATGGTATTTTAATTCAATAAATAAAAATTCAATTATAAAAAAGGGATTCATGCTGTCAGGTATCAAAATCATTTGCAAAGCAAGTCGATTTCATTAATTAGAAATATTGATATTGTTATTTTAAAAATCACTTTTTCTTCCTGTTACACCCTAAATTTTTAGGAACAATTAAAAAGTAAGGAAAAATCGATATAAGCTTGTTTTTTAACAGATGAGAAGATATCTAAAAACTTCCATCGCTCATAATGGAAACGACATCGCGATCGGATAATTATTACATTCACCTAGAGAATCTAGAAAAAAATCTGTACAATTTTCGTGTCACGTATAGATAACTGTTCGAGAGTTTTTTATATTTCAAATAAACTAGATTTTCCGCCTATCTAAAACTACAAAAACAAAAACAAAACATTTGTATAGAAGTGTAGGCATTATATTTCACTTCAAGTGCGTTGTTCAAGAATGTTATATAAGTACCTGATTTTTTAATTATTTTATTTAATTTCGATACATTTAATTTTACATAATAACAAATTATATGTACAACGTTCGTTTCTTAATTTGTAAATTTGTATAGCAATATAGCCCAGTAAAAACACCGAAGCAATCACGAATTTAAATGATTGCACAAATTTCGCAAACATTCGCCAAAACCACCCTACCGTCTGTCTGTCAGGCTGGCTTTCAATCAAACCGGGCGTCCGCGGCGCTCTCGCGGCCGTCCCCCTCCCCCCACCCACCTCCCGCCGCCCGGGAGGGGGGCCCGAGGGGTGGGGGGAGGGAGAGGGGGCTGTCACACCCGCTGGCCATAGTAAACACACTCACCTGTTGTCACCGCCCGCGACAACCTTACGGGCATCGCCGGGTAGGTGAAGGTATAACTATACCTTCTAACCGCCTAACTGCCCGAGCCTGCATCGGCGGGCGATTTTAATTCGGTATGTATGCGATAAACATTAAGTAAAAGGTCCGCCCCTTTTTTCACTTTGCCTAACTTTCTGGAAAACTGAAATATCCTTGTCGATTTTCAATTTGGGAGGCGAGTATGGGTACTGTCGCCCCGGTAACCATTTATTGGATAACCAACACCCCTGCCACAGGTCTCCCCTGTCTATGTAGGTCTTCTACTGCGTGGCGGACCGGGTAGGGAGAGACTGGTTGAGGGAGACCTTTTGACGAGCCGACTCTCTCTGCACATCGCCGTGGGAGGAATGGATTTGTATGTCCGTCACTCCTGGACACACTGACCTCCAGTTCCTACCCACCCCTCATACTTTTTTCCTTCCCAGAAATTCATTGCGCTGAAATGACACAGGCTCCTAGGAAAATTGTTTTCCACAGGACCTCCTGTGTGGAGCTGATGTAGAAATATGTAAATATGTATGGCGGCCAATCTCCCGAACTGAAACACTCGATTGTGCATTACGTAGATGAGGTGATTTTTCACAAAAACGGTGCTCTACAAATTATTCAATTACTATTATTCTTACTTACTAATGTCTCTGAATATCTCCACCCCCTCCCCACTACCTTCATCCTCACAACATACCCCAATCAGGGATGCCACAGTCTCACTGGCTCTAGACGGGAGTGGGATTCTCGTGAGGTGTACACATAAAAAAATAGATTTTACTTTCAACTGTATATCTTTTCAGTGTTGTATAAATGAATGTTTAAAGAGATGAAGAGATTAAAAATAATTTTAGTGGGCTTAAACATTTATACTTCTTACCTTTGTTGTGAGGTGTTAATATCCCAGTCCTTATTTGACACTTGTTTTGAAATATGTTATCTGAAAGCAAAAAAAATATTGTTAAAATATTGGTTATGTTTTATTGGTCTGGTAAGAAGCAAAATTAAAATTAAATAATATTTATTATGAATAAAATGAGAAATCAAGTGCTGAATTTCAATTGTTTATACTTTTTTTACATTAGCTCCACATGGGAGGCCTTGAGGAAAATAATTCCCCTCTGAGCCTCAGTCATCTTTGGGGATGATGCTGTGTGTTTTTAGGAAAGGAAGGAGAGAAAATTCTGGGAAGTAAAAAAGTATTAGGGGTGGGTAGGAATCTGGAGGTCAGTGTGTCCAGGAGTGATGGAGGTACCAATCCATTCCTCCCACTGCGATGCAAGGCGATGTTCCGAGAGAGTACTGCTGGAGAAGTCAAAGGAACTCCCTCAACCATTCTCTCCCATTCTCGGCCTGCCATGCAGCTGGTGCGCAGACGCATCCGCTGCCAGGACCCTGACAAATCTTACCCCATGAACCCGGGCACCCCTACTAAGTCACCAAACGTAGCCAACCATTTGTGGTGACCTATGGCAGAGGTGTTGGTTATCCAATAAATAGCACCGCCTCCCAAATGGTCGTATATTGTTCGTTCCAGAATGCGATTTGTTCTATTTAATCATAATTAGTTCGTAATGCATGTTATTTTAGTTTCGCGTAGTTCCCGTTTTTCAAATATGCAAACAAAATATTATCCCACGGTTTCTTCAAGTAAGGTCCCAACCTTGAGAAATAATATGTATTCTGGCTGGTATCATATAAATGCATTGCTTTGCAAAGATTTGGAAGAAAGTGTTTAATATTTAAATTGTTTTATTTTTAAGTAGGTATTAGTACGTTTCAAATAGGACCCTCAAATAGCACCTATAACTATTTATGGCAGCCCCAAGGGAAAGTGTTTGCTGTCGGCCTTTTATGGCCCAACCTATGAGGAACTTTTATTATAGTAATATTTGCAATATTTGTTTGTCCTTAAGTGCTTTAGATGTGATTTTATTGGTGGCCCTTTTCGGCGACTTTTGAGCAATTGTTTTATTGCTAGATTTTAAAATCCAGTTGTGGGAACCGCTGAAATATTCTGTTCCCACAGTTAATGTACCATATTAATTATTTGTATTTGTATGTTTTTCTTTAAATATGGTGACGTGTTCAAGAGAGAGTTAGTATTGTTATTACGGTGGAACTGGAAGGTACACGAGGTGTATCTTCAATTGAGCAGAGGGAAAATAGGCCCTTTGCGTCAGTATCATTGTTAAGATTGAACTGGGAGGTACATGTTGTACCTACAGTTCAGTATTGTAAAAAACTGATAAAGATATCGAAGTAGAGACTTCGATATTTGTCAGTGTGGTGTGATCGTGGAGATCAACCGATCAAAGGGTAAATAGACCCTTTTGTAATAATTGTATTTTTATTGCATTTAATAAATCGTGTTAAAGAAGAAGAAGAAGTGTTTTCCTGCAAACTCCATTCTGTTGTGCTCTCGTACCAAGATAGATAAGAAACATATGGTCCTTCGAACCGGATCGAGAATACAGACATCATGGAAGCGGGACGACAATCGAGGACGACATCCATCTGCGGCAGCAAGGCGGGGTCCAGCACCAGCTGGTCAGAGGCACAAATGAAAGCAATGGCTACCAAGGTGCACATCACCAGACAAAAGGCCCGCCTCCGAGCAGAGATGGCTGAAGCAGAGACGGCTGAAGCAAAGGCAAAGACTGCCGAAACAAAGGAAAAGGTGGCTGCTGAAATGGCAGTCCTGGAAGTGGAGGAGGAGCACGCAGCAATGGCCCTGGAAGTTGCGTCAAGGACTTCCCGACGGACTCTGGAAGATCGAGTCAATGACTGGGTGGACCAGTCGAGCCACGGATCATCGTCAGAACTTGGAGACCACGATGGGCAGTGTCTTATAGTTCAAACGGAGCAGCAAAAGGAACTGCTCCGTGATGGGCGGTTCTCACTACAGCCGCCCGCAAGAACTTCACATCAGGAGACCTTGGCAGGGCAGTCTCTCCCATCACAGTTAGAGGATCGGGCAGGGCAGGTTATTCCGCTACAAATGGAACAGCGAATGGAGCAGCAACAGGGACTGCTCCGTGATGGGCGGTTCTCACTACAGCCGCCCGCAAGAACTTCACATCAGGAGACCTTGGCAGGGCAGTCTCTCCCATCACAGTTAGAGGATCGGGCAGGGCAGGTTATTCCGCTACAAATGGAACAGCGAATGGAGCAGCAACAGGGACTGCTCCGTGATGGGCGGTTCTCACTACAGCCGCCCGCAAGAAATTCACAACAGGAGCCCTTTGTAGGGCGTTCTCTACCATTACAATTAGAGCATCAGGCAGAGCAGGGTCTTAGGCTGCACTGGGAAGGGCGGATGGAGCAGCAATATGGTGGGCGATACGACGGACCACCACCCAAAGGATCATCTTATCAGCAGCCCTTGATAGGGCAACCTCTCCCGCTGGCGTCGATGCAGCATCAGCAGCCAGGCAGTAGCTGCTGGGAGCAGCCATTCGTTGCAGCAGAGCAACACGACGAGCAGCAGCATCTTGAACCGCAGGGCCGATTCCAGAGACCAGCGCCTGCAATAACTGAAGACCGTCTCGCGGAATCAATTGGTAAGGCAATGTCTTTATATAATACCAGGCCAAAAGTTAATGATCTTCCCCCGTTTCACGGTAATCCAATTGAATGGATAGCATTTAAATCGATATTCCAACATACCACGGACTTCTTAAAAGTATCGGACAGCGAGAATTTATATAGGTTACAAAAGGCGTTAAAAGGGGAGGCGCGTGACGCGGTTTCTTACCTTCTACTATCTCCTTGCAATGTCAAGGAAATTATGATTACTTTAGAAAATATTTTTGGTAACACGGATCACATCATCCAAAAAACTATTGGTGAGATCAGAAATTTAAGTAAATTAGACGAGAATACCGGTTCAGACGCCATAATTCGATTTTCATGTAAAGTTAAAAATTTGATTTCAATGTTAAAATCCTTTAAAAATATCGGACATTTGCACAATCCGGATTTGTTGTCAACTTTAGTAACTAAATTACCTAGTACCCTACGAACATTGTGGCTTACAGATAAGGATAGGCGAAACACAACACAGCCAATACTATGCTATTTATCACTTTGGCTGGAAGAAATTGTAATTAATTCACGTGACTCAGGAATAAGCCTTACTTCCAAAATCGGTAACGAAACTAAATTCTCTTCAAATAACCGTTTTAAACAGAGCAGTAATAATTATCATCCGCGGCAATCAAATCAATTCCAAAATAAGCAAAATTATGATAGGCCTTATGCTCCCAAAAATATCCAATTCGAACGTCCGTACGATACGTCGAAAAAATTCATTTATCACACAACTAGTAGAGATAAGACACCGTGCTTTGTATGCAACGGAGACCACCAGATTTGGCATTGTGAGAAATTTAAAAATATCTCAACAACCCAAAGATGGGAAATAGCAAAGAATAATAATATTTGCTTTAAGTGCTTAGGGCACGGACATTCCCGTGTTAATTGTAACTTCAATTTAAAGTCGCCAAACAAGAAATACCATAATTTACTAATAAACCATAATCGGGTGGAAACTAATGAAATCGTCACAAACACATGGGAAAATAATCAAGTTATCTTAAAAGTTATTCCAATTACGGTGTACGGGCCACTAGGAAGCCTTGATATTCATGCGTTGTTAGACGATGGGTCAACCGTCACTCTATTGGACCAAGAAGTAGCAAAAAAAATCGGTGTGTCTGGACCAGTTAGTGACCTCTCATTGCACGGGGTCAATGACATGAACTCTAATAACACGGGTTCAATGTCAATTGAAGTGAAAATAAAGGGCAAACTAGAAGTAGAATCATACGTCGCCAAAGCCAGAACCGTTCGGGATTTGCAAATACCAGCTCAGATAGCTTTGTCTAATTCCTATATTTCTAACAGTAAGCACATGAAGTACACTCCTTATTTTGAAAATAATATTAAACCTCAAATGTTGATAGGGCAAAACAACTGGGAATTAATAATTTCCAGAAAAATAGTTCAGGGAGACCAAAACAAGGTTTCCTTATCATACACTAAATTAGGGTGGGTGGCGCTAGGCCACATTACAAAGAAAACAGGAAGTAATGAATTTAATTTTCATATTAGGGAAAATGAAAACAACGAGTTACATCAGCTAATCAAAGAAAGCTTTAAATTAGATGACATGGGAGTAGTAAACCCGAAGATATGCAAGGATGATAGACGTGCATATTCTCTATTAGAAAACACAACAAAATTTAATAGTCAGGGGAGTAATTGGGAAACAGGTTTATTATGGAAGGAAGAGGAAAGATATTTTCCCGATAGTTATCAAACGGCAGAAAATAGATTGAAGACATTAGAGAAGAGGATGGATAGAGACAATGAATTTGCGGAAGCCTACTGCAAGAAAATAGAACATTATTTAGAGAAAGGATTTGCAAAAAAAATCGATATCGGTGGTAGGTATCCGGATAGCTCAGATAAATTCTATTTACCGCATTTTGCGGTTTATAACCCAAATAAGCCAGGAAAGCTTCGGGTTGTGTTTGATGCAGCGGCAAAATCAAAGGGAATCAGTCTAAATGATAGGCTTTTAACTGGACCCGATCTGTATAATTCACTATTAGGAATGATATTTAAATTTAGACAACACAAAATTGCGTTCACAGCGGATATTCAGGAAATGTTTTTACAAATTAAAATTATAGATGACGATACACCATTTCAGTTGTTTTTATGGAGAGGAAAAGATCGTAAGGTAGCTCCATCGGTGTACGTGATGAATTCAATGATATTTGGCGCCAAATCATCGCCTTGTTCGGCGCAATTCGTGAAAAATAAAAATGCTGAGCAATTTTTATCGCAGTATCCCCAGGCCGTCGAAGCAATTAAGAAAAAACATTATATGGACGACTATTTAGACAGTGTAAATTCATTAGATAGCGCAAAGAAATTGATAAAAGATATTATGTATATACACGCCCAAGGTGGATTTAATATCACCAGCTGGGCAAGTAATGCGCCAGAGGCGCTAGAGCATGTTCCCGTAGCCCACCGGTCAAAGGCTGTGGTTTGTTTCGAACAAAGTGAGATTAACATGCAAAGAACATTAGGATTGCAGTGGGATCCAAATTCGGATACATTGTCATTCGATCTCAGTTTCAAAAAAATTCCCCCGGATATCATTTCGGGAAAGCAAAGACCCACGAAAAGGCAGATGTTGAAAGTTATTATGACGATTTTCGATCCGCCCGGATTCTTAGCACCCCTGACAGTTCGATCCAAAATATTATTACAAAATGTATGGAGGTCTGGAACAGATTGGGATAACAAATTAAATGATCGTAATTTTAATGAATGGCTCTTGTGGTTGGAGGAATTAAAAACAATAAGTAACGTTAAAATTCCTAGATATTACGAGATCTTATGTAAGGATATAGATGTAAACGCTGTAGAAAGGCAACTTCACATTTTCTGTGATGCAAGCGAAAAGGCGATGTGTTGTGTAGCTTATAGTCGTGTTAAAAACTCTAGTGGTCAGGCTTTCGTAAATTTCATTGCTAGCAAAACCCGTGTAGCCCCAATCAAGCCGATGTCAATTCCGCGCTTAGAATTGCAAGCGGCCCTTTTGGGAAGTAGATTATATAAAAGTATTATAAGTGAACATACGCTCACCTTTGACTCGAAACATTTTTGGACAGACTCGAAAACTGTAATGTGCTGGTTAAAATCTGATTCAAGAAACTTTAAACCTTTTGTTTCGCATAGGCTAGGCGAGTTAGAAGAAACAGTTGGTTCAGAATGCTGGCGGTGGCTTCCCACTAAAGAAAATATAGCAGATGAGGCCACGAGAGATACGAATATGACAGACTTAACGTTACAGGGACGATGGTTTTCTGGTCCAGAATTTCTTAAATCACCTCCAGAAGTATGGCCACAAGAGAATGTGGCAACCCGTAACGATAATATAAATAAAGAATTATTAGAATTAAAACCATCGGCTATTTTAATTACAACATCGGCGGCATGTTTCATAGACCCATATAAATTCTCGAAATATTCACGTTTGTTAAGAGCTACAGCGTACGTTTTTAAATTCATCAGTAAATGTAGACGCAAACCCATAGAAAATAATTCACTAACCGCTGAGGATTTAATTGTCGCCGAACGATTCCTTATCAAGGAGTCTCAGAAAAGAACCTTTAATAGGGAAATAATGATTTTAACGAAAAAGGAAATTTTGCCAAAAGATAGCAGACTGAGACAATTAAGTGCATATTTAGATGTAAATGGAATATTGCGTATACAAGGTAGAATTGCAGCAATTGAGGACGTACAATTAAGTACGGTCTTTCCTATAATACTCGACAATAAAGATAGGTTAGCGCATTTATTAATTACCCAATTTCACGAAAAATCTAGCCACGGTGGAGTTGAGCATGTTTTAAATGCAATAAGGCAAAAGTACTGGATACTTAATGCGCGTCAGTCTATTAGGAAAATACATTACATGTGTCAAACTTGTAAAAATAAGAAAGCCCAACCACAGGCACCGCTAATGGGATGTTTACCTATGGAAAGGTTACAACATCACATTCGTCCTTTCACACATGCAGGCATGGATTACTTTGGACCCATGAAAGTGACAATAGGGCGAAGAAATGAAAAAAGATATGGTGTACTGTTCACGTGTTTGTCAACAAGAGCCGTACACATTGAAATCGCTGATTCACTTACTACGGATTCTGCCATACTCGCAATCCGACGCTTCGTAGCTAGACGTGGTTACCCGCTAACCATATGGAGTGACAATGGAACAAACCTCAGAGGGGCTGATAAGGTGTTATCAGATTCACTGTCACGTCTAAACCAGGAGAAAATAAATGACGAAATGTCGGTAAGAAAAATAAACTGGAAGTTTAATCCACCAGCATCTCCTCACCACGGAGGCTCCTGGGAAAGTCTGGTCAAATCTATTAAAAGTACGTTTTACGCCATACTACACGAGCAAGCACCGCGTCCGGAAACTTTGCACACATTGCTTTTAGAAGCCGAAAACATTGTAAATAGTAGACCGCTCACACACGTTTCACTCGATAGCAAAGATTTTGAAAGCCTGACGCCAAATCATTTCTTGTTAGGTTATAAGTATGATAATCCAATCGTGGGGGCTTTTGATCAGGGAGATTTATGCCTAAAAAAGCAGTGGCGTATTGCACAATTTTTCGCCGATCAATTTTGGTCACGATGGGTGAAAGAATATTTACCTACGTTGGTAAAACGTTCAAAATGGCATGACGTAGTAACACCTATAAAAGTAGGCGATGTGGCTATCATATGTGATAACACGTTGCCCCGGAATACCTGGCCAAAGGGCATTGTTGTAAAAGTATACCCCGGGGCCGACAAACAAGTTCGTGTAGTAGACATTCAAACAAATCATGGTACATTTCGTAGACCCGCCACTAAGGTAGCTGTATTAAAGATACTGGAATCGCATTCTTTACCAATTTAGTGAAGTAAATTCACGGGAAGGGGTATGTTCGTTCCAGAATGCGATTTGTTCTATTTAATCATAATTAGTTCGTAATGCATGTTATTTTAGTTTCGCGTAGTTCCCGTTTTTCAAATATGCAAACAAAATATTATCCCACGGTTTCTTCAAGTAAGGTCCCAACCTTGAGAAATAATATGTATTCTGGCTGGTATCATATAAATGCATTGCTTTGCAAAGATTTGGAAGAAAGTGTTTAATATTTAAATTGTTTTATTTTTAAGTAGGTATTAGTACGTTTCAAATAGGACCCTCAAATAGCACCTATAACTATTTATGGCAGCCCCAAGGGAAAGTGTTTGCTGTCGGCCTTTTATGGCCCAACCTATGAGGAACTTTTATTATAGTAATATTTGCAATATTTGTTTGTCCTTAAGTGCTTTAGATGTGATTTTATTGGTGGCCCTTTTCGGCGACTTTTGAGCAATTGTTTTATTGCTAGATTTTAAAATCCAGTTGTGGGAACCGCTGAAATATTCTGTTCCCACAGTTAATGTACCATATTAATTATTTGTATTTGTATGTTTTTCTTTAAATATGGTGACGTGTTCAAGAGAGAGTTAGTATTGTTATTACGGTGGAACTGGAAGGTACACGAGGTGTATCTTCAATTGAGCAGAGGGAAAATAGGCCCTTTGCGTCAGTATCATTGTTAAGATTGAACTGGGAGGTACATGTTGTACCTACAGTTCAGTATTGTAAAAAACTGATAAAGATATCGAAGTAGAGACTTCGATATTTGTCAGTGTGGTGTGATCGTGGAGATCAACCGATCAAAGGGTAAATAGACCCTTTTGTAATAATTGTATTTTTATTGCATTTAATAAATCGTGTTAAAGAAGAAGAAGAAGTGTTTTCCTGCAAACTCCATTCTGTTGTGCTCTCGTACCAAGATAGATAAGAAACATATATAATAAAATTATTGCGCAAAAAACTTGAAACAATAATCCAGAAAATATATTAATACGGAAAATGCTAAAGATATCAGATTTGAGTGTTAAATAAAGAATTTTCCAAAAAAAGTATCTATAAAGTTTTTAACAATTTACTTACCACTTCCTTTACAAACTACAACGCAATAAAGACTTCCACAAATACAATTCAAGAGAGAAAAAAAATCAGAATTTTATTTTTTATAAAACAAATAGGTACACTGAATTGTTTACAGTGTGAAGAAATCCAAAAGTATAGCTTACTTCCTAGTGAAATTATAGATACGCCTAGTTTAAGAAAATTCGAAGAAGTATCTAATAAGTATTAAAAGTGTGTCTTGGAAGCGGATGCTTGGGCCATCTACTGCGTGGCGGGCCGGACCGGGAGAGACTGGTTGGACTGAGGGAGACATTTCGAACGCTCTTGCCGAACTCTCTCGACCTATCGTCTTGTTCGCAGACGGAGGGATGACTTCATGAACACATTGCCCCCAGATCCACCCTCATACATTTTTCCATTCGAAAACTTCCTTTCTCTATAAAAAGTTTCCGCACAGCATCACCAAAGATGGCATAGGTCCTGAGAGATTTTTTTCCTAAGGACCTTCTGTGTGGAGATAATGTAAAAAAAAACTTAAATTTTAAGCGTCACAAAAAAAATTTAGGGAAATTAAAATTTAAAAAAAAACTATTTCTGATTTACCTACCAAAATTTTATTGACATTTCGAAATTTTTTTCTGAATTGTCAAAAAGTGGTGACTGATGAAGACATCACAAAAGTTATGTATGTAAATTTAGTGCATTGATTATGCTTGATATTTATATTCAAACAAAAATAAGCGACTATTTAAAATAATAATAAAAAACTAGATAAATTTATGAATGAAAACTTTATCTAGACTCTTTATAGCGGAGAATGGGTATTAATAATATCAAACAGCTCTTATCTCTATTCATGGACGATTTCGTTTCTTTACAAGTTTTATTTTTAATATTTTGAATTCAACACATCAATTTTATTTAAATTGCGTTTTGTCCTGAATAAACAAAAAAATTTCAAAATGCAGTCTCGTGTCACAACCATATCCATGCATATAATTTAAGATGCATAAATTTACTTAATTATTATAACATAAATATATATGAAATTTTACTTTGATTTTTATGAGAAATGCAGAACGCTGCAAAAAACCTGATCTTGTCCAAATTGGAAAAAAAATCGATTTAAATGATGAGCAAAGAAATGAAAAAATGTTATTTTAATAGATTTTTTCTAAACCAACAATTTTATTTTATGTTAAATATTCAAAATGATTTTTAATATGAATTATTAATCAACTTGAATGAAATTCAATGGTAAATGAAATGAATTTGAAAACATCAACCAATATTCTTTTCACAACAGCTTAATTTACACGCTAACTACCCCAAACATTTTGTATTCATGTTGCGACCAATTTGTTTATTTATAAATAAAATGACTTATATAAAAAAAACTTATCTTTGTAAATATAGAATATTGTCGATGAAGGAAAAGTTTAACCACCCCATCTAGTCTCCAAACCGTATTATCTTCTGTAGGGATAAAATATGTAGACACAATAGAGACATGTGATTTCCAGTTGTAATAATCGATAAACTTAGTTTTTTATATGTGAGGCAACCGAACTTGCTAGTAGGTTCTTCAAGAACCCTTGACTTTACCTAACTTTCAGGACGGTGCGCGTCACTGATACATACAATAATGTACATTATGTTTATAATCTTATAAATGCAGGTGACCAGACTTACGAATGACCTACTGTTTAATCCATATCGACTGTAAATTACTAAAACACTTTAAGCCAAACCTTTTAGTAAAGTTACTTATTAATGGTTTCAAAAATGTAGACTTCAAAGTACTTACAACAAGTTATTTTTACTGAAAACTAAGTTATTTACCAGATATACAATTGTGAGTTATTTAGAAAAAAAACTTATTTTGATGAAATTATTCAATACTTAAATCTCCCATAAATCGAATTGCTACATTTTACATCAAAGTATTGAAAAAAAAAACAAACACTACCAATAAAAATTTTAATTTTTTTAATTAGTTATAATCCGTAAACATTCGTTTATATAGTTTCCTGAAAAGTTTTCATTTCGTAACTCGAAGATTTTTCCCTATTTACAGTCAATTTATTTATTTTCATGTATTTATTGTTTCTTCACAATTAAAATCCATTGTTTAGAATATCAATATTAATTCCACTGAGGTTCGCCTCTATCGAGGTTTATAATTTCGCAATTAAATAAAATTAACACAAATTAACAACGATAATTATTACTTTGTATTATTAAGTAAATACGAAATAATACAAATAACAATGTTAAATGGAGGAAATTTGAAAAAAAATAAAATAAACAACAAAGTTGTAAGAGATGAATCAAAATGTAATTATGTATACATTTTCTTAATTCATAATTTCTACAGTAGAAAAGCCCTCGACTGCAGAAAACAGTTTCTAAATTTTTCGATCAATGTCTATATAATAAATTAGACAACTCTGTACTCAACATATTAATTAATTTATCAGTTCATTTGAACAGATACCTTGTGATTTGATTTTGTAATTCAAAATAAAATAAAAACTTGGTAAACAACACTTTAAATGCGTAAAAGTAATATCTACTTACTAAGTTATTATTTAATTTTTAGTTATTTATCTATTAATAATAGGTACGCACATATCTACTGAGCGGTATTTAAATAATAAATAACCAGAAGTAGAACCTGTATAGGTAGATCTTCGGTTGAACCCTTTCACATGAACATGTAGAAATGATTTGTTATTTAATATTTGATCCGATCTTAATAAACATTATCTTTTGATTATAGGTTCCGCCCACGGTAGTTAATTGCCGGTGTTGGGAGTTTTTGAATAGTGGTTAATATCAGGATATCGCTCTTACCGCTTACCTCCAACCTTCTACCTTCTACCGCTCTCTACTTCTTTTCCTCTGCTCATCTTACAGGAATACGTGGTGTAATCAATATAATGAAGCTCTAAGCAACAACTTGCTGAATTATGTGAACTAAAATATCATAAGCTTTCTTTAAAAACTTCATAAACAATAAATTAAATTATATAAAATAATTTCAATTTGTGTATAAATTAAATTGTTTATTAGTTACTTTTAGTAAAAATAGTGTTAAAATTTAAGCTTTTGGAAGGGTCATTTTATAAAAATTTTCCAATCGTGAAGCGTTCAAAATTCTCCAGTCTTTCATAATAAATCAACTGTACTTTTGGCACTAATCTTCTCATAAATGTAATATCAACAGTGATGGGGTAGCAAATGTAAAATCATGAAATGTCCAGTGTTTTAAATCCAATGTCCTCCGCGTGCAGATTCGTATCTTATCCAAGCATAAACTTTCTAATAAAGGTGTGTTTATCGGAAGTGACCTGCCAGTTCAGTATGTTTTTGTGTTAATTTGTAAATAATAAAATTAGATAGAGCCTAAGAAATCATAATAAAATATAAAGCTCGCTCAAGGTGATTTTTTACAAAAACGAAGATCTACAAATTATCCTATTATTTATTATTTAAATTAATAGTTATAATATTTTTCCAAATAATTGTATTTGAATTATTGTCAGCAATAAATAGTAAGTATCATATAAATAAATGTTTAAGTTAAGGGGTGGCTTATTGCGTTTACTCAGGTACTCCAGGTACTACCAAAAATTAAATACGAATTTCGAAAGAATCAGATCCTAAAGTTAAGATCAATATGATAAAGTTCATATTAGGTATCTTACGAAAATAAAAACGATATCTCAATGATGCACTTCAAATCCATTTTTCAGATCTTGCTCGTAGTACCTAAGTAGTTTAGTAGATACATCACGCGTTGAGTGATTTTTCACAAAAAAATCCAAAAGATAAAATGTTTGATAATAATTCATTTTGATTTTACATACACTCGAGTAAAAGCCCAAGCTAATCAGGCACTCGCCACGCCACTGGATACAAAATTATATAATTATCAATTCGTAGTCAGACGTCACGAATTTAATTTATGACGATAATAAATTTATCAAAAGCACCATAAAAATAGTTTCCATTTCAGTGTGTTTATCTGTCGCTGCGTTGGGTAAAATTAAAGTTATCTTGGTCCTGCGACTAGACTACGGCCAGTGAAGTGGACACGTCCGACGAGGAATAGCTCCATCATAGGCACGAGTATATCACGGATCCATTGTACCGCGCTAGATGGAGCAGATTTATCGTTGATACATAGTAATATTTTGTGAGCTCTTGATGGTTTGAATGTTTTTGACCAGAAAAGGTAGCTCCCCCGCTGGCGTGGCCGATGAGAGAGAGAGGGAAGAGGAAAGGAGACGGGAGCCGGAGTGTAGAACAGTAACTCAGCTCGCTGTCGAGTGCCAGGAGACGAGAAGACGAGAAGAGGGTAGGTGAACAGATAGTAGCTAGCAGCTAGCAGACCGACCATGTGCAGTGCTCTGCTCGCCCAGTCGCCCTGCCCAGGCCAGTTATTTATCCAAATGGGCGGCGTATAATGCATGATGAATGTGAGAGGCAGGCGATAAAGACTTTTGATTTGGCCATCTCTATAATGAGAAACCCTCCCCGCACATTTATCATAAATACTCCTCATTCTCCTTTTGTGTTACCTATTAATATTCTGACAGTTAACATATATTTCATTCACTCTCGTTCCTTTTTCAACTCTTTCAAAGATGGCGTCTCGCTGGATTCTATAATGATATCGCTCATAATTTAGAGTCAGGATCACAGCGGTATCATAAAGAGATTAATATAGGTACTTTCCGAGAGATCATTCGACTCTTCAATAAAATTTAATTGTCGAATCTTTTTTTCATCTCATTGTGTACTGGCTATTACTTATATGGACTGATCTGTGCCTGTGGTAGAGGCGAAGCTTTATAGGGTTATCTAATATCTTCTCGGCTTCAAACAAGATCTTATTTGGCTACACATAGTAGGTAAGGTACCTGCCTGTTTAAAATTATTAATAGCATCTATTTATAAATACTACTGTTATTTAAGTGTTCGGAATATTAAAAGTTTAGTATTTGTACTGCAATCAAGTATGGCTTTCAAAAATTAGCAAAGTATGCTTATACTTACAGAGCTTGTTTGTTGTTGGTTTTTAATGTTATCACTGATAGACAACCCTAGCAAAATGTAAATCAAGTATTTTAAAATGTAGGTACTTATGTTAGTTTTAAGCATGGAACTATTATATACATACTCTTAGGTTTTAAGTCTATAACTTTAAGTCACAGTTGTCAATATGTATGTCATTAAGTCACAAGTTTTGAGTCAACATTATAGGTGTCTTAGTTATAAGTCACTAGCTATATCTAAATAGCTTATATCTAAACTACTAGCTATAAGTCTTAGATGTAAGTCACTAGCTATAAGTTTTAGATATAAGCCACTAGCTATAAGTCTTAGATGTAAGTCACCAGTTATAATTGAAAATCTTAACTAAACTAACTAACTAACTAACCATCACGCCGTTTCCCCGCAGGGGTAGGCAGAGAGGACGGACCGCCACACAACTCGATCTTGGCACACACTCTTTGCCTCGTTCACATTCACTTACATCTAAGACTTATAACATCGTCTCATACATGCTCTTCTATTATTCCGACTCTTCACATGGCCCGACTCAAGTCAAAGTCAAGTCGTCTTTATTATACAAATTTTATTATATATTTACTTATACAGCGCCTTTCAGGTGATTTCTTACGAAAACGGCGCTATATAAATCAGCCAATGATAATAATAATAATTATTATTATTTACATCTTAGAAGTAAACTCAAATAATGAAGAGTGAACTATTGAATAATGGGTACATTCCTTCTACAAGGATTAATTTCACATCAACTCAATAATTTATCTCTTTTTACATCAATAAATTAATAAACATAAAGCCGACGAATTCAATCAATCGTCCCGTGCACTTGTCCGATGCGATCTCGGTCGATAAATTCATTTAACGAAAATTCAACCAATTACAACATCATCCGAAAGGCGAAGAAGAAGTTACGGGGTTCGATTTTTTTTTTCGAATAATACAGTGTTGCCAAATTGCGCATATTCCAAAATGTGCGACCGGTGCAAGCAAGTCGCCCGACAGGCAGCTCCTTATTTATGACTTCGCTTTGGGTGCTTTATGAGCCTGCCGCTAAAGGCCTAAACAGACACAAGTGAATAAGTTAGCAGAATGTACAAAAGATACCCCGAGTAGAAAGAAAGACCTCATTCAAGAATTCGCTACAATATAAGTCCATAGACTGCCATTATTATAATTTTTTTCCACGAAAAATACGCGGAAAGAAAAAAAAAATTCGCCAGTTAAATTTAAGACTTGCAAAAAAAATGATAATAAAAGTTTGCGTGATTTAATTGCACGGTTGAATAGATGTATACTCTTTTGCGAAGTTTCCAGTTAATTTGCATGCTGTTTGTCTCTATATGGGATGTGGATGGAGTCAGACGAGGACAGACCTCTTGCACTTTTCAGGCCGAAGTTTGGAGGCAGTTTGCGCAAGTTGGCCGCTCAGTTAGAGGAAGTAAATAGCAACAAAAAAATGTGTCGGTAATTACTTCGTGAAGTAATAAATTCTGCTTACGTTTGACTTTTGACGGAGTCGGCCGGTCGAACTATTCCTTTTAAATCTGATTTATTAAAGGGTTTGGAAGAGAGGGGAGACTTTCAAAGCGCAGGTTGCAACAAAGACTGATATTTTGTGGAAGATTTATGTGTAGTTTATTACATAAAGTACGTTACTTCATAAGGAGTATTAAGAACACACAAAGGTATTTCATGTTATTTATATGTAGATGTTTAAATTCCGTTCACAGAATTAAAGAAAGTGACGTCCTTCAGTATTTTTATCATAGCCTTTAACATTTGCCCATTAAAATTCATTCCGCACATCCAATATTTTATTTTAAAATGTTTTTTCAGGTTCTTCAAAACATTGATATAAATTTATTTTAACGCCAGTGATTTAATTGTATTTGGCCAAGCCTTATTCAGCCTAGATATTTTGTGAGTAAAATTGATTCTTGGATTAATTTGCATATTCCATTAGAGATCTATTGCCTTCTGTCATAGAGGACATAGGAGCTGCTGTGGGTCGAATACTGACTCGTCTACACAAAGAGGCCACTGGTAAGATAATAACATCAATAACTCACCTCGTGGTCATAAATTCAGCAAAAATACGCTGATCCTTTCGAAAAGCAATAATAACCATTCCGAGAAGTATCAGGCTCTATAAATAAAAGCAAGCATCGATTGGTAGCTGATTTATTCATAATTCTTCGGCGCGACCAATCAAGGCTGATGTTTATGCTCGGAGCGACTCTGATGTCATTGGAGCCTGTCAAAAAGAAGACAAAGGCTGTGATTTATGTACATACTTACCAAGAACCTAGGCTGGTACTTCGCAAACACTTACTACTCTATCTGGTATTTCTGCGACGCGAATTGCTCAAACTTTTACCGATCTATTACAATAATAGAAATGAATACAAAATTGTTAGACAGAGAGGATTTAACTCTAAACTTTTCTATCATGAATCAAATTCTTCGCTTTATTTAATACTTGATGTGTGACCTGCTTCAATATTTTTTTCTAATCGAAACCGAAAAATACCAAGTAACGATCGATACTGGAAATCAAGCCCAGATCCTTTTTCTTACCAGGACAACACTACAACACTGAGCTAGATAGAGGATCTGGGTTCCATTTCCAGTTGCGACCGTCACTTTTTTATTTTATTTTTTCATATTTCGTTAAAATTAGAGTTTTGTTAATATTATCTTCTTCAATGATTATTAAATAAATTTTATTACAACAATGTTTATAACCTTTAATAAGTTTTTTGTTGTTTTTTTTTGTTTTTAAAAAAAAGAAAGGCAAACATTCCCGGGCTACGAATAACCTGACAATATTTAAAAATCTCCTACTACCACCACAGTAAGTCGAAAATGTTGCTTGAGTCGTGATGGAGGACTTAGTCAGGCGAGGAATCGAACACGGAACGCTTGGGTGGGACCCAAATGCGATGCCCACTCAACCACTGACCGGTTGAAGTTATTCCAATAAATTGAAGACTCTTTCTCTTTATATAAGCTTACATCTTTATAAAGTTATTCTATTTTTAAACTTACACACGATTCTAGTATACATGCGTAAATAAATCAATGTATCGACGTCGAAGTACCTACGTTTACCCAGCGTTTATGTAATAATGTACAGCTGTTAACTGGTCTAAATAAAATACCTACTACTGAAATAAATAATAATGTAATGATTGATAAAAGTGCTAGCTTTTGTCCAATGACTAGGTACCCGTTATTTAATCACTTCAATATTTGGAATAACTAATTTGTTTAGAAACTGTCCTATTATGCTTTTTCAATAAATTGATCAATTTTTCTCAAACCTTAAAATTATTAAAATAAACTTAGAGAAAAAAATTATACAAAACAAAACATAAAGTTGACTACTTTACTTTAAAAAATGAGAAGAGGCGAAATGATAAAACAGCAACAATTAATGAAACAAATAATGAAGATATTGGTCTGCGATTAAGCACTTAAAATAACATAGTACCTACCTTAGTAATGCAAAAAAAAAGTGTGAATATCATAAAGTTATGTTTTTCATATTGCACTATATCATAAAGGTATGTTTGTCAATGACTTTTTTTTATATCTAACTAACTAACCAACATGCCGTTTCCTCGCAGGAGTAGGCACAGAGGAAGGACCACCAAATAACTTGATTTTGGCACACACTCTTGGCCTTATTCACATTCATTCATGGTATCATCCTCTTCTTTTATTCTGACTCTTGACATGGCCCGACTCGCGTATCTGATTCACTTGGTAGAGCCATGTCTTCCTTGGACGTCCCCGACTTCTTCTACCATTCACATTTGCGATATATATTATCCTGGTGCTCCTTTCTTCTTTCTTTGGTTTTACATGCTAAAACCATCTGAGTGACCCTTTCTTAATCACACTCATTACGCTTACATCGACCTTGCATTCTTTGCGGATCTCCACATTTCTCATACGATCATATATGTTTTAACCACACGTAAGCATCAGGGATATGATTTTTTCAGCATTCAGTCTACTTTCATTCTTCCTCTGCCAATTCCATGCCTCGCTGCATACGGTGACCCGACAATTCATCCGGCGACAATTCATCCGGCGACAGTTCATTCGGCGACAGTTCATCCTTCCGACAGTTCATCTTGCCGACAGTTCATCCGGCCGACAATTCATCCGGCGACAATTCATCCGGTCTGATCATTTAGAAGATTTTTTCTTCAAGTAAGTATGCAAAGAGGATATACGGCCGTACAACCAAAATCGATATACTTACATATATCTGAAGGCATCTTGAGTGGAAATCCGCTCTAAAAATATTTTTACTAACAATAATTTCGACTCTCCGAAGAAGCATGCGTGAATAACAAAATACGACATAGGTACTTATACATGCAGTCGGCTTAGCAAAAAACCGTAAAGATTCCTACTTGCATATAATATAACTTTTTTATCTGAAATTAACACCATCTTTTTAGGGTGAATTGACTAATTTGTTAGGTTAGGTTAGGTTACAGCGGATTTCCACTCAAGATGCCTTCAGATATAAGTATGTCGATTTTGGTTGTACGGCCGTATATCCTCTTTGCATACTTATTTGAAGAAAAAATCTTCTAAATGATCAGGCCGGATGAATTGTCGCCGGATGAATTGTCGGCCAGATGAACTGTCGCCGGATGAACTGTCACCGGATGAATTGTCGCAGGATGAACTGTCATGGAACCACTGCATACATACACCAGGGTAGGAACCTGCATTCCATTGTTAACTGCTAGCTTCAATTCCTTGGACAGTTTTTTGTTAGCGCTAACGGCGTTTAAATTTCAATTTTTTATTGTTTTTTTTTTTAATATCATAGTGTGAATTTGAATCATTGAACCTACTTTCAAATAAGCATAATAACTGTTTTTGTGGCGTCAACAAGAAGCCTATGTAGGCGGTTCCTACTCATTTATAATAATCATAATTTATATTCAACCGTTTTGTTTTCAAAGAATTGAGTTTAGGCACGTGGCTTTCAATTTGAGGTATTAAGCCAAATCGGACATCTTCAATTCTTTGTGAAACAAATTATGACATTTGTTAAATATGGCCGATTTTAGTGAAATACAAGTTTTGGTAATTTATTAATCGATAAATATTTAGGAATTGCTTTGCGGGGGCGCTATACGTGTAAGATGAATACTTGGACGATCAACGGAGAAAACTCATATGCATAGGAATTGTCGTAGGAAATATTCAATAAACATACTGGCGGCCCAAACGGCGAAAATTTGCATGCCGATTTTGATTAAAGTATTGATAAACATAATAAAAGATAGATACGATATTAAGAAGATATTACACCCAAACAAGGCTAAATTACTTGAAAAAGAAGTGCCGCTAGACGAAAGTCAAAATCCTCCACCCTGAAAATCTTCGAGTACGAATCTCAATGAACGAAGGACGATCTTACAATTAACTTTTTAGATTAAATTTTTCTTTAAGAATTGCGTTTTTCTGCAGTTATTTATTGTTACCGAAAATTTAACATTTCTTTTACCTAGTATCAAAAACGTTTTCTGCCAACCAGAATCAGGAGATCAAATATGGATATGGTTGAGAATGTCTAGCTTTTCAGAACGAGTCACTAATTATTATCTAATTTATATCAAACGACATGTGGTCTTTGCGTTCATTAATTTCATGAGGTGAACCAAAACCAAAGTGATCCGGAAAAATTGACTGATTAAAAATATCTGTTTTCGGTAAGGTTTTTTGTTTGTTTTAAAGAATATTATTTTTATATTTCATACAGATCCCGCTGTCGAGGGACCTGTTATGCTCGTAGCTCGCCGGCCCTTTTAACAGCGTGTTCGGAATTCGTGTACGATTATTATTATTTTTGGAGTCGGTGTCAGCCAAGGTAACTACATTCATAGGTAGTTATAGGTGAAATGTGGAGATCTTGGCTGACACCGACTCCAAAAATAACAATCGTACGAAATTATTTTTTTACTTTTTAGTGCATTTTTTGAAGTCGTTTTTTGTTTTGTTAAAATTTTTGTTTATTTTTTGATTTTTAGTGATGAGCGTGCGTAAAGAAGTTTTACATCAAAAAAATAATCATCGAAATCGTCCATTTGTCGCGCACATACTTATTGCAAATTTAAGACATATACGGTTTTCTCATGGATCCGATTGTCAGAACTGGACCAAATTAAAATGGGACCACACGGGAAGCACCAGCTTTCTAATAAAAATCATCAATATCGGTTCAACCAATCGAAAGTTCTGAGGTAACAAACATAAAAAAAATACCGTCGAATTGATAACCTCCTCCTTTTCGAAGTCGTTTAAAAACTAAATATTCTTTAGTTTTATGGAACATTGAGGGAACATGTACCGATGTGTCAACCATTAGAATACCTTCTAATAAATTATTGTGAACTTCTTCTATTGAACGTGTAAACTAGTCTCTGAGAAAGAATCGCAGTTTATTTTAATTATAAAAGTCTCTCGAATCTGCTTCTGGACGCTGATTTCCGATAACGAGTCACCGAAATAATTGGGCTCCTCGGGACATTAGAAGGTTAAACAGCGCCATCTGTGATACGGGGTGACAAGCAGACACGGGGGCAGCTTCGGGGACCACTAAATCACCCCGGGAGCTGGTCGCGCCTCGTGTGACGCCACTGCGCGCCCCGTCCCACGCACCACGCACTAAGCCACTGATCGAAACCTTAATATTACACCTTTCAAAAAAACAAAAATTTTAATTTTTTATAAGAAGCATTGTGAAGGTATTTTGGCAGCCATGTGTATTTCTTGGTGATTGGCACCGGTATTTAACAACATCAGGTCACTGGCTTATCAAAATTCCCCGATTCCGAGACTTCATAGTCTGATCTGGGAGATGTATTTCATGTTAAAACAATATAAATGTTGTCAAATTAATTCCATTGCTTTTATTTTTCTAGACACAAATGAATTTTCAAATATTTTTGTCTTATTGAATATCCATATATGTGAAGGGTGATTTACGTCGGCATAATCCCTTAGGTTTTATTTTTTTATTCATAGTTTCTGTCCACAATTTACCGTTGTATTTTATTTTATGTTGCTTACTTTTTTAAAATTATGTTTATATTTTAAGTATTTATAATAACAGTAGGTAGTATAAACAACTTTGGCTTGACTTCATTTAACTTATATATTGATCTCTGTATTTTATGAATAAGCTGTGTGTCTCTTAAAAATAAATAATTTATTCAAGCAAGCTAAATATCTATTGTAATATATGTGGAGGATGTTTATTTTCAATAAAGTTAAGCCATAGCCATAAGTTGTTTTTAATTGTTTGTCTAGCATGTAGTCTTTCTAGATTTTAGGCATGTATGGTAAGTTTGTACAGCGCCCTTGAGGTGATTTTTCACAAAAACGGCGCTATATAAATCGTCCAAATATTATTATTATTATTAAACAAAAAAGGTTATGTCCTGCTAGTGATCGGAGACATTTGGGATCCCTAATTGAAAGAGAAGAGCTTGAGGAAGTTTAGCAAATATCTTGTTGTTCAGATCTAGGCACTAAACACATAGCTGAACCAATAAAATAGACTTTATTTTCTGATTGATGGTCGGCACCTGGAATATAATGATATATTCTACTCAAGAAAAGGCAAATAAGCAATTTTAAAATTAAATTCAATTAATAACTTTTTTTGCTGGATTTAAGCTAGACCAAGGTCAAGGTCAAGGAGCTTCTAGTTCTCTCACGGAGGTCACAGATGACGTGTGGAATAAAAAAACGTAAATGATAAAGCAAAAACAAAATAACTATACGCACAATACACACAAAGTCAATTTTAATTTGTCCATTTTTTGTATTACGCGTAAGTAGGTATTTAAAATCAGAAAAATGTTGTTTATTATCTCTGACTTATGTTTTTTATTGCTTTCTGTCAAAAATATCCGTTAAATAATGCAGACATACGTAACAAAAAATAAAATATCACATAATATAATATCTAAATGTTAACACTTCCTATTTTAAAAAGCGTACCGGTCATTAATACAGCAAATAAATGCAATTCCTTGAAATTTGAAATATATCAACAATTTCATGAATCATAAGTTACGCGAAGAAAAAGTCCAAAGCTAATAAATCCGGATTCGAACCCCTAACCGGGAGCAACCTAGCAAACACTGAACCTTCGTTCGGAGCACGCCCGCAGGAGATGCTTTCCCCATTGTGAGAGAATTTGTAATGGCCATAACTCATTTTGCAAATAAAAGGAACCGTAAAATAGTTCAAAAGCGATTCTACCCTCGATGTTTGTTTCATTCCCTTAGAAAACGGTACCCGGTCAAGGTAGGTACGGAAAAAGTGTTCTAGACATCGCAATAGTCACTAGGTAGTTAGGTAGGTATATTGAATTTGCGAAGGGTTTGAAAACCTTTTTAATAATGTTGAATGTCACGCTGTATTTCGAGTAAAAAATAAGGACGAATTTTTAAACATAATGTTACCGAGGATATTCGAGTATTAAGCGAAAGTAGATGACGGCGTCGGGAACTCACCAGAAATGGCTCGATCGAGTAAATCAAATGCTTGTATGTACACAGTGTTCGGAAACTCGTAGCAAAAGCGGGGAAACTACTGAATCTAGCCATCACATAAAGAATCCAAAAACTTTTTTTAAGCTGTCAAGTGATTCTATATCTATTGTGGGATCGTTATCGAGATAACGGACGTGATTTCCTGTCAGATTTGTGTGATTTATTTGCTTTTTCTGTGTACAACGTACATTAATTGAATAAATAATCATGATGCATACTTGCAGGAATTTGTAAAATTTTGTAAAAATCACTCAAATCTGACAGCGATCACGTCCGTTATCTCGATAACGATCCCACAAAAGATATTGAATCGCTTGTCTGAGCATTTTTGTTTTTTTTTCTTATTTTTTGTTGTTGTCGCAACTAAAGGTTAAAAACTGGTGGAGTCGGGTCCAGGCTTCGGTGCATTTTAAAAGTATACATATTAACATGGAATCACTGATATTAACCCCCTTTTTTTTCGCAACATTTTTTTCATATTTGACCTAAAAAATTCTTTCTCGATTTATTCGAAAATGAAAAAAATTATTCCAATTCGCCTAAATATGTAGATTTGGGTAGATTTTTATCATGTCTACCTCCGCGGCGAAAAAGTATTAGATATAGGTTGTCTGGTAAGTCTTGAATATTACGAGATTTTGGCTGCACGAATATCTTCAGCACAATGTGGATTCTCGATTACAATACGCGCCTTAGGCCAACTTTTTCTTTATTTTGTTCGCCATATCGTTCTCGACGTCCACTAACATCGCGAAAAAGCTAGGTGACACAGACAAGACACTCTTAGATACATACATACTGTAGTGCCACCAAGAAAGCATATGAAGAAAATTAAGTATTGTTTACATTATAATTCTATCTTCTCTCCAACATTTATGTGGTAACATTTATTAAAGATCACGATTTGATCCGAATCCCATCTCTGGGCGTACAGTACAGACATACAAATTGGAAAAAAATGAGTAGATCAGAAAACGAAATATAATGTTTAATTAAATGAAGACAATATTAGCGAAACTTAATTTTAAATCTGGAAACAGAAAAATCATAAAAAAATATATTTGTACCTTTGGGACTCAAACCCAGGACCTTTCGCTTTCCGGGCAAATACAGACAAATACTGTGCGAAGGTGTTGATATCCGATTCGGTCATTTATAAGTGTATCATACATCAAATAAAAACCACCCACAATATATTAACTTACTTAATGCATATTTTATTGGCTGCTATCTTTGTATGATTGCAAGATTCAAACCCAAACTAAATGCTTTCTAGATAGTGTCTGTACAAATCTTCATCCATTTTATTTAATATGCGACTTCTATTAACGTTTCTGCAAATACATATAATGTTTTCACTATTTTTACAATAGATGTTTAAAAAATGCATACAATTTGGCCGCCTTGTGTAATTATTTTTTTTTGTCTCAACTATTACACCAATTAGAATTAATTAAGTCTTTATTTTTAAAATTTATTATGCGTTTTCATAAAAAAAGATAATGCGCTCACTTCCCCCAGTTTACTCCCCCTGGCATTGGTAGGTAGGTACCTACCTATAATATCCCCATTCAATACAAAATTGCAAATTTCAGTCTCAAAATAATGATTTGTGACCGACAGATTGTGTACATTTTTGACTTGTAACTGCTTTGAGTGATTTATGTGACTTAATTTTGTGAGCGGCCAAAGAAAGAAAAGCTAATCTGGCGATATTGTAGAATTTTGGTGTTTCGTTCCAAAGGGACCAGTGAGGTGGAAGGGGACATAAATGTATACTGTTTTGGGCGATTTATTACGCTCATTTTCTTAATTAATTTTATAGGTTTTTGCGAACATAGGTAATGCAGCTAATGGTTACTATCCAAAGATATATGCATGTATATGATGGCCTGTACAGACTTTTAATAAAAAAATATTTTTGGAAGTGAAAACTCCTTTAGCACCGTTGTGATTTGAATCCTGATGAAACGAATGCGAGAGAATGAGATAGTATAATCGGTCTCCGTAGCCTCTCCACTCGTGTCTACTTTAGAGTAAATTGCACACTCTGTTTTTTTGATAATATTAACAATTTTTATAACTTGGAAAATTTATACATCTACTACAATTTTTGTGAAATTGTTTCTCTAATCTGCCGCAAAATATAATTTGACTAAGATTTAAAAAAAAAGGTATTATCAATTCTAGGTTTGAGGATATTATCAAAATTACTTTTTTTTAGTACTTACCTACACTTATAGATGTCAGAGGCTGTGAAAAATCTCGATATTTCATTTGTTTGTGTGAAATGGTTGCTTTTTTCCGGAATTTCGTTACTAATTTTATTATGTTTGCTGATTTTATAGAGAAAAATATTCACCAAATGCAAACAAAATTGAAAATTTCAGTAATTGTTTTATTATATTATTACTTAGGTGTAACTATAGACAGCCAACTCAAATGGACTTACCATATAGAAAAAACTGTAAATAAACTGAGATACTTAATTTACATATTCAAACGTATGAGCAATATCGTCAGTACAAGAACCATGAAACTTGTTGACGACGCATTGGTGCTTTCGTCCATTTCCTATGGAATAATCGCCTGGGGTGGAACATACAATAACCATGTAAATATTTAAATACTAATAATATGACCTGAATAACGTACGATTCTGACAGGCCTCTGTTAGTTTTTACCAATAAAAAGTGTTACTTTCAAAGTATGAGCATTTTTACAATATGCCGTCATGAAAAGTTACGCACGCACCACGCACCGCCCTTGCCCTACGTGACAAATGATGGATGCCCAGTGCAGTGAGCGGTGTGTGCACGGTGCACAGTGTGCCGGGAGTGCATGAAGCTTTCAGTGGCGCACGTCAGCTGCGTTCTGCCAGCGACACGTCACTACCTTGATTTATACATGTCATGCACATGTCGCCAACTTGAGGCTGGCGAACGCAGATCGTTGCTGGTGCCGGAATATAAATCTGCAAATATGTATTTTTATGATTCTTCGCCCATTTTATCACAATAAATGTAAAACACGACCCAAATGAAAAATCCAGAAGGCTCTGTAGTAACTAACTAACTAACTAACCATCACGCCGTTTCTCTGTAGGGGTGGGCAGAGAGGACAAACCGCCAAACAACTCGGTTTTGGCACACAACCCTTGCCTCGTTTACATTCATACATCGTCTCATACATGCTCCTCTATTATTCTGACTCTTGACATGGCCCGACTCAAGTATCTGATTCACTTGGTTGTGCCATGTCTTTCTTGGGCGTCCTTGACATCTTCTGCCATTCGTATTTGCGTCATATATACTCCTTACACTATTTTCCTCGTTCATTCGCTCTACATGCCCAAATCATCTAAGCGACCCTTTCTTAATCTCACTCATTACGCTTACATCCGATTCAAACAAGCACAAATACCGATTTATTTTTTGATTCCCTCCCTCAATTTAAGAAAAACATTTCTAGCACACTGAATTCACACACATAACACACACATCCACACACACACTCACACATACCCCACTCCTTCAATAATTTACTAACTTAATTTAGGTAAAAAGTATAATTTATCACATAAAAATATGTATATAACAGCAATATGTCATTGGTACCAATTATTGTAATTCTATAACTTGTAACTATTTTCTACTATGTAATTTATGTACTGTTTGTTTCTACAAAAAAAAAAATAAAAATCAGCCTTGCATTCTTTGTGGATCTCCACGTTTCTCACATGCACGTTCGTACATTGTTTTACCACATAATCGCCTCAGGAATCTCATTTCTACAGCATTCAGTCTACTTTCAACCTTCCTCTGCCAGTTCCATGCCTCACTGCCATACATCAGGGTAGGTACCAGTACTCCATTATGCACGGCTAGCTTCGCTTCTTTGGACAGTTTTTTGTTGGCGCTAACGGCGTTCAGCTCTTCATTAATGGAGTTACCTGCTTTACCCTTCTTTCAATATCTATATCAGCCTTCCCATCTCTCGTAGTAAACGTTCAAAAAGAAGAAGAAGATGGTTTGAAAAGAAGATATGTAAATACGAGAATACAAGACCCGGACAAACCTTACCCAATGAACCCGGGCTAAGTCACCAAACAAAGCAAACCACTTGTGGTGACCTTTTTTTACATTAGCTCCACACAGGAGGCTCTAAGCAAAATAATTTTACTCAGGGACTATTTCATCTTTGGGGATGCTGTGTTCATGGTCTTTTTAAGGGAAGGAACGAGGGGAAATTCTGGGAAGGAAAAAGGTACGAGGGGTAGGTAGGAACCTATGGCAAAGGTGTGGTTATTCTATAAATGGTTCCTGGGGGCGGCGGTACCCATTCCAGCCTCGCAAATTGTCCTAAATGTTAACGCTTAAATGCGTTTTTTATTCTTTAAAAAAATTTTATTTTATTATTTACGTGGGCACAGATGACAAGAAATATAAATTGAAAAATTCAACCACATTCCACAGGAAAGTATTTCCTCTTCAGGAAAAGTTACAAAATGTATAGTTATTTTATACTAGCTTTTACCCCCGGCTTCGCTCGCAAGGTATTAGTGGGAAATTACTGGCATTATTATTGGCATAATTGTTATTATTCTTTATTTTTTGTCTAATAAAAAATAATTATTGTTTAATAGAAAATTTCAAAATTTGAGAATGACATTTCGCAAATAAAAATTTTATTTTAGAAAATATTTAAATTATAGAAATTTATTTTAAGTACCTACTCACCTAATTTATTCTGATGATTTTTCCTCAAGTAGGAATTAGTATTTTATTCATATTTGAATCCAGAGTAACCTAAAGAAATAACAAAATGACAGCCCACATCAAATAATTACATAGCAACGCTATGCTTTTCGTCCGGACAATAAACATTTTTAGAGATAGGTAGATATTAACTACGACGCCAACAAAGCACTGTTTTTAGGGCGAATTGCCTAGTTAAAAAAAAAACATTGTTTCCAAGGTAACAATTTGTTTGACGTTTGCAATAACTCGATTTTGTTAGGGACAGAAAACGTATGAAAAATAATTGCATAACTCTACAGCTTATTCATAACGCCAGAGCTTACCAATATATATAGCCTATGTTACTCGCAAATAATGTAACTTTCAATTAGTGAAAGAATTTTTAAATTGTATTCGGTGTTTATTGCGTGAAAGAATAACACTCATCCATACAAACTTTCGCCTTTATATATAAGATTATTTGTTTACATTTTGAATCGAATATTAAAAAAGAAAAATCATCACAACGATATATGTAGTAAAAATGGTGTAGCTCAGTAGTGTCAGTTATGTATCAGAACGTATGTTTACATATATTTTTTTAAATTTGGGTAACGCACAAGAGTCTCAGCTACTCTCAATGGTCCGGAGCCAGTAAGACTATGTTATCCCCAAATGGGGTATATTGTGTGGCTGAAGGTAGTGGGGGGTAGGAAATGGGGAAGAGAAAGATAAAGTAATACTTGACTCTTCAGATACGGTCACTAAACACGGCTAAAGCAATTTCAAGCAAGATTTCGATTCTGAATAGTGGTCTTTCACCAAGACCATACTAAAACTACTACTCTACCACTCTGAAACGGTTTCATGCCAACTAAGAATAAGGTCAACTCAACAACTCTTTGATAAGTCATTAAAAGCTATGAAAAAAATTATTTTAAAATAGCCGGTAACCGTAACCTAACTTATCCAATTTAACCATTTTTTTCCATTACTCTTAATGACCTTTCTGAGGTGGTTCTGAGTTGGTTTCATTCTGAGTTGGCCGGTAACCCTTTGGAACGTGCCGCAAACATACTATGTATACCCTAGCGAGACTGGCATCGAATAATATATTGTAAACATCACGTATATAGATCAATAAAAATAAAATAAAAAGTGTATTATCATAAATAAATAAAAAGTGAAATAACACAAATTAATCAAATAAAATTTACTTGGATTTTTGAACCCGTGACCTCCGGATTCGTAGAGAAGGATCGTAACAAATCAACCGTGGAGGCCGTCATGAATGGTTCCATGCCGACTCAGAATCAAGTCAAATCAACGCTTCTTTGAAAAGTCATTAAAAACTATGAAAAAAATAATTTTAAAATTGCCCATAACCCTAACTTATGTTACCTATTCACCCAATGTTTTTTTTTCATCACTCTTATTGACTTTTCAAAGGACTTTTCTGAGTTGAGTTGTCAGGTCACCGTCATGAATATATATATATACATATATATATATATATCATTATAAAGTAGTGTAAAGTATATTGATACTATTAACAGTTAAAGCTAGTGTTTAAATGTACACATTTGTAAGCAATTACATTAAAAATAGTAGGTACCTATCCTTAAACGCTTTGTAATTTGCTTTTACAAACTGTCCTCTTAGTTCCCTCCCATAAAATATTATTCGCGTCCTATTCAAATGGCGCAGCTAGCAAAGGTTGATGTTTGTTCTTTGTAGTTCTAATCACGTGTAAATAGTAAATAGTAACTGCCGTCATATCGTTAAGCGCGATTTAGTATTTGACGATCTCCCGCCGGCGCGAGAGGGAAGTTTAACCGGAAGCGGATGTTGGCACGTGATTACAAATCGCGGGTAGTCAAAACAAAGAGGGAGGTGACAGCAGCCATCTTGGAACGATTGTGTTTTGTTTTATCATCGGGTGACAGGTGCAACACACTGCAAAGGGCGATTTTTTCTCGCATCAACAACTGATACGAAATAAACTGAAGGAATGTAATACAAAAAATTTTGTAAAATATCTTTAAAATGTTTCGCTAGTTAAATGTAGCACTAATCGTAACTTTCTGTAACGTGAACGGTTCTCTCAGTAGAGCAACGTTGCTTTATGTGGTATTGACCATAAAAAATATTGGCACAGTTTGTAGGAAGGAAGTAAAACTTAATTATAAAAATAGTTTAGTTTTGTAATATTCACATTGACCTATACGGAGATGTAGTGTCCCATTCATGGTTCAATTTAAATGATTTTGAGATTTAAAAAAAAATCGAATCCGTTATTCGATAATTATCATAGCGCTCTCTTGGTATTATTTATTGTGTCGCATAAAAAATATAAAGTGTATATTATAAACATAATATAAATAGTCTGGTATTTCTCAACTTTCCTTCACCACTTCCATTTCACCTAACAACGCAATCATTGTACCGCATGTTAATTTATTACGAAAGTCAAAGAAATGTTGACAGAGTTACATTTCTTATCATTTAAACAAATTATTTACTTCAATACTTTCTTTGTAATCTCCAAAATAATTAATGGGCCATGTTCAACAGAATTTCTGAGAAAATTGAAAATCTGCGTGACAAGCACATACATGGGACGAGGAAAAGAAATTAAATAAAACACCAATTTAATAAAAAAAATTCAGGTTTAAAAGTCGTTGACGTGCGTTATTTAGAAGAAAAAATTCAATTAGAATAAAATACAAACATTTTAAATGACGAAAATATGTGATCAATTTACACTACAAGTAATGTTTTTTGAACATACTCGCATATATATATTTAAGGATTGTGTAGGTATATTTAAAAATCATAAATAAATAAACAATGTAGTCATAGTCAAAAAAAGCAAATGTACCTGGAAAGGTCTAGGTTTTGTTAAAGTTGGATCGTCACCATTTGATAGTATTTGCCAATATTAATATAGTGTTCTCATAAACAAATATGATTTATCAAAAGTCATATTTAACAGAGTGCTTCTGTTTCAACAGCGATTCTACATAGTATTGGGTAGTGCTCATCTAAGATTAATTTGCTTTCGACATACTAATTAAATATTCAATGTCTGATAAATAAACAAATCTGCAATCTTTTGATTTTAATTTAAAACGAACACATACTAGCACCAGTAATAAGTTGGTTTCGTTTTATATGAAAGCTGCGTGTGAGTTTGTTTTGGATGTTTTATGCGGTCGTAAACGTTCTCCACTTATTATTCTGACAGCCCTTCGTATAACATAATGTAACCCCTGGACAAACATGTTCTTTTTATTTCTTTGAATTACAAAATTATTGTGCTCACTCATTTTTACGTAAAGTCACTATTCTTTTACTAGGATTGAAAAAAATACCACGAAAAACACAGAGACAATAAAGAAAATATAGAACGGTTAAAATATTAAAGCCACTGTTGGAATAGACTCCTCCTGAAAGACTGCTCGAAATGCTTGAAGATTTCGTCGGATCGTAAAATGTGGTTTTACTGCGTTTTGATGAGCGCCATTTACGAGCAAGCCGTCAAAAGAGGCACCCAGTTAAAAGGGTAAATAATAGTGAAAACACTTCAACACCTATTTCATTCATGGAACCGGGAAATGGATCCTCGCTTTTTGTGTATGATTTAAATTCTACGAAGAAAAAGAGCGGAGTGTGTGAAAAATGTACATTCAGCATGAATGGTGTTTTTGTTGTGGGGTCACCCCTTTATTTCAAGGGATGATAAATATTTAAGTGTTTCCCTCGCAGTAAGGAAGCAAGTATCAACCCCTTGGGCCTTGTATTTGGGTGCACTGAAAGAAATGTTTTGGTACTATTTACAAAATTTTCAGTAATTATCTACCAAACAGTTTAGTTGCTGTGGTGACTGCCGAACTTTTAGCTACTGTTTGCTAAACAGCAGTTTATTTATGACAGCTAAACGATTCAGATATTCTAGCTAAACTAATCGGTTGACACAGCTTTCTGTGTTTAGTTGTGTTACCTAAACTGTTGTGTATTTTATATCTAAACCATTTTGTAGTGTTTGGTTAAAAAAGCATAACTGTTTAGATGTAGTAACCTTATTATTTATTTAATATTCCAAAATGGTTAGGTTGATTAACTAAACTTTGGTTGGAATAGCCCTACTGATATAGATGTTTTAGCTCTCTATTGCTAGCTAGCTTTAGGTACTGTAGCTTAGCTTTTTGGTTAGATTATCTATTTTAAATAGGAAGTGCAGCTTTGCAGTTTAGCTGAAAACAATACAGGGTGTAAATGTAACCACCATCAACTCGAAGGATTATACCCATGATTCAGAATCATGGGTTAAATACTTTGAGTTGCTGGTAGTTTATTACAACCATTTTGAGAGATGAAACCCAAATACATAAATATTATGTTTTGTAAGACTAGAATCTACTTATTAAAAACCTCATTCAAATAAAAGTTATTTTGTTAAGAATCGTCTCTCAAAATATTGTTTCCTGCTACCAGCAAAACTCACCTTTATTTTTTTCTACGTAAGCTTCCAGATTCCAAGAAATTAGATAGTCCTCCATGGTTTTGTCTGCCATTACAACTATTTAGAAGTAGCGGCCGGCATAAAATAAATTCACAACGAACGTCAATTCCTCTGTAGTGCACACTTAGAACTGAGAACGGCGTCATCTGAGACATCTGGTCAATCTGTTCATCTCGGCCGCGCAGCTGGCCGAAACGAAAATGCCGTTATATGCTCGAGCTCGTCTACTAAAGTTTGGTGGATTTAACTAAAATTTTGTAGCAGTTTGCTTAAGTTTGTGCAATGCAACTAATTGTTATGTAAAAATACCCAATTTAGATATTCCAACCTCAGTTTGGCTATTTGAACAAAACATTTAACCAAACTCGATGTTTAGTTAAATTTAGCTAAATACTTTGGGAAGTAACAAATAAACTTAAGCTACTAAAGTGAAATAGGTTTAGTAAATTACTTTAGGTTAATTGACCAAACAGGTTATTTTGTTTAGGTAAGTAAGCTTTTAGTATACTATTAATAAAGTTTAGTTGCAGTAGCTCAAGCACCTTTTACTAAACAACGACGGTATCTGCACATAAAGTAGTTTAGGAACTAGTAGCTGAAGTTTAGGCGATGGTTACACAACTTCAATTAGCTTAACACTTTAGCTAACTCATTTTTTTCAGTGTGGGTTTAGTTCACTATTGATCAAACTGTTGTCTATCGCTTATGATCTTTTAGTACGAAAAGATTTATTTGTTGATTTTTCATGGCTTTAAACACGATACCAAAAATGCTTTAAATTTTTTTTTGTACTTCTTTTTACACATTTAATAATATTATTATTTAATCTATAAAAACTGTTTATTATAAACAAGTTCTGCTATGTTATTATTATTACGCGTGATAGCTGTTTCACCCTCTGAAGGCATTATAAAGCTGTGGTCGTACCACTTACAGACGATATATTTATATCATTTCTAGATAGGTACTTATGATGAAAAAATTGAATAGCTTTTATTTTTATAACCTACCCCTTTATTAATTTCCGAGTAAAAAATATGAATGGTTTTTATTCTTTTAAAATTTACCCCAGTTACTGAATTGTGTAACTTTGACTGAAGTTCGTTAGTCTGGTCGTTATATATTCAATGTATTATTTACTTAATTTGGTGATATTTTATCGGATACCCTACAAGGCGCATGTCCGTATTGTGGTGGTATATTACATGAGCTAACGTACTAAATGAAAATAGGTACCTAGTATCTACATATCATAATATTGTAATACATTGAATGCCGGCACACAATTATCTGTAATGTTATGTTCATTGGGCGTTAAGTTAATATCTTGCACAACAACAAATTTATCTACTTCCCAAAAAGAGTTAGTACACAGTAACGACATGTTTTCACTTGATGTAACTTAAAAATGATTCAACGATAGCCATATAATTAATTTCCTATTTAGTTTTCTACTTACAAAATTCATTGTTCTGAAAAGCTATGGCGCAGCAACCGACTGAGCAACGTAAACAGTGGCACTCGTCCCACGATTTTTTTCATGTTTCGTACACGAAAGTATTTTGTAATTTAAAAACTAGGTGAAAGATCGGTGAAGTCTGGAATTAGTGCAACTCAACTACGAGTATATGCTTGTAAATTACAGGAAAAAATTACATTTTAAGTTCAAAATGATGATATTGGTTTTTGATGAAGTTACATTACTATATAAATTTGCCCTCTGCCTTGCATACATCAATCGTTCAGTTGATTAGTCAGACATTTCCAAATACTAAGTTTGGAGATAATGAGGAGGGCAATATTCGAATGCTCACCGTAAATCAGATTTTATTTACGTTTTTCTGTGTTTTACCCAAAAAACATCCCATAATTCATTATATAAGTTTTTCCGCATCATAACTGATTTGGTGATGTTCATGGGTAATCTGAGTATTGTACCAGATAGAGGGTATACTTCTACACTTACATACTCAACTCAAATTATGATTTTTCGGAGACATCTGACTGGACTATTAGGACGACAATATGGTGACCGACCATTTCAGAATGAAACCAACTCAAAACCACCTCAGAAAGGTCATTAAGAGTTATGATAAAAAAGATTAAAAAAATCGGTTAAATAGGTTAAGTTATGTTACGGTTATCGGCTATTTTAAAATTATTTTTTTATAGCTTTTAATGACCTTCTGATGTGGTTTTGAGTTGGTTTCATTCTGAGTTGGCATGGAATCGATAATATAACATATGTACACTGCAGTGGCAATATTCCCGGTATATTTTTATAGCGATTATCCAGAATTCTATAAAAGTTCTCCAATCTCTTGCAACTAGATTCAAACTGTATCTCTCATTTTAATTACATGCTTATTATTTTATGTCGTGTTATGCTTCTTGTTAGTTCTTTCAATTTTTTTTAATGATAAGCTTGTATCCGTTGGGTGAATTGCTAAAATTAAATTAAAATGTGCATGGTTTGCATATATTTTTCGAACATAATATTTTTCTTGTTGTATTTAAATAAAAAATTATGTGGAATTCAAACACACGATTATGGGGAACATGTACAAATTGGATAGAATCAAAATTTGCCGCGGGTTAAATAATTATTTTTTACCACGCCACTGCCTAATGCATTGTCCAGATTGGGTGAGTACCCAACAATGATAAATGTTAATGACTATATTAGGGAAGTTCCTTACAAGCTGTTCCCGTAATGATTGCGCATGAACGCTTATAAATGACTGTATTGTCCATTTCTTCGTAGGAAATTATTCACACTGTCTCGGCGGGCTCACTGGCTCACTGACTTGTTGTAAGTGTCCCGCTGAATGGTCGCGAACTTTCTCGAACGGGATCGATCGAGCCAATTCGTGGTACACGATTGACTAGGTACGAGTAGTTGGGTAATAATGCCATTAATGATTTGCCCTATTCTTTTACAGGACAGGTTGAATGTTGAATTATCCGCACGATCACTGTTATGGAGGCTTGATTTCAGGGTGTTTGTTATTCTTGAACACCCTGAATAATTATTATGTAAATAACAATAAACCTAAATTAATGGTTAAAGGTAGCATTTAGTAATGCTTTACAAAACGAGGCACACTGCAAGTAACCGAAAAAACGATTTTTTTTAAATGAACTTCGCGTCATAATATATTTATTTATTTATTTGTACACGCCCAATTAGGGCTTTTACACACAATAAAATTAAAAATACATTTGGTATAATCTAAAAACATATTGAACACAAATTGACTTAAAATTTAGTTAGTAGAAGTTTTTTTTACATTAGCTCCACACAGGAGTCTCTGAGAAAAATAATTCCCCTCGGGGCCTCTTTTACCTTTGGGGATGCTGTGTGGGGGGTCTTTTTAGGAAAGGAAGAAAATGGTGTGAATGGTGAATAGGAATCTGGGGGTCTATGTGTCCAGGAGTGACGGACGTATGAATCCATCCCTCCCACTGCAGTGCAAGGCAATATTCCGGGAAAGTAGGTTCGGCTGGATAAGTCGAAAGGACTCCCTCAACTATTCTCTCTCAATCTATTCTCGCAGCTGGTGGGCAGAAGTATCCGCCGCCAAGACCCGGATTAACCTCACCGCATGAGCGCGGGCACCCTTGATAACCTATGGCAGAGGTGTTGGTTATCCAATAAATGGTTCCCGGGACGGCGGTACCCATACCAAATTGAAGTCACGCTAAAGTAGAACGAAGTTAACTTTTGTAACTTTTCCATGGCCGCGAGATCTTTCATTTTTCAGTCCCTCATCTGGAGGCAAATATTGGACTGGTAGATACTCTCAGTATCGCTTTACTTATATAGTTCACTTAGAATCGAAAGGTTGCTTGAAATTGTTTTAGCCTTCTTTGTTGACCAGATGCGTCAATTCTTTCCCTCTCCCTTCAGTCTCACAACATTCTTAATTGGGGATGCCATAGCTCCACTGGCTCCGGGCAATGGGGACTATTATGCAGTGTACACATAAAAAAATTGTCACGTTTAACTTGAACATATTTCAATCACGATCTATTTTAACTTAAATTCATATTGTTGATTAACGTAATCCTATATTCCTCTCTCATTCGCGACCGCAATGAAAGCATGTCTATTCTACTCGTATAAACAAATGTTTACAAATGCTAGCAGGTGACATGATTTCCAGTTAGCTAAACGACAATTTTGTCCTTTGTGTCGATAATGGCTGCCTTGAAGTTAAGCCATTACAACTTTATGGTACAAGATAAACGTAAATTTACACTTTTACTTTGAAGTCGTTCAAATAACTCACGAAATATAATCTACTAGCTGGTACCCGGCAAGCGTTGAATGCCATTGAAAGAAATAAATTGATTCTCCCTGCATGTCCTTTCCAGTGCGTCCACGTTCCCTTCCACCATCTCCGCCATCCCCCTCCCTCGTCTCTTCCCTCTCCGCGGACCCCACCTTCCCCCTACCTTTCCTCTCTGCCGCTAAAATATATGATAAACGCACATTTTAATTCTTACAAATTTCATAACGCCAGACCTTACTATTATATATAGCGTATGTTACTCGCTGATAATTCAGCTTTCTATTGGTGAAAGAATTTTTAAAATCGGTTTATTGGTTTAGGCGTGAAAGCGTAATAAACAAACACACGTACTTTCGCATTTATATTACTAGCTGGGTTACCCGGCTTCGCTCAGGACAACATTCAAGAGTTTTCCGGAATGTTCCACATTGACGTTCCCGATTTTCTATTCCCTAACATTCAACAACATACCCCGCCACTCGTTCCAAACTTTCTAGAGCTCTATGGAACTTTCTAGAACTTTCCGGAAGACTGTTCTAGAAATTTAAAGAGGTCGAAACTTCCAGCCCTTATATCTTTAAAATCACCCCCTTTAGGTAAAAATGGAAACCGTTTTTTTGGACTTTCTTTTATAATATAATGGATATAATAATGTTATTCTTATTGGGAATAAATGAACCAAATAAGATTACCTCTGTGTATGTACAATGAATCTGACTTCCTACGTAGGTAAACGTATCCAATTTAAGTATCTACTTAGAAATTAATGAAACATAAAAATCAAAACTAACTGTCGTAAATCTATTTTGTTTTACAATCGTAAACATTAATAATGACCAACAATAACAGTATTTAGATATTTAGGCATAACCATTTCTCATTAAGATAAATTTATTTTTATTTCCCTTTGAATAATTTACATTGTTTCAATGCAGAGAACAAATTAGAATGTTATGTGATATCGTTTTAATAATGACTTACAAAAACACGCCTATAAATAATACGAATTAGCCTGTATTAATACGCTTTGTAAAACAATATATAAAAATCTCGATCATTAATAAAAGTCCGACTCGATGGAAAACTAATTGAATTGTTTTATTCATAGCAGTGCCAGGCGAATGTTTTCTCGAGACAATTGCTCAATATCTTATTTGATTTTATTTAAGCAAAGTTTACATGACAATATCAATAAATCGGCCATGTCCTTTGGCAGAGTATTGTGTTGTAAGGAGAGGTCAGGATGGGCGTGGGTTGGCTTTGTCACAGTTTTCAAAATAAATCACGGTGACCCATGATAGCGCTCGCGTGTTTCCGAGCCCTCTGTTCTGGGATGCCGAGTCGTGTCTCTAATAAACCAAAACAATTAAAATATTATTTTATTACACATGGTTCTACGTTACATCATCTGTAATATGCTTCATTTGAAATCTAGACATTTAGCTTTATGCTTGTGATGTTATACTTTGGCGAACTTTGCCCTTTTAAATGTATTCTTATAAAACATAATGTATTTATTTTATTGGGTATAATATTGATAAGTTATTGCCTTGGTGATTTTTGAATTGAAAGAATTCGATTTAATTTTAGCATTCTTTTTGCATTTTTTCTTTTTAAATATGATTGGGAACTGAAATTATTATATTTAAGATGAAGCCATACTAAATAATGCAAAATCAACCAGAATCACGTGTTTTGGTTTTGAAAATTTGTTCGCTTAGAAGTATTATAGATGCTTCAATTAAATACTGCGTGTAGAACATATCTTGGCCCTTAAAAACATCGGCCATTTTTTTATAAGTCTTTTAATAAGCCTAGAAAAAAATAAGGTATAAGGTCCATAAAAAAAACTTTCAAGTCCAAACTCTCCCATTTACAAACCCCTTTTCGGATATGGTTTTATGGTTTAATGTGGCAAATTCAGTTTCTTTTATAATAATCGCAATAAAAATTGATATTTACGCCCAAACTTTACAAAATTAAATAAAACAAACATATTGGCGAAGTTTTTTCCTAGTGCATTAAAAGAGGAGTTACCCAACTGCGAATATAATCCCTACGCCACCTGCAGAAGGGCCGATAGAGCGTAGTGTGTTCACAGTCAGTTGCCGCCTGGATTTCGGGCCGAAAAGACGTTGCCTTATTTCGTTCTGTAAAATTGTATTTGCGGACCGTTACTGGCTACTGATTAAGGTTTTTATTGGTCAACAGCGTCAACGCCCTAAATTTCTTAACTCTCCCCGATTCCAAATGGGTCCAGTACTAAGGGATCGCCTTAAGGGGATCCAATAGTCCAGGAAAAAATTGAAATTGGAATTCACGCCCCTTTATGGGAGGAGTTTAAAAAAAATGAGAAAAAGTTTTGGAAAGGTTGGAAAAGATATTTGAGAAATTTTTCTTACAGGTTGATTTGGTAAAGGCTGTAAAAAATATTAACTCCTTTTTTACGCATTGTTTACAAAGCGGCGCGGAGTCTGAGACGTCTATTCCCCATCGCGGCCGGGGCGGAACTGACACAAAAATGGGGGTGGCAAGTCTATAGTCCTTCGGTGGACGGCATAGGGTCCACTTTGAAAATTCAAATTCGTCGACTGCTGGCCGTATGGTAAAATAACCTTATTAAAGGACTTATTAAAAAAATTACCTTTATTTTGAAGGGCCAAGATATGTTCTACACGCAGTATTTAATTGAAGCATCTATAACACTTGTAAGCAATCAAATTTTTTTAAATAAAAACATATGATTTTGCATTATTTAGTATGGCTTCATCTTAATCTTTGAGATTTTTCCAGTTTATATTAGATTATTGTAAATAGGATTCCAGGAATATCCACTTATTAATCCCTAGTAATATTATAAAATTAAAAGCGTTTTTGTTTGTTTGTCCTTTTCTCGCATCGCAACAGAGAAAACGATCATCGTGATTTTTTAGACAGGTATAGTTGGAGAACTGGGAAGTGATGTAGGCTTCATTTTCATGATGGAAATTTTGAATTTCGGAACAACAAAAAGTTGGAAAATTTTTCATTTTGATATTATTTGTGGCTCTTGATAGCGAGTAGGTACATACTGTCTTAGCTTAAAAAGGTGCTAACTTAATTTTTTTTAAAGTAAAAGTTCTTCATCAAGTAGGATAGAAACTTGAAATAAACAACACGGCAACTTGACTAATAATTTCACATATTTCAAATCTATGTAGGTAACTTCTGATTGAAACGATGTTACAACCTGAAAATAGTTGCGTCCACTTAAGGGCCATTAACGTATTGCACTCCGATAGCCAATATAATGGCTTTTGAACATTTGGTTGCTGGCTCCGATAGCCAAAATAGTGGCTTTCCCAAGCGGTAACTTTGAAGCTCTGTTTTCCCCATTTACCGATAATATTCTGTGAATTTTATTTCACAATGGTGTACATAAAGGATTAAATATTCCATTAAATGTATTCATAGTCAAAATACATTATAGGATAAGCTCATATATTGTTTCTTAGAATTTTTGTCATTTTTGACCTACTTTGTATTTTTCTGTGTGCCGTTTTATTTAGTCAGTCTGTATCGGTACATTGTTCGCCGCGGAGCACCTCCCTATACTCTAAGAGCACCTCCTACTGTGGTGACCATTATTCTGTGAAAGTTTCAAAACTAAAATAACAATTGAATATTTTTTAATATATTTTTATCGCCATGGATAGAATTAATGAATATTTCGAAGAAAGTAATGAAAGCGATGTGTTTAGTAATATTAACCAACAAAGTGAAATAATAAATCAAAGTGTAAATAATATTGAATCTTCCTTGAATAATGCTTTTGAAAACATTGAAGACTTCCAACCTGACTGTGATGATGACCTTTTGATATTTGATAATGTTGACTCTATTGTGAATAATTCTGTGTTAAATGGTAACGACTCAGATAGTGGAAGTGATATCGAAGTGCGACAAAGTAAAAGAAGGCGAGCTGTTTTTTTCTGAAAGTGAAAGTGATACAAACAGTGAAACTAATAATTGGGAAATTTTAACTAATATTTTTCGACCAAAAATTATTGATTTTTCCATTGGTAGCAGACGCGCTGGTCCTAATATTTCATCAATTTGTAATGAGCCGCTAGATTTTTTCAAATTGTTCTTTACTGGTGAACTAATAAAATCCATAGTCAGTAATACTAATAATTACGCAAAAAATATTATTTCAGAAACCCAAAACTTAAGTAAAAATTCTCTTTGGCATTCTTGGAGAGATTTTGATGAAGGAGAATTTAGAGCTTTCTTGGGAGTCATATTAAATATGGGAGTGAGACCACATTCCAATCTTCTAGATTTCTTCTCGACTGCTTTTGTCGCTTACTCCCCATTTTTCAGAAATGTTTTTAAAAGAGATCGTTTTTTACAAATATTTTGGATGCTACATCTCAATAACAATGAAACAGATAAAAAATGGGGATATACATTTTGACGGATTCGGGATCTGGTTATATTTATTCATTTGTTCCGTATTATGGTGCCGTAACCACGAATAGGTTTATTAGACCTGATCTCCTATTTACTTTAAGAATCGTTTTGAACCTATACAACAATTTATTAATTTCCATTCCCGAAGCTGAAGGCTATCACATGTTTACTGACAGGCTATATACAAGCCCGCAATTAGGAGAGGAATTGATGAAATTAAAAACTCATCTAACTGGTACAATAATGACGACTAGAAAGAATATCCCATTACCAATAAAAAATGCTAAATTGAAGTCAGGTGAAACGATTACATGTGTAAAAAACAATGAATTGCTTCTTGCTTGGAAGGACAAGAGAATAGTTACAGTATATACCAATCATTATTCAAATGATTTTAAAACTGTAAGAAGAATAATGAGAGGTGGCGAAGAAGAAACCATAATGAAACCGAATATAAAAATAAATTATACTAAATATATGGGAGGCGTAGATACTGCAGACCAGTATACTGCAGCTTACCCATTTTTGAGAAAAACCTTAAAATGGTGGTGGAAATTATTTTTTTGGGGTCTCGAAGTTTCCGTTGTTAACTCATACATTTTATATAAGGAAACACAAAATCAAAAGAAACTAAAAGCTATGACACATGTTGAATTTGTTGACAAACTAATCATTCAATTAGTCAGAAATCAAATCTCGTGAGTGTATGGTGTGTTCGGATAAAAAACAACGAAAAAGGACCATATCTTTTTGTAAAACTTGTGACAATAAACCTGCTATGTGCGTTGGAGTGTGTTATGAAAAATATCACACCTTAAAAATTTATAAGTGATTAATTTTAACATGACAATAGACATTTACATATAGTGTTAAGTTACATTTTTTTTTCTTTTTTTTTCAAATGTGTGTCAAACTGTTTATACCTGTCTCTTCAAAAACACCGTGTATCTGTTCAGATTCTTCCACATACCTGCTCCGCCCCCTGGGAAGGTCCATCTTTTGTTTTCGGCGCCATTTTCAAGTAAGTATCATATAATAACCCAAAACTAGAGCCAATGAGGATAGATATTCCCGGAATACAAAGAGCTGGTAAACCATTGATTTACAATCCAAGACCCTAAAAGCCGGACTCGCAATAGAGTGGTCGCAAAAAAACATCCTTACAAATATAGTTCAAATGTTTCGAACAAAAAGACACTTCTTTTAGATAATAAGATCTTCAGATTTTTAAGAAATATATTCCTCATAATTTAAATGGTTTCGTAATTATCTTGATTTTAAATAATCGCATTTAGTGACTTTCTTCGAATAATGTCGCTCTAATACGTTACCGCGCTGCATGGTCACCACATAGAAGAAACAGGTTGTCTAAAAAGAATGAGTATAAAATTTTTATTTTTTTAACTTTTATGGAAATGATGTAAATTTTTTTCAACCCCAGAGTAGACTACTGGTCATTAGTGAATCCAATAGGAGTGACTCAACTATTATAGCCAGCGGCCGAGAATTCTTACGTCGTCGTACAGGGCAGTTTAAATGAGACAGATTAATTACTCTCCGTACCAGCTTTTTAAAATAATAACTCAATATCGATTTTATTTCATTAAATTTTTTTTTAAATTTATACCTACATTCAAAAATGCTGAAAGACATGATGATTAAACTATTAAAATTATATACTTTTTGTAATTATTTTTTGATCATAAGTATTTATTTTTTTTTAATTTCTAAGCAAAATAAGAATTTAAAAAAAATCTTAAATATGTTAGTTTGTAAGACCGTAAATAAATAGACAAACTGAAGTATTTTCGTCACAAACCCGTTTGCGGATGTTTTTTTAAATGATTTTATTTAAACTAAAATTAAAATTCTGAAATGTAGCTTTCCCAGATAATTTATTGATTTATTTTACTGCATGAATATATGATCTGAAATGTGTGTTGTATAATACAAAATTTCTGAAAATTTAAGAAATATGCAAACGACCTATGGTTAAACCTTATTGAACTAAAAATAAACATATTTTCTCAAAATTTTAAACATAGCTTTACTAGTAGATAGATAAAAGAACAGTCTTTCGAAATCTATAATTTTATTAGGGAAAAGAGTCAATATGTCTAAAATTTGATTTAAAAATGACATATTTCCGTTTGTGTTTGGTTATTCCCTCTTAACTAGCCACACCAAAAAAGACCTCAATTTCAAAAAAGCATTGCTTTTACTTTTATATGGTTCCAATCATGAATTGTGCAACGTCTCATTTTTTAAGAAATAATTTTCCATCTTTTGACACAATCCAATAACAAAATGTATTCAGGAATATTTTGGACCCATAAGATTTGTGGTGTTGCGCGACATGCTTTCATACTCAACCAAGTTCAAATACACCTCAACAATAATAATAAAGCAACTTCCTTACTGCTGACATGGTATTTACATTAAAGTATTCGGTATTTACCGCATTTTAGACCGGGAGGTGACTCCCTCCCCCGGGACATGGGGACAGGGGAGGGGGAGGGGTGTTGATTGGGGGAAGAGAAGAAGGGCTGATTGACGAGTGGTCGACACGCATCTCTCCGTCAACCTGCCTCTTCCTGGGAATCCCACCCCCTCCCCCACCCTCCCCCCTACAGTCTAAACCAGCCCCACAGAGCCCATAAATAAAACGAAAGCTCCAAGTGAAAGCTCTATATTTGGAATATTGAGGTATTTATCTTAGGAAATTTAAGACTATTTCAACAAAATACATAATAGACTTTATTGTTAGGAATGCTATTTACACCTTGAAGTATAAAATATCTACGAGTAGGTACCCGAATTTCGTTATCAAAACAATAGTTTAAGATTTGGTTTCTGAAAAAGGTAACTTTGTGAAGGTATTCTTATAAAGATTACTATATTTATAATTTTTTTTACTTTAATTATAAAAAATACTTATTTTTTTTAATTGTAGATATCTATAATTCTATGTTTTTTCGCGGATTGCGCTACTTTCAAATATTCGAATTTTGATTGTCTGATTTTTAATTTTTGAATAAACATAAAGAAGTTTTAAAATGGCTACTCTTACCATTTTTATTAAAATAGTTAATATTTAATTATTAAAATTATTAATATTTCTGATAATGAAAAAAAAACACAAACACACCAATTTTTATTAGATAAGTGTATTATAAACGTTATTATTACCCTACTTTTTGGAATTTCATAAAAAAATTATTCATTAAAAATTCACGAATTTTATCTCAAATTGCGGTCGGAAACTTTGGTTTCATAGAGGTGAACATTATAATTTTTCTGTGGAAAGTAAAGCGCGGTATTTTTTCTTTCTGACTCCCTTTAGATCACATTTCTTACTACGACAATAAGGGAGGTACATCGATTTCTATGACGCCTCTGTAAGCTGTTTGAAAAAATTAACCTAAGGGTTCAACAGAAAAATATTTTCATTGTCATTTTCTGCTCTAGTATAATATACATTATAAAACTATTCAATTATAGTGCCTATGGGGTTTTGCTGTAGTCTGTGAATTACCGTTCACGCTTTTCAAATATTGCAGTTATAAGTTATAAGGTCCTATTGAGTCGACTGTTTCTGTGAATTATTTAAAAATCGTTAAAAAAAAATTCCAACGATTATTTAAAAATAAGCAAGGATGTATTTCAGGTCAAAAATTCCATGAGCTAAGAACTTCTTGATTCTTATCGTATGACGTTTCTTATAAAATCAAACGAAATAATTAAAACTCAACATTTGTAAATTATTATTTAACAAGTTGTATTGTTTAAAATGCAAGATCTGAGGAAATACGATCCGATCTAAGATGAGATATTTATAAAGAAGATAAAAAATATAGTTGTCTTGCTGCTTTTTTACATAACTTGTTTATGCTAACTTTGAAAAAAAAACGCGTTAATCAGTGAATATCATCGAATAATAATAATATCACAATGGAAGTTCAAAACTAACACTGTTTTTTCACTTCTTAGAAATGTGTTATTTTATATCTCCTTCGTGAAAATCTGTGGCATTAAAAGTTTAAATCATCCGTGGTTTAAACCCTTCGGAAAGCTCTAATTATCACTTTGTTTTAAAAGGAGAGCAATAATTGGTGTGTAGGTACTGCCGGAATCAAATCCAGCCTACGTGTTCATCTAGAATAGACGATAAAATCGTGTTTTAGAGAGAAATCGTAGTGCTACTGACTTCGCAATTACAATTGGTACAATCTCTATTCCTTAAAAAGTTACATTTCATTACTTAACGTTTTTTATGTTTTTACCGTACAAGTTCCAACTGCTCCCGTCTGGAGTCAGTGAGACTATGCCATCCCCGATTAAGATGTGTTGCGAGGCTGAAAATAGTGGGAAGTAAATGAAGAAGAGGAAGGTGGAAAAGAACCCGGCTATTCAGATCTCGTCACCTAACATGCCATTTCAAGCAACGTTTCAATTCTGAATGGTGGTCTTACACCAGGGTGTTACTGATAGTATCTTCCATGTTGGAACGTGGCGCAAATTTACTATACTCGTACAGGATGTTAAGGGATGTAGGTAATTGATTTACTTTTACCAGTGATTCCTGACATTATTTGGATTAAAAATTGTAAATGAAATTTTGGTCTCCGGTGACATTTTTGATGTTTTTTTTTTCTACGAAAAAAAATAGCAGGTGTTGTTCTCAGCTGAGGGACCAGTGACGAAATGCTGAAAATTTTTTTGTTTGATTTTGAAGAAATTTAAAAAAAAAAGTCGTCATGTCATCAAAATTTCTTTAACATTTTTTACTCAAAATAATGTCAGAAATCACTGGTTAAAGTAATTCAAGTACCTAGGTAGTCCCTTAATATCGTGTATATTATTTTTTAAATTAACTATTAAGTAGTTTCGGAGATTTTTATATGCAAGTAGGTATACCTACAGATAATATTAATTATTTCGAATTCCTACTTACTTCATAAATAAAAATATATAGATAGGTATTAAATATTTTAATTTCACTATTAAATATCGGTGTTCATCTCATTTGACTGTAAAATCTTTTTTTTCTGATTTTTATATTTTGTTTATATGGATGCACAGATGTATTGCATTATATAATTTATTTACTCATAAACTAGTATGGTGGTTTAGAGAACCCAAATAAAAAAAATTATTATTTTAAAAATAATATAAACTAAGGCAGTTTAATAATTTGTATTTATTGTTAAACTTCTTGAAAATTATCTAATTTATCTTTTAAACTTCTTAAAAATAGTCAAGTTGCATATTTGCGCCACCATTTGGGTTGGTTGTGTGAAACGTGTTCCGTGTAAATATCATAAATAAAGTTAAATAATGACAGGGTCGTCAGCAACTAGCTTCGGGTTGACGAAATGCCTCACTATCTCCCGCCCTTACCATAGAATCTGACAAACCTTCCCATTACGGACCATTTACAAGGATTTTAAGGCAGAAGAAGTGAATAACTCTGTGGTAAATTGCTATCGGATTCCTTCATCAAAACAAGAAATCCTATTTTGAAAGTAACAATATTGTAGAAATTTAATGCCTCTATTTATTTGTTAGTAGAAATTATCTACATAAATAAATCAATTTTGGAGGCGGGTATGTATACCGCCGCCCCGGGAACCATTTATTGGATAACCAACACCCCAACATAAGTCTCCCCAAGTTTTTCGCTACGTTTCGTGATTTAGCAGGGAGCCGGGTTTTACGGGGTGAGATTTGTCTAGGTCTTGACGGCGTATGCGTTTGCCCACCTACTGCGTGGCGGGAGAGTTCGGACTGATTGAGGGAGACCTAGATCTTGCCAGCCGGATTCTCTCAATCCACCGGATTGCACCGCAGGGGAGGGATGGATTCATACGTCCGTCACTCCTGGACATATTGACCCCGAGATTCCTACCCACACTCACACCTGTTTTCTTCCCAGAACTTCCTCTCCTTCCTTTCCCTAAAAATACCCTCCACACAGCATCGCCAAAGATGACACACACTCTGAGTAAAACAATTTTACTCAGAGCCTCCTGAGTGGAACTAATGTAAAAAAAAATTATAAATATAGAAATCGTACCCCATTTTTTTAGTTCTGCTCTTACAATAAATTATCCGATTTCAAGAAAAAAACATACTATCAATAAATGAAGAAATTACTAAATCCCTTAAATTTTATTCAAAAGAAAACACGTTAACACGGTTAGAAAACAATAAATTTGTAGAATAATTGCTGTGAACTGTGACCATTGTAAGATATTGTGTGCTTCAAGTAAATTGTGCAATTTCTATTAACATTATTTAAAGCGCATGCAGATAGATTAGATAGTAGATGTAACGATAGATAGAATCTCTCCTGCAATATCAGGTTTAAGCTATTCAAAGTAAATTTTCACAAATGCCTTAGCATCGATTTAACTGCTTGATAATAAATTCTCCACTTCGAAGTGTGGAAATTATTGAGCACTTAGCACACCCAGATAATTGTGTAAACAAAATACAAATGAGAATAATGAGAAGGTATCCAAGAATTTAGTTAAACAATTTGTACATATTATAATATTAAATATTTGCCATACCACAAATTAAAAATTTGATTAATAACCACCGAAGCCACAGCGCATTTTAAAACTTTTTTCTCCGATTGCTCGAGATTTTTTGGTGATCATTTTAAATATTTAAAATAAATTATAAAAAAATCATGCCTTCGAATTTCAATATGGAGTCATACAAACTGATTATAGTTCTACAGAGCCAATGAACTCATCTATCTTTTGCCATATATGCATATATCACACATTCGTAGGATTTATAAAAAACATATTATAAAATCGTAAACTTCTACTTAATTAAACAAATATTTTAAAATTTGCAAAATTGGCAGCAAAGCAATCAGAGATATTTTAAATAGTGCCATATTGTGGCAAAAATCGCAACAGTGGATAATACAATTTTTAGTAAAAGACTGAAATAGAGAGATAGAGAGAGAGAGAGAGAGAGAGAGAGAGAGAGAGAGAGAGAGAGAGAGAGAAAATAAGCTTATTTTACAGCATTCGTTTAGTTTAAAAATGTACCTATTTGTAAAATTTCGTTAAATTTATAACTATTCGTTAAATACTTATATAAGTAGTCATTGAATTTATGGGAGGGAAAAAAGGGATACCCGACAGTTGATCCGCCGACATTTAGTCCCTCGAAATGAAATTTACTATAAAATTTTTAAAAAATTGCGCCTTATTTACCAATTAATATACATAAAATCGATTTCAAAAATATCAAACGAATTTATATACATGTCGATTTTTTTGTACTTAGGCGCTGGTGTACGTACCTATTTCATAGACAAGTAGATTTTTCCTTGATGCATTTGATTGATAATAATATTATACTTTGTTATTCGGCGGTACACCCTCTCTGCACATCCCTTCGGGGTCACTTAGTTATGTTTTGTACAATTAGGTTTACCGTATTTTCCAATATTGGCCAATTGTCGGCTGATCAATTGTCATGGAATTGGAAAAAAGTTACCAGGTTTCTATGTAAAAAAACAAAGGTGTGGGGGGTATAAAAATGGTTTTAAGGTCTTGGGACAAGCAGGATCACAACGTGTTTTTGTCCGGTAAATTTACCATTTTTAAAATTCAATGTGTTTAATTTTATACATTATTAAATTAAATATTGGCCTTGCGACATGTAAAAGTTTGATTTTTAATTATATAATGTTTAGTGAAAGACTGAGGGAGTTAGAATTTAGCTAATTTTGACAGCATTCGTTAAGTTTATAGACGGAGAGAAAAATTTAACCAGGTTTCTACATGAAAGCGAAAGGTGTGGGTATAAAAATGCTTTTAAGGTCATCACCACGATTTGGGATAAGCAGGATCAAAACGTGTTTTTGTCCGGTAAATTTAACTTTTTTCAAATTCAATTCGTTTATTTGTTTGGCAGTGTAGATCAATTCGGCGAACGCTCGTTAAAGGTGCCATTCCACAAAGGGTTGAGGTGATTATGCGCATTGTGTTCATGGTTCACATTCTACTCTTTGCCCCGAGTGAGGTGGTTTGAATCCACACCACTGTTGCGGTGCGGATGAGCCCACACGGACATAAAACGCGGACGTTATTGTTTCGCAGGAAGCGCGGGAGATGTGACAGGAGACAGGACTGACCGGGCAGTAAGGTGTGCGTTTTACGAGCCGGGGATGGCGACGCACGACACTCCCGTGAGTAGGGGAACGCGGGGGGTGGGGACGGGATAGGTACATCGGGATGAGAAGGTTTAGGGAATCCACTCAGGGGAACGTGACTCCCTAAAACAGAACTGAAATTTCCCACAGGTTCAAAAACACGGTTTTCAATCTCATTAAGATTCACTGGTTTCTTACAAGAATCTTTTTAAACCTTCAGAAAATAATTCCGCTTTACTTTAATAAAATGCAAATAAATGGAATATTTCTGAATTTATCCAAAAACTAAAAACTGTTTTTTAAAGTTGATGAAATACGCTTTGCTAATTCGAAATAAGCATGTACTTTTTGAAATATAAAAATTTTGCATGCAAACATAAAAAACCTTTAAAAATTTCTCACCTTACAGCTTTTCACTAATTAAAATTACTGATAACGAAAAAAAATAAAAACACATATATATTTTATTGGATAAATGTATCATATACATTATTGTCACCTCAGTTTTTGGTCGTTCAATGTAAAAATAATTATTAGTAAGAAATTCCCAAAATTTTCGTTTCATAAAGATGTACGTTTTACTTATTAGGTGGTTATTTTTTAGATTTAAATATAAAGCGTGGTATTTTAATTTTCTAACACCGTTTAGAACAGATTTCTCACTATGATAGTAGATAGTAATATGAGTTACAGTGATTTACATGAGACCTACGTGAGTTGGTACAAATTTGGTCATGATTAAACGAGTTAAAACATTGTGCTATGCATAAAAATCTTGTCTTAAGCATTAGTTTACCAATTAAAAATAAAAGTTAAAACATTTTTACGGTAGCCACATTTACCTACACAAAAAGTAGTGTTAAGTATGCGAACCTTCATGTTATACCTGTCGTTGAAATGAGAAATTACGTAAAACGTTAGTCAAAGATCTAGTGATGTAGGTGTAAGGTACCTAATGGACGTTTTTCATATGAAATTCCACTGTCAACTTGTACCAGGACAGTACGTGGGTGTATGTAGGTAGGTATCTAGTGAACATTACTCTTTGAGATCGTATGTTGATTTTGTGGCATTGTGAATATAAAATAACATATAATGTACCTTCAATACTGAATTTGGTCAATATTTTATAACAAGGTGTTTTAGCGGAAAATAAGATAATAATTTATTTATTTATTTATTTATTTACGCCCTTTTTCGGGGCTTTTACATATACAATTTAAAAATTACACTTGAATAAATAAAATATAAATACTATATATTTCTTTTACCAATAAATATAAAAGGTATATATTTCTTTTACTAAGAAATATACAGTATTTATTTTACATAACTGAACTGCCTCAGTAACAGCATTTTGTATTTGTCTAACGATAAATTGAAGATGTCCACAGACTTGGTAAAATTATTTCCCTCCATTAATATTCTGGGCAAAGAGGAATACATATGGTAGTTAGTTCCAGAATTTCTGCACTGAAATAAATCCTGACTTCTAGTATTACGTAGAGGAATCCGGAAGCTTATTAATTCAAGCAAAAATGGACTATCAACCAAATCATTTAGAATTTTATAAAGAAATACCAAGTCTGTGAAAATTCTTCTGTCTGATAATTTGAGCATATTCATATCATTTAAAATAGTGTTGTAATTCAACATAATTGCTGGAATACCCATTTTAAAATTTAGAAAACGTAAGAATTTATTTTGTATTCTTTCAACAGCTTGTACATGTGTATTATAATATGGGTTCCAGACGGGAGAATTGTACTCAAGTTGACTTCTAACAAATGCAAAATATAACAGTTTAATACACTTTATATTTTTTAAATTTCTAGTTAGCCTAGTTATAAATCCCAACATTTTTAAGCCCTTATTAGAAATTTCTGTTATGTGGTTAACAAATGAAAGATTTGATTGAAAAGTGATGCCTAAGTCTTTAATTTGTGTTAAAGTCTCAAGAGTATTGTTATCAATGTTGTAATTAAAGATCACTGGATTTACTTTTATTCAATTTTAATAATAGCATTAACCGAATAATTCACTTTAAAAAAATTTGCCAAAAACCGGCAAATGGTCACACTCCTAGTCATTGTCGGGAGTGTACAGAGGTGCTTAGGTATATCTAAGAAGCATTGAGAAGGGACACATATCCAACTGTGTCCAACACAATAGTTGGTGAGTTCTGCCAGTAGACTGAGCGTGTAACCAGTTACCACCTACTTTTCAGTTGTTTCTCCTAACGATCAATGACAGTACAGGGAAGAGAGAAAAACAACAACACGGCAGTATTCTTTCATCGGAAAACACATTGTTCGTATGTGCATTACACCGTTGACAGGTGTGTTATTCTCGGTGCACACCCCCTCCGCATCACCTCACCTCCCCCCTCCGAACATGGATGTCCCCTCTTCTTCCCCGCCCTTTATTCATACCGCCGCCAACGCCATCCCTCGCATTTTACGGAAGTTAAGCCGCGTGACGTCATTCGTTTCCTCTCAGCACAGTTTTATCGTTTTTATACTGACATGTCGCACCATACAAATGAGTTTTACCCCAGTCAAATCCTTTCTTTTGTTGGTGGCACCGAGTAGAAAAAGGATTCAACTGGATTGTGTCAGTCAGTTGTTAACCCTACCCTTTTGTTTGCCTTGTATTTAGTTGTATTTGAAGCTTTATTTCAATGTCGGAACGTTATGCAAACAGATGGGATGATGAAGTTTTTCATTTGTAGGTTACCTGAGACTCGTGTCGAAAATTGCAAAAAACAAATATGTTTGAAGATGCAGATGATTGAAATTATTATTTATTTGAAACCAACTTCGATCAATTAAGTCTAGATAAGCCCTACCTAACTAACTTGCCTGTGAATAATGACGCCATCATATTAATGTTAACAATACAACTCTTCATCGTATTCCACCGCCTCGCTCAAAAAGCCTAGAACACAAAGTTTGTTCTCAAATCCCATTATGTAGTTTTGACATTCATCAACCAATCAGATGCCTTGAATATCACGCGACACGTGTTGTGGAGTTGAATTTATCACTCCTACTTGGTATAAACTAGCCGTACACGCTCGCTAAGTCGCTTGAAGAAATAACCCGAGGGCGTTCAGTGTGTGACAAGATGTGGTCTTTTAATTTTAAACAAGCCGTTATGTTTTGTTTTGAGCCTGTATGTCAATGTATTAGTGAACGAACCGGGCTACGTGGCATGACGTCAGAAATATTGCTCGACCAAAAGTAATTTCTTTAACATTATTACGTTTATTGAAACGCTGCCTAAAAGACATCTGTAAGGTATATTTTTTTTGTTGTGTTCAGATAGCTGACTACATTTTCAAAAATAAAGTCCGCGGTGTGTACCTTGTACAATATTCGGAAGTGGTATATTTTTGTGTTTTAAAAAAATTAACTCGGTCCGGACGGCTGACACACAAATTAGTTTCAGTGTAGATCTTGTAGACCGATAAAAGATACAACACAAAGCACTATGCGATCTGAACGGTGCAAAACAATGCAGGCACTTTTTCATAAATTGGCCTTGAGCCTGCTTTTGCTGGCTTCTTGCGTTATTTTGAATTTCACAGGGCTCGTCTAGATATCATACGTCAATGGAAACCAAACACAAATAATGTGAACAGTAAGAGGGCAGTAGAGGCATATATTATTATTTGGGATTATACAAAGTAATTGTTTATCAATAATGGATTAGATATTCTGTTTAATGTTTTTTTTGTGGTTAAAATGATGCAATTTCAAAGATAACCATGTTTCTTTATATGCCTGAGCAGGCTTCTAATTAATAGAATAAGAGGACAGCAAAGGCTCTTAAGAGATATTATTTGGGACTTAACAAAATAATTGTATATTTTTGGTTCATAGAATTTATGGTTAACGCCTTTTTCGATGGTTAAAAGGACGCAATTTCAAAAATATCTAACTACGTTTTTTATAGTTTATTAACTATCTTAAGTCTGTGAAAAGTACCTAGGCCTAAGCAGGCTCCTAATTAAGATGGTAAGAGGGCAGTATAGGCTTGAATTATATAAATATTATTTGGGACTGTACAAAATAATTGCTTATTATGGTTAGTGCCTTTTTCGATGGTTAAAAGGATGCAATTTCAAACATACCTAACTACGTTTTTTTGGTTTATTAAGTATCTTAGGTCTGTGAAAGGTGTCTAAACAGGCTCCTAGTTAAGGGGGTAAGAGAGCAGCAAAGGATTAAAATAGTTAATATTTGGGACTATACAAAATAATTGCTTATCAAAATTATATTTAGTACCATATTCGATGGTTAAAATGACGCAATTTCAAAAATACCTAACTAGTTTATTAAGAATCTTAAGCCTGTGAAAGGTACCTAAGCAGGCTCTTAATTAAAAGGGTAAGAGAGCAGCACAGGTCTGAAATAGATATTATTTGGGACTATAGAAAATAATTGTTTATCAATAGTAAATAGACATTATGTTTAATGCGTTTTTGGTGGTTAAAACGAAGCAATTTATATAACCTTTTTTTAGTTCTTTAAGTATCTTATTTCTGCGAAGTGCCTAAGCAGGATCCTAATTAAGATACCTATCTAGCTACCTAACTGCGTTTCACATTAATTAAAATTAATATTTATTCACACTTTATAACACGGAGAAAGATAAAAACGATAATTTAACACAATGAATAGCAGACAACATCAGACCATCTGCAATAAAATCGAAGTTCAACTTATGAACAGCAAAGAATGCAGTTTCAATATTAACTACCTAAACTTTTTCAGCGAAAATTTTCATAAAACTTAATCAACTTTATGTTATAATAATTATGATTGTAACACGTCGATATAAATAAAGGTAGCCAATGTTTAGTTTTCCATAAGAATCGCATTATTGAGCATGCTAGACGAGTCGAAAAATCAAATATATCCTGGTGACAAGTGGCCTCAGAGTTTGCTTTTTGAAATCGATAATTTTATTACTGGCCTTTATTTTTTATTGTAGAATATTAAAACCAACTGGCGAAGGTATTTCTAATCAGGGAATTTCATAAATGGTCAATTACTGCGACCTGCGAATGCGTTGAAATTCCAATTATAATTTGTAGACTTGGAAGACGAATTTAATCACAAAATCTGATGCTTTTCGCAAACACAAGCACTTAGGATTGAATAATTGTATATTAAATAATTTACAGAGTTCTTAGATACCTTTAAAGCATCATGACATTTACCTAATTGAGGATCGATGTACGAGTACCTACTTACAAACATGTGCATTGTTGGTTATTAGTAATTGACTTTAGAAATTAGCAATGCGTGAGTTCATGGCGAAAGCGGGATAGAACTTTTACCTTATCTTCTTCTTATCGCCCTTTGGGCATTCAAATTTAAACATGGCCAATTAGAATCCAGCATTCATCTTCAATTCAATTTCTCGCACTTTCATACTGCTTACTTACAACGTATGCAGGGAACTGGAGATTTAGATTCGTTCAAAATTAAATATAGGTTCGTTCATTCAAAAAAATTATAGTCCTCGCCAGAGCCTTGAACGAGTAACCATCTTTTACTTATACCAGGGCGGGTAAGTAGTGGATAACCTCCAAAGTCCTCTTCAAGCTGTCAGTCCATCTAATTTTAGACGACTACTCTTTCTCTTCAACACAAAAATTCTTTTGGTAGGGGAGCGTAGTAGGTGCATATGCGTTATAAATTAGGATTGCCCTAAAATTGATAAAGAAACTAAATAACGGATTTTTATGATTTTCATTTTTATAGTAGATACATATCTAGTATCTGCCTAGGCAATGCCTACCAATGTGCAGATCATTTTTTTTAATACAAAAACGAATAATTTCAAACAAACTCTTAGGTATCAACTAAATAAAAAATAAATTAAACTTCTCCAATCAATCTTTACTTTAATTTTAAAATAAGTAATAGGTATAATTGGAATTCGAAAACCATTTGAGCAATTTATTTACTTTAATGAAAATGACGCCACCAAGTGAATTTGCGATTATCGAAGAAGTAATTTATTTACTTGTTATATTTTATCCGCAACTATTAATTTTAATATCGGTGATTAAGCAAAGTGTTTAATTCGCCGTTTGTTTTCCAATAAAGCAACATAAATATCCCCTTTATTATTATTGTGTTTTGGAACATAGTAAATTTTTATTGCTCTTACTAAATTACGTCGGTATTTCAACGCGCTAGCACACGCTAAACCGTCGCGGACTGTCGTCACAAATCATCGCCCAACTTGCTGTTCTCTATTTTCTGTGGATTATTAGAAAGAATTCTTCCAAAATTTACTGTTTAGTAGAATTGCAGGTAATCGCGTCAGCATAAAATAAATGTCGTATTGTTGGCTTGACTTCCTTGACCGTGGTTGGTATTTTTATAGATAGCTTTTGACGTAGAAATAGAAAAATCCGTGTTAAGCAAAAGATTGTTGGTGTGTCAATAACCATTTACAGTATTTAGGTAGCTAATTGTATCATGTATTCTTGTGTTACAAGTACATGCACCGGTACGTACGTAGTTTCATTTAAAAAGAAGATAATACAAATGAATCTAAACGAAACGTGAAAGAGAACAAGCCACAAAGGTAGCGGTCACAACTGAGACATGAACTCAGGATCTCTTATCTTACCGGGATACAGCGCCTAAACTAACTCGGCCATAGCGTCCTATGTTTTATTGTTTCATTTTTCCTTTAGATTTATTAGTATATCATCTTCAATGATATAACCTTCAAAAGTTATTCGAATAAAAAAAATAAAATAATATCTTGTTTGGAAAACAAACAGCTTTACGCAACACGGCATAACACCCCAAAAACTAACAACGAAAATGCTTTTGGCCGTGAAAATCTAAAAACTTATCCAGCTTTACAAAGATACATAAAAATGAAAAGATTGCTAAAATAAAATAGAAAGTTTTTTTTTAGTAATTAGACAAGAAAACATAAAGAAAAACTAAAAAAAAATATATTTAAGAGAAGTTAAAATAAAACATAAAAAAAAACTAAGAAAAAAATAGTTAGGAGAAGCTAAATACTTAAATATGCATGATAAGAATATAGAAAAACACAATAAAGGGTAAGCTTATGATCTTGTAGGAGTATAAGGATGATATGTATGTAATTAGGGAATATGTACATATATTTCAAATTAGGAAAAGAAATCTGATTAATAATATAATAAATATAAATATAGATTTTAAGGGGTGTGTTGTGATGCATTACATTTATCTAATAGTGTTGCTTTGAATTTGTTGAAAGTTATATTGAAGATGTCTATATATACGAGGTGTGTGTTATGATAATGGCAGCCTCGATGTATGAATTCATTTTGTAAGTAGTTGGTATTGGAGCGGCTGTTATAAAAAGGGATACGTTTCTACTATTACGACCAGGAACTTTAATATCTATTTTTTTGTAAAAGATACGGGGAAGATACCGTATTATTTAGGATTATAAATGAACGCATTATAGTTTAGTCAGAAGGTTGAACATGATACATACCTACCGTCCGTACGTAACCGTAAGTTATATAGTCTATCTTAATTTAATATAGAAAGGTAATAAATAAAAATAAGGTGATTATTACAAAAAACATGCATAACCTGCGTAATAATGTAGGTAATACATATCTACATATCATTGAATAATTGCTATACTAAACCTAATTAGTAATTTTTTTTTAAATTATCCAAAATTGATAATTAAAAATATTCACAGCTTCAATTATCAAAAAAATATTTTGTGGCGTCATTTTCAATTGAACTCAAATAACTAAACTTTTATTTGTTAAACATGTTGAAAATTTAAAGCATAATTTTGATCTAATTTTAAAATATGAATGTTTTAAACGTTATGGATGATAAAATGACAAAAGCAAAATCATACAATTTCCATTGTTATTAATATTGGGTCCTCTGCGTGCAAGATCATATCGTCTCCACGCATAAACTATCTAAAAAATTGTGTTCATCTGAAGTGACCTACCAGGTAAATATGTTTTCTGTATCTGCTTGTAAATAATTAAATAGAGTGTAGGAAGTTATACTTGTACAACACCGTAGAACCTTAAAAAATATTTAATTAATTAATTAATTATAACAATAATATTTTCGAAACCAAGAGATTGTCCAAAATAATTTATTTTTGAAGAATTTTAAGTATTAAAATTTAATGATCTAGTCCAAAAAAATAATAATTCAAATAATAAAAGAAAAAAAATCAAAGCCTTTTTAGTGAAAGTCGTAATCGTTAAAAATATAACACCTCATAATGTAACACCCCATTTGCACAACATCATTACATATATCTAGGAAAAAAACTTCAAAAGCCTAATCTAAAAGATAAGAACAATCGAAGACGATAAATGCCTACTAAAAGCTATTAAAGAGAAATTCAATTAAAAAGGATGAAATTTTCTTAATAATTAATATAACTTTTTATTTTTTCCGTTTTTTTAAAGTTCATACTTAATTAAATCATAATTAATTATAGAGACAAATCCTTTTTATCCTGATGCTCGCCCCTCTTTTAAACACAAACGTGCCCTTCTATAGAAGAGAAGCATAAAATAAAAAAAATCTGTGAAAACTATTTTGTAATTTATTATTTTAATCGACATTATTATACTTGTTAACTGATTATCAAACAAAAAAATAAAAAATGTAGATCTTGTTTTATGTAGGTAAGGCAGTAGGTAGATGTGTGAAATAGTACCTACGTTTCTATATACTTGGTGTTGATTTGTAAGTTTGTTGTAACTTACAGAAACATCTGTTGAAAGGAGCATTAATAAATTACATAAAATATGCTTTTCCGTTGCTAATGCAATACCATCGGTAGATACCTGTACGAGTACTTCCAGGTTAGATATTTACAATTACAAAAAGTTCATGCGTCCAAAATTTGATGTTATCATTTTTTGTATTCTTGCTATTAGATAGGTATGCATAAAAATACTAGGCTATCAAAATAAAATTACAATATTCAATGCTCTTTGGATCAAATTATTGTTTACCGAATCAAATTTATATCGTCTGACCGTCGATAACAATCTATCTTGCTTTGATTTTTCCATTTTGTGTATGTAATATATCCAACTGATTTGCATGGGTTTCAGATTCGATTTTATGAGATTTGTCAATCATAAACAAAGGTTATTGATGTTATCCCGGGAAAAATATTGTTATTTTACCTGAAATTTGGACGGTATCAAGTTTCGGAGACGGTTCAATGTCGCACCTATAATATTTATAGGCATCTATTTCTGACTGTCTTTGTATTGATTTAGGGAAAATTAAGCAAAACTTTTATTTTATAGCAAGACTCCAGACACGAGATAGGATAAATAATATAATACTTTGAAATCAAAGGGCCCATAAACTTGGCTATATCTAGAAAAAGCATAGGTAATTGAAACATTGTAATCATCGAATGGTGTTCCCTTAACTTCGGTATACAAGGACCAACACATACTACACATACATTTCTTGCAAAAATTGGTACCTTCACCACAGTCTGGTTTTCGAAATTTTGACTTATTATCTTTCGACTGTTAATTTGATGAATTGGATACGGTTTGTAAATCGAAGTACCCATATAAACAAAAAAACTTTACGAATGGATAACTCGATAATGAAGATTACTAGTTCAGCCTAATAAACATATCACATATTATGTCTTCCAAAACCAATAGCAATTGATTCGGTGAATTATCTTTTGCGGATAACTACGCATTTAAAAATCGATCAAAATAAATACTTTCAATAAAGCAGTCATTTCCAATAAGGTAGGTGCCCGCTACCCGCACCTGTTAAATTTGAGTCTTAGGTACAATAAAAAGTTTGAAATTTTAGGAGACTGGATTTGCTGTACCAATACCACAACCGTTCCTAATGGATGCGACTCTATCGTATTATGATAAAAAAAGATTTTGACTGTGTGGCCTTTATGTTCTTGTCGCAAACATTATCCATGAGATTTCAAAGTCAGTACCCAAAGTTTAGCTAAACCCGTTTAGTTAGGCCTTCAAATCTTATCCATTTGTCATGTTAGCGACATCAAGCTTTTATGCGTGCAGAACCTCAACTAAAGGTTTGGCTCAGTTAAAGGTTGCTCTTCCTTTATTGACCAAAATACATATATTTTGAACGCTTGACAAGTATTTAAAAAGAGAAATGGAAAAGAAAATTAACAAATAAGGGTTGTTGCGTTGAAAATGTTTTGCTCGTAGTTAGATTATTTCATTGATGTTTCGTTTTATTGTGCCATTCAACCGTTTACGAAAATGAGTTGTAAAGTTCACAAACTGAAGACACAAACAAACACTGTTATTTATAAGGAAAAACAAACGAAAGAAAAATATTTAAATGATATGGCAAACGACAAGGGAAAAAATAGCACGTCATTTGAGCGACAAATAGCCGACATCCATCCTTTAATCCTCTTGGCTGAACCTGATGCATCGATGACACCCGATACTTTGATCAAAAGGCTGCAAAAAAGAGCAAATATGAGTCAAGGTTTAAGAGTTCGATTCCTAAGCCTGTCAGTGACGTTGAAGAATATTAAACCTCTATCGTTAAAGATAGGTAAAATGTACTAACTATTTAGTTTATTCGGGGTAGCGAAGTCCTATTTTAACTTGACCATTTGGCATTTTAATTTGTTACGTTCCTGTTCCGGTTCAAGGTGGTAGGCGTGTGAAAATAAGATATATATTTATTTAATTTATTTATTTATTGGTTTCTTTGCATGGTACATAGATCTAATGTTAACAATTCAGTTATAACCTCACTAGGTCAAGCCTGTATTGAGGTTAAGAGGCCGGTATTCGAATTTCTACCGATTTCTTGCAAACCTCCCTTAAACATTTGAAGTTTTTAAGCTCTTAAAAAAATATATGTTATTCTTGAAGATAATATCTAGACATTAGTCGCGCCCAAACGCAAATTATATAAAATTCTCTCGATAGAATAAAATCGCAAAGTATGCTCCAAAAATTATTATAAACACGTTTGTTTCAGTTATTTTACAAGTAATATGTATGAAAAAATTCACAGCGTTTTTTTAAATGCTGTTAAAGACAATTATAGCGAGATTTTTGTTCTATTTTAAACGAGTCGTGTTTTATTAAAGATTTTCATAATTTTTCATCGATTTTATCGTTGTAAATGTTAGCGCGCTCTTCTAACATTCGTAATTTCATATCTCTCCGTCTTCTTCTTTTTGGGGCCGGGAACGGAGCCTTAAAAACTCTACTATTTAAAAAAAACACAAAATAATACAGTTATTGAAGAACAATATTGTTGTATGTTTCTTACAGATTATGAGTATAATTAGTTGGTACCTAATTAGCTGAAGGCGATAGTACATTACAATAAAAGCATGTAGGGTGACCATAATATTGAGATTTGATTTTGAGATCTAGATTTTTGGATATACACATCATAAACTTGGTATACGTGGCAATTTATTAACCTGGATTGAAAGCTATCTTACTAAAAAACAACAAATTGTTAGAATAAAATCCTCCTTGTCCGACAAAATTTATGCAACAAGTGGAGTTCCACAGGGTTCACACCTTGGCCCAGTCTTATTTATCTTGTTTATAAATGATCTAACAAAAGTATTTCATGATGTATTTTTCTTACTTTTTGCTGATGACCTCAAAATGTTTAGAATTATTAAAAATATTTACCAATGCAACATTCTTCAAGATAATATCAACAAATTGTTGATTTGGTGTAATGAAAATAGACTCTACTTAAATATCTCAAAATGTCAAGTAGTTAGATTTTCTCGAATAAAAAATCCAGTGATGTTTAATTACAACATTGATAACAATACTCTCGAGACATAAACACAAATTAAAGACTTATGCATCACTTTTCAATCAAATCTTTCATTTGTTAACCACATAACAGAAATCTCTAATAAGGGCTTAAAAATGTTGGGATTTATAACTAGGCTAACTAGAAATTTTAACAATATAAAGTGTATTAAACTATTATATTTTGCATTTGTTAGAAGTCAACTTGAGTACAATTCTCCAGTCTGGAACCCATATTATAATATACATGTATAAGCTGTTGAAATAATACAAAACAAATTCTTACGTATTCTAAATTTTAAAATGGGTATTCCAGCAATTATGTTGAACTACAACACTATTTTAAATGATATGAATATGCTCAAATTGTCAGACAGAAGAATTTTCACAGACTTGGTATTTCTTTATAAAATTCTAAATGATTTAGTTGATAGTCTGGTATTGCTTGAATTGATAAGCTTCCGGATTCCTCTACGTTATACTAGAAGTCAGGATTTATTTCAGTGCAGAAATTCTGGAACTAACTACCATATGTATTCCTCTTTGCCCAGAATACTAATGGAGGGAAATAATTATACCAAGTCAGTGGACATCTTCAATTTATCCTTAGACAAATACAAAATACTGTCACTGATGAGGCAGTTCAGTTATGTACAATAAATACTGTATATTTTTTAGTAAATAAATATATACCTTTTATATTTGTTGGTAAAAGAAATATATAGTATTTATATTTTATTTAATCAAAGTGTAATTTTTAAATTGTATATGTAAAAGCCCTGAAAAAGGGCGTAAATAAATAAATAAATAAATGAAACATTTTTGTAAGATCATTTATAAACAAGGTAAATAAGATTGGGCCAAGGTGTGAACCCTGTGGAACTCCACTTGTTGCATAAATTGTCGTTGAGATGGTGAAATTTCCTTAGACCAATTGTTTAATTCTTTATTTGACCTCTGCCGTAGGTCACCCCAAGTGGTTCGCTACGTTTGGTGACTTAGCAGGGATGCCCGGGTTAACGGGGTGAGGTTTATCAAGGTGTTGACTACAGATGATCTGGACACACTAAATCCCAGATTGCTAATCACCCCTCATACCTCTTTCCTTCCCAGATTTTCCCCTCCTTCCTCTACCTAAAAAACCCTCCACACATTATCCCTCAAGGTGAAATAAACCCTGAGAGAAATTATTTTCCTTGGCGCTTCCTTGAAAAAAAAAAGTTAAGTATTTATGGTTTATAATTAATTGGGTGGGTGTTTAATTGCCTACTTATAAATCTAATGATTTAAGAAGAAATTTTGATTTAGATTTATTAAATAAGAAAATTAAAAACATGGACACGGGTCTACTGTTGGCGAACTACTAGTTAGGTACATATACACGTAAATCATACTATGGATACTATTTAAATACATACTGGGGTACTCTCACGAATAGTTACTAACCGTAATATCAATAACTAAATAAGAGTAATACATTGAGTACCCAGTGTCGCCCCAAGTCCTTCCCGGTTATGCATAACCCACGGCATATCCGTATTTTTAAAAAGTTATCATTTTTTTTTTAAATACGTGTGCTACAATAATATTTTTTTTGTTCGCATACAACTCCGTTGTTTTTGGATTTCTGTCTTACATTACCGATAATGCCCCCCTCCCATTCGTTACCTCATAATAACTTATTCAACTTATGAATTAAACATTACGCAGATCCAGGTATAAAAGTGGTATGAAATGGTGCCATGTTAATGTATGCATTTTTTATTTCCCGCCTCATATATTTTCGCGGTGTTACCGTGTCATAAAATTGGATAAATAAATAATTAAATCAACGCAGAGTGTTAAACCATCGAGATATCCCGGCAAGATTTTGATTGAAGTCTGCCAACAGGGCAATAATACGAAAATACAACATACCTATTCCATAACACGAAGTTCCCACCTTATACGACTCGTATATTATAAACTTAGCTCGTATTTCTGTCATGAAAGTTGATGTTTTATGGCATTTTAAATCAATCTCGCTATTTTCCTACTTTACTGCTTAGTAAAGAATATGGCTTATCTCATTAATTCATCGTAATTATTTTACTCCATATTCATATGTTTTAGTAATCCTACAAATTATGTGCCGAGATTATGTTGAAATTCCGTCTGGCTTATAAACTTTGAAATTACTTCGACTAAATTTAGGAAACTAAAAACAATTTGAATAAATCAATCAATACTTGTATAATTCTTAGGTCTATGATGCGTAAGCTGAAAATGATTTAATTTATTTGGAATTAAGAAATATCCAGTTCTGATACCTTTTTAATAAAGAATATTAATATTTATTAATATCATTTTCGCATGATTTAGGTTAAGTCTAAATTACAGCTAATAGCTTGGATTTAGCTCGCTTTAAGAAAAAAGGCATTCAATTTTTCCAATCCAGTTTTTTTCGAAGTTCGTCTTCTACAATCAGATATCTGTGTATCTGCATAGGGGGTATATATTAATTACTGTGATAACCGTGGCCGGGTATCTGTAATTCTGGACTCCCAATATATGGATCCAGAATCCTCTGAATATGATGCTTTCAGAATAGAGTATTATTACTCGTGGTAAGAGGACGAATGGACAACAACCACACCCTTTTATATGTTCCTCATGTTGTCTCACTCATACCCGCATGTCTCTTTCATACCGCAAGACATAAGTTCACCACAATTACGTGAGCAGTTTTTCTTCCAATCTTGACCCCCTCCCCCTTTCTTGGTGAGATAAATTTGGGTCACTTCCTATATTATTTTCAGATAACGTGAGATTTTGACACCCCCCCCCCCCCCCCCCTTTGAGCTCACGTAATTAATATATGCCCCCATATCTAACAAGGGCTTACTTTTACATTTCCAGAAACTTCTGAGCTATACCTAGGTATTTTTAATGTAGGTAAAGTATTTCGTTTAAAGGAAAGAAGCCACAATCACCGATTAAATGAAACGACACTATCAATCGTAGGTACCAAAAAAAGTTCATGAAAGAAAATAACCAGTTAGAGAAGGATAGTCCACCGAAGTTGCAGCACTTTGCAGATTTATGATTTTCCGGATTTTCAAAATGTCAACTGGTTGACATGGAAATTGGAAATTTGTCACAACCCACCCATGATGCTATGTGTAGATATATAATTTTAGAATGATAGTAAGTACTCGCATCTTCCTATAAATCATAATACCGCGGAATAGAAACGCGTTTCTGCCTGCTATTTATCGTTAGTCCGAAGCGGAATCTGAAGGCAACGACATCAATCAGGTGGTTTGAAAAGATGGCAGACATGCGGCAATAAGTTGGCAGGCCGTGACTGGAAGACCGGGTTTATACCCCGCGCCGGTGCATGAGGATTAAAGAAGGGAGAAAATAAAGCACGCAGACGTACAGCGGTGGTAATTGCCAATATCGGATGGCATGCTCCACACCGAGCTAATGATAACCAATCGAACATCTCATCGGATGGAATCGCTGCTCAACTAATTGTGCTTAGGCAAAACTGCAGATGGCTTCGAGAGATTGCGGGGACGCACGCCAATCTAATGCGAACTCGGGCGTAATATCATGTGTTTAGTGAGGCGTGTCATTTGATGGAAATGATATGTTCAATTTTTCATTATTTTGAATGAACGTCTGGTTAAGTTTTGAAAACCTAAACCACAGTAACACATTCTCAACCCTCTCCAAACACCATCCTAAGTGGGGGTCTTTAGATCAGTTCAAATCATGACTCATACACGCACTTAACTACAAAGGTTAGCATGGGACATATTTGAAGAGTAGATTTAATCTCTTTAAAACTGAAAGGTGGTGAAGTAATATGAGTAACATCAAACTGACGCTCAGCTAAATCTGCGAACCATTGGCAAAATTGACATGTTTTTTAAAAGCCATCTAGGTCATTGATTGAAATAGGTGTGCGAAACAGCCGAAGTCCATGTCAGTCAGTGAATCTCCAACATTGACGACTCATTTAAAGTTGGATAAGAATGCGTCGAGGAGGCCACCTCAATTCGGAATACCTGTTTTAGCATACCTGGTAAGGCGCGTTCAGCGACCACGCACACAGGCAGACTCCGCGCATACTTGCCACTCACACTGCTGCGGGACATCGTACATCTTTTGTTTTTCTTTACTTGTAACATAAGACCGTCGGACTTCTGCCTTGCTTGGTACACTACCTTCTGCCTGTATCCTTGGGCCGGCCAATGGAGGTAGTTGGCGCGGAAAATTTGATACGGAAGCTTTTGATTGCGATTGACAGATAGGGCCGCTGCCCACTTTACAGCAAGTCGAGCGAAAATCAGGACTTTGATGCTAATCATGCGACCCGTCCGACGTTTAGCCTTTGAACGATCTTTCCAACTAAGAGCATTATAGAATTATAACTTATTCTGAATACGGAATTAGCCCTAAGAGATTATAATAATTTAGACAGCAAACTCAACTTAATTATACTTGTCTAATGTTTTAGCACGATTTGTCTAATATTGGTCCTACGTACCTACCTATTTTCCAGGATTCTAAAAAAAAATATTGATAGGTTACGTTAGATTTTTTAAATAATAAGCGCCTACTCTCAACAAGGATTTTCTAACGAGACAGGCATTGTACTATCACCCGTGTACTAATCAAACTAATAAACCCTTTGATGAAGCCATGTGAAATAATGCAAAATATACAAAATCACGTATTTTTGGTTTAAAAATTTGATTGCTAAGAAATATTATAGATGCTTCAATTAAATACTGCATTTAAGTATAACACATCTTGCCCTTAAAGACTTTTAATAAGCCTAGTAAAAAATAAAGTATTAGGTCTATAAAAAAACACTTTCAAGTGCAAACTCTCCTACTTGTAAACCCGTTATCGGATATGGTTTTATTTTTTAATGTGGCAAATTCAGTTTCTTTTATAATAATCGCAAAAAATGGTATTTTCTCCCGAACTTCACAAAATAAAATAAAATATGAATTTTCACGTTGTTATCTTCGAAATCAATCAATACGGCCGGCAGTCGAGGAATTTTGATTTTCAAAGTGAACCTAATGCCGTCCACCTAAGGACTACAGACTTGCCACGCCCATATTGTATCTGTTCGGCCCCGGCCGCGACAGGGAATAGACGTCTTAGACTCCGTGTCGCTTGGTTCCGTGAAATCAATTTTAAATTTCCTCGTTATTACAATAAACAATGCGTGAAAAAGGAGTTAATGTTTTTTTACAAGCCTTTCCGAAAACAACCTGTAAAAAAAATTCTCAAATACCTTTTTCAACCTTTCCAAAAGCTTTTTCTCAAGTATTTTAAGCCCCTCCCACAAAGGAGCGTGAATTCCGATTTCGATCTTTTTCATGGACTATTGGATCACCTTAAAGTACGTAACGGAAGATAAACAAACAAACATCGGTATTACGTAGTTATAATACTTAAATTAGCCTAACCTTTTCTAAATGATGCCGGATAGCATGCAAGACATTTGAATTACATAAAGCAAATCAATCGTTGATTATAATAAAACAATGTCCAACTCTTCAAAGCGACTGACTGCCAGTCTGCAGAACGTCGTGAATGTAAACTTTTTTCACACTGAAATTTCAACGTGTCGACTGATAACAAAAATTCGAGCGGAGCGCACCTGAGAACACGGCACTTCATCCGAACTTTTCAATTCATTAGCGTTTCACGTATCCGGAGGCCATAAATTGAGGTCGGTCGACCCGCGCGGCCGGAGTACGCGAACAATGCCGCGCGGGGCCGTATCGCTCCGCGCGCTATATCGGGCGCTGGGCGCTGCTGGTCGCTGGCCGCTGGACCCTTTGTCGCTTCTGCCCTCCTAATACATTATTTTAAGAATTTTATCGGGGACCCACTGTCGTATTGTGTGCCGTGGGGGTCACGCCGGGGGCAGCCGGCAGGGCCGCTGTTCAATACGCATTTCTCGCGCGGCCGCCGCGCGTATGCCGTAATAATAGCCTATTACGACGCGAGGTATTCTTGAAATTGTTCAAACCATCGCCATCGCCCACGTTCGTACTGACACAATTAAGGGAAATGTCGAGGGTTAAGGAATTTTAGCAAAAATGCCAAGTGAACACTGGTTCTCACTAAGAACCTTTAAGAATAACTCGACGACTAGAGAAAATCACAAGCAAGACAAATTATTTGCAACATATGCCAATTTCTTTAAGGATTTTATAAAAAAAATCAGAGGCACTTAAATTAACTTAAAATGGACTGACCATCGCGCTCTAATTCTCCTCAGGGGAGGACGGATGGTCTTGAACTCAGTCTTGGTATAGGTACACTATTTAACATGTCGTCACATGCCGACATACTATTCTGTTATACCGAACTCTTGTCATAATCAAACATTTATTTCATTTGATCTTGCGATGCCTTTCTGGGGCGTCCCCGACTTCTTCTACTGTTACGGGTTTTATTTTATTCTCCGTACAAAATTTTCTCCGTCCATCCTTTTCACATGTCGAAACCAGCAATTTGTTTTTTTTACCAAAATTAACTTCATATTTTTGGATATCCACAAAAGCCACAATTTCAAATTTGGTATTACTCAAGGTTGATTTTAATCAGCTTTCCTACAGTACGTTAAAGTAGCTTATCTTTTTCAGATGATTCTTGCATGAATTCTGAACGTTGAGCGCTGACATTCGTTATCATCAGAGCCGACACTGGACACTGGAGCTGAGGCCTGCTGGTAGTAGCTAGTGACTAGTCGCTATCTGGCCTGCATCAGCGGACACTGCCGTCCACTACGCGCAGTCTGCCGCACAATACAATGCACGCTCCTCGGACATTATGCGATCCCGATACCTCGCCATACCGCCGTAGTGATTATTTCAACGGCATAGATTATGGATAAGTTAAAAGTAAGGTAAAGAACAAAAATAAAGAAACAGGATCAAGGCTTGGTGTGTACAGGACGCACGACTTATGTGCGTGATGCAAATGTCCTTCTCGCGCCGGAAAAATGCCTACTTAATACGACTGACTTGGTTTGTTTGTTTCTGCGATCTGGTGTTACCAAAATGAAATTAATTGTAATGATTATTATTGAAGAAGAAGATAAAACTAATAGTCCAAACGAAAATAAAATGATTAGTAAAATGTTATGATTATTGTCCCTGTAACGGAATAAACCTCTACAAATAGTACCTACTTTTTAAAACTCGATATTTTAAACACTCAACTAATCCTCACAACGTAAATTTTCTGAAAAATCTCCTCAGAGATACTTCACGAAGGTAGAAAAAAGATCCAAAACCTAATAATTTTTTTTTTCTTCTATTTAATCCCTAATATTTTTATTTAATTTATAAAAACAGTTTATGTATAAAAAAGTTCTGCTAAGTAATTATTATTAAGCGTGACAGCTTTTGTGCTCTCTGAAGGCATTTTTATTGAATATACACCTACGTAACAGAAATAAAGATTTAAATGGAAGTCTACAAATTAAAATTGATAACAATAAAAAATAAAAAATGTTTCACATCTTTATAAACATTTTCTACTGACATAATTTTATAAAAACTAGATAAATAAATACGTTATAATATCATCTGAAATCGTAAGATTTTGTAAATATGCAGGTAATTAAATACCTACCTACCTATTTTTAATTATTAGCCATATATTATTATATGTAATCTTTTTTTTTAATTTCAAATAAGGAATTATATAATTTAACCAAGAAAACGTCACATTCTCAATGACTGTAATTCTTTTTCAAACTTTCTTCAGGCAGATGTGTACATAGTTGCCATAATATACAGATTTCGCGAAATCTTTGAATGCGTTCAAGTTTTATGCACTTATTGGGAAATTCCTACATTTCTACCTGCGTACCTAGTTTAACTTTTTTTTTGATAATCGGGTACATTACTTGATTCGCTTAAATTTGTCTTTTTATCTATGAGAAATGATTTTATGCGGAGGTGAGCTGTAGGATTATGAGATTTTGTGATCAAAAAAATGACTAACCAATCTATCTAAATTGATCAAAAAAATGACTAACCAATCAATCTAAATTGATCAAAAAAATGACTAACCAATCAATCTAAATTGATCAAAAAAATGACTAACCAATCAATCTAAATTGATCAAAAAAATGACTAACCAATCAAGAAGTTGAATTAAACCTAATGAAAAAAAATCACTCGCTAATAATAATTATGGTTTAGGCAGGCTGTTGTTAGACCGGTGAGTACATTGTTTCTACCTCTTTAAATCTAATTTATAGCTAAGCAATTAACAAATAAGGTAATTCTACAGCAATTAATGGATACGGTAACACGTAATAATCGTTTTACCAACGCAGTTATCTCCGTTTAAAATCTAATAAACAAACTCCTTGTAATAATAATTACAATCCTGTTGAAATCACGAACTCTAGAGTACGAACTAAATATATGCTAAAGTTTTATATATAAAACAGTCTCCAAAGAGTAAGGACCACTAAACAGAGAAGTAATTCCAAAAAGTTTTATGTCACATCGCCAATTTATACAAGAACATTTAAGCCGCCGCTACCCGAATTTCTACCGATTTCTTAAATATCTCCCATAAACACGTTAAGTTTTAAAGCTCTTAAAAAATATATATATTTATATATGTTATTTTTGAAGATATTGAAGATAGTCTAGACATTCCCCGCGCTGAAATGCAAATTAAATAAAATTCCCACGATAGAAAAAAATCGCAAAGTACGATCCAAAAATTATTATAAACAAGTTTGTTTCAGTTATTTTACAAGTTACACATGTGAAATTCAGAGTGATTCTCTAAATGCTGCTTAAGACAACCCCGGGAGATTTTGGTTCTATTTTAAACGAGTCTTAATAATAATAATAATAATAATAATACCTCTATTAACTTACTCATTTGGCATAATTAAATGGTCTAATACAGATTTAGATAGCTTAGAACGATTAATTAGAACTACATTAACCAAATTTCATTGCCATCATCCAAATTCAGCTGTAGAACGAATTAATTTACCCAGAAATTTAGGAGGTAGAGGTATAGTCAAAATAACATCTTTAAAACATAATCAGGTTGAAATGCTAAGAAATTTTTTCCATAGGAAAGCTGATAGTTCAGAAATGCACAAAATCATTTGCAAGGCAGATAGAAATATTTCACCATTAAATTTATACGACGAGAATGCCAGCATTCTTATAAATACCAACCAGGAATTATTAGATTCCTGGTCAAATAAAATTCTTCACGCAAAACACTTCAATTATCTCAACCAAACATATGTTGACAAATTTTCGTCAAACAAATGGTTGAGTATTGGAGAGTTGAGCGCAGAAATAGAAGGCTTTATGCTTGCCATACAAGATAGAGTCATTAATACTAAAATTTATAGGAAGCATATCATCAAAGATGCAAATCAAATTGATGATTTATGTAGAAAATGTTTGGCTTTTCCGGAAACTATAGAACATATTATATCGGGATGTTTTGTATTAGCGCCGTCCGAGTATACATTTAGGCACAATCAAGTTTTAAAAATAATTCACCAAAGTTTGGTAATTAAACATAACTTGATTGACTGCCGTAATGTACCATATTATGAATATGAACCAAATTCATTTTCAGAAAATGAATTTTATAAAATTTATTATGATAAAACTATTCTAACAGACAGAACAATTAGTCATAATAGACCCGATATAGTTTTACATGACAAAATTAAGAAAATAACTTATATCATTGATGTCGCTATTCCAAATTCTTGTAATATTCAGAAAACTGTTTCTGAAAAAATAAGAAAATATACAGATTTAGGAAATGAAATTAAAAGAATTTGGCATTCTCAGACTATAAAAATATTACCATTTGTTATTTCGGCTACTGGCATTATACCTAGCTCTCTCATTCAAAATTTAGGCGTATTAGATTTGTCAAAAAATTTGTACATAAAAATGCAAAAGTCGGTCATTTTAAATACATGTAGGATTACGAAAGATTTTTTAAATATTTATATTGAGGGATCAGTAGGATTTATCGGACCAGTTAGGATTTCATCAGAGCCGAACCCTCTGATATGAAAATATCTGGAGTCGGTGAAATATTTTCCCATTACGTTTCTGGTGGATTTACGTATTGTTCTTGTATTGTTTTATTCTTATATAGTGCACTTACATTGCGTTCATTTACTAGATATTCATTTGTGGAAAAGTGTGTGGAAGGGTTTAGTCTTTCATTTGGGAAATATTCAACCCGGACATAAAATCTGGAGCACCGTAAAAAATATTTGGACGATTTATATAGCGCCGTTTTTGTGAAAAATCACCTCAAGGGCGCTGTACAAACTTATCATACATGCCTAAAATCTAGAAAGACTACAAGCTAGACAAACAATTAAAAACAACTTATGGCTAAAAATTGCATACACCGGTTCATTGATCACCGATACGAAAATATATGTACAATATTTTGACCAATGAACGCGATGCTGCCTAAAAATGAATTAATACAGGACCATACTTACCTGGGAGGTCGCTTGAAATTAACACTGTTTATTGTCTATTTAAAGAAATTTAGATAGAGTTCACACGCAGAGGACATAAATGTGAACATATGTTGTTTAATTCTGAAAATATTTTAATATTAATATGTAATATATTCTTTAATGAGTGTATTTTGGAAAGTAAAAGCAACATTTAATGGTGGGCGGTGCAGTAGTACAAGGATTTGATCTTCCGAGAGACAGATTGATGTGTAAGGATTCGAGTAATTTTAATTCAGTAAGAAAAGTGTGATTAAGACATATCATAGGCAAAACAAGTATGATACTCTCAGATAGGTATATTTAAATTTAGTTAAGGGTATGAAAGCCCGAAAAGGTAGGTTTTCAGTTTGGACCTAAACTCTGTTCGGCTTTTTATGCATCTTAATTCCGGAGGGAGTCTATTCCAAGCCTTAGGCCCAGATACTCCGAAAGCACGATCTCCGAACTTAGTATTTGGCTTTCGTTTGGGTTCTATTAGTCTGCCTATAGCAGATGAAGTTGCCGATCTAAGGGTTAATTGCCTCGGACCGGTATTTTCCGGGACGCATAATTCAGAGATGTAAGGTGGGGCCAGTCTTATTTTATTAAACATTTTCACAATTTTCGCATCGATTTTGTCGCTTTAAATATCAGCGCGCTCCTCTAACATTCTTAATTTCATATCTCTACATCTTTTGAACCTGGTTGCGGCGCCTTAAGTGGGTACAGCACAAGACTCCCAACTGCTCTTGGAACTATGACGTCCCCAACCGGGGTATGTTACGAGCCTCATTATAGTGGGGTAGGGAAAGAGAAGGGGTAAATTGAAGGTTGGAAAGTAGATATTCGTACATAGCTACATAGATCTAGTCAGGAAACACGGCTGTAGCCATTTTCATTGACGTTAAATTTGATGTTTATCTGTTCTGAGACTTGTGGTCTTTCACCAGGGCGATACTGAGAGTAACTACCACTCGAGAAAAGATAACGTTTTTTTTTTCGATATTTATTTTTGGGGTGTTATGCCGTGTTGCGTTACCTCCTTTTTTAGATATGTCTCATCATTATAGTGTTCAACAATCTGCCCTGATGTTAGCTAAAGAAGGAGATAGCGCAACGCAGCATAACACCCCAAAAACAAATAACTAAAATACTTTTAACGAAAGTGAAAATCTAAAATCAAAATAAGATTACTCTGGGCACGCGGTAACGCCCACATCACAATACTATCAGTATATCTCTCAGTTGTACCCAAATACCTACAGCTTAAAGTTCGCATGTAAACCAGAAAATAGTCTTGTGGTCTCTAAAGGGTAAGGTCTGAAGACACTAAGCATGTTAAATCGATTAAGTATTTGCAATGTGTACTGTTCACTGCATTTTTCAGATCGCATTAGTTATGTTACTTAATTGCTTTAATTTCCTAACGAACGTCGGGGGGACCACTTTATCAGTTTTGTGGCACTAAATAAGAGCAATTTTAAAAATTGTGACACCGCGCCAGCGAGCAGCGCTCGTAAACTGTCGGGTTTAGTGTCCTGCCGGGTGCCCGAGGAGGGGAGGGGGGCGGTGCCACGATTAACTAGTTTTTCAATTCTAGCTAATATTTTACTGACTATCGAAGCTAAGGGCAGGATATTATAATCATTGTTATTATATTATTTTATGTCTCCACTTAAGTGTTCTTGATTTTATCCACAGTAAGTTCAAAGTTCTCTCTTTTTCTTTTCCATAGATCTGTAATCATCCACTTTTTTCTTTATTGGTTTTCTATTGTTATTCGTTTCTTCTTAACCTGGCTTTTATTTTTCGTCTATACTGTATGTGAAACTTATATTTTTAATATCAAAATACGTATGAAAAATTGTAACTATTTCTTCCCATCTATATATTGTAAGTTCTTCCCGTCCTAAAATGAGTTCTGTAACTCATAGGGGTTGCCCAAGCAAGAAATAAAACACAACAAAATAAAAATAAAATAAAAATTCAAATAAGGAGTAGGTACAATATTTCCAAAGATACGTCACCCAAGATTATCACAATAATTCTAGGAAACTTAAACATTCATTAGTCGTTAGGTACAGTAATATTGTTAGTATCCAATATGACAACCATCTTGAACCGGAACCGAAACGTAACAAACAAATTTTCAGACAGGTGACAGGACTTTACTAATTATTTTTTTTCCTGGGCATGAAAATTATCAGCCTTCATGGACTGTTTTTCCCTGGTACCTAGTATACTCACCTTTATTTAATGAAGTTTTATTTTTTATTTGTATTTAGATACATGGCCAAAATGCAATTAATATTGTACTGAAATTGTATAATATTATATACTAGCTGGGTTACCCGACTTCGCTCAGGAAAATTCGAGAGTGTTCTGGAGGGTTCCACAATGATGTTCCCGATTCCCTATTCTCAAACATTCCACGACATACTCAACACTCTTTTCCGAACTTTTTAGAGCTCTATGGAACCTTCTAGAACATTCCGGAAGACTCTTCTAGAAATTTCAAGAGGGCGAAACTTGCAGCCCTTATACCTTCAAAACCCGTTAGGTAAAAACGGATACCCTTATTCACTAGGGGGGTAGAGATCTACTACACCATTTAACTCCCTTGATCGTAACGGGACTCGTTTCTGAGTTTTTGCGGTTCGCACGTTTTTTTTTTTACTTTATTTTATAATATATATTGATTATCGTGGAATTCAAAGATTAGCTTAAAACTTCTTCAATCAAAAAGTCATAATGCCGCTGTTTATCCAAATCAGTTAAATGTGACAGTCAAGTTTGAAAGAACTTCTTCAATCACATCAAGTCTTCTTTGAAAATCGAGCCCCTGTCAGAATAAACACGGTGCCAATGGTTGGCGAGTAGTCTGTTTTCAACCTGTCCAGCCGAGCAGTGCCTACTTACCTCCGTATCATGTGTGAGAAAAAATACCTCAACCGTGGTACGTACCTACTACCTACCTTAAACCTTCAGTTCTTCAGTTGGTAATAAGTACCAGACTCACCTTCAGGTCCGTGGGCGATAAGCTACGTAGACAGAATGCAGTAATCAACGTGAAATATGGCCAGGGATCGCCAATTCCTGAAAATGCGCGAACCGGAAGATTAATTAATTTGCAACCTTCGGTCGGAGAGCGATAATTTATAATGATGTTGGGTAAGCGAGTAAATCATCCAAAGATTGTTGCAGCGGGCTTGATTTTCATTCCTGCCAATTGCTTAGCTCGTAAAACTTCAAAAGAACAACGGACTTCTTATTTCTTGATGAAAGAGCATTTTCACTTGTGAAAATGTAAGAAAAAATGTTTTTCTTTCCGTTAAGAGAAAGAACACAATCCAAAAATGTATATATTTTTGTGGTTCCAAGCCAACTCAAAATCAAGTCAACATAACAACTCTTTTTTTCATCACCTTTCGTGACTTTTCAAAGGTTTTGAGTTAATTTCATGGAGTTGTCTGGTCACCATTTGGTGTGCCTCATATCGCCACGAATATAGATATTAGGCATAAAAATTGCTTGGCAACCGATGTTTAGAGGTCACAATTAAGCGCAAAAGGGGTTTTGATTTTGTGTATAATTTTATAAGAAATAAAAGGTTAATCAATGGAAACTGTCACAGATAACTTTAGCCATAATGTTATATTTTTTAAAAGTTTATTTGTTATTAATTTTGGGGGTGTTATGCCGTGTTGCGCTACCTCCTTCCTTAGCCAACGTTCCGGATAGCATTACAATGTCCAATATCAGGGAAGATGTATAACGTCCCAAAAATAAATAACGAAAATACGTTTGGCAGTGAAATCTAAAATCATACCTTTTTAAAAGTTGTGCAAAATGCGTGTAATATGCGTTCATACATTTTTAATGAAAATCACATTTTTTAGTAGTTTACGGTTGTATTTTGCTATAAAGCATTCAGCGCCCTTGAGGTGATTTTTCACAAAAACGGCGCTCTACAAATTGTCCAATTATTATTAAAGTAATTAAGAAATTCATTTTATTTCTACTCAAATTGAAACGGTAGTAAAAGCTTCAATTTATCTCGTGGACATTTTTTTAAACAATTATTTAAACAGATTCGTTGTAAATATTACCTAATATAAAATTATGATTTAGCCTTTAATTTTTTTTTTTTGCCCTAATTTTTTTGTACAAAGTGACTGAGTTGGCAAATGCGTCTTGTACCAATTGGGATGAATTCAATTTCTCGGTTGGCTAAGTCCTCAATCATTGTCCAAGCAACATTTTCCGCTTTTTGTGATGGTAGTGGGAGATTTTCAATTAATTTCAGGTTATTCGTATCCCGGAAATGTGTGAATTTCTTTGAAACAAAACATTTACATGCTGTTAACTACTGTTTCAGAGGCACAAAGCAGTGCTGCATGATTGAAAGTAAATTTATAAAACCGTAAAATTTTCCGTAACCTTTGTAACTTTAAAACAACCCACCCTTAAAAATGACGTTATTTTCATATTTATTCATGTATTCTTTTACACTGAATTAAAAAATTAACAAACCCTGGTGTTAATTTATTTTTATCTTTATGAATAATGACGTAAGTGGTTTTTCGTTTACTCCAATAATACCTAATTTACATCTGACTTAGTATTATAGTTTTTTTAAGAATTATTTAAATGAATTTGTGTCATATATCACACATTGCACATATTTTTATATGGTATACAGAAAGCATTATTTAACCTTTTTCAATCTCCCCTTAGTCTGTTCTCTAAACATTACATTACTTAGTCTGTTCTCTATATAAACATTACAGGTGGTGTATCGTGTTTATAAGCATTTAACGGTTTATTAATATTAATATGACTGTTTATTGCTCATTGATTCGAACAATAGGAACGTTCCATGATTTATTGCTAATATTGGTAAATTACAAATAAATAATATCTATTTAATTTATATCTGTCCTGAAGTGTCTGAGAGGTAACACATGATGCATTGCTAATCAAAGCGGATGAAGGACAATAATAAATAGTTTTAGAGAAACAAGTCGTGGATTTGTTCAGTTCCCTACTGACGTCATAACGTTGCTATCAGACCGTGCAATAAATACACGCTAATAAATCTGACGCGAATAATGGATATCTGTTTCTGAAGACGTAATTAATTAAAATACTGACATTTACTCGATCAAAAGGTAGGTACTGCGTCCGATGCATTCGTTACTGCGAAGTGTACCTACCTATTGCCACCTGGATGCAATATTATAATACATTTTATAGATTCCCATTACCATCATGCAGGACCAGTAGTTATGATTCAAGATTCTCACAATGAATACGTGGACTTGGTTGATTGGTTTTGGAGTGTTAATCCGTGTAGCAGACCAACAAATGTATTGTGATGATCAATACAGTGGAAACGTAAAATTGTTGAATTCATGACTAATTAAAATTCGATGCATATGTACAGGCTAAACGTGTCCTTATCAAATAATCGAAGCCTTTTAGACATTTCATGCATGAGAATGGGTCGAATTCACGTCTCGTTCTTGTGATCTAAAGCTCTATTGCATATCGAATTGTACATTACAACTATCTTAGGTTCCCTCCCTTTTATTCTTAAAAACACCCTCCGTACAGCATTAGGTACTTCGGAAATCTCGAAGATTCCTGTTTATTGGTAATAGTTTTTTAATAAATTAACCTAAGTTCCAATAAAAACTTTTATCAGAAATGGATAGCCTGTCAATGTAAATGTGAGTATTTGGCAACTTCGGGTGATTATATTGATTTATCGTGCAACAATAGTTATCCAAAATAATACATACTGTAACAAATCTTCTAACCGTTATGCAGATTTTCGAGCTGTTACTGTTTGTCATATTTTTATCTTGTTATCTCCCTCTGTATTTATACTTTCTTACTATTGTTGAACTGCTATACATACATGTCATACTTTAAAATTGATTGAACCCAAAAAAAAGACTTGGGGCGGGTTGTTTAAAAAAACAATTCATCATATATTCGAAGTGAATCTTCACGTTCTGTGTAAATTCGATTCAAGTTCTGTTATTATATCATTATACTACAGTTGCTTCATAAAACTGAAATAATCACACAGAATTTAAATAGAACTTTCACAGAACGTGAAAATTATGTTCAAATATTTGAATAGTTGTTTAAATTTTTTGAAATAACCCGTCCTAATTGTGTTCGCCGTTAAAATTGTGCAGTTATTTAATAATTCTAAATTATCTAAAATAAAATAATCGCTGTGTTTTTATTTAACCGTTAGTGGAGAGATAATAAATTCCAATCTGAAATGCTCAATCAAAAGTACTTTTTATTCACACAGCGGTTGTAGAAGAGTTAATTAGTTCATTGTTATCCGCTGAATAAATCTGTTTATTTCTATAGCACAAGACTCGAACACGATAAACGATGGGAAATAGTCACGAATAAAATGTAATATTGTGCTTATCTATAATTCCGCATAAAAAAATGCTCACCGAACTTAAATACATACCATTGTAATGCCTATTCCAACCTACCTACCAATGTCGTGCAGTTCATAAATGCTTAAATTCTGTGCCTATCGTCAGAAAATATTATGACGTAAAAACTCTTAAAATGTATGGAAAGACTCATTTCATCTAAAATTTGTTTTGATTTCTTTTTAACTTTTAATTTTTTTTATAACCATCAACAGATATTTTTTACCTCCACTTGACCTCCAACTACCGCCGAACGACCGGAAACTACCGAATCCGGTTCAAGCGCACCGCTTATCGCGTTCTAATAGTGCAACACGTTTTTACACGATTTTAATACACAATAGCGCCTCTAATGTCATTGATATATGTTGCTAGTGGCTTAACAGATAGTTAAGTTATTGATTTTTATTTTAATACCGAAAATATTAAGAGAAGCCCTGAGAAAAATAATTTTCCTCTGGGTCTATGTCATCTTAGGGAATGCTGTGTGGAGGATCTTTTTAAGGAGAGTAAGTTCCGAGAAAGAAAAAGGTATGAGTGCTGGGTAGAAATCAAGGGATCAGTGTGTTCAGGAGTATGAATCTATCCCTCCAACTGTGGTGCAAGGTGTTATAGGTCGAAAGAGTCCAGCTAGAAAGCTCCTCAAACATCAACCTCGATCAGGCCCACCATGCGGTCCGTGGGCAAATCCATCCGCCGCGGAGACCTAGACAAACCCCATCCCTTCACCAAACGTCATCGAACGTGGCGAACAACTGGGGATTAAATCAGTTAACTGGTAAAAATAATACTAACTAAAAAAAAAATCCACGAAACAAAAGTTGCGGTATTCCCAATATTTAAAATCGATTCTTATTAGAGTACCCAAATGTGGGTGTTTTTTAAATCGCCTTCTCAATTTACAAACACTTCAAAACATTTAATTTATCCGTCTGATTAGTTCTCGATCGTAAATTCGTGTCGTGCAAACTCGAATTTATGACGAAGATAAGTTAATTTGTAAGGTTTTTCATTTAAGCAACTGGTTTTATTTCACAGTAACGTCTTTGGTATATATACGATCTTTGACGACCATTGAAATATAAAACACTAGACGAATCTACAACCACTAGTCGGTCTCCGGTAAACAAAAAAAAAAACAAAAAAATCTTTCACATGTCGCGACTGGTGACCCACCCGATTAGCCGTCCAGCTCACAGACCGACACTGTAACTAACTGTCAATTACCCATTGATTTTTTTTTATAAAACAACCAAAATATCACCGGAGACCAAAATTTAATTTACATTTTTTACGCCAAATAATGTCAGAATCTATAACTAATGATGTTTGGTTATATTTCGTTGTTAATAAATATATTTTAGGCACAATATATTTTTGAAGTAAAACTTCTTTACACACGTTTGAATTGGGGAGTAAGCTGGCGAATGCGTGAGGAGAGCATTACGAAAATCGAGGTAGTTGAGAGGCAGATATAAGTTAGTGAAGATAGAAAGAGAGAGAGTTACGCTTCGTATATTAACTGTAGGGGCAGGAGAGAGAGATTCGCGCGCACATTTTCTTTCTCTCTTCCTATCATATAGATGGAGCTGAAGTTTTACTTCAGTTGTGTGGTCTAAAGCACATTCGTTTTTTGAAGTAAAACATCTTTATGCACGCTTGACTTGGAGAGTAAGCTGGCGAATGCGTGACGAGAGCGTTACGAAAATCGAGGCAAACGGTAGTTGAGAGGGAAATATCAGTTAGTGAAGTTAGAAAGAGAGAGAGTTATGCTTCGTATATTAACTGTAGGGGCAATAGAGAGAGGTGCGCGCGCACAATTTCTTTAAATTTTTTTCAATATATTTTATCATATAGATATAGCAGAAGTTTTACTTCAGTTGTGTAGTCTAAAGCACACTCGTTTTTTTAATACATCTTCCTTAATTGTTTAACTGAAAAACAAGAGGCGCCATATTGACAGTTGTTCCTATTTTATAAAACATAGATTAAATACGCTAAGTATTAAAATGAAGGTAGGCAGTTGAACACATTGCTTTCAAATACGTCCAATATATATTATTCAAAATACTTCTGTTCCATTTCCCATGCTTAACATTTGCTTCTTTCTTTTCCGATCTATAAGTAATAAGAGAAAATAACGACGCCAGCGATTCGCCGCCGCGTCTGTGCCCTTGAGTTCGACGGGTGTTAGTAATAACTACTACTTTTTTAATAATTTTCCTTAGAAAGAGCATGGCCTTCCATGGCCTACCCATCTTATTAAATGATATTTTTTAGGAACAATGACCAATGATTTTACCTATACATTTTATTCCAACGAAACTGACATGACATACCGAACAAGTTAGTTATGTCGGCATCAACGCGGTATTTTCCGTAGCTGTTAGATTATTCCTCGTATTTGAATGACAAATTAATCACCTCATTTGAATAATATTACAATTATTTATGTTCTTAAATCTCAAAGCAATCTAAGTAACGTAGTTATATTGTTCTTCGCCGGTTTTAACATTTATCAAAATGATGGAATCATCTTATCAGATAAACGATAAACAAAAAGTGCTTTTCAATCTCCGTGTTTTCAATAAATAAGTGTCTTGTGTCGTCGCAAATAAATAGAGATGTGATTTTTTCTCATTTTATAACGGCAAAAGGTGTAATGTATAATGGTGACATTTATTTAAGAGCAAAATGTCATTATTTGTTTTGTGTCCTTGGTAAAATGCAAAATTACTGAATAATACTTGTTTGTAGTACAGGAAGATATATTAAATATATTTTTTCTAAATAATTTAAAAAAATATTCACCCATCCATATAATATAAAAGAAATCGAGAAGTTCCTTACAAATAAATTTAAATGGAAACAGTTGTTTCATTTGTCTTGAGTTCTGTCTCATTTGCACTCATCTGACATCTTACGATTGATTAAATATTTGGGTTACGAAACCCGTCCAAAAGGCATTTCTTGTGTTCTTCTTCATCCAATGGTCCTATCGTGGACCATAAATAGGTACAATCAGTATCGCTTTGGTGAAAGATCACAATTCGGAATCGGAAGGTTGCTTAAAATGGCTTTGGTCATATTAAGATGACACTATACCCTAAAATATATTCAGAATCTTCACGACGTAAGTAAAGAAGCCGTGTGTACAAATTGCGACTCGCTATCCGTGTGTTGGACGGACCTACTGTAGAATTTGCCCTATTAAAGAAAAGATGAAGAAGAAAAATAATGTGGGAATGTAAGTGAAGAAAGCGTGTAAACAAATATGCGCCCGGGGCACGTCGTTTTGGACGGACGTACGGTGGAATTCACCCTGGAGATTCGACCTTTCCGCCGGGTTCATTTTAATTAATTCTGAAGATTGTGTTACTAATATTTAAGATGTTTCTAAATGAATTCCTCCCGAAGTTATTAATTCATCGTCTAGAAAAATAAAATCTGGTGCTCACCACTAACTTTAGTTGTACAACGTATTACAATTTTTTAATGGCGTTAAACGTTAAAAAAATTATGGCAACGTACTGTTTTTATTAACCTGAAACACAAATAACTCGCATCCCTTGTGAGGCATGGAAATAAAAATGATAATTCAATTACGAATTCGCCGAAATAAATTAAAATGTGAGCCTCGGGCAAACCCCCGATAAATGTGGTTTTGTCTCACCTTAAGTTACCAAATCTGAATAGCTAGTCACTTCCCCACCTTCTTCCTACTCGTCTCCATCCCCTCCAATACCTCTTCAGCCTCACAAGCCGATTGGTGTTGAGAGAGCCCCACTGTTCTCGGACAGTTGAGACTCTTGCACGATATTTAGATTTAAAAGAAAAAGAAAGTTTGCTGTTTCGCATTATGTATTTAAAAAAAGTGAAGTTTACTTATTGGCCAATATCGTAATTTATTTTACATTCATGACCTGTGAGGCATCACAGGATGACGAAATGAAAAATTGCCATCAGAATCAAAATGGCTGTGATGTTGAGTAGGAACCTACCTAGTCAAATCAAAGGTTACCTCATTTCGTCGTGAATCAAATCCATCTTGGAAAAAAACTGAATATTATTAATTCGGTTTTTTCCAAGATGGAGCTATGACATATCTACGCGTTAATAACTGACATAATGTTTGTCGGTCAAAGTTCATATTACAAACTGGCACGATTAAACGGTGTACGTTTCTTGATGTCGTGATGAACCTTTACGTACTTTATTTGGAATTTTTCTACTATGCAATGCATGCAACGGTTTTATGGAACACGTTAAATAAACAACACTTTACAGCCATAATTATTACAGTTTAAAAAATAATAAAACACGGGCACGAGCCGTGGACAAGGCGTTGAAAAAATGTGCTTCAGGGGCATATTTGGGCATATAGAATTACAACAATTACGGGCAATAACAAACAATAATTGCATGACGTAACCAATAATTCTGTGGAGTGAAAATTAAATTACACGAAATAACAAATAATTACATAATTCAATACCTCCTAAGTCCTCCACCACGACACAAGCAACATTTTCCGTCCACTGTAGTGGTAGTAGAACATTTTCAAACATTGTCGGGTTATTCGAACCCCGGGAATGTTTGTTTTTTTTGTTGTTAATTACATTGAATAGTAAATAATAAGATCTCCGTGATCGAGGGGTAAGGCTCTCGACTATGTAGGTCGTAGACTCAAATACCAGCGCGGGCAAGAAAATTTCTTTTACGATTTGTTGTTTCACAATTTTGTGGCTAGCTTCTAAAATGGTCAGTGTCAGTTTTTGGATACACCTAGGTACATATTTTTTAATAACATTGATTTTCAATAACTTGCATATTTTTGCGATGTCGTCACAAAGTTGGGTTATCATTCAAATTCTAAAAGAACCTTTCGATTTTCATAGCCACTAGATTACACTAGAAAATTGCCTTTCATAAAATTAAAAACTGCTAAAAAGAGCAAATCTACAATAAGCCTCGTGAAATTTGAAAAACTGACAACAACATACAAACCGCAGAACTAACTTATTTAAAATAATGTATTCTGTGATCCATGTTCCGAAGGGAAAGATCCTCTCAGTATCGTCCCGGTGAAGGACCACCACTCAAAATTGAAACTAGCCAGGTAAATCCCCACGTCCATCTTTCCCATCTCCTTCTCCTCCCTCACAACAAAATCCTCAATTTGGGATACCAAAGTCTTACTGACTCGAAATAGTTGGGAGCAATAGCAATGAGATCCTTGAATGGCTTTCACGATCCCAAACGATAAAATATATCGAAAAAAATCATAAGAAATAACTAATAAAAAACATTGTTCAGGGCCCAGACCTAAAAGCCGCTCGCAGGGTCCAGCAGCAGCGGCAGGCAGTAGTGAAATACAAGTTAAGAATGAAGTCATTTTGTAACAAAGAACGTATTTTCTAAAATGTGCGGTTATTCGAAAACCACCATCTCTTAATTATTTTTTGTTCATCGCTCATCTCATATTACACCGAGTATTTTATGACTGCTTTCCTGAGCAAAGTTTTTTAACGATAGTTTTGAATCTCCGTATAATTTAACGCGTAGTAATCCCTTCTTAAATGATGTGTTTAAGACGATAATACCACTTTTATTGCCTCTTTTACCTTGGCAACGGACCAACTTATCTTCAAAAAGATAATCGTCTTTAATTACCTCTTCACCGAATATACCCGAGGAATAAATCAAATCTTTAAATGCGGGTTATACTGAATCTTAATCGATATCTAAATATGTTTCTTGGAGACCGTTGGTCAATTTATTGATAAATTCAACAGATTTTATTTACAGTTAGTTTAATTTATCGAAATCATCAAAGTTATGCGCATTTTTGACAATGAAGATTGTAGTCGATATTCTTTGGTGACCGTGACCATGCTAAGGATTAGAGTTCCACCGGCATGAAGCCAGTGGAACTGTAGAATTGATGCTGGGCGTTAATTTGTTGTAGTAGGTATGAAAATTATTGAAAGGTAGGTTTATTTGTTAGAGAATTTACTCGTGGTGAATAGCTTTCCATACTCTGCTGTCAGGGTATGCTTCGCTCACTGGTAGAGACGAGGCTCTCATCTGCTAGGTCGAGGCACTGATTCCATGATATTCTTGGAGGGAAGGATGATCTCTATCAAATTGATTAAAGTGGGTGGACCAATGAAAAAGTTATAAAATTTAAAGGTGAGCAATGAGCAAACTATAAATCTCTCTCCATGCGAAAAGTAAGTAAGATGACGATAACTTACCTGAGGACCCAGTAAAATTAAATTAAGCTAAGCTAAGGAAAACGTAACACGAACGCTGGGATAGCGGAGCGCGGAAGTCCACACGAAGTCCCAATAGGCGAGCTGATGATGAGGACAAAGAGGCCAGATGTATAGCCTACATGTAGGCCACATGCTTCTCGCAGTGTTGTTCCAACTGGCGAAGCGATTAATGGTCTTTGAAGGTCAAAGGTAACAACCCCCATGTAGGCAACCAACTAATGAAACACTTTTAAAGTTCTGAAACCAGTGGGAGGGAATAGATGAAAGTGAGAAGAACCTGACTACTTGAAACTGGTTTAAAACATGTAAACAACAAGTGTAAACAAAATCACGGTTTTCAGGCCATATGGAGAACCTATTTATTGAGCTGTGATGTTTAACACCCTTTAAATATTTTTGATTTTAATTTAAATTTGCTCTTCCATTTATTTTTGACAACCGTGCCGTAATAAAAGATCTGAAAATACACGTTTCACATCGCAGGCTCTCAATATTTCATAAAAATAAGATTGAATAAACGGAAAATGGCGGATTGTACGCAAACAAGGCGGTAAATCAATCACAATCTGACAGATTCGCTGCCGAGAAAGACAGGTTATTAATATTAGAATAATTATTCGTAAACTACTTTGACTCGGGCGACTCTGAGAATATTATTCAGCTTTGATTGTACCGGTAGCGGTGGTGTTGAGTGGATTGTTTCTTTGAAGTGGGAATAGGAGGATTTCAGAAGACCCGATGAAATTCTCCGAACGTATTAATATTCAATAAGAATAAAAGAGATAGATTGAGATAGTATTTTTTCGCACATCATATCTTTTATTTTTGTTAAATTCTTACCGATTAACTTTATCTATCTGAATTATATCTATATATTTACGTATCTTGTAGGTATCTGTGTAAAGAATGGATGCAATAAGCAATATTCGTGTTTCTTAGCGTAACGTCAAAGAGACAAGTAAATCTGTGTTCTTAGGTCAAAATGTAACAAAAGCAAAAGAGACATGGATACATATTTCAAGAAACCCGTGTAATGTTTGTAATGGTTCTTGTAAATAAATAAATAATTAAATTAAAATAATTAAATTTTAATGAAAACAAATCACTTATTTAATCAACATAATAAATAATTTTTTCCATACAACTTGGTTACACTTAAATTTTTTGTGTTAATTTATGTAGGTACATAGGTATAAAAAATGTTATATATAAATGCAATTATTACCTATTTTATAATAATTTTTATATTTTATGATATGTAATTATTTTTAGGTTCGGGCATGTAGAGATAATGAACGAGGAAAGGAGTGTAAGGCAGTGGCGTGCACAGAGTTTTTAATCAGGGTATGCAGTAGGAAAACCGCCGAATTGATTCAAATAAATAAAAAAGAAACTTGCCACAGATAGCTCCCTTCGTACAAGTTTTCGCTAAGTGTGCTTGCTGCTGGCTGTAGATGGTGTAGGTTTGGATTATATAAGCCACTTTAATATACTAATAATAAATAATCGCTTCATGTATTCGAATTATCACAAGCCAATTAATGGATATCCGAGGTGGCCTTTATAAAAGCAGTTGGCGTTGTCTCACTTTCATACTTCAGATAACAACAGATGTCACCGTCGCCGCTGATTGCCATTTGCTAATTTGTTCCAGAAAGCACTGCCTGATACTAACAAATAAACCTCGTAGGAGCAAATTCAAACGACAGTTCTACTCTATGCTACGTGCATTTCGTAAACATTGATATTATATCTTGTATGAAGTTAGCTCTAAGCAGAAATAATTCCTGCTTAGCCCGCATTTTAGTGAGGTAGTCGGAGGTGTAGTTTTTAGTTACAGTTTATGTCACGTTTGTAGTATGCCGTTTGATGTGGCGCTCGCGTAGTTTTGGTTGCTCAGCTTTGTCGCGCTTATTTTTGAAAGTGTGTATTTATTTTTAGTAATAATTTAATAAATTATAATATTATTTAGATGCTTACGTTTTACAAATACACTAGGGTAGGCAGTGCTTATGTGCCTATATGGAGTGCACGCCCCTGGTGTAAGGAGAATGTATGACGCAAATGTGAATGGTAGAAGAAGTCGGGGACGCCCGAGAAAGACATGGCACGACCAAGTGAATCAGATACTTGAGTCGGGCCATGTCATTAGTCAGAATAATAGAAGAGCATGTATGAGACGGTGTATTAATGTGAACGAGGCAAGGAGTGTGTGCCAAGACCGAGTTGTTTGGCGGTCCGTCCTCTCTGCCTACCCCTGCAGGGAAACGGCGTGATGGTTAGTTAGTTAGTTTTAGTTAGTAATTATTTTTTATTAAAACTGTAACTAATTAATCTCACATTTTGTGATGATTATTGTCTATCGGTTCTTATTCGTCTTTTCTCATTTTTGTTAATTTAAATTTTTTTTCTGACGAATAAACCATTGGTTTGGAAACATGTTTATAATTTTGATTAAATAAGTGGTGTACACAAAGTGATTTGTTTTATTTTAAATAAAATGACACCACAAGGTGAATTTGCGTGTATTGAAGATATTGTTTAAACCACTATTTAAATAAGAATTATCTACGAATCATCAGGATACAAATACAGGCTTAAAATAACAAACTCAGTGATTAACTTATTATTAAAGAATTAATAAATAGTTTGGTTGCTTTGGTGAATCTATCGGCAAGCAACATTTACTATCCGTGCATGTTGCATGCAGCATAATCTTCATACCTACTACAAAAAATACACAACAAAAAGTCTTAATGATATGAAATGTTACAAAATTGCTATTTTGGTATTAGCATCCTATATAAATGTACAACCACGGAATGATTTTAAATTGAGATGACATTTTGTAAACGGCGATACCAATAATAATTGAGTGGAATTTAGACTCCTTCATTTAATTCAGTACCTACCAATAAATTAACTTCATTTTTTGATAGGAATCGATATTATAAGTGTTGCAAGAGTGTGTAATAACTAATAATAATAATAACCAAAAAATCTCATAAAATAAATCTTGATGTAAGCCGCATTGGCTTTGCGCAATATTTTCACGATTTCAATCATGAATTACTTCTTTGGATCGAATGAGTGTGGCCATTAATTATGCGATTCTTGCAGTATTTATTCCTGGTCACTGGCGAGATTCCATTAATGTGGACATTCAGTTTAATGGAAAAAATTCGAAAGCCAATAAAATGCGAATTTAATATCGCGTCGAGTCGGTATCATATCCCATTTGCCGACTGAGCAATTCATAAAGGAACGCATTATATTATTTTACTTGGCTGCGTTATGATTGCAAAGATTTTTTAAATGTTTGGAGGCAAAATCGTAATAATTTTTCCAAGGGTCAAAGATGATTTTTTTGTTGAAGCTATTGACAAGAAAGCTTTGACAATTACTATAAAACACGTACCAATTTCAAACCAACCGCAACCCTTCTTTTAATAACTTTTTCATGTTCTTAAACCTATGCTTATTTTTAAACACACTTTGATTTAATTTAAAAACCCGTTTATTGTTGAGGTCTAATAGGCCTCACTAATAAAAGTTTTTTAAAATTTGCTTAACTGATAAACAGCCATTAACGTATTATCAGTTGGTTGGTTATCAGTTGTTTAAAATTTATAACAGGTTTATTGGTAAGGGGGTAAAAATATTCAATTTCATTTAATAAATTTCAAGTGTTTGTGCCATTTGTTTCACAAATTTTGAACAATTCATCGTGTTTCGAAGTTAATTTTAAAGGTCTGTGAAAATTCTAATCAAGTACTGTTATTATTTCAGTTCTTTTAATCAACTGGCTGATATAAAAATAGAACTTGAATACAACTTTCACAGAACTTGAAAATCAACTATGAAATTTGATAAAATGTTCAACTTTTTTGCTACAACTGTGCCGATAATTTGGGATTCAAACTTTTAATCTCAATATTTCGGTTTCATACAAATGGCACATAGAATTTAGTTTTTCCATGGGAAAGATACATTTAGGGTTGTAAAAATGAGATTTTTGTGAGTGTAAGTCGGTACGCAATTATATTTTTAACTAAAAAAAGAGCATACATAGGGGTCAGGCAGGGTCAGGGTACTCAAGGGCACATGTCAGGGTCTTAAGTTACGACTTAAGATATTGACAATAAGTGATATATTAGAATAATCCATCTGATATGTGGCGTATGGTACAATTAAAAGGTTGATGTTGAATATCAGAATAAGAAAGCTACAACATTACCAACAGTCAGCTGCATAACCTCCAAGACGAAGATATTAAAAAAAATGAAGTTACCATAACTCGCGAAATAATAACGATTTACGATTTGAGTTCGTCTTGGAATGCGATGTATGGGAACAATAAATAGAAACATCGCGTCCATAAACCTTCTACGTATCGTCAACTGGCATTTTTGCGTTGTTTTGCAAAGCGTTGTTCGGGTCGTGGTTTTGTTTCAAAGCCTCCAACAAGGGCCTTCCATTTGAACGCTGGACGCCGGACGCCGGTTGAACGCGGAACGCAAAACGCTGAACGCTGCCTTCGAGGTCTCTATGGTTGACAGAAGTTGACAGGCGGTGAGTTATGGACTCTTTATTCCTAAAATATACCCGGCAGATATTTGAGATCGCCATTCTTGTGCCCCCGCGTGGATTTATTGGTCGAGCCGCTGTCCCCAGATCTATATCGACCGCTGTGGGGTGAATCTAATGGAAATCACGACCCGAATCTCGCGTAGGCGGCCTGTATTGTTCACGATTAACTCTTCATTGCATTTTAATGCGGATTTGCATCATTAAACAAATCAAAGTTTTGACCTCTAACTTGAAAAGAAAACTCTTCAATTATATTACATATATATAAAAAAATTAACAATTATAATAAAACTGACCGATAATATACACTCTATCAACGCCTCAAGACAAGTTCTCCTAGTGAGTTGTTCACAAAACATTAGGTAAGTACTACATAACCATTTACATACACCCAGGGCCTTGGTATAAACGTATTTTAAATTATATAATTGAAAAAAAAGATATGATATGATTATAATTACCTCCTGGATAAATTTTCTCTGTTGAAACTTTCAGAAAGAAGAATAAGCACAGATTTAATACTGTTACATAAAATACTGCATTACAAAATTGACTGTCCAGAATTACTTCAATTTATCAATATCCATGTACCCAAAAAATCATGTCGATATTTATTACCCTTTTACTTCAATAACACCAGGACACTAGCTTATCAAAATTCTCCGTTTCCGAGACTTCACAGTCTCGGAAATAAATATTCTAATCTAGGTGACATATTTCATCTTAAAACCAATCAGTATAAATGTTGCATATTCTATCACTTTTATTCTTCTAGACACAAATAGATTTACATAATTTCTGCAGTTTTTTGTTTATATTGAATGTGAGACTTCTTATCATTTTTACATATGTACTTTTTATTTTATTATATGGTTTTGTTTTTATATTGTATTACGTATTTTCTTTTCTCATTGTATTATATTTTCTTCATTGTTTTTATACTCAACTTATAAACTATAATGTAAAAGCCCATCAGCAAATAAATAAATAAATAAATAACACTAATAATCTAAATCAAAATTCGAAAAAGAACAAGATACAGAAAAATAAAAAAAATAACGGTTGCAACTGGGACTCGAACCTCTTATTTGAATCTCATTTTTCAAATTTTAGAATTAACAATATTATCTTCCACTAATAGAGGTGGTAGTGGCATTATTAGTAAGGCATTTGTCCCGATAAGACGAGTGGTTCTGGGTTCGAGTCCCGGTGGCGACCGTTATCTTTTAATTTTTCTGCGTCTTGTTCTTTTTCATATTTTCGTTTAGATTTATTTTATATTTATTATATATACTATATTATTATATTTTTATTATTATTAGTGTTATCTTCTTCTTCAATGATATATTAAATTGATGAGAATATACCTTTAAAAGTTATAAAAAGAGAGTTGTTCTAAAAAAAATTGAGAATTTTAAATTATTCACATTTTCACGAAGAGATAAACTATCAATAATGTATGGTAAATGGTTTTTTATCAGTTGTGTAAAATTTAAAACATACTTTATTTGCATTTATAATTTATTAACCTCTTAAATTCATGTTCAAAAATTAAAAAAATTAATTCATTTCATGCTTTACACCAATCGTCTGTTTTAATCTTAGCTAATTAGATACTTAAAACCATTCGTAATTAATTGAAAAGGAAAGAAAAAATGACGAGTTGTGGAAGTAATGGGTTGGAATAAATACATACCTGTGAACACTGTGAAGTACCTACATCCTATGTTTCCTAAAAATGAATCTAACCTAAGCTAAACACCTAACTGTGAAGTACATCCTATGTTTGCCAACAACGAACGTAACATAAGCTTAACTGTGAAGTACATCCTATGTTTGCTAACAATGAACGTAACATAAGCTAAATACCTGACTGTGAAGTATATTCTATGTTTACTAACAATGAACTTAACCTAAGTTAAACACCTGACTGTGAATTACATTACATGTTTGCTGACAATGTACTTAACCTTAGGCCTTAACTGTCAAGTACATCCTATGTTTGCTAACAATGAACGTAACATAAGCTAAACTGTGAAGTACATCCTATGTTTGCTAACAATGAAAGTAACATAAGCTAAATACCTGACTGTGAAGTATATTCCATGTTTACTAACAATGAACTTAACCTAAGTTAAACACCTGACTGTGAATTACATTACATGTTTGCTGACAATGTACTTAACCTTAGGCCTTAACTGTTAAGTACATCCTATGTTTGCTAACAATGAACTTAACCTAAGCTAAACACCTAACTGTCAAGTACATTTGATGTTTGCTAACAAAGAACTTAACCTAAGCTAAACACCTGTCTGTGAAGTACATCCTAATGTTGCTAACAATGAACCTAACCTGAGCTAAACACCTAAAAAATTGAATAACTTAGATAGGTAGCACAGTTTAAGGCTAGGAATAATAGAGGTTAAGGGAGATGATTAACGGTTTACTACCTAGAACCCAGAATTAAGTAGCCAGATATCCGTAGGCTGGCTATTAGTAAGTAAGGCAACTGGCCAACAGTGAGCGGTCCCACTACTGAATAATCCAGCATTTACATTAACATGCAGTCACTTCCTATCATAAAATTTTATTTTCCGGCGCCTACTTTTTCCACAATTCCTAAAGTATAATAGCTTAATTCAACGCACTTCCAAGTTTCCAAGAGCGCTTTATTTGTCCACCGATAAAAACGTCGCGGGAAAATAATATATTTCACACGTGTAAAACGTAACGAACATTTTATGATTATTTTTTGTTTTATGTTAAAGTAGAAATCCTCAATAAATTACTCGACATTGTTAAACATTATGAGACCGGTACCATATAACACCGAGATACGTATCTAGCCATTGAATGATATCGACGATAAAAATAAATAACGCTTTGATCGCTTGGTATTTCTTTGTTTAAATCCAAACGCTTAGATTTAATTTTACGACATTTTGATGCAAAACCGACCGACAAATCTAAACAGTTAGGATATATTTGTGTAAATGACAAGACATTAATGTGTCACCCGCCATTCAATATCCATACATCTAGAACATTCTGATGGCTGGATGTTTCGGTCGAATCAAATGGCTTATGGCATATATCTTATAGACATGCCGCTCTTAGCTCTGTTTTGACCTCTTCCTCGTTCTCATAAACGACTCGTGTCAGAGAGAGAGAGGTTACAACGGAGCTCTCGGTGGTGGGTGTACATAGCTTAGTATTCCTAGGCGATGCACACAATCGCGAAATATGCAAATGAAGTCAGAAATTATGTTTCCGTCGTAATTCGAGCGGCTTGTTTCTGTTTCTGCTTCCTTTCCTCATACGTGCATTTCGCGGGGACCATCAACACAACTCATCTCGCCTCAGCAATTTCGGATGACATGTTTATGGTCGCCATTTTAGTTTTTCGTGAAATAAAAATTAATTACGAAATGCCGACAGATTGACGGCCTTCTTGGCCGAGATGACAGAGATTTGAGAGATTTGACGTTGGAGAGATGACATCACTCCCCGGCAGCGGGCAGCACTAGTCAGACGGGCAGGCACAGCGTATAGCTCGCACTTTGTAACGTGATCTTTATTGGGATACATCTGACAGCTTCTGTAATAAATCACCTTTAATGCGGACATTAAAAGATTGTCAATGTGTTGGTGGTTATTCTAAACAGCGCCGTTTATTGCTAAACAATGTCTTGGGGTGCGCGTGTGTGCGTGTCCGGCGCGTAGGATACGTCACCAATATTATCTCCCGATATACAAAGTCAATTTGGCAATAAAAATATCTTTTCATCCATCTTCATTATTTTTATTATATGTTAAATTAAATGACTTTCTCAAAGATAAGTCTCATCTAGAAATATTAAACCTTGAAAAACACATAAATCTACTTCTCTTTTATCGTTTAATAAAAATACGTTGACTTATTTCTGATAATAACTTATATGATTAGAAAATCATAAAAGTAAAAATACTACCACATTATTATAACTTCTATTAACAAAAGTTAAAAAGAGTAGGCACAGTTAATGGAACGCCATTCGTCGTACACATACCCCTCGCTTAATTCACAATCATACATACTGTCTGTTATAAGAACCGACTCCTGACCCGATCGATTAGGTACTTATTTCATTGAGCTCCCCATGTCTTTTTGGGACATTCATGTGATAATTATTATTCCTCAGTCGATCGGCTCTAGATGACCAACTTATTTAATCGCCCCTTTCCTAATCATCACCATTGTAGCTTTAATACTTTCGGATTTCCTAAATCATATTATGTTGTTTTGTTGTTTTACAAGACATATCTACCAGTGGCGGTCCATGAGTTTTCAGTGAGCTAGAGCGCTAAGATCGAAAAATATGACGTTTTTGACGATGTTGTAGCTGAAAATGTTTTTTTTTTTCAAAATATCCCCCTTTTGGTATGAAGATCTTCAGGATTCTTGTAGTCAAGGGATGCGCCGCATCCACATACGGAAAGATCTTCATACAAAAAGTTTAAATTTTGAAAAAAAAAATTAATTCATTTTCAGCTACAACATTGTCAATATCGTCATGTTTTTCAATCTTAGCGCTCTAGCTCACTTAAAACTCATAGACCGCCACTGGTAGATATGACTTGTAAAACAACATAATATGATCGCTTAGGATTAAGGAAATCCGAAAGTATTAAAGATACAACGGTGAAGATTAGGAAAGGGGCGCTTAAATAAGTTGGACAGTAAAATCGTATTTTTCAATATTAGTACTTTAGCTCACCGAAAACTCACGTACCGCCACTGTTACCTTCACCTCGGGGATGTGCTATAAACTCGTTACATACACTACATGATACAGTCAACAAGTAATTAGGTAGGTACTGTAGGTGGGTGTGTATGTATAATTAATTATTATTATTTCTTCCAGAAGATATACAGGGATAGGGATATGTTATAAATTCCATAATTCAGAGTGAAAGAAAATGTCAATAAATGAAATAAAAACAAAAATTTATTAATTAGAAATTATGCAAATAGCCATTCATGTGGGATATTTGACCGTCTCCCGTCTCCAGAGGGCCATCGGCCAATATTTAAAAATAATTCCTCGCATAAAAGCTCTTTTACGATATAAACAGAGCTTTTTACTGATGGGATATTACCTGAGCAGCAATTTGAGAAATAAAGTCCTACTTCAGGACTCGACACCTTGCCGGCCCCTCGCGTCCTTCCCCTTCCCTTCCCCGCCAGGCAGGGACGGTCGGACATGTTTATTGCTTCCTCGGCCGTCCGGCCCTTTCCATCAAGGTGTTGGGCCGAATTCCCTTAAAAAACATAATAGTCCTCCGTGACGAACGCTCAGAAATCTCTGCATTCTTTGTCAAGTGAATTATTGCCATCTTTGGACGCACGGGCATACTTCTTGTTTCTCGACTCCGACTCGGGATAATGGAATATTAACGAATCGAGAAGAATTCTGAATGGTCGGCTAATTTTCAATACTGGATTTTATTAATTTATTGGAAGGTATAGTGCGTCAAATCGCTTTAATGTCAACACAGGATTTACCTAATCACGAACATATTTAACTTGTAGCCTAGTTGTTAAAGTTGCGCAAATGATGACTGATCTGTATTCTTTATTGGAATATTAAGATTAAAAATAAGTAAATAATTTAAAGACAAGGTTTCATCAAAATAATAAAAATTAAAGGCGGTTTACTCTATTTGAGAGTTCATAAATAAAATCAGTATTTTATTTATGAACTAACTGAAAAATACTATTTTCATTTAGTTCATAAATAAAATACTGATTTTATTTATGAACTAAATGAAAATAGTATTTTTTTGTAAGTATTAGACTAAGTTGGTCACATAATTTTACCCAAATTTAAATAATTCTACCCAAAATCTATTCATTTAAATAAAATATAGTACATTTGCGGCACGATCTTGAGTGGAAGCTACTTTTAGTATCGCCCTGGTATAAGACCACCATTTAGAATTGAAACGTTGCTTGAAATGGCATTAGCCGTGTTTGGTGACCAGATCTGAATAGCCAGGTACTTCCCCACCTTCCTCTTCCCTATCTCCTTCCCCTCCCCACTACCTTCTGCCTCACAACATACCCCAATGGGGCATGCCATAGTCTTACTGGCTTCAAACGGGAGCAGTTAGGACTCTTGTACGGTATTATAAAAAAAAATTTAAAAAATTAATTATGTTTTTGTGCTTTAAGATAAAGTACCACTAAGTACCTAATGCAAAATCGTGTGATTTTGGTTTGAAAATTAGATCGCTCAGAAATATTTAATTAAATATTGCAAGTATAACACATTTGCCTTTGAAATAATAAAAAAAAATTGATTAGTCTTTTTATAAGCCAGGAAAAAAATTAAGTTTTAAAACATAAAATACTTGCGAACCCCTTGTCGGTTAAAGTTTTTTTATATAATGTAAAATTAAATTCTTTAGAAAAGGATGGTAAAACATTATCGTGTTTGTACCTGAGCTTCGCCAAATAAAATAAAACACGCTTTTGGCTTTGTTTTTTTCCTTGAAAAAATCAAAACAGGCGGCCGGTGTTAAACGGGAATTTAAACCTTATCGCCATTTACATAAGTACTGTTATTGTTAGCGGCCTGATACCGAATTTTACACAACGCGGTGCATCGCTTTAATAAATGTATACAATGATGTTTTCTTTAATTCAGAACTTAATAATGTCTGTGTGAAAAATGAAGTTTTTTTAATTTTTTTAATGCAATATATTTTGAAACTTTACTACGTATTGTTTTACAGTGAAATTTGGGTTTGCTTTTGTACGTAGAATTAATTAGATTTGTGCAACCAGCAAGTTCTGACAATGAAAAGAAAACCCTTAAATATAAATTAATACAATGAGTTGTACGCCGAGCTTCCTACGTGTTTTAAGGTTTACAGCAGGGCTGCCAAACTCAATTCGTTTGATGGGACAAAAAAAAAAAAACTGAACTTGGGAAGGACGCTCGTGGGGAGGGGGGGGGGGGGGCAGTCAGTTAAATGTCGAATATTACCGTTAATTTTTACCGGTGTTCAAAAATGCTATTATTGTGAAAGCGCGACCTTCGATGCTAGAAAGCATAAACCGACTATACATGCTCCTATCAGTGGCGGTCCGTGAGTTTTCAGTGATCTAGAGATTTTTAAATATTAAAAAATGCGACGTCATTAATGTTGTTGCAGATGAAAATGAATTTTTATTAACAATTTTAACAACATAAATAACGTCGTATTTTTCAATCTTAGTACTCTAGCTCACTGAAAACTCACGGACCGCCACTGGCTCCTATGATATTCTTTGCACATACCCTCCACTTATTAAAATCAGGTCAGTTGCATTCTTGATCTTTCGAGAAATAATCAGAAATAATACACTGGTCAGAATTGAAGGTGAAAATAAATTTCTGGTGCGGCCATTTGCCTGGCACTTTTCAAGCAATAAATCGAAATCCACATCGAGAGTCCTAGGTCTAATAACAAGAAAGTTCTAATTTCACAAAATATGAATGCCATAAATTTACGAGAACGTTTTTTTTCTTTCTTTTTTGTAATAATACCAAAATCCTAAACATAGAAAGCTGAAAATTTCATTTTGAACCCCAAAAAATCTTCGATTGGTCCGCGTGGGCCCATTGGCAGCAGTTTGGGCATGCCTGGTTTAGAGCATTATTTGAGTTAAGAAACCAAAAATAAGAAGCTTACAAAGCTAACTGACTAGGTAGGTATCTATCTATTACTTGTTGTATTTACATATTTAATTCCTGTTAAGTTTCAAGTTTTACCAGACGGAAGAAGAGAATCGCTGAAGTCGTGGGTGTAGATGTTCGTTAGACGAGTCCATTGAAACAAGTTTGGTGACAAAGAACATAACTAAATTTGTGCGAACAATTAAAAAAAGCTACAAAGGCAGGAATTCCTATATTCGAAATTGATTGTTTAAATCGATTGAATATTCATAATATTTGTAAAACGTTAATGGCTTCGATAATAATCGTTAATTATTATTTATTTTTAGAGTTTTGACACCTTGCATTATGTAGTCTTGGAGGATGCAGAACTAAGATTAGAGTAAGAAAATTATGCGCGAAAGAATTAGGTGTACTACGTCTAAATAAAGTTATTTTGGAAACCTTCATCTCTTGTCTTTTGGCTTGAGATTTCAGTTAATATTTTTATTTTTATATTAACTATGTAAACCGATGGAGGTATAATCAGAAAATTATGCATATAAAGGGCAGATAAAATATTGAAAAGTGAGCATAAAATTTGCTGATATTTTCTTGTTTGAAATTTCAAGATTAATGCAACTTTTTTAGCTCACAGATCACGTTTGGAGTCATTTTAATGCATTCGTTTTCGAGTAAATCGAAACGCAAGTTGGACTTTTCCACATGTATGTACATACCGCTGGTTTCCAGGCATCGTATACATTGTTATGATGATAATCTAAAGAACTTTATAATGGTGTTTTTTTTCTGAAAATTCGTCCATTTAGCTTATCTTCCAAACAGAAATAAGGTTCCTAGAACATAATACATAACGATGTTTCAATTTATTACGAAAATGTACCTACTTATTACTTATATTGAGATCAGCCTGTCTGAAAACTTGTGATCGAATGACGAAAAAATCATGATGTTAAATAATATATTTTAAAAAATTGTTGATTTATTTTCTTCTCCATAAAAACACAAAAAAAATAATATCTAATAGAAAAAAGAGCCGTTAAGAACCTGTTGTTAGCCCTTTAGCGCTAGTTCTTTATAATTCTTTAATCACCGGCACGCTATCGATTATTGCCCCAGCCATGCACGCTTTACACATAACATTCTTATATGGACCAGGCAGCCATCAGTTCTTACTTTAATGTGAATGAATGATTTGATATTATGTCTTTCGATCAAAGATATAAATCGGTGAGAAAAATCGTAATTAAAATGCGTTGATTTCCAACTCCTACGAGAATCTAATCTACGTGGAGTTTGTTCGTAGGTACCTTGTATTTGTATTGAAAATAGAAATTATTAGTTTAATTGATTAGTTTTTCGATGTTATAATATTCAGATAAGGAAACAAATCGGCAAAATCTGACTGTGATGATTTACTTGTGGATGTTTCTGGTCTCGCATTAAAAAATAACATTTTTAAATAATATTACGCAGATACATAATTAATGTAAGTGGTCAATCGTCTTTACAATTTCTTTTTTGTTAATTTTAAATTAAAAATATCTATATTAAACAATAACATCTGTCTTATCGATCTAACTTAATCTATATACATAACACCTGAAAAAATTTAATGTTTTTTTCTCTTATTACCTGACACCAATCAATTATACAAATATATTGTTTATTGTATAATATCTAATAAATATATTAATAAATGATACTATTTATAATGCTATAATTCTATTTTTTATAATACTATTTGGGCATGTAGAGCGAATGAACGAAGAAAGTGGTGTAAGAAGAATACATAACTCAAATGTGAATGGTAGAAGAAGTCGGAGACGGAGATACTTGAGTCATGTCAATAGTCAGAATAATAGAAGAGTATGTATGAGAGGATGTATGAATGTGAATGAGGCAAAGAGTGTGTGCCAAGACGTTTCTAAATTAGTTTGAGTTTTTATTTAGTTACTATTTTTTCGAAATTTTTTTGTAGTTTGGAACGGTGTCAAAGTCAAAAGGTGTATTATTTTCAACCGCTCAATGGATGTTTAAAGCTCCATAGCTCATGATTAAAAAGACTTTGGTATGCTAGGAATATACCTACAAATCACGTAAATGTTGTAAGGGACAAAATGTTAATTGTTCAGGAGGGCGAATACACAGTTTTTTTTTTCTTTTAAAAAAATCATACCTGGAATTTTTATTATCATCGAATAGATTTTTCAAATACATTTTTGATTTTTTTTTTTAATAAATGTATCTACTTAATTTACTTTTTAATTTTTCAAAAAACCTCCTCTTAAAATCGTACAAACACGTCGTAAAAGACACTTATATTCCTAAAAATGTTTCGACGACGCAGATCTAATAAGAAAAAAAAATCAATTTTGCATTTATTGCCTCTTACAGCATCAGAGCTCACCGTGGAGAAGTTATTGTTGTTTAACAGATTATCTGGTTTATAGGTATAATCAGGTTAAAGTAATTGGTATCTCTGGTATCTTTATATGTGATAAGGCTGTTGTAGTACGAGCGTAAATATAGATATCTTTTAGAAAAAAAACTGCAAATTTAAGTCATTCTTATTTAAAACAGGAAAATATTACTTCCAGATTAACTCTAAGTTTATATTATAATATTAAGTGATGCTGACGAGCTCGAGCGCCGTAATTAATTTGTAAGCTCACCCAAATTAAAGTGTAAGAGTTCATTTGAATGGATGCGTAAATCTTACGGAAAGCACTGATAAGATCCGACACCATGTTAGTTACTAACCGTCCCCAAGATATACGCTGCATAGACACTACAGAGACTGTCTATTACACGTTATAGAATACACTGGCTCAAGTGACTAAATTTACAGTTAAGTAATATAACTCACGACTAAAAATGTTATATCAAACCAAACAAGTTTAGATAAAGTTAATAGATAATAAAAATTACAAAAAAAAAACAAAATTACATATCAGGTAAAAAATATAAGATGCGTAGAAACTTGTAACATGTGAAGTTTATGGAGATAAAAATATTTTAGTATTTTTTCTGGAGCAGCAAAAACTCTCCAACGGTAAGCTCCGGTGTCACGAAATGTGCGAAGCTTGTACTATCCAGAATTATATTAATGTAAGTTCTTGATTGTGATTATAGGTGCAATGTCTTTAATTTCAACGAGAGAGAAGAAAATCGTAAAAAAGGTGATTTATTAAGTAATATATAAGCAATAAGAATTATTCCCTATACAGCATTTTTGTTTCGAATGTAGTGTCATCGCCACCATTTTATGCCCTCTAGGTTATTTCCATCATGAGATATGGTGCTTTGAAATATCCATTAAATCAGCGAATAATAAACAGGGCGCCATATTATATGACATATGCTTCATCAATTATAATGAAAAAGTGAAGTTGAGACTTGAAGTTGACGTGGGGCTAAGAAAAAATGATATGGGTAAAAAAAAATTATCAGATAAAAAATCTTTTGCATTGTCGATATCCGTGGTTTATGCCTTTTTGTTAAGTGTTTTTATATTGCTTGTTTTATTTTTGTTCAAATTTGTAGAAATTACTGTCCTAACAGTCGTAAAATATATTGTTCCGGTAGTTTTTCTTTGACCCTTCATTGTTGATGGATATTTCGTAGCGTTCTTCGGCGGTGAAATCAAAACTGGAGTAACGAGATTATTAAGAAGTTGAGGCAATTTAGTGCGTGGTTTATAGTTACGCACTTGTAGGTATTATACAGACGCCTTTATTCATTACCTGCCCATCATGAAAACAATAACTTTGTAGTTTATTAGTTATAAGAAAGGCTCCACGAAAAATCCACGAAACATTGGGAATTTGGAAATTTACAAATCATACTGGTAGGTGGTAAACACTTCAAAAATAAATTTTAAATTGTAGATACGCATATCAGATTTCGTTGGAATTTTTTTCTAAATTTATGTTTGTTCTGAAAAATTTCCTTTATATGTTATGGTTAGAAGTAAGTAAGAACTATTTATTAACAAACCTAGATAATATATTTTTTTAGCAGAAAGCATAGATAGATTATCTAAAATAACTAAAAAAAACGTCATAAAATCATTAGGTGTCATTGTGTTTAGGCAGGAATGTGACTCTGAGTCGGAATATCTAATATTTAATTTCGCAACGCCGTGAAAGGATTTTGTTTTAAATTATTTAAATTAGATATAAACGTTGATGTCTTAGGTGTCGTAATGTTCGATGAAATTAAATGAAATTTAAAGAAAAAAAGGAACAATTCAAAAATACCCTTAATCTTCAATGAGTGATAAATCAAAAAAATTATTTTTCACATACATTATTTACCTATCCTTCTGATTCTGAGAACGTCATTTTTTACGCTTATCAAAATCGTTTACCTGAGTATGAAATTTCCCTGTCAAAATAGACCAAAAAAAGATTAGATACCTGTCTATGAAAGACTTAACAAAAGGTTCCGTGGCCTGGGTCCCTTATTAGGAAGATACTAAATATCTATTATTTTAGTTCTAAAATATTATGTAGGTATCATTTAACAAAATAAAAAAAATACACATGGTTTAAAAGGTCGGTAGAAAGGTCGTCATATTTTTGACGTACCTGGTTTATGGGATGTTAATGAATGTTAAATGTATTTTATGACTAAACTCCGCCATAATTCTTAGGGTCCCAAGTAGACAGGGGCCCAGGTTTATGTGGGTACTTACCTACCAATTTAATGTGCTTATTATTTTTAATGATTATCGTAGATATGGCTATGTGGATGTCATTACCTTAAATTAGAAGAAATAAAACAACTTTATGATAGAGTCATATTATTAAAAGACAATTGGATAATATCTTTTGATTTATGATTTGACATTATTATTTACCAGACAATCCACTACGACGCGTAATTTAATAAATTGTGCATGAAATACGGACCACTGCGGTATGTAGTATTCCATGAATTTTGTTGATTTCTTATTATTCGTAATTAAATATAAAATTAGGTACCTTTAATTAGGTATATTTTGCATATCTTCGGGGGTTTTCGTTTCAACAAAAAAATAATCTATTAACTTACTGATGTAACAATTTATGTACCTAAGATGACAGTCACATTCTAAGCTTATTGTATATATATTGTAACATTATCTTGGTTAGTAAATAAAAAAAATTTTAAACATTTCGTTGTAGGTATTTTTACAAATGAAAAAAATTGTTTCATATCTCCTTTGAATCGTCTATTTCTATAAGTTATTTAAAATTTTACAACCCTGTTAGTTCGTATATTATAATCCCCTTTAGTTTCCACTTACTATTCACGAAGGTGGATGCAGGTAGGTAACTACCTATATTTGTTTAAAAATTATAATAATTTGTTTAACACGAGTAGTTAAGTAGGTACTTAAGAAAACAGATGGTAAGTATATACCTATCTACCTACCAAACGACCTTGAAGTAGGTACCTACTTACCTATATTTTTTTCAAATTATTCCAATATTTTTTTAAGCACGCATAAGTAGGTACTTAAAAAGACAGGTGGTAGATACCTACCTTACCTACAGCACGACCTTGAAATAAGTACCTAGGTAGGCTAAAAACTAATTCAATTTTTTTTAATTAGGTATATTTATTTTAAAAGTAGAGTTGATTCATAAAAATGATATTCTTATTTGTAAGTCATAAAATTATAAAAATAATAAATATTCACGTCCTTGGTGCTTGGTTTGCGGGGCAAAGAGCTCACCCCATTTAACGACAGGTACCTACTTACCTTCCCACAACCTCCTCCCGCACCCGGGGTCAAGGTTGAATATAATCACCTGTTCTTGGGGCTTGGGGCTCGACACGTTCACGGAGTTTCTTTTTGATTTTTTTTTTAAATTAACATAATATCTAATGACCTTTTCAATAATAGGGTTAATTGTAGGTACCTACCTAAGTATTTTAAAAAAAATATTTTAAAAAAATCTTAGTGTAGGTAGGTAGATATATTTAAAAACCATTCTTATTCGATATTTTGCAAAGCTAGGTATTTTAATCCCTTGGGAAAATAATTTTAAAGTATATATTCATATTTCAATTTTTAATTACAAATTTTTAACAAACCTCACCCTCATTAAATAAATCCAGATTTTTTTTAACGTGGGTACCTAGTTACCTAATTATATCATTATTCGCATGGTAGGTATTTAAACATTTTTCGAAATGCATTTGAATGTGATTGTGTAGGTACCTAATTATCAATATTTATTCTTAATTACCTAATTAATATGCATATCTTAAACTTACCGGGGTTAATTAAATGATGACCGGATAACTCATAATTATACAACATCAACACCCCCTTTTGATTAAACATTAAAATTATTGAAAAAAATTTTTTTTTTCATAAATAGTTAATTATGTTGAGATATGTTTGGTTATGGGCTATTTTAATTTTTTTTTCATAACTTTTAATGATTTTTCAATGGAGTATTGAAATACCACTTTGTTGAGTTGTCGTTGAACATATTAAATTGTGTTTTTTTTCATACCTACCTAGATATTTAATATAGCAACAATGTTTTATTTTGGCCTACAAATATTTAATTTTGTAGATATAACTGCCGGTTATATAAGTAATATCAACCTATGTAGTATTTGATGTGGATAAGTTTTTGCATCAACCAGTGAGATTTATAATAAAATTAAAGTTATTTATAACCATTTGGTATTGTTTTTTGTTAAGCAGAACTTTTAGTTCTAATTACTTTCTCATTAATACCTTAGAACAAAATACTATCTACAGGTCTTTTAAAAGTTTAATTTTTAAATATCAACATAAACATTTTTAAAAGCTCATAAAAGAGATATATATAAAAATGTCGGAAACAGGTATAAGCTTACCTTCAGTTCTTCACACGTGCTAGGAAAATTTCTCCGCTTTCAATAAACAATCACAAAAGTTACTTTTAAGTACACTGATTAATTGTATTAATCTTAATTTGAGTAGGTATACAAAATGTATTGGCAAATATTTATCGTACTTATCAGGTAATTATTTAAAAATCTTTTTCTAAAATATTTTTCCTACTAATTAAAGTCTTTAAAAGATTGCACTATGTTTAAAGTAGGTAAAGTTAGACTAATTATTTTTACTTAAGTATTGCACAATCGTATACAAAATATCGTATAACTAAGATTACTGAAACATTTTGTGACTTCAACGCACTTTCAATCACGCATCACAAAAAAAATGCTGAAATATGCTTTTTGAAAAGTTAGCTTTCCACAATGCACGAAATTGAACACATCCAAAACATTTTTTGTGATGTGTCAATAACGCTGACAGATCAACAATAAATGATGAAAACTTCACAATTCTTTTTTTTTTCAATCACAATAAATAAGTAATTTTTGACAAGCGTTGCAAACTTTTTTTCTGAAAACAACTGTAGGTATTCGTATACTAAGTTCAAACAATTGATTTCGAAATGTTTATATTTTTTTTAACTGATGGTATCTATGTTCTTTGTTTGAAATTGTTCGGCATTTATTTTTTAAATGTTTTTTTTTTATTGTTTTAGAATAGGCAGTGTTGATGGATCGCTCTGCGTTGTATGAGTGTTATGTAGCGGCGCGTCTCGACGCACGCCCAAGTAGCCGACTCGCCGGACGCTGACTGACGTCGGGGCGCGCGGCGGATGCTTGCGGCGCAATCACCGGACACTCCGGCGCTCGGGCGTCTCCGCGCGCCTTCGGCTGCTGTGGCGGGAAAACGCCGGCACGCGTTGGCGCGCTTTCTGGCGGGGCGGGGCCAGCCGGAGCCCGCCGAGGGGCCGAGCCCCGAACCGACTTCGGAACACTTCGGCAAACTACCGAGCGAGGCTACAGGCGCCCGCAAGTCTATAGCGAAGTACAGTGATGTTCTTGTCAAAGTGATTATTTTGGTTTATTCAAGTTTTCGACGATTATATACGCAGTAAGTAGAATTTATTATATTTGAAGCTTTATTAACATTGTTTTCATGTTTTCTGTAGTTGAGATTCGTTTTTTATCGCGTTATTCAAATTTTTAACAAAATTTGACAGTTCTCCAAGCGTCTGTATATAACTTATCTCACGTGTCGTAAAATGATTTTATATCGTGTCACTCTTGTAAAATAAGTAGAACGGGTCGATAATGCATCTCTGTGTGTAAAAACAATTGGTTTTGGGGTGAAATATTCGTAAAACATGCGGTTTTGAAGGCACATAACCCCACTTTTGAGGTTATGCGTGCAAGCGGCCGCCAGGTGGCAGCAGCGGCCGGAGCGGCGTGGTCCCGCCTCCAGGAGGCGCGGCCTGTTAATAGTTGTACTTAAGGCTGCCATCGCTTAAAATAATTGACATTAGCTTGCTATACAAAACGCTAAATAATTTATTGATACAAGCGGTTTGTGTATGTTGGTGCTTTTTCTTTGAATGTATGTCGGGGCGAGCGAATGGATTAAGGCAGTGGCGAGGGGACAGGAGCGCCACAAATCATAAAGCCGTTTTGGTTTTTTTCTCTTCGGGGCGCTCCGCCGTGCGCTGTGCCTGTAATGATGTGAGTAGATACTGATGCCCATTTATTAATGTTGTATCCGAGACGTTACTTATTATTTTTTCTGTTTACAAGGTGTTCTTAACCTTGCCAGATCTCCATCGCTCTCGACGATGATTCTCTCCGAGAGCCTGTCTGCCCTCTACTGGCATCTCAACTGAAACGCTTTAATTTATTAAGGCGAGGCATTTATTAATATCAAATCAGTAAATTATAATATGTTAAGCTTTAGGTAGGTACCTGCGTAGACAGCCTTTTAAAAATGCAACCTTTGATTAATGCCTCCTGAAGTAGGAACCCACCTACCTGACAACGTGTCTACCAATATACCAAAATATCAGTGGCGTACGGTCCAAAACGGATGAATCATTAATAAATAAATTTATTTAAATACTTATCTAATAATAAATATTAAATTATAATGAGAACTTCATTAAATTGAACTGTTTTTTTCTAATCTAAACTTTTCCTTATGTACCTAAGTAGGTACCTACTAGGTAGGTAAGTAACTACCTGCGACATAGGTACACTCCGAAGAAATCATTTGGCTTTCTTTCGTTATTTATTTAGACCTATTTAATTCCTATAAATTAAAGACGATGACGTAGGTCCATCTATAGAGGAGTCAAATTATCTATGCTTGCATCTTAACTATGAAGCAGAAATCTGTTTAATGAAGCATTTAAAACGTTTAATTTTTGAGCTCTGGCAGCGTGAAATTTGCAAACGTAGCTTTTCTGTCTGGAACTCCTTGGTCATCTTCAGCTTGCAAAGTCATTTTCTATCAAAATAAAAAAGGTGTCATTTTATTTGTTCAACTTTTATCATTGTTCAAAAAGAATACAAAAAACATAAAATCAGCGTTGAAATTGTTAAGAACTGAGCCAGTGGAGACCTTTTCAGCGTTTTCATCGAAATAAAAAAGAATTTAAATATTTTTATTTTTATTTCTAACTTTATGAGTAAAAACTCAAATAAGGAAGTTGAGTGAAAAATATTTTGACTTATAAAAAATATGTTCATGTAGATCAAAAAATATCGATTCTAAATATATAAATATATTTCTATAGTGTTATTCTAAGAATTAATTAAACCTTCTTAAAAATCCATCAAAAAGCTACGAACTACAAACGCTTCATGAATGGTCGAAAGAATTCTGACGTCATTGGAACCTCAGTTTGTATAAAGAGCGGATCACCGAAATGTCTACGGTGCATCTCTTTCTATTACACGAGAGATGGTTTGTGTATGATGAGAGAGGTGTATAGGCCAAACGTCGTTTACTTATGGGCCAAACGGTTTTGCATTCTATCCCCTAAAAGTCTTTTTAAGTTTAGTAATGGGTGGTTTGGTATATTTAATGGTTTAGTAAACAAAGTTTATGTAATACAAAATCTGTTTAAAAAACCACATACCATGTCAGAAATCGGATATATTTAAGGCCAGTCCGACTACCTACAAATCGTTGATTCTGACATGTTGATTTTATCATAATTTGAGTTTTTACTCATAAAGTTAAAAATTAAAATAAAAATATTCATCCTAGACTTGCAGAAAAGTCAATAGATGTCGCGTATTATAAATAAAATGGATAAATATTTATCCAGACACTATCTAGATAGCATTTAGTTCGGGTTGAATCATGCAATCATATATAAAGATAGCAGCCAATAATATGTGCGTTAAGAAAAATGAAGATAGTACCTATTGGTAGTTCTTAATCGAAGTATGATACAGTTAAAAGTAACCGAATTGGAAATGGGTTCCATAGCTCAATCGGTAGAGCAGTTGGCCATGAATGCTAAGGTATCTGGGTTCGAGTCCCAGTGGAACCAATATCTTTTTCTGATTTTTCTGTCTTCAGATTTTGATTGAGTTTCGCTAATATTGTCTTCATTTAATTAAGTATTAGAATTTAAATAATTTATACAAACAAAAAAACTAACCACCTACACCTACAAAGCAGGCTGCTGAAAAATTGTAGATTCCTACCTACCTAACTTATAAATTTTGCTTATCTTCTAAATTACCAAAAATAGAAAAGAAATATTACATACATATTTTAGGTAGGTTTTATATATTATACAGATACATATTACAACTGTGGTGTACAGTCCATAAAGGCTGAAAAGATGTGCCTATCCTAAGAAAAACGAACAAATCGAAGAATTTTTAATAAATATTTATTATTGTGAATATTTTTTTCTCACAATTGTTCTACATTGATAAATTGATTCTACATGACAAATTTACAACTATAATAGAAAAACAAATAATTTATTTCTTCAATGTTTGCAAATGAACTTTGTGGCGTCAATTTAATTCAATGATAACAAATCACTTGTTAAAACACTAACTACTCATTTAATCAAAATCATCAACATGATTAAAACCAAAGGTTTCTTCGTCAGAATAAAATTGAAATAGAAAAACTAAAATTTTCATTTTATCCTGACAAAGAAACCATTGGCTTTGAAATATGTCTATTTGTGTGTTTTACAAAGTAAAGTGATTTGTTTTCGTTTAATTAATTTTTTATTTACCTATTGTAATTAATTCGTGGAATTCCATTTAAACCTTTTTTTAAGTAAGTATAGGTAAGATATGCAAATTAAATAAAAAATGAATACCTATTATTATAAAGTTTTGCAAGTAGGTTAGAAAGCTAGGTAGGTACCTATAATGATTGCAAAACATAGAAATAAGTAATACTTAGGTACCTATAACAAACATTAAGTGCGCAAACTTATTTAATTTGATGTTGGTATTTTTTTATTTTGTTTGAAGATAGTTAAATTCCTATATATTATCAAATATTAAATGCACAGTAATTATTTATACTCGAACTTGAAAATCCATGCACCATGCACTGCACAGCCCATCTTTGATTATAAAGAAATGCACGCCACTGACCTATAGATATTGAAAGAATTTGTATAGGTAAATTGACTAAACAAAATTATAAGCAGTTTCGTATTATTTCCTATATTTTCTACTGCGGCGCGTTTTTTATCCCTTGTAAAAAAAAAGCCTATTTATTGTGTGTTGCCGAAAATTTCACCTCTGGTACAAATCTCGTTGTGTCTTGTGATAGATATACAAGGAGAAGGTGTTGAAGAAGAGTAAAAGTGGCTGATTTTAATTTTGAAATTAGAACCAAATCAATTTGTTTTATGGTTTATATCAAAAATATATTATCAAAAAAATTATTCGATAAATTATCGTCCTTTGTCAGCTTGAAACATATTGATATTTTTTAAGGGTCTTAACTAAACTTAATCACTTTACTTTTTTTGAAATTGGCACAGCTTTTCAGCCACGTTTTTATTTCAACCGCAATGTCTTCAGTTCTGCAAAATTATTTGGGTACTTAAAGTGACCAAAAATGGTCATGGCACGCCGCTGATAAGGTGCGAAATATTTAGTTACGAATAGTGCGTATCATTTACGATCCTAATCACACCATCAAATTAGATATGTACACCTTTGACTTCGCAAATCATTCAATCAAAAACGTTCTGAAATATTACCTATTTATAATATTAAATATGCCTGCATAAATAAGTAGTCACATAACCTTGATATCTACCCACTTAAAAATTGGTTTGGTACGCATCTTGTGTAACCAGGTATCAGAAATTACAACGAAATCGGTATAGATTGGGGTGAGGTTCTGAGGCTAGGTACCTCTATGGGGGGGGGAAGAATGGGGTAGGTAATTCCGGCGAAGGGATGAAGGGGGGTGGTGGAGGGCAGATAGAACAATGACAAGAAGGCAACTGCTAAAATTAAAGTCGTTAAAAGCGAACCCTCTTCGGAATGGACAATTAAGGTAAATTAACAAATGTTTATTCAAGAACAAGTACGCGAGCCTAATACAAAATGGCTAATCATTAAGGCAATCCCACGTATTTTTCGGAACTTTGAATATATTTTTCCCGTCCGTCCGCCTTAATTTAAAAAGTCGCCCTTATTAAATCAGTTAAAAAAACAATGGTCCCTTCGAAATTTGCCATAAATTTTACCAAGATAGTGCCAAACTAAGTAATCAACCCTTAGTTTTGGATAAACTGTTTCAGATACATAAATTGTTTTTTTATTGTTTTTCCTTTACCTTGATCTTAGGGTTATATAGGTAATTCGCAGAGGAAATACATAGATTCTCGCATAAAAGTAAGGATAACTTGTTTTATTGATGGTGTTGAACTTGTGTGCATGATAAATAAATAAATAATTTAAATCCGTGCGTGATTTTCGGTTATCCTGTAGCAGGTTCGGAAGGTAGGTGTAGGTAGGTACCTACCAATCATAAGAACATGAAAGCTCGCTAACAAATCACTTAACAAAAACATTTTAATATAAAAACACATCGGAGGGCTAGCAGCGCCCCTTGCGGTCGGTGGGCGAAGCGGACCAGGGGTAATAAAGGAATTAAATTACATGCTGAAAATGAATTTAAATTGTGAAAAAGCAATAAATAGATCATTTTGTGCCAAAGTACTAATAATAGCTAATAATTGAATAAAGCTGTAACTCTCCGTTTTTACATTTTGTATTTAATTTGATAAACAAAAACTAACTTTTCAGACATATCTAAATATATAAATGGTTCATGTATTCGCTGAAATCAATAAGTTATGTTTTTAACGTTATGGATTAACTTATTTTTACCTTGAATTAGAAACCGTAATAAATGGCTATTTGTTTAAAGGTGTTTTAGTGACACGTCAACCTAAACGTAATAAAACTGTCTCCTTGTTAACACTGATATTTATAAATAATAAATATATAAATTTTTGTATGTAAACTTATGAAGTATTTATAAACTTACGTAGGTACCTACTTAGATATAGTTACCTATAAACTTATTACAACTTTAAAAATATATGTTTATTTACTTTAATAATGAATAGTTGACTGAGTATAGCTACTTCGACTGTCTGTAAATTTGTTTGTACCTAAGCTCCGTTTCAAGATGGTGGCCGTTTTAATGGTTCAGTGAAGATTCTTTATTCAACAGTGAAACTTTATTGTTTATTCGAACTTTATTCGCATTTTGCCAATATTGTGGTACCTACCTACCTGCCTGAAGAAAGTTTTAAAAAAGAATTTTCATTGAAATTGTGACGTTTCTATGGAAAAAATTTGTTATTCCTTGTTTATTTTTTTTATGATACATAAAATATATTATGGTTCATAATTAAGGAGTTTTGTATTTAAGCACCTACCGACCTACTTACAAATCTTGCAAATTCAGAGAAAGAAATTTTGGTTTTTATAGCTATATAGAAAAATTAGAAACTTACTTTTTGACCATGAGGTTTGCTCTACACAGAATGTATTTTATAGCAGTCTAAAACAAATGTCAATTTTAGGTGAAATATTATAGCTTCTGGATAGGCTAATTTGGCTTTAAACGCGAACCTTAGATTTACATGCCCTTCATTCGGTAAGCAAAAGCACCCGTACAGAAGATGGAACATTTTTTATAGTTCGTCTTAATAACGTGTTCCTGGGCTCTATATCAAAACTTCTCGCTGGCTTTGTTTATAGTCATTGAGAAACAAACATTCAGAATATTAACGTCATCAAAACTCTATTGAACCAGTAAGACATTTCAAACAGCTTTCAAATATTAAAGTCTACAAAATTACCTTATTATTCCTACAAAAAGATTAATGCATTCCTATCTACCTAATCCTGCACTTATTAAGTCGAGTGGAAACGAAGAAAAAAAGTAAGGTCACTTTATAGGTAGATAGATATTATATTAATATTATATAGTTAAATCACTTTTTCTATAACCAATTAATATAAACTCACGATGAAAGAGAAAGGGGTCTTTTGGCCCGGATCTCTGTATGCCAATACATCAAGTCACATTGGAGTTACCATAAGCCCACAATACACGACATCTTTTTTCAGCCCGATTCCAATTAGAGACAACAACATTTTTCGCTTTACTCGATCGCTATTTTCATTTCTATTTTCGTATCTACGATTTCAATTGTTATCACTGCAAACAACACATGAACCATGCTGTTTTCTGTGATGCCAACTGAAATCGTAGATATGAAAATAGAGATGAAAATAGCGAACGCGTAAAGTGAAAAATATTGACTTTGGTATGTAATTGTAATCGGGTTGAAAAAAGATGTCGTGTATTGTGGGCTATAGTCCCCGACAGTCGAGGAAGAGTCCCAACTTGGGACTTGTAGTTTTGGTTAGGTTAAATTACGTGGTTTAGATAATATGTTCTCGTTTGGCTTCAAGAAAAAACTCCCGAGGGATCAGGTAGGAAGGTATTTTGACTGAAACTTAAAATTATAACTCGGATATAATTAGCCAAAACAGATCAAATTCTCATTGAAACGATCGTGTTCTTTAACAAGAATGCAGTAAGTGTCTTGTAAATTGTTTAGAGTTTAGGTTAGGTTGGGTTGTTTAAATTCTTCGGCTTCGTGAGAAAGCTCTCGAAGGTGTGAAGGTATTTTGACTGAAACTTAAAATTATATTTCAAATTTAATTAGGCGAATCAGGTTAAATTATCATTGAAATGATTGGGTTCTTTAACAAAAACGCGGTGAGTGTCTTGTAAATTGTGTGTAGTTAAGGTTAGGTTAGGTTGTTTAAATCCTCCGGCTTCATGAGAAAGCTCTGGAAGGTAGGGAGGTATCTCGACTGATGGCAATAAATAACTCAGATGGCTGGTGATACTCTGACTCGGTTAATGCCGGTATTGGTTCGCGCATGCGCAGGTGTTGGGTGTGGAATGCGCCGGGGACCGCGCAACTTGACCCCCGCTGACTGCGGCCTGACTGCGGGACCTAACTTCTACTTGGTAGTCGAACAACTACACACTACACTTCACTAAACAGTGGCGATACTCAGCTCGTAGTCACCTCAGAGACCTGACTGCACTGAACAGATGATCCCTAGACGTGTCAAAGAAAACAGATGTCGCCAAATCGACCATTTAGAACAGGCAACAAGGTTCCACCTAACATAGCTGTGTGACGCGATAGTATGAACTCTGAAGTATATCTTTCTAGAGCCTATTTTCGCATGTTGTTGCTGTATCAGATAGTTTTATCTATTTAGTTTATATTGCTTTTTATATTTATTTAGAATAAAATTAAATTAAGTATAATAAAATTTTATACTTAATTTAATTTTTTTTTAATAAACTGAACGACTATATTATCGAAACTCAATCGAAAATCTGAACACAGAAAAATCAGAAAAAGATACGGTCACATCTAGGACTCGCTCGCTAGTAGAGTCTTCATTTAATTGAAATATTACAATTTGAGGTTTTACTCATTAAGTTAAAAACAAAAATAATAATTTAAAATTAAACTTGAAAATATATAAAGATCTTTGATTTGTTGGATTTTTCTCCGCCCCGAATAGCAGAAGAGCTATTAAAAAATCGGAAAAATTCACGATAAAAAATGTATAAATTAAATTCTCCTCATACCTTTTGTATGGAACGAATTCTCTTCTTTTAAAGGATCTGCAGCAATATTTTGATAAGTATAATATTGAATAGTGAGTGAATTCTAAAAATTCAAAAACATCAAATGTCAATGCGCTGATTGTTTTGCTTTTGTTCTTAAACATACATATAATGCTGCCCCTCTTTCTTACACACTAAATGTCAAGTCGAAAATGAGAAAAGCGGTGAACGTATGTCTGCACCCCTCCATAGGAAAAATACAATAATTATAATAAATCTCCCTCACACGTATAAAGAAAATAAAACGCAATTCCCGTAAGTAAGTGGAAAAGTAAGAAAATCACAAAAATTATAAATCTGTACACAACGCCATCTCTGATACTGACGAAAACAAAACACGGACAGTTACGTATCGATAATTGCTTCATTGTGTAATTATTAACTTAATAAAAAAAAACTGTATTTTGTTCAGCTAATAAGTTAACACAACAGTTATTGATTCTGAGGCGTTCCGAAGTTCTCCGGGTCAGCTAGTATAAAATAAAACAAGAATCGTACCCCAATCAATTGCTCGGAAGGCTACCACGCTGGAAAACACCACCAACTATTTTAATAACGTGACGTAAATTCATTACCTATACTTAGTGAAAGACAGGGTGATATGCAACAGAGGTACGTTGCAATAATCGTTTTAAATCTTCCGCCGAAGGAGTTTTTATCAAATTTCTCAACTTTGTGATAGATAGAAAGTGGTGCGATGTATATTTCAGTCGAACTTCCGTTGTTTATATCTAGTTGGACGGAGAAGATTAAACAGCGTATGTTATTGACCGTACCGATATGTTTTTCGCAAAAAAGGTGAATATTTTATGTTATATTTGGATTTAGATAATAATTAACCCTAAATGTGGTCATCTTCGAGCTAAAAAAAATAAATAATATAATCGCGATAATGTATGGCTCCGAATGCTGGTCTATGTACAACTCCTACTCTATAGGCAACTCTAAACAGCAGAAATGCGTATGTTTAGATGGTCGGCAGGAGTATCCCTAAAATATAAGATTAAAAGTTCACGCATTCGTGGTAGCCTGGGTGTCACGGACATAAATAGTAAGCTGGAGGAGCGACAGTTGAGATGGTATGGGCACATAAGACGGAGACTATCAGACCACACAGTGAAGAAGGCAATATCTATGGATTTTCATCGGCAGTCATCCGGAGGAAGACGAAAGAGCTCCATAGGATGACTCAATGCTCCAAAATACTTTACAGAAACGGCCTAAATGATGGCGATACTCAGAACCGAAGAATCTACAACCTGAGAACGAGAGGAGCCGACCCCAACAGCCTACCTAGGTATTGAGTTGGGATTGCGCAAGGAAGAAGAAGAAGAAGCAGTCATCTTCGAGCTAAAACAAATGTTTAGGTTATTTGTCAGTTCGGTAAGATGGGTAAAGTTGCAACAAACACACATGAGTTATTTGCAACATGAAAGAGACAAGACACAAGAGAGAAAAAAACAATGTAGCCCAATCAAAAATAATTGAAGTCATGAAAAATAAATTATGGTCAGAAAAGAAAGAAAACCTGAATGCAAGACAATTAAAGCCAAAGGTAAAGCAATTAGCACAGGTGAAGAATCCACCGATGAAGAAAGTAACATTTTTATCGTTTGGGGAGAAACATACAAACATTTTGATGATTTGAGCAAAGTCTTTTAAATGCGAGATGTGGGCATAATTGGTCAAAAACCCATTTTATATACTAGTTTGAACTGCGAATCAGATGTTTCCGAAAACTCCGATTAAACGTTGCAATTTTTCCCAGAGGTGTTGCATCTTTACATAAATATGTTTTCCTATCAAAAGACTATTCTTACTGATTTTTTCTTATTCCTTAATGTTCACTTGTCGTTTTTAAGTTGCAAAAAAATTGTTTGTATTTGGAAATAAATATTTCTTATATCTATATGTTGAAAGTGTTACATATAACCCCGTCTTCTCCTAGGTACTCGAACATATAAGAGTATGTATTTTTGAGATGTTTGATTTCTAGAATGTTAGAAAGTTTGACTTTTGAATAGCACATCCGAAATATGACATACAAACAACCGAAGTAATATTGTTTAGTAAAAAATTGAATAACTACCGAACAATAGTCATAACTAGTAACTACTCCCATCTGACCGGTGATTCATTGGGGCTATGTTGTCCCTAATTTGAATGTTGTGTGGCTGAAGGATGTCGGTTGTGGCTGAGAAAGGAAGAAGATGTGAAGAGGAAGGTTTGAAAGGCTTTTCAGATATTTTTTTTTATTATGATCTATTTTTTATAGTAATATACCTCCCAATAGTCTCAGCTGCTCCCGTGTGGAGCCAGTGAGACAATGGCATCGCCAATTGGGGTATGATTTGAGGCTGAATGTAGTGAGGAGGGGAAGGAAATGGGGAAGAGGAAGGTGGGGAAATACCTGGCTATTCAGATCTGGTCAACAAACACGGCTAGCGCCATTTCAAACACCGTTTCAATTCTGAGTTGTGGTCTTACACCATGGCGATACTGAGAGTATATTCCAATCTGGAACGTGCCGCAAATATACTAAACATTATTTTTATTGAATTGATTGTGAAATAACATTAATTATTCAAATAAAATTTATTTGCCCGCGCCGGGATTCGATTCCGCGACCTTCGGATTGCAAGTCGAGAGCCTTACAGCTAGACCATGCCGGACCAAATCTGGTCATCAAATTTGTCGAAAGCCATTTGCAGTAGCGTTTCTTTTTTAAATTGTGATCTTACGACTCCCGGGCTCCAGGCAGGCTAATAAACTTATTTATTGTTTCAAAAAAAATATTTGTAAAAAATTTTTTTAAACCAATTTCATCAAAAGTAAGGTAAAGCCGAGCTTACTTCTAGCACACTAACACACCCACAACACAGTTCTATCAGTTAATCTCTTCGGTGCCCGCTGGATATAGTTGTCGGTTGTAGACACCCTTTGGCTACTGACTGTTGACCTGACTACCAGAACGACTGGACTGAAAGTCCTACTCTTGTTATTCCTCCGAGGTTCTAGCAATCTGGCTTGAATGCCACCATAGAATAATGAAGAACAGAAGTAATGCCATGTGAGCATGTTTCGTGATACAAAAGTCTGACGATTTCTGTGTCTCGTCAGGTGTCATTTTTCGCCAAAACGGCTCCACACAAATTATCCAAATATTGTAATAGGCCACTTGCATCACATTTTTTTAAAAAAATTTCCGGTTTAGGCAAATATTCTAAGACATTCTGTTCTTTTTTTTTAATCGTATTTTTGAAACCCTCATGGTAATTTTTTGAAAATTTCAACCATTTTTTATAAACCGGAAAGACGGGACATAATTTTATTGGTGCGAAAAAACGGTAATTACATAGCCGAAAATCATTTTTAAAAAAAAGAACGTTTTCCACACGAATAGCAATAAATTTTACGGGGTTCTCTTCGTAACATCTGTAAAAACACCGCCATCTTTATCAAAAAATCAAACCAAAGGATAAGTTCGCATAGAACAAACAATAAATCTAGTGAACGTTAAACGCAAGTTCAAAAATTCACCGGAAATCAAAGTGTTGCCATATAAAAACAAAATTAATCATTGTGGAATTTTACAAAATTAAGGGAACATTATCGGAGACGGGACATTTTTATGTAGTGACGTCACGAGCTAAAAAAATGGATTTATTTATTTAAAAATAAACAAAACTATACATTTCTAAAAAATTTTAGTAACATTTTCGTAATCTTAGTAAAAAAATCTATCCATACGATTTTTTCCAAGTCGATAAGAAATCCATGCAAGTGGCCTATTATGATATTGTAATACCATGGCAATATAGGTACGATGTCAAGCAGATGTGTGAGAGGTAGAGTGATTAAATGGACTAGATCCAAAAGGTGTTATCTGGTGACGTGGGTTTCTATTCAAATCTGTGTGGAAAGCGTTTCTGGTGTTCTTCTTTATTCCACAAATGGCGACTTGCGTCTAAAGATAATTGGCTTATTATGTTATTATTTAATTTTTAGTTTATTTTCTATCTTTATTTGATACAGAAATATATTTTTTAGCTGTGTAAATATAATTAATTTTAAAAAAATTATTATTAAAACTGTGTTATCTTAGGTTTCTCCGCCTTTTTTACACTAGCACCCTTTATGAAAAAAGTATGTAACATGATATACCTATGTATTAGAACAATATATTATAAAATTTAAAAAATATATTTGTATGTTGTAATAATGTAATGAAACTTCTTGATTAACACAGAATAATTTAATTAAATTATTTATTTTTTTTACATTAAATTTCTTATAAAATACCGACTAATGTGTGTCTTTTTGAAGCTAGATGAATTCCAGTCACTTTTCAAAGTCTAACGTCGAACATAGCAAATGTTTTTTTATTTTTTTATAAATCTTTTACGGAAAAGAGTTTAACAACTTTGCAAAGAAATGTGCGGAACCTATGTACCTCTATTACTATTTTTTTCATTACAGCCTACCTACGCAGCTACGGTTAAAACACAAAATTAATATGAAATGATATAAATACTATAATTCGATAAAATGTCTATCCAAATAAGATGGGAGTTTGTCGGTTTGGTTTCTACTATTTGGAGCACCTACAAAAAGTTTACAAAAATTTGTTATTTTCTATACATTTTTTATGTTTTTTTACGGGCTAGGTATTAAAAAAAGAGATATTATTAACTAACGACTGGGGTGGTTCCTACTTACTACCTGGTACCTACAATCTGGTATGTATAATTACCAGGGGCGGGCATTCCATAAAGTCTGAAAAGCTGCGCCTACCCCAAGAAAAACTAACCATAGAATGGCGATAAATTTATTATCAATATAATAAGTAAGTAAGTACTTTTAAATTTGTACGTACATATATTTGAATTTCGATTTTGTTTTGTCGAATAGCTGGTTTTAATATTCCCATGTTTACGGAACGGCGACGTTAAAAAAAGGCAATAAACATGCGTTCCTTATTACAATAATGCTGCAAATCTTTCTTACACATTAAATAATGGCGAGACAAAAGATGAAACACACAACGCACGTACTTTGGAGGAAACAGGCATATGTAAATTGTGTGTCTCATATTTTTTCCCACCGTTATATATTTTTTTTTACATTAATTCCACACAGGAGGCCCTGAGGAAAATAATTTCCCTCAGGGCCTATGACATCTTTGAGGATGCTGTGTGGAGGGTCTTTTTGAGGAAAGGAAAGAGTGAACATGGGTCTTGAAGAGACCTATGTTGTAGGAGGGAGGAAACTCAGAGGCCGGTAAATCGTTCCACAGCCGAGCTGTTGAACTCAAGAACGAGTCGTAAAAACGACCCGTTCTCATGTGACTAATGTCAACCATGTACAAATGTTGGGCGCTAGTTTGGCGTGTTTCCCGACTATGCAGTGCCGAGGGGGTCACTGACGCTAGTTCCTCGGAGCATCTTCCATTGTAATACCGAAAGAACAAGGACAGCATTCCCACCTGACGCCTGTGCTCTAAAGATTGCAATCCGTCTGTTAACATGGGAGAATCTATCAAACGGACCGCCCGTTTCTGCACAAAGTCAAGGTTTTTTTAGGTATTTTGGAGCTCCAGACCAGAGGTGGCTGCCAAATTCAACCGTGGGGCGCACTTGCGATTTGTACAGGGTTAGCAGTTGTGTACTATTAAAGTATCTATCTGCGGGCCCTGTACAGTACGCCCAGTTTCTGAGAGGCTAACTTAACTCTGGTTTCGATGGAGCCTCCATACCTGAGCTGGTCACTTAGAGTTACACCAAAAGTGCGCAATGAATGAATGCAAATCTTGGAACTGGAAACTAACCCTCTTCCCGACATCCTATCGAGTTGAAACTCGAGTTGAAAGCACCTAGACTCGTTGTCAATGACAAAGCATTATTTCAACTTTTCGTGGCACACAAAAACTGACAAACACACGCATTTCTCTAAAACTAGGTAGTGCTGTTCGATACGTAAGACCGTAGCGGAAAGTTGAAACTTTTTAACTACATAATAAAGAGTATATGAAATATAGTTTTAAAAAAAAGGTCTTTACGTGTTGATTTTTATTTTTAGATTTCTATTTTTTATACTGGCTGAAATTTATCCATGAATTTGGTAATGATCTTGCACTGCCTACATTTGGTCATAAAACAATGCACGCCACTGATCATTTACCGATCTGGTTTTACTTAGCCAGACACACGACTACCGACCCACGTGCAAAGATTCTGTGAAGGTACCGACTAACAGAATGTTGACTATTATCTATCCAAATATGATCACCATTTACTATAGAACCAAGTGTGAATAGACTAGTATATAGGAGACGACCTTGAGCTTGAAAGTTTGAACGCCAGTAAAAGTGGGTAGGTACTGTAGTAGCTACGCGTGAAATTGAAATAGTGGAAAGAAAGTAGTCGATCGGGTCACGCGATATGGGACCACTTTTTTGACGATGCTCAAACATGTTGAACCCGCTGAAACAATTTCTACGTAGGTCGTTTGGTCGAAAAAAATGTATGTGAGTAAAAGAAACTTATTACAATTTTATTTGCATATTTTGTGTAACTCCAATTGAAATAATCATTATGCATATCTAAATGAGATTTTATTTTGAAATCTGCCTATTTTAATGAGAACATTTACAAAGTGTACATCATTTTGACTGTGTAGGAATATTCTCTTCATAAATCAATTAAATTCTTTTATACCTATGTGGCGAAAGGTAAACATTACACACATTTTAACATACTTAGAATACCAGTCTAAAGATGGATTTAACAGGCTGAAAAGTGGAAATAACTTTCATATTTGTTTTATTACATTATTATTATTTAAATAATTGACTGAGAGTAGAAGTTCTGTTTTTAACTCGACTGTTTTGCATTTGGCCTGTCTGTACATTTGTTTCAAGATGGTGAGCGTTTTAATGGTTCAGTATTTCAAATGTAAAATCGTTGTGATTATTTGAACATTTTCTTATTTGCATTTTTTCAATAGTCCTCCCCGATGTCTAAGCAAAATTTGAAAAAATAATTTTAGGTAATTAAAAATATGTAGTTTGTTTGGACAATTGTATATTCCTTATTTGAAATTAAGAAAAGCTATATTAAATGTATGTTTCTTACTAAAGTGGGTAACAGCAGAAAAGTTGGTTTTTATTTAGATATCAAAAAAGAGAAAATAAACAACATAACATTTTGGAGCGAATTCTACCGTTCACAGAACTACTAATATTTAATCTTCTTATCTCGTTGTCAAACCAGTATCTACTTAATTAATTGTAATCACTAAAACCTCATCACATTTAGAGCGAGCCTCTGCCTAAAAACAACTGCGACAATTTATTCTCCCATGGTAGACTTTACAAATTGATCTGTGCTAAGTCCATTCTGCCCAAAATTCTTTAGGACCTATTTAAGAACTTACACAATTGATCTCCACCGATTTTTTTTACACGGCTTCAAGTGTTTGGAGCTCCCAATAGCCGTGACCTCTGCAGGCTCCTGTCGCCCCATTACTCCGGGAATTCCTCCAACAAAGCCCGATTCTCCCGGGAAAGCTTGTGTTTTTATGGGCAATTATTTGCTATTTAGACCAACAATGGAGCGCCGTCTTTGTATTATATTATTCGGTCATAACCTCAAGCGAATTTCTACGAATTGAAAAGATCTTGGAATTTTGGATATGAAAGTAAACTTGCATTTCGGGTTCATATCGAGGGTATGCCAGTCTGCACTAAAAATGTTAGGATTTGTTATCCAAACCGTCAGGGTCTATGGGGATACCTGTACTATAAGAATATTGTACTTCTCCTATGTCCGCAGAAGACCAGAGAGTGGCTCGGCTATTGAATCCTCGCAAGATGGGATGTACCCTCATGCTGGAAAGGGGTGAGATTTTAAAAAACTTTCATTGGGTATGCTTGGATTCCACTCCCTGCGGCCCAATATAGAGGGGTATGCCGCCACCCATATTTTTATAATGTTATATAGAAAATTCAGCTATATCGGTCTCTGCGTGTTCCTTTGTTTTTTTTTGTATAGAATACCTTACAAGAGTCCCAGCTGCTTCCGTCTGAAGCCAGTGAGTCTATTGCATCCCCCGTCGGAGTATATTGTGAGGCTGAAGTTAGTGGCGAAGGGAATGAGATGGGAAGTTAGGGAAGTACCTTGCTATTCAGAACTGGACACCAAACATGGCTAAAGCCATTTCAAGCAACGTTTCAATGCTGAATGGTGGTCTTACACCAGTGCGATACTAAGAGTATCTTTCACGCTGGAACGTGCCGCAAATATACTATATATTATTTTAAATGAATTAATCGTGAAATAACATAAATTCATCAAATAAAATTTATTTTCCCACGCCGCACCTGTATTCAATCTTGCGACCTTCGGATTGTGAGTCAAAAGCCTTACCGCTAGACCACGCCGACCGTCATGATAGATTTAAGTTAGGGTCATGATAAATTATTCTATCTTCCTGCCTGGAGGACAAATCTGCCAATGGTTCTCCCGATGGGAGGATTATATTGCTCCAGAACAAAATCTAAAATATATATTTAGTGCCTAATCTAAGATATGTAGTGAGGAAAGATTCGAAAGAAAAATTCTATTGATTCTTGAAAGAGTTGACCATTCACCCGATTTCAATCACTGTTTACCCCCGAATTATTATTTACCCCCGAGAACGCGACATAGATCAATACCTAATTTTTTTTTAATTTTTTCATCGCATTGCAAATTTACTTTTTACAATCATAATTTTAATTTGAAGGTTTTTAAAAGATTTTGTATTGCTACAATCCCTAAGACTTTTACATACAAGTCTTAATAAATTACATTAGTGCATTTAATGTATGTACCATAATTATAATAACCAAAATATTGTTTTTATTCACAGCTACCTGAATGGGAAAAGCAATGCAATTTATCTATACAGCAAACAATGGAATATTAAAAAAATAAAATACCCATGAACAAAATGAATCAAGGCACCCACTCATAAGTACAAGAAATACAATGAAGAGAAAAAATATGCAAATGTATTGTAAATATGATTTAGATTCTTTGAAAAATCTTCCTATTTGTGGACCATCAATTATTTAAAATTATTTTAGGTAATCTATCTAGGTACATAAACATATATCTAATATGGAAATGGTAAAGCCCAGGAAAATTATTAAAATCAACCGATATCTAAAATACGTTATCGAATACGATATCTGGATTAAGTTTTCACCTTCATAACAAAAAAACTAGAGAAGACCCTTGAAAAATCACGGGATATTAAATTGCATTTTTTTAAAAGACAAATAAATTAATTTTCTGTGAAAATATGATATTGTAGGTACGTACCTACTCCACCACATATCTGAATTATTCTTCACGCAAGCAGTTCCTATTTTGAAAAAGATAACACTTAAATTCAATGCCAATTTGAATTCATTTAACGTTCATAATATCACGCAGGAATAACGCACACACAGACAACCGAAATTTAACCGAAATTATTATAGTATGTTTGATTTTATTTGATCTTGGGGAAAATGTTTATTAAAACTCAAAAGCAGAAAACTGTGAGATGATGCGTAATGAAATTTAAACATGATTTTCGACTCCGAACTTCAAAATACCCTAACTTATAAAAAACCAAACAAGATTAGATCTTATGGTGTTGTATTTTATTTTTGTTATTACAATTGTCTATTCCATATCTCCAATGAAAATTTTAATTTTATTACATATTTATTATACGTAGAATTTATAAATCGTCATTGAAAAAAGAATAAATGTAAAAACATCACATTAAAACACACTGTTTCGTTGGTACGACTGAATCTGCTGATTCTAAGATCGCGCGTCTCGGAACCAGTCTACGTGAGTGTTACATCTACGGTCTACAATATTCACATATGAACCGATGAAGAAAAATAAGGTTTTTTTTGTATTTAAAAGATTTCATTTTTGTTTTTTCACACTATTTTAAAGTATATTAATTAATATTTTAGCTGATTGTGATAGGCATTGATGTACAATTGATCGATGGTGATAGGCGTATTATTTATAAATAATAAATTGAAATTAGTTTCAAAATTATAACACAATAATATTTATATGGTAATCTTACATAATATTATGTATGGATATATGATACTATCATTTTTGATTATAATAATTCTAACACAATAAAAAAAAACTATAAACTAAAGTGTAATCAAACTTTAAATACAATATAGGTTAAATTTGTAGCAAAAATTTATTAGACGACCTAAATTAAACTATTTTACTTGCATCAAAATGATCCCTGGAATAAAATGCAATTGACCTAAGCATTTTTCCAATAATTAGTTTGATTATAATTTGGAGTATATTTGTTATTAAACTGGACTAATCTCGTAAATTTATCAGATCGCAGAAAAATCTGTGATCTATTAATATTATATAAAATAATTCACTCGGTCCTGGATTCCCCTGATTTAATAGAACTAATACGATTTCATTGCCCTGGTCGCGCTAACAATAGACTCACTCTACCGTTCTACTATAATAACACACATACATTATCACATTATTACTCACCAATCAGTCGATTACACATTTTGGGAAATGAACATGCTAACATCGGCGACATTTATTTCTTAAAATTAGCGCAATATAAACATGCACTCAAAAATTATTTTTCCAAAGTGTAACTTTATATACGCAATTTTTTGTTATTTTTTGTTGTGATACACAAAATGATTGTATGTTATTTTAAAGTTTAAAACTACTATTATGTAATGATATAATTTTTCTTACTTTTGTACTCTATTATATGTTTATTTATAAAAGGCAGTATAGCCGTTTATGTATTTAAAATAAAATAAAAAAAATAACGGCACACCAATTTTTCATAATAGTCCAAATTTTTGAACACCGGTAAATTGTTCCTCAGGTGCGGTCATCGATGTATTGGGTATGCACTTTAATGTATGTATAATAGAATATTATTTATGTATAATAGAATAACATGAGTAACGAAATGCTAACATATTACCTAGTGTGTTTCAATATTAAAAGCAGTGAATAAAAAAACATCACGAATCCCATATAAAATCCTGTTGAAAAAAGTAGGTTTTTTGAGACTGGTAACGTCACACAGACGACCACAAAATTGGTGTGCTTTTGGGAGACCCAAAAATTAAAACTTTTAATACTTACGATTATTTTATTATTACAATAAAAAATATACTAGTATTTGATTATTGTTAAAAAAGAAATATACAAAAGGACTGAAGTTCTTTATGAATCGTGCTGTAAGAAAAAAATATTGAAAGCGAAACGAAGCTGGGTACTAACTAATAATTATTTCGTAAAACGTTTCGTACTTTTAATTGTTGTATTAATTATTATTTAGTGTGAAACCTTCCTACGAAACCTTTACTGACTGGCTGACTGCCTCCCCGATGCCCCCACAATAATGAAGCATGGTTATGAATATTTTTACAACTTAACATGATTTATAAGTCTTCTATCAGCGTGTGTTTAATACATCCAAGTCTGTTATAATACTTTGCTGGTGTTGGGGCAGGGCCGTATCAAGACAAGCTTTGAAAAGTGCCCAGGCGTTTTAATAAATATGATTGATTTTGTATTCAATTTTCCGCAATTGAAACACTTACAATATTAGAGCTTGGCAATAGAGAAGTCCTGTCCAATTTTTTTTATTTTTTTTAATGAATAATGACCTTCTAACTTAAATAACTGCATTTTTTTTTTAGAGTTAGTTTTAATAGTTAAAATAATTGTCAAAGTTTCAATTTTTCAAGGTCCCTCAAAAACCCGCCAAATTTAAGACGTATTTTGTGACGTCATCAACAGTTCCATTTCATGTTTTTTATGTTGGTCTCCTTGAATCTCATATAGATTTGCGCAGGCGCCGCCGGCCATCTTAACGCGTTGATTGGTCTATTTATGGTGTATGGGCAATAGGCTCCCCCACACGCACACTTCGGCGCGACCGAGTCCCGCGCCACTTCAGGCCGCCGCGCAGAAAAGTAAAGACCGATAGGTTTACAGCGCAGTTCACCGAGAAACTTTTCTGCGCGGCGGCCTGAAGAGGCGCGGGACTCGGTCGCTCCGAAGTGTGCGTGTGGGGAGCACTATTGGCAATATGGCGACGGCGAGATCAGAAGCTTCGCAAAAATGACATGATGATTTTTACTTTTACAGTTTTATGTTTTTGAAGTTTATTTACGTTTAAATGATCAATTCACTGTGATATTAGTGTAATTCATCATAAGTACCAATGCTGCGTTACTTTTTTTTCAGTTTTAGTCCTTTAAATAGTGTTTTGTTGGTGTATTTCCGTTGTACGATAGGTTTAAGGTTACGTCTGAAATTTTTTTTAATGACTTTTCCGCGTGAATTTAATAAAACTTCCATAAAAGTAATATTATTTAATAATGTTAAAGACTAATGCATGTGTAAATAAATACAAAATACAGAAATCAACACATTAAATTGCGTAACACCGAATCCAAGATGTCATATTTTTAAAGTTATTTTTTCGGAATCATTAAAATATTTTTTTATCATTTTTAATTGTATGAACGAGATAAAAAGTGAAGTGACAGTTTTATTCCAAATTCATAAAGTAAGAGGACTGTATCTTTAAATTTTTTAATTTTCCTAAATTTTTCAACCATTTAATAGATTATGTTTACAGTCAGCTGTTTTTTTTTAATTTTTTCATTTTGAAACTTAAAATACTGCAATTTTCAAACGCGATCGTATATGTCAGATACAAAAATCTAAAAGGCAATTCTATTTAGTTTCTATAAAGGTATATGCTTTTACGACATCTTCAAAAATAAGAAATATATAGAACATTCGTTTGTGTCATACCTAAATTCCTATACAAATGACGCACAGCATAAATAAACCTGTCATTACAGTGATTACCATCGTGACGTCACCACACAGCATACCAACCTGACGCTGTGTTTTAACGAGAATATTAAAAATGCGCTTTTTAATATTTTTTTAAAAACGGTACGTTTAATATTATTGAATAAAAGTTATATATTAAGAATCAGCGTTTATTGGTCTATATGAGCATATTTTTTTAAAGCCATAATATTTTTCACTGGAGTTCCTTATTAGGCAATTATAGCAGCACATTCGTTAAACCGACGCTGTTGCGTATTTTATCTAACTTAATTTATAATCTGCCTTTCGACGAACGTATAAAGTGATGCCTTATTTAACAATTTCATCATTTTTGTTGTATACTTTCAGAAAAATTACGAAACCTTTCCGAAAAACCTAACAATAATTATTAGTGCCTACTTATAGACTTACTTAGTACCTAGTTACTTGCTTAAATTTATGAAAATTGTATTTTTCGGATTTGTTCAGACAAATTTTCAGGTAGCAAAAACTTTACACCCAACCATTCGATAGAATGTACTCGAACAGAGTTCCTTTTTGACAATTTAAGCTTAATAAGTCAGATCTGTCGCAAACGTCATACATATGTCTGGTAATATTATATTTATCATGAAAACAAGTTATGGGTCCGAGTGGTTAATAAAAATTTAATTTTTTTTTTAAATATTTTGACAGAATAGTTAGGTACCTACCTACATAAAAGATTTCTGTGTTTCGAAAAAACTATAAAACGATACATTTCCGCAGAAGCTTTAATTTTTCATATCCGAGGAGAAATGTTGGCCAGAAATGTTTGGCGGGACTCACATAGTTTTGACTCACGACATATTTTTTTACAAGACCCGGTAGGTACTTCATCAAAACAGTTAAAATGAAGTCGTGCGAAGTACTGCAAAATTGTACAAAACCATGTGTTTTTGTTTTGAAAATTTGATATCTTAGAAATATTATAGATGCTTCAATTAAATACTGCAAGTAGAACACATCTTGGTCTTCAAAATAATAAACAAAGGTTTTTTTAAGTCTGGAAAAAATAAAATACCAGGTTCATAAAAAATTCTTTTAAGTTCAAATCTGCTACTAATGAAGCACTTGTCGGATAAGTTTTATTGTATAATAACATAATGGCAAATTAACTTCTTTAGAAAATGATCGGAAAGCATTTTAATATTTGTTCCGGAATTTCACAAAATAAAGCAAAATATTGCAATTTGCATGTGAATGAATTTCGAATTGAGTATTAAACTTTATGCGGTCCGGCATATAGACTATGTGCATTTTGAATCAGTTAACGCCCCATTACGGTGGCGAACGGACGTTCTTAGGCACCATGTTGCTTGGTTCCGCGAAAGCGATTTTAAATTTCCTTGTTATCATAATAAACAATGAGTAAGAAAGGAGTTAATCTTTTTTTCAGGCCTTTACGAAATCAACCTATAAAAAATAACTCTTAAATGCATATTCCAAACTTTCCAAAAAAGTCTTCTCAAGTATTTTTAAATCCCTCCCAAAAAGAGGCGGGGATTCCGATTTCCAATTTTTCAAGGACTAGTGGATCACCTTCACCAACTCGCTCCTAGGCCGGGCCTGTCCGCAACTTGCAACTCTTGCCTTACCTCGTAAGCCTCAAGTTCCCGGTTCCCGTCCCGTCCCGCCGACTAGCGACTGGCACCGCCGCGTTATTGCGTCCATATATTACAAAAACTCCATTAACAAAACATCATTAGGATCGCGCATGCCTCATAAATCTGCGGATCATAGATCCTAAAATGATCTATGTGTGTATCAACGGAAAACGCTGCTACAGGGGCGGCGACGCGCGGCAACGTTGCCATACACCTTATTTATTGCCGCAGCTCTGACTAACCTACTTACTTATTTTTAATGTGCTAAGTTGCATAATTCTTTTTTATTGCCTAATTATAAATTATATGAGCGAATTTCGACCTGCGCTGTCAGTGGTTGTAGTTAAATAGTTGCCTACTTGCTCACAGTGCTTTGTTTCCTTAAAATTTGGCAGCTTTGAAATATGTGGTGCCTTTCTCTTTGAACAATAATTGTCATAAATTTTGATTAGTTGAAAGGTTAGAAAGAATAACTTTGAACATTTTATTGGGCAGGTTATTTTTGAAATTTAAATGCTGTTTATATGATAACAGGTACATTATGTTTTTGTTTATTTTTGTACGGGTTACATAGTTTTTGGATTCTAACGACTGTCAACATGATCACAGGTCCGGGACATTGAATAAAATCGGCCTCCTGACTTGTATGAAATCCTAGAAAAAAATCGATTGAAGTTTTTCTGCAATTAATTCCTATTTATTAAAATGTTTTAAAAATTAAAAAAAATAAAAACATTTTATTGGGGGCTCTTTGAAGCCGATTTGATTCAGTTCAAGTCCCGACCTTGTGATCAAGGAGGTTTAATGTCCATAATATTTGCAGTATCGAATTCCCTGATGGCATGGATTGATTTTTACACCTGTTCTCTGATTGCAGGTAATTTTTAAAAAATGCTTCTAAGAAATGATTTATTATTGATCTGTCAGTTTAATGTTTGTCGATTAAATTTTACAATTCTTTAGTGGCCAATGGCCAAAGCTACACTTCAAGTGATTAGACCGGCATATTTGCTCACACTCTCAAATGGCACATTAAGTATTTTAATGATAATATTTTTTTAATGATAATATGATCAATGATATTTCAAAATAAGTTTTAAGCTCTTGATAGGAACTATTAATCGCCGTGTGAGATAAAATATAAAAAAACAAACATTTTTCGGGAAGAATTTATATTTAATTTTTTTTTTTATAATTGTTTTATTCTCGCGTAGACTGGTTTTCCACGCGGCGGCAATGAGTTGGGATCTGTAACCTACCGGTAGCTTCCTCATGTAGCCTATTACAGACCCGCTTAACATTGTAACCATTCGAGAACCTTTCGCAACTCGGGATATTATATCTACACGTTCAACTTGAATTACCCACGGCCTTTGCTCTATAGACCATACTCTATTCTCCACAGTCTTTACTTTCCGAGGAAAAATTTTTGTTGTTTCCGAGAATAAATTGTTACTGAGGTATATTAATACATTCCTTTATATTTTACATAGTTCTACACACTGGAAATAAAATGTAAGTAAGACACTTTGTGTGAAAATTGTTAATGAATTTTTTTACGTGACTTCATTCTGTAAAAATAATATAGATTTTACGAAATATATAGTGTTATTTTATTCTTTGAAATAAAGACGACCGTTCTACGACAATGTTATGTGTGGTAGGTTTTGCTGTATGGTTGTGAAACATGGACCTTGAAAATAAATACCATGAACAGGTTAGAGGCTTTCGAAATGTGGCTTCACCGGAGAATGCTCAAGGTCCGGTGGACCGACATAATCACCAACACAGAAATTCTCAGGCGGGCTAGAGCAGATAAAGAACTGCTTACATTAATTAAAATCAAGAACAATTCATATCTGGGTCATATACTTCGAGGGGAGAAGTATCACTTGCTCCATTTAATATTGAAAGGCAAGATAGAGGGCCTGGTAGGAGACAAATGTCTTGGCTGCGAAATATACGAGAGTGGACCGGCATTAGAAGTGTGGAGGAGCTATTCCGGGCAGCGCAAAACAGAGAGACCTTTTCAAGAGTGATCGCCAACGTCGGGGGGACCTGATAAGGCAAAAAGAAGAAGAAGAAGTTCTACGCCAACGTTAAACGAATGTAGAATGTGTTAACAGGGTTCAGAGGTTCTGTCCAAGACGCGTTAAATGCTTTTTGTTTTGTTACCTACATGAAAAATTGCAAAAATCTTTCCATTTTTAATTAACGTTTCTAACAAAACGGCGACGAGTTTTTCTTATATAATTAATATTATACGTTATATCATTTGGTAATTTTTTTATATTAATTAATGTTCCATAACTTTGTGGGATTTGCTACCAGTCATTGCGGGTATAGTAATCCACACACAAAAAAAAGTATCACGGATTTTTTTTTACATTAGCTCCACCAGGAGGCTCTGGGAAAATAATTCGCAACTATATGTCATCTTTGGGGATTCTGCATGGAGGGTCTTATTAGGGAAAGAAAGGAGAGGAAGTTCTGGAAAGGATAAAGGTGTGAGTGGTAGGTAAGAATCCCTCCTTCTGCGGTGCAAGTCTCTCCCGATGCGGCCCCCCAAGCAGTGGGTGACCTAGACAATCATCCCATGAACCCGGGCACCACTGCTAAGTTACCAAACGTAGCGAACTACTTGGGGTGACCTGTGGCGAGTGTTGGATATCCAACAATTGTTCCTATTCAAATTGAAAATATTTGTAGTTAACATTTAATTTATGCACGTTAGATGTTATGATTTTGATAGGTCCCCACCCTATCTACGCCCTACTTATAACCATTTCCGAGTGCGACATACAAATCACAAGAGTTTTGATTAAACACAACGACGACGCGACGCTGTGATTTTATGCCGAATTTATCGCTTATGAAGGAACAACGCGATCACATTTCTCGCCATATAAATATCTCGTATCTCCTTCTTAAGCACATGTTTCTTGCCAATAAACACAGAGTTTATATGTCCCTCCCCAGCGCGCCCCGCATCCCGTACGAATCCGTCTCCACTGTTTTTTTATGGCACCCTTCCTTGCATTTGACGTAATATTTTATTATACGCCGGAGTTATGTACCTACTACCTACCCCGAATTCATTTTACTTTATTCTACCGGCTTAGAGAAAACTGTTTGACAGATTTATTGGCTACCCGCTTTGTTGTAACGCTCAAGCATCATTCTATTGAGCAGCTATTGTAAGCCCGCAAATTCCGTGCCCTTCTCTGCTAAGGTTTAGTTACCTTCCCACTTTGCCTGCTCTCCTGGTAGAGCCGTTCCGTTTACTGTATCATTTCTCCTCTCGCTGGATCCAATCTACCCTTTATAAAACACGAAACATTTCAAATTACCTCACTTTGCTAACCAATTAATACAATACGCTTAACGTATTACATAAAATACTTTGGTAACATAGTTTAATAAATTATTATTGCGAGAATGAGGCAATTTACTCCCATTTATTAATCAATTAAAATCAACAATAATTGATTAAAAATGTATCTGCCGTCTGGCTATAAACATCAGCTATAAATCGCGTCTGGTACATAATTCTAAAAAGAGACTATGGCCGTCACTCGTTGCAACATGAGGTCGAACTATAAACTGCTCATACAAGTACCTACCTATCAATAGCGCTGTTAATTATTTATTCTGTTCGCAGAATACCGACAGAAAATAGATTAGAAACTTAGGGACTCGTACAAGTCTCCATTATTGAGTTGCATGTTTGAGTTACTTGTTTAGAGCTTTCTTTCCAGATGATTTGCTCACATGAAGATTTATTTTGGAATAAAAAACACATAAATTTGTTACAGACCACTTTAATTTAATTTTATTCACACTCTACCGGTTTCGGAATAACCCTTCCTTCGTCGGGAGAATATTGGAACTAACATACGATACAGAATATTGACAGACAGATATGTTACAGTTAAAACCCGTTTTTAGTTATAACGCGTTTTCTCTAGTTAAAACTAGTTTTTACTAACTGCCTTTGTTAATACTGAAATTTCGATAGAAAATACAGATACTATTTATTAAAGTACCTATTTAATAACTGTTAATTAAAAACCTAACCTAACCTAACCTGATATCACTCGACCAATCAGAATAAAGTACGATGAAATTTGACATCGCCTGAAACAGTTTTAACTGAATCATTTCGAGAAAACGCGGTTTGTCTAGTTAGAACCAGTTTTCACTGATATTCAGCAGTTAATTCTAGTTGTAACAAAGGCTTTTAGTAAAAACTAGTTTATACTAGAGAAAACGCGTTGTAACTAAGAACGGGTTTTAACTGTAACAAATACAAATTTTAGGTGTTTGTTTGGGAGGAGAGCAAAAGGGAAGGGGTAATTGCGGGATTTTCGGCAAGAACCGAGCGGTTTAATGGAAATATGTCTAGAATAGGACTGAAAGATAAATTAATTTGGTTATTCAAAATACTAGAGTTATTATTTAGAGATTTTATAATTTCAAGTGCTGCTAAGTTATCTAATTTTTTGCTTTTATTGTTACAGTGAAGAATATTAACGCCCGTTTTTTTGGAGGGGTGTGTTAACATAAAATAATATAATAAAAAAAACCTAAAATTTGTATTTATGTCTGTCAATATTCTGTATCGCAGGCTAGTTCTAATATTCTCCTGACGAAGTAAGGGTTCTTCTGAAACTGATAGATTGTGAAAAAAATAAAATTAAAGTGGTCTGAAAAAAATTTATATGTTTTTTTATTGTAAATTATTGCGAGCCACAAATTTTAATGCTTTTTACAAATATTTTTTAGAGTTTGTACGTGTTGTAAATATGTTAAACATACTAGGCATCAGAGGGCCCATTTCATAAAGCTCATGCGAAATCTCCATGTGTTATTACCGTTCCGCCCTTCCACTAAGTCTTCCGAACGTTCCTCTGCTTATTTACAAGGATTCCATATTGCAACATTTTATTTGCATCGTTTTCCTACTTTATTGAGTCATCGTGCGAATCCAACGCGCGGAAAAAATCTGAAGCGGCAAGAATTTACGCTTAAATATATTTTTATTTCTGGAGATATGAGAGTTGCCTTTGAAATATTTGTAATTTTTTTTCATATCTGTGCAACATATGAGAAAGATAAACTCTTCAATACCTACACATATCCTTTCATATGTGTGTAAAAATTTGTATTTATAATAATGTATGTGTGATCGTAGGTAGAAAGGAAGTATCCACTGTTATCCTTGGAGGTTTAAAAAATCTTCATAAGAACATTATTTTTTACATTTTTGGTAGATTAATCCAAAAATGTTCATGAGAATAGCATATTTTAAATTTTTAGTAGATTAATCGAAAAATGTTCACAAGAACAGCATATTTTAAATTTTTAGTAGATTAATCGAAAAATGTTCATAAGAAGAGCATATTTTAAATTTTTAGTAGATTAATCGAAAAATGTTCATAAGAATAGAATATTTTAATTTTTTAGTAGATTAATTGAAAATGTTCATAAGAACAGAATGTTTTCATTTTTTGTAGGTATTTGGGAACCATCTTATTTGATCAGCTGTCATATTGTAATGTGGTGTAGATCAAAAATTTCATATTTTTTTCAAATTTCGATTAATATTTTTCTATAAAAAATTGTAAATAGGTATAAATCATTAGACTATGACTAAGAGGCAATAATATAACTACCAAGTTTTAATAAAGGTTATTGTTATATACTCGTACTTAAGTATTAAGTATTTTGAATAGTATTAAAAAAATTGTGAAAGGGAAAAAAATAACAAATATTATAATCAATAATTATCAGTCTGAAACACTAATCTACATTGAAAAAATCTTCCGAGAAAAGATACTGGCCGCCAACGGGAATTGAACCCGTGTCCCTCTGATTGCCGGTCAGCTGCTCTGACCACTGAGCTATGGCGGCTTATATAATACCCGCCAAATAATTCAATATACATATACTAGTGTTTATTCGATAATTACTTATTATTACATTTTTCCAACTGAAAACAACCAACTTTATTTTTGTGAGAGAGGTATTGTTAATACTAAATCTCCCGCTAGGTGGCGTCGAGACTAATTATGTCTGCATTTTTTGCTGAAATACTTTAACTTGTCAAATATTTATTATTAACCCTTTGTGCTATGCATAAAAATCTTGTTTAAACGTTAGTTTATCAATTAAAAATAATAAGGGAAAAAAATACTTACCTAGTTATAAATATTATTTTCAAACTAGAAGTGATGAAAGTAATGTAACTACCTTTCAATTATGGAGTACTACCCCCCCCCCCCCCGAGAACCATTTATTGGAAACCAAAAACCCCTGCCATAGTTCGCCCCAAGTGGTTCGCTACGTTTTGTAACTTAGCAAAGTGACCGGTTTCATGGGGTGAGGTTTGCCCCCTACTACGTGGCGGGCCGGATCAGGAGAGACTAGTCGAGGAAGATATTTTGACCTCTCCAGCCGGACTCTCAACTAATAATGGCCTTGCAGTGCAGTGGGACGGATTGATTCATACGTACGTCACTTGTGCATTTTTTATTTATAGAAATTCCTTCAATTATATTAGGTTCGTATGTAGTTTTGTGCAGGATTTTTTTTAATTATTAATATGTTGTGCTAAAATTATCATAAATATCTTTGCGACTGAATCACTTGATATTAATTACACAATTATTATCAATTGGTAGGTACCTTCATATTATTTGAGATTCATTTCGGTTTGTTCCATAATCCTCATCTATATATATAAAAATCAAAATATGTTTTCTTGGGTGTACATATATGAGTATATGTGATGTCTATGCGTTGCTAAACCATTCATCCGATTGCGATGAAACTTTCGGGATTTGATGTACACAAGTCCGCGATGGTTTCAATATACAAGAGTGAGCTCTGGTGTCATGAAATTATGCGTTGCTAAACCGTTCATCCGATTGCGATGAAACTTTGGTGAGTTGTTGTGAGCATACCCGCGAAGGTTTCTATAGATATATACTTACTGGTGAGCTCTGGCATTATGAAATTTGTATAAAAAATTACAATAGATGACACGCGAGCTGTTTGAAAACTGAATGTACCGGGACTGAATGTATGGAATGTGGGAGGGGGGACGAAAACTCGGGAATGGGGTTCGCGGGAAGGGTGAAGCGGGGGAGGGGAGTGTGGGGAGGAAATACGGAGAAGGTGGAGGGGGAACGCGTGAGGGGTAGGGGGCATGGGAGGAGAAGGGGAAGCGGAAAGGGAACGAGACGAATGGAAAAAGACACGCAGGGAGAAACAATTTCTTTATTAGTGACATTGAAACGCATGCCGGGAACTCACTAGTATTAAATATAATGTTATTTGTACACTTATGATAACATGCTCGTACTGCGCATAAATCATATGACTGGAATTAATTATTTAATGGAGTGACAAGACCTATCGTGATAGACTGAGATAGCTAGATTATTCTAAACTCGTATGTTGACTTTATAATTTGTTGTTGCTCACATATTTCAAAGAGAGCATTAACATGAGTTGAATTGCGACTTAAAAGAAATATTAATGTTTAAAAACCGTCGTCATTAAGCCGGGTTGATAAACTCACAACTTTTTTTTAATCTTCGTCGTTAATAATTGTGTTCCGCATGATTCGCTTGTGATATTCGCCGGAAAAATTACGCATATTAATTAGTTTTCTTATAATAACAGAATTCTCTATAAGTTTTTTTTTAAATTAGCTCCACACAGGATGCACTGAAGAAAATAATTCCCCTCAGTGCCGGTGTCATCCTTGGTGATGCTGTTTGGAGGGTCTTTTTGGGAAAGGAAGAAGAGGAAGTTCTGGGAAGGAAAAGAGTAGGTCAGATCGGGAGAGAATGGTTAAGGGAGTCCCTTTGACTTCTCCAGCCGTACTCTCTCGGAACATCGCATTGCACCACAGATGGATTCATACGTCCGTCACTCCTGGACACACTGACCCTTGGATTCACAAACACCCTTCATACCTTTTTCCTTCCCAGAACTTCATCTCCTTCCTTTCCTTACAGAGACCCTCCACACAGCATCTCCAAGTATGACATATGCCACGGGGGAAATTATTTTCCTTTTAGCCTCTTGTGTTGAGTGAAAGTAAAAAAAACATATTATTTGATTATTAATTAATTCACCAATTTAATTTTATAATGCCTCCGAAGGACGAAATGGATACCACAGGAAACCATAAAGTAACTAGCAGAAATTTTGCAATTACGAAATAAATAAGATTGTACATAGATAAATGAAGTTAATTGTACTTAAGAGCGCGCAGGAGCGCCGAGAAATTTTAACGATAGGTATTTGTAAAAATTATTTCTATTTCGTTCATCTCAGCGGGGACAGCAAAAGCGCTATCGGTGTATTGGTGAACCCCAATGCGTGTGTGTGCGTGGCTGCAGGTGTTGGAAGCACGAATCGCCGCGCCGCGCCCGCCAGCGACTTCGCGTTCTTATTATTTCATTTACTGTTATTCATTTATTCCAAAAATTAAGTAGGTGCCTAGGTACATATTCGTAATAAAATAGCGAGGTCTACATTATTTAATATTGTATTGTACTTAACTTTATTATTATTATTACTTACTACAAATACATGTGACTGCCTGCTCCGAGCTCATCTTCTGCACACCCACAAGTCAATGAGACTTGTGGGTGCGTGTATACAGGTTGCTGCCTGCTGCAACAGATAAGTCAATACGCGTCGCGACTTGAGCGTGCGTATTCCTATATAATAGATATCTTCTGCGCTCATAGTTCATTCATCTTGTTACTATTAGTAAAGTAAGATGCACGCTGTTTTGGTTTAGTAATATCGGGAGATTCATACCATCTTTTTTTATAAAACGGCAGCATAGGCGCAGTAGGTACATCACGTACTTTGTGATTGTATAGTGTTTTTATTTTTCGCTGGCTGCATCACTCTACTGTTTTTGACTAGCCTTTTTACTGGAAACTATTCTACGTCAAATACAGACCTTCGAATTTTGACCCTGAAACCCCCTTGAATATTGAAATCTGTTTGGTCATTTCTCACGATTTACACATATAGGACATATGGTGAGTAGATACCTACTAAACTATTCATAAATTATTCATAAACTATTATTATAAACATAAACTATTCATTCATAAAAACTCAATATTACAACACAATTTCCTTTTTTAATTAAACATATAAATATCGCTAAAAATGTTGTTGTTTTTTGGCTCTCCCTGAATAACGTAAATTCATCAGTTTTGACTGTATGCATGAAGTGCATTAGTGCAAGTCGGTACATTTGTTAACATATCTAGTAACCTATAATAAATATTATTCTACGTCTTAGGCTGCGTATACACACGCCAGCCGAACAACGGATTATGGGAAAGGAACGAAGCAAAAGCAAACTGCCCGAAACGCTGCGCCGCTTGCGGTTGCTTCGTACCTTTACCATAATTCGTGGTTCGGCTCGCGTCTCTGTCCGCAAAGAGTGGCGTGCACTGATTTTTCAGTGGGCTAGAATCCTAAGATTGAAAATACGACATTAATGATGTTGTCGAAGCTGAAAATTATTTTTTTTCCGAAATTTCAATTTTCAAATTCTGTGCACGCCACTATTCGCAAATATATACGTAGCATAAGATATGTGTATTTAGAAATTGAGTTACATAAAATCGACTACTATATTACCTACCTTCAACTCAAAAAATTTTTTCTTATAGATAAATAATGGGTAAAAGAAATGGAAACAAAGCGCGTTTGTTTTTATCTACTAGACGAAAAAAACCGATTATTAGTATCAAACGACAGATTCATGTTGCACCACGTTCGACATCTAGGTAAGTCGAAATATCGCTTTCCTGTCACTCTTACTACTGAACCTTCCTAAGGTTACCTTTACGTACGTAAAGTTTTTTTTTCCCGTAAGTTGCTCACATAAGAGAGTTATGGCAAAATTACCAATGGGTATCGTTTACATTGATAATTTTGCCATAACTCTCTTACGTGAGCGACTTACGAGAAAAACCTAAAGATTTATGCTATGAGAGCCGTGTATTATGTAGCATGTATAACGGGAAAATGGGATGGACAAATTTAAATAAATAAATCATTTGCATTTACAGGGATATGGATGTCATCGATACTACTTTTGGAAACTTAACTACATCTTCACTAATGCATGAAACTTCCATGGATGAATCATTTGCTCCAAATATAGACGAAAACGCAAGTTCATCATCATCAACAACGCTTGATGATTTGGTGATAGAACCAGACCATATTGATGAAACCGATAATTTCGAAGGTCGCAGAATTGTGGATATAAAATATTTGTTTTCGGAGATATCAAATATAAAGCACGAACACACCAACTGCACATTTTCCGATTTAAAATTTATGAAGGAACGACGAAATGGTCTTCTAAGCCAGTATGTTTTCGAGTGCAAAATGTGCAAGAAAATAGAATACATTCACTCCGAAGACCCGAAACGGAAAATGTCTATAAATACTGCTGTCGTCGAAGGAGTGATGTGTACAGGAAATGGGTATTCACAATGGAATGAAATTTGTGGGGTTTTAAATATGCCAAATATGGATTGTAAGACTTACACGAACATAGAACAATGTTTAGCGCCAACAATTGAAGAATGTGCCTTAGAAGAAATGATCGCAGCTGGTGAAGAAGAAAAAAGGCTAGCCATTTTAAACGGTGACGTAGACGAGGGTGGCTATCCTTTGGTAACGGTGGTTGCAGATGGCTCCTGGGCAAAGAGGTCGTACAAAAGTGGATTTAGCTCCTCATCTGGCGCAGGGTGCATAGTTGGACTACGAACTAAAAAGGTTTTATTTCTGGGAGTGCGAAACTCATACTGCTGCATATGTGCTAGAGCTACTAAACTACACATAGTTGCTTCTGAGCACAGGTGCTTCATAAACTGGCGTGACAGTGCTAATGCCATGGAAGCCCACATTATAGCAGAAGGGTTCTCGAGAAGCATGGAAATGCATGGATTGAAATTTAACAAACTAGTTGGTGATGGCGACTCCAGCATCATGAAAAAAATAATGCAACAAATGCCATATGGTCCTAACCTTATAGTACAAAAAATAAAGTGCAAAAATCACTTACTCCGCAATTTTTGCAACAAAATGAAAGCACTTGGAAAAAAAACCAACAACGCTAAAGGCTTTGTACCAGTTCATATAAGGAAAAAGGTTGAAGCAAACGTTTTACGCATGAGAAGAGCTGTAGTTGGAGCAATAAATTACAGGAAAGAGCAAGAAAACACAGTACAAAGTGATAAAATAAAAAATTTGAAAATGGACATAAAAAATACCGCAAATCATGTGTTTGGTGATCATAAAAATTGTGCATCGTACTATTGCAAGCCGGAGAAGTATACTGATGATCCAAATTTAGTAAGCGATCTTCGAGATTGTGGAATATGGACTGATATCCAACAATTCTTATTGTCTCTAATAGCAAATGCAGAAAGTCTTATTATTGACGTGACAAATAACACTGTGGAGCAATTCAACAACGTTATCGCCAAATTTATAGGTGGAAAAAGGGTAAATTTTACTACAAGAGGATCTTACCAAGCAAGATGTTTTGGAGCAGTAACTTCGTGGAATAGTGAATTGGCAACCCATTCAAGAATACAAAAGAAAATCCAAGGCCACAGTCCCGGCAAATACACGAAGCACTTTATAGAGAGAAAACGACGTTCGAAGGAGAATAAACAAATGTGTCGAAAAAAAAAACTAAAGTATAATGAAAATACGACAGAAAAAAGAAAAAAAGTTACAGGGCCCGATGAAAATTATGGTCAATTGGAATTAGAACCAGATATGCCACCTGAAATATTTGAAACGAAAAAAGAGGAATTTCTCAAAGAATTATCTTCAACCAATAAGGAAGAGCTCGAACGGAATACGGTAGGCCAAAGCAATAACAATCTGTGGGCAATTGAAAGACGTAAGCGGATAACGGCGTCTAACTTTGGAAAAATATATAAGCTTCGGCAAAAAACTTCAGTTACGGGAGTACTAAACTCTTTCCTGTACTCACAATTCAAAGGAACTATGGCCACAAATTATGGAAAAGAAAATGAAAGCCTAGCAATAGAGCAATTTTCAAAAAAAACAAGTTTTCAGGTATCCGCTTGTAGGCTATTTATCGATAAAACCAAAAACTTTTTAGCGGCAAGTCCGGATGGCCTTATCGGTGAGGATTCTATAATTGAAATTAAATGCCCTTATAGTATAGCAAATATGTCACCAGAAGAGGGAATTGCACAAAAGATAATTGATTACTGTAAATTGGAAGACCATTCTTTAACATTAAAACGGAATCATAATTACTTCTACCAAGTACAAGGCCAGTTACATATTACTCGTCGTAATTATTGTTATTTTGTTGTGTGGAGTCCAAAAGGTTTGCTGTATGAAAAAATTGAGAGGGACGATGAAATCTGGCAAAAAATCGTTCCACTGTTAGAAAATTTCTACCACCAATGCCTTTTACCAGAAATAATTGACGGTCGCATACCAAGAAATTTACCGGCGAGGGAAAGGTCTGGACCATAAATTGTTTTAATTTCATTGTGTAGATGTTAAACAGTAATTTTTTTTACAATAAAGCGTTTAAAAACAAAAAATATTAGATCATTGAAGAAGATTGAAAATGTCAAGTGATGTAGGAGGTATTCCCAAAAGTGCATTTTTCTGTAATAATATAACGTATTAAAAAAGTTAAATAAAAACTAAACTAGTTATGTGTATGTACCTAATATGTAGCACAATAAACAATATGGTGCCTCTTATACATAGATTTCAATATTCATTTGTATAATATGATATTATAATAACATAATCGATTCAACAACATGTGGTAGATGCATGTACCACTGAACATACGCTGTACCAGCATTCCATCAAACGATCAGTGGTGTATGTACTTACCATCACACATTTTCTTGTAAAATATAATTTTTTTGAAAAAAAAATCTAGAACAATATATTTAGTCAAATATAAAAGTTTTTTTTTTGGTTCGGTAGTTGTATCTTAAAAAAAGTGTCCTATAAAGGGATAATATTATGTTGAGTACAACCTTCAAAAGTTATCAAAAAATATTTTAATTAATTTTTGTGTTCCATATCCAACTCGGCAATACGGAACGGAATCATCTCGGGGTCTGTCTGTAACAGGTGTTTTTTTTTCAATTTTTTTCCATTAATTTATTTGACGTAAACAAATTAAATTTGTCACAATAACTTTAGTAAATAAGCTCGGTAAGTATTGGCACACTCAAAATAAGTCACCAAACAGAAAAATAATTTTAAAAAAACATCGATAACTCGGGACATGACAATACTAGTGGACTAGTGTATCGATATAATTATTGAGAATGTCACATCACTTCGTTGACTGTATACGTATTCAACAAAACCCTCTCCGCCCCCCCTCACCCCCGAATACTGAGAGAAAGGGACACATGCACCTCAGCCTGATAATACCTAAATAAAATTGTCAAAATCGAGGTTTTGTAGTCCTCATTTTTCTACTCCAAAACTGAACCAATTTCCAAGATTTTTTTTACCAAATGTATTGGAAGAAAACATTCTATGTCTGTACCTTTTGCTTTTTTTAAAAATACATCGTCTAATTTGTATACTGAACGTTTGTTGATGGCGTTAAAAAAAGGCAATTTTAACAATTTTTGAAGGGTTATAACTCCTATAAAAAGTAACTTATCAAAAAAATCAAAACGTACCGACACGCTTGCGGTCAATATTCATATTATGTAAAAAAAATATTTTCTCTAGTGTCAAAATTCAGAGAGGGAAATGAGGAATACGTTTGTATGGAAAAAACACCACCCGGTTTCCTCTTAATTTAATTTCATCTGACATGTTGTGATGAACATCGGTTCCTTTGTTCACCGAGCATGACCATCAGTCTGATGAAATAAATAAAGTTTCTCTGTAAATTAACATGGCTGTATTCAAATAGCACAATTCGAAACCAAATTAACGAATAATTCGGTTCTAATCTTAATTTTAGGAAGTCTCTTTTTTGCGCTTTTACACTGAAAGAAATGTTTTGGTACTATTTACTAAATTTTCAGTAATTATCTACCAAACAGTTTAGTTGCTGTGGTGACTGCCGAACTTTTAGCTACTGTTGCTAAACAGCAGTTTATTTATGACAGCTAAACGATTCAGATATTCTAGCTAAACTAATCGGTTGACACAGCTTTCTGTGTTTAGTTGTGTTACCTAAACTGTTGTGTATTTTATATCTAAACCATTTTGTAGTGTTTGGTTAAAAAAGCATAACTGTTTAGATGTAGTAACCTTATTATTTATTTAATATTCCAAAATGGTTAGGTTGATTAACTAAACTTTGGTTGGAATAGCCCTACTGATATAGATGTGTTAGCTCTCTATTGCTAGCTAGCTTTAGGTACTGTAGCTTAGCTTTTTGGTTAGATTATCTATTTTAAATAGGAAGTGCAGCTTTGCAGTTTAGCTGAAAACAATACAGGGTGTAAATGTAACCACCATCAACTCGAAGGATTATACCCATGATTCAGAATCATGGGTTAAATACTTTGAGTTGCTGGTAGTTTATTACAACCATTTTGAGAGATGAAACCTAAATACATAAATATTATGTTTTGTAAGACTAGAATCTACTTATTAAAAACCTCATTCAAATAAAAGTTATTTTGTTAAGAATCGTCTCTCAAAATATTGTTTCCTGCTACCAGCAAAACTCACCTTTAATTTTTTCTACGTAAGCTTCCAGATTCCAAGAAATTAGATAGTCCTCCATGGTTTTGTCTGCCATTATAACTATTTAGAAGTAGCGGCCGGCATAAAATAAATTCACAACGAACGTCAATTCCTCTGTAGTGCGCACTTAGAACTGAGAATGAGACAATGAGAACGGCGTCATTTGAGACATCTGGTGATCTCAGCCGGGCAGCTGGCCGAAACGAAAATGCCGTTATATGCTCGTCTACTAAAGTTTGGTGGATTTAACTAAAATTTTGTAGCAGTTTGCTTAAGTTTGTGCAATGCAACTAATTGTTATGTAAAAATACCCAATTTAGATATTCCAACCTCAGTTTGGCTATTTGAACAAAACATTTAACCAAACTCGATGTTTTGTTAAATTTAGCTAAATACTTTGGGAAGTAACAAATAAACTTAAGCTACTAAAGAGAAATAGGTTTAGTAAATTACTTTAGGTTAATTAACCAAACAGGTTATTTTGTTTAGGTAAGTAAGCTTTTAGTATACTATTAATAAAGTTTAGTTGCAGTAGCTCAAGCACCTTTTACTAAACAACGACGGTATCTGCACATAAAGTAGTTTAGGAACTAGTAGCTGAAGTTTAGGCGATGGTTACACAACTTCAATTAGCTTAACACTTTAGCTAACTCATTTTTTTCAGTGTATTTTTCCTAGCAAAACAATTTAAATGCTAATCTTTGCACCAGTGGTTTACCAACCGTTCGAGCGATCTGGGCAAATGATATAATGTACCTATGTACCCAAAAATAATATATTTTTTTAAAATAGGAAATATTTTCGCCTTCGACGCAAACTGTCTTCTAAGCGTTACTAGGTGGGTGCAACCTAAAAAGGCCGAAAAAACTGCTTTTGGCTCATACTCATTTTAAGTATTTACCCACCTGTTTTAATGCTGGATAGTTTCAATGCGTACGAGTACTACCGATGCATGCAGATTATTTACGTAATTTACTCGTTGGGCGAACGATAACCAAATTTTAACCCTCAGCGCAGTTATCATCGGTATAGGAAACATATAAAGATATAGAGTTTTGTGTCTTTTCGCAAGTCGGTTCCTCATTGCTAAGTACTTACTTACTCCAATTTTCATGGTGGTTTCCTCCATTACTCGCGGTACTGCGCTGCGTGGATATCTGCAGACACCGACGTACCGGACGCCAGTGATATTTGGTCACTCCAGCGCATTGGTGACCTTCTTCTGCTTCTTCTACCTTCCACTTTTCCAGTGAATATGTTTCTCCAAGTTGGAGTGCTCAGTTTGTGCGTCTCCCTATCTATGAAATCCTAAGCATTTTTCTCCGATTCTATCTCCGATCGACAAATTTTTGTCAAATGAATACAAATTTTGTATTACATCCCTTTTAATATAGATTCAAAATAAATAGATTTATTTGTTACTAGCTGGTACCCGGCATGCGTTGCAATGCCATTCAAAGAAATAAATTGATTCTCCCTGCATGTCCTTTCCCGTGCGTCCCCGTTCCTATCCGCCTTCCCCCTCCCTCGTCTCTTCCCTCTCCGCGAACCCCACCTTCCCCCTGCCTTTCCTCCCTGCCGCTAAAATATATGAAATACACATATTTTCATTTATACAAATTTCATAATGCCAGAGCTCACCATTATATACAGCCTATGTTACTCGCTGATAATGTAGATTTCTATTGGTGAAAGAATTTTTCAAATCGGTTCAGTAGTTTCGGAGCCTATTCAATGCAAACAAACAATTAATCAAATCTTTCCTCTTTATTATAGTTTTTTTCTAATACTTTCATTTTTAAACTAATAAAATGTCCGAATTGGATAATTCAAAAAGTTAAATAAAGGTATTGAAGCAGTCTTTAATATAAAGTAATTTATTTTGATAAGGATTAAAACCAAGATACAAATAAAGAGCCTTTTCAAGCGGCGACATTTTAATTAATTTTTTAAAATAAAATAACACTTATTGTGGCATAACTATAATAGTTAGACATATGCTATTGCGACACTTTTTGTAAACAATTATGTGTTCTGCAAAGTCGTAGTACATCATTTTATTCTATCATTAATATTTTTCGCAGCGCATGCGATGTAAAGAATATTATAGGTAATTTTTTTACACCTTGGGTTACATTATTGAAGTTTTAGTAAGTATGAATATTTTTTTTGAAAATATAATATAGCCTATGTTACCCAGGGATAGTGTAGCTTCCCAACAGCGAAAGAATTTTTCAAATCGGTTCAGTAGTTTCGGAGCCTATTCAATGCAAACAAACAAACAAACAAATCTTACCTCTTTATATAGTGTAGTTGTGTAGTAGATGTAGTAGATAACCGCGTTTATTGTTTATAGAAAACCGACAAGTTTTGTTAGCAAGGCTCACTTCCTCGGGGTTTACTTAAAACTAATTATAATAATAGACTTAACGGTGTCAATATGGAAAGGTGGCACAATTTACTTTTTATTTATTCAAAATATATTGTTTTATCTACTTACTATTCGAGCTATCCTTTTCATATAGAACATTTTATTTATCCATAGATAGGCAATAGGTACCCACACAAATACCAGTTAAAGAAACGTCCCATCCCTATTCGATAGCTGCTCCTTACAAAAAGTGTCCATAATTCCTCAAACAACAGAATGATATATTTGACACGTGGCATTATGAATTGTTACAAATACATATTACAATTCCTCCGTAGGTTAGTAAGTTCCTACGTATTTTTTCCGGTTTGTTTCTGAATTAACATAAATAAGACATTTTACTAAAGGCGGCTTTCGCTGTGACAGGTGAGTCCTTTGTAGCTACTTATAGACTGTTTTTTTATTCATTTTAAGATTTCTGTGCTTTTTTACTGACTATCATATTTGAATAAAATATCTATTATGAACTTTCTTCGGAGTGATCGCTGTATTAAAAATGTACCTATGTACTTCTCTGAACTCTATTCGTAACAGGTATTGATGTTATCGATGTACAATATTAACGCTCTGGTAAATAGTGGTAGATATATTAAAATGACTTTTGAAAAGATGATCTTTTTTACGGATCTTTAATAAATCTACTAATATTTCTAAGAAAATGCTTGGTGATGGCATCATTTATTTGATGAAATGAACATTGTTTACGAAACGTGCAGATTGTCTTTATAAAAATAAAGTGATGTTAATTAAGTTATTTGTCTTTTTAATAAAATCAAAATTTACTTACTTACTTATTCACGTCATGACCGAAAACGAAATAAAATAAAAACGAAATACTCCACAAAGCATCATGGAAAAATAGTATACTAGGAAAAGTATGTGCATGATGTTTTAATATGTTTATTGCTTTGAGACATTAGGCTTAGGAGATACAATATTTGAAACCAAAAAAATATAGACTCTCTTTAGTACATACTTAACTCATTTCCGACCAAAATTGGAAACACAATATTTTAACATATTGGTAAAAAGCATTAACTTTGTGGCTCGCCATAATTTACAATAAAAACACATACAAATTTGTTGTAGACCACTTTTATTTTTTAAAACACTCTACCGGTTTCGGAAGCACCCTTCTTTCGTCAGGAAAATATTATAACTGTTATAATATTCTCCTGACGAAGAAAGGGTGCTTCCGAAAGCGGTAGAGTGTTTTAAAAAATAAAAGTGGTCTACAACAAATTTATATGTGTTTTTATTGTACCATATTTTAACTCCAAGCCTTCGAAGTGATAAATGTACTAATTTTCATGTTTCATTCTTAAAAAACGCGCCTTTTGCCTGCCAATCTCCTAAAATTGAACAATTTTTTTTAATGCCCATAAATCTCTACTTTTATATCCGAACTTTTACCTCTTCATATAACAATTTTGGAGACGGGTATGGGTGTCGCGATGTCGCCGGCCCGGGATCCATTTAATGGATAACTAACACCCCTACCATCTGTCACCCCAAGAGGTTCACTACGTTTGGTGAATTAGCAGGGGTGCCCGGGTTCATGGGGTGAGGTTTGTCTAGTTCTTGGCGGCGGATGCTTTTGACCATCTAATGCCTGGCAGGCCGGAGGGAGACCTTTTGACCTCTCAAACCGGACTCTTACCTTATTCCTTCCCAGAAGTTCCTTTCCCTAAAAATACCATTCGCAGAGCATCCCCAAAGATGACGTAGTCCCTGAAGAAATTATTTTTCCTCAGGGCCTCCTGTTTGTAAATAATGAAAAAAATACTAGTTTTTAATCAAAGTTGTTTAGGTACTATATCCCTAATTAAAAAGTGAGGAGATGTAATTGTTAAATACAAACACAGAGGCAAATGAACCGGTTCTTACGTATTAGTAATCGGATAGGTGTAAGTGTGGTACCACTGAAAAATAACAACAAAAGGTCACTTTCTCCATCACTTCCACATTAACACAATAGTTTTTTTCCATTCCGATTCGCAGAATTCCACAATCCCAAGCAATAATATCTCCTACTGATGTAAGATACCGTCAGTTGGTTGGTGTGTGAGTTGGTGAGGCATGTCTATAAATTTCCCTTAATTCTGCTTTGTTACGTTATTTATTGCTGTCACGCATCTTCCCCTGTAATTTGAATTATTTTACGCTGATGATTCCCAACTTTTCTCAAACGGAATGTTTCTATTCTTGTCCAAGATGATAATAATTTCTTCATAAATAAATCTCGACCCCCCTTTTGATTGTGATAAGTTCATAAGTTTTATGGGAGAAGAAATTTGATGGAATCAATGGCCGCTCAAGGATAACTAATAGGAAAATAACAAAATACATTATTTGTAATAAGCTGAATATATTTTGGTGTTTTTTTATTGAGCTGTTAATGTAATTTGGCCTACGGAAACATTTCGAGGTCGTAAATAAGTCGATATCTATAAATTTCAATACAAAAAATATCCAATATATATAGGTATTACTAACTGACCCGGGAACTTCTTACCGCCTCAGAATCAATAAATATGTGTTAACTTATTAGCTGAATTAAAATATTTTTTTTATTAAGTTAAAAATTACATAATAAAGCAATTATCGATGCGCAACTGTACGTTTTTGTTTTTGTCAGTATCAGAGATGGCGTTGTGTACGGATTTATATTTTGTGTGATTTTCCTACTTTTCCACATATTTACGGGAATTGCGTTTCATTTTCTTTATGCGTGTAAGGAAGATTTATTATAATTATTGTATTTTTCCTTTGGAGGGGTGCAGACATACGTTCACCGTTTGTCTTATTTTTGACTGTTGACATTTAGTGTGTAAGAAAGAGGGGCAGCATTATAATGTTTAAGAACAAAAGTAAAACAATCAGCGCATTGACATTTGACGTTTTTGAATTTTTAGAATTCACTCACTATTCAATATTATATTTATCACAATATTATTGCAGCTCTTTCACAAGAAAAGAATTCGTTCCATACAAAATGTATGCGGAAAATAATTTTCTTCATGGTTTTTTTTCGTGCATTTTCCCGAAGTTTTAATAGCTATTCTGCTACTGGGGGCGGAAACAAATCCAAAAAATCAAAAATCATAAAAATCGGTCCAGCCGTTCTTGAATTATAACTGGTGCAACTAATCCGACTTTGTTTTATATATTAAGATGTCTTTATGACATGTTGCACATTTATTTATTTATTAAATACGTGACTTGTGATATAATAATATTTGGATGATTTGTATAACGCCGTTTTTGTGAAAAATCACTTTCAGACTTATAATATATTTAAAAAAATCTTAATTACGAGTACAAACTAGACAAACAATTATAACAACTTATGGCTAAAAATTGCATCCACCGGTTCATCGATCACTATGTTACGAAAATATATGTACAGTGATTTGACCAACGAACGCAATGCTGCGTAAAAATGTACATATACCGTTTTATTCATACTTGGACTGAAAATATACAGGACCATACTTACCTGGGAGGTCACTTGAGATTTACACTGTTTATTGTTTATTTAAAGAAATTTATATACAGTTCGCACCCAGAGGACATAACTGTGAACATGTGTTATTTAATCCTGATATATATTTTAATAATAATATGTAATATCTTCTAGAACCCTTCAAAAATTTGGCATTTTTTTCAGACGGTCAAAATATTTTCGCTTTACAATAAAATGCAAATATTTGGAATATTTCTGAGCACATTCAAAAACTAAAAACTCTTTTAGAAAGGTGATGAAATACGCTTTCACATTATATAATTCGAAATAAACATATATTTTTTAATTATAAAAAATTTGCATACAAACATAAAAAAGTTTAGAAAATGGCTCACCTTACGTTTTTTCTAACTTAAGTTACTGATAATAAAAAATAATAAAAACACATACATATTTTATTAGACAAACCTATAACAAACACATATTGTGATCTCACTTTTTGTCGCTCTATGTAAAAATAATTTATAAAAAATTCACGAAGTTACAATTTTTTTTTCAATTTGCGATTCTAAATTTTGTATACATAAAAGTGTACATATTACTTTTTTGTGGCTATTTTTTAGATTGGAATATAAAGCGTGGTGTTTTCCCTTTCTAACGCTTTTCAGAACATATTTCTCACTATGATAGTAAGGGAGTTACAGCGTTTTATACGAGACCTATGTGCGTTGGGACAAATATGGTCTCCTGCCATTCGACGGGTTAATGAGCGTATTTTACAAAGCAAAGGCAAAATTTTATTATAGGTGGTACAAGGATTTGATCAGAATATGTATCTTCCTAAATGTGATTCGTCCCTCGGTAAGAGACAGATTGATGTGTGAGAATTCGAGTAATTTTAATTCAATAAGACAAGTATGATTAAGACATATCATAGGTAATACAAGTATGATACTCTCAGATAGGTTTATTTAATTTAAAAATATGAGATCCCAAAAATGTAGGTTTTTAGTTTGGACCCAAATTAAAAACCTACATTTACATAGTTCCAAAGGGAGCTTATTTCAAGCCTCAGGCCCTACGTAAGACATTTACGTAGAATAGATATATTGAATTACAATATAGTTGCTTTGTCCGTACAAGTCTAGTGAAATATATGAATTAAACATGCTGAAAATTGTAAAAGTTATAATGGAAAGTAGAAAATGCTTAAGGCATAGATTATATTATATACATCTGTTTTTAATTTGGGAGGCGGACGTGGGTACCCACTTTTTCAATAACCGATACCTCTGCCATAGGTCACCCCGAATGGTTCGCTATGTTTGGTAACTTATCAGGGGTGTCCGGGTTCACGGGTTGAGTTTTTTCCAAGTCTTGGAGGCCGATGTGTCTGTCCACCATCTGCGTGGCAGGCCGGATCGGGAGAGACAGGTTGAAGGAGATCTTTTGACCTCCTCCAGCAAAACTTTCCCGGAACATCATCGCCTTGCACCACAGTGCGAGGGATGGATTCATACACCGTCCATACACTGACCCCCAGATTCCTACTCACCCCTTATATTTTTTCCTTCCCAGAACTTCCTTTTCTAAAAATACTCTTCTCACAGCATCCCCAAAGATTACATTGGCCTCGAGAGGAAAATATAAATAAACATTTTTTATGATTTTTGTGATACATACACGCTCGCGCACACACACACACACACACACACACACACACACACACACACACACACACACACACACACACACACACACACACACACACACACACACACACACACACACACACACACACACACACACACACACACACACACACACACACACACACACACACACACACACACACACACACCCTGACACACATACATATATATGTATATACGTATTTGAATTACATACATGTATGCTTGCTTTATATAAATGTAATTAAGTTTATATTTCATATAATTTTATGGTGTTATGCATGTAATTTTTATTTTTATTTTGACATTAGTTTTTTCGTATTTAAAAACATTAATCGTTAATCATTTTCGTCCATCAAAAGAAGCCTACGTACCCTTTCCTTTATTTACATTACCCGCTGCGTATAAAGCCTAAAGTAAATTTTCCAATACGGACTCAAAGCACGTGTTACATTTACAGTATGACAACAAAGTCTACCCCTCGCTCACGTAGCTACCCTCTATCCCACCCCATGTAACACTGGCTGCTGGATACACTGAGTACTGGGTAAGAACCTTCCTTCATTCACACATACCGATACGATTTCAATCAGTACGCTGTCTTGGATAAAAAACTTAATCTCTATTCTCTAGGACGTGGATGTATTCTTGAATGATTGTGGGTTCCACGACAACTCAGAAGCAACTCAACTCAACACTTTTTTGAAAAGTCATTAAAAGCTATTAAATGAAGGAAATAGCTCATAACCTAACCAAAGATATTTTTTTTTATCACTGAATATTAATGAATTATCAAAGTAGATGGTCTCGGGTTTGAATCCCGGCGAGCGCATATAAATTTTATTTAATTATTTTATTTTACATTCGAGTTCCAGAGTGAAAGATACTCTTAGTATATCCGTTGTGTGTGAGACCAACATTCAAAATGTTGTAGCCGTGTTTAGTTCAGATCTGAATAGCCAGGTACATCCTCACCTTCCTATTTCCAATCATCTTCTCCTACGCACTATACCTTTAGCCTAACGTACCCCAATCAGCGATGTCATAGTCCCACTGGCTCCATATGGGAGCAGGTATTCAGAAAAAATTGAATTCTGCAAGTTTAATACAAATAGTCTCACTCAAGGGCCATACTGAACGTACCTTCCACTCGACAATGTGCAAAAACGCATTTTATACGCGTTACGCTAAGTTTTGAACCAGCGATTCTGAGCGAAAGATCTTTCTGTTCTACCACGGAGATGTCACATTTCTTACATCGTTATGTCATTACCCTTCATAATCTCAATAAAATGGACCTGTTGGAACAAAATATTTGTTTTCTATTTATCATAATATTGCACTTCGACGACGTATCAATAACGTAACCTAACGGGAACTAAAGCCCTCGTTGTAGGTTTCGTCACGATAGGTTTGAGATTTGTAGTAGTAAACTAAGAGACGTTAACCCTTAGTGGGACTTTAGACTTTGTTTTACTTCAAAATTTTGAACTGAATGACACATATGTCAGTAAATATGAAGATATTAATTTTTTTAATGAAGTTTTTGACAACGGTAAATATTTGGCAGTATTAAATGTGTTATTAGAAAAAGCTCACTGCTACACTAGGTTATAATTATTTTCTTCTAACACAGCAAACTTATTTTGTGGCACCATTTTAATTCAAATTAATAAAATACTTAGTTTTTACCATTTATTTTTATTGTTTATAAAAACCGACATGTTATGAGGATTAAAGAGCATATGAAATCTTTAAACAATTCTTTAAACTCTTCTTCCATCCACAAGCTAATGCTTTTAATGGAAGATCAGTAATATTATAATTTGTAGCAATTTTAAGATAAACAAATAAAAAATAAAAAAAATAATAATTATTATAAATAAAAATAACAGTTTCTCGGAGTTTGCTAACCTTTTTTTTTAAACTTGTCACACCTTTAACTTCAACAGTGGAATAGAATGAATACATTGTAACGTCAATGGCATTCAGTTGGATAAACTAGAAATTTTAGAGATCAGAAAGAGTGTGAATGCGAATTTGAATATTATTAATAATCAAAAATTGTTTTTAAATGACCCAATATTAAACCTATTTCCTTTGTAAATTGTTACATATTGCCCCTCGTCCCCAACCCATTCTCATTTTTCCATTGTTACCATTGCCTATGGTAAATTATTATTTAAAAATATTTAAAATTAGTATTATTAAAACCCGGAAGAAGTGGGCGTTGCTCATGAAACATGTCGGTTTTTATAAACAATAAAAGTGATAAAAACTAAGTATTTTATTAATTTGAATATAATTATTTTGTACGTGTTATCACTGAGATACCATAATTGCGCTAAGGGTTAAGGGACGTAATTGACTTACTTTACCAATGATTCCCGACATTATATGGAATAAACTATGTAAACGAAATTTAGTCTCCGGTGACTTAAAATAAACAATTTATATTTTCTTCCGCGTATTATGACTGGTCACTCAGGTGAGTAACCGCCCAACCCCTCACCCTAACCCTAACTGTCCAATACCTACTGATTTTTTAATGTTTTAAGTTATGTTGGAAAAAAAAACATCAAAAATGTCACCACAGACCGAAAATTCGTTTACATTTTTTACTCCAAATAATATTTGAAATCACTGGTTAAAGTAAGTCAAATAAGTCCCGTAACAGTATGTATATTATCTTGACCCTTATATTATATCGGTCATATTAGCAACCATCAAAAGATGTCACTCCGACTTGCAAGACTCACAACAGTTTCGGCGTCGGTCTTTGGGCGCCCCTCAACCCTCGGGAGGTAGAAGGGAGTAGGGTGGATAGTCAAAAAGACACAACAGCCGGGCGGGGGGCGATGGCGGGCGGAAGGGGCTGAATGAGGGGGGCGGAAGGGAGGGTGGTGGGTGCTATAAAGGTGCGTAATGGTAGTCCAGTCGAAGCAGTCAGTGGCGCAATGCCGCATCGATTAGAGGCGGCTGCAGCTACGGAAGAATGCGCCGCCATAGCCCGGATCAATCTAAGAGAATTGGTATTCAAATCTCGCGGCTGGCTCTCACACTGAGACAAGGACTTATTCGGGACAAATAATACGATACTACCAAACAAACCTTTGGAGATTTTAAGACTCTTGTGTAATTGTGGGTATTTTTTCTTACTTTGGGGTGTATTCTTTCTTTTGAATCTTAATTGTAAAAAGCTTTGGATGGAATAACAAAACTTTTTATACTGTTCTGTATTTATTTATTTATAATATTAACGCCTTTCGGCTTTTACATAATATATAGCAACAACATGAAAAATACAGCTCTAGTGAGTTTGTAAAACAGTAATAAATAGTTGAGAAAGACATATGTAGATGTTTAGATGACAAAACGAAAATAAATGCTATGATATTTAAATATTACAATATTGTAACAATGAAAAAATATATTTATATATAATATATGCAATAACTTAACTTAAAGAGGATAAATGATTTATTATTTCATGCTTATATTTTAACAAAGACACATTTCATAAATCTATGTGCGAATACATATTGCCTAAGTTTTGAATTCTGTGTAGTGGTATATTGAAATGGGACGTGGTCCTAGTATTGCCACAATAAAACAGTAGTGCGAATCTTGTGTTTCTGGCTATTGTATTGTATATTATGTATTCAACGGCCACCGTGGTCGAGGGGCAAGGCTCTCGACTAGTAATGCGAAGGTTGCGGGTTCAAATTCCGTCGTGGGAAAATAAATTTGTTTTGATTAATTTGTGTAATTTCACAATTCATTAATTAAAAATGGTTCCAGAGCAAAAGTTTCTCTCAATATCGCCCTGTAAGACCACCATTTAGAATTGAAACGTTGCTTGAAATGGCTTTAGCCGTGTTTGGTAACCAGATCTGAATAGCTATTTACTTGCCCACCTTCCTCTTCCTCATCTCCTTTCCCTCCCCACTAACTTCAACCTCACAACATACCCCTATTGGGGATGCAATAGTTTCTCTGGTTCCAGACTGGAGCAGTTGGTACTCTTGTGTGGTATTCACATAAATTTTGTAGCTATTTTCACAAAATTAAATATATTTTTCGTACAAGAATGAATTTTCATATAGAAATGTAATTTCGTGAAAAAATTGATGCTTTCTTGCATTCGGATTAGTAACTAGATAGTCGTTTAATTTTAAACTCGGTTACAAGTGAAAGCATTATAATAAGCTCACATTCAATTGTTTGTTATTGTGAATACATCGCTTTTCACACATAGATTTAGTTAATTCTATCCATATGAAAAATTAAATAATTATAACAAAGTTACTAACTAGTTAGGTAAAAAGCATTAATGCAAATTAATCACTCTCTCTATATAGCAAAGTGTTGTTACTTATGGCAAAAGTGTGTAATTTATAGATAAAATTACTGGACCATTTGTGTGCAACACATTTGCTAATGTACCTATACAAAACCCTCCCTTCTGTGAACTATCAATGTTAAACAGGGTGGTTTTTGATTCGATTTTCAAAAAATTGTTTTTTATTTGAATATTATTATAACCTATGCAGGATCCTACGTCATAATTTTCAGTAAAAATAATCACCTCGCATTCCTCATACATTCTGAGGCAGTGGGTACTGGGTACGTAAGTACCTGCCGTCTGTTCAATTTATAAATGCCTACGTAAGGGTAAATAACACAGCACCGGCACTCACACACTCACGGCCAATTTGCATACAATATATCCTTGTATGAATATTAATCAATAAATAAATCCACTCGTTTGACACCTTGACAATGAGCTTTGATATGAGTCGGATAATTTGACGAAGTTAATTATGAGAACGCCTCCACTTTCTTAGCGAAACACTCGATTAACTATGCGAGTTTCAATAATTGTGCGCGTACATTCATTTGATTTATGGCCTGAATTCACAATCATTTTTCAAACAGGTGCAGGTTATTGCGTGGTACTGCCTGTTTACTGATGTCATTATGATAAGTCTCGGGTAGGTACCCAGCAATTACGTTAATTTCTGCTTAATTTATGTTTTAACATATATATTCCTTAGTTTAGGTATAAATATCTGGAGTGAATGTAAGCAGGATCCTGACATATTTTACATTACATCACGAACCTAAATATTTCGACTATCGATTAATCAAACTAACAATTTCCAGATTCGTGGGGTAGAGTGAGAAGTGTGGGCCCCCTTACGGGTTACCTACTAAATTTTAATAAAACAAACAGCTCTCACATCTGAAAGGTCACGATAGCCTCAGAGATTACACCGTAAGGGTGCCCTATACATCTATCCGTGAAACCGTGATCCTAATTCATACTCGTATTATTTCACCCCCATCCTTTTCGGTCGGTAATAAATTAAAACACCCTTAAAACACAAAACATTTCGCGTCACACGCTCCCGAGATAACGTGCCCCCTCCCACCCACCCCGGCACTTCACTCCCACCCCCTCCCGCTTCCACACCCTCAGCCTCCCCCCACATACACAAATAAGGGTAGAACGGTGTTCCTTGGAAAAAATCATAAAATACTTCTGGCTTGATTATGATTTGCCAATGTTCCCTGACAGTAACGTCTCGCAGTAGAAGCAGACGGAGGCTTCCGATGCTGCGTTATCTTTTATGCTAAATGTAATCGATGTCTTCCGTGCTACGTAGGAAAAATATATTACCAACGCGAGATACAACACGAATATTCGAAGTTATTTTTACATAAATTGCCAAAATTTTTATGTAAACCTGGCTTCCAGCTGGGTTTAGATTAATTTACAACAAACAAATTAACATACCTAATCAAGTATTAAAAAAATTGACAATATTTCAAGAGTTAGACGCGTGTGGCGTTCAAAGGAAGTGAGACTTGTATAATTGATTCTGTGGCTGTACAGTGTACAGTGTACAAATCGATAATTAGAGTAGTTTTGTCCCGGGGTGTATCAGAAAAGTAATCTTCAGACATCTCCCATACAGCGGTGGTAGCAGCAGCCATTACACAATACATTGCGAGCATTAAAGCGTATAGATAATGTGGCGGCCGCATTATAAATATCGCTGGAGGAGCGAGCATTCCACTAATCCCCAAGTTATCATAAATTGTCACTTTATGACATCCGAAATGAGAGCGGCTCCGCAGGGGTGGCGGCGGGGGGGTAAGAGGGTTGTGGCGGGTGGGTGAGGGGGTAAAGGAAAGGGGAGGGGTATGAGGGATGCAGGGTTACTCCCCAGCGCTAAAGGCCAGTGTTTTCTTTATTATATTTTAATCTGAAGAGACTCGGAACGCATGTATTACAATGCGGAAAATTCATCAAAAAACTGGGTTGACTACGTCTTTTAATCATCAATTAATTATACTTGTTAAATGTATCGTTATAACATTGGTTTCATTACCTCCTTACTGTACTTTTATGTTTAATGTGCACTCCGAATTTTTCTTATTTCTAAACGTAAACTGCCTCCTGTTTTATATTATATTTTAGTTTTAATGATTCTTGTTTAATGGCACCGTTATTGTTTATCATTATTTATTTTCCTGTGTCAAAACAGCACTGTTTTTGTTAATTTTGTTCTTTTGGCATTGCTTTATATACACTGTATATTATTTGTTTGATTTTTTTTAATCAATTTTTGTAAGGACTCGTAAAGAACACTATAGGATTGCTTTTAAGTTGAAGTGAAATAATCCAAACTGCGCTATATAAATACTACGTTATCATTATTATTATTATTATTCATCTTGTAATAATATGAATGATAAATCTTGTGTGAAAAATTACAGGAAAGCTCTTCTGATACGCAAAAACATTTAAATCTGATAAATGTAATGAAAATTAAGATTGAACGCTACCAATTTGTTTATTACTATGCCTTTTCTTATTTTACCTACCTGCAGATCTTTTTTAGCCGTTTGATAGTTATTGAGTAATGATGAGTACGAACGTGATTAAATTTATTTTATGTTTGCACAATTTATTTGTGTATGTATACCTACTTTTTAATGAAGTCGTTCATTTTTCACAGAATCGGGTTTAACACGTTATGCATTTTTTACTCCTGATTATTTCGCATTTTTTTTGACAAATCGATTGGGTTATAGATCGAAGACAGAAAAGCTATTAATTTGCGGATTTCGATGATATCATCGGTAACGACAAAATCAGAAAAGTTCTTTACTCTCAAAGCATTACTTCTTATCATTTTATTAAAATTAACTTTATCATTCTTGAATCCATAACGCTTTCATATTTTATAGTGTGGGCATAGTGGCAAAAAACTTTAAGTCGAAAAATTGACATATTTACGTAAAATTAAGTTTTATGAAGTTATTTTTTTTTATTATTATTTATTAACCAAGATATTGCAATACATATATACAAAATACAATGTACATTTTATTTTATTTATTTTTTGGTGTAAACCAAAGCCTGTTGAGCCTGTTCCGAGGTGGCAGGAATTTAAACTAATTTTGATATCTTAATCTTAGAAGAAAAATAAGATAAAAAAATATAAATATTTTAATTTAGATAGATAAATACAATAAAAGAAAAATTAAAAGAAAAGAGTAAAATAGAAAAAATATGAAAGAAACAAATTAGAGACATAAAAATAATTGAGAGGAAATGAGAAAAAATACAGGCGTTGAGTGTGTTCTTGTATTGTTGAAGTTATCTGACCGCAGTATGCAATGCCTTTGTCGATTAACCACGTATGAATTTTGTGTTTTGCATTTAATTTTGGAGCCATGATTATGATAATGTCTTTGTCCATATGTAGTATTTGTCTTCGGAGTCATATGTTGATGTCTATGTCTTGTGTCGTAATTGTGTTATGCAGTATGATGGTTTAGGTTGTCTTTTTGGTAATGTATAGCTATAATTTTGATGTACAGTTGCTGCTTGTTCAATACAGCAAAGTCTTTAAATAACTGTATTGTCACTGTATTTACACGTTATAAACTGGCAGAACACATCAAGTCGTGTTAAATTTAAATTTATTATATTTTTAAAAAATTAAATTGAACATTAAATCGAAAAACGTATACTTACCTTCGTACTAGCAAAAAACGTTAAATCGATTTGCCTCATATTGTGTCTACTTGCTTTTCGTATTTAAAAATCAAACAGATACAAATGAAAAATATATTATTAAATCTACGCATATCATAACATATTTTTATATCAATACAAACTGCAATTAATATGATAAAAAAGTTTGAAATTGGTGCAAAACTTAAATGCTTATTTTTTTTCAAAACAGCGATTTTAGAGTTAACCTTTTTTGCCGGTGTTTAAGTTTAAGTTTTTACAAGCATTTAAGTTTTGTACCAATCTCAAACTTTTTTATAAAAATAATTTTCAATTGACACACGATAATTTGTTGCTCATTCGTTTTGTGTCCCAGATACCTACACATCAACCATATCATGATTGATCTGAAATTTTAGGTAGATAGATTGTCTATAATTGACCATTTTAGATATTAATTTGTTTTAGATTAACTCTATTGTCGTTTATTTAATTAGCATGTACGAGTATGACCTACTCGTTACTAGCACGTTCAGTAAAAAGAATTGTATATACTGTATTATTTAATCGTATCAAAATAAAGCTGCGTAATTATTTAACTTAATTATTTAACAAAAAAATTAACCTGTTGAAAAATTAATGTTAAATAAAAAAGGTATATCATATTTTTTATCCACGTACATACCTCCAACTTTACTTAATAATGAAAATACTACGCCTAGAGATATTAACTTAGAATAATATTTTGCTTAGCCAGAAAAGTGTTAAAAATAAAGTTTTAATCTCGGTGCACCTCAGACTGCACACCTTTATCCCAGAGATTTTCCTTCCATTTTCCTGTTCAAACTTTGCTCATAAGAATTGACAAAAGTCGGAAAAGCATAACAAAGAAGGCTCAGCTGCGCTTGTTTTTGAAGGCATTTCAATTAGAAAGCACCCCCTCCCCCCGCCCCCGCCTCCCCTAGTGGGTCCCACACTTATTCGTATTCAATCAATTTTTGATGGAAAAAATAATGACGCGTCAGAGTGGGGGCACGTACGCGGCTTAGAGAGACGCCATTGGAAACAATTACTTTTTTCTCGCGCAGAAATGATGGATTAACAACACCTGTCTTAAACGCGGGAAGCTGTGGCGGCTCTCGCCAGGAGAGGAGAACTCTTTCTCTGTACACGTGCGCATTACGCTTGCATTCCTTCTTTTATAATGCAAAATAGGAAAATATATTTTATGCAAGAAAGCCGTTGCTAGATTGATTATACGGTGCTCCTCATGTAGGTGAGTATTCACATGTTACTTCATAAGAATTTTTTTATTAAGGGCCGGCTTCCCGCATGTCTACCGATTTATTAAATATTTTCATTAAATACTTTAAGTTTTAAAGCTCTTAAAAATATTTGTTTTTTCTTGAAGATAATATCTACAGATTCCCCACGTCAAAACGGCAATTATATGAAATTACCTCAATAGGAAAAAATCGCAAAGTATGCTCCGAAAATTATTATAAAACACTTTTTATCGTTTTTTTTTCTATTATATATACATGTGTGTTTCTTTACATACTATTTTAGACATTCTCCACGAGAATTTTGCTCTATTTTAAAGAGTCGTATTTTATTAAAACACTAACTGGTTCCCGGCATGCGTTGCTATGCCATTTAATAAAGATTTTTTTCTTCCTGCGTGTCCTTTCCCATTCGTCCCGTTCACCTTCCGCTTCCCCTTTCTCTCCCGCTTCCCCTTCCTCTCTCGTACTCCCACTCCACCTCCTCCACCTTCCCTCTCCCCACTCCACTCCCCCCTTCACCGTCCCGCGAACCCCCCTCCTGAGTTCCCCTCGCCATCCCAGTTTCCCAACCGCCTCCCGGGTTCCCCCCCCCCCTCCCGCGAAACCCCAACCCGAGATCCCCTCCTCCCTCCCGCAATTAGAAATTTTGAGATAAAATTCCATAAATCCAGACCCGGTACATTCAGTATTCAAACAGCTCTTGTGACAGCTGTTGCAATTTTTTTATACAAATTTCATAAAGCCAGAGCTCACCAGTAGTTTTATACAAACCTTGCCCTGACAATAACGAACACAAATAAAATAATTATCCGTAGTATCAGTAGTTTTATACAAACCTTGTCCAAACACAAAAAAAATAATTATCCAACTTGGTGCAGTCGTTCGGAAGTTATACATTTCGGCGATTCATTTTTATTTAAATAATATAATATATAATTTAGATTTTCACAATTTTCGCCTGAATATTAAATTTTTTTAATAAGTATGAAAATAGGTTGACTATAATTTTTTACAAAAAATGAGTATTAGGTATTTTACAAAACAGCCCCTAAAATGTATTCACTGTTATTATGAAAGTAGATAAAAAAAATTAGTTGGTTTCAAACCATTCTATTTTCGTACCTTTTGGTATTCATTTTCCCGGTTTTCAAAACCATTTTTGCGTATGTTTTTCTAATAATTGATTTCTAGCAGAGTTGAGTACCTATTAGCAAAAATGGAATAAACAACATGGCATGAATTTTTTTTTTTACAGACAAATGAAGTTTCGTGACCTGCATGACTTGCGAACTAAAAATAGTAGCGTTGCCTTGTATAGTTTGGACAAATAGCTGATAATTGTTTTTTAAGATTCGGTTTTTTCAGCACCAAACAAATTTCAAATTCATAGAATTTTTTGACAAAATCTCCCCGTCCAATTTAAGCCAGAAAAATGTGCTTCTCTAATGAATATGCATAAACATGCAATATAAAAGTTATTACAGTTTTATTGGTGTTAAAGTTAATTTAAAATGGTTGGTTTCCGCTGGCTAAGCTTAACATCTATCGTTCACTTGGAAACGAAATTAACGCTAACTTGACGAACAGAAACGACTTTTTCAATTTTTACCACGTTACTCTCGACAGGCTGTTAATATTTAATAATTCCAGTAAGCTCTCTTTTTTCCTTCGTTTTTTTCTGAGAGGAAAATGTGCGGTCTGTTTAATGGCAACTCACACAAATTGAAATCGAGCACTTTATCAAAACAATTTCTGTTGATGAGATGATGTCAAGCTTAAATGTGTGAAAAATTTGCCTCAATTTTTTATTTTAAATTTATATATCAAGCCTACGTGACATTTTACTCGATCTTTCATAAATTTAATAACGTATTTTCAACGTATAATAATAATAAATAATAATAATATTTGGCTGATTTATAAAGCGCCGTTTTCGTGAAAAATCACCTCAAGGGCGCTGTACATATAAGCATACAATAAAATAAGATTAATACGACAGGCTTACAACTAAGATTCAAAAGTATAACTAGGTACTTACATTTAAGACTTATATATTATTAGGAACATAGCTAGTGACTTACGACTAAGACTTATTACTACTGACTGAAAACTAGTGGCATACATATATATTTACAAATGTGACCTAAAATTAGAGATTTACAATTAAAATAGGTGTTTACATATAACAATAAATATTTTAAGTTTTGCGAGGTGTCTAATATTACCAAGTGATCAACAAAACTCTACCGATATAGGTACAGACAGAGAAGAAAGTTATATACTATAATTTGAGGTATAACGGTATTTTTGACTGAATTCTGATGAAAAAATATATAATCCTGTAATTTTTTTACATTTTACTGTCAATTTAAAATTGTTGAAAGTAATTATTACATATAATTTTTTTATTAATATTAAAATAAAGTCAATAAATAAATAAAAATGGATAAAAATTTATCTAAAAGACCATCTAGATAGCATTTAGTTCGGGTTTGAATCTTGCAATCATACATAAAGATAACACCCAATAAAGATATGCGTTAAGAAATTGAAGATAATGTTGGTAGTTTTTAGTCGAAGCATGATACAGTTAAATATGACCAAATCGGATAGGAACACATCATCTCAGTTGGTGGAGTTACGAGTTACGCCCCGGTAGGGCGAAGGTCCTGGTTTCAAGACCCAGATGTGACCTATCTTTTTATGATTTTTCTTTTTTGCTAATATTGTCTTCATTTAATTAAATACTATAATTTGAGGTTTAACTCATTAAGTTAAAAGTAAATAACGATTTATTTTAATGGTGGCTGATTAAGGTTGGAAAACTTTTTTAAATTTAGTATCCATTATAAAAATCTTTATACCTAACCCAATCTATTAATTATTCCGACTAAATCTGTTTTATCGATGGTCGGAATATTCCACACCCATTTTTTCGCATAAGGAAAATCCGGACACAGATTATTCCACACATATATTTCGGCATACAGGTTATAATTGTCGTTAACAGCGACAGTTAAATACACTCCCCCGAAGAAGCCTATGAACAAAATAAACCACTTCACTATAATACTATTTTTTTAAATGTGGTTTATTCAAAAATATTGCTTTGCTTCATAAAATGTATAATGTCAAATCGAAAAGCGTTTTTTTTTCCTTTTCATATGACTATATTTATAATTCCTCTGATGATTTAATCGATCTTCGATCTGTATATCAACATTCCTTCTTCCATTCATTAATTTATTCCTCAAATTACAAAAATCATTTCATTTTGAATACGAAATGAGGCTGTCCACCGAAGATGGCCCCTGAACTCGAACCGGAACGTTCGCTCCCAAGCCCGGACAGGGGGCGATAAATAAAACCGCGGGTAGCTTCAAAATATATGAGAAACATTCTTTGTGACATAAATCACAGGTGAGTGCATCTGTTATAACACCTCAACTAACGTAACGTCTGACTAAATTACTGGAACACAGTTTTTAGGCTGAAGTTTAAGCAAATCGAAAGAAAAGTATTAACAATTTTGTTTAATGTATTTCTAAGTTTTACTACCCACTTTCATTCCAGTAGATTTCCGCCCGAGAAGATAGAAAAAAAATTTAAAGTCATTTTTTCGTATATAACACAACAAGAAATAAGATAAGTCACGAAGAGACAAGAAGAGCCGAGAAGAGACGAATATAAGCAAGAAGAGACAAGAAGAACAGAGAAGAGACGGAAAGATTCGACAAGCGACAAGAAGAGACAAGACAGAGGCGAGAAGATCCAAGAAGAAGCAAAAAGAGCCAAGAAGAGACTATGAGATCCAAGAAGTGACTAAAAGATCCCAGAAGAGACTAGAAGATCCCAGAAGAGACTAGAAGATCCCAGAAGAGACAAGGGGAAACAAGAAAAGCCGAGAAGGGGCGAGAAGAAAGAAGGTATAAAGAAAGTGAAAAAGTCAACGCTCAATCCATTCCTTTATTCCACCCCAACCTAAATTCCAATATTGGCTTATTAGGTTGACATGTATACCAGTCGATTTTATTTATTTATTTTATTACATTAGTTACATTTATACAGCAAAATTACATAATAATAATAATATTTCAAATAACTGTAGATATTAAAATGTGTACAAGTGTTATTATGTCTTGTACGTTATTAGTTCCTAGCTAGGCAGATTGCCTGTTCTAAGGAACCAAATGCTGGTGAAAAATGCCAAAAATGTCTTCTGTAAAAAAAAAGAAAAAACAAAATATTGTTTTTTTTTTTTTTTTTTGTAGATTAAATATACATATACTAAGTTTAAATATACTATACTAAGTTTTTACTGATTGTGCCATTAATAGTTAGCCTTGTGTAATTTTAAGTTTTAAATGACATTTTTTAATAATTTTTCAGACTCAATCCTACCTAAGTCTATCAACCATTTAGTTATTATTGTACCGATGCATGCCATTTTACATGTTTTAATATTTAATTCTGGTGGGATTTTATTATACAATTTCGGTCCCAGATATGTATATGTCTTTTGAAACTTTGCCGAATTGCTCCCTGGGACCACGAGATCCTTTCTGGTGTGACTTCTTGTTATATATTTATGGTCAATTTGCTTAAGATTTTCTACATTTTTATGTACGTGGATAATAACCTTTTTGATATAGTTTTGACGAACATCAAGTACATAAAATTTTTTGTAGAGCTGATCGCTAGAAAACCTATAGGGTTTACGCATAATGACTCTAATTATGGATTTCTGGGCCTTCACTAATGGATCTAAAATTGTTCTACCTGACGCTCCCCAACCAATACACCCATACGTTAAGATGGGGTTGCATAGTCCGAAATATATTTTTATTAAGTCTTGTTGTTTGATTATGTTTCGTAATACAAAGAATACATGAATCAATTTTCTTACCCTTATTGATTAAACTCCAACCTCCTTCCCATCCTCAGAGCACGTGTTCCAAGTCCTAACAAATCAATGATCCTCCCCTCGATGTACCTGTCTCTCCGGGATAGGAGTGCTCCTGGCTGAGGAGGGGTACAATCGTATCGTAATGGCGTCTTATTCACTGACATCAAAATAAAGTCCACTTTCTTCGCTCATGTTGGTTACCTGGTTGGTGACCTTCGATCAACCAGGTTACAGGTTGCTAAAATTTTCACTGACTGAGAAAATTTTGCGAAGTTTTTGACACCATAGCTCAGCATTTGCGAGGTTTTGCTTTTTCTGAACACTGAATACGAGATTTGTTTTAAAATGGGGATAAAAAAGGTGCCAAATTACAAATAATCGCCAAATCTTTAATTTTTATAAAAAAAACTTTATTTTTATACTTTCTTCAAGGTTATTCCCATCAGTGAAATATGTCATATTAGAATAAGTTAACAGTAATAATCTAAACGAAAATATGAAAGAGAACAAGACACAGAAAAACAGAAAAAGACGCACTGTGGCACTAGCGAAATTGGTTAACGCACTCGTCCCGGTTAGACGGAGAGGTCTGGGTTCGAGTCCCAGTTGCGACCATTGTCTTTTTCTGTTTTTCTGTGTCTTGTTCTCTTTCATATTTTCGTTTAGATTATTATTGTTTACTTATTCTAATATACCAAATCTTTAGTTCGAATGAGTTTTAAAAGTATTGCTGAAAGATAACAAAATAAATGATTAATATATGTATTTAAGAAACAAATAAATGTTTGTTTGTTATTTTTCTCTAACGTTGTATTTTGTTACGAACCAAAAAAAATCCAAATTCACATTTCAAAAATACATATATTTTTCTTATATTTTTTTTTGTTTTTAAACCGTGATCCAACAACTCGTTTGTGGTACCTACCGTGTATGTTTTACACCTCTAGGGTACATTCCAACACAGGCCAAAGTCACAGTCAAATTTAATGAAGATGTGAGATTACCCCACTCTACAATAGCTGAATCCGCTGTGAATACATAAATTTATAAGTTATCCTCTGATCTCGTGTTCCTTTAAATGGTGAGCGTGTCACATAGGCAAATTAACGTGTGCGTGTGTGTAAGTGATTTTGAAAAATAACACTAAACACCAACGTATTAATGATCGGTAAAGTGAACATAGAAACTTGTGTTCATGTAATACTGGATTAGCTACTGAAAAAGAGGTTAAAAGGTTGGTGATTTTTATGTTTATTTATTAGACACTAGCGAGTTCTGGCATGCGTTGCTATGCCACTTAATAAAGAAATTGTTTCTCCCTGCGTGTCACTTCCCATTCAATTGTTCAACCATCATTTGGTTTTGAGAAAAAAAAAGAATAAAATACGTCAAAATAGTCAACGGAGACCAAAATTTTATTTGCAATTTTAATTTCAAAGAAAATCAGGAATCGCTGGTTAAAGTAAGTCAAGTGCGTCCCTTAACACTATATATAAACTAAAATTCACCTGAATAATAAAAATAGAAATTTAAACGAAAATACAATGAAAATATTTATTTAATATTTTTTAAAAGTTAGGTTAAAATACATGATAAACCATGCTTTACTAATAAGTTGGGCTATATAATATATTTATACGGGAAAGGTATCTACGTCTATTAGGCTATACGAGTATATCTTTACTGGGAAGGTTTTTCGCGTAAAATAATGCAAAATACCTAATATGGTTTAGTTTATGGTTTCACCTGCATACGAAACCTTGTGACACGTGACTGCGTGCGAACCTGACTTTACGACTCCGCACATCCTCAACTCTAACCTCGCCGTTGTACAAATTATCTATCTCTACGTCTGCCCCCGTGATCGCTCAATCATCGTCCATTAGCGGCGGAGCTAGGGGGCTCGGGGCCCACCGAGTGGGAGCCCGAGAGGGCCGGACGGGAAGGGACGGACGGGAAGGGCCGGCCGGGACGGGAGCTAATCACACCTGAGAAGGTTAGCGGTTAGCTAAATGCTCGGTGACTAAGACTGATTGATTGCGGACCCGAAAAAATTACCGTACAAATCCGTCGGTAATTGGGGACCTGCGGTAAATAATCGTGAGGCATTACAGGTTTCCTTCTCTAGTATTACAAAAAAACTCACATAAAATCGAAGGGAATAAAAAATGTTCGGTAGATATTTCTACCCCTTCATAGAATAGAATGCATGGTTTTATGAAGCCTGTATAAAAATAAATTTATTTATTTATTTCTATATATAACAGTTTTTACCTCATTTTTGATATTTTTACATAATTTATTTTGAAAATATTTTTACATATTAATATTACATTTTATTATGTTGGATGTAAGGTGGGTTTGTGAAGGTAAAACTGTTGGATGATAATGTTGCATGTTTCGTGAACACCTCACTAGGAGAACCTGTGCTGAGGTGTTTACGTGTTTATGATTCAGTGTGGCAAGTACAGGTATTTATGTGTTGTAGTAGAAAGTTAGTTTTTTTTCTTTTTTTTACATTTTAATGGTTATTGTACATGGATTATTTGGAAGAAAAAATATATCTATAAAGTATATATATACGAATAGTTGGTAAATTCTTGAAAGACATGTTTATTTATTTTAATTTTTTTTATATTTTGTTATGTTTGGTTAGGGATTAAGAATTTTTGTATAAAGTGAATATCTTGATTTTCGATCCAGGCTGTGATGTGTTTTTTGTGAATGTTTGTATATGTATGTGCAGTTAGTAGGTGTTTCAGAATAATGGGCATGTAATTATAAAGTTTGGTTGCGTAATACTGAAAATGTCTTTGTCCGTGTGTGGTGTGTGTTATCGGTATGTTCAGGGTTACATTTGTTAAGGACCTTGTTTTTATTATTGTTTTTGTTTGCATTGGAAGATGGAGTTTGTTTTGAAGGAGGTGTAGCAGAGCAGATTTGGTATAAAGCTGTTTTATTGACATGACTTCTAATGTTTTGTATATTTTGCTTGAATCTGTGTAGAATGGCACTTGCAGTATTAGTTAAATTATCGCCTTTTGTATCTTTTGAATTGGGTCAATTGCTATATTTGTAGCACTTCCCCAAGCCAGTATTCCATATGTTGCAATGGATTGACAAAGTACGAAGTATATGGATTTGAGTATTGTTAGTGGGAAAATGTTTTTAATGGATTTTATTAGGTGCATGACAAATATTATTATTATTTATTTTTAATGGGATGAGATGTGAACTTAGACATTTTTTTCAAAATTTTCTTTATTCTTGTAATATGAATATACAGGTAAATACCTACCTGAGTTAAATAAAGCACTAAGTGCAGTAAATGGTACCCTGAGATATTGCGTAGTTTTGACTGAACCAAAACACTAATTTATTAAGATGCACATTGTGATCATTTGTTACATAAAAATAGGCCTCACATAAATATAAATAAGAACATTATATTAATAAAGCGGCATAAAAAAGATTTAGCTAATTTTGGTTCTAATAGACCTAAGTGCCCCGTAAAAACTTACTGAAAAGCACAATGTGTTATAGGAAATAAAAATAATAGTTATGGGATATATCATTTGATATTTATTAAAATATGTATAAAGCTATAAATAATTTTGTGGAACTTACTGCTTTATTTAATTCAGATTTTTACATGATTTTTTTTACTTTCAGACTAGAGCACATAACCGCATTATGGTAGTCCAATGATAATAACAATAAATTAATAATCTTATCCTACAGAACATTAAAATGATTATTTGTCTTACGAAATATTAACAAATTTTGATCACACAAGTCACCAAAATAGTACAACTTTTCGTACCTACTTCAAAAAAACTATGCCATCAAAATAAAATAAAACGATAAGTACAGTGTTTGCATCAAAGTTTTAAATGATGTTCACATGCACATAGCACATATATATGGTCACAAAACATAGCACATACTCGTATATTGATCCGTACTCGTATCGCCCTTGAGGTGATTTTTCACAAAAACGGCGCTCTATAAATTATCCAATTATTATTATTATTATATATATATATATATAAAATTTCAATTCTGAATGGTGATTTTTTACAGCAGAAATGTGAAATAATTAACTGCTTTCGCTAAATGTAATGGTAACAATTTATTGAATCAAATTTACCAAACACCTTTATAAAACTAAAGTGAAATTTCTTCAAATATTACTCTATAGTTCCTAATTGCTCCCCAAAGAGATTGTTGCAATATCAATTTTTCGACATTAAATCGAATAAAGTCACTACATAAATTCCTATAAAACAAACACTTTAAAGCTTATTAATCAAAATCAAGGCACATTGGAAGAATGTATAGTTGAAGTTTTCGACATGTGGAGGTAATTAAAGGTATCGAGAAAGGATATATGACTTCGTCTCTTGGGGATGATTGATTCATTATACTCTCTTTCTAGTGGGATCTTTCAGAAGAGGTTATATATTACAAAATTAGAGCTACAGTACTAGCTACAGTTGGGGAAAAGTAGGTACAGTAAAGGTAAAGGTAGAGTAAGATACGGTAGAGTACAGCTACAATAGGTTCAGAAAGGTAGAGTTTCAGTATGATCCAGTTGGTACAGTAAAGGTACACGTACAGTAAGATACGGACGGGTAGAGTAGTACATAAAAGTAAAGTACGGAACAGCCGGTACAGTAGAGGTACAGGTACAGTAGGTACAGGTACAGTAGGTACAGAAAGTTAAAGATACAGTACGGTACAGATACAGTATGATACAGTATCATACAGTATGATACATTATCATACAGGATGATGCAGTAGGGTACACTTATAGTACATACAGAAGGGTAAAGATTCAGTAGGTAAAGTAAAGGTACAGATACAGAATGATACAGTATGATACAGTATGATATAGATGATGCACTGTGATAATTTATGAGTCTGTATAATACAGTAGGGTACAGTTACAGTTCGTAAAGAAAGGTAAAGATACAGTACGGTACAGTAGGTACAGTAAAGGTACAGATACAGTATGATACAGTAGGGTGCAGTTGAAGTTCGTACAGAAAGGTACAGATACAGTACGGTACAGTAAAGTTACAGGTACAGCATGATACTGTAGGCTGTAGTTTCAGTTGGTACAGAAAGCTATAGGTACAGTACGGTATAGTAAAAGTACAGATACAGTATGCCAAAGTATAGTTACAGATAGGTACAGTATAGTATAGTAAAGGTACAGTTTCAGTACGGTACAGTAATTATACAGGTATACAGTACGGTATCACGAAAATCATCGTTGTTTTCTTATAATGACATATGTAATTATTTAAGTAAAGCTAATTTATTGATTTAATTGCATCCAACATCCGGCTCAAAGGAAGCATGTTAGGTACCGTTACAACCTGCGGTAAGAACCTTACTCTTTATGCGATTGAGCTTAAAGTTAAGTTTTCAATCCAAAAAGCATTGTTTCTTTTACAGAATTTGTGACGTGAATCTATTCTATTGTTTTTATTATGTTCGTGCCAAGATTCAAAGTTATGGCATTGCTATCAAACCAACGAATCTAATATAACCGACACCCGTTCGTCTTATTTTTTACCTCTAACATCTGACGGACATGCTCAACCCAATAAGATTGATTAAAAATCATTCGTCTCACATTCATCATGCGCACGTAGGTACGTAATAATATATACGCGAATCATATTTGCCCCCAGGTTATAATGAAGCAACAAGCGAGCCAATACATCATACCTCCATCCACACGAGATGAACTTACTCAATAGGTTTTTTACGAACAATCGTGCGCATTTGTACCTAGATAATTAATGAGTTTCACGCTGACTGAAGAATGAATGATGCGGTGGGCTGAACTTACCGGCTCTCCGGCCTATGGGAGTATAGGACCCGTGGGTAATGGTCTCACAGTACCTGAGTTGTGTTATATCACAATACATACTCCACGGCTTACATCAATCAGCTGTCACGACTCAGATCGCGAGATGTTTTATATTTTAAAGGTCCGCCTCTCGAAATTCGATTAATTCCACCGGATAGGCGGGACCGCCTGTCATAATTGTAACTAAACCGTTTTTGATAGAAGGCCGCAGTGTTAGGACCTCAATTTAATCTAGTCACGGGTATAAAGATCTTATAATATTATAATGTTGGGTTTGTAAGCGAAGGTTCTAGTCAGTTTTAAAATGGAGGAATGGTATAAAACAGACTAAACGGCAGTCATTCATTAGGGCTACGATCATAATCTTCTTCCTCTCGTATTGGATGTTGGATATTATCAGTTTTCAATTTTTTTTTTAATTTTCACCATGGAGTCTGCAAACATCCCGGTTTAACGACCCTTGTTAAGATGAAGCTTTACGAAATAATACAAAATCTTATTTATGTTTTTGTTTTCAAAATTGTATCGCTTAGAATGATGCTATTATAGATGCTTCAATGAAATACTGTGTGTAGAACATATCTTTTGCCCTTAAAAATTTCGGTAATTTTTTTAATAAGCCTAGTCTAAGTAAAAAATAAAGGATTAGGTCTATAAAAACCCTTTTAAGTGCAAACTCTCCTACTTATAAACCCCTTTTCGGATATGGTTTTATTGTATAATGTGGCAAAGTCAGTTTCTTTTTAAATACTAAAAAAAATTATATTTACGCCCGAACTTCACAAAATAAAATAAAATATTCATTTTCGCGTTGTTATTTTACAATACGGCTGGCAGTCGACGAATTTGGATTGTCAAAGTGAACCAACCCTATGCCGGCCACCGGAAGGACTACATACTTGTCACACCCATTTTTTTATCAGTTCGGCCCCGGACGGAGCGGGGAACAGACGTTAGGCTCCGCGTCGCTTGGTTCCATGAAATTAATTTTAAATTTCCGTTTTATTACAAAAAACAATGCGTAAAAAAGGAGTTAATGTTATTTACAGGCCTTTACGAAATCAACCTGTAAAAAAATCTCAAATACCTTTTCCAACCTTTCCAAGAGCTTTTTCTCAAGTATTTTTAAACTCCTCCCAGAAAAGGGCGTGAATTCGGATTTCGATTTTTTCTTGCACTATTGGATCGCCTTACCGACCCTCCATAATACCAGCACGTAAATTTTAAAGTCATAATGCGCGGCTTCTTTTTCTGTGATGTCTTCAATCTTTCCTTTGATTACATTATTAGTAATCTTATATTTGTCACTCCCCGTAATATGTGCAAGAAATTAAAATTTTCTTCTCTTTATATCTTGTGTAATTTCGCAATATTTGACCTTTCGAAGAAAAACCTCTGCTTTAGTCCCCTATTTTCCATGCTTAGTTATATTAATGTGCTCTTTCTTGTATCTAATTTATCTGCCGTATCGAATTCTGCTCTTCCTGCTTCGAGTCTTAAAAGGTTTTTTTTGCATATTTCCACTGTCATAGATTTGTAACAGTCAGAGAAGTTTAATTATTCTGTTCAAATGATCTATAAATAGGCAGATACCAAATTCGGTATATACTTACCTACATATTGAACATTTTTCAACACTTATGAGGTTACACAGATATGGGAGAACCAGGACAAATCACAACTTTCGTAACAAACCTTTGATAAACAAATTGATAAACCTACGCTATTCAATATATTTCCAGTCCGTATACAAATTTAATTATAATGTCAAGCCGCCCACAATCATTATGTCCTCAAACATAAATTATAATAGGCTGTTAGTTCTCCCAATTACTGGCCTTTACTGTTTCGAGACATATCTACCGAGGCAGGTTACAAATGGGCCTAGTAGTCGAGTGGTTGGTTAACCTGTCGAGCGTACCAAAGGTCGGGTTCGAATCCCAGCGCCTCGGGCAAGCCTTAACTGTTAACTTAAGGTTAGACGGGTGCATTAAGTCTGTAATGAAACTCGAGTTGATATCTTATTAGTGGTATGAAATAATAATTATCGGAGTTAACCGGCGGAAACGTTCATATAACATTTATTTCGCGAAAATTGAATAAAAATTATAAGTAACGATATTAAAAATTAGGTAAAATATATTAAACTATGTTCAATTGCATTTTTGAAGCAAAACTTCTTTACGCACGCTCGACACTTGAGGGTAAAATGATGAATACGTTATGAAACGTTACGAAAAAGTATGAAACGTTACGAAAAAATATGAAACGTTACGAAAAAATGTGACACGCTAATCAATATGAGACGTTATCAATGTGAAACGCTAATCAATAATATGAGTTGAGTTGAGTTGAGTTGAGTTGAGAGCTGAAAGCTGAGAGTTGAGAGTTGAGTTGATGGGGATGTTGAGGGGATGGGGATATTTTTATTAATGTTATTGTTATATTGTTAATGGACTGTATAAGTTAGTGAAGTTTTACTTCAGTCGTGTGGTCTACAGCACACGCATTTTTTTAATGTTATATTTATTTTTGTTTATAGTGCGTTGGATTATTTATTCATTTACAGTACAAAATTTCTTATTTTAACATTCTTAAAATTTTACGTACAAAAAAGTTTTAAGATTATTTAAAGAGCGATTATACCCACCGTTTTAGAAATTTTATTCAACAGCGCCATTCCTCTTATCAAGCCATGCTGTGCTAGAACTTCTGTTCTGCCTTGTGGTATCTTTACCAAGTCGTGGTGACAACTACGGCTGAAGGGTATCGCACAACTTTTCCAACTGCCTGGAACCAGTGGGACTATTAAACGCACAATTTGTGGGATGTTACAAAATTTAAGGAAGTGGGAAAAGGGCTTAGTGAAGGTTGGGAGACACCTGGATATTCAGATCTGGTTCCCGTGCATCCAAAGTTAGTGAAGGAATAAACAGTTATCTGTTTTATTTTGAGACATCCTGGAGTGATTTTCTTAAAATGGAATCGATCTCTCATGTTCGTACATAATATACATCATATGTGTAGGTTCTGTATTTTTTAGAAATTTTATACGGGAAATTGTGGTATTTTAGACATTTTTATACGGTTTGTAACCACCGTACATATTCCGTGTAAAAACAGAATTTATTTATTTCAATTCTTGAACATACACTTTACTGATTATTACAATGGTTTGCATAGGCAATAAGTTTAGTAATAAGAAGAAGAAAAAAAATCCGTAACTGTATGTACATAGGTTAGTACTAGTATTTTGTGAACACCTCACTAGGCGAACCTGTGCTGATGTGTTCCCATGTTTGAGAATTAGTGCTATTCAGTCGACATAATTAAGTTATGGTATTTTATTGGGATGATCCTCCAACCAAAGATCTTACCACTCTGCTGCAGAGGTCGTCAATTAATTTATTACTACCTCTGAAATCAAACCATACTATTTTGTGTAACATTTTTATTTCAATTTGTCCAAAGAAACTTCTCAATAACAATTCTATTTTCAAACTTTCTTCAGGCAGATAGGTGACATAATATTGAAAAAATGCCAATAAGAAAGTCCAAATAAACGAGACGATTTCATGTTTAAAAAAATAATCTTTTCTAAATCATTTACACGGCCACCATCTTGAAACGGAACGTACAATCCAAATTACAGACTCTGCTACTCTCAGTCATTTATCGCACATAACAATTTATTGATTCATATTTATTGTTTACGAATTTGATTTTTTTCTGAGAAACATTTTATCTAATTTTGTGTTTGCATTATTTGACTGGATTCGTTTTCGACATATGTTACGGATCAATTTTTTTTTTTAAATGACAAATTGTCGTGGGCGGGATCTGTATGGAAAATCCACGAGTGGACTAGATCATTAAACCCATTGGTCACGTGATGCGAGTTGAGCCCCGCACAGCGATTGGACAGGATGTTAATATGGTCGATTAATCATAAGGCTCTGTTGCTGCGAGCTGCCTGGGCCGTTACTGACTGGGTTGTTACTGGTAGAGACTGGAGGTGAGGACTTCTCTTTTCTACCTTCTGGTACGCCATGAACCTTGCTTGAATGGTCGGATGGTTGGGTTGGCACCTATGGCACGATGGAAGGGGTCGTTTGCCTGATGTCGTGGTTCATTTATCAATTGAAGGGCGTTGCAACCTTAAGACTAATGACTATATAATATTATATTTTATCATGTTTTTACTTCTTCTTTTAAAATTGAAACCTTTTGATCGATACTTATCGTAGTATAAATAATTCAGATCAATGTCAAGAAAGACTCGATTATACATATAATGAACACTGCGATCGTTGAAGACTTGGATATATTTTCGAATTCAATCATACCTTCACTTTTTAATTATTGTATATTGTACCTACTTATGCATTGGCTCTATAATATGTGTATACATAACAGTATATGCAGGTGTGTATTTTATGTAGGTATATATATGTTATTTTTACGCCTCTATGGAACATATCCGTCGAGATTTATTCTAGGTATGACTAACTACCATTCTTTAGAAACTCGTAGATGTTTTGCGTTGCTAAAATACTTCTTTCAATTAATCAATGGCCTCGTCTCTAACGGTGAGATTCTGGCGCAAATCAATTTATTTGTACCAGAGTCTCACTCTCGGGCACGTCGCCATAACATATTATATTGCCGATTGAGTCGTACAAATCTGTACCCGAATTCGCCCGTGGGAAGAGCGATACGCTATTCAAATATATTAGATAAAAATTTCGACATATTTTTCAAAAAATTCAATGAGTTTGTAAGGTTTTTGGCGCTACATTCTCACTGTGAAAATGGTACTATTACAATTAATTAGATAAAATATCTGTAATGTTGTAAATTTTTGTGCACAAATAAAATAAAATAAATAAATAAAATAAATACGTACAAAAATCTCGAAAGTTTACCCTAATTTATTGTAAACCCGAATTCTAATTTGTTTGTACCTACCTAAAAAAAAATGTTGACATGATTTTATTTATTAGAAATCAGCTAGATCACTGTTACCCTGTGACTCTATGGGCAATACTTGATGGTGGAACAATCTACCTGTATCGCTACGGAAGAGGCATTGTCGGGTTTGGAAGCTTCAGATCTTTCTTATGAAGTAATTTGTATTATTTAATTTGTGTATATATTTTTATGTGAATTCCGCACAAGAGTCCCATCTGCTCCCAATCGCCTGAAGCCAGTGAAGGCATTCCCAATTGGGGTATATCATGAGGCTGAAGGTAGTGAGGATGAGAGGAAGATGGGGAAAAGTAAGATGAGGAGGTATCTGGCTATTCAGATCTAGTCACCAAACAAAGCCATTTCCATCAACGTTTCAATTCTGAATGGTGGTATTACACAAGGACGATACTGAGAGTATTTTCTATTATGGGACAATTATATAATGTTTAAATGATATAATTGTGAAATCGACACCAATCAGTCAAATGAAATTGAATTGCGCAAGCCGGGATTTGAACCCGCGACCCCCGGATCGCTAGTCGAGAGCCTTACACCTCGACCACTGAGGCCGACAATATTAGTTGGAAGTAATTATTGCACACGAATTGGCTACATTAATAAGACTTCATGTCTTGTCTAGACTAAACCACTTACCTTATGTGGGATAAGTGAAGACATCGACAACTAACATTTAGTGCGGGGATAACAGATTCCGAACCCCCGCATAATGTCTACTATTAATATCTCAGCAAATTGGTTTAATGGGCAACAATTCATTTTAGTCACCTTCAAAATTGACCTCTTGAAATCGTATAAATATGTCGTCTCAAAGTGGTTTAACCACAGTTTTAAAATGGCCTTGTAAGTCGAAACAGCTGTAACAAAAATAAATACTAAATTACTTGATAATAGCATTTTTAAATATAATTTAATACTTTTTAAATTAAAGGGATTTGTACGAATTAAACACAAAAACTTTTTTTTTATATTTGATGCTATGTTCATGTCTCTATTACGATTTTTAATATTTTTCATCAAACGCCAAACCCCTTGTATATTACACGAGATTACAATCTTAATTTATAGATATGAAAAAGGACAATTTAATATTTCATGTAAAAAATAAAATCATATAAATTAACCCAAGCCAACATCTCAGTTGGCGGGACCGAAGATCCCGCTTGATGAATAGGCATGGCTAGTGGTCTGAAAGGGTATGAAATATTAAGATGCATTCGTCCTGACAGCTGCGCAGGTAGGGGGGGGGGGAGTCGTGCAGGAGAGGCCAGGGGAGGGGGAAGACCGCGAGGCGGGACCCGAACCGGGACCAATCTTTAACTTCCACGAACCATTGTTCGCGACTTGACGATTAATCTATCTCAGCCGGTGGTTGCAGGTAATTATGCGGTAGTTTTTTTGTGGATGACGGCTGGCATATATTAGATAAACCTATGTTTTATATGGGTTTATGAAGAAGATATGTGCATATACATATAATATAATACATGTATAATAACGTTGAGTTTTGTACAATAGCCCTTTACTCAATGTTTTATATTGGAATGGTGGAATAAATAATCTTTATAAATAAAAATGAATCGCCGAAATGTGTGTACGCGCATAACTTCTGCACGACTGCACCAAATTGGATAATTCTTTTTTATTGTGTTCATTAGTGTCAGAATAAGGTTTGAATAAAATTACTGATGAGCTCTGGCATTATGAAATTTGTATGAAAAAAATGAAATAGGTTGCACGCGAGCTGTTTTAAAACTGAATATCCCGGGTATGAATGCATGGAATGCGGGAGGGGGGAGGGGAACTCGGATAGGGGGTTCGCGGGATTGGGGGAGGGGAAACCGGGAGGGGGAGGGGAGGGGGGAACTCGGGAAGGGGTTCACGGGACGGGGGAAGGGGGGAGTGGAGTGGAAAGAGGGAAGGTGGAGGAGGCGGAGTGGGAACGCGAGAGGGAAAGGGGACTTGGGAGAGGAAGTGTAGGCGAAAGTGGAACGGGACGAATGGGAGAGGACACGCAGGGAGAAACAATTTCTTTATTAAATGGCATAGCAACGCATACCGGGTACCAGCTAGTATTCAATGAACTATAATATTGACACAATACACAATGTAGGTATTATCTCGAATGATATAACTCATCGATATTACCTAAGTTCACTCCATGATAATTCGTGTTGCACTGAAATATTTAGCTACATTATAAGCATATAAAAGCCCTTACAAGTGTATAATATGATAAATAAATAATGCAACCATGTTAAATCTGTATATATCTACAGTTGTCTATATTTCACGTCTTAATTGCTTGTTAACCCCTCACGCCTCGGATCTATTTTGTCGGATGGTCAAAATATTTCTTCTTTACAATAAAATCCAACTAAATGGTTATTTCTAAACACATCCGAAACTAAAAACTGTTTTAAAAGTGTGATGAAATACGCTACCAAATTTTATAATACGAAATAAACATATATTTGAATTGAAAAGTAAATTAAATGATAACAAATCACTTTGTAAAACACCACTATTTAATCAAAATTATCTACGTGTTTCACAATCGAAGGTTTCTTCGTCAGGATAAGACTAATTGTTAATGTTAATTTTATCCTGATGAAGAAACCGTGTAATTAAAAATGACGCCACAAAGTGAATTTGCCAAAAAGAAAAAATTAAATATAAATATTTTGAATGCAAACCTAAGAAATTTTTTAAAATACGTTTTTTCTAACTTAAAAAAAGAAAAAGTTTAAAAACACACCCATATTTTATTAGGCTAATGTATTATAAGCGTCATCGATAAAAAAAAAATTCTCAAAGTTTCATTTTTCAAAAACTTTGTCGAAAACTGTGGTTTCATAAAGGTGTGCATTTTAATTATTTTTCGTTAACGGTTGACTTTTAAAGTTGATTATAAAGCATGGTGTTTTCTCCTTCCCAAAACTTAAAATTGATTATTAAACACATTTTAAAACGTCCTTAGAAATGTTATTTCGTGAAGTAATATTCGTACGTGTTTTTATTGTTTCTAATATTATTGAATTTAGCCATAAATCATATTCCCTTAATATTTTATTTCACAAAGTTACTTTTTACTCGACTTCAAATTTATACGGACGTTTATTTCTGCGGCTTTTCCGAGATTAAATTAACACATTGAATCGTACAGACTTCAAATACGCAGTGATCGCAAAGTTGCACAAATATAAATCGGGCGCAGTTAGCTATCACCAGGTGAATCTCGCTCCGGGCGCTTCAATCAGATATCCTGGCAGAGGGAATAATAAACCCTTGCTTTAATTAAAGGGTACAGCCCTAGAATCTAGAAGACGGACTTACAGGAATGCCTCAATTGATTTATTGACACTACCTTTTTAAGTGGGATTCGATATCAATAATAAATATAAATTATAGGTAAGTTACCAACCAGCCTACACATTTTTAATGGTGACCCGACAATTCATCCTGCGACAATTCATCCTGCGACAGTTCATCCGGCGACAGTTCATCCTGCCGACAGTTCATCCTGCCGACAGTTCATCCTGCCGACAGTTCATCCTGCCGACAATTCATCCGGCGACAATTCATCCTTCCTGATCATTTAGAGATTTTTTCTTCAAGTAAGTATGCAAAGAGGATATACGGCCGTAAAACCAAAATCGATATACTTATATCTGAAGGCATCTTGAGTGGAAATCCGCTGTAAAAAAAATTTTACTAACAATAATTTCGACTCTCCGAAAAAGAATGCGTGAATAACAAAATACGACATACTTATACGTGCAGTCGGCTTAGCAAAAAACCGTAAAGATTCCTACTTGCATGTAATATAACTTTTTTATCTTATATTAACACCATCTTTTTAGGGTGAATTGACTAATTAAAAAAAAAAACACAAGAGTCCCAACCGTCTCGAGCCAGTGAGTGTCAATGGCATCCCCAATTTTGGTATGGTGTGATGCTGAATGTAGTGGGGAGGGGAAGGAGATGTGGAAAACATATCTTCCTGGCTATTCAGATCTAGTCACCAAACACGGCTTAAGCCATTTCAAGTAATTAGACTAAACCATTATACACTGTACAACAGCGAAAAAATTTAAACAAATCATATGAGTGGGGAGGGGAAGGATATGTGAAAAATTCTGCTGATTTGAAAAAATGCTATTCAGATATAGTCACCAAACACGCCTAAAGCCATTTCAAGTAACGTTTCAATTCTGAATGAATAGGTACTGACGAATAGCAAAATACGATATACTTATGTGTGCATCTACTTAAGACTTAGGAGGCGGACATGTTTACCGTCGCCCCGGGAACCATTTATTGGATAACCAACACCCCTGCCATAGGTCATCCCAAGTGGTTCGCTACGTTTGGTGAATTATAAGGGTTCTTTTTAAATTTTTTCTTTATTCATTACTTACAAAATATGGTTACATAATTGGTGGATTTTTCGACCACCATGCTAGGCTGATGCCCGTGTTATGGTGGTCGATTATATGCTCGTGTTATGGTTGCCCGGGTTCTTGGAGTGATGTTTGTCAAGGTCTTGTTGGCGAATACTTTTCCTCACCTACTGCGTGGCGGTCCGGATCGGGAGAGATTACTTGAGGCAGACGTAATCAGGACATCTGATTAAATTAAAAAATTTAAACAAATCATATGAGTGGGGAGGGGAAGGAGATGTGAAAAATTCTGCTGATGTGTAAAAAATGCTATTCAGATATAGTCACCAAACACGCCTAAAGCCATTTCAAGTAACGTTTCAGTTCTGAATGAATACTGATGAATGGTAAAATACGACATACTTATATGTGCATCTACTTAAGATTTAGGAGGTGGACATGTTCACCGTCGCCCCGGGAACCATTTATTGGATAACCAACACCCCTGCCATAGGTCATCCCAAGTGGTTCGCTACGTTTGGTGAATTATAAGGGTTGCCCGGGTTCTTGGAGTGATGTTTTCCGTACTCTCTCGACCCATCGCCTTGCACCGCAATTCATCTGGCTATTTAGAAATGGTCACCAAAAACGCCTTACACCATTTCAAGTAACGTTTCAATTCTGAATGAATACTGACGAATAGCAAACGACATACTTATAGATATCTGTATATCTAAACTTAGGTACACTATATTCTAAAATTGAAAAGTAATGCAATTTTTTTTTTTATTTTGTAACAAAAAAGAACGGTTATAGGTACTTCTTGAAAAGCTAAGAGTACTTCACTTCTAAGACCCTTATCAGAGTCTCAGGTAATAAAATTGTACCTGCCCGGAACGGATTATTATCTTTGGTTTCACAAATAAAGAATAGGGGAAGGGTGGCGTGGTGGAGTCGTTATCTTCCATACGAACTGGGCACTGTCGTGGACAGTTTTGAATTTTTTAAATAAGTATCACTTCTCATAAGTCATCCACTTAAAAATTAATTAATATTCACCGTGCATCCATCAGATGCTTCCTCTCCTAAAAAGTATATTTCCGATCTTAAGAGCGTTTAACCAGCCAGCGGCTGAAAATCCACATTTCGTTGAAATATGTTCTTACGATCGTACAGGGCGGTTCCAATGAGAAAGATAATTTACTCTCTAGCATTCGCCACCAAGACCTGGAAAACATCACTCCAAGAACCCGGGCAACCCTTATAATTCACCAAACGTAGCGAACCACTTGGGATGACCTATGGCAGGGGTGTTGGTTATCCAATAAATGGTTCCCGGGGCGACGGTAAACATGTCCACCTCCTAAATCTTAAGTAGATGCACATATAAGTATGTCGTATTTTACCATTCGTCAGTATTCATTCAGAATTGAAAAGTTACTCGAAATGGCTTAAGGCGTGTTTGGTGACTATATCTGAATAAAATTTTTTTCACATCAGCAGAATTTTTCACATCTCCTTCCCCTCCCCACTATCTTCAGCCTCACAACATATCCAAATGAGGAATGCCATAGTCTCACTGGCTCTAGATGGTTGAGAGCAGTTGGGGCTCTTGTGTTATAGTAAAAAGTAAAAAAAAATATTTAAAAAAAGTTATATCATATGACTTTAAAAAAATCGCTATTGTACAGTGTATGTAGGCTTAGTCTGATTACTTGAAATGGCTTTAGCCGTGTATGGTGACTAGATCTGACTAGTCAGACAAATTGCGGTGCAAGGTCGAGAGAGTACGGCTAGAGATGTCCTGATTACGTCTGCCTCAGGTAATCTCTCCCGATCCGGACCGCCACGCAGTAGGTGAGGAAAAGTATTCGCCAACAAGACCTTGACAAACATCACTCCAAGAACCCGGGCAACCATAACACGGGCATATAATCGACCACCATAACACGGGCATCAGCCTAGCATGGTGGTCGAAAAATCCACTAAATATGTAACCATATTTTGTAAGTAATGAATAAAGAAAAAATTTAAAAAGAACCCTTATAATTCACCAAACGTAGCGAACCACTTGGGATGACCTATGGCAGGGGTGTTGGTTATCCAATAAATGGTTCCCGGGGCGACGGTAAACATGTCCGCCTCCTAAATCTTAAGTAGATGCACATATAAGTATGTCGTATTTTGCTATTCGTCAGTATTCATTCAGAATTGAAACGTTACTTGAAATGGCTTTAGGCGTGTTTGATGACTATATCTGAATAGCATTTTTTCAAATCAGCAGAATTTTTCACATCTCCTTCCCCTCCCCACTCATATGATTGGTTTAAATTTTTTCGCTGTTGTACAGTGTATAATGGTTTTGTCTAATTACTTGAAATGGCTTAAGCCGTGTTTGGTTACTAGATCTGAATAGCCAGGAAGATATGTTTTCCACATCTCCTTCCCCTTCCCACTACCTTCAGCATCACACCATACCAAAATTGGGGATGCCATTGGCACTCACTGGCTCGAGACGGTTGGGACTCTTGTGTTTTTTTTTTAAATTAGTCATTTCACCCTAAAAAGATGGTGTTAATTTCAGATAAAAAAGTTATATTATATGCAAGTAGGAATCTTTACGGTTTTTTGCTAAGCCGACTGCACGTATAAGTATGTCGTATTTTGTTATTCAAGCATGCTTCTTCGGAGAGTCGAAATTATTGTTAGTAAAATTTTTTTTACAGCGGATTTCCACTCAAGATGCCTTCAGATATAAGTATATCGATTTTGGTTGTACGGCCGTATATCCTCTTTGCATACTTACTTGAAGAAAAAATCTTCTAAATGATCAGGAAGGATGAATTGTCGCCGGATGAATTGTCGGCAGGATGAACTGTCGGCAGGATGAACTGTCGGCAGGATGAACTGTCGGCAGGATGAACTGTCGCCGGATGAACTGTCGCAGGATGAATTGTCGCAGGATGAACTGTCATGGAACCATTTTTAATATACCAAAAAATTGTTGGGCACCGAAAATTTTGGATTTTTGCTACTTTAAAAAATATATTTTATGAAGGGGTCATTGGGGTCGTGATTTATTATATTTTGATAAGGTATATATGATTTATTGCCAAATAATAGTTCGACCTCCGGTCGAGGGGTGAAGCTCTCGACTGGCAATCCGAAGGCCACGAGTTCAAATACCAGCCTGTGCAAATAAATTGTATTTGATTAAATTATGTTATTTCACAATTTTTAATTAAAAATTATATACAGTATACATATATGCAGCACGCTTCAGAGTGGAAGGCACTCTCAGTATCTCCCTCACGTAAGACCATCATTCAGAATTGAAACGTTGCTTGAAATGGGTTTAGCCGTGTTTGGTGACTAAACAGGTAGATACTTCATCGCCTTACGCTTTCCCGCCTCCTTTCCCTCCCCACTACCTTCAGCCTCAAAATATACCCTGATAGGGGATACCTCAGTCTCACTGGCTCCAGACGGGAGCAGTTGGGACTCTTGGGCGGTATTCAATAAAAAAAACTAAACAAATCGTACCAGAAAAATCGTGCTCTTTCAGTAGATGCATGGGTAGCTACTTATTATTTCATGGGATGTCCGGCAGAAGACTTCTTCAACAGTCAAATGGCGGCTCGTGACTTTTGAGTCTGATAGAGCGCTGAATTCGAAAATTCGACATTTTTTATGTCGTTTAGAACAAAAAAAATGTTGTTTTTCAAAATTCGGTTTTTTGCATGAAAAATTTCAGAAAATTTCAGTTTTGGAGTTTACTGCACCAGTTTCACGAAAATCTTCATTCGAAAATCTAAAAAAAAAATCTTTTCGGCTTCAACAACATCGAAAATGCCATTTTTTTATTTTACAACTCTAGCACACCCAAAACATAAGAGCTGCCAGTCAAAAGCTAGGTTAATATCACCAAAGTTTGTTAAGCATTGCAAAAAGTTGACTACAAATTTTTCAACAATTTATTTATATTTACAAATCAATGATTTACTTACCAACATGCAAATGTATATTTTAATAATTCGTGAGACATCGAAATTTTTTAGATCAAAAATATAGAAAACACGACGGAAAATCTATTTATGTAATGTGCCTTACAAATAGACCTACCTAATGGGTCTTCATTATACCTAGCATTCATGTGGGCAGATAACAACCACCTTCCATCCAAAACCAGCTTCTAAATTTGGTGTTTATTGTTCAGAAGAACTCCCGGATAAAAACATTTAAAAAACACAAAGTTAACATTCTTGATTCTTTGTTATATCTCGCGTCATCTCTGATTACCTATGAACCACTACACTCAATATTTCCATCGTACGACTGTATAGAACCTACCGAAAAGCATAAAAACATCAAGCTGTCCCCCGATGAAATATAAAATACATACATTATTTCTTTTCTTCGGAGATTCGGATATAATATGTTACATCCGTCGCAGCGTGATCAATAATTCAAATCTCCGAGATTAATATCAACAAAGGATTGCTTGATCGTTTTCCTCTGACAAACATTTAACATACGGCATTAATAAATACCCACAGGTTTTGAGTTGTATTCTAAATTAGCCGTTTGACGATTAATGGCCGTTCAGATTAAAACAGAGAAAGGACCGAACTAGCCGCCTCGTGCGAGACATTTGAAGGAAATATTAAGGCTCTGTTAACGGCCCCAAAAAGAAGAAGATGGAGAGATATGAAATAACGAAATTGGGAAGAGCGCGCTAACATTTACAGCGATAAAATTGATGCAAAAATCATGAAAATAATTGTCTTTAGTTTTATTTAAAGAAACGTTGTGAAATTTTTCACACATATATATAACTTTTAAAATAACTGAAACAAATGTGTTTATAATAATTTCTGGAGTATATTTTGTGATTTTTTTCTATTGAAGGAATTTTATATAATTTGCGTTTCGGCGCGACAAATTTCTAGATATTATTTTCAAGAATAACATATATTTTTTAAGAGCTTAAAAACTTCAAATGTTTAAGGGAGGTTTGCATGAAATCGGTAGAAATTCGGATAGCGGCCTCTTAAGAAAGCTGTCTTTAAATGTTGTGCAACTTTTACACACTCACGTTACCGAATTCAAAGATTAAAAAATGACCACTTTTTAACAATGACCGGACAACTTAGAATGTAATCAACTCAAAACCTTTGAAAAATCATCAAAAGTGCTGAAAAATTTACATTAAAAATTGGTTACTTTAGGTTAGGTTATGCGGGCTATTTTTAAATTGTTTTCATAGCTTTTCATGACTTTTCAAAGAGGTGTTAAGGGATTAGAATACCAAAAAAATCAATTATTGCTTTATTTATTGAAAATAATCCATTCTCAAACACAGTCGATTCGGCAAATCTATTACGCAATAACTTTATGAACACAACCACAAAAATTTTTGCATTCTAAATATTCACTGTATTTTTAAGTCCCTCGGTATTTAAACACGTTGAATACATTGATAATTCAATAATTATTACACTGGTGTACAAATATGTTAGAAAAATCAGCTAAACACGGTAAAAATGATGTTTTATACGCGAAAATTTTGACAGCGACCGTTTCAGATTGATTTGTTTATATCAGTTTTTGTAAACCTGAATATTTCTGTAAAAAAAACATAGAATAATGACACCTATTGATTATTATCAGAAGTAGGCCATTCAGTTTTCTTAAAACGTCAGGGAATATTTGCCAAAATTGGCAGCAAAGCAATCCGTGGTCTTTTAAATAGTGCCAGATTGTGGCAAAAAGCGCTCGAGTGCTTATAATAAGATTGGATTTCAAGAACCTTGGGGTTTGACCAACCAAAAATTCCAGATCTGGTCCTGTCCGCCGTTATGAAAAGTGACACAGAATCCGTTGGAATGCCTGAAACATTTATCACTGTAGCTCGGGCATTGAGCATCCTGTGCCGTGAGCCACCACTCCACTCAGTGCCCAATGCCCGGTACCCGGTATACCCAGTACCCAGTACCCGGCCGCTTGACGTCTTAATCCTCGACCCGGGAGTTCTTTGTGCCAGCGCATTGTGTAATTATGCCTTCATTTACATAGGAACGTATTACAATATTACACTGTTCGACGATGACGCTTAAACCTTGCCGTTAATAATAGATTTAAGTTGGTTCGGTGGGAATCAATCATTTGTTGTGGTGAAGGTGAACCGAAGTGCACTAATTGATACAAACATAAATGTAGGTATCAATCATTGGGACATTGCTACTCATCTCAGCGGCCAGAGACATCCAGCAAACGAAGGTTCAAATCCTACGAAATCCAAAAAAATAAACATTTTTTTAAAGCCAATACCCAATCTTCAGTCTTTAAAATAAACAGGCAAAAGAAAAGAAAGCGCTATCTAGCGATTTTCTAGTTTCATTTCTACCGCGTGTGAATTGCACACTCTGTTTTTTTTGAAATATCAGTTCCCCAAATGCCTTGAGAAAAATAGTTTGTATCAGTTCCCCACATGCCTTGAGAAAAATGGTTTCTTTTAGGACCCATATAATCCTTTGAGTTGCCGTGTGGAGGGTCCTTTTATGGAAAGGAGAGAGAGGAAGTCCTGGGAAGGAAAAAGGGATGAGAGGTGGGTAGGAAACTGGAGTTCAGTGCGTTCAGGTCATCCGCCACCAAGACGTTGAAAAACCTCACTGCATGAACCCGCGACAGCCACCAAACATAGCAAACCACTTGGGGTGACCTATGGCAGAGGTGTTCATTCAATAAATGATTTCCGGGGTGGCGGTACCTATTCCCTCCTCCCAAACTGAAAAACATTGGCAAAGTCAGTCAGCACACTCAGCACATTTTTTTTAAAAGTTTTCTTTATTTATTGAATTTTTAATTACATAAATTGTGGATTTTTCGACCACCATGCTAGGCACATGCCTGTGTTGTGGTGATCATGAATGGCACATTGAATCTAACCTAACCTAAGATTATTATCTACGATTATAAATGGCAAATGTTAATCATAAGGTCAAAGAACTTGCAGATGCACTGTCATTAAAATAATATTATAATGCATATCGAATTTCCAATCGATACTCAACTCGACAAATAATAGAAAAGCGGGATCAAAGATTGGATAATGAAAATAGGTCAACCCACAAATTGATTGGAATGTTTTTGTAGACAAGAAATGAACCAATAATTAAATAATTTGTGGAAATCTTTACTTACTCGTGTTTTTTAAATCAATATCTATTTTTGCTCTTTGCAAACAGAGTCAGGAAGCTTCTAGCTTCATTCACATTCATGCATAAATTCTTCTCAGTTATTCCATCCCTTGTCGCGATCCGAATCGTGTGAGAATCCGAATGTGATGATCAATCGTGCCATGACTTCCTGGGCCGTCCCCGAATTCTTCTTCCATCCACTTGCTTATGGAGAATATCACAAATTTGCGGTTCATGCAAGTATAAAAAAGGTCATGAGGCAGTTTTACTATTTTGTAAGATGCATCTAAAGATAGTTGCTAAACTTTCAGTAACTGGCATTGAAAATGTCGATGGTCAATGCAATTGAGCCGCTCGCGTTCTGTCGATTGACGAGTTCTGATAGGCAGAAGTTTTAGAAGTCGCTTTCGGAGCATAAAGAAGTACATGGGAACTCCCACGAGTATACTTTTTAGAGGTTTAATACCCAACTAAAGACAATAAAATTATATTTTCTTTAAATATCTACTATCATATTTTAACAATGACCGTTGCGCTGAGAATCGACCTTCAGTGAGGGACTTAATTAAAGAGTTCCATGCCAACTCAGAATAAAACCAACTCAGAACCACCTCAAAAAGGTCATGAAGATATGAAAAAATAATTTTAAAATAGCCGGCAATCCTAACCTAACTTAGCCTGTAACCAATTTTTTTTATCATCACTCTTAACGATCTTTCTGAGTTGGTTTCATTTTGAGTTGGTTTCATCTTAACGATCTTTCTGAGTTGGTTTCATTTTGAGTTGGCCGGTGACCTATTTAAAGTGACCCGTTATCATGTCAAATGAGACAGGGGTTCAAACAACTTTTTATGTGATTACCGCAAAAGAGTGCCAACTGTTCCCGTCTGGAGCCAGTGAGACTATGACAACTGACAACCCCTTGGGTTATGTTGTGAGGTAGGTAGTGTAGAGGATAAATAGAAAGGCAGGGAAGGACTTGTCTATTGAGATCTGGTCACCAAACACGGCTAAATCCATCTCAAGCAATGTTTCAATTCTGAATGGTATCTTCCACTCTGTAACGAGCGGCAAATATGCAATATATTATTTTTAATTGATTAATTGGTAAAAAAATTTTTTTTTTAAATAAATTATTTGCTCTCACCGGGATTTCAACCCGCGACCTTCTGATTCTAGTCGAGAGCCGCCCCCCCCCCCCCGACCACGGAGGCCTAAATGTAAATTTTTAGCAATCTGTATAGTTATGTATCTGTTTTAAAACATTTTGCAAATTTTACTGAACTATTTCATTCGTATCGGCAGTATGATGTTTTGCTTGCCAATATTTGTGCGAAAATTAAAGCAAATTAAACATCAGAAAGTCCTTTGTCGCCCAAGTTGGTCCGCACCGCCAGTATCCCCAGTACCACCACTGCGCACCGGTCTGTCTGGGTAACTGGGAGTACGTGTTCGACGCTCACGTGAGAATGAACCCATTCCTCTTGAGGGGCCGACGGTCGGGGGAGGGACGGGGTGTGTGGTCTTTCAGACGGACAGACGTCTGTTGGTCGCGGGGGTGGGTGACCGGTAGGGTTGACACCAGGAAAAGGCACTTTCTTGGCCAAAAAACAAACAAGATTTTTCAGATGCAGACCTAATTATCCTTTAATTTTAAAAGTAAAATGTTCAAAAATTCAAGGAATAGTATTAATATTCTGCTTTAAGGGTTAGAAAAAGGGGTGGGGTAATTTTTACGAAATCGAATGTACACCGTGACCTTCCGATTGTTTTGAAGTAATAGACAACCAACTTTATATACTAGATAGAAGATTAGACACTGAAATATGGCAATAGTTGAACTGGTAACATTAGAACATAATTAAAGTTTTAATTGCAGTTGACTATTCTGAAATAGGACTGACTATAGAATAGGTTAAGATGAAACCGTGCGAAATAATGCAAAATCATACAAAATTATGTATTTGTGTTTTGACATTTTAATCGCTTAGGCTTAGAAGTATTACAGATTCTTCAACTAAATACTGCGTGTAGAACATATCTTGGCCTTTGAAATTTTTTTTTTTTTTTTTTTTATTTTTTTTTTTGAAATATACATATATATAACAGATTAGCAGAAGGAAAATATTTGGTTCATAAAAAAACTAATTACAGATAAAGTTATTTCTTGTTAATGAATCTACCCAATTTAAAAGAGAAAAACATTTCTCGTGTTTGAATTGGGGAGTTGTGCTATTATAGAAAAAGAAAAAATAATATACAAATATATAATCTTAAGTATCGATAATTTTTTTTACAAGTCTTTTAATAAGCATAGAAAAAAATAAAGTATTAGGTCTATAAAAAAACACTTTCAAGTGCAAACTCTCCTACTTATAAACCCCTTTTCGAATGTGGTTTTATTGTTTGATGTGGCAAATACAGTTTCTTTCCTAATAATCACAAAAAAATTATATTCATGCCCGAACATCACAAAATAAAATAAAATATGTATTTTCGCGTTGTTATTTTTGACATCAATCAATACGGCCGCCAGTCGATGAATTCGGATTTTCAAAGTGAACGTTATGCTGTTCACCTAAGGACTACAGACTTGCCACACCCATTTAGTAAAAGTTTACAATAAACAATGCGTGAAAAGGGATTTAATGTTTTTACGACCTTTCCAAAAGCTTTTTCTCACGTATTTTTAAACCCCTCCCAAAAAGAGGTGTGAATTCCGATTTCGATTTTTTCCTGGACTATTTGATCACCTTAATGTCATTAGCTACTTCGACATTGCAATGAAATAGATTGATGATTAAAACCGTTATTTTCTGTGCACAGATGATGCCCATTAAAATATAATGTAGTTTTAACAGTATTCGAAAGTTGGTGTATCAAAAATTCACTCGATAAGACGACAAATTACGCCCTCGGACGGCACATTCTGCACCCTTACCATCGCCCATCGGCAGTATTGGAAGTTGGTTGGCAGTTGGTTGGCAGTTGGTTGGCAGTAAGGGCAGTTGGGCAGTACAGGCACCCCTGCGCGGGCGGTAGAGTGGAGGTAGGGCGGGAATCGATCCGAAGCGCCACTCGTTATTCGGACGACAGCCCCTGAGATGAGCTTTGATGCTGGAGACGCGGGCTTGTCTACACTTCTACACTCCGCACGGCGCTGACATCTAGCGACCAAATACTAAACTACTTCATATTGGAGTATTGATACGTGCGATATCAATGACCAGGGAATTAATATTATTTTGTTAAATTAATTAAATATTAAATCTATCGTTATAGGTTCAGTTATTACTTAAAATTTTAAACTTTTCTTAACATCATTCATGGAAAGCTGTATCTCTAAATCTTTGTTATGTTTGTTATTCATTTAAAGTCATCATGGAAGATCCAGAAAAATGTTTTTATTTACGCCATAAAAAAAAATTATGCCAGAAAAGGGTTATTATGTCAGAAAAAGATTATTATTCAAGAAAAAGGTTATTTTTCCAGGATAATGTTATTATGCCCAAAAAAATGTTATCACATTAGAAAATTTTAAAAATATAGTTATTCATTATTATGCCAGAAATAAGGTGTTATGCTAGAAAAATGTTATTTTGTGACAAAAATTCTATTTTGTCAGAAAAAAGGTTATTATGCCAGATAACGATTATTATGTCAAAATAGGGTTATTATACCAGAAAATTTTATTACCTAATAACATTTTACAAAATGATGAATTTCTAGCATAATAACCTTTTTCTGGCATACTAACATTTTTTCTGGCCCAATACCTGCTAATTTTTTTCTCCGTGTTCTATGATGTCTGCAAATAAATAATTTTATAATTTTCTGGCGTGATAAGGTTTTTTTGGCATACCTATGCCAGAAAAAAATTATTATGCCAGAAAATTGATTATTAAGCCAGAAAAGGTGTAATTGTGACAGAAAAAATGTTATTATGCCAGAAAACGATTATTATGCCAGAAAAGGGGTTATTTTGCTACAAAAATATTATGCCTAAAAACCATTATCACGCCAGAAAAGGGTTAATTTTCGCACAATGGCCCTAAGTCAGAGAAAGTACGACAACTGGGAAATAGTAGTGGGAAATTGAAAGGAGTTGGGAATTCGGATTTGATAATACAAGGTTTTGATTTCGGATGTGTTCACCTCTCAACAATACTTACAGAAACAGATTACTCTAACTCTGAAATAATAAAAAATCTATGTGTTATTACATTATAGAAAAGGTAATATCAGAAGACAAATCCATAGATTTTAAAAATGGTTGTTGATGCGCCAGAAGAAGAAACGGTAGCTCAACAAACCAAATATATTTTACGCTTCCCCTATCCTTCAATAGGTAATATTAAAAATATGAATCATGAAATTAATATAATCAAATTGTTTTTGGAAAATAAATAATATTATGTTCGTGTCAGTCTCCATATACTTGTAGCCTACCTAAATCACGGTCTCGGGTTTTCAATAATGTTAAATCATTTTCTCATCAGATTTGTTTATAACTTTCAGATTTATCGCTCTAAAATTTGTATGCTTCACTATTGAAAGTGATTTATTCTCAACATTGTGGCTGAATTGCCCATGAGAGGTTAATTAATATTTTTCACCGAAGAGCGCTCCATCCATCTTGTTCGCTTATTTATCTAGAATTCTAGAACGCCATTAGCTGCAAAGCCAAGCTGGAAGAAATACTCCATTATTGTTGAGGAAGCAGCAAGACGATGAATGACAATAGTATACTAATAAGACAAATACAAGATCAACACAATTTCCAATTATGTCTTTAGCCTCCCAACAAATTACAACCACTTGTTGTTTAATCTAACAATTTCTTTTACTGCTACATCTTAGAATTATTATGACTTTTCTTCATCCGCAAGCGACTGTAATAAATTTTACGCTATATTATGAAGCACTAGCTGGTTCCCAACATGCGTTGCAAGGCCATATTCAAAGAAATAAATTGTTTCTCCCTGAATGTCCTTTCCTGTGCGTCCCCGTCCCCCTCCCGCATCGCCTTTCCTTCCCGCGTTCCCCTTACACCTTCCCTGCCTACCCTCTCCGCTCCCCCGTCCCGCCAACCCCCCTCCCGCGTTCCATATATTCAATCCCAGTACATTCAGTTTTCAAACAGCTCACGTGCCACCTATTACAATTTTTTTATTAAAATTTTCATATATTACAAATATTCATTTTTGTATAGATATTATAAGAACAATTAATCTAATTTGGTACCTAACATAGGTAGGTACCTATTTAAAATATCTATAATTTTAAAAATCCAGAGAAAATTCTTTTGTTAAAAAAAAAATCTGCCTGCTAAATTCACATTCATCAAACACTGTTGTCTTTGATCAAACGCGCGAACTGACAAACGTAGGAAGTTAAAATAGTCGTTAAGTTTTCTAAAATTATCAAATTTTCTGCGAAATTTTCTTAATTTTTCTTTCCGTAAGAACCATCTAGAAAGTATTAGAAAACTTTTAAGAAAGATGAATGAAATAGGTAAAGTCGTTCTGAAGTTATGGCGTGACCAGGTTCCCCTGGTCATTTCATTTTTATACCTATATATATAGATTTAATCGACTTGATTCATAAGTTCCTAGCGCATTTTCTGGATAACAGTGCTTCGGAAAGAATTTTATTCAAATGTAGGTAGGAATTATTCGTAATTTAATTTTTGGCGCTGGCAATAGTTATTCAATGCGTTACATACGTTAATTCCGCGTTACACAAAACAGCCAGCGCCGCTGGATGCCATATTCATTCTGTTCGAGTAACTTTGGCGGTTGCCTATATTTTTCTGAAACCTTTCTGATAAAATCACCTTGTGAATTTTTGGGTGTTTAATAAAGTTAAACTTTTGAATAATATACAAATCGCATTATTTAAAACGCATTCTAACATAATCTCCGCACCCTTATTATAAACAATTTAACCATTTTTACCACCCCATATAGTATGAACAGCCTTTTCATAGATACGTTATTAGATTTTCACGGTCAAAACTATTTTCGTTATTTGTTTTCGGAGTGTTATGCTGTGATGGGCTACCTCTTTCTTTAGCCAACGTTTCTGACAGCGCTGCAGTGTCCATCATTCAGGATCTACCCTGATGATGTACACTGCAACGCTGTCCGAAACGTTGGTTAAAGAAGGAGGTAGCGCAACACGGCATAACGAAAAAAGCCTTTTAATAGTTTTAATGGAATACCATTATATTAGATTTTTCAAATTTAAAAGGTTTGTGTATTATTGTTGGCTAAATACAATTACTGGAGTGTGAATTAGGTACCGAAAAACAAAATCTTCCTTATATTTATTCAATTTTAACCGAGGAATTACAATATCATTGGCAACTATAAAATTAACATTACAAAAACAGCTATTCAAGAACACAATTTTGAGGTTATTCAACTCTGATTTCCTGATCTGCTCAATCATTTTCAATGCATTTTCCCCTCTCTCCCTTTGAAGTCTAATTTAATAATGTCGCTACTCTACAAATTGGTTTGACAACTTCACCTCGAAACCACGATTTACTAATTGAAATATTGATATCTCGTTTCTGGTCAAATGTCAGTTGTTCGGTATGAAAACAGTAACATATCCTTCATATTCCTTCCACCATCGGCTCCGGCCATTGGGAATCGTCTAAATAATAATGAAATTGAAGTATCATTGTGTTGCATGTCATGCGCTCATATAATCCCTGCTAATTAAAATATTCACCCGGCCACATTTATCACAGTCCAACACCGGAGCAGGTTATGAGCCGATGCGATTCACAGCTCAAAACAAGTTCAAAACTCAATAAGATTCCCATACGCCACAACGCCACGCTAGGAATTTTATTTACCCGACAGTACCTACCACGCTATACACCATTAAATTTATTACCTGCATTGCCCAGTGTTTTGTAATCAGTTTTGTTCTGATATTTTTAAATGGGTCAATAACTGAAATATAACATAGATTAAAGTTTGATGTTTTGTGTGTTTCCGGTCATTATTTGTCGTGTTGCATATCCGGTGCATGTTACATTTCAGTAAATCTTAATGTGTATCTGATAATAAAGTATTTCGAAAGCATGAAGATGTCATTATGATCAATGATTTTGTTTAGCGTGGGCCTAAGAAAGCGCTGTTTGGAAGACTTTGTTGATTAGGGCGATCCACTAGTCCTTGAAATATTTGAAATCTGAAGGGCCCCGCCATTATTTTGGGAGGGATTTAAAAATACGTGGCAATACTTGAGAAGTATTTTTTCGATAGGTTGGATAAGGTATTCGAGAGCTGTTTTTTACATGTTGATTTCGTAAAGGCCTGTAAAAAAAATGAACTCCTTTCTTATGCATTGTTTATTATAAAATTAAGGAAATATAAAATCGATTTCACGGAATCAAGTGACATAGAGTCTAAGGACGTCCGTCCGACATCGTAGCGGGGCCGAAATGCAAGTAGTGTTTATGTAGTGGCCGGATGACATAATATAAGGTTTAATTCTCAATTCCAAATTAGTTGAACACCGCCCGTTTTGATTCATGACGAATAAACAGCGCGAAATTGCATTGTTTTGTGATATTTTGTAAAATTTGGGCACAAACATTCAAATGTTTTTCGATTATTTTCTAAAAAACTTCCACATTATACAATAAAACTTTATCCGAAAAGAGGTTTATAAGTAGAAGGTTTTGCACTTGAACGTATTTTTTATAGGCCTGATACTTTATTTTTTTTCCAGTCTTGTAAAAAAACGTATTAAAAAATACTCTATTATTTCTAAGGCCAAGCAAGATGTGTTTTACTCGCAATATTTAATTGAAGCATCTATAATAATATTTCTAAGCGATCAAAATTTCAAACGAAAAACACATGATTAACTAAGCGCGAATTCCTGTGTTAACTTGACTAACAACCATCGATGGCTAACTTTGACCAGATGACTAACACCTACTAGGTGAATAACTTTGACTAGGTGGCTAAATTTGACTAGGTGACTTACTTTGAGTAGGTGGCTTACTTTGATTAGGTGGCTAGCTTTGACTAGGTGGCTAACTTTGATTAGGTGGCAAACTTTGACTAAGTGGCTAACTTTGACTAGGTGGCTAACTTTGACTAGGTGGCTAACTTTGACCAGGTGGCTTACTTTGACTAGGTGGCTTACTTTGACTAGGTGGCTAACTTTGACTAGGTGGCTAGCTTTAAGTAGATGGCTAGCTTTTTTTAAAGTTATTTATTAAGTTAAAAGAAATACAAATTTCGCTTTGTTAACTTAAGTGTACATTGATAGGAACAAAAATAATATATATATTAATAATTATGGTTTACTACCTAAGTAACATATTTTTCTTAAGTAAGAACATTTTGGTTTTGCTCATTGATCTTGAGGGCAAACAGTTTTTTTTTAAATATATTTATTCTATTTACGGTTGTCAGGCAATCAGGAAGGAGATTAAAAATGTGTACACCCTCATGGCCAATGTTTCTTTTACCACACTCTGTCTTTGCTGAATTTGTATATAATTTATTATGTTGTCTTGTGTGGTGGTCATGTAATTTTGATGTTTTCATAAATGAAGTATTTGTGTGTATGAAGCCATTTTGGGTTTTGTGAATTAATAGGCATATGTTGTATTCGTACAGTTTTCTAATTTTAAGTAAGTTAGTTTCTTGGTGTACTCTTTTGGTGGGGGTATCTGGTCTATAGTTAAAAAGTTTTTTTTGTAACTTTATTTTGTATTATTGAATTTCGTTTAGATATGTGATGTTTGTGTTTCCCCATATTTCTATGAGATAATTTAGATGGGATTGAATTAAACTAAAGTATAATCCCCTCTTTACTTGTATTGGTAGAAGATGGGCTATTCTGCCAAATACACCAATTAGTGGGATAATTTTTTTTTTTACTTTTTGTATGTGGTTTTTAAAAGATAAGTGTTTATCGATATGAAGTCCCAGGTATTTTTCACTATCTGAAATTTGTAGGTTTTTTTCCTTAAATTTGTAGCGTTTTTTTGTGAAAAAAAAGAAAACCACCGTTTTTTTTTTCGTTTTTTTTTTCGTTTTTCTTTGACTAAGTGGCTAACTTTGACTAGGTGGCTAACTTTGACTAGGTGACTAACTTTGACTAGGTGGCTAGCTTTGACTAGGTGGCTAACTTTGATTAGGTGGGAAACTTTGACTAAGTAGCTAACTTTGACTAGGTGGCTAACTTTGACTAGGTGGCTAACTTTGACTAGGTGGCAAGCTTTAACTGGTAGGCTAGCTTTGACTAGGTGGCTAGCTTTGACAAGGTGGCTAAATTCGACTAAGTGGCTAACTTTAACTCATCTTTTCAATATTATTTTATCTACCTGCATTAGGAAAATTAAAAAAAAAAAACATTGTAATAGGAAAATTTCTCTTATACAAATTGTATACTCCCTTATTTGAAATTTAAAAAAATATATTTTTTTTATATTTAAGTAGGTAGGTATTTGAGTATCTATTTATAATAAATCCCATGATTGTGGAGAAAGTTTTGTTTTTGATTCATTAAATTAGAGAAAATTAGAAACAAAATTTTTTAAATAAATTTTTTTTTAAAATAAAATTTAAGCGAGTTTTATTTAAGTGTTCACAGAACTACTAGTAATATGTAGGTACCTACTTGATCTGGCAAATACAGCTTCGTAGGATTATGTTATTTAATGATCTTAAGTTTGACCACCGATAAATATTTCTCCAGCTTCTTCTCCAGATTTCCCAGAAGTTTCTCTTCATCAAAAACCCAAATTCAATTCTCAACGCTAAAAAAAATTCCTTCTTTTTCCATTGATCATAAGTTTTCTATTAGAATTTCCCAGCAGCTTCTCAATTACTTGCACAACCAAATATTTGCAATATCTAATGTGGATTATCTACACGCTACTATCACTCCAAGCTAATGTTAATCAGTTGTTATTCGGGAAATATTTTCACTTTTTCAATATAGACACCAACCAGCTTGTTCCTCTTAAATTATATTAAACTAGCTGGTTCCCGGCATGCGGTGCAAGGCCATATGTATGCAAACAAAAAAAAATTCTCCCTGCATGTCCTTTCCCGTGCGTCCCGTTCCCCTCTCGCAACCCCTTCCACCTTCCCTGCCTTCCATCTTCCCTCTCTTGCTCCTCCGTCCTGCCAACCCCCCTCCCGCGTTCCATATATTCAGTCCCAGTACCATCAGTTTTCAAACAGCTCGCGTGCCACCTATTACAATTTTTTTATTAAAATTTTAATTTTTCATATATGTATTACAAATAGTGATGTTTGTATATTATAAGAACAATCAATCATATTTCGTACCTAACATAGTTACCTACCTATTTAAAATATCTATAATTCTTGATTCCCCTTTTCTTGGCTTTTCATTAATTTGATTCAAAGTATTTTTTTTATTTTTTTTTATTAATAATTTTTTTTTGTACATACATTGGTATAATTTTACAGTACTTAAAGGCATTTTTCATATATAAACATTTAAAAATTAAAGAATAAAGAATAAAACAATTAGCAGATTAACCAAAAAAATCCCACATAGGCATCGCTTGTTCGTGCGTGGGTATACTTGTGTGTTTTTAAAACGGTTTAAATTTGACTCATATATATACATTATCTTTGTAGATATTAAAGTATAAAATTAAAAAAACAATTAAAAAATAAAATTTGTGTTTACTAAATTACAATTCAAACAAGATGTTAATAAAGATTAAAATTGATTAAGTTACATCAGGTCAGATGTTATAGCAAGTAAATGTTTTGTATCAATGGTATTGATCCAAGACTTTATTACATTTTTATATTTGCTGAAGGAGGATATATTTTTACATTCAATTTCTGTAGTCTTGTAGAGAGCATTATACATCTTTGGTTCAATAAAATACGCATGTCTTTGCGCAAGCCTAGTTTTACACGGTGGAACATCAAATACATTATTTAACCTATTACTAAATCGGTTTTAATTTTTTGTAAAAAGAATATTTCGAGAAAATATATATTTTAAACATTGTATACAATAAATTTTTCTTATCTCTAACAATTCTCGAGAACTTCAAATAAATTCATTAATTTAAAGAGTTTTGAAAATGGAACAATCATTGTTTTGCAAAATTCTCAAACTTTGACATTTTTGATAGTTCTCAAGAGTTTTTGTAATGATTAAAAACTTTTCAGATGTATTGTCATGTGGTTGAAATAATCCAGAAACCTTTGCGGGGGTTTAAAGAATATATTTTGAAGGTTCCAAACATTTCCTTGACTTAATATAGCTATACATATACATAGACATCTCACATACTCGTATAAATACATATACCCAAGCAAGCAAGCAGATTTTTATATATAAATTTTCGCAATATCAAGCTGGTATTAAAGCAACAAAAATTGTCCGGTGACTAATCTGATTTCGAAATATAGAAACAAATTTTCCACCTTGCTGTTTCGTATCAAATCCAATAAGCAAGGATCAGGAAGTTTCGCGTGAATGTTCTCAAGTACCTATCGCCTGTATTAACGGTATGATGTTAACTAAACGCGAGTACCGAGTACTCCTCAACCAGAGTCGGCAGCTCATGAACAGTTCAACAGCGGTGAGCGGTGAGCGGTGTCCCATAAATCAGCAGGTGTTGTGGACTAGATCCAGAACGCAGAAGCCAATCACGACAACGTTAGTTCCCAGTCCCAGTCCATGAACAAAGAATGTCTTATTTATTGTTCCCCACAGTTGCTTTGATCGCCTAGAGCTGAAGTTTCCTGAGATTTATTCTTCGTCATTTCAAAAGACCGTAAGCTCTTCGGCTATCTATGAAGGTACAAATTATACAGGGTGTTAAGGGACGTACTTCATTAACTCTAACCAGTGATTCCTGACATTATTTGGAGTACAAAATGTTAATGAAATTTTGGTCTACGGTGATTTTTTGAGATGTTTTTTTCTTCAACACCCAACAAAAACAAACTTCCATATGTCATCACTGATCACTTTGTCGAATAACCGCCCAACTGTCACCCTCACCTTTATGTAAGTTGAGGCGGCTATGGGAACCGCCGCCCCGGGAACCATTTATTAGATTACCAACACCTTTGCCATAGGTCACCCCAAGTGGTTCGCTACGTTTGGTGACTTAGCAGGGGTGCCCGTGTTCATGGGGTGAGGTTTGTCCAGGTATTGGCGGCCGATGCGTCTGCCTACCTGCCGCGTGGTGGGCAGGATCGAGAGAGACTGGTTGAGGGACGTCTGTTATCCTCTCCAGCCGGAATATCTCGACCCATCGCTGTATACAATGTTTTTTTAGAAATAGATTTAGCTTACTTCCAAAGCTCTAAATATTTTAACAGCAGTACCAAACCTTATTTTTGAAAAGTTATCTACTTTCAACTATGCTGCAGCGTTTTTTTTAAATCAAAATATGTGTATTACAATATTATTTAATTGTGATTATTGTTTAAATGCTTAAATATATTATAATGATGGTATTACTGTAATAACTCTACTTGCATATTGTCTCGATCTACTTAACGTGTTATAATAATTCCTCGCCATAATATAACAGGGTGGCAGTTGTGCCTTTTAATTATTGTGAGAGAAGTTAAAAACAGTCAACAAGTCAACTAAAGTCAAAATCAAACAAAGACTTCCGCAACAGATGATTCGAGAAATATTGACAGCTACGATATTAATAATTTTTGGCATGGGTTCCAAAATCTAACCGAAATCACAATATACTTAAATCACATATTATTATGCTTTATTACATGAAAGAATGTACTGTAAGTTATATATCTATTAACTAAACGATCCAACGCACTTCAAATCTATGAATGACAAAGAATAATCCAATATGTTATAAACTATTTCAGCGTCCTTAAGAAGAACTTGCTCGTATGTGTTTTAATACAGTAACGTGATAATAATTGCATCTAACAATGCTTTCAATCAAAGTAATGTTTCTATACTCCTCCCTTACGTATTCCCAAACAACAGAATCAGAGAGAAGGGCACATTATAATGCGGAACCGTAAATTACAACAAATTGCATTTTGCACGTCCGCAGTTATTATTAAGTTGGCTGCAGTTGCGTGAGCGAATGCACTATTTCAGTTTAGCCATCACTCCTCCCTTTCCTCCCTTCGCTTTCCTCTCTCCCTTCCCCTCGTCATCCCCCCACCACCCCTTCATCCCCACCATCTCTCCCGCTCTGCCACCGTCTCCAGCTGGCAATCATGTTCATGACATTGGTATACCTCGCTCTTCTAATACTTAGAAATCATTTCAAAGCAATAAAACGACAAATTTATTCAGAACAAAAAGCCTTCAAATAAATCTTAATATTTGTTGGGCAATATTTTGAATAAAACGACCGGAATCATAATTTCCTACAATTCTCTTTCAGGTTGCATACGCTGGCGCATAACTCGCTAGGGTAGTTAATTATTGTGTCTAAAAGTATTTTCAAGTATTCAAGACAGTACCTACAGGTCACCCTGGCGAACTTCCATACCCAGGGGTGGCTCCTGAACTAGCTAAACAACAAGCAACTTTGTTCGACGCGTGTTACCTAACTTTATACATACCTGCGTCGACAATTAATTTAAGCTCTCATCATCAATCACGATCTTGTCTGTATCATCTCACGCGGAGAACGCGTTGAAGCCTAAAGTTTGGTGCTCAGCGCCCGGCGGAGTAACGGAGGGAGATTTATTATCACCTTACCTACTTATCAGTTTAACTAACAGATTACATTATATTATTACAGGTAAACAGCCCGTGCCATGCTAGGGCTGGCCCAGGCGGAAGACGATGACGATGATAGTCATCTCTGCATCAAGTGCAGAGCCACCATTCTCGGGCTCGACAACTATGTGCAACATAGAAAATCTTTGTGTAATAAAAACAAAACATCTCTTCCGGCATCGCTAAATGTCAGCCCTGAATCTCTCAAGACTGGTAATGCACAATCCCTCTCCAATGAAGTGGCGCATCGTGAAAACCACCAAGGAGCCGACGTATTTTTTCAGTCCCTCGAACTTCAAAGCAGCGCCAAACGACCGCTAGTGGGAGCCACCGCCATTCCTACTGGAGGCAAGACTAGTGCAGGAGTTCTCACAAGGCGTGCCACCGCCGCTATGCTTTCTACAGGGAAAGACATTCACAATTACTCAGAAGCCTCTACGAGTATAGTTTCCCAAAAGAGAGGCGAAGACTGGATCGGGGGTCACAATTTAAGAGTAACTGGAACGGAAGACAATCAAACCAAACTTATTAAAGCCGTAGCAAACATATGCGAAACGGTTAAAAAGGAGCCCACTGATCGCCCCTTCTCTTTGTTAGATTATAAACATGAAGATGATTATAATGAAGACTCCGAGGAATCGGACGAAATTGACGACGATGACCAAATGCAACCGGTCCCAAAATGGAAGCCACCCGCTTCCCATACAGGCGGTAAATGGAAACCATTGTTTAACAGCAGAGATTCATCCAATCACTGGCCATCTACCAGCGCAATAACTCCAGAACCAGACCACACTGATGATTGGGAGGATGAACATACAGGAGGTAAATGGAAACCTTTTACATCGGAATCACTCACACGGCTAGATAAAATACCAGAAATGGACGAAGAAGAAGAAGACGTATATATGCCACCCCCAGGTCACACTAAGGGGAAATGGATTCCAGGGGCTAAAGATGGAATCAAACTAATTGATCACAAAGCCCAAATCATGGATGCTACGGCAATACACCGGAAAGAAGGACGATCAGTTCAGTATTGGTGCGGACCCTGTAATCGCCGATTAGGTTCTCTACAAGTTTACGAAAAACATTTGCTATCCAATTTTCATTTGAAAAGAACACTTCCTGAAAAGGATTTGGAATATTCTGGAGCAATGAAGATGAACTCAAATGATTCACTTACCGGAAAAAGAACCAAAAAACCATCAATTTACCTCAATGATTCCATATTTTTGCAAACAAAAAAGAAAACCGTCAAGAAAGCGGAGGCGATTATAACACAGCAAATAGTCAAGAAACGCCGGCGTAGACCAACTTTGTCCACGTGTATAATTTGTAAATACAGAGTCAAACCGTTTTTGATGGGGAAACATCTGATATCGCATTATCATTTCAGAAAAGCTTCTCCCAGTGATGAAGTAAACAAAACTCAAATATTAGATAACATCCATCGAATAGTTCTGCAGTCTCCGTTTCAGTGCAGTCCCTGTAAGTTCTATACCAACTGGCAGTCGATATTTTTACAACACTGGAGTTCCCAGGATCACAAAAATGTCACAGACAATCTCTATGGTCGCTTTTGGTGTTCGTTTTGCAAATTTGAGATTTCGGATTCCCAAATATTTTATGAACATTTAATTGGACGTGACCACGCTGAAGTAGTGGCGGCCATCAATAGATCCATGCCGATAATAATTCGAAAAAAGTCCGTGATAAGCTGCGGAAAATGTAATAAAGAATTTAAATTCAACATTCAGCTGAAGCGTCACATCAGATTATTTTGTCGCGGAAATAATACTTCTACGGCTTCTGATGAATATCAGGGTAAAAATAAATGCAGTCAATGTTCCTTCACCTGTAAATCTAGAATAGGACTCTCGAGACATATGAAGCTGCGTCACGGTAAGAAAGTTTTCTTTTGTTCCGCCTGCTCTCTGGCGTTCACCAATGTTATCGAAGCTCGAACACACAGGAGATCGCAATCGCATAGAATAAAAGAAAAGGAACTCAGAGTTGAAAAGGGACTCGAGGCGAAGGATATTACAAAAGCGTGCCCTCATTGTGACGCTCCAAGATTCAAAAACATCATAGAGTTGAAGAAACATCTACAGGAAGAGCATCCAGATGCAACGTGCAGGTAATTAACATATTAATGAGTAATACATTACCCACTTATATAATAATATATCCTGTATTTAATTCATCTTATTAATGATTTCCTTTTGTAGTTGTTCTCAGTGTGGAATGAAATTCACTCTCCCGCAAGAAGTGACTTGGCACATCCGACACAAAGCTTGTGCTTTCGAAGCTTCCGGGCTGACTCCATACTCCGACACCCAGATGTGGAACTGCAGAATCTGTCCCTTCGAAACCAGCTCGCACGCGGAGTGCATTTTCCACGAAATTTTACACGGAAAACCAGTTGGGGAGTTTACAAGTGATACGTCGAATGCAAAGTATTCGTGTCCAGTCTGTCACAAATTATTCTTGAAGCATTCTTTGAGATGTCATCTGAGGCAACACACCGATGAAAGACCTCATGCTTGTGGAGTTTGTGGAACTACATTTTCAAGGAAAAGTAACCTCATCTTCCACATCAAAAGAATCCACTCCACCCCTCAGATTCCTGAACCAATACAGGAGGAGGTCATCGATGAAGAAACAGACAAGACCCCGAAGTCGTTCCCTTGCCTCGTTTGCGGGGTCAGTTTCTCCAAGAAGTAAGTGCAATTTATTTTCAATTTATTTGCAACATATTTGTGGAGTTTTATTCACGAACGCCACGCAGAATAGCAATGAAGCCTCGGGAATGTCAGATTAGACTATTCTCCCGGATAACAGCGAGTTATTTTATTAATATATTTCTGATGGGTCACCGCAATATTTACAAGTGGCGATGCACATTTGAATCCGCACCGCAGTAAAATGTCAGGCCGTCAAAGAGATGGACTCGCGCCGTTCCCTCCTTATGGAAGCTATTAACTCCCGCGCATGCCCCCGACTTATTATCTTATAAGATTCCTATATTAAACGCGACGATCCTCACTCCTTAGTAAGTATTGACTATGACTACCACAGCTACTCATATTGCGGAGATGAGAAGTTATGGCCGAACACGCCGAGAAAAATTCGTTCCCGTATTTATTGATTCATATTACCATAATAAAATGTAGTAAAGTATCGTTGCAGCTTCATAAGAATAAATTTATCTATTAAATTGTGCTGTACAGTATGTAGGCAATATCGATACATTCGCAGGTACGTCGGTACACGTACACACAATAAGAAACATACTTTAAGTAGTACCTCCGTTCGATGCTGTATTTGACAATTCCCATCGATTACGACTCCACTATGCGGGACATAATAATATGGCATAATATATGCACGTCAGTAAATAAGCTGGTTATTGTAAAGATAGTGAATTCACGAGTGGGCCGAGATCGTCTCCGGTCTCCCGCCACTTCCCGCCACTACCCGCCACCCGCTATAAGTCATGTCGGGTAAATGTCATCACGGAGGTTTGTATTATTTTCCTTCAACTATTAATCGCTCGCATACTTCGCAATTTATTCCGAGAAGTTGAACATCAAGTCATGTTCGAAAGTTTTATGCATGTTTATGAGGAACGCGGACCGTATCCACTCAAATACGAATTTTATATGCAAATATTATATGCTGAATGCGCTTTCCGCCTTCGTGGCAACCGAGGGTCAGGAGGTAGGTACCCGATTGCTTTCATCATTTTGCACGCGTAGCTTTTCAATATTTTGTACAGCGTTTGCCGCGGAATTCGCAATTACCTAGGCAGCCATTACCTCACTAAAACCGTATCAATATTATTGCGCGTGTATATTTATTTTCCATTTACCGCGGCGATTATAATCAAACAGGATCCACATATCCGAGAGCTATTTGATTCAATTACGAGTGTGGAAACGAATAATCCTTCACGATGTCCTTTGGAAATCTTATTGAAAGACATGGCGATAAAATCTCTCTAAATAACTACGGAGATAATCTTTCCTTTAAGCTTAAACCATGATGCTATAAATATCGCTAACGTTAAGAATTACATTAAGTCTTATTTCTGTATATTCGTATTATCCTTGCAAACTCTCAACAAAGCTTTATTCATTTTAATTTAACTAAGAAGAGTTCAACATAAAAATAAATCTGCGAATGAAAGACGCTAATGAGTTTTTCAGAGAATACTAAACGTTGCGTAATCGTTTTATTTATTACCGGTAAATGCATTTTATCAATTTATATTTTAATATTAAAATTTAAAAAAATCATCTATAATCGAGAAAATTTACGTGACCTTGATTATTGTTCTGTTCAGCCATATTTTTCAAACATTATGTAGATACCTAGGTACTACGCTCATATTTTTTAGTGTTTTTAATGAAAAATATTATTTGCTTGCGGGGAGCCGATTTTTTTTTGTCTTATTCATCTTTATTCTTTTATTAACAACTATTGATGTGCTCTGCCTTTTTCACTAGGTACTCTTGTATTGAGAGCAGGCGCAGTTTAAAACGTAAACAGTTTATAACAAAAATGCAAATAACAATACAATATTACGTTTAAATTAACAGACAGTAACTATGGTACGATTGGAAATGTATATAATGGAAATGAAAAAAACGTATAAGTGATGGTGCAGTTTATAACATAAATACAAATAATAACACAAAGTTAAGTTTAAAGTAAAAGACAATCAGCTTCATATCATCCGAAATGCATACCTATAGGTTAATTATTTTAGATAAAATCTTTGATTGTTGGTAGATAATGTTGGTAATTCTTAGTCGACGTATGATACACAGTTAAAAATGACCTAATCGTATAGGGACGCATTAGCTTAGTTGGTAGATTTGCGGCCCGGAAATCCGAAGGTCCTGAGTTCGAGTCCCAGGTGTGCCCATATCTTTGTCAGATTTTTGTGTTAAAAGATTTTCGATTGAGTTTCGCTATTATTGTCTTCATTAAATTAAAATCATTACTTAATCAATAACAAATCACTTTGTTTAAACCACTTTTTTAATTAACAATATTGACATGTTTCAATAACAATGTTATCTTCTTCAGGAAATGTTAATATAAAGAAAAATAAATGACAAACAAGTATAGACAAATTAGAATAAAATACAACATAGACTAAATATCAAAAAGTAGAGGTGATTAATTGCTTAAAAATCATAAAAAAATAGTTATACAAAATTAAATATGAAAATTATTTAAAGAAAAATAAAATTACATTTAGATAATAAAAAACTTTTAAGAACAAATAATTTAAATAATTAGTCTAAATCAAAAAATAAATAATTATTCTAAGTATTAATAAGAAAATAAATTTAAAAGATGGCTATTTTTAAAAAATGTTTGGTTATTTAGAATATTTAAACTACTATTAATGCTTTTTCTAATTTCCAAAATTTCTAAATTATCCAATTGTATTCCCGTAGTGTTAGTGTGTAAAATTTTAAGACCTGTATTAATATCAAAAGAATGACTTGTTTCCAAAATATGGTTGGCAAATTCAGAATAATTATTATTATTTAAACATCTTATATGTTCCTTAACTCTAATGTTAAAATTTCTAGAAGTTTTTCCAATATAAAAAAAGTTACAATCATTACAAATTAATTTATAAACCCCAGATTTGTTCAAAAAATCACATTTATCCTTATTATTTAAAATACAATTTTTTAATTTGTTATTTGTATAAAAAGCTGGCTGTACATTATTTGGCATGTTTTTTAATTATTAAATTTGAAATGTTATTATTAAAATCATTACTGTCAGATCTGTCTTGACTGATGATCCAAGACTTGTTATCTGATTTATATTTAAAATAAGTTTTTTCTGTCTAATGGCCAGTGGAAATACATTATTGCTTTGTTGCAAAGTATCTAAAATTTCTTTAGCCAAAAGTTGTTTTAGCGAAAGGGATAAGTAATAGATTATGCATTATGCCCTTTGGTTATAGTACCTATCTCGAGCAGTTTTGACATTTTCAAAAGAAGATCAGTGTTTGAAGATGTATTCTAGCATGTTTTGTAATGTCCAAAACACAAATTCATGAAAAAACAATGGTAATACGACATTAACATGGGCTACTTCAATACTATTATCGAATTAATTACTTTTACAACGATGCGTCATTTGCATAGAAATAACTGCGTGTTACTTTATAAAATCAAACATCTCTGATTAAGGATGTTGGTATAAAATAGAAGAATAAACCATTAGGTAAGACTTACCATATTGTACCTGCACATGAGTCATTCACATGAGTCATTCAAGTTTTAAGGGTCTTCCTAATAAACTTTTTTTAAATTTTACACAACTGATAAACCAGATTCCTACTCACCTTTCGTACCGTTTTCCTTCCCAGAACTTCCTATCCTTCTTTTCCCTTAAAAGACCCTCCACCCAGCATCACAAAAGATGATATAGACCCTGAGGGAATTTTTTTCCTCGGGGCCTAATGTGTAGAGCTAATGTAAAAAAACAACCATTAATGTGGGGTAATTGGTTGTTCATCATTTGCGTAAAATTTAAAACACGTTTATTACGAAGTGGATAAAAGTGTTGTCAGTCACTAAGCAGGTGAAGAATATTATAATGGTAATTTGTTTATGTATTTATTTTAATATAAACAGTAAAGGTGAAAGTAAAACATACATACCTACGTTAAGTTTAAAGACATAAGAATCGAATATAATAATAACGTTATTATAGTAATATTGTGAATTAATATGGCTTCTTGCAAAGTCTTGACTTGACGTATCATTTCTATTTTCTTAAGTTCATTTCCGTCTTTACTTACACCAAACCTTCCTTTCCTAACTTGTAATATACCTCTTTATGTTATATTTCGTGCTATTTTGGGAAATGGACGTAAGTACTTTAATAAATAAATTAATGTAATCCTTCATAAAAATATTTTAAGATTTTTCCAGTATGTCATCAAATCTTTATGCAGTTTTATATTTCCGCTTTTTAGACTTGCTCATATTATGCAGTGTGAGCATTTTACAGTAATTAGATATAATTAGTTTTACGAGTATAGAGAAACTAACACCCGTAGAAGACATTACTTGAATAGGTGATACAACTCTAATGAAATTCTTGAAATGTTATATGCACTTTGTAGTGAGATCTAATAGCCGGACTACTAGTTCCATGGAATTAGGTAACTATCTCGTGCGGCTGAATCTTAAATCGACTTATCTCCTAAAAACAAATTTGAAATTTTCTTCAGTATTCATTAATTCACTTTGTGGTGTCATTTAATTATTTTTAATTAATTCACTTATTAACAATGTAATATGTTTTCATTTAATTTAAATTTGAAAGTATTTGTTTTAATATTAATCTGGAAACAGTAAATGTAATTATAGTGAAGGTCCATTTACCCAAATTTTGTGATAAATTCGGACAGGTTGCAATGACAAAATTTTAAGTTACTAAAGTTTTCAGCTTTTTCGTACCTACATAATTATTTTGTTCAAAAACCACTTAAAATCATATTTTTTTAAAGGCACCTTAAACGTGCGTCAATATTTGCTTGGATTAAATGCATTACTTCCCAAAAATATCAATTTAATATAATAAAAACGTGCAGTTTTAGGAACAAAATTTTCACCTATGCTAATTTGCCAATACAAGGGTTGTGTCCACTTGTAAACTAATATCCTTTGAAGCCCATCTCTGAAGACCAACTAAATTTGCCCCTAAATCCAAAAAAAAACATTTTTTTAATTCACCCAACTGGTACAATGCCACAGCATACCACTGACACGTATATAGCTAGGTAGATACTTATCTAAATTAGGAGCAGTGTCTATCCGTTAAAAGTCGGTAGATAGGTCAGTTAGGTTAGGTAGGTAGGTCAACGATTTAGATCCATGTTGTAATTGAAGCAATAAAATGTTTTACGGAAAGGATTGATTGAACGTTCACTTCACTGCATCAGTTAGTATATAATGTTAATACCATTTAATCCATTGTATAATCCTACGCGGTTCGGTCGGCAGAGACCGCACCTCCCACGAAGATACCAGCAAGGAATACCTTTATATCTTTAATTACTTATTATTATTATGGCATACGACTGAACAGATCATCAACTTTACGAGTGTTGAGTGTTTACAAGTAATTTATCCTTTGCCCGGAATAACGTTGTATCCAAAACTGTTCTTGTTTTGACTAGTTTTGAGGAAGATGAAATAAAAAACTAATCCCGTTATTTTTAATTACATTTCGTATTTAAAATTCAATTAACATGCAATTCTTAAAAGTTTTAAGTTAAAAAATATCAATGTTGTGTTATTGAAAGAAAATTTATTTAATTGCTTTTATTCACCACTTATTACTTAAAATTTATAAGAATTCCATGCTTATTGATTTTTAAAAACGAAATGTAATGTAAAATAACTGGTTTAACTTTTTTTTCTCAAAACAAGAATATTTTGGGATACAACGTTATTGCATGCAAGGGCTAAATTATAAACACTCACATTCGTAAAGTACTTGCCCGGAAAAATGTCCTATCCAACATTGATATTTTTGTTGGATACAAAATTTTTCTGGGCAAGGGATCAATTATGTTTTTGCAAGTGATTTAGATTCATTCGGATACTTTTTTATGAGAAAACAGTAAATAACAAAACAAAACACTGGATACTTTTTTTTTTAATTCCCACTCCGGTTTTAAAGTCGACTTAATATTTTTTATCGTTTTCCCTTATTGGTAGATATATTGCCCTTACTGGTACATATATTCGTACTAGATTATTTTGTTCATTTTCAATAAGACCTAACATTATTATTTGGTCCTTCAGACCTAATAAATTATGTCCATATTTATCGGATTATCGTGAGCTGTAATAATATCACTTTCACTACCCGGCTTCGCCCGTGATTTGAATTCTTGGCACTTTTATTTTCCCATTTTTATTTTCAGATTAAAACTTGTCGGTTTTTTATAAACAACTAGCTGAATCGGCAACTTCGTACCGCCTCAGAATCAAAAACTGTTGTGTTAACTTATTAGCTGAATTAAATTCAATTTTTGTAATAAAAATTTAGTTCAAAATTACACAATGAAGCAATTATCGATGCGCAACTGTCCGTGTTTTGTTTTTGTCAGTATCAGAGATGGCGTTGTGTATGAATTTATATTTTTTATGATTTTCTTACATTTCCACTATTTTTTGGGAATGGCGTTTCATTTTCTTTATACGTTTGATGGAGATTTATTATAATTATTGTATTTTTCCTTCGGAGGGGTGCAGACATACGTTCACTGTTTGTCTCGTTTTCGACTATTGACATTTTGTGTGTAAGAAAGAGGGAAAGCACCATGTGTTTAAAAATAAATCAAAACTTATATTAAAATTTATAATATTATACTTACTTTCAAAAGATGAGAATTGGTTCCATACAAAATGTATGAGGAAAAGAATTTTCTTCATAATTATTTGTTTCGTGAATTTTTTTGCATGTTTTAATAGCTATTCTGCTATTCGGGGCGGAGACAAATCCAACAAATCAAAGATCATAAAAATCGGTTAGGTTAGGTTTTAGTTTAGCATTTTTGTTTGTTTATTATTTTTTTCAATCTTCTTCAATATTATGTTTTGTCACGGAAAACATGATATTTATACAATATCGTAATATAATCACAGTGACCAAATAATTGAAACGCCGGCACACATTATAATTAACTGCCGTGAGTTAAATCTCACTTAATAGCAACACAGGGAGTTGGCTGTTTGGTTGGAAAGGTGGCAATTTGAGATTTCAGCGTTGCAGTGAGTAATTGCCTCATTTTGAATCTGTCAATCTGGCCATAGAGGAAACGGTGACCAATCCCTCGCCGGAAGCAGAACTACGGCCGCTTTGAAGCTGCGACTCGCCTCGGAGCTCGGAGCGGCTCACAAGGTTTAAATTAGCTACAGGGACATTATGATACGGAACAGGGCAATGCAACCATTTATACTATGTTATTCCAGTAAATGCTTTACGGTGATCCAATAGTTCAGGAAAAAATCGAAATCAGAATCCACGCCTCTTTTTGGGAGGAGTTTAAAAATACTTGAGAAAAAGCTTTTGGAAAGGTTGGAAAAGGTATTTGAGAATTGTTTTTTACAGGTTGATTTCGTACAGGCTTGTAAAAACATTAACTCCTTTTCACGCATTGTTTTCTTATAATAACAAGGAAATTTAGAATTGATTTCACGTAACCAAGCGACGCGGAGTCTAGGACGTCTATTCCCCATCGCAGGCGGGCGTAACTGATACGAAATGAGTGTGCCAAGTGCATGGTTCTTACGCCGATGGCATAAGGTTCACTTTAGAAATCCAAATTCGTCGAGTGCCAGCCGTATTGTGATTGATGTCAAAAACAATAACGATAAAATGAATGTTTTATTTTATTTTGTGAAATTCGAACGTAAATATATATTTTTTGCGATAATTATAAAAGAAACTGAAATTGCCACATTAAACAATAAAACCATATCCGAAAATGTGTTTATAAGTAGGAGAGTTTGCAGTTAAAAGTGTTTTTTTTATAGATTTGATACTTTATTTTTTTCTAAGCTTATTAAAAGACTGAAATTACCGATAGATATTTTTAAGGGCCAAGATATGTTCTACACGCAGTTTTTAATTGAAGCATCTATAATACTTCCAAGCGATCAAATTTTCAAAACAAAAATACATGAAAATTTCGTTGTAATTTTAAACTCGGTGAAACAGAAGCGAGCGACACTAAAAGGAAACAAATACATAGAATTTGGCCTGCGAGAGAATGAGATAATCGGTCTCCTCTTTGTGCGGTGCTGCGTAGCCTATCGGTCTCCTCTTTGCGCGGTACTTCGTAGCCTTCCCACTCTTGTCTACTTTAGTTTTCTGAAGGTTTCAACTCTACCGCGTATGAAATGAAGACTCTGATTTTTAAGTGAAACTTCTTTAGCACCGTTGTGATTTGAAACTCGGATGAAACGGAAATGATAATAAAAAGGGACAAACACATACATCTATAGGGTTTAGCCTGCAAGAGAATGATATAGAATGAAACCTTACCTACGAAGCGTCGCGCTGGCCGCATTGACCGCTTTGATTATGACATAATTTTTCAAGGATCCTGTTGGTTGAGATTGTTTTGGTGAAGTTTCGCTTCTACCGCGTGTGAACTGCATTCGATTTTTTTTTCATTTTAGCAAGTTTTCAAGTTGGCAGGCGTGTAAGTGTACCGCCGCCCGTTATCCATTTATTAGACAACCAACACCCTTGCCGTAAGTCTCCCCAAGTGGTTCGCTGTGTTTGGTGATTTAGCCCGGGTTCATGAGGTGAGGATTGTCTAATTCTTGACGGCGAATGCGTTTGCCCAGGTATTGCGTGGCGGGCCGGATCGGGAGAGACTAGTTGAGTGAGTCCTAACCTAAACCTCTCCAGCTGGACTTTGTAAGCGCATCACCTTACACCGCAGTGGGGGGCGATTAATTCATTCAGTCCGTCACTTTTGGGCACATTGAGCTACAGATTCCTACCCGCCTCTCATATATTTTTCCTTCTCAGAATGTCTTCTCCTTCCTTTTCCTAAAAAGACCCTACACACAGCATCCCCAAAGATGACACAATGATAAAAAAATATATATTGTTTCATAAAAAAAACTGTGTCCATAGATTACTACGCCGCAGAAGTTGTATACATAAGTTAGTTGATGAAAATCTTCCCATGAATGAAGCTATTGGCACGCGTGCCGCAGTTTGCGTTGCCTCTTTGAGGATGAGAGGAAAGGTGATGCACGCGAGATCACTAGAGTTCGCACCCTGTTGATAGCATTGCGTTCCGCCACGTGGCATTTGGTATTCTTGTTAACACGTGTGCAAATACCAAAACGCGCAATTATTTATGTTCCGAAACGCATATTTCCTGATGAAAAGACATCTTGGGAGAGTCTCCGAGTCAATTTTAGATTCATTCAAGTCTAAAACGTGTACTCCATAATATTCAATTACCTCGTTGAAGTACTATGTTGAATGAAATTAATGAGAGAATGTATACTTAAAACGTCCAAATTTAAGCGAGTTTCATTCATATTGCAATAAATAATCTTAATTATGTTTTACAAGTTCACAAATGTGGGAATTTAAATGGAGGCCAATGTACTCACTAGAGTAAAATTACTTTCAATTCATGAATCATCAATGACGCGAGATATCATGGAGAACTTTATTTTATAGTAAATAAGAACTAGAGGTTATCCATTTGTATAACGATGTATGATTTCTACATAATTTATTAAAAGACGGTAAGTGGGACTTCACGTCACATAAAAAGTACGAGTATAATTAGTACTTACCCACTTGCAAATATACAGGAATGAAAAACTATAGGTAAGTAATTAATTTAAATTGTTGCATTAAAATATTTCTTACTGTGAAATATAGAAATATTAGTTAAATGGGAATGTGGTAGATGACCCATCCAATCGATTTAGTAGATATTTATTTTAAATTAACTAAAAAACTAATTAACCATCAAGCCATTTTCCGCAGGGGTTGGCAAGGAGAACGGACGGCCAAACAATTCGGTCTTACAAACTATTTACCTCATTCATATCCATACATCGTCTCGTACATATAGGTACATTTCTATTATAATAATTATAATAAAACGTTTATTCATCAGTAGATTTTTTTATTTTATTATACATTTAGTTCTTTTATCATTGAGTCTATTGATGATGAAAAGGTCACTGTTCAGATACCTACAATTCAGGATTTCTCCTGGAATGCAGATGGTTTTCAGCAGTGCCTCTTGATATGGCCCGACTCAAGTACCTATCTGATTCACTTGATCGTGCCATGTCTACATCGAGCGTCCCTTAGACTTCTCTACCATTCACATTTGCTTCATATGTATTCTCCTTAGACTCCTTTCTTTGTTCATTCGCTTTACGTGCCCAAACCATCTGAGTGTCCCTTTCTAATCTTACTCATTATTACCTTGAATTCTTCGCGGATCTCCACATTTCTTAGCGATCATACGTGGTTTTACCACACATACGCCCCAAGGATTTCATCTCTACAGCATTCAGTCTACTTTTATCCTTCCTATACCAGTTCCATGCCTCACTGGCATTCTTCAGGGTAGGTATCAGCACTCCATTGTGGACTACTAGCTTCGCTTCTTTCGGTAGTTTTTTGCTAACGCCATTAATGGAGTTACCTGCATTTACCCTTATTTCAATATCTCTACCAGTCTTCCCATCTCTCGTAAACGAACTTCCCAAATACACAAACTCATCCATCTGCTCCAAGTATTGCTCTCATTTTCTATTATTCTTATTTTAAACGCATATAACAAAGTAGGAACTTTATTGAGCTAGTTGCTAATTTGAAAATTGATTAAAATATTGATTAAAGTAAATAGGTATGTAATCTTTAGAATTAGCTCTGTCTGTGCAGAATTTCTGACTCATTGTAACTAAATTAAAGCAAGTAGATTAAAATAATACGTATTCAATGAGTAACTAATTAGTACTACCCTAGTCGCAGCGCCGACAATCCCTTGGCTGCTCCAGAGCCGGTGGATGGGGCTCGGGGGGCGTATCGGTCCCACGAGCCCGGCAAGGGCGGGGGCCCTGGGCCCCATAAAGCATGGGGCCCGCCCCTCCCCCGGCCAACCTGTTATTACGGCGGCCAGGTCCGTCATAAGTCTCGCGCAGATCCAAAGAACGCTTCATTTTCACTAGGGCAGGAGCGGACTAGGAAGTGGGGCGATCGAAATCACATTTTTTAAAACTTTTAGGGATGATGAACAAAATTAAATATATCTTATGCAAGTTAACTATATAGTCACTTAAATAAAATAAAAAAAACCTTCTATATAAATCTCTTTGTTATTAAAGTAGTAAGCGTCATTTACGTGAATTTGTTTAAGTACTTCATTTAAATGAACAGCGGCCAAAACGAAGGCGTGCTGAGCATTTATACATTTAAAAAACTCGAGTGCAGTTCACACGCGGTAGAAGTGAAACCGTCACCCTCACAATCTCAACTAATAGGAGCCTTGAAAAGTGAACTCGTAATCAAAGCGGCCAATGCACGCAGCTTGACAAAGAGCGACGCTTCGTACGTAGGTAAAGGTTTCGTTCTATCTCATTCTCTCGTAGGCTAAATCCTAGAGATGTATGTGTTTTTCTCTTTTTAGTGTCACTCGTTTCCGTTTCATCGAGTTTCAAATCACAACAATGCTAAAGAAGTTTCACTTCAAAATGCTCAAGTGCTGACGGATCGAGAATCTACGATTGACGGTCCGTTACAATATTGCTCATGTAATGCAAAATGTGCCATGATTTTGAGTTAAAACTGTAGAAATACCCGAGAATCCACCAACTTAGTTGTTTAAAAAGACCACATCTGCTATTTATTTTTTTTACCATTGTCTTTAGATATTTTTCTGAAACAAATTATAATTTTCTTATTATTGTATAATTATAAAAAATTGAATTTATTTTTTATTGTGAAACAATTCTTTATCAGAAAAGTTTTTTTACATAACTCTTTTATAATGTAAATTGCAGTTGTTGTTAGATTTTATTCTATAATTCGTATAATTTTCAGTCGCAGTTTTCTCAAAATATGAGAAATGCAGATACTTTTGCATTACCCGAGCGATATTTGAAGAAGCTGATGTAAAAAAAATGGCTTTGATGCATAGACATATGAATATTGATAGACCAGAACATAAAGGTGAGGGGTAGAAGCCAACTACAGCGGGACGAAGGGCAGGAAGATGGCTTTGGTGATACGTGATTCGCCAAAACTCAATCTGACAGTATATAGGCATCTCGCACTATAAAAATCATCATTTAGTTCTTAAAAGTAAACTCTGCTTTTGAATGAATAGACCTTTTTACATGGGAGCGCAAATTGCTCACCACGCAATGAACATATTTGAAGTTCAAATACGTCAAAGTAAGGTCGCCTATAAGGTCGAGTCCAATATTTCGCTCCTGTAGTTAGTTAATACACTTTTACAAATGTTTCATAATTTACTTACCCCAGTAAACAGTGACGGGCACACGCCATGTATCTCGGAGTGAGTGTATGTATGGGTGGTTTGGTATATTTATGGTGTATGTTCAAAAACGATCATATTATGTGATCTGAATTAGCTTAAAATAGTGTAAAATAATGCTTGCTTATGGAATGTAATACCACTATTGGGTTTATTCTCTTTTTCTCTTCTATGTTTACACGTATTTATAGCGCAAGCCACCACTTTTACCGTGTTATTTACAATGAGAGCTCGACACTGGTCCGGACACGAATGATGACGTCACATTTTTTAGATTGACGCGTGGCTCTCGCAAGCCCAGCCGGTTCCGAAAAATGGTTCCAATGGGAGGGGGAAATAATACGCCTTTTATCGCTTAGGGCAAGTCCATGTATTTTGTACGTCCGTGCTTTGATGGCTTATTTTTTGGCAATGTCAAAAAAGTTCACATCTCTGGGCCGTATTTCCTTTTGTTTGAATCATCTTGATCTAAGACCCAAGTGCCATACAGCATGACCGTTTTGTTGGACGGCTGACCAACATCTATGAAACGCTAAAACAGCGGTAGGATAGGCGTTTAACAGGGTCAGGTCAGTTATCAAAATTTAAAAAAAACCTTAGATTTCCGAATTGTGACGACATCAATAATATATGTTATTATGCCGACGTCAAATATGATGGGGGTTCAAGCAACTTGACCTTAAATCCATTCGCTTATGGGGCAACTGAAAAAAAACAGTTAGCAACTCAATCGCTATCTCCAGGAAAGCAACTTGCGAATTTTAATGGCGGTCCGCACCCAGGCAACTTCTTAATGACCAGTTGTCAAGGGCGACGCAACCAGGCGCTTGCCGCGGCCGGCGCGTTTAACATGCCAGGTTGACAGGTTGCCATGGTTGTGCCTCACGACCTGTTAAGTTATCGAATAATTTGCGATATGATAGAGCAGGAAAATATCGATTTTGTTCAGGAGGTTGATAAATTATTATTATATATTAAGGTTGATAATTGATAAATTATATTTTGTTAAAGAATCGGATAAAATTACTGAAATCGTTAAGTTGAGATGCGCTGTGAATTGAGTTGCCAACCAGTTTTCGGTTTCTTGTTTTCACAAAGAAAGTTTCCTCGGCAATAATTTTATTAATTTTTTTTTTACTGCTTTTGCCCTCATTTTTTTCCTGGTCCCGGCTCTGCCCACATATAACGTAGTAAAAGTTTCCGGGGCAATCATTTTTTTTAAGATTATTTTTTGCTTTTTCCCTATTTTTTTCCTAGTCCCGGCTCTGCCCGCATATAAATTGATCGGCTCACACTTGATAAGAAATCCCGATAAGGTCCTACAACCACAGCCTGACTTGGCTCCGTTTGATGGGTGCCAGGCCGCCGCGGTAAATCATCGATATGTTGCTTCATTGCGCGTTAATCATTGCCGATGCCTCGGACCCATTGTGGATGTCCATTTGGATTGTGGCTTGTGGCATCGCTGGAATCGTACCAATGCAGATATTATATTCATTTCTAACTTTTTCGTGCCTACGAAAATATTGTTATCTTTGAAGTGGCTTTCTAGCAATTGAGTTTAGTTTGACTGTCAAGTATACTAAACTATTTTTTTTCGTTTTCCATTTTATTTTATTTTTAATTCAATTTCTTTTAATTTCTATTTAAAGAAAATATAACATTTCCGGGTTAATAATAACCTAAAAACATTTGAAAATCTCCAACTACCACCAAAATGTTGCTTGTGTCGTGATGGGGGACTTAGCCAGCCGATGTTATCCTAACGCGATGCCAACTCAGCCTCTGACCAGTCAATATCATCAAAATGCATAATTTATAATACGAGTGTCTATATGATCTATAGTTTTTGTTAGATTTGATAAAAATAAATAACAACGTCCTTAAAAAATCGTTCAAATCATTATTCTTTTTATCGCCTTATTTGCATATTTTTATAAACGATCATTGATGTACAACATCATTGTGAATGATGGATAATATTTTAACCCATTTCTATTTTTTTGATTAACAAAATTAAATATTATTATATTACAAAAATCTTTCGAAGCATAGTGTAGACGTAGATCCAATTGTTTCATTTTCTTATTTCGGGAATGACAATATCATAAATGCATTTTAAATTGAATTTAACAAAATATTGTAGTAGGAAATGTAATTAAAATCTGAAAGAAGTACGATGAAATATTTAATCAATTAAGTAAGTATAATCTCAACGATTGACATCACCAAACATGGATTAGACAGGAAATAAGTATATAATTATAAATTAACTCGGTTGATAATAATAAAATATATGTCATTTATCCCATTATTTTAGCGTATCTGATGTACCGCTAATCCAAGTCGGTGAAAGCTTTTACATTCTGCCGTGTACGGCAAATGGTGTAGAGCGTATGGCATTTCCGTGTAGTGACGCCTCGTCATAACAATAAGGGCTATAATAATAATAATGCAAAGATCACGCGGTTGTTTGATTTGTGTTGTGCAAACACACGCCCGCTAGACATCGTAAACCGTCACGAAGTCTTAACAAATAATAGCCTCGCGTACCCCACTACATGGTGACACCTAAAAGGGACATAGGAATTGAAAGAAAAAAAAACTGTAGTAATTTTTTTTCTTTTTTTTCTTGGTTCTGTAAAAAAATCACCTGCAATAAAAGTCGTAGGTACCTACCTACTTTGTTTTTAGATATTAATCTCTCACGAAGAACATTTGTGATAAAAATAGTCACCATTCAAAAAGACTCGGTAATAGTCATTCTACTAAGTTAGTAATCTCCCAAGGTTTGTAGAAAATGCATTAATCGTTGGGTTGCTTTCGAAATGTCGAAAGCGTGACGTAGCCTGAAGTAAAACACTGCCACTTCTATTGCTGTTAATTCAAATCTCCCAGTGGAACATGGACTTCAAGCTACGTCACGAATGTTTAGTCAATCACCGCTCTACCCCCTCGTTGAGCTAACCTTATTAAACGCATGTTCTATGAACCTTGAGTATCTCCTTGCGTGTTAAGAGTGAATAACCAGCACATGACAACTTCGATTCCGACACTAGCGCTAACACATCAGGGCTCGCGAGCGGGCGTTTTCAGAACTAAATTTCGTTCCGCGGCAATCCGAGTTTTAAGGGTTTTGTTCACTCGAGCTAGGGCTACCCGCTACTATTGCTACTTTATATTACTATTCTCGCTTCCAGAATTTTAATTAGTAGTAGTTATTTGTATATTGAAGTGCATAAACATAAAAAGATACAAGTGAAATGCGTAAACACAGTAGGTATTAAGTAGATAGCTACATGAATAAACAATTTGTTATATTCTTTTTAATATTTTGGTTTTTTGTTTTTCAATTGTATTTTACGGCCATTAGAGTGGAAGATACTCTCAGTATCGCCCTGGTGTAAGACCACCATTAAGAATTGAAACGTTGCTTGAAATGGCTTTAGCCGTGTTTAGTGGTCAGATCTGAATAGCCAGGTACTTCCCCACCTTCTTCTTCCCTATATCCTTCCCCTCCCCACTACCTTCAGTCTTACAACATACTCCAAATTGGGGATGCAATAGTCCCACTGGCTCCAGACTTGTGCGGTATTCATGAAAAAAAACGAGTAATATTAAGTTGGATTGTAAAAAATGTCGCATTTTGAAATATTTATTCGTGTGCATAATTAATAATAAGCACTTCAACAAACGGAATTAAAGCGCACAAACCCTTTCTTTCTTTGAGTGGCCTTGCAACGCATGCCGGGTACCCGCTGTATATAATGTTATATAGTGCAGGCGCTTGCATTATAATTCCCGGGACTTGTGATGGAACCATAACAGTTTAGTTGACCGCGAGGTTACAGTGCCCATGAAACGCATGCCGGGTACCCGCTGTATATAATTTATTTATTTATTTACGGACTAATAGTCCATTAACAATATAACAATAACACGAAAAACAAGCGTGCGTAAAGGACCGACCCGCCGAGCAATCGATCACCGTTCGCATTGATTACCGTTCGCATGTCATTTTTCGTAACTATCACCACTTTTCGTAACCCATTCACCAGTTTACCCCCAAGTGTCGAGCGTGCGTAAAAAAGATTTACCCCAAAAAAATATTTTGGAGCAGTTGGGACTCTTGTGCGGTATTCACACAAGAAAAATTTAAAATAAAAAAAATATTCGAAATTATAAAAATTTTTGCAAAAAAATATTCAATGAACATGAAAAATTGCGTTCGGGCAACCCTGTAGATTTAACAAACATGAATCAAGGAATTCGTGTTTATTTCAAATTTCGTTTTCAAATTTCATTTCCAAATATTATTATTCAAAGCGTCGCGAAGACGTGCTCTCCTGGCCGCGTTTGGGCCCGTAATGAAATCTGAAATTTGTGTTTACGGGCTGCGATAAAAATGGTAAAATGCGATGTTCAAAATTATTTAAAATTAAATACTTCCTGAAATTATTTTACGATCAAATTATTTATGATTTGTCAATAACGTCTTAGCAAAATAAGTATGTAAAAAAATCCGAAATATATTTGTTTGTAAGTGCACAAATAAATGCACAAACCGACCAATTTTCGTCAAGAAACACATGTCCGTATATATTTTTTAATAATTTTATTTAAACTAAAATTAAAATTCTGAAACATACGTTTACCAGATAATGTATTGATTTATTTTACTGCATGATTATATGATTTGAAATGGGTGTTGTATAAGAAATGTACTTTTTTGAAAATTGAACAAATCTGCGAACGACCTATGGTATAACCTTATTATTCTAAAAATATTTTTTTTTTCTCAAAATCTAAAACATAAGTTTACTAGATAAAAGAACAATCTTTTGAAATCCATTTATAGTTTTTTGTGGAAAAGAGTCAATACGTCTAACCACTGATTTAAAAATGACATAATTCTGGCTTCTCTGCTTATACACTCTTAAATACGAATCATTAGATTAAGAGCCAGTCTAAGGTTGGTGACATCAACATCATCATTTCTAACCTCAAAATGGACTCTACTGGGTATGTTGCACAACTATCAAGTGACCGCTGGATTACTGTTTTTCCGATGGAATGACGAATCTTTATCAGATGGCAACATTTAATAAATAACAAAAAGAAGACACCAAAGGATTTGATTGAATTTGAAAGACGACCTAAATGTAAATTTCAGAGTTCTTACTCATCGAAACGTGGGATTTCCTTTTTGGTCGTCAAGAATCGATGAAACTAAAGGCGTTTTTTGGAAGCCTATTTCCAAAGCTGCACTATAGACTCACGAAGAAAATCCAAAACATTTTTTTAAATCTTTAATGTTTATTAATTTGTTTACTAACTATTGTTTGAACAAATGTTTATTGTACCTGTACAATCGCTAAGTTTTCCATTTGGTTTCCGAATTTTCTCAAGCATTATATTATATTATTGCGGCAGTTCTTTTTCAGTATTTTTTTAAACGGGCCACACAACATTCTTCCGAAATCTTTGCGCCGCGACCCCACTTTACGGGCCCGGTCTCACTTCAAATTAACCTAACCTCAATTCTGGCGCAAAACATAAGTCAGCCGCCATGTTGCAGTCGGCAGTTCCCGCCACATTATTCGGCGGCGGCAGAATTTCCCGCCAGAAATACGAGCGGGGCGCGCGACTTGCTCCGCTTTTCCCTTTATTCACACCCTAAACAAAGTTGCGGCCGGCGACGCTAGGTGGACGCTGGTCGCTGGACACTGGACGCCCGCCGTAAAGGCATTCAGGACAGTACCGGGGACGTCCATATTCATCACTTATTTCGGTTATTTTTAATTAATTTTTAAGTTTTTAATCTGTTTAGCTTAATGTATATATTATTATTTTTTATTATTTATTTAACGCCCAGAGGGCTTTTACATGATTTTAGTATTACAGATAATTTTGAAACATGAAATTATAAAAATAAAATAAAATTAGATAATAATTATAAGTAAAATTTTCTAAATTGTAAGCAACTCCAGACACAAAATGAGCTGATGATCTTGAAACGCCTGAACAGATTTTCATGAATTATAGCTAAGAATCATCTCGATCACGTCAGCTTTAAAACAAAGAAACACCGCACCGTAATCGGTCCATTTGTTTAGGAGCTACGATGCCACAGACAGACTCACAGAAAGTCAAACTTATAACACCGCTCCTTGCGTCGGGGGTTAAAAATGCCAAAAAAATACAAGAAACGAAACTGAAAAAATACAATGATTTGACAGGTTTACAAGAATACGAGATGTGTTTAGGAAAAGTGTTGAAATAAATATTTTACATTATCCACAAAACTCGTTGAAGTTGATATTAAATATGTCAACATTACCCACGTACTGATTTCCCATTGTATGAAATCGTTGTATCGGAAAGTGGGCAATGTAGTTACACTTGTGAAAGTTGCAGTAGAATAGTGTATTTTGTCGTGTTGTTACTGTGGGTACTCGTAGGTTTATGAGTTGCAGGAGTTCACAACATATCGCCTCAGTTCTTAATTGTCCAAACGACCATTTGAAAATTATGCAGGAGGAGAAGGTTTTCTTTCATTATTTCAATAAAACATTATGATAGGTATTAATTGTTTTTGTGGTTAATTCGTAGAACTCCATTTTAATTTTTAGAAATTTAATTAAATTTAAATTTTCAAACAGTTTGAAAATGACCTTACAAGTCGAAACAGCTGTAACTAAAATACTTTATTAAATACTTGCAGAACTCGATATTAACATATGAAATTTAATATTATTGTAGAAAGCAATCACTTTGTGGTTTGACATATTTAATAAAATAAAATAATGTTTTGTTTAAAACCACGAGTTTTATTAATTTTATGAACCGACCGGTTTCGCTTTACTCAAGCATCATCAGGGTACAAATTAATACTAAACAATAAGTCATAATGTGTGCTTATATAAAACAAAATATAGAGGGAGACAAAATTTAGAGAGAGACAAAATATAGAGGGAGACAACATGATACAAATATAACAAACACATCGACGGCCATAAAATACATTAACCTAAGTTCGCAAGTAATGGAAAAAACCGAAAGATAATTATGTGACTAATGGGTTACAGTAATAAATTTGGAGGAACAAAGCATCAACTGACATAGTGGTAAGGAGCACTGGGGATTTTTTTAATAAGGGTTTATTGGAAACAGACCTAATATTGGACTACTTGATATGTCTAATTGATTATTAAGTATATGACTTTTGGTTTTTACAGCTTTTTTAATTTCTAGTGCCTCTAAATTGTTAAGTCTGTTACCATGTCCGTTTTTATGTAAGATTTTAGCACCGGTGCTATGACAAAACGTATGATCTTCATCGATCAAATGGTTGGCGAATTCTGAAAAACCGTTATTATTGAGGCAACGAAGATGCTCCTTTATCCTAATATTAACATTACGTGTTGTTTTACCGATATAAAAAGCCGAACAATTATTACAATTTAATTTATATATTCCCGAATGACTTTCCAAGAAAATGTGAAACAAACCCTTCAAACATGTAAAACTAAAATATTTCAAGATGAATCATATCACAAAGTTAAATTTTTAACTAAAAATCCCAAAACTCCTAAATTATATGGGTTCCTTAAAATACACAAGATTAATTACCCCATCAGGCCAGTGGTTTCATGTTGCAATGCCCCAAATTTTAAAATATCATCCGTTATTACTAATGTGTTTCAAAATACCAATGTTTTTTCACCGAAACATACCCTTAAAAACTCTTTTTCATTAGTAGAAGAATTGAAAGATATGATTCTCCCTAGTAATTCTAAACTAATTTCTTTTGACGTTGTAAATTTATTTCCTAATGTTCCCATAGAAGAGAGTAAATGTTTAATTTCTGATTTACTAAATAGTTCGGACCTCTCTACAGATTTTATAAAAGATTTAACTTCCTTGTTTAATATTTGCCTGAATCAAAATTATTTTCAATTCAATAATGTTATATATCAGCAACGAGACGGCCTGGCTATGGGCAGCCCTACCAGTCCTCTGATTGCTGATATATTCATGGATAGCCTAGAGAATAAAATTCTATCTAGTACCTCACCTCTTATTAAAAATCTTTTGTACTGGAAAAGATACGTTGATGATGTGTTTTGTATATGGACAGGGACTGAGCGTCAACTGAATTCCTTCCTCAATCTTATAAACTCTTTTCATAATCAGATTAAATTCACATTAGAGATAGGCAAAAACTCAACCTTAAATTTTTTAGACCTTACCTTATCCATCATTAATAACAAAATTGATTTTAACATATTTCGTAAACCCTCCTATACTGACATTGTAATACACAGCACCTCTAATCACCCGATTTCACATAAGCACTCCGCATTCCATTCAATGGTTCATCGTTTAGTCACAATTCCAATGTCCGATACTAATTTTGCTAATGAACTTATATTAATTAAAAAAATAGCGGTAAATAATGGCTATGAACCATATTTTATTGATTTAATTTTAAATAAAAAACTAAAACAAATAGCCATTAATCAATTCTTATTCGCTAGTCCTTGTCCTCAAATCAATGATAATAATATTAATTATCAATAGCGGCGAATTTTATTCATTAATAATTTTTCTACTTTAAGTGTTAAAAACCTTCCTTCTGAAGTCAGACCTGCCTTTTATACGAATAACAATCTAGGTAAATTTCTAATTAATTCTAAAGATAAGGACAACAAATTAAGTCATTCGGGAATATATAAATTAAATTGTAATAATTGTTCGGCTTTTTATATCGGTAAAACAACACGTAATGTTAATATTAGGATAAAGGAGCATCTTCGTTGCCTCAATAATAACGGTTTTTCAGAATTCGCCAACCATTTGATCGATGAAGATCATACGTTTTGTCATAGCACCGGTGCTAAAATCTTACATAAAAACGGACATGGTAACAGACTTAACAATTTAGAGGCACTAGAAATTAAAAAAGCTGTAAAAACCAAAAGTCATATACTTAATAATCAATTAGACATATCAAGTAGTCCAATATTAGGTCTGTTTCCAATAAACCCTTATTAAAAAAATCCCCAGTGCTCCTTACCACTATGTCAGTTGATGCTTTGTTCCTCCAAATTTATTACTGTAACCCATTAGTCACATAATTATCTTTCGGTTTTTTCCATTACTTGCGAACTTAGGTTAATGTATTTTATGGCCGTCGATGTGTTTGTTATATTTGTATCATGTTGTCTCCCTCTATATTTTGTCTCTCTCTAAATTTTGTCTCCCTCTATATTTTGTTTTATATAAGCACACATTATGACTTATTGTTTAGTATTAATTTGTACCCTGATGATGCTTGAGTAAAGCGAAACCGGTCGGTTCATAAAATTAATAAAACTCGTGGTTTTAAACAAAACATTATTTTATTTTATTATGAAATTTAAATTTAATTAAATTTCTAAAAATTATGATAGGTGTTTAAGATAAGGCTATTTCCGTAAAGGTAAAGCTTTCATTAGTTTAAATAATTATTAGTTAAGTAATAAACTATCATTTTATATGATTTATTTTCAGTTTTAAAGTCAATATTGAACAAAAACTAAAATGGTCATTTGGACAATTAAGAACTGAGACGACGAACAGTCGAATTTAGAGTTTATTTTATGTCTGTCTGTCTCATGTGTTTTAACAGTAGCTTACCGAGGAAGGAGCTTATAAAACCAGGTTGCGTTTTTCAATACATACATACCTATTATCAAATTAATTTGCTTCACGGAAATTGCTTATTTTGCATGTAATTTAAGAGTTAATTTGTAATTAATTTAACTCTTAACTGTTAATATAACCGTTTTCATGATAGTATAACATTATCAGACATATGCCTGACGTATGAGGCGTACCTGACTTATCAAAACTGAATATTCTCTTTGATAATCTCAATTATTATTAATTAAAAACAAACTGTTTTCATAAGCAGCAAAGTTTTGAATGGAAAACTGTTTTCGACGAATATCTTTTTTCTGTCTATAAATTCTAAATCAACTCAATTGTTTTCAATCGTGAGCTATGGAGGTTTGAAATACCATTTTTACTGAAATGACCTTCAAGGAAAAAAGTAACAAAAATATTTTGTTTGCGGTTTTCAGTGACACACGTACAATAAACAATGAAATATAAATTTAGGTTCCAAATCCCGATCGATTCCGGGAAATAAAACTAATGTATTTTTATTAGACGATAATGAAAATAGTAGGCGTAGAAAAATGCATAATAGGCAACAGGGTCACAATATGGAACTTTTTAAAACCTTCGATATTATTAATTAATAATAAATTTTGCAGTTGTAATTCTTGCGCCGCCCCTGCCCTTCCTTAGGAACCGTAATGTCAATATGTTTGCTTTTTGCGCATCCAGCGGCGGCGGATTATCTTCAGCCATTGCAGGACATCAGTGGCGCACCCGCCGCCCGCGCTGTGTGAGGGCCGTGGGGCGAAGGTGGCAGGAATGTTCCCCGCAGGTGCAGTGGCGTGCACTATTTATTACGACAATTTTTTGCAACCCCTACGAGGGTAATTTATGCGCCTAAAAGTGCACCATTAAGTACTAAGCAGTATTTTTAACCCAGTGGCTTTAGCGTGTCTTTTAAACAGTGTGAAATTATTACATGTTGCGCAAAAAAGAATCATACATTACATGCATTTTGTAGGTATACGGAATACCTATTAGGTATGTATGCAGAAAGTGTTACTTTTAAAAACTTACAGATGTTTTTCGTACCTACTTGAACATTATCACAAAAATTGACAAAATCAGAATAGTATTTTTTTACTAATCTGTTTTATATAATTGATTTAAATTTTTCTTACAAATTAGAAACCAGGATACCTTGATATTTAATAAAAAAAAATTAATTACACGTTTTAATTACATATTTTTATTCTACAATAGCTCCACACAGGAGGCTCTGAGGAAAAAAACTACCTCAGGGCCTATATCATCTTTGGGTATGCTGTGTGGTGGGTTTTTCAGGGAAAATAGACATGAAATTCTGGATAGGGAAATGGTATGGGTAGGTAGAAATCTGGAGGTCAATGTGTGCAGAAGTGACGGATGTATGAATCCATCCCTCCCACTGCGGTGCAAGGCGATGAGTCGGGAGTCCGGCTGGAGAGGTCCCAATCCGGCCCGCCACGCAGTAGGTGGGCAAACGCATTCGCCACTAAGATCTATACTCAAGACAAGCCTCACCACATTAACCCGGGCACCCCTGTTGAGTCACCAAACGTAACAAACCGTTAATCCAGTAAATGGTTCCCGAGGCGGTGGTATTTATACTCGCCTCCTAAATTGAAAAATACATCCATCAGAACGTCCACCTAGAAAATAAAGCTCTCTGAACTGTCCCGGAACATTTTTTTCTATCCCCCGATCATTTTTCCAATTTAAAAAACTAAGAAAGGTGATTAAAACGTGCAAAACTGTAGGATTTTTTCAAAATTTTTCGGTTTTTTAAATAAAACTTATTAAAAAAATATTGCGCAAAGCTTTCCCTTGCTTTGGAGAAAGTTCGTAATTTCGGCTTGACGTCAATTTAGTGGCTTTAAGTGTTTAATTTATTTTCTTTTGTGAAAAAAAATGTGTAGAAACTAAGGCGAAGCCGGTTAGTAACTACCAACAAATTTCATAAAACTAAATGAAACCTGATTAAATCTGCTTTAAAAAAATGTATTTGACTTCCAGTTTTCTTAAATTTTACATGGCATCCACCCAAAGAGAGAAAATCACCCCATCTATCCCATTAAAAGTATCCAGAGTAGGGTGTTACCTTGTGGGTGCAGGAACTAGGAACCGGGAACTAAGGGTGGGTGGGGAGTGTTGCACCCCAAACACCTTTCTAGCCCGCATGCCATTATCTCCGGTGCTTAACGTTTTCTGAAAACTACATAACACCGTTTGGCTTCCGTTTTTCCTTAATGCACATAATTGCACGTAAAGATGCGGTTTTCAAAATTCATTGTCCTATACTGATAATTCCGCTGTTACTGTATTTTTTTTAACGGATCGTAAGCACTAATTTAACACTGATTTGGGTGACTCATTATTTTTCCTTGCTGAACTCGTGAGATGTTTGCACGTACGTTAAAGTTCCCCATTATTGGGGAATGCTGTATTAAGGGAATAAAGTGGCATTGGGTAGAAGAAGGTAAAGGTGATGGTTATGATGTATATTTACTCAGATATAGTTGCGAAACACAGCTAAAACCACTTTTAAAAAGTTTTTCTTCTGTACAATGGTATCTCGCAAGAGAGAAACTTAGAAGTTTCTTTATTCTGAAACGTGGTGCAATTTCTTCATTTCTCTTTTAGAAGTGAATACTTCTTTAGCACCGTTGTGATTTGAAACTCGATGAAACGAAAAATAGTGACACTAAAAAGAGACAAACACATACATTATAGAATTAGCCTTCGAGAGAATGAGGTAGTATAATCGGTCACCTCTTTGTGTGGTGCTTCGTAGCCTCCCCACTCTCGTCTACTTTAGTTTACTGAAGGTTTCAGTTCTACTGCGTGTGAACTGCACACTCCATTTTTTTTGTTATTTACTCTTTCTGGTAGCATCTTTACATAGTATTATGCTCAAGCTACCTTTCCTTTAACATTTAAAAAATCTAAAACACGATTCTGAAAAAAACCTAATTAAAGTAGATGTCCTCAAAAGTCAAAAATAAATAGGTACCCATAAAAGTTATGCAATAAAAAAATCGGTTCCGATTGACAGTTTATCCCAACCGTTGGCTTATTGTATACAACATACATTCGGTTTAGGGAAATATATATACGGTATAGGGTATACGTACTTAGGGTATACATAATATATAACTAAGTGTCCCAAAGGTGTGTGCAGAGAGGATGTACCTCCGAATAACAAAGGTGTAAAACATATTTTCAAATGCATCAAGGATAAAACTACTTGTCTATTTACTGTACATATATACCAGCGTATAAGAACAAAAAATCGACATTGTAAATAAATTCGTTTGATATCCACACCAACTTATTTTTAAAGATATTTTTGAAGTCGATTTTAGGTTTAAAATTAAATAATGCACAAAAAAATATAATTTTGTAATAAATATCACTTCAAGAGGTCAACCGTCGGGGAACCAACTGTCGGTCACAACATCACAACATAGTCCATTTATTCACAGTCCCGTTTACATTTTGCCAAAATATTTTTTTTTCACACTATCCCCAAATGAGTGCCTGCTAATAAAATAAAATATACCTATCCTTTTTTTAATGCAAAAAAATTTCTACAGTAAATTCATTATTGTAGTATTTTTTTCCGCCCTTCTAGGGGTGTTGTACTTCACTTATACTTTTACGTATTCACACCTCCGTTTTATAAATTCGTGGCATGATTTTTTGGTTGAAAATGTTAATGTGAATTATTATATTATAATAATATGACTAATACTTATAACACATAATGTGTCAAGTTTCATGCTATTTTTAAGCAGATATTTTCAGATAGCTTGAGAAAATTTGTTAGAAAAACATATTTTGTCGTTTCTCTAGAAAAATCTTTTAAAATAATTAATATATCCCGTTTAAACTATACAAACCACATTCGAAGCGTCTATATTTTTCAAATCATCTTAAAATATGTCAAATTTTAATATTTTTCTTGCTTTAGATAAAAAAAAAAAATGGTTTCTGCGTTATTTATCTATGATTTTTTCGACATTTCATCAAGCAGGTAGGTAAAATTTATCTCAAACGCACGATCTCGGTTTTACTTAGTTTATTTTTGTTCACAGTTGGCCGCATCGTCGTTTTAATATTTAGAAAAGTAGATTTTTGCATGAGCTGTTTTACGTACGTAAAGTATACGAGAATTTACTTTTGTGAAGAAAAAAATCAATGGTAAAAGAAAAATTTTAATGTTACCCGAAAATTTTAGAAAATTACGTTATACATGTTTTCGCAAATTATTAAGATTTGGGTGTTTATGAAATATTTTCCACTCTTACTACGTTCAATTCTCTCCAGTTCACTAATCATAATCAATGATTTCCGAATGATAAAATTGTCTACCATAATGCCGATGGCTTTAAAACAACCTTATACCTGCATGTACAATAATTATTACATTATATTTTGTAACATATATATTCAGTTTTGTGTATTCCGTATTTGTGTGCGCCGAATTATGCCATAACTTCCGGTGTTATACGCGCTGAAAGTGCCACGTGTTTACGACTGAAAAATCGTCACGTTCCTGAAGTTAGTGGCGGTGGCGCGGCGCGTCACCCGGTGTGCGCGGAGTTAGCGCGGGTCGGCTCTGCTCCGGCCCTGGCGGTTATTAGGAGATTATGTGAAACGAGATGACTAGACACGGTGTAGCCGTGCTACTAACCTTGCCATGTTGCCACCTTGTGACAGAACCGAACTGGAAACAATTTCATAAATTCTAAAATAGTTATTCGCATAAAGATTAATCTGATACTCCTCACCTTTTTTATTTGTGTTTAAACCCCTTGGGCATTTTAGTGCACGGTGCATCTAAGAAAAGTAAGAGTATTTGTATACTTTATGGCAAACTGAGTCGGACTCATAAAAGACCACCATTTTGTGTTTTTGTGAGATACATCATTTAAACGCTTATCCTAATCAGATTTTAGTACAAATAATTGAAAAAATTTAGTTTGTTTTGGAAAAAATTCCTATGAAAATCTATCTTTTAATTTTTGACATTTCCCATCGTCGAATTTTGGTACCATTTCTTACGGTATGCATCTCAACTTATCAAACTGATTTCATAAGCTCTGAGAAGGCTGTAAGTTCGCACGGACGCAATTAGACCTGTCAAAAACTTACGCCTATTACGACTTCTGTAACTTGATATAAATTACAGCAAGAAACTTACAATACCATTTACATTAGTAATTTGCCGTAAGTCCCTTATGTAAGCATCTTACGGGGAAAAACTTATGCGTGTAAAGGCAGCCTTAGAACAACTTTAGGCAAAACAACGCTTTGTATTTGCATTTAAAAGTCTACAACAAACACTTTCAATTATTTCAAAAACGAATTCCGACCGCCACTGCTAGCAAGTTTGCGAAAGATTTGTCAAAGTTTATGATTTTTTTATTAATATTTTTTATCAGAAACGAAAACAAATTGAAGAGATGATAACCTTTATAACACGTCTGCACACCAACCGCGTGGCAGGCCGGATCGGAAGAGACTGGTAGAGGGAGACCTTTTATTCTCTCCATCAGGACCCTTTCAGAACATCGCCTTGCACCGCAGTGGGAAGGATAGATTCATACGTCCGTCACTCCTGGACACACTGACGCCTATATTCCTACTATCCAGCAGACATATCCATGGTAGGTGTCATTTTAGTTGTCGATGATCATGATGATCATTGAACGTAACACTCTCATCTTGTTAAGTGGCGATTTTATTTTTCTTCTTCAAACTTTGCAAAGTGGCGTCTTTTTTAATTAAATGAATACAAAATAACTCTGTAAAAACACCACTGTATAATCAACATTATAATAATATTGGTTACATAGGTCTCAACAATTCAACAATTTTTTTTACAAAGTTATTTGTTTTCATTTAACGAATATATATTTTTATACTAAAACCTACAACACACGACATATTTTTTCAGCCCGATTCCAATTAGAGACCAAAGTCAACATTTTTCTCTTTACGCGATCGCTATTTTCATATCTACGATTTCAGCTGGCATCACTGCAAAAGGCATTGTTCATGTGTTGTTTGCAGTGATGATAAATGAAATCGTAGATATGAAAATAGAGATGAAAATAGCGATCGGGTAAAGCGAAAAATGTCGACTTTGATCTCTAATTGGAATCGGGCTGAAAAAAGATGTCGTGTATTGTAGGCATAAGGTTATTTCCTTGTACCACAAAATGCAAGCAAAATTATCTCCAATATTTGAAAATTTTGAAAATTGTGTAGGTACTTATTACAAATACCCGTTTTGCGTCCTAGTCCGGCCCTAGTCTGTTTCCTCCCGTTACATAATAATGTGTGTATCAAGCGAAGAGTTGACTCCATCAGGATCACAAAGTGTAATATCTTTAACTCAAACTTTCGCCGGCTGTCGCTAGATGGGGTTCTGTTGGTTGGGAGTGGGGGGGGGGGGGCGATGCCGGTGCTTAGTGCCTGGTAATTATGTCTGACGTAACGGCTCGGATAAACATGGCGGATCGTGCTAGAGCTCTGTTTGTCGCTTGGGTGTTGTGTGCTTTGTCAAATATTCGGAGGCGCTTCTTGCTGAACAACGACTATGTTCCTATTTTAAATGTCGAATTATTTTTTAAGACAAAAACAAGATTTACAATGGGATAAGTACACTTTTTGTCGCCAAAGCTTTTACCTTTATTGGAAAAACATCAAAATTTTACACGTAAGTACATATTATTGTCCTCTGCATAAATTGAGCGAACCAATAATATAATCGAATCCTGTGAAATCCGAAAAAATATATTTTTGTAAAAACAATATCCAACCTTCAAACCACTCCAAAATGAACAGGCAAAAGAAAACATATAAGAAAGCGACGAAGAAGAAAACACAAATACTTATATCTAAGATAACCAAAAGTATAGGAAAAGGTGCACTGGAATTCGACGACAAAAATATGGAAAAATATCATCCTTCACATTGATAAATAAAAGTGCTTCGTAGTCTCCCCAATCTTGCCTACTTTAGTTTAGGTTGCACTTCTACGCTGATTTTTTTCTTTGTAAATCTGTATAGATAGAAAAGGGGATGTTTGTGATGGTGAGCGCAACAACTCAGAATCATGCAACTTCAGCACCTCATTTGAAAAGTCATTAAAATGATTTAAAGTTAAAACAAATTTAAAACACTGGTTAAATAATAGGATATTTAAAAAAAAATTCATTACTTTTAATTACTTTTTAAAAGGGTGTTGAAATTGCATGATTCTGAGTTGTCGTGCACGAAATCGTCTGTAATAAATCCATTGTAACACAAAAACAGGATATCCAACGGCTCTCTCATTGGCAGGACCATTATAGAATTTCCTATCATGCACACGTGTTGGATCATTTTTAGAGAAAATTGATTGAAAATTGATAATTTAATTTTTTGATGCGGTCAAAGGGCAAAATTGTGTTCGTTATTTATTTTTGGGGTGTTATGCCGTATTGCGCTACCTCCTCCTTTAACCAACGTTTCGGACAGCGTTACAGTGTCTATCATCAGGGAAGATGTGTTACAGCGTCCATTATCACACTTCTGCCCCGATCATGGACATTGTAACACTTTCCGAAATTTTGGCTAAAGGATGAGGTATCGCAACACGGCATAACACCCCTAAAATAAATAAAGAAAATACGTTTGGTCGTGAAAATCTTATAGGTATTGTAATGTACACTATGCTCAGGTTAATATCACGATAAAACTAGTAACACTAAACTACACTGATATCGGCTCGTAGCCAGTGACCACACGTCTTTCTCTCGCCGGGGTCTGTCGGCCAGTGCCGCCCCCCCGCCCCGCAACCCCGTGTCCTGATCTGGTGAATACACTACAGGCATCTGGCAATGACTAATATCTATCATAGACTAACTTTGAAAAACATATAGATGAAAAAACAAAAGCTGCAAATCGTTATTTATCATCCCTCTATCCCATGATGTGTAGAAATAGTCGTCTATTAGCAGACAACAAATTACTGCTTTATAAGTCCACCATCAGATCATGTTTCTCCTACGCTTGCCCAATCTGGGGGTACACAGCAAAAACCTATATCAATAAACTTCAAGTCCTTCAAAATAAATGCGTTAGACTTGCTTTAAATGCACCTAGCTGGAGTAGAATCTCTACTCTCCACGATGAATCCAACGTCCCGTTGGTAAAAGACTTTATTTTTGCACAGGCTACTAGGTTTTACGCTGGCCTAGATAGTCACTCGAATCCCACGATAAACTCTCTCGCTAAATACAGCGAGAATGAACATCATAAATGCAATAAACCAAAATCAATCTTACGTAGAAATTAATTTATAACGTATAGAATATTCCCGCATAAAGCCGCAGCAAATAAAATAAAAAAATTCTCGAAAACTCAATTACATTAATAACCAAGTTAAGCATCAGTAGATAATCCTTTTTAAATATGTTAGTACAAGTAAACGTAGGTTTAGGTACCAAAGCATCTGGCAAAAATCTGTATCTGGCAAAATTGTTGTTTTCTGATAAATGAAATTATATTTCTTTAAATAAGGATCCGATGTTTTGCGCACCTCTGAGACTCATTTCATTCCTCATTCAAAAGCATAGTCGAGCAGTGAGCAGTGAGCAGCGAGAACATCACGAACCGTTAGTATGATAAAATGGCTCATCGGAATTAGAAAGTTTTCGCTGCCAACTACCAACAGAGCTGGTAACAACTCCAGCCGAGAGCCGAGACGCATTTCTCCCGAATCTGATGGCAGAGACCTGCGGGGGATGCTAATCTATATTCATGGGGAGATCCTTCCAGCCTGCCGAATGGGACCGGATTCTGCTCTGGATTGCAGGGCCACCCCACACGACATTATATTCGCCCTGTAACCTTTAAAAAATCGGACGTATTTTATCAGAAGGTAAAAATATTTCTGCCTTCAATAAAATCAAAATAAATGCAAAATTTGTGAACTTATCCAAAAACCCAAAACTATTTTTGAAAGATGATGAAATACGCTTATTATTAGAAATAACCATGCGATTTTTTAAATATAAAAAAATTTGAATGCAAACTTAAAAAAAGTTTTAAAAATGGCTCACCTTACATTTTTTACTTTAAAAAAAAAACACGCAGACATATTTTTTTAGAAACGTTAATTTATAATATTCATTAACGTAATAGTAACCTCACTTTTTGTCGTTTCATGTAAAAACAATTCTTAAAAAATTCACAAAGTTTCATAATTTTGAAGAGAAAACTTCTTTAGCACCGTTGTGATTTGAAACTCGATGAAACGAAAATAGCGACACTAACAAGAGACAAACACATACATTTATAGGATTTAGCCAGCGAGAGAATGAGATAATATAATCGGTCTCCTCTTTGTGCGGTACTTCGTAGCCTATCGGTCTCCTCTTTTCCAGTGCTTTGTAGTCTTCCCACTCTTGTCTACTTTAGTTTTCTGAAGGTTTCACTTCTACCGCGTGTGAATTGCACACTCTGATTTTTTTTTTAAATTGTGGTCAGAAACTTTGGTTTCATGAAGGTGTACTTTATAATTATTTTGTGGTTTACTTTTAGATTTGAATATATAACGTGTTGTTTTCTCTTTCCAATACCCTCTGTGTTTCCTACTTCCTACAACATGGGTCTTAAAATAAAGTTAGTTTGTTTAGATCATATTTCTCAAAATGAAAGTAAGAGAGAAACAATGATTTCTATGAAACCTATGTGAGCTGGGGTTCCATGCCAACTCAGAATCAAGTCAACTCAACAGTCTCAACACCTCTTTAAAAAGTCATTAAAAGCTATGAAATTTTTTTTTAAATAGCCCATAACCCTAACCTGTCGTAACCTATTTAACCATTTTTTTTTTGTTTTTCATCACTTGTAATGACTTTACAAATGAAGTTCTGAGTTGTTTTCATTCTGAGTTGATTTCATTCTGAGTTACGTCTGGTCACTGTGAGCTAGGATATATGATTAAACGGGTTAAAACTTCTTGAAGAAATGTTATTTAGAAAATCTGTACAAAATTGGTTTTTTTTTCATAAGGAACATACTCGTAGTATACATAATTATTATTATTCTTGTCTGTCTTGAATTATTCAGCAGAAAAAAGCATATTTTGATTTTAAACTTGATGTCTGTTTTGTCGCGGTCGATTTGGGATGCAGATATGGGTACCGCCGCCTCCGAATTATTGTATTACAAATACACCTGCCATAGGTTACCCCAAGTGCTTCGTTACGTTTGGTGACGTAGCAGGGGTTCCCGCGTGCATTGAATGAGGTTTTTCTAGGCTATGTCTTGGCGGCGAATGCGTTTTTCCACCTTCCGCGTTGCTGGCCGGATCGGGAACTGATTGAGACAGATTCTCGACCCATCACCTTGCACCACAGTGGGAGGGATGGATTTATACGCCCGTCACTCTTGGGCATACTGACCCCCAGATTCCTACCCACCCCTCGTACCTTTTTCCTTCCCAGAACTCCTTCCTTTACCTAAAAAAGACCCTCCACACAGCATCCCAAAATATGACATCCACCTTGAGGGATATTAAAAAAAAAAACTATTTGTGCATTATGAAACACCTATAATAGGTATGTATTGTGTGTCATAATTTTATAAAAGCCCATTTTATATAATTGCGTTGGTTAATTTGAACCTTTATTTCTACTTCTTGCTCCCTACCCATACTGCTACTTTTCAAAAGCATTTAGCGCCCTTGATGTGATTTTTCACAGAAACGGCGCTATACAAATCAACCAAATGTAAGTAGCTACTATTATCCCAATAATTTTTATAGCATCAACCTGGACAGAGCATTAATGCTATTTTTTACAAATGACATTGAAGCCAATCTACGGTGAGGGGAGAGTGCCCGGCAGCCATCTTGAATGACAAACTTTTGAAATAATTTGTACGCAAAGTGGTGATGTTGATAGTGTTTTTTTTTATATATTGTTAATGCAATTATAACGGCTAATGATTGACATTTATTTAAAAATAATTCAACCATCTCTATATTAACTGTTAGAGAATTATTTCTACGTCAAAAAGCCCACAATAACTGAATCCGACACTGCGCTCCGGCTTCTTATCCGTGATGTGTTTTAAGGTAAATTTGTACTAAATGGAAAACGAATGGGCGCCACGAGCTAACTACCAAAAGCAAAGCATCTACAATTATAATTTGTAGCGTTTTAGAAGAATATTTTGTATTTTATCATATACATAAGTGCAATGTTTTCAAGATTCACAAACACACGGGGTGTTTTAAAAAACAAACTTCACAAACACACGGGGTGTTTTTGGTAGGTTTAAAAAAATGTTGATTGTGTTTTTTATTTTTTAAATCTATGATTTTACAAAATAATAATCGTATCCAAAAAATTGATTCATAAAACTACATAAAATGGCCCCGAAAAAGAATATTATTTCAATCGAAATTTCCTGAAAAACGATTTTAACAATTTTTGTTTGCGCACAAACTGTGGATAGCTAAGTTTTTCAGAAGAGATATTTTTTAAATGCACGGTGACCGGAAACTCGTAGTAAAAGCACGAAGCTTGTGAATCAACATAACATTTTGGAGTCGATTTTGTGACATATGTCAATTTGGGTATCGCCACCCCGGGAACCATTTATTGGATAACCAACACCTCTGCCATAGGCCACCCCAAGTGGTTCGCTGACTTAGCAGGGGTGCCCCGATTCATGGGGTGAGGTTTATCCGGGTCTTGGCGGCGGATGCGTCTGCCCACAGCTGCATGGCAAGCTGGATCGGGAAAGAATGTTTGAGGGAGTCTCTTTAACTTCTCCAACCGTACTCCCTCGGATCATCGCCTTGCAACTTAGTGGGAGGGGTGGATTCATACGTCCTTCACCCTTTTCCTTCCCAAAACTTCCTCTACATCTATTCCTAAAAATCTCCACACAGCACCCTTAAAGATGACATAGGCCCTGAGGGGAATTATTTTCCTTAGAGCCTCCTGTGTGGAGCTAATGTAAAAAAAAGGTTCTTAGTTTGAATCAAACATATTTTTTTCGAAAAAAACACCTACTTTCCAGCAAATAAACTATTCACGAAAAATATCCCAAATTTGTACTTACAGAAGAGTCGAAAGGAATGCATCTTATTGTAACGAACATCAAAAGCCTTGCCAAAACATTGAGAAGTAAAATATTTGGCTTATGGCTCCCTGATATTCCCATATTTACACATTTCGCAGACGCCTATCATTCACATCTTCCCCGTTCCCCTCACCCTCCCCTCTCCCTACGAGCCACCCTCCCTCCTTCCCGGCATAATAAATCTGTCAACTTTATATTGTGTTCATTTTATTTATGGGCCAAATCAAGTTGCTTGAGCAGCGTGTGTGTGCCCCTCTTACCCCGCCTCTTCTCGCCTGCCCCACTTGCCCCGGGCCTTTGTTGCCCCTGTTTACCCTAAATTTTTTGTCTTAAGGGTAGTAAATTATTTCGACTTAGACATGAATTATTTTAATGCCGGGAATTTTCATTTGAGATTCCTTTTTAGCTCTGAAGGAAATATTATATTTGTGAGCGCCTCATATTCATTTCCGAATAGATTTTATCATTTTTTGTAGTTCATGGTAATGGGGCAATCACAATATGTAGAGAAGATTGCCCAGACCTTCTCGAATTACAATAAATTTTATTTAATATGTTGGTTTTTTCATATATCCAAATAATTGTAATAAAAGTTGGATCATTCGCTGTTCAATGTCACTTGACAACAATTCAGAAGTGAAATGTTTGATGTTACTTCAAATGCGCTTACTGTTGGCCAGTTGTTTCACAAAATTTGATCATTTCGTCGAATTTCAAGTTATTAATATTCAAGTTCGGTTATTATATCAGTTATATGAAACAACAAACAACTGGCCAATAATGACATAATGACAGAACTTGAATAGAACCTATACGTAAATAGGACATGAAAATCAAATTTTAACCCCTCAAGCATTTGGTGTATTCTGTCTCATGGTCAGATTATTTCTGAACGTATCCGAAAACTAAAACTGTTTTTTTGAAAGGTGATTGAAACACGCTTTCAACTAATAAATTTTTGAAATGTTAAGTTTTTAAATTCAAACATAAACAAAGTTTTAAAATGGCTCATCTTTATTTTTTGTCAAAAAAAAACCCACATAATGTACCACAAATGTGACATAAACGTCATCTTCATCTCACTTTTTGTCGTTGCATATGGAAATAATTCACGAAAAATCCATAAAGTTTCATTATTATTTTTTTCAAATAGCGGTCGGAAACGTAGTTTCTCGAAACGAGAAACTCGTATCATACAGTAAGGAAGGTGCAACGTTTTCTATGAGACCTATTGGTCTGTTCCTAAAAGCTTAAAAATTTATTCTGAGGGGTTAAATTTGATGATTTGTTCAACATCTGTGAAACAAACCTTCCTTAGCGATAGTTCCTCCAACTCTGGGCAGAAAGATTAGTGTCAAACAAAAAAAATACACCGCGTGTTTCAGTGAAAGTGAAAGTGTCTTAAAATTATGTTTTTCAACTAATTATTTTGCTTGAACCTGATTTTTTAAAGGTATTTATTACGTACACCTTGAAATATAATAAAACTAAACAATATTCAAGTACAAACGAGCATAGCACAGAATGGTTAAGGTACACTCTCAAGTCTATAGAAATATTACTCGTACATTTCATCCTACAAACACATCGATCAAATAATAAATTATGATTAGAAATCATTTTATTTATATTTTAAATTAACGAAGGGGTGGAGACACGGTAAATCGTATTCCGTCGGGGCCTGACCGCTAGAGGGAGGGAGGTACTTCGATATTCTCGCACAGTATTCCAACGTATTCTTTGATTGACCGCTTACAAAATTATTATTGATTAACTCTGTTCAACGTCAGATAATGTAATAAAACCTTTTCTGAGCGTTTTTAATTGGTTTTCTAGTCGCGTATATTGCAATTGTGAAGATTAGCATTACTCTTAGAAGCTAATGGTGGAAGAGGTGACGACTTTAGTGGATAATTATGAATTTATAAGGAAAAAAAGCTTTAACCTATTTCATTTCCAAATTTCTCATCCCATTCTTGCTATATGGAAGATTAAAGGAAATGGATTTATAATTGTAAACTTGTTTGAAATGACGAAACTGTCAGAAAGAGAGATGTGTGTTTATTGCTATAAAATTATTTATAAAACTCCGTTATATTTGAAAAAATCTTACACAATTTAAAAAAAAAAAAAAAAATTATTTATTCAAAACCAGTTTATATATGAACAAGTTCTGCTGTGTACAAAAAAAAAGTTCCATGATAACACAGGATCAAGCAATTTCAAATACCCCCTGTGAAAAATCATTAAGATTTATGAAAAAAACATTTAAAATAGAACCTATTTAACCATCGATCAATTAAACGTCAATGTACTTAACCAATTTTGATGTCTTTTCAAATATGGGTTCTAGTTGCGTGATTCCGAGTTTGTTTTACAAGAATACTGTTTTTTTAATGAAAAACTAAACACATGTGTAGGACGAAAAATTAACATTTTTAAATCTCATTTAGAAAAAATAATGCTAGTTTTTTGATGCTGAAAATATATCACGTTAGTTGTGAACCTGGGATCACAAGCTTTTAACTACTTTAAACCAATGACCTTTTGTGGCAAATATTTATTTTTTTACAAATATGTTTTTGTATAAAAGTTTAAAAAAACATGATTTTCGCCTACATAATGATAGTCGAAATATTCGTTTCGTGCTTTCTCCAATATTGGTAAAAAAAACGACAAATTAAAAAAATTATGTTCAACAAAACTTTATTCTGATTGATTTCCTTTCCCCGCGCCGTACATCGATGGCTAAGAACACACTTGAAATATACCTGACAAACGAAGTCACTAATGGTTAATGGTTTTATATTAATTTTCAATTTCCAGGTACAATCTGAAGCAGCACGCGACCCTGCACTCGGGCCGCCCCTGGCCGTGCCCGGCCCCCGAATGCACTTACACAGCACGCAACCCTTCCGAGTTGCGCGTGCACCAAACCACGCACTCTCTTGCACGCCCTTACCGCTGCACTGAGTGCCAGTATGCAGCGAAGACAAAGAACCAGTTGGCGAGGTATTATCTTCTTTGACTTTTCTTGTTCTCTCACAAAGTACTAAAACAAACCACTCAGCACCAAAGTTAGTGATTCTCGTTAGTGTCGCTTTAAATTATATACTCGTACCTACATGCCATTTGTGCCGAGAGAACCGACACCTGAACGCATCTGGGTATCGAACTTGGTATTCGACTGTGCTTGTGCATGCGCTGCATTGCCGATAGCAGAAGAAGCCAGAAGCCGTAATCCATTTTCAATCCCTTCCCGGGTCCGTTTGCAACTTCTCATTGTCCTCTCCTTAAAGATTTTCTCGTCCACCGTCGATACTAGCTTTACATTTTATTTTATTTTTAATTAGTATTGTACTACATAATATAATTTCAATTACAGCACAGTTTAGTTACCATACAGCATTTAGGCAGGCGACTCTCCAATAATAGTTTTAATGCATATAGAGAACAATCACTTACAAGTTTGCAAGTTCATTTAACAGCACCACTCCCCTCGTCAGACTATGGGGGCATACATTGATTACGTGAGCTCAAAATGGGGGGGGGGGGTTCAGCAAAATCTCACGTTACTTGAAATAATATGCGAAGTGGCCCAAATTTATCTCACCAAGGGGGGGAGGGGTCTAGATTGGAAGAAAAACTGCTCACGTAATTAATGTATGCCCCCTATATACCTATGCTTTGCCAGAAAGTCTGTTCTGCCGTTCGGTACTCTGAACAGATCATGATGCCGACTCCGGCTGCAGTGGTCGGGTACATATAAATCATAACATCCCAAGAGGAATGGGCTGTCGATGAAATTGTTTCAAATTTTGAAAGACAGAATAGCAAGACTTGCTTTCCGCCTAGTTTACAGACTCACAGAATCAATTTAAAGAGAGATTAGAGATACCTACGCCATCATTAGTATTTACATGTATGTTCTATCTTCCTCACAGACACTGCAAGACACACTCCTTGCGAGAGAAGAACGTGGAGTGCCCCCACTGCCCCTTTAAGACGGAGCAAAGGGCCCGCCTCGAGAGACACATGCGTCTGCACTCGGGCTCCAAGCCCTTCGCCTGTCGGTACTGCACGTATACCTGCAATAACTTGGTAAGAAACTCTTCCTATCACATCTCTAAAACATAGAACCGAACAGAGGCCGTCAATCATTTCGAATTAACATCTCTGATATTTATGTAATCAAAACTAACCATCACGCCGATTCCCCGTAGGGGTTGGTAGAGAGGACGGACCGCCAAACAACTCGGTATTGGCATACACTCCTTACCTAATTCATATTCATACAACTTCTCATATATACTGTCTTTTCTGACTCTTGACAAGTATCTGATTCACTTGATTGTGCCATGTCTTCCTTGGGCATCCCCGACTTCTTCTACCATTCTCATTTATGCACTCTATACGCCCAAACCATCTAAATCTAAGAGTTCATCATTTATTTTGCTTACTTGGTAGCACAACCTATTTTAATCAATAACGTGAATAATGTCATCACCCTTGAAGCAGACTCTCCCTGTTTGTACTACGTGGGAAATTTTCAAAGTTTCCTTTTCTTGTGGTTTAGTTCATTGTATTTTCTGAAATGCTCTCACCTGGTCTTCCCGTGTTCTTATAAATATTTCACGCGAGAACGACTGTTCAAACGACATTCTTCTATAAATATTGAAGAACATTTGCATCAATTCAGGTAGGTGACTCGCTAAGTGTGGGTAAATTTCAAGAATATCTACTGTACAGAACAAATACAAGCAGCAGTAACGCTGGTTATCGGCTGAGTAACTTTGCATTCGAGGAATGAGATGAGTGCCAATATTCATTAAACAGCTGCCTCATTAATTATGGACCCTTCGCGGTAATGGTGGAGGCAGAGAACCTGGTGCCAGTTAAATCTCGAGGAACTGGTTCGTCACAGCGAGGATCCTCGCCATCGCCAACTGTCTGGCCGCTTAGAGACGTGATATACGAAAATGAACGACCATCTTAACGAGCGTTTTGGCCGAGATTTGCGCGGATCAGTTTTCGCAGACGGCTTGTTGGCGGCGTTATGTATCGCTTATTGCTTTTGTTCCCCCTTTCATATTACTTTATGTCCTATCGGAAATAATATTTTCCGGGTGGCGATATTTCCTTAATGAGAATCGTGCTTGCACCAAAAATACTCGCGGGTCTCCTTCAAGCAATATAGAGTGCTTAGTTCTGCATGTGTGACGTGTGTTATCTATTCGATCGACTGTGATTTTTTACGGAAAATCTTGCTAGTTTATTATTGAGCTGTTCACTGTTTACACTGTCACTTTTCACAAAATATGTTCATTATTTTCATTTTCCGTATTAAATCGGCAGACACTTACGTTTAAGTACGTCTTCTATCGTGATTTTATTTACCATAAACCGTGAATAATAAAATTGGTTAATGGGTCACGGTGACCCGTCAGTTGATGCCCCAAAAATATATTTATATATTTCAAAAGTGAAATCGACTTCAAAGTAACCTTAATAATATTGATTTTGTGTACCTACTATGCTGTTATGTACAGTATAAGTAGTTGTATCCTTGATGCATATGGATGAAAATATGTTTTATACTTTTGTTTCTTGGCGATACATCCCCGTATTTCCCTTAACCGACTGCATATTGAATAAAGTATGCTGGGTGGCCAACTGTCGGGGGATAAACTGTCATGGAACCATGGGTCACGTAAACTTTCTTTTTTCTGGTAAAGCGCAATAGAGATTCTTATAAAATTACAAAAAGTTTATAGTAATTCTCATAAATCGGCTAACTATTATTCCTAGTTTTCATTTTCCGAGAAAATATCAAAATAAACAATGTTAGGGCCCGGTAGCAAGGGTTCAAAAAGAAGAAGAAAGGGAGATGTGTAAAGACGAATGAATAAGGGAGCGCGCTAAAATTTAAAAAACGATTGTAATTAAGCAAAAATACTGAAAATCTTTAATAAAAGACGACTCATTTAAAATAGAGCAAAAATCTCTCGACAAGTGCATTTAAAAATAAACTGCCAAATTTTTTTTAATGATTTTTTTTTCATTTACGTGTAGCCATAACGGTGTAGCCATAACATGTTAAAATAACAGAACAAAATTTGTTTTTAATAATTTTCGGAGCATACCTACTTCGCGATTTTTTCTATTGAGGGAATTTCATATAATTACTGTTTCGGCTCTACCATAAGCTCTACAAATATAGAGATATTTCAGAAACGAAGAAAAACTATCCGTGTAGGGTGCAGGTAAAAGTATTGTCACCTAACCCGATTGCTGCTACCCTTCTAGAATAGAGATCGTACTTCCTTTCTCTAAAAACTTAGGTAGGTAGGTACTACATACTATTAAATTCTCTAAAGCGTTATTTTTTCGAATAAAATTTTCAGATAGTAGGTATGATCGCCGTATACCAAATTCGAATTTTAAGAATTGGTCGTTCGATTAAAAAACTGCCTAACTTGGTTTAACCGCGTTGGGATAAAAACAACAAAAATCCTGAGTCTGATGTTCGCCACGGATTTGTGTTATATTTTCCTCACACTCTTGTCGTGATAAATCGCACCCCAAGAACCAAGGAAGTATCTCCCAAGTCCGTGATGCGGTTCTCGCACGTTCCTAGTAGGTAATCTCAGCTCTCAGTGTTGTCTTCAATGGCTGCTGTGACGACCACGGATGGTTCAAATGAGATCCGGCCTTATTTATGGCTAGCTGGTTGGTTTTTCAGTACACAGCGGGACGCGGCTTGCCACATTAATTCAGCGCATAATAAACATATCGACGCCGCAGACAGCGAGACGTGCGGAATCTTTAACGCATCTGCAGGAAACTTCACGCGATATTCGCATGCCGAACACCGCGTTTATACCGCGTCATGCGTTATCGGTGCGAACACCGCGCTGAACGACGCTAAATAAATCATCGATGTTTTGAACACAACATTTAGAATTTTGAAGCACGAAGAGGAAATAAATTAGCGTACGATTTTGGCGAAGGGATAGGTACCTACCATAATTATCATAATCAAAAATGTTAATTAGCTACGTAAGTACCTACCTTGCTACTTAAGTTGGAAACCATTTTATTTGGAGGGACAGGATTTTATGGCCAATGTAAAAAATGAACTGCATACTTAAGGCCCATTAACCAGCTACTGAAAAATTAAATTGCAAAACCCTTGCAACTGTACAGGGCGGTTTCGATGAGAAAGATTGATTATTCTGCGTACCGGGATTTTAAACTAATAACTAGTATGCGGCTGGCGGTGTCAAAAACATTGGGAATGAACTGCGAGCGATATGCTGAATTAGGCCAAAACCAAATTATCTTTTATAGCTAAGTCTGTTGGCCCCATAAAACAAATTTGACCGGTGAGCGGCTCCGGAATTTTCATTTTGCCACCGCCAACCGCATACTAATAACTTAATATCGATTTTATTTAATTCAAAATTTGCTTTAATGAATACCTACAAGCAATGAAAATACTCGAACGCGTGTTGATAAAATTATTAAAATTATGTACCTAGGTATTTTTTGATCATAAGTAAGTATTAATAATTTTTCAATAATGTCTAAGCAAAATAAGTGTGTAAAATGTAAAAAAAAAATACGAAATATATATTCTTTAAGACCGTAAATAAATAGACAAACTGAAGTACCTATTCTCGTCACAAAATACACTAGCGTATTTTTTTATTGATTTTATAAAAGTAGCTTTCCTAGATAATTTATTGATTTATTTTACAGTAGGTATGATTTGAGATGTGTGTTGTATAATACAATTTCTTGTTTGAAAATTTAACAAACATGCCAACGACCAATGGTATAACCTTATTATAATAAAAATAAACATAATTTTTTTTTCAAAATTTAAAACATAACTTGACTAGATAAAATAACAATCTTTCGAAATCCGTTCATAGTTTTTTTTGTGGAAAAGAGTCGATACGTCTAAATTTAATTTAAAAATGACATATTTCCGGTTGTGTCTGGTCCCTCTTAAGAATTGGAGGAAAAATATAATTTTTATTTATTTATTTATTATAGAGAGATACAAAATAAATTACAAAATACATATTAGGAAGTTTTGCCTGTCCAACTAGGAAAGTTTCCCGTTCCAGGACAGACAAATTGACAGGTTTAGTTCATAAAATGTATATGTAATTACATAACAAAAAAAATCTATTTTCTCTAAAACTAAGTTGTATTATGAAGAAATATATATCTATATACATTTTTTTGTGACAATGTACATAGAAAAAGTAACCTGGTAGCATATATTGTATTCGGATTTACCGAATTAACCTGGTAACATAATATATTTGGATTTACAGAGTATGAGATAAGTAGGTAAGTTAGTAATATTGAAAAGTGATAAAAACCTAATAACAAGATGGAAGAATCACAATATAATTTACAATATAGATGAAGTTTTATTGAAATTAAAATTAGGTAGGTACCTACTGTACAAAAAATAGGTAAAAATGTATAAATAAGTAAATGTAAGTAAAAATATAAGTAGGTGACCTAAAGTAGGTTGGACTCATTACAAAAATCAAACCTCCAAAAATATTAACACGGAAACATAATATTCTAGCTGGTTCCCGGCTTGCGTTGCAATTTGCAACACCATATTCAAATAAATACCTACATTGTTTCTCCGTGAATCACCTTTTCCGTGCGTCCTCGTCCCCCTCCCGCGTCCCCTTCCTAGCTAGCTTTATTTTAGCCTATATGTTATTCTGATGTACGAGCTATATTATAGTAACAAACACACGTACAAACATACATAATCTATACAAACTTTCGTGTTTATAATACAAGTAAGATGAACTGCTTACTGAGGCATAAAGCCAATGAGTTCACCTAGATTTCATCCCTTATCCCATATTTTAAGTTTTATATAAAAAAAAATTAAATCGTTAGAGACATTTATATTTCATTTTAATTCTTAACACCTACCCAAATTTAGATCCTAGCTATCGCGCGAAACACAGCCACTTTTTTAATACGGAACAATGAGTATGTAAAAAGTAAAAATGTTTTTCTTACCTCCCAAGGTGAAACGATTTCTGTTTACATTGTTGGGTAATTTATAATGCACTAGGTAAGAAAGCATGTTTTCGGTTGGCACGAAAATTTAATTCTCGTAGCAATTCAATTAGGTAGGTACTTAATCTATTGGCGTGTTCCCACCTCAATCTTATTTCATGGAATCTATGAAGTAGATCAGTGTGAACCCGAGAAGAGGTTTTCTATCGTAGAACGCCCAATAGAAATAGAAACCCAATGTTGAATAAACTTCAACTTTCGTTCTATTCTATGCAATTTGGAAGGCGGATATGGGTACCGCCGCCCCGGAAACCATTTTTTGGATAACCAACACCTCTGCCATAGGTCACCCCAAGTGGTTCATGGGTGAGGTTTTTCCAGGTCTTGGCGGCCGTCTGCGCACCTGCTGCGTGATGGGCAGGATCAAGAGAGACTGAGGTTGAGGGAGGTCTTTTATCCTCTCCAGTCAGAATCTCTCGACCCATCACCTTACACCACAGAGGGAGGGGATGGATTCATACGTCCGTCATTCCTGGACACACTGACCCCCATATTCCTACCCACCCCTCATACATATTTCCTTCTTAGAACTTCCTCTCCTTCCTTTCCTTAAAAAACCCTCCACACAGCATCTTCTAAGATGACATGGGCCCTGAGGGAAACTGTTTTCCTCAGGGCCTCCTGTGTGGAGCTAATTAAAAAAACGCAGAATTGAGCATATTATGTATGTTCATGTTTACGATATGCGATGGTGGATTTCGGCAGTTTTCTTGGGGGGCATACATTAATTACGTGAGCTCAAAAGGGGGGGAAGGTCCAGCAAAATGTCACGTTACTTGAAAATAATATACCTACGAAGTGACCCAAATTTATCTCACCAAGGGGGGGGGGGTCTAGGTTTGAAGAAAAACTGCTCACGTAATTAATGTATGCCACCTTATTTTATAAATTCTACATTGACATAATAAAAACGTCTTGTGAGAAGAATACATAAATAATACCTGAGAAGATAATTTATATTATGTTTTTTTCCTAAAATACAACCAGTCCTCTAACAATTATGTTTTATTTTTCAGGAAAACCTCAGGAAGCACGTCCTGTCTAGAAACAAACACAAAAACAAATTCCTTTACGAATGCGAACACTGCCTAATGCCAGATCTCTACAGGAGCAATTTCGCCAAGGAGTTTAGTGCCCATCTGACGTCGGCACATCCTTCTTTGTATTCAGACAGAAAGCTGACCAATACATACGTTGCCGATTATTTGAAAAAGAATGAAGAAATAACCATTGGCGGAACCATAGACAGGTAATAAATTATTTAATACTGAGCTTTTTTATAACCGTTTTGTATAACGCCATCTAGCAGTGAGAAGGTGAACTAATTTTTAATGATTAGGGTAAGGTTCCCGGATAAGCTTTTGGCTATAGGAATTCTAAACTGCGGCCCGCGAGCACCACGAATCCGGCACATCATAGTTTATTTTGATTACATTGTAAAATTTACTATGTAAGTAAATCATACAAAATAATAATCAGATGTTTCAGACATACCCATTGAAATTGAACATTTTAACTGTAATTAATAGTATGCAGCTAGCAGTGGCAAAACGAAAATTCCAGAACCGCTCATTATTAAAGACAAAACAATTAAATTATAGTTGTTTAACCAGTCAAATTTGTTTTATGGGGCCAACAGACTTAACTATAAAAGATCATTTGGTTTTGGGCTACTTCAGCTTATCGCTCGCCATACATTCCCAATGTTTTTGCCACCGCCAGCCGCATACCAGTAATTAATGACGACGTACATGGGTAATTCAAAATGAAATTAAAAATTATAATTATGATTAATGAAATTCATGTAGCTGTAACTTTCTAGTGACAATAATTTGCAGTTGTGGATCACGTTTAACTATGAAAATTATCAGCAGCGACACTTGATCGCGTTTGTTTTGTTTCTTTACTTGGTATTATTGTTTACATTTCAATTTTTGAAAAAGAACCTAGAACCTCACCCGTGTCCTAGACAGACCTGTTAATTTTATAAAATAATAAAAATAACACAATAATATATTGTAAGAGCAATACTGTCACATTATTGTTTCTTACAAATAATGGGTACAAACTAATACTGCTGAAGGAAGAAAATAATAATAGTCAATTTGGATGTGTAAATATCTAGAGGTACCTAGATGTAAATTGAAAAATTCGGCAGGCTGGTTCACTGTGAGACTTTTCTACGCGGCAGCCTGAAGTGGTGCGTGGCATTGTCGCTCCGAAGTATCCGTATGGGGGTGCTATTGTATCTTACATCCTTGAGTCGGGGGGGGGGGGGGGGGTTGGAAGGTATGATTTTCCTTCAATATAGCTAGGTCTTTGCCCTTTGGAATCAGTGTTGCCCTTAGGCTAAAAAGTTTGGAGATCCATGGACTTTACATAATATTATATTTAATCAGTATTTCACCATTCTCTTGATAGCTGATCCATAGGATAATTATATTTGCGATTTATTGATTTACAAAGCCTTGCTTACTATTCAGTATTCGAATCTATGGATAGTGGCTACACATCGAATAAGTTAACAGAGTTTTCTAGATATCGCAAGAATTTATTTAACCTAGAATACTAAACTATCATAAAAATTATGACGGCAAAATGACGATTCCTAGAAAAACAATGTTCGCATTGTTCCCGCACGACATTATGTAGGGTGCATAACATGAACACGTAGAATAAAAAACAAAAAATATATTATTACATGATCTCAAACCCACAGAATGTTACTATTACTTCTAAAATAATAAAAGTTTTTGATTATCTTATGTATCACTTTATCTCTATGTCGTATTTTTAACGAATATTTAGTAACAACGTCACTCCGTAGGATAGTTTAGTAATCTAGGGTTAAATATAAATGCATGCTATCCTATGGATAAGATATCAAGGTGATGTTTGAAATACTTTAATAATTATTATAATCTTATCCCTAGAGATTTTTTTTTTTTTGAATAGAAAGACAAACGTTCCCGGGTTACGAATAACCCAACAATGTTTGAAAATCTCCTACTACCACCACAGAAAGCTGAAAATGTTGCTTGTGTTGTGATGGAGGACTTAGCCAGTAAAGCAATCGAACACGCGATGCCCACGTGGGACCCAAGCGCTATGCCCACTCAACAACTGACCGGTCAGATAAACCTAAAGAATTTTTTTTTGGTGTGTCTTGTGTGCCGGTAAGTATTGATTGTTGATATTCGTGTCCTGGTCACTTGGAACTACTTCCTTCACTGACACTGGAACCGTCCAGGGCCAGGGAAGAATTTAAGATAGGGCAGCAGTGATTACAGGTAGGGCGCAAGTAAAAATGTAACTTGATCTGATCTGGTGAATCGACTTTCATTGTTCATGTGTATATACATACCATAGCTATCATATTTCACCAAACCTTTTTCCATAGGATTAGGAGTAGTTACACATTGTCCTTCCATCTGTTTTGAGGAATGAGTTTTTTCGTTGTCAATTTTCTCTTCGATTTTCCATTTTTTGCCAAAGAAAGCTCGTATATCCATCGCAAAATCACGGGCACATATTACAATACTATACTAACCAATCAACAACACAGACAAATTCAAATCTCGAAATCTACTTCAATCCTGTGAGTAAACCTTGATTATCAGTCAAAAAACGATTCGTAGTTTGTACCGCATTGCACGCGACGTCGTTAATACTCATACAAGGTGCAAACCATTGCAAACTTAACTTAAACTCGACTGTTTAATAGCATCCCCAACTGTTTGGGTATTCCCCGCAAGTAGTGATTGCAATACGCACAATGTATCTCATATTGCGCATGGTATTTCTTAAGGTAGGGCACTAGCTACAGCCCCCCTAGCTACAGCCCTGGAACCGTCTATTAAGATAACTTACTATAAAAAATTAAACAGCCGAAAATTATTTAACCAAAGTTTTTTGTTAAATGCATAAACCGGCCGCAAAACTAGACACAATGAAAAAAAATACCCACCTAAAAGATATGATTTTGTAATGTTTCCTTTTTTTACAGTAATTTAGATCCACCAAATCCATCAACGAGATATATCACTGTCTGTGAACTTAGTACCGGTGACATTGAGAAGATGGACAATATGGATGTTGAAATTGACAATGCGGAGCAAGTGAATGTATCTGGTGTGCTGGATTTCTCCACTGAAGGCTGCTACAGCGTCACTGAATCTGGAGTTCTTGTACCCTACGAAAACTTTTAACCCTAGACCCACATGTACACTATATATTTTCTATTAAGATAAGTAACCTTTTATACAACTTGACATACTTAACCTAATCTACGCTGCTGTCGCATATGTGATCCTTTGGCAGCTTATCCGTGAAGCCCTTATCCATATCCCATTTCCTTATCACTCACACCTACATTCTGTTAAAAGATTTCTTATGCTGGAATTGCGTTGAAACAGTCAGCGTGAAGATGTTTTAAATCAACAAAACCTACACTAGCAACTATAAAATAAGCACCTCAAATTGCGGACTTTAGACAGCTATTATAAAAACTGTATTTTGTATCTAAGCTACTTGCACATGGGCCTTATGGCATCTGCATAAACGACACTTTTAAGCGTGCAGTATGCTGAAAGCACCATGCTTCATATATTTATTTCAACAAGTGCACACAAGTCAGTATGCATGACCTGAAATATTAAAATTATCAGACATCTATTTTTTGTAAAATAAGAATGTTATCTTCATCAGGATATGTTAATTAACATATATTTAATTAACATATCTACTTGTACATTTGAATTTTTTTATTAATCTTCTGCTGGCTACTGCTACAAATTGATGATAATATGGAAAGTGTCAAAATCATGCAGAACCATGATATCAAGCTGATCCAATGACCTTATGTGCACAACAAGAAAACAGTTATGAATATGTACATAAATTTTATATGTCTTCTGAGATTTTTTTGATAATATGTATAGTATACACCACTTGAAATAGCGCAAGCTGACATGCATGAAGGAATTACAGGGATACGATAAAACAAAAATATTAACATGTGACAACTTTGTTATACAAAAATCAAATAAATAACAGATACCTATATAATATTTTTGTTTTAATTTCGCGAGATTAAGGATTGGTGTATTCAATGTGTTTCAGAAGGGGATAAAATAAAGAACAATCGTTTTTGGACTTATTTTATGAGTTTTTTTTTTTGTAAAGCATATTAATATAGTTTTATGCTAGGCGAGACATCTTAGTAGTTCCTGTAACAAAACGGAAAAAACAAAATTAGTTACAGCTCAAAATTAATATTTGTAGAAAAATTTGAGTACCTTTAATACTTATAGAGCATCTCTGAAACCAGTATATAAAATAGACACTACTTTTAAACACAAAATTACACAAGCGGCATAGATAGCTTATTTCTTACAACGTATGCTCAACTTCAGTACTTATGTGTATGAAATACCAATTACTTCATATTTAATAAATGGTTTTAAGTATAATCTGCATTAAATTTTGAATTTTCAAAGAACGATATTATTTTTAAAAAGAATTTCTGTAATTGAATGAAAGTTTAATGTGTATTACTTGTAATTCTTCAATTACTGGGATTACAATATTTTATTAATCCTATTCTCTGGGAGAAGCAAGGCTCTATTTTATATTCAACAATAGTTTCAAATTTGACAAAGATTGTTGCACCTTACGAGGATGGGATCCAGACATTGATGGTGTGGACACCGAAGGCATTATCAGTACAATCATTTCTCTTCCTCCCACTCGCATTCATGGCGCTATTGAGGAGCGCTTCCACGCAAGTCCAGAGAATCAATACTCGGTACAAAATAAAAAGGGATAGAAAGGCTGACGACCTCTTACCAGTACTACTGTATTGTCAATACAAAGCTTAACAGCAAAACAGAAATAAAAATACATATCAATTAAAACAGTCATTTTTTTTTAAAGATAAACAATCTCAGGTTACAAATTGTCAGGGGGTAAAGTACACAAACTTTGGGAGGTGATTCTAAATGATGGTAGAAGTAAAAAAGATAAATAACTTTTTTTTTTAAATTCCAACGTTTCTTTTTCCCATACAAAAATATTTTTCCATTGAAGAATATTATTTTTTCCATAAAAACAATTCAACTTTTTTACCTGAAAACTACCTTTAAATGTTGAAATTTCAATCATCCATCTCTTATACTTGTACTATCATGTAAAATCGTCTCCCAAAGATTGTGTACTTTACCCCTGGACACCTTGCATTTAAATTCCCTGTACTAACCATCATAATAAAAAGGAAAATGTTGTTTATGACATTTCATGGGGCTTTAGTTCCTATGAACTACACAAAAAGATTGTAAAAGACTAATCGATTAATCAAGACGCCAAGGATCTGATAATAACTAATTCCTAATACAGCGCCCTTGGAGTTTTACTAGCGCCAGGTGCCGGCTCAGTTCCTACACCTTGACGAATTACAAATTGAGAGCATACTGGCAAAAAAATGCTAAATTTGACTTAATAATGTAGTATTGTGTGCTCCCATAGCGGCCTCTGTATGATGTACAGATGGGGCCTTGAAGAGTCGGCGTTGTGTGAATGCGGTGCAGTGCAGAACACCGAAAATGTGGTCAACGAATGCACGCTCCATTCATTACCTGGTAAGATTGACGAGGTCCACAGGGTGAAGCCTGAGACTGGCTCGCAAACCTAGATGTCCTCCTCTTACCGCACTATACAAAGGAATAATGAAGATATTTACCCTCTATAAATTGGCAATACAAACCTTGAGTCATGTTAAATTTTCTATAATTTAAAAAATAAATTTAACATTAATTTGAAAACGAATACCTTTGCATTCACAAAAAAATGATAAATCGATTTGATTTATGCCAGTCTATCGATATGCACTTTTATCTGTCCTTATCATTTCTGGTAGAAAACTTTAACACAGCTTAATTGTTTTTGGCTATAGGCTTTTCGCGTGTCTATTCTTCTGTAAACGTCACATAATGTTTAATGTATGTTTTTTGCTTTTGTTTGACTGGAATATTATTTTTTAAAGCAAATGTGTAGTAGTGCATTGAAATTACTCAAATTACCCATCTTGTCACTAATGTAATATTTTTATTTCTTTCTTTCTCTATATAATATTTGAGTGTTTTGAAAGTAGTATTTTATATTTTAGTGTTTTGTATGTAATGCTTCTTAACTCAAATTTATAAATGTTAACCTCAATACAGGCTATTAGTTCTAGTGGGGTTAATTTTTTATGTAAAATAAACAACAACAAATGTATGATGAGAAATTATAAAATATAAATATAAATTGAAAAGAAAGTGATGCTTTCAATTTGAAACAAATACCTAACAGACAAAAAGCACTTAGCAACTTGATGGGTTGTTTCAAAAAATTTGAACAATTCATCAAATTTTTTAAGTTAATTTTCAAGATCTGTGTAAGTTCTATTAAAGTTCTGTTACTATTAGATTACAGGCCAGTTACTCCACAAAATTGAAATAATCAAAGAACTTGAATAGAACTTTCAAATAACATGAAAATTAACTTTAAAAATTTGATGAATTGTTAAAAAAATTTTGAAACAACCATCCTTAGTGTTTTTGCCAGAACACGAAACGTCTGTTCGTTTTGGAAATAAACTTAAAAAACGGCCATTCGTAATTAAAAATCAAATAGTCACAAATGAAGATATTCTCAAATGAACACACATTAATATCATATTTTCATATTGAAGCAAACTGCAATTTAATTTGATGAAAACATTTGAAGTTGGTACAAAACTTAATTGCTTGTGTTTTCAAAACAGCTATTCCAGAGTTAACATTTTTTGCCAGTATATCCATGAAATATTAATGTTTAAAATGGGTGTTTTTAGTCAGGGACAGAGGGTTAATTAAGTACATGGAAAACAAAATAAACATACTTAGCAACAATGCCGTCCTTCTTGGCGAGTCTGGCGATGCAATCGTCGGACTCTCCCATCCGCCTGATGGCTCCGCAGATGGTGTAGACCTTGGAGGTGTCGCTCATGCGCCCGGTGACGGGATCCACCTCAGCGATGTTGATCTGGATGGAGGCATGGTCCTTGGCATGGATCAGGCGGTTGCTGGTGGAGCTGGAAGATGGGAGGAAAAACACTTCATTAGCCAAAGAAATTGTGATGTAAATAATAGAAAATATGTTAAACTTCACATGCTATTAATGTCAGGAAAACTAGAACATAAGAGTATTGTTTAGCACCACCCACACGCACACTTCGGAGTAACTGAGTCCCGCTCCACTTCAGGCCGCAGCGAAGTCACACGGTGAACTGCGCTGTAAACCTATCGGTCTGTACTTTTACACTGAAGTGTGTGTGTGGGGGAGCCTTTTCATAGTGATTTAACACGAAGAATTAAAATCCGTAAGTCTTTACTTTAAATGCACATTATACAGGCATAATTCACAAGCAAGTTATCGTTCATCTAACCTTCCTGATGACCGACAGACTACCAAAAACACATTCATTAAATAGTCATTTGAAATATCATAAAGATGCTAATTTTTAAGGTTTTCTTTTATTCATTGCTTTGGTGGTTACACAATTTGGGGCTTTTTCTACAACCATGCAAAGCACATGCCCGTGTTATGGTGGCTGATATACAGTTAGTTATTGGAGAACAGAAGAAAATTATGACATCCAAGTTGCTGTCATTGGCTAGAAAACTTCCTTAAAAATCTGAACTCAGCCTAATAAATTCATTATTATCAAAAACAAGTAGTCGAAGATTAAATAGCCTAAAACAAGAGACTTTAGAATTATAAAAATAAATCTCTTTAGTTCCTCTATAAAACAAAATATTGCAAGATTTTAAAATAATGGTGAAAGGAATGCAAGGAAATGACTGACCAAGGCTTTATAAACATTAAACTGCAAGATTCGAGGTATCAATTGTTGCACCTTACGAGGATGGGATCCAGACATTGATGGTGGGGACACCGAAGGCATTATCAGTTCAATCATTTCATCTTCCTCTCACTCACATTCAGTTGTGTTATTGATAAGCACTTCCATGCAAGTCGAAGGGTAAACATTAACACAAAACTTCAATATTATGAAAAGGGGTTCAACAATATATTATTGGCTCGATCAATGGGAAAAATAGAGAAATACATTATGTTTATTTTTTTTATTCATAATCATAACACTCTGCGAGAAAGATATTGTGTTTCAAGATAATTGTGCAATTTCGTTGAATCACGTCATATTTGCTAATGAGTTTGCGAACTTAAAATAGATAAAGAGTAATTGTCAAATTGTATCAAGGATAGTGCGAAAAATCTGGTTGTAAATATTGATTCACCGTGATAAAAATTATAATTTCAGTGAGAAAAAAAACGCACAATCATTTGTAAATATTATTATTTTAAATGTAAAAATTTGAACCTCACTTTGAAGCAAATGGAAGCAAATGAAATCAAAAGGTGATAGGAGTGAGGTTATGGATACTCACAGAACAATTTTTTTTGACAGTTAGATTGCATGACATGAAACTAAAATTAACTTGGCGTATTTTATACATATTAAGTACAAGGAACCTAATCCCATGCGAATTACGAGGCTGGGTATTATAATAATGATTTACACGTGGTAAAACGTCAAAAACTTACCACTTCCTCGGGCAGTACAGATCAACGAATTCTCCGGCGTCGTTTTCCATTGTAATAGAGCTGAAAATATAATAAGCTATTACTCACTACTTCAAATATTAAATTAAATCAATATTATATTGCGTTTAATTGCAAAAACATACTTTTGTGTGGAACACGCGTGTCAATCGCAAATGGCGGAGAAAAGAAAGATTCGACGTCGGCAAAACAGGAATTATGTGCACGTCTTGTCCAGGGTTGCCAATGCTTATGTTCTAAAATACCCGCAATAAATATTCAAAATCCCCAAATTGGGGAGAGCAAAATATCAAATTCCCCGCAAATTCCCCACAAGTGTCTTCATAATTCGGCCTCCAAAATTCTGTTGAAAATAGCATTTTTTTTATTAAAATTGTTTAAAACATATTAGAACGTACATTATATAAGATTAAAAAATTGGTTACTTCCCAATAACCAATATTGAAGCAAAAATAATGACAAAAAAAATCAATTAGGTGTACCAATAAATTGTATAGCTTGTTGGATAAAAGGAAACAAAAATGAGGAAATTTAAAATCATACATACGGTGTGACGGGAAGGCTACGAGGAAAAAAATAACTAGAAAAAGATGAGTAATTTAAAGGAGACAAAAAAGCGTTACTTGAAGAAAAGGAGAATTTTTATTTTATTTTAGTGCTACATTATAATTTTAACCAATTTAAAAAAATTATTTTGTTAATTGATATTGGGACCAATATTTGTAAACATTGAAGTTAAGTTAATTAGTAAGCAATTTACATCATTATAAGACTTTATTGACAAATTCATGTATCTTCGAGTTAGGGTCCCGAACTTCAGGAACCCCCCGACTATTATTGTTTAGAAATAAATGTTACAAAGCTGCCATAAAATAAACTACGAAATCTTCCACCGAATACACATATTTTTCAAAAAGGTTGGATAATCAAAAAATATCCAGATTCCCCGCATATTCCTCGCAAAACGGTGTTCCCCGCAAAATACCCAATTCTTAAAAAATTCCCCACAATTTGGGGAATTATCCACAAATTGGCAACCCTGGTCCTGTCTATGGCGCCGGTGCTGCCATATAAATTCACAATAAATTGTAAAATAGTACTTGCTTCCCTCTCGAGAACCACAACAACATTAGCCACTATTGATATGGGTGGTGAATTTTTTTACAAAGTTTAAAAAAATGTCTCAATGCTACTGTTATGAATTGTGCATTTATGCCCCTCGAAAATATCTGGATATAAGTTTCTAAGTGATGGGCAGTCAAGAGTAATAGAGTATTGCGCCTAAGGACATAAATATGAACCATTCTAATATTCTAGTATTTTGGAAAAAAAAGATTTTGTTTATCAGACTAAGTATTGCCTCTGGAATCTGTTTTAATCGTAAGTACAGTCTAACTTGAACAACAATTTATTTTAACAGTGATACAGATATATGCTAAGCACCATTTCAAAACTTAAGTTAACTCACTTTTCAACACTATTGATAAAATCGTCAGAAAATTATTATTTCTGTCGTAATCATTATATATTATAAAAGTACAAAAAAACGTGCGAACCGCAAAAACTCAAAAACGAGTCCCGGTACGATCAAGTGAGTTATATGGTGTGGTAGATCTCTATCCCCCCGAGGGAATAAGGGTATCCGTTTTTACCTAAAGGACGTGCTTTTGAAGATATAAGGGATGGAAGTTTCGCCCACTTGAATTTCTAGAACAGTCTTCCGGAAAGTTCTAGAAGGTTTCATAGAGCTCTAGAAAGATATGGAAGAAGTGGCGGAGTATGTCGTGGAATGTTCGGGAATAGGAAATTGGGAACATCGTCGTGAACCATTCCAGAACACTCTTGAATGTTGCCCTGAGCGAAGCCGGGTACCCCAGCAAGTCTGAAATAACGGCAAGACTTATTTCTCGTCTTATTCTGTTGAAAGAATTTAAAGATCCTTTGTTATACGTTCAAAGGAAAACGCGAAACGAATCACGAACTATGGGAAAGGAATGAAGCAACAGCAAACGGCTTGAAACGCTACTTGCAGTTAAGTACATCATTCTTTTCCCAATTCGTGGTTCGTCTCGCGTGTTGTTACATGCACATATACGCAGCCTAACATTTCTTATAACTCTGTGAATTTTAAGAAAAAAATATCGTCCCCGTGGACGCTAAAAACAATAAATACATACATCAATAAACCAGAACCGAATATGTTGAAGCCCGATAGATATATTTTACAAAAAATACATACGTAACCTCAAAATACATTCGCTTGTTAATTGCCTTGGGGTGATTTTTCATGAAAACAGCGTTATAAATATTATCCATTTATTATTATTATTTTCCTTCTAAATGTATTGAATGTCAGAATGTCATCTTTTACATTCATAAAATGTACTAACACCGTGAATCGTACCTAAAATATTAATTCTTTATTTTTATAACTTCTTCGGTCGGTAGATAATGGCGTAGTTAAACACCTATTATCTAATATCATCATTCCCCCCCCCCCCCCCACCATCCGTCTGCCTCAGTATTGTGCAGGAAAAAAAAAAATTACTACGATCCCTGGAAAATAACAAAAATATTAATTGCACAATCTAAAAAATTCTCCACCTCTCCCCCCTCCTTAAGATCGTACCCCTCCCGGTGTTACGCCCTTTTCGAAAATTTCAAAATTTTGAGTTTTCAAAAAGATTTTTTTTTTAATTTTAAAGCTTTTTCGAATGAATTTTGACATCGTGAAACGAAAGAAACGATTTGTCTGTGACAATATTGCCGAATGAACAGAAAATTCTCGATTGTTAAAAATATCGGGCAAATGATCGATCATTGATCGATTGTGCCCGTCGTTAATATTTACACCATGTTTTATAATATACCATGGTTTTCTTCTATTCATAGATAATTATAGTTTCATTCACATCATTTTAACCTTTTCCACTCCGTCGGCCACACATTGTGGCCCAAACGATTTTGGTAGGCAGCTCCGTCGGCCAGAGGTACTGGCCCGGCGCAGGTATAAGTTTAATCATCAATATCTATCTTCCTAAGTACATTCTACGAACTATTATTTCCGATTATTACAAAGAATTGTCGCAACATATTGGATAAACCAAAATTTTTTCATTTAAATTTACCGTTAATTAGATACATTCATTTAAAAACAGATGCATCATTTTAACACACGAAATATTTTTTTTCTTCAAATATTTTCGGAACAGTCAGTCGTTATCCTGCGTTTACGACGGTTCTCCGCAGTTACTCCCACTTTTTGTGACCATATTTTTTCGTTTTGTGGAACTATTGATGTTGATATTAGTAATTGAAAGTAAAAGAATTTACGTATTCTTTAAATTAATATTCTTTGAATTAACCGTCACAGAAAATAATGATAGTTTTACTTCGAAGTGATGGTGAAGAAGTCGGTAATAATCCAAGTGATATAGAAAGTGGAAGTGACATTATCCCGCCCAAAAGAAGGAGATGCGCTTATTTCAGTAAATATAGTGATGTAGAAAATATTGTGATTCCGCAAAAACCTTCAACATCCATCAATCCCACACAGTCAAGCTTTTCTGATTCAGAAAAAAAAGGAATTGAATGTCTATTAATACTCCGAATACACCACAACAACAAATATTTTTTTCTATTGGAAATACCAATGAGTCATCTTCAATTTGTGGATAGGCTAATTATTCAGCTGGTTGGAAATTATAGAGAAGGTGTAAAAACTAGAAAAGGAAGCCATTCGGTAGATCTAGAACAGCGGTTAAATCACGTCAATCTACATGTAATAATGCCTAATATGCAGAAAAATATTAGTGATTGCATCGTTTTCAATTTGGGAGGCAGGAATGGGTACCGCTGCCCCGGGAACCATTTATTGGATAACCAACACCTCTGCCTCAGGTCACCCCAAGTGGTTCGCTACGTTTGGTGACTTTGCATGGTTGCCCGGGTTCATGGGGATGCGTCTGCCCATTTACTGCGTGGCGGACCGAATCGGGAAAGACTGGTTGAGGGAGATCTTTTGATCTCTCCAGCCGGACTATATCGAACCATTGCCTTACAACGCAGTGAGAGGGATGAATTCACGCATCACCTTTCTTGGACACCCTAACCCCCAGATTCCTACCCACTCATACCATTTTCCTTCCCATCCTCTTTTTCCTTTCCTTCAAAAGACCCTCCACAAAGCAACCCCAAAGAGGCCCTGAGAATTTATTTTTCTGAGGGCCTCCTGTGTGAAGTTAATGTAAAAAAAATCGTTTGTGGTTCTAATTTATGATAGTAATGGAGGGCAAATAAAATGAACAATATATCACTGTAAAAGTTGTGAAAACAAACTTGCACTTCATGTGGGATAACATTGGACCGAATCGTGAGTTTTTTGTAATAGTAAATGTGAGATAAATGTACTCAAAATGTGACAGTATTATATTATGTAGGTATAATATGTACAATACTCTAACTTGTAAACACCGTGTAGAATGTTTGTCAAACTTATTACCTATTTTATGTGTTGTGGGCTGGTCTATCTTTTGTTTCCTGAAAGAGGGTCGAAACCTAAAATAACGTAACCAATTCAAAATAAGAAACCAAACATTACCCATAAAACCTAAGCCAATCAGGTTCAGGTAGTCGCAGGTCAGCCGCTGTGCGGTACAGGACAATTAGAAAGAAATTTCTCCAAGAATTTACATTGGATTGTCTGCATATTTTACCCGTATTATACAAATTATTGCTATGCAATAAAAGATATAGTGCAAATAAAACACGTTGAAATCAAATGTATTATCTTTTAGTTACAAAATGTGTGATTTAACAAGTATTTTATACAAAATATACCAAACAACTAATGGTCACACGAATTATCCGATAGGGTGCCGCAAAAATAACTGTCCAAAAATTTCATTTCAAATGTAAAATATAACACATATTTTTGGTCGGAGTAGCTAAACAGTTTTGAGAAAAAATGGTCGGAGTGGAAAAGGTTAATGATTGACCATGGATTGACCTAGTTTATGGCTGTTTAAACTACGGCGGGAAGACCGGCCGCGCAGCAACTGTAGTGTGTCGTAACATGACTGCTTGTTTCCTTGTTTGTGGATTTCACTGTTTTTACGGTGAGCGAAGTAGTAGGTTGTGTTCGACAGTGCGAGATTTATTTATATCAAATCTAAACGCGGAAAACTTCACGAACCAGAACAGTGTTTACGACGCGATGAAATAAAAATAAATCCATACATAAACTCGGTGAAAAAAAAACAACATTGTGCCTTTATGACGTCAAAGAAAACAAACACCGGATAAACGCGAAAACGCAGGAAAATGTCACTGAAGGTATTTATTTCGTTTTTATTTGATAGATGCGTGTGGTTTGAAGTATTGTCTTTTTAAAGTAATTGACGTAATGTCTGGGAATAGTTCAAGGTGAAGTAAATGCTCAATATTGACGTTTTGTGATTTTGTAGCGGCGCCGAAGCGACTGTACTATAGATTGAGAGCGGTATGATTTATTATGGTATGAGTAAATACGGAACGCAGGCCCGGAAAGCTATTTTTAGTATTTGACCTATAGTCGTACACTTACAGAAGTTGATATTATATTATTTTCGTTTTATATCGCGACTTCCTTCAAAGGCACATTGGCGATTTTCATCTACGAATTCGCACGTAATATCAAATAATGCGGGTCGCGAACTTTCAGTCCAAATGTTTCAGTTTATCTGCAATGCGTGATAAACGAAATTCCCACATGAATGCATGAAATAATTTAAAAATAGTTTCACATTCTTGAAATAATTTTAAAATAGTTGCACATTCTTGAAATTATTTTATTTCGTTTATCATAATATATCCAAGTTTTATTCGTGTTTATCTTTAGCAGGTATGAGATTTACTGACTTAGAATAAAATCTAGCCTTCGAACCCGTACATCGAATTTTCTATAAGAAGGTACTTACACAAAATAATGACAATAATACTAGTAGACATCAAATAAAAATAATATTGATACACCATTTATGGTACAACACCCAGTCAACAGGTACACAATATAAATAAAAACGATTTAATTCTACGATGGAAGATTGCTATGACTTTTGGCTTATAAACGTTAAATGAATTAAAACAAATTAATTTCTAACATGTCGTCACCTCAGTTCTTAATTGTCCAAACGACCATTTTAGTTTTCGTTCAATCTCCATTTTAAAATTGAAAATAAAGTAATAAAAATTATAGTTATTCACTTAACTAAGAATTATTTAAACTAATGAGACCTTTACCTTTACGGAAATAACTTTATCTTAAACACCTATCATAATGTTTCATTGAAATAATGAAAGAAAACCTTCTCCTCCTGTAAAATTAAGAACTGAGGTGATGATGTAACATAATCATTTAAAACTGACGGGTGGTAGGTAGGTACCTTTCTCCTGTTTGTGTTCATGGGTTAGCTACCTAAAAGGTTTATTTATAGCAAAATGGTCTGGAGATGGAGGTACGGAAATGTAGGTCGTCGTGGGTAGGTACTAACTCAATTCTCATATCGTGTTACACCCCTTTTTAAATGAAATCATCGGTGGTTTTCATCAAGGGTAGGAGTATCTAGTAAAAAAAAAAAAAATAGTTCAATAATCGATAACAATCGCCACTTGTTTCAACAATCAACAATTTTTCACACTATGTGCATTAATTTTTGACAGAAAAAATAATACAGTTCTCTGTTGTCGATTCAAAATAATAAATACGAAATGGCTGTTCTAAATCTAATATTCCCAAATAGGCATGTGGTACATTAATAATATTGAATTATCTCAAATCTGTAACGTCTCCACGACATGCCGACGATATTTCAGTCAGTCAGAGGGTCACCTTACACGTTAGTTGAGAACACTCCCTTGGGGTGATTTTCTGACGAAAACGGCGTTATATTTGCATATATGATACAAACGATGCGTATCCTATAAGAATGGATAGACGATTATCATAAAAATCTCACTACAAATACCCAAAACTTCTACGAAAACTAATTAGAAAATTGTTTCCAGGAGTACGGAGGTAGGTACGTACCCATCTAGTTTGGCAATAAAATATTATTGACCATAAGTAAAGTAATTTTTCAATCCTTATCAATAATACAATGACAAAATCTTTGTTTCTACTCTGGTAGGTACTTTTAATAATAGAGTGGACACTTATAATTAGAGTAGGTACTTATAATTAGAGGAGGTACTTATAATTAAAGTAGACACTTCAAGTAAAATAGTTGTAATTCTAGTACCTTTTTTTTTTACGGTGCTCCAGATTTTATGTCCGGGTTGAATCTTTCCCAAATGAAAGACTAAACCCTTCCACACACTTTTCCACAAATGAATATCTAGTAAATTAACGCAATGTAAGTGTACTATATAAGAATAAAACAATACAAGAACAATACGTCAATCCACCAGAAACATAATGGGAAAATATTTCACCGACTCCAGATATTTTCATATCAGAGGGTTCGGCTCTGATGAAATCCTAACTGGTCCGATAAATCCTACTGATCCCTCAATATAAATATTTAAAAAATCTTTCGTAATCCTACATGTATTTAAAATGACCGACTTTTGCATTTTTATGTACAAATTTTTTGACAAATCTAATACGCCTAAATTTTGAATGAGAGAGCTAGGTATAATGCCAGTAGCCGAAATAACAAATGGTAATATTTTTATAGTCTGAGAATGCATTATTATTTATTATATATTAATTATCATTATCATTTATTATCATTTTACATTATTTTGTTAGGGTACATTACATTACTAAAGCATGAAAGACCTTAATGTTTTTATTGAATGTCCAAACAAAGAACAATGCTAAATTCTCACCGACCGTTGAAGTGTCTCTAATTCTTTCGGCGAACGGCTGCCGGGTTTCCGAGCACACCTGACTTCGCAATTAGGTTACTTTTTCAACGTCTTTTGGATTAATTGGTTGAAAACTCATTCAATCAATGTTGAAATAAATTTATTTTTGTTCGTTAAATAACATGGCCTCTGTGGTCTAGAGACTAAGGCTCCGGTTTTTCCAAATCGAAGGTCACTGATTCGACTCCTCTTGAAGTGTAAAAGTGTTTCGTCACGCCAAGACTGAAAGGGTGGGCAGAGAGCCAAACCCTGACCCTCGATCTTTACCTTCCTCGATCTGATTCTACCATATACCTACAATACATCTTTGACGACCTCCGTGGTCGAGGGATAAGGCTCTTAACTCGCAATCCGAAGGTCGCGGGATCGAATCCCGGAATGGTCAAATAAATTTAATTTAATTTATTTGTGTTATTTCACTATTAATAGCTTTAAAATAATATATGTATAGTATATTTGCGGCACGTTCCAGAGTGGAAGATACTCTCAGTATCGCCCTGGTGTAAGACCACCATTCAAAATTAAAACGTTGCTTGAAATGGCTTTAGCCATGTTTGATGACCAGATCTAAATAGCCAGGTACTTCCCCACCATCCTCTACCCCATCTCCTTTCCCTTCCCACTACCTTCAGCCTCACAACATACCTACCCCAATTTGGGGATGGCATAGTCTCACTATCCCCAGAGGGGAGCAGTTGGTACGGTACCCGCATAAAAACAAATTAAAATAAATACCACGTCTTTTTACTACGAAACATTTGTAAAATACTCTCAGTATCGCCCTGGTGATAGAATACCATGCAGAAGTAAAAGATACTTGAAATTATCTTAGCTATGTTTAGTGACACGGTTTGAGTAGCCGGATAGCTACTTCATCATCTATTTGCTTCATATACCTACATTCATAAATATATGTCTGTTATTCCGCCCCTTAGCGTGGCCCGGCAGAAGTAGTCAATATACTAAATCGTGTTGTGTCTTTTTGGGGCATCCCCGACCCAGACTTATAATTCCATCAACTTGCACATCACACGCATTCTCTTTGACACTCCTCTCTCCGTCAACTCGCTCTACATGTACAAACCACCATGTTATTTTCTCAATCTTGTTTACTAACCACGGTTATATAATTGCATCGACCTTGCATTCTTTTCACATCTCATCATTCGTAAGACGCTAAAATACCTATTTTATCAATTCAAAAAGCTGTTTCAACATGGCTTCAAGAATATGAATGCAAATCTTTTCCTAATAAAAAGTATAAAACTGTTAATTATTAACAGCCTTGATATTTAGGCCGTTGCAAGATATTATCAAACGATCTCCGCATAACAGGAAGCCGATAATTAAATTTAATTCTACGGTTAAAAATACTTCTACATAATACATTTTAGCAAAATACCGATATAACACAATTCCGTAACGATAACACTAGTGAAAACAGTTGTTAAATTATTAATGAACGTGTTGCCAGATATAATTTAACGCCAAAACACTATCACTTTTCTTGTTGTAGATACCGAGCGCATCGATATTAGGTAATGTAATGTAATTAAATTACATTAACGTACTTTAAGGTATATCCAATTTTTTTTTTTAATTCAAAATTTATAGTTGATAAAGTTGTCTCTACGGACCCACAAGGAACTACAAATGAAAAATGACCCAATTAAAAAAACGTATAGGTCTTCCGCCACAGGCCTAAAGATTATAATTCTCTTAAAAAAAAACAATTTTTTTGTCATTACAAAAAAAAAGTAAAAACATAGTATATTATTAAAACAATTGTTAGGTTCTGGTAGATTTTTCGTTTCCAGCACCATTGATACTAATTTATGACTCACTATTTTATTTTAGGCGGAGTGCGAGAGACTTAAACCATGAAATAGAGTTTTCTTTATATACTTTTTTCAGACTCTATTGCTTAAATTTTTCAGCTTGGGAAAAAACTACAACCTTCATTACAAAAAAATACATATACGGAAAAATTCAATTTTTGAAAGATAATTATAAAATTTAAGCCGCTTGCAGGAGACCTAAATATTTTTCAATTGGTTCAAATTTTTTGTGGTATCATATGGGTCCATAGAGACAACTTTTTAACATTTTGAAATTTCAAAAAAATATTTTTCGTCACACCCTACTGTACATTGTACGTACAACCACTCACAAACTGCTCCCAATTGTCCGTAGACAGTGGACAGTGGGACTATAGCATCTCCAATTGGGGTATGTTATGATTGTTTGAAGCTGAAGGGAGATGGGAGGGGAAAGAGGAAGGTTGGGAAGTACCTGTATGTTCAGATTTAATTACCAAACTTGACAACAACGTATTGATTATGAATGGTGATGGTCTTTCACCAGGGCGATACTGAGATTATCTACCACTCCCTAAGGCAGAGGTTCCCAAAGTGGGTGCCGCGGCACCCTGGGGTGCCGCGGACAGAGGTCAGGGGTGCCGCGAGGCGCCCCTGATGTCTCTACTAAAAATCAAAATTGACATGAACGAATAAAAATATTTTATGGAATGGAAAATCACCCACGTGGCCGGTCCGCGCTCTGGGAATGGATTGGGTGGGAGGCACAGGAGTGGGGAGTTAAGGTTTTAAATAACTTGCTGACCCTTTTCACAGAGCACCTATCACAGTTAACTGACTGGTTTGCCAAGTACTTCGCAGAAGACCAAGTGGAGAAGCTTGTATGGATCCAAGATCCATCCCGTGCTCAAGCTCCCCAAGATTTTACTACGCAGAAAGAAGAAGATTTAATTGACCTCTCGACCGCTTGTGATGAATGAAATACGCTTGTTCGGATTTGACGGAGTTTTGGATATCAGTCAGAAATCAGTATCCGATTCAAAGTGGAAAAGCTGTAAGGGTCCTCATTCCCTTTGCTACTTCATATCTGTGCGAAGCTGGATTTTCAGCGGTTGCGGTTATAAAGAGCAAATATCGCTCAAAAATAAATGTGGAAAAATAAATGAGGAGTAGCTGTATCAAGCCTTATTCCCCGGTTTGATAAATTGTGCTGCAGGCTCACACGTCACACTAAACGGTTTTTGTACTTGTATTATATTTGCATTTCCTTCGTAAGTTTTCCTATCAATAAATGCACTTATTCATTTTACGGGAGGGGGGGGGAGGGCTAGTAGAAAATTGTGCTCTTGGGGCGGTCCCGAGGCTACCACAGATAGACATTATATGACAGGGGTGCCGTGAGAAAATTCAAATTTTCTAAGGGTGCCGCGACTTGGAAAAGTTTGGGAACCCCTGCCCTAAGGAGTAAATAGAGGCAAGTATGGTAACCGGACAACTCAGAAAGAAATCAACTCAGAACCTCCTCACAAAAGTCATTAAAAGTGATGATAAAAAAATATTAAAAAATTGCTTAATAGGTTACGTTAGGTTAGGGTTAAGGGCTATTTTTAAATTATTTTTTTCATAGGCTTTTAAACTCTTTTCAAAAAGGTGTGGAGTTGACTTGATTCTGATTTGGCATGGAACCGGCAAGTATAGAGCGTTTGGCAACACGAGTGCATTCATAACTGTCGCTTTATTTCACATTCATGAGTCTTTCTTTCTTTAAAGCGGTATTTTGTGTCTTTGTAAAGAGCGGGGTATTTTTTCATCAGAACTTTTGTGTGGAAAAAAATAGAACGTACTTAATCTAATAATCACAATACCCGAGCCAAAAACAAAGAACTCCTCCAAACTCTCTTTTCTAAAACCACCTTTGGACAAAGACACTTTAAATACATAGCTTGCAAACTACACAATACACTACCAGCTACGATTAGACAAACCGAATCAATGACCAAATTCAAACAAGTTATAAAGAAATGGATTATAAGTACTGGTCGTCACACTATTGCAAACATCTGTAAAATAAACTACAAATAGACAGAAATATCCATCTACATACGTCCTTACCCATATAAAACAAATTAAAATTATAAAATCCTAAATAATCTAAATTCATAAATTGATTTGACAGGATTTACTACTGTACTGTATCTCTTCCCTCATTTATAAGAAAACTCTCTTTATGTGATTTACCCACACTTTCAATCTGTTCAATCATCTTTATGTTTAATTGTAAATTATATTACCTACTCTTATATATGATATGTAATTATGTACCTCTACGCTTGTCTCAACACAGGTATATCCTAGCGAGACAGGCATCGAATAATATATTGTAAACATCACTATATAGATCAATTAAAAAAAAAATTAAAAAAATAAATCCTGAGACGGTGAATAAAATAAAATGGTTACAAGTCATTATCTTGGTGATGTGCAATAATAATTATAGTTTTATTATAATGTGGGGGTACATGAAAAATAGCAGTGGTGCTGGTCAGTCCCCCCTCTAAGTTTGAGAAAAAATTACTTATTATAAATTTGGCAGGGTCTACCCAATATCTAATATCATCCATTTTCATATCGCAAATCAATTGTACATATTTGTTATTCAAATTAATATTGACAAGTTGTATTTGTAGATAAGAATCCAATATTGGTAAATGGTGTGGAGCATTCAACGGAGTGACATTCATGGGTGTTTACGAGTGATTGTTCTCGAGAGATCAATCTCCGCAAACAAATTGGATTCATACACCCTATTATCAGATAATAATAATTAATTGTTGAATGGAGTAAAGGGAATCGGATTACGTTCATTATAATCTAAATTTTTTTTTCGGTCACTAGGGTGGGTAAACCCGAAATTATCGGTATACAATGACCTCCCGAAGTTTAAAACGTGTCTCCACTCACCGCTATGCTATGAAGGATCTTGGAATCATGTTTGAATCATGTTAGCTTGTAGCATTTCATTGAGAGTGTCGGGCTTTGTTCTACGTAGGTACTGCAATTAATTTTAGATGTAATAATTTTATTCGATTGCTTAGTAAAAGAATACTTGAGAGTTGAGAGTGGGTCGGTAATTTGAAGTCCATATCAGGTGAAGTATTTCCTCATTTTGGAGAGAGTTCAGGGAGGGAGTATGGCCACTATCTTGTGCCACTGTGGCTCTATCGGTCTCTTGGATTGCATGGAATGAACCATCTACGGATGTAAGAAGGGATGTGCCTATGCCTATTGCTACACACTTTTTCAGACTGATTCGTGTGTGGTTTGAAAACCCAGTATCATCTCCGTCATGATGTAGAGGGCAATCTTGTTGTTGAACCGAATCAATTCGGATATTGACATGTATTTAACACCAAAGATGTTGCGGTTTACATACTTTACATGAAAGATTTGTTGCCGCTTGCATACAGGGCCGCCGAGAGGGTATGTTGGCCAAGTCTTAAACTAGGGGCCCGGGCCTAAGGGGGGGCCCGGGACGGGCCCCGGATTTTTGACTAATAAAAGCCAATGACACTCGGAGCGGACGCGGGCCGGGCCCGCACGCTCCGTAGGCCCAGCGGTCAAGCACGCCATCGTGCCGGCTAATATCAAGCAATGTTATTTTTAACACTGACAAATCAAATTGATATTATGTATCTAAAAAGATAAATGGAGACTTAGAAAAAATAAATTAAGTTTCATGTTCCGTATATGGAAAATTAAAACTCTTCAAAACAAAATTCAAGTTCCATTATATTCACCCTGTGCTGCGCATATTCTCAACGTATGTAGAGAAGATGCGGCTCAATCTTGTGTATAGGCTATTACGTTATTCGAAATCGTCCAAAAGTGCTTGAATGTATTCAGTTTAAGTCCACGAAGATGGAAAATTCTGCAAGAAAGCATTGGGTGTTCGCGTTCGCTTCACTCTCATTCTAAAACAAGATGCATCTTGTTTTAGAATGAGGTCTGCAAGAGTTGACAGCGTGCGGCCTTTTGCTGCTCATATTCCTGGACTGAAAGTTGCTCTTAGTAAGATTAAAGAGCTTTATCTCACTCCTCAAACTTTGGCCGAAATTAAGGGCATCGAACAGTATATGAATACATTTGAATGTCTACTTATGTCGTCGACATGGTTTAAAGTGTTGTCTGAAATAAACTCCTGGAGTATAGTTTTGCAAGCGAGACAAGCAACCCGGAAGTGGAAGTTGTCAATTTGCAACACTTTGTTGAAAACCTAACTACCCTTCGTTCTAAGTGGACTACAATATTAGAAGAGTGTAAACTTGTAGCTGAGAATATTGGAATTTCACAAGAACTCCCAAAAAAAAGAAAAAGTTTTGGCTGATAAAAGTCATGAAAAACAGATTGATTGCCCAGAAGAGAACTTTAAAAGTAATGGTTTTTATGTGTTGTTTGACAGTGTCATTGGAAACTTGACCCGAAGATAGAAAGCTGTCAACAATATTAATGAATTGTTTAAGTTTCTTTGGCAATACATAAGTATGACTCAATAAGAACTAAAAGAAAGGGTGAAAAACTGGTGTGATCTCTATAAAACTGATGTATCTGAAGAAGAAAAGATTTTGGAAACTGAACACTTAAAAACTATTCAACCAGGAAACTTTTCAGAACATTTAAATCCACTGCAGTTACTAAATACTCTTTCAAACCAAAAACTGTCAAATCTCTTCCCTAATGTAGTAATTGCCATTCGAATTTTCTGTACTCTGCCTGTAACAGTTGCGGAAGCAGAAAGATCTTTTAATTTGTTGTCTAGAGTGAAAAACTTTTTGCGTTCCACAATGGGTCAAGAACGTTTAACAAGTTTGGGAATGTTATCCTTAGAAAATGGTCTGGCCAGAAACTTGGACTTTGCTGACGTTATAAATATGTAGCTTTGTAAACAAGAAAAGTAGAAAAGCAATGTTGTAGATGACAATTTTTATTTGCCTATATTATTATTTTATAGTTTGTGGAGTTTTTACTATAATTTAAAAAATATTCTAATTTAGCATTCCATTACTAACTTATCTGCGAGTGTGTTGATATTATAATAATTTAATTTAGCTTTAAGATGTAATGAACAACGAGGAATATGGAAATACACACACAGTAAGTAGCCTAAAACAATAAACACAAGTACTTTATTTTGAGTATTCACCATAACTTTTTAAACATTTTCATTGAATAATTATGCTAAATTCGAATGACTGGTATAATGGTATAAGATAATTGAAAATAAGAAAAAGGTAATGAAATAGTATTTCTAGCAGTAGTTGGTTAGCATGACATTTTAAATTGTTTTCTCTCTCCTCCCCCCCCCACCCCACGGTAAGTTGGGGGGAAGGAGCCCGGTATAGTCTACTAGACTTGGGGCCCAGATTGGCTGTCAGCGGCCCTGCTTGCATAATACCTTAGTTTTACACAACTTGTTTATACACATTTAATTTATAATGTTTTAACTATAATTTATGTTTATGCACATTAAATTCTTCTTTACAATATGTTAATTGATTTTAAAAGCAATAAAACGGACCATTTTGTAATGTGTTTAAAATAATAAGATATTCTCCGTCCTGTAGCTGTCCGGACACTTTTCTATGGATCCAAATGATGCCCGTCCGACCACTGTCAATAAAAAAAACACGGATTATTTTCAACATTTCTCAAAAAATATATAATACTTTAAGAATATATTGTACCTACTCCTAAGAATAATAATGAAACTCATTTTGGGAATAGTAGGCGCAGTTTACAAAAATTAACATAAGATCTCATTTATTGTCAGAATTATTGCAAGTTTAAAAAAATGTAATGCGAAGTTCGATAAACCCAACAAAATTTGCTGCAGACAATTTGAAGACACGAGTAATTTCTCTTATTATTATGTATTAAAATAATTTGCATTTTAAAAACGTTATAACCCACGCTTCCAATTAATACGATCTGGTTGCCTAATGTTTTGCCAAGCTAGGAACGCATTAGAAATAATAGGGCTGTGAAATTCGTCTGCATTGCGGTATCAATTCAAAAGTACAATTAAACATAAAGACTTGCCTAAACTTAGAAGCATTGCATTGAAATTTGAGAACGACCCGGTTCTATTTGGATCTCCATCCCACGATACCCCGACTTGAATATTTGCATTTGGCTTTGAATGATTCGAATACATATTTTCGTAGAAAGCGGGGTAATTCTTCGGAACAAACGTCAACGGTTAATACGCACTTTTTTTTGATAAAACTTTTAGATTCTTCTTAATTACCATAAAAGACAACTATTTGCATTGGGGGAGGTTGAAAATGTTACATTTTTAATTTTAGTTACGTAAATTGAAAATTTGCTTTAACACTGTCAAATCACTCTGTTTGCAATATTATTGTTATTTTAATATGTTGGTATTACTGATATTTTACATTCCATGTTACACAAACCTAGCGTAGCCGCTAAACTACTTGAAAACAGGGATGTTTTTCTTGCCTTGACGTGAGTAGGCGTTATAAAGGGGCACTTTCTTTTGAATCACAAACCATGTTACACAAACCTAGCGTATAGGTTTTTTCGGTTACGCGCCTTTGAATATGTTGCCATGAAGTCAGTTACGGTATAATTTAGCTTTCCATATAGTATCAATAATACCAACATAATAAAATGACAATAATCATTACAAATTGCATATGGTGAAGCGTTGTGTCTAAATACGAAAGCAAATTTTCAATTTACGTAACTAAAATTAAAAATGTAACATTTTCATCCTCCTCCAATGCAAATAGTTGTCTTTTATGGTAATTAAGAAGAATCTAAAGGTTTTATAAAAAAAAGTGCGTATTAACCGTTGACGTATGTTCCGAATATTTACTGAAAGCGGTTTGATATTATATCTGATATCACTTTGAACTTTGAACAAACCATGAATTTTTTGCAATGTGTCATATTTTGTTTTCGTTATTTGGTAACTTGTTAAATTTACGCAGATAATTTTCTTGGTTGTTCCTTTAGGTTTCTTTTTTTCCTCTTTTGTTAGTTTAAAAAAAATAATATTTGGCATTGTTTGGTTTTTAAATCTTCTAGCAGAATAACTTGCGATTTTATTTATCAAACATATAGCAGTTTTATTGGCCCTCGTACATTTAATATTCTACCAAAACACATTCAAATGACAGATAAAGTATCACTTTACATAAAAAAATTTAAATTCTGGCTAAATGATGCAGATGTTGAAACCAGGATCCAGGATGTTGAAACCAGTGGCGTCTCGTGACTTTTGGGTGTGCTAGAGTGCTGATATTTAAAAAATAGCATTATTGATGTTGTTGTAACCGAAAAAAAAATTTAAATCATTTTTTTGTATGTAAAATTTCAGGAAGTTTCAGTTTGGCCGTTCCGAAAAAGTTTGGCGGAATTCCTGAAAAATCTTCATACAAAAAACAGATTTTTGAAAAAAAATAATTTTTTTTTTCGCGTACGACAACACATCCATGATGTCATTTTTTTTAATTTTAGCACCCTAGCACACCCAAAAGTCACGAGCCGTCACTGATTTGAAACACTTTTCCTATTAATTCTATGTAAACATTCATGCTTCACTTTTCAATACAATTCTACTGTAACTTCAAGCCTAGCTTTATTTACTTTCTTGAAACTATTACAACAAAAAATCAACAAACTTTTACGTGTAATTTTTTTTACTATAATATTTTCACAGATACCTATATTTTTTATCCTTCACATTAAAATTTACATTTTTAACTTGTACTTATTGATGTAATTTAGCACTTACACTTTATATACCCTCACACAGACAGTGCCTTAGTGGGTTCCCAGTATCTACTTTTGTCTTATATATATTTATTAACTTTTTTGTAATTTAGGTATATTACTTGTATCTTATGTTATGTTATATATATTTAGAAATTATGTAAGAAAATACCTTTGAAATGTATCAAGATATAATGGGGAAAAATAAAGTTAAAAAAATCTGTTACCAGTGTCAGAGAATGATATTTTTAAAAGTTTTCAGTAAAATTACTTCCTAGTACGGAAACAAAAATTAACGTAAATACGAACACATTTGTATACACATTTGTACACATTGTAGTTACCAACAAATAATTTGCCTGTAATTTGAGTTTCAAATAAATGTGTGTCTCAAATAAATAAATACATAAATGCTCCAGAACAATTCAAAACTAACTGGTTTTAGATTTAGGTTTGAGTCGACATTCCCCATTTCAAATTAAACCATCTTCTAAAAGTACCTCCTTATTTCATGAGGTGAAATTTATTAGGTACTAAACTATTTTCGTTCCAGATCCAAATGTCGATCAAACAAGTTTATAGTACCTAGCAGCATAACCGTATCTCATTTCTCTTCCCCCGAGCTAGGATTTGATGCGCGTATCAAGATCTGAGTCTATTTTCGTCTGTTGATTGATTTTTCCACCTTCCGCCAGTTTTCTTCGGATCTGGTTTTACGAATATCTTGCAGCAGCCAATCAAAAGCTTGTTTTTTCTATTTTTCGTGGATTAAAAAAATGTCTTAAGATGAAGCCATACTAAATAATGCAAAATCATACAAAATCGTATGTTTTAGTTTTGAAAATTTGACCGCTTAGAAGTATTATAGATGCTTCAATTAAATACTGCGTGTAGAACATACCTTGGCCCTTAAAAATATCGGTCATTTTTTTAATAAGTCTTTTAATAAGCTTAGAAAAAAATAAAGTATTAGGTCTATAAAAAACATTTTTAAGTGCAAACTCTCCTACTTATAAACACTTTTTCGGATATGATTTTATTGCATAATGTGGCAAATTCAGTTTCTTATATAATTATCGCGAAAAAAAATTATATTTACGCCCGAACCTCCCAAAATAAAATATAATATGCATTTTCGCGTTGGTATTTTTGACATCACGGCGACAATACGGCAGTCGACGAATTTGTTATATCAAAGTGAACCTTATACCGTCCACCGAAGAACGACTGGCAGCCGCCCCGATTTTCTGTCATTACTCCTCCGAACGGAGCGGAGAGAAGTCGTGTTATGCTCCGCGCCGCTTATTTTCGTGAAATCAATTTAAAAATTCCGTTTTATTACAATAAACAATGCTTAAAAAAGGAATTAATGTTTTTTACAGGCCTTAACGAAATCAACATGTTAAAAAAAAATCTCAAATATCTTTTCCAACCTTTCCAAAAGCTTTTTCTTAAGTATTTTTAAACTCCTCCCATAAAAGGGCGTGAATTCCGATTTCGATTTTTTCCTGTACTAGTGGATCGCCTTAATGTGTGAATCAATGATTAGCTAGCTTTATTGTGTATTATGACTAGTTTATTAGCTTAGCCTAAAATTTCGATAGAAAATATATGCAACAAGGAAAATCGGTTTTGTCTTATTTTTGGTCCACTTCATAGGTATATTGATGACGCAGATATTTTTGTTAGCTGCATTGGTGTAGATTCCTGACAGAAAAAGCTGTGTCAGTTCCACAGAGTTTTTGCTGCATCTGACATTCTGTTGCATGGTACCTACGTACAGTATCATTTTAATAAACCTTTTTTGCTGTATAACCTTACATATGTAATAAATTGGTAGAAATTTGAGAAGTCGGGCCTTAAAATCGATATAATCTAGTTTTTTAAACATTAAAACATGGTACACAGTAGTGAATGGTAGAAGAAGTCGAGGACGCCCGACCAGAGGAAGGCTTAACATTATATCTGCACTGGAATGGGATATTGTGTCATCTAAAATGGATGTAATATAGTTTTTAACACTAACAATGAATATTTCATGATTATGTAGTATCATGAAATAATAAAAATGAATGGTAGAAAAAGTTGGGGACACCCGAGGAAGACTCAAATAAATATTTGTGGTAAAATGAAGCTTACGTGACGATCGAAGAAAAGGGTATAAGGAAAATGTAAGACATGGGAGTGAATGTTTGAAGAAATTGGGGACGCCCGAGGAAAACATGGCAGGATCAAGTGAAACAAATTATTTTTCCATTCTTTACAATTATATTATTATATTATATAATTGTAAAGAATGGAAAAATAATTTGTTTCACTTGATCTATACCCAGTTTTAAGGTACACTATAATAATAATATAATTGTAAAGATTGGAAAAATAATTTTTTTCACTTGATCCTGCCATTTGGGTATAGTTTTAAGGTACACTATAATAATAATATAATTGTAAAAAATGGAAAAATAATTTCTTTCACTTGATCCTGCCATTTGGGTATAGTTTTAAGGTACACTGTAATAATAATATAATTGTAAAGAATGGAAAAATAATTTGTTTCACTTGATCCTGTCATTTGGGTATAGTTTTAAGGTACACTATAATAATAATATAATTGTAAAGAATGGAAAAATTATTTGTTTCACTTTATCCTGCCATTTGGGTATAGTTTTAAGGTATACTATAATAATAATATAATTGTAAAGAATGGAAAAATAATTTGTTTCACTTGATCCTGCCATTTGGGTATAGTTTTAAGGTACACTATAATAATAATATAATTGTAAGGAATGGAAAAATAATTTTTTTCACTTGATCCTGCCATTTGGGTATAGTTTCAAGGTACACTTTTTTTATATAGTTTTACATGACAAAATTAAAAAAATAACTTATATCATTGATGTCGCTATTCCAAATTCTTGTAATATTCAGAAAACTGTTTCTGAAAAAATAAGAAAGTATACAGATTTAGGAAATGAGATTAAAAGAATTTGGCATTCTCAGACTATAAAAATATTACCATTTGTTATTTCGGCTACTGGCATTATACCTAGCTCTCTCATTCAAAATTTAGACGTATTAGATTTGTCAAAAAATTTGTATATAAAAATGCAAAAGTCGGTCATTTTAAATACATGTAGGATTACGAAAGATTTTTTTAAATATTTATATTGAGGGATCAGTAGGATTTATCGGACCAGTTATGATTTCATCAGAGCCGAACCCTCTGATATGAAAATATCTGGAGTCGGTGAAATATTTTCCCATTATGTTTTTGGTGGATTGACGTATTGTTATTGTGTTGTTTTGTATTTATTATACTTATTTAGTGCACTTAAATTGCTTGAATTTACTAGATATTCATTTGCGGAAAAGTGTGTGGAAGGGTTTAGTCTTTCATTTGGGAAAGATTTAACCCGGACATAAAATCTAAGTAATAATATCTATCATAATCTCATATCATAATAATATAATTGTAAAGAATGGAAAAATAATTTGTTTCACTTGATGCTGCCATGCTTTCCTCGGGCGTCCCCAATTTCTTCAACCATTCACTTCCATGTCTTACATTTTCCTTACAATATAACTTACAATACAATACAACACTATAACTTAAAATCTTGGTACCTACTCAAAACCATTCATAACCCCGACAACGCCGGGAATACGTTAGCCAGTTATATATTATTTATTTTGTGAAGTAAATGTAAATATTTTGTGCAACATGCATTGCTCGAAATAAAATATTATTAAATAATGCATATGTTAAGTTTATAAATAAGAATAACTTCCATGCAGGTATTTACTGCTTATGAATACCTATCGCATTTAAAACTTTATTGAATATTTATAAATTTATGAATAATACTTTTTTGAACAATAAATTGCACATATTCATAATGAGATTTGTTATTGAAAACATAAAGTATTATCCGCATACCCGTAATAAAATATAATTTTAAGAAATACGACTAAGCCTCAAGGTATTTTTTTAATAACATTATTTTATTTTGTGATTTCTGTCGCCTACAGCTTAGGCAAAACACACAGCAGCATTTTATTTTGAAAAATTAACCTTATTTTTTTTTCGTTATTTGTTTTTGGGATTTTATGACGTGTTGCGCTACCCCCTTCTTTAGCCAACGTTTCGGACAGCGTTGCAGTGTTCAGCATCAGAACAGATCCGGCAGATGGCAACACGGCATAACGCCCCAAAAACAAATAACGAAAATACTTACGGCCGTGAAAATCTAAAAACGTATTAACCCTTTTGTTTATTAATTCATGCCTCAAGTGCCTACCTTAGAAGTCAATGATCGTATATGTCTCATATTTTAATTATCTGATAGTGTTTGGTGGCCAGATCTGAATAGCCAGGTACTTCCCAACCTTCCTCTTCCCCACCTCCTTCCCCTCCCCACTACCTTCAGCCTCACAACATACCCCAATTGGGGATGCCATAGTATCACTGGCTCCAGACGGGAGCAGTTGAGATTCTTGTGCGGTATTCACTTACAAAAAAAAAATACCCTAGCGTCTGTACGGTTGAAATTTAAAAACCCGACTACGAGTACATCTTTCAGGCTGCGCCGTATGGAAACCATCTGTGTACGTGAAGTTTGTGACTAAGCTACTGTCTTGATAAGTGAATTGCTCACAATTCACAGTAGCTTAACTCTCAAGTGCGTATTCCGTGAAATAGGTACATTTTCGCATTAGGTACATTGGTTTCGCAATAAATTCGCCGTTTATGAACATATTTTAAAACAAAATACGCTTTTTAAAAGTAGATGAAAGACTCTTTCAGATTTGAGGATTACAAATCGACACATGGGCGTACTGGACGAAACCCTATAAATGGTCACCAACATTTAAACTGGGCCGATCTAAAAGATATAAAGGCTGATCCAAAAGCTGCTAGCAGGGCCTACCGGTAAAAACCCGCGGAGTGGGTTTTTAATGCTAGTGTATTTATATAATCACGACATAATTAATGGGAACGTGGTAAAGTCGGTTATCTATACAATCCGCTTATACAGAAATATTATACACTAGTTGGTCCCCGGCATGCGCTGCACTGCCATTCAAAGAAATAAATTGATTCTCCCCGCATGTACTTTCCCGTGCGTCCCCGTTCCCTTCCACCTTCCCCGCCTTCCCCCTCCCTCGTCTCTTCACTCTCCGCGAACCCCACCGTTTCCGTTCCCCTTCCCCCTGCCATTCCTCCCTGCTGCTAAAATATATGAAATACACAAATTTTCATTTATATCTACAAATTTCATAACGCCAGAGTTTACCATTATATATACCATTATATATAGCCTATCTGTTATTCTCCTATGAGCTATATTATTGTAAAGTTTAAAAATATTATAGGTAAAATATTCATTCAGTAGGTATTTTGTGCGTGAAAGAGTAACAAACCTAAATACATTCGCACAAACTTTAAGATAAGTAAGTTGGAACATTTTATGTTATTTTTTATTTCTTTTTTTATGTGAAAACCGCACAAGAGTCCTAACTGGAACTTCCGTCTAGAGCCAGTGAGACTATGGCATCCCATTTGGGGTATTTTGTGAGGCTGAAGGTAGTGGGGAGGGAAAGGAGATGGAAAGGGAAAGGTGGGGAAGTATCTGCCTATTCAGATCTGATCACCAAACACGGCTAAAACCATTTCAAGCAACGTTTCAATTCTGAATTGTGGTCTTACACCAGGGCGATACTGAGAGTGTCTTCCACTCTGGAACGTGCCGGAAGTATATACCATATATTTTAATTAATTAATTGTGAAGTAAAGCAAATTAATCAAATCACGCTGGGATTCGATCCCGTGACCTTCGGATTACGAGTCAAGAGCCTTACCCCTCGAACACGGAGGATCTGGATGACAGACACCTTATCATAAATGTTGCCGTGGAACAAGCAAATTTATACTTCTTTGTAGATACTTAAAACAAACAAAACAATAATTAAATTTAATCAACTTAGTTGTTGCGTAAATGCATTTTTATTGCTTGTGGGTTAAATTTTCATTAGGTATTCAATTATGATTCATTATGGAAGGTATGAGGTAATATATTCTTCCTTCGTGAAGCATGACGAGTAGACGTGTTGTTTTAAAATGTAAAATATAAAAAGTGAAAATTATGCACATACATAGGTATATGTAGCTACGTAGTTGTTAAATGTGAACACATATTGAAAATTAACAATAATCAATGGAAAAAGAAATTCTTTTAAAAAATGTCTAACATGAATATGTTATTTTTAATTGTGCTCATTACATGCGAACCTAGTTCCAAAGTATGATTAATTTGTTGACTTGTATTCTTCTTCAACTGATGTCATCTTCGTTATTTGCGTAGTCAAATAAGAGCCAGTTGTAGTTTAAATTTGTCATCCACTTATACAAAGAAAAACACTCCAGCTTGCGAAGCCCATTCGGTCCAAATACACACTTTTGTAAGTAGATACTATTACCATAATATCAATGTCACGATTTTCTACAATAATTATTCAATAAAATACTAAAGATATATTTTTCTTGGAATGTAGAGATCAGATCAGATCCCATCACATGGGAAAAATCTAAGATATCACTTTATAACGCTGTATTTGCTTTATTGAGGTAACTAAAGACTATTTTATTATCTTGAAGAGACCCATGTTGGGGGAGGTAGGGAACACAGATCCGGAAAATCTTTCCACTGCCGAGCCGTATAACTTAAGAACGACCCGTTCTCTCGTGACAAATGTAAACTGTCAAATGTCAACTGTGTACAAATGGCGTGTTTCCCGACTGTTCGCCGATGCTGACGCTAGTTCATCGGAGCGTCTTCCATTGAATACCAGTAGATCGAGGACAGCATTCCCACCCGACGCTTAAGGGCTGTTCAGACACGGCTATAAAATATAAAAGATCATCGCACGCCAAATAACGCTCTCCATACAATCCCTTCAGACCGTTCACACCTAAGCGGGTTAAGAGTATATTATAGGGGCAGAATTGTAATTTGCTGAAAAACGGCTCTCTAAAACGGCTTAATACTACCTTTCGTGTGTCATTCTTAGACTTGATATTTTTTGTTACCAAATAATGGACTTTTATTTTTCAATCTGTTTATTTTTTTTTGTAATCGATGTAGGCATTTGACCATGAAAAATAAAAACATTGATACACCATTCAACCCACTTTTAAAACTTTAGTCTATGATTATCGCGTAAATAATGATTTTACACAATATTTTAAATTTAAAATATATACATAATACACACATCTGTAAAAGTACGGCCTCTTATTATCGTTATGATATCTGTGAATATTGATAATTAAATAAATACTTCATTTTTCACCAAAATCGAACACATTTCGTAGCTTCTATTCATTCCGGGCTAGAATCTCCCGTTGGCAGGTAGGGAATCTGTACGCTCCTCGTTTGACAGCGTATATATTTTGAAAATACGGGCGAAATGTTTTATTAATAGCTTTAAACATAGAATACCGACTCACTTGAACCACTGCAGTAAACTCAGTAAGCTACAAAAACAGGAAGTACTCGAAAATTCTCTTTTTTAGTCTAAGTTTGTCGAATTGTATTTTTTCAACCGCCATATTGTATAAATCGTTTAAAATATAACATTTCATGTGCGTTATACTTCCGAAAATGGTTTGTGCGATGTTCATATTGTTCCATGCGTGTGGCGACGGGCACGTTTTGCAAGTATGTGTGAGAATTCAATGATGCGTACACACACACAGCTATAATATATGTAGCGTGACGTATTTCGGAATATCAGTATTAGTTCATTTGTTTGTGTCGTGGACATTCATTCACTCGTCGAACATTTCTCCGTAGGTACATTATGTACGCTGTGTTTGGTAGTAGATACAAAAATTACCTTATATGATTAGTATTAGTATTAAGTATAATAGACAAAGAGACAAGATAGGTAAACCCTACGTCATCGAGTATACGAATGAAACTACTTTGTAGTGATAATGGACGTTTATAAAACCTTAAAAAAGCTGGTCTGCCGGTGCGTCTTTTGGCAGGAGCCGCGCTGTCACGGAAATAGTCAGTGATTTTTTTCGAAAAAATTACGACATCAAAACAACGAGAATAATAAAAGTCGATTAGAAAATGAGAAAAAAGCAGGTCTGCCAACCGACAGCCTGGCACGTTCGCAGGCAGCCGGCGTCAAAGTGGGGTAAAAAATAGTAAATTTTACGTCATCGAGTACACGAATTAAACCAATGAATAACTATAGTCCAGATCATTTCATTTAAGAATTTCTTGGTCTGCCGACCAGCAGCCTGGCAGCTTTTTGGGTACGACTTTAAAAAAAAAAAATAATAATTTTTCTTTTTCTGAATTATTATTTTTATTTCATTATAGTTTTAAATTAGAATGCCATATTTTTTTTAAATAAGCCAAAACCTGCCGCGGTGCCCCTCACTGCTGTCGCGTGTCCATATTTTTGTACAAATTTATAATAATAATAGTCATTTTAAGATTGCCAAAATAGTCCATACTAGTTGGAAGTTCGAACAACCAACGCACCGTCGCCGTAAGAGCTGTGTTCATCCGTAAAACGACGTAAATTTCCGAACCTCGTCCGTTTCATATCGGTTTCGCATGCCCTGCTGCATCGATTACATCGAACACAAGATCGAAACTAACAAAAAACTGTAATCTAGATCATCCCATTCATGATTTCCTTGGTCTGCCGACCAGCAGCCTGGCAGTTCAAAAATAAAAACACCATAAAATCGACTCCAAATGTGAACCACGAGAATAATTACGAAGCAGAATATGTTTATAATAAACTGTTTTTATTCAATACATAACTACGAAATACATAATCACGAAACAGAACTTGTTTATAATAAACTTTTTTTTATACATTAAATAATAATATTATTGAACATTTAAAAAAAATAAAAAACGATTGTGCAAGACCACACGACTGAAATAAAATTTCACTTATCTTATAAAAGAACATATGACATTGGGGTGACATAGACGTTGACATTCCAGACAATTTGGTTTGTTGCATTTCACACAGTAGTACACACTCAGGCGTCTTTTTTTCGCTGGGCAAAAGTTGCCCCGTTTTCTTTTGCATGCTTCGTTTCCTTTTTTAATAACATTAATCACCGTTCGCATCGATCACTGTTCGCATCGATTACCGTTCGCATCACACTTTTCGTAACGCATTCACCAGTTTACCCCCAAGTGTCGAGCGTGCGTAAAGAAGTTTTACTTTTAAAAAATTATTTATACAATGCATAAATACGAAATACATAATTACGAAGCAGAACTTGTTTATAATAAACTGTTTTTATACATTAAATAATAATATTATTGAACATATAAAAGAAATAAGAAATTAAAATGGAGTTCTACAAAATAAACTTAATAACAATAAATGCACCACGAGATTCCAAACGTCGCGTCGGTAGTTTATAATGGGAGCTGCGCGAGTGTATACGAATGACGTGAACTATGGGAAAAAACCATCAACAAGCAAATAATGAAACATTCGTAAAAAGGATCATACTAAATATTCTACCAAAATAATAAGTTCCATAAATTAAACACACTTTGTTATTGGTTTGGTTTTTACTTCGATATTTAAAAATATTGTGCACGTCATAACATAACACAAGTTGAATGTTGAAGTTTTAAAATTCGCGATGGCATTACTACCGACATCTAGCGATGTAATAATTAATACATTTTGACAGTTTTCGAATTCGGCCGTGGCTAGTACATCCCTTTAAGCGCAGATCAACCTTAGAAAATACACAACATCCGCCGTAACCGCTCCTGAGGCGATATATGAAAAGTTATGCACACCCCTCTCCGACGAAAACAGGAGAGGGGTAATTTTAATTACGGAACTGCCTAGACCGATGGATAACAGATGTCATGTTGACAGATTCAGTACAAAAAATGTACATTCCGTGGCCGCTCGCTAATTCATCTGACCCCCTCTCCTACCATAGAAAGAAATATTTGATAGCGTCGTTTGAACAGTACAAAATATAAGAGCTCGCGGTTCATCTGATATCTCCTCGCGGTCTCTAGCTGTGTCTGTACACAGCTTTATGCTCCAAACAGGAGAATCTATCAAACGAACCGCCCGTTTTTGCAAGGTGTCAAGGGTTTTTTCAGGTTCACTCCTTCCTTTCCACAAAAAGATCCGGTACCTCAAAGATAGCATAGAATTATGTTCCTCAGGGCCTTATGTGTGGAATGAATGTTTAAAAAATACTCTAAAAACTACGTATAACGAACTTGAAATAATTCTTTAGGATTATTGCAACTTTACAATCGATACCCCACGCAATGAATTCCGAAATGGCTTCCCGAAAAGTTGGCGAATCGAAAATACCACAGACAAATCATTCTAAAATACGCAGAGAAATACAAAAGAAGTCATCAATGAAGTTCCAAAGAAAGATTCCAATTGAACGATAAAATAGTAATAATGATGAATTTGCTGAACTATCAAATTAAGTAAAGGCGATAAATACTTGGGCAATACCTCTATTAACTTACTCATTTGGCATAATTAAATGGTCTAATACAGATTTAGATAGCTTAGAACGATTAATTAGAACTACATTAACAAAATTTCATTGTCATCATCCAAATTCAGCTATAGAACGTATTAATTTACCCAGAAATTTAGGAGGTAGAGGTATAGTCAAAATAACATCTTTAAAACATAATCAGGTAGAAATGCTAAGAAAATTTTTCCATAGGAAAGCTGATAGTTCAGAAATGCACAAAATAATATGCAAGGCAGATAGAAATATTTCACCATTAAATTTATACGACGAGAATGCCAGCATTCTTATAAATACCAACCAGGAATTATTAGATTCCTGGTCAAATAAAATTCTTCACGCAAAACATTTCAATTATCTCAACCAAACATATGTTGACAAATTTTCGTCAAACAAATGGTTGAGTATTGGAGAGTTGAGCGCAGAAATAGAAGGCTTTATGCTTGCCATACAAGATAGAGTCATTAATACCAAAAATTATAGGAAGCATATCATCAAAGATGCAAATCAAATTGATGATTTATGTAGAAAATGTTTGGCTTTTCCGGAAACTATAGAACATATTATATCGGGATGTTCTGTATTAGCGCCGTCCGAGTATACATTTAGGCACAATCAAGTTTTAAAAATAATTCACCAAAGTTTGGTAATTAAACATAACTTGATTGACTGCCGTAATGTACCATATTATGAATATGAACCAAATTCATTTTTAGAAAATGAATTTTATAAAATTTATTATGATAAAACTATTCTGACAGACAGGACAATTAGTCATAATAGACCCGATATAGTTTTACATGACAAAATTAAGAAAATAACTTATATCATTGATGTCGCTATTCCAAATTCTTGTAATATTCAGAAAACTGTTTCTGAAAAAATAAGAAAATATACAGATTTAGGAAATGAAATTAAAAGAATTTGGCATTCTCAGACTATAAAAATATTACCATTTGTTATTTCGGCTACTGGCATTATACCTAGCTCTCTCATTCAAAATTTAGGCGTATTAGATTTGTCAAAAAATTTGTACATAAAAATGCAAAAGTCGGTCATTTTAAATACATGTAGGATTACGAAAGATTTTTTAAATATTTATATTGAGGGATCAGTAGGATTTATCGGACCAGTTAGGATTTCATCAGAGCCGAACCCTCTGATATGAAAATATCTGGAGTCGGTGAAATATTTTCCCATTATGTTTCTGGTGGATTGACGTATTGTTCTTGTATTGTTTTATTCTTATATAGTGCACTTACATTGTGTTAATTTACTAGATATTCATTTGTGGAAAAGTGTGTGGAAGGGTTTAGTCTTTCATTTGGGAAAGATTCAACCCGGACATAAAATCTGGAAAAATATATTATTGCGGTGATCATTAATTTTGATCATTTTTGTTTCCAGAAAAGATTAAAAGGTACATAGGTTCTTATACTTAGGAATTACTTGGGTGACTTTTTAGCTCCGCTATGACGGCATAGCTTTTTTTTGTAATTTTATTACTGTTTTCGGTTAGTCATAATAATTAAAAGGAGTCTCACGTTAGATTATTTTTCAAGTATAATATCAAGCTACAAAAGATTGAGATAAATAAACTAACAAAAAATATTCGGTCTTGTTAAAATAAACTTCATGTTGTTATTTTATTGGGTAGGTAGGTACGTATCAAATTAATGTATTGTGTGCAAATACAATAATTTCAATATGCGATAAATTTTAGACGTTAAAAAGTATATTATTAGCATAATATTATATTGTATTTGGAACAACGCTTCCATAAATAAACCAATCCCAATTCTTCTTAGGCTAGGGACTCACGGAGCGATTTTTACCCGCGCCCGCCGCGGTTGCGGGATGGAGTTTTATTTTCAAAACTCACGAGACCGGAGTTTTTTGCGGGCCCGCAGCCGCCGCGGTTGCGGTTATCGATCGCAATCTTGGCGGTTGATTACCGCAAGACGGGCGGTTGCAATACGGGCAGTAAACGATCAGTTGAGTTCCAGACCGCCATGGACACACACCAGAAACGAGCTGTAGCGTTATACTTACTTCACAGAAGAATTTAAAAAAGAAGGCCTAAAAGGTTCTGGATACATCCACTGATTGCGGAAAGAGGTCGTTATGGATTATTTGTTACTTACATTAATGAGTTAAAGAAGGATGAAGAAAAGTTCTTTAATTATTTTCGAATGTCCGTATCTAGTTATTTAGAACTTTTAAGAAAAACAGAACTTGCTCTTCAAAAACAACATACTAATATGCGAGATCCCATATCAGTCGCCCGCCAACCGATCGCAGAGCGCGCGGGAGCAACCAAAACCTCCTAGACTCCACAAGGCCAGGACACTGGATCAAGATGGCCGCCGCTGAAGGCTGATGAGTATGGATTAAAAAATCTAATTAGGTGCCAACTATGGCAAAATAGTTATTTGAAGAGAGAAAATATTATACTAATTACACACTGAAGTGCAAAAAACATAGGTTCATGGCACATTGGGGAAAAAGTATTGACGGGTAAAATAAGGCAACAAAATTTCTTGGTAAAAAAATCAATAATATCCTTTATTAAAAATGCAACATTTCTAAGTACAGTGTATTGGTACTTATAATTGGAGAAGGTATCAAAAAAAGATATTTTTTTTAGAATAAGGGCCAGTTGTTTCACAGAATTTAAACAATTCATCAAATTCCAATGTAAATTTAAAAATTCTGTGAAAGTTCTATTTAAGTTCTGTTATTAAACCAATACTGGCAAGTTATTCCACATAGCTGAAATAATAACAGAACTTGAGTAGAACCTCAACAGAACTTGAAAATTAACTTTGAAATTTGATGAATTGTTATTCTGCGAAACAACTGGCCCTAAAGAATAAACTAAATATAAACAAAATTAATGATTGATTACATTTAATAACGAAATATGATTATAATGATATGTGTTGGAATATGTATAATATGAATGTTGTGTAGTTGGTGGATATGATTGCCGGCAGTTGAGATTGTAGAGTAGTCTGCTGCAGTTTCTGGAGGTTGAAGGCTGGCTGCTGTAGAACGTGCACCTGAAAATAATAACAACTAAAGTAGTACAGAAGTAGTATAAATATTAGGTGTAGGTATATTGATTTGAAATGTTGAATGGTGATGAGGGAATGGTGTATGTAGGTATATCAATCAGTCAAGAATATTTTTTTTGAGTGTGTTTTTACTTTAATTCTACGCATTCAACAAATAAACTCAACTGTAAATTTATATCGACAACGGCTGATGCAATGACTTTTGGAAATGGAGTTTTCGCAAGATAAAAAAATACTACAGAACTTTCTTTTTTCACGGTAATACAATCAGTTGTATCAGTTTTGTCAATGCAACCTAAAAATTCATTAAAAGTTGAAAAATGGTTCTGAGATTCAAAGACTGCATTAGAAACTATGCTCTTTTCTACTGCTATTTGTAGATTAATAAGTTCTTTCCTGCTCTTCCTTGCGTCCACACTTTCTCGGGATAATGTCGGAGTCGCTGACAGGTAGGCTCGACAATTTGGCAGAATTGATGGGATGGCTCCCGGAGCAAGTTTCACCCTCTTGTACTTCATTATGCATTGCTCTCCAGTTTGAATGTTGGTGTGAACACTGGTTATAATGATGTTCTCCTTTCTAAAATGCAGCTCGCAAACCTGAAAAGTTATTACTTTAGTGTTAATTTATGTTCAATAAACATTAAATATCTAGGCACTCATTCATTACAGCAAAAAGCTGTCACAACCGAAACAATATATTAAATTATACAACAACGTTAACATAAACACATTTTCAAATCAAAATAATATGAATAAACATGTGTAAACATCACATCACAATCGCAGTTGCACGTTTTTATAAATTGAGGTTATGTACAAACATAACAATCAATATGTATTGAATTGTGCTTGTTAATATAATGTAGGTACATTTTCACAATGCACGACAATAATAGATTTCAATTGTACAGTACACCCCTAAAAATAATGTTATTTAGCCGTTTAAAATATTATTTATCTAGGCACTTTGAAAACTTATATTTTTTCATGGTGTTGTCTTTCATTACACCAAAAAGCTGCCAAAACCGATACAATATTAAATTAGACAACAACGATATGAGCTAACAACATTAAATTAGACAATAAACACATTTTAAAATCAAAATAATACGAATAAACATGTGTAAACACCACATTACAATAGATTTTTATGACGTTTTTCATATAGGTATATTGAGGTTATGTACAAAGTTGAATCCTGTATTTACAGTAAAAAATAAGCACATTTCACTTACCGTTGAATATTTTGTTGGAATGAAATCCCGACAACTAGACTTAACCCATTTATTACGTAATATAACATCATTTGGGAACTTGAATGTATGACGTTTTGGTTCGTTGTCATAATTTCCTTTACAACGAGGTACAACGCACTTATTAACCATTTTCAAAATTAAAACACTTCTGTAGAGAATTAATACGTAACGTCGCTCAAACTTTTGTATGTATTGTGCATGTAATACTTCTAATTTATAGTTTTTTGCCTAAATCAAAACGCACGCGCTGCACCGCGATAATAATATCCATAGAAGTGAGGTTCGTAACGTATGAATCTGACGTTTCCAGCCGCCTAGCTTCAGCCTCCTAGAAGGATTATTACCGCTAGAGGCGTAAACTGGGTCTTGGCCTTTATACCGTGGGTGACGGAGCAACCCGCCGCGGTTGCGGGACCGCGCCCGCGCCCGCCGGTACAAGATGACCGCCGGTGCAGCGGGACCCGCAAACAATCGCACACGCCGCGGGCGTAAAACGCGTCGTGAAATGTGCTTTAATTTTTTACATAAATATCTGCATTCTACAAAGGCTGCGGGCCCGCAACCGCGGCGGGCGCGGGTAAAAATCGCTCCGTGAGTCCCTAGCCATACGAAGCAGCTGCAGTCGTTTTTTCAAGGTTGCTATTTTATAAAAACCGTTACCTCGCCCATATTATTTTAAAACTTTTTTTTTTAAAGGAAAAATAATTGCATGTTTTCAATTCAACTGCTATCAATCGGGTGACCAGCGGCTCTAGCACAAATCGATAACTTTACAATATCGGATCAATAGGCGGAACTTCCGATGATTTTATGTCGATATCCCGAGCACGGTTTCACCGTTGACAGCCGAACCGATATTGATAGGGAATAAATAAGAAACCGATATGCGCCGGCAACACCGGAGGTGTTTTCTGTGAATTAACTTTTCGAAACGTCAAACGCCAAAGAATTACGTTAAAATATTAATAAATTGGAAATGTTGAGTTGAAATACTAACCTAAATATGCATTGGCAGTCTGCTTGTTTTAAACACTAAACGGGAGTTAATTAGTTAATGAGGTCTGTAGTCATATTTCAACCACTTTCATTTCTCAAAGATCGAACGGAATAAATTGATCGGGTCTTATGAAGTATTTAATTCTATGGATCGCGTATACGACTTATTTAAATTCTAAGAGCTTCGTTAGTTGAACTCCGTTCATTAATGAGCGAGTAATTTTGCATAACGAACGACATTATCCAAATATATGCGTATATTACAGTTAACCGAAACTTATCTGATACTACAGACGCCACGCTAAAATTTGTCAATCGGCCGTCGAAATATCTCTTATCAGTTGCTTGAACGTGCTCGCAAATATTGATAACTGACCATAGATAACGGATTTTGACAATGTAGTATTGATATAGGATTTTATCGATCGTCAATGCATTTAATTTACCGTTAGGCAATTTTTAATTTAAATGTTTTATTAACTAAATTTCACTATCTCCACACGTCTAAGATTATTTTTATAAAGCATGCCAGACTGACAGTTGTTGGCTGACCAGTTTTCTCAAGGAATACGCCCAATTTATTTAAAGAATAAACCGCAAACATCCGGGATATTTTGAGCAACAAATCCCTCGAAAAGTAAATATCGCTACTAGGTTTGCAGCGCAGCCCTTGTGGGACTTTTCTGCAAAGGGTCTTGCGGTTTATGTCGATTCCTTACCGTTTCTTTACCCTTACCGACCCGTGGGACGACAGACGAAGTTGCAGAATATGAAGTTTTCCATTTAAAGAAGCGCTATCTTTCGGATGATCGAGTTAAAACTGCAGACGTTATCATTATCTCTCCATCCTATTGTCGCACTGTGAAATGGAAGTATAAGGAACACATCAAGCGTCAGACAGTATACACGCATTTTAAGAAAATTGTGTAACCACACAGACACTAACATATTATATACGATTGACAAAGGCGCCACTGTATCGTCCTGCAGAAATTATGTACGTAGTGGGATAATACCTACGTGACATATTAACTTAAGTTCTAATGTATGCAAAATTTTGTTGGCCTTATGCGTCTTTGCGTGCGTTCTATTTAGATCATGTAAATGACCGCAACTAGCTACTTACCAACATGTACATACTAATTGTGAGCTCAAAATGAGAATAACATCATTCATTTTAGTCACATCACGTATAAGACTGAGAATGGACCTGAATGGACTAAGAAAATGAAACCAGGGTTGAGCTCTGTGGAGAAAATTATCGCCTCATCTAAATACGCATATATAATGTAATTTACTAGGTAGGTACCTACCAATTACATATTACAGAAAAAATCATGTTTTTCAAAACAAGAAGTCAAGGAATAGTCCTAGGGTGAAATGTATTGAAAAAAATTGCCACGGGTTTCCGGAAATCCTTTGCACAAAATAAAACACCCGAAACCTGCTTTAAAAGTTTTATATTTAAAAATGTTCATTACATTTTGCTTTCCGATAATTTTTTCAATTAAAAACAAAATAAATATTTTTTCCTTGACACATCGCCCCTGAACAGTCTAGCCGCTAGCCCTAGCGGGGCAAGTGATCGCAGTCCATCTCATTCTAGAAGCACCGTACTGACGAGGCAGAGCGCGTACCATGTGATCCATTGCGATGTGTGGCAGTGTGATCAGCGGTAAAGTGAGATACGATTTTTTTTTATATACATATATATTTATTTTTTTAATTGAAAATAAAATCATTCGGCAGCAAAATGTCATGTAAATTTTAAACTCCAAATCTGCCCAGGAATCACTGGTTAAAATCCTTTGGGCGCGTACTGATGTACCCTCTCACATTGGTGAAGATAGTATGTAGGTGTAGGTACTATTGAATCGTCTTTTACGTTATATCTACTTATTAATTATTATGAAGAAAATATTCGTTATTTTATCTCAGACTAGCTGGTTCCCGGCATGCGTTGTAATGCCATATTCAAATAAATACATTTTTCTCCCGGAATCACCTTCCCGTGCGTCCCCGTTCCCCTCCGGCGTCCCCTTCCTAGCTAATTATAATCAAATCTTTCCTCTTTTATAGTGTGTTAGATATAGTCCATGTCACCCGGGGATAGTGTAGCTTCCCAACAGTGAAAGAATTTTTCAAATCGGTTCAGTAGTTTCGGCCTATTCAATGCAATCAAACAAACAAACAAATCTTACCTCTTTTTTTTTTTTATTGAAAAAATTTTCCCTTGGTACAATAGATACATAAATATAATGAAAGTATATAAAAGCTTAATGCAATAATTATTACAATTATAAATATATTTTTTTAAATTATTCTCCCATAATAAGCAAATGCTTGTGTGTACGGGAGGAAGTAAATAGTGTGTTAGACTAGCGAGTTCCCGGTATGCGTTGCTATGTCACTAAATAAAGAAATTGTTTCTCCCTACGTGTCCTTTCCCATTCATCTCGTCCCCATTCCACCTCCCCTTCCTCTCCCGCATCCCCTTTCCCTCTCGCGTTTCCACTCCACCTTCTCCGCCTTTCCTCTCTCCACTACCCTCTCCCGTTTCCCCCGTCCCGCGAACCACCCCCCCCCCCTCCTAGTTCCCCTTCCCCATCCCGCATTCCTTACATTCAGTCCCGGTACATTCAGTTTTCAGCTTGCGTGTCACCTGTTGCACTTTTTTATACAAATTTCATAATGCCAGAGCTCACCAGTATATACATATAGAAACCATCGCGGACATGCACTCATCAAATCCCCAAAATTTCGTCGCAATCGGATGAATGGTTTAGCAATGCTTAGACATCTCATATACATAATAATATAAATACATATTTATATACTAGCGAGTTCCCGGCATGCGTTGCTATGCCACTAATAAAGAAATTGTTTCTCCCTGCGTGTCGTTTCCCATTCGTCCCGTTCCCCTTCCGTCACCCTTTCACCTTCCCCGCCTTCCCTCTCCACTCTCCCGCAAATCCCGTACATTCAGATTTTCAAAGAGCTCGCGTGCCACCTTTTGCAATTTTTTTTTATAAATTTTTATTTTTACATATTACAAACATTCATTTTTGTCTATTATATGAACAATCAAATAAATTTGGTACCTAACATAGGCACCTATTTAAAATAATATAATTTTCAATTAGATTCAAAGTATTCGATTTTGATCAGTACCTACCATAAGTGAGAACTTCGATTAAATTCATTAATTTAAAAAGTTTATTCGAATATTGAATTTTGATTGAACAATCGATGTTTTAAAAATGTCATTTTCAAATTGTGACATTTTTGTACAATGAAGTTACCTATATAAATAGACTCGCCATAATCACATACTCACAATATAATGTGGAAAGCAAGCAACACTCTTTTGTTTTCAGCGGTTTTCAGTATAATTTCTAAATTCAAAACTTTATTCCTGTGTGATAAAGATAGACAATCAAAGAATGCACGTGTGGGAATGTCATAGATATATGGTAGGGCGGCTTATTAATTTCTTCGCCGAATACTGCTTTCACATCACGGGTGTGACCTATGGGTGTGACTGAGATAACAAGATACTCTCACTCGGTTACTCAATGGACAAGGAAGGGTATAGAATACAATGACGTATTATTATAAAATTAATTGTAATAATTATAATAATTGATAATAATAAGTAATTTGCTTGTACTTACAAATGAAGTGTTATTCCTTCGCCTTTACGACTATTTGCCTTGTAATTGAAGCATTTTCTCATCACACAGGAGGGCCTTTTGGCGCTTTGCAATGCAATTTACTTACTGGTAAGACACGACCTCACTCGACGCGTAGCAGTTTAGTACTAAAGTACTAGAAATAGAGACAGCTACAATCGTCTTGTGTTTGGCTTCCCACTTTGAGATTTCTACCCCGCGTCCAGTATTAATGTCATTGTTTTTGTAAGAGTTTTTGTAATAATTAAAAAAAACTTTTCAGATGTATTGTCATGTGGTTGTAATAATCCAGAAACGTTCTCGAGGGTGGAAAAAAGGTAGATATTTTGAAAGTTTGAAACATTGCCTATGCTTTTAATATATCAACGCATAGCGGACATACAAACAAACATTTTAAGATTTTTATATATATAGATATACCAAAAAAGCATAAGGTGCGAATTGACCGGTCAACAATAATGACTTAATTACACAGTCTAGATTCTAGATAACGGCCTGGACGAGCCGTTATCTGGACCCGGGTTGCTGCGTGCGTGCACCATCTTGCACTAAGATTTATCGTAATCACTCTCATAGCTGAGCAACTGAGCAGAGCCTCGAATCACGACCGGCTATAAAACAGTCATAAAAAAGATCAACACTGAACTTAAATATGCTGCATATCTTCTAGAATTCTCAACTGTTTTGCAATAAACTTGGTGTTTAGCGATAATATACCTACCAGGTACCAATGGTACTGCGCGTTTTCAACCCACTACAAAATATCCTCGACAAAATTTCATACGGACAAAACATCCTCCGACACAATATCTACTAAAACCTAACCTAACCTAACCTTATTTTACATTATACTATTTTTGAACAATAATTTGTAATATTTAATTAAATGAAGACAATGTGAGCAAAATTATTGTCTTTTCAGGATGTCTGTTGTCGGTATTATTTTTGTCCCATTTTACTATTTTTTAACAATAATTTATTGTCTTAGATGTCTGTATTATTTTTGTCCTATTTTTTGTTAGGTTAGGTTAGGTTTTATTAGATTTTGGGGGATGTTTTGTCCGAATGATATTTTGTCGGGGATATTTTGTCGCGGGTTGAAAAGTCGGAACCGGTACCCATACCTGCATAGCGATTCTGTATCTTTTGTGGGATCGTTATCGAGGAAACGGACGTGATCTCCTGTCAGATTTGTGTGATTTTTACATATTTACTGTCACATATTTTAGTTTAGATCATTTTAAACACGAATTCCTGCAAGTATGCATGATTATTTATTCATTTAATATACGTTGTACATAGAAAAAGTAAATAAATCACACGAATCTGACAGATCACTTCCGTTATCTCGATAACGATCCCACAAAAGATATAGAATTGCTATGCTGTATTACTTCATTATTTTATTTTGTTTGTAAAACTTGTTTTATATAAGATTATGTAGGTAATTTGGTAATTACAATAGTAAAAAGTAAGCCAATTAAAGTTTTCCCCGTATTATGATATTCCGTGGAAAATTCGTTAAGTTAAAGTTAAAAATTACTTAAGAGTTAAGACATCAGTCGGTACCTTATTATCTTATATTGGCGTCATGCTGTTAGCCACGATTCGAATCAGCGTGAAATTACTCTTTGTGGTGAAAATCTGTCTGCATTACTTTGTAAAACACTTATAATTGACGGGTTTTTTTTTTTAAATAGCTCAATAATTGATGTCTATGATACAAATACACATCAGTCCAAACTCTAAATCCTTTTTTACATAAATGAATTTGTTTTTATCGAGATAACTTCAATAAAAAAAAATAGCTCATAAAGTTAGCTTTTATTTTTAATTTACTATTGCAAGCAATATTTTCCGGACGACCGGAGTCCGTTTTTACGGAATTGTCTTCGCACGGCATCAGTCGCCAACCTTGCCAAGGAGTTTGAGCCACAACGCAACAGTTGCAATAATCTCTACATATTATAAATTAAAGTCCCCCGCCGCGTCTGTCTGTCAGTTCGCGATAAACTAAAAAACTACTGAATGGATTTCATGCGGTTATCACCAATATAGATAGAGGAATGTTTAAGTATATGAGTCGTTTTCAAAATATATGTACGTCACGAAATTGTCAGTAAATTGTTTCGTTAGGAAATATCAGGAAATTGTAAAAGTAAGGTCGCGTTCAGATGAATTTATATTTTAATTATATGGGATTATATTTATTTTCAGACTATAACTTGTTAGGAATATTTTTATAAACATAACCACTCACATAAGTATAAAGAAAAACAAAAATGAATCATTAGTGTTTTATTAAATAAAAAAAAGCTGCATTGTAACAATTGACCAATCAGAACAAATAAATAAAATTAAACAATTTTTCAAAAAAAACTTACAGTAAAAAGTAAATATTTTATACTAAATATATTATAACTTACAACCTAAGAATCGTGGCTCCCTTATCCGGCACAAGAGCTCCTCTTCTCTGATAAGGTATACATGACCAAAGACGACCTTCAATATAATATTTTGTAAAACATATATGTATGCATGTAACTTAAATTGTTTATATTACAATATAAAACAAAAAATTATAAAAAAAACCAGTTAACTAAAAAATAAGGAAATTAAAAATATGTTGTGTCTTCGTCGTTGGCTAATACAAACTCCTGAGGTTCTTTCGATATTTGTAATAATTTAATATGTTTAACAATACAATCTTGTGGTACTATTTACGAAAGTTACCTTGATTTCCCTTGTCAGGTTCAGTTTCAACTTCTTCTACGGGTATTATTTGTATATTCCCTGTTTTTTCATTTAATATCATTGTCACTGATACTTGATTCAATATTTTCACCGATGGTTTAGCTACTTGGCATGAGTTATTAATGCTAGTGCTTGCACAAGGAGGTGAGTTCTCTTTATCGTTTATTACAACTATAATCATCTCATCATCATCAGCCATGTCCGTTTCTTCAGCGACATTTATTTCCACTTCACCTTTAGTTTCCTTTATGTCTGTTTCTGTTTCTAGGTTCACTGCTTCACTTGCCATCAACTGTGTACCCACATCTAGGATTTCTTCTACAACAGTTTTTCATTGTTTTTATTATTTCAGTTTTTCAACAGGGCATTCCTGTATCGAGATATGCAGTTTTACAATAATGTAATAAAAAAAAAGAAACATACATATAAACTTAATAAAAATATTAAAAAAAAAAAAAATTACATACTTTACACATGAGAACACAGCTTTACCGGCTATAATTTACTGACGTCCATAAATGTCAGGAAATTGTTCGTCAGTAAACATGTAAAACGTAACCTAAAAATTATTTTTACACAAAACAAATCATATTTACTAGTAGATTGAAAGCGTAATCTATTAATCTTTTTATAGTTTAAGTATATTACAATTGCGGTTGAGGAATTCTTAAAAAAATACTTACTTTTGTTGAGAAGATCGCGTCAGGAAACGGTAATTTATTTTTTTCCCAAAAGTATCAACTGATGTTATGTCGTGTTAAATGACTAAATAAATGGCGGTGTGTTATTGTTATGTTTCTTTTCTAGACATGACCAGTGTTGCCAGATGGTTGCCAGTTATTAAAGTTAGATTTCTACTCTTCGTGATGCAAAAAGTTGGTTAATTATGTCAATAAATCAGTGTCACGAAAATGTTTCGATAGTTGGGGACAATTTTTAAAATATTGATTCTTAGTTTATTTAACGTCAATATATATAAATCTAATTGACATTTAAACATTTAAACATTGCTTTATATTTAAGGTACAAAAAAACTGGTAAGTTTCATACAAAAATCCGATTTAAAAAGTGTATTTCCAATGTCGTCCGAATAGGGGACAAAAAAAAATGTATGGTGATTTTTTGTAACTATATCTTCAAATTCAACTTATGCGAAGACTTTTATCGCAATTCATTGATTTTTATTGAGAATAATATGCAAATATGTTTAGAATAGTCTGTGAAACGTGAAAAATGTTTTATTTTAGTCGGAACCATATTTTATTTAAAGATTCTTTACGAGGACAAACATTAAGGAGTATAAGTACATAAAATTTGAAAATGAGTCATACATAATTTGTTACATAGTTTTGTTAAATTGGTTGAAATGTATAATATATAAAGGAGAATGTCTGCATGTGGTGGACGCCGTGGACGGGTGGGCTGGCAGTTTTGATGCGAGGGTGATGAAATTTTGCGCATGTGACCTTTTGTCACTGTCTATATATGATTTCGAAAACTTTGTGTAAATCCCGGGTTTCGCCGGGGACTTCAGCTAGTTTTATATGTACACCAAAATCTCATCATCTCAACATGATTTGTGAAAGCCTCTTGATTTAAGCAACGTAACATTAAATTTCACCTTAGGCCTTGGGCATATTTTTCAGAAGTTCAAAATATTTCCGCATTGCAATAAAATACAAATAAATTAGTATTTCCGAACGTATCCGAAAACTAAAAACTGTTTTTGAAAGGTGATTAAATTCGCTTTAAAATTTTACAATTCGAAATAAACAATTGTAATTTTTTTATATATATATTTTTTAATAGATACAAACGTAATATAAAAAAGTTTTAAAAGTTATTCACCTTACTTGTTTTCTAACTAAAATTATTGATGACGAAATAAAATAAAATCATGTACATATTTTATTAGATAAAAGTGTTATAAACGTTATCGCTACCTAGCGTAAAAATAATGAATAAAAAACTTGCAGCATACATTTATTATTTTATGGTTAACCTTTATATTTCAATATAAAGCGTGGTGTTTTCTCTTTCCAACACCGTTTAGATCATTTTTCTCACCATGATAGTAAGGGAGATACCACAATTTCTGTGAAACCTATGGAGTTGTTTCTAAAAGCGAACAAATTAGCCTGAGGGTTTAACTTTTAAGTGATTATTTCTGAAGAAATGTAAAATTAAAACCAGTTTCACATTATATATCAGGATATGGTCTTAAAAATTTCACTGAGATGTTAAAGGGTACCTACCACGGAGAGAAATTAATAATCATAAGTAGCTGTTTAAAACCGGGCGTGACTTTTATTTATCTAAAATCTAAAGGACGTAGGATGCAGGATTTCTCCAAGTTTCACAAACTGCATTATACAACGTGCGGTAACTGCAAGGGAATGTTGATCCGCCCGCTCCCAGAGTTACAGTCATAATACAGAGTGGTCGTATGTTGTGTTGTATGTGTGTTGCAGTTACTACATGGTACTGTATAGTTAGTGTGGTTACTGTGTACCGTGTGTACTGTATGCTGCTGGTAGTTAGTGTGGTTACCGTGTACTGTATGCTGTCACCTTTTGTAATAGCCGATGATTCAACAGTCTCTCATTCTGTAATGATCAATTTAAAGTCCATTTTGAGCCTACTGAGGTAATTTAAAGGACTGTACTCTGTAGTTCTGTAGGTACTGCTTACGAGTAGATAGGTGCTCTCAACAATACTTGATTCCGTAATGCGTAACTCTCATGAAAGGTGCGGAATATTTTAACTGGTTTTGGGCATTTAGGTCATTTCTTATTTTAATGACCTTCACGTGTTCGGTTACAACTACAGATCAAATAAAGGACAGACATTTATTTACGTGAGTATTTTACCGCACAAAAATCCCAACAGCTCCTGCCAACCGGAGCCAGTGAGACTATTGCATCCCAAATTGGGTTATGTTGTGAGGCTTAAGGATATGGGGAGGTGAAGAAGATGGGAAAGTAGAAGGGGTAAATGGGGAAGTAGGTAAGTTAGTCAGTTAATTTGACTATTGTATCCCAATTGGGGTATGTTGGGAGGTTTAAGTATATGAAGGGGAAGGAGAAGGGGTGAGTGGAGAAGTAGGTACCTACCTAGCTTTTCAGATCTGGTCACCCAGTATCAGCCAGTCAGTCAGTGAGTCTATTGCATCCCCAATTGGGGTATGTTGTGAGGCTGACGGTATTTGGAAAAGAAAGAGGAAGGTGAGAAAGTTCCTGGCTATTCAGATCTGGTCACATTGCTTAGCCGGTCAGATTTCAAACGAAAAGGGGATGGCGAAAATTGCGATGCTCTTTAATAAATGTATTGAGAGAGAGGCTTTAGCGCTAAAGAGATAAACCGATAGCGTTCACGATCTGCAATTTTCTTTCAATCGGTATAGATCACATTCTAGCGATTAAGTTGTTCAGTTGTTCATATTAAACCTTCAAATGACATTCGTTTTAGAAAGAAGCAGCACAATAGAAATATAAATAATATATTACGAATTATGATAATAGCGTTATATTTCCATCGTATCTTCCCACATGTTTCAAATGAATTAGCAATTTAAATAATAACCATGTATTGCATTTATGTATTTATTCTAGGACCTTGTTACTTTAAAATCAATAAATTAAACGGGTAATTAATAAATTCGAGGCTCGCACCAAACCTTGAAATTAGTGGTCACCATATTACTTTATTATTGCATTAGTTTTGTTTCATTGCACTTGCCCAACACTCTTCAGAAACTCCGAGATAAACGAACAGCAAGTCGCTGTACACCTGCTTGCCTACAACATAAGGGACTGACGATTAAGGCGATCCACTAGTACAGGAAAAAATCGAAATCGGAATTCACGCCCTTTTATGGGAGGAGTTTAAAAATACTTGAGAAAAAGCTTTTGTAAAGGTTGGAAAAGATATTTAAGATTTTTTTTTTACATGTTGATTTCGTAAAGGCCTTTAAAAAACATTAATTCCTTTTTTATGCATTGTTTATTGCAATAAAACGGAATTTTTAAATTGATTTCACGAAAATAAGCGGCGCGGAGCACAACACGACTGCTCTCCGCTCCGTTCGGAGGAGTAATGACGGAAGACAGGGGGGCGGCTGCCAGTCGTTCTTCGGTGGACGGTATAAGGTTCACTTTGATATAACAAATTCGTCGACTGCCGTATTGTCGCCGTGATGTCAAAAATACCAACGCGAAAATGCATATTATATTTTATTTTGTGAGGTTCGGGCGTAAATATCATTTTTTTTCGCGATAATTATATAAGAAACTGAATTTGCCACATTATGCAATAAAACCATATCCGAAAAAGTTTTTATAAGTAGGAGAGTTTTCAGTTAAAAATGTTTTTTTTAGACCTAATACTTTATTTTTTTCTAAGCTTATTAAAAGACATATTTAAAAAAATGACCGATATTTTTAAGGGCCAAAGTATGTTCTACACGCAGTATTTAATTGAAGCATCTATAATACTTCTAAGCGGTCAAATTTTCAAAACTAAAACATACGATTTTGTATGATTTTGCATTATTTAGTATGGCTTCATCTTAAGATATCTCTCGTAATCTCGAACTGCTGTACCTTCATGGCGTTGCAATTATTCTAGTATAATGATAAGCGGGCAATTTAATTGGGCTAACTCTTGGGCAATCAAGAGTTAAAAGTAATTTGGGGGTGATTTTATATGATTTTGGCGATAAACATACTTTGCGCACTTTCATTTTAGATAATTCAGCGTTTTTTTGTTGAGATATCAATGTTTGGTGCAATTTAAATGTTTTCGTTTCTTAAAAATCGGAAGATTTTGTGACAAAATTTTCTATGGAATCTGACTTTCCGAATGACAAGAATCAACAGCATTAATTTATTAAATATTCACATGTAGCAAACACTTTGTGGGAATACACAATTATAATAAATACAATTAAATAACTTATTTGAATATTTTTAACTTTCTGAGTAAAATCTCAAATAATAATATTTAATTATAGCAGCCAATAATATGTGCGTTAAGAAAATGAAGATAATGTTGGTAGTTTTTAGTCGAAGTATGATACAGTTAAAAGTGACCGAATTAGAAATGGGTTCCATAGCTCAGTTGGTAGAGCTCTTGTCATGTCAACAAAGGGCCCTGGGTTCGAGTCCCAGTGGAACCAATATATTTTTCTGATTTTTTGTCTCATTTAATCAAATAAAAACTTATTTGAACCTCCTGAACAGGAGGAGAACTAAGGAAGGTTCAGGATGAACCGAAACCGGTTGGATTAAGATAAAATAAAGTGGAATTGAAACCAAGTTGTTTAATTGTATTTATTGTAATTAATTTATTAGTGCCTTGGGCCAAGGAAAATTTTCGCCTGCGGAGCTTTCTTTGGGGAGCGTTCAAGAAAAATATAAATACTTGAAAAGTGTGCAATAAGCTCAAAAATGTTGTAAACCTCCAGTCTCGTTATCCAGCCTTTCCAGGACATTAAATACCATTGTTATTATAGAGTAATTAAATATTTAACGATTTTATTTGTTCCTAGATATTGTGATAATTCCATATTTTGTAAAACACAGCCTCAATGGCACTTCATAAAGCTATATATAAAAATCAAAATTTGTTTGGGGATTAGTGCGTTATGTACTGCTATATTAATTATTTTCTTGGGCGATCAAGAGTTAAAAGTAATTTGGGGGTGATTTTATATGATTAATATAATATATAATATATTAAAATTAATATTAATCATATAAAATCACCCCCAAATTACTTTTAACTCTTGATCGCCCAAGAAAATAATTAATATAGATTAATAATAATTTTAGCATAGGAAATGTTTTAAACTTTCAAAATACCTTCTTTAATTCCCCGCGAAGATTTCGGGGTTATTATAACCACATGACAATACATCTGAAAAGTTTTTTTATCATCACAAAAATTCTTTCCTGTCAAAAATTTGAGAGTGACATTTTGCAAAATATTTACATTAATGCATTAATTGGAAGTACTTACATAATAATTTGAATCAAATCAAGAATTATAGTTATTTTAAATAGTTACCTATGTTAAGTACCAAATTTGATTGATTGTTCTTATAATATACAAAAAATAATATTTGTAATAGATGAGAAAATTAAAATCTTACTTAAAAATATTGTAATAGGTGGCACGCGAGCTGTTTGAAACTGAATATACTGGGCCTGTTTCCCGGAGCGCGGGAGGGGGGTTGGCGGGAAGGGGGAGAGGGAGAGGGGAAATGGAAGGCGGGAAGATGGTAGGGGTACGCGGGAGGGGAAGGGAACGCGGGAGGGTAACGGGTACGCACGGGAAAGGACATACAGGAAGAAATAATTTATTTATTTGAATATGGCATTGCGTCGCATGCCGGGAACCAGTTAGTAAAGCTATAAACTATGATTTGACACATGCTTGGTTGACAACAAGAAATGTTTATTCGAAAAACAAAAAGAGCTGGAAATTTAACTTAAAAATCCACTATAATAGAAAAATATATGCGCAGATGTACGCTCCATTCAAATTAATGCTAAAATTTTATAAAAAATAATGCAAACATTATCTTGCATAACTAAATAGTGGGCATCGACGGTTACGGTATCGAGGAAGGTCAGATTCGTTCCGATGCCTCGCTTCGTGTTTACACAAGCTGTGTCTGTTTTGTACCGATTCCCTCCGGTAATCCCAGCTCTTCACGGAACACTGGACTCGTGGAGCAACACTACTGTTTCTTCATCCACATCCTTCGGTGCCTAGTGCCTAGACTGCATCCCACAAGGTTTGGCCAAAAGACTGGGGGGGTAAAAAAATAATTAAGAAGCTATAAACCCTGAAACCTGAAATCTTACAAAGGCATGGAGACGCTTGCCGCTTTTTTACTTTTCTTGTCTCTTCTTGTTTCTTCTTGTGTCTTCTCGTTTCTTCTGGGATCTTCTCGTCTCTTCTTGGTGCTTCTTGCTTCTTCTTGGATCTTCTCGCCTCTTCGTGGAATTTTGTCTGTTCTTACCCTTTCTTGAATCTTTTCATCTCTTATTGGCTCTTCTTAGCTTTTCTTGTCCATTCTTGTTTCTTCTTGTCTATTATTGTCTCTTCTGGGATCTTATCGTCTGTTCATGGCTCTTCTTGAATCTTCTCGGCTCTTCTTGTTTCTTCTAGTTTATTAGATTTCTTCTTGGTTCTTCTAGTCTCTTCTTACGACTTGACTTGAATCTTCTTCTCACCGCCCATTCTTGGCTCTTCTGTGCCTTTGTATCTAGATTATTCTTGGATTGGAACTAGCCACTTTGTCCCCCCACGCAACCCCACTCACACACATTCACCCATTCACCCTCTCACTATTTTTACCCAGTGGTAATGGCTTCTGAAATAATCCGATGTCTTCCTCCTGAATCTTCTAGTTTCCGTGAAATATACATATAAATGAAAAAAAAATTAAAATTTACACAGAAATAAAAAATTAAATTCCTTACCTATATACAAATTCCATCAAAGAAGAAAATAACACTCCTCTGAATTGTAATGAAGAAAGACCGACTGGAACTCACCAAATATTGAGAAGGAAAATAACCTTTGAAATGTAGAAGCACACATAGGACTATTCTCAAAATCCAATCCTAGAAGATTACGGTCACCGATTTGGAAGTTCTTCGTTTCAATAACCAAGAATTGTGAAATCGTAGGTACTAATTATAAAACTAGAAAATTCCAATGTCGTCGCTTACATTGTTACACCACGTGAGAAAAAAAAATATTTAAAAAAAAACGATTTTTTTTTAAACCCAACAAAGTTATCACATTTTTCTGATGCACTTTCTTGTGCATATATTTTGATGATAATAATTATTTTAATATTTGAAATTACAAATACTTTTTCCTCATGAAATCTTTGATTTGAATTGAGTTGAGAAATGTTTGTTTTCCCAGAAAAATAAATTATAATATTTTCCCAATAATCTGTAAGAATTATCCCACGAGATCGCACCAAATGATAACAAAGGGCCATTCAAATACTCCTCGATGAAGGTCACCTCGCATCCCGGGATGGAGTGTAGTGACTAACCGCAAGGTGTACGGTGACCTCGGAACTACCGATAATAAAATTTAGTACAGGATGGATCAATCGTGATTTCAGCGTCTACCCATCAGGTTCCGCTATCAATGAATGATTAAATGAAGGGCTATAAAATGCCACTGTCTATAAAAAAAATTCGTACAAAATTTTTCAATAAGTTTGATTCGATTTTAATTTTAGGTAATTTTTCCTCATATTATTTTTCTTCCTCGTAATCAAATGAGAAAAGTTGATTTCTAGTAGGTTCTATATGTTGATGTATTTGTTCTAGTTTTTTAATTACCCTCAAATGGTTCCACGCCAACTCTGAATCAAGTCAACTCATCACTTCTTTGAAAAGTCATTAAAAGCTATGAAAAAAAAATAGTCCATAACCTAACCTAACGTATTTCATCACTTTTAATGACTTTTCAAAAAAGATGTTGAGTTGATTTCATTCTGAGTTGTCCGGTCAGCCCTCGAAATACACTAGTTACGCCATTTCTTTACATTTACACAAATCGTCCCCAACACTTCTGCGTAGGACACCCCAAGTGGTTCGCTACTTTTGTTACTTAGCAGGGGTGTCCGGGTTCATGGGGATGAGGTTTTTTTAAGGTCTTGGCGGCCGATGTTTGCTGACCTGCTGCGTGGCGGGCCAGATCGAGAAAGACTGGTTGATGAGGTATTTTGACCTCTCCAGCCAGAATCCCTTGACCCATCGATTCACCCCCCATATCTATTTCATTCCCAGAACTTCCTCTTCATTTCCTTAAAAAGACGATCCACACAGTATCCCCAAAGATGACATAGGCCCTGAGGGTAATTATTTTCCTCAGGATCTCCTGTTTGGAGCTAATGTAAAAAAAATCTCTAATTCTTTTCATGTTCTCTTATTATTCCATTTGTATCAACTCCGTACCAAAACTTGATAACTGGAGCTATATAATTCAAATTAAATATAAAACCTTCTGCGAAAATACCCCAACTTCGATGATTATGTTCTAGGAAAAAGAATATTTCACAACATTGTGTGCTTAAACTAAACGAATGTTGCCCATCAACTTATTTTCGTCCCACTAGACGAGCGATGTCAATTTAAATGACTTCCTAATGGAGTTCACGCACCCGTGAAGTAATGTTGTTGTTGAAGAGCGAGGCTCTAAACAGGTCATTAAGATTCCGCTTGTATTCCAGAAAGAATCCCGCACGGATGTCCAATTCCATCTGGCGGCGCTGCGAGGGGACGCGGAGCGGGTGCGGAAGATACTCGACACGGGGAAGGTGCACGTCGACTCTAGAGATCAGGTAAACAGAACACATTCATTATTTTTATTATAACGATGACCTTCCTTAGGTTATACTTGACTTGGGTACGAATTAGAGCTCTCGATTCTTGTCCAAATTATACAAGTATGTAGGATTTTAACTCCGCCTTTTTTAACTCCGCACGGGAAGAGGATTCTGCGTGGAGAGAGTAATTTTAAGAAAAGAGAAGATGGGAAATTCTGGGAAGGAAAAAGGTATTACAAGAGGGTTGGAATCATAGGGTTGTTGTGTTCAGAGTGACGGACGTATGAATTCATCTCTCCCGCTGCGGTTCAAGCAGTTCAAGGCGATGAGTTGAGAGCCCAACTAGGCCTTGGATGAATATGGGTATGCTTGGGCAATAAAAGGAAATTTCTGACATTTATATGAATTCATAGTATTTGTATTTTCTCGTTTGATATCATCTATTTACATTAATCGGTCCTCCAAAAGAAATGAATCCAGTAAAGTTTCAAACTGTCCTTCTGCGAAATTTCCCGTTTTCACCCTCACATTTTCCTAAAAACAACTTTTCAGTGGCGCTACGGCCCATTTCGTGCCTTGGCCTCTTTCAAGATAAGCCTCCACCGCCCTCTGTCTTCCAATCTGCGACATGGAAAATCCTCTTGCATCCATCGTGACATCATCCTCCCATCTCAGCCTAGGTCTGCCGCCTTTCGTTTACCTCCTGGGTGTCCTGTTAGAACCTTCTTCGGTACTCGTGTGCTTGGCATTCGGTGCACATGTCCAGCCATCCTTAGTCTTTGGAGCCTTAAATGGGCAGAGAGTCCGGGAGCTTGGACTTTGGATTAATTTATTTATCAGAGTACCTAAACCTAAGGGAGCTTCGTATAACTTGGCAGTCTTTTACCTTTCGTACAAGTACCTTTCTTTCGAAGGTGTCCAGCTGTTCCGCAGACTTAGTACTCCATCCAAAGCCTAAATCCTGGTAGGTGGTTATGGCTTATGGCACTTGTGTCCAGAGAATGTTAACGCGGGTAGGAAATAGTAGACTCTTCTTTCTGAATTTGGTAACCAAACATCATCACTATCATCACCGTCAAGGATCTACATCCCAAAGTGGGATGTGACCTCTTTTTTGGTCTCAAAAATTTTTACACGGACCTCAGCCCCAAGGCTTTCTTCTCCAGCCCTCTTGTCTTTGCTGTATTTCCATCCTGTAACAGTAGTTTTCCAAGTTGACAGACAATCTCTTTCTCGGTCTATCTTTAGGTCGCTTTCACTGGGACACCCACTGGCTCGTGATTTTTAGTGCCCTGTAAAATCTGGCATTCGTGCCACGTTGCCTCTAGTATCTTCCACTTCGTCATGATTGTGCGCATTATATGCATAAAGTTAGGATATTGACCGACCGAAACCGCTCCCAAATTAGGCGTTTTTATTGTGCGTAATTATTTATGTTTTTATATGAATATTATTTATATAAAAAATCATTGAACTACTTATTTGAATTTGTCAAAGAATCAGTTTAGTATTTGATAGTCTTTGCGTTAAACAATTACAATAGGTACAATAAGTAATTATTGATTAAACGATAAACTTTAACTAAAATAATTAATATTTCAAAATTTTTAAAATTTGTAGTTTGCAACTACAAACTCTTAACTTTGTAATCAGACAACTTTTACTTAATAAAAAATTATTTTAAAATAATACATTTTAAAGTAATTTTAGAGGCAGTCAGACGCGCCCGAAGCTTTTGGCTGCAATCGAATACGCGGCCGATTGTCGTTTATTGACCGAAACCGAAACTTTGGTCGGTCACTAATAAAACGTGAAGACACTTTAGAAAATGACCTCATAGTTTTCATAAGAGGTATCAATTTTCAGTCATTCGTGCCGTCCTCAATACGTCGTGGAATGCTTAATCCGCTGTCTTGTAAGAGTTGAGAATTGATTTGTAAACCGATTTAGTTACTTACCTAGTTTTAGTAAAATTTTCACGATCGTGTGATCGTTTTCCCTTTTTTGTTGGAAATTTGGTTGGAAGAATTAGTAACTAGGTATTGCGAAATATGAATATCGTTCCGCGGTTAAGGTGTTTTTCTCAATCTAATTATTGCTGATAAAAAGTGGTTTAACGAAGTCTGGTGACGATGAATTTTCCATTAAATTAAATTATGAAAGTGAACATTATAATCGAATACGTATTATATAATGAGTATTTTATATTTGATCGATATGCGAATTATTTTTCATGGTTTTTATAAATAAATTTAACCACAACACGCAGGTCGTAATTCAACCAAAATACTTCCAACAATCTGCCAATTTTTGTTAATAAAGGCAAAACATATTATCTTAAAAAGCGTGTTTGTCTGAAGTTCGAAGCAGCAAAAACTCTGGAAAGTGTGAGTTCTGGCATCATTAAAAAACATCAATGATCTTTTGAACATCAATTCAACTTTTAAAAATAATAAATTACTCCCCGCGGATGGCCGTATTGTTCATAACGAATTTTTCAATTATTCAATAAGAAAATCTTAAATGTTTGACAATAATTCAAATCACGGACGAAATACGAAACCGGGTAGGTATATGAATAGATACTTTCGTTTGCCTTCGTCCATCGTCGACTAAAGCGGATCAAAGTTCCCACCTATTGCATTCTTCCGCGTTCCATAAGGAATTAGATTTGGTTAAAAAAGAAAGTGGAAGGCCTTAGCATGGTCGGATTCGATTTAATCCGCTCCGTAAAGGAAGACAAGGTCGCTTCGTTTTGTCGGCTTATTTTGGTTTTTAAATTTAAACTTTCTAACCGGTACCCGCTTGCCGGTTGCCGGTCCGGTTCGCCGGACGCACGTTGATCTGCCGGAAACTACACTATTTATAAAACTTCACTCCACCGCGACAAGTTTCCGCTGATGTGTAATTATTCGTGTAATTGGAAAAGTTGTGTGGTGAATAGTTTAATTGACTGTACTGTTATTTAACTAGCCAAGTACATGCAGTTGCAATCATGTGCTTTGTGTAGAAATACAAAAGTGCAACCGTTTGATTAATACCACAAGCCACTGATGCAGTGAAGTGCAGCGACGACTTTTGTATGGGAATTTGTTGATTTTTAACGTCAACATAAATAACAATAACAACATAATAATACCATCACACTTATCGAAAAGGGTGGGAAAACACAAAGCGCCGGATATCTGAAAAACGCGTATTCATCTGTGGCGGTCCGTGAGTTTTCAGTGAGCTCGAGCGCTAAGATGGAAATAAATATGACGTTATTGACGTTGTTGTAGCTGAAAATGATTTTTTTTTAAATTTTGAACTTTTGTATGAAGATCTTCAGGATTCTTTCAGTCAAGGGATGCGCCGCATCCACACACTGAAAGATCTTCATACAAAAAGTTGAAATTTTGAAAAAAAAAAATCATTTTCAGCTACAACAAAATCAGTAGTGTCGTATTTTTCAATCTTAGAACTCTATCTAGCTCACTAAAAACTCACGGACCGCCACCCATACCTACCTACCTATCAGGGGCGTGCACTCCATATAGGCACATAAGCACTGCCTACCCTGCCGTTTTTGAAAAGCATAAGCATGTAAATAATTTTATAATTTATTAAGTTATTGCTAAAAATAAATAAACACTTTCAAAAATAAAAGCGAAAAAGCTGAGCAACCGAAACTACACGAGCGCCACATCGGACGGGGTACCTACTACAAACTCGATTCTACACGCGCGCCCTCCGACTGCCTCACTAAAATGCGGTCTAAGCAGGAATTATTTCTGACTAGAGCTAACTTCATACAAGACATAATTCAATGTTTACGAAATGCACAAAGCATAGAGTAGAACTGTCGTTTTGAATTTGCTTCTATGAGGTTTTTTTTGTTAGTATTATGCAGTGCTTTCTAGAACAAAATTAGCAAATGGCAATCATTGACGAAAAAAACATCTGTTGTTAGTATTTCTATCAAATAGTTGTCTTTCATAAATGCTAAGTGTCGGTTCAAAAATGTTTGTCGTACTTTAATTCTGAAATTATCTGATAAATATGGAAATTTAAACCAGTGAAACTTATATTTTCCTACTGCCTACCCTAATCAAAAACTCTGTGCACGCCCCTGCTACCTATCCACATTTCCTGATACGTGCGCCATACTTGTCGAGCAATTTTAATGTGAAACATATCTAGTACGTACATATAATATGTAAATTGTACAAAAAGCACTTCTGATATTTTCTCGGAGCAGCGTTAAGAATGCCAAAGATGCTGATCGTCGAGAAATAGAATGGTTTAACTGAAATACGGGGTAAATATAAATATGCAGATAAGCGGTACAAGGTTAGAACGCTTTTTATTTTAATTTTAAAAACACTTTGTATCAATTACATAACAATTAAAAATGACAACGAGAATTTTAGCAACCAGAAATAGAAAATAATGCATTTTAACATTTATTTCGTTAAAATTAAAATTGTTCTCACTTGGCGCCCTTGACGGCCATTTGTTGTTGGTGTAAAAATTTTAAGGTTGGTTTTTTCTTCTCTTACCAAACCATGAATCTCTCTCTCTCTGGTTTCAATCCTGGGATTGGTTTGCAGCAATTTCCTCTAATCTTCTCTTCCATTCTTCCCTGTCTTGTGCGGCTCTTTTGAATTCTGCATATGATGAGCAGCGCACGTCCACCAGCAGGTCGTCCAGGTATGCTCGGCGTGGGCGTCCCCTAGAGTTTGTCCCCTCGATCATACCCTCCATTATGGCATGCAAGAAGCCTTCATGAATCTAATAACCTAAAATAGGTTATTAAGTTCGTTTAGGTTTTGTTAAAAAATACATTAAAAAAAAAACTGTTTTTAATATTATTATGTCAAGACATGGTGTGAAGAAAAGACGTGAAATAATTCTTATTTTGGTCGAAAGAGCTATTAAAATGCATTATTTCTTCTTTCCGTTTGTTGAGATAGACGTTGCTCATTGCTATCTAACTGGCACAAAGTTTTTTTAAAATAAAATATTCCACTTATCAATACCTGTATTTACCTTAACTTACATAAAGGACTAGGGCATTTTAAAGAAATTTAGATATTATTATGACAATATACTCATATTTTAATATTAAAATGAATAAGGCAAAAAAGTATAACATTACATGATTCCGAAACCTCGATAATATACCTACTCGTACGTGGGCTGTCCGTCAAATAAGGTCTCCAAGGTGCTGCGGTCGCGAGGAACGATTTTACGCGCAATCCGGCAACACTGGCGTGTATACTTTTTCCCCCACACAAAATGCCTACCGCACTGCATTCTCTTTGAAGCTTAGTCGCGGCGTGGCAGTCGTTCGCGATAGAGCTTCCGCTCGCCGCACCCGCCAGGTGTGAATTAAGCTCTATAATTCGATTTTTCGGAGATCTGTGATATAGTCATATCAGTAAGACCATTATTGGCAAGATTTTGATAGAACATTTGGGATTCCACGAGGTCTGCACAAGGTGGGTCCCAAAAAGCTCACCAAAGATCACAAACAACGACGGGTTGAAGGAGCCCGAATTATAAAATATAATATATAATGTCAAAGTATAATGTACAATATTATTTGGAAACATGATATCCTCGATCATACATATTTTAACCTTAATTCAATTTTTGTTTATGGTACAGTCTTACAAAAAGCATTTAATATTGTTATACACGTTATTCAATAAATAATAAGACATGTGTGTGTGGGTCTCAAATAAATGTTCACATTTCTTACCGCCCACCACTGACTTTGACAATGCTCATTCGTTGCACCCAGGGCCGCCCCCACACGGGAGCGATTGGCGCGGTCCGTTTCGGGCGCCGAATTGCCAAGGTAAAACCTAACTCCTAACACATCGCCCTTGAAATATTTTTTTTATAAAATGGCGCTTCACAAAAATAAAAATATCATTGATCACAGTAATCACCAACCTGGACGTCAATTGGTTTTTTCGCCGACTCTGGTTGCACCTTCATATTACACGCCTACCTGCATAATTCAGGTTTTCATCGTCATTATGTTTATTATTTCTTTAAGTTAACAATATACAGAGAAACCTTCACCTCGAAGATCATCAGAGCGAGCTGGGCTGGCAATCGATTTGCGTTCGACCATTATTGTTTTGCCTAGTGATTTCGATAGCATGTGATAATCGTATTGAGTGATTTAGTACCTATGCCTTTCGATTAGGTATTTAAATAATGCTTTGATATCCTTATAACAATTTAGATATACACGAAGTTTGGAAACTCGTAGTACAAGCGGGAAACTGGTGAACTATTAAATCACTATAATAAGATCTTTAACGTAAAGAACCCGTTAGACAAACTGCTAAAAAGTAGTTTATCGGGACTTTTTGCCTTGTATTTGTAAATTGTATAAAAAAAAATCTACATCACATTTGAAAACCATTTTGTATTTTGTTTTTTTTGTTGTTTTTATTTTTTATTATTTGAAATTTTGCTTTCGCGTAGGTACATCGAGTTCGAAGTTGGAATTTTTATATCAAATTTGAAAACATCACATCAACTAATGAATCTACATCAAATTTGAAAACGATTTGATGTGTGTTTTTTTATTATTTGACATTTCGTTTTAAGGAAGGGGCCATCCATCCCCCCCCCCCCCTCCCCCACCCGTGCATCGTGTGTTCGATACCTCGGCTGGCTAAGCAACATCATTTTCCGCTTAGTGTGGTGGTAGTAAGAGATTTTCAAATATTGTGGGATTATTCGTAACCCGGGAATGTTTGCCTTTCTTGATGTTTGTCTTTCTTGTCTCGGAAAATGATCAGGGCCAGTCCGGCTCTGTCACCAGCTTTCGGTTTCGCGTAATGATGCGTTCGTTGCACACGCCAAGAGCATTAAAGTTAACGGATTTAAATATTTACATAAAGTTTTTCTTTGTATTATGCTCTGCTCATTGTCAATCTCCACCGCATGTGTTTATATTTCTGTACACAAGTCGAAATCAAGGTAAGTATAAAGAAAAACAGATGTTTTGCAAGTCGGCAAATATCAAACTGGCGACGTAATTGAAATTTGTATTTTCATGAACTAAAAAAAATACATATCATTAAATTTATGTTGGTTATTAGGTACAACACTACGTGCGAGTTTTACCGATCAACAGTGAATAATTAGACCTCGCGTCCAAAAAAATTATTTTTCTAATTTTCTCATAAAAACTAATATTTCCTCTAAAATCGTAAGATTAGGTACTAAGAACTTAAATATCTTTCTATTTATAGTTTGGCAAGAAAGTGTAGAAATTAATTAATTTGGAACTAAATTTTTTCATTACTATGGTAACACCGAAATACTCGTTTTGTCAATGACATTTTGTAGGGCTCTTGGCTTTACTGACTTTAATCATGTAGAACACACTGAAAATCGCTCGTTTAGTGTTTTTTTTTTCATTGTTTGCCTGTGCATTGTTTGAATTGAATTAAAATGAACAAACCAATACGTAGTGGTGCAAGAGAAGTTGTAAACTGCGTGTTTCAATGCTGCCTAGCTGAATATCGTGCGAAGAAGCTCCTATCCAATTTGAAAGAAGTTTACAAACGAACTGCAGAAATGAATGGTACGTGGTATAGTTTTTTTTTAATAAATTTCATTAGTATTACAAGATTTATGCCAATTTTTGTGCGATTATAACCATTACAATCTGATTTGAGGTTATGTTTAAAAATCCGAATTTGACATTTCCATTTGACAGTTAATATTAGGCCACAAGAAAAATGGAATAACTCAATAAAAAAAAAAATAATAATATGCAACTTCTTTAAACTCATGGAAATGTAACTTGTTCTTAATTTTCTCTTTCTTTCTTTCTAAATGAATATTATCAGGTGTGCTTTTTTAAAACTACCTTCTATAGAATAATCATTTTAATGATGTTTTCCACATACAGGTAAATCTGAAAAGTAAGATAAATCGTCAAGGAAGGGAAAAGGCAGATGGAAAATTTGAAACACCGGGAAAACGGAAAATAGCATAAGTGTTGATGATTAAAAAAAATTGTTGCAAAAACGTGATGAAAATCGAGGCAGATTATTATGCACGAGGAAGTACTCTATATGATGATATAGATGAACTGATAAAACGTTTAGATGAAGATGAAGATATGGAAGAAGAAGAATCATATGAGGACTAAGACAATAATTATTACATGTCGGGTGTTGAATAAATATACTCAGATTTTTAAATACCTATGTACCTACGTTTTTATAACAAAATAAACGCCCACTTAAAACCTGTTTTGTTTTATTTTACTTCTATTAAATTATGTGTTTTTGTGCAAAATTTATGAAAATACAAACACGTTATGAAATATGCATTTTGGCTGAAGGGTTTTTTAAAACATACATTCATTGTCTTATGAGCCATCACGGTGTTGCCATTTAAAACCAAGAAATCGATCGCAGCGCCATCATTTATTTTCTACACTTAATTGCCAAACTGTAACTAATGAGAACGAAGCATTTCAAATTTTAAAAAATAATCTCTTTTTAAACTATTGTGCGATGACGCTAAATTATCGCCGTGCGCCAGCTGATTCTATTTTCATATTTACTTGGTTTTTGCAAAATTATGTATTTTTTATTGGTGCCCTTTTTTACTCATTTAAAGTACGCTCTAGCGTGTTTAAATCGCACTTTATGGAACGCGCGTTTTTTAAAGTTACCATGGCAACATCAACAAATCAACAAAATGTGAAGTCTAAATGTCAACTTTTAACTATAAATCTGACAGGAATATTTTAAACGTCAAATAAAACATTACAAACGTTTCAAAAATTTTATTCAAAGTTTACATTCTTTTTTTACATCGTTTACATTCTAATTATTTAAATGGATGTGAAAAGAGCAGTTCGTATTATTTGAAATATTAATACCTCCGTTTTTTAAATCAACCCCTTTTTTTTATCCTCAACAGACATTGCAATTTCGAATGTATGGCCCACATAGTCGATGCTTTGTACTGTTCCGACATTTTCTGAAGGTAAGCAAGCACAACTCGTTCATCTACATCTACTACGTTTTGCTCCTCTATCCATGTTATGAACCTTTCATATTCTTTTTTATAAACGTCTTTGGATTTTTCAGGTATTAACCGCGATTCTGCTTTGGTATTTAAATTATCAATGTTAGAACTCATTTTACAACACACAATAACTAGTAAAAACTGTGATGTCAACTATTAATCTTATGTGACAGATTGCAAATTAATGTTTGTGTTTTTCATTTCCATGACAACAAGATATTGTGATGTCACATCACGAATTCATTAATAGTTCTTATTTCCAAATTTTTAATAATAATATCAATATTTATGTTTTCAAAGTGTACAAATAAAAAAAATAGCGTAAAATATTCGTGGATAACTGGTCTTTAAAACACTTGCTTTATTTCGAGCACTCGGCTACGCCGTCGTGCTCGAAAAATCGCACGTGTTTTAAAGACCTGTTTATCCGCTTATATTTTAATATACTATATTGTAAATTGTACCATTTTACCAGATAAAGTGTTTATATTATATTCTTTATAAAAATATTAAATAATCTAGTATATGTATTTTCTTCCGAACAGCTATCTACTATTCAGAGAAATGAGCCACTAAAACCCCCTCTTGTATACGTCATTGGGTACGAACCTATTTCTTTCAAACAATCATTTTTGGTTGGAAAAAATACGCAACCTACAATCATGTTTTCAAAACCATTTCTCCTGTGATTATTCTTGGATACGTGATAGGTGTAAGCCAGTTGCAAATATTTACATAAAGTCATAAATAATGCTTTTGATTATCACTTAACTGACGTCTAAATATCAGGACTATTTCTTCATTGGAAATTGTGGTTTCAGGCAACCTCGTTCGCACTTGTTTATTTACCCCGGTCATGCTTTTAGCATATCTTATCGTAATTAAATCTAAAACTACTTTCAGTGGGAAGTAGGTATTTCTATAAGTGTGGAAATCACTTGCGATAGAGCCAGTAGCATAGCGTGGTGTCAACCCAAGAATAAACGTGGTGCCACCCCAAGAAGCAAGGAATACTTTAGGGGAATCTCTATCCCCAATAAGTTAGAGCTAGGAACGAAAATAGAACAATAGAATTTTTGGGGAATCCCGCCGACCGAGCCATAGAGCTACGAAAATATAAATAACGAACAGTGTTCATGTGTAAAATATTTTTGTTGCAATATTCTATCTAAATTTTTTTAAAGTTTTTTCACGGTCGGCGGTGACCTCCCATCGGGTGGCACCCAGTGCGGGCCGCCCCTCCCCCCCTCCCTACCTACGCCACTGGATGGAGCATTATTTAAATCAAGATAAAGCTGTGTGCACACTCAGGTCCTACACGTCAAGAGTCAATAAAGGTGGGCATTGTATTTTGTATACAGTAAAGTTGCACGCAATGGTTTCAAATTGCACATCAACGAGATTATATAAACGAAACAGGCATTATGAACAGCATTATGAGAATACAGAATGAATAAAATATCGTAAAGCAAAGACAAATTTTTTTTTCTTCGAAATATATTAGCTTTCTGATCAATTATGACGATGTATGAATGTAGCAAGGAGTTGCTAGTTGTGTAGCGATCCATCCTAATGGGGAAACGTGCGTCGTGAATTAGCAAGTGAAGTAGGTTTAGTTTTATTGACGAATTCAAAGTACTTACCTTGCCACATTTATGTATGTATAACTAGCTAGTTCCCGGCATGCGTTGCTATGCTATTTAATGAAGAAATTGTATCTCCCTGCGTGCCCTTTCACATTTGCCCCGTTCCCCTTCCGCCTCCCCTTCCTCTCCCGCTCCCGCGTCCCCTTTCCCTCTCGCGTTCCCACTCCGCCTCCTCCATCATCCCTCTCCCCACTCCACTCCACCCCTTCCCCCGTCCCGCGAACCCCCCTTCCGAGTTCCCCTCGCCCCTCCCTGGTTCCCCTCCCCCCTCCCGGGTTTCCCTCCCGTTGCTGTTGTTTTGAAATTGGTTGCACAAAACTTAAAATAATTTTCCATTCGACCTATTGGTATGTATAATATTTATAGGGTCGATATTTTAGTATTTTTTTAGTAATCCTTGTTCTACCGGTATTTCAAAGGAATATTTTCCGATGAAATAGCGTCATTGACATTGATTTCGTAGGATTCGATCCTTGGGAAGTTATTTTAGGTACTCAGAACCTCCCGTGTGGATTTAATGTAAAAATAATCATAAAAAATGGTTTCAGCGGTCAGGGCTCCTGACAGAAGACAACTTGACGGACGTAAATCTCTCATAAAATTCCGGACCATAATTACATTGTCACCTTCGTTATTTCATCACTGTTCTCAGTCTGAAGATGCGAGTGACCGGCGCAGTCACGGAGCCAAGAGGAAGAAATGCTCAGTGCTCGCAGCTGTCGCGAGGCGGAGGAAGAAATTGTCCCTCGTTTTGCAAAAAATAAAACAATCGCCTTGTTGTCGCCTTGCGCCGCGCTCCGTACAGAAACAGTCGTACATTGACCGGAAAATAACTGGTTGAAGACGTGCTTGCTAATTTCACCGCTTTTCAACTAAATAAACACCGTTTCAAAATACCTGTGACTTACTTGATACCTTATTGTGGTACTTGCTACTGCAAACACACGTCGAGTCACAAAATGTTGAGGATATATTCTTTAGTACCGTTGTGATTTGAAACTCGATGTAACGGAAACGAGCGACACTAAAAAGAGACAAACACATACATCTATGGGATTTAGCCTGCGAGAGAATGAGAAAGCATTAAATACGAGAGGTTCTGGGTTCGAGTCCCAGTTGCGACCATTATCTTTTTGAAGTAAAACTTCTTTACGCCCGCTAGACTTGGGCAGTAAGCTAGCGAATGCGTGAAGAGAGCGTTACGAAAAGCGAGGCGAACGCTTCGTATATCACTGTAGGAGCAACATTTTATTTTTCTCTTCGTATCATATAGATGGAGCAGAAGTTTTACTTCAGTTGTGTGGTCTAAAGTCTAAAGCACACTCGTTTTTTTCTATTTTTCTGTGTCTGGTTCTCTTTAAGATGAAGCCATACTAAATAATGCAAAATCATACAAAATCGTATGTTTTAGTTTTGAAAATTTGACCGCTTAGAAGTATTATAGATGCTTCAATTAAATACTGCGTGTAGAACATACTTTGGCCCTTAAAAATATCGGTCATTTTTTTAAATATGTCTTTTAATAAGCTTAGAAAAAAATAAAGTATTAGGTCTAAAAAAAACATTTTTAACTGAAAACTCTCCTACTTATAAAAACTTTTTCGGATATGGTTTTATTGCATAATGTGGCAAATTCAGTTTCTTATATAATTATCGCGAAAAAAAATGATATTTACGCCCGAACCTCACAAAATAAAATATAATATGCATTTTCGCGTTGGTATTTTTGACATCACGGCGACAATACGGCAGTCGACGAATTTGTTATATCAAAGTGAACCTTATACCGTCCACCGAAGAACGACTGGCAGCCGCCCCCCTGTCTTCCGTCATTACTCCTCCGAACGGAGCGGAGAGCAGTCGTGTTGTGCTCCGCGCCGCTTATTTTCGTGAAATCAATTTAAAAATTCCGTTTTATTGCAATAAACAATGCATAAAAAAGGAATTAATGTTTTTTAAAGGCCTTTACGAAATCAACATGTAAAAAAAAAATCTTAAATATCTTTTCCAACCTTTACAAAAGCTTTTTCTCAAGTATTTTTAAACTCCTCCCATAAAAGGGCGTGAATTCCGATTTCGATTTTTTCCTGTACTAGTGGATCGCCTTAATATTTTCGTTTAGATTATTAGTGTAATCTTTTTCTTCAACGATATATTACATTGATGGGAACAACCTTCAAATTTATAAAAAGAGAGTTGTTCTTATAAAAATAAAATATTTTTTTATTTCATGGTTATTCGGTTCCAATATAATACGATAAGTCTAGATATAAAACGCCTGACGAACCTCAGCGGACCAAGGATCGAATCCTCCGAAATTCATAAAATAAATATTTTTGTAAAATCAATATCCAATCTTCAAACCACTCCAAAATGAACAGGCAAAATAAAACACAAAAGAAAGCGACATCTAGCGACTCTAAAGAAGAAAACACAAATACTAATAAAATGACCAAATCTATAGGAAAAGGTGCATTGGAATTCGACGACAAAAATATGGCAAAAAAATCATTCTTCACATTGATAAAAAAAGTGCTTCGTAGTCTCCCCACTCTTATCTACTTTAGTTCTTTTAAGATTTCACTTCTACTGCGTGTGAATTGCACATTCCGATTTTTTTCTGCAATATATATACCTAACCCCCGCTATTTAGTTATATGTATTACAGTTTGAACACTACCGGCTTAAAGCCAGTATGGATTTACGGTGGACAGGACCTGTTTCACTTGATATTTTATAGGTGTCTTATCTTGAGACAGGGATTCTTAAGGGGAATGAGTTTCATATTTTATTGCTTTTGGTTTCACTTCAGTTTCTCAATCATTCGGGGCCACCTGGAAATCTGACCTATAAATTGCTGCCTGTAGCCGAATGGACAATGAACTGAATCGCCTGGTTCCCGGATCATTATCCAACAATTCAGAAAAAAAATGCCGCGCTTTTAGGACATGAGTTGGAATAATTTACCTTGGGTATTACCGTACAGTGGAAAACTGGAAAACCGCAAATGGTGCAGCTGAAACAGGTTCCAAAAAAGCACAAAAAAACATAAAATTACACTAATTTACGTTTTCTAATACAGTCGATTCCGCTTAATTGGGACACATCGTGATCGAAACATTTTATTCCCGGCTGTCCTAAATAAGAGAAGTTCAGCAAAGATTAAAAAAATGTTTATTGAACTTTTTTTATATATTAGGTCTGTATTCATATGACTTTTTATTTATTTATCTAAGAAACATAAACAGTTTTAGTAACATAATACACACAAGAGGATGACAACAAAACAGACCAATTATTAATGTTCACAAATAGGTATTTAGAAACATAAAACTAACTGAATGTAAACTAGAATATTTTTAAGAAAAAAAAACAGAATGCCCGCCTTTTTGTTTACTGAGACACGTTTTGCATCGAATTCTTTCTCTACTATTTAGTTTATTTTCCTTTGGTTTTGTCCGAAATAACCGGCTGTCGTTAATCGACTGTATAAATGAAGTGCTAATATCTAAATACGTTTTTAAGATTTTAAGTCGGTTATCATCTTATTTATGTAGAACGTAGAACTTCTCGTAAGCGTGTTTTGTTATTATAAGTATTAGTTTTGTTAAAAGTCCAAAATTAGTCCTAGAAATGAATTAGAAACTAGAGAAACAATAACGAAAATAGAATTAGCAAAAGGACCAATAATGTGTTTTACACTCCCCAAATCAAAACCAAATTAATGCAAACACATAGCAGTTTTATTGGTCCTCGTACATTTAATCCTCTACCAAAACAAATTCAAATGACAGATAAAATATCACTTTACTTAAAAGAATTAAAATTGTGGCTAAATGATGCAGATGTTGAAACACTTTTCCTATGAATTCTATGTAAACCCTCATGCTTCACTTTTCAATACAACTATAACTTCAAGACTAACTTTTTTATACCGAGGGTCGTAATTGACTACTGACTAAATTATAAGGCAACCCTAAATTAATCATACCCATGATCACAGCACAAGTACCTAAGTATTTATTTAGAAAATTTAAAAGATATTGTAACATCTATTGTCTTGTGAACTCTGCATTGATGTGTTTTAAGCAAAAGATACCTAAGTTAATGCTTGTGCTGTCTCGGTTTTATTTAGGGAAAATCGTTTCCTTTTTTATGACCACCTTTATTGTGACCCAGCCGGACCCAGCTCACCCAACGGAAAGAACTGAATGAAAATAATAAATTGGGATTGACCTCGTTTCAGTGCCCCTTGCTTCACCTTTAGAAGGGTGAGGTAGACATTTTGGGACTCAGAGGTTTTGAATGTCATCTTGATGGTATTTATGTAGATAAGTAGTTGTGCAGGTATATATGTATTACTAGGTAAAGAATACAAATTTCACACACGTCTGTATATAATATAATTATAAAATAGTTGTTTAATTGTATAATTTGGTAGGTGTAATGTGTGCATGAAAGGGGGTGGATGCAAGCATTGTCTCTTGCTTGCACTCATCCCCTTTCGTGTTCAGCTATTTTAGTAGGCTAAAGAAAAGTGAAAGAATGAGAAAATCGCATTATTCACTCCACGCCGAGTGTAAGTGAGAGAGAATGCTTGCACTCATCCCCTTTCGTGTTCAGTTAGGCTAAAGATAAGTGAAAGAATGAGAAAATCGCATTATTCACTCCACGCCGAGTGTAAATGAGAGAGAATGCTTGCACTCATCCCCTTTCGTGTTCAGTTATTTTAATAGGCTAAAGAAAAGTGAAAGAATTATAAAATCGCATTATTCACTCCACGCCGAGTGTAAGTGAGAGAGAATGCTTGCACTCATCCCCTTTCGTGTTCAGTTATTTTAATAGGCTAAAGAAAAGTGAAAGAATGAGAAAAAAACGTATTATTTATTCCACACCGAGTGTAAGTGAGAGAGAATGCTTGCACTCATCCCCTTTCGTGTTCAGTTATTTTAATAGGCTAAAGAAAAGTGAAAGAATGAGAAAATCGTATTATTTATTCCACACCGAGTGTAAGTGAGAGAGAATGCTTGCAGTGAGAGAGAATGCATCCCCTTTCGTGTTCAGTTATTTTAGTAGGCTAAAGAAAAGTGAAAAAATGAGAAAATCGCATTATTTATTCCATACCGAGTGTAAATGAGAGAGAATGCTTGCTCTCATCCCCTTTCAAGCATTTCTCTGCTTCAAAATTGTGGAATAAATAATGCGATTTTCTCATTCTTTTCTTTAGCCTACTAAAATAACTGAAAAATATCTAATTCTAACTTGGAACCAATTGGAACATAATATATATACGGTAATAGGTCACTTGCATCACATTTAAAAAAAAAATTCCGGTTTAGGCAAATATTCTAAGACATTCTGTATTTTTTGTCGTATTTTTGAAACCCTGGCGATTTTTTGAAAATTTCAATCCGAAAAATCAGACCAGTTTTTATAAACCGGAAAGACGGGACATAATTTTATGGGTGCGAAAAAACGATAATTACATCATTTAAAAAAAAGAACGTTTTCCACACGAATAGCAATAAATTGTACGGGGTTCTCTTCGTAACATCTGTAAAAACACCGCCATTTTTATCAAAAATCAAACCAAAGGATAAGTTCGCATAGAACAAACAATAAATCTAGTGAACGTTAAACGCAAATTCAAAAATTCACCGGAAAACAAAGTGCTGCCATATAAAAAAAAAATTAATCAATTTTACAAAATTAAGGGAACATAATCGGAGACGGGACATTTTCATGTAGTGACGTCACGAGCTCAAATAATGGATTTATTTATTTTAAAATAACAAAAACTATATATTTCTAAATTTTTTTACTAACATTTTCGTAATCTTAGTAAAAAAATCTATCCACACGATTTTTTCCAAGTCTTTATGAAATCCATGCAAGTGGCCTATTTGGGGAAAATGTGTTCTGTGTGATAGCATCGAGCTTGAATTTACAAATTTGCCCCATAGTATGTAGATACCTAATGTGCTTTGGTACCTAGGTACTAATGAACATATTTTAAAATGCCTTTCTAAATTACCTACAATATAACCATTAATTGAGTAATAATATAATTGTGTGCGTAGGCGCTTATCACACCAGCTTTGTCAAAAAAAGTGCGTGTGTGCACCAAGTGGAGCTAATGCTTCAATAGGCGCCTTCTTGGTAACCCACAGAGGTGTTAAATAGCGTTATTAGGTATATAAATTATGCGCGTTGAGACTACGCAGTAGGTATCACCTGTGTTGTGTTTTGTCGATTAATAATAATATAGGTATTTATGCAATTTTTTATTTATTTAAGTTTTTATTCCAGCAGGGCTGGGAGGGTGGTGCAATCCCAGTCTGCCATATTACACACAAAGTAAATATAAATGAAAGTAAACCTAATGAAAATAAAATCTGAACATAAATAACAAAAAAACCATAAAATTAAAAATTAAATTAAATTTAACAGAAATTAAAATAAAAAAGAAATATTTGTTTTTTTTTTTTTTTATCGTCCATCAGAGAGGTCGCCTCATCATCTGAATCCATCGCTCATTTAGTGGGGAACTGAGCCACTCGGATGCAGCCACGACAATGATGTTGGTTGATTTCCGTGTCCTGCTCCAGAAGCTGGCTAGTCGGTGGCGAAGTAAGGCTGGGAATGAGTGCACCCTCCCTTCGGTGAACATCGTGGAGGCGCTGCAGAACCTCGGTAGTTGCTTAAGTTGCCTGTATGCATTGTTGTAGTACACCCTCAGTTTGTCCCATTGCGCTGCTGGGTATTGCGTCCACAGTTCAGATGTGTACAGGGCGGTGCAGTATGTCTTGAAGAGTAATTTTCTGACGTCGCGTCGTCGCTACAGTGGTAGAGCCGCCTTGAGAGCATTCCGGCCCGTATGTTAATTGCTCTTCTTTGTCGTTCCATATCTTCTACATCCTTCATGTCTTCGGTTAGGATATGTCCTAGATACAACCCTAGAAACCTAACCTTCGTCGATTCAACGATTACGCGACACAAAATATGCTGTCCTTTTTTAACCTGTGCGGCCACAAGCAGTTCGTTTCCTTCTAGATATATTGGAGGAATATTTAATGGCTCCTTATTGTGTTTGAAAGCGACGATGACTGACTTTTTAGAATTGTACAACAAGTTATGAGAGTTTGCGTACTCTTCACATATTTGCACAAGTCGTCTCAACATGCAATGCCGCAAGCAGGTACAAAGACACCTTCTAAACTTCGGGGAATAAAGCCTTGATAAAACGAAGAAAAGGACGTTATCTTTTCTTTTTGTAAAATGGCGCTATAAATATCGAGCAATATTCACATTTAAAAAAAAGTTTTATAAAGACAAACTTCAAAGTCAAGCAATTGTTTTATCGGAAAATTTTCCCTGATTTTTTGAAAATTAACATCATCACCATAATTCTTTCTACCTCTGTATAATAATTGATTTAATAAACCCTTCTTTAACCGACCTAGGTATACTTACTACTTGGCCGATACAATATGTTTTACCACCTCAACCAGGAGCACTCCTGTCCCGGAGCGACCGGTTCACCAGGGGCAAAGATTTTTTAGGACTTAGAAAACATGGTCTAAAGATGAAAAGGAGGGCGTTTAATCGACCGGTATTTAAGAATTCAAGGCAACCTAATAATCTTATATTAGAATTTACTAATTTAGGATAAAGGAATCGATTGAATGTTGTTTTTATCTTTCTTCGCGTCTTCCATCTTCCTGCCTCGTTTCGGCTATTATTGTCTAATTTTGTCTTCTCTTGGTTCTTCTTGAATCTTCTTCTCTAAATATGTATATGGAATATGGATGGTTAGTAAAAAAATGAATCAAGATTTTTTTTTATTTATCATTCGCAACATTCATCCTCACAAATTGATAAAAAATAGATGAAAAACTAATACCAAAAATAATATTTTTAACTGGTTCTATTTGTGTTATATCTAATTAAATCATACAAAAATCAGTGTTAGATTATTAAAAAATGTTATGTTTTTTCCAGGACGGAACTACACCCCTGATTCTTGCCGCAGCTACAGGGCAAACAGAATGTGTGCTGGAATTATTAGAACAAGGAGCAGACTCGAACGCTCGGCGCATTGTAAGAATTCCTAACTTATTTTTATTCTTTCTTCGTTCGGTTATTTTCGGAAATTTAGATCTTTTTTTTAAATTTTTCTTCTTTTGATCTTGATCGGATTAATGTTTACCACAAATATTTTTTGTGGTAACTAAACAATCGCTGAAGAAAGACACTGTTAATAAAGGTGCGCAAATAAATTTTATTCGAATAATTTGTGTTATTTTACAATTAATTAATGAAAAATAATATGTAGTATATTTGCAGCATGTTCCGGAGTGGAAGATACTCTCAGTATCGCCTTGGTGTAAGACCACAATTCAGAATTAAAACGTTGCTTAAAATGACTTTAGCCATGTTTAGTGACCAGATCTGAATATGCAGGTACTCCCCATTCCTCTTTCATTCCTCCTTCCTATTCCCCATCTCTTTCCCTCCCCACTACCTTCAGCTTCACAACATACCCAAACTGGGGATGCCATAACCTCACTGGCTCCAGACAGGACTCTCTTTAAAAATAAAAGACAAAAAAGGTGCCTCCTGTAAGCATCTTGCTTAAATTTATTCAAATTATTATAAACTAGCTGAAGTCCCCGGAGTTACCGAGCTTAACGCAAAGTTTTTCGAAATCAGATGTAGATAGAACTTTTTCCTCTTATTTTGAACGTCAAGTGTGCAAAATTTCATCAAGTATCTAAATTCTTCTTTGGTTCCCACCAAAAAGGAGATGTGGTGATTTTTAGAAATATCATATAGACAGTGACCTTCCTCATGTTTTGAAGGTCATGTGTGCAAAATTTCATCAATCTTTGAATAAAACTGTAGATTTTTTATAAATATCGAATCCACGCTCGCCAGATGCTCTTTTTTTATAAATAGAAGATTATGTTTGTTTGTTTGTTAAAAGAGTATTTATTACAACAAAATTCGACTGTATTAATAATTACTACCTGTTCTTTAATTTTTAGACCGGAACCACAGCTTTATTCTTTTCGGCCCAAGGAGGTTTCTTAGACATCACCAGGACTCTTTTGGACAATGGAGCTCAAATTGACTCACCAAGTATCGTAAGTGACTTGTGAATCTTTACCATAACTCAGATACGCTTAAAAAAATATATGTTTGTAAAAATATACTTTTAAACCAAGGAATTTTCTTAAATATCTCCTTTACTGGTGTGCGTAAAAAATCATGAACGTCGCATTTAAAGTACGTTAAATTTGCAATAATTTAAAAATAATATGACCTTTGTATGTCAAAAGTTCCTGAGATAAAATAAAATTAAATCCATTAAAATAAAATATATTAACAGGTAGGGTAGGTAAAAAGGTAGTATGTGAGCAGATTTTAAGTTCGAGTAATATCTTTCCTGTCAATATAGAAAAATTTGCTTACTATGTTTATGTGATCTTAATAAATTTGTACAAATACCCCATAGGTCTAGTTAGATAAAAAAATTTATAAAAAAACTGCTCATCTTGCATACAAATTGTAGCAAATTCAGTCTACATTCAAGAAGGTTTGAATAATTTTTTCAGTGTTCACCAAGGTTGAAAACTTAGTTTCAACATCACTGTGACAACCCAAACGGTATACTTATAAAAAATTCAAAACTACCGACTTTTTGCAAGAAATTGGCATTTTTTGTGGTGTATTGACTGAACTATAATTGTATATCTAATAATTTTGTGATTATTATTTTTCTAGGATGGTGGAACACCCCTGTTTGTAGCCTGTCAGTGTGGACATTATGAAATAGTTTTGGAGCTCGTTAAAAGGGGAGCCAAAGTCAATGCATGCATGAAGGTAAAGCGATTTTATTTCATCGAAAGCAATAAGCATGCATCCTTATGAAGCCAACACATGAGCACTACATTCTCGTAATCCATGGAGGCTTGGCCTGTTTCACCATATTGCTCGCCATCCATTCCCATTCAGAATGTATGGCGAGTGATAAGGTGAAACACGCCAATCCCACATAGTAACCACGTATGCTATTTATTCGTGCAACAGAGAAGGATAGCAATACTGAGCATTATTTTGGAGTAGTTAATTAAAGTATTTACTAATGTATGCGCTCTCTTTCAATTAATGTTTTTTAAATTAATCATGGTCTTGCCAGAAATTTTTTTGACAACCCACTCGAGATATATTTTCTAATATATATATTTGATATACATAACATACTTTTCATCCATTAAACAGATGGGTGAAGGTCGTTTCTAGTTCGGATCTTAGACTAACATAAATTATGAGAGTAATAACACTAGTGTGCCACAAGCATACAGTGATTGGAAGTATATGTTTTTATTTATGGTACCCTGGCTTATTATAGTGGTGAAAACTTCTTTAACCCATACATCCGGCCAGAGATGATTTAGCCTACCAGAGAATGAAATAGTATAATCGGTCTCCTCTTTGTGTGGTGCTTCGTAGCCTATCGGTTTCCTCTTTGTGCGGTGCTTCGTAGCCTTGCTCTTGTTTATTTACTTTTCTGAAGATTTCACTTCTACCATGTGTGAATTGCATTTTCTGATTTTTATTCTATTATCCAATGAAAGTGCAAGCTGAACGAAAGACGGTAAATTCGCAAATATCGAATTATCCCTCTTGAAATTCTCTACCATAGTACCTACCTACCTTATTTGAAACTATATGGATGGTGGCTGACCTTTCTTACGCACATTAATATTATAATATTACTTATCGTAACGAATATATAACTGACGGATTGCATGATAGACATAGCATGAAAGAGGGACAACAATGCAGGCATATAAGAATGCGCAGGGTTGTCCAGTCTCTTTTCATCGTCACTAGACCTGCCATCCGAGATTATAATGCATTGTGTTAATTACGGCCTTTTGACTATTTTTCATCATCCCAATATCATAGAAAAATCTTAAATGTAAAAGGTCATCAGCCATCATACAAAAGGAAAGATTTTACACGCTTATTGATGTTTTAATTTCAGGACAAAGCAACCCCCATATTCATCGCATCCCAGAATGGTCACAAGGAAGTGGTGGAGTTCCTGCTGCGATCCGGAGCTTCGTGTGACTCACCCCGGACAGACGGGGCCTCCCCGCTCTGGATAGCCTCGCAGATGGGCTTTGATCACATAGTCAAAGTCCTCTGTCGCCATGGAGCCAAAATAGACCAAGTTAGAAATGTAAGCGCATACAATTTTGAAAATTTATTTTATTTATTTATTAAAAACCTTTTTAGGGGCTTTTATAGTAAAAGTTATACAGTATTTATCCTACATAACTGAACCGTTTTAGTAAAAACATTTGGTATTTACTTAGTGTTAAATTGAAGATGTCCACTGACTTTGGGTAATTATTTGGCTCCATTAGTATTCTGGGCAGAGAGGAATGCATATGGTAGTTAGTCCCAGATAGATTGCACTGGAATAAACCCCGACTTCTAGTATTACGTAGTGGAATCTAAAAGCTTGTCAACATAAGCAAATCTATCAACTACATCATTCTTCTGTCTGACAATTTAAGCATAGGTATTCAATTATTCATATCATTTTCAAAATGCCAAATTTTTGAAGGGTTAAAAGAGTGTTGTAGTTCAACAAAATTGCTGGAATACCCAGAAAATACTTAAGAGTGTGTAATTAGTATTATTTTTTTTTATTCGAACATAAATGTACGGAATACATTATAAGAACGTTTTGACTGCCCAACTAGGAGATTTTCCATTTTGCACATGAATATTGTAAGGTGGGTCCCAGATGGGAGAAATGTACTCAAATTGACAAACAAAGGCAAAATATAACACTAAATTCACTTAATATTGTTGAAATTTTAATTTTTAAGGACGGGTTGTTTCGGAGAATTTGAATAATTCATCAAATTTCGAAGTTAATTTTCAAGTTCTGTGAAAGTTCTACTCAAGTCCTGTGATTAGTTTTATAATTAACAGAACTTGAATAGGACTTACACAGAATGTGAAATGAACCTAAAAAAAAAATTTTAAACTACCCGTGCTAAGTGTTTTGAAATATTTGAGATTTCATTTTTTTTTTTAAGTTAATACAAATTGTTGGTTTTCTTTTAGTGGTAAAAAAATTGCCTAAACCAAAAAGAGGCTTACTTGGATTTAAAAGAAAGTTATGTTTGAAATCACGTTTGTTTGGATATCGAAATAAATAGCAAATAAAATAAAGTTACTGTGAATTTAATTTCAGGATGGAGCAACAGCCTTGTTCAAAGCTGCCCACAAAGGGCACGCTGCTGTAGTGGCAGAATTACTGAGATATAACCCCAATCTAGGAATTTTACCAGTGAGTTTGTTTAAATTTATATAAACCTCTATATTCATATAAATCTATCATTGAGTGCCATCTCATAACAGCTCCCCTTTCCCAAACTACTATAAACCATCGCCCAATTACATTGTTTCACTCAATTTGTTTATATCTCATTAATAAAAGAATGCTTTCCAGTAAGACAAAAAATTACTGGGAATAACTGTTGCGATGACATTGAATTGAATTAACGATTTTTTAATTTAATTAGAATGGCGAAAGTGCCCTTCACGGGGCTGCCCTTTTCGGCCACCTGGGCTGTGTGAAGCTGCTGGTGGGTGCGGGCAGTGACCTCACCCTGAAGAACCACTCTGGCCTCACCGCCTACCACCTCGCCGAGTCAAACCGCAAGAAGCAGGTTTCCTCCTACCTGCATTCCATGGATATCGTCGAGATGAATGGAACCAATGAACACCAACACACATGACACAGATTTCCCAAGTCTTTCACCATCAAGAAAGTGTTTCAAACGAATTATAGAAACGTAGAGGTGGCTATCTAATTTGACTATTATGCATTTTTTAGTAAAATCGTAATTAAAAATACCACCCTACAATGTTTCAAAAAATCTGTTTCAGCTGAAATTTAAAAAAAATCTGAATGTTAACTGAATAAAATATAGGCCTGTGTAACATTTTTTTTTTACCAACTAATTATCAATAAGAAGCAATTGAGTTGAATTAATTGAAAAACAAGGTCTGTGATGTGCCCATGATATGTGAAAAATGTGCTGTGATGACAGATTTATTATTTGTATCCATAATAAATAACTTGCTATTTTCGAGCAATCAAAATATTTGTATTTATGTGAATGCAAAAAAGGTTTTAACCTTAATTTTAAATTATTTAGTAAAACTTCAAATTGTAATATTAAAGTTATTGAAGGTATTGTAGATAACGTTAAATACGACCGAAGGTAAGGGTAGGGCCCCATTAGCTTAGTGGTACAGCAGCCATCAGGTTCTGGGTTCGATTCCTAGATGCGATTGCATCTTTTGCTGATTTTTCTGTTTCAAATTTTCGATTTAATAATCCTCAGTGTTTAAGGTTTTAAACTCTTCGCTGCTGCAGGCACATATACGTGCGCAAATAAACCGTGCCCTCAGCGAGTGTTTATTTTCATGTAAAATGTATGAATGTCATAAACAGTGCCGCATACAACTGTTATCCCATAAACATCAGTGATACGGTAAAAAAAAAATGTTTCAATGGATACAAAAAAATATATCACAGCGAGTGATAATAAAGTGATTTTAACATATTGTGGCACATTTATTTTTTGTGTAGAAAATTTTTCATTCAATATAAGAATGAGCATCCCGATTGGTAAATCGTTGAATCGAATAAGTACTGTATTTTGTAAATATGTTTTTTGTTTTTAACTTTTTTTAATGCCTTTTAAGAAACCATTCTAATTTTGGGGAGAATTGGTAGCAAAAAAGTTAAATATGGATTATAAACACCCAAAGCATTTATGAGGAGGCTTCTTAACTCTGCTCTACAACATAATAATTATTATTTGCCGCTGCTTCTGTATTTTAATAATAAAAATACAAAAAGAAACGATATCTGAAAAATATTTTTTGAAATTACAAACTGATGATTTAAAAAAAATAAATTTTTATTGTTCATTGCTTTTACTAACATTATTATTTTAATGACCACTGTGTATAATAAAAATAAAAGGAGTAATGCATGCTTAAAAATGTATTTTAAAAGAAAAAATAATTGTTTTGAAAGCAGTTTTTATTTTCTGAACAAAAATATTCCAATATGTGTGCCAGTTTTGTTTAATTTACAAATACCATAAAGAATTTGGTTTATAAAGCTGGGAACACACTAGGCATCCAATATTTGGAGGAGCCAATGCTTGCAGCCAGAAAAGCAGCCACATACGTTAGCTAGACGGCTTGTTCTTTGGCTGCCTAGTGCGTTAGCTTGAAAACTTTTTTATACAAATTTGAATAGGCTGTTGGCTTCGCAGTGCGCAGTTTGACTGCCCAGTATGATACTAACCTAAAACTGAATGCTTATAAAAACCAGCTGAGTGATTCTATATTTTTTGTAGGATCATTATTAGATAACGGACGTTATCTCCTGTCAGATTTGTGTGAATTTTACATATTTTAATTTAGATGGTTTTAAACACGAATTCCAGCAAGTATGCATGATTATTTATTCATTTAATGTACGTTGTGCGTAGAAAAAGCAAATAACAGACATAAAAATCACACAAATCTGACAGGAGATCACGTCCGTTATCTAATAACGATCCCACTAAAGATATAGAATTGCTCGGCTATATTGTGAAATAATTTATTAATCAGAATCAAAAATGTTCTAATCAAATATCTATAGAAAAAAGTGTTTTTAATATTACATAGTATGCATAAATTTTACTTAGATATAAAAGTCTAGTTATTATCAAAACCTATAGAGAACCATTATATAAAAAAAATGCTACATTAATGGAGAATGGAATTTTATTCTTATTAAATGTATGTTAAATGCAAAAAAAACAAGTGTATCTAGCCCCTTTTATGAAAATAGCAAAAATCTACATATTTTATTATTATGTAGAAAATGCCCTATGTATTCAACCTCAACACATTTCTTCCATTGAAAAAGGCCTTGACAGTATTAACGGCACTTTAAAAATATAAAATTTCTTTCATATCTATAAGAAAAAATTGTCTTAACTTGTGTTGTGGGAAGTTGAGTTACTAAGGGTAACTTCAATAGGAGGCGTCTACTAATATCTACAGGAATTCCAAAAACTAAACAAATCGGACTAATATCTATGAGAACCAAAGTGAGGACGAATATCTACAGCTCAAACTGCTGACTAATATCTATGAGAACCGGAGTGAGGATGAATATCTACAGCTCAAACTGCTGACTAATATCTATGAGAACCAAAGTGAGGACGAATATCTACAGCACTGGCAGAGGTTGGATTTGCAATTATGTATAACATATTAAAATAACGTAATATTGCGTATGCAGTTTGAAAAACTTAATTTATATATTGTATGTAAAAATCCCTAATATCGGACACATTTAGCTGATTATTAAGGATTTGCCCTCAGTCGATATTAGTCCCACCTACGCTCCATAGATATTAGTCACCACTGGAACCCGTCATAGATCCGTTCGACCTTAGCTCTGTAGATATTAGTCCTCACTCTGAAGTTCATAGATATTTGTCCAACATAGAGCTGTAGATATTTGTCCGACATACAGGCTGTAGATATTAGTACCTGGAGTCACTTCAATATTCGATCGTTGTTGTAAAAGAATCTGGTACCTACTCAAATATTTATTTTTAATAATATTCTCATGTAAATAGATAAACGTAAACCTTAGGAACACCTTAAACTCAGTGCCTAGTTGCAATATGTATGTAAATTATATACAATCATGATCTTCTATAATTGTATAATATGGCTCAAAACAAATCATAGTTTTAATTAACCCAATGAAGTGTGGTGATTCTACAGGTCACTGTGATGAATTCATAGACAAAGATTAGGGTAGTGCATATTATTGACATCTTTTTTTGTCTATGAACTCTCTTTGAGGGGTATAAAAGCAAAACCGTCACTATCCATCAATGCAAAATTTTCAGCATTTAAAAAACATAATTTGCATATTTCCCTCAAAGTTTATTGGTGACTATTTTTAAATTCGCATTTTCTAATCAATCATTTTTAGATTTGTTTATGCTCTAAGTACCAATATATTTTGGATGGTGGAGGTTTTGCAGTTGAACTCAGCGGACCTGAACATTTGTTAGAGTGGCGGTTTTGCATTTCAACCAGTACAGCGGCCATATTGGATTTGTGAAGTATTTATATATTTTCTTGTTCGTGATTGGTGCATTTTGAGAGAGGCGCTTTTAAACCTCACCAAAAGTGGAAGACACAGTTTTGCTTTTAACCATTGTTTTAAAGGAATTTTTTAATGGTTTTGAGGTGTTTTTTCTTTGGTTTGAAGATTGTATATGATGGGTGTAGAGAGTGAGATATAGATCAATCATTAAATAAACAAAGTGTGGATAGTAGCAGTTTTGCTTTTATATCCCTCAATTCCAACCTGAAGAAACATTCTGCTAAATTATTACATTGTATATTTCTTCATTGTAAAATTGTACTAGAAAATATTTATTATCTCTGTTAAAATAAAAAATAAATTGTTTTTAAAATGGTTTTTATTGATAAATATAGTATCCACATTATAATCCTACCGATGTGAGCTACTTTATGACATCTTTTTCTGTTGTGTGTCATTTTTAAGGATAAGGGAGAGGTTAAGTCGGAGCTACCGACAATAATATTGATACTAGCAGTTAAAAACCCGCTCCGCAGGTTTTTGCTTATAGGCCCTGCGGGCGGCTTTTAGTTCGGCTTTGCCCGGATGAGTGTTTGTGACCAAATCTGATAGGAACTGATTCCTAAAATAGTCAGTTCCTCAGATCTACTGTGATCGAGTGACAGCTAGACACCGTCGGTGACTCACCGAGGCAAAGTAACAGTGACAAAATAATCGAGAAACGCAGTAACGTTATATGTAATTTATAACAACTTCGTCAAGTACTGCCGACAATCTTTCTAAATCCGGAAGAATACTTGAAGAATAAAAATCTGTAGACTTATACCTAGGGGGGAATTAATCACCGCGAGCTGTTGACGGAAGTAGTGACATCTCATGACGAATTCTTGAATTTGAAACCGAACTACAACAGTAGCTTTGTGTGAAACTCCACGTACACAGATGTTATTTGAGGCGCACCCGTTAGGCGTCGACATGCACTCGTGGCTGGGTTCTGTAATTCAACCACACTCCGATGCTTTACTCGCAAACTGGCCCAAAGGACAATCCTCTATGAGAAAAGATTAAGAATAATAATAACTACATAATATTATGTATTACGCTCATTGAAAAAGTCCTCATTTCTATTAATATATATTTCTTACACTGTAATTGTTATTAAATTGCCAATTAATGTTTATAAATTAAATGTTATCTGAAATGCAACCTTGATCTCTTTGAGAGCAATGCAATGACATCGTTCAGATGATAGAATTTCTATCATTGAAGTACCATGTTATCAAAGACCTATAAATAATAGTAATGGCAGACTTCCGAAATGAGAAACGAAGATCTGGCGGTAGGCTCATAACTCAACACTATTTTGAACTACATCACATTGCTTTAAATTGTTAAACTAAACTAATTAACCGTCATGCCGTTTCCACACAGAGGACTAACACAACTCTAATTTTGTTTATCACTAATTTATTATATTTGTTTGCTGGTTTGTATAAAAAAAGTCAACATTATGATTTAGATTGCATGAGAATCAAAAATAACGGTAAGAAAATGTGTGTTTGCATTCAAAGCAATATTTAATTGATTTTCATTCATTAAACAGGTAAAATCTAATATAAAAAGGAGAGTGTTTGTTTGTGGCTTGTGGGCAGCGTGGATTTGTATACAAATCGACAGTTTTATTCTGAGGTTGATGGAATTCTGCACACTTTCAAAACAAAAGGAAGGTTAATGTTTACATGAGATTTCGAAACCACCCCCATCCCCTTTTCCCACCCCAAAGCAGAATTTTGATACATAGTGATTCGAAAAACGCTTCGTAAAGCCCGTGTAATCCCGGGGACATAAAAATTTATTCGACAGATGACAAATATGCATTTTCAAAGCTTTAAACGCGAAGATAAAATGCATAATCTTAAAACCCAAAGACCAAAAGCCCAAAACTCAATAAAGCACAAAGCTCAAAACTCGAAACACAAAAGCTCAAACTCAAAGCACAGCCGAGCTATTCCGTATCTTTTGTGGGATCATTATTAGATAGTCATGCATACTTGCAGGAATTCGTGTTTAAATCGATCTAAACTAAAATATGTGACAGTAAATATGTAAAAATCTGACAGGAAAAAACGTCCGTTATCCAATAACGATCCCACAAAAGATACGGAATCGCTCGGCAGAGCTCGAAGCTAAAAACTATTTCAAAACTCAAAGCTTAAAAAAGCTCAAAACAAAACGTCTACCAACGTCCTTGTCGTAGTTCAGCTCTCCACTCAATGAGCGACAGTTGCCAATGATGCAGCGATCAGTCAGTTTTAATATCATTTGTTTCCACATAATATTATAATCGTTACCCATTACTTTTTAAACGACTTTAAAAAGGAGGAGGTTCTCAATTCGATTTTTTTTTTATATTTGTTACCTCAGAACTTTCGATTGGGTGAACCGATATTGATGATTTTTTTTTTATTTGAAAGCTGGTGCTTCCCGTGTGGCCCCATTTTAATTTGGTCCAGTTCTGACAATGGCATCCAAAAAAAACCATATAAGTCTTAAATTTGCAATAAGTATGTGCGCGACAAATGGACGAATAACTCAATATTACGCCAACCGATTTCGATGATACTTTTTTTGAAGTAAAACTTCTTTGCACACGCTCGACACTTGGGGGGTAATCTAATGAATGCGTTATGAAAAGTGGTGATTGTTACGAAAAATGTCTTGCGAACGGTGATCGATTGATAGGCGGGTCGGGTCTTTACGCACGCTTGTTATTCGTGTTATATTATATACAGCGGGAACACGGCATGCATTGCAATGCCACTGTAACCTCGGGGTCAACTAAACTGTAATGGTTCCGTCCCAAGTCCCGGGAAATACATTATAGTGCAAGCGCCTGCACTATGTAACATTGTATACAGCGGGTACCCGGCATGCGTTGCAAGGCCACTGTAACCTCGCGGTCAACTAAACTGTTATGGTTCCATGCCAAGTCCCGGAAAACTAGATTATAATGCAAGTGCCTGGACTATATAAAATTATATACAGCGGGTACTCGGCATGCGTTGCAAGGCCACTGTAACCTTGGGGTCAACTAAACTGTTATGGTTCCATCGCAAGTCTCGGGAAACTACATTATAATGCAAGCACCTGCACTGTATAACATTATATACAGCGTGTACCCGGCATAAGTTAGTGAGGTTTTACTTCAGTCGTGTGGTCTAAAGCACACTCGTTTTTTTTATTGGAAAGGATGTACTTCAAGGGTAGTTTGATGAGAGTTTGGTTAGGTTCTGATTATGGGATCCATGACAAAGTAACGGAACTCTTCAATTCTTAGGAGCAAATTAACGATACTCGGCCGAATCTTTTATAGGCTATTCGGATCTTTGAGTCACCTACTGTAACAACGTTATGGTCAAATAATGTCTGTCTCATATGAGCAGCACGTTTAGTAGGTCTACCATATTCAGACAAATTAGTTAGTGTACTTCAGATTCACTAAAAATAAAAAAAATAAACAAAAATTTTAACAAAACAAAAAACGACTTCAAAAAATGCAATAAAAAGTAAAAAAATAATTTCGTATTCTTCTACAACATAATAATCAACTTACTTTTTCTACTCATCAATATGTAGGTACGATTGTTATTTTTGGAGTCGGTGTCAGCCAAGGTAGGTTGGTAACTGCATACATAGTTATAGGTGAGATGTGCTTGTGTCGCACGCGCGACAAACCTACCTTGGCTGACACCGACTCCATTTTCATAATTATTGTTTTTGAATGTAATTGTACATAATTTTTTTCATGTAATATGGTAGAATGGAATTGCACCGTTTGTTTAGTTGATTAAGATATTGAATTGTGAAGTGGATGGTAAAAAAAGTTGGGGACGCCCGAGGAAGACATTGCACGATCAAGTGAATCAAATAATAATGTGTGGTAAAATGAGGCGTATTTGATGAACGAAGGAAGGGGTGTAAGCAGAATGTATGACGTAAAAGAGAATGGTAGAAGAAGGTAAAATGAGGTATGTATATGTATAAGGCTGATTGATGTAAGTGAAATGAATAAGATTAAGGGATGATTAGATTGTTACCCCAAAAAAATTTTTTATCAATTATTGACAATATTATTATTTCCACCTTTACACTACACCCAGTTTACTAGAATTTGCAACCTCAAAACTTTACTCCAAACCTCACTTCAGCTACATAAATATTAATATAAAGAAGGGTCTCTACAGCGGGCGGGCGGACGAATATTGGGCGGGTGGCGTGGATTTGATTTTTATACAAATCTACAGTTTTATTCAAAGATTGATGAAATTTTGCACACTTTACCTTCAAAACATGAGAATGGTCACTGTTTGAGTGAGATTTCGAAAAACCACCCCATCCCTTTTTCCCACTCCTTAAAGCAGAATAAAGCCTGGGCAACACCGGGTGCTTCAGAAAAATACATAAATAATAATACATTATCAATAATAATAGGCCACTTGCATCACATTTTTTAAAAAGTTTTCCTGTTTAGGCAAATATTTTAAGATATTCAGTATTTTTTTTTTATCGTATTTTTGAAAAACTTGCGATTTTTTGAAAATTTCATTTTGAAAAATTAGACCATTTTTTATTAACCGGAAAGACGGGACATAATTTTATGGGTGCGAAAAAACGATAATTACATAGCCGAAAATCATTTTAAAAAAAGATCGTTTTCCACACGAATAGCAATAAATTGTACGGGGTTCTCTTCGTAACATCTGTAAAAACACAGCCATCTTTATAAAAAAATCAAACCAAAGGATAAGTTCGCATAGAACAAACTAAATCTAATGAATGTTAAACGCAAATTCAAAACTTCGCCGGAAATCAAAGTGTTCCAATATAAAAAAAAAATTAATCTATTTTACAAAATTAAGGGAACATAATCGGAGACGGGACATTTTCATGTAGTGACGTCACGAGCTCAAATAATGGATTTATTTATTTAAATTAAAAAAACTATACATTTCGAAAAATTTTTACTAACATTTTTGTAATCTTAGTAAAAAAATCTATCCAAACGATTTTTTCCAAGTCGTTATGAAATCCATGCAAGTGGCCTATTACTTACCACAGGTTGCAATTATTCTTTAAGAAGAACCTGTCATAATCAATTCATTCATGACAATCAGTGACATTCGAATAAATAACACCCATTTCACAGAACAATCGTAAGTATGACTAACACTCTCAATGTAGAAATATTCATTCGAATTTTCCTAGAAAAATCTAAAGTCATTTTTGTAAGATTAGATTCAAGATCTCACACACCCAGAATACAAACTGACAACGCCCTTATACGAAATTAAAAGTCCATTCAATTAATGACTAAATCTGTAACTTCATAAAAATGAAGTATTTTTAAATCTGTAACTATCCAACTAGACCTTCAGAGGCCACCAAGAAAAATTATAATATGCTAAAAATTAAAATTTTAAAGTCAGAAATAGCATGCAAATAATATAACCAGTTAATGAAATAAATAAATTGCTTTATTTGTAGGGAGGTAAGTAGGTACCCAGAGTCCATAATAAAACACATTGCCCTTATTTGAGTTTGATAAGAAATGCCAATATCGACTCACCTAGTCAATAGACATTTTTTTATCTGTTAGGTAAAAGATAAGAAATCGTACACACGCATACAAGGAGAACCGCTCCATTCTTGCAAAGCATTACTATTATAAAATGCACGTAAAAGATCGTCTTCCTGAATTAAAACAAGTAATTTACAGTTTAGTGTGACGGTATGTTATGAACGGTATTTGATTGTGCAGTTATGTGATTAAAGTGCTTTTATTGCAGATTTCACGAGGCCAAACTGAAAATGAATCGGTGCAAATCGAAGTGCAAGCCGACAGCAATGAAAAGATGCAGGCAATACTCAAAGAGGTAAATGTTTAGTGAATCTCACATATTGTGTATTAAATGAATATTGTTAGATGTTTTAACAATTGAAACATAAATTGCAGATTGAAAAAATACGAGCATGGATAGACGACATTAATGAAAGAACAAAAACAATGAAACGATTATACAGCGAGCCACTATTTCAAGTATCTGAACGTAAGTTTATATAATATATTTATGACTTAAATTAGTATTTTTATAATTAAAGTGCAATACACAACAAAGGTACACAATCATTGGCATGGTTTGTTAAGTGGTCGGTTAGTAGTTCCGATATTTTTCCTTCTGCAGCAATTCTGTATTGATGATGATGAGGGATGCCCCCTCCGAGGTGCGCAATCTCGTATCTCTACCTTTGAGGCCAAAGGCTAGGTCCACCCGCACTTATTCCGAGTGTGCTGACATTGAAAGTTCGGCAATAAGACGTTGTTTGCTGCTTATGAAAACTTGTGTTGGCAAGATTTTTGAAAAATGTAAATCTATTTATACTTTGAAATGCAGGTCTTCTTGGAGCAAAAATCCTCCTTGGGCCGGGATGTTCCATTTTGTCCTAATGAGAGATGCATATCGTCGCAAGAAAGCAATACTGCTGTAACCGCCACTACCTATGAAAACACTTTATAAACACCATTTTGCAGGGTTTTTTTTCTGCGTCGATCTATCTGGGTCCCGTGAGTCTATGACGACAAAAAAGAACTGTACGACATTGGAAAAACTGGCCGTTTTGTCAACAATACGTTTTTTAACTGATGTACAGACCACTCAATCCTAAAGTATTTTCGTAGGTAGTGGCGGTTACAGCAGTATTGCTTTCCTGAGACGATGTTTTCAGTCACTTGTAGAGGAGGGTGGTGTCTTGGGGAGCGAGATATGTAGTATTTAAGGGCACACAGTTTACTTGTTTATATTTATTATATACATAATTACCCATTGTAGTACTAAGGGCTATAATTGAAGGTGTTGTTCTATCTATTTCCATTTTATCCGTGATATTTATGGATAAAATGAAACTCACACAGATATAATATGTATTATTATAGAAATGCAGGAAGAGATGCAATCCAGTATGATAATTTGCACAGCACTAGGGCTCAAGGTGTGCGGAGCTCTAAAAGAGTTTCATGAAAAGATAAACACCCAGGAAGAGGGAGACGTTGTTTTCCGAGTCATACATTTACAACATATCACAACAAACCAATTGTACCTAGAAGCTCTGGACGCTCACCAGAGTTTTCTCAACAAATACAGAGATAGCCGAATGACTCTTCTTCGCCAGCAGATCAAACTAAGTACAACATTTATTTTGAACAAATTATATTATCTAGCTGTATGTAATAATAGAGAACTCCAGTCCAATTTTTTAATTTTTTTTATTATATTGACCTACTAACTTAAATAACTGCATATTATTTTTTTAGAGCTAGTTTTAATAGTTAGATAGATAGATAGTTTAAGATCCCCCGAAAACCACCATATCTATGGTGGATCGTGTGACGTCATCAATCACATCATCTACTACAAGATCGCGCAATCAGCTGTTCGACTCGCCGCCATTTTGAAATTTGGAGTTCGAAGGAATCTCCCTAGAAGTAGCATCACATATTATTTTTTTTGTACAGTAGTTTTTGAATATTTTCAATAATAACTAAAAAGAGATACCTTTATTTTTGAAACTGAATTATTTAGGCTTAAATAATGTTTCAATAAATACATCAACAGAATCTCTATAAACAGTATGTAAATAAACAAATAAGATGAAATGTTTTTAATACGATGGCTTGTGTCATACCTACATTCCCGTACAATGACTTTACAGTGATCAATGACGTCACCACTAAACATTTTAGTAATACCAACTTGACGACGTGTTTCAACGACAATATTAAAAATGCACTTTTTAATATATTTTTTTAAACTGTACGTTTAATATTATTTAATAAAACTTATTTATTCAGAATCAGCGTTTATTTTTCTATGTGAACATATTTTTTTAAAGCCATAATATTTTTCACTGGAGTTCCTTATTGTGTTCACAAAAACCAAAAATATAGATGCAATTCTTAACTAATATTAATAGATATTACTAAGACTATACTAAGTAAATGATTGTATTTTTTTTTCTGAATTTTAGCTAACACTAATATAACAGAAGAGGAATGTCAAGGGCTTTTAGAGTCCAACAACATATCAATATTCGTAGATAATGTGAGTATTGTAGTCAGGTCATTTGTAGTAACACAATTTAAAACAATCAAATAAGGCTGAACTAAATATTTTCTTTTAGATTGAAGCTGACACAAAAGAGGCTCAACTAGCACTACAAGATGTGGAAATTCGACATCGGGAACTAATTAGAATTGAAAATGCATTAAAGGAAGTAAGAGATATGTTCCTGCAGATGGCTTCTCTGGTTAACCGGCAAGTAAGTACCACAATACTCACAAAATAAATACATACATGTTTTAACAGATATCCTGTTTCTGACCGCTAATTAAAATTTATTTTCTTTCTCAGCAAGATCTGATAAACACAGTTGAATATTTTGCAAACCGAGCCACTAACCATGTTGATTATGGAAACCAAGAATTAGTAAAAGGAGTCAAGAACAAAAGCAAGGCGAAAAAAGTGAGTATTTCGACAGTCCATTTTATTGGTTTGTTAGCAAATTCGCCGCTGGTCTTATTCTAAGAAAAATTGGCAATGCCATTATTATTTTTATTACCATGGCTTGACCAAACCTGTGTTTCCCAGAAAAAATTGGATAAAGTATTTTGATTTAGTCAATATATTGATGTTTTTGTTGCAAACGTCTCTGTAAAGTTATTTGTATTGGCCAATCATGAAAAAAATTAAAGTGACATTCAAAAACGTTGGCTTATCTAGTGGCAAATATAATTTTTTAAAACAAATTGGCACTTATTTGACAGTTTTTTATTTAATATTATTAATCAATTAGATTGAAAAATCACATCATCAAATCATAAACTCACCTGCAAATAAGGTAAAATTGTTTTAAATTATGTTACATACTAATAATAGTAAAAATTCTGTTTATTTTCTTTCAGAAATCAATAATAATATGCGTGTTTATCGGAGTGTTTATTTTAGTATTAATGTTAATTCTAAAAGCTTAGAAAAAAATCTTTTAATTTTGTGTATTACTTAGAGAACAAATCAATAATATGATCACATTTTGAATGTTCAAATATTTTGCGACCTGATAAAATAGTAAATAAACATTTTTTTCATTTCCAAATATTTATGTATTATTTATTAATAAAATTGACATCATTGGAGGATAACTACAATAAAAACTATTTATAATCTCACCCTCATTAAGGCGATGCATCACGACATCTAACATTCGGAATCGGGCCGCTAACAATAACACTACTTATGTTTAGATGGCGATAAGGTTTAAATTCCCGCTAAACACCAGCCGCCTGTTTTAATTTATGCTAGAAAAAAAATGTTGCCAAAAAATGGGTTTTATTTTATTTTGCAAAGTCAGGCACAAATATTAAAATTTTTACATCCATTTTCTAAAGAACTTTGTAACATTATACAATGAAACCATATCCTAAAAAGGATCATAAGTAGGAGATTTTGAACTTTAAAGCAGTTTTTATAGACCTGACACATTATATTTTTTTAGGGCTTAGAAATGCTCGATTATTTCGAAGGCCAAGATGTGTTCTACTCGCTATTTCTAAGCGATCAAATTTTCAAACAAAAATAAATGATTTTGCATTACTTCCTTTTGCATTGCCTTAATGTAAAAAATATTGTTTCGTTTTACATTTATTTTTGTTTTATAGTTGACAGATTATTATAATAATAAAATAAAAATCTCAACATAAACATTATTTATAAAATACTATAATATATGTAACATACAATGTATCTACAGAACATTTGAAGTTCAGAACTACTGGTTTATTGTGAACTCTGGATATTGTGACAATTCGACTATAGCGACACAAATGTTCTGACATCTTCATTTTTATTATTAATAGATACAATATACAATGTACTAAATCCTAAACTACTGATACTTTTGTTAATCCATCACTACCGTTAACCTAAAATGCCATTTGATGACGGCAATAAGCCTGCTTCAGCAGAAATAAAATCAGATTTTTACAAAGTATGGAAATACATAAAACGCATACTTCCTAAAATACATAAAACGCATACTTAAAATCAGATTTTTACAAAGTATGGAAATACATAAAACGCATACTTCCTAAAATAAATTGCAGGAAATCTTTAATAAATTTTCCGATGGATGCTTAAAATTCTTCCCTATCACAGTGGCACATAATTGCAGCAAAATTACAGATTAAAAGACATTTATTATCCAATATGCAGTTAAAAAAATAATTATGTCAGTTTATTTATTGCTACTTTTCTGATGTAAATTATATATGTATATATATTTTTTTAAGTTTTCTTTATTCATTAGATTTATTGAAAACCTTTTATCTGCTTCTCCTGGAAAATGGCCAATATGACTCGAGGCAGTGATGGATTCCCATTTGCAAAGTAAATATTTTTATTTAGAAATCTAATTTCTTTCCTGCGCCTTTGGCGAGCATATCTTCTGCACAGAGGGAGATGTGGTGAGCACTTGGTCGGGACTGGGGAACCTCCTCAGTCATACAGTAAAAGAGTCCTAAAACATCTTTATAGTTCTCCTCATCTAAGATTGGCACCGCGGGACGCGTTCCTGTAATCAGTTATATACATATGTTTTATTAACCTTGAATAGGATTTTAATCCTTATTTTAAGTTTAAATGCATGCTTACGCATACTTAGTATGTTAAGTATGACATAGGTAGGAAACTTTTCATTAACCCTTAGGAGCAGGAGCCCTGCAATTGCAGTGTTGAAGGATCACCCCAATGCACGGTGTGAAGCACTGCAATTGCAGTGTCGACCTTATATAATCATTTTGTCTTCGGATATTACCTCTACTAGGTTAGTTAAAGATAAATATAAAGATGCCACTTTATCAAGTATTGTCTATGTGTTGGCTTTAACAAAATAATCTTTTTATTTATTGAAATTTCTAGTCGTTCCCTATGGGTTAAAAGTGAAAACTCGAATATTCATATGGTAACACTGTCATGTCATCTTGGAAGCGGATGGAAGTTTCGAATCCTTTTTCACAAAATGGCGCTTTACAAATTATCCAATTATTATTATTATTATGGGGAAGACTTGTACGTAAAAAAAGATGGAAATTATTTAATTGAAACCAATCATTTTCGATTTGTTTGCAAACAAGGAATCAAAATCAATTCACATGTAAAATACTGGAAGATTTTAAAAGAATTATTAAATATTTTAATAGAAATGTACAGGCAAAGTCCTCCGTTTCAGTGCAACACAAGCAGGAAAACCAAAAGAAATACACAACATCCTTATACACCATTGTAATGACCAAACCACTTGTAAATGCTTAAACTTAGAATGTGTCGATAGCATAAAATATCTTGGAATCATGATAGATAAGTCTCTGAGATGGGACGAACATATAGTCTCAACTTCCATAAAGATCAGAAAACTTACTCATCTATTCATGTCTGTTAGAAATATTCTTCGCGTAAAAGATCTGAAACAAATGTACCATGCCTTGTGCAACTCATTGCTAGAATATGCTTCCTTGGGATGGGGCGGCTGTTCCAAAACAATAATGGATCCTTTAGCAAAAGCACAAAAATCACTTCTAAGGGTCATCCTTAAGAAACCCTTCAGGTATCCCAGTGATCTATTATTTGAAGAGATACGAGTTCTTGATGTACGGCAACTATACATACGAAAAATTATTTTACATACACAAAAACACCGACACCAATATTCATCCATTGATCATCTCCACAACACCCGTCATGCAGGGAGGAATCCAGTGGTTCCACCTACTACAAACACATCACATGCCCAAAGACAATACTCCTACTTAGGGCCTAAATTGTTCAACATCATACCCGATGCATGGAAAACGAAAAGTGCAAGCACTTTACGGAAATGGGTTAGCAATTGGCTTCTAGATATGGGGAGAGTCAAGAGCGAACATATGCTAACACAATCTCACATACCTAATATGTACTAAAAAGTTTATGTTATTCAAAAAAAAAATCTTTTGCTCTGTTTTCTTATCCTTGTGATATAACGACTGTTCTTTGATTCTTGTAAAATAACGACCAGGCGTTTCAAAAATAAGTCCTGAAATTATCTATATAAATACATAGGAAATTCATATGTCATGTCATAATTATATTCTGGTTTAAATGGGTTATTTCTATTACTTACTTATGGTACTTATTAAAATTGGGAACTAATATGTCATATATTGGCAAATTATAAATATAAATGTGTAAATTCTAATATGCAATTGTTAATGTTCTCCAAAAAGATCTCGAAAGAATTTCAAAATTGTGATCGCCCGAAAGAAGCTATTTACCTATTCTGAAGGCAATTATTGATGTAATTAAATGTAGTAAATTTAAAATATTATATCTAAAATAAAATATCTAAAATATAAAAATCCACAGTTCCGAACTCCTGCAACTTGCAGTGGGAGGTACTGAAGGTACTCGTACCATCGAAACAGCGCGCTGCGGCGCATTGGAACTCGAAACATACTAAGGTGTTATTAAAGGTTATTATTGCAATTTTGCAAACCTATGATCACCTTACTTTAAATTTTGGTTGTATACATTTTTATATTATGTTTGTATTCTTTCTTATCGTAACTTATTGATAACACATATCTGTACTTAAATTTATATATTTTTTTGCTCATATCTTTATTTCATGTATATGTTTTTATTTCCATACCTAACGACGTATATATACCTAAAGACGTATATAACTGACGTATATAAAAAAGTTACGTATAAAAAAAAAAAATATATATATATATATTATCCTATGATATCTTGAAAGAAACCATTCCCTTGTTAAAAATGTTATGAACTGAATATACAATTTGGCTGTCCTGAAACGGGTATCCTTCCCAGTTGGACAGACAAAGTATCATTTTCTAACGTATTGTAATATGTATGCATATAAATAAATAAATAAATAAAATAAAAATCATTTTAAAGATTGCACATTTGAAGGTGCACACCGATATTGTTTAAAATTGCTTCGATTTAGTTTGAAAAACCTGCCTGCAGTCCACTTTCACCCCGCAGTAGTCTTGCGATACAGTCTGGGTACCACTACAAAAGCAAAAAATCTCTTTAAAATGATTCTACCGTACCTCTTTATGGATCAATTGGAAACATGGTAACCCTGCCATATTGGAACTGGGTCTCGTGATCATCAGTGGCGGTCCATGAGTTTTCAGTGAGCTAGAGCACTAAGTTTGAAAAATACGACATTATTGATGTTGCTATAGCTGAAAATAATTTATTTTTTTTCAAAATTTCAACTTTTTGTATTTTTTATTTTACAAAATTCATTTTCAGCTACAACAACATCAGTAATGTCGTATTTTTCAATCTTAGCACTCTAGCTCACTGAAAACTCACGGACCCGCCACTGGTCATCACCTCTTCTTAAAAAGTACCCAACTTGTCTTATCCACAGTAGAGTGGAAAAACTACACCTCCATAAAAAAATTATCAAGAAAATAAGGTACACATTATGTTTTTGTTTAAAGTAAGATAACCAAATAGATTGTGATCTAAATTGCAGACTGCATAAGTTGAAAATCACTGAAATTCAGCCAATTTTTGTATGTACATAAATATAAACATTTCCAACTCACCATAAAACTCTGATGGGTCATCATCCATAATACTATCCTCTACGAGTATGACTGAATCTTCCATGGAGACGTCATCTTCTGGAAAGTTCCCAACATGTGGAGCTTCGAGTGACAACATTTCCCACAAAGTAAGTCCAAAACTAAAGATCTCTGACTTGGTGGAAACGGGGTACGGGGAAAGACCGTTAACCACCTCGGGGGCTGACCAACATTCTGTTCCTAAAACATAATAAAACACACACGAAATACATCAGAGAGAGCAAAGTTCTAACCTTTTAAAAAGTAGATACAATGAGTATGATGAACACTTCTTGCGAGAAGGTACTATAGGAGGTTAACTCTAACAATTACTGGTAAAAAAAGTGTTCTTATAATGAATTACAAGAGTGGAAAATTATATGTTTTTGTTTGTTATTGGATATATTATAACTAGACATTGGATTATATGCACTTAACAAAGTGCCAAAATATGCATGCAAATATGCACTAAAAAAGGCCGAAATATGCACTAAAAACTCTTGATATGCCCAAAATATGCACAATACAAAATCTAACAACCATTTTATATTCATACATTTTAATTAAAAATGATACGAAAACAGCGAAATATTCTTAAAATTATGCATAGTTTTTGTGACAATATGCAATTAAGTATTTTTCCAAATTTTCGAGTGCAAATTTGTGGCGTTTGACACCCATTATCAATTTGTACGTTGAAAACGTACTCTCTATGTAAACTGACATCATTCGACAAAATTAAAAATTTGGCACCATTTCTGAAGATACCTGCCGAGCGATTCCATATCTTTTGTGGGATCGTTATAGAGATAACGGACGTGATCTCCTGTCAGATTTGTGTGATTTTTGCATATTTACTGTCACATATTTTAGTTTAGATCGTTTTAAACACGAATTCCTGCAAGTATGCATGATTATTTATTCATTTAATTTATGTTGTACATAGAAAAAGCAAATAAATCACACAAATCTGAGAAGAGATCACGTCCGTTACCTCGATAACTATATCACAAAAGATATAGAAACGCTCGGCTGTTTAGGCAGAGTTATGACGACCAGTGCCGTTTATGTAGTTCTTTATGTCTCGGGTTTTTAAAGAAAATAGCGTCTTAACTTTTTACAAATCTTTTCTGATATTGATTTAGGAAGGGCGTTGGTGAGTTCGAACATTGTTTCCAGTATTTCTATTGATTTAAATAGAGGAAGGTTTTTTGTTTCCAATTTTTCTATGGTATCTGGTAACTTGTGGAAATGTGTTGAGATGAGGGCAATATTCTGTTTAATGGTTGTGTCTTCAAATGCTAAATATGCACGATTGGGGAAAAATGCATGTGTATGCAAATGTATATGCATTTGAATATGCAAATGCATAAAATCCGATGTCTAATTATAACTATTACAGTACACTGACAAAATCGAATTGGAAATACCCATCCCTTAGTGGAAGTTTAGACTTTTTTTTAAATTCAAAATTTTGAACTGAATGACAAAAATGTCGGTAAATATGATGTTTTCCAAATTTTTAAGGAAGTTTTTGGCAGCGGCATATAGTTGGCAGTATTAATTACTTCAATATGTATGTGTTATTGTAAAAACCTCACCGTTACTCTAGGTAATAATTATTTTGTATGTGTGCCCGCCAGGATACCACAAGGGTTAAATATATTTTTAAGACAAGGTATTTGAATAAAAATTATATAATGACAACATTTTGATCTAAATAGTACTTACCAACGTAGCCCTGTTTACACTTTTCCAAGTCCAAAAGACCATTTTCATCAATTTGAAGGCTCACTCCGAAATCACACAGTTTACAGATGACGAAGTCTCCATTCACCAATATGTTGAATGATTTCATATCTCCGTGAAGCAACTTTGCCTGAGTGTGAATAAAATCAAGTGCTTTGCTTATATCCAATGCAACCTGAAAAGAAACAAAACAATGAGTCCAAATCGTAAGTACAATTATTTTTTAAAACTAAGATAAACTTGTCTTGCTCTGCCTCACGGTTAATCAGGATTTTTTTTAGATATTGTTTTAAATATTGTTTTATTATTACGAAAGTGAGTATTTATGACGAGGGAGATGAAAAAATATGTAATTTAATTTTGTTAAAATGAAATCGTATTAATGCTTGTAATAATGAAGTGTTCGACACCATGGAGTACTATAACTTTACCAAAACTAATACATGTATTTAATTTGGTTCCACGCCAACTTAGAATCAACTCAACTCAATACCTCTTAGAAAAGTCATTAAAAGTTACGAAAACAAAAACAAAAAATAGCCCATAAACTAACCTAACGTAACCTATTTTTGATATATTTTTTTCATTACTTTTCAAATGAGGTGTTAAGTTGAGTTCATTCTGAGATGCCCGGTCACCATTTAATTTATATTGAATAAATTTTTATAAATTCGCTTCACGCTTTAAATGCACAAATTGTTGAAATAACTTGTTAATTAATCCTAATTCGTTTCAACTTAATTACTACAAGAAAAAACTATTTATGTCTGGGAAGATGGAAAATCATACACTTTAATTCATACTTTGTAAAAACTTTCATAAGGGGAATACATTTTTTGTTAAAATTGTCACCATGTTAACCCTTCAGTCTTTAAAATATTTTTACCTACAATTTCCAACGACATGGTGAAATTTCATGTAATTTCAGATCGCTTCTGAGGTATTTTAAATATGCTTTATTTATTATATTTTGAAGATGTCGTTTATATTTCCCAATTCATTTTTTAATTCCTTGACACCCATCATACTGCCTTTAAATCCTTACAACTATTTTTTGCCTTTAAATCCTTAAAACAATAGGTTAATTTTCAAAATCACTGGACACGTTAATACGAATATTTTTTAGAAATTCACCTTAATTACTGTAAAAGACAACTTTTTGCATTCGGGGCGAAGGAAAATACTGCATTCAAAATTCAATTACATAAAATGAAAATTTGCTTTTGTTATATGAGATCGCGCTATTCGCGGCCGCATTGGATTGGAAAAATTTGAATCGAAATTTTGAATGCAGTATTTTCCATCGCCCCGAATGCAAAAGTTGTCTTTTATAGTAATTAAGGTGAATCTAAAGGTTTATTCTAAAAAAAATCGTATTGTGAGTCCAGTGGTTTCGATAGTTTTTTTTATTTATTTATTATTATTTAGAAAATACAGATACAGATGTCAATTGACAAGAATATACAAAACAATAACTAGAGAACTCACCTGCACCCAAACTATTTCTCACGAATTAACATTAACAGCAGATAAAATAAAAAAAATATACAAATATTTTTACTTATAAATATGGAAAAGACGTATGTAAATATGAGAAAATTATTTTACAAATAGAGAGATGAAAAAAGTGCGCAATAACCCTATAAAAGTTTACAAATCATCTTTGGAAAATTTTTGATGGTAAGTCCAAAAACATATATATTGATAAAAAATAATATTATACAGAAATTTAAAAAAAAGAAAAGTAGTTAAAATTATAAGCCAAGTAATGTCTAAGTTATTATACTTTGTAGGAAAACAGCCTTCAATTTTCTACTAAAAGTGTATCGAAAAATAAGTCGGAGTCCTTGAGGTTTTGATTTCAATTAAACAATTCGCACATTCTTCTGATTGGATCTCTGACACCAGCATTTGTACGCGTCCGGCTAATGTGGAATAAGTCGTTAAGCCTTGTTACTCTGGGTGGTATTTTGAAGTTTATTAGTTTCAGTAGGTCAGGACAGTCAATAACGTTGTTGCAGATTTTATATAGAGTCATGAGGTCAAGGTATGTTCGCCGGTTAGATAGAGTAGGGACGTTATAATTCGAGAGCATATTTATGTACCCCCGTTTAGGTGCGCTCATTCTGTAATTGAGGCATTGCAAAAATTTCTTTTGAATACTTTCAATATTGTCTTTATAGATACCGTAAAGTCCATATGGAGGAGCAGTATTCAAGTTGAGAACGGACCAGCGTGTAGTAAAGAAGAAGATAGGTTTCAGGTTTTCGAAATTCGCGGGTGTTTCTGATGACAAATCCTAGCATGCAGTAAGCTTTATTCACAATATTCTCAATGTGCGCATCGAAATGTAGTTTGGAATCAAAAAGTACGCCTAGATCTCTTATACAGCAAACGTGCTCGAGTAAATAGTTACCAATACAATAATTGTGTATGATAGCGTTGTGATTTTTAGTAAAGCTTATTTGTTTACATTTGTTGTAACTTAGGTAAATTTTGTTTTCATTGCAAAATGCTTCGAACCTTACTAAATCGCTTTGGATGAGCAGACAATCTCAATTCAAAAATTTCTCACAATGGCAAATATTAAGTTTACCAAGCAATATCTTTTAAAGCGTAACACATCGTATGATGATATGCAAATTATAATAGTACCTCCCACATGCACACTTCGGAGCCACCGAGTCCCGTGCCACTTCAGGCTGCCGCGCAAAAAAGTAAAGACCGATAGGTTTACAGCGCAGTCCACTGGGAGACTTTTCTGGGCGGCGGCCTGAAGTGGCGCGGGACTCGGTCGCTCCGAAGTATGCGTGTGGGGGGTGCTAATATCAAATGTTGTGGTTGGATAATATATAACGCCAGCGCTATTTGCTTTGAGTTTTCGAGATTACCTGCCATTCTAAAATTTTATCTCGTGTTGAAATGCAACCCAAAACATACAGATTTATAAATAAAAGTACTCGCCTTGAGAATTTTAGGCGGTGGAAAGGCTCCTTTACCTTCTTCGGCTCGCAATTCTATTCTATCACCGAGAGAATTCTCACACGCCTCCATGGCTAGGCACTGTCTTCCATCGCCCATCTTAGTAAAGGCTCTGAACCCCACAATATTGGGATGAGAGATTTTCTTCAAAATGTTGGCTTCATCACGCAGTCTTTTTCCGAAAAGTGTACTCATTCCCTTTACTGGGAACGTGCGTTTTAAAGCCCAGGGGGAGCGAATGTTGCCTACTCGGGGAGATCGAAGCATTTCATACACTGCCACACCTAGTAGGAAAACAATATCATTTCGAGATTTTTATGTGAATTTATAGTTCAAATAATATAATATCACCGATTTATTTACTGGTAACCGGAAAGAAGATAGGAAACTTTAAATATACCTGTTCCATATCCTAATTTCTTTAAAAAAGGAGATGGGGGAATAGTTATCGGTGTTTCGGTGTGAGCTATTTTATTTCTGGTTTGTTTCACGGGAGTTTTGAATTCAGCCATTATAGATTTTCAAAAGAACGATCAATGAACTAAAATTGGATGTATCGAAACTCAATACAATGACAGAACATCCCAAAATATCACAAAATTTTGTTTTATTTTCTTATACACATCAAAACAATTCAAAACTTGGCCAACTGTCACAATTCGCAAAACCGTTTTCTTCTTTTAAACAATGATGTTGCCAGACTAAAGACTTCCATAAAATAGGTTCTTACGTATTCATCAAAATCGGGGAAGGTTGTTCTATTTTACTACAGAAAATAAATTAATATTATTTTTCTTTTCTTTTTCCTGTACTAACTAGTTTAACAATTTAAAATGTTTTGATAAATTCGAAGATGGCGATTTTTAAACAATTTAAAATTTTTTTAAAAGCATCATTAAACAATTAATCGTTAATTGAAAGGCAAGATAGAAGGTCGCCGAGGGCCTGGTAGGAGACAAATGTCTTGACTGCGAAATATACGAGAGTGGACCGGAATTAGAAGTGTGGAGGAGCTATTTCGGGCAGCGCAAGATAGAGAGACCTTTTCAAGAGTGATCGCCAACGTCGGGGGGACCTGATAAGGCACACAAAGAAGAATAAACAATTAAGTCTTTAAAAAAGTAAAGAAGCTTTCTTTGACGTTTATAACAATTATCTTTTTACTTTATACCTGTACTATATACTTCTTATTACTTTTTACCTCTTACTAAGGCCGTAGCCAGGGGGAATCTAATAAAGCACACTGAGAATATGATGTTAAACGCTACCGACGTCCGACTGTACAAAATGAACTTATTGCAATTCGTGGCGAAATTCTCAAAAAAAACTGGTGCAAAGATTGAATTCTGCAAACTGTTTTTCAGTCCTTGTTTGACGAAACTACTGATATTTCACCACAAGACAAGAATAGATGTCCGTCTGTGTGAGATATGCAGAGCTAAAAGATAATCAGCCTTACTAAAAAACCCCGTGAAAATTTTATTCAATTGATAAACGAGCGTGTTTGTGAAAACATTATTAGACATCGGATTGCTCTAATTACGGCGTTAATGCATATTTTAAGCCTTTTTTCCCAATCGTGCATATTTCGTTTCGTTTTCGTCAATTTGACAATCCTGAGATTCCTGAGGCCATCCACTAAACAGAATATTACCCTAATCTCAATACATTTCCACAAGTTACCAGATGCCATAGTTAAATTGGAAACCAAAAACCTTCCTCTATTTAAATCAATAGAAATACTGGAAACAATGATCGAACTTGCCAACGCCCTTCCATTCAATATCGGAAGAGATTCGTAAAAAGTTAGACGCTATTTTGCTTAAGAACCCGAGTCTTGAAGACATGAAGAACATTAATGCCTGCATCAACGGTATAGGTGATATCCTGCCTAAACAGGTATCTCCAGAAATGTCGCCAATTTTTAAATTTTGTACAATGACGTCAATTTTCGACGTACAAATGAATACTGGGTGACAAACGTTACAAATTAGGGATCGAAAATTTGAAAAAACAGTTAATTGTATATTGTCACAAAAACTATGCACAATTTTAAGAATACGTCGCTGTTATTGAACCGCCTTTAATAAAAATATATACAAATAAAATTGATTTTTTGATTTTTCATTGTGCATATTTTGGCCATATCAAGAGTTTTTAGTGCATATTTCGGCCTTTTTAGTGCATATTTGCATGCATATTTTGGCACTTTGTTAGTGCATATAATCCGATGTCTACGTAATTATAAATTGTTCATGGAAAGAAATATACATGTAAAGGCAATATATTCCATGTAAATTTGAATCCTGTAGTGTCAGTTGGAATACTTGGAATGTAATTATCAATTGTCACTTGTTTTATTTTCTATTATTTTATTATAAATAAACATAAATGTCGTTTCTTTGTTAAACTTTGCAACACAAGTGTTTTATTTATAAATCAATAGAAAATAATTAAATCATATTATAAAACGACATTTTTCGTAACCAAAAATGGAGAAACTTCAATTTGAATTTACGCTACTACCTGAAGGCGATGGCAAGTCAGATATTATTAGCATTACAAAAATAGTCACAAGTGATGAAAAAGTGTTCACAATACCAGAAATGTTACAATCCGCCAGCCATCACAAGGAGATTATGAAAAGTGGTGCTTTTGGCAAAGTAAAAAATAGTTTTAAAAAAATATACCAGGTTAGAAGAGTCTGGGTAACAATGACAGAAGAACTAAAAAAAACATATGTGTAGACGAAGATGGAAACCTACAGTTCGGAGACCAATACCTCGAAGAATTGGAAAAAGAAAGTTTACAAGTACATCAAAAAGAAGATACACTGGGAAGATTGATGGTAAAATTAATGGAAGATAAGCAACAGAGCTTAAAAAACATTGCTGAGAAGTTTGTTATAGAAAAATTCTGTAGTAAAAATACAAATGCAAGCCAGTGGATAGAAGTGTTTGAAAAAGAATGTTTGCGATTTGATGTGACCATGGATGAAAAAAAAAAATAGAAATACTAAGATTGTTCATGGATAAAAGTTGTGTAGATTGGTATAGTTCCATGATTATTAAACTAACAATGAACTCAGAGTGGTCAACATGGAAAAACAAATTCTGTGAATCATTCGCAAACAAAGGATGGAACCCTGTCACCTACGCACTATTATTTAGATACAAAGATGGTTCTCTGTTGGATTATGCTATGAGAAAAGAAAAACTTCTATTGGATATGAGAAGATCAATCGACACCGGTACTTTGATAGATCTTGTTGCTTCCGGACTACCAGAATTCATACTTAACAAGATCGACAGAGAAGGATTACAAGATACTGTGGATTTATTTAATGAAATAAACAAGTATGAACATATGGTCAACAAAAAAAGATTCATGAATAGGAGAACATTTGGGAATGCAGAATATAATAAGCCATGTAGGATAAAAAAAATAGGATAAAAAGCCATGTAAAATTTGTGAAAAATTGAATAAGGGCACTCGTTACCACCCTGAAGCCACATGCTGGTTCAAAACAAAAGAGGATGAAAAATTTAAGAGAAATGCCATTAAACATGTAAACAATTCAGTGATAGAGACTGAGATAAATGAAAATGATCAAAAAAATTAATAGTAACACCATTAATCAAAGTCAAACTATTACTAAATGATAAATTAAAAATATACGGAATTTATGACTCGGGTTCAAATGTTTCTCTAATTAATTCTAAGTTTTTGAAACTAAAAAGAAAAGGAAACAATTTGAATGAAGCAAATTTAGTAACGATTAATGGTGTTAAAAAAACGAGTGGTTTGACAACGAATTTTGAATTGGAGAAAAATGTTGATGTGTACATTATTGATGAACACAATTTTAAGTATGATTTTTTGATTGGATTAGATATGATAAAAGACTTCAAACTAATCCAAAGTGAAGACTTACAAATATCACAGAAAATCTGCCTGAATAATACAAATAAAAAAGAAGAAAATTCTACAAATATGAAAACAAATACTGAATTTAAACATTCTGAAAATAAGAACATTATGGAAAAACACCAAATTAATTTTAATGAACATGTTAAAGAAGAAGATTTTAAAATAACAATAAATCATTTAAATAATGATCAAAAAACAGAAATAAATGAACTAATAGGCAAATACAAATCAGTGTTTGCGAAAAGTAAATACGATGTTGGTACTGTTAATGGATATGAAGCGAAGATAGACTTATTAGTGGATAAATATTGTAGTAAGAGGCCTTACAGATGCAGCGTAGAAGATAAAAAGGAAAAAGAAGAGCAAATAGCAAAATTAATAGACAATAAACTGATAGAAGAGTCGTACAGCCCATTTGCTGCACCTGTCACTCTAGCATTTAAAAAAGAAGAAAACAAAAGATCCAGATAATGCATAGACTTCAGAGACTTAAATAAAATAGTAATACCTCAAGCTCAACCATTTCTATTGATTGAAGACCTAATGACAAAGACCAGAAATTGCAATATTACCAGACCAGATATAAACTCAGCTTTTTGGTCTATTCCGTTGCGGATTGAAGAAAAAAAAATAGGATTTGTAACACAGGAGGGGCATTATCAGTGGACCTGCCTACCTTTTGGATTAAAGACCTCTCCGGCAATTTTTCAGAGGATATTAAGCAATATATTGAGAAAATATAAACTAACCGATTTTGCTGTCAATTACATACATGACATACTTATATTTTCAAAAACTTTTGCTGAACACATCGATCATTTAACAAAGTTGCTGAATGCAATCAAAACTGAAGGTTTTAGATTAAAATTTACAAAATGCACATTTGCATCAGACATGGTAAAATATCTGGGTCATATAATTCAGAATAATTCATTCAAGCCAGTAAAGGATAATTTGATTTCAATAAAGAATTTTCCTATTCCAAAAACACAGAAGAATGTGAGACAATTTCTAGGAAAAATCAACTTTTATCATGAGTACATTCCGAAGAGTGCAATAATACTAGATCCTTACTTACTAAGGAAAAACCAAAAGTTTATTTGGACTGATAAATGCCAAAATGCTTTTGAAACGATGAAAAACCTTCTATGTTCACAACCAATCCTGGAAATTTTTGATCAAGATTTACCAATTAATATGTATACAGATGCTTCTCTAGAAGGCCTTGGAGCTATTTTAAAACAAACACAGTCTGATGGAAAAGAAAAACCTGTAGCTTACTTTTCGAAAAAACTAAATGGCGCCCAGAAAAAGAAAAAAGCAATTTACTTAGAATGCTTAGCTATAAAAGAAGCAGTGAGATACTGGCAATACTGGTTGATAGGTAAACCATTTACAGTTTATTCAGATCACAAACCACTGGAAAACATGAATCTCAAATCTAGAACCGATGAAGAGCTAGGTGATTTAACATATTATCTTTCTCAATATGACTTTAACATAAAATATGCTCCAGGAAAACAAAATTTGGAAGCTGACTGTCTAAGCAGAAACCCAGTGCTGGAATCAAAATAAAATACAGATGAGCAATTAAAAATTGTCAACTTAATAAAATTAGAAGATATCTTAAAAGATCAGGTCAAAAATGAGAAGAAACAGTGCAGAAGAGATAAATTGATATCGAAAAATAATGTTTATTACAAGAAAGTAAAAAAAAGAGAAAAAATAATTCTATCAGAAAAATTCAGCATAGACTTTATCAGAAATGTTCATACAGAACTAGGTCACATAGGAATTACACAAATGCAAAAAATGATAAGCTCATGGTACACAGCAGAAAACATGACAAATAATATAAAGAGAACCTGCGAAAGTTGTGCAGTATGTTTAAAGAACAAATCAAGAGGTGAAAATAAATATGGATTGATGTCCCACTTGGGTCCCGCAACAAAACCTTTTGAAATATGTTCCATTGATACAATAGGCGGTTTTGGGGGTTCACGATCAACAAAGAGATACTTGCACCTGTTATCAGATCATTTCACGAGGTTTGCATATATTTTGACGTCAAGAACTAAAAATACCAATGATTTCATCAAACTCTTAAACTCCACAGAAACTAATGACATTGGCATGATACTCTCAGACCAATACCCGGGTATCAATTCTAGAGAATTCAAAAAAATTTTGGATGAAAAAATATTCCAATAATTTGACGAATTTTATTTTCATTTTATGTTTTAATTAGGTACCTACCTAATATGTAAGAACATTTTATTTATTTTATTTTTCTTTTATAGTTTATAGTTATTTATGTAATCTGGCTTGCTTTGCAGAGCAAAGTTTTAGAAAATTTGGCTCAATTTCACATGTAAAATCGCTGTTTAAAAATGCCCGAAGTCATGTTACACTCTGTATTAATTGTATTTGTGCGACATTATTGTTAAATTCATGCAATAATTAGATTATTAAAAAAATACAAATGAAACATGTCTTTCATTACAAGTGTACATAAGATGGGTAGAGGGTAGGGGGTACAACAAATTTGTAGTAAGAGTAAAGGGGTACGCAGACTCAAAAAGGTTGAAAACCGCTGTTCTATCTATAGGTATATTTCTTATTTTTGAAGATGTCATAAAAACAATACCATTTATAAAACTAGGTAAAATTACCTTTTAGATTTGTGTATTTGAAATACATTTTAGTATTAAAAAATTGCCATATTCTAAGATTCAAACACGGGAAACCAAAATATTTTTGATCAAAAAGAAGAGAAATTAAAAAAAAAAAATCAAAATTTGAAAAGCACGGCCTTTTTTATAATGAATTTGGAAGGAAACTGTCACCTCACTTTTTCCTCGTGCACATCAAAAAAATCTAAGTTTGCTTTAATGCCAAAAAAATAACTTAAAAATGTTAATTTCTCTGATAAGTTTACCAACACTCGTATTAGATATTAGTATTATAAAAAAACATAACTCTTAAGAAATTCTCATAAAATAAAGATCCTAAAATGTTAATTTAATTTTTTTATGTAACTACAATAAAATGAAATTATTTTTATTAATTAATAAATTAAATTTTAAAACAATTTTCTGACAGTTTAACTTTCAAAATACGATTATTGTGCTAATAACTTAAATAACTTAGACTAAAACTGATGAAAAAACACGGTAAATACATTAATTGCTAGCTGGTACCCGGCATGCGTTGCAATGCCATTCAAAGAAATAAATTGATTCTCTCTGCATGTCCTTTCCCGTGCGTCCCCGTTCCCTTCCACCCTCCCCGCATCCCCCCTCCCTCGTCTCTTCCCTCTCCGCGAACCCCACCTCCCCCCTGCCTTACTTCCCTGCCGCTAAAATATATGAAATACATATATTTTCATTTTTACGAATTTCATAACGCCAGAGCTTACCAATATATACCTACAGCCTGTGTTACTCGCTGGTGAAAGAATTTTTCAAATCGGTTCAGTGGTTTCGGAGCTTATTCAATGCAAACAAACAAGCAATCAAATCTTTCTTCTTTATTATAGTGTGTTAGATATAACATATAACTAGACAGAGTATGTTCCGCCTCGGAACATACTCTGTCTAGACTGTCTAGTGAGGTGTGTAAATTGATTCTCCCTGCATGTCCTTTCCCGTGCGTCCCCGTTCCCTTCCACTTTCCCCGCCTCCCCCTCCCTTGTTTCTTCCCTCTCCGCGAACCCCACCTTCCCCCTGCCTTTCCTCCCTGCCGCTAAAATTTATGAAATACACATATTCTCATTTACTTATACAAATTTCATAACGCCAGAGCTTACCATTATATACAGCCAATGTTACTCGCTGATAATGTAGCTTTATATTGGTGAAATTTTTTTTTTTCAAATCGGTTCAGTAGTTTCGGAGCCTATTCAATGCAAACAAACAATCAAATCTTTCCTCTTTATTATAGTGTGTTAGATATTATAAATGTAAAGGAAATTTATTCCATTTAAATTTGAATCCTGTAGTGTCAGTTGGAATGTAATTATCAATTATCACTTGTTTTATTGTTCTATTATTTTATTGTAAAATATCAATTTTAGTTGGATGAAACCATTCAAAGAAAAATCATAAAAATAAACATAAATGTCGTTTCTTTGTTAAACTTTGCAACACAAGTGTTTATAAATTAATAGAAAGGAATTAAACCTCTCAACTTATTGGAGAAACTTCAATTCGAATTTACGATTTAATATTACCTGGAGACGATGGCAGGCAGTGGCGTCACAAGGGGGGGGCGGGGGGGCGGACTGCCCCGGGTACCACCCGAGAGGGGGTGACACTCGAACGTGAAGAAAAAACTTACGAAAATGCAAGCTTGCCGCAAAAAATATTTTACACGTGAACATTGACTGTTATTTAGCTCTATAGCTCGGTTGGTCGGGGATTCCCGAAAAAATGTTTTATTTTTTATTTCCGTTCCTAGCTCGAAGTATTGCTCGGTCAGGGATTTCCCTGAAATATTCCTTGTGTCATTCTAATTTCGTTCGTGTATTGTGATTGACGTAAACTCGTGCAGTGAATTGTTATCTATTGACTAAGTGAACGTGAATTGTAGTTCGAAGGGTTGTCGCGATCTGTGGTTCTGGATAATTGTAGTTGCTTCATTTCCCTTATCAGATGTTGTATCTGGTCTTGCAGATTGCGCAGGATCGTTGAGATATTAGCGTCGGAACTTGTACTTGCAGAGTGATGGTTCCGATCAGCTGGTCGCTGGCGATCTACTGCACTACATTAACTCTTTTCGTAGCAGTCGAGGATCTTGTCTGCTGCAAACGCTAATTGAGGTAATTGATTGTCTGGCAAGGCTGACAGAATGGCTTGGACGTGTTGCGGAAGTCGCTGTAACCATAAGGTACGCACTATAGCGCTATCCGCCAGCTGTGGTCCCGCTAGTTCGCACATATGTCGTAGCAAGTCTGTTGGCTTCCTGTCATTTAATTGCAGTCCGGTGAGCAGTCTGGCTAATCGTTTTTCTTCGGAATCTTGTAATCTTTCGACGAGTGATGCCTTTAGTACTGTGTACTTGTCCTTCACTGGGGGGGTTGATGGCTATGTCACTCACGCTTCGGAGAGTCTCAGCATCCAGAGCGGCTACAATATAGTTATATTTGGTGAAGTCATCTTTTATTCTCGAGTTCGTAAACTGCGCCTCAGCTTGCGCAAACCATAAAGCGATGCTCTCCCGCCAACACGATGGTAGTCTGACGGAGACGTGGCTTAGTTTGGATGGTTTGTTTTCTTCCATTTTTGTTGATGATCCTGCGGCTGATGGTATGTTAAGTAGCGTCGCATCAGGATTGATGTTTTCGGCGTTCATCATGAATTTGTTCAGTATAATTGAGGCAAGGTACGGTTTAACTATTTGTTACGAAAAAATATTGAAAATATTCACGGAAAATAACCTAAGTCACGGATATCAAAAATTGCCAAATAATACATAATATAAAGATTGTGGAATAACCAAATTATTATAAATCATGTGGCAATGTTATGTGGTTAAAATATTACATCAAAGTTAATATACAACAATATTAACATTCAACAATACAATGTGTGTTTAAAAATTGCAGCAATATTATCGTCATGCAAAATTTTTTATTAATATTAAAACTATATTCCTCTTGTAATGTTTGATTAAAATTGAAATCGACCAAAGAAAACAAGGAAGATAGTGGTTGGTCCACCCTACTGTGCAAAATTTTATCAAAAGCAAAAATATTTATACTTTAATAAATTTGATGGTCCACCCTGATGGTAAAAATCTTTGCACATGAATTTAAAATTGGACAATTTTGGGTTTCCTTGATGTTATTTGTAATTGAATATATTATTTCTTGCAACATATAAGATTTTTAAAAAGTTATTTTACATTTCAAGGCTTTAAATATCAATTATTTTAGAAAATTTTCCGATATCACCACATGTTTAAAACTGTAGGTAGGAAAAAAAGATTTTACAACAACATGTTGATAAAAAATTGGATAACATTACGATTGTGACATTTTCTAGTCCTTTCTTCTTTGTTTCAACAGCAATCCCTGCCTTTTCTCGAACAATTTGGGGAAGCTGCCATGTGGTCCACCCTATTTCTGCAGCGATCTTCGAGCAATCGGCTTCTAGTAGTCTAGGAGCCGACGACATTAAACCTGTACGGATAGGTCTCCCAAAGTTCATACATAAATAACGTAATTTCATTCATAGGGGAACACAAAATGGACGTGCTGCCGTGTCCAGGACCGGTCTAGGCCTAAAAAAAATATTTTTGAAAAAAACTGTATATATAAGTCTCCCGTATAATGATTGTTCCTCGTGACAGGGGAGGGGTAGGACTATACTAAAAAGCAGTGCTGCCGGTCCCCACGATGGGCCGTATCAGTTTTTGCCGAGAAATAAGAGACACCTTCGTACAGGTTATCTGTACATATCGGTCTCCTCAAAAAACCAAAGTTTATCTAAAAGATCATCAATTTTTGTGTAATAAAAACCACTGCTGCCTTTTCCAAACAGTGGAGAAGACGGCGGCAGCAGCGTTTGAAAGTCGCCCTCCGGGCAACTGAAATTGGCGCTCTAATTCGGTTTTATCAGCAATCGCCCGGGTTTTTTCGATTTGTATTATTGAAATACCCCAGCCACTATCACGAACAATAATTTTTGATTGTTTAAATAAATGAAATCGCCTATTTTATATGATATTTTTCGATTTTTCAGCCGTTTCAATGTGTTTTTTTTAATACTTTCTTATGTCTTTCGTTATCCAGTTATCTATACTCATCGATCTCCTCAAAAAAACAAACCTTATCTGAAATATCATCAATTTTTGTGTAAGAAAAACCACTGCTGCCGTTTCCAAACAGTGGATAAGACGGCGGCAGCAGCGTTTGAAAGTCGCCCTCCGCGCAACCGAAATCGGTGCTTCAATTCGGTTTTATCAGCAATCGCCCGGTTTTTTTCGATTTGTATTTTTGAAATACACCTGCCACTATCACGAACAATGAATTTTATGTGCCCTTGATTGTTTAAATAAATGAAATCACATATTTTATATGATATTTTTCGATTTTTCAGCAGTTTTCATTGTGTTTTTTATACTTTCTTATGTTTTCGTTACCCGGTTATCTATACATATCGATCTCCTCAAAAAACCAAAGCTAATCTGAAATATCATCAATTTTGGTGTAAGAAAAACCACTGCTGCCGTTTCCAAACAGTGGAAAAGATGGCGGCAGCAGCGTTTGAAAGTCGCCCTCCGCGCAACCAAAATTGGTGCTTCAATTCGGTTTTATCAGCAATCGCCCGGTTTTTTTCGATTTGTATTTTTGAAATACACCTGCCACTATCAAGAAAAAATAATTTTACGTGTCCTTGATTGTTTAAATAAATGAAATCGCATATTTTGTATGATATTTTTCGATTTTTCAACAGTTTTCATTGTGTTTTTTTATACTTTATTATGTCTTTAGTTACCCGGTTATCTATACATATCGATCTCCTCAAAAAACCAAAGCTTATCTGAAAGATTATCAATTTTTGTGTAAGAAAAACCACTGCTGCCGTTTCCAAACAATACCCGAAGGATTAAAAACTAGTATTGTTAGACCTATTTTTAAAGCCGGTGATCATTCAATTATAAATAATTATAGACCTATTTCCCTGTTACCTGCTTTGGAAAAAATTCTCGAAAAATATATTGCGGTACATTTAGATGCATATTTAAATAAATTTGGTATCATTGACGAATGTCAGTACGGATTCCAGAAAAAAAAGCTGTGACGCACTACTAAAAAATTTTACTAATTTCGTAAACACCGAGCTCAACTCTCAAAAACATGTACTTGTACTCTTCATTGATTTCTCTAAAGCCTTTGACACACTATCACATAAACAAATAATAACAGTTCTACAAATCATTGGAATCCGTGGTAAACTGCTTACTTTCTTTAGTAACTACTTATCAAATAGAAAAATGAATGTAAAAATATTGAATGTGATGAGTAAATCTAAATTTATAAGGTCTGGTGTGCCACAGGGGTCAATTTTGGGTCCAAAATTATATATAATTTATGTTATAGCTATGTCGAAACTATTTAGAAAAGCGCGTCGATTCATTTTCGCAGACGACACCGCACTTATTGTATCAAATGAAAATCCACAAATAGCGATGCAAGAATTACAAACCGACTTCGATGAACTGCTGAAATGGGCACATGATGTAGGTATAGTTATAAATGTTAAAAAAACAAAATGCATGTATATCAGATCACCAAGTTTGAAAATATGGAATATTCCGAATCTAACCGCACATAACCTTGAATGCATTCATAGGAAAATAACAATAAATTGCCAGTGTGAAAAAATTGAATTTGTCAACGAGTATACTTACCTGGGATTAAAAGTAGATAACACATTTAAATGGGATAAGCAAGTTACTAAAATATGTAACCAGCTAAGAGCTCTGGTGAGCAATTTCTATAAATTAAAATTTGTCTTGCCTCATAGCACACTCAAACTAGTGTATTTTTCATTGGTAGAATCAATTCTCAGATATGGAATTCGAAGCTGGGGAAATACAAGCATGACTTATATTAAGTATATACAAAATTTGCAAACCTCTATCATAAAACAAATTGTACCACCAACTTTATATAGACAAAGACACAATGTGCAACTCTTATATTGTGCTGAGGGCCTGCTCTCAATAAAAGGTATATTCTGGTTCCTTACCATTAAGGATAACTGGGGAGATAGTACTTATAAAAGACCACTGGTACATAATCACAGCACACGTTTCACAGAAAAAAAAGGCCTGAAAATACCTAAAATATCCAATAAGTATGGAAGTCGGACGCTGGATTACTGTGTACCAGTGATTTTTAATAAGCTTAAAAATAATTTTGTTTTTGAGGAAAATGAGAATTTAACCATGAAAATTGTAAAAATGTGGCTTATCAATGAAAAATCTATGTATCTGTAAAATAAAACAGAATAAAAAAAAATAAAAAAATGATTTGTGATGTTATGGTAATTAATTTTTTAAAAATATTTTGACTTTTTCTTGAATGATACCAAAACTGTTATTTTATTTTGATTCTTCGGGAGGACTATTAAAATATTGTATTCCTTTGTAAATAAAATTATTGTGTATTTTTGGCCTTGAAAATATTGAAATTTGTGGTTTAGAAAATCGGTTGTTATGTTATGCCTAAATGATGAGTTATGTTTAAACATTTTTATTTTTATTATTTATTACATTTTCTTTAAATATTTGTAATAATTAATCTTTTTACAGAGGTATTAAATTTTTGGTAGGTACTTCAAAATTTTGAACAATGATGCTGGAGAGAATGTTGGTTCTTTTTTAATTGTTTTTATTTGTTATTACTATCTTTCAACCACCTTCACATTAACATTTTTCTTCATATGCGCCTCCCCATCCACTGATTTCCTACTGAATTAAGGATTGGACTAGTGCGAAATAGACTTTATTTATTTTTTAGATTACTTAATTTGAGTAATTTTCTTAATCTGATAAATATATGGATATATTTCCTAAAGCACATATGTGACTGTTCTATTTCATATATTGATCTTCAATTACACCGAGGTTAATTTTTTTTTTGTCGTATGATTTAATATGGTAAATTAATTATTACGTAAGTGCTAAACATATTAATTGAGAATATAAAGTGTTTTTATTCTGCATTAATTGTAAGGTTGTAATTAGATTTGTATCGCATCAGTTTTTTAGGATTAGGATGTCATTATTTGCATTTTCCATTACGATTTTTGATATTATACATATATATATATATATTTTAACTTCTAATATTAACGAGTGTATATTAAGGTAGAACCTGCAGACAAGCAGCCATGTGGCAGCTTCGCGGGACTACCGATAAATTGTCTAAATTATATTATGTAATTTGTGTTTTTGTTGGAAATAAAAAATAAAAAAAAAAATCACAATAATTTATAGCTTCCTACTATGAGAGATTCAGAATTGCAAGTAATGTCAATGCTGCAAGGTCCGCGCCGCCTAGCGGCGATAATTCAAGTACACTACCCTAGCGGTGTGGCCAGCCGAAAAAATACGGTTTCGAGTACCTGGCTACAATCATAAAAAAGATAAGTGGATTTGATAGTTCACTTTTCTAATTGGTGCAAAACTTGAATACAATTACACCAGTATCGATCGACAACTAGTTGAAGAAAAATGATCAATCATCTGTATGTTTTTTTTTCTGTATTATATTGTTTTGTGTACATGAATAAATATTTAAGGAATAATAAGTAATTTGGAGGATTTCAGAAAACGTTTTTTATGCTTTCGAAATATGTGTTTCGAATTTGTTGACGAAGCGCTATTTACACCGACTACCAAGTCAACTGCTGACAGTATTTACACCAAGAATTAGCTGCTTACACTGGGGTAGTTTCGCAAGCTAAGGTAATTCGTCTATCAAATGTAAGAGTTCCTTCAGATTTCGATCAGTTGTCGATTCTTTGGATAAGAGGTCACCTTCTCATTACTAGCGCATTCTTTCGAAATGGGTCCGCAGACGAACAGAGTTTCAATTGAAATTTCACAGGAAACGATTTTCGAGTTCCACGGGCAAGATTTGAAAGTTGCAGACTATGTGCTGCAAAGATCGGAGGATCTTACTATTGCTTTGATGGGGATTGCATTGATTGCTGAAAAAGTTGTTATTCTGTTAGTGTTTTTAAAAGTGTTTTAATTTTGAGGGTTGCAAAATTTTGGTTTACACATTTGACTAGCTAGTAATGTTTTTATATTTAAGGAGGTTGAAATTTGCGTTTTGAATTTCTTAAAGTAAACTTTAATGGGGGAGGGGGGGGGGGGGTTACACCACGTTTTCCGCCCCAGGTGCCACCCATGCTAGCTACGCCATTGATGGCAGGTCAAATATTGTTAGCATTACAAAAATAGTCACAAGTGGTGAAAAAGTGTATACAATACCAGAAATGCTACAATCCACCAGCCATCACGAGGAGATAATGAAAATTGGTGCTTTTGGAAAAGTAAAAAATATTTTGAAAAAAAGATGCCAGGTTAGAAGAGTCTTGGTAACCATGACAGAAGAACTAAAAAAAACATATGTAGACGAAGATGGAAACCTACAGTTCAGAGACCAATACCTCGAAGAATTGGAAGAAAAAAGTTTACAAATACATCAAGAAGAAGATACATTGGGAAGATTGATTGTAAAATGAATGGAAGATAAGCAACAGAGCTTAAAAAACATTGCTGAGAAGTTTGTTATAGAAAAATTCTGTACCAGAAATACAAATCCAAGCCAGTGGATAGAAGTGTTTGAAAAATAATGTTTACGGTTTGATGTGACCATGGATGGAATTTTTTTTTTCAACGCTGGATATAAACTCAGCTTTTTGGTCTATTCCGTTGCGGATTGAAGACAAAAAAATAGGATTTCTAACACAGGAGGGGCATTATCAGTGGACCTGCCTACCTTTTGGATTGAAGACCTCTCCGGAATTTTTCAGAGGATATTAAGCAATATATTGAGAAAATATAAACTAACTGATTTTGCTGTCAATTACATAGATGACATACTTATATTTTCAAAAACTTTTGCTGAACACATCGATCATCTAACAAAGCCGCTGAATGCAATCAAAACAGAAGGTTTTAGATTCAAATTTACAAAATGCACATTTGCATCAGACATGGTAAAATATCTGGGTCATATACATAATTCAGAATAATTCAGTCAAGCCAGTAAAGGATAATTTGATTTCAATATAGAATTTTCCTATTCCAAAAACACAGAAGAATGTGAGACAATTTCTAGGAAAAATCAACTTTTATCATGAGTACATTCCGAAAAGTGCAATAATACTAGATCCTTTGCATAACTTACTAAGGAAAAATCAAAAGTTTATTTGGACTGATAAATGCCAAAATGCTTTTGAAACGATGAAAAACCTACTATGCTAACAACCAATCCAGGAAATTTTTGATCAAGATTTACCAAGTAATATATATACAGATGCTTCTCTAGAAGGTCTTGGAGCTATTTTAAAACAGACACAATCTGATGGAAAGAAAAACCTGTAGCTTACTTTTCGAAAAAACTAAATGGCGCCCAGAAAAAGAAAAAACAATTTAGTTAGAATGTTTAGCTATAAAAGAAGCAGTGAGATACTGGCAATACTGGCTGATAGGTAAACCATTTACAGTTTATTCAGATCACAAACCACTGGAAAACATGAATCTCAAATCTAGAATTGACGAAGAGCTGGGTGATTTAACATATTATCTTTCTAAATATGACTTTAACATAAAATATGCTCCAGGAAAACAAAATTTGGAAGCTGACTGCTAGAATCAAATGAAAATGCAGATGAGCAATTAAAAGTTGTCAACTTATTTATTTATTTATTTATTTATTCACGCCTTATTTCTCCGATTTTTTTCTCCAAACTTCCGCCTTATTTCTCCGAATTTCAACCGATTTCTTGCAAACCTCCCTTAAACATTTGAAGTTTTTAAGCTCTTAAAAAAATATATGTTATTCTTGAAGATAATATCTAGACATTTATCGCGCCGAAACGCAAATTTTATAAAATTCCCACGACAGAAAAAAATCGCAAAGTATGCTCCAAAAATTATTATAAACACGTTTGTTTCGGTTATTTTACAAGTTATATGTATGAAAAAATTCACAGCGTTTCTTTAAATAAAATTATCGCGAGATTTTTGCTCTATTTTTAACAAGTCGTGTTTTATTAAAGATTTTCATGATTTTTGCATCAATTTTATCGCTGTAAATGTTAGCGCGCTCTTCTAACATTCGTCATTTCATATCTCTCCATCTTCTTCATTTTGGGGCCGGGAACTGAGCCTTAAAGGCTTTTACAAAATCACGTTATTACAGATACAAGTTATTCAGGAGTACAATTATAGTAATATATGAAATAGTATTATTTAACAGGTATAGTCAAAATAACATCTTTAAAACAAAATCAGGTAGAAATGCTAAGAAATTTTTTTCCATAGGAAAGCTGATAGTTCAGAAATGCACAAAATAATTTGCAAGGCAGATAGAAATATTTCGCCATTAAATTTATACGACGAGAATGCCAGCATTCTTATAAATACCAACCAGGAATTATTAGATTCCTGGTCAAATAAAATTCTTCACGCAAAACACTTCAATTATCTCAACCAAACATATGTTGACAAATTTTCGTCAAACAAATGGTTGAGTATTGGAGAGTTGAGCGCAGAAATAGAAGGCTTTATGCTTGCCATACAAGATAGAGTCATTAATACTAAAAATTATAGGAAGCATATCATCAAAGATGCAAATAAAATTGATGATTTATGTAGAAAATGTTTGGCTTTTTCGGAAACTATAGAACATATTATATCGGGATGTTCTGTATTAGCGCCGTCCGAGTATACATTTAGGCACAATCAAGTTTTAAAAATAATTCACCAAAGTTTGGTAATTAAACATAACTTGATTGACTGCCGTAATGTACCATATTATGAATATGAACCAAATTCATTTTTAGAAAATGAATTTTATAAAATTTATTATGATAAAACTATTCTAACAGACAGAACAATTAGTAATAATAGACCCGATATAGTTTTACATGACAAAATTAAGAAAATAACTTATATCATTGATGTCGCTATTCCAAATTCTTGTAATATTCAGAAAACTGTTTCTGAAAAAATAAGAAAATATACAGATTTGGGAAATGAGATTAAAAGAATTTGGCATTAGACTATAAAAATATTACCATTTGTTATTTCGGCTACTGGCATTATACCTAGCTCTCTCATTCAAAATTTAGGCGTATTAGATTTGTCAAAAAATTTGTACATAAAAATGCAAAAGTCGGTCATTTTAAATACATGTAGGATTACGAAAGATTTTTTAAATATTTATATTGAGGGATCAGTAGGATTTATCGGACCAGTTAGGATTTGAGCCGAACCCTCTGATATGAAAATATCTGGAGTCGGTGAAATATTTTCCCATTATGTTTCTGGTGGATTGACGTATTGTTCTTGTATTGTTTTGTATTTATTATACTTATATAATGCACTTACATTGCGTGAATTTACTAGATATTCATTTGTGGAAAAGTGTGTGGAAGGGTTTAGTCTTTCATTTGGGAAAGATTCAACCCGGACCTAAAATCTGGAGCACCGTAATAAACTGAACAATAAGGATAGAAGCAGAATTAAAAAGATATATCAACAAAAACCATATTAGAAGAATAATAATAAAATTTACATAAGAATTTTAGAAATTTCTGTTATAAATTTAGGTAAAGAATAAATGAAAATATCAACCGAACTGAATTCATTTCCAAGCCTATGAAGTCTTTGGATTGGGGAATTAATGAAATAGTTTGTTTTAGACGGATAAACAAAGAACAGCTCGGGAAGTCTCGTGTCACGATTAAGTTTTTGTTAAGTCAGGTGCGTCAAGTGATCCATTAACTAATTTGAATAATAGTACCAAATCGCTCTTGGATCTTCTACACGATAGGTCAGTTAAATTAAGCATTTTCATTAAATTAACATAATTAATTTGTTCAATAGGTATGGAGAGTTTGAAATTAATGAACCTTATTTATGCTGAACTTTCTCAATTTTTATTTTGTGTGCTTTATAGTATGGAGACCAAATAGTGGAATTGTATTCTAAATTACTTCTTACTAAAGCAGTGAAGAGAATTTTAAATGAATAAAGTGATGAAAAATCTTTTACTGTTCTTAAAATAAATCCCAAACATTTCATAGCCTTATTAGTAACTTCATTAATGTGTGGAACAAATGTTAATTTTTCATCAAAAAGGATACCCAGATCCTTGATATTAGACATCTTTTTAAGAGAAATATTGTTAATACTAAAAAAAATAAAATAACTTAGTAACTTAATAAAATTAGAAGATATCTTCAAAGATCGGGTCAAAAATGAGAAGATACAGTGCAGAAGAGATAAATTGATATCAAAGAATAATGTTTATTACAAGAAAGTTAAAAAAAAAGAGACAAAATAATTCTATCAGAAAAATTCAGCATAGACATAGACTTTATCAGAAATGTTCATAGAGACCTAGGTTTGAATTGGTTGCAATAAATTGTCGTAAGTGCACTTATCTAAGGGTGCGTTTCCATAAAAGCAACGCTGAGCGAAACAGAGACGTGCAAAAATTGACCAATCATATTGCTTAGAAGGCACATCTCATCCTCGCTCCACCTGTAAAGTTTTGTGGTATAGGACCCAGGTGTTAGATAATAATAATTATTATTATAATAACATGACATTTTTCATGTGAGAACACCTTTGTAACCTTCTTTGGCTCAAGTGCCCTGAAAGAATCCAGTACAAATTGTGCTGGATGGTGTTTAAATCAATCAATGAAATGGCCCCATCTAACATCTCTGAACTATGTGTCCCAGAAAATACTGGTCCAAGGCAGTCAACCCTTAGATCAGCAACATCATCAGCTATAGGCAGACTTCAGCGCCCTTGAGGTGATTTTTCACAAAAACGGCGCTTTATAAATCAGCCAAGTATTATTATTATTAATGGATCCTAAACGCAAGCCAAACACTAAATTTGGAGATCGCGCTTTCGGAGTGTCTGGGCCTAAGGCTTGGAATAAACTCCCTCCGGAACTTAGATGCATAACAAGCCCAACATAATTTAGGTCCAAATTAAAAACTTACCTGTTTGGGCTCTCATATCCTCAAATAAAAATACCTATCTGAAACACTAACAATAACATAACACTCAAGTGTGGCAGATTATTATTCGCTCCTCAAAAATTATAACATTTTAACAGTTCAAAACTACAGTTCATAACATTAAACTTTACGAAACTCTACAGTGAATTCATATGAAAGTGGGTGTCATATTTGCTCTGAAAAAGTAAAAAGATATGAAATTCTCTCAGATAATCAGTTTGGCTTCCGAGAGAACATGGGAACTAGTGATGCTGCATTAAAAATGATCACCACAGTCGTAGAAGCTCTCGATACTGGCAATAAAGCAATGGCTGTCTTCTTAAGACTTGTCTAAGGCATTCAGCCCCGGACTGGCCAGGTCCGCATGTCCGCGATCGCGGAGGGCCCCCGGCGCGAGGGGGCCCCGAAGGGGCCCCACAAAATGCAAAAAAAAAAAGTTTTTGTCTTGTTAGTAGTTATTTTGTGTTCTTGGTAATGTTTGTTATTTTGTGTTCTTGGTAATGGACCCCAAAAAGTTCCCCACAGAAGCTCTGCACAGTGTTTCTAAACTGTGTAAAATGAAAATAGACAATGTTTCCAGTGTTTGACATGTGCTTTTTCTGTTCTGTTTGAACTTACTCAATCTGGACTGTTTACCAAGCTGTATATTGTATATAAATTTTGTTCTTACCATACCTTGCACCCAAGTCACATGTAAACGAGTTTTTTCTAAACTTAAAATCGTCGAAAATCGACTTCGGTCGTCCTTAGGCCAAGACCTTATGTCCAGTCTGCTTTTTATTAATGTTGAGAGAGATTTATTTTATAATTTGGACAAAAATAAAATAATAGATGAAGTAGCTTTAACAAGTGAGTTGCTTACAAAGAAACTGTTACTTTAGGGCTAGGGGAGCAAAATGTCGAATCATTTCAGTTAAGTTAAGCCCCTTCTATTCTAGTATACAACACTGTAAACTGTTAAACACACAGGATTTTTTTTAAATGTTAGTATTATTTTTCTAATCCCTAAAATCCGTTTGTCATTATTTTTACTACACAAATAATTTTGACAAAATGATGTGAATAAAATCTTGCCCTTTATTTTGAACTCCGTTATAATTATTGGCAGTTCTACAGCATGTGTTTAGTAGTGTTGTGGTATCCTAAAATTACCGTGAATTTCTTATTTCAATGAATAATAAAGCCAGCAAAAGTCGAAAATCATAATATTCGTATAAAAACCTATCTGAATTTCTTCTTCTTTATAGGTGCCAATATAGCGTAGAAACGCGTTTTCATTGTTTTCAAGCACCTAATTTTCAAAAATTATCCGGGGGAGGCCCCTGGACCCTGAGCCCCCCCCCCCCCCTTATTATATTATTATTATTTTTTTATATATTAATGACCTTTGTAAACTGCCATTTTCTGGTTCTTCAATTGTATTTGCAGATGACACTGTTTTAGTGTTTGCTGGTGATACTTGGGATGAAACGTATGCTAAGTTCGAGACAGGATTAAGGGCAGTCAAAAATTGGCTTGATCAAAACTTGTTAACCTTAAACATGAACAAAACTAAATATATTACCTTTAGTATTTCTTCTGTAAATCAACCATCTTTGGACCGCTCTTTAAAAATACATTGTTGCGTGCAGAAGTGTAATTGTCAATCTTTGGAAAGAGTAGACAACTTCAAATATCTTGGTTTAGTTTTTGATAAACATTTAAAATGGAACAATCATATTACTATATTAACAAACAAAATAAGAAAGCTAGCCTATATCTTCAAGACTCTAAGAAATATATCGGACAAAGTTACACTAAAAACTGTATATTATGCTCTTGTTCAATCAATACTTTCATATAACGTTATTTGTTGGGGTTCTTGTCACAAGACTACTGTAGAGCCTTTAAATATTGCACAAAAATTAATTTTAAGAATAATGTTCAAAACAAGTTTTATGTATTCATCACAGTTATTATATAGCGAAAGCAAAATTATGACAATAAGGCAGTTGTACATAATACATGCTCTCTGTAAATTTTTCAACAATATTATTACTGCAAAAAGATCTCAACAAGTGCGCAACACTAGATTGAGCTCTTCTTTAATGTATCAGCCAGTATAATATATACCAAAACATCCTTTGGACAAAGAAGTTTTGCATATAAAGCTCCGTTGCTTTATAATATGCTCAATGAAAAAATATAAACTATTGGTACATTACATTTTTTCAAGAAAATCGTCAAAATATGTATACTAACTGAGAGTGATGGTTTTGGATTACCCATGTTGTCGCTTATATCATAAATCACTATGGAATTAAGCTATATTTGATACAATCCATATTTAATTTCTGTGTATGTAGGTACTTAACTTATTTATTATTATGTATTTTTTAATTTGCTTATTGTTATAAGTATTTACTTATTATTATCTACTTCTTTCGTATCATAATTTACTTACTATACAATATTATAATTGTTTATTAGTATTTACTCATAATTATTATGTACTTTATTTACCTATGTTTATTTACTTATTATTAATAAATTGTTTATTATTGTTTACTCATCATTATATTATATTATTTGTTTACTTTATTAATATTTACTTTATATTATATTTATTTCATAAACAATATAAATTTATTACATAATTGTTTATTATTATTTATTTTTTGTTAATAATTTAATGCTCCGGTGGTATGATCACCCTATTAATGCATCTGGTAAGCCACAACAGGTACCTTGTTTTTACATATTTTAATATTTAGTTAATGGATGACTTTTGGACGACTAGATCACTCTGGATCAATGATACAGTTAAATGGTTGTAATGTCGAAAAGGTGGAGAGATTTAGATACCTCGGCAGTATCATCACGGAGACTCTTGACCCAGATACAGAGATTAGGTGCAGAATTGAAGCAGCAAGAACTGCGTTCATAAAAATGAAATCCCTCTTCTGCAATTACAATATCAGCTTAAAACTAGGGCAGAGAATGCTAAAATGTTATGTGTGGTCGGTCTTGCTGTATGGTAGTGAAACATGGACCTTGAAAATAAATACCATGAACAGGTTAGAGGCTTTCGAAATGTGGCTTCACCGGAGAATGCTCAAGGTCCCATGGACCGACATGATCACCAACACAGAAATTCTCAGGCGGGCTAGAGCAGATAGAGAACTGCTTACATTAGTTAAAATCAAGAAAATTTCATATCTGGGTCATATACTTCGAGGGGAGAAGTATCACTTGCTCCATTTAATATTGAAAGGCAAGATAGAGGGTCGCCGAGGGCCTGGGGCCTGGTAGGAGACAAATGTCTTGGCTGCGAAATATACGAGAGTGGACTGGCATTAGAAGTGTGGAGGAGCTATTCCGGGCAGCGCAAGACAGAGAGACCTTTTCAAGAGTGATCACCAACGTCGGGGAGACCTGATAAGGCACACAAAGAAGAAAATATTTAGTTTACAGTATAATGTTATTTTTGCCAACAATGAGCATACTGCCCAGCTGTAATAATTATTAATTTGTAATGTTTGAATAACTGTACTCACTACTCAGTGCTTCTTTTGTGGGTTTATTATTATATTTCTTTTAAGTTTAGGTATATATGTTTCTTTTTTTTAATTACATTATTGTAAAACTGCATATCTTGATACAGGAATGCCCTAGTGAGATGTTCAGCTTATGTTTTCATGAATTTCTTATTTTTCCAATAAATAAATAGAGTGTCATTCTCAAAATCAATAATTACAAAGGCTAAAAGTTCAGTCCGAAGTTACCATTATTTCAATGCTACCTGCAAATACAGTGCGCTGCGTTACCGCTCTAGGCGAAAGGCAATACTTAAATGTACTTAACTCTAAACCCATCGACGCGCTTAACAATCCAGAGGCGGCCAACCTTTTTCAATATGCATTGCTTCAAGTGCCAACTGGCTATTAGCGATGGAATCACATGTCACTCCTGCAATAAACAGTTCCACCATGAATGCGGAGGAACAACAAAAACCACGTTTCGTAAAGCAAATAATGAAAAAAGAAGAACGTGGCGCTGCCCAACCTGCAAGACCCCACCTCAATCAACCGCTTCAACAAACTCCATAGAAGACGTGGTGATCGAAATTAGAAAAATTTCATCTGAACTCGCCTCCCTCAAAACTCTCAACAGTCAAGTGAAGGAAGACATGTCAGAATTTAAAAAAATTGGTTGACTTAAACAATTCTAAATTGTATGAATTAATGTCGAAATAAAAGGAATACCACAAGATAAAAATGAAAACATTCCAAACATCGTATCAGAAAAAGCAAATATAATTGGTATTCACAATTTCAAAACTAACGAAATCGAGTTCGCCACCAGAGTCTCGGCAAAAGACCCACTTCACTCTAAACTAATTAAACCAATAATCGTAAAATTCACCAGCCACTCACGTAAAAATGAATTCATCTCGGAAATTCGACGAAGAAAAGGAATAAGCACGAAGGACCTAAATTACCCCGGTGACGAAAGAAAAATCTATGTCAACGACCATCTGACTAGCTTTAACAAAAATCTGCCTTTTCGGGCCAAGCGGTTTGCTCAGGAGAAGGGGTACAAATTCACGTGGCTATAAAACAGCAGGATATTTGTGAGGAAAAACCCTACTTCGCCCCCCATACCAATTGCCAACCTCAGGACCTCAAGAAAATTCGATCTGCATCCTCTTCGCGTCGTAAAATATTTTTTTTATCTACTCATGTATTTCCCCACACATTTTCCCCCATTATCCACTCCTATCACACTTACCCTCCCTCTCCCATTTTAAAATAAACTTTAAAACTATAAACTTTCTAATTCATTGTTGGCGATCCCTTACACGCCTGACAGTCAAAAATACTCGAGGAACAATAGCGGTCTCTCTCACACTAATTATCTTTTCTTCCGTCGTAAGCAAATTACTTTATACTCATTTAATGTCAACAAAAATTCTACTAATGTATGTACTGAATGATATTAAACCGTTCTCACCTCAAATATGGATACCTACTTCTATCTGAGTATATCCACATAAGAATAATAATATCATTAGCATGTCTTGAGGCGCATTTTACAAGACTTATACATTATTATTATTTTACTATGCTTATAGATTTTATGACACTTTATTATGATGATAATTATACAGATTATCATGATTATATCAACATCAGAATAATAATATCATTAGCCGAACTTGAGATGCGTATTACAAGAGTTGTACATTATTATTATTTTAAACTATTTTATGCACCCACACCAATAAAATATTGTGTTAGCTGTACTTTCTACGCTAGATTGCATGACTACTATAACCCAATTCACTTATCGGAGCTATCATTTATAACTTGTATAAGTGGTTAGAGTAGGGTTTACACAATCAATAACCGATCTAGGTGGTTAATGAAATGAATAAATTGCTTTATTTGTAGGGAGGTAAGTAGGTGTCCAGAGTCCATAATAAAACACATTGCCCTAATTTGAGTTTTTTTTTTACATTAACTCCACACAGGAGGTCCTGAAGAAAAAAAATTCCCACAGGGGCTATGTCATCTGGGATGCTGTTTGAAGGGTCTTTTTGAGGAGAGGAAGGAATGAACATTGGTCTCGAAGAAACCCATGTTGTAGGAAGGAGGAAATATAGATGCCGGCAAATCATTCCACAGCCGAGCTGTTGAACACAAGAACGAGTCAAAGAAACGACCCGTTCTCATGTGACAAATGTGAACCGTGTACCTACAATGTACATATATTGGGCACTCGTTTGGTGTGTTTCTCGACTATGCACCGGTGCCAAAGGGATCAATGACTAGCCAGTTCCTCGGGGCATCTTCCATTGTTATACCGGTAGAATAAGGATAGCATTCCTGCCTGACGCCTGTGCTCTAAAGATTGCAATCCGCCTGTTAAGATGGGAGAATCAATCAAACGGACCGCCCGTTTTTGCGCAGAGACGACGGTATTTTTCAGATATTTTGGAGCTCCAGACCAGAGGTGGCTGCCAAATTCAACCATGGGGAGCACTTGTGATTTGTACGGGGTTAGCAGTTGTGTACTATTAAAGTATCTGCGGGCCCTGTACAGTACGCCCAGTTTTTGGGAGGCTAACTTTACTCTGACTTCGATGGAGCCCCCATATCTGAGGTTACACCAAGCATATCAATGGAGGACCTGTTCGGAAGATTGCTTCCGTTGAATGTAACTAAGTTTTCATTTCGACCCCTTTTAGACGAAATCAGACATGACTGGGTCTTTGAAATATTGAATTCTACGAAATTATTTTTACACCAAAAAACACTCTCGAGGTAACCGTCCATTCTTTGCTTCAAAGCCCTCCGAGCCTTTGGAGTTTGTGAGCACTTTGGGGGCTTGTCAAACAAAAAGCTATCATGGACTGTACTGTCATCCGCGTAACAATGAATTGGTGCATCTGACAAAACGTCGTTGACGTGCAACAAAAACAAAGTCGGAGACAGAACCGATCCCTTTGGGACGCCAGCATTTATCGAGTGTGAGGAAGAGGTGAAACCACGGGCTACCGTCTGAATCGATCTCTCCCTCAAAAAGTCGGCAATCCACTTACACAAGGATTCGGGAAGTCCGTAAGAAGACACTTTAAGGCTCCGCAACCGGGCTCTAAAAGAAGAAGATGGAGAGATACGAAATTACGAATGTTAGAGGAGAGCGCTAACATTTACAGCGCCAAAATCGATGCGAAAATGTTTAATAAAACAAGACTCGTTTAAAATAGAGCAAAAATCTCTTGGGGAGCATCTTAAGTATCATTTAAAGAAACATTGTGAATTTTTTCACAAATATAATTTATAAGACAATAGAAACAGACTTGTTTTTAATAATTTTTGAAGCATACTTTGTGATTTTTTTCCATCGAGGGAATTTCATACATTTTGCGTTTCGGCTTGGCAGCATCTAGACATTATCTTCAAAAATAACATATGTATTTTTAAGAGCTTAAAAATTTCAAATCTTTAAGGGAGATATGTAAGAAATTGGTAGAAATTCGAGTTGCGGCCCCTTAATCACATAACTGATTATTTATTTTAATCAGTTGATAAGAAATGCCAAAATCGACTCACCTAGTCAAGAGACATTTTTTTATCTGTAAGGTAAAAGATAAGAAGCATAGAGGGAGAACAGCTCCATTCTTGCAAAGCATTACTATTATAAAATGTACGTAAAGGATCGTCTTCCTGAATTAAAACAAGTAATTTACAGTTTAGTGTGACGGTATGTTATTTACGGTATTTTATTGTGCAGTTATGTGATTAAAGTGCTTTTATTGCAGATTTCACGACGCCAAACTGAAAATGAATCGGTGCAAATCGAAGTGCAAGCCGACAGCAATGAAAAGATGCAGGCAATACTCAAAGAGGTAATTGTCTAGTGCAGTGGTTTTCAACCTGTGGTACGCGTACACCTGGGGGTACGCGAAGCCAGATTGGGGGTACGCGGCTTGATATAGGATTTAAAACTCGGCCCAACGTGAAATCGAGCCGAATTTTCTAAAACTTTGCTCTGCAAAGCAAGCTCAAGGGTCACATTGACTGTATCAACATTATTATGGTGTAACAGGAATTCGGGCTTTTATTGCAAATACCGAAACTTGAGAAACTTTTTTTCTACAAAATTTTTTAAGGTTAAAAAAATTCATGGCCGCGGATGTGAAAACATTATTAATCAAAAAAATTGTTCATGAAAAGATATATACACAGCATGAGGGGGTAGTTTATCTGTTATATGTATGACTGTTGTATCGAACGTGTTGAAGAAAGCATATGACAACCCAGAGTTTTTTTATTAATTTTTATTTTTTTATATATTTTTTTAAATTTAATATTTAATAAATATTTAAATACATTTTTATTTCTTATTCTGTTTTGTTTAATTTCAACTAAATACTTTATATGGTTAATTATTTTGTTATTTATGTGACTAATTTTATTTTCATTTCATGTTATAATTAGGTACCTACTTAATATGTAATCGATTATAGTTTATAGTTTATGTAATATGGCAGACTTGCACTATCCTCACAGTCCTGCTGGAATAAAAACTTAAATAAAATAAATAATACATTTTGTGCGCTGAAGTTGTGTATGGAGAACGTTAATTTTTTTTTATTGAAATAAAAAGACGTGTAAAAAAAATTGTTCAATTTCGCATGTAGAATCGCCGGTTAAAAATGCCCGAAGTCAGGTTACACTCTGTATTAATTATATTTGTGCGACATTATTGTTAAATTCATGTAATAATAAGATTATAAAAAAAATACAAATGAAACATGTCTTTCATTACACGTGTACACAAGATAGGTAGAGGGTAGGGGGTACAACACATTTTTAGTAAGACTCAAGGGGTACGCAGACTCAAAAAGGTTGAAAACCGCTGGTCTAGTGCTTCACACATATTTAGCCTTACTAAAAAACTCGTGAAAATTTTATTCAATTGACAAACGGCCGCGGATGTGAAAACATTATTAATCAAAAAAATTCTTCATGAAAAGATATATACACTGCTTACACAGCCTGAGGGGGTAGTTTATCTGTTATATGTACGACTGTTGTATCGAACGTGTCGAAGAAAGCATATGACAACCGAGAGTTTTTTTTTTTCATTTACTAGATTCTTATATTTCTTGAAGAGATGAATCATTTAAATTTACTGAATTTAAAGTTAATGTTCTTTATAAATTGAACGGCGTCATTTGCGCCTTGCAATTTTTACCGCATGTGGGTATTTCAAAATGTTACCTGGCTATTATAGACTTATAGGCCTTGTATTTCATCAATAGGGAAAAATTAAAAACCCTACTAAAATTGCATGTTTAGCATAGCTCCAACATCAGCAAGCATCGGCACCGGCAGGCGGAGGGGCATATATACATACTTGTCTGTTTGTGTTATGTTGGGAGTGGGAAGGAGTCGGTCATGTCCTTATTATTTGGAGCTCTTCCGCATTTGCCTTCGGGAATGAGGAAACCATGAAAAACCTCATCCGGGAAGAGTCGGCCGATAGTCAACATGAAACTTGGCGGCCTTCAGTGATTTCAGTATATACAATCCTGCATTGTGTGGTGAGGGGTGTGTGTGTGTCTGTTTTTATGTGAGATATAGGTATGTATATACATACTATGTGGGAAAATTAGGATAAACATACATATTATACAATATTATATAAATATATACATAGATATGTAAACATAAGTTTTAGGGGGGGTCTGGTGTTTAGGAATACCTACTGCTCGCTCAGTCGTCCGCATCTGAATCTGGTTCATACCAGATGTGGTTCAGCAGGTCCATCAGGATATGTTTGGGTAGTTTGTGTGTATATCTGAAAGTAAAGTCACTGGGTGCATTGTATTGACCAATTTCCTTGATTAGTCTATTTTTACCAAAGATATTGAAATATAAGAGATGTGCTATCCACAGTTTTTACTATGTGGGACTGCGCTTTCGGGTGTCGAATGAACGAATAATTAACGGATAAACTAAACGAACGGTAAACTAAATGAACGAACTCTTTCCGTATTCAAACCGAACTATTAACCAATACTGACGCACACCTTAAAAAAATCAACGAAATGAACAAATTATTTTTGTATGCAAACTACGCTAATTAGGTCGTAGTCCGCCGACAGTCGCGCGGACATCATAGCATATCTCTTTTGTATTTAAATATCTTTGATTTTTACTATGTCTGAGAGATTTGTAAAATCTGTCTGTCAGTCTGTGCGTGTATTCAAATAAGGTCGGCATGTCTTCTCTGGCATGTAGTATTTTAAGATTCGTTCTGATTCTAGTGTTGTATGCGATTTTAATGCAGAGATTTTGTAGCGTCTGTAGTTTCATATGTTCAGAGTGAGAAATACCTACTATTCCATGCACACGCAGTGCCGGTTTTAGCACTAACAGCGCCCTGGGCGAGATTTCTACGGAGCCCCCTAACTGCAATTCAATTCCGTACGAAAAAAGGCAATGGGCATAATGAAATAAACGTTTATTAAAAAAAACTATCTATTTAAGAAAACTAATAGAATTTCACTTTTCTAGTCTTTCTATCGGCGAACACTTTTATTAGGTTATCAAAATCGATGTTTTCAGCAATTTAATTTTCATATTAAAATAAGTTAAAAATAATAATCTAAACGAAAATATGAAATAGAACAAGACACAGAAAAACAGAAAAAAGACAATGGTCGCAACTGGGACTCGAACTCAGACCTCTCCGTCTAACCGGGACGAGCGCGTTAACCAATTTCGCTATTGCCAACTTCTGTCAAACCATCATATTCGTCAATCTCATATTTTCAAATTTTAGAATTAACATTATTATCAACTAATTATTTTTTCTCCATATTACGGGCAACTACCCTTTTCATTGGAAACAATCATTCTAAGAATTGGTTTGTAACCTAGATAGCGTCTCGGATAGATATATCCGAATCTATTTATATGGAACAATTGACTTTTTATAAAAGTCTAAATGAATATTCAATTTTTATAAGAAAAACTTTCTTTTTATTACTTTTTTTAAGGTTATTCTCATCAGTGAAATATATTATATTTGAATAAGTTAACAATAATAATCTAAACGAAAATATGAAAGAGAACAAGACACAGAAAAAAGACAATGGTTTGACAGAAGGTGGCAATAGCGAAATTGGTTAACACGCTCGTCCCGGTTAGACGGAGACGTCTGGGTTCAAGTCCCAGTTGCGACCATTGTCTTTTTTCTGTTTTTCTGTGTCTTGTTCTCTTTCATATTTTCGTTTAGATTATTATTGTTAACTTATTCTAATATGATCTATTTCACTGATGGGAATAACCTTCAAAAAAGTATAAAAAGAAAGTTTTTCTTATAAAAATTGAATTTCATTTTCGATTGAGAATATCTAGATTGAGATACTGTCGATCGCAGATAGGTTTTTTATCAGCTGAAGCTTAGAAAAACTCCTCCCCCCACTAGCAACCGTTACAGGTATAGTCAATAATATTCGCAATGTTATCTACACATTTGGATACAGTTATTGTAAGTTGCAATCTTTGATAAAATTTAAAGCATAAGCAGGGGTAACCAACCACATTCTGATAAGGCAAAAAAGATTTCAGGCTTACGAGTTCATCATACAACATACAACCATCTGTATCATATTTAGAGTCTACAGTGAATTTCAATTAAAGATTACCAAATTAATAAATTTTAGTAAAAATTTTCGCTCTCTCTCAGAGCTTCAAATTATCCAAAATGATCTTCTTCCACTATACAAATTAAAATACAGTCACGTCACCCTATCCCCAACAATTTTGGAAGGGATCGGCATCCTTAAAAGTCATTCCAATCTCCCAGCCCGTACTGTTAATAATATGTTCAATGACATTATTTCTTCTAAATGGTCCAACTCTTCTCTTTTATTTACTGATGGCTCCAAATCTCCTGACTCTCCTAACTGTGGTATAGGTATTAACGTTTACCACAATAATTCTAATGATAGAATATTTTATTCAATTTCAAACCAATTTTCAATATTTTCTGCTGAGTGCATTGCAATAATTGAAGCACTCAAATATATAATCAAAAATAATTGTGAACATTCCCTTGTTCTCTCTGACTCTCTCAGAGAGAACAAGGGAATGTTCTCTCAAATAATTCAATATATACTAGTGTTTCATTCGACAATTACTTCTTATTACATTTTTCCAACTGAAAACAACCAACTTTATTTATGTGAGAGAGGTATTGTTAAATACTAACGGCCTTACTAAAAAACCCTGTGAAAAATTTATTCAATTGACAAACGGCCGCGGATGTGAAAACATTACTAATTAAAAAATTGTTCTTGGAAAAAAATACACGCCGTTTACACAGCCTGGGGGGGTAGTTTATCTCTGTTTTAGGGCTGATGTCTGAACGAAATTTGGAATTTTCCTAAGTATTTTGAATGTTCTATATATTTCTTATTTTTGAAGGTGCCGTATAAACAAATACCGTTTTTAAAAACTAGATAAAATTACCGTTTAGATTTGTGTATTTGAAATACACTTTAGTTTTAAAAAACTGCCATATTTTAAGATTTAAACACGGAAAAAAATGTAAAATAATTTCTTACCAAAACATTTTTGATGAAAGTGTACAGAAATATTAAAAAAATTAAAATTTAAAAAATACAGACCTTTTATATAATGAACTTGAAATGAAACTGTCACCTCACTTTTTCCTCGTGCATACAATAAAAAAATTATAAAAAATTTCGAAGTTTTTTTTAATGCCAAAAAAATAACCTTAAAAATATCTCTGACATTTCAACACATTTCTTGCACCACTAAAGATGTTAATTTCTTTGATAAGTTTACCAACACGTGAATTTGATATTAATATTTAAAAAAAACACCACTTTTAAGAAATTCTCATAAAATAAAGTTAAAAACGTAAATTTGAACTTTTATGTAACCCAAAACAATATTTTGACAGTTCAACTTTTAAAGTACTGTTTGTTGTGCAATAACTTGATAAAACTGATGTGAAACCACATAAATAACACGGCAAATATATTAATTACATGAATAGAAGAGTGAATTGGTCGTTATAATAGAAATCATTCAGTAAAATCTCAATATTTACTAGAAATATTCCCGCCACATACAAAACTAAACCGCTATTTTTTGCGCGGGCAAGATAGTAAAATGTGCAGGCGCGACGCTATCACCATCTAGCGGCTATGAATGAAAACAAAAATTTTGTATAGAAAATTTGAAAAATTGCAGTGTTGCCAAATTTAAAACTTGTTTTAGAGTGAAATTCTTTTTTTAGTAATATTTCGTGTTTTAGTGAAAATTTGTTGTATCCATGATATTACAAAAACACAGGTAATCGGTCGCGCTGTGGTTTTTTTTTAGTAAGGCCGTAAATCTCTCGCTAGATGACGTCGAGACTAATTATGTCTGCATTTTTTGGTGAACTTGTCAAATATTAATTATTATTTTTGGATGGCGGCTTATCTAAAACCCTTTGATTGTGGCCAGTATCTTTTCTCGGAAGATTTTTTCAATATAGATGAGTGTTTCAGGCTGATAATTATTGCTTATAATAATTGTTATCTACCTTTGTGCTATGCATAAAAATCTTGCCATTAACGTTAGTTAATCAATTAAAAATAATATGTAATTGTAGCACAACTTGTTCCCTCACTTCGGGAAACTTCGTCCACAATCTCTTCAGCAGTTATCTGATCTGACTTGTCAGACAGAGGCTCCACTACCGATGAATTCGTTTGTATTCCAGATGTAGATGCCATATTCAGGTCTTGATTTTTTGTTGTGATATATTTATCTATATTCATAAACTTTTTTGTTTTTTGAAATTTCTTTTCTTTTTCTGCTTTCTGTTTTCTACACTTTTACCCAGATGGTTTTCTTTTGATAAGGTCAACGTGTTCAGACATTTTGTACTAATCAGTTAAGTAGTAATCAATAAAATCTGCAACAAATTAAATCTCTGTAAGTCGAAATATTTCAATTTTTTTTTTTATTATTACAATAAAATTTCATTATAACGCTATCCAGCGAGGACGACCAAAAACGCATTACATTTGGGATAGCTTTAAACACGGGAAGGAAGATAAAAAAAATATAGGTAACATTGATATGGCTGCAGCGTTTCGCGATAGTGCTTAGATTCCCGTTCCCGTGGGAATGAGATTTTTCCCGCTTTAAAAATAGGTAATCTATGTATTTCCTCGGGATCTATATTATCTCCGTATCAAAATTTCATCAATATAGTATAATTAGTTCCAAAGATTACCCCGCCCCAAACGTATAAACATACAAACCTACGTTATAGAGATCGATAGATAGCAGAGAGAGAAAAATATAGTAGTAGAGAATGTGTAGTATAGAAAGTTAAAATAAATTTGTACTTACCTAATAATATATCCGTCAAAATTTCAAAAAAACTAATAGCTACTTTTACACTCTACACTATTTGTTTTACAACTTTTTAGATAAAACTAATGTCACTCGCTAGTCGGAACCAAGAGTGTCGAACAAGTGCATCGCAACGTAGCGTGGAACGTCTGATTACTGCGTTTATTTTATTTAAAAATTGTAATAACTGTTTTAAGTGCGTCTACTTATGCAAAGAATGAGAATAAGCTGAATGTGTTCCGCTTCGTCAAAAATAACGCCAACTCTTTTTAAATAGAGATAGATAATGTGTTTCTCTACGGTTAGGGATTCCCGGTAAAATGAACTGCATGCAGTGGCTGCAGTGCTCCGATCGAAGGGATTGAACACTCGTTCCATTCTAGTGTTGCACCATAACAATTTTTCCCTAAATTTAGGGAATTTACGAGTAAGTAAAGAGCGCTACTGTCATATGTCAATACCGGTCGAATGAGCGAGTAGTAGATCAGGAGCTTGGTTCTGGGAAGTAGCGGACTTCTTCTGTTGAAGATGGGTTTCATTGCGCCGACTGCCTTTCTGGCTCTCGCGTGCATCTTGGCTATGTGAGATGTCCAGTTGAGACGTGAGTCCATTGTCAGGCCCAGGTATACGACTTCATCTTTCCATTCTAGGACGTGTCCTCCCATTAACTCTTAGAATTCAAGAATGGAATTTAGGCTCCCACATACTATGCCGCCAGCACGTTACCCCATCCGTAACCTGCGAAACAAGGGGAGTGCTCCTCAATTAACATATCAATTGAAAACATAAAACACATCTGAATATCCACGTAATGCTTCTACCAGGGACTCCAGACAGCAATAATCAACATCAAGAAAATGATTTGAGTATTTACGTCATCCCCACCCTGCGACTAGCCGAGCCACTATTGGTCAATGCTGAACAAAGGAAATCTCTAAATCGTAAATATTTATGACAACGAATTCATCTTCCGAAAAACTTAGAGCTAAATTTCGAGAAATCGGGAATAATTTGGATCAAGAAATAAATATCATCACCTAAAAATGGGTACCTATATGCAGTACCGGATTATCCCTTAGGCAGAGTAGGCAACTGCCTAGGGGCCCCGCATCGGCTAGGGGCCCCGCGCCCTAAGAAAAAATGACTTGCGTCAATGGTTCGAATCGAATTAGTGAGCAACTCCGGCGCCCATTTTGGAAGATGTTTTAATTTATTTTAATTTTTATTATGAACATTAGGTTTATAATATTACATGCATTAAAGAAAACCACAAAATATAATAATTGGGTTATAACCCAATAACTAATGCTCTCATTATGCACAAATAATAAATAAAAAGTCAATAATTAAAACAAATATTTGAACATAGTTGTATTTTACTTTACTTTCCTTCTATTCGTTAAGCAGCATTTAGATTATAGGTGCCGTGTGTGGCTTATATTGGCATTTGTTTTGAGTTTTTTTGCTTATATTTCTAATTATATGTTTAAAATATAAATGTTGTATAAGCTTTAGTGTGCACTACCTATCTGCTTGCAAAAATTCTTAGTTTCTCTTCACACCAAGGTTGTCTGGAAGAGATCACTTTAGTGATGAGACCGCTCATTGTACTATTGTATTCGTTACATTTTTTTATTGAATGGGGTAATGGCATACCTTCGTAATGTAGTAAAAAACAGATAAATTATTAATAAAATTACGTTGTGGTAGAAAAAAATTTTTTTTTAAGGATAAACCCTTTTCTAACTTCGAAAAACTTCCACCACTTTAGTGCAGTGGCGGACTAAGCCCGCCAGAGGCCCGGGGCGGCAAATCAGAATGAGCCCCCCTCCCCCTAGTTTGAGAAGTTGATGTAATTTTACAAGATTTTTATTCAGTTCACACGGGCCTCTGGTCTTGGGGGGCCTCCAAACGCCTCCATGTTCCCTTGATCAAATCCTAAACAAGACTATAAGGCACCAGTGCACTGTAAAAAATCATTTTCTGAAGATGCATTTGTTAGTAATTCTGTCACTAAATGTTTTAAGGAAATTCGCAAAATTGACGGAGATACAGAATTTTATAGAAAACCATTTTAAACAGTTTGTATGTTGAATTATCCTTCGGCAAAACTTTGAACGCGTTTTTCTCGAAACTGCTTTTTTCAACATGGTTGACAACATATTAGAAAAATTATGCATCTGATTTGCATGCACTAAGTCTTAAACTGTTAGGAAATCTAGTCAGTATGGCACCACTTAGAGATTTTATAAAGGGACCCCTTCTATTTTTTTTAAACAATAAAAATTTTCCATAAAAAATCGTAATTAAAATTAGCTGGTTCGCCATTTTTTCTTTTTTTTAGATATCAAAATTCACCTACAAAGACACTAGATTTTCGAACAGTTTAAGTCTTGGTGCATGCGAATCGGATGTATGGAAATTGAAAAATGTGTTAAAAAGTTTAGAGAAAAACGCATTCAAAGTTTTGCTGAAGGATAATTCAACATACAAACGGTTTTACATAAAAAGCTGAATCTCCGTCAATTTTTCGAATTTCTTTAAAACATTTGGTAAGAGCATTAACATCTTTCAGAAAATGAAAAAAAAATTACAGTGTCCTGCCCCCTCCCCCCCCCCCCCCCCCCGTTAGCCCATCATTGGTAAAGGGGCCCCGAGACGTGCATTGCTTAGGGGCCCCGACATGGTTAATCCGGCCCTGCCTATATGCTACAATAACAACTCAAAAACTGACGTCTACCAGTGATTGTTGCATTTTAAGAAAAATATTTACTACGCAATATTGTACCTTAAATCACATTTGTAAACTTGTACCTTTTATTGTTGAAACAATAAAAATTATGTGAGACTTTGGTTTAAGGATCGGGACTGTCTCGGCAATGGCTATCATACACAATTTTAACAGATCTGACCAAAAACCATAGCGATTGGGAAAAATACCTAAACACAAACACCCTTAAAAAACAGGGAGGTTCTGTACCCCAAAAGTCCAACCCGGATTTGCCCTATAAAACAGACGGCAAACCGGTAGGAAGTCAGTTCAAAACTACCAGCCAAGAAGTAACAAGTCTCCAAGAAACCAAAGTCTCCAAGTTCTAACCTACTTTAAAAGTGTTAATAAGTATGAAATTCTGTTCTACCTTTCTCCCAGTATCCCAGCCTCCTGAAACCCAACAGTCTCCAAAGTGCAAATCATATTTTTAATTCAGTAATAAATTCAGTTTTGGTCATTTTAACTAGAATCAATTGTCAAGTAATAAATTCATTAAAAAGACTATTGGCGTACCAAGTTCCATTGGCGAACCATATTCCCATTCTCCTGCTAATCCCAAAAGTCTGCAAGTCTTTTTAAGTGTTTTTTTCAGTTATACCTAGATTCAGTTTTGCCAATTTAACTTAGAATCATTGATCCAGAAGTAAGGTCATTTAAAAAGGATATTGGCGTGCCAAGTTGTGTCCAGCTCCCTATTTTAATACAAAATCTGTACAAACGTCTCACTCGTCTAGTATAACTGTTGTATTTATAATTTCTGAACGAAGTTTGGAATTTTTCCAACGTATTTTAAATGTCTTGTTTATTTCTTATTTTTTAAGATGTCGTAAAAACATATACCTTTGTAGAAACTAAATAGAATTGCCTTTTAGATTTTTGTATTTGAAATATACGATCGTGTTAGAAAAGTACAGTATTTTAAGCTTCAACATGAAAAAAATAATAAAAAAACAGCTGACTGTAAACATATTCTATTAAATAGTCGAAAAATTTAGGAAATTAATTTTTTTTAAATACAGTCCTCTTATTTTATGAATTTGGAAGAAAACTGTCACTTCACTTTTTATCTCGTTCATACAATTAAAAAGGTTTAAAAAAATATTATAATAATTCCGAAAAAATCTGACATCTTGGATTCATTTTTACGCAATTAATAAGTTGATTTGCATGCATAAGACTTTTACATTATTAAATAATATTACTTTTATGGAAGTTTTACAGGGAAGAGTCAATAAAAAAAAAACATTTCAGAAATAACCTAAAACCTATCGTTAACGATACTAAATCATCAACAAAACATTATTTAAACGACTAAAACCATTGACGTATGATATCTAGACGTCCCCTGTGAAATGCAAAATGACGCCAGAAGCCTGGAAAAAGATGGCTCAAGGCCCATTTATGAAAAAGTGCCTGCATTGTTTTGCACTGTTTAGATCGCATAGTGCTCTTTGTGTTGTACTTTTTATCGGTCTAAAAGGTCTACACTGAAACTAATTTGTGTTCCAGCCGTCCGCACCGGAGTAAATTTTTTCAAACACAAAAATATCGAATGTTGTACAAAGTACACGCCGCGGACTTTATTTTTGAAAATGTAGTCTGCTCTGACTACAACAAAAAATACACCTTACATATGTCTTATAGGCAGCGTTTTAATAAACGTAATAATGTCAAATAATTACTTTTGTTACCATGAAAATTTATAACGTCATGAAATCACCACACTGCTTGTGACGTCACGATAGCTCGATTACTAATATACACAAGGAGTGCCTGGTATCACAATTTGGAAATGGTTCTCAAACTTTTTTAAAGCGCAACCCGCTTTTAGTAATAAAATCATCTACCAAGATAGACCGGCTCTAAGGGTATTATTGAAAATGACCCCAGAACCCATTCAGTTTGGTTTACTTGCCCATTTACAAAAAGGGCGCGTAACGTACAGCAGCATTTAGTTCGCAGTATGCTTCGCATTTTGCCCTTAGTTCGTCTACAGTAGGGCGAATTTGTCTCCTGTTGCGTTTATTCTTTTATCACAAAAATAACCCAATAATGAAAAGTACTTGCAATTTTGGCGGCTGATTCAAAATTGACCTACAAAACTAAAATTGGAAGCTGACCTCATCTCAAACAAAGAGCTAATGTTCGAAAAATTAGTTGAAAAGCGTCGCATTAATTTGTATTAATTGGGAATAATTTTTAATTTCTGTTTGTGGCCTACTTCTGTAAAATTGTAACCATTGTTTGCGTGTTTTTTTTACACTAGCTCCACACAGGAGGCCCTAAAAAAAATTGCCTCACGGCCTATGTCATCTTAGGGGATGCTTTATGGAGGGTCTTTTTGAGGAAGGGAAGGATAGGAAATTCTGGGAAGAGGTGAGGGGTGGGTAGGAAAATGAGGGTGGGTAGTATTCTGGGGATCAGCGTGTCCAGGAGAGACGGACATACGAATCCATCCCTCCAACTGCGGTGCAAGGCGATGTTCCGACAGTGCGGCTGGAGAAGTCAAAGGGACTCCCTAAACCATTCTCTCCCGACCCGGTCTGCCATACAGCTGATGGGCAGACGCCTCCGCCACCAAGACCTGGACACACCTCACCCCATGAACCCAAAGATAGCGAACCACTTGGGATGACCTATAGCAGAGGTGATGGTTATCCAATAAATGGTTCCCGGGGTGGCGGTATCCATACCCGCTTCCCAAATTGAATACAGCAAACCCTATATAAGAATACAGTAAAAAAACTATGTTTTTCTAATTTTAATTATTCATGTGTCAGGAACCACACTTTGGTTACCCTCTCAAAAAACTTAACACGATGTTGACCACACACTAAAAGAACAAGACCATCCTTCACGTATATTATACCGGCTCCAAACACATGGCAAGCCTCCGCAAGCGTCCACAAGTCCCAGCGTCTGGAGCGCGCGTGTGGCTTGGGTTGCGTAAGCTTGCGAGAGCTTGTCGCCGATCCGATCGAGGTCGGATATTTTGGCCACCAAGCGGCAAACGCTGGCGTTGCATCCACACGTTGGTCCAACTTACGGACAATAAACAAAATATTAGAATACTAAATGAATTAACTGGTACGATTTCTATGGATTTTAATCATCCACTATCTTCTCTTTCGAATTCTTCGCTTTCTTTCGTTTTGTTTCGCTTTAAAATAGAAATAGCATTTTTCAAAAATGACAGCTGATGCAGCTGCTTCGACGTCCGCCATCTTTGGGCGCTGCGCGCGCAGCGAATGTACTGGCGCGCTTGCAAGTGTGGGGACGCCAGCCATTCGTTTGCCAGAGTTTGCGTGAGCTTGCGACAAGCAGCTTGTCGCAAGGGTCTGGCCGTAGCATTAAGTGACTATTTAATTACAGGTTTGATGAGAATTACAAGATATGATAAGGTATATAAATATTTCATCTGTTTGTTCTTAGTCTTAGGTGGTCCTGTGCTGAGGCTGGTAGATTTCTTTGATTTTCCGTTATTTAGTTTATATGATGTTTTTAATACATTCTCTAGTATGTCTGCATTAATTTCTTTCACACATGTTTTGATTTTTTCCTTAAAATTATTTATCTTTTCTATCTTTTTCAAACTTGGAGGAAGGATGTTGTAAAGTTTGCCATATATATGTGGTTTCTTTGGCCAAAACTTGTCTTGAATTTTGGAACATCTCGTATATCCTTTTTGAGGCTCTTGTGTCATGTATACGAGTTTCATTAGGAGATTTTCTGTTTTTAAAATGATGTATAAGAATATTCTTGGCATATATTTGTTTTAAATTTAGAATGTCAAAACACTTAAAAATATCTTTTGAGGGGGTTCTGATGGGTAATTTTAGTATGGTTTTTATAAAGCTCTTCTGAGCAATATCTAAGTGGTTAATATGATTTGCTGTAGCAGATCTCCATACTAGAATTCCGTACTCAAGACGGGAATGACATAAAGCATAAAATAGGTACTTTTTTGATGTCTTTCCTAGGAAGTATGTTTCTTAGGTTTTTGAAGAAATATACAAGTCTCGTAAGCTTTTTAGTGATTCCATTTATGTGTATGTTCCATCTAAGGTTTTCGTCTATTTCCACTCCTAGATATTTAATACTTTTTGCCTTTGTTATAATAGGGCAAGAGTAATGTGACTTATTGTTTTGACAATCGTGCAATTTGAGAGTGTATTATTTATCCGGTTGACCTCTTGAGTTTATTGAAAAGGCTAGATAATTAGTTTTAATTACATTGAGCGTAAGAGAGTTCATCCGAAGCCAATTTTGAAGTACAGTTAGTCCATGTTCAGCCTCTTTATAAGTGTCCATCCAGTCCTTTTCATGGAATAACATAACAGTATCATCGGCAAAACTAATTATGTTTCCATTGATGGGAAGTTTGGTAATTTCATTTATGTAGATTAGAAATAAGATTGGTCCCAAGACACTTCCTTGAGGGACGCCGTAGTTTATTGGAAGAGGATTACTTTTTTGTTGGCCTATGTGTACTTGTTGTGTTCGTCCTGTCAAGTACGTCATCAGTAAATATAGTGGAGTGCCAGATATGCCAATTTTTTAAAGTTTTGTGAGAAGAATTGTATGATCTATTGTGTCAAAGGCTTTTTTTAGGTCTATAAAAACAGCCAGACATTTTTTTCTATCGTCTAAACTTTTTATGGCTATTCTTGTAAAATTTTTAATGGCGTTCACGGTACTCAAACTTTCCCGAAATCCATATTGTGTCGGGGATTTTTTTTATTAAATTCCATTCCATTCTTTAATACATGCATTGCGAGTCCAGTGACTAGAATTTAAACAAAAAAAGATAATAATTCGGTAAGTATGCACCTTCTCACACAATATAAAAGATTATTTTGAACCATTGACGTGTGATATCTAGACATGCCCTATGAATTGAAAATGACGCCAGAAGCCAGATAAAACTGGATCAAGGCCCATTTATGAAAAAGTGCCTGAATTGTTGTGTACCTTTTAGATCGCATAGTGCTTTGTGTTGTACCTTTTATCGGTCTATACTGAAACTAATTTGTGTGTCAGCCGTCCGGACCGAGTTAATTTTTTCAAACACAAAAAAATATATACCACTTCCGAATATTGTACAAGGTTCACGCCGCGGACTTTATTTTTGAAAATGTAGTCAGCTATCCGAATACAAAATAAAATGTATGCATTTCAGATAGCATTTAAACACCGCATTCATTAACGTTGATAAAGTTGAATCTTTAAAACGAGTCGAGCAATGTTTCTGGCGTCATTCCACTTAGCCCGGTTCGTTCACTAATACATTGACATACAGGCTAATACATTAATTGATCGATGACTAAAACTGAAAAAAAGTAACGCCAGCATTGGTAATTATGTTGAATTACACCAATATCACAGTGAATTGATCATTTAAACGAAAATTATTTTCAAAAACATAAATTAAACTGCAAGTACAATTCAACATGTCAAACATTAAGTTTTACCGCGAAGCGTTTTAAAAAAAGATGGCCGAGGCGCCTCCGCAGATCTATGTGAGATTCAAGGGGACCAACATAAAAATCATAAAATAAGTGATACTGTTATTATTAAAGATGTAAAAACGCAGATCACCACGCAAGCAACAAATATGCAGTTGAATTATCGTTAAAGCGTTTTGTTATTAGTGGCTGATTGTGTATTAAATGAGTATTGTTAGATGTTTTAACAATTAAAACATATATTTCAGATTGGAAAAATACGAGCATGGATAGACGATATTAATAAAAGAACAAAAACAATGAAAGGATTATACAGCGAGTCACTCTTTCAAGAATCTGAACGTATGTATATATATATAATAAATTTATGACTAAAATGAATATTTTTATAATTAAAGTCCAATACACAATAAAGGTGAACAATCATTGGCGTGGTTTGTTAAGGGCCAATAACCAGCCAACGGCCGAGAATTCATACTTCGTCGAAAGATGTTCTTACGATAGTACAGGGCGGTTCCAATCAGAAAGATTAATTAATCTCCGTACCAGCTTTTTAAAATAATAACTCAATATCGATTTTATTTCAATAAGAATTTACTTTAATTTATACCTACATTCAAAAATGCTGAAAGGCGTGATGATAAAACTATTAAAATTATGTACTTTTTGATATTTTTTTATTATAAGTATTTATAATTTTTCAATAATGTCTAAGCAAAATAAGAATGTTAAAAAAATCTTAAATATATTAGTTTGTAAGACTGTAAATAAATAGACAAACTGAAGTATTTCGGCATAAAACACGTGTACGGATCTCTTTTTAAATGATTTTATTTAAAATAAAATTCTGAAACGTAGCTTTCCCAGATAATGTGTTGATTTATTTTACTGCATGATTATATGATTTGAAATGTGTGTTGTATAATAGAAAACTTATTGTACTAAAAATAAACATATTTTCCAAAAATTTAAAACATAGCTTCATTAGATAAAAGAACAGTCTTTAGCAGTGGCGGACTAAGCCCGTCAGGGGCCCGAGGCGGCAAAGCTGAATGAGGCCCCCCCTAGTTTAAAAAGTTAATGTAATTTTACAAGATTTTTATTCAGTTCACACGGGCCTATGGTCCCGGGGGGCCTCCAAACGCCTCCGTGTTCCCTTGATCAAATCCTAAACAAGGCTTTAAGGCACCGGGGCACAGATTAAAAAATGTCATTTTTTTATATTTCATTTTCTAAGAGATGAAATTGTTAATAATGCTATCACCTAATGTTTAAAGGAAATTCTAAAAAAAAATAAATTCAGTTTTACACAGTTGTAAGTTGAATCATCCTTCAACAAAAATTTGAACGCATTTTTCTCGAAACTACGTTTTTCAACCTGGTTGACAACATATTAGAAAAAGTATACATCCGATTTGCATGACTGTTGAAATCCAGTCACCACATAAGGATTTTTTTATAAAGGGCCCCCTTCTATTTTTTTAAAAACGCTGTAAATTTTCATAAAAAAATCGAATATAAAATTCGCTGGTCCGACATTTTTTTTTTTTTTTTAATATGAAAATTCCCCTGCGTGGTGCCATAGACACTGGATTTTCGAACGGTTTAAGACTTGGTACATGCAAATGTAAATGCAAATGCAATAAAAATATATACAGGCGGATGTATAGTTTTTTTAAATATGTTGTCAACCAGGTTGAAAAACGAGTTAAAAAGTTTCGAGAAAAACGCATTCAAAGTTTTGCTGGAGGATAATTCAACATAGATACAAACTGTTTCAAAAGGTTTCACATAAAATGCTGTAAAAAACATTTGGCGAGAGCTTGGTGAGAGCATTGTTAACTTTAGAAAATGAAATTTTAAAAAAATTATAAACATTTTTTTACAGTGTCCTGGTGCCTTAAAGCCTTGTTTAGGATTTGGTCAAGGAAACACGGAGGCGCTTGGAGTAAGGAGTAAAAGGAGGCGCTAAGATAGTAAAAATAATACGAAGTGCAATGCGTAAGTGAAACTGGAACTAAAACTGTACAGACACTAGAAAGATCAGTAGAAGTAATTTTATTTTAAAAATTGTAAATTACCGGTTCAGGATGTATTTACTTATTCCTATTTTATCTGTATGGGATGGTGTTTATATGGGACCTCCCAACTCCAAATCACCTCTTAGATAGGTACTAAGCACATTTTAAAGACACTTTTATATTTCATTTTCTAAAAGATGCATTTGTTGATAATGCTTTCACCAAATGTTGTAAAGAAATTCGTAAAATTGACGGAGATACAGCATCTTCTATAAAACCATTTTAAACATTGTGTATTGAATTATCCTTTAACAAAACTTTGAATGTGTTTTTCTGAAAACTAAGTTTTTCAACCAGGTTGACAACATCCGAGTATTAGAAAAACTATACATCTGACTTGATGCATGGTAACATGAAACTTAAACTGTTCGAAAATCCAGTCACTATAGCCAGGGCCGTATTATCCATAAGACGTATAAGCAACTGCCTAGGGGCCCCGAATCGGGTAGGGGCCCTTAGGGTAAAGGGGCCCCGAGACGTACATTGTCTGGGGGCCTTGACATGTTTAAGCCGACCCTGGTATAGCCGTATTATCCCCAAGGCAGTGTAGGCCACTGCCTCGGGCCTCGGGTCCACTGATCGGCTAGGGGCCCCTATGGTAAAGGGCCCCGACATGTTTAATCTGGCCCTGAAACTACGTAGGGATTGTTTTATAAAAGGCCCCCTTCTATTTATTTTTTTTATGAACGAAGAAAATTTACCATAAAAAATCGAAAATAAAATTCATTTAAAAATGAAACGAATTCAAAGTTTTGCTGAAGAATAATTAAACATACAAACTGTATCTAACGCTTTCACATAAAATGTTGTATCTCCGTCAATTTTTTGAATTTCTTTGAATAATTTGGTGACAGCATTCTTAACAAGTGCATCTACGAAAAAATGAAATCATTTTTTTATTTATTGTTGATCCTTAAAGTCTTGTTTAGAATTTTATCAAGGGAACGCAGAGGCGTTTGGGTACCCCGAGGACCGGGGGCCCGGGCGGACCCCCCCCCCCCCCCCCCCCCCCCCCCCCCCCCTTAGTCCGCCACTGGTCTTTAGAAATCAATTTATAATTTTTTGTGGAAAAGAGTCAATACGTCTAAAATTTGATTTAAAAATGACATATTTACGGTTTTAAATGGTTATTCCCTCTTAAGTGGTCGGTTGGTAGTTGCGATATTTTTCCTTCTGCAACAATTCTGTATTGATGCTGATGGGGGATTCCCTCCCGAGGTGCGCAATCTCGTATCTCTATCTTTGAGGCCAAAAGCCAGGTCCACCCCATTCCGAGTGTGCTGACATTGGAAGTTCAGCGATAAGATGTTGTTTGCTGTTGATGAAAACTTGTGTTGGCAAATTTTTTTTCAAAAAGTGTACATTTCTATTTAAACTTTAAATGCAGGTCTTCTTGTAGCAAAAAATCTCCTTTGGGCCGGAATGTTCAATTTTGTCCTAATGAGAGGTACATAATATTCTCAGTAACTTGTAGAGGAGGGTGGTGTCTTGGGGAGCGAGATATTATTTTTTTATTTAGGAAACAGACAGTCATACAAAATGATAATATAACAATGAACATTCATATGTTGTAGACCAATTAAGTTCCATTAAGTTTAAAAGTAAAGTTATTAACAAACATAGTTATACTATTTACTACGGATAATAATATTATAAATTTTCACAAAAAAGAAAAAAAAGTATTTTAAGTTATTAATATATTAAGCTGCATTTTATATGATTTCGAGTCATGGATGAAAATGTCTACATCTCGTAAGGCATTGTTAGTTTAACAATGTATATGATTATTATATGTAGTATTTAAGGGCACGCAGTTTACTTGTTTACATTTATTACACAATTACCCATTGTAGTACTAAGGGCAATAATTGAAGATTTTGTTCTATCTATTTCCATTTTATCCGTGATATTTATCGCTAAAATGAAACTCACACAGATATAATATGTATTATTGTAGAAATGCAGGAAGAGATGCAATCCAGTATGATAATTTGCACAGCACTTGGGCTCAAGGTGTGCGGAGCTCTAAAAGAGTTTCATGAAAAGATAAACACCCAGGAAGAGGGAGACATTGTTTTCAGAGTCATAGATTTACAATATATCACAACAAACCAATTGTACCTAGAAGCTCTGGACGCTCACCAGATTTTTGTCAACGAATACAGAGATAGCCGAATGATTTTTCTTCGCCAGCAGGTCAAATTAAGTACCTACAACATTTATTTTGAACAAATTATATTATCTAGCTGTATGTAATAATTGTGTTCACAAAAACAAAAAATATAGATGCGATTCTTAACTTTATTACGAGTATACTAAGTAATTGTATTTTTTTCTGAATTTTAGCTAACACTAATATAACAGAAGAGGAATGTCAAGGGCTTTTAGAGTCCAACAGCATATCATTATTTGCTGATGGTGTAAGTTTTGTTAATACAGATAGATCATTTGTAGTAACACAATTTAAAACAATCAAATAAGGTTGAACTAAATATTTTCTTTTTAGACTGAAGCTGACACAAAAGAGGCTCAACTAGCACTGCAAGATGTGGAAAGTCAACATCGGGAACTAATTAGAATTGAATACGAATTAATGGAAGTAAGAGATATGTTCCTGCAGATGGTTTCCCTGGTTAACCGGCAAGTAAGTACCACAATACTCACAAAATGAATACATACATATTTTAACAGATATCCAGTTTCTGACCGCTTATTAAAATTTCTTTTCTTTCTCAGCAAGATCGGATAAAGACAGTTGAATATTTTGCAAATCAAGCCACTATCCATGTTAAATACGGAAACCAAGAATTAGCAAAAGCAGTCGAGAACAAAAGCAGGGCGAAAAAAGTGAGTATTTCGATCGCCCATTTAATTGGTTTGTTAGCAAATTCGCTGCTGACATTATTCTAAGAAAGATTGTCAATGACAATTTTATTTTTATTACGATGGCTTGATAAATACTGAACCTGTATTTCCCAGAAAGAATTGCATAAAGTATTTTGATTCAGTCAATATATTGATGTTTATATTAGAGATGCCACGAATAGTGATTTTGCCGAATACCGAATACCGAATATTCGGCGACACTTGTACATTTTGCGGGTGATAAGTTCCGATCGGCATCATTGAAGTGCGTGTGGTAACTACGTACTTGTTTCATTTGCGAGTAGGTAGTGTCACAACGCGCATTATTTGTTGATTGTTACGTCAAATTGTGGTACTTATAGTGTGTATCACGTATCACGTCTGCTTGTTCGCGAAAAGCTTTACAAAACGGCACAATTTAATAAAAAATCACCTATTTGGGAATATTATGAAATTTGTAGTTAGGACAATAAATTTTAAATATTAAATTTATATGCATTTTTTTCATCATTTGGTATTCAGTATTCGGCCGAATGGTTCGGAATATTCGGCCGAATACCGAATATTAAAAAAAGTGGCCGATTAAGCCGAATACCGAATAGTAGCCGAATATTCGTGGCTCGTGGCATCTCTAGTTTATATTGCAAACGTCTCTGTAATGCTTTTTTACTAGCCAATCATGTAAAAAATGAAAATGACATTCAAAGACGTTGGCGTATTTAAACAAATTGGCACTTGTTTGACAGTTGTTTATTAATATTATTATTCAATTAGATTGAAAAATCACATCATCAAATCATAAACTCATCTGCACATAAGGTAAAATTGTTTTAAATTTTGTTACTAATAATAGTAAAAATTCTGTTTTTTTGTTTTGTTTCAGAAACCAATAATAATATGTGTGCTTATCGGAGTGTTTATTGTAGTATCAATTTCCTCGACCATATTACTAAATATTGTGCGATTCTAGAATGTGTCTTTCAATCGTGATTAAAAAAAACTCCTATCTTAAAATTGTCCGCAAAAAGAACTTTTACACCAAGGGGCTGGTGGAACAAAAGCAATGTCGAGTGACACTCGACATTGGAGTGGAAAGGGTTAAAGATAAATATAAAGATGTCACTTTATCAAGTATTGCATTGTCTATGTGTTGGCTTTAACAAAAAAATCTTTCTTGTTAAAGCTTGTTCTTTATTGAATTTTTTTGCCGTCCCCTACGGGTTAAAAAAAATGAAAAGAACTCGTATATTATGGTAACGCTGGCATCTTGGAAGCGGATGGAACTTTCGAACCCTTTTTTTACAAAACAGCGCTCTACAAATTATCCAATTATTATTATTATTATGGGGAAGACTTGTACGTAAAAAAATATGGAAATTATTGAATTGAAACCAATAATTTTCGATTTGTTTGCAAACAAGGAAACAAAATCAATTCACAAATAAAATACTGGAAGATTTTAAAAGAATTATTAAATATTTTAATAGAAATGTACAGGCAAATCATTTTAAAGAGCGCTCATTTGTAGGTGCACACCGATAGTGTTTAAAATTGCTTCAAAATAGTTTGAAAAACCTGCCTGCAGTCCCTTTTCACCCCGCAGCAGTCTTGCGAAACAGTAGGTATAATATAATCTGTCAAATAAGAGTAGAAAATATAATAAATGGAACTAAAAAATTTGTAGGCTGGTAACACTAATTTAACTGTCAAATATTCTTTATTGACGCTTGACGGTATTAGTTGATTCAAGTTGATTTATGGCAATGACACAGTGGTATTACATTCATTTATGGACACAGTATAGAACACAGTAAACCACATTTAAAAAAACGTTTTTTCCTCATGAAATAAATTTGATTAAAAGGTGTTTTATAAAGCGATTTGCTTTAATTTAATTTAATATAAATTTGATAAAAAAGATAGAAAGGAAGAATCACTAATGGTGAGTTTAGTTACACTACTTTTAGATCTGAATGAGTTAAATATATTCAAATCTAAAATTAGAGACATGATCTAAAGCTCAGGCAACGCTGGGTACTTAATCTAGTATTAAATAAATGTGAGCAATTTCTAAACTGTGCTTTATATTTTATTACAATATCGATATTCTTCATTATGTTCAAAATTGCAAAGGTATAATAATAATATACGTTTTTAGCCATTGAAAAAATAATAAAAAACAAGAAATACAAAAATAAAATTAATTTAATATATCCGGTACAAAACCAAAAATTTGAATGTCTCAAATTTCTCGGCCCAATATCTTTAAAAATTGCAAAAGAAATTAAAAAATGTGGTTTAAATATAGCTTTTAGAACCAATAATAATATGGGAACAAACCTTAAAAACTCGAAAAGTAAAAATCCTAAACTGAATAACGGTGGCATATATGAATTAAAATGTGACCACGTCGACTGTAACACTACTTACATCGGACAAACGGGTAGGGCATTCTCAACTAGATTCAAAGAACATTTACGATGTTATAAAAATAAAAACACCGCTTCAAAATTCGCAGAACATCTCTTAGAAAATAATCAAGTTCCACTTAAAAACAACCAGCCAAAACCATTACATATAGAACGAAAGGGTCTTAGATTAAATTTGCTTGAACAATTAGAAATCAATAAACGAACGAATGACCCCAACATAACACTAATTAATAAAGGAAAATTATTTATTCTCCACTACTTAGTATTTTTACCAAACCTAAACAATTGGCCTAAAACAGGATCCATTCCTAGTTGGCTAGTCAAAGTTTCCACATATGTTTTATTGTTCAATTTTATGTGAAATAAAGTTATTATTATTATTATTATAATGCACTTAAATGAGTCATAGAAATAACATCATTCTAAATCAACAAAGAAAACCCTTGCACTTAGTGCAAGTGAAACCAAAAAGGGAAAGATTCGGAATCCCATTTAATCACTCTCTCAATTAGTGTCTCTGCAAATTGGATTTACCGGTAATAAATCAATTTGGACACCTTCATAAATTGACATCTAAATTGTTATAAATAAGTCGTCCGTACGTGGCTTCACCACAGTTTGAAAATGACCTTACAAGTCGAAACAGCTGTAACTAAAATACATTCATAAATACTTGCAGAACTCGATAATTACATATCAAATTTATTTAATTAAATTTCTAAAAAAAATTGAAATGGAGTTCTAATTAAAAACAATTAATAAGATATTCTTGATTCAACTAGTTATTTACCTAGCCAGGAATTAATGACGCACAGTACCTACCTACTTACTGGTTGAGTTCATTAATACAATATAATTAATAAAATTAAACACTTGTTACCTAACCTAGATTTTGATGATTTCTTATCGAAATAATAACTTTTGACAGGCTCTTTAAATATAACATAGATACACCCCAAATTTTCACTAAAATAAATATGTATAAGAACGCGCACGCGTTTTTATTTTAAGCAAGATATACATCCCAGGTTTTGAATTGGCTCCCCCACACGCACACTTCGGCGCGACCGAGTCCCGCGCCACTTCAGGCCGCCGCGCAGAAAAGTAAAGACCGATAGGTTTACAGCGCAGTTCACCGTGAGACTTTTCTGCACGGCGGCCTGAAGTGGCGCGGGACTCGGTCGCTCCGAAGTGTGCGTGTGGGGGGCACTATTGGTTTGTATGGCAAGCAGGGTTTATGTTGTTGTAAGTACTATTCATGTTAATTTAATTATGAATGGCACATGTTGTTCAGTGTATGTGGAAATAAATAAATAACAATACTTTGAATTTTTATTACTTATATGTAAAATAGATTTATTTTAAATGTTTAAAATTTTCTCAATGACATTTTTTTCGATATACGCGGCATATTTTCACATTTTTCATTTTTTTGTAAATATATGTATATCAATTGTCCTGTTGATCAGTCAGATATCTCCAAATAAAAGTTTGAGATAATATGGAAAGCTTTTTTAGAATGCTCACCATAAATCAAATAGTATTTGCTTATTTCTGTGTTTTACGTATTAAATATGCTATAAAAAATACCAGAAGACATAATGGTCTGGTACATTAGTATGACATTTTTAAATATCCTACTGTACTTGTATGTGTAATTTATGAAAAATTAATTAGTTTTAAACCACTTTATCTATTACGCACAATAGTCAATTAGTTTCCCTTATAACTAACTACACAGTTGAATATTGGGTGTTATAAATAAAGTAGTTTAAAACAAGTCATTTTTCAATTAAATTATAATGTCAAGACAAAAAAATATTGCTTTATTCGATAATATATATTATATGAACCAAATTAGTGTTTTTTGCACATATCCCGCTAATAATAAAGATTTACGTAAAACTACAATATGCATGTAAGGGGTCGTACATTAATCACGTGAGGCTCGAAAGGGGGGGGGGGGTTGAAAAAAAATCACGAAACATCACTAGGGGGGGGGGGGTAAAATGAGATATCACGTGTATTTATTTTTCATTGAACGCACGACTTCTAAAGGTGAACATCCTATACTTTGTACTAAAAAAATACACGTGATTAATGGACGACCCCTTATATTAAAAAAACATTGTCGTCTTGTGCATTTTCACTCTTATTCTCTAATAATCATTATAATGAGAATTGTGGTTAATAATAATTAAATAATGTTATAAAAATAAAACACAAACACTTTGTATTTAACCACGAATTTATTATTGCATATATCGACCGGTTTCACTTCGACCAAGCTTCTTCAGGATATAAATAATAACTTTTTTTTTTTTTTTTAATTCACTAGATTCTTATGTTCTTGAGGAGATGAATCATTTAAATTTACTGAATTTAAAGTTAATGTTCTTTATACAAATAGAACGGCGTCATATGCGCCTTGCAATTTTTACCGCTTGTGGGTATTTAAAATGTTACCTGGCTATTATAGGCTTAAAGGTCTTGTGTTTTGTCGGTTGGGAAAAAGTGTTATGTAAAAAACCCAACTAAAATTGCATGTTTGGCACAGCCCAACAAGCAGGATTGCAGCCAAGCTCGGGGGGAATATATACATACGTGTGTATTTGTGTTATGTTGGGAGTGGGAAGGAGTCGGTCATGTCCTTTTGTTTGGAGCTCTTCCGCATTTGCCTTCGGGAATGAGGAAACCATGAAAAACCTCATCCGGGAAGAGTCGGCCGAAAGTCAACATGAAACTTGCCGGCCTTCAGTGATTTCAGTGTATGAAATCCTGCATTCTGTGGTGAGGGGTGTGAGTGTCTGTTTTTATGTGAAATACATACTTTATGGGAGATTTAGGATAAACATACATAGACATATATAAAAATAAATATTATTATATAAATATATAAATAGATATATAAACATAAGTTGGGGGAGGGGTCTGGTGGTTAGGAATACCTACTGCTCGTTCAGTCATCCGTGTCTGAAAAAGGGTTGTGCCAAATGTGATTTAGGTCCATCAGGATATGTTTAGGTAGTCTGTGTTTGTATCTGAAGGGAAGGTCACTAGGTGCATCGTATTGACCGATTTCCTTGATGAGTTTATTTTTGCTGTGTTTTAATGACTTGTAAAATCGGTCTGTCAGTCTGTGCGTGTATTCAAATAGGGTCGGAATGTTTTCTCTGGCATGTAGTCTTTTCAAATTTGTTCTGATTCTAGTGTTGTAAGTGATTTTAATGCAGAGATTTTGTAAGGTCTGTAGTTTAGTATGGTCAGAGTATGAGATGCTGCCCCACACGGGAATAGCGTAAGTCAGTACCGGTCGAATGAGCGAGTAGTAGATCAGGAGTTTGGTTCTGGGAAGTAGCGGACTTCTTCTGTTGAAGATTGGCTTCATCGCGCCGACTGCCTTTCTGGCTTTCGCATTCATCTTGGCTACGTGAGATTTCCAGTTGAGTCGTGAGTCCATCGTCAGGCCCAGGTAGACGACCTCATCCTTCCATTCTAAGACATGTCCTCCCATTTCGATGTTGACGTCTGGTGTTCTGGTTTGTTTCCTCGTGTACATTATGACTTCGGTCTTGGCCTCATTTAGTTTGAGGCGCCATTTTTTGTAGAACTCTACGAGGGTGTCGAGCGCCCTTTGTAGGTACATGGCCGCCATATCCGCTTTCATCGAGGAAACTGTTACGATACCTTCGGTAGCAGGGTTTGATGAGCTTTAATGTTAATACATTTTAATAAAACAACTTTAGTGTTATAGTGATGATCAGGTACCCACAGATTTTATCCCGTAGGAAGCGCCAATTCTGGACGGGTTATGGTTCCCGTCAAGAATACCTGTGGTTCCCAAATATGCTCAGGGGGTGGATTCTAAACCATGATGTGTGTCGCTCTCCAAAGGAATGGTGTGTCAGGTACATAATTTAAAAGGCAGAGTTGTGAGAACAAGCTTATAATTATTATAAAACAAATGGCAATCAGGGTTTTTAAATATGTCATTTCACTTACCCCCATGAACCGACCTCTTTTATTGTGTATACTATCGCTAGCTAACTAAGAAACTGTCCATCTAGTGGCTGCTAGGCCCAGGCAGCATTTTCCCCATGCAGGATCTGGATGGCCCTCACGAGGCCGAGATCTGGAGACAGTTCCGCCGCCAAAGTTGAAACATCAAGCGGCCTTACGCCACGATCAAATTAGTTAAGTCCTCCCGCCGCCAAAGGGAAATCATCGGGGGGCCTGTCGCTAGAAGAATTATGAAGGAGGGAGACCGCCCTCAGTCCAGACGAGAGTCAAGGTCGGCGTAAATTTACTTCTCCCTCACAAAGAACGGCAAATTACATCACGGGCTAACGGTACACCGGTCATCCGTCAAAACAGGGCTCTGTCCCCAGTGTGATCGCACGTATTACATCTCGATTCAAATATATCCCGGGTTTTCTAGCACGCCTGCCGCCATTTTACGTTGCCGGAAACTCGACTAATCCCAATACAGAGATTCAATCCTTCCGAACACACAATGCGTACCCATTAATACTTTCACCGCCCGACCTTATTTAAAGTTAAAAAGGAATTATTTTCCCGTTCAAATACTAAGTTTCTCACAAAAACTCTTGACTGTCGCGTGGTTAGACACGGGGCCCAACTCTCCCGAATCTACCCACGCAAGAAGTCACGTATATCGCCGGAACTGTCTAGATGTCGCCCCAGGCCGTCGATCAAATCAAAGCTGGCACACTAATAATTAATAACAAGTTCCTACCTAATTACGATTTCGACGGGTAGGGTTGTTAGGATGCAGTACAAATAATAAAGATGTTAATAATTATATTTAAAGTAATACGGATTTGTACTGCATCATAACATTACCCCCCTCGCCACCAAATGTTTGCCCCCAAACATGTAATTCACACAAAACAACCTGATCCTATGCTGTCTAGATCGGTCCACGGGATTTCTAAAACAGTAAAACAAAATTATAAAATACAAGCAAGCAGTGAGCAGTAAAATTTGGAAAAGTAAATGACAAGAAAGAAAAAAAAATATATTAGATTTGTCAACAACTTATTTCGAATGGGTGTTTCGCAACTCCAGTCGCACTCCATCAAGCTTAAGGCCGGATGGCCAGGTTTACGAAACAACCATTCTTTTTATGATAGGCTTACGAATAATGATGCTGGGAAGCATAGAAAGAAGCGGTGTAACGCGAACGGAGTCTCAAGCACTCGCCGTATGAAGTACAATGAGTTTTGAAAACCGAACTAAGCCACGAACTGCCGTTAGCGTTACAACTGCAATACAATAATACAACTTAAGAAAATAAGGACTTAACAGTAAACATAAGAAATAATTAAAATCTAACACCTTTTGAACCAACAACGACACTTAAATGCCTTAAGGCAACACTTTCCTTAAATAGGTTTTTAAAGAAGCCACATAGGCATCACTTTTTAGGATGGAAAACCAATCCTCAAATAACACTGCCTCTACTTCTCCATAGGAGATAAGAAAAACACTTCGTTGATTACCTAACTATCCTATCTAACTAGGTCGCATGGGGGTGCATACCAGAGAAATGGCGTAGTTAATACAGAGTGTTAAATTGTCAACAACCATCGCATAAGAATGGTGCCAATGTAATAATGTATACATCCATCAATATAGAAGGTGCAATCGGGTCAAGTGATATGCCACTATCATCAGTATAAGAACCGTTAATAGGTTAGACGCATTATTTTAATGAAACCTTCCATGTTATAAATTAATTAATTATATAAATAAACTATAAAGAAGAGTAACAAAATAAATAATGAAATTTGATTATTCTAAGGGTCAATCCAACCATAACCAAACTTACTTATAACTAAATACAATGAAAATTTTTTGCAATTTTTAAATATTATTTATGCAAGAACAACTAGTGTGTTCACCAAAATGACTATCAAGAGGTCAATAAGTAAGCAACAAATACAAATTAACAATATTTTGAAAAAAAAAAAAAAAAAAGCTCAGAACACAAGGAAAGGTTTCGCAACATCTACATATGCTCTGGACTCTTTAATAAAATTAGATACAAAAAAAAATATGACTGAAGTGACTTAAAATGTGGAAGGAACGGAGTTGGCACGTCGTTCCACATTATAAGCTTGTCCTAGACTAAAAAAGAAAAAATAAGGAAGATATGTATCTTGTTTCATCAGCAGGAAAGCGAATTTTTATTTATATTTTATTATTGGAAAGTCTAATTTAATTACTAAATTTAATATTTATGTGCACCGTTTGATGCGGGCTTAAAATTTGAATCTTGGACCTGTCGAGACATCTTTTGTAAAGCCATGTCACTATATGCATATCAATATTAATGATGAAACAAGAACAATCAGCGTTTGTACACATATAGTGGAAAACAAGGCTTCCTTATTTTGCCCATCTTGAAGCGAAGGAGACAGTCGGGTTGTAACTACTTGCATTTCAAAATGTATACAAACAAATATTACATAGTACGACAAATTAACCTAAGGCACTTATTTAGAGAGAAATGCTGTTATGCTCTTGTAAAACAACATACACGATTCAGAAGAGCATTTAACTGACCATTCATCTGTTTACCTGAAGTCTATTATACGCATAATCTGTTTATAACTAAAACTAATGCTAATAAGGTATATTTCTAATCCATTCAATTCGAGTACTATTACCGGAGTTGATGGTTATGTTTCAAAGGAGTAACTTATGAAATAAAAATATTAGATTTATAAATACGCCCACGCGGAGTAGTTAACACGAATTTCCCCGAAATGAACCTAGGACAGGAGAAGAGACTGTCAGAACGCTAGGAATTCTTCAACCCGGTTGATCAGGCCTGGTTGAAATAGAAACTGGATTAAATCCTCCATGTTTATGGCAAAAAAATTATACGTCAAGTGTGTGACATTAAATTATTGATTGAATTATTTACCGTTCTTACTTTTTTATTATTTTATATCGTTTACTGATTGTATGGGCTTGACAAATAATTGGCTCTTTTTAAGCGTCTAATATAAAATAATGTAAAGGATTTGATTGTGTATATTTTTGACTTGCATTGTGAGAATAATAAAGTGATTAATTTAATCACTTGTAGTATGTCCAATAATGATCAGCGTGACAACGGACCTTCTATCTCCGGCAGCCTAATCATCTGCGGCAATAGATCCTCCGCCTTCACCCTGATGCTGGAGCATACCGATTCCGAAACGTCGGGCAACGACCCTCCCATGAACAGATCCCTTATCTGCCCATAGGTACTTCGCCTCCCGGAATTATGATGAACGTTCGATCAATTCGAATCGTTACGAATAGGTAGCAACATACACTACTCTCATCTTCGGAATATCTGGACAAAAATTATGGTATAAAGTATCAATCTTCAAATTGTACTCCCATAATTTTTTTTTTATGATGTTTAAACTGATGTTTCTCGCGGTACCTCAAGTACAGCATGACAACAATTACCAGAATAACTACATCAATGTCCCCTAAAAAAATTTTTTGTGAAAACAAAAAAAATTCTCCAAGTCCACAAATTACCAAAAACATTACGCCCGTTTTTGAAAATATCGATAATAAATATCAAATTTATAAAATTGTCACGAATGACAATAAACTTAGTTAAATTCAGTTTGCATAATAAATCTGTACTAGATTTGTTAATGTTGATTCGTATAAAATTGAAAACATTGAAAAAAAACAACATTTAAAAATACTCATTACGATAGAAAAAAAAAGTTATTATTATCGTTGTTTTGTTTTCATTATTGTTGTTATTGTTAACGTTGTTATTGTTGATGGTTGAAATTGATCATTGATATTGTTGTTGATGATTGATAAAAATTTTTGATAAAAAAAATTAATTTAATAAAAAAAATTGTCAACCCTGTTTAAAAAAACAAGAAAATAAAATAAAGTATTTCATTTGACAACTCAGAAAAAATAAAATTTTTCAAATTTTTTTTTTTTATTTGACAACCCTGTTTGTTTTTACCAAAACTAAAACAATTTTTTTTTGTATATTATTTGTGCCAACCCTGTATCAAAATTAAAACATAAAATATTTCATTTGTTATTCCCGCTTTCATTTAAAAATTTTAAAAAAATGAAATTTTATTTGCATATGTATGTTCCCCATTTACATGAAAATATATTTTTTAATTCCAATTAAATGAATATGTAAGTAGCCCCTATATTTTTTTTTACAAAATACCATTTAAATTAATATGTATGTGGCCCATTTATTTCACAAGAGTAGTTGATTTTATTTCCAACCTTTATTAATCAAATATCCGCCGTAATGTAGCGGAGACGCAAACCAAAGCTAGGCGGACCTGAATTTTCGTAAAGGCCACAGATGGAGTTAATGTCGATAACTTTGTAATAGACTAGACATATTATTGTTCACCATAAATAATATCCGGTATTAATATTTGTTTTAATTCAAGACTTAAGCAAGCAAAAGTACAGGTACAAAATAATTTATAATCTTCAAGGATTATTAAAATAACACATACCTGTGGCATCTTTACTTTGAAATATAATGCATACAGGTTATGCCATTAATAAATGTTCATAAACTTCAGTGTGAACAGATGAATTGAAAGATAAAACACACAACACTTGAAGCGCGACACACATATAGCCATTTTTTAGTTGGTAGCCAAATTGTTACGGGGGGGTGGATTCTAAACCATGATGTGTGTCGCTCTCCAAAGGAATGGTGTGTCAGGTACATAATTTAAAAGGCAGAGTTGTGAGAACAAGCTTATAATTATTATAAAACAAATGGCAATCAGGGTTTTTAAATATGTCATTTCACTTACCCCCATGAACCGACCTCTTTTATTGTGTATACTATCGCTAGCTAACTAAGAAACTGTCCATCTAGTGGCTGCTAGGCCCAGGCAGCATTTTCCCCATGCAGGATCTGGATGGCCCTCACGAGGCCGAGATCTGGAGACAGTTCCGCCGCCAAAGTTGAAACATCAAGCGGCCTTACGCCACGATCAAATTAGTTAAGTCCTCCCGCCGCCAAAGGGAAATCATCGGGGGGCCTGTCGCTAGAAGAATTATGAAGGAGGGAGACCGCCCTCAGTCCAGACGAGAGTCAAGGTCGGCGTAAATTTACTTCTCCCTCACAAAGAACGGCAAATTACATCACGGGCTAACGGTACACCGGTCATCCGTCAAAACAGGGCTCTGTCCCCAGTGTGATCGCACGTATTACATCTCGATTCAAATATATCCCGGGTTTTCTAGCACGCCTGCCGCCATTTTACGTTGCCGGAAACTCGACTAATCCCAATACAGAGATTCAATCCTTCCGAACACACAATGCGTACCCATTAATACTTTCACCGCCCGACCTTATTTAAAGTTAAAAAGGAATTATTTTCCCGTTCAAATACTAAGTTTCTCACAAAAACTCTTGACTGTCGCGTGGTTAGACACGGGGCCCAACTCTCCCGAATCTACCCACGCAAGAAGTCACGTATATCGCCGGAACTGTCTAGATGTCGCCCCAGGCCGTCGATCAAATCAAAGCTGGCACACTAATAATTAATAACAAGTTCCTACCTAATTACGATTTCGACGGGTAGGGTTGTTAGGATGCAGTACAAATAATAAAGATGTTAATAATTATATTTAAAGTAATACGGATTTGTACTGCATCATAACAAAACATAGAGTTTGACGTCGTCTGCATAAATTGATAGGTTGCATCTCTCGTCTCGGGGGATGTCGTGCGTGAAGATGTTGAAGAGATGAGGTCCCAGTAGACTTCCTTGCGGCACGCCTTTTGGAATCTCACGTAGTGTTGAGAGCGCGTTCCTGATGAAGACTCTGAAGGATCTGTTCTTGAGGTACTCTTGTATCACTCTCGTTAGGTAAATGGGCGTGTTAAGCATGTGAAGCTTGTGCAGCAGCCCTCTGATCCAGACGGTATCAAATGCCTTCTCCAAGTCTAGCAGTGCAGCGGCGGTGAAGCGATTTTCGTTGAATCTTCTAGCGATGAATTCCGCTACTCTGGAGAGCTGGTGGGTAGTGGAATGCCTTTTCCTGAAACCGAACTGCTCGTCTGGCAATGTGTCTTCGTGGTGTGGTAGAAGTCTGTTGAGGATCACCTGTTCAAATACCTTGCTCAGTGTGGATAGTAAACTTATCGGCCGGTAGTTCGTCGGCTGCCTCTTATCTTTGTTAGGCTTCGAGAAGGGCAGCACGGTTGCCGTTTTCCAGATCTGAGGGAAATGTCCGGTGATGAGGCAGGCATTGAACAGCTTTGTAATGAAGATGATGGCTTTCTGTGGTAGATGTTTCAGTAGTATGTTATGTATTTGGTCGCTTCCCGGCGCCTTGTTTGTCTTTAATCGCCTGATAATGACGGCTACTTCGCTCGGCGTGCAGAAATGTATATTGGCGGTGTCCGTCTGCTCTGCTTGATCAAGATTTTGTAGAGACTCATCTACTAGTCGATCCGTTTCCGGGTCGGATAGGCCGTCCGTGGCTGCGTAGGCTCTCTCGAATCCGTCAGCGAGCGCGTTTGCCTTTTCTTCAAGTGAGAGTGCCAGCCCTGAGCCGTCTAACTTCTCAAGCGGGGGGATCGTGTGATCTTCGTGTCTCAGTGCTTTTGCCATTTTCCATAGGCTGTTATCTTTGGGCGTGAGTGACGTAACTTTCTTCGTCCAAAGTTCGCGTCTGAGATCGGTGATTTCTTGTTTGATCTCCCGCTGCAGGGTGTTGTAGGCGGTTTTGAAGTAGCCGTCGCGCGTTTGATGGTAGATGCGCCGCAGGCGATTTTTCTCCTTGATGAGCGAAAGGACATACTCGGGAAGCTTGATCGTAAAAGTCTGTTCGTCTTTGTATGGTATGTAGTTGTCTTGTGCAAGTTGGATGATTTCGGTCAGAGTGCTTGCGGCTTCGTCGATTTCTTCCTTCGAGCGCAGGGTTGCCGACGATAGGTATATTCGTTCGTTAATCTCTTTCTTGAATCCTTCCCAGTCGGCCTCCTTGTAATTTCGCCGTTTTCTGGGGCTCCTTGAAGTCGTCCCTCCAATACTGAAGCTCACGGGCAGGTGATCTGATGATAACTCATCCAGCGTACGCAGTGGCGAGATGGTCTTAGCGTTTTTCTCAAGTACGATATCTAGTGTACTTGGATATATTGCGCGTGCTGAGTGGTGAGTCGGTTTGTCCGGTGCCATTATCGAGTAATTGTGTGTTTGCATATGTGAAAAGAGCGTTTTCCCATTCGCGTTGCCTCGGTGGTTGTTCCAAAAGTTGTGTTTAGCATTCAGATCTCCTCCTAAAACAACAATGGGGCGCAAATTAAGTAATTTATCTAAATCTTCTCTTACCAGAAGGTTGGGATTATTGCAGTAGGCGGCGATAATGGTATGCGCTCTATCCTCTATGATGACTTCGATAACTGTGGCTTCAGTATGTTTCAGCTTCGGAGTAGGGATTCTCGTAGATGTGATGGTTTGACGAACGAATATGGCGGTGCCTCCGCCTTTACCCTCCGGTCGGTCGTCTCGGTGTACTTCGAAGCCGGGCACTCTCAGGGGTGTGTCAGGTCTCAGGTAGGTCTCTGTAATTAGAATAATGTCAATGTCAGTATTGTTTGCCAGGGCGAGCAGTTCGTCGATCTTGGGGCGGATGCTGTGGGCATTCCACAGGAGGACGTTCACCATCTTGGGATCAGACATTGATGGTGGACGTGATTAGATCCATCAGGATCATTGCTCTTTGAAGTTCGTCTGAGCCGGCAGCGGCCAGCTGCGGTCGCACGCGTCTCAATCCATGGAGCAGGGCCATCATCAGTGCGGCGTCGTCTCCTCCGGTGTAAGCCTCTCCTGTGGGCTGTTGCGGGCGGGGCTGCGGGCGGGGCTGCGAGCGGGGCTGCTCCTCGTGTCGCTCCTCGCTCCTACCGCCGGCTACGTTGGCCCAGCTGCGTCCATCTGTCCTCGGCGCCTGCTGCGCCTGAGGATGTGGCCTGCTGGCTCCTGGGGCCTGACGTTGGGGCTGTCGCTGGTGCTGCTGGAGCGAGGCGACATAGGCTACCCTCTTCGGGCAGCCTCTGAAGTTGGCGGGATGGGGGCCTCCGCAGTTGCAGCACGCGGCAGGCTCGTCCCTGGTGGTCTTGGGGCATTCGGCGGAGGCGTGCTCGACTAGGCACTTCACACACCTTGCTGTGTGGGCGCAGTTTCGGGATCCATGCCCGAAGTTCTGGCAGCGGTAGCACTGCGTCCCGTGCTGCAGGTGGTTGCTGCGGTGTTTCTGCAGGCGGATCCTGCAGTGGCAGAGGTATTTGACGACCGCTCTCAGCTGGCCCATGTTCACTTCCTTGTTGAAGTGAGCCAAGTACATGGGGTACTCGGCCGAGGTGGTCGTCATCCTTATGACCTTTACTGGGGGGTAGCCCTGCTCAGTGAGGTCCGCAGTGATTTCGTCTGTGTCGACGTTGGGCAGGCCCTTGATCACCGCCTTTTTCATCTTTTCCGCCTCCGCCGTGAAGGTGTGGAAGCCGCGTGCTTCCGCTCGCAGCCCGTTGGTGAGGGTACGGTGGTCTGCCATGCTTCGTACAAATATATTTGCTGTCCCGCCCCGGTTGTACCGGAAGGTGAAATTAGCGTGGCCGATGTGGCCCTGCACCGCAGAGGTAATCTGCGCATGCGTGAGGTTCCCCAGGGTCATCACTACCGGGGGAACTCGATCTTGCCTCGCTGCATGGCCGCTGGTACCTGCGGAAGAAGAGGCATGATTAGTATTGTTATTAGTACGTGTATAATTCGCATTAGTAAATTGATTGGCGCGTTTTGCTTGCGGCGCGCCGCCGCCCTCGATGACCTCCTTGAGGTCGCCAAAGCGGTTGCCGACAACAACCGCCTTGGGGCCCTGTGGGGACAGGGGCCGTTTGACGGGGTTGGACGGCCTCGTCCAACCCTCCTCCTGTCGGGACATCTCCATATCCTGGGGGGGCTGCTGGGGTCTTGGGGGCGGTACGTAGCCCGAAGCTGGTCCTACTGGGGTGCGGCTGGGTCCGGGTGCGGGGGTGGTCATGGGCATCTCGGGGATCGGCAGGGCTGCGGCTGCCGGCTTGGTCCTCGGGTCAGCGGGGTGGCTTGGGATCGTCTGTTCTGTCTTGGGGGGGGGGGTCTTGATGGTCCCGGTCTTGGTTCTAAACTGGAGGGCGGGAAAATCCTCCGTGCTCGTGTGAATACGCCGCGCGGGAAACATCCGCACGGCAGGTGATCTGTATTTTCGCTTTAAAATGGTTGCGCTGGTGTTATGGTCGTCGGGTCTCGGTGGGGGGGCCAGGTCGTCCTTCTTCTTCGTGCCTTGAAAAAGGCAGTTGGTGGCGCGGGCGCCTGTGCAAAAAGCAGGTGTCTGGCCGTGCGAGCACAAGCCAGACAGAGCGATTCGGGGGAGAAAAACGGTGGCGTCTCCAGAAGCGACTGTCGCGGACGGCAGTCACTCAGCGAATGACTTCATAAATAATAACTAAATGCTAAGACAGAGTTATGGCTAATATATAAGAGTGACAGAGGGAGAAAGAACAAAATTAGAGGGAGACAAAGTATTTGACATAGGTAAAGTGGATAATCAAGCAGTGGGAGGGAGACAACAATACAATAATCAATTACTGGGAGGGAAACATCAATACACATCATAATCACAAGTAAATGAACAAACAACAGTTAACTGTAATCTATGAGATATTAAAAAGTTTGTTGTATTTTACATTAACTAAAGGACAATATTTCGATATATGATAATATTAATAATGAATCACGCTACAACACATAAATAATATCATGGGTTAGGATGGATTGCGGGAAATAAGTTAAAAATAGGACTATAGGGTGTATTTTTTTGATTTGATAAGTTAATTTGATTATTGAGTAAGTATTCTGACATATTTGTATTTAAAGATTTCCTAATTTCTAAAGCTTCTAAGTTATCTAGTTTTATACCTATACTATTTTTATGTAAGATGCGAGTTCCTGAAATTTTATTAAATGTGTGATCTGTTGAGATCAAGTGGTTTGCGAGCTCAGAGAAACCTTTTCCATTTAAGCAGCGTAAATGTTCTTTTACTCTAATGTTGACATTACGTGCTGTTTTGCCAATATAGAACGCAGGACAATCACTGCAGCTAAGTTTATAAATACCGGAGAAGCTTAACTTATCTTCTTTGTCCTTAGTATTAATTAACAATTTGGCGAGGTTATTATTTGTGTAGAAAGCCGGTTTTATATCGAAAGGAAGGTTCTTAACACTTAGGTTAGAAAAGTTATTTATAAATAAAATCCTACGCCAATGGTAATTTAGTGTATCGTTATTGTTATCCGGGGTGCTTTTATACAGGAATTTATTTGTAGCTATTTGTTTTAGTTTTTTATTAAGTATTTTATTAACTAAATCCGGATCATAGCCATTGTTTATCGCTATTTGCTGAATAAGAGATAATTCTTTTGAAAAATTACTGTCAGTCAATGGCACAGAAACTAATCTGTGAACCATTGAATGAAAAGCCGAGTGTTTGTGGGAGATTGGATGATTGGATGTGTTGTGGATGGTTATGTCTGTGTATGTTGGTTTGCGGTATATGTTGAAATCAAGTCTATTATTTAACAAAGTGATTGTAAGGTCCAGAAAATTTAAAGAAGCATTAATACCTATTTCTAAGGTGAATTGTATTTGAGTGTGAAATGAATTTAAAAGCTGGAGGAAGGAATTTAATTGTCGATCCGTACCTGACCAAATGCAAAGCACATCGTCTACGTATCTTTTCCATACTAGCACGTTTTTGAGGAGAGGGGATTTGCAAGAAAAAATGTTATTTTCTAGGTTATCCATAAATATATCAGCTACCAACGGTGACGTTGGAGACCCCATCGGCAATCCCATAGTTTGTTCATAGATGATGTTGTTGAATTTAAAATAATTTTGGTTTAAGCAGACATTAAACAGACGAGAGAGATCATTAGAAAAATCTTTTGGCAATTTAGAATTATTTAGTAAATTACTAATAAGAGATTTGCTTTCATTTACTGGGATGTTCGGGAACAAGTTGATAACATCAAATGATATTAGTTTACTGTTAGTAGGAATAACCAGGTCTTTCAACTCATTGATTAGGTCTAATGAGTTTCTAATCGTGTGTTTGGGGGAAAACACTTTGGAATTATTAAAGACATTAGTGACAAAGGAAGCTAATTTAAAATTTGGTGACTCACAACATGCAACAACGGGTCTAATGGGGGAACTACGTTTATGGATTTTTAGAACTCCATATAGCTTGGGGATTTTTGGGTTTTTTGTCAAAAATTTTACTTTATTATATGAGTCATCTATAAAAATTGGAGTTTTACATGAATTTAAGGCATTTTTTACATTATTTAGATATTTATTTGTTGGGTCTTGTGATAAGATCTTAAAATTATCATTATTAAGGAAATCATCCATTTTTGAATGATACTCAGATTTATGCATTATAATGACAGTATTGCCTTTATCGGCTTTAGTTAAAATTAATTGGTCAGTCACTAATTTTTTACGGATGTTTAACATATAGCGCGTTTCTGGGTTAGATAAGGGTTTACATTTTGGTATTAGATTTTTTAACAATTCAGCACTTTTATAGAAGAAAGGATTAGGGCGGTTATGTAGGGCGGTTTCTATGTCGGCAGCAACATTTTCAACTGCATCTTTGATACTGGTTTTGGTATAATTTAGATTATATTTTAGGCCTTTTGATAAAAATTAGTTAATTAGTAATTGCTTCCTATGAAAAAATTAAATAATGTTCAAACCTACTTTAAAACACCATTTTGTTGTAATTTTAATAGTGTGTAGGTACCTCTTAAATTTTGTAGTTTTGGTTCTTATTGGATTAGCTTCATTAGAAAGAAGTAATAATATTAAATATTTAATATCAAGGGCGCAGAGACATTTTGATACCAACTTTCACTGTAGTAGTTCATCATAAAGTGTTGAAATATGTTAGAATGTTTGTGATTGCAAAGTAACCTCATGTTTACTGTATCCTGGTTTATGGCATCTATTGCTTCATCATAGAAAGCTTTAAAAGACTTGGTAATTCGAAAATATTCATTAGTAGTAAATGTTTTCAAAACGGCCAGTTGTTAGTGAATATTGAGATGAGGTGTTTTTTTACCAAGAGCTCATAATAATTATCTGTGAATATGGAATCAATAAATTGGTAAGTCAATTTTGTGTGGCTAACTTTATCCATCTTTAAAAATCAATCCTCGCCCCAAACTTGCAGTTTACTTTCACATTTATATGATTTCTTCTAATACTTCTCTTTTTTTCACTTTGGATCCGTTTATTTCAATAAAATACGTTCTTTTATTTAAAATTGTAATAAAATTTTTGTAATATACATTTTATTGACACCTATTTATCACCTTTTTTAAGTTATAATATTCTTTTGCAGGATTATAATATTCTCTATTTATATATTTTTACCATCGACCATTGCGGTAAATGGTGATATTGTGGACAATATTAGCAATCAAACCAACTTTCAAAATAACACAAACTATTTCCAACTCCAAGATGTCAATTCAACTATCACTCCACCATTAGGAATGTTGTCAAATAAGGCTGAGGAGAACAACGTTTCGTACATATATCCTAAAAAAGTTAATAAAACAGAAGAACTTATCATCGGAAGGACTGAAAGAAAATTATACACTAAAGACATGTATGGAAACGATATTTTGCTGATATTTTCCAGTCCACTAGAAAAAGTGAACAATTCATACAATCACACCGAAAATAAAACAGATGACAAACAAACTCAAAGCAATTTGAGCAATGTGACTTCATCAACAACTTCAGAAAAAACTCTAACCACAGAGTTTATTGACAACGATAAAGAATATGCAACATCGGATATTGTAGAAGATACAAATAAGAATTTATTGAAACGCCTGACAAATTTTAATAAGTTAAGATACAAGAAAAGAAATCTGACCAGAAGTAATCCTGTGAAGAAGATCAGAATATCTAATGCATTTGATAAATTAAATGCCACCAACAAAGCTAACACAACTGTTAGTAAAATAGAAAAAGTGAAATTCAGTTTGCACTTAAAAAATAATTCGATACTCAAAAATAATACGGAAAATATTCCGAGAGAGATTGAAAACTCCAGTACTTCAAAAGATAATAATATATCGTCAAAAGAAATTAACAAAAGTTATTCGGTTCCGACAGTTCGTAGTAACAGAGTGAACCGATTAAAAATTGTCAGAGAGAAAAATGATGAAACTAGCGCCAATTCAAATGATGTTGAAAGTGAACTGAAAAAGATGGATAGTTTTCATGTTGATATGATTCCGTTCACTTTAGAAGATGCAATGGTTCCTTTGGATCAATCGGGATCAGAATTGATAAACTACTGGACCAAACCGGACACAAAAAATAATAAAAATTTAGAAAACTTGCAAGACATGATCAGGGATACAGTAGTGAACGTTCACAAAAATCTAAAACAAAAACAATTGATGAAAAATAAGAAGGTTACATTTACCAACAACGGGGGAAAGAAATATATCAACTATGGACCGGAAGACCCAAAACAATTGTCTTCATTCAAGCACATACAAGACCCTGAAACATTATACAATGAGCGAGGCAATTTTAATATTCATTCGGGTAAATCGATGAATAAACGAAGTGACGAGCGAATTTCTTTGTCTGAACAGAGAAGGCCCTCTACAGAAAGCGAACTGCTAAAAAGTGTGATGGGAGCTTGGGACTACATTCAGGAGAAAAGCAACAAAGAATTTTTGCATTCACTCATACCGATTCCGGAGACAGTTGCTCCCACTGCCAATAATGGACTTCTGATCGTGGGACCTTTACCCAAGAGTTTGCCCCAACATTTTAAATCTGAACCTTTTAAAGCTCAGTTGCAATTACCGGGAGTTTAATCAGAATAAAAACTGTATTAAAATTAAATGATTTATGTTAACTTATGTGTATATATAATTAAATTGTAATAACTAATTTTATTTTAAATTTTGTCAACATATCTTTTACATACTTACACATTTTTTACAAGTTTGAACCTTTTCAAAATCAGTTGCAATTAATTACCTGGAGGTTAGTCGGCTTAAAAAACAACATTGACTTAAAATGCTTTATGTAAACTTACCATATATATGTAGAATATTTACATTAAAATGAAATAAAATATTATTTTAATTTTAAAAAATGTCAATGTAAATCTTTTAAAGTTTCCCTAGCCCTTCCATCTCCCATGAAATTTTGAATGTTCAAATGATGGCCTGTTCATTAGTTAATAAAACATGAAACATTTTGATGGTGTACATGTACACCAGTGGCGGTCCGTGAGTTTTCAGTGAGCTAGAGTGCCAAAAAGGAAAAATACGACATTATTGTTGTTTAACTTTTAGTATGACGATCTTTCAGTTTGTGGATGCGGCGCACCCCCAAACTGTAAGAATCCTGAAATTCTTCACACAAAAATTTGAAATAAAAAATCGTTTTCAGCTACAACATCAATAACGTCGTTTTTTTCAATCTTAGCACTGAAAAAGGTCACTGGAAACTCACAGATCGCCACTAATGTACATATTATGCTTCTTCAGTAAGGGAGGCGGGTATGGGTACCGCTGCCCCGGGAACCTCTATTGGATAACCAACACCTCTGCCATAACCCCAAGTTCCATGCCATAAGCCCGGGTTGAGGTGAGGTTTGTCTAGGTCTTGGAGGCGGATGACCAGGGCACACTGAACCCCAGATTCCTACCCACCCCTTAAACCCTTTTCCTTCCCAGAAATCTCCTCTCCTTCCTTTCCTTAAAAAACCCTCCACACAGCATCCCCAAAGATGACATAGGCCTCCCGTGTGGAGCTCATTTAATTTATTTTTTTTAAAATCACAAATTCACTCTGTGGAGTCATGTTATTGTGAATTTAAATTTACTTACCGTGTTGCAGAATGGTAAGGTTTGAGATACATTGAGAAATAAAACATTGGCTCCAGGTTTTACAGTGATTTATTGAATAATATTCCATATTAGTTAACAAAATAAGCCAGTAGGAAGTTATCTGCAATAATATATGACATATCATGTGTTTGAGCATATTTCGTTCACTTATTACAAATATGCACTTGAGGAAATGAAGGAATTCGTCATGCAGATTGAATATTCAGTTTGATATGAGCTCAATGGTGTTTTAGCATAAGGAAGAATTATTAATCTATTACTTTAAATAATTACACTGACAAGCAATATTTAAGGGTAAGGATTATCTGTTGACTAACTTCTTCATTAGAAAAAGATTCCAATATTTGAATAGTAGTATGTATCTCACTTAATATTTTAACAATGTCACGATTATGGCGTAAAGGAGGTATTTAAATAAAGCATATTATACATTTTAAAAGCTTCAGCTACGGAAGAAAGAAACCTTTAAACTTACAGAACATCGGTTGTTTCAAAATATATAAAATAATAACACAAGAAAAAATAACCTTTCACATAAAAATGATTTTCTTTTCCCAATAATGGAAGAGTACACAAAAAGACTAGAGGAGATTACCAATTTTGATAATCTATATCAAATTTAAAATGGAATTTTCCTTCACCAGAGGTTTACTCGATAACAAGATATTGCCTAATCCCTTTCCAGGGGTTACTCAGTGGCGGCTCGGAGCACTTCTTCGATGGTGGGGACCGACATTTTTTTACGTGTACTGTACTAAAATGTCACTATCCGGAAAACATATTTAATTTCTCAAAAAAAAAATTCATGGATGAGTCATGCACTTAATCAGATGTCTAAAAACAAAACAAATTAAAATCTCTAAAGGTATATATATATATATATATATATATACTAGTGGTGGTCCGTGAGTTTTCAGTGAGCTAGAGTGCTAAGATTGAAAAATACGACATTACCGATGTTGTTGTAGCTGAAAATGTTTTTTTTTTTAAATTTCGACTTTTTGTATGAAGATCTTTCAGTGTGCGGATGTGGCGCATCCCTTGACTGAAAGAATCCTGAAGATCTTCATACAAAAAGTTGAAATTTTGAAAAAAAAAAAAATTCATCTTCAGCTACAACAACGTCAATAACGCTATATTTTTCAATCTTAGCGCTCTAACTCACTGAAAACTCACAGACCACCACTGGTATATACCAATTTACAATATAATGTAATTTCTATCGAACTTAATTCAAAGGCGTACGATTCCCGCCCGAAACCACAGAACTTTCTTGTACTAAAACAACAGGTCCAATAATATTCATCACAAGGGGATTTAATGGTATGTCCCGAAAAATGAAATCCACACACAAGTGAGCATGCGCGGTTTTACAGATTTCCAAGGATCGAGAAAGAAATGCAAGGAATGTACCCAAATGCTAAAGGACACCTCGGAATATCCCCCCCCACGGGCGCTCTAGGTTCTGCGCCCTGAGAAAGGCATCAAATGTTGATTCACATAGCTACACTAACGCTAGTCCCGCTTATGTTCAAAGAATTCATTCATTTTTGTGAAGACAAAACATTGACTAATTTTATCTTTAGTTAGTTTGGGAAATGTCTTTTGTCCCCCCACGAAGAACCGCCACTGAGTTACATCATATCACATCCCATCCATCAGTGGAGCACAGCTAATCTTACCCTAGAATAGTCCTTCCTGAGGACTTATAACATTACCAAAATACATTACATCCATTATGACAAGTGCTGTACATTATTAAAGATGTAGTCACCATGTTTCTTCGTTGATGATGACGTTGCTAATTCCATTGATATTTACAAAAAGAATCAACTCATTAAAACTTACAAGAAAATAACATAATTGAATCATTTGTTAGAATTTGATTGTATATTTTTGTTACATCAGAATTATTGTTCATTGAAACAAAGGAGTTTTCTACCTGTATGTGGATAAAGATTTATAACTTCACGGGTGACATTATAATTTGGAACATCTTAAAAATAGTAGATTTTGAAAAGAGAGGGCAAGCAAAACCTTATGAATATGTTTATTTTTCAATCCCAGCAACCTATAAGCAATCTAACACAAAATCTTCATACAATAATTTGGCAATGCGATAACATTTCAATAACAGAGCATGACAGTTTATTTACCAAATCTTTGTGACATGGTAAATCTTTAATGAAAAATGGACCAATGTTGTGGTGGTACATATGTACTATTTTAATATTATTAATCAGATAATGCAAACATTTAGCATGTAAAATAAAAAAGTAGAAAGTGCGACTGATCACTGGAGTTAGGATACATTCTTGTTTTGAATAGATAAAATTTAATAAAACATTAAAATAGGATAATAATAATAATTCCTAGTAATTATCACAAAGTAAACAAAGACTAGCAGGGCTCCACTTCTGTTCCGCTGTTCCACTGTTCTAAGCAACCACAGACTACGCTGTACATTATCATTTGAATGGTGTTCATGTCAACAGATAAATAAAAGCAAAATAAAAACAATGGGCACGTCATGCATCTTACTTTGCATTTGTCTATTCTTAATAAAATTCAGAAATCTTTTCCGTTTTTATGGTATTATTCGGGAAGAATGAACAAATAATTTACTCAGGGGGCATTTTCAATCTCTACTATTTACACAATCTCAATAGCAATAATATTATATTTTACTCAAAATATGTTTTTTTGCAAATATTCAAAATAATGATTTCTTAGGAGCTGAACTATTTTTCTAAGAAAAAATGCATACGGTTGTTTCCGTAATAGGTAATTGGAAAATATAATACCACGCACCAAATGTGAGATTTAAAAATACAAAACGTTCCCAAACACTTCCAGCAGTTAGTTTGTGACCTTTGCATGTTCCTGACTGACGTGTGTTGGACCCGTGCACAGAGGAGCCAAGCACCGCCTTCGTCTCGCTTACCAGACAGCCGGCGCGACTTCTAAACCAACAGTCTCTCTCTTACTTACTCAGTAGCACTAGCAGTCTTGATTGAACCTTACAGTATCATGTACATGCACATGCATATGTACACGCACACATACACATACACGTACAACACTTGCACTATTATTTTATAGCTACTGATTATTCATACTAATTCAACCCATCCAGATTCAGTCTCAGATTTAAATATTTGGTTTAATTTATCATCGATCCCCCTTCTAATACAGATTTCTGTTATAATTTACGTATTACATATTTACTACAGCATTTCGTAACCTATGGCAGTACTAAAATCTGATTAAATAAAGACTTAATAAATAATACACATTATTTCGTATGCATTTATAAACAAAACAGCGATAAATGTTTAACTATATTTTCAAATAACTTATGGCTTCAATCATTTTTTTAATGTTTTTTATCAGTACTTTTATAAAAATGTTAAAAAATGTCATTATTAAGTGAACAAATAAATAAAAATAATATGGTTGAATTGAATTTTTAAACCAAACAGTAGAAAACGTATAAAAAAAACTTTAATGAAAAATATACAACAACTACATGTAACTTGTCGTAGGCTAATTCATTATAACATTAAGTTTTTACAAAAGCTTTGTTGATATTTATATCTGTTTCATAGACAGTCAATTGACAGTGATTTTAATAAAATGGCAACATTCTAAATACAATAATAAGCAATAACAATCATTTCATTCCCTGCACAAGTAAAAAATAAAACAATGTACAAGTGTGTGTATAATTATTAAACGGTTACATAATAAATATATTTGCCAACTCGATATTAACGTAGTATTTAACAAGGTAGATTTAAGCGATGTACCAATTGTTCTCAGATGGCAATTAACATTATTCCAATTAATCTCAACTTGATAAAAATATTTATGGATATAAATAATAATTTAATAATGCCGATTACTTCTCTTAAAAATGAAATGCAAAAGATTCAGCTTTCGACGGATATAGCAATAAGTTATCTTTAGTACAAATGTGAATACCAGCAGCTAGATGAAGCACCAAGGTTCTTCCACAAGACATGGTTTACTGGTAACTGCCCCCGGGGGACTACCAGGGGACATGGAACCAGGGACCAGGCACCAGCCACCAGCAAACTAACCAAACAACCTTTAACAAAACTACCAAAATAATGAAAATCTGCTAATTTACCGCTCGTAAGGAATGATTCACATTTTAACTGTTCACTCGCTCGCCTGTCTTAAACTATATAAATTCCCTAATTTACTTATTTGGTTTAAAAAGGGGTCAATGCGAGTCGTATAGCGTTTCTCGTATTGGAGTATAATAATTTCTTTTACAATCACAATAATTTTCGTCTAATTTAAATTATAATAATAATAATTTGACTCGAAACAAAATAAAAAAAACTCCGACTTTCACAACACCACAGCATTCGGCGTCGAGTTCCAACTAAAAGCACACCCCATTTTTCCGCATCCACATTTACACAGTTTTCTTAAATGTTTAAATAATTATATTAGTTATGTTTAATAATATGTATATATCACCTTAAAAGTGAAGGAAAATAGTCTGGGAGAGGTTAGTGTGGGAGGTGAGAGCCAGGAGAGGGAGCTAACTGGCCTGGTGCTGCACCAACGGGGGCGGCAGCACTAGCGCTCCGCCCCCGCCCCCGCTGCCCAGCAGGGACCCGAAGGAGCTCCGCAGAGTATCTTCGATCAGGCGCGCTATCTTCTCTCGGTCCGTCTGCAATGCAACATACACATTTCAGTATTATATAGCTCATGCTCATGCTAGTTGGCACCTCAATCAACAATCAATATTCACGCTATACAAACCTCATGGATAAAGCCGAGATGAACAAGCTCTTGAGCGAGCAGCGCTGCGGAATCAGCGTTGGACACCTGACAAGTCAGCTGTCTGTTCATTTTGTCATCCATCCTCAGCAAAATCGTCATCTGTTTGGGTAGAGGAAAAACAGCATTAATAATTGGCCCAATTCGCCTCCGGTCACACTTATAATCTTCTCAAACGCAGTTTGCCTCTGGATCACTTGGCATGACGCGACACCCACTTGGTTATGATTTACTGAGTACTGTCATCTTGCATTCGTTTCACATGGCCAGCTCAAGGAACCCGTTTTGCAGGACATGATATACCAAAGAAACTATTTTAAAAAACCTGAAATTCTAATGAATCCAGATATTTTCAAACATTCAAACAATCCAACAATCGAGAATCATTTTAGACGAAGGTGTAACATGATCTGTGCGTCATCAAAGGTTACTTTTAACCTGTTGAATGCCGCGCGTATTTCGGAACCGTATTATTAAACCACACGGAAATTACCTTGTTGCTTTCTGGTAAACAAAGGAATTACTTTTTTGTGATTGTTTTCTGTTACCACATAATATATCTTATTATTCATGTACATATATTACGTGATAATATCCTAAAAGGTTTGTCCAAAATAGCTAACTAACTAAAAAAAAAGATTAAAAAATCTCACATTTTGGAAATAAATGTCAAAAAATATAATCACACAAATATAAACTGATTTTATTATTTCTACACAAATCTGAATACAGTTTGCAAATAAATAAATACCTTTATACGCATTTGAAAATGTAAAACTTCGATTTTTCGCCTTTGACAGTTGCAAATAATCACCCGTCAAGTCATAGAAAATTCATTTAAAATTATTCTAGAGTAGCTAGATTAATGAAACCATCGGTTATGTCAAGAATGATATTGGCGCAAGCGATTCTGACTTTGTCCTTCATATAGTTTCTTTATACATAAGGGTTAAAATCGCATTAAAAAAAAAACATTTTTTCGTGACCGCCGGCAGCCTTCCGGCAAACGACAGATTAAGGTAAAATTTCCAGCAATAATTAATGGAATAAACTCACCATCAGTTCGGGGGTTAGGTTGGGGTCCCGGGCGCGGACATTGCACATCATATGGACAACGCGACGTGTCTCCACGTCCAGGGGCTCGGGAGTGACTGACTTCACAGACTCCGTGGCCTCTGGAGGCGAGGCAGCACGGGTGGCGCCACTGCCACGGTTGCCGCGACCGTACGCCGTCAGAGGATAGATGCCGTATCTGAAAATCGCAATATTATAATATTACTGACACTAGGATGTTAAATTTTTAATTACGTCAAATACAAAATTATGTACAAACTCTGAGATTCATATCAAAGACCTTTTGACTAAGCATAACTTGTTATGAAAAGGGACCAAGTCAGTCCCCGCTGTGAGAATTCAACTGAATCCGTTTGACTTCTAACCGAGCATATGGTATGACGACCGATCTTGTTGCTGGCAATTTGAACATTAATTGATATCGGCTATTGCTTTTTTGACAGATGCATTGTTTTTGGACAGATGTAACTACTGATTTTTCAATAATATAATAATATCATAGCCAGAGGCGGCTCTAGGGCTCCAGCTGTGGAAGGTCATTTGAAAAAAAAGAAGTGATTAATCTTTATTTGATATTGAGAAAAATGCCGATACATTATTATTTATATCGATTTATAGACATGTAGGGTCATGAATCCGCAACTCAAATTACATAGGTATTATTTGTAAATTGCAAAGTCGCTACATAATACATACATGTACTTGCAGGAACATCATTTTGAAGAGGGCACTTTTCAATATAGTTGTGCACACCTAAGCATGTAGTATTATTTATTATTTACACTTTAGTACCTAAGTATCCAAAATTTAAAAATAAAATTAGATTAGAAAAAATAGACACCGGTACCGAATATAAAAAAGTTTTTAAAACAAAAATTGTTTTTAATCAAGCTGTTTTCTATGTCCGTTGAAAATTGATCATGATCATGGACTTGCCCTAAGCTATAAAAGGCGTATTATTTCCCCCTCCCATTGGAACCATTTTTCGGAACCGGCTGGGCTTGCGAGAGCCACGCGTCAATCTAAAAAATGTGACGTCATCATTCTTGTCCGGACCAGTGTCGAGCTCTCATCGTAAATAACACGGTAAAAATGGTGGCTTGTGCTATAAAAACGTGTAAAAATAGAAGAGAAAGAGAGAATAAACCCAATTGTGGTATTACATTCCATAAGCAAGCATTATTTTACACTATTTTAAGCTAATTCAGATCACATAATATGATCGTTTTTGAACATACACCATAAATATAGCAAGCCACCCATACATACACCATCACTCCGAGATACATGGCGTGTGCCCGTCACTGTTTACTGGGGTAAGTAAATTATGAAACATTTGTAAAAGTGTATTAACTAACTACAGGAGCAAAATATTGAACTTGACCTTATAGGCGACCTTACTTTGACGTATTTGAACTTCAAATTTGTTCATTGCGCGGCCAGCAATTCGCGCTCTCGTGTAAAAAAGTCTATTCATTAACTTTAGGGGCTTTAGGGCAGAGCTTACTTTTAAGAACTAAATGACGATTTTATAGTGCGAGATGCCTATATACTGTCAGATTGAGTTTTGACGAATCACGTATCACCAAAGCCGTCTTCTTGCTCTTCGTCCCGCTGTAGTTGGTTTCTACCCCTCACCTTTATGTTCTGGTCTATCAATATTCATATGTCTATGATCATGATATAATAAATAATCTTTGAAAAGATCTACTTCTCAATGTACCACCAAACTAAATTTGATATGTCGCAAATTACATCAATAACAATGCGAATAATTATTTCAAATCTCTCCCGAACTGTTCAATACAAAAACAACCATTGTTTCAAGCGAGACATACGTGCAAAAAGCAAAACAGACCTATGTGTATATCACCATCACTTTCAACAACACATAAGATTCATAATGCTGTCTCCCTCGCGGACATAACCCAAGCGTCGTTAGGCATTCTTTACTACCTATGCGGGAGAATATCAACTCCAGGCGAAGTACATAGTGCCATCTCATTTGTTGTATGGCGCGCATAGAGAGAGAGCTGAGGGCATTTTAAAATTGACCTAGGGAATACTGTGTGAATGGGAGCTTCCATTTTATGCAATAGATGTCACTGCTCATCTACGTCGTCGCCGCGAGCTGCCGTTATTTCGCGATTCATTTCAAATAAAGAATTCAATGCTTTGAGCAGTTTTATCCGTAAAAATGTATTATTATTATGTCTTATAATTTTGGGGGTCAAACACTTATTGTCCTAAGGGGAGAGCCGCCACTGATCATAGCTCATATTATAACATCGCTAAATATAAAATTTCACTCAAAAAACGCAAAATTAGTTTTTCTGAAATTCTTTTAAAACTACCCATACGCCATGGTTTGAATCGACCAACAAATATTTTGACCAGTCACCGCTGAAAGAGATTAACTTACAGTCCCTGATATACTCGTGGGAGATCCCATGCACTTTTTTATGCTCCGAAAGCGAGAACTTCTGCCTATCGGAATGCGCCAATAAACAGAGCGACTAGACTGCTTAATGATTCTGCATTGATCATCAACATTTTCAATGTCACTTACAGACAGCTCAGCAACTATCTTTTGACACATGTCACAAAATAGTAAAACTGCCACCATGCACTTTTTAATTTGTAATCTTCTCCATGTTATATTGGTGTATAACCATTTTACGGAGAACATGAAAAATAAATTATTAAAAGGTACAGAAAAAGTAAGGAAACAAGAAGGGAAAAAATGTGAATGAATTAATTAATTAATCGTAAGACAACCAATGATTCAACGGTGGCAGATTTGAGGGTCCTGGAGTAAAGAATACTGCGACTCTATGAGGTCTCTGCCCTTGCCTAAACTTTACAAACATCAAATTTGAAATGGAAACATTTACAAAGGTTCAAAGCTGTCCTACTATCTAACTGCCACATCTACTATGATCATTTTATCTCATTAGTCATCCAGGCATGTTAACTTAAACTAGTTCATCCTTTCCCTTTCTTCTGTAGGTGTTGCTAATGATTTTTGACAATATTTATTGTCAAAAATGTGAGCATAAAAGTGCAGAGGATTTTAAAAAAAAATTTCAATATTAAAATTTACATTATTCATTTTAAGTATGATGTACAATAATAATAAATCCAAGTGTGGATGAAAACTCACTTGACATCCTCCACAAACTTTTCTAGCTTCTCAGCCTGCTGCAACTGCGGCAGGTCCTGCGCCGTAAACTCCTTCACCTCCCCGTCCATGCAGGTTGTGGCAAGGGGTCGACCCTCTCCCCCCACCACCTCATCTGTTATTGTCTCCGATATGTTAGCTGGAAATAAGAGTATAATATTGATTATGTTATTGTCTCCGATATTTTACTGGGAAACAAGAGTGTATTGTCCTGTTATTGTCTCGGATATTTTAGTGGAAAACAAAAGCATAATATTAATTCTGTTATTGTCTCGGATATTTTAGCAGAAAACAACAGTACAATATTAATTCTGTTATTGTCTACGATTTGTTGGTTGGAAAGAAAAGTATCTAATCATTTGAGTATCAAATCACATAACAAACGAAATAGGGTTACGAGATACTTTATATTTAATTTACAGTAGATTCTCACTAATCCAGCATGTTCAGTAATTTGGCACATCCAGTAATCCGACACTATCTTAAAGAGGAGTTTTTAAACAAATATTTATGATATAGTAACAATGTATTATAATATTTAAAATAAATAAACTAAAAATCATTACATTTTAGTCCAGTAGCTATTTCTTATAGCTAGTGCCTTAAGATAGCTCTGTTCTTCCACTCACTTTTACTTATAACCGCTCGAGCGATAGCTACCCAAATTGATGTAGGTGATTTAAAAAAATTAAAATGAATTCTAAATTAAAAGATTTAAAATATAAAAAAATTATTAAACCTTAGAATAAGGGATAAATCATGAAATCTAGGAGGATTCATTGGCATTAAACCACATTAAGCAATTCATAAGTTTTCTTATTAATATTTGGAGTTATGATATTTATTAAATTAAATGATCAATTTGAAAACTGAACACCCAGAATTCCCAGCGCTCGAATGGATAAACAATATATAATAGAACAGCATATAATAGAAAGAATAGCCAAAACGGTGCTCTCAATGGCAGAACCTTAGTAAGGCCATGTATTATAAAATTAAGTTGAATTCTGCGCATATTGTATGTACAGTCGGTTCCGTTTACACAACGGACCCAAATAAGTGGCTGTCCCAAATAAGCGAAGTTTGAGGTAGGTAAAAAATTACTATATATTTATTATTTATTGAGCTTTTAATACGTTTACTTTACATGTTCCATTTATTCGAGTTCTCCCAAACGTGTTTTTAACCATATTTATTTTTTTGAAAAAAAATGTATTACAGAAAAATAATTATGTAAGTACTAACTTTAGATACATATGAATGTGAAAAAATAAAATAATAAAAGATAGGTAGAAATGAAAAAAATCATGAAAAAACAATTACATATAACAGTAACCCAAAAATTGGCTTCTCACACGCGCGGCAGTTACTGCAAACTGAACAACATTACGTTGATGTATGTCAGCGGATATATCACACGCATGCACCGCCTACTCCGCGCCAGTTGTTTCATTTCATTTACTCAGACATATTTCGCATTGAATTGCATCAGATTGCAATTTGTCCTGATGAAACGAAATTGTGTCCTAGATTACCGAAGTAAATTAGTATTAGTTTCTTTATTTGGTTTCTGTAATTGGATTTTGTTTATTTTATTTTATTTGTTAGCGTTATAAACAGTCATTACAAGTTCATATATAACAGTGTTAGAGATAATCATATCATTGACCAATAAAATAACGACATAAAAATTTGAGACCATAATAAAAAGAAAAACAAACAAAACAATATACGTATGTAATATAAACAGTTCTGAAAAAGTGCATCTACTCACTTAAATCTACAAAAAATGTATTTTCATTTGAAGAGGTTATTTAATGCAAACTACTGAAATCAAAAAAGAAAATGTAATGAAAATGAAAAAAAATGAAAAAGAAAGATAAGGAATTAATGAAACATTAAGTTTTCCATTGAATATTTACTTTTTACAAATTTTATGAAGTTAGCAAGGTTCGTGTTAAACACGTCAATGTCTGTGCATAATCTATTGAAGGTGCTACAGCTTCTTCTTACAAACACATTTTGAAGATAATTAGCATTGCTCTTAGGAATATAAAATATGTCTGGAGATCGAGTAACTCTTATTGGACATCTGAAATTAATATTTTATAATAGGTAAGGGCTATCAATAAAATTGTGGATTATCTTATAAAGCATTATTAGATTGTTCAAAATAACCGGCTGTCCCGATAAACCAGTGTATCAATTAAGCAGAATCGACTGTATAAGAGATAAACTAATTATTTTTGAAAAGGTTAGAAATCATAAAGTAAAAGTATTACCTGAAGTGTTGACTAGGCAATGAGCAGCTAACAACTTTAACGAGTGAACTTCAAACAAGAGTGGGTGGAACAAAAGTTCTCGGGCGGTTGGCCTTTTCTGTGGATCTGCATTCAAACATCTGGAAACACCAATAAAAGATTAGGTACAAACATTATATTCTTTATTACAAGCATTACATTTGTGCAATTAAAAATTAGTGCTATTCTCGGATTTTGCTCGTAAAAAGGCTATCAATCAATATGAAATAATGACTGCAAATCACCAGCTTGAATATTTTTTGCTTTTTTATTGTTTAAATTATAACATTGTTACAGTAATAAACATAATATGGCAAAAACAAAATAGTGAAATACATTAATACATTTTCAAGGATTTCTACTAGATACGCCACGAATAGTGATTTCGCCGAATACCCAACACCAAATATTCGGCTAAGCTCTCGGCCGAAGTGTCGAATATTCGGCTACACTAAGTACATTTCGCAAAAACAGTTTTCATGTAAAAATCAATTACATTTCGCGAATGAAATTGATTTTTACATGAAAACTGATCGCTTAGGCCTAGATCCTTACAAGTGGTGGTCAGCAAACGCAAAACGGTATCCAAAGCCTAGCAGAATTTGCTAAGATTTATTTATCCCGGTCGCAGTGTATACAGTGAGCGGCTACTTTCGGAAGCAAGTATAATTTATGGGGAAAATCGCAATCGTTTGCTATTAAAAAATTGTTTTCATTCATCATAACTTACCACTGATAGATTTTAAGGATTAAATATGCTGATTTTTTTGTTAAAATCAAATTTTTTGTGAGTATTATTTTATTTATTATGCGTTTTTTTCCTTCATAATTTAGTATTCAGTATTCGGCCGAATATGTAGTTTGCAATATTCGGCCAAATACCGAATAGTAAAAAAAGTGGCCAAATACCGAATAGTAACCGAATATTCGTGGCATCTCTAATTTCCACGCCAATTAATTCTAATGCATTTAATACATAATGTGTAGCAAATTACTGGATTAAGTGATAGTACAAGCTGGGCCAATGTTTTCATGTTAGATTCACATTAAACATGACGGGAAAGACGTAAAATTGGTGGGCGGTTCTAAACAAGAATTAAACTGGTGATGAAAAGCCGGGCCTAGAGACAGACAGGGTTGGGCAAAGCATGCCCAGAATATAAAATAAATATCCGCACTTCCACAGGTGTGTACAAATTGCCAATATTTTAAAGTAGGAACGCGACGGGGTTAGGATAAGCATAATTTAGACATTGGATGATGTCGTTTGATAGTGGCTGAATTATATTTATATGGGAGCTATACATGGCGTCTGGAAACGAGTGATACAAGCGGGAAACTGGTGAATCTACATCACATTTGGAATCTACTTTGTGGTATAACTTTTTTTCAGGTGTAGATTCACAAGTTTCTCGCTTGTACAATGAGTTTCCAGATACCATGTATAAAATTCCTATTTTTCCATCCATATGTATGGGTAGAAGGGGTGTATGTACAATCTTACAGTCCGTAAAGGCTGTGCTCCTATTCCTTCAACACAAAACAAATTTAAAGAAAAATAGCATTTATTTTCGAAAAATTTATCGTAATTCTTTGCCCTATCTTTTCTTGGGGCATGCATAGTTTTACAGTCTCTGTGGGCCGGAACACTGAAAAGCGTTTAGAATATAGAAAATTTTCACAATAACCCTACTAAGCAGGGAGCCTGTCACATTATAGTATAACAGCCCTTATTAGATCCAGGGTGGCAGGAATGAGGGAAAGGATAAGCAGCTCTGGAAATATCCTCGTCATGGAAGCCCGCCTCAGTCCATCATCCAGCATTGATGCACACTGGAGAAAAATACTGGCACCTAATGTGGTCACAGAATCCTAAAAGCTAATTATTATGATTTTATTTTGTTATTACCTTTGTTCATGTACAATCATATCACCTGCTTCTCTCTTTAAAATGTATATTTTATAACCCTTATGGAATGTGTGGGATTGCACTATTCTCCCCACATACCGGAATAAACATTTATTCATTTATTTTATTTATAACGGTTGATACATAATGAGGTATTAAATGATGTTCCATCGGCCAGACATCATCGCTTCATCCCTTCAGTTTAAAAAGCGTTAAAATGATTGTCTCACCTAAAAATAAAGTCCTTCTGGTGCGGGTCCTCGATAGACTCCACAGTCTTGCTGATGTTCTCCTCGGTGACCATGGAGCCACTGTCCCCGTTGCCCTGGATCTCCAGTGCGGCCATCTCCAGGGCGCACATACCAAACGAGTAGATGTCCATGGCAGGGGCCACCGCTTGTGCTGCAAGTTGTGACCATATGGTTAATATTAAAAATTAAGATTTTGATAATAAACTCCATAACATGTAGTTGCAAAAATAAAATCAATTTATATTGGGAATAACAGATAGATCGTATATATTCATAAATAAATAATGTGAGTTGATTTTTTCCAATAACAGACCTACTGAAATCAATCACCTTGGGAGTACATGGACCTACTCTAAACCTAAAGTAACTCGGATACAAAAAATATGCAACAAGGTAAACATTTTTTGCTATCAACGTAATAAAATTTCGTTGAATGCTAAATCATAGAAAAATGTCTTATCTTAAATTGGGATCTCTCTTAGCATCAGATATATTTAACAAAAATTACTTATCTTCAAATAAAACAAAGAAGATCATTATTTGTTCTGTTACCTACCAAAATGCAAGAGATGTTTTATTTTAAGCTCCATTGAAAAAAAATATATACTAAGAAACCTGCCGCTGTTGATTCAAGCTATTATTAGCACTTTGTACACTGAATAAAAACAGCTAATTAACTTGGACAAACATTCAATCCACGATAAACATTCAATTAGAATCTTGCTGCATTGAGTTCTCATTAAAGTGCACTATGGAAAGTTGCTGTGACTGCACCAGTCATATTATTAAAGTGAAAGTTATAGACACTGTTTGGTCTATTATGACCTTTTTATTATCAGACATATTGAGTTGGAAACTGATGCAAAAAATATGGGAAAATTCGTTTAATTCAACTATGAGAAATGATGGATGAATTAAACAAAAAAATAATAATTGTTGAAAAACTTACATCCATATTCGGGGGCAATAAAATGCATATTTTTCATATTTTCTCTACATGTCTTCACATGGTGATGAATAGCATCAGGTGCAACTGAAATAAAACAAATTCGTTGATTAATGTTCAATTTATACACAGACATATAAAAATAAATATAAAGTGTAAGGCTGGGTTTAGACCCGTAAGTTTTTTCCTGTAAATCGCTCTTGTAAGCGATTTATGTCCAAATTAACAATGTAAACGACACCAAAAGTCACTTAACGTAATTTATGAGAGTTAAAGAACTTATTCTTTCGGAAATTTTTTTGACAGGTCTAATCGCGCCCGCGCGAATTTCTAACCTTCTTGCAGCTTATAAAATCAGTTTGATAAGCTAAAAGACTTACCGCAAGAAATAGTTCCGAAATGCGCCGTTGCGAAATGTCAAAAATTAAAAGACAATTGATTTCATAGGATTTTTTCCTACAAAACTAGTATTTATTTCCACTTATTTAATTTTTCTGGAAAATGGGCATCCTTCTATTCAATTATATTATCGGTCCAATCCTTTCCAATCTTAATGTTTCTGTTTTTAACATTTAGGTATTTGAAATTTTTAATTCGAAGTCTGGACAGGTAGCTGTAATTGCCGCCTTAGACGGCACAAAAGCACGTGGAGAATTGTTTAATTAAAGCCAAAATCTATTTCAACACTTTATTTGGGCATTTTCATCTTTATTGACAAAATCGAGTAAATTTTACAGTAGCAGTTCGTTGTTGACAGGAAGCCATCTTACCGCAAATAAATTTACAGATGTAAATGATCGCATGAGCATTTACACAGGTCGAACTTCCGAACAACTTCCGTGATCATTAATTACCACAAGTCGGATGCATATGTAAACGCTCCTGTGAGTGACCTGTCAAAATCTTATGTTATCCGTAAATTTTAATTACGAGTGTAACCCCAGCCTAAGAAGCTAACATAAATAATCTAATGACTTTTGGCAGTTCAGGGACTTGACACTCCAGTCAAGGCTGCTCGCAATAGCCGTCGAAAGTACATACATTGGTCGACTTTGTTATTCTCAAGTCTCATCGTTACATGCTTAGACGCCAAATGTCAAAAGTCATTCCACTCGAACAACGAGTGGGTCGAACCAGTCGACACCGAATTGTCTTCGCCATAACTGTCAAAATCTAACTTTATTGAATCCTAACCTAAGACTGTTTCCCGCGCGCACTCCGATTTACAGGCATCATATATTTTTAAAGGATGATGGTTTATTGTGACGGCTGATTTATCGGCGATATTGGCTGCAATACGTAATGTAGAGCAAATTGAAGCTGATGCTTTGAGACCAACAAGGACCAAGCCCAGGGGCTCACCGAACCCCTGGGGTTCGATCGATACAGGTTAAGAACCACTGGTCTAGACTATAGAGATGCATGCTATAAACGAATTATACTTTAATTTATAAATATAGATCTTACAGCACAGAAACCAAAATGTAGATTTAACTAATCAAATCCACAGCACTTGTAATTAATCAAATAAAAAGTCTTATGTATTAAAGTTGGCAGGTTATTTGCACTGGAGAAACTAAATCAACACTTTTTAAAACAATCATTGACACAACGGATCAATGAACGTAAATACAGACTACAGACATAATATGAATTATTGTTGAGTGTAAAACAATAAATTATACATTACCTGATCCAATTTTTACGAGACCGTTGTGCTGAATAAATATTGTATCACATGTTAGATTCCCGTGGATTATGGGAGTAGAACAGGAATGCAAATAACTGGAAAATAAAACAAATACAACTATTAATTAAATACTTTTAAAAAAATTTAAGTTTATTTACATACATATTATATATCGATTTGGAGGCGGGTATGGGTATTGCTGCCCCGGTAACCATTTATTGGATAACCAAAACCCCTGTTATAGGTCGCCATAAGTGGATCGCTATGTTTGGTGACTTAGCAGGGGTGCCCTGGTTCATTGGGTGAGGTTTGTCTAAGTCTTGGTGATCGGGAGAGAGGTTGATTGAGGGAGACCTTTTAACCTTCCCAGCCAGACTCTTGACCCATCACCTTGCACCGCAGTGGGAGGGTGGATTTATGCCTGTTACTGGACACATTAACCCTCAAATTCCTACTCTTTATACCTTTTTCCTTCCCAAAACTTCCTCTCCTTCCTTTCCATACAAAGACCCTCCACACAGCATCCTAAAAGATGAAATAGGCCCCAAATAATTTGTTTTCCTCAGGGACTCTTGGAGCTAATGTAAAAAAAATATATAGAGCAGTCTTCGGCTTAACAAGATTTAACTTTTCACTTAAATGCAAACAAACGTTCCGGTGTCTGTTTACGTCCACTGTCTAATTCAGATTAATTTGTGTGAGTAAATCTAGCTTAGAGCTCCCATGAAAATGGTTTGGGACGGACTGACTTTCGGTCTTCTGACTTGCACGGCGGGCAGCTCGGGATTTTATCCCGACACACTGGGGTAGTTTTAGGTCTGGCATACCAAGAGTTAAACTGGTATCTTTCATCCTGATAAATCGCGAGTCTACTGCATATTTAATTTTATCAGTGATGTGGCGACAATCTCCCCCGGGAGAGCCAATTAACCGGCCCGACCCATTCACTACGAATGTGAATGGACAATATAATCTTGGTATAAGTTTAATTCGCCGCTGGTATTAACTTTTTAAGTATCGTCTGTCTGGCCAATAAAACCTACGCAGTCAGGGAACGTATGAAATAACTAGTAAGTTTGTTTCTAGGAATGCACCAAACCTAGTTTAAATTAATAGATTTATGTACCAGAAATAACTGTTAGAGGCCTTTTTTGTTTCCTTTGAATGGTTGATAAGATACTCAAATTCATCCACTCAATTAGGACACAGATTTTAATAATAATAATGCTTGGATGATTTAAATTTGGTGCTGACTGACGGTGATGGGGAAGAGGAAGGTGGGGAAGTTCCTGGCTATACAGATTAGTCACCAAACATGGCTAAAGTCATTTCAAGCAACGTTTCAATTCTTAATGGCGGTCTTATACCAGGGAGATACTGAGAGTATCTTCCACTCTGGAATGTGTCGCCAATATATCTTATATTATTTTAAATGATTAAATTGTGAAAACACAAATCAATCAAATAAAATTTATTTTGTGCGTCGGGATTTGAACCCACGACCTCCGGATCACTAGTCGAGGGGCAAGGCTTTCGACCGAGGCTAAAAAATCACCACAAGGGTGCTATACAAACATATATAGAACCACGGAAATTTGAAATGCTGTAAAGCAAAAAAAGAAAGATATTTATTTTTTCAAAAAATCATGTCTTCAGTTTTTGTAGGCCTACAATTATGATTTTTTATTATAAAATAACATTGAATAGGTCTTTCAAAATGCTTAATACCTTTTGTAAATATTTTTAATAATACGAGTAGTACTAAATTTATTTGGAATTAAAAAAAAAATCTTGTTAAAATGCACATCGTAAACGACGCACCCATTTTACAGGTAAACCCCCAATACAGGCAAACCCTAGTTAGGTTAATAATTACATGCTAAACAATGTATTTTAATTGTGAAGAAGCAATAAATAAATTAAATAAATATTCCCAAAAATATTTCAACAATTCAATAAAATGGCATATTTAACCACCTTACCTTTGGGTTATTATTCAAAAAGTAGGTAAAAAACATTGGGTTTTTTAAACGGTTATATAAACCGCGCCACTTGCTTAGAGAGTACCACTGGCTAGCTGCGTGACTTGTATGGGAGAGACGTAAATACCCGAACACATCCCTTAGCTTCGCGATAACGCAGGAACAAACTTGATGTATTCGAACGTATCACAAACGTTTTATGGGTTTCGGGTATAGTTATTTTTTACCTGAACTGATACTGCTTGTTGCGTTCCGGCGATAATATAGCGTACGGCGTACGCATCACGTGTAGAGTGGTTAATTCATTTTTGTCCTTCACAGCATTTCAAATTTTCGCTATAGTATATTTTAATGCTTTATCTTACTAATAACTATCGACTGACAATCTATTATAACAACTTATGACTAATAGATTGCATCCACCGGTTCATCGATCAATAATACAAAACTACATTTACAACGCATTTGACCAATGAAAGTCATGCTGCGTTAAAATGTACATACTTACCTGGCAGGTCACTTAAGATTAACACTGTTTATTGTTTATTAGAGAAATTTTCTTACAGTTCCGCATGCAGAGGACATTAAAGGAAACACAAACATGTTAACGAAGATGCTAGTATTTAATCCTGGTATTTATTTTAATAATATGTATACATTAGTTAATGAATATGTTACGGAAAGGAAAAGCAAATGTTGTGATGGGCTCTTTAACGGTACAAGGATTTGATTAGAATTTATCTTCCTAAATATCATTCGTCCCTTGATAAGAAAGAGATTGAGGTGCAAGGCTTCGAATAATGTTAATCCAATTAAAAAAAGTTATATTAGGATATATTTCAGGCAATACAAGAATAGTACTCTCAGGTAGGTAGGGTGAATGCACCTATGAATGAGCTTTTAAGGATCTGCAATTTTTTTTAATATAAGGTTTAAATTTAATTATTAAGTTTTTAAGAAAACAAAACAAATTATAGCAGTTTAAAAGAAATTGAATGTTACCTTAAAGCTGATAATATCTGCGTACACCATCTTTTCCATGCCGGCAGTGGTAACCGTTTAACGTTGCGTTTTGTTCTCTTTAAAAACTGTTTTAGTGAACCGCATGACATGTACTCTGTGATGAATATTACCTGAAACATAAATACATATTCATATATTAAATGCACTCACAACATTAATCAGGTTCTTTGTTTAAAACCACTTTATTTTAATTTATATTCGTCGATCGGTTTCGGTTGTACTCAACCTTCTTCAGGACAATAAACATATAAATATTTTTTTTGATTTTCACTGCCAAAAGCATTTACATTATTTGCTTTTGGGGTGTTATGCCGTGTTGCGCTACCTCCTTCTTTAGCCGACGTTTCGGACAGCGTTGTAGTGTACATCATCAGGGCAGATCCGGCAGATCCACAACACATCTGTCGGATCTGCCCTGATGATGGACACTGCAACGCTGTCCGAAACGTCGGCTAAAGAAGGAGGTAGCGCAACACGGCATAACACTCCAAAAACAAACAAAGAAAATATAAATTATTGTCATGAAGAAGGTTTAATATAATGTCAAGCCTCAATGTGTTTGCATTTTTCGATAATTTAAAGGCACTTCAAGGGATACACAATAATAAATACTATCCAGGGAAAGATAATAAATAGCAATAGGCACAACATATATGTGCCCACTGCCCATCGAACAAACCGAAGAATAAGCCGTTATAATTTGGTTAAGACGTGTAAAAAAAAAAGTTAACTGAATGCCGTAAAGCAGAGATGGTCGATATTCTTGTACTAGTCCTTTTGCTGTCACTGGAACTATAGGTAATATTTCTGTGAGGAACAGTTATTTTTGGAATCGGTTCCTTTTGGAATATTTATCAAAAATTAAATGTATGAATGTGAGTGAGTGAGGCAAAGAATGTGTGCCAAGATCGAGTTGTTTGGCGGTCCGTCCTCTCTACCTACTCCTGGGGGGAAACGCCGTGATGTTTAGTTAGTTAGTTAAAAATATTCAATATTTTGAAATATTTGGTTAGGTATCAGGTTTTTTTTTCAATTTTTTTTTCTAGCGGCTAGAGACTAGCCATTTTATTATACACATTTACACAGCAGTCTATTGTACACACATCACCAGGGTTGGCAATTTGTGGGGAATTCCTCAAATCGCAGGGGATTTTAAGATTTTTCAAGAATTGGGTATTTTTGCAAGAACCTTTTTGTGGGAAAATGCAGAGATTCTGGACATTTCTTGATAATTCAACCATATTAAAAAAATATATTACAATAACTGTGAGAGTTTACTATAATTTCATTTTCTCTTGCAGCAAATGTTCTATTTTTAAAGCCTGAACGAAAGTGAAAATACGAAAATGACTAGATAATAAAAAATAAATGCTAATTTTAATGGAATCTTGTTTCATTTTGGTGGTAAGGAACTTGAGGGAAATTGTGGGAAATTTAAGCATCTATTGTGGGTATTTTAGAAGATGCCACAGTTCTGGAGCTAACAATTATTATGCAGTTGTTTTCTAAAAGGAAGGAAAGATTTTCTCAGTACCAAAGGGAAGCTCCAAGTACAGAAAATACAAGATTTTTGTGTGAAAACAAGATATGTACAAAAAATGCAAGATCTTGGTGTGTCGATGCTAAATTTTCACCGTGAAATATCTGATTCTATTTTCGTATTAACTTAACTGTTTTTTTTTTTCAAAATGACGTTTATGTAAATTGTACTTTCTCACAAAATGATGAGTTTACATCTTTATAGAAATGGTATATAATCTACCATATCGTCCCCTTAGTTCTTAATTGTCCAAATGACTATTTTAGTTTTTGTTCAATCTCCACTTTAAAATGAAGAATAAAGTATAAAAAATTATAGTTAATTAAACTAAGAATTATTTAAACTAACGAGACTTCGAACTTTATGGAAATAGCTTAATATCTTAAAAGAAAAGCTGAAAGTGACAAAAAATATGTGTGGTTTGGTGTTTGTAGTGTCGATGTACTCACGCGGGGCTTATCGTTGTGCGTGTCCGTCCAGTAGCGGTGGAACTTGACGATGTTGGGGTGCTCCAGCTGAGTGAGATTGTCAAACACCAGCTGGATCTTGTCCTCTTGCGCCTTGAAGTTCTTGCGCTCCGAGAACTGCACCTCGTTCCACACAACCTCCACCCCTTCCTCCGTGTCCATGGCGAGGTGGGCGCAGTCGATGCCGGGAACGTCGCGCTGCTCCACCTGAAATAAAATAAAAACACTTATTTAATAAACACGGAAAAAATAAAATCTTCAATTCTCCATGTATAAAGAAAGGTGCTTATGTAATAATCCATGTAAGATACAGGTTAAAAAAATTCGATGATAGAAGAGTGGTAAAGCAACTTGTTAAAGAAAAAGAACAAACAAACAAAGAGCAAACCTAACCTAACCTAATATTTTTATCTGTTTTGTCCTGTTACAGGTAAAAAAAACTCCCCTCTTCCAAACAGTAAAATGACTGAAGTTGACAAGCATGAGAACATCACAGTTATGCTTGACAGCTGATCACAATTTGATCAAAAGCTGAAACGGGCCGATAATTGCTACTATGAGCAACTTTCATAAGAGTGATAAAACAGAATATTAAAGAAAAATAACAACAAACAGCATACCTAACCTAACCTAATATTTTATCTGCTTTGACACTGTTTTATTCAGTTACCGGTAGAAAAACTCAACTTTTCCTAATAGTAAAATGATTCAAGCTCATAAGCATGAGAACACAACAGTTTATGCTTGACATCTGATCACAATTTAGGCAATCAAAAGTTGAAACGGGCGAGAACTGCTACTACGGAACTACAAAAAAACGCATATTATTTTGAGCGGCTGATTCAAAACTTTGAACACTTAGGTTTTCCGCTAAACCCTTGTGCAAACCGAAAACAAAATTTTGGTGTCTTATTTAGCTAAGTGGGCAACAAGAAAGGGCTCGCGGGCCGCGGGTTGCTAATTAGAGGTTATAGTAGAGGTTTGACGTTTATTTGACGTACGTCGTGGGAGCAACCGGATGCATGAAATAATTAAACGATACTATAATAAGCCTACAATACATGCCCAACAATACCAACTTATTGGACTGTTCAAACGATTTTCCCTAATTTAAATAACTATACATATAATGTAAGTAGATTATATAAATTTATTATCACTAGCATTAACTATCGGCGACGGTCATGATTTATCACGAGATCACGGAAATTTAAAATGATCACGGAAATTTGAAATGCTGTAAAGTACAAAATGTTAACTGTTCAGGAGAGCGAAAAGAAAGTTTTTTGTCATTCAAAAAATCATATCCCCTGTTTTTGTAGACTTATAATTATGATTTTTATTGATAATATTGAATAGATCTTTCAGAATACTTAACAATTTGTATATTTCTTTAATAAGAGTATTTAATTTTTCAGAAAAAATCCGCTTAAAATGCACGTCGAAAAAGACGCACTTATTTTCCTAGAAATATTTCGACGACGCAGATCGTAAGAGAAAAAAAAACGGAGAAAAATGAGAGTGTTTAATTAATTTTTAGATTTATTATCCTTTACAGCATTTCACTATCGATATAAATAATGCGTAGATAGATGTTATGTAAAAATATTAATTTAAAAGTGGTACATTCAAAACGCTGGAAAAACGCTTTAAAAAAAATGAACCCTAAAAAAACATCTATTTATAATTGTCTAAAACATTTTTTCACAAAGCACTCTTTTTAGGGCGAAGTTCTTTAAAAAAGTTACCTAGTGAACGGAATTCGGAATCATCCGCGCGAGATTAATCAACTCTACATATTTTCAAATGTTTTTTAAAACCGCGCTACAAACCAAATCTGGAGTTGGTAAGGCCGTTATTTATTTCGTATAAGTGTTTTGTATATTTTCGCGTGTTTGTGTGTGATTGCATTGTCGTCGACAACGAGTCTATCTGCCGAGTTTCAGCTCGATCAGATGCCGGGAAGTGGGTTACTCTCCACTTTCGTGACAATCACGCCAACACACGTATTTCTGAAATTGGAAAAATATTAAAGAGAAGGCTTGTTTTTTTTCATATTCTAGAAATAAATGTACCCAACAAAGTTAATTAAAAAAAAATGGCGTTCCTTGATCGAAAGTCAAAATGATATTTTAAAATATATTATATCGCGATGGAAGTTATGTTGTGAGCTGAAGAGTGTTGCATTAAACTAGAAATTTCATACAGCAAAAGCTGTTTTGATTGTGGAGAGTTTTGGCTGCTTCAACAGACAGATTTTCGCTGTCACTTAATAGTAAAGATAAGGTAATGGTTAAAATCCAACGTCAATGTACTAAAATTTCATTAACTTAAACAGATTTTCAGGTAATTGTTAAAATCCAACTACAATGTACTGAAATTTCATTAACCACAACCCGGGACACATAAATCGTGACGAGACCATCGGCATATTATACCGGCCCACATGCATAGCGTATTCGCTGGCTGCCAGATTCTATAGGGGGCTTTCTAAAGTCGTCGTGAATCAAAGGAAATTCTTCATTTCACCTACGTGGACTTCGGATAATTTAGAGTCCATTTGCGAGAATTTCATCAATCAAATAACAAATGGGATTTACAATAAATAACAGACAATGAATGGGCTGGTCAAGACTAAATAACAACCGTTCCCAGCGGTGTGTTGGTGAGGCATCATATTTCTCCAGGCATATTATATTATTATACCTAAAATATAAATTTCGCACAGTTAGCATACCCAATGAATAAACATAAAATAAAACAAATTCATGTGAATATCGTCGCTTTGGTTGGACATGGACAGGGTTCATACTTCACTCTGCTTTGTTCAGAGACATGAGGTGTTAAACTTTACAAAGACGATTTCTCATAATATATGAATTTATCAATTTCAATTTGGGAGGCGGCTATGGGTACCGCTGCCCCGGGAACCATTTATTGGAAAACCAACACCTTTGCCATAGATCACCCCAAGTGGTTCGCTACGTTTGGTGGCCTAGCAGGGGTGCCCGGGTTCATTGGGTGAGGTTTGTTCGGTTCTTGGTCTTGATGCCCACCAGCTTCATGGTAAGCCGGATCGCGAGAGATTGATTGAGGGAGTCCCTTTTACTTCTCCAGCCGTACTCTCTCGGAACATCGTCTTGTCAGCGGGAGGGATGGATTCATACGTCCGCCAGTCCTTGACACACTCACCTCCAGGTTCCTACCCACCTCTAATACCCTTTTTCTTCCCAGAACTTCCTCTCCTTTCTTTCCTAAAGGGACTCTCCACACAGCATCCCGAAAGATGACATAGGCCCCGAGGCGAATTATTTTCCTCAGGGCAGATTTTTTTTAAATTTTCCACATAGGTGCTAATGTAAAAAAAATCTGCATTAAAGTTGTATCTAATTTTTACTTTAAAATATGTTAAACTAAAATAAGAAATAAATAATAAAAATGGTTTATAATAATAGAGGTTGAAAATAGCGATTTTGTAAAGCGAAAAATTTTGTCTTTGGTCTGGAAAAAACAGATGGTGTAAAACGGCCATTAGGATGGGTTGCTTCAAAAAATTTGAACAATTCCTAAAATATTTTGAGTTAATTTTCGCTTTCTGTGTAAGGTCTATTCAAGTTCTGTGATTATTTAAGTTTTATTTAGCAACTGGTCTATAATGATATAATAACATAACATGAATAGAACTTACACAGAACTTGAAAATGAATTAAAAATATTTGATGAGTTGTTCAATTTTTTTAAACAACCCGTCTTAAGAATCTTAAGACGTTAAGATTATTTATCTGTGACAGTTTCTCTTGATATTTTTTTCTTTCTTATAAAATAAATAAAAACCGCTTTTGCGCTTGAAATCGAGTGTTTCCAGACTCCGTTTGCCAAGCGATTTTCATGCATATTACCTATATCCATGGTGATATAAGGCATCTTAAGAATCGCGCATTTTTAGTCTGCGTCTTAAGATTTAAAATGACGCCAAATTACAAGCGCCTCAGGTGCCATTTTGGCCCAGGGTCAGAGCTTAGTAAAATAGACAACATATATATTTGTATTAGCAGGTTATACGTAACAGGACTAATGACAGCTAAAAGAATTCAATGTCATATTCCGACAATGCGTGAGCCTTACAGACAGTAGAGCAAGGTCAGCGAAGCCCTCGTTGGCTCTAACAAATGTTAAAATAATACAGACGAGAAAAACACACGGACATATTATGTTAGATTTGATAAATTTGAAGGTGAAATTTTATTTAGAGTCCAAAAAGCTGCGGAAGTTGAAAGACATAAAAATTAACACAGGTACAGTTTAATGACATGACAAGGTAAGTAAATCCTTGTTCTGTTAACCCGAATCAACAAAATTCTTTAATGTCAACCCAATGACGTCAAAACTATATTTCCATACTATTACAGCTAGGGTTTGCAAGTCCCGCACCTTTTTAAAATTACGAGGGATTGCAAGATAATATTCAGAAACCCCGCGGGAATTTTATTAAAGGGTAAATTGAAATAATGCCAACATTTCATAATTTTTTTTACATTATAAAAAGACACAATAGACACAAGTATCAAATTAAGTCATTTAAGGCTAAGCACCACGTCTTGTAACATTCTTGTCTTGTCAATTCGCTCCTGTGAAACGAATTCTTTTCTTTTATTAAGGAAAGTGTTCGATGTGAAACTTGGCTTTTATTTAGACCGAATAATAATAATTTTGACTGCAAGTTATAAGTAATATACATATTATCAGAATGCAGAGTCGTACGTAATTAAATGAGCAAGCAAATGGGGTCAAATGTTATATGGCGAAGTTTTGCATTAGTTTATTGCACTTATAATACCCTGATTGTAAAATAATATACACAATAACATGAAACGCACATTTTGTACACAATATGTAATCGTTAGGCACATGTATATGTCAGCATAGGTACAAACTTTAATGAACAACATAGACATAGTGTTATGCAGAAAATAACACATAATAAACTTCGAAAAAAGCTTGTAATTATTAATTTATCTATATACTATCAGACCCAGCCATACGTTGCTGTGGCTAACGAAACACAACGCCATTACCCAACCTTTATAAAATCCACACCACCCGCTTGCCAGCTGCCCGCTGCCCGCTGCCTGAATTGAATATTTGAATTTCTCGGCTTTTCTCTACTATAATAAGCATGCATTTTACATATAAATCTTCATCTTGAATTACTCTATCTATTGCTGAAAACCGCATGAAAATCCATTGCGTTGTTTAAAAGATATAAGCGCACAAACATTTAGAGCGACTTCATTTTATACAATGTAATAAAAGAAAAATACCGAGACTTAAACTCTGTATCATTTCGGGCGTTTGCTCTAACCTCTGAGCATCAACTATCAGATCTGCCATGTCTTTATGCATCTCACACGGCGGTATACAATCGGTATTATAGTCTCACACGGAAGCTATAATCTAATCTGCCCCCCCCCCCCCCCCCCTAGCCTGTAGCAAAGGGGGAGAGAGCACGGAATAGGATTTCTTTTTAGGGAATCTGTCGTCCAGGCAGCTCCCTAATTTACCTGACCCCCTCTACCGATAATATCATAAGGGTAACATCATTTTCAAATATCGCTGGACTAGCAGATAATATATCTGTCTTATGTAAGACGTTTGATGGCCAACTATATGGCAATAGCCACACCCAAATACCGCATTGATAGTATAGCGCCAATTGAAACTAGCATTAGCTTGAAGCGTCGTACAGACTAAGCTATAAAAGCGCCAGCGTTATTTGGCATGACGTATTTCGGCATATCGTCAGTGATATGCTGAAATATGGGCAAGCCAAATAACGCCGGCGCTTTTATAGTTAAGTGTGACGGCCCCCTGTATCGTACTAGACTCGATGTTACGGATAACCACTTAACCATCACCCGAATTTTAAATTTACAACGAAAAAATATAATAATAGGAAATGCAAAGTCATTATCATAAAATGTTTCATAAAACAATCGGACAGCGGATTATATAACATAACACAATCGGATTTCCCTTAACAAGCGGAAAGAATGCATATACAATGTCTTCATAAGCAAGTAGATACATAATACATCAAGCACGCACAATAAATAATGCACATTTAAATAATCTGTTTAACTTTCATTATTTTCCCCATGAAGCAATGCATAAAATTTCAAAGGAAATTCACCAATACGCACTTGGTGTTTCCCGCGCTGCGTAATGCGGGGTAACTTGCGGTAATGGATATCAGATCAATTACGATTGGTACACCTTTTATTTTCAAGAAAGCACTTAGACTGTTCAAACAACTTCAAAAACACAGAAAACAAAAAAATTGTGAGGCTGAAATTTTATTTTTATTTTTTTACAAAAAGTGTTTGTTCACTGTTTATTTGTATTCTGGAAAGATACATAATATAAAACGTTAAAAAAAAAATACTGTGAAAACGACAAAAAATATCGCGATAAATGATGACTAGCATTTTAGGTAAATTGGATATACTTTACTTACATAAATGGATTCTATGAACACTGCGTACGAAAGTGGATTAATTTGACATTTCGTTTTAAACGAATAAATTTCCAACCACCAGCTGTCTCATCACAAAAATATGTATTAAAATACACACATCTCATTTACTCGGAACGCGACCTTCATTTTGCGAAAAAGTCTCGTGAGATAAATAAAATCTCATTAAATTGTCGGTTTATTTGTTTAGCGTTCTCACGCATAAATATTACAATAAATAGTTGGCACAACACCGAGCCAGATATTTGCGATTTTCCGTCAGTCATTAAGAAAGCCGAAGCGCCATTGAAACTAGGAAAAGGGTCCGGTGCCAAAACCAACAGCGGAGACATCAGACAATAAGAGAAGATCACCAGATCGGCAGATCAGAGACTCGGAGCCATTGCCATGCAGAGTTGGGAATAATTCATGGAGAACGCTGGGATGAGAGTTTAGAAGTTCATCTCCGTGCCAAAAGCCGCTGGAACTTCTTGCTAATTTAATAACTACAAGTACTAAACGGCCAAGAATCAAAACGTACTTAAATAACCGACTGCGCCATTTTTCGATTTACACTGCGACTAAAGCGTGTTTCAAATAGATAGAACTCTGAAATGGCGCATTTTTGTGCCATATTTTCTCCAATGTATAAATTAGGTACTTACTTATGATCTGAATTAATTTTGAATAAATTAGGTTAGGTTTCTACTCGTAGTTATGAAGAAAAAATCAGATTGTGCAATTAGAAGGTAAGAAGCGGTAGAAGTGAAATCTTCAGAAAACTAAAGTAGACAAGAGTGGGAAGGCTACGGAGCACCGCACAAAGAGAAAAACGATTATACTAACTCATTCTCTCGCAGGCTAAATCCTATTGATGTATGTGTTTGTCTATTTATAGTGTCGCTATTTTTCGTTTCATCAAGTTTCAAATCACAACGGTGCTAAAGAAGTTTTCACTTCAAAAATCAGAGTGTGCAATGCACACGCGGTAAAAGTGAAACCTTCAGAAAACTAAAGTAGACAAGAGTGGGACAAGAGACAACAAAGAACCGCACAAATAGGAGACCGATTAGTCTATCTCATTCTCTCGCAGGCTAAATAAATCCTATGGATGTGTGTGTCTCTTTTTAGTGTCGCTATTTTTCATTTCATCGAGTTTCAATTCACAACGATGCTAAAGAAGTTTTCTCTTAAACAAGCTTTTTCGAAACACGGAATATCTGTGAAGCAAGCAATGGAAAAAAACTAACCTAACCGTGAATCCGAAAAATACTTTTAACAGCACAAATTAATTTGGGTACGGGAAGTCAGTCAATCATTCCCTTTAGGAAAGAAATAATCGAATTATTGATGGTAATCAGTTATTGATTTGGCCGGCCTTTGTTAGCCCATATTGGATTATATGTAAAAACATACACATACATGTAGATACCATCACTATTATTCTTTCTCTTGGAAGTAAATTACCAATAATAGCCTCGCCAATAATCTTGATAAATCTATGCGTAATATCCAATGCCATAAACATCAAAGCACTCCCCGCGTCTGTCGCTCTCCGCGGCTCATTAAAACCTCAACACAGCACTCCCAGTTTTCAGCAAGTCAATATTTCAAAAACTTAAAAACTAAAATAAAATGGACCGTGAGAGATGGAATGTAGAAAGCGTACAGCGGTGTGATGTGATGATTGAGGAAATTTCCCTAAAGCCGGGGAAAATAATACAAATAAGGCATGAGAAAAAAATGATTTATAATTCATTCATTTAGGGCAGTGGTTCTTAACCTGGGTTCGATCGAACCCCATGGGTTCGGTGAGTCAGTCTCGCGGGTTCTGCGAAGGTCAAGACACACCCACGACTCATATGTTTCGATTCGATTTCCAATTAAGAAGGGTTCGGTGAATGCGCATATGGAACTGGTGGGGGTCAGTACCTCCAGCAAGGTTAAGAACCGCTAATCTAGGAAGATTTTTTAGCCTGGTAAAATACAATCTTTATCTCATACACAATGCAATATTTTCACTTGCGACTGCAAATTATGTTTAAAAAATATATGCATCAGTATTTTTATACATAAATTTGGTACCTTCCTGTTATCTGAGGCTATTGTAGTAGAGCTCAAAAATAAAAAAAATGCGAAACAATGAAATTACAAGGACTATCTTTTAATCATATACCTACATTATAAACCAATCTAATAAACTAACCTTTTTGGTTTAATTATAAGTTGAGTGGATTACAGTGTTTTTATTAGAGCTTATAGAGAAATGGCTCACATAACACAAAAGTATATTTTTTCGTGATAATATAGTATAATTATGATTGTACAATATACAGTACACGCCAAACTTTAATACCGACCTAACTTTGATACAGAAATCGTCCCAATAGGCGAGTTTCAAGTCAGAAAAGCGGCATGCCTCTCCACCGAAGCCTTTCTCTGTCGCACGTATGTTTTAAGCATCTTTTTCTTTCGCTTACGGTCATTGTAAAGTCGTATAACCTGCACGAGAATGGATCGTTTCAAGTTCAGGTCGACATTATAGTTTGGCGTGTACTATCAAAACCTCCTAGATCACAAGACCGGGACACTGAATGCAATCGTGATCTAGTAGGTTTTGGTACTATAGGTACATACTCTGAATCCGAGGAATAAATGGGGATTTAAAAAAAGGGAAATCGCATCACTGAAGTAGAGTGCGTATACGAACTGCGTAAAGTGTGGACGTGACAAGGAACACGCTTCAAAGGGAACCCTCCAAAAATCACACAATTCTGTTCAAACGTCAACAGTAGTACGTAGTACGTGCATCGGCCAGTCCAACAATACGGCCACACAGATATAAAGGGGTCAACAAGATTGTATGAATATTCCAAGCATTATTAATCAAACGAAATAAAACCGTTGGCGCCTACAAAACAATGCGATATCTCTATCTAGCTCGGCGATGATTGAAATTGACTGTCCCATTGATTGATATCAAATTCAACTGTAATCTAGAATTTATTATCAGATGCATTGGGTATACAATACTCAACAAGTTATATATTACTTATGTATGTGTCCTGATTCTTTATCAGCCCTTATCAAAAACACTTTCACAATCAATACTTGCATTACTAAAGCTAGGTCTCTTCCGAGCGAAAACATGAACATTTATTTACACATTACTATAAACATTTGCTAAATCTTCGCTTCTATATTCCTTGTAATTTTTATCATATGTTCTAATGTATTATGTTTATATAATGACCATTATAAGATTATTTCTTCTCCAGTGTGAAACAAAGGTCCTTCAAAAATCAATCAAAAATTCCATAACTCATAATATTATCTACTTAATTTTTCTTTAATTTTTCTTTAAAAAGAAAGACAAACATTCCCGGGTTACGAATAACCCAACAATGTTTGAAAATCTCCTACTACCACCACAGAAAGCCGAAAATGTTGCTTGTGTTGTGATGGAGGACTTAGCCAGCCGAGGAATCGAACATGCGACGCCCGGGTGGGACCCAAGCGCTATGCCCACTCAACCACTGACCGGTCGACCGGTGACTTATAAGGTATTCCCCGAATAATATTGAAGTAAGCCACAAACTCGAGGTAATTAAGCCTACTGGGAATAACCAAACTAATTAGAAATTCGACAGTCCAAGATGACTTAGTAACAATTGTAAGAAAACCGGTATAATTGAATAAAATTCTTATAGACCACCCCTCTCCCCCTCCCCCATGTCATGTATATACACCGAAGATTGAGAATAATTTGTACCAGTCTGAAATGGCTTTAACAAGCTGAAACAAGTTGAAAGTGGAAATAAGTTTAATATTTCTTATATTACACTATCATTACAGTACAGTAGTTATGTTATATTTTGCATTAGTCAGAAGTATACTGGAATATGCCTCGCCAATTTGGAACCCGCAGTACAAAGTATACATAGATAGCATAAATCATATTCAAAACAAATTTATAAAATATCTTACCTTCAAATTCAACAATAACTATGAAGGCACATTTCAAACTTTGCAACAAAGACGAATAATTGCTGATTTGACATTTATACACTACATTTTAAATAATAACATTGACTGTACCCAACTTCTTTCTCTAGTTAATTTAAACATACCAATAAGACGTACACGCCATACAGAACTATTCCACACGCTTAATTACAAGACAAATGCAGCAACTAATTCGCCAATCAATCGTGCTCTTCATATATTCAATAATATCAATCTAAATTCTAACATCGACATTTTTACAACAAATTTAAAAAGAGCATCATGTCAATCATATAAATTGTTTAATGCGCATACTTACATACACACATATTTACACACCTTCCCACTACACACATTACCCGGTAATTACTTAATAATATATGCACACCATAAATAAGACACTACAATGAAACACATAATAGGTACCCACCATGAATTGTTTTTATTAATTGTAAATTTTCACCAATGGATAATATAATGTACTGTTTGTTTCTGTTTATAAATAAAATAAAAAAAATACTATAATTATACATTACTATTGGCAATGTTTATAGTAATGTGTAAGCAAATGTGAACGCAAATATTCATGTTTTCAGTAGGAGGAGACCCTGCTTTACACTACTGCTAGTGCAGCGATGTAAACACTAAACACGAGCCGTGTAACACTTACGCCAGTGATATTAGATATCAGGTGGTCTTTATCGCTCAAATGCATATTACAAAAATAACATCACTGTAGAAGCGTAATTCAATGAATACGCAGTTGTCTACGATGATTGTACAATTCATCGTGTAGTATTTTGTGTTATTATTTATAATGTATTAACTTTGATACTATCGCACTATTTCTAAATTCAGATTATCAAATTCTACAAATTGCAATACTAATTGAAATGAATAGATTAAATTAATAGATGAGTCGTTTGAACCAATTTTTCCACAATATCATGATTAATGATAGTATCTACATCATACAGGTAGTGGTACTTTTCTATCATGTTAACACAATGAAAATGTAAACACACTTGTGCTTGTTTCTAATCGCGATAATCAAATTCTACAAATTGTAACAAGTTGGTAAGAATTATATTGAAAATCTATTTTATTTAGATTCGTTCGAAGACATTTTGATCGTCCAGTTGATTAGTCAGACATCTCCAAATACTAAATTTTGAGATATTGAGGGAGGCAATATTCGAATTTTCAGCATAAAAATTTCAAATATTATTTACACGTATCTGTGTTTTACATATCAAATATGCTATAAACTAGCATCTGGAGGCATAACGGTCCGGTACATCAGTATGACATTTTGAAATATCCTACCAGTGTCCCAGAATAGATTTACATTTTGTTAATTCACTGCAAGTTTTTCTGCATTATAAATAATTTGGTAGGGTTTATGGACCAATCTGAGTATTGTGTACCAGATAGAGGGCACATTTTTACATAATATAACAACTGTATACTCAACTCAAATTTAGATTTTAAGGATAAGTTTTTTTGTGAAATATTTGTAAAGTGATTCTTCATATGTTTGTGTCTGTATGTTGCTTCTGTGAAATGTTTTGTAAATTTTTTATTCATACATTGTGTCTAAATATTGAGTTGAGTTGGGTTTAACTTCTCAAAAGTACCAATTGGCGATCCCTTAATGAGTTTTGATAACTCATGGGAGTGCAACTTCGTTGTATGTTTTTAATAAAAAAAAATTAAAAAATTTAAAAAAAACATTAGCTCCACACAGGAGGATCCAAAGATATTGAAACTTTGCATTCGAATATCTTTGGGAGGACCTGAGGAAAAAAAATCCCTTCAGAGCCTTTGTCATCTTTGGGGATGCTGTGTGGAGGGTATTTTAGGAAAGGAAAGAGAGGAAGTTCTGGAAAGGAAAAATGTAAGAATCTAGGGGTCACTATGTTCAGGAGTGACAGACATAATATGAATCCATCTCTCCCACTGCGGTAAGGTGATGTTCCGAGAGTCCTGCTGGAGAGATTAAAATGTCTCCCTTATCCAGTTTCTCCCGATACGGCCTACCACGCAGTTATTGGGCAGACGTATCCGCCACCAAGATCCGTACAAACCTCACCCCATTAACCCGGGCATCCCTGCTAAGTCACCAAACATAGAGAACCCCTTGTCCGACGAATCAACTGGACGAAAGATTTCACTGCACAAAACCACCTACGTATTTATAATAATTATATTTGGATGATTTGTATAGCGCTGTTTTTGTGAAAAATAACCTTAAGGGCAATCAACTATTAAAACATATATAAATATACACTTTCGCTTATTTCCAATTGAGATCAACTTCCATAAATTGCAATAAGAACAATAGAAAAATAGATACTTATAATTTATTGAAGATAAGTCATTCGAAGAAATTTCAAAGCAAAATAATATCATGATAGTATATATGCAGGTTTCATCGAAGAATATTTTCATAATAATAATTTTTATAACCTACATACTTACACACAATCAAATCGTAAACACACTTGCACTTGCATATTTCCAATTTTAATCATCACATTCTACAAATAGAGATAAGATAAGAAATTAACCCCGCAGGCCTCGGGCATATTTCGTCAGAGGACCAATATATTTCCGCTTTGCAATAAAATCCAAATAAATGGAATATTTCTGAACGTTTTTGAAAGGTGATCAAAATACACTTTCAAATTTTACAATTTGAAATAAATATATAATTTTATAAATATAAAAAATTTGAATGCAAACACCAAAAAGTTCTAAAAATGGTTCACCCATTAAAAAAATTATTTACCTTACGTTTTTCCAACTAAAATTAGTGATGTGAAAAAAAAACAGAAGCGTATTTTATCAGACAAATGTATTCTTAACGTTATCATCACTGTACTTTTTGTCGTTTAATGTAAAAATAATAAATAAAAAAATCCAAAGTTTCATAATTTTTTTTCAAATTGCGGTCGGTAACTTTAGTTTCATAAAGGTACACTTTTGAATTTTTTTAGTTTTTTTTTACATTAAGTAGCTGCACACTGGAGGTTCTGAGGAAAATAATTCCCATCAGGGTCTATGTCATCGTTGGGGATGCTGTGTGGAGGGTTTTTTTAGGAAAGGAAGAAGTCGAAGTACTGGGAAGAAAAAGGTATGAGGGGTGGATAGGAATCTGGGGGTCAGTGTCCAGAAGTGACGAATTTACGAATTTTCCCTCCTACTGCGATGCAAGGCGATGTTCCGAGAGAGGTCAAAAAGTCTTCCTCAACCAGTCAATTCAAGATCCGGACAAACGTCACACCCTGAACCCGGACACAACTGCTAAGTCACCAAACGTAGCGAACCTATGGCAGAGGCGTTGGTTATCCAACAAATAGTTCCCGGGGCGGCGCGGTAGGTACCTATACTTACCTCCTAAATTTTAAATTTTAAGATTTGAATATAAAGGGTGGTGTTTTCTCTTTCTGTCATAGATATACCCTTTAGATTTAGATCATATTTCTCACCATGATAGTAAGGGGGACACAAAGATTTCCAAGAGACCTATATGAGTTCTTTCCAAAGCGAACAAATGAGGGTGAGGGGTTAAAATATAGATAAAATCAATAGAGATGAATTGTTTGAAGGAATTTCTCTGCGGAATTTTAATCTACGCATCAAGTAATGAAAACGGAATGAAATGCAAGTTATTCCAAAAATGTGAAGATGTAAAGGTTTGTAGGCGGTGGAAGCACCCATATTCGGCAATAATATTTCAAGGGCGTTCCGATCGTGTTATTGGGTATGCGGCGGACAGAGGCGTGCATTGCTCGCTTCTTTTCATAGACAAGTTTTCAGTGTCTCATTCGAAATGGGTATTTTTTTAAAATTTACTACAGTGAGACAACAGCATCCCCAAATGGTATATGTTGTGATACTGAAGGAAGTGGTGAGAGGAAAGAGATAAAAGAAGGAAGGTGGAAAAATACTTGGCTATTCAAATCTGGTCACCAAACACGGTTAAAGCCATTTAAAGCAACGTTTCAATCATGAATGGAGGTCTTAGATCAGGGCGATATTGAGAGTATCATGCACTCTGGAACTTGCCGCAAGTACGCTTTTTATTTTTTTGAAATTAATAAAATTGTGAAATAAAACAAATTAATCAAATAAAATTGATTCGCGCCCGTCGGGATTCGAACCCGCGTCCTCCGGATTACTGGTCGAAAGTCTTACCCCTCCATCAAGGAGACCGTCAAATTGACATCATATTAATAAACATGTGGTAGTTTAATTAGTTAGGCTTTAATTATGGAAGTTGGTGTGTTCAACGCCATTTTGTTTTTTGTTTGCATTTGAATGATCCCTGTTAAACGCCGATTATCGGCCCGTTTAAATATTTAAACAAATTATAGTCAGCTGTTAAGCGCAACGGAAATGTTGTTAATTAAGCTCATCACTGATTGATAAAATCCTAATCCAAATTATGTAAAAAAAAGCAATATCCAAAGGCAACAATAGAAAGATTGAACACAGCGGTTTATTTTAAAGATTGCAGGACTGTTTTGCCAGATTTAACATTATGTTTCATCGTAACATTAAAAAAGACAAAACATTATGAGATATATATTCATACAAAGGTTCATCGGGTGATGTATGTTCAGGTCTTGGCGGCGGATGCGCCTAGCCAGCTGCGTTGTGGACCGGAGCGAGAGAGGACGGGTGGGAAGACCCTTTGACCTCTCCAGCTGGTCTCTCTCAACCCATCGTCTTGCACCGCAGCGGGAGGAATGGAATCATACGTCCGTCATTCCTGGACCCACCCGTAATGTTTTTTAAAACCCCTTTCCTTCCCAGAACTTCCTCTTATTCCTTCCCTTAAAGTTCCACCGCATAGCATCCCCATTAGACCAAAACTCATCAAGGTAATTTTGGCGAGGATTTTCGAATTACCATCCAACATTCAATAGGTCAACACATAATTTTTTGGGCGTACATGATTTGGATAGAAAGCGCAATTTTTTCAATCATTCTGACGTAGCGCACGTCGCTGGCAATGTGTATGTTGCAGGGGACACGGGAGGGAGAAAAGTGCCCGCTGCCAGTTGGCGCAACGGGCGACTCGGTGAGGTGGGTAATGGAAAAAGCACCAACACGAACTCTCGAGGAATGTACTACTTACACTTACAGCATACATCCAGCAAGGCAGCCAACCAACTAACCGGCAACTAGCAACCAGCCCATACAACACACTAGACGCGGAGAGAAGTCGATACTGGCGTGTATCGGGTAATGATGATTAAATGTTTCGCGCGGTCTGCGAATAAGAGAAAACTGAAGAAGAATCATGATATTGATTGATTGTGGGAAAAACGTATATTTATGAGAATAGGCGGTATGGGTGCAGCCTCTCTTTCGTTACATGCGTCGTTTTTTGAGAAAGAGGGAGAGGTTGCGACGGATTTGTGGATAAGTGGGTAGATTAATTGGATCGGTAAAGACATCGCATTGCTTATTTCAACAGGAAGATCGCAAGGTAGAATCATGTCTATCAGGTCAACTTTTACGTTGCACCTGTTAATTACGTTAAATTAATAAGCCGGCAGCCATGTTATCAATTTCATCATAACAGAGACAAATCCTAACCTAACCTAACCCCTTGTAATTTTTTTTGTACTTTCCGTTGCTGGTTCAAGGGTTATGGCCGTTTTAATTCTTCGGAAAAGATTCTTTTTACAAATGTGAAATCGTTGAGTTTATTTGAACTTTCTTATTCGTATTTTTGGAAAAAGAATTGTCATTGAGACAGTAATATTTCTTTGGACAAATTATATAATTCCTTATTTTAAATATTAAAAAAATAAGTGATAGGTATGGTATTTACAAAGTTATTTGTTTTCATTTAATTAAAATGAGGCCACAAAGCATTTGCGATTATTGAAGAAAAAAATAAACCTTTAATTGTAACTTTTAATTAAATGAAGACAATGTAAGCGAAACTCAATCGAAAATCTGGAAACAGAAAAATCAGAAAAAGATATTGGCACCTCTGGGAGGTGCCAATATCTTTTTCTGATTTTTCTGTTTCCAGATTTTCGATTGAGTTTCGCTTACATTGTCTTCATTTAATTAAAAGTTAAAATTTGAGGTTTTACTCATAAAGTTAAAAATAAAAATTATACCTTTAATTGAAGTTAAATAAAATATATTTTTTGGACGCGAAGTCTAAACTAACATTTTTAATTACATTTTCTGTGAACTTCTACAAATCTGCATGTGCGTCATATTCTACATTTTGTAGAAGATAAGAAAACAATAATAACCAGCATTCCTTACTTACGTTTGGTGGTCAAAGATTTATTGGAAAATAAAGTGTGGAAGCAATTATTATTATTATAGTGGAAATGCTCTATTTCTCGGCGGTAACGCCGTAAATTGAAAAGGTGTGCCAAGACTGCCAAGTAACCGACGCTGGTTACGCAAAAGGCGCCACCGTCCCCTCAGCAGATACAACAACCCACCGAGTCGAGCATATTAATGGACAGGATGAAATACAAAGATGAAGATATATGGTCAACACTGCAAATCTATGAATATCGCCCTAGAAATGTCGGACCATAAAGTACGTTTTCCCCTTGGCAGGATACTTAGCGAGAAAGGACGATAGTCAAACACCAAAGAGGATTCTTTGTAATAAGGCTACAATACAAAGGAGTGCTGGGAGAGGTAAACTTAAATGACTGGATGGTGTGGAAACGAACAGCGCATCCATTGGCATAAAGAACTCAACGGTAAGAGAGAATAGAGGCGTTTCTTAGAGACGATCAGGACTCTCCTTGTACCATGTGGCAATATAAGGATATTTGGCATATCGGGGTCTGTCGTAGGAACAATAAATTCTCGATCGATAAGAATTAAGAGTTAAGAGGAAACCCAGTCGCCGAGAAACTTAGACAATAGGTATTTTATCAAAATTTTGCTCGTCACTGTGGCTTTTACTGCCCCGAATACTGAGCGAAAGGGACAACTGCACCTCGGCCTGATAATGCATAAAAAAATTATCAAATTCCAGGTTATGTATTCTCCATTTTCTCCTCCAAAACTGGACCGATTTTTTTACTAACTGTTTTAGAAGAAAATATTCTATTTCTGTACGCTTTTTAAAAAATACATTGTCTGGTTTGAATACTGGACATTGGCGGCGTTCCAAGTAGGCAAATTTAACGATTTTTGGAGGGTACTAACTCCTATAAGATGTAACTTATTAAAAAAAGCAAAACGAACCGCAAGCTAGTGATCGATATCCATATTACATTAAAAAATATTGGCAATAGCATTGAGGTATATGGGCAATAGTGTCAAAATCCAGAGAGGAAATTTGGGAATACGTTTGTATAGACAAAATGCTTCACGGTTTCCTCCTAAGGCAGGATGCTATATAAAACCACAGTTTTTTTTTATTTGACTACCGCACAAGATTCCAGACTGCTCGGAGCCAGAGGGACCATAACATTGTAAATTGACATGGTTCCCCAAAACTGTTAACTTATACTTGATGAAAATAAAACAAATCCTCGTGACCTATTTAAGTATACGAACCCTTTGAATCTACGATTCTCTTAAGAATGTAGAAACATAACACAATTTTCAAACCACACCCAACAAAGTTCTTTGATCTTCTGACATTTCGCGTGTGCCGTCCGTGTGCCGTCTGTTCACGCCGAATTATTTCCTCAAAGACGCGGGACTCTTTACTTTCCACGTGAAACAATCGAGTTAATTGGGCGGCTAATTGCTGTGAAATGTTTTCACTCTCAATGTGGTTCGTCACCCCCTCGGTGTCATTTTTAGCGCTTCGCGAAATAGAAAGTTGGACGGGCACGACTGAAACTGAAAGCAGCGAGTTTTGGTACTGCACCACTTGTCTGCCTCAGTCGAATGCAGTCAGCAGAGGTGGATTTAAACAGTCAGAAGCCCGATAAAGCACCAGGGGGCCTAGTCTCTATCTTTTATTAACCTCAGTTAGCGCGTTAATTACGTCATAAACACGTATTTTGACAGTTACGCTAATTTTGGTTCTGTCAAAATACGTGTTTGTGACGTAATTAACGCGCTAACTGAGGTTAAAAAAAGATAGAGACTAGGCCCCCAGAAGAACTTTTTTAACATGCATGTTTGATACTATTATAGGTTAAGGTCTTCTCTAGTCAACATAATGTTATCTATGTTACAATTTCACCCAGACAAAAAAAACTATACTCCAAAATTACCTTTCCTAAAAGATCTTAATAACTCAGGTACGCCTCATACATCATTACAAATGTCTGGTTATGTTTTAGGTAGCTTGGATATAAACTTATGGGTCCGAGTAGAGATCTGTATTAGAAGAAAATATGCTATGTCCGTAAGTTTTGCTTTTTTTTTAAATACACTTTCTAGTTTGTAAACTGAACGTCTGTTGATATCGGTTAATTTTTAGATGGTCCTAGCTCCTTATTATTAACTTATAAGAATATTACATAAGAACTTATTATTAACCTATCAGAAAAAGCAAAACGTCACGCCAGTGGTCGATATCTATACTATGTTAAAAAAATATTTGTACTAGTTTAAAAATCCATAGAGGAAATTGTGGAATATGTTTGTGTGGACAAAACGCCGCCCGGTTTCCTCTTAACCACTCTGATACATCGCTAATATGCACTTTTTACGTCTTAAACGACATGTCAGATTTACGAAAACTTTATGTTATTTCCGCTTCACAATTAAAGCTCTATAAATGAAACATTTCCGAACTTAGCCGAATACTAAAAACTGTTTTTGAAAGGATATGAAATAAGCTTTCAAATTGTTGTGTTACAAATAAATATTAACATTTGTAAACATTAAAATTTAGAATACAAACATAAAAAAAATGAAAAAATGACTCACGTGATGTTTTTATGTGAAAACGGTACTAAAATCACGGATTATATAAAAGACAATATTTATTCTATCTTATAAATGTATAATAAACAATTTGGTCACCTCGCTTTTTTATCATTTCATACAAGAATATTTAATTAAAAAATAACGATGTCGAACAGTGGATAGGCAATTTGGCGGTCTGTCATGTATATGACAGAAAAGATTTTTTTTTATCTATTTCTATGGACATCTTGCATAGTGATGGGTAGCTTGATTTATTATGGAGCTTCTTCTTTTTGTTTTAGGGATGTCACTAGAACAATAACGGAGTTATGACGATTTCTGTATAAACATACGCGTTGACGTGTAAACACGCTTATTGTACTTAACTGATGTCGGCATATTAACGTGTATATCTGCTTATGTTGCTGAGTGGTTAATATCTTATTAATCGCAAATTCACTTTGTGACGAAATTTTAATTAAATGAAAATAAATAATTTTATATACACCACAATTTAATCAAAGTAAGCAATATGATTAACCATAATTAGTCAGTTGTTCGGTCTCATTAGAATTTCAGTACTCATTTCTCTTCTTGCTGAACAATTAAGACACGTAAATCTGTGCAAATTTCATTATGAACGTTCGAGAGCATATACGCTATTTCTACAGCAAAATCCGCCACTGGCTAAAGGCAAATGAATCAGGCAGACGTGGACGGTAGAGGTTGCAAGTAGCAAGTGTTATTGTTAATTGCTTTTAAACCCACTGAAGTTGAATTACAACTGCCTTCTGTAGAAAGTGATGTAATGCGTAAGTGGTATTATTATTCACGAAATAGCCAGACGACAAAGGGAAATATGTGTGTATTTAAACCCAAGGTTAGATCCCACAAAGAAACAAAAATGCGGAATAAATAATCACATGTCACAGAAAATTAGCTACAACTTTATTACAACGAACTATCGGAAATTTGTTGGGTAAGGCAGGCGCGGGCATCTGCCGAACATGTTATGAAAATGCAAAATTATTGTAATGCGACATTTTATATGCAAAGTATTTAACTTTACAGGCAATTCAATAATCGCACCCACTGAACCGAGGAGAAATAGAAGTATACGATAAGGATACAATGACTGAACACTTATCATTTGAACAGCAAGGAACTCGACTTAATTATTTGTTTATTATGACGTCCCAATAGACGAGGCTTGGCGGGGAACTATTTATTGACGTTATTACGCGCAATCACATGATTGTCTGCCCGCTGCCGCTCTAACCTCCTCCAACCAACTCCGCCGCGACAGAGGACAATGATTTACATCTCGTGACTCAATTATTGTCATTACTACTTGAATAATTTACGAATATTAGAACTAACATTGAGATTTCTCAACAACTAATTTTCTAACCGCTTTTAGGCAGTAATTACTGCCTATGTTCTACTTCCTAGAAATAGGTATTCGTAAAGATTATCTATGCTCTAACCGGTGAGTATTTCAATCTTGTATCTCGTACTCGGTTGTCTTAACCCTTAGCACCACTCGCTATTTTCAGCCAACACAAATTCACTTGTGGGGGACCTAGGTCCCCAATGAATGTATGCTTCAAAAAATTGAAACAAGCACTTTTTAGAGATTTATTTATTTAAATTGATGCAAGACATATAATTAATCAAAGAAAACTAGTTTAATACATTTTTTAAACAAACATGTGACATTTATAGGAATTTCAAGCAGAGTCATCTCATTTATCGATCGAGCAGGACCTCTTAGACCAGGCAAATGCACATAATTTTATGCGCTCGAACTCCTGACCCCGATGGCGGTGTTTTTCCCCGTTTGTTTCTGTTAATTCATTAGATCATTAGACCAACTGTCAATCACATTTGCATTATCCAAGCTATCATTTCTGAGTCCCCAATAAAAATGTAATCAAGAAAATTTACTTACGTAACTACACTCGTGGGGGACCTAGGTCCCAAGTACTATATACTAGGTCCGAGGGGTCAGCCCGGGTGATTACAAGGATTCGCAAGCGCGTAAGGCTTAAAATAAAATAAATATTTGCGATAACCTGCTTGGCGGGGGACTCTACTCCCCCGCGAGTGGTGTTAAGGGTTAAATATTGGGAATTTTGGAAAATGTGTGACGCGCTAGAGCTTATCGCCAAAGACGCCAATATCTCGCCTTTATACTTTCGGCTGACGTTGGACATCGAAAAAAAAACTCCGACACAGGGTTGAAATAATGTTTCCATTACATCAGATATTGGAAATAAGAAAAAACAAGTTACCATGGACCGTGATAAGTAAATAATAAACCTACCAGCATAAAGTATAACGATGTTTTGTGGAGTAAAGTAAAAGGTAGGGATTTTTTGCGATCGGCTCGGAATAACGGCTGATTGATCCAGAGCCCGAAATAAAGCCGGCTTATTGAAAGGAAGTAGAATCAATACGGTAGCATGTCGCGGCTTGTAGCGATAAAGTAATTTATGCCGAACAAAAGCGGCATCATCTGTAGCATTCCGTAACAAATTTATTTAGAATTCACGCGAACCAACGTACGGGAACCGTAAAAATGACATTAAACCGTCTTGCCGGAGAATCACGCGAAGTTCTTCAGTCAAGGTGACCTCGACAAATATGGAGGAACTCAAACATATATATTAATGTTGACACCCATAGTATTTAAATACATTATATTATGCGAACAAGTCGAAATTACGCGAGCCAAATTGGGAGACAAAATCACATTTTTTATAAAAAGGAAAAAGCCTGAGTTTTTACCACAAAACTAGAGAAAGCACGGCTTATTACGGCACCAGACCACAGTAAAAAAAAAAAAAAAATTTAAAATTTAATTTCCTGAAAGATGCATTTGTTAAAAATACTTTGACCAGATTTTTTAAAGAATTTCATAAAATTGACGGAGATGCAGCATTTTATGTGAATCCGTTTGAAACAGTTTAAAAAATCCAGTCTCTATGGCACCACGTAGGGGAATATTGATATCTAAAAAAAATGGCGGACCAGCGAATTTTATTTCCAGTTTTAATGGAAAATTTTCATCGTCAAAAAAATAGTAGAGGGCTTTATAAAAAAAAATCCCTACGTGATGCCATAGAGACTGGATTTTCAAACAGTTTAAGACTTAGTGCATGAAAATCGGATGTATGTTTTTTTTAAAGATACAAACATACAAACTGTTTCAAATAGTTTCACATAAAATGCTGTATCTTCGTCAATTTTACGAATTGGTGAGAGCATTCTTAACAAATAATGCATCTTTCAGAAAATGAAATTATTTTTTTTTTTTACCGTGGTCTGGTGCCTTAATGTCCTTAATAGTATAATATAAAGCCCAGTTCAGTGTTTGTTGCTTGAATATTTTCTGCCCAAAAACATTGGATTGGCTAATAAACATGTTAACTAAATTTATAATGCTATTTTCGAGAATAATTGCTTGAGGCTAACCACTGGAGCGATTTCGGTCGAAAAATGGACCACTTTTATTTTTCTGCGATTGATTTCGGTCCAAAAATGGACCACATTTTCCTAACATTCGTAAACATGTATTGTAATTATTTAAAACATTTCCTAGGCCAGCCGTTTATTTTAACACGAAGCTATTGAAATGCTTTATCTATTATGACCATAGACGTCGCAAATCTGAACATCGTAGACTATTTTAGAACGATGTTAAAAATAAATTTTTAAAATATTTTTTTCCCGCCGATTTTTTTAACAGCTGTTTACGGATAAAATTAAGTCATTTTTCCATAGATATGCAACTTTCATTATCAAATATACTACAGACAACATACAGAAACCGAAAATATTCTGTTGACCCGAATAAGTATCCCTCACGGCAGTTTCAAGTAAAAAAAACACCCAGGATTCGCGCGATTATAAACTTTACGATTTATTTTTATTTTTTTAATTATAAATCCTACAAATATGAGATAAACGGTAAAATACAGGATAATTCATTGGTTATATAGCAACATAATAAGTTTTTTTGTCTCCATGTTAAAATTCGAAGGTATGATTTTTGTAATGTTGGCGAATAATTTAAAAAATTACCTCCTACGAAATCTCAAGCAATCGAGGCAAATTTATTTATTTCGCGTGATCACTCCAGTGGCTGCTATATTTCATTAAAACGTTACCTTAACAAGTTCACGTGCGAAATATGAATGAGAATGTTATTTACAAATTGTCATTCGTGTCACCCTCACCAGAGACCGGATAATCAAATTAAATTAAAGGACATGTTTCTCATAAGACGAGCATTATACAATAAACACCACAGTTGAGGGCCGCCTATCGGCAGGAAGATTGCTATCAGCGTCACCATCAACACGTGTACGCCATGGCTATAAGTCAATAAAGTGCAATGTACTCGAGCTAGTTAATTGCAGTGTGCATGCAGCGCTATAATAATATAACTTATATCCTGTAAACATGAGCATTACACTTACAAGGCAAACGTTGAATAAGTAGATAAAGTCATATGGCTGAGGATTATTTTATTCGGTTGACCACTACCCACTACATGAAAATTAGCGACCAAATTCTTGTGAAACTAAGACATAAAACACAGAAATCCATAGATTGCCAGATTTTAATTGTAAATTGATGCATTCGGTAATTACCGTACATTGTTCAAATCTATAAATTTACCTGATTCGGCTCTTTGAGGCTGCCCGGAAATGTTAAGATGTTCATTATAATCTAAATAATGTAGGGGGCGGTAGAAGACCAAGAGAAAATTGGGGGGCGTTTCAAACTTTCAGGGGGGCGGTAGGAGACCCAGGACCCAGAGAAACCCATCCTATCCTATCTTGTCCCATCCCATCCTATTTTTGGCAAATGTAAAAAAAAAATATTTATGTTTATTCACAAAAAAACAAAGTAGTGAAAGTGAATAATATCGTATGGTATGTAATGTAAATGTAAGTACTGTAATCTAATGTAATTTAAGATTATGAAATGTAAAACTATGTAATATAATGTAAAAAGTACATAATTCAATATTCTAGTTAAGCAAGTGAAAATTTTATTTTCTTTTTTACTGAAATAAAAACTTATGAAAAAAAAAACCATCATGGTATCCCATTACGCCCCCTCTGTTGTGGCAAATGTAACCCTGTCGTGGTATCTCATTATGCCCCCTTTGTCGTGGTCGATTGCTATTTCGGATTCACGAATTAGGGGGCGCTACAAATTAAAATAAATACTCAAAATGGGCGGTGGGCAAAAAAAGGTTGAGAATCTATGATCTAAATCTTCTGACTGAGACGGGAAGACGAGGTAAGAGGGGATGCAGCAAAGCTTCTCCAGGTAACAAACTGGAGGTCAGCTGCTGAGGACAGGAGTTGGAGGCGAATGTTGCTAGATGCCAAAGCTCAATATGGGCGCCATCGAAGAAGAAGTTCATTATAATCTAGGTATTTTTATATTAGGGTAGCAGAGGTATATTTAAGTAGTTTTGTAAATAAAAAAAACCTTAGCTTAGATCTTAGATTAAAGACACGTATGAAAACATGATAATAATAATATGTATAATGCATAATTTAAATTAAGATTGATAATAAAGGTCCTTATCTCAAAAAGAAATTCCGCACGTGGTACAATTTCTTTATAAATCAGCTAAATCAGAAAAGTTGCCTGTTGCTTGGTAAAAAATATATCATAAAATTAATGAAGGCACGCTCAGAGCAGCAAATGAGAAAGTATTGATCAAAAGTAAGAACCACCCGCCATCGGGGAAACAAATAAATCACATTCCTACAACAGGAGTAGCAGAAAACTATCCCACAACACCAGCTTTCGGTGACCAAATTAGTTAAAATATTTATATGTAGGTGTTTAACATCATTTATGATTCAATGAATGTATTTCAAAACCGTCGTAATAGCTGAATTCTTATCCGTATGTTCGTATTCACTAAAGAAAATATTAGGGTAATAGGGTAAATAATCCACTCTGTTACTTTTACGTTTTATTTTTAAGTTTCCACCAATACCAGATTGTTAGAAGTCGGGTTTTTTCAGCGCAGAAATTCTGGGACTATCAGTACTGGAGAATACAGGTCCCAGTATGTACCATATTACCATATTCTCTGGAGAAAAAAGAGAGACATTACATTACAATAAAGCTATTTAAAATTCACACCTAAAATTAATCATGAAATCAGACTTTGTTTCATTGAATGTAGAAATACACATACCTTTTGATCAAATAATAAAAAAAAAATAAACTTTGGGGAAAATGCCAATAACAGTTACTTAACTGAATAATTTATACAGCACTATTTTTTTTTTCTTTTTTCATTGCTTTGAATGGTTATTTTGTGGATATTTCGACCACTATGCTAGGCTCATGCCCATGTTATGGTGGTCGACTATTGTTGTAAAATATCACCTAAAAGGCGCAAGAAATACCAAGGGTAACTATATTATCATTATTATGTATAATGTATATGTATAGGTATAATGTATCTATATTATTATGTATAGGTATAATGTATAATCTGTTTGTTAAAAAACTCTAGCAAAATTAATTTCTGAAATTCGGGCGCTGCTAAATCAATACTACTGTTTTCAGTTCATCACTGGATTTCGTGATAATGGAGCTTTGACATCTTGTCACAAAATTAACAAGATGTCAAATGTGACAATCATAACACATTTTCAACTATTCAATAAAAAAAAATAGACACTTGAACGATGTCGAGTAGTAGTGTACATACATACTATGTAGTACGTGTTTAAATGTTATATTTTTTATTTTTTTATTTTTAATTGATAAACTAACGTTTAACCCTTCTAATCACAGGAGACCCAAGTTGTCCCAAAACATCATATGCCGTTATAATAAATAACAAGAGACCCAGATTGTCCCAGAGCGACCGTGCATTATTAAAAGTTATATATCTCTCTTCCTGTCATGCGAATATTTGTGATTTCTTTTATGTTAGAGAGCCAAAGAAATAATGCTTCTCATTGTATTAGGATTATATGAGCTATGTTGTTGAGATATTTTACAAACCCGATCATAAGTGACGGTTTTATTTCGAGCCAATTTTTGACGTAACAAACATTTAACTTTAAAATAAAATTGTATGAAAGTGATAAAAAGTGAGGTAACAGTTTTATTACAAATTTTGTTAAAAAAAGGAATCTGTATTTAAAATTTTAAGTTTATTCTATTTTAAGTACTTAAATTCCAATATTCGCAGGTATGCATTTTTTAGCTAATTTACATTTCCAATATCAAAATTTTAATATTTAGAAAAAAAAAAGTTGATTTCTAATAAACACATCGGAAAAATTATTTTATCTAGATTTTAGAACAATTTTTGTTTTTGCAAAAGGGTTAAAAAATAACCCATAAATAGGAAAATTTAAGATGCATGGCAAGAACCAGGAATTTTGCGCGCGAACCTTGACAGGCAAAAGGTTACAGATATTATTTTCTTATTATTCGAAGGGTTAAACAAGATTTTTATGCTAAGCACAAAGGGTAGATAACAAATAGTGGTCAGAGCTGTTTAATTTTTATTTTTAATTGATAAACTAACGTTTAAACAAGATTTTTATGCTAAGCACAAAGGGTAGATAACAAATAGTGGTCAGAGCTGCTGACCGGCAATCAGATGGTCACGGGTTCAATTCCCGTTGGCGGCCAGTATCTTTTCTCGGAAGATTTTTTCAATGTAGATGAGTGTTTCAGGCTGATAATTATTGATTATAATATTTGTTATCTACCCTTTGTGCTTAGCATAAAAATCTTGTTTAAACGTTAGTTTATCAATTAAAAATAAAAATTAATATTTGACAAGTTAAAGTATTTCAGCAAAAAATGCAGACATAATTAGTCTCGACGCCACCTAGCGGGAGATTTAGTATTAAAAATACCTCTCTCACAAAAATAAAGTTGGTTGTTTTCAGTTGGAAAAATGTAATAATAAGTAATTGTGGAATGAAACACTATTATATATTGAATTATTTGGCGGGTATAAGATAAGCCGCCATAGCTCAGTGGTCAGAGCTGCTGACCGGCAATCAGATGGTCACGGGTTCAATTCCCGTTGGCGGCCAGTATCTTTTCTCGGAAGATTTTTTCAATGTAGATGAGTGTTTCAGGCTGATAATTATTGATTATAATATTTGTTATATTTTTTATTGAACAATATTTAAACAATTACGATATTTTTCTAGAAAATAAATCATCCGCGTAAACATAATAAAAAAAATGAAAATACAGATTCGGGTCGAGATAACGAATTCCAGAAACAACTGCAACTCAAGGATAATAACAGTGCAAGTTGTTGATAAAAAATACGGAATTTTATGCTGCGTTTTACGACTATTGTCATTCATGTAATAAAGTAGAATAAGAATTCGTATTTCTTGCAGAAGTTAACTTTGCAATAACGAACCTTCGTGGTTGAATAACTTTATAAATTAATGATAATTAATAGTCTGTAAGAAGATTAATTACGAGTAAAGCTAAATAATTCTCATTAAATCAATTACGATTTTTGACATTTTAATATTAAAATATCACGATATTTGCTGAACTTACTTTAATAACTACTTGCAAGATGGCATTTGCGAGACAGGTAACTACTAATCGCTTAACGTTTTGTTCTACGGCTGTATGGCGCGTGTTTAGAGCCAGAATCCAGCATTCCCTTTATTTGGCCATGAATGCGGCACTAACCGTGAACTTGGTAATAAAATGAGCAACCAAGTCTGAGTTGAATAAAGCAGTAAAGCATTATAGAATCTATAAATAGTACCTTCAAACCAATTCGTAAGACTAAATGTTAAAGTCAGCTACCAAAGAGTGAAATATCGCGTAAAAGTAAAATAACGTACAGTATAAATGGGCATTTTTCTAAAATGCGTTTATTGACAATTTGGCACTGTCCCACCACTTTAAAATTTAAAAATCTACATGCCTTTGATACATAATAATTTTTTTAAATTTTTGTATCTTAGATACTAGTTAATTTAAAAAAAAAATGTTTTCTTGAAAAGATATTTTACGCTCTCCATACAAATTCAAACGTCACTAGAATGTCAAAATATTCATCGAAAAAACATGACAAAAATTAATTACCTAACTTTTTAAAATTTTAAATAAAAGTTATCGTGTATTAAAACTGATTAACGCGTGTTATTAAGTTCTTTGGGCGTAAGATACATTTATTTAAATAAAATAAATAAAATACATTTTATGGAGTCCTCAAAAGTTCTGGTTTCGAAGTTCGGTTTTGTTATCTAATTATGAACACAAGCCACTCCAATCTTACTTTTAAAACTTTTTAACTGCCTAACATGCGAAAGAATATAATGTATATTTCAATTTTAGGGTAAGTGAGTGTTGTAGCTTATCAAAAAATATACAATTTTCTAATAAGTGTCAAAACGCAAGATTGATGTCTAAGGGCCAACGGTAATTATTAAAATAATATAATGTGTACTTATAGTATCCATGGTAACAGTTTTCATCCAATTTTCATGATACATAATATGTAAAATAATAATACACATCTTTATATATGTATATATAAATCTCGCGTCACGATGTTTGTTCGAGATAAACTCCGAATCTACTTAACCGATTTTGATGAAATTTAGCTTACCGTATGTAATTTGATCCAACTTAAAACATATGATAGTTTTTATCTCGATTTTTGACTTCACTGTTTATTATTGCGAATTAAATTTTCATTAAATGTTTGTTATAGGACAATGCTTGTAAATACTTGTAAGTTCCATAAGTTTCTAACAGATGGCGGTGTGAGTTATTTTATAGACAAAACACTTGGTTATCTAGGTTGGGTAACCATTCAGTAGAAGGCGTTGTGTTTCGTTAGCCACAGCAACGCGTTCCCGGGTCAGCTAGTAGTATATACTCGTATGTTTAAGAGATTTTGGATTGAAGAAGATGTTCACTCAAAAACCGATAGTCTCTACTAAAAAAAACTTTCAGGGAAAACAATATAGTGCACGTTGCTCAGATTTTATCAACATTACAAAGTACGAAGATACTGACGTGTTTTTATGTGTCGCACAGAGAGATGAAGTTCTTATTATTGTACATTATGTATGAGCACAATAAAATGAAGTATATCTATCATCTAATGTTATTAAGTTTAATTTTTAGAACCACCATTTTAATTTTAAAGTGTATCCATGTCGTTGTGACCTAACAATGTCGCTGGCCTGACGCGGAAGATCAGACAGGTCAAATGGACTGACATGAAAAGAATTATTGCGGGTTTAGTTAGTTGACACTAAACAGTGAACAACCTCCAACGGGTCCACTCGGAAGTCATGCGCTTTGCAGATTTGTAGAGTTGGAGGGGTACTCGCTGTTCAAGGAACTCACCTTGAGAAATACTTGCCAGACTGCCGACTCTATTACAAAATGCATATTATTTGACTGTGATAAAGATCTTTACTTTCTTTATTGGTTTACGCTGGACAGGTTTTATTTGATTATTAAATTGATTCTTGAATTGAAGTAAAACGTTTTCCTTGTGCCATCGCCGTTCAAGATAATGATAAATATCTTATTTCAATTATAATAATTACTAGCAACGGCCCCCGCGGATGCGAACCGATTGAAATTCCGCATATAAATTAATTACCGTTTTTATTCCGTTTAGAATAATGAAGCGGTGCAGTATTAATAGAGAAACACACACTGCAATAATATATAACGGAAACGTAAACGATTCTCAAGTCTCGTTAAGTCCGTTGTCATCGCGGTACATCTGGCGTGCATTAAACTGGCGCAGTGCTAAATTGTTTAAGCAAGTGAAATAATTTCTTCTTTTATTCGAGCACTCTTCTTAAAGAGTCAAAGTAATGTTGCGGACAATAATTCTTGTCGGAGTGGCATTTTTTTTTGCAGTCCAACTAAAAAGAGGAGCGATAGACGGAGCATTTTTACAGCAGCGGGAACGCCAAGCATCCAATCCCGTGCGCGCCTGTATTTGTGAGTGCAAGCAGCGAGTAGCGGAGTGCAGATCGCAGACCGCAGACTTGGCTCTTGGCTGGGTGCGCCAGAAGCATCGTCTCGTAAATACTTTCACACGACCACGCATCATTAAAGCGGGCTAAATCGGCGGGGAAGGGGCCATATCTGCCAAGGAAATACACGTGAATAATCGTTCCATATCGGGAACGTTGATAAGTTGGATCGCCGGCTGAAGCAAACGTCACACTAGCCCTCCTCGCTCCTCACACGCCCTACACTCGTGCTCGGGTGACGCACACAATAGCTATTCGTCTCGTCTCGCCGCGGCGCTCCGTACCTGTTGGTGCTGGTGCATTTGAGATAATCAATCAGGGTGAACAATTGGCGACTCATTGGCACGATCACGGGTAGCATAGCAGGCTAGGCGCGACCTAACGACAACACTCATCGGACGTCGCGGTTTGATCATCAATAACGGCCGATCGTGAGACAGTTTGTTTGGGCTGGCCTCAGGCATCGGGCAGTAACTAGTAACGGACAGTAAGTCCAGACACCGCCGTGAATGAGTAAGCCCCAGACAACACGGTATTCGCTTCAAGTCCATATTACACTCTGCGCCGGCACATTTCCGGCGACTGAGTAACCGAGGAAAATACTCGTATAATCGTTAAATGCATTTCAGTCAGCGATGGCAGCTAAGCTTACTTTCTGACTGTAGAACTGACTAATGCTCGCCAGTTAGAGTATCTCCTCTGTTCGGGATTATTTTTAGCCCACGCTCCGGGAAACTTTACCAATGATTATTAATTCTAATCAAAAGTTCGCAAAAGCACAAAACTCTGCTCCAAACAGACATTCATGGGCGCAAAGTTCAACGCTTCAAATCATAAATAAACGTAAGTTTTTGTTAAACTCAAAAACAAAGACGATCTAGTTTTAACTTTCCTCGTTTCAATATCATATCATAATATCATATTGAGCAAAATCAAAGATGTTAACCAGCTGATAAATAAATAAAAGTCTCCCTCTTTTAATATTATGTATTTACTTATCCATTTGCGGTGAGGGTTGGTATTTACACAGCAGCAAGAAATAACGTTAATAACATATTAACTATTAAATAACATTCATTCATCAATCTCCCTAGAAAAAGAGACCACCTACTGATTGATAAAAATGAAGATAATTTCATAACATTTATTATATATTAATTATTACACTTAATTTAATTTATTTATTTATTTATACTGGGTTTTACAGATGTTTACACTTACATGAGAACAATCCAGTTATAAAACTCAGTTATTACACAATTATAAAAATCTACAATTACATACAATTAAATACAAATAAATACAATTAGAAAAACAAAAACATCACAAATAAAAATACAGAATTATATACAAGGTCACTCAAGTAACACATTGCAATGAGTGGTAAAAGACATATGAAATACGCGAGCATGCATAGAAAGACAATTCACACAACATAATTAGTTAGTACTTTTTAACAGCGCTAGAACTTTTTTTTTAAATCCGTACAAATTGTCAACGAAAATATCCACATCAGCGCACTCTATCTTGTTATACAGTCGACACATCTGGGTCAGAGGGCTAAAGTAGGCGATATTATTTTTAAATGTATTCATATGAAAAATGTTATGGCGTCTTAAACAATGGGAATTGGGGACATTAATTTCAATACTGTTAAGACATAATGTAGTATCAAGATGGCCGTGAATAATTTTATGTAAACATATTAGATCAGTCAATTGCCTTCTAGTTTTAAGTGTATCAATCTTGAAGTAATCACGACGTACATCGTATGATCTGAGATGGTCGTGTAGTCCACATTTGAAGGATAACATTCTTAGTATTTTTTTTGAACTGATTCTACAATGTTTTCATATTTGCAGTAATGTGGATTCCAAATAGTGCTTCCATATTCAAGTTTACTTCTAATTAAGGCATTGTAAAGTGTTAGAATTGATTGAGGATCTTTGAAAGGTTTACATATTCTGTGAATAAATCCCATCATTTTTAATGATTTGCACTTAATGTTGTTAATATGTACATCAAATATGAATTTAGAATCAAGAGTGATTCCTAGATACCTTATTGAAGAAACTTTTTTTAAATATAATATTTTTGATAACATAAGAAAAATCCTTTATATTTCTATTTCTAGTAAAGTTTAAAATGTAACATTTTTCAACATTTAAGTGCATATCATTGACAGTACACCAGTTATTGAGTGTGTCGAGGTCATTTTGAAGCAGCTGATGATCGGAAACAGACTTAATTTTACGAAAAATTTTATGATCATCGGCGAAAAAAGCATAATCACAGTTTAATTTCGAGCCAAGGTCATTTATGAATATAAGAAAAATTACACTTAAATTATAAATATCATGTACCTACATGTACGTACGTATGTGTACATGATATACTTATCGATTAATATAATACAACACGAGACGTTTATATCTAACTGATACGAAAGTATCCAAAATATTGCCCCATCCGCAAATAGAGGCGGATAGATTTGATAGAAAATCCAAGACACAAATAGGCACAATATGGGAAGAGAGCCGAGACCGCCGCCAACCAATAACTGCCGATACGTATCTCCTAACATTGACCGATACGTCGGCAACATTGGCCCAATACCACGGACACCGGACATAGACGTGGACACATGGATCAAGCGTGGATTATTTCAATCACAAGGGGAAACATGTTCAAGGACTTCGCAGTATTTTCAGGATATTATTTGTCCATTGTTACATACATGCATCATACCTAAGTAACAATATATATAGGATTATATCGACCAAAAGAGAAAGGATATTTATTTTAAGGGAATCGAAATAACTCTACAGAATTATTTGCCAATTCTTAGATAAATATTTCGTTTCCCAATAAATTATCAAACCCAAGAAACATGGAATGTAACTCGCGCACTGCTGAAACCGAACCTAATTTAATTTATTACATTAAATATAACAAAATACAATTACCTTATAAGCCCACTCGCTCACGTTACGAAATGAAAATTTTATTCGTAAGTTCCAGGAACAAATTCAATATTAATTTGATGAATTCCTAAAAGTTTTACTGGGAAATTGTGATTAATAGAGTAAGCACTGGAGAATAGCGGTTCCACGATGAACCAGAATAGGTACTTACTTATGAGTGATTTAAAGTCAAGTGATGGCAAAAATAGTCAAAAAACCTAACCATAGTAGTTTTTCATATTTTTTTAATCACCTTTCATGACTTTAAATCGCTTTTCAAAATCATTGTTCAGATTTATCACTGTTCTGATTTGACCGATTATCATCGAAAATACGTAGCTTTTAAAGATAAAACATCCTTATTTGAAACTCGATGAAACGAAAAATAGCGACACTTTAAAAGAGACAAATACATACATCTATAGGATTTAGCCTGGAGAGAGTTAAATAGTAGGTATAATCGGTCTCCTCTTTGTGCGGTCTTTTGTAGTCTCCCTGCTCTTGTCTACTTCAGTTTTCCGAAGGTTTCAAAAAGGCCCTTTTCTCTTTCATAATTTTATATTTTATGCTTGTTGTTATATGGTTTAGTTTGGTAGTTTGTTAAAAAATTCTTGCATCTTTACGGAGGATTTGTTCAGGTTTTTTTTTATGTTTGTTACCTAAGTTTTCAGTTTCACTTCTACCGCGTGTGATTGGACACTCTGTTTTTTTTTTCAATCACCTTTTATGACTTTATATCGCTTTTCAAAATAATTGTTCCGATTTGTCACTGTTCCGATTCGACAGTTTACCATCGAAAACAGGTATTATTTTAAACTTATTCTTAAATTATCATCGAAAAAATTAATAAATAACGTAGAAATGCCTCTCTCCCGGATTGAAAAGCGTTTTTCTTCTATTTGATGATGGAAATATATTCCCACAATCACCAAAGGAAAACCGAACATAAAAATAAAACAGTAAACAACGTGACGTGGGTAACCATTTCACAGAATTTGGCAGTCCACACCGCATCTTGGAGCTGTCAGACGTCCACGTGGTGACTATTATATACATAAATCATCTTCCAAGCTGTTATGATGTTTATTTTCGAATGCAAACTTCTGCGATACTATAAATGTAAATTTTTAGGTTGGAACATTAAATAAACATTTTTTTCTACTAGATACATAAGTACCTACACCATTATTTAAAAAATATTATAGGACACTACCAAACTCCGCCGACTTGCAATACTATTTTTTTTTTTAAATATTTTTGAATAGTATTTTATCTTATATTTCCGTAGAGTGGCTTAACACACAGTTAAATGTTTACTTGATATATTTTCTGCCTGTACAGTAGATTTTAACAGCAGCATCGTGTTCATTGTTCAAATCATTGCACATATAGTTTCGTATCGGTGATCGATGAACCAACCGATGGATGCAATTTTTAGCAATAAGTTGTTGTAGTGGTTTGTCTAGTTTATAGTTAGAAATAAGATTGTATAAACGTATTATAAATTTGTACAGCGCCCTTGAGGTGATTTTTCACAAAAACGGCGCTATACAAGTCATCCAAATATTAATATTATTATTAAAAGCTCCATATAACACGATGGTGTCGATGGTAATAACGCTGCGAGCTAGATAGTTAAGTTGACCTAGAAATTCGAAATATCAACCAGTAATAAAACGTTTTTTTTATACATAATACTTTTTTTTTAATTTTCGACCTAGTTGCAGTTGCGGCTAGTTGCCAATTTCACTGATATGGATTTAGAAATATTTTTAGTTTTTAGTTTAACTAAGGATTGAACCTTCCTCCACAAGGACTGGCTCGTAACTGCTATGAATTTTTAAAAAGTCTATTAAAACAAAAAAAAATAAAAAATGGTTGGCTGAGAATTGAGCCTTCCTTCCTAAGGACTGGCTAAAATGAGTGAACTCCGCTAACACTTAAGAAAATCCCAATTTTATGGTACCAAGATTTATTTCGTATGTAAATTTTAAAAATATCGAAGAGTTGTATGTATTTTTTTATTTTAATGTCATCCAATTTCATAGAAATGCGTGTGCGTGCGTGATTGCCACCGAAAATGATAGAATGCATTGTCATCGACAAAGAGTCTATATGCCGAGTCTCAGCTCGATCGGATGGCGAGAAGAGGGTTAATTTCCAATTATTAACAAACATATTATTTCCTCTTTATTTATTACTAGCTCAAGTCCCCGGCGATGCCCGGGCTTTACACAGAGTTTTCCAAATCAAATGTAGACAGTGACCTTCCTCTGGTTTTGCATACAAATCAAATCCACACCGCCGCTTGCCAGCCCGCTCATCCATCACATACAGACATTCTCCTTTATATTTCAACCAATTTACACAAAACTGACAAAATATATACCTAAACCTTCCTCATGAATAACTATCTATTGGTGAAAACCGCATGAAAATCCGTACAGTAGTTTTTAAGTTTATCGCGAACAGACAGACAAACAGACGCGGCGGAGAACTTTAATTTATAATATTACTAGCAGACCCGGCACAGGTTGCCGTGATTAACGAAACAACGCCATTATCCAACCTTTATAAAATCCACACCACCTGATTGCCAGCTGCCCGCTGCCTAAATTGAATAATTGAATTTTTCGGCTTTTCTCTACTATAATAAGCATGTATTATACATATATAAATCTTCCTCTTGAGTCACTATCTATTGGTGAAAACCTCATGAAAATCCGATGCGTAGTTTAAAAGATCTAAGCGCACATACATTTGAGCAACTTCATTTTATACTACGTAATGAAACTAATGATAGTGATGATGCCTGAATTGAATATTTGAATTTCTCGGCTTTTCTCTACTATAATAAGCATGTATTATGCATATAAACCTTCCTCTTGAATCACTCTATCTATTGGTGAAAACCGCATGAAAATCCGATGCGTAGTTTAAAAGATCTAAGCGCACATACATTTGAGCGACTTCATTCTATGTAATGATGATGTAGATAGAGATTGTGGTATTGTTTGCGGAGATTCGTAGAACTTACAAAAACAACTACAGCTGCCGTAAAGAACGTAATTTATCATAAAACACAAACATGCGTAATAAGTAGTAATGAGAATCGCACAAAACGTGATAGTTTGAAAAATCTGGTACATAATAAATAGAACCGTAATCGCCGAGCGAACGTCCATTATTACGTGATACTTCGTATGGATAAATGACTTTTTCGCACGTAGCGTCAAAAACTAATATGAAAGAATAATAAATATTGTAATAACGTCATCTTGAGCATGTGAAAAATGTTATGTACATAATTACATAACGTTGGACAAGACGCAGCATGCCTTGCAGCTACGATGCATGGAGAATCTCCTTCAAAGATATTTTTGGTAATGTTTTCATTCGAGCCTCCATTCGTAGTTACGGTGACTGGATTTTACAGGTAATACGAAATATGAAGGTGAGCAATTTATTTATGGAATCACGGTTTGCGGAAAATTATACGGATAATGAGTGCATTGAGAACATCAGAAGACTTAGTTTACGCGGAATTATTAATTAGTTAATGTTAAATGTCCACAAATAATATTACTTTCCTAGAAATTATACACGATTTTTTTTTCTTTATTTTTTTATGAGTATTACAGATTGATGTAATCCTAATACAATATACATAACTTTAAATAAATACATTTTTGAGTTCTTGCCTAAAATGAAATTTTAAACCGTCAAGGCCAATGCTGCAAATGTCGAGAGACCTAGAGATATCATCTAGCATCAGCACACCACTGGTCAGGCTATGCTGGGCCAGAATGTCCGTTCTACCATGTGGAATACACAGGAAGTTGTGGTGACGACCCTGGCGGTGGTTGTTCGGTATGAACAATTTATAGCATTCCAGGAGGAATGGGTTTTCAATAAAATAGTTTGTTTTAAACTGTTACTGTTAGTTCCATTCCTCCTAGGATGTAGACTTTCGAAAAAATTATTTTAATTACCTAGATGTTTACCTAGAATCTATTTGAAGAGCTAAGGTATAATTTATGTTTACTGTTCAGTACATCAAATTCGTTCAACATCAATTATCAAAGTATTAAGTAAAAACTATAGTTCAAAATCGTCGTAAACTTTATCCTAAAAAAAAAGATAATGAAAGTCATGAAAAAATCAAAATCTTTGTAGGTATGTAATTTTCTAATGATGTATAGAATAACAATGCTTACTTCACGATAATTAAAAAAATACGAAAAATAATCCTTTTATTTAGAAATTTTTAATTCGCATTATTCGTATAAAAATAAAGAAATTCCCGAAAGTTATCGTTTCAGATAGGTTTCCATTTTTAACGATATCGTTTAATTATCTAACACGTTGCATAGAAGAGCTTCAAAATAAATTGAACAGATAAATCTTGAAGATAAGGAATATAATGACGCATTTTCAATTCATATTCACTTCATACACAAAATTTAAATACAATGTTTAAAGATAACGCTTTTCTGTGAAACGGATACTTAAGTTGATTGGATGATGTTTCCCTTACAAATGTGGTAAATTATAAACACTACCTTTCTAGGTACCTAGTTTACCAAAAGCAAAGAATCAACCCTTATGAAAATTAGAAAATGTGCGGTGGGGCTCTGGGCTAGAGGGAATTAAAAAATGTCTGCCGATCCGTTATGGCTTCAGAGGTAAAACTAAATTATTAACATTCATACATTCATACACTGGGCCGAACGCAATTTCCTTTTACGTTTATACATAAATCATTGTTTGTCTGGATTTTCAGGAAAAAAATCAGAAAAACGGTCGTTAGAAGGAAAACTGACGCAGTGGGCGACCTTGACCGTGGCGCTTAAATATAATGGAGTTGGCAGAAGCGGCCCGTTTCACCACTACTTACCCACTGCAAAATATGTACAGCACAGTGTACAGTCAGGGTGGCCACAAAATCTTTTTATATCGAATTTGAAAATGCGGGGATTTCAAAAGTTGCGCTTTCGAACCGAAAGAAATATTTGAAATGAAGTCTTATAAAATCATAGTTTTACCTACTACTTCTACGACTACCCCACGTCGTTTTCAGTTTGGGAGGCGGATATGGGTACCGCCGCCATTTATTGGATAATCACTAAATTCTACCACAGGTCACCCAAAGAGGTTCGCTACTTTTGGTGATTTGGCAGGGGTGTCCGAGTTTATAGGGGTAAGGGGCCCACCAAATGCTTGGCAGGTCAGATCGGGAGAGACTGGTTGATGGCGACGTTTTGACCTCTCCAGCGGGACTCTCCCGGAACATCGCCTTGCACCGCGGTGGGATGGATAGATCATACGTCCGTCACTCCTGGACAAACTGACCCCAGATTTCTACCCACCGCTCATATTTTTTTCTTTCTCAGAACTTCCTCTCCCTCTTTTTCTAAAAAGGCCCTCTACACAGCACTTCAAAGATGACATAGGCCCCGAGGGTAATTAGTAATTTTTTTCTTCGGGATTTAAAAAATGTCGAATAATTAATTATTTATGTACAAAACTTGTAAAGCTACATTATTCATACACAATATAAAACTATTCACTATCAGCATGAACTTAAAATGTTTTATTTGCAGGTCTTTTGATCATATTAGAATGCATTATTAATGTGTGAAGAACTGCCGGCGATAGAGATTTTTACTATTAGTATACTGCTCGAACCATAAAACTGCAATTGTGTTGTAAAAAAAAAATTAACTTTTATCTCGAATAGCAGCATGGAATATTTTTTACAATGTCTGTTATAAATATAGGTTACATGGGAAATGTAGGTGTAGTACACGCCAAACATTAATGCCGGCCTGAAAATTCTCGCACAATTACTGATTTTACAATGAACGTAAGCGAAAGAGTAAGTAAGTAAGATGCATAAAAAGATACGTGCGACAGAGAAAGACATGGGTGGAGAAGCATGCCACGTTTTTTTAACCTTAAACTCGACATTAAAGTTGTAGTATAACTGGACTTCGTTCCCAAACATGACTGCAGATCGCCAACGAACAAACAACAGTTCACATCGACTAAATATGAAGAATTCATCAATTTAATTAAAATCTGATTTTTGTTTACGTTATCAGTATTTGAATGCGCAACTTTTGAAACCCCTGGCGTATCAAATTTCTCGGCCATTTATACCCACCCTGCTGTACAGAGTACTATTACGTACGTGGCCGGTTAGGCAAAAAAATGCCCCTCTCGGTGTAGGGGTGGCGATAACCCGGCGATTCACACGATAAAGCGGCAGGTACTCGGGAACAGTGTATCAAAGCGCCGTGTGATGTCAATTAGCGCTGGTAAAATGAACAAGACAGGCCCCTATTTGATTGATTGACTTTATAGTCACATTGAGGGTTGGATCGATGCTTCCACAAGCAACTTTCGGGACGGTAGGTACTTTGCTGATTATTAATTTTAACTATTGTGAGAAATAAGTAATATATCCTTAAAAAAGATAATAATAATAAATGTAAACGAAACAGAACAAGACACACAAAAAAAGGAACGGTCGCAACTGGAAATCGAACCCAGGATCTCTTAAATTACCGGGACTTACACAGCGCCAAAATTAACAATATTATCCTCAACTATTTTTTCCCTTATTTTTGGCTGCTATCTTTGTAAATGATCACAAAGTTCTAATGTGTAACAATAGTCGTCCCATATAAAAATGATCTGATACCTATGTTTATCCGAGACTATCCAGGTCCACAAATAAATTCGTTAGAACTGTATGATCACTTATAAAGAAAGCAACCAAAAAATATGAGAAAAATTGATTGAGGATAGTGTTGTTAATTCTGAATTTAAATATAAGATCGACAAAAATTACGAAAAATGCATATTTTTCTGTGTCTTGTTCCGTTTCAAGTTTCTTTTAGATTTATTAGTTCTATCGTCTTCTTCAATGATATATTATATTGATAGGTATTACCTTCAAAAGTTATACCAATAAAATGAAATAAGTTATACACTGTATTGAATGCTAAAATATTGAATTTTATAATAAAACTTATAAATAAATAAAATAACCATAAATAGGAAAATCTGTTTATTTATGATCAACATATCGATTCTATATCTTTTGTGAGATCGTTATTGAGATAACGGACGTGATCTCCTGTCAGATCTGTGTGATGTTTACATATTCACTGTCACATGTTTTAGTTTAGATCGGTTTAAACACGAATTCCTGCAAGTATGCATGATTATTAATTCATTTAATGTACGTTGTACGTAGAAAAACCAAATAAATCAAAGAAATCTGACAGGAGATCACGTATGTTATCCCACAACGATCCCACAAAAGATATAGAATCGCTAAGCTGTTTATATCTTTGAAATACACACCATTAGGTGTGTTCCGTATTCTTTTTTTCACTTCCCCATCAACGAGCCAGTCGCTTCGTGCAGCTGTCTTGAAGATGAACTCTGCAAAAACTGTCCAAACCGTCGGCAGAAGGTGTAAGCAGAAGACTATTCGGTTATAAAAAACTTACGTAATGTACAATAGACCGATTCAAGTTTTTTAAGTATTCAATTTTTTTTTATTGGTTGGTCGTGGAGACAGTGATGGATGGCGCATTTCTTACTCTCTGCACCAACATTTTGATTTCACAAAAATAAAAGAGAACATCATTAATACAACTCACGTTTTTTCTACGTAACACTTCGATATTCAAGATTCCAGACTAGGAACAGAGAAACGGAGCCAAAAAAGAATAGCTACTATTTATTAAAAGCATAAGGTAAAAATAATTTAATTATTATGTACATATTTATCTACATAATCCGTCAAGAGAAAAAAAAAACATTTCATGGGAACAAATTGGATATAAAATTCGGAGTAATTAATACCCAAAAAAACTTCACAAAACCATTAATTAATTGTTGGATAAAGAGAAGAAGTAAATATAAATAAAATAAAATTAAAAATACTGGGAAATTGCTGTGTTTGTGTGATAAAAATATTACCCAAGCGATACTTGTGATGCCAATCAACCGTCAAAGTTCCAAGAAGGTTCTCAAGAGAAAAAGCAAGGTTCTTGATAAATAATAATTATTAACCACACTAATGTATACAAACATACGAGTTCATGATGGTAAGGACACGAACTTAGACATATATCATGCATTACCGGCTGTTGCAGCAATGAATTATAATTAGCAGTAAGTCTTGACACCACAGATATTCGGTAATGCTTAAAAACATTTTGACATTAAATTTAACACTCCAATATGTAAGTTTAAAAAACAAAACTGTGAAAGATATGCCAAATATTAAATGCTGCAGCGGAAGAAATGGAGGTCAAACAATGTGTTTTCATTTATCTTCGTTGGCTAATTTACATTGAATACTCTGTACGTAGGTACTTGTTAATCTGAATAGTTAGGAATTAATTAATTAATTCGTTGAAGATGAATAAACACGAAATGGCGAGTTGAAAAAATACAAAGACCTTGGGGCAATCGCGTTTATACTTGACCGTACTCCCACATTAACAGGAAATCGTTGGCGAATTGAATAATCTCTGTCAAGACGAAATTCTGAAGGTTCCGAGAAAGTATTATGTTTGCATACAATCAGCAAGGTGAGGTGATTACTTACTTTTGCAAAGAGTTGCCGTCGTAGTTCGAAGCAATAGGCAAGTAACTAACTACCGGTTTGGTTAACAAGATATTAGTAAGGTCCTGGGTGTTACCGCACCCTAAAAATGAACGGTAATTGAAGGGACGATATTTTCAGCTTTTATCAGTCCATTGTCCGACGACTCCCGCATCCAGCTGTGGTTTTAATACCGTCGGATCATCTAATTTGTGGTCTTCCTCTACTGGCTCCAAGGTCGCCGTCTGTTTTGACGTGAGGTTTTGGCAGCATCGGTAACATATCCATCGCACGAAATGACCAGCCCATCCGTCAAATAAACAAATATGAAATTTGTTGGTCTTATGATCTTCAGGCGCCAACAAATCGCTTATCCCTAACTGGGGCTGGGCAAAACGATACGTTTAGGATTATCATTTTTGAAAAGTGAATGTGAGCACAAATAGGATGCAGTCTCATGTTTAGGATAAGAAGAAGAGGGAAATATGAAAATCAAAGAGAAGCGTGGTTAGTCCCAAATTAGTTTTTTCTTCACAATATACGATGAAAAATTCAATTAAAAGTAATGTAAAATAATACTCAATACAGTAAATAATATCATATTTGGTAGTACAATCCTCGGAGAATCCGGCGACTACTAGTTAAGGATAAGGAATTGTCCTTAACCTTAACATTTAGCGACTTCAGACGATTCCAGTTCTACTTAAGGAAAATGTATTGTCCTTAACCTTAAAATTAATGACTTTGGTGGCGATTCCGTTTCTCATCAAGGATAAGGAATTGTTCTTAAGTAGAACCGGAATCGCCCCCCCCCCCTGGTCGCTTCCAGAAAACGCCCGTTCCTTACAGCAAAGGGGGTAGTTTTTATTTATTTTTTGCATTTGTTCCACACAGGAGGCTTTGAGGAAAATAATTGTCATCTTTGGGGATGCTGTGTGGAGGATCTTTTTAGGAAAGGAAGTTCTGGGAAGGAAAAGAGTATTAGGGGTGGGTAGGAATCTGGGGGTCAGTGTGTCCAGAAGCGATAAATCCATCCCTCCCTTTGCGGTGCAAGGCGATGTTCCGAGAGAGTACGGCTGGAGAAAAAGGGACTCTTAATAATTCTCTCTAATTCTGTAGACGCATCGGCCGCCAAGACCCCTGGACAAACCTCACCCCCATGAACTCGGGCACCCCTGCTAAGTAACCAAACGTAGCGACCACTTGGGGTGACATATGGCAAAGGTTTTGGTTATCCAATAAATAGTTCCAGGGGCGGCGGTACCCAAACCCACCTCCCAAATTAATGTTGGTCCAAGGTAATGTTGGACTTCATAGGAACACCCCTACTCCCTGCAGTGGTGAGTTACTTGGCTCATACCTATGAATCTATCGCGACTTTTTGTACGATTTCAACACATATAAAAAAGCAACCTGTTGCGAATTAATGGCCACCGATCAAAGCATTACTAATGTTAAATTGCCTATGGAAATTCAATTGACGAGATTTCAAAAGAAAAACCTTGAAATTTTGGTGCGCTTAGTCCGGTGTCCGGTCGTCCGGTGTCGAGGTCAACCGTGTGACGCACGTGCCTAGTATAATTTTTATTTCATTTTGTGCGGATCACGCACGCATACACACTACACATCTAATGCAGGATTATCTAATTCGCAAGACCCTACTTGCGAACACATAAAAAAATTATAGGTCAGTAAAACATCATTATGATAGAAAAGTTGATGGCGTGTAAATAAGTCGTTAATTTACAAAAGTGAGTTGCTAAGTTCATTCTACGATAAAAGTACAAATAATTTTTGTTAGTGTGTTGGGAAACTGCGTTCGTACCTTTATTCGTCAAACTTTGTCTTTTAGAATTTTAGACAACCAATATGAATTGCAAATGTTTTATTGATGTTAACGCCCTTTTCGGAGCTTTTACGGAATGGTAAGAAATGAACAGTGTTTATTGTACATGTACATAACTGAACTGCCTCGGTAACAATATTTTATACTTGTTTAAAATAAATTGAAGATGTCCATTAACTTGGTATACTTGTTTACCTTCTTTAGTATTCTGGGAAAAGAGGAATATATATGGTAGTTAGTCGCAGAATTTCTACACTGAAATAAATCCTAACTTATAGTATTACGTAGTAGTATTATATATTAAATGAAAAAACACACTTTGTAAAACACCACTTTATTATAAAGTGGTGTTTTACAAAGTGTGTTTTTAAGTGTCACTTTATTATAAAGTGGTGTTTTACAAAGTGTGTTTTTTCATTTAATATATAATGTCACACCACAAAGTATTTGCTTCCTTCGATAAAAATATAAATATGCTCAAATTGTCAGACAGAAGGATTTTCACTGACTTGGTATTTCTATAAAAATTCTAAATGATTTATTTGATAGTCCGGTATTTCTTGAATTGATAAGCTTCTGGATACCACTACGTAATACTATAAGTTAGGATTTATTTCAGTGTAGAAATTCTGCGACTAACTACCATATATATTCCTCTTTTCCCAGAATACTAAAGAAGGTAAACAAGTATACCAAGTTAATGGACATCTTCAATTTATTTTAAACAAGTGGTTTCACCACTTTATTATAAAGTGGTGTTTTACAAAGTGTGTTTTTTCATTTAATACATATTTATATTATTTAACGGAGTGTTTTAGTTCAACATAATTGCTGGAATACCCATTTTAAAATTTAAAAAACAGTGTAATGTATCAATGTAATAATTTTCCATCAATGTATCTTGTTACCAAATTTGTATACCCTATGTTCCCAATATTTGGTCACGTCATGTATGAATAATCAATGTCTTTTTTTTAAGTACGTGACAATCTAGCATTCGCTAAGGCCTGTATGTCGTTTTTAAATATCATTTTGTGCCGCAAAATTGCAAAGCATTTCTTAGCAAAGTTCAGTTTAATAGTAAAAGTAAAAAATATTTTATTACAGAAATTACGTACAAGAATTTAAGCAGCACACCTGCCGGCATAAATATTGGCAGCGTGAATAAAATTTTCGAATGAAAAGTGAAATTAAAAGGAAATTTTTCAATAACATTTTTTAATATTTATTTACGCAGCATTTTTTATCTCAATGCGGAAAGATAACGCTTTTGTATGTAAATAAATGTTTAGTGGGCGGATCTCAGGGTCACAAAACAATAATACTGTAAAAACCCATTGCTCAATACGCAAAATACTTGAAATTACAATGATTTTAGCTCGGAAACTATGTAGGTATATTCAGTTGTTCAGTTCAGTGCCGATAAATTGGCGTTTATTAAATTATTTTTTTTTACATTTCATTCGAAAAAAGAACAATATTAGTAGGTACCATAATTAATTTTCTATATAATGTAATTGTTTGTTTAACATTACCTACCTCACTAGATGTAACCTGTTCTAAGATAGGTGACAGGAATTTATATAGATACACAAATAACAGACGTATGTTAATCATTATTCATTAGGATTCATAAAATTTACACATCGATTGAGGGTATTTATCTAAATTTTAGACATCGCAGACTTTTCTATGATGTTTTATGAGCTGTCTGATTACATAAAAAATACTTTATAATCCAAGATAGTTTCTGTATCTGTTAAAAAGATTTCGAATTTCAAGGCGAATTTAAATGAAAATTTCTATTCAATTTTTATATGAAAAACTCTCTTTTTGTAACTTTTGAAGGTTATTCCCATCAATGTAATATATCATTGAAGAAGAAGATAACAATAATAATCTAATCGAAAATATGAAAGAGACCAAGACACAGAAACAGATAATGATCGCAACTGGGACTCTCGTCTAACCGGGACGTGCGCGTTTACCAATTCCGCCATTGACCAATATGACGGTTTGATAGTAGGTGGCAATGGCGGCATTGGAAAACGCGCACGTTCCGATTAAGGGGACTCCACACGGTACTGCCGCAGAACTGACTAAAAATCGTATGGTCTGTAGTCAAAACCGCCAGCCGTATTGTTATTATTCACCATTCATTTAATTTTAAATAATAAAGGCTGGTGAATAATAACAATACGGCTGGCTGGTTTTGACTACAGACCATACGATTTTAATAAGTTCTGCGGCAGAACGTACTGCGGCAGTACCGTGTGGAGACCCCTTTAGACGAGAGGTTCCGGGTACGAGTCCCAGTTGCGACCATTATCTTTTTCTGTTTTTTCTGTGTCTTATTGTCTTTCATATTTTCGTTGAGATTATTATTGTTATCTTCTTCTTCAATGAAAATGTCTACCTATACTTAGAATCAGTTTTTGCGCCGTCCAGTCGAAAATCGTATAAGATATTTTGGCTTTTCAATCAAAAGGGAGAGTTTATTTCGGAAATTCTAAAATTTAAATCTATAAAACATGCAACCTAATGCGCGTGGGTTTGAGCTGACAGGCATAGAGGGAATTAATTTAATTTAATGAAATCAGATTGTCATTTCAATAATGATAACTGAAACGTATCAGAAGTATATATTGGTTCCATGGCTGATGTTATGGGACGATAACAAAGACTTGTAGCCCTGTACTGATTGTGTGGCAAATTGAAACGAGTTGTACCTACTTACCTTCAACAAAATTAAACTCAATCAGTAACATTCGCTTCTACAGGCCCTATTCATCAATAACCATTAATTAGTAATGAAAACCCGGCTCTCTGTACTTCTTGTGAATCAGAAATGACTGCCATTTAGGTGTTCAAAACATCTACGGGGAACATCAAATATAAATTTATCGAAAACTCATGTAGGTCAATATTATGGCATATTTAGAATAGATGAAGAGAATTTGACAGCCTCCATGGTCCAGGGACTAGCTGGCTCTCGACTAGCCATCCGGAGGTCGCGCGTTCAAAACCCAGCGTGTGAAGTAAATTTTATTTGATTGATTTGTATTTTCACAATTTAATCATTTAAATTTGAAATCATTCAATTTGGGAGGCGGTATGGATACCGCCGCCCCGGGAACCATTATTTGGATAACCAACACCTCTGGCATAGGTCACCTCAAGTGTTTCGCTACGTTTGGTAACTTAGCAGGGGTGCCAGGGTTCATGGGGTCAGGTTTGTCCGGACACCAACTGCGTGGCAGGCCGGATCGAGAGAGAGTGGTTGAGAGAGATCTTTTTACCTCTTCAGCAGGACTCTCAGCATGATTTGGACCGCAGTGGAAGGGATGAATTCATTCGTCCGTCACTTCTGGACACACTGACCCCCAAATTCCTACCCACCCCTCATACCTTTTTCCTTGACAGAACTTCCTCTCCTTCCTTTCTCTAAAGAGACCCTCCACATAGCATACCCAATATTCCATAAGCCCTGAGGGGAATTAATTTCCCCAGGGCCTTCTGTGTGGAGCTAATGTAAAGAAAAAAATAATAATATAAGGTGTATTTGCGGCACGCTCCAGAGTGTAAGATACTCCCTGGCTTAAGAACACCACTCAGAATTGAAACGTTGCTTAAAATGGCTTTAGCCGTGTTTTATGACCAGGCTCGAATAGTCAGGTACTTTCCCACCTTCCTCTCCCAATCTCCTTCCCCTCCCAACTACCTTCAGCCTCACAACATACCCAAATTGGGGATGCCATAGTCTCACTGGCTATGCTATAATATGCATAAATAATAAAATAGCATACATAATAAAAGAAATTATATAAAACTATAATGTGTAAACTACTACGTTTTATTTTTATAATGTGGTTCCAAAAGGAGTTGTGTACAAAAAAGCAAAAGTTAGGTATGCAAAGTATTGTTATTGAAAATATTAATTTTTGGGAAACATTTTTAATATTGGTGTGGACATTTAATAGCTAATGACTTAAATATTTATTTAAAAAAAATGCAAGGTTAGCGGTTATATTGTGGTTATAATAATATATTGTGGACTAATTCCAATCCCGTTACTTTTTAAGAGTAATTTTTAAGTTCATTAATCGCGGTTTCCTGTTGTTGGTTTATAACATTAAATGTAGATGATTCAATAAATGTTTCACAAATCTCAGAAAGCAGTTACAACTTATTATTTATGAATGAATGTTATTTGAAAGTCGGGCGGGAGAATTGCCACGCCTACTTCTACTAGCAAGAGTTTATACGTTCGATAAAATGCTCGATAAATAAAGTGGTTCTGCGAACCATAGAAAAAAAGATTTATTATCTTATAAACACAGAAATCTTGTGAAGAAGCCAAAACTCTGGAATACTAAGCTCTGGCGTCAAGGGATTTACAGTTTTTCTGTATGGAATTTCTAGTCGACACAACTAAGCATTTTTAAAACCACTTAAAAATACCTATGTCTAAAAAAATAAGAGGATTAAAACTGGGTAATCACCACGAACATCTTAGTAAATTATGAAGGCGGCAGAAACACCGTCAAGAGAAAACGATACTCCGGTTAAAATAGTCCTAAAACTAATTCGTGTAATGGATCTCTATTACTTTAGTCTGACACAGCAAATTCATGGAATTTATAGCTTTAAACAGCAGCTAAAATAAAATTGACTAGAGTGCCATGTTATAGAGGGTGATGAACTGGGCGCCATGGGCCAGCCCGTTAGTCCAGAAAGCGATGAGTCAAGTCAACCGGGAACAGGAATGACAAACACCGGCCCACAATAATAAACAACTGAAGCTCCGAATAAACTTGCTAAACGCTTTCTGGGTTAATTAACAATTTGTAACCGTCTCCTGTAGCCAGTAAAACTGTATCAAAATAAAACTATCCGTTGGATATAATATGTGGATGTTGTCAACGTCCAATGCAGTTGACGAATATTTACGTCAACAGTTGGATGTAATTTTGATAATACAAGAATTTTATTCAACGCAACGCAGTCAAACAACTGACTATGGCCCGGTGTATCAGTTGCTCCGTATCCCCGCTAAGTACGAGATTCCTCGCTGAAATTTAAGCGGGCTCAAACCTCAATAAATAGCAAAGTAGTTCATTTTTAGGCGCCGAGGCGTTGTGATACCATGTCAAATTCGACATGTACGTAAATAATAATAATTGCATACACCGAACATCTCACCGAAATGCCTACTTTTATCAGTAGGTATGTACTTCGATTATAAATCGTCAAGCGATGAGGAATGTCGATGATATTAGTTGATAAAGGGTGATAAACAATCTAATATGGTAAGGTATAAAGAGGGATTTAAAAAGTTTCAATGCTAGAATAAATTGTTTTCAGCGGTTAGAGGTCATAATTTCATGAATAATTATTATTCATGAAATTATAATTAATATTGCACTGACTCCAGCAAAATAAATACTATTTACAATTAGTATTATTTCATATAGCACCATCCTGATTGAAATAGGGAACATTGTCAAGAATTAAACCCGGATAAAAATAAACTGCGGTTGTTGACATTTTGAAATATCATGATGAAAGTAGTTTGGTTACTCAAATAAAAAGACACACTCCACTAAAAATCCCAGACAAAACTTTAATATTGGTGGTTACGATACATATACGGAGTATGTGCTAAGCGCGACATTCCAACCAAGCCGAGCTTACAAGCAACTGATGTACAGAGCTTATGTATTGTTTGAGCAGGATTGGGGCCAAGTAAATAAAACATAAACAGTTTGTTACGAGGGTTTTTCGCCAAGTAATACATTTTAATAAAACAACTTTAGTGTTATAGTGATGATCAGGTACCCACAGATTTTATCCCGTAGGAAGCGCCAATTCTGGACGGGTTATGGTTCCCGTCAAGAATACCTGTGGTTCCCAAATATGCTCAGGGGGTGGATTTTAAACCATGATGTGTGTCGCTCTCCAAAGGAATGGTGTGTCAGGTACATAATTTAAAAGGCAGAGTTGTGAGAACAAGCTTATAATTATTATAAAACAAATGGCAATCAGGGTTTTTAAATATGTCATTTCACTTACCCCCATGAACCGACCTCTTTTATTGTGTATACTATCGCTAGCTAACTAAGAAACTGTCCATCTAGTGGCTGCTAGGCCCAGGCAGCATTTTCCCATGCAGGATCTGGATGGCCCTCACGAGGCCGAGATCTGGAGACAGTTCCGCCGCCAATGTTGAAACATCAAGCGGCCTTACGCCGCGATCAAATTAGTTAAGTCTTCCCGCCGCCAAAGGGAAATCATCAGGGGGCCTGTCGCTAGAAGAATTATGAAGGAGGGAGACCGCCCTCAGTCCAGACGAGAGTCAAGGTCGGCGTAAATTTACTTCTCCCTCACAAAGAACGGCAAATTACATCACGGGCTAACGGTACACCGGTCATCCGTCAAAACAGGGCTCTGTCCCCAGTGTGATCGCACGTATTACATCTCGATTCAAATATATCCCGGGTTTTCTAGCACGCCTGCCGCCATTTTACGTTGCAGGAAACTCGACTAATCCCAATACAGAGATTCAATCCTTCCGAACACACAATGCGTACCCATTAATACTTTCACCGCCCGACCTTATTTAAAGTTAAAAAGGAATTATTTTCCCGTTCAAATACTAAGTTTCTCACAAAAACTCTTGACTGTCGCGTGGTTAGACACGGGGCCCAACTCTCCCGAATCTACCCACGCAAGAAGTGACGTATATCGCCGGAACTGTCTAGATGTCGCCCCAGGCCGTCGATAAAATCAAAGCTGGCACACTAATAATTAATAACAAGTTCCTACCTAATTACGATTTCGACGGGTAGGGTTGTTAGGATGCAGTACAAATAATAAAGATGTTAATAATTATATTTAAAGTAATACGGATTTGTACTGCATCATAACATTACCCCCCTCGCCACCAAATGTTTGCCCCCAAACATGTAATTCACACAAAACAACCTGATCCTATGCTGTCTAGATCGGTCCACGAGATTTCTAAAACAGTAAAACAAAATTATAAAATACAAGCAAGCAGTGAGCAGTAAAATTTGGAAAAGTAAATGACAAGAAAGGAAAAAAAAATATTAGATTTGTCAACAACTTATTTCGAATGGGTGTTTCGCAACTCCAGTCGCACTCCATCAAGCTTAAGGCCGGATGGCCAGGTTTACGAATCAACCATTCTTTTTTATGATAGGCTTACGAATAATGATGCTGGGAAGCATAGAAAGAAGCGGTGTAACGCGAACGGAGTCTCAAGCACTCGCCGTATGAAGTACAATGAGTGTTGAAAACCGAACTAAGCCACGAACTGCCGTTAGCGTTACAACTGCAATACAATAATACAACTTAAGAAAATAAGGACTTAACAGTAAACATAAGAAATAATTAAAATCTAACACCTTTAGAACCAACAACGACACTTAAATGCCTTAAGGCAACACTTTCCTTAAATAGGTTTTTAAAGAAGCCACATAGGCATCACTTTTTAGGATGGAAAACCAATCCTCACATAACACTGCCTCTACTTCTCCATAGGAGATAAGAAAAACACTTCGTTGATTACCTAACTATCCTATCTAACTAGGTCGCATGGGGGTGCATACCAGAGAAATGGCGTAGTTAATACAGAGTGTTAAATTGTCAACAACCATCGCATAAGAATGGTGCCAATGTAATAATGTATACATCCATCAATATAGAAGGTGCAATCGGGTCAAGTGATATGCCACTATCATCAGTATAAGAACCGTTAATAGGTTTGACGCATTATTTTAATGAAACTTTCCATGTTATAAATTAATTAATTATATAAATAAACTATAAAGAAGAGTAACAAAATGAATAATGAAATTTGATTATTCTAAGGGTCAATCCAACCATAACCAAACTTACTTATAACTAAATACAATGAAATTTTTTTGCAATTTTTAAATATTATTTATGCAAGAACAACTAGTGTGTTCACCAAAATGACTATCAAGAGGTCAATAAGTAAGCAACAAATACAAATTAACAATATTTTGAAAAGAAAAAAAAAAAAAACTCAGAACACAAGGAAAGGTTTCGCAACATCTACATATTATGCTCTGGACTCTTTAATAAAATTAGATACAAAAAAAAAATATGACTGAAGTGACTTAAAATGTGGAAGGAACGGAGTTGGCACGTCGTTCCACATTATAAGCTTGTCCTAGACTAAAAAAGAAAAAATAAGGAAGATATGTATCTTGTTTCTTCAGCAGGAAAGCGAATTTTTATTTATATTTTATTATTGGAAAGTCTAATTTAATTACTAAATTTAATATTTATGTGCACCGTTTGTTGCGGGCTTTTATTTGAATCTTGGACCTGTCGAGACATCTTTTGTAAAGCCATGTCACTATATGCATATCAATATTAATGATGAAACAAGAACAATCAGCGTTTGTACACATATAGTGGAAAACAAGGCTTCCTTATTTTGCCCATCTTGAAACGAAGGAGACAGTCGGGTTGTAACTACTTGCATTTCAAAATGTATACAAGCAAATATTACATAGTACGACAAATTAACCTAAGGCACTTATTTAGAGAGAAATGCTGTTATGCTCTTGTAAAACAACATACACGATTCAGAAGAGCATTTAACTGACTATTCATCTGTTCACCTGAAGTCTATTATACGCATAATCTGTTTATAACTAAAACTAATGCTAATAAGGTATATTTCTAATCCATTCAATTCGAGTACTATTACCGGAGTTGATGGTTATGTTTCAAAGGAGTAACTTATGAAATAAAAATATTAGATTTATAAATACGCCCACGCGGAGTAGTTAACACGAATTTCCCCGAAATGAACCTAGGACAGGAGAAGAGACTGTCAGAACGCTAGGAATTCTTCAACCCGGTTGACCAGGCCGGTGAAATAGAAACTGGATTAAATCCTCCATGTTTATGGCAAAAAGATTACACGTCAAGTGTGTGACATTAAATTATTGATTGAATTATTTACCGTTCTTACTTTTTTATTATTTAATATCGTTTACTGATTGTATGGGCTTGACAAATAATTGGCTCTTTTTAAGAGTCTAATATAAAATAATGTAAAGGATTTGATTGTGTATATTTTTGACTTGCATTGTGAGAATAATAAAGTGATTAATTTAATCACTTGTAGTATGTCCAATAATGATCAGCGTGACAACGGACCTTCTATCTCCGGCAGCCTAATCATCTGCGGCAATAGATCCTCCGCCTTCACCCTGATGCTGGAGCATACCGATTCCGAAACGTCGGGCAACGACCCTCCCATGAACAGATCCCTTATCTGCCCATAGGTACTTCGCCTCCCGGAATTATGATGAACGTTCGATCAATTCGAATCGTTACGAATAGGTAGCAACATACACTACTCTCATCTTCGGAATATGTGGACAAAAATTATGGTATAAAGTATCAATCTTCAAATTGTACTCCCATAATTTTTTTTTTATGATGTTTAAACTGATGTTTCTCGCGGTACCTCAAGTACAGCATGACAACAATTACCAGAATAACTACATCAATGTCCCCTAAAAAAATTTTTTGTGAAAACAAAAAAAATTCTTCAAGTCCACAAATTACCAAAAACATTACGCCCGTTTTTGAAAATATCGATAATAAATATCAAATTTATAAAATTGTCACGAATGACAATAAACTTAGTTAAATTCAGTTTGCATAATAAATCTGTACTAGATTTGTTAATGTTGATTCGTATAAAATTGAAAACATTGAAAAAAAACAACATTTAAAAATACTCATTACGATAGAAAAAAAAAGTTATTATTATCGTTGTTTTGTTTTCATTATTGTTGTTATTGTTAACGTTGTTACGTTGGGCGCAAATTGTTACGTTACCTTCGGTAGCAGGGTTTGATGAGCTTTAATGTTAATACATTTTAATAAAACAACTTTAGTGTTATAGTGATGATCAGGTACCCACAGATTTTATCCCGTAGGAAGCGCCAATTCTGGACGGGTTATGGTTCCCGTCAAGAATACCTGTGGTTCCCAAATATGCTCAGGGGGTGGATTTTAAACCATGATGTGTGTCGCTCTCCAAAGGAATGGTGTGTCAGGTACATAATTTAAAAGGCAGAGTTGTGAGAACAAGCTTATAATTATTATAAAACAAATGGCAATCAGGGTTTTTAAATATGTCATTTCACTTACCCCCATGAACCGACCTCTTTTATTGTGTATACTATCGCTAGCTAACTAAGAAACTGTCCATCTAGTGGCTGCTAGGCCCAGGCAGCATTTTCCCATGCAGGATCTGGATGGCCCTCACGAGGCCGAGATCTGGAGACAGTTCCGCCGCCAATGTTGAAACATCAAGCGGCCTTACGCCGCGATCAAATTAGTTAAGTCTTCCCGCCGCCAAAGGGAAATCATCAGGGGGCCTGTCGCTAGAAGAATTATGAAGGAGGGAGACCGCCCTCAGTCCAGACGAGAGTCAAGGTCGGCGTAAATTTACTTCTCCCTCACAAAGAACGGCAAATTACATCACGGGCTAACGGTACACCGGTCATCCGTCAAAACAGGGCTCTGTCCCCAGTGTGATCGCACGTATTACATCTCGATTCAAATATATCCCGGGTTTTCTAGCACGCCTGCCGCCATTTTACGTTGCAGGAAACTCGACTAATCCCAATACAGAGATTCAATCCTTCCGAACACACAATGCGTACCCATTAATACTTTCACCGCCCGACCTTATTTAAAGTTAAAAAGGAATTATTTTCCCGTTCAAATACTAAGTTTCTCACAAAAACTCTTGACTGTCGCGTGGTTAGACACGGGGCCCAACTCTCCCGAATCTACCCACGCAAGAAGTGACGTATATCGCCGGAACTGTCTAGATGTCGCCCCAGGCCGTCGATAAAATCAAAGCTGGCACACTAATAATTAATAACAAGTTCCTACCTAATTACGATTTCGACGGGTAGGGTTGTTAGGATGCAGTACAAATAATAAAGATGTTAATAATTATATTTAAAGTAATACGGATTTGTACTGCATCATAACAAGTTCATACTTCGAGAACGAAATTATGCTGAATTTGGAATGATCTTTTGGTTATGTATCTTCCTACTAGACGTCTTTTGATTTTTTTCTATCCGATACGGCCGATACGAAGTTATAACAGTCAACGTCTCAACGGTTGAAAGTCTCTTCGCGTCAACGTCAACGTTATTTCCAACGGTTGTATACAACAGTTGAAAATCTTCGTTTTTCAGAATTGTAATCAACGTCCAGTACTAGTCAGTTCAGTAGTCACGGTTAACTCGAAACTTTGGGACAGGCTTCTAGAAAAAAATGTTGTGCAACCTAAAGGTGATTAATTTTCCAAAAGATGATGACACATCTCAAGAGATATCTTTAGCGCTGTCGAGATTAAACGGGAAGAGAAGGGAAAACAGGAAAAGCGTCCCGTTGCCCGTAAAATGGAATACTCACACCGTGAACTCGTGTTCGAACCGCGAGACATAAATCAATTAGGTTAATTAGGTAATAAATTGTGATCACGCCTGCCTCACTACGAAATGGCTCGGATAGAAAAGCGGTCAGTAATAATAGTATCAAGCATTTGTTTAGCTTACAAATAGAGAGTACAGTGAACCGAAGAAATTAAAAATGTTTTACAGAAAATAAATTTATTTATTGTTTCTTTACACTGCAAGTAAAATGTTCACAATACAATTTGTCACCTCACTAGGACAAGCCCGTGTTGAGGTTAACAATTTTACAAATTAACACAAAATTATTCAGATATTGAAAGAACAATATTGTTGTTTTCTTACAGGTTGAGATTATGGTAGGTACCTACTAAACTGCTGGCGCTAGGTAGTACATTAGTGTAAGCATGTAGGCTTTTAGGGTGACCACAGTTTTGAGATCTGATGTAAAATAAAATAAAGTTTTTTTTTTAAGGATTAAGTTGCAAATAATAAATATATGTATATAATAAACAGTACTCCATTGGTCACCATGAAACAGGCAGCGGCCTAGTATGGTGATCTTATATATCTACTCTATGTAAATGTCTTAATTATGTATCATGTGTTTTATAAATAAATAAAATAATATAACATGCTATAAACTTGGCAGAAGGAAGATAAAAAAAACGGTTTAACCAAAAATAATATTAATTTAGCTTTAGCTAATAATTTAAAAAGGACAAATATCCTAAGAATTGCTACAGAAAAAGTCGTCAAATGCTAAACGATTAAATACTTCTAAAATAAATGTATACAACTGCTAAAAATTAAACAAAAGTTTTCCACACTATATTTGTGTCGCCGAGAAAAATTTAAGTTACGAAATACTTACCTATGGTACCTATTCGTAAATCTAGTAAATAGATCACGGTGAAGGATTTATTGTTTAAAATAAAATAAAATTTCAAAGAGAAAAAATAATAAATAAAAAATGGAAAAAAATAGCTGAAGATAATATTGTTAATTCTAAAATTCAAAATATGACGGTTTGACAGAAGGTGGCAATGGCGGAATTGGCAAACGCGTACATCCCGATTATACGAGAGGTTCTGGGTTTGAGTCCTAGTTGCGACCATTATCTTTTTATGTGTCTTGTTCTCTTTCATGTTATCGTTTAGATTATTATTTTTATCTTATTCTTCAATGAGAAAAAATAATCTTTAATCGTCTTAAAATATATGATAGGTAGCTTAATTACGTGTATTCTTTCATGTATTAGCGATTCGGTCCCACATTCAAGAAAAAAAGACGATAAAACACATTAATCCTGAAAAGATTATGACAGTCAATGAGTAAGACTCGGCAACCGAAAAAGTACAAGAAATTTATATACGTAGGCAATAGTCTAATAATGTTATGAATCACATGCATAAGTAGAAGCAGTCTTTCATAAGAATATAATCATGTTTTAATGTTTTCGAAACTCACTCAATGAATCGTTAAAAAGTCATTGACAGTAAATAAATTAGATTATGTTCTGTCGAAAGCATCGCCATAGACACAAAAAAAAGTCATTTCAATCTATTTTCGTGACGATTCCGAGGTCAGAGTTTATTGTTTTAAAACATTAACGAGAAAGACAAAGCAGGTTAATTAGAAGTGCCCATAGTAATAATATAGATTTATGTATAATCGATTAGCTATTATTGACATTTACATCAGCTAAAATATTAGAATCCTAGAGACATCAAGTTTTATTCGCCCACGATAGAAAATAATGATAACCTCGACAATCCCAAACTCTTTGTGAAAATTGACAGCGAAATAAAGTAACCGCACCCAATAAAAATAGATTATTCTGATTTATTGTGTCAGACAGGAATTGACCCGATGACCTTGCCGTTCACGTTCGTATAGTTTGATTATATCATTCATAGATACAATATTTTCACAACCATTAATGTGGAAGCAATTATTTTATTATAAATGCTATAATTATTATAAAAATAGCGTCGTATAAGGAAGTCGACAACAAGGTGAGTAAAACAGTAGTTTACAGGCGGACTGGTCGAGTTTGAAACCCACAACAGCGGGTACATACCGAATCTGACTAAATGCAGTTTCAGAAAAAAGAAAAAAAGTTTTTTTTTTTGGTTTGAAAAAAAGTAAATATTTACAATAAATAATAATAATATATAACATTTCATATCAGACTTTTTTTGGTTACCCAATTAGTAGAGAAATATTCTCGGGTCTAACTGGGGAGCTAGTCCATGTAATTATATGTATAGATAATAAATAATACCTATGCATAGTTACAAAAATGGAAAAATAATATTTTCAAAAATACTGTGAAATATTACAAAAATATTGTACAAAAAGAAAATAACATATAATTAAAGAAACAGAATATCAACAAAAATCAACAAAAAATCAACAAAAATAATAGTAACATATCTGAAAATCATCGATAAAAGCGAGTCAATCTTCTCTGTAAAAATACAGCGAAAGTTTTTTTTTTAATTTAGAATAGTTTTTCTCACTTTTTATTGTAGGTATCCGGTAAATCGTTAAATAACTTTGGGCCTACATATTCATAATGGTGTTGTGCAGCTGTCGTGTTGCATCTAGGTACATATATGTTCCCAGAAGTTAAAGGTCTTATACTTCGCGTTGAGGACATTTCAGATTCTTTAAAAACTTTTAAAATAGCATTTCTTTGAAATAGTTTTGAAACCGGTAGGACCTTAAATTTTTCAAAAAGTTCTTTGGTTGGAAAAATTCTTGGTTTTTTAATAATAACTTTGATGATCATTTTTTGTGTTGTTACTATCGGATACAGATTATTCTTGTAGATGCCCCCCCATGCGATTATTCCGTACTGCAAAACTGACTGCATAATAGCAAAGTAAACCATTTTAATATTTGAAAGATTTAGGATATTTCTTAATCGTAAAAAAATATAAGTAAGTTATGTTTACGAAAATGTATATATGTACCTACCTATGTATACGTACATACAATAAATTTTCTTGGACCTTGGCTACTTTTAGTAAATAAATAAAAAAAAGTGCGAATATGAGTGTTTAATCAACTACATCACCACATATGAATGAATGATTACCACATATGAAGTGTTTCATTAACTACAAATATTGAAGATTATGTAAACAAAAGCATTGCATTATACGACACGTGTACAAGTGCGGCTTGACCTCTATAATATGATTATTTGAAATCAATGGAGATAATTATTGCTACCTCCCTTCATAATGGATAGCCCATTAACAAATGGACGAGGGGATTATCAGCTTTTCAAAATCACAATTTTATAGGTACCGCCGCCCCGGGAACCATTTATTGAATAACCAACACCCCTGCCATAGGTCACCCTAAGTGGTTCGTTGTGTTCGGTAACTTAGAAGGGGTGCCCGGGTTCATGGGATGAGGTTTCTCTAATTCTTGGCGGCGGATGCATTTGCCCACCGGGCCGGATCGGGAGAGACTGGTTGGGGGAGACCTTTTTACCTCTCTACCCGGACTCTCTCGACCCATCGCCGGGAAACTGTTTTACTAAAAGCCTCCTGTGTGGAGCTAATAGAAAAAAAGATGACATAATATTGCAATTGCATATATTATGTTTACATTCCAAACGGAATTCATAAAACACATATTAATTAATTAACAAAAACATATATATTTTTTAATTTATATGAAGATTGTATGCTTAGGAGTTTTTGTTCCAGTGTGTTCCTGGTGAATTTTTGTAGTAAAATCACAATAAAATTATGGAAGGTACAACCGTATTTACGAATGATGAGATCATAAAATAATGCAAGGCTGTTCAAAGCGTAATGAAAAAAGATTTATTACATGGTTTAGATATCAGAGCAGATCGGCGGAGGAAGAGTATCAGGAAAAATGTTCCATGCCAACTCAAAATCAAGTCAACTCAACACCTCTTTGAAAAGTCATTATAAGCTATGAAAAAAAAATATTTTAAAATAACCGTTAACCCTAACCTAATGTACCTATTTAACTAATTTTTATATTCGTTTATCATCACTCTTTATGGCCTTTCTGAGGTTGTTCTGAGTTGGCCGGTCACCACTTATTTTCCATTATAATAACGTAAATACATTTAACACCTCACAAAATATTCGCAATACTAGAACAATACCAAACCATACATACCACAAACACTACTACAAACAGCTAAAACAAACACATCTTTTGGACAAAAACACTAAAGAAACCGGGCTACAAAGCTATACAGCTTATTTCCAACATAATTTAAAACATTTAGACTTACAGAATACAAAAAAAAAACACATGGAACTGGTTGCAACAATTTCGTTTCCTTGCTTATAACTATGAAAAAACTAAGATAAAAAAACTACGATACGAAACTACGATACAAATTGATTCTATATTGACTATTTTTCTAATATACTATAACTATCTTAATTCCACCTTTTTTACACACTAAGTCCACTAATGTTATTAAGAAATTTACCATTGAAAAAGTCCTCCACAATACAGGTGAACTCCTAGCGTGGTGGACAATGCACAACATCTTTGTATTATTGAATAATATAAAATAAAAATTGTAACAGATAATCTGAACGCCATGCTACAGAACTGAGATCGCTATTACCCACGTTAAGAGGCCCATTAACATGGAAGTATGGATACATTAATTTGCTTATCTGCATAAATAGCCCATTCGTAACTTAAACCAAGAAAAATTAATAGCCAACGGGGAAATAAACCTCACATTAACAAAACTCGAACGAGCAAAAGTTGACGTAAAACTATGTTATACAGGATCGTAAAGTATACAAAATTAAGAACCAACGGTAAATAACCGCCACGATGGAACTTGTGAAAAAACGTGATAATCCTCACGTGACGAAGAAATTAGCACAGAAAATCTCAAGGATTAAAAATAATGGTCGTCATCAACTGAAGACAAAAAAACTGCGAACATTTAAGACCCAGGCTTGGTCATTCATGGCCGATTAATACGTTTTTAAAGTTTATAAATTGATAATTTAAATAGCGCCGTTTTTTGTGAAAAATATCCTCACTGGCATTTTAGAATTAGTCAAATGACCCAAAATAACCTAAAAACTTAACATTAATCCATCTTACAACGCATCACTCGCAATTAAAAATTTTAATAGCCAATATTACAACTCACCTTCAATAAGCAAGCACCAAACAAAAGAGTCGCCGAGGGCCTGGTAGGAGAAAAATGTCTTGGCTGCGAAATGCACGAGAGTGGACCGGTATTAGAAGTGTGGAGGAGCTATTCCGGGCAGCGCAAGATAGAGATGCATTTACCAGATTGATCGCCAACGTCGGGGGGAGATAGGGCACACGAAGAAAAAGAAGAAACAACAGAACCTTAACGTAAACTTTGATATTACATAATATATAATTTTAAAAAAATCGATATCTAATAATCGAAATTTACGGCTTATTGAGTGTAACTTATACTAGTTAGTTATTCAATGAATCGGACTCAAGGGAGAAAACTGTGCTTTAACTTATACTGGATCAGAACAAACCTAAATAACAATGGAACGGATATTTTGCCCAGATTCTTAGAAACAGGTAATACAAGGAAGCCAGCTTGCACTGACTAATCTCACAGCATTCACAGGGGCTCAGACTACAATGGATGATCATTTTATTAATAAGGTATAATTATCGTTGTTTTTTTAAACCTCCGTGGTTGTTACGATCCTTAGCTAAGAATCTGGAGGTCGCGGGTTCAAATCCCGGCGTGCGCAAGTTTCATTTGATTAATTAGTGTTATTCCCAATGCATTAATGTATAGTATATTTGCTGCAAATTCCAGAGTGGTAGTTACGTTCAGTATCGTCCTGGTAAAAGACCACCATTCAGAATCGAAACATTGCTTGACAAGGCTTAAGCCGTGTTTGGTATATCAAAATAGCCGCCCAAAATTCCCCACCTTTCCCTTTATCAACTCCTTCCCCTACTAACATCAATCTCATAACGTTTCCCAATTCGTCACTTTATTTGGACAGGATTCTAACTTCACTTTACCTTGTCCTGAGATATGAGATGTCAAAGTTTGCAAAGACGATTTCTCATAATCTATTTACCAATTTCTGATTTTGATGTTGAATCTTGACTAAAGTATTTTAATTGAACATATTTTAAAGGAAAATATTTAAGTAGGAAGTATACCTACCATTTTAGAAAATACCTAAACATGCAAGTAGAACCATATGCCACCAGCTGTGTATAATAATTATTGCATAAGGTACTAATGCAATTCATGACGAGGGCCACGTCCTATTTAAATATTTTCCATCAAAATACTTAACACAAGATTGAACCTCAAAATCAAAAATTGTTAGATAGATTACGAAAATTCGTCTTTGCAAATTTAAGATCATGGTAAGGCGAAGTTAGAACCCTTTTCAACCAAAGAAAAGTGCAAGCAATGTTAAAACCTTGTAAAATAAATAATTATTTAAAATGCTTGATGTTATAACTTTGTCATACGTATATCTACGAAAATACAACACAGATGGTTCTGAAAATTATTTTGGGTATAGAAATGGGAAAAAGAAGAGATTTGGCATTCAAAAGTCATTTTTGAAAAAAAAGAAGTTACTTAGAACCCGATACAAATGAGGTGACGAATTAGAGATGTCATAGACTCACTGGCTCGAGGCGCGAGGGAGCAGTTGAGACTCTTGTGCGGTACCCAGATGAAAAAAGAATAATAATACATATCTTGACTCTTTATCATGCACATGGGAGAAATATACTGCATGACAACTCAGATAACAAACCCGGCAAAAAAATAATATGATTGTCTTATCAAAATATTTTAAAAATATAAATATTTACAAAATATTTAAAATATTCAAAAATTATTTGTCTAACAGAATCTTATTTGTTAAAATTAAACATTCTTTATCTAAGTTATTATATGCAACTAGTGGTCTACCGCAAGGGAGTCATCTCGGCCCCATCCTTTTCTTAATATTCATAAATGATATCATAAGCTGTTTCAACGATGTAGAAGTTCTGCTTTTTGCCGATGACATCAAATTATACAAAGAAATATCCAATATAGGTGACTGCCTAATCCTACATTCAAACATCGACAAATTACAAAATTGGTGTGTCACAAATAACTTGTTCCTCAATATCGATAAATGTAAGACACTAACGTTTTGTCGAACAAAGACCCCACTATCTTTCAAATACACAATAGATAACAAAATCTTAGAAAAAGTCAATGAAATTAGAGATCTTGGAGTTGTGTTTGACACGCAATTAAATTTTATAAATCACATACAACAAATAACCAACAAAGGCATGAAAACACTAGGATTTATAATTAGAACAATCAAAGACTTTAACTCGTTAGAAGTTATAAAAATCGTATATTTGTCACTTGTACGCAGCTTGTTGGAATACAATTCCACAGTTTGGTCCCCATATTATCAAATTCATATAAAAAATATCGAAAGAGGGCAGCACAAATTTTTAAGATTTATTAACTTCAAGTTACACATACCTATTCAACACATTAACTACACATTCTTACTAAATACACTTAAATTGCATTCCCTAGAAAACAGAAGAAAAATAAATGACCTAACTTTTTTGTTTAAAATTATTCATTCTGAATTAGATTGTTGCGAACTCCTGCATCTCATCGATTTCAGGGTACCCAATCGAGCAACAAGGCAAAACGTATTATTCTGCAACAATAATTCTGGGACGAACTACCATATACATGCACCTATTTCTCGACTTCACACATTAGGAAACAAATTCACCTCTAATATCGATGTATTTAAGGGTATTCTCAAAATATATTTAGAAACTTCACACCGATAGATGGCGTTATTTTCAATATTGTCGAATAAAACGCTTTTAACACGTTATGCTTTTTAATATTGGGATGAATGATTGGTTTGCGAACGTACATAAGATATAGTAATCTGCTTAAATAGTTTTGCATACCTATACTTTTATAATGTTAAAATGCGGCTGAAAAAAGCACAATTTTATTACAAAATTAACACGTAAAAAATACATTTGCTACAATCCCGCGCGCGCTCTTACAAAATTTTATTTTACCCAACCGAAACATATTTGCGAAACAGGTGCGTTTCATAAATTTAACGGTAAAACTTACGAGTTCGAAAGAGACGGAATACAAAAGGTTTGTTGGATTCAGTAAATTAAATCAACACCCGGGTAGATAGAATAATTTATAAAAAGGGCCGGCTAGGTTACAAGAGCATATCTTGCGGTTGCTGGCGTTAACTGGACCTTTTTTTTAAAGACCGCTTGCAAGACTTACTTCGCTGTGTACGATATTCGAGCAACAGCGAAGTCCGTATTACATGGTTCCAGAAAACTGTATTGTATTTTTTTCTAGTGAATTATATTTTTTCCATCGAAAAGTTCCAAGTTTTATGGAGGTGTCGGTAAATAATATGTGCTGCTGCCGAAAATTTCCCACTCCTTCAACGCCACCTGTAATTTTAGAACCCTCTTTAGCTGCAAAATTAATGAATTTCAACGTACCTAGATACCTATCGCTTCTGTAGAAAAATCGTCAACAGTATCTTTTCTTGGTGGAAGTTGTTTATACTTCAAAATAATGCACCACCTCTCATAATTTTTTTTGTCTTCCCTTCACGTAAAATAAGCTTCATTTGCTCAATGAAGAACGTTGAAATTATATTTTTTGAAGTAAAACTTCTTTACGCACGATCGACACTTGGGGGTAAACTGGTGAATGCGTTACGAAAATTGGTTATTGTCGTGAAAAATGACATGCGAACGGTAATCGATGCGAACGGTGATCAATGTCATTAAAAAAGGAAAACGAAGTGCAACTTTTGCCCAAAAAGAAAAAAAAATGCATGAGTGTGTACTACTGTGCAAAAAGCAACAAACCATATTGTCTGGAATGTCAATGTTAATGTCACCCCAATGTCAAATGTTCTTTTATAAGTTAGTGAAGTTTTACTTTAGTAGTGTGATCTAAAGCATACTCTTTTTTTTTAAATAATTTAAAGTGCTTACCCACTTAAGGGCCTCCAAGTAACTGGAGTAATTTTAATCAGTTTTAAATATTTTAGATACTATAATAGTGTTTAATGAGATCGCGAAGAGTTAGTATAAGAGAGATAATATATATACATATATTACAATAGAAAGTCTAAAAACACGTGCGGCTCGCAAAAACTTAGAAACGAGTCCCGGTACGATCTAGTGAGTTATATGGTGTGGTAGATCTCTATCCCCCCCCTCCAGGATAACGGTTCCCGCTTTTACCTAAAGGGCGTGTTTTTAAAGAAATAAGGGCTGGAAGTTTCGTCCTCTTGTAATTTCTAGAACAGTCTTCCAGAAAGTTCGAGTAGGTTCCATAGAACTCTAGAAAGTTCTGGAAGGAGTGGCGGAGTATGTGGTGTAATTTTGGGGAATAGGGAACATCATTGTGGAACATTCCAAACACTCTGGAATTGATGTCCTGAGCCTGAAGCCGGGTAACCCAGCTAGTATAACATAAGACCTGTGCCACACGCAGCTATAAGGGAATATATGGCGAGAAATATGCTGAAATAGGCCAAGCCACATATTTTATCTGCACGTGTGGTACCGCTTTAAGTGTTATATTACATGAAATTAAACAACTTAAAATTCATTTATTTTTTATTCGTGTTTAAGTGATGTTAGTTACACTAACAGCCGCTGTTCCCAATTCTGCTAAGCCGAAACTAAAGTTCGAAACTGCTTAAGCATCACTTAGTCTAGATTAAGTGATGTTTAAGTAGTTTTGAACCTTAGTTTTGGCTTAGTAGAATCGGGAACTTGTAATTGGGTTATTATAAGTATTGGGTAAATTCAACGTAGTTTTATTGTGATATTACTCTGAATCAGAATAGAACGGTAATTCAAATAAGTTTTTCCCCCAAAACCCGCACATGAAAATCCCGCAAATTCGCAGGATAAAATGTGCTGAAATCGCTAGTTACTAACTAACTAAACATCACGCCGTTTCCCCGCAGGGGTAGGCAGAGAGGACGGACCGCCAAACAACTCGGGTCTTGGCACATACTCTGTACCTCATTCATATTCACACATACTTGGTCTCATACACACTCTTCTATTATTCTGACTCTTAACATGGCCCGACTCAAGTATCTGATTCACTTGATCGTGCCATGTCTTCCTCGAGCGTCCCCTACTTCTTCGACCATTCACATTGCTACTAGCTTCAAAGAGCCAATAATAATAATATTTGGCTAATTTATATAGCACCGTTTTTGTGAAAAATCACCTCAAGGGCACTGTACAAATAAATATATAAAAGAATTAATATTACTGGCTTACAACTAAGATTTACAATTATAACTAGTGACTTACATCTAAACTCAAACATGATTGCAACCGCTGGTTTTTTTCTAATACCAGGCCTCATTTTGCTGACAAGTTTTCAGTTTAATTTTAATAAAAACAAATGCTTTATCGTGTTTGACGGGCTCTTTCGCCAAGGACGCAAGCTGTATGTAGGCACCCTCGTATCTGCTTGCTTTTCGCCGTGAGGAGATTTATGTTTGTCAAAAAGCAATAAATGAGTGACACCTATTTGTCAAAAGGACCTGTTCCTATATTTGTATGCATCAAATTTATCAAATAAACAAATTGGTGATTATTACTATATCTGAGAAATGGTTTCTCGTGTGCTCAATCCACGGCAAGTGTACATTATTTACAACTTCATTATACGTAATAAAAAATAAGTTTGTATTTAGGAGTTTGCTAATTTGGTAATTTCCTACATCGTCTCATAATAATATTATTATGAGACGATGTAGGAATGTGAATATGACACGATAGTGAAGGGTAAAAGAAGTCGGAGACGCCCGAGGAAGACATTTCAATTTGAGTGGCGGGTTATGGTACCGCCGCCCCGGGAACCATTTATTGAAAAACCAACATACGTCACCCCAAGTGGTTCATTATGTTTGATGACTTAGCAGGGGTTCCCGGGAAAGGGCGCGAAACGTGATGGTTACACAGTAAATAAATAAATTAGAAGATAATTACAGTACCTTCCTACCTACCTACATAGCAAATGTTTGTAGAAATAATATGTAAGTGTTTCACCCATTCTGGGATTCGTTTCTTCCCAGAATATTTGTTTATAAAATGCAAGCCTAATGTTATAGAATAACGCTAAACTGTTTTCTGAGAAAATAATGTTATTTATTTATTTTTACAATAGCTACAATAGGAAAATAATTTCCTCCAGGGCCTATGTCATCTTTGGGGATGCTGTGTGGATGGTAATTTAAAGTAAAGGAAGGAGATGATGTTCTGAGAAGGAAAAAGGCATGAGGCGTGGCTACGAATCTGGGGTCAGTGGGTTCAGGAGTGACGGACGAATGAATCCGTCCCTCCCACTGCGGAGCAAGGCGATGGGTCAAGAGAAGAGTGCAGGAAGGCTCAAATAGTCTCCCTCAACAAGTTCCTCCCGATCGGATTTATGTAAAGCTCAGCACCTCTAACTATATCTCTGTGTCTTGAGGTAATTTTTCCCAAAAAACGGCGCAACCAAGTGAATCAATTATTTGAAAACGGTCAGTCAGAATAACAGAAGAGATATATGAAGACTGATAGATCGTGTATATGCGACAATGTGACAGAATGTAAAAACCCATGCAGCTTGATCTATTCATTTTATTGTTTAGTAAGTCGCAACAACAAAATAACTAAGCAAGTCTCTAGTGATATTTACAGTTTTATGAAAGTTCTAAATTATTACAGTGGCCCTTATTATCATTATGTAGTTAATTTCGCCTCTTTTACTGCGTGCCTCGACCGCAAATATTCCCTGCGCCCAGAAACAATAAAATCAGAATAGCAACTTGACATTTTTTCGACAAATAATACTACACCATAGGAATGTGCCGAAAGCGTGCACGAGACGAGCATATCGGGACCGCTCGCACAGTTTGTCGCCTTCTAACATACGGATTCCTATTCCCGCGCCCGCGCCCCGCGCCTTGCGCCCGGTGGTGTAGCGGAATTTAGCTACCCGTGTCGAACGTAAATCTGATGAAAAATAATTACTTTTGTTAATGTAATTACTTGGTTACTTATTATAAGTCATATAACAGTGAAATTTTCGTTCGCGCTAATTTAATTATTAGTATTATTTTTCTGTACTAAAATAAATACAGTATTATCTGTAGTTTTCGAATGCGGCTGAAAAATAGATTGTATGAAAATTGTCGCTTCTGTTTCACCTTAACACAAGTTTACCATTATTTAAGAAATACCTGAACGACACTTTTATGTAGAATATTATATATATAATATAATATAATAATATAATATAATATTAATATATTTATTCGTATAATTCTATATTAATCCACAATGTAAAAACTTGTTACCATTTTATTTTTATGTATCTTGCATTTTGTCATGTATTTACAACTTACAACTTAGAAACTTTCTCCTTTATTGTAATGTATTATCTTTCCTTAATTTATCTGTATACTCTTTATGACGTGTACTAGTTATTTTTTCTTTTGTTTTTAAAAACCTGTCTCTGTATTATAAACATGTAATGTAAAAGCCCACCAGGGCGTTGAAAATTAATAAAATTAATTAAAATTGATTTAATTTCCTCATAAATCGATATGCCCAGATGCCAGGGCCGATCTCACGACAGATTAAAAAGGACCATAAAAACTAGACGCCATAGTAGTCCAGTCATTAGACAGTTTGTTTAGACAATTCTGGTGTAGTTCTGTTTTTCCTCATTTTTGTGATTTGTGTTGCCGATTTCGAATCCGAGTTTCCCACAAAAAATGGTTGGGAATTTGAGCCAAAAAAAACATGATAAAAAAAGTTTTTTTACCGATTTTTTATTATAACTCCAAAATTATCAACTTTGGGAAAATGTTTTTCTTAATAATAATAAAAGCCGGTAGATCCGGTAATCAATTTTTTAATTTTTTTTATTTTGACGTTGTGAGCAGAATCCAAAGCACTTTCTAATTAGCGATAATGCAGTTTACTTACTCGTATTTCGTTTCCTATACATGTGTTTCATAGCCTATTGCGAGATGTCGTACAAAGTTTATTGACTTTGGTAAAATGCGTTCACATGCAGCGTTTGCAACCGATATAGAAAGGGCAAATGGCTATAACTTTAGACTTCAGATGGAGCGAGTAAACTGCCACTGTCAATGAGCATTTTCGGAATCTACGTCCAAATCCGGCGACTTCCGAAATTCCGGAAGGGGTTGGTCAACCGCAGTATTGTTATATAGATGTCTTTCTAATGTAAAAGAATGCGAATAATCCAAAATGCACTGAATTACTATCCACTTGGACTTATTATGAGTTTCGTGAAATATCTATTACTTAGTACTTTCTCGATGATTTCTGTAGCGCCTCAAGGTAGTTTTAGCTAATCTTACTAATATCATAAATGCGAAAGTTTGTATGGATGACCCTTGCTCTTTCACGCAATAAATATCGAATGGAATTTAAAAATTATTTCACTAATCGAAAGCTACATTATTTGCGAGTAACATAGGCTATATATATATATTGGTAAGTTCTGGCGTTATGAAATAATGTATCATACATTTTCTGTCCCTAACAAAATTGAATTATTGTAAACGTCAAACAAATTGTTACCTTGGAAACAGTGTTTTTTTTAAATTTTAGGCTTAAAACGAGTGCTCTGTTGTGCTTAAAAAGAGTGCTTTTCTGGCGTCGTAGTTAATATCTACCTATCTCTAAAAATGTTTATTGTCCGAACGAAAAGCATAGCGTTTGACATGGACTGCCATTTTGTTATTTTTTTAGGTTACTCTGGATTCAAATATGAATAAAATACTAATAGTAGGTACTTAAAATAAATTTCTATTTCTACAATTTAAATATTTTCTAAAATAGAATTTTTATTTGCGAAATGTCATTCTCAAGAATTTTATTTGTCTTATCGTTATTTGTTGTTTGTATTATGTGATTTTTTTAAACAGAGATAATTGGAGGAATGGGAAATGACAGGCTACTTTTCACCACGGAAAAAAAATCATTACCGTGGGAAAATTCTTTATAAAGTAATTTCCCACTAATACCATGCGAGCGAAGCCGCGGGTAAAAGCTAGTATCTAATAATGCTAATAAATTTTAATGACTTTTCAAAGGGGTGTTGAAATTGCACGATTTTGAGTTGTCACGGAACCGACTGAAGCATGCCTCTACGGGAATGGGCTGTTGAGATTGGTGAGTGACTTCTGACTTCAAGAACTGCAGTAAATTAACAAAGACAATGGTACCACCGTGGTACTAAACATTTCAGAATCTGAATGCTGGGGTTATAATATGCATACAGACAAGTAAACTGTTATCGACCGTCGTTGTAAGAATTTCACCGTTGATCAACGACAGATGTTTTAAATTATTCACGAAACAAATATGGAAATTTATCATCTTGGCACTGGAATGAACGATAAAAACGCTCGCGTTGCTTATTGTACCCAAAACCGAAAACGTCAGACTGAGAGCGTTCTTTGCTTCTTGCAGCAGAACTAGCGCTCGTAACAAGATAATGGCCGAGCGCCAACTCCAAGAGTCTGGGCTTGGGTTTTTACTCCTTTCTGAATGGGGTCTAATGCAGGCGCGGCCGGTGCCTTAAATTTTTGGTGGTTCACCGATTTCGTAAAAAACGTAATGAATGCATAGAGATATACTAAATGTATGTAATTTATATAAATGCACGTATCTTACTTATTTATAGAGAAGATCAATTCTTCGATCCCTTTGCCAAGTTCATGCGGTTTTTTTTTATAAAGTCCACATTTATTATTGCATCACTCATTTTAAAAAAGGGTAAAGAAATTCAATTGTACCTAAAAATATTGATTCCAGAATAATTCAACAATAATGATAATAATATGTAATAGGATTTATCGGACCAGTTAGGATTTCATCAGAGCCGAACCCTCTGATATGAAAATATCTGGAGTCGGTGAAATATTTTCCCATTATGTTTCTGGTGGATTGACGTATTGTTCTTGTATTGTTTTATTCTTATATAGTGCACTTACATTGCGTTAATTTACTAGATATTCATTTGTGGAAAAGTGTGTGGAAGGGTTTAGTCTTTCATTTGGGAAAGATTCAACCCGGACATAAAATCTGGAGCACCGTAAAAAATGATAATAAAGGGATATTTTATAGAGCGATGTTTTTGTGTGAAATCATCTCATGGGCATTACAATTTTACTATTTGCAGATACAGATATACTCACCTGATAAACTCGTTATCCAATAAACACATTTATATTAAAGTTTATGCTTGGAGGATACGACTTTGCAAGCGGTGACACTGCATTAAAAAACTTCAGAAATCATAAATTGTTTGCTATTTTACACTATGGTTCATTTATTTTGATATTACATCTATTAGTACCTATTAGAGGATTAGTGGCAAAGAAGAGAAGGTATTTACTCAACTTTCGGATATGAATTAATATCACAATAATGTTTTAATTTACAGCGTAGGATACAAACATTGCAAACGGTGGCGGGTGTTTACTTACTGACCCACTAAGCGTCGGTGTAAAGTTAGCAATAATTAAAAAAAAACGCACACAAATAAAAGGTTACTTTATGCAAAAAAAAAAGCAAATAATAAAGTCAATGCCAAGTATGTAAATCCGGAGGAGATCACAAGATAATACCGCACGCATAGCTGACCCATGACCCGTTGACCCGAGGTTGCATTTTACAAGAGAAATGTTATGATTTTACTTCAACTTGTCCAAACCCTACATCGCTCGAGCTCTTCGTTCGGAATTCTTCGATTCTTCGTTCGGATCTCTCCGCTGACCGTGCGGCGTACGGTCAGCGGTATTTTTCTTGATACGTTTTGTCAAAACCACGGTCCAGATATGTTTCGTATGGGCGGCATATAAAATATTATTAGCCAAACAAGGCGCATAGCTAAAGCGCGCGGTTTGGTATGTACCTCGGTTTCTCGTTCCTAGCCAGTGTAAACGGCGCGCGGGTGCAATGTTTTTGCTGTTTTTATCTACAATATTTCATCGTTTGCCTCGTTTTAGTAACATTTAGTATGTTATTAATTGCAATTTTTAAGATTTTTTAAAAATTTTGCTTAATTTTATAATTAAAAACATTAAGTAAGATTACGATGAGCTGTAAATTGTTGTTCAATTTTGTTGGCAGTTCATTGCACGAGTGCACTAATGCACTAGCCGCGCCTGGTCTAATGCCGTCCAAGTTTCAACGTTACATTGAGAGGGATAAACCAAAGGACGTAATAACATAACGTTGTGTTACAACAATACAAGCAACATTGTTCATTTCTGCCCGGCAAAATAACAACCAGGCTTCTCAACAAAGGCACACTTAATCTCGAGTCCGCGAACGGATTTACATACAAATGCTACTTCCTATTTTCTCTGCCTCACTTAATATTATTGTGACTTATTTACGAACGAGCATTTAAATACGGCTTTACAAGGGTTAGTTTTTTAATGAACCCTCCTAATAGAGTTCATTGTACGTGAGCCAATATATTATACTGGTTTTCTGGACAATTTTAACAACGGGAATCTAAGTAAAAACACAAGAAATTACTAAGAGGTCAGATTTTTTTGTACCAGTATACATCTTACATCAATGTATTTGGGTTTAGACTAATTTAAATTTAAAATTAATTTAAAACTAATTTTGATTACAAATATAAAGAACTGAAATGAGATAATAATAATAAGTAACAGATTGAAGTCAAAGTATAAGCAGGTTTTTCGTGGTCAAAATTTAAATCGTCAAATTTTCTGATAGGAGCATTTTTAGATAAATTTTTAATTTTTGCAAGTCATGGCGTGGCTTCATCAGATTTTTTACAGCGTTTGCCTGTGTGTTTTGAATAACAAAAAAGCTACAAAATGGTTGAATAATTTATATAGTTGGCGGTTGTATAAAGGTTTAGTCACTCAGACTGGAGGTCATTACATTGTATTCGAAAGGATTGTGACTCATATAAATAAACCGAGCCTTTTCCGCATTAAATAAAAAAGAAACAAAAAACGTTATATAGTGATTATGTTATTGATTAGGTGAACTATGTGTTACAAGTAGTTGAGTAAATTACTCATATTACCTAGTATCAGAAATAGATATATTTAAGTGCCTTCACCTTTTCGTATCGAGAGAGGAGGAAACGTAATATGATAATGGTAACGTTATAAAATTAAACTGGAACCAAAAGGACCATGTTAGCAAAGTTGCTGACATAAATGTAACAATATTCATTTCGACAGTTTAGTGATTGTAATAATCAAATTAGACCATAAACATGTAGGTACCCTACAGGTAGGTACCATGATTAACCTGCATTATTAAATTTGTAATTTAGTAACAATTATTAAAAGCAATAATTATCAGCCTGAAACACTCGTCTACATTGAAAAAATCTTCAGAGAAAAGATACTAGTTTTCTTTGAGTTCACATTCCCCAAATTCGGGAAGCATAAATTCACTGGCTCCGGGCAGTTACAGAGGGCAAGAGAGGCCCAATAATGAGAAGAGATTATGTTGATTCTGAGTTCGGAGGATACGAGTCCAGTTCTCACACAGAGTATTGTCATGAATTTCCTATGATAAAATAAGCATTCCACCATGTAATAAAATATAAAGGTACTTCTACAATTCCCTATTACAAAAATGGAAAATGATGGAATAAAATCATCGTCCAGCGGTGAAAAGAAAATTACCAACAATCGGTATAAATCATAGATTCTCAACCTTTTTTTGCCCACCGCCCCCTTTGAGAATATTATTGTTTCTAGCGCCCCCTGAATCGCAAAGAACGCAATTGTCGTCGTATATTTACCACAGCGGGGGGGGGGGGGGGCGTAATGGGATGTGGAAAGATGGGATATAATAATTATTTTTATTAATTTCTTACACCATTACAAATTTGAGTTTATTACTTATAAGAAATAACCCCATATAAATATGGACAAATATTTATACATAAAAGAAATTTCAAGAAAAATTGCAATTTAAAAAAAAATTTTGGCGGTGCTGAAAATTTAGAATCTTAGAAACTTTTTTGAACCCTCTCCAACAAGAGGGAGCACCCCACCTCATGTGGATTCCAGATAAGCGAACCACTCTCCAGCCTACTCGGACCAGGGTGAAGTAAAATCTTCGGAGAACGGGTATCCCGAAAAACTCTGACGGTTCGGAGAACAAACCCTAATATTTTTAAGGCCAACTGACAAACTCCTTCGATATGAGGGCGAAATGTCAAATTACTTTCATACATAATCCCAAGATCCTTTATATTAGAAACTCGTCTGAGATTATGACCGAGCATAGTGTAACTGTCGTAGGTGAGACTAAATGCTGTTGTAAAAGTCAGAACTACGAATTTCAAGACATTGAAATGAAGCTGGTTACGTTGACTACATTCTGAAATATTATCAACGTCAGCTTGAAGGCGCAGGCAGTCCTCAATATTTCTCATTAGAAGATGTAATTTTAGATCGTCAGCGAACAGCAAAAAGCGAGAAAAACGGATGACTCCAACAATGTCATTAATGAAAATGAAAAAGAGAAGAGGCCCCAGGATCGATCCTTGGGGAACCTCAGAAAAAACAAGAAATTCAGCAGATTGGAAGATTCCGTGTGTGACAAATTGCTTTCTGTTCTTCAGGTAACTTTAAATAAACTTTAACATCTGGGGAAGTTTTGTGACTAATGAATTTTATGACTAATCGTGATTCACAGTATCGAAGACTTTGGAGAAGTCGTTATACTAACAGTCTACTTGGTATCCACTGTCTAGGGACCTAGAAACATAGTCGGTAAAAGCCTTCAGATTGGTTTCATTGAATCTTCCTTTCCTGAAACTATGCTGTTCCGGGGATAATGTCTGAGGCGTAAGGAATTTATGAATTCATTTTTCAAATAGTTTAGCAGAAGCTGATAGTATGGCAACTGGTCTATAATTTTCAATTAACTTTTTCGAACCTTTCTTAAAATAAGGTTATATTTTGGAAGTTTTCCATACTTCATGAAAAGTGGAAGTACTAATACACAGTTAAGTTAAAGATAAGACATAATGGCGTTTTTAGGAACTCGGCGAACCCTTAAAAAAAAAAATACCTGAACGAAGTTTGGTCCGATGAAGTGTGAGTTCTTCATGAGACTTGTGGCACTCATAACGTCAGATTCCGTTAATATATCTAAATCGACGTTTGAAGCTCCTCTGGTATTAAATATGGCCGCATTATTAATGTCTAGAAGTGGAGGGTCTTTATTGTAGATTGAAAACGATCGGCAAATGCGTTAGCCACACCCAAGCCACGAAATTCCTGATTACCTTTCATCATGGTGTATTCAAGACCACCATCCTTCCCAAGGGAAACATTTTGGGATGATGTTTTCCTCGATTTCAGATACGTAAGCTCGATAGGCCACTCGAACCTCGCGCTTAACTTTAAAAACTTAACAGATCGTATTCATTCTGAAGACCTCCAGCTTTCCAACGCTTATGAGGGCATGTTTGATATCTATATTCGAGATGACTTCTCTCGGGGACCACTTCGGGTACTTGCGACCACCACCACTGTCGTTAGCAAACGAAGCGCACTCGTTTCCTCGTTGATATCCATTAGGATAAACTTGTAAATGATTTTAATAATTTTAAAATTACCCGCGTGGCGAAAAAGACGTACGTCCCGCCGGCGAACTATCTGGAGAACTGATGGGGTGGGATGGGTTTCTCTGGGTCTCCTACCGCCCCCCTGAAAGTCTGAAACGCCCCCCAATTTTCTTTTGGTCTTCTACCGCCCCCCTGAAGGTCTGAAACGCCCCCAAGGGGGCGTTATCGCCCACGTTGAGAACCTATGGTATAAATGATATAAACGTATGAAAGTGCGTCGTTTTTTGTTTTTATTTTTAATAGACTATTGGTATTCAAGATTAAAAAACAACATCAATATAGATCACAGTACTTAAAAATGCATCATAATTCCATATTGTGAGTGGGGACAAAACACAACGTTACGGAGGTGGTGAACTGAACTACTGAACAATGAAACAAAACAGCTGGTGACCTTCCCGCCTGAATAATATTACAAAACTCCTAATCTAGTATAATACGATAACCCAGACATTCTCTGTACAAACTTAATATTGTTTTGAAGAGATTTACTTTCAATGTACGTTTGTTACTTAAATTTTAATTTTTCTGCTACCGATTTCGACACATCCGTATCATTCTCTAGCAAACTAAAAACTAACTTAAAATTTATACAAATACAGAAATGATTGGATTTAATTACTAGAGGGGGTAGAGGGAGGGGTATTTTTGGGGGAGGGAGAGAACGATGGGAAGACTCAACATAACATGGGAACCTTGTTAATACGGGTAATTTACACGGTGCTATTATTTTGTTAAATGAATTATTTTTGATTTAAAAGTTTAAACATTCAAATATAAATAAATATTTAATTCATTTGTGCGCTTTTTAAACCTTATAAATGAACAAAAAAATTAATTCAGTTAATAAAATAATAGCACCTTGTAAATCACATTAATGAAATGATTTTCAATCTTTAATAGATCAGACATTGTTCTTGGGGCGTGTTCGGAGTTCGGACCCGTCGAAACGTTGTTAAAAATTATCGTGAATGTATGTACAAGAAAGAATTTATCGTGGATCCATTGTTTTATTGATAAACGAAATTGTAAAGAACACTTGATTATAAAAAACTCAATTTGGCAAAAATGTTAGTTAACTACTACTTGTCGCTCATAACTCATAACCAACGACATTTCCTAAAAAAAAATAATATAAAGATAACAGGTTGGTACTTAACTTACTTAACTAAAACCATAATATCGTGAATTACTGTTAAAATATACTTTAAAGATACAATAAATATAAACAAGGCCTTCCTTAAAAAACTCTTTTTTCTTAATTTTACACAACTGACCACCAACCGATTACCATACAAAAAAGATTGTAGGTACATCAGTTGTGTAAAATTGAAACTTATTAAATTTAGCTAATTCGTTTATTAGGGGTTAAGTCTTTATTTGCGGATTGTGAATTCAACCTTAAAAATAATAATACAGGCGTTATAAATAACATAATGGTCGGAAAAAATTCTGGTGGGAGGGGGGGGGGGGGGAGAGGTTCCAAAAACGTAAATAAAATGGAAAAAAAAACATTTTTTTACATACGTTTTAGGCTTGTTTGGCTGAATTCTCCAAGCAAATGGATTAAATCTACGGTCGCCTCATCCTGGATATAAGCCAGAGCCGAGGTTTAGCTTATACCCCGGTTGAAACAACCCGACCCAAGAAAAACGACCGCAAGTAGGTACCGTACCTACTACCTACATCTACTTGCAGGATTAAAAAATATAATTGAGTGCAAACACCACAAGGATACCGATGAAATCAAATCTAACCCATTGCACAATGGTAATGATAATGAATGAGGTGTGTCGGTGGATTGTGTCGACTCCGACTGGGACGGTGAGGCGGACAGGAAGGTTGGTAATTCGATCCACCGCCTGTATGACGGAATTGATATGCGAATCACTCAGGTGTGAGTGAGTCACGGCCTCTGGTATTCCATTACTAGATAATTTTACCATCTCGTTCATTCATCACGTACCTGCGTTATTTATTTCTTAATCACGAAGCCAGGCGTCTAATGGAGATACATCGGTTCTTTACGCATCGACTATTGTGCATCAGTTCTAAGAATAACGCGATTTAAAAACGGATGCATACGGCATGTAGGTGAGGTGATAAAATGATATATCGCCGTGGATCCTTTACTCCGGACCCAGAAACCTAGGGTTCGAAACCTGGCACGTATAAATATTAAAAAAATATAAGTATTTTCGACACACATACTTAAGTACAAACAAAAACAGCATAATTATTGTACCTCGCTCAAGAGGGAGACAACATTAAGAATCGATCATACATTTTACAATATTTATCTATTAGATTTAAACATAATAAATTTTGGTATACCGCACAAGTGTTGCCATTTTCACGATTTTTATCACGTTTTCGAGGTTTTTGGGGTTATTTCTACCTTCATTGTTTTTTTTTTAAACCATTTTGATGGGTAGCATGGGGAAAATTTAATAAACTTTGTCAATAAAGTACTTAATATTAATACATTTATAAAAATGAATTAATATACTTATTATCAAGGTAACTTTAAATAGGTACCTACAAAATTTAGAAATAAATATTATTGAAGTTGTGGGGGATTTTTTTCTCCCTCATCTCATTGACCCGAAAAACTTATTTATAAATAAAGTTATTTATATAGGCGGACTACTTACTACCTAATCGGAGTAGTTTGCATACGAAAAGAATTTGTTCATTTCGTTGATTTTTTTAATGTGTGCATTAGTAGGTATTGGTTAACAATATAGTTTGAATACGGAAAAAAATCGTTCATTTAGTTTCGTTTAGTTTATTTGTTAATTATTCGTTCATTTAACTAGTTTATTCGTTAATTGGTAAATAATATCGGCGACACCCGGAAGCGCAGTCCCACCCAGTAAAAACTGCGGATAGGACATCTCTTATATTTCAATATCTTTGTACAAATTAAACTTGATAACGGTAAAAATACTCCCTTTAAAAAAAACTTTCATAATTTAAAAAAAAAAATTTGTATCGTGTTTTTTTCCTTTTATTCAAAGGAATATTATAAAATTATTGTTTTTTAATGAAGCATTATAGATTCTTTACTGAGGTACCGTTATTTTCTTACTTATAACCACATTCTCAATAAAAATCTTACTAAAAACTTAGTTTTTTACATGTTTTTTTTTATCCTTCAAAACATGGTAAAACATGGTTTTTTCATCCATGAAACATAGTTTATCATTTTTGGAACATGGCCACACTGTACCGCACTAGTATCAACTGCCCAGAAGCACTATTGTATCCCCATTTTGGAGGACGATTGTAAAGATTCTGATTATTAAAATTTTATCACTAAGACTACCTAGGTACATAGTAACAGAATAATTCAGTTTTTTTTTAATTAATTTATGGCCTTTGATCTTGCGACTGGAGTGAATCATCATAAATATATTTATAATTATAAAGCTGCGCGGGCAGTGGGCACTAAGACAACTCATTCATGCATTCGAAAGTAGGTACGTCAGCTAGAACAATACTGGCATGCAATGCAATTTATAAGGCGGGAATAATTGTTTAATAACACGGCTGTTTTACCAGAAAATTGATCGACCAGTCCATCAGTCATAATATTATAAATGAAGTATATGTACCAATATAGATATGTGCACAAGCGAGAAATGAGTCATGTAACGATAGAATACGCAACGTCCAGTTTACTCTAGGAAAATAAATAAATAAAATCGAACGATAAAGGTGGGTAAGTGAACCCATAAACTATTAAGTACAAATCAATTAAGTAATGTTAGCGTATTTTTAACAAGCGCCAGCTGTAATAAAATATAGAATTGAAATTCATTTCGCATACTTTCGGATACTATGTAGTCAGATAAGAACTGACTGGGCCCATAATTAATTGACGCCTAATAAAGCTGCGATAGTAAACATATCTGTATTAGTCAGCAAAATTTCATTATGTAGGGAATGTGGTGGGTACTTTAGTTATTGCAAAGTATTTTTTTTTAAATTATTTATTTATCAATATTTAAAAGATAAGTTTATAAAATAACATAATACCTACTGGTTCTAGATTGATTATAAATAAAATATGTTTACTTTCAGGAGTGTTACCACTCGCGTTTAAAGAGGAAATAAAAATTATAACTTGGAGTTAGAATGGAGTTATATTATTATTACGAAATGGAGTGAAAAAGAAAAAAAAACGAAAATAACCGAACAGTATAAAATTTATACTTATTTAATAAGCTTGCGTCTGTCTTACACACTCAATTCACAAATAGATACAAACAGAAGGGCGGCCATCTATATTATTAATACGCCAAAAAAAACTTCTTTTGTAATACGGTTTCGACTTCAAAAATTCGTCAAAGGATGGCGCCACTTATGTTAGCAGATAGCATGAGAACGTGCCCCCCTAGGTATTATAAGTACTACGGATTTGTAGAATTTGAGTATCTCTCCGGATATGGAAAGATTCACGGTAATACTAAAAGTTGTGAATAATAGTATCAGGCGGCTATATTATATTACATCATTGCCTATCGCGGTTACTTTGTCCCGGTGACTAGTTGTCACTGGATCACAGTGGATCCGAGGAACCGGCTATTTTTGGAACCAGTTCCTATCGGATTTATAAAATGGTCAACAACACTCAAACTGAGCGAAGCCGAACCAAAAGCCGCCCGCAGGACCTACCAGCAAAAACCTGCTGAGTGGGTTTTTAACTACTAGTACATAACCATACGCTCAGGAAATATGTCGTGGAAGGGAAATAAACAAGGCGTGAGAAAGTGTTTTAAAATAAGCTGAACAAAAAACGGGAACAAATTTGAAGCGTTAAAAGAAAAATTAATGAACCGCTGAAACATTGGCATACGCAACACAATGAGTTGGCCGAATCGCGTAAGGTACGGCGCCAGTCATGTCACGAGTTACGTTTGTTTTGGGCATCTCTGTTGAGTGCCAGGACATTGCAATGATGGCAATCTTTCATGGAAGCGGCAGGTTGTGTGATCTTGCTCTAACTGGTCTTACCTCTTACATCTGACTCTGCTCTTACTTCTTACATCACCCTGGGGACGAAGGGCGAACAAACTGCAGTCGGTAGTCGGTAGTTTCATAAGGACTTTAGATTTAGATGAATCGATTTCCCGCAATAACGTTATTCCCGAATTGGGTTCATGCCTTAGACATCCAACGATCCAATTCATATGTCTATGGTTCATGCTGTGGGCGCCCCGATAATAATCAGAATACCTATATAGACGCGATTTCTAAAAGACTTGGGTGGAATTTCATATTCCCGGTGGTTGCAAATTGACCAAAATTTGTGCATGTTTGAAATTCAGACTACATTCTCTTTGAATATAGCGAATTATCTACAAAAAATTACCTTCTCTGGAATGAGTAATTGTCATAGACATGAGAAACGTCAATGATAATTGAAATAACGAGTCACGATACCCGTATGTTAATCATACACCTATGGCGGGAATAGTGAATATTTTCGTACGTATCGTGAAATTTGAAAAAAGAAAACTTTCTATCTACCACTGAAGATGGATGATTTTATGCACCGGTGACTAATCATCTGAAAGCAGTAGTTACCTCCAAATCATAATCACGGGTCACGCACACGGGGAAAAATCCGGTCGTGCTTTTCCCGTCCACCGTCCGCGACACGCACACGGCCGCGAGAATATTGCGTACGTAAAATAAATTAAAGTAGGTACGCGTGTATGCAGGCAGAGAGATGTAGTAGAAGTAGGTAGTAGGTGCGCAGACCAGACGGATATATAAATAGATTCTCCTTGAACGGTACGTGCGGATGTAATACCTATATAATCGGCGAGTGCGGGTGTGGGTAGGTACTAGGTACTGCGTACTGGCGGGGAGCCTGCGGGGGAGGAAGTACTTGCAGCCAGCCCTTGGGGAATGTCTACATCTAGATTGTCTAGTGCCAGGCATACACCGCATAAAATCGCCCAAGTCTACGGCAAAATTGGAAAAAAGTAAATGAAAACTACAGCATTATTTAACAACACTGCTTTTACTTATTATATAATGCGTAGGTATAATCTAATCAGATTTGATTTTATTCATGCAATGATATCTTCAAATCAATCGCGAATGAGATTGGGATCAACTGGGAGGACATCAATAATAATTCTAGAACATCTCTTGCCTCCAAAGTATGTACAAGAATTTAAATCCATCAAATATATATTACGAGTAGTTAGCCAACAAAAGAGCTCTAGAACAGGTTATCTGATGGATTCGAGGAAACCGTGTCTTTTAATTCCCAGAACGAGAGATAATTTGGGTGAAGATGACTGCAAGCAAATTTATCACAATAAAATAATAAACGAGACCAAAATAATTAGATATCAACGCCCTTGTTATGCACGTCTGAATTATACAACAGTAAGACACTTGGATACGTTTGATTGATTCGTGGAAATTATCTCTTAATTCTCCGAACGTGATCGGGATGAATTATGCAGTCATTAGACTTTTTAGTTGGCTGCACACTGTCAAGTAAAATGCATATAGTTGCATTTGAGTAGGGATGTTCAGGGTTGGATTATCATCGCAACGCGAAATAATTGTATTTTTTTCTGGGCGATATAAGTCTGAATGATGGTAAGTTGATTATTAAATTATGTGGATCATACACCTAGCACGTTTTTTTTACAGCTGTCCCAAGAAACATGGACACATGAATAACAACACAAAAGCAAAAAGACAGTTTGAAAACATCGCCTACGTTATGCCTTTTATTTGATTTTTTTTATATTAGCTCCACACAGAAGGCCATGAGGAAAAAAACCCTCAGGTCCTGTCATCTTTGGAGATGTTGAGTGGAAGGTATTTTTAGGGAAATAATGGAGAGGAAGATCTGGATAGTAAAAATGTATAAGAGGTGAGTAGGAATCTGGGGATCCATTTGTCCAGAAGTGAGGGACGTACGAATCCACCCCTCCCAATGGTCCCAGTTACGAGGCGATGGGTCGAGAGGGTCCGGCTGGAGAGGCTGAAAGGTCTCCCTAAACCCAATCCGGCCTGTCACGCAATATGTGGGCAAATGCATCTGCCGCCAAGACCTGGACAGACCTCACCCCGTGAACCCCGGTATCCCTTCTAAGTGACCAAACGTAGGGAACCACTTAGGGTGACCTATGGCAGGAGTGTTGGTCATCCAATAAATAGTTCCCTGGGCAGTACCCAGTACCCATACCCCTCCCAAATTGACTTGACTAACGAAAAGGAAGTCTTCCGGTCTGGTCGATTCGGTTGAAATTTAGTCTGCTTCGGAGTTATTGACCCTAATATGACCCAAAATATTAGCAAAGATAGAAACCAAAGTGCTTCTAGTGTGTTGGACTTGGACAGTTCAGATAATCATTGATCCATAGAACGGACGTCTCCCAATTACCAAACGAGATCGAGTTGAATCAATGGACATTCGAGACTGTTGTTGAAAGTTGATACCTACATTTACCACCACCTAAAAAAATCATTTAAAAAGCAAAGAGATTAGAATTGAAACCCTTGTTTATGTTAAACAAGTCATACTGATTGATTCGCTGAAAGAAAGTCTCTCAGATTGGGTCGATTCAACGGACATTGAATCTGCCCCGAAGTTGATGTATTAATGTATTGATGTATAGACTAACATATTAAAATAAACAATCATAAAGAATAAAGAGAGTATGTTTGAAAGGTTAGACTTGATTGACTCGCGAAAAAGACCTTTCGCAAATATTCATTATTTTCTCTTTCATTGTTTCCATAAAACAGTCGTACTTACAACATTGCAGATGTAACATTTCACAAGCGACATTGAGTTAATTTAGTGGACATCGAGCACACAGCGAACATTCTCCAGTTTAGATAATAATTATTATGTATTCTTGTGATGTTGAAATCTATTCCGCGTCCAAATTCACAAGTGCCCAAAGTACAGGCTTCCTAGCGCGACTAGGAGATTACTGAAGCGTGCAGTGGGCAAGTAGCAAGTAGACCGGTGCAGATGACAAACTATTCCACTCGAAGAGGGGCCTATTTCTCAGAATGAATATTAAAAAAAAATTGTTTTATATCCTGTCAGCCTAATAAAAAAGTAGGCATAATATATTTTTTAAATTATACCTATTTCAAAACCATAATATTTTGACTGCATGTCATAATTATAGTGAAATTTCAACACAGTGTGAGATAGTTGCCAGGATAAGATTAAAATAAGTTCACGATTCAAAGAATCTGATGTTTAGGTAAATTATTACAGATGCCTCATCTGTTTACAGTATTTACACCATCGATATCGAAGATTTTACACAGTGGTACCTAAACCTAGTTCTCTGAACAGTAGACCTCGCGTCAAAAAAAAATGTTTATAATAAATCATAACTAAAATTTCCTTTGAAATCATAAACCATAAGATTTGCAAATACGTAGGTACTTAGGTACCTACCTACCACCTACTTATAAACCATATTTTTAAAATCAAATTAGGAATTATACAATTTGTTCAAAAAAACTATCAAAGACAATTCTTTTTTCAAGCTTTATTCAGGCAGGTAGGTACCTACCTACCAAAAAAATTGAAAAATGCTAATAACAAATTTCAAATAAACACGACTTCACATCCGAACAAATAATCTTTACTGAACCATTAAAACGGTCACCGCCTTGAACCGGAAATGGAACGTACAAATAAATTTACAGACAGACGAAGTGCTAAACGGTCGAGTGAAAACAGGTCAATTTTAAATGTAAAAAATTACAGAGGCCTGTGTTTGTGCAATAATCGTTTTACGTAGAAATTGTACACATTCATAGGAATCTATTTTAAGAATTTTGAGATTAGATCAGTTTGGCAAAATGTCACTTTACAAAAAATCTTTTGAAACCATTTCCTTGAACTGAATCACAACATTTTGTATCTTCATAGAATGTATTTTCTCTACCTATCTGTGTGCAGTGGAGAAAAATAAACCAATATAATGTATTCGGGATGATGGTCATGACGAAGATAGAAAATAGGTTAGGTTGGGTGAAAATAGGAAGACAGTCAATTGCTGTCATTTTCTCAGCAAAAATGTTTAGAAATCTACAAGTACAAATTGATGTAGTGTAATTATTCCACGAATGGAATTTGAATTATTTCCAGTTGAAGTTTTTTTTTTACAATAATTTGTCTCTATGTAAAAGTCATCCTTTCAAAATACAACAAAATGACGTGAACGGTACTATTTCTCCTGTTCATTGAAGCTGAACTAATATTGAATAATTTATTTACATTGTATCATAGGAAAACAGACAAACGGTGTTGACAAGTAAGTGTCATATTGGTAGGTACATCAATAAATTATCAGTTGACATAATATAGGTACGTGTATGTGAAAGCAGACTTGGATCGGAATATTTCTTACCTCCTCTCGGCGTTTCAGCCACCTCCCACAAGGACTCTCCTCGAGGATTTCACTTTCATCTTCAGAGTCCTCACCACTCTCCCTAGGAGACTTTCGCTCCTTGTCAATACTTCTGGTTCCAGACATAACAAAGCACTTCACTTCTGTAAAACAGTAAGAACTTCACTTGATGCACTTTTACTCAATACGATAGACAAAACCATTAATGTGTTTTGACTAGTGCACACTTCTTTTCCTGGTGATCATATCCAAGGTTATCGCTCGTCTGGACGTCATTGATCTCTTATTGAGATTGTTTTTTCATGAAAATTGTATACTATAAATTCGAACACATAACACTGATATTAGCACATCGCACAGAAGGCAGTTATTGTTACATATTTATAACCAAAATATTCACAAATATAATAAACATCAAATTATCCACCAACCGGCGATGGTTCCGAGACTAGATAAATGACCGAAAGATACCGCGGATACCAAAAACGGACCAATGTGCACACACACACACACCACCATGTAAAAATTGACACTGATCGCTGTGTAGTGGTCACACTGAACCTAAGGCCGATCGGCCAGGATAGACAACTTACCGTAACTGTACCAAAAATAATTATATTAACCATGACTCCTTCGACTAGTACTTACTTGAACCTGAAAAATTCTTACATTTGCCAGAAAAAATGTTAAATTGCTACATTATTAACTTCAAAAATCTTCAAGTGACTCAAAAGGCTTTTATCCACTTGGAAATTTTCCTTACATATTATTCTTGCAAGTTTAAGTAAAGGGAAAAAACGAACTCATTTCAGAAATCAAAATAATTAAAAGGACACCGTAAAAAAATAATGTCAATCGTTTTTAAACCCCTTCGCCAATTCCATTTATAACCATACTTAACTTCCGATCAAACATAAAGATAATTTAAAATAAAATATAGCTTTACCATCATTAGTGGCCTTCAGCACGCTTGCTAAAACAGGGTGAATATTAATTTAATATATTTAAATATACTATAAGGCTATAAATATATATTTGTGCTTTACTAAATGGAAATCAATTTATTTTACGCTTTCAACAGAATAATTTAAAAATCGATGGGTTGTTTTCTTTTTATTACCGCAGGTATTTAGGTAAGTACTGGTAGCTGCCATCTAGTTGTTTATGTCACTTCTCTGCTGCTCTGCTGATTTGTCTATGGTTTTACATTGTCATTTTGCATTTGTTGTCCGATCTACGTCCGGGATGTGTTCTGTCAAGTCTTGTGCTTTATTTTTGTTTTCTTGTTGATGTAAGTGGGCTGTGAGTTTTATAATAGTTAGATTCATTCAACACAAAAGTTGGTTGAATGTATTACTTTATAAATTAACACCAAATCGTATAAAAGGTACTTGACCTTAATATCCTTTCACTTTTCTCAAAATATTATGCTTTAGATGTCGATACAAATACAAATTATTACAATATTAAATTGACGGTAAAACCACGGCAGTAATGTGGACAATTTAAAGGTATACTATTAGTACAGCTTGGCCTCATTTCAGTTCCTTTTTTTAGGGCTAACTTAATTCCTTTGTTTAATGTTGACATTTATCTATACCACATAGTTCTTTGCAAAATTATCAATAAAACTTTTCAGTTAATAATTTTATTATGTGCATCGGTGCATCGGTTTGTAATAGTAAAACTGAGTCTGATCTACTTCTCAACTGCTTTTCGACATGTTTTCACAGCAAGATATTTTTTCCCACGGAAATCATTGTCAAGAAATACTTATTCTTACATCATTCTAATTTATTACTGATGCTTTACTTTATTCTGAAATACGACTTGATTTAAAGTTTTATTTGTTCACCAGTTTTACTGTTAATTTCTAGGTACTCTCAATGAAATGATTGCTTAAAATCAGTAAAAATGACCCTCGTGCCAGGTTTGGATTACAATGAGAAGCCATTAAACACAGTGTATTTTGACTCCCCGTCACATTCTGATACATTGCTATCAGGTCTCAATAGTCTAAGGTCGAAGGGACATTTATTAGATGTAACATTATACGCACAGGGAAATGCTTTCCAGGTAAGAATAATCTTTTTCCCACTCCATAGTGGCTGCCCTTTTCATTAATATTATCAGTGAAATATATATTAATAATTGAACACTCTTACTAACTAAACATGCCCACCGTCGCAGTATTATTTCCAGAACTTGGTTATTTTATATGTGTTTGAGATAATGTTGATTTATGTGTTTTATTGTAGGCTCACCGGGCAGTCCTGGCATCGTGCAGTGATTATTTCCGTGCCATGTTTACCGATGCGATGCTGGAATCCAAACAGAGTGAAATCAAGCTCAATGGAGTCACAGCGGAAGGAATGCGACTACTTCTAGACTATGCCTACACTTCACGCCTCGGACTAAACCTAGCAAATATTCAAGATGTCCTATCTGCAGCCAGTCATGTGCAAGTTGTAGCTGTCGTAGAAGCGTGCTCCAACTATTTGCAAGCTCAGTTGGACCTAGAGAACTGTGTAGACATTGTGACCATAGCTGAAACGTATTCCTTGAATCAACTTAGATTGAAGGTGTATAGGTTTATTAGCGGACATCTGCGGGAATTTTCTAATTCCAATGAGTTCTACAGATTGTCACCACTGCAGCTGGAACACTTGTTGGAATGTGATTTTCCTGTAGATTGTCCTGAAACAGAAGTATTGAGAATCGTGCTTCGTTGGCTGCGATATCATGACAGTATTGGGTATGTAGTACATGAATTTTTATTATTACCAATTGTTTTTATTGTGCTTTCTCTTTATCTGTGTAAGAGTGTGATAAGATGTATTGTTATCTTGAAGTTGAATGTCTGCCGTTATGTAATTATTACAGCTAACCCAATTAGAGGATGCTTTCTTAATGTAAATATATAATTATGATAAAAATAAGAGAACATAACCAGAGAGCTTATGATCACAATGGGCCTGTCTGCTTCTAGGATCCTAAACCCTGAACTTTATATTTAATTTTCAGATATAAGCAGAGACTATCTCACGCCATGAGGTTCTTACGGAGAGTCCACTTCTCGGAGATGTCCAAGTGGGAAATTGAGTCTATTCTCCAGAAATCTTTCTCTGGCGGGACCAGACAAGATCAGCAGTTGTATTGCCATATATTGAGGGATGCCTGCCATCAAGTCAGCTTAAAGAAGACTCGCACTGCGCCATCGTCGGAGAGTAATGTGCTGGTTAATTCCAGAGGAATGGAATTGGCAGTAGTTAAAGTTGGAGGTTTCGGTATTGGAGGAATAACTAATGAGATAACATACTTCCTGCCCAGTAAAGGCAAATGGAAAAGACTTACAACTATTCCGCATGTGGAACAATGTAATTTTGGAACAGCCGCGCTGGATAATGAGTTGTATGTTGTGGGAGGATGTTTCAATCAATCTCTACAAGAAAATATTCACCCCTTTGGATTCAGATATAGCCCCAGATATAATAAATGGACTACAATGGCTCCCATGCAAAGAGAAAGATGTAGATTCTCACTGAATGTGGTAAAAACAATCATTTTTCTTTGCTTTTTCACAATTTTGATTATCTTTCGACTAGACTGTGTTATTTTGTTTCTTTTTTAGTGTTTCAAATAAACCAGTGATATTCGTTGTTAGTTTTTGGGGTGTTATGCCGTGTTGCGCTACCTCCTTCTATAGCCGACGTTTCGGACAGCGTTGCAGTGTCCATCATCAGGGCAGATCCGGTAGATCCGACGATGTGTGATCTACCGGATCTGCCCTGATGATGGACACTGCAACGCTGTCCGAAACGTCGGCTATAGAAGGAGGTAGCGCAACACGGCATAACACCCCAAAAACTAACAACGAAAATGCTTTTGGCCGTGAAAATCTAAAAACTTATCTAACCAGTGATAATTTAATTTTAAAAAGTTTTTGATTTTTCATGTTATGAATCAACATAGAAAACATTCTGTTAATTTCATCTTACGATCTTCTTTTAGTCTCCTTATGTATGCATTTAGGTATGTGTTCCTTACATTGGGTGAATTTTTTTTTTTAGGTGCTGGATCATCTTTATGCAATCGGTGGTGTGAGTGAAGTAGAAGAAGAAGGCGGAGAAGAAGAGAGTGCCTGCGAGAGATACGATCCAGCCACGGATACCTGGAGGAGCATCCGTCCCCTGGGAGGAGGACGCTCCCAACACGCCGGCTGCGCCATGCCCCCTCCCAGCTCCTCCCTGCTCATATCGGGGGGCCTGCATTGTTACCAAGTTCTATCTTCTGTCCGCTGCTACGATGCCACCTCCGACACCTGGGAGCCACGCCAGAGCTTGCTAACACCGCGCGCTGACCATGCCATGCTTGCCATCGGAGATAAGATCTACGTTGCAGGTGGATGGTACGAAGATGCCGACACAACCAACAGAATTTTAGCAGACACTATAGACGTTTATGATGCAGCATTAGATAGGTGGGAAGTGGTGACCAGAGTTCCTACACCCAGATATCACGCAGGAATCGTAAGTGTGGAAACTAAAATCTACCTCATCGGAGGTTTTCACAGTGATGCAATGTTCGATCGTGCCACGGCTGCCATAGAGTGTTACGATTTAGAAACAGACATCTGGATAACGGGGGAGAATTATCCCCAAGACATCTGGGAGCACACTTGCGCAACCCTGTATGTCCCCAAGTGCCGGGACGATATGGATGTGCTGACTGATAGCAAAGATCATCGTACTTTTTAGCCATACAGAACTGTAGTTTTAATGTTTTATTTATTGATTTTATTTAATTTATTACGCTTCTTATGACAGTCATATTGTTATTATACATTAAATAGTGGGCTTTACATGTTCGCTTCGGAACGAGTGATTTGCGCCCCATTTAGGTCCCTGCGCAGAAAAGTCCCACAATGGACTGTTCTGAAAACCGTCGCCTTACTTTAGCAGTGCACGGAATTCTCGTTTCAAAGATTACGTCTGGCAGAGCCTATTGTGTAATGTAAACAAACAGCAAAGACATTTTGTGTAATTTTAGCCTTTATGAGTTGAAATTTGTGTGGTCAGTGAGGCTTAGGCTTTACTATGCCATTTAAAAAGTCTATTGTATGTACTTACAATCTGTGTTGAATTCAATGTACCTATTATTTGTAAAATATGAAGATATTTATGCCTACAGTGCCCTTAAAAAAACAATGAGTATAAATAGAATTACATGATTTACTGACCTAAAAGAGTCAATGGACTGTAGTCCAGGTATTTATCCTACATTTACTATGACCCGCCACTCAAATGTGAATATTTGCAGAATGTCATCCCATCCTAGAAACACACCCAAATTAGTTTTCCTTTTATTATTGTTTGAATAATGTCAGCAAAATTTAAGCAAGCATGATTAAAAGATAGCTAAATATTTAATATTATGTATGTAAATGTAATACATATTTGTACAAATGAAGACTAAATTATAAATTCTATATTCCTGTCTTAAGAGTATAGGTTTGTTAAGATCACTTTGTAATGATTCTATCCCATTCTAATTTATAAGTCATTTGTACACTTAATACTATTTTATTTTTATTTTCTGACATTACATTTATACACGTCAAATCTGAATACAGAGAATTGCATCTATGTACTTACTGCGCCTGTGAAAGAAGAAAACTGTATGTTCGCCAGTGGCGTGCAGCCCATAAAGGTTGAAAAGTTGTTTCTATCTTTTCCATGCCTAGATTTCTGAAAAAAGAGATTTTTCCGTAAATTTCTTACATCATGGTCATTCTACCTAAAGAAAATACTGCTTGTCTAATATCTTAATGTTTAATTGCAACCTGCCTTGAGCGCCATTATTGCATGATGAATAGTAATAATCAACACCTGAAAAGCTACAGCCTACCCTTGGCCAAGGAGCATTGCATGCCACCGATGCTCGCTCTATGTATGAACTTCGCTAATCGAGCTATGTGTGTACTTCTAACTACAGACTTGCTGGAAGAGTTTAAACGGATTTTATTTGGAGTTAAAAGTGTAGATGATTTTTTTTTTTAAATTAAGTAAGTATTGGACAGATAGGGCTAGGGTGTGGGGGTTACTCGAAAAAAAAAATAACAAATTGTCTTGAGTCCAAAATGTCATTTACCCTTTTTACTCAAAATAATATCAGGAATCTTAGGGAATGGTAGTAAATCAGTTGTGTCTCTTCGCCATGTATTTTATCCAATAAATTAAATAATATATTTTAAGTGCATATAACCAGAGAACACCAGAAATATGTCATTTTTAAATCAGTGTTTAGACGTATTGACTCTTTTCCACAAAAAATTATAAATTGATTTCGAAAGATTGTTCTTTTATCTAGTAAACGTATGTTTTAAACTTTCAGAAAAAATGATAATTTTTAGTATAATATAGTTATACCATAGGTCGTTGGCGGATTTGTTAAATTTTCAAAAAAGTACATTTATTATACAAGACCCATTTCAAATCATATAATCACGCAGTAAAATAAATCAATACATTATCTGGTAAATGTATGTAACAGAATTTTAATTTTAGTTTAAATAAAATCATAAAAAAATGTATACGTACATGTGTTTCTTGACGAAAATTGGTCTGCTTGTGTATTTACATATTTGTGCACTTACAGATTAATATATTAAAAATTTTTTTACATTCTTATTTTGCTGAGACATTATTGAAAAATGATAAATACTTATGATCAAAAAATAATTAAAAAAGTACATAATTTTAATAGTTTTATCAACACACCTTTCAGCATTTTTGGATGTAGGTATAAATTAAAGCAATTTTGGGATGAAATAAAATCGATATTGAGTTATAATTTTAAAAAGCTGGTACGGAGAGTAATTAATCTTTCTCATTGGTACTGCCCTGTATGATCGTAAGAACCTCTTTCGACGAAATGTGGATTTTCGGCCGCTGGCTGGTTATACGCTCTTAACACAGAACTGTTTGCAGACAACACAAAGTGTCCAATTTATTCCTAAACTGTAATAATGTTTGAATAAGCAATTGATATTGTATCAATTACTATCTACATAATTTAATAAACAGCCATAAAGATAGTGTCAGTGACATGATGCTGGGTTCCCCACCTTATCTATTCTCTGAGAATCGATGATCTATTTATAGAATAAAAGTTGAAGTCGATTCGATTTTGGGTTTCTATTCCATAGAAAGCCTGCTTTCACTGATCTATTTCATAGATTCTATGAAATATAATAGTTCAGGAGGGATTCCAGCTTAAGATAATGATTGATTTAAATAATATGCAAAAGGTTTTAAGGAAAAAGTATGTTTGCATTTATTCAATAAGGTTACAATATAAGTCTCAAACTTAACCCTCAGGCTGCGGGAAGTGACTAAAGTCATTTCATCACGCTGGCCTCTCACGCGGAAGCTGACAGTCATTTTTTTAAATTTCGGTTCTGGCTGTATTGCATACAAGCACGTTACAGAATCGAAATTCATTTTGTAAAAAATCCTCATTCATATCTCCTGCGACATTCTAGAAATATGTTCAGTAAATTTATATTGGGCACGGATTTGAAGCGATCAAGACAGTTTTTTCCCCTTCAGCTCGTTTCCGATCTACTGTGTCAGTACAAACGACCTTGTTCGCAATAGATGATTTGTGCAATATCAGTAGAAACACAAATTTTTTGCAACGATTTTTGGTAACGTGAATTTAGGAATTTTATCTGATGCATTGGAATTAACATTTCGCTTTTCAGATTTGCGACAGTGTTATATTGCGCTGTATGTTGTTCCGTATGTTAGAGAATATACGTGTTGAAATGTAATGTATTATTTTACATTACATTTATACTAACAGTGCTTAGAATTTTTTTTTTTCATATCATTGAAAGGGAAAAAAATTGTCTTTATTCTCGAAGTTTAAAAAAATATATATTTCGACGGTCCCGAAGAGCAATGTCGGATCTGACAAAAATTGAAAATCGTTCTGTTGGCTTATTTTGTTGGTTTAAAAGTCTGTATTTTCAGATTTTTTAATGAAACGAGATGAAGTATTAAACATCAAAACGACACTACATTTCTTGATACCAAAAACAGTAAACATGCAGAAACGATACTTTGAAAAGCTCTACTGCAAAAATTCAAAATCGCACATCCGACATTGTTCTTTGGGACCGTCGATTTGTAAGATTGCTTACAGTATAAATAAGTTCATGAGTTAAAAAAAATATGCTCACGCTATCAATGCATAGATCAAACAATCGGATACAAAAACAGACGTAAGAACACCACGGTATTGCCCAGTTTTTTTATCTGCTCGGTAATGTTTCAGTGTGTTCACATTAACATCGACCCAAAACAATTATATTGAGTTGTTGATGAATATGTAAGATATGGATGTGTTATTGAGCAAGGTTTACACGAATAATGATTGTGTGAAATATGTTTAATTCTAGATTTAAAAATTATTAAGTAGTCTGCAAGACGAGACAAAAAAATTTTCCATTTAAAGGTACACCCTTATATTTAAAAGCAGCCTGAAGGTTAAGTAGTTAAAGTTTATAATGTATTTATCTACGATAAATAGCTAGGTATTAATACTTGCGATGAAAAGTAGTTGAAAAACTATTATATTTATGCTTTAAACATTATTATGACCGATTTTATTTTGGGATTTTTATTTATAATTCATTGTTGGGCTGTAATTTGATTACATTGTTTTAACCATTAAGTAAAATGGTTTCAAACTGATTTTTGTTAAAAATAAATTATTTGAAGTTTATTTTTGTCCATTACTTTAATTTGGTGATGGGATTATCGGGGTATAAAAACGTTAAGGTCTAATGTAAATTAAAGGAATATTAATCCTTAACACATTTCTTGGGAAATTGTCAAACTTGCCAGCCCACTAACGACAATTCTTTCTTCTTGGTTTGGGATGTGTTTGAATTGATTTTATAATTATGTATTAATAATGTTTATAAGTATTATAATATCCTTTATGCATTGTTAGGTATTTTACTTTATTGAGGTTGCAAAATTATGAATACTTTTTGATTCATGTTTAGACAATAAGTTATTATCGTCGTGTAATTGAGGAAGTTCCATCATTCAACGGCAATCTTGATTATTTGCCATTGTATTCAACTTACACAGCATTGTACAGTATAGTCCCTACAATCCGAACAATTAAAAACTGACCCTGTTTAGTTTAAAGAATTTTTGGATTACTCTAATCTTTAAGAAATAAAACAAACTATGCATTTTGTACATCAATAATATATTTTTATTTAATAGTGTACTCAAATTTCATATAATAGGTATCCATTCTAGTCGCAGTGAGAGATCTTACGTAACGTCACCGTTCTAGTATCTTACTGTTACTTTTTCATTTTCAAACAAGACACATGAGAATGAAGAGGATGAACGTCAATGAGCGACCGGTTTATGCATTTTCTACTCATCAGAAAACAATCGTAGATTTTTTAGATATACTTTATCAAGCAATTGGCGCAAAGGCGTAGTTTCTTCAATGGTTAACGTGTTGTGTTTTCTTTTAATTGGAGCCATTTTTATATTTCACTAATTTAGGCAGTAAAAACAAAACTCAGATGGCGGGTGGTATATGAAAGGATGTCACTTGTTAATAACTTGCTAATTGCGCGTATACCCACTCCGTGGTTTGAATTATTGGAGATTCGGTCTATAGAGTGTTCAGATTACAGAGACGATACAGTATTCAATTTTTGTTGTGTTGTAAAATTTTGAGATCTTCCTGTATTCAACAGAAGATAATATTATGTAAATCAAAGATAATTTTTTGATGGAATATTGTAAGGACGGGTTGTTTGAAAAATTTTGACGGATTCATCAAATATTTGAAGTTAATTTTCACATTCTGTGTAAGTTCTATTCACGTTGTGTGATTTTTTCAGTTTTTGAAGCAACTGGTCTATAATGATATAACAGAACTTGAATAGAACTTACAGACGTGAAACAACCTGTCCTAAGTGAACAAATATTTATGGTTGTGACGAAACTTTAAATTTGTTACTTTGTATGCTGCTACTAAAATTGTTACTTTGTACGCTGTTACTAAAAATTGTTTTATCTCAGAATAAATATATTTGTTGGAACATTATTTTGGGAAAGGAATCATTTATTTAAAATCTCCATAAAAATGGAGAAGTAAGAAAAAAGGTGACTTATTTTAAAGAGTTCAAATAGTGTAAATGTGAAGATAGGAAAATATTGCTTAATAATATTAGTGTTGTGTCATAATTTGATAAAAAGTTTTATCCTACAAATTACAAATTTTGTTTACTTATCTAAATTTAACCTGTAACACACTTTTATAGAAGTTAATATATTAGTCAAAAAATAAAATTCCAAGTTAGATAGCCATCATGTCTTACATAATACATATATAGGTAGGTACTTTATTTGTATATTGTAGAAAGTCACACAATATTATTGGCTTTATGGGCTCTATATAAATGTTCTGTTAAAAACGTTGATTAACGGAATTGTAACAAATCATTGGAGAATCTTATATAAAACGTTATTTATTTTGTATTATTGAATCAATAAATTGACAAGTTAAATTAGATCAAAGATTTTTTTTACTACACTGTATTTACAGAAAGAAAACACCATGGAGGGGATTCTGAGAAAATAAAACTGGTTCCTCAAAATTTTCTAAATATTTTGTCACGTTTTTACAATTTTTCTAATTTTTTGATAAAAAGGAACAGGTTCCTCATAGAAATAATATCGACGGTTTCAGCAACAGCAAAGGGGGCATTCAAGTATTACGTAACGCAAGTTTTAAAGATTTTTGACCCCCCTCCCCCCCATGTAACGCGCCGTAACGCTTTCCTGTGCAACCCCCCCCCCCCCCCCCCTAAACGTTATGTAACGCCCAAGTGACAATTTTTACCTGAAAGTCACAATTAAGGTGCGCAAAGTACTGTAAAGTCGCTTAAATACCTTTTTTCTTGTTTTAATCGCGTTTGCGGTAATAAATACTAACTCGCGATACATGCGTATAATATTGTTTATTTTATTTATTCATTTTGCTATTTAAAAAAAAATGGAAATTATTCTTATTGACCTTGTATTCCTTCCGGATCTCCACAATTTGACACTGTCTTTCCTCATGTTCCGAATGCAGTTATGCAAGTTCTCAAAAGGAAGATATTGCATACCGACTGCAAATATACATGTTCATAAAACGTCACATTTTTACCCACCGAGTAGAAAAATCTTTTTCATGTTCCGATAGCCACTATTCATGTTGACGCATGGAAATCTAAAAAATCACGTGTTAACCCACAGTGGAAAAAAACCTTTTTCGTGTCCCGACTACAACTAATCATGTTCTCAAAAGGGACGTCCAAGAACGCACTCGCTGATTCACAGTGGAGAGTAACCCTTTTCGTGTACTGATTGCAACAATTCATCTAATACAAAGGGATATCTAAAAAATCTTATATTTACCCACAGTGGAGAAAAACCGTTATCGGAATTTTTTTATTCCATCAAAATATGAACACCAAAGAAGTTCAAAATAGTGCTAGTAAGTTTGTTAGTATTGACATAATTCTGGAGGTTTATAAAAGTGATTTTTTGATGCATGTATCCATCTTCAATCTTATTTAACAACGATAGATTGAGAATGAGAACTGCCCCGAAAAACCAAAGCGATTTTACATTTTAGGTTCTAAGAAATAAAGAACTTCAAACAAATAACCCAAACATTGACAAAGCCTTAAAAATGTGCGTTAAGTTTCTATTTCTCAATTTTTTTAATTAAATAAAAAAAAACATGTTACGTAACGCGTTGTTCGAACCCCCCCCCGTACCGCACAGTAACGTTTTACTTGACCCCCCCTCCCCCCCCAAGTGCGTTACGTAATACTTGAACGGCCCCCAAGTCACCGGGACAGGAATATCGACCATCTTTAGGATAAACATGAACCGAAACAAATTTAACTCTTCATCCCATTTCTGTTGAAATTAAATTTGTATAAACTAACTGCATAAGTGTAAAACAAAATTTTTGTTGTAAATAAGTTCAATTTTTTTTAAGAGCTTTCTCTCTACAGATTTTTACATTAACTCCACACAATAATTTCGCACAGGGCCTATCCCATCTTTGGGGAAGCAGTGTGGTGGATCTTTTTAAATAAAGTAAGGAGAAGAAGTTCTGTGAAGGAAAAAAGTATGAGGGATGGGTTGGAATCTGGGGTCGCATTGCATTGCAAGGCATTGGGTCGAGAGTTCTGCTGGAGAGGTCAAAGAGTCTCCGTCAACTGGTCTCTCCTGATCCTGCCCGCCAGGCAACTGGTGGGCAGATGCATCAGCCACCAAGATCAAAACAAACCTCATCGTATAAACCTGGGCATTCGTGTTAAGTCACCAAAGGTAGCGAACCACTTGGGATGACCTATGGCAGTGGTGTTGCTCATCCAATGAATGGTTCCCGATGCGATAACTTCTCATTGTTCCCTAGGATGACTGCAGATTGCCAACGAATAAATAACAGCAAGCTCACAATGACTTAATGTTCTTAATATATTCAACATCAACTGTTGTTTGTACGTTAGCGATCTGCAGTTGTCCTAGGTCAGAGGTCGGCAAAGTGCGGCTCTTGCACAAATGTCCAAGGACAGGCGCGCAAGACGCACGGATGGTATCCTTTTTGCTCAAGATTTTGAAAGCGCAACATTGTTTCACTTTCCGAGTCTGCTGAAGCATCGCCAAGAAAATAATGCTTCCATTGCAAACACTATTTCAAAACAACCATTTTAAATACGAGGGAAGCATAAGCAGGAATTTAAAAATAGCAGAGCGACCTTAGCATTCTTCAAACACCCTCTTAATGCTTCGATAACATTTATTTTTATTTTTATAATTCACAAAAAGATTCATAAATTACAATAAATTTTATACAAAAATTAATTACCCCCCTATTTGATTTACCCCCTTAAATAAGCAGGCCTTGTGTGTACGGAGGGGAAAACATATTTGAAATTTTCTCCTTTAGTCTTTGACATTGGTAACTTTGAAATACAATTGCTGGATTTAAACACCATGGAAATGTGGAGCTCTAAATTTGAAAGTCTGTGTTGATTTGGAAATATTGGAGAAGAGCAAACGTGACCTTAGTTCACAACACAAGTGTTCTGCTTTGAAAGACCTGGAGAAGGAAGACATGATCATCTTCAACGCCTGGAATAGTATTCCTGACTCTTATGATCAGCTGAAAAAAATCGCGTTTGCTGGTCTTTCCCTTTTTGGTTCTACATATTATGCGAACAATCTTTTCAACGATGAACTTTATCAAGAGTAAACTGAGAAGTCGTCTTATTGATGAGAACCTGGAATCGTGCCTAAAATTAAGAATAACAACATACAAACCTGACTTACTCAAACTTTCCAAGGAGATGCAAGGACATTGTTCGCCTTAAGTATTTGTCAGTCAGAAATTGTTATGATTTAAACTTATGGGTTCCTTAATTACATATTATTTTTTTATCAAAGAATAAAAATTTTATTAAGTTTAAAATCAAGTTTTATTCAGTGTACCCGTAATTTAATGAAGTGTACTAGATTTTTACATATTTTTAGAAAAAGGGTATTTGAAAAAAAAATTGGATATTATTGATACACTTGTTGACTATTTTTCTACATAATCGCCATCCCGTTCAATACATGCGGTGAGCCGTGGCACAAGTTTCTTTATGCCCTCCTCGAAGAACTCTACCGCAAGCTCCTTCCCCCATTTCAGAACCTCTTTCTGCACCTGCTCCTCAGTTGAAAATTTATTTTTATCCATATATGCCTTCAGTGAGGTGAAAAGATGATAATCTGAAGATGCCAATGCAGGGGAATACGGGGGGTGATTCAAAACATCCCAACCAAATGAGTCCAAGAGCGTGTTGGTGGCTAAGGTTGTATGAGTATGGAAGTTTTCGTGAAACAAGTTCACTTCTCTGGTCAGCATTCCCCTCCTTTTGTTGTGAAAGCTTCTTTTGAATTTTTTAGGGTTTCATAATATCGTTGTGCATTGATGGCCTCCACCTGAGGCAGAAATTCGACAAAAAATTATGCCATTTCAGTCCCAAAACACTGAGACCATGATTTTTTTTCCCGAAATTGTGGTTTTGAATTTTTTGGCAGATGGGGAATTGGTGTGACGCCACTTTGACGACTGTTTTTTCCCAGATGTGTAATGAGTCACTCACTACCATCTCCAGTCACAATAGAACTCAGAAATCCTCACTTTTTTTTCTTGTAGGTGTTATTCCTTCCGTGAGTAAAAAGCGGATCACAGCAATTTCTAGCTGATATATTTCACGCAACTGGTCACTATAATGTGAGTTTACGTACTACAATGTTCCTGCGATGCTCGCTCTGGTCGGGAGACCCCCACTCTACCGCTCAGTGCTGCCAACCCCGAAAAAACAAAAAAAACCGTTATGTACACAGTACACTTATTTTCTGAACATCCCTTGTATAATAAATGTTTTTTAAATGAATATACAGATTTTACACAGAGTTTTTTTAAACCAGATGTACACTCATTTCCCTTTTATTTTGAAAGTCAAGTGTGCAAAATTACATCAAGAATTACCAAAATTCTGATTTTAGGGGTGGGAAAAGGGTGTGGGGGTGGTTTTTTGAAATCTCAGAATAAATCTGTTGATTTGTATAAATACAAAGTCACGCCTCCGGCCAAACACTCTTCTCTATATATCGAGGGCTTGAAGTCAAACAACTACAAAAACATGCCAGTAATTCTAGACCTTAAAGTCAAAAAAGTCATCTACAAAAAAAAACGTATTAATAATTCTTAAATATTTTTTTAATTATTCATCCTTTTTTAATTCTATATATAAAGTACATATACAAAGTTAAAATTTATTAACAAAAAATATATACTAATTATTTGATTCGTATTACAAGCAAAAACCACTGAATCTACATCTCATAGAGAACCCAAAAAAACTTATTTTTTCGTGAGTATTCAATTTTTTGGCAAATGATGATGAAAAAATTTGGTGCCAGTTTATTTATAAACAAGTTTTGCTGTGTAATTATGTTGTATGCGTGAAAGCTGTTTCACCTTTTGAAGACATAATCAAACTGAGGTGAGTCACTTACAGATTATCTATTTATACAGGGTGGACTAATAGTCCCATAACATATGAGAAGCCCGCTGCTTCCGCGCGGGTGAGGGTTATCGTGGTGGGGAGGGTATCGAAAGCGAGAGCGGCTAATAGGGATTTATTGTCTTTGAGGTGATTTTTCACAAAAACAGCGCTATACAAAACATCCAAATATTATTATTAGTGCATGGTCATTCACCAGAGTATAATGTGCGCTTTGCGTTCGCGAGTACATACTATCGAAATAACGATTCTGTTCGAAAGAATAATACTGGATGGACCAATAGTCAACACTTTGAATGGCCATAAAAAATAAACAAGCGGTACCTATAATCAAGAACTGTTAATTGTATTTTAAAGTACACAAATGAGGGTTTAATTTTTTTAGTATTACATCACGTAAATCCGTCCACTCTTGGGGCAACTGCATAAATACCAGTTGACAACTCAATCACTATCCACAGGAAAAGAACATGCGAACTTCATTTGGGGTCCGCACACAGGCAACTTTTTAAAGACCAGTTGTCAAGGGTGATGCGGCGTCTCACAGTGCTAGTCGCCGCGGCCGGCGCGTTTCGGTTGACAGGTTGCCATGGTTGTGCCTCACGACCTGTTAAGTTTTCAGGTAATTTTCGATATATCAGAGCAGGAAAATATAGATTTTGTTCAGGAGTTTAATAAATTATTATATGTACATATAAAGGTTGATAATTGATAAATTATTAGGGTGCGCCGTGAATTCAGTTGCCTATCAGTTTTTTGTTTCTCCATGAGCGAAGGCTGTTAGTGTGAACCTTGATTATTTTCACACTCTATAACCTGAACTGGAAATTTTTCATGACTGCCTGGAAAGCGGTTTTTTGAAATCTCAGAATAAATCTGTTGATTTGTATAAATACAAAGTCACGCCTCCGGCCAAACACTCTTCTCTATATATCGAGGGCTTGAAGTCAAACAACTACAAAAACATGCCAGTAATTCTAGACCTTAAAGTCAAAAAAGTCATCTACAAAAAAAAACGTATTAATAATTCTTAAATATTTTTTTAATTATTCATCCTTTTTTAATTCTATATATAAAGTACATATACAAAGTTAAAATTTATTAACAAAAAATATATACTAATTATTTGATTCGTATTACAAGCAAAAACCACTGAATCTACATCTCATAGAGAACCCAAAAAAACTTATTTTTTCGTGAGTATTCAATTTTTTGGCAAATGATGATGAAAAAATTTGGTGCCAGTTTATTTATAAACAAGTTTTGCTGTGTAATTATGTTGTATGCGTGAAAGCTGTTTCACCTTTTGAAGACATAATCAAACTGAGGTGAGTCACTTACAGATTATCTATTTATACAGGGTGGACTAATAGTCCCATAACATATGAGAAGCCCGCTGCTTCCGCGCGGGTGAGGGTTATCGTGGTGGGGAGGGTATCGAAAGCGAGAGCGGCTAATAGGGATTTATTGTCTTTGAGGTGATTTTTCACAAAAACAGCGCTATACAAAACATCCAAATATTATTATTAGTGCATGGTCATTCACCAGAGTATAATGTGCGCTTTGCGTTCGCGAGTACATACTATCGAAATAACGATTCTGCGCTTGAAGCTAGACAAAAATTTAACCTTTTAAGAAAAATGTTTTTTTTTACGTCAAAATCAAATTTTACCTCGGCAACCCAGAGACTCTTGAAGAATTAAAAGAAAACATATGCAACGAAATTCAAAACGTTTCACCAACCGCTTTCCAGGCAGTCATGAAAAATTTCCAGTTCAGGTTATAGAGTGTGAAAATAATCAAGGTTCACACTAACAGCCTTCGCTCATGGAGAAACAAAAAACTGATAGGCAACTGAATTCACGGCGCACCCTAATAATTTATCAATTATCAACCTTTATATGTACATATAATAATTTATTAAACTCCTGAACAAAATCTATATTTTCCTGCTCTGATATATCGAAAATTACCTGAAAACTTAACAGGTCGTGAGGCACAACCATGGCAACCTGTCAACCGAAACGCGCCGGCCGCGGCGACTAGCACTGTGAGACGCCGCATCACCCTTGACAACTGGTCTTTAAAAAGTTGCCTGTGTGCGGACCCCAAATGAAGTTCGCATGTTCTTTTCCTGTGGATAGTGATTGAGTTGTCAACTGGTATTTATGCAGTTGCCCCAAGAGTGGACGGATTTACGTGATGTAATACTAAAAAAATTAAACCCTCATTTGTGTACTTTAAAATACAATTAACAGTTCTTGATTATAGGTACCGCTTGTTTATTTTTTATGGCCATTCAAAGTGTTGACTATTGGTCCATCCAGTATTATTCTAGAAGATATGTTTAAGGCGAGTTCAATTATAGACCATAATACTAAATTAGCATAATCATGCGGAAAAAATCCCTGCTTCCTCCAAAATTATTAATTTGAATTCATTCCACCTTCACCTTACCGACCTAGCCAATTTTTAAAAAATAAGTACAATATATACTTAGCTAAATCCCAGAAATCGCTTATAAGAGTCATACTGAAAAAACCTTTCAGGTACCCCAGCGATTCATTGTTCGCAGAGTTTCGTGTTCTTGATGTAAGACAATTATACATAAGGAAAATCATATTACACACTCAAAAACAGAGGCACCACTACGCTTCCGTAAACCACTGTCATAATACAAGACATGCAAAAAAAAACCAATAGTTCCGCCCACCACTTCCTCATCTTTAGCACAGAGACAATTCTCATACCTAGGCCCTAAATTGCTCAATCTCATACCTGATGCATGGAAGGCAATGAGTACTAATATTCTGCGTATGCAGGTTACTAATTGGCTTCTGGTCTTGGGGAGAGCTGAATGCGAGAATATGCTAAACAACAGTAATTGAATTGTAATTTTTGTTTTTCTTTACATTTTAATTTATATTGGTATTATATTAGCATTACAGTAACTGTATTTTTACATAAAGTAACTTCGAAAATTGCTCAATTCTTCGTGATATTTTTCCTTAAAGGAAAAGTTCCTTCTTTACTTTCATTTTTATTTTTCATTTTCTTGTTTTATCTATTAACATCTCTTTAGTTTATTATGTCAGCTAAACAATAGCAAAAAAATGTCGTGATATAACTGAAAGTATACTAGATTATGAATATAAACATATATGTATTATTTTACCAACAGAATTTCTTCATTCATTTTCATTTTCAAATTCATTTTTCTTGTTTTATCTATTAATATTTCTTTAGTTTATTATGTCAGCTAAACAATAGTAAAAAATGTCGTGGTATAACTGAAAGTATTCTAGAATTTGAATATACATATGTATTATTTTACCAACAGAATAGTCAACACTATAATTTACTATAATTTACATGTAAAAACATTATCATACTGGAATGTCCTAAAACGGGCAATTGCCTAGTTGGACATTTTAAGTTCACTATATTGTAGTATGTAATATTTTCAAACAATAAATAAATAAATAAATAAATGAATATAAGACATATGGGAATTTTGCAGGGTAATAACCGTTAATGATTTTCGACAGCTGTTACGCATAATAATAATTCCACAGCAGAACTTCCTTTTTTTTTATGTCAACCTTGCTAGAGCTGGGCATTATACCAGTAATCGAGGTTCATTATTGTTGTTTTTGGACATTTCCAATAGTCCTCTATGTATTCCATATTCATTTCGCATTTGCTTGAATAAGTTTACAAACGTAAAAGTCTTCTCGCAAGTGTAAACATGACACCTAAACTTTAAACTAAAAAAAGGAAAATTTACAAAATATCGATAGCGGTGTTGTTTTTTTTTAACATAATATCTGATCAATTTTAGCAATTTGTATGTATGCACTGGGTTTTTAGGGTGGCGGATTAGTGAGAGAGTACTGTAACATAAAATATAAAAAAATTATTGACCTCTAATCTTTACCTGTTCTTGGCATCTCATTCTTACTCAATCTCATAGTTTTAAAAAGATTACATAATCTCCATCATTTAGTCCGGTGAGCGCCACCCATCGACCTAAAATATCATCGATTGGCTCACCCCAAATTATTTCCATATTCTGGTCACATAATAAAATAAGTTTTATGCGTAGAAAATCAAACAAACTTTTGCACAAATGAAAGCAGTTTATTTTACAGATTATACATAAATTGAATTAACTTGACAAACCATTAAATAAAACTCAAATTTTACATGATACTTCTAAACATGACACAAGTATTGCGTATATAATATACTGTAAATTGATGATCTCTTTATTTTAAATGATAAATACCTAACACTAATTAGATTACTAGGATAAATTATGTTAACTGACACATGCAGGGCTGGCCCTGTGCAGGCCAATTGGAGCAGTCTGCTCTGGCTGACTTGCCAAGATGCCAAGGAGCTGATCTAACACCTAACATAGCGCCCTTGAGGTGCTTACTAGCGCCAGGCGCCGTTTGGCTCAGGGCCGGCCCTGGACACGTGTTAAGATTACACCAACACTTCAGTTTCAAAGAGACAGTAAAACTTTCAAAGAATACAATTTACAACACCAACAAGTTTGTTATCACACCCTATTAATATTATCCTGAGTTATCCAACTCATATCCATGCAGCATGTAAACATCAAAACTCGAAATGTATTAATCCTGTTTGTAATATTATACTTGCAACTAAACAGTAAATAGTTACATGTTCATTGATAATATACAAATACATACATAAATAGACATTTGTTAAGAGACGACTATATAAAAATTAATATTCTAATTGATCTAAAAAACTTAATGGAAACACAATTAAAATGTCAATACACTACACCCTTCATAGTTCATAATCTCTTCAGGACTCTCTTCTTGTCCTTTAGAATCTTCTTTTTCTCTGCGGTTAGTTTCTTATCTCCGGCGTGCTTCTTAGCGCAGGGGCCTCCCTCAGTCATTTCCAGGTAGGCTTTTGACACTTTTGGAGCCTGAAACAGGAGTTAAATAATAATTAGTAGGTACCTGCTACCCATGGCAATCCAAGATCAATACACAGGGGCTCCACAGGAGGCGTCTACTAATATCTACAGGAATTCCAAAAACTGAACAAATCGGACTAATATCTATGAGAATCCATGTTCTGACTAATATCTATATGAGGTATGTTGGAACAATATCTACAACTCAAACTGCTGACTAATATCTATGGAACAGGTGATGTTGACGAATATCTACAGCACTGGCAGAGGTTGGGTTAGGTTAGGTGCTTAGCTGCCCTCTGTAGATATTAGTCCCACCTACGCTCCATAGATATTCGTCACCACTGGGACCGTCATAGATATTTATCCGACCTTAGCTCTGTAGATATTAGTCCTCACTCTGAAATTCATAGATATTTGTCCAACATATGAGCTGTAGATATTCGTCAGACATACAGGCTGTAGACATTAGTATCTGGAGTTGCTCCACATGTGGTCATCCTCTTGAATTTGATTCTCTGCCCTGTTAAACAAGTTACAAACATTTTTGTGGTTTTTTTGGTCATAAATTTTGATCGGTAATCAAAACAGCACGCTAATCATTTAATCATTTGAGTGCCGATTGTCATCCGGGTGACAATGTTTCAAGCATATGCGGCCACATTCGGCACACAACAAGTTAAAGCAGTGAATCTTAACGGGGGCCCCAGCGCCCCCTTGTGGGCGTTTTGGAGGTTTGGGGGGGCGTTTTTAAATATTTAGCATTTAGAGGGCGCTGCAAAAGTTCGAGTGGGCATTGTGACAATATAGAAAATAAGCTCATTCCACAAAAATGTTAACGGTCAATGTAATAATAATGTGTTTTATTTATACTTCTCATCATTTATTTGTAGAAGGAAAGCCATTCAAAAAATGGACTTCCTACAAAATTTTTTCGTTTCAGGGAAGGGGGGGGGGGGGAGGGGGCGCTGGACACTTTTCTGGTGGTAAAGGGGCGATTCTTTCAATAGGGTTAAGAAACACTGATTTAAAGTGATACTGAAGACCTTTTTGAAATGAAAACTTCTTTAGCACCATTGCGATTTGAAACTCGGTGAAACGAAAAATTGTGACACTAAAATGAGACAAACACATACATATATAGGATTTAGCCTGCGAGAGAATGAGATAGTATAATCAGCCTCCCCACTCTTGTCTACTTTAGTTTTCTGAAGGTTTTGCTTCTACCGCATGTGAATTGCACACTCTGATTTTTTTAAATTGATTGATCGTAGTGAAGTTCTGTTGTAACTCGATCGTTTGGCATTTCATCTGTCTGTAAACTTGTTTGTAGGTTCTGTTTCCATTCTCGAAAATCTGCTGTGTGTACTCGATGTTATATATTACATCTAGACTCGCCATTAGCGCCACCCACACGCACACTTCGGAGCGACCGAGTCCCGCGCCACTTCAGGCCGCCGCGCAAAAAAGTCTCACCGTGAACTGCGCTGTAAACCTATCTGTCTCTACTTTTCTGCGAGGCGGCCTGAAATGGCGCGGGACTCGGTCGCTCCGAAGTGTACGTGTGGGAGAGCCTATAGTCTCACAAACTCAAGATACAATGTGACAAGTAAGAAACACTCTTTGTTTTAAGAAAATTCTTAATTCAAAAGTTATTCATATACATATAATAAAGATAGACATTCAAAGAATGTGTGTGTATGAACGACATAGGACCCGGCGGCGCTTCCGTTTGAGCCGAATATTACATTCTAGATCACGGGTGTGACTGAGAAGACAAGATACGCTTACTTGCTTACACTTAGACGAATACAGAATGTTTTATGAGATGACCTATTAACATAGGTTGTCCTTTTATTTAATTGTTTGCTATTTCACTTTCTATAATGGCATTAAAAATCTTTCAGAAACAATTGAAATAATTGTATTTTTTACAATAATAAATAATTTGCTATTATTTTTAATTGATAAACTAACGTTTAAGACAAGATTTTTATGCATAGCACAAAGGGTAACAATTATTATGCCATTGTAGAAAGTGAAATAGCAAACAATTAAATAAAAGGACAACCTATGTTAATAGGTCATCTCATAAAACGTTTCTTACTTGTCACATTGTATCTTGAGTTTGTGAGACAATGGCGAGTCTAGATGTAATATATAATTAAATAATTTGCATGTATTTACAAATGAAATGTTATTCCTTAGCTTTTACTAGTGTTTGCCGTGCAATGGAAACATTTCCTCATCACACACGAGGGCATTTTGGCACTTTTTAATACTTACTAATAGGACACAACCTTCCGCGATGCGTGGCAAGCGAGTACTAAAAATAGGAAATCGAAGACAAATACAATTGCCTTATCACCTTTTGAGATTTCTACCACGCATCTATATATTATATATAACGCTTCTACATATACGCATATTCAAACAAGCCTTACTTTTGAGTAGATAGCAAACTTTAACTATGGTTAAGTACTTTTTTCAAATGTGAAATCCTCGTGTTTATTTGTCGCATTTTTTCACTACAATGTGTTGGTACTACCTGCCTGAAGAAAGTTTGAAAAAAGAATTGTCATTGTGGTAGGGGCGTTTCTTTGGGAAAATTGTATTTCCCTACCTAATTGAAATATATATTTTTTAACATTACTTATATAGTTGATAATTAACTAGCAGAACCGGCCATACGTTGCTGTGGCTAATGAAACACAATGCCACCTACTGATAATGCCATCACCCAACTTTTATAACCAACGCCATCTTTTAATTTGCATACATATCAAATCCACACCGCACACTTGCCAGCCAGTTGCCCTTTTTTTTAAATCGGTCTAGTGGTTTAGGCGTGAAAACTTACCAAACACACACACTTTCACATTTTTTATTGATTTAATACATGAAAAATCGAAAGTACATATAGTTTTTTTATGATATTTCACTCTTCATGCTAGGGATGACCCTGTGTTATGGCGGGTGAAGTTAACAGTTTTCGGATTACATTAATTAGTATTGGTTGAAAATATTCACTAATTAATACTATGCACACAGATTCTTCTACAATAAGAGAGTTTATGTTGTTATTTTGGATTATAAGAATAAGGTAAAGAAGTTAAAGAGTTATTGGAAAAGAGAAGTTATTATTAATATATTAAGGAATTATTGGTATATAAGTCACAGTAATCAGTCTTATACATACATACAAAGCTGATAAGTTAGTAAATAAAAATATGTAAAAATATATCATGTTATGCCTGCTCTTAATACTATGCACACAGATCTTCTATAAGAAAATGATATATAGTTAGATTGGGTTACAGGAAGAAGATGAAGAAGTTAGAGAATTCTTAGAAAATGAAAAATTTGAGGAGTTGTTACATATAGATCACACTAATTTATTTATTAATTAATCTTGTACATAATGCCGCTAATTTAGAAAATAGAGATATATTAGGTTTTGTCTGAAAGGTGATTAAATTGATAGAGTGTAAAGAGCAATTTATAATATTCTTAGTATAGATTTCAACCAATTTACACAAAACCTTGACAAATTATATACCTAAACTTTCCTCATGAATTCCTCTATCTATTGGTGAAAACCGCCTGAAAATCCGTTGCGTAGTTTAAAAGATCTAAGCGTAGGTAGGTAATTAATATTACCTACCTATTAATGATTTCAGAGAAAATTTTGCTTTTGATATATTATAAGAGAAAATTAGAAACACACTTTCTTGGACGCGACGTCTACTGTTCGCAGAACCACTAGTTAACACATTAGAGATAATAATATTTAAATTAACATAATAATTTTTAAATTTACTGTACTACCTGTGCATGGATTTCGGTCATCATTTTCGCCCTTTGTGAGTAATCATCGTAATGTTCAAGGAGTAATTTGCCAGCTTCTTCATTGAGTGCCGATTCTGCGTTAGGCACTATTAGAAGACACTTTACCGTCTGAAAATGTATAAGTATAATAAGAATATGAACATTAAAGTATCCCCCTTGGCTAATAAGCTTTTGAACAATTAGGTTAGGAACCAGGCAGATTATCAGTTAAAAAGATTCAATAAACAGATCTCACGGGATGAAGCTTATTTTTTTTTAGAGCGGAGACGGTTTACGTATAGTTCCCGTGAGCACTTAGGCCATAGGCCCATTAGGAAATGAAGCTTATCTTTTGGTTTCACAATGTGTCTTCCCAGGTCTCATTTCTCCTCTTCACTACTCCTTGGTTCCCTGAAGGCCCCACGAGGGAAGAGGGTCTCATCTCTCTTCCCCACTACTCCTTGGTTCCATGAAGGCCCCACGAGGGAAGAAAGCTTCATCTCTCTCCACTCCTTAGTTCCCCGAAGGCTCCACGACGGAGAGTTCACCTCCCTTTAGTTCCCTGAAGGCCCCACAAGGGAAGAGTACAATCCAACTTGGTTCCCCGAGGGCCCCAGGTGGGAAGAGGACTTCATCTCTCCTCTTCACTCCTCCGTGGTTCCCTAAAGGCCCCACAGGAATAGAGCTCTCCAGCACTACTAGGTTCCCCAAAGACCCCTAGTTTTCGAATGGTCCAATTTTTTGTCCCACGAGTGACCAGGGAAATAGAAGGTCCACTCCAGCAGAGCCCCGAGTGGTGGAGTAAGGTCTAAATACATACTCCGAAATGCGAAACTGTTTCTCGGAGGCACTGTTCGTTCCCCAGGACATTCAGCTTGAGCATGGTAACTCACACCTTAGCTTGGAATGGCTATTGCAGGTTCGTGTTTCCACTCCCTGAGCGATGGGTTCGCCACACTCCCTACGCTTTAATGCTGCTAATATTATTGTCATATTCTCTGAAAATAGCTGTAGCCTTTGATATAACTTAGAAAAGTGAGACAAGGGTGGTTGCACCAGAGAATGCTGCAACCGCAGTACACAGAAGAGGGTGCTAAGGGACATTATTATTTATGTCTGCGACATTGGACCTGTTTTTATGTATTGGTCGTTGCAGCTTTGATAAATTGGACCTATATAAAGCCCGTCACATTCTGCATCTGTTGCATTTTCTGCATTGCAAAACTACGATTTTGGAATCATCTCGTGGAGATAATTACTTCACTGCTGAAATTTGGGTGGAAAAAGTTTACGTAAAAGGTAATCCGCTGTTTAACTTACTAGCAATATATGTTTAATGCCGAGATCTGATTTCCAATCCTTCTTCAGGGTGTTAACGCAGATTTCTCCGTTACTTGAAACATTAGGGTGGAATATTTTGGTGATGAAGTATGCCTTCGGTGGCGAAGCGGGAAAGTCCTTGCAGAGCGCTAATTTGATTTTGAAGACCCCACCAGAATATGGAGTACCAGCTAAAGAAATAAATTTCAGGATACTGAATTAATATTATGATTGCACAAGGATATAACAAAGCGAGATAAGGTCTGTTATTTGGCCAGTCTCTGTTAGATATTAAGCTAGATCATGATACAGAATGTTACGTTAGTGTAAGTCTCTTCAAGGGAAAATACAATCATAATAAATACTAAAATCACGTTTTTCAGAGACGAAAAGTTCCAAATGTACAGAGTAGTATATTATAAGAACTCTAGGATCTTTACGAGAAGCAAGAACATGACTCGAGAATTCAATTTGGATTGGTAAATACCTGGTCCGTCAATGTATGCTTGAATATCTGTTATATCGCATTCATTAACGATGACTTTTATTCCTTCTAGTGGTTTCTCAGATAATTCCTGCATTTCTCTGGCCACTCTCCTGATGATTTGAGGCGAAAGATTTTCGACGTTCGACATCTATAAACAATGGAAATAACGTCGATTATTGTGCAGGGAATGCTATCAACCTTAAAAAATAATAATGAACGGGATACTTACTGAACTCATTTTGTGAAAACGAATAAAAATTTGACAAAAACAACTGGATTACAAGAGTAATCATATAAAATTATAAAGCAAATGTCAAAAGCCTTGTGCGACTGACATAAAATCAAACATGGAAGGTATCCAAACACAGATGAAAATAATTTTGAATTTTGTCCAATAATAACCATAGACGATTTTCAACAGTCTGTGTGAGTTTATGCATAGTTTATGTTTGCGGTGTTTGTCTATGTTTATATGGTTTGCAAAGTTGGCACTCCGATAATTTGAGCATTCTGATTGGACAATAGATGTACAAAAAATATTATATTTTTAAAGGGGCTGGTTGTAATAACAGTTTTCTCTAAACTCCGAGTAGATACCTACAGAGAGAGAGACCGATTGCATTCGATTTTACTTTTGAAACACCGTGATGACTGATCAAGGTTCCTAACTAGAATATAAGGTTCGCTCATCCAGGGGGTAGAGCGGTGATTGGTTAGAAAGAAGTGACGTAGCTTAAAGTCCGCATTTCGCCAGGAGATTTGAATTCACTGCAATACAAGCGACACTTAAATGCGTTCGCAATGAAAGGGAAAATCCCTGGAATATTATTAATTTGAGGTGTGACGTCTCCACTGAAGTACATTGATGAATATCAGGATATTTGGTGAAATTATATGTTTTGAAATATCAAGACCGACTGGTTCCCACTCGGGCGTTGCTGGTTCGATTAGTTTAATCCTCCATCCACTGCAGAAGCCCAATTTTCAACATTCTGAGATTGTTTTTATATGTATTTATTTATTTATCATTTTTATTTTTTCCCCTTTCCACGAGTTTTTAACTCTCCTAAAGGTAAACATGTCTAGTTTATAATTTTATTATCATTTTAATTTGAGTACCTTTATGATTGTAATAAATAAATATAAAATATGTATGTATAGCACATATGGTGAAAGCAAAGTTTTGAAATTTCACAACCATCCAATTTGTTGCGTTGTTATTGAATGCCACGTGGATGCTGCTCATTCTTAAAGACTTACATTTATGTTTTCTTCAGAAGAATTATGTATGAATAAAATGTTCAGAGACTATCCCTTCTGGCCTCGCGGGCCACATCTCACCCACCAATCGCTGGTGTAGAGAATAATTTTGTTCATACTAAGATTCAGAGTGGTAGATACTCTGATCGTCCTGGTGAAGGCCACCATTCAGAATAGAAACATTGCTTGATATGGCTTTAGCCGTGTTTGGTGACCATATCTGAGTAACCACTTCCTTGCATTCTTATTTCAACAAGTATTGTCACTATTCGCATGTGCCATATACCAGTGTGAAAGAAAATTATGATTTGTAGGTGTACATATTTTACTTACTTTTATACTAATTAAACTGTATTTTTATTTTGTATATTATGTAAGTGGACAGGTAGGTAGCTACTCAGTCTACTAGCTACCTAACGGCCATGATGAATTTAAATTTAAAATTAGAAAATATCGACAAACAAGAGTTTAAAATAAAACAGAAGAACAACGACCACATGCAGAGACTCCGATCGCACCCTTCACTTTAAATATCGTAAATAAAAATGCATTGAATAACTTTATCAAAGTAAAGACTCAGCAATTTAATACCTATTCTCTCACTACCAATACCCACATGTTTTTAATTTTTTTTTTTGTGAATCCCTCACAAAAGTCCCAACTGCTTCCATCTGGAGCCAGTGAAACTATGGCATCCCCAATTGGGGTGTATTGTGTGGCTAAAAATAGTGGGGAGGGGAAGGAGGTGAGAAAGAGGAAGGTGAGGAAGTACCTGGCTATTCGAATCTGGTCATCAAACACGGTTCAAGTCATTTTAAGCAATGTTTCAATAGTGGTCTTACACTGCTAGATGCATGAAAAAAAATCTAAATAAAGAATAAAAAAAAACAAAACAACATATTTTTATTAATATTAACTCCTCACAGGAGACCCTGAGGAAAATGAAATAATAATTTTTTACAAAAGTCGAAAACGTGACCTTACCGTTTTAAGGTCACATTGTACATGGTTTTGTGTATGAATTATAAATTAGGTAAAGTTTTTTTTTTAAATATTAAAGAGACGAAAATTATAGAGCAATAGCTAGAAGAAACATAACATAAGCATTAATCTTTGTTAGGTTTAAGCATTGTATCTGTATTCTTCCTTCCCGTGTCCATAATCACAATCTTTATACATACTTCTTTTGAAGTCAGTAAATTTTTTAATTGCAAGAGGGAGAATATTAAATAATTTTATAGATATATAAAATACTGCATATTTCTTTGTCCAAAGTAGTTTCAGGAGCAGGAATGTATGTTGAAATGAGGATCTAGGCACTAGTGATTTAACCCGAGTTTCTACTTGCAAAGTTATCCTGGTTTTTAAATTAAAATAGGTTTTGAATATAATTTTTCCAGAGGCATTAAATTCAGGGCATTAAAAACATAATCTGTGGGAGATCTGATGGGGAAGTATAATCTTAAAAATTACCCTTTGTGCTACGAGGACTGGTTTCATAGTGGAATCACATGAACTTGATCGCGCCTTTCTTCGTTCATCACATATGCCAAGTTTTACAACAGATAAGTATTTGATTAACTTGATTGTGCCATGTCTTCCTCGGGCATCCCCGACTTCTTCAATCATTGTAACGTCACACATTCACCTTGCACCCCTCTTTCTTTGTACACCACATACATTAATTTTACCATACAAAAGTATTTGTGTCACTTGATCGCGCCATGTCTTTCTTGGGCGTCCTAACTTTTTGAGCCATTCACTATTGCATACCACATTGTTACTGTTAAAAAACTACATGTTATCAACTTTCATCCAACTCGTATGTACCCACAAACATAAGTACAAGGAAATTAACTTGTATGTACCAAAAAATAATATAAAACAGTGAAAAATAAAATAAATTGTTTCTTTCTAACTTCGAATTTTTTTTCCAGAAAAGTGTCTCTACGAGCGGACCTTAAATATTCTAGGAACCTTGATGAGTTGATTTCTAATCTAATTTATAATTGGTTTCTAATCCATCCAGTACACCGATATCTAAATTTAATAAAGCAATGTAACGGTTAATTTGGTTAGCTCAGTAACGACATTAAGAAAGTTTAAAGGAAGCATAATAAGGTTTATTCAGGTTTTATTAAGTTGTACTTAAAACATTGATTGTGTTGTTAAACTATTGACTTTTATTTATAATTTATCTCAGGGATGGGTTCATACTCGAAGAGTTTATTCAGTCAGATTGTAAAGAAAGATATTCCCTTGCGTGAATAATGTTACACATGTCAACGGAAGTCCAAGCATGAATCTAAATTATACTAATGCTTAAAAGGTGCCATTATCACAGCACGATGATAAAAATTTATAAAGAAATAATATTGGTGGCCATTGGAGTTATAAACTAATACCAGCTAAGATCGTTCTTGTGTTCCGAAAGCGTCGCCTTGTCCCACCATCTTCCAGAGAAGCAGTGACGCGTCCTTTCGCTACCAGCACTTGTCAAAAAAAAGCAAAGGAAATAGCAAAAACTATATAATATCATCACATAAAAGAGTCTTAAATTTTTAAGTAAATTAATATTTTAAAGTTATAAAAAAACTATCATAATTTAATAAACCATAGAGTACATAATACTGAGGGGTAATTAAATTACTAAACTTAGGTAACTCCAAAATCTGCTTCTTTGAGATACACACAAAACTATAGTTTTATTTCCTCTCCCATATAAGACACAGAAGTATGTTTACACATTTATGGCATACGTTTCACATGTGTGGCATACATGTACTCCCATGTATGCAACAAACACATAATATGTGTCGTGGCATACATGGGCTATAAAATAAAGGATTGGTCTAGTTTTAACTCGAAAAAACTTATTACCCCTGATGTTATGTAGCAGGGTCACAGTTGAAAATATTCTTCTAGACCATTTTTTGTGATGGTCATTAGATCTTAGAACCTAATGTACGAATACCTTAAAAACTCAACCAAACTAACTTAAAATAAAAATACCATTAATAAGGAAACATCACTATTGATTTAATTATTTATAAATCACCAATAGATTATGTTCATTATGTATATATACATAAATATATATTGTGACATTTTTACTTTTTCTTATAACACAGCAGTCAAAATTTAAAGTCAGGGAGATATAATATTTTTAATATGTAGCAACAGCTTAATCTATATATATAATCTTCTTTTTCTTTATTTTATTTCTTAAAACTGGGTTGTTACAATTCATCCAATCTGGCAGAATTCTTTTTGGAAAGGCTCGTTTGTGGATTTTCCCACTATCATCTGCAATCAATTGCGATTCCAATTCCTTCTCAGGTTGGCTATTCATTGAACGAATTGAACCTTGTGATAAAGCTTCAATCACCACTTGATCGAGTTGATCAAAACTACTATTTGAAAATTCAACATCATTATCCCACTCACTTTTAACAATTGTTTCCTTTGAAGAAGAAGAATGTACATTGGGTTCTATTTCTTCAAGATTATCAGATATAAAATCACCTTTATTGCATTTCTCATTCGTAATCTCAAATTCATTATTATTATTATTATATAATGTCATGAATGCATTTATAGATTCACCATTTTCAATGTGCGATTTGTCAGATATAATATCAACTGTGTCTCTTTCTGCAAGACCCGGAGTTGAAATTTTTATGTCCAATAATTCTATTAGCGGAACTGGTTTTAATTTTATACAATCAGAAACATTATTAATATCCTCTAAGTTTTCAACCTTTTGGGGGGTTCTATTTGCAAAATTTTTTTTTACTTGAGAGCTCGGTCTATATTCAAATACACAGGTATCAGGGGTATCTTCTTTTGGATCTTCATCAGATTCTATCTCGATGACTGTGTTTTTTTCATAGTCATTTGAAAATAAGCAATCGGTGTTATTTTTTACTTGTGAGCTTGGGGTATCTTCTTTTGGATCTTCATCAGATTCTATCTCGATGACTGTGTTTTTTTCATAGTCATTTATAAATAAGCAATCGGTGTTATTTTTTACTTGTGAGCTTGATCTGTACTTAAATACACAAGTATCGGGACTGTTAGCTTTTGGTTCGGGATCAGGATCTTTCTTTATTACTGTACTTTTTTTGAAGTATTTTAAAATGTTTATTCCTCGAGAGCTTGGTTTATTTGAATATATCAAAGTATTGAGAGCATTAGATTTTGGGATCTTATGAGGATCTTTTTTTATGATTGTGTTTTTTTCACACTTATTGAAAATATTTTCTACTTCAGAGCTTGTTCTATACTTGGATGCACAAGGTTTAAGATTGTTATATTTTGGTTTCGTGTCTGGATCATTTTTAATAATAATGCTTTTTTCATAGTCATCAACTAATGGGGATGAATATTTAGATAAATATGGTATCCAATTATTGGCGGGTGTTACCAACGCCGAAACGAACTTTGTACTGTTGTCGATAGTAGCAATAGCAAAATCATCTTTGTAAGAAATGTTTCTTAAATGAATTCTGACATTTAAAAATGCCACAGCAATTTTAATTTCGTTCATTGAAACGTTTTCTCCACAAATAAATTTAATCTCGAACAGTTTTTTCAAATCTGGAAAAGAAATGTTTATTTGGTTTGAATTATTGTGGATAGAAAATGGCAATAATGTCCAAAAACAAAATTTAAAAAGCACCCCTATAAATTTTAGCACCCCTGCAAGCGAGCAGCTTTATTTGCGGCGACAGTTGGCAACTTTAAAAATTAAACAAATTTTTAGTAATTTAATAAAGGCCTGTAACTAAAGTTTTAAAGTTGCTTGTGATCACCTGGACTTACCGTAATTAACAGCTGGTGATTGAGTAGCTTGAATAATACTGGAAAGAATAGCAGCTGATAAGAGTCGACGAATATCAACTTTCGAAGAAGCTTCTATACCAGAAATTAAGTGTTCAAGGATAATGTCTTCTGACAAATTTCTGAAATGGCCAAAACAATTAGATAACTAGAAGATATCAATAAAAAAGAAAGTTACAGAAAATACTTAAAAATAAAATATATTTACCTCATGTTAGCTATTTCATGAAGTTCCATCCCATCTTCAAACATAGATACAGAAAGAAATTCTGTATCTGTTATATTACGCAGTGAATATTTTCTCAGTGCATCAGCTAGGGATGTTTGTTCTTGTGGCAAATTTGTCTCAACAATGTTTTGAACGATATTAACACAAGATTGGCTAAATTGTTCAATATTATGTAAAGATTCTTCATCGACTGAAAAAAGAGAAGACAATCTAAAGTCGGATGACGATTATTAATTTATAAGTGATCAAAGCAATAAAACATATTGCAAGATCAATCTCACAATTCATTATTTTGTCATGAAGTAAACATGCTTAAATACAGGTGTATAATTTTAAAGAGACCCTTGCTTTTGTAATTCTGTACTAGATGTATTATAATTATATAATTTCGTTTTTCTTAGGCAGCTGAAGAATGAAAAAAAAATAAAAAAAATTAATGGAATTATTGATAAATGTAGCTATGCACCTAGTATCTTTGGGCATTTTCGGGGTAAGTAATAATAAATGCGGGCGAGTGTTCTAAACTAATTTGGAAACCTTTTTTTAAACTTTCAATACTATCAGTGCACACAAATACATTCAAAATGCTATCTTTAAAATGATTTGCCTGTAATCATGTGCACATTTGTGAGAAAATAGATAGATAGTATATCATCTAAATCATAGATTCTCAACCTTTTTTTGCTCACCATCCATTTTGAGAATATTTTTATATCTAACTCGTGAATCTGAAACAGCAAATGAACACAATGGGGGAGGGGCGTAACTGGATAAGAACCTATGATCTAAATCCTTCAGAAATATACAATTATTTTTAAACTGGTAAGTGAAGAAAATAAATGGCTGATACTTTGATAGAAGTGTAAAAGAGTCTGACCATTGTTGATTCCTTGAACGGTTGTAGAAGTTGTCAACACCGACAACTTCGCTAAAGCATTATCTATGGAGACAGTCCGAGGTATCATTTTTCGAATATTTTCTAAAGAATTTTTCAGATTTTGCAGTTCCTGAAATAAAACCATTCTAGTGAGTTTTTACACATTATACGAGGATTTTATGCAAATTTATAAGAGCGTCATATTACCCGTAGTAGTGCTTCGTTATTGAATTTCGGCAGCGTTTGGATGGAACATACTTGTGGTGTAGGTTCATTCTTAATCAGGAGCATTTGCCTTTCAACTTTCACCATTCCTTCTCTTTGTCGTAGTGCTTCGTTATCGAATTCCGGCTGCGTTTGGATGGAACATACTTGTGGTGTAGGTTCATTCTTAATCAGGAGCATTTGCCTTTCAACGTTCACCATCCCTTCTCTTTGTTGTGGTGCTTCGTTATCGAATTCAGGCTGCGTTTGGATGGAACATACTTGTGGTGTAGGTTCTTCCTCAATCAGGAGCATTTGCCTTTCAACATTCACCACCCCCTCTGTTTGTCTCCTTAAATTAATAAACATGGTAATATGGTCTCGCCATTGAGACTTCTGTTGTAGCCTTTTTCTGTTCTAATGCGTTGGTTTTGAGAAAAAAAGATAGACGTTACAACCAAACTATCAGTGGAATGCCTTTATAACAAAATGGTATATTTCACATCCACCATATTAGTTTTGTTAGAAGAGTCAGAAAATCTTTTGTAAAATATTAATCTTAATCTTTTCAACGCAATCTATTCCACCACGCCGAGCGTTTTGAAACGTATATGAATTTAAGTGAAACTTCAAGGATCATATATTTTTATTCTTTTTAAAAAGAAAGACAACCATTTCCGGGTTAAGAATAACCTGACAATATTTGGAAAACTTTCTACTAGCAGAAAGGTTGCTTTAGTTATGATGGTAGAGTTGTTAATGGAATTTAACCGCAGTGGTAATCTGATGCATTCGCTAACTTAGCCAGTAACCGGTACGGGGATCCACATATGGGGATAGCCACTGATGGATGTGACAGTCCCGTATATAAGATTAAGGAATGTAGGAATGGAAGAAAAAAAAGAAATCTGTCATCCATATGTTACAAGATGGAGGATGAGATTCTAGCATGGTAGTATACAAAACTAATATTACAAATGCGAAAGTTTGTATGGATAGTTGGTTGGATGGTCCTTACTCTTTCACGCAATAAATATGGAATGGAGTTTAAAATTTTTTTCACTAATCGAAAGCTACATTATTTGCGAGTAACATAGGCTATATATATTGGGAAGCTCTGGCATTATGAATAAGCTGTGGCATTATGAAATTATTTATTATACGTTTATTGGCAAGTAAATGTTTGACGTGGGCTGTTACATTGTTATTTGATTAGGTTACTATGGAGATTTCTTTGATAGCAAAAATTCAAATATGAATATTCTATTATGAAAATTTACTGTACAAATATAAAGTAGGTACTAATCTACATTTTGACCTAAGCCAACAGCTATACTATTATTATGAATGCGAAACGGCGCGTATTTGATTGTTGATTGATTGGGGGAAGGGTAGGGGGGGGTAGTTCAGGGGGAGTGGGGGGGGGGGGGAGGGCGTACATGCGAGCGAAGCCGGGGGTAAAAGCTAGTACAAAATGTATAGCAAAGTTCCAACAAGTTCAAACATACTAATTTCAGTTAGTCTACGTCACCTTGAAATCTTGAGGTCTTTTTCAAAATTGGATTTATAATATCACGTGATTTTTCACAAGCCTGCGCTAGTTATACATTAAAAGATGATAAACATAACAAGGATAGCTGTCTTACTTAAAGTTGCAATTGTCGCAACAATTTGCCTTGCCTTCCGTCGGTGGTTCTTTATTACCCTCGAAGTACGATATTATATAATGCCTTCTGCATTGACTTGTAGAAACATAATGCTGCATAACAATGCTCAGCGCATCTTTGTGAGCTTTTAATTCCTCGGAGAGGTTGGAAAAATCTCTGAAGTATCTAGAAAATAAATAGATTTGTGTTAGCCACTCGAGCGATGAAGATTTCTGAGTATTCTTTTTTCGATTCGGCCGCGATCTTTACAATAATCATGCCTCCAATACTAATACGGAAACATATGAACTGCTAAGCTAATGAATCCATCTAGATTTCACTCTTTATCCCACATTTTTAAGTTTTACAAAATTTAAAAAAAGCATTTTTCGAACATGAAACTTATTTTTTTTGTAATCCCCTAAACTTGATGGCGACCCCAGGTTGAGAAATGATGAATTAGGACCGGCACAAAAGGCAGAACTACCCTTCTCGCCTTAAACTGTGGAGAATCTAATCAGAAAATCTTCGTATACACTTGAGTGTCGGAAAAAAATACACGGAGGCGCATGAAAATTACCTCGACGAGTTTTGCTTAAAAATCGAACAAAGAAACTTCGATTTTTATTTTATTTTTCAATTGTTTTCAGTTTTTCAAATAATATATCTTATTATTAAAATATATTTCATGTAAATATTGCGTAAAACGTTTCACTATCAAAAAAATAAATTTATATGAACATGTAAATTGGTTTTATTATTTCTATATAAACCTAAATATATACCCTACGAGAAAAATATCAATCAAAAGATGTTGTCAAGAAATAATGACATTTATGATATGTTGAAAACACAAGTATTTTCAATTTTGCAACGCTGTTTTACGAGAAGGAATTTAGATATTTATAGACAATTTATTTGGTGAGCTATCGTAGAGGCTACATTTATGAAATAAAAAGTAGAATCGACAGTGTTATTAGCGCAAGTGATTCTGATTTGGTGCTCACTACAGTTTTCAAAGCAAAAAGGTTAAAATCGCATCCTAAAAATTTCCAGAGTGGATTGTATTAGGACGGGTCTCCCGAGCACCATCGGCAAGGTCAGTCAATTAAAAAAAAAGGTTTCTGGAACACGATCGGCACACGACTCGTTAAGTGTGTAAAATTATATTATGAAAGGCTGAAGATTGTAACAATATCCTGACCACGATAAGGCATGTGGTGTCCAGATCCAGGATGCGTTACAAATCCACAGCACTATATAAGAAAAATAATATGACTTACTTATGGACATCTAGGTCTCTTCGGGAATGAAAAAGGACACAGAGGGCTGGGAGGCCATCACGGCCTGCCCTCCCGGCCTCTTGATAATATTTTTCCATTTCAGTTGATGTACCGTAATGTATCACACACCTCGAAATTAAACAGCAAGTTTTAAAAAAATAAGTAGAGAAATTAATTTCATACAAACATATTATTTTATCAGTATATGTATATTTCAGAATAATATCCTCAGTATGAAGCAGAAATCCGTTTTCTGAAGTAGCAAAACTCTTGAATGGTGATCTCTGAGGTCTTGTAATATGCATAGCTTTTTTTGTCTGAAATTTGTAGATTAAAGCAAATATTTTCAGCTAGCAATGCCATTTGCATTGTGAGCTATGGGAGCTTTGAAATATCTATTGCATTTAAGAACAAAAATAATAGATTAGACAAGAGTGTAAAAACACATGAGAAGCTGGGAAGTAATTAGTAGCAAATCTAAAGCTTACTTAGATTTTTCTTACCTTACATCTGGCTTGTTTATGCCCATTCCGAATGCAATTGTGGCAACGATTATTTGAATTTCATTATTTATAAATTTTTCATGAATTTTCTTTCTGGTTTTAAGGGGCAGACCAGCATGATAGAATTCACAATTAAAACCACATCCTAAAAAGCCAGCCAAATATTACATTATGACTTAATGTAATTACATACATAGTATAAATGCATAATATGTTTTTTTTTTAAGAGTGGCCGAATTTAACTACATTTATTTTATGTATCTAAATATTTATTAATTTGAATTAATGTTCTTCTTTATTTTATAGTACATTATATATGGTTTGGAATCGAAGATTAATTATCATATAAGGAGGGGATGCCTGAGGAAGACACGGCATGATCAAATGAATCACATACTTGAGTTATGCCATGTCAAGGTCAGAATAACAGAAGAGTACATATGAAAGATGCACGAATAGGAACAAAGTAAGGAGTGTGTGCCATGGCCGAGTCGTTTGGTGTTCCATTATCTCTGCCTATTCACGTGGAGAAATGGCATGATGGTTAGTTAGTTAGTTATATTCATTGTAAAAATCAAATATTACCTTTTAAAGTTGATGCTGCCTTTTCTGTGTTTAGTTTCGTTAGACAGTAAATAATAATTGAACTATTTTTTAGATTGAACGCATCATTTTGATTGATGACTGAACTTAAATCTGCATACATACTGCTTGACTTATCTCTAACTTCAAAGAACAAATTTGGCCTGTCGAACCCTGAACACAGAACTTGAGGACATCTGGAAATTAAAAAAAAAATTCATATATTATAAAACAAACCGATAAAGCAAAAGGAAGGAAAGAGAAGAATTAAGAAAGTACAATTCTTTTCCTTTCGTTTGGTAAGGGGTCGAAAAGGAACATCAATATCTTTGCACCAATCTAGTCTTTTTGTTAGAAAATATAAGGTTTTCCTACATACTTGACATGCTTTTTGGAGGCTTTAGGCTTTACATTATTTGGAATTTTGTCGAGGAAAGGTGGAATTAGTTGCAATGTTTTTTGTTGCAAACTTGTACAGATTAAACTAGATTGTGTCAACAATGGGGAAAGTATTGTGCATGGTTAAATTAACATTTTTTAACCACTCAGGTATTTTGCGATTATGCAAATTTTTTGTCTTAAACGAACTGTCAGATTTATAAAAACTTTGTGTTATTCCCGCTTCGCAATTAAAGCTCCATAAATAAAATATTTCTGAACGTAGCTGAATACTAAAAACTCTTTTAGAAAGGTTATGAAACTGTATTATTACAAATAAATATTAACTTTTGTAAATATTAAAATTTAGAATGCAAAAAATACGAAATAATTGTAAAAATGAAATGTTTTTATGTGAAAACAGTACTAAAATCACGGATTATATAAAAAAAAATCCACTTATTCTATTGTATAAATAATAAACAATGCCATCATCTCACTTTTTTACCATTTCATACAAGAATATTTAATAAAAAATTAACAATGTCTAACGGCGCGTAGGCGTTTTGGCGGGTGAAAACTGTTCCTACAAAATAAATATTTTTTATGTACTTCTATGGACAACTTTGAATAGAGATGTGAAGCTAAATTCAATATGGATCTTCTAGTTTTTGTTTTAGGGTTGTCACTAGACAATAACAGAGTTATATAGCGATTTCTGTGGGAATACACGTGTTAGCTTGAAAACAAGATTATTGTACTTGACTGCTATTGTTATACTGTTGTGTAAACAAGCTTTAAGTAAGAATGGTTAATAGTGTTGACTCTTTTGTTGCAATTCAGGTGTCAGCATGGAAAATTAAAAAAAAGCTTACTATTCATAAAACTGATAAAATCAAGTCTAAAATAGAATTTTTGAGCACTCTTATGGCCACATTCTTTACTAAATAGCGCAGTAAAAATTGTCTGACAATAATACCTTCAAAAACCTTTTGATTTCGGTGCACATAATTAATCAAATAGCCTATTTCTTCTCATATCTTAAAGTCTCACCTTAGTCCCAATGACTCAATGATATCGTTAGTGACTGCATCGGTTGCAGTTGCAGTGACGGCTAGTATTGGAACGGACGGCAGCAGCTTGCGGAGTTTCCCAAGGTCCCTGTACTGGGGGCGGAAAGCGTGGCCCCACCCCGACACACAATGAGCCTCATCTATTGCCAGGAGACATATTTTTGTGGCTTGGTGGAGGCGTATCAACAGATCTTCACCTGAACATAAAAGGTCAATATTATGGAATTCGTTTGAGATGTCTGCAAGAACAGGAATAAAATAATAGCCTTTCAATGGTGCTCTTAACTCTTCAGAACTCGGGCATATTTTGTCAGAAGGTCGAAATATTTCCACTCTGTAATAAAAGCCAAATAAATGGAATATTTCTAACGTATCTGAAAACTGTATTTGAAAGGTGATAAATTACTCATTCAAATTTTATAATTCAAAATAAACCTATAATTTTTGAAAAAAATAGAGTTTTTTAATGAAAACATTAAAAAGTTTTAAACATGACTCACCTTAAACTTTTTGTAACTATAATAACTGATAATGAAAAAAAAAAAAAACACATACAAATTATATTAGAAAAATATATTATACACTTTATAGTCACCTCACTTTTTTGTCGTTTCATGTAAAAATAATTAATAAAAAATGTAGAAAATCTCATTAATTTTTTTTTAAATGGCTTCCGGAAATTTTGTATTCATAAAGGTGTACATTAGAATTATTTTGCGGTTAACTTTTAGATTTGAATATAAAGCGTGGTATTTTTTTCTTTCTTAGGTCATATTTCTAACCATAATAATAGTAAGGGAGACACAACGATTTCTGTGAAACCTGTATGAGTTTTCCGAAAACAAAAAAAATAGACTTGACGTGTTAACATCCATGTTACTTTCACTGACGGTTAAAATTTTAATTTAGTTCATGATTTAGCTTTGTGTTGAAACTGAGGGCCCTTATTCTACGGGAATAACATGATTTTTAAAAGAATAAAGTAAAATAAAAATTACCCATTTCACCAGTGGCGTATTCAGGAGTCAAGTACACTACGCGATAGTAATTATTCATTAACTGATTCATAACTTCAGTTTTCCTATTTTGAGCCGATCCAAGAAAGCAGGCTTGAATATTTTGATTCTGAAAAAGTAAATGTAAAAATATTAAAGTAAAATTACCATTACAATGTAAAAAAAATATTAACCTTTTGGTCATTTTTTTTGGCAAAAAATCTTTTTTCCACCAGTGTATTTACTTACTCTCATTTGACTTTACTCTCATTTACGGGACCCACTTGTTTCATAATATCCACAGTCCCGAAGAACAATGTCGGATCTGATAATATTGAAAATCGTGTCGTTGGCTTATTTTAACTTCTTTTTGATGATTTAAAAGTCAGTTATTTTGCAAATTTTCAATGAAATATAACGAAATACATACGTATTCCTTATATACTACATATATTTCTTGATCCAAAAAACAGTAAAAATACAGAAATGTAACTTTAAATAGCCCTACTTCAAAACTACAAAATCGCACATCTGACATTGTTCTTCGGGATCGTCGATATGTCATAGTCTTTTATATAATATTTTACTTTAACTTCACATAAAAGGCCCTGAGGAAAATAAATTATCTCAGGACCTTGTCATCTGATGCTGCGTGGATGACCTTTTTGAGGAGACCTGAAGAGACCCGTGTTGTAAAAGGGAGGAAACAGAGAGGCCGGCAAATCGTTTCACAGCCGAGCTGTTGAACTCAAGAACGAGTCGTAGAAGTGACCCTTTCTCATGTGACACAATTCAACCATGTACATATGTTGTGCGAGTGTTTGGTGTGTTTCCTAACTATGCACGGGTGCTGAAGAGATCAATGACGCTGGTTTCTCTGAACATCTTCCATTGTAATAACGGTAGAATAAAAACAGCGTACCTTGCTCTAAAGATTGCAATCCGGTTGATAACCTATTGGCCTCCGAATTGTTGATTTTTATAATATTAAGCCAAAAGATAGAGGATCTATCAAACGGACCGCCTGTTTCTGAACAGAGTCAAGGGTTTTTTTTTAATGTATTTGGGGCTCCAGAGCCATCAACAGTGAAGCGCACTTACGATTTGTACAGGGTCAGCAGTTATGTACTATTGAAGTATCTGCAGACCCTGTACAGTACGCCCAGCTTCTGAAAGGCTAACTTGACTCTGGCTTCGATGGAGCCCCTGTGCCTGAGCTGGATACTTAGAGATACATCAAGCATATCAATGGAAGGCATGTTGGAAAGATTGCTTCTGTTGAAGGATGATTCATATTAAAATATAATGATTCAGACTGGTAGACACTCTCAATATTCTCCTGTTAAGTCCACCATTTAGAATCAAAATTAATGGTAAGCGATTGTATGTCAGAATTAAAAGAAAGTAATATTTTCAAAAAGAAATATGTGACGAGCATGAGATCACAGAAACTGAAAACGCATACATTCCAGACTATGTACCTATTTACACTTAAAAAACAAAAGTTTCAAAAGATATTCACAAACCTTCAAACAAATCACTTGATCTTCCATGAGTGAGATAAGAGGCGAGATGACAACTGACAAACCCTGAGTAAATACAGCGGGATATTGGTAGCAGAGAGATTTTCCATAGCCAGTGGCCATTACAACGCAGTTGTCCCTTTTCTCTTCCAAAATTGACTGGATTATCTGCCATTGTAAAGGCCGGAACACAGTGTGCCCAAAATATTGTTTCAGAATGTTACAGTGTTGCTCTTGTGGTTGCCCTTCTGCGAAAAGATGAAAAGTTTTTAAAAGAAATATCAAACCTGTTTACTTTGCGGAAGGTACCGATGTTAAAAAAAGAATTACCTTTCATTGAATGTGAACATCTCTGAAGAATTTTGGCAACATTTTGATTGTCAGGAACCATCTGAAAAATATTTATTATAGTATGGTTATGGTATGTTATCGAAAGATAAAAAACATGTTTTTCTAGAAATAGGTATCAAGGTAATAGTAATAATTTGAAGAATAATACAACATACATTTTCAATATTGCTATCCTGATTGTCCTCAAAGAAGTCATCAAGCATATCCGAAAGCATTTTCACAAATTATTGGAATAAAAACATGTTTTACAACTCTGAAGGTTGGTTTTGTTTACAAACTTCATTTGACAGGATGTCAGTGGGATGTCCGTTTGTCCGTCCACTATTTTGATTGTGCACAATAAAATACTTGGTTAAACAAGTTATTTTTAATATTTAATGTCTGCAACTGAAAAATCGAGCAACGCAAAGTTTTCAATGTATACCTAATCGAAAACAATATATCTGTTATCTGTAATCTAACTTTGAAGTACGAACTGAAGTGTTGACTTTTGACTGCAATAAATGGCGGTCAAATTAAGAAATTAATAACTAAAGAAGTCAACGCACATTTTTTTATGTGCGTCATATTCTTTAGTACTAAATAAACGGTAGTACCTGGTTTAACAGCCAGCGCTCAATACCGGTTTGGAGAAATAATAATTAGATTCTCAGAAGGGAATAATTAGTTTATTTATGCTCAGAAGCAAACCAAATGACTGATAAGAACGGAGATTGTGTTTTTACCTACTGACTTCGTACAAGAATATTCACCTCGTACGGCGCCACCTCTTGATGATGCGGCAAAACACAATAATACGGGAAAATGGTGTGAATATTTGCTAGTTTTTGATCCTTGCGGGCGCTGGAATTTAGAATCAGAAATATACCAAACCACCCACTCTAGCCCGTCGAATGGCAGGAGACCATATTTGTCCCAACACTCCCAACGCATATAGGTCTCGTATAAAACGCTGTAACTCCTTTACTATCATAGTGAGAAATATGTTCTAAACGGTGTGAGAAAGGAAAAACACCACGCTTTATATTCCAATCTAAAAAATTGCCACCAAAAAAGAAAAATATACACTTTCATGTATACAAAGTTCTGAATCGCAAATTGAAAAAAAAATTTGAAACTTCGGGAATTTTTTATAAATTATTTTTACATAGAGCGACATTAAGTGAGATTACAACATGTGTTTGTTATACGTTTGTCTAATAAAATATCTATGTGTTTTTTTTTATTATTAGACCATATTGTATATGAGATTGGGCTAATGCGTAATAGATTTTAATTAGCTGTTCTTTATCTAAAAAAAATCTTATTGTTTTGAAAGAATAGGTTAGTTTTATTAATTTGTTGCTCACATTTTCCACTTGGGAGTTCCAATTTAAGTTTTGACCTATAATTATTCTAACGTTCTATAATCTATAATTGACTCTAGGTTGAGAGCCGTTACCGAGGACACAAGAGTTTTCAGAGGGGCGGAGGTTGAAACTGACCACTTTCTGGTAGTGTCGAGAGTAAACCTCTTTCGCGGCTGGCGCTCTAAAGTGAAAACGATATCGACTCCAACAAGAGTCAAAGTAGAAAAATTGCAAAACGCAAATGTCAGAAGTGAGTATGAGAATTGTGCAGAGATGAGATTGAATGAGAAGGAAATGGACGGTCTTAAGCATTGATGAAACATGGAACCACATAAAGGTGAGTCTTTGTGAATCTGCTAGAGATGTATGTGAAATAAGTACGCAAGGTAGGAAGAAAGGTGATGCATGGTGGGATGACGAGATCAAAGCATTGGTTTCAGAGAAGAAGAAAGTATGGTTATGTCTGATAGCGGCTGGCAACGCTTTTAGCGAAGAGAGAGATAGAGCGAAAGAAGTATATAAGGGATGCAAGAAAAGAGTAAGTGTTGGAGTGAAAGAACGAAAGAAACGTCTGGAAGAGGAAGAGGGAATAAAAATGACAAAACACTTCCAAGAAAACATTAAACTGTTTTGGAAGGAGGTCAAAAGGTCCCGAAGTGGTTCAGAGAACGGAAGTGTGAAAGTGATAAAATCGAAAAATGGAAGAATGTTGACGAATGAGGAAGAAATAAAAGAGAGATGGATGAAATATTTTGAGGAAGTCTTCGAAAGCAACCCGGGTGACAGTGAGACCAGCGGTGAATCGGGTATGAACGATGACGGAGTGAATGTTACTAAAATCAGATGAAATTAAAAAATCGATTAAATGCATGAAGAATGGTAAGGCTGTTGGTTTCGACAATATTGCTGCCGAATATTTTAAAGGAGATAACCATATTATTCTCACATGGTTATGCAAACTTTTTAACCAGTGTCTAGAGGAGGGTTACACGCCATTAGATTGGAGAAGGGCTGTAATCATGCCGTTATACAAAGGTAAAGGGTCGCGCATGGAATGTGGGAATCATAGGGCTATAAGCCTGCTAAGTTCAGTCGGTAAGCTGTACGGAAGAATATTGATTGAAAGGGTAAGAATGGAAACAAAGGATAAAATATGGGATGTGCAAGGTGTCTTATGAGTGGAAGGGGATGCATGGACCAGATTTTCTCCTTGCGTATGCTCACTGAGAAGTTTCTGGCGAAAAACCAGAAACTTTTCTGCGCCTTTGTAGATCTACAAAAAGCATACGACCGAGTCGATAGGAAAAAGCTTTGGAAGGTGTTGTCCAAGTATGGAGTGAATACAAATCTCATACAGGCAATTGCGTCTCTGTACGAGGGAAGCGTTGCATGTGTTAGGGTGAACGATGGTTTTACGGGGTGGTTTGACATCACAAAAGGTGTTAAGCAAGGCTGTGTAATGTCACCATGGTTATTCAATCTGTACATGGATAATTGTATGCAAGAATTGAAAGAAGTGGGATTGGGCGCGAAATTGAGTAATCTGAAAGTATGTTGCCTGTTGTATGCAGATGATGCGGTGCTGATTTCTAACACTATGGAAGATCTACAGTCTCTCGTATCTAGGATGAACGAAGTATGTATGAAGAATGAGTTAATGATGAATGTAAGTAAGTCTAAAGTCATGGTGTTTGAAAGAGAGAGTACGAAAACAGTATGCAATATAGTTGTGAATGATGAATACTTGGAGCAGGCGGATGAGTTTGTGTATCTGGGTAGTATGTTTACGAGAGATGGGAAGGCTGATAGGGATATTGAAAGAAGGGTGAATGCTGGTAACTCCATTAATGGAGGACTGAATGCCGTTGGCGCTAATAAAAAACTGTCAAAAGAAGCGAAGCTAGCAGTCCACAATAGAGTCCTGGTACCTACCCTGATGTATGGCAGTGAGGCATGGAACTGGCAGAGGAAGGATGAAAGTAAACTGAATGCTGTTGAAATGAGATCCTTGAGGCGTATGTGTGGTAAAACAATGTATGATCGTGTGAGAAATGTGGATATCCGCAAAGAATGTAAGGCTGATCTATGCATAATGAGTAAGATTAAGAAAGGGACCCTCAGATGGGCACGTAGAGCGAATGAACGAAGAAAGCAGTGTAAGAAGAATATACGACGCAAGTGTGAATGGTAGAAGAAGTCGTGGACGTCCGAGGAAGACATGGCACGATCAAGTGAATCAGATACTTGAGTCGGGCCATGTCAAAAGTCAGAATAATAGAGGAGAATGTATGAGACGATGTATGAATGTGAGTGAGGCAAAGAGTGTGTGCCAAGACCGAGTTGTTTGGCGGTCCGTCCTCTCTGCCTACCCCTGCGGGGAAACGGCGTGATGGTTAGTTAGTTAGTTTTTATTCTAAGGTATTTTATTTTTTGTATTTCATTCAATTTTGGGCAGTTGCAAGGAATTTCTCGGTTCACATTTTTACAGTCTTTATGAATTTTTTGTTTAGGTTTGTATTGAGGTTATCTGTCTGTTTGTTGTGTATTTTGAATTTAATATATTTAGTTTATATATCATTTAATGTTAGTGAATTTGAATCAAGCCATTGTTTTACCCGATTCATCCCTTTTTCAGCTTTTTCGGATACAGTCTCCCACGACTTTCCATGGAAGAGAAGGACTGTATCATCTGCAAAACTAATTTCTGAGCCGTGACAGTTAGATCACATAAATGTTATCAGATACCAGATATGATCATGTTACCAGATTATATATGTTGAATAATGTTAGAATCAACAGTAGGTACAGTTCATTGTTATCCTACGAGAAACTGCAACGATTTTAGGCTTCCTAAAACAAATTTATCGGGAACACAAAATAATATTTATCATAAAGGTTTTAAAATGTTCAATGAACTCCTTGTAAATGGTAAGGAGGCTAAAAGTCTTGCAGTTTTTCGTGGATTATGTCTTAATGTTGTAAAGTCCAAATTTTAGTAGGTAGTAAATAATATTGTAGTAGTCATAGAAAAGAAAACATTAAAAATAAGATGTCAAATTTTATATCTAAATAAAATACACAATAAAAAAAAATAAAAAATCATTTACTTATATCAGGAACAAAATCGGGCCTAAGACACTGCCTTGCGGGACTCCATATTGGATTTGTATTGGTTGACTTGATTCATTTTGAATCCTCACTAACTGTGACCTTTCTGACATGTAGCTTTTAATGAGGTTCAATTCACGTCCTGAGATTCCAATCTTTTTGAGTTTTCCTAGAAGATATGTGTGATCAATTGTATCTATGTTAATACAGTCACATCGTAATCAAGACCATTTATAACTAAAAGACACAAACATCCATGTATTCAGTAAGAAGAAAAACAGTATAATTTTTGGTGTGACCCATATGGAAATAGGGGTAGCAGTCTTCCCATCGATGATTTCTCTAAAATACTTTTTGATAGAGTTCAACAATAATTTCTTTTGATTTCAACTGGTAGTTTATTTCTTTCTAGTTTATTTGATTTCTTCTGATTTCTACTGTTAATTTATTAAAAAAGCTTTTGCTTGGTGTGTATAATGGGTGTTGGGCAAAATAAGTGCTTAGTTTGGGGCATACAAATACATGTTTAAATCTAGTTCGATTTTCAGTGGTGAATGCATTGAGTTGGTGAATGAGTATTTATATTTTATAATTCGTTCGATTGATTTTTTCACAAATAAGCTTCTAAATGTTAGAACTTTGAATTCTTCGAATATGCGTTCAGTTGATTGAATAATGTTCCTACTGCACTATTATTTATTTCGTCCATAGATACCAACATCAAATAATAAATATTAAAGGAAATTGAAAGTGTCAAAAGTTTCAATTGCATCAGTTATTTACTGTATTTTGTGAAACAAGGTTCCAACTGCTCAACGGAACCTTGTTACTTCAACTTTATTTTTAAAAAATTTCGTTTTGAAACATCACTTCGCACCTATCTATCTATTCAGAACGTTCCATCTGACGAACTATCAAATTTCCGCGCGTTGCTTTTTGACGTTTTAAATAGAGTGATTAAACATGATTCCTTATTAATATATTTGAATGGGAGTATTTGGCATTTAAAAAAACTTTAACTCTGCATAGGAGGCCCGCAGGAAAATAATTTCCATCGGGGCTTGTGTCACCTTTGGGGATGCTTAGTAAATTAGTAAATTATTGTTAGTAAATTAGGAGTAAGGTTTTATTAAAGGAGTAATAATAATTATTAGTGTATATTTTCAAAACCCTGACATTCCTCTTTCCCAAACTCCGTACTTTCTTCAACTGGTAGCCTAGAAAATATGTCCGCACGATTTTCCTTTGATTTCACGTAAGGAATCTCGTAATCAAATGTTGATAATATCTATTAGTGCAAACCGCTGTAGTCTGCTGTTAGCTAACGTTGGAATGTCTTTATCCGGTGCGAAAATATGCACCAATGCCTTATTATCACATTCAAGTTTAAACTTCCTACCGTATAGGTATTGAAAAAATTTCTTCACCCCGAACACAATTGCTAAACTTTCCTTATCTAGAATGCAATATTTTCCCTCTGCACTTGTAAGCGTTCTGCTAGCATAAGCGATCGGTCTCTCTATATTTTTATCAAACAAATGTACCAAAATCGCGGAAATACCTTTATCACTCGCGTCACAAATTAACTTTACCGGTTTACTGTTATCGTAATGACTACTTACGAGTACTTTATCCGAAATCAAAATCTGTTTTACCGACCGAAATGCTTTTTACATTCCTCCGACCAATTATACGCCGTGTTTTTCTTCAACAACTCGTACAGCGGCGCTAGAATTTTTGACATATTTTTAACGAACATTCTGTAAAAGCCTATGAAAGCCCGCACCTCGCTTACGTTTGTCGGCTCTGGCATATTGACTGTACCATCAATTTTACTGGCGAGCGGTTTGACTCCTTGCGCGTCTACCCTGAAACCTAAATATTCAATAGCTTCTTGATGGAACAAACTTTTGTCACAATTAATTGTCAAACCTGCGTCATTCAATCTTTCCAAGGCTGCTCTTAAGTTTCTGTTATGCTCGGCTAGGTCTTCTCCGAAAATCAAAATATCGTCAAAATATGAAATGACCCCTTTTACCCCAGACATTACTGAGTTTACTACTTTTGCGAATGAACTTGGACTAGAAGCTAACCCATATGGAAGAACTTTATATTTAAACAAACCTATATGCGTTGATAAGACACAATATTTCTGTGATTTTTCGTTTAATCTTACTTGGGCGAAAGCGTCTTTCAAATCTAATTTTGAAAAAATTTTCCTTTTGCTCAATGTAGATAGTAAATCTTCAATTCTTGGTATTGGGTATGACGTATTTTCTAACATTGGGTTCAATGTCCTCTTAAAATCCGCGCAAATTCTGATTTTCCCATTTTGCTTTATAACAATTACCATCGGGCTAGCTGTATTGCTACATTTTATGGGTTCGATAATCCCTTCCTGTACCATTTTATTCAGCTCAACCTCAATTTTTTCCCTAATGTTGTACGGAATAGGTCTGGCATTTACATACTTGGGAACGTAACAGTCTTTTACTTTGATATTTGCTTTGAAACCGTTAAATGAACCTATGGTTCCTTTAAACACGTTTGGAAAATCACTCATTTTCATTTTCATTTTTTAATCAAGACTTTCAACTATTCTCAGTTTCAACTATTTCGTCCTTGTGCACAACATTAACCTTACCTACATTTGAAAACCCGATATCAAACATTTTCATAAAATCAATTCCTAATAAAATGTTGTTACCCTCCTTTGTAACAATAAATTTAATCAACTTAATTTTGTTCCCTTATTTAATTTTCAATTCAATTGACCCACAAATTTGTAGTTTCGAACCGTCAAAAGAACATAACCTCAAATCACATGGCTCTATTTTTATTGTGCCAAAAAGCTTATGTAAAATGGATTTTGGAATTGCCGAGATGCTAGCCCCCGAATCTAATAATCCCTTGTGTGGTTTATCCCGTACTTCAATTTCTAAAAATATATAATTTCTGTTATTATCGTCCACATTGTGTAAAATCATGTTTTGTAATTTAAAACATATTTTACTAATGTGACCAATTTTACCACAATGTCTACATTTAGCGTTTTTAAATTTGCATTCGCTTTTAAAATGATTTTCCCCGCGCGAAAAACACGACACTTCCTTTCTTTTGTAACAACATTCTTATGATTACGATTTAATCTACTCAACTTGCTACCACTATTTTTACTCGAAAAGCTCTACCTGATAGAATCCGACGATGCTCTAGGATTATTATATTTTGAAATTTTAATATTTTCTTGTTCTTTTGAACCTGATGCCACGTATATCGATTCTTCGCTTTTACCAACATTGAGTATATGTTCATATGCCGACGCTATTTTAAAACACTGGGCGTAATCTACCTTATCATTATCGCACTCTAAGAAAAGTTTTTGCTTAATTTGTATATTGTAAACCCCGGTAACATATAAGATATCTTTTAAATTGGCATTAAGCCTACCTTGAAAATTACAATCGTTACACAACTTTTTTAATCTAGATGCGAAATCCCTAATTGACTCAGATTCTGATTGTTTTGTCTATAGAATTTATCTCTACTTTCAAAAATACTCTGAAATGGCTTACATAGAATCTCAAGTAATTCTAAAATTTCTACATAAGTACAATTAACAGTCAATTTCGGAAACAAAGCGTCCTTGACCAGCTTGAGGGTGTCGACGGATAGAGAGGTTAGCAAGAATGCCCGTTTTCTCTCCTCGCTCCACTTATCATCATTAATCAGTAGGCATTGTTCCCACCTCAACCGGAAAATCCCTCAGTCCATTGTCTTGTGATAAAAAGATTCTATTCCCCTCAAACTCATGACGAATTCCTTGAAATAAAAAAAATACTCAACTCCGGATTTCGCCCTTTCCTTTTCTTCCCGTCACTGTGCAGCACTCTAGCTCCGCCCCGGCTCCGTCTTGTTTGTTCCCCCTGCTGCACCAAAAACTTGTTTCGTAGCTCGAGCGCCCGGCTGCGCTGCTCACAAAACACACCCGTCTTCTATTTCCCACACAGCTCCCTGCTGCGTCTCCAGGCACCTTGGATACGTATGACCGTTTGGCTGCACTTTCTGGCCCTCCTGACCTTGTCCGAAGTAGCTCCAAGTGTCCCAAGTAGTCAAACTATCTCCAATACAGCAAGATTCTTTATGGAATCATCGGATTGTCTGGTCCTTCCTTTTTCCCGTTCCAGTATTTTGCTGAACTTCTGAATTTTGGAATTTACCTTAGGTTCTTCTAAAATTCGGTTTAATAACTGAATTTCCCTTTTCGGCTGCGCCAGTTTGTAATATCTTCACTTGTGGTAAATAATTAGACCTTTTATATTAAAAGCACAATGACATTTTATTCACACCTCCGTTCATCTGTTTTACCATAGCTTTTATTTCTATTTATGAATAGGTACCTACCTACTAAATAAACTTAAAATAATTAATACATTACAGATTTCGTACCTAAATTTCCTAAAAGTGGGAAAAAGTGCAACACCTCTGCCATAGGTCACCCCAAGTGGTTCGCTATGTTTGGTGATTTACCAGGGGTGCCCGGGTTCATGGGGTGAGGTTTGTCTAGGTCTTGGAGGTGGATGACCAGGACACACTGAACCCCAGATTCCTACCCACCCCTTAAACGCTTTTCCTTCCCAGAACTCTCCTCTCCTTCCTTTCCTAAAAACCCTCCACACAGCATCCCCAAAGTTGACATAGGGAAATTATTTTCCTCAGGGCCTCCTGTGTGGAGATCATGTAAAAAAAAATTAATTCAATTTTATAAGAGAGATGTGCAAAAAAAACTTCATACTATAAGAATATTTAAGTGAACAAGATTCCATCTGGTAATGCAACTTAACAAGGTTTCAACTGATAAAATTGCTTTTCCAGATTTCATGTTTATAACTTTCAATGAAGGTTAATGAAACTTAAATTAGGTTAATAAACTACAACTAACCGTATTTGCATACTCAAAACAATACAAAGTTGATATCTATATATACCTATTTATACCAACACCTATCCAAACATAGTCATTCAAATCTTTAAAACCCGTTTTCTCAGAATAGAGTGAGCGTCAGATGAAACATTGTTATTACTTATTACTAGACATCGGATTATATGCACTAACAAAGTGCCAAAATATGCATGCAAATATGCACTAAAAAAGGCCGAAATATGCACTAAAAACTCTTGATATGCCTAAAATATGCACAATGCAAAATCAAAATACCATTTTTATTTTTGTATATTTTAAATAAAGACGATATAAAAACAGCGAAATATTCTTAAAATTATGCATTGTTTTTGTGACAATATATAATTAAGTATTTTTCCAAATTTTCGGGCAAAAAATTTTGATGTTTGTCACCCAAAATGCCGAAAACGACTTCTCTACGTCATCTGACGTCATCCGACAAAATTTAAAAAATTTGGCGTTATTTCTGGAGATACCTGTTGATGCAGGGTATGTATGACCTGTGCCGTTGATGTAGGCATTAAAGTTCTTAATGTCTTCAAAACTCGGATTTTTAAACAAAATAGCGTCTAACTTTTCACGAACCATTTCTGATATTGAATTGGTAAGGGCGTTGGCGAGTTCAATCATTGTTTCCAGTATTTCTATTAATTTAAATAGAGGAAGGTTTTTTGTTTCCAATTTTTCTATGGCATCTGGTAACTTGTGGAAATGTGTTGAGATGAGGGCGATATTCTGTTTAATGGATGCGTCTTCAAACGCTAAATATGCACGATTGGGAAAAAAAGGCTAAAATATGCATTAACGCCGTAATTAGACAGTTATATGCATTTGCATATGCAAATATGCAAATGCATATAATCCGATGTCTACTTATTACATAGGGTCGAACATGAAGATTATGTACATACATATGTACCTATAGTCTCTACATAGTACAATCTTGTTCTCTAGTTGTTCTTCTAAAATAATGTATTTTTATATGAGATCTAGAAGTAAAAAGTATGAGATAGGTACATACTATAGATAGTATATCTGTGGGCACCTGCACATATAATCTATTTAGGCAAATTACGAATCAATGTTAGGCTGCCTTTACACTCATAAGTAAAATTTACGACTTACTAAGAGTTTGATAAGTTACTCACAGGAGCGTTTACATATGCGTCCAACTTATGATAATAATTAATGCTCATGGAAGTTGTTCGGAAGTTTTACTCACGGAAGTTCTCACAGCAACCGCTACACCCGTAATTTAATTTTTTAGTCAGTTCGGCGGCGCAGTGCCCGTGAAAACGACTTTTAAAGTTCTACCCCAACAGTTTACAATACGCCAATAAAACTTATGATTTTTCACAAAATCTACTTTTTGCAGATTTTTTGATTGATTCATAAATAGAGATCATCGTTTTAAAAAAGAATACAATATTTCATAGGTTCTGAGAAAACAACTTCGACGTTCGACCCTAAACTTTACATTACGCCAGTAAAAAGGATGAATTTTCCACAAATTTAACCTTTTGCAGATTTTTGGGTTGATTCCTATAAAGCAGAGGTTCCCAAACTTTTTTTTCTCTAGGACCCTTTCAAAATTTTACTAGTTTCGGTGGACCCCCTGCTGCTACATTTCTACAGTATTCCTAAAACTCATAAAAAAATGTGAAGATTAGATCTAACGATGAAAATTTGCGTGGCAGCTGAATTCCAACCCTAAATTCGGAGAGGTATAAATAAAAAGAAAATTAGTATTTTCATTTGTTCTATTTATTAAAAGAATATAATTTTTTTGCATTAACTCCACACAGGAGGCCCTGAGGAAAACAATTTCCCTCAGGGCCTATGTCATCTGAGATACTGTGTGGAGGGTCTTTTTGAGGAGAGGAAGGAATGAACATTGGTCTTGAAGAGACCCATGTTGTAGGAAGGGGAAAACACAAAGGCAGGCAAATCGTTCCACAGTCGAGCTGTTGGACACAAGAATAAGTCGAATAAGCGACCCGTTCTCATGTGACAAATGTCAACCGTATACATATGTTGGGCATGCGTTTGGCGTGTTTCCTGGCTAAGCACCGGTGCCGAAGGGATCAATGACGCTAGTTCCTCGGAGCATATTCTATTGAAATACCGGTAGAACACGGATAGCATTCCCACCCGACGCCTGTGCTCTAAAGATTGCAGTCCGTTTATTAAATTAGGAGAATGTATCAGACGGACCGTCCATTTCTTTTTTTTACATTAGCTCCTCACAGGAGCCCCTGAGGAAAATAATTCCCCTCAGGGCCTTTTCCATCTTTGGGGATGCTGAGGGAGGGTCTTTTATGGGAAAGTAAGGAGAGGAAGTCGTGGGAAGGAAAAAGGTATGAGGGGTGAGTAGGAATCTGGGGGTCAGTGTGAAAGGTCAAAAGCTCAACTAGTCAGACGCATCCGCCACCAAGACCTGGACAAACCTCACCCCGTGTACCCGGGCACCTCTGCTAAGTCACCAAACGTAGCGAACCACTTGGGGTGACCTATGGCAGAGGTGTTGGTTATCCAATAAATGGTTCCCGGGGTGGCGGTAGGTACCCATACCCGCCTCCCAAAATGAGTTTCAGCACAGAGTTGAGGGTTTTTTCAGGTATTTTGGGCTGAGATTATTTTGACTCCAAGAAAAAACACTTTCGAGGTAACCGTCCATTCTTTGATTCAAAGCCCTCCGAGCCGTTGAAATTTGTGAGCGCTTTGGGGGCTTGTCAAATAAAAAGCTATCATGGACTGTACTGTCATCCGCGTAGCAATGAATTGGTGCACATGTCAAAAGGTCATTGATGTGCAACAAAAACAATATCAGGGACAGAACCGATCCCTGTGGGACGCCAGCATTTATCGAGTGCGAGGAAGAGGTGAAACCACCAGCAACTGTCTGAATCGACCTCTCCCTCAAAAAGTCGGCAATCCACGTACACAAGGATGCGGAAAGTCCGTAAGATGGCAGTTTGTTGACAATTCCTCAGTGCCAAACCCGGTCAAAAGCTTTGGAAATGTCCAGTGCAACCGTTTAGGTCTCACCGAAATGTTCTCGGCACCGCCCCCAAACATGCGTTTCGCCGGAACCCGTATTGACGGTCGTTAATAATTTTGTTCTTCTCGAGGTTTATGAGCAGTTTGTCGTTGATCATACGTTCCGTCACCTTGGACATAACTGATGTGATCGCTATGGGGTGGCAGTTGGCCGGGTTTATAGCGGTCACCCTTATTTGGAATAGGATGGATAACTGCTTTTTTCCAACCAGAGGGCACAGAGCCAGACTTCAGGGACATTTTAAAAACCTTCGTGAAAATTGGAGCTATTTCTGCACCGCACCTCTGCAGTACTAAGGCAGGTATTCCGCCAGGCCCACTAGCTTTATTAACATCAAGCCCTCGTAAAACATGGAGTAGGTACTTCTCGATGCCAGATTTTCAGCTTTTTCATAGCAAAACCGCAATGAGAAACCGAAGTCGGGACAGCACCTTGGTCATCGAGGGTTGAGTTTTTCGCAAACATTTTTCCTGATAGGTTAGCCTTTTTGGTGGCGGTGTTTGCCAGCAAGCCGTCAGGTCTGGTAAGAGGCGGCAGACTGGATAAGCAGAAATTGTGACCTAATGCTCTGCTGCCATGCGATCACGCAGCCAGCTTTTTGCTGATCTGCAGGTCGTGCTCGAATTTTGACCAATTTATGTTCTCTTGGTTTTCTTTGCCATTTTGTTGTATGCTGTTCTATCTTCGGATGTTCTAGATGTGTTGTAGGCTTGGTATGCCCCCTTTTTTCATCTCACTGCTTCAGAGCATTGTCGACTGAACCACGACTTTGAGCCCACACCAGTTTCTTTAACAGTGGATGATTACAGGCTTAATGGAATTAAATATCAAATATGCAAGTTTTTAAAAGAAACAGTCACTGACCTTATTAAGGTTAAACGTCACGTACGTTATAATCTACGCATTCACAGATGGCGCCAATCAAATTATTTTAGGTTTTTAATGCTTTTTGCACGTTACGCTTTAAAATGTTAAGGTAAATTAATTGTTCGCGATCGTACGTATTTAATTAGAATATAAATAAATAGTTTTGTCCATAAACAAACCCAAATCTTTCAAGAAAGGCTGAAAAATACAATATTGGATTGAGTCAAGGATACAAAATTGAATTTTTCAGCCTTTCTTGAAAGATTTGGGTTTTTTTATGGACAAAACTATTTATTCATATTCTAATTAAATATGTACGATTGCGAACAATTAATTTACCTTAATATTTTAAGGCGTAACGTGCAAAAATCATTAAAAACCTAAAATAATTTGATTGGCGCCATCTGTGAATGCGTAGATTATAACGTACGTGACGTTTAACCTTAAAATACACTACTAAAAAAATAAATAAGGGAGGTTTAAAAATAAATTAATGCTAAATAAACAGACTATCTGAGCATATAATTGATGATCACACAATAATTCAAGCCCGTAGATCAAAAATTTTTCAATATTATTTTTTCGCGCTATCTGTTAGGATTACATGAGAACCTTAGCTCCTAAAAAAATGTCAAAAAACTGAAAATTTGAATTTGATCTTAAAGCTTTAAAATGCTTTTTTATAGTCTCAATACGACCATTTTTCACCGCCTGTTAAAAATCACCGAAAAAATGATTTTTTTTTGCTCCCTTAATTTTTTTGAGTAGTCTGTAATCTGCCTACATTGATAGTTAAAGCCAAGCCAACATTTTTGTTCTTTACTATCGAAAACAGATAAATTTTTGTGGATCCCCAATTACAACTCGTGGACCCCCATTTTTTATATCACGCCAGCGTAGACCCCCATCGATCCTCCCGTGGACCCCTGGGGGTCCACCTGGACCACTTTGGGAATCACTGCTATAGAGTAAAGTATATCAAAGTTTTTAGAAAGAATCCAAAATTTCAGTCGGTTTGGCGGCATAGGGCCTTAGAAAACGGATTTTAATGTTCGACCCCAAGCCTTACCAGCCAGTCTTATAAGCCTCGCCAGTAAAAATGATGATTTTTACATATATTTAACCTTTTGCAGATTTTTGGGTTGATAAATATGAAGACGATAGTTTTTAGTAAGAATCCAAAATTTCAGGCGGTTCGTCGGCATAGGGCCTGAGAAAAGGACTTTTAAACAAACGTTATCTCAGGCTCAATTGGGCGAAGCCGACTGAAATTAAAAAAAAAATTAAAAATGGTGGTCAGAAGAGGAATCAATAACGAAATTTTCTAAAAAGTAACATACTTGGAAAATTCATCAAGCAAGGTTTGGGTTGGGAATTTGAATGCCGTTATCTCGGGCTCTATGGCGCCGAACCGACTGAAATTTTGGATTCTTATTAAAAATGGTGATGAGAAGAGGAATCAATAACAAATTCTGCAAAAAATCACATTTGTGGAAAGTTAATTAAGTTTTGTGTGTAATGCAAGGCTTGGGCTTGGACTTTAAAAGCTGTTATCCTTGGCTCTATAGCGCTGAACCGACAGAAATTTTTAATTCTTATTAAAATTGAAAGTCTGAAGAGAAATTGATAAAAAATTCTGCAAAAAATCACATTCGTGGAAAATTTGTCTTTTTTGTGATCGTAATGCGATACTTTGGCTCGGACTTTTAAAGCCATTATCTCGGGCCTTATAGGGGCGAACTGACTGAAATTTTCGATTCAATACCAAAATCTTTAAAAATTAACAATCGAAGAAAAGTCATAATTTTCGTGGGCATATTGCGGTGTTTGGGCTCAGACTCCATATGGCAGAACCGACTGAAATTTTGGATTCTTATAAAAAATTATGTTCTGAATAGGAATCAGTAACAAAATTTCCAAAAAAATCAAAAATTCCCTCAGGGCCTATATCATCTTTGGAAATGCTGTGTAGAGAATCTTTTTAGGGACAGGAAGGAGAGGAAGTTCTGGGAACGAAAAAGATATGAGGGGTGGGTACTGACGTTCAGAGTGTCCAGCAGTGTCGGACATATGAATTCATTCCTCCCAATGGGAGCTTGTCTGGAGAGATTAAAAGATATCTTTCAACCAGTCTCTCCCGATCCGGCCCGCCACGCAGTAGGTGGGCAGACGCATCCGCCGCCAAGACCTAGACAAACCTCATCTCATGACCCTGGGCACCCTTGTTAAACCACAATCACCAAATGTTGTCACCAAATGTTCCGAACCACTTGGAGTGACCTATGGAAGGCGTTTTATGGTATTAATAATTGATTCCCATATCCGCCTCCCAAAATTTATTATGTAATACTTGTGACCCTATTTGTGTCTCTCGTGTCTACTGCCTCTCTTTGTATTGGTAACGCGCGTTTTCATCCTGTGACAAAATATCCTCCGGAAAAATGTCCCTCGACGTAATATCCCAAGGAAAAAATATCCTACGGACAAAACATATCCCGACAAGGAAGGAAGGAGACAGAGCAATGAACTTACAGTTTCGATTTAAATAAAAAAATAAAAAAATTCGGCGCCGAAAGGTTTTGTTGGGTTAGGTTAGGTTTAAATTTTAAATTTGGCGCAGAAAGGTTTTGTTGGGTTAGGTTAGGTTGGGTTAGGTAAGGTTAGGTTAGATATAGGATGTGTCCTTAGGATATTTGGTCGGGGATATTTTGCCAGGGGATATTTTGTCGCGGGGTGTTAAGTCGTGGAACCCTTTGCATTATTTATCACTTGAGTGAAATTTTATAAGCTTTTCTATTTTTATTTGTTTTGTTTTTTATTATTTATTTAGACGTTTGCAAGTGTAAAGTTTTTTTTTACAATAACTCCACACAGTAGGCCCTGAGGAAAATAATTTCCCTCAGGGCCTATGTCATCTTTAAAGATGCTGTGTGGAGGGTCTTTTGGAGGAAAGGAAGGAGTGAACATGGGTCTTGATGAGACCCATGTTGTAGGAGGGAGGAAACACAGAGGCCGGCAAATCGTTCCACAGCCGAGCTGTTGAACTCAAGAACGAGTCGTAAAAACGACCCATTCTCATGTGACTAATGTCAACCGTGTACAAATATGTTGTGCGCGTGTTTGGCGTGTTTCCCGTGCACCGGTGCCGAGGGGATCAATGACGCTAGTTCCTCGAAGCATTTTCCATTGTAATACCGGTAGAACAAGGACAGCATTCCCACCTGACGCCTGTGCTCTAAATATTGCAATCCGTCTGTTTGTACACATATATGAATTAACTGAGTTTTTTATATCTGGATCGTTCTCACTTAAGTGATAAATGACAACCTATGTAAAACCCTGTATCAATCTTTATATATAAAAATAAATGTTTCTTTGTTTGTCCCTTATGTGGTACCTAAACAATTCATCTGATTGCTATGAAACTTTGGCGATTTGACGTGCGCGTGCGTACGAAGGTTTCTATGTATAACAGTGAGCTCAAGCGAGACATTGTTTGTATTTCATATAGTTTAGTGGCAGAGAGAGGAGGGAGGGGGACGGAAAATTGGGAAGCGGCAGAGGAACGAAGGAGGGGAAATTCGCTGGAGGGATGATGGGGTAGGGGGAAGGTGTAAGGGGAACGCAGGAGGGGGTGGGAAATGTGGGAGGTGTGGTCGCTGAAAAAGGCGCCATGGGAGGGGGAAAGGCGGGGAAGGTGGAAGGGGAACGATAGAGGGGAAAGGAACGCGGGAGGGTAACCGGGACCCATAGAAAATGACACGCTGTGGAGAGGGGAAGGAGGGGTTGGGGACGAGGGAGAAGCAGATGGAAGTATTGCAAAGGATAGTGGTAGAGAATGGCAGAGGGTAAATTTGGGAAATCCACGCGTCCTACGTGGATAGCTGCAAGATATGTGTATTTCATATAGTTTAGCGACAGGGAGTAAAGGAGCGGGGTTCACGGGAGGAAGAACGAGAGAGGGGAAAGGCGAGGTTAGTTTACGAGGAACGCGGGAATGAAGATAGGAACGTGGAAGCCGGAGTTCGAGGGACGGGGAGATGCGGTATGAGGGAAGGTAGAAGGGGAACACGGGAGGGGAAGGGGACATGGGAGGGGAATGGGTGCGGGAAGGGGGATGTATGGAAAAGGACACATAGGGGAGGGGCGACGGAAGGGGGGGGGGGTTGTGGGAGGGGGGTAGAGGGAGGGTTTGTAAAGGACACATAGTGACAGCTCTATGTGGCCTGCGTACTGGTCGGAAAAGCTTCTGATTTATTCGTGTACAAAGCTGATTGAAAAACAAGAAAAAATTGTGTTTCTTGAAGGGCTTCAATAAAGAGCATTAAAACACAGACACATTCTTTGAGTGGCATTGCAACGCACGCCGGGTACTCCCTAGTATATAAATAAACAAATCTGAATAGCCAAGTACCTTCTCCACTTCCCAATTTAATGTTCTCCTCATAAACGTTACGCCCGCCAATAACATTTTGACAGTAAGGCAGACCTTCAAAAAAGTGATAAAAAAAATTTAAAAAAAACCTGAAAGAACCCATAGAATAAAATTCAAGGGTACAAAAAACATTAAACCTACTCCCGCGCGTATTCTACGCAAATTTTTTTGTAGAAAAAAGTGATTTCAGTGTCCTAATTTATAACTTTTAGTTTGCTATCGCCAGTGAGTGAATATTTTACAGATACAGTAATTAATAATTATCTATTACACTGGTGACTGTGAAAATATCAAATCATATCCAGAAACTCAGATATCTATAGTGAATTTATAAATAAATACAGTGAATCGTGTGTAAAAAACAAACAATAATAATAAAAACACATATCTCTTTGACATTTCCAGAATCATCACAGTTTATTTTGTGATTTAATCTCGGTACCAGTACATTAGCATTTGGCCCAGTTCGAATCTGAGTGAATCCAAAATAATTCTTTGTTATATTTATTAAAAATAAATTGTAAATAATAACAGCACCACCTTTCTACAAAACTAAAAACCATCATCACTACTAGTCCATAGATGGCGGTATACAACAACCTACAAGCATTAAACGAAAAAATTAATAAAAATGTTCCACTACCTGTCAACAGATGGTAATACATAATTAATTAATTACCGCTTTTGTTTAACAGATGGCACCAGGCGTTTAAATAACAAAAATAATTTGATTAATATTGTAAAATGGAAAAAGATAATAAAACACCGAGAAATGAAAATTCATACCCTTTCACGAAATCATTTTTGACACCAAGATCGCCAAACGAACACGATGAGGATATTATATCGTCCGATTCGGAAAATGAGAGAGATAAAGAAGAAGAGAAATCTATATCGATAGAACCAGACCAATTAGTGAATAATGAACTAATTAATTCAAGAACCATAATAAATTCTGTGAAAACAACACTAACAGAAAATAAAGGAAAAATATCCATTAGCCAAAAGGAAAAAATAATCGAAGGAATGGATGAATTATTCGATATTATAGCCCACTTAGTGGCTGAAAAAAATTTAATAAAGGGCGAATTGAAAATACTCCGGCCGCTATCAAAAAAAATTACCCAAAATCTTAATGAGTTTAAACAAATAATGGAAGAAAACAAATCGCTCGTTATAAATATGAATGCTAAAAACGATGAAATTAAAAAAAGATATCTTAAAGGAAAAAAATGGACCTGATGCATAAAACGGCCACCACTCCAGTAGCTGGTTATCAACAGAATAACCCCCCTTTAAACAGCTATGCAGCAATCACGGCTTTTGGAAGGTCATCACATGCGGTCATTATCAGTGCGACCGATAAGACAAGATCTACCTCTGACATCAAGGCCATATTAAGACAGGATGTCAAATCATCTGAGCTCAAGGTAGGCATTAATTCCCTTATTGCCGCTAAAGACAACAAGGTTATCATCAAGTGTCAGACCTCCAACGATGCTAATAAAATCAGAGCTGCAATTCCAGGGCTGACCAACGGTAACTTGGTTGCTTATGAGTGCAAACGTCTTAGACCTAATGTTATCTTGAAGGGGATCGAAAAAGAAACACAAGATTCCGAAATATTAGACATGATCTTGCAACAAAATGATACTATCTACGAAGCCACTGGAAATGATAAGGAAGCTATTAAAATTCAAAGATTCACAAACAGCAGGAAAAACGATAGGCTACGAAATGTTATTCTGATCGTCAAAAAAGAAGTACATTCGGCTATGTTAAAACAAGAAAGAATAAATATAGGTTTCCAGCGAGTCCGAGTCGAAGACAGCTGCCCAATCATGCAGTGCTATAAATGCATGGGATACGATCACTTCGCCGCGAGATGTACTGAATCAAAAGATCGTTGTCTACACTGTGCTGGCGAACACAAATCATCTGACTGCACAAAGAAGGAACAAAAAGAAGATTTCCGTTGCTGGAACTGCTTTAAAATGGCCAAAGGCAAAATTGAGGCACCAAAACATAGATCAAACGATAAGGACTGCCCCTACCGTACCATAATGATGTTACGCACAATGGAGAGAGTTGACCTTAGCTAACTCAACTGTAACTACAGCATCCGGGTCCCAGGCCAGCATAAATGAATACAAATATGAGAAAATTGAAGATTATAAGCCAAAAAAAAATAGCCTTCGAATAATGTATCTTAACGCGAGAAGTATCAGAAATAAAATTGACGAGATTGAAGAAACTTTAAAGAGCATCACACCGACTGTACACGTACTTGCAATATCCGAAACCTGGTTGGAAGATGGTGAGGAGTGCTTCTTCAACATCGACGGCTACCAAAGTGCATTTGCGTCTCGCACCAATGAAAGAGGAGGAGGGGTGATTCTCTACACACACCATTCACTAAATGCTACAACTATTGAAAAACATTGTAGTGAAAATTCCTTCTTAGGAATTAATATCCGCAAAAGAAATTTCAAACCGTTAAATATCTATGTTATCTACAGAAAGCCTACCTCAAACATTAACGAATTCTTAATGTATCTTGAATCTATTTTAAATAACTGTAGAAATGATACCCTTATCTTTGGTGATTTCAACATTGACATTCTTCAAAAAAATAATACATCTCTTAAGTACATCAACACGCTAGACTCTTACAACTGCTTCATATGTAACACATCCTATCCTACACGAGTAACAGATACCTCTACTTCTCTAATAGACCATATAATCTCAAACAGACAAAATATTTCCTCAACTACTGCAAATATAGATACCTGCCTAAGTGACCATAACATTTTGATATTAGATTACCAAAACAGCTTGAAACATCACACTAATAATATAATACATTCTTCTTCAAACAACACCAAAACCGATAAAAACATGTTAAAAGCATATTTCGAATCCCACAACTTTCCACACGAAACCACCAGTAATGCCAATGAAAACTTTAATTATTTTAATGAATACATCAAAACAGCAATAAAATCATCCCAACATAAATCTGAGTCACGTATAGGAGACCAACGGAGGGGTAATACTCCATGGTTTGATGCAAAATTAAATGCACTTATCAAACAGCGCAACAATGCGTTTAAACTCTGGAACAAAAATCAGCAAAGTGGTATATTCACAGCACTGAGAAATAAAACAAGAAATCAAGTTACCAACTATAGAAGATATGCTAAAACTAAATACTACACGAATATATTTAAAGAAAACCTGCGTAATCCGCGACAGACATGGAAAACAATAAATGCAATTCTTACAAATAGTTCGACACCCCAGAAAGATGAAATTAATTATCTTTTGATTAAGAATGAAGAAATAACATGCCCAACACAGATAGCTTCAACTTTTAACAACTTCTTTATATCAGTTGGGGAAAACTTAGCAGCTACAATTGCATCATATCCAGATGATTCTATCACTATAAACACGGATCAAAAAGCAATCCAGTCCCTATATATGGCCAAAACAAATAAAACAGAAGTTCTCAGTATCATCTCTCAACTAAAGTCTAATGCATCTCCAGGTTTAGATGGAATTACACCCGTGCACCTGAACTTTTGCAAAGATATATTAGCTGACCACCTTGTTTTTCTTATTAATCAATCCCTGGACAGTGGAATCTTCCCAGATCAACTAAAGATAGCAAAAATAATTCCGATTTACAAAGATGATTGCAAAAAAAATCCTTCTAATTATCGTCTTATATCCTTCCTTTCTGTTTTCTCTAAAGTTTTTGAAAAGGTTATTAAGCTTAGGCTCACTATATATCTCTTATCAAACAATTTACTCGCATCCCAACAGTATGGTTTCAGAAACCAATCTAACACAAAATGTGCTGCTTTCGATTTTGGATATGCCCTCCAAAAACATATAGACCAGGGTAAGCATACTGCAGGCTTATTTATAGATTTAAAAAAGGCTTTCGATACGGTTGACCATGAGATACTACTAAAGAAGTTAGAACACCTAGGCATAGTAGGCACTCCCCTGAAGTTACTGTGTAGTTACCTCTCTAACCGACACTGTCAGACCTTTGTTGGAAAAGGGACAAGCAGTATGGGAACGATAAAATGTGGTGTGCTTCAGGGCTCCGTACTTGGACCATTACTATTTTTAATATATATAAATGATATTGCTAAATGGGGACTTAAGGGTACAATACAACTTTATGCAGATGATACAGTGATTCTTTATCACAATAATGATTTAAACGAACTAGAAAAGGAAATGGAAAGGGATATATCTTGCCTGGCAAACTGGCTGCGATTAAAAAAACTTAGCCTAAACATAAAAAAAACACATTACATATTGTTTGCAATTAAAAAAAATGTAAGTCTTAATATAAGTCTTGATAATAACCGCCTTGAAAGGGCTGATGTTACAAAATATCTTGGCCTTTTCATTGATTCACAACTCACATGGAATCACCAATTTAAACATGTTCTATCCAAAATTACTCCCATAACTGGTGTTTTATATAGACTTCGCGGGTTACTTCCTCCCTCTCTATTAATATCGATTTACCATGCTATGATTCACTCACATCTAATATATCTCGCCGGAATCTGGGGATTTGCTACAAAAAAAATGATTTCAGAAGTCCAAGTCGTCCAAAATAGAGCCCTACGAAATATATTCAGTTTACCTTGGGATACACACGTCAAAGACATTTACAGAAACACCCAAATACTTCCTTTTAACACCATTCCCACTTTTGAAATAACAAAAACTATATTACAAGTAATTCAACACTCGGCACATTCCAACACTACACTCAATTACAATTGCGACCTACACCAACACAACACAAGAAATCACAACAAACTTCATATACCAAAAATCAAATCAATAAAATATGGACTAAGATCCCTAGAATACATAGCTTACACAAAATATAATCAACTACCCAACGAGATCAAATGTGCAAGTCAATGTAAAAAGACCCAAACTAAAATGCTCAAACTTCATTTTATGAATGACTATCTGAAATAATAAAGTTGTGTATGTCCTATGATATGTCCATTTAATACATACAGCTATATGTTTCATGTAATGCGTATCATTCCCGCAATGAGTTTATTAACCCTTGGGAGTACAATGCTTTATATAATATACTATATTCTGTATTGTATACTTTTAATAAATAAAAAAAAAATACCCTAATTGAGGGTGCCATAGGAGCTCTGGAATCGGGTAGTTAGAACTCTTGCGCGGTATTCACAAAAAGAATTTTAGAATAAGATTGGCAGTATAAGTAGGATACACAAAAAGTTTCGACATTAATCATATAGTCACAGTTAACTGAGCAGCAATAAAAGTTTATCGAACTCGACTTTTAAACATTGGAAATTAGCTTTTATGTTGGATACAGCTTTGCTATTTTTATTTCTTTGCAGGCAATTTGTTACAGTGGTATGATCTGCACAAGTGGGAAGTGGAAAATGGGAAGTGGGAAGCGTGTGGGTGGTGTGAATCCGGTTGTGCGGGGGGAGGGGCGTGGGACGCTCACCCTATCAGCTCCATCTCATCGTAGCGCCATTTCACGAGCGTACGGGAGTTTTTCTTGGAGAGTGGCGTCTGATGACGTAGCGAGCGTCGGGGCGGCGGCGGCAGTGGCGGCGGCAGAGGGGCGGGTAGAGGTATCGACCGGGCAGAGGACTTGCGCCCCGACAGTTGCGAGTCAAGCGACCCGTCCGACAGTCGTGCCCGTGACGGTCTCTAGCCCGAGCTGACGACCCCGTGTTCGGTAGTGGCGCGAAATACTGAGCGGGAGATTTTTTAGGGCCGGGGATATCAGGTAAGCGATATTTTACACTTTTAAGTCATCCCCTTTAACTGTCATGTTTATATTTGCGTATCTTTGTAAGATATAGTATTTTAAGGCTCTGCGGAAAGAGCTTTCAAGCGCATTGTTTGAAGGTTTATCGTTTTGAGTACCTAGCTGTCATTAAGCGACTTTAACTCTTGTATGTTTTTTATACCGGATTTAGTTTTTGTTAATTTGCGTCCTTACAACCGTCAACAATTGTTACAAGGCTATAAAAAAAACAACAGCAATTTTTGCCGGCTGTTTTAGCATAAACAGTTCTTCTTTCTTTACCAATATATTTCAGCAAAGTGACATAATTGTTTTTGCACAATTTTCACAGCATTTCATTCCGCTAGCTGAGAAAAAGTTTGTAAGAAAATCTAGTTTTAAACAATAATTTGTGTATAAATGTGTATAAATTTTCGTATCACTTGTGACAGGTACATAATTTGCTGATAAAACAGGTATCTTTTCATTTGTCATTGTGTTTTCCAATGTCAAAGCCAAAGTTTGACGTTTGATCATGTCAGGAATAACATCAGTCGAATTATTTGTTTGGAGCAAGTCGTCGGGAATGCGATTGCGAATGAATGGTACTACATGGTAAATGCCAAAGGTCAACACGTGGACATTGACAACAGTGGAGTGAGTGCCCACACAGCAATGGGAGACAGCCCACGCAAGTCCTCGGTACGCAATGCCGATGTTTTCCCATAATAAATATCTTAATTTAAATAGAAATGAATTTTATTTACATAGAAATGAATTAAAATTTCGGGTTACATTTTATCACGTTTAATATAAACAAGGTTTATAAAAATGTTATCTTATCTGTCTCAGTTTCGTGATATTTTCCTTTTGTAAATATTGATGCAAGATAAATATGTATCCTTTGAGGAAAACGCTTCCATGAAAATTCATATTTTTTATGCATTTATAAATATTAAGTGAAATGTTGAAAAAATGTGGTAGCAAATTAAAAAAAAAATAAAGAATTTTTTTATTATTTTCAATTCGAACTGTTTAATAATGAATTTACTCGCGTAATTTGACTGGTGTGTTTTTGTTTTTAGGCGCCTTTCAAAATTACAATGCCAATCGCCCGTCTTGGATCACAATACGTGCCAGTTGCTTCTTTTAATATTATCCATTCAATATTTTACTAATACATTACTGAAAAATATATTTTTTGTAACAAATTATTAAAAGGTTCAGGCTTTGGCCGACCTGAGCGAAAGTTGTTTTTGGGTTTGACTCCTTTAAGCAGAGATCGGATGATTGTGCTATATCGCTCATTGTCTTATAAATTAAACACCGTATAAGACAAATTAAAAACTGTGTTGTTTTTGTAACTCGAAAGTAATCACGTAGAAGAGTGGCTACGGATTTGATGGCTCTGTATATTATTAAGGTTGCTGTGTTGAACAGTGAACACCCCTTGCATTCTAAATACGTTTTCACACGAAGAGTGTTCATTCGTTTTATTGAAACATTTTTTCACAGCTTTAAGCGACTTACAAACCCCGAACATTTTCCATATATCTGTTTATCGTGTTATGTATGTATATTAGTTATTTAGATTGGGTATTAAAACACTTTTGGAATACGAGATATTTTAGTTGGTATTAGATATGTTTTGTGGTACTTCTTAAATACTTTTATATTATTACCTGTTTTTGCCCGATTTTCATATCTTTTTATACGAAATCTTTTTTATAAAAAATCGACATTCCATCAAAATCATCTTAATATTGACGGTATTTTGATTATTTCAAATTACATTCAATGTAGGAGTACTTAGGTAAATAAAAACTTGACTTAAATTTATTTATTATAAAATCATATACCTACAGTGTGACCTCAGCACGGGGTAACAATTTTCCTTAGTGTTGTGAAAAAAAACTATGATTAAAATAATACAATAATTTTGTGGAAACGACATGCAACTCGGTGCGCCTAAGCTTTTGGGTTGGCTGAACAATGTGGAAAGAAAATTCTGTACAAATTTCATGACGCTAGAGCTTACCGTCATGAGATTTTCTGTATTTTAATTAAGATGTATTAAGTATATCATCTTAACTTCTGATGCATTAAAAGTGAACTTTTACTGATAATTAAATTTTTTTCTTCATTTCAGTAAATATCAGCCAAATATTGTATCTATTTTTTAATGATCTTAGTTGACAACAAAGCCATTTTTAATTTCGTTGTGTAGTGTGCTTTAAAATTTATCAAATTATTAAATTATTCTTTCCCAATTCAGACAAGTAATTAGGTATATACCTAAAATTTAATACTTTTTGATACTCCTCGATGAAATTTTGCACACTTGACGGTCAAAATAAGAAAAAAAAATTAATATCTATATCTGACATCAAAAAATTCTGTAAACTCTCTAAAAAAAACCCTGGCAACGCTGGGCAAATTAATATCTACATCTGACTTCGAAAAACTCTGTAAACCCTCTAAAAAAAGCCCTGGCAACGCTGGGGACTTTATCCAGTACGATAATGAAATTTAAACATGCATTTTCATAGTGTTAAAAGGCATAGGTGGTCCTATCCAATATAACATACATTTAATTGAAAGCTCGTCCCGTAGTAAAGTGTGGTATTGGTTGGACTTCCTCGTTTTGTAGTTTATTTGACCACTGAAATATTAATAAATTACAAATTTTCCTACGAATCTGTAAAAAAGAGTAGGTAAAGATTGTCGTATTCAATATACAGGGTGTTAAGGGATATACTTGAATTACTTTAACCAGTGATTCCTGACATTATTTGGAGTAAAAAATGTTAATTAGATTTCGGTCTCAAGATGACTTTTTTTTTTTTTTTACAAAAACATAAAAAAAAACGGTAGGTGTTGGACAGTTGGAGGCCGGTAAGCGGTTGGTCAGTTACTGAGCTGAGTGACCAATGACGACACGTGGAAGATGTTTTTTGTTTGATTTTAAAGAAAAAAAAATGAAAAAAAAAATCATCAAAAAAGTCACCGGAGACCAAAATTTCATTTGCATTTTTTACTCCAAATAATGTCAAGAACCAGTGGTTAAAGTAAGTCAAGTGCGTCCCTTATCACCCAGTTTATGCTCATCCCGCTAGTGCAGTGTGGTGTTGGTTGAACTTCATTTACATAAATAGTTTGCTGCATCGCATTTGCTCTCTGTCCAAAAGGTTGTCCTACTCAATATGACATGTATTTAGTTGATAGCTCATCCGGTAGTACAGAGCGGTGTTTGTTGAAATACCTCTCAATAGTTTTCTGCATCACATTTCCCCTTTGTTATGATAATGTATTGTATTTTACAACTACAAGAAGTCCCTGAAGTCTTCTTGATATATAAAACAAAGTCGGGTTAGTTACATCATTTATAACTCAAGAACGACTAGACCGATTTTTATGATCTTTGATTTGTTGGATTTGTCTCCGCCCCGAATTACAGAATAACTATTAAAACAAAGGAAAATTTCATGAAAAAAATTATTAAGAAAATTCTTTTCCTCATACATTTTGCATGGAACGAATTCTCATCTTTTGAAAGAGCTGCAGCAATATTGTAAGTGAATACCAAAAATTCAAAAACGTCGAATGTCAATGCGCTGATTGTTTTGCTTTGGTTCTTAAACATATAATGGTGTCCCTCTTTCTTACACACTAAATGTCAACAGTCGAAAATGACACAAACGGTGAACGTATGTCTGCACCCCTCCAAAAGAAAAATAAAATAATAATTATAATAAATCTACCTCACGCGTATAAAGGAAAATGAAACGCAATTGCCGTAAATAAGTTGAAAAGTAAAAAAATCACAAATGATATAAATCCGTACACAACGCCATCTCTGATACTGACAAAAACAAAACACGGACAGTTGCGCATTGATAATTGCTTCATTGTGTAATTTTTAACTCAATAAAAAACTGAATATAATTCAGCTAATAAGTTAACACAACAGTTATTGATTCTGAGGCGGTATTGGAATTTCGTCGGATCAGCTAGTATGAAATAAGACACTAATTTTCCAACGAATTTGCACAAAAAAGTATAGGTTGTCCTACTCAATATTAATGTTTGGTTGAATGCTCATCCTGCTGTTGTAGTGAAGTGTTGGTTTGAACATCTTTTGTTATGATAATATATTTAATTTTTCAACTACAACAACCACTGAAATACGGAATAAAATACGAATTTGTTCAAAAACGTATAGATTGTCCTACTCAATATTTATGTTTAGCTGAATGCTCATCCCGCTAGTACAGAGCGGTGTGGGTTGAACTTCCCCTACAGAAATAGGTTAGGTTGGTACACCCTATTTGCCCTCAACGGCTCTTTGAAAAGATGACCTAATAATGCGGCTGGGATGGAGTTTTAATATTCCACACTTTCATGCGCTATATTTATATACTGTCACCACATTTTCATTTTATTACTTGTTAAAACGATCCTGGGATACCTATTCTTTGCGGGCTTTTAAAACGACGATTTTCGGGGTTAGCCTGCCATAAAACGTTGTTAGAACTAGAAGTAAGAGCAAATCAATAGTTTGTTTCCACGACAACTCAAAAAAGTGGCACTTCAACACCCCTGAAAAGTCTTTAAATAGAAAAAAAATTTGTAAATAATCACTTTTGATGACTTTTCAAATGAGATTTTGAAGTTTAATGTTGTTGAGTTGTCCGGTCACCTAATAGTTTACGTAGGTATATTAAATATTTCACGGATCTAGCTTTATCCCGAGGCCTATACCGAGATGTTTTCAGAATTATGAATTAACTACCGCAAACACGTGAAAAATCATGGGATATTATAATCGGAGGATTTAAGAAGTTGATACAAGATATTTATTCAAAAAAATTGAAGGTTGTTAAAGTTCAATGCTATGACTTCTATTTAACGACATTCTAAAGCATCTGCCTAACATTTGAACAGAAGAAATACACATTTGAAACAAAGAATTATACTGAAAATGTATGCAAAATAGTTATATTTAGCAGTGGCGGTCCGTGAGTTTTCAGTGAGCTAGAGTGCTAAGATTGAAAAATACGACATTATCTACTGATGTTGTTGTAGCTGAAAATGTTTTTTTTTTTTTTTTTTTCAAAATTTCAACTTTTTGTATGAAGATCTTTCAGTATGTGGATGCGGCGCATCCCTTGACTGAAATAATTCTGAAGATCTTCATACAAAAAGTTGAATTTTGAAATAAAAATTATTTTCAGCTACAACAACGTCAATGACGTCATATTATCCAATCTTAGCGCTCTAGCGCATTGAAAACTCACGGACCGTCACTGAATTATTTAGGTTCCTAGGTATTTTATCGCTTTTCTGAACAATTAATCATAAAAATATTCCAGTAATCGGTAACAATTCAATTCAGATATTTAAACTTTTTTTAAACCAGGACTTAGCCAAGCTTAGATATAACTAGGACGAAATCGGATTGCATATGTTTTAAAAATAAAGTAACGCGTCAAAGTAAAAATAAATTCCTCCCTGAATTTCCAAATCGTTTGAGCCGGATCATGTTCTGTTCTTTATCATAGTTGTGCAAATCTAATGCAATATTTAGCTAGATGTAGTTACAATTCGGTTTAGAATTATTAAGGTTTTAGTCGAGTCGATGGTTACGGTAGGTACTGAGTGTGGGTTGGCGTTCTAGTATGGACAGCGGACGGTCATTTACTCGGATGATTGGCTGTGGGTTTTACGGGTTTCTAACCGCTAATATTACAGCCGACCGGTTAGTCTTATTTAATAGCTAACTATTAGTCCTATCCGGTCTTTTGAGTTATTTTTGCAGTGTAGGTGAGAATTTTTTGCAGATAATGGCCTTCTAGCGACAAAATCATATATTTTTAAAGTTTCTATGTTATGAAATACTTGGATGGGCTTGACAATACATATTTTACATAAGATCTCATTGTCTCGCTTTTGTCCTATTCGGGTCGAGTGAATTTTTCAGAACGATAACATTTTGAATGTTTACTACACGGACGTACAAAATACATGGACTTGCCCTAAGCGATAAAAGGCGTATTATTTCCCCCTCCCATTGGAACCATTTTTCGGAACCGGCTGGGCTTGCGAGAGCCACGCGTCCATCTAAAAAATGTGACGTCATCATTCGTGTCCGGACCAGTGTCGAGCTCTCATCGTAAATAACACGGTAAAAATGGTGGCTTGTGCTATAAATACGTGTAAACATAGAAGAGAAAAAGAGAATAAACCCAATTGTGGTATTACATTCCATAAGCAAGCATTATTTTACACTATTTTAAGCTAATTCAGATCACATAATATGATCGTTTTTGAACATACACCATAAATATACCAAACCACCCATACATACACTATCACTCCGAGATACATGGCGTGTGCCCGTCACTGTTTACTGGGGTAAGTAAATTATGAAACATTTGTAAAAGTGTATTAACTAACTACAGGAGCAAAATATTGGACTCGACCTTATAGGCGACCTTACTTTGACGTATTTGAACTTCAAATTTGTTCGAGCAATTTGCGCTCCCATGTAAAAAGGTCTATTCATTCAAAAGCAGAGTTTACATTTAAGAACTAAATGATGATTTTTTAGTGCGAGATGCCTATATACTGTCAGATTGAGTTTTGGCGAATCACGTATCACCAAAGCCATCTTCCTGCCCTTCGTCCCGCTGTAGTTGGCTTCTACCCCTCACCTTTATGTTCTGGTCTATCAATATTCATATGTCTATGGTTTACTACTATTTGGTAAACGCCATTCAACGGGGAGTAAACTGAAAACCTACCTATCGCCTCATAAATATCAAAGACGATACCGGATAAAATACATATATTCGGTGGATCTTGCGGACAAGCTGTCTTGTGACAGCTTTGTGGGATTACCTATCTAATAAAATAACTTGAAATAAAAAAAAAATAAAAAGCAAAAACGAAAAAAAAAAAATAGTGTGCAATTCACACGCGGTACAAGTGAAACCTTCATAAAACCAAAGTAGACAAGAGTGGGGAGATTACGAAGCACTTTTTTATTATGATTGTGAAGGATGATTTTTTCCATATTTTTGTCATCGAATTCCTGTGCACCTTTTCCTATAGGTACATTTGATCATTTTATTGGTAGATTGTGTTTTCTTTTGCAGTCGAAGTATTTTCTATTGCCGATTCGTTTTGGAGTGATTTGAAGATTGGATATTGATTTTACAAAAATATATGCATACATTTTTTTTTGGATTTCGTAGGATTCGACCCTTGGTCCGCTAAATGTCTGCAGAGGTTCGTCAGGCGCTTTATACTTCTACACCAAAAAAGGAGACTAGCATGGAACTGTGAATTAACTGAGTACCCGTGAATTAAATAAATATTTTATTGGTACATATCTCATATTTTATTCTCTCGCAGGCTAAATCCTATATATGTATATGTGTTTGTCTCTTTTTAGTGTCGCTCTTTTCTGTATCGTTGAGTTTCATATCACAACGGTGCTAAAGAAGTTTTCACTTCAAAATTCCGTTATGTATCTCCATCGTAAATATCTATCTATATAGGTAAATATTATTCATAAAGAAGAGTGTCGCATTGTGTGTTTTTTAAACATCTACACATTTATTCAAAAATTGATGAAATTTTGCACACTTGATCTATTTGAGATTTCTAAAATCCATTCCCACCGCTTAAAGAAGAATTTCAATGCTTCTTGGTGAAATTTTACGCAACTTACGTTAAAATAAGATCCTGTCTTTTTTTAAAATTTTTTGTTTATGTGAATACCTCACAAGAGCCTCAATTGCTTCCGCCCAGAGGCAGTGAAACTATGGAATCTCTAATTAGGGTATGTTATGAGGCTAAAGAGACGTGGGGAGGGCAATAATATGGGGAAGAGGAGGATAGGGAAGTACCTGGCTATTCAGATCGAGTCACCAAATACGGCTAAAGCCATTTCAAGCAACGTTTTATTCTGAATGGTGGTCTTACACCAGGGTGATACTGAGAGTATCTTCCACTACGGAACTTGCCGCATTATACATATTATTTAAAATGATTAAATTGTGGAAACACAAATAAAATTTATCTGCGCACTCCGGGATTTGAACCCGCGACCTCCGGATCGCTAGTTTGGCCCCTCGACTACGTAAGCCTTCGTCAATTTAGAAAAAATCTGAGTAAGGTTCGGGCAATGCCGGAAACTTCAGCTAGATGTTAATATATTTAAGTGCAAATTGTATGAAACTTTGTCTTATTTTGTTTATGACGGACTAGAACAATGACGTTTCCAATTATGTTGGGAGATTAAAAAGGAAACGAAGAAGGAAAGGTGGTAAGGAAGAGGAAGGATTGAAAATAACATAACAATAATAATTATATATCTGAGTCACTTTTAGCAGATTTGCGTTTCTGTAATTTGAGAATAAATATTTTTGCTCCTTGTTGTAACTCAAAGATTTCATTTCAACGAAAATATTATTTTGTTTAAATAATGTTTTTTCCAGAGATAAATGAAGAACTTCTTACTTTATGCTAACATTAAATACATTACCCTATTTCGTATGCTAAAAATGGTTTGTAGAACTCTGGTGGCTGGCGGTTGGTTACCCAGTACCCACTCTACGCTATCTCGACTGCTTGGATACCCGAGGTGCCTACGGCGTAGTACTTTCTCTACGCCCACGAGTTACGAGCTACGGATAAAATATGAGAATCTTGTCGCGGCGGACCGATTGGATAATTGATCGACTCGAATAACAGATCCATCGGCGTTCACGTGATACGTGAAAATTTAATATGCGAAAAATATACATTTTTAATTTCGCCGAAAATTTTGCGCGCCTCGGAAAATGGTGCGGGGATTCGATTAATGATATTTTTCTCTAAATTTTCGTCGGTGTAAAAATATTCTACGCTATATTTTCGATAGTTTAAAGGGTTGTTGCTGAAATTTATTGACTTTGAATCGGGAGGATGCGGGTTCGATTTTCGCAGCAGGTCAAACATGTATACAAAAACTAGACATTTTTCTTGTTTTTCAATGATAAAAAAAAACATTTTTTTATTACAAATATTAGGACAGAGAAAGAAGATTAAACGACGCGAGAGTTGGTATAAGTTGTAGGCTGTATTGCTTGTAATTAAGTTTACATTCATCCGGATTTTTTTTTAAATTAGCTCTACACAGAAGGCCCTGAGAAAAATAATTCTCTCATCATCTTTGGGAATTCTGTGACGAAGAATTTTTTTAGAAAAGGAAGGATGGGATGTTCCGGGAAGGAAAAAGGTATGACGGGTGGGTAGGAATGTGGGGGTCAGTGTGTCCAAGAGTGACGGTCGTAAGAAACTATCCCTTCCACTGCGGTAAAAGGCGATGTTCTGAGAGTCCTGCTGGAGAGGTCAAAAGGTCTTTCCCGATCCGGCCTACCACGCACTTGGTGTGCAGACGAATTTGCCGCCAAGACTCTGACAAATCTCACTCTATGGACCTGGGCACCCTTGCAAAGTCACCAATCGTAGCGAACCGCTTGGGGTGTAATCCAATAATTGCTTTCCTGGGCGGCGGTACCCGTACCCGATATTGACTATATATTGATGAATGAATAGCTTTTATAAACTACATATCATTAGTTATTGTCAAATAAAAAAATAATGTTACGTAGTTATTGTATAATAGGTGTTAAATTTGAACACTTATTTTTTTATTAATGGCTTTTCACCCCAAAGGAGTGTTCTGGCCAGTGTCAAGTGAATGATTTTGTGAGTGTAATTTTTGGTAAATATTTACAAATTTGGTTTTAATAACAAGATATATAATAATACTACATTATATAATAATACTAGACCAATAATAATAATAATACGCTAAATTTGTACAACACGAGATGATTTTAATTACATATAATAAGTGGAAGTAATAGGAAATTAATAAATATGCTCAAATAATTTATTATACGTACAAAATAAACTAAATAATTAAAAATATGAAACTTAACTTACAGTTAAAAATTGATGCTGTTAATATTCAGGAAATTAGCCAAGACTCTATAAACGCGTTTTGTTTTTGTTTGTTTTTGATTATTTATTTAGATGTATGCAAAATTTTTTTCATACATCTAGTAAGAAAATATAAACAAATACAATTAATACAGTTACATTTTTAAAATACATTTTAAGAGGAAAAAAAGAAAAGATTACATAAATAAAAATACATTTTGAGGAAACAGATATGACAATAATATTGGTACGATTATTATGAATCAAAAAACATTCTTCACATATAATGCACACATCCTACGAAAAGTGCTAAGACTTGAGGCTTCCTTAACGGCATTCGGCAGGCTGTTAAAAAGTTTTTGTCCTTTATAAAACGCGCTATTTTGTGTGCACGAAAGTTTAGTTTTGGGAAGCCTAAAGTCTCCGCGTCTTCTCGTAGGATAGTTGTGAACATTTTCGTGAAACATAATGTTACTCTTCAGATAATTTGGTAGCATATTATTTTTCAGTTTGTAAATCATTGTTAATACATTATATGTTATATGTTGTTTTGTCGTCATCATATTTAGATTTTGTAACATAATTTTGACTCTTGTAAACATATTGTATTTTAAAATCATCCTCATCCCCCTATTTTGTATAACCTGTAGTTTATTATTTTGGGCTTCGTTACATAGGAATAAAACACTAGAACAATAATTTAAATGCGGAGTTACAATAGAATTGTAAACAAGGCGCGTTGTCTTGAGATCCAAGTTATTTCTGATCCTTTTTAAGAATCCAACTTTTTTAGCAATTTTTTTTGTTATGTATTCTAAGTGTTCGTCGAATTTTAATTTATCATCTAATATTACACCCAGATATTTAATACTGCTAACCCTTTCTATGTTTCTATGTTTCTATGTCCACAGAAGATAACAGACATGCAATGTTGTAGGTGGGCAATATGCCCAAACTGATTAGGTGAGGGATAAAATTTATGTATGAATTATTTATAGGGCAACAAAAAAAATATGATTGAGGTCCTCTTCACCAAGACGACATTCACACATCGCAGAATTCTTGAACATGATTTTTTGTCAGGTGAACATTGTGGCAGCAATGAACTTAAATAGAGAGTTGTACATACTCTCGGTATTGCCTTAGTGAAAGACCTCTATTCAGAATCGAAACGTTTCTTCACATGATTTTAGCCACGTTAAGTGACCCCATCTGAATAGACCAAGAATAGACATATGCTTTTCCACATTCCTCTTCCCTGTGTCTTTCCTTGTAAATTCCTTCAGCCTGACTCCAGAAAAACATTCACAAAAAATATTGTCTGCACTATATAATTTCTAAAATTACATAAAAAAAATGTTAACCTTAATCAATGTGTACATGAGTATAATCATTTTTTTCCAAAATTACACAACATTTCGGTTCATTCACACATTGCTCTTCATTTTACAAATGATAGTAAAATTTATACAGAGTTGCTCTTGAGTTGATCTAAACTACAGAGCCGTGTAATATTTATTATCCCCCGCGGTTGATTGTTATTCGCATCGCCCCCCTCTACCATCGCCCCCCTCCGGCATCGCCCCGGGGACGGGTAATCGAGAAGATTTGTACTTAAATAAATTTACACCCACGTCAACTTTGACACACCCATTGTAGGAAGTTCCTCCTACATGTTTGGCATATCCAAAACCTCTAAAATATACATGATGGGTTACAAAATATTTTTCCGTAAAACTTATATTTTATTTAAACGCAGTTTCGACATTCTGCTTGCCACTTTATTTCAGACAAATATTAACTTATTTAGTTCCCCGCGAGTGGGATGACAAGAAGAGTAATGTCAAAACGTTACGCTTTTGTCTAAATTGAGTTGTCCAAATGATTATAATTGCGCTGAAATTTTTGAAGTTCACCGTTATATTTTAGGTGACATTCAAATGAGGGTCAGACGGATTGGTTGTACCAATCGGAAATAGAATTTCATCCATGACCTTTTCTCATACCTGAAACTGAATCAAATTAATGTAACATTGTGAAAATTTTTGAGGTTACGCTAAAATATTTTCCGGCTTTGGTTCGAAGTGCACGGCTTAAGTATATCGTATATGGCATACGTTATCCGCGTCAAAACCATCTTTGCACTGTCTCTAGGTTGTTCGGCCGCTTAAGTGATACTTTTGATAACGGTTCTAACTGCATGGAGCCAATAAATCTGTGGCATCCTCATTTGGGGAAACATTGTAAGGCGGAAGGAAGTAGAGGAGAATAAGAAGCACAAGAGGAAGGTTGGAACGTTCTTTGATAAATGTTTCGGTTCCTCGGAAAAACTAGTCACTTTTTGTCACAATTTTCTTTCGCCTTTATTCCAATTTAGGGGGAAGATTTTCCGGTACCGCGCGTTTCATCACGTGACAGAATATCCACGACGGCATATCCTCCGACAAAATATCCCCCTACAAAATATCCCAAGGACAAAATATCCTACGGACAAAACATCCCCCGACAAGGAAGGAAGGAGACGGAGAAAGGAACTTAGTTTCGATTTAAATTTTTATCCACCTACCCCGCCCACCGTCTCCCCTCTCCCGCTCCCCCGTCCCGCAAACCCCCTTCCTGCATTCCATATAGTCAGTCCCAGTACATTTAGTTTTCAAACAGCTCGCGTGTCACCTATAAAATTTTTTTTTTTCAAATTTTAATTTTTCGTCTATTACAAATATTAATTTTGTATATTTTAAGAACAATGAATCAAATTTGGTGCCTAACATACGTCCCTATTTAAAATACCTGTAATTTAAATAATCCTTAGACAATTCTTTTAATACAAAAAAAACAGCTGCCTGCTAAATTCACTTTTATCAAACGCGAGAACTGTCAAACGCGCGAAGTTAAAATAGTCGTTAAGTTTTTTGAAATTGTTCAATTTTGTGCGCAAATTTCTTAATTTTCCTTTCCGTAAGAATCTTCTACAAAGTATTAGAAAATTAAAAAAAAATATGAATGAAATAGGTAAAGTCGTTCTGAAGTTATGGCGTGACCAAAGCAAACAGGGATTTATTTATATATATATATAGATTTTGTGTGGGTAGATCCCAACTGCACACGAGTCGTAACTGTTTTCAACCGTCTGGAGCCAGTGGGACAATGACACCTCCCAGCGGGGTATGTTATGAGGCTGAAGATAGTAGGGAGGGAAATGAGACGAGGAAGTACCCCGATATTCAGATCTAGTCACTAAAAACGGATAAAGCCATTTCAAGCAATGTTTCGATTCTGAATGCTGGTCTTTCACCAGGGCGATACTGAAGATTTCTACCACTCTTGATAATATTACTTATTCACAAAATCATTCACTTGACACTGGCTAGAAGATTGGGATGAAAAGCCACGAAAGGGAAAAAAATCTGCATTCCTTTTTTTATGATAAAATGTTACCATTTCGTTACAAATTGCCAAATTTAACTATTTATGGAATATTAAAGACAAATTTCAAGATGTTTTGTAATAATGTTTGATTTCAATATAATAATAAAATGAAATTAATATGATATATTAAATTTAAAAAAAAATAAATTATTTGACAACAAGCTTCGGCATTATGGAGAACTTGGCTAAGTATAGGGTTAAACTCTTGACGCCTGGGTGGTAACCCGACGCTTAGAGCCGTTCGACCTTCTTGCCGATATACGGTTGAAGAAGTCGAGTACGCGCGAGGAAGACTTACGGCATTATCTCTGCACTGGGATGAGACCTTGTCTATGTAGTGTAGTTTTTTAAAGGTAAAAATATGGCATTCAGTGGTGAATGATAGAAAAATTCGGGGACGCCCGAAGAAGACGAGTCACTATCAAATGAAACAATGTGTGGTTCTTCTTCTTCTTTCGTATGGTGAAGGGGTCAGAGGGGGACATATAGGTCTGCGAGCCAGTCTAGGGCCTCAGGACCTCATCAATTCCGCTGGGGAATGAATGCCGACTCTTTAAGGCCCCATCTATGCATCATGTGAGCACAACGGCTATGGGAGCTCCTTATTCTATTGATGGCGGTCCAGAGTTTTCGGGGCAGTGAGAATCCAGGCTCTCTCAGTGGGGTCTTGAACGAGATGGGCGTTTTTGACGTTGGCCGATTGCCACTCAAGCTTCCACCTATCTTCTGGGATGAGAGGTGTTCGAAGGAGTCTTTCTCCTTCCGTCCAGAAAGGTTTTCGAAACTTCTTTTTCCATCAAACTGAACACAGAGTTTGGCGTTTGCCTGTAAACTACTGAGATGAAAAGCTGTCACAACTGTTTTCGACCCATTTGGCTTTAGTCGCCAATTGAGGAAAAATCCTTCCATATCCTTGAGGTCAGAATTAAGGATCTCTTCTGCTGCATTGAAGGCTTTGGCTTGGGCTGTGATGGCGAAGTCATCTGCGTAAGCATATTTTCTGCCTTCAGTGTGTGGAAGATTTCGAGTATATATGTTAAAGAGCGATGGGGCCAGCACTGAGCCTTTGGCAAGGCCATTATTTAGGGGTATTTTTTTTTTTTTTGTTTGTTAAAATGTGGCGTAGGCGATGAACGAAGAAAGTGGTCTAAGGAGAATGTATAACGTAGAAGTAAAAGGCAGAAAAAGTCGAGGACTTCCGAGAAGGACATGGCACGATCAAAAGAAACAAATACTTAAAAAAGTAAGCTTTTCAATTCTTTACAATAATATTATTTCCACCTTAAAAATCCATAACCCCGGGCAACACCGGGTAAACGTCGGCCAGTAATAAATAAACATCAAATACTTTATTCAACAATTTGGCGCAAAGAAACAAGCTCTGCATCATTTTTAAAGTGTGTCAATTATTCCGTGAATGAGCTTTTGGCTACGTTTTTGCTTTGTTTAGTCTAGACTAGCTTTGCCAGGAAAATGGTACGTTTTCATTGAATACTTAACATTTATAAGCTGTGGGAAAGAACTGCCGGTGTTTCACAAAGGGTTTTAGCGATGTTATAGCCTGCTCAAGAAGAAATTAGGTCAATCCATTTCAATTACCTGTTTCTAGGCATCAAAATTATAACAATACTACAGCACACTTGTGAAAAATCACAGATTATTATGATCGCGGAATTTGCGAAGCTGAAGGCATTTCGTAAAAAATATCTTCAAGATCATTGCCTTTCAAAGACAAATACTTATTTACAGTTTTCTATATTCTTTATTTAAGTTTATTCAGGAAACACACAGTTCAAATTAATTTTACAATTAATGGACACAATTTTTTTTTTTTTTTAACTTTTTGGGCAAGAAGAAGAACAATTTTTCCACATAATTGTGTTTTGTGACTAGATCTGATAAAACGAATGTATCCATTTATTCGTCTTCTATTTCAATTTCTTGAGACTCAAAATATTCCTAAAACAAGGACCACATGGTTTTTCTGGCTCCGGGTTGTTGAGGCACTTGTGCGGTAAGTATCTTATAAAATATAAATAATAATCACCTTATGAATGAAAAAACGTACCTTCCGCCTGGAGCCAAGGTAGACCATGGCATCCCCAAGTTGTGAGGTTAAAGATAGTGGAGGGGGGAGAGAGATGGAGAAAACAAAGGTGAAAAAGTACCTGGCCATTCAGATCTGGTCACCCAATGCGGCTAAAGCCATTTCAAGCAACATTTCATTTCTGAATGGTGGTGTTACACCAGGGCGATACGGAGATCTCCCGCTTTGGAACATGCCGCATATATAATATAGATACTAGCTGGTTCACGGCATGCGTTGCAAAGACAAATACATTGTTTCTCCCTGAATCACCTTTCTCGTGCGTCCCCGTTCCCCTCCCGCACACCCTTTCTGGCTAGCTTTATAAATTATAGCCAATGTCACCCGGGGATACTGTAGCTTCTCAAAAGTGAAAGAATTTTTCAAATCGGTTCAGTAGTTTCGGAGCCTATTCAATGCAAACAAACAAAAAATCATATCTTTCCTCTTTATATGTAAGCATAGATATTATTTTAAAAGCATTAATTGTGAATCTGGTCACCAAACACGGCTAAAGCCATTTCAAGCAAAATTTAAATTCTGAATGGTGGTTTTACACTAGGGCGATGCTGAAAGTATCTTCCACCCATGGAACGTGCCGTAAATATACTATATATTATTTTAAATGAATTAATGGTGAAATAATACAAGTTAATCAAATAAAAATTATGTGCTCTTGCCGGGATTCGAAGGCGCGAACTTCGGATTCGCAGCCAAGTTAATAAAATTACATGTTATAATTTTTTTTTTTCGGAAAATTAAATTGTACTAGTATCATTTCGATATTACGTTGCTACACTATTGTCATTTTTCTTCGTAGATTTTCTAATCTAACAGCATCCATTATGTAATCCTCTAGGGGTCGAAAAGTCTCTTCGATCCCTGTTCCCATCTTAATTATGCTAAGTTCTTCAACGCCCGCGGTGTACACTCCTCCCACCCCTGCGCCGCCCCCGCACCCCCCCGAGTCATAAATCTTCTCGCTTGATGCGTCAAGTTTGAAATTCCCTATTTGCATATGAAAGAGCCAAGCAATCGTTTAACCTTTCCCCTATGTTTGCTCAGTAAATCGTATCAATATTACGGATTCAAGGATGACAATCAGGGAATATATTATATAAAAAGTTCAAAGGGATAAAGGAATCTAATAAGACGCACAAAACAAAAATTACGTGTAAAGTAACTTTAACTGTAACTTTTGAAAAAACAAAATTTTGTGATTTTTAATCATTTTCACAATAAGTAAGTAAATAGAAAAAAAATTGTAAAAAAATGTTCTGATGTATATACACATAACACATACTAGTATCCTATACCTAAATACTTACTTTTATCACACATACTTTGTTAAATGCACATTCATATTTTGTTATTACTGTAATACTGATAATCTCCTGTGTACAATAATAACATTATTTGTCTTCTTTCGGCAAATACGCGTAGTGCAGCTTTCATAAATTACAGTTGATTTTTTGAAGTCCTTACTTTGAAGGTCATATTCATATTAGATTTTACTGTTTTTTTGAACCGCCAACGAATTAGGTATCTCGGTATTTAGGTATCTATACCTACTTTGATTTTACGTAAAATTTACGAAAACATGTTACGTTATTCATTTGATTTTTTGCTGAGAAAACATATTAAGCAAACTTAAGTGCATTAGTTTAACTTGTTTGGAAGTGGCGGATTAGGTTAAAGAGTTCCGCGGCGAAATAAAATGTGAAATTGAGAGAGAGCACTTCAGATTTGGCCAGATTTCTGCCGTAATGAAATAAGAATTTATGAGGCTTACCTATGTTGGTAGAACACGACATGTGTGCATTATCATCCTTCTTGGCAGGTCTGACTAGAACCCTCTTGCTTATGATGTAATAAAGTCCTAACGACACTTCTTAGTCATGACAATGATGCGGAAGTTTACGAGAGAAAGATTCCCGTAAAAATATAAAGTCTAGTTTTCTTTGTGTTTGCACGTTATTGATTGTTTTAACTATACCGTTTGGCATGTCGTCAGTATGTAATTTTTTTTGTAAGTTCCGTTTCAGTTTCAATATAGTATGATCAGGGCCGGATTAAGCTTGTCGGGGCCCCTAGGCAATGCAAGTCTCGGGGCCCCTACCTACCTTTTTTTAACTTCCAAAAAAAAAATTCTACCATAACGTATTTTTATTCATAATTAATGTTATTTTTTTCTATTTTTTATTTTTTTATTTAAAAAAAAAAAAAAATTATATGAATACCGCACTAGAGTCCCAACTGCTCCCGTCTCCCCGTCTGGAGCCAGTGAGACTATGGCATCCCCAACTGGGGTATGTTTTGAGGCTGAAGATAGTGGGGATGGGAAGGAGATATGGAGGAGGAAGGTAGGGATGTACCTGGTTATTCAGATCTGGTCACCAAACACTGCTAAAACCATTTCAAGCAACGTTTCAATTCTGAGTGGTGGTCTTACACTAGGGCGATACTGAGAGTATCTTCCACTCTGGAACGTGCCGCAAATATACTATACCTATATTATTTTAAATGAGTAAATTGTGAATAACACTAATTGATTGAATAACATTTATTTGACACGCCAGGATTCGATCCCGCGACCTTCTAATTGCGAGTCAAGAGCCTTACCGCTGGACTACGCCGTCCAGCTACGAAGTAATGCCATCATCCCATTCAATAAAAAAATTGAAACGAATACAATACAATCCAATAATTCTTTATTCTACATAATAGGATACAGACACCGACTCCAAAAATAACAATCGTACGAAATTATTTTTTAACTTTTTAGTGTATTTTTGAAGTCGTTTTTTGTTTTGTTAAATTTTTTGTTTATTGACAGACGGATTGCAATCTTTAGAGCACAGGCGTCGGGTAGGAATATCATCCTTGTTCTACAGGTATTACAATGGAGGATGCTCCGAGGAACTAGCGTCATTGATCCTTTTAGCATCGGTGCATAGTCGGGAAACACGCCAAACATATGTACACGGTTGACATTTGTCACATGAAAACGGGTCTCTTCTTCGACTCGTTCTTGTGTTCAGCAGCTCGGCTGTGGAACGATTTGCTGGCCTCTGTGTTTCCTCCTTCCTATAACATGGGTCTCTTCAAGACCAATGTTCATTCCTATGCCGTTATGTTGACTTAAAAATTCCCTCCACACAGCATCTCAGATGACATAGGCCCTGAGGGTATTATTTTTCCTCAGGGGCTCCTGTGTGGAGTTAAGGCTCTGTTACCGGCCCCAAAAAGAAGAAGATCGGGAGATACGAAATTACGAATGTTAGAGGAGAGCGCTAACATTTACAGCGCCAAAATCGATGCAAAAATTGCGAAAATTTTTAATAAAACACGACTCGTTTAAAATAGAGCAAAAATCTCTTAGGAGCTGTCTAAAACAGTATTTAATGAAACACTGTGAATTTTTTCATACATATAAATTGTAAAATAACGGAAACAGACTTGAAAATAAAAAAAATTGGAGCATATTTTGCGATTTTTTTCTATTGAGGGAATTTCATATAATTTTCGTTTTGGCGTGGAGAATGTGTAGATATTATCTTCAAAAATAACATATATTTTTTTAAGAGCTTAAAAACTTAAATTCAATCACTAAAACAGAGATAAACTACCCTTCCAGGCTGTGCAAACGGTGTGTATTAACGGTGCCGTTTGTCAATTGAATAAAATTTTCATGGGGTTTTTTAGTAAGGCCGCAAATGTTTAAGGGAGGTTTGCAAGAAATCGGTAGAAATTCGGATAGCGGCCTTTTAATGTAAAAATAAATAAAAAAATCTCAGGGCGCGGGGCCCCTTGCCGATGCGGGGCCCCTAGGCAGTTGCCTACTCTGCCTTAGGGATAATCCGGTACTGAGTATGATTAAGTTAAGACTCATTTTTCAAATGAAAAATCGTGGTATTTTTCTGCACGAAAAAATGTTAAAAAAGGTATGTCATTGATATAGCGACGATCCTTTGGACAGTTAGTAAATTTCCTTATTTGAAATTTAAAAAAAAGTTATATAACATATATGGTTTATAATTAGGTAGTTAGGCATTTAAGTATCTACTTCTAAAGATAAATAATATTTTTGATATCTTGATTTGAATTTGTTAGAGGTCACGGGTTTTTAGTCTAGCAAGAAATATAATTTTTTTTTTTGGTTTCTTTCACAGAAAAAATGAAGACCTTAATATCCTTTTTTAATTTCTTTTTAATAAATTATTCTTGTCCATATTTATAAATTAAAAGTACAATAATTTAACGATAGTTATATTTTATTTTAAAATTAGCTTCACACGTGAGGCTCTGAGGATATAATTTCAATCACGGCCTATGTCATCTTAGGGGATTATGTGTGGAGGGTTTTTTTGGGGAAAGGAAGGAGAGGAAGTTCTGAGAAGGAAAATGGTACAAGCCGTGGGTAGGAGTCTTAGTTAAGTAATTAACTATCATTTTTTGTACTTTATTTTAAATTTTAAAGTGGAGATTGAACAAAAACTAAAATGGTCTATTGGACAAAAAAGAACTGAGGCGACGCAATGTTAATCTTTTTTATTTACAAAAGGGTAAAGGGAAAATTTATTCAAATTCATCACGGTAGGACTGCTTCACAATATACATTCTGTGCAATAGGTTTACAGGACAGTGGAAGTAGCAGATTGGCCAGTGGGTTCTACCAAGAAAATAGACATAGTATCTAAACACGATGATGAATAATGTATTAGATCAGGAGTCTTTCGCTCTTATCGCTGGAAGGCCGCCTACAAAATATTAAAGATCTCTCGGACCGCAAAATTATATTAGAATTTTATCACAGAAGACTTTTCTTTGACTTATATTCTAATTTCAATTATTACATATATGGAATTACTTAAACGCACTACATGTTGGAAGTTAAAACCCATCACCAACGATAACTGTTCGTAGGTACATTTTGAAATATTAAATGATTTAAAAACAATTAGCGCTTTTATAATTACCGTGACGACTAAAAAGGCAATAAACATAAGTTATTTATCGCTATAATGCTGCAGCTCTTTCTTACACATTATATAATGGCGAGACAAAAGATGAGACATACAAAATACGTGTGACTGTTTTCACCAAATTACTACTTTTTCCTTGCGTTTAATTTTAGAGATGTTTGGTAATGATTACATGTTTCTTTTGCGGGGGGCGCAGATATACGTTTACCGTTTGTCTCATCTTCTACTGTTGTTATTTTGTGTGTAAGAAAGAACAGCAGCATTACATGTGTAAGAACAAAAGCAAAACCATCAGCGCATTGATAATTGACGTTTTTTATTTTTTTGAATTCACTTACACTTCAATATTATCCTTGTAACTATATTCCGTACTTTCGAAATAGGCCACTTGCATGGATCTCATAACGACTTGGAAAAAATCCTGTGGATAGATTTTTTTACTAAGATTACGAATATGTTAGTAAAAATTTTAAGAAATGTATAGTTTTTCTTATTTTAAATAAATAAATCCATTATTTGAACTCTTGACGTCACTACATGAAAATGTCCCGTCTCCGATTACGTTCCCTTAATTTTGTAAAATTCCACACTGATTAATTTTTTTTATGTGGCAACACTTTGATATCCGGCGAATTTTTGAATTTGCGTTTAACGTTCACTAGATTTATTGTTTGTTCTATGCGAACTTATCCTTTGGTTTCATTTTTTTATAAAGATGGCGGTGTTTTTACAGATGTTACGAAGAGAACCCCGTACAATTTATTGCTATTCGTGTGGAAAACGTTATTTTTTTAAAATGATTTTCGGCTATGTAATTATCGTTTTTTCGCACACATAAAATTATGTCCCGTATATCCGGTTTAAAAAAAATGGTCTGATTTTTCGGATTGAAAGTTTCAAAAAATCGCCAGGGTTTCAAAAAATACGACTAAAAATAAAAAAATTCGGAATATCTTAGAATATTTGCCTTAACCGGAAAAAAAGTGATGCAAGTGGCCTATTATCGTCACGGCTAGAAGTATTGTAGTGGTCTACGGAGACGTCGCGGTGCAGGGTGTGAGAGAGATGCAAGAAAATTATCAAGTTTTTCCTTTGGAGGAAACAGACCTACTTACAATGTATATCTCATTTTTTGAAAGAGCAGCATTAAAGCGATAATGAACATGCATATGTTTAGCGTTTTTTGCCACCACGGTACCGTAACCCTATATCGTCACGGTAATAATAAAAGCGTTCAATATCAGATTTGTGGCTTTTCGACGCTCGCTTTTACTTATATTGCGCGGCGAGAAATTCACTTTTGCGATTCACGCCCCACAATGTGGAGCATATTACAATATTTTATGCATCACTTCATGCATGTTTCACTAAAAATTATTAAATTTGATTAGCTCCCTTTTAATTAAAAAATAAAAATCTTAAATTTAACAGAAAAAAAACATACATATTTTATTAATGAATTATAAATGTTATTTCCACCTCACTTTTTTGTCGTTACATGTAAAAATAATTTTTTAAAACTTTTTTTCAAATTGTACATTTTTACTTAGTTTAATTTGTGGTCAATCTTTAGATATGCATATATAGCGTGTTGTTTTCTCTGTCCAATACCGTTAAGATAATATTTTTCACTATGGTAGTAAGGGGGACATGACGATTTCTACGAGACCTATTTGAGCTGGAACAAATATGGTCTCCTGTGCTTAAACGGGTTAATAATCGTGAAGTGTTTCAATTAAATTAATTATTTACGCTTTCAAAGGTAAGAAAGAAAGTCTTGTGTTAAACAAAATGGGTAAAAAAATGTTTCGATCAATAGAGAACATAGTACAAAATCGGATTAACAAAATACTACATGAATTGAATTTCTGAGTTTAGAAGCATTTTCACAAAGAGGAACATCTACCCAAAACGTTTTTTTTTGTTTTAATTTTTATTCTCTGTGTAGATGTATACGAAATGGCAATTTCAGATTTTCAAAATCCTGCTTTTGTATAATAGAAAATGGTAAATTTTCACAAAGTGAAACATCTACTTACGTACATCCATGTAAAATTGAAATAACTAGGAGGGTAAATAATATAAAAGAGCCATTATTATCTTATTTTAATGTACCTGAGTAGATCCCAAGCTATATATATTTATATATTTTTTATTAAAACTTTATATGTACGTACAACGTACATTGTACCTAGATATTATCAAGACAATCAATATTATATTTTCTTCTTTTTGTCCTCGTATAAAGCGGGCAAAGCATTGTGAAATCTTTTTTTTTTCAAATATGTACATATTTCGCATTTATCTAAATTCGCATTTTTCGACTTGTTTTTAAATAAAGATTGCTTTCACAATTCACTTGACTTTTCTATTTTTCATCATGCCTAACAGATAATTGAATTTGCATTTAAAGATTATAATAAAAAAATATTGAAATAGTGATTATCCACCTAAAACTGTCCCACGAAAAAAAAAGTTTTATTTTTATTTTATGATATTTCTTTTGTGAAAACGCTCCTCAATTAATACGTCTTCCGCAAATTTGAAAAATATCATGCAATTCACATCTCCTTTGAACTTTTGTTAGCGCGAAAACCGTGAAAGGCAATTTTTATTATTTTTTAAACGCTGGCGGGCCGGTTTAGTAGGCGGTTGGAGAGCTCTGCATTTGATAGTCCTTTTCAGTTTCAGTGCCGGCAACCCGGGCGTTTATTTAGTTTCATGGTTATTTACATTGTTTTCTTTTCTTTTACCCGCCTCACTAGACAAAGTCTGTTCCGAGGCGGGTAAATCACATATTATGTTTGTTCCAAAAGAAATGTGTGTGTTTAAACAAATATATATATGTATGTGGAAAGATAAAAAAGATAATTTATATGTTGGTATATTAAATATTTACATACATACTTTGTTTGTTTTGTTTTTTTTGTTTTTTTTGTTTTTTTTTTGTATTTTTTTTTATTTTTATTAGTTACATTTCCATGAGAAGATTGCATATGTTATATAGATAAAAGTAAATTAAAATTTTGTGACAGTTGAATATAGCGGTTAAATAATAATTAATATTGCAAAATTGCAGTTTCTCGTATTTGTTTTATTTGAATATTATATAATTTCGTCCTTAAATTCCTACAATCAGCTTTCGGGTAAAATTCGGATGTTTTTTTTTACCGAAACAAAAAAATACGCAGAGGGGAGCAAAAGGGTGATTAAACGATTGGTCATTTAAACTTTGGATCATTATCTTTCCGCTAGGTGGTAAAATTTATAGATACATTCTTCTCCAGGTTTGGAATTTCGAAACCATCTGAATTATTTTACACGTATACAATGTTTGTCTTGTAACTATCTTCGATTCATGCCTTAATCCCATCAAACACAAAATATTTATACTACGCATCTCATTAAACATCAAATTGCGATGTACCCCAGAAGAATGGGCGTGTTATATAATAAAATAAATCTTTAGGTATCTTGTATCTTCATGTTACCATGAAGATATCACTTCTAATGAAGCGCTATTATACCTAAATTATTCTTTAAAAAAAGGTAATTTATTAGTCGTACGTAGTGGCACAAAGTGGTTTGTGAAAAAAAATATTGTAATGAAATTGAAGAACTTTATGTTACTTTTATCAGGTAAGTTAGCCCTTCTTTCACTTTTAGATATGAGCGCCGCATTTGACACCATTGACCACGACTTCCTTATTAAGAGACTAGAAGTAACATTTGGTTTACACTCTAACATAAAAAAATGGCTACAATCTTATCTATCCAATCGCTCTCAAGCAGTGAAAGTTGGAAACAAACAGTCCAACTTCACAAAACTCTCTTCAGGGGTACCTCAGGGATCCGTTTTGGGTCCACTTCTTTTCATTATCTTCACAAATGATGTCGCAAAAATTATCGAGTCATTTGGTCTATTATCTCACTGTTATGCTGACGATCAGCAAGTATATTTTTACTGCACACCAAATGAGATCAACGGCCTTAAAATTCGCACAACTGAGTGTCTAGAAGCGATCAGTCTTTGGATGTCCTCGAACAAACTTAAGTTAAATCCCACAAAGACCGAGTTTCTCTGGGCAGCCACGAATAGACGCCAATATTTAATAGACAACTCACCAATTTCTATTTCCGGTAGCGACGTAATTGCAAAAACAACCGTCAAACTTCTAGGTGTTTATCTGGATTCAGACCTTTCGCTAAAAAGTCAAGTAAATAGGACCGTCAGTACTGGGTTTTTCTATCTAAGACAACTTAAATCAGTTCGTAGGAACCTCTCAACGGAGGCAACTAAGCTTCTTGTGAACTCATACATAGTTTCACGTCTTGATTATTGTAATGGCATTTATGCAAAACTTCCTAAATGCCAAACTGATAAACTACAATCAGTGTTCAACGCCGCAGCACGGCTAATTACTGGGGTACCCAAGTTTTCGCACATTTCGGAACACCTTCGAAATCTTCACTGGCTGAAGTGTCCTGAAAGGATCCAATACAAGTTATGCTGGATGGTGTTTAAAGCTCTCAATGAAATGGCTCCACCCTATATCTCTGAATTATGCATTCCGGAAAATATTGGTCTAAAGCAGTCAACTCTTAGATCAGCGACATCATCTGCAATCGGAAGGTTGAAAGAACTTAAGCGAAATCCGAACACTAATTTTGGTGATCGTGCATTCGGAGTATCCGGCCCTGAGGCTTGGAATAAACTTCCTATGGAATTAAGATGCATAACCAGCCCAACAGAATTTAGATCCAAACTTAAAACTTACCTATTTAAACACTCATTTCCATAAATTCGCTTTTCCATTCAAATATTTCTATCCAATCTGTTGTTGAGCGATGAATTATCTTATTGCGGTTGATATCGACGATTAAATTCATTCATTCATTTAAGATACCTATGCTTTCCTTTATATACAGTTAACCCATTAAAATCATTTTCAAAACCGTGTTATAAAATATTGTAATATTATGTACGAACTTCCTTCTTCTTCTGGCGCTAACAATATTAATATTAAAAAAGGGTATAAAATATTTTGTAAAATGTGTAGAATAAAATATGTATGTATGTATATATAAAATCATCAAACTGCTTCGACTTGCAGCAATAACTTTCTTCTCTGTCTGTACCTATATCGGTAGAGTTTTGTTGATCACTTGGTAATATTAGACACCTCGCAAAACTAAAAAATATTTATTGTTAAATGTAAACACCTATTTCAATTGTAAATCTCTAATTTTAAGTCACATTTGTAAATATATATGTATGCCACTAGTTTTCAGTCAGTAGTAATAAGTCATAGTCGTAAGTCTCTAGCTATGTACATAATATATAAGTCTTAAATGTAAGTACCTAGTTATAATTTTGAATCTTAGTTGTAAGTCTATCGTATTAATTTTATTTTATTGTATGCTTATATGTACAGCGCCCTTGAGGTGATTTTTCACAAAAACGGCGCTTTATAAATCAGCCAAGTATTATTATTATTATTATTTTACATTAGCTTCACACAGGACGTCCTGAGGAAAAAAATATCTCTCAATGCCTATTTCATATTTGGGGATGGTATGTGGAGGGTCTTCCAATTCAATTCAATTTCAATTCAATTTATTTTTATTCTTTCAAAAACATTACAAAATTAAACATAAATGGCAGGCTACAAATTATACAAGCATTAATAGAGTTTGCCTTTTAAATGCAGCTTCACTAACGCTAAATATGTCGATATCCGAATAAATTCTGTTCATCTGCAAGATTGCTCTCCCGCCCGGCATGACCATCGGCAAGTTAGTCCTGCAGGCCGGAAGATAGAACAGTCTGCGCTGTCGGTGGCGAAGAAAACCATCGGGAACATAGAAATGAATGCTATCCAAGATAGCTGAGATTTCAAACCATTCGCGTATTTTAAGGGAAATGTAGGATAGGAAGTTCAGGGAAGGAAAAAGGTATGAGGGGTGAGTTCGAATCTGGGGGTTAACGTTTTTTTTATGTTTTTTATATGAATACCGCACAAGAGTCCCAACTGCTCCCATCTGAAGCCAGTGAGACTATGGCATCCCCAATTGGGGTATGTTGTGAGGCTGAGGGTAGTGGGGAGGGGAAGGAGATAGGGAGGAGGAAGGTGGGGAAGTACCTGGCTATTCAGATCTGGTCAACAAACACTGCTAATGCTATTTCAAGCAACGTTTCAAATTCTGAATGGTGGTCTTACACCAGGGCGATACAGGGAGTATCTTCCACTCTGGAACGTGCCGCAAATATACTATATATTATTTTTAAATTAATAAATTGTGAAATAGCACAAATTAATCAAATAAAATTTATTTTCCCCGCTTCGATCCCGCGACCTTCGGTGTGCGAGTCAAGCGTCTTACCGCTGCGCTACGCCGTCCGTCAAAATGAATCCATTCCTCCCAATGCGGTGCAAGTGCAAGGCGATGGGTCGAGAGAGACCGGCTGATACCTGAGCCAGTATCTACCGATCCGGCCCGTCACGCAGTTGGTGGGCAAAGGCATCCGCCGTGAAGACATAGAAAAACTTCACCCATGAACCTAGCCACCCCTGCTAAGTCACCAAACGAACCACTTGGGGTGGCCTATGGTAGGGGTGTTGGTTAGCCAATAAATGGTTCCCGGGATGGCGGTACTCACAACCATTCCCAAATTATCTGTATTATCTACTTTATAAATAGTCACTTATTTATAAAGCGCCAACTAGTAGGTATGGGTTGTTTAAAAAAATTTGAACAATTCATCAAATATTTGAAGTTAATTTTTACGTTTTGTTGATGACCTTTTTAAGTTGTGTGATATTTTCAGTTTTATGAAGCAACTGGCCTATGATGAAATAATAACAGAACTTGAATAGAACTTACACAAAACGTGAAAATGAACTAAAAATATTTGTTGAATTGAAAATTTTTTTTGAAATAACCTGTCCTTAGTATTTCAGAAGCCTTAATAATACTCTATTTATAGTCACCTATTTCCTGAAATAAGGGTATTTATAACATTAATATATAGCATTGGTTAACCCCTCAGGCTTGGGGTATGTTTTGTTAGAAGGTCAAAATATATCTGCTTTGCAATAAATTCCAAATTAATGGAATATTTCTGAAGGTATCCGAAAACTAAAAACTGGTAAAATACGATTTTAAAATTTATAATTTGAAATAAACATAAAATCTTTAAAATATGAAAAATTTTAATGCAAATAAAAAAGTTTTAATAATTGCTCACCTTACGTTTTTTCTAACTAAAATTGTTGATACGTGAAAAAATAAAAACACGCACATATTTTATTATAAAAATGTATTATAAACTTTATCATCACCTCACTTTTTGTCGCTTCATGTAAAAAAAAAATAATAAAAAAATCCTTAAGTTTCATAATTTTTTTTTCAAATTGTGGTCGGAAACTTTGGTTTCATAAAGATGAACATTTTAATTATTTTGTGTTTATATTTTAGATTAGAAATCTTAGTCTTCCCTTTCTAATACTGTTCAGCCGAGCTATTCTCTATGTTTTGTGAGATCTCTTTGGCTGTTATTTGCTTTTTCTATCGGCCGATGTCAGAATTTCAGCCCTTTCAGTCTCGATCGAGATAGATATCGGGTGAGTTCTCTTGTCAGATTTGTGTGATTTTCTAAGGCTGTTAAATGAATAAATAATCATTCATACTTGCATAAATTCGTGTTTAATCGACCTAAACTAAAATATGTGACAGCTCACAGCTGAAATTCTGACACCGGATTATAGAAAAAAGCAAATAACAGCCAAAGAAAATCACACAAATCTGACAGGAGATCTCGGGCGAGATCTATCGCGATCTCACAAAAGATAGAGAATCGCTCGGCCGACCATATTTCTCACCATGGTAGTAAGAGAGACACAAATACGATACTGATTGAGTTATTCCCAAAAGCGAACAAATTGGCTTGAGGGGTTCATATTCCGTGCCAACGCTGCTTAAACATTTCAAAGGCGATTGTACACAAATCTGTTTACTGAAGCATTCACACACTTCACTGGACTGAATATGCTATAATATGTGGGCGGAGGAAATTGCGGAAAATCCTTTATCGTTGTTAATACTTGTTGTTCAGCATTTAATACTGAAATACAAGCTTTCGATGGCCACTATCCGAAACAAACAGATTAAACAAACATTTGTCTTTTGACGAATGTTAACCGAATATTATAAGTAGGTACAATTTATTATTAAAAAACTGTTGTTTGTTTTTTCCGCCTACATTATTATCACCTAGAGCCACCGACGAGATAAACCGATAGAAGTATATTGTTGGCATACCAGAAGCAAGCTCAATTTTCTCTTACTTCTGGCAAAATTTACCAAATAATATCGAAATTATTTTTTGAGCAGACAATCAACTTCATTTATGATCCCGTAAATGGTTAAGTGAATTACTTGGTGGTTAGCTTTAGCAGATCTATTTGAATTAAAAATATATTTCAACTAGTGCTTTAGGTTGTGCGATTTTTTTGTTTGTCATGGTACTTTTTTTTCATGCCTTTGGGCTAATGGAGGTATGTGAAAGAAACTTTTGATTGACGACATTCGTAACAAAAAATGTAAAAATATATGAATCATAAAAACATGTTTTCAAATTCTTGATAAGAGCTTCTAAGTAATGGGAATATTCCCGTACTCTCATATAGCATTTCGCATCAAAATTTATTTTTGTAGTAAGTGTTAAAAAAAACTATATTTTAGCAATAAACGCCTTTAACGTGGACAAAGAATGTTTTAATCTTAATTAAAAGGAATTTATAAGAGAATTAATAATTTATTTTTTAATTATTTAAACGCCATAGAATGGCTTTTAAATTCAAGTGATAGGTACATGATATTATAAGTATACAGTGTTACACAGGAGATTATTAGTATTACAATAATAACAAAATATGAATGTACATTTAACAAAGTATGTGTGATAAAATTAAGTATTTAGGTATGGATACTAGTATGTGTTACTAAACTAATAATCAATGTTATCATAACAGAGAACATATAAAAATAAAAACATTGTGTATGTATTGTTTTACAGTTATTCGTCTCGCTTTGTAGAATATAGGTATCTATAAACTATTTATTAGGTTTATAATCGTAATCACTAGGTGTGATAGCTATTTTATCTTCCGAAGAAAGTGATTCTTACGAAACAATTCTTGTGAAAAATGCATTGAAATCTGTTTATTTTAATTTTATTAGGTATATGAATTAAACTGATCCAAAGTATGACATCTCTAAGCATTTTAAACTAGTAATTATTGATGTGCTTTAACACTGCGTACATCTCTTTATGTCGGTAACATGGCACTTAAACTATGTTTGTCACAACCGTGCCTCCACGAAGGAAACATTATTACAGATATTTTACCTACATTATTTAAATTATTATATGGTTTTTATTCCTAGAAACCGGTACTATCTCCACAATGTACGAGTTCAATTTACGACATTCTTATAAAGATACCGTTGAAGATAGAATACGACAATGTTTAGTGTGATCGTGCGGTGACAGCTCACGTATGCACTGCCCTTAGCGCTCAGCTGCGATTAACTTAATTAATTTGCGGAGCCTTCAACCATCCCTAGAGTCATTCTTCTGGCTGTCTCTCACCCCTTGCAGGATTCTGTGCTCCTGTTACAAGGAATACTATAATAGAACAAAGGTGTTGCCTTCACAGTGCAATGAAAATAGGTCAATCAGTTGTTTGAATTAGTGACGAGATCAGAATGCTCATGTAGGCACTTCTCCACATTCCTAAACCGTTTCATTTCACACTATTTTTGTTAAAACGATTCTTGGCAGTGGAACTATGAAAACTCTTGTGCGGAATCAATTAAAAATATATCTGTCTACGTGTTATATGTTTTAGATGGGTGTTAAAATTATACTCCCATCTTTATGCCAGCCTATCTGTATTATCCAACATTTTTAACTCACCGAGAAGAACAATATAATTTTGTATCCACCTAGCTTTCAGGAAAGCATGTGTTTATCCAACACCTCTCAATAGATATCCTGGCTGTAGGTTCTACAGCAGGGGTTGGTAACTTCATAATATCGTAACCCGTTTGGAGGAATGTATTCGTACCTACTGGGAAGCAGGAGGGGAAATAGGGAAGGCGGGATTTGTTGATTCAGGACGGAAACTCCAAGTTGGTAATTCATTTCACATACGTTTGTTTACAAAATAAAGAATTGTTTTAATGTTACCGGCATTAACTTTGCAGGAGTCATCTTCTTTCAGCAGATTTTTTGTTGTTGTGAATATCGCGCAAGTGTTCTGACAATTCAAATACGGTGGGACTACTACACCGAATGGTAACTTTTAACGACGATACAGATAATATAACGCAGTACTATAATAAACGTGCGGCATAATCACTGTATATTATTTTGTTTTGATTGTGTGTGAAGTAACACACGCAGTTACATTAAATTAAATAATATTTGCGGTTTGGTTTTCGAATCTTCTGCATCTATCTAATTTCTCGATTTCGTCTTGTAGCCAGAAGATTTTTTTTAGTTAGCTTCACTGTAATACCGCCACGACAGACCTACTCGTAACTTACGTTCATCTCGTCTTTATACAAGAGACCGTAGTTGTTCCGAGAATGTTTAATCTGACGATGGCCTTTCTCCGCTCAATGCCAAGAAAGTTATAGATATTTTTGGCCTCCAGCCATTCAGTTGGTTGCAATATTCAGTTGTCGGATGTACTTCAGATCCATTCGTGGTTAACCCTTTACCAAAGGCTGAGCCTTTTAGAAACCAGATTTACTTTGGTTTCAATGGAGCTCCGATACTACTTGAGCTGGTCTGAGATACTCACTTGATATGACCTTTTTGTTTAAGCTTTTCAATGGTTTCTTCACTCTTTGAGGCTTCTATCAGATTGACATGAACTATCATTGATCTCCACTTTTCTGAAATCAGGTTTAAATTTAACAGATTGGTCTTATTCTTGGCTCGAATATTACCACGACTTTTTTCGTTTCGTGTTTTACTTTTTGTTCGAGGGTGGAGGGCGGAATTTATACTTGGTCGATGCCTTCTTTTTACAACATTTGGCTAATTTTTAATTATTATAAAATATGGCGGCTGGAGTGCTCAATCGAGATTGTTTATGTGCATCAAAAACAGCGTGGAACATCAAACTCATCCTTGTGGAATGCCAGTTTTTTTTAAATGCAAAGTCCTTTAACTTTCTAAATTTAAATAAAAATACTGTTCCGATCTGCTTCCAAAAACTAATGTTATCTAAAACTACCGCTACTTTCTACCCGGAGAACGATAAATATTCTTAAACTTTTTTAAAATTACCTCCTGAATTACTTCAAAGACTGCAATATTAATATATTCGTATATTTTTATCATATTATTCTTTAACATGACGTAAATCTATCTGTAAAAGACTCAAAGACATCAAATAAATATAAATCTGTTCAAAAAAACTAGTTTTCAACCCTTTTATATTTACGCTGACGGACGAAGATACTCCGGTAATTAATATTAAATTCACAGTTACAAGTTTCAACAGTAATTACATATTATTATGTGAAAATCCATCCTCTTAGAAATCTCAGTCAAAGTATATAGGATTTTTTTTATAAAAATGTACTTTATCGATAAAGACAGAAAGCAAGCTGTTTATTTTCTGTTTTTGAAGTTTTTCTTGAATTTGTCACATATATTATATAATGCTTTATAGCCAACAAAAGAAAATTCATAATCGTAAATCATAAATCATTGGGACTCTACAACTTATAGTAGAGTTTGGATACTTTTTTGTTGATGTGAACATGGAAAAAGTAAAACTCGACCGAGCCAACTTCTAACACCAATATATCACGTTTTTGCTGGCCTAGGTATAAGTGTCATAACACCATTATATTCTAAAACTTTGATCTACATGACGCTTCCATCTTAAACTTTTATGTTGTACTATAAAACCATTTACGAATAATTGCACTCGGTAGACCCATAATTTAAATCACACGATTTATGGCAATCCGTTATTTTTATCGAAAAATTCTAGAATTTAAATAAAACTTGGAATTTCATTTTATCTTACGTTCGACGATTTAAGAACACAGTATGGCTCAAGGCAAAATAATTTATCAGGTGCATATTTAATTTTATTATTCGTTTATTTTATAACCAATATCCATATTTGATGCAGTAAGTAGTCTTGATATCAGTAAGTGCTAATTGTTCTCGCTACGATATATTTTCTCATAATTTGATCTTGCTTCGTATATAACATTTTTGTTTTTTTTTTTAAAGATATTTCTATTTAACTAGCAGACCCGGCCACACGTTGCTGTGGCTAACGAAACACAACGCCATTACCCAACCTTTATAAAATGCCCGCTGCCTGAATTGAATATTTGAAATTCTCGGCTTTTTTCTACTAAAATACGCATGTATTATACATATAAACCTTCCTTTTGAATTACTCTATCTATTGGAGAAAACCGCATGAAAATTCGTTGCGTAGTTTAAAAGATCTAAGCGCACATAAATTTTGAGCGACTTCACTTTATACTATGTAATGATGATGATGCAGTCACAAAAATGTTCACCAAATTTTTTTACATTTTTAAATAATATCGTTTTGTGATAAATTTACGTCAAAGGTAACTTACAATTTTTTTTAGAGTAGGTAGAAGCCTTTTCTGGAGAGTTGTGTTTTAAATGACAGGAGAAAATGACCGTTATTTCCAACATTTCGATCGATCTATCTGAGTCTCCGATCAGTTAAATGATTAGTTTAGTAACGCTCAATTCGCCTGTTGGTCGGAGAGTTGCGTTGGGAAAAGCGTATTTGTGCATTTGAGGAGTGTTGAACCAACATTTCGGCTCAACAGTTGAGCAGTAGGATCGGGAACGACGGCCGTTAGTATGGCTTAGTTTAATGTTACGTAATAACTATTATAAATATTACTGTTGTTATTAGAAATTACAAATTGCACTGTTGAAAACCATTACCTCATGCAGAACACACATTTCTACAGGCGTAAAGTTCACGTTATTATAATATTACACCACCAGAATCACTCATGGTCGGAATTACACCTGAACGAAATTATACACAGATAGACTTAAATCTACTTAAATTACACTTACTGGAATTACACATGTCAAAAAAAGGTGTGTGCTAAATAAATTTTATATAAGTAAAAAAAAAAGAATTAGGCAAGGTCAAGTTTTTTTAAACATGTATTGTGTATTGCCAGTAGTTGTAATTTTCTCCACGTGTAATTTAGTTCTCATGTAATACTTGCACTGGTGCGTGAAATCCATTACTGTGTAATTTTGTCATGTAACCAATTATTCTTATTCAAAATTAATAGAATACTTAGGACGGGTTGTTTTTAATTTTTTTTAAACAAATCATCAAATATTTCAGCAAATTATGTCAATTTTCACGTTCTGTGTAAGTTCTGTTCAAATTCTATTATTACAACTTTATACGTCAGTAGAACTTTCAAAGAAACTTGAAAATTAACTTTAATATTTGATGAATTGTTAAAATTTTTTTAAACAATCTATCCTTAGTTTTGACCACGTTTATTTGTTAAAACCAATATGTTTCGTAAGCAATGCTTACTTCATAAGAGTTTTATTTAAACTAAGTAAAACCTAATGAAGTAAGCATTTCTTACGAAACATGTTGGTTTTTTTCAAACAATAAACGTTTTTAAAACTAAGTTTTCTATAAAGTTTTAGTTAAAATGGTGTAACGAAATAAGTTTCCTGTGTTTGAAGAATTTAATTCTTAACATCAATTCTGTAGTTTCATTCATTATCGGACCACCCGGTAGAGCCGTTCATAACTTTCCGCTTATCTACGACATGTTTTCCGACTTATCCCCTAAAAGGCCTCCGGTGCGGCCGGGCCAAGAGTAATCTCTCATGTTATACGAGGCTGAACGCGTGTTATTGGAATACATAATAAGATGGTGCGTTGCTACTTGCCGCTTGGCACAGCCCTGGGAATATTGTCACAGAAGGGCTGTCCCTCTTTTCTTACCCTTACCAGAGAGCAGAGATAACAATAACAATAATAATAACAGTTTTATTCCGGGGTATTATTCGCAGGGTTGTGCGTTGAAATGTATCCAATGATGGCATCACTGTATTTGTTTACATTAGCTCCACCCAAGAGGCCCTGAGGAAAACAATTTCCCTTGTGGCCTACGATTAATTAGGTGAGGTGTGTCTGGGTCTTGGCGGCGAATGCGTCTGCCCACCAGGTTGGTGAAATGAGACCGTTTGATCTCTCCAGTAGGACTCTCTCAGAACACTTTGTACCCCATTGGGGGGAGGGTTGGAATCACACGTCCGTTACTCATGGACACGCTGACCCCAGATTCCTTCCCACCCCTAATACCCTTTTCCTTTCTAGAACTTTTTCTCTTTCATTTCCTAAAAAACCCTCCACATAGCATCCCCAAAGATGACATAGGCTCTGAGGAGAATTATTTTTCTCAGGGCCTCCGCGTGAAGCCAATGTAAAAAAAGTGAACAAATTTGAATAACCTTGTTATTCTCCTCATTCCATTTTCTTTAAAACATTCCCAAACATTTGGTTCCATAGTTCTACGAGTAAACAATAAGCATAACATAAGAGCTATTAAAAATTGATAATTATGCTAATTTCGGTTATCTATGACTTATTCAGTGTCATTTTAAAAATTCGAACAGCTTCCAATAAAATTATTAATTATTTTAACAGTAAATGTTTTTTATTAATCTTTTTCAAAATTGGAATTATAATATTCCGTGATTTTTTCCATGTCTGCGCTAGTATTGTGCGTTTTCCCGCTTGAAACTATTTTCTTTATTAAAATTGAACTTAAAATTATATATTTTTTAAATGTTTATTCCAGATCTCTCAATCATAATATACCTTGATTTTGCCCAGGTCTGCGCTAGTATCATCAAGCGGTGACCGGCCAACTCAGAATAAAAAAAAAACTCAGAACCACCTCAGAAAGGTCATTAAGAGTGATTATAAAAAAATATTTAAAAAATTGGTTAAATTGATTAAATTAGGTTAGGGTTACCGGCTATTTTAAAATTATTTTTTCATAGCTTTTAATGACCTTTCTAAGGTGGTTCTGAGTTGGTATCATTCTGAGTTGGCATGGAACCCGTCAAATTTCGGTTGTGCCCTATATAAGGTGCGTTTTCCTGCCAGAAATTATTATTATTATTTTTATTGTGTATTTTATTTATATATAAAATTTGACATCTTATATCTAATGTTTTCTTTTCTATGACTACTACAATATTATTTACTACCTACTGACTAAAATTTGGACTTTACATCATTAAGACATAAGACTTTTAGCCTCCTTAACATTTACAGGGAGTTCATTGAACATTTTAAAACCTTTACGATAAATATTATTTTGTGTTCCCGATAAATTTGTTTTAGGAAGCCTAAAATCGTTGCAGTTTCTCGTAGGATAACAATGAACTGTACTGTTGATTCTAACATTATTCGACATATAATCTGGTAACATATTATTATTTAACTTATAAATAAAAACTAGAGTATTGAAAACTAATCTTTGCCTCACACTTAATTTATTGAGTTGGCGTTGCATGGTTTTATATTCATGTTTGATGAAATCAAATTTGCCTTAAATTTAAGTATCATTATCAAAATTGAGGCTGATTATGTGGATAATAATTCAGACTGGCGGTAAAGTATAAAATACAAATACATATCATATTTTATTGGAAAATTATTTTAATTGACTATTTCAAATTTATGGTATGCTCTAGTAATGAGTAATAAAGTTGTGGAAGTTAAATGGATTTCGATTATAGGTGGGCAAAAAAAGATTTCACGTTTCGATTTCCATTAATTAAATATTCAACCGTCAATCACTAAGCCTGATGCATAAAGTTTCATACCGAATGTTCATCATTTAAGAGCGAATAACCAGACAAAACCGGAAATATGTAATTTATAAATAAAATTTTAGACGTATTGACTCTTTTCCACACAAAATATATATATTGATTTCGAAAAACTATTCTTTTATCTAGTAAAGCTGTGTTTTAAATTTTGAGAAAATATGTTTACTTTTAGCACAATAAGGTTTTACAATAGGTCGTTGGCAGATTTGTTAAATTTTCTATTATACAACACACATTTGAAATCATTTAATAATGCAGTAAAATAAATCAATAAATTATCTGGGAAAGTTATGTTTCAGAATTTTAATTTTAATTTAAATAAAATCATTTAAAAAAGTTTTGTGACGAAAGTATTTTGTCTATTTATTTACGGTCTTACAAACTAATATATTTAAGATTTTTTAAACATTATTATTTTGCTTAGACATTATTGAAATATTAAAAATACTTATGATCAAAAAATAATTACAAAAAGTACATAATTTTAATAGTGTTATCATCACTCCTTTCAGCATTTTTGAATGTAGGTATAAATTAAAGCAAATTTTAAATGAAATAAAATCGATAATGAGTTATTATTTAAAAAATCTGGTACAGAGAATAATTAATCTTTCTCATTGGAACCGCCCTGTTGGATCGTAAAAACATCTTTCGACGAAACATGAATTCTCGGCCGCTGACTGGTTAATGGCCCTTAAACATTTAACATACATCCATTTCGTCATGCAGTAATACAATCCCATCAAATAACCTATAAGTATCCTATACCTATAAGTATCCTAAGCACTTTCTCAAAAATCCTAGAAAAAATTTTGAAAAGCCAAATCGTTCACTTTCTGGAATTTAATAAAAAAATTTCCCCGACACAATATGGATTTCGGGAAAGTTTGAGTACCGTGAACGCCATTGAACATTTTACAAGAATAGCCATAAAAAGTTTAGACGATGGAAAAAAATGTCTGGCTGTTTTTATAGACCTAAAAAAAGCCTTTGACACAATAGATCATAAAATTCTTCTCACAAAACTTAAAAAAATTGGCATATCTGGCACTCCACTAAATTTACTGATGACGTACTTGACAGGACGAACACAACAAGTACAAATAGGTCAACAAAAAAGCAATCCTCTTCCAATAAACTACGGCGTCCCTCAAGGAAGTGTCTTGGGACCAATCTTATTTCTCATCTACATAAATGAAATTACCAAACTTCCCATCAATGGAAACATAATTAGTTTTGCCGATGATACTGTTATGTTATTCCACGAAAAGGACTGGATGGACACTTATAAAGAGGCTGAACATGGACTAACTGTACTTCAAAATTGGCTTCGGATGAACTCTCTTACGCTCAATGTAATTAAAACTAATTATCTAGCCTTTTCAATAAACTCAAGAGGTCAACCGGGTAAAGAATACACTCTCAAATTGCACGAGTGTCAAAACAATAAGTCACATTGCTCTTGCCCTATTATAACAAAGGCAAAAAGTATTAAATATCTAGGAGTGGAAATAGACGAAAACCTTAGATGGGACATACACATAAATGGAATCACTAAAAAGCTCACGAGACTTGTGTATTTCTTCAAAAACCTAAGAAACATACTACCTAGGAAAGACATAAAAAAAGTTTTTTATGCCTTATGTCATTCCCGTCTTGAGTACGGAATTCTAGTATGGGGATCTGCTACAGCCAATCATATTAACCACTTAGATATTGCTCAGAAGAGCATTATAAAAACCATACTAAAATTACCCATCAGAACCCCCTCAAAAGATATTTTTAAGTGTTTTGACGTTCTTAATTTAAAACAAATATATGCCAAGAATATTCTTATACATCATTTTAAAAACAGAAAATCTCCTAATGAAACTCGGATACATGACACAAGAGCCTCAAAAAAGGATATACGAGATGTTCCAAAATTCAAGACAAGTTTTGGCCAAAGAAACCACATATATCTTGCAACTAAACTATACAACATCCTTCCTCCAAGTCTGAAAAAGATAGAAAAGATAAATAAGTTTAAGGAAAAAATCAAAACATGGGTGAAAGAAATTAATGCAGACATACTAGAGAATGTATTAAAAACATCATAGAAACTAAATAACGGAAAATCAAAGAAATCTACCAGTCCGCCTCAGCACAGGACCACCTAGTGAGGAGGACTAAGAACAAACGGATTAAATATTTATATATATCATCATATCTTGTAATTGTCATCAAACCTGTAACTAAATAGTCACTAATAAAAAAAAAAAAAAAAAAAAAAAAACTGCATTTGAGTTTTATTCCATTCGGCACGTGATTTTGCCACATGTTCGCGTACCCACGAAATCCACAATAAGCTACGACATGGCAAAATGTTATTTTGATGTGTTTTCCCATTAAAAATCGTTCTGTGTTCGTGGTAAAATTATTCTCGTGTCTCGTCCCTAGTTTGTCTTCGGCTCTTCGGAGCACGAAGAATTGAAGTAGGTAGTCTGTCTTGTTCTGGGTACACATTACAAAAGAAAAGCTGCCATGCAACTTGCACGGTAATGCATTTGTGTCGCATTTTGAGAAATAATGGTCTCAGATATGCTTGTTGGATTTTTTGTCGCAAAGCGTTCACATTTTTGATTGCTTATACAATTTTATTATGTTGTGTGCTGCCATACTAAACAGAAGGTAACATTAAAAATAAAGTTGTCTATGGAAGGTAAATATTTATTGATCATTTTAAGTCGCCGCTACCCGAATATCTACCGATTTCTTACATATCCCCCTTAAAAATTTGAAGTTTTTAAGTTCCTAAAAAATATATGTGTTATTTTTTATGGTAATATCTATACATTTCCCACGCCGAAATGCAAATTATATGAAATAATTACCTCGATAGAAAAAAATCGCAAAGTACTCGTACGCTCCGAAAATAATTATTTTCACGTCTGATTCAGTTATTTTAAAAGTTATATGTATGAAAAAATTCACAGTGTTTCTTTAAATGCAATTTTAGACAACCCCCATAAAATTTTAGCTCTATTTTAAACAAGTCGTGTTTTATTAAACATTTTCACAATTTTCGGTTCAATTTTACTGTTTTAAATATTAGCGCACTCTCTCTAACATTCGTAATTACGTATCTCTCCATCTTCTTATTTTTGAGCGGGAAGGGCTTTAATATATATCATTCATTTTGTGTTGATTCTTTTAGTTGGGATATGAATACAATTGAATATAGTTAAACAGAAATGTTAATTATACACGAGGGAGAATAGTCATTATTTATTTATTTCTTCCACTCCTCCTATGACAGTTTTCACATAAACTCGTGCGTGTCTTAAAAAAAGTCACATTCACGCATCGAGACAAATAAAAACAAAAACTAAGCAGAATAAAACTTTTTGCCAAAGTTATGTGGTCTTTATTGATGAACTTGTTCAGTTTAGGATAAGTGTAAAATTGGAATAAACAAAAAATCCTAATTGGAAACGTTCAACTCAACATATTGCTAAGTTTTTACCGTCAATATTTAAAAAAATATATTTTTTGTTATTTTTTACGATTATGTAAAAACTAGCATCGTAAATATAAATAATATCCAATCCTGTTTAAAATAATGCTGCAGGCGAGAATCAAACCCCTAATAAATTTATAATAAGTATGAAAATTAAGAAGAATTTTGTATTTTAAAAATTTTAAGTACTAACATCACACAACCTTTGAAAAATACGTGATAGTCTTAATTCTTGTCATATCAGTTCCAATTTTGAAAATTTTCTGTTTAGAAATATGTTATAGGTACGAAATTTATCCAGATTCCAAATTTGAATTCATTGAACCTGATTTCACGCAGGACGTTTTCCCAGCGCAGACAACCAAAATTATAATTATGTTGAAGATGATGTTTTAAATGATTTGTCCCAAAAATAAAGTTGAAGCAACAAATGTAAGAAGTGTGTGCTGCAGAAAGTATTATTAATAAATTTTTTGAACAATTATATTATTATTATTTACAATCATAATCGAGTTATTATGACAATGTAAGTTTATAGAAACATTTTAAAAGATAACGTAATTATTCAATAAATATTACTAAGGTAAGAGGGTTTTTTGCAACATCATTTTAAAAGCCTGGGCTGCCTGGGGCAGTATAAATAGCGCCAAATCTGAGCGGGCGTTTTACCCTTTAAAAATAATGATGTGTCAATTTACTTCTCGGACGAATATCTTAAATGCATAAAAATGGTTCCAACCTGTTAGCGTAACTCTTTCTGTGAAAGCGGCTCTTTAAACCTTCAGATACATAGGATCATCATATTAAATAGCAACTCACACAATTACAATATTCTAATTCAGTGGTCTTCAACCTTTTCGAGCCGGTGTACCCCCTGACTCTTACTACAAATTTGTCGTTCCCCGTACCCTCTATGTACCTTCACGAGTAATGAAAGACGTGTTTCATTTGTAATTTTGAAAACTCTCATTATTACATGAATTTAACGATTAAGTTACATAAATACAATTAATGCAATTTTACACAGAGTGCAACACGACTTCAGGCATTTTTTACCCGTGATTCTACAAGCGTGCCACGTTATTGCGTACCCCCAATTTGGCTTCGCGTACCCCCAGGGGTGCGCGTACCACAGGTTGAAAACCACTATTCTAATTCATGACAAACATATTAGGACTTCCAAGTTGACCCGAAGAGAGATAAATTCCCATTGGAATCGTAGTATTTTTTTTGAAATAACAAAAATATTAGAAATTTTTATTTATTTTACACACTGACACTTGCACGCCATCTGTGGTGGTATCGCAATACATTTGATGCAAATTAATGTACAGAGAGGCAAGAAAACCATCTTTGATGATATAAAATATTTTTTATAATTACTTCAAGCCAATCATTGTAAACCTGAAGAGTTTATGCGGCTTTATCAGCAAGATGGAGAGAGTTTTACAAACTTCCCGTCATATTGTACATTTTTGTGAACTAGAGAAGCAATAATGTGATCTTTTCATGTTAATTCTAGATACGCTTTTTCATTAAAATGATCATCACGTTTTTAAAGCGAAAACATCTTTAGCACCGTTCTGATTTGAAACTCGATGAAACGGAAGCGAGCGACACTAAAAAGAGACAAACACATACATCTTCATATATTATTTAACCCGCGAAAGAATAAAATATAAATGTAACCTTGTTCCAATAGAAATTGTACAAAGAACAATTATTAAAATTATATTAAAAAAATCCTTGGACTACCCAACAGAACGCCTATTTGATGAATTCCAAGTACCTACATTTAAAGATTTATATGTTAAAAATTCATTAATTCAAATTATAAAAGAAAAAGATAAATATCAATTTTTAAACGAAAACAGAACGCGACTTAAACATGTTTTTCTATGCCCAAAATTAAATACGTCTTTTGCACAACACCATTACACTTACCAGGGAAGAACTTTTTTCAATCGTCTACCAGAAGAAATCAGAAGTATTAATGATAAAACACAAATACTGCTCTCTGTCAAGAGACATTTTAAAAATATTCTGAAGAAAAAAACTAATGCCACTTAATTATCCTTACAAATATCCTTAGTTTTCCATAATATTCTTTCTTTCATTTAAATGTATACAAATATCCTTGGTTTTCCATAATACTCTTTCTTTTCTTTAAATATATACTAACAACACACATATATTTATGTAAATGAATTATTTAAGTACTAAGTAATAACCACATTTATGTACACTCCTTTTCCATACACAAGCATATGCTTTAAATGGAAAAGTAGTAAAAAACCTAAGATGTAAAATTATCATTTAGCAACATGTAAAACATATTAATGAAAATAAAAATAATTAAAAAAATAAATAAATATATATATATATATATATATATATATATATATATATATATATATATATATATATATATATATATAAGCATAATATAATAACACCCCCCATACACACAAGTCCTGCTTATGGGGTAAATCAAATACATATATTATTTAACTAATTATTGTATAAAATTTATTGTAATTTATGTATCTTTTTGTGAATAATAAAAAAAATATATAAATAAAAAACTTATTTCACGGGTACTCGGGTCCAATATAATACGATAAATCCACGGTCCCGCGCAAGTTTCCTTTGGTCTAGTGGCATAAAGCGCCCGACGAACCTTAGCGGCCAGACATTCAGCGGACCAAGGATCGAATCTTGCGAAATAAAAAAAAAAATACTTTCCTAAAATCAATATCCAATTTCCAAAGCACTCCAAAATGAACAGGCAAAGAAAACAAAAAATAAACGACTCCGAAGAAGAAAACACAGATGTTAATAAGAAGACCAAATGTATAAAGGTGTACTGGAATAGGACGGCAAAAATATGGAAAGCTTCACATTAATAAAACAAGCGCTTCCTAGTCTCCTCACTCTTTTCTACTTTAGTTTTATGAAGGTTTGCTTCTACCGCGTGTGATTTTTTTTAATGAAACAGAATTTTTTATCACCATCATTAAGGAAAACAATAGAGTTTTTCAATTGAAGCCACAGTTATTTTTTAATGACAAGGTAACGCTCGAGGATATTCGAAACCGCATCAGGCGGGCGCAGAAAACTGAATTGTTTGTTGAACTGAATTGAAAACTGAATTGATTGTTTGTTTGTACAGATATTCAAAAGTCAAGTCATGTTTTGCATCGGGGTGACATTATTTACTAGCGGGTGAGGCCGTCACCCACGGTATAAAGGCCAAGACCCAGTTTACGCCTCTAGCGGTAATAATCCTTCTAGGAGGCTGAAGCTAGGCGGCTGGAAACGTCAGATTCATACGTTACGAACCTCACTTCTATGGATATTATTATCGCGGTGCAGCGCGTGCGTTTTGATTTGGGCAAAAAACTATAAATTAGAAGTATTACATGCACAATACATACAAAAGTTTGAGCGACGTTACGTATTAATTCTCTACAGAAGTGTTTTAAGTTTGAAAATGGTTAATAAGTGCGTTGTACCTCGTTGTAAAGGAAATTATGACAACGAACCAAAACGTCATACATTCAAGTTCCCAAATGATGTTATATTACGTAATAAATGGGTTAAGTCTATTCGTCGGGATTTCATTCCAACAAAATATTCAACGGTAAGTGAAATGTGCTTATTTTTTACTGCAAATACAGGATTCAACTTTGTACATAACCTCAATATACCTATATGAAAAACGTCATAAAAATCTATTGTAATGTGGTGTTTACACATGTTTATTCGTATTATTTTGATTTTAAAATGTGTTTGTTGTCTAATTTAATGTTGTTAGCTCATATCGTTGTTGTCTAATTTAATATTGTATCGGTTTTGGCAGCTTTTTGGTGTAATGAAAGACAACACAATGAAAAAATATAAGTTCTCAAAGTGCCTAGATATTTAATATTTTAAACGGCTAAATAACACTATTTTTAGGGGTGTACTGTACAATTGAAATCTATTATTGTCGTGCATTGTGAAAATGTACCTACATTATATTAACAAGCACAATTGAATGCATATTGATTGTTATGTTTGTACATAACCTCAATTTATAAAAACGTGCGATTTTGATGTGATGTTTACACATGTTTATTCATATTATTTTGATTTGAAAATGTGTTTATGTTAACGTTGTTGTATAATTTAATATATTGTTTCGGTTGTGACAGCTTTTTGCTGTAATGAATGAGTGCCTAGATATTTAATGTTTATTGAACATAAATTAACACTAAAGTAATAACTTTTCAGATTTGCGAGCTGCATTTTAGAAAGGAGGACATCATTACAACCAGTGTTCACACCAACATTCAAACTGGAGAGCAATGCATAATGAAGTACAAGAGGGTGAAACTTGCTCCGGGAGCCATCCCATCAATTCTGCCAAATTGTCCAGCCTACCTGTCAGCGACTCCGACATTATCCCGAGAAAGTGTGGACGCAAGGAAGAGCAGGAAAGAACTTATTAATTTACAAATAGCAGTAGAAAAGAGCATAGTTTCTAATGCAGTCTTTGAATCTCAGAACCATTTTTCAACTTTAAACAATAAAGGATATTGTTGATTTTTTACCAAGAAATTTTGTTGCTTTATTTTACCCGTCAATACTTTTTCCCCAATGTGCCATGAACCTATGTTTTTTGCACTTCAGTGTGTAATTAGTATAATATTTTCTCTCTTCAGATAACTATTTTGCCATAATTGGCACCTTATTAGATTTTTTAATCCATACTCATCAGCCTTCAGCGGCGGCCATCTTGATCCAGTGTCCTGGCCTTGTGGAGTCTAGGAGGTTTTGGTGAGGCTGACTGTGCTCGGGAACGCAAATACACCCCCGGCTTGCTATTTTCTACCCACCTCCCCTTTCCCCCAACCTTAACCCTACCCCGCCTGGTAATGTAGCGCCGAGAGGTCAAGGTTTATTGGCTAAGCCTGGGAACGTCACCGAGCGCATTATACTAATATTTAACTGCAACCGGATTTGCAATGTCCAAATGAATTAAAAGGATGGTAGGAAATCACCAACAACTAATTCCTAGAAGTTGAAATGTTTTTGTTTGGATTAAATAGAAATTTAGTTTTACGGTAAAAAGTTTACCTGCAATATAACTGCACTATAATTAACAAGCTAAAACAACATTTATGTTGTCGCCCATAAAAGAAAAGAAAAATTATGTTTGTATTTTTTAAATTTTTTTACAATAGCTCCACACAGAAGGTCCCGAGAAAAATATTTTCCCTCAAGGCCTATGTCATATTTGGGGATGCTGTGTGGAGGGTCTTTTAAAGAAAAGGAACTTCTGAGAAGGATAAGGTGTGAAGGGTGGGTAGGAATTCATTTTTATTTTTTATATTTATATACCGCACAAGAGTTCCAACTGCTCCCGTCTGAAGCCAGTGTGACTAAGGCAACCCCATTTGGGGTATGTTGTGAGGCTGAAGGTAGTAGGGAGGGAAAGGAGATAGGGAAGAGGAAGGTGGGGAAGTACCTGGCTATTCAGATCTGGTCACCAAACACGGCTGATGCCATTTCAAGCAAAATTTCAATTCTGAATGGTGGTCTTACACCAGGGCGATACTGAGAGTATCTTCCACTCTGGAACGTGCCGCAAATATACTATATATTATTTTAAATGAATAAATTGTGAAATAACACAAATCAATAAAATAAAATTTATTTGCCACGCCGGGATTCAATCCCACGACCTTCGAAATGCAAGTTAAGATCCTTACCGCTGGATTACGCCGGCCGTCAAATCTGGGGATCTGGGGGTTCAGTGGGTCCAGGACTGTCGGACGTTGAATCCATCCTCCAACTGCAGTGCAAGGTGATGCTCCAAAAGAGTTCTGTTTGAGAGGTCTCAAGGTCTCCCTCAACCGGTCTCTCCCGATCCGGCCTGCCACGTAGCTGGTGGGCAGACACATCCGCTGCCAACACTCGGACAGTCGTTAACTTCTATTCTGAAAAAATATTATTAGAATTACCTACCCCGAAAAAACGATTATATTATCGTACATGCTAATTTCTGTTTTCTGTTATTCTGCATTTGTTATTCCCACGTGAAACTATTCATGCGTGAAATATGGTTCAATGAAGTCAAATTTGCTTTGAATTTAAGTGTCAGTTTCAAAATTGGAACAGATTGTTTGAAGACATATAATATTTTTAGCAGAAAGTTACTTTAATTGCCGTTGTCAAAATTGAAACTGATATGCCGAGAATTCAGATTATTCTGTAATTTTTCATACGTCTGTGGTAGGTATTTATAAAAATCTTATACACAACCAAAATATTTAAACTAAGTATCTACCTTTTAATATGTTTTTACCTGAGGCTTTTACTTTACGTTCCCCAAAAGTGATTAATAAACGAACAGATATTAAATAATGTGTACCAACCTACCTATTTGCTCTTTTTGAAATGTAAATAAGTTCTACATCTACATATTGTATCTAAATATTTAGTTTATTTCTCCGAAATTTTAACCTTTCGCACAATAAATGTTTTATAAAATATAGCTTTTCTGTGTTTGAATATTCAACTAGTATTTAAATAGTAATTAGTGTATTGACCGGTCTATAAAAGTTTAAATTCAGAAACCTATGGTAGGTAGGTGTACAGATGAAATTTAAGCTATTTTAATTTTGTTTAGTTGAATATGAATCTTTTTACATAGGTCTTTAATATCTATTTCATATGAAATAGGTTTTTTTATTCAGAAGTAACCTGATATTGTACGCAATGAATTATAAAAATAAATCATTAACGTAAATAAAAACCTATTTTTTGAATTTAAGGTGAATATAAAATAACGGTGACCAGAAAACTCATAATGAAACATACTCAGAAGCACTTCAGAAAGGTTATTAAGAGTGATAATAAAAAAATATAAAAATTAGGTTGAATAGGTTAAGTTAGGTTAGGGTTACCGGCAATTTAAAAATTATATTTTCATAGCTTTTAATGACCTTTCTGAGGTGTTTCTGAGTTATTATGAGTTGGTTTCTTTCTGAGTTGACACGGAACTAAAATAACACACAGAGAATACACCGGCACATACAATCATGCAAAAGGTTTCGGACTGGATCAAAACAAACATAATTTTTCCCTAAAGTAATATCGTCAAACCAAACATAACACCATTAACGTTATGTTCATTATTTAAAAAATATTTTTACTATTACGTAGTATTTAATCTACTTTTATTTAAAATATCTTTAAAAAATTATCTAAAATACGTGGACACCACAGCACAGGTTCTCCTAGTTAACTGTTCACTTATAAAACGTATATCATTAATAGTCTATCTGGTAGTGACCGACCGTAAACAGATTTTCAGCCGAAATCGAATTTCGGCTTCTGTTCTTTTTTGTATTTATTTTCTTGTTATTATTATTTACAATATTTTATTACTAACTTTCATGATTTTATTATTATTTTTTCTTTTACATTAGCTCCACACGGGAAACCCCGAAGAAAATAATTCCCCCTAGGGCCTATGTCACCTTTGAGGATACTGTGTGGACGATCTATTAAGGGAAAGGAAGGAGAGGAAATTCTGGGACGGAAAAAAAGTACGAGGGGTGGGTATGAATCTGGGGATCAATGGGTCCAGGAGTAATGGACGTCATGGAGTAATGGCGATACGTCAAGGGCCCGGCTCGAGAGATCAAAAGGTCTCCCTCAATCAGTCAGTAGGTGGGCAAAAGCATCCGCTAGCAAGACCTAGACAAACCTCACCCCATGAACACTGTCACTCCTGCTAAATCACCAAACGTAGCGAACTATTTGGGGTGCTCTATAGCTGAGGTCTTGGTTGTTTGAGCTTGAATTCCTACAAACAATATAAGAGCCTTAGTTTTGTGGGGAAAAGCCATTATTTTTTTTCTTTATAACCCACTGTGTAACATGTTAAAGCAATTTACATATTTGTTTTTAAAAATACATTATTAATAAAAAAAATTAAAAAATGCAGTTGAAAACCACTAAACCAATAACTCAAAAATAGGCGTTTTTATTGAGTATCTAATAAAATGCACAATGATGTAAAATAGTAAACTGATCTGCGCTTTCTGGTTTGTTGGTATGTAATAGGCCACTTGCATCACATTTAAAAAAAAATCTGGTTTAGGCAAATATTCTAAGACATTCTGTATTTTTTATTTTTTTTTCTTCCTATTTTTGAAACCCTGGCGATTTTTTGAAAATTTCAATTCGAAAAATCAGACCATTTTTTATAAACCGGAAAGACGGGACATAATTTTATGGGTGCGAAAAAACAATAATTACATAGTCGAAAATCATTTTAAAAAAATAACGTTTTCCACACGAATAGCAATAAATTGTACGGGGTTCTCTTGGTAACAGCTGTAAAAACACCGCCATCTTTATCAAAACATCAAACCAAAGGATAAGTTCGCATAGAACAAACAATAAATGTAACGTTAAACGCAAATTCAAAAATTCTCCGGAAATCAAAGTGTTGCCATTTAAAAAAAAGATTATCAGTGTGGAATTTTACAAAATTAAGGGAACATAATCGGAGACGGGATATTTTCATGTAGTGACGTCACGAGCTCAAATAATGGATTTATTTATTTAAAATTAAAAAAAAAAACTATAGATACATTTCTAAATATTTTTACTGGCATTTTCGTAATCTTAGTAGAAAAATCTATCCACACGATTTTTTCCAAGTCGTTATGAAATCCATGAAAGTGGCCTATTGTTATCCAATTTGCTATATGCGCTTCATCTTTAAAGGTATTACAAAAATACAAAAGATCTTAGAACTTTTTACTAAATTAAACTAATCGGCCAAGTATTTAATAGTCTATTTAAAATTTAAACAATAACTAATATTTATTTTATTTAAAAGGTGAACTTTATCAAAAAATAAATAATCTGCGAAAACTTTGAGCTTTTTTTAACAGTTTATGATAAAAAAAGCTATATATATATATTTATTTTTACCCCTAGAGTCTTTTTGGAAGATATTTCTCGCAGCCTTACTTACTCGGACATTAAAGTCACGCCTTTCATTTTATATTACGGTGCGATACATGATTTTGAATAGTGTTAGAAAGAAAAAATACAACGCCTTGTATTAGCATTTAAAAGTTTACCATTTACGCTCCCGAAAAATTTGAAATAAATCTATGGATTTGAAAAATATTTGTTGAGGTTTGCAGATTTCATAATATTTTCACATATTTTTACCTGAAACGAAAAAAAAAAATTTTTTATAATACCATTGTCTAATTAAAATGCGTGCATAAAAAAAGGTAATCCCAGTTTACACGATAAAAACATCTGTAATCAACTATCTCTATGCGTACATTATTTTTAGTATTTTTAACTGTTTATGTCGATTTTTAACACTTAAACTGAAAGCGTTATGAAATGCTCTCAAGCACACTATATAATTTTGAAATACGTTAAAAAAGACAAAAATTTATTTGAAATTGAATGTCAAGCGGGAACATTGGATAATATGATATTATTTTGTTAAGGTCTAAGGGGTAACTTTTTAGTATAAAGCGGAGACAGTCTCCGCTTTATAATAAAAAAAGTTACTTATAGTTCCTGCGAGCACTCAGGCCATTAAGCACATTGTGCTATTTCCCATTTCACCTCATTCCTTTAACAGTAACCCGGTCCCTTTGAAAAAGTTTACCAGGGTTGTCATTGTATAAGTGGCTATGTCTTCTGGTTCTACAATGTGACTTCCCAGGTATGTGAGCCTTATTCCCAATAGGGACATTGGCGTTGGCATCGGCGCCATAGGTGAATTGGAATCTCCGAGGGGTTAAAATAATATTTAAGTTATTCTAGAGGTATGCCGCATTAAAGCCGAACGAGATCCGACAGATCACGAACGCAGGTTTTGGCTGAGACGAAGTTTCAGCTAATTTTTGGTCGAAATCATAACCGCGACCGAAACTCCAAAACCGCAACTTCGGTCGGTCTCCATGTCAAGTTTGACACTCCACAATTTACTTTGCTGCTAATTAATATTATTTGTTCTCTCAAGTCTTATATCATTATAATCCTTATTCAATTTACTTGTAAACTGAATGGAAAAAAATATAGTTATGTAATTCAAATGTCAAAATTACCATTTCAATCCGGAATCTCTACCCTTGCTTACCCTTGCCTACCATGTAATAAGGATATTTGGTATTTTATTATGTAGCTTTTAAGTAGACGGAGCATTCTCAAACAATGGGAGCTCGCTTGCCGCTCTATTAAACATGACCTATTTCGTGCGAACCGAATTTTAATTTTAGCTTAGCTGGGCACATAAGATCTCGCTTTCATAAAACTGGCAGAATGAATAAATAAATAAGAAAACACACATATCTTCTCATATATTTATTAGTTTTCTGAAATTGATTTTAAAATTTGTAAAACTAAAACAATATTATTATATAATAGAAACAAGGGAGATGGGTCGTGGACCATTATTCGTATGGAACCGCGCGCATAAAAGTGTCGCCTGGTTCACTGCAAATTGTACATATGCAAAAAAAATAGAAACAACTGATTGTTTGCACAGTTTGACAGTCGGCAGGCACCCATGCCATTCCTTCGTTTATTTTTATCTAAATAATCGTTTTAGTTACACTGTCAAAATCTAGAACACGGTCCAATTTATTATTATTGACTATTTAAACAAAGGGGTTTTACGCATTACCGGCATTACCAATAACTGCGTCATTAATCATGCAAGACTTGTGAGATCACAAACACCAATTAGAGTTTTTAGTCCTGTCGAGTGTTTTCAAGTAATGCAAATAAGTATGATTTTGATTTTAGCAATAAGACGTAAGGCAATGGAGATTACATTATAAAAACATACCTAAAAGACAAATAATATAATAAGAAAATAAATATAATAATTTATACCATCTATCATGCAGTAATAACATTAAAAATACAAACACGAAAGCAAATTACAGATCCCTGATTGAAAACAACTGTTTTCCCTTTTGTCAAATAATTACCTTCGTTAATGACCGTATTGTGAAAGAAACCCGAAACTAAAGCATACAACGCTGTCAAGACAGCAGACTCGCGTGTCATATTGTAAGATAAATGGCTGGTTGTTGCTCCATCCCGATGGATCCATATAATATGATTCACCCGTCTCGTAAATCGAGCAGTATCAAAATTGTGGCATGCAATCTCTCTACAAATTGCAACCCAGTCTAAGACCAGTACAGTAGACGATTTAAAAAATATTTGTCTTGATGGGAGATTGTATAGTTTTACCTAAATGGTACATATGTTGGGTTATTGCTATTTATTTATGAATCATATCTGTAATAATCGTGGATATCGATTGTCAATTGATTAGTCAAACATCTTCAAATATTTTGATAATGAGGAAAGCCATTATCAAATGCTCTCCATAAATCAAATATTATTTATAAGTATCTGTGTTTTGCATCTCTACATAATATAAATTAAGGTCCTCCCGCCGCGTCTGTCGCGATAAACTTAAAAACTACTGAACGGATTTTCATACAGTTTTCACCAATAGATAGAGTGATCCATGAAGAAGGTTTGGGTATATAATTTGTTAAGGTTTTGTGTAAATTGGTTGAAATATATAATATATAAAGGAGAATGTCTGCATGTGGTGGTCAAATCTATAGTTTCATGCCGAGGTTGATGAAATCCAAATGAAGAGTGGAAAAGCGTGGAAGCTCTAATTACCACAACTTATTTACATCATATTGATAAAAGAGAGGTGCAAATAATATTCAAATATTTTCTAGGAATGTAATCTGCCAGCCGATGGGATGGGGAGGGGGGAGGGGGTTAAACCCCCATGAACCTAGAACCCCCCCTTATGTACGCCCTTAGTAATTAGTAATGACTGATCCAAGAATATCCCGTTACAAACGATTCCCAAATACCTAAGGCAAATTAAAAGACTCAATCACAAGTTAAAAAGCAATTAAATTTAATTTGGGTTGACAGCGGTATTGGCTGTCACAGTTCCTCTCTATTGTGTTTTGTAGAATAAAGTTGACCAAAATTTGTCGTTTTCATTTATTGTAACTACTAAAGATTAATTATTTTACTTTGATCACTTAATAAAATGGATTTCCAAACAAAATTATATACTTCTTAAATAAATATTTTCAGAAAGTTTACATGTATCACGATGATCCCACCAGAAAAATCATTCTGCAAAATTTTGCTATCGAGATTTTAACTAGATACCTTAGTTTCGAATTATTTCAAGTTTTGTCTGATGACACCTCTGCCTTAATTTATTGTGAGACGGAAATTAGACTAGGATTGCCCTCAACTAGTAAGTGACGCACTCTTACATTGATGGTCCGTTTCTCACTAAAATCGTATACTATAGTAGGCTATAATAATATGCCTCTTAAATATAATATAGAGTATTCTTTTGTTTCACTCATAATATCTACGTATTTGTACTAGCTAAGTTAACTCCATATTATTAAAGGATATATTATAGAATATAAACCTTTGGCATATACTTTTATAAATATATATTCCACGGAAATAAATGTTCAACACATATAGATAGAAACAGCCACGTTGTTGAAGAGTAAAATCAAATTTTGTGAAGCGCTACGAAGGTTTTTACAATTTTGCAGGCTTTCTTGTATTATATTATTGTTTTACCTATTATTATTGAAAAAAAAAAAATAAGTGGATACCATCTTCAGGTTGTTTCATTAACAATTTTTATCGAATCACTAACGGCAATCACAGTAATTCACTACGAACAAGTGGACAATCACTTGTGGACAAGTCGACAATCACAGCATGTTTTTTGTTAATTAAAAAATATAAAATAGTTATGTAATGAAATCGATGGAAGGACTCGATTGGTAATTAATTAAATATTATGCGACTGTTTATTGTTTTGTAATATGGTGGGGAGGATCAAACCTAATATGTGCATCCATTCGAAGTCAAAATTTCTAGCCGGCTATCATTTTCTTTTTTTACCCCTACATTTTAAATCCATGTATAACAAAGTATGGATTCAATGGCCGTGTTTCACTTTTCTTATGTTAATTTCTTGTCATATAATAATTATAATAATATTACGGTATAACACACCGCATCGTGCGCAATTCAAAAAAATTGTCATGTAAAATTCTTTAAACAGGGTTTAATTAAAAAAATATATCCGTTTGAAATTGCCACGGAATATGACATGAACGCAATCTAAAAATGATAAGTTAGGAAACAGGCCTCCAATATGTACGGCGAAATTAAAATCTGTCACGAACGTTGTGACATGATGCAATGATTTGTAGGGATGCCAGACGCGAAACTCAACTCGTTTGTAAAAAATATGTCCGCCAGTCCCTTACGCATTGGTTTTCTGGGAGAAATGGAAGCAATCTTTCTACTCCATGCCAGTGGGCTCGACGACAACTTTGCAAGTGTGATTTTATGCGAATTTAATAGGCGGAGTTGAAATTTGTTCCTCTCGTCACGCCATTTCCATATTAAAAGCGAGACAGGATAATTCCAAGGTCGGTGCTTTAATGAAAGCTTTCACGAATTTGAAACGGGTGATCCACTCGGTATTGTAAATGCATAATATAGATCGATCTGCCCGGCACGTTATGTAATATATCAGCCAGCGAGGGAAGGAAACAATTAGGTATTACCTTTTTGCCTTCGATTGCTGGAAATTTTACCTTTCACGAAAAAATAATCACGTCGCAATTTAAGAACGTTAAAATTTGCCAAATTATCCATGAAGAAGTGGTTGAGACTTATTTACGGCTTTTTTTAACAACAGGAGGTTTAATACCGACAGGTTTTAACCAATTTAATGGGTCGATTTGATTTACATTTTGATTTGAAAGCCAGATTGTAAAGTAATAACATCCTAGAGTTAAAATATTTGATAAAAGGATTTCTCGTGTACCGTTTTCCGGACCGGTGCGGTGCGGCAATTCTGATAATCAAGTGAATTTATGCGTCTCCAGGAATCGTGGTGAATGATACAAGGTCACAAAATGGAGTTGCGATATTCTTAACTATATTTTTGATCAAAAACTCCGTTTCTAAATTCATTAAATTGGTTTTGTTCTTCGTATAAGTAAAGTGTTCAGTAACCCGCGTTCAGTAGTAATGTTATATGTTGTATTGGTCAGAAGTACACTGAAATATGCCTCGCCGATTTGGAACCAGTACAAAGTATTCACACAATAGGTGCTCACCATAATTATTAATTGTAAATTGTTTTCACCAATGTAACTAATGTACTGCTTGTTTTTGTTTATAAATAAATAAATAAATTAGGAATCTATTTTAAAACTTTGATCTTAAAATTTCGCAATTTACAAAGTTTCTCTTGCTAATGTTCAATCTCAATAAATTTGGGTATTTCAAAGTATTTGTTGATTAGCAAACAGTTTGAAGTCACGAATAAATCGAGACAAGAATTATTTGCTTAACCCACGACTCGCTTCAAAATACACATCGCTTGGAGAATTCTGTGAAGTTTTTTTCCAAATTGGATCGTTGGATTATTGCATTAGGCTCGTCTGTATTCAAAAAGGAAACCACAAGTAGGTGCCCACTTTTATTTTGTTTCTGTAGATTTTTTTTCTGCCGACTATGTAGATCTTTTTCAGAGCACTCAAGAAATACAGGCAATACAATATACAATAAAATGCGTGTATACATGTGTGTCCTCAGCTTTGTTTGATAAAGTTTTATTTTTTTAAACTGATCATTAAATACAGATTTGAATCTCGATTTTATTTTCTTGTACGAATGAATTAAGTGGAATATCATAAGCGAAATTAACCCATTTCCCAACTTTCGATGGAGGTGAAAATCGGCAGATAGACTTATTATCGATGACGTTTATGGTCAACGTTTTTTTTACCTATTATCAAGACTTATTATGATTAACTTTTTTTTTTACATTAGCTCCACACGGTAGGCACTGAGGAAAATAATTCCCCTCAGGATCTATGTCGTATTTTGGGATGTTGAATGGATGGTATTTTTAGGAGAAGAAGGAGAGGAAGTTCTGGGAAGGAAAAAGGCATGAGGGGTGGGTAGGAATCTGGGGGTTAGTGTGTCCAGGAGTAACGGAAATATGAATCCAACCCTGCCACTGCGGTGCAAGGCTATGTTCCGAGAGAATCCTTCTGAAGAGATCAAAGGGTCTCCCTCAACTAGTCTCTCCCGATCCGGCCTGCCACGTGGGTAGGCGCAACTGCCGCCATGTCTCAGACAAATCTCACAACATGAACCCGGGCACCCCTGTCAGTCACCAAACTCAACGAACCACTTGGGGTGACCTACGGCAGAGGTGTTGGTTATTACCGGGGCGGCGGTATCCACTCCCGCCTACCAATAGTGGTTGGTGGCAAAAACGCATACTTACGCGGACATTTCTCTGAAATTTGATGATATTACTGAAGTTAATGTACGAAATAAATGTCGGTTTTATCCAATTGGGATTTTGCTCAGTTGTCAGCGTTGTTGACTCCAGTCCCTGGGAAGGAAGGTTCAAACCTCAGTCAAACCAAAACAAAAATCTTCTTTTTAATTTGCTAATAGCTGGCCCAAAAACGGCGCAACTAGGTCCAACATTGTAATTAGATGTACCTATTATGCTTAAAAACCCTTTTTACGGGTTGATTTTTTTTAATCTTGTTTAATTTAGAAATATTTGTAAAGAAATATATTTTTGGGTACCATATTGGGTAAAATATTCGAGGTTTTACGTACAAGCGTTTACTCAATTCGGAGAAAATTTCTGGAGATGTTATGGATCACTCAAGTGAAGTGCATCGTTAAAAAGGTTTGACAAACGGGAGAAGAGAGATATTTCATTCGTCGCCGGAAAGGTCGGTGATGTTGTCAATCCAATATTTAAAATTTAAGTGTCGGAAAATTCAAGGATAAAAAAAAACGGAAAAAAGCGTTTAATTAAAAATATTGTTTCTATAGAGGCACATGAAGGTATTATTACATTTATTTTTATTTATAATTTAATGAGTAAAACCTTAAATTTCAATATTTAATTATTGAACACAATATAAGCGACATTTAATCGAAAAACTGAAACAGAAAACCCAGGACCAAACGGTTAAACAAAAATGACGGCCAAAATGAAACTAATATTTATTACTTATAATATAAACGACTAATAATAACCATAGAAACCGCCGCCATTTTTGTATAACCGTTTGGACAGAATGTTCGGTATATATTTGATTCGGTATGCCAAGTCCTTCTTTTAGATATTTTGTTTAGTCATTGGTATTTTCAGACAGATACCTAAGTGTGAACTACAAACAAAATATATATTTTAACCGTGAAGTAAATATTTGGCCTTAGTATTAACTTGCAACAAAGTATGTAAAATGATAAATCTATACATAGGTAACATATGGCGGTCTGTGACTTTCAGTGAGCTAGAGTGCTAAGATTGAAAAACACGACATTATTGATGTTGTTGAAGCCGAAAATGATTTTTTTTTTTTTTAAATCAGTTTGGGATGCATTTTCATTTTGGAAAAAATCATAGTCAGCTACAACATAAAATAATGTTGTATTTTTGAATATTAGCAGTCTAGCTCACTGAAAATTCACGGACCGCCCCTGATAGGTAGGCACATACTAGGAAGTCTATTTAACTGATGTCAAAATACGAAAACACGCTTTGGCCTATGGCTTACATAACTGGCCGTATTTTCATAGGTTTTCCAACGCAGTCTTCTCGGTGTGGTGGTCTATAGAACCGATAATTTGCATGTCGTTTCCGGACCCTCCTCACCCCCTCCCCTTCAGTCCACCCCCCCTTGCCTGGTCGTTTCCGCTGGCGGTCGAGAGAGGAATTTTCCAACATTTTTATTCCGGCAATTTATCGGACTCCGGTACTGACGGGGAATAAAAACGAAAGTTGATAGCCTAATAGACCTAACGCGTGGGGTGCATTGTATACACATTGACAGAGCGTGGTGGGAAATTAATTGTTTTATAAATACAAAAATGATATTTTGAAATAATAAATTATTATATCTTAAGTTTTCTTATTTATCTTTTTGTATTAGGTGCAATATTTTATTATTTAATTTTTATAAGAAAAACTTTCTTTTTATTAATTTTTTGAAGGTTATTCCCATCGGTGAAATATATCAAATAAGAAAAAGTTAACAATAATAATCTAAACGAAAATATGAAAGAAAACAAGACACAGAAAAAAGACAATGGCCTTTTCTTTCATATTTTCATGTAAAAATTGAATATTCATTTAGACTTTATAAAAAGTCAATTGTTCCATATAAATAAATTCGGATATATCTATCCGAGACGCTATCCAGGTTACAAACCAAGTCTTAGAATGATTGTTTCCAATGAAAAGGGTTGCCCGTAATATGGAGAAAAATAATTAGTTGATAATAATGTTAATTCTAAAATTTGAAAATATGAGATTGACAAATATGACGGTTCGACAGAAGGTGGCAATAGCGAAATTGGTTAACGCGCTCGTCCCGGTTAGACGGAGAGGTCTGGGTTCGAGTCCCAGTGGCGACCATTGTCTTTTTTCTTGTTTTATTTCATATTTTCGTTTAGATTATTATTGTTAACTTATTCTAATATATTATTATTTGCTTACTTATACGATTTCATCTAATTGAGCATGAGTTCCCACACCAAACATCAGAGCCTTATCTCTTTGTGGTGAGGAAAGGCTGTTTTATGTATTCCATTATAACACTGTATAACACAAAAAACGTATAGGTACTTATTGTAAAAAAACACACACATATTAAATAAATTAATGAAATAACATCTTAAAAATATTAATGCTTGACCGCTATTATTATATTCGCGTCTTTTGATGTTCTAATGTTCCGAGTGGTTGCCAATATCGGAAAAATTTAAATAGAATTCACCTAGAAAGAAAATGTTTAAGAAATTTAAGTTTGATGTAAATGGCAATATTTTGTTCCGGTAGCAAGTGGATACTTTATCTTGTTTTATTTCGTATTCTCCAAAACTTGTAAATTAAGTTTCATTATTTAACTTGTAAATTACGTTTCATTATTTAATGTGAATACCGAACAAGGGTTTCAACTGCTCCCAAACGTCTGTAGCCACCAAAACTATGGCATCTCCTCGATTGAGGTATGTCGCGAGGCTAAAGGTAGTGAGGAGGGAAAGGAGGAGGGGAAGAGGAAGGTGGGGAAGTACCTAGCTCTCTAGAACTGGTCACCAAACACGGCTAAAGCCATATCAAGCAACGTTTTAATTCTGAATAACGGTCTTACACCAGGGCTATATTGACAGTATCTTCCACTCTGGAACGTGAAGTAAAAATACTGCATGTAATTTTAAATTGGATTGTGAAATAACATAAATTAATCAAATAAAATTTACTTGTGCAGACCAGGGTTTGAATCTGCAAACTCTGGATTTCGAGTCGATTTCTTACCCCTCGACCACGGAGGCCGAGTATTTTTTAATTATTCACATTTACCCCGGCAAGAATTGAACACCACACTTATCTGTTCTGACACACACATATTTTTCTATCAACTGTGATACTTACTCGTTAATCGTTTACTATCTTATAAAGGGTATCTCCTACTTCTTAGTCACTTCTTACAATGTTGTAAAACTCTTTCACTTCCGACGATCCCTAACATTTTTTTCCAGTCGGTTAAACTTCTTTTCCTACCTTTCTAAGTTCGCCAGCGTCTTGGATATCCTCGAATTGATGTCTTGGTCTATCAAAAACCTTGAAATCAATTGCTTCTTGCTTCACCTAGATAACTCTTTCATTCCCGTTCGATAAATTATAATTCATTCTAAGCACTAAGCACATTCGACCGGTTTTTATGAATTGCTGATGAAGGGCATGTTAAACAAGGAAGCTTTTCTTGACTTCCTATGGCTCAAAAATCCTACTAAAATACTAATAAAGTCATAAATATAATTTTTTTTTTTTTTTTAATGCTGGCAACCCGGGCGTTTATTGTAATAATAATATATTATAAAAAATAAGTAAGTAACCCGCCTCACTAGACTAATTCTGTTCCGAGACGGGTACTTATTTATATATTTACATTTACACATATAACTTACACACACATCTATATATATACACACATACATACATACAGGTATTCGCATACATGTAAATAATCATACACATAGATACGTATAGAACATAAGTACATATAATCAAAAGAGAATTAATGGGAGTTGTTATAAAGTTATCATGGAATTGACATATTTTCATAAAACCAAAAATTCATCATATAAAACATAAGTACATATAATCAAATGAGAATTATTGGTAGTTGTTATACAGTTATCATGGAATTGACATATTTTCATAAAACCAAAAATTCATCATATAAAACATAAGTACATATAATCAAATGAGAATTATTGGTAGTTGTTATACAGTTATCATGGAATTGACATATTTTCATAAAACCAAAAATTCATCATATAAAACATAAGTACATATAATCAAATGAGAATTATTGGTAGTTGTTATACAGTTATCATGGAATTGACATATTTTCATAAAACCAAAAATTCATCAGATACATATAGAAATGCTAGAATCTAAATCTAGAACTATTAAATTTCAACAAAATAATATAAGTACACATATGAGGTAATAAAAATATTATATAAGCGTTCGTAAAAAAAGCAGTATTTATAGGTAAGAATAAATTTCTGTAAGTAACTAACACCTATATGTAAATAAAGAGTGAGGATTAAGACTAAGAAGAGATTACTAGTAACTTGTTGATGCTTGCCCTATTTTTGTGTAGTAACCATGTATTGAAATGTTTATATATTCGTTACCACTGACATCAAAAGCCAGTATAAAAACGTTAAATATGAGCAAAGCAAGCGATAAATTAAAACGATTCACGACTGAGAGATGTGTAAATAGTTTTCAAAGATGTATAATAACGTGTCGGGTTATGTTAGGTTCTAAATTCTTGGATACGAAATTTAAAAATGTGTTGACTTGCATAGAAAAGAACTCAATTCCATAAGTCACGCAAAAAGTTATTTTGAAACCCAACGCTAGCAGTAGTTTCCAACAAATAATGAAGAAAAGTGTAGTGTTGTCGCACCTACGCTGGGTGTTGGAGCTGTCGCCGACATTTTCTTAGAGTTTATTCAAGCAGACGATATGAAATATTTCGATGTTCCGCAACAAAAATATCACAGGTCCAAAACTATGATTTCGGGTTATTAATATCAAACTCTAAATATTAAAAAAATAAATGATTTAAGTTGCGGTTGGCAGAAAGCAGATGTTTTTTTCATGGGACGAATAGTTCACTACAGTGGCGGCTCAAGCACTTTTTAAGTCGAAACCTGAAGAATGTATAAAATTTCTCAAATGAAAATGTTAATGGCCAAGTGATGCCCCTAAAAGAATTTCTAAACATACAAATAAATAAAATTTCTATATATATATACCAATTTATGTAGTACAAAAAAACAACGCAATATCTTGTAAGGTCGTCGAACTTAATTCGAACGCGTGCGATTCTAGCCGAAACTGACGTAACCTTCACGGTCCACTAATTTGTCACAAGGGGATTTAAAAATGTGTCCCCGAGCTCCATGAAACCACATACAAGAGCGAATGCGCGGTTTTTTGGAATGCCTGGGAAACGTAGATACTCAATACACTTAAAAACACGAATTTCAAAGGGAAAAGTCTAACGTCCCCAGTGCGAACGACTGTGTTGCACTTTGCACGACATATAATAGACAGTGACTCTAGTTACAGCTAGAGTGAAATCACAACTCTTACACGAACGTCGAAAATTCCGAGAAAAATATGCCTAGATAACTCTGTTATTTAATTGAATAAATCTAAAAACATTAAAGTCGTAGTTAGGCTTCTAGTTACTATGAATTATTTAGGGATGTTTTAAAGATAAGTCGATTCACAAAATAATGTTTCATTGTTGAACCAATTGAATAATAAATGTTGCTAAGTTAAGCTTGCTCTGAAGTGTCTGTAGTTACTTCAGAAAAATGTGTCTTCGATTTGTGACATTTTCCTCGGGTTTTCGAAAAAATCGTTAAAAAGACATCATAATTCATGAATACAAAGTGTAACTATCGATATTTTAGAGCAGGTAGTGATATAAAACGGGCGAAACGATATCTTGGATCTTCGTTATTTGTGAAACGCCGCTGTAAATTCCCATTATGGATCTGGTAGATACTATTTAATGTGATGATTTGTGTCTTTGTGGATAATGTATGGAATACGAAGAGAAAGCGAAATTATTTTCAATCGAAAGCCAGAGAAAGAATTTTCGTGGGGTTTTGCAATGGGGTGAGAAGCGAGGATTTTTATTACGAACGTACGTCAGTATGTGCGAAATTCGCCCTTTACACGAGCTAAGATATTTAATTTTTTTTTCGATTTGAACCGTTCTAACTTGAATTAAACTTAAATGAGTTAAATTGTGGTTGGTCGTTTATTGACAATGTGTATTTTAATTTTTGTAAAACAAACAACACACCTTAGCATCGTATAAATGTATTATAATAATATGTCTAATTTAAAATTATTGCATGATTCAAGATGATTCTATTCATTTGTTTGCATTGTTTAAGTAGCATTATTTCATTTTAAATTCAACATATCGAAAAAATGGCAAAGAATTCTTCAATTAGCTCTCCTGAACCGTCATAATTTTAGTTTCTGGAGTCTACTCAGGGAATCCGACCACCCTTGATCAGTTGTCTTAAAAATGAAGTATAACTTTGTTAGTTTGTAGAAAAAATCTATAACGCTGAGTCCTAAAATCTAGAAATCGGCAAAACTGTTTCTCAATGGAAGTTTTCAGCAAAAAAACGAACCAGATTCTACATCGTTTCGTCCCAGATTTTTACACAACTTACAAAATGTATTATTTTAAACGAAATGAAACTTAATTAATTAATGGTGTGTGATGACTTGATTTTTCTTGGCTATCTGGGTACCGTAAGGTACTTTTCTGTCCCTGGCAAAACTTGGTAGCAAGGATAGACCAAAATAAATACTTAAAAATAAATTATCTATCTGTAATAAATCATTATTTAATCATAACTCCGGTGAAAGTTCGACTAATCATAATTCAAGATCTAACTAACTTCGAAATATGAATTTATAATGAATTCTAAAGATATTATTCTAGTAGAAGTTTTCGAATTAAGGGAATTAATGCGTGGGCAGAGGCACGTTTTGTAACCAGGTAAAATAGTCCGCCAAAATGCACGCACGGACAATGAAATATTTCCAACTTCAAAGTTTCGACAAAATAATGAACCTCTTCGGAGGGGAAATTTTATAATCTTCGCATTTGCCATTGAAACTGACGAAGAGGATGAGCTACTTGCATGCCGATAATATTCATTCAACTTATTATGTATGTTTCAATATTATTATATGTTATAATTAATTTGGTAGACGAGTACCGGTACTGCCCCGGAAATCATTTTTTAGATAAACAACACCTCTGCCATATTTCACCCCAAGTGATTAGCTACTTTTTGTGACTTTGCAGGGGTGCATAGGATCTGGAGGCGAGTCTGTCTCGGTCTTCACCCCGGGTCGGAAGAGCCAGGTTGAGGGATACCTAATACATACCTTTATTTAGAATCTATTTTTTTAAAACTGTTAAGTGACCGTTTTCGACGTTTGAAGTTTGAACAGCCATAAAACATTTTAAAAAGGCCGATTTGCTGTTTTTATGAAAAGTTGAAAATAATATAGCGTAATGTCCTTTAATCACGGGTTGAATCTATTTTCATAAAATATGGCGGTAGTTTGTAGAAATTAACGTCTTCTTCAGTTACTTTATAATTTCATTCGAACAATGCGCACAAGCTAAAATAATCAAAAACATTTTTCCTTATTTTCATTATTAAATTTTATTTGATTAATTTGTATTATTTAACAATTTAATGATTTGAAATAATATAATGTATGTTTCCGGCATGTTTCAGAATACAAAAGAATATCAGTATCACCCTCGTGTAAGACCACCATTCAGAATTGAAACGTCGCTTTAAATGGCTTTAGCCGTATTTGGTGGTCAGAACTGATTGGCCATGTACTTCCCCACCTTTTTTCTCCATCTCTTCACTTCACTAACTTAGGCCTCACAACATACCCAAATTTTTAGATGTCTTATCCTCACCGGCTCCAGACAGTTGTGTATTCACGTTAAATATATTTATTACATAGATCAGAAATTTGATTTTAAAACATCATTTGAAAATGTGGGCCTTTATGGGTGTCAACCCATTCCCTATCTTTTATAAAATTAGGTATAGGAAACAGGTGTATTAGTTGTTCTGTTTAGTAGACCTCACGTCCGAAAATTAAAATAAAAATTTCCAGCGAAATCATAAGATTTGTAAGTAGGTACTTAATTACCTACGTACTTAATTATAAACCATAATATATTTTATATAAATTTTTCAAAAATATCAAATAAGTCAAAAAACAATGTCACTATCGCAAAGGCAACTATTTTTTCAAACATTCTTTAGGAAGGTAGGTACCATACTAATGAAAAAACTGGAATAAGAAAGTCCAAGTAACACCGATGATGAAATTTTTTTAAAATAATCTTTACTAAACCGTTAAAAAGGCCATTATATTGAAACGGAAACCCGAACGTACAAACAAATTTTCAAACAGACGAAATGCAAACCTGTCGCTTTATAACAGGGCAGCCAAAATGAATCAGATAACAGATATTTTTTTAGTTATCACATCGCGAGATAGGCAAATACAAAGCACAGATTCGTTGATCTTTTTATAGAGAAACTTTAATGTAGTTTATGGAGTTTCATAACATAAATCCCAATTATTTTTCCTGAACATTTAAAATGTATGAAAGTGGCCCACTGCGTAGGTGTACCTTTTGATTTCAAAAGAACTTCGTAAAAGACTGACCGGTGGAAGCAGAAATGATCTTTCGAGACACTTACGAGTATCTGAAACAGGAAGTGATGATGATTACTTCCTCATTAAAAGCATCCTCTGATCACCTCGAAAGTAGAAAACAGCCGAGACGAGTTGAATTTAAGGAACAACAACACGCAACAGCTGTATTGTGATAGGTGAAAAATTAAGATTAATTTGTTGTTGTGTGATTCGGAATAGCTTGAGATTAAGAAGTAGAGGTCTGATGAAAATAATGGTCATGGTGACGAAGCTAAATGCCAGAATAAGAAGAAAAAGGCACAAATATGCATAAACAATGTAATTCCTCGTGTATCGATTTGTCTAGTGACTTAAGTTTAAGGAATGGGAATTTAAATAAAAAAAACATCTTTTTAATTTTGAAGATACATTTGACTTAATTGACTGAGTTTATCGATGTGCTGTTCTAGCACGACCGTTTTGCATTTATTTTGTCTGTTAATTTATTTGTGCTTTCCGTTTCCAATTTAGAAAATCTGCTGCATCAACTTTATTATTCAAGCAAGCTTTACTTTGACCAGATGGCTAACTTTGACTATGATTTAGTAAAGATTCTTTCAAATGTGAAATAGTCATATTTATTTGAACTTTCTTATTTGATTTTTTTTAAATATTGTGGTACCTACCTACATGCTGAAGAAAGTTTGATAAAGAATTGTTAGTGAGATAGTGATGTTTCTCTGGACTTTTTTTGTTGGAAAAAAACGTATTATAGTTTGCAGGTAGGTAAGTACCTACTTACAAATCTTAGGTATGATTTTAGTGGATTTTTTGTTCGTTTTTATTTATTAACTAACTAATTAACTAACTAACTATCACACCGTTTCCCGCAGTAGTAGGCAGAGGGGACGGACCGCCAAACAACTCGGTCTTGGCACACATTCCGTGCCTCGATTACATTCATACAACGTCTCATACCTGCTCTTCTATTATTCTGACTCTTGACATGGCCCGACTCAAGTATCTGATTCACTTGGTCGTGCCATGTCTTTCTTGGGCGTCCCCGACTTCTTCTACCATTCAAATTTGCGTCATATATTCTCCTTACACTCCTTTCCTCGTTCATTCGCTCTAAACCATCGGAGCGTCCCTTTCTTAATTTTACACATTACGCTTACATCAGCCTTGCATTCTTTGCGGATCTCCACGTTTCTCACACGTTCGTACTGGTTTTACCGCACATTCGCCTCAGGGATCTCATTTCTACATATTTTTACTTTTTAAATAAGGGAAAATCAGAAACATACCATTTTAGAAATGATTTCTACACTGTTAACAGAACTACTAGTTTCTTAATGTTAGAAATAACAACTGTCTAATTTGTTTGTAATTAAAGATAATTTGGATGAATATTAGTCAATATGATACATTTTAATAAACGATGGATAGTAAGTATTGATTAACCAACCTATGAACTCAAAGTCACGGACCTAACCGCTCTACCACGGAGGTCGTTGAATGTTAATACCCACTCGTCCTCCAGACGTATTTTCGAAAAGAGCATCGATATATTTTATAGCGATTGAATTAATTGCGCACATCGCTGTGGCATTACATTAAAAAATGTAATAAGGTTATATATATATTCATAAATTCCTGTTACATCTGAACATTACTTTAAACGGTTTTTGATAAGATTGTGCTCGCTCAATATTTCTCAAGCCGCAGGTACAAAGGAAACATCAAATAACTTCAAATTACACAGGACAGCTCAATTACATCAACATTGTAAGTGTGGTGATTAGGGTTTGCGTAATTCGGTTCGATAAATATTAAATCGAACTAATTCCAGGAAGGTTTATCTCTCTTTTTACTTCAACCGCAAATACGGTCAACCGGTAAATTCATACGTAGACATATATTAATTTTACTTCCTTAGCATACACGCGTGTCCCGTTGTATCCCTTTGACCTTTAAGGAAATTTATTAAAGGAATATCCTTTACTTTCAGCTCAGAAAGTATAATTTCTTAAGAATCCTTGTTTTCGATTTTACTTGTTTTGTCTCTTATGGTATCAAAATTTATCACTTAATTTTTTTATAGTTTCGAAATAAACATGAAAATTTATTGAAATGTGATAACGAGACAAATAAGGGATGACTTTGCTAATCATTGATAAAAACTCGTATTTTTAACTAGGATATTTAATCTGAAATTGGTAAGTCATGACGTACAACTTTAGTGACAATAGAGCCTTGACAAAATACTGCATTTGTAAAAAAGGTGTGTTAAACTTCGAAATTATAAGCCTCACTCATACAATGATTTTAAAGATGGGTCTCCAGCGAACTCCGCCATTAACAAATGCGTTAACAATTGCTTTGATATTACTATCAACATTTTTTGTTTTCCGTCTCCTCTTTTTGTTGAAACACGGTTGAAAGATTGATGGGAAGTTTGCGCAGTCCACTCAACTTGGCTAGTAGTCCGTGGTAAGGACCTGTCTACGCGTACGCAATGAACACTTGACGATTGACGTTTTTATATAATGTTAAAACTCGTTCTGTTGAAAAATAAATGCTACATTTCTCAGAAAACACAGATATTTTAATAGGTAGGTGTTTATTTATCAGGAAAGATTTCCGACAAATATAGATTATTGCACGACCTAAAGTTACTATTAAAAATTTAGAGTGCGTAAATAATTACATAGACATCAAAAATAGAATACCGATTTGAATTGGTCAATTTCTTCCGTGTCTCTGAAACCGATTTATAAATTAATAGACTTTATTCACAAGTGAGCTCACGGAAGAAATAATCACCCATTACGACAGTAAAATTACGTCCGCGCAGTTGAGATAGTACCAAAAACTTGACGTTTGACTTTTACATAAATATTAAAATGTGTTCTGACGAAAAAAAGATGCTGCATCAGGGACAAAACACAGATATTTATTTATGAACAAAGATTTTCGACTAATATCGAATGTTGCGGGACCTAGTTACCTTTTAAAAAAATCCAGTGCGTAAATATTTACGTAGACTTCAAAAATAGAATAATTATAATTATATAATTATTCTGACGTCTACGTAAATATTTACGCACAGGAATTTTTTAAAAGGTAACTAGGTCCTGCAATAATCGATATAAATATTAATATTTGATGTTATATTGTAATTTTATTATCAAATATATTTATTATTATATTATATTTAGGTATAATCATATTTTAAACTAGTGATTATGCTCGCTCATTGCGAAAAATTCTCAAAAAGTCGTTCGGATGTTTCTCCATAAATGACAGCATCGCGCGGCTCCTGTAAAAAAAAATATTATTCCCCCCCCCCCCACCGGCCCCCGCCTGCCTTCCCGCTTCACCCGGAATATGATGTTTTCCGACGCGCATGGGAAGCTCGATACACAATAAAAATTGATAATATTTACAATGTTAATGGGATTATTTATTGTTATCAAGTTTAATTTGTAGAACTCCATTTTAATTTTTATTTATTTTATATATTCAATAATTTTATTATTAAATTAATAAAAACAGTTGATTTATAAACAAGTTTTGCTGGTAATTATTATTACGCGTGACAGCTGTTTCGCCTTCTGAGGGCATTATCAAACTGTGGTCATGCCACATACAGACAATCTATTTATAGTATTTTTGGATAGGTTTGTACTATGACTCATTTCTAATTTCTGATTAAAAATGACTGAAATTATTAATGGTTATTATTTTTTCAATTACTGTTATTTCCCACTTTGACTGAAAGTCGTTAAGCAAACTAATTGTGAGTCATTCACAAATGCTGACTCATGGTTTTCTTTTCCAGCATAATTAGTTATTTAAAAATTGGTTTTGAATACATCTAAAAGCGGAGAGTGTATTGTATTTTTTTGTTCATTTATTAAAATAGCTTTAGGATTATTATTATGTTTGCTAATTTCCAGCTGCTCTAAAAGATTAAGTTTACGTCCTTTATTTTGAATGTGTAAAGGAGTTAGCGTTAGTAGTTTAAAGCATAATAATAATTACCAGCAGAACTTGTTTATAAATCAACTGTTTTTATAAATTTAATAATAAAATTATTGAATATATAAAAAAAAAAAAAAAAGGTAATGGGATTGTCACAGCAAAAGTAATGACGGAGCTCGCTGGAGACCCGTCTTTAGAAACAGATTTCAACAAAAAATCTCCACTAAATTACTAGAGTATTAACAATAATTTATTCTTATTTCAAAACTTCTATCTGATTTCACTGACTCTTGGGTAGTGGTTACTGTCACCAAACAGGGAAACAAATTAGCTTTTCCCTAATAAAATTAAAGGTTATACCTACCTAATATTATAATCTAATTAATTAAAGAGTTTTTTATTACATCAATACTTAATTGAAAGTTGTGAAGATCATTGGAGTGCAAAATAACAAAATTGTTTGGGATTAATAGATGTAGTCATTGTAGTCATTTGTCTACTCATGGGAAATGTGAAACCAAATTGATGGCAAAATGAACCAGATGACCAAATCCTGCACTTTCGTTCTTCGAAATGGATTTGACTACTTTTGAAACTAAATTTAGTTGGATTTGACTACTTTTTGAATGGTAAACACAACTTTGTGTTTTCGAAGAAAAAATATAAATATTTGACCAGTGACGAACTTTGGAATAAAAGATAGGTATATAAAATGTACGATAAAGATTAAATAAAATAATTTTGGGTTTGACCAGATTTGATTTAAGGTACAGACATTTTTATTTCAAGCAGCCACCTCTGGGTAGAGTTTTATCCTTCGCAGACGTCCTCAATTAAGAAGGCGAAGATTAAGCGATTTGACTTTGGGTCTGGGACAAAGAATAATCCGCATATAACTAATTGATTCGTTGGGAATTAAATGCCACACCTGTGATGGATGATACCGTCTGATAAGCCTGTTTTTTGCGAGAATTTATTTACGTAACTCGTGCCGTTTTTGTAGCTTTTAAGAAAATGGCAAATCCACTATAATATTGGAATATTTAGGACAAAGTTTTAAAAATTATCAAAAAGTATTAATATAATATACAAAATTAATATTATGCCTACTTTGAAAAAAATATTTATTTAATTTTATTTATTGAATTTATAGTTTTTTAAACAGGTTCATTGTTACTTATGTCCTAATACAATACCAATATATATTATTTAAAAAATGTTTAAAACTGTCATTTAATTTGATGATTAAGGATGGGTTATTTAAAAAAATTTGAACAATTCATCAAATATTTGAAGTTAGTTTTAACATCCTGTGAAAGTTTTATTCAAGTTCTGTGATTATTTCAGTTTTATGAAGTAACTGGCCTATAGTGAAATAATAACAAAACTTGAATAGAACTTATACACAACGTGAAAATTAACTTCAAATATATGATGAATTGAAAAGTCCGGATTACCTTTGGGTCAAATTTTGATCAGTTGACTAGCATGACGTTCATCAAAAGCTAGGAGAATTTGAAACAACCCAATCTTAAAATTTACAACTCTATAGTAGGTACCTACCTACTTTTCACCTCAAAATCATACATTTAGATACAAATCAATGCTTAGTAATTTAAAGGAATTATTGTTAGTCATATTCTAGCATACTATTCTGTTGATGCAATCAAAAGACGCGCACCAGTCTCTTTCATCGGAAGCAATCGTCCGAACATGCCCTCCATTGATATGCATGGTGTAACTAATACCTGTACGCCTGTCTCGACACAGGTATACCCTAGTGAGACAGGCATACACATAAAACCATTGTAAATATATTATATTATATATAAAAAAAAAAAAAAAAAAAAAAAAATACTGTGACCAGCTCATATATAAGGGCTCCATCGAAGCCAGAGTTAAGTTTAAGCTCCTCGAAAACTGTGCATACTGTTCAGGGCCCGCAGATACTTTAATAGCACACAACTCACACAACCTGTACAAATCACAATTGTGTCCCACGGTTGAATTTGGCAGCCACCTCTGGTCTGGAGCTCCAAAATACCTGCAAAATACCCTCGAATCTGCGCAGAAACGGGCCGTCCGTTTGATAGATTTTCCCATCTTAACAGACGGATTGCAATCTTTAGATCACAGGTGTCGGGTGGGAATGTTATCCTTGTTCTACCGGTATTTCAATGGAAGATGCTCCGAGGAACAAGCGTCATTGATAACACACCAAACGCGTGCCTACATATGTACACGGTTGAAATTTGTCACATGAGAACGGGTCGTTCTTGTATTCTACAGCTCGGTTATGGAACGATTTGCCGGCCTCTGTGTTTCCTCCTTCCTACAACATGGGTCTCTTCAAGACCTATCTTCGTTCCGTCCTCTCCTCAAAAAGACCCTCCACACAGCATCTCAGATGACATAGGCCCCGAGGAAAATTATTTCCTCGTGGAGTTAATTTAAAAAAAACCTATAGGAGAAATATTTTACTTGGCGTTGACTAAGTTATCCTTGGTGACAGTTATTCCACATTGGCTTACTCGACAACCTCTCTATTATTTTTATATGCGAAAGGTGCTCGAAGTTTACGGCTTGCAATGCTTTGCACAGGCTGTCATAAAACTTGAAAACTAGCCTCCTGGCAGCAACAAATAAAATATAACACTCTACCAGAACGAAGCCAATCTATACGTTATACGTTATTATTATACGTTACGAGAGAAAAGTGTAATAGTACCGTGTGGTCGTATTTCCTAATAAAGATGTTTTATTTTTATGTATTTGACTTCCACCAGGGCTGGACCTGTAAAATGTAACGCCCGACGTAGAAATAATTAATGTAAAAATCATTAAAATTGGCCTTAGTCCTTTCGTAAATCTTTTTTTAAGTGTAGGTATGCGAGATTTTTCAACATCTAGTAGGAAAAACTATATGCAATCGTATATACAAATCAATATTTGCTTATTTGTTCATATTTTATGCACTGCCATACCGTTCATCCGATTGCGACAAAACTTTGGTGATTTGTTGTGCGCACGCCCGCGAAGGTGTATATTTATATAATAATGGTGAGCACTGAAGGCAGGAGGGGGAGGGTAACGAAGGAGGTGAAATTCTCGGGAGATGGACGAGGGAGGGGAAAGGCGGGGAAGGTGAAAGGGGAACGCGGGAGGCGAAGGGGATGCGGGAGGGGAACGGGGACGCATAGGAAAGGTCATGCAGGTAGAAAAAAAATTCTTTGAATGCAATGCAACTTGCAACTAATCGGGTACCAGCTAGTACAAAATAAAAATTAAAAAAATGCAATTTAAGAAATACAGAGAACTTGGTACAATAATAACTAAAGTAATCTTGGTAAGTATCTACCTCAGAGCAAATATCATTTTTTTCTCATATTGGCAATTAACGTATTGAAAATATTCTACGAAAAGTGTCAAGACTTGTGGTTTCTTTTAAGGCTTATGATTATAAAGTTTTTGTCCTTTATAAAACATGCCGTTTTGTGAGTACGTAAGCAGTTAAGTTTTGGCAAGCCTCAATTACGTTCTGTTCTGAGATCAAACAATGACAGTGACATCTATAATAATCAAAACTTTTTGACTCCCACTAGAGACATTTAATTGTCCATGACTTCAATTATGCAACCACGCTGCTACCTTAATGCATGCAATTAATAAATAAATTAGTGTGATCTTTATCTAACAACTCCTCAAATTTTTAATTTTCTAAGAATTCTCTAACTTCCTCATCTTCTTCTTGTAACCCAACCTAACTATATATCATTTTCTTATAGAAGATCTCTGTGCATAGTATTAAGAGCAGGCATAAAATGATAAATTTTTTACATATTTTTATTTACTATCTAAGCAGCTTTGTATGTATGTATAAGACTGATTACGTGACTTAATATATTAATAATAACTTCTCTTTTCCAATAACTCTTTAACTTCTTTACCTTATTCTTATAATCCAAAATACCAACATAAACTCTCTTATTGTAAAAGAATCTGTGTGCATAGTATTAATTAGTGAACATTTTCAACCAATACTAATGAATGTAATCCGAAAACTGTAAACTTCACCCGCCATGAAACAGGGTCATCCCTAGCATGGAGGGTGAAATATCATAAAAAAACTATATGTACTTTCGATTTTTCATGTATTAAATAAATAAAAATAAATTAATTTATAATATGACTGCATTCCTTGTTTACATCGGTAAAATCAACATTTTTTTCATTGTATTTGGTTAGCTTTTGTTATGCTAGGTTGAAATAAGTTTTATTTCCATGCTTAAGTGACACATCACACGAGCGCATTGTCTGTACGGTGTAAATACAAAGGAAGGGTTAGGCAGTGTTGTGAGGCAGGTTATGACTCCATTGTAGGCGTTCAAAAAGAAGAAGAAGATTGTTTGAAAGGAAGATATGTATCTAAATACACATGTTGGAGGGAGCGCGCGAATATAGTGAAAATATTTAATAAAACGCGACTCGTTTAAAATAGACCAAAAATCTGAAAATGTCTTAAGTAGAATTTAAAGCACAGGTTCCCGAACCTTTTTTTTTCATAGACCACTTTCAAAATTTTACTGGTTTCGGTGGCCCCCTTCTGCTACAAATCTATCGTATTCCCAAAACTTGTCAAAAAATGTGAAGATTCGATCTAACGATGGAAATTTGTGTCGCGGCTGAGTTCCAACCCTAAATTCGGAGTGGTAAAATAAAAAGAAAAATAGTATGTTTTCTTTTGTTCTATTTATCAAAATAATATGATTAGAGACTTAATAGAATTAAAATTAAACATCAATAAAATACCGTAACTTCAACAAAGCAAATCAGCAGTAAAAAAATCTTAATTTGAATGGGAGGGACGTACTCGATGTTATGAATATTTGACTTCAGATTTTGTTCTTTACTATCGAAACCAGATAAATTGTCGTGGACCCCACTTACAACTTGTAAACCTCCGGTCGAGTCTCCCGTGGACCCCTGGGGGTCCATCCGGACCACTTTGGAATACTTTCACTTTTTTTTTTATCGAAGGAATTTCAAACACTCATTTTCAACACAGTATTGAGGTTATCTTGAAAAAAATAATCAAATATTGTTTTAGGGGCTGTAAGAAAGGATTTATTAATGTGGATCTTGAAGAGGCTTGGATCGGCTAGTTCCAGATACCAGCCTACTTACACAAAACGAGCCGAAAAATCGACCCGTTCATGCCAATGTCAACTGTGAACTAATGTTTCGTTCGGATCAATGCTCCAAGCATCTTAGCGCAGGCATTGAAATACCTTTAAAAACAGAGAAAAAGAAAGTAAAAGACTGGGAAATATATTTAAACAATTTCCGAGCGCCTTCTTCTTTGGTTACACGTTACATCTGCACCTTTTGTGCCTCCAACCCTGGCTTCGTCTGAGGGCGCCATCTGGCGATATTTATACCCCGAGAGGTCATTGATATTTATTAACACGCGGATATAGGTCGCCATTCTTAGCGACTGACTATTGGGACTGACCCCGGGGCAATAAATACCCGATGACAAATAAGACTGGTTGGCTAAATGTTCGCAGACATGCAGGAGTTGGCCACATGATACCTAGAGTTATGGCCGGTTCTATCAAACTTTATTTCTTTTTATTGTTTCGGAAAATGGGATTTTTTCCTCGGCCCCGGATGTATCATTTTATTATTTTGCAGCCGGGCGCTTTGGATACTAAAACGTTACGGGAATTCGATATCTACCAATCTTTATTATTTTACGGCTAATGTAAGATCAGCGCCGCGCCGTGGCGGGGTAGATATCATGGGCGATAGCTATGCTGTATTAGTGTCTATAAAACATCATGTATATTACGTAATTGTTTTTTTACTGAAATTTTCCCATCTAATAATAGCAGCTTATTAAAGGGTGTTATTTTAGCTTTATTATCTTTGGTCCTCTTCGTTTTTTTTTACTTCTATCATAATAGTTAGAGTGCTAAACTGAGCAATTTATTGGAGAGCGATTACTTTTGATACTTATTATTTTATTAAATATGCTAACAATTTTATAATTGTTTTCTTTTACGTTAGCTCCACACAGGAGGCCCTGTGGAAAATAATTTCCCACAAGGCCCATTTCATCTTAGGGGAGGATGTGTGGAGGTTTTTTTTATGGAAAGGAGAGGAGAGGTAGTTCTGGGAAGGAAATAGGTGTGAGGGTGGGTAGGAATCTGGGTGTTAATATGTCCAGGAGTGATGGACGTATGAATCCCTCCCTCCAACTGCGGTGCAAGGCGATGGGTCGAGAGATTCTGGCTGAAGAGGATAAAAGACCTCCTTCAACCAGTCTCTCTCAATGCTGCCCACCACGCAGCAGGTTGGCAGACGCACCAAGACCTGGACAAACCTCACCCCATAAACCCTGGCACCCCTGCCGAGTCAACAAATGGTTTTTTATGATTATAATTATATCTGTAACAGATTCCAATGATTAAATTTTTTCTTTCTTATAAAATTATTCCCAAATAAATAGAATCAACCTTTGTGCTTGAAATCGTGACCTCTAGACTCCGTCTACTAAGCGATTTTTATGCCTATTACCCTATATTCGTGGCGATATAAGGTACATTGAGAATATATACATTTTTGGCTCTTGACTTTCTCTTTAAAAAAGACAAACATAACCAAGTTACGATAAACTTTACGATACGAGTACATGAATTTCTCCTACTAAATTATCTTAATATATAAATCGGGATAGTTACACCATTTATAACTCGAGAACGGCTGGACCGATTTTTATGATCTTTGATTTGTTGGATTGGTCTCCGCCCAGAATAGCAGAATAACTATTAAAACATCGAAAAAAATACGAAAAAAGTTTTAATTCAACAGTTGTTATTGATTCTGAGGCGGTACGAAGTTCGTCTGGTCAGCTAGTTTCATAATAAAATTTTCCGTTGAAAATAAGATTTAAGTAATTGGGATTTATCAAATTATTTTTCCTGCCATCTAAGCACGCAATAATAATTTGAACCCTTTTTTCAAATCTAAAAAGTCATACATTTAAGGGTTCCTAACTATATAACTACTTATACCATCAATAACTACTTACTACACTGTTCATTATTAAGCCAAAAAATAAGAAATAAAAAACATTTCTAAAAGATTCCTATCGATAAAGCCATAAATTAATATAATACATGTATTCCACAAAATTTCCGATACATTATTATTGCATAGAGAGGGCCCGAGCATAATGAATAGAGGCGCGTGCGGCTATAGGCGGCGGCGAAATAAGGTGTATACGGCTGTAATAAGGTGGCTCGCCAGGTGTGGCTCCTTCGCCGCAACCTGATCGTAATGATATCACGTAGATCGAAGCCACAAATGTATTACGTGATGTTTTCTTAATGATCAATAGAGGGCAATTAATTAATTGTTTAGTTCATCAAAGTCCACGGTAAATATTTGATACCCTGTGTTAGGGATGACGCGATGATGCCTTCATTTATCTCTTGAAAGGATTTATTTAATGCGCCCTGGGATAAAAGTTTTGAATCTGTCAGGGGCGGATTATGGCTGTAGAGGGTATTTAGAAAAATATATTTTAGAGACCCTTTTTATATTTGCTAAAATAAGTGGATATTATTATATACTAGCTGGTGCCCGGCATGCGTTGCAAAGCCAATAAAAAATAAATTGTTTCTCTCTGCGTGTCCTATCCCATTCTTCCCGTTCCTCTTCCACCTCCCCTCCCCTCAAGCATTCCTCCTCCACCTTCCCCGCCTTCCCTCTCCCCTCTCCCGCTCCCCCGTCCCGCGAATCCCCCGTCCTGCGACCCCCCTCTCTCGCGTTCCATATATTTAGTTCGGGTACATTCAGTTTTCAAACTACTCCTTTAAAAGCTAATGCAATTTTTTTTTTACAAAATTTTATACATTAGAAACATTTATATGAGAACAATAAAATTTGGTATCTAACATAGGTACCTATTTAAAATATCTATAATTCTTAATTACTTTCAAAGTATTTCATTCGGGTGAGTATCATAGATTTGTACTTCATTTAAATTCATTAATTTAAAGAGTTTATTCGAAAATTGAATTTTGATTGAAAAATTGATTATTTTTCAAAATTGTGACATGTTTGACAGTTTCGTAAGAGTTTTTGTAATGATTAAAAAACTTTTCAGATGTATTGTCATGCGGTTGTAATGATTGTAAGAAACCTTCGCAATGGTGAAAAAAAGATAGGTTCAAACATAGTCAGCAATACATAAACCAGAAACAAACAAGTAAGCAAGCAAACATACATTAAATATAGATTGATAAAGGTGAACGAAAAAATTCAAAATTTTCTGAAGTTGTGATGAAACTTCAACGGGATCAAATATAAACGCTTCAATTATTATAAATAAATTGATTCCTTAGACTTACAATCCTAGAATATTACAATCTTACAATATTTCGATCTTACAATATTTCGATCTTACAATATTTCGATCTTACAATCTATCTTACAGTTATCAGTTTTTTTTTCTTAGTTTTAAGATATTTACACCACTTTTTTAGCATTAATAAATATTTAAAAACCGATTAACCGATCGGGTTTCCCTTAGCTGAAGCTTCGTCAGGGCTTATCATATTTTAACCAGGTCGGCTATTAAATATTAATAATAAAAAAGCGGTATATTACAAACTGTATTTTTTATTTAATATTTACAATGTCACACCTCAAAGAATTTGTTTCCTTCGAGAAAATTTATTTTAAATAAAGGGATAATATATTTTTTCTCCTCTTTCATCGTTGTCCTTTTTAAATTGCAAACATAATATAATATATTATTTAAAATCAAATTACAACACATGGTCACCCTACATATTTACTCCAATATTATATAATAATATTTAGATCGGTCGGTGGCCGAGGTATCATGTGTTCGATTCCTCGGCTGGAAAAGTCCTCCGTCATGACACAAGCAAAATTTTCCGCATAAGGTGGTGGTAGTAGAAGATGTTCAAATATTATCAGGTTATTCGTAACCCGGGAAGATTTGTCTTTTTTACAATTATTTCTAAGATAATAATATCGTTCTCCCAATATTTTATTTTGTGTTATTTTTATTAGGTTATAAAATCATTAAATTCAATACAGGCTTGTTTTTGTGAGTTTGAAAATTGAAATGTAACCAATAATAAAGAAACAATAAAAAATATTTGTGATTGAAAAAGTCGGGAAAATTTTTTTCAAAAAGTAAAAACAGAATTCAGATGCAAGGACCCATCCTAGACCGATAAACTGACTTCAAAACAACTAACTTGGTTTTAGCATTAAATTCTGCTTTCCCCATTAGAGAGCCGCAGAGCGTGGAAACCAGCGAGTTTTATAAAATCTTTAACGATGTCAGAGCTAACTGTTACAGTTTTTCCTACAAAGAAAGAGTTTTTAGCGACAAGATTATTTAAAAAAACAAGACATTGTTTTTTAATATGCATAATCTTTATATTTATGCGGGTGGGTTACCTACTCGTATACCGAGTTTGGAATAAATTAACCGCTAGTTGTAATTATATCACCATCATCATCATTTAATCCCCCTTTTCTAGCTGTATTTTAAAATCACTGCTTTAAATACACCAAATTACATTATTTTGTTTTAGTTTTCGAAAACCTGTTTAATATTATTCAGCACATTAAATTTATAGTGTCGTAAAAGATAAATGGAGTCTGAAGATTTTCTAAGGCACGGCAGCTGTTTACCTGGTACGTTAAATTATATATAGGTAAGGCTTTAAGCTGGACCTTAATAGTATTGCAAATACTCAGTCTAGACATGCAAATGTCTCTGCATTAGAATAGATGATGTGTGAAATAAGGCATCAGAAAACATTGGAATAGGTTTGAACCATTCCGTAGGCTTTTGACCTTGTAAAGGGTATAGGACAATAAATATTCTTATTTATTTTAAAAATTTCTCCGGTAAATTAAATAATTTCTTTTCGCGCGTGTATGTTACATTTTCAGAATTGAAATTAATGTATGTGTTCAGAAAATTAAAAAAATATAGATTTCGTCGGTTTACTGCTAGAAATCATCAAGTGATTTGCAAAAAATAAATTAGATATAGCTTGTTTTATTCGGTAATTTTAAAAATTTTTATTTTTCATCCTTATCCTTTTTTTTAATTTGAAGGCATAATATTTTTGTCCCCCTTTTCATCTTTTTCCTTTTTAATAAGTCAGGTAGGTACGCCTCGTATGTCATATAAATGTCTGATAATGTTATATTATCTTGAAAACAAGCTTATGGGTCTGAGTGGTTAACCACTATAATAACAGAATAATATATTATTTAAAATTAAATATCAACACATGGTCACCTTACTCTATTCTACTATCTACTCCAATATTATGTATTTATACCGGCCAGAGTTAGCATCGCATTTGGGCCCTACCCAGGCGTCGTGTGTTCAATTCCTCGACTGGCTAAGTCCTCCATCACGACACAAGCTAAATTTTCCGCGTACTGTGGTGGTTTTAGGAGATTTTCAAATATATTTAAAATGTTGTACCAAAATAAAATAAAAATGTTTAAAATGTACATATCTACTTTATTATAACAGTAGCTGACCCGACGAACTTCGTACCACCTCAGAATCAATAACTGTTATCTATTAACTTATTAGCTGAATTAAATTAATTTCTTTTATTAAGTTAAAAATAACACAATGAAGCAATTATCGATGCCCAACTGTCCGTGTTTTGTTTTTGTCGGTATCGGAGATGGCATTGTGTACTGATTTTCATTTTTTGCGATTTTCTTGCTTTTCCACTTACTTACGGGAATTGCGTTTCATTTTCGTTATACGCATGTGGAAGATTGTATTTTTCCTTTGGAGGGGTGCAAACACACGTTCACCGTTTGTCTCATTTTCGACTATTGACATTTAGTGTGTAAGAGGGGCAGCACTTTATGTTTAAGAACAAAAGCAAAACAATCAGCGCATTGACATTTGACGTTTTTGAATTTTTGGAATTCACTCACTATTCGATATAAATAGCTATTCTGCTATTCGGGGCGGAGACAAATCCAACAGATCAAAGATTATAAAAATCGGTCCAGCCGTTCTCGAGTTATAAATGGTGTAACTAACCCGACTTTGTTTTATGATATACTAGCTGGGTTACCCGGCTTTGCTCAGGACAACATTCGAGAGTGTCTGGAATGTTTCACATTGATGTTCCCGATTCCCTATTCCCGAACATTCCACACTTTTCCAGAATGTTCCGGGATGTTCTAGAATGTTGTGGAATGCTCTCAAATTCTCAGACTGGGGTATCCGACTTCGCTCAGGGAGTTGATTTGGGTAGTCCCATACAAAAAAGACATATATTCCAGATCATTCCACAACATTCAGGAGTGTTCTGGAATGTTCCACAATGATCTGGGATGTTCCGGTATGTTCCTGAACGCTTCATCGTATTCCGTAAGAATGTTCCGGGAGGTTCTGGAATGTGGTGGAATGCTTAAGAATACTCTGGAATGTGTTGAACTGTTCTAGAAAAAAAGGAGGTGAAACTTCCAGCCCTTATATCTTTAAAAGCACGCCCTTCCGGTAAAAACGGGAACTTTCTTCATGGATGGGGAATACAGGGCTACCAAAGAATATAACTCCCGTTATCGTACAGGGCCTCGTCTTTGAGTTTTAGCGGCATGCACACTGCACACTTTTTTCCAGAACTTTCCGGAGTTTTATCGAATCTTCTAGTAGTTTCCGGAATTTTTTAGAATTCTCGAAATTTCTAGAGTCTTCTTAGAACTTCCAGCCCTTATATCTTCAAAAGCTCGCCCATTAGGTAAAAACGGGTACCCTTATTCCCTAGGGGAGATAGAGATCTACCACACCATATAACTCCCTTGATCGCACTGGGACTCGTTTCTGAGTTTTTGCGGTCCGCACGTTTTTTTGGACTTTCTTTTATAATATATATTGATTAAGATACAATAACTCTATTTAACTAACTATTTAGGTAACTATTGTTTTAAGTACAGTTTCCCAAAAAATTTAAATACGATTGATGACAAAATCTCTCAATTGAATAAATGATGTGGCCCATAAGACAAGTCTTAATTTTCTATGAATAATTGTACTTAATGTCACTCCCCAATTGTTCAATGAAACACGTGAATAAAAATTAGTTGGTGTTTTGTTAGCTGTTCTGTAAAGCTGGTTTCCGTTGGAACAACTTCCAGCGAAGTTTCATCTAAGTACATAAAGTATTGAGCTTTAATGTTCCTTCCGTTTAAATACAAATATTGGTAGATTTGTCTCATTCCGGTACAGGAATACCAAGTACAAAGGATACAAATAACGAGGCCTTATGTTGTGGAGGTCGCCAATGGTCAATAAAATTGTTTAGGTTACTTACTTTCTTTGAGAGTTTTATTGTTGAAAATCTACATATTTATTTATTTTCCGCCCAGGGGGCTTTTACATAAATAGATAAAGGCAGTACAACTTTATTTATATTATATATTTCTTTCTCATGTTACGATATAAAACAAAAATACATACCTAAATGAAATAAAAATAAATAAATTAATTAATTAATTTTAAATTAGGTACATTGACGAATAATAATAATAGTAGTTTATTCCAGTATATATTAAATGCAATATATTCAATTTTTTAAAATAACAAAATAAATTTGACAAATAATAGGTTAAGTTTCAAAGTAAATAACCACACATTGATAAAATAAATAAACAAAATTTTTAACAAAACAAAAAACTACTTTAAAAAATGCACTAAAAAGTAAAAAAATAATTTCGTACGATTGTTATTTTTGGAGTCTTGGCTGACACTGACTCCAAAAATAACAATCGTACGAAATTATTTTTTTACTTTTTAGTGCATTTTTTGAAGTCGTTTTTTTGTTTTGTTAAATTTTTTATTTATTTTTTGATTTTTAGTGACGAGCGTGCGTAAAGAAGTTTTACTTAAAAAAAAATAACCATCGAAATCTGTTGGCGTAATATTGAGTTATTCGTCCATTTATCGCGCACATACTTATTGCAAATTTAAGACATATATGGTTTTCTCATAGATCCCATTATCAGAACTGGACCAAAATAAAATGGGACTACACGGGAATCACCAGCTTTCCAATAAAAAAAGAATCATCAATATCGGTTCACCCAATCGAAAGTTCTGATGTAACAAACATAAATAAAAAAAATACCGTCGAATTGATAACCTCCTCCTTTTTGAAGTCGTTTAAAAAACAAATAAGCATGAAAAACACGAGAAATGAAACTGAAAAAATAATAAACACTAAAATGAATTCATGCAGCTGTTTAGGGAGGGTACATAAGAAGGGTAAATAAAAACAATAAAGTTGGAATAAAAAAAATGCATACATGATATAAAAATATAAGGAAAAATTTTAAAGTACGGTGATCAGATATGTTTACAAAATTACAACATTAAACATAATAATACCATCTAATGGAGTGAAACCGCGCGCTGCATCGGGGAATGAGCAAAAGAGTATTGTATCGTGTTATTCTTATTGATATGTATAGGTTTGTAAGTTACAGGAGTTCGGAACTGTCCTATTTGGATTTTAATATTTTAGATAAAGAAGTTAAATCATTTATTTTGTGTCTGTGTTCTGATGTATAGTTTTGTAATCATAACGAATGTGATATAAAAATGTTTAACTTTGTATAACATTTTACATTTTAGGATGCCAGAGGTAGATAACAGTGAGTTTATGTTCATTTAATAATTGTGGGTTAGGCGTTTCTTAGCAAAAACAATTATGGTATATTTCACAAAACATCGCAGACTTGCGAAGAAGATACAAGATAGTAAGCTTTTTAATACTGTTAGAGATGATTACATTGGAGTAAACATCACAGTTGGAAATATGGGTAACAATATGGGGTCAATTGGTATCATGGATTGAACATGGGCTTCCGTCGATTACAAGCGCCAATGAAATGCAACGAAAAAGCAATGGTGTTACCTTTTGTCGGTAAGTAAAGTTTTACCATTATCACTATTTGTAAAATAATTTTTTTTAAAACTCGGTCGCTGCGCCGGCCGGCCGGGCGGAGACTCCATTCGTTCAGTTCGTTCACTGTCGGAAGGTTTTGATTGGGCGATACCGACAGACGCCTAACCTCCTTCACGATATTTTAAACGGATTTCGAAAAAACATCGACTTTATTTATTTACCACAATGGTTGATAAAACCATTTTTATACATGAATACAAAATACAACATTAACCTACCATGAATCATACTTTTCATGGATATCATAGATTTTTATAGTCTATGAGTATCAAATCTTTGAAAATAATTTTTCGTGCATCACTGTAATGTTTTTTTTTTACAATAGTTATTTAGCTTTAAAAGTACATAAATAAAAACGACAATTATTTTGAAGATATCCATTTGAAAAAACGTTGATAGCCAAATAACAGAAAACTGGCGTCATTGGTTACTTTTCTGGCAACTTTAAAAGTTAGAACAAATAATAAAGGTTAAATTACGTCTCCAGTAGTGTCGCAGCGATCCATCTTCGAGATCTTCTTCTTAGATTTCTCGGGGTGATCTTTAACCTCCTGAGATCGACCATCTGTCAACCGTTCGTAGATAAAAATGAAAACGGTTCCAAATTTATTACCAACAATCCTTCCTTAAATCTATTTTTGTGTAAAGATAGATCGTTGATTTTTCCGCCGCTCTTGCCATCGGTCAAATAGATTTCAAATGATTATCCGCGAATATCTTTACTAGCGTCATTGGTGCTGATAGTTACACAACGTTACGTTGACAGATACATTGATGGAGGATTAATTTGGAGAGATTACGATTGGAAGAACTTTTGATAATAGTATGTAATTAAATGGGTTTTGTGTCCTTGAAACACTTAATTTAATTTTTTTTAGGAATTGCATTCTTATCCACCTGGAATACTAATAGTGTGTAACCTACTCGAAACAAACCCTGCTCCCTTTCTTTGTACGAGATTCGAATAAACATACTTAATAACCCGTCCTCTTCCTATCTCCTCCCCCCCTGAATTAAGTCTTCCAACCCCCATAGTACCCCATTCAGTATCTACCACAATTGGAAATGTCATAATGCATTTGGAACTCTTTTACTCCATTCATATAACAAAACAAAAAAACAAGCCATAAAGTACGACTTGTGGCATCTCCTCATCTTGTGGCATTAGATCTAAACTAAGAATTCAGTGAAATACAGCTCTAATGGTGTCCTTCGCGTTCTATCATCTCCCGCCATGGCATCAGACATAACGAATGTTTCCGCATAATATGGGAACAAGATAAAGTCTCGCAGTAGTTGGTTCTGTTGAGGAGAATAATCATTTATCATGTATAACTATTGTTCTCGTCTATGTAAATTGGTCTTTGGAGACGAAAACACCGACATCAGAAGTATCACGCTATTGTGGAATATGTAAATTCGATTTTTTATCACACCGCCGGGATTTACAAATTGTGGACCAGTAAAATTTTTAACATTCCACCCGAAATTCGAAAAGTGTTTCGAACACTTTTGTTAGGAATTTCTTTGGTGGGGTAATGAATGTCCCCCCCTTTGTCGGGAATTTTTCGAATGAATTCGGGTAATCACGTTATCTCTGGGAATTATAATTAGCCTGTGCTTTATTTGTGTACGATTTTTCTTCGTTTTGAGCTGTCACATATCACAAAATTCCATGAGCTTATCTTGAATAAACCGTATATATTTAAAAAAAGTACCTTTAGCTTTACTGTAAATAATTATTGTTTGTGAGTGCGAGAGTCCTAAAATATTTATCCATTTCTCTCTTCATTTTAAATTTGAACGTTACCGCAACGATAAGTTGTTATTTGATTAAAAAAATGATTCTTTTTAAAGCTCTGAAGTGACCTTTGGAATTTTGTTTTTCGGTAAAACGTTATAAAAACTTAATTAATGGAGTGAAGGCGATTTTTTTAAAGGATTTCTATCTAATAAGTAAGTTAAATAATTCAAGCTATTTCATTTGTGGGAAGTATGTTTACGAGAGTTGGGAAGGCTGATAGAGATATTGAAAGAAGGGTAAATGCCGGTAACTGTAGGACTAAACGCGTTTGGCGCCAACAAAAAAACTGTCCTAAGAAGCAAAGTTAGCCGTCCATAATAGAGTGCTGGTACCTATTTGATGTATAGCAGTGAGGCATGGAACTGGCAGAGGAAGGATGAGAGTTCACTGAATGTTCTAGAAATGAGAACCCTGAGGCGCATGCATGGTAAAACCATGTACGATTGTATGAGAAACGTGAAGATTCGCAAAGAATGCAAGGCTGATGTAAGCGTAATGATTAAGATTAAGGAAGGGACACTCAGTTGGTTTGGGCACGTAGAGAGAATGAACGAGAAAATGAGTGTAAGGGAATATATGACGCAAATATGAATGGTAGAAGAAGTCGGGGACGCTCGAAGAAGACATTGCACGACCAAGTGAATCAGATACTTGAGTCTGGCCATGTCGAGAGTCAGAATAATAGAAAAGCATGTATGAGACGACATATGAATGTGAACGAGGCAAGGAGTGTGTGCCAAGAGCGAGTTGTTTGGCGGTCCGTCCTCTGCGGGGAAACGGCATCGTTAGTTAGTTAGTTCGAACTAATTAGTGATGCATTTCACGCGTAGTCGAGTTAACACCAACGTGAGCTATTAAGGTTGGAAATATCCACCTTTTCCATTAAAACATAAGACAAGAATTAATTTGGTTCATTCAATTTGTTTAAAATTTTCGCTTAGAACTTGTTCGGTAAGTCCGGTGGTCCAATTTGTCTGGTTCCCACGCTTGCTTCGCGGGTTATAGATTGCTAGCTAAATCCTCCATCATTGCTTCAGCAACATTTTCCGTTAGTAATGTAAAGGTAGATTTTCAAATATTGTAAAGTTATTCGTAGCCTGTGAAAGGAAGTAAAGAAAACAAGAAGAAAGATGAAAAGATAGTGTTGAAATAAAAAAAGAAAAAAGTAATGGAACGAAAGAATTCGTCGAGCAGGTTACATAACAATATTTCTTCTTTTTTTCTGAGAAAGTATATCAGTGTTTAAGGAATTTTCTTTAAGGTTGGGTATGTTTTTGGTTTAAACCTTATTTCAGCAGTGGTGTAGTGCGCTATCTGAAAATCTGAATCTGATACGTGTATGAAGTTTCATTTTGTTGGTGTCGTTATTAAAGCATTCTCCGCAATTAAATCTGAGGAAGCAGCGCTCGGAATTTATTTATCTGCCAATTCCCGTCGTTCGAAATTCAAACACGGGCCTTTGGCGGGAAGCGTAATACCGCGGCGCTAGTTCCGACGCAATTCCGCTCCAAAATAAATAACTTTCTTAACTGCCAAAGGAAAAAAATCCAAAGAAAAATGGCACGGATTTTCAATGTCAGCTTAACGTTCGAAAAAATAAAATTTATTAAATTACTGCGGAAGAGTCACAACTGCCCGGAGCATGTGGGACTATGGAATCCTTAATTGGGGGTGTTTTGTGAAAAAAAATTTAGACAATATGTTTACGAACTCATTTTTATTCTTCTAGATTCTAGAAAATTTTAAAAATAGGGTGCATTTATCTTTCAAAGATCCATTTCTCATTGGTAAAATTGACGCTTTTCATATGTTGTGAGATTGAAAAGAGTGTGTATGGGGAAGGTTCCTTACCTTCACCATGGGAGAGTACATGGGTACATGGGAGTACCTGGGTACTCAGATTTGTTAACTTAATACTAAAAATGCTATTTCAGGCAACGTTTAGTTCCTGAATTGTGATTTCACTAGGGCGATACTGAGAGTATTTGCCAAAACATTAGTATCATTTATTGTACGTTAAGCCATTTAGAGTTAAGTTGAGGTAAAATGTTACAAAAATTCTCTTAAAAATAACATTGTCACATTTTATTATTTCCACACAACCTGCGGCAAAACTAAACATTTTTTTCTTCACATTTATAATATATGTGATATTAATCATTGTAAATTAAATTTAATTTATTTGTGCACGTCGTCGGGCTTCGAACCCAATATCTTTAGGTCCGGTCGCAATGAGCTTACCGCTCTTCCACGCAGGTTGTCATTAAGCTCTTATATTACCTTTTATCATTCAACTTAAAGCTTTACTTGTTTCCCGAATCGGAATATCCAATGTTAAGTCCGGCTTAGCAAACTTCCTGCATTGTTCGAATGCTTTAAACGCTTGGAATGTACTTAAAAGGAATGGATTTTAAATTTCTCTGGAAAGAATTGACAAAGGCTGTCTGGAAAATTGTTTTCTGAATAAAATAAAAGCATTTATTGTATGGAAATCTGTTGAATGCGGAATTTATCAAAGAGTTCCAACCTTCGCAGATAAGTCTTTCAGGTAGAAGACTCACTTTGTGTAAGTTTTTCTTATTTGGTTGTTTTAATAATAGATTACCTATTTTGTCGCTTTTTTTTAAATAAAAAAATGATGATTACCAATCTCCGATAGGTTGAAAAAAGTCAAAATGTAATTAAAGATAAATTTAGAGTTTTAAAAATTGCTCTCAATAACTTAATTTGTTAGAGTGCCAACTCAGCAATACTACAATGTTTCAATATTATGATTCATCGATAAATTTTTTATGGGTAGTTAGGAAAATGTGTAAGGTTTCCAGTGACAAAACCCCTCAAACTGTAATCTTTTCAATTTAATGAAATTCATGCAAGAATAAAAACTGAAAATTTATTTATTTTTTTTACATAAGAAATTAACAAATTAACAAATTGAATAAAATATAAACACTGTATATCTTATTTGAATAAGTTAACAATAATAATCTAAACGAAAATATGAAAGAGAACAAGACACAGAAAAACAGAAAAAGACAATGGTCGCAACTGGGACTCGAACCCAGACCTCTCCGTCTAACCGGGACGAGCGCGTTAACCAATTTCGCCATTGCCACCTTCTGTCAAAGCCGTCATATTTGTCAATCTCATATTTTCAAATTTCAGAATTACATTATTATCAACTAATTATTTTTCTCCATATTACGGGCAACTAGCCTTTTTATTGGAAACAATCATTCTAAGATTTGGTTTTTAACCTGGATAGCGTCTCGGATAGATATATCTGAATTTATTAATAGGGAACTATTGACTTTTACGAAAGTCTAAATGAATATTCAATTTTTATCAGAAAAACTTTCTTTTTATACTTTTTTGAAGGTTATTCCCATCAGTGAAATATATCATATTAGAATTAGTTAACAATAATAATCTAAACGAAAATATGAAAGAGAACAAGACACAGAAAAACAGAAAAAGACAATGGTCGCAACTGGGACTCGAACCCAGACCTCTCCGTCTAACCGGGACGAGCGCGTTAACCAATTTCGTCATTGCCACCTTCTGTCGAAGCCGTCATATTTATCAATCTCATATTTTCAAATTTCAGAATTACATTATTATCAACTAATTATTTTTCTCCATATTATATTACTTTACATCTCTATAATAGGTATATATTTCTTTTGCAAAGAGATATTAAGTATTTATTGTACATAATTGAACTGCCTCAGTAACAGTATTTTGTATTTGTTTAAAGATTAATTGAAGATGTCCACTGACTTGGTATAATTATTTCCGTCCATTAGTATTCTGGAATACATATGGTAGTTAGTAAAATACCTGAAAGGTGTAGTTGAAAAGCCAGTAAAGGCATTTTCAAACGTTTTACCTACAATGCCAGCACGTATTTTATTTTTTGTGTGTGTGGTTTTTTTAACATTAACTCCACACAGGAAGCCCGTTTGGGGATGCTGTGTGTAGGGAACTCTTTAGCTTACTGTTAAAGAGTCTTAGAACTTTTTAAAGTATAAAACTTATATATTTTCCTAACTACCCGTGTAATTGAATTATTTAAAGTTTTTTTTTGCTTTAGCTCCACACAGGAGGTCTGAGGAAAAAATCCCTCAGGGCTTACGTCATCTTTGGGGATGCTGTGTGGATGGTTTTTTTATTTAGGGAGAGGAAGTTTTGGGAAAAGAAAAGTATGTAGGGTGGATAGGAATCCGGGGGTCAATGGGGTCTAACAGGGGTCCAGGAGTGAAAGGCGTTTTCTGAAGAAAGTCATGTTTGTTTTTAGTAGAACTTCTAGAAAAACTAATTAATGATATTATTGTTAATTATGTAGGTTAACCCGATCGTACAGAAATTGGTATTAGTATAGAAAGCATCTGAGTTAGAATTGAATATCTGACAACTATCGTAACATAAAGCATCTCACACAGTTAGAATTGAAAATCTGGAAGCCCCCGCAGTCCGCACCGAGGGCGAATGATACGGAGGATTTCTGTTAGGAAATAATGAGTTAGCCTCACCGCAGTTGATTTATGTGCTCCGGGTGTCAGATCGCGGGCAGATCTCCCAAACGGCCGCCCGGCACGCCACTGGCTGTTGCTTTGCCCCCGATACTACGGGCATGCCCTTCCGGCCCACCCCACTCCGCGCCACTGGGTCAAATCTACATACACATAAGCTAGAGAAATGCCGAATAATTGAGGCGTCGAAATAAAAGCAACACTGAATAATAATGATTAAACGTACTTACCGGAGATAATGATTACATTGAATATTAATTCGTCCGCTATCACAAATTAAAATGATTAATTTTTTATTTTTTTAAACTTATAGTAGGTACCTACTTGTAAAATAAATTTAATGCTGTCATCTATAAAATCAGTAAGAAAGTAAGAACCGAAACGGCTGTCACAGTAAAAAAAGTATTTGGAGATTTTAAAAATACCTAAACCGGTCACCGGAGACCAAAATTTCATTTACAGTTTTTACTCCAAATAATGTCAGGAATCATCTTAAGATACGTCCCTCTACATCCTGTATATCTCATGTAGGTAATATGGCGGACTGGGATTGCACTATCCTTCCAGTCCTGCTAAATTAAAAAAACTTAAATAAAATAAAATAAGTAAATCACTAACGTATTTTGATAGCTTTGTTGTAACCTTCTTTCCCTTAAACGTCGCATGTAACAGAAAAATAGGTTGCAAATGAGGTTTCAACGGTTCAAATATAAGCTGGAAATTGCGCAAATTTTGGCTGCCGGTGTTAGTAGACACGTACAGAATATCGTTGTCGCTGTATTATAAAATTATTTAACATAAAGTTATTACGGTTTAAGGGTTTGGTTTTAATGTGTATAAATTTGAATGAATTTACTAAGTACCTTTAAAACCACGGCATTTTTAAGGGTAAAGGCAATAATAAGATCATTAAAGACAAAATTTTACATTTAATGCAATATAAAGTTCATAAAAGAGGTAGGAGTATTATGGGCCAGTTAATCCAAATGAAGTTTGTATTAACATTGTTTAAATGAACTATATTAATATATTTTCCACACCTACTGATAAATATTAATTGAAGCATTGTGAAACCTTAAAGGCTGTTTTGTGACCAGATCTAAACATGCAGGTACTTCACACGCTTCCTTTTTCACATCTCTTTCCCTCTCCACACCCTTCAGCCTTATAACATAGCCCAATTATTGAGAATACCATAGAACTACTGGTATTGGGTAGTTAAGACTCCTGCACGATTTTTAACGTCAGATATGATTTAAGATTAAGCATTGCAAAATGGTATCGCTTCTAAATACATAAACACACATTTCATATCGATCTGCACATCTGCCCAATGGACACAGTAACGCTATCCGAAACGTTGGCTAAAGAAAGAGAAAGCGCTTTGCGGCGTATTACTTACCCCAAAAATAAATCATAACAATATTAAAAAAAAAAAACTCTTGACTCTCTGTAGAAGCGGGCGGTTCGTTTGATAGATTCTCCTATCTTAACAAAGCGGATTCCAATCTTTAGAGCACAGATAGGTTAGGTATGTTGTCCTTGTTCTTCTGTCCGGTATTACAATGGAAGATGCTCCAAGAAACTAAAGCCATTGATCCCTTCGACACCGGTGCATAGTCAGGAAACACGCTAAACTCGAGTACATCAACGGGTCGATTTTTCTTGAGTTCAACTGCTCGACTGTGGAATAATTTGCCGGTCTCTGTGTTTCCTCCATTCTCTGTCTCTTCAAGACCCATATTCAAGCCTTCCTCTCCATATAAAGACCGTCCTCACAGTATCTACAAATGAGTGAAATTATTTTCCTCAGATCCTCCTGCGTGAAGTTAATGAAAAAAAAACAAAACAAAAAACGACTTAAAAAAATGCACTAAAAAGTAAAAAAATAATTTCGTATGATTGTTATTTTTGGAGTCGGTATCTGCCAAGATCTCCACATCTCACCTATAACTACCTATGTATGTAGTTACCTTGGCTGACACCGACTCCAAAAATAACAATCGAACGAAATTATTTTTTTTCGTTTTAGTGCATTTTTTAAGTCGTTTTTTGTTTTGTTAAAATTTTTGTTTATTTTTTGATTTTTAGTGACAAGCGTGCGTAAAGAAGTTTTACTTCAAAAAAGAATCATCGAAATCTGTTGGCGTAATATTGAGTTATTCGTCCATTTGTCGCGCACATACTTATTGCACATTTAAGACATATATGGTTTTCTCATGGATCGCATTGTCAGAACTGGACCAACTTAAAATAGGACCACACGGGAAGCACCAGCCTTCTAATAGAAAAAGAATATATCGGTTCACCCAATCGAAAGTTCTGAGGTAACAAACATTAAAAAAAAATACCGTCGAATTGATAACATCCTCCTTTTCGAAGTCGTTTAAAAATCGTTTTCACGAGATTTCACATCACTAGTTAAACGCACGGTCCAGTAAAATAGCAAAAATAGAATTATCCAGTGCTTGTTTCGCTTTTCTATTCTAATCTTAACAAGACGTAAAAAATATTATCTTTCGATCTATAAAAATTTTCCGTATCTCGCTGCTGAAAGGAAAAGTACATGGAAATAATTTTCATTACTAAAGTGCCCGCCAAATGCGTTAAGTAACGCCAAGCACACCCGCCACACTGAAATTGCTGAACCCGATATTGGCAACTGAACGAACGAGACATTTGACGGATATTAATGGACTTTGAAAAATATCCTTTTTGTAAGGTTATCATTCGCGAAAAGGCGTTGAAAATTTCACTAAATACGGTGACGTGTAAATTTGTCTCTCTTAAAAAAGGATTTTTCATTCTTCTTGCTAACTGCCCCCGTAAACAATATAAAATAAAAGCCACCATTTTTAGATAAATCTGGTACATTTAAAGGATTATTGACTTTGAGAACAGAGAATAGTCGAGAATGGTGGAAATGGCCCGAGGTTGTAATTTATAGGATATACGTGCCTTTGCACCCCTTTTCACAAAGAGAACCACGAACCATGGATAAGAAACCTACCGATTCTCCCGAAAACCTTATGACCTAATTTTGAAGCCATTCAGAAATGTTTTACTTTAATGATTTTACTACTAAACGAATAACGATTTTTATTATAAAAATAGCTCGATCTTAACATAATAAGAGTTTAGATTACTTCATGGCATGTGTTATACGTAAGTAATTACTTAAGTACGAGGGTTAGCTGAAAAATAATGCACACCTGCTGATACAGTGCAAACAAAACGATCTTCAGAAGTGCACCAGGTGGAATGTGGAAGTAACATTACCCTTCTATACGCATGCGTAGGTTTGTGGTCGTTGAATTCATCTAGTGTATTTTGAGAAGCGTAAGTATTGATATGTGTTCTAATTACTTAACTACTAGGTTAGGCTGAAAATTAATGCACACATGCTGGTACAGTGCAAACAAAATGATCTTCAAAAGTGCACCAGGTGGAACGTGGAAGTGACATTCCCCCTATGTATATACGCATGCGCAGGTTTGAGGTCGTTGAATTCATTTTGAGAATCGGAAGTAAAGAAATGTGTTCTAGTAATATGTCAACGAGAGTTAAAAAGCGCGCTCTTTTAGAATTTTTAACTGCTGAAAAAGTGTCTCCTTCTGCGATTCATCGTCGTTTAAAGGATGTTTATGGTAATTATGCTGTTGATATGTTTACTGTAGTCGATGTGTAAAAAAAATCGTGATTGCGAGCTTGAAGAGCCATAATTGTTCTTGAAACACATAGCGGACGTCCGATTACTGCTAACAGACGATAAACATCACAAACTCGTTGACAATTTGATTCAAAATGACCAGCGAATCACTCAAAAGCATATTGGAATATCCAGGGAATGTTTCGGCTTTATTATTGGACAATCTTCTATTTTATTCGATCTTGTTATTGGTTTTTGTTCCTGTTCCACAAGCATGTGTGCATTACTTTTCATCCTACCCTCGAACGTTTGAAAATCTCCTGCCCTGACCGAAAGTATAAAACCTTATCGTTTTATTCCGTCGGATCTTTCTGTAATTTACTGCATGCACCGTAAAGAATTTCTTACAGCCTTAAAATAAATGCAAAAGCAACTGCGTTTATGTAGTTATAAAAAGGCTCGCCTTAACGAGGCTCTAACTTTAACCACCTGCCGTAGCGCTACTAAATAATTACGTTTTTTTCACCCCTACCACTAGCAAGTGGATGTGGCGGGTGCAGTTAATTAAAAAGTTACCGAAGAATACGGCCGTACGGGTTACAGGGTACGGGAGACTGGAGAAGGTAGACACGCTACGCCTCACGCTACGGCCCACGCTACACATATGCTACGAGATACGCTAAAAGCTGTTCTACGAGCCACTGGAATACCTAGCCACGTGTAGGAACCGCACCCTAGCTCTACCACTAACAATTTTCGACACGTCTCTGCAATGCATTATACAAGCTTTATGTTCCAACAATACTTTGTAAATGAAGGTGTTTTTAAGAATACCTCTGGATATTTTGGGTTGATCCACAAGTTCGTTTTGACTGTTTTTTTAAATATAAGAAACACAAACTAATCTGTATTCTCCTGTTTATCTATGATAAATTTCTATGTTGGAAATTTCCAAATTCACGCATGGAGAAAGTCTGTTTTTTATGTGTTAATATGGTGCTAAGGTAATATTGAAGTGCAGTGCAATTACTAGTATATTAGAGTTTTGTCTTAGAGTATTGGATAGAAAGATAACGGAATTAGACGGAAATCAAATAGATACAGCCCATTATGACAAATGCGGATTGTCCTCTTCAAAAAACACTTCAGTAAACCTATCAGTTTTTTAATGTTTATTGATGTTCTTTCCATAAATGTGCCATTGTTCCGACGGCCCATGTTGCTAGTTCACCGCAATGTTTAGTTTAATCGAAAGGGGATATGTCGGAAATATTCTTGTTTATAAACACTCGCCACGAAGTTTTTTCTAGGAAACAGCCAACACAATTTATTTGCTATTGAAAAAGTCAAACGTGTTTGAAGCATCAATACTAGAGCACTTGGTATCAGTCTTATGTGCATGTTTGATACATTTAAGAGATAAATCACTCAATTTGCATTTTTCTACTACTATACTTTTTATACCCTCCGAAAATTGCATAAATATCTCTACCCTTTCTAGCGTCATACTTTAAAAGTAAATTTTTAATTTTATTAAGAAATCTGTTATATACGTTAGCGATTTTTCAATAAAAACTTTAAAATATTTTTTAATAAATAATTTGTTTTGTTGCAGTAAACACATTCGAAAAAAGTCAGGTTTTTCTAGTTTCTATAAAGTCCTTGTACGTTGAATTATTTTTAAATTTAAAAAAAGCACTATGAAATGCATAAACTCTTTAGAAATAATCAGTTCCAACGGTTCAGGAAAGCCAATGCTACAGGGGAAATGTTATTTTTTACGAGAATGAGAGAATGCATTCTTCGCGCAAAATTTAATATCCTTCTCAAACAAAATAACAAAAGGTTATCGTAAACGTTTTTGTCACTGCAAGTTTCAACAATACTTACACTGGGGAAATTATTTGAAGACCAGCCTTTTGTATTACAAGTTTGTCTGTGTAATGTAATTAATTAAAATATACACTGTTTTAATATTTGCTTTGTTCGGTGAGGAGCGAACATCGTATTTACAAACCATGTTGGTTTTTAGGCGTTTCACGTTTTTTTAAATTTTTTTGTTTTACTAGGTAGGTAAATTTTATTTTTGCAAAGCAAAAATTTAAGAGAATTTATTTCTCGCAAAGCAAAAATTTAAGGGAATTTATTTGGAATTTTAACATATTTTATTATTATAAGTCTATTAAAAGCAAACTTACCAAGAAGATTTTTCGTGAAATGTAATTTTCTAGATGATTTATAAAGATATATTTTAAAGGAAACTTACGTAAGGTTTTTACCGTTATTTTAGGCAACTCAAAAAAAAAAAAGTTTGTATTTGAAATTGGGCCGAGTTCTTTCTAGGGCTCTGTCAGTACCTGTCTAAAGGTTTCGCATTTCAATTTAATTCCCTTTTCAAAGAAAATCGACGCTTCGTTGCAAGGTAATGTATCAATTTATTTTTCGTTTTCGTTTACAAAGAAAGCGTTTGACATAAAGCTTGTTTTTTATTTCCATAATACTTATGATAATTTAGCTTTACCAAAAGCAACCAATTCAAATGAGATTTATTTTTTTTATTTGGTAAATAGAAGTACTTATCATGAAGCGGAATATCTGTTTGCATGAAACAGTAAAAACGCTAGATCAAGTTATATTTTTTAAGTTTCTTGAATGTCTAGATTAACGCAATTATTTGCACTTGTGAAGGCAATTACATTAAACATACGGAGTTTTGAAACCTCCATTCAACAATCAGACTGACTTCTTTGTTTAGCTTTGTAAGAGTTTTACAAGAAAAGAATTTATCCATTTGTCAATGGAATCAATGTTAAATAAACAAGATGTATATATTTGTAAGAATCGGTTGACAAATAAACGTTAAAAAAAGAATAAAACAAAAAACTGTCGAAAATAAGTTGCCTTTGGTTATGACTTATAGGATGAGATAATTGATAGGCATGTATGCATAAATAATAATAATATTTGGCTAATTTATATAGCGTCGTTTTTGTAAAAAATCACCTCGAGGGCGCTGAAATTTGTCTGAAAAAATATGAAGATAGGTATTGAAAGAAGGGTACATGCAATAAACTCCATTAAGGTGGTAAATAACCCTAATAATTTTTGTTTGCTCAAAACACACATTTTAACCATTTCCGGCGAATTCGTAACTATAATAAGTTTTTATTCCATCAGAACACTGGGGATGTAAGTTCTTTGTATTAAAGATTAATAACTTACCATTAAAATATTTTACGTAGAACGATTTTAAAACTTTATAACTGGTTTTTCAACTATAAAGTTAGATTTTATTTTTCTAGACGATGAATTAATAACTTCGGGAGTGAGATATGCAGACACATTTTAAATATTTGTAACACCTTCTTCAGAATTAATTAAAATGAACGCGGCGGAAATGTCGAATCTCCAGGCCTGATAGGGTGAATCGAATACGCCGTGCCACAGTGTATATTTGTTTACACGCTTTCTTCACTTACGTCGTTAAGATTCCCACATTATTTCTCTCCTTCTTCTTTTCTTTGATAGGGCAAATTTGACAGTAGGTCCGTCCACTACACGGGTCGCGAGTCGCAATTTGTATACACGGCTTCTTTACTTACGTCGTTAAGATTCTGAATATATTTTAGGGTATATTGTCGTCGAAAAAGCAAAGCTAGCAGTCCACAATGGAGTGCTGGTACCTACCCTGATATTGAATGGCGGTGAGCTATGGAACTGGCAGAGAAAGGATGAAATTAAACTGCATGCTATATATGAGGCTCACGTGTGGTAAAACCATGTTTGATCATGTGAGAAATGTGGAGTTTCTCAAATAATGCAAGGCTAATGTGATCGCAATGAGAAAGATTACGAAAGGGAAACTTACATGGTTTGGGACTGTGGAGCTAATGAACGAAGAAAATAATACAAGAATTATATATGAAGCGAATGTGAATGTTAGAAGAAACCGGGGCTCTCGAAGAAGACATGGCACGTCAGAATAAATGAAGATTTAATGAATATAAATGAATGTGTGTGCCAAGACTGAATATGTGGCGGGTGGCGGGTCCTCTTCTTTGCCTGCCCCTGCAGGAAACCGCGTAATGTTTAGTTAAGATGATAATAACAAAAATGGAATTGAAACTGGGTAACAATTTGTAGTAATTTAAATTTAAAAATCATAAAACAACCATCGAACACGGATTCGTCTATTCATTAATTGAAACATTAAAGTTTATTTTAAAGTTCCAATTATTGTAACGAACATCGAGTAAGATCTTAGGTAGGTACAAGTAGCATAACAAAAACAATTCCGTCATGTACATTGGAATTAAAGGCAAAGATAGACGTATTTTTTTCCCATTAACGTGAGCAGTAAAAGCTAAAGAAAGCCATTTCCCGATCCTTGAACGTTAAGAAATAAACCTTAGAATATTTTCATTCTATGGAGGCTATTAAGGCTACAATAAAAAAGTTTAATTGCATCGCGTGAACGTGCGTCATTATTGCAACACGCAGAGTGGATCGGAACCACGGGGAGGATGTTGATCGAAAAATTAAAGCCTGAACATTATTTAAAATACGTTATATTATTTGCAAAATATTCCAGTTGACGCAAAAAAAGTCGTCAGTTGAAACAATTTAGTATTGTGTTACTCAACGTAATCTACAAACCGATTTATTTTTTGTTAACATCAGCGATGCAGAACTCGTGGCTAAGTTAATATTTTATTGCGTTCTAAGAGCGATTCTGGTTCTTCTTAAGTATAAGGAATTGTTCGTAAACTTAAAATTAACGAATTTTTCGATGTCGTCTGAGAGAACTGGAATCACAGATAACTACTAAAAAAATCGTTCATTTTATGGTTAAAGACAAATCCTTTTCCTCAAATAGAACCGAAATCGCCCCTAAAGTCATTAATTTTAAGGTTAAGGACAATTTTTTATCCTTAAGAAGAACCGGAATCGAGTTGAGAGGTAGTGGGCTGGTTTTGTGAATTCGATTAATTAATCATTTTTGCAAGTATTTCTCGGACACTAGTTACACAACAATATCTTCGAAGCAATATGCAACACTTTTAATGTTTTGCGGCCCGCTCACAACTGGATAGTTTACTTAAATGACTCAAATCACATTTTGTTAGTTTTATTTGAAATATTTGTTTGTTTTTATTATTTATTTGTTCCACGAACTTTGTAACTTTTATTAGTTTTAAGAACTATGTATTCCTATGAAAAACGTTTTACTCAGGCTCATACCGCGAAACTCCTAACGAATCTGAATTAAATATCGATATTCAAGTGTAATGTTAGCTAACTAACTAACTTGTAAAAAAACTTTTCTGAACAGAGTCATTCACATAAATTTGAAAAATGGATATTGTTTTTTTTTCTGTTTGTCGAAAATACGTGAAGGCATCTTAGCTTTATATTTTACTTACTAAGGTTACGAGCTTCTATATCATTAGCAAACGTTTTAAAAACATCTGGAATAAACTAAGCAAACATTATTTCATTCGGAAGGAATTTATTTTATAACAATAATTTGATTAGATACTAAATAATATTTTTTCCATAAAATGATTTTCCGACTCAGGCCTTGACATAAGCAACATAATTCAGTGTACAGCTTTGATTGAGGTGCTTTTAATGGTTAAAAACCGTATATATGAAATATATACGTCAATTTTTTGGTACAATCTTCCTTAAAAAGATCATATATTTTTAGTTTTGATAAAAAAAAAAAATTTTTTTTGTCGATATCTTTTATATTCTTTCTGATTGCAAAATATTTATTTCTAAATCATACCGCTTAATACCAATGGTAGATTTCTACCATTCAATACGAAAGTGGGTCTCTTTGTTTGAAAAATAACGTTACCCCTCGGAATAATCTCTGTTGACAAGAGGAATGAAAAATTCTCCTCGAGGGCCCATAATAATATTTTCCTTTTACGATTTACGTTCAAGGAAATACTTCACACTGATGGATTTAATTCAATTTGAAAAGGAATAAGAAAAAATAATGTGGACCTTCTAGATTTGTTTTCTTTCTTGTACGCGAATGGGAAAATGTCGTTACTTCATGCTGAGAGTGGTACGTAAATCTTCAAATACAATTTTCATTTTTTCACTGTTTGCCTACATTGCTTGACGTTGGAACGAAAATTAATTCAAAATTTGGCAATCGTTCATTTTCTGAGCAATATTTAATACGTATTATGAAAATACAGTTATAAGGCCGCCATGATCGAGGTGTAGGGCTCTTGACTTGCGATCTTGAGGCCACGGGTTCAAATCCAGCGTGCACAGATAAATTTTATTTGATTTTATTTAATTTTTTTTTTAAGATAGACAAACATTCCCAGGTTACGAATAACCAAAAAATATTTGAAAATCTCCTCCTACCACCACAGTATGCGGAAAATGTTATATGTGTCCTGATGGAGGACTTAGCCAGCCGAGGAATCGAACAAGCGACGCCCACGCGGGACATTGACTTAGTGTTTTTAGTGACGTTCTAGAGTACACTAGAATACACTCATTATAGCCCTGGTGGTGTAAGACCACCATTTAATTGCTTGAAAATTTAGCCTCCAATTTGGCCGGACATGCAATTAATCAATTGACTTTTTTTTTGTTTTTATTGATTGGCAACATTGCGGGTGCGTCTCAATAAATGACGCCATAGTGTGTTACAATACTCTCAGCATCGCTCTGGCGTAAGACCACCATTCAGAATTGAGACGTTGCTTGAAATTACTTTATTCGTGTTTGGTGACCAGATCTGAATATCCATGTACTTCCCCACCTTTATCTTCCCCATCTTCCTCTTCCTATTCCCCACCTCTTTCCCCTCCCCACTACCTTCACCTTCACAACATACCCCAATTAGGGGTGTTATAGTCTCACTTGCTCCAGCTGAGACTCTTGAGGGATTCATAAAAAAACGCATCCCATCATAACACACCATAACAATTTTTTAACCTTAAATTTTTTTTTAAATCCTCAACCATAACAATTTTTTATTTAATTTTCAGTATCAATAAAATGATTTATATTAAAGTAACCCTTTAAATAAGTTTCATTACATTCGTTAGAGATAGCCGAAATGCGGGTCATTTCATTAACAGTTATTCATTTCGCACAAATTAGCTTTGTAATGTAATTACGTTAATTTCTCCACGACATCCATTCAAGCTTATATTCATGTAAGGGAAGGTGGTAGTAGGAAGTGGCAGACAACAATTATTACCCCTTATCTGGTAACCATCTGCGGCTAATTAATGTAGCATGATGCATGTGGGGCCAAGCAGCGATTTCTCAGAACAGCGCTGTGCCTTTTGAAAATCATAGCTCCCTGTGTATGAAATTTCTTGGAAACGATTAGTTTAATTTTCCCACTTTGTTGAAAGCCTATTAATTTGGTGGCGGCGTTTTTCACTCACGGTTTTATATTCACAAAGTATGGAAATTCTTAAATTTTGTATGCTCAATAATCAACACGCCTTTTTTCGAAAAATGACGCATAGACGTATTTATGTCTTTAAACATTTTACGTTATTTAGTGCATGCTGCAGAGAACACAAGAAAACAAATATTTAAGCCTTGAATTCGTTTTAAATCAATGAAAGAACATTATTATTGGTACATAGGTGCACATAATATAGGTAACACAAGAAAATAGATTGTTTTGTTGCATTTTTTCTTTATCTTCTAGAGAAGATAAAGAAAAAAAAACAGCAATCACTTTTTAAATTGCAGATAGCATAAAAAATAGTAAAATAATGTATGCTCATATACCTTTTATAATATGTATCTATTATAATACATATTCTAAACATAATATATAGCAAAGTGCATGATAAAGAAAAAAAAGAGATTAACAAATTCTTATATCGTAGGTAGATAAATTATAAAGAATATTCTATAAATTATAACAGCTCCTATTAAATTTATTTACAATTTGCTCCTAATAAAAAATAAAAATGTTAAGGTAGGTAAGAATATCATTCAAGTATCACTCGAACATTACAATACATTTATGTAGATGCTGTAGATGAATTTGTTGGGATTTATTTTTGAAGTGTTTTTTTAACTAAGTTTTTTTTTTTATTACAAATTAAGGTTCTTAAATAATTCAAGATTTCTGAGTAGAAGATACTCTCAAAGTCTCCATAATTATATCACCACCATTCAGAATCGAATTGTTGCTGACCACTTCTAAATAGCCAGGAGTTACCAACTTTCTTCCTTTTCATCTCATTCTCCTCTCCTACCTTAAGCCTCACAACATTCCCAATTGGAGGTACCATAGTACCTCTGGCTTCACACGGTTGGGACTCTTGTGTGGTATTCACATCAATAAAATAAAAAAAAGGCATTTTATGTATAAAACAATGCATAATGTAACGTTAAATACAATGAGTATGACGTAACAATTAATTATGCGTACTGAATTTACAACGTCATGCAACTATTCATTTCGCAACCTAACAGTAAAGTTGACTAATCTATTTTAATTATCCGATTAATTATTTATAACCCTATTAATACAGGTAAATCATTGAATATTTTAATACTAGCGCAAACCCGCGAAAACTCACGGTATAGTCAGAATTTTTAACAATTATTTTTTCCGATTTCTAAAATGGCCAATACAATATTTTTCTATTAAAGTATTCTTTTATAGGTAGATGATTTATCGCTTGTCTGAATTCTTTAGACTATCAGTTCTAGTTTTGAATATCTCTACATATTATAAATTAATGTCCTGCGCAGCATCTGTTTGTCTATGTCTCTATTCGCGATAAACTTAAAAACTACTGAACGGATTTTCATGTGGTTTTCGCCAATAGATAGAGTGATTCATAATGATGGTTTAAGTGTATAATTTGTCAAGGTTTTGTGTAAATTGGTTGAAATATAAAATATGTAAAGGAGAATGTCTATATTGTGGACGAGCGGGCGGTGTGGATTTGATTTGATTTTTTAAATTTTTATTTTTATATTTTTATTGTGTATTACATACTGTGTGTCCATTTACAATACACTACACATGTGACATAAACAAATATTTGTACGCAAATCTACAGTTTTATGCCGAGGTTGAAGGTCACTGTCTACATTTGATTTCGAAAACTCTGTGTAAAGCCCGGGCATCGCCGGGGACTACAGCTAGTAATAAATACATAAATAACAAGCGAATCCTAGATCCAAAATTCATTGAACCAGAGTTACGCAGAATACTACATAATAAAAATCTGCGAGTTTTGTTCACCAAACGTGACATGAATGCAACAGAAAGTGCTTGAAATTCTCATTTAAAAAATGAATAATTACTCGCCTGATTTCAAAACTCCAGAAGACGTTAAAAAAAGTTTCAAAATTTGTCAAGAAACATGTCACGACGTTTCCTTGTCATCCAATTAAACCGAACTGCCGAACTGAATTTGCCGGCGTACTAATTGCAGCGCCTCTCAGCCTCAGCAGTAGTAAGTGGCGACCGCGCTGTAATTCGTGACTCGGCCAACACTCAAAGATCTGTTTCCATCCCCCGGGACCTGCTTTGTCTCCTCGAAACTTCTATCTGTACGGGTTCGAGGGCTGCTGGAACGTGTAGACAATTAATAACTAAGCGAGTTTCTGAACGTGGCATGTTACATTCAACTTGTCAGTTAATGCCCTGTGATTTTCAACAATACTTAATGCTTCGAAGACACATCGTGTTATTCAGCTAGTAATATAACTGAAGCACTGTACTTTTCGAGTATTCCTACAATAGGAGAGTTACATTATACATAACTGTGGAAAGGGCTGTGAATTATTGTTGAAGTACAAGTAAAATATGAGGAGGTCATGGTGACAGGGTGGTTTGTAGGAGTAAAACCGTGCCGCTTGCCTTTTTGAGGGTTTTGTTAGTTTTGTACATTAGTCAGAAAGCTTTAAATAACTAAATCTGTTGATTAAATGATCTCCTAAGACGCGGACAAAAATTACAAATTTGTTACCTTAACATAATTGTAATTACACTAGCTATATCGTAAGTTTTTCGTGCTTTACAATTTTTTAAATTAAAAAAAAAATGTGTTTATAATTTGTATTTCGTTGTAACGGCTTTGGAATAACAGCTAATTGGTTGACGAAGGTTTTTCGTGAATAGTTTTTTAATTAATGCGTTTCGTAATTAATACGATTTCCTTAAATCATTAGAAAACAACTTAAAGTCGTGGATAGTAAAACGAAAATCACAAGTCAAGAAGTTGTCATAGTAGATAGTGGCCTAAAACAGGATCCATTCCTAGTTGGCTAGTCAAAGTTTCCACATATGTTTAATTGTATAATTTTTATCTGAAATAAATTTATTATTATTATTATTAAGATATCTCAGAGAGTGCTATTGGATATCGATGAAGAAAATGTTTAGATTTATATATTTTATTAACTAATTATAACAAACTAGCTGCTACCCGGCATGCGTTGCTATGCCATTTAATAAATAAATTGTTTCTCCCTGCTTGTCCTTTCCCATTCCTCCCGTTCCCCTTCCGCCTCCCCTTTCTCTCCCGCGTCCCCTTCCCCCATCCCGCGAACGCCCCTCCCGAGTTCCCCTCCTCCCTCTTAGTTTCCCCTCCCCCTCCCTGGTTCCTCTACCTCCTCCCCCTCCCGAATTCCATACATTCAGTTTTCAAACAGCTCGCGTGCCAACTATTGCAATTTTTTTTAACAAATTTCATAATGCCAGAGCTCACCAGTAGTTTTGTACAAACCTTGTCCTGTTAATAACGAACACAAAAGAAAAGAATTATCCAATTTGGTGCAGTCGTCTGGAAGTTATGCGCGTACATATATTTCGGCGATTCATTTTAATTTATTAGGATAGATATGTAGATAGATAGATATAAGAATTATTCTTATGTAGGTACGTAACATAATGGTACCATAAGACCAAAAGGCAGTAAATATCCCAGGATAAGTAAAATTGTGCAGATGTTTTCGAACTAGCGACATCTTGTTTGTGTTCCACGGTTTTTAGTACCCTCCAACAACACTTATCACTTACTTGCTAAGTGATTATGCCACGACTTTTACTCTAATGGGGATTTTCAGAGCCCGCAAAGTGGAGGATTTTTTTATGAGTGAAATGCGTATTTTATTGTAATGTTTCCGTGACATGGAAGCAAAAGCCCGTACAAATACAAAAATCGTGAGTGATTAGCCTACAACTCACTGCTGACTTCAATTGACTCTAATATTTTTAACGTGTGAAAAAATACTGTACCTTTCTATCACAACTTCCAGGAATGATAAATGGCTTTTTGATCAATCGTTTTAAATGTGACGGCTGTTATGTTAAAATTAATCGCTAAATATATATTTAAACAGTTTAAAAAAACATGGAAGAGTCAAATTATTCCAGAAATTAATAACGTTTAATACTTGTTAAAAACCTGTTTGGGACCTAGTGAATAAGTGAACACATTATTTGAAGAAATAGAAGCTCATTGTTTTTGATACTTTTTTATCTATATGTCTTCAATATAATATTATACAATCGTATCTTCGAAAACCAATTGTTTCATTCATTGTTCAAAGGCATAGACATAAGCTTGGGAATATATTTAGTTACGTTGATATTTTTATTTCGTCATATTTATGAAGTATCATTTGCAATCAAAATGAACGAGTGGTCCGATGAGTTACATTGATTTGTGTATGTTTATTTAAATACCTAATATGCTATAAAAAATGTATTAAAAAACTCAGTGTTTTTCGCCCTTTTTTCTTCTAATTATGTTGTTAAATGATGCATCTGTGTAATTAAGCATTTTGGGAGCTCTATAACTCAATATGCATGTTAGACCAGTGAATCGAGTTTTTGAAATAATATTTGTTTAAAATAAAAAAAAACCTTGCATTCGAATGAAGCTGACTCAATAAATATGACGTACCATATAAAGTTGAACAGAACTAAAACAACTTCTGCATTTTTAATACGATTCCACCGATGACATTTTTGAGCTTTTTTTTTCAAATTAAACCACAAAAAAAATCAGTTGATATTGGAGTGTTAAATTTTTTGTAGGAGAGAGAAAACACAAAGGCCGATAAATCGTTCCACAGCCGAGCTGTTGAACTCAAGAACGAGTCATAGAAACGACCCGCTCTCATGAGACAAATAATATTATGTTCATTATTTTTAGCTTTATTTTGGTTGTGATAATTAAACCATTGTCTAAATATTAAATACACATCTGTGATGAATGATCTAAGTATTCTTGAATTTGAAAAAACCACGTAAAATGATCTCTCTAAGTAAAATTTTGAAAAATTAAAATAATTTCATCCAAAAAAACTAAAGTTTTCCTTCTTTGTTGGTTTAAAAATGCAGATATAATCACAAATTAAAAACGTTTCTAGTTGCCAATTAAGTTCAGTATTAACTTTCACGTAGTGTGGAGACTCCGTGGATTCAAAGTATAGAGATAAAACGATTTTATCATGTCTTGGGTTCTCTTTATCTTTAAACTTACTTCTTGGCTTCTTAAGATTCTACATTTTTGAAAGTTCGCGGATATCTGAAAAGTTTCTCTCTCTTCTGCCCATCGTATTTATAAAAGTCGGACGGTTGCTAAAGAAGACCGGTTAACATGTTGAAGAGATCTTTGCAAGATACAAGAATGTATCAAATTAGGAAATATGTACCGGATTCCGATGAATATCCAGAAGAGATTCATGCTATTTCATCTTTGAAATCTTACATTTGAAACACTTCTTTAGCAGTCCTTGTGATTTAAAACTCGATGAAACGAAAAATAGCGACACTAAAAACAGACAAACACATACTCTACAGAATTTAGTCTGCAAGAGAATGAGATAGTATAATCGGTCTCCTCTTTATGCGGTGCTTCGTAACCTCCCCACATTGTCTAATTTAGTTTTCTGAAGGTTTCACTTCTACCACATGTGAATTGCACACTCGGAATTTTTTAGTATAATACACCTATTTTAATTTTTAGACTAAGTTGCGCCGTCACTCGGGCGGGCTAGTGGCCGATTTCAAATATTTTCTTATGTATTAAAAGTTCCTCCCTAGGGAGTAACTAAAATGAGTGAACACCACTAATACTTAAGCCAAATCCTAATTGAATGGCACCTAGATTGGCATCCGATTTTAGAAAAATGCGTGTGTGCGCTCGTGTGTCCTACCATGATAGAATGGTTTATTTATTTAATTTTTTTTTATTTATAGGTTACATAAAATATAATATACATTTATATGATACTCGTATAATCATTTAAGAACATTTTCAAATATTTTAATACCATTCTTCCTTGGAAGCAATAGCTTGTGTCTGGAAGAGTAGTGTACATTTTTAATGCTATAATTATAAGTAAATTACCATGTGAAGGTAAACAATAATAAGTTTTTATCATCGATAATGAGTCTATCTGCCGAGTTTCAGCTCGATCTGATATCGGAAAGTGGATTAATTTCCATTTTTTTAAAACATTAACTCCATACAGTATGCCTTAAGTTATCTTTGAGTATGCTCTGTGAAGGGTCTTTTAGGGAAAGGAAGGAAAGGAAGTTATGGGATGGAAAAAGGTTTGAGGGGTGGGTAGGAATCTAGGATCAATCTGGAGGTCCAGGAGTGACGGAAGTATGGGCAAACGTATTCCCCGCCAAGATCTAGACAAACCTCACTCCATGAATCCGGGCACCGAACGTAGCAAACCACTTGGGGTGACTTAGCAGGGATGTTTATTAGCCAATACATGGTTCTGAGGAAGGCGGTATCCATACACACCTAACAAATTCATTCATTTATTCACGAAAACAAAATCGAATATCAAATATATGTATAAGAGAGTTGATGGACCAATTCTTACTTTTTCAAACATTTTAAATATCTAACTAAACGTTATGCCATTTCCAGACAGTTAGACAAAAAGGCTGGACCGCCACACAACTCTGTCTTGACACGCATTCCTTATTTCAATGACATTCACACATTATCTCGTGCATAGACACTCTTCTGTTGTTCTGGCTCATGACGTGACCCGCGTCATTTATTTAATCACTTGATCCTTCCATGTCTACTGACTTCTTCACTACATCAAATAGGTTAAATAAATATTATGTATATTTTACCCCTTCGACTAGAACAATCAAACTACTCAGCCGCAACCACTGAACAGATTCCGCCTAGAAGTGGAATATTTACCGATTTGAAAGAGAACTGATGACATATTCACGGTTAAGGTACCGAACCGAGGGCCAAAAGGCAATAGACATACATTCCCCAATCTCCAATTTTTAAACCGACTACAGAAAAAAAATATTGAAAACATAATACAATCACTTAAAAATGGTAGTGCGCCAGGATACGACGGTATAACCACAGAAATCTTGAAAAAAAATACTGCAATTTCCTAACCAAACCGATTACACATATAATTAACGTAAGCACTAAACATGGAAAATTCCCGTCAAACTATAAAAAGCCATTATAATCCCAGTATATAAATCCGGAGATTCAAAAGAAGTAAACAATTACCGCCCAATATCCTTATTATCCAACATTGCAAAAATATACGAAAAAGTAATAAAAAAAACAAATTACGGATTATACAGATAACCAAAAATGTATTAACCCTAGTCAACACGGTTTCAGAGATAAACTTAGCACACAAGACGCAATTGCAGAATTAACTAAGCTTATTTACAAAACATAAGATAGAGGCAAAAAATGCTTAAGTATATTCATTGACCTCCGTAAAGCTTTTGATAGTGTCTCACATTCAAAATTAATTAATAAACTAAATAGTATAGGAATAACTGGCAAAGCTAAATCATGGTTAAAAAGCTATCTCTATCAAAGAACTCAACAGGTAAAAGTAAACAACGAACTAAGTGAGATAGAAAATATAGATTTTGGAATTCCACAAGGAACTGTTTTAGGACCTTTACTATTCATATTATATGTAAATGAACTTTTTGAACTCCCAATCATTGGAAACATTATATCATACGCAGATGATACAGTGATAACTATGGAAGGAAATTCTTGGAATGAGGTCGAAATATTAGCTAATAATGCAATAAATATTGTTAAAGTATGGTTTGACGAAAACTTATTGACACTAAATGTCGAGAAAACCCATTTTATACCTTACAGCCTAACAGGGAATATCTCAAATAAAAATCTAAACATAAAAATTCACGAAAGAAATTGCCTCCTTAGAATCACACCCTGTAACTCAAACTGTATACATTAGTAGTAAAGAAGAAATAAAATATCTTGGAATAATTATCGATAAGAACATCAAATGGAAAAGTCAAATAAATTCCACAGTAGACAGAATGAGAAAACTGATCTATATATTTTTTAGATTAAGAAATACTGTATCATTAAAAGGACTAAAAGATATTTATTATGCACTTGCGCACTCTGTACTATAATATGAAATCGTGGCTTGGGGGGGTGCATACAAAGCAACCCTTCTCCCATTGGAAACAATTCAAAAAATATTTAAAAAATCATCCTAAAAAAGCCCTACGACTATCCAACTATAAATGTTTTTCAAGATTTCCCGGTTCCCCCACTTACAAAAATCTATGACAAAATTGCACTATTAGAAATACATAAAGATTTCTTTAGTAAAAAGAATTTACCACAGTTAAATATAAGCAAAAGAATAATATCTGTTGGAGGATTTACCGTGCCACTAGTGCGAACCACAACAGCACAGCATCACTATGTATTCAAGGGTATAAAAATATTTAATAAATTACCCCTTGATATACGATCTGAAGAAAGCTACGAAAAATATTAAAAAAAAATTAAGTTAAAATATTCTAGTACCACCTCATAACTCAACTTATTTTATATTATATCTAGAAATATGTATTGCATATATAGAAATATGTTTTTGCCTTATCAATACTTTAAATCATTTATTTTAACTAACCTATATTTTTATTACTTTTTCTGTATTTTCTCATGAAATCACTAATATTTTTTGTTAAATTACTAATATTTTTTGTTTTAATTTAAACAAATGTAATTTTTTTTAGTTGTCCTCTCCTAAACACAAGCAGCTGCTTTATTAGGAGAGTGATTGAAATATTAATGTATATATTGTGTTGTAAAACTGGAACCTTGTTATATTTTTAAATAAAAAAAATTCCTTATCGCTATAATGCTACAGCTCTTTCTTACGAATTAAATAATGGTGAGACAACAGATGAGACACACAAAATACGTGTGGCTGTTTCCCTCAAAGTACTAATTTTCCTTGCGTTTCATTTTCTTTATACTTGTGAGAGAGATGTATGATAATAATTGTATGTATCCTTTGGAGGGATGCAGACATATGTTAACGATTTGTCTTATTTTCGACTGTTGTTATTTAGTGTATAAAAAACTGCAGCATTATATGTTTAAGAACAAAATCAAAACCATCAGTGCATTGACAATTTTTAATTGTTGGAATTCACTCACAATTCAATATTATCCTTGTAACTATATTCTATACTTTCAAAATTATCGTCACGGCTAGTAGTATTGTAGTGGTCTACGGAGACGTCAGGGCGCGGTGTGTGAGAGAGATGCAAAATAATGAGCACTTTTTTCCTGTGGAGGAAACCAATCTACGTGCGTTGTGTATCTCATATTTTAAAAGAGCTGCAGGATTATAGCGATAGCCACTGGAGCAACCACGTAAAATAATTAAATTTGCATCGATTGCTCGAGATTTCACAAAAGATCATTTTTTGAATTTTTCGCCAACATTAAAAAAATCATTCCCTCGAATTTTAACATAAAGACATGAAAACTCATTAAAGTGCTATATAGCCAATAAATTAACCTGTATTTTATCGTTTATCTCATATTTGTAGGATTTACAAAAAAGTTTATGACCGCGCGAATCCTGCGTGATTACTACTTTGAAACTGCCGTGAGGGGTAGCTACTTACTACTTATTCGAGTCAATATAGAATGTTTTAATGTTTGTATGTTGTCTGTGGTATACTTGATAATGAAAGGTGCATATCTATGGAAAAGGACTTTTACTCGAAAACAGCTAATAAAAAATTCGGCGTGAAAAAAATAATTTAAAAATTTCTTTTTAACTTCGTCCTAAAATAGTCTACGAAGTTCGGATTTGCAACATCTATGGTCATAATAGATAAAGCATTTCAAAAGCTTCGTTTTAAAATAATTGGCTGGCCATGGAAACATTTTAAATAATTACAATAAATGTGGTCCAATTTTTGACCGCTATCAATCGCAGAAATATAAAAATGGTCCATTTGTCGACCATAATCGCTCCAGTGGTTTTAAAGAACGTGTGTTTATTGCCTTTTTTTTCGTCACGGTACCGTAATCGTAAATCGTCACAGTAATATTAAAGGCGTTCACAGACTAATGAAATTTACTATTTGATCAAGAAAGAATTTAAATATTTGAAAATTTGTTGTCAATTTCAGCAGAAGTTAGCAGAAAATACGTTTGTTCCAAGCATATGAAGACGCCCATAACAGACTTCTGTCCGTTTATTTCTTCAGAGACCACATCGCATTTGTATAGTATGTTTGGTTGTAAAAGGGGTTGCAAGTGAAATTTGTCGGTGTCGTTGTTTTTGTTCCGGGTCGTTTTGTTGTCATTTAGTAGCTTTTCTCGTTTGTGTCGGCGTGGATTCCGGCTTGTCTTTGTTCCAGTGTGTTCTAATACGCTTTTCTATTTGCATCAGTGCATAGTTTTTGCCTATCTTCTGGAAAATTACACTATTTGGCTACATTATAATATTGGCAAAAATATGTCCTCAAATTTTCTTATTACCTAACGGAATTAAGTCCCAGAGCCTGCTAAATGAGACTCTTATCTAAATAGCAAAACTTTCTGCCATTTGAATGAGAATATAAAAAAACAGGGTTCCACGCCAACTCAGAATGAAACCAACTAAGAATCACATCGGAAAGGTCATTAAAAGCTGTGAAAAAATAATTTAAAATAAACAAAAATTTTAACAAACCAAAAAACTACTTCAAAAAAGGCACAAAAAAGTAAAAAAAAAAAGAATTTCGTACGATCGTTATTTTTGGAGTCGGTGTCAGCCAAGGTAACTACATATTTAGTTATTAAATAGGTATTTATAGTGAGATATCGTTTTTTGTTTTTTCAAAATTTTTGTTTATTTTTTTATTTTTAGTGACGAGCGTGCGTAAACAAGTTTTACTCCAAAAAAAGAATCATCGAAATCTGTTGGCATAATATTGAGTTATTCGTCCATTTGTCGCGCACATACTTATTGCAAATTTAAGACATATATGGTTTTCTCATGGATCCCATTGTCAGAACTGGACCAAATTAAATTAAACCACACGGGAAGCACCAGCTTTCTAATTAAAAAATAATCATTAATATCGGTTCACCCATTCGAAAGTTCTGAGGTAACAAACATAAAAAAATTAAAAAAATACCGTCGAATTGATAACCTCCTCCTCTTCGAAGTCGTTTAAAAAAGCCGGAAAACCCTAACCTAACTTAACCAATATTTAAAAATATATATATCATCACTCTTAGTGACCTTTCTGAGGTGGGTCTGAGTTGATTTCATTCGTTGGCAGGTCAACAAAAACAGAGTGGTAGATACTTTTGATATCGGGCTGGTGACAGACCATCTTCTAGAATCAAAACGTCGTTTAAAATGTCTTTAGCCATGTTTGGTGACCAGATTTGAATAGTCAGGTAATTCTCAAACTTCATCTTCCTCATTTCTTTCTCTTCTCCACTCCCTTCAGTCTCACAATATTTATTTATTTATTTATAAACAGAAACAAACAATACAATAGTTACAGTAGTGAAAACAATTTACCTACGATGTGTTTCTTTGTAGTGTCTTATTTATGGTATGTATATTAAGTAATTACCGGGTGACGTGCGTAGTGGGAAGGTGAGTGTGTGTGAGTGAGTATGTATGTATGTGCATTGAACAAATTTTATTATTGACATGATGCTCTTTTTAAATTTAGGCAGTGAATCGGAGAAAATGTCGACGTTAGAATTTAGACCAATATTATTGAATATATGAAGAGCACGATTGATTGCCGAATTACTTGCTGCATTTGTCTTCTAATTAAACGTGTGGAATAGTTCTGTATGCCGTGTACGTCTTAAGGGTATATTAAAATTAACTATAGAAAGAAGTTCAGTACAGTCAATTTAATTACAAAGAGATATACACATATCTTTGTTTAATTATTAAATTTTTTGAGTATAAATGTCAAATTAGCTATTGCTCGCCTTTGTTGCAAAGTTTGAAATGTGCATTCAAAGTTAATTTGAAGGTAAGATATTTAAAATATAAATTTGTTTTTAATATGTTCAATACTATCTATGAATACATTGTACTGCGGGTTACAAATTGGCGAAGCATATTCCAGTGTTCTTTTGACTAATGCAAAATATAACATTACTACTGTACGCGGGTTACTGAACAATTTACTTATACGAAGAATGAGGATTAATTAATTACCCCAATGAGGATGCTATAGATACATTGGCTGCAGAAAGTCGGGAACGTTGTTGCCAGACCAAAATAAATGTAAAGCACTTACCTAACTATCCCTAAAATTCTTATTTGGTAGATCTCTCTTTTTGAAATTGGAATTTTTTTGAACTATTAAAAATGTGCGTGATGATTGTGTCTGAAAGGGAAGAAAAAACACATTTTCACACCATACGTAAATAATAAATACGATGTTTTATGCGCCAGATGGACCCTTCATAACACGTCAAAATGAACTCATTAATAATAAGGTGATAAATCAACTGAATATTGCTGCCATTACTTCAGATATGCATAATTGCCTGTACCTTAGACAAACGTATATATGGATTAATAACATAGATTACATTATCTCTTGTCTCACCCACTTGGGATGACCCATGTGGTTGAGGTGTTGGTTATCCAATAAATGGCTCCTGAGGCGGCGGTACCCATACCCGCCTCCCAAATTAAGTGCTATTATGATTGATGGTGGTGCACTGTTAAATCCTTTTAATGGATCGTCTTAATTTTGTTTGTTAAACTAGTGAGGTATTTCACCACATTCTCTATGAGCACAGGGTAACAAGTATTTTTGATTTTCGATTCACTTATACAGGGTGTAACCTGTAAAAATAATAATTAATATTCGACGCCACCTAGTGGGAAATTTAGTACTTACAATGCCTTTTTCATATAAAAATAATGTTAATTGTTTGCAGGTGGAAAAATGTAATAAGCAGTAATTGTTGAGTGAAATACTAGTACCTATATATTAAATTATTTGGCGGGCAGGAGATAAGCCGACGTAGCTCAGCGGAGAGAACATTTGACCTGAAATCAGAAGGACGCGGGTTCGAGTCCCGTCGGCGGCATGTATCTTTTCTCGGGAGATTTTTTTAATGTAGATGAGTGTTTCAGGCTAATAATTATTACTTATAATAATTGTTAAAATTATATCTATAATGGAAACAAACTTCGTAGGTCACGTTAAATTCTTGTTTATTTGTTCAGGTATAAATTTAACTTAAACTTTTCATTATTGTGTACGGCTTAAAAATAATTGAAATCCTTGAACTTTTGATTAGCGGAATGATTATTGTGAAAATTATTCCAGCTCACGCAAACTATTAACCTGCGTGTATAATATAATATTAGAGCGGCCATTGCTCCGATTAAACATAAACCATTCCAATTTCGTTGTTTATTTATTTTTTGACGAAATTTTCATGAATTTTTTTATATGAAAAACCTTTTCATGAAATTGTTCTTAATAAATTAAAAAATTGTTAATTTTTGGCTTCTTATCAATCTTGCACGACTTAATTTATTTGAACGGTCTATAAAATCATTATTATAAGCAATAATTATAAGCCTGAAACACTAATCTATATTGAAAAAATCTTCCGAGAAAAGATACTGGCCGCCAACGGGACTCGAACCCGTGTCCCTCTGAGAGCTCCTGACCGGCAATCAGAGGGACACGGGTTCGAGTCCCGTTGGCGGCCAGTATCTTTTCTCTGAAGATTTTTTCAATATAGATGAGTGTTTCAGGATGATAATTATTGCTTATAATAATTGTTACCTATGTGCTATGCATAAAAATCTTGTCTTAAACGTTAGTTTATAAATTAAAAATAATAATTTATAAAATCATATTTCATGTAAAATTAACACTAAACGGAAATCGGCATTTCGTAAGACATTATTATTAATAATAACAAATAGCTCTAAATTTTTATTACCAAATCGAAAATGATATATCAATTTATTTTTATTTTTAACGTAATGAGTAAAGCCCCAAATTGTAATATTTAATTAAATGAAGATAATATTAGCGAAATTCAATCGAAACTCTGAAAAATCAGAAAAATATACGGTCACGTCGAGGACTCGAACCCCGGGTTTTGGCCATGCCGGGGCGTAGTTCTACCAACTGAAATTGTGTGTCCCTATCCTCATCGCTTATATTTAACTGTATTATACTTAGACTAAGAACTAACGACACCATCTTCAATTTCTTAACGCATATCTTTATTGGCCGCTATCTTTATGTATGATAGCAAGATTCAAATCCGAACTAAATGCTATCTAGATAGTGCCTTGGATAAATTTTATCCATTTTTAATTTTTAATATGCGACATGTTAACTTTTCTGCCAGTTTAGGATGAATATTTATTTTAATTTTAAACTTAATGAGTAAAACCTCAAATGTAATATTGTAATTTTTAATTAAATGAAGTCAGTATTAGCGAATATCAATCGAAAATATGAAAACAGAAAATCAGCAAAAGATATGATCACATCTAGGACTCGAACCCAAGACCTTCGCCTTGCCGGGGGGAGAGTTCTGCCAATTGAGCTACTATTTCAGACAAATTAATTAAGTAATATATTTTATATTACCACGATTATCCTTATTTTGGTCACCCTTCCTGAGTCTGGCAAAACTATTTTTTCGCATTTATTAAATACGATATTTTATTTATATGTTTTGAAAAATGGGAGAAATGAGAACACACTGCAGGCCGTTTTCTTATTATCAGGATTTCTAGGATATCCTGGATCGCTGAATAAATGCCATAAAGATAAAAACCATTCCACGGTTATGAATAAATATTATTGGGAATAAGTTTAACCTTCCAACAATCAATCAAAATTAAAGCCTTTCACCCAATGAAAGCAAGAATAGAAAAGCAAGCTTAATAAGTTGTTCAAAGACAGTAATTTTGTAAAATAAGAAACAGTAAAATGTAGGAAATAATGGTAGATAAATAAAAGACGTTGTAGAGATTTAAAAATACTAGCAAATGCGGATAAAATAACGTATTTCAATGAAAATGGATGAAAATTCTTCTGGAATGTCTTTTTTGCACAACATTTTGTTATTCGTCCCACGGAGCTCCAACCTGTCTACGAACAATGACTCCATCTGTGTTTTTCTTTATTCCTTTCCTTCCGTCTCGTCGGTCTTCTATATTTAAGTCTTAGAGAATATAAGAAAAACGGTAGAAAAAGCAAGAGCAACGAATAATGAAACAGTAATCAGTTAATGCGATTTTTTTTTCATCTTTTAAATATCGAGAAGTACGAGGAGTATCATACGTCATTCTGGGTTATTTTCTTAGGTTGGGATATTTTATAGAAAAAAGATGTCAACTGATGGCCAACCAGCGACATATATTTATTTTATTTAATCTGAAAGGATCTTGTTTAACGCCAATTCTACGTCTGTTTCAGCCTTTGAACAAAATTGTGATCAGTGGAAAAGCACAACTATCACGTGTCCATGCTTAATTTGGGAGGCGGGTATGAGTACCGCCACCCGGGAACCATTTATTGGATAACCAACACCTCTGCTATAGATCACCTCAAGTGGTTCCGGGTTCATGGGGTCAGGTTTGTCCGGATCTTGGCGGCGGATGTGTCTGCCACCAACAGCGTAGCAGGCCGGGTCAGGAGAGACTTGTTGAGGAAGATATTTTGACCTCTCCAGCAGGACTCTCTCTTGTCTTGAATCGCAGTGGAAAGGATGGATTCATTCGTCCATCACTCCTGGACACACTAACCCCCAAATTCCTACCCACCCCTCATACCTTTTTCCTTCTCAGAATTTCCTCTCTTTTCTTCCCCTAAAAAGACCCTTCACAGAGCATCCCGAAAGATGAAATAGGCCCTGAGTGGAATTATTTTCCGTAGGACCTCCTGCGTGGAGCTAATGTAAAAAAAGCTGAATATAATTTGATAAAAGATTTAAACGCAAGAATAAGAAAAAAAACACATAATGACGTTGATTTGCCATTTTGAAATTCTGTAAAATACTCCAACCAAAGTAAACAACCCAAAATAGCGTATTATACTCCTACTTTTCAATATAAAAGCAACGAAAGGAAAACGACGGAAAAAGCTACGAAAAATGAAAGATTAATCTGTTAACGCGATTTTTTCCAGCTTTTAAATGAAAGAATATCATACGCCGTTCCCCTTTATTTACTCATGGAAATATACACAGCGAAAATGGCGGTGTAGTCTCGTTTTTTTTCTCGTAGAAACGTATTCCGATGTTTAACCAATGCTGTTAATCAAGTTGATTTGATTCAGGCACGGGGGCTTCTGCTCGTACGAGTGAAGCTTAATTAATTTGCGTCCGGTCCCGGAGCGTCGTTTCGTAGCGGATATCGGTCGCGCCCGTTACGTCTATCGAGCTTATTTACCGGCTGCTACACTCTCACTACTCTGCAGGGGTCATCCGCCCTTAAATATATATACACTAGCGAGTTCCCGGTATGCGTTGCAATACCACTAATAAGAAATTGTTTCTCCTTGCGTGTCTTTTCCCATTCGTCGCATTCCCCTTCTCCTCACGCGTTCCCCTTCACCATTCCCGCATTTCCTGTCCCGTGAAATCCCCTCCCGCGATCCCCTCCCCTCTTCCGCGTTCAATATATTCAGTCCCGGTACATTCAAATTTTCAAACAGCTCGCGTGCCACCTATTGCAATTTTTTTTTACAAATTATCATTTTTCACATATTACAAACATTCATTTTTGTATATTATACGAACAATCAATCAAATTTGGTACCTAACATAGGTACCTATTTAAAAGAATTCGATTTTGGTTAGTATCATAGGTGAGTACTTCGATTAAATTCATTAATTTAAAGAATTCATTCGAAAATTGAATTTTGATTAAACAATCGATAAATCGCAAAACGTCATTCTCAAATTGCGACTTTTTGACAGTTTCGTAAGAGTTTTTGTAATGATTAAAAAACTTTTCAGATGTATTGTCATGTGGTTGTAATAATCCAGAAACCTTCGCGAGGGTGGAAAGAAGGGATTTTTAAAGTTTCAAATATTTCCTGTGCTTAATATATAGACAACTCATACATAGAAACATTATGTTAATTTTTATATATATAGATTATAAGGTGTAAGTGAAGCATACTTGTGTGTAAAAAATATGTTTACGTGTTAGCCATTTCACGATTGGTAGTGTTGTAGGTACGCACCAATTTCAATGATATCGTTTGAAATCTACCTCAAATTGCAAATTTGGGGTTAATATAAATTATCACAAGTTTCGCCTAACACGGTGGTTTGCAAGGAGGGTAAATATATTAAGGTTTAAGGATGGATTTTGATATTTCAACATGGATTGGTCGTCGTGTACAAATATGTTCATAATTTATAGAACTTCTTTCATGAGTTTTTTGTTATTTTGTACCCTTGGAACAATATGATTGACCCAGCACACTCACTTGGCAATGATTGGTTTGAGAGAGTACTACTTTAGAGTTCAATATAGCTTAACTTTACCGAGAGTCCAGATCTTCGACTAAGACTACGGAGGTCGCAGAAGCGAAAGAAAACGTGTTTTTTGTCCCGTTTGCACAGGTATTTCCCTTTCTTTTCCCCATCTATTTCCCCTCCACACTCCCTTCCGCCTCACAATATAGTCCCATTTATTTATTAAGGAGAAGTTGGTACTTTTTTGCGGTATTTACATAAAAACATACGCAATAACCCCTCAGGCCTCGGGCACATTTTGTCAGAAGATCAAAAATTTTCTGCTTTGCAATAAAATCCAAAACAAATGGAATATTTTTGAACATATCCGAAAATTAAAAACTCCCGTGTGATGAAAATTTTATGATTCGCGATGCTTTCTAATTTTAAGACTTGGAATAAACGTACATTTTTTTTAAATATGTAAATATTTAATGCAAATATTAAATTTTTTTAAAAACGGCTCGCCTACATTATTTCTAACTACAATTACTGAAAACGAAAAAATTAAAACACACACATATTTTATGAGACAAATGTATTATGAACGTTTTTGTCACTTTATTATTCTGTCATTTCAAGAGAAATTAATTATAAAAAAATTCGTAAAGTTTCTAATTTTTTTTTTCAATTTGCGGTCGCAAACTGTACACTTGTATTAATTTGTGGTTAACTCTTAGATTTGAATGTAAAGCGTGGTGGGTTTTCTTTTCCAATACCGTTTAGGTCATATTTATTACCATGATAGGAAGGGAGACACAACAATTTATATGAGGCCTGTAAGAGTTGTTCGCAAAAGTGAACAAATCAGCCAACAAAACAAAAACCATGTATTATAAATAATTATACTTTTAAATCAGAGGGATTCATAAGTGAAAAACATTTAAATCTTCGTGAATAAAATACTCTTTCAATGTCTTTTGTAACTAGTCAGAGTAAAACTCAATTAAGAGAGTAAATACGATAACTTTGAACAGAATTTCAAAGCGATTCCACTATTCAAACGTAGGTTTACATTTGTTGATGCATATTAAATCTCCGCTAAGCTATGAATGTCAGCTTATCTTTGCGAGTACGACTGAGCTAGTACTATGGTCTGCCTCGTTTGAAATACCGATTTTGGATTTCCAGGCGAGTTTTAGCTCAGTTTGGTTAGTGAAAGCGGCAATTTTATTAAACTCCAGGATGCTCGCAGGCAGCGTGTTGGCGACTGAGCTCCGTGGCGTAGCGCACCGAGCGGCGTAGCGCCGTAGGCCGTAGACATTTCGTAGGCGATTCCCGGCGAACGATATAATAATTTATTCATGCATGTTAACGAAGGTTACGATGCCGTGGGCCAAATTAAATATTGTTGTGCTGCGATGGCTTTATTCTGTTTACACACACTGCTCTTTTTGTGATTGTTTAATTTTTAATTATCTTGATGAACAAACGCCCTGAGTAGCTAGGAAATACCGTGAACGCGGCTGGTTTTCCAGGAAACTTTAAATGTCAACAACCTCCTACGATCTCTATGAAAAGATTTTAGTCTTTAGATTTTCCGGAGTTTTTCCTAGTATCACCCTGGTGAAAGACCACCGATCGTAATTTTATAAGTTTAAATGATTTAGCTACCTGTGTTAAGCGACTAGATCTGAATGTCTTGGGATGTCCAAACCTTCATCTTTTTGCTCTATATCTTTTAATCACACAAAATTCGGTAACTTGATTTTATTGCTTCGCTGTCTTCAAGCGGTCGGACGCCTAATACAGTATCTATTAAATAAAAATATCTTTAATTCCTTCAAGCGGTTGGACGCCTAATACAGTATCTATTAAATAAAAATATCTTTAATTCCTTCAAGCGGTTGGACGCCTAATACAGTATCTATTAAATAAAAATATCTTTAATTCCTTCAAGCGGTTGGACGCCTAATACAGTATCTATTAAATAAAAATATCTTTAATTCCTTCAAGCGGTTGGACGCCTAATACAGTATCTATTAAATAAAAATATCTTTAATTCCTTCAAGCGGTTGGACGCCTAATACAGTATCTATTAAATAAAAATATCTTTAATTCCTTCAAGCTGTTGGACGCCTAATACAGTATCTATTAAATAAAAATATCTTTAATTCCTTCAAGCGGTCGGACGCCTAATACATTAAATAAAAATACCTTTAATTCATATGATATCATTCTTTTTAAAATCTGTCTTACAGAAAACACCCGAAACTTTTACACACTTCAATTGCATATTTACATATATATTAGTTATCAATATTTTTTTTACAATAACTCCACATAGGAGGCCTTGAGGGCCTGTGTCATCTTTGCTGTGTTAGGGAAAGGAAGGATAGGAAGTTCTGGGAATGAAAAGGTACGAGGGATGGATAGGAATCTGGGGGTCCATGTGTCCAGCAATGCCGGACGTATGAATCCATCCCTCCCACCACGGCGTAAAGCGGTGGGTCGAGAGAGTCCGGCTGGAGAGATCTAGGTTACGTCTCTCTCAACCAGACTCTCCCGATCCGGCCTGCCACACGGAGTTCAGCAAACGCATTTGCCACCAAGACCCAGACAAATCTCATCACATGTATCCTCTGCTAAGTCACCGTTTTATGTAATTAATTATTGAATAAAATTTACTGTAATTTTTGTATCTTTTACTGAATGAAAAAAAAAATCGAATTATGAAAATACTAATAATTTCCATCAACACATACACATACATTTTTTCACGTACGAGTAAGAATGATTCATATTTTCTTTAGAGGTTCTACGTGATTTTAGGTGACAGAATTTTTCGTGTCCCTGAAAATATTTTTTCAAACGGTCATCCAGCCATCCTCATTGGCAGATTCTCATAATCTTTGGCAAATTTAGCAATTGACTTTCAAGGACTCGATATATTCTTTAGCAAAAATATAGCATTTACCATTCGGAATTTAATTGCTAAGAATGTTAAGGCCCGGCTTCCTGCATTTCTATTGATTTATCACACATTTTCCTTAAATACTTTCAGTTTGAAAAATTAAAAAAAGGTTATTCTTGAAGATAATATCTATACATTCCCCACGCCGAAACTTATATGAAATTCCCACGATAGAAAAAAAATCGCCAAGTATGCTCCAAAAATTATTATAAACGCCTTTCTTCAATTATTTTACAAGTTATTTGTATGAAAAAATTCAAAGTGTTTCTTTAAATGCTATTTTAGACGTTCCCGCGAGATTTTTGCTCTATTTTAAACGAGTTGTGTTTTATTAAACATTTTCACAATTATCGCTTAAATATTATCGTTTTTAATATAAGCGCGCTCTCTCTAACAGTCGTATTTACAAACCTTTCCATCTTCTTCCTTTTGAGCGGGTACACCGCGCCTTAACACTTCGGTTGTTAAATTAATGTAAAAATGTTCTCGTTTAAACTTCCAGCACAAAATACGTTTTTAGATTTTCACGGCAAAAAGTATTTTTGTTATTTGTTTTTGGGGTGTCATGCCGTGTTGCGCTACCTCCTTCTTTAGCCAACGTTTCGAACAGCGTTGCAGTGTCCATCATCAGGGCAGATCCGGCAGATCCGGCAGATCCGACAGATCCGACAGATGCAGCACAAGTTTGAGTGAGGCAATCAAACGATTAGTTTGATCGAGCGCCGGGTTTTTAGCCAGCTGTCACGGGTTTAATCCTCTACTAGCTAAGTTCTCCATCATTGAACAGGTAATGTTTTCCGCTTATTATGATGGTAGTGGAAGAAATAAAAACATTTCCAGGTTATTCTTAACGTGGAAACCTTTTTAAAAGTTTTTCCCCCATCGCGTTTACAGAGGGTTTCCGTGACAAAGGGAGGTTGAAATACGAGTACCTACAGTAGTTTTTGTAGAAACATCTGATCTTGACAAGTCGATCAAACTTCTCAGGTAATCAATGGTTTCGTGTTCAGATCGTTCCTACTTCCCACGGCGTGTCGTGAAGAAATAAATTACCCCTTGCTTCAGAAATAATTGATACAAGTATCGACAAAAGGAATCTAATGCGGGTTTTATGAAGTAATGAATCATTATTGTCGAAATAAAATGAAAATAATGATGAATTTTACTGTCGTAGATTTCGCGATAGTGTAAAATAATAACAAAGATGAAATTGAAAAAACAATTAACCTGGAAAATGGTGTTTATATAATTTTTCACATGTGCCCATTTTACAAAAATACTTATTTTTCTCTCGTTTTTTCCATGTATTTCAGTACTTAAGTTCTTGATCAGTAAATCAATTATTATTTGAAGAAATTTGTCATGGATAGGTATATTACAAATTCACTGGATATATTTTTCTCATTTTTTTATATTTTTTACCACTTTCTCAGTTTCAAATAATATGTAGATAATATTACAAACATGCAGGTTACATTACTGATCATTTTGTGGTAAATTAACATAACTTAGTAAATAGTTTGGGACCTAAAATATTGCCTTGAGGAACACCTGTTACCTACTTTTAACATAACCCACCCACCACGGTGGATCGATTGATCTGATTTTCTTCCGTAAAAGTTAAAAGGTATAGAGATTAGAGATGGTATCAAATGCTTTAGTAAGACTTAAAAAATGTTCCCTGACTTGATATTCGCTGTCTAAGTTTTTTTTAACTATAAAGCTTGTTAACTCTGATAACGTATGTGTTCCAATTTTAGCTCGATATCCGAATTGTCGGCTGAAAATTGTTTTCCAACTTTTCATTTTGCCAGTAAAAGACTTCATGTTCCAAACTGGCAATACACTTCACGAATGAATGTTTTCAGTGAAAATATTAATCACAAAAGCAATTAAAATAATCTGATTAAGTGAAACGAACTTGAAAGTGGCTCCATTTAAAGCCTTCTAAAAAATATGAAAAGTGAAGTGCGGCTTCCGCCACTTTTTGTTTACTTTCCGTTGTTGTGCCCTTTTACAAATATTTTCATAACCGAAGGTCTTTTGTACGATGGCATCAATATTTCCTTTGATATTTGTGAAGCCATCACGACTATAAAGTTAACGGGTATTTTAAATTCAGCAATTTACTTGCGAAATAAATAAAATACAATCACTTTATCTAGAACATTTACATTTATGTCACTTATAATCGCGAAAATATTTTTGAGGTCCGCGAAGTTAATTTTACTTCGTGTCTCCTTTGTGTAACCTTGAGATAAAATGTTAATCTACTTGAGAAGCTAATTAATTTACTGCTGTTCCAGAAAGTTTTTTTTTGTAATTTCGAGAGAATTAAAATCAGTAAGCAGGAGTTAGGACGAGGAAGGAGGGACAACATTTTGGACTTTATTTATTCATGTAGCAGCCACTGAAAGGCGTATACAGCGATCCCACGTCGACTAAATTTACGTTAATAGAAATTTACTTCACGTGTCGCCGGGTTTGGAGAGAATGGAGGCTATTAAAGTATATTTTCAAATATAAACTTCTTGTTCCGCGTAGCTAGAAGGCGCACGAACAAAGATTTAAGTTACCTGGTAAACGTTTTTTACGGGAATTTATATTGCAATTCAGTTTGTTTAAGTTCACCAAATTCATGGTTTCTGATAACAATGGGTACGCTTAATGAAATTGAAATCTTGCTTGTAGGGTGATTTTTGAGGAAAAGCTATATTCCAAAAGCTAGGATCGCTGTACATAATAGTAACAAGTTACAAGCACCCATCGGGTGTAAAAAGTTTGCACTTTCGTGTAGTTTTGAAACATATCAATTTTCTTCTACTTTGTGAGCTCTCTGGGCATAGATATCCATATTTTTTTTGCAAATTGCCAAACCTTGTCGGTACTCACTTATTTGTTTTTGTCTGTTGTGTACTCACTCTTTTGTACTCACCCATTTGTTGTCTGTTGTGCTCTTCGAATCATAAATACCTTTTTTATTTTTACATTAATTCCATACAGGAGGCCCTGAGAAAAATAATTTTCCCTCAGGGCCAATGTCATCTTTGGGGATGCTGTATGAGGGTCTTTTTAAGAAAAGGAGGGACAGAAAGTTCTGGGAAGAGAAAATCTGTGAGGGGTGGGTAAGAATCTGAGATTGAGTATGTCCAGGTCATCTGCCGTCAAGACCTAAACATCGCCCCATGAACCTGGGCACCCAAAGTATTCACCAAGTGTAGCGAATCTATGATTAAGTTATTAGTTCAAAAAAATATTTTTTCACAGAGACGAAACATTTCATTGTTGTATCGGAATTTAACAATATTACTGGTGCAGGCCTTAAAATATTGATTCAGCATGTATCTAAGTCTGATTATAAGAAGAGAGTGGAACATGAGCATAATACGAGGTTCACAAAGAATGAAGGAATGCTTGTTCCAAAATATAATAATAACTACGGAAGGCGAACCCTGGAATTTAACGTGCCAAAAATATTTAACATGTTACCAATTAATATAAAATTTGCGACCCTACAGATAGATTCAAATATATGCTGAAACAATGGTTACTGAATAGAGATTGTTTACATTAATTAATGTGTGTTAATTATGACAATTAATATAGTTATAGTAATAATAATATGTATGTATGTTTAAATTGTAATTGAACATTAACATCCTGTTGACAAACTGCTTTATTGCGGTTTAACGGGATTGTATCTTGAAACAATAAATAAAAAAAAAATAAAAAAATAAAAACCACTTGTTGTGACCTATGGCAGAAGTGTTGGTTATCAAATAAATGGCTCCCGGGGCGGCGGTACTCATTCGCTCCTCCCGGATTGAAATCTGTAGGCGACGTTCTTTCACCCAAAACGCTATCCGATGACGCTGTGATTGCAACGGTCATTTGCAAGTCGTACCAATTGAGGTTAGAGGCTGTGATGATAATGTCGACCATTTTAAACTTTCCCCTTATCCACTCGTTTGTCTTTCTATCTCGCAAGGAAGATAGATAACGTGGCTCTTTGCATTGTGGCCATTTTCATACGTATTAGATTCAGCACTTCACATATCTAATATCATAATAATTATTGGTAACCGGATAAAACAGAACAGCGAAAAAAAAGAACAACATAAAATAGTTGGCTGAGCATAGCGGAATCCTTTTAGAATTTAGAATTTCATCTTCTGGTATTTTTTTGTTACGTTACGTTTCCGTATTAAGATGGTGGACTTTTTCGATACTCCTTTTTTTCTCGGCAGAGCTCGCACGACCCATTGGTCTGGAAAAGTTTGAAAAAACAATTGTTTTTGAGATGGTGGCATTTCTTTGGACAAATTTAATAATTCCCTTTTAAAATTTATATAAAGGAGAGTGTCTGTATGTTTGGGACGAGCGAGATTTTGAAACAAATCTCCAGTTTTATTTTGAGACTGATGAAATTTTGCTCATTTGACCTTTGAAACAAGAAGTCCGCTGTTTACGTTATATTTCAGAAAATTCAATGTAAAGCACGGCCACTTTAGATAGTTTGAAAAAAAAAGTTACATAAAATATTCATGGTTTAAAAATAGGTAGTTATTTAAGTACCTGTACAAAATTTTACGCTTTCAGGGGAAATTTTTTTACTTCGAAAATAAAAGTATCTAAGAGAAAATTAGAAATATCATTTTTGCACGCGAGGTCTACTACTCACATAATTGCTAATAGGTAAGGTTAGATTTGATTTGTTGGTTTGTTCTTTCTTCAATGTTCTGTTTTATCATGAAACCGTTATAATTATATGATCGAAAATTTAAAAAAAATCTATACTTTTTATTAACTTTTCACTTTCTAAAAAAATAATTTCTTTCTAAATTAGTTAATATAAAGCCCCAAAGAGATTAATACCCCAGTGGAGCTCGTAGGCACAGTTTTATGAAGAAATTAAATCACAATTAAGTTAACTTTATGATGCTCCTCGCCAACTCCGCCCACAGACTTAGTGTTTTGAGTAATTCAGTCCCCCAGAGAACCTTGGGAACTTTGCTGTAGCCTAAATTGATAAACGTGAATTTATTATTTGAATGGTTTCCATGTCGTTGTAAAATATGTTTTCCAAATATACATCATGACACAATAAGAACATTATAACATATCTTACCTTAAAATTCAACAATAACTTTGAATGCACATTTAAAACTTTGCAACAAAGGCGAGCAATAGCTGATTTGATATTTATACACAAAATTTTAAATAGTAACATTGACTTACTGAACTTCTTTTCTTAATTAATTTTAACATAATTAAGACGTACATTCCATACAGAACTATTCCACACGTTTAATTACAAGACAAATGCAGCGACTAATTGGCCAATATCCATCACATGTTAAATAATGTTGGTCTAAATTCTAAAAATAGACATTTTCTGAAATTTAAAAAGAGCATCATGTCTAACATACATACACACAAACGTACATCACCCGGAAATTACTTAATATACATACCATAAATAAGACATACAAAGAAACATATCATCATAGGTACCCCCCGCCATAAAATATACTTAATATTTGAAAATTGTTTTCACCACTGAAACTAATGCACTAATTGTTTCTATTTATAAATAAATAATAATAATTAGTAGGATTTTTTAATGAAAAAATATATTAATAGCAAAATAAATATAAATAAGCACTTGAACACTCTTTCAAAACTTGAGTTAACTCAATTTTCAACATGTTGAGAAAAATGCTCGACAATGCTTTGAGAAAATGTCTGAACATTGTTATTTCTGTCGAACGCCGCCAATCTGAAATTTAACAGCGAAACTTATTTCTCATCTTATTCCGTACTAGCTGTTTCCCGGCATGCGTTGTAATGCCATATTCAAATAAATAAAATGTTACTCATTGCATGTCCTTTCCCGTGCGTTCCCCTCCAGCGTTCCACTTCCACCTTCCCCGCAACCGCTCTCCCGCACTTCATTTCTTGACTCCTCTTCCGCCCGGCCCGTAGCCGAAACTTTTTTCTAATACTAAAATTTTTAAACTCGTGATATCTTTCTAATTAAATATCCGAATTGAAAAATTAAAAAGTTGAATAAAGGTATTGAAGCTGTCTTGAATATGAAGTAATTTATTTTGATAAGGATTAAAACCAAGATACAAATAAAGAGCCTTTTCAAGCGGCGACATTTTAATAAAATTTTTCAAATAAATGAATACTTATTGTGGCATAACTATAATAGTTAGACATATGCTGTTGCGACCTTTTATGTAAATAATGATGTGCTCTACAAAGTCGTAGTACATTATTTTATTCTATCATCAATAGATTTCGTAGCGCACGCGATGTAAAGAATATTTTAGGTAATTTTTTTACAGATTGGGTTACATTATTGAAGTTTTAGTAAGGATGCCTATTTTTTGAAAATATAATATAGCCTATGCTACCCAGGGATAGTGTAGCTTCCCAACAGAATTTTTCATATCGGTTCAGTAGTTTCGGAGCCTATTCAATGCAAACAAGCAAAAAAACAAACAAACAAATCTTACCTCTTTATATAGTGTCTAAGACTAAGATTAACGCCCTTTTTCGGGGCTGTAAGGCTTAGTTCCCGGTCCCAAAAAGAAGAAGATGGAGAGATATGAAATTACGAATGTTAGAAGAGCGCGCTAACATTTACAGCGATAAAATTGATGCGAAAATCATGAAAATCTTTAATAAAACACGACTCGTTAAAAATAGAGCAAAAATCTCGAGATAATTGTCTTTAATTTTATTTAAAGAAACTCTGTGAATATTTTCATACATATAACTTGTAAAATAACCGATACAAACGTGTTTATAATAATTTTTGGAGCATACTTTGCGATTTTTTTTTATTTAGGGAATTTTATATAATTTGCGTTTCGGCGCAACAAGTATCTAGATATTATCTTCAAAAATAACATATATTTTTTTAAGAGCTTAAAAACTTCAAATGTTTAAGGGAGGTTTGCAAGAAATCGATTGAAATTCGGAGAACCGCCTCTTAACATATGAATAATAAGAAATAAACATTATTTATTTTACATAACTGAACTGCTTCAGTAACAATATTTTATATTTGTTTAAAGATGATTGGAGGTGGCCACTGACTTGGTATAATTGTTTCCCTCCATTAATATTCTGGGAAAAGAGGAATACATATGGATGTTAATTTCAAAATTTCTGCACCGAAATAAATCCTGAATACGTATTACGTAGTGCAATCCGGAAACTTATCAGTTCAAGCAATACCGGATTATCAACTAAATTATTTAGAACTAGCTGGGTTACCCGGCTTCGCTCAGGACAATAAGATAGTGTTCTGGAATGTTGCACAATGATGTTCCCGATTTCCTATTCCTGATCATTCCACGACATACTCCGCCACTCCTTCCACAATTTTCTACAGCTCTATGGAACCTTCTAGAACTTTCCGGAAGACTGTTCTAGAAATTTCAAGAGGGCGAAATTTTCAGCCCTTATATCTTTAAAAGCACGGCCTTTAGGTAAAAACGGATACCCTTATTCCCTTGGGGGATAGAGATCTACCACACCATATAACTCCCTTGATCGAACCGGGACTCGTTTCTGAGTTTTTGCGAGCTGCACGTTTTTTTGGACTTTCTTTTATAATATATGCCATATTCAAATATAAAATGTTACTCCTTACATGTCCTTTCCCGTGCGTTCCCCTCCAGCGTTCCACTTCCACCTTCCCCGCCACCGCTCTCTCGCTCCCCCGTCCCGCCAACCCCCCAGGCACTGCATTTCTTGACTCCTCTCCCGCCCGGCCCGTAGCCGAAACTTTTTTCTAATACTAACAATTTTAAACTCGTGTTATCTTTCTAATTAAATATCTGAATTGAAAAATTCAAAAAGTTAAATAAAGGTATTGAAGATTTCTTGAATATGAAGTAATTTGTTTTGATAAGGATTAAAACCAAGATACAAATAAAGAGCCTTTTCAGCGGCGACATTTAAATTAATTTTTTAAAATAAAAGAATACTTATTGTGGCATAACCATAATAGTTAGACATATGCTGTTTCGACGTTTTTGTAAATAATGATGTGTTCTATAAAGTCGTAGTACATTATTTTATTCTATCATCAATAGTTTTCGCAGCGCACGCGATTTAAAGAATATTTTAGGTAATTTTTTTACACCCTGGGTTACATTATTGAAGTTTTAGTAAAGATGCTTATTTAAAAAAAATATATAATATAGCCTATGTCACCCAGGGATAATGTAGTTTCTCAACAGCGAAAGAATTTTTCAAATCGGTTCAGTAGTTTCGGAGCCTATTCGATGCAAACAAACACACAAACAAACAAACAAATATTACCTCTTTATATAGTGTAGTAGATTTTATATAAAAATATATCACTTTATATTGTTAAAATTTCTAGTTAGCCTGGTTATAAATCCCAACATTTTTAAGCCCTTATTAGAGATTTCGGTTGTGGTTAACAAATAAAAGATTTGATTGAAAAGTGATGCCTAAGTCTTTAATTTGTGTTAATGTCTCGAGAGTATTGATATCAATGTTGTTATTAAAGATCACTGGATTTTTTATTCGAGAAAATAACAACCATGTTTAAAAAATGCCTTTAAATTCCTACAATTATATCTTTTAATCTGTTTTACCTAGCTGTTATATCATGCAAATGATCGTCAACCATACCAGCGCCATCTGCTTTGAGCTTCCCAGACTAACAAAATAACCTGAAGATATATGAAAAACTCATACTGCAATTGTTATAAACTGAAAGCTATTACAATTTCCAATGACGAAGAACCAAACTGGTAGAGGTATTGAAGTCACCGTCCAGGTATTTATTGCCTGGAAGAACCCGATGCATTTGTCCACTCAGATACTTTCTGCCAAAATATCGTTATTTGCGCACGTGCACAAACGATGAGTCGGTGATTCTTCGGGGATAGCTTCATGAAGATCGAGTGAAATAGATACTGGATTAGTCTTATCAAGACTTGGTACAGAAGAAGAGCAGCACGAGATGATATATGAATGAGAATGAAACTTAGGAGACGTTGTTAAGAATTTGTACAGTTCATCAAACTTCAACATTATTACCGTTAAACCAAATTATCAAGTACTGTGAAACAATCGGCAAATATGTAATAAAAAACAAAACTGATTTAAAACTACCCGGAACTTGGATACTGACATTGAAATTGGATGAATTGTTTAAATTGTGCGAAACTACATGTCATTAGAGTCTATCCGATGGCATTCGGATGATTAATTGCGTTGAATTACTATGAGGATTAATGATTATTTATTATTAATTTTTTTATTTTTGTTTCAGGAGCAGTCGCGCTGTTATCAAGTGGGATTGCATTTTGTAAGTACTTTTTTTATTTTTCCAAATATTAGATCTATGACCAGTGAACGCTATATTAGTTAGTTATTTTTTTAAAATTATTATTTTTTGTTCATAATCAACAAAAACAATGGAACCATGATTATTTTGAAAACGCTTGCACAAACGTGTCGTCAACATCGTTTCCTCATACTACTGCAAATCGCATCTACGAACAGCTTACCTTTGTTTCTAGGTAGGCACCTACACATTTGGTTCAAATTCCGGCGTGCGCTAATAAATTAATCGGTGTTATTTTTTTTATTCCAGAAAAAAAAACTTATTTAACCAGAAATATGTGAACTAAGTACATTTTACATTATATAACAATACAAAACAATATTATTTACTTTCATCATTTTGTTGGTTAAGAATAAAAATGAATAATTTTCTTTTCAATATATGCAGATTTTTAAATTTTTAAAGTCGTCTGAAAGGATGAAAAATTGATAATATATCAAAAATAATACATAGTATGTTTGCGGCACGTTCCAATACTTTCGCCCTTCTTTTTTTAACTTTATTTATTCCCATTTCTTTGTACATGTAGGTAATGTATAATAGAAAATATTATACAATAACATAATTTATAATAGCAATTAGTATGAACAAGAAATGAAAACCCACTAAGGCACTGCCTGAGGGTGGGTAATATTAAAACAAAATATTATATTTCCAAGTACCCAAAGTATAAAATAGACTAAAAAAAACATATAAAATATAAAGTTAGTATAAAAAGTTAAAAAGTTAGTATTACATAGATAGAATAAGTGAAACAGGTTTTTTCAGCTATTATAAAAATAAAATTAAAAATATGGAGAAAAGCATACTGATTTTTAACTTTTTTTTTTTTTTTTAGTTATTATAAGAAAATAAATTAACAGAAAACATATTGTACTACAGTTTAGAAAGTTACAGAAAGTGAGTTGTAGAAGGATGGATAAATTTATAGAAAAAGCGTTTCAATATCTACATAATTTTTAACATAATCTCCACACAGGAGAACCCGAGGAAACCAATTTCCCTCGAGGCCTATGTTATTTTTGAAGATGCTGTGTAGAGGGCCTTTTATGGGAAATGAAAGAGAGGATGTTCTTGGAAAGAAAAAGGTTTGAAAGATGGGTAGAGATCTGGGGTCAGTATGTCAAGGAATGACGGACATATTATTATGAATCCATTTCTCTCACTGCGGTGCAAGGCGATAAGTCTAGAGTTCTAGAGAATCCATAAGTCTCTCCCGATCCGGCCCGCCACGAAGTAGGTTGGCAAACGCATCTGTCACTAAGAGCTAGAAAAACCTCACTTCATAATAGGGACACCCCTGCTCCTGCTTAGTCACAAATCATTCAGAACTACTTGGGATGACATTGGGTGTTGGTTATCCAATAAATGGTACCCGCCTCCCAAATTATTACCATTCAGAATCGAAACGTTGCTTGAAATGGTTTTAGCCGTGTTTGGTGACCTGATTTGAACAGCCAGGTACTTCCATACCTTCCTCTACACTTTTTCCTCCCCCTCAGTACTACCTATAGCCTGACAATGTTGTACATGACAAAATAGAGATGCCATAGTCTCACTGGCTCCAAACAGTTGAGAGCAGATGGGACTCGCATATTCACACATAAAATAATAAAAAATGAAAATTATAAAACTAAAATTCATTTTCTATAATTCTTTCATTTCTTATATTCTTATGGAATTATAATGTTAAAAAAAATATGAAATTCCAACGATAATTCTTTAGTTAATGTAAACATTCATTTGAACGTGCCATTAAATAATTTAACCTTACTCCTAGTTAGTGGTATCAATCAATTAATGAATTAATTAAATTCCCAGGGATTTGGTCGTTGATTATACTAACCTACGCACAATCTACCCACGAAAAAGGTTAGACCCATAAATTTAAAGTAAATATTATTAGGAGGTCAGACATGAACCCTGATTTAAATCTTGAATTCAAAAAGCTTCTCTCTCTACACGAAGGGTACAAGCGATATGAAAAAAAGTATTCTGAACATAAAAAAAATTTATAATAAGAAAACTCTAGTTATTTTTACTTTTAGACACACACCTTACATATTATACACAATTGTTAAATACATACATGTATTATATAGCTACCTACTTAGAAATTATTTGTATCAGGCTTCACTCACATTTATTAGACTTACAGAACACATCTAATATCTTACGTACTTTTAAAAAGATTGCTAAATTATTTATTTTAGCTGAGGATTGCTGACATTTTTTTTCATCTCTGTCCTTGTTAAATTAAAAGCAAATACAATTTTTTTTTGCTTTCATCTTTGACCTTTTAAATTATTTGCATAATATATTATTTTTAGTCAAATGTCAACACAATCGATAATCCAGTTCATTGTCAGACGCATCCGAAAAATCGAAATATATGTTCAGTATGCAGTTACACCTTTATCTGGTACAGTACTCTTATTACTCATAAACGACCACTTGTGTTGTGAACTGAGCTCACATTTGTTCTTCTCCAATATTTCCAAATCAACGTAAAGACGTTCAAATTTAGAACTCCACATTTCCGTGTTTTTTTTAAAATAATAATAATAAAAACAATAATATTTGGATGACTTGTATAGCGCCGTTTTTGTGAAAAATCACCTCGAGGGCGCTGTAATTGTATTTCAAAATTACCAATGTCAAAGCAAAAAAGACAAAACTTCAAATCTGTTATCGAAGCAATAATAGGGTGTTTTAAGAATGCTAAGGTCACTCTCCTGTTTTTAAATTTTTAAAACCTGCTGAGAAATGCTTCCCTCATATTTAAAATGGTTGTTTTGAAATAGTTATTGTTAATATGGGATATCCATATTGTTAAGCTATGTAAGCGCATTCGAACGATTGTAGGCAAACTGTATAAACTTAAATATTATGTGCCCATCAAAACCATGAAACTAATTTATTTGTCCCTGGCTGAATCTAATGTGAGATATGGTATAACTTCTTGGGGGCACTCATGTAAGACAAACATCCAACATGTACAATCAATTCAAAACGCCATGGTCAAATTACTCGTCAGCAAAGCAGTTTATGACCAGCGTCAAAATATCACAAGAATTTTACCCATTAAAGCTCTTTTTTGGCATAAAATCTGTTTGCAACATATCCTAGATAGCACATACAAAACAATGGTGGATCAGGTGCACAATACTAGGCTTACACAAAATGAAGGTATGATAGTACCTAGATTTTCTAATAAACATGGCCAGCGAACTTTTGAATACATTGTACCACTTATATTTAATATGCTGCCATATGATTTGAAAAAATGTTGCTCGACATCTAAATTTGCACTATTGTTAAAAACATGGTTATTGGAATCCGATTTTCTGTATTAACTGACTCCTCGTGCATTTTTATTTTTTTTAGACGTTGTCTTAATATTTTTTATACTTATTTATGTTTCTATTACATACTCGTATTTTATTAAATTGCAATATTTTTTTCTTCTATTGTAAGACATTTTATACTGTACTATGTTTTTGTCTACACTATTTTCCTGCCGACAAGCTACTTGCAGTAGCTTTGCAGGTGTAATGTAAACAAGAAAAAAAACCTATTTTCTGTAATTAAAAAAAAAAAAAAAAAAAACGGAGGAACTATTTTCTTGGCGATGCTTCAGCAGACTCGGAAAGTAAAACGATGTTTCCCTTTTAAAATCTTGAACAGAAAGGATACCATCGTCTTGGCGTAAAGACACATCCTTGGAAATTTGTGCCAGATCGGCACTAAGCCGTCCAAAGAGCCGCATGCGGCTCCGGAGCCGCACTTTGCCGACCCCTGAACTAGACCATAGGTTCTCAACGTGGGAGATAACGCCCCTTTGTGGGCGGTAGAAGACACAGAGAAAATTGAAGGGCTTTGAGACGGTCAGGAGGACAGTAAAAGACCCAGAGGAAAATAGGGGGCGTTGAGATGGCACAGTGAGAGCGTGGGCAGGTAAAAATATATGGTCTAAAAAAGACAAAAAATACGAATATCACGTACTAATAAAAGCAAAGTAAACATTAATTAAGGTTAATTTTTGTTATTGTATATTTTAATCATTTTTATCAGGTATGTGAAAATTCACATATTTAGGTAGTTCGGGAAGTGGGTGAAAATTAAAATTATTAATTAAATTTGTTATTTTTTATTTTATAATATTTTCATCTTACGTGTATTAGAACCTATGAACTAGACGACCGTGTCATAGTCACCCTACATGTTGACTACATATGATGAATTAGCTTCCTTCAACTTAGTACTTAAGGTAAATGTACATCACAACCAATTGAGTAGGTACCCATTATTTGATAAGAAACGTCTGATAGGGATATTCTACATTCTCGATAAATCAGCTTCAATTTTGAAAATGACTACTATAGCATTTTTTAGTTTAAAAGATTATAGATGGGAACGTTCACCCTTGTGTGAATTCTCTCAAGAAACATTGCAAATTTTGAAAATGATGTCCCAATTCAAAGAAAACGTTTTTAAGATTATTCAACCAGAGTTACGGACCGAAATTGGCAATTTTATCAGTTAAAAATATGCCACCAGAGATACTTCGATAATGCAATAATTGAATAATATATTTTTTAATCTACTGTTAATGGCCTAGTCATTGCTTTGTATTTGTATGCTTGTCTATAGTAACAGGTTCATCGAAATAATATAATTACAAAATATTTTCCTTTTCGTAGATAATATTACATTTAACTAAAGCTTTATATTTATCTTGATTTACCGCATAATAACGCGGTACTGTGCGTTTTTTGTATTGCATATCAAACTTCGTATTTCATTATTTAATATATTGCTAGCGCAGACTCCCTTCTTTTTCTTCCAAAATACCCCTTTCCTTCCAAAAATTTACTCTCCTTCCTTTCTAAAAATACCCTCAACACAGCAAACTCGAAGATAACACACGCCGTGAGTGAAATTATTTTTCTCAGGTCTTCGTATTTGGAGTTAACGTGAAAATTACGCAATGTAAAATTAAAAAAATGTTTATTCATAAAAAGTAAGCCAAATTTAAGAAAAAATACGAAAACGAAAAATTGCAACGTCCGAGAATCAAACCTGGCTGGAAGGCAACTATGCTGACCAATACACCACCAACTGAATATGAAAATCGGTATAAAATCATTATGTAAATATTTGGTTCCATGACAGTTCGTCCGGCGACAATTCGTCCGGCGACAGTTTAACCGGCGACAGTTCATCCGGCCGACAGTTCGTCCGGCCGACAGTTCGTCCGGCCGACAGTTCGTCCGGCCGACAGTTCGTCTGGCGGACAATTCATCCGGCAACAATTCATCCGGCCTGATCATTTAGAAGATTTTTTCTTCAAGTAAGTATGTAAAGAGGATATACGACCGTACAACCAAAATCGATAAACTTATATCTGAAGGCATCTTGAGTTGAAATCCGCTGTAAAAATATTTTTACTAACAATAATTTCGACTCTCCGAAGAAGCATTTTCATTTTTACGTTAGCCCCACACAGGAGGCCCTGAGGAAAATAATTTCCCTCAGGGCCCTATGTCATTTTAGGGGATGCTATGTGGAGGGTCTTTTTTAAGGAGGGGAAGGATAGGAAATTCTGGAAAGGAAAAAGGTATGATAGGTGGGTAGAAATCTGGGGGTCATTGAAGCTTTCACCCACCTATTCCCACCCCGGTATAGGCGACTTATGGTGGCCCCTTCGGAGTTCTTGCAAGAATCTAATTTTTTGAATGAACGACTCTACATTTAAAATATGTAACGATTCTAGAACTTCAATGTCCCCGCATACGTTGTTAGAGGGCGGTATGCAGGCGCGCCTACAGGAATGTACTGTGATGGTCAATTCTACAATTCTAAAGCCCATGAAGGTAATCACTGTTAAATCAGTGAGCCCTATGGACAGTCAAACAAGGTGTTAGTAACAAAACTAGGTAATAGAGAAAATATAAGGAAAAAACAAAATGAACGACAACCGTCATGAGTGGGAAGCTCATGGCGGCGAAGGACCACACAATGATCCAGCAGGCAGCACCGTGCACTGTACATAAAAAAGGAAGAAAAAATAAACATATATACAATGTAGAACTGGTGTTACCGAAATCCAGCCACCGGCAATCCCAGAGACAGTGAAGAAGGCTGGTTGTCAGGCCTCCCGATAACCGGCAGCGTCGTCCGTAAGCCAGCTACCCGGTGGTGGAAATAGACGAGGAGTGTGTGGAAATCAAAAAGAAGACCCTAGGGAGAGAAGCGTCGGGTCGCTGGAGGCGGGACGGACAGCTAAATCTGGGGGTCAGTATATCCAGGAGTGATGGACGTATCAATCCATACCTCCAACTGCAGTACACGGTCCGCCATGCAGCAGGTGGGCAGATGCATCCGCTTCTAAGACCTGGACAAACCTCACCCCATGAACCCGGACACCCCTGCTAAGTCACCAAACGTAGCGAGCCACTCGGGTTGACCTATGGCAGAGGGTGTTGGTTATCCAATAAATAGTTCCCGGGGCGGCGGTACCCATACCCGCCTCCCAAATTGGAATTGGAATTGAAGCATGCGGCCTAATTAATTTGAAAGTGCCTAATAATTTGAAAGTGCTAAATATATAACGAAGAAGATTTAAAATTAAAAACACTCAACTGATTTGCACACCACTAAAATTAACATGCAACCGTATCATGTACGTACATCACAATCGATTTTATTTATTTGTTTGTACCATTTTCTAGCAGATTTATTCAGTATTTGTAGTACCCACCTACATCTCCGTTCAACATGTTAGTTTGTCAAATTTGCTTCACAGCAGAACATCATAACATGTCGTGTTTAGAACTTTACTAGATTAATAATTAGAGATCTTATTTCGGAATGCATTAACTCCACGGATGTGTTTTCGTGATCAATTAAATGCAGGTTAATTACTCTAACCAGACACGTCCACACTGCGAACCTAACCTACAATAACTTCTTGCACGAACACTCGCGTGATATCGTTTCTCTTCATACTAACTTACAACAAAATACCTGCGCGAATAGCAGAACCTCTAGAAACTTCCCTAAGTCCAGAAGATGGGGAAAAATATAGTCCTGCCGATGAGAGATTCGTTGACATTAATTTATTTGTTCCAAGCATCGAGACGCATCGCTTTCACTTACGAAAAAGCGGGAAAGTTTATAAAGAAGGATAAAAATGTCATCGGAGATAAAAAAATCATTGTAATTTTTTACTCCAAATAAAGTATACTTTTTGTTTTTATTTTACAATAGCTCCAAAAAGGAGACCCTGAGGAAAAAAAATCCCTCAGGGCCTATGCCATCTTTGGGGATGCTGTATATAGGGTGTGTTTAGGGAAAGGAAGGAGAGTAAGTTATTTGAAGCAAAAATGTCTGGGGGAAAAGAGTGGCAGACGTATGAATCCATCTTTCCCACTGCAATACAAGGCGATTCCGGCTGGATTGATAAAAATGTCTCCCTCAACTCCTCTCCCGATCTGGCCCGCCATGCAGTAGGTGGGCAAAAGCATGTACCGCCAAGACCTAGACAAACCTCACCCCGTGAACTCGGGCACCCCTTTAAGTCACAAAACGTAGCGCACCATTTGGAGTGACCTATGGCAGGGTGGTGGTCATCCAATAAATGGTTACGGAGGTGGCGGTAGCCATACCCGCCTCCCAAAATTGTTGAAATAAGTCGAGTGTGTCTTTTAATAACATTTTTCTTTACACAATATTATATATATTGACACCTGAAAGGCGGGTATGGCTACCACTGCCTATGGAACCATTCATCTGCCATGGGTCAGCCCGAGTGGATCGCTACGTTTAGTGACTTAGCAAGTTAGCCCGCGATTATGAGATTCAGGATTTGTCCTAGGTCTTGGCGGCTCGGCGTGTACATCAGACCACCAGCTGCATGGCGGGTCGGTTGAGAGCGACGCTCTGACCTATCTCGACCCTTTGCCTTGCACCGTAGTGAGTGGCATGGATTAATACGTCCATCACTCCCGGACACACTGATCTCCAGATTTCTACCCAGCCCTCAAACGCCTTTCCTTCTCAGAACTTTCCTACCTTTTTCCTTAAAAACATCCTCCACCCAATCTCCTCAAACATAGCACAGGTCATGAAATTATTTTTTCTCGAGGCCTCCTGCGTGGAGTTAACGGAAAAAATTGACATCCCACCCCACGATCGGGTAGAAAATCTCTTCCGTTTATCAACACGCGCAAGTGAAAAAGTTGAATTCGTCGAAGGCCCATGCGGTTAGATGAGTGATTATGGCAATTACCAAGGGATCTGAAAAAGGGTATTTTGTAAAGGGAATTTGATACGTGCTGCTCGAAGACGTCGGAAAATGATAGCCGATATTGTTGGGATCCTGTCTTCAAATAATATAAAGCCTTTGTCTGTAGTAACCTACAAACTTTGAACATTTTGTGTTCTTGAAATAAAAAAATACGAAGCTACGAGTTCAATTAATTAATATTCTTAATATATTTTCCTTTTGTGTTTGTGGTCCTTTACATTTTAGATTTTACTATGATATTAGGAGGACGAAATAATAGTCGAAATGCCTTAATTAACACAATGTATTATTTCTAGGTTCCTAGTAAAATTTAAAACATTTAAAAACGTATAACATAAGACGTAGCGTGCGCGTTTTCAGGTTTAAATTTTATCAGATGATTTAATACCTCCTTTAGAAATTATTAATAGAGCTTTTAAATATCCGAAAGGTCAACGACCTGTGGAAGGGGTCAAACAACCGGCGTTTTATTTTCCTAGCTTTATCAGATTAAACCACGGGTAAGATCTCCAATATTGGTCATTATGTGTTTTTTATGACAGGGTTTCATAAATAACGACATCGATCAGGTCGGAATACCAAGAAAGTAAAGTTCTTCCCGTTTTTTCGTCAAAATTAATTCGTTGAGTTTACAAATGTATTCCAAATACATAGTTTTTTTTACATTAGCTCCACACAGGAGGCTCCGAAGAAAACAATTTCCCTCGGCGTCTATATCATCTTTGAGGATGCTGTGTTAAGGGTCTTTTTAGGAAAATGAGGGAGACTAAGTTCAGTGAAGGAAAAAGGTAGGAGGGGTGGGTATCTTTAGTTCAATGTGTGAAGGAACGACGGACGTATGAATCCATCCTTTGCACTGCGGTATTAGGTGATGGGTGGTGATAGTCCGGCTGGTGGTGTTAAAAGGTCTCCCTCGACCAGTCTCAGATACGGCCCGCCACGCAGCACGTGGGAAAACTATGCCGCCATGAGCTAGACAAACCTCATCCCATAATCCCAGGCATCCCTGCTAAGTCAACAAAGTTAGCGAACCACTTGGGTTGACCAATGGCTATATTCTATAAAATGCTATATTCTTTAAAAAAATTGATGCTTCAGTTATATAATAGCTTTTATTAAAGCAAAAGATATAAGAAAAGTAGATAAATGTAGTTTTTCGATCATCAAATTCAAATATTAGACATTTTTAGAGTTTATCGAAAAAATTAGCTCTTTCTTTTTCTTTATTGAAAAAAAAATAAATCCACCATCTTGCTACATTGCTCGCTGTTTTTTCTTTGCTTCATCAGATAAAAGCTAACATTTTCCATGACATATTTTTTTAATAATGGCTTCATAAAAATAATAATAAGCTTCATAAAAATAAAGACATAAATCGGGTCGATACCATCCTGCGGGGGAGATATAAAGAAAGTTGAGTTCTTCCTTTATGTAGAGTTCAAATGGCGAACGCTCCCAGCGCCCCTGGGACCCCGTGGTATAAAAAACAAAAAGAAGGGATGAAGAAGATCGAGGGCAGCTGTTCTTGAGTGCTCTTAAAAGGCAGCAAAGAGAAATGCAAACCTTTCGCCACCCCACCAGTACCAGTACCAGTACCTACCGTGGTATAGTGAAGTGTCATATCTATACAACAAGGCTATATATATATCCCTTTGGATACTGGTTTAGTAGGTCATAAAATTTCACAAGGATAAAAGGACACAAGTACACGTAAAGGTTATTGTAAATTATTATTTTTTTGTGTTATTATACAATTCATATCGTCCCTAAGTAAGTCTGATGTAATGGTATTTGAATGAGAGAGCACTAAAACAATGTGCAACATAGTTGTTAATGATGAATACTCGGAGCAGGTTTTTTTTTTTTTTTACAGTGAATACCGCACAAGAATCTCAACTGCTCCCGTCTGGAGCCAGTGAGACTATGGCATCCCCAATTGGGGTATGTTGTGAGGCTGAAGGTAGTGGGGAGGGGAAGGAGGTGGGAAGAGTAAGGTTGGGAAGTACCTGGCTATTCAGATCTGGTCACCAAACACGGCTAAAGCCATTTTCAAGCAACGTTTCAATTCTGAATGGTGGTCTTACACCAGGGCGATACTGATAGTATCTTCCACTCTGGAACGTGCCGCAAATATACTATCTTCTTCTTCTTCTTTATGTGCCTTATCAGGTCCCCCCGACGTTGGCGATCACTCTTGAAAAGGTCTCTCTGTCTTGCGCTGCCCGGAATAGCTCCTCCACACTTCTAATGCCGGTCCACTCTTGTATGTTTCGCAGCCAAGACATTTGTCTCCTACCAGGCCCTCGGCGACCCTCTATCTTGCCTTTCAATATTAAATGGAGCAAGTGATACTTCTCCCCTCGAAGTATATGACCCAGATATGAAATTTTCTTGATTTTAATTAATGTAAGCAGTTCCCTATCTGCTCTAGCCCGCCTGAGAATTTCTATGTTGGTGATCATGTCGGTCCATGGGACCTTGAGCATTCTCCGGTGAAGCCACATTTCGAAAGCCTCTAACCTGTTCATGGTATTTATTTTCAAGGTCCATGTTTCACAACCATACAGCAAGACCGACCACACATAACATTTTAGCATTCTCTGCCTTAGTTTTAAGCTTATATTGTCATTGCAGAAGAGGGATTTCATTTTTATGAATGCAGTTCTTGCTGCTTCAATTCTGCACCTAATTTCTATGTCTGGGTCAAGAGTCTCCGTGAGGATACTGCCGAGGTATCTAAATCTCTCCACCTTTTCGACATTACAACCATTTAACTGAATTATTGATCCAGAGTGATCTAGTCGTCCAAAAGTCATCCATTTAGTTTTATTGACGTTGATTGTTAGGCCCAGTTGCTGACCAGCATTATTAACAAGATCTAATAGGTCTTGGAGGTCACTGATACTGTCAGCTAGTAATACAGTATCATCTGCATATCTTATGTTATTAATGACAACTCCGTTGATCTTGAGACCCTTCTGGGTATTACTTAGGGCTCTTTTGAAGACATAGTTGGAATAAAGATTAAATAATAGTGGCGACAGGATACATCCTTGTCGTACTCCACGCTGAATGGCGATTGCATTAGATCTCTCATTCCCATGTCTTATTTCTGCTGTTTGGAACCAATACAGGTTTTTAATGAAATTCTGGTCTTTGGTGTCAACGTTACAATCTGCAAGCATTTTCATTAGGTCAGCATGTTTTACCCTGTCAAATGCCTTTTCGTAGTCAATAAAACAGGCAAAGACTTCCTTTCTTTGGTCACGACACTTTTGCAATAGTACGTCGACAGAAAATAATGCTTCACGCGTACCGAATATATATACTATATATTATTTATATAGAATATATATAGCATATACAATATATTATTTTAAATGAATTAATTGTGAAATAACACAAATTAATCAAATACAATTTATTTGCGCACGCCGGGTTCGAACCCGCGACCCCCGGATTGTGAGTCAAGAGTCTTACCCACTGGACTACGGAGGTCGTCATCGAGGTGGATGAGTTTGTTTATTTGGGAGGTTTGTTTACGAAAGATGGAAAGGCTGATAGAGATATGGAAAGAAGGGTGAATGCTGGTAACTCTATTTATGGAGAACCAACAAAAAACTGTCCAAAGAAGCGAAGCTAGCCGTCGTAATGGAGTACTGGTACCTGGTACCTACCCTGATATATGGCAGTGAGGCATGGAACTGGCAGAGGAAGGATGAAAGTAGACTGAATGCTGTAGAAATGGATCCCTATGGCGTATTTGTGGTAAAACCATGTATGATCGTGTGAGAAACGGGGAGATCCGCAAAGAATGCAAGGCTGATGTAAGCGTAATGAGTAAGATCATGAAAGGAACGCTCCGATGGTTTGGGCATGTAGAGTTAATGAACGAAGAAAGAAGTGTAAGGATAATATATGACGCAAATTTGAATGATAGAAGAAGTCGGAGAAGCCCGAGAAAGACATGGCATGACCAAGTGAATCAGATATTTGAGTCGGGCCATGTCAAGAGTCAGAATAATAGAAGAGCATGTGTGAGACGATGTATGAATGTGAACGAGTCAAGGAGTGTGCCAAGACCGAGTTGTTTGGCGGTCTCTTCTCTCTGCCTACCCCTGTGGGGAAACGGCTTGATGGTAAGTTTGTTAGTCATTATCGTCCCTTCTAAAATCGGGCGTATTTTGTCAATAAGTAAAAATATTTCAGTTTTGCAATAAAATCCATATAAATGGAATAATTGCGAACGTATCCTGAAAACTTTTTTCGAAAGGTGATGAAATAGGTACGCTTTAAAATTTTATTATTAGCAATAACTTAAAAAGTTTTAAAAATGGCTCACCGTACGTTTTTCCTAATTAAAATTACTTATAACGAAAAAAACACACATATTTTATTAGACAAATGAATTATTATAAACGTTGTTGTTACCTCACTTTTTTGTCGTTTCATGTAAACATAATCCAAAAAAAATTCACACAGTTTCATAAATTTTTTCAAATTGCGTTCGTAAACTTTGGTTTCATAAAGGTTTAATTATTTTGTGGTTAACTTTTATATTTGAGTATAAAGCGTTTTGTTTTCTCTTTCCAATTCCGTTTAGAGTTTAGATCGTATAGTAAGGGAGGCACAACGATTTCTATGAGACCCATGTCGCCTGTGATTAAACGGGGATGAGTTTATCAATTGAATGCGCTTATTACTGTTAGCTCCATTTTATATATGAATACCGCACAAGAGTCCCAACTGCTCGCGTCTGAAGCCAGTGAGACTATGGCATCCCCTATTGGGGTATGTTGTGAGGCTGAAGGTAGTGGGGAGGGGAAGGAGATAAGGAAAAGGAAGGTGGGGAAGTACCTGGCTATTCAGATCTGGTCACCAAACACGGCTATTGCCATTTCAAGCAACGTTTCAATTCTGAATGGTGGTTTTACACCAGGGCAATACTGAGAGTATCTTCCACTGTGGAACGTTCCGCAAATATACTATATATTATTTTAAGTGAATAAATTGTGAAATAATACAAAAAAAACAGATAAAATTTATTTGCCACGCCGGGATTCGATCCCTCGACTTTCGGTGTGCGAGTCAAGATCCTTACCGCTGGACTACGTCTTATTATTTTAAACGAACGTTTTTTTTTAAATTTCAAATTGTAAACTTACATTTTGATACACCTCGTGTAGATACTGTTTTACATGTTAACTAGAGTATGAACGTGGATGAATAAATAAACAATAGCTTATAAGATACATCAGTTTGTATGGGTATCATCACTTAAAAAGACCCTTCACACAGCATCCCCTAAGATGACGTAGGCCTTAAGGGAAATTATTTTATTCAGGGCCTCCCGTGTGGAGCTAAAAAATATCATCCAGTTCCTTACCAAATGACTATATCTAAACTTATTATCAGACAAAACTTTTTCTTCCGATTATTTTCTAGAAATTTAAAAAATTATCCTCCTTTTTTTACGTGTATTTATAAATAGAGGTAGCAAAATATCTTAAAATAATTTATTTTTAATACCTTAAAAGAATCTTTAGTGTTTTTACTAGGGATTATTCCCAACCTATGTGCATTTATAATGTGGCCATTAGGAATACGCCATAATACACATACATCCATTGCAGAAAAAAACACCTTCACGAGAGATCACAATATTGAGATCCTTTTTGGAGTCACTTTTTCCTGACATTTTTCATTTATTCAAGCCTCGTCCCCGAGGACGCATTTTAATATTTCAAATATTTCATGAGGCTTATTCCTTTCCAGATAACTCAATTTTAACATCCTTTGGCATTATATTTTCTTCAAGGGTTTTTCTTTTAATAATTGGAAAGAATGCAAGGCTTGATGTGAGCGTAATGGATCATAGAAAGGATCACCTAGATGATTTGGGCATGTATAGAGGATGAACGAAAAAGGAGAATAAGATGGCATGGAAACAAATGGTGGAAAAGAAGTCGAGAACGCCCAAAAAAGACATGACACGATGAAGTGAAGTAAATGATAGTGAAAAAACCAGAATTAAAGAATTGACGACAATGAAGCAAGTGTGAACCAAGACAGTTTTTTTGCGGACCTCTATCCTCTCTGTTAACAACTGCGGGGAAACCGTTTGATGGTTAGTTAGTATTATTGGTTTTGGATTTTCCACTTTTTGTTTAATTTATAACTGTCCTGAGAAAATTTGAACGATAGTTTTTCAACTCATTTTCCTTAGTAAAAAATGTTCTGGAGAAAATATTGTGTACATTTTTTCTAATTATATACATATGTTAAAGATTCAAAGTTCACGATGGAAACGTCAAAGCGAGCTGAAAACCGTTGCTTTAAAATAGAAACCCTAGTAGATATAGTAGTGCATAATTTTGTGACGGCATTGTTCATCAATTGATGTTTAACAGTTATGATAAATATCCTTGAATAAACAAAAGATGTCCACTGATTTATGATATACGTATTAATTTATTACAGTTATATTAGTTCCGACAATAAAAGCGCCTTTTATTGTCGGAATTTAAACATCAAGCAAATCGAAACGAATAAGTATTTAGGTTAGACAGGTATAAAATATCAGTAAGCACCTAAAGCTTTGATAAGCTTTTTGCTGATATTTTTAGCACATATCAATTAATTTACAATTGAGTTTACAACTGGGGGACAGCATTTTAACTTAAAAAAAGATATCCATCCTTTTTCTTTCGTGTTATAAATGATAATGGCATTTTGAAAATGAAAAACGTAATGCATAGAGAAAAAAAAAATAATGACTTCCTCTTGTAGTACTTTTTAAGTTTCACTAAAAACAATATTTATATATATGAAAATATCAAGATTTATAAGTATAACATTCATTCTAAAAACCTCTCACCTGATCGATTCCTGGTATATCCTATATGCAAACATTAAATTAGAGTTACCTACTACGGAGGCCCATTAGAAAAACCATACGTAAAATTTTTGTATTTTTCTGTCAGCAAAAAGGTTTTTTCGTAACTTTCAATGCGTAAATCTCAGCGGGATGCCTATTTATTAAACAATATAACATCCATATTTTTTATTGCGGTATTTTTTTGGAAAGTTTGTGTTCAGACAATCTGTAGTATTGCGTATGTATACATTTACGAACCGAGACGCGAGCCGAACCACCAATGCGGAAATGAACGATCGTTTGCGGTTCGTAAGTTCCTTTACCAACATTCGTCGTTCAGCTCGTAGGTCGGGCTCGCGTGTGTATACGCAACCTTAGAGTTTGCACAAAGTTTAACTTGGTTTAACACGTCAGTTAGCGGGAACAAAGAAATTTTAAACTCTTCAAAAGTTTTTACGTCTCGGGGAAAAACATTATGAAAAACGAGATAAACATCGTACCAAAAGGCGATACAAGTTTGACAAATTAGCATTTTGATTAAACTAAAGTATTTAACAAAATCGCTTTAGGATATCTTCGCTAATGCGAAAATAAACTCAAAAGGCAGTAATCGATTCGTATTTTTAAAGTTCTTCTCGCGTCAGTTCCTTGACATGTTTTCGTATCTATTTGTAAAATGCAACTTTTATATTGTACTTGATATACCAATTTTTTTTTTGAATTTATTTCAAATATCAGTATTAGTTTCAGATTGTCAGGTTGTTAGGACTAAATTTATAGTAAAAAAAACATTATTTATAATTAAATTGTAGTAATTGCAACGTGACTGTATCATAGATATTTTGGGTTTTGCATAATTTTTTAAATCATTATTTGAGAATTTCCTGACCAGCACCTAATTAAAACTATTGTATTTAAATAATAGGTGATTGTAAAATCAATGTTTTACCGTTTTTACTTGTGTTACTTTTCATCCCTACTGTACCTACAAAGTAAAATTATTATTGGCATATATATTATAGTATAACATGTGTCCTGACTAAGGAAGGATTCTTGTGAAACCGGTCGACAATTGAAATAAATTTTAATGTACCTTTTTTTAAATTTTGATGCATTATTTTACATGTTACGTTGCCCACACTGGTTGGCTTACCCGTGCAATATTTAATTAATCTGCATCTGCAAAATTTAATCTAAATAAATTAAGACCAAAATTTAAAAAACATTATTTTGTCAACACGAAATTGGGCTGACCCGGATTTCTTGGACCTTCCCACACATGTGTAATATACCCACACTCTACAAAAAAAATATAACGGCTAAAATAATTTTTTTGTAAATTTTTGCAGAGTAATATTTTTTATTTTACTGGTAATTCTTGTTGAAATCTATACAGAATTGAGTTTTGCTGACGTGAGGCGAATAACGATGACTATGAATTCCTTATCATTTGAACGTTTAACCCTACCTACATAAACATGTTCCTCTTCTCTCGATAAAAATGCTTTATTTTTGGAACAAAACGATGATTCTTCATTTGAAAGAAATCTGTATCACCACATATCGTTATAAAATATTAGTCATATAATATTTACGCGGTTTTTACTTTCAATTGGTGATTTACACACACGCATATAAAAACCTTCATAGTATTTTAAGTTTATATCTAAATGTTATTTTCTGAATGTAAATAAAGTTATTCAATGGTTTAAAACACATATAGTCACATTGATATCAGTTTGGGAGGCTCCAAACTTCTTTTTTATACTCTTTAAAAATTGTTAATTGTTAATATAAATTTAAGAATCACACAAAACTTTATGAATGGAATTTCCCATTTCAACTTGTACTTGTATAAGTTCCGTGAACAATGAAATTCTCCTGTTTTGCCTATGTACATAACATTCAGCTAGAACTAGAATATTCCATAGATAATAGATTTGCAAATTGCCTTATGCAACTGGGACTCTTAAGGCCTAGGCTTCTTCTCCCGAGATAATTGTGAGCCAGCTTATTATACTGCCTCTTCCTGGAAGGGTATTACTATACGTTATAATCTTGAGGCTTCTTGAATCCGATGAAAGCCTTCGTGTTGTGCAATGCTGAATGAGGAAGTCTTTAAACATTAATGTATTCAGATTAATTCCTTCGACCCACTATCGCTTTGCGCGGGGGTGGAAATTATGAAGTTATCTTAGCTTCACTCTCCGCACCCTTTCCCTTAAATTAAAGGATTAGATACCATTTGCTTCAATAACGCACTAAGGGCAGCTTTTCATAATCAAACAGAGCAATCGTTTAGCAGATAAATGTAACCAAACGCAGAACCTCGCAAAAGTTTTTTATGCTACGGACACACGTTACGCTACTAATGAGCAATTGCTACCTAGTAGCCCTGTGTTAGTGACATTGCTAGTATTGGACATGTTCATTTGAACTCAAATGAGCATTCTCAAAAAACAACAGCCTTTGATTTGTGAGCATGCTAATTGTATTCGCGGGTGGAAGGGGAAGTCTCTAAACATGTGTGAACAGGCAAGCTTATGAGCATGCTCATTTCGATCCCGTCTCAGTTCGCTCCTGCGCATTCTTTGCAAAAATATCAAAAATGACCCGCTGGAGAAACGAAAAACCATACTTTTCGTGATTTATTAAGGGAATCACGAATGTATTTGGAACACAAGGTCACTAAAATAACCAAGATAGATTTCCAAATTCCCCAAAAGTTCCTTTCTCTCCAAAGTGAAACAATATTCCATTGAAATAAGCATTAATTTTTTGTTGTATAGTCATTTTCGGATTTGTTGACACCTTGGACCCAAATTAACAGTTTTATTTTCTTTCGTTTTTAGAAGATTCTTAAACAATTGCGTTGCATACAATAAGATTATTTTGTTTAGTTCTGGGCGAATGGAACTAAATCCATTTGTTGACATTTCTTTGACATTTCTTTGTCATTAAAGAACATGTGTGGTCAATTCTTCATTGTGAGCATGCTCATTCATGAGAATGCTCAACTCATTTTTAAGCAAATGTATGCAGTTAATGAGCATGCTTATAAGCCTGTTCATTTAATAATATAATAATAATAATGATTTATTGTTTTTCTTTCTTTACAAACATCTAAAGATAATGATATCCTCACTGGGATTTCCCGTGCTGAGGATTTCATTTACATATTATAATTTAATTATAAGAAATTAATATGAATTTGTTATAAACGTATAGGTATCATGTAGTATTTTGTTAAATAATTAAAAATTAAATAAAATTGTGTTTTTTTTTTATAATTCAGATCAGTAGATTCGGTTTTAGTCTGTATTTGATATCAGTATATTTTCTATTTCTGTTCTCCCTATATTTAGTATCCAGCTTTTTATTTGAGATTTAAATGTTATACTGTTGAGGTTTTTAAGTGAGAGTGGTATTTTATTGTAAAGTTTAATACCATAATACAAGAAGCTTTTTTGCCCAAATGTTGTGTTAGTAGTTACTTGTTGGATATGTTTTTGACCATGAGATCTAGTGTTTCTAATGTACGTGTAAGTTGTCATTTCTTGGGTTTTGTACTTATGAATGTAAATGAGTATAGTTTTAGAATACAGTTGTTTAATTGACATGATGTTAAGATTGTTGAAGATTTCATCAGTGCTAGTTCTTACAGGAACTTTCAGTATAATTTTCATTATGGATTTTTGAGTTTTAATTAGTGGATTTAGTATGTTTTTATTTGCACTGCCCCATCCGATAATACCGTATTCTAACAGTGATTGGCAGAGAGCCATGTAAATCTTGATTAAGTCTTTTTTAATGAGGACATTCCTGATAGTTTTGAAAAAATAACTTAGTTTTTTAATTTTATTATTTAAATAGGTAATGTGTTCGGTCCATTTTAAGTTTTGGTCAATTTTTAGACCCAGATACGTTATATGGTCAACGTTTTCTAATGAAGGACAATTACAATGCTCATTTAAGTGATGCTGACTATGAATTTTCAAGTTCAGGTTTTCTTCAGAGTTTTTCTTATTTTTTATTTTGAAAGTGATGAATTTGGTTTTATTAGCATTAAGTGTAAGTGAATGGTAGTCTAGCCAATTTTTAATTCTGTTAAGTGTGTCTTCTGCTTTCTTAAATGTTTCTGCCCAATTTTTCCCATTTATTAGGAGAACAGTATCATCCGCAAAACTGATGATTTCTCCGTCACATTCTATGTGGCATAGGTCATTAATATAAATAAGGAACAGAATCGGACCCAGAATACTTCCTTGAGGCACCCCGAATTTGACATCAATACACTCACTGGTTATGTTGTTAAGTTTCACAGTTTGCTTTCTATTTCCCATGTAACTTTTTAAAAATATTAGTTCATTATCAGTAATTCCTATGTTCTCTAGTTTTTCAAAAAGATGTGAGTGATTTATTGTGTCGAACGCTTTAGAAAGGTCGAGAAATATGCCAATGCATTTTTTATGAGAGTCTAGATAATTTTTAATATATTCAATTACTAAGGCTATGGCGTTGGATGTTCCTAAATTTTTTCTGAAGCCAAATTGTTTTGGTGATAATAGTTTATTTGATTCTAGGTAGTCGACGAGTTGAGTTTTAACTGTTATTTCTAAGATTTTAGATAATGTGTTTAGAATTGTGATTGGTCTGTAGTTATTGATATCTTTACGATTTCCTGATTTAAAGATTGGTGTAATAGTCCCTATTTTGAGTTGAGATGGAAATCTGCTTTCTGTGATAGATTTGTTTATTAGAAAGAGTATCGGTTCGGTAATTTCATCTAGTAAGAATTTTATTGTTTTCATTGTGATTTCATCACTACCAGATGAGGATGTTGATTTGAATTTAGATAACATTAGTGTTAGTTCTTGTTTAGTGATTGGTTTTAGGGCAAATTTAATACTTTGTGGATTTGGGTGTTTGTTTATGTTCGGGTTAAAGTGTTGAGGTTTGGTTATTTTGTTCGCTAAATTCGAGCCTATGTTTGCAAAAAAGTTGTTTGTGTAGTTAATTAGTTTATGTACGTTTTTGTTGACCGAGAGTGTACCGTTATCTGTGTTGATTTCTTCCAATGGGTTTGTTTTGTTTTGATCTGTGTAGGTGATTTCTTTAATTATTTGCCAGATAAGTTTTGGATTATTATTGGATTGATCTATTTTAGATCTGTAGTAATTTTGTTTAGCCGATTTAGTAAGATTGGAGCAGATGTTTCTATAGTTTTTGTAAAATAGTTTTAAAGAAAAGTCATAAGGATTGTTTTTTACTTGCTGATGGATCTTGTCTCTTTTTCTTATACATTTAAGTAGGCCAGGTGTGATCCAAGCTTTTTTGATAATTTTATTGTGTGAATACGTGTAAGTTTTTATTGAAGTGTGGTTTTGTATTTTTAATTGCAAGTGTTCAATAAACATTTTCCAAGCAACTTCTATGTCTTCAGCTTTATATATTGACTCCCAGGTTTCAGTTTGTAGTGATTTTTTTAGTTTTGTATAGTCTATAACACGTTTATTCCACGTTAAATTTTGAGTCGATTGTCGATTTTTCTTTGCATGAATGTTAAGAATTAAAGTGTAGTGATCAGTGATGGTGGATTGATGTATGATTGTGGAGTATTTTTTATTCGTTTTTGCCATTATGTGGTCAATGCAAGTTTGCGAGGGGGTTGATTTATTCATTTTGTGATCCACTCTTGTTGGTTCCCTTATTGCGGCAGACATCCCGTGGGAGAGGAGGAGTAATTGGTACTCCTGTGTTTGTGGATGTTGCCTTCCAGTATCCAGTATATTAATGTTAATATCCCCAATAATGAACAGGTTCCTGATGTTTCGTTCTTGAAGTAGTATGGAGTCTAGTGATCCAAGAAATGGTGATAAATTTGCAGATGAAGGCGATCTGTAGATAGCGAAGATGCATGTATCTTGATCGAGTTTTATTTATGATCGAGTTTTCATTAATGAGCGTGTGTCAGTACAATTAGTGAAATTGATTCATTTTAAATAAAATGGAGGTGCCGTTAACAAGCTGATATAATATTTACTATTTCTTAAATTGTACGCACTGCGCCCAAACGGGGGTAAAATACCAAATGCTTACTTCTTACCATACCAATCAACGTTTTAACAATTTTCTTTTCTTTTCGTTTAAATATTTTCTTTTTACATGCTCCTGACACGAATACTTATTTAGAGCGAAAATATTTATGTCAATAGTTTTAACGTATTTTCAACCGATAACGTGTGAAAATAAAAACATTTATAGTATTTTTTCGTACGTGTTTCGTAGGTCTCAACTATAAGTAGCTGCTTGGCGTGCTATCGATTCTAAGACATTTGAATATTTTTCTCTTAGAAATATTTTCCCGCGTTTCGTCGGCATTGTTTTTGAAAAATACGTAATGGTTCGTAAGGATATTTTTCAAATTATTTCTTAGAATGGAAACACGTGTAGTAGATGTCAGTATTATTTTTACTCTCGACTAGAATAAGAAATTTTGTTAATGTTTTTTTGTAAACATATTCAAAACGGATATCTCGAAATACGGATAAAATAATAACAACCGCGCCAACGAAAACTTTAAACATTTTTTACACCTGTCTTAATACTCACTTTCATTTATTTTCATACCTATATTTATACCAACTTATAAGTTAGTTACTTAATTACGGTTATGCCTACTTTAATACAAACTTTTGGACTTCTTGCACGTCTTCTTAATGTTAACTTTTAAGAGGGAATAACCAGACGTAACCGGAAATATATCATTTGTAAATAAAATTTTAGCCACGTTGACTCTTTTCCACAAAAAAGTATAAATTTATTTCGAAAGATTGTTCTCTTATCAGGTAAATTTATGTTTTAAATTATGAGAAAATATGTTTATTTTTAGCACATAAAGGTTTTACCGTATGTCGTTGGCAGATTTGTTAAATTTTTAAACAAAATTTTGTATTATACAACACACATTTCAAATCGTATAATTATGCAGTAAAATAAAACAATAAATTATCTGGGAAAGCTATGTTTCAGAATTTTAATTTTAATTTAAATAAAATTAATAAAAAAGAGATCCGCGCACGTGTTTTGTGCAAGAAAATTAATTAAATTTAAATTTGATATGTTACAATAACATATCAAATTTAAATTTAATTAATTTTCTAAAAATTAAAATGGAGTTCTACGAATTAAACACAAAAACAATTAACGCATAAAAGAAGCCTTTTTTCTTGTTTTTCAAAACTAAAATAAACCCAACAAACATAACATACAAAAACAGGTTTATTATTTTTTTGTCTTCATACCCTATCAAGCAACCAATTTAGCGACTAGCAAAACCAGTTGGCGAAGACCGCCATAAAAACAGCCATTATACTGTCCCAAAAATATAAGCTGAAATTAAAGTGGGAAACCGATAAAAAATACTACCCTTTAAATAATTGCCAACGCTGAAAAAATAACCAAGCATCCATAATTCATCCTAAGTGTGCAGTTTAACCCTTTCTGAAACTGAACCAGAAGTTAATGTGGGTAAAATATTCGTAAAAAACAATCTTAATATATAAAAATGAATGTTTCTTTGTTTGTCCCTTGTGCGTTCCTAAACCATTCATCCGATTGGGATGAAGCTTTGATGTTTTGATGTGCGCGTGCCTGTGATTGTTTCTATGTATATAATAGAGCTCTGGCATTATGAAATTATTTCCTATACTGTTCAACCGATTGGTATGAAACTTTGGCCAGTTGTTGTGTGCACGTCCGCGAAGGTTTCTATATACACTGGAATGCTCTGTCGTTATAAAATTGGTATAAAAATTTTGCAATAGGCAGCGCCAGTTTTGAAAAATGAGTGAATTTCATATAGTTTAGCAGCAAGGAGGATAGGCAGAAGGGGGAGAAGAATCCTGAAGGAATGGAGGGGCGGAGGGGAATGAAAAGGGGGATAACGGGAGGGGTCGAGGGAGGGGGAAAACCGGAGAAAGTAGAAAGTAAATGCGAGGGGGAAGGACGCGTGATGGAGGGGGGATGGGTTGTGGAGAGGGGGGTTCGCGGGACTGATAGATGCGTAAAAGGGGTGGGGAAAGGTAAGGAAGGTGAAGAGGGAACGGGGGCGAATTGGAAAAGACACGCAGGAAGAAACAATAACTTTATTTAAGTAGCATTGCAACCCGGGAACTCGCTAGTACTTAATAAAAATATGTATTTTTTTAGAATCGTGAAAGCACCCTTTACAAAAACTCAGATTTAAAAAATTATTTTATTAAGTTTTCTTTATTCATTAGATTTTTCATACATATATTGGGGAGTTTTCGACCACCATGCTAGGCACATGCCCGTGTTGTGGTGGTCGATTTTATATACAGTAGGTACATTAACATATGAAATATGAAGAATGTGAAAGAATTAAGAAATTAAATTCGTAAAATTATATGATATTCAAGAATACAAAAAAAATATATTGCCTGAGAGATAGGGTACAACGCTCGCTCAGTCTGAATGACGACGGACGCGTGTAGAAGTAACACAATTGTAACAAGTCTCAATTTTATGTTCCATTAACTAATGTGTTAAGGGTTTGTTGTGTTGGGGGAACGCGGACTAAATAGCGCTTTATTTTATCTCCCGCAAGTCTCTGAACATCCCTTGAATGAGCTTACATGACATTCGCTGCTTTGTAATATGTTATGAAAGCTAAATAAATAAGCGCTTTGGAGTTATAAGTAGTTTGAATAAGTTGTTTGGATTTATTTACTTGCGATGGTTTAAAAATTGTTAGCTTAATTTTGTTGCGATATAAAATTTAATAATACCTAATTTATTTATTTGAAATTTGTAATTAGTACATATTTTGAAGCGTAGCCAACTTTTACCTTTTTCATATAAAAGATGCATAGAATTACAGTAATTGCAGGTTACATCGACGGTGACAGGACAACAAAAGAAAATACCTCTTTTTTAATGCTAATTTTATGAACCTGTGTTCATACTTATCTATACTTAATATACTAATATTATAAATGCGAAACTGCGTTAGTTTGTTTGTTACGCTTTCACGCTTAAACCACTAAACCGATATTAAAAATTCTTTCACCAATAGTAAGCTACATTATCAGCCAGCAATAAAGGCTGTAAATAATGGAAAGCTCTGGCGTTATGAAATTTGTATTATTGATAATGTGTATATTTCATATATTTTAGCGGCAGGGCGGAAAGGTAGGGGGAAGGTGGGGTTCGCGGAGAGGGAAGGGAAAAGGGAGGGGAAGGTGGAAGGCAAAGGGGATGCACGGGAAAGGACATGCAGGGAGAATCAATTTAGTTCTTTGAATGGCATTGCAACGCAGTATCATTATATTGCTACTACATAGACTAACGTTAATTTTGAAAATAAATTTCTACGGAATTAAAATATTTATTAGAGAATTTCTTCAAAGCATTGACCTTTTCCGTAGGTACACTGAGATTGTAATAATTAGAAAAAAATGGTTTGAATACCACATTATTACATATCTTTAATATTTAAAACCAACCGGTTTCAGTTCAACCCGAAGCTTCATTAGGGTTCAATAAAAACATGTAGAATTAATTACAGAAATGTAGTACATTTATAGGTAACATAGAAGAGGGAAAGAGAAAATCAATTTTGGTGGGAAGGCAAGAGGGAGGGTACGTAAGAGAGAGGTGGTAAAAGTAGATGTGGGGAAGGGGAGTAAAAGTAAAAGTAGTGTTTAAATTCAAAGTAAGTTATTTTTATTCTAATTATAATTACGTGTACCCAAAAAGTGTTTGCTACATGTGAAAATTTCACACTGAGATTCTTTGAGAAGTGTCCCTGGCTGTCTGATTATACGAGCAACATTAATTAAAAGCGCCAACGAGTTAAAGCTTTGATGTTTTATATCGTGTGCGTATTTAAAGGGGGAGTTTGGTCCAGCCGAGTGTTTTTTTCAATGCATTTTTGCAAAGATAAAATTTATTTTCGTTAAGGTACATTAGAACAAGAAAAAACACTATTAAAATTTTGATTTTAATATCTGTATTATTATTATTTTTTATTTAGGGGACTTTATAAAATAATTCCATAAGTATACAAAATATAATGGTTATGTAAGGTAAAGATATTGTATTTCTTAGTCCTCCTCGCTAGGGGTTCCTGTGCCTAGGCGGACTAAAATTGTTTAATTGTAGTTTATTTGTCTTCTATGTCGTTTTTAGTGTCTTCATTAGGGTGTTTTCGTTGACCTCTTTCAGTCATATTTTTATTCTTGATCTGTTCTCATTAATTTTTTTTATTAGTTTTATGTCTTGGGGAAGAACGTTATGGAGTTTAGTTGCAAAATAAGTGTAGTTTCTTTGTCCGAATGTGGTTTTATAACTTGGAATGTTTTTCATGTCATTTTTATTCGATCTAATATTTCATTGCAATGTTATTTTAATTTAATTAAGCAGTGTTAAAGCGGTATTCGGTGACCAGTTCTGAATAGTCAGGTAATTCCTCACTTTCATCTTACCTATTTACTGTCCCTTCCCATTATCTCCACCCTCACAATATTCCCAAATTGGGATGCTATATTCACTAATTTACATATTCACATGATCACTGACTAGTTCCAGACGTTGGGGGGAGTAGTTGAGACCGTTTTGCGATACTGAATAAAAGACATGACTTTTCTTAATTTTTTTCTCACTTTTCCATTTACTCCCATCACCCCTTAAACATTTTTCTCATAACGACACGACGCCTACATTGTTTACATCCCTGAAAAAGCAACATTCGTTACGGAAACAGCTACATAACATATTTTCTGGTAAATAAAGTGTGCCATACACATAGCTACACAGTTTTTAATATGAAAAATAAACTCGTCAGTTACGTACAAACTGCGAACATAGAAATTCTCTCGTAGAATGAGTGCTACGATAACCGAGTCAAGGCTATCCCATCCCAGGGGGTGTTCCGATACAATGCGATTGAACCAGATTCCGCCCCGATGCATATTCATCGTGAATATTTTAGCATATTTAGCGAATTGCATAATTTTTAATCACGCTATTTGTGTGTAGAAGGCGGTAGCCGTGGGCGAGTCGTGAATAGTAAATGTTTCAGTGATTCATGCTTTGAACGCAGTGAGGAGATAATTAATATACACTAGAAAAGCCTTCCAAGTAGATTTGAATTTTAACCAATTTTGCCACTGCCTTTTTTGACGGTTTGTGGTTCTAGAAATGTTCTAGCCCATTTGGCATGCACTTTGACTCTCTGAAACATACTGGCCTGACATCGTATATCACCAACCCTCTACTCCATAAATTAGTTTGATAAATTCTTCAACAAACGGTTGCAATCTTTAGATCACAGGCGTCGGAATTCTAACGTTGTTCTTCAAGAATTTCAATGGAAAATGCTCCGATGAACTAGCGTAATTGATTATATAGACATCGGTGAACAGTCGGGAAACACTCCAAACGCGCGTCCAACATGTATTGTGTATACAGTTGACTTTTGAGACATATGCACGGGTCATTTCTATGACTTGCTCTTGAGACTCAACTGCTCGGATGTGGAACGATTTGCCGGCCTCCGCATTTAATATCTCCAACATGGGTCTCTTCAAGACCCAGGCTCACTTCATCCTTTCCACAAAAAGACCCTCCAACACAGCACCCCCAATGATGACACAGGCCCTGGAGTTGTAAAAAAAACCCTTGAAATGGAAATTTTATGACGATGCTACACAGCTCTCTATTTTAAATTTAAGCACAAAAAGGTCAAAAGTTTGGATCACGCCACACGCCCACTTCGCATTTCTTGTTTTCTTCTTCGTTCTATGTTTGAGTTGCTGTACTCACGAGGAATGAAATATATTTCCTCAATGCTCAGTGGGTATTTTCGTAAAACGAGAGAATATTGTTGAAAGTTATAGAATACCTATAGTTTATTTTTCTGACTCTGATTCTGAGCAAATTCCTGAATGGTTCGTATTTGGATGTCAGTATTTTGATGTATTGGCCACTAACATTTGCAGGTAACAACAATTGTGTCCAAGACTTGGAGCAGCCTAGAAAAATTGTTTGACCAAAGGACACAACCGCCTTTCATATCGTTTTGGCTCAAATTTAAAACACCCCCAATTAAATTGGTCGTTGATGATTTGAATTCGCCGACATATTTTACCAAGTTTTACCAAATTTGACCAAGTCTGTGGACATCTTCAATTTATCTTTAAACAAATACAAAATGCTGTTACTGAGGCAGTTCAGTTATGTAAAATAAATACTGTATATTTCTTAGTAAAAGAAATATATACCTTTTATATTTGTTGGTAAAAGAAATATATAGTATTTATATTTTATTTATTCAAAGTGTAATTTTTAAATTGTATATGTAAAAGCCCCGAAAAAGGGCATAAATAAATAAAAAAATAAAGACTAAATAAAGTAATTAAAGAGTAAGACTTAAAGAGTAATTAATAAATTACACTGATTTGTAATATGTTCACATATATGAAAATAGTGTAAATCGATGGTACCGAGGAACAATGACGGTTTTGTAATAGAGCTGTTTAAAGTATAGGTTTTGCATTTTTTTTACTGTTTTTAGTATTGAGAAATATAGTGTCATTTAGACATTTTGTATTACATCTCAATTCATTAAAAATTCCGACAATACCGACTTTTAAAACAACGAAATAAGCCAACAGAACGATTTTAATTTTTTAGCAGATTCGACATTGTCCTTCGGGACCGTTGAAATACTTTATTATGGCAACCAAATCGTAAAGAAAGTTCACTGGCAACAGTTGTTGCAAGAGGTCGCTCTTTCAAAAACTGTAAAAATAAGAGGGAAAACCAAATAATTTTATTCATTTTAAATAGTTCTAGGAACTGGCCTATAAACATAAAAATATATTTTCTATGTTGAAGTCAATAACTCACGGGGCGTTTTATTCAATGGACAGTTTTCCATCGCGGCTTACAGGTTGTTATTGTTTCTATTATTTGAAATTGAACTGCGTTTCACAAAGTATGATACCTATATCATATTATGCGCAATGTAGCGTTTAAATCGTTAGGTGGGTTTTGTCAATGAATTTTACATCGCGTGTGTTGTAAGGATCGTAATCGCAATCAACACCAATGTGGCGTAACTAGATTACCTTCTAACCATCACGCCACTTTACACAGGGAGGCAGATAAAACACCTCTAACCTCTTTTTCGTTGTTAGTTTTTGGGGTGTTATGCCGTGTTGCGCTTCCTCCTTCTATAACCGACGATCGTCGGATCTACCGGATCTGCCCTGATGATGGACACTGCAACGCTGTCCGAAACGTCGGCTATAGAAGGAGATAGCGCAACACGGCTTAACACCCCAAAAACTAACAAAAAAAATGCTTTTGGCCGTGAAAATCTAAAAACTTACCTCTAACCTCAATCCTGGAGGACTTTCACCGGAGTACTTCCCAATACTTCCTTTCCCATCTCATTCCCCTCCGCTCTGTTTTCAGCCTCACAACATACCCCAATTTGGGATGTAATAGTCCCACTGGCTTTAGATGTTTAAGAGCAGTTTGGAAACAGACTTGGATATTGCTGGATATTCGATATTATATTATCTCCTAATATTTAGAATGATCGAAAAAAAAAATTGTACTTTTTTCATCATAAGTTGGCACTGAAAACTATTTAACTCTTTTCACTCGAACCAAATTCACTGTAATATATACTGAAGTATACAAACGCTATTTAATATGTAAATTTTTTGACAATAAAACACAAATAATACAACGTTACTACTTGTAAGTATCAACAAAGCATCAACATGATAGCCGTTTGTTTCCACATAATAGATTTTATAGATATTCGTTACATACTACATTATAGGCAATTAAAGAGTACAATAACCTTCCACAAAACGTCAAACACATTAATTTTCCCATCAAATTTAAAACCCCATTAAAAGCTTTCTCCTAAACAAATGACACTACGCAGCAAATGAATGGTTATCACAAACTTAACATTAATAGACTTAACATCTAATTTATATGTCCTTTCGTATTTCAGACGATTACATGTTTTACTATGTACTATTTGGCCATTTTATGTCATGTATAAAATCTTGCCTTGCTCCGTATGGGTTTTTTTTTATCTAGTGTAGTAGATATATTCAAGAAAAATCCATTAAAGTTAATCTGTTTGCACAGGTTTTTATTTATTTTTAATTTTAAAACTGCAAATTTGTGAATTGGAATTGGAATTGAAAAAATTGGAAAAGAAATGGAACTGCATTGTAATGTGAATTTGGAATTTGAAAAACTTAATATCTTTTTTCCACTTGTTTTTTTTTCCAACGAAACTGGTTTCACCTTGCCTCAGGTATCTTCGAAAATTACTTTTGATTTTGTATTTGTGTTTAAGGGCCCTTTATTTAAGACGATACTCGCATTTGCGTCTGAATATTTTTCAATTAACCGTAGTGTTGGCAAATATTTACAAAACTGGCAGATTAATGTTGATTTTAATAAAAAAACAGTTTAAAACTATATTAGTCAGGAATAGATCATATACGGGAGATCGCTGTTTAGCCTGCTTGAAAAAAAAAGTTAATAAAACATTGTGTTAACCTGGTAGGTATTACTGACCAAAATAACTCGGCATTGCAATCCCATGGATAACTGATTAGTTTGTATTGAATTGCGGAACCTTTTTGTGAAGGTAGGTAATCACAAGCTGCCGATAATGTGAGAGCGATTCGCCATAATAAATGTTGAATAACCCACCCTGAGGTGAACGATAAAGGGTAGGAGGACATAGCATGGCCGACGGGCTGGCTTTGACAGGGCTGGGAAATCATGGAATTAATCCAAAACAATGATTTTCGCGTTGGCGTATATCATGTTAACCCTCATATTGCGAAACATCGAGGGTTTATTTCAGACAAAAAGACTGAAATTTATAAAAGGTGTTAGGTTTAATAAACTTGTAATGTGAATCTTGCTTTTCTTTCTACTTACTAAATTTAAGCATGCCGATTGTATTAGAGATTGTATTCACAATACGAGTATCTCGAAGGGCGGGGTAGGTTCTAACCTAGTAATAAAAGAATCTTGCAATCATATATAAAGATAGCAGCCAATAATATGTGCCTTAAGAAAAATGAAGATAGTGTTGGTAGTTCTTAGTCGAAGTATGATACAGTTAAAAGTGATCGAATTGGAAATGGGTTCCATAGCTCAATCGGTAGAGCAGTTGGCCATGAATGCTAAGGTATCTGGGTTCGAGTCCCAGTGGAACCAATATCTTTTTCTGATTTTTCTGTCTTCAGATTTTGATTGAGTTTCGCTAATATTGTCTTCATTTAATTAAATATTATAATTTGAAATTTTACTCATAAAGTTAAAAATAAAAATTAAAAAATATTCATCCTAGCCTTGCAGAAAAGTCAATAGATGTCGCGTATTAAAAATAAAATGGATAATATTTATCCAGACACTATCTAGATAGCATTTAGTTCGGGTTGAATCTTGCAATCATATATAAAGACAGCAGCCAATAATATGTGCGTTAAGAAAAATGAAGATAGTGTTGGTAGTTCTTAGTCGAAGTATGATACAGTTAAAAGTGATCGAATTGAAAATGGGTTCCATAGCTCAATCGGTAGAGCAGTTGTGATATTATCGAGGATATATATTTCCAGTGATATTATATATTTAAAAGCTCTGTCCAAGTATTTGATCCTCCGAAACAAGTCAGAATTGAGGTTACTCAGATCATGAATAATTCTTTTTGAAGTTAATTTTTCGCCAAAGTCGTGATTATTTATGATTTGCAAACCTTTTCCAACCTTAAATAACATCAATTAACATGATGATCCAAATCTTTCCAATCTAAAGTCAGAGGAAATCTCGAAATAGAGGTTGTAAAATAACAGCTGTAAGTATATTAAAATGGTAATTGAAAGGTCGTATTTAAAATAAGTATATCATGAAACATTCATAGTACCTATGCATATGATGAATAAAATTTATTAGAGAAATGTAAATGAATTTTCGGAACGTGGATGTTATAATTTTAAAAAAACATCTGCATCTTTATAATGGTGAATTGTGTATAGATTGTAGACTTCTTTGTCAGTTTATTTTTGGTTGCTTTGACCTAGTTCTTGAATTTGGCATTTCAGTGAATTTGGATCAACATGCAACAGTTCTCTGAATAACTTAAACATTGTTTCCCAGATATTTTTCCGTTTCATCAGAACCCGTCAATATAAAATTTAACAGTTACATATTTACCAGTTTTGTTTACAGCTTATTAATTATTTGACTCCAAAAATATATTTTTCTTTTGAATGCACTAGTGACAATTTTGAAAGTATTTCAAAAATGCCAATGAGTTTAATCAACTTGGTAATTTTTAAAATAAGAATAAGTTGTTCTTGAAAGTCAGCTGCTCAGGATATAGCAGAATGATGTGTAATTTGTATTATATAAGTACTTATTATCATGACAAATAATAAGGAGTAGCATAATTCCCTCTTAAAATGATGCGAGATGCCGTACGTTTTTTTCGTATTTTTCAACTAACTAAACATCACCCCGTTTCTCCGAAAGGGTAGATAGGACAGACCTTCACAAATATTAGTCTTGGTACACACTCCTTGCTTCATTAACATTCATACATCGTCTCATATATATATCGATTATTTTATTATTGATATACACATATTTTTTTTACATTAGCTCCACACAGGATATCCTGAGAAAAATTATCCCTTTGAGCAAATGTAATCTTTGGGGATGCTGTGTAGAAGGGTATTTTTTATGGAAAGGAAGGAGATAAAGTTGTGGGAAGGAAATATGTAAGAGAGATGGGTATCTGGGGGTCAATGCGTATAAAAGTGACGGACGTATGAATCCATCCCTATTACAAATAAAAATGTGTTGTTATATATTAAAACCACGATGATTTGCATTGAATCGGTTTCATAACGATTGTTTTTTTTTAAACGATTTTCAGTAAATCGCAGTAAAATATATTTTTTAAATTACAAACTAAACTAGGTAGTTCAGTTGACAATTTTGCGTCTGAAATGGTTTTACCTGTTCCTTCTAATTGATTATTTCCACCCCTGCTCGGCGTAGTAAGCATAGAACAGAAGGCGAAGCGGTGGGCAAGAGGGGTGCACAGGTGTGCGAGGGCGGGGAGCCCAGGGCGGGGGCGGGGGCGGGGTGACCGGGGGTACGGCAGTGAGTCAAGGTCGACCCATCGACCGTCTCCGGCCCACCGAATTTTATGGCAAGAGGACTTATTGCGGCTTGGAGGAGTGAGGCCCTTCCAGAGATCACTGGAGCCGACCTCTGTCCGAATCGAATCTGAAAAAATATGCTTTATCGAAGGGTCGAGTGCTCGATTTCAAGATTCGTTATACCACAGGCAGCGTAACTATACTATTTCGCTACCTCATTTGGATAGGGTTCTGACCAAATATATTGAAATATAAGGAGATAGGCTATCGGCAGTTTTTACTGGGTGGGATTGTGCTTCCTGACCGATATTTTTAACCAATACTACTGCACACCTTAAGAAAATTAACTAAATGAATGAATTCTTTCCATATTCAAACTATATAGTTAACCAATTCTGCTGCACACCGTTTAAAAATCATCTAAATTCTGTATTCATACCAGGACCAATTTGGGAGGCGGGTATGCCATAATAATGTATAACCAACACCTCTGCCATAGGCCACCCCAAGTGGTTCGCTATGTTTGATGACTTAGCAGGGGTGCTCGGGTTCATGGGGTGAGATATTTCCAGTTCTTGGCGGTGGATGCATGGCACCAGCTACGTGGCAGGCCGGATTGGGAGAGAATAGTTGAGGGGGTCCCGTTGGCTTCTCCAGCTATACTCTCTCGGAACATCGCCTTGCACGGCAATGGGGAAATGGGTTCATACGTCCGTCACTCCTGGACACACTGATCCTCGGATGCCTTCCCACCCCTCATACCCATTTCCTTCTCAGAACTTCCTCTCCTTCCTTTCCTAAAAATACCCCCCATACAGCATCCCCAAAGATGACATAGGCCCTGCGGGGAATTATTTTCTTGTGTGAAGCTAATGTAAAAAAAGGACCACTTGACCGTAGTTCCGCTGACTGTCGGGTGGACATCATAGCATATCTCATTATATTTCAATACCCTTGGTTCTAACTGACATTTTTTTCAAAAATGTCCATTGAATACTTAAGCATTTCTTAAGCTCATTTCTATACCGAAAATTATTTTCAGAACCATCTGTATAGTATTTTCGTAGATACATGTGTGACAAAGTTCTAACATCAAGCATTTAAAAAATATATATATTTAAATTTTTTTACATTTATTTACGCCTTGAAGGCTTTTACAATATCACGTTATTATAGATACATAAGTTATTCAGGAGTACAATTATAAGCATGTAGTATAAAACATAATAAACTGAACATCATTAAATAGTATTAAATGAAGTCGCTCAAAATGTTTGTGCGCTTAGATCTTTTCATAGACATATGAATATTAATAGACCAGAACAGAAAGGTGAGGGGTAGAAACCAACTACAGCGGGACGAAGAGCGGGAAGACGGCTTTGGTGATATGTGATTCGTCAAAACTCAATCTGACAGTATATAGGCATCTCGCATTATAATATCACTCTTTCGTTCTTAAAAATAAACTCTGCTTTTGAATGAATAGACCCTTTTACAAGGGAGTGCGAATTGCTCGTCGCGTAATGAACACATTTGCGAAGTCCAAATATGCAAAGTAAGGTCGCCTATAAGATCGAGTTCAATATTTTTTTGCCGTGTTTAGTGAAGACACTTTTATAAATGTTTCATAATTTACTTACCCCAGTAAACAGGGACGAGCACACGCCATGTATCTCGAGTGATAGTGTATGTTACAAAATAGATCATATTATGTGATCTGAAATGGCTTAAAATAGTGTAAAATAATGCTTGCCTATGGAATGTAATACGACAATTGGGTTTATTCTCTTTTTCACTTCTATTTTACACGTTTTCAAAACACAAGCCACTATTTTTACCGTGTTATTTCGTAAATTGCTCCGATGAGTGCTCGACGCTGGCTCGCAGAAGAATGATGACGTCACATTGTTTAGATTAACGCGAAGCCATACTCGATCCCAGCCGGTTCCAATGGAATGGTTCCAATGGGAGGGGGAAAAATACGCTTTTATCACTTAGGGCAGGTCTACTAATATTCATATGTCTATGGATCTTTTAAACCAATAGGTAGAGTGATTCAAGAGGAAGGTTTATATGTATAATTCATGCTTATTATAGTAGAGAAAAGCCGAGAAATTAAAATATTCAATTCAGGCAGCGGGCAGCTGGCAGGCAAGTGGTGTAGATTTTATGTAGTTTGCGTAATGGCGTTGTGTTTCGTTAGCCACAGCAACATATGGCCGATCTCAAAAATTACATATTTGACTCCCGAGACCTGCCCGATCGGCTGATGTATGGAAAGATCAGAGTCACAGTTACTTTGATTAAAATGGCGAAGTGGTGTTGTGTTTCCTTGGGTTTCTGTATAAGATGCTTCCCTGCAGAATTATAGGCTTCGTCTCTCCGTGCAGTATGGGCAGGCAGATAATTTCTCCATTTGCAGCACATTTCGTAAATTAATTATGTTGTGAAAGAAGATTTGGTAAATATGCATAGAGTTCACCTCACGGATAATACGGAACGTTCGTGTTGTAAGATAATGATAATACGGAATATTCATTTTAACTATGACATTTGTCGAAAGTACCAATCTTATAAATAATTTTAAATAATCATTAATTTTACAAGGTTCTGAAATCACTTACAATCTCCATTTTGTTTGTATCTGACAGTTGATCGTTATTACGAGGCGCATTATTGTTCGCTACTTTGGTTGGATATGGTTCTAACTTCGCCTTACCATGTTTTAACGTTTCAAAGTTTGCAAAGACGAATTTTCGTAATCTATTTAACAATTTAAGTATTTTAGCTAATCACATTTTAATATAAAATACTTTACTTCTTCTATAACAGCACACTTATTTTGTGGGGCCATTTTAATGTTACAATTTTATTGAAGAAGTAAAATATGTTGATAGGTCGTGGTCCTTGCTTGGAATTGCACTAGGGATATGTAATTAGAACTTTGTGCAATGAATTATTATGCCCTAGCTGGTTGCATATGCATATTAAGGTGGGTCATTTAAAAAAATGTTTTCATATTCTAAGAGCGATAAAAGGGTACCAAATGGGTTCAAAACGACGTGTTTAAAATGTTTTAAATTTCTGATACGATCTTCTTCCTCCGGATTCACTTCACAGTTTTGAAAAATTTTATATTAAGGGGTTATTTCTAGTGTATATAAAAGTTACTATGAATCCTTTAAACCAATTTTTTTTGTATCCGTCCATAGCAATTGTAGTATATATTTACGTAATCATTTACAAAAAGTCCTAAGATTGATGTTTGTTTGAAGTGATTCAAGAAAAATGTGGACTACACTCAAAGAAATAAGCGGTAAACAGAAGGGAGACACTAAGTAAGTTCAGTTCCCCAATGGAGTTAAAGATGATAAACCTAAAATAGCCCAAAAATTTAATACAAATTTTATACTCAGTGTCGAAAACATAAATAAGAGCATTCCATTAGTCACAGACACATTTTCTCAATCAATGGAAAGAAGAGAGAATAATAATATTTTCAGGTTTAATAAAATTAACATTGAGTATTTAATGAAAATTCTTAATGCAATGAAATTAAAATCGTCCACGGATGGAATTACGATAGGCATAATCAAAGATGCACTGCCAGCTATAGGAGACAGATTAGTTGCACTAATAAATTAATCTCTGTTAGAGGGAATTTTTCCACAGTCATGGAAAACTTCCATAATAACACAGTGCCCAAAATAATAAATGCTAAAAATTTCGAAGACTTCAGACCAATAAATGGATTACCTAAATATGAACAATTACTAGAATCGATAGTTAATGAACAGATAAACAATTTTATTGAAAAAAATAACATTCTTGTAAAACAACAATCTGGCTTTAGAAACAAATATTCCTGTGAAACAGCAATAAATTATAAGATAAATGAATGGAAAACAAATATGGATCATATCAATAATCTTTAATAAAATCTTAGACTTTAGACGTGCTTTTGAAACGATAAACAGAGAAAGACTAATAATGAAATTGAAAGACATGGGAATTCATGGTAAAGAATTGCAGTGGTTTACTGATTACCTAAAAAACAGAAAACAAAGAACCAAATTTGGAGATGCTATCTCTGAAGAGCAACAAGTAAACCTTGGAGTTCCTCAAGGATCGGTCTTGGGACCACTACTTTTTATTATATATATATTAATGATATAGTGAAGTGCCTAAAGTACTGTTCCGTCAAACTGTTTGCTGATGACACACTTTTATATATTATAGCAAATAATATTGAAGATGCATTGTCAAAAATACAAAGTGAACTTAATGAAATATCTAAATGGTTAAGCATAAATAAACTCAAATTAAATGTAACTAAAAGTAAATTCATGGTATTAGGGAAAAAAACAAAATGAACTTATTACCCTAAATATAGACAATCAAAATATTGAAGAGGTAGAAGAAATTAAATATTTGGGAATCATTATCGATAATAAGCTAAAACTTAACTCTAACTTTGAAATGCTAACTAAAAAAATTGCCAAAAAGATTAATTTCTTAAGTAGAATAAAGGGAAAATTAGACATTAAAACTAGGAAATTGGTCTATAACACAACTGTAGCATCCCATCTGAATTATTGCTCAAGTGTAATCTTTCTGAGCAATAAAACACAAATTAAAAGAATGGAAATAATTCAGAACAGAGGAATGAGGTCTATATTGTGCTGCAGCAGATATACCAGGATAAAAACCATGCAACGCCAACTCAATATATTAAATATTAAGTGTGTGGCGAAGATTAGTTTTCAATACCCTAGTTTTTATTTATAAGTTAAAAAATAAAATGTTACCAGAATCTATGTCGAATAATGTTAGAATCAACAGTACAGTTCATTGTTATCCTACGAGAAACTGCAACGATTTTAGGCTTCCTAAAACAAATTTATCAGAAACACAAAATAATATTTATCATAAAGGTTTTAAAATGTTCAATGAACTCCCTGTAAGTGTTAAGGAGGCTAAAAGTCTTGCAGTTTTTCGTGGATTATGTCTTAATGTTGTAAAGTCCAAATTTTAGTCAGTAAGTAGTAAATAATATTGTAGTAGTCATAGAAAAGAAAACATTAGATATAAGATGTCAAATTTTATATCTAAATAAAATACACAATAATTAAAAAAAATATCTCAGAACAAGGTGAAGTGAAGTTAGAACCCTATCCAAATGAAGTGACGATTTCTTATTAATACAAAATAATTTATCCAGGATAATCGCGTTTTCTAGTAAATTCCGTGCTCTCAGACATTTTTTTAATAAATACATCACGAAGATGTCATAAAAGAAAGCTTTGTACTCCGTCTAATTCTAAATTCGGCTTAAATTATTTTTTAAACTTTTGTCTAGACAGAAGTCGTAGGATTGGAGGCCTTTGTGCTTTTGAATCATTAAAAAAATGTTTGTGAATTGTTTTGTAGCTGTGTCCTCGGGGCGAATACTTAAAACGCCAATCATAAAACGATAAATGTTTATTGGTTGAATAAAAAAATATTCACAATCCGGGTAATGAGTAAATTGATATTTATTTTTAGTGAGATAAAAGAAATCATTTTTCTAAGCTTATATCTTATTAATTGATATGTTATAAAATATCTGGTTTTTCTGTTGAAAGATTGTTTTATTCATGTAGTAATTACATTTTTTAAAAACAATGTAACACATTCATCCCCTGTGTTGTCGAATCGAAAGTAGCGATTACGAGATCAGAAAAAGAGGTGAGTTCCTTGAACTACTTTCATCACCTTCCCCAGGCCCATATCCCATAATTAAATCACCCCTAAACATTCTGTGCTCATCAGAAAGTTTCACGAAACAGATACTCTCAAATCATATTAAATTATTAGATGTTTTTATCAATCTTTTCTTTGTAAAAGTTATTTGTTGTATGCAAGACGTCGATAACTTATTTCATATCTAATTCTAAATAGACAAACGAAAAATCGCGGTATATTTTTTAAAAACTTTGCCATGGCTGAGAATCGAACCCGAATCAACTGCTTGGAAGGCAACAACGCTGCCCATTACATCAACAATTGAGACGTTATTTTTAAGAATTATGTGACTCCTAACCTACTATGTAACGAACCACTTGTGGTGACTATGGCGGAGGTGTTGGTTATCCAATAAATAGTTCCCGGGGCGGCGGTACCCATACTTGCCTCCCAAATGGTAATTCCACATTTCATCACTCTTCCTCACCACCGTCTTCAGTTTTACAATATTCCACATTTACGCACGCCATTGTCCCATTGGCTTGGGATAATTTGTTGGAAGCAGTTGAGACTCTTATGCGGTATTCATGTAAAACAATGTTTAGAAGGGATTGAACTATAATTTTCCATTTATATTCCCAACTTCGTTTCCTAGTTTATAAATTTTAACATTAACCCTTCGGTTTATTTTGTTCACTTTTAGGAGTAACCCACATGGGTCTCATAGAAATCATTGTGTCTCCCTTACTATCATTGTGAGAATGTGATCTAAACAGTATTAAAATGAGAAAATACCACGTTTTACATTCAAAAACCAAAAATTAACCACAAAAGCAGTAAAATAAACACCTTTATGAAACCAAAATTTTGGATTACAATTTGAAAAAAAAAGGTTAAGTTTATAAAATAACGTTTACAATACATTAGTCTAATAAATAATATATATAAAATAACGTTTACAATACATTAGTCTAATAAATAATAAAAATAATAATTAAATAATATATTGAGGGATCAGTAGGATTTATCGGACCAGTTAGGATTTCATCAGAGCCAAACCCTATGATATGAAAATATGTGGAGTCGGTGAAATATTTTCCCATTATGTTTCTGGTGGATTGACGTATTGTTCTTTTATTGTTATGTATTTATTATACTTATATAGTGCACTTACATTGCGTGAATTTACTAGATAATCATTTGTGGAAAAGTGTGTGAAAGGGTTTAGTCTTTCATTTGGGAAAGATTTAACCCGGACATAAAATCTGGAGCACCGTAATAAAATCCTTTCTTTACAAACATCTAGAGATAATGATATCCTCACTGGGATTTCCCGTGCTGAGGATTTCATTTACAAATTATAATTTAATTATAAGAAATTAATATGAGTTAGTTATAAACATATAGGTATCATGTAGTATTTTTTTAAATAATTAAAAATTAAATAAAATTGTGTTTTTTTTATAATTCAGTTCAGTAGATTCGGTTTAAGTCTTTATTTGATATCAGTATATTTTCTATTTCAGTTCTCCCTATATTTAGTATCCAGCTTTTTATTTGAGATTTAAATGTTATACTGTTGAGGTTTTTAAGTGAGAGTAGTATTTTATTGTAAAGTTTAATACCATAATACAAGAAGCTTTTTTGCCCAAATGTTGTGTTAGTAGTTACTTGTTGGATATGTTTTTGACCATGAGATCTAGTGTTTCTAATGTACGTGTAAGTTGTCATTTCTTGGGTTTTGTACTTATGAATGTAAATGAGTATAGTTTTAGAATACAGTTGTTTAATTGACATGATGTTAAAATTGTTGAAGATTTCGTCAATTATGTAAGAGTTCTGTTTTTTTTTTCTTTTGCCCCAATTTAAGTTAGAAAAAACTTAAGGTGTGCCATTTTTAACGCATTTAAAATGTTTGAATGGAAAAATTTTAAATAAAAAAAATTGTAGGTAGGTAAGTAGGTTTATTTTGAATTATAAAATTTTAAAGCGTATTTTGTCGACTTTCAAAAACAGTTTTTAATTTTCGATACGTTCAGAAATATTCTATTTATTTGAACTTTATTGCAAAACGGAAATATTTTGACCCTCTGACAAAATATGGCCGAGGTCTTAGTGCTTAATAGACTTTAAACGAAAAGCTTTTAAAAATACCACCTGAATCTTTTATTTTTGTCAGTTCATATTAAAAAGTTTAATTTTTTTTAATGAATGAGTCATATTCATCTAAATAAATGGATGGAAACTACAATATTGAGTGGTACCTACAATAGGTCAAAAAATTTACTACATTTATGGTACACAATACACCCTGGTTTAGTTATACCTATAACGGGAAGCGTCGAACATAACGAATTTGGCCGAGTGTTTTAATATTCCATTGTGTGCCTAAAAACACACGTTACAATAAAGTAACGCCGATCGGCGCCCGGGGTCATATTGAACCGAGTCCGTCAAAAGGTTGTAACGGGCAGTGGCGTGCAGTCGTTCATATGTCAATCATAAATAAATAAATGTCACTGAAAGATAATTTCTAAAAGTTATTTATAATGATGGCCTCCATAATCGAGCAGTTAAGATTCTTGACGCCACACAAATAAGTATCGCCACAGTTAAAGACACTATTCGGAATCTAAGTTGCTTGAAATGGCTTCAGGCTCAATGGCTACATTCCAACCTTTCTCTACCATCTCCTCCTCTTCCCCTCTTTCAGCCTCCACACAAACCACAATCGGGGGTTCCTTAGTTCCACAGGCTCCGGACTTGGAAAAGAATTTGGCCTTTGCAAATTTATTTAATCCAAACCTCAGACCGGCCAAAGAACTTGTTTATCTGTTCTGTGCAGAAAAAAAATCAGTATTTCAAAATATATGAACAATTTCAAGAGAAGATTAAAGAAATAAATGAGCTAATTTCCGACGCACGGACACGCCTAAAATTGTTAAGTTGAACCTTCGCACGGCCGGTTTAGGCCTGTTTTGTTATTTATTATTTTATTTTTCATTATGTTTTTAAAATGAGTGTGGTAATGTTTTTTTTAACTTTATTTATTTACTCACAAATAATTATCAAATTTGCCTCTAAAATCAGGAAATACTGAAATTTTTAATGGCCCATATCTCATAATTCAAAGCAAAAATGTAGCTCACCTCCATACTATATATTCGTTATACCTTTTGATTACAAAAATAATTATTCAGTTTGGTTGGGTATTGTGATCTCAAATCAAAATCTAAGATTTGTATGAAACGGGCCGAAACCGGCCGCGCGAACGATCCCTTAACTCTTTATTTACATTATTATATTATTACGTATGACACGGGGTCGCCAGATGTGAGATTAATATTAATAATAAATACAGAATAAAAGGATGGTAATAATGTGCTTCATTTAATAATTACACTTTTACATTTACACCGAAAAGCAAAAGGATTATTGAAAGCTGATTGCGCGGTCTCTTTTCAGACCGAATAAAGACTACTGCGCATGCGCACTGTTACCACAATTCTTGCCACAATGTTGCCACCCAATATTGTAAGCGCTAAACGGTAGTTACGTAATTAGTTTACTTTGACGTTCTTCGTATGTTTGCCGGGATTAACGTCGACTCCAATGGTGACGTTATATTTGACGAACTGCCAATAATGTTTCATGTATATCAGTTGTTTTGAACAAATGCTTTGTTTATAATAAATACACAGTACTTACGTAGTATTCAAAATGCAATAGAAAGTATCTCTTAAAATCATTTAGTTGTATAAACTGGTTAGAAGAGTATTTGGCTTAGTTAATCCTTAGTTAAAAAATGTTGGTAGGTAATAACCAAATTTCTGATCCTTCACTATGTCCCTTTACTTAATATTAATGTACAGACAATTTTCTAAGGAAAGATGTTTATGGTTATGGATGGTTAAAAGAGGGTAGCAGGATAAAACAAAATAATAACAAAAAAGAACATATAATAACAATATTTTAGGTGAGGTTTTTTTCACAACTTTTCTTTGTTTTGTTTTATCATAGAATCGGTAAAATAAAAACGTAGGCATATTATATTACCACATACCAAACAATATTTCCCGCTTTTTTTAAAAACTAATATAAAAAAAAAAATCGAAGTTATGTTTTTTCATACAGGAGAATCCGTCAGAATGGAAAGCACGCCCCTGGTAATGGGTAACGGCCAACAGTTTTCCGTACTTCTTGGTAAAGGTGAACAATCGGCGTCCACCGGACTAATATCGTATTTCGGTGCTACGCGCCGTCTTTACCGACGTCGTAAAAAACGTAAAAATCAAATCAATATTTTTCCGGTGCCGTTGTTGGCTCGTAAGAAGTGTGTTTATATTGACATAAAGGCTAATAACGTAACAATTTGTTCTTTTGAACGGTGGGATTTTTTTTTGTATTGCGTAGTGAATTTTTTACGTAATCATTGTGTACCAACCCTTTTGTTTGCTGGTTTTAAAAATAGCAGAATTTTGATTTTAAGTTCGATAATATTACTTCATGGCTTCCGTTATTGTCGGTCGATAGTCAATGTGAATGTAAGACAAGACGTCAATGAATGATTGTAGAAATAAAAAAGCCACGTTATTCTTGGTTTTTATACTAAAATCACACAAAACGTAGATATTAGAATATCAGCATACAAATATCTACTTAAAAAACTGCCTAAATTTAAAAATAAATTTGGTTTCCAATTTCTCCTTCAAGGCCACAACTAACTTACTGACCTTGAATTAATTTGTTTTTTATGATGCATATCATCATTTTTTGTATTTCGCATGCTACTTGTGTTTGATTGATGTTAATAATCAATAACCGTAAGGTATTATTCTGCAACAATAATTCTGGGACGAACTACCACACACATGCACCTATTTCTCGACTTCACATATTAGGAAACAAATTCACCTCTAATATCGATGTATTTAACACAAGCTTACCATTATTTAAGAAATACCTGAACGATACTTTTATGTAGAATATTTTGATATTTAAGGAGCATCACATAGGGGCTAATGCATTTATTTGTATATTTCTATATTAATCCACAATGTAAAAACTTGTTACCGTTTTATTTTTATGCATCTTGCATTATGTCATGTATTTACAACTTACAACTTAGAAACTTTCTCTTTTATTGTAATGTATTATCTTTCCTTAATTTTTCTGTATAATCTTTATGACGTGTACTAGTTATTTTTTATAGTTTATCTTTTGTTTTTAAAAACCTGTCTCTTCTTCTGTCCCTGTATTATAAACATGTAATGTAAAAGCCCACCAGGGCGTTGAAAATTAATAAATAAAATAAATATACTACGACCTCCGTAGTCCAGTGGCTAAGACTCTTGACTCACAATCCGGAGGTCGCAGGTTCGAACCCGGCGTGCGCAAATAAATTTTATTTGATTAATTTGTGTTATTTCACTATTAATTAATTAAAAATAATATATAGTACATTTGCGGCACGTTCCAGAGTGGAAGATACTATCAGTATCACCCTGGTGTAAGACCATCATTCAGAATTGAAACGTTGCTTGAAAATGGCTTTAGCCGTGTTTGGTGACCAGATCTGAATAGCCAGGTACTTCCCAACCTTCCTCTTCCCCACCTCCTTCCCCTCCCCACTACCATCAGCCTCACAACATACCCCAATTGGGGATGCCATAGTCTCACTGGCTCCAGACGGGAGCAGTTGAGATTCTTGTGCTGTAATCACTGTAAAAAATAAATGAATAAATAAAATATTGATATGAAATTTGAAAAGAGCATCATGTCAATAATATGAATTGTTCAATGTGCATACATACATACATACACACATACTCACACACACACACACACACACACCCTTTCCCACTTCATACATCACCCGGTAATTACATAAATATACAGGGTGCCCGGGGGTAAAGTGCATTAACTTCGGGAGGTGGTTCTACTTGATACGAGTATTATAAGTAAAAAAGAAAACTTTTTTCTAAATTCCAACTTTTAAGGGTAGTTTTGTGGTAAAAAGATAAAATTAGACCGGCTTGTGCTGCTAGCTTTATTATTTTCCGCTGTTACGATACGGGCCACTAAGAATTTTTAGTAGGTAGGTACGTCTTTTTGTATGGGAAAAAAAAGTTGGAATTTCGGAAAAAGTTGTTAACCTTTTTTACTTCTACCATCATGTAGAATCACCTCCCAAAGTTAATGCACTTTACCCCCGGACAGTCTGTATACAATAAATTAGACACTACAATGAAACACACAATAGGTACCCACCATGAAATATACTTATTAATTGTAATTTTTTTTCACCAATGTATCTAACATACTGTTTGTTTCTGTTTATATAAAGAAAAAAAATAATAAATGATCAATCAATATTGATCATAAGAGCAGAGATTTTATTATTATTATTTTTAAATTCTCGATCTTGGCCACAATACGGTAAGCGGGCAGACGCATCGGCCGCCAAGACCTAGACAAACCTCACTTCATGAACCCGGGCGCACCTGATAAGTCACAAAAAGTAGCGAACCACTTGGGGTGACCTATAACCGAGGTGTTGGTTATCTAATAAATAGTTCCCGGGGCGGCGGTACCCATACCCGCCTTCCAAATTTACTCCACAAAATCACGAATATCTCAACAAGATTTAGTTATTTTGCAACTGAAATAGAAAAAAATGTGTTTTTCTGTTATAAAGGTTTTAGACTGTGCATGAATATGTTTATAGATAACAAAAATGATAAAAAAATCATTCTTCTAAAACAGTCGCAAAAACAACGGCGTTCAGCTTTTAAGCCCAGCCTTAGCTTTTAACGAATAAAACCCACATACCTACGTATGCCTACTATAATTATCACAATAATTTTCAAAAATATAATAAAAACTTTATATTCCACAAAATTTCACCCTTTAGCCTGTTTAGCCAGTTGATTATACGCACATTTTGAAACAACTTGTTACTCCGCAAACCGGCGCCAACATTTGCGTCACTGTAATTAAACTATACGACCGTTTCATGGCGGGCGTCGATGCTGAGTGAAAATTAAAAGCCTTTTATTGTGAATACAATGTGTGCAGCCATAATCTACCCCATAAAAGCCTTTACGCGTTTAATTGACGTATCTAAATACTTTGAAAGGCTCCGTCGACTCATATTTTTGCCTCATACAATACTTACAACGTTAATTAACGTTTATCCGGGACAAAAACGACTTAGCAATCTGATCCTGTTATGCGTTATCACTACCGGTATCATGTAAACTAATTAGCCTTCGTTATATCTCCGCAAGTATAGGGAAACGTGTAGAACGCCATTCAACTCGGTCTTGGCACACACTCCTTGCGTCATTAATTTGTTGTGCTTATATTAAAACTTCTCGGTAAAACAGTTGCATACCGTAAGGATAAAGGGTAAAAATGATGGCAGTAAACGTATTAGGGTAATGGAAAATATTAGATATATGCTCTGCAAATGTCATAATCTGTGTGTATTATATTGATTGGGAACAAACAATATTATATTGTACAAAAATCCTTTTCTTAATTTTGCTTATAAAGCTTACATAGATCTAACACTCTTTTCAGATTAACTGATTCTTTACAAGTTATCCTTTTTTATGTGGATACCTCACAAAGATACCGATTACCGATATAAAAAATTGGCTGGTATCATACCTATCCAATCGCTTACAAGCCGTTAAGGTTGGAAATAAACTCTCTGACTTCGCAACACTTTCTTCAGGGGTACCCCAAGGATCCGTTTTAGGTCCACTTCTTTTCATCCTTTTTACAAATGATGTCGCCAAAATAATCGAGTCATTTGGTCTCTTGTTCCATTGCTACGCTGAAGATCAGCAAGTTTATTTTTACTGCTCTCCAAACGAAATCAATAGCCTCAAAATCCGCATAGCTGAATGCCTAGAAGCAATAACTCGTTGGATGTCTTCAAACAAGCTGAAGCTGAACCCATCTAAGACTGAGTTCCTCTGGGCGGCCACAAACAAACGTCAACATTTCATAGACAATTCACCTATTTCCATTTCCGGCAACGATATTATTCCAAAGACAACAGTCAAACTTCTTGGCGTTAATTTAGATTCAGACTTTTTGCTTAAAAGTCAAATAAATAGGACAGTAAGCACCGGCTTTTTTCACCTAAGACAACTCAAGTCAGTTCGAAGAAACCTTCCTACAGAGGCGACAAAACTATTAATCAACTCCTACGTAGTCTCACGGCTTGATTACTGTAACGGCATCTACGCTAGTCTCCCAAAATACCAAACTGACAAACTTCAATCCGTGTTTAATGCAGCGGCAAGGCTCATAACCGGGGTCCCTAAATATTCACACATTTCAGAACACCTTCGTAACCTTCACTGGCTCAAGTGCCCTGAAAGAATCCAGTACAAATTGTGCTGGATGGTGTTTAAATCAATCAACGAAATGGCCCCACCTTACATCTCTGAATTATGCGTCCCGGAAAATACCGGTCCGAGGCAATTAACCCTTAGATCGGCAACTTCATCTGCTATAGGCAGACTAATAGAACCCAAACGAAAGCCAAATACTAAGTTCGGAGATCGTGCTTTCGGAGTATCTGGGCCTAAGGCTCGGAATAGACTCCCTCCGGAATTAAGATGCATAAAAAGCCCAACAGAGTTTAGGTCCAAACTAAAAACCTACCTTTTCGGGCTCTCATACCCTTAACTTAATTTAAATATACCTATCTGAGAGTATCATACTTGTATTGCCTATGATATATCTAAATCACACTTTTCATACTGAATTAAAATTACTCGAATCCTTACACATCAATCTGTCTCTCGGAAGATCAAATCATTGTACTACTGCACCGCCCACCATTAAATATTTTTTACTTTCCAAAATACACTCATTAAAGAATATATTACAAATTAATATTAACATATTTTCAGGATTAAACAACATGTGTTCACAATTATGTCCTCTGCGTGCGAACTCTATCTAAATTTCTTTAAATAGACAATAAACAGTGTTAATTTCAAGCGACCTCCCAGGAAAGTATGGTCCTGTATTAATGCATTTTTAGGCAGCATCGCGTTCATTGGTCAAAATATTGTACATATATTTTCGTATCGGTGATCAATGAACCGGTGTATGCAATTTTTAGGCATAAGTTGTTATTAATTGTTTGTCTAGCTTGTAGTCTTTCTAGATTTTAGGCATGTATGGTAAGTTTGTACAGCGCCCTTGAGGTGATTTTTCACAAAAACGGCGCTATATAAATCGTCCAAATATTATTATTATTATTATTAAAGGTCAGAGCTGCTCCCGTTTGGAGCTAGTGACACTATGGCATATTGGGGTTTGTTGTGAGGCTAAATGTGATGGGGAGGGGAAGGAGATGGAGAAGAGGACGGTGCGAAAGTACCTGGCTATTCAGATATAGTCTCCAAGCACGGCTAAAGCCATTTCAAGCAACGTTTCAATTCTTAATATTGATCTTACACCGGGGTGATACTGAGTGTATCTTCCACTGCGGAACGTGCTGAAAATATACAAAATATTATTTTTAATGCATTAATTGTGAAAAACACAAATTAATCAAGTAAAATTTATCTGTCCGCTCCGGGATTCGATCCCGCGATCTTCGGATGCGAGTTAAGAGCCTTACTTCTCGACCACAGATTCTTATTTCATTCCTTCATCCTTCCTTTGCCAGGATCACATATTAGATATGGTACGACAACCACACTGCTATCCTACTTCCTTACATTATTTTAAAAGTGTCGATGAAATTTATCCGATGTTTCTTTTTCGTCATATTATTTTATTCAATTTTGAGAATTATTCAAAATATTTACCATTCAAGATAATATCAACAAATTTTTAATTTCGTGTAATGAAAATAAACTTTACTTAAATATCTCAAAATGTAAAATAGTTAGATTTTGTCGAATAAAAAAACCAGTAATATTTAATTACAACATTTATAACAATGCTCTTGAGACATTAACATAAATTAAAGACTCAGGCATTACTTTTCAATCAAATCTTTCAATTGTTAACCACATAACAGAAATCTCTAATAAGGGTTTAAAAATGTTGGGATTTATAACTAGGCTAACTAGAAATTTTAACAATATAAAGTGTATTAAACTGTTATATTTTGCCTATGTTAGAAGTCAACTTGAGTACAAATCTCCCATCTGGAACCCACATTATAATATATGCATGTGCAAGCTGTTGAAAGAATACAAATCAAATTCTTACAATTTAGAAATTATAAAATGGGTATTCCAGCAATAATGTTGAACTAAAACACTATTTTAAATGATATGAATATGCTCAATTTGTTAGACCCAAGAATTTTCACTGACTTGGTATTTCTATATAAAATTCTAAATGATTTAGTTGATAGTCCGGTATTGCTTGAATTGATAAGCTTCCGGATTCCACTACGTAATATTAGAAGTCAGGATTTATTGCAGTGCAGAAATTCTGGAACTAACTATCATATGTTTTCTCTTTGACCAGAATACAAATGGAGGGAAACAATTATACCTAGTCAGTGGACATCGTCAATTTATCTTTAAACAAATATAAAATATTGTTACTGAGGCAGTTCAGTTATGTACAATATACACCGTATATTTCTAACTATTCATGTGTAATGTAAAAGCCCCGAAAAAGGGTGTTAATAAATAAATAAATAAATTATGACTTTGTGTTTCTACGTCTTTTAATGATAATTTTATATTTGCTTCACTTGTAATTTTACAGTCGACTCTCTAAAGGAAGCCGTAATACCCCAAAAACAATATTTATTTAGAAACTAAAGACCAATATGGATACTATTGGCCTTTCTGCTTTAATTTATGTCCGTCCTTATTTCTCGGTAATGTTTGTCTGTGGCTCTGTCATCCCAATTGTCTGTTTATCTAACTGTCTGTGACTCTGTTTGTTTCATCTTTATTCATTCGGGCAACTAAGTAGATTTTGTTTACGTTTATCTTGTGTTGTGGTACTGTGTTCCCTTGAAAGTAGTATCGTAATGTGTTTACTGCACTTGTGCAATCAAGACGTTCGTTATGTTGTATTACAATGTGGAGTTGTCTTCCCTCTGTGGTGTACCAAGCCACATATTTCGAAGTATTATGAACTCTGGTGGAACAAAGTAACACTAGTAAGTTTCAGGAAACTAACAATGTATTCTTTTATTGAACTAGACATGTTCTTTAACGTGGTTTAATCTGGGCAGGTTTTGTTTTACTTTGATTTAGGTGAGAGTGATTAAGGATAAACCAATGGCCATAAAGAGTAACCGGAATCTATTATTACAGTATGTAGGCAGAGTGTAGACACCTACTATTTTGCTATACTCTTGATGATAGTAGAACTATCAGCAGGAAACTGTCACCTCTTACATACACACCTACTGGGAAAGTAATGTACCAATAACAGTAAGAAATAGAAGATGTACCAACGTTCTGGTGTGATGGTAAGAAGCCTAAGATATCGGGTGAGTGATGTTGTAGAACCAGGATATATCGTCAAATATTCAATGATAACCCTGACTATCAGGCACATTTATAGGAAGGACGACAATAAATTGAACCCGCTTGGTTCTTCACCGAACTTTAATGGTATGAAATCGAAACTTTAAATAACAAAAAAGTGAACTTCATCTATGAATTTCAAGGTAAAGATACACACTCGAAACTTCATATCATAAAAAATAACATTTCCGTGGTTCAAAGGTGGGTCACCTCGCGAGGTTATTGTGAAGAGCCGGTAACTACATATATTAGGTATTTGTAGTCGGCAATAATTTTAGTGAATAAGTTAAAAAAAATTGTAACCCCTCAGATTTTAATAAACTGGGATTTTAGGTATTCATTTTTGTGGAAAAATAATAATAAATAATAATCTCGCCAATCTCGTAAGACATTTGATTCACAACCTAATGTTTTGTTACATTCAAAATCTCGTAATAACATAATTTTTTAGTAACATGTTCAAAATTGTACTGCAAAAGGATTGTGGGTGTACTTTACGACAAAATTCAACGAGCAAACTAAATTCCAAACGAAAACAATTGTTGAATCGTTATCGAATCGACGATGATTTTTTTGGCAAAAGTCAGCACGTAGCTTAGATTTATAAATCATTTTTGTAGATGATTATTAAGACAAATTAATTGATAGCCAAATTTGAGTAAGAAACTCTTTAAGAATGCCTGAAACCACTAAATTGAGTCAACTTGAAACTTGAATTAACTTAATTACCATAGTTAACTCAACTTGACTTAATTTAACCTGACTTTACTTAACTTAACATTTTCTTCTAAAACAGTGATAGATGTCAAATTTTAATATACAGGTCAACATTTGCCTAAATCGCTTCTATAACTGTCATGTGTATAATATAGTACGTAATATTACTTCATTTATTTGGAGGAAAACATCATTTTATTTTATTTTTAAACCTAACATTTATTTGCACAAAAACTGATGTAAAATAATGTACCTACCAATATAACCACGCACATTTAGATTTTCAACATAATAAAAATCCTTTCTAATATGCTTAACATATAGTACTTACTCTTACGTTATATTTTTTTAATTACATACCTTTATATTCTTTCATTATAATATGATTTCCTTGTTTTATACTTTTCATATTATTTTCTATTCAACCTAACTCTTTAATATTACTCTATAGTAATTTAAATTCTTTTATATTTTTTGTATTCTTTAAATATTATATTATTTTATGAATATATTTTCTTAATATTCTCTCACATTCTTTATATTGCATATGTTAATGTACTGTATAGAAAATCGACCACCACAACACGGGCATGTGCCTAGCATGGTCGTCGAAAAACCCCCAACTTATGTAATAAAAAAGCCAATGAATAAAGAAAACTAAAAAAATAAAATAAAACCTATACATCAATTTGGGAGGCGGGAATGGGTACTGCCTCCCCAGGAACCTTTATTGGATAACCAACACTTCTGCCATAGGTCACCCCAAGTGGTTCGCTACGTTTGGTGATTTGGCAGGGGTGCCCGGGTTCACGGGGTGAGGTTTATCTAAATCTTGGAGGCGGATGACTGGGACACACTGAACCCCAGATTCCTATCACCCCTTAAACCCTTTTCCTTCCCAGAACTCCCCTCTCCTTCATTTCCTTAAAAACCCTCCACACAGCATCCCCAAATATGACATAGGCCCTGATAGAAATTATTATTATTTTTTAAATTATTTTCCTCAGGGTCTTCAGTGTGTGGCTCACGTAAAAAACAAAAAAAACTCAATAAAAATAATACTCCTGAAATGGTATTCTAAAAAATAATTATGAAAATATTGCCCGTAGCCCTGATTTTAGAATAAAGGTCAAATTTAAAAATTGTGTTTACTCAAATACAAGAATTTGGTGGTTGCCAGCTTTTGGCAGTAACCCCACGACCTTTGAACTTCAAAGTTCAAAAACAAACATCAACATCCAAAACTAGAACGCCATTATTTCACGTGAAGACATGTTTTTCGAACATGTTGCCTGACATACAAAAGTTCCGACACAATAATTTAACGATTTGGACGGTTAGGCATGTTCTATTTTCATTCCTCGGTCGAGTCTAATTATAAGGGCCTTCTGATCTTGACATTTTCGTTTTAATTGATTAAACATAATGGCGTGACGTTGAATACCAATAATACGAAAGCAAAACAAATATTATGTATCGACCCACTAGTACTACGCCGTTATCATTATTTACATGGTTTTATTTTATGTACTTTTTTTATATTATTCGACGCCATCCGAGTTTTAATTTTTTTTCTTTTAAAACGTACACTTTCGTGTTTTTATTATGTTTATGAATAGTTGTAGATATTTCACGGTGCTAAAGCTCTGTGGCATGAGGTTTCAAGTTGAAAAATAGTTCCTATTTTATAACCTAAAAATTATCAACAAAAAACTTGTCATGATATGAAAACTCAGAGAGTAGGTACATTCAGTATCGCCCTGGTGGAAGAACAGCATTCAGAATTGAATTCACACTCTGATTTTCTCATTATAATACTGATACCCTCCTTTATACCACTGTATACTTATAATATCATGTATCATTGGAGGGGACCACACCAATTTCCCTACGGCGTTATAAGGAAACATATGATTTCCTCCTTCACCGCACACGTCAAGACTCTATTTTATTGAACGAAGCTACATTATTTGAACGACTCTAGACCCTCCAATGTCCATGCATACGGGGTCAGAAAGCAGTATGCAAGTACTTAAATTAACATAATACAAAAGAATAATAAATGTGGCAGCCCGTGGAATAATTCTTCTGAAATCTGCAGAGAAAAATTAATACAGATAAAATCTCATGTATCACTTTAATGTAAAAGCCATTTTATGGCGTTAGATATATAAATAAATAACGAGTGGGCACTATCAAACACTGCCCTTTTTAACAGGCCAGTTAAGAGCGCTTATGAAAATAGTAAAATACTGGTTCTGTTTTGAGGGCAAATAGATTCAGGCTGCACTCACCGGTTTCCACATGTCACTAGGGCTTGGGCGGGGGCGGAATAGGATAGGGCGGCAGGGGATGGGCGGTGGTGGGGGTGGGGTGGCCTTGACCCGGAATAGGCAATGGATCCCCGCTACTTCAGATGGGGATGGCGAGGTTTATTGGAGCAAATATTGCATAAGAGACGGCGCTCGTAGTCTACGAGCCATATTTCTAAAGGTCGCCATGAATAAGTTCTGCTGCTACTGATGAGTTCACTTCTATTTTTTTATTAAAAAACTTTAACTATTTTATTAGTTTATTGTTAAATTAAGTTGTTTTTTTTTTTAAATTTTGGTCAGTAATATTTCGATTGAGTAACTATTTACTCTCTTTAACGATTGTTGATAAAGTGGGAATACATCAACATGGCAAGTAAATTTATTTCCAAAACAAATTAATATTATTTTGTGTCCTCAGCACTACTTATTATTGGTTATTTGTATTGATCCAGTATTGACAACAAATTTACATAATGTAAAGACAATGTACAGGATTTTTTATATGCTAATTAATATCCTTCGCAGACCTCTAAAAATACTTGGAGAAGAAGGAAGAATAACATGAGTAGCGTTATTTATAACCTTTGACATACAAGAACCATAGAAAGGGTATAAACAAGACTTGCATTGTATTTACTGAGTAAATTCTTTTACAAAAGTTCCGACACAATAATTTAACGATTTGGACGGTTAGGCATGTTCTATTTTCATTCCTCGGTCGAGTCTAATTATAAGGGCCTTCTGATCTTGACATTTTCGTTTTAATTGATTAAACATAATGGCGTGACGTTGAATACCAATAATACGAAAGCAAAACAAATATTATGTATCGACCCACTAGTACTACGCCGTTATCATTATTTACATGGTTTTATTTTATGTACTTTTTTTATATTATTCGACGCCATCCGAGTTTTAATTTTTTTTCTTTTAAAACGTACACTTTCGTGTTTTTATTATGTTTATGAATAGTTGTAGATATTTCACGGTGCTAAAGCTCTGTGGCATGAGGTTTCAAGTTGAAAAATAGTTCCTATTTTATAACCTAAAAATTATCAACAAAAAACTTGTCATGATATGAAAACTCAGAGAGTAGGTACATTCAGTATCGCCCTGGTGGAAGAACAGCATTCAGAATTGAATTCACACTCTGATTTTCTCATTATAATACTGATACCCTCCTTTATACCACTGTATACTTATAATATCATGTATCATTGGAGGGGACCACACCAATTTCCCTACGGCGTTATAAGGAAACATATGATTTCCTCCTTCACCGCACACGTCAAGACTCTATTTTATTGAACGAAGCTACATTATTTGAACGACTCTAGACCCTCCAATGTCCATGCATACGGGGTCAGAAAGCAGTATGCAAGTACTTAAATTAACATAATACAAAAGAATAATAAATGTGGCAGCCCGTGGAATAATTCTTCTGAAATCTGCAGAGAAAAATTAATACAGATAAAATCTCATGTATCACTTTAATGTAAAAGCCATTTTATGGCGTTAGATATATAAATAAATAACGAGTGGGCACTATCAAACACTGCCCTTTTTAACAGGCCAGTTAAGAGCGCTTATGAAAATAGTAAAATACTGGTTCTGTTTTGAGGGCAAATAGATTCAGGCTGCACTCACCGGTTTCCACATGTCACTAGGGCTTGGGCGGGGGCGGAATAGGATAGGGCGGCAGGGGATGGGCGGTGGTGGGGGTGGGGTGGCCTTGACCCGGAATAGGCAATGGATCCCCGCTACTTCAGATGGGGATGGCGAGGTTTATTGGAGCAAATATTGCATAAGAGACGGCGCTCGTAGTCTACGAGCCATATTTCTAAAGGTCGCCATGAATAAGTTCTGCTGCTACTGATGAGTTCACTTCTATTTTTTTATTAAAAAACTTTAACTATTTTATTAGTTTATTGTTAAATTAAGTTGTTTTTTTTTTTAAATTTTGGTCAGTAATATTTCGATTGAGTAACTATTTACTCTCTTTAACGATTGTTGATAAAGTGGGAATACATCAACATGGCAAGTAAATTTATTTCCAAAACAAATTAATATTATTTTGTGTCCTCAGCACTACTTATTATTGGTTATTTGTATTGATCCAGTATTGACAACAAATTTACATAATGTAAAGACAATGTACAGGATTTTTTATATGCTAATTAATATCCTTCGCAGACCTCTAAAAATACTTGGAGAAGAAGGAAGAATAACATGAGTAGCGTTATTTATAACCTTTGACATACAAGAACCATAGAAAGGGTATAAACAAGACTTGCATTGTATTTACTGAGTAAATTCTTTTACAAAAGTGTCGTCAAATGCTGAATTAAAACTAAATGGATTAATAAAGAATAATATTGAAAAAAAAACAATATTTAAAAAAAAAAACAATGATCTTCCAACGATACTAAATATTGCACACCCTAACAAAACCATGCTGCAACAAAAACCTTCTCATAGTACAACAGCTACATAATAAAACGAGCGGTTTCATTCGGTTCACTGACTTCCTGTGTTTGATAATAATGATGCTATAAATCCTGAACCGTGCAATAAAGCCTTTTTGACTTAGCATTATATATCTCATTTCGAGAATGAAGTAAGTCTTTACCCTTTGGGAATCGAACACGATCCATCCGACTCACAAGCGGTATGCTTTACCCAACGGGCCATCAACCTATGTAAATAAACACGACCGGCTCTAAAATACCCCGAAGGATCTTACCTACATTATATAAATACATTTCCGAGAGCTCGAATAGGGGAGGCTAGTATATTAATATATTACAATGTAGGTCAACTTGCAGCTGTTGAAATTGTATCAGCTAGAACGATTTCATAATAGGATGCTTTAAGTTTAATGTAAATTATTTCTTACAAACTTAAAAATGATTCACTGTACTTTGTGTAGTTGTGTAACGATGACCCAGTTTATTTTAACTGGAATATTAATCATTTTAATTTGTGGCTTAGTGTTCAAAAGCGTCACTTTGTGTGTTCAATTTTCTTCCCCTCATCCATTGCACAAGCAGAATTTTCTGCATATGACATTATGGCCGTAGAATAATTTCTAATATTGTCAGGTTATTAGTAGTGTCCGATCGAAACAGGAATTTCTGCCGAAACCGTAACCGGAACCGAATCTTCGGTAACTATCTCAGTTTCGGCCGAAATCGAAACCGAAACCGAAACTTTTTTAGACATGTTAAAAATCTATTGTTTACAGAAATTTGGCTTATTTTTAACACGTAGGTATACAGACAGTTAATCGGTATTAAATTAAATTTAAAAAAAACAATAATTGAAGGGTGGACTTTTTTTAAAATTAACAAAACATGTTAAATACTTCTTGAAACAAAAATTTGTCAATAATAATCAAAACTTGCATTATAAAGGAAGGACCCCATTAATTGAGTACCTATTTTAATTTTAATTGCGTTTACAATCACAACATTCTAATTAGATACACGTTTTAAATGAAATAAAAATTTAAGTATGTGAAGAAATTTGTTTTTTGATATTACTGCTATAAAATAAAATTAAAAAAAATTAACAAACATGTTAACTTGGAGCAAAAATTTGTCAATAATCAACACTAACATTACACACGAGCCACGAACTCAACCGAAGTCAGCCGAAGGACGCGCGATAATTCACGAACGCAGAGCTTCGGAGCGGCCGAAGGTTCAGCAGATTTTCTGCCGAAACCGAAACTGATGCTGAACCTAGATTTTTTCCCCGAAACTTGCTGAAACCGAAACCGAACCGTCGGTCAGTCATTAGTTATTAGTAACCTGTAGTTTTTGGTCTTTCTGTTTAAAAAATAAAAGGTATTATTAGTCCAGTAACTTTATACATCACAGTATGCGTTAAATCCGGTAGTTCTGATTTTTTGCAGGCTTGTTTATAATTTTGGCCTAATGGATAATCCAAGTTTTTGACCTCGACCGCCGAACGCAACTTTGTCAAAAATCGAAAAAACCGCGAAAAAATCGTTATTTTTTCAAATTTTGGCGATTATAACCCTAAAGGACTAGTTTTTTAAAAAACTTTCTTATGACGTTTTTAAAGTAAACTAAATTTGCTACAAAATGATACTATAACTGTCTCTGTAAACTTAACAGTTTTTGAGATTAAGCCTTTCAAAGTTTGTGACCTCGTGCGCAAACCGCGAAAAAAACGTTATTTTTTTCAAATTTTGGCGATTATAACCCTAAAGGGCTAGTTTTATAAAAAACTTTTCTTCAATGTTTTGAAAGAAGACTAAATTTTCTACAATATGATACTAGAATTGTCTCTGTAGACCCAATAGTTTCCGAGATTAAGCCTTTCAAAATTTATCATTTTTTTCGAACTTTGCAATTTTTTGCAATTCTGTCTTTCTGAATGAATTTTGACCCTGATTATTCTATCGAAGCCCTGTACTTTTATGATGTGATGATGATGTATAAGCTAAGCTACGAATAATGAAGTAAAAAAGATAAAAAACAAAGTATTTTCTTTTTATTTTTTTTATTTATTTAAAAAAAGATAAGTACTGAAAGATGACTACTTATCTATGTACTGATAACCGATTTGTAATACGTTTCATTAACTCCTCAGGAGATGTGTTCAGTTTTGGGAACAGCTCACATAGTTCTCATAGAAATCGTTGTATCTCCTTTACTATTAGCGTGAAAGAAAAAAATAAAGCTTTACATTCGAATCTGGAAGTTAAATTTAGTAAAATAATTACGTGCATCTCACGAAACCAAAGTTTACGACCGTAATTTGAGAAATAATTATGAAACTTGGTGAATTATTATTATTTTTTATGTTATGAAACGACTAAAAAGTGAGAAAACAATAAAGTTTGTAAAACATTTTTCTAATTTGATATGCGTGTATTCTTTTTTCGGTAATAGTAATTTTAGTTAGAAAAAACGTAGGGTGAGCCATTTTAAAACCTTTTTTATGTTGGCATTAAAACTTTTAAAATTAAAAAAAAATCATTTGTGTATTTCTAACACTAAAATTTAAAGGCGTATTTCATCATCATTCAACAACAAAAATACTCGCCTACGCTCAGAAATATTCCATTTATTATGATTTTATTGTAAAGCGGAAATTTTTTAACCTTCTGATGGAATATGTCCGAGGTTTAAGGGCTTAATAGTTCATATGAAAGATACATAACAGTTAGCTTGAAACAGATCCCTGAGGTGGAATATAGTGCTGAAACCAGGTATTAATGGGCGTATTGACTCGACCGCTTACATTCATTCTTTCAGTATTTTTTTTGTACGTTCCGGTTTCCGTTTCAAGATGGTGGCCGTATATTACATTATTATTATATTCGCATTATTACAATAGTAATTGTACCTGCCTGCCTGAAGAAAGTTTGAAAAAATAATTGTCATTGAGAAGGTTTGATGTCAGAGGAAATTTTGGTTTTGATTTAAATAAGAGAAAATAAGAAACATACTTTTACTAAACTACTAAACTACTTTTACTAAACTACTTCTACCAATATTTGCAGAACTACTAGTTACCAATGAGGAGATTTTTATGAATACCGCACAAGAGTTCCTACTGCTCCCGTCTGAAGCCAGTGAGACTATGGCATCCCCAAATTGGGGAATGTTATGAGGCTGAAGATAGTGGGAAGGGGGAAGGGAAGGACATGAGAAAGGGGAAGTATATGGCTATTTAGATTTGGTCACCAAACACGGCTAAAGCCTTTTCAAGTACCGTTTCAATTTTGCCTTAAAAATAGTGCACATTATTTTTAATTAATTCATTGTGAAATAACACAAATAAATCAATAAAATATATTTGCGCACGCTGGGATTCGATCCCGCGACCTTCGGACTGCGAGCCAAAAGCCTTACTCCTCGACCAGGGAGGCCGTTGTAATGCCAATAAAAATAAATGCTCAAGGCTAGAAGGGTTGGGTCATGTCAAGAGTCAGAATAAAGAAAGGTAGGATTTTATTTTTATTTTTTTAAATTTATTTTTTATTTATTTTATAAATTCAATAATATATAATTTTTAATGTATAAAAACAGTTTATTATAAACGAGTTCTGCTTCGTAATTATTATTATGTGTTACAGCAGCTGTACTGTTTCGCCCTCTAAAGGCATTATCAAACTGTGGTTGTTACCACCTACAGACAATGTATTTATAACATTTCTAGACAGGTACTTATGACGAAAAATTAAATGCTTTTATTTTTATTACCTGTCTCCCTTTTAACTTCCCAGTAAAATGATTGAAAATATTGATGATTGAAACTGTAAAATGATTGAAACTGTGTAGAAATGTTATAAATACATCGTCTGTAGGTGTAATCGTAACATTCCATTCTCCCTGCATAATATCTTGGTGGTGTGAGGGAATTGCGTGATGGTAAGTTAGCAGAAGAGTGTGGATGAGAAGACGTGTGAATGTGGATGAAGTAATTTGCATGGTATTACACTTTTTTTGAATACACCTGCGAGAATTGCGTGATAAAGAACTTATAATCAACTCACAGAACTGTTAAGTTATTCCGTACCGTTGTGGCATAAAAACGGCAATAAACAAACGTTCATTATCATAATAATGCTGCAGCTCTTTCAAAAGATGAGACACACAATGTACGTAGGCCTGTTTCCTCCAAAGGAAAAAAATAATAATTTTCTTGCAACTCTCTCACAAACTGCACCGTGACGTCTCTACAAACCCCTACAATACAATTTTGAAAGTATGGAATATAGTTACAAGGATAATATTGAAGTGTGAATTCCAAAAATTCAAAAGGTCAAATGTCAATTCGCTAATGGTTTTGCTTTTGTTCTTAAACATATAATGTTTTCACACTAAAAAACAACAGATGAAAATGAAACGAACGGTGAACGTATGTCTGCACCCCCCAAAGGAAATATACAATCATTATCGTAGATATCCGTCAAACGTATAAAGAAATTGAAACTTAATTTCCGTCGCCTGTGAAGCAATAAAAAATATCTGATTCCTCCAAAGGAAAAAAGTAGAACTTTGGAGGAAACAGTCACACGTATTTTAAGTGTCTCATCTTTTGTCTCACCATTATTTAATGTGTAAGAAAGAGATGCAGCATTACAGCGCTAAGGGACGTATGTTTATTGCCTTTTTTGCAGTCACAGTACCGTAAATGAGGGTCGTCACGATAATAATAAAAACCTCATTGGAATGAAATACGCGTAAAAATAACGCTGGCTAACACGGTGTTAAATTAAAATAAGCCCATTCCACTGTTTCTCTGTTGCGAATTATTGTTTTTTCAGTTAACAATATTAAGATGATAGCATTAAGTCGTTGTTGAAACATTAAAAAATATTAAAAGTAATGCTTATTAGTTTCCCGTGTACCGAGAAAAGAAACGTAACGTAATTATCTTCTTTCGAGAAAGTTTGAGTGGAGGTCCCGCGGCTGAAAATGTTTATTTTCTGTTTATATTTTTTACGTTATCACGTTACGAGTGGTGTTAAAAGGCTTTTCTGGTGTAATGTAAGTGATAATCACGAACTCCGTTATTTTTATATTATGTACCCACGCTGTACATCTTTCTGCTTTTACGAGCGGGCACAAAACATTACTGTAGCCTGGAATTAACGTACAGCGTACATGCTTCCTAAGGGTTGATTCCAACACCCCTCGTAGTTCCAACTTGAAGTATGTTTTTAACTACCGAGTTTCAAAAAAAACTTGTAATAATAACCTTAACGGAGAACTTTTTTAACACATTTAGAGCACGAATGTGTGAATAAAAGAAATCTCTTTAATGTCAAATGAACGGGAAAAACGCGAATCTGTAATATACTTGTTTAGATTTTATCTGATTTAACTTTGGAGTTTCTGCCCAGGAATTATTTATTGGATAACCAAAACCTCTGCCATAGGTCACCGCAAGTGGTTTGCAACGTTTTATGACTTTGCAGGGGTGCCTGGTTTCATGGGGGTGAGGTGTCTTGGTCTTGGTGCCGAATGCGTCGGTTTGAGACGCATAATTTATTTACGTAGTAGCGTGGCGGGATGGACCGAGAGAGACTGGCTGAGGGAGGCCGTCTAACCTCTCCAGCCGGAATTTATCAACCCATCGCATTACACCGCAGTGGGAGGGATGGATTCATTCGTCCGTCACTCCTGGACACAATGACCCTCAGATTCCTTCCCACCCCTCCTTGAACTTCCTCTCGTTCCTTTCCTTCTTCAAAGATTCTCCACACATCATCCCCAAAGATGACACAGGCCCTGAGGGAATATATTTTCCACATGTCTCCTCCGTGGAGATAATGTAAAAAAAATCAGTGCAATAATATAAAAAAAATAATTCTACATAAGATAAACAAAAATGCATGTGAAGAATTTAGAGGAAGGGCTGCGCGGCTTTTTAAACAAAACTGTTTTTTAAATTAAAGGGTATAGCAAAATCCAATGCGGACATCAGGATATTTATTTATATGTATTGTGTTTTAAATTATAAAATATACGCCACTAACGAAATTCATGATTGAGCTACTATAATAAATAATTATTAAAATTATTTTGATGTGTAAATATAATGAAATAAGACATAAAAAAACTGATTAATAAAAGCATTTCTGAAAGCTTTATTTTATATTAAAATATCTATTCACGATGGAACACAAATTTTTCATATAAATTATAATTTTGACCCAAAAACATCTTTTAACTTTTTTTTCATTAATTATTATTATAGGGGGTTAAGAAAGTGTAGAAAAATAATGTAACCCAATTTAACAGCACAACTAATCTAACCAAGCTTAACCTAATGTTTTATTTCATCAAGTTCTGTTTTGTCACTGTTCTGTTTTATGCGGTTAACATAATTAGACACAAACATCCTGTGATCAATCTACGTGATGCACCTTATAAGACAATTACGTTAATCTCACGTCCGCACCACGACCCGCTCAAGTTAATGTTAGTGAACCAAGAAAATAGAGGTTTATTATTTAATAGAGCTTTATGACTTTAATTTAGTGAAAAAAACTACAAGACGGAACCGGACGGAGGAAGCTCAAGCAACGTTGTTCCGGCCCCGCCTACTTCCGGCGGTCTTTTTTTCCAACACCCACATTATTTTACTTTTGCACAATGAACTATCTCCGATCAAATAATTTATTTTATTTCCTCTGGGAGAAATGTATAAACGCAAACACAAGGTGAATGAAATCTTAGTACGTCGAGAAAGTCTAGAAATTTAATTAAATGTAATTAAAATGTTTCATTACTGCGGCAACACCGAGTATAACTGCATTAGGAACAATTTTTATAAAATGCAATTGTGAAGTTATACTATACTTTAGAATATTTTATACCGATATTTACAGGAAAAACTGCATAGCTCTTTTTTATATGCTTTTATTTTTTTTTTTTTCAAAGAGTGCTTGTTTCTTCCACAATACTTTGATTTAATAACTTCTCTGATATGTACGTTAATTTCAAAAATACAAAAACTTTTTGATGTAATTATCATACTATGTTTACAAAATGTTGAAATATATACCAAATATCTTTAGAATATGATACTAATTCAGATAATTATCTCAACTGGCCGCAAGATTACTAGGATGATTACTAGGAGATCATAATATATTAATAATATTTTTAGAACTTCCTAATGCATGCTTTCCCATTGCTACAATGCTGATTGTTCTTGTACTTTAACTTTTATTGAAAATAACATTGTTGTTGTTATCCTTTGTGTTGTGTTAAACTACTTATGCTAAACTGCGCCTTCTCTCAACACAGGAATTCCTACAGAGACAAGCACAACTTAATCACACATGTAACTTAATAAATAAAGATTATAATTAAAAAATATATATATAAGTCGACTTTACCATAATGTGCCTTTAAGGTCATTAAAAAAAACTGGATATGTATTTCTATTATATTCCGTAGAGGTTTTGAACTTATCCAATAATTTAAGGGAATTTTTTTTTTACCAGGCTTATAATATAAATGTTTGAATGCCACACTTTACATTCGTCCCAATTCTACGAAACTTTGGATGTTGAAGAGGGAAGCCAATTCCAAATGACCGGAATAATCTGATCCGGGTCAGCTACGCTAAAAGCACAATCAAAATCATAGTAGCCAGCTCTATACGACCGAGACGGTTCGACTAATCGATTACCTGCATCGACATCCTCTAACCCGAGTAAGCTGTCACTCATGCCTTATACATAGATACAGAACACAATATAGTTCCGATTGCTTTCAAGCGCTTCGGAAGTTATTAGGAGAAACAACAGACTTAAGTTTATATATTTGCGGCACGTTCCAGAGCGGAAGATTTTTTTTTTACATGAGCTCCACACAGGAGGCACAGAGGAAAATGATTTCCCTCAGGGCCTATGTCATCTTTGGAGATGCTGTGAGGAGGGTTTTTTTGAGGAAAGGAAGGAAAGGAGAGTTCTGGGAATGAAAAGGGTTTAAGGGGTGGGTAGGAATCTGGAGTTCAGTGTGTCCTGGTCATCCGCCTCCAATACCTAGACAAACCTCGTCCCATGAACCCGGGTACCCCTGCTAAATTACCAAACGCAACGAACCACTTAGGGTGACCTATGGCAGAGGTGTTGGTTATCCAATAAAGGTTCTCGGGGCGGATAACAACCCAATCCCGCCTTCCAAATTGCCAGATTTTCAGTGTCGCCCTTTTTTACATTTACTCCACACAGGAGGCTCTAAAGAAAAAAAGTCCCATTAGGACCTATGCTATATTTGAGGATGCTGTATGGAGGGTCTTTTTAGGAAAGAAAGGAGTGGAAGTTCAGGGAAGGAAAAAAGGTAATAGGAATCTGGGGGGCAGTGTGTCTAGGGGTGACGGACGTATGAATCCATCATCATTGCGGTGCAAGGCAATGGGTCGAGAGCGTCCGGCTAGAGAGGTCAAAAGCCCTCCATCAACCAGTTTCTCCCGATCCGACCTACCACGCAGTCGACAAACTAATTCATCAGTGGCGGAGGTGTCGGTTATTCAATAAATGGTTCCCTGTTGTAAGACCACCATTCAGAATTGAAACGTTGCTTGAAATGGCTTTACTCGTATTTGGTGACCAGATCTGATAGCCAGGTATTTCCACACCTTCCTCTCCCCCACCTCCTTACCCATCCACGACTTTTAGCCTCATAACATATTCAATTGGGGATGCCATGGTATCACTGGCTTCAGACGGTTGAGAGCAGTTTGGCAGACGTGCGATATTCACGTAAAAAAAATTACGAGTATAATATTATTATTAATTCATTTAGTGGAAATATGCAAGTCAAGTTACATCCAACCATGTAGTAGTATGTAAGTCCAAAACGATTGAAATTAGTAGTTACATGACGGCCTTTGTTTGGTTGAATGTTGGAAGTTCGAATAGCGACTTCCCACAATACAATCTCGTTGTTATCTGTTTTAGTTCCTGCATGTTGTTATTGCAGTTATTATTGATATTGTTATCGCAATTGATGACCTTCTGTTTTGCTCAACTCAAGTTCTTCCAAGCCATTGAAGAAACCGCCAAGGAAAGCAATTTCTCAGAAGGAGAACTATGCGGTAATATTTAGAATATTTAGACTCGCTATAGATCGTTTTCACCGCAACATTAAACATGGGCAACGGAAAACCCGGAGCTGTTTTGGAAAGTCCGGATTTTCGAATTTCTTAAAACTCGAAATCCGAATATTCAGATATTTAAAAAATATATCATCTTTAGATTTTATATAAACACTACTCACTGATTCCATTTCGTTGATTAGTTAATGTTATTATTTACAAAAAATTAAATGATGAAAATAAAAATTATCTGGTGATCAGTCATCACAAATGCCAATATATAAATGTAATAGACCGATCAGTGGCTTAGTTCAGTACTCCATTACGACACAAGCAACATTTTCCGCTTACTGTGGTGGTGTAGGAGATTTTAAAATATTTTAAGGTTATTCGTAACTTGGGAATATTTGTCTTTAAAAAACATTAACTCAATCAATAAGTAAACAACGATAGTTTATTATGCACAACCGATACAATACAACAAAAATGGCAATGTATGGTTTTAATCCTTGTTTATATTTTTTTCTTTTCTAATATTATGTATAATGTTTTTGTTTTAATAATGTTCAGTATTTTTCTTTCTTACATATATTTTTTTTTATCTATACAGTTAGCAAAATTCTTTGTACCAAATCATCATATATATTAATATTGTTACAGGATTTTGGGCTAGCAACCTTTTTTGAATATATTTATGAATATCTGGAAAATATCTCTTGGACATGCATTGCAAAGGTGACCGGACAACTGATGAAATCATCTCAGAACCTCCTTTGAAAAGTCATCAAAAGTGATGAAAAAAATATGTTTAAAAAATGGCTAAATAGGTTACGTTAGGTTAGGGCTATGAGCTATTTTAAAATGATTCTTCACATGACTTTTTAAAGAGGTATTGAGTTGAAGGATTACTCGGAATTCATATTTCAAAACCCGGAATCTGATTCCACCGTGAATATTCCGAAAATCCGGATTTGACCGAATTCCGGATTATCCTAGATTATGCTATCTGTACATACTACATAATATTCAGGTGAATCTTCCATACCACCTGACCCAGTTTATTGTTTCAACGGAATATGATACTGGTGGTGGGTAACATGTCCAATCGATATTCTTATGGAAGGTTATGTCCAGTTCTCTAGAGACTTTATGTTTTCAATTTGGCATCCGCAAAAGTAGGGCTGAAAGTTTTGTCACGAAAGTGAAGTGTAACACGCTTAAGGGAAGAGTCTGTGCCAGTCTTTATGTGAATTTAAATCACGGACCTTCTTCCTTTTGTGTGAACACGCTGTTAAAGGGACTGATTCTATAAGTGAACAAGTTGGCCAAAGCAAACTTTTCGGCAAGTCACGGCAGCGGTGTTTCGTTAATATTTTTCATTCGATTTTCGGATTTCTTCAGAAAAATGTTTCAGGTGACCCGAAATATTTTTTCCATTTATAACTTTAGGATAGGAAAGGGAATTTGGAGAACTTTTTCAGAAAGGACACATCTCGACGACATCTGTAGAGATGTGATTTGCGCGTATGACTCTTGGTTGTCACACAAATATTGTTGATTTTAGTTTTTAGTAAGATTTTGTAAGGGAATGGAAGTAGGACTGTTAAGTCAAGTTGAAAAAGTAACAAATTTTAATTTTATTTTTTCTGAAAGAAAGGAAAATTAGTTGGGAATGAAGCACGGAACGCCTCCGAATCAAGGTTTTATTTAATGTGATATTTTTAACGAAAATCATCAAGGTTGAAAGAAACCTAAAGCAAATAATTTTTATCGTTACATGTGATTTCCAACAATAAACTTTATTACACGTAGGAGGCATGTAGACGTAGATATATTTTCGTGACCCACAGTGTTAAACTTCATCACTCTTTTGAAAAGTTATTATAAGTAAAATTAAAAATTTTTTTAAATAGACTGATAACCTTGAAACGCCTGAACAGAATTTCACAAATTGTAGCTAAGAACTGTAGCTACATAAGTACGTCAGCTTTCAAACAAACAAAAAACTCATCGTAACGAACTGTAGCAAATTTTAGCCAAAAAACCGCATCGTAATCGGCCTATTCGTTTAGGAGCTACGAGGCCACAGACAGACACACAGACACACAGAAAGTCAAACTTATAACACCGCTCCTTGCTTCGGGGGTTAAAAAATTATGAAAAGAAATAATAAAAACACTTACCAAAATGGATTACCATTGGTTGGGTTTAGGGCTATTTTTTTTCGAATGGTGTTGAAATGCCACTTTATTGAGTTATTATGGAACCGGTATTTTGTAGATTGAAACTTTTGAAAATGAATACTTGAACTTAAACATTGTAAGTTAGGTACTTAAATAAACAAAAAAATTAACATAACAAAAAACGACTTCAAAAATGCACTAAAGAGTAAAAAAATAATTTCGTACGATTGTTATTTTTGGAGTCGGTGTCAGCCAAGGTAACTATATACATAGGTAGTTATAGGTGAGATGTCGAGATCTTGGCTGACACCGATTCCAAAAATTTTTAGTGACGATCGTGCGTAAAGAAGTTACACATACTTATTGCAAATTTAAGACATATATGGTTTTCTCATGGATACCATTGTAAAAACTGGACCAAATTAAAATAGAACTACACGGGAAGCACCAGCTTTCTAATAAAAAAAGAATCATCAATATCGGTTCACCCAATCGAAAGTTCTGAGGTAACAAATATTAAAAAAAAAATTCCGTCGAATTGATAACCTCCTCCTTTTCGAAGTCGTTTAAAAAAGGCATCGCTTCTTCTTCAGAAGCTTCTTTACATTTTTCAATATATTTTTGTAGTTTTAACTCTGAGGTTATTTACGATGTCCTATTCTGAAAATGCCACTACTTATAAAGTTAGTTCTGTCTAAAATAAAATATGCTACGAATTAATTTAGCAACATGACGCCGGCGCAGGTAATATGAAGCAATTTTCTATCCAACTCGTTGGGTACTCAGAACAGTGGAAGTTGCAAGCACCAACTTTATATTATAAATAGCTGAAGTCTCCAGCGTTGCTCGGGCATTATGCAGAGTTTTGTTAAATCAGATGTAGACAATAATAATTCTCATTTTACTTTAAATATCAAGTTTGCCAAATTTTATCAATATAGGAATCAAATTGTAGATTTGGATAAAAAAAAAACAAACTACGCCACCACCATGCTACCACAGAGATTATTTTGTATATATTTTAAAGATAATAGTGTAATGGATGGTAAACTAATGAATAATAAATATAGGAAGGAAGGTAATTATTATTTTTAATAACCGCATTAATAAATACTAGCAGTTAAAAAACCCACTCCGCAGATTTTTGCTGCTAGGCTACGGGCGGCTTTTATTTCGGCTTTGCCCAGTTTGAGTAACCGTTTTATAAATACGATAAGAACTGGTTCCAAAAATAGCCAGTTCCTCAGATCCAATGTGATCCAGTGACAGCTAGTCACCGAGTTAAAGTTACCGTGACAGGCAATGACGCCATATGTAATCTCTCCATTTCCGGAAAGATACTTTAATTCTATAAATCCGTAGTTCTTATACCTAGGGAAGAAACGTCCACATGCGAACTGCTGACGAAAGTAGCGATATCTTGTGTCGAATTCTTGAATTCGAAACCGAATTATAACAGCAGCTTTGAGTGAAATTCCACGTACACAGATATTATTTGTGGCGCGGCGCGTATGGCGTGGCGTCCGACATGCACTCGTAGCTGGGTTCTGAAAATCAACCACGCAGACGCTACGGTAATAATACTGTTCGATGTCGTAAAGATAGTTGCAGCAGATTTTTAGAGATCGCTGAAATGGATTGGGGTACCTGTTATGAGAGTTATATATTATACCGGCTCCAAACACATGGCAAGCCTCCGCAAGCGTCCACAAGTCCCAGCGTCTGGAGCGCGCGTGTGGCTTGGCTTGCGTAGGCTTGCAAGAGCTTGCGAGAGCTTGCCGCCGATCCGATCGAGGTCGGATATTTTGGCCACAAGCGGCAAGCGCTAGCGGCAAACGCTGGCGTGGCATCCACACGCTGGTACTACTTACGGACAATAAACAAAATATTAGAATATTAAATGAATTACCTGGTACGATTTCTATGGATTTTAATCATCCACTATCTTCTCTTTCGAATTCTTCGCTTTCTTTCGTTTTGTTTCGCTTTAAATTAGAAATAGGGATAGTAATATCTAGGATATCACATAAAGTTGAAATTGTTAATGACAGAGAATTAAGCACGCAAAAGTTTGACGCCTTGAACAACTCGGCTACAATCCGACCATGATTTGCTGTTCTTCGGCTCTATACGTTTGTTTATTCGTAAGATTGAGAGTTTTGCATAGATTAATACCTTCAAAAACAAACAAATAAAATAAATTCAAACGATAGCAGACACGTGCGTCCCTTTTGGTGAGATTCGTCTTCCTTAAAAAAAAAGTTTCATTGTGAAATATGGCTAGAATACAAACACAGAAGCTTTATGGGCCGTTGTCGGTCGAACATGCTCTCCATCATCCTAGGGCTTACCCCACATCTCCTACATTTCCCTACATCTCCCCTTCCTTCCCGCACCTCTCGTCCACCAGCACCCTCTACATAATGGGGGTGTTATATTATATATATACATGGACCCTCGCCCCTGGCCGGATGCAGGTGATCCGGAAGTAATAATGTGTTCGAAGGTTATGCAAAGAGAATAGATAAGGTACCCATGTGATTTCTGGGGGTGACGTTGAGTTGATAGCCAAAGTCCTTATATTAGCGAATGTAATATTAATAGCCATTAAACTCAAAAGTAATTACTTTATCGCCTTTCTGTGTATCTAGTATATTTTTTCTCATTCGTTTTTTTTTACATTCCCACACCTGGAGTTAATGTGAAAAATGGCCTGGGGAAAATAATTTGCCTCAGGGCCTGTGTCATCTTTGGGGATGTTATGAGGGGCGTTTTTTTAGAAAATGGAAGAGATGAAGTTTAGGGAAGTACAAAGGAATGAGGGGTAGCTAGAAATCTATTGGTCGGCATGTCCAGTAGTGACAGACGTATGAATCCATCTTTCCCGCTGCGGTGCATGACATTGGTTGGATCGAGGGAGACTAGATATAGAGGTCAAAAGATCTCCCTAAAAAGGCCTCTCCCGATCGGGCCTGCTACGGATTAAGTTAATACCCAATGTTAGTTTAGAAATCAATCGTCCTACTCTCCAGACTATCGAGTTTACATGTTTATTGTGTATAAATTCTATAAGAACATATTTAGAGATGGCAAAATTTCGTTTTAACGAAAAACGCGAAAAAATAGCGAAAAGGCCGTATTTCAGCGAAATTATTCTATTTAGCGAAATAGGCGTGAATTTCCCGAAAACACCGGGTATTAAAATAATATGTGAGAATTAAAAAAAAAACGATTATTATCAGCGGAAATGAGTGATTAAAAATGATCAACTTAAACGTTAACTTCAAGCTCTTAACTTCAAACTTCAGCTCGCGCTCCCCCGACTGTAGCTCGGGTTTTCCCTACATCGCACGTTCTTCAACGCGCGATGTAGGGAAAACCCTTATAGCGTATTTCAGAAGTCAAAGAACCATACAAATTGGAGAAGCTGATACAGTAATATTTAGTCCAGTACAACTAAAGAAGAATTGAGAAAAATGCATAAGGAAGGTAGTTTCATGTGAATGTGCAGGGAAAAGTATTATGCCTACTTTATTTCATTTTTGGAAGCCTTTCCTACGATTTTTTATAATTTTGTTACTATTTTATGTGTAAATATTTAATATTTTTGTACTGTAGCCTAAAATTGCTTTTTGACATTACACAAATTGTGCGAAATAAATTACGCCTATTGATGTTAATCGCAATCTGCGTTAGTTGTGTTTGTGTTCGACCCGTACTTAGAGTTTCCTTCCTTATTAATTTAATATTAAAATTAAGTGTTTATAATCTTTCACATGGAAATACTTGCAAATGAAGGTTAAACATATATTTTACCCAAAATACTTAAAATATGCGCTAAAAACATTCAGGAAATACATTTTTTCTATTTTGCTACAAAAAGCTAAATTATGCCTCAAAATGCTATAAAACGCTAAATTTCCAATTGTTAATGCTAAAAAATCTGAAAATTAATGCTAAATTTTGCCATCTCTAAACATATTTAATTTAGGAATTACGCAATGAATACGTAAAGTTTATAATACACCGACAGAAGCTTTAATCCATAACTTTTTCAGTGTTTTACGTTGTACATTGTATGAAATTTAAATGATTAATACGGCGATAGGATATCTAAATTGACCTTGATATCTCCGTAAATATTTATTTATTTATTGTTTCTTTAATTTTTTTTTGTTTAGGTGTTATTGTTTAAATTTAAATATTTAACCACTTAATGAGGCTGCCAATTTGATAAAGTACACAAAATAATGTGGGTAACTATTGAGATAACAATATTGTTAAATTAATATTTCTTACAGAATGGGTCCTTACTAATCTTTAGCAATTTTAATGTAAACATTATACAATGTGTTTAAATTAACTTTGAAATAAGGCAATGCTATTAATTAAGGACTAAGATGAAAAAAAAAATGTATGTATGTGTAAAATTATTTTTTTTTGGTAACACTGTTAAATCCTTCAATATTTAAATTAGGTTCCAGCAATGTTGATCGTTATCCTTTTTTAATGCTGCAAGCATGATCGAAGTTGATCGAAGGATATCAAAAATTAATAAGAAAAAACGGTGTTCAATAATATAAATCAGTCAAAATGTAATATTCCCACCCCCTGAAAGTAGAGGAAGTAAGAGAAATAAGTATAAAATGAATATTGATAAAAACGCTTTTGTGGCAATTTTCTAACAAAACGTTCGAACATATAATATTATGTAAAGTGTTTGTATTTGTAAAAATGTCTCTTCCAAGGCGGATAACCATTGTCGGAATATCGGAAACCTTTCTGTTACACCGTAATAATTGAGAAAACAATCCGGATTGGGTCACGTTACAAGAGAAGAATACAAAAATCAAAACCGCGTTATCCGAGGGCACCGCTCTCAAAGGAGGTTTCGAGTGGAACGGGGGATGATATCACTTTGGCATTCTACATCGGATATTGTCCTAATCTCGCCGAACCCCTTTGTGGGGACGGTGACAACCTTTTCCAGCACATAGAGGGCACATCGAGAACAGCCCCTACAAACTAGGTCAAAAAGGCAAGTCGATGGGATACACTCTCTTGTCGCGGCTTTGTGGCAAGAGTTGAGGGCCTGCCTATCTCCCTGCCTCGCTTCAACCGAACACTCTTTGCAAGCGGGACGATTCTTAAGGCATGATTAACAAGTTATCTGATATTCTTCACACCCTTCTGAGATATCCTTTTTCTTCTCTGATGTTTGAGGTTCTGTACAAAATGCCTGAATGCCTGAGTATTTCAAAGAATTTTGTTTGTATTAAGCCTTTTTCTAAGAAGCTTTTAGAAAATGATTAATTTTTCATTTCAGTTTTCTAATTTTTTATTATTTCAATTTTAGTTTCCTTGTTCAGATTTTTTTTTAAATATTCAGTTTCCGTTCATTAAGCACTTAGTTTTATATTTTTTAATATATCTATCTGTGAACATTAATATTTGGTCTGTTTTTGTCATAATCTTCAGCACATGGTATTAGTATTAACACTTTTAATGTTCCTCAAATAAATAAATAAACACAACCGTAGGACGCGTGACAAATGTGCACTTACGTATTATATTACGAAGGTGTCTCAAAAATAATACTATAGATTGTAGATAGAATCGTATTTTCTTGCCTTTCGAATGTTAATTTATTAAATACTAGCTTTTACCCACGGCTTCGCTCGCATAGTATTAGAGGGAAATTACTGGCATAATTATTGGCATAATTGATATTATTCTTGCTATTTTGTCTAACACAAAATAATTATTGTTTAATAGAAAATTTCAAAATTTGAGAATGACATTTCGCAAATAAAAATTCTATTTTAGAAAATATTTAAATTTTAAAAATAGAAATTTATTTTAAGTACTTACTCCCTGTATTAGTATTTTATTCATATTTGAATCCAGATTAACCTAAAAAAATAAGAAAATAACAGTCCACTTCAAACGCTATGCTTTATGGCAACTTTATGCTTTTTGTTTGGAGAATAAACATTTTTAGAGATATGTAGATATTAACTACGACGCCAAAAAAGTACTCTTTTTAATAACAACAAAGCACTCTTTTCAAGCCTAAAATTAAAAAAAAAACATTGTTTCCAAGGTAACAATTTGTTTGACGTTTGCAATAACTCGATTTTGTTAGGGACAGAAAACGAATGATACATAATTTCATAACGCCACAGCTCATTGATAACGCCAGAGCTTACCAATATATAAAGCCGTTGTTACTCGCAAATAATGTAGCTTTCGAATAGTGAAAGAATTTTAAAATTCCATTCGATATTTATTTCGTGAAAGAGTAAGGACCATCCAACTAACCAACCATCCAACCAACCAACCATCCATACAAACTTTCGCATTTATAATATTAGTAAGATTTGCGTATTTATTCACTGTAACGAATTCGTTGGAACACTATTAAATAAATGCATTTTATAAAATAATTATCAGCATTTATATAAAGTGCCCGGCCGCGGCGCTGCCCGGGAATTAAGCATTCAAGTGCGCAAAATTTCGTCAACACGTATCAAAATTCTGCTTTAAAGGGTGGGGAAAGTTAATGAGGTGGTTTTCTGAAACCCTATTTTAACTTGACCTTCATCTTGTTTTGACGGTCAAGTGTTCAAAATTTCATCAATCTCGGAATAAAACCGCAGGTTTAAAAAAAAAAATCCTCATCGCCTGCCTTCCACCTCAGGTACTCTTCTTTATAAAGTAAAAATAGATAAAATTCGTATTCAATACAATATTGCTATATTTATCAGAATTTGAAACGCTTTCATGACATTGCCTTACATGATTTAATTGCTCATTAAAATCGTTTTTTAAAATCTAATATACTTTTAGTAAATAAATAAGAAATCGTAAAAAAATACTACATTAATCACGACGATTCACAGTTTTATAAAAAATAGGTTGAGATTACTTCCACTGCTTGAAGCGGAGAAAAACGTTAAGATCCTCTTCAGCGTTAATAGAGTAATATTTGTCCTACACTCCAATTACAGGATCCAAATTGCTTTTTACCTTCACGGAATGAGACGCATTCACACATTACCTAGTTGGAAACATTTCAAGTAGTTGATCAACAAAGTGTAGTCTTAAATGGTGATTAGGTACTTCCCGCTTTTTCCAAGCTAACGCATTTGAATTAGAAATATAATTTAAGAGGTATACATAAGCCAAACATGTGTAAAATCTTAGTGGGTCTTATACCACGACTATAGGTAATATGAAGAAAAAAATCGCTTGGCAATCGGGGTCTAGAGGCAGCCGATTTTAGCGCAAAGTGTTTTTTCTATTTGTTTTGTGAATAATTAAGAAAGATAAACGTTAATCGAGAGAAACTGTCACAGAAAATCTTAACCATGAAGTGGTATTTTTAAAAGTTTTGTTTCTTACAGCATCCATACATTTTTGTAATGAAAAAATTATAAATTAGTAGTTTACGCTCGTCCTCTTCATCATCACTCTTGGCTCTACAACCCCTGGTGGGTCTTGTCCTCCTCAAGAGTCTTCCTCCACTCATCTCAGGCTTGTGCAAGCTCTCTCCAATTTAGAAGCTCCAAGGTAAATATATCATTAAGAACGTTGTCGTTCATCGTTCCTTCTTATCTTGGCCTTCCCAGGCTCCTTCGCCCTATCGGTCTTGAGTTCAGCAGGAACATGATGCTTGATGCTCAGTCATTCTCTCCACATGACCCAGCCACCGAAGTCTTCCCAGTTTTATAAATTTTTGACGTTTAGCTCCTTAAACAGAGTATAGAGCTCGTTGTTGTAACGTCTGCACCAAAATCCATTTTCTAGAACCGGTCCGAAGTTACGCCTTCAAAATTTTCTTTTCATTATTATTATTAAGCTTATATTCTTTATAAAGTAATCAACAATTTTATTTTAATTCTACTTAAGCGAAATGATAGGAAAAACTTAAATTACGTACCCAATTCTTAATACAGCTTAATCTAAAATACAGGATAATTTCACCTTAGGCTTCGCCAAAGGAAACCGAACCTTCATCTGACTCATGACTTATTAGGTTTATTTAATGTTTTAATCGAAATAAAGTTGAATTTTTCCCCGCAGGATAAATTGTTCGCTTTAGGGAACAGCTCCTATAGATCTCAAAGAAATAGTTGCATCTCCATTACTGTAATGGTGAGAAATATGATCTAAATGGTAGAATAAAGAGAAATAGAACCATTACAATATACCCATATGGTATATGATACCAAAGTTTCCGAATGCGATTTAAGAAAATTATGAAAGTTTGTGAATTTTTCATTAATTATTTTTACATTAAATGACTTTAAAAACTGAGGTGACATTAAAATTTATAATACACATTTCTAATAATATATGTGTGGGTCTTTAAGTTTTTTTCGTTAACAGTAATTTTAGTTAGATAAAACGCAAGGTCTTACAACTTTTATAGGTTTGCATAGGAATTATAAAATTTGTTTTTAGTAATCAGATGGTATTATTTGATGTGTTTTATTGCAAAGCGGAAATACTGTGATCTTCTGACGAAATATAACTGAGGCCAGAGGGATTAAATACCTAGTAATATTTTGTTTTTAAGCCCGTTTAAATTCTGTTAAGTTCGGAATATGTAAATCAGTAATGAAAGTTTCAAAGTGTGTCTTTTGTCAAACTTGAGAGGAAATTGGCTGAAATTGAGATGTCGCAGGGAAATAATGAGTAAACAGCAAGTTTAGTTCCCAGACACGCTTCATAAAGCAGGTGCACCCAATCATACCGTTCTGTTAAGGTTTTGCTTACTTTTAGTTTAAAAATAAATATTTGTTCGTTAATCGTATGCAGTCAACAGGAACGCGATACCCTGGCTTTTATAAGTCTTAAAATAATAATATAATTGGATAATTTGCAGAGCGCCGTTTTTGTGAAAAATCACCTCAAGGGCGCTGTACAATTTATTAAGAATTCTTAGGTTCTATCTAATTCTACTATTTACAAATAGATACAGAAACATACTTACCTGGCAGGTCACTTCCGATAAACACACTTTAATTAGAAAGTTTATGCTTGGAGAAGATACGGCTTTGCACGCGTAAGACATTATATTTAAAACACTGGACATTGCACGATTTCACATTTGCTTCCCCCATCACTATACTAGTATTACAGTTATGAAAAGATTAGTGGAAAAAGTAGAGTTGATATTTATTTTGAAAGACTGGAGAATTTAGAACTTGGGCTGGAGAATGTACATGAAATAACCTTTATATTATAAATAGTTTTTTTTTCTACTTTTTTACAAATAAGTTATTTACAGTATCACGGGCATTGAATGTTAAAGAGAAAGATTTTGGATTTTATTGATACGACTGTCTAAAAAGGTGCTTAGGTGGTTATAATGCATATACTCAAAATTATATCGGCTTAAGAATTATGGAATAGGTTGGACACCCAATAATTAATCATAGGGATGGGATTTTTACTTTTCAGTTATCGATAAAAACAGGGGAACATAAATTAGATTAGATTTGTATTTGGACCAAAGCCTTTGAGTACGTACATGAAATATAGTAGTTTGGGAGGCGGATGCGGGTACCGCCGTCCTATAAACAATTTATTGGATAACTAACACCTCTGCCGTAGGTCATCCCAAGTGGTTCACTCCGTTTGGTGACTTAGCAGGGGTGCCCGGGGTCGTGGGTGAGGTTTTGGCCGTTTCTTGGCGGTGGATACATCTGCTTTCCAGCTGCGTAGCAGGCCGGATCGGTGAAGTCTGGATGTTCAAAGAGCTCAGGGAGATCTCTTGAACTCTCCAGCAGGACTCTCTGGGAAAAACCGCCTGGCATTGCAAGAGGTCTTCCACTTTCCAGTGGGAGTGATATATTCATACGTCCGTCACTACTGAAGACACTGATCCCCAATTCATACCCACCCCTCATACCTTTTTCCTCCCCAGATTTTCATCTTCTTTTTTCCTCAAAAGACCTTCCACACATCATCTCAAAAGATGACACAGGCCCCGATGGGAATTATTCTCTTCAGGGCCTCCTGTGTAGAGCTATTGCAATCAAATTTATATACATATAAGTTAGTAAGGGTATATGTACAATACCTATATATGATTCACATTTTCCACATCATTATGAATTAAAATTTACCCAAAACTCTTCACTACAGTCGCACTTGGTTTTAATGATCACTGCAATAGCGAGTGCACGGCTATAATGAGCAATTTTACCAAATGATATTTTAGTTCAGGATTATTTTTATAAAATTGTTGGCTGTTTTTATCTGGAAGATTCATTGATATAACAGTACACATAATTTTTTCAAACACTAAAATAAATAAATTAAATGAAAACAAATCACTTATACATATACACCACTTATTTAATCAAAATTATTAACTCGTTTAAACCGATGTTTTTTTCTTGGTGTAACCTTGTTAAGATAACGTTTAAGTTAGAAAAAGTGAATAGCCAATTAAATGTTATTAATAACCAACAATTTTTTTAAAATTGCAATCTTAAATTTATTTTCTTATTTTGACGGTTATATTTATATAATATTTTATTTATGTTATGTAGACAACTTGGTTACTATTTGATTATTTTTATTAATTTATTAAAGTTTTAATACATAAATACCATTATTACCTATTCTAAAACAATTTCAATTTCATACAATTGTTTTTATTTTAATGATAACTTTAACTTATCACCTCTCATGTAATCCTTTTTTTCTGTACTTATTTGTCTATACTAGTTTGTCTTTTTGGTTAATTTTAATTTTATTATGACGAAGGTTCGAAACATGTTGATAATTTTTATTAAATAAGTTTATATGTTATTCAAAGTGTTTTGTGTTCATTTAATTAAAATGATGCCACAAAGTGAATTTGCGAATATTTAAGATATAAATAGATCTTTGAGTCTGAAAAAAACAAATCTCAAAGTAATCGTAGTATAATAACACACACAACAAAATGCATAATATGCGTTTTGAGTAAAACATATAAAAAAAAGTATATTAAGTTGTCGTCATATTATGACCACATATTTTTGCTTTAATTTTTCTTTTCAACCAAATCCATTTGTAAAAATAATAAAACATTTACAACATCTTACAGTTATGGTACTACATATTATAATATAAATCCGGTGGTAGGCACCGCAAACGTTGGTATACATCTGGAATTCGGGACAATGACAGAGTTTATTTTTTTCTTAATTTTATGAAAGAAATTCACGAATTCTTTTTTATCTTCCCCAGCATGTGATTCAACGCTGGAAAGAATATAGCTTATGCCATTTATCCTTTCCAGTGTCGATATTGTTTCTTTTAATTCGCCGGAACAAACTGTACAGTGTACGTATCATTTATATAAATACTTACGACTTGTGTTAAGATAGGTATACAGTATACACGAGTCTGGGTATCGGTGTGTACTGTGTAGGTATACTGTAAGCCAGTAGTTAGAATGTACACGATCTCCCCTATTTGCAGGATTGGATTACGTGTGTTTGTTTGTTTGTTCATCGCCTTTGTTCCTCAAAGCAATTTGCAGTGCCAGTGTGATACGTCCGGAATCCAACGCGAGTTTTTGTTATCCGTTACTTCAAAACTTCGTAGCGGTTCCGCTCATACTGGGATCTTCCATTACCCGAGCGGGAGGAACTCTCTCCTTTAAAATATCAGATGCTGGGGGCCATTGCACCGAGTTGTGGAACACGTCTCCAGAGTTCGGTTCCCGCTGAGGCGTGGAGCGTGGGTTCACTTTTATTCCAGAGTTCGCTAAGAATTCTGACCCCATTATCCTAAGGTAGGTACATTCCGGGTCTGTCAACTTTAATACTAAAATTCTCTAGTGAATACCTAACGTTCTTTTTGCTGTGCTATGTCTAATACCTACCAACGAGTGTTTGTTTGCTAAGTGAATGGTTATTATTCATATATACATTTATAAATACTAAAATGAGGAATGGTTTCTCATCTCTTACTGGTACAAGCAAGTGAGAAAGGAAAAACTAATACAATTCAATTGGGATGAAGTGTAAATTTATTTCATGTTCTAATTGAAGTTAAATCCATTTCTATACTAAAAAAAATAAAAGGTAGGTATGTTTTTTCAGAGGATTTTTTTTTACAATAACTCCATACAGGAGGCCCTAAGGAAAATGTTTTGACTCAGGGCCTACGTCATATTTAGAGATGCTGTGTGGAGAGCCTTTTAAAGGAAAGGAAGGAGAGAAAGTTCTGGAAAGGATAAGGTATGAGGGGTGGGTAGGAATCTGGGGGTCAGTGGGTCCTGGAGTGACGGACGTATGAATCCATCCCTCCCACTGCGGTGCAAGGCGATGTTCAATATGATTTCTGCCTTTTTTTTCATGAGCTCCACACACGCCTATGTCATCTTTGGGGATGTTGTGTGGAGGGTATTTTTAAAGAAAAGTAAGGATAGGAGAGTTCTCGGAAGGAAAAGGGTTCAAGGGGTGCGTGGGAATCTGGGGTTCAGTATGTCTTGGTCATCCGCTTCCAAGACCTAGACAAACCTCACCCCATGAACCGGGCACCCCTGTTAAATAACCAAACGTAGCAAACCACTTGAGGTGACCTTTGGCAGAGGTGTTGGTTATCCATTAAAGGTTCCCGGGGCGGCGGTACCCATTCCTGCCTCCCAAATATTTAACAATATGTATATTTTTATTATATCAATTATTTTTTTTAGATTTGTATTTAATATATTATGCATCGTTCAATTTAAAAAAATTGTAAATAATGGAATTGAATCTAATTTTATTTGGAAATTAATTACCATCAGATTATTACAAATACAAGTAGGTATAAGTAAAACCTTTTATCACCTTAATATCCGTAGTTCTAATGTGCTATTGTGCATAAAATAAATATCTATTGAACAATATATGTATTAACATCATCAAAGACTGAGATTTTCTGGGTTACGATGCTATTATTGTGATAATCACATTTTGTTCTACTTCGCTTCAAGATGCGCCTAAAGTCAAAAATTGAATAGGTACTTACAGGTTTTAGCTTAGATGAATTCTGTCAACGGATATTAGTGGTATTTTGTCGGAAAAATACCCCATATATATCCAGCTGACATCACCGATGTGAAGCACGCCTCGAGTGTAAAACACGTAGCATCTGACAAATAAAACTTCGGAAACGAAGCCATAAATTGCTAAAGCGTATAAAGCTTACGTTTCAAATCAAAATTACTCTTTCGGTACAATTGGACATCTCATTGACTGCACATGTGAAGATAGCTGTGTTTGACACACCTGGGTATTATACTATTAATCCACGCTTTATAAGGTAACCAATTTTCATTGGAAAAGAATTTCTTTTGTAGCATAAATTTATTTATTTATTTGGAATTTCACGCCCGGCTGGGCTTTTACATACATTATTTTTAAAACAAAGAACATCTAAATCTAAATGTGCATAACAAAATAAAAAACAAAATCATAAACAAAACAAAAATAAAATCAAAATCAAAATAAAAATCGAAATCAAAATCAAAATAAAAATAAAAATCAAGATCAGTATCAAAATCAAAATCAAAATCAAAATCATAACCAAATCTAAAACAAAAATAGAGTAAAAAAACAAATTGAAATAAAAACAAAATACTCCACCATGCAAGATGGAAAAACTGTAGACTGGGAAAAGTGCAATACATGTGAAATACTTCGAAGCAGAGCTAAGCAGTTGGAATTATTAAATTTGTGGTTCTTCTTTCTGATATAAATTTTACTATGACTTGTTTATATTTAGTGAATGATGTGTTAAATATGTCAACAACATGAAACGAATGCACTACTATCATTACATAGTATAAAATGAAGTCGTTCAAAATGTATGCGCGCTTAGATCTTTTAAACTACGCAACGGATTTTCACCAATAAATAGAGTGGTTTACGAGGAAGATTTATATGTATAATACATGCTTATTATAGTAGAAAAATGCCAAGCAATTCAAATATTCATCATTACATATTATAAAATGAAGTCGCGCAAAATGTTTGTGCGCTTAAATATTTTAAACTAAGCAACGGATTTTCATACGGTTTTCACCAACAGATAGAGTGATTTAAGAGGAAGGTTTATATATATAATACATGTTTGTTATAGTAGAAAAAAGCCGATAAATTCAAATATTCAATTCAGGCAGCGGGCAGCTGGCAAGCGAGTGGTGTGGATTTTATAAAGGTTGGGTAATGGCGTTGTATTTCGTTGGCCACAGCATCGTGTGGTCGGGTCTGCTAGTAAATAGTAAATCAATTGGTCTACCGCGCTATGCTGGATCACTTATACAGTGTTTGCTGAATGCCATATTTAGATTACTGCTCTACGATGTTATATTTGGCCAATGAAGGAAATTTGAACAAGCTGGAAGTTGTAGAGAACAGAGCTATGAGGTTTATGCTGGGAAAAGGCAAATACGCAAGGGTTAAATCAGAGAGGAGCGTAATTGGATTCCAATAAAAAGAGACTACTATTTAATGTGTTCATTTTTGTGCATTAAGTTATGAAAAACCAAATGTCAAAATACTCTAGGATGAAATTGCTTTGAATACAGATATAGATAATTACAAAACCAGATATATAAATAGAGTTAGATTGCCGCATATGAAAAAATCAGAGTCACATAACTGCCTAATATGCAGAAAACTAAACATTTATGATGAAATGTCTGAAAGTCTTGAGAAAAAATAAAAATGGATGTCAAACTTACCATAAAAATTTAATTTTATAAAATTTAATTTTACTTTCTGTATATTTATTTATACACTAACGTACTATGAACTATCTCAAGTGTTTTTTTAAATCTAGCATAAAAACACAATAATGTGCTAAATATCCAATTCGAATTATTGATATTGTCGAATATGGTTTTACTATATTTTGTAACTAGATTTGATTAGTCAAGTTCTTATTTACTATCCTCTTTTACGTCTTATTTGTCTCTCTCATCTCCTAAAGCCTCGCCTGATTCCGTAAGGTAGGAATGCCGTAGTTCTACTTGCTTTTTAAAACCACATATCTTTCCCCTACCTCACAGACTCTCAGCCCTCCTGAGTGATAATCAAACAACGTAAAAAAAGCATTTCATCAACCATGTCAATATTTTGGTGCCTACATATACGAATCCATTGTTTTCAACATCAATGCATAAACCAATCAAAAAAACCATCCGAGCGCTGTAATACAAAGAGGCTTTAAAATCGAAAAGCAATATCGCTGAAGTATAGTGCTATTAGTAGCAAAGCGTGATGACCCTCTCCGAAAAACTGAAATACTGTAAAACGAGGCGCAGTGTTCCAATAAGTGCATGTATTGAAAATATTTTCAGGTAGAACAGCAAATATTGAGTTTGAGTAATGTACAAGTTTTGTTGTGCATAAAAAAAAATCATTAATTTTAAAAATTATACAAAAAACCACAACATAATGCTCTGGCATTGCTCTGATGTCATCCAATTCCACCCAGCCGAGCGATTCTATCTTTTGTGGGGTCGTTATCGAGATAGCGGACTTGATCTCCTGTCAGATTTTTTTGTATGATTTATTTACTTTTTCTATGTACAACGTTCATTAAATGAAAAAAAAATCATGCATTCTTTGCAGGAATTTAAAATGATCTTAACTAAAATATGTAAAAATCACATAAAACTGACAGGTTTACGTCCGTTATCTCAATAACGATCCCACAAAAGATATAGAATCGCTATGCAGTATCATAAATTAGGCATGTTTTTACGATACAAAAAAATATAAAGTGCATGGCGAGCGATATGGCAAGAAATAGGCCAAGCCCACATATATTATGAGCTTATAGCTCTCGTGTGAGACTAGCTTTAAAGTTAGTCGATGAATAAGACAAACAATTGGCGAGAATATTTGGCAGGGCTAGCCCTGGAATAAATAATGTTCCGTGAAATGTCCCGACGCGCTCCATGTTTTCACGTCATGTTTAAAACTTCCCACCGCTGTCTGGCTAGCGCAATAAATTTCCAGTTGTAACCGCCGTTTATTTTTTCTGGATTTCGCTCAAGTTTGCATGAAGCGAATTAGTCGCACTCCGAGGAAACTACTTCTACACAGTGGTCGCTTGTTTACTTATGCTGGGAATTGCACTTTAGTTCTGCGAGTCTTATTACGGAATTCATAACAAGTTCTGCGATATGGAACTCTTCTTATTGCATTATAATATGGAAGGCAAAAGCTGTAGGCATATGTATAATGTTTCTGTTTATGTATTTAAGGATATTCCTCTTTCGTCTTCGTGTGGTGGATGAAAGTTGGTGGTACTCAAAGTGGAATGGTTATTTTATTCATCCAATCGATGACATCGACATTCTTGTATTAAAAATAGTGCATTAGAATATTTCCCATTCGATCCACTGTCTCGAATGTGTCGTTTGTATAATTCCATTGAATGCGGCTGTACATTCGACGGTCCCGTAGAACAATGTCAGATGTGCAAAATCGTAGTTTTGCAGGAGAGCTGTTCAAAGTTTTTTTTCTGCATTTTTACTCTTTCTGAGAGAAACAAATGTAAAGTTGATGTGATATTTTGCATTAACCCTTATATATTTATTTGGAAAAATACAGTATACCAGCTTTTTGCAACATTGTTGTAGTTTTTAAGAAAAATCACTTCCGACTTTTTTTTACGGACAAGGAGTTGTCGTATAGAAACATCTGACATTGTTCTACGGACATAGCATGAAACATGTGTGTCGTATATGTATATCCTACTTTATTCTTTGGAATTCAAACATAAGTTTTTGTCGTATTTACAACCTAATTTATTGTATATATTTTTTTTGTTTCTAATATTACCAAAAAAAAGTAAATCTATTTTTTAGTAATAATTACGTAAAGGAACCCCTTTATAATAAAAGTTATATATAAGAATTTGACACTAAATAAATAAAAACAGGGAAAATAATATATTCAATTTTTTATTTGTTTTTAATCCAACAGAACTGGGAGGATATTTCAATCTCAGATATGACATGAGATATCCACATTATTTAAAGAGAAAAATATAAGAAAAATTAAAAACATAACAGGTTACCTAATCGTACCATAAAATTAAAACATCCGTAGTTTTATTTCTTTTAATCTAGCAGTACTGGGTACTGGGAGGATTGTTCAATCTCAGTCTGTAACATGAGTCAGTTACATAAGTACGACTATCACATTATTTAAAGGAGAAGAAATAAGAAAATATAACAAAAATTAAAACATAACAGGGTGGTACCTAACCATAACATAAAATTAAAACATCCGTAGTTTTATTTTTTTAATCTAGCAGAACTGGGAGGAATGTTAAATCCCAGTCTGTTACATGAGTCAGTTACATAAGTACGACTATCACATTATTTTTTTAAGGAGAAGAAATAAGAAAATATAACAAAAATTAAAACATAATAGGATGGTACCTAACCATAACATAAAATTAAAACATCCGTAGTTTTATTTTTTTTAATCTAGCAGAACTGGGAGGAATATTCAATCCCAGTCTGTTACATGAGTCAGTTACATAAGTACGACTATCACATTATTTAAAAGAGAAGAAATAAGAAAATATAACAAAAATTTAAACATAATAGGGTAGTACCTAATCATAACATAAACTTAAAACATTAATAGTCTAATTTTCGAATTAGAATATTTTTATTAGACCTAAATAAATAATAAAATTATTATTATTCAGAGTCACCATCATTGACACAAATGTTTCCGTATGTTATGGTCTTATAAAATTCATGATATTGTTCAGGAATAATTCCTGAATTGCAAAGACTTAAAAGGTCATTGTATTTATCTTTTTGAATCGGCAAAGGGGTATCATACGCCTTATGAAGTTCGATGTCAATAGCATGAAAATGTCTTGTGGCATTACGAACGATGATAGTCTGAAACTCTTTTCTGAGGTCATATTTATACTCCAGCTGATTGGAATGATCTCCAGAGGTACGAACTTGCTTGACGCAGCTCCATGTCATTTTTTTATTTTGGGTATTTTTAGTCCAATTTTTATTCTTTAACAGTATTTTAAAGTCGTAAAAGTTATCTTGCGACATATCTCGAACTTCGTAGGGATTTTCATCAATTTTTGCCCATCTCACGAGAATCTTCCATTCATTTGGACTATAAATCGTCCTAGGAGCACTTGCTTTTTCGATTACTGCGTGCACACTATCTCCCTCATTTTGAGTTTGGCCCTTTTCTAAAAAGCTGTGTGTAATGGTGATTCCGAATTCTTTAGCTGCATATAAATACAGGCTAAAAACCACTCTATTTCGATTCTGTCCAGGGCAGTTATCAGACCAGAATCTGAATTCTTTAGCCCCCTTTCAACTTTTTTTTTAATGAAATCAAGCAAACAACTACTTACTTCATTGGCTCCTCGTTTTGCGATTCCTTCGTGCCACATATAGCAGATCCCGTGTCTCGCTGCCATATCGTAAACAGTGAAATTGTAGGTGGACAATTTTCGTTTATAATAAAAAATACTCGCCTTACCATGAGGACAAGTTAACACCTTTTGAAAATCAAAAGTCGCACATATGATTGACCCATCAGAAGCGATAGCTTTGGCTTTGTCGTTATTTTTTAGGTCCCGGGCAAACTGTTTCTCCTCGCGATGCAAAGTGATGGCTTCTGTCTGCTCATCAGACGGCTGAGACATATTTTTAAATGCATAGCATTGGTCGCATTGATCCTTTTTAGGGATGTGGAAACCTAAGTTAAATTTTTGATTAACAATGTCTCTGTATTGTCGTTCGGATGTCGCCTTTTTGGTATATATGTCTGGGTTAAACCATTCAATATACAATTTGAACATCCGAGCAATGCTGAGACTTCCATCTCGAGTACTCGTATGATGAAATTGAACAAACTTTAAACATTTCTTCTTTAGAAAAACGTAGAAAGGACTCTGATCTAATATGCATTTTCAAAATTATCAACAGTATTACTGACACACCTGCTTTGTTACAACTCATCAGATCATCAAGAAATAATGAATTGCTGTTCCTCAATCAACATTCTACTAATTATGGATATCATTCTCCTTTATCCAGAATGTCGAGACTTGTCAACGCAAATCAATGCATTGAATTTTTTGGTGTAAGCCTAAATGACTTTCGGCAGTCGATACGCAATGTGATTTTTTAAAGTCTTTTTAATCCATCTTCAAGCTACTTATGTTCTTTTACATTATATGAATTTATATTTACTATCTTCTATATTTACTTTTATATTATATGTATTTTGTCAATGCTCTTCATATATATATTATGTACTCTCCTTCCATTGTCATCTCTCTATTTTTTATTCGTGTTATTGTTATATTGTTAATGGACTATTCGTCCGTAAATAAATAAATAAATAAATAAATAAATCTAAATATAACTTTGTCGAATCTTTTCTAATATAATGCGATTCGACCGGCACAAATGATTGTACGTGGTCACACACACTTTTCACCACATCCTCGACAATTATTTTTTTATGATTTTTATGGGCCCCTCTATTGTCTTTCTGAACGTCCATCGATCCGTCATACTTCTTCCAGGCCGTTGTCACTATTCTTTCCCCGACAGAAAGAGTATTTAAAAAGAATATCTTACAGACGTTTTTCTTATCAGGTTCCAACGATAACGTTGACTTTTGTGGCAGGAAATATTTGTATGTGTACTGACGGTTAAGTTTTACATCAATAACGAGTGCACGACGTTTCTTCTCCTTTGTTGTATATTTAACAACAAAGCTCCATTGTAGCTGTCTATCACCCAGATTCCAAAATTTTTGTAAAATATCTGATCTTTCTTCAGTAGAAAAATGTGTGAAACATTTCAGCTTACAGGAGCAAGGTGGGCCAAGTACCTTTTCGTCCGTACATTTTCCACGTTTGGTGACGTACTTCTTACCCAGGTTTTTAAGACATTTCCGTTTGATATCTGCCCATTCCGATTGATTTCGGCGGCGTTTTGTATTTATCCTCGTATTAATGCTAGAAGCTGGAGATGATGCATTCGAAGAACAGTTTGGAGAATAATCTATGGGCAAAATAGTATAATCCTCATTGTGTACGCCACAAAAGTTGTCATCGCATAATATGTGGCCATTCACAGGGGATGGTACAGGAGTTTCGTTGAATTCCAGCAATTGCGGCTGTTCATTTTGTCCGTTGGACTCTATGTTCACAGAAACAGAAGAAGGCGAACCGGGAATATCTGAAATAACAACAATATTTTTTAATTCCATCGATTAAAAGTCTCAGAAAATTTACTTTCAAAATTATATAGTTTCAGATACAATTATTGTTTTACTAATTTACCTGACTCAGCAAGCAGCGATGAAAAAACATTTTCAGCCATCAGGTCTGCTGTTTGGCCAATATTAACACTCCGCGGAGGGTCGGATTCAGAAACGCCTAAAATCAAAATATAATTTTCTTTTAATATACTAGCAGCAAATTTTATCTTTTCTCTTTTTTTTAATGCGCTTTTTAAACACCTACCTGATTTTTTTTCTGGATCGGACTGAGATTCGGATTGTGGACTATTCAAATCTTTCAACAGATGCTCCATGATGTCTCCAAACTCCTCTTGCATTTTAGCAACCCCATCAGGAAGAGGTGATTCAGGAATCTCTAAAAGGTTTAAAAAAAAAATAAACTCTGTTTCTCAAAAGTGTCTGAAAATCTGATTCTACGTACATTTATAATTTGAATAATAAGTAAGTAAAGTAAAAAATATTGACCTTCTTCTTCCTGCACCAATCACCAATCGTGACTGAGACGAATCAAAGGAATTCAAATCTGGATTCATCGTTTTTGTAATATCCGTATTATTTATATTATGATTCCGAGTATCTTCATGACGTGAACAGGGATCTAAAAACATGGAATATGTTAATCTCAAATACTTATTAAATTACATTTTTTTATTGAAATACAAATATGAAAATATCATAATATTATTAAATAATATATATTTACACAGCAGATAAATCTTTAAAAATATATTTTACAGGTGTTTAAGAGGTTTTTATTTGTCGAACAAAGTAGTATTGAAAAAACTTCCCAAGAATAATGTTGAATGTGAACATCTGACACGAGAAAAATTTTAAATGTTCCAAGAACAAAGTCGGATTTTTGTTTCCTGCACACTGCTACTTGACAGATTCCAACAAAAAATGTTAAATGTGCTTTTACGGCGACACATATTTTTTTATCACTTATACATATTTAAGTACCACCTAACAATGATTTAATTAATGTAAACTAAAAACTCTCATTTTAAAGACAAATGATTTATTTTCTGTGATTGTTATCGGTTATGACAATCTGACATTGTTTTTGGGAGGCCCGATAAAGTAATTTAAAATCATAGCAGTTCTGTAGGAAAACAATAAAAACTTACCTATTACAACTTCATTTTCATTCTCATTATCCTGATCTGGATGAATAATGGTATTTGTAATGTCCATTAACTGCTTTATTCGACAATTAATGTTTCTTGACACGTTAGAGCCATGTCCTGGTTCTCGTTTATCTTTGTCTGCACTTTGTTCATTCACTTCAATTGGACACATTTTACTAGGCAAAAATTTAAAACGATTATTATATTTTCGAGGCATAGTTAGTTTATACTGCCTTACTAACAAAAGAGCAACAATTTACTTTTATATTGATGTGCACGCACTGATTCTTCACGCACGCCTCTACCGTTCGAACTCTCCGAAGAACTAAGTAGATTCTGACAATCCGACTGTGCGCGCGCACTTCCAATGGCGGACTTGTGACAGCGAACAAAATCAGCTGTGCACTACTGACAATGTTCTCCGGACAGTATGTCACAACTGACTTTGTTTGTTTCAATAACTTCTGAAATAATTAAGATAAAAAAAAATCTGAAAACGCAGACTACAAAAGCAAGAAAAGAAATTTAAAATCAGCCAAAAAAACGATTTTTGATTTTTTGCAGATCTGACTTTATTCTACGGGACCGTCGATATATTGACATCTTTAAACATAGTCACTCATATTTTAAAAGGAAAATTAGCCATCTACTAACGAGTCATGGAGAAAAAAAGTGATGTTAGAAGTGTTGTAATTTGCTTTATTGTCATTTTTCTATCTTAATCTTATTTTATGCTTCATGTATTATTTTTGTAATTTCAATTTATTGTTTCGCATCTCTACCTAGCGATAGCTGAACCATAAACAATGCATCAGTGAACGTTTTTAAACAGATTGTTCAGAAGTAATGCGGGGCCAAGAAATTTGAATAATATGTATTTATCGAAACTATTTCTCTCACTGTCGCTGTTATCCCCCCCCCCCCTCGAATACTGAGCGAAAGGAGTTAAAAAAACAGAGAAAAACCTTGATTTTTACTGTTTTATTCAGGTAGGTTGATTTACCTGAATAAAACAGTAAAAATCAAGGTTTTTCTCTGTTTTTTTCTTCTGTTTTCTCTTTCAAAACTGGACCGAGTTTTTTTCACCAGCTGTTTTGGAAAAAAATATTATATGTCTATTTTTCTGTTTAAAAATACATAGTGAATTATGTACTCCGCATATCTTTTGATTACTTTCAAAGGTAAGTGTAAGAATTTTTGGAAGGTCCTAACTAATATAAGAAGTAACTCATCAAAACACGCCAGTGGTCGATATCTATATTTTATTAAAAAAAATATTTGCGTTAGTGTCAAAATAGAGAGAGGAAATAAGAGAATTCCTTTGTATAGACAAAACGCCGTCCTCGTTTCCTCTTAACAATAACGAACTTCCTAATGCAAAGTTTACAAGTATAATAAGTGTAATAAATTCAAAGCTTACAAGTATAATTCAATAACTGTATTATTTTTGTGTTATTTTATTAAATTGTAGAGTTGTTAACCTCAATACAGGCTTGACCTAGTGAGGTTATAAACTGTATTGTTAACATTAGACCTAGGTACAATGTACACAAACAAATAAACAAAATAAAATAAATAATGTTATCCTTTTAACCTCTGTCGATGACCTCCGTGGTCGAGGGGTAAGGTCGCGGGATCCAACCCCGTCGTGCGCAAATAATTTTTATTTGATTAATTTGTGTTATTTCACAATTAATTAATTAAAAAAAATATTTAGTATATTTGCGGCACATTTCAGAGTGGAAAATACTCTCAGTATCGCCCTGGTGTAAGACCACCATTCAGAATTGAAACTTAGTTTGAAATGGCTTTAGCCTTGTTTGGTGACCAGATCTGAATAGCCAGATACTTCCCCACCTTCTTCCCCATCTTCTTCCCCTTCTTCTCCTTCCACTATCTTCAGCCTCACAACATACCCCAATTTGAGGATACCACAGTCTCACTGGCTCCAGACGGGAACAGTTGGATCTCTTGTGAAGTAATTATAAAATTTACCAACACAATAAATAAATTCTCGTGTGTATTGTAAACGAACATCGGTTATGAAAGTCTGACCTAGTGCATTATAAGCACAGATATTCGTTACGCAATTTCACAGTTTTCTTGACGAGAATTTTAATTAGCGATTTTTTTAAAGTATAAAATATCACGTGGTATCAATTCATTTGTGATAAATTGGCATAACGTAGTTTTGGAACGTTTATTAAATCTTTAAATACAGTAATGTAGGCTCATCAAATATTTCATGATAGAATGTAGCAATTGTGCAGATAATACCTTATGTTTTAGGCCTTCAGGGTATATTCTTTGCTTCACCCACCAAGCTAAGTGACTAATATGTAGTTCATGAGTAGGAAATTCTGTTTAGTTTTAGTGTCGTGAACCCGGGCGTTTATATTACATAAAAATTTTAAAATGTACATTTTACGATTTTTGAAGTTTTGTCCCTTATTTTTTACTAAACCATTCATCCGATTGCGATGAAACTTTGGAAATTTGATGTGCGCATGCCTGTGATGGTTTCTATATATAATAGTGAGCTCTGGCATTATGAAATTATTTAATATACAATTCTTTTGATTGCGATGAAATTTTGGTGATTCATTGTGCGCCCACCCGCGAAGATTTTTATATATATATCTAACAGTGAACTCTGGGTTTATGAAATTTGGATGAAAATTTTGCAGGTTGTTTGAAAAATTATTGTATTTCATATAGTTTAGCGACAAGGATGGAAGGAGGAAGGGGGAATCCGGGAGGGGGAGGTGGAAAAGGCGGAAGAGGAACTCGTGAGGGAATGGGACGCGGGTGGGGGACGGGGATTGGAACAGAGATGCTTTAGAAAGGACACGCAGGGAGAAACAATTTCTTTCTTTATGTGGCATTACAATGCATGTCAAGTACTCGCTGGTATTATATATTTATTTAATCATTATGGTTCATATTTATGCATATCGGTAAAATGACTTCGATTTCTACCCAGACTGCAATCAATTTAAAATCAGAATCAACCATAATGATTGATATAAAACCTTTCAAACACGTGTAAAAAGTACGCAGCCCATGATAAATTTTCAGAGTAGGTACCCATGCCATTCAGTAATATTCTCAAAATTGCCTCCAAATAATATAATGACAGCAATTGTATAAAGTTGTTAAATATTACCGCCAGAGGAAGTCATATTGACAAATATATAAAGCCATTGTTTCCGTACTGCTCGAATGAAATTCGACAGTGGGACCAAGTTTTATTGCCACTCAAGATGAATAATTGTGTACTCAAAGCACTCAAGTCCTCAAATATTTTCATTGTGTTATAAATAAGGCTTCACACTCACTCCTCTATTGTTCCATTGTTTGACCGGGCCACAAAAAGTTTATTGCCTTCGGGCTGGGTTTCGCCCTGTACTCTGGAGTCTGGAGCATCCCTTGAATTACTCCCGCCGTAGGTTCTACTTTTCCAAGGACCCAGCACAAGTACATGGGTCATTCTAATGTGTAGTCGAAAATGATTTATCCTACTTATTTCCAAGTACAAATTAAACGGCATTACTGTTCTAATAATTTACAATGAACCATTCATTTAAACGTTATTATGGTTAATTTTGGTTATAAATCTTGGGTTATGCTTCCTCCTTCTTAAGCCAACGTTTCGAACAGTCGTTCCCTGTACTCTGGAGTCTGGAGCATCCCCTGAATTACTCCTGCTGTAGACGCTACTTTTCCAAGGACCCAGCATAAGTACATGGGTCATTTTAATGTATAGTCGAAAATGATTTATCCTACTTGTTTCCAAGTACAATTTAAACGGCGTTACTGTTCTAATAATTTAGAATGAACCATACATTTAAATGTTATTCTGCTTAATTTTTGTTATTAATTCTTGGGTTATGATTCCTTCTTCTTTAGCCAGCGTTACAGTATCCTTACCGCGATTAGTTGTGCCTAATTAAGGAGGCAATTGAAATCCACAAAACCTTATAAATATTAATAGGGATGATAGTAAGCTTAAGAGTTCTTAGTATCCGGCATTAGGGGGCTACACCAAAACTGAACGCAAAAAACCTCATTAAGAGGATTAACGTTTGCAACACGATAGCTGCGGCATAGGCCAATCTTCTACAATCGCGTCAAGTGTCATAAATTTAAATGTCGAATATAAGGGGCAAATTATCGTCAACACGAAGTTGGTATATTTATGACGATAGCTTTGATATGAACTAAGGAAAAGTTGTCAGCGAAAAAACTAAACATGCAAAATACGTATTTGTGGCAACTATGTGTACAAATTGTTACCCACCCTCTTGTTTCGATGATGTAGACGTTTTGTTTTTTACATGACAGGACATCACATCACCCAAAGAAATATCCAATATAAACGATTGCCTAAGCTTACTCTCAAAGATCGACATATTACACATTGATGCATCGCTAACAACTTATTATTTAATATGGATAAATATAATACACGAAGATTTGGTGGAACGAAGACCCCGCTGTCATTCAAATACACGAAAGAAAACGTATTATGATCAAGTTTTTCTGTTTTCTACTAAACTCTTGCTGTCTCTGTATCATGCAGTAAATCACGTAAAATATACAATATTGTAAAAGCCCGTCAGGGCGTTTAAAATAAATAAATAACCTTCGTCCATTTCTGCTTGTTGGATAGAGGGTCATAGCTTCGAAAAGTCGCCTTTGGGCATCCGCACCTCGAACTAATAAGAAATGATAAGTTTTTTATTATAAAACCCACACTTTTCAAGCCCACGTGAACTGTTAACTTTAGTAACTCCTTTACCTTGTATACCGTGCCTTTTGTTATTTTATTCTCGTTAATCTTAATAAATAAAAATGAATGTTTCTTTTTTTGTTCCTTATGCGATACCTAAACCATTCATCCGATTGCGATGGAACTATGGTGATTTGTTGTACTCATGCCCGCGAAGGTTTCTATATATTCTGGTGTTTTGAAATTATTTCCTATACCATTCATCCGATTGCGATGAAACTTTGATGAGTTTTTGTGCGCACGCCTGTGAAGGGTTCTATATATATATTGATGAGTTCTGGCATTATGAAATTTGGATAAAAAATTACAATAGGTGGCGCGCGAGTTGTTTGAAAATGCGTGTATTTCATATAGTTTAGCGGCTGGGAGGGAAGGCGGGAGAGGAAGGGGAATCCGGGAGGGGGTTGGAAATGAAGGAGGGGGTTCGTGGGATAGGGATGAGGTAGGGGAAGGCGGGGAAGGTGGAAGGGACGGAAATAGGGACGCACGGGAAAGGACACACAGGGAGAAACAAATTCTTTATTTAAGTGGCATTGCAACGCATGCCGGGTCTACTCGCTAATGTCTTATAAAAATATGTAGGAACATTGTTGTATTTTGTCATTATTAAAAGACCCTTCTTCTTCGTACCATTTTTCTTAAACAACCAACATTACTGTGGTTCATTTCTTATATGTATGACCTTTATTTTCATTCGCTTCGTAATTTAATCTTTGAAATATCTGTTCATCTTTAATGTGGGTTGAATGGTTTGATTATTTATTATTAGTATTAACATCAAAGCTGTCTGTTTATACTATGCGCGCCGGTATTAGCATGATATAGGAGTAATTCTATGTAAGACGAGCGGTCGAGATTGGATTATATTTTCTAAATAAATCCGTAGTATTATAGGTCAAGCCTATAACTGTAAAGAACTCTTGGGATGTATAAATATAACCCTAATAATTATTAATATTAATCTATTGCTGGTGGTCCATCGAAGGTCTGATCTCTTCTTACATAACGCGTTCATAAATATTTTTTTACCAGTTGGGGGAAAACAAGATATCTTCCCTTTGGATTTGTCAATAGAATTCTGTACTATATGAAGTCATTCTGCTGATTTTCAAATTACTTCCTAGAATTTACACACAAGAGGCGTGTTTTGGGTACCGCCTATCCGCCTCCTATACCGATCTTAGGGATCATGGGGTGAGGTTTGTCTAGGCGGCGAATGCGTTTGCCCACCTACTGATTCTTGTTGAGGTAGAACTAATCCAGACCTCTCTAGCCGAACTCTCTTGACCCATCGCCGTGCATCGCATTGGGTGGGATGGATTCATACGTCCGTCACTTCTGGACACATTGACCTCCAGATTCCTACTCACCCCTCATACATTTTTCTTTTCCAGAAATTCCTCTCCTTCCTTTCCCTAAAAATACCCTTCACGCACCCCCAAAGATAACATAGGCCCTTAGGGATTTTCTTTTCTCAGGGCATCTTGTGTGAAGCTAATGTAAAAAAAAAATGTATCGATTGTTGAATGGTTACGAATCAATACGTTACTTGAAATTTTTTTAGTCATGTTTGGTGACAGGTTCTGAACAGCCAGATTTTTTTCTCATTGTTCCCCTGCTTCTTCCACTCTCCACTACCCAAATTAGCGATGACATATTCTCACTGTATCCAGACAGTTGGGACTTTTGTGCGGTACATACATAAAAATAAAATAAAAAGATAGGGGCTTGGTAGATGCGGAACTTCTAAATTGGCCCCACGATATTACTCACTCTCCCCTCTCATGAAACTCATTTCTACAGCGTTAATTAGTTTTGACAGTTTTCTATCACATTGCAATACCATATCATTCAGTAGATTAAGTACGAGTTCAATTTATTAAATTTTTTAATACATCTAGCCATTTTGCAATTGAGACTCTGGTTCTTGTTAAGTTACTAGGACCTACATACGTTGTAGGTTACAGAGTGATTGATTATTTCGTTAAGAAAATTTGGCGGTAAATACATTAAGTGAACAACTATTTATAAACTATAAATTAACAACTATTAAAAACTGTAAACTATTTATACTGCAAACTATGAAATATGTATTTAAAAACAAAAACAAATTCGAAAAAAATGATACCAGAATCAATATTAGAAATAATAATAAAGTGTTTTATACCCCCAAAAGGAATACCAAAACAATGCAAACGCACAGAAGTTTCATTGGACCTCGTACTTTCAATATTGTACCAAAAATTATTCAGGTGGCAACCAAACTTCCCCAATACTTAAAAAAATTAAAAATATGGCTTAACAATGCAGATGTGAAAACTTTATTTTTATAATTTATGTCACTTTTATTTTTTCACACAAACTTTACACTTATTACACTATTATTACACTGTTACACTTATTACACTGTTTCACTATTGTATCACTTTTTGTACAAAACTAGTTAGATAAAGTTAAATTATGTTTTTTGCTTAACATACACTGTTCTATTATTCCTAGGTACAACAAAATAACTACAACAAATTAACTATATTACCCACGCACAGGCTGCACCTTAATGGGTCCCATAACTCTTATGATTTTCAAAATATGTATATTTAAAATGTGAAAATTGGGAAAAATAAAGAATTAAAATTTTGTTTTTAAAAAAAAACTACTCTCCGTTTTCAAAGATAGCCATACTGTCGGAACCCGGTCGATGGAGAAATGTCAAGTTGTCCGCAAGCGGTCGTGAGGCTGGTTGCGAGTATTGTCTGTGTCGACAAAATAATGTGACTAAAATAAAATAAGTGAATGAAATCTGTACCCTAAAGGAAATCTTTACCTATAGCTAATAAATCTTTATCTATAGCTATATGTGGTTTATCCTTTAATTTAAGGAACAGAAATAATCATTTAAAGTTGGTTACTTACTCGCTACTTTAGAATTTATTTTTTGCTTGCTTTCCAGTTCACAGTTATTTACTAAAAACTAGATAGCAAATTTATATAATTCATGCTTTCAACTTGTAAAATCTGTGCAAAATTATTTATTTATGTTTCTTTTATGTACCCTTCTACACAGTTAAGATATAAAAGGTATCTCTCTTTGGCATAATATTTCGACACACGACAGTGTAGAAGCAATCCGAATTTGAGATATATTACACAATTAATTAATTAAAAATGATTTGTAATATATTTGCTGCACGTTGCAGAATGGAAGATACTCTCAGTATCGCCCTGGTGTAAGACCACCATTCAGAATTGAAATGTAGCTTGAAATAGCTTTAGCCGTGTATGGTGACCAGATCTGAATAGCCAGGTACGTCCCCACCTTCCTCTTCCACACCTCCTTCCCCTCGCCAAGACCTTCACCCTCATAACATACCCCAATTTGGTAAAGTCATAGTTTCACTGGCTCCAGAAGGGAGCAGTTGGGACTCTTGTACGGTATTCAGATAAAAAAGTGTTTACGGGAGTGTCAAGTATTGTTGTGAAACAATTTTTCAATAATTTAATTCTAAAAACTAACCTTTACAAGGCAACTAATTTCAACTACCCGAATTTGAACTTTTCCCAAAAGTTTACTAAATCGGCAATTTAATAACCCGCATAAATGAAAACTTTACACCTCATCTTGTACCCTCAGGGCAACTTCATGTATCCATGAACTTTAAGTTGTGAATCACTTCCCTACCTGCACTTGATCACCTTCATAGTTGATCGAAAGTATACACTCCACAATTTATCGGCGTTCATTCGCGTATCTCTCTAGTGTTAAAAATGATCACATGCGTTATTGCTGCACATCGGTTAGTGCGTTTATAAAAGTTTGTGTCACGTGAGTATTGTCAATGGACACGCATTTTGTAATATAAAGATGATAAGGGGAAAAAATAGATGGAAAAACAGAAACAGAGAACGTGCTGAACTACGACCAAACTGCACCTACTATGATGATTCGGTGCACAGGCAGAAACATGGACGCCTCCGCCGCGGGAGAGTTATTTGCAGTATGGGAGAACCATGTTTATATTTTATTAAATAAGAATTTTCAATGCCTCTATATACATATTTATTGATGGTTTCATGTTTGAATAAATTTTTTAATTAATTAATTAACGATTTTGTAAGATGTGCAAATAAATAAACAAATTAAATGATAATAAATAATTTTGTTTCATCTAATAATTACGTATGTTGTATCTTTGTGAAGGGAACATTGCGTTGGCCAAAAAAGTTGATATTAAAATTTATTATTGAAGTCCTGTTTTCACTCGACCGTTTTGAATTTCGTCTATATGTAAATTTGTTCGTACCTACCGTTTCCGGTTTAGGATGGAACCCCGTTTAATATTTCAGAACAGACTTTTTAAAAGTGATATCTTCATGTTTTTTAGGACTTTCTAATTCGCATTTTTTCGTAATAACATTACCTACACACATACTTGCTTGAAGAAAGTTTGAAAAAAATTGATATTGAGGCAGTGATGTTTTTTTGAATAAATTGTATAATGCCTTTTTTGAAAGCAAAATATATGGGATATAAACTATTTTTTGCCTAGTTCAAAAAATAATATATTTAAGTGCCTTCTTACAAATCTTATGATTTCAGAGGAAATTTTGGTTTAGATTTAAAATAAGTGAACATTAGAAAACTCTATTTTGGACGCGAGGACTACTGTTCAGAAAACTGATAGTTTATTATTAATGAAAATAAAATACTAATTTCGTATTATTATTTTTAATTGATTAACTAACGTTTTTTAAGACAAGATTTTTATGCATAGCACAAAGGGTAACAATTATTATAAGCAATAATTATCAGCCCACTCATCTACATTGAAAAAATCTTCCGAGAAAAGATACTTGCCGCCAACGGGACTTGAACCCGTGTCCTTCTGATTGCCGATCAGGTGCTCTTGACCACTGAGCTATGGCGGCTTATCTAATACCCGTCAAATAATTCAATATATACTAGTGTTTCATTGTTTTACATATTAATAATAATAATATCTTTATTTGGAAAACAAACAGCTTTACAAAGATACATAAAAAAAGAAAGAGTGCTAAAATAAAACAGTATCTAAGCCTAAAAACATGTTTTCGCTGATAATTTTTTTTTGTTAGTAGCTAGACAAAAACTAAGAAAAAAAATAGTTAAGAGAAGTTAAATTAAAACATAAAGAAAAAACTAAGAAAAAAATAGTTAGGAGAAGTTAAATACTTAAATATGCATGATAAGAATATAGAAAAACACAATAAAGGGTATGCTTATGATCTTGTAGGAGTATAAGGATGATATGTATGTAATTAGGGAATATGTAAATATATTGCAAATTAGGAAAAGAAATCTGATTAATAATATAATAAATATAAATATGGATATTAAGGGGTGTGTTGTGATGCATTACATTTATCTAATAGTGTTGCTTTGAATTTGTTGAAAGTTATATTGAAGATGTCTGTATATATGAGGTGTGGTGTTAGGATAATGCCAGGCTCGATGTATGAATTCATTTTATAAGTAGTTGGTATTGGAGCGGCTGTTATAAAAAAGGGATACGTTTCTGCTATTACGACCAGGAACTCTAATACCGTATTATTTAGGATTTTGTACAATAACAATTGATCAAAAATAATTCTTCTGCAATTTAATTTCGGGATTTTAAAGAATTGACGTATATCTTCATTTGATTGGAATGCATAAAACGTCCGAAAATTTATGTAGGAGAGAATTTTTTTCTGAAAACGTATTAAGATGTCAAAACACATAGTAATTGCTTTTTACAATAATATAAATCATTATTATGTTATTGATTTGTGGAAATTACTACAGGCAATATGCCCACCCAAAATAAAGATTAATAAAGAAATACAGATTTTAGGACGGTATAAAAATAAATAGCGTGGTCTGTTTGCCCCTAATAACTAAAATTATGAACATTTCTCGCCGAATATAAAAGTTTCACACGTCATAATACTTGTATGAAACCGAGATGAACTTAAGCGCAGAAGTAATGATTATTCTCTTGTGGGAAAACTTAATTACTCCCGTGAAACTTAAGAGCTTTGGCCAGCAGCCTTTATGACAGGTTCATATTGAAATTCTATTTACGCAAAGGAGCCCGTAATTACCTTTGGTGCACGCGAATAACCCGCCAGGTGCTATTGCAACCGTTTTATTACCTCTGTAATGAACACGTGAAAATTTTAATGTTTCATTTTCATACGTCATCAGAGAGTTTTATTATCGAAAAGTTAAGTAGCCTTATAAAACCATTTATGTCCGAAACATACGAGGCTAGAATTTCAATTGACAACATTTAGTTATTGCTAGTAATCTAGCAAGCTAGTAATTCTAACTACATGTACACATAACTAGTTTTGAAGAAGAAGATAACACCAATAATATAAATGAAAATATGAAAGAAAACAAGACACAGAAAAATATGTTTTTTTTACAATAATTCCACACAGGAGGTCCTGAGGAAAAAATTTCCCTCATTGCCTATGTAATCTGAGATGCTGTGTGGAGGGTCTTTTTTGAGGAGCGGAAGGAATGAACATTGGTCTTGAAGAGACCCATGTTGTAGGAAGGAGGAAACTGCGGGTCCTGTACAGTAAGCCCAGTTTTTGGGAGGCTAACTTTACTATGGCTTCGATGGAGCCCCCATATGTGAGCTGGTCACTTAGGGTTACACCAAGCATATCAATGGAGGGCCTGTTCGGCAGATTGCTTCCGTTGAAGGAGACTAGATTTTCATTTCGATCCCTTTTTGGAAGATTTGGTCTTTGAAACATTGAATTCAACGAGATAATTTTTACCCCAAGAGAAAACATTCTTTGCTTCAAAGCCCTCCGAGCCGTTAGAGTTTGTGAGCCCTTTGGGGGCTTGTCAAATAAAAAGCTATTATGGACTGTACTGTCATCCGCGTAACAATGAATTGGTGCACATGACAAAAGGTCTTTGAACCGATCCCTGCGGGACGCCAGCATTTATCGAGTGTGAAAAACAGGTGAAACCATCGAATACCGTCTGAATCGACCTCTCCCTTAAAAAGTCGGCAATCCACATACACAGATCGACAGTTATGATCGTTTGATGGAAGGTGGCAATTGGCAAAAGCGCATTTCCCGGTTAGACGAGAGGTCCTGGGTTCGAGTCCCAGTTGCGACTATTATCTTTTTTCTATTTTTCTGTGTGTTGTTCTCTTTCCCATTTCCTTTATATTATTAGTGTTATCTTCTTCAATGATATATTACATTGATGGGAATAACCTTCAAAAGTTATAAAAAGAGAGTTGTTCTTGTAAAAAAAATAATATTTATTTAGACTTAGACTTTTATAAAAACGTCTATATGTTCCATAAAAATAAAATCCGATTTAATTATCCGAGGCACTATCTAGTTTACAAAGTAGTTCTTATAACGATTGTTTCCAATGAAAAAGGCAGTTGCCTATGATATGGAAAAAATTGTCGAAGAAAATTTGAAAATATGAGATTGACAATTATGACGGTTTGATGGAAGGTGACAATGGCTGAATTGGTAAAAGCACTCGTCCCGGTTAGACGAGAGGTTCTGAGTTCTTCAGTATTTAGTACCTAGGATAAACTAAGTATGTATATATATATATCAGATTAAATTTAATTGAATTAATGAACTTTACTATAAATCCTAATAATTCACGCTGTTGAAGAGAGAGACAATACGAAAAAAGTGGCAGTGTAGTGGATGAGTTTGTATATTTTGGAAGTACTGAATGTTCCAGAAAAACTGATAAGAATAATGAAAGCAGGGTGAACGAAAGCCTCCATTAAGGACTAAAAGTGATAAATGTAAAAAAATGTTTTAAGCAGCGAGTCTTATCAATTTAGTGCAATATTGTTATTTCCAATATCATTATATTACTTATTACTTGGGAATTAACCTAAAACATTTCTAATTTAATTATTTAATTATATGCTGTAAAAGGCTAAAGTGCTTTTAATGCGCATTTGATTTCATAATTTTATCTTGATCGTGCTTGAAGATTTCAAACTGTCGATGAACCTGGTTGACAATCTTATTACTTCAACATTACATAACACTTCCGTTTAATAGCAATGTTCTCCTGACATAATGTCACCTGTATGTTGCGGTACACAGAAGCTCGTGTAAAGTTTTCGGATTATAGGTATAATCTTAGATCAAAACAAAACATGGCACAGTACAGAGCATGTTAAGTGCACTTTAACAGAATATGGCAAGTCTGTGTACCGTTATAGCGTTTAAACACCTGCTCGAGTTAAATATTCCCGAGGAGGTCAGTTTAAGGTTCTTGGGACTTAAGGAAAGACATTCTGCAACTAACAGCTACTACTAGGTTTTCAGGTTATCCTGAAAGATCTCTGCAGTATGAGGAAGACTAAAACACATTGTATGTTATACTTATGTAGGGATAATTTAATTAGACACGATGAAGTAAGGCTGTAAATTCTAATTTTATATCTAATGCAGTATCTACAGTAAGTGGAAAATCTTCTTTAAAAAAACTGGAGCATTGTTAGTTACTTGCTGTATTGAGTTACTAAAAATTACTAGTTACATAAAGTGTTCTCGGTAAATCTTGTTTTTCATTGCAGGCCTCTTCTCTTTGTGCTATTTATTTTATGATTGAGTGGTCCAAAGCATCGCGTTTGCACCCAAACTTGAGGAGTTAAGACTTTAATATTCTGCTCTGTTCAGTCTGAATTATCTACTTCTTCATTGTTGCAAAGCAACATTATCCGATTTTAATGATAGGATTAAAGAAAATCCAAATATTTTCAGGTTTTTGCAACCTTGTCAACTTGTAAACTTGTAAGCTTGTCCTAAAAAAACTAAAAACAAAAACGTGTGCAATTCACGCGTCGTAGAAGTAAAACCTTCAGAAAAACTAAAGTACGCAAGAGTGGGGATATTATGAAACCCGTACAAAGAGGAGACCGATTATACTATCTCATTCTCACGCAGGCTAAAACCTATAGATGTATGTGTTTGTCTCTTTTTAGTGTCGATATTTTTAGTTCCATCGAGTTTCAAATCACGACGGTGCTAAATAAGTTTTCACTTAAAACTTATCAATAACGTTATAACTTTATACTTAAGAGAGGAAATACCTACCTTGTTTCGAGTTGTTGAAGAAAATTAGAAGATAACTTTCAATATCAATATTTGGTTTTGAAAAATTTCATCTTTCTATGTTTTGGATTTTTGTTTGCATATAAAAAAGAGCGCATATCTTTTTGAACCTAAATGACAATAAGGTCGATTACCTTTGATGGTATTTACGAACTCCGTCCTCATATTTCCATTTCTGAAATAACGAATCTCATTTATGTCTCTTTGGATTAACCTTTCCAGTCGGGGACACCGGTAAACGAATTTGAACTGAAAACCAATTTTGTAATGCTGAAATACCATTGAAATGTCGCGGATCTAATAAACTTTTTCAGAAGTTGGCAACTGTTAATAATGTATTCGCTTTTTTAAAACACTATCTTTAATTCCAATTAGAATAACATGTTTTAAAAAACATTATATAGTTAATTTTTATTTAAATACTACGAGCAAACCTTTTGGTGTCTGAAACACCCATTATATAGGTTACACCCGATATAGGTTACGATTTCAGATACATATAAATTATCGCTATTTTTTCTTATTCCGCAATGGACGGCGTTTTTTTATGGCTTTTTTTATGGTTGGGTATATCGTCTCATCTGATTGACCTCGAGTACTTTTATTACATTTTGCATTTCTTCACCTTTTATTGGCACTGTCCAACCAAATTATCGTTTAGAATACGGTCTTACTAATCGGTTGACGATACAGTAATAATTATGTTCTGATTTTGGAAAATTGAGTTATTTTATTAGAACGTTTTTTTTAGAAAGTACTTCTTAGATTTTACTGTAGATAGGTTTACTAAATGCATTCTGTGGTGTTAAAAAGATACGGAATAGTCCTTAGATTTGAAGTAGGTGTTACGATGCTCAACAGAGGTAAAATGTCTAATTCGGTAAGTTTAGGGCTCGAAATGTTCGAATAGGATATCGAGCACCATCTTGTCGATAATATTGAGTCTTGAGTAGATAATAATTTAGGTAAGTACTTCATTTTTGAAAGAGAGGATAGGAAATACACGCCTTGCTTCGATGCGTTCTCCTGAAGGAAATTAGAAGATAACTTTTAATTTCCAGATTACTTCCCTATGTAATATACCTACTCCAAACCGTGCAATAAGCAAAAACTTTTAAACTAGACGTCAAGAAAGTGTTTTTTTAAAGATGCACATTTCTTTGTAGAGTTTTAATGGTATACTGTTTTTTTAACCGTAGTGTTTCGACCGTAGATACAAATATTTACCTAATTGAGGTTCGGATTTCCAACATAAAACTGTGTTTACGAAATCTAAATGGGATGGAGATCTACGATGTCAGGCGGGTATAAGTAAGATGGAGCGCTGAGCTATTGGGCTAAATATATATTTATTTTTGTTCTGCATAAAATGCGCATTCCCTATACGAGCTCATATTCTTTTTTTTTGGTTGTAAAACATAATTGTATCCTATAACTAAATACTAGTTGTTATCACACGTATATATGTACTTGGTTTAATGTACATTCTTATTTTGTTATCTTTATAATTACCCTCCTGTGTATCATGTATCACCAGATTGCAAAAGCCATTTTATGGCGTTGAAATAAATAAATAAATAAATTGAACATTTGACTTTCAGTTTTCTTCTTTATTCCACGGTTTCGACAATCCATTTCGGCCCGACCGACAAAATGATGGCAGTCGAAAGTAGTGTATTCAGTAAAATGTGTATTATACAAATGTATATAGGTTTAAACAGGGGCTTGAGGTTAGAACAATTTAATTAAATTACCAACTCCTGCTGTAGAAAAGCTTGTCGACCACCCATCGAAATTGCATTCTCAAATACCTACGTGCGCCTTTGCAAGGTGCAGTACAATTCTCGTTCTAACCGCGGTAACTTTCACGAAGCAATTTTCTGGGCAAGAGTTACTCCTAGTAGGGCGCCTGTTCGAGTTTCCTGTGCCTGTACAGCGGGCAATATGGTCGTGATTCTAATTCAACTGGTATCTTGAATTACACCATATCCGTTCTGATCACTGAATGGAAAATCTCTAGAACTAATTTATTAACACTGTGTTCTCACATATGTCATGTAACCTAACCTAAGCTAACCTAACCTTATCTAACCTAACCTAACGTAACCTTTCTCACTTACACGGACGAGGCTTTTAAGTAATTTTTATATAAATTTACGGTTTATTCCAAGATTGATGAACTATTGCCAAGTTTAAAAAAAAATCAATCAAATGACAGACGAAGAAAGACACTAGTGTTTAATAATATTTAGCCTATTTAGCCCAATAATTGTTACATGTTTTCGAGAGTGACAGGATAGGACATTTATTTTGAAACGATAAATATCGACGAAAATGTCTACTTCAGCACACTCCATATAATTATGCATAACTTATCCCAGGCTATGCAGTACACAAAAATAGAATTGAAAGTGTTCAAAATAGATTTTTAAGGTATCTCATTTTCCGCTCTTTTCGATCTCATGTTAGCAATGAAGACTCTACCAAATTCTTCAAAATACAGACGCTAACTTGTTGAAGAAATATAGTAGATTCGGTAATTTTATTTAAAATTATACATAACTTAATCAATAGTCCTGATCTTCTTCAACGCCTATCATTCCACGTTCCTAATCGCAACAGTAGACAGTCGCTTACTTTTAATCTTCCTCTTTGCAAGACTAACTTCAAACATAACTCATTTATCTACAGATCCAAAGATTCATTCAACTTAAATTATTACCACATTGACATTTTTAACTCGACGTTACATGACATAAAACAAAATGACTCAAACTAGGAAGTTCAATCTACCCCTCCCCCTATATATTCGCGTCCTTAGCCTTTTGATCCTTATACTATATTTCTCCTCCCCCCCTCACATAATTTAACTAAAAATACATTAATTTACTATTATTATCTGTGGAAAGTTTATAATTGGCATAATTAACCATTTTATAATTGTATTATTGTGTAATTTATGATTTGCTGTCAACTTTCCAAAATATAAATAAAATAAAATAAAATAAAATAAAGTCGACACATTTTGATCAGAGGACTAAAATAGGCAATGTTATTGTGTTATGTATTCTTAATATTATATTATGGCGTCTTAATAATTCTTTCTCTCTATCAATTTTAATCAAATTCTTTTCCAAAATTGGTGGCGTCAGTTTTATTTTTTAAATATAACATACATCTAGGGAATATCTCTTCGCTGGTAGTGGTGATTTTAATTCAGCTTGGATTAAACGATATCCGTTCTGGTAATACGCTTTGTTTGCTAACGCGGAAAATGGCGTAATGAATTACAGTGTGTTGACAGGGCGCGATTAAATTATGGATTCTCCCTACCCGTTTTGTTAATTTTTGCTAATAAACTTGATACAAATGTGTTATAAAGCCTTTTCAAGAGGGGTTTCTAATCAATTCAATTTCAATTTCAATTTCAGTGCCGGCAACCCGGGCGTTTATTTATAATTAATTATGTACATCAGTTTTTTTTCCTTACCCTCCTCACTAGACAGAGTCTGTTCTGAGGCTGGTAACTAACAATTTTTAATTACATAAAAACAAGTAAGTGGTAAAAATAAAATAAAAAAAGAAATATATATATTATAGTAAAAATAATAATAATAAAATAAGAGGATATCAGAATTTAAAAACAGAGTAGAATAAAAGAAAATATATAATATTAGATATTAAGAATATTACTTATCTCTCTTCTTTCTTTGACATTCAACCAGTTTAAAAATCTTTTGAAAACCCAATTCAAATTATTAGATGCGACGTAGGTCTTTGTTTGGGCTACAAACTTATTGAATATATATGGTGCCAAGTAAGATTCATGTTTTTTTGCAAAATTTGATTTGATATGTGGTACTTGTAATTGATTGTGTGTGTTTGCTCTTGTGTTTTGCGAGTGAGTTATGAAGTGTGGTGATATTTTTATGCAGTTTTTGTAGATGATCTTCTTTATGTATAGTTTATTTATGTCTAATAGGTTATTGTTGATCATTAGCTGTTCTGTCGGATGTTGATAAGGCTTTCTAAACATAATTCTGATTATTGTTTTCTGATTAATTTTAAGTGATTTGAGGTGAGTCTCTGCTGCTGCTCCCCATACTGAAATGCCATACATTAGAATACTTTGACAGAGTGCATAATATATATTTTTTAGCTGAGGTAGTGACATAATATTTCGAATTGTTTTGAAGATGTAAGAGAGTTTCCGTATTTTTTTTGTAATTAGGTTAATTTGGAGATCCCATTTTAAGTTATTGTCAACAGTTAAACCGAGATATTTAATATTTTGCGCATAATCAATTTTGTGACAAACACAACGTGAGTTAGTTAACGAGGTAACTGTGCAGGGGTGAAGATGTAGTTGTGGGCGACTATCTGGCTGACCAGCTAATGTTTTACTGAAAGTTAAGTATTTTGTTTTAGAAATATTTAGTGTCAGTAGATTATTTATTAGCCAGTTATTTACTTCAGTCATCCCTGCTTCCGTGTTTTTGAAGACGTTTTCCCATGATTGGGCTTTGAATAAGATTACAGTGTCATCTGCATAACTGATTACTTTGTACTCTATGTTCCCTAGGCTTATCTCCGTTAGACTGTTAATGTAGATGAGAAACAGTATGGGACCTAAGACGCTGCCTTGGGGTACTCCATACCTGGTGCCTACTTTGTCACTTTCTTGATTATTGATTTTTACAATTTGTTGTCTATTTTCAATGTAGCTGATGAACCATTTTAGTGGTGGACCTGTTATACCAATGTTTTTGAGTTTTTGTTGGAGTAATTTGTGTGAGATGGTGTCGAAAGCTTTTGCTAGGTCTAAGAACACTCCTAACACCTTTGAACCGCCATCTAGGTTTTTCACTATGTAGGTGGTTAGTTCCGATAAGGCGTCTTCTGTTCCCATTTTCGCTCGAAACCCGAATTGACGGGTGGAGATCAGTTTGTGTTTGTCAAGGTATGCGAGCAGTCTTTTTTTCATAGTTTTTTCTAGTAGTTTCGATAGCGAATTTAGGAGAGTGATTGGTCTGTAATTTAAGATCAGCGTTTTGTCTCCCGATTTATGTATTGGAGTAATACAACCTATTTTTAGATGATCGGGGACAAAGCCGAGGTTGAAACTTTGGTTGAAAATATGTTGAAGTGGTATAAGTATATGTTCTCGGAGACTAATCAGTATATGATTGGAGAGGTTATCTGGGCCCACAGCGCAATTTGGTTTGAGAGAAATAATTAAATCCGATATTTCCTTTGTACTTATTTTGTGAGCATAAAACGAATGATTTGGTTGCATGGTAGAGGATAGTTTGGTTAAAGAGTCTTCTGTTGTGCCGTTTTTTAAAAGAATTTTTTCAGCCAAGTTAGATCCAACTTTTGCAAATTGGGAGTTAATAAAATTAGCTATTTTACCAGGTTCATTTTTTGTAAGGGTTTTGTTTCCATTTATTAACAGTGCTTTGATCTTCGAGTCTTTTTTCGTATTGGAGAAAGTAATATCTTTGACGATTTTCCAGATTTTTTTGGGATCATTTTTGGCGGATTTTATTTCTTTTTTGTAGTACTTGTATTTGGCTTGTTTGATTAATTTATTACAAAGGTTTCTGTATAGCAGGTAATTATTTTTTAGTTTGTCATCATATGGGTTTTTGCGTACTTGCATGTGCATTGTGTCTCTTTTATGAATGCTGTTTACTAAACCTTTCGTGATCCAGGGTGTTATTTTTTTTTCTTTATGTGAGTAGTTTATCGGGGTATTTTTTGTTGTATATTTAGCAATATAGGTTCCAACTGTGGTCATAAATGTGTCCAGCGCGTTGTTTGGATCGGGTTCATTTAGTACATTTGACCAAGATTCATTATGTATGTCCTCTATTAGGGATTTAAAATTGATTTTGTCTTGTACGGGGTTGTTTTTTTCATCTTTTTGTTTCTTGTTAAGATGTATGCTTAGTGTAGTAGTGAAATGATCTGTGACCGTTGTTCGAATTATTGATGATGATGTTTTTTTCCTAGTTTTAACAAATATATGGTCAATACAGGATTCAGAGTTTGACGTAATTCTTGTTGGTGAGTTGATTGTCGAATTTAATCCATAGTGAGTAAGTAGACTTAAGTATTCTGTGGTTATTGGTTGCCCGTTTAGTAAGTTAATATTCATATCCCCTGCAATAATTAATTGTTGTGTTTTTTTATTTTTTTTCGAGAAGTCTATTTAAGGAGATGAAGAAAGGTGAGAGATTGTTATAGCATGGGGGTCTGTAGACGGCAAATATGGAGATGTCTGGTCCGAGGGAGATTTGGATGCAGTTTGCTTCGATTAGGTTGATTTCTGTTATTGATGAGTTTAGTGAATCTTTGACAAAGATTACTATACCGTCGTTTTGATTTAGATGTTTTGTGGAATGGAGAGTTGTATAGTCCTTTAAGTTTAGGTTTGTGTACGAGTCATCTAACCAGCATTCAGTCAAGATAATAATGTCGAAGCTTATGTTTATTTCGTTTAAGAGGATCGAGAAATTATCGAAGTTCTTTCGAATACTTCTAATATTTTGGGATATTATGTTTAAGTTGTGTTTTTCTGTGAACAGAAAATTACAATCTGTCGCTTTGTCAAAAGTGTATTCTGAGTTGTTAAATGTTTCTGTATCAATATTAAGTTGAGTGATCATGTTGCGGTTGTGAAGATACATAAGTTGATCCAAACAAAGTTCACACATTTTGCTAGTGGTGGTAAATTAGGAGTAATATAGGAGTAAAAATTGAGAGTAAAATTATTCAAATACTTTGGATAATAAAATCCTTTAAAAACATAAAATTTCATGGTAGAATAATTAGAATACTTTGGATAATAAAATAAAATCCTTTTAAACCACAAAATTTGATGGTAAAATAATTCAAAGAGTTTGGATAATAAAAAATATTTAAAACAGTAACATTTGATGGTAAAATAATAGCAGTATTTTGGATAATAGAAACCTTTAAAAACATGAAATTGGATGGTAAAATAATGAAAATACTTAGGATAATAAAAACCTTGAAATGCACAAAATTTTAAAGGAAAATTATTTAAGTACTTTGGATAATAAAAACCTTTAAAACAATAAAATTTGACAGTAAAATTATTCAAATACTTTGGACAATAAAAACCTTTGGTTTAATAGTGACCGACTTAAGGTTCGGTTTCGGTTTCGGCAAGTTTTGGCAAAAAAAAATCTAGTTTCGGCATCAGTTTCGGTTTCGGCAGAAAATTTGCCTAACCTTCGGCCGCACCGAAACTCTGCGTTCGTGAATTATCGGGTGTCGTTCGGCTGACTTCAGGTTTTTGACTACTGATTTTTAAATTAAGTACAAACTAATTGAGTATAGTAATCTTTGTTGAAACTGATTAATTTATCGTAAGAACGGTAATTGCCTTTTTTTTCTTTGTTGAGGTAGATAATTAATTACCTGTTATTGATTAGGTAATCATATGTACCTACATTACTAACTTTAATTGAAAGATTTCGATAAATTTAAAATTAATCTAGTAAAATATTGAATTGATGATGTCCTTCCTTTATAATGTAAGTGTTGATTAATCACAAACAATTGTTCCAAGAAGTAGTTAACTTGTTTTGATAACTTTTATAATTTTTGTTCGTTTTATAGCAGTAATATTTTCACATAATTCAATTACTGTTTTTTTATTGCTTTTAACACGTGTTATCTGTCTGTATAAGTGTAAAAAATGAGCCAAATCTCAGAAAATAATACGTCCGGTCAGTGGTTGAGTGGGCATAGCGCTTGGGTCCCACCCGGGCGTCGCACATGGCTAATGGCTAAGTCCCCCTTCACAACACAAGCAACATTTTCGGTTTTCTGTGGTGGTAGTAGGAGATTTTCAAATGTTATTGGGTTATTCGCAACCCGGGAATGTTTGTCTTTCTTTAAAAAATAAATCAATTATAACACGTCTAAAAAAGTTTCGGTTTCGGTAGAAAGTCCTGTTTCGGTCGGACACTAGTTTTGTAATGTTTTATTAACTCTCTAGTACAGAGCCGTGAAAAATCCCTGGTTATTGTAATTGAAGATGTATGAAGTTGAAAGTGTCTCGGGATCATATTAGATTCCAATTTTCTTTATAATATAAGTACCTAACTATCATTATTTTTTGAAAAATTAGAGAAGTCAGAAAATCGTTTTTCGATTGAACACCGTTGGTAAACTTCAAAATTAAGAAATAAAGAAATACACAATTCAAAATCAGAATTATTCATTATTTAATCATTGAAGGCAATACAAGCAACTTCTCAACCGAAGGTTTTTCTAATTTTTTTTTTGAAATTTTCGTTTGAGAGTCGCTATAATTGTCTTCAATAATTATTCTCTTCTTCTTCTTCTTCTTCAATGGCGCTAAAGCCCATTTCGAGCCTTGGCATCCTTCAAGATAAGCCTTCACCGCCCTCCGTCCTCGGCCGTCGTCTTCCAATCTGCAACATGCAGTAGTCCTCTTGCATCCTTCCTGACATCATCCTCCCATCTCAGCCTAGGTCTGCCCGCCTTTCGTTTACCTCCCGGGTGTTCTATTAGAACCTTCTTGGGTACTCGTGTGCTTGGCATTCGGTGCACATGTCTGCCTCATCCTTAGTCTTTGGGGCCTTACATGGGTGGAGAGTCTGGGAGCTTGGTAAATATCAGAGAGCTCATTATTGTGGCGGATTCTCCATGCCTCTCCCTCTCGCACCGCTCCTAAGATTCTTTGAAGTGTCCAGCTGTTCGGCAAACTTTGCTTCTTGTCTTCAATGATTAGATATTACAATTTAAGGGTTAATTAATTAATTTAATTCTGGATTAACTCATTAAGCTGGCAGAGAGAGGGAGTGCAAGGAAAAATAGTAGCGGTATGGAAAAGCAGGGGGGGGGGTAAATTTTTAAAATCCATGCTTCTCACACGGACAGGTGTATGTGACCTTCTCACATATCGGAAAACCTTCTGATTTATTCTTATAGGCACCAGACGGAAAAAAACAAAAAAAAATATTTTGTTCAAAACGTTTCAATGAACAGAATTAAAACACAAAAACTTTCTTTAAGTCGCATTCCAACGCACGCCGGGTACTCGTTAATATTCTATAAAGTAAATCACTTCATTAATTAAAAACCCGAGTGGAAATTTCAAAGCAAATCAAATTTCATATTCAAATTTCAAATTTCTCGGGCTTTTGACAGCACTATTAAATTTGATGGCCCCTCTTATGTTCCCAGGAAGACAAAACTGCAGTTAGGTGGCAAAACTACCTATTTAACTACCTTCCTAAATGGTGAAATATCAGGCGTTATATCGGAGAGTCAAGCCAAGCAATGACTTCCCTTTCCTACTATAAATTATAATATAGCTTAGCGAACTATAATCTTTTTGATATGTTTTATTTTCGCATTTGCTATTTTTGCTCTTCTTCCGTTTGCTAGAAGGTTTATAATAGGATTTTAGCAATGCTGACACACCTGAAATAGTGATAACATAATGTTCGTACATAAACTCCAATTTAAAAGGTCTCCAACGTAGCTTTTTTTTTACATTAACTCCACACATGAGGCCCTGAGGAAAATAATTTCCCTCGGGGCCTATGTCATGAAGGAGTGAACATGGGTCTCTTCAAGACCCATGTTCTTGAACAAACCTCGTACAACATGGGTCTTGAAGAGACCCATGTTGTACGAGGGAGCTTGCATGTATTTCTTCCTCCCCTCATATTTAAACATGCACTTTATTCCGATTCTTGACATTACAATTTGTCTGAAGTATTTGATTTTTTACATTAGCTCTACACAGGGTGCCCTGAGGAAAAAAATCGTTCGGGGCCAATGCCATCTTTGGCGATGCTAAGTGAAATGTCTTTTTATGAAAAAACGAAGGATGGGAAGTTCTAGGAAGGAAAATGGAATGAGCGTAGTCAGGAATCTGGGGGCCAATGTATCCAGAAGTGACGGGCGTATGCATCCTTTCCTTCCACCGCGTTGCAAGGATATGGGTCGAGAGATTCCGGCTGAAGAAGTTAAAAAGTCTCCCTCAACCAGTTTCTCCCAATCCGGCGTTCACGCAATTGGTCGGCAGATGCATCCGCACCCAAGACCTAGACAAACCTCGCCCCATGAGCCAGGGTTACGATGTTCCGTGGAGATTATTTCTAGGGAAAGGAAATAGAGGATCTGGGATAGAAAACGGTATGAGGGGTGGGTACGGTGGGTATGAGGATAAGGGGTCAATGTGTCCAGGAGTGACGAACGTATGAATCCATTCCTCCCACTGCGGTATAAGGCGATGGGTTGAGAGAGGTCTAAATTCTCCCGCAAAACAGGCCACGCAGTAGATGGACAAAAGCATCCGCAGCCAAGACGCTGACAAACCTCACCCCCTGAACCCAGGCACCTAATGCTAAGTCATCAAACGTAACGAACCACTTGGGGTGACCTATGGCAGGGGTGTTGGTTATCCAATAAATGGTTCCCGGGGCGGCGGTACATATACTCGCCTCCCAAATTTAAAAAAAGTGAAAGTATACAGTTGTTAGGGTGCCTCGATGTCGGCTTCTAAACCAACACCAGGGCCCAAAACACGTCCCTGACTAGCTCTCAGCGGGACTATGGTACTCTCTATTCAGGGGGGTGGGCAGCTCAAGGCTAGGGAACTTCTCTCCATCCTCCGGTGACCCACGGGATCCTCACTGGTCAACAATCCTCCCGCCGTAGCAGAATAATAACAATGTTAAATCATTTAGACATGTATTGTAAACTCAAACACATACATAGGTTTCTACAGTACAATTCAATTACAAGAAATGCAAATTACACAAACCTAGCTAAAGTGTTTAACTCTCTCTGACTCTCTCTCAAAACGAAACTCTCCGAGTCGTGATTTCCGCGGGGGCCCTACATTTCACTGAATTACGGACAACATTTAAGGAGGAAATCAAGATACAGCTTACATGTAGGTTGGCAGGAACCTCGTCTCATGTGGCAGCTTCATCAGGCACTTTCGTAGTCTAAATAGACCGAACTATAGTGGCAAAAGACTGATTCTACTCAAAAGTATTTCAATAATACATCGCGGCCCCATTGAATTGGGTCCGCCGGCTACAAGTGAGCCGCTAGCGTGCGTTCGCCAAGGCGCTCAGCTCTTCTCTGGCGAGCGCAACGGGAATGCCGAGTGGCAGGGCACGGGGGAGAGGCAAGGGGAAACAGGATACGGGGCGGGGGGAGGCGGCGGCCGAGCCGTGTGGACTTGTGCTGCGTCTTGTGCTCTCGTATTTACTCGCTTCAAGGGCGTATCGTAACACTTCCCCCCGCGCTTGGAAAAAAAGCGACGTGGCAATGGAGCTGTAGGAAAAAAAATCCTCTTAAACTTTCATTGGGGTTTTTGAGAGATTCGTTGCTTGAGAGATGCCTAGCTAGAACATGCAATTTATGTTATAGTTTAGGTCACAATGTTTGTAGGGAATGGGTGAGGGGTACATACAATGTTTGGAAAAGAACAGTTTTGGTGAAAGTACATGGTGTGAAACAACATACAAGATTATGCAATTGAAAGATGACAATACATGGTTATGCAATTGAACAAAATAACAATACATGGTTATGCAATTGAAAAATAACAATACATGGTTATGCAATTGAAAAATAACAATTCATATTTGTACAATCGAAGAACAAAAAAACAAGAACAAAAATGCCTGTGTGATTCTAAAGTTTCATTGGTCTGGGAGCTAAGTTTGCGAAGCGTGGATTTGTTTGGTTTCGGAGAATTTCGAAGAGGAGGACGTGGTTTCACAGATTCTAAGGATTACATTATCACTGTAATCAGACCCCTTTGAGATAACACTCAAAAGTACACTTGGGCCTTAGAAAACACTTGGTTTTGTCGAAGACGTCGAAGTTCACGAAGTGGAGACTGTGGTTGCTGTGCCGCGACTATGGTTACAGAGGTCATTGAAGAGGAGAATCCAGTGTCTGCAGACATGCCAGTACGAATCCTAAAGTGTTATTAAGGTAAACACGGATCGTATATAATGGTTATTGAAGCATAATGTAGCTCAACATAACTTGTATTGGTACGCATTCAGCGAATACTGGAAGTCAAGGTAATGATGGTTTACACATGACGATATATGCGTCACTGCATGACAGCGCAAGAGACGACATGGTTGGCATCGATAGCAAGAGTAAGAACAAACCTAGGAGCTAGCGTGCCCAAAAGGTGGTTCAGAGTGTCATAATGTATAGTGGGACAACTCAACTTGCTGTGGCACGACAAAACAACATACATATGAGCGGTATGGTCTGTGCTTTCAGGAACAAATGCGTAGAAAAATGGCAGCAGGAGGGACCTAGTAACCACAGCGCGTGCTGTCAGGAAGTGGAGCTCAGCTTGGCTGTTGGTGATGACATCCGCCTGGGCTTCTTTTTAATCCGGGAGAAATTATTATTAGAGCAAAATTCTTGAAGTTTACCTGCCTAGGGACCAATGAAGAAAAGGTTTGGAGAGAAACAAAATGTGTCCAGATAATGAAATAAACGAAGTTTTAACCACCGACCCAGAGAGTGACGAAGAGAGAGTTTTCTAACTAAATTGTGATTACATGAACATTTTCCTTTACCAGGATGACTTGGCGTTTGCCGAGTGACAATATGTCTTGGTTAAAAAAACAACCGGCCTTCCATGGCCTATGTTAACATAAAGGTGGTAACATTTTTGTAGAATTTCAACGAACAAGACAAAGAAGTCGTGAATGAGTCACGGTAAAAGCAGAGAAACCAATTCATGAATAAAGGTTGTCAAAAGGAGACAGACGGTACGCCAAGTGCATATCGTACATATCCAACATTCATGAATGTGTTTCGTGAAATTGAGAAAAAGAACAAAAGGTGAGACATATGCAGAGAGTGAGGGAGAAAGCCTGCTGATAATTGGTTAATTTACCAATTCGCACTCCCAGTGAGGGCGAATTATGGTTAACAACAGATTTTCCTCTTCATAACATATACCTGAGAACATGATGGTGAGGAGAAAGGAAAGGAAAAGGAAAGGAGTTGAGTGACGAAACTTGCTAGAGACTGGACTAATTTCCACTTCAAACTCCATGTGAGAATGAAACATGATCAACCAGCAGATTTCCTGACTCTTTACAATTGTTAAAAGGATGAGGAGAAATTTGAATACACATTAACAAAGAGACTAATCTTTTGCGTGTATTGGGCAAAAGATTAGGGGTCATTTTAAAAACTCCTGCGTGATTGTGAGAAAAGACAGACCCTTGCTCCAATTTCACAAACCTGGGGGTTTTCTTATCCGTTCCCCAGACAACGAGTTGGGTGGTTTTGTGCTCAATCGATTAACTCCCACAGCACTATGCCCCATAGTTAGCAGTGAAGCTACAAACTAGTCCTTTTGGGATAGTAGATACTCCTGGGCTTCTTTCCTTTTGCAAAGAAGTAAAAAAAACAGGAGGTCCACGGGCATTGGCGTTGAATGACAACAAAGGGTTGTGGACTACATTTCGTAGATCGCACACAAAAGGTTTGATATTATTTCGTTCGCACGACTCATGGTAAGTGTTTTAACGTCTCCACGTATAGTGTATAAGAACATGTAAGTACATACAAGATAAAACTCAATTATAGACAGAAGTCAAGAGTTTATACAATGCCTCTTAAAGAAGATGGCAAGGCCGATATTATGTCGTTCGCACGAATCACGGTAAGTGTTTTAACGTCTCCACGTCTCGTGTACAAGGGTTGTACACAATTATACATACAAGCGGTACTCATGACAAATGAATGACACACGACCAGAATACAAAAGCGGTACTCATGACAAATGAATGACACACGACCAAAATACAAAAGCGGTACTCATGACAAATGAATGACACACGACCAAAATAGATTGTACAGAAAGGGTGGTACTCATGACAAATGAATGACACACGACCAAAACAGATTGTACAAAACGGTGCTCATGACAAATGTGTCACACGACCAACTCAATAACATTTAGCTATGAGCAAAAGTGATTATGACGAACTTCTCGTATCGTGGCAGGTATTTTAAGAATCCCTCCTATGACGGTGGATGTTCTAAGGATCTCTCCTATGACGGTGGATGTTCTAAGGATCTCTCCTATGACGGTGGGTTACGTTTAAATACAACACAATAAACGTTAACGATGCTCGTTTTAACACATTTTATAAAGATTCGTTAGATTAACTAACTCCGTAGCCCAAGAGCGTACGACAGAGAAGATAGACAATTTGATGCTACTTCATGTGTTACAAAATACAAGGGTGATGGCAGAGTATAATTCTACTTACACCAAGTATTTAAAACAAAGACAGACCTATAATGGTTTTACATACTGTCTGTTGTGGCAACCTGCAGTGAGGAAGACCAAAGAAAAGGGACCAATTACGGTTTTACATACCCTTTGTGCAGTTACAAACATACCAGGTTATGTGCAATTTGGGTTGCAAATACTTGGTTAAAAGGACACCTAAAAGTTGTGAATTCCAAAATCAGGATGACCATAAGGTTTTATTTAACCTGTCTCGTAGGGTTGAAACGTGTCATATAAGACATACGTAACGTACAAGCAAAAAAACAAAATAACAAAAAGGCAGTGGTTTTGTTATAACAACCAAAGACCGGATGATTCGGTTTTACGTACTTTAGTTGAAACGAGCCAAATTGATTTATATACAGGGTTATAAAGACCAATCATTGGTTTTATAAATACAAGTTCCAAAATGGACGTGTCGATATCCAATTTTGGTACAAGAGCATGAATTTGGGTAGGACGCCATCAATTTTTAATTTAAGAGGAAAAAATTGAAAAAAACTTATATACACGAGGGGCGACTATGTAAGTAACCACTGTTTGATTTTCATGCTAGAGATACCTCGGAAGGTTTTACAACTCATGATGAACAAGATAAAAGGAAAAATTGTAAAAATAGTTAACTGGTTCTGAGTCGGAATTTAACACTTTGGAATTTACAAAACCCGACTTCTAGAACGACACGCCGATGGGCAATTGTCAACTACTTTACATGAACAAAATAAACAGGTGAGAAAGTTCCTTTCCACACGACAAAAATGCAACAAAAAAAAAAATAGGAGAAAAATTACAAAATTACATGACAAGGCAGGGTATGACATGGCATGAACATTGCGTAGTGTATGTGTTGAGCCAATAAATGGGCTCGCGACTTCCCAAACATTGAAACTCGAAAAGTGTCTCCGTTCCAAAGTGATCAGTTTTAGAACAGGTGAAAAAATAAAGAAAAAAAATTGCCGTGAGGGAAAGAAAAAAACAGTGCAAAAACAACATTTGAAAGTAACTTCAAGGAGAGTACGCATTAATTTACAAAATAATTTACAACTTGTTTCATTTACGAAACGATGGGCATGTGATTGACACAATACACGCCTGACGTAGTAAGACTTTGTAAGCTTACAAAAAAAATGTGATACATACTGGATCATTTTATATACAACACAAAATTACAAAAAGGAGAAAAGAAAGGTGACAATTTGCATTGTTGCACCTAATAGTGAGGTATTCTCACAATGGCCATAATGTATGGACGAACAGTAACATTAATGGGTAAAAAGGAGTTGATAATCTCAAACAAAACCGTGGCACAAACTTGAGGCCCGCATGTGAGATTAAAAACATCTTGAACAAATCCTTGTTGAGACGAGGTTTGTTGTATTTTGCAGTATTTGATTCTGCTAAAAGAAACGTTGGTGTCGCTCCGTTTCCTCATAGTTTTTTCGGCGCCTTGCCTCTTAATACGCTTAGCTTGCGGGCGGCGCCCAGCTATGAGTTTGCCAGCCCGCGTGTCCCGCCCATGGCCGAGCACGCGGCCGATGTATTTATTGGAACCGGCACACATTGTTATTTTGATTGTTGCAGTGGCTACGGTTGTCAGTGGGACATTTATTGATGAAATCATCCTTGTTTCCAACGTCGCTTTCTGTGCGCGTTCCATAGTTGACTTTTTGTTGAACGGCAGTGCATATGCCTTGCTATGAACCAGGGAGAGTCCTCTATCCCTTAAAGCAGCTTGTAGGTGGGCTTTGGATAAACTATGCACATTGGGAATGGTACCCAAGTTGGATGGTGTAATAGCTTGCTTGTCCTCCATTGTGAGTTTCCTGGGTGGTGAGGAGAAGAAAAAAAATTGGCCAGGGGTTTCCTTTAGAAAGCGCAAAAATTAATTTTTGTGAGGCACTTTTCACTTGGTGATCACTGTTGGCACTTCCAAATGTGTTTTGTATACATGACACCAGAATTCTTGTCAAGGAGAGGCAGACGAGAAAAATTTTGCGTGGAAAGACCTTAGTGGTAAAGGTTTTTGTATTTCACTGACCACTTTTGAGAAAACTGTGAAATTCACAAGTATTTATTTATTTTAGAAAAATTTTGCCAGGACTGACCTTTAGAAAACAGGTTTTTTATTTTCACAAAACACTTTGCACTGAGAAAGGCACTAAAGTTCACAAAAGGCACATTTCTGGCAAATGAAAGGACAAACTTCCGGATGAAAATGACTGAATATGGGGTTTATTGCATCCAACCATATTAAAATTGTTTTATTTATTCATGGAATCAGTCATTGGCTTTATTATTATTCCACTTTTCACTTATGTAAGGGAAAAAACACAATTCACTTTCACTTATGCTGAAAAAAAACAGTACCTATAATGTACAATGGGGAAAGAAAGTCATTATTTTGTCCATTTGGAGAAACATTAAATTGTACTAATTTGACAGACACAAGTGGGCCAATTGGTATATTGTGCAGAAATAATAAAAATACGTAAGTCCGAAATTTTCATTAAGGAATTCGCAAAATAACTGGGGTTCCAGAATCAATGATTTCCGTTGGTATCCCGGTTCAGTCATAAAAAACGGTTTGGATTTAAAACGCAGCCTAGCAACAGTCGGTTAGGATATCGGCGGGAACAAGGCATTTGCGCGCACAATCCGGAATATCGCGTGAAACAAAGGCCGTTGGATTTGGCGCGGATTGCTGTTGCTACGCGCTCGCTGCTTGGTGACGCGTGCGCAATCAGATTCGCGGCGTTTCGGGTACTCAAAATGGCCGTTGTTTCAACTTGCGATGCAATTTATAATTCCAGTCAGATCCGTTATGGATCTAATTTACATATTGGTTTCTGTGGTTTTTTCACAGGATTCACTGTAGAATAACAAGGCATAATTAATGTTTACAAAATAGTTGTTATGCGGGAAGGATTTCGACAAAGGAAGGTCCCGCAAAGTGACCGGGATAGAGAAAAAAAATTCCAGGCTCCATGTTGATGCGCCAGTTGTTAGGGTGCCTCGATGTCGGCTTCTAAACCAACACCAGGGCCCAAAACACGTCCCTGACTAGCTCTCAGCGGGACTATGGTACTCTCTATTCAGGGGGGTGGGCAGCTCAAGGCTAGGGAACTTCTCTCCATCCTCCGGTGACCCACGGGATCCTCACTGGTCAACAATCCTCCCGCCGTAGCAGAATAATAACAATGTTAAATCATTTAGACATGTATTGTAAACTCAAACACATACATAGGTTTCTACAGTACAATTCAATTACAAGAAATGCAAATTACACAAACCTAGCTAAAGTGTTTAACTCTCTCTGACTCTCTCTCAAAACGAAACTCTCCGAGTCGTGATTTCCGCGGGGGCCCTACATTTCACTGAATTACGGACAACATTTAAGGAGGAAATCAAGATACAGCTTACATGTAGGTTGGCAGGAACCTCGTCTCATGTGGCAGCTTCATCAGGCACTTTCGTAGTCTAAATAGACCGAACTATAGTGGCAAAAGACTGATTCTACTCAAAAGTATTTCAATAATACATCGCGGCCCCATTGAATTGGGTCCGCCGGCTACAAGTGAGCCGCTAGCGTGCGTTCGCCAAGGCGCTCAGCTCTTCTCTGGCGAGCGCAACGGGAATGCCGAGTGGCAGGGCACGGGGGAGAGGCAAGGGGAAACAGGATACGGGGCGGGGGGAGGCGGCGGCCGAGCCGTGTGGACTTGTGCTGCGTCTTGTGCTCTCGTATTTACTCGCTTCAAGGGCGTATCGTAACACAGTATACAGTCTTACATTAATTAACTCCTCACAATCGTCTCAGGAATCTCATTTCTACTGCATGTACTTGTCCTTAATCTGTTAATTTTATGCCTCACTGCCAAATGGTTGTCATCAAAATACAACAGTGAAACTCCATTAAAAATTTCATAATATCATTATGTTAAAAAATATTTCGCAAATCCATAAATCAGGCAGTGCCACTTAATATGATTTCATGATTAATTCATAATAACTTGTATCGTTAAAAATTTGCCGTGAAATGAAAGTGCCTTAATTTACCATTATAATAAATAATAAGGTATTTATTACCTTGGCAAAACAGTTTTGAGTACTGAAAAAAAAGTTTTATTTGATAATTTCAAATGAGTCGAAACTGCTCGGAACCAATGGCATTATTCTATATCCAATTTGTAGTTTTTTTATTTATGTATTCTAGTATACTAGCGCCGTGTGGCTTTTTTAAAGTTATATAATACCAACATTTTTTACGCAGGGGTTAGTAATATACAATAGGATGCAGATGATGAGGCGACCTCCCTGATAAACGATGCTACCATTTTTTTAAATTTTTATTTTTGTACATTTTGTTTAATTTAAGATGAAGCCATACTAAATAATGCAAAATCATACAAAATCGTATGTTTTTGTTTTGAAAATTTGACCGCTTAGAAGTTTTATAGATGCTTCAATTAAATACTGCGTGTAGAACATACCTTGGCCCTTAAAAATATTGGACATTTTTAAAAATTATTCTTTTAATAAGCTTAGAAAAAAATAAAGTATTAGGTCTATAAAAAACATTTTTAAGTGCAAACTCTCCTACTTATGAACACTTTTTTGGATATGGTTTTATTGCATAATGTGGCAAATTCAGTTTCTTATATAATTATTGCAAAAAAAAATTAAATTTACGCCCGAACCTCACAAAATAAAATAAAATATGCATTTTCGCACTGGTATTTTTGACATCACGGCGACAATACGGCAGTCGACGAATTTTTTATATCAAAGTGAACCTTATACCGTCCACCGAAGAACGACTGGCAGCCGCCCCATTTTTCCGTCATTACTCCTCCGAACGGAGCGGAGAAAAAACGTGTTAGGGTCCGCGCTGCTTGTTTTCGTGAAATCAATTTAAAAATTCCGTTTTATTACAATAAACAATGCGTAAAAAAGGAAATAATGTTTTTTACAGGCCTTTACGAAATCAACATGTAAAAATAAATTCTCAAATATCTTTTCCAACCTTTCCAAAAGCTTTTTCTCAAGTATTTTTAAACTCCTCCCATTAAAGGACGTGAATTCCGATTTCGATTTTTTCCTGTACTAGTGGATCGCCTTAATTTAATTTTAAATTTTACTTTTTTATGTGATGAATTTTATTATTATTTTTCGTTTTCATTATGTTATTTTATATTAATTGTGTTAATTTTATATTTTAATCTCACTTTAAATCTTCATCTCATCATCATCATCTTCTTCCCCTTATCCTATTCGGGTCGGGGACCCACTTCATCAACAAGGCTCATCCATACGTCCCTATCTTTTGTTGATTGATCGGCCTCCGTCCATGACAGTCCCATCCTCTCCCCAATCAGTTTTTGGAGTTGCCTCGCCCAACTGTATCTGGGGCGGCCCACTGGGCGTTTACCCTCTGGAATTACCAATTACATGCCCAAGTCACCTCAGCTGCAATTTTTCTATGATATGTTCTATGAACGTTATAATTAAGATTCCACTATTGAAGTCAAAAGTGTTGTAGTCTTCAAGAAATGATTGGGAAACTCCGAGACACTGTTATTGTTTAAAGATTTTATATGTTATTTTATCCTTATTTCAAAGTTTCTCGCAGTTTTACATATATAAAAGAAACCACTATCATTATATTTCTATTTATAGATTCCAAATTTTTTTTTTTAAATCTCCATCCTTATTATTTAGAATGTAATTTTTAAGTTTGTTTTTTGCATAAAATACAGGAAGAATTTCATTTGACATTATTTGTTAAGGAATTAGAAATTTTATTATTAAAATATATAATTTTTCTCCATTTTTCTTTTCCTTTTAGAATGTTTTCAAACAATTTCCATTAATTTTCAAAAAAATATTTTTATTTTGCTTGTTTCCTGATGATTCATACAAAAAGACTCTGGTATAGAGTAACCCATAAATAATCGATTTTTTGTCTTGTTTGGAGAAACGTTCAACAATTTATGGCTTATGAAAGGGTTTCCAAGAAAGATTAACCACCCTGATCCCTGGGCTTGTTTACACGACAATGTAACATTACTAGACATACGTGTGACGTAGGAGGCGTACCTTAGTTACTAATGATGATAGTATAATCCTTGGTCAATAGATAACTACATAGCTAGCGGCTCTAACGATGGCATTACTGATTAATTAAATTGAATTGTTTGCTTAAGTGTGGAATGTCCTAGATTTGATAACAATTAATGTTGATGGAATATTTAAGCAGGGGCTGGTGAAAGACAATTATCATATTTATCGTCATTATCATATTTCAAGCGGAATGTTTAATTGAAAATGCGCATATTCAAATACATTGTTTTATTATTTTACGTTTATCTGAATTCCAAGAAGAGTCCCAACTGATTCCTGCTAATCTGAGCCAGTGATATAGCAGTACTATAGCAGCTCAATTGGGGTGTATTGTGAGGGTAAGAGGAGAGGTAGAATATAAGTGATAATTTCCATCTACCGTCCCGGGTCAGTTACAGCCACTGCAATTTTTTTCAATGAATTTCGATCTCTCCTAGAGTGCACCTCCAACTATAATTGCGACGTTATCATTCTGGGAGATATAAATATTCACTTGGAAAAGAAAACCAATCCCTTGACAATAAAATTTAACAAAATTCTACGTGACTTCGGCTGCGACCAGTGGGTGAACTCACCTACTCATGACGCGGGAGGTATACTAGACGTAATAATTTCTCGGGTCGGGTTTCCCCCGAATAGCGTGGATGTTACTGACATTGGACTCTCGGATCATCGTCTCGTGACATCCGTTTTTGCCTTCGATCCTCCAAAATTGGAGTTCAAATCCGTAATCTCAAGAAATTGGAGAGAATTCGATTTCGAGGCTTTTTGCAACGAATTAAAAGCGTCGCCTCTCTGTGATAAGAAAAAGTATAGCGAGAGCCAAGTTGAAGAGTTAGTAACACTATATAATTCTACGCTAAGGGCATTACTCGATAAAAATGCTCCTTTCACAGAGAAGGTCTGCCGCATTAGGAATTGCCGCAAATGGTTCGATGCTGAATGTCTTCAAAAGAAGAGGGAAATGCGGAAACTTGAGCGGATGTATAGACGAAATCCGACTCTCGGCAATCGGCAGCTCTGGATTGCCCAGCAAAACGTATATAAAGAAGAAATCACACAGAAAAAATCGAACTTTTGGTGTGACCAAATTGAATCAGAAAAGGACCCGCGAAAACTCTGGCAGAATATAAAGACATTGTCTGGAGAGAACAACATCAAGGTCGATTCCTCCCTTGAAGCGAACAGCTTTGCAACACACTTTCGAAGTAAGGTTGAGAAAATTCGGGACCTCAGTGTGGAAGGATCGCTTTCTGTCACATCACCAAGTCCGCTTTCTGGAGACTTCACTACTTTCGCAGCAATAACAGAAGAAGATGTGACGCGTGCTGTGAAGTCTTGTCCAAACAAACAATGCACACAAGACCCCATACCTACCTGGCTTTTAAAACAATGTCTCCCGGATATAGCGCCTGTAATTACCGCAATTATCCAGAAGTCACTAGTAAATTCACTTGTACCGGGAATACTTAAAAAATCAATTATAACTCCGATTCTAAAAAAACCAAACCTTGATACTGACAATTCGGATAATTACAGGCCTATATCCAACCTACCATTTCTATCAAAACTGCTTGAGAAAATCGTTGCCAAACAATTGGTGGGGTACTTGAACTCCGCTGGTCTATTTGCCAAAAATCAATCCGCTTATCGACAGTTTCATTCAACAGAAACTGTTCTTTTGCGGGTAATTTCAGATCTGATCATCGGGATGGAAGCAGGTAAGTTGGGTTTGGTATCTGTTCTGGACATGAGTGCGGCTTTTGATACGGTAGATCATAGAATTTTATTAAATGTGCTTCAAATCGAATTTGGCGTTCGAGGTGATGTTCTCCAATGGATGACATCGTACCTGTCTGGACGAGTAGCTTCAGTAACTTTCAATAAATGTACATCACCTGAAACTCCCATCGAATTCGGAGTTCCACAGGGTTCTGTCCTGGGTCCCATTCTTTTCATTTTATATACGAATCGTCTCGAACGACTCATTCACTCAGCTGGCTTTGAATCACAAGGCTACGCGGATGATTTTTTTATTTTCAAATTTTGCTCCCCGGATGAAAAAGACGTCCTTAAAAATGAGGTGGTTAGTTTCATTAACACAGTCTCAAGTTGGATGTCTGTCAATAAACTCAAACTTAATCCGACAAAGACGGAATTTATTTGGATAGCTTCTCCTGGAAGGCAAGCCCTCGTAGATTTCAGTCCAATCCGTATTCAGGACACAGATATAAATCCTTCTACAGAAATAAAATTTCTTGGTTTCACTCTAGACAATAGTCTTTCTCTTGAGTCGCAAATTTCAAAAGCTGTGAGTTCTGGCTTTTTCCATCTACGGCAGATAAAGTCAATCAGGAGATGCCTTCCCTCTGATGGAGCAAAGTCCCTCATAAACTCGTTCGTTGTCTCACGTATAGACTATTGTAATAGTGCATATGCTGGCCTACCTAAGACACAATTAAATAGAATACAGTCCGTCTTCAATGCTGCGGCGAGAATGATTTTTGGTGAATCTAAGTACTGTCATATAACCCCGCTTCTAAGGGATCGTCTTCATTGGCTTCGATGTCCTGAAAGAATAGAGTTCAAGATCTGCTTAATGACCTTCAAAGCATTGCACGAAATGGCGCCAGCCTATATATCGGAACTATGTGTCCGGCAAAACTTAAGCGAGAGACAGCTTACTCTAAGGTCAGCAGATCTGGATGTTACTAATCGTTTAATCGAACTTTCTCGGTCAAATCGAGCCGTTTACTATGATCGCTCTTTTCGTGTAACTGGCCCTCTCATTTGAAATAAACTTCCCTCAGCTCTTACTAATATCCAGAATTTGGCAGAATTTAAACGGGCTTTAAAAACAAAATTATTTAAAAAATCGTACCATTCATAAATCCTAACATCTTTTCAATACAAGTAATAAGTCATATTCTCAAGTATCCGGTAATAGTTTGGTTTCGGTTTCCTCCTAATTGTACTTTTATGTTTAGTATCTGAATTTTTTTGTAAGAAGTTAGTGTATTATATTTTAGTATAAAAGTTCTTGTTTTGTCCTGTGCTACAATAACACTGTTATTGTATATTATTATTTTCCTCTGTGCTATAACAGCACTGTTTTGTTAATCTTTGTTCTCTTGTCATTGTTTTGTAAATACTGTAAGTATATTCTTTATTTCATAGGTATAATTTTATAAATATTTGGTGATGATCTCGTAAGGAGCACTGTAGGATTATTTTTAAATTTATTATAGTTAAGCGCATTTGAAGTGAAATGCCACAAAACTGCGCTATACAAATATTACGTTATTATTATTATTATTATGGGAAAGTTGAAGGGGGATTTACCTGGTTATCCATTCTGCATGGTTTTCTTTCATCGGGGCTCTGTTTTTTTTATGGATTCTTTCGAAATCTTGTAAGCATCAGCTAGGGCTTATAACAATAACCTTTATTTTATTTTTTGCATTAGCTCCACACAGGAGAATAATTTCATGGAAGGTAATTCCACTCAAGGCTTATGTCATCTTTGGGGATGCTGTGCGGAGGGTATTTTTAGGGGAAGGAGGGAGAGGAAGTTCTGGGAAGGAAAAAAACTACGAGGGGTGGGTAGGAATCTGGGGGTCGGTGTATCCAGGAGTAACGGACGAATGAATCCATCCCTTCCACTGCGGTGCAAAGCAATGTTCCGAGAGAGTCCTGCTGGAGAGGCCAAAAAATCTGCCTGCGGCCTGCCACACCGTTAGTGGGCAACAATTGCCGCCAAGATCCAGACAAACCTGACCCCATGAACCCGGGCAGTGGGCACCTCTGCTAAGTCACCATACGTAACGAACCACCTGGGGTTACCTATGTCAGAGGTGTTGGTTATCCAATAAATCTGGGCGGCGGTACACATAACCGCCTCCAAAATTAATGCGTCTATCTAACTAATACTGGGACTCATTCGGCATTTTTACTATCACCAGCTGATGGATTGTATTTTATTAAATGAGTTTATTGTACATTAATGTGAAAGACAGGAAGTTCTTAACTTTTTACTCAAATTTTATATAAGTTATTTTGATTCGTAGACATTTTTAACAAGTCTCATTTTAAAAATGCAAAATGAATAATTTCCCGCTCTTGGAACACGGTGTGATTTTTCCATGGTGGAAATGATTTACGTATTCCTGAAATAAAAACCCTGCCTTCGTTATAAATTCGGCAGTTCTAAACGGCAAAATCGTTATCGTCTGCAACCTAAATGATTTTTTGCGAATTCATACAAAAACATAACAGGCGTAACATGTACGAATTTCACGGCGGCTTTCATGCTAAAATCGAATATTCAACACGAACAGTCTCGATTTTCTGAATTTTCACAAGTGTTTTGATACCTTAATAAAATACAAATAAGAACGTCTGTTTTCTGAAGCAGCTTTTTCTCTCTAATGGAGATCTCTGGTATCGCGAAATTTGTTCGAAGTTTCGTATCTGGTGTTCAAAGTTTAGACCAAATGGTTTTTAGCTTAGAATATAATATACATCATGAGCTATGGAGTTTTAAAATATCCTATTAATTGGCAAAAACCAGCAGCAAAACCTCTATTTGGATTAACGAAATTTCTTCCTGGCGACCTCTAAGTATTTTTTTCTGTCACTGTTTTCTGCTCGAAAGTCATTTTCACATCATATTTCACACTCAACGCCTGTATTTTTTCTCTTTTCTTCTCAATTGAAATGATTATTTATAATAAATTACATCACCAAATCATGCCTTTTCTAGGAGAAAACCAACACGGTTTCATGCCAAGAATACCACGGTTTCAAATCTGTTAACATTTTCGCGATTGGTGGCCGTCGGACTGGACTCGCGACACCAAACAGATGTAGTGTGTACGGATTTTGCCAAAGCTTTTGATCGAGTTGATCATGATATTTTACTACATAAAATGCACAAACTTGGTTTTGATCATCAAACACTTATATTCTTCTCGTCGTATTTAAAACTCAGAAGTCAATATGTAATAATAAATGGACATGAATCTAAACAATTCCTGGCGTTATCAGGTATTCCTCAAGGGTCAAACCTTGGTCCTCTGCTGTTCCTTATACTTATAGATGACATACAGATATGTGTAAAATATTGCAAATGTCTTTTGTTTGCTGATGACCTCAAACTTTTGTTGGAAATAACCTGTTACCAGGACTGCTTAAAAATGCAATCTGACCTTGATGCTATAGCTGAATAGTCAGTAAAAAACAAATTAGAATTCAACATAAAAAAATGTGTAACTATGACATATACCAGCTCCTGGAAGCCCATAGTTTTTGAATACAACATTAAAGGGAAAACATTATGCCGAGTCAACAGCTTTAAAGATCTCGGTATCGTCTTTGATCCCAAACTGACATTCTCGGATCACATATCGCAGCTCACTCCAGCTTGCTATAAACTCCTGGGTTTCGTCATCAGAATATGTAAGCAATTTGATGATTCAGTAACAATGATAGCCATGTTCGATGGCGTCATAAGAAGCAGGCTGGAGTATGCTAGTGGTGTGTGGACTCTGCACCAAGCTAAGTATATTAATATGCTGGAACAAATCCAGAAAAAGTTCCTTAGGTATGTCTATATGTGGATGCATGGAACGTATCCAAGATTCATACACCATATGGATTTGCTTGAGGCAACTAATAGATTTAGCTTGGAAACTAGACGTTTTGCAAATCTTGCAGTTCTTGGTTATAACATAATCCATAACCGTATTGACAGCCCATTCCTCTTGGAATGTTATGCCTTATACGTGCCTGAAAATTTACCATACGGTAGAACAGATGTTCTAGCACAGCATAGCATGACAAGAGGAATGGTGCTGTTGAACGAAATTTCGGAAACGCTAGATAACTCTTCTTTAGATAGCCTCAAGATTTTTTTGTATAATAATCATCTTCCTAGGTGTTAAGACTGTCAAAATGAGAAAATTGTACGGTAATTGGATAATAATCTGTTGTACAATTAAAAAAATATATATATATATACATATTTTTATGTCTCTAATTTGTTTCTTTCATATTTTTTTCTATTTTACTCTTTTATTTTTATTTTTCTTTCTATTTTTCTTTTATTGTATTTATCTATCTAAACTAAAATATTTATTTTTTTAATCTTATTTTTCTTCCAAGATTAAGATTTCAAAATTAGTTTAAATTCCTGCCACTTCGGAACAGGCTCAGCCTAGTGAGGTGGTTTATACCAAAAAAAAAATGTACATTGTATTTTGTATATATGTATTGCAATATCTTGGTTAATAAATAATTTAAAAAAAAAAAAAGGAATTTTTTAATATCCATTTAACTGCTATTAGCAGTAAAATCTCTTTGCCAATGATCTCTGGCATTATTTTATAAATATTCATTAATATTGTACTTGTAATTATTAATCAAATCCACATACTTATAGGTTATGTATGAATGTTTTCATACTTAGAATAGTTTCACGTTGATTCTGGAAGCATTCGGTTAGAAACTGGGACATGGAGGTTTGGTAGTACACTATATTAAAATCTGATAAACTAAACCCAGCAAAAGCTACTTCATGCAACAACTAGTAGAAGTCATGGAAATTCGGCAGACTGTTTTTACAAAAAAATATCTCGATGAAATACCTGGAATTACTCGAAAGAAATTTGCCCATCAAAAAAATCAGACAAAACCACACATTAAACATCCCTAAATTCAATACTAACTCAAAATAAATACATTAATTCACCGCGCTTCATACATCTTTAACATTTCATTAAGTGAATTCGAATTATTTATCACAGCACCACACATTTTCAAACCTAAAATCAATAAATAACATTTACACATACCTTCATTTTTTAAAAGGGTAGGTAGGAATCTGGAGTTCAGTGTGTCCTGGTCATCCGCCTCCAAGACCTAGACAAACCTCACTCCATGAACCCGGGCACCCCTGCTAAATCACCAAACGTAGCGAACCACTTGGGGTGAATAAAGGTTTCCGGGGCGACTACATGCTACTCATTACACAAAATAGATCGATTCGATTCTCCTCCCTCTCATCATACCATCCTGACATCCTCATCGGATAATGTAACTCTTTTCTCTTTATTTTCACGAAATAATTAAGATGCATCTGAGAAACTAAGAAAATTGGTTGAATAATTTAGACACATTTTACAATACATTTTGGTTTTCCAAATAAATTAAAGTAAAACATAAATAAACCATTTCAATTCTGAAAAGCGGTCTCTCGCCAGCGCTGTACAGATCGTATATCTCATTCTGAATGCACGAATTGTGTATTGAAGTCACCAAGAGCAATCATTGAGTTTTACGTTCGGTTCTCGCCGACTCGATTCATCCAAAATACCTCAACCCGGGCCAGGACACTAAATCATGTTGGCCTTCTAAGATGGACTGGCTTTTGTGCGATGATTAAGTGTTCTGGCCTTAGTTGAGGTTTGATTTCCTTCGACGTCTGCCTTGGCTGTGCTTGGTTCTCCAAGAGAATAGCTTAGGTTATATGAATTCTTAATTGCAGGGAATTGAATCCTGATCAAACTTTGCGACAGCCACACATATTATAACTATCGGGTACCGGTGATGGATTGCACAAGATCTTAGTAACTCCAATGTAAATTAGTATGAGAAGCAATTAGGCAAAGCACATTGAAATGCCTGTAAGTGTAAAAAATCAGCAAAAAAATGCCTGTGAGTGTTTACTTTAATATAATACCACACCGGTTTCGACACTTTCGTGTCATTCACTGACGTGTTTAACCCCTACGTAACAAGAAGGGTGTGTCTATGTGTCTGTGAGTCTGTCTGTGGCATCGTAACCCCTAAACGAATGGACCGATTATGAAACGATGTTTTTTTTTGTTTGAAAGCTGACGTGATTGAGATGGTTATTAACTACAATTCATGAAAATTCAGACGTTTCTAGGTCATCAAGGTTTCAAGGTCATCAAGGTTTCAAGGTCATCAGCTCTTTTTTGTGTTGGGGGTTACTTAAAATTTTGAAAATTTTACTTATTATAACTAACTTAAAAATATATAAACAATTTCGGATATATTTACTAGATATTGTTATATGGGGGTAGTGGGTATCGAATAGTAGTACTGCAAGTGTGCCTAGCGGTTGAATTTGGTAGCCACCTCTGGTCTGGAGTCACAAAAATCCCTGAAAAAACCCCTCGAACATGTGCAGAAATGGACAGTCTATTTGAGAGGTTCTCCTATCTAATGTTGTCCTTGTTCTACCTGTATTTTAACATTTATACACATTTGTAATTTTCCACGTGAGAACGGGTCGTTTCTTCGACTCATTTTTGAGTTCAACACCACGGCTGTAGAAAGATTTTCCGGCTTCTATGTTTCCTCTCTCCTAAATAATAAATAAATAAAATATTTATGAGCGGAATTATGACATCACCGATTTAGGAAATTTTTGATGCTTAAGAAAGTAGGAAGGAGTAGGCGAAGAAGAGAAAGGTTGGACAGTATCGACCTGGCTATTCAGATATTATAATCATTAAATTCGGAATGTTTCTCTGTCAATATTGGGGAACGATTTCTTTTACTAGCATTTGTATGATGGCGAATGAAATAATATTTTCCTTTCATTTGAGTTTCCTTTCTTGCAAACTGTATAAAAGCTATTTTGTTTTATTCTAAGGACCTGTCCGCCTCGCTAATTAATAAAGGATTTGAAAAAACCTGACGGATAATTAATTCTGAGAGTCAGTGTTCACTGTCTTAACTTGCAAAATTAATGATCATTCCTCGGTGGATATAATAAAGTTGTTTAAGTAACGATTTTGAACGATGAAATGAAAGTTTATTTAATGCACTCTGCGGTTGATTTTTGTATCCAGATCTGGTATAAAACTCGTCGACAGAAAACGACCTTTTGAGTCAATGCAAAAGTGAGCAATTCGTTTGATAGAGCTCTGTATCTTTGCAGTGTATCCCGAATCCCGTCTCAAGCGAAATTTTTTCGTTTTTAATTAGAATTCTAGACATATTGACTTTTTTACAAAAACTGTCATTGTACGTACTTTTAAAAATTTAAATAAGTTATTTTTTATTCTAATAAATTAATACTGTTAGTCTAACTAAATAAACGACATAAGTTTTTTACTTAAAATTATTCACACCGAATTAGACTTTTGTGAAATCCCACATCTCACTAATTTCCTTTGATTAGACATTATATAATCAAAGCTAATTTCAAGGTACCAAATCGAGCAACTAGACAAAATATTAAATTTAAGTAAAAAAAAACTACTCATCATAACCTATTGCTATATCTGTCATCATATCTCTTGGTTCTACAACCACTGGTGGGTCTTGGCCTCCTCAAGAGTCTTCCTCCACTCGTCTCCGCTTTGTGCCAGCTCTCTCCAGTTAAGAATCTCCAAGGTAGATATATCTTTGAGGACGTTGTCGCTCCATCTTAATCTTGGTCTTCCCAGGCTCCTTTGCCCTGTCGGTCTTGAGTTCAGCAGGGACTTTGGTGCTTGATGCTCGGTCATTCTCTCTACATTGACCCAGCCACCGAAGTCTTCCCAGTTTTATAAATTTTGTGACGTTTAAATCCTTAAACAGAGTACATATATGGCTCATTGTTATAACGTCTGCGCCAAAATCCTTTTTCTGAAACCGGTCCGAAGAAGCGCCTCAAATTTTTCCTTTCGAAACACTTCCAGTGCTCGCTCATTTCTCTTAGTTAGTACTCAAGTTTCAAGTTAAGTCTCAGCTGCGTATGTGAGTACGGGTCTGTTAAGTGTTTTGTACGCTTATATCTTGGTGTTTCTAGACAGCAGTCTGGATTTTATTTGGTTTTGTTGGCGGTAATAACAGCGATTTGCGTTCACTATGCGCTTCTGGATCTCTTGTATATCTGTATCATGCAGTAAATCTCGTTAAATATATAATATTGAAGAACGCCAATTAGGGTGTGTAAAATTTATAAAAAAAATATTATTTATCATTTCCTTTGTTTCTTTGTTGTTTAATATACTTACCTACCTTGATTGTTAAACGATGAATATGTTTTTAACTGGATTGTCAGCACTTCGCACTTACCAGTGCCAATTTTGTAAGTGTAATCCTGTTAATGCTAGTATTTTTTTTTCTACTTTTTTTTTGCAGTCTGCGCTTTGACGCATTATAAAATACCTAAATTAAACATGTGATATTTCTTATCTCCCTGGTGACCTTTTTTCCAATTCCACCAAAAAAATCCCAACTTTAACTCGATTTAGAAGAGTATTTATGAGATGATGATGAATGTGAATGAGGCAAAGGGTGTATGCCAAGATCGAGTTGTTTGGCGGTCCGTCCTCTCTAACCTCACCCTGTGGAGAAACGGCCTGCCAGTTTGTTAGTGTTTAGTGGATGAGGTACATAAAATTTATGTTTATTTTCAGCACTTCAACATTTGCTTGTCAAAGCAACAATTGTAAAAATGTATAATTTTTTTTTAAAACAACAAAATGCGAGAGTAATAGTATTATTAGTTACTTCATTCTATTACGAGAATCATAAACTTATATTTTTACTCTTCCCGAGTCTTTTTCGAAGTTTCTTGGTATTCTTAAGTTTTGTTTTTTCCATTCATTGTTATCAAAATTATTGTTATAATAACAACAAGTTATTTTCTTCCTCTATGGGTTCCGATGAATCGAGTTAATTTTCTAGAAAATACTAACTTCGAAGAGCATTAACAATATGATCTAAGAAAGTTCACACTTCATTGCATCACTGAGTATTATGGAAAGAAACCAACTACGGGTAAGATCCACCTCTCATTAAAAGCTTTGAAAAAATAATTCTAAAATAGCCGAGTTTCTCTATTTCGTAGTTAGAGTTTAGAGTTCTGAGTTGGCTGGTCACCGACCATTGTGTACCTATATAAGGTGTTTCAGCGCGCACTCGAAGTATTTTAACGGACGATTCCTCAGCATTTTTGAATTTAAAAAGGAAGACTTCATTCTGCTGTCCGGTAATATACTTTTTACAAATATGTTTCCATCACACGTGGCCATTAGGTACATTATCATTCCAGCAGCACCGTACAGACAAGACAGAGCGTGTATCATGCCTCACTGTTGAATTTGGCAGCCACCTCTAGAGCCCAAAAATAATTGAAAAATCCCATAACTCTATGAAAAGGGCGCAGCGTTTTCCATTGATAGACTCGGATTTCAATATTTAGAGCACAGTGAATACGCAGTGGGGATGCTGTGTTTGTTCTTCTGGTATTTCAATGGAAGATGCTTCGAGGGACTAGCGCCATTGATCCCTTCGGCACCGGTGCGTAGTCGAGAAACTCACCAATCACGCGCCCTATGTTTGTGCGGTGACCGGCCAACTCAGAATGAAACCAATTCAGAACCATCTCAGAAAGGTCATTTAGAGTGATAATAAAAAACATATAAAAAAATTGTTTAATAGGTTAAGTTAGGTTAGGGTTACCGGCTATTTTAAAATATTTTTTTCATAGCTTTTAATGATCTTTCTGAGGTAATTCTGAGTTGGTTTCATTCTGAGTTGGCATGGAACCATTTGTACACGGTTGACATTTATCATAAGAGAACGGGTCGCCCTACGACTCGTTCTTGAGTTCAATAGCTCGGCTATTGAACGATCTGCAGATGTCTCTTTTTCTTCCCTCCAACATCATGGGTCTCTGCAAAAGTTCACTCCTTCCTCTCCTCAAAAAGATACTCCACTTGGCATTCTCAAAGATGACATAAGTCCTGATGGAAATTATTTTCCTGAAGGTTTCCAGTATGGAATTAATGTAAGAAAAACTTATATTGGCCTTACAACATAGTCCCAGAGATCAGTCAGGAATCACAGTAGGCATTCGAATAAAAATTAAAAAAAAAAAATTTAAAGACGTTGGACAGTTTTACAGATTACCTAGCAATCGATAAAGTTAGCAGCAATAAATTGTGTTTGTAAGTATACTCAATCGCTAAAGTGTCTCTCCCATAACACGAGGCTTTCAAAAGGTTATTTTTTCAATCCTTCCACTCTTCACATTAGTAGTGTTATAGCGTAGGGTTGTATGTAATAAAGCAAATGTATGTTTTCCTTTCTGGAAAATTGTCGGTTTTATTATGGTAGCCATTCTCATTCTTTGTTTTCTTGTGTGCAGATAAGTGCTCTTGGAGGTCCATAGATGGCAGAGTGCTGTAATCCTGCTTGATGGCGGTCAAGCAGAGATCCGAACCATATCGCGACTGCTCGCAGTCTTTGCCGCTGGAGATTCTGTAAGTTTCCATACCATTTTTCAATACAGATCTCTTTTAATTTATCTCAAATTCGTTTTACATTTTTATCTCCAGAATTGTCGATGTAAGCAATCGCCAGTCTTATTTATTATAAGGTTTTAATTATTACGGAAGAAGATGCCCAACTGAAATAATAATCAATTGTGCCATTATTGTCTGAAGTTCTCAGCTTACTTAAAATAATTAATTTAATGATCAATTTGATTCACTAATTCAATGACCAAGTTCATCCAATGATCAATTTGATCCACTGATTTAATGACCAATTTGATCAAATGATCAATACGGTTCAATGATCAATTTTATTCAATGATTAATTTGATTCAATGATCAATTTGATTCAATGATTAATTTGAATCAATGATTAATTTTATTCAATGATCAATTTGATTCAAAGATCAATTTAATTCAATGATCGATTTGATTCAATGATCAAATTGATTCAATAATCAATTTAATTTAATGATCGATTTGATTCAATGATCAATTTGATTCAATGATCAGTTTGATTCTTTGATTAATTTGATTAATTGACTGGTCAGTGGCTGAGTTGGCATCGCGTTTGGGTCCCACCCAGGCATCGCTTGTTTGACTTCTCGGTTAGATATGTCCTCCATCACAAAACAAGCAACATTTTTCGCTTACTGTGGTGATAGAAGGAGATTTTCAAATTGTTATCCCCACTTTGGGAATATTTGTCTTTCTTTACTTTTTTTTTAAATCTTTGTTTTAGTAGCGCTCAAATGGTATTAATTCTCATTATACCTACATCGATTGTTTCCGGTCTTCAAAAGACTACAATATTAATTTTTACGACTTTTAAGATGAAGCCATACTAAATAATGCAAAATCATACAAAATCGTATGTTTTTGTTTTGAAAATTTGACCGCTTAGAAGTATTATAGATGCTTCAATTAAATACTGCGTGTACAACATACCTTGGCCCTTAAAAATATCGGTCATTAATAAAGTATTAGGTCTATAAAAAACATTTTCAACTGAAAACTCTCCTACTTATAAACACTTTTTCGGATATGGTTTTATTGCATAATGTGGAAAATTCAGTTTCTTATATAATTATCGCGAGAAAAATGATATTTACGCCCGAACCTCAGAAAATAAAATATAATATGCATTTTCGCGTTGGTATTTTTGACATCACGGCGACAATACGGCAGTCGACGAATTTGTTATATCAAAGTGAACCTTATACCGTCCACCGAAGAACGACTGGCAGCCGCCCCATTCTTTCGTCATTACTCCTCCGGACGGAGCGGAGAAACAACGTGTTAGGGTCCACGCTGCTTGTTTTCGTGAAATCAATTTAAAAATTCCGTTTTATTACAATAAACAATGCATAAAAAAGAAATTAATGTTTTTTACAGGCCTTTACGAAATCAACATGTAAAAAAAAATCTCAAACATCTTTTCCAACCTTTCCAAAAGGTTTTTTTCAAGTATTTTTAAACTCCTCCCATAAAAGGGCGTGAATTCCGATTTCGATTTTTTCCTGTACTAGTGGATCGCCTTAATGCACAAAATAAATGTCATTTCATCATTCTTAAATTGGCGGTTTACATGATGAATGGAAGATTTTTTAAAATTATGTTCAAGCTATTGAGTTTAGACAAGATTCACTTTTACTAACTATGGGACTTCATGAGTCAAATTTGACCGCCACGTATACATATAAACACCTTATACTGTACGAGTATAACATGTTTGTTATTTATTTATCCTTATTATGTTAAATAAGTATTTAGTTAATTATTAATGTGTTGTTATACATTTGTTGAAGATGGTGCTACATCTAATGTATATTTTATCAAAGTGGTACCACACGCCTTGTTAAACCGTTTAACCAATCAGTAAGATTATAATATAAATAGTAAGAAACTTGAAGTAAAAGGATTTTTAAATAATTGAAGACAATATTAGCGAAACTCAATCGAAAATCTGGAGACAGAAAAATCAAAAAAAGATATTGGTTCCACTGGGACTCGAACCCAGGGCCCTTTGCTGACATGACAAGAGCTCTACCAACTGAGCTATGGAACCCATTTCCAATTCGGTGTCTTTTAACTGTATCATACTTCGACTAAGAACTACCAACATAATCTTCATTTTCTTAACGCACCCTTACACTATCTTTATATATGATTGCAAGATTCAACCCAAACTAAATGCTATCTAGATAGTGTCTGCGATTGAGTTTCGCTAATATTGTCTTCATTTAATTAAATATTATAATTTGAGATTTTACTCATAAAGTAAAAAAATAAAAGGATTTTTCGTAAAAGGTATTGTTTTTAAAAAATGTTTATATTTATAATAAAAAAAATCGAGGACACAAATCAATATAATGATAACATTTTTAATATTTATTTTAATATTCGAGGTTATTATAAATCTACATAGGTATCTTAGGACAATTAACGATAAAACGTATTGTTTTAATAAAAAAAATTATAACATATATTTATTTTATTTGTTTAACTTATTGTACTTATATAAATTATTCACTCAGTCTTTGTCCAATTGGTTGAATGGTCAGCTCTTGTATCTGAAAAATATTTAAATTAGTTTCATAATTAATATTCGTGTAAAATTGCAAAAAGTTCATTATTAATTAAAATGAGGCCATAAATTATTCCAAAACAACAGAAATATCTCGATCAAAGGAACTCTAAATCTTATTTTCGCGATTTTGCAACAGCCTTTAATAAAATTAATTCAAGACGGCTGCTGAAAATTTAGAAAAGCTTAAAATTGAATACATAACTGGGGATGTTATTTTTTAATCAGACAATTCTTGGCTTGTTATAATAATCACTTTCTTCGTTTCGATTCTTGAAATTAATTTGAAAGTAATTAGGTTGAAGACGATTGATGTTTTCACTGGAAACATCTTAGTAATAATTCATTTAAAATAATGATTTGTTATGATTAGACTCAATTAACATAACTTATGATCGCAGAAACACGCTATAAATCAAACAGGCATTTCGGTTGCTTCCTGTGAAAGGTTTTGCATTGAATGTGGTTTTTAATACGATACATTATCCGGAGACCCCAAAACACAGAGATCGATCAGGGTATCTAGCATGGTCGATCGATATAGGTTTTATCTAAAATTTCGAGCACGACTGCAGGCCGCTAAAAATAACAGTTTAGGTTGAATAAATAAAGAGCCCTTAGTCGTTGTGAACTATTGTTTGTTCGTTAGCGGCCTGTAGTCATGTTCGGGAGCGATGACAAGTTACCGACATTTTCGATATAGCATGTTTTGGAATGTCTGGAGGGTGCGGATTGCAATGCCACCTGCCACCACATGTCTCAGAAAAACAGAGATCGAATAGGCGTACTGACAGGCGATCTTGTTGTGAATGCGGTTGGTTTGTTGGTTATAATATTATCCCAGAATGGAAAGAGATCAAACAGGCATACAAAGGATCCGGTGCCTGGTGTGGAACCATCTCGATGATCCGATCTTTTAATGCAAATTGTTATTGTTACTTTATTATTTCGGAAATAAAACAGAGACAGAAAAGGCATACGGAGTGCCCTATACTTCGCGTGGAAAGCCTCGAAATTTCAGTCAATCTTTGAATGCATTCTCGATGTGCCGTGTGGTTTGGTATTTTGGCAATGCAGAAGCATATTGAATGCAATTGCTATGATTCATGTTATCACTCACTTCAATCACCTGCCACTACAATATATCGTTAAATGAAAAGAAAATTCTTGCTGTGGCTTTATTTACTTTTTACTATTGCTATTGTGAACTTATCGTGAACTTAACTAGTTACAAGAAACTAGAAAATAGTATGTTAATAACTAATTGAGGGATATATTACAGGGTCCTCTTTATGCAATCCACCAAAATTTTGTTTAATCAGTTAAAAGAGCCTTAACTAAGACAATGTTCAATAAAACAGGAACAAGCAAAACTCTACAAGACATATATTACATAAAATACTTTCTATTAACAACATTTTTTTAAAAATAAAACTTAATGGAAGTACCAGACCACAATGATAATATGAAATCTTCAAATTAGAAACATTCAACAGCAATATAGCATTTTCAACCCTGTCTCGCGACTCGCGACCAACGCGTCGGTAAATGTTACATATTATTATGTTAAATGTTTTTGATATCTGGGGGTTAACGCTAGAAGTGCCTATAGCAGTTTTGGTAATTTGATTTGTAGGCCTCTAAAACAAAAAAAAATCCCTTATTTGAAACTCTAACTCTTCTTACATTAAGCCACAGTTGTATATTCTCCAACCCTATGGAATCCATCAAATATTTAGGAGATGGGTTTACTTTAAAAAATTGTTATTATTCTTGATTTTGCACTTGTTGTTTCGTATTATTTTTCTTTTCTTCTCTATTTTAAAATGTTGGTAAAGTAATTATTATTTTTAGTATCCAATACACATCGCAAGATGAAACTATTTTGTAAATGGATTGTAGAAATACAAGTGTAAGGTCATCACCTAATTGCCAATATTAAAATACTGTATATATTCACATTCAATCTATTACTCAGCCTGAGTTGTTTTTGGAAGACACCTTGAGTAATATTACATTCCATCACATTTGGCGTTCGTAGTGCTAATCTTCTTCTAAATTTTACAATGTAATTTTATTTTTTTAAATTTTATATCTTCAACATTTAACGTTTTTTTACTTATACTTAACTTTACCGGTCTATGCGATCGATTAACGCAAGAATATCAACTATTTTATGATAAAAGTATGTATGTTTACCAGATACAATAAATGCATTAATAAAACAAACATAAAATAGAACGAACAGGCACACCGAGTGCCTGCCCACTTCAGTGGAAGGTCGGTTCTTTCGGGTCTCCCTGTTCTATTTAAACTTTAACAGTACACGGATATACCTATAAGCGACTCGCTTTTTGTGCGCGTAGCATAAGCACCGCTCGTGAGTGTCCGCCATATTATTACTATTTTTCAGTGTTCGTACATGACGCGACGCGTCGACTACGGGTTTGTCATCAGTTGCACGCTACTTGCAGTTCTGCTAGCTCGCTACTCAAATTGCATTAATATAAGGTAAATGGTTGTTTATAGGCGTTTAAAAATTAAAATATAAAAATTGTTACGCGTTAGGTAATAATTAAGACAGTCCCCTATCGTTTCTAGTACCCAATAATATCTATTGTTCACGGATTTTCTTAATTTTATTGTTTCATTGGAAACGAGGTTTATTTCCTGTAAGCTGAAGACATCTTTTCAACTTGAAATGTACTTTACTTATTATTTACCTACCATTAAATATTTTCAACTTGCCAAATTTTTATGTTAAGTTATTTACATATATTACTTTAAAATATTTTTTCATTGTTGCAATATTGTAATATTTACATGATAGTATTGATTGTTAGATTTATAATCTACACACGTCTTTCTCAACTTCTGTTTTATATTTCTTCCTGTTTTACAAGTTCACTAGAGCTACCTTTTTCATGTCGTAGTTAAACCTGATACTATGTTATATTAAGAAAAAGCCGAATGGCGTTATTAATATTGTAAATAAATAAATAAGTAATATAATATTTAATTAAATGAAGACAATATAGCGATACTCAATCGAAAATCTGGACACAGAAAAATCAGAAAAAGATGTTGGCTCCAGGTTTTCGATTGAGTTTCGCTAATATTGTATTTTTAATTAAATATTATAATTTGAGATTTTACCCATAAAGTTAAAATAAAAATAAATAATTTATTATCTTCGTCGATTAACACTTCACATCATATGTATTAATTCCACGGGTGCAGTTGAAAAAATGGTCAAGTTCAGTATCGTTCGAATAGCGCCGTGTACGAAAACCGATTATCTTTAAAGAGTAGCATATCGGTTGGCGACTTGGGGTAACATCACAGTCACGTAGTTTATCAATATATCTGTGTACAGAGGGCTTAATACTGCAGCTGAATGCAGTTTGTTAGGATTTATGCCTCTAGGAGAGAAGCGTGTGAATTTTCGATATGGTAAACATTTGTCTTACCTGTGCATTCGGCCTGCAGTTGAGCACATAGATAATTGCATCCGATATATCTTCCGGAACCAGTTGCTTGAGGTAGCTATTCTCTCCGTTAAGTTTTTCAGTAATGCCGAGCACGTTCGAGGCGAATGTTCGTGTCATTTCCGTGTCGACTGCTCCCGGACTTATGCTCTGTAAAACACACAATAGGTACTGCTGAAATTCTTATTCACCGTGTCGTCTGAAATATTATTACCACTACTTTTCCTCCTGAAATATGGAAATTGTATGCTAATTCTTGTATATTGTGCATTAATTTCACATTTTCACACGATACCTTTAACAAAGGAACATTAACCTGAATTTTTAATGATTGCCATGTTTCAAATGATCTCTTTATGTTACTACATTCAAAGATAACCTTTACGTTTTCAGTATAAACGACCCATTATCATTTAGAATTCAGATAATCATCGTTTATTTTTATCTAATGTCATTTTAAATAATAAAGTATGGATTTTAAGTTTTACATTCTTTATCAACCAAGGCAGGTGTTTTCATAGAAAACTATCACTTTGTCGTTTGACGTCATTATATACGAAGTAAAATAAAAACTAATTGTATGGATTGACATTACCTATGAAATTCGACAGTCACTTTGTTTGAACCTGATAAATAATATCTAATGCTGCTTTTTTTACTTATACACTAAACTTATTCCAGTCTTCAATTCACTGATTCGTGTTGCATTGATGCAACGATTATTGTTGAAGGTATATAACCCGCTACGCAGGTTTTTGTTGCTAAGCTTTGAGGGCGGCTTTTGCTTTCATTTGTCACCATTTTATAAATCCGATAGGAACTGATTCCAAAAATAGCCAGTTCCTCGGATCCTCTGGGATCCAGTGACAGCTAGTCACCGGGACAAAGTAACCACAACAAGCAATGCGTCAAAAATAATATATAGACGCGTGGAATTATTATTCACAACTGCCAGATACAATATTATTCATGTTATCGTCAATCTCTCCATATCCGGAGAGATTCATGAAATTACAAATCCAATAATACTTGTACTTTCGCCTGCCATATGATGCTCCTCGCTCTATCGGCATTGCTTTAATTCGGTTCTGTTACAAAAGTAGATTTGTATACAAACTCCACTTACGAAAACGGTTTTGCGTAAGGCGTGGCGTCCGAGCTGTATTCTTAGCCGGATTCTTAAATTTCAACCTTAAAGTCGCTGGGCTATCAATATTGTTTGATGATATCCAATCATTTTTCTTGCGGTCAGTGGTTGAGTGGGCATCGCGTTTGGGTCCCACCCGGTGTTCGATTCCTCGGCTGGCTAAGTCCTCCATCACGACTCAAGAAACATATTCGGCTTACTGTGATAGTAGGAGATTTTCAAATACTGTCGGGTTATTATAACCCGGGAATGTTTGTCTTTCTTTTAATTTTTTTTTTTATCTAATATAACTTTAATAAAAAAACAAATATTTCTGATACTCGAAAATAACCCCTATAACCTTAAAATTGTATTTACACAGACTTTATTGGTGTTAGTAATAATAATAATGAACTCACGGTGACTTTTATCCTGCTCTTGAGTGCTTGTAGTTCAACCCTCAGCGACTCAGTGACAGCGGTGACGGCGTGTTTACTGGCGGGATACATTCCGAGGGGAGTGTGGGGGAAAAATGGCACGTTATGCCCGGCCAGGCTGAAATCAATACCACCCCAAATAAATACAAGTATAAATAAGAAACCAAAACAATACACTCCGAAATAAAAAAAGTATAATATTTATCGGAATGTGGCATCAAACAATAGATTACCTGAAATATTTTAAAACCGTTTTTCTGTTGTCATTATTTTTGTAACGTTTTTTATTTATTAAAATTATCAATTCTCTGTACTTATATAAATATATTTGTAGCGTAAAAAAAATCATTTATAAATGTTAACTATTTCTTGAACAATGACGGAGAATTTAGTTAGCAGAAGAATTGAACAGCGATTTGGAAATTTCGACTTGGCGGGATCCCGTGGCACCTTTTTTTCTAGTTATCGAGAAAACTAACAGATATACATATTTTATTTTCAAAAAAACATGTTGAATGGTTGCATAAATCAGTGTAGTTTCAGCAAGATAATTAAATTATGTTCACAATAACATCTCAAAAAAACATAGATTAAAAGTAGGTATTTTCGATAAGTATTGTAAAATTAAAATACATAATGTAAGCAAACGGTCTGGGTTCGAGTCCCAGTTGAACCAATACCCTTTTCTGATTTTTCTGTCTCCAGATTTTCGATTGAGGTTCGCTAATATTGTCTTCATTTAATTAAACATAAAAATAATTTTAACAAACGTTATCAAATGTAAACAATATAAAAGAAGTAAAAAAAATAATGATAATTAGGGTTCGGAATTACTTACTCAGCTGCTACTAATAGGTCATTTAGAATTTAGATAATACTTTTAACACATGAAAAATGGAACCTAACCTAATAAAATATCCATTTTAACTACGAAAATAACCACAATTTTCACGAGCAGTAGCCTCCACTGGCATGGATGTTACTCTCGTGTTGAGCACAAATGTCATTAAAAATAAATCAAAGAACCCAAAATCCCTTACGCGTTTGACGGAACAGGACCCACAATCTAATGACCTGACATTATTACTTTCTGAACGATACGGTTCAATTAGGTATTCCATAATCCAACAAATTTTGAATGTAGTTGTAGTATTTCATTTTCTCGGTGGTTAAGAAAAGACGCTACGTTCTTATGAACTTTTTGTTTGAATTTATCTCCATAAATAATTTAAATCAATCGATCACTCACCATCATTCACTCACATCTACCACAAAATAAAATAAATTTGATGAAAACACTAATAAAGTTCATACTTCGGTGCAATTTATTGCTGCATTGACATGAAACCGAAACACCCCATTTATTTGAATGGATAAATTTTAACTTTATGAAGGCAATATTCGAGGGCTAACATGTCGATTTATTTTATCGTTATTTTCAACAGCCTCGTCAATAATTTAATGCATTTCTGTTAGTTAGGTTTTACTTTTATTTGTAAAACAACTTTGCGTGTGATTGTTACGCAACCACTTGTAGTATTGAGATTGAATATTTAATTTATGGGTAGTTTCAGAATGTGCGTGATGAATTATAACATATTCCGTTTAAGCTTGCTTACAGCATACAGATTAATTACTTATATTACAGTAATTATAAATACTATGTGCTTATTAAAACTATTAAAACTAATTACCCTTAAGTGTGCCAGTTTCTTTCTACTTCGGCCATTGAAAAGGCAAAGCGCTTTTGCAGTTTTTCAATAATTTTATAATATTGTACGATTTTCACGAACTTTTAATTCTTTTTCAAATTGAAAATAACGAAGCTCTTATTGATTTTATTGGTGAAATTTTTAAGTTACGGGCAATTTCGCCTTCCGAATAACAATGACGTTGAAGAATTCTTAGAACTTTTTGACACTAAGAGAGGTATAAGGACAACTCCAATTATAATATGTAGATATGTTTTTTAAAATATAATTATCAAAATTTTGACTGTGCAAACTCTAATCGAACTAGGCAACTACAAACAATTGATAGAAATTGTGGTGTTCGGTATTTTGTAAATGATCCAAAACACTTAACTTAATTATGGAGGTTTAATCAGTGATCAGTAGATTCTTAATAATAACAATCTGTTTTAATTATGTTTGCGTATTTGCAATAATAAGGCTACAAGTTAGCCGACCTAACTGGGAGAGAGCAAGATTGAATCTGGCGGTGGCGTTGGTGAAGACCATAAATGGCATAAATATACCAAACCACCCACATAAATGGTGAAGACCGTCGAGTTAGCATAGGCGAAACCAGTGCGGCATCTCTGTCGGTCAAGTGGAGAAGTACTTCCCTGCTGACATCTCGCGGAGCAGTTGGAAAGCTTTTGCAAAATATTACAGAAATTCAAAATGGAGGCTAGTAGAACCAAGTAGAACTATCGAAAGACCACTGCATTGCTAGCTCAGGAGGAAAAGTGAGGTGTCGGGAGTTGAAATCATCAACAGTGGACGGGAAGGGTATACTATATTTTCAAACATTGATAAGTTTCAGATACCTAAGAAGTCTTGTAGTGGGACCAGGAGACATAAAAAACAATTACGATATTGGTGAATTGTTTTAAAGAAACTGAGCAACTGTTAAGGGAATAAGTTTCAACGTGGGAGATAGATAACACAATCGAACTACGACCTGAATTCTTACAAGAGCTGCATACCTCTATGCATGTCTTTCTCAGAAACTAAAACTACTCCCACATAAAAAGTCTCCAGCGTCATCCGATTTCTCGGGAAATGATTTATTTTGAATCCAGTTTGTTAAGAAATAATTTTAAAGATAATTGATTAAATTTACCTATTTATATGGATGACGTGTCCATTATCACCTCTCCTTCTCATGGACTTTACAGCTTCCCTGGTACAGAGTGATAGAGCAAGCACATTCACGTCCAGAACTGACCGCCAAGAGTCGCTCGAACCCTCTGCAAACAAAAATGTTAAAGAATCATATAATCAATTTGGCTTTCGAACAGCAAATCCTTCTTTCTGAATGATTTAATAGACAGTGTTGCACTGTCCCACTAAAATCTCTCAAATGTTACTACAGCGATATAAATTTTTCAGAACTATCTGCTGCAAAGCAAAGTAAAAGCAAATATATTCAGTTCGAAATACAATCAATATTCAAAGATCGCGATCGTTCCAATAATTGTTCTGTTTCAACTCAATAGAACTTTACATTGCTCGTTATCGATACATACCGACCAATTCGTGTAATGGTTTTTGTGAGAGCGTCATTAATTTACGAGTGTACGGCCAAATCACATTATAAATTTAGTAACGAATCGTTGGTACTTGTAACATACGAAGTTCGGACAGGACACGGAGCGCGGTTGTTTTCTATTATGTTTCAGATTAAAAAAAAAAAAACTCCAACCAAATCTATACCAGTACCTACCTTGATGTTTTTAAAACAATTTTTGTTAGTGCAACTATTTTTTTATAACTTTTGAAGGTTATTCCCATCAATGTAATATATCATAGAAGAAGAAGATAACATTAATAATCTAAACGGACGTATGAAAGAGAACAAGACACAGAAAAATAAAAATATGACGGTCGCAACTGGGACACGAACCCAGAACCTCTCGCCTTACCGGATTAGGCCACTGTCACCCCCTATACCGTCATATTTATCAATATCATATTTCAGATTTCAGAATTAACCATATTATCTTCGACTAATTTTTTTTTCAGATTATTTGCAACTATCTTTTTCAGTATCGAACAGTCCTAGTTGCGATTGTTATATTTTTATTTTCTGTGTCTTGTTCTCTTTCATATTTTCGTTTAAATTATTAATGTTATCTTCTTCTTCAATGATGTTTTAAAATTCGTTTAATCTAGTGAAAGTATAAATACGATTTTGCAATGTTCAAAGTGATTACTAAAAATGACCTGTACATGAATTAAAAAGTAGTGAGGCCAATTTGGTGGGTACCGCCGCCTCGGGAACCATTTATTGGATAACCAAAACCTCTGCCATAGGTCACTCCAAGTGGTTCGCTACGTTTGGTGACTCAGCAGGGTGCCCGGGCTCATGGGGTAAGGTTTGTCCAGGTCTTGGCAGCGGGTGCGTCTGCCCACCTGCTGCATGGCGGGCCGGATCGAGTGAGACTGGTTGAGCTTTTGACCTTTCCATCTCTCAACCCATCACCTTTCACCGCATTTGGAGGGATGTATTCATACGTCCTAACTAACTCCTGGGCACACTGACCCCCAGATTCCTACTCACCCCTCATACCTTTTCCTTCCCACGACTTCCTCTCCTTCCTTTCCTTTAAAAGACCCTCCACACAGCATCCCCAAAGATGACATAGGCCCTGAGGGGAATTATTTTCCTCAGGACCTCCTGTGTGGAGTGAATGTAAAAAAAAAAAGTGAAGTGATAATTGAGTTTTTATTTTATTTACTCGTTTAAATATCAAAACATTTCCTTCTGAAAAATACATAATATTAGGTTAGTTTAGGCATTCTTAGAAAATATACTGAAGGAAGTTTATTGTCATTATAAACATTCGAGTTGTGACAAATTTATTGGGTTCAAATTTCAAATTTTCTGGAGAGCAAAGTACCTAAGTAAAAACAAAAGAAATTTATGAAAACAATATTTTTATTATTTCAGATGTATTTTATATTCTCAAAATATTGTGTTTGTGTTTCTCGTAACAAGTTCAAAAACTGGTAGAAAAATATTGTAATAAATGAGAAAACAATAAAATGTTTGTTGTGAAGCAAGATGAATGTTCCCAATGGAATGTTTTCTTTAGTTTGTTTATGTTTACAGAGAATAAACCGGTATTTATATTGATGTATACATTTACAAAAATACAGGATTTTGATATAATCCGTGGAAAGAAAATTATATGAAGTAGCTCACGAAAATTTTATTTTGTGTTTAAAGGGTAGGTACTAAGAAGGTGGAAACATGTTTTATTAAGATTTTTAGAGAAATTAAGTATCTACCTACGTGATTTAGAATATAAATTAAATGTAGTCAAAATTTTCCATAAAATCAAAAGTACAAATCTCACTTAGTAGGTATAACGTTATTTTTGTACAGCCTACGGTGATGCCAGTAAATAGAATAGGAAAATATTAGATGTGGGTATGTATACGAAAGTTTATTTAATATTCCGCTAATATATAGAGATTAAGTTTTTGTCTAGTGTCTAGTGAAATAATTAAAAACAGAGAAAGGATTTGTCTTTCAAAGAACTCAAAAGGAAGTGACACGGTCAGAGATAATTTATTAGGGCATTCGAATATTGATTTCCACGTTATCTAAAAATTTAGTATTTGTAGATGTCTGTCTAATCAACTGGCCTATCGATATTTAAACTTCAATGTTTGTGATTTCCATTACATAAATAATATAAGGTAATGGGTGGTAAGTTGTTAAATTGAAATTTTATTTTTTTGAAGTGTAAACTTCTTTAGTACAAAATGAGACAAACACATATATCTTTAGGATTTAGCCTGCGAGACAATGAGATAGACTAATCGGTCTCCTCATTGTGGGGTGGTTCGGAGCTTCTATCGCGTGTGAACTGCATACTCCGATTTTTTTAAATGTGATAACAGCTTTATGGTAGAAATTACCGTGAACTGAGTCCCAAATAATTATGGAAAAGGCGGTAGCTTCGTTGGTTTCCAATAATTTGTGGCTCGGCTCGCGTATATGTATATGCAGCATAAGAGTTTCGACTGTCCGGAGCTAGTAGAAGTACGACCTCCCCTTTTAGGGAATTTTGTGAGGCTTAAGGATATAGGAAGGGAAAGGAAATGGGTAGAAGAAGATCGGGAAGTACATGGCTCTTCCGACCTGATCACCAAGACCCCTAGCACGGTCGATTGATAAGGATTGTATCGATATGTTTCCGTAACTTCAAAATCGAATCTACAAACACTAGTTGACGTCGAATATTAATCATTGTGAACTGTTATTTATTTTTTTGGCGAGCAGTCATTCTAGGAAATGGTGAAAATTTATTGATACAATCCGATCGATTCAAATTTAAGAATTTAACTTATGAAGAGATTTAGACTTAACATATTTTTTGAAGATTATAAGGGTAATTAAACAAGAAATGTATATAGGATGTACATAAAACATTAGGAATAATAAACAGTCAAAAATATATCAAAGAGAAAGTGAAAATTATATGATGGTACTACCAAAAAAAGTTTTTTTTTTTTTTTATATTTGTCGTAGTTTTTTTCTGTTCGCATATCAACGGGTAATTGATTAAATGATTTTATTCCTTTATATACATAGTGATTTTGTGCTGTTGTGGTTCGTACGGCTGGTACAGTTAGTCCACCAATAGAAGTATTTCTTATGCGTTATAGTTAAGCCATCACTCCCAAGTTGAATTGCCTTGGAAAATTATTTGATTTGATGCAAGCGGGTATAGCTTTATGATCGTGGATTACCTTGAAGTACTGAGGGAATATGTATCATAGTAATACATTCCCTCCATGTCTTTCGTATAATACGTGGGTAGGCTGAAAAGTAATGCACACATGCTTGTACAGCGCGAACAAAATGATCTTCAGAAGCGCGCCAGGTGGAATATAGAATTGACATTACTCCTCTATACGTTCGTGCAAGTTTGAGGTCTTTGAATTCATCCAGTGTATTTTGAGAAGCAGAAGTATGGAGACGTGTTTTGGTGTTTTTTCAATGCAACGTAAACAGCGTGCTGTTATCGAATGTTTAACTGCTGAAAGAGTGACTCCTACTGAGATGCATCGTCGTTTAAATGATGTTTTTGGTGACGATGCTATTGGTAGGTCTACTGTAAACCGATGGGTAATAAAATTTCATAATTATGAGCCTGGAAAAGTAATAATTGTTGATGAAACACGCAGCGGACGTCCGATCATTGATAAAGACGATAAACAATCCAAACTCTTACACGATTTGATTCAAAATGACCGGCGAATCACTCAAAAGCGTATCACAAACCATTTCGGAATATGGAAGAAATGTCTCAGCTTATTTTTTTAAAATTAGGATACCGTAGAATCTATGGACGATGGGAACTACGCCTTTTCACAGGCGAGAATAAACAGCGTCCATTAGAGCCCCTGCAAAACTTGAAGTTTGAACAGATTCCACACCCTCCTTACTCCCCCGATCTTTTACCTTGCGATTTTTATTTTTTTCCTCTACTCAAGAGACGCTTCAAGGGTAATCATTACACCTCGAACGATGAGGTGAAGGCAGCTGTCAAGTCCTGGATTCGAGGAATGTCGGAAGATTTGTAACGTAATGAAAAAACTTGTTACGCGTTGGGAGCAATGAGTTAGCGTTAACGGTGACTATGTTGAAAAATAAATATATGATTTTTAAGCTTAAGAATCGTTATTTAATGTACTTTTTGCCCGATCTTGCTATTTGTTTATGTTCGTGTTTTACAAGCATGTGTGCATTACTTTTCAGTCTACCCTAAGTAATTGAGTTTCTCCAAGCTTTCAGATAATATCGTCGGAGTGCGTGTGCAACTGTGTTTCTAACCCTGGCGTGCGGAATTTATTCGTTAAACATTTTATGCACCTGGCGACATGCGTTTCAGCTCTTATCAAGGCTAATTTAGCTGCAAAACCTACAATGCAGTTGATAAAGTGACACAATCTAACGCGACAAGCGCATTGTTTATGAGTTTAGAACGACGTTAAAAGAATTCAATAAATTAAAGTGAAAGATAAACAGAATTATCTTTTGAAAGAAATTAAAATGCAAAACTTAACACGAACGTTTACTTTATTCTTTTTATTTTTATTTTGGGAGAAATTTCCATGTAAGCAAACAGTGAACTTGGAATATTTTGAGTAATAATAATTAATTACATAACGTTTAAAATAATCTTATCTAACGTTTAAAATAATCTTATTTAACGTTTAAAATAATCTTATCTAACGTTGTAAATAATCTTATCAACCGTTTAAAATAATCTTATCTAACGTTTAAAATAATTTTATCTTACGTTTAAAATAATCTTAATAAGTTAGTATGGAAGATCTACAGTCTCTCGTGTCTAGGATGAACGAAGTATGTATGAAGAATAAGTTAATGATGAAAGTAAGTCCAACGTCTTGGTATTTGAAAGAGAGAGAACGAAAACAATGTGCAATATGAATACTTGGAGCATGTCGATGAGTTTGTGTATTTGGGAAGTATGTTTACGAGAGATGGGAAGGCTGATGGAGATATTGAAAGGAGGGTATACGCATTTAATTCCACTAATATCTCCACACAAGAGGTCATGGGAAAAATAATTTCCCTCAAGGCCTATGTCATCTTTGGGGATGCCGTGTGGAGGGTCTTTTTGGGAAAGAAATGAGAGAAAGTTCTGGGAAGGAAAGACGTATTCGGGGTGGGTAGGAATTTGGTGTTCAGTGTATCCAGGAGTGACGGGCGTATGAATCCATCCCTTCCACAGTGGTACAAAACGATGTTCCGAGAGAGCACGGCTGGAGAAGTCAAAAGGACTCCTTCAATCATTCTCTAACGATACAGACTGACATGCCGCTGGTAGGCAGGCGCGTCCGTCGCCAAGACCCGGACAAACCTCACCCCATGAACCCGAGCACCCTTGCTAAGTCACCAGACGTAGCGAACCACTTGGGGAAACCTATGACAGAGTGTTGGTTATCCAATAAATGATTCCGGGGCGGCAGTACCCATACCGCCTCCCAAATTATGTAAACACATTTGAAAAATAATAAAATATAGCTTCGGCAAACACATCAAACTTATTTCACTGCACTATTTTAATTCAAAATTAATAAAATACTTTTAAGTTTTAACCACAGTTTGAAAATGGCCCTATAAGCCGATATAGCTGTAACGAAAACAGAAACGAAAAAACTTGATAATAAGATTATTAAATTAAATTTTAATTAAATTCGAAAACAATAAATGGAGTTCACAAATTAAACACAAAAAATTAATAGTTTTAAACAACATATTTGTAAGCATTTTTTTATATTAGTAAAGTTTCGACGAACTTTGAAATTAAGATAAAATCATATGAGGAGTATAAACAATATAAACCATACCTTTGATTGAATGGAATAGAGTTGCGACATTGTAATGCAAATGGTATCCATTTAGACAAACTTGAAATCTTGAGTTCAAATATTATAAATAACTAAAAATTCTTTTGAAATGACCCGTTATAAAAAAAAAAATCCTTCGTAAACCACGCCTTATTAGCCCCCTCCACCCTTTTCCCCCTCCCACCAATCCATTGACATATTTAAGTCTATTGTTGTAATTAATTTTAAATAAAGTGTTGAAATAAGATGTAGTGTTTCGTCTCAAATTTCCGATCAACGTTCTGGTTATGGAGTGTTGTTTCTTGTTTAATTAACTAATTGCGAGAAAGCTTTATTATTTGATCTATCCCACGAGCATCTTACGATAGAAACCACTTTCCTCCCAGGTTAGCTCGTTTTCTTTGAAATTAATTTCACCCTAGAACCAAAGAAAGCAATAACAAATTCTTGTCGTTAGGTTTCCGGGAACCAGCTGTTTGTAAGAGATAACACTGAATGATGAAATACATTTTCGAAATGTAATAATTATCTAGTTAGATACCTGTGAAATTTAGATAATATCAAAGATTTGCGATTTACAAAGAAAATTTAAATTTGGTATCAGGCTGTTTGTACTTTCGGGTAATGACCTAGATATAATGAATGAGCTTAATTTGGGACCAGGATCTGTTTACTCGTATTGTTGTAGCTTTCATAGATACCATAAACAAGCCAGATGAGCCGTGAATCATTATCAGCATGAAACCGCACCACCAAACAATCGCCAGTAACTATTGTTCACCCCTAACTACGGCCAATTGCATCAACGTACAGCGAAGCACGCCCTTGTTATGGCCTACGCACCAATAACATAACTTTCATCGGCTCCGCCACTTTGATAGTCCTTGCAATTTGGCCACATTTCCATGACATATACCATACATCTTGATCAAAAAGTTTTAGGATCGGTCACCGTGTGGCACTGTCAGTCACCCGATTGGAATTTTTTTCTTTTGTTGGGTTACCACATCTGTCATTGACACTTCCCTCCGAATTTCAGCATCTTAGCTTGACATTTGTAAAAGTTACGCTCTCCTGAGTATACCTACATTTGTGCGTGTTTTTATTTTATTTTTTACAACTCGCGGATTTCACATAACGATAACGCACCGCCTCACAATGCGATTCTTATCAGTGAGTTTTTGACCAAAAATACTATCCAGCAGCCTTCAAATTCACCTGATCTGGCTCCTTGCGACTTTTTCCTTTCCAACCGTCCTTAAAAACCGCTACGCGAAACGCGTTACAGCACCCGAGAGAATGTCATGAAAATGATATACCGAAAAGGATTGAATCAAGCGCTGAACTAAGTGAGTTGCAGTTGATGGGGAGTACTTTGAAGGGGATCATATCGATTTTGATGAATAAACTTGTATTTTAGATTTCTAAAACTAGTTCTAAAACCTTTTGATCGAGTTAATATTTCTATTATCTATGCTAGCTGGTAGCTACATAGAGATGCATAGATTTTACAGCCGTTCACTAGTGACCGAGGCGTCGCGTCGCGGCATGGCGTCGGTTGCGTCAATCAGCATCGATGTGCCCCCGGGGGATGTAGAGCAGAGTGAACATTCTTCAACAATTTACTATGTGGTTTAGTGATAGTTGATGTTGGAGATCGCTCAGTGAACTATTCACATTTAGCTGGTAAGGTTCTGTACAATTGATAAGGCCCCCTAATGTTGAGTCACCCGGTATGCAACACTTTTATTGTCTTATCGGCAGCGAAAAATACTCAAATTCAACCCTCCATTATGAGCATAATAGATTCGGTGACCAAAAGTTCTGACTATTTATTATTGGTCATGCTATGATGTGCATTATTTTGCTTTTGGTTAAATCTTTAAAACTTAACAGAAAAGTACACCAGATCAAAATATCGAAACAGAAATCAAATGGATATCGATAATCGTTTTTAGAATCAGAATTGTGGTGCAGCAAAACCACAGTTAGCGCATAATTTAAAATAGAAGATCTATTAATAAGGAATGACATGTTGTGTTGACTAATTGATGAAAGTTAGTCAAAAGAAAAAGAAACACGAACCGAAAAGATAAATTATTTAATGTTTGCTTATTGTGGGTGATCGAGATATTGCATACATTAAGAAATAGTCTGGTAAAGGGTTTTTCAATAGGGACGCTCGAAATTTATGAGGTTATAAGCAGCCATATTGTGAAAATGGCATCTGTCAAATTTATTGTCAATTGTTTGGTAGTGTACCATGGAAGGTTAAAACGTTGAACAATGTGCGCTAATTTGAAATTTGATCCAAAAAGGCATGATTATACCTATAGACTTCTTCCTTTGGGGCTATCAATCACAGGTCTATACAAATAAACCTCAAATAATTGACGCCCTCAAAGTCAACATAACAAACGCCATCAAGTAAATTCAGCCAGATTTATGCGACAAAGTCATTGAAAATCGGACCTCTCGAATATGTGCAAGCAAAGCCGCGACGGACATTTGAACAACGTGATAATGCACCGAAAGTCGTAAAATGTACTCTCAAATAAAATAAAAAAATGAGTGGATATCTCACACACAAATTGTTTTATTTATATTTTAAAATCGAGCGACCTTATTACAAATCCTTTATTAATACTAAAAACGATTGTTAGCATAGTGTATTTCCATAGTTTGATTAAATGGCATTCAAATAATTATATACTCAAAACAAATACTTTCAATCAATAACTCCTAGCTCCTGATAAAGCATCACACCTGCCGGATCTGCCCTGATGATGGACACTGCAACGCTGTCCGAAACGTTGGCGTTGGTTGAAGGAGGTAGCGCAACACGGCAAAACACCCCAAAAACAAATAACGAAAACACTTTTCGCCGTGAAAATCTAAAAACGTATCTAACGTAAAGTAGCTTAACCCAAGCAAACGTACATTCGCCGGGTAACCTACATATAACCTTCCTTTTAGGTTTAGCTATTAACTACTCGGCGTTTCTTCATTTTATTTACAAAAACAATTTTCTTTTTAAAGTTATAAACAAATGGCTTGTGATCTTCTAATTTTAGCATAGATTTCTAAATTGATTCTTGTAATTACCAGACGAAATATGAAAGTAAACAGAATGCACTAAAAAATTAATCTATGTTTACGATAAAAAAGATTGTGGGAGTCTGTATCTTTTGCCTTAGTTAACGCGAAGTTAAATGAGTCGTGTTTAACGTACATAATATATTATATACAAGTATGAACTCCTAAGTGGTGAATCTTATAAATGCGACTTATTTAACGCCGATTTAACCAGCTTTGGCTAACCCCCAAAAATGTAGATCGATGAAAGCTCAATGATTGTAATTATGAATATGATTTTCAATCATTCAGAGCTAATGGACGAGGACATAAATATTAGTGGTATACATATAATATGCAAAATGATGGGTGAAAAGGTCCCAGACGTTTTAAGAAAATCTACTTGAGTTGGGTCTTGTCAAGATTCGGAATAACAGAAAAGCATGTATAAATTTTAATGTGGATGTACCAAGGTATTGCAAGTATGCCAGAATGGAAATATGTGGTAGTCCATCTTCATCGAATATTCTTGCGGAAAGTAACGTAGGTATGTGTTAGTTAATTAATACGTTAGTTCAAATTATTTAAAATGATTATTTCTTAAATATCGTATAAACAATAATGATCGGCATTGAAGATATTCGCGTAAATTTCAATCACAAATTGGTCATTCGAAAATGTATTTTTTTATGAGGCGTTGCTTTGTTTTATTTTATGATGGAAAATTATCCGTATCGAATACGAAGTAGGTAATCGTACGTTAGCGTGGTTTGATTTAAGGGGCTTTAGTTCTCCACACAATTTCTCACTCAATATGGTAATAATCCTCATAAATCCTTCAGACTTCTTGGGACGATAAGCAACTTGCTATTATGATCGCTATTTGTGTGCTATATTCATCAATCTTTATTAGTATGTAAGTTTAATGCAGCTATCAGCATGTATTAACTGTACAGTCGTAATAAAGGTAGATTTTGCTCGTAGAAATCAATGTTTAGATGGGTGAAAGCTTAAATTAAATTTGTATTTATAAATGGTAAGGTAATTCTCCCTTATGACTTTATTGGAGTTTTCGGTTATCAGTATTTGCCATTCAGTACACATTCGAATTATTCTTTCTTAATTCTTAAAACATGGTAAATACACTTTGTGGCGTCATTATTAATTGGATGACTTGTAAAGCGCCGCTTTTGTGAAAAACCACCTAAAGGGCACCACTATATCATTAGTATTATCGACATGTTTTTGAAACAACTCTCTTTATATAACTTTTGAAGGTTATTTCCACCAATGTAATATATCATTTAAAAAAAAGATAAAACTAAACGAAAATATGAAAGAGAACAAGACACAGATAAATAAAAAGATAACGGCCACAACTGGGACTCGAACCCAGAACCTCTTGTATTACCGGGATTCTTCAATAATAAAATGTATTTATTCATGCAGCACTTTCTGTGAGTTGTAATTAAAAAGTGGTTTCCTCTTCAGAACTGATAGTTAAAAATATTCCTCTGATTACGATTACGTGTAGTAAAGTCCGCCGGAAAAAAATATCCCCTTTTTTATACAATATTATCAATATGATTGAGTTTTTGAAATAAAATCTACTTACATCTTAATCTACGCCATAAAATTAATGTCCAACATATTTTTTTGCATTTTGGGTAAATTATTAATATTTGGTGCGAAATCAGTAGGGTTATTTTTATTATGAAATAGCTACAAATCATTTTTCTTCAAAAATATTTTTTAACGTAATTTTTGTATAGTTATCACTTTTGTTGTTTGGAGGCAAATACGAACCTAGTAAAGAAGCTGGTACAGCATTATGTCCAATGAACCCCGCACAGTTCACAAGTACATCAACCCCTCCGTGGGTAGAGTTGACCCAGGTAAAAGCATCCAGAATATCTTGTTCGTTGGTCAAATCACACTTCAATCCACGAATAGATCCTCTGCCTCTGACGGATGAATTGAGTCCCTGAAAATAAACAAGTCGACAATATTTAAACATCGTACGTAATGTTAGTGGAAGCAAAAAAAGCACACGTAAATTCACTGCTTTCAGTTTCTGATAGCAGTTGTTTTCAAACTAAATGCCACTGCCCTTAAATTCTAGGGATCGTGAAAAATCCTAAAGATGACATTGTCCCTGAGAAAAATTATCTTCCACCGGGCCTCAGCTGTTGTAGAAAAAAAAATCTAAAAAAATCTATCAGAATGAACTCCTATTTCCGACGATTTTTTGTATTGGACGTATCACTACAAATTTTCTGAACCATAACTTTTCAGTTAATAGTTAATAATAAGTATTTTATTTTTATTTGAATTATCAACTATTTTCATTATAATTTAACAATGTGAGGAAGGTCATAGCACTCTCTAACAAAATAAAGACATTCTAAATTGAAGACCAAATAAACAAGACTAAGAATATTATAAAAACAATACAGTTTTCATGAAGTCACTGCAAAATATGTAACTGTGACATAAGTTTTCAGTTAAAATCTGATAAAAAATTGTCTTTATTTTACACAAACTACTGAAATCAAAAAAGGGTGGAAAGATTATACGATACGATTGTGCCACCCCAGCCAGGAGCACTCCTGTCCTGGTGAGACTGGTACACCTCAGATTATTAAGAAAAAAATCTATATAAGAAAGTATTATATTCTGTATAAGTAATAAAAAAAATTAATAACAGGTTCATGATAAATACATACATATCTGTGTGATGTATTGGTAATCCATGCTATACAAATCTTGAAACAGAAATACATATGTTTATGTAAATGAATCTGAAAAAATATTATTTACAAAATCTTAAAAAAAAACTTACTCTCTCTTTAGTTCGTAAACAAAAACAAATATCTACGCGATGTTTTGAGCCAAGAAAAATCTGTTGAAAACTCCCATCAATCATCGTAAATAAGAGACTGCCGTGTTTGTACTGTTTTGACAAATTGGGTTAATTTATGACACTTCTTTTCATGTAAAGCAAATGAGACGTTTATGTTCTAAAGTATTATTTAAACCAAACGTTTCTTTTTTAAAGCACGTTTTAGATTTAGGTATCTTACTCCAAAAGGATTTCCTTTCGAAAATAGCTCTACGATTCAGTAACAATGAAATTGAAATAAATGTTTTAATAGTTTATGTCTTCGTTATTATATGAAAAGTATCTAATATTGTTATGTAATTAATTTTTCTCTAATGGAAGAAATATAAAAGGTTGATCTTCGCATAATTCGTTTATTCTTCGTTCCCACCATCTCCCACCTCTCGAATCCCCTCCCCCATACATCCACCCTTCCTGCCTCTAAACTGTGTGAAATGCACACACTCCTCCCAACTGTCCGTGAGAAGTATAATTTTTTCAAGTTTAATCTTTACCGCCATGCTACCTCGTCCCCCCCTGCCCCTCCCGCGTTCCCCTTCCTATGGCAAACCCCCCATTCTTTCCCGTCACCCCTCCAAAGGACCGATTGCACTTTTTTAAAGAAATTTCATAACACCGTAGCACACCAGTATGTATAGAATCCTTCGCGAGCGTGCGCCGCACAACTACCAACCAAAGTTTTATCGCAATTGGATGAACGGTTTAGGAATGCATATATAAGGTAAACACACAAACAAAGAAACATCCATTTTTATATACGAGATTAAGATGCGAGTCCAGTCTGGAGCCTAGATCAATATGACAGCACCTAAAAATTTTTTTATTCTATTTGTGTAAATCACCAAAATTATTCTAATAATTGTCTTATTTAGTAATTTACTGTGCCCTAGTTTCCCAACAGTCCTCACTAAAATGAATGCTTGTGTTGTCCTCGAGCGTCAGGGGATTATGTCGATAAATCATTCGATGATTTCGTACCTAATGTTCATCATACACCAACCTTAGGCGATAAATTGCCGTGAGACACAACACACCGCCCGCTCGGCCGTCCGGTATCAGATTTCCTATACCGCCCATGATAGGCAAGGCACGGTGGTCAGACAATCAAAGTTCAGGACCTCGGCAGGACCTTACGAAATAGGTAAGCTAACGTAAACCTGGCCGAAACTAAATTGCAAAGGTTTTTTTTTTTTACAATGTAGTTCTATACTTTACGAAAAATCTTTCTTAGTATTTATTTTTTTTTATATCTGGAGCCAGTGAAACTATGTTATGTCCAAATGGTTAATGTTTTGAGTGTTTGAAGTGAAGGTGATGAGAAGGGGAAGGTGGGGAAGCTGGTCACCAAACACAGCTAAAGCCATTTTAAGGTGAATGGTGGTCTACGGTGATACTAAAGATTAAATATACTTTTAATATAAGACTACAATTTTTTATTAATTACTTGTGAAATTCCAAAAAACTAATCAAATAAAATTTACTTGCGCGCGACGGGATATTGACAGCGACCTTTTATCGTAGCCAAGGATCAAAACCACCAAACCACGGAGGCCGTAAAGTTCAAAAAATTTATAGTACCTAGCACTAAATAAAAATTTATCCAATTAAAATAATCAATGCGTTTTCGTGTCTTGAGGATTTTTCAATAATCACTACTTAAAACATCGTTTTTTTTCATAGATAATCAACCTACATACTTTCTCGGAGTCGGAGGCGGTTCTCCGAATTTCAACCGATTTCTTGCAAACCTCCCTTAAACATTTGAAGTTTCTAAGCTCTTAAAAAAATATATGTTATTCTCGAAGATAATATCTAGACATTTGTCGCGCCGAAACGCAAATTATATAAAATTCCCTCGATAGAAAAAAATCGCAAAGTATGCTCCAAAAATGATTATAAACACGTTTGTTTAGGTTATTTTACAAGTTATATGTATGAAAAAATTCACAGCGTTTCTTTAAATAAAATTAAAGACAATTATTGCGAGATTTTTGCTATATTTTTAACGAGTCGTGTTTTATTAAAGATTTTCATGATTTTTGCATCAATTTTATTGCTGTAAATGTTAGCGCGCTCTTCTAACATTCGTAATTTTATATCTCTCCATCTTCTTATTTTTGGGGCCAGGAACTGAGCCTTAAGCCCCATTAGTGAGAGTTATGTTGTAAAAGATAATATAAGGAGAGAAGGAGGTGTGGAAAAGGATCGATGTAAAGTAACTAGGTACGTAGCTATCTGTTCAGATTACACAAAAACTAAAGACAATTTAGGCAAGGTGGTTTTACCAAGAAATAAATAAATGTGAAAGAACCTATTATTTATAAGATATACATAGGTACGTCTTGCACTTCATCGTATTTGGAGTCCCACGCCCACTGGAACTACATTTATAATGAATTTATTACTGAACAGTTAATGTGTGGTTAATTTAATAAATAAAATAAAAACTCAAGTTCAATGGATTTAATAAATTATTTGCGTGACATTTTCGCACCGTTTATATATATATCACATGATTTTTCCTATTCTTATCTAAACCTAATGATATATATTATCTGACTGTATATTTTTAGCTTTTTAAAATGACCTCAATATTTATATATACATGACAATTACAAACACTGTTAAATATTATATTACGATTATAATATTTTTGTTGAAATTTTTTCTTACTGATAACGCTTTAAAATCAAAAGGCTCGACGTTGATATTAATTATTGAAAGTTTATAATAACGCATTAGTAAAAAATAAAGAAACTAAATTAGATTATTGAGATATGTCTACATAAGTAATATTTTTATCCTCTATGTGCTTTACAAACAATTAAATGATTTTATAATTATTAAAATTGTTTCATTATTTAAGGTTATGCAACACACCGTGTGAAATTCGGAATAAGGCAGCTAACAATAACACGCTTTATGTAGATGGCGATAAGGTTTTAATTCCCGTTTAGCTGCCTGTTTTGAAACGAAAAAAAAACATCGCCAAAAAGCGTCTTTTATTTTTATTTTGCCAAGCCTAGGCACATATATTAAAATATTTTACGATCATTTTGAAAAGAATTCAGTTTTTTACATTATTCATTAAAAAAGTAACCGAAAAGGGATCCGTAAGTAAGTAGGAGATTTTGAACTTTAAAGCAGTTTTTATAGGCCTGCTACTTCTTTTTTCTGGGCTTTTAAAAAGACTTTTAAAATAATACTCAAAGGCAAAAATATACGTTCTACTTTAAAGCATCTAGAATCTAGAATATTATTTCTAGGCGATCTAATTTTCAAACAAAAATCACATGATTTTACATTGATCAGTAGTAGGTACCTTAATTAACAACATTATAACTAAGGAATTGTTTTCTGGAAACCTCATAAAACAGAACCGCGACAAAACCTAACGAGATAAAATTAAAGGATAGGTTAAATTATTTTTGTTGGTTGTTATTTTTCTTCACTCTGGTTTTTCCATGGAATCGTTGCTTTCAAAACAGACGCCAACACAATTTACCCTTTTAATTTATTTTCCGAGATGATTCGACAAATTGTGCGCCATTTAGTGTGTAGTCTGTTCGGTGATACAATGCGGTGTACGGCGCGGGTGCCATGGCAGCTGATAGAATCTGTGTTCAGGGGTTAATTCCACCCCTTCCTACCAGAGCTACCAACAGCTTCCTGATATAGTCCGTCCGCTGGGAACAATTGGGGTGATTACCGGCATCAGCTGATCGCCCCCACCGCAGGCTAAAGACAGGGAGACGAGTAATTGAGGGAAGATACTCTCTGTGTTCATTTTATTCGTTCAAACTAATTGAATTTCCTTTTAAATAAATGAAATAATATCCCTTTGTTTGAACCACTGTATTTTTTATATGCCAACCGGTTTCGGAAAAACTTTTCCTTACTCAGGGCAAAATATTTACTAACTTAATATGACAAATCAATGGGTAAACCTAATATATTATTAAGTGTTGAAGTGGGGAAGGAGGCGTTATTAGTTATTAGGGATAACAGGAAGGGAGGTATGAAGTATGGCGAAAGTGTTGTTTATAAAACATACATACTGCAAAAAATGTCTGCATATTTTTAGAGAAAATCCGTGTGTTCTCTCATAATAATATGTGAAATAAAAATATTTGTTACCTTTCGGTTACGCTCGTACCCAAGCTTTCTCAAAACAGTGGTAGATACTTTGAGTATCGCCTTGTTGAAAGACTACCATTCAGAATTGAGGCGTGACTGAAAGGGCATTAGCCGTGATTTATGGAAAACCTTCATGCGTTTTGTAGTAATAACATATATATTTTTTTATTTTTGTCATCGCTTATTCCCAAGCTTTTAGAATAGAGATGTGCGTGTATTGATATGGATTTAGCAGTGCTCGGTTACCGGATCTGAATACCAGGCACTGTCGCTGTCTTGTTCCGCACTCCTTCTCCTCACTATCCTCAGTCTCACAACATACACCAATGGCGATAAAAAAAATAACCAAGTAATAAAGAATGGTTTAGTATTTTATAAAACAATTAATACAAACATTTTTACAAAATGGAATATTTGTATGGTTTTTACATACACATTAAAAATACATTTTTAAATGTTATACAGTTTTATAAAGTACTATAACAATAGCCTTTCCTCACCATGAGACAATGCTCTTGTGTTTGGTGAGGGAATTCATGCTCAATAATATGAAATCATATAAGTAAATAATTAAATATTGCAAATAAATAGATAAATAAGAAAAACTCAAGATTTATCAATAACAGATTTCAAGATTTAAGAGAAATAATAATAAGAAAAATATGAACTCTTTTAGTAGTTTCAGGAAATTTTTCGATTTAAGCTGAAATTCATTATAATTTTCGACAACTTTTAGATTTAAAGGGAGGTTGTTGGAATAAGTTATACCTAGATCGAGATAAGTATTTTGAATGTGCTTGGTATTAAATTTTTGTGATTTTAATTTTACTCTGATATCCAAATTGAAATGTAAGTTATTTAGCTGTATTTCTTTGAAAGTTTATTGTATTGAATATTTTTAAAATACATTTTGTCTATTGTAGGTACATTGAATATTGAAAAAAAAAAAATTCTGTAGACAATGTAGATGGTTTAAACCTGCCATCATCAATGGGGTAGGGGGGGGGGGATAAAAAAATAAAAACCACAAGTGCCTCACATAATTGATTTTGTACGTAAATCGGTAATACTGAAAACATTAATAAAAATTTACACATCATTTAAACAAAAACAGGGTTTTAAACGTAGGGATTAATAAAATCAAATAATTTGTCTAGGTATGGCACAACCACAGTTTAACAATGGCCTTGATTATTGAAACGAAAACAGCTGTTGCAACTGTTGCAATATAATGGAAACAGCTGTTGCAATAATAAAATACTAAAATACTAGCAGAACTTTTACTAGGGTTCTTACATTCGATTTACTTTAAATTAAAAACGAACCAAAAAATTGGGGATAATTCCACTGTCTCCAGGCCGTTCGGAGCAGCTAGGACTCTTTTGCTGTATTCACATAAAAAAAAAATTGTTTGAAAATCCCTACTGCTACTTATTAAGATTAAAATGTGTTCACTGTATTTATCAAAACAAACACAATGGGTTCGTAAACTGTATCCACGAGACCTTTCTAATTATTTTTATAGCAGAACCGTAATAATTTTTAAGTGAACCGTAAAAAGTGAAATGTTATCAATACGGAGGAACCATTTATTACTCCCACAGTCTCCAAAGTCAGAACATGGGAAACATTAAGTTCACCCACGCGGTACTTCGTGGCGTGTCTTTTCTTTCATGCGGGACTTTTATAATGTAAAAGTACCGTAGCGAAATAATGCGACGCACGAAAAAACATTAAAACCTGAGGCACTATTAACCCTTTGATTCCTTGTGCTTCTAGGACAGGACTAAAAAGTTGTTTTTAAATATGTGTGCAAAAAGGGACAGTTAAAGTCACTGTAATTTTGTTTTTTGGTTCCGTTTCCGTTTAAGAAGCCAACTTTGACTAAGTGACTTATTTTGACTAGGTGGCTAACATTGACTAGGTGGCTTATTTTGACTAGGTGGATAACATTGACTAGGCTGCTAACTTTAATTATTTGGTTAAGTTTTACTAGGTGGCTAACATTGACTAGGCGGCTAACTTTAACTAGTTGGTTAAGTTTTACTACGTGGCTAACATTGACTAGGTGGCTAACTGTGGCTTACTTTGAATAGGTGGCTAACTTTGACTTAGTGGCTAACTTTGACTATTGGTTCATTAAGGATTCTTTGTTCAAATGTGATATCATCGTGTTTATTTAAACTTTCTTATTCGCATTTTTTCAGTATTATGGTAGGTAGGTACCTACCTGCCTGAATGAAGATTGAAAAAAGAGTTTTCATTGCTGTGGTGGTTACTTCTCTTTGGACAAATTGTGTAATTCATCATTTAAATAAATGTCATATGTTTTTTTAATTAAATAAGTATGTATTTAAGTACCTACTTAAAAATCTTTGGAGGATTTCAGATGAAATTTTGGTTTTGATATTATTGATATATTAATGAGAGAAAATTAGAACCAATCTTTTTTTGACTCGAGGTATACTGTTCACTACTAGTTGAACTCTACGTAGGTCGGGCAATTAGAGTTGACCCAAACAAAACAATACACACTATTACAATGATGTCCTTGCGACAGTTCACTGAGAAACAACCCCCCGTCTTGTTTACGACTACTTATTGTTTTTTTGCCAAAAGGGAAAAACAGGTGTGCTCGTTGTTCTAATGGATTCAATGGAATTGTCTTTTGTGAATTTGAATAAATAGTATAAAACTTGCTTCACCCAAGCAGTTCATCTGTGCACTCTATTCGAGTCAACTCTGTCTGACTACCATAAGTGCATGCCATTATTTTAGTCATGGCACCACCGATGCACGACAGAAAACAACTGCAGTCTGTTTGCAATTCTGAATTTTTCAATGAATAAGAACTCGATAGACTCAACTAAGAACTAAATACTCATTTTAATATTCGAGAAAACATCTGCCCATAAAGGGTCAAAAACTCTTTCAAGATTTTTAAACATTAAATTAATGTAAATGTCACAACGTATACTTCCGTAATACCACGTAGGACGTGGAGTATTTTTAGAAATTTACATACCAACACTGATCTCGTCTCTGTCTAAAACAAACAAAATATGGTGCACTATTATCAATGTTTGCGTAATGTTTACGACTTAATCCAGCGTCATGAAATAACGCATTAATTTGCAGTCAGATGCTATGAGCAAGGTTTTTGCATTACGTCATGATGATAACAATACCGTCTATGACTTAGGAGGCCGTAGAATCGTTTTATAACGGCAGTGATGACATAATTATGCTAATTCATTTGTCTGCTAAATTGCTTTTGTAATTTAACAAAGACCGAAGGAAAAATAATTTATTGATTTTGTTATTTTTTTTATGTAATAACTTGTAAGTTGGAAAGTTTTTCAATAATTTCAAAATAAGGTTTATTTTTAGTTGCGTTTTCAGAATTTTCTTCAATATCATATACACATTGTTCTCTACTTTCCTTATAATAAATATTACACCGTCTTCCGTAATTTAATATTTTTTGTACGGTTTTACACAATATTTATATTTTACATATATTTCAAGAATAAATAATATTATATGTTTTTATTATTTATTCTTGACTTTTTCTTTCCGGCATCGCAACCCGTGTCAGCTGTAAATACACATAAAGATAATTGGTTTGCAACTCCTCGTTACAAAATTAACAATAATTTTTTTTAAGTACTATACAAGTATATTGAGAAATCTTATTTATAAAATTGAAAATAATTTTGTGTATCTCGCTTAAAACTACTGAACAGCTAGATCTGGCTTTATAAAATTTGCACAGATTTTTCTTTTAAAGTTTTTAAAGACAATTCAACTACTTTGAACTTGCAATGTCATTTTTATTGAGAGCTACGGAGCTTTGAAATAACCACGGAATATTGAAAAAAACGCAACATTATTGTAGATTTTTTAAATTTCAATACCTCACAATAGTCTCAACTTCTACCAACTGTTTGAAGCCAGTGATATTATGGCATCCCTAATGGGGTATTTCCACATATTGTTATTGCTTAAAAAAATTAAGGGAAAAATTACGATTGTTAAAGCGTTTTTATTTTATTCTTTTCTTGACGAATAAATTTTCCACAGCCAGTCAAAGATTCCCATTTTTGAATTACCGCTAAAATGATATTTTGGGGCGTGGCTATCGTGTGACGTCATGAGCGTGGACGCTCACTGACAGTGTTAATTTATGCTGTCCCAGCTCAGCGACGACGTCACAATCCCATTTGCCAACCACGGGCTGTTTCGATTTTTTTTTAGTTTTAGATCGTTTTTAAATCAATAATATTGAATGAAAACATAAAAAACAAACATTTTTGATAGGATGATCAAAATCAGAAAAATGATCTTTAAATATTCCGTACATTTTCAACAGAATCCCTCGTTTGTGGAAATACCCCATTGGGGTATGTTGAGAGGCTGAAAGTAATGGGGAGGCGAAGGAGATGAGGAAGAGGATAGTGGGGAAGTATGTGGCTATTCAGATCTGGTTAGCAAACACGGCTAAAGCCATTTTAAGCAACGTTTCAATTCTGAATGGTGATCTTACATCAGGTTGATACTGAGAATAACTTCCACACTGGAAAAAAATGTATTTTGAATTTTTTTGTCCAAACCTGTTAGTTAATACTAATACAAAGATTTTTTCTAGCTTTTAAAAGCTCCCTAGAGATGAAAGCGCTACAAAAATCAGCCGAGTATCATTAGTTCGTTAATCCACGAAGGTTTTTCCTTTGAAAGAAAACGGCCGGGTGAAGTTTATTTTACTTTGTTGTTTTTGCAGTCTTCCGTTCACGCGTTAGTCCCCGTTTTTACCACGTGTGTTTACCCTCCGCCTCATCCTTGCCAAGTCACCTCCAATATTTACCCACGAGAATGACACTTCAACCCGCGACGCCTAGGTTCGATGGCCTCTTGATGTCGCGTTCTGGGAATAAAGATTCGATAGATATAACACGAAGAATTTTGTTTGTCTATGATCGCATAGTTTTAAAACAAATAAAAACGATTCGTTTAAACCGGAGGTTTCCAAACTTTTTTTCATGTAGACCCTTTCAAAATTTTACTGGTTTCGGTGGACCTCTGCTACATTTCTACCATATACACAAAACTCGTAAAAAATGTGAAGATTAGATCTAAAGATGGAAATTTGTGTAGCGAATGAGTTCCAACCCTAAATTCGGAGTGGTAAAATAAATAGAAAAATCCTTATACTTATTTTTTTGTACTCTATTTATTAAAATAATATGATTAATAGAAATAAAATTAAACATTAATAACGTATAGTAACTTCAACAATGCAAATCAACAATAAAAAATAGTCATAATTTTAATGGGAGGGATGTACTTCATGGATTGGCAGCAAATTATTGGCAGCAAATTATCAATATTTTGCTTCAGTTTTTGTTTTTTACAATCGAAACAAGATAAATTGTCGTGGACCCCCACACGCCAACTTGTGAACCCCGTTTTTTTTATTACGCCTACGTGGACCCCTGGGGGTCCACCTGGACCACTTTGAGAATCACTGATTTAAACCATAGATTCTAAACGTGAGCGATAACGCACCCCTTGTGAGTGATTGAGACTTTCAGGGGGGCAGTAGAAGACCCAGAGAAAATTAGGGGCGTTGAGATGAGACAGTAAGGGCATGGGCAGGTAAAAAAATATGGTCTAAAAATGACAACAACAAAAACACGCTACCACGTACTAATATCTTACGTGTATTATTATTATTAAGAATTGACACTATATCATGAATAAAAGAAGGAAGGAGGTAGCAACCCGGTACTTAAAATGCAAAATAATTGCCTTTTTAACTTTCGGAACACAAAAGTATAACAAATAATTGAATATATTTTTAACCGAATTGATGGGCTTACTTTTTAATGAAAATTGATGGGCTTACGAACAACTGATTTAAAAAAATAAATTTTTAGTGACTATTTAATTATAGGTTTGATGAGAATTCCAAGACATGATAATGTATATAACTATTTCATCTATTTGTTCTTAGTCCTCCTCACTAGGTGGTCCTGTGCCGAGGCGGACTGGTAGATTTCTTTGATTTTCCATTATATAGTTTCTATGTTGTTTTTAATACATTCTCTAGTATGTCTGCATTGATTTCTTTTACCCATGTTTTGATTTTTCCCTTAAACTTATTTATCTTTTCTATCTTTTTCAAACTCGGAGGAAGATGTTGTAAAGTTTGGTTGCCAGATATATGTGGCCACTTTTTTATATTACTTTTGACCACAAAAAATCTTACATATAAATTAAAACTTCAACCCAAAAAACGTATTTTTTATTATTTAAAATTTTTAGTATCCAAGATTATTTTTTTAATAAATTACTATTAACTTACTACTTAAAATATTCGGTTCGGTTGCGTATTTTGACTTGAAATCAATAATCAAGTTTTTTTGTGAAAAAAGGTCGCCCAGCCGTACCTTAATAATTTATTACAAACAAACATTTCGGTTTGTTATTCACATTTTTCAACAGGTTACCATTCCTACTTACTGTATTTCGTCAGCGTTCTCAGCTATTTCGATTAATGAATAAATTAAACGATAGCATCATCGCTAGAACTTCAAATAAATTATCGATAATTTTATTCAATTCGCAGCCACGCTCCGAACATTAATTAAAAATGTGCATCCATTTGCAACCATTTGCAACGATTTGCAATCATTGTCTCTGTGACACCGATTTCATTAAAGTCCAAAAAGCAACTACGGCCTTGATCCACACAAATATTAATAATTCAATAGTTTTTGGGATTGCAAAAATGTAGCGCTGATACAATTACGTGAGTGCATTGAACAGTTGTTTTTGGTCCATCGATACTAACTTTAATGATTTATTAACGTTGGCAGAGAAACTGACTGAAAACTCAATGCCAACTTTATGACAGTTTATTTGTCAATACGTATGAGGATAGCGAAGTACTGTTTTAACTCGACCTTTGGCATTTCATATATCTGTAAATTTGTTTATTACGTTTCGGTTGCGGTTCAAGAGGTAACCGTTTTAATGTTTCAGTTAAAATTATTTTATCAATTATTGTGAAATCGCCTGTTTATCATTTTATTTAGGTATTAAGAAAGGTATTAAGGTTGTAAGAACGTAAGTATTACAGGCATTAAGAATCTACTTAAAAAAAATATGATTAAAGAGGAAATTTTGCTTTGTTTTATTTGGATACGATGTCTACTTCCTAATCTCGTTATCATCGTCCTGGTCAGTCCGACTATTAGAATCAGTGTCATAGACAAGTTAGCCTCTCAAAAGCTGGGTGTACTGTAAGTAGGTACACAACTGCTGACCCTGTACAAATCGCAAGTGCCTTCCACACTATTGAATTTGGCAGCCACCTCTGGTCTGGAGCCCCAAAATTACTGTTAAAAAAACTCTGTATAGTGGGGAAATACAACAAACGCTCGCTCAACATATGTATACTCCGTTGACATTTGTCATATAAGAACGGGTCGTTTCTACGACTCGTTCTTGAGTTTAACAGCTCGGCTGTGGAATGATTAGCAAGCCTCTTGTTTCCCCCCTCCTATAATAAATTCACTCCTTCCTTTCCTCAAAAAGACCCTCCACACAGCATCTCCAAAGATGAGAAAGGCCCTCCTGTGTGGAGTTAATGTAAAAAAAAATACACTGCCTTTTTATATGAATACCTCACAAGAGTCTCAGTTGCTCCCGTCTGGAGCCAGTGAGACTATGGCCTACCCAATTGGGGTGTGTTGTGAGGCTGAAGGTAGTGGGGAGGGGAAGGAAGTTTGGAAGAGGAAGGTGGGGAAGTACCTGGCTATTCAGATTTGGTCACCAAACACGGCTAAAGCCATTTCAAGCAACGTTTCAATTCTGAATGGTAGTCTTACACCAGGGCGATAGATACTGAGAGCATATTTTACTCTGGAACGTGCCGCAAATATACTATATATTATTTAAATAAATTAATTATGAAATAACACAAATTAATCAAATAAAATTTATTTCCCACGACTTCGATCGGATTCGATCCCACGACCATCGGATTGCAAGTCAAAAGCATTACCGCTATTCAACTGCTTGAAATTGATAAAGTTTCGTTTAGTAACCAGACCTAAGTCAGGAACTTCTCAACGTTTCCTCCCACAACATTTTTCAACATCGAACTCGAAATAATCCCAACGGATATTTCGGAGACTTGTGTACATGACTTGAACTGTAAATCTTTTTTCTACTCTTACAATATGGCCTTAGCGTAACTTACTAAGGATAAAAAGCGAATACTGTACTTGTTTAACAACATCCCAAATACGGTCATGTTATGAACAGTGGCGGCTGGTGTTCATAAAAATAGGTGGTGCGCTAAAATAATAATAATAATGGTCTTTATTTCAAGATGTGGGAAGGTGAGTGCAATCCCACACATCCCATAGAGATATCCCATAAATCTTGGACCTACCTACTCTAATTAAAATAAATTCAATTATGAAAAAATCCTATATTTTTGTAAATTAGGTCGATCCTCCATTATCGCTGGGTGCATGCAACACATAGAGTCTAAATGAATTGTATTTATTAAGATAGATTAAATTCTTTTAAAGTTTAACAACATCGTTCAATCTAAACAGACGTCATAAGGATTGTGAGGAACAACTCACTGAAAAGCATTCCATATTCCATTATTTTAAAAGAGTTCTAGTAAAATAAATATTGATCCATCACCATTTGTAAAGTCGCCGCGATTGTAAATTCAAATTCAATAACAGTTGACTCCTATCCAGAAAATTGTATGTAGATACTTATTGGCACGAAAATCGAGTTAAAAAAATGTTCAGTTTATCACACATCCGAAAGTCTTCCTTACGCTCCGAAACTCCAATGAAATATATACTGTCATAACTCATAACAAATAATGTCCGCAATGTTTATGTTGTTATGCTGTTGTTGGTCGATGCTGAGTGAAACATAGCATGAAAAAGAGTAGATATTAAAATAAAGACACGATATGGATAATAAAATGACACAAACGTGTCCCCGTTTAACACGCTACAGAACGAACCATTCCTTTTGATGTGGTGGAAATTTTTGGATCGTTACCCGCGATTTCGTAAAATTTGCAAAGCACTCAACCTACCTACGATTTTGGCTCATTATAGAATTATAGAAGAACTCCTGTGATCGCTTTGCAAAACGAACCACCATTCTGAATATAGGCATTGACCTATATTACGCATGCATTATAACCGAGTGTATATTGTGAACTGTGATGAGGCGTGTCTGAAATAAGTATGTTTTTTGGCGCTCGGGAATTTTTAGATTTAAATTAAATAATTAGATTAGATTTAAATTAATAGATACATTTTGGGAGTGCGGCGCTCCTCCGCACCTTAGAGCTGGCCGCCACAGGTTATGAACAGTCCCATCAACCAACGAAAGAAAATGTGCCTGACATCAATTTATTAACCGTGTACTTTCCTTTTTCGGTTTGTAAATGAGTACCTAACTTTTAGTTACCGTATTGATAACATTAACAGCATAATCAAATTCTTCGATAAACTTAAACTAAACATGTATCCATGTAGACTACTAAGTTTAAACTATAAGATCTAGTGTATTTTTCTGAGTTATCACTAGATATAAATAACGATCCGATCTATATTAAATTTAACCTTAGAACTAACATTAATATTGTGGTAGCCGAAACTATTCGATTATGAAAATGCTAATGTGCTTCTGTGCCTATGTAGATGTAAAATAACACTCCCATCAATATACATTTTTAAGTGTGAAGAACATTATCCTGATTAACTTAAAATAGAAAATTTCGTAGTACGGATGTGCAAGCTAATATTTTAATGAAGAAAATTATCATAGAAAATAGAAGAAAAACATAAATACAGTGTAAGATGTAGATGTAAATTAGCAGTCTGTGAGTACAATGTCAATCCAAACATGTTCAACATCAAGCTCATATTAGCATAAATATCACGTGATTCAAATCATTACATCATGAATATAATTCTATTATTGGTAAGGAGTACATGCATATTTTGAATATTTTAATATATTTGATAATGTTTTGGCCGGGTATCGAACATTGAGATTATGGCATAAAACAACCTATTTGTGCCGATCTCACAATCAGGGACGTCGCCACAATTTGTATTGCGAGCGAGTCATTCAAATCTGTATCTGAATTTGCTCATGTGGAGAGCGGCCCGTGATCTGAAGATAGATGACAAATCGAGATTTTTTAAACCTTCTAAAGTGAGTTTACAAGCTTTTTTAGACTACATACTAAACGTATCAATGTCTATTATTATCTATCGCACTTTTACAACGGATCAGGTTATGTTATGCATAACCTGTAATATTGTAATATTATGTACTCTAATAAAATAAACTAATAATGTTACCTGAATTTTATGATGTCTTCTCGCAAGCCCCACAACTTTCATCCCTTGATCAGCAAGCGCTAAGGCAGTAGCAGCCCCTATCCCCGTACTGGCTCCTGTTACTACAGCCACCTTCCCTGCCCATCGATCCATCCCTGGAGCCATCAATTACTCCTCAAACAACCTCCAATAAATCAAAAACTGCAACTCCGTCACACCAAAGTTGCAATTTTCACAAAAAACAAAACAAAGTAGCTTAATTTATTTTTTACGAACTGTGTTTAAATTAGTACTTTGCTCTCGTTATCTCTTATAAACGTTGTTTTAACCTAGTTACTGAATTCACTTCTCAAAACCCTTATTCTCACGAGACATTAATTTTAACGCGGCAGTGCAAATAAAGCGCTTTAAAAGCTGCCTTTGTCTTAATGTAATACGTTTAGTTGGATGTGCTGCCTTTATGGGCTCGGCTTACGTTAGAAATACAAGGCACGTTAACTCACTGCGCTCAGTTGTCAGACACTGAACACCTTTAGCGGTTTTTCGGAGCTATTTTCTGAACGTGAGTGCATACATTAAACAAATTCTCTTCGGCGCAGCTCGGTCCAAGACTGTAATCTGTACCAGGCCTGTATTAGATGGTGCGCTTGCAAAATAACCTAGTTTCAGCTTCATTTTACAAACTCGACTGAATGGAGCATTTTCTATGGAGTCATCGTAAAAATGCGGTAACGGTTAAGCAACGTAAGAACATTGGATCTAAGGCTGCAAGTTTAATATTAAAGATGTAGTTGTTGTTTTGAAAGAAGTCTTGTTGTGGTAGAATACTATTTAATATAACAGTACCTACCTGCATCTTGGAAAATAGGAGTATAGGAAATGCATTTTGTAAACACCACTGTATTTGAGTTTAAGGTCAACTATGTAGTTTAGGATATATCCATGCATTTATCAGAGCAGTAGGTAATATATATCGGATCTTAAAATCTATACAAAGGTATATAAGTGAAAAGCATTAAAACCACAGTTTAAAGTGTATTTTAGATGAAGCTTGAGCCATGCGAAACCGGTTGCTAGATACATTAGAATATATTTGTGGTTTAAAGCAGATTGTTTAATTTAATACTTTTTTTTTGTCCAAATTTTAATAGTTAGTGTTGGTTTTTCGGCTATGGGTATTTGCCATTATGAAAAGACAGATTATGGAAAAAAGCGGAATCGAAAGGAAGCAAAAATCAACACAGCTGACAATATAAGTTCCTAATAGGTTAGCTGCAGAAAAATCTGTCTTTAAAAACCAACGTATTTCATAACCAATGCTTACTTCACTGAAAACGAAATTTACAACAATAGACATTTATGAGCGGGATTAGAAAGGAGGGGGGGGGGGGGGTAGTAGGGCGAAATTTACAGAGGGAATAAATTTAATAAAGGGTTATATAAAAAGATTTTTTGATTATTGATAATACTTAAAATCTTCTTTACACACATTCTAATTTCTAAGTTTATAATTTTTTTTAATGGATATCATTAACATTGCTGTACTGTAATGTTAATGGTTTCCATTTAGATAAATAAACTTGATATCTTGGAAATTAGAAAGAATGTAAATAAGAGTTTAAATATTATCGATATTCAAAAAATCATTTTAAATGACAATTACGGTATCTATATAGATACACTTGAAAACTTAAATAAACTTTAAATAAACCCCGATGAAGTAAGCATTGATTATAAAACATTTTATTATTTTTATTTCTTATGTTTTTCATAATATTTCGTTAAAACGTAAATAACAAAATGTTTTTATAACTTGGTAAAAACATCTTTCACAATTACATAAAACTCACATATTCTCGGTACCTATGGATAAATAAACAATATACTAAACAATAAGAAATAATACCAAAATTTTTGTGGGTTCTTACGAACCAGTTTATTTTACAAACACACAAACAACATATTTAATTCTTTGGTAAGATCTTATGAAAGATTTTTGAAATCCTGCTTAACAATTTGGGTGACATCATAGTTCAAACATAAATCAGTAGTTTTGTAAATAATGATCTTGTCTTTTAGTGCGATCATTTTGTCCGAATGAAATCTTAAAAATTGAATAAGTTTGATAATATTATGTTTTTTAACAAAATACATATAAATTCTTTCTCGTTCGGACTAAAGGTTCGTTTACGTGTTATAGAAATTCGTATTCCAGTCAGATGTTCGGTGATGTCATTGGGCTTAGGCTAAAAGTAGTCTCAGAAATAACGTTCACAATCTGTGTCATATGAAATTTCAAATTGCAATGAATTTATTAGTAAACCATTTAGCCACTTTGTCAAAACGTACATTTCGTTCTGTAATATATATTTTTTTATGGTTGGTATAGTTTGGCAACCTTTTGATTATGTAGCAAATTTTAAGTGCGATTTTTTTTTCAAAGGAAACATGGTTCATTCACTTTTGATGGTATCGATGTTTGAAGCGGATTTAACTTTCATTAGCAGCTGTTTGCAGATATGGTGTGCACTTTATTTGCATTACAATATATCATTTACATTATGAATGGTAAGAATGCAGTTTACTTAGGTACATACACTACAAGTAAAATTAAATGTTTTTTTAAAATTATTTTATCATAGGCACTACTTCTGCAAGCATTTTAAATAAAAAAAAGTCGTGAATATTCCTAGTGACACATCCATTGTTCATGTTTGTTTCTTTAAATAAAAAAAAATCTCAGTCTTCCAGAACTGAGTAGTTAGTTTGATTGAATGATTAGAATACTTATGACGGATTTGTTTCACAGATTTTAAGGAAAAAATTCATCAAATTTTAAGGAAAATATTCAAATTCAGTGAAAGACCTATTCAAGTTATGTAATTTTTGGAGTACTGCGGAACAACCGGCCCGTGAAGAAATAATAACAGAACCTTTACATAACTTGGTTCTAAATTTGACATTTGAAGAACTGTTCAAATTCTGTGAAACAACCCTCCTCAGATCAACAAATGTGAGATAAATTTGTGGACAAGGAATCTATACATTTCTACAAAAAATGTTTAGGTTATTATTGAAAACTATAACAAGTTTTTAAACTCGTAAAAAATTGACGCTTCCACGACACTTTATTCGCTTCTTTGATATCTACCATATTTTAATGATTGAAACAAGAAATAACGTTGGTGCGAGATAAACGTAAGAATATAAAATAAATGTTTTATGTTTTGAAACGTGATTATTAAAATGAATAATGAAAATAAATAATGCAGATGATAAAAAAATTACAATATCACATTATTATTTCGGGCAACGAACTAAAACAACCACATATCTACAATCAGAGAAAATAAAACTAAACTAATCACTACACAATGAGATTATGTAATTTTTAATCAATAAGCAACTACTAACCGTAATGTTATTTTACGTCATAATATCACATTGATCAGTCGGTGGATACAAAATTGTAAACCACATTTAATAATATGGGTAACAAATTTGAAAAATATTATCTTTGATATTGTAGGAATAACAGAATTTTTAATTCCCAAGTTAATAATATTGTCATTAGCCATAGAGGTCTAATATAATGTATGTATTACTGACAAAAACCGTATTCATGAAGGCGCCATGGCTTGGACAAATATTTCATGGACCTGAAAACAAAAATAGAAGATGTTAAGTATTTTTTTTAAATGGTCGATCATCATTTACATATATTTTAAAAAATTATTTTTATGATTTTTTTAAAATTAGGTGTGTCAAGTATTTATATCAAAGCGCTTACAATTACATTGAATATGGTTGATACAATCACTAATTAAAGACAAACACAACATTGATAACATAATGGAGCATAATACGCTTCACAATACTAAGAAAACATTCTGTAGAGTATATTATATGTACGCAACAATATACCACCTCAATAATGAATTAAAAAATTATTAAATATTACTAAAAATGTCAAAATATTCATGCCATTAAAATAAAAAAATAAATAAAAAAAAATTTACTTTTTTTTGTTACAGAATAAATTTTTGGCATTTTTATTAATATATTTAATAAAAAAAAATTTAAAAATCAACATTTTGTTACAGAATAATTTTTTTGCATTTTCACCAGCATTTGGTTCCTTAGAACAGGCAATCTGCCTAGCTAGGAACTAATATCGACCCATAAGACATAATAACACTTGTACACATTTTAATGTCTATAGTTATTTTGCAATATTATTACTATTTTATTTTTGCTATAGAAATGTATGAAATGTAATGTTATAAATAATAATAATAATAATTGAACGTTTTAGTTTTTTTATTAACAATTACAGCAAATTATAACAAATTTTATCATTTTAACAATTTCTTAAATACATTATGTAGTAAGTGATTAAAGTTAAAGTCATGAAAAATGACATACATCAAGTTGATGAATTTAATGAAAATTGATTGTATTTGTATATTATGTAGATATACCCAAGTCATGAATTTTTTGAAAGATGGTAAATGTCAAAAAGAACGAGAAATTTCACGAAAAACGATAAATATCATAAAAAAACGATGATAGTGATGAAAGATGATAAATGTCTTGAAAAACGATAAATGTCTTGAAAAGCGATAAATGTCATGAAAAAATGATAAATGTCATAAAAAATGATAAATGCCATGAAATAATTAGCGTCAATAATATTCACCTGTACACTGGGCCGAGTTCCAAGTGCATATAGTACGGCCTCCACCACGTCCTCAACCTCCAGGAAGCCGGGGGGAGCAGGTCCCATCTCGTCCGACCCCTCCGGCCCGTCCGCCCCCTTTACCGCCCCCGCCAGCGACCGGCCCAAGTCACGAACCATCTCTGTGTACACGGAGCCCGGGCTTATGCTCTGTCAAGTGTTTCAAACAAACCATTTGGGAATCTCAATAGATGGCGCGAGAGCTGCATTATATTATGTTGAACTTGAAGTTTGGGAACTGCTGGTAATAACTGCAGCATTTAGTTTAACATTGTACCTTCAACGTTAATAATGCCAGAGTTAACTTACAATCTATTTATTTTTTATTTCTTATTTTTAACTTTATGAGTAAAATCTCAAATTGTAACATTTAATTAATTGAACACAATATTAGCGAAACGTAATAAAAATCTGGAAACACAAAAATCAGAAAAAGATATTGGCACCTCTGGGACTCGAACCCTCGGCTTTGCAGCTCTAGAAACTGAGCTAAGGTGTCCGTATCCGATTCGGTCATTTTTAACTGTATCATATTTCGACTAAGAACTACCAATATTTTCTTCATTTTCTTAACGCATATTTTATTGGCTGCCACCTTTATGTATGATTGCAAGATTCAAACCCGAACTAAATGCTATATAGATAGTGTCTGGGTAAATTTTTATCCATTTTATTTTAATACGTGAAATCTATTTACTTTTCTGCAAGTTTAGGATGAATATTTTTATTTCTTATTTTTAACTTTATGAGTAAAACCTCAAATTGTAATATGTATTTAATTAAATGAAGAAAATATTAGCGAAACTCAATTAAAAATAAACAAAGAAACAAAAAAATCAGAAAAAGATATTGGCACCTCTGGGACCTTCGGCTTTGCAACTCGACCAACTGAGCTAAGGTGTCCGTATCCGATTCGGTCATTTTTAACTGTATCACACTTTGACTAAGAACTACAAACATTATATTCATTTTCTTATCGCACATAAAGATAGAAGCAGATATTTTATTGGAAATTTTGAAAGTAAAAAGAAATGGAGGGAGGTTAGGATTCTGGAGGTCAGTGGGTCCAGGAGTGACTGACATATGAATCCCACTCCCACAACACAGGGGTATTGGTTATCCAATAAATGGTTCCCGTAAAGGTAAAACGTAGAATCTCAACCCTTTCCAATATGTTGATAATTCGTGAAGCCGGTCATGCTGTTATGCACCGAGAGACTGTAATTTAATGGCCAATGCGAGTTATTGTACATTATTTAGTTCAATATTTATTAATTAGTTGGCAAACAAATTTACCATTTTCGTAAAAGATATAACAGACATTGCGTTGGCTTACAAAGTGAACGGAGAGATGTAATTTAATGGTGTAATTTTCAATTGGAGACAGTTTTAATTTAATTTTTAATCAATTGTATTCTATTTTTTTTAAACAAAATATACATTTTTTTAAACATTGGATTTAATTTTGTCGATCTGAGAATTTTAAACCGAGGGGTTAGGGGGAAGATGTATGAAAAATGTCAAAACCTGCTTAAATTTTTTAAGGACATCCCATTCCCTATTTCACTAATTACCAAAAAAAATCGTTTTCGTTATAATTGCATTAACGATACGAAAATAAAATAGTTTATTATATACCACTTTGCATACAAATCATTTCAAAAGTTTGTCGTACAAGATGGTTGTCAGGCAATTTGCACTCTCTATATTTGTCTTCAAACCCGTACACACAAAATTACACCAATGCTCTGTCCAGGGCTTTTTAGGTTCATCTTATGTACTTAGGATATCTTTGTAGAAATGTGGGCACCAACACATTGCACATACATTGATTTCGCCTTTTCTATATGAAGGCATAAGTATTTCCAAAGTCCAAACAGTGATATCATTACTCTCTGGAATCCACTTGGATTTTCCCGCATAAATTAGTCTTCTTCGTCATTCTGTAATGAGACTTCTATCATAAAATTAGATGTGTCATGCCAAGTACAGAAAAATATTGTATATTCCCAGCACTGGACAAATTTTCCTAGATAGAGAAGTTTGGAAGACAGGATAATGAACCAAGACATTGTCCTAGAGATAGACGGGCAGGCTTTCTCCGTAGGATAATGTCTTACCTCAGCACCGAAAAATATTGTGTAGTCCCAGCACCGAACAAATTTACCTAGACAGAGAGGTTTGGAAGACAGGACAATGAACAATGGACAGGCTTTTTCCGTAGGACAATGTCATACCTCACCACTGCGCCCGGCTGCACTGTCCGCTTGTAAACATGCAGGACGGTAAGACAATCGCTTCGTACGTATCGCTGCCTATTTTTGGTGAAACGAGGCTTAATAGCAACTCAAAGTGCTCTGGTAATATTTTCTTGCACATTTTATAATCATGAGGATTTTCCTTATTAGGATCATTGCGGGCAATCCCAGTGAAAATTTGCGCCCCATCCAATTCCTATTCCACATTTTTTTTCTTTGCATTCATGGAGTTCATCCTCCAACAACTCGAATATCATTTTCTTGTCATCGCAACCTTAATATCTTTATTTTATTCAATAATATCTTGTTCTATGTTATCCTTGTTGTAGTCATTATCAATGTCCTTTAGGATTACAGTTGGTTTTTGTTTTTGTTAATTTCTGTGGCATTTATGTATGTAAACCCGTTCCCAGTGAATTTAGTCATTTTTTCCGCATCGTCTTTTGTCGAGCATTTTATGTTTTATTGAGACCAATCGCTTTAAAACCTTCCTTTCAAAAATTAATTTTATTTTTTAGTAGGTATTATCTGATCTGTCCTCAGTATTTCCCGAGGTCACTGTTAATCTGTAGTTATTTTTTAATGTTGACATTACTTAAGTTTTCTATGTTCCATTGTTATTGAGTACATTTATCTTAGGTTTCAGACAGCTGTATGGATAAGTGTCCCATCCAATTTCGAATAGTAATTGTTTTAATAATTAAGTGAAGTTGTTATTTATTAAATTTATTGGCTTTATCTTGCATATAATTAATCATTTCATCTATAGCCCCTTTGGCAGAATCCATGGATTCATGAGAGTTTGTTTTTGTAATTATTTGTTTATATTATTTTGGTAGTAGCGCCTGTAGGAAGGCAATCTGGGGAATACTTATATTCTTCGGGGTTCGATGCCAACTCAGAATCAACTCAATTCAACACCTATTTGAAAAGTTATTAGCTTTAGTATTGGCATACCCTATGAAAAATATATCCCGTAACCTTACCTAACGTAACTTATTTAACAATTTTTGTATATTTTTCACAACTTTTAATGACTTTTCAAAGAAGGTGTTGAGTTGGTTCATGCTGAGTTGTCCGGTCACCATTCTATTGATACCCAACTTGAATTCAATATAAACGTAGTAATGACAATCGTGTAGTGCAGTGTTTCTTAACCTGTGGTCATCGGACCCCTGGGGTCCGTAAATATATGTACGAGGGTCCGCTGTCTCACCTCCGGACCATTTAAAAATAGTTAATAAATGCCTCCAAAAGTCTCGTTATCGCTACGCGTCTTCGTTTTTGGGATTATTTTCCAGTACCCAACAAAAATAAAAATTGAATATTAGACCCTCTCAACACAGATGTTACTGATATTAGTGGCTTGAAAATGGCACAGGAAAACCAATTAATAGAAATATCTTGTGATTCAGCTTTGAAACATATTTTCAAACAATCCTCTTTAGCAAATTTTTGGGTTAATGTAAAGAAACATTATAAGGAAATATCAGAAGAAGCACTGGAACATTTATTGCTTTTATGAACCAAACACCTCTGTGAAATGTCATTCTCTGCTCTTGTATATAGTAAAAACAAATACAGAAACAGATTACAAGTGGAATTCGATTTGACATTACAACTTAGTAGTAAACATCAACCTGAATATCAATAATTTATTTGCAAAAAAACAACACCAACCTTCACATTAATTAACGTCAATGTTGATGTTGCAGTTGAACGTTAATTATTTAAAAAAAGAGTTTTTTTTGTGTTTGTAGTACTAAAATAATTGATCCGAAATTTATAATTTTTATTTATTCGGGAGTCCTTGAAAATTGTGCTTGATTTCTTAGGGATCCGTGGCTGAAAACGGTTGGGAAACGCTGGTGTAGTGTAATGTAGTAATGTAATGTTGGTGAAATTTATAAATTACGAAATGATTACTTATACCTATTATACAATAATACAGGCGTTAGAGCAGCCCATCATTACAGGCCTTGAAATGCCCCCAGCACTGGTTTGTTGACCATAGCTACAGTCAATAATATTATACTAAGTACCTACTTTGATAAATCAAATATTCCCTTTAAGGCTTGTAGCATGCATGGAAAGATTTCCAAGTCTTTTTATTTATGAAAGGCCCGTTTCTTTGATAAAAGCAGTAGATTTATCTACTACAATCTTTTTTGAGTGCATTTTTTGATCCGTTTCATGTCTTTGTGTCATGCTATGTCAAAAATTTCATAATATTTTATGAGCGAATCACGTGGAAGATTACTGATGTTAAATCTTTTTTTAAGTAAAACTTCTTTACGCACGCTCGGCTTACCCCCCAAGTTGGGGGGTAAGCTGGTGAATGCATTACGAAAAGTGTGGTGCGAACGGTGATCGGGCGAGGCGTACATACTGCACAACTAAGGTAAGGCGTACATACTAACTCAAGGTCGTAGGTCACCCCATGGTCGTAAGTCACCCCAAGGTCATAGGTCACCCCAAGGTCGTAGATCACCTCAAGGTCGTAGGTCATCCCAAGGTCGTAGGTCACCTCAAGGTCGTAGGTCACCCCAAGGTCGTAGGTCACCCCACAGTCGTAGGTCACCCCAGGGTCATAGGTCACCCCAAGGTCATAGGTCACCCCAAGGTCGTAGGTTACCCCAGGGTCATAGGTCACCCCATGGTCATATGTCACCCCAATGTCATATGTCACCCCAATGTCATATGTTCTTTTATAAGTTAGTGAAGTTTTACTTCAGTCGTGTGGTCTAAAGCACAATCGTTTTTTTTAAATGTGAAAACGTTTTTAAAGTCGATGTCGGGTGGGGGAGGGGGGTAGTCGCACGCAAATGAGGGACAATTTCTTTCGGGGTAATTCCAAACTTTAATAACTCAGCTAAAAATACACAACGTAGCTCTGCCATCTTAGTTTCATTTTAAAGGGCAACGTTGAAAGTTTCGCAAGCGCAATGTTTATCCATGTTTTTTCAACTTTTCGTATCCATAAATGGGATCGTAACTCGTAGAATAATTATCCGATCTGAGTGAACCGATTGCTATTTTGAAGAGTGTAAATACTGTATATGTTACAATTTATCTGAATTTTAAAAAGTTTGAATATTTACAAGGGCACAGTTCAACCACAATTACAAAATCAGGCATAAAAGCTTAGAGCGGATATAAAATTCCAAAGTGAATGACACTAAAAACAGAACGGAATGTTAAACTAGAAATCACCATAAAAAGACGATCGCCATAAAAAGAAGACACCGATTATTCTATCTCGTTCTCTCGCAGACTAAATCCTATAGGTGTGTGTGTGTTTGTCACGTTTTAGTGTGGTTTTTTTCGTTCATCGAGTTTCAAATCACAACGTGCTACAGAAGTTTTCAATAATTAAAAAAAAAGTAAAGGACGTCTTATAGACGGTAGTCCAATTTAGTGCTATTTATCGAAAGGAAAATAGCGACACTAAAAAGAGAACAAATTTACATTTATAGGATTTATCCTGCAAGATATTGAGATAGTATAACCGGTCGCCTTTTTGTGCGGTGCTTCCCACACTTGTCTGATTTGGTTTTCTGATGGTTTCACTTCTACCTCGTGTGAATACTCTCTGATTTTTTTTCTAATTTTAATGCTTTACTTTATACGTATATGTGAATTCACGTAAGTCGTGCGTTACGTAATTTGCGGCGTTACTGTAATTCATAATAATTTTACTCACTGTAACTTTGATGGGTCGCTTCTGCTCTGCTAGCTCTGTCCGCAGAGCGTCGGTAAGAGCTGTGACAGCAAACTTGCTCGCGCTGTACATTCCCACGTGGAACCCTTCCAACCTGGGAACTGTGTGACCTGCAACACTTAGTATTGGAGAAACTGTTAGTAACTTGCCGCAGGAATTACTAACTACCCCGTGACAATCAGTTCAGTATTACTCGGAACTTGCTTTAACTTTGATTACTCTGACTGAAATAGTTAATGCGATGCTTTGAACATGGCCTAAGGGAAGGGAGATGTAGTTGGTGGAGAGATATTGCAGTGTGAAGAGGCGTTAATAATTACTGGAAACGTGAACAAAACCACCATAATGTGTTTAAGCTATCACGATTGTATGCAAATGTACTTTATTATTTCTATCTAACTATCTATACGTACCATTAATGTATCTCTAGTTAGAAGTCTAATGGAATATAACTCGGTAGTTTGGTCTCCATCTTACAAAATTCACATTAAAAAAAAATATGCGTTTTATAAATTTTAAATTAAATATCCTACTAGAAGACTTAAAATATAATTCATTATTAGATTTTCTCAAAATACATTCACTAGAACTAGAAGACAGACGTAAAATAAACTACTTAACATATTTATTCAAAATACTTAACTCTACGTTTGACTGTTGCGAATTCATGCAACTCATAAACTTACGAATACCCACAGTAACAACACGACAAAATACACCATTCTACTGCAGCATTCATAAGGGGAACTACATTGCCCACTCTCCGATGCAATGATTTCACACTATGGAAAATCAGTATTTAGGTGATGTTGACATATTTAATATCAACTTTTGTGGATCATGTAAAACATTTGTTCCAACATCATTCCCAAACACTTCTTGTATTTTTGTTAACCTTTCAAATCGCTGTATTTTTGAGTTTTTGTTTCTTGTATTTTTATGACTCGTACCTATACATTTTTATCTAATGAAAGTCTATTTTTATTATTTCTTTAAGTTTCAAAATTATCTGTCATGTTAAAACTGTACTTACAATTATGTAAAAGCCCTTTGTGTATTAAATAAATAAATAAATCTACTATCTCTCCTCCATATCCCTTCCCTGCCTACTCCCTTCAACCTCACAATATACCCCATTTGGAGATTTCATAGTCCCGCTGGCATCGTTGGGCGGTTTTCACCTAAACATAAAATTTGTGATTTATTTGAGCAAGTGTTTTCTTACACTTAAACTAGACTCGGCTTTGTAAGATTAATTTAATCTATTTTAATTATGTAAATAAGGATAAAAAAATATTTTTAAAAGTTTAACTTTTTTTTGCTGGCGGCAGGCAAATAATATTCATATTTTCTATACACTTAATTCGGCCCACCACGCCTGATGTCTAACTAACTAACTAACTAACTAACTAACTAACCATCACGCCGTTTCCCCGCAGGGGTAGGCAGAGAGGACGGTCCGCCACACAACTCGATCTTGGCACACACTCTTTGCCTCGTTCACATTCATACATCGTCTCATACATGCTCTTCTATTATTCCGACTCTTCACATGGCCCGACTCAAGTATCTGATTCACTTGGTCGTGCCATGTCTTCCTCGGGCGTCCGCGACTTCTTCTACCATTCACATTTGCATCATATATTCTCCTTACACTCCTTTCCTCGTTCATTCGCTCTACATGCCCAAACCATCGGAGAGTCCCTTTCTTAATCTTACACATCACGCTTACATCAGCCTTGCATTCTTTGCGGATATCCACGTTTCTCTCAAGACGTACGCCTGATGTCAAGTATTATATTTATACTTATACAACGTAAAGTATGAAATGTTTTTTTAATGTATTATCCATTAAAACTTTGGGGATGCTGTGAACGGAAGTAAGTGAATCTGCATCTCGAAGCGGCTATATTGTATGAATATATTTAACGAGGAAGAAAACACAAATGCAGGAAAACCGCCCCACAGCCGAACTACTAAGTACCTACTTACTGGCTTACTGCTCGATAGTAGTTGCAGCTTACGACTTATAACAAGAGATGTCACTCTTTCTATATCGGCTTACATTTTATTTTATAAATAATGTTCTCCTCGTTCTCCTTAATAATATTTCTTCCCTTTCTGTCTAACGACCGAGTAACATCTACATAACGGTAACATCTAACAGTAAGATCATTCTTAGCCATTTACTTGGCCGTCGATTCTGATATTAATTATTCCAATTGATTACAGAATCATAATAAAATCAAGAATAACGATAAGTGATAGGAAAGACTCGTCCTGACGTGACATATTTTTAACACGGATCATTTTATGTTTTTCAATATTAAAAAAATATATTTCCGAAAAAAATAGGGAGTAAATTAAAAAATATACATATATTTACCTATTTATATTAAAGATGTGACCATACTCTTTCTGCTTCATCGAAACCAAAGCCTCCCTCGTTGTTATGCTGAGGGCTAATACATTAAGATCTAAGATTGATTTCCAAGCAGTTGTTTCGCCATCTGCAAAAAATACATTTCTCTCTATATACGAGTGACATTATTTATTTTTAAGTGGTCAAATAATAATGGTGATACGTTTTAAGCCCTTCTGTGAAGTTTACGATCAAATCTACAATTACTCAACAACTGTCTGAAATGTTCCTCGTTTAATGAGAGCTTATTTACGTGCTAAAATAAACAAATTGAGATGAATTAACTTTCAGAAATAAATTGCTTAAATTGTGTATTCCAATGTTTTACATCAAAATAATATTGTTGCTGATGGTTGGCACAGTCACTTTCTTAAATAGCATAACAACGATCATTTTATGACATTCTTGTTTTATCAGAATTCAGCAATTGATGCAAATTTATATCGTTAGAATCATTACTACCTAAAAATTATTTTATATATTAAGCTGGCGAAATAGAAAAAAAATACAAACAAAATTCAATTCGGAAAATTTAGCCTCGAGAGTTCACTGACCAAAATGTGGTCAATTTGAAAAGATATTTTAGAATATTTATTGGAAGTATTTCAAAAGATTCCGCTCGTTGTATACATCGATTCATATAATTATTGTTTGTATAATAATTCGAGTTGTACGAGGGCTGTTCGTAAAACAATTCTTCAAGGGGCTGTAAGGAACAATTTTACACGCGATCCGGCAATACTGGCGTGAAGCCTGGTTCCCTTACGCCAAATCCCCACTTCGTTGCACTCTCTGTGACGCCTATTCTCGGCATGGCAGCCGTTCGCGGTAGAGCCTCCACTCGTCGCACGCGCCAGTTATGAATTACGTTCTTTAATTCGTTTTTGTGTGCAAACAACAAAAATCCGGTAACCATTCATTCTGAGCTACGTAAAGTGTACGGAAAACAGTGTATGAGCGCGAAAAACATGCTTGCATGATGCTTCTAGTGTTAAAAACGGACGTACAGGCGTCCATGATGAAAAGCTTGCAGGACGGCCATCGGTTTCAGATGAAACAATAGCCAAAGTGGAAAAAGCAATGCTTGCAGATCGACGGTTCGGGAGCTCTGTGATACGATGCCAGATATCAGTGAGACCACTATTGACAAGATTTTGACAGAATATTTCGGTCTGGGCAAGGTGGGTTCCAAAAATGCTCACCGAAGATCACAAACAACAACGCGTAGAAGCAGCCCGCGTATTTATTTTGTTTACGAGTATAAACATGATATTTCAGAGAAGTTAAAGAAACAATTTGTTTCCACTACACAAAATTATATAACTAAGTTTAAACATCCTCCTGAGTTTAATATTAATACCATAATATCATTTTAACTTCCAATAATAATAGTGCATAAACCAGCGCCATGTTTTCTTAAGTTGGTCCCATTCTCTCTCGGTTGCTGGCATTGTCCAAACATTTGACCTCCACATATTAAATATTATTTGTAAAGGACATAGCGAGAGCTTCCATTCCAAGTAAAATAATAATATAATGTTATTACTTACCAACGAGTGACGAAGTTTTGCAGATCCCGGCATTGTTCACTAGAATGTCCACCCCGCCTATGGCACTGTTGTTAATCCATTTGAATAAGTCTATGATCTGCTTCTCGTCGGTTAAATCGCATTGTCTAGCGTGGATTACTCCGGTTGATGCCTTAGCGTACTCCTGTCAAAAATGAAATTTTGTTACAAGACCATTTTGAGTAGGTTCCTACACAAATTATCCAATATGTTTGTGTGATCACAACGTACAACGGGCGTACTATACAGGGCCCGCAGATACTTTAATAGTACACACCTGCTAATGCTAACCCTGCACAGTTGGCAAGTGTGCCCCTCGGTCGAATTTTGGCGGCCACCCCTGGTCTGGAGCCCCAAAATACATGAAAAAAACTTTGACTCCGTGCAGAAATGGGCAGTCTGTGTGATAGATTATCCTATCTTGACAAACGGATTGCAATATTTTTTGCATCGGATGGGAATGCTGTCCTTATTCTACCGGTATTTCAATGGGAGATGCTCCGGGGAACTATAGCCTCATTGATCCCATCGGTATCGGTCCGTAGTCGGAAAACACACCAAACGCGCGCTTAACATGTGTACACCGTTGACATTTTTCACTTAAAGAACGGATCTTTTCTACAACTCGTTCTTGAGTTCAAAAGCTTGGCTGTGGAACAATTTGCCGACTTCTTTGTTTCCTCCCTCCTATGACATATTCACTCCTACCTCATCTCACTAAGACACTTCACACAGCATCCTCAAAGATGACATGGACCCTGAGGGGAAAAATTTTCCCAGCGGCTCCTGTGCGGAGTAAATGTAAAAACTAAACTACTCCATTCAACCCTCCGTTAATTAAATTACTTGCTTTCTGTCTTTTGATGTCCTAACTTCCTTATATCCTTATTTTCAACGGTAAGCTATAAATAGTCAAAGCCGAGCTTCGTTCTCTATGAAGCTTTTGAGTCGGCGAAGCAGGTAAAAACAGGTTTCTTTTAGAAAATGCTTATTTTTGAAACTTTCGTTCGATAAATTCGTCTTGTTTTATCTATACATCGCGGGATTAAAAGGCAAGTCTAGCCTGAATATTGGATGAAAACATGGAAGGCAACTGAAGTTTCTTTTTGTTTGTTCTTGCTTTTATTATTTTATCTTAGTTTTTACATAAAGTAACATACCAAGGCGAATATTTATGTTTATCGCTGTTGTTTACTGAGACTACTGGTATGAACATACATTTTTTCACGAATATGGTCGATTAAATAACATATTTAAGTAATTTATTTTTGAAGTATTATACCGCGTTGCGTTTCCTTCTTCTTCCGCCAAGGTTTCGGACAGTGTTACAGTTTCCACAATCTGGGCATGTAATTGTAACCGCAAGTTTTATGTGAATATTTGTTATACCTAGTATATTTTTACTGTAGTCCAAATATGAATAAAATAATAGCACATCCTACGCATGTAGTTGGCAGGACAACAATTATTTTTATTATGTTATGATTCTAGATATGAGCAATGAGCATACACATAATATTACAATAATAATGTACAATAGTCAAAATGTATTAAAAATATTAAATACTGCAATTTTTTAAAGAAAAACCGTTTAATAACTTACAATTTTTATTAGAACTTTATAACTTTTATTTACTCTTTTTATAAAATTTGAGGGTTATTCACATCATTAGATTATTAATCTTCTTTTTCAATAACTTAAAAATTAATACATATATCGGAAAGACGTTAGAATAAAAACATTAAAATCCCAAAATTTAAAACCAACTATGTTAAAAATACCTATCTTTATAAGCAATATTTTTTTTTAACAACCTTCCAATAAATCTAAATATTATAGAAAATATTCATGAACTGAATTCTGAATCAATGAATTCTATTAAATTGAAAAACTACTATTCATAAGAGTCCATATTTTTTATTAAAATTTTTCTTTTGGTGTTTTCAACAAGTGTTATTTTTTTATATATAATATTTTACTGTTCCTCACTTACTTGAATTTATTATTTTGTGATAGAATTCCCCCATTAAACACAAAACCCTTGTCACTTTATGCGAGGAAAGGCTATTTATATATATATATATTTTTTTAAAAGAAATATTAAATAACGAAAAATTAATAACAACATGTATTTGTTTGTAAGTTTGGATACCTACAACGAACTTACAATCACACTTTAATTATGAATGTAGGTATTAAACCGTGCGTAGTAAATGCAACGCATACCTTACAGCAACGCCGTGTTTCGGAAAACACGCAAAGAAAATGAAAAATTAAATTAACATGGTTTTTAATTATATTGTTTGACCACACAAATTCCTAATAGACTGCACGGGAAAAAGCAAATAATTCCTAGTAGACTGCATGGGAAAGAGCAAATAATTCCTGGTAGACTGCACTGGAAAGAGCAAATAATTCCGAGGGCAAACGGTTAAACATAGAGATATTAACATTTGTTTAATTTCACTCAGGAACGGGCCGCAAATAAACAATATTTTATTTTAAATGAGTTAATTGTGAAATAACACAAATTAATCAATTAATTTCCGGCGCCGGGATTTGAACACGCGATCTCTGGCTTGCTAACCGAGAGCCGTAGTTGCTGGTATTATTTTTAAAAATCAGATATATGTGAATCTTTAACAAACTGGTTTATAATGCCTTCGGAAGGCGAAAAAGCTGCCATAACAGAAAAACATAAAAAATTATAATAAATTAAAAAATACACCACTTTTTTGTTATTAATATTTAACAGCTGACCGGGTTTCGCTTAGTTCAAGCTTCGGCAGGGCTTATTGTATTATCTATGGATTATTTCAAATTAAACTTGTTAACAATGAATAATACTATTTTTATATAAAAATAAAATTACCAACTTCAACAAAATAGTGGCATAGATAGATGGGTGGACAGTGGACAGTGTATACGAAGTTGGTTACTTTCATTTAACCACTCAGCAACGTAAGCAGATATACACGTTAATATGACAAAAGCAGTCAAGTACAATAAGGGTGTTTTCACGTCAACGCGTATGTTTCCACTGAAATCGTTATAACCCCGTTATTGTTTTAGTGACATCCCTAAAAAAAATAGTAGAAGCTCCATAATAAATCAAGCTACCCATCACTATTCAAGTTGTCCATGGAAATACATAAAAAAACCTATTCTGTCAGATACATGATAGACCGCCAAATTGCTTACCCACTGTTAGATATTGTTATTTTTTTATTAAATATTCTTCTATGAAATGATAAAAAAATTAGGTGATTAAATTTTTTATTATACATTTGTACGATAGAATAAGTATTGTTTTTTTATATAATGCGTGATTTTAGTACCGTTTTCACATAAAAACATTACGTGAGTCATTTTTATATATTTTTTTTTTGCATTCTAAATTTTAATAATTACAAATGTTAATATTTATTCGTAGTTAAATAATTTGAAAGCCTATTTTGTAACCTTTCAAAAACAGTTTTTAGTATTTGGCTACGATCAGAAATGTTTCATTTATAGAGTTTTAATTGTGAAGCGGCAATAACACAAAGTTTTCGTAAATATGACGTATCATTTAAGACGTAAAAAATTCATATTCGCGATATATCGGAGTGGTTTTTCGAATGACACTACAGAGCAGTTATGCGGTTTAATCAACTAATTATTTGTATTTTTGCACAAAAGTCACATCTTCCCGGAGCCTGTGGGAATACGGTAGGTATCCTCAATTTGGCTGGAGAATGTTAGGAGGGTAGTAATTATTCAAAAAATTTGCAAATGTTTCATATTATCTTCACCTCAATTCTGTGCACTCTTCTCGCAACTCCAATCACGATTATCCCCTTTTCTGCAAAAGCCTTGGTAATAGCAGCCCCTATGCCAGAACTGGCTCCAGTGACGACTGCCACCTTCCCTTCCCAACGGCCCATAGCTGCTAAATTGCTGACAACCAAAACACTTAACACCACTAATAAACACAAACACTTCATTCAGATTACTGTCCACTAAAGCATTTAAAAAGATAAATTAAATTAATAATTCGTTCAGAATACTGTTCACAAAAGCACTTATTAAGGGATATTAAATCTAATTATCTATTCGGATTTCGTATTTGTTTAAATTCTGTGACACAACCCGTCCTAAAACAAATGTACATATATAAATTTTTCATTCGTATTCTGTCAACTAAACAGAGAACTTAATACACTATTCTGATTGCTGTCCACTTAAACACTTAATAAGCTAAAATAATTTAAAAAAAACTTCATACAGATTTTTGTTCACTAAAGCACTCCATAAGACAAATGAATACAAAAAGATACTTCATTTTATTCAGAAAACTGTTCACTAAAACACTTACGACGCGACGGGTTGTTTCAAACAATGTTTGAACAATCCATCAATTTTTTTAGGATAATTTTCACGTTCCGTGTAAGTTCTATTCAAGTTCTGTTATTATATCATTATAGGCCAAACATTTATTGTTTCATAAAATTGAAATAACCACAGGACTTGATCAGAACTTTCACAGAACCTGAAAATTAACTTAAACATTTGTTGAATTGTTCAATTTTTTTTAAACAAACAACCCGTCCTTTAGATTGGAAGTTTCACGGAATTTGAACAATTCGCCGATTTTATTACTCAAAATTGAAGTTCTGCGAAAGACCTATTCAAGTTCTGTTATTATCCAAGTTCTGTGAAACATCCAGCCCTTTTTGAAATATTAATAAAATTTGGATAAAACCCTCTCAGAACTTGAATTTGACATTGAAATTTGATTAAAACCCCGTCCCAAACAAAACAATTTAATACAATAGTAACTGCTTATTTACATAATACTTAAGAAAACTTAATAATATAACTGTTTACTAGAACACTAACTTCACGAGAAAAATTAGTACAAAAAATATTTCTTTCAGATTACCGTCCACTAAAACACTAAACTTAATTAATACTTCATTCAGATGGTACGTGTCACCTTGTGAACAGACCACACAATACTGTTATAGAATAAGATAGGAAAAGAATTTTATATTATAATTTCATATCAAATATTAGGCATAATTTGTATTATGCTTGCAGTGTAAAACACAAAGTAATCAGTAAACTAACCGAGATATTCTTAATTTATTGTACCAACCGCTTTATTAGTATGGTGGTAAAATGTTATAAGCCGCAAGCGAGTATAACACACTTTTAACTTTTGTATTACTGGGCCACTGAAGAGAACATTCGTAGAAGGGTGATTGATCTACACGGCTATGGTTGAATGATATAGGTCAACACGTGGAAGTTCAGGCACCCCACGATATAATTCTATCTGTTTATCACTTCAATTTATTTACAACACTTTCCAAAAGCCTCGAACCTTGTGAGGTTAATGAACCTCTTTGAACTAAGCTCCCTCTATTTTCATAATATTATTCGATATAGGAAGATGACCTCAGATAAATAATTTGTGCACCGCATTCAAATTTTTATAAGTGTTAGTTGAATTTACTATTTATTGCTATCACAGATATTATCTCTGATTCTAATAATAATTTTCCAAATATATATTTTTTTATTTGTTTCTTTATTAATATCTAATATCTAACTGTTATATACCTACCGTTTTTTACCTCTTTAATAAACGTATTATAAATTTTTACAGCGCACTTGAGGTGATTTTTCACACAAACGGCGCTATACAAGTCATCCAAATATTATTATTATTAATAATAATAATTTGAAGTATGGGCACCGCAGCCCCGGGAACCATTTATTGGATTACCAAAACCTCTGCCATTGTTCACCCCTAGTGGTTCGCTACGTTTGGTTACTTAGCAGGGGTGCCCGGGTTTATGAAGTGAGGTGTGTCCGCGTCTAGGGGGCGGATGCACCTGCCTTCCTACTGCGCGGCGGGCCGGATCGAGAGAGAGTGAAATTGATCGATATGAACATTCTTATGAATCAATGTCAGGTGACGTGAAGCATGAAACCACGAGTGGCGTGCAATTCTTAAAGGTTGAAAAGTTGTACCATCTCTAAGAAAAACGAAACACAAAAATACACATTTCAGTTCAAATGTATTTTTCCACGGTTTTTATAAGGATTGTGTGCCCATTTATTAAGTTGGCCACATTAATTAGCGAAAGATGAAAATAAAGCGGTGTTTTAAAAATATTCAATTCACAATAAAATCATTAAAACATGGAAAACTAAAAACTTCCCTTGGCCATACAGCGAAAATTTTAATTAATCAACTTCTCACCTATTTTATCTTATTATGTAATAGAAATCACAAACAATTGAAGTTCAAATATCGATGGCCCAGTTGATTAGTCAAACATTCCAAATACTATCTTAACATATACATATGTATATCAAATATTATTTACACGTGTCTGTGTTTTACATAAATAAGCGGCTGGCGTTAAACAGGAATTTAAACCTTATCGCCGTCTACATAAGGAGTGTTATTGTTAGCGGAATGATCCCGAATTTTATAATAAAATAATGTATCTAGCTTGAAATATCTACAGTAATGTTAATCGCCGCCGGTTAACGAAACCAATTTAAATCCATTATCCCGATTTTTCTTATTTTTTTCTAGTATACTGTACATTTATGCGTATATAATAAATCCTATAATTAATATTTTAAATGTGCGTTTATTTTTTGCGATTTATTAAAAACTTTTTTTTTTAAATTTGACTTCTTCCTTTTAACTTTTAAAACTTTCTTACAGTATTTTTTACTAACAGCTTCTGTGCTATTAACATTTTTATTTTTCAGCGTTTTAAAACTTTTTTCCAAATAAAATAATTTTAGTTTCTAAAGTTAATTTTTTAACTTGATATTTTTTTTAATGCATTTTTTTTATAAATGTGTTGTAATTTTATTTTAATAAAAAAAATATAGATGTGTACCTATTCAGGCCAAGGTCAAACAATAATTATTATTTAAACTCTACCAGGGGAATTTATTAATCAAATGCGTCATAATATTACAACACATGCATTGGTTTATTTGCATCAATGATGAATCAGTAATCAATATTATTGGGAGGAATAAAAGTTTGAACTAGGTACAACAAATATTTGATTATCATCAACTATCTTGTAACAAATATTTGATTTTTTTGAGACCAATTACAACAATTAAATTGAACAATTATATAATACAAATATTACCACACGTGTATATTTGCAAAATTCATATAACAAATTTTATGTTTATGTATCAATGGAACAGCAGTAAAAAACATACTTCCTGATGCTTTTTTAAAATTGTTTTTAAAAATTATGTGGATTATTTTTTCGTAAAAAAATAATCGTAAATATAAATATATATATTTTTTTTTGATCTCATAAAAAGTAATCTTACTTAAAGAATATTTTATCAGTAGTTGCTTTCAATTCATTGTGGCCTTTTTCACACGAAACTTAAATTTGGATTTGAGGACAAAATACCCAAACAAACAGATTTTTAAAAAAATTTTTATAAACTTATATAAAATATCAAATATGGTTGTATGCTACTTTATTTATTCGTATTTTAAATTACAAAATATAAACTTTTAAAAAGATTAATTTTTCATGAATTTAGAGGCAAATTTGGCATTTCTTTTGGTTTGAAGAACCCACAATAGGCATTAAGTACATTTAAAATAATAGTGGTGTTTTACTTGGTTATTGTTTTATTGTAAAATAATTGTTAGTTAATGATATTAAAAAAATGTAATTTTACTTTACTTTACAAATATTATGAAAAATAATTATAAAAATTAAGAATGCTTTATAAAGCATTACCATGGGTTTAAATTTGAATTAAAAACGATCGATTCACGTTGAAACACAAATATAAATTAAAATTTCTATCTAATAAAAATACCGAAATAACGAAAAATCGACTTCTTTAATGGCCTCTATTTTATAATTTCGTACACAATGAATAAAACAGCACATATCCGTTTAAGATATTTGCTATACCTTTTGATTACATTTCTTTGTTTGGTGATGTATTTTGGCTTAATATCTAAATTTATTAAAATAAATAAAGTAGTTATTTATATTTAGGTGTAGTGATTTAAAAGTTTTTAAAAACTTTTACAAATTTAAATCGATTAGATTTAGGTTTTTTTTAACCATGTATGGATGTAGTTATTTTTATTGGGCATCTCTGTGTACGTAGATCAATAGACCTAATATTCTTTCAAACATTGTATAAATACTCGTGCATTCATGTTTATCTACAAATGATAACTTCTTTATCTGGTGGACCTATACTTGACCTTGAGAGATATAAATTACAAGTATGTATGGAAATTTATTATAACACATTTCTCATTATTTATCAAATTTATGTTAATTTTTACAAGTACAGTACTGTGCGAATTAATGTGAACACGTGATAATTAGCACAATAATCATGTTTTTCGCAGTTGTATGCAGCATATTGTAATAGCGGCTATTTTGTGTTCTTGTTCAATCATTCAATGAGTTACGAGACACACCAAACTACAGATGCGTAAAATTTTGAAATTTTTTAGAATTTCAGTTTTTTTGCATAGGTAAACTTAACTAAAGCTTTTTTGTTTCTAATTTTTGAAGATGGATATTTCTCTTAAAAAACGCACTAAGATTGTTAGTATTTCAAAGACAAAAAAAAATACATGCTTTGAGTAGCCAGGTAACTCTCCAGATCTTAATCCAATTGACAATCGGTGGGCTATAGTTAAAGCAAGACAAGCATAACAAAAACCAAGCTGATTGAGACAGTAATTCAGATATGGTTTAGAGACACGCAAATATCAGAAAATTGTAAAAAAACTTGATGATTCTTTGCCAAACCGTGTACAAGAAGTTAAAAAAGTTAAGGCAGGACACACTTTTGGTATTAAAAAAAAATCATTGTAATTGTTTCTCTATTTTTTTTCCTCATTAAAGAATATTTATTATTTTTTCCAATTGATCACTTGTGTTCACATTAATTCGAACAGTACTGTATAATAGCATCGTCCTTTGAACTGATAATGGTTAATGGTTACTACTGGTAAGTCACTGAAAATATAAACCGACAGAAATGTTTTATGTGCGTATCCGTGTGACTGAAGTGAGCTCTATTTTTCCTAACTTGTAGTGAAATGTTTGTAATGTATTATATCGAGTAACATGTGATGAAGAAAAGGCAAGGGAAAACCTATGGCACTCTTTATTGCCGGCTAGTCTAGGACCTCAGGCGTCGCCCTGTGGACCCCATCAATTCCTCCGGAGAATGAATGGAGCTGGCAAACGTTGGCTACATGTTTGGTGGTTTGCACCGCACTGCATTCACACATCACCGACTCTTTAAGACCCTGTCTGTGCATCATATGAGCACAACGGCTATGGGAGCAACTTATCCTATTGATGGTGGATCAGAATTTGCGAGGCAATGAGGACCCAGGCTGTTTCTCAGTGGGGTCGTGTACGAGATACGCATTTCCACGTTGACCAATTGCCACTCAAGTTTCCATCTATCTAACGGCACATCTATAAAGCTTTCTGTCCAAATTCTTATACAAAAATTGCGGCCAAGGTGGAACCGATATTTATTACTTAGTGTGAATTTTTTTATAATCTGATGAAATCATGACTCTGAAGATAATGCTGGTAGTTTTTAGTCGAATTACGATTATGATACAATTAATATGACCAAATCGGATAGGGTTAAATTAGTGGTAGAGCTCCGCCCCGGCAAAGCTAAGATCCTGGGTTTGATTCCTAGATATGACCGTGTATTATTCTGATTTTTCAGCGTGTCGAGTGAGATTTTCGATTGAGTGTCGCTTATTATTGTCGTCGTTAATTAAAAATTACAATTTGCGGTTTTACAAAGCCAGGCGTTTTAGAAAAAACGGCGCGAAATTAGCTTTTTCGCACTCCGGAAACAAATCGTAAAAAAGTATATTTATACGAAAATGAAGGCGTATTTGGAAAAAACCACGCGAAATTAGCTTTTTCGCACTCCGGAAACAAATCGTAAAAAAATATGGTAAATATTCGGAACAAACGTCAAAGGTTAATACGCACTTTTTATTATAAAACCTTTAGATTCTTCTTAATTACCATAAAAGACAACTATTTGCCTTGGAGGAGGTTGAAAATGTTACATTTTTAATTTTAGTTAAGTAAATTGAAAATTTGATTTCGTATTTAGACACAACTCTTCTCCATATGCAATTTGTAATGATTATTGTCATTTTATTATGTTGGTATTACTGATACTATATGGAAGGCTACATCATACCGTAACTGACTTCATGGCAATATATTCAAAGGCGCGCAACCGAAAAAACCTATACGCTAGGTCTGTGTAACATGGTTTGTGATTCAAAAGAAAGTGCCCCTTTATAACGCCTACTCACGTCAAGGCAAGAAAAACATCCCAGTTTTCAAGTTGTTGAGCGGCTACGCTAGGTTTGTGTAACATGGAATGTAAAATATCAGTAATACCAACATATTAAAATAACAATAATATTGCAAACAGAGTGATTTGACAGTGTTAAAGCAAATTTTCAATTTACGTAACTAAAATTAAAAATGCAACATTTTCAACCTCCCCCAATGCAAATAGTTGTCTTTTATGGTAATTAAGAAGAATCTAAAAGTTTTATAAAAAAAAGTGCGTATTAATCGTTGACGTTTGTTCCGAAGAATTACCAAAAATATATTTTTACGAAAATGAACTGATTTTTTTATTTCTACACAAACCTGAATAGACACCCTACGTGAAAAAAACAATCTAAGGGTGTTTTCGAACAAGTTATGACATTGGTACGTCTTTGAAAATGTAAAATATTTACGTTTTCAAAGTTTACACTGGTTTACCCATACAAAATGACAGTTGAAGTGACGCCGAGGTCGCCAAGATAATTTTTGTAGTTTATTCCGAGAGGCTAGGCGCTATGCGGCTTTTTGTTACGTCAAGACCGAGAATGACCCAAACCATTCAGACCTTGTTCTTCATACAATTTCTTTATGCATAAGGGTCAAAATTGCATCCAAAAAAGTTTTTTTTTAAATTTCCACCGCGGCCATATATGGCCTACCGGCCATATAGAGGTTAAGTTAAAACACAAAAAAATTGTATATATTTTTTATATTTATTTAATCGACCACCACAACACGGGCATGTGACTAGTATGGTGGTCGAAAAATCCCCAATTTAGATGTTAAAAAATTCAATGAATAAAGAAAACTTTAAAAAAAAGTTAATTGTTTTTACATAGATACAATTATTGAATGATGTATACAAGCTATTTGATTTTTTTACAATATTTCATGTTAAGAAATCTATTCTCGTGTTTGAGATTGGGAGTAGTGCCATTGCAGTTTTAATTTAATTGTGTATTCAACCAATTTGGGAGGCGGGAATGGGTACCGCCGCCCCGGGAACCTTTATTGTGTAACTAACACCTCTGCCATAGGTCACCCCGAGTGGTTCACTACGTTTGGTTATTTGGCAGAGGTGCCCGGGTTCACGGGGTGAGGTTTGTCTAGGCCTTGGAAGCGGATGACCAGGACACACTGAACCTCAGATTCCTACCCCCCCCTTAAAGCCTCTTCCTTCCCAGAACTCTCCTCTTCTTCTTTTCCTTAAAAACCCCTACACACAGCATCTTTAAAGATGGCATAGGTCCTGAGGGAAATTATTTTCCTCAGGACCTCCTGTGTGGAGCTCATGTAAAAAAAGGAACAGTGCATATATTTTTATTAATTCTCTAATAATTATTTCTCAAATCTTTTTTAACAATAATTCACTTAAAAAGTTTACGGTTCCTTTATAAAAACTATTACTGTAATTAGCAACCATTATTTTTACTACATTTTGCAGTTTATTTTTATTTAACAATATTAAACCGAGCACCGATAAGCGCCGCCGCAATTGGCCACACTCGCATTGGCCGTCACGAGCCGCGTGCGAGTGGCAGAATTTAAAACCTATGGTGCAGTACCAAACTCCGCATTTGCCCTCACGTGTCGACTACGGCTAAATGACCGAGACATTGTTTTCGAATGGCAGTGGCGCGAGTGTTCGCAAAATGGAGGAACTCATTGAAGTTGTTCGAAGCGAAAAATGTTTATACGACGTAAAACACCCAGATTATACGAATACAAAATTAAAGGACTCTTTTTCAATCTTTGCAAAATAACTTTGTGGCATTATTTATTATTTAATTAATAAGAGATAACTTGGTATAAACCACTTTTTTAATAAACAATATCGACATGTTTCAATAACAATGTTATCTTCTTCAGGATATGTTAATATAAAGAAAAATAAAAGACAAACAAGTATTGACAAATTAGAATAAACTATAACATAGACGAAATATTAAAAAGTAGAGGTGATTAATTGCTTAAAAATCATACTAGATATCTGTCTTAGATATAAGGCGCGGTTGGAGAGATTTGTGAATAAGAATGTTAGATAGAGCGCGCTAATATTAAAAACGATAATATTCAATCGAAATTTGTGAAAATGTTTAGTAAAACACCACTCAATTAAAATCGAGCAAAAATCTCGTGGTAATTGTCTAAAATCGCATTTAAAGAAACACTGTGAATTTTTTCATTCATATAACAATTTCATTGTTTGAAAAAAATGTGTTTATAATCATTTTCGGAGCTTACTTTGAGAATTTTTCTATCAAGGGAATTTCATATAATTGCCGTTTCGGCATGAGGAATGTATGTAGTTAATAGATAATAAATCAAGAATAACTTATATATTTTTTAAGAGCTTACAGTGTTCATATAAGGAAAATATGTAATAAATCAGTAGTAATGCGGGAAGCTGCGCCTTAAAGTGTTTTTGACCGGTAACTTTGTATTTTTATTTGAAAACTGAAAATTTAGGATGGGTTGTTTAAAAAAGTTTGAACAATTCATCAAATTTTTGTAATTAATTTTCACATTCTGTGATTATTTAAATTTTATGAAGCAAATGGCCTATTACGATATACTAACAGAACTTTAATAGAACTCACATAGAACTTGAAAACCAACCACAAATATTTGGTAAATTGTAATTTTTTTTAAACCCTTCCTTAGAGTAATATTTATTTATTTATTTACGGTGCAAATATCTTTGAATAGAAAATATTTTTTTTTACATAATAAATGGATTGAAAAATGAATAATTATACAGTATAAACATACATATGATGTAAATTAACTAAAATTTATTACGAAATAAAACAAGTTTTCAAAAAAATATGTGAAATGTTTCTTGTGTCTTTCGGTGCTATTGAAAATATCTGTACTATTGGTACACATTAATTATTACCTAAGATATGCGTGGTATAAAGGAGTACATAATCAAATTGGTGTTGGCGTGATTGTTGCAGTGAAAAATATTGAAAACTTCTATGACACCGTTGTGATTTGAAACTCGATGCAACGAAAAATAGCGACACTAAAAGACATATACATCTATAGGATTTAGCCTGCGAGAAAATAATAAAGTGTAATCGGTCTCCTCTTTGTGCGGTGCTTCGTAGCCTCCTCACTCTTGTCTACTTTAGTTTTCTGAAGATTTTACTTCTACCGTGTTTTAATTGCACACTCTGTTTTTTTTTAAATATCTTGTGACTATGAGGAGCATGAAATGAAATCAATGGCAATGATGCATGGCTGTCAATAATGGAATTGCTGATTTTCAAAAGATAAATGACATCAGCTATCAATACTCTGTCGGACAGCTTTATTAATTTTAGATTTTTCATTGGACAGTTTTTACATTTTAAGGGAAAATTAAGTTTATAATTTATGTGTCTTAAAAATTTGTACTGCATTTTTTTCAATAAAATTTGAGTGAACCTGAACCTAATAATTCGGTGACCAAATTGTTGAGTCATACTCAATTTGACTCCGAACTAATGAAGTATACCAAAATTTGAAAGTCGATAATTACAAAAGTCTTTAGCAATTGTCAAAAGGCAAATTATCAATAGATCAATTTGGCAATGTCGAGTTAATTTATTTCGCACGGGTATCCCCAATATCTGCGACGCTACCGACTGCAGAATTATCTATGTCAAGCTGAAAGTAATGCATTTTTTTCATGTTGTGATTGTTTTTTGGGTTATTATGCCCTGTTCCACGTCTATCTTAAATAGCAAACGTTTCAGTGTAGATGTGATGATGATGTAGCACTGTAACGCTGTCCGAAACATTGGCAAATAAGGATGAAGCGCAACGCGGCATAATAACTTAAAAATAATCAGGATAATACATGTGGTCATAAAAATCTCAAATAATGTCCATCTTTACCAGGTGTATTTAGGATTAGGAATTTTCGGGGCTTAGAATAATGGAATAGGATGTGAAACAGAGGGTGCTCTTTGGTAATGTAATTATTTTGTAATAAGTTGTAACGCTTACTGCAACATTATTTATTTATTTATTTACGCCCCTTTTCGGGGCTTTCACATATACAATTTAAAAATTACACTTTGATTAAATAAAACATAAATACCATATATTTCTTTTACTAACAATTATAAAAGGTATATATTTCTTTTACTAAGAAATATGCAGTATTTATTGTACATAACTGAACTGCCTCAGTAACAGCATTTTGTATTTGTCTAAAGATAAATTGAAGATGTCCACTGACTTGGTATAATTATTTCCCTCCATTAGTATTCTGGGCAAAGAGGAATACATATGGTAGTTAGTTCCAGAATTTCTGCACTGAAAAAATCCTGACTTCTAGTATTACGTAGAGGAATCCGGAAGCTTATCAATTAAAGCAATACCGGACTATCAACTAAATCATTTAGAATTTTATAAAGAAATACCAAGTCTGTGAAAATTCTTCTGTCTGACAATTTGAGCAAATTCATATCATTTAAAATAGTGTTTTAGTTCAACATAATTGCTGGAATACCCATTTTAAAATTTAGAAAACGTAAGAATTTGTTTTGTATTCTTTCAACAGCTTATACATGTATATTATAATATGGGTTCCAGACGGGAGAATTGTACTCAATTTGACTTCTAACAAATGCAAAATATAATAGTTTAATACACTTTACATTGTTAAAATTTCTGGTCAGCCTAGTTATAAATCCCAACATTTTTAAGCCCTTATTAGAGATTTCTGTTATGTGGTTAACAAATGAAAGATTTGATTGAAAAGTGATGCCAAAGCCTTTAATTTGTTTTATTTTTATTTTTAACTTTATGAGTAAAAACTCAAATTATAATATTTAATTAAATGACGACAATATTAGCGAAACTCAATAAAATCTGAAGACAGAAAAATCAGAAAAAGATATTGGTTCCACTGGGACTCGAACCCAGATACCTTAGCATTCATGGCCAACTGCTCTACCGATTGAGCTATGGAACCCATTTCCAATTCAATCACTTTTAACTGTATCATACTTCGACTAAGAACTACCAACACTATCTTCATTTTCTTAACGCACATATTATTGGCTGCTATCTTTATATATGATTGCAAGATTCAACCCGAACTAAATGCTATCTAGATAGTGTCTGGATAAATATTTATCCATTTTATTTTAATACGCGACATCTATTGACTTTTTCTGCAAGTCTAGGATGAATATTTTATTTTTATTTTTAACTTTATGAGTAAAAACTCAAATTATAATATTTAATTAAATGAAGACAATATTAGCGAAACTCAATAAAATCTGAAGACAGAAAAATCAGAAAAAGATATTGGTTCCACTGGGACTCGAACCCAGATACCTTAGCATTCATGGCCAACTGCTCTACCGATTGAGCTATGGAACCCATTTCCAATTCAATCACTTTTAACTGTATCATACTTCGACTAAGAACTACCAACACTATCTTCATTTTCTTAACGCACATATTATTGGCTGCTATCTTTATATATGATTGCAAGATTCAACCCGAACTAAATGCTATCTAGATAGTGTCTGGATAAATATTTATCCATTTTATTTTAATACGCGACATCTATTGACTTTTTCTGCAAGTCTAGGATGAATATTTTATTTTTATTTTTAACTTTATGAGTAAAAACTCAAATTATAATATTTAATTAAATGAAGACAATATTAGCGAAACTCAATAAAATCTGAAGACAGAAGAATCAGAAAAAGATATTGGTTCCACTGGGACTCGAACCCAGATACCTTAGCATTCATGGCCAACTGCTCTACCGATTGAGCTATGGAACCCATTTCCAATTCAATCACTTTTAACTGTATCATACTTCGACTAAGAACTACCAACACTATCTTCATTTTCTTAACGCACATATTATTGGCTGCTATCTTTATCTGTCTTTATCTGTCTTCAGATTTTATTGAGTTTCGCTAATATTGTCTTCATTTCATTAAACCTTTAATTTGTGTTAATGTCTCGAGAGTATTGTTATCAATGTTGTAATTAATTATTACAAGTTTTGTTTTTTTTTTTTTGATAATGAATGTTCAGTTTGACAAGCATAACTTTTCAGATAGCTACATAATCGAATCACAACGGTTCGGTATAAAGCATTACAAGGGTTTAAATGATGTGGTGCATATGCGATCGCGGGAAAGCGCGTGTTACGCGCTGCTGATTTTTAACTGAATTATTACCTGCAGCTCCAGTAGGCAGGAGCCACATTCTCCCAGCCAGGCAGCTAGGTAATACATGCATAATAACTGATTGAGCGTAGCGAAGTCCTTTTTTAACTTGACCATTTGGTATTTTGTCTACCTGTATAATTGTTTTGTTTCCGGGTCAAGATGGTGGCCGTGTTGGACACTGCTTTGTCCCGCCATAGTTCTCATGAGCGTGGATCCTTCCACCAGTTGTCAAATTGGAATAATTAATATTATGGTTTTAGAAAAGTTTGATTTGCTAATTTTTCGTAATATTTAACAGCGTTCTTAACGCTTGTTAATGATACCAGCTTAATCAAAAAGTCTTGGGACTGGCCGCCGTGTGACGCTGTCAGTCACCCGATTGATTTTTTTTCTTTTTTAGGTTACCACATCTGTCATGACACTTCCCTCCAAAAAATTTCATCGTCATAGCTTGACCTTTGTGCGTGTTTTCTATTTTTTTTTACAAGCCTGAAAATGGCATCAATTTTGACACAATGCGATACTTGTCCGCGAGTTTTTGACCAAAAATCACACGAATGCTATCCAGCAGCCTTCGAATTCACCTAATCTGTCTCCTTGCGACTTTTATCTGTCCAACAGACTTAAAAAACCGCTTCGCACCCGTAAACAGCACCCGAAAGAATTTCGAATGTCGAATGTTAAAAATTGAGTAACAGCGGTATTTCGAGTGTTAGATCAAGCGCTGGCGTAGGTGCGTTGCAGTTGACAGGGATTACTTTGAAGGGAACCATATCGATTTTGATGAATAAACTTGTATTTTCGATTTTATGAATAAAGTCCTAAAACTTTTTGATCAAGAAAAATCTTTCAAAACAAAATTTCTAGAAATTGTCACAATGTTAATGACGAACAAATTCCACAAAAAAATGAGTTAGTGATGCTTCTTTAAACAACATGTATAATTCTTTATTTCAAATTTAAAAAGTGTTACCTTCATAAAATATGTGTTTTATAATTAAAACAGGAAAGTTATCTAAGTAGCTACTTAAATAATATTCTTACATAAAATATTACATAGTTTATAATATTAAGAAGGTTAGTTACTTAAGTAGCTATGTACTTATAAATATTATGATTTCAGAGGAAATTTAGGTTTTTATATAATTTAGGACAATAATTGAATAAGAAAAAATTAGAAACCCCTTTTTTGGGCGCGAGGTTTACTATAAAATTGTTCACATAACTATTAGTTAATTTATAGTAATTTTATGGCACAGATTCAGATTTCGCAGTTTCGAAACCCGGCGTGAATAAATAAAATAAAATTAATCCATAATTATAAACATATTTTTAAATCTACAAAATAATTCAAAGCGTGTTCCTCCTTGGGTTAGCTCCACGTTTTGGAATTGTAGATTTGCAGATTTAGATAGATTGTAGATTTCTCTGAATCGCCCTCAGCTTCTAATCTGAATACTTTTGTCCAATTGCCTGAATTGTCAATTCATGAACCTGGAACAAAATAATATGAAATCTTTTAAATAGTTAACAATTAATGTAGTTAACAAATAGTTAACAGTACCAGTAGCTCATACAAAGCATTCCCGTGATCATGTCACTGACACAAATAATGAAAATATCAATAATAATGTATCGTTTAAACGGAGCCTTAAATCACTCAATTGTTTTATACTTGGACAATATTTTTGTCCAAATGGCTTTCACTTATTTTTGTCCACATCTTTAGACACCTAATCTTACATAACCTAACCTAGCGCGTATGAATTTAACTTTGTCATAAACGTATTGTTTCAATGTTTTTCTGTGGGTACCTACTTAATAAAAACTTTATACGGTTTATCCCAAATGAAATAATGTTTAAAAATTCTCTGATCTAGAAAAGTAATTATTGGCTTAGATTCAGATATTCCGACGAAGGGTATGGCCACACCGGTACCATTCATTGGATAACAAAAACCTCATATGTCATCGTCGATGACTTCGTTTGATGACTTAGCAGGAGTGCCTTCCTGATGAGGAGGTCTTGGCGGTTAATGTGTCTACCCACCTATTACAAGAGACTGGTTTAGAGAGACATTTTTACTCATCTAGCAGGTCTCTCTCGACCGATCGTATTCTCCTCGTCCGTTAATCCTGGACACTTCGACCACCAGATTCTTCCCCACCTTCATATCTTTTGCTTCCCAGATATCCTCTTACTCCTTTCCAAAAAACCCTATTTAACCCTATTTTTCCCATGGCTTTCTGTGTGTAGCTAATGTAAAAAACATCTGTAATAATTGGGATCTTCTTTGGAGTGCATCTTCCTATCTTTAATTCCTAGATCAGCCCAATTGTTTGTGGTTTGCAATTTCATTTTATTCACGAGCAATGAAGTTTTAAAATGTGCATTTAACTACCAGAATAAATTAGGAAGGACAAACGCCAAAATATTTATTCCGTTGTTAAAAGTTCCACTTGTCTGCACGGTTTCAAGTGTAAATCTTAAAAATGCCTTTACAACAACTGAGTGATTCTAATTTTAAAATGACCCCAATATTTTGATGATTCAAATGTTAAAATTTTCCAGTTATCTGTACGATTCAAATTTTGAATGTTTAAATTTCCCATACACCTGTACGATTCCAGTTTTTAATGTTTAAATTTCCCGTTTAGCTGTGCGATTCCAATATTGAATTTAAAAATTTCCCATATACCTGTACGATTGGCCGTGTCCCGAGACAGTAAATGATGGCATCGGTGACATCTTCCACGTCCAGTGCAGCGAGCACAGTCCCGACCACCGGTTCAGCGACGGTACGCTCATCAGCTCTGAAGTTTCTCATCATATCGGTGTCCACACTACCGGGACTTATACTCTGAAAAATAAAAGAAAATTTTCAAAAAAATATAATGTCATCACGTCTCTGAACATCACATGTTTGTCTATTTACCACATATGGGTTTTTTAACACGAGTACCAATCTGTATTATATATAATACATTTATCTACATGCATATCTAAATACTTAAGTACCTATCTAACAAATAATATGAGATAAAATTGGCGAAGAAGCATCGCCAATGCTGCCTCTATCAGTATTATTGAATACAGTGTCTGTAATTTCCATTGAAAATAAATAGCATCAATTCAAGCTGAAATTTTCCTTAGCATGTAGCGCTGTTGGATCATGCCCCCCCTTCAGGATAGAAGAAATGTCTCGTATTTGAGTCTCAGTCTGTACCGTAGGTACCTAATATAAACCAACATCGTTCACCCAAACTTACTGAAAATCGCATCTACGCTCAGTTGCGCCTGCCTTTGTGGCCTACCTATACACCAAACGCTTACCTAAGCGTCTAAGGTTCCTTATCTATTATTGTTATTATCTTAGTATGATTGTCTCCGCTGTGTCGCTTTGATACCTTGGTCAAAGTTTGACAGCCAGTACGTTCCTTGACATAATTGCCTTTGTTCATGTTGATTTTATCGATGGTCTGTAACTATTTTTTTTAAAATTTGTACTTACTGTGATCTTGATGTTGCTGCCAAGTTTTTGTAGTTCCAATCTGAGGGATTCCGTAAGCGAAGTGACGGCATGTTTACTGGCTGTGTACATTGCTATCATGGATATCGGCAGTACCGTGTGCCCTGCAACGCTGAAAAAATTAAACCATATATGCTTCAATGACAAGTATGAAGAAATTGCGTACCATGAGCGGAAGTTGCTCTCTTTCTCGCCCTGACGAATGACTACCATTCGGAATCAAAGCGTTGCTTCATATGGCTGAATTCAAAAGATAATTCTAGATAATAATAATAATACACTAGTTGGGGATTTAATAGTCCCACATCTAGTCAGTTGAAAACAGTTTGAACTCGTGAGCGGTGATCAGAAATTTCTGAAAATGGGTGATTGTGAATTTAATCGATGTATCTGATAAACATTGAAATACAGTCCAAGAAATTTTCAGTAAACTTTACGTAAATTATTAAATAAACTTGTTTCGTTCGAAACCGTACGATAGAATTGGCATTAAATTTCAGTAGTCCTCGAACGAAAATAATGGTATTCATTCGAATATTTTGTGGTAAATAATATATGTTTTCCAGTTGCCCAGAGCTAGTGGGATTATATCATCCAAATTTTGTAAAGAAATGTGAGATTGGGGATAGGGTGGAGAAAATAAAGGTAAGGTTTGGAAAATAGTTAGGCTTTGTACTCTTCCCGTAGCCGTCAATTATTTTATAACTTAATATTATTGGGTCTTCTATAAAACAGGGGCTTATAGGTAAATGTGTTTTTCTGTGCTTGTCTCATTAGTTTGAGATGCTGCTGCATTTACCCTTCACGTGCTAGTTAAAAACAAAAGTTCTGCCATGCTCGTATACCATTTTCAAAGATAATTGTAAAATTTTGGAAGAAGGAAACTTGTAAATGAAATGCATCTTCAGGAAATTAAAAGGACTAGTGATTTTTATTGTTGTATTCCCAATTACATTGTGAATATCGTTAGATCCAACTACCCATGGCAGACCAAGGAGTTTATGTTGTTTATGAGGCTACGTCGAAGAAAAGAGAGTTAAAAAACCCGCAACTGGATCTTTTATAAATTACTTGCCTGGCTGAGTGGGAGTTTGCATCTAGCGACATCTATTAATAATTCTTACAATTAATTAGTTTGGTTCCAAAACAAACAATTCATTTTATCTACATATTTTGAGAGGTGTGAGTCCTAGCTAAAACCTAACCCACAAATTTATACAATAATAACTAACTAAATAAATAACTTTGTGCACACCTTTAATTACTCAAAATAGTTTCAAAACCAATGATTTCTTCATCAGTAAGGTATTTTTTATGTGTTTCTCCTGACAAAAAAACCATTGGTTTTGAAACATATTGATTATTTTGATTAAATAGTGGTGTGCACAAACTTATTTATATTTCAATAAATTAAACAGACTCCAAAAAGTGAATTTGATATTATTGAAGAAGAGAATAAATGTAGTTAAATAAATACAAACTTTACGATATTTGCGCATTTAAATTGTCCGATTGAACAAAGAACTGTCCAAATGGACAAATTTGATGATATTTTCACATTGGAACTGTCCGATTTGACAAAGAACTGACCGAATGGAAAAACAATGATTGTATTGTCCAAATTGATAAATTTGATGGTGTTTTGCACACAGGAATTATAAGATAGAAAAAAAATTGTACAAATGAAATAATTTCATTAAGTTTTGCACATTGGAATTATCCGATTTGACAATAAACTGTCAAATAGGAACAGACACATTTGATATTTGGACATTGGAATTGTCTGATTAGACTACGAATTTATCGACTGGACAAAGAATTGTACTTAATTACATAATCCTCACCTATTAATGTGGATGATGTGTCCGTTATCGCCTCTCGTTCTCATCGTCTTTATTGCTTCTCTGGTGGAAAAACTGAGTGCCAACACATTGGTCTCCCATATCCCCTTCCAGTCAGCCGCAGTTCCACCTTAAGAAAAGCAGGCGTTAAGTCGATTATTTAGTGCATTGAAAAATACAAGCACGGTTCTTAAAATCTTAATATTAACTTTAACAAGACGTTTGATTAAGTCAGCTGACTTAATAAATAATAAAAAAACATCCATGAAAGCAGTGTTTACACCTACATATATATACAGGGATAAAAATTCTTCATTTTAATAATAAATGAAAACGCTTAGATAACTTAGAAGCCTTAGATAAAAAAAAATCAATAAACAAAAAATATCATCTTATTGTCCTATCTTAGATATTTTCCCTTTCAATGTCCGTTATTTTTCGTTTCCTCTCTCCACTCTTCATTAATCCCTAGCCACGCCCCCACCCTTACTACAACACTAAGTAATACATTATACTCACCCACTGTTTTGTAATTTTAAAGTCATTAAATGTTTACCCTGAAGAAGGAACGGTCGTTCTGAAACCGGTCGGCGTTAATAAAATATGTAAGTGGTTCTCACAAAGAAATATTGTTTAATTTATTTATAATGGCTAACCACAAGGTTATAGCTATATTCAAAAGCTAAAAAAATATATTTCAGCTCTGAAGAAAGCAAAATCACAAACACTTGAATTGAACATCATTTGAAACGTTACCTTCTCAACTCCTCATGTTAGAGAATGGAGATTAGATTAGCCAACCATCTTGATATTCTCGATATTAGTTAGTTCATTATTCATACACTTAGACACCTGATGATGTACGTTTTCCGTGAAACTGTTTACAACAACCCTTATTCTGTATTCTTACCTGTAAGGGTTGATGGGTTGAGAACTCCTGCATTATTGATCAGAATATCAACTCCTCCCAGTGTTTGTTCAATCCATTCAAATGTTTTCACGATATCCTCTTCTTTAGTTAAATCGCACACTTTTGGGAAGACTGTTCCTTTGCAAGCATCAGCTACTTCCTACATTATTTTATTGTAATTATAAACACTTTTATTATCAATCAGTTAGATGAATTTGTAATATAAAAAAAAACTTTAAATGTTACCTAAATAATACAAAGGATAGAAAAAGCAGAAGTGAAACATGAAAAATAGCAGAAGATTAGATACTATTTATTTTCTTTGCAATTACTGACAAGAAAATTTTGTCGTGACAAACAAAATAAAATTGAGGTAGGTACTCAGAAATAAAAAGTTTTAGATATTGCGGAATGTTTAACTCTATTTTACAAACCTTAGTTAAAACGACAACGCTGAACGACAATACTTGTATCGCTATCACATTTTTTTAATACGTTGACTAATATTTTTACTAACTATTCTTATTCTCATACGACCTCTCGTACTATTTTGGTGGATTAACAGATTAATATCGTGTTCAAGGATGCTAATGGTCGAACCGACAACGAAGGTCTATAATAACGACACTTAATGTTTATAGATAAATATATTATATTTATCTTCTAACTTTGTTATATTCAAGCGACTGTTTTATATTTGGTATGAGTAATTATTATTTTCACTTGACGATAACTAATTTTCCGGCAATAATTATAAGCACTAAATTTGGTTGTCAATAAACGTATGTTGGTTTTACATATGTGTTTTAATTACGCACGTATTTCAATCGAAAAATGTTTGAAAAAAGCATATGTAAAATAATTTGAGTTAAGGCCGGGTACTAACCCGCTCAAAAAGAAGAAGGAGAGATATGTAAATACGAACGGAAGAGGAAGCGCGCTAATATAAAAAAAACGATAATATTTATTTATTTATTTAAAAATTGTGAAAATGTTTAATAAAACACCCTTAAAATTCATTTCGATTCGTTTAAAATAGCACTTAAAGCGACACTGTGATTTTTTACACATAACTTGTTAAATAACTGAAAAGAGAACGTGGTTATAATAATTTTCAAACCATTCATATTTTGCATTTATTCTATCAAGGAAATTTCATATAATTGCCGTTTCAGCGTGGAGAATGTATGTAGATATTATCTTCAAGAATTACATATAATTTTTAAGAGCTTTCAAACTTAAGGTGTTTACGGAAAATACGTAATAAATCGGTAGAAATGCGGGAACATTTTTTAGAAGATGACTAAAAAGCGTAAAAGTCAGTAAAGCTTACCTTAAGCTTGTGTTCTCGTCTTGCAAGTGCCACTACGATTATTCCCTTTTGAGCCAGAGCCCGCACCGTGGATGCCCCTATCCCTGCACTGGCTCCGGTTACTACGGCTACTTTGCCTACCCACCTTTCCATCGTAAATATAATATTTTAACACTGCTTATTAAAAACAATCAATATGTCTTTCTGTCTTGAAAACTATAACTCGACTTACTCTTATATATATTTATTCTTCCTTATAAACTATTTAAGCTAAGTGTTGCGCGATAAGATAAATAATTATCTTTCAAAATTAAACAATATTGCTGTGAACATTAAATAACGCATGATTTTTAAGAATAAAAATTAATGATTGTGTTCTTCCCCTTGTCCATTATAATTTATTAAAAAGATACTTTTGGGAATTTCCCTTGTCAATAATAGTAAAAAAATAATTTAATAAGTGTAAAACAATAATTTAATATAATATATTAAATTATTAACACGTTGATAAGTAGTTATTGACATGGTTTGAATAACATTTTTTTCCTTTAATTTATTTTTCAAATTAAGTTGTTATTTACGAAGACATCAAAATTTAAACCCCTCAGGCCTCGGATGCATTTTGTCAGAAGGTCAAAATATTTCCGCTTTGCAATGAAATCCACATAAGTGGAATATTTCTGACCGTATCTGAAAACTAAGAACTGTTTTTGAAAAGTGGTGAAATAAAAAAAAATCTAATTTTATTATTAGAAATTTTAAAATATATGTTTTTTTAATGCTAATGTAAAAAGTTTTTAAAATTACTTACTTTACGTTTTTTCTTACTATAATTACTGATTAAAAATAAATAAAAACACACACATATTTTGTTAGACAAATGTTTTAAAAGGTGTCATCTAATTGTCTTAGTTTTTGTTGTTTCTTGTAAAAATAATTAATAATAAATTCCCAAGGTTTCATAATTTTGTTTTTCAAATTGCGTTCGGAAACTTTGGTTTCATAAAGGTGTACATTTTAATTATTTTATGGTTGAATTTTATATTTGAATATAAAGCTTTGTGTTTCTCTTTCTAACATCGTTGAGGTCACATGTCTCACCATAATACTAAGGGAGACTCAAAGATTTCTACGATATCTATTCGAGTTGTTCCCAAAAGTAAATCAATTAACCTGAGGGGTTAACAATCGATTCAACCACTGAATAGTTAATACACGCTAGAAATGCCTATCATGAAGATTTGAATGGAAACTAATTCCGCTTCTGACTTATTACATTTTGGTTCTAGCCATCGACCAAGTATTTCTTTTCTTAATAATAATGTTTGGATCATTCATATAGTGCCGGTTTCGTGAGAAAATCTCCGCACTTCAACAATCTTTTTCTATGTTGATCGAAATTTAGTCAATCTGTCGGACATTATTTTAGTATCTTGCCCTGATAATGCAATACGACATATTGTCCCAAAAATCAACACACATAATATTCAATTTATTGAAATAATTCTTTGAAGTTTTTATACCTCTTTGAAATTTTAATCATTGGAGAAGATAAATACCAACTAACAAACCTCCACGAAATATCAAACAAATAACTACACGAACGAAATCGAACCCAGAAAAACCTCCGTTTTACCGGAAAAACATCCTTCCAAATGAGGCTACTGAAACTATTAGACCCAGACTCTTTTCTGTTTCATGTTCTAATGAGATTTGTTAATATTTATTATCTTCTTCAAAGTGAAGATCACAATTTTATCGTTTTTAAATACATCTAATTGAATTTCAGTTTTGTTTACTTGATTGTATATGTATGAATTGAGTGAAATTTTGAAAGTCGAAGTTAACCCACTTAACGACGTTCGACCATTATTACTTTTTTGCAATAAAAAAACTTATTTTATTTATTATTTTAGAAATTGATGATGGATTCAATGTTCCTTCACCTAAAAATTCTAGAAAGAAAAACCCACCTAGTGATTGTCATGATAACTGAAATGATAAAATGAGAGAAGTGTATTGGTGGCGTGTCTGCGTGGCAGAATTAACCTAAACTACGGGAAAATTTTATTGATTTTGAACATTTAAAAAAAAGGAAATTTTAAGCTTTATGCAAATTGACTATATCAGTTTTGTTTCGATTCAGCATAGATAACACTTCTAGAAATTAACTTTTCAGTGGACATGGTGAAATGACATGTAAAAGATAAACGTATTTTTACTTCTGTTTATTAGGGATAATAAAGAACAAAACAGATTTAAAAAAAAATTAAATCTTTATTAACTGAATTAAATTTATAAATTCCATACAAGTCTTACGAGTACAAAACTGTAGTCGGTTTGATTGTATTGTGATCTAAATTGTTTCATGTGCAGATATTTATCCTTATCGTGTTTTTGTTACACAAACAAGGTAACTGTTGTTTATATTCTTGTAGTGTTACTAATCGTTTTTGGTAGATTATATTGACTTATGTATATACATATTGATTAAATTGATGCGAAACATCAAATAACAATGTATTTTCCAGACACCACTTGTCAGATTCTAACCAGTGTAATCTTGCCCAATTGGTTGAATTGTCAATTCATGGACCTGAAAAGAAAATAAAAATTTCGTTAAAAAAAGTCGATAATTGATAGCATCATTATTTTACATTAGCTCCACACAGGAGGCCCCGAGGAAAATATTTTCCCTCAGGAGGATTCCGTGTGGAGGGTTTTTTAAAGAAAGGAAAAAGTGGAGTTATGAGCGTAATACACGAGCCCGATTTTCAGCCCGATTCCAATTAGAGACAAAAGTCAACATTTTTCGATTTGAGCGATCGCTATTTTCATCTCTATTTTCATATCTAGGATTTCAATTGTCATCACTGCAAACAACACATGAACCATACTGTTTGTTGTGATACCTACTGAAATCGTTGGTATGAAAATATAGTTAAAAACAGCGATCGCGTAAAGCGAAAAATGTTGACTTTTGTCTCTAATTGGAATCGAGCTGAAAATCGGGCTCGTGTATTACGCTCATTAGGGAAGGGAAAAAGGTATGAGGGGCTGGTGGGAATGTGGGGATCATTGTATCCAGGAGTCACGGACGTACAAATCCATCCCTTCAACTGCGGTGCAAGGCGAAAAGTCGAGGGATTCTGATTGGAGAGGTCAATAGTCCTAAATCAGTCTCTCTCGGTCCGGCCCGCCACACAGCAGGTGGGCAGACACATCGACAACCATGACCTTGACAAACCCCTCCCCATGAACCCGGGCATCCCTGCTAAGTCACCAAACGTAGCTAAACACTTGGGGTGACCTATGGCAGAGATGTTGGTTATCCAATAAATGGTTCCCGGGGCGGCGGTACCCATACCCGCCTCCCAAAATGCAAGTTTATTCTCTTATAGCATATTTGAACACCGCACAAGAGTCCCAACTGCTCACAGCCGTATGGATAGACTGGCTACGGAGCTGTATATAGCAATAGGAGTCCCCAATTGGGGTATGTTTTGAGGCTAAAAGAGTGAGGAGGGAAAGAACAAAATAAGGGGAGACTTGGACATGAACACGGCTAAATCCATTTTAAGAGACATTTCGATTTGATTTGATTGGCTTTCATCGGGGCACACAAAGTACGCAGAAAATATAGGTACATTATATTGTGTTCTATTAATTAAACGCCAAAATAAAACGGATGTATTATTAATAAAATAAAATTTATTAAAACACCCTGGATTCGAAGCAGCGACCGTACTCCAGATTCGTAGCCTAATCACAACCGCACCGCCATCGTATCGAGTGAATGTCATTTTGGTTTGCGGTGGCATTTTTATTCTATCAAAAACAAAAACAACAAAGTCTGCACGTAGCCACTGTCCGACAGAAAATTGAATCAGATGTATATTTGTTTGAGTACCTACTAAATTTATCAGAAATAAACTAGTATTTCTGTGAATAGTACGTTTTTAATTTTCTCTAATTCAATATATCAAAATCAAAAATTAGTTTAAAATAAAGGATTTCTAAGTAGGTACTTATACCTACCTACTTACTTATAAACCATATATTTTATGTAATATTTTAAAAAATCAAATAATTAATCATGCAATTTTTCCAAAGAAACGTTACAATCTCAATGAAAATTCTTCTTTCAAACTTTCTTCAGGCAAGTAGGTATGTACATAAGGTTTGTAGAAAATGCATTTTACAAAGTCAGCTAATATGGGTATTTTTCAAAAATAAAAACTCGTCGGGCCGCTTTTGGAATTTTGAACGCGTGACGTAGCTCGAAGTAAAACACTGCTACTTGTATTGCAGTTAATTAAAATCTCCCAGTGGAACATGGACTTCAAGCTACGTCACGATTTTTTAACCAAACACGGCTCCATCCCCTCGATGAGCTAACCTTGTTAAACGCATTTTCTACGACCCTTGGTACGTACCATAATATTAAAAAATGCTAATAGAAATAGAAAACACAAAATTTCAAAATTGAATAAAGAATCACTGGCAATAGGCCACTTTTTTTCCGGTTAAGGCAAATATTCTAAGACATTCCGTATTTTTTTTATCGTATTTTTGAAACCCTGGCCATTTTATGAAAATTTAATTCCGAAAAATCAGACCATTTTTTGTAAACCGGAAAGACGGAACACAATTTTATGGGTGCGAAAAAACAATAAATACATAGCCGAAAATCATTTAAAAAAAGAACGTTTTCCACACGAATGGCAATAAATTGTATGGAGCTCTCTTTGTAACATCTGTCAAAATACAGTCATCTTTATAAAATCGTCAAACCAAAGGATAAGTTCGCAGAGAATAAACAAAAAATCTATTGAATGTTAAAGGTCAAATTCAAAAATTAGCCTGAAATCAAAGTGTTGCCATATAAAAAAAAATCAGTGTGGAATTTTACAAAATTATTAGAATATAATAGGAGACGAGACATTTTCATGTAGTGACGTCACGAGCTCAAATGATGGATTTATTTATTTAAGAATAAAAAAAACTATACATTTCTAAAAAAAAATCGTTTTTGTAATCTTAGTAAAAAAAATCTAATCACACGATTTTTCGTGTCGAAAGTCGTTATGAAATCAATGCAAGTGGCCTATTAAAACGGCCACCAACTTGAAACTAAGCTTGTAAATGTACAGAGACGAAATGAATAACGGTCGAATCCGAGCAGGACTTCCTTATTTCACAGTCAAAGAATTTTAAAAATTTTGACAAATTAAATGTTTCATACCTGTACGATTGGCCGTGTACCAAGAACGTAAATAATAGCATCTGAAACATCCTCCACAGCAAGAGCAGCGAGCACAGGGCCGGCATCCTCTTGCCTGTCCGTGTTGAAACTCCTCAGCATTTCAGTGTCGGTGCATCCAGGACTGAGACTCTGAAAACATAAAATTTTTTCATTTTATTTGTCAGATCTCCATATAATTCTAATTAACTGGTGACGTGGTGTTGCAGAAAAAAATCGAGTGCAGTTCACTCGCGGTAGAAGCGAAACTTCACCAAAACAATCTCAACCAATAGAAGCCTTGACCAAAGCGGCCAATGCGGCCTTCGTAGGTACCTACTGTTCGTAGGTAAGGTTTAATTCTGACTTAATCTCTCGCAGGCTAAATCCTATAGATGTATGTGTTTGTCTCTTTTTAGTGCCATTTTCGTTTCATCCTCAAATCACAACGGTGCTAAATAAGTTTCACTTAAAAAACATGAATATCGACTAAGCTTTGACCAACTCTAAACAGAACTCTTTCATCTACAGATCCACAAATCAATGAGCTTAAACTCACTAATGTCCAGAGTGCGTAGAATAGTCAAAACCTTGAGTTTTTGGTATACGAGTAAGTCAGAATGATTTTTATCCATCACTAAGCAAGTGAAGAAATATTATAATTGTTATGACTTCTAGCGAGGTTTTGACATGGCTTGTCTCTTCTATTTTTTTGAATGTTTATTTGTCTTTCTTTAATCCGTTAACCATACTTTACTTATAATTTACATCCTTCTTCTGTTTCGTATTACTTATTTGAAAAAAAAAATGCTTTCTTTCTATTATGTCCTGTGGTTGTTCACGGGAATTATTACGCTGGTAAAGACAATAAGAAATGCTACTCACGGTGATCTTGATATTGCTACCAAGGTTGCGCAGTTCCAATCTCAGGGATTCTGTCAGCGAAGAAACTGCGTATTTGCTGGCTGCGTACATTCCCATCATAGCCATTTGGGTTACAAAACGCCCTACGATGCTGAAAAAATAATAACATTTTGTGTTTTGAAAAAATAAAAATCTACGACTCCAAACCTGCCTACGACGATCCTATTTCATTCATATAGCTAAAAGAAGCCCACCCGCGCCCGATCGCAGCTATCTTTATATCCCTTTCCACATTGTTTACTACAAATCGGACGGCGAAATCGGATAAGTCTGTAGGATTATTCATCACAGATAGTTATTTTTGACGACTGCCACTGAAAAATATATGTATTCAGTGCAGTTCGAAATGGATGAATTCAACGACCTCAAACATACATGCTCGTACATATAAAGGAGGAAGGTACGGAAGAAAGGAGGTCACTTCCATATTCCACCTGGTGCGCTTCTGAAGGTCATTTTGCATTATCACTTCATTGATTGTTGAACTTTACATGGTGGCCGAAATAAATGGTAACTTTGTTCAATGCAAAACAATAATTTTATGATGGATTGTGAAATAACAAAAGCGAAAAAACAATAAAATTCACGCATTATTTTTTTTATTTAAGATAATATGTTGTTATGACAACCATAAGTGTGATTGCCAAATTAACTCACTGACCAGATTTGGAAAAGATTTGACAAAAACACAACCACTATTTTACAAAATCTGCCGCTCCATTGGATTTATTGTTTGCATTGTCATAGTTTGTGGGTAGATGACGCCACTAGATCCATTTTACAAAGAAAGACAGTTTTGATATCATAATATGTATCTATATTATAAGCTTTTTCTCCGTAACTTAGAACTTAAAATATCACAGATAACCTAAACCGTTTTCCGGCCGATTTTACTGATGCAGCAAAGGAGACGTGTGTGTTTTGAGTGCTAATTTTATTTATAAATTAACAAATTTCTCACCTGTTAATATGGACGATGTGTCCATTATCGCCTCTCTTCCTCATTGACCTTACTGCTTCCCTTGTGGCAATACTTAGTGCCAAAACGTTAGTCTCCCACACGCCCCTCCAGTCAGATGTTTTTCCATCTAAAAGTGCGAGGTAAATCAATTTGTTATTTAAATAAATAATTCAAATTAAATATTACTATATTAACTACTTTATCTTTGGTTGTAGTTAGTGGGTTGTACATTCATTAAAAAAATGTGGAATTATCTTAGTAAGGCTGAACGCTTGATTATTATTGAATGAATATTATCAATCTTTTATGAGTATGAAAATAGAAAAAAATCCATAAAGGTTGTGCACCAAAATCATATGACTTGGGTTTGAAAATTAGATCGCCTAAAAATATTTCAGGTGCTGTAATTTGATACTGCGAGGACACTTAGCAACAGTCTTGGAAATAATCGAGTGATTTTTTATAAAATTTTTCATTAAAAAATTGCTTTAATGTTAAAAATTTTCTACTTAATCCACTAGTACAGGAAAAAATCGAAATCGGAATTCACGCCCTTTTATGGGAGGAGTTTAAAAATACTTGAGAAAAAGCTTTTGGAAAGGTTGGAAAAGATATTTGAGATATTTTTTTACATGTTGATTTCGTAAAGGCCTGTAAAAAACATTAATTCCTTTTTTATGCATTGTTTATTGTAATAAAACGGAATTTTTAAATTGATTTCACGAAAACAAGCAGCGCGGACCCTAACACGCTGTTTCTCCGCTCCGTCCGGAGGAGTAATGACGAAAGAATGGGGCGGCTGCCAGTCGTTCTTCGGTGGACGGTATAAGGTTCACTTTGATATAACAAATTCGTCGACTGCCGTATTGTCGCCGTGATGTCAAAAATACCAACGCGAAAATGCATATTTTATTTTATTTTGTGAGGTTCGGGCGTAAAAATCTTTTTTTTTCGCGATAATTATATAAGAAACTGAATTTTCCACATTATGCAATAAAACCATATCCGAAAAAGTGTTTATAAGTAGGAGAGTTTTCTAATAATATTAGAGTGACCTAATACTTTATTTTTTTCTAAGCTTATCAAAAGACTTATTAAAAAAATGACCGATTTATTTACACGCAGTATTTAATCGAAGCATCTATAATACTTCTAAGCGGTCAAATTTTCAAAACAAAAACATACGATTTTGTATGATTTTGCATTATTTAGTATGGCTTCATCTTAAGAACTCGTTTTCTATGTTAGAATGTGGAAAATTAAATTCTTCAATAAATGATCTGCAAACATTTAAATATTTGTGCTTTCAAGAAATAAAATAAAACATTGCTTTTTGGAATTGTTTTTTCGTGAATAAATCAAAACAGGCGGTTTGTGTTAAACGCAAATTTAAACCATATCGCCATCTTCATAAGGAGTGTTATTGTTAGCGGTCTGATCCCGAATTTAACATGACGTGCTAATTTACCTTAAACGTACTCATTTAATTTGACAGTGTATGGGTGAATGAGTGAAGTGATTTGAAATTATTCAAGTTCAATGTACAAGATAATAAAAAGTAGTATAAAATTGATAGGAGTGGCAGAGTTTTTTTTTGTTGTTTAAGGTAATTCACCCTAAAAAGAGTACGTGAATGACAGAGTTGATTGATGGGTTTTTCCCGAAGTACCGAATTCGAGCATCGCACACAACCTCACCTTATTATTTTCTGTATAGAACACTATTTTCGTATTTATCACAATTACTTGTTGGGTTTTATGCTGTGTTGCACTTCCTATTTAGCCTACGTTTCAGATAGCTAAGAGCGCATAACCAGCCAGCGGACGAAAATCCACATTTCGTCGAAAGATGTTCTTACGATCGTACAGGACGGTTCCAATGAGAAAGATAAGGTATTCTCCGTACCAGCTTTTTAAAATTATAACTCAATATCGATTTTACTTCATTCCAAAGTTGCTTTAATTTATACCTGCATCCAAAAATGCTGAAAGGCGTGACGATAAAACTATTAAAATTATGTACTTTTTGTAATTATTTTTTTATCATAAGTATTTATCATTTTTTAATAATGTCTTAGCAAAATTAGAACGTAAAAAAAATCTGAAATATATTAGTCTGTAAGTGCGCAAATAAATGCACAAACGGACCAATTTTCGTCAAGAAACACATGTACTTATATATTTTTTAATAATTTTATTTAAACTAAAATTAAAATTCTGTTACATACGTTTACCAGATAATATGTTGATTTATTTTACTGCATGATTATATGATTTGAAATGGGTGTTGTATAATACATGTACTTTTTTGAAAATTTAACAAATCCGCCAACGACCTATGGTATAACTTTATTATACTAAAAATTATGATTTTTTCTGAAAATTTAAAACATACGTTTACTAGATTAAAGAACAATATTTCAAAACCAATTTATAATTTTTTGTGGAAAAGAGTCAATTCGTCTAAACACTGATTTAAAAATGACATATTTCTGGTGTTCTCTGGTAATGTGTTCATCATCGGGGCAGATGCGTAGATTGTGGTGTTATACATATGCAGAAGTGATACCGTGTTCCAAGCGTTCTCTAAGGGCCGGTATATCCAAATGGTAAATAGTGGAGGTAACGTAGTTTTCTGGGTTTAGTTTTGGTGTAACCGTCAAGTTCCGGCTACTAAGGATTATTAAGCCTAGCCCCGTCATCTGCATCATTCTATGTATGTACGTAATCAGTCACACACTTCGCCACAATCTACATCTGCCCTGATGGTTGACCTTAAATCACTACAATACTTTGATTTTCCGATTGGCTATGAAAATCTTAAGTCATATATTCATATTGTATATTATATTCCTCGATAGTGTATTCTTCGATGATTGCTTAAATGCTTTTAATAATAAATCATTTGTATGTACTCAAGAAAGCGAATTGTGTAACCAAGGTTCCAAAATATAACAATGTTCTAAAATATATAGCAAAACATGATGTTATATTGTTTTTCAAAATATATTACATGAACAAGTTCTAAGAGAGAATATGCTTGAACGAGTTATGCTTTGCGGATTTGCCTGGCTTCTTTGAATCTTTGACATTCGTTAGTTAACTATTCAACACGACACGATTTCAAATAATCATTATTCTATCTCCTTACCTGTGAGAAGTGAGGGGTTGAGTTGCCCTGCATTATTGATCAAAATATCAACCCCTCCCAGGGTTTTTTCAATCCAAGCAAAGGCATCCACAATATCCTGTTCCTTTCCCAAATCGCACACTCTTGTGTGGACTTTTCCTTTGCTTGCTGCAGCTACTTCCTGCAAAATTAGTATTGAATAGTGATTAAAATCCACAACTACGTGTGTAAAATTACTTATATGATAATCAACACAAAAAATCAATCGAATTAGAGACAATTTTTTAAATCCGACAGACAAAGGCTTGTCTGTATTTAGCCTTCACTGTATGTTTATCATTGATATTTAACAATCTTGCATTCGAAAATTAAATCATAACGCGGCATATTCGCACTTCCAAGAGTAAACTAATAATAAATAAAATAAAAAAACGAGTGTGCTTTAGACTTTAGACCGCACGACTGAAGTAAAACTTCACTAACTTATAAAAGAAAAGAGAAATAAAATGTGCGCGCTTACTGCTCTCTCTAGCTCCTACAGTGTGATACAGACAATAGGCCTGCACTATATCTTAGATATACGAAACGTAACTGGCTATGACTATATAAATAAATGGATTAAGTTGGTTAAGGTGTTTCAACCTTTTTTCGCATTTAACATCGAGTAGAGCAATTTAGTTTTTTTTTTACCTTTTAAAGGTCTCCGTAAAACGCAGATTTTTCGCCCAGTTCAGTTTTTAATCCAAATTTGATCATCATTCTAGAATAACGGCATTTCTGTTACGCTTTTCAGCTGAGCACATTTACCAGATTTTAAAGATACTTAAAATGGGGACCGTTCTTAAGTTAATGTAAATGTGCTCTGTTTTCAAATACCTACCAATTCTACTAGTAAGCAATTTGGATTTAATTTTTTTAATTTTAAATAATATTAATTTTTCATGATAATTATATAGATAAATTTCAATAGATCATGATATAAGACGTATGTTTGACCTTGAAAATTCAGAGAAAATTACAGATAAATGTTTATAGAGTTAATTAATTTAAAAATTATCTCTCTGATTTTTGCATTGGAAATTGAAATAAACATTGATATTTCTAAATGATTATACTTTATCATCAAACATTAAAATCAATAAAAAAAAACTTACCGAAAGATTTTGACTAAAAAAGCTAAGATTTTTGAAAGAATTCGATATTTAGAAAACAAACTTATTCGTTTCTGGAATAAACTATTATTATTGTTCCTTCAATCTTAGCAAAATCACTTTGAGGTAATTCTTATTAAATGAGAAAAAAAAACACCACTGAATAAATCAATCATATCTACATGTTTCAATACCAAAGGTTTCTTCGTCAGGAAAAGATTTGCAATAATAAAAATAACAAAAGACAAATATGTATGGACAAATAAGAACTGTAGACAAAAAATATTATAGGCAATGGTGATAAATTACTTAAAAGTATCGTAAAAACAAGTATACAAAATGGAATACAAAAATTATTTTCAGAATATGTAAAAATTGCATTTATATACTAAAAACTTTTAAAAAACAAAAATAATCAAGACGTCTTGCACAAGCATAAATTATTATAAATAGAAGTATAACATGCAAATTAATTTAAGAGATAATAATAATAATAGTTGGGTAATTTGTAGAGCGCTTTCTTTTCTTTTATGAAAGATCACCTCAAGGGCTCAGATGGCTGTTTTAAAAAATATTTAGTCATCGATAATATTTAATTGGCTATTAAAACTTTTTCAGATTTCTAAAATGGCAGCTTTAAAAAAAATGGTTTTTAATAATATTTAATTGAAAATTTACAGTATTTCTAATTTCTAAGTTATACGTTGTGTTAAATTTTTAATCCTTTATTTATAACAACAACAAAAAAAGTTTCCAAAATGTGGTAGGAAAATTAAATATTATTATTAATAGGATTATTAAATATTATTTAAACAAATATGCTATTTTTTGTCTTTTATCCTGACGAAGAAACTTTGGTTTTGAAACATGTAGAAAATTTAATTTTGATTAAATAAGTGGTGTTTTACAAAGTGATTAAATTCAATTTATTTTTATTGTATTTTTTTAGCTCAGGAAATAGTAATAAAAATATCGCTTCACTTTTTACGTTGTTTATACGATTCAAAATAAATATTTTTTGCTTCAAAAATGTCAACGAAAAATATTCCGCCAATTTATAATCATACATTTTGACAATTTTTTGTATTTAATTCGTGGAATCAAGCATAAATATTTTATTAAAATGATTTTTTTTCCAATGACGAAAAATTCACGCATCTCTGAGTAGAGACAAAATTGATCTTAATATTTATTTGATGCAAGTAGCCCGGTCAAATCTGCCCTTCAGAAGATCTAAAGTAATGTGAAGTTTTTAACTAGTATGTCCTGAAGCTGGTTGAAATTTAAAATTACCTTAAGTTTGTCCTCTCGTCTCGCAAGGGCCACTACGATTATCCCTTTTTGGGCCAGGGCCTGTACGACGCCCGCCCCAATTCCGGCACTGGCTCCCGTCACTACAGCAACCTTTCCTACCCACCTTTCCATTGTAATTTTTTTATGTAATGAATGTATGTACTCAGTGCGTCGTTCTCGCACAAAAATATGTAATTGACTTATTTTTGCGAGTCTGTAAAAAGCCTTTTATATTTTTGCAACGAATAGCACTGATAACAATATATTGCTGAATAATCTAATCTAATCTAAGATAAAATATGGTCAATAATTTATACTCTGTTTTATCGTTAAGTAATAGAACGTGCATTGTCAATCACGATAAGCATACAAATATATATTTTTTCGAAACTTCTCGAAATTCTTTAAAATATAACAAGCAGGTATCTAGTTACGTGTATTGCAATATTATTTTATGTTTAGGGCTCAGTTCCCGGCCCCAAAAAGAAGAAGACGGAGAGATATGAAATTACGAATGTTAGAAGAGCGCGCTAACATTTACAACTATAAAATCGGTGCAAAAAACATGAAAATCCTTAATAAAAGACGACTTGTTTAAAATAGAGCAAAAATCTCGCGATAATTGTCTTAAACAGCATTTAAAGAAACGCTGTGAATTTTTTCATACATACATCTTGTAAAATAACTGAAATAAACGTGTTTATAATAATTTTTGGAGCATACTTTGCGATTTTTTTCCATCGAGGGAATTTTATGTAATTTGCGTTTGGGCGCGACTATTGTCTAGATATTATCTTCAAGAATAACAAATATTTTTTTAAGAGCTTAAAAACTTCAAATGTTTAAGGGAGGTTTGCAAGAAATCGGTAGAAATTCGAATACCGGCCTCTTAACAGAAAACATAAAAATACGATTATAACCATTTTTAATTTTGTCATTTTTAAGTGAATATCGCACAAGAATTCCAACCCCTCCCGATGAAGTCAGTGAGGCTTTGGCATCCCCAATTGGGGTAAGTTGTGAGACCGAAAGCAGTGGGAAGAACATGGAAATAGAAAGGTAAGGAAGTACCTGGCTATTTTGACGGCCTCCGTGGAAGCCGGAGGTCGCAGGTTTAAATACCAGCGTGCGCAAATAAATTTAATTTGGTTAATCTGTGTTATTTCACAATTTACTCATTTAAATCTTATCACGTTCTAGAGTGGAAGATACATTCAGTATTCTCCTGGTGTAAACCGTCATTCAGAATTGAAAAGTTGTTTGAAATGGCTTTGGCCGTGTTTGGTAACCAGATCTGAAAACCAAGGTACTGTTCCACCTTGCTCTCCTTCATCTTCGCCTCCCCGCTATCTTGAACCACACCACATACCCTAAATGGGGATGCCATGGCCTCACTCGCTCCAGATGGTTGGGAGCAGTTGCGGCTCTTGTGAGGCGTTCCCACAATTTTTTTTCAGATAAAATCAGAATCATTTCAAGCAAAGTTTCAATTCTGAATTGATGTCTAACACCGTTGCAATACTGAGAGTATCTTCCACTGCCGCAAACATACTTTTTATTATTATCAAATGCAGGCCGTACCTACCGTTAAAGAAAATAATTCATTTGTTACAATATAAACACGAGGGTGTTAGGAGAATATAAAAACTTTTTTAATATTCTCCTGATAAAGAAAAGAACTTCAAAAACCGATAAAATAATTTGTTTTATTATGAAGCAGTTGCATTCTTTTTTCCTCTTTGTAGATATCCTTTTTTTCTAATTAAATAATTAATAAATGTAGAACAAGCAATAGTTTGTCTTATTTTGACAGTTCAGTGCAGTGTTTCTTAAACGTTTTGAAAGAATCGCCCTATACCGCAGTTAAATTACCCAACGCGCTCCCCTCCCCCCCCTGAAAAAAGTTTAAAATGTACAAATGATAAGAAGTATAAATAAAACACCTTTTTATTATATCAACATTGAGTAGTATAACAGAACTTGTCAAATCGTTGCACCTAAAGAAAGTGTGCATACGAGAAGCTCGTGAATGAGCTTATTTTATACTAACTTTTACTCCCGGCTTCGCTCGCATTGTATTAGGGGGGTTTCCACTCCGCCTCCTCCACCTTCTCTATCCCCACTCCAACCCCACCCTCCCCCTTCCCCCTCACCAACCCTTCCATACCCGTTACATTCATTAACAGCTCGCGTGCCACCTATTGCAATTTTTTTCATAAAAATTTCATAATGCCAGAGCTCTGAGCTATCTTAGCCTTTATCTTATTCTGATGTATGAGCTATATTATTGTAAAGTTTTATTATAATCCATTCGGTAGTTTTTGCATGAAAGAGTAACAAACATAAATACATCCATACAAACTTTCGCCTTTATAATATTAGTAGGATAGTAGGATAAGATATTGACACAATGTCCACTCGAACTTCTGCGGCGCCTCTTAAATGATAAAAATTTAAAACCACCACAAGGGGGCGTTAAGAATCACTGGTCTAGTGGACATTGCAAAGCTCCAATAGCCATTGATATTCAAATAAGTTTTATTAGACGTAATACACAGGGTGTCCGGGGGTAAAGTGCATTAACTTCGGGAGTTAATTCAACATTATTGTAGGAGTAAATAAGATTAATTACTTTTTCTGAAATCCCAACTTTTTTCCCATACAAAAAAAACCTACTAAAAATCCATAGTGTAAGGTAAAAAAATACTCGATAAAGTTGCTGTTAGCTTGCCGGGCGCGATTGTTGCTACGTTGCTTGGTAATTCAGATAAATGTAATGCATCACAACACACCACTTAACATCCATATTTATATTTATTTATTATATTATTAATCAGATTCCTTTTCCTAATATTCAATATATTTACAAATTCCCTAATTACATACATATCATCCCATATACTCCTATAAGATACGCTTACCCTTTATTGTGTTTTTCTATATTTCATCATGCATGTTTAAGTATTTAGCTTCTCCTAACTATTTTTTTTCTTATTTTTTTCTTTATGTTTTAATTTAGCTTCTCTTAACTATTTTTTTCTTAGTTTTTCTTTATGTTTTTCTTGTCAGCGAAAAAAAAAATTATCAGCGAAAACATGTTTTTAGGCTTACTGTTTTATTTTAGCACTCTTTATTTTAATGTATCTTCATAAAGTTGTTTGTTTTCCAAATAAAGATATTATTATTAAAAATAAAATAATGCTGCCCTCACACTTTTAAATTTTTACCATAAAACTACCCCTAAAAGTTGGAATTTCGAAAAGAGTTATATTTCTTTTTCACTTATACTGTTATGTAGAATCATCTCCCGAAGTGAATGCACAGTACCCCCGGACATCCTGTATACACATTTTTCCCTTATTGTATAGTAATGATTTCTGATATTTTTTTTTTTTTTCTTTATTCATTATATAATTTGTGTACAGTTTTACAGATGATTTGACTACCACGCTAGGCACATGCCCGTATTATGGTAGTCGAATTATGAATATATAATTATATAAATGTAAGAATTGTTATTGGTTAATACTTAGTTTAGTTCTGTACAATATTTTTGTATAACAACGAATTCTTTAAGTGATTTCGCAATTAAGTAGATAGCATAAGCAATAAACCATTCTTATTTTTGGCTGCTTTTCCGCTTAAATAAAATATGTACATAAATACATGATAGATAAATAAATAAATGAATAACTCTTCTTGTGGAGATGTTGAAAATAATTCATCCAAATATAAATATTAATATGATCAATATCAATTTTTTTTTTAAATTTGAATGTAAAATAAAATAAAATTAAAAATAATAATAATAAAGCAAATTAACTTAATTTGTTGACTTCAGGCAATCCTGTACATTTATGATATAAAGCTTGTCAGTTTTCGATTTCCTTGTATCAATACTCAGTAAGTTGAACATTTTGGAGGCAATATAGGAGAACTGTCGCTGTGCAAAAGTTGTTTTAGTTGTAGGAATTATGCATTTTAGGTGTGATGAGTACCGAGTGTGAATTTTTTTTTGTGTTTTTTCCATCAAATCATTTTTCCATAAGAATATGAGAATTGTCTTTATATATAGTTGTCGAATGTCTAACACTGTGAATTTTTTAAAAAGTGGCTCTGATGGGTGTGATGGGTTACATTTGAATATTATCCTTAGCAGAAGTTTTTGAATTAATTGTGATATATTTTATAAAAAACGAAAAATCACAAATAATTAAATTACTTTTTTTGACGTTATCATCATAAATTACATATAGAAATCCGTCACTGCTGTACTTGACTTGCATGGATAATATATTTACCAGTCATCATACGTATGCGTTAAAATTCCCATTTATCATGATATCTTAAAAGCGATTTTCTTGCGATAGATGATTGTAACTAGATGAAACAAAAACGTCTAAAGATTTCAGATATGCGATAAAATACCGACCTGCATTTTTTTCCGTAAAAAATAGTTTTATTTATTTATTTATTTGTGAGAAACAAACAAATTATACATAAAATAAAAAGATAAATAAATCTATATATAGTTAAGTATTAAGTTAACTGAAGTAAAGTCAAAAAGTATCTGATTTAAATGTTGCTTGGGGTTTTATTGTATCTTAAAATTAATTTTAGGTGATGGGGAGAGGAAGTATAGGATAAGGATAAGGGATGCTCCTGATTCACACCCATTCCACACTCTTGTATTATTTTCGATCGTACGCGAAACTTCTATTCGATAGTTCAGTAGGGTATTGCTAAAAATGCCTATGTTGTTAATTTCTCTGATAGGTATATTGCACAAAAATACGGAAAATTGGGTTTGTTTTATAATACTGGTTTTATACGTGGGCAAATGAAATAAAATTAGTTGTTGATCTTGACGGAATATGATTTTTTATTAAGTTGGTAAGCTCTGGCGAGTCCAGGGCATTATTTAGAATATTAACTGAACAAGATTTGGTCAAAAATTAGACGTGAACGAAGGGACGTATCGTTGTAAATATGCGTATTTTAGTATAGGCAGGGATTTAGGTAGTTGATATGTGTATTTTTTTGTATTAATTTAGATTTCTTATGATTAATCTTGAGAAGTAAACTGAGATTTCGCGATTTTTTCAAGATTCTGTGCTTTTTAGCTAACATGCTACATAAAATTCTACAATAATCGTAATATACCGCATTTTTTCACGGATCTGCGGTGGTATTTTGTGAATGCCTTTATGCTAGTGCTGCTTTACTATTAAAAAGACAACAAGATTTTTTGTTAAAGCTGACGTAGTAATTTTCCTAGGCTAAGGGTGTTTTGTATACAAAATATCCGCTGATTGCAAGAATAAGTTTTTTTCCCAATGTGCTTTCGCGAAACACAAGTAGTAACATGCAATCCGTAAAGCAGGTTCTCCTCCGACCGAAAATATTAACATTTGCTCAAACATTACCATAAACATTGGCAATGGGGGCGTGGCTTTATTGCAGATGCATACAAAAATATGCAAGGCCACGCCTCATTGGCAATGTTGATAGTAATGTGTAAGCTTTGATTATATAATGTCTAGATAGAGCGCTTGAGCGACGAAACGCCAAAACAATTATCAGTGAACTGTTCACTGATAAGCTCGTCCTGTCTGCTCAGTGGCGACACTGTCGTTGTGCGGTAAACACGTGTTGTGTGTCATTTGAAAATGACGATTTGCGCTATAACAGTGTGCAGGAATTACAGAGGACGATTGAAAACAACTAAAAATGTTACCTATAATCGGTAAGTTACCTTTAAATAACCATTTAGTCAAAGAAACAATTCAGTTTTAATAGTGTAATTTGGTCTGACAGTTTGGTCTTAGGACAACGCTATTTGACGCCATGTTTACGGGGTTGCCTGTTCTTCAAATTAAATTTTCCCGTGAGTGCGTTGTTAATTTTAAACTAGGTTTTTAATAATTACCCAAAAGTACACTATATATAATAATATTGTAAATGTAAAAATTTGCCTTTATATTTAAGTGTTTGTAAATTCTTCGCGTTGACACTATATTTAAAAAAGTTATAAATACGAAATTTATTTATTAAAATTACAAAAAATGTGACAGGTTTGTTTGATGAAGTATCAAGTAAACTTTTAATTTTATTCATACATATTTTACAGAATACCTAATGATCCTATATTACGAAGTAAGTGGATAGAAATTATAAGAAAAAGCCGCGGAGCTGGCAACCAGCTAAAACAACTGTTATTTGCTCTGATCAAAACAACTGTTTAGCTTAACTTTTTTTTATGTATTTTGTCTTTATTATATAACTAAATAAAACCGTTTCAAATACTTTTCGTTGTCTTTATTTGTTAAAAATAATCAAATAAAAATAAATCTCTTTTAACAGTGATTTTCTTTTCATTTATATCATTATATGTAGAAAACTATCTTACGTAAATGAATTCCAAATTAAAAGAATTATAGGTTCCGCAAAATCGAAACATATTTTTACCCACTTTTATGGGAAATACTCGGGAGCTGGTATCACTCAGCGACGTAGAGCGCTTGTAAAACTATAGAAGTTACGCATAGTTGTGTGCGTATCACACACACTAGTGTTTCAAATCTGGCCTGTTGTTTTTGTCGGAATTACAGCGCAACACTCTATCTAGACATTATATAATCAAAGTGTGTAAGTAAATGTTGATGTTTTCGGTCGGAGAAGACCCTGCTTAACATAGAACGGCAGAATGAGTCGTGTCCAACAATCTCGTGTCACGTCGGTCCCGAACAGAGCCGAACCAAGCATCGACAAATGTCCACATGGTCCATGAGTATCGTTCGGCTGGCGAACGCGAGAGTCCCTTTACCACATATCGATCATCCTGTGATTATTCAGACATATCAAAATACTTAGTTTTAATATAACGAGGAAAGCAATATTCAAATGCTCATCATAAAGCTAATATTAATTACACATACCTGTGTTTATGTGCTCTAAACTAACACCTGGAAGCACAACGGACCGGTCCATTACCGAAAACATCAACATTTTGTTTAATTCACTACTGCATTATAATTGTTTTGGCGGTGTTTATGGGTAATCTGAGTATCATAATACATAGATGGAGGTACACTTTTACATATAACTACAGACTAAAATTTCTAATTTTCGAAGATGTCTGACGGACCTGCGTTATGAGAACATTTTGATCTTGAGATTCAATATGGATTCAAAATGGATTATAAGTATTGGACGCCTCACTATTACAAACATCTGTAAAATAAATCACACATAGACCAAAATAACTATGCACATACAACCTAAACCATATAAAATAAATGAAAATAATGGAATCCTGTCAAATTGACCTTTAAATAGATTAGGCAGAATGTACTTCTCTACTTCATCTCCAACATTTATAAAATAACTCTCTTTAAAAGATTTATCACCCTTCCAATCACCTTTCTGTTTTAATTCTATTTAAAGTGATATGTATTTTACCTTAAATATCCTTGTAACTACAATATTCATTTATATACCTGTACGCCTGTCTCGACACAGGTATACCCTAGTGAGACAGGCATATATATATAACCATTGTAAATATATTTTATTATAGATAAATAAATAATAAAAAAATAAAACAAATATGCTCCTGACATGATGATATGAAATTTTAAGAGATACTCATTTTAAGATTACTGAAACAGCATTTCCGATGTAAACGATATTTGCGTATGTAGCATACATGAATTTCATGCAGTATCAATAACACACTGCATAGAACATTAAAAAACGATTTCAAAATCCCATTAAAAACGTCAATTAGTGTTAAGTACCAATAATCAGTACCCGCTTCGCGTGTTTTTGTCGTAGTTAGTTAATATTTAGCTAGATTTTATATCTAATTAAGTCTATCATAGCGATCTTAATTGCGTAAAATTCACTTCGTGTGTCTATCGCGCCATTCAAATTCGCACAAAATCGCTATCACAAAACAGATTATAATCGGTTCTTAGCAGATTATGACCGCTTTTGCAAAATTAATGCAATGAAAAGTTATCTGTGGTCTAAAATTATAAATTATCTGCTTATCAAGACGTAAAAACATACTTTACAGGTATCGCAAAAAAACTTACTGATTGACTGTTGGTTGCGAATTATTGAGGGCGTTTTAGTGTTAAACATTTGCGGCAAACAGGCGTGGAGTGAAATATATACAATCAGTGGTCGAAGGGTAAGGCTTTCTACTGCGAATTCAGAGGTCGCGTTTTTAAATCCCAACGTGCGTAATTAAATTAATTAAATTTTATTTTATTAGAATAAGTTAACAATAATAATCTAAACGAAAATATGAAAGAGAACAAGACACAGAAAAACATAAAAAGACAATGGTCGCAACTGGGACTCGAACCCAGACCTCTACGTCTATTTCGCTATTGCCACCTTCTGTCAAAGCCGTCATATTTGTCAATCTTATATTTTAAAATTTCAGAATTACATTATTATCAACTAATTATTTTTCTCCATATTACGTGCAACTAACCTTTTTATTGGAAACAATCATTCTAAGAATTGGTTTGTAACCTGGATAGTGTCTCGGATAGATGTATCCGAATTTATTTATATGGAACAATTGACTTTTACGAAAGTCTACCATTAAATTACCATTGTTTTACCATTGTCTTTTTCTGTTTTTCTGTGTCTTGTTCTTTTTCTTATTTTCGTTAAGATTATTATTGTTAACTTATTCTAATATGATATATTTCTCTGATTGGAATAACCTTCAACAAAGTATAAAAAGAAAGTTTTTCTTATAAAAATTAAATTTTATTTTATTAGTAAGTGCCGTCTCACAATGAATTCATTAAAAATGATATTATAATATGGTACCTATATTTGTGGTACATTTCAGAGTGAAAGATACTCTTAATATCACCCTGGTGAAAGACCATAATTTAGAATTGAAAGTTTGCTTGAAATGGCTTTAGCCACATTTGGTGGCTGAATCGCCGATACAATATTTGTCTGCACCATTTTTAGTTTAAAATCCCTCAATCGTTTCAATAATAATCATCAATTTATTTAGGAAAAACAATTTACCAGTTGTTGGATAACGAACACCTCTGCCAAAGGTTACGCCGAGTGGTTCGCTTTACTGGTTAACGTTGGTGAATTAGCAGGTGTGCCCGGGTTCATCGCGTGAGGTGTGTTCAGGTCTTAGCAGCAGATGCGTCTTGTTGTCTTGCACCGCAGCCAGAGACCGCATGGACACGCTGACCCCTAGATTGTTACCCACCCTCATCATACCTTTTCGTGTGGGGTTAATAATAAAAAAGTTGGAACTCTTGTGTAGTATTCACATTTAAAAAAGATAATCGTAACAATGGTGATGGGTGATATACATATAAACTTAATTATCGACTCTGTGACAAATACAGAAAACCATAAATGCAATATATTATGTACAAACATAGAAAGCAAGACTGATATTATGTACCTGGGCATAACAATAGACCAGCGTTTAAAATGTCTCCACACATAAATATTCTGAACAACAGAATAAGGAAACTAACATATATATTTAAATGCTTAAGAGATATTCTAAACGAAAAATTACTTCGAATCACATACGTTGCTTTCTGTCAATCAATTATACAATATGGCACTATATGATGGGGCAGTACATATAAAAATCAAACAAAAACAATTTACATTTCATGAAAACTAATAATAAAAACAGGTTAAGGTCAGAAAATTAAGTGATTTATACTTTTACCGTGCAACATTACAAATTTATAAAGATAATATTCAAAATAAAGTTGCACCTTTTAAAAATAACAGAAATCTTAGACAAACATAATACTTTCTACTCCAGTTACATCGTAAATATCTCGGAGTTATTTTTTTTAATTCACTACCTGAAAAAATTAGAAACATGAACAGTAATATAAAAAAATTTAAAACTCAGCTTAAAAATTGTACCGAAAATTTAAAATTTTAGTTTAAATTTAAAAAAAAAAAAATTTTAACTAATATAATGACACCCCCCGATACACACAAGCCCTGCTTATTTACGGGGGTAAACCGAATATATATATATTATGTTATTAGTTATTATACAAAATTTATTGTAATTTATATATATTTTGTGAATATCAAAGATTTCAATCTCATTTGAAAAAACTTCAAAAATTCCAGAATAAAGTCATACGCATAGCCCTGGGCGCCCCCAAATGGATAAGGGTATCCCAACTCCGCAAAGATTGAAATCCCCTTGTTAAAAAAACACATATTAAGTCTCGCGGAAACATTTTGTGCGGGAATTCTCACCCATGAAAACGCGTCCATAAACTGCCTCGCCCGGTACGACGAAAACTTACGTACGTTTACGTAGGATTGATTTAAGATTTTAGTCTTTACTAACCTCCCATATTGTTCCCCATGCAAATATTTTTGAACAAACAACCAAATAAACCAATTTTTCTTCAATCATTATTATAAATACATGATTGGAAAGGAGCCTTTTGGGCCCGGAGCTCTGCATGCCATTATTTCAAAAAACTCAAAAAGTCCCTGCTGTTTCGTCGTATCTTAGCTACAGTCGACATGCTTCCAAGCCAGGCCAAAATTCCCATCAAAGTTAGCTAAGATTGATTGGGAACAAGAAAAAGACGAAATTAGATACCTAGGTATTTAGATATAGTTAAAGTTAAATTACGACCAAATTATCTTACGGTAACTTTTATGTTACGGCTGAGCCCTTTCAATTCGTTTCTTAGGGATTCGGTAAGGTTACCGCATATTTGCTGGCTTGGTATACTCCGAAAGAAATATTATCTGTGCGCGGAATGCGATGTCCAGCAATACCAAAAATATTAAATTGTTTACGTTCCATATTATTTATTATCTTTGCCAAATTTGATAATAAATAATATACTTTTAATCTTATTAAAAATGTTTGTTTCTTAAATTTTAGCAGTGGCTTTTTAAAAAAGCAATATGCTTAAAAACTAACTACCATTGCCCTCCGTAGGATGAAAACTCAACTTTCAGAACTTTAATAAACCCTGCAGTCAATTCTGTTAATTACTTGTTATGTGATCAAGCAGTTCCTCAATCGGTTACGAAGAGTGTTATTATGATCTCTGTTTGTAAACACATTTTCTTTTATTGAGGTAATAGTTTTTAAACCCGTTATTTAATACTATAGGATTCCATAAATCTTTCCTTTTTCTTATAAATATTTTCTCTGAATTCGCAAGCGAGACAAGCAGAACCAGGGTCTAGCCGGTGTTTAACTGGGTAGAATTCAAAAAGTGCAAGTCATCGTGTAAATGTTTTATTGTGAATAAAATATCAAAAATAATTATTATCCCGAGTGTTTTCTACTGAAGTGACATGAAAACTTAACCTGCTTCGTTATAATTCACCTTCAAGCTACTTAAAATAATAAAAACAATATAAAATACATATTTTAAGCATTGTAATTTTCTTCAGGTATCAAAAAATTATAGTCCACGAAACTTGAATGCAATAAGTATTTTTTGTAAAATAAAATAATAGATTTATTATTTTTATTCATAGATAAATTAATAATTTTTGAAACCATGGAGGAATTTTAAACTATAGAAAGATATAGACAAATCAAATACAATATTGATTCGGTGATTCAATCCGATATTGTATTTGCATGCCTTTCATAGAAGAATTGAATTTTTATACGGACAAATCTATTTATTCATATCCATATTATTCATGTTGCGTATTTACGGGTCCATTCAATATACATACATATTCAAACAAACAACCAGCCAGCGGCTGAGAATTCATATTTCGTCGAAAGATGTTCTTACGATCGTACAGGGCGGTTCCAATGAGAATGATTAATTATTCTCCGTACCAGCTTTTTTAACCCGGCGTCATTGTGGCGGAAAAAAGTTGCACTAACGTTGAGGTGGGTCATTATGACCCTGTTACAATTGTTACCATTTTACCTTATATAAAATAATTAATAATTTAAAAAAATCGATATTTATAATATATAACTGTATATATAATCAGTAGGAGCAATAAAACACATTGGTAATAAATGAAACAATTTTTATTTTTAACTTTCACTCTCTTCTAAATTTTATCATAAATTTTTTTATCAACAAAAAACAATATCGTTTCTTAAATCAAATCTATACTATCTAACCTTTCTATCATTGGAATATTAATTACAGAAATAATTAGTCTTTCGTATCATAAGTCCTTGATTAATTTTTTCTCAAATAAAAGATGAAAAAAATATTTTGGCACAAAGCAGCAACGTCGCCGTTGAGCTGGGTCATGATTACCCGGCCTCAATGACGCCGGGATAAATAATGACTCAATATCGATTTTATTTCATTCAAAATTTGCTTCAATTTATACCTACATTCAAAAATTCTGAAAGGCATGATGGAATGTAAAAAAAATCTTAAATATATCTATGAGTTTTTAAGACCGTAAATAATTAGACAAACCGAAGTATTTTTGTCACAAAACACGTGCGCGGATCTTTTTTAAAATGATTTTATTTAAACTACAATTAAAATTCCGAAACATAGCTTACACAGATAATTTATTGATTTATTTTATTTACTGCATGATTGTATGATTTGAAATGTATGTTGTTTAATAAAACGACTTACGGTGTGACCTTATTATGCTAAAAATAAACATATTTTCTGATAACTTAAAACATAATTTTACCAGATAAACGAACAATCTTTCGAAATCAATTTATACTTTTTTATGGAAAAGAGTCAATACGGCTTAAATTTTATTTAAAAATCACATATCTCCGGTTTTTCAGCTTTTCCCTCTTAATGTTTAACGACCTAACTTTCAAAAGGATTTGCCATTTTCTATGAATGAGCAGATTATGAATTATTTTAAGTTTACTCATAATGTAAATTATGCATTATGCAGTGCGATAACACTTCGAGCTTATCAAAAACGATACAGATAATGTGCCATCGATTACTAGCATATTACACACGGTTTCGTAATAATTAACTTATCTACGAGTAGGTACCTTGTTTATTATGTATAAATTTTTGAAAATAAATCAGGGTCACCTTTTTTATCATCACGATGATTTAACAATATTCAAGGTGGAAGTGTCATAGGATAGATAAAATGTGCTGTAGCCCAAATTGATAACTATTTTAAACCATAATTCAAAATATTTATCTTATCATTTATTTATGTGAAACCAGTTTTATTAGATGCTAGGTCGGTTTGCCGACATCATTATCAGAAAAATATTGTTTTTAGATACTGATATGATTCACGTCCGTCTCGATAATACAATATGCCTGACCATGTAAATGATTTACAACTGTTAAAAATAATATTTTTAATAAATACCAAATACACTTGACTGTTGAGGTACAACTTAGGACTCTTCGCTGAAAATGTGTTGTCAAAGAATGTCATGCGACATCCACTCGATTTAATTTTTATTATTTTTTGTTGTTTGTATAAAATGGTGAGTGGATCCACCTCTCTGTCCCCAAAATAGTTTGTTATCTATGAACTTTATTTCAAAATTACATAAAACAATAGACTTGCGTCTGTCGTACACACTCGATTCACAAATGGATATAAACGGAAGTGCTGCTATCTATATTATTAATGCGCTAAAATAGTTACTTTTGTAATTCGGTTTTCAAATCAAGAATTCATCAAAAGATGGCGCCACTTACGTTAGTAGGTCGCATGAGGACTTGCCTTCCCTAGAACTACGGATTTGTACAAGAGTGTCTCTCAGGATATGGTAATACTTAGAGTTGTAAATAATAGTATCACGCGAATATATATATATTACATATGACGTCATTTAGATGACTAGATGTCACTGGATCACAGTGGATCTGAGGAACCGGCTATTTTTGGAACCAGTATTTTCGGATTTATAAAATGGTCACCAACACTCAAACTGGGCGAAGCCGAACCAAAAGCCGCCCACAGGGCCAAGAAGCAAAAACCTGCTTAGCGGGTTTTTAACTGCTAGTATTATATTATTTTGTTATAAGTTATTACAGTAGGAACTGTTGATACATTTGGTATACCCAAAGTGCATAAAATCTTGTAAAATATCTGTAGGTTTCAAAGAACACGTCGAAAATGTTTCTCCTCGTGAGTGAATTCAGGAGGTCTTGCACGGACGATCGATGCATCCATTGTCAGTTATCAATATTTACGAGCAAGGTCAACAATTGATAAGAGATATTGCGAACAACAATTTGCGATTAACAAATTTTAGTCCGGCTCCCCGAGTGTCAGATAAGCTGTCATTATTCAAAAAAGTTTGAATAGTTTGGTTATTGTTAATTTAAGTTAATGTTAGTTTTAATGCCTCTGCGATGAACTAAGCTGATCTCCAATATGTGTATAGCTGCCAATATCGTGTATGTGAATCTGTTTTCTTCTCTCTACTTTTTCAAAGCACTCATATGCTGGTCGCGAAGATCATGCTCTTATTAAATTGGTACATTGTTCATGTATAAATCTTCTAGCCGTGGACAAAAACACAGTATAATAGCCTACCTACAACACACAGCGTCACTAGCGGAAACAACAAATGACGAAAAAAACAAAAAACAATGGCATTCGCGATTATATACAGGAACAATACACTCGTACGTCTCTTCAACTTATTTGCTCACTCGTGCATCTCGTATCGAATATCAAAACTTATTTATTTAGTTTTCTTTTGAAAAGTTTTAATTTCCATATACATTTAAAAAAAATCTGCTACAAGTTTCGACTCACCGTGTCATTCATTAGCAAACTTAAAACTAACTTAAATATTTATACAAGTTCAGAAATGATTAGATTTTATAAGGTAATCATTTCTGAACTTGTATAAATATTTAAGTTAGTTTTAAGTTTGCTAATGAATGGCACGGTTGTGTCGAAACCGGTAGCAGATTTAAAAAAAAAATGTGTATGGAAATTAAAACTTTTCAAAAGAAAATGAATAAATAAGTTTTGATATTCGATACGAGATGCACGAGTGAGCAAATAAGTTGAAGAGACGTACGAGTATATTGTTCCTGCATATAATCGCGAATGCCATTGTTTTTTTCGTCATTTGTTGTTAGTGTTGGCAGTTGGCAGCGGAAGAATTGATTTTGGTAGTGGGAGAATTGATTTTGGTAGTGGGAGAGAATTCACGACTTGACGTTGACTCTTCTCACCGTTCTGCCCCTCCCCAATAAAATCTTTTTTTTTTCTTGTGTAAAATTGTGAGTTAGTTTTAAGTTTGCTGGTGAATGACACGGATGTGTCGAAACCGGTAGCAGAATTTTTAAAATTTAAGTAACAAACGTCGCCTCAGTTCTTAATTGTCCAAACGACCATTTGAAAATTATGCAGGAGGAGAAGATTTTCTTTCATTATTTCAATAAAACATTATGATAAGTGTTTAAGATAAAGCTATTTCCGTAAAGCTAAAGGTCTTATTAGTTTAAATAATTCTTAGTTAAGTGATAAACTATAATTTTTAATGCTTTATTTTTAGTTTTAATGTCGAGATTGAACAAAAACTAAAATGGTCGTTTTGACAATTAAGAACTGAGGCGACGAAATGTACATGGAAAATAAAAAAATTTTACGTAGTTAATGCCCAAGAAATACAAAAACTTTTAAATTATCTTGATCTCAATTGTTAAATATTTTTATTTATTTTTATTCTTTAACATACATATTATACAGATAATTACATTGGTATACATACATATTAAGTTTAGTAATAAGGAAAAAAATGTTACTGATCCGTAACTTTATATAGGTAAGTACCTAGTAGTATTTTGTGAACACCTCACTAGACGAACCTGTGCTGAGGTGTTCCCATGTCTTGGAATAAATGCATTTCTGTCGACAAAAGTAAAACACCGTATCCTCCTTGATATTGTCAAGACTGTGGGGAGACATATGGCGGCAGTATCGAATAGATAAATATAATATAAATTATAATAAACCAACTTCTGAATTAGGGTAAGTCTGACAATTGTAACATACACATTTCACATACGCTATACAAATCTAGCTCTGTAGGTACTCGTACTATTAAATGTAGACAATAATTGCTAATCTTGTACAAATCGTCTGAAGCCCAAATATACTTGAAAAAACCCTCGACTATGTGAAAAGATGGGCGGTTCGTTTGATAGATTCCTCCATCTTAACAAATAGATTGTCAACTTTAGAGCACAGGCGTCAGGTATGAATGCTGTACTTGTTCAACCGGTATTTAAATGTAAGATGCTCCGAGGAACTAGCGTCATTGATCTATTCCGCATCGGTGAATTTAAAAAAAAAAAAGTCAAATGAGCTCTTAAGATTTGTACACGGTTGACATTTATATGTCATGTGAAAGCGGGTTATTCCTGTGACTTGTTCGTGAGTTCAATTGCTCGGCTGCGATGATTTGCCGACGTATGTGTTTCCTCCCTCTTACAACGTAGATTTCTTCAAGACCAAACCTCTCCTCGAAATCACCCTAAGCACAGGGCCTTCAGAGTTGATATAGGCCATGTGCAAAGTTATTTTTCTCAGGGCCCCCGGAATGGCGTTATTTAAAAAAAAATACTGTAGATAAGGAGATCCTAGATCTCCCTTCTAAAGATTTTTTTACCTGTAATCTGAATGATATGTCCATCGTCCCCCGGTCTCCTCAAACTCTTCCGAGCCTCCCGGTGCAAAAAAAAACCCAAAGACATTGGAATCAAATAAATCCTTGAAGTCTTTTGTTGCGCTGTCTGCTAAAGGAGGAAGAAAACAATCAATTCATTCTCGCTACTTATTATTTATTTTAAGTAATGGGAGGGATTCCTAATCTGGTATAGTCTACTCACCGGAGAGGCAGACCACGGAACTCACACCGGCATTATTAATGAGGATGTCAACCCCTCCTGGAGAACTCTCAACCCACCTGAAGGCGTTGAGTACTCCGCTCTCCTTAGCAACAGCGCACTTAACCGATTGAATAGTCGCCTTTGTTGCTTTGGAGATTTCCTGGAACACAATCGAATTTCGTGAACAATAATTGGCAACGGACTTGTTAAGGTATTTTTTTTAAAGCGTCGCGCGTCGCGTCGTTCCAATCCAAGGACAATAAGATAAAAGATAACTCCTCTGTAATATATTATGTAACTTTAAAAAATATATTTAGATGGGTCAAGAAATATTTTGATGTTTGGAATCCATTGAAGCAGCCGGATAATAGGAAATCGTATACCCTACACCTTATTGGGTATTTATTCGGCCATTGTTTTTGGTATATTCTTAAATTCTTAACAGTTTGATAAAGTGATAATATTTCAGACATAGATGAAAAGCGCCTACCAAATATTTCCATTGGTGCCCTATTTTGGACATCATAGTATACCCATGAAAATACTTTTTTATGACTTATCATTTTTACTACTTTAGATCTATCATTTTCACTACTTTAGTGTGAAATGTTTTTAAATTCTACCTTTAGGTGGTACAATTTAGTACTTATTTAGTACCTACTAGATTATTTTTATAATAATCATAATTTACTATTTGCCTACGTTTCCTTGAAAGTTAGATAAAGTTCCCATGATTGCTTTTTTCTAAATAAATTGCAAAGTCACATACACATAAATAAAAACAATTATCAGAATTGCTAATTTATTTATAAACAAAAAAAATCGGTTGCTTAACTTATAAGTTATAAGTAACATTCAACAATTTGCTTAGCTAGGTAGGAGGTGACTACCTACAAATGACCCAAAAACAAATCATTACATTTTATAATAAATTTATGCTGCCGTTCTTTAAATAGTTGATGGCGTATTGGTCAGCATAGTTGCCTTCCAAGCAATTGGTTTGGATTAAAACCCCCGCCGTGTCATTATTTTTATTATTATTATTTTTTACTATTATTTTAAAAATTTTAAATCCCTTGATTTTTCACGGGTTTGCGCTATTATATTGATAAAGTTTGTGTTCAATTTGTATAACTATTTTTTTTAAACTAAAAACACCCGTTACCGAACGTTGTTCATCCATACTAATACAAATCGGATCCACGCACAGCGGCGCATCGTACATTTAATTGCTAGGCCCCTTTTATAGTCCGTGCAAAATAGTCATAGCTCTTAGAAAGTGATTCGGCACGCTTCCATGCTATATCTTCCTTTGTTTCTATTTTCTATGCGTATGACGAATTAGTTGATACTAAATTTAAAACACATTAACAAAATGACTTTCTAACCTCGATTTTTTCGGCCTTCCTCGGTAATCCCGCGACGATAAGTCCTTAAGTCCTTTCTCTGCTAGGAATTGTTCCGATTCCCGAACTAGCTCCCGTTATGATACAAATCTTCCTAGTCCAGCATACCATTCTCCAGCTTTTTGGTATCAAATATTCTTCAGTGTTCAGCCGTTTTTCGTTCATCTATTTTTTTTTTCAGAAATACATTTTTATCTGGGTTTTTCGTACCACATTAATTAAAATTAAAATAAGAATAAACTAATAGATGGGCGGTTTCCTTTCTAGATGTTATGTTATTGGTTTTTTTATTACAAACTATAATTAAGGATTAAGAGTAATTTGTACATCGTTGAATATTTGATAAATAATTTGTTACTCTATTCGTTTTCGCTTTTTCGTAATTAAAGAGTTGCCAATTATTGCAATACCTACTTAACATTTGTGAAATTTTGTTCTCATCGGAAATAAGTTCGCAATATGCAACAATTTCTGTGGAAAGCACTATTTTTTAAATATTATTATATATTATTAAGTGTGTAAAAAATGATATTACAACATAGAACGTTATCCAAGATAAGGTGAAAAATATTCAAAAAGAAATTTAAAAAAAAAAAAATCAATAATATCGGCACCAGATAGTACTTATCCCAAAAATGATATCTAAAAAGTATTGTTGATGTTAAAAAAACCCTTCCAAGGTTTTCATACTCGAAAATTACATGAAAAAAAACAAAATTTGCCACTGCTTTAGTTTTTTTTTATAGCTTTTATTTGCCACTGTTTAGTTTTAGTTTTTACTCGAAAATTACATGAAAAAAAAACAAAATTTGCCACTGTTTAGCTTAAGTTTTTTTTTTTTTTTAGCTTTTATTTGCCACTGTTTACTTTTAGTTTTTACTCGAAAATTACATGAAAAAAAAACAAAATTTGCCACTGTTTAGCCTTAGTTTTTTTTTTAGCTTTTATTTGCCATTGCTTACTTTTAGTTTTTACTCGAAAATTACATGAAAAAAAACAAAATTTGCCACTGTTTAGCAAACTTCTCATATTCTATCCCTCTTCCTCGCCATTTTTTAATCGAAACTGCTATGTATAGTTCCACTGTATGTAAGGTTCCATGCAACTCAGAATTGCACAATTTCAACACCCTTTTGAAAAGTCATTAAAATTTATGAAAAAAAAAGATAAATAGCCCATAACCTAACCTAAAGTAACGTATTTAATAATAACAATAAAAGGTTTATTCATAAACAGATTTTTTTACAATATTACAAATTTTGTTCTTTTTTAAACGACTTCGAAAAGGAGGAGGTTATCAATTCGACGGTGTTTTTATTTTTTATGTTTGTTACCTCAGAACTTTCGATTGGGTGAACCGATATTGATGATTCTTTTTTTATTAGAAAGCTGGTGCTTCCCGTGTGGTCGCATTTTAATTTGGTTCAGTTCTGACAATGGTATCCATGAGAAAACCATATATGTCTTAAATTTGCAATAAGTATGTGCGCGACAAATGGACGAATAACTCAATATTACGCCAACAGGTTTCGATGATTAAAATGTCACTAAAAATCAAAAAATAAACAAAAATCTTAATAAAACAAAAAATGACTTAAAAAATGCACTAAAAGGTAAAAAAAATAATTTCGTACGATTATTATTTTTGGAGTCGGTGTCAGCCAAGATCTCCACATCTCACCTATAACTACATATGTATGTAGTTACCTTGGCTGACACCGACTCCAAAAATAACAATCGTACGAAATTATTTTTTTACTTTTTAGAGCATTTTTTTAAGTCGTTTTTTGTTTAGTTAAAAAAAATTTTATTCATTGATTCTATTGACGAAAATCTCACTGATCACCTACAATTCAAGATTTCTCCTGCGGCTATTATAAATTAATTTTAATGACCCTTCAAAGGGGGTGTTGAAGTTGCATGATTCTGAGTTGTCCAGTCACCATAACTTACCACAAATAATGGAAGTATTGTGTGGCATTCAAATTATTGAAAAAAAAATCTGATGATAAATTTAGAAAAAAAAAACCAAACGCATTATTTTATTCGAACGTTTTATGTATTAGAAAAGAAAAAATATATATAATTATGTAACGTATTAATGTGTAATATTTTAAAATAATATTTAGTTGTAGTCAATGCAACAATTACAATATATTTCGAAACCATCTAAGAAATCGGGGTTGGTTGTAATATTCCAATTGGCTGGATAGTTAATTCGTGCACCTGAAAAAGAAAATATAAACTTTAAAAACGACATCTAAAGATGTAAACCTTTTTTTTTATTAAAAACCTCAACTTTTTCACATATTTGTTTGTAATTAAGCGTGTGAACTAGTGCTGTATGACGTGTACGTCTTAAACATATATTGAAATTAATTAAGGTTGGATGTTCGGTACAGTCGATTTTATTGTTTAAATTTGAAAAACAGATACGATTTTTTTCTTTTTTTGATCAAGAGAAGTGAACCATGTTCTCCACCTTAGGAGTTAACTTGTGTAATTTAGGACATTTTACAGTGGTAAGCTATTTAATTGGAACCAACAAGGAGGACTGAAAAGAAATAAACGATGTAAAAAAAAACAAAAATATTACAGCAAGTTCTAACACCAATAAAAAAGAAATTGTGTTATGAAATAATACGAGAAAACATTTATACGATTAGGAGGATTGTACCCAGTTCCATGTAATGTATTTTGTATTGTGCAAGTAATGTGGATGTTTTGACTTGTGTAAGAAGTGAATTATAAAGTTTAATAATGTTTTTATTATCTTCGCTTTTGATAACAAAAGAAGATTTATTTATTTTATATTATAGACACAAACAGCTCTTTGGTTACAGTGATAATAAAATTTACAGATATTAAGTAATATTTCACGGTAAGTACCTATGATATTTTTCTTTGTTATCTCTTATTTGTGGAATGTATAATTAGTAGTTACCGGGTGATGTGCGTAATGTGTGTGTCTGTTTGAGTATGTTTGTATGTCTGAGAAGTGGTGATCTGTGAAGGGATATGTATGCGCTTTACACTGTTTATAATATTTACATGATGCTCCTTTTAAATTTGGTCAGGTCGATGTTAGAGTTTAGGCAAATATTATTGAATGTATGAAGAGCTCGGTTAATTGGCGAATTTGTTTTGTAATCAAACGTGTGGAATAGTGCTGTATGGCGTGTACGTCTGAAGGGTGTATTACAAATAATTGTTAATGATAGAAGTTCGGTACAGTCGATTTTATTATTTAAAATGATGTGTATAAATGTTAAAGCCGCTAGTGACCGCCTTTGTTGAAAAGTTTGAAATGTAAATTCAAAGGTATTATTGAATATTTTTTTTAAATATGTTTTATGGTATCGATGTACACTTTGTACTGTGGGTTCCCAATTAACGAAGCATATTCCATTGTACTTCTGACTAATGCAAAATATAGCATTACTATTGTCCGCGGGTTAATATTTTAGTGTTTTTTTCTGAAATAATTATAAATGCATTACATTGTGTTTTTTTTAGTGCAGATGAGTGGTTTCGGTTTCAGGTTGTGTTGTGTGTACGTTATACTGGTGTCAGTCCATCCGTAGTGTTTTTGTCTTTGTGGATATTCTAAATTTTGGCCAATGTTAAACGACTTACCACGGCAGTAACATCTTTGATCAAAAAAAATATTGTCTTTGAAAATGTATGAATTCAATAATTTAGGATGGTCTAATATTTTAATGGAAAATTTTGCGGAGCAGCATTTTCCATATGACCTGTTTTGATATATGAATACCGTCGTGCAATACAGGAAATTTCAAAGATCCTATCTTACCTGGATTCCAGGTCTTGTACCCAAAGCATAGATCAGGGCATCTGCAACGTCTTGAGCCACAATGAAACTTGGTATAACAGTTTCTGGAAATTCCATTCCCATTTGCTTGCTGATGTTGGTAGTCATATCAGTCAAGACAATTCCAGGACTTATGCTCTAAAATAAATTATCAAAGAATTACAATGCTATATCTACACAAGAATAAAGTTCTCTGTACAAAAAAAATTAAAATATGTTCGCTTCTGGGTTTGAATGTTAGATGGCTTTGCGTTGCTACACTATTCATCCGATTGCGATGAAACTTGGAGGATTTGATGTGCGCATGCCCGCGATAGTTTCTATATACAATAGTGAGTTCTGGCATGATGAAATTATGCGTTACTAACCGTTCATCCGATTGCGATGAAACTTTGGGGATTTGATGTGTGCATGCCCGCGATGGTTCCTATATATATATATAATAGTGAATTCTGACATTATGAAATTTGTATAAAAAAATGTAATAGGTGGCACGCGAGCTGTTTAAAAACTGAATGTACCTGAACTAAAGCCGCCGCTATCCGAATTTCTGAAGATAATATCTACGTTCCCCACGCCGAAACACAAATTATATGAAGTTCCCTCGATAGAAAAAAATTGCAAAGTATGCTCCGAAAATTATTATAAACACGTTCATTTCACTTATTTTAGAAGTTATATGTATGAAAAAATTCACAGTGTTTCTTTAAATGATATTTTAGATGTTTCCACGAGATTTGTATTCTATTTTAAACGAGTCGTATTTTACTAGACATTTTCAGAAATTTCGCTTAATTTTATCGTTTTAAATATTAGCGCGCTCTCTCCAGCATTCGTAAATATGTATCTCTCCATCTTCTTCTTTTTGAGCGGGTATACGGTGCCTGAATATAAGTAACGCGGGAGGGGAACTCGGGAGGGGGAGTTCTCGGGACGGGGGAAGAGGGAGAAGGGAGTGGGGAGAGGAAAGGCGAAGTGGGAACGCGAGAGGGGAAGGGGACGTGAGAGAGGAAGGGGACGAATGGGAAAGGACACGCAAGGAGTAACAATTTCTGTTTAAAGTGGCTAGCAAAGCATTTTTTTACATTAACTCCACACAGGAGGCCCTGAAGAAAATAATTTCCCTCAGGGCGTATATCATCGGAGATGCTGTGGAGAGGGTATTTTGAGGAGAGGAAGGAATGAACATTGGTCTTGAAAATACCCATGTTGTCGGAAGGACAAAACACAGAGGCCGGCAAATCATTCCATAGCCGAGCTGTTGAACACAAGAACGAGTCGAAGAAGCGACCAGTTCTCATGTGACAAATGTCAATCGTGTACAAATGTTGGGCACGCGTTTGGCTGTTTCCCGACTATGCACCGGTGCCGAAGAGATCAATGACGCTAGTTCCTCGGAGCATCTTCCATTGTAATACCAGTATAACAAGGATAGCATTCCCACCCGATGCGACGCCTGCATGCCGGCATCAATTCTTTATCATAAGTGTAGCGGAATATACGAGAAACTTCGGTATTGTTAATGATTTACAAAACACCATGTTATTACGTATTTGATCAGCATGTTGGGTTAATGGTGCCGTATGGTTCCGAGAATAAAACTCAGTCTAGGAAATAAACTTTTTCTCGAGTGTTTAATACGGCATGATTTATGCGACAGAGTATGGTACTGCCACTGATAGCTCCGTTGTGAGTTTCTGCCGCATCCATCATTTACATGAAAGATGGAGAGTTTAATTCGGTATCTGCTGTTCGTCCATAAATAATATATGAATATTTATTAAAAATATTTATCAGTGCAACGTGATATTATTTTGTGTCATCATTTTTATGTTAATTTGTCGATTAATGAGTACATCCGTAATAATATATGATGTATTGAAATTCCGAAATATTTTGTTTATTTTGTAGGTTTCCGTAAGTAATCCGATAGTTTAATGAAATCAATCCGATCTTGTTCAAGTTTGTGGTCATGGATATTGAGTAGGGTAATCAATAGATTATTGGATTATTGATGTGGAATTAATTGAAACTCGATTTTAATTTAATTATACCTAATAAAGACTTTTTACTGTAAAACATCATTTTTCAAATGTATTTTAAAACTTGGTTTGATTGATAATTTAACCTTCCTCCCCTGTGATCGGAAAACCGAGCTACCAACAATAGAATATAATAGAATAGACACCGACCGACATTTATTTCGTACATTAAGTGCTGTTATGTCATTGAGTTTTATAGAAATGCGTACACGTCTGCATGCGTGTGCGTGATTGTCACCAAAAGTTGATAGAATTCATTGACATCGACAACGAGTCTATCTGTCGAGTTTCAGCTCTACCGGATGTCGGGAAATGAGTTATTTTCACTTTTAAGATACCTACCACGACATTCCGTTATTCCGACATTAATAAAAAATTCCCAAATATTAATAATATTTTTTCAAATTGCGATGCAAACTTTGGTTTAACAAAGCTTTACACTTTAACTATTTTGTGGTCAACTTTTAGATTTTAATATTAAGCGTCATATTTTCTCTTTCTAACACCGTTTAGATTAATGAAATATGAAATAACTTCATGAAATAACCAAAAAAGTGAGTTGAAAATAACGTTTATAATACATTTGCCTAATAAAATATCGATATAAAAACCGTAAATTGAGTCATTTTTGAAACTTTTTTATGTGTGCATTAAAAAATTTAATAATTCAGAAATTACACATTTATGTCGAACTAGCTGGTACCCGGCATGCGTTGCAATGGCATTAAAAGAAATAAATTGATTCTCTCTGCATGTCCTTTTCCGTGCGTCCCCGATCCCTTCCACCTTCCCCGCCTTCCTCCTCCCTTGTCTCTTCCCTCTCCGCAAACCCTACCTCCCTTGTTCCCCTTCCCCTTGCCTTTCGTCCCTGCCGCTAAAATATATGAAATACACACATTATCATTTATACAAATTTCATAACGCCAGAGCTTACCATTATATATAGCCTATATGTTATTCTGATATACGAGCTATACTATTGTAAAGTTTCATTAAAATCTTTTCAGTAGTTTTTGCGTAAAAGAGTAACAAACACACATACATCCATACAAAATTTCGCGTTTATAATATTAGTAAGATTTTCAATTTCAAAGCGTACACCTTTCAAAAACAGTTTTTAGTTTCCGGATGCATTTAGAAATATTTTGACTGTCCGACAAAATAGTTCCGAGGCCTGAGGGGTTAAAAATTTTCAGGATCCAGATATACTTACGACTTATTTAGAATACCACACAGTAAATCCAAATATGCGCAAAACTCTGTAATAATACGTATCTGTGAAACTTACAATGCCTTACGAGATGTGGACATTTTCAACCATGACTTGAAATTATATAAAATGCAGCTAATATATATTAATAACTTAAAATACTTTTTTTTTTTTGAAAATTTATAATATTATTATCCGTAGTAAATAGTATAACTATGTTTGTTAATAACTTTACTTTTTTTCTTTATTACGTTTTATGTTTTTCTTTTTTATGTGTATTTTTTTGTCACATAAGTTGAGTAGATAAAAAAAACTATATTAAAATTTTAACTTAATGTAACTTAATTGGTCTACAGCATATGAATGTTCATTGTTATATTATCATTTTGTATGACTGTTTGTTTCCTAAATAAAAAATAAAAAAAAATAGTTACCGTTCGGGAATCGTTATGAAAAAAAACATCTTGTAAAACGCCTATTTGGGTAGGCAGTGTTTTTTAATATTTATGGACATGGCGCTTATGTAGTAGTGGTAAATAAAGCTTTACAGTCTAATTTTCTTGTTTATTTATGTTTTCTTATAATTTAGGTTCTAATATTCAATTCAATTATTCTAATTATTATTAATTGTTCTAATTATTCATTGGATTAAATTATGGTTAATTAATTAATTGTAACTTTTGATACTGCGCATTGTCATCCCACGGCAAAATATCCCCGACAAAATATCCCCGACAAAATATCCAACGTACAAAACATCCTCCAACAAAATATCTACTAAAACTTAACCTTACCTAACCTAACCTAAACTTATTTAACATTTTACTTTTTTTTAACTATAGTTTATTGTTTTAACAGGATGTCTGTTTTATTTTGGTTCCCATTTTACTATTTTTAAACGATATAATTTATTGTCTTTACACGATATCTGTATTATTTTATCCCATTTTACTATTTTTGAACAATAATTTATTATCTTAACAGAATGTCTGTATTATTTTGGTTCCCATTTTACTATTTTTGAAATATGATTTATTGTCTTTACAGAATGTCTGTATTATTTTGGTTCCCATTTTACTATTTTTTAACAATATAATTTATTGTCTTTACAGGATGTATGTATTATTTTTGTTCCAATTTAACTATTTTTGAACAATAATTTGATTGTCTTTAATTTTGATTATTTTTACATGGTTTCTGTATTATTTTGTCCTTTTTTTGTTAGGTTAAATTTGGTTTTAGTAATTATTTTTTTGGGGGATGTTTTGTCTGTAAGATATTTTGTCGGGGATATTTAATCGCGGGTTAAAAAAATCATGGAACCATAGCTTTTAGCATAGTGTGTGATTTATTTTGATTTTTGCACTGAATAATAAAACAAGTCCTACCGTAACTTTAATTGGACTATTCATCCCTTGTAACTCAAGTCTGAGGGCCTCAGTGAGGGCGGTCACAGCGAATTTGGTGGCTGAATAGGGTCCGAAGAAGGGGCCGTGTCCTAACTGCGGTACCTGGTGTCCCATTATGCTGTCAAATAAAGTTACAGTTAAAGTTACAGTCAACTTTCAGCGCAAATGTTGGTCAGGAGTTTATGGACCGATCCACATGAGGGATCGCATGACATCTGATACCGCGCGGATAAATTAAGTACACTGGTTATATGCAAGATTTTATATGAGTGCTATTCTGATGTAGAGCAAAATGGTAATGCGCGTTTACATCCCGCGACAAAATATCCCCGATAAAATATCCTCCGACAAAATATCCTACGGACAAAACAACACCCAACAAAATATCTACTAGAACTTAATCCAACTTAACCTAACCAAATCAAAAAATGGGACCAAAATAATTCATATATCAAAAATAATACTGTTTTATTTTTGTCCCATTTCTTTGTTTGTTATGTTAGGTTAGGTTTGGTTAAGTTTTAGTAGATATTTTGTTGGGTGATGTTTTGTCCGTAGGATATTTTGTCGGAGTATATTTTGTCGGGGATATTTTGTCGCGGGTTGATATGTCGCGGAACCGAGCAAAAGTGGTTTCATATATTTATAAATATTTTAACTGTATTTTATTTACTTGTAAAATTTTACATTAAGTAGTCAGTATTAACTTTAATCTATTCAGGCAAAACTTATTACATCCTATTTATATACTAAGTGGGCTCCCTCACGGGTCGGTAAGGATTCGACATAAGCCGAGTGCAGTAAGAAAGCGTGATACCGAGAGCCCTCCGTTCCGCATAGGTACTTGTATTGAAGCCTGTACACCGGACAGGGCAGCGTGGAAGCGTTAGGTACTGTGTACTTCCATTGCCCGCATTCTTACTGCACCCGGCCTATGTCGATTCTTTACCGCCCCGTGGGTGAGCCCCATGGCATAATACACCAAAAATAAATCTCTATAAACTAGTATGTACATTAAAAAGCGAAAGTAGTCATAGAACAAAACATTTATTATTGAAACAGGAAAAGGGATTATGATATGGTTTTTCGAATAAATTTAAATGTATTTTTTTACCTGTTGATATGAAAAATGTGTCCTTCACCTCCCTTCTTTTTCATAATTTTTAGGGCTTCCCTCGTACAAATGCTCAAACCCAAAACATTCAAATCAAACATTTCTTTCCAGTCTGCAGTCGATCCACCTATCGAATAAAAAATAAATGTATTAATAAAAAAAATACTGTTTTTGAATACCAGGTTTCGAAAAATTTATAAGATTAATCGAAAGCGCCGCCGTATTAGATAAACCGTATGCAAAAAATATAGCTCGAAATATCTCATTAAAAAAAATTGAATAATTTTGATTCGAGTCGATTTTTCGATTTTCGAAGTGAAACGAAGTTGTGATTTGACATTTGATGAAACGGAAACGACACTAAAAAAGAGGCAAACAAATACATCTATAGGATTTAGCATGCGTGAGGAAGAGATGGAATGACACTGCGTGTTGGCTGCTTTGATTATGAGCTCAATTTTTCAAGCTCCTATCGGTGGAGATTGTGTGGGTGAAGGTTTCACTTCTACAGAGTGTGAACTGCACTCGATTTTTTAAAAACTTAATCGATAGAATAGCAGCAGTTAGTTTATTAGATTGCAGGTTATTTGTTCAAAATCTTTTTTAAATTTACGCCTACTACAGATTATTTGTTCAAAATCTTTTTAAATTTACGCCTACTATAGGTTATTTGTTCAAAATCTTTTTAAATTTACGCCTACTACAGGATATTAGTTCAAAATCTTTTTTAATTTACGCCTACTACAGGTTATTAGTTCAAAATATTTTTAAATCTACGCCTAAGTTAAGAAAAGAGCGATAATTCTTTATAATTCCTATATAATTCTGATAGTCTTTGCCAAATTCCACTAAGTAACAGCCTTTTGTCATGCACATTGAATAAGGGACAAAAATGGTTTACGTTCTTCGAAATTCTTGGTTCTTTTTATTATTTAAAAAAAGGTCTTAATTTTAATTTTTTGAAGTCTACTAAAAAGCAGGCTGCATGCAAGCAATGCTTCTGTTTTAGTACTGAATTCAACTCAACTCTGACCTATAAAAACCAAGTTCCGTTCACTCTTGAACTTCCATCTCTCAAACACGGTCTTAAACACTAATCGAATTACACTGGCGGTAAAAATCTATGTTAGATAATGTTATTCCGTCAAGTCCGAGCGAACAAAAAAGGTTTATTCCCCCCCCATTTCGCTTAATTTATTCAACTATCAAAGACAAAGTTAAAAATAATCGTATTCCAGATCTTACCCCCGAGGCTGGACAGCTTTAGGACTCCTGCATTATTTACCAGGATATCGATTCCGCCTAGAGTATCCTCCACCCATTGGAAGGCTCGAGTTATATCACCTTCGTCTGTGACGTCACACTTCACCGCATGAATTGTGCCGGTGGTGGTAGCTGCTAATTCCTGCAAATAATTTTAAACTAAAATCTGTTATCTTTTAATAATTTCTTTAGACTTTGAGGTCGCAAGTCCCGTTTCTAGATTTTTTTTTTGGCCACAGCTCTAAAATATACACACTTTGTCAATTAATTTGTAATACAAGAAACAACTACTAAAATGATTCATTCAATAACTATTGAACTGTCTAAAGTTTTCAGCAAAAATAATAAAAGGTTTCCAGTTAAAACTTAAAATAACTGAACTAATCTTTAACATTTATTACGAAATACAAACTGAAATTTTAGCTAAAATGCTTTCACTAGTTTTCAAACTGCACATATTACAGACATTTTATAAATGATGTGATATAATACATAGACATAATACAGCATTAAAAAATTACCACAATAATTGTTTATTACATTATTCGTAACAAATAAAATTGTGTCATGGTTTTTAAAATCATAGTTGGGAGGAAAGCCTTAACAAAAATTAAAAAGTACATTATAAAGCAAATATTAAAATATCATTATAATTTTGTTGACTTTAAAATATATTTTTTCGTGTAGTCCAAAAAATCTACGAAAAGCAAAAACGGTTTCAGAAGTTCCTCACTTATTTTCATGATTTTTTTCAATTATTACTGGTTTTCACTCTTCATGGATGTTCTAGGCCATCATTTAAAATTACATCTTGTTTTCTAAATTTATACATTAATTTTATTTAAATACCCAAATTTAAGAACTATATGGAAGCTTGCAGTCGAGTTCAGTCTTAGAAGAGATGAGATGTTGAATGGAGAGGAGGCAATATTAGAATACGCCTGATTTATTACATGGAATAATAATAACAATATGAACTTATGTTCATAATTTACATAGGTAAAATATACTCAGATCTATCTCAAAATATTTGATGATGTCTTCAAAATACTAAACAACTAAACAGTCGTACGTAGAACTAATCACATTTAAAAAAAAACATCGCAAATACTAATAAAATAATAATGAAAATAATAAAGGCCATCCATACCTTGATTTTATCTTCTCTCCTTGCTAAACCAACCACAATAATCCCCTTTTTCGCCAAGGCTTTAGAAATGGCAGCACCAATACCAGCACTGCTCCCCGTCACCACGGCCACTTTTCCAATCCATCTTTCCATCGTTGGAGTTTATTTTTCGGAAATTACAAAGCACCGGCAAAATACTGTTCCCGCAAAGAAGTCAATGCGGCTTACGACCCAGATTCCTACTGGCATGGCGTTGAAATGTTCACATCACTAACTTATACTTATAACAGGGTATGGAGCATGTAGGTATATAATATCAGCTTTCATTGGCTTCAATTAATCTGGTGTCCGTACGTTTGTGATTCTACCCCGGTATTGGAATGTAAATATGGGAATTTTATGAAATCAAATAACTGTTTTGGAAAATGCTATTCTTCCCACTATAAAAATATATTTAATTGCTTACCCGGATTTTTTGGGATTTTATTCGCCCTTAAGTAAAATGTTGCAGATCTACCTGGTATAAAACCATGTTGAGAGCGTTTAACCAGCCAGCGGCCGAAAATCCACATTTCATCGAAAGATGTTCTTACGATCGTACAGGGCGGTTCCAATGAGAAAGAGTAATTACTCTCCCTACCAGCTTTTTAAAATTATAACTCAAAATCGATTTTATTTCATTCCAAATTTGCTTTAATTTATACCTACATCCAAAAATGCTGAGAGGCGTGTTGATAAAACTATTAAAATTATGTGTTTTTTTGCAATTATTTTTTGATCATAAGTATTTATCATTTTTCAATGATGTCTGAGCAAAATGAGAATGTAAAAAAATCTGAAATAAATTATTTTGTAAGTGCGCAAATAAATAAACAAATGGACCAATTTTCGTCAAGAAACACATGTACGTATATATTTTTTAATGATTTTATTTAAACTAAAATTCTGTAACATACGTTTACCAGATAATGTATTGATTTATTTTACTGCATGATAATATGAATTGAAATGGGAGTTGTATAATACAAATTCTTTTTTGAAAATTTAACAAATCTGCCAATGACCTATGGTGTGACCTTATTATACTAAAAATAAACATTTTTTATCAAAATTTAAAACATACGTCTACTAGATAAAAGAACAATCTTTCGAAATCAATTTATAATTTTTTGTGGAAAAGAGTCAATACGTCTAAACACTGATTTAAAAATGACATATTTCTGGTTTTCTCTGGTTATACGCTCTTAATATGATGTGTTCGAAAAAAAAAAACTGAAAAAAGATTTTAAAAAATCGTGATTTTTGGATTCTTGACAAAGATCCAGAGGTCGGCTGAGGTCGAAAACGTTTTTTTTTTCATTAGACCTTCGTCATGTACAACATACCAAAAAACCTAACTACCCCACGTAATGCAAGATAAGATGTTTAAATTTACTGAACTTCTATATCGCACGAGATGTTTTGTGCGCATTGAAATTTTAAACTATAAATAATTGTGTTATCTGGTATTTAAAGCGATAAATGACTGTGCATTATGACAGTAGACCTTGGTTTAATATTGTATTCGTAGTAAACATGTCAGGCATCAGAAACATAGCAGGTGCTTTTGCAGCCGGGTTTTGAGTGTTTTTATTTGCAGTTTAAGGCGCCATTCTTTCCATTTGGGCAGGTATGGAAACCGCCGCCTCTGGAACCATTTGTTGTAAAACAAACACCTCTGACATAAGCACCCCAAGTGGTTAGCTATATTTGGTGACTAAGCAGAGTTGTCCGGGTTGAGGGGGTGAGGTCTGTCTAGGTCTCGTCGTCTAATTCTTTAGCCCTTACATCCTGCGTGACGGGCCTGATCGGGAGAGACTGGTTGAGGGAGATATTACCTTACCTCTCCAGATGAACTCTCTCGACCCATCGCCTTGCACCGTGATGCAATGAATGAATTCATATATCCATCACTCCTAGACTCATTAACTCCCAAATTCTTACCCACCCTCACACCCACAGATACGAGAAACAAAGGGAGATATGCTATGTTGGCCGCCAGACCGTGGGCGGACTACGGCGTAATGCGCGTAGTATGAATACGGAAAGAATTCTTTCATTTAATTGATTTTGTGTCGTAACCGAGCACAGTTTGTGCCCGTTTTATTTAAAATGCCGTCTTGTTCAGTGCAACTATGTAAAAATACGACAAGCAATGTGAACTTTAAGATAAATTGAGTTTTATTTCACCGCTAAATACAAAATTAGAGTGCGTTATCAATTTTTAATGATTATTCAAAGTTATAATTGACGTAAGGCCCCGGTAAAGCAAACATCGCCGCAATCACGAAGCTAGTGAGGGGGACGCGAATTCTTTTAAATACCGACTATCGATATTTCGTAAAATTAGCAGGGCTATGTAAAAAAAATATAAATGCAAACACATTATTTCTTTAGATTTTTTTTTGTAGATAATAGTTGGTGTAGATGCTGATTAGTGGTAGAAACAAATGCTATGCTTTTCTTTTAAAATCTTTATTTTTTATAAAAATTAATGTTTCTTTGTTTGTTCCGCATGTGTACCATTTATCTGATTACTCCGCTCGTGTACTATTTATCCGATTTTCAATGAAACTTTTGATGAAACTGCAGATTTTTTGTGCCCGACCCGCGAAGGTTTCTATATACGAGTATAATGGCGGGCTCTAGCATTACGAAATTATTTCCTGTACCATACATCCGATTGGGATGAAACTTTGGTATTTTGGTGTGGGCACGCCCGTGAAGGTTTATATACATTTAACAGCAACCTTTGGCGTTATGAAATTTGTATATTTTTTGACGCGTGATCAGTTTGAAAAATGTGTGCAATTCATAAAGTTAAGCGGCAGGAAGAGAAGGAGAAGGGGAAGGGGAAGGGGAATGGAATCCGGGACGAGAGATCCAATAGGGAGATGGTTACGAGGGTGTGGGAGGGAAACGAAGGTGGGGGTTGGCGGGGGTGACAGAGGGATGAAGGGGGGGGGGGGGTTCGCGGTACGGGAGAAGCATAACAAAAAAGACATTGGGGTGACATATGACATTGGGGTGACATATGACCATGGGGTGACCTATGACCCTGATGTGACCTACGACTGTGGGGTTACCTACGACCTAGGGGTGACCTACGACCTTGGGGGGACCTACAAACTTGGGGTGACTTACGATCTTGGGGTAACCTATGACCTTGGGGTGACCTATGGCGTGGTTAGTTAACAAATGATTCATTTTGCTCGCACCTCTCCATAACAATTTTCGTAACGCATTCACCAGCTTACTCCCCAAGAAGTTGGAGTAAAACTTCTTTGCGCACGCTCGACTTGGGGGGTAAGCTGGTGAATGCGTTACGAAAAGAGTGATGTTACGAAAAGTGTGATGCGAACGGTAATCGATGCAAACGGTGATCGGGCGAGGTGAACGGTCAGGCCTTTACGCACGCTTGACTTTGGAGTAAGCTGGTGAATGCGTTACGAAAAGTGTTATGGAGAGGTGTGAGCACAAGGAATCATTTGTTGAAAAACCATGCCATAGGTTACAATAGGTCATTCCAAAGTCACAGGTCACCCCATGGTCATATGTCACCCCAATGTCATATGTCACCCCAATGTCAATGTCACCCCAATGTCATGTGTTCTTTTATAAGTTAGTGAAGTTATACTTCAGTCGTATGGTCTAAAGCACACTCGTTTTTTTTTTTTAAATGAAAGACAAACATTCCCGGGTTACGAATAACTCGACAATATTTGAAAATCTCCTGCTACCACCACAGTATATGGAAAATGTTACTCGAGTCGTGATAGAGGACTTAGCCAGCCGAGAAATCGAACACGGAACGCCTGGGTGGGACCAAACGCTATGCCCACTCAACCACTGACCGGTCATACTATGATTCGGTGTGTTTTCTATTTAGTTTTTACAAAGCATATTTAAGATGAGATGGCTGTTAGACAGCATTCAGAGTGGGATGGTATACAGATGCATGCATGCATGGGACTCTTGTGAAGTACTCAAATACAAAGTAAATTAACATTAGTAAAAAATTTGAATTTCTTTTTATGGATTTTTACAATAATTTGAGTGTTATTGTGATTAACATTATTTAACAAAACCAAAAACTGTTAAAATTCAGCTATCTAATTATAGATTAGAAACAATTGATGTGGATTTGTTACGAATGGGACACACTTATTCCGATTTATCGGTTCTAAGAATAAGAATTTTTCATCCAAATTTTAACTGGAATAATTTTTAAATTAAAATACCGATTTCTATCGATTTATAATCGTGCAACCTTTATTCGTTGTCATTTGAATGTATTGCTAATTGCGAATGCAGTCGAGACGTGTACGCATAGAAATCTGTCCAAAGTATTAATGCCAACGAAAACAACAAGTTTCAAGTGTGAGTTCGAAAAGGGGCGGATACTTTAGCGTAAGCGAAGGTGTGCAATAGTATTGTTTAACAATATCGGCGACACGAGGTAATACAGTTCTAAACGGTTCAAACTGCCAATAGCATATCTCGGGTTTCTAATATATTTGCTCACACTGTTTACATTCCCGGAGCTTTCTCTCCTTCGCTTCCCTAAAAAGATTTTCCCGTCAACCCAGCGTACCCAAAGATTCCACGAGGGATTTTTTTTCCTCAGGGCCTCCTGTGTGGAGCTAATGTGAAACAAAAAAAGGACCCAGGGATAGCTGCCCAGGGATTTGAATCAGCAAAAAGCCAAGGATCATAACCACTCATCCACGTAGGCCGTATTAGTGTGAATGAAGCGAGTGACTTGTATTTGTCGAGATAGAGTTGTCTTGGCTTTCACCCACTTTGCCTAACTTTGTTTCATTTAAATATTCTAGTAAGAAAACACTCACACTGGAATTAGTTAATCTTTGCATATTTCAGATTAATTGCTTTTTTGTTGAAGAAAAGTATTTTTAAAATACTGTACAAAATGAGTATGTAATGCAAGGAGACAAACCTACCTGACAACCTTTAACCAGCAATTCTTGACCGCATTTGGAGCAAAAACTGTAAATTAAATTTTTGAAAATTCCTTTTTTGATGTTCAAACAAAAAAAACCTTTCACACGTCGTCACTGGTCACTCAGCCGAGTAACCCAGAGTAAGCCCAACTACTTGCCCTGATCCTTAATTAATGTTCAATACCTACCCAATGTATTTTTAATAAAAAAAAGTCACCGGATACAAAAATTCTATCTCCATTATTACTCAAAACAACCCCAGGAATCACTGGAAGTCTGACTTAACCATTTCATATTCAACAAATCAGTTTTCATTTAGCCCCAATCTAATTTGTTCGGTTTTCAGAACAACTCATATCGGTCTCATCGAAATCGTTGTATCTCTTCCCTTAATATCATAGTGAGAAATGTGATGTAAAGTGTATTAGAAATAAAATACCACGCTTTACATTCAAATCTAAAATATAAACACAATAGTAGTAAAATATGCACCTTAATTAAATCAAAGTTTCGGATTTCAAATTGAAAAAAAAGTATGAAACTTTGGGAATTTTATAATAATTATTTTTTCATGGATTGATAATTTTTTATGTTTGCAAGAAAAAAAAAATTTATTTAAAAAAAATATATATCTATGTATTTTCAATTATAAAATTTTAAAGCTTATTGGTCGCCCTTTAAAAAACAGTTTTTAGTTTTCAGATAAGCTCACAAATATTATATTTATTTGGATTTTATTTCAAAGCGGAAATATTTTGACCTCCGAAGAATTATTCCGAGGCCTGAATGGATAACAATGACGGAAAAGGTATCCAATTGCAAATCCTATTTAAAATTTTATCAAACCGGAAAGATTTGTGCCAGCTCTTTCATAAATATTCTACTTCCGTGATTTTTTTAATAACCATATACCTTTGATTAATTCTTAAATATGTAGCTTTCAAAATATTACCGTCAAACTTTCAAGTCTTAGGATTTTTCCGGCCTGTTACTGAAAATTCGGTTTTAAAATGAACCTAGTATGTAATATATAAATACTCTTTATCGACGCGCAATATTCTGATTTGCTCGTTGGAAGGAAAATTGTTTGCACAGCCCAGCTTCTTTCATTTGATAATCCCGAACAAATGAGATAATGCAGTCACTGCATCGTTTCAATCTGCATAAATATACTTCCCTGGCTTGCAACTTTAGATCATTCAATCAAACGGTAATCATTCGTAATTATTCATTCATTAAAGAGTAGGTAAGTCGGAAGAAACAACCATTCCTCTCAAATATTTTATTTATTTTTATTTGTTAATTTTATTTTAGTAATTTGTACATTTAAGTTTACAATGTACTAATTAATTATAACATTACATAATGCAAATTATATTTTTTCCAGTTCAATGTAGCTCCTACAATATATTTTGAATCTTCCAATTGGTGCGGAATTTAAAGTTCCCGGTAGCGTGTTATAAAACTTCATCCCTTTGTACAGTAAACTATTCTACGTATTCGATTTGTCCTTTTTTTGTAGCCTGATTTCCTTTCACGTCCTTGAGTTATGTTTGTTAATGTCGCTGTGGTTTATAGTTTTATTTGATAAGTATTTTGGTAACAGGTTTTTTACTATTTTATGGATAAATATCATCGTGTTCAGGGTCACTATCTGTTTCACGGATAGCTAATTTAGTTCCGTTAACATTTTATTTACCTTTGGATATCTATTTCGCCGAAGTATTATTCTCATTGCCCTTTTTTGGAGAATTTGAAACTTATTTGGTTCTCGTTCATTACACAGGAAAATAAGAGTTTAGCAGTAGTTAAAGCATGGAGCAATAATTTAGTTGTAAATAGTGATAATTATTAAAATTATTTTTCTAATTTAACTTCTCCATAACTCAATTAGCATGACTAATAAGTATTGAAGTTTCACATTTGGAATATATTAAGTTTATCTCGAGATGAGATTAGAAGAAAATCTATATGGAATTACGATCATCGATGAAGTGTTATAAAACACATGCTCCTAAAAATGGCTTTAACCATATTTCATAACTTTCATGGTAAGTTAAATAACTTAATTGGTTTATTTGGTCGATCAGATGCTAAATAACGCTTTTTCTGCTAAATAATATTTTAATAATACAATAAATTAATGATTCACAATATTCAAAGGAAAGGCAAAGAAAGTGCAGAGAAAGTTTACCTCCATTCCTAAATTTATTTAATTATCGATCATGCTGAAATTATTACAGTTAAATATGATCCTTTTAGAAGAAGCGAAATATGTTATTAACATAACTTAACTTATCAATATAAATAATTTATCTGTACTAAGATTAGGATCCGAGCGAGAAATAATGAGGCTCAAAGATGTTTATGTTTTCAATTTATGAAGAGCTCCCAAAACTATTTCAAAGCTCTTTTTACGGACACCCTGAAGTAATATACGTAGTACAGATAGTATATTTTCATACTCCGGGTAGAAATGATATTATTTAGGTAGGTTTATGCTGTAATAATACGTTTAATACTGCTATGTCTAATAAAATTCCCCTTAAAATGCAAACTATGCAAGCCATTTTTTCAACTTTAACTCCAAGGAAGTTATAAAAGTTTGTGTTGCTAAAAGTGCAGATGCGACGTCCAACTTCCTCTTTTCACGATGCTTCCTAAATCTCCAAGCTTAAATAACTAAAGAGGAAAGTTGGTGAAAAACTTCAGCGGTTCATTGCCTTCATTAAACCTTTATTGACTTGCCCTTGTGACCGAAATCACCCTCAACTTTTCTTTGCATTGGAAGAAAATTACTTTTGTTGTTTTCTTACGGGTTAGTTCAAAGAAACCTACATCGAAACTCGCCAACAAATAATAACAAGTTTCTGTTTTAGTTTGGCCGTTCAGTGATGCGTATTTATTGAAAATATACATATTATTAGGAGTCGAGTTTACTTAGGACGGTTGCTTCACGGAATTTTAACATTTCATCAAACTTCAAAGTTAAAATTCAAGTTTTATTATGATTTCAGCACGGACTGGTTGTTTCACAGTGAGGATAGTAAGAGAACTTGAATATTAACTTTTAAATTTGTTGAATTGTTCGAAATCTGTGAATCAAACCGTTCGTAACACGGATTATACTATGAAATGTTTGATATTTGGGTATGTGGTTAATCAGGAATGTATTGTATTAATTTGTTCAAAATGCGTGTTTTTTTTCCAAAATCAATTAATATTAAAAAAATACAAGTAATTTTACATTTGGCAATAGGGAGCACTTTGCCTTGGGATAGTTCATTTTAAATCGTTTTCTTTCTTGTATATTGTGTAAAGTATAATATTTCAAGGAGCAATTATGTTAATTTAGTGATTATAACATATTAAGGTCCGTCTGTTTCTGTACTTGCTAGAGTAAAAGTAAGAGTAAAAGAAATTGCTAAAGTAAAAATATACATTTCAACAATTTAACCGACCGTTTTACAGCACTTTTAACTTTTGCTTTTACTTTCCGAAAATCGATAGTTACTCTAGAGTCTAGAGTAGTCTAGAGTAACTCCGCCATTTTGATATATATAGTTCTGTTGGAGGTATGGCACGAAATCGAGGGCTTCAACATTGATTATAAATTATGAAATATTATAGAAGATGATGATAGTGACGACGAATTACTCATCCAATATATCTTACAAATGAAACCAAAAACATTTCGACCCCGTATTAATGATATGGTTATTTGGGATGATCCCGAATTTTTATTTATTATTTGTTAAATATAAAATTGAAGGAGATATTACAACTACTAGAAAGTAATTTTTTTTAACGAGTGACATCAAATATATTACAATACGTCATAATTTATGTTTAAATATCCACGCAAATACCCTACAACGACGCAAACCAAAATGCAGTGGGATATTTTGACAGTTGTTCTGATTATCAAATTTAATTTTCGGTGTGGCCACAAAAAACAATTTTGCGGTGAGTTTTTTTAGTGTTATAATTTCGGGGAATATTTTGCTTTTTAGACTGGGTAATATTAACGCATGCCTAGTTAGTTGTCACTTGTTACGTATACCAAGGGCCATATATTTTAATGGAACGCTAAATCGTCAGTCAGATTAAAATTTTAACCATCACTTGTAACAGGGATGTAAAACAGGACCACGCACCGTTTCAAGTATAACTTTTTTTAGTGCGGCTACTAATGACTATTACTTGTTAACATGTTTAACATCCTTGATGGTTAAATTTTAAATTTAGCTCACGATTTAGCGTTCTTTCGAAACTAAGTAAACTAAATACGTAACTACTAACTAGGCATACGTTAATATTACCCACGCAATATGAATTGAAAACGTCACTACTATAGGATTAAGTGAAGAGGAAACACACTCCATTAATAATAATTGTGAAACATGTTGTGGGATTATTAGTGCATATTATTATTCATATAATGGAAATTGCACAAATGAATTATATTGTTTTGTATTGAATGGAACTAATTAATAACAATGTATTGCTAGTGTTATGCAATACGGATTAATTTCATAATGTAGGTAATATCACTTAGAACGAAGACCGTAGTTCCTCTAATGGATTATATTTTTTTATGAGACAAAGTGCAGTTTTATTGTATCAAGTTGTAAGTTGAAAGTTTCTAATGTAACAACTTTCGTATAATTTTATTATGTATGCTCATCTGCCAGTGGGGTGCAGTAAGATTCTTTGTGGTTTTGCTGTGAAAACGGTGTCATGTTGCATATCTTCATGTAATCTCTGGTAGCTCCCCGATCATTCAACTAGCAAAAATTTCCGTTTATAATTATAAAAAGTAGGAGGTTTTAATTTTTTCCTGGGAATCCACAAAAGTAAAAAAAATGCTTCGAAAAAGTAAACAAGATGTAGACATCATGAAAACGCCAAAGCCAAATACAAATTCTATAATATTAAGGTAAGACTCAATTTTCCAACCAAATAAGTTCAGATATTATTTAAAATAGTAAAAAGATGTTTTTTAAAAACTTATTTTATAATTTGAAAAGTGTAGTTGTTTATGATTTAAACAACAAGATTAATTTTTGTTGTTAGTTTTTGGGGTGTTATGCCGTGTTGCGCTACCTCCTTCTATAGCCGACGTTTCGGACAGCGTTACAGTGTCCATCATTAATAATTGAAACATGCAATAAATTCCTGCAAAGACTCTGATGCATTGACGCCAACATCGGGGTATTATAATTTGATAGTGTTTTATTCCCTTTTAAATTCTATGTACAATAAAAAAATCAGCGTTAGTTCTATATGAATATTTTTTTTAAGAAAAAAAAATAAAGAATAGTACTAGGTAAATAGTCAGAGAACTTTTTATGTCATGTATAATTAAATTCATGACTTGAAAAAATTGTTCGATCACCACTCACGATAGGGAATGGTGCTAGTGTTCAAATCTATGCAAAGTGCAAAGTAATTAAGTGAAGAATTTAATTGCCTGACCCAGAAACCGTGATGTGGGAATTATTTTATACTAGCTGACCCGGAGAAATTTGTATCGCCTCTGAATCAATAACTGTTGCGTTAACTTATTACCTGAAATAAATATTATTTATTAAGTTAAAAATTACACAATGAACCTACTATCGATGCGCAACTGTCCGTGTTTTGTTTTTGTTAGTGTCAGAGATGGCGTTGTGTACGGATTTATATTTTTTTCTGATTTTCTTACTTTTCCACTTACTGAAATTGCGTTTCATTTTGTGAGGAAGATTTATTATAATTATTGTTTTCCTTTGGAGGGGTGCAGACATACGTTCACCGTTTGTCTCATTTTTAACTGTTGAAATTTAGAGTGTAATAAAGAGGGGCAGCATTATACGTATAAGAACAAAAGCAAACCAATCAGCGCATTGAATTTTTTGTCGTTTTTGAATTTTTGGAATTCACTCACTATTCAATATTACACTTATTACAATATTGCTGCAGCTCTTTCAAAAGATGTGAATTTCTTTCCATACAAAATTTTCTTTTTCAGAGGAAAAGAATTTTATTCATTATTTATTTTTTCGTAAATTTTTAAAATAGCTATTCTGCTATTCGGGGCCAACAAATCAAAGATCATAAAAATCGGTCCAGCCGTTCTTGAGTTATAAATTGTGTAACTAACCCGACTTTGTTTTATATATTAAGCTATTCCCAAAAATATAATTAATATATCTTCAAAGATTAACTTTTATATGAATTTTTCGGTGAGTTTAATTGAGCCATGAAGATAGGAATCCTCTATTACGATTAGCCCGCCAGTGGTAGGTTTTTGTAAATTTGCACATCTACCTACATACCCATTAAAAGATACAAGTTTGGTCCCAGGCGAATCTCATCTTCCAAGTTTCTGAATAGAATTCTAAAAATACGTTTCCTTTTACCAGTCCAGCAACTTCAGTAAATATACGAGAACCGAGATTTCTGACCCTTAACTTTATTTGCACTAATGCATATAAATCGAAAATTACCTTTCGTATCCAATCTTTCGGGTACAAAATCATCTTAGTACAAAGTTACAAAGTAAAAGATGTCTCAGATAATATATCATGTTAATATGTGCATGTCTTTAATTTAAAAAATATCTTTAATTTATATCATAATAATCTCTGCGAGGTGGTAATAGAGTCTTAACATTAGGAGCATACAGGGAAAGATACTCTCAGTACCGCCCCGATGAAAACCACCGTTCACCAAACGTCGCATGAAACTGCCTTGTTTGGTTAACGGATCTGAAAGCTAGGTACTTCCTAACCTTCCTCTTACTCATCTCTATCCCTTCCCTGCTCCCGATAGGAGATGAATAATAGAAGAAGCCATAGCCCCACTGGCTTCTGATAGCGTGGAGCAGTTGGAACAATTACTCCCTCTTATTAAAAATAATAATTTTCGTTGTCTGTGTGTCTTTCATAACTCTGATTTAATTTTCTCGAATGTTCTTTGAATGAAAGCTTCATTTTAAAATTGGAACTGATTGCGTAAAAAATTCAAACAAGCGAAAAGTTCTTACAGTATAATATTTTTAACAGAAAATTATCATAATTGTTAGTTTCAAAATTTTAACCGATTTGTCTAGAATTCGAACTAACCAATGATTTTTCACAAATTCTATTCACTTTTTCAAGGGCTAACATTAAAAAAAGTAAAAGCGTCGGTTTAATGTGATATTTTATCATTGAAGATGAAGATAAAACTAATAATCTAAACGAAAATATGAAAGAGAACAAGACACAGAAAAAGATAATGGTCGCAACTGGGACTCGAACCCATAATCTCTCGTCTAATCGGGACATGGGTTCTGGATTCGATTCCCAGCTGTGTTATCTTCTTCAACGATACATTACATTGATAACCTTCAAATGTTATAAAAAGAGAGTTGTTCGTATAAAAAATTGAACATTCATTTAAAGCAGTGGTTCCCAATCGATGGTCCGGTGGTACGCGAGATTTAAAATGTTGTCCATGAAACGTTTATTCATTTAATACAAAACCGAATAGATATGTATCCAAAAGCTGATTCGTAAACCTTTTATTATTAATGATGGAGAGGAAGCTGAAGAAGTCCAAGAAGAGCAAAATGATCCTAATTGCAAGAAGAGATATTGCAAATTACAAAAGTTTTTATTTTTTAAACAGTTTTATTATAAATAAATAAAAAATAATAGTTTTGCATATTTTTTTGCTATTTGAATCACATATAACTTTAAAAAAAATTAGTATCTACAATCTACATATGTCTAAATTCTCCATTCTTGAAAAAACACTTACAATTATTATCAATACGCAGTCAACATTTTTTAGGTAAATATTATTTAAATATCTAAACCATCTGAAAGCACTCCATCTTAAGATACCACTCAATAATAATAACGTATTAATTTACCCAGAAATTTAGGAGGTAGAGGTATAGTCAAAATAACATCTTTAAAACATAATCAGGTAGAAATGCTAAGAAATTTTTTCCATAGGAAAGCTGATAGTTCAGAAATGCACAAAATAATATGCAAGGCAGATAGAAATATTTCACCATTAAATTTATACGACGAGAATGCCAGCATTCTTATAAATACCAACCAGGAATTATTAGATTCCTGGTCAAATAAAATTCTTCACGCAAAACACTTCAATTATCTCAACCAAACATATGTTGACAAATTTTCGTCAAACAAATGGTTGAGTATTGGAGAGTTGAGCGCAGAAATAGAAGGCTTTATGCTTGCCATACAAGATAGAGTCATTAATACTAAAAATTATAGGAAGCATATCATCAAAGATGCAAATCAAATTGATGATTTATGTAGAAAATTTTTGGCTTTTCCGGAAACTATAGAACATATTATATCGGGATGTTCTGTATTAGCGCCGTCCGAGTATACATTTAGGCACAATCAAGTTTTAAAAATAATTCACCAAAGTTTGGTAATTAAACATAACTTGATAGACTGCCGTAATGTACCATATTATGAATATGAACCAAATTCATTTTTAGAAAATGAATTTTATAAAATTTATTATGATAAAACTATTCTGACAGACAGAACAATTAGTCATAATAGACCCGATATAGTTTTACATGACAAAATTAAGAAAATAACTTATATCATTGATGTCGCTATACCAAATTCTTGTAATATTCAGAAAACTGTTTCTGAAAAAATAAGAAAATATACAGATTTAGGAAATGAAATTAAAAGAATTTGGCATTCTCAGACTATAAAAATATTACCATTTGTTATTTCGGCTACTGGCATTATACCTAGCTCTCTCTTTCAAAATTTAGGCGTATTAGATTTGTCAAAAAATTTGTACATAAAAATGCAAAAGTCGGTCATTTTAAATACATGTAGGATTACGAAAGATTTTTTAAAAATTTATATTGAGGGATCAGTAGGATTTATCGGACCAGTTAGGATTTCATCAGAGCCGAACCCTCTGATATGAAAATATCTGGAGTCGGTGAAATATTTTCCCATTATGTTTCTGGTGGATTGACGTATTGTTCTTGTATTGTTTTATTCTTATATAGTGCAATTACATTGCGTTAATTTACTAGATATTCATTTGTGGAAAAGTGTGTGGAAGGGTTTAGTCTTTCATTTGGGAAAGATTCAACCCGGACATGAAATCTGGAGCACCGTAAAATAATTTATTATTAAATAAAATTAGCCTTTAGCTTGGTATTTAATATTTTCTGGGTAGAGCCTCCCCTGTTCGACCTACCTTACCTTTATCTTTCTCTTTTACCTAAAATAATAAAATTACTCTGTTCTTCGTTAATAATAAATGTTCATTTTAAGTATGGTCGTACTTAACTGAAGATTATTATTACGAAGTCAAATATTTTGAACAGAATCCTGTTGTATTATTATTTTCTAAATGTTATTTATTTTTATGTACCCGAAATATTCGTGAGCTTATTTGGAGTAAAAAATAAATGTAGACATCATTTGGTTCTCCGATGATATATTTTTTTAAACAATTAACACCCGAAACCATGTAGTAAAGGAACACTTTTTCTACCGGTATTTCAATGGAAGATGCTCCGAGGAAATAGCGTCATTGATTCCTTCGACATCGGTGCTCAGTCGGGAAACATGAGAAAGGATCTTTTCTACGACTCGTTCGAAATTTCGACAACTAAGGTTTGAAACGATTTGCCAACCTCTGTGTTTCCTCCCTCCTACAACATGGGTCTCTTCAACACCCAGGTTCTCCTCTTCTTTTTCACATGAAGACCTCCGTACAGCATCCCCAATGATGACACATAGACCATGAGGGAAATTACTTTCCTCATGGTCTATGTGGAGTTAATGTAAAAAACACAAGTGTGCAGTTCACACGTGGTAGAAGCGAAACCTTCAGAAAACGAAAGTAGACAAGAGTGGGGAGATTACGAAACACCGCACAAAGAGAAGACCGATTATTTTATCTCATTCTCTCGCAGGCTAAATTTTATAGATGTGTTTATCTCTTTTTAGAGTCGCTTTTTCATTTCATCAAGTTTCAAATCACAACGGTGCTAAAGAAGTTTTCACTTTAAAAAAAGTACCTCGCCAATCATGTATTTCCGATTGTTAGCCCCAATGGGATTTTACATTATTATATTATGAACTTACATTATTATAGAGAAACATGAAAAAATGTTTTCCTCACAAAAACAGTACAAGGAGTCATGTAGAAGTAGTAAAACTTTACGTTAATATTATTTAATTGAAGAGATATAGTATACCAATAGATACTAAGACATGTAATAGCATGTATGAAGCTATCTAGAGTTTGCGTCAACTGTATGGTCTCCATTTTATGCAGTGCATATAAACAAAATTGAATCGATTCAGAAAAATTCATAAAATACCTTTCTTACAAATCGCACATTATCTTAATGCAACAAATTTCTTCAAAATTGATGCATTGAGTGTAAGCAGACAATTCTCAGATGCGATGTTGCTATATAAAATCATAAATAACATAACCGACTGTCCTGAATTATTGAACAGAATAGATTTTAAAGTACCTACATGGCACACACGGTCGTGTAATATTTTAAAAGAAAAACACTGTAAAACAAATTCAAACCAGTATGCTTGCCTTATAAGACTGTGTTCAACATATAATAACATTTTCTATCTTCAATTGTGATGAAAGTAAATATAAAAATTCTATCAAAAGCATATTAAAATGTATGAAATGAGTACAAACTGCATAAATGTAATGATATATTATGTAATAACATATTATATTATGTACTACCTAACACATGTTATATGTATGTAATATCTTTTAATTGTTGTAAAATAACTGCTTAATTTCCAGATACACAATGTAATAATATAATGAGGAAATCTATAATTGGTTTCTCAGTTAGGTAAATTATACATGCGTAAACTGTTGATTTCCCTTAAATAAAATATATAAAAAATATCAAACTTACAGATGTGCAGCTGTTTTTTGCTAAAAAAGCTCGAGTCTCGTAATTCTGAGTTGTTTTCGTATTTCCTGTTTGCGACACTAATTTAAAATTTAGCATGCATCCATTCTCATTAACCGCGAGTTTGGGACAAACTTCGGGAGGGACTAATCGAATGTCACCTGAAACTTTCCCGAATATTATAGAGTTACCTTCATGTTATGTGGAGTTAGTTTTCACCCACATACTCTCCATATACCCTGTAGTGTGACGTACGTTGGTACTTACATATGTATTAGGAGGGTTGTGCTATTTTTCATTATGTGTACTCGGTTTTTACGAATTGCTCACAAATGAGTGAGAACAATCCAACTGATAAATAAACTCGGTTAAATTTAATTTAATTACATAAAACCGCAAAGAAGATTTAAAATTCAAAGGAAAGAAAAATGAAAGATTGATCATAAATATAACGTGTTGATGGGTAAATCTCCGATTTGACTCAATTTCTGGAAAGAACGACTTAAGATCAAGAAGTTTTCGTTTGTCCGACTCGAAAATTAAAAAAAAATTACTTGTGTTCAAATATGGAGTAATTTACACTGCACACTTTATATGCATATTCCCATTTGACACAATTTCTGGAAAGAACAAGATGTTTTAGTCGTTTGACTCGAAAATGGATTAAATTGCAAGCAGTAAATTACTCATATTCGAATATATGTAGAGTTAAACGAACTTTAAAGGTATAATCCCATTTGACACAATTTCTGGAATGAACGGCTTTACATCGAGAAATTTTGGGTCGTCTGACTCGAAAATGAAAAAATCGGAAACAGTAAATTACTTGAATTCAAATATAGAGTTAAGCACATTACATTTGAAATCCCATTTGACTCAATTTCTGCAAACAACGACTTTGGATCAAAAAATTTTGGGTCGTCTTACTCGAAAATGAAGAAATCGAAAATTGAAAATTACTTGTATTGAAATTTAGAGTTCGAATCCATTTGTGAATAAGAAAAAATGTTTTGATTTAATCAATGAAGAAGATTTTTTACAATTAATAGAATCAAAAATATTCGACGAAAATAAATTTGAAATAAACGTTTTGGTAAACATGACATCTCTATGTTTATGATTTGCTTATGTTACTGTGTTGCAATGTACTGTACAAATGACTACCAATAATCGATTACTATGAATGACATGACATGTTCCTGACCTTCACGAATTTATAAATGTACTTACTCGTGTACTATTCTATTTTTGAGTTTATACATTGCGTTTTTGTCATGTCCCACAGTTTGATTAGTTTCTTTCACGTTAAATATTATAGAATATTGAAAAGTTGTATATTTTAAATGGGCAAATATATTAATTGACTTTATTTTGACAGCTAAATACAACTCTTTGACAGTTACTACTGTCGAACCTGTAAAATATATATTTAAATACAATTATTTAGATCAAAAGATAGTATGTTTTTCCATGTCCCACATACATATTCAATTAAATTAAGTGTGATTTCGTAATTAATTTCACGTGTGAAAGATTAATTTTTTTGGTGTCTTAAATATCTTGGATTACAAATTTGAAAATTTACGGTTTATTCATAAATTCGGACCGTTGAAAAAAGACGCTCAACATTTTTGATATACCGAAACTATGGTTGAAACTTTTAATGGAATAAATAAATAAAAAATAAAAAAACATGCATAAACTTTGGCGAAAATGATATGAACGTTGTAGGTACTGTACTCTTATGTCACTTATAAATTTTGAAAAGTTCTATTATTCATTAAAAATACTCAACTACCGCCAGTTTACCACACATAGTTTAAAGTTTTGAAATTCGTAACCTAAGAATGTTTGTCTTTCTAACAAAAAAACTTGTTTTTAATTGGCATGCTCAAAACCAAAAGTATTTATGAAAACCCTTGGATTTCTTCTTCACTTTCCTAAGCCTCGTACGAGTTTGTTCGAAAACAAATTTATCTTCAATAAACATTGGACTGTGCACCAGATATTCATATTTATTATTTGTGGAAAGATATTATAACATTGTGTAATAATTGTGTTTCTCGCAAATAATTGATATTTGTCTAACCGTTTCTCGGTAACAGCGTTCTACAAATCATTGTACAATGTTATAACAATAATAGACAATAATGATTATTATCTCTGTGCTTTGATAAACGGAGTTCATTTTAATGAGTAAGTTGTTAATACTACTCTGGTATTTATGTACAGCTGTGGGCTACTGGTTCCAATTAGCAGAAACACAATTTATTTATTTATAAATAAGTACGATAAACGATACTAAGTAAGTCATATATCTGGAGAAGACATTTTGAAGTGATTCAATACAAATAAATTAATACTGACATTACGTTTAATGTTAGCGTAAAACATTTTCACATCGCAATTTTGTGACATTTCGCCCTCTGTCGAGTTTATTTCATAGTTTCACCCATTGACTAAATAAAATACCTAAGAGAGGACTCGGCATACCGATGAATCACTCTAGAAACCATTACCTCGATTATTTTCAGTGGCTTGATATTTGATTGACATTTGGGGGCCAATGACTATTTTTTTTTACTTATTTAAATAAAACACATTTTGTTTGTACAGTGCTGTATTTAATCACAATATTTTATCTGACATCTCCAGTAACCTGTAGTAAATTTCATGAAAATCAATCAATCCACCATTTGGAATCCTTACTACAGTGTGCATGAGAATTCCCTTGAGCGAGTCCAACATAATTTTTTACGTTATATTAATTTTAAATTGGGAATATTCATCGAAAACATTAATTACCCCTTCTCTGTTACAATTATTGGGACTCAATACATTAAAAGAAAGAAGAATTTGTTCAGACCTATTTTATTTATTTAAAATCGTTACCAACCTGTTGAACTCCCCTAAACTTCTTTCGTTAATATGTTTCCATGTACCTAGTCGATCAGTTCGTTTCAAATTAATTTATCATTGCAACAATACAGGATCTAATGCTGAACTCAATTCTATAATGAATCGCCTGCATGTACTTGGAAATAAATATGTTTTGGATGAATCTATAAACATTGCTAGTTTAACCTCATACAAACACTACTTAATTAAAACTGTCTGTCAGCGCTTTTCAGCTTGATTATAATCAAATACAGTTTTAAAGTATTAATTTCTTAATACATATTGTCTGGGATTTATAATATGTTGTATTGTATTTATAATAACCTACTCATTGTTGTTTTTATGTTGATACTACAATTTATATTGTTCTTTTTTGTGTATTTTATATTTATATTTTTTATATTTTTATATTTTTTTATCTATGTATATTCCGTATTCATATGTAAAATAATTGTAATATTTTTGTAAAAGCCGCTTTAATCGGCGTTAATAATAATAAATAAATAAATAAATAAATTATACAACACACATTTCAAATCATATAATATATAATCATGCATTAAATATGTTTTAGAATTTTAATTTTAGTTTAAAGAAAATCATTTAAAAAAAGATCCGCATGCGTCTTTTGTGCCGAAAATACTTCAATTAACGGTTTTACAAACTAATATATTTAAGATGTTTTTACATTCTAATTTTGCTTAGACATTATTGAAAAATTATAAATACTTTTGATCAAAAAATAATTACAAAAGAACCTAATTTTAATACTTTCATCATCACGCCTTTCAGCATTTTTGAATGTAGGTACAAATTAAAGCAAATTTTTAATGAAATAAAATCGATATTGAGTTGTTATTATAAAAAGCTGTTAGATACGGAGAATAAAATTAATTATTCTCATTGGAACTGCCCTGTACGATCGTAAGAACATCTTTCGACGAAATATGAATTCTCGGCCGCTGACATTTCTATAAATGTACATATCAAGGTGTAACAATAAATAATATCATTGACATATTAAAAATAAATCATCGCCCCTGGCCGCGCGGTATTTTCGCTGAGCCTCTGTGTTATTATTGTGCAGTGCAAGTATTTGAATGACGACTGCGCATTTAAATAATAAAACATAAAATTTAATGAGTAGGCTCGGTGAAAATAATGTTGACTAACTTGACCGGTCAGTGGCTGAGTTGGCATCGCATTTGGGTTCCACCCAGGCGTCGAATGTTCGCTTCCTCGGCTGGCTAAGTCCTCTACCACGATACAAGTAACATTTTTCGCTTACTGTGATGGCAGTAGAAGATTTTCAAATATTGTCGGATTATTTGTAACCCGGGATTGTTTGCTTTTCTTTTTTAAAAAATAGCACACTAAAATGTACGCACCTTAAAACATGTCTGATTGATAAAATAAATGTTTGACAGAAATGGTCTCGGAATTGTTTGTAGCTAATATTTTGTAATTAGCCGACTGACAGTTCGAAGGGAATGGTATGTCAACAATGGCGTCACACGTAAAATTGGAAAGACAATTAAAATATGACAATGTAGTTTAAAAAAAAACGTAGGAGGTGAAACTATTCTAGTCTCTGTCTAACAAGGGATGCGCGATTACAAGAGAAGAGTGCAACTATGCGATGGTAATAAGTAAAAACAAAAACTTATAAACAAGTTCTGCTGTCTAATTATTATTATCGTAAATACCTATCTAGATGTAGTATAAATAGATCGTCTTTAAGTGGTATGACCACAGTTTGATAATGCCTTCAGCAGGCGAAACAGCTGTCACGCGGAATAATAATTACACAATAGAACTTGTTTATAAATAAACTGTTTTTATTAATTGAATAATAATATTATTGAATGTGTAAAAGAAATATGAAATAAAATGGAGTTCTACAAATTAAAGTTGAAAACAATAAATATAAAGTAATTTATTTGTTTTCTCTCTATATATTAATAGGGATCTTCCTCATCTTTTATCTATTCTCTTATCACCTTAAAAGCTAGGCAAATTGGTATAATATAATGTAATAAAAAAATTGCTTGTTTATTTGCCCGTCCCCGTGCCGAAGCGCGCTCAATTTTTCCTTTCTTCTGGTGAAATCGAACAAACACTCTCAATTATCGGTTGTCCTTCTTAATAATATATGAAGCATTATGTTAAAAGAATGTAGAATAATTACATTGGCCTCTCTGATAATCGGTTGTTTCACAAGTCAAGTGGGCCAAGTCCAAAAATATTGTATTTGAGATCACTGCATGAAAGAGGCTCGAAAACTTCAATTTGTTAACTGTAATAGTGAACCAAATTCTCAGTTGATCAGTTAGTTTCACCATGGTTGAAGGTGGTTATTTGGAGCAGCCACAACATAAGTCATACAAAAAATATGAATGGTTTTAATTTTAGCAGGAAATGCTTTTGTACAAATTAGGTCTAATAATTATACAATTAAAAACACTTAAATATGTTTGAACCCAATTCTCTAAAAACTAACCAGAGTGGACTTGGTTCACTTGGCATATTAAAGGCTCAATAATTAGAAGTGGAAAGGTCTTGATAAAACGTAAATTATTGACAAACTTTAAAATTACCAGTTTTCTTTGGTACCGCACGTTTTCATCCCGTGACAAAATATCCCCGACAAAATATCACTAAACATAACATCACAAAGACAAAATTTCCTACGGACAAAACATCCACAAGGAAGGAAGAAGACAAAGCAAGGAACTTACAGTTAAGATTTAATTCAAATTAATAAATTACTTTGTTTTTACCACTATAATTGATTATAAAAAACCAACATGTTTCGTAAGCCAAGCTTACTTCATCAGGGTTTTAATAATACTAATTTTTAATTATAGACATAGAACGTAGTGTCAAAGAAAAAATAACAAACATAGAAAATGGTAACAATGGAAAAAAATTAAAAATTAAAATGGATAGGGACAATATGGAACAATTTACAAAGGAAATAAGTTTAATATTGGATCATTTAAAAATAATTTTTGATTATTAATAATATTCAAATTCGCATTCACACTCTTTCTGATCTCTAAAATTTCAAGTTTATCCAAATGAACACCATTGACACCACAATGCATCAACTCTATTCCACTGTTGAAGTCAAAGGTATGACTAGTTTCTAACAAATGGTTTGCAAACTCAGAGAAACTGTTATTGTTTAAAGATTTCGCGTGCTCTTTAATCCTTATTTCAAAGTTTCTCGAAGTTTTACCTATATAAAAGAAACAATGATTAAATAGATTTAAATTTTAAATTTGACGCCGTAAGGTTTTGTTGGGTTAGGTTAGGTTTAAATTTTAAATTTGGCGGCGAAAGGTTTTGTTGGGTTGGGTTAGGTTAGGAAAATTTGTCGGGAATATTTTGTCCGGGGACGATTTGTCGCGAGATGAAAAGTCGCGGAACCGTTTTCTTTAAGTCACATATCTATAGATCAGTGGTTCCCAACCGGGGGTCCGTGGACCACAGGTGGTCCGCGAGATCTGAAATATGATCCACAAAACATTCATTCTTTTACTATAAACCCGAATCGAAAGATATTCAAAAGCTGATTCGTAACCCTTTTATATTAATGATGAAGAGGTACCTGAAGAAGTCAAAGAAGAATTGAAAAATGATAGTAATTGAAAGGACGCGTTTAATTACGCGATTAACAGTTTATCATTATTGTACCTTGAGGTCCCTGTGAAAACAATAATTGTCATAATGGTCCCTGGTAAAAAAAAGCTCAGAAACCACTGATCTAGATTGTATAAATTTAAGTGCTTTTCAGTCATTACGATATCACCTAGCGTACAAAAGATCACCAAATAATTTATCAATGGTTTTTTTCTCGTTTTGCCCAACGTTGAAGAAATTTCACAGCAGACCGTTTTCTTAGAATCATTTATAAGCGTGGTCGAAATAAACCCACAAGTTATTGATTTGTCGTACGTTTTATGAAAACCCGGTATCCGATGTATGGGGATCTCCTGTTATATCCATTTCACAAGGCTTGTCGGCTTCACAAACAGAAGGCTCTGTAATAACTAATAACTTATCCTTGGACGCGAATCGAGCGGATGAACTGTCAGTGGCGGAACTTCGATTTTTTGGGCCCCCCGTAAAGAAATTAAATCAAAAATTGGAAATCTTCGACTAACATAATATGGGCAAGTGCCTAGTGTGGTAGTCGAAAAATCAGTAAAAAAAACTGTATATATTTTTTTTTTCAATAATTTCTGGCTTTAACCCTTCAAGGGTGTTCTAGGCCATCATTTAAAGTTATAGAGAAAGGAAAAGTGAATTAATATATTAATTTTATTTAAATGTGCACATTTCAGAATTATATGTAAGATTGGAGTTAAGGACAGACTTAGAAGAGATGAGATGTTGAATAGAGGGTAGGCAATTTTAGATAACGTTTGATATAGAGGGACAACTACAAAATATGTGATCTAAAGTTCCCGCAATTTACAAAAGTTATTGTATGAAAAAAGAAAAAAAAGATGTGCAGTTGAAATTATATTTAAATTAATATCAACGAAATTAGAGAAACATTTTAAAGTTACTGTTATCCAGGAAGATGTATTTACGATTTTATAACAATATTAAATATTAAAAAGTGAAATTAAATAATTACATAAAAATGAATAGTTTTGTTCATAGTGTGCTCGGTTTCATGGCCATCGTTTTTATGGACATAGAAATGACGGCAATTTGTATTTTAATATATTTCACGTCTTAATAATTATTATTGAAATTGAAATTGAGTTGATACCAGGAAGAGATGGATATTTTTTTAATAGTCACAAAAAGATATATAAATTACAAATAATTTTTATACAGTAATTAATTTATTTATTTATTTACATGGTACCTAGGTCTATTGTTAACAATTCAGTTTATAACCTCACTAGGTCAAGCCTGTATTGAGGTTAACAACTCTACAAATTAATAAAATAACACAAAAATAATACAGTTATTGAAGAACAATATTGTTGTATGTTTCTCACAGATTATAAGTATGATTAGTACCTAATTAGCTGAAGGCGATAGTACATTACAATGAAAATATGTAGGGTGACCATAATGTTGAGATTTGATTTTTAGAAAAAATATATTTATTTTAAAAGAATTAAGATGAGAAAATTTTATGCAATTAATATATTGTGCTATTAATTTAGCAAGAGAAAGATGACAAAAAGAAAACAGAAAAAGTTATTGACACCTCTGGGACAATATCTTTTGCTGATTTACTGTCTCCAGATTTGATTCGATTGAGTTTCGCTAATATTGCCTTACTTTAATTAAACATTACAATTTGAGGTTTTACTCATAAAGTTAAAAATAAAAATACAAAGTTAAAATTTCAAATGACCAGTTAGTAGCTTAGTGGACAAATGCAGCGGGATACCACCCAGGCGAAGTGGGTTCGATTTATCTGCTAACAAAGTCTTCCATCATTGTTGCATAAACACAATTTTACGTTGATAACTAGGTTTTCAAATATTGTCAAGTCATTCTTAACCCGAGAATCTTTGACTCTATTTTAAAATTTTACAAATATTCTTGTCATCCTCAGTACGTTTGTTTAAAAACTAGTACTAATATTACAAGTACTACTATTACTACTTACTAGTACTACAATTTGATAAAACTGCGTAAGAATGGATTCTACTTGGAGAATGATTTTTTTAAATTTATTTTTATTTAGAAATGGCCCCATCTGGGCACAAGTCCCCGCTGCGGAGTCTCTCTCCACGTAATCCCGCCACTGGGTGTTAGTGAGCGGTTAGAAGATCTCGCTCGGGGTTGTAAGTTGTAAGTTCAGTTGGCTATAAGCGTAAGGTTCTGTTGGGAAAGTGAGAACGGAAACTAATCAATCACGTGGTCCACCGCATTAGCGCGGGAATGGCGCCGAGGGGTTCATGACGTCACGTTTTCAACCGGTAATGTCAAACGGCACATGTTTTCACGAAAATATTTGTCAATGTCGATTTTATTTGCGAAAATAAAATGTCGAAATGTTGTGGCGGCGGTGTGGTGTTTTCTGAGATTTTTACTTAACGGTCGTCTTCTTTTACATTCATGACGCCGACGTTATTAGGGGTAGGTAGGTACGTGGGTTATAAAAATATTTCAATGTTTTTTAACCTTGTTATTGATCAAATAATATTTCAGTTTACGTACGCTCTTTCTAATACCAGTGGCGGTTGGTTGTCTATCTCATTGAAAGTTCAAAAGTAAATAAAAAAATGGAGAAAAAAATACCTCGTAGGTCATTTTCACTCAGGTTAGATCTGTTTTATGTGAATGTGAATACCTCACAAGAGTCCCAGGTGCTCCCTCGGAATACAGTGCGACTATGGCATCCCCAATAGGGGTTATGTCGTGAGATTGAAAGTAGTGAGGAGGGGAAGGAGATGGGGCAGAGGAAGGTGGGGAAGTACTCGACTCTTCAGATCAGGTCACCAAACACGGCTTAAGCTATTTCAAGCAACGTTTCAATTCTGAATGGTGGTCTTACACCAGGGCGATACTGAGAGTATCTTCCACTCTGGAACGTGCCGCAAATATACTATATATCCCGCCACCTGAGGATTACGGGTCAAGAGTCTTACTCCTCGACCACTGAGGCCGTCATAAGATGTAAAATAAGTCACAATATCACTGCTTCAGAGAATAGCAGCCTAGAAGGCGGAAAGTCGAAACTGTTTCGCAACATCAAAATAGAATTATAGTAAAAAAAACCTTTATTTTGCTGCTTGATTTTTTAAATCATTACCTCCGTTATTCCATAGGTTGATCTAAATCGTCGTATATGTTTTGTTCTATTCAGAAAATGTTCCCTTGCGAAACTATTTTAGGGCATAGTTTACAAAAATGTTTCACGTTTTGAAGTAACTAGTAAATTAAACCCTCACCCCTATTGGCAAAGTTTGCGGTAAAACTTTTGAAGCTTAAACTTAATGTCAGAGAGCCAACGTGTATTTCAATTTCGCTAATAACTTAAATCAATTAACTTGAAGATTTCCGGCATACGTTTCAAACCACGTAGTTGAGTTTGCGTTCAAGTTTTCAAATAAGTAAAATGCCTCTTCTTTGGCTTTCCTGTTTGAATACCGAGCAAGCTAAAGAAAATTTAAATGAAATGAAATTTTAATGATTTGACCAAGCGAAGACAATCATAGTGGTATTGAGTGAATTAATTTTGGTGGGTTTTATCTACGTACAAATGATACAATTCTCCTGAAAATACCTAATAAATTAATCAAGGTATGTACTACATCAAAGACTACCCACGTTCTTTAACACACGTAAATAAACGATACATTTGTGATAAATTTATATCTGATATATTTACAGAGATATGGCAAATCTACCGACATTCGTATTTATTGATTGTTCCAATGAAGGCACAAAATAGTCTTGGCTGAAACTTGATCTTTTTTCTTGTGTGTTTAGTTATCTGAATATATTTATAATAAATTATTTATACCAAATGAATAAATTTATTTAAATGAAAACAAGTCATTTTTTACATCAAGTTGTTTCGAAACCAATGGTTTCTTCGTCAGGATAAATTTAACAAAACAAAAAATAAACATGTATAAATATATCTTCTTGTTTATATTTTGTAATTGTTTGTAAAAGATAAACAAGTATAAATATGTTTACTTTTTTGTCTTTTGATTTTATTGGTAATTTTTTAAATTATCATGACAAAGAAACCATTGGTTTCGAAACATGTTGACAATTTTGATTACAAAAGTGGTGTATACAATTTAATATTTATTTAAGTCATATTTTTCAGTTCATAATTCAATTAAAATATAAACAATATTTAAAAATACACAATTCTCACGTAACACAGACTCAATTTCACAGATCTGTACTGATACATATATTAGCAAAGACCTGTGAAAATATCGGAAAATTATAATTCCAACTTCGAAAGTCAATTAAAACAATTTCATGTACAAATATTATATTTTTGGACCTTTGGTTGCTACTACTAGTATATAGCTTGTCAGAATTATCAGAATTATTCTTCACACAGCAGTTATAATTTTGAAAATGACACATTTAAAGCAATTTTGATAATTTCACGGGGTGATAACGCACACCACAGACATTTGAAATTAGTATGTTTGATCATACCTAGGACCTAGGTATATATATATATATAGATTTTGAATAATATTATGTAGTGTAAAGTAAGAATAATGTGTATTGAATGAGGTGTAATGTTTCGTGAACACCTCACTAAGAGAACATGTATTGAGGTTTTAAAGTTTATTTGAAATAGTGAATATTACAGTATTATTTCAGTTATTTCAAAAACGTAATTTTTTTAACCTCCACATTTGTTTTGTGTGCAATATTCAAACTTAATCACCACTGGATGATGTCTGGGAAACATCCCACTTATTTTGATGAGTTTTGACGTAGGTTTGTTAATTGCCTTGTATCAAGTAGGGTGAATTTCATCATTTTAATGTGTCTGAACTTAGGGTGGTTTTGGGGATTGGGGTTGCCACCCAAATAACCCTTTAACCAACCCAATAACCCTTTACAAGAAGAGTGATGGAGGTAAAGCAACATAGATAATTTATTTTAAACGAAATTATTTTTAATTATAAACGAATCACCATAGATAATAAAAAATATTAATCCAATCGTTTTTTTAAGTGATAACCGCGCAAGGGCCTTAACTGCTCTCAACCGTCTGGAGCCAATGAGAATATGGCATCTCCACTTGGGGTACGTTGTGAGGTTGAAGTTAGTGGGGAGGGGACGAAGATGAGGAAAAGGAAGGTGGGAATGATGAACCTACCCAACTATTTAGATCTGCCCACCAAACACGACTAAAGCCATTTCAAGCAATGTTTCAAATGTTAACTGTGATATTACACCGAAGTGACAACTAGAGTATCTTCCACTCTGTAACGTGCCGCAATTTTTTTAATGTTTAATTTATGACATTGTTACAGTATTAAACATAATATTATGGTATAAAAAAAATAGGTAAATACACATTTTAATGGATTACTACGCCATTTAAGAGAGCTTGGTGTAAGAGTTATTTCGTATCTAACTATATACTAGTGTGTACAAAAAATATACTCTTAAATACTGGGATGTTGTGACGTTAAAATATAACTTATATTATTAAATTGTGAAATATTATACATTTCAATCAAATAAAATTTACTTGCACACGACGGGAATTAAACCCACGACCTTTATTGCTAGTCGGGAGATTTACCCTTCATCCACGGTGGCACATATGAGAATACACACATAAAAAAGTTTGTGTGTGTGTTTAACTATTAAAACCATGTACTAAAAGCGTTTAAATGTGTATTAGGGTTAAGTTGAAAGAAAATCCTCCAAATAGAAGCAAGACCTTTGAGTTATAAGCTTGGAACAGATATAATCTTTTAGTGGGAGATTCCGGTTATCTGATTAGAGAAAATAAACTATCGAATTCGAGAGTTAATAAAGATGTCTTGAAGAGACAAAACTAACAGAGTTAAACTGCGAAGAGGTAAATTGTAAAAGAAAAACCATTTTTTATCGCATGCAATAAAATTTGTACATGTTTTTGTATTATTATTATTATTTATAATACATCTCATAAAATACTTATATTATACAACAATATGGATTTGCATTAGATTCAACAACTTTTACGATGTATATTAAATACTGACTTAGTACATTCATACCACCATCATATTAGAAAGGAATGCATTTCGTTACCCTGAACGCAATACCAGATCAAATACCTTATTTTATACAGGTACAATATTTCAAATGTTGACATTTTCCACTGTACCCTTGAAACATGAAAAATCAAAATAAATATAATAAATATGTAGGTACTTAAATGGAAACTTTTATTTAAATTTTTTTTATTTCTTCTTTTTAATCATTTTTTGCTTGTACTATGTAGCTGTTTTAACTTTTAGTAACTTTTAATAACCACTTTATTTTACATTAGCACCACACAACAGGCCCAGAGAAAAATAATTCCCCTTAGGATCTTTGTCATCTTTGGGGATGCTGGGTGGTCTTTTTAGGAAGGAAAGGAGAGGAAATTCTGGGAAGGAAAAGGTATTGGGAGTGGGTAGGAATCTGGGGGTCAGTGTTTCTAGGAGTGACAGACCTATGAATTCATTCCTCCCACTGCGGTGCAACGTGATGTTCCGAGAGAGTACGGCTGGAGAATTCAAAGGGACTCCATCAGCCATTCTCTCCCAATCCGGCCTGCCATGCAGTTGTGCAGCTGGGCAGACGCATCCACCACCAAGACCAGGCTAAACCTCAACCCATGAACTCAGGCACCCCTGCTAAGTCACCAAATGTAGTGAACCACTTGGGATGACCTATGGCAGAGTTGTTGGTTATCCAATAAATGGTTCGCGGGGCGACGGCACCCATTCCCGCCTCCCAAATTGCTTCCTAATCTGGGTGTTTAAAGCGTCGGGTTTCCTCGCTACTAGCCAAGTCCTCCATCATTAATACACAAGCAACATTTACCGCTTATAATGACGATAGTAGAAGGAATTAAAATATTGTCAGGTAATTCTGGCCTGTAAATGTTAGTATTTCTTTAAAAAATTGAGTTTGTAAAAGAAAAACACTTTAAGAGTTTTTCTGATTCAGAAAACCAATTTATACTTATATTATATACTTTTATTGTAACAATAATTACATTATTTTCATTTCTGTGAAATTTTATTTTTTTAATTTAATCTTAAAAATACAAGTTCGTATAAAGTAGATCGACCTTTAAAGCTTATAAAAGTATAATATGAATAAAAGTATAATAGAATGAATACCGTAAAACGTCGCTTGTGAATTACCCACACAAAAGTGATCAAAAAATACATTAGTCGAATTACGTTTTTTTAGGGAGGTTTGAGTGAGGCTAATATAAATAGTTCTACGATCCTTCCCACGCGTTCGTATTAAAATTATCCGTTCAGCTTTATTTATGTACAAGTATTAGTTTTAATTCTCAAACAGCCATCCTTCCTGTGAAATGAATGGTAGCCTCCCACGCGCATACAGCCCACGCCACGGGGTGAGTTCCTCCGTCAGAGAGTAACCACCCCTCGGTGTGTTAACTAGAAAGGATACAGGACAGAATTTACTTACATTAAATTAATTTAGTTCATTTATGAACACAAAATCTCGCGTCCAAAAAGTTTGTTTATAGTTTTATCTTATTTAATAAATTTAATCCAAAATTTGCTCTGTAATCATAAGATTTGTTAGTAAGTACGTATATACCCACTTACTTGTTTATAAACTATATATTTCATGTAGTTTTTTTATTTTAAATAAGAAATTATAAAATTTGTTCAAAGATATGTCAATCTCAAGTATAATTTTTTTTTTTACTTTTTTCAGGCAGGTACTACCTACCTGCCAGGTAGATATCATAGATAGTAGGTACTTATTGAAAAAAATCGATTAAGATAGTAAAAATGAACAAAGCTATTTCATATTATAAAAAAAAACATCTTTACTGATTCATTAAAACGGCCACCATCTTAAAACGGGAACGGAAAGTATCAATAAATTTATATGTAATTTATATATAGTTTTTGCTCTTATAGATTGTAAAATGTTCGGAAATCTGATACCACCAAATAAATCAATTACTTGGAGCTAGTGTCCGACCGTAACCAGTTTTTATGGCCGAAACCGAAACTGAGTTTCGACTTCGGTCTTAGGTTCGGCCGAAACCGAAATTTCCATATAGGGTTATGTTTTCGTGGAAAAAATATTGTCAATCTAAATCAGTCAGCCTTCATTTTTAAATCATTCAGTCTCTGATATTTGAAATAAAAATAAACATAAATTAAATATCACTCCTTATTTAAAAAAAAAAATGTATGCTTTTTGAAATCGTAATCGTAAATCGCTTCATAAATAATATTAAATTAAAATAGTATGTATTACCTATTTGAACATTACTAACATAAGCGGTAGTAATCAAAATTACTTTTTTTTTAAAATAATTTGTTTAGGTACACTAAACAAAAAATACTCTTTCATCTTAAGAACAAAATAGTTTCTTATAAAATTAAAACAAACACTTTGTATTTAACGAAATAACCAAATAATTTCTTCTAAACTTTGGTCATATTGTATGGCACTCTTTTTAATAAACCACAATATAATTAAATTAAAAAGTACCTTCCTACCCACAATAACAAAATATTTTTAATTTTAATGCAAATAATACTTATGTAAATATAATGAAAATAAAAAGTGTTTTCTCCCAAACTTCATCTACTGTACAAAAACCTTTATTGTTAGCAAGAAAACCTAACGTTCAAAAACCTAAGCATTATTGTTATATTAACTAAATCATTTCATTAGCAAAATACAACTTACCTATTTCGAAATAATGTTAAGTATATATCACCTTCAATTTTACAACAAATAAACGAAACCACCACAAAGTTCGCGGAGCGAACACAAACAAGTGAATCAAGTCCTGAGTCCTAACACGACTATGAGCGCGGACGCAGCAAAATGACAATTCGTGGCTCGCAGTTCAATGCACCGAACATGTCGGATCGCAGTACGAAACCTCCCGAATTCAGTTTCGGTTTTGGCCGTAGTTTCGGCTGGATGGCGGCCGAAACCGAAACTAAGCCGAAACTCGTTTTTTGGCCGAAACTAGACCAAAACCGAAAGTTCGGTCGGACACTACTTGGATCTGGTGATGTCAAGACTCAGGAAACAGGCTACTCTGTGGAGGGTGATGAATAAATGTGCAAAAATAAAGGTACGTGTGCCACAAAAGAATTTTTTTCTGTGATTTCACCATATGCTTACTCGTGTAGAGGCATTTGTAGATAATGTAAAAAAATTGGTTCCACGTAGTTGGGCAGTAAGTTCCAAGGAAACTGTTAACGGAATTAACGTTTAAGTTAATTTAATTGAAATAAGAAAAAAATTGAACCGATTCACAAAAGTATTAATCAAAGTACAATACTAAGTTGATATCCCGAAGCATGTTCAACATACGAATGAAGAAGATTAGTAATTCAACTAATAAAACATTAATAATGCATAAATCACACATTTTTTTCATCATGAAAAGATACAATATATCATGTATGGGAATTTTCTAAAAAAATTATTCCACGTAACAGTTCTTTCACCGTCAGCAGCCAGTACCTACCCCGGGCCCTTTTAGCGTGGGCAGGAACCCCCCACGGCGAAGTCAAATTTCCCTTTTGGTGGCAACACTCGAGAGGAAATTGGCGGGAGTGCACCTTTATGATGTTAAATTCTGCATGAAAAATGAGCCCAACGTAACATCGGCATATTGAATATCCGATGAATGAAAAAAGGCACTTACTTTTGTGGTGCGGCGTATCTTTTGTGTTTAACGTATTTTTATTATTTTTATGTCAAATATGTATTTATTTTATGCGAAAATGGATGGGAAACATTCAAGGTTATAAATGGCGTGACAGTGTTTGATTTCTCGCTATATCTGTGGTCAAAATATTAAATACCTAACCTATGATTGTGCAATGATTAAAAAACAGTGCCTGCATGCGAACTGCGAACCCGACCCTTTACAATGTATAATTTTAATTTATGATTCTGTCGAATTTTTGACAAAAATAATAATATGAAGTATTTTAGTAAATGCGTAGAAACCAAAATAGTTTTTAGTCGCCAAAATGCCAAAAAATATTTATTTTGCTGCCACTATTTGCTCCATTGTGATATTTACATAAATTTTATTGCTTTCGCATGCGTCGTTTATGGGAATGGGGGAGAAGGTATAACGGATATATCTGCGGTATGTTTTAGGTCCTAATAAAAAATAACTTGTCAATATGCGCTCGAAATAATTATATTTGTTACAAAACAAAGTTATTTTATTGTGTTTATTATAATTATGTATTCCCACAAACCACAAAGTGTTTGCTACAGTGAAGATTAAAAACTAATTTCGTATCTGAAAACTAAATGTTAGGTTAGGTTAGGTAAGGTTAGGTTAGGTTAGGTTAGGTTAAAAATTAAACATAAGAAGTAGTAAACGTGGCCTTATAAATAGAAAAACATCATATTTTATAGAAAAGTTACTTTATTTTTATTGTTTGACAGATTATCCAGTTACGATATAAGATGTCTTATTTCGACATTTATATTTGGGAAAATTTTTTAAGGTTATTTAAGGTGTAAACAAATATATCAACTATTTTAGAAATCTTACTCAATAGCGCCATTTCTCTTGTCATGCTATGTTGTACTAGAACATCTGTTCTGTTGTGTGGTATCTTTCAAGCACCACATAAATATATTGTATATTACTGAAATCATATGATTATCGAGTTAACATCCTGATAAGCAACCCTTTTTAAAAAAAAAAACATAACCTCTAAAAAAACTGCACATATTTTAGTGCTTACATTGATATGGGTGGTAAAAAGACAACTATTGGATATCAAATTACTATAATAATTCTGGTATGTGGTTCCGCGACTTTTCATCCCGCGACTAAATATCCCGACAAAATATCCTACGGACAAAGCATCCCCAACAAAATATCTACAAAACACCTAACCTAACAAAAAATGGGACTAAAATAATACAAAAATCCTATAAAGACAATAAAATATTATTGTTCAAAAATAGTAAAACAAAAATAATACAAATGTCTTGTAAAGTCAGGTTAGGTTAGGTTAGATTTTAGTAGATATTTTGTTGGAGGATGTTTAGTCCGTAGAATATTTTGTCGGGGATATTTTATCGGGGAATGAAAACGCGCATTGTCCTGGAATGTATTTGATTCAGGCAATTCCATCGAACCAGATGTCTTGGTACAAACTCCTTTAGTCATTCATATTCTTACATCACCAAAAACAATAGTATTTTCCATTCGAGCAGTCAAAGAACATTGACATTCTAATTTTTTGCAAAAGCGTTATCATATTATATTATTCGTTTGATTAAAATTCTATCTTAGATCAAACGTTTGGTAAAATGGAATCATAAAAGCTGCTAAATTGGTTTCTTAAAACCTCATATTATTATGTTGGGCTTCATGTAAAATATTATTTTCAGATAATTATCTCTCAAACGAGGAAGTAAGCCATTAATCTTTCATAATTTCCCTGGCTCGAGCCGAAATTGGTATTATTACAGGGATTGTAGGGAAATTAATTTTGCCGGAGGCATCAATCAATTTGGTTAATTTAAGCAATTATCTCAGGGAGGACTTTTTTATTCCATGCCGGTTCACGGGAACAAAGGAACATAGATTCAAGACATTGTTAACTAAATTGTAATTTGAAAAACAGGAATCGCTTTGTGCATCGTGATTCTACGTCTGTTTTGATTCATCAAAGAATTTAAAAAAAAAACAATTACGCGAATACCTCACAAGAGTTCAAGCTGCTCCCGTCTGGAGCCAGTGAGGACGACCGAGGTGGTCGAGAGGCAAGGCCCTTGTCTCGCAATCCGAAGGTAACTGGATCGAATCCCGGCGTGGGCAAATAAATTTAATTTGTTTGTTTTATTTTACAATTAATTCATTTAAACTAATATATAGTTTATTTTCGGCGCGTTCCAGAGTGGAAGATACTCTCAGTATCGCCCTGGTATAAGACCAGGACCATTCAGCCTTCCACCTTCACCACCTTCCTCTTTTCCATCTCTTTCCCGTCCTCATTATCTTCAGCCTCACAACATACCCCAAGGGATGCCATAGTCTCAGTGGCTTCAGAAGGGAACAGCTAAGACTCTTGTGAGCAATTCTCATTTAAAAAATGGGATATGTTGTGAGGCTGAAGGTGAGGAAGTACCTGGCTCTTCAGATCTGGTCAACAAACATGGCTAAAGCCATTTTTAAGCAACGTTTCAAATCTGAATGGTGATCTTACACCAGGGCGATAGATGAGAGTATCTTCCACTCTGGAATGTACCGGAAATATACTGTTTATTATTTTAAATGAATTAATTGGGAAATATCACAAATTAAACAAATAAAAATTATTTACTGTAATTCGATCCCGTTATCTTCGGATTTCGAGTCAAGAACCTTACCATCGACCACGGAGGCCATCTTAGAATGGAGACGTCATTAAAATTATGAACTTAATTTTTTTTTTAAATCATCATGGATTGAGTGCAGCTTTCCCGCGGTTCAGGTTTTAAGATCGCGGCCTTGAATTGTCATTGAGATGGTGACGTTTCTTAAGGCAAATTGTTTAATTCATTAATTGAAATAGAAAAAAATGTTATGTAAAATATGAATGGTTTATAAAAAATGTAGGTAGGTATTTAAATACAGGGGATTCGCGTCCCAAAAAAGTATGTTCGCTTATATAAATAATTAAAATATTTCAAAACCAAAATTTCCTATGAAATCATAAGAGTAAGCAGGTATTTGCTTAAGTACCTACCTACTTACAAATCTTCAGATTTTAGAGGAAAATTCGGTTCTGATTCATTAAATAAAAGTAAATTATTAGAAACATAATTTTGTGGACACAAGTAACTGCTCACAGAACCATGAAATTTAAAATGCGAGGAAGAACATCTAAGTGCATGAAGGGTGAAAAACTATCAAACGTGAACTCTGGCTTCTTGAAATTTTCATAATTTATTTTGCCTGTTGTTTTCATTGTTGAGCCCGGTCGTGTACAATATTATGGGTAGGTACTATGTGATGTAATTTAATATTCTCATGGTCAATAGCATTATGTTGTTTGACATTTGGGGTATTAAGCCGAGTTGCGCTTCCGCCTCACTTCACTACCTCCTCTTCTAACCTTACAGCCCGCATTAGAGAGGATAAATCGCTGTGATATGGTTTCACTGGTAAATCTAGAATTACTCTGTAATACACATTATTATCTGCCCCGATCATTGACTGTCGACTGTCCGGAACATCGGTTAGAAAAGGAGGATGGAGGTCAATAGGGTTTATAGGCATGGGCAACCTTTCCTAGGTCTGGGGCCAAATTATCATTCTGTCTTCAAGTCAAGGGCTGGACCAAATTATTAATCGTAGTAAATTAATTAATTTAAATAAATTAATGAAATTAAATAAAAGACGTTGCTACTTCTCATATATTTTTGAAGTAAAACTTCTTTACGCACGCTCGACACTTGGGGGTAAAATGATGAATACGTTATGAAACGTTACGAAAAAATGTGACACGTTACGAAAAAATGTGAAACGCTAATCAATATGAAACGCTTATCAATGTGAAACGCTAATCAATGATATGAGTTGAGTTAAATTGAGTTGAGTTGAGAGTTGAGAGTTGAGAGTTGAGAGTTGATAGTTGAGAGCTGAGAGCTGAGAGCTGAGAGCTGAGAGCTGAGAGCTGAGAGCTGAGAGTTGAGAGTTGAGTTGAGTTGATGGGGATGTTGAGGGGATGGGAATATTTTTATTCCTGTTATTGTTATATTGTTAATGGAAGGTATAAGTTAGTGAAGTTATACTTCGGTCTTGTGGTCTAAAGCACACTCGTTTTTATTTTATTTATATAGTGAACGCCATAATATTAATATTTTATACTGATTACAAAATTTTATGTGAAAAATCTCGCACTGGAACTATTAATTTATTTCTCTATTGCTTCGGCGAGATGAATCAGGGCCGGACAAAATAGCCAGGCAGGCCGGATACGGCCCGCGGGCCGGCGGTTGTCCATGTGTGGTTATACCCTAAAATTCAAACAGTGTAAATATTAGTTTCTGTTCATAATATAGAATAGCTCCGAGATATTTTCTTCCGCACCGTAAAATGGGGTGAATTAGGTGAATATCAAACATTTTTGAACTGAATGACTATTTTATATAAAAACATTAAAAGTAACTCTACATAGATAGATCAGAGACCTATTAATACTCTATAAGATTTTTCATAACTTCATTAATAGTCCATACCTACTAAAAATATTAATTTTTAAATGTCCATTAAGAGTTACTCGATCTCCGGACACATTTTATATCCCTAAAAGCAACACAAATTATCTTGAAAATGTATTTATAAGAAGAAGCTGGAGCACATTTAACAGATTATGCCTTAAATATCGATTTGTTTAACACGAACCTTGCTAAATTCACAACATTCATCAACAAATAACACTCGATTGAATGTCACACGTCTAACTAAAAACTTAATATTTCATTGATTTCTGTATTACTCTTTTTTTTAGTTCACCACATTTTCTCTTCTACTTTTATCAATTCGAATTTAAATAAAATCACTTCCTGAAAGATTGTTGTTATTTTGTTGGTCAATGACACACGTATTATTATCACTGTCATTTATGAATTTATAAAGACTGTTTATAACTCTAATAAATAAAATAAAATAATAAAATAGGAGGCCCGAGGATTATTTTTGTCCTCAATGCGTATGTTATCTTTGGAGGTGCTCTGCGAAGGGCAGTTTCCAGGTCAACCTGGGTCTTGAAAAGACATATTTCTGGTAGGTATATCGAATCTATCGAAATATGTAAGTTTATGGTTGTATATTTGTTTGAAGAGTCAAAACCAATAAAAACAAAGTGATCAAAGTCATTTTTCGGAGTGGGGTGACTTTGAAATAAAATTTTGTAAGCTTATCGAAATGATAAAAAAAGCGTGCTTAAATATTCTAGTAGCATTAAAATCTTATATCGATCGACACTGATATATGTTACAATATAAGCTAGAGGAAACTATCATATTAGTTGAGGAACTTTTGATATATATTTGCTTTTATCTTTTCTGAAAATATCTAAAAAAAACAACTAACTTTCAACCGACAGTGTGTTTGAATATAACTAGAAGCCGAATAGTTTGACACTTTTTATGAAGCATCATTGAATCCATTGCTCGAAAAAGTCGACCAATATTACAGTGTTATAACGTTTGGTCGATGGTAGCTATTAATCTAGGTAGATGCATTTAAATCCTTTGCAAACGTTGTACGTGTGCTGCAGCTCTTTGGCTGAACGCAGCGTCCTCTGAACAGGAGTAATTATTCATTCCAGCGGTGTCTACCACAATATTGCCCTTGCGAAAGACCACCATTCAGAAACGAAACGTCGCTTGAAAAGGCTTCAGCCGTATTTGGTAGCCAGATCTGTACAGTCAGTTACTTACAGAACTTCCCCTGCCTTTCTAGCTCCCTTCAGCCTCACAAAATAAGTACGTACCCTGTTTGGGAAAGCCAGGGTGCCACTGGTTCCGGCAAATCAGCTGACAGATCACAGTTTTCCTCGCACTGCGGTCGCATTATGGTTATTCCAGTATTTAAAGTTCGCTTCTCACATTAACTTCGACCTCAGCGTAACAAAAATAGGCTATAGCATTCACAAATGGGGTGGTTCCCGCCTGGAGGGTCTGAGAGTCTGAGAGTAACGTGGGAGGGAGAATTTTTAAGGTAAAAATTTAGTTATTAAAAGAAAATAACTTAGTTTACATCACTTTATTTCTGTACACTATCAACATGTTTCGTGAACCATGTTCACTTCTTCAGGAATAATAGTATACTAAGTATACTATTATTCCTGAAGAAGTGAACATGGTTCACGAAACATGTTGATAGTGTACAAAAAATAAAGTGATGTTAACTAAGTTATTTTCTTTTAATAAATAAATAATGACATCACAAAGTGACAACCTTTTAGAAGAATCTTCTTCAAAAAAAAAAAAATTTAGTATTTAGACACACTTTTAATATGCACAATTACTAAAAAAAAAACGCATACTTAATTTCAACCAAATGACTTCGAAAAAAAAGTTTTAATTTCTGAAATGGAAAATGCATTTAAATAGTAATTTCGTTCAATTGTTTTACCTTATACAGGGTGCAGCAAATCAAACAGTGCAGTTTTGAAAGGCTATTAAAAAAACGGCGTCACTTACAGAAATGGTTTTTACTTTATTTTATTCGGTACATCATGCTGTTTTATGCATCAAGTCCTAAAGATGACATCAGAAAGGTGATGGCCCCTAGCAGCGATACATTGATGAAGACGATTTCTGAAGTTTTCGACTGCATTTTGGCACATTTCGATGGACATAGTTGCGATATATAGTTCTTCCAAGGTGTGAGGCCGATGTTTGAAAATGTTTTCCTTCAGATAGCCCCAAATGAAGAAGTCGCAAATGCTTAAATCAGGTGAGCGCGCGTGCCACCCCTCAGAGAGGCGAGGCGCGCAGGAAACATCTGTCGCAGTTTCGTCATTGAAACTCGAGCAGTATGGGCTGTAGCACCGGTGTCTGTTGAAACCAGATGTCTCCCAGATCTGTTTCCTCCGATAGTTCTTCCAATTGAAGTTAAAAAAATTTCTAACATGGAAACATAACGTTGAACGTTGACAGTCACGGTTCATCCATTTTCCTCGAAAAAATACGGCCCAATCACCCCAAATTTCGAAATCGCACACCACACGGTCACTCTTGGGGAGAGAAGAGGTCTCTCGTTAAGATGCCTCAGGTTATTTTCAGTCCAGTACCGAAAATTTGGTTTATTCACCGCTCCACAGAGATGGAAGTGGACCTCGTCACTTGGCCATTTTTGGTCATTTTCAAGATACGTGCGGACGGCAAAGCCCCGGTATTGTCCGGACCAAACGGTGACAGCGACTAAAAACGGCATGATCCTCCCGACATAATGAGACCACCCCCAGATTTCTACTCCCACCACACGGGATGTACCGGCTTTTCAAAACTGCACTGTTTGATTTGCCGCACCCTGTATGTATTTTGCCACCATCTTGATAATTGATAGAAATATTATCAACTGTAACTGTGTGTGAAAAACCCAAAACTAATTTACAATAACGGAAGGATTGCGATTTAAATTAATTATTTTCCACTTCCTGTAATTTGAATATTTTTTTCCTCGCAGTTATTATGAAATTTGAAATGAAGGGTTTTTTGTCAATTATGCATATTTAAGATATCTATAAATGGCAAATATTTATAAGCACCCTTTTATGCGAAACAATTGAACTTGTACAAACGTATGTATATTTGGGGATAACAGTAGACACCCATATGAAATGGGATATTCACATAAGCAACATTTGCAAACGCCTGCGAGCTATTGCGGGACGAATTTACAAAATTAAATATTTTATGCCCATAAGTACATTGAAAATAATCTATTTGTCACTAGCGGAATTTACTATCAGATACGGAATAACTTCTTGGGGAAACTCGTGCAAGACAAATATAGATTACATTCAAACAATTCAGAACTCTATGACTAAGCTCTTGGTAAGCAAAAGCATTTATGCACAAAGAAGAAACATACAATTATTATATGAGTCAGTTAGTATATTACCTGTGCGAGGAATATTATGGTTTAAAATTGTATGCCAAAACCTATTGTCGGATTCAATATACAAGGAAAAAGTAGATCATGCATATGGCACTAGATTAATTAAAAATGAGGGGTTGTCCTTTCCGAAAATTATAAATAAATACGGACAACGAACATTCGCTTATCTTGTCCCTACCATATTTAATAAGATGCCAATGAACATAAAAAAACGAATCAAATTGCATCCCCGATCTCAAATTTAAAAAAAAAATTGCTATTAGATCAAGACTTTTTAAATTGAATTTTGTTTTAATCTTGTGTATAATATGACTATGAGTAATTAGCCTGTATTATATCTGTCTGTCTTTGTATTTCATGCCTTTATATTGTAATTACTTAAAAGTTATTCTTCTGTTTCTATTTTCTATATTGTGGTATCTTGTTATAATTGTTCTTTTGTGTTATATTAATATTGTTAAATCGACCTGCAGACAAACTACTCTGGCAGTTTAGCGGGTGCTTAAAATGAAGAATAATAAAAAAAATATATATATACGACCCTTATCGAGAGATTACATAACCTCAAATAAATAACGACCTATACTGATGTGTTTATGTGTCTCTTTTTTGCAGATGGTTGCCCCGCTCGGCGATCCGGCCGCCCGAGGGCGACCTGTCGGACTGCGTGCTGGTGGTCGGCGTGTCGCGGCCCAAGATGGCCGCCGCGCTGCTCTCCGTCACGCTCATTTCGCTGTTTCTCACCTTCCACGTCATCTACGATAGCGCCGTCTACAGTTTACAGGTAATTTCAATTCTTAGAGCTTCGTTAATTCATCTCAGTTCATTACAAAGTCAGAAATTTTGTAAAACAAACGACATTATTCAAAAAAAGTATGTTTATATTAACAGTTGATCGAAGTTTATCCGTCACTCCGGAGGCCGCGCTAAAAGTTGTCTTTCGGCTGTCGGAACAATTATTTTCAACTGTTGACTATACCTGCTAACAATGTAAGCCTGAACATTGTAGGTCTAAAGTAATTTTAATAAAAAGTAGCTCTTTATTAACGACGGCCGGCGTGGTCTAGCAGGAAGGCTTTTGACTCGCAATCCGAAGGTCGCGGGATCGAATCCCGGCGTGGGCAAATAAAATGTATTTGAAAAATTTTAGTTATTTCACAATTTATTCATTTAAAATAATGTAGGTATGGTATATTCGCGGCATGTTCCAGAGTGGAAGATACTTTTAGTATCGCCCTGGTGTAAGACCACGATTCAGAATTAAAATGTTGCTTGAAATGGCGTTAGCCGTGTTTGGTGACCAGGTCTGGTGAATAACCAGGTACTTCCGCACCTTCCTCTTACTCATCTCATTCCCCTCCGCACTACCTTCAGTCTCACAACTCCCTAATTGGGGATGCCATAGTCTCATTGGCTCCATACGGGAGCAGCTGAGACTCTACTGAGGTGTTACTGTTAAAAAAATATATATTTAAAAAAACATTAGAGTCCTGACGTGTACGGCGAAGGAGGAAACCATCAGTTTTCTTAAAACGCCATGGGAAAGTGCTGGGCACCTTCCAATGTTGATCATGCTCGCGATATATATTTGGGAGGCAAGTATGGGACCGCCGCCTCGGGAACCATTTATTGTATAACCGACACCTCTATGGTTCGCTATGTTTGGTGACTGAGCAGGGGTCTCCAGGTTTATGGGGTGAGGTTTATACAGATCTTGGCGGCGGGACTAAATTAAATTTTTTACTTTAAATGATATCAGGAATGACTGGTTAAAGTATGTCAGGTACGTCTTGTTACACCCTGTATAAAAAGATACCTGTCTACTTTATCACTTGTCTGAATTATTCACACTTTCATTGAATCCAGGAATCGCACCCGGGCTTCCTCGTCTAGTCTTGAGGGTATATACATAAACAAACAATTTTAATTAAAAATAATTTTAATATTAATATGTAGGTACATAGGTATACTCGTACACCGGTGAATCTATGTATCTCTAGTCACATGGGGATATGGGGAACTCAATTTTTTTTTCTCAAAATAGTCACATCTGTGATAGATTGCCTAATTACACGAGTGCCCATCAGACAAACCAGACAAAACCACACATTAAACATCATTCAATGTAACTAGAAGTCAAAAAGAAAATCATCCATGTACCCCGCTTCATATATACGAACCTGTGATCAATAAATAACATTCACACAACACAGGATGTAACAGGACGTACCCGAGGGATTTTAACCAGCGATTCATGAGCATATTTGGAGTAAAAAATATAGTTTAGCATTTTGGTATCCGACGTTATTTTTTTTTCTTTTAAAAACAAAAAATATTTTTTGCAATTACACCGCGCTTCTGTTCCCACCGCTATGAGAATTATCCCGTCCTAATGTGTGTGAGCGATACGCGCTGTTTCGTGTAGTAAAGATGCACCGCTTATCAAGTGTCCGCTAGGCTATAAATGCGCTACTTTTTAACAAGGCAGTTGCGGCGTGTGATGGAAAAATATTTTTATTGTGTTTAATTGAAAAAAAAATCATCGGACACCAAAATGACATGTACATTTTTTACTTCAAATATGCTCAGGAAAAAATGGTTAAAATCCCTCGGGTACGTCCTGTTACACCCTGTATGTAAAGGATACTAGATCCATCCTATCCCTACTTCCCACCATCCCATCCACAAATGCTATTGTAATTCTTTTCTCTTTTATATTCACAAACAATTAATAGGCCGCTATCCGAATTTCTACCGATTTCTTGCAAACCTCCCTTAAACATTTGAAGTTTTTAAGCTCTTAAAAAATATATGTTATTTTTGAAGATAATATCTATACATTCCCTACAACGAAACGCAAATTATATGAAATTCCCTCGATAGAAAAAAATCGCAAAGTATGCTCCAATTTTTTTTTTTTTCAAGTCTGTTTCCGTTATTTTACAAGTTATATGTATGAAAAAATTCACAGTGTTTCATTAAATATTGTTTTAGACAGCCCCCAAGAGATTTTTGCTCTATTTTAAACGAGTCGCGTTTTATTAAAGATTTTCGCAATTTTTGCATTGATTTTGGCGCTGTAAATGTAAGCGATCTCCTCTAACATTCATAATTTCGTATCTCTCCATCTTCTTCTTTTTGGGGCCGGTAATGGAGCCTTAAGGAACATCAGTGAAAATCTATTTATTGGTTTAATTATTACATATACATATTTCATCAAATATTATAAAGTATTGTAATTGTTGATTTCCCAATAAAATAAAATAAAATATCGAATGACTTCGTCACCATTTATTAGATAACCAACACCACTGCCATAGGTCACCCCAAGTGATTCACTACGTTTGGTGACTTAGCAGAGGTGTCCAGGTTCATGGCCACCATTTGGATGGCAGGCCGGATCGAGAGAGAATGCTTGAGGGAGTCCCTTTGACTTCTCCAATCGTACTCTCTCGGAACATCGCCTTGCACCATAGTGGGAGGGATGGATTCATACGCCCGTCACTCCTGGACACACTGATCCTTTTTCCTAAAAATACTCTACACACAGCATCCCCAAAGATGAAATAGGCTCTAAGGGGCATTATTTTCCTCAGTGCCTCCTGTGTGGAGCTAATGTAAAAAAAAATCGATTGTTAATAACATCCACCTCTGTTCCAAAACCCTAATTATTAATATAGGCGATCATATCGCTCGCCATATATTCCGATTTGGAATGTACGGCGAGAGATATGCCGAAATACGATTTCGTTTTACCCACAGGTGGCGAGCTCCGGCGGCGAGTCCCGCTCTCAAGGTAACTCTCCCCGTTCCCAAGGCGGGGGCCCTCGGCCCGCCCTGCTCATAGCGCACCCTCTCGCCGGCCGAGCGCGCCCCCGCCTGCCTCGCACCGCGCGCCGCCTGCCGCAGGCCATCATCATCGGCGTGCGCAAGTGTGGCACGCGAGCACTCCTCGAGATGCTCTACCTGCACCCCATGGTGCAGAAGGCGGCCGGCGAGGTGCACTTCTTCGACAGGGACGAGAATTATGCCAAGGGGTTGGAATGGTACAGGAGGAAGATGCCGCACTCGTTCAAAGGGCAGATCACGATTGAGAAGAGTCCCAGCTACTTTGTTACTCCTGAGGTTAGTAAAATTTTATCATGTGATATTTAGTAGCATTTTTTTTATTATTTTCGATTTGTAAATTAGAGCAATAAATACATCTACTATAAACTAAAGACTAAATTAAATGAAAACAATAAACTAAATAATGTATTTTCAAATTTAACCGAGTTTAAACGTATACAAAATATTTTAGAGGTATAACAAAACAGTAGCAAACAAAGCATAAACAATCTTTTGATAAAGTAAAATACAAACAAAGTATTTAGGTACAAAATACAAAAATAACAAACTACAAAAACAGATTACAAACAAAATAGGTGCTGTAAGGTGAACGCGATGTTAACGCCACCTTAAATGGGTCAGAGTGGAGCGAAATGTCCACTCGATGCGTGCTATGCCTGTGAGATCTCGATTTGGTATGTTTTCCGGAATCAAAATAGCAAAGGTAATCCCATATGGGTACTTACGGCAGGTTGATGTCTTGGCTGAAATTGGATCCCTCGTGGTTGATTGATGAACCACAGGCACAGTTATTAGATTAACTTGTTACGATTTATATTTGATAACGGCGGTATTTTTAGGTTTTGGGTCGATTTGATTTCCAAGTTAAAATACGATCGATGGTTGACAAGAGCGTTAAAAAAATCTGAACCGTAAAAAAACACTTTTCGGCTCCTTGGCAACGGCTGTCAGCCTGCAATAAGCCAGTTGTATCATATTTTTAAAAAAAATCCGGCTTAGGCAAATATTCTAAGACATTCTGTATTTTTAATTTTAAATTTCAATCCGAAAAATCAGACCATTTTTTATAAACCGGAAAGACGGGACATAATTTTATGGGTGCGAAAAAACAATAATTACATAGCCGAAAATCATTTAAAAAAATGACGTTTTCCACACGAATAGCAATAAATTGTTCGGGGTTCTCTTCGTAACATCTGTAAAAACACCGCCATCTTTATCAAAAAATCAAACCAAAGGATACAAACAATAAATCTAGTGAACGTTAAACGCAAATTCAAAAAATCGCCGGATATCAAAGTGTTGCCATATAAAAAAAAATTAATCAGTTTGGAATTTTAAAAAATTAAGGGAACATAATTGGAGACGGGACATTTTCATGTAGTGACGTCACGAGCTCAAATAATGGATTTATTTATTTAAAAAAAAACTATGCATTTCTAAAAAATTTTACTAACATTTTCGAAATCTTAGTAAAAAAATCTATCCACACGATTTTTTCCAAGTCATTATGAAATCCATACAAGTGGCCTATTACCGGCCAGTTGTAAGCACCCAATATGCGAATTCTAATAGTTAGAATTCTGGCCTTTGCCATGTGAAACGGAACTAACCTATGGAGATGCAATACAGCGTTATGAAACAGGTGCAAAGTACAAAAAATAAGTTCAAACAAAGTACAAAAAAGTACAGAAAAGTACAAACAAACAGGTAGAATTTGAACATGTCAACTCATTTTACACATTTAACTAATCATTATTTCACCTAAGCCTCGATTACATTAAGCGAATTTACAAGCTACTAGCCGGCGTATTCACTATATGCTCGTAAACTCTTTCAGTGTAAAATCTGCTAGTTAGCTAGTAATATGATTAGACTGAGTGAGTTTACTAGCAGATAGTGAATACGCCGGCTGAAACTCGCACAATGTAATCGATGCTTTATAAAACTGTAACTTTACAGATTGACTTAACAATTGTGGAATCATTTATTGGATAACCAACACCATTGCCATAGGTCACCCCAAGGGGTTTGCTACGTTTGGTGACCTAGCAGGGATGCCCGGGTTCACGGGTTGTGGTTTGTCTAGGACTAGGCTGCGGATGCGTCTGCCCACCTACTGCATGGCAGGCCGGATCAGGAGACTGATTGAGGGAGATCTTTTGACTTCTCCAATCGGACTCTCTCGAGTCATCACCTTGCACCGCACTGGGAGGGATGGATTCATGAGTCCATCATTTCTAGACATATTGACCCCCAGAATCCTACCCTCCCATCAGACCTCTTGTCATGTGCACCGATTCATTGTTACGCGGATGACAGTACAGTCCATGAAAGCTTTTTGTTTGACAAGCCTCCAAAGAGCACACAAACCCCAATAGCTCGGAGGGCTTTGAAGCAGAGAATGGACGGTTACCTCGAGAGTGTTTTCTCTTGGGGTAAGAATAACCTCGTCGAATTTAATGTTTCAAAGACCCAATCATGTTTGATAACGTCTAAAAGGGATCGAAATGATAATCTAGTCTCCTTCAACGGAAGCATTCTTCCGAATAGGACCTCCATTGATATGCTTGGTGTAACTCTAAGTGACCAGCTCAGGTATGGGGGCTCCATCGAAACCAGAGTTCCTCTCAGAAACTGGGCGTACTGTACAGGGCCCGCAGATACTTTAATAGTACACAACTGCTAACCCTGTACAAATCGCAAGTGCGCCCCACGGTTGAATTTGGCAGCCACCTCTGGTCTGGAGCTCCAAAATACCTTAAAAAAATACCTCGACTCTGTGCAGAAACGGGCGGTCCGTTTGATAGATTCTCCCATCTTAACAGACAGATTGCAATCTTTAGAGCACAGGCGTCAGGTGGGAATGCTGTCCTTGTTCTACCGGTATTACAATGGAAAATGCTCCGAGGAACTAGCGTCGTTGATCCCCTCGGCACCGGTGCATAGTCGGGAAACACGCCAAACACGCGCCCAACATTTGTACACGGTTGAAATCAGTCACATGAGAACGGGTCGTTTTTATCACTCGTTCTTGAGTTCAACAGCTCGGATGTGGAACGATTTACCGGCCTCTGTGTTTCCTCCCTCCTACAACATGGGTCTCTTCAAGACCCATGTTCACTCCTTCCTTTCCTCAAAAAGACCCTCCACACAGCATCCTCAAAGATGACATAGGCCCTGAGGGAAATTATTTTCCTCAGGGCCTCCTGTGTGGAGTTAATGTAAAAAAAAGACCTCTCCTTTCCCGAACTTCATCTCCTTAAAAAGACCCTCCACACAGCATCCCCAAAGATGACGCAGGCTCTGAGGGAAATTTTTCTTCAGTGCCTCCCGTATGGACCTAATTTAAAAAAAATCTACTCGTACATATACTCTGCAGGCTTCTAAAAGAGTACTAGAATTAACGAACACTTTATACATTTTCTTTTTTAAATTTACACAAAATCTATACTACCGGCCCTCCAACTGCAGACGTAAGTATATCGATATGTACTCCCATTTATTACGTCAGTGGACTGAATACTGGAAAACTACATTAATTAATTTATTTATGTACTCGGTCCGCGAAAGGTTCCAAGAAATCTGTAACTTGATCGTAGTCAGTTCTGAGATATTCATTGCGTGGGACGGCAAATGGCCGTCAGAATTGGAAAATAGTTTAAACTCCATAATGCCAGTGTTTCCACGATCTGGTCGCTAAAATTAAAATTCACAGAAAATGTTATGAATGGAGGAAAGTGCCGAAATTTAACGCATATATTAGCAATATTACTTTATTTTTTTTCCTGTATATGCAAGCCTCTGCCATATTGTACTAGCCACTAACCTATTATTCTAATTTCCGTAGTACATTTTTTTAGAAAATACTGAGATTCCTTAAAAACCATTAACCAGCGGCTGATAATTTAAAGTTCGTCGAACGATGCTCTTGCGATCGTACCCTTGCATCTTTTTTTTTTTTTATTGTGTATTTTATTTAGATATAAAATTTGATATCTTATATCTTATGTTTTCTTTTCTATGACTACTACAATATTATTTACTACTTACTGACTAAAATTTGGACTTTACAACATTAAGACATAATCCACGAAAAACTGCAAGACTTTTAGCCTCCTTAACATTTACAGGGAGTTCAATGAACATTTTAAAACCTTTATGATAAATATTATTTTGTGTTCCCGATAAATTTGTTTTAGGAAGCCTAAAATCGTTGCAGTTTCTCGTAGGATAACAATGAACTGTACTGTTGATTCTAACATTATTCGACATATAATCTGGTAAGATTTTATTTTTTAACTTATAAATAAAAACTAGGGTATTGAAAACTAATCTTTGCCACACACTTAATATATTGAGTTGGCGTTGCATGGTTTTTATCCTGGTATATCTGCTACAGCACAATATAGACCTCATGCCTCTGTTCTGAATTATTTCCATTCTTTTTATTTGTGTTTTATTGCTCAGAAAGATTACACTTGAGCAATAATTCAGATGGGATGCTACAGTTGTGTTATAGACCAATTTCCTACTTTTAATGTCTAATTTTCCCTTTATTCTACTTTAGAAATTAATCTTTTTGGCAATTTTTTTAGTTAGCATTTCAAAGTTAGAGTTAAGTTTTAACTTATTATTATTATTATTTATTTATACTGGGTTTTACAGATGTTTACACTTACATGAGAACAATCCAGTTATAAAACTCAGTTATTACACAATTATAAAAATCTACAATTACATACAATTAAATACAAATAAATACAATTAGAAAAACAAAAACATCACAAATAAAAATACAGAATTATATACAAGGTCACTCAAGTAACACATTGCAATGAGTGGTAAAAGACATATGAAATACGCGAGCATGCATAGAAAGACAATTCACACAACATAATTAGTTAGTACTTTTTAACAGCGCTAGAACTTTTTTTTTAAATCCGTACAAATTGTCAACGAAAATATCTACATCAGCGCACTCTATCTTGTTATACAGTCGACACATCTGGGTCAGAGGGCTAAAGTAGGCGATATTATTTTTAAATGTATTCATATGAAAAATGTTATGGCGTCTTAAACAATGGGAATTGGGGACATTAATTTCAATACTGTTAAGACATAATGTAGTATCAAGATGGCCGTGAATAATTTTATGTAAACATATTAGATCAGTCAATTGCCTTCTAGTTTTAAGTGTATCAATCTTGAAGTAACCACGACGTACATCGTATGATCTGAGATGGTCGTGTAGTCCACATTTGAAGGATAACATTCTTAGTAATTTTTTTTGAACTGATTCTACAATGTTTTCATATTTGCAGTAATGTGGATTCCAAATAGTGCTTCCATATTCAAGTTTACTTCTAATTAAGGCATTGTAAAGTGTTAGAATTGATTGAGGATCTTTGAAAGGTTTACATATTCTGTGAATAAATCCCATCATTTTTAATGATTTGCACTTAATGTTGTTAATATGTACATCAAATATGAATTTAGAATCAAAAGTGATTCCTAGATCCCTTATTGAAGAAACTTTTTTGAGAATAATATTATTGATAACATAAGAAAAATCCTTTATAATTCTATTTCTAGTAAAGTTTAAAATGTAACATTTTTCAACATTTAAGTGCATATCATTGACAGTACACCAGTTATTGAGTGTGTCGAGGTCATTTTGAAGCAGCTGATGATCGGAAACAGACTTAATTTTACGAAAAATTTTAAGATCATCGGCGAAAAAAGCATAATCACAGTTTAATTTCGAGCCAAGGTCATTTATGAATATAAGAAAAAGCAGGGGGCCAAGATTTGAACCCTGTGGTACACCAGAAGTTACAATTATAGGGGATGATTTGTATCCATTAATAAGAACTAATTGAGTTCTGTTATACAAATATGATTTCACCCAGCGTAATAGGTCTCCATGTATTCCAATTTGTTCAAGTTTTTTTAGTAAGATGGAGTGGTTAACTCTATCAAAAGCTTTTTGTAAATCAGTATAAATTGTATCTACTTGTAATCTTTCATTAAAAGAATTACAAACATAATTACAAAATTCCAAAAGATTTGAGTTGATTGATCTTTGAGGAACAAACCCATGTTGCCTAGTGCAGAGAAGGGGTTTAAAATGTGAAAAAATACTTTTATATATCAGAGATTCAATAACTTTAGCAAAACAGGATAGTATACTGATTGGCCTATAATTTTTTATTAAAGATTGGTCTCCCGATTTTAATACTGGGACCACGTGTGCTTTTTTCCACAGATCGGGAAAAGTTCCCGTGGTAAGGGATGCATTAAAAATTATAAAAAGCGGTAAACATAAAGAGTCTGCACAGCAACTAACAAAGAAAGGAGGAATTTTATCAGGTCCTGGGCCCTTACTGGGATCTATTTTACTCAAAAAACATTTTATTTCATCTGCACTAATATGTATTTTACCCAAATTGCTTTGATTGTGTTCAGTAATGTTTGGCATTGAATCATTAGTAGATGATTCCGACTTGGTATAAACAGATGAAAAATATTTAGAGAATATGTTTGCTATGTTTTCACCGTCATTCGCGGAAATATCGTCAAGATGCATTACTTTAGGAATACAATTATTTTTTCGAAATGATTTTGAGTACGACCAGAATAACTTTATGTTACCTTGCAGACCACTTTCGACAGAGTTGATATATGATTTATAACATTCACTTTGTATTTTTTTTGTAAATTTCCTTAAATAAGAGAATTCCCTATAATCTGACTCATAACCATGTTTTTTTACCTTAAGTCTAACTTTGTTTTTTTTCTTAAGAAGAGCAATCAATTGCTGATTAAACCAGACAGGATATTGATTTTTTGTTTGAGTACGATATTTTTTAAAGTATATGTCAATAATTTCCCACAATTTTTCATATAATAAGATTACCATGCTATTCACATTTTTATTTTTAAAGAGAGTTATCCAATTAACAGACAATAGATCCTGTCGACATTCATCAAAGTTTCCCTTCCTGAAGTTATATTTTGAATCGCTTCTATTCATTTCTAAGAATTGATCTTTATTTTGTTTCACTATAATTTCAAATGAAGGGTGATATTGATCCAATTTGGTTAAGCCTGGTGCTATATGTATATCAATGTTAACTTTATCTGAAAAAACAAGATCCAATAATTTTTCATTTCTATTTAGTACATAATTGAATTGATACAAATTGCAAATTGATGAGAGATTGACAAGACTATGTGCTTTCATGCTTTTATAATTAGAAGGGGAAAGTACATTATTTTTGAATGAATTGTCAGGTATCCATTTAATTTCGGGCAAATTAAAATCACCAACAAAAATAAACTGCGAATTGGAAGTTGAAAACTTTAAATACAGATCCTGTAATTTTTCAATATGTTTACAATAATTATCAACGGTTACACTAGGAGGAATATAGAGGATGCATATAAAGATGAGCGAGTTGGAACGAGACTTAATTACAAGCCACAAATCTTCATTGTCACTCTCCCACTCCGTTTTTCTTGACACAAGAAGTTTTTTAGAAACGGCGGCTAGAACTCCGCCACCTTCTTTAGACACAGATTTGGTTGACTCACGATCTCTTCTAAATATTACATATCTATCATCAAACAATTCTTCACTAAATATCGTTGAGTTCAGCCATGTTTCGGAAAAACAAATAATGTCATAATTATTGATTAAAATATTATTGCGTACACTTACAGTCTTTGTTCGAATACCCCTCACATTTTGATATAATATATTTAATGCATCAACAGCAAGTACCTCGTCATCTATTTCGGTATGCTTAGATGCCATAGTCAATGGTGGAGAGGTCCTTCAATAGTGCTGCTTTGTAGGCCGGACAATCCTTATCTCCGGTGGGGTGGGCACGCGAAGCTGCAGGCTTTCCAAAACGTGCGCATGTGGCGCAACTGGGTGCTGCAGCAGCAGCGGGGCAGGCCTCACGCGCGTGTCCTTCTACACCGCAGTGGGAGCATCTCTTGGTATCTTTACAATACTTGTGCGAGTGTCCGACCATTTTGCAATTCAAACACACTGTAAGTCCAACAAAGTCACGCACACCGCAAACGGTCCAGTCCACAAATACGCGTCCTTGTTGCACCAACGCATGACGAATGTTAGCAGGCACCGAGTACACTCTGTGGCAAGACGGTCCGGTTCGAGCTCCAGCCATATGACTTAATTTGCACTTGGATACACATTCTTTGAAGTCACCAGTGGAGGGTCTTTTAAGGAATCATTATCGATAATGATTCCTTAAAAGACCCTCCACACAGCATCCCCAAAGATGGCTCTGAGGGAAATTTTTCTTCAGTGCCTCCCGTATGGACCTAATGTAAAAAAAATCTACTCAAACATGTACTCTGCAGGCTTCTAAAAGAGTACTAGAATTAACGAACACTTTATACATTTTCTTTATAATTTTCTTTTTAATTTCTTCTACCTCTTCAATATTTTGATTGTCTATATTTAGGGTAATAAGTTCATTTTGTTTTTTCCCTAATACCATTAATTTACTTTTAGTTACATTTAATTTGAGTTTATTTATGCTTAACCATTTAGATATTTCATTAAGTTCACTTTGTATTTTTGACAATGCATCTTCAATATTATTTGCTACAATATATAAAAGTGTGTCATCAGCAAACAGTTTGATGGAACAGTACTTTAGGCACTTCACTATATCATTAATATATATAATAAAAAGTAGTGGTCCCAAGACCGATCCTTGAGGAACTCCAAGGTTTACTTGTTGCTCTTCAGAGATAGCATCTCCAAATTTGGTTCTTTGTTTTCTGTTTTTTAGGTAATCAGTAAACCACTGCAATTCTTTACCATGAATTCCCATGTCTTTCAATTTCATTATTAGTCTTTCTCTGTCTATCGTTTCAAAAGCACGTCTAAAGTCTAAGAATACTGCTATGATGATTTTCTTCTGATCCATACTTGTTTTCCATTCATGTATCACATAATTTATTGCTGTTTCACAGGAATATTTGTTTCTAAATCCAGATTGTTGTTTTACAAGAATATTATTTTTTTCAATAAAATTGTTTATCTGTTCTTTAACTATCGATTCTAGTAATTGTTCATATTTAGGTAATCCATTTATTGGTCTGAAGTCTTCGAAATTTTTAGCATTTATTATTTTGGGCACTGGTGTTATTATGGAAGTTTTCCATGACTGTGGAAAAATTCCCTCTAACAGAGATTCATTTATTAGTGCAACTAATCTGTCTGCATCTTTGATTATGCCTATCGTAATTCCATCCGTGGACGATTTTAGTTTCATTGCATTAAGAATTTTCATTAAATACTCAATGTTAATTTTATTAAACCTGAAAATATTATTATTCTCTCTTCTTTCCATTGATTGAGAAAATGTGTCTGTGACTAATGGAATGCTCTTATTTATGTTTTCGACACTGAGTATAAAATTTGTATTAAATTTTTGGGCTATTTTAGGTTTATCATCTTCAACTCCATCGGGGAACCGAACTTCCTTAGTGTCTCCCTTCTGTTTACCGCTTATAATTTCTTTGAGTGTAGTCCACATTTTTCTTGAATCACTTTGAGAGGTAATTATTTTTTGTCTAATATACGAATTTTTAGTTTGTTTTATTTCTGTGCTATACATGTTTCTAAGTTTCTTATAGGTTTCCCACCTTTCTTCCGTAAATTGTATTTTACAGGCTTTATAAGCTGTATCCCTTTGTTTTTGTAGAAGATGTAGAGATTTCGTATACCAATTATTTGTATCTTTTAATATAATATTAGTTATAGGCATTAGCTCTTTTACTACAGTTTTCAGATGTCCTACTAGTTCATCGGCTTTTTCCTCCAAATTTCCTTGGTTATCGCAAATCCACTTTTTGTTTTTTAATGCCGTACACAATTTATCCTTATCATAGTTCTTTTTATTCCTATACGTTATCTTTCGTATTTCCTGTGGTTTCGGGCTACTATATCTAATTTTTGTAACAATTGTTTCGTGATCAGATATTTTGAGTTCTTCTACAGCATTAACTTTCGCATAAAAGTCGTTTGAAATTACTAAATCAATCATTGTTTTAGAGGTTTTTCCTATTCTTGTATAATTTTTGACAAGTTGCTTCCAGCCTAAGCCATTTATGATCCTTTGTAGTCTTGTGCTTTTTGCATTGGGTTTCATCATATCGATATTAAGATCTCCACAGATTATTATTAAATCTCTTGCATTTATTTGTTTACGACACCATTCATCAAAAAAATCTAAGAATTTTGTATCATTTTGATTTGGGAAATGATAAATAGCTGCGCAGGTTCCCCTCTTAAAATCCTTTTGAATTTCAATAGCAAGCATCCAAGTATTATTTTTATCTAAAACCATATTTGTTGTGACTTTGTAAGAGATATTATTTTGAATTAATATTATAACTCCCCCCGTATGCCTGCTAAATGAGTCGCATCTAATTGTCGAATAGCCCTGAAATGTTATTTCTTGTAGTTTAATTTCATCAGTAACACAAGTTTCACTCATCATAACCATGTGCGGTTTGTATTCTCTTAGCATGTCTTCAACTTCTTCGATATGTGCTAGTAAACTAGAGACTTTTAAGGAGTATATTGTTATGAAGTTTCGGTTTAATCTAAAAAACTAACCATTCTGTTCTCCTGTTCAATTTTTCGACAGTATACTGGACAGTCTTTGCTCCATACAGGGTGATTAATTTTTAAATTTAATTTTAGTCTTTCATTTGCCTTTTTGCAATTAATGCAGGCATCACATCCTTCATTACAGTTTTTAATATCATGGGATTTTGCACATCTTGGACATGATATTTCATTTTTACAATGTATCGCCTTGTGGTTAAACCCGTTACAGTTATAGCATCTCAAAATATTTACATTGTCGTAAACACGGCATCTGTCCCATCCTAAATATATCTTTTCAGCCTTTATTATTCGTTGGTACGTGTTGCCGTCGACTTCCGCATATACTGTGTAATTTATCTGGTCTCTTTTATTTTTAAACTCTTTTATGTAAGTTACCTCAATATTTGAACTTGTTTCGAAAATGTCTTCATTTTGTGATTTTATTTTTGTTTCGATTTCCTCCCTGTCTTGTTTCTGAGTTATTCCAACAATTTTGATACTTGGTTTCTTCGCTTTAATTTTTTTATATCGTATTTGTCTCCTAATTTTCCCTTTACCTCTTCACACATCTTGTCTATATTCGATGCATTTTTACATTCAACAATTATTCCACCATCTTTGGCGTTTCTTACACCCGTCACACCGCAGTTTATGGGATCAATATTATTTTTTATTTCAGTTGTAGTTTTGACATTTTCTTGTTTATTTTTCGGTTTAATCATTACCATAGGCTCGTGTTTTTTAACTTTTTCAGCATAAGATTCATTTAAAGTTATTTTTTTAATATAATTTTTTAGGTCATCATTTTTATTTTTTATATTTTCAGAGAGACATTTATTCTTAATAATTATTTTTTCGCATTTTGTATTGAGTTGGTCGTATTTTTTAGACAAAATTTCCATTTCTTTTAGGATTGTCAAATTTTTCTGTAATACTTCCTCCATTTTGCCTTCATACATTTTAGACTGTTCGTCCACTTTATTTTCAAAGAAAGTTTTTATTATTTCAAATTCTTTTCTTAACATTGTTTTAATGTTGTCAGATATATTTTTTTCAGATGCCTCTTGCGTCATATTTGCCCTGGTGGCGCGCGTAGTGGTGGTATTCTGGTTGGTAGACATTTTTGGGTCCTCAATTTGGGTTCAAAAATGCCCCCACTTTATTAAGAATTTAAAATATTTTCTCTTGTTACAGTAACAGTCATAGCAATATTCTATTAACTTTTTGTCTATGGCTTCAAATGTCACTTGTCTTCAGACTTCAAAATTTTAAATTCAAATTTAAATTCAAATTCAAATGGTTTCAAATTCAAATGTCACTTGTCATGGTAATTTCAATATTTAGTTTTTTAAATTCACTGTTATAGTTGATATGTTTCCACTATGATTATTCAATAATTGGAATAAGATTCACTTTTTTAATGTAATACACTAAGTTTTGTGCGGAAAACACAATGCATATATCGATTTTTGGAACTTTTTGTAGGACAAAATATTTGGTTGCTTTAAATAAAAACTCCATAGATAAATATTTGTGTATAATATAAATATCTGTACAGGGCGGTTCCGATGAGAATGATTAATTATTCTCCTTACCAGCATTTTAACATAATAACTAATTATCGATTTTATTTAATTCAAACTTGCTTTGATAAATACCCACATTTAAAAATGCTTTAACTCGTGATGATAAAACTATTAAAAAATTTACTTTTTGTAATAATTTTTTCATCAAAAGTATTTATAATTTTTCAATAATGTCTAAACAAAATAAAAATGTATTTTTTTTTAAATATATTAGTTTGTAAGACCGTAAATAAATAGACTAACCCAAGAATTTTCGTCACAAAACAAGGGCGCGGATATTTTTTTAATGATTTTATTTGAACTAAAATTAAAATGCTGAAAAGTGGCTTTCCCAAATAATTTATTGATTTATTTTACTGCATGATTATATGATTTGAAATATATATTGTTTAATACAAAATTTTGTTTGAAAATTTAAAAAATATGCCTTATTGTACTAAAAATAAACATATTTTCTCAAAATTTAAAACATAGCTTTACTAGTTAAAAGAACAGTCTTTCGATTTTTTTGTAGAAAAGAGTCAATACGTCTAAAATTTGATTTTTAAGTTTTTATTCATCGGATAATCCGCAAGCAGTTTTGTACGAGTATAATACTCCGAAACAAGCGAGAGACTTTTAAACATTGCAGGCATTCCTTCGCCCATTAATTCAAACGCGGTTGTTTATTAATTTACATATTTTGATGTGCAAAATGAATTCGAAAAATGCCCCGATTTCAACTTTCATCGTCAGTACAAACTGACGGGTTTGGCCATATTTATATTTAGCCACCGCATTTAGGTCGTAAGCCTCGGAACGCATTTTGTATGTGCTGCAGGGCCGCCTCTAGCGCCAAATATGCCTCCCTCATTGAAACAACCCACCAACAGAAAAAAACACAAATACAAAGTCAAACTAATGGTCTGCATCACAACAAAAGGTACACACATTTTCCACAAAATCAAACGATGCCGTTTTCGAATAATCTTAGATTTTCAAATTGTAGTTCTTACATTGTTAATTATGCTTTCTTTAGCCACGCGTTCTCATTGATTCCCTTCTTTAACACTTATTATATTGTTGTGTTAAAAATATATTTTGTAATCTCTTTTATAGGCATTCGTAGGTGCTTTTAAATGCGTATTCGTCTGAAATATGAAGATTGCCAATCAAGTAAATTTCTACCAGCCAGGTAGTTTATGGTTTTGCATATACTAGGTGATTTATGCGAAAACAAACACTTATTTTGAAGGTGGTATCAATATTTATTTTCTTTTTTTAGAAATTTATAGAACCTATATGAATATTATTTTCCTGTAATATTCTAAAATTGTATTTATTACGGCCGGTGTGTACAGGTAAATTTAAGACGCTTCGCTTCCCACGCCCATGTTTGGCGTGCAGATTTTACTCTTTATTTTATGTTCTTGTAATTTAATTTAATACTACTTATTCTAACTTGCACAATTGTACAGGTAAACAAGAAAAATAAACAACAAACACCAAAAAGAAAAACTCCTAGCCTGTCTGAAGGAATTGTGAAACCACGCATGCTTAACCTCTTAGTAAATAAAAATCAAAACAACATGCCCAGAGCCGACAACTTGTAGCAACTAATGCCCCCATTCTGACACAGGTAATATACAAAAAACAACAGTAAACAACAACAATAAAAACAAGAATAAAAATAAAAAAAAATAAAAAACAACAACAACAATAAAACAAACAACAACAAAAAAACAAACAAAAAAACTATAAAAACCAACGCTCACCTTCCAACCCGGCTGGTCACCGTGGAAGATCAAGACCAAAACCCTCTGAAGAAGAAATTCTAAGCTTCCTCAAAAATACGAGAAGCGACACAAACACAAAAAATGCTTAACCCTACGCACAAAACAAAGAGATACCTAAATGATTTTTTTTAGAGGAGACCTTCACCTTCGCCTGAGAGAAGGGTTCTTGCCAATGAAAAACTTAAGATACCTATTTTACATTTTTCGTAAATAGCATTAATTATACTTTCCATAACTCTACGGTGCTCCAGATTTTATGTCCGGGTTGAATCTTTCCCAAATGAAAGACTAAACCCTTCCACACACTTTTCCACAAATGAATATCTAGTAAATTAATGCAATGTAAGTGCACTATATAAGTATAATAAATACAAAACAATGCAAGAACAATACGTCAATCCACCAGAAACATAATGGGAAAATATTTCACCGACTCCAGATATTTTCATATCAAAGGGTTCGGCTCTGATGAAATCCTAACTGGTCCGATAAATCCTACTGATCCCTCAATATAAATATTTAAAAAATCTTTCGTAATCCTACATGCATTTAAAATGACCGACTTTTGCATTTTTATGTACAAATTTTTTGACAAATCTAATACGCCTAAATTTTGAATGAGAGAGCTAGGTATAATGCCAGTAGCCGAAATAACAAATGGTAATATTTTTATAGTCTGAGAATGCCAAATTCTTTTAATTTCATTTCCTAATTCTGTATATTTTCTTATTTTTTCAGAAACAGTTTTCTGAATATTACAAGAATTTGGAATAGCGACATCAATGATATAAGTTATTTTCTTAATTTTGTCATGTAAAACTATATCGGGTCTATTATGACTAATTGTTTCTGTCTGTTAGAATAGTTTTATCATAATAAATTTTATAAAATTCATTTTCTAAAAATGAAATTGGTTCATATTCATAATATGGTACATTATGGCAGTTAATCAAGTTATGTTTAATTACCAAACTTTGGTGAATTATTTTTAAAACTTGATTGTGCCTAAATGTATACTCGGACGGCGCTAATACAGAACATCCCGATATAATATGTTCTATAGTTTCCGGAAAAGCCAAACATTTTCTACATAAATCATCAATTTGATTTGCATCTTTGATGATATGCTTCCTATAATTTTTAGTATTAATGACTCTATCTTGAATGGCAAGCATAAAGCCTTCTATTTCTGCGCTCAACTCTCCAATACTCAACCATTTGTTTGACGAAAATTTGTCAACATATGTTTGGTTGAGATAATTGAAGTGTTTTGCGTGAAGAATTTTATTTGACCAGGAATCTAATAATTCCTGGTTGGTATTTATAAGAATGCTGGCATTCTCGTCGTATAAATTTAATGGTGAAATATTTCTATCTGTCTTGCAAATTATTTTGTGCATTTCTGAACTATCAGCTTTCCTATGGAAAAAATTTCTAAAAAATAAAATATACCTATTTATTTTATTCTAACTTATCATTGCACGAAGAATGTTGTGATGAATGGTGTGTTCACCTTTAATTGTTTTTCATCAACGCTATAACCTTATTGGAAATGTCGAATACTGTAATAATTATGTGATGAATTCTGTTGGCGTGCCAAAAAATAAATAAATAAAATAAAAAAGGAGGATGCGACGGCCCTGATAGACTGCATAATTTGCTTGGGAAGGGAATGAATTTGGGAGTTGCTGCCCCGAGAGGCATTACGGTGCCACGAATGGGATTTGCATATATTTTGTAACTTCGTTATATCTGTGTCAGAGATTCAGGGAGAAATTCCCAGATTTCCGTGTTCGCGCGACTTATTTTATGTAGGTACTATTATGTAGGAGGAAGCGGAAACGAGGGGGTGGCTTTACTAAACGGAATAGTTAAAATATTTCAGTATTATCAATTTCACAACATGACCTTTTTAGTCCATTATAAAGCAACTACAATATACAATAATTTTTTTAATTGAAAGTCTCGACTTTAAACCCTAAACTAAATACGGATTTCATCACTCGAAATCGTTATAATTTGTATTTGAATTATTTTGTTTGCAAAATGAAGAAAAAGACGCGTCAAATTAACAAGACTCGTTAACTCAACCTTTTTTTCTTGGCGTGTTTTATTTCAAATGCGCATGAATTGCATTGCATTGTTATGTGTTTTACTTCAAAAAACCAAAAATTTCATGGCAGAATGTAATATATGCTCATCACAAACTTCTGGAAAAACTCATTCAAATAGAAATAAAATGTATTACCTTTAAATGGTTTGAGAGCTGTCTAGCAAATAGATCCCAGTCAACTGTTATCAAGTCCTCCAAAAAGTATAGAAGTACCTACAAGTCCAATCACCTAAAGTGTGCCCCAAGGCAGTGTATAAGGCCCACTTTTATTTCTGATATGCATTAACACGTTATGCAATTAGAATACTTGTGGAAATATAATATTTTACCTATAATGCGTTTATCGTATTTGAAGATGAACATTAGAATGCATTAATTGATAAAGCAAATAATTTTATAAATAAAGTAAATCACATCAAATTAACCGACGCCAACCTCCTTACTATTAATATTGATAAAACAATATTACTTCTTTTTCCATAAGTAAACCCACTCTCTCCCAAATGTATCTTAAACTTACCATTCATTAATGTTCACAGAACCTTAAAAGAATTACTCATGCAATAACCGGAAAACATTTAAGAAATTAAATACTGAGGGATCATTATAGATAATCACCGCGCTGGGAGGCCCATATCATTTCTAAAACCAAAAGACTCCGCATATTATGTTAGGTACATTTTTTGCCAGAAAAATCAACCCTTAACCTGCAAACACGAAAATATGATTACGTTTGCACTTTTTTAATCAATTGCTACATATATAATTATAGGATGAGGTGGGGAGGTTGAGCAGCAACAATTCTGTATCGCATGGTTGTAATTTAAAAAAAAAACATTTTCTAAGGATAAAATTTAGTTGTCACCCATCACACCCTTCAGAACACTTTTAAAAAAATCGCAATCTTAGACATTTGACAATTATACATAAAGACAATTCTCATATACGAATGGAAAAAGGATTTGACTAAAAAAAATTACACCCGTTACTCATCAAATCTTTTTTTTAACATTTACTCCACACAGGAGGCCCTGAGGAAAATAATTTTACATCTAAAATGCATAATTCCTCTAACGAAAACAGCTTTCACCCAGCGACAATTTTGTTTTCTTATATTGCTAAAAATATGTTCAACTGAGTATATACCAGGAAATCGAAAACTGCTGATCTTTATACCATAAATGTTTAGAATTGGTTATGTATTAAGGGAACGAACTATTTTAAAGAATGCTTTACATCAGCCCTGGCCAACCCAAATTGCACCCCGGGCCGCATTAACGATCTAAAATTTTCCCAAGGGCCGCACATACAGACATTTTACAAAAATAATAACATTTATATAATGAATAACAGATCACTTTGTATAAACCACTATTTTATAAACAATATTTACATGTTTCGATAACAATGTTGTCTTCATCATGATATGTTAATATAAAGAAAAATAAATGACAAACAAGTATAGATAAATTAGAATAAACTAGAACACAGACAAAATATTAAAAAGTAGAGGTGATTAATTGCTTAAAAATCATAACAAATACATACAAAATTAAATGTAAATATTATTTAAGGAAAAATAAAATTGAATTAATTATTATATAATTATTATCAATTATTCATTATATAATTAATGACGCCACAAAGTAATTTTGCGAAGTTTGAAGAAATAATAACATTTTTTTATTCCAACGAATTTCATACTGTATCTACTCTATGTAAATGTCTTAATTATGTAACACGTACTTTATAAGTAAATAAATACTAATTTCTTTTTTGTAAGTATTATAAATAATTTGAATGCAGAGGTAATCTGAAAGTACAATCAGGTTAATTGTGGGAAAAAAAAAACAATACTATTGCCTGATGTGAAAAGAAAACACACATTGAACTAACAAAAAATTTATTTTTATGGTAATTAACATTTTAACAGTCAAAATTATTAATTAAGACACATAAATCAAATAATTTTTTTTAAATTTGAAATATGACCAATTATATATACCTACCACTTCTTTCAGTGCGAGATTTGAGTGTCTTTTCGCTTACTTAATTTTTCTGAATCTATTTCAATAGATGAAGTTGCACACCTTAACTGGCGTTCCAGATTTACAACTGTTATTGACGCCCAATTTTTATTTTCATTATATTTCATTTTGGAAAAAAAGCTTCACAAACGTATGTAGATCCAAAGACACTAATAATTGTTTGGGCAAATCATCTTATAGTGGGAAATTCTGTTGTTGTTATGTAATTATAATAAAATTCAACTTTTGGAATCGTGGGGTATATATTTTTTAGTTCAAAGGGGTATATCTTGCATTGTAGGTCGATTAATTCCATTTGTAACGCTGCAAGAAGACTGCTAGTTCTCGGGAAGTTATGCGCGAGAAATATAAATCAGTAGAATATAAGCATTTGGTGTAATTATAGACACTTTATTGGTTGTAATAACTTAAATGTGATTTTAAATGCATTCTAAAGTACCCGATACTTAAAAAAAATAATTTCGTCAGGCATGACCACGGGCCGCAGTAAGAGCGCCGCGGGCCGCACGTAATAGCACCGCGGGCCGCATGCGGCCCGCGAGCCGCGGGTTGGCCAGGGCTGCTTTACATCATTAAAATAATTTAATTTGCTTTATTATTTTCTTATGTACTTCTAAAATATTTCTTCTTCTGAACTATATTTCCATTCTTAAACATTTAGAGTTGTATTGTTTTCATACACTTATTTTAAATTTAATAATAAACACAAATTTCGACTGCCGTAATACGAGCATATTTTTTTTAAAATTACATAATGTAATAATATAATATCATATTACAGTCGTGTATTGGTTACATTTTAAGACAATTTTCCCTTTTTATTTTCTTCCTTTTCTTTTACACAGTAGTAATAATAGCATAATTTTAATGACAATAACATGTTACTTACAACGTTAAAAACATAAGGTAATAAATGATGCGTTAGTAAGTTAATATCTATAAGTTAATAACATTGTTATAAGAAAAATGTTATATTAATAATTGATGCCATTAAAACAGTATCGAAATAGGAAAAAGATATGGAGGTAAGAACTGTTATATAGAAGTATAATATATATTTTAAGTTGTGCATAGCCTGCCTCACTAGGCGAACCTGTATTGATGCAGAGTCTTTTTATTTATTTTTTTGTAGAGTAGATGTACCGAATATGGAATAGCTTATGTAAAAAAATCTGATTAATTGTAATTGAATGGTTTATTAAGTACTAGCTTTTACCCGCGGCTTCGCTCGCATGGTATTAGTGGGAAATTACTGGCATAATTATTGACATAATTGTTATTATTCTTGCTTTTTTGTCTAATAAAAAATAATTATTGTTTAATAGAAAATTTCAAAATTTGAGAATGACATTTCGCAAATAAAAATTCAATTTTAGAAAATATTTAAATTATAGAAATTTATTTTAAGTACCTACTCCCCTAATTTATTCTGATGATTTCGCCTCAAGTAGGAATTAGTATTTTATTCATATTTGAATCCAGAGTAACCTAAAGAAATAAAAAAAATGACAGCCCACGTCAAATAATTACATAGCAACGCTATGCTTTTCGTCCGAACAATAAACATTTTTAGAGATAGGTAGATATTAACTATGACGCCAACAAAGCACTATTTTTAGAGTGAATTGCCTAATTTAAAAAAAAAAACATTATTTCCAAGGTAACAATTTGTTTGAGGTATGCAATAAATCGATTTTGTTAGGGACAGAAAACGTATGAAAAATAATTGCATAACGCTACAGCTTATTCATAACGCCAGAGCTTACCAATATATATAGCCTATGTTACTCGCAAATAATGTAGCTTTCGATTAGTGAAAGAATTTTTCAATTCTATTCGGTGTTTATTGCGTGTAAGAATAACACTCATCCATACAAACTTTCGCCTTTATAATATCTACTATCTATAAGATTATACATTGAAATCTTTGGAAATATAGTTACGGAACTTAAAATGTCAACGAAGTATTAAAAGAAACACAAAAACGTTTTCATTTGAAACGAAAGGTAAAACAATAGAAAAGACGATTATTAAAAAAAGTTCTCCTATTATGGGATACACTGATTTTTTTAAATTTTGCTTGCAATAATCTTATAAAAAATCAATATTATCGGCTCCCGAACACTCTAAATGGCATCAATGGTGGCAGACTAAACATTGGATCCACTCTTCGCCTATGATATCCCACGGTCTTCGATTTTACAGCTTCCATGACTTATTTTTTTTTTTCCCACGTCCCCGCTGTTTCTTCTACGACATTTTTTCACTCTGTTTCGACTATGACAAGCCAAAACACAACCTGAAAAAGCAAAAAAAAATTAGTTCCATTAGAATTCCATATTGGAAACACTCTTCCTAACATCAGATAGTATTTCATATTAGGGTCATCAAAAAATCCCATATTAGCAACAACAAACAAATTTATCCGTAGAATTAAAATCTGCATGAATTTTACTTTAAATTATTACGAAAACATAAAATTTTTATAATAATATTGTCTATCAGTGAAAGATTGACAATTTTGTGGAGAAAAAATTTTGAGAAAAAATAAAGTGAAACTTACGTAAAAAAACAAAAATTTTTTTTTTTAACTTAATCACTCTCTCAGGTGAGTGTGGTGTGTTCGGTGTCCGGACGAGGACTTACCTTTTCAAGGTCAGTCGATGGGGGATCAGGAACGCTGGGTTTTATAGAGACTTTTCTTACATACGTTTTGAGAAACACCGCCACGTATGCCATATTCGGTACATCTCCTATAATTTTGTCTATGGTTTTCTTATAAATGTATAATATATGTTCGTATACAGCAATACTTTATTTCTGCCTATATTATTGCTTGCAGATACACAATACAAAAACAGCAATTTTATTACTACAATATACCTAGTAAAGTATTCGAAAAGCATATAAAATCTTGAATGCAACCTAAGGTTTTTGTTCTATATGTGTGTAATATACACATCGTCCTAACTGTTCGTGCAAAAACTATAAAAACATATTGTGTGTTCATCTCCTTTTCCTACCGCGCACAGAATTATGATAATACTTTTTTTTCCAGGTGCCAGAAAGAATCCGCGCAATGAACAGCAGCGCCCGCCTGCTACTGATCGTGCGGGAGCCCGTGACGCGGGCAATCTCAGACTACACGCAGCTACGGAGCCACGGCACCGCATCAGGGCCCCCAGCCCCTGCCTTGGGGCCCGTACCCGCAACGCCCGCGCCGCGCCCCTTCGAGCAGCTCGCCATACACCCAGGAGGCACCATCAACACTTCCTACCGCCCCATCGCCATATCTCTCTACCATACCTATCTGCACAGGTGGCTGGAGGTCTTTCCAAGAGAACAGATCCTTGTCGTCAACGGGGACCGACTCATCGAAGACCCGGTCCCGCAGCTTCAGAAGATTGAAAGCTTCCTCGGTCTGGATAGTCGGATAGGCAGGCACAACTTCTACTTCAATGAAACAAAAGGTTTCTACTGCCTGAGGAACGACACAGCCGACAAGTGTTTAAGGGAAACCAAGGGTAGAAGACACCCCCGAGTGGACCCCGCCACCGTAGCAAAGCTCAGGAAGTTCTTCGTAGAACACAATCAGAGGTTCTACGAACTGATTGGCGAAGACCTGGGTTGGCCAGAAGATTAGGTTTATCTAAATTTAAGGGAATCCAAACATATCAATTTGAATGAAACGCAAACATATCAACATAACTTTATCTCTAATCTTACGCGAGTTTGTAAGTGTCGGCGTGCTGTGGATCATGTTGATCCGTGATACTAAAGGTAATCTAGGCTAATTTGTTAAATAATTAAATAATAACTTTACTGTATAGGCATTTAAATCGTTACATATCAGTACGTATAAAATATAAATATATATGTATACATCTAAGTCGATTACGATTGTTTTGATCGTTAAGATAGTTTAAAATGTGTTCTGTAGAGAACTTAAGTTCGGATTAAAAATTTAATTATTTTTATAAATAGTGCGTTAATGGCTGTCAAGTAAATATTATCATTATCATTTTGTGTAAGGTCGACCATTTAGCACAAAGTGGAATCTCGGAATGAAGTGTATATTAATTGGAATTACTGAACTATTGTCTTAATAATTTCTTCGCATTTACGTGTTATCGTGTCGGCGCACAGTGTGATATTTTGGTAATCTAGCAGAAATTATTCAGTTATTAATGCATGAAAAGTTCACCAATTTTATTTCGTTTTGTCGGGTTAGGTTACGTTGAAAAATAATTTTGTATATATTAGAAATTAGAGTGTTTCCATTTATTTGAAGGTAAAGAAATGAACCAAACGATTTATTTTACATTTAGTTCATATTAAACAAAAACAGTATGTGGTTTATTTTTAAATTATTATAATGTACTATATACTAGTATGCTCAACATTTATTGTCAAATTCTTACACTCATTCTTCCTTCACTTTTCGCACTTTCAGAGAAAGGCGAATAATTTGCGAGTTCTTTCTAAAATTGAGAAAAAAATTATAAGTGTAAACAATGCGCAAGAGTTTTTTTTTCTGTAAATGGTGTATGTTTCTAGCTTAATTATTATTTATGAAGAGTTTATTTGTTATCCGATAATAACTTAACGATATTCAATGATTAGCAACAAAATTATAAGTATTTTGCCAAAAAAATAATGCATTTAAACATTTCTTATTGTCCAGGACTATAAAGCCACCACACAAATATTACTAGAGAACACAGAACGACCGCACTGAATAAGGGAACTCAAATGAATAATTATTTCCGTTTGTTAGAGAATGGAAGTAGCGCGACTTCAATATCCTTTTGTTTACAGTTACATCCTATTTCTAAGAAAACATTATTTGGCTCATGTGAAAGGAATGTACAACTCTAATTAATATCTTAGGTGATTTTATTTATTGATTTGAGGGAAAGGTCGAACCAGACGGTTGGTGGTTTCACCTCTCCATTCGATAAATGCTGGCGTTCCACAGGGATCAGTTCTTAGTCCGACTTTGTTTTTGTTTCACATTAATGACCTCTTGTCGTGTGCATCGATTCATTGTTGCGCGGATGACACTATGTATATTATTATTCATTTGTAGTATCGGGTACTTTAATAAAGTTCGATCAGATTCCCAAAATATTACACTGTGCGTCGGAATCAGGATCGCGGCCAAACAACTTTTATGATTGAACATTAAAGCCATTTTCTTGTTGCGTAACAATTTCCGTAAAAAATAAAGTGGAAAAGGGAAAGCGACCGCGATAAAATTATGATTTTCTTAACTGCCGCGGGAAAAATTCCCATCGGCATTTTTTGTAAGTTTTATTAGTGTCTGGCTGGCGAAGATGTGGCCCGTAGATAAAACACACACATTCCGCAATAACATTATGTATATCACATAATGACCTCGCCGGAGAGAAGACTCAAATATTATATTATGTTCAAGTTTTTAAACAAAAGCGTGTTAGGATTTTCCTTAGCTTTCCCTTGTTTATCAGCACCTCATATTTAGTTAACATAATATTCTTCACAATTCTCTAAGCCTGTTCCTAGATTTTTTTTGTTTTTACTTTTCAAGAATCTTTGTGTCTAACGTTAGAAAAACTAAATTAGATTTTAAAGATAGATGGATATTTATTAAAAAGTGTGTCTAAATGTTCAAATTGTTTTCAATTTAAATACCCTACATAAAAGACTAAAATAAAAACATATCAATTGAACGTATTGTAAAATTTTATTTAAAATTAAAAAAAACATGAACACGTTTTATAATATATATTATCGTTGTATTAGATCTAAATGTTTTTTTCTGTTACCTAATTTATTAATCTATACGGAAAATATACAATGGTGGTTTTAAGATTCATTTCCAAATGAAGAAAAGAGAATTTATAATCAATATATATTATAAAAGAAAGTGCACAATGTGCGTGCCGCCAAAACTCAGAAACGAGTCCCGGTACGATCAAGGGAGTTATGTGAGGAGATAGCCCTCTATCCCCCATCCATGAAGAAGTTTACCGCTTTTACTTGAAGGGCGTGCTTTTGAAGATATAATGGCTGGAAGTTTCACCCTCTAGAAATTGCTAGAACAGTCCAGAAATTCGAGAGTATTCGAAAGCATTCCAGATCATCTCGGAACATTCTGAAATGTTGTTCAATGTTCGGGAATAGTCTGGAACGTTCGGAAACATCCCAGAACATCCAAAATCATTCCAGATAATTGTGGAACATTTCAGAACACCCTCGAATGTTGTGAAATGTTCTGGAACATGTGAACCATTCTAAGCCTTTTTTGTATGGTGGTGCTAACCGTTGATGAGGTATATAAAGCAAGATCCGTCGTGGGTTCGAACGTCAGTTCAATCTCACATCAACTCCCTGTGTGAAACCGGGCACTCCACCTAGTACAATATAAATGGCTAAATTGTAATGTCCAAGATTTTTTTTTATTTATTACCCTTTATTTCAGCCAAGCGAGTGATCTTTAAAAATACACAACCATAAATAAATGTTACTTATTTTTAATGAGACACTTGATCGTTGAGCGAAAAAAGTTATGTTTTTCCCTGGAAGCGGGAAATATCTCTGTTGTCCTTTTTTACCTTGCTTACTTTACAAGGGCGGAATAATTATTTTTGTGTAAAATGATGTCGCGGCCATTAGCCCGCGTTTTTGTGTAATTTATGACCCCGCCATGATGAAGAAGCGACGCTGTTTTTTAGAAAATTATTAACAACGCAACTGAAAAGATTAGAAATATAAATTAAAATGGTAATGGACCGTTTTGTATTCACCATGTACAAACATACATTATTTGTTTGGCATTTTCGTTAATTTTGATGAAAGCTTGTGACATTTCGGATTAATTCATGTTCTTTAATTACATACTGGACAAACGTCAAATTAATGTAAGTAATCTTGTTTCTCTCTTTATCTGCTTTGAAAACGTTTTTTTAAAATCATTTCACTACTATCATGAAATATTCTGTCTTCGAAAGTTACGAATTTAATTATGTTTGGTTTAATTTAATGAAAATACGAAGATACAATTTTACTCTACATAGTTATGTGTGTAGTCGGGCGATGCTACTGTAGAGTGTAGATTCTGTCCACGGAGGTTGTCACAATTCTTCATTCAAAATGTATATTTATTTTGTTAAAATTGTTTACAGATTTTGTGATTTTTCAGGTTTACTAGCGCTGTTATTTTGAACGGTAAGTTTTGATCGTGGTCTCTTTAATTTGTCATGAAAAAAATATAACAGTGTTTTAAAAAAAAATGACAATTTTAGTTTTTGAAAGTCAATGATCTTGAGGTAAATATTTTATAAATAATTTCAGCTTTTGAAAAACCAACAAATAATAATATCCCATGATTTTTCACACTGGGTCTGCGCTAGTTAGGTACAATATGTATTATATTCTATAATGTGTACATAATCACTGGCCAAGGCAACGTTTATCAGTGAAATTTCTATTTTCTATTAATCTTTACTACAAATGGGTTTAACGAAAGCCTTTCCTATCGTTTTGCTTAAGTATAATTAAAATAAAAATTTTAATTACTTTATACCAAATATAAGCGGAAACAACTAAGTTATGTATTTTTTCATTAGTAAATTATGAACGCATACATAATCACATAAAGAAACAATTTTTGAAATGTTTAATTTTACGGTTAAGATTATATGTAATTATATTTTTCTTTCTCATGAAAATAATCAATATATCGGATACAAGAAAGTGTACAAAAGTGTGCTCCCCGCTAAAACCCAGAAACTACTCTCGGTACTATAGTTATGTGGTGTGGTAGCCCTCTATCCTCCTTCCATAAAGAAGGTTTCCGTTTTTACCTGAAGGACATGCATTTGATCATATAAGGGCTGGAATTTTCGCTCTATAGAAATATCTAGGGCAGTCCAGAACATTCGAGTGTATTCGAGAGCATTCCACAACATTCCAGAACATCCCGAAACATTCTGGAATGTTGTGTTATGTTTGGGATTAGGGAATAGGGAACATCATTGTGGAATGTTATGGAACATTGTGGACCATTCGAAGCCTTTTTTGTATGGAAGGGGCTACCCATTGGTAGGGGTGTGTAAAGCAAGATCCGTCGTGGGTTCGAACGTCAGTTCAATCTCAAATCAACTCCCTGAGCGAAGCCGAGTATTCCAGCTAGCCGTTAAATAAATAAAAATTACTTTTTCGCTTAAATCGACCTTTTCTAGACCACATTTCCCAAGTGTTTTTGATGTCTATTACCTGTATATGATGGCAATGAACAGACATATTTTTGGCTCGTGTATTCCTCATTTTCCTACCGTTCCTTTTTTTAATAACTAGCAGAACTGCAGCTTGCGAAATTCGTCAAGAGTCGCCATTGCCATCGGCTGAACCCGGTTCTCGTAATTAAGGCGGAACTTGGCGAGAGTTTGTCATTAACCAATGCTTTTACACGGGAGTCTGGGAGATGACTTAACTCGGAGCACTCATTAAATTACGTGTACTTCAGTTCATTAAAACACGCCGAGATAAATGAGAGAGAGGGGGAGGGGCAAGGGGAAGGTGAAGGGCTGAGAAACTGTAGAAGTGCGGATTAAAACAGCAAAGGTTGAATATTGATTCGATCTAATTGATATTAATTTCACTCTGTAAAATGAGATTAATTAAATCGTCTCTTGTCGTTGAGAAATTTGAACTGTGCCTTTTTGTTATCATTATTTCGTTTTGAATTAATAACCTTCATCTTTAATTTGAAATGCAAACAATCAGAAATAAGATTTTGAAGGAAAGCACTTGTGGTGAGATATTAGAAATAAAAAAACAAAATGCAATGTTCGGGAAGTAGTATAATTTATTAATTTTAAAGGGTATTGGAGGTTATCCACCACTTACCCGCCCTGGTAAAGTAACGAAGTTACATTTATTTATTTAGAACGAATCTAGACCTCCAGCGTCCCATGCATACTTTTTAAGTAAGCAGTATGCAAGTGCTTAGCAGGAAAAACAAAATGCAAAAAATAGGTTAACTTTAAGGGGTGGTACTTTTTTTATTATTTCACTAAGTAAGTTTCGCTTCGCTCAAGTTTAAACGCTATTTTTTCGAAATATTTAGGTTGACAAACAGTATGGCCGGTTGTCATATTTGTCACAGAAATATTATTATTTCACAACTCCACAGCTCATTATGAAAATATTATTACAAACGGAATAATTACGTTGGCACTGAAACTCAAGACAGATTTTTTTCACGACGACAGAAATCAATATTTGAGAAAATGTACTTCTTTAAACGGTCAATTTTTCTACTTTATTCCCCTCTTATCCCGAATCGTAAAAGCTTATTAGGGTGAGAGTCATTGAATTTTCGATTTTGCCCAACCAAATGTATGCAAATCTTATATTTATTTTTTCCCATAAAGGGATGTAAATTATTGCTGTGTGTAAACAAATTAACATAAAAAATACATGTCCGTGTTTTGTTTCAGTAAAATATTGTCATTCGTGACTGGGAATTCGGCATAAACGTTAATTTAAGTATTAACGAGCGACGTAGAAAGCCTCCCTGTAAAGGTTGTCGTGACTATTTCGCAGGTTTTTGTTCGATACATCAGACTTCCCAGAGTGTTATTCGCATTATTATTGGTTGTGTTGACATAATGTCTCCATTTCTTTTAGAAATGGAATCGATCAGAAATGATTTCCAGATTAAAAAAAATTCTTGTAAATTACAAAAAGTCATGTAAATTACAAAAAGTCATGTAAATTACAGAGATAATATTGTAATCTAAGGGAGATATTGATCAACTGTATGGCAGATCCAATGAAAGTTATGCATTTTGTGTAAACGTAGAAACAAGGTCGGGACGCCAATATGCGTAAATGCGATTTGCAGTTATGGGTTAATAGCGTTGGCGACGTTTTTGTGCGCGGTTTCATACTAATAAAGATTCTTGGCTGATCTACTTTATTTATATTATCTATGATATTTTCTTTTCAACATACCGATGCTGATCTACGTTCTATACAGAAGATCAGAAAAAAATCTTTTTGAATTTGTATAGAAAAAATTGGTCTTCATGTTTGCTTTTAATTGTTAATAAACGAAATATTCTCGAAGCAATAATTGCTGAAGCTTGAATATAATACTTATTTGGCGGGTATTTGATAAGCCGCCATAGCTCAGTGGTGAGAGCTGCTGACCGGCAATCAGATGGTCACGGGTTCAATTCCCGTTGGCGGCCAGTATCTTTTCTCGGAAGATTTTTTCAATGTAGATGAGTGTTTCAGGCTGATAATTATTGATTATAATATTTGTTATCTACCCTTTGTGCTATGCATAAAAAAATCTTGTTTAAACGTTAGTTTATCAATTAAAAATAATAAATAATACTTGATTCATTAAAGAGGCATTTCTTACCCACGCGCAAATTTAACTGTATATTTTACTGTGGTTTGTGATGAATCTGTTTTGCGTTTTGTCTACTTTGTCTGGTCGTGATTTGCATTCTTTTGAGGCAAATTTCTATGATTTATTTAAGGAAATTATGCATCAGTAGGTTAAAATGGATGTTTCCCAAAAGAATAGATTATTACATATTACAAAAGACGAAAAGTTTTTTTTTTTAATTTGGTAAACAAATACATATTATGAATTTCACAGGCAACTACGATTTATTTATACGATTTATGAAAACAGTAAAATAGTTTTAAAAACATCTCGAATGATCGTTATAATGTCTATTGCATGTCTTTAGCATAACTGCATCGAACCGCATCAAAGTTACAACAACCTTAGAAAAAACAACCGGCAAATGAGCGAACCCATTGTATGTATACAGAATAGAAACCAATAGAAAAACCGTTTCTAATGCAACAATTAATTTAGTGATGAAAAGTGATAAAAATCACATATTTAATTATTTGGTTAAACTTGTCTAAGATCCAGAATAAATCAATTTTATTTGATACGGTTAATATTGATCCACTCTGTATTAGGATGAAAAAATGTAGATCAGTATGTACAAGTTTATAATGGAAGTCACGCAAACCAATATCGTGTGTTTTTTCTTCCCATTATTTTTCCATATTTTAGGCATTGCGAATAAACGGTCCGATTATACGGAATCTCGTTATAATCATATAAGAAAATCAGTACGTTCATGCTTATTAGGTACTTTTAACAAACAGGACGATAGTACCAACGGAAAATAAAGCCGATTAATATAATAAAGACATTAAAATTTCAATGTCTTTTTTTTTAAAAACCACTTATCGGGAATGGACATAATATGTACAGTTAATAATGAAATATCATTAGATACATATTTTGTGACTACAGCATCCAGGTTTTGAATTTTTGTTGGAAACCCGTTTTTTTCGAAAATTGTTCATCACTACAAATTTCCACTTATTCTTACAAATCTTACGCTGAATATTCTTTATAACCCCACTTTTGTCTATCGTTTTTTTCTGTCCTCTGGGAAAAATATTTATTCGGTAAAAATTCTGGTTATAAGGAATGAGCAACATTTTTCTGAGATACGTCAGATTGGATCTTAGAAGTTACGTTTGTTTACCCATGAATGATGTATTTAAAAGAATGTTTATGGTAAATCTATGGAAATGAATGGTTCACTCAAAATACCCTTGAGATGATGCACTTTCAAGTATCTGTATCCCCATAGAATTCTGAATTCAGATGGATGCTTCTCCCTTAAAAGTGGAGAAGAAAATACATTTCAGTTAACAAGAAGGTTGATCCACCGATTATATAAAAGGAACAGAAACCGCTTTAGAAATTGCATATTACGAAAAAAAGTTAGATTATATTTATTACTATGCTAGTAATGGAGACACGACGATGTTTCGATCCAAGAATTTCCCTTAACTATTATTGTCGTGTCATCGGCATAAGAAATATTTTTAAACGAACCTTCTGGCGACATCTTGCGTTAGAATTGTAGAATCATCATAATATTGCCATAGATTATGTTTCTTCTGGAGTTATTTTATTTCGATACCAAAATAACATGTGAAAGAATTGTGTGTGTTGTTTATTTTTCCATCATATGGGGTTTTTTGTTTATTTTATAAATGACATAAACCAAATGATTGATGGTCCCATTTTCGACAACCGTTAAACTATTTTCCTTTTGGTGAATGCTAGGAAGGAATAATTCCTACGCCTACGCTATATTCGAGTACCTTTACACTTACACAGCATAAATCATAGGCTCACCCCGTTTCGCCTTGCCTGATCTGCACATTAAGCTGCTAGAGTCCAAGATCGGAAAAGTTTCTGTCACCTTTGATGGAGACTTGATGATGAACGATCGCAGCGGCCACGCAAGTAAAAATAATATTTTCACTCCTTCCTCTCCTTTAAAAGACTCTCAGCATCCACAAAGCAAAAATGACATAATCCCTGTTGTAAATTACTTTTCTCATATCCTCCTGGGTGGAGTTAATGTAAAAAAACAATATTCCATCTTCAACCCAAATAGTCTACAAGTATAAAGAAGTCGTAATATACGTCTACTTACCGAGCAAAAAATGTCATGATGGATTCTCCGTTTGTTTCGCCTGGGGCACAAGGCAAAAAATCCTAATGACGAAATCCCTAGATTATTTCATTAAATTACGCAATCACCATTATGCTAATACGAGAGTTTTTTTTAATCTGAAAAGTTCATCCAACAATCCCGACATTGCCATCATAGTAGAGATTTTATCCGGGTGTTTTATGTTACCGCCCCGTTCCAAAACTAATGGATTTTCATATTTTACTAGACCACAAGCTTACATTTACAACACGAGCCTGTAATGCTGAAAATGAAAAGTTTCTTACCAATTTATTTACCCCGATACGAGAACTTTTTCATAATTCCATTTTCAGTGAGCACTAAAAAAATTTACGCATCTTCATCGTAAACTTTTATTTCCCAAGACGCAGTAAGATATCTTTCTGCCATCCTTTTTAGTTAGATTTTTTTTAAAGATAATAATTTTATAATATGACGCCTACATTTTCAGCATCATTCCATTTTTACGCCGTATGTTCCTTCATTAAGTAAAGTTTATCATTTCATCAAATTGCACGACGAAAATTGGAAAAAAACTTAGATTATATTTTGTAAAATATAAAATACTAGCTGAAGTCTTCAGCAATTCCTGGGCTTTACACAAAGTTTTTGAAATCTAGGGTAGACCTTCCTCTTGTTTTGAAGGCCACATGTGTAAAATTTCATCAATGTCGGCATAAAACTGTAGATTTGAATTCAATTCAAATCCACACCGCCCGATTGCCAACCAGTAACATTCAGACATTCTTCTTTATATTTCAACCAATGTACATAGCCACTGGAGCGACTAAGGTCAAAATATGGACCGCTTTTATTTTTCTGCGATTGACAGCGGTCCAAAATTGGACCATTTTTTTGGACCAAAGTTTACGATGTAATCATTTTTTAAAGTCCTACAAATGTGTGATATTCTACAAAAGATAGGTGAATTTATTGGCAATACAGAACTATAATCAGTTTGTATGTCTCTATATTAAAATTCGGAAGTATGATTTTTTTTAATGTGGGCGGAAAATATTCAAAAAATCACAAGCAATCGGAGGAAAAAGTTTTAAATCACGCTGTCTCTCCAGTGGATAAAACCTTGACAAATTATATACTTAAACCTTCCTAATGAATCACTCTATCTATTGGTGAAAACCGCTTGAAAATCCGTTCAGTACTTTTTGAGATTATCGCGAACAGATAGACGCTGCGGAGGACTTTAATATATAGAGATTATTAGTTTTCCCTGCCAGAAATTAAAGAACAGTGTTCTCTACATTTGTATCCACAAATTCAACTAGGTGTATTTTTGCAAGTCATTTATTTTAAGAGTCTGAAATATTTTATAACTCAATCCAATTCTTTTCCAAATACCTGGGAAACTGTATACATAAACCTACGCGAATATAAATGATGACATCATGTGATGTAAATATTCCACCAAATAACTAATCTGCTTGCACGCAACAATGGAAAAAAAACTCGTGTGCTATTCACATCGGAATAATATTACAGAATTTATACCTGGAAGACTATTTTATTATTTATTACAACGATGCCCCTATACGCTTCACATGATATTGATTTTTGCCTTTACTGCTGGGTAACTAAATAATTTTTAGAGTTACAAAGTTTGGTTTAATGTCAATTTGAAAACCAATATGTTTGATTAGCTTTTATTACTCTTTTTCAGCTTTTGACCAAAACGAAAGATTGCCCATAATAAAGTTGACTTAATTAGAACGCAGATTCAATACTGATATTATAAAACCGGCACGAAAAGTAGCAACTGATTACGTTCGGGTATGAAACTGCGTCTTATACCCGTAACCCATAACGATCATTAGGTCAAATTAATAATTTGTCGGATTTTGAATCACAAGCACAGCAAAGCGATAATGTTTTACTATTAAGGGACACAAAGCAATTATACTGCTTCAAATGAAATAGTCAAGATGCCTATTATGACTGCTCTGCACTCAGCAAGAACCGAGGAGTAGTCTACGAACTCACCTCGTCAATATCCCGTATCGTATTGTATTATTCGTCCGAATCAAAGAACGCATAGTACAATAGCCTGTGACGATCAGATCTTCGTTATTTTATAAAACCTGAAAGTTTCTTTTTGTTTGTCAGTAATACAGGTAAAGGCGATCCCCGACTACGAAGTTTGGATCACGGTGGCTTTGAAAGATATTATATTATTTAATTAATAACAGATCACTTTGTATAAACCACTTTTTAATAAACAATATCGACATGTTTCAATAACAATGTTATCTTCATCAGGATATGTTAATATAAATATGATATGTTATTAAAAATTGTAAATATTCAAACGGTTTGGTTATTTGATTTCTAAACAAAACTATGTTATTAACATATCCTGATGAAGATAACATTGTTATTGAAACATGTCGATATTGTTTATTAAAAAGTGGTTTATACAAAGTGATCTGTTATTAGTTAAATAATAAATAATGCCACAAAGTTATTTTGCAAATTTTGAAGACGATATTATATTAATTCATTATAATTGTACTTACGTTAAAGTATAAAAGCTGAATTTTATATATGTTACTTGAGGAACTATAAACATATGCTTTCCCAATAATCAGACAGTTTCGATGGTTCCTTCACCTTGTCAGACACATTAAAAGTCTTCCGTAGGTGTGAGCGCGATATATACATGCAAGCGGGATGGAGTGAAATAGTGCAAAATCTCGACACGCTAGCAGACCTTATAAAATTGCGAGCAAAATGCTCTTGAAATTGTTGTGCAATTTTATATATCTTTGCAACCTGCTATCTTTCAAAACCACCGTGATCCAAACTTCATAGTCGGGGATCGACTTTACCTGTATTAGGGACATACACAGAGAAACTTTCAGGTTTTGTAAAATAACGAAGGTCTGATCGTCACATGCTCTTGCTCTAGCATGGTAAACCTCCACCGTGGATGTTGTGGAAAGGGTGGGTAACTACTGGCAATGATTGAATGTAGCCCCCACTCAAAAAATAACATTTCAACCAATAATTGCGCTATACTAAAATGAAAACATAGCAGTCGGGCTATCTTGCTTCGGGTAAAGTCTCGCAGAATGTCTCCGAATGAAAGTTTACAGAATAGTTTTGTTTAGAAATCAAATAACCAAACCGTTTGAATATTTACAATTTCGTTATTTGAGCGTAATAGCAATGACATTTTAATGTCATTAACAGTAATATGAACTTAAAAACTTGACTCGCAATAAACGTGTATCGCATGATTTGGCACAATCTACCGCAGACACGATGTGGTTGTGTTATAATTTATTCACTGCCGATCATTATATAGTACACCCTCGCTCACCGTTCGTGTTGTGTATTTTTTATCGGGTGTCGAAGGTGAATCGACGCGACGGAATTGGATATGCAGCGGACGTGTGAGGTCAAGGCTTCCGACTCCGGTCGGCTGATGGAGGAGGGCGGGTGAGGGTTGAAAGTTGTAGTTGGGGATGGGGGTCGTTAAGAGGGCGCACGCGATTCCCTCCCCCTCCCCCCAGCTATCAACTCCCTCCTCCGCCCAGCGAGGAAACAATAGCGCAGTTCTTGAGCCTTGGATGCACTGTGCACTCCGGTGCCTGGATATTTTGCAACTCATGAACTTTAATAATATTGCACGCTGAAGCTAGGTTGCGTTCAAGGATTTCGTGTATGTATTGTTTATGTGGTCTTTAGTTCATGCTTTATTATTTAAATAAAATTTGTTTCATATTGCATTGTGGAAACACTTATTTATGAGCTTAAGTGCTCAAAGATGATATCTAAAACTCATAATTTGAGTTTTTTTTTTTTTCGGACGAAAAATTATTTTCTTGACATTAACACATTTTTATATGTAACCTGTAGGTACCTACTACGCGAGTTTAATTATATTTAAAAAAAATTACATTACTTTTTTGCTGATTGATGAACAAATGTTTTTTTTAATTGAAATAATTGTTTAAACTATTGCATAGTTTTTTGGAGTGAAAACTTCTTTAGCACCGTTGTGATTTGATAAACTCGATGAAACAAAAAATAGCGACACTGAAAAGACACAAACACATAGATACTTCTATAGGATTTGGCTTGCAAGAGAATGATGTAATATAATCGGTCTCCTCTTTGTACGGTGCTTCGTAGCCTATCGGTCTCCTCTTTGGGTGGTGCTTCGTAGCCCACTGTCTTGTCCACTTTAGTCGTCTGAAGATTTCATCTTCTACCACGTGTAAATTGCACACTCTGATTTTTTTAGCTCTTAGACATATGTTGGAAATGACAATGCTAGCTAAACGTAGATGGTCTTGAAGTAGAAATTCTGAAAAAAGAAAAGTGCACAATTTTCGTAACACCATAACTCACCGTGCGAGAGTTTTTTCCGCTTTAGAAAACAGATCTCTGCTTTAAATGATATTCAAAAAAGCTCTTATGGTCAAAAGCAGAACTTACCCTTATCTGACATTTGCCAAAGCGATCAAGATTGAATTATTATAGGCTAATTTATTGTGTCCACCCTTTTACAATTAAAATTCTGTGAATATTTACAAAAAGATTTTTATTCAAACAAGCATTTAATTTATGAATTTTTCCCTGTCTACGTGAAGGTCGTATTTCTGTAATGACCCAGAATATTTAATTTTTTGTGTACATATTCAAATGGTTTCCTTCCTGGTCGAGTGGTGCTCCGCATTAATCATGATTATATCACCATTATGTTGACAATATTCGTGATATTATCGGGTAAGTGGAAAAAAGTCGACCGGTAAAAGGAATATTCGAAATGATGGCCAATAAATTATACCATGAAATAAAATATTGTATTGTTATGAAATAATTTTATCAAGTACGGGATAATGTGTTACCTTTACAGTTGAACAGTTTTCTGTGTATTCTTTTCCGGTAAAATTGTTATTTTTACTATGATAAATCGATCAAATCATCATTTTTAAAAGTTGTCGCTTTGTTGATTTATATTTTTCAACTTTTTGTTGTTTCAGAAAGTATAGAAAGAAAATTATATTTTATGGTTAGACAGTATAAATGAAATTTAAAGAAAAGATTACTATTTTTGAACCCTGAGGAGATATTGCTTGTACCACAGCGTCTACAGGATTTAAGATTTTTTGTAAAGTGGAAACTTCTTTAGCACCGTTGTGATTTGAAACTCGATGAAGCCAAAAAGCGACACTAAAAAGAGACAAACGCATAGTATTTGTTTTAGATATATTACATCTATAGGATTTAGCCTGCGAGAGAATGAGATAGAATAATCGGTCTCCTCTTTGTGCGGTGCTTCGTAGCCTATTGGTTTCCTCTTTGTGCCGTGCTTCGTAGCCTCCCCACCCTTGTTTATTTTAGTTTTCTGAAGGTTTCAATTCTACCGCGAATGAACTGCACACAATAATAAATAAAGCTTTTTTACCATAATTCATATATTTTCAAATGTCTTGTAAAACATAAAAAAAAATTAAAAATGGGTTTGGCTGAGAATGGAACCTTTTAACACAGTGATCGAAATTAACCGCGCTACCAACCTTTCAAAATCCGAGCATTTAAATGGACATTTATTTCGTGTTAAGTGCTTTAATTTCTTCGAATGCTACCAAAAGTTGATACAATGCATTGTCATCGACAGCAAGTCTATCTGACGAGTTTTAGTTCTATCGAGTGTCGGGAAGGGGGTTGATTTTCTTTTCCAAGATTCCGCGTCCAACAAAAATGAATTTCAAATACATGTATTTAAACACAGTTTACTCATAAATAAGTCGATCGGGATTGTTTAATATTATATTGATAAAAATGAGTAAATTTTTGAATTGTTTTTCGTTTATACATACTTAATTATATTCTTGGTTATTAGTATCAAAACATATCAACACTTTGAATCAATTATTAAATTTCATAGACTTACACCATCATCTTCAAAACTACTTTGATGTACTTTAAATAATATTATATTATGATCTAATTTAAGTAATGACCCGTTTAACCAGCATTAACCGTTTATGCAACATCTAGGTATTACAAATAATATATTTATTATAACGCAACACTTTATTTAGTAATTTTACTATTAATGGCTATTTTTCTTCTAATTAAAATAATAATTTATTATTAAAGTGATTTATTATGTTTCAGTTCTACAAAATGAACACAAATATCATAAATATATTCTAGGTATTTTAGGATAATGTTTGATGTATTAATTTCGTATTTATTCAATGTTTTCACATTTAGACAATTCAAGAATTCAATTTATTATAAAATAACCATATTTATTCAGAGAATGTACAATATTGTAAATCAAGCAATATTTTCAGTGTGATTATGATATTTTTATATTAGTGAATAATTAGAAAATTTTTGTAATTTTCGTATGTTTGTTACATTTATCGATTCGAAAACCAACTGAGCGTGTGTGTTCAGTTATACATATTATAAAACAATATTACTTATGTGTTTTACCGCTGATTATAAATACGATTTGTGGTTTCCAGTTATAAGTATTTGTAAATGCTAAGTAAATCATTTAAGAAGAAGATGATACTAATAAATCTAAATGAATCATCAAAAGGAACCAGGATATCTAGTCTTACCGGGACAAAGCGCCAACTCTTTCATGATTCATTATCTAAAGAATAATACTAATAAATCTAAATGAATCATGAAAAGGAACCAGGATATCTAGTCTTACCGGGACAAAGCGCCAACTCTTTCATGATTCATTTAGATTTATTAGTATTATTCTTTAGATAATACTAATAAATCTAAATGAATCATGAAAAGGAACCAGGATATCTAGTCTTACCGGGACAAAGCGCCAACTCTTTCATGATTAATTTAGATTTATTAGTATTATTCTTTAGATAATACTAATAAATCTAAAAGGAACCAGGATATCTAGTCTTACCGGGACAAAGCGCCAACTCTTTCATGATTCATTTAGATTTATTAGTATTATTCTTTAGATAGATAATACTAATAAATCTAAATGAATCATGAAAAGGAACCAGGATATCTAGTATTATCGGGACAAAGCGCCAACTCGGAGGTTGGGACCTATATTTTTCTGTAATTTTTTTCGATCCAAAAAAAACAATATTCTCTTCTAATAATTTTCCTCTTATTTTTGGCAGTTATCTTTTCGAATATTACAAAGTTCTTTAAAGAATTTATTTGTAAAGCCTCGATGACACACGGCGAGTTTACAAGCTACTATCTACTAAATTTAAAAGCGGGTGAATCGGCGAGTGAGATTGTCATGATGACACACAAAACTGTCCACTCGCTCAGTAGCTCGCGACATTTTTGTAGGAAACTGGACTCGCACGTAGCTGCTAGCGCCAATAGCGGAAATAACGTGAACTAATCCTTCAGACAGTTGACAGTCAAAATCAGCTGGTTTTTGGCAGCCATATTGGAAACACAAATAAACCAATCACGAGTCGGCTTGTAGCGTGTAAAGTTGAGGACCTTTCAACTTTTTCCATGGATTGTCAACAATCTGCTAGTTAGCAAGTAACACGATGACACTGGGCGAGTTTACTAACAGATAGTGAATTTCCGAGATAGTAGCTTGTAAACTCGCCCTGTGTCATCGACGCATAACCAAGATGTGGAGTGTCTCGGATAAACATATTCGATTTTATTTATTTTATGACTTTTTCTAAAAGTATCAAGTCAATTTTTATTGGAATAACTTTTGAAAACACGTCAATGTAAATATATCATTGAATAAGAAGAAAATACTAATAAATCTGAATGAAATTAAATAAATCTTAGACAGGCGTTTTTTTTAGGTTTGAGTCATGATTAATTAAATAATATTTATTCTAATCATACACCTATCAATAGCACTATCGACACAATGTTTGTACAGAATCACAATCACTGCACAATCAATTGTACAGAAGAAACTAAAACCTTTTTTATAGGTATTAATTGCATTTGATTATGAGAGATGAATATTGTTTGTTTTTCGAGTGTTTTTTATTTATTAAATCAATGGAAATAAACTGTATGTGAGATAGTCATTTAAATTGCTTGTCGCAAACATATTCAAAATGCAAATTTCACCATAAACCCTTTACTGACCAGCGTTCATATGCAAAAATAAACTAACAGAATAATTACATGTTTTACTTCCTGGACGAAATATTGGTTATCTGTACAAACACGTCCATAATAATAAAAAAAACTCAAAAAATTTTATGCTTATATGAATTTGATGTAAATGTATTTAGATAAAGTAAAATCATTTTTTAAAAAGCCCTGTAATGATTTTTTTCTGCAGGCAAAATATTATGTTATTTTAAATGAATTAAAAATTTTAAAAACTATTTACAAAAATAAATTGTTTAATTATATTGTGAAAAACAAAGTATGAATTGAGTTAGAAAATTTCAAGATTTATTATTATCAAAAAAATTTATGAAAATTGTTGTGATTGGTATATTTTATTTAATTATGTGAAACACAAAATGTGTCAATAAAAATTCAAATTTTATTTATTACTTCAAAATTAAAATCTTTATAGAAACTAATATCTAACTAGGCAAACTAAATAACACACCATCTAAAACTTAGATCAGTTAAAATGAATGCTTTAAATTATTTATGAAAGTCAAGGCACCAATATTCATACACCAACGAATTTATGAAATGTTAAATATTTCCATCATATCATCCCTTTCAGAATTACCAGCTAAATAATAAATACTTATTAATTATCGTTAGATCAATGTACGTACTAGTGTATTGATTAAACTTGATATCGAGTAAACGTATTGTAAAACGATTTCTAGAATAAATTCGATTTTATCATTTGAAACACTGTTATGTATGGTGCACAGTATTAGCGTATGAATTTAATAAATTATCAATTTAGAGGCTTTAATTTCTAACTATTTCTAAAAATTGCAAATAAACTCGATGTATTTATTCCTATATAGAAATTTAAGATTAAATGATTGTCTATTGAAGATTAAAAAAAACATTAAATAATTATATTTAAAGGATATTTCACCATCCTCCTCATATTCGTTGTTAGTTTTTGGGGTGTTAGGCTATAGTAGGAGGTAGCGCAACACGGCATAACACCCCAAAAACTAACAACGAAAATGCTTTTGGCCGTGAAAATCTAAAAACCTATCCTCCTCATAGGTTATCAATACGATAAGGTACATTTTAGATTTATTAAACACAATTTATTAATTTAAAAGTCTGAGTTTACTATTCGATACTTTAACCTAAGAATTGTGGTTGTATACAGGAAAAGTTAGCCGAATTTTTTACCTACTGCAAATATTTATTTTTTAATATTCGTTATCGTATGGATAAACTATCAAGAGGATAGTGAAAACCCCCTTTATGGATAGAAAATTATTAGTTTATTTGTTATAGTATCAACACTTTACTGTAAATTCACTATTTACATGAAAATGCAAATTTTACATGCAAAAATCTAGCGTATTTATTAAATGTATAGCTTTTATTTGAGAACTAGTGTTTCAAAATTGTCATTATCACTGTATATACAATCTGAGAACCACCAATAGGAGCTTTCAGTAAACAAATCCTATTTTGTGAGTTTACGACACGGTCGTTTTGAAGCTTTATGTACATTGTACATGATCTGACTAGTGTTTTATCTCTTACCCTTTAAACTCATTAGCCATTTGTCATTTTCATAAATTTAAGTGTGTCCGTCCAAGTCGATTAAACATGTACGTGTAATGAGCTTATTTAAGTCAGTTTTGTGCTTAAATCGATAGAATTAACAGAGTAAGGCTTAATACACTTCGAATGTATATTAATCTATTAGCTTTCACTATAGTTCTAACTGACCTCCTTTTAAAAAAGCTTCTACTTATTATTTAAACGTCTATAACTTGCAAAAATTTAATATTATCGAGTTGGCGCAAAACTCAAGCAAGTTCCCCATGCGCAATATATTATAATATACATATCAAAATTACTGTGTCAATTTGAATAAAGAAAAATAGTTTAATGAATTTATTGTTCAAAATCAAAGCAAATACCTACATATCATACCTATTAATATATCTTTATGTACATATGAAATTATATTCTATGTCAATTTTATTCAAACCTTCTGTATGTATTAGTTTGTATCGTCTTGTTTTCGTCGTAAATTTGCGATAACCGTAAAAAACGCATGATGACGAAGTTGTTTCAAGAAATCATCCAAGAACGTGTAATATATATACTACTAAATGTTGTCTTTATTTGTGGTACCTACTTGAAATCTTCATTATTTGTTCTAACATAATATTGTGTCTAGATTTTACTGATTAATTAACTAAGTAATTATCTTCTATCTCATTCTTGATATCCTGTTTAGAAAATGTAAGCTGCGTCAACACTTACACCTAAAATTAATGCTTGTAAATGAATTGTCATCCATTAACATAGTATTCATATTACCTATAAGGCGTTTTCATCATAAAAATGTAAATGATAATTAAATATAAATATTTGAACAAGATTATGTCTTTTACTAACCAAACTAATAGGAAACCCCATTACGAAACTATCTAATAAATATAGATATGGAGACAAGGGAGATGGCCGTGAACCGTTATTAGAATTAACCTCATAGTCATCTATTTTATTAATCAATAATATTGCATATGTTACGCCTTTATTTCTCTCTCTCTCTGTGGTTTCAATCCTGGGATTGGTTTGCAGCAATTTCCTCTAATTTTCTCTTCCATTCTTCCCCGTCGTGTGCGGCTCTTTTGAATTCTGCATATGATGAGCAGCGCACGTCCACCAGCAGGTCGTCAAGGTACTCTCGGCGTGGGCGTCCCCTAGAGTTTGTCCCCTCGGTCATACTCTCCATTATGGCATGCAAGAGGCCTTCTTGTCGTATAACATGGCCGATCCATCTTGCACGCCTTTCGGACAAGGTCCTGAGCAGGTGCCTTCCTCCTTCGATTCTTTCGAGAACCTCCTCATTTGTAATGTGGTCTCTCCAGGAAATTCCTAATAATCTTCTATAGGACCACATCTCAAAAGCCTCTAGTCTCCGTTTATCTCTTTCGGATAGGCACCATGTTTCGCAGCCGTACATCAAGATACTCCACACATAGGTCTTGATGAGGAGTATTCGCAGTTTTAGGTCTATATTATTTGATTCAATTACTTTCGACCTTTTATTTCTATCTACACAAAAAAGCTTCAACTTTCATTGGCTCTGTGATGATCTGTGCAGTTTATGGTTCATATTTCCTTTATCCCTATTAACTATAGTCTTAACCCAAATGTAACTTGCGTGTGTCTAATAGACTGGTTGATTCTCTTCAGGTGAAAGTTGCAAAATTTTAAGACAAAGTAGTTAATGTATTGGGTTTGCATTATTTGAATAAACGTCACGCATTCTAGACCAAATTAAATTGAACATGGTTACGTATATCTAATGAAAATGAATTAATCCTGGAAACGCATTAATAAACAACAATATTCGAAGGTTCGTCATTGCTGAGGATCGTTACCTCTACTCCAATTTCAAGAGTAGACAAGGCTCCTGCATTCCTCTGCACCGCATGGAGAGCCAAGGACACCGACGCGACGCCGCCTGATAATTGGTCACTCCATCCTATGGGTGTCTTTCCTCTGCTTCTTCTGCTAAACCCTTTGCCAGTGACTATGATTTTCTTCATGTTGAGTCCTCAGTATCAGCAAGGGGTCCAGAGTATCTTAAAATATGTTGTAGTCAGATAGTTCAAATATTTAAATCACTGAAGACAATATTAGATATGGTCATAGACATATGGATATTAATAAACCAGAACATAAAGGTGAAGGGTAGAAACCAAATACAGCGGGACGAAGGGCGGGAAGATGGCTTTGGTGATATGTGATTCGTCAAAACTCAATCTGACAGTATATAGGCATCTCGCACTATAAAATCATCATTTAGTTCTTAAAAGTAAACTCTGCTTTTGAATGAATAGACCTTTTTACATGGGAGCGCGAATTGCTCGCCGCGCAATGAACAAATTTGAAGTTCAAATACGTCAAAGTAAGGTCGCCTATAAGGTCGAGTCCAATATTTTGCTTCTGTATTTAGTGAATACACTTTTACAAATGTTTCATAATTTACTTACCCCAGTAAACAACTAAACAGTGACGGGCACACGCCATGTATCTCGGAGTGATAGTGTATGTATGGGTGGTTTGTATATTTTGGTATATTTTTGGTGTATGTTCAAAAACGATCATATTACGTGATCTGAATTAGCTTAAAATAGTGTAAAATAATGCTTGCTTATGGAATTTAATAACACAATTGGGTTTATTCTCTTTTTCTCTACTATTTTTACACTTTTTTATAGCACAAGCCACCATTTTTACCGTGTTATTTACCATGAGAGCTCGACACTGGTCCGGACAAGAATGATGAAGTCACATTTTTTAGATTCACGCGGGGCTCTCGCAAGCCCAGCCGGTTCCGAAAAATGGTTCCAATGGGAGGGGGAAATAATACGCCTTTTATCGCTTAGGGCATGTCCATGTATTTTGTACGTTCGTTGATATGGTCGCGTATAGGAATATTAATATAATAATTATAGGATAACTACGCCTAGATGCGACCGTACATTTTCTGATTTTTCTGTGTCAGTTGTCGATTACCGCTAATATTTTCTTTGGTGATTAAATATTACAATTTGGGGTTTAGACTTGTGGTATTCGACATTAATATAGTTGTCGTGGTGAGAATAAGTTTTACTTGGATTGACACTAACCATTAAGACCACGGGATGAATGATACTCGGTTAATACTTGAACTTTCAAATTTATTGAAATGATTAGCCGTAGTACATGAGAAGGGTTTTAGTTACACGAGATCGTAATAAAAGAAAGTAAATAAGTGTAATGTCCTTGATAGACGTATAACAAGACAAACAAATGAATTTGTAATGAGGAGAATAAGATCGTAATAGACGAGTTTATTGACGTTATAAAGTTTACAGTGTAATAGTATCTCCTATGCTAAGGTCTACGAGAGAATGAGCGCTCAGCGGCCGAAGTACTGCGCGCTGCCTGCCTCCGACTACCGACTTCGGGTGCCATCGGAAGCGTTCGGCTATTTCCGTTAATGTTGCCATGCTAAAGCAAGCTAGCGGATACTACAATAAGGAAGTTAATAATAAGGAACTATCCGACAGGAATTCACAAGAGCAAGTGCGTAGCGTAGTTCGTTGACCGGTCGCTTGTGGCGCTAATGTTGGAAATTGCCAATGTAGTGAATGAGATTATGTATGATTAATAAAAACCAGTTCTTTACTTTTATGACGATCTCCACAGCCTTCCCCCAGTGTAAACGATATAATACAAATAGAGTAGGGGTTCTAAAAAATATATAATATGTAAGCGTAGCATGTCAAGCATGGCAAAGAAAAATTTAACTTATGATATCACATTGTGTCAGTGCCTGAGTGTTGTTGTTAAATAATATGGCTGTCGTTATTAAAAGTGCCTTGTAATTTTACAATGGGCTTCGTGACACGATGTGATATCATAAGTTCTAGACGATCTCCACAGACTCATTAAGTTAAAATTAAAAAAAGAGAGTCAAAAGTGAAAGTCTAGCATTTCCATGTCTATGGAATCCTGGGCATTTTTCTATAGCACCACATTTCGAACGTCTCACACCGTATAGAAAGGTGAGGAAATTAACGAGACAGACGAGTCGCATTATGATGTTTTTCGTTATGCCTCTATCACTCCATATATATTGCATTTTACTCATGGCGTCTTTCGTCATGCCAATTTTTCTCTTGACTTCTGTTCATAACCTCCTTCATCACCTACAGACGATCCTAAATATATGAAGTAATTCACCTTTTTTAGTCTGTGAGGGCATTATTTTTTCTTGCAAAGATGTTTGTCCTGTCGATCACAATTAGTTTTGTTTAGGTCTTGTTGACCATTAGGCCTAGATTATGACTATCTTCATCTATTTTAGAAATGAGGTGGTTAATTTCTTCTTCGGAAGAGGCGATAAGGGTAGTGTCATCTGCATATCGGAAATTTGAGCTTTTTTGACCTCCATTGTTTATTTCAACTTTCCGTCCACTAAGAACTAATGCAACCGTACTACAGCAACTATAAAATCGCATTCATAGTGATTCTTTATTTGTGAAGTTGTCCAGCAATAATGAGAGAAATTAAGTACTTTTAGTTTGTAATAGTCGTCGCTGAGTATCCGTGTGGTAGAAAATAATAACTTTTTAGTGAAAATCGAATAAAAAGTTTGAATTATGAAAACTAATAAATACGTTATCTTTGTTTCGTAGAAGTGGATGCTACATACTTACATACAGTATTCAAACGTTGATGTAAATGCTTTTATCTATGTTTTTTAAATAAATCCGAATGGAAAGGTGCTTCCCAGCCTACTAATTTTAAATGTCTTACCGATGAAATAATTATCACGAGTATACTTCTTCTATTTACAGTATATTGTTATGCTGAGGAAATGGGAGAAGGGAAAGATAAAGGGAAGAGTAAAGCTAGAAAGTACCTGGCTGTACAGATCAGAAAATAAGTTTTCTAAAGGGGTAAAAATAACGAGAAAAAATCAATTTCTGTATGAAACATATATTTCTAACATTTATAATACTTATTCCGAAATATTTATTTATTACACGCCCTCATGGGCTTTTACAATCTAGTTTATAAGTTTAGTATCAAACAATCAATAAAATATAATACAATGAGAAAAGAAATTACATAATACAATTTAACAACAAAACCATAAAATAAAACAAAAAATACATATGTAAAAATGATAAGAAGCCTCACATTCAATTTAAACAAAAATTGCAGATATCATGGAAATCTATTTGTTTAATTAAATGAAGACAATATTAGCGAAACTCAATCAAAATCTGAAGACAGAAAAAACAGAAAAAGATATTGGTTCCACTGGGACTCGAACCCAGATACCTTAGCTTACATGGCCAATGCTCCACCGATTGAGCTATGGAACCCATTTCCAATTCGGTCACTTTCAACTGTATCATACTTCGACTAAGAACTACCAGCACTATCTTCATTTTCTTAACGCACATAATATAACTAACCTGGTGTTATTGAAGTAAAAGGGTAATAAATGTCGACATGATTTTTTGTGTATATGGATATTGATAAATTGAAATAATTCAGGACAGTCAACTTCGTAATGCAATATTTTATGTAATAGTATTAAATCTGTGCTTATTTTTCTTTCTGAAAGTTTCAATAGAATTCATTTTATCCAGGAGGTAATTGTTATCAATGTTTAGTATAGGAATATGCAATTTATAGTTTATAAACCTAAGAAACTTCCGTTGTCAGAAATAAAACATCTTTATGTCTTTGTAAGTAGTTATATGAAGAGAATTTTTTTTAAAAGAACAAAAACACGAAAAAAATACAAAAAAAAATTACACTATAGGTGACATTTAATTTAAATAACGCTAGGGATATTTTCCGTTTATTTATTTTAACTGCCGCTTTGCCACATAGGTTTCCTATTACCGCCTTAGAAGAATCCCGGGGGTACCATAGTCTCACCGATTCCGGCCAGCGAAACTCCTGTGCGGTATTCACATACCAAAAAAAAGTAAGTCTCAAAGGAACGTATAGTTTTTAGACCCTTTGAAATGTGAAGCAATTTGTTAAAATACAAAAACAAAGTTGGAGGTTGAATTCAAAAGCTTCCACTCAAAAGGAGTGAGAATTCTTCCTTAAGAAACAAAAATTCTCGAGAAGGAGTTTAATTAATTTTCCCCACAATCTTCCCCTGTACAAGAGCATAAAGGATACACTTTTTTTATACTACATTCGCAAAAAGCCTTTAGATTCAATAAAGCACTTCTGCCACTCCTGCCGCTGCATACCGATGAGATGAAAATCCTTTTGAGAAAATGTCCGTAAAGCCTTTGGGATTTCTCCCCGACTACTGAAGGCTTCATTTCAAGTGGAGATGCGATACGCTGTAAGTTGATAACGCCCAGCGATAGCGTCAAGACTTGCAAATAAATACATTACCTCAAACTTGAGTAGAATATTGTTTCTAAGAAGTTAATATAACCATGTGTTTAAAGATATAAAATTTTTTGTATTATTTTTTAAAAACTTTGTTTTCTTTAATAAAAAAATACAACCTGTTTTATACTCCCATCCGCCGTATACAGAGTTTGGGTAATTATTACAAGAGTGTTTTTAACATATTTAACGCTTCAATCGCTAAATATAAACAGGACTTAGTAGAATATATATCGGTAAGCAGTACAAAAAATCTCTCTCAAATCTAAAAATCTCATTAAACAGCCTAGCTCTGCTTCGACTAACAATTTATTTATTGTATCAAGCAGTCCAAATCTGATATTTATGCATCTTGCGTTGTCGAGTATTATGTTTTAGTGATGTTAAGTTCATTTAGATGTTATTTGTGTTAAAAAATAATTTAAAAAAAACGCGTAAAAGCCCAGCTGGGTGTGAAATTGAAATAAATAAAAAAAAATCGTTAATGCAAACTTAAATAAAATAAATAAACATTAAAATAAATAAGAGGGGTGATCCGAAAATAACGTAAGGTACGTACCTATCAAAAATAAGATCCCGCATTTGAATTTCTACCGACATTAAAACACACATCCCTTACATTTTAAATTTTAAGCTCTTAAAAAAATGTATGTTGTTTTTATAGATAATCTCTGTTCTGATGCCGAGTTGAAAAATTCTGCTATAGAAAAAAATTGCAAAACATAAAATTTGCTCCGAAATTATAAAAAACCATCTGGTTCTGTTATTCAACATGTTATAGTTATAGTTATTAGAAAATTCATCGTGCTTCTTTAAATGCTTCTTAACTCAGATGTTTAGAGAATAAGCCGTGTTTTATTAAATACTTTTACAACAGTCGCTTTCGCCTATTATATAAATTCGTTTTTTTTTTAATATTAGCACCCTCCCTCTAACGTTCGTATTTACATTATTTTCCTTTCAAACCATATTCTGTAAACTTCTTCTCTTTATTTGGATGATTATAACGAAGCCTAGGTTTAAAATGACGGAGATGAGTAAAGGGGAAGCCACAAGCCAAAAATGTATGTATTCTTAGTGTGCCTAACATCGGCACGAATATATATAAAAATCGCTTGGCAAACGGAATTCAGCAGTCACGATTTCAAACGCGATGTGATAAAGTGATGTTTATTTATTTTTAAAACTGTCACTGTCAATTTTAGCCATAAAATTGTAATTTTTAAAAGTAGTTTCTTTCATGCGTTCATGCATTTCTAATGAAAAAAATAATTTTCAGTAGTTTACGCTTATATTTTTTATGAAGTAATTATAAATTTTGTTTCAAATTTACTCAGGGAAAACGATAGGAAAAGCTTCAAATTCGCAATATATTTTTAGTATTTGCTATGTAAATTGATTCACGTTAAATACACGACGCACAAGTGCATGTAATAGGAAGTCGGGGTGGGTCCCGGGAAAACATGACACAATCAAGTGAATCCTACACTTGGGTCAGACCATGTCTAAAATTAACAGAATGTATAAATAGGCCTTTCATTACATCTGTGAAACATCATTACATCAATTTGGGATGCGGGTATGGGTACCGCCGCCCGGGAACCATTTATTGGATAACCAACACCTTTATCATAGGTCACCCTTAGTGGTTCACTGCGTTTGGTGACTTAGCAGGGGTGCCCGGGTTCATGGGATGAGGTTTTTCCGGGTCTGCCCACCTGCTGCGTGGCGGGCCGGATCTAGAGACACTGTTTGAGGAAGGCCTTTTGACCTTTCCAGCCGGACTCTCGATCACAGTTGGAAGGATGGATTGCTACGTCCGTCACTCCTGGACACACTGACCCCCAGATTCCTACCCACCCCTCATACCTTTTTCCTTCACATAACTTCCTATCCTTCCCTTCCTTAAAAAGACCTTCCACACAGCATCCCCTAAGATGACATAGGCCCTGAGGGAAATTATTGTCCTCAGGGCCTCCTGTGTGGGCCAACGTAAAAAAAAACTATCTACTCCTACGGGGAACTGATGGAGATACTACTTTGTGAGGATTTCTTAAAAATATGAACATTTTTTACCCATAGTATATATCAATGCTTTTACCAGATTACCCAAACATAAATACAGATTTAACAGGATTTAACAAAGCACACTTGTTCATAATATACTTGTGTAGATAGTGTATTTATTGTGAAAACTTGTATCTCGTCACCACGTCTACATTTATAAAGCTCCAAAAGATCTACATAAATGCAAATGGTAACAAAACTATCGGATCTTTAGAAACGTTTTGAATTCGCAATATTATTTTTGCATACAACCGTACAATACTTTATGGCTTGCATATCTTTCAAGACATCATCACATTAATAACCATGTCGAGATAAGCTCCCATTTGCGGAGACCTCAGAACTTGAATTGTCATTTTAGTGATACGACTGGTAGCATGACAAAGTATCTAATGCAGTTTTATAAAGCCGGCTTTAACCACAGAGATGTATTAAACAGATGGGCCCATTTAGACGGAGAATTAATGTGTGGTATACCAAAACCTCTGTGATCTTGGAGGTTTTGGGAATACACGCTCAAAAAGAAGAAGATGAAGAGATATGTAAATACGAATGTTAGAGAAAGTGCGCTAATATTAAAAACGATAATATTGGAGCTAAAATTGACAACTCGTTTAAAATAGAGCAAAAATCTCGCGAGGAATGTCTAAAATAGCATTTAAAGAAACACTGCGAATTTTTCATACATTTAACATATAAAATAACTGAAAAAATGTGTTTATAATAATTTTCGGAGCATTTTCGGTGGTAGTTTTAGGGGACGCCAAAATTTTAATTTATATGTTTGATTGAAAAAAAAACTTGATTCACAAAGCGCCTGGCATCCATCGCAGGCCGTTCTATCGATTATTCATTTGATTTTAAAACGTCTAGTTAGTTTTTGAGCACATCCTAAATTGATTTAAGAACGTATCCTAAGTCGATTTTAAATACCTGCATAGTATATGTGATGTCTCTGCCAGGAGAATCCCCGTCGCATCAAGAACTAGGGGCTACACGAGCTGAACCGAATAAATCCGAGAGATTTGAGAGAGGCGCCACTCTCAAACGCTGGCTATTGGGCGCCACATCAAGTTTCTGCTCCGGTTTGAAAAAGTCATAGATCCGGGGATGGGTGGATGTAGCAATTTACCCCCATCAAAGTGGAGTCACTTTTTTCGCTCAGGGTCTTCTCTGATTATAGGTAATGCATCTATGGCCTTACTGAGAATCCCCTCTCCGTTCATATAAAATAAACCCATTGTGAAGAAAGTCCTTGAACTGCACTCGTAGAAGAAAAGCATTTCACAAGATATGACCGGCGATAAATTCCACCGCGGTAAAACCTCCGCGTGGGAGGGTGGGGGGGGAGAGGAAAGAAAACCATTGCTATCAGTTGGATTTATTCTGAAAAGAAAGCATTAAATGGAAAGATAATAAAAACACGTGAGCTTAATGTGCTATCTGACGTGTTTTGTGGAGGAACTTAATTAATTTGATTCGTTCCAATAATATTCAGTTGTCGTAATACTCGTATACAACTAATTTTGGTGTGAAGGTGAAAATTATGGCACGATTATATTATATTCATTTGATTCGTTCCAATAATATTCAGTTGTCGTAATACTCGTAAGTAAATAATTTCGGTATGGAGATAAAAATTTAGGCATGATTATCTTATTACATATTTTTCACTCTTGAAAGTATGTTTCAGAAAATGCAAAATTTTGTTTTTCAAGTGAAAACTTCTTTAGCGCGATGAAAGGAAAAATAGCGACACTAAAAAGAGCCAAACCCATGCATCTACAGGATTTAGCCTGCGAGAGAATGAGATAGACTAATCGATTTCCTCTTTGCGCGGTGCTTCATTGCCTCCCCACTCTTGTCTATTTTAGTTTTCTGAAGGTTTGCACACTCTGATTTTTCTTTTCAGTTTAATTTCATTTTCGTTTCAGTCTCAGTTAGTTTTTCAATTCAATCATGAGCTAAGAAGCTTGGAAATTTAATCATTCAAAAAATATTGAGGTGTCTACTTTATGTTGATTCGCGATATATTGCATAATTTACTAGTCCCAGCGAGAAATTGTACGCATGTCATCAACGGCCGTCCTCTTCCTTATGTGCCTGGTATCAGAAAGAAACTAGATACAAGAACGACGTTGTCGCGTACTCTGGCTGGGACTAGCAGACTAGCGAATATCCATTTAAAATCTAGGGATATTATGACTCCAAATTTTGAAAAAACTGTTAAAATCAAAACAAATCCGAGTTAATTGAACCAGAATCACATCACAGACAGACCCACAATCGATAATCACAACCCTACTGTGTATGATAGATATTTTTTTCATTAGCTCGACATAGGAGACCCTGAGGAAAATAACTCCCTCAGGACCTATGTCATATTTTGGGATAAATGGGGGGAGGGAAAGGAAGGAGGGGAAGTTCTAGGAAGGAAAATGGTATGAGGGGCGGGTAGGAATCTAGGGATTACTGTATCCAAGAGTGATGAACATATGAATATATCTCTCCCATTGCGGGGCAAGTCGATGTTCCTGCTAGAGATATCAAGGACTGCCTCAACCAATCTCTCATGCAATTAGTGGGCAGACACATCCACCGCCAAGATCCGGACAACCCTCACCCCATGAATCCAGGCACCCATCCACCAATACTGAACATTACCACACGGTTTATTTAAAATATTTTTTTTATTAAATATTTTTGCTTAAAATTACTGTGAAATAACTTTCCATAATTTATCCTCTCATTGAAAAGTTGAACCTCGCTTCGCTTGTGAAAAGCGCATAAGACGATAACAGGAACGAAAACCGCGTAACGGTTCTTAGTATAATACATGTCATTCACTCTGATGTTTTCTTCTTCGTGTTCTCCGTATTCCAGTCAAATTGTGAAACCATCCAAACTATTACTGTACGCTCATAAAATATGAGTCTTTTCCTGGTTTCCACTTGACTCCGGGAAGAAAAATGATAGAGAAATGCAGTTTTCTCGAGCGCGGGCGGGTTTGGATGTTGGCTGATATAACTGACAAGGGTAACAAAATAGCGCCTAGGGCTAGCCAAACTCACAAGGGTAGTTTACAATAATGTTTTTTGTAAGTGTTAACTTGAAATCACTAACAGTTACCTGATGAAATTGAATAGTATAAAAGCATGTAAGCAAGTCAAAAATATTTTTTTGCGTTTTATTAAAAGTAACCTCATCTAACCTAACCTAATTCAATTAATCCTTTTTTTAATGGGGTATTCTAGTCTTGAAGCCAGAATTTCGAGCGTTTTTTGTCGCTCGAAAAAAAAACACTATACATTTTTTTATAAGTTACACGCTGTTGAAATAAAAGGGAAAAAAATAGGATGTCCGTTTTGTCACGCTTTCCACTCTTATGTTAATCTGAAAAATAAATTTGAATAATAATCAGAACAAATATCATTACGGTAGGAACCAAAAAACAAATTAAAATAATAATTCTCGCAAAATGGCGGCTACTGAAAACAATGTTTATGTTTTTCAGTTATTTTTTTGTTGTTAATTTTCTGAATTTTTTAAAATAGTAAATATTATTTTTTTTTAAATTTTTTGTTGGTTCCAACTATAGATATATAAAGGAAATGCATTCCAAATTTCAAGAAAATCAGTCAACAACTTGAGATTTTGTGACACACTTTTCGAAAAAAGTAGTTTAGAGAAAAACGGATTTAAAGGTTTGTTCTATTTAGATTCTAGTTAGATTCCGTATAAACCGGTCGAATCGAACTTTGAAAAATAATTCAAATTTCAAAATATTTCGAATTTCAAAAAATCCTTTCAAAGAGATATGCTTAAATATCTAAACTATCGAAACATGAAAAAAAAAATTCTAGACCGGAGAAAATTTATTCCTAACCATGTTTAATACTTTTACTAATTGTCTTTAAAAGAGGAATATGTTGCTTGTGCAATGATGGGGGACTTCTTTAGCAGAATTGAGCACACAACGCCTGGGTGTGAACCAGAAGCGTTTGTCAGCCACTAACCAGTCATTATTCTAATACAAATGTAATTTTTTCTTACCTAGCATAATCTCGTGTCCTCAACCTAATTTTTTTTATAATGAAAAAGAACCACGACAGGTCTGAAGATATAAATAATAGAGAGCTCATTGGTAAGAGCGGACCACAGGATAGCCAAAGTAAACATTTTTCTCAAATCATAGATTGGATTCTATTATCTGTGGTTTTTTCTAGTAGGTGGGTATATGATTTGTTATAATAATTATGAATGTATAAATATTAATTATTCGTGTTATATTGCCTCGTTTCGGGATATCGACTAAAATACCAAAAACATTTTACGGCTTAAAATTATTCATACGCAAATATTTTTACCCCTCTGCCGATAACACGTTTATTCTGGAATTAATTCAACTATGTAACTTGGTGTATTTTTATATTAAGTGCGAAAAAGTTGGTAGGTCCCGTCATACGGTGATTTCCCCCGACACTAAAGTCGAATATCAAGCACGGAATTTTCATTAAAAATACGTACGGTGGAAAGTTTCAAACACGTGCTAACGCTTTATTACGAAACATGAACCCTGCTGTACGGTAGATATATTCCTATATCTATATTGCTTCAAAAAAATAACACCTTTACTAACAGATCTCTTTTATTGAATAATAACGAGTTCCCGGCATGCACTGCAATGCCACTAAATAAATAAATTGTTTCTCCCTGCGTGTCCTTTTCCGTTCGTCCCGTTCCTCTTCCGCCTACCCTTCCCCTCCCGCGTCCCCTGCCCCTCACGCATTCCCACTCCGGTTTCTCCGCAAACCCCCTCTCGCGATCCCCTCTCCCCTTCCGCGTTCCATACATTCAGTCCCGGTACTTTAGTTTTCAAACAGCTCGCGTGCCAAATTTCATAATGCCAGAGGTCACCAGAAATCTTTGCGGGCGTGCTTACAACAACTCACCAAAGATTCATCACAATCGGATGAACAGTTTAGAAAATAATTTCATGACGCCAGCGCTCACCACTATATATAGAAACCATCGCGGCGTGCGCATATCAAATCCCCAAAGTTTCATCGCAATCGGATGAATAGTTTAGGAACGCATGAGGATCATACATACGTAATAGGTACATGTATCATCTATGCAAGGTGAAATGGCATATTGATAAAACGAAGAAAAAATTGACACGTTAAGAAGACACTATAGGTATCCTTTAAAATATATTCAGAATCTTAACGACGTAAGTAATGAATCCGTGTATACAAATTGCGACTCGCGACCCGTATATTGGATGGACCTACTGTCGAATTTGCCCTATCAAAGAAAAGAAGAAGAAAAAAAATAATGTGGGAATCTTAACGACGTAAGTGAAGAAAGCGTGTAAACACATATGAGCGCCCACGGCACGACGTATTGGACAGACGTACGGTCGAATTCACCCTAGCAGGCCTGGAGATTCGACTTTTCCGTCGGGTTCATTTTAATTAATTCTGAAGAACGTGTTACTAATATTTAAGATGTTTCTAAATGAATACATTCAATAAAATAAAATCTGGTGCTCACCGCTAACTTTAGTTGTACAGTGTATTACAATTTTTAAAATTTTAAATTTTTTAATGTACGTTAAAAAAATTATGGCAACGTACTATTTTTATTAATCTAAAATATAATCTCGCATCCCCTTGTGAGGCATGGAAATTAAAATGATAATTCAATTACGAATTCACCGAAATAAATAAAAATGTGAGCCTCTGACAAACCCCCGATAAACGTGGTTATGTCTCGCCTTAAGGCATTATAGGGTGGACGGGTTATTTGAGTCATGATAAATTAAATATATATATAATGTCGGTCAAGGAATATAAAAATATATAAATATTTTTAAAATAGTGCTTTTTATTGAGGTAAAAGATATTATGTTGGTGAGTCTCTTTTGGCCTTTTTTTAACGCTGCTGTTAAAAAGTGTGTTTTTCAAAGTGAATATTTTTTAACAATCTTAAAAATAAATCAGGAATGGCTATCTGAAGGATAGATGCATAATGTATGTATATATTTATAAACCTGATAAGTTGTTCGATGTTCTGGGTTAATACATTTTATATTGATATTAATTTCAGTACGGACTCTAGTTTAGCTCAACTATTAGCGAATAAAAGCATTATCTCCACCATTATTTACGGCAACAAGATAAATCGATTAACTTTCAAAAAATTAAACAAGAATTATTTGTTCCATTTGTTGGGTAAGGTCAGAATGATAAGTCAAATCATTTGTTAGGTTGGGTAATGATTTTCCGTTTATGATAGAAAAAACCACTTAATCCCTTCGACAATCAACTAGCTTCTGAATGAATAAATAAATCAGCCCTGACGCTGTTCAGTTTTTCAGTTTTCAAGCGGGAGAAACCGGGAAACAGGGGTGACCGACCAGGCGATCATTCTTCCCCTTGGGCCAAGGACCTCCATAAAATTATAGTATCTCCCTTATCATACTCTTCTCCCTATCATCTCTCCTCCCTGCCGTCCCCCTGTGCTCCCCCAACCACCATTTTCCTATCACCCGATCTTCTCCAGTTCGCTTCTGTTTTACTATTATCATCACCATATTATGAAGCAGCCCACAGCGTGCGGTGATGGAGAGTATCCAAACGAATAGAAAAATAAGATTCACGAATAGACAAAGATTGAAATATACTAATCCGATTCATAGAATTTCTTCTTTGGAATTTTCGTGTTTGTGTTTATTACAAGATTTTTTTCGTGGTTTTGAAGAATTTCAAAAAAGTAAATTTTCGTTTGAATGTGTTTCAATAATACTTTTTAAATTTGCAACTACAGCATTTATTGCTCCTTGTACAAAGAGACGCCATTTTAACATGATTCTGCAATACACGTAGCTCTAAAGTTTTGAAGATTGCGTAGGTGAGATACACCAGGCGCAGATATTAAACAAAGTTTACCTCTTCTAGCTCTTGTGTTCCTGGTAGATTGTCCCTTAATATTATTAGTATTTTGGGGCGACTTATTGAAAATTGGAATAATTTTTCTAACTTATTATATTTAAAAATTTAATAACCATTTCAGCATTTTGTGCTCCTGTTTGTTACAAAGTTGTAAGAATACGGGTGAGATATACCAGACGTTTAATACTAGCTGGGTTACCCAGCTTCGCTCAGGACTACATTCGAGAGTGTTCTGGAATATTCCTCAATGATTTTCCCGATTCCCTATTCCCGAACATTCCACGACATACTCCGCCACTCCTTCCAGAACTTTCTAGAGCTCTATGGAACCTTCAAGAACTTTCCGGAAGACTGTTCTAGAAATTTCAACCACTTATATCTTCAAAATTCTACCACTTATATCTTCAAAAGCATGCCCTTTAGGCAAAAACGGGAACCGTCATCCTGGAGGGGGTATAGAGATCTACCACACCATATCTCCCTTGATCGTACCGGGACTCGTTTCTGAATTTTTGCGAGCCGCACGTTTTTTTGGACTTTCTTTTATAATATATATTGATTATTTTACCTCTTCAGTCTCTTGTGCTCCTGGTAGATTTTACAAAAAATATTGCATTTTGTAGATTGAGAATTATAATATTTTTATCACTAACACCAACCAGCAGGTAGGTGAGATAAACCAGACATTTATTTTAATACTATTTTGCATCTTCAGTCTCTTGTTCTCCTGATAGATTTTACAAAAAATATTGCATTTTGGAGTGCCCTTTGAGAATCATTCTTATCGGCACTTAAGAGAAATTTATTCGAATTTCTACCGATTGCTTGCAAACCTCCCTTAAATATTTTGAGGTTTTTAAGCTCTTAAAAAAATATATGTTATTCTTGAAGATAATATCTAGACATTTAGTTGCGCCCAAACGCAATTTATATAAAATTCCCTCGATAGAAAAAAATCGCAAAGTATGCTCCAAAAATTATTATATACATGTTTGTTTCAGTTATTTTACAAGTTATATGTATGAAAAAATTCACAGCGTTTCGTTAAATGCTGTTTAAGTCAATTGTCGCGAGATTTTTGCTCTATTTTAAACGAGTCGTGTTTTATAAAAGATATTCATGATTTTTGCATTGATTTTATCGTTGTAAATGTTAGCGCTCTCTTGTAACATTCGTAATTTCATATCTCTTCGTCTTCTTCTTTTTGGGGCCGGGAACGGAGCCTTTAAAATAAATGTTATGCTAACTGTAAAAATATTTAAATTTATCAAACTAAATGTACATTATGCTTATTAGTTTATATTCATGTAGTAAAAACTATCTCAATAAACAATAAAAATTACAATATTTATTTAAATAAAGACAATATTAGCGAAACTCAATCAAAATTTGAAGACAGAAAAATCAGAAAAAGATATTTTTCTGTCTTCAGATTTTGATTGAGTTTCGCTAATATTGTCTTTATTTAAATAAATATTATAATTTGAGTTTTTACTCACAAAGTTAAAAATAAAAATTAAAAAATTAAAATTACGCTCCCAGTAGGGGATATTTTATTTATACAGCTATCTTCACACAGTTTCCAAAAAAAAATCGCAAATTTCAGCCTTAGGTTTTGAGACAAGAATAAGTACGTTGATTATTGTTGTACATTTGAGCTTTGTGCAATAAACTTTGAGTTTTAGGCTTCGCTTTGAATTTTAAGCTTATTTTTTAGCTTAGAGCTTTGAGTTTTAGGCTTCGAGGGGCACACTTTTTACCGATTATAATACTACATAATCTTACTAATATTATAAATGCGAAAGTTTGTATGGATGGTTGGATGGTCCTTACTCTTTCACGCAATAAACATCAAATGGAATTTTAAAATTCTTTCATTAATCGAAAGCTACATTATTTGCCGGTAACAAAGGCAATATATATTGGTAAGCTCTGGCGTAATGAATAAGCTGTGGCTTTATGAAATTATGTATCATACGTTTTCTGTCCCTAACAAAATCGAGTTATTGCAAACGTCAAACAAATTGTTTCCTTGGAAACAATGTTTTTTTTTAAATTTTAGGCTTAAAAAGAGTGCTTTGTTGTGCTTAAAAAGAGTGAAAAAAGAAAGTTGGCGTCGTAGTTAATATCTACCTATCTCTAAAAGTGTTTATTGTCATTTTGTTATTTTTTTACGTTACTCTGGATTCAAATATGAATAAAGGGAGTAGGTACTTAAAATAAATTTCTATTTCTATAATTTAAATATTTTCTAAAATAGAATTTTTATTTGCGAAATGTCATTCTCAAGATTTTTATTTGTCTTACCGTTATTTGTTGTTTGTATTATGTGATTTTTTTTGAACAGAGATAATTGGAAGAATGGGAAATGACATAGGCTACTTTTTATCACGGAAAAATATTTCATTACCGTGGGAAAATTCTTTATACACTAATTTCCCACTAATACCGTGCGAGCGAAGCTACATAATTTCAGACCTTTGCGGATTCCGTTGGAAGCAACGCATTTTGAAAATAATTCCATTATTAGAGTTCTGAAGATTGCAACCATTAAATACACCGGGCGTGTGTTTAGTCTGACTATGATAGATTCCGATTCTGCACAATAGCGCCTCTTAAATTTGATCCTGAGTTATAACGTTTAAATTATTTTTTCGACTTTACTTGACATGTGTTGAGAATACATTCCATAACCTAAACAATTACGAAACTATGCGGATTCTGGAGATTTCCTTGAAAGGGCGAATTTGGATGCCTGTTAAATATGATTCTGCAATGTACATAGTTCCAGAAGTTATAGATATGAGACATACCAGGCATGGGTTATGTTCTTCTAATAGATTTAAATTATTGTTCATAAATTTAAATTTTTGGAGGAAAATAAGACTATATTCTGTTGAAATAAAATTGTTATCATACCACTCAATTTAGTGTTAATTTACATCTACCAAGTAGTTTTAAATCACCGATTCAGCATTATGCGCTATTGGTGCCTCTGCTTTGAGTATTGCGGATAAACCAGGCTTATAAATATTACCTCCTCGGGTTCTTGTGCTCTTTGTAGATTGTATAAAAAATTTGCTTGAAGACACACTTCATACCAACATTATGTGCTCCAGTCCTGGGTATCAATAAAAATTGCAATGTCAGTATTTTGTGCTCCTGGTAACTTTGAAGTATTGGTATGCTTTGAATTAAGAGTTTTCAGCTTCGAGCTCTCAAAGATTTGAAATTTGAGCTGTGAGTTCTGGGTTTTTATCGTGTTGCGAAAAAGATTCGGCAAACCACAAAGTTCAAAGATGGATTACAAAAATTCCTTTAGGAAGACGTCTTTTTTTATATGATCTGCATGAAGAAGTCGGGGACGCCCGAGGAAGACATGGCACGACCAAGTGAATCAGATACTTGAGTCGGGTCATGTTTAAGTCAGAATAATAGAAGAGCATGTTATGAGACGATGTATGAATGTGAACGATGCAAGGAGTGTATGCCAAGTTCGAGTTGTTTGGTGGTCCGTCCTATCTGCCTACCCCTGCGGAGAAACGGCGGCGTGATGGTTAGTTAGTTTCGGTATTCCGAGGATTGCATTCACGAAATAAACCAGTCATAAATTTGACGCCTGTTGAGAAGAGAATCGGCAATCTACCTAACTTACAGTTGTGAGGATTGCTTAGGTTATGTACACCCGGCGTACATTTAAAAAAATATACGTTTTACCTCTTCCAGCTCTTGTGCTCCTGGTTGAAAGTATTGAAAATTGAAATATTTTGTAGCAATTTATCTACCAACTAAGTTTCAAAAATTTTAATTTTAATAACCTCTTCAGAGCATTTTGCACTCCTGGTACAAAATAGTGGGAAATGGATGAGATAAACCGGGCGTAAATTTAAAAAAATATTTTATCTCTTCACTCTCTTGTATCCCTGGTAGATTTAAATAGCAAAAACATTGTTTTTTGGAGTTTTTTTTTTGTTATTATGACGAAACTCTTTATTCCTTCGTCCGTGTCTTTAACGAAATTATTTTTTCTTACCCCTGCCAGCCGAGCGATTCCGTATCTTCTGTGGGATCGTTATAAGATAACGGAGTGATCTCCTGTGTGATTTTTACATATTTACAGTCAAATATTTTAGGTTAGATCGACTTGAACGCGAATTCCTGTATGTATGCATTATTTTATTCATTTAATGTACGATACAAAGCAAATAACAGCCACAAACATCACACCAATCTGACAAGAGATCATATCCGTGATGTAATAACCAAAGATATTCAAATACAATTCAATATCTTTGGTAATAACTATAGAATCGCTCGGCTGCATTGTTTGCTCCTGATATATTTTTAATACCAAAACCTACAAATAATTTCAGCAATTGACCCATACTTTGTTCTCCGGTTACGAAGAACTTTTGGCTTTAGGCTTTTAGCTACGAGTTTTGCGCCTGACGAAGATAAATCCGTAATCAAAGCATTTTTTTAGCTATGCGAATTGCGGAAATTCCAATGGGAAGGCGCAAAATGAACGCCTGAAATGCTGTACTTTTTATATTTATTTAATTAATAACTCCCTTTTTAGAGATTTTACACAGGCATACAAGAGTAAAAATTATACAGTATTACATAACTGAACTGCCTCAGTAACAATATTCCGCATGTTAGTGATGTTCTGATGTTTAATGAAATTTATTTTATGATAGTGGTGGTCTTTCATAGAGGTGAAACTGAAAAAATCTCCTTCTCAAGTAAGTTGTTCAATTTCCTGCTTTGTTGAAAAGTTCTTGAACAATAAATATATCTTTTTTGTCACCGCAAAATAATAATAATTTAACAATTTGTATAATATGGCCATTTTTTTGCTAGGCCAAGAACCCTACAAATCCAGGGTCCAGTAGCAAAAGAGTCAAGGAGCTAATCTCTCCACACAAACGTTGTTACTATAAAAATAAATAAAATTACAATAGGATTTAGTGCAATAAAACAATATTTCAGGATCATTTGTTTATTCATAATATCCTGAATAGATTCGTTGATTTATTTTATCTCGTGCGTTAACAAACTTTGTAAATAGTGCCATAAATATAGCAATTCTGACAATCGATTAATAATTTAATGAGATTATGGACATTTCATGAATGTTACATTGCAGGAACAAATTCACTAAAAGAAGAGCTACTAGTAAAAGCTGAAAATTATCCATTTACATTGTAGACAGAAATATTTACAACGACCCAATGAACTTATAGCTACTTGGACTTGAAAAGCTAGTCCAAATCCGAAGGAATGCGAGTTAACCAAATCGGTTAACTTTCACATAATTTATTTATTTTTATATTATTTTCTTTTGATGGGGAGCGAACCGTAAAAAGGTCAAATATTCTGGCAGCGGCGTGATTCATCTCTTGGTTTGAATAAATTATCACAAAGCATCTGATAATGCACATTTTTAAATTGAGAGATCCTTTATTTGTTTTTTTTTTATATAGAATAAATGTTACCATGATGAATGGTTGTGATGGTTCTGCAAAATAAGTACTACAAATCTTTAAACAGACCTTCATTAACCAAGAAAGCGGTTTAACCTTTTCGAACCAAATATTTAATCTCTTTCTAGTGTACTTTAAGGACTAAAATTATGAAAACAGAATGGTGAAAATAATTTTATGTTTAATGATTTTATTATATCATTTTTTTTTAAATGGTAAGTACTTGAAAGAAAGGTTTACCTCCAATCCAGAAATTGCATGGCAACATTTGACTAAGGTCTTTGGCATTATATTTTGTTTTATATGCATTTTCACTTTGGCCACGTTGAAATGGTTGCAGAACGTTTGACCTCCCGCAGTCGCTTAACACAACATTGAAAGCCTTATTTCTAATAGGTATGAGTAATAATACTAGACTACATGTCATATAATATTATCGTTATTGAGATGAGTTCCTAGTTACATAGTTCATCCTCGAACATCCTTCATCCCATATCCTTCGATACAGACTAAAACAGACATACATTAGTCGTTGCATTGATTCGCAGTTCATTCAGAGAAAATTTACATCTTTTTGTTCATCGATTCTTGACGTAAAATAAATTTAATACTTCTGAACGTATCAGATTAAGTAAAGTATTCACATCTGATTAATTAATATGTACCCGAATTAATTTCCATGCTTTTGGAATTTTAGCTATTATATTACAATAAGAGTTCAATTCTTAAATAAACACTAATATTTTCTTTAAAATAACAATAATATTTTTTTCCATGTTTTATTACTGTGTAGGTACTTTTTGTAACAATAATAAAGATAGCAAGGAGGCACAAGCGAGTTCAAGTCTACAATAAAATTGTATGTTCGCAGCTTTGTTTCGATGAAGTCTATAATTAATAGAAAAAATTACATAATTCCTAATAAATTTTTCCAGTACCAAATTAATAAATCTATAATCTCAAGGATTCTTTCCATTACACTTGAGAAAGGTACCTTGCCATATTATTAATATTTTTCAACACCTTGTACAGGTACACCATTACAATAAAATATTTATTTCCTATAATCCATATACTTTTTTTTACACTTTGCACCTACGCCTGTGTAGAGAGAGATCTTACATCTGGTTATTAGGCACTTAAACCTTCATAAATTTCTTAATTTCTTGATGATAACGCAAACCACTCTAATTTTATAAAAGCTTTTAAATTGGAAGTACTTCTTTAGAAGGCATTTTTATGTGAGATGCGGTATTGATGTTTTAATTATGAATAACATGTATTTTAATTATTAATTTTGTTTTAACTCCTTATTTTCACTCCGTAGGAACTATGCAAATATTTTGTAACTTGGTACAGTGGATAAATTACAAAATGCAATCTGTCTAAAATAGATATCCTGATTTTATTCAAGTCAAACAATATTGTTTTTCAAAATTGTTGTTTTATATTTACAAACATAATCTCTGTGCTGTGCACTTTTCACACCATTTATTATAATATTCATTTAATGGAATGCCATTATTTATATAAGATTATGCGAGGAGAAGAAAAAGCAGATTTAGAAAATTTAAGCATAAACCATAAAGTTGGGAGATATTTATGTCCTGTTCTCGTATAATATTATAGTACCTACGTGTTATGTGTAGGTATTCTTATTCAATAAATTTGTCCAAGGGGTAAACATTTATCGCATCAATGCACTATTTTATTATCTTCTATTACATAATTCAACTTCAAAATTCCATATTGAATGAGATCGATTAACAAAACTTGTTCTGTCAGATGTTTTATATATTTTCATCGAAGAACTTTTTAAATGTTTATTTTAAATATACCTACATGCATCGTGAGAACGGTTGCAGACATATTGTAACATTGTTTTAATTTAAATATCTTATAACATCTATAAATATGCGCTAACAATATTCAAAGTTATTTTGAACAAATTGCTGTAGAAAAAAAATCTAGGGCACCTAGAATAACAATAATGATACAAAATAATTTAATAAATAGGATTCCAAGGAGAAAAATCATATATAAAAGAGTAAAAAAATCCAGATACCAATTTAAAAAATTGTCATGTCTTTACGTAGTTAAGGTTTAACAATACATAATTTACTAGAATAATATTATCTTAAGTTAACAGAAAAGTATTAAATTATTAAATTAACTAAATTGTACAAAGTGACGTAAAAATAATTTATAAACAAACTTATCCCTAATGTCTCTTTAAAAAAATTATCACCAGTCAATTGTTTATCCGTGCTGTAACAATAACAATGCCAACTCCCCCCGTGCCTTGGTCAAATTCAAATAAAATACTGTTGCTTCATAATTACTTAATTATATTATTTAGAAGAATTATTACTTCTTCTTAATCCTGTGAGAGATTCTATCCCGTGTGATAATACTGAAACAAAGAAAACAGATTATTATTAAAAATGTCACAATTTGTAAGTTCATACTTACATACCATGCATACATAAAATAAAACCAAAAATAAAATCATGAATGTGCTATTCCAGCTATATCAAAAAAAAATCTCTTTAGCCAGTCTAGCGTTTTTGGCCACATTTTGGAAAATTTTCAAACACCCTTGAGCGTTCACTGGCCAAAATGTGACAAATTCGAAGAGAAATTTTAACCATTTATTGGAATTATGTATTTCAAAAGTTCCCCCTAGGTTGTAACTTCGATAAGTAACAAGGATAACTTAGCGTTTTCACTTTTTAACAAGAGAAGTTTCGCATCTCTTCTGAATTATTTGTTGAGATTTCGCTAACTGAAATTATTGAAATATTTTTTTTTACAAATCATTCAGCTTGTGTTTACATATTAAAAAATGCATGTTCAATTGCACAATAATTTATTGTTGCCAGACATATGTGTTAAAGATGGGTAAGTTCTGCATTTTTCCAGAGGCCTCTGAGATGTGCTTCCTTTTAAAAGTAGTTGAGTTCTTGGGGCAGGTCCCGGGAGCCACACCCGATTTGCAAGTGGGTCGGACCGAGGCGCATGGGTTAGACCGGGGCCGGACCTCAGATTCGGAACCCGAAAAAAAGCTCGAACGCGGCTCGGACGGATACACTCGGGTTCCACCGGGCAGGACCTCGGAGCCGGAACCCGTAAAAGAACTCTAACCCGGGACCTGCCGACTGCTGAGTTCCAGGTTTGGGTCCAAGTACTGAACCGGATTCTCTGGGAGTAGTCGATTTGAAAAAGGAATAGAAGTAGAATCCGCTTCCCGGGAAGAACCCAAGTTCAAGAGCCCACTACATCTGAACCTACACATCACTAATACGTTTGACGTAGGAGGCGTACCTGACTTATTAAATTTATATTTGTGATTATCAACTAGACTACAGACATTAAATAGAATTCATAACATTTAATATTCTCCAAATAGGTACAACGTATACCAACTAAAGTAAACAATATGCAGAATTCATAAATTTTTAATTTTTATAATTCTTTTATGAATTCTTAAAATGTGAGATAAACAGCTAAAATGCCAATGGCTCTCTAACACTATAAGCAGTTTACATGTCTCCATATTAAAATTCGGAGGCATGATTTTTTAATGAGGGCAGGAAATTTCCAAATCCATTGTTCAGAAACTGTTGTATTAACTTGATTTTTAAGTAGAACGCTCAAATAGCTTAAAGAAAGATAATAAAATATTGATATCATTCGAGTACTAAATGATATCTTTGTAATCGTGTGACTTGTGGTATGAATTTCTAAAATGCATTGACTTTGATAGATTGATGTCAATCATGTAACATCTTGTGTTCAAGTTAAGGAGAATAAGATAGCTTTCAGAATAATATGCAACGCTTTTAAATTAACGCATAATAGCACCTTCTTCATTCTCAATTCTCCAGATTAAATTTTTCGTAATATGTATAAAAATTAGAATGAATACTGTTTGAAACGTACCTTTATTTGCACATGATGCAAATTTGACTAGTGCAGTATGGGGGGAGGGGGTCGCGCTCTTCCAGGCGAGGGTCGGGGTAGCTGGAGCGGGGAGCTGAAGGGGTTGTGAGGGGGGCGAGGGGAGGTACGGTGGCGCTGCCTGCGAGGTGGCCCCCGGCCCTGCGACCCCGCCCCCGCCCTCCTACTGCCTGCCCCCTGCCCGCACCGCGTCTCCCTCCGCCAGTCCCCCGGCGCGCCCCCCAATCTCTTGCACTCTCGGGCATACGCACTGAACGCCTCGCAGTAACAGTTCTTTGTGGGACACTCGCACATATCCATCATACAAGCCTCGAAATAATTGTGAGGATTCAACTTGTGGCGGCAGGACAATAACGACTCTGACGTATTAAAAAATTTACACAGCCTGCTCGCTACTTTCTTCACTTTTTTATTGCAAGGCTTTTCTCTTAACATGTTCTCTGACTTCCTAGAGCAGGCTTTCTTCCCGCCCACTCGCCAGGAGTTTCCAAACTTCCACACGTCTTCTCTGTTCACTTCCTTCAGGATGACTCCGTTCCTCATCTTAAGATCATCCCTCACTACATTGTTGAAGTTGCCGCACAATCCGCAAAGCTTATCTTTGTAAGAAGTGGGTGCGGCTACTTCGAGGAAGCCGGAACCGTCCCAGGTTAGTTTCACTCCGATTTCGGTGCTGACGTAAATACTGTCATCTTTTCTTTCAATGTGGGCGACATTTCCCGCTACATCGTGAGGGAGTTCGACTCTGGTTCCGTTAACTTTGACTCTTAATTTTCTGCCTAGATTTATTTTGACATCTCCGATCTTCAGTGAGATTGTTTTCGTCCAGGATGAAAACTTTGTATTTCTTCCATCGTTAGTGGCTCTGATTGAAAATGAGTGATTGACGCAGTCAGCAGCTAGCTGATACTTGCAGGATCCTTGGAAGCTGTAAAACTTGCCGTCAAAGGTTTTGTAATGAGGGTCTCCGAAGACAGTGCAGACGCCATCACTCTCAACGCAGCGGTGGCAGCACTGTCCGGGTTGTCTCTCCCTGCGGTATCCTGAATGGCAAGTCAGTGGAGGACACTTCTCCATAGCGCACGTTGGGTCTCCCCGATGGCACATGCAAGAAGTACATTCATCCAGGCGCCACGCCACACCATCCTGAAATTTAAAAAAAGACTTTATATTTTATATAATTACATACTGATAAAATAATAACTAATAGTAATAGATATATACAATATTTCGCCATTAAATTTATACGACGAGAATGCCAGCATTCTTATAAATACCAACCAGGAATTATTAGATTCCTGGTCAAATAAAATTCTTCACGCAAAACACTTCAATTATCTCAACCAAACATATGTTGACAAATTTTCGTCAAACAAATGGTTGAGTATTGGAGAGTTGAGCGCAGAAATAGAAGGCTTTATGCTTGCCATTCAAGATAGAGTCATTAATACTAAAAATTATAGGAAGCATATCAACAAAGATACAAAACAAATTGATGATTTATGTAGAAAATGTTTGGCTTTTCCGGAAACTATAGAACATATTATATCGGGATGTTCTGTGTTAGCGCCGTCCGAGTATACATTTAGGCACAATCAAGTTTTAAAAATAATTCACCAAAGTTTGGTAATTAAACATAACTTGACTGACTGCCGTAATGTACCATATTATGAATATGAACCAAATTCATTTTTAGAAAATGAATTTTATAAAATTTATTATGATAAAACTATTCTAACAGACAGAACAATTAGTCATAATAGACCCGATATAGTTTTATATGACAAAATTAAAAAAATAACTTATATCATTGATGTCGCTATTCCAAATTCTTGTAATATTCAGAAAACTGTTTCTGAAAAAATAAGAAAATATACAGATTTAGGAAATGAGATTAAAAGAATTTGGCATTCTCAGACTATAAAAATATTACCATTTGTTATTTCGGCTACTGGCATTATACCTAGCTATCTCATTCAAAATTTAGGTGTATTAGATTTGTCAAAAAATTTGTATATAAAAATGCAAAAGTCGGTCATTTTAAATACATGTAGGATTACGAAAGATTTTTTAAATATTTATATTGAGGGATCAGTAGGATTTATCGAACCAGTTAGGATTTCATCAGAGCCGAACCCTCTGATATGAAAATATCTGGAGTCGGTGAAATATTTTCCCATTATGTTTCTGGCGGATTGACGTATTGTTCTTGTATTTATTATACTTATATAGTGCACTTACACTGCGTGTATTTACTAGATATTCATTTGTGGAAAAGTGTGTGGAAGGGTTTAGTCTTTCATTTGGGAAAGATTTAACCCGGAAATAAAATCTGGAGCACCATAAAAAGACAATACTTTTATCCTACTCCAAATTTTGAGAAAGTTTCAAAAGTAGCACATTGGTACTTTTTTATTATAAAATAAACTCTGGTTAAGAAGTAAGCAGCCATCACTTCTAATTATACTATTTATTTAAATATTATTCATCTATTGTATTGGAAAGGGAAACTTTCGGAAACTTTTGGAAAGGGAAACTTTTTATTCGGTTGTGTCTGTAACTCTGGTTTGTTAAACTCTAGAACTCGAATTTCCTTTGAATTCAAGTATCATTTTCAAAATCGGAACTGATTGTATGAAAAATTCAGACAAACGATGGTGTAGAGTGTAGATTGTAGATGGTGTACAGTGTGGTGTGGTGTATGGTGTACCCTCTCCACGGGGGGACAATTGGGGCAGGTGTCTCTTTCCTTTTTTAGTGTTAATTTGCCAACGGTGGTATTCATCAAACAAGTACAAACACTCACCTCATAAGTCTTCCCGCCCGTAGTACAGGTGGTGCGCACCTCCTCCACGGGGGGACAGTGGGGGCAGCATTCACCCGGCGTGGTGCGTTGATGCTGCGGGGCGCATTCCAACACGGGACACGAGGTACGGCTGCAGACCGTGGTGCCGTTGGCGCATGAGCAGTGCGTGCAGCGGTCCAGCACGAACATCTTGCCGTGCGAGTGATAGTCCTTACCCAGGATACATGGCTTGTTGGGGGTGTGATCTGGAAATTTTAAAATATACGTTAAACGTTAAATAAAGAAAAATGTATCTTTGTATTCAAATTCAACGGTTCCGTGACTAAATAGAACAATCAATAAAAATGAAGAAAAAGAACATGACAAACTTAACCTAACTTGACATGTTATTTTATTATATTCTGTTTTTTTTTTTAATATTCTGTTTTGTAAATGTTCTGTTTTATTTGATTAACAAATACAATGCATTATTCGAGATTAATTAGGGTAATTTTGAATAATTCATAATCTGCGCGTTCTTAGATGGCGGTAATTTAATTATTTTATGACAAAACCTCTTGGTGGTGGGTGGGACTTCTTTAAATGTCCCAAGAACAGAGGCTTAAGCACCTCTTTCCATTTATAAACCATTTTGACTACGTTGACAACACTATCTTTCGCGTGACTATGGCGCGCACTAATGAAGATCGAGTGTATAATTCAATACTTGTGTTTACACATTCATTTTTCATTCAACCGTGTTGAATGTTGAATGGTGAAAATGAAAATATTGACAAAGCTCAATATTTTCAACATGATTGATCAGCAACATTGAATTATTCACATATCATAATTAATTTATATTTATATGATTCAATTTTGTTGCTACGTCCAAATTGAAATACAGAAGTGAACCCTGTAATTTTTTTTTTCTACATGAGCTCCACACAGGAGGCCCTGAGGATAATAATTTCCCTCGTGGCCTATCTCATCTTTGGGTATGCTGTGTGGAGGGTTTTTTAAGGAAAGGAAGGAGAGGAGAGTTCTGCGAAGGAAAAGGTTTTAAGGGGTGGGTAGGAATCTGGGGTTCAGTGTGTCCTGGTCATCTGCCTCCAAGACCTAGAAAACCTGACCCCATGAACCCGGGCACCCCTGCTAAATATCGCATTAAATACTAGTTTCTAGATCTAGTTAATAAAAGAAGGCATAATTGTGACCGAAATGATTAACAACCTATTTATTTTAGGGGGCATACATTAATTACGTGAGCAGTTTTTGTTCCAATCTAGAACCCCCCCTTGGTGAGATAAATTTGGGCTACTTCGTATATTCTTTTCAAGTAACGTGAGATTTTTCTGGAACCCCCCCTCCCCCTTTTGAGCTAACGTAATTAATGTATGCCCCCTTATACATATATTCAAAAATAGAAATTTAAAAAACTTGTTCATTGTAATTCATTGTAATTCAACTTACACATACATTAGAGACACATCTCATGGTCAAAAACATATCCAACAAGTAACTACTAACACAACATTTGGGCAAAAAAGCTTCTTGTATTATGGTATTAAACTTTACAATAAAATACCACTCTCACTTAAAAACCTCAACAGTATAACATTTAAATCTCAAATAAAAAGCTGGATACCAAATATAGGGAGAACAGAAATAGAAAATATACTTATATCAAATACAGACTAAAACCGAATCTACTGAACTGAATTATAAAAAAAACACCATTTTATTTAATTTTTAATTATTTTTAAAAAATACTACAATACATGATACCTATATGTTTATAACTAATTCATATTAATTTCTTATAATTAAATTATAATATGTAAATGAAATCCTCAGCACGGGAAATCCCAGTGAGGATATCATTATCTCTAGATGTTTGTAAAGAAAGTAAGACAATAAATAATTATTATGTAAATAGCACCATCTATGAAAAATAAAATACCACTTAGCCGAGACGCAAGCCATAATATAAAGGACGCATAAAAATGTACTTTAAATGGCACAACACAGATGGCAATGATGAATTATTTTAGGGGTGAAAATAAATATTTCACAAACGAATAATATTATTTTGTATTATCAAAAAATAAATAGGTACCTATAACATTGTTATCATTTTCACGTCATGATTTGAATTTTTGAAAATTTAACAGTTCCTGTAAAACAGCGATTCTCTTCCCGTTTCAGCATTTTATCAAATTGTAACTATGTACTGTAAATGTTGGTCGTGTGTCGGGCTATCGTATATTGTACCTATTATTACCTATGTTGCATAATGTTTTAGGGTACATACATTCTAAAATGTGCGGTTTACGTTGTAAGTTGTAGGTACATTGTAAGATGTACTTGTAAGTTGAACGTTGTGCATTGTACGCTACAGGACCTAGTTGTATGTTGTTACTGATCTGGAAAATGATTATGACGTATGATTGATTGCTATACGTTGTAAGTTCTACGTTGTATGTTGTAAGTTGTATGTTGTACTTTATTCGTTGCCTGTTGTTACTGACCCGGAAACTGATAATGTCGTATGTTATTACTGACCTGGAAACTGTTTATTTCGTATGTTGTTACTGACCTGGAAACAGTAGCTTGGCAGGCCTTCCTTCCCCGCAGATGGGACAGCATCGGCCAGGCACGGTCTTCTGCAGCGCGAGCGGGCACGGCAGCACGGGGCAGGCACGCTTGGCGCACGTCAGCTTGCCCTTGGAGCAGTGGCAGTTCAGGCAGGGGTCCTCCCACAGGGTGGCGTCGCGCCCCTCGGACACCTTCTGACCATTTATGTGGCAGCCTGGAAGCATTGTAATAACCCTTTTTTAATAAATTTATGAATAAAAATACCTAAAGGGGAAATTGAATTAAATGAGCGCGCTTATAACAAAACATGTAAGTAAAGAGCAATAAGTTCAAATATTTTAAATAACCCACTTTTTCATATCATACTATGATTGATGGTTGGTGACGGCAGAAAACAGAACATGATTAAATAATAGTTTTGCTTAGTATTTGGTTAGGGGGCATACATTAATTACGTGAGCTCAAAAGGGGGTCCAGAAAAATCTCTCGTTACTTGAAAAGAATATTACGAAGTGACCCAAATTTATCTCACGAAGGGGGGAGGGGGGTATAGATCGGAAGAAACACTACACACGTAATTAATGTACGTCCCCTTAGGTACCTATGGTTTGTTTTTCTTACTTCGCTTTCCTTTATTTATATTTTTATTTTTTAGTTAATATTCTGTTTTGTAATACCTACATATTTATATTTAGGAATGAGAAAATTTTATTGATATATTTACAATACTATGTCTACGAACGGTGAGCTCTGGAGTCATGAAATTTGCACAGTATTTTTCAATGTGGATTTTTATTTGTTTATTATGTGAATACCTGACAAGACTCTCAGCTGCTCCCGTCTGGAGAGGCTGAAGGTAGTGGGGAGGAGGAGATGGGAAAGAAGAAGGAGGGGAAGTACCTGGCTATTCAGATCTGGTCATTAAACACGACTTGTAACTAAAGTTTTCATCTAGGGATCTAATGAGAACAATCTTAGCTCAGGGGAAAACATTTAGCATAGCAACAGGAATTGAAATGAAACATGCTATTTTCAAATCAACAAAATTTATTACGCACATGGAGGATAAATGTTACAGCATATCCTTGACTCTATAATTTAATTTTATCTTAATACAATCTCAGGGAAGTGGTTCAAGGTCCCCATGAGGATCTCTTGAAAAGTGAAGTTGGCAATTTCGACTTCCTACCTTACACGTGTGACATGTATGTGGAACAAAGGGGCACTAACCTGTAGATAATAGTAATGTCGGGCGCCAGGCCAGTCGGATGAACATGGCCAATTTAATATTAATTATAGTTAACTAACAACCAGTATTTGTAATGCGATAGCTAACGCCACACCACGATATCAGCCGGAGATCTCCCGGTCTCAGGAACTGTCAACCTGTCTCTTCTCGAAAATCCCTTGCATAAATAAACCAGTCATTAGATTGATAACTTCCTGCTTTTTGCTCAGACAAAATTTCAACGCTATTTCACCATAGATACGCCATAAATGTGACAACTTTTTTTTTTTTCCTCGCGGTATGACGTCGTAGACACCATCGACAAGAATAGAGGAAACAATAAAAGGCTCGACCATAAACAATATAATCATCTTTCAGTACCTACCCAATTTTTTTAGCCTAAAATATTATTTTAAAAATAAAATGGAATGTCATAATAAATGAAAACTCAATAATATGTTTTAATATTTTATTATAAACAGGTAAAAACAGGAAATACAATACAATAATACAAGAAGAAGGAAATACAAGGGCATGTAGAGCGAATGAACGAAGAAAATAGTGTAAGAAGAGTATACGACACATTTGTGAATGGTAAAAGAAGACGGGGACGCCGGAGGAAGTGAATCAGATACTTGAGTCGGGCCATGTCAAAAGTCAGAATAATAGGAATGTATGAGACAATGTATGAATGTGAGTGAGGCAAAGGGTGTGTGCCAAGACCGAGTTGTTTGGCGGTCCGTCCTATTTGCCTACCCCTGCGGAGAAACGGCGTGATGGTTAGTTAGTTAAAAACAGGAAATACAAGAATAACCAACTAACCATCACGCCGTTTCACCACAGGGGTGGAAAGACAGGACGTTCCGCCAAACAACTCGGTCTTGGCACACACTCTTTGCCTCATTTACAAATCGACACATACATACTATTCTGACTCTTGACGTGGCCCGAGGCAATATCTGATTCACTTGATCGTGGCAGGTCTTCCTCTGGCATCCCTGAGTTCATCTACCACTCACATCTGCGTCATATTACTTACATTCCATGCTTCGTTCATTAGCTCTACATACCCATATACATATCTGGGGGTCCCTTTCTTAATCTTACTCATTACGATTAGCCTCGCATTCTTTGCGAATCTCCACATTTCTCACATGATCATAAATAATAATATTTTAATGATCTGCATAGCGCCAGTTTTGTAAAAAAATCACCTCAAAGGCGCTCTGCACAAACTTATAAATAAAGTAGAAAACCACTTTAACTTATAGCAAAAAATTTCATCCACCGGTTCAGCGATCACTAATATGAAACTATACTCGTACATTCGTTTTGACCAATAAACGCTATGCTGCGTAAAATATACACATATAGCTTTCATTATACTCAGTACAGGCAGAAAGGGACTATACAAGATTTTATCACACATACGCCTCGGGGATCTCATTTCTACAGCATTCAGTCTACTTTCATCTTTCCTCTGCCAGTTCCTCACTGCCATACATCAGGTACAGTACTGACTTCACTTCTTTGGACTTTTCAGTTTTTTTGTTAGCGCCAACGCCATTCAATCCTCCATTAATAGTTACCCGCATTTACCCTTCTTTCAATAACTCTATCAACCTTCCCATATCTTGTAAACATACTTCCCATGATATACAAAGTCATTCACCCGCTCAAGCATTCATCATTCACAACTGTATTACAAACTGTTTTTGTACTCTCTCTACTGACAAAAATATAAAGTACAAATAGAAAAGGCGTACTGAGAATGTGTCGTTCTTGTCGAGTTCTGGTGGAGACTCTTCCTTCTTGTGTTCTCTCAAGGACAGCGGTGCCAGGAAGTGGTGGAATAAGTCAGCCCCCAATCTCCCGGTATGACACCACAACGTTACTGAAGGAAATGAGTGTACTCCAGCATTTGTAGTCTCCGCCAGCCTGCCAGCTGTAGGGGTAGAAAGTAGGCAGCCTGACACTATATCCGTCACTTTGGTGTTTCGAGCTGAAAGTATTAGAAAAACTCGTGAGATACATAAAGACAGACAGATCAAAACAAAACATTATAAATACGTGAAAACAAGATTAAATTAATGTACCTATGACACTATGAAGTGATTGTAATTATTCGCTAAAATAGCCGTACGAAATGAGCTTAAAATTCCATATAAATAATCAACATAAATATTTGTACCTGGAGGTTATGAATTCACGACGATTATGCATTCAATCGCAATGTGCCATTTCACGATAGTATTATCCAAAAACACATGCACGAGTTCTCAAAATCGGGTAAACAATGTATTCAAGTCTGCTAATTCCACACCACGCTGATATTTACATGTTTAAAGTTTTAGATTGCGCTCGGGTAAATAAAGCGTGACATTTTTAAGAGCGACCATTTTGGATTATACTGGATCATTACTGGATTATACACTGATACACATACACATACACATTACACATACGCATAGCTGTCAAGCTTTCCATTGGTCCTCGCGGTATGACGTCACGCAGTCACAGAAATTTACCATTTTTGAACTTGGTTGAAGAAATGAAGCGGAGTTATACCCCCCTGATCCCTTGAGTGGCCTCTCCTCAAATTCAACGGCAGATGTCGCTTCTGTTGTTAGTGCGCAATGAGTCACATCTAGCTGGAAGTCGGCCGCTCTTCGCAATGCAACGTCAACATATTAATGTAATCAGTTATAAACTGTTACAGACTTAAGCCATTTTAAGCAACGTTTCAATTCTGAATGTCAATTCTGGTGGTCCTTACACTAGGGCGATACTAGGAGTATCTTCCACTCTGGACCGTGCCGCAAATATACCGTAAAATGAATTAATTGTGATATAACACAAATCGATCAAATAAAATTTATTTGCGCACGCCGGGATTCGAGCTCGCGACCTTCGGATTGTGAGTCAAGGGCCTTACCCCTCGACCACGGCGGCCATGTAGGCCAGTGCAACTCTTTTCAACTAGCAGCGTAAGTTTTAAATTCCATAATGAGTTATGGAGCTTTAAAATATCCATTGAATGATCCTGTAAAACTGTAAAGACAAGATGCTGTAGGTAGGTATTATTTTCCGTATTTATCAATGTTATTATTGTTCAAAACTTGGCAAAAAAGTGTTGAAACTTGATTCTCTAGCGAAGCCGGATAGTAACCACTAGCAATAAATAAAGCAAGGTAACAAATTAAATGTAAAATAACACATAACGCCATCTATCATTCTGGGAAATTTATTGTATCACTTCTCTTTTCAAAACACTTGTAAGAGTGTCAAATATAGCGAAGGTTGTTGTATTTGATTCCAATGAGGATTTCCCAAACACTTTACTCATATTTACTGGTTTTTTATTACAGTATTGGATTGTCACTGCCATTTAACAACTGGAGGTATTTGAAGAAGCGGTCTTACATATTTTATTAATTATATTCTGTTTCTAACATTCCGCGAGAGTTCTTAGCGGAGCCAGTTTCCAAATCCGTGTTTAACACTGAAGAGATGAAGAGATAGAAGTGTGAGGTGGGTATATCCGTGCTCACAAAGTAGGATAAATTTGTCTTGCTTTTTTGGTAAAATTTATCTAACTAATCAATCTTAGCCAACAACGGATTAATGAAACAATTGACAATTCTACAAAACAGAGCTATGAGAACTATATTGAAGAAAAATAGTTACACTTCAGTCAATAAAGTGTTGAACGAGTTAAATATCTTGTCATTTAAACACATTATTTACTTCAATACGATATTGTTAAACTACAAAATAATCAATGGCCATGCGTCTATTAAATTGCTAAGAAAAATTGATAAACTACAAATAAACAAAAGTTTCAACTGACCGTAGAAAGTAAGACTATGGTATCCCCAATTGGGGTATACTTATTGTGATGCTGAATGGTAAGGATATGGCGAAAAGGAAGGTTGGGTTGAATTACCTACGCAGGAGACGGGTAGCGTATTCCCAAACCCTAACGCGTTTCAGTCGCGCTATAGACTGAAACGAGTTAGGGATTGGAATGCGTAAATCACTTTCCAAACACTACCGCGTTTCAGTCGCCTTCGCGCTTTGTAGCTCTCCGTTTCTGTTAGGGTGACGACCATAATTATAGAAGGGTAAGCAGAGAGGATGGACCGCGTTTTTTTTACTTACGAAATCTTTTTTTACATTGAAAAAAATTATTTTTTAAGTAAAAAAAAAACGCGCGTTTTTTTTTTCTGCTTACCCTTCTATAATTATGGTCGTCACTCTAACAGAAACAGAGTGCCACAAAGCGCGAAGGCGACTGAAACGCGGTAGTGTTTGGAAGGTGATTTATGCATTCCAATCCCTAACGCATTTCAGTCGGTAGAGCGACTGAACCGCGTTAGGGATTGGGAATACGCAGACGGGTAGGAGGAAGGTTGGATTGAAGTTCCTGGCTATTCAGATCCGGTGACCGAGCATGGTTAAAGCTATTTCAAGCAACGTTTTGACACTGCATGTTGATTTTCACAAGGGCAGTACCGAGATTATCTGCCCTATGTCAGGGGTGTCTGGGGCCTGGGGGTCAAAAATTCTTGATTTAACTGGCGACATTAGTTTTCTTTCAAATCAGTATAGATCACACTTCTTGATAATATTTGTTCAGTGTGTTCAATATGTTTACTGGCAGGAATGTAACATAAATTACCATAGACATATAAAAATTTCGAAAAAACAAAGCCTTAACAATTATGGTGGCAAACACTTATGCAGATATTCCTTAAAAAATAATTAAGCAATAGAAATGGTCGGTTAGACTGACATTTATCATATTTCACTGACGTTTGTTCGTGTTCATTATTTTTGTGAAAAATAAGCATCTTGCATACATTTTTAATTGTCTCAAAAAACATGATTTTTCTTATTTTCCACTGAGAATACGAAAATGCTACAAACTTTGTTTCATTCACGGTTTTTTTAATAAATTATACAGTTACGAGTTTTACGTTGTGATAATAAACATTGTGGATATTAAACCATAGTTTTTCTAATATGTTATTAACCAGGATGAAAAACGTAGTTTCGAGAAATATGCGTTCAAGTTTTGCTGAAGGATAATTCAACATACAAACTATTTAAACTTTCTTAAAATTTCAGTAAGACGGAAGACATTTAAAAATGATTATATTTGTTATAACTAATAACAAAATAAAAGGTTTAATTAATAAAGTTAAGTAATAAGGTTTCTCCTGCGGGCTAGAGCAGAGAGAGAACTGCTCACATTAGTAAAAGTCAGGAAAATTTCATATCTGGGTCACATACTTCAGAGAAAATATCACTTGCTCCAAAGGCAAGAAATATCACTTGCACCGATTAATATTAAAAGGCGACCCTCTGCATGGGCGGAGACAAATGTTTTGTCCAGTACAAGATAGACATGCATTTACCACAGTGCGATCGCCAACGTCGGGGGGACCTGATACCTGATAGAGCACACGAAGAGGAAGAATTAACCATAGAAGAACTAAGTATGTAGAACTCAGAACAGATATAATACCTAGTATGAGGTCTACATAACGACAACAAAAAAATGTTGATGTTTTTTAAGTATTCAATAAAAATACTTTTTTTTTTTATTAGCTTTTGAAATTATTTACGGTTGTCATACCGACTGTGTTTTGGTAAAATCCTTCAAGGCAATTGGGAATTAACTGATAATTAGGTCAATTTTTGAGAATATTACTTTTCATTGGTTTCGTGTAGAATAGTCTTCGAACTACCATCATAAAATAATTTTAGCTGATTAGGGCATTTTTAGGTCATATACTTCGAGGGGAGAAGTATCACTTGCTCCATTTAATATTGAAAGGCAAGATAGAGGGTCGCCGAGGGCCTGGTAGGAGACAAATGTCTTGGCTGCGAAATGTACAAGAGTGGACCGGCATTAGAAGTGTGGAGGAGCTATTTCGAGCAGCCCAAGACAGAGAGACATTTTCAAGAGTGATGTCAACGTCGGGGGACCTGATAGGGCACACAAAGAAGAAGCAAGAGCATTTTTGATACTAAAAACAAATTTAGGCGTAATTTTTAAAGTTATTTCGTAACCAAGAATTACTTATCCCTCAAATATTTCATAATTAAAAATGTATTTGCAGTATTTTTAAAAGAAAAATTAATATTAAATTCAGGATTTAACATTTCAAAAGTACCAATTGGCGATCCCTTAATGAGTCAACTTCGTTGATGTTTTATTTAATAAAAAAATAAAAAATTATCTTGTCTTAAAATCTTATTTTACATTAAAATGTTGAACAACAAATAACCCTTTTTTCATTGTTTGTTTTGGGGTGTTATGCAGTGTTGCGCTACCTCCTTCTTTAGCCGACGTTTCGGACAGCCCGAAACGTCGGCTAAAGGAGTAGGTAGCGCAACACGGCATAACACCCCAAAAACAAACAATGAAAATGCTTTTGGCCCTGAAAATCTAAAAACAAATAACCCGCTTTCATAAAAAAACTCCAAGATTTTTAATTCGTTTTACGAATTTGTAAATATTCATTTTAACCGACTCCTGAATGTTTTCATTTAAATATTTATTTATTTAGGGTTATAGTGCCCAGGTATGTTTAAGTGTTTTGGTATGCATAAATTTCGTGATTAAGTATTAAAAATCTTAGTTTCCATTATCGAAATCCATAAAAGATTTAGAAAATACTGAATCGTCACGCAAGTGGCTCATTTTGAATACCAAACTACGAGTTGTCAATAAATGGAGTTATGCTAATTCAAACGTCACACTCCGCTAGATTCGAAATGTCAAGCAGTAAACCCAATGACATGTCCCATAACTATCAACCGTGTTATGATCACCTGAAGAATGTCGCCAATGTGTTTACCTATTATTCTTAATTCCACACTTTAGTCTGAAAACAAGATAGTGTTATGTTATGGATCCGGATGGCGAACATTTAGATAGCAGTTACTGTTGCTCAATTTGCTAAGTGCCCTATTATCCCTGAAGCGTGTTTTTCCGGCGCATGGGATTTTTCCTATCACGACCATTTCGAACACGAATATTGCTCACAGATTTTTCCGGACACGGATTATTCAAAGACACATTAAAAAACTCCAAACCCTTTTTAAATTGTATTCAGATTTAGGTATGTCAAGGATAGTTATATTTTTAGGTTGGATTCAGCGTTAAAAATATATCACCACGTCAATTAAAATAAAATAAAAGCTCTTAATCTAAAAAATCCATGCACCCTTGACTTTGCTGAAAAAATAATAATTTGAATACAAAAATATTTTTGTGCGGACTGATTTACGCACAGTGTCCAATAATACATTTTAATTTTTTTAAAGTGGGTAGTCACATAGTTTATGAATACTCTCTTAACGATCAAGATTTTTTTTGTATATATTTCTATATTTTTCATTTTATTTTTAATATTTATTTGACCTATAACTTATTCTGTATCACCACTGGTTGCATGTTTAATTCGCTTATCATTTTATTTTTAATTTAAAGAAGTAATTCAACATATTGTGTTTAACATACTCGTATGCTTTATTAATTATTTTATAAATCAAAATCCTACCATTGACCCTACCACAAATAGTTGTGTAGCACAACTGTATCATGTTAATTTAATATAAAAGCCCACTAGGCCGTAAACAAATAAATATTTAGTAACCTCAATAACATTTGTGCGCAATAATCTTTGTTTGGAGTTTTACTTGGGCGTAATCATCTTGTGCGGAAAAATTTGTTGCGCATTATTTTTGATCGGAAAATCACTAAATCTTTTTTTCCAATCCGAAATACCTTTTAGGATTTTCGTGATGTAACACTTTAAAATAACGTAATTTTACCGCAGATTCTCTTTCACTGAGCTTGATTTATCTGTTATGAGTTTTACGTATCAGAGTTGTTCAGCATTATTTATTGGTTTGCTAATAAATTTACATAGAAAACAGCTTCAATTATTGTACGTGTCTCTGTTGAATAATCGCTTAATCAAATAATAACCCTCGCTATTCGCTATTTGACTTGGAAATTCACATTCAGGATCTCGCGACTGCAACAAATAATCCCATTTAGTACCAAAAGCGCGTTATGTAATGGGTATGTAATATAAAAGTTCTAAATATTCTCTAAATTTCTCTTTTATTAAAGTTGAAAAATGCTAAAACAAAAAATCTTTCTCTAGACGTGCAAATCTGCTTTTACTAAAAAGAATTTTAAAATATTTAAATTTATTAATTGACATTAATATTTTTTATTAATTTTATAAAGTATGATATTTAAATCACGTTAAGAATCATACTACACAGATTTCCAACTGCCCAGAACCGATTGAACTATGTTACAGAGTATTATGAAGCTGAAGGAAGCGAGAGAGGGAAAGGAGAGTTTGTTTTTTGCCGATCTTCATGATTTATAGATGAGGTTTTTTTTCTCCCTATTTTAATCTCCGATTGAACTCCCAATGAGATATGTCACGAACTGCGACTGCTGATCACTGCGGTCGTCATTGGTCACCATAATAATAATTTGATAATTTTTCTACAATAACATTATACTGGACGCGGGGTAGAAATCTCAAAGTGGGAAGCCAAACACAAGACGATTGTAGCTGTCTCTATTTCTAGTACTTTAGTACTAAACTCTTACGCGTCGAGTGAGGTCGTGTCTTACCAGTAAGTAAATTGCATTGCAAAGCGCCAAAATGCCCTCCTGTGTGATGAGAAAATGCTTCAATTACACGGCAAATAGTCGTAAAGGCGAAGGAATAACACTTAATTTGTAAGTACACGCAAATTACCTATTATTATCAATTATTATAATTATTACAATTAATTTTATAATAATACGTCATCGTATTCTTTACCCTTCCCTGTCCATTGTGTAACCGAGTTAGAGTATCTTGTTATCTCAGTCACACCCATAGGTCACACCCGTGGAGTGAAAGCAGTATTCGGCAAAGAAATTAATAAGCCGCCCTACCATATATCTATGACATTCACACACGTACATTCTTTGATTGTCTATCTTTATCACACAGGAATAAAGTTTTTAATTTAGAAATTATACTGAAAACCGCTGAAAACAAAAGAGTGTTGCTTGCTTTCCACATTATATTGTGAGTATGTGAGACTATGGCGAGTATATTTATATAAAGTCATTGTTTTTCTAGGGCTCTGTGCAATTAATCTAATAATCCAAGATAACTGATTAATTAAAAAATTAGAACAAACGTAAGTATTTAATGTATTATTTCACACAAATTTACAGGCAGCTGAAAACCTTATTAACTCCATGATAATAAAATTGCAATTATGTTTACCAACTCATCGAGAAATACTGTAACTACATTACGTGTAATTACTCAGGGGTAATATTGATAAATGGCTGTGAAATTGTTAGCAATATGACATATTATTATTTTATTCATATTAAATTCTGATATGTATTTATGTTAGCATATTAACAACCTAGCAGGTCGTGTAGAACTTGCAACATAATATGCTATAATTTACATTATATTGTCAAGACAGATCATAACATTAAATTTAACATTAACTTTATACTCTACTAGCTGTTTCCCGGCATGCATTGCAATGCCATATTCAAATAAATAAAATGTTACTCCTTGCATCTCCTTTCCTGTGCGTTCCCCTCCAGCGTTCCACTTCCACCTTCCCCGCCACCGCTTTACCGCTCCCCCGTCCCGCTAACCCCCCTGGCACTTCATTTCTTGACTCCTCTCCCGCCCGGCCCGTAGCCGAAACTTTTTTGTAATACTAACATTTTTAAACTCGTGATATCTTTCTAATTAAATATCCGAATTAAAAATTCAAAAAGTTAAATAAAGGTATTGAAGCTGTCTTGAATATAAAGTAATTTATTTTGATAAGGATTAAAACCAAGATACAAATAAAGAGTCTTTTCAAGGGGCGACATTTTAATTAAATTTTTAAAATAAAAGAATACTTATTGTGGCATAACCATAATAGTTAGACATATGATGTTACGACCTTTTTTGTAAATAATTATGTTTTCTACAAAGTCATAGTAAGTAATTTTATTCTATCATCAACAGTTTTGGCAGCGCACGCGATTTAAAGAATATTTTAGGTAATTTTTTTACACCCTGGGTTACATTATTGAAGTTTTAGTAAGGATGCTTATATTTTTTTTAAATATAATATAGCCTATGTCACCCAGGGATAGTGTAGCTTCCCAACAGCGAAAGAATTTTTCAAATCGGTTCAGTAGTTTCGGAGCCTATTCGATGCAAACAAACACACAAACAAACAAACAAACAAATATTACCTCTTTATATAGTGTATATATATATATATATGTGTAGTAGAAGTAGATTATTTCAACATTTTCTTCATACTTGTTCACACATAGGGGTAGGGGGTGGGAGTGATTTTTCGAAATATCATGTAGACAATTATCTTTTATAGTTTTGAATGTCAAGTTTGCAAAATTTCGTCAACGTTGGAATAAAACTGTAGATTGGTACACAAATCAAATCAACAAACAGAAAATCAATTATATATACATTATATTATGTATATAAGAAGATTTTGTAACTTTGAAATCTTCGGCGTGATATGTTTTAATGGCGATGGTGTCGTGTTGCTCTGATGAAGGACACTCCAATGCCGTCCGAAAAGAAGAAAGAAACGCAACCCGGCTTATAACCACAAAACATAACAATCTATAGGCTCTCGACTAGCAATCCGGAGGTCACGGGTTCAAATCCCGGCGAGCGCAAATAAATTTTATGATACTGATTTATACGATTTCACAATTTTATCTTTTAAAATAATATACGGTATATTTGCAGCACGTTCCAGAATGGAAGATACTCTCATTATTGCCCTGGTGTAAGACCACAATTCAGAATTGAAACGTTGCTTGAAATGGTTTTGATTATTTTAATAGTCAGGTATTTCTTGATATTCCTCTTCTCCATCTCCTTCCCCTCCCCAGCATATCCCTTCAGCCTCACAACATGCCCCAATTGGGAATGCCATAGTCTCACTGGCTCCAGGGAGCAGTTGGTACTATTTTGCTGTATTCACATAAAAAACATTAATAATAATAATTAGACGACTTGTATAGCGCTTCTTTTGTGAAAAATCAGCTCAAGGGCGCTGTACAAACTTATAATAATATATTTCTACAATCTTACTTCTAACTAAAAACTCGACAAACTATTATAATAACATAAGGCTAAAAATTGCATCCACCGGTTCATCGATCAACGATACCAAACTATACATTATGCACTGTACAGGCAGTCTATAGTCATACTAACACTTATTGTATCTTGATTTCCCGCTAAGCACTTGCATACTGCTTATTAACAACATATGCAGGGTCACTGGAGGTCTAGATTCGTTCAAAATTAAATGTAGATTCGTTCATTCAAAAAAATTAGAGTCCTTGCGAGAGCCTTGACGGAGTAACCATGTGTTACTTAGGAGGCGTCTATTAATGTCTACAGCAATTCCAAAAACTGAACAAATCGGACTAATATCTATGAGAACCAAAGTCAGGACGGATATCTACAGCTCAAACTGCCTACTAATATCTATGAGAACCAAAGTGAGGACGAATATCTACAGCACTGTCAGAGGTTGGATTTGCAATTATGTGTAGCATATTAGAATAACGTAATATTGCGTATGCAGTTTAAAAAACTTAATTTATGTTAAATGTTAAAGGTTAGGTTAAATGTTGGGTTAGGTTAGGTTTTCGTTAGGTTTGGTTAGGTTGGGTTAGGTTAGTATTACGTAATTGAAGTAATTTATGATTTTCCGTACAACCTCTTGCTCAGCTGCCCTCTGTAGATATTAGTCCTACCTACTCTCCATAGATATTAGTCACCACTGGGACCGTCATAGATATTAGTCCGACCTTATCTCTCTGTAGATATTAGTCCTAGATATTTTTCCAACCTATGAGCTGTAGATATTCTTCCGACATACAGTCTGTAGATATTAGTACCTGGAGTCGTTACTTATACCAGGGCGGGTAAGTGGCGGATAACCTCCAATCCCTGTACAGGCAGAAAATATACAGGATCATACTGTTTTTGAATATTTAATACTATCAACTTCTGACTAGTGCATTATTAATCCGAGTAATTTAGAAGTTATTTCGCTGTTTGGGTTCCTGTTCCCGGGACCCTCGGAGTCATCTGCCCCCCACGTAGAGGTCTGGCCGCGGGCGTACTCCGTTCCCTGTTCCCGGCTTCCCTTGTTAGGGCAACATGCAGCTAATAAGACACTATCACGACCGAACAAGGCACTAACCGAACATTTCGGCCGCTTTTATGGACGTAGATTTAATTTTATTTGGTGATTATACAATAAATTTGTGTAGGGACATCATAATAATGTCTTGTTATGTTGATAGGTGAATGGAGACCAATAATCCTGGAACATTTGAAGTACATATGAGTATAGAATAAAAATGTTATTAATATTTAATTATTTTTTTTACTTTTTTGTTTTGTTTTTGTTTTTACCATTTATTGGATAACCAACACTCTGTCTTAGGTCATTCCAAGTGCTACGCTTCGTTCGCTACGTTTGGTGACCTAGCAGGGGTGCCCGGGTTCGTGGGTTAAGGTTTATCCAGGTCTTGGCAGCCGATTCGTCTGCACACCTGCTGCGTGGTGGGCAGGATCGAGAGACTGGTTGAGGGTGGACTTTAATCCTCTGTAGCCAGAATCTCTCGACACACAGTCTTACACCGCAGTTGGAGGGATCGATTTATAAACCCGTCACTCTTGAACACACTGACCTCCAGATTCCAATCCATCCCTCGTACCTATTTTCTTCCCAGAACTTCCTCTCCTTCATTAACTTTAAAAAAACCTCCACACAGTATCCCCTAAGATGACACAGGCTCTGAGGGAAATTATTTTCCTCAGGACCTAATGTTATAACAGGTAATAATGTTAAAAAAATTAAGATGTAATTGACTAACTAACCATCACGCCATTTTCTGCAGGTGTAGGCAGATAGGTGGACCGCCAATCAAATCGCTATTGGCACACACGCATTACCGCCTTCTCATTCATACATACTCTTTTATTGATCTTACTCTTGACAAGGTCCGATTCAAGTACCATGTCTTCCTCGGGCGTCCCCGACTACTTCTAACCATTCACCTTCGCGTCATATATTTTCTTTACACTCCTTTCTTCGTTCATTCCTCTTCATGCCCAAACCAATTGAGGGTCTCTTTCTTAATCTTACCCTTAATCTTACGCTTACATCAGCAGTGCATTCTTTGCGAATCTCCACATTTCTCACACGATCATATATGGTTTTACCACACATACGCCTCAGAGATCTCATATCTACAGCATTTAGTCTATTTTTATCCTTTCTCTGCCAGTCCTATACCTCACTGCCATACGTCAAGTTTTTTTTAAAAACAGAAATCATGTTACACTTTTTTTAGAGCAATGCTCGATTTAAAATTTATTTTTTTTTTCAGAAAGAATCAGAGAACAAGAAATATGTTGGTTGTGGATGATTAACATAGAAATTTTGTTTCAAATGTAACTTTCAAAATTTCCTTATCAAAATTTCATCGCTCCTTTTCATTTTCGATAGGTACATACACCACAATATAAAAAAAATCTCTACATATAGGTAACCCAACCTAACCTTACAACATATTAATTCATCTTTGTTGCTAGTATAAATTTAAACTCTGTATTACTCCCACACAACAAATTTTTACTTGCCACCTATGTAGATACAAATTATTCAATAAACCGAAATTATAAATTTATTTCCTACAATTTACGCCGTCATTTGAAATATCTCCAATATATTTTCGGTGCACGCTGTGAACGTAACATAAGACTATCTAGCGGTCAGTGGCAGGTCGAGGAATTCGGCCGACGAAACAAAGAAATTATAAAATAAAATAAAAGAAGAATAAAAAAGGATTAAAAAAGAAAAAGGAGTGGAGTTGCGAAATGAATGGGCGAGTGACTCGAACAACGCAGGACCAGATGGGGGGCCCTGCGGCACACCTGTGGGAAAAGGAATTTCAAGGAATCTCCGACTTCGTGGACTCGCGGACCTCAAACTATAGATGTAATTAATTAATAATATTCAATTATTAAACTGCACGAACTACTGAACGAAACATTTGAAAAAAGCTTTGTAATTGAGGACATTATTTGCTTTCAATATATGCCATTATAGCAAGTCTTCAAAAAATAATTTCCATAAAAATAGTGAAAAAGAAAAGGCTAGTTCTGAAATAATGGCTATGGTGCTGGATTTTATTACATACTACATGCATGTCCTAAAATCAGATCATCAGTGAAATAAAAATGTTCGATAGTTGATCTTACACATCTAAACCTTTTCTTAACAGTTCTTGTGTTCCTCCTTCTTTGAACAGTCTGAGACATTTGCAAATAAGTAGGTATAGATATATTTGTGTGATTACTAAAAAACAGCTCAGTTTTTGTTATTTTTTAACAGGCGCTGCTAAGATTAGCAAAGCATTGGGTGGGTGTATATTTTTTCTTCTTTTGATTCGAAATACCAGTTCATTAAAAGCATATATAATATCATATTTATGGCACTGGCCGGCAAACAAAGTTAGATTCAAGTCCCTATTATATATATTCGAGATAATTCGCGTCATATATTATAAATATGTATTAACAAACCCGCGAGATATGTAAGCCATAAATTGAGGAATAATGTACTTTAAAGTTTGAGTAATATTTCAGCTCAAGGGTATAAACAAATAATTTAATGCAGTCATGTTTATTGTTCTGGCATTTGATTCCTTAAACAAGATCATAAATTTATATCGCCTAGATAAGTTAAACGACTGAACGAATTTGTATCGTTATTAATTAATATTATTTTCGTTAAGGTTGACTTACACCTAAAGCGTTTACCGTCATTTGTTTGAGCATAACTAATGTTATTAATTGCGTTATATCTTTCGCGCTCATAATTAATTGAAACCATTATTTTTTAATTTGCTAATGTATCATCAAAGAGCTTTTGTGTGAATCAGCCCGCCATGTTGGCAGACTTGTCTCATTCGATTCATGGACCTGGAAGAAAACAAGCTTCGCTTAAATACTACCAATAAACCAACCAGAAAAATCACTATATATTTTTTGAAAAATTAACAAATGTATCACTCGACTGTCCAATATTAAAACAATGAAACATTTGTCAAAAAGACATTATAATATGTATTATACATAACATTGTAGATAACCTTAAAAAAAAACTTCACCTTGCTGGAACTTTTGACTTCAAAATTTTGACCCGAGTCACAAAAATGTAAGTAAATATGATGTTATTAAATTTTTTTACAATTTTGAGTGAATGCGTTTTGACAGCGGCAAATATTTGGCAGTATTATTTACTTCAATATATATATGTGTATTTTAAAAAGCTCGCTGTTTCACTAGGTTATAATTATTTTGTTTATGTGCTCTCTGGGATGCCACAATTCCGCTAAGGCTTAAGCTACTTAAGGCCCATTTACACGCTACGATAAGTTGTAGCAATTTATCGTAACGATCAGATTGTTACAATTTATCGTTGTGTGTAAACGGGAGTTTGTAGCGATTTATTGGGATTGGAGTTGGAGTGGATAGTTGAAGCCGTACGGCATCAATTTCTGGGAATCGTAACGATGGTTGAAACCGCTTTCCTCATAACAGTATCATATTTCGCAATAAACGGAGAAACTAAACTTAGCAGCTCAACATAGGTCTCTTCGTCCATTCTCAAATAATTTCGCCAGTCATTTGGTTCATTTTGTAATTCTATCAACAATTTTACATGAGAGAAATCCTTTCTCTTTAGCAACCACTCCCGGCTCCAATCTGTTCTTGGTTTACGCGACTTCTTCACCTTTCTCACTAAACAACCGATGTACAGCGACAGCAACACTACTTCATCAATGGTCAAAGCTTTCCTGGGGTCGATAGCGGTAAGTAAGTGACATTTGACAAGAAATCGTTACAATTTATCGTAGCGTGTAAACAGCACTCTACTCTTTCGATTTGTTGGAGCGATAATTCATTCAATCAATTGATACGATTTATCGTAGCATGTAAAGGGGGCTTTAGATTTAAAAAAACAAATTGTTTGACATTCCTGCATAATATCGTTTTTTTTTAATTCTCCAATATAAAACATTCAATATGCCAACAATAAAAAATCTAAAATCAATATAATATTATTATTTTAGATTATCACTAAAAATGGTTACCACAATCTAAAATCAGGTTTAAAGGTGCCTGCTATTTTCATCATTCTGACAGATAGTTCAATATAATTTTGTTTATTATCTATTATTTGGTTCAATTCGTTAAAATCCATATGAATTGTATTGTTTTATTTAAAAATTAATCAAATTTAAAAATGTTATTATTAAATCCTGAAATTTTGGGTGATCGAAAAACGAAACCCGAATTTACCGATCTAATGATATTCTGTTTTCAATATTTTAAATGAGTTGCATAAAAATGAACGTTCAGTATGGCGAATGCCGTTTTTTCTCTCCAACTGCAAACATTTAATTTTCATTCATCTCCTAAAATATGCTATGGAAAACTAATATATTGTTTTATTTGCCGATGAAAGTTTGTGTTTCCTCGGCAGGCTAGGGGATTTAGTTCGCGGTATGGACTTTTCGTTGTTTTTTTATGATTTGATGTATCTTAATTATGATGAAGGCGGGCTCCTTTAGTCCGGCGGGTATTGTTTATTGATGGAAATTTATAGTTCGGCCGCAGCCAGAGAGGGCGGGCGGTCCGGGAAAAAAATACCTTATTTACTCAGCTTCGGAATCAATGGTGGCCAGGCTTTTGGGAACTGTGGGAACTAAATAGAATTTAAAAAATGTATTATTATTTACGTTTGTCAAAGAAAGACAAACGTTACCGACAATATTTCATGTAAGGCCTACTACCATCGTTATATTCGGGAAAATGTTGCTTTTGTCTTGATGCAGGACTTAGCAAGCAGAGTAATTTAATTCACGGTGCATTTATCCACTCAAGTATAAACGAACGTAATATGAGTAAATGCAGAAGTGTCGAAATAAAGGGGAGAAACTACCTAAATTTATTTGCGCTTTTAGATAAAATGGGAAGAAAGTGGGCAATAGTAATTTGGGAGGCAGGTATGGGTACCGCCGCCCCGGGAACCATTTATTGGATAACCAACACCCCTGCCACAGGTCACCCCAAATGGTTCGCTACGTTTGGTGACGTAGCAGGAGTGCCCAGGTTTGTCTTGGTCTTGTTGGTGGATACGTTTGCCCAACCACTGCGTGGCGGGTTGGATCGGAAGAAACTGATTAAGGGAGGCCTTTTGACCTATCTAGCTGGATTCTCCCGACCCATCGCCTTGCACCGCAGTGTGAGGAATAGATGCATACGTCCGTCACTCCTGGCACACTGAACCCAGATTCCTTCCCACCCCTAATACCTTTTTAAAACTAAAAACGCTCCACACAGCATCCCCAAAGATGACATAGGCCCCGAGGTAAATTTTTTTCCTCGGGGCCCCCTGTATGAAGCTAATGTAAAAGAAAAAATTAACAAGCACTATTAACGAATTTCTGACATCGTTTTAAAAAGAAAGACAAATATTCCCGGGTTACGAATAACCTGACAATATTTGAAAATCTCCTACTTTCACTGCGGTAAACGGAAAATGCTGCTTGTGTCGTGATGGAGGACTTAGCCAGCCGAGTAATCGAACACGGGACGCCTGGGTGGGACCCAAAAGCGATGCCAACCCAGTCACTCACCGGTCAAAATTATTTGTTGTTTCAGTTTTCTTGAAAAACACCGGAAACAACATCTCAACTATTACCATAAAGCACAAAATCTAAGGGAATGAAGCAGTAAAACTCTCGACCATTGAGTTCCGCCAAAATGAAAATTGTTTTGCTTTTCTGTTATCTACATCAACACAACATTTTTGAGTTCAAATCGTCATTTTATTAAATTTTACAAAGGCTCGTACTTGGGAGCGCTGAAACATCGAAGTCATAGTAAAAAATGAAAAATTGCTTAATGGTGTAAAAATTATAATTACTCCTAGAAAAAAATGAGTTGAAACTTTAAAATATTTTGATTAATTTTGGGAACACCGTTAAACCTAAAATACATATTTCATAATAAACAATAAACATAATATTTTATCGCCATCAAATTCATGCCTTTTGGTTACCCTAAACAGCGAGGGAAGACCTCCCACCCAAAGCACTAGGTTTGAATCACAGCATCCTTCCCAAAACTATTTAAAAAAGCTTTTATATCAATTCGAGAAGCATCATCAGAGGAGAGCGCGGACTTTTCAAACTGTTCTGTTTTTAATTTCTGCCTTCAGATGGTTATTCACTGAACGAGATGGTAATTTGAGAACCATCCACTCTGGAAATTGATTTGTAAGAAAAACAAAATCAATTTTCTAATGGATTATGAAGTCATTTGCTTCGAGAAAGTTTGAATTGTGTTATTAAATAATAACATCAAGATAATAAATCTCTGAACTTTAGACTTATCTAATACGTCCTGGACAAATAAAATATGGCTAGAGTTATTTATTAGTAGATGATAAGTCTTTTCTGTCGTTTTTTCACTTGTAAAACTTTAACCATTGATTCTGAACGACTAACTTATTTAACAAATAAGCTAATAAAAGAAAATGAGCTCATACCAAAATAGAGAGAAAACTTTAGACACCATAAAATAAATTTTGGCTTTATTTTGATTATTTCATGCCAATTTTAAGGTTATCCAAAACTGTGTTTTTTTTCTCCTTTTTTTTCATTTGATATCGCATAAGTGGTTTACTTTGATGACCTAGCAGGAGTGCTCGGTTTCAACGGGTGAGGTGTGTACAGATCTTGGCGGCGGATGCGCTGTCCAACTAATTGCGCCGCAGGCCAGATTGGGAGAGGGCGATTTGGGGAGACCCTTTGACCCCTCCAGATGGTCTCTCTCGGCCCATTGTCTCGCACCGCAGCGGGAGGGATGGATTCATACGTCCGTCAATCCTAGATACCCTGACACACCCCACGAACCTTTTTCCTTCCCTCAACTTCCTTCCTTCCCTTTCATTAAAAAGATCCTACACATAGCCCTAAGGAAAATTATTTTTCTCAGAGCCCCCTAAGTGGGGTGAATGCTTAAGGCCCCGTATCGCCGCTGAAAAATAAGAAGATGAAGAGATATGTAATTATGAATGTTGGAGAGAGCGCGCTAATATTTAAAACGATAAAATTGAAGCGATAATTATGAAAATGTTTAATAAAACACGACTCGTTTAAAATAGAGCAAAAATCTCTCAGGGGCTGTTTAAAACAACATTTATAGAAACACTGTGTTTTTTTCATAGATACATATAACTTGTAAAATAACTGAAAAAACGTGTTTATAATAATTTTCGGAGCATACTTTGCGATTTTTTCTATCGAGGGAATTTCATATAATTTGCGTTTCGGCTTGGGGAATGTATAGATATTATCTTTAAAAAATATCTTTTTTTTAAGAGCTTACAAACTTCAAATGTTTAAGGGAGGTATATAAGAAATCGGCAGAAATTCGGGTAGCGGCGGATTAAACAAAAACGTTCGAACTGCCATGAGTCGATGTTATTATGGCATATTAGGATACTTTTTGTGTTGAATATGGTGCTATTGAAAATAGTGGTGCATTATGGGACGTCACAGGTAGACGATCAAGTAAATAAAGTGTCATAAAGGAGTCGGTATGGTAGAAGTAAAAAGTTTAGGTACCTACGGTTGGTCAAATAATTGCAAAGACAACGTCGTCGCGCGTTCTCCTCTCTGCCTAATGCTATAATGTGTAGTCGATAAGTAATGTAGATATTTGTTTAATAATAGTGAATTTCTGCTGGATTCCAACATTGCTCAGTCATTTAAAGATAATTAAGTTGTATAAATTAACAAATGCTATAAATATACAGCCATATTTTTACCTGCATCTTTAACCTTGATATATGCACAAGAATAACCACCGTACAATTAAATTCATTATTTATATTTATTGTGGCGGTATACTCATTGCAAAATAATTTATCATACACCGATACCTTCAAGTATTTAAAAACAGTATTACGTATCATAACCACAAGGAAATACCATTATAAAATACTTTAAATAGATGCCAAATGTAGGCTTCGAAATGACAGCTTTCTTTTGTATAGGCTGGGCCTTATTTACATGAATCTATACGGGCAAGGGTTAAAGTATATAATGGGGGAGGGGGTTTAGCCACCCAACCGGATGGCGACATAGTTACCGTTACAGGCAGGAGCCCTCTTGTATCTCACAAAAAAAATAGCACGGATGGTAGGTACAAGAAGGCTATAACATCATTTACTTTCAATCAATATTAATTTAACCTAAGTCGACTTATGGGTAGTTGTTATATTATATATTTTTTTTATTTATGTACTTGTATCTCCCAATTTTATATCCTTCATGAGCTAGTATTCATTTTATACTCTGAGGTAATCTTACTCTCTATACTATTTTAAATTATTTCTGGTATTTGCGTACGCTTGTATTTAATTGTGATATGCACTTACTGACTTATTGTTATATTTGTACCGGACATCAAATAAATATCCTGAAATATTAGTTTTATCTTAGCTTTGATTTTGACTGCCGGCTTGGTCGAGGGGTAAGGTTCTTGACTCGAAATCCCGGCGGCGGCATAGGTAAATAAATTTAATTTGATTAATGTGTGTTATTTCACAATTAATTCATTTAAAAAAATAACATGTAGTATATTTGCGGTTCCAGAGTGGAGGATACTTTCAGTATCGCCCCGGTGTAAGACCACTATTCAGAATTGAAACGTTGCTTGAAATGGCTTTATTCGTGTTTGGTGACCAGATCAGGTGCTTCCGTACTAGACCAGATCTGTCCAAATTTAAATAGATCTATCACAATAGGCAGGCACTTCCCCACCTTCCTCTCCTCATCTCCTTCCCCTCGCCGCTACCTTCAGCCTCACAACATATTGAAATTGGGGATGCTATAGTCTCACTGGCTCCAGACTGGAGCAGTTGGGAGTCTTGTGCGGGATTCAAAAAAGCTAATTATGTTATTAATCAATTTGATTTACTTGATAGTTTTTTATAACAATGTAGATGTAATATTTGTGACTTGTTCTATAGTGGTATATTGCTTAAGTACCATCATGAGAAGGGACCACCAATCTAAAATCGAAAATTGATTCAAATAGTTTGAGTCAAATTAAATCACAATAAACCGGTACTACCTCCCTACTTCTATAAATAAGTCACAAGCGATTATGTTTTTATCCAATCATTAAAAACCCATTATTTATTAAGTTTCCTAATGCCAAAGGAATTTTGATACTTTTAAGTGTGTTGATATACAATAAAAACAAATGGGTCTCCACACAAACGATAACAATTTTACCCGTGTTAGTGCAACTGCATATAATTCTCTTCAAAATCTATATTGGGAATGTCCTTGGCTGAGTGCATACACGGTGTTAAAATAATTGCACAATAAATACCGTGACGGTTGTTAAACAAAACAAAATATCCTTGGCATTTTCAGCAACAATTCTGAACTAACAAACTATTAACTGTTTATTATTTGAGTCACTCAATTTGTAGTCATGCAATAATAATAATTATGCACACAAACAAAGAGCAATGAATCCATAAATGTTGTAGCGGTGCCTTTCCTTTATTTTACAGAAAAAAATACTCTTCGGTGTTTATGAAGGCTGCATAATTTCTGAGAACAATTGCGAATCCACAATACCAATGAAGAAATCACATTTTTGCATTTAACGCTACCTTTGTAGGCTAATGTTAGAGTAATAATAATAATAATTGAATAATTTGTAGATCGCCGTTTTTGTGAAAAATCACCTCAAGGGCGCTTTACAATTTATTATGAATTCTTAGGCTCTATCTAATTTTATTATTTACAAAAGGATACATAAACATACTTACCTGCAGGTCACTTCCGATAAACACACTTCAGTAGAAAGTTTCTGCTCGGGAAATATACGACTTTGTACGTGGAGACATTATATTTAAAACACTGGATATTGCATGACTTTACCTTTGCTACCCTCATCACTGTTGATTTTATATTTATAAGAAGTAAACTGTAAATTGTAAAAGTAAACAGACGAATAAAGATTTGTATGTTATTGGAACGAAACGTTTATTCGATATATTATATTTGAAGTGAAATTTTCTTTAGCACCGTTGTAAATTAAAACTCGATGAAACGAAAAAATGACACAAAAAGAGGCAAACACATACATCTATAGGATTTAGCCTGCAGGAGAATGATGTAGAATAATCGGTCTCATCTTTGTGAGGTGCTTCGAAGCCTCCACACTCTTGTTTACTTTAGTTTTCTGAAGGTTTTACTTCTATCAAGTGTGAACTGCACACTTGTATTTTGAAAACTTCTTTAGCACCGTTGTGATTTGAAAGTCGATGAAATGAAAAATAGCAACACTAAAAAGAGACAAACAGATACAACTTCAGGACTTAGCCTGCGAGAGAATAAGATAGTATATAATCGGTCTCCTATTTGTGCGATGCTTTGTAGCCTCCCAACTCTTGTCTACTTTAGTTTACTGAAGATGTTTACTTCTACCGCATGCGAATTGCACATCTGAATTTTTTTAATAAATGAAAAGATAATAAACATTGTCAAGCGACATTATCTGTACAGTAGTATGATAAAGTGCTGTACTTTTAATAATTATTATTTTAAAGATAGGTTGTACAGGCGTTGTCTAACCAGGAAAGTTAAATCATGTAAATGACGTTTGCGTGGGTGATACATTATTGCATTAAAAACCTTGGAAATCTAGGGATAGTGGCTCGGCATAGCTACCTCATGATGTCAAAACAGCACTAAGAACAAATCACAATAGTCAGATGAAACAATCGTCGCAATGGCCGCTGTGTTAATTTCCAATGCCTACAAGTCATTCCAATTTATCATATCACTAAATCAACTGCCTGGGGCTAATCCATGCTAGATTTCTAGAACCTTGAGTATGTGGTACCTTACCAATACCTAATATCTAGTACGTATCTGGTACCTATCGAGGTATAATAACTTGACACACTTGTGCCTAGAGATGTCAAAACTAGAGCCTTTAGTACGCATTAAAAAGTTACGTAATTTGGGAGAATTAACGAAGAAAGAACCTAATACAACCCGCAAGTGGATAGATGGATTCAGGAACCATATAAAAATACATGGCACTACCAAGTAATTCAAATACGTGTTTTGAGTCGTTTCAAGAGTCGGTTCAACAGAAGAGCGTGTGTCCGTATGTAGTTTTACGTAAACTTGGAAATGGAACGTAATTTTTTATAAACGAAACTGTTTTTGACGGAATTTCCCGATAGTATCTATCTAATATGTAGGATAAAAAACAAGATATGGGAAGGAAAATAGTATAACCAATCCTCGACCTAACTATTAACACTGACTCGAAGGAATCCATAACAAACATCATCACTTTGTTAGTGCTTTATATGATTACCAGCATATTTTTGTATGAAATCGACAACATTGGTTCGCTACGTTTGGTGACTTGGCAGGGGGGGCCGGGTTCATGAGGTGAGGTTTGTCCGGCTCTTGGCAGCTACATGGCAGGCCGGATCGGGAGAGAATGGTTAAGGGAGTACCTTTGACTTCTCCAGCCGAGCTCTCTCGGAACATCGCCTTGCACCGCAGTGGGAAGGATTAATTCGTATTTCCGTCACTCCTGGACACACTGACCTCCAGATTCCTATCCCTAATACCCCTAATTTCCTTCCCAGAACTTCCTGTCTTACACAGAATCCCCAAAGATGATATAGGCCCTGAGGGGTATTATTTTTCTCAGCGCCTCCTGTGCGGAGCTAATGTAAGAATATGTGTGTATACTTGTAGGTACAGAGTGTTAAGGGACGTCTTGACTTACTTTAAGCAGTGATTTCTGAGTAACCGAAAAGTCACCGGAACCAAATTTCCATTTACATTTTCAGGAATCAGTGGTTAAAGTAGGTAAGTCAAGTACGTCCCTTAACACCCTGTGTAAATACGTATGAATAAAGACATTATAAAAATACAAAATAGCACCCCTTATAAAAAAGTTTGTTAATCAAAGAACATGTGTATATGAATGAAATAGCTCTATGAACGGCCCGCTAAAGTACCTACATCCAGTGGACATATAATATTCGACATCAAATATTATCTATTAATTTGTTGCTTAGTTAACTCAAGCAATTTCAAATGCCCACAATTCGTAATATCACCAAATGGTTTTGAGCCTGAGCAGACCCCTCGCGGTGCAGTCCTCCTGGCTCACCTGTTGCATTGTTTGTTTGTTATTTAACTTTTTACCTTTTGTAATCACTTGTGCCATATATTGGGGTCGGAGCGGGACTCCATAGGGGTCCGGGGAACACCCAAATGGTGTGCCGAAAGTCTCCGGACGGGACCTCCCGAGGAACGACCGATTATCTTTTCATTTTAATTTCATGCCTACGCATTGTAAAAAGGGTCGCTTCGTATTATTAAATGTCAATAATGATGTGGTTATTTATTAAAGCAGATGAAAACTATAGCATGGTGGTCAACATCATGACAAACTAAAGGTATACTTACGTAAGTCCCAAAGCACTGTATTTAAAAAACAAACAATTCAAATTATAATACATGTCGTTTTTTTTTAATCATGACGCAATCTCTTTTTTCTTATAACACAGAAGATTACACCTATTCGAAACATTTTTTGAAATCTGATAGGTTTTTTGAAATGGTACAGAATCCAATGGGTACATGCATAATATCCCTTTCTATGTATAAAAATCTCGCGTCACGATGTTTGTTCGAGATAAACTCTAAAACTACTGTTATTTAACCGATTTTGATGAAATTTGGCTTACTGTGTGTAATTTGGTCCAAATTAAGATAGGATAGTTTTAATCTCGGTTATTGACCTCAATATTAAGTATTGCGAATTAAATATTTATTAAATGTTTGTTATAGGAAAATGCTTTGTAATTATTTGTAAGCTCCATAAATTTCTAAAAGATGGAGGTGTGAGTTTATTTATCGACACAACACTTGGTTATCTATGTTGGGTAAGCATTCAGTAGATGACGTTGTGTTTCGTTTGCCAAAGCAACGCGTGGACGGGTCGGCTAGTATATTTATATAAAGAAAGGTGTATGTGATGGGCAGGTGGGCGGCGTGGCTTTGATTTTTATACAAATCGTGTATTCCGAGATTGATGAAAGTTTGTACTAATGACGTTCAAAACAAAATTCAGGTCACTGTTTACAAGATGTTTCGAAAAACCTTCAAATCCCCTTATAGCACCCCTTACAGCAAATTGACAATTCTTGATGAAATTTTGTAGACTACCCGATGAAAATAAGATGAAAATTACTGTCTCCATTTAATTTCGAAAAACGCTGCATCTTCAGCTAGCTTGCGTAAGACCAAACAATCTTCTGTGTTTTAACAAAGAAAACCGCGTTACAAATTCCTTCTATCTTTTACCGAAACAAAGCTAATAAACTAAGATTTTGATGTAGTTTTAAGACCACGACTTCCTTTAATTCTGCGGTTTTAAACAAGGTTCTTGCGGGTGCATTAAGGTCTGTCTTAAAACAAATATCAAGGCAAGTTCCCAGTTTTAGTGAATCATCTAATGTACCACTTAACACTTATCTCTTCAACTTGGAGTCTCCCAAACTCCTGACCATTTATAGCCAGAGTGGCTACGGGTCCCACTGTCCCACGGGGGCACAACGGGGTCCGGCAGGAAGATTTATGGTCAAAATAGGCCCTGCGGAGTTTATAAATCTACCCAACGTAAAGGAGACAATTTAAAATGTATATCGTCTCTTCCAGATTTTGCAATACGAACTCAGTGTAACTAACTTGGTCGGTTCACAATTAATTCATATAAAAATAATAATGTATGGTGTATTTGCGACATGTTCCAGAGTGGAAGATACTCTTAGTATCGCCTTGAAGGTTTATCGGAATAGAGTAGTAGTATAAAGGAATGACATTAATGTAGTAGATATTCTGAATATTCCCCTTGTTAAAAGGCAACATTCAGAATTGAAACTTGACTTTAAATGGCTTTCGCCGTATTTAGTGATAGATCTAAATAGCCAGGTATTTCTCGACCTTTCTCTTCCCTATCTCCTTCCAATCCCTACTACCTTCGCATAAGAGTCTCAACTGTTCCCAAAATCGGAGCCAGTGGCACTATGGCATCCGCAATTGTTTAGTTGAAGATAGTGGGGAGGGTAAGGAGATGGGGGTAATAGTAAGGCGGGGCATTAGGGATTTTTCAGATCTGATCATCAAACTTGGCTAAAGCCATTTCAAGCAACTTTCCGATCTGAATGGTGACCTTTCACGGGGGTTGTATTCAAAGTATCTGCGACTGTAGGGGTGTTCTACTTAGGCCATCGGGAAATGAGGCCAGTCCGCCCCTGGGGTCTCAGGACAGGGGGGGCGGTATGTCTGTAGAAGGAATCCATTAGCGCTGTCATTACCTACATCTGATAGTGTGTTCGACTCACCCAAATAAAATGTGAATGGGTCGGATCCTTTTTTCCCACAGATTGTTTTACTTCCATTCATCTCCACTTTATGAATATTTACTTAAGGCCATTATATTTTACGACTTGGATACGCCTAATCGGTTTGTCATTCAAAGGACCAAAGGTAGTTTATATAAAGCCGCAATAAACCTGCTAAAAACATGTATTTGGGGCTTTGCCTAGAAGGCAAACAATCATTTTTATAATCATCAAGGCTAAAAATATGTAATTTTATTAACGGAATAGTATCCACTTAGACAAACTTGAAATCTTGGAAATTAAACAGAGTGTAAAGAGATGAGTGTAGGTATTACCAACAACCAAAAAATCTTTTAAATGACCCATTGTTAAATTTTTCCTTCTGTAAATTACGCCTTACTATCCATTTTTCATGAGACGAAAAGTTGGTATTTATATCATTCGTACTCAATAAATTCAATAACAGAAATTTACTACAATATTTAACTACAAATTATAGTTTTACAATGATCGCAAATTCACTTTGTGGCGTCATTTTAATTATGTGAAAATAAAACACGATACGTACACCCCTATTTAATCAAAAAATCAAATAATAAACAATTGGTTTCGAAACATGTCGATTATCTCTTCATATTATAAATTAAAGTCCTCCACCGCGTCTGTCTGTTCGCGATAAATTCAAAAACTACTGAACGGATTTTCATGCGGCTTTCACCAATAGAAAAAATGATTCATGAGGAAGGTATAAGTATATAATTTGTCAAGGTTTTGTGTAAATTGGTGGAAATATAAAGGAGAATGTCTGTATGTGGTGGAAAGCGGGCTGGCAAGTGGGCGGTGTGGATTTGATTTGTGTGCAACAAGTTGTGCATATTTGTGGCGGTAGTTATAAAGATTGAGAACTATCCAGTAGATGGCGTTGTGTTTCGTTAGCCACAGCAACGTGTTGCCGGGTCAGCTAGTTTTGAATAAATGGTAGTGGGTACAAAACGTTTAAAATTTAAATGAAAATATTAAACCATATTTAACAACTGTGAAATGAAAAGTGTTTATAAGGTAAAATAGTCGACAACAAAATTCGTCCATTCGTTAAACTTTGGCCATACATTATGGCAGTTTGACTGACATTTTCGCAGTATGAATGAAATACGTCACGAAAAGGGGTTGAACACCCCTTTAAGGCTGGTGAGGGGGGTGAGGGAGGGGGGGGGGTTAAAAAATGCATGTTTACGAAGACGAGTGAGGTATCGTTTTTTAAGTGAATACCGCACTAGACTTTCAACAGTTCCGGTCTAGAGCCAGTGAGACTATGGCATCCCCAATTGGGATGTAATGTGAAACTAAACGTAGTTGAGAGAGAAAGGAAATGGGGAAGTAATATGTAATATGTTATGTATATGTATATATAAGCATTTTTGTGAATCGTTACTCTGCTCGTACCTTCAATTGAAAACAGCTGTAACAAAACGAGCGAATCCTTATTTTTAAGCAATCAAGTCGATGAATACATAATGTCCAATTAGGTGTTTCTACCATATGTATTAAAAATCCTAATAGCAATACACACGTGAATGGATTAATTTGTATAGGAATGTGACTTGCGCTGAGGCGGAAAATATTATTTTTATAACCAAATGCTGCGATAATAAAACAACCAAAAGGCATTTATCACGCATACATAAATAGAGATTAATATCGCACAAATTCACGCGGTTGCGTTGCATTCAATTTAGCCGAGTCATGAACCATAAATCTAGATTTACATCGCGCCAGAATGCAGATTCTAAGAAGTTTCTTATCCGCCTAACCCTAATGGGACTCGGCGGGGACTTTACTAAAATATTAACATCTGGGATACCCTCAGCCATCATCGCAGCGATTATACTCTTTTTATCTGCTTCTTTAATCATCCAAATACTCAGGGACGGATTTAATTAAATGTTTGTCGGTCCCAAAATTTGATACCTATTGAAAAATGAAAATAATGTAATGAAAATAAAACAAACGTATGGTTGAATATTATTCCAATTCTACACTATTGAAACAATCCACCTGGAATAATCCAATACGTTCGATCAAAGATAAACATAATGTTTCAATCTGGGTCTGGTACAGAATTTTCTTCATAACTTAATATACCTAATTTCAAAACAAACATAACTCGATAATGTGAATACTAATTTTAATTATTAATAATATAAGAAGAAGAAGATTACATAACATGCTTTGAAAAGGAGATATGTTGATTCAAAAGATAGAGGGAGAGCGCTAATATAAAATAATAATAAAAAACTATTATAATTAATAGGCGTAAGCGACCGATGTGAAAATATTTAATGAAACACGATTTATTGAAAATAGAGCAAAAACCTCTCGACATCTGAGTTAAGTAGCATTTAAAGTAGCACGTGACTTTTTTATACCTTAACATGATAAAAGACAAAACGAGAAGTTTTTATTTAAAGTGGCATTTGACCGCCTCTTTGAAAAGTAAATAAGTCATGATTTTTTTTAACCTAACCCAAACCTAACGAAACCTATTTAACCAAGTTTTTTCATAACTTTTAATGTCTTTTCAGAGAAATTATGAAGTTGCACATTGTTGCATTGTCCGGTCACCATTGTCAATAATTACTTTTTAACTCGACATCCAAATAGAGCAACTCCCAGTAAATGTCGAGGAAGCTAAAAGTTTCACAGTTTTTCATGGATTATGTCGCAATGTTGATAATAAAATAATTGTTTCAGAAAAGAACATGATATAAGATGAAAACATTTTAAAACTAAATAAAATTACTTTAAAAAAAATCAAATGCAATTCACACATATTAGAAGTGAAACTAGAAAGTCGCTTTCTTTTCTTTTGCCTGTTTGAAGTGGTTTAAAGATTGGATATTGATTTTACAAATATATATTTTTTTTTATTTCGTAGGATTCGAACCTCCGTTCGCTTGATTTCTGTCTCTCTGGCCGCTGAGACTTGTCAGGCGCCTTGCCCACTGCACTATGGAAGGCCCGCGCCGAAGATCTGTTTTCAAAAGCGACGAATATTTTCAAATAGAGTTCAAAAACCTAAAGTGTTCAAGTAAAGTATGTTACATGTCGGTAGAAATTCGGAAATAGCTTATATACTTTAAATTTAAAACAATAAAATAATTCACTTATGTTACCTGCTTAATAAAAAGGTTTCTAATTCCGCCCCCAGGTGGGTGAATCACGGTCAACAATATTTCGCGCCGCGATACTAAACTATAATGCCAGCACTATGGCCGTATCCTTTTTGTCTGTCAGCACCTTATTTATAGGCGATTAAGTGATTACACAAATAAAATATGAACCCTTTCCCACTGTTCGGCCCATTAGGCCGCGGCGAGACCGGGGCCCGGGGCTGAAGGATGCTTTATTATTTGTTAAAGAATTAAATTGAGCAAACAAGGATCCAAGAAGAGTGGCTGAAAAAAACTTGTTAGAGGCATCTTACCCGCATGCTTATAGTAGTTATATAACTCAGTATGAGGACCGTTTAATCATATTTTTAATGTCGTTAACCTCAACATGTTTTGGTTACTTGGACGTAAAAAGTTTAACGAATTTCTGGTGTTGTGTTGTTGTGTTTTTTCCACATTTATGATGAGTATCTTTCAAAGTCGTAGCTATAGCATTCATTTGGGATTTTGACCTTAAGGGGGGTGGTTTGATTCTCGGGCGGAAGGAAGAAAAGGGGGTTGGAAAATTTATTCGAATTTTTTTGGTATTTTTTTATGATAGTTTACACAAGAGGCCCCAAGGAAAAAATCCTCAGGGCCTGTATCATATTTGGGGATACTGTGTGGAGGGATTTTTTAAAGAAAGGAAGGAGAGAAAGTTCTGGGAAGGAAAAGGGTATGAGAGGTGGGTAGAAATCTGGGGTCAATGTGTCCAGGACTTGGAATCAATGTGTCCAGGACGTATGAATCGACTACTCCCACTGCAGGCGATCGGTCGTTCGCCACAAAGACCCCTGCTAAATCACCAAACGTAGCGAACCACTTTGGGTGACCTATGGCAGGGTTTTTGGTTAACCAATAAATGGTTCCCGGGGCGGCGGTACCCATATTCGCCTCTCAAATTTAAAATAGAATTTCTGCGTACCACAACTTATTATTTGCAACACATCGATAAAAAATGTGATGCAAATAATATTTTTGTATTTTCCAGGATTTTTTTTCCTATTCAATACTAAGGCCGATGGGGGGAGAGGGGGGGTTGTTAACCCTTAAACCATCCCCTCATTATATACGCCCTTGTTATCTTCTAAATTACTGCTATCGAATGACACAATTCATATATTTCAGTGATGTGACAATGGGGTGGCACAGGTACAAAGTATAAATAGATCAAAGGGGTGATTTTAAATGATTAATTGATTTGGAGGAGAAAGTTATTTTTGGACGTATTTCGACAAATTAAAAAAAAAAACCCATAGCCAATTTATGACTATGTACTGAATGCCTTATATCAATTGATATTAGCCATTTTTTTTACATTAGCTCCACACAGGAGGCTTTGATGAAAATAATTCCTCTTTCGGGGTGCTGTATGATGGGTCTTTTTAGGAGACGAAGGAGAGGAAGTTCTAGGAAGGAAACAAGCATGACGGGTGGGTAGGAATATGAGGAGCCAGGTGTCCAGGAGTGATTATGTATGTATAATATGAATACTACATGCGCACGCCGGTATTTGAAACCGCGACCTAGTGGAGAGCCCGACCCGAGTAAAACCCTTTAACTATATAAATATTTAAACCTTGTTGTTCTCAGTATCATGCAATAAATTGTGTATCTAAAATTATAATTACTAAATAAATAAAAATACTAACATTGATTTTTTTTCTCCTTTCAAGACTTCAGTGCATTCTACGTTATGTATACAGTGTTCAGCGCATATCTCAAATACAAAATTTTGCAAATATTATGTTATTTTTTTCAAGCAGCCCACACGCATCTTAAGTCTAAACTAATACAACAAAAAAGGACTACCTCCCACGAAATAATTTGAAGCCTCCTTCACGAGAGGAGCCGAGGGGCGTCAAAGGACCCCGCGTCCAAACCACGTCATTATAATGTTCCATCGTAAATAAAACAACAAAGAACTTAGTTTACAAAGAGTTTTAAGTTTACCGCGCCCACTTGAGACTGAGAAGCATCAGGGAAACAATGAAGCCAAGTGGCATCAAGTCAAAAGTCCTTTGTTGTCAGTTTGGAATCTTTAACGACCGCTTCTAATCCTTTATATATGAAGTGACCTGCCAGGTAAATATAATATATCATATTAGAATAAGTTAACAGTAATAATCTAAACGAAAATATGAAAGAGAACAAGACACAGAAAAACAGAAAAAGACAATGGTCGCAACTGGGAATCGAACCCAGACCTCTCCGTCTAAACGGGACGAGCGCGTTAACCAATTTCGCTATTGCCGCCTTCTGTCAAAACGTCACAATTGTCAATCTCATATTTTCAAATTTCAGAATTACATTATTATCAACTAATTATTTTTCTACATATTGATTGTTTCCAATGAAAAAGGGTATTTGCCCGTAATATGGAGAAAAATATTTAGTTGATAATAATGTAATTCTGAAATTTGAAAATATGAGATTGACAATTATGACGTTTTGACAGAAGGTGGCAATAGCGAAATTGGTTAACGCGCTCGTCCCGGTTAGACGGAGAGGTCTGGGTTCGATTCCCAGTTGCGACCATTGTCTTTTCTGTTTTTCTTTGTCTTGTTCTCTTTCATATTTTCGTTTAGATTATTATTGTTAACTTATTCTAATATGATATATTTCACTGATGGGAATAACCTTCAAAAAAGTATAAAAAGAAAGTTTTTCTTATAAAAATTAAATATAATATGTTTTCAGTGTCTGTTTGTGTATGCACAATTAGATAAGGCCTAGGTGGTTGGGAGCCGTTCATTGGATAACCAACACATCTGCCACAGATAACCCCAAGTGGTTCACTACGTTTAGTGACTTAGCAGAGGTTTATGGGGACAGGTTTGTTTGGATCTTGGCGGCGGATGCGTCTGCTTGCCAACTGCGTGACAGGCGGGATCAGGAGAGACTGGTTGAGGGAGATCTTCTGACCTCTCTCAGCAGGTTTTGGACCGCATTGGAAGGTATGAATTCATTCCCCCAGTGACCCCCAGATTCCTACCCACCCCTCATACCTTTTTCCTTCCCATAACTTCCTTTTCCTAAAAAGACCCTCCACACAGCATCCCTAAAGATGACACAGGCCCTGCGGAGAATTATTTTCCTCAGGCTTCCAGTGTGGAGATAATGTTTAAAAAAGTCATATTTGTACAGCGCCCTTTTTGTGATTTTTCACAAAAATGGCGCTATGCAAATTATCCAATTGCCTATTTCTTTTATTTTACCTTTTTTGATGAATTGTTGTTTTAGTGCGGTTTTTCACCACTGTGAATGCTTACTACACAAAAAAGGCGTGCCGCTGAAAGATCCGTTTCAACTTCTCTCTTTTTCTTATAAACAATTCTAGTAAAAGAAAGAGAGGTTGTAACTGAGGTCTCATCGGCAGGAGCACACGACCAAATGCATTTCTCTGACAGTTCTTTTGTAAGCTCTCCCTCTCCCTCACAAACGATTAATGTAACAAAAAGAGAGGCAGATAGGTTACAGCGATACGCTCAGTAGCAGGATGATTTTTGACCGTCTTAATCATCTCTGAAACCCTCCAGGCTTTTTTTCTGTTTACTCCAAAATTAATAAACTCGTTAGAGGCTTGTTGAGAGTTAACAGGCGAACAAGTATACAAAAAAAATGTTTACAGTCAGCCCGATTTTTGGCAAACTTTTCAAGATCTCAAATTATTTAAATGTAGCTTTAACTTTGTGGTTATCCATTATAAATAAATAAAATAATATATATATCTTTGTTAGAACCTCTTATGTATTTACCCCCGACTTAATGAGTCCATTATCAATAAACCAAAAAAATATCTTAAAGCCTTATTTTAAATATGTTCCCTTTCAATCTCCGTTCTGTTTCCCCCACCCATTCTTCATTAATCCCTAGCCACGCCCCCACCCCTACCACAAAACTTAGTAATAATACATTGTACTCACCCACTGTTTTGTAATTGTCAAGTAATTATATGTTTGCCCTGGGGAAAGAACGGTCGTTCCGAAACCGGTCGGTGTTAATAAATACATAAGTGATTCTAACAAATATATATTGTTTTATTTGTAAGGTTTCTATTCCATTCTAAGAAAAACATGTTATTCTTTTTCACAAAGATGTAATAAGTAGGTATTAAGACATATTATGTAGAATTTATATTCTCGAATAACCTATAAGTCTTACCATTATATTTATTCATTCCATAAATATTTACCCTTGTTTTCCTCTGAAAAACACTGATCTTTATCCATATTATTTTACCTTCTTTAGATTTCAATACATTTTTTCTAAGCCTATTTTCTTATTGAAGTCACATTTTATTACATTAAACGTTGGAAAAAAATCTATGCAAATTTTATGAGTGGTTACTAGGAACTACGTAGATATGTCTGACTCAATAAGATTTTCAAAAATGACCCATTTTATTAAATAATTCATTAACATGTTAAAAAATTATTGAACTTTTTACAGTGTTCTATTTGGTGAGTAAATTAGAACGCGATTAGATAGTATAACGCAATATTATTTATTGACCACTCTGGTCGACAATCTTTCAATAAGTTAAGTGATAGGAAGGGGTTATGATGCAAAGACAACATACTCATAGAGTTATGATGCAAATACAACAAACTTATTCATAGACAACATACTCATAGAGTTATTGCAATAATTATATACCAACAACGAGTTACTTTATCATTTAAATTCAATTAACTACAAACTATTTTAAGTAACACAAAAATATCTCGGCAAATACAAGAAATGACACAATCCAAGAAAAAATAAAAACATCGCAAATTGAAAATTTCCTACTTCAACATAGATTGAAATCACCGCGAGACAGCTCAATTTATTCCAAGGGGGATAAAAACAAGTCGGGGAAAAAAACAAAGATAAATATAATTTTTTCGCAGGGGTGGCCTAACTTGTACTTGGCCGTCACGCGAATTCCCCGATTTATCGTGATGGAGCGTAATCATGCCACCAACCACCGACCACCATACTACAACATGGCAATAAATTTTACAAATTTATTAAAAAGAATTCCACATTTTTCAGCTTAATTTTTAAATTTAAATTATTAATTTGTTAAATCTAAATATTATCGAAAACAATCATGTATTCCAGCCTAAATTGAAAAATTACCTGAAACTACTGTAAGAGTTCATTTCTTTTACTATCGCTTCTTGTAAATCTCGAAATCTATTATTATTAAATCTTGAATTTTTCTTGCATTATCTTTTTGTTATTATTTACAATATTTTATTATGTACTTACTTACATGATTTCATATAATAGAGCACGAATTCCCACACCAAACAAAAGAGCATTGTCTCTTAATGGTGGGGAAAGGCTATTTTTATATTCCTATATAACACTGTATAACATATTAAAATGTATACTTATTGTAAAAAAAACCAATATAGAATGAATAAATTCCTTAAATTTTTTAAAAAAAGTTTTGGAAAATTTTTTAAGGGCCATATATATGTGTAAAATCACCCTTAAGGCGCTACACAAATGTATATTAGGTAGGTACTAACTATAAGTAATTTATTATAACAATACCAATAAACTATATATATACAAATGCACATATTATTTATTTATTTACAGGTTACAGGTTGTTAATTTTATATTATGTTTAACCATAACTGCCTGGCAGGCAACTTTAGTGTTTTTTTTTTAGATTTTTAAATACAGCTTTAACATGCAGGGGAGGTAATATAGATTTTATTGAAGAATGGCAACACCTCGAATGGCGGTCTCCCATGTCGAAGGATAAGGCTCTCGACTAGCAATCTGGATCTCAGGTTCAAATCCAGAGATAAGCTAGTCAAATTTATTTGATTAATTTTGTGATACTTCAGAATTTATTCATTTAAACTAACTTATAGACAATATATATGTTCGAATGACTATATATTCAGAATGGAGGACACAGTTGGGAGAATCTTAAATAAAATAAAAGAAAAAGAAAACGATTTTAGAAAAAAATATAATAGATTCAAAAGAGGGATTTTGTCAGACTTCCGAATACAATGGATTGACTGGTTCAGGAAAAATGACATACTTATTTAAGTATTTCTGAGATCTTTTGTATTTAAAAAAAAATTGTTCCAATTTTTCTATTTTTTTTAATTTATATCAACTAAAAATTACAAACATGGTGTTGAATTTGTGATGTAGTGTAAGATCATCTCCTTTCAGAAAGTACCATCAATTTCTGAAAGTCAATTTGATATTGGTGTATAAAATATTCACTTGGGCCATACTGGTGTTGTCATTTAAAAAAAATAATTTAAACAAACAACGCAGCATGCTTCATTTGTGTCTGTATTTTCTTGACAGACTGTACCAACCGCACGTAGGACAAATAATTACTGTTGGGTTGCTTTGCAGGAAATATTTACGATCGGACTTTTCGTAATCAGTTTTCATGTTTGTGACCTGACAGGTTTTGACGAAAATATAAAAAAAATCTTGCAGAAATTCGTTTGAAAGAGTATTATAATAGGTATGATACTAGAAGTTCTAAAAGTAGTTTTTGTTTTGTTTTCGGTGATAGCATGACGTAAGAGCAATATATTAATGATATAAATTATGACAAAAGTTAAGCTTTTTGACTGATGTATTAATTAACTTACACGGATTACAATCAAAGAAATCGGTACCTACAGTAGAGGACTTACTTGCTGTTTATATTGGGCGAAATAAATTGGTTAATTCGGTCTTTAGTTCCTATTTTGACCACCAAAACCGTATTTCAGCCGCGTTTTATTGAAAAATATCTCCAATCAACCAAGTTACTTATTTAATACCGACATATTATTTTTCTACGCAGTTCAACTCATTACTATTGAAAACCAATAACAGATTTAATAACACCTTACAACTTATAAATATTAAGTAAATAATTGTGAATACCAACACATCAATCAATAAAAGAAAATTATAAATGCAATCCAGTTGATTATTGAGTGTTAATATTGTATTAAATATGACATTTTATTAATATATTTATTATGCAGATAGATTATTATGCAACCAGCCGTTTAAATAAAACATGAAAGCTATTTATTGATAAATGTTTTCCGCATTTTATCACGGTTATCTTTGTTGATTTTGTTGACGATTTTGAAGAAGAAGCAATTTTGTAAACAGAAGACATGATGCGGGGAAAAACTTCGGACATTATATTATACAAATTATTAGATACGTGTTGTAAAGATTAGTAATACATTTTAATTACTATTTTGTAAACTGAATAAACATTTATTAGAAGATTAGCGACTGAACAAGAAGGGAAGTAATACATCTATTAATCTAATTAAAACGCATAAAATGCAGTCATATTGTGGGTAACTAACATAATTGGATTAAATAAAACATTCACAATATTTAGATATCATGTTTGCACACAATTTACGGCTAAGACAATAACTTCCATTCGTATTTATAAAACGTTCCCGATCAACAACTCCACTTCTCCGCAAAGTTCTTGTTCCCATTAGGTAACCCACTGAAATATTATTCTGCCGTGGTTAAGTAAAAACACGGCTTCTTCTTTGAAACTCACAAGGAAAATACTGTATTTTTACTTACCACGGTAGAAGACATTGCTTAAAACCTAAACCGTTAATCTGAATTGATTATAAAAATATAGGTCATTTTTTTTCTACCTAAGAAACGGTTCTTTTAAAAGCGTTCGAAAGGTGTAATGTCTAAAGCCAATAGACCATGCCATTCCCCATTTTTGGATATGTTGTGAGACTAAAGGGAATGCGTTGGGTAACAGGTTCCTTGTGAAGTACCAAATCTTGATATAGACCTGGTCACTTAACAAGAGTAAAATCATTTCAATCAAAGTCACAGTTCGACTAAAAACAAGAAACCTAAAGAGGAATAAATAACGACGCGGGAGGCGAGTACCAAGTACAATTGGCAAGCCACAAATGAACATTAAGGAACTAATGATAAATCATGCCCTTACTGCAAGCCAAGAATCGTGCTTCTGCGCATCTTAAGAAAGTAACAAAAAAAGTTGTTCATTAGTAATCCATGTATTATTTTTGTATAATTATTAGTGTTTTTAAGTTTTAAATAGAATTATTTCACGGGCAGCCACATTTATTATTATTTTGTATTATGTTAATGTAAGTACCTACTTGCATACTGTTTTTAACCCCGTATGCATGGACATTGGAGGGTCTAGAGTTATTCAAATAAATGTAGCTTCGTTCAATAAAATAGAGTCTTGACGTGTGCGACGAAGGAGGAAACCATGTGTTTCCTAATAATGCCGTTGGGAAAGTGGTAGGGTCCCCTCCAATATTTTTAAGTTAAGCAATGGCGTAAATGTTCGCTTACCTTGGCACGAGGGACAACAGTGACCAGGCAGCGGCTGACGAGGGTTGTCGCAGGGGGTGTGGCAGTGTGTGGTGGCCTCTGTGACCACCCCCGCCTCGCAGCGGAGCACCGTGCACGGGTCTCCAGGCTCGCTCCATTCCGTGTCGCTGTTGTGGAAAATACCCTTATAGAGGCATCCTGAAAAAATATACACGTGTGTTAACAAATTGCAGCGCAAAACGTATCTATCTACCTATTTACATGTTATGAAAGTGATTATGGATACTCGAACTCACGACGATCCAGACAATAACGTCAATAACGATAATCTACTGTTGTTCGGTTTCAAGACGCACAATGAAAACTTTACATAAAACTAATAAAATTCCTCAAGTTAATATGATTGTTTGTTTTATTTGTTTTATATATTTTTTTAATGATGATTTGAGGATCGATTAATTTGATCTGCTGTCTTCCCAAAATAACCTAAAAAAATGTACGCATAAATTTTGTGTTTAGTGTTAAATATGCCTAAATCAATAAAAAATATTTTACCGTATTATACCTTGAACCACTGAAAAGTAACATTCCCAAAAAATGTGAAGGATTTTACCAAAACACAGTGGTAATGTTAATAAAATTTTACTGAGTGAACTATAAGACAATAATGTTTGTCGTACTGGCCTTTAACACTCGTATCAATAAATGTCCCAACAATGTCTTCATAATTATTAACAGGGCACTGCCACCATGGGAGACACATGTTGGGAGTGGGAAGCACCAATAGCAATTGCATTGGGAAATGGGAAAAGAATGAGGAAACATAGATTCATCGAATTTGGCGATGTTTCGAATGTCGGGAAAAAGCTCAGATAACCTGGAGATGTCGTCAAACACAGAACGACAAGCAAGAAGGGTGATTCTGTTTCTTATGTGTTATATTTTGCGTTAACTCAGCATTACGAGATAATTAAGACAAAAAGGCAAAAACCGTTGTATATCGGAAGGCGTCCGTCCGTCGTGCGTGATAGGCTTTTAAATTTCTGTGATTTTCTATGGCTTCAATGGCTTGCCTATGTCTTTCATGTGTTGAAAGAATTAATTATGTACTGAAAAACATGAATTACTATTTATTTGTAGTTATTAAAAACAACTTATGTATAAGCCTAACGGGCGTTCAAAAATAACTATACTTGTTGTATTATTTTGAAAGTGAGACATTCGATTCACGAATTTTCCCGCGACTGACATCTCTTAATGAGAATTATGCGGCAAACGCGCCGTCATCTCTGGCGGTCAAAGCAGCAATTTTTAAGAGTTTGTGTTACACAAGCGCAGTATTTGGATCGTTAGCGCGATACGGAACACCGCCCTTAAGAAAACTGTCAAAATGTGTCGTATACGGCCGATTTAACACGTGTTACGCTATCGCAAAACATGCAGAATCACACTTCTGGTAAACTGTACCGCTGAATTGAATGAAACATTTACCTATGGCTGAGGGAACCGCGCGTTTTCATCTAGCGACAAAATATCCCCGACACAATATACTCCGACAAAATATCAAAAGGACAAAATATCCTACGTACAAAACATCTACTAAAACCTAACCAAACCTAACCTATAAACTAACCTAACCTAACCAGGGGGCCTAGTCCCTATCTTTTACGTTTTGCTAACATCCTGTTAGCTTAACTTGGTGGTTTGAGCAAAGTTGTCGCAACTGGCTAAAATGGTAGTCATTAACTTTTCTGTTAAGGTTTAGTTAATTTATCGTCGCGACCGACAGAAAAGAAACAGAAAAGTTACTGACTACCATTTTAGCCAGTTGCGACAGCATTGCTCAAACCACCAAGTTAAGCTAACAGGCTGTTAGTAAAACGTAAAAGATAGGGACTAGGCCCCCTGACCTTATTTTACATTATACAATTTTTGAACAATAATTTATTGTCTTTACAAGATGTATGTATTATTTCTCTCCCATTTTACTATTTTTGAACAATAATTTATTGTTTTTACAGGTTGTCTATTTTTTTTGTCCCATTTTTTTGTTAGGTTGGGTTAGGTTAGGTTGGGTTAGGTAAGGTTAGGTTCGGTTAGGTTTTATTAGATATTTTGTTGGGGGATGTTTTGTCCGTAGAATAGTTTGTCAGGGATATTTTATCGGGGGGAATTTGTCGCGGGATGAAAAGTCGCGGAACCATGGCTGAGTGCCTAGGAGAGTTATGGAGTATAAAAAAATTAATAAATTATCGTGACATTATAACACTATGCCCATCAGTGGGGGTTATTAAATCAGACGTTGTGACTTTACAGAACATTGTTTGGAGAGTTAGTAATGTAATAGAAATATTGGTGTGCTTGAGAGCTCTTAAGTAGGTAAATAAAAAGGATATGAAAAAGGTCTACTACGCGTTATATTATTCTCGAATTAAATATGGAATCATAGGATGGGGATCTGCTACATATACGTACCTACACAACCGATTTGATTACGATTCAAAAAGGAATCATAAAAACCATATTGAAAGTACCAATTAGAACGACTTCAATTGAAATTTTCAATAGCTTTGACGTACCAAATGTACAGCTATGCCAAAAAAATATTATTGAAGCTTTTCAAAAATAATGAATCCTCTACTAGACATTATATAAAAAATATGACAAGTTATAAAACCACATTTGGACAAAGAAACTATACATACTTTCCAACAAAACTCCATAACATCGTTCCCCAAGACATAAAACTAATAAAAAATCCTAATGAACACAAATCAAGAATAAAAATATGGCTGAAAGAGGTCAATGACAAAACCTTAAAGAAGACACTAAAAACGACATAGAAGACAAATAAACTATATTTAAATAACTTTAGTCCACCTCGGCACAGGACCCCCTAGTGAGGAGGACTAAGAAATACAATATTTTATAACTAATTTCACTATTATATTTTGTATGTACAATTATTTTATATAGTCGCTAAAATAAAAAAATATAAATTAAAAAACTAGAAAAAATTAACGATTTTTCTTCTTACCTTTACATTTGACACAACACCCCTCCTTCGGCATCTGCATGTAACAGTTTTTTACATCGGGACATTGTTCTGGCTGGCATTCAACGAATCCATTCTGCAACAAAGAAATACCATTCATGAAACTATTGCACAAATCGACGAGATGTATATTTTATATATATTTCCTTTGAAAGGTACAAATTAATTTGATTACATTATTGATTCGAAAGATCAAAACTCGCCGTGCGTACTCAAAAAACTCACTCCTTGCCAGTCATTATAAATCGTTTGATAGAAAATTTTGAGTTTGTTACCCAAAACCTGCCAGCAAAAGGAAGTTGGAAGAAATCTAGGGTAGATTTAATGTGATAGTGAAATAAACATAATTAAATATGTATAAGTGAATAAGCATGTGTAAATACAAAAACACGCCGGTGGTGGTCCAATAAAAAGTGATACATCAATTGAATAAATACAAGCAGCATAGTTCCATTTCATGACGAAATATTTCATACCAACTTTGTCTTCATCCCGTGCATTCAGAGACTTATAGACTTGGCAATAAATATTGTTCTTAGGATTACTGAATCTGTGAAATACTGAATCTGTGGTTTACTTATTCTGTGGAATACTGAATCTGTAGTTTGCTGAAATACATAGATGAAATTATTGAACTCTTACTGACCTAGTCCATTATATAACAGCAGCTGTGTTTATTTTTTTTTATTATAATCCAGCAGCTGTGTTATTTTTGTATACTTATACAAACCCTCATTTGTTCCTACTTGAATCTTCATTCATTATTATTATTTCCTATATAATACAGAAATCCTCCTACGTACCCTGTGTAATTATAATTCCATTTATCACTTTCATGTAAAAGTCTTTTGGCGAATAAATAAAAAAATAATAAAAAATAGTAGAGTAGCAATATTCGTTATACATGTCACTATCGTCTACGCTGAATTTCGCACGCATGTTTATTTCACACAACAATTCTGTGATAAAAGCTGCAAAAGTTATCAATCAACGTTCGTTTACATGGATTGCCTAGACTTCCATTCAACACTAATCAAGTAATTAAACGTCTCATTTGTTTGAATAATTATCTCTACAACGGGTCATTCAGACGGCCTTATCAACGTCTGACTCTGGTACTCTGGTCGCAGTTGAAATGTTGCCATGTGCTACATTAAATAAAGTAAATAAAATAACCATCATTAGTTTAATATAACCAGGGTCTTATTTATGCCCAGGAAATCTAGGCAGCGACCCAGGGCGGCATGTTTTAGAGGGCGAAAATTCGAAGTTCTATTGATTAAATCTTACAGCACAAACTTAAGCGAATTTAGCCCTTCAGTCTTTAAAATATTTTTGCCTACAAGTCCCAATGACACGGTGAAATTTAGTGGAATTTCTGAATGCTTCCGAGGTATTTTCAATGTACAATATATTTCTTATTTTCGAAGTTGTCGAAAAAGAATTCTATTTTTTTGTATTTGAAATAAATATTGAATTTTTAAATAATTCTAGTTACTCGGCTGAGAGACCAATGACGAAGATTTTTTTTATTTATTTGATTTTGAAGAAAAACAAAATTGATGAAAAATAAAAAAAAAAGTCCTTGGAAACCAAAATTTTATTTATATTTTTACTCTAAAATAATATTATCAGGAATCACTGATTAAAGAAATTCAAGTACGACCCTTAACACCCTGTATAATGATGAGCATTATGAAATTATTTCCTTGCGATGAAACCGGGCGCGGCAATGGGGACGAAGGGGAGAGGCGACAGAGGGGTGGGGAGGAGGACGAGAGAGGGGCATAGGAGCGGATTTAAAAGGAGACATAGTAGCGGTAGGGCACAGCAGGAGGTAAATTTGGAAAATCTATGCCTGTTAATAGGAACAGAATTAAAACACACACAGTTTTTTTTTCTTTGAGTCCTATTGCAAATTAATAAATTAATTAATAAAACTAAAATATCATAGTGTTTCTTCTTCTTTTGAAATAATAAAAATTAAATGGTACCTAAGTAAAATACTTCGTAACTAATAACGTACCTAATACATTGATCATCGATGAAGTAATAGCGTTTTTAAAAATACATACCCATTTTATTTTACCCGATAGACATTTGCCTGTCAGCGCAATGGGGTATTTCCACGTATTTTTTTTATTGCATAAAAAAATTAAGCAAAAAATTGCGATAATTATAGCATTTTTATTTTATTTTTATGTTGACGAATAAATTTTCTAGAGCGAGTTAAAGTTTACCATTTTTGAATCACCGCTAAAACGATATTTTGGGGCGTGGCTATCGTGTGACGTCGTGAGTGCGGACGCTCCCTGACAGTGTTTATTTGTGCTGGTTTAGCCGGGCGTAGCTTGCGACGTCACAAACCCATTTGAAAAAACGGGCCGTTTTGATTTTGTCAGTTTTCGAGCGTTTTTAAAATCAATAATATTGAATGAAAACATAAAAAACAAACATTTTTAGTAGGATGATTAAAATCAGAAAAATGGTCTTTAAATATTCCGTACATTTTCAACAGAATCCCTCGTTTGTGGAAATACCCCATTCCCATTTTACAGGACACGAAAGGGGCCAAAACATGAGATAAACATCCACTGGAAAATTTCAACTTAAAGACTTTTGTTTTGGTCTTGAATCAAAAATGTATTCCAGGGACATCACGACTCTTTCATTGAAACTTTGTCCGCTTAAAAAAAAATGGCCGCAAAATGTGGGCGGCATAATTTCTAAACACGGCCCTGAATATAAGCATTGCGAGTGAAGCAATAGGTAGTTGCGAGCTCTATCTGAAAACCCTTATCGAATAGCTGAATTCTCGACTCTTGCTCTAATTATGCACACTCAATTATTAGCAATCATATTCATATATTCAGATTGCATCTAATAAAGACACTAAATACTCGTAGGTACTAATGCTAGCTATAATTTATTGGTTTTTAGACAACAAGCAACTAGACCGGAACAAGCGGACATCGACTGCATTCTAATAAATGGTATCCAGTTATAGTTTGTAGCGTCGTAAAACCGCACACGGTTTTAATTATTATTTAATAATTTATCATTGCAGATTATATGCATAATTAGAGGTACCAAAATAGAAAATGGGCCGAAAGCTTTGCAAGAATAATAATTGCTGAACGGTCATAGACATACAAATAACTAGACGAGAACTTACAGATGAGGGGTAAAACCCAACTATGGCGGGGCGAAGAGAGGAAAGAGACTTGTGATTCGACAAGTCTTCTTCGTTGTCTAAGTATGTGTTTCATAGACATACAGCGTCCGCGCGTAAAATGTACGACGAGAGCACGACATTGGTCCGGACACGCCCAGCCGGTTCCGAAAAATGGTTCCAATGGGAGGGGGAAATAACACGTTTTTTAACACGTAAGGGCATGTCCATATATTTTGTACGTCCGTGTGAACGGTAAAGAAAAGAGGATTATTTTTAATTAACAACAGGATTTCTCTTCAAAAGCTCTCGAAATATGACGATACTTGTAGCAGGTGTGTTCAACAACATGATATTATATACATATATATATATATATATATGCTTATATTTTTGTAAAAATTATACTATGATTATCGGTAGTTTATTTAATTGTTTTGAATAGTATTTCTTTATTTGTTTTAATATTATGTATTTCTTTATAACGTTTATTTTTTTCTTTTTGTCATCTGTAATATATGTGTAGGTAAAAATACTAATTCAACATTTAACTTAATGGAACTTAATTGATCTAGAACTGGAATACCTACAATACTTTAACCACTCGGACCCAACAGCTTGTTTTCATTATAATATAATATTACCAGACATATGTTTGACGTATGAGGCGTACCTGACTTATAATGTACGACTTTTGTATCCTAAATATGTATAAATATATATATATTTTAAAACTATTAAATAATCTTCAAAATTACGTTTTTAGATTTTCACGACCAAAAGTATTTTCGTTATTTGTTTTTGGGGTGTTAGGCCGTGTTGCGCTACCTCCTTCTTTAGTCAACGTTTCGGACAGCTTTACAGTGTCCATCATCATCTGCCACACATCTGCCCTGATGATGGACCCTGTAAAGCTGTCCGAAACGTTGGCTAAAGAACGAGGTAGCGCAACACGGCATAACACCCCAAAAACAAATAACAAAAATTTTCAAAATTGTTTATTTTTCCTCAACATACTCGTATCATCACTTCACTATACCTTATACCACTGTCAAAGAAATATAATATTTTTATTCATTTAATATACGGAATATGTCGCATAATATTCTTGTTCTCTTTCAGGGTGGTCCTAATTGCATACGTTAGTATATTGTGTTGAAATGTTACAACTTCAAATCGCTTAAGAAATTTTTTACCAATCAAAATGCAAAAATATTGTTCTAGGAATAGAGCAGTTTTACAATAATATTATTGTTTATTCGAAATTCTCCAATCGTAAAGTTCACGAAGTCGTATTCTATCCGGTTGCATTAATTTGAGAAATTATGATTTTACGATACTAGTGTTGTTTGCAAAGTAACTTGGGTTGTACTCGTATGTACAATTATTCAACAAAATCATAATATTCCTCGGCACTATAATCCTTTCATTATATGTTAGTTCAATTCTGCTTGGCTTACCAAAGGATTCAGTATACATAGACTGTTGACCTGCACACCATTCAGCCATGTAAGTCTCCTAATAAGTTTCTCTAAGTTCTATTTCTACTAAATTCTCCACGTAAGTCTCCTCTCTGGCTTTTTTCATCACGGCCAGCTATCTTCCGAACTTGCTGTATGCTCTTAAAATAGTTGGAATAGGTAGCTTATTTTCATACAAATTATTAATCTGAAAGGTTTTCAGAAGGAGGTAAAATGCAAAAATGTATTATTTATTTTGCTGAAATTTCGCAATCCATCGCTGTGAAAGACTTTTCGCTCTGAAAGGGGTCCAGGTGTTTTTTTAGGTTAGCTCCACACAGGAGGCCCTGAGGAAAATAATTTCCCTCAGGGCCTATATCATCTGAGATGCTTTGTGGAGGGTCTTTTTGAAGAGAGGAGTGAATGAACATTGAAACACAGAGACCGATAAATCGTTCCATAGCCGAGCTGTTCAACTCAGGAACGAGTCGAAGATGCGACTTGTTCTCATGTGACAAATGTCAACTATGTTCATGTGTTGGGCGCGCTTTTGGCGTGTTTCCCGACTATTAACCGGTGTCGAGGGGATCAATGACGCTAGTTGCCCAGAGCATCTTCCATTGTAGCACCGGTAGAACGAGGCCATCATTCCCACCTGACGCCTGTTCCATAGCCGAGCTGTTCAACTCAGGAACGAGTCGAAGATGCGACTTGTTCTCATGTGACAAATGTCAACTATGTACATGTGTTGGGCGCGCTTTTGGCGTGTTTCCCGACTATTAACCGGTGTCGAGGGGATCAATGACGCTAGTTGCCCAGAGCATCTTCCATTGTAGCACCGGTAGAACGAGGCCATCATTCCCACCTGACGCCTGTGCATTAAATATTGCAATCAGTTTGTTAAGTTAGGAGAATCTATCAAACGGACCGCCTGTTTTTGCATAGAGTCGAGAGGTATGTATTCTTCCTTCTTTTCTGGTTTCTTCTCGTGTATAATATATGTAATGCATAGAGTCGAGAGGTATGTATTCTTCCTTCTTTTCTGGTTTCTTCTCGTGTATAATATATGTAGATGGTTGGCTATCATTAACCATTAGGGAAATAATTACCTTGCAGGCTGCAGCCCAGAAAGCTCAGCGGTATTACCTAAGACTTGCTAAGCACTCGCCTTTATTGTAAAATAACAAAATTCTTACAAGTCGCAGAAGATTCTATCGTATCGCTGCTGTACCGTGTACACCCAAGAAGCTTTAATGTTATTGATTCGAATAAACGGTGAATAAAACACAAACTTCTGAAATAAAATGCAATAACTTAAATGATTATCTCTCCAGTGAAGCTGGCGGTAGGCAGTCGAGAGGTATACAATATAAAGTATACAGTATAAATTAGTAGGTATGTACCTAGTACGAATGCCGTCTCACCAGTTGGCTCAAACAAATACGAGTTTTTAATCGGCCAAACGATCTGATCAGATACCGAGGACCGATAAGAGGTAAAACCAGAAGCCATTCGGATGTGTCCGAAAGATACTTACATTATTTTTGTTTACGACAGTTTTGTAATTGATCAGAGGAATCCAACCGATACACAAATTGCAAAAGAAAATAAAATAAAGCAATAATAAAATAATTCACACTATTTTTATTAAGAATTATTTGCATTACAAGTTACATTATCATGTAAGCGCGAATGATAAGTGCGAGACTCTTTGAAGGGGATGAATTTTTAATTGATTTATGTATTTTATATAAAGATACTTAGATAAATAATTAGTAAAATACATCAGATTTTTCACACACTGGAGGCCGCGAGGAAAAAAAATTCCCGCGGGGTCTATGTCATCTTTGGGGATGCTGTGTGAGGTTATTTTTAGGTAAAGGAAGGAGAGGAAGTTCTAGGAAGAAAGAAGGCATGAGGGGTGGATAGGAATCTAGGGAATGTGTCCAGGAGTGACGGACGTATGAATCCATCCCTCCCATTGCGGTGTAAACCGATGGATCGAAAGAGTCCGGCTGGAGAGATCTGGGTTAGGTCTCTCTCAACCAGTCTCTCCCGATCCGTCTCGCCATACAGTTGGTGGGCGAACGCATTCGCTGCCAAGACCTAATCCCATGAACCCGGGCACCCCTGTTAAATCACCACTTGGGGTGACTGGTTATCCATGGCAGGGGTGTTGGTTATCCAATAAATGGTTCACGGGGCGGCGGTACCCATACCCGCCCACATGTCCAAAATTGAAATATAAAGGAAAATGTAATACTGTTCAATCATGAGTATGTGGGAAAGTTAAAATATGTGTAACACTGTGAAAAAACTGGGCAAAAAACAGGCCAGGAATGGAGATATTGAGTAAGGCTATTAGCCCCTTTATTGACTTTTGTATTGTGTTTATCGTGAGGCTCCCTTAATACCAGAGTTTGTAACTTTCCTTTTTTGTTTGAGTGAAAAATAAAATTATTATTTGTCTAGAACAATTTTTATTTTTTTAAATTTGAATACAAGAGCCCGTAATGATGTCATCATTCTGGAGCCAGAGACTATGGCGTCACTAATTGGGGTTTGTTATGGGGCTGAAGGCAGAAAAGGAGATGGGGAAGAGAAAGGTGGGGAAGTACCCGGCTATTCAGATCTGGTCACCAAAAATGACTAAATCCATTTCACTAAACTTTTCTAGACTGATTTGTGGTCTTACACCTGGACGATACTTAGAGAACCTTCCACTCTAGAACGTGCCACAAATGCACTATTCATTATTTAAAAATTTACATTTTACACGACAACACGATAATATACGTTTAAACACCATTCATACTAACTACGGTAAGCAATCAATTAGTTACGAGAGGGGTAATTTATATAATTGCCTTCCAGATGATACCAAAAACGAAAAAAGTGTGTGCAAATTTAAAAAAAAAAATTCATGTTTATTCACAAAAAACAAAGTAGTGAAAGTGAATAATATCATATGGTAATATATATGTAATGTAATGTAAATGTAAGTACTGTAATCTAATGTAATTTAAGGTTATGAAATGTAAAAACTATGTAATGTAAAAACTTTGTAATAGGTACAATGTAAAAAGAACATAATTCAATATTCTAGTTAAGTAAGTGAAAATGTTATTTTCTTTTTTACTGGAATAAAAACTTATGAAAAAATAAATAAAAAATTGTGAAATAATACAACTTTAAAAAAATAATATTTATTTGCGCAAGCAGGGATTTGAACCAGAGAACTCCAGATTGTTAGTCGAGAACCTTATCCTTCGACCACGGAGGCCGTCAAAAGTTCTAATTAATACATAGTATTCTTTGTTCGAATTGAAATTATATTTCTGTAAACAAAGATGAGACTTTGTGTAAACTCTTTTTAGACTAAAGATATCGCTATATTTATACTATCGCCAAAAAAAAATATTGAAGACATATGAAACAAATATTTACAAAAGCTCATTTATTTTTTTGAGCTTTATCCTCGTGGATACATGTTTAATTTAGAATCGCAGAAGAGTGCGATACGCAAATTAAATTTAGATGATATTTCAAACTGGAGATACGAATTTATTTACACAACATGACTAGCGCGTAAATAGACATAAAACATCAAACCATTATCCAAAACTGCGTTTAATTATTTTGTAATTATTTTTTATGGAGAAATAGACAGATTTGCGGTGATTAATCGGATAGGCATAGATACCTAAATTGTTAAAACATATTTAAATAGGCACCTATACACACATATTTTTAACCTCTCAGGCCTCGGGCATATTTTATCAAAAGGTCAAAATATATCCGCTTTGCAATAAAATCCAAATAAATTTAATATTTCTGAATGTATCCGAACACTAAAAACTTTTAAAAATAAAACAATAACTTTGTAAACACCACTTTTATTTTTTATAATTTATGCCAACCGGGTTTCGCTACAACCGTAGCTTCTTCAGGGCAGTACAATATCTACTGCCAATAATATGCTGCTACAATATCTATAATATCTACTGCCCTGAAGAAGCTTCGGTTGTAGCGAAACCCGGTCGGCATAAATTATAAAAAATAAAAGTGGTGTTTACAAAGTTATTGTTTTATTTTAAATTATAATGTCACATCACAAAGTAACTGCTTCATATGAACAAAAACTAAAAGCTTTTTTAATTCGAAATAAACATATATAATTTTTGAAATATTAATATTTTTAATGCAAACGTAAAAAAGTTTTAACAATGGTTGTTCACCTTACGTTTTTGGATAACCAACGCCCCTGCCAAAGGCAACCCCAAGTGTTTCGCTACTTTTGGTGACTTAGCAGGAGTGCGTGGGTTCATGAGTTTTGTCCAAGTGTTGGACAAAATTCACTACTTTTTCTGCTCCAAATTTTCCTCAAGGTTCACATGTGGAGTTAAAGTTTTACAAAAAAGTATTTTAGGACAGGTTAGATATTTTTGCCGAAATAAGTCTTACCTTAACGTTAATTTGTTGAAATAATTCCACGATTTCAATCAATTATCCACAGATGAAAGATAATATTCTCTTTTGAATATTGAGTCTAGTTTTTGCACTGTTAATTCGTGGTGGAATTCCATTGTAATAGATTTGAAATTAAAAAACTTTTTCACTTTGTTCCACTTATTTATTATGTTACACTTATATAAATAAGTGGAACAAAGTGAAAAAGTTTTTTAATTTCAAATCTACTCTTTTGAATACTCATAAACTTGTATCACCCTATAATCTTTCCTTTAATACTGTTCTGTTCAACCATCTGTCTAGTGTTTAGTCTAGATGCGAAATCCACGAGCCAATCTTTCCTGTGAAACATACAAAGAGACTGGGATAACGAGCCACAAGCAGAGCAATCTGACCACCACAAGCCCGGGTCGGTACTGTCGGGTTATTTACAAACTATCGAGATAACACTTACTAGTACCAAGTCTAGTGCTAGAAACACTTCCCAAATAGTAATAAATTCATCGACAACCCAATACTTACTACCAAGGTCATCGGTGTGACCTAAAAGAAGTAACAGATAAAAGTTTTCCGATAGAACAAATAGGTAAATGGTAAGGAATTTTCCGAGATGAAAAGAAAACAATGTAAAAGTGTTCTAGAGTTAATTTTCTTATGGTTAACAAACCGTGAATTTTTCTATGCCAACGAAGAAAAACTAACTTACTTTATTGACGGTTTTATGGATAGTGGCGTTAATAAACTTGTAAGTTACATTACTAGAAAAGATATATCACTTTGAAGGAAAACAGCCTAACTTTAGTTTAGAGACAGTTTTATAACATCAAGCCGGAAATTTACGAAGAAAAGTTTCATAACGAGAGAATACTAGGAAATGTGCCAAACTCGTGGATCAACTTTTTTGTTTGAAATGCATTCAATTGACTCAATGTACGTACACATATATTTAGCAAAGATATGTGACATGAAGCACATATCCACCTATTTATCAAAATGGTTACCAGTTCTTCTAAAGTTTTGTTATTACGTATGTGTTATTTGGCTTCTTTTTTTGCGTTTGATAATAGATGTATTGTGTTAAAGCTTTCCTAAAAAAGGTAACAAAACTTATTAAAAAATATATATATTTATATTATTTTTGTTCCGGATCTCATTCATGTTGTAAGATTCTCTGGTTAACTGAAATAATAATTCTAACTTTTTAGATTTTCACGGCCAAAAGTATTTTCGTTATTTGTTTTTGGGGTGTTACGCCATGTTGCGCTACCTCCTTCTTTAGTCAACGCTGTCCGAAACGTTGTCTAAAGAAGGAGGTAGCGCAACACGGCATAACATCCCAAAAACAAATAACGATAAAAAAAAAAAATAATTTATTAAAAAAATTGTTGATTGCAGACGACGCAGTGCAAGTAAAGGCTAATACATGGACGTAAATAAATAATATGGCTTATACAGATATTAATGAACTAAAAAAAGTGGTTTGACATAAACTTGCTAACATAAAAGTTACTAACTCTAAAAATAAAATAATGAGGCAATGCAATTATAAATATCTAGGAGTAAAAAAATGTTATACTTTACCTGAAAGCATTAGAAAAATAAGTAACAAATTAAAATATTTTAAAGTTCATAACAAAATCACACCGATATATATAAACTGAAAGCTCAGCATAGCCCTAGCTTATTTATGGTAAACATCGTATGTATTACAATATATGAAAATATTACTAAGTATGTATATCTTAACGTATTTTCTGTAAATGATTCAACATAATTTCTTGGATAAACATGTTTAAAAAAATGTAATCCAAGTTAAAAAATTTTTAACAGGTTCTGTTTTGTTGTTTGTTAAGCGGGGTTTCCTCCGACAGTGAACATGAACATTTGCTTACACATTTGCTTAACATTACTATAAAAATTGACAATGGAGGCGTTACCTTGCTGCAGACGCATACAAAAATGCCATTTGCCAATGTTTATTTTAATATTCAAGCAAATGTTTAAGCCAATGTTCATGTTTAGGGTCGGAGAAGACCCGAATTTAGGATAAAATAAATGTTAATTTGACGCTAAAGACAATGTAGCTAAAAAATATTATGTTTAGTAAATGCCAACTGGGAAATATTTAATATGCTTCTCAGGCTCTGAGGTATAATTTATTAAAATGCATTTAAAATGTCTCTAGATATGCGTATCTCTCCAGTGGTAATCGCAATAGATATACAATGTATGAAAATGCATTAAAATTCACTTCATTCAGAAAGAAGATTTTAGTAGAGATACCTTCAGGATTTATAATTATTCCTTGCACGCTGATATGTGATTTATACAATAAATTATTATACAAAGCATTATAAAATGTTATGCAGACTGACCATAAATTGTTAACAAAAACGGAGGACGCTCGATCAATCTTTACACGGTCGTAAAAGGCAACACTATTTTTTTTTATTTTTAACTTAATGTAAAAATTGTAATTTTTATTTAAATGAACACAATATTAGCGAAACTCAATCGAAAATCTGGAAACAGGAAAACACACTGTCGATGACCGTTTTTATTAATTTTAATTTTCGAACTTTTTGTTATGTTTTAACACTTGGCAAGATAAATTCCTAAAATTTCGTATTTATTAAATGTACCTAACTTTAAAAAACATTGAATATGTTATTATGTATTATCTGTCAAAGATGACTACGATAACTTCAAATCGATGCTCATAACTGCAATACATAAATCAAATCCTCCCCCTAAAACCAAATCTCTTAAAAAACTCCCTCCGACTCCCTGGTGGGATGAGGAATGTTCTAAGGTAGTGAGAATTCGGAAAGCTAAATCTCTTTCGTATCGTCACAATATGACTATGGAGAACTATCTTATATACAAAAATGTCGAAGCCAATGCCAAAAGGGTATTGAGGTCAAAAAAAAGATCCGGGTGGTACAACTTCTGCAGTTCAGTATCTCCGAATACTCCAATTTCGGAAGTTTGGTCTATGATTCGAAGATTTCGATCCTCCTTCAGTTCAACATCTCCTCGAGCGTCTCATTCTAAATGGATAGATGAGTTCTTGGACAAAATTGCCCCCCCTTCTGTACCTAACTTAGATGAAATAACTCCCATCCACAACACTCCTATGTCTGATCATTGGCTAGACTCTCCATTCACTTTAATTGAATTAAAAAATTGTTTATCAACAGTCAAAGACTCATCTCCAGGCAGAGATGGTATTCCTTATAGCATTATCAAAAATAGTAATGATAATGTTCTAAATCACTTCCTAAGCATCTTAAATAAAATCTTTCAGTCTGGCATAATGCCTGATGACTGGAGTTCTCAAATAATCATCCCAATCCTAAAATCAAACAAATCACCCAATTCTGGATCTAACTACAGGCCAATTGCTCTTTCATCCACCCTCAGTAAAATTTATGAAAAATTAATTAAAAACCGGTTAGAATTTTTTGTCGAAAGTAATCAGCTTCTCTCTCCATCTCAATTTGGATTTAGGAAAAAAAAATCTACGCAAGATAACCTCGCCATTATCAGCACTGATATTAATTTATCCATTTCTAACCATGAAGTATGTCTTGCAGTCTTTATAGACATAGAAGGTGCCTTTGACAATGTTTCCATCCCAATCCTTAAAAAAAAACTTTTAGGCCTTGGCCTTCCCCCCATGTTTGTCCAATCTATAATTAATCTATTTCTTGATAGAAAAATTTTCATTGAACTACCAGATGTTACTCCTCAGAGTAGATCAATTTGGAAAGGTTTACCCCAAGGCGATGTATTATCCCCTATACTGTATAATATATACACGTACGATATGCATGTCTCTATTCCCCCTCAAGTAAAAGTTATTGAGTTCGCAGATGATTTAGCTTTCTACTTATCATCCAAAATCATCCCACTTGCCGTCAAATATCTTAATGAAGCCATGGATGCCCTTTGCACATGGCTCACTTTAAATGGCCTGGAACTTTCAGTCAAAAAGAGTCAGTGTGTCACCTTCTCAAACCGTCATAAAAATCCTCCTGTTCAAATTTTATTTTAAAACTCTCCAATCCCCAACGCCTCTGAAGTAAAATTTTTGGGAGTAACATTTGATAGGAAACTTAAATGGTCTTCCCATATTCACAATATAGTTACTAAATGTGAAAAAAATTTAAATATCATCAGATCATTGACTGGCGTTTGGTGGGGTGCTCACCCTACCTGCATTAAGTTGCTTTACAATGCACTTATTCGAAGTCATCTCGACTATGCCTGCCCACTTTTTAGTACTGCCTCCAAAAATGCACTCAGTAAATTAGACAAAATTCAATCAAAGTCATTGCGAATAATAACTGGAGAGATGCAGTCGTCGCCCATCAATTCCCTTCAAGTGGAATGTTCTGATCCCCCACTTTATTTAAGGCGACAACTGTTTGCTGACAAATTTGTTCTTAAATGTTTAAATTCTAAATGTCATCAGGTTATTCCCAGAGTTTCGTTGTTCAAAGACTCAACACATTCATCTACAATCAGAGCTCGAACTAAACCTCTTCCTGCCATCTGTAAAAATTTTCGCTCTCTCTCAGAGCTTCAAATTATCCAAAATGATCTTCTTCCACTATACAAATTAAAATATAGTCACGTCACCCTATCTCCAACAATTTTGGAAGAGATCGGCATCCTTAAAAGTCATTCCAATCTCCCAGCCCTTACTGTTAATAATATGTTCAATGACATTATTTCTTCTAAATGGCCCAACTCTTCTCTTTTATTTACTGATGGCTCCAAATCTCCTGACTCTCCTAACTGTGGTATAGGTATTAACGTTTACCACAATAATTCTAATGATAGAATATTTTATTCAATTTCAAACCAATTTTCAATATTCTCTGCTGAGCGCATTGCAATAATTGAAGCACTCAAATATATAATCAAAAATAATTGTGAACATTCCCTTGTTATCTCTGACTCTCTCAGTTCCCTCCAAAAACTTAAATCCTGTCCTCTTCTTCATCCTGATGATCACTTTGTATGCCTCATTAGAGTGCTGATAGCCTCCATTCAAAGCTCTGGAAAAACCGTAATTCTTGTTTGGATCCCTGGACACATTGGCATAGTGGGTAACGATATTGCAGATTCTTTGGCAAAACAAGGAGCGTCCAACCCTATTGTTACCCTCGTAAACCATATTCCCCTATCTGATATTTTTTCCATCATCAAAGATAGATCCCGCAATGTTTGGACAGAGTATTGGAACATTGCCAGTCAATCCAAGGGAGCTCGCTACGCCTCAATACAAAGGACTATCCCGTCAAAACCGTGGTTTCAAAAATTTCCCCATTTTTCCAAAAAAGAAATTTCCTCACTTATTCGAATGAGAATCGGTCATTGTTCCGTTCCTTCTCACCTTTTTAAAATTCACATCCTTGACTCCCCAGATTGTACGTTCTGTGGTCTAGATGTGGGCTCTTTAGATCACATATTTTTTGGTTGTCCCTCTCTAAATAAGTATCCTCTTTTCTATCAAGCGTTATCTAAAATTGCCTCCCCTCCATTCAACATTTCATCTCTTCTAAGTCTGAACTCGACTCCAATCTTCCATATAATTCTGAAATTTGTACATTTAAATAAAATTAATATATAAATTCACCTTTCCCTTTCTCTGTAATTTTAAATGATGGCCTAGAACACCCTTGAAGGGTGAAAGCCAGAAATAATTTAAAAAAAAAAAAGAAGATAAATTCCTAAAATTTTAATTCGTTTTTATTAAATGTACCTAACTTTAAAAAAATTGAATTTGTTGAGACAAATACAATTTGGGATTTGGGAATGGGTACGGCTGCCCCGGGAACCATTTATTGGATAACCAACACTTCTTCCATAGGTCACCCCAATGGTTCGCTACGTTTGTGATTTAGCAGGGGTACCCGAGTTCATGGGGTGAGGTTTGTCTAGGTCTTGGAGGTGAATGACCAGGACACACTGAACCCCAGATTCCTACCCATTCCTTAAACCCTTTTCCTTCCCAGAACTCTCCTCTCCTTCCTTTCCTTAAAAAACCCTCCACAGAGCATCCCCAAAGATGACATAGGCCCTGAGGGAAATTATTTTCCTCATGGCCTCCTGTGTGGAACTCTTGTAAAAAAAAAAGACCGCACTTAACGAGAATATTAAAAATAAAACACATTTCTCGAATAACGTAGATAAATCCTTTTGAATGTATTATTTAATACTTCTGACGTAGAATGACATAAAATTTTTTTATAAAAATGCGTGAGCTCAAATATGTAATATTAATTATAGTAATGCTTTATCTGGGCGGAAGGAAGCAAAAGCCGATATTGACCGAGCGGTGACCTGACTGCAATTGTTAAATAGCGACTTTATTATAACATATTATCATTTTATTGTGTGTTGTGGTCACCATCGCCCAATTATAAAGGAGATAAGTAACAGTTGTTCTAATAAATAATAATAATTAACGCTGATAGCGAATCCTTATCAACTCGTGTTTTTCATTCAACTTTATAACAATGTTGTGGGATTACCTGAACCATTATTGAAAGCGTGTTTTGAATAAGTATTTATGTTATTTATTTTTCGGTTAGTGTTCTGTAGTATAGACGCCCTTGGAAAGTGGTGCTGGTGAAAAATGGTCAGGATTCCTTGGACAGTCAGACGCACAAATGTGTCCATTCTGCAAGAGCTCGGCAACCACAATAGGCTTTCAACTGTCCATCAGCTAATAACATATCTTAAGATATTTTTGTTCGCAAAACGGAGGACTCCAACTTGGAGTCACTGGCAAGCGTCAGTGACTATGAGTCAGTGGAAGACAGAAGAAGCAGAGGAAGGTCACAAATGCGCTGGAGTGATCAAGTATCACTAGCGTCCGGTACATCGGTCTTGACTGTCATAGGAGCCTTGTCCACTATGGAAATTGGAGCAGGGATCACAATCCTCAGCAATGAGGAACCGACTTGAAAAGAAGGTCCGTAGTACCAGGCATCGCAGGTCCAAAACCTCTTGCTAGTTACGTCCTCCATACATTGCATAAGACTCATTTTCTGCTCATAAAAGGGAAGTAAGAAGAAGGTGAGCTTTTCTTTCAAAAGTGAACACCACATGACCGGAGCCTCAACCAGTGAGACTACGGCATCTAATTGGGATTTGATTTGAGGCTGAAGGTAGTGGGAACGAGGAGGGTGTGGCGAAGGGGAAGGTTTGAAAGTATCTGATCATCAAACACGGCTAACGCCATTTCAAGCAACGTTTTCACTAATGTACCTTCCACTATGGATCGCGCCTCAAACATTTATTACGGTGCTCCAGATTTTATGTCCGGGTTGAATCTTTCCCAAATGAAAGACTAAACCCTTCCACACACTTTTCCACAAATGAATATCTAGTAAATTCACGCAATGTAAGTGCACTATATAAGTATCATAAATACAAAACAATACAAGAACAATACGTCAATCCACCAGAAACATAATGGGAAAATATTTCACCGACTCCAGATATTTTCATATCAGAGGGTTCGGCTCTGATGAAATCCTAACTGGTCCGATAAATCCTACTGATCCCTCAATATAAATATTTAAAAAATCTTTCGTAATCCTACATGTATTTAAAATGACCGACTTTTGCATTTTTATGTACAAATTTTTTGACAAATCTAATACGCCTAAATTTTGAATGAGAGAGCTAGGTATAATGCCAGTAACCGAAATAACAAATGGTAATATTTTTATAGTCTGAGAATGCCAAATTCTTTTAATCTCATTTCCTAAATCTGTATATTTTCTTATTTTTTCAGAAACAGTTTTCTGAATATTACAAGAATTTGGAATAGCGACATCAATGATATAAGTTATTTTCTTAATTTTGTCATGTAAAACTATATCGGGTCTATTATGACTAATTGTTCTGTCTGTTAGAATAGTTTTATCATAATAAATTTATAATAATTATTATTATTATAAGCAATAATTAATTATTAGCCTGAAACACTCACCTACATTGAAAAAATCTCCCGAGAAAAGATACATGTCGCCGACGGGACTTGAACCCGCGTCCTTCTGATTTTTTGCAATGTAGATGCGTTGTATTGCTTAAAAAAAAATTGATAATTTGTAGAACGCCCTTTTTGTGAAAAATCACCTCAAGGGCGCTTAATTTAGGTTCCATACAGTATACAGGTGTCCGGAAACTAGTGGTAGATGCGGCAAAGTGGTGAATCTATATCAATTTTTTTTGTAGTCGATTTAATGGCACAATTTTTTTTTATATTTGAGCTTTCATTTTAGAGTAAATTGAGTTCAAAGTTGGAGTTTTTAATCAAATTTGAAAAACAACGGTCGCTACAGGATTACTTTCAGTTGTCAATTGTCAGTTTAAAAACAACTTTAATGCCGAAAAAAAGGAAAACAATAAAAATTCTCGTACCTACAGAACTTTTTTTTTTGGTTCTCTTCGTGATTTAGATTCACGAGCTTCCCGCTTGTAGGTTAGTTTTCGGACACCTTTGTGTAGATATTGTTTTTGAGTTCTACATATATGGGATATCGATTCACCAGATTCCCGCTTGTGCCATTACCACCATGTGTATTTTTTTGATGAATTAATTGTGAAATAACACAAATTAATCAAATAAAATTTACTTGCGCACATCTTGAGTTAAACCCGCGACCTCTGGATTCGTAAGCGAAGAACTTAACCAAGCGATCACGGAGGCCATCAACGACGTGATTCTCAATTAGTTGTAGAATATCGAAAATCACATAATAATATATCTAAGCGCGTTAATATATTATTTATATAAAAGCCTGAAATGAAAAATGAAAAAAAAAGCATTGACGCTACACGCGGACGCGGCTGACATTTGACTAGGAGTAGGATCCCGAACATTATCATTACTTGGTGACATTATGGCTAAATAATGTCCGGCTGAAATTCCTTGGCGAATTCTCGGCTGAAGTGTAAAATTTATAATGAACCCGTATTAGCATTTAGTAAGGTTATTATGTCGTTTGTTGTGATCGCTTTCGGCCATCATTTTCGTGTTTTCCCCGGCGAACACGGATATTTTGAATGCGTTAATTATTTAAAATTGACAAATTAGTCTCCGCGATTCACAGAATGTGTGTTTATTCAATGGCATCTTATGCGGAATTCAAACATTTTTAAAAGCAATTTTTAACATATAAAAAATTGTTGTACCGAGTTAGCATATTTTTATCCTTGTTTCAGAGTAGAAGATTCAAAATTGAAACATTTTTAGTGATTGTTTAGGGTTTACATCTGCAGATAGATAAAACATTACTAAATTAGGAATAACCTAACAATATTTTAATTACTTCTACTACCTACCATCATGGTAAGTATAAAATGTTGATTATGCGATGATGAAAGACTTTACTAGCAGAGGACTGAACCCTCTCCACAAGTTGGGAACCGAAAAATTTGGACCAATCGGCGACTATCTCTTGCTTCAAACAGTTTTTGTAATCTAACTTTGTCTAGTTCTCAAATTTTAACATTGAGTTGACGACTTCCGTAGTCTAGGGGTAAGGCTCTTGACTCGTAATCCGAAGGTTGTGAAATCAAATCCCGGTGTTCGCAAATAAATTTTATTCGATTTATTTGTTTATTTCGCAATTTATTCATGTAAAAATGTATAGTATATTTGCGGCACGTTCCAAGAATGGAAGATATTCTCAGTATCGCCCTGGTGTAAGACCACCATTCAGAATTGAAACGTTGCTTGAAATGGCTTTAGCTGTGTTTGGTGGCCAGATACTACCCCACCTTCCTTTTCTCTATCTTCTTCACCTTTCCACTACCTTCTGCCTCACAACAAACCCTAATTGGGGATGCCGTAGTCTCACAGGATCCAGACGGGAGCAGCTGGGAATTTTGTAAGGTATTCACATAAAAAAGAGTTAAGTACATCTGAATATTTATTTTTCACTTCTCTTTACTACCTCTGCCACTATTTTCTTCGGCCTATAGGCCACATTTCATATACCTAAAACCACGTAGAATCTTCCTTCTTGGCCACAATCATTAATATCATTCACCAACTACTAAGAAATACCGAAAGTTTCCATATTTCTTTCCAAAGGACCAACTTAACCTTCTCTCAACTTCTTGTGCCAATGTGTCGACCATAATATAACATCCACTATGGGAGCAGCAAAATTCCGGACTTATTTAGAGATAGCCCACAGAACTTTACTTATTTCACAAATATCTTGTTTTCACCCCAAACTTTATTGTCTCTTGTGTTTTTGTTATTGTTGTTGTAGTTTTACATATCTACTTATTGTTTTACTCGTATCGTTATTGGACGGTTGGCATTTATTCTTTGTTATTTCTTAATTTAATTAATTATCGTTATTTTGTTCTTGGGTATCTATGCTATGTTTGATAGCAAAAGGTTGAGACTTTTTCCTAGTTTTTTATATACTCGTATGTACGTTGCTAGGTATTTAAAAAAAATGTTTTGCATTATAAATATTTTCCGTATATATAAAATAATGTATTTAAAAAACTTCTATCTTTTTAATAGGACTTGAATTCGATCTACGCCAACCTTGAAATATATTAGACAATTTTACTAAGTTAGTTTATCACCGTCTAAGGCTTTTTTAAACGATTTAGAAAAGTTTGATGGGAAAATAGAATTTTGTATTTTCAAAGCTAAATTAGTATGTGTGCCACTGTGTAAAACATACATTGTAACGGCTTCAATTAATGTTAGTACAAATGTGTGGACGACATGAATTAAAACGCAAACCAAGCTTTTAATGGCCGTCTAAAAATAATGCAGCAATTATAAAACACAACGATGACTCGTGAAATTTAATCGTCACAACCGGAGACTATTAAAACAGTCAAAAGATAACTTTTCTGCATGCTATTACGGTCCCGCCGCTGGGAGTTCCATTCTAACCTCCTCTTTATTCTCATACACGATGCTTGTAACCGAATGAGAGGCTGCAATGGAACTCTCGGCAGCAGGATCATAGTTCAGTGATCATGCAGGACGTCCTACTGAGATGACTTGCTACGTCTGATGTGTGGGGAAGTATAGTGTGTAAGATGGGACTAAGCACTAACAATCTTAATTTACATCGATGCACTAAGCACGATATCGCAAGGGTCAGGTTATACACAATTTGCAGTGATTTAAGAATCTGTTTTTCGAGGTACGAATACCTTAACGTGTCCAGAAAGCAGTCAATTTCATATTATAGTTCAATATGTTGCTAACTGTTTATTTATTGTATACAAATTTGTCAATCCACAGTCTGTGATAATTCAAGTGACTACCGATGCAGTCTACACAGGCTGATTAACTTCAGAATCCTATCTGACCTCAACCAACTCTCCTTCACCATACGAAAAAGAACAATATTGTATAAAACAAATAATACTGTGCATGGTTACTTTAACTCACATTTTTTCTTTACCCTTTCATCGACTGTTTAATATCATTATTTAATACGCCATTTTCACCAGACATTACCCAGTTACATCTGACCATCAACGTTTCTAAGTCTGTTTCTGTATTCGTGTTTTCTTACCGTTCATTACTACTACAGAAAAGTCTGCTTTCCTCGAATGATTTGACTATCATCAAAAAGCTGCATTTTTAATAAATTAATTATAATTTTTTTAGTGATAATCTAATTACTTACATCAATTTCGTAAAAATATTATATCACTCAGAATATTTGAATTGGCTTGATTCTCCCCTAGAAAATATTGCGAGGCGGGTATGGATTTATTTGATAATAAACACCTCTGCCATAGGTTACCCCAAGTGGTTCGCTACGTTTGGTGACTTATCAGGGGTGTCCGGGTTCAAGGGGTGAAGTTTGCCACCAGCTGCATGGCAGGCCGGATCGGGAAAAAATGGTTGAAAGAGTCCCTTTGACTTCTCCAGCCGTACTCGGAACATCGCCTTGCATAGCAGTGAGAGGGATGAATTCATACGTACGTCGCTCCTGGACACGCTGACCCCCAGATTCCTACTCATTCCTAATTCACTTTTCCTTTTCAGAACTTCCTCTCCTAAAAATACCCTCCACACAGCATCCCTAAAGATGACATAGGCCCTCTGTGTAGAGCTAATGTAAAAAAAGTGTTTTATTTCAGTTTCACCCTTCTGGAAGAAAAAATACTCAATTTGTGGATACTCTTAATTATTTAGCTCTGTAATCGCCTTCCTTAGAAATAAAGGTGACAATCTTCAGAGCTTTCCTATTTCGTGAACAAACGTTTGCCTAGCATCTCCATTCCCCGGTTCACCTCGCTATCGCTGCTTTATTTTTACGATAATAGAGTATATCAATCGTAAATTACACTTTAAATAAGGATGTAATTACGACATTTTAACGAACAAGGAATCTTTGAACGTCATTCACGTATACGATTTTAATCATTTTAACCGGTATGTATGTTAAAATTAATCATCATCAAAGAAGCAACGAATTCCAAAAGGAGTTGTCATTAGCCTTGAAGGCCGGCTTCGGTTTACTACCACGGCGCCGGTTCCTGCGGAGGATTACTACAACAAATATTATTTAATAATATGCAAAACAAGGCCTTCCTCTAGCAAAATCAAATATTTCTTTTTGGTCTCAAGACGCATGAATTATGATATTCCACAAAGCGCTGATGAACAGAACAAGCGAGCAGTAGGAAACAATCATGACTTGTATTATGCAGGTATGCCGCGTTACGTATCATCGACTGGTTGTATGTAAAAATAAATTGCTTTTAAATTATGCAACGTCCCAATTTAAATTTTAAAATATTGCTATCCTATTGTGGTAAACCGTTTAGCAAGAATTTATTCAAATTGTTTGTCATCAAACATACATCATAACAATCGTACTAAAACTCTGTTTGCTTAGTTACACTAACTTCAATATTTTAATTCTAAATATTAATTTTTGTGTTTTTATCTAACGACTTTTTGGTCAATCTTTTTTTTCTGAAAACACTAAAAATTGATGTCAGTTATTATTTATCAACGTTAATAGAGATTTCAGAAAATTAATAAAACATTGGCTACAGAATTTCCATCATGCGCCATCGATCCGTTTAAAAATCCATTTTAATATAAGACGCCATTTGTTTTTTATTGTTTATTTCATATTTTCAATTGTTCAGTACGGAATAATGCTTGCAAAAATTCTAAAGAATAGTCAATGCCATCAATAATAATTCACAGATATCGTATAGATCATACGCCCGTACATGATAAAAAATATTCAGGTGAAAAGTCTTTCATATGAAGACAAACGATCAATTGAAAAACTTCATCTGGATAAAATCACCCATTACTTTAAACATAATATAATACAATAATTCAAACGAATTCCAGAAAAGCACGAAATAACAATATTTATTTTTATTTTTAACTTTGTGAGTAAAACCTCAAATCGCAATATTGCCTTCATTTAATTAAATAATATTATGTTATTGGCTGGTAATCTGATGCGAAAAATACTTTTTTTGAAATACTTACGAAAAATACCTTTTTTTAATGCCGGTAACACGGGCGTTTATTAACATCAATAGTATATACAAATCATGTGCGCTACCCGACTCACTAGACAATATCTGTTCTGAACCGGGTAGCAGTATCTATCATTACATAAAATTAAAATAACAATAAAATAACTAAAAATACAAAACATAATAAATAAAGATACAGAATACAAAAAAAAAATAATAAAACTTAAGTAGAAATACAAAAGATTATTTACATTAAATAATTTAAAAATTACATGTATATAAAAATGTTTTTTTTTAGTGTGAATGAAATAATCAACTAATTTTTTTAGTGTGAATGTTTTTTTTTCATATATATTTAAATATCAACATACAGCGTATATAAAAAAAATTAACACGAACGGTTTGCAAGTAAGTTGTTAATGAAATTTCTTTTTTGTTAATTAACCACGTATTAAAGTTTTAACTAATTGTTATTATAAAATGATGTCATGACCTAAAACTGTTGATATTTTATAAAACTGTATCGCATTATTAATAATAAAGACGTATCAACAAAAATTACACACCTAAATTGAAAAATATATTTATTACCCAACGAAAAACGTATCATTACAATTTAATGTCTGTATTCAGATGGCCTTAATGATAAGATGGATATTTATATTGAAACGTTTACAAAAATGACTCGAGCAGAGCCTTAAGGTAAATTAAATCCACCATTCTTATTCCTATAATCTCGTCTCGCTGGAGAAAGCTGCTTCGCCCGGAGAATCAGGCTTGTTTATTTCTACAATGCTCCCAAGGCAGCGGAATTAAGTATGCAAAAACATCCAAGAGCCTATGGAGATTGGAGAACGGAATACCTACCACGAAAATTAGGCTAAATGCTACAATCCTAAAGGAGAGCTGTGTCAATTTCAATACCTGAATTTCAAAAAATTGTGTCTCGAATATTGGGGACTTCAAACCAATAGCATTGTTGTTTTGATCCTAAAACAATGTTTATAGAAATTATTTCTGTAGCATAAATGTGATAAACATAGACGTGAAGCTTTGCGCTAACGCGAAATTCGATTTTTTTCCTGAAAATGCGAATTTTTCCATTCTCACGGCAACATGCGAAATTCGCAATTTTCGAGCAAATACCCGAATTTTCGTACTTTTACACGAAATTCTGGTATTTCAAAATACGAAGGTAAATTACACACGTCCTTTAATTCTGGTTTTGACAAGCTTGATTACTTACCCATAAAATGGAACACAATTTCAAAACTTCACGTCGATAAATCGATATTCTTTTTTCGCATTTGTAAAAAGCATTAACTTTGTGGCTCGCCATAATTTGCAACAAAAAACATATAAATTTGTTATAGACCACTTTTATTTTATAAACACTCTACCGGTTTCGAAAGCACCCCTCCTTCGTCAGGAGAATATTATAACTGAGATATAATACTCCGTTAATATCTTGTAATAGATATAATAACTGAGTTATAATATTCTCCTGACGAAGGAAGGGTGCTTCCGAAACCGGTATTGTTTAGAAAATAAAAGTGGTCTATAACAAATTAATATGTTTTTTTATTGTAAATTATCTTTTTTTAAATTATAATTTTATTTAATGGATTTTTAAATTTACAAAAAATACCTGATTGTAAGCAATTGGATGAGGCTTTGGCGAACAATTTCCATGTTGAACTGCTACAAGGCTCCTTATTTCTTAAAAATAGTTTTGAAGTTTAAATCAGTATTAACAGTGGTTTATGAGATACTAATAATGTAGTGTCAAGATCAATTTCTGCGATATAAACTGTGTTTTGTGATACGGAGTATATCTACGAATAGAGAATTTCTTGTAATCTTGTTAATCATATTTAAATTCCATAATTGTTGTTGTTCTTCGTGTTTAGAATAAAACGCTTAATTTATGTGTAAACGATGACAATTTACTCGGATTAATAGGTTTTATAACGCTGGGTTTATTACAAGCAGTTTGCATGTAATTATTGTCATAATCCATACATTACAAGTAATTATAAGTAAACGTTACACAGTTCTATTAAATTTTAAATTGTATTACGTTAATATACGTACGACATATATATTTAAATACAACTATTTTTTTTAAATTTAAATTTGCTTATACTGTGTTGATAGATTGTATGCTAAATCGTGCGCGTATTGTATAAATATGAATTATGTATTTTGTGGAAGCAGTGTTTCAAGATACGAGTAATACAATATAAAGTATCTAGATTTGCAGGCTGTAACAGTATTTGCCCCGAAGACACAAACGGTTTAACATAATTATTATTCGAGAATATGCCATTATTACCCGTTTCTGATGGTTATGCATGTGTTCAATAGGTGATCATTTCTTGTCGCAAGTGTATAATGTAGGAGAATTTCAAAACCCAGTTTAACAGTACTCACGTTTACCTGTTTATTTAATTATTATAATAGCCTCTGATCGTTTATATGGAATACTATTTTTGTATAATCGACATAAACTGACGGCGCTAGAATAGCACCCTTGACCTTGTAATTTTAATTGAGAATTCTTTCCGATCCCCGTGTAACTAAAATTATCATGCATTTAAGATAAATTTATGTAATTAAGTGTATTATATTATAATAACCTTATCGATGGCGACAGCCGACTTAAAATGGACAGGTGAGGGAAATAAATCTGTTCTGTTAGTAAACATATCATTTCTAGGCGATCCGACGTTGAGTTAGTCGCCCCATATCGGTTAAAAGCCAATGTCAAAGGGATACTAGGGGAGTAGATATCTGGAATGGACCGCGGTCATCAAACTAATGAAAAATAGAAATAAGCATGGCAGGTGTTGCACCTCCAACCAGGAAAAGATGGGATGTAAATTATGACGCTGATGATTAATTAATTGACAAGTTAGCATGTGACTCCTTTAATAACTTAAATACCTGTGAACGAATTGGCGCCAGGTTAGTTGACACGTCGGGTTGCTAAATCAATGGCGCCAAATGGATTCGCAAGAATTCAGCTGTTAAAAGTTAAGAGACTTTCTAGAGTTGTTTACTGTACCCAACAAAATATTTACTGTCTCTGAAGTTGAAAACAAGCAAAGTTATTGTAATTTTTTTCCTTTATCCCGGTAGAAGATGCCACAAGCAGAATACTAGATCCGGAGTACTACATTTTCACATACCATAGTTATTTTTATTTATTATTAATATACGATTAAGTAGTCATTTAACTGTGTACAATTTGTACACATCTCCAAAATGTAGTATATACAGAGTAGTAGGTAAATACAGTGAAAAAAAAACAATATAAAATAATAAATAAGCATACACAATGTGTATTTGACTTACCAGTGTCCCAGAGGTATTTTGGAGTAAAAAATGAGAGGCGATTTACTTATGTTTTGATAAAAAAAAAACACTACAAAATCAGTGGGTATCTGACAGTCAGGGTGGGGTGGGGGTTGTGGAGTTACTCGGTTGAGTGACTAGTGACGACATTAAGGATGGGTTATTTCGCAGAAGTTGAACAATTTATCAGATTTCAAAGTTCAAGTTCTGTTATCATCCAAATACTGCGAAAAAAGCGGCCCATTATGAAATAATAACAGAATTTGAATATAAAATTCACAGAACTAGAATTTATACTTTAAAATTTGATGAATTTTCCAATATTTTGTTTCGAAAACTCTAAAACAAAAAAATGTCACCGGAGTCCAAACCTTTGTTTTTTTACTACAATAATGTCAGTGATCACTTGTTAAAGTAAGTCATGTACGTCTCTCGACGTCTTGACACTCTGTATGTAGGTGGCAACTGTATAAACCAAGAGGACGAGACAAATCTATTCTAGCACTCACTCCTGGCTTCATCCACGTTCAAACATGATCTCTTGCATTATATCTACTCCTCTGATACTCAGAGAGACGTATTTCTACTCCCAATAACAAATTACTTGATTATGTAGCTACAGTTACTTTATTGAAAGTCTATAAATGTAATATAAAGGCACTATAACTTCATCGATAGCTTACAGGAAGCTTTACGTTGAATTAAATATGAGAGTAAAAAATATTAAGTGAAATATGCCAGGCGCCGTTTGTTAGAGTCGGTTTGTAAATTAACACGATTAAGTCCGTCACATGTCAATACCGGCAATAAAATAATTTAACCTCCTGTTGAATGTATAAAAAAAGGATTAATCAATAGACATTCCTCTCAAATGGACGGCTGACGTGCGAAGAGGATTCCATTTAACTATAAATTGTGAGGCGCCGCGTATACTTCAAAATCACTTATTTATCAGATTTATTACTGGCGATCTTAAAACGGTCACAAACAATACTCTTCTCGGGAATCTGTGTCCACAAGTCTTAGTAACGGCCGTATAGTTTACACACGGTGTCCGGAAACTCGTGGTACAACCGGAAAACTGGTGAATCGACATCACTATAGATACGAGGTGTTGTTGCGGTAAATTTTGTGGTATAACTTTATTGATATGAGCTTTCATTTTCGAATAAATTATGTCCGAAGTTGGAATTTTTAGATAAAATTAGAAAAAAACAGTTGCTAAGGTATAATAGAGGGGGAATGTCACTTCCATATTCCACCTGGCGCACTTCTGAATGTCATTTTGTTGCACAATCATGTGTGCAATACTTTTTAGCCTCCCTTCGTATTTTTAAATGCATTGAAGCGTAGACCCACCGCCAATGGATTTTTAACCCCTATTTGCAAAAAAAATAAAAATTGTAAATATAATATTTTTTATCAAAAAATTTTTTGGATTCTCCGTGTGATGACAAGTCTCCCGCTTATACTGCGGATTTCTGTTCACCGTGTACGGTGTATATGTAGGTAAATAGTTCTGCGGTGGATCCGAGATATTTATTATGCTCTTGACATAAACAGATTGGAAAGACGCATGACATATTATACAGTTTATATTTACATAGAGATTTCGCCGTAAAGCGTTAATTCGCTCTATTCCCCTCGACTTTAGGGTCACCAGAACGATTTATTAAAAATTATATCTCAAGTTTTTTGCCACTTTGAATTTCTAATAAAAATCGTACTACTAAATACTGTCAATAAATATATTCGGTACATTTTTAACTGTCTCGGTGATAATATGTCGCTGTGTGGTAAACTATATGAAACATATACCCTAATGAGAGTAAACAATAGAGGATGAACATAATATTAAAAGCTTTCAAATTATAGCACCTCAGATTGTGAAAAAGCCTGTAAAACGTAACAAAAATTTTGAGGCAAAAATAAATAGCTCAAAACCTTATTTCAGAGTCTCAGTCTGTAATAATGCACAATAAATTGTGCAAAAATTTATAACCTTAAAATAAAACCTTTTCCACGATTCATGATTGTTTTCTAGCCATGTACAATGCATAAGGTCTTTGCGGCGATATTTAAAAACAAATGCGAAATCAAAATTAGCCAACACAAAGCACTCTTTTTAGGGTGAATTGCCTGATTCAAAAACAAAAAAAATTGCCAAGTATTATTAATCCTTCATGTACGGTGTATGACAGCATGACACTTTGGCTCTTGTCTGCCTAATAAATATTTGAATTTTCAAAAATTACTTTATTTTATACACGCTAGCCCGGCCACACGTTGCTGTGGCTAACAAAACACAACACCAAGCCATTACCCAACCTTTATAACCAACGCCATCTGTTAAATCAAATCCACACAGCCCGCTTCCTTTTTTATATATTTCGACCAATTTACACAAAACGTTGACAAATTATATATCTCAAAACCTTCCTCATTAATCACTCTATCTATTGGTGAAAACCGCATGAAAATCCATTGCGAAGTTTAAAAGATTTAAGCGCACAGACAGCGAGAGGAACTTCATTTTAAACTATGTAAAGATAGAAAATAAAAATATATGATTAATAATTTAAAAATGTGATTACTTTATTTTTACATGAATTTTTGACTTGAAACGCCCAAAGGAGTTATGTAAGTTATTATTAATATAACTTGGTAACCTTGTTAACCGAAGAGTTAAGAAGTAGTCCTCCAAGGACATTGGGAATTCTTCGCTCTGGCGAGGTAATCGCCAGGCAGAACATAACAGAACGTCACAGAACAGAACAGTATTGCAATAGTGAAGATAAGTATGTTGACTTTACTTCTTGGTCAACAGTTTTGAAATTCCACCGAACGACATTTTTATGATAAAACCACTTACCGATGGTTGCATTAAGATGCAATTCGATGTATCAATTACTCACAAGTGACATGTTGAATAGCTGAATTAAATAGATACAAGGCTAAATCATAAATCTTTTCTTTACACAGGTACTGAGCATCGATCTCTTCAGGAGATAACGAATATTATAAAATAATTAATTGACTCTATGTTCGATTTGGCGAAGCCCTGCATCTCCACAACTTTGTATATTTGTATATAACATTCCATAATGTGCACGTTACCATTATTGTCAAAATGAAATAAACTCAAATCGTTTTACAAGAAGTCAGCAGAGAAGATGGCGTGATTAAGTTGGTTATTTCTTTATAGAAGGCATTGAATATAAAATAAACGATTTTTTGTTGTGTGAAGATGTCTGTGCGTAGGTTCTTACTGGGTGGCATTTGCTACCTGCCGAATAACATAATTATTTATCTTTAGTGTCCTTAACACTGTTCACACTGTCATAGGAATCAATAAACTGTAGACACACCACAAGCTATTAAATCTATTTAATAATAGCAGAAACATTGGATAGGTACTTAAATAACAATTCTACAGGGGGTGGACAAGTTTTTTTTGATATTTTTTTTAATGTTGGTAGATTTAAAAAAGGGCATTAACAAAAAAAATAAAAACATTTAAAATATGTATTTTTTTAGATTATCGTTTAATTCCTAAGCGTAAAATCGCTGTATATGTATTCATTGTGGTAATAAGCACCCGAATGTAATTAACTCACATTTTCAAAAATTATACCAAATTTTAGTTAAATTAGTGATAAACGAAATATTGATTGCATCGATCGTTTTAGATCATAATTTCATCGTTTTACAAAGTAACTGAATGACTTCACTGGGGAAATTATTTTGAATTTCAATTATTTTTTTCTGATTTAAAAAAATAAATTTTTTATCGAAAAAAAATTGAACCAACGATATGTTGTTAGATTTCACTTGTATGCAAGCTTCATTGGGGCTGTATTTTATTAACAAATAAAACATAGTAAAAATAATAAGTTAGGTGAAGTTGGGAATGTTTTTTATCTCATTTTTCATGTCTTTTCTCGAATGTTCTGTTATGTCTTGTAACCTAATTCATAATATTAAATTAGTAAAAAATTGAATAGGTTCTCCTATTCAATTTTTTAGAATGATTTTGAAGGCTATATTCATATCAATATTTAATAAGTTGAGAAGAAGATAGTGTTATTAATAAATCTAAATGAAACACGAAACAGAACAAGACACAGAAAATAAAATTAAAAAGGTAACAGTGCAACTGGGGATCGAACCCAGAACCTTGGTTTTACGAGGACAACATTCTAAAATCCTGGAAACGTATATTTTTTTTGGAAAATAAGCAGATCTCATCAGCTAGGTCTCAGGCCTGCGAGGTCAAGAGGTTAGGCTCCCGACTAACAACCCGAAGGTTACGAGCTCGAATCGCGGCATGCGCAAGTAAATTTCATTTGATTGATTTGCGTTATTTCACAATTTATTCATTTAAAATAGATGTAGTATGTATATTTGCAACACGATCCAAAGTCGAAGATACTCTCATTATCGGCCTGGTGTAAGACCACCATCCAGAATTGGCTTTAGCCGTGTTTAATGACCACATCTAAATAGCCACATCCCCACATCCCTCTTCTTCTTCCATCTCTTACCCACTACCTTCTGACTCACATCAGACCCCAAATAAGGATGCCATAGTCCCAATGGCTCCCGACGGGAGCAGTTGGGACCCTAGCTCGCATAAAATAACTGAGTGGTTGCAATTGTCCCTGTAAGACAGGGGTCCTGGGTTTTATCCCACGTGGCGACTGTTACCTTTTTATTTCCTCTCCTTTTTACGGTACGGCGCGTTTTAATCCTCCGACAAAATATCCCTACAAAATGTATCTCTCCAAGCTGATTTATTTTTTTTAGGTTAGGTTAGGTTTTAGTAGATATTTTGTGGGGGATGTTTTGTCCGTAGGATATCTTGTCGGGGGTTGAAGACGCGCAGAACCCCTTTTTACTGTCTCATTTTTCGTTCTTCTATGATTCTACCACAGTATAAAACCAATGTATTTTTCTGTTACAAAAATTCAAGAACTCCATCAAGCCAGCAATTGAGTTCAATATTAGCAAGAGGTACGACTGCGAGCATTGATATCATCTTCTACTAAATCTTAGTTTAGAAAATAACCTGCATTTTTTTTATTTTAGAACAAGCGATACTCTAATAATACTGATGACCATTATAATAAATTTCCTACTCTAATATAAAATACGTGTCCCTTCAAAAATCAATAAAAAATTCCATATCATCATAAATATAATAACAATTTGACACAATAAAGTGCCCTAAAGTTTAAGTTTAGACTTACGGAATTCAATACTTCGTCTGTGTGAAAGCACTATGAAACAATACATGATTATTACAATAAAATTAGGTTATTAATAAGTCATATTACTTATAGGGTTCAATTCTCCGAACAATATCGAAGTAGCTGTCTACTGGGAATAACCAAAATAATTAGAAATTTGACAGTTAAAGACGACTTGGTGACAAATATAGTCAATATAATTGATTAAAATACCCCCCCCCCCCTACCTATGTTATGTATATAAACCCTAGGTTAAGAATAATTTGTACCAGTCTGAAGATGGCTTTAACAAGCTGAAACCGGTTACCGGTCAAATAAATTAAAGTGGAAATAAGTTTCATATCAGTTTTATTATTCCTAATGCTTGGAAAACGAAAAGTACTAATGTTTTGCGCAAATTAATCAACGACTGGCTCCTTGATTTAGGGAGGATCAAAAGCGAAGATATGTTGACCAAGAGATAGTCTTCTTATTATTACCATCTGGCTTATATTTGATTTATTTACTTTACCGGTTTTATTTACTTTACCGATTTTGTTTACTTTACCGGTTTTATCTTTTATCTTTTTTGTTTTTGTTTTTGTTTTAAGCGCTCTAGGGGAAAATATCTGAATTTGATTTTAAGATATCATTATTTGTCTTCTTTTTCTTATGAGTACAAAATTATATACTGTGAGGAATACATAATTAACACTTTTTCCTGCTCTAAATAATATGTTATGTAAGTAAACAATGTAATATGAAATTAAATTTGTCAATTTGACTGGCCTAAAACAGGATCCATTCCTAGTTGGCTAGTCAAAGTTTCCACATATGCTTTATTGTTCAATTTTATGTGAAATAAAGTATTATTTATTACGGTGCTCCAGATTTTATGTCCGGGTTGAATCTTTCCCAAATGAAAGACTAAACCCTTCCACACACTTTTCCACAAATGAATATCTAGTAAATTAACGCAATGTAAGTGCACTATATAAGAATAAAACAATACAAGAACAATACGTCAATCCACCAGAAACATAATGGGAAAATATTTCACCGACTCCAGATATTTTCATATCAGAGGGTTCGGCTCTGATGAAATCCTAACTGGTCCGATAAATCCTACTGATCCCTCAATATAAATATTTAAAAAATCTTTCGTAATCCTACATGTATTTAAAATGACCGACTTTTGCATTTTTATGTACAAATTTTTTGACAAATCTAATACGCCTAAATTTTGAATGAGAGAGCTAGGTATAATGCCAGTAGCCGAAATAACAAATGGTAATATTTTTATAGTCTGAGAATGCCAAATTCTTTTAATTTCATTTCCTAAATCTGTATATTTTCTTATTTTTTCAGAAACAGTTTTCTGAATATTACAAGAATTTGGAATAGCGACATCAATGATATAAGTTATTTTCTTAATTTTGTCATGTAAAACTATATCGGGTCTATTATGACTAATTGTTCTGTCTGTCAGAATAGTTTTATCATAATAAATTTTATAAAATTCATTTTCTAAAAATGAATTTGGTTCATATTCATAATATGGTACATTACGGCAGTCAATCAAGTTATGTTTAATTACCAAACTTTGGTGAATTATTTTTAAAACTTGATTGTGCCTAAATGTATACTCGGACGGCGCTAATACAGAACATCCCGATATAATATGTTCTATAGTTTCCGGAAAAGCCAAACATTTTCTACATAAATCATCAATTTGATTTGCATCTTTGATGATATGCTTCCTATAATTTTTAGTATTAATGACTCTATCTTGTATGGCAAGCATAAAGCCTTCTATTTCTGCGCTCAACTCTCCAATACTCAACCATTTGTTTGACGAAAATTTGTCAACATATGTTTGGTTGAGATAATTGAAGTGTTTTGCGTGAAGAATTTTATTTGACCAGGAATCTAATAATTCCTGGTTGGTATTTATAAGAATGCTGGCATTCTCGTGTATAAATTTAATGGTGAAATATTTCTATCTGCCTTGCATATTATTTTGTGCATTTCTGAACTATCAGCTTTCCTATGGAAAAATTTTCTTAGCATTTCTACCTGATTATGTTTTAAAGATGTTATTTTGACTATACCTCTACCTCCTAAATTTCTGGGTAAATTAATACGTTCTATAGCTGAATTTGGATGATGGCAATGAAATTTTGTTAATGTAGTTCTAATTAATCGTTCTAAGCTATCTAAATCTGTATTAGACCATTTAATTATGCCAAATGAGTAAGTTAATAGAGGTATTGCCCAAGTATTTATCGCCTTTACTAAATTTTTAGCAGATAGATTGCATTTCAAAATTTTTCTGATCCTAGTTTTAAATTTAATCCTAATATCATTTTTAATACTAGTATGATCTAATCTATTTGATTGCGGATATCCTAAATATTTATAAACCTCACCCCCTTTCATACTTTCAATTTTGAAATTTCTAAATATACCCTCGTCTCCATCTACAATTTTACCTTTCTCTATATGGATCGTTCTACATTTATCTAAACCAAAAGTCATTTTAATATCATCTGAAAAATTTTTAACTACTTTAATCATTTTCTCTAAATTTGGTTCAGAATTCGAATATAATTTTAAATCATCCATAAATAATAAATGAGAAATTATATTTCTCTCTCTAGTATTACCTTTAATTTTTATTCCAAACTTGCTTTTAATTAACATTTTAGATAGAGGATTTAATGCTAAGCAAAACCAAAGAGGACTCAATGAGTCTCCTTGAAAAATATTTTTACGGTGCTCCAGATTTTATGTCCGGGTTGAATCTTTCCCAAATGAAAGACTAAACCCTTCCACACACTTTTCCACAAATGAATATCTAGTAAATTAACGCAATGTAAGTGCACTATATAAGAATAAAACAATACAAGAACAATACGTCAATCCACCAGAAACATAATGGGAAAATATTTCACCGACTCCAGATATTTTCATATCAGAGGGTTCGGCTCTGATGAAATCCTAACTGGTCCGATAAATCCTACTGATCCCTCAATATAAATATTTAAAAAATCTTTCGTAATCCTACATGTATTTAAAATGACCGACTTTTGCATTTTTATGTACAAATTTTTTGACAAATCTAATACGCCTAAATTTTGAATGAGAGAGCTAGGTATAATGCCAGTAGCCGAAATAACAAATGGTAATATTTTTATAGTCTGAGAATGCCAAATTCTTTTAATTTCATTTCCTAAATCTGTATATTTTCTTATTTTTTCAGAAACAGTTTTCTGAATATTACAAGAATTTGGAATAGCGACATCAATGATATAAGTTATTTTCTTAATTTTGTCATGTAAAACTATATCGGGTCTATTATGACTAATTGTTCTGTCTGTCAGAATAGTTTTATCATAATAAATTTTATAAAATTCATTTTCTAAAAATGAATTTGGTTCATATTCATAATATGGTACATTACGGCAGTCAATCAAGTTATGTTTAATTACCAAACTTTGGTGAATTATTTTTAAAACTTGATTGTGCCTAAATGTATACTCGGACGGCGCTAATACAGAACATCCCGATATAATATGTTCTATAGTTTCAGGAAAAGCCAAACATTTTCTACATAAATCATCAATTTGATTTGCATCTTTGATGATATGCTTCCTATAATTTTTAGTATTAATGACTCTATCTTGTATGGCAAGCATAAAGCCTTCTATTTCTGCGCTCAACTCTCCAATACTCAACCATTTGTTTGACGAAAATTTGTCGACATATGTTTGGTTGAGATAATTGAAGTGTTTTGCGTGAAGAATTTTATTTGACCAGGAATCTAATAATTCCTGGTTGGTATTTATAAGAATGCTGGCATTCTCGTCGTATAAATTTAATGGTGAAATATTTCTATCTGTTAAATATTTCTATATTATTATTATTATTATTATTTATTATTATTAATATTAAATTTAATGGTGAAATATTTCTATCTGCCTTGCAAATAATTTTGTGCATTTCTGAACTATCAGCTTTCCTATGGAAAAAATTTCTTAGCATTTCAACCTGATTATGTTTTAAAGATGTTATTTTGACTATACCTCTACTGTTATTATTATTATTATTTACGGTGCTCCAGATTTTATGTCCGGATTGAATCTTTCCCAAATGAAAGACTAAACCCTTCCACACACTTTTCCACAAATGAATATCTAGTAAATTAACGCAATGTAAGTGCACTATATAAGAATAAAACAATACAAGAACAATACATCAATCCACCAGAAACATAATGGGAAAATATTTCACCGACTTCAGATATTTTCATATAAGAGGGTTCGGCTCTGATGAAATCCTAACTGGTCCGATAAATCCTACTGATTCCTCAATATAAATATTTAAAAAATCTTTCGTAATCCTACATGTATTTAAAATGACCGACTTTTGCATTTTTATGTACAAATTTTTTGACAAATCTAATACGCCTAAATTTTGAATGAGAGAGCTAGGTATAATGCCAGTAGCCGAAATAACAAATGGTAATATTTTTATAGTCTGAGAATGCCAAATTCTTTTAATTTCATTTCCTAAATCTGTATATTTTCTTATTTTTTCAGAAACAGTTTTCTGAATATTACAAGAATTTGGAATAGCGACATCAATGATATAAGTTATTTTCTTAATTTTGTCATGTAAAACTATATCGGGTCTATTATGACTAATTGTTCTGTCTGTCAGAATAGTTTTATCATAATAAATTTTATAAAATTCATTTTCTAAAAATGAATTTGGTTCATATTCATAATATGGTACATTACGGCAGTCAATCAAGTTATGTTTAATTACCAAACTTTGGTGAATTATTTTTAAAACTTGATTGTGCCTAAATGTATACTCGGACGGCGCTAATACAGAACATCCCGATATAATATGTTCTATAGTTTCCGGAAATGCCAAACATTTTCTACATAAATCATCAATTTGATTTGCATCTTTGATGATATGCTTCCTATAATTTTTAGTATTAATGACTCTATCTTGTATGGCAAGCATAAAGCCTTCTATTTCTGCGCTCAACTCTCCAATACTCAACCATTTGTTTGACGAAAATTTGTCAACATATGTTTGGTTGAGATAATTGAAGTGTTTTGCGTGAAGAATTTTATTTGACCAGGAATCTAATAATTCCTGGTTGGTATTTATAAGAATGCTGGCATTCTCGTCATATAAATTTAATGGTGAAATATTTCTATCTGCCTTGCATATTATTTTGTGCATTTCTGAACTATCAGCTTTCCTATGGAAAAAATTTCTTAGCATTTCTACCTGATTATGTTTTAAAGATGTTATTTTGACTATACCTCTACCTCCTAAATTTCTGGGTAAATTAATACGTTATTAATTATTTATTATTATTATTATTATTATTATTATTTTATTATTATATAATAATGAGAGGTTACAGATAAGAATTTGCAACCATTCGGTAGGTGTATCTTTGTAGAGGAATTAGCACGCGATGCGCATGCCTGATTTATGACATCATGGTGGCGGTGGCCGGAGACGATGACTGACCAAGTAGCTTATAGATCTTATACACGATTACCTAATCCGTGATTTATGCTTTTTTTCAAACAAATTTTCGGTCTGACAATGACTTATGTGGAAGTCGAATAATTCACAACACGTTTATTCTTTATGGAAGAAATCTCATGCAGCAGCCACCTGCTGAAAAGTAGAATTGGAAATGCAACCAAATGAAGCAAATCTTTTATTTATTGGCTTCTGTGGTTAAGTGTTTAAGGTCCTTGGCTATCAATCCAGAGATTGCGGGTTCAAATTACGGCGGGCGCAAGTAAATTTTATTTGATTAATATGTGTTATTTGACAAATTATTAAATAAAAATAATATGTGTTGTATTTGCACATGCAGAATAAAGAGGCATTTCGCCAAATGTTTATATAAGGGTTGTCCAAGACTTAAAGACCGTTCCAAATTTTCGGCGACGAATTATTTCTCAACATATGGCGGCACTGGCATGTAGCTCAGACTTTCCCCTAAAAACGAGCAGTGATCTGAATTGGTAGCTGCTTCAGTGCGATCTTTGCGTCCGTTTGAGTACGTTGACTGATCTTGATCTCATACGTTGCCTTTCTGGCATGTGCCACGATTTTGATTGATTTTTTAGTTAGAGTTATGTATAGAATATTAGAAAATGATGTATTTTTGATGTAAAACATTTATTCATTCGCTTAGTTTCGTCCGATAGTACAACGAACCTTTATATAGTGTTAACTAATTATTTAGGTTAAAAAATTAGTTTTCTTACCATGTCCCATTTCTATATATTAAATGAAACAAATTCTGATAAAATTCCCGTGACAGAAAGTCCTGGTTGGGACTCACTAAAAATGCAATATATTTAAAAAATCTTCATTTAATTTTTTTTTATTACTATCGCAATATATTTCAGCGATGATTTTTGACGAGAATAAATAGGAGAAATGTCAGATGATAAATCGTATTATTTTATTACAAATACACAATATAAATTATTCAAGATTGAGTTTCTACCTGCATACCAACTTAGGAAAAGCTTTAAATAATAATATGAACTTTAAAGATATATAGTAAATGTAGAGTAAATATATACTCTTAAAGAATTACCATTTTCAAATATGCATCATTAAAAGTTCTTGCAAAAAGCTCTTATAATAGTGTGGTCCTAAATGTACTCCTTCGTTTAATAATCCTTCGACAAGTTTGCTTGTTCCCGTTGCATTGGTTTGGCTACTGTATGAGCTTTTGAGAAGCTTCGAACTATTTTACCGTTCTACGGATTCAATACGTTTTGCAACCACTTTTTGGTACGATAAAAATGGTGCTCGGCAGAGCAAGTACCGAAGTACCTGCTCGGTGCAAGAAGCTCTCGGGGAACCCCTGTATAATATAATGATATGTTTCAAAAGCAGACGAAATAAAATGGTATCAAGTTTCCGTATTCCGTGAGACGTCCAATATTGCGTGCAGATTCTCCTGAAGGTAATCGATTATAATAAGGTCATACATAATAATTTAATATTTTGATTAAAAAATCTTTCTGAAGATATTCTACTTATAATAGGTATTATGAATTTAAACCATATCGGTTTCACGATGCTACGGGCATCTTCAGACGTGCTAGGCATGATACCCATTTCCAGTCATGCTTAGTCATGTATTGCAATAGATTTCCACCACGAATTAAACGTTGAAAAACAGAAACATGCAAAAATAATAAAAAAATCATGGAATTGCGAAATCACAAATATTAGAACAACGGTTGAGAAGAACAAAACTTGATTTCAACCAGAAATATAATTTTTTTCCCATCTCCTTTTTCCCAAGATCGTAAAAATACTAAAAATATTTGGAAAACCATAAAATTATTTGTTAATATCTATTGACACCGTCGATATAATAAATTATTCTTGGTCAAAGATTTGCACCTCATCTTTATGTCTTCCTGATAGTTTCTACTCGATATTGTGATTATTTCAAAGCTCATAATAAAAACGACGTTTTGAGCAGAAAAAATGTGATAACTTAGACATTTCAAACACAAAAGTTGTGTAAATTTCATCACCATCTCACCAATCGCGAGCTCTTCAAGAACTAACGCTGTTTATCCGCAGGGATAGGAAGAGAGGATAGACCACCATACCACTCCGTCATGGCAAAGAGTTCTGGCTTAATTTACATTCATATATCGTCTCATTCATACTCTTCTGTAATTCTGACTTTCGACTTCATAGTTAAATTAAATAATCAGCATTCTTTTCATTTTATTTAACTTTTGACACATTGTCTTTAATTTAGCGCTGCAATTCTGCTCTACGTGTTTTATTTGGGCCTCGGAGTCCTTGCCCGAGGCGCTTTGCACGGCATGCGGTCATGCAGGTCGCCGCGCACCGTCTCGCTCCCGCCACCAGCGTCACCAATTCACCGTCCCGCTCACTCCCATCTTCAAGCGGATCTGCCGTAACACTCGGAATATCTCTCCTCTCCACTTCTGCTGGCCGGGTACTCCGGGTAAAAGCCTGCGCGATTATATCACCGAAAACACAGGTGAAATTTATTTAACAGCTGGCCTCGCAGAGTTGTAGTTACTTTCAGAATCGCTCTGGTGAAAGACCACCATTCTGAATCGAAACGTTGCTTTAACAGGCTTTAGCCGCGTTTGGTGACCGGATTTAAATATCTTGGTACTACCCCACTTTCTCATTCCCTATCTCCTTACCTTCCCCATCCCGTTTAGCCTCACAACATACCATATATCATAGAAATATGCCATGGTCACTGGATCCAGAAGATCAGGAGCACTTGAAATTCTTGTACGATATATTCATGTAAAAAGCTCTTCTCCACAATAATTCTGCAGGCACACTATTCCTTCCGAATATTGCAAATATTCCAAAATAAAGACATCTACGCTAGCCATGGCAGCCCAAAAATGGTTACCAAAAAATATATGTTATCGCCATCCATGGGGATTTAAAATAACTATCACCGAACTTTAGTGTGTTTTTTTTACACTGGTGTATTCGTATTTGTCTTTTTATCTGGATCGAAACTAGATTTATGCAATTTTCTTTAAATCTTCACTTCGTGTGGTTTCGTGAAGCCGATAGAAAATCACACAATATTTTATTAAAACATGTTGCAACAAAAATAAAATGCGTTCAAATTTTTAGTAAAAAATGTATGACTTTATCACTTTTGTGAGGAATCTCCTGCACTAACGCCAGAGTTACCCGGTTTCGCCCTAGATTCGTATTGATATCAATATTGCTTTATGTCTTAATCATTGACGGTTAAATAATGTATGCATAATTCTAAGCTTGATAATTTGTTATGGAAACGGCACGACGCGACGCGTAGCGAGTAGAAAAAAGTGCATTAGCCAAGAAAATTCATCACAAAAAGCTCTGTAAATTAAAAATGAAGCTAGAACTCGCAATTCGAGATTTTTGGCTACTTCATATGTTATGTTTTTATACCAAAGATTACCTTAACAATACTTAACTATTCACATATCATAAGAAAAAGCTGTGCTAATTTTATTAGGTCAGAGCCCATAGTTAGTAGAATACCATCAAAACAAATCTACTAATTTATAGTACAAATCACTTTTGAAAGCTATTCACAATACAAGACTTTGGTTTTCTATTAACCTGAAAGTGTGTCGCATTCTAGAGCTTAAAAATCCCGAGTATGTTGTGACAGAAAAATTACCATCTAAAGCTTTTAAATTGGCTTAAACCTGTAACCTAATCGAACTTATATTTTAAATAATAACATATCGGATATAAAGGACGCATACAAAATGCTAATGAGCGGTTACATAACCAAATATTGCTAGTAAACACCTATTTTATTCATTTTAAAATTAAGAAATCTGCTTCTACAAAAATTCCTCGGCATTCATCTACGAGTGGCATTCTTTGTAATATTTTCATATTGTAGACGCACACATAACGCATGTAATCATGATCAGAAATCACGCATACAATTTGCGATGATGTGATATAATTTGTGTTATGATTCTGATACCTTATCGAGAATGATTTGTATCACCGAAAACTCCGGTGGCACATTCGGTGCCTAAATGTTTAGTTTTTGCCACCGAAAGTAATGCACAAGGACCAAGATGTAAGTTATCGATTCCTTGTCACAATCGGATGTCAGTACGTTAAAAAATTCAAAGGCAAACATTGCAAATACAATATTGTTTTGTTAATTAGGTTATAATTGAATCAAGCAACGATAATAACATAACCTAACCTAGTAACCTGGTAGAAAGCACTTATTTACATATGAAATTAAGATTCCGGTGATCATTATTAACAAATATTTTTGTTCTTCGGTCCCCTTTCTTACCGACGTTTCTTACTATTACTCTTACTTTCTCTCTTCCTTATATTAATTAGGAAACCAATTACTCAGTTAAATTACATTGAGTAATTAATTATAATAATATTTGGACGATTTATATAGCGCCGTTTTTGTGAAAAATCACCTCAAGGGCGCTGTACAAACTTACCATACATGCCTAAAATCTAGAAAGACTACAAGCTAGACAAACAATTAAAAACAACTTATGGCTAAAAATTGCATACACCGGTTCATTGATCACCGATACGAAAATATATGTACAATATTTTGACCAATGAACGCGATGCTGCCTAAACCTGGGAGGTCGCTTGAAATTAACACTGTTTATTGTCTATTTAAAGAAATTTAGATAGAGTTCGCACGCAGAGGACGTAATTATGAACACATGTTGTTTAATCCTGAAAATATTTTAATACTAATATGTAATATATTCTTTAATGAGTGTATTTTGGAAAGTAAAAGCAACATTTAATGGTGGGCGGTGCAGTAGTACAAGGATTTGATCTTCCGAGAGACAGATTGATGTGTAAGTATTCGAGTAATTTTAATTCAGTAAGAAAAGTGTGATTAAGACATATCATAGGCAATACAAGTATGATACTCTCAGATAGGTATATTTAAATTAAGTTAAGGAACAGGAATTCATTCCCAATTGTTATTTGGTGACAAAAAGTTACTTTGATGACAAAAAGTTAATTGATGACCAACAAATTTTGGTGATGAAAATATACTTTGATGACCAAAAAATACTTTTGTGACCAAATGTTAATTTGGTGCCAAAGTTTTACATTCATGGTATGTTGTTACTTTGGTGCTCAATTGAACAGTTCCCTTCAATAAACACTTCCTAATCAGATATTCACTCCACACAGGGCCATGTCCATAACTTAAATAGTTACGACTTCCATCCTACTAACTAACCAATAAATTGTTACGAATATTTCTTTGAATATTATTTATTTAGGGTCCCTCGAACGATTCGGAGAACCGTTCTGAACGGCCTTGATAGAATATTATAAATTACTCAATAGTATGCATAATATGTTTAGTGACACCCGAGGAATTTTTATTTATTTTCTAATGTGCGTTGTTAGACTAACTGAATTTCAAAAATCCGAGTTGATTTATGGCAAATGAAATATTTATTGCCTGAATAAAATTAAATATTGTTTTCACGCCGAAAGTTCGTAAAAAATATTTACCTAGTTAAATATACACAATACACACATTCATGACCGACACACTTTCTTCTCCTGTTATTCCACTTATGTTTTTGCTTGAGTCCGAAGACTTATTTGGATTGGATAAAAATTTATGTCATAATAATGTTGCAATACTTAGTTTTAATACGGTGCATAACTCTGCTAGTTCATTCCTCTTGGAATGCCTTGGAATGTATCTAAAAACTTCAGCCGTAGCCAACACCACGGCTTGTTTAAGATACCACACGGCAGAATATATGTTCTAGCACAGTATGGCTTGACAAATGGAATGTTGCAATTGAATGAAATTTCTAAATCAGTACTTGATGATGTTTTAATTTAATTAGTATTTAAATTACCTTAAAACTTTTACTAAACTTACACCTTATCTTCCCTTATGTTAAATAAATAAATCTTATATTGTAAATGGACGATTAATCTGTCGTTCAGTTATCCAAAAATTGTTTCTGAGGCTCTCATTTATTTCTTTCTCTGGGATGTTTCAAATTCCCAAAATATTTGTAAATATTTTCAACGAATTTCTCACAATACTGAATACTTCTTTTCTACGCACAAGCAAAAGCTTATTTATCATAGAAAAATACATGTCATGCAGGAACAAACAAATTTAATTAATTTATATTCCCAAAAAAAGTACCTACCTGAAATGGCGTTTTTTTATTGCGTTGACAAGTGTTATAATTTTTTAACCACTTTGTGAAAATCTCTTTGTACGAAGTTCTGAAATTTCTGAAAGAATTTAGGCATATTTTAACGGTAGCAGCATCGTAATTTGAAAAGGGATATCGATCACTATGTGAAAATGTATTTAAATAACTAGATTATCATTTAATTTAGAAATGGCATAATAACTTTTCAGAGCATGCAAAAGAAACTTTAAGACGTCTGTCAGAACGTAATAAACTGCGTGTTCCGTAAAACTTTCTAACCAAATGCGTAAACTTCTTAGATTTATGTTTATCACCTCATTGAATGTCAAAAAAGACATGCATTTTATTATCCATAATGTTTGTTGGCTAATTTATTATTAAATTAAACGCGGTCAGAAATAATCATAGGATAAAGAATATGAAATGTAATATGTAAGGTTCCCAGTAAAACTGTTCCCAGTTAAAATGTTCCATACCAAAAAGATCCCCCGGTCAAAACTTTCCCTGACAAAATTTTCAACATGACTATGCCAATATAATGACGTTTTAGCAGTTTTTTTTCTAATAGGGAACATTTTGGCAAGGAACATTATTACTCGAAACATTTTGACCGGGAAAATTTTAACTGGTGATATTTTTACTGGTAATAATTTGACAGGGAACATTTTAACTGTGGATATTTTTAATGATAATAATACGACATGGAACAGTTTTACCTAGAATCTAAATTAATAGCGCACGCTGCTAAAATAATTCGAAAAACTCCGAAAAATGAATTAAATTGGTGAAACACCAGAGTTTTGGTACTTCTTGGTGCCAGTGGAACTAGAGGATCCCTAATTGGGGAACGTTGTAGGGGTTGAAGAAAGTGAAGGAGGGGAAGGAGTGGAAAAGACGGGGAAGTTCATAGGAAACCATTTATAACTTTGCTTCAATTCTGATTGGTGGAGAATCATCTTCCACCCAAAAAGGAGTTCAAATATTCGTTTAGTATTTAAGTATTTTAAGCAAAATTCTGTAGGTGTGTGAAATTTTCCAAGTAATTAAATGAAACGTTTTGCATGTGTACATGTCGGGTGTCGAACCCGTGACCTATGGGTCCAGACCGAATGAACCTCCCGCTCTACCGTGAGGTCATCAAACACAAACAGAAACCAATATTAAGCACACATTTCCCGACATTACATCGTAAACAAGTTCCAGCCGAATGCGTAAATAAAATGTATTAAATTATGTTTATTGTAAAATAAACCTACATGCATTACAACACACGTGTATGAAATGGCGTTAAAGGTATTTTATTGTAAATGTTATTGAAATGGCTAGTATAAAACTGTCAAATTCAATCTGTATAGTCTAAAGAAGTGCTCGTATGGAACTGGCGCCTCGGAGGCATCCAAGGCCCGACTTGGTAGGTACAGCATCGTGATGGTGCCGCATGCCGCACAGTGGCTCTTGGATTGATAAATACACATTCGATCAACCACAAAATAGAAGAAAAAAAAAGTGGAATTTATGGTTCGGTTTTTCATTTTGGCCGATTTGGCAGATCCTGTAGAAACTAAATATTGCATTAAACTAGGTTCGGAAGGCGCATGCTTATTGCTTAATGCGATCGTAAGCTTGCCAACGTAGTATGATTGTAGGTATTTTGCACAAAAAATTTGAGTCAAGTACGAAAAATTCTAAACATTCCTCAATTGAATGGAGGTAAACACGAATGTGCTAATTCTCTAGCATTTATCAAGCTATTGTAAGACTTTATATTATTTTTTTCAATAATACATTACTTAATATTTAAGAAGGTTCATCATTTTTTATGACGTCTTCTAAGATTTTTTTACATCATCTTATTCACAAAATACGCATTATTATTAACGTAATGTCTAGAAATGATCAGAGATCGTCATAAAAGAAATAAAAGTACTACCTAAAATTTCCATAACTATGTTAAAGCAAGTACAGAAATGAATTTATTTTTTTAAAATTAGAGTAGGTACCTTTTTTTAATATGAATACCGCACAAGAGTCCCGACTGCTCCCGTCTGAAGCCAGTGAGACTATGGCATCCCCAATTGGGGTATGTTGTGAAGCTGAGGGAAATGGGAAGGGGCAGGAGATATGGAAGAGGAAGGTGGGGAAGTACCTGGCTATTCAGATCTGGTCACCAAACACGGCTAATGCCATTTCAAGCAACGTTTCAATTCTGAATGGTGGTCTTACACCAGGGCGATACGGAGAGTATCTTCCATTCTGGAACGTGCCTCAAATATACTACATATTATTTTAAATGAATAAATTGTGAAATATCACAAATTAATCGAATAAAATTTATTTGCCACGCCGGGATTCGATCCCGCGACCTTCGGTGTGCGAGTCAAGCGTCTTACCGCTGCGCTACGCCGGCCGTACCTATGTGTAATAAATTAAATTTACAATGAAACATATTAATTTTATTATAGGACACTTTAATTTTATTTTGTTCACACTCTACTGGTTTCGGAAGAACCCTTCCTTCGCCAGGAGAAACTTCTAAATAAAGTTCTAATATTCTCCTGACGAAGGTAGGGTTCTCAGGAAACCGGTAGAGTGTGAATAAAATAAAATTAAAGTCTATGAAAAATTTATATGTTTTAATTGTAAATTTTGGCGAGCCATAAAGTTAACGCTTTGTACAAATACATAAATTCAATTTATTTCGCACTATGTCCCACTGTGCGGTGTGTCGTATTGGGTTGCATGTGAAACGCAATTCTAACCGTTAAAAATCTTACATCAATTATTATTGTGTCAATGTGATATGAGTTCTGGAAAACTCACGATTGCCTTCAATTATTTTGTTAAGGTTAATGGTGCGACATCAATGCACTGAAAAACGAATGATAAAAGTTCTTGATAGCATTGGCGACACGTTTTCCTGGTGTTTAAAGTGTAAACACAACGTTAAAATGAAGAAATAATAATTATTAAAACTATTTATATTTTTTCAGATTTCTGTTTCTCACAGCTTTTACCCATTTCGTTTGTTTTGACAATCTATTCGAAATAGGAGCCCCACATCAAAATATATATTTAGGTACCTATCAGAACATTGAATATCGTATTTGTCAAATAATCAAATTTACCTAATGAAGATATGAAGAATGAAGATCTCCCATAGCAGGTTGGGTTTAGTTAGTGTAAGTTAGGTTTAATAACTATAATATCATTAAAAAGATTATGCTTATTGTTTCGCAAAAAATCAGATGTAACATTGACATCAAAATGGACATATGGATGGAAAGCTGAAACATGCATTAAATTGGTGTCTAATAGGGACTATTCAAATGCGTTGCATGGCCACGTGATGACAATGTTATATTTGATTTTCTGCGAAACAACTGGGCCTGAATAAGTAAATTAATAACTTTTAACTTAGTTAATTAATATAATAACTTTAATTAATAACCTAACCTGTCTTGATAATTCAGGATATTCTACAATCCGGAAAAGCTCAATTTAATCCTACCTATCGGTTTATAAAAAACTTGAATAGCTCCATTGGGAAATTCTTCTGCTGAAAGTTGTAAATCACTAACCTTTTTTTATTATAGTATTTTTATTCGGTAGATCGTTCAAAATTTGATGTTCCTACATATTATTCTTAAGTTTACCATAAAAATGTTCCGCGGTAAATTTGATGTACCTACATATTATTCTTAAGTTTACCATAAAAATGTTCCGCGGTATATTTAAGACCACCCAATATTAGCATGCTTTTTGTCCACATTTCGGTTCGTCATAAAGCACCGTGAATAAATTAAGTCAACTCACAACAAAACATTTTTTTTACAATTTTGTTCTTCACACATGGCGCCACGATAAAACGAAACAAGCACCTCTAAGAAGCACCGAGAAAGTTGTGTTAATGGTTGGCGCTTTTGAAAAAGCACATTGCTTCGTTATTGGGCACCAAGTAAAAAAATTCAGCTTTCTAAAGGCGCCTTGGAAGTTGATTGGATGATTAGCGCTTTTGAAAAAAAGGCACAAGGCTGCGCTATAGACGTCACACTTCTTATATGGTAAATAAATAACTTAAGTTATGCACAAGGTCGCCTCTTAAGCATTATTTTGCCTGCGAAATATGTTAATTCGTATACATTGTAATGAAATTTGTTGATGGATATGTTTCGCCTGCTTCGCATTCCTTAAATCCGATCAAGTTGTATAGTAATAAATTATGTTCCTACGAGGTCGGGGTAAATATATTTTATGTTACTGTAAATGCATGATTTTTAAAAAATCTTTTGGTTGCACTAGTAACCCTTGCTTTAACCGAATGGGTGTGTAAAAGTAAGTTGAAGCGTTTTAAATCTTTTTTAACAATCTCACTAAACATCTCCTTACCCAGCCGTCCAAGCTGAACTGAATTTAGCAAACTTTAACTTAAGGTGATCCACTAGTCCTGGAAAAATTCGAAATTGGAATCTCCACCTCTTTTTGGGAGGGATTTAAAAATACTTCACAAGACTTGAGAAGAAGCTTTTGGAAAGGTTGGAAAGGTATTTGAGAGTTGTTTTTTATAGGTTGATTTCGTAAAGGTCTGTAAAAAACATTCAATCCTTTTTTACTAATTGTTAATTATAATAACTAAGGAATTTTAAAATTGATTCCACCTAATAAAGCGACACAAGTCTAAGGACGTATATTCGCCACTGCAGACGGGGCGGAACTTATACAAAATATATAAAATCGTTATGCGGACGGCATATGGTTTAATTCTCAATTCCAAATTTGTTGAACGCCGCCCATTGTGATCCATGCCGAAAAAACCAGATCAAAATTGCATTGTTTTGTTTTATTTTGCGAAATTGAGGCACAAATAATATTTAAATGTTTTCCGATTATTTTCTAATGAACTTAATTTGCCACATTATGTACAAAAACTTTATCCGAAAATGGATTCATTAGTAGGAGATTTTAGCACTTGAAAGTATTTTTTATAGGCCTGATACTTTATTTTTTTCCAAACTTACAAATAGATTTATTAAAAAAATACTCGATTATAACCAAGGCCAAGATGTGTTTTACTCGCAGTATTATTCTATAATATTTCTAAGCGAACAAATTTTTAAAACAGAAACTCATGATTTTGAATGATTTTGCATTATTTCGCATGGCTTCATCTCAATGTTTACTGACCATATTGGAAAATTAAACAACCATTTCGGTAAATGTCAGATTTATCAATATTCGTGCTTTTACAGTAACATAATATCAATAACCTTTTAAAGTTTTTTTAGAACCACAGAGAAATACATATCTGTTAATATGTCTGGAATTTTGGTTAGAACCAACTTGGCTGCACTAAAATTCGGATCAACAACTTATGTTCGATTATTTATTCATTATTGAAAATGTTAAAATGAATTTTAAATACAATGTTCACTTTGCATAATGATATAGACATCAGATCTTCAATAGATCGCATTTCTGAAACAGGTAAAACTCATGGCGCATACTGTTGGCGCCAGCGTATGTTTTGATAAGCATTATTAACTGTATTTATATTCAATTAGCTAAATATTTTAATTTATTTCTGAAGTTGCTTGATTTATCTGTATTTTCAATCGTATTGTCGAAAGCTGGGTGGCATTTTCTGGATTCGCAAGAACTGGTGTCGGGTTGCTCCAATGTTGGCATTTCCGCAGTCGGTAGACAGTGTCTTGGAGTTTACGTAGATATTTTAAAGTTCCGTAGCTCTTGATGAAAATTATGTTTCAAACTGAAAATAATTGCCTTAACTTTTAATGGCGGTCCGTACACAGGCAACTTCTTACTCGCAACTCGCAGTGCTAGTTGTCGCGGCCGCCGCGTTTCAGTTGCCAGGTTAACAGGTTGCCATGGTTGTGCCTTACGATTTGTCAAGTTTTCACGTAACTTGAGATATGTCCTAGCAGGAAAATATCGATTTTGTTCAGGAGGTTGATAAATTATCATTATATATAAAGGTTGATAATAAATTGATAAATTATTAATAAATTATATTCTTGATATACAAGCCGATATAATTACTGAAATCGAAAAGTTGCCAACCAGTTTTCGGTTTCAACATGAGTGAAGGCCCTTATTTGTATAATTATATCAGAAAGAAGAACCACAAATTTAATAATTCCAACTGCATAGCTCTGCTTCGAATTATTTCACATGTATTGCACTTTTCCCAGTCTACAGTTTTTCCATCTTGCATGGTGGAGTATTTTGTTTTTATTTCAATTTGTTTTTTTACTCTATTTTTTTACTCTATTTTTGTTTTAGATTTGGTTATGATTTTGATTTTGATTTTGATTTTGATTTTGATTTTGATTTTGATTTTGATTTTGATTTTGATTTTGATTTTGATTTTGATTTTGATTTTTATTTTGATTTTGATTTTGATTTTGATTTTGATTTTGATTTTGATTTTGATTTTGATTTTGATTTTGATTTTGATTTTGATTTTGATTTTGATTTTGATTTCGATTTTGATTTCAAATTTGATTTTTTTTTTGTTTTGTTAATGATTTTGTTTTTTATTTTGTTATGCACATTTAGATTTAGATGTTTTTTGTTTTAAAAATAATGTATGTAAAAGCCCAGCCGGGCGTGAAATTCCAAATAAATAAATAAATAAATAATTTTTTTGACCCCTTCCCTATTCTTATTTTTTGCAGATAATGTTAGAAAAGGACAAAGACTCCATCGTTTTTTCTTGGTTCCAGAGTGTTGCCAACTTACTATCTCAACATCGCGTTTGTTTTATTTATTATATAACTATAAGGCGTACTCGAATCTAACACAAAATTTTTCCTGGTTTCCGGGGTACAATAACGGGCATGAGACCTGGGAGTAGGTACCATAAACCTCATAAACACAATATATCCTTCATTAAAGTCGATTTACACCTGACACGTTTGCAGTCGTTAAACGTAAAATGTTAGTTACGTACAAGCGAGAAAATCAATTTATTAGATAGTCACACAGGCGCCGCACTTTTATACTATTACAGCGACATTTACTATCTACCAAACACACATAACAACCTATTTTTAAAAAGTACGTGGGTTTACATTAATGCGGATTAGTGGGGTATTGGCAATGGGCGACCCACGGTGTGCTTTACAAACAAATAATAATATCTACGTTATTTAAACACAAACGTGTGCAATTTTGCTCACTTTACGATATTTTTCTCTGTAATCGATTATCAAACCAGCCTTTGGTAAAAAAAATTATATCGATGATAATGATGGATGCGAATATCGGAAAAATTGAAATGGAAAATGGAATATTAATATAATTAATTAGTTTAGTTATTATAATGAATTATGTAACAATTATTATTATTTGATAAATATATGTAAAGATAACTAAATTATTTAACTATTAACACTGCATTAACATATCGATAGCGGAAATTTGAAATGCTATAAAGGATGAGAAATCCAAAAATACATCATTTTCTCCTTTTTTTCTCTTTCCGTCGTCGTAGAAATATTTCTAGGAAAATATCGATGTAGTATTTACAACGTGCATTTTAAGAGGATTTTTTCTGAAAAATTAAACATAAATTAAATGCTGTTATTAAAGAAATATACAAAAAATGGTAAGTTTTCTGTAAGATATTCAATGTTAATTTTATAATAAAAAATCATAACCATAGGTTTACAAAAACATAAGATATGATTTTTGAAAAAAAAAATTATTATCGCTCACCTGAACAATTAACATTTTGTCCTTTACAGCATTTCAAATTTTCGTTATTTATACCCTTCTTCCAACCACAAGCAAACGTTTCTAATCTTATTATGGAAGAGTACTATAAAACCTGAGATGTAAAATAACTGTAACGTAAAACAATTTTGTATGTACCTAAAAGTTTCATTAATAAAAATATTTTTTAATAATGAAACTGCAAATGCAAAGAAGAGTCATCTCCTCTTATTTTTTAAGTGTTATGAGAATATTTTGAAGCTCCATTGAAAGTTATTTTCTTAACAATCTAGTCAGAAAAGCTGGCTAGTTCTCAAGAGATCAAAAAACGCAGTTGATTACATATATTTTAAAAACTATAAATAACTTACACATTTTTTTAAATATACTTCAATCCAGTAGAAGTAAAGAGGGGTAATCATTGACGTACGGGGTAACAGTTTTGGCTAGCAACTGTGAATTTGGTAGTGCCTCTAACTGCGGCAGGTGACTACAAATATTTCAACGGGCGGTCTTCCACACGTCCAAACCTTTGCTTTTGATTTATTTAACTTGTTACTTAGAAGTATTATGTTAAATAAACTGCTTTGACTGACGTATTCTAAGCATGCCATAAAATTTCCATAAAATAAAGTCAAGAACCTTAACAAATTGTATTATGTTTAATTCATTTGATATTTTTTTATATCCAACTTTTGCTAGTATCGAACTAGAATTTACTAGTGTCCAACTCTTTAACGTGAAAATACTTCAAATTCCAAGATCTTTATTTAGATTGTACAGAAATATAGTACTATTATCGGATTATGTACAAAAATATACAAATTTAAATAAATTAATGGGCTATAAATGTATAAACGTGAAAACTTTTTAAGCAATGTTTAAAAGAGAGGGAACATGTTCACTTGTAATTGCTCTCATAAATAAATTAAATTAAATATAAGTTGAGAATGATTTTTATGTATGTATGTACCGGTAAATGTAAGTATACCCATACCAACTAATAATTTAGGAGAAAATTTATGAATGGTGCGGGAAAGTGCGAATTTTTAAAAATTGGTGATTGGTACAAGTGTCTGTTGGAGATACTAGAAGAGTGGTAGATACTTCCAGTATCGTCCTGGTGAACGATCACCATTCAGAATTGGAATTTTACATGCAATGGTATTAGGCGTATTTACTAACCAAATCTGATAAATCAAGTACTTCCCACCTTCCTCTTCCCATCACCTTTCCCTCCCCATTACTCTTAAAATTTCCAATATTTCCCAAATGGGGATGCCATATTCTCACTGGTTTGGGAAAAGTTAAGACTCTTATGCGGTATTTACATTTAAAAAAACATATCCTAAACTAACCTAAAATTTGTTATTGCTCTCTTATATAATTAAAAACAACCATCACATGGTATATTTTTAATTTAATATTAATTAAATTATCAGGCAGAAGGATTTTCTCTGACTCGGTATTTCTATATAAAATATTAAATTATGTAGTTGATAGTCTGCAATTGTTTGCATTGATAAGCTTTCGGATTCCACCTATGTAATACTAAAAGTCGGGATTTATTTCGGTGCAGAAATTCTGTGACTAACTATCATATTAATTCCTCTTTGCCTAGAATACTAATGGAGGGAAATAATTATACCAATTTAATGGAAATTTTTAATTTGTCACTAAACAAATACAAAATGTTATTACTGAAGCATTTCAGTTATGTACAACAAATAACTACTACTTATTTTTTACTATCCATATGTAAAAGCCCCTAAAAAGGGGGTTAATAAATAAATATTTGTAATAAATTTTTATTATTCAGGTATGTAAGTTGGCAAACAGGTGTCTTGACTTCTAAATATGGTAAGTTAAGCTCTGCAATATTTGCGTTTGAAATAACTGTTAGTTATTTAATTAGGTATTAAGTTGATTTGTTTATCCTTATAATTATGGGTTATTTTTCTACAATAATTCAACACAAAAATGGCGGTTAGTTTCTCGAGGGATAGTGCTAGTCGCTAGGTGCTAGGTAGGGGTAATGACGGAAGCTGTTTCTGGCGCCAGATATGTTACAGAATGACCAAAGCGCGCCGAGAGCAAAAAACAGCCATTTGTAATAACGAATGCTACGAAAATTTTAAAATCATAATTACAAGTAAATGATTGTAAGCAAGTTCCAAAATCCGCATACTGAAGGAGGCTCATTACGGCACCGTTGAAATACAATTCCCGAGAGGAATCACGCAAGTGAAATACCTCGCGAAACAAGTTGTCTCGGAATGTGCATGAAGACTGAACCGGGTAACGGTTACCGCTTCAAGTAATCTCCGTGCAGTCTCCGTCTCAGGTTACCTTTATGTGACAGGTACGAGTAACGCGAGACGCAAGAGCCTCGCTAGGAATGTTGCGAGCGGTATTACGTTCTCTGTGCCATCTCGCTGACCGTGTTCACTTTGTACGAAGCTAGTTTTTTTTTTATCACTTGAAATTGTTGATAGTGCCTTCATCGTGGCTGGTATGCAGAGTGTTTTAAATTTAGTACGAAACAGGTGAAACAGCTGCTGGGAAAACAGAGATGCGATATCGGAATTATTCTCAGTACCTAACTACTTAGAAATCTAATCGAAAGCTCGATTTTGAGAACTGGGATGAATGATCATTAAAAGTTTTTTTTTTTTTAAGTAGATAGTCTACCCCCAATGCACGGAGTTTTAATTCTCTTATTATTTTTAAATACGTCTATTTGATTTTCGATTTTGTTTTCTTGAATGAATGCAAATCTTTGAAGTGGAAATTTACCCACTTCCCGACATACGATCGAGCTGAAACTCGGCAGATACAGTAATCAATTACAATGCAATCCAGGTCCGAAAATTGAAAACAAATATATTATAGCAAAAGATTGATTTTTTTATTGTGTTGTAAGATTTTTTGTTACGAAATTTAACTATCTATCATGCTTTAAACCGGTTTTCAATGCTGAAGAATTTAAAACAAACATTCCAAAGAATGTGCTAATTACTACCGAGCATCGTAAAAAAATGAAGTTTTGCAGAATAAAATCAAAATTATTTAAGGCTAATGGACAAACAAAGGCTATTATCGCTGATTCATTGTAAATTCTGATTCTCATGAACGACACATCTAATAGAGAAGTAGGTTACACAGGACCTTCCAGCAAAAGGACATAAATTATTAGATTCGAGAATTAACAACATGTTTTACAGAAATCAATTGCATAATTTTTGAATGCATCAAGAGCATGAATAAATAAAATTAAGATGAAGATGATCAATTTTTTGGAATTCGCGAATTCGAAGCTTTCGGCGGTCGGGCGGTAGCGGGCCCGACTAGGACAGTTCCGGGTCGCGGCGCCGGTCAGTGGCCCAGCCGCGAGTAGCGAGCCTCTCGCTCCTCGCCACTCCGGAGCGGAGAGCCAGCCACCTGCGTCACCGTGTTTACCTACTCCGTATCCAGCGGCAGGTGTCTGTCGTTACGTCAGAGCAGCGGCCCGTCGGTGCGTTGGTGTCCGGCGCCCGGCGCCCGGTACACGACAAACGCACACGGCACACGGCAACCGGCAACCGGCACCCGGCACTGGGCACACGGCACACGGCACCCTTCTCCCGGTACCCGGCACCCGACACCAGACAGTCGCGTCCGGTACCCGGCACCCGGTACCAGGCAACCGGCAACCGGCACCCACTAATCTCGGAAGGTTGCCTATCGCGGCAGAAAGGAAAAGCTCGCGAAAGGTTGGGAATGCTCCTGAATAGGATGCTTTTCGATGGTTTCACTCTTCAGGGAATGAGCTTTGTAGCGATTTGTAGCATTCGACGCGTTGGGTTAACTCCCGTACGCACATGCACACAAAACACTAACTAACTAACTAACTAACCATCACGCCGTTTCTCCGCAGGGGTAGGCAGAGAGGACGGACCGCCAAACAACTCGGTCTTGGCACACACTCCTTGCCTCGTTCACATTCATAAACCGTCTCATACATGCTCTTCTATTATTCTGACTCCTAACATGGCCCGACTCAAGTATCTGATTCACTTGGTCGTGCCATGTCTTTCTCGAGCGTCCCCGACTTCTTCTACCATTCACATTTGCGTCATATATTCTCCTTACACTCCTTTCCTCGTTCATTCTCTCTACATGCCCGAACCATCGGAGCGTTCCTTTCACACAAAACATAATAGAAAAAATAGCATCGAGCCATGATCCAGTGGTTCCGTGACAACTCAGAATCGATTCAACTCAACACCTCTTTGAAAAATCATTTAAAAGTATGAAAAAAAATTGTAAAATAGCCCTAAACTAACCTATTTAACCAATTTTCTAAATGTTTTTTTGATCACTTAATGAACTTTCAAATGAGATGTTGAGTTTTCCGGTCACCGATCCAATATTATTATTATTAGTATGAAACCGCACGCTACTAACATACCACTGCAAACCCACCTTCGTTTCTACCATCACATCAAACGCATAACTTTCATTGACTCCACCGTTTTGACAGTACATTTTTGTCTTAGCTCGGCGACAGCCGCCATGCTTCTATGACGTATCACCCTGCGTAATATCCAGCTCACTTTATTTAGTTTTTCATTACCCTTATGATCTTATGTGCATTATTGCATTATTATCCAATAGCTTTTTTCAGATTCGATTTAGGTCTGTTACTTTTGAAGTATCTACTCACACTCTCAGCTACAAAGCAACCATTCGGAATGAAAACATTGCCGGAAATGATTTGAATAATAGAAAAAAGATACAATCTGCAGTTCAAGTAGGGGCTGTTTTTTTTTCAAACTAACTAAAGTAATAATGCCTTCAAACTATTGCCATTTGACCAAAACGCCAGAAAATGTTAAAATAATTTGGATGTAATGTTTTAAATGTCATTATTTATTACACGACATAAAAACATTTCTTTTATAACACGACAACATTATAAAACAGGTATTAAAAGAAAAAAGCTAAATGCAATTTCATATCGTATGAATATGAATAATATGAAGGGTTAGTAAATCTTGTAGGCTATAGAAGGAGGTAGCGCAACACGGCATAACACCCCAAAAACTAACAACGAAAATCTTGTAGGGTTTGTAAATATTGGTCCTTTTACTTACGCACTTTCCACTTTACGTATCTTTATTAAAATAACAAATTATTTTATAGTTTATGTATGTACATACATTTATTTCAAGTAAATAATAAGCGAGTATAAAAGCTCGCGAGAAAGCTGATGATTCTCGTAAGAGCCATTACCAACATCATTAGTAAAGTTGCGTCCTAAAGTTGTTTGACTATCTTTCTGTACTATTTGATGTTTAGTACTGGGATTAGTACGTGATGCTTGGAACTGCACACACATTAATGGCTATTTTAGACAACCGATCGAAATGGGTAAAAGATTTCATAAGCGCATAGCTTATTTCATAAGCGCATATTTGAATAATACTAAAACCACCACATTAAAAACACACTTAACGATTCGTATATCGCTTATTTCAAGCTTTTAATTCAAAATGTCTTTTGTTCGCTTATCATTATTGAATGGTTCCGCGACTTTTCATCCCGAGACAAACATCCTCGACAAAATATCCTCCGAAAAAATATCATACGGATAAAACATCCCCCAACAAAATATCTACTAAAACCTAATCTAACCTATCCTAACAAAAAATGGGACAAAAATAATACATACATCCAGGCTGTGGAACGATTTGCCGGCCTCTGTATTTCTTCCTTCCTACAACATGGGTCTTTTTAAGATTAATGTTCATTCCTTCCTCTCCTCAAAAAGACCCTTCACATAGCATCTCAGATGACATAGGCCCTGAGGGAAATTATTTTCCTCAGGGCCTCCTGTGTGGAGTTATTGTAAAAAGAAGACAATAAATTATTGTTTAAAAATAGTAAAATGAGACAAAAATAATATAGACATCCTGTAACGACAATAAATTATAGTTCAAAAATAGTAAAATTCAAAATAAGATTATGTTAGGTTGGGTTTTAGTAGATATTTTGTTGAAGGATGTTTTGACCATATGATGTTTTACGGAATATATTTTGTTGGAACGACAAAACGGGATGAAAACGCGCATTACCTTCTTGAATAGCTTTAAAAATAATGCCATAATCGGTTCACAAGAACCTAGTTTCTCAAGAATCACAAAAGCGTCAATTAAATGAAACTCCTATCTCTTTTCAAAATGATCAGGTCAATAAACCTCAAAAACAATTCGTCAATGCGTAAGTGTGAGGATGCGGACCCTATCGGGAGACTCCGTACGGATATTGATCAATTTAATATTGTAAGCATTATTGCAATGAATTAATTAATGCGGAAAATATATTCTAGTAACATCCACGCTCATTCCGGCACGTACGCTAGCGCCGGCCATGTAGACCAGAGACCTAGACATTGGACATAAAACATAGACAATTCTCCTTACAAAATAGGCTCTATGTTATTAATGTTTGGTATATCTAACTGCCAACCTTACAAATCTATTTTTAGATTTATATTACGACACAAAACTTGTAGGCACCCACAATACGAATATTGTTTTAAAAATGAAAATCTTTAAAAAAAATAATCTTTAAGCCATTTCTGAGAAAAGTGGTTAGAACGTCATACTAAAAAAAATCTTGTCACCCATTCCTTATTTACTTAAATTCGATGAGAGAAAAATACACTTTATATCATTCTGATGAAAAAGCTCTTGCTATATTTAGTGAACAAGTCTAAATAACTCGGACCTTCTTACCTTCCTCTACCTCTTTTTGTTCCCTTCACCCTTCCTTCAGCCTCAAAAATCTCGACTTCCCATTTTTTTGTGAGTTCCGCAGAGTCCCAACTAGTCCCAACGATCTGGAGCCAGTGAGACTATAGCATCCCTGATTGGGAGTTGTGAGGCCAAAATGGGGTAAGGAAATGGAGAAGAATTACTTGGAAAGTACTTGTCTGTTCAAATCTGACCGAACGCGGCACGCTTCAAAACGAACACGGCTAAAGCCACTTCAAGCAAAGTTTCGAGTCTAAATGATGGTTTTTCACAAGGGTGATACGGAATGTATCTACCATTCTGTAACGTACCGCAAACATAATCTAATTTGTTAAGGGTACTGAATAAATTGTGAAGTTACACAACTTAATTAAATGAATTTACTTGCGTACGCCGGGATTCCCGCGACCTCAGATTCGTATTCGAAAGCTTTGCCTTAAACACGGAGACCGTGAAATGTTATGTTTCCATCACTTCATTCTAAATTTCTCCATCCATCTCCTAAAGATTTCCAAATAATCTTTTCGCCTATTCAAAAATATTGTTCGTTTAACAAAAACATTAAATTTATGTGCATGCCAAAGCGAAACCAAAGCATGGATAGATTTATTGGATTCCGTAAATTCTATAAGCTTGACTTCTAACTCAACAAGGAATAAACCACCTGCCGTTTTACCAATAAGTAGATCTTCACCAAGTCAACAATAAACGCTTCATCTGTCTAATTAACATTTAACAAATTTCAGGAGGCCGCACTTTCTTAGATTGTGTACAACATAAAAGTATTATCAAAAGAATAGCTAACCTCTAAAACAGTCAGTAAATATTTATATCCGTGACAGAAACGAGATTCTCAGTGAGAAATTCGGTGATTCTCAGAGATGTGCAAATACGGAAGTGTCTCAGCATTCCGCCTATACATTCCACGGCTATATTTGTATAAATTCCACAAAATAATGTCGTGATAATGGAAACATTCTGAACCACGTGATATTAATGGAAGTACAGTACAACAACTCGTATCGAACGCTTTTTGGGTTGTCCTGGTACTGCAGTGCCACCGAGATGTTTGAAGAAGGGCGAGTTCCCGGATTCCGAGCACTCATGAAGAAACGGATCACTAACTTCAGAACGCGACTAGCCTCGAGCGAAAACAGTCTTGTGATGGCAGCATTCCACTTCTGGCAGGGTCCCATCTACAAGCGGTGGAGCCACTTCCTGATGACATAGATTTGTTATATAAAAGTTAACTTAATTCAAATTTTCTTATTTTGTTTTGTATTATTATCTATTATTTTCTTTTACCATGTAATTTTTTTTTTCTCTCATCTTGCAATATTTTTATTTTACTTGATATATTGTATATGTATTATATGGAACTCGTGGGATTGCACCACCCTCCCCGAGATCTGGAATAAAGGATAAAAAAAAAAAAAAAAAAAAAAAAAAAATTAAATTTTCTCTTTGCTTCTAAGTTGTTTTTTTGTTTTTCCCTGAACTATCACAGGTTTTTTAGAGTGATTAAAGACATCTGAAATAAATTATTTTTTTCAACAGTGATAAATTAATAACTAATTAATCCTTTCGATAATCTATTATTATAGAATAAAAAACAATACGTAATTCATTGTATTGACTCTTTTGGGAAAGTATTAATTTGAATCCAAAGGGTATAATATTACATATGTGTAAAAAGCATTAACTTTGTGGCTCGCAATATTACAAAAATAACATATAAATTTATTATGGACAACTTTAATTTTATTTTATTCACACTCTACCGGTTGCGAAAGAAGCCTTCCTTCGTCAGGAGAGTATTAGAACTAACCTACGATACAGAATATTGATTTATTCAAAATACTAGAGTTACTATTTAGGGATTTTCTAATTGCAAGTGCTTCTAAATTATTTATTTTTAGCTCATATTGTTGCCGTGAAGAATTTGTGTCCTACTCAGAAGAATCATTTCATTTCCACACATCATATATAAAAAAATTCTAAATTGGTCAACTGCTTGAATGGTAAGTATGATGATCATTACACCACCAACTATTTTAGGAACGGCGGCATAAATTCATTATATTTACTGAAAATAAGGATTTTACATTTTTGAATTAGAAGTGGAATGTCACGTATACAGTATACACAAGCGAAAACATATTGTTTAATAATACAGTAGAAAGGTTTGATTCAGGAAAAACACTCGACGCGGAGTTAATAAAACTATCCCAGCTTTTCTATCCGATGATGATGTGAAAGCGTATCACAATGTCTGAGAAATATATAATTTTAAGTATCTGAAAGTCATTTACGAGGATATATGTATGACATTTAAGCCATGAGTATTATTACATAAGTCTTGTTCAATGTTCAAAAAGAAAAAGCATTTTATATCACGCGAGAAGCCGGGTAATAATAAAATATTTGTAGTTTATATTATAAATAAATATTTCAGTCTATAGGCAAAGCATTTTTTAATAACCACCTTCAGCTAAACAATTTATTTACAGAAGAAGTTAGTGCCTAGAAAATCATTCTCCAAGTTGTGAAACAACGGTTCATACGTCGAGAGCCATTCGGTGTGTTCAAGTATTTCAATACCCAATACCTACTAGTAATTAATCATATTTTATTTATTGTGCTGAGGAATTTCGTAAGGCGATTATTTTATATCTGTTCGAGAAAAGACGAGAATTACAAAAAAAGAGTTCAGGGTCAATGGCATCCCCGCTTGCCCGCGGGATTTATCTTTAATTATCAAAGTAATTTACGAACAGCGGCAGCTCGTTAAAATCAAAACAAGTGCTAGGGTAACCTAAATTCGCTTACTGTTTCCGTTTTTATCTAAACTCTATCTTGCCGGATTCTTGGCAGAATTCAATTTCGTAAAAAATTACAGTTTTATCAATAATTCTGACTAATTCTGACGATTCTGGTGCTCAGAGAAATCTTAGATAAGTTTTGGTTGCAAGTTATTTATCCAAAAAATACAGATTGTTTCCGTTTAGAAAAGTAACAATTTTTAACCAATTTTTGAAAATTCTTTCAAAAAACATCCAAACCTTTTTTTACTTAAAATTTTTCAGAACTATTTCTTACAAATGCTTGAATCCATTCCTTTTTGCGATAGCTTTTTATGTTGGATATCCTCCTTCAATTTTGAGTAGAAATACGTGCTACAATAAGAGAGGTTAGGTTAGTTTGTAAACACATTAGTGTCTAACGAATAAACGTCTTTAAAAGTATCTGATTTTAAAATATAATATTGTATGTATGCACCAAAGTATAAATTTGAACCTACTGTGAACTTTAAAGGTCTTTATTATTGTATTTATCACATAACTCAGAACTTATTTACACGTACAAATAAAGAATTAATAATTAAAAAGCTTTTTTCAAATATTAATTAAAAAAGCAAAGTAATTATGTAATAACAAAGCTTTCTAAGTTACCTTTGAAGTATGTCACAAAAAGTGCAATAAAAAAGTGGAAAGTAGATAATTGCCACAATTTTCACAACTTTTTTTAATTTCACAATAATGATTGCGCACCTTTTGAACACCCCTCGTAATGCTTGATTGAAAAGCAGGATTAAGTATATTAATATAAGAAGTACATAGTATATTAATATAATAATTTTCACAGATATCTTTAATTTCACAATAAAGATTGCACATCTTTTGAACACCCCTCGTAATGCTTGATTGAAAAGCAGGAATTACATAGTATATTAACATAATAATTTTCACAAATATCTTTAATTTCACAATAATGATTGCACAACCTTTTGACCACCCCTCGTACTGCTTGATTGAAAAGCAGGCATTAGTATATTAATATAATAATGGTGTGTGTGCGAGAGAGTGTGCGTGGTAGCCGATAGCGGTCGCTATACAGGTACAGGTTATAACGACCTCCGAAACTATCCAACGACCTTGTTGGACCACTGTGGTGGTGTCGTTTAGGAGGAGTGTCTTTTATTTATTTATTTTTAAATACATCTTTTTGAATTTCGATTTTGTTTTCTTGAATGAAGGATTGAATAAATGTAGGTTTGAAATGGAATCTTTGAAGGGAAATTAACCCGCATCCCGACATTCCATCGAGCTGAAACTCGGCAGATAGACTCATTGTGGATGACAATGCTTACTATTGGTGGCACACGATTTAAGAGGTTGACTTTTTTATAATTTTATTAGATTTTAAACTGTTGTTTTCAGAAGTTTTCATATTTCGAAGATCAGGGTGGGTGGGAAAATTGATTTGCTTAAACTTTTCTATGATAAATAAACCAGTCAATTTTTTAGAATTCCAAGTTGTGGGTTTGTAATACTCGGGTATCGTATTGCTATATCTGTCACCAGATTACATATCTTTATAAAACTCGTCAGGGTATCTCTCCTTTAGGTTAGATATATCTCCCTTTCTATTATATTCAGACATATACTATATATGAAAATACCAAACTTTCTCTTTGCTTTTAAAAATTTATCATGGATGATTCTATATACCTAATAATTATGTATAACATAGAACCACTATACCCCGTCAAGATTTGCCAATTTTTAAAATATTTGTTTTAATATGAAACTATAAAAAATTGAAGTGACTCTTTTATAATACGTTTGTAAAATTAAGCACGGATTTTAGTTTCATGTGTGTAAAGAATGAAAATAAAGTTTAGAAATTTAAAAAAAACCATCGGAGAATGATTTCAAAAACATTAACTATGCTCACACCCAAAATGTAATTGCATATGTCCTTTTGTAATACTAAAATCTGAAAGAGGCTTTCATCTGGTTTCAAAACCAAATGTCATTTTTGAATTCGTAAAAAAAATAGAAAATCTATTTTAAATTGAACGTCAAGCGGGTGTATTTTAAGACATGATTTTTTCACTACTCTCGTGGGTTTAATTACATTTAATACACATTTACGAGTACACGATTACAAGTTAACATTTAGTACACATCGTATTAAGAGTTAAAAATGGTTTCACAGCTCCCACAGAGTAATCTCTATATCTCTTCTATACTCTACATATTACAAAATAAAGTCATCCGTCGCGTCTGTCTGTGTGTTCGCGATAAACCCAAAAACTACTGAACGAATTTTCATGCTGTTTTCACCAATAGAGAGTGATTTAAGAGGAAGGTTTAGGTATCTTATTTGTCAAGGTTTTGTGTAAATGGTTGAAATGTTTAATATATATAAAGGAGAATGTCTGTATGTGGTGAACGACCGGGCTGGCAAGCGGGCGGTGTGGATTTTATTTGTACACAAGTGTACAGTTTAATCCCAAGGACTTCGGCTAGTTTAAAATATTTGCGGAAAAATTATTGAAACAGGATTAAGATAGGTTTTTTGTTTCAATGATAAGATATGTGAGTTGACACTTTGGATGGAATTGAAGCTAAATACGTGATTCTAAAATTTATCGAAGATATTATTTAAACGCATTAGGGTATTTCACAACTAACAGTACCTAGACATATTTAGTTACAGTATATCCGTGAGATACTTTCAAGTACTTAGTTGATAACGTACCAACAAATCGTCTACATAGCTATAGATACAACCACACATATAAATCGATATATGTTACAAGACCAATGTGCCAAGACTAAGTTGTTTGGCGGTTTGTCCGCTCTGTCTTCCCCTACCGAGAAATGGCGTGATGGTTCGGTAGTTAGTTTATTGTCATGTAGAATGTAGACCACTCTTACAGCATCCTCAAAAATAACACAGAATATGTGTAGTAAATATTACAAAATGGAAGGTAGATAAGGATAATACAAGAACTGTAAGTACGTACCTACCTACCAAAATAATAATACCTACATCGCTTGTACCTAGAATGCATGCAGTAAAGCAACACTTTCTCAGAAAAAGTAAATGCGTTCAACTTCACGGAATTTAATCACAAGAAGACGATGGTAAAATACTCTAATTTTAGCTTTTGCATGGGTTTTACTTCACAATTATTTATTTCTTGAATGCAGTTCTCCGAAATTATTATATTATGTATCATATGTTACTAAAACCCGTACAGGCGTATAATATAATATGAGAAATACAAGTGTGCAGTTCACACGCGGTAGAAGTAAAATCTTCAGAAAACTAAAGTAGACAAGAGTGGGGAGGTTACGAAGCACCGCACAAAGAGGAGACCGATAATTCTATCTCATTTTCTCGCAGGCTAAATCCTATAGATGTATGTGGTCGTCTCTTTTTAGTGTCGTTTTTTCATTTCATCGAGTTTCAAATCACAAGTTTAACTTCAATAAATAAAAAATATTTTGCCTGCTATAGTATTTAGTTCCTACATTTAAAAAAAAATATAAATACCGCACAAGAGTCCCAACTGCTCCGGTCTGAAGCTAGTGAGACTATGGCATCCCCAATTGGGGTATGTTGTAAGGCTGAAGGTAGTGGAGAGGGGAAGGAGATAGGGAAGAGGAATGTGGGAAAGTATCTGGCTCTTCAGATCTGGTCACCAGAGACAGCTAATGCCATTTCAAGCAAAGTTTCAATTTTGAATGGTGGTCTTACACCAGGGTGATACTGAAATTATCTTGCGCTCTGAACTTGCCGCAAATATGCAATATATTATTTTAAATGAATAAATTGTGAAATAACACAAATTTGTCAAATAAAATTTATAATTATATATTTGGTCAAGAGCCTTATCGCTGGACTACGCCGACCGTCACATCTACACTTTTTACTACGTCTACATATTTTCAATCGTAAGCGTGTCCCATTTGAATAGCGCTCTTAAAGTGACTTTCCACGAAAACGGTACTTCAGAAAAATTCCATTTATTTGTATAAGTCAGAGGAAAATTTCTTCCACCAAAGAATTCAAATATTGAATCAATACTAACAAGTAATTTCATTATGTACCCGATATATTGTGGTACGCGGTATGTACCGAGTGCTAACATTGTAAGTGTTTCGCAGAAAATACTTTATCGTTTGGGTGTCAGTATTTGTGTTACGCCATTTCCAAGCCTTTTGCTGAATCAATCTTGCCTTGTCATTATTTCGGCATTCCTCCACGGAAAAAAACTCATTTTTATCCGTTCGCAGTATGCTAAACGACAATTTGTTTTGAATGGGAAATTTGCATTCTGAATACATAATCTAATTAAATTGGCAGGAACATAATATTAATTTTGCGAAATTAAATGTGTAAAAAAATCGTAATGGACCAACGCGCAACGCTCCGTGGGCGAAATGATTCATTGATCCGGATCAACATTCCATCCTTTTATAGCAAGAGGAATGAGATATCAGTAAGGTTCAATACGGCATTGACTTTGATTTCCATAGTCATGCCAGCCCATGTAAAGGATTTGTATAATGTATTACGTGATGTAAATTGCACACGGTGGCAGCATCCGTATCAGTTCAAATCATTTTCAGTTTTTAAAGCTTTCAGACTTAAAATTTTAAGCTAAAATATAAAATAAATTAAAAATTATAACTTTGTAAACACCACTTTTATTTTTTATACTTTATGCCGACCGGGTTTCGCTACAACCGTAGCTTCTTCAGGGCAGTATAATACTTTACTAAAATTAAGTTACATGTGTTTTAGATTATATAGATAATATATGATTTAAAACAAAATGGGCTGGACTCCTCAAGTGAAGAAGGAAGTAGGTTTAAATGTAGATGGAGAATTGGTTAGGGAAAATGAATGTTCTTTGTCAATAGGGAACAACCTTCGTACAGGACTTTTATATAAATTTATTTGATGATTAATAACCTTACTATTAATGTTTTTGGCTTTCCTTAGTTCTAGTGCTTCTAGGTATAACACATATAACTTAATTTTAGTTGAGTTATTATACTGCCCCGAAGAAGCTACGGTTGTAACGAAACCCGGTCGGCAGAAAGTATAAAAAATAAAAGTAGTGTTTACAAAGTTGGGAGTGATGGAAGTATAAATCCACCCCATTGCAATGCGATTGGTCGAGAGAGTCCGGCAGAACAGATCAAAATGCGTCCCTCAATCGGCCTCTCTCGATCCGGCCCGCTATGCATTAGACACATCTGTCGCCAAGACTTAGATACCACCCCACGAACCCGGTTAAGTCACCAAACGTGGATAACTCCTTAAGGTGACTTTTGGCAGAGGTGTTGAGAGGTGTACCCATACCTGATTCACAAATTGTAAAAAAAAAAATAATTGGAAAATTCAATTCGTGAAATGTTAAAAGGTCGAAGAAATAAGGGAGAGGAAAATAGGAAGAAGTTGGAAAGTAGCAGATTGAGGCTCTTGAATATTTTGAGAATTTTAAATTTTAAATGGTTCCAAGCTATCTACTTGAATGTATTTATTTATTATCAATATGATAAGGCCAGAAATTAAAACTAAAGTTATAGAGTTGCAAGTTGATTTCAATAAATATTATTTCTTCACCAATATATTTACTCAAAAGATATCTCTCAATTGGATGGTAAGATGGGATTTTTGGCAAGGGTTAAGCACATTATTTGAGTAATTTAAAACCAATCAATCTTCCTCACAAACAATATGATCTCAATATTTCACTTTATGTTTAATCTATCATGCGAAAGATCAAGAACCCCGCACATTTTTAAAATTTCGATATATTATTAAAATATTTGAAATAAACCAGAATTTTTCAACTATCTGAATTTTTTACTAGAGCATATGACACCTACCTGCCATGAATAGTGGCAAATGCACTTCTCATTAGATATTAAACCTGATTTAATCAATTCCACTGTGTGTGACGTCAGACAATGTGAACATTAATTATTACTGTCCCATGTTGCCTTCACTGATACGCTGCGAGCGACAACCGTAACCGATGTTTATGTGAAACCTCCAACAATGCCAATGCCTTTATAATTAAAAGCCTTCGAACTAAAACCTTAACAAGAACTATTTGTTTCGACATTGTAAATGTTAAAACTATTAAAAAATCATAGTTGTTAACACAGACATTGACTCAAAAAACAAACATTACTACGATAAATGATATAAATTTTCAGGGAATAAAATTATTACTTCCGACCCCGCATTCTGAATTTTTTAACGGTTTAACATACTTCCCTTGAACACTTCAAGTTTTATGAACTTAAAAAATATGATGTAATTTTTAAAGATAATATTTATACATCTTCAATATTCCTAAATTCACTTTGTAGCGTCATTTTGATTAAAAGAAAACAAATCACCCTGTATACATTACAACATGTTTCATGTTTATCATTTATATTAGGTTAAAATCCATCAGGATAAAATTAAAATACGTTAAATTTAATTTTATCCTGACGAAGATACCATTGGTTTCGAAACATTTTAATAATTTTGATTAAATAAGGGGTGTATTAGAATGATTGGTTTCTATATAATTTTCCAAAAAATCTATAACATGCTCAGAAAATACTTTTTTTTTTAAATCTCAAAAGTGGTACATATTACGATATTACACTTTACAATTTTGTAACTTGTAATTTATACAGATCTTCCATTAAAAACATTTGCTTGTGGATGGAAGAAGAGTTTAAATTTCACATATGTACAATAAATAGTCACGTATTTCATACATGTACAGTTAAAACAGTGAAATTATTTATTTTTATTTATTAACATTTAAACCTCCTAAACTACCAAGGTAATTTGTCAGCAGATACATAATGACAACATTTTAAGCAATGAAATGGTACATTTTCAAACGTTGTATATGTATAATGTTTTATGATAAAATAAAAATTAATAATTATTCAAACACATATGATTCCGTTATTTAACATGTTATAGATAGGAAGAAAAGCAGTGTTTTTTTAAAGTTACTTTAGACATTTGACAGGACATTTTTGCTCTATTTTTAATATGTCATGCTTTATTAAATATTTTCGCTTAAGTCTATAAAATTACAACCGCCATAAAACCAACCAAATATAATATAAATATTAATAATATAAAAATAAAACAAATTATTATGAAAAACGATAGGTATAACAATTCGCAGAACATCTTATGTAGGTAATTCAGAAGTATGTTATTATTATTTAGATAAAATAATTCGTTGACCACAAATAAAAATTGGTCAACATACTACCGGCTAAAAGTGGTTGAAATAAAATATTCATAAAAATATATTTAAGATGTGACAATTGTCACGTCAATAATATTTTGTCGTACCTAATATGGAAAATTTTATAAAAAAATACTTCGTTCATAGCTATCGGCTAAAGTTAGAGAGAGTGAAAAATAAAATATCTTGTTATAATTTGATAGACACAGTCGCTACCATATACCAACATGTTTGCCTACTCAATAATTAATGGTTTTTACATATGTTCCATATTTCTTCTATAATATCATGTACAGTCAGAGTAATGAAGTAATGTTACTATTCTTCACCTTATAACAGGTCTCTAGTGACCTAGTTACCACCACTGTAGGCAACACAAAAAAAAATCAAATGTATCAATAAACAATATTATATTATCTGCAAGTAAACCTGCATGATAATGAATAAGGTTGATTGCCTTCCTGTTTACGGGATCTTTACTGACATTTTTATAAAGCCCTTGTCTGAAAATCTAAGCTTGGAGGTCGGTTTTCTTTAATGACACGTAATTGGTCGAGCGGACAAATCGGAAGCAAATCTTAAGGTATTCACAAAGATTGAATAATGGTAGGTCAATTAAAAAAACCGAACCTTAGACCAGGGGTTGGAATAAGCGGTTCCTGTTTTCATGACAATTTGGTTCTTGTCCTGCCGACCTCTGCCCTAGACGGTAGGCAACTGTAAATAAAATATACTAAACTAAAAAATTGCAAAAATTAAAAGCAGCTTGCAAAGCATTGATTTTAAAATAATAAGCAAGACATTTTTTTATATTTTTGTATGTGATTTCTTCACAATCCCTTCCATCTGGAGCCAGTGAGACTATGGCATTCCCAATTGGGGGTGTGTTGTATGGCTGAAGGTAAGTGGGGAGGGGAAGAATATGAAGAAGACGAAGCTGTAAATGTACCTGCCTATTCAGATCTAGTCATCAAACACGGCTAAAGCCATTTCAAGGAAAGTTTCAATTCTGAACGGTGGTCTTCCACCAGGACGATACTGAGAGTATCTTTCACTCTGGAACATGCCGCAAATATTCTATATATTATTTTTAATTAATTAATTGTGAAATAACATAAATTAATCAAATAAAATTTATTTGCCCGCGTCGGGATTCGCACTTGCGACCTTCGGATTACGAGTCGAGAGCCTTACCCCTCGACCACGGAGGCCGTCAAAAAACATAAAAGACATGAAATGTTACAAATTTTATAATTTACAAAATCATGAAGGGTGTAGTTTACTATAGTACACATGTACATATTTATATGCTAGGTGTTATTGTAACTTGCAATGGAAGAAAAAAATGTTGACCACTTCAACACGAGGCTTATAAATGTATGTTTAATCTGTTGTCATAATAATTTGCTGTGTCGAAATTAAAGCTCAAATTCAAAAACATAATTTTTGAAATATTTACTGCGTGAGACTAATAATACACACAACCCTGTACTCAAGGATCTAATAAAGAAATGCTCACTCTACTTGTAGATGAAAAAAAATCATGTTGAATTTCACTTCCGGAAATATTTTCTCATTACTGATTTGTAAAGCGATATTAAGAACAAGGTCGATTGGCGAACAGTCCGTTTTTAAAGCTAAATAATTAGCAATCAGTTAAAAGTAATGTGTATTAAATTTCTTTTAGACTTTACGCATGGATACCTACACCTATTAGTACAAAACATATAGAAATCCTGAAAAATGCTACCGCATTTATAATGTAAATTTAAGCTAAATTGTCTTCATTTAAATTTTAAAGCGTACGAATTAATCAACTTCAAGTATCTATGAATCAGATTTTTTTTATTTAATAATGGAATGCAAACAATATGTTTTTAATTAAATGAAGACAATATTAGCACAACTCAATCAAATTTCTGAAAACGGAAAAATCAGAAAAAATACGGTCTCATCTGGGACTCCAACCCAGGATCTTCGCCCTGCCGGGACGCAACTGAGCCAACATGTGCGTCCATAACAACCCAACAATCCCAACAACCCTAAAGATTAATACAATTATTTATTAAAACTACTGTAAAATAATATATTTGTTCAATAGATCGCACTCATTATTATTCATACATTTTATTCTCACTTTTATCTCAAGCAGTAGTTGTTGTTTTTTTTTCAGTTTGAATGACACCCATACGAAATGAGTCCGAGATGGATAGTGTTATTGTGAAGCATTCAGCGCTCGGTGATAGCTGAAGGCCGCCACTGGTATTCAGGGCGCAACGGAGCCCGGGGCGGACGCAAACCGAGACGCGCCACTACACCAAACTCGCCGAACAAATCAATAACCACTCATCAAAAAGTCTACTTAAGCGTACTGGTAGAACTAACAAGTGCGAGCTTTTTAACTAGTTGCTGTTTCACCTTATTTTTCAGCAAAGTTTCGATGGTTCTTACCGAAAATCTGAGGTGAAACCAACTTTATCGGCCTTGGGATTTGGGACTGGGTATAAAAATTGTTTTAAAGTTTCAAAATCGTGGATACCTATTTGTTTTGCAATGATACATTTGACGAATTAAAATTGTATTAATAATGACATTGAAAATTATGTTTTTTAATTATTTTATTTAAGAACATACCTACACATTTTTTACATTAGCTCCACACACTGAGAAAAATAATTTCCATCCGGCCTATGTCATCTTTGGGGATTCTGTGTCGATCTCCGTGTCATCTTTTCAAGGAAAGGAAGGAAGGAGAGGAAGTTCTGGGAAAGAAAAAGGTAAGAGGGATGCGTAGGAATATAGGATGCAGTGTGTCCAGGTCATCTGCTGCCAGATCCAGACAAACCTCACCCCACGAACCCGGGCACCCCTTACAAAAGGCACAAATTACCTAAAAAACTATGGCCATCTCCCACTATACAACAACAACAAAAAATAAGAATATGGGACAGATTATAATTATTATGTATTCTAAAGCTTCACCAACATGTACATATGCAAACATCGCATTGAAAAATCGTACTTGCAATGTGATGTTTTAGCAGTTAAAACTATAGTTATGTATGTCTTAAGGCCAGACTTAACGAATTCTACCATATTTTATTACATATTTACCTTAAATACTTGTATTAAAGCTCTTAAAAAATACATATTATTCTATACATTCCCCACGCCGAAACGCCAATTATATGAAATTCCCTCGATAGAAAAAAATCGCAAAGCATGCTCCGAAAATTATTATAAACACGTTTTTTCAGTAATTTTAAGAGTTTAATACGTATGAAAAAAATCACAGTGTTTCTGTAAATGCTATTTTAGATATTTCCCAAGATACTTCTGTTCTATTTTAAACGAGTCGTTTTTTATGAAACATTTTCACAATTTTCGCTTAAATTTTATCGTTTTTAATACAAGCGCGCTCCGTCAAACATTCGTATTTACACATCTCTCCTTCTTCTTCTTTTTGAGCGGGTACTACCGGGCTTTAATAACGTTAATTAGGTACGCACGTTCAATGTATGCAATAAACCAAGAAAAGCAAGCGTCACAGAACTGGTAGGTTGCATTTCAAGGAACTACTTGTTTACGGCATCGATCGACGCGTGGTTTATTTTTTGCTGTTATTCCTGATAACGAATCACTTTATTTTCTATTTTTAATAAATGAATCAGGTTTAGAATGAACTCCAAGAAACGCTCTGATTGACAAGGCGTATCGAAGTCCTGTTTAAACTCGACCGCTTTGCATTTCGTATGTCCGTAAATTTGTTTGTACGTTCCATTTCCGGTTCGAGGTGGTGGCCGTTTTAAGAGGAAAAAAACAAACCAAAAATGTATATAACGTTGATGTTACATACGTTACATATAGGTAATAGGCATAATCACATGCAAACGGAGTTTGTACATGAGTTCACATGGAAAAGCTCGATTATTGCGGAAAAGGGCTTTTTACTTATTTTGTGAATAATTTTTAACGAAAAAAAATTAATCAAGGAAAACTGTTACGGGTAATCTAAATCATAATATTTTCTTTTCACTTTCTTGTGTGAATTCAGACATTTCGAATGGAAAAAAATATATTAATACAGTTTTACGCTAATATTTTTTATAAAGTGATTATTCATTTTAGTTTGATTCTACTCAAGTCGAACGATATAAAAACCTCAATTTATCCAAAGCATATTTTTTGCTATATATAATGTAAGTGACTTGATGGTTAAAGTGAAGTTTTTTTTTTATCAAATTTGAAATTGTAATTTTTTCAACATTATGGTACCTACATAACAGAAAAGTTTGAAAAAAAATTGTCACTGTGATAGTGACGTTTCTTTGGAGAAATTGTGAAATTCCTTATTTTAAATCTTTTAAAAAAATTACACAATAAACGGTTTTTGATTACGTAGGTAGGTATTTAAGTAAGAACTTACTTACACATCTTATGATTTTAGAGGTACTTTTGGTTTTAATGATAGAACATTAGAGACATACTTTTTTCGGAGGCAAGGTCTACTGTTAAGAGAACTAATAGTTTCAAATGGTTTAAATTTCAATTAATAATACTGCTTAAAAAAGTTATTGTTAAAAACAAATACTTGGAAGTGTCGATGGCCCAGAGTACGTGTGAGATGCGGTAAGACAGAGGCAGGTGTTTCGGAGACTGGATCTCTCGCCGGTACAGAGCCTACTTTCATTCAAAAGATTACCGTTCCGAGGGGATCGAAAGGCATTGGCACATTGTGTTGCACTTTGCCGCTGGAAACCTGAATTTATTGCGCTAATTAAATCTCAAAACACTCACTACTCTAATGAAACTTGAACGGTGTACTGCACGTATAATGCCCACATTCAAAATGTTTTGCATTAATTGTATGCGTTCGGCCTACGCCTCTACTCGCAGTAGATAGACCACGCATTGTATTAGTATCTGAAAGTTGTGCGTTCGATTCCTTTCGAAGTACTTCACTAAATAACCAAACATTACACCATTTCCCACAGGCTCATATATTTGTTATATATATTTTTTTTTTTATTATTTTTTTATTATTTTTACATTAGATATACATGTAGAAAACCCCTCGTCTTTGGGGATGCTATGTGGAGGGTCTTTTTAGGGAAAGGAAGTTCTGGGAAGGAAAAGTATATGAGGTGTGGATAGGAATCTGGGGGTCAGTGTGTCCAGGAGTAAAAGGCGTATGAATCTATCCCTTTCGCTGCGGTGCAAGGCAATGTTCCGAGAGAGTCCTGCTGGAGAGATCAAAAGATTTCCCTCAACCAGTCTCTCCAGTTGGTGGGCAAACGCATCCGCCACCAAATTCCGGACCAACCTAACTTTATGAACCCGGGCACCCCTGCTAAGTCACCAAACGTGGCGAAAAACGTGGGGTGACCTATGACAGAGTGTTGGTTATCCAATAAATGGTTCTCGGGGCGGCGGTACCCATACTCGCCTCCCGCATTGTGATGTAACGCCACAAAACACTCTCGGCATACACTGCTAGCCTTAAACATTCACATAATATCATGTCGTAGATACTCTTTCATAATTCTGATTCTTGACATATCCGAATATTTGATTCTATCTCTAGATAGATAAAGATAGATGATAAGTACTTCATACAACGTTTAAAAGTCAAGTGGTCCAAAACGTCGGGTTTCCACCCAGAAGTCTTAGGTTAAATCAACCTCTAGCTTAATACCCCATCATTGCACAATCAATATTTCTGCTCATGATGGTAGAAGAAAATCAAATAATGTCAGGTAATCCGTAAACCCAGAACAAATGGTTTTCTTTAAAAAAAAATGTATGTCACAAGTTTGTGTGTTGATTTTTTGTGTTAATGTTTCCTTATGTTGAACGATAATTCACAAAATAGCAATACGAATGCCTTTAACAGAATATCTATATCAAATTAATTTGCTTGTTCATTAACACAACATTTTCACAATAACATGGGTTCTTGTTGAAATTTTCCGTTCACAGACAATAAATCAATTGTATCATAAACTTCACAACAAGCCAAAGTTCAGAATATTATTGCTCTATTAAAACTGATACGATCTACGAGTATCATTCAATTCAATGCACTCATTGTAGATACAGAAACCATAACACTAAACATTACGATTGCATTTTATCATTTATTATTCAAATACGGTTATAAAATGTTATGGTGTAATAAAAAAATTAAAGCAGTTTTACCTTACAAATGCACTGAAAACAGCTCATGTCTTTTATAGAATCCACGGAAACCTCTTCCCCTTCGTTTTGGCAAGGCACCCTTATGCCATCTGAAACAAAAATAAAAATTTAAAAAGACATTTATAAAAATTATTATAAGTAATAATTATTAGCCTGAAACACTCATCTACATTGAAAAAATCTCCCGAGAAAAGATACATGCCGCCGACGGGACTCGATCCCTAGTCCTTCTGATTTCCGGTCAACTGCTCTTATCCACTGAGCTACGTCGACTTATCTCCTGCCCGCCAAATAATTCAAGACATACTAGTGTTTCATTCAACAATTACTGTTTATGACATATTTCCACTTGCAAACAACCAAATTTATTTTAAATGAGAAAGGCATTTTAAGTGCTAAATCTCCCACTAGGTGGCGTCGAGACAAATTATGTCTACATTTTTTGGTGAAATACTTTAACTCGTCAAATATTAATTATTATTTTTATTGATAAACTAATGTTTAAAACAAGATTTTTATGCATAGCACAAAGGGTACCAATTATTATAAATAATAATTATTAGCCTGAAACACTCACCAACATTTAAAAAAAACTCCCGAGAAAATATACATGTCGCCGACGGGCCTCGAATCCGCGTCCTTCTGATTTCCGATCAACTGCTCTTATTAACTTACCTTCTTCGGCTTATTTCCTGCCCGCCAAATAATTCAATATATACTAGTGTTTCATTCAACAATTACTGCTCATTACATTTTTCCACCTGCAAATGAAACACTATGAATGAAACACTAGTATATATTGAATTATTTGGCGGGCAGGAGATTAGCCGACGTAGCTCAATGGATAAGAGCAGTTGACCGGAAATCAGAAGGACGCGGGTTCGAGTCCCGTCGGTGGCATGTATCTTTTCTTGGGAGATTTTTTTAATGTAGATGTGTGTTTTAGGCTAATAATTATTACTTATGATAATTGTTACCCTTTGTGCTATGCATAAAATTTTTGTCTTAAACATTAGTTTATCATTAAAAATAATTTTAAAAAAACATTAAGAATAAATTGCACAGAGAGCTTTGTAATGTTAAGCGTACAGTAACAAAATGTGCTGATCTTAAATCGTGAAGTTTGATAAACCGATAGACAACTTGCACGATTCGCTTGGAGCAGAAGGAAACCAAAAAAGCATCCTTGTCTGTTGTCATCAGCTGTGAGAAGGTTGGAGGAACCAAAACGTAGTCTAGTCACATAATTTGATGTTTACGTTTCAAAGTATAAGGCCTCAAAGCTTGTAATATACCATTTGCATCATAATTTTGAATAAACTCATCTAATCTTAAAACAAATATCATCTCCTCAGAAAGTGTTATATAAATTATAGGTACTATTGAATACCCGGCATGGGTTGAATTTCACTCAAAGAAAGAAAGTGTTTATGTTTTAATTCTGTTTATTGGAGTGCTTTTGGATACACAATATTTTTAGTTCTACCGTCTGGTGCGTACTCAAATAAATCAGAAAGTTTTCACAAAAACACTATTTGAAGTTGTATGAATATGCCTAAATTATCGTACAGAAGGATTATGCGTTTGATAGTCCAGAATTGCTTGCATTGACAAGCTTTCGGATTCCACTATTAAGGTGAAACAGATGTGATAATCCCATACAATCTATTTTTCAACCGCATTTGGAAACTACAGATAATATTTTATTTATTTTAATGTCGAAAAATAATACTCATAATGAAATATTCGCGAACGAAAATTTCACAGTTCTATCACTTATAATAACCCAGTAATTAAATTAACAAAATTAATTATTTTATGCAGAAACTGCTAGCCAAAATGCCCTAATCTGCTTTTCAGCTCATCAACTTGCTAACATGGATAAAGGAACCAAAGGACATAAAGATTTAAAAGGATATGATCATCCAGAAGAGGGCCAACAAACCCATAAATGATGACGATCAACAAAAAAATATTAGAAAACAAACAAGTAACGATCAATAAACTTTTTTTGTTATTTCTACGAAAGCATATTTGAGGTCATGAGTTCTACAAGTGTGTTTTAATTTACCAAGAATTCTGTTGAATAGTAATCAGTTATCAAGGTGTATTAGTTATCGTAATCGAAGATTTTTTACAAAATAGAATTTTGAGGAATTTATTCAGCCATTCTGAGAATGACTGAGATCATACTGATGTAAAAAAAGTGCAAACATCTTCAAATGGAGTCGAATTTCAAATAAAAAAACAACTACCAGGCCCATTAGCATGGACGATAAGGTTTTAAAAAAAAATTGTAATATAAATATTATAAACATATTTTTCTAAATATTACATTTAAGGTCAACATTGGCCATGTATACCTTTCCATAAATGAGTGAAATTACCAAGCTCTTGTGCTTGGTAATTTCACTCAAAGAAAGAAAGTGTTTGTGTTTTAATTCTGTTTACAGAAGTGTTTTGGATACACAATATTTGTAGTGCGTACTCAAATTAATCAGAAAATTTTCCGACGCGTCGGCATACGGGCAATAAGGGAGCCACGATTCTTACTTAGGTTGAATGTTATATGTTTTGTAAAAAAATATTTTATTTTGTATCGATGACTTCTAATCATTCCTAGCATGACTTCAGACCGCCAACGAATAAATAACAGCTCACAATGAGTAAATGTTCTTAATATATTCGACGTCATCTGTAGTTTGTAAGTTAGCGATCTGCAGTTATCTTAGGGAACGATGAGTAGTTACCAAAATGTATGGATGCAATCCTTATCGATCGACCGGGGCATGATACATTCATATATGATGTATGTAATAAATATGCATCTTAATGAAAACTATTAAATAATGTCAATTTCACAATGTCACATTTAGTAAAAATTTAGTAGGTATAGGTATATTTAAATTTAAATTTAAAAAAAAAACATTTTTCTTTTCTCCCTTTCTTTCTTTTCTTTTTTTGTTACAGAATAAATTTTTGGCATTTTTATTAATATATATTTAATTAAAAATAAAAAAAAATCAACATTTTGTTACAGAATATTTTTATTGCATTTTCACCAGTATTTGGTTCCTTAGAACGGGCAATCTGCCTATCTAGGAACTAATATCGACCCACAAGACATAATAAAACTTCTACACATTTAAATGTCTGTAGTTATTTTTCAATATTATTACTATGTTATTTTTGCTATACAAATGTTTCAAATGTAATGTTAAAAATAAATAAAAATGAAATAGTGAGTTCCATAGCTGAGCGGTTAGATTCTAGACTTTGAACCCCAGTGTCGTTTATTTAACTGAGATGGTGCCATTTCCCGCAGGCAAACATGGTCCACATCAACACCCTGGTTCACTGCTTCCTTTCCTTAAACAGGCAGTTCGTACAACGTCTCCCAAGTTGATATTGAGGGAGATCTCTTATGTGTAGACAACAATAGTGCACTTATAATTACTAACGTGTGATCTAAACCGATTTGAAAAAAAACAGATGTCCTTATCTTACATAAGACCTATCGACTCCTAAGCCGCACGCAGACTCGTGAAATTAATCACCTGTTCAAGCAAGAATCGAAATGTTTGATCCGTTTGTCCAAAAGAAAGGAAAGTTTTAACTTACTTCGGACATTGGTTATCTCTTCAGCTCCTATAATTTTTTTCAAAATTGAAAAGGTATTATTCAATTTAATTATTTAATGCCCGAATAATAATAACAGATTCCAGTAAAGTCCAAACAATGCGAATCAAAATATTTTGGTCAGATCAGTCCAAGGCGGGTGGTCCTCGGCACCGGGGCACAGCTAATGTGATGCAGAAGAAATCCTAAATCAGTATCATCACGTCCAATTAAGTCATCTCGGCCGACTGGGAGTTTCGGAAACGCCTCATTAGCATACATAATTATTACCCTTGACAGGTTGGACGTCGCAATATCGATCTTTAGGAGCAGGCGATGAAATGATTGAGCGATTTGAGCATAGCGGTGAAATCCGACCACCAGAATTAGATACGATCTTAATATTTCCGATTCATCGCTTTGAGCACTTGTGTTTTTACGCTATTAAATTCAATGAAACAATATGGCAGACGCGCTTGAAAAAACTCGTCTCGAATCCTTAATGCCAAGACGCTGTGAAGATTGCCTAACCCCAGGCGCTCGCACTCCCTTTACTAAAATAAAGAATTCGGATAAATTTTTTCCGACTTGATTCGTTTGATATATTTCAACACACTCGTATATAGTGAAACTCGTATTATACAGAGCTTAAGAAATTTTAAAGTGATCGTAATAGGTCCACTGGAGCGCTTTTTGCCACAATATGGCACCATTTAAAATACCTAGGATTGCTTTGCTGCCAGTTTTAGGCAAATTTTCCCTAGATGCGTTAAATATATATTTTTTCCAATTTGTCCATGTTAAAATTCGGAGGTATCAATAATTTTTTTCGGTGGAAAATGTTTTTAAAAAGGTCACCAAAAAATTCCGAGCAATCGGAGGAAAAAGTTAAAAATCGCACTGTCGCTCGAGTTATGTAATGTTATTATTTCGCGGAGAACCAAACCTTAGGAAATCAGCAGTGATTAAAAACTCTTTCCTTTTTGTCAAGTTGTATGTTTAATTAAAAGAAATGTATTTTAAAATATTATGGATAACAATTTCTAGGGTGCTAGGTTTTTTTTAAAGAAAGACAAACATTCCCTGGTTACGAATAACCTGACAATATTTAAAAACCTCTTACTACCATCATAGTAAAGGTAAAATGTTGCTTGTGTCATGATGGAGTACTTAGCCGGCCGAGGAATTGAACACAGGACGCCTGGGTGGGACCTAAACACGATGTGGGACCTAACTCGGCCACCGACCGGTCGTAATAATTATGGATATGATTTTGTGAGATAAAAATTATGGTGGTTTTTTTCTAGATTATTTAGATTACCTAGGTTCGCCCTCACCTTGAATATGCTAGTGTCATTTGGTTTCCTTTCTACGCAGTCCACATTTTTCACATCGAATCTGTACAATATGGCTTCCTACGAGGAATTGCTTGGAGATTAGGACTTGAAAGAGGCGAATACTCGTATAATGAAATTCAACAAATTTTAAACATTTCTTCTTTAGAAAATCGTAGAAAGGACTGTGATCTAACAAGCATTTTCAAAATTATCAACAATATTACTGACACATTTGCTTTGTTACAACTCATCCAGTTCAACATCTTATGCGAACTGAATGAGTTGTATTAGTAGACTTCGAAATAATGAACTGCTGTTCCTCAATCAACATTCTAATAATTATGGATATTATTCTCCTTTATCCAGAATGTCGAGACTTGTCAACGCAAATCAAAGCATTGGATTTTTTGGTGTAAGCCTAAATGACTTTCGGCAGTCGATACACAATGTGATTTTTTTTAAGTCTTTTTAAATCCATCTTCAAGCTACTTGTTGTTAACTTCTATATGCACATTTATATTACAGGTATTTGGTCCAGGCTCTTCATCTATACGTACTCTCCTTTCATTTTCATCTCTCTTTTTCTTATTCGTGTTATTGTTATATTGTTAATAGATAGAAGAATCTATCAAAAGAGTTCACCGTGCGAAAGTTTTTGCCGTGGAAAACAAACTTTTGAATTTATCTAGGTAGATCTTAGGTTTGTGAAAATTGTACCAACGCGCAATAATTCAAATTCAGCCCAAGTAATTCTGACTACTGAATTAATTGTTTATTTTATAACTGACTTTCATCATTAGGTACACTTTATAGCCTCCATATGCAACTTTCTACCACTCTCTTCTCACACATAAATACTCAATGTCTGTAATGAATTGAAATTCAATGAGCTTCTATATATATTTTGATCTGTTGGCTCGCCTGATAAAATCATGAATAACGATTAGTAGGAACTCGCTGGCAAGGAAACATTAAATTATACGTGTATTACGCATTGTAATAATTTACTATTAATTAATTTATCCCCTATCATCTCGACATCGAGGCAATAATATCAACTTGTTTAAATGCGAAGATAGTTCCTACGTATTATTCTCAAATGTATCTATATACGTTATATTAATCTTGTCTAGTTAACCGCTTAGGTTCTCCGATCACGTGCATTAACAATACAGGAATTTACATTCGTACATAAATAACATCGGATACAAGCTTGCTAATTTAATGATTTCAATGCTTCACAATCTGTGACAATATTAAATTATGGCTGCTTATTGCTTTGTATGAATTTTAATGTAACTAAATTACTCGATAAAATATAAGGGCTTGGTGAGAAAAACTTATGCCACGCAACTATGTCATGTTCAGTACCTACGCGTACAAGTTTTTTTTTCTGGCATGCACCACGCATTAATCGCCATGTCCAAGTCGGCGTATCTTTTAGTAATTTAATTTATTTTTTTAAAGACAGGACATCATGTTCAATTCTGAACTGAGGAACAAAGAAATCTGAAACGATTGTTTTCTGTTTTGACTTAAAGCTCTAAATACTGAAATTAGCTACAGAAATACATAGTTAATGACTGTAAGTATTCATATTATCTTCTTCCCCTTGTCATGTTCAGATCGGGGACTCATCATATCGACAAGGCGCCTCCAGGCGTCCTTGTCCTGCGATACTTCTGTGGCTGATGTCGACAGTAGGCCCATCCTCGCACATTGGTGTGTGTTGTGAATACTCTTACGGTGTATTTTATCACCACGAATAGGTATAAAAATCAAAGGTATTTTCAAAATATCGATTTCAGCGCAAAAGTAGTTTTTAGTAATTTTGCGTATAATTTTAAAAGAAGGCAAAAAATGTTAGGTAATCCAAAGGAAACTGTCACAGATGATCTTAACCACACAATTGTTCATTTTAATAGTTTCTTAAGCGCGTTCCATTTATACATTTCTGTTAAAAAAAAGCATTTTTTAGTAGTGTGAGCTTATATACTTTTTTTGAATTAACACGTGCATGTTCGAAGCTCGGTGGTCGAAAAATCCACAAATTATGTAACTACTAAAACAATGAATAAATTAAATTTTAAAATTAAAAAAATAAAAACGATTACATTTTTATTCTACTCAAGCGAAAGAATAGGAAAAGATTAAATTTATCAAAAGCGTATTTTTGGTATTCATTATCAAAAGCGATTCGTGGTAAAGATGAGCTTTGCATTAATTTTCAAACTGTAGGTATAATTAATTGAGTTTTTAAATAATGTATACGTTATGTGAATGTAATTGAACGTGCAACCATCGTCAAATTCAGTAGTTTTTTTTTTAAATGTAACTCCACACAACCATTTAACCAAACGCATTCGCCGGTAAATCGTTCCATAGCCGGGTGGTTGAACTCAGGATTGGGTCGTAAAAACGACCCTTTCTCATCTGAAAAATGTCAACCGTGTAAACGTGCTGGGCGCGCGTTGCCGAGGGGATCAATGACGCTAGTCCTTAGAGCATCTTACATGTAAATACCGATGGAAAAATTAAGCACCTGCATTCCCACCATTCCCATTCACGCCTATGCCCTAAAGCAGTTGTTCCAAAAGTGGTCCGTATCATTCAGGGCGTCCGTGGGAATTAAAAATTGATTCGGTGGATCAATGAATGACATCAGGGGGTCCACGGCAAGTTTTTGACACATTTTTATACATATGGAAGTTTCGACGGGGTAGGGGCGTAATGGGATGGGATCTTCCGTTTGTTAAGATAGGTTTTGTTCCCAAAAACTGCGATGGGTTGGTCTTTAGAAAGCATGTCAGATGATAGAACACACTATTTTTTTAAATGGAGTTTGTGTGATGAAAATGCGTAGGTAGGCCTTCATTAATAAATAATCTTATCCATCTCTAATAACATTCCTGTGTACTTTTAGTGGGTTAGACGTTCTCAAGTAACCAATTAATGTGAGGGCAATGAAATCCACAGAGCCTGTTCAATGTACGCATTCATGTTTCTAAATCATCCTTGAACACAGGATTATTGAATGGCCTACAGACCAAAGAATGGATAGACTTGAACTAAATAAATCATTCATTACACTCGACTCACGGCAAATCAGTTAGTGTCAAGAAGGTTTAGAAATATAAAGAAAAACATATCACGGCAAATATTAAATTACGTGAGTGTTATACCTTCTTGATGCGCATTTTCGCAACAAAAAATTAAAAATATACAATCCAGTAACATATAAATATGCTTTTTTATGAGTTAAATATAATTTTAATTTTTACTTTACTCATGGGAAACGTAAGTTGGAAAGTATAAGTTCTTTTACAGATTTTGATTTTTCAATGATTTCAGTAATGAATTGGAGCCTTAGTTTTTTTATTATTTAAATACCGCACTTCGACAGCCTCTGTGGTCGAGGGGTAAGGCTCTAGACTCGCAATCCGAACGTCACGGGATCGAATCCCGGCGTGGGCAAATAAATTTTATTTGATTGATTTGTGTTATTTCACAATTAATTTGTTTAAAATAATATGTGGTATATTTGCGGCACGATCCGGAGTAGAAGATACTCTCAGTGTCGCCCTGGTGTAAGACCACCATTCAGAATTGAAAAGTTGATTGAAATGGCCAGCAGATATTTCCCCACCTTCCTCTTTACCATCTCTTTCCCCTCCCCACTACCTTCAACTTCACAACATCACCCATACAATTGGTGTTCAGACTCGCAACCGAATCCGGGCATGGTAAAATAAAATAAATTTTACTTGATTAATTTGTGTAATTTCACAATTAATTGGTTTAAAATAATATATAATATATTTGCGGCACGTTTGAGAGTGGAATATACTTTCAGTGTTGCCCTGGTGTAAGACCACCAATCAGAATTGAAACGTTGCTTGAAATGGCCTTATCCGTATTTGGTGACCAGATCTGAATAGCCAAGCACTTCCCCACCTTCCTCTCCTTATCTTTTTTCCCTCCCATGATACTACCTTCAGCCTCACAACGCACCCCAATTTGGGATGCCGTAGTCTCACTGGCTCCAGACGGGACCAACTGAGTGAGGTTTATCTTGATGTGGAGTCTGACCACTAACTGCGTGGCAGGCCGGATCAGGAGAGACTAGTTAAGGGAGATCTTTTGACCTCTCCAGCAGGACTCTCTCGGAACACTGCCCTGCATCTACCACTTGTAGGGATATATTCTTAGGTTCGTCACTTCTGGATACACTGATTCCCAGATTCCTACGCACCCCTTAAACCCTTTTCCTTCCCAGAACTTCCTCTCCTTCCTTTTCCAAAAAAAAACCCTCCACCTAGCATCCCCAAAGATAACATAGGTCCTTAGGGAAATTATTTTCCTCAGAGCCTCTTGTGTAGAGCTAATGTAAAAAAAAATAAAAATGGTAAAATTGCATTTTTTAATTTATTATAAAGTCATACCGTGTTCATGTTTGATGCCCGTTCTGAGACGGGTCTTAACCACAGCGCCACAATATACAATGTTAAATACATACTCTGGAAGGTTTCTAGTTTCACAATAATTGAGGCAATAGGCACCTTCAAACAGAGAAACAGACGGAGGTATTAATTAATTGCTTATTATTACAGTAAAAACATCTCTAGGTACATATTATATTATTAATTGCAGGCCAGTTCCAGTGGAAACACGCGACTGTTCCTCGTATCGAGGGAAAAATCAATTATGGGCTGTTACCTGTCACTCGCTCTGCCTATTAACTCACCTGGTGGAGTATACCAACCGGCAACCACTGACTTGTAACTTGATTATTCATTTAATATCCTTGCAAATAACTGTATATCATGGAATTATCTATAAATGTTCTGTGTAACTAACTCCCTTTAAAATTCCGATTCACATTAATTCAATTAAATTTACGATTGTTCATAAATTTAAGCTTATATTACGCGGAAAATTCTTAGATAAACTTCCGCTAAAATAAATCCCAAAACTCTGGCATGAAGACTTTGGCATAGATTGTTCTATCTAAATTTTGTAAGTCTATTGAACTATTTTCAATAATTATAATTTTCAGTGCGCATCGCCCCAGGAAGCATTTATTGGATAACTGACACCTTTACGTTGGGTCACCCCAAGTGGTTCGCTTCGTTTAATGGCTTCGCAGGGTTTCTCTGATTCATGGGGTGATGATTATCTAGGTCTTGGCAGGGAAGCGTCTGCCCGCCAACTGTGTTGACAGGCCGGAATTGGAGAGTCTTGTTGAGGTAGACTTTTTTAACCATACAAGAGGACCTTCTCGACTCATTGCCTTGCACCTCAGCGGAAAGGATGGATTCATATGTACATTATGTACATCATACCTGGATACACAGACCCCCGATTCCTACCAACCTCTCATGCCTTTTTCTTTCCCAGGTCCTCTTCCCCTTCCTTTCCTTAAAACACGCACCCAAAGAATTACGTAGGCCCTGAAAGAATTTGTTTTCCTCGGGGCATCCTGCGTGAAGCTAATGTAAAAAAAACTTTCAGTTAGCGAACTTATTTCCATCCTTAACTGTGTAGCTTTGAAACACGTATTAGTTGTAGAATTATTTAAGGAACCGAGTTTTAATGACTAGTGTATCAATAATTCAATTGTCATATATTTTACATCGTCAAATCAATCATTAAAAATCCTAATTTATCACCCCCCATACATACTCTTCTATTATTCTGACTCTTGACGTGGCCTGACACATGTATCCGATTCAATTGATCGTGCCATGTCTTCCTCGGGCGTCCCCGACTTCTTCTACCATTCACATTTCCGTCATATATTCTTCCTATACTGCTTTCTTCACTCATTTGGCCCTGGTCCGTTTCTTAATATTACTCATTACGCTTAGATTAGCCTTGCATTATTTGCGGACCACCACATTTCTCACACGATCATACATGATTTTACCACACATGCATAATATATAAAATTGTCAAATGATATATCTCCTTCCCAGTTATGAATGTTATATATTATAACATAACAAAGTGTGGGTACTTAAGATCGCCCCATTAGGATAACTGTAGATAAAGCCGACATGTCCGCCATACATTATAATGCAACCATTTTAATGATGGTGGACATCAATATTTTATTTGCTATCTGATACTGAAAAAGGAATCCGACTTTAACGTCGTAACCGTAAAAGCTTTCTGAGATAAGGAAGAGTTACTACCCCACACCGCATCAGTCGCCCTTGTCTCTGTCTTGTAAACAAAAGCTCAATAAATACTTCAAAAATGTTGTTTTTGTTCAGAGGGCTATTTATTATTTACTCCACCACGATAAGAAATCGCAATATGAGTAGTTTTTGCGCGTGACTAATGCTATCTATTTGTTTTAATTTATTACTAAATAAATTGAATACTGTGACCAAATTCTTATAAAGTACCTAATTGCTGCATTATCTAAATTCTTGTACATAGCCGTCGAAAATATAGCCCTGCTACGCTTACATTTATAAAATTTTATATCAATTTCCATATATTAGGACAGGTTGTTTCAAAGAACTTTAACAATTCATCAAATTTCGAAATTAATTTTCAAGTTCTGTAAAATTTCAGTTTTACGAAGCAACTGGCATATAAGTAACAATAACAGAATAATAACAGAACTTTCACAAAGCTTGATTTTTTTGTTTGTTTTTTTTTTAAATTTATTATAAAGACAAAGTATTACAACATGACAGGAAAAAAAAATATTTTACCGAAAAAGTCCCAATAAACTACTTTTAGTAGTTTGTCAATGGGTGCTTTTACTTTGAAGATATAAATAAACTTATTTTACTTAATTATGCAGTTAGAATTTTTGGTTTTAGAGTCTGATACAAGTTATTTCTTTCGGCGAGCCAATTCTTCAACATAGTATTGGTTTTTACATTTGTACATTTTAATTTCGGCAGGTAACATATTTAAGCAATCGGGTATCATGTAGTCCATATTTGTTAAAATGCTTAGGTACAATTAGTCCTTCATTTAACGTAAAACGAGTATTGTAAGGGTAATTAACTTCGAATTGTTCAAATTCTTTGAAATAACCATACGTTTCTAATTAATATTCAATAAATGCCTTCCAATGAACATCTTAACATTTACCTAATTCAGTTATTATACTCGTACGTCCGTCACTCCTGGATACATGCACTGACCGCAGATTCCTACCCGTCCCTTACTTACATTTTTCTTTCTCAGAACTCTTTATCTTCCTTTTCTTAAAAAGACCATCCACACATCATTCCCAAAGATGACACAGGTCCTGAAGGAAATTACTTTCTCAAGGCCCCTTTATTTACATTTTGTAGATGTACAAGGAAATCGATAGACAAGATTATATTTCCGTTTGGGATACAGAACTGCATTCTTGATTGTTTTGTGACAAAATTAAAGCTCCGGCAAAATCAAAGATATATCCAATTCACTAAGCGAAGGTACCTATTTCTAGAAATTAATAAAAAAATGGAAACCGATAGAAAAATGTACATTTTCGTGTTACAGTAGCACAGTTGATTTTTTTTAAATATCTTTGCGATTTTAACATACATCTTTAATTCAACCTCGTAACTTTTACAATAATTTGATAGCTATATATTATTAATTGGCGGGCCAATTTTATTTATTAAATTTTTTTCACCATAATTCACTCCAAAACTACTCTCAACGCCTATGGTTTAAAAAGAAAATGCAAATTTTGCCCATAGCAAAAACGTAATAACGAAAATATAGATGCATGCTTTCACTAGATAATATAATAAATTAGCATTGAATTTACAAATTGGATGTACTCAAAATTATGCCTTGCATGCTAATTTAATTACTCAAATTGCCAAACAAGAGTTTATCAAATTTCGCAAAACGAAAATATGCTAACAACATTTTGGATGTTTTTTTTTTTTTTGAAAGGGCGCTTAATGAGAGGAAACAATTTTTTAAATTTCTTTTGTCGATTTTTGGTCGTGGGGCTAAGACGCTGAGATAAGTGATTAAATCAACGTAAATCCTTCATCCGCTTTAAAATGTTTACATTTTACATCAACGGCATTATACGTGTAAGGAAAAGCTTTCTTTATATCATTTTTCAGGGTTCTGAATAAGGTTTTATTTGATTAACGAACCATGAAAGCTACGCTCTCATACAAACTGTTTCTGGAAAAGCTTTTGAACTTAACCCACGTTATTTTACCAGATTAGCGCTGCACGTTCTCAGAATGTTACCAGATAGGAAAATAAAACTGAATTTCTGGGAAAATTATTAATCCTAAGCTATTTTTAGTTCAGTGCTTTCGGCGAATAAAGCATTAAGTGTTGTTAATTTTCAATTAAACAAGTACTTAGGAGAAATGTAAATGAGGCCCGACTAATTCCGCTAAATGAATATGCAATGATGAATACTATAGGTAATGGAGTTGAATCATGATATTGTGGCATAATGTCGGCGGTTAATTGACCACAAGCGTTGCTCCCGTTAAGGCATACTCTAACTCTAAATGAGCATGTGAACATTGATGTTGATTCATCATGGCACAGAGCACCGTCATTCCCTACGGCTGGTGACTGACTCCTGACTCCACGGTCACACTACATCCCACAGAACGCAGAATAACAGTCAGTCATCCAGTCAGAATCGGTCGTTGTTCCTAGTACCGACTGTACTCATAGTAATTGGTATTGTAGGGAATGAGCCTCTTACGCCCATTTTTTTCATAAATGTCAACAATGATATTGTGTAATATTGACGGTGAGTTTGACAATTTTAGCTGACATACGTTGTTTTGAAGATATTAAAAACTCGAATGTAATTAAATGTTCAAACAATATTAATAACTTTTTTGTATTTCTTGTACTTTAACTATGTAACAGTTTCTAGACATTTTGTTTTGAAGAGTTTTACTTTTTATGTACATTTTTTACTTAAATTCTAAGTTTTTCTGCTACCGGTTTCGACACATGAACTTTGTTTACGAAATAACTAGTATTCCGAGTTTGCTAATCATTTAATAGAGACAGGTCATAGCTTCGACAAAGGAAAAAATCAATTTTAAACATTCTAATATAAATATTTATTTTAATTTGTGCGCCTTAGAAACCTTATAATCAAAAATATTAAATGAAAAATTAATTTAGTTAATAAAATAATAGCGCCCTCTAAAAAACCCTTATTAACACCGTTCCCATGTATTATTGACTCCTCCCACCCTCTTCCCCTCCTCCAAAATCACCCCTCAAACTACCCCCATTTAATTTAATCTACCTAATCATTTCTGTACTTGGATAGAATTTTTAAGTTAGCTTTAAGTTTGCTAGTGAATGACACGGATGTGTAGAAATCGATAGCAGAAGAAAAAAATTAAGTGACATAATATGTACATGAAAAGTAAAACTCTATAAAACAAATTATTGATAACATCAAAAAATATGAAAAATAAATTATTAGAACAGTTTAAAAAAAATAGGTTTCATCCGAGAAACTTACTGAATTCTATTACCCCATTGATAACCCTACGATCCTTAAAATTAGACGGAAATATCAATGTTTTAAAAAAGAGAACTAGATTTTAATTACGTATGTATTTTGACCTAACTGAAAGCAGTTTTTTAACAATAGCTCCACACAGAAGGCCCCATTTATCGCAGGGCCTATATCATGTTTGGGGATACTGTGGGGAGGGTTTTTGAAAGACAGGAAGGAGAGGAAGTTCTGGGAAGAAAAAAGGTATGAGGGGTGAGTAGGAATCTATGGGTCAGTGGGTCCAAGGACGTATGAATTCATCCCTCCCGCTGCGCTACAAGGTGATGGGTCAAGAGGGTCCTGCTGGAGAAGCCAAATGAAATCCCTCAACCAATCTCTCCAGATCCAGCCCGCCACGCAGTAAGTGGGCAAGCTCATCCACCGCCGAGAACTAGACAACCCTACACATACATGTAAAGCAAATGAATTCCCTTTAAATTTAAACCTATAGTGTCAATTAGAATGCAATTATCAATTGTCACATGTTTATTATTCTATTATTTGATTGTAAAATATCAGTTAGTTTGTGAGATGAAACCATTCAAAGGAAAGTGATATAAATAAAAATAAATGTGGGATCTTTGTTAGAAAACTTAGCAACATAAGTGTTTTATTTATAAATTAATAAAAAGGAATTAAACCTCTCAACTTATTACACAGGTACATTTAAATTAGTTCTTCCAACAGCAATCAGTAACACTTTTAGTTTAAAAAAAGATTTTAAAAAAGCACCAATTTCAAAAATATTAAAAAATACCACTTCTGAGGCCCTATTTTTTCTAAATTTCTAATGAATTACTAAGAATGAACTACCTAAAACATTGTTGCTTAATTGAAAAAATATATCATCATGCAAGTAGCTCTTTGGTATTGTCGGGAATTCGCTAATTCGTTATACACGTCGTATTGTGTTTGTTCTATAATGATCGCGGCAATCCAACTCAGTTCGCAGTACCTGAGTTGTATGCAAACACACAGTACTTATACAATTTAGTACAATTCACTTACTGGAAATGCGCCCCGTTGACATTTTTCAGCTTCACAGAGAAACTGAGTCACCAATGACAGCCGATTACAAAAAATGACCTGAAATTCCTAGATAATGTTGATGTCGGAGCGCTATTGTAAATTTCTATCTTATCTTTGGTCTTCCCCACATTCTTGCATTCCGTGTGATAAGTTTATTATTTAATAATCTGGTAGAAAATGCCAATGGTTGGCTTAAGCTCAGCCTGTGGTAACATTATAATAAATAAAGATCATTATATTGTTATGTTTATTATCGTTTGACCACTGCGACAATGATGCTGCAACGTTTCTACAAATATGATGCGTTAATTGAACCTATATAAAAATGCAAATATTTTATATTATTCAGCGGGAATTTTTTAGACAAAGGTCAAATAGCTTCTCGAAGCTTTTTTTCGGATTTAGTTTTATTGTAGTGGCTGATTAAGTTCTTTAAAGTACGATTGGAAAACACTTTAAACATTTTTAAAAACCTTTTATGCTAATGTTTCTGATGTTTTTAGTATGCCTCTACTGAAGTACAAAATAGTACTAATTAAACAATTTAGCAGTACGTAATTTAACAAGGTCCCTGTACAACAGGTTTTTGTGTTTGTTTCTTCTTCCCTGCTTTCATTAACTTTGTGTATTTTTTTTCTTTTGGTTTATTTACAAGTAATCTTATAATTTTACATTTCTTTCTTCTTTCTGTATTCTAAAAAGACATTTACGTAAAGGACACTAGTGCCATTAATTATAAATAATTAAATTATTTTTCCTGAGCTTCAGTAAGTTAGACAAAGTTTTTTTGGCGATGGTTGTTTGATTTGTGTCCCAATATAAATCGGTCATTTGTAAATTAAATTTATGCCTATCAAAATGTTTCTGTCAATTTGACTGTCCTAGAACGGGAGACCTTCCTAGTTAAACAGTCAAAGCTTCTTTGTACTGATGTATTATTTATAACAAAAACAAAAAGAAAATTAAATAAAACAATTAAATAAATGTTCAGAATTAAGTGTTGGTAATTAGGTTAGTTGGCACACGAAGGACTCGTTTATGCAGTAATTGATACAAAACTAATGACAGTTTCACCAGAGAGCATTGGCGATTTCATCCCAAAAGAGAAGAAGAGCAAATATATTGTGTAATTTTGTAGAGGTGGAGTGCAGAGAGTAGGTATAGGTACAGGCACCAGGCACATTCACAGGGAGCAGGCACCAAGCACCAGGCATAACACAGGCACCAGGCTGGCAGGTGGCAGGTGGCCGAGGAATGCAAACAGGTTATTGTACTCGCCCACAGTTTATCAGCACGAGGTGTTTATATTGTGGCACGGAACTGCTTGCGGTTTTTGTCAAGTGCCCACATGAGTCTGCATACTGTACCGCGATGCCTTCATCTAGTATAGAACACTACTGGGTGCTCCAGTCCAAACCAGGAAAGGGGACCAAACCAGGAGCACGTGCCACATTGTACCTAGAATTCTTCTAGCAAACTGATAAATGTCTATAACTGGATTTCAAAACATGATGAAGACCACTCAAAAACGGCTCAATTAAAGTGATATCTTGTATAATCTAAAAACACATAATGTATTTATTGGAATAAGGTTTCCGCTTCAAATTGAGAGTTGTCAATTCCTAGCTCCTTTAACCCAGCTTAGCCCGAGTTTCAACAATCCACTAACAAAAATTGTCAAATTTTAAAAGAGACAAATGGTAACTTGGTGAGCTAAAAATAGAAGCACAGACATATATAAATATCACATATGAATAAGACACAAAGTTGTGCGAACACCAGAGCTAAATGTTTGGGTTTTTTTGCTCTTGCGTCCATCGGGCTCAACGATTCATTATTTTTACTGTGTAATGTTGAATGCATAAATAGTTAACATACATACTTACAGGATATTTTTAGTGTGTGACATTGAACTGCAAATTTTGTAATATCTTAAATATTACCATTTTAATGCAATATATATGATAACGACCATCATAATAAACTAATACCAAGGGCTAACGACTTGGATCCCTAACCACGATTTTTAAGGAATTTGCGGTGAGCCATCCTCTACAATTACTCATAACTCACAGAATTAAAATATTCAACCTAAACATCGGGAACCTTACGGGACTATGGTATTAGATTACCACAACTAATTCTGGGAAGTGACTTTATTTATAAAATACTATTTATCTCACACATCTAACCAGCAGTTTAATCACCCTATATAATTCTGGCACGAGTAAACAAAGTTCTCTGAACAGAATAATGCCATACAAGGGGACGTGCACAGGAGATAATATTATAAACTCCTTGACAATTGAAGCCAGTGATTCACTTATTGATTCACGACCCATGAGCATTACGATATCTTCTCACTTCAACTGAATAAATCCCATTGAGATTAGTCTAATGCTTTATAAGGAAGGAAAACTGCAACATTACCTTCTTTATAATATTGTTTACGGATCTTAAACTCCGCTAAATGGAATTTTGATTAATATTAATAATATTTAAAAATTTCGACAATTTTTTGTGCTCGAGAATGGTGCAGAGAATGACATTTATGTCAATTTATTTTTGGTAAAGGTTTTATTTTTAAAAGTCGGTGTCATTATGGTGTTATATTCCACGGTTAGGTTAGGTTGCGTTCATCGCCATTTTTCTTCAGTCCTCAGTCTTTCCCGACCTACTCAAATTCTCTTTTAAAGTAGGTCGGGAAGCACATTTCATCCACATCTTTCTCGATCTGCCTATGTGTGGTTTCTTTTGGTTACATATTTCGACGTTATATCATTTGGTATTCTTTCTACATATCCAAGCACACCTTTATGAAATCGAATCCTAGCGCAATTTGGAATTTAATTAGAACTTTGGAATTTTTTTAATTAATTATTTTTACGTGAAACCACAAAAAAGTAAGGTGACGATAACATTTGTAATATTGTTTTGAGTGTTATTTTTCTCCAGTAATTTTAGTTTGAAAAAACGTAAGTATGAGTCATTTTTAAAACTTTTTGAAGTTTGCACTGAAAAAAATTATATTTAAAAAAATACATATTTATTTCTAATTATATAATTTGAAAGCGCATTTCATCACCTTCCAAAAACAGTTTTTAGTTTCCGGATATGTTCAGAAATATTGCATTTATTTGGACTTTATGGCAAAGCGGAAATATTTTGACCTTCTGACAAAATATGCCCGAGTTTTTTCTTCGTTCAACGTGGCAAGGCCTGTTTAGCATCAAAACAACGTTTAAATGTTTATAAATGAAATTAATTCACATCATATTTAATAAAATTTATAAATTAAATTAATTCACATAATATTCAATTATATTATAGATGAAATTAATTCACAGAAAAGTATTTAAATGATATGAATATGCTCAAATTGTCAGACAGAAGAATTTTCACAGACTTGGTATTTCTTTATAAAATTCTAAATGAATTAGTTGATAGTCCATTATTGCTTGAATTAATAAGCTTCCGGATTCCTCTACGAAATACTAGAAGTCAGGATTTATTTCAGTGCAGAAATTCTGGAACTAACTACCATATGTATTCCTCTTTGCCCAGAATACTAATGGAGGGAAATAATTATACCAAGTCTGTGGACATCTTCAATTTATCTTTAGACAAATACAAAATGCTGTTACTGAGGCAGTTCAGTTATGTACAATAAATACTGTATATTTCTTAGTAAAAGAAATATATACCTTTTATATTTGTTGGTAAAAGAAATATATATTATTTATATTTTATTTAATCAAAGTGTAATTTTTAAATTGTATTTGTAAAAGCCCCGAAAAAGGGCGTAAATAAATAAATAAATAAATAATTTAATTTAGAGTTAAATTGAACAGCTATTTTTACCAAAACCTTTTAGACATGGTAATATAACTCATGACCGGACAGCATTAACTAGTATGCATATCACAAGTGGAGCCTTGAGAGACGTTAATCTGACCAGTATATAGTAATAATAGGAGTATAGCAACGTGAAACAGGATCGCTGCCTCTATTTATAAACGCTATAATAATACGCGACATCAAAGGTCGCTCATATAATTTATAAGCTGCAAATGTATTTTTTATTCACATCAAAATATCTCTGTAGATTAGAGTCGTAGGTATCTATTGGTTGTAATTAATATCAGAAACACACGGCAAATAACTTTGTCGTAAACTTCTACGCGAATATTTTGGAATTAATTAAATTAAGAAGTTACCATTTTATCGAAATAATCTTCAGACGTTAATCAATTTGATTTTGGCGTGTGTTTTTTTAATACAGCAGAAACAGATAAAATGCGTTATTTTCGAAGGATAAAAATATAATTTGAAAGGTTTAGTAATCATGCGTTAGAAATATGTACCTACTCCTGCAGACAGCAAGTTTACTTATTCGTAAATCTTTTTTTTTCTTGGGCATTAATGTTGCCGACCCTCCCTCAAAATCACCCCTCTCAACACCCTCACCTAATAAAATCTAATCATCTGAACTTGTATAAATTTTAAGTTAGTTTTAAGATTGCTAGTGAATGACACGTAATTATGTGTCAAAACCGGTAGCAGATAATACATCTTAATATATATAAAACAAAGTCGGGTTAGTTACACCATTTATAACTTAAGAACGGCAAGACCGATTTTTATGATATTTGATTAGTTGGATTTGTCTCCGCCCCGAATAGCAGAATAGCTATTAAAACATCGGAAAAATTTACTAAATAAATTATTAAGAAAATTCTTTTCCTCATACATTTTGTTATCGAATTCTCATATTTTGAAAGAGCTGCAGCAGTATTGTAATAAGTACATATAATATTGAGTGAGTGAATTCCAAAAATTCAAAAACTTCATATGTCAATGCGCTGTTTGGTTTACTTTTGTTCTTAAACATATAATGCTGGCAATGCTGCCCCTCTTTCTTTCACACTAAATATCAACAGTTGAAATTGAGACAAACGGTGAACGTATGTTCACCGTTTGTATGTTACATCGTATGTATGTTACATCGTATGTATGTTATGTATCTGCACCCCCTGCAAAAAATTAGATAACTTAGAAGCACTTGAAATCAGAAAATCCCTAAATAATAAGTCTAGTATTTTGAATAACCAAATTAATTTATCTTTTAGTCCCATTTTAAATATTTTTCCAATAAACCGCTCTGTTCTTCCCGGAAATCCCGGAATTACCCCCCCCCCCCCCACCCCTTTGCTTACCACCCACTCAAACACCTAAAATGTGTATATCTGTTAATGTTCTGTATCATAGGTGAGTTATAATATTCTCCTGACGAAGGAAGGGTGCTTCCGAAACCGCTAGAGTGTATAAAATAAAAGTGGTTTACAACAAATTTATGTGTTTTTTAAACGACTTCAAAAAGGAGGAGGTTCTCAATTCGACGGTCTTTTTTAATGTTTTTTACCTCAGAAGTTTTGATTGGGTGAACTGATATTGATGATTCTTTTTTTGTATTGTAAAAATCAATATATTTATGTAAAAGCGAATGCCTGTGGCGGGCGGGCGGACAACTATACAAATTTACAGTTTCATTCCGAGACTGATGAAAGTTTGCACACTTGACCTTCAAAGCAAGAAGAAGGTCAATGTCTACAATAGATTTCGAAAAACTCTGCGCAAGGCCCAGGCTACACCGGGAACTTCAGTTAGTTACTTTATTTAGTTCTTCCATAGTTGCAATTTGGTACATCGTGTTTATATTATCATTCAAAACATTTATGTTCTAAAAATAATCGATTACGGTTCATTCGAGCAGTTAAAATTCTGTTGTCGTCGATTTATAAATTAGCTCATTATCAGTATGCCCTTCGCCTTTGATAGGGTAAACTTGCAATAATGATCTTATCTCGTGAAATCGCGGTTTCATTCTGCTTTAATTTCCTCGACCGCAGTGCACCGAATGTTCATCGCGAGAATACCAATTGCAAGGAGGTGATCTCCGCGTGGTACACTAGTACCTACGTGAGCTGGTGAAGGTATGTGCCAATGTGGAGATTCAGGAATGCCAAATATGTAGATAAAGAGACACGGTCTCTCAGAATTTACATAAACACTGAAACTACATGAACCACCCGTGGTGTCTTCTTCGGCTGTTTACAGGTGCCTACAATGGCAGATTGCTAGGAGCATTGTTATCAAAAACATCTTTGGTAATGAATATCAGGCTTAGCCAAGTAACATTAATATTCTTCAGATGAAATTTCTTAAACAGCCATTGCCTACAGAGCTAAAAGGTACTGTCAACAGCAACATACCAAATTAGAAAGACCAAGATATGAACTTAAAACTCATTTATACACTGGTATAAACCATTACTTTACACGACGAGCGTCGATGATCTGAAGAGGAGTATGATATGAACTCAACAAAATAACTTAATTTACCCCCTTCACCGCAGTTACTAACATGAGAAACGTTAATAAAATACCTTCTAAATAACGTTTACCACGTAAAGTACATAACTATCGCGCCAAGTCAGGTGACTCGTCACCCCATTACTTAATATTAAGGCTCTGCGGAAAAATGTGCGTTTACCACGAGGTCTTTATCACTTATTCCGGCCGTGGTGGTTCGCCTATAGTCCGTCCTGAGAGTCTAGACGAAAATGAAGATCGATTATTCAGATGGTTTTAAATGGAAATACCAAGATGAATCAAGAAAAGATAATGGAAATTTTTAAAAAATACTATCGTCCAAGTTATTAATACTTTTCACATCAATATAAAACAGTGTTCAGAAATTTGTGGTAGGTAATTCTCAAATGGAAATTATTCTAGACATCATACTCGTTTTTAATATTTAGTAAGATAATTGCAAGGAAAAGCATTTTTTTAAATTTATGTATCAAAGAAGACATTTATTAGAAAACTGTGCATTATAGAGTGAAGCCATTTTTCCTTCAAATCTGTAACTAACCATCTAACATCTAACTAATCACCACGCCGTTTCCCAGACGGGGAGGATGGACCGATATTGGCACATACCATACCATGTATTCATACATCATCTCATACATATACATACCATGTTCTCTTCTGTGACTTTTAACGTAGTGCAAGTATTTGGTTCCATGACTGAAAAATTCACACATATTCCCCTGCATAATATCAAACTGTCATAGTCGAGCATAACCTGACATCTGTGCTTAAATTAGTTCCACAATCGGTTTTACTTAGTCATCACCGTGGTTAGGGAGTATTCTAACTTCACCTTACAATGAAGGCGCTGTATCCCCGCTCAACAAGAAGAAGATGGAGAGATATGTCATTAAGAACGTTGAAGAGAGCACGCTAATATTTAAAATGTTTAATAAAACAAGACTCGTTTAAAATAGAGCAAAAATCTCGTAGAGGTTGTCTAAAAGAGCATTCAAAGGAATACTGTGATTTTTTTCATACATACAACTTTTAAAATATCTGAAAAAAACGTGTTTATAATAATTTTCGGAGCATATTTTACGATTGTTTTCTATCAAGGGAATTTCATATAATTCGCGTAATAATTGGAAAATGTACATATTATAGATATTATCTTATATAACACATTATATATTTTTAAGAGCTTAAAAAGTTCAAATGTTTAAGGGAGATATTATTAAATTTCTTTCTTGACGGACTGTAGTCACCTAGCCACCTAGCCGACCTGACGCCATTCAAATGCACCTTTGGTTCACCAAACGGGATGTTGAATGTGTTGGTGCTCGCGTGTAAAAAGTTGTTCGCTATTTCATAAAACCTAAGGGCATTACTCTTGGTGTTAATCCCAACATGGCGTAACTTTATAACGTAATACGTAGTAGTTATTATAGGTAAATAATACTGGAAAATGGTTAGCCTATACACTAGAATATCTGTGTTTATTAAGCAACCAAAATACTCATGGCGTGGAACTCTTAGAAATGGTAAGCTCTTAGAAATTTGTTTACTATTTGCTGTGTGGATTTTCTAGATCGATGGTGCTTTTAAGTTCAAGTCATTCTATTGTATCTATAATGAGCTGAAATGAAATATCGATTGTTAGGGAGAAAATAAGTAAAGACATATTCTGTTAAAGTTAAAAGGAATGTTAATTTGTGTCTTTAACTCCGAAAAAAGATAATAGCTATATATATTTATAAGAAATTACATTAAATGTTCCATAAGCCGCCACACTTTTAAGCACAGATTATGGAAATTACACTTAATTTCAACAATTACTACAAGAAACAATTATTTACGTACACAAAATAGGTTATTAGGTTCTTAGTTTGGGTTACCTAAGTAATTCATTCGTATTTAGATTGAAATGAAATTTTTCAAAATGTCAAATCCATGCAAAAATAATGGCTGCACATATGATGTTCTTTAAGGGAAATTTTTAACTTTTATTGTATAAATTTTTATTATTTTAACGCATTTTTTACCATCTATCCAAATATTAGTAAATGTTTCTTGATGTAATTATGTTGAAACGTGGTACTATTTTCAAAATCTGTGCCTAATAAAAGTGTGGCGGCTTGCGGAAAAGATTGTTGAGATTTTACGTACTTGACTTTCAAAACAAGAGAGAACTGTCTACATCAGATTTTTCAATGCTTCTATAAAGCACTTTGTTTACGAAGTGGCTAAAACTATCGAATGTGGCAAATTTTGGTCTTGGATTTATATTTTCAATCACTTTGTCTTTTCCATCATGAACTTTGGGGGTTTGAAATATCTAAATCAACTTTTCTGAATATGACAAGACTCCATTCTGTGAAATTCAATTACTAAACTTGTTGCCTTTTTGCCTCGGAGCTCGTACTTATTCGAGATAAATTATGTAGAAAGATGTCGTAATAATATGTTCATTAAAATTGATGTAAATTTGTTTACTAACAGTTTGTTATGATTAAAATTAAAAGTTCACACACCGCAAACGATTAAACAATTTTGAGTACAATATCAATGGCAATATGTTATGTAAAATAATTATTGCAAATACTTGCTGGTCTAATTTGGCCTCTGCAAAAAAACTGGCGACACACCTAACCAAAGAAAAAATAATAAATCATTGTTTCGCAATAACGTGCATATTATGTTAAACATAATAAATTAATTTCCTAAGAATGCTCGCTCTGCTCGACGTGTCCGCGAGCCGACGACCTTGCCTATGCGCGCTCTAAACCCGGCACCTGCGAGGTATCAAACCAAAACAGGTGCTTACAATGGCGAAGATGCAAACAAATTACCTAAACGGGCAAACAAAGCACTGGCACTACGCCAAAAAACACAAAACAACACACAAAAGTACCATATGTTGCATGTGTTTTTTTTACTCATTACCAAAATACTATGAGACCGGATTTAATAATTTCAAATTTAGAGACTTGGAATAGATCGCGTGTTGATGTGATAAAAGAGTTAGAAAATTATTTAATCAAGATGGCTCCTTTTTATAAAGTGCCGTTTTCATTAAAGTTGTTTTGGGAGATTTGTGGATCAGTTAGTTGGTACCATATCGACCACGCCTGTAAACAGCACACGGCGCTTAGAGTAAGGCGGATGCTGAAATTACACTGGCCAATTGCTGAACGTGTCAGATTGGAGATTAGAAAAAAAATTAGGTATAGTAAAATTCTTGAATTCTTTTGCGTAAGGCGCATTCTTGAGATGTCATCGAATGTACTGTGAGTAACCGTGACACCGTTTCGCAGCAGTGGTAGTCAGAGAGGATGAAACGCTACACAGTGATGTCTTGTACTGTTCTGTTATTCCGACTCTTGACATGATTTGAAAGCCTTGGAGTTCCATCCACTTGTGTGTCATTCTACTGATATTCCTTTCTCTGTAAATTTGCTGAACGCGTCCAATCCAATAATCTTCTTTCAGTATCAGAACACCATTGTGGACTGCTAGCCTCGCTTCATTTAACAAACTTACTTCATCGACCACTACAACAAGGGCATTGTGCCGACATATAGCTAGTCGAAAAATCCTCCAATTATGTCATTACAAAGCCATGAAGAAGGAAAAAAAATAATTCTTTTCCTTGCAGTAACCTAATAATGGTTTTTGGATTTCGCACCCAAAACTTATCAATTATTATTTTTTTTTTTACATTAACTCCACACAGGAGGCCCTAAGGAACATAATTTCCCTCAGGGCCTATGTCATCTTTGAGAATGCTGTATGGAGGGTCGTTTTGAGGAAAGGAAGGAGTGAACATGGGTCTTGAAGAGACCCATGTTGTAGGAGGGAGGAAACACAGAGGCTGGTAATTCGTTCCACATCCGAGCTGTTGAACTCAAGAACGAGTCGTAAAAACGACCCGTTCTCATGTGACTAATGTCAACCGTGTACAAATGTTGGGCGCGTGTTTGGCGTGTTTCCCGACTATGCACCGGTGCCGAGGGGATCAACGACGCTAGTTCCTCGGAGCATTTTCCATTGTAATACCGGTAGAACAAGGACAGCATTCCCACCTGACGCCTGTGCTCTATAGATTGCAATCCGTCTGTTAAGATGGGAGAATCTATCAAACGGACCGCCCGTTTCTGCACAGAGTCAAGGGTTTTTTTAAGGTATTTTGGAGCTCCAGACCAGAGGTGGCTGCCAAATTCAACCGTGGGGCGCACTTGCGATTTGTACAGGGTTAGCAGTTGTGTACTATTAAAGTATCTGCGGGCCCTGTACAGTACGCCCAGTTTCTGAGAAGCTAAGAAAATCATTGATGAATAAGTTAATATTAATTAATTTAAGTGAAGCATGAAATCGAAAAGACACTTAAACCAAGAAGACACTGTCCCAACTGGGTATAGAATCCATGATCTTTGTCTTACCTAGACAAAACTCTGACAACTTAGCTATTATCATACAGATAACAAAAGATACAGCAAAAAAAATTAATTGATGGAGTGTAATATTTTAAACTCTTAAAATAAAAGTATGAGATCGATAAAAATTCCAGAAAACAGTCAGGTCTCAGTAGTTCGGTGGTTAAAATGATGTCCCGGTAAGACAGAGATCCTAGGTTGGATCCCCAGTTGTGAATATTTACTTTTTGTTTTCTGTGTATTTTTCTGTTTCATTTAGATGTACTAATTAATAATTAAACATTACCTTGATGTTTATAACCCTCCAAAGTTACGGCAATGAATAAATCGAATGAGAATAGAAATTGTAGTTATATTAATTTATTCACTCGACGCCATATAATAGTAATCTACCTCAAATCATTCTAAATAGTAAATATGAGCTTCACCTACTCACACACATATGAACATTACTTGTACCTGATTCATACATACAAGCATACATTCATAAGTATATAGATATACAGAATAGTTGTCAGGTGTACACACTTTCTCCCGCGCCTACCTGACTGAGCAAACTCTTGACTTTAATACTATTTGAATGCTTCAACAACTTGCCACATTCGAGAATGCCTTGAGTTCGTATACAAAAATAAGCAATACATTTGCTGGTAAATATCTCGCATCAAATTTATTACGCGTTTAAAAAGCTATCATTTTCTCGGATTCAAAAATATGTACGCATTTACGGCAACATTGACTACAAAATTAAAGTTTAATAACATTTTCTTTGCAGGCTACCTCTCAGTGGCGTGCCAAGCAACTCTTTACAGCTTTTTTAGTTTTTTTTTTTTATTATTAGCAAACTAAATCATAGGCCGCTTCACGTCGAAAAGGACAGGGATAATATCCGAAATCTCTAAGATATAAATATCTCAGAAACTTATTTTGTACTTTCTATATCATTTGAGTATAAGTTAAATCTATTGGTACTCATTTTATCGAGCCGCTTGTGATATCGAAATCATTTTCATCAATTCTCAATTCACGAAAGGTTCTAATTCTATAAATTCTTCTTTCCAAAGAAAAAATATTTTTGAAAAGCCTGCGTGTAATAGTTTTCTTTTGGCTAACTATTAATTAACGTAATCAAATATTACAACACCACAACATGCGGCCAGGTAAGTAATTGCTTAAACTGTATCAATATTAGATATACAATTATATCAATTCTCGAGATAAATATCTACATCAAGAGGTGATAAAACTATGAATATTCATTGACTTGGCGCTTGGTCAACGTGTCAATCATACTACAAAACTAGTTCAGACTTGAAAAATAGCTACAAAGAATAATATAGTATTTTTTAATTAAAATTGTAAGTGAGAAATTTCATATAAAAAAACACCGTCATAACTTATCATGCAATTAACTAGCTTTTAACGTAATTAAATACCTGAAGAAATTCACAGTTATCTAAATATCTACTATAAATAGAATACTTTTTTTTAATCGGATAAAATAATCTTCAGGAAATCAAAGAACAATTTTATAGTTTTCTGCATTTTATCCTTCTTGAATTAAGAAATGAACGGAATTATATAAAACAAAAACCATAATATTATAATAAGACAGGATGTTCTTATAACAAATTTAATTCATAGCAAATTTTTGTATGTAACAGAAAAGTTATTCGTGACATGTCAGAAATACACGATTTTATGGACTTTTTTGTACGTATTTAGCTCGCAATTGAAAATGTCCACTTTCGGTATCATTTATTTATATTTTTTATACTGGGTTTTATTGATTTATCTTTATTGTAATTATTATATTAGTCTCTTCAAAAAAGGATTTTGTTGAGAGTTTGGTATGAGTTGATCCACATAATGTTTATTATGATAAAAAGTTGATTACTTTCAGGAAATTAACACTACAAAAGTTTTGTCAAAAAAAAATTGGAGGAATTTTCTATTTTCCAACAAATTGAAATATTATTTTATTACAAAATTAGAATATAATGAAGGCAGATAAATCAAAATGAAGAGATTATTGTTTGTGTAGTGGTATACTGTATCATAGGGACTACTGCGAGGTAAGAGGGGATTTCGGACGGGTTTTCCAAACTAGTTCGAACCATATTGAATCACTATCGATGTTCACAAAATACATTCAAAGATGCTTACTAAACACTGATTTGACTGAAGGTAACTGACTTCCTATCTACGTTTACCATTTATTTTTTAGAATTTTATATCTCAGAAGAACTGAGGTATACAAGTTCAAAATCTGAGAAAATGTATATCTTCGATACGTTTTTTTTACGACTGTCTACTAGCTGAAGTCCAAGGCATTGCATGGCCTTAATGCAATTTTTTTCGAAATCAGGCAAAGTCAGTGATGGTCTTCTTGTTTTAATGGTCAAGTGTGCAAAATTTTATTAATCTCTGAGAAAAATTTCAGAATAGTATTAAAATCAAATCCACACCCGCCCGTTGCCGCTCGCCCTCTACAGATACTCTTCTTTATTCCAATAGATGGAGAGGTAGATTTCATAAAATTTTGCACATTGCAAACAACCTATGGTAAACGTGAATTAATTTAATTTTTAGTTCATTTACAATGTGTAATATTTTCTCAATAATTATAATTAAGACTCATTCATTTTAACTCCAGCTATGCAATCTAATTAACCGGTATCGATAAAACGCTGCTTATTATGTGATAGTTTGGTACTTAGTGTTACTAATATTAAATTATGCATTTAAATGATAAAATATTTATGTATAACCTCGATTGCTGAGGCTAAGTGCAGAAAATGAGAGAATTATGCTGGTATCCTCAAGCCATACGAGTTTGTGCATTTTTTGCATGTCTTAGTATGAAAGAAGGTAGACACTTAGCTTTACTTATAAAGCAATTTAATATGGATATATGGACACATCGTTATTTCTCCCTCAGATTGTAAAAGGAAATGTCAGTTTTTACGGAACTACTAAAAAACGTCAAGCAGCCACTACTTATGAAGACGAGTCTTTATTTTTTCTCGGATCTTGATTGAAAGTATTACCATTTTAGGGAAGAGATTGATAATATAATGTATTTGGTCTAAATTTCTATTTTCTCCAAGTTATTCAAGTTTACTGATATTAAACGGCCACCATTTTCGTAAGGAGTTCAAATCAATTGGGTTTTTTATTAGAAGTTATAATACAAACAAAAACTGAACACCCATATACAGAAAGAAGATGTGGAGAGCACGTGAACTAGTCGTTTCTTTGATTAGTTATTTTGTGTTTCCCATAGCACTTTTTTAATCATTAATAATTTGTCGGAAGGTTTCACTTTGCAATAAAATTCAAATAAATGGAATATTTCTGAACGCATCTGAAAAATTAAAACTGTTTTTAATTTTTCAGATTAAAGAAATACGCTTTCAAATTTTATAATTCGAAATATACGTATAAATATTCAAGCACAAAAATTTTGAATGTACACAAAAGAAGTTTTGAAAATGCCTCATCTTACTTTTATTACTATCTAAAATTACTGATAACGAAAATTAAAAAAAAAAAACCATATACATATGTTAATAGGCAAACGTACTATGAACGTTATTGTTAACTCGTTTTTTCATCGTTTTATGTAGATAAAAGTAATTAATTAAAAATTCCCAAAGTTTCACAAATATTTATCAAATTCCGTTTCTAAACTTTGGTTTCATAAAGGTGTATATTTTAATCATGAGTTTTTCATAAAAGCGTACAAATTGCCTGAGGTTAACCCATCTAAGTTGCTTCGGTTGTTTTACACAGCACAGATGGGGAGCTCCTGTGAGGTGTCACGCAAAAATACGTTTTACATTATTTTGGTAAAAATACATACAATCTGTATGTATTTTTATTGGGCTTTATAATGGTGGGAAATATTTTAATTTACACGTGTTAATTAATTTAAATTGAAATTTCTTCAATTGATTAATAAAAAACATCATCAGAGTAAAAGATCTCAGATCTCAATTGCGATTAAGGTAATAAATTTGCTATTAAAAAGCAGTGTAATAATAATTATATGACTTCGGCTAACTTCATTTCTGACCAGCCTTTTCTTATTTAAGTGCCACGGGATGATTTTACATGAAGGTTTACGTTTTTTAATACCGACATTAAGTGCCAATAATTTAAATGAATTCATGTTAATAATAACATTGCATGTTTATGGTGTATTTTAGTGTGCATGTACTTCATCAGTAAGGCGTGCAGTTAATCTATTCAGGGGTGTTCCGCTTATTTGAAAATGTATTAGTGTTTAATTACTGTAAAAAATCAAATTATTAAGTAAATATGAATTAAACAATGCAAATCAGGGTATTAATTATATGTAAATGGGTGGATACTTAACACTCTCTCAATCAAACATAAACCCACATAAACTTTCACATGTATAATATTAGTCATATTTCAACCAATTTACCGAAAACCTTGACAAATGATAAACCTTAACCTTCCTCATGAATTACTCTATCTATTGGTGAAAACCGCATGAAAATCCAATTAGTCGTTTTTGAATATCGCGAACAGACAGACAGACAGACTTTGAATGAAACTTTACGATAATATAGCTCATACATCAGAATAACATATAGGCTATATATGTATAATGGTACGCTCTGGCGTTATGAAATTTGTATAAATTAAAATGTGTGTATTTCATATATTTTAGCGGCAGGGAGGAAAGGCAGAGGGAAGCGGTACGGGGGAGGTGGGTTTCGTGGAGAGGGAAGAGACGAGGGAGGGGGAAGGCGGGGAAGGTGGAAGGGAACGGGGACGCACGGGAAAGGACATGCAGGGAGAATCAATTTATTTCTTTGAATGGCATAGCAACGCATGCCGGGAACCAACTAGTTTATAATATGTAGTAAAAGTAACATTAATTAAACTAATTCATATAAAACATTTATTTACCAGAAAAGCATTTCTGAAACAATTATTCAATTTTAAAATAAAACAGACGTATGTTGTACAATATGTAATTAATTGGAATTTATAATGCTTGAATGATATTATTGTCCTTTCGAAAGTGAGAATTGTTTCAGTAATCTAATAAACATGGTAAGTGCATGAATAACGGATAAATAAATAAATAATCACGTTATACTATGTGAGGGAAGGTATTTGTGAGTATAAACTTTAAGTTTAGCATTCTAACGAGTTCATCTCTTCATATGGGACACCCCAGGAAAATATTACATGATCAAATAAATACAATACCTACTTAACACACTTGATGTTATATAATACGAGAAAAAGCGAATTAAACAAGGATACGACGCGACGGTCAACCCTCGCTGACGACCTTTTCAAACGTTTTTTTTATAGTGATTATTTTTTGGGTTATTATGCCGTTTTGCGCTACCTCCTTCTTTAGCCAACATTTTTTAAATATTTTAAAGAACACTCAGTAAAATCTTTTGCTTTCCGAGCTTTTGCTTTTATATGTTATTGTAAGTCCAGCAATTACTTTATACTCGTATCGTAGAACACGACGGTTCCATGTCAAAAAGCAACATGAAGAAATTTTTAAAAATAACTAACAAACATGCAACAAACCTAACCTAAGCTTTTTTCTTCGCTGTTCTGTTCTATTCGGTTGGAGGACACATTAACATTGAACGCACGCAAATGCATCTGTTAGGACTAGTTGTTTCATAAAATGTTGAACAATTCATCAAATTTCAAAGTTCTCTAAAAGCTCTGTTTAAGTTTTGTTATTATTTCATCATAGGCCAGTTTTTTCACAGTAATTGGATAGTTAAGCTGAACTCAAGACCGATAGGGCGAAGGAGCCTGGGAAAACCAAGATTAAGATGGAGCGACAACGTCCTCAAAGATATATCTACCTTGGAGCTTTTAAACTGGAGAGAGCTGGCACAAAACCGAGATGAGTGGAGGAAGAGGAGGGCAAGACCCACCAGGGGTTGTAGAGCCAAGATGAGGATGAATTGGATAGTAATCGAATTGGAGTTTCACAGATCTTGAATATTAACTTGGTGAATTGCTCAAATACTTTCGGGAACGCCGCATACCGATTTATTTGCGATTTCGTCCTCTTGGTGGCGTGGTGGTGAGTTCGTAAGTAAAGTCTCATCCCATGTTCGGCGTATTCAGGGGTAGGCCCTGAACCCAAGACATGGACGCTCCGTTTTGTTAGGTATTGGCCGTTGTTTTATGGATCTGCGCGGACGAGAGAATTCCCGAGTACGATTATAAAATTCGGAATGTGGAATTAATGGTGAATCAAAGCTTGATTTTCGACGTTCGCAATGGAGATTATTACAATAACCAGTCGTCGAAATATATCTGTTAATTACATTATTGCTCGAGGTCGGCGGGAGACCAGTAGCGAGGAGGAAGGATGGTCGCATATCAGGGAAGTACGGTGACAATGTGTCGCTTAGGACAATGGTGGTGTAACTCCAATCTTATGAAAAAATGTATTTTTACTTTAGATTCTTTCATCCATCTATAATCTATACCTATACAATAGGTCTCAACGTGGGCAATAGCGCCCCCTTGTGGGCGTTTGAGACTGTCAGGGGGCCGGTATAAGACCCAGTGAAAATTAGGGGGCGTTGAGGCTGTCAGGGGCGGTAGAAGACCCAGAGAAAATTAGGGGGCGTTGAGATGGAGGGCGTGAGCAGGTTAAAAAAATATGGTAAAAAAGACAAAAAACGCGCTTATCACGTACTAATAAAGCAAAAAATTTTATTGGTTTTTTTTATACTGTGTATTGTAATCAATTTTATAACGTATGTGAAAATTCTAATATTTCGGTAGTTCGGGATGAAGATGAAAATAGTACTGAAATATTTCTTTACATTCAGATCCACATTAAATTGGATGATAAGAATTTTTTATTTTGTATTATATGTATAATATTTTCATAGAATTCACACTATATCATGAATACAAGAAGGAAGGAATAGCAACCAGAGGTACTTAAAATACAAATAATTGTTTTTTTTTACTTGCTAAACAAAAAGGTATAACAAATAATTTATTATATTTTTAATCGAATTATTGATTCCGTGACAGTTGGGGTAGTTGGAGCGGCTTTAAGCCTAGTTTAAGGTCGTTTTAACTATACCTACGCCGTAGTAATGTACCAAGTTTTTCACCTTTTCGACATAAGGCGCCGCGTAATATTACATACTATCGTGAGCATAATTAAGGTGGAAGGGTATTATTTACCAATGATGCCGTCAACCCCTCGGACCGCGGGGGCCCAGGCGACGCAGAGCACTGTGAAGATAAGCAGGAGGGGCGGGCGGCCTGCCATGGCGGTGCGGGGGGCGGGGGCGCGGGGCCCCACACGGACAGGGGGCCACCGAACTCTGAAACATAAAAAAAAAACATGTTAATAATACACTTACTATTTCAAAATTTATTTTACTCTCACAAAAACAGGTTTTTATTTTATTTATTTATTGTTTTTTTTTTAAATTTAATTTGCCTGTTCTTCGAGAGGAAAAAGCGAATTTTCATATCAAAGAAACACTTTTTTATATAAATAACAAGAATAACATTTGTGTTCAATTTTTACATCACAGACAAAATATATTAGGGTAGCCGTAATACACAAACAGATCTATTGAATATTGGATTACTAATAATGTTTTCTAAATGAAATGTTGAATAATTTATTTCGTTTAAAAATAATAAGCAGCCTTATATTATAAATTCAATTCTAACTTGGTCACGCTAAACTTCAGTGAAAAATTGATTAAAAAAATATGGATTAATTTGAGAAGCTTGACGATATTAATGTTAATTATTGATAATAAATCATGAAAACACGTTAGAATTAGTTGTCATCCTCCGAGTTGCATTCTGTATTGGGTTCGTTTGAAAAATCACGCGCCATTGACATTTTCTGATTTACGATTTAGCTTTCAACTGAAACTTGAGATAGTTGGGATTATTGGGACATCAAACATCAAACTCAAGGTAAAGAATTATTAATAAACTTGTTCAAAACTTTGGGAAGGTGGGGGGGAACCCGTTAGGGGTAGGGGGCACGGAAGGGGAAGGGGAGGCGAAAGGGGAACGGGAGGAATGGAGGAAACGCAAGAAGAAACAATTTCTTCATTAAGTTTCATTGCAACGCTTGCCGAAAACTAGCTAGTCTAAATATATTAAAAAAGAGACCCTATTTCCCTTGGTCACGCCATAACTTCATAACGACTTTAACTATTTAATTAATCTTTTTTTAAAGTTTTCTAATGCTTTGTAGAAGGTTCTTTAGGAAATAAAAATTAAGAAAATTGAATTATTTCAGAAAACTTAACGACTATTTAACTTAACTTCGCAAGTTTGACAGTTCGCGCGTTTGATGAAATTGAATTTAGCAGGCAGCTGTTTTTTTGTATTAAAAGAATTGTCTATGGATTTTTTTAAATTATAGATATTTAAATAGGTACCTATGTTAGATACCTAATTTGATTGATTTTTCTTATAATATACAAAAATAAATATTTGTAATATACGAAAAATGAAAATTTGAATAACAAAATTGTAATAGGTGGCACGTGAGCTGTTTAAAAACTGAATGTACCGGGACTGAATATATTTAACGCGGGAGGGGGGTTTGCGAGACTGCGGAGCGGGAGAGGGGAGTGGGTGGGCGGGGAAGGTGGAAGGGGAACGCGGGAGGATAGAGAGAAGTGGGAGGGGAATGGGGACGCACGGGAAAGGACATGCAGAGAAAAACAATTTATTTCTTTGAATTTGGCATTGCAACGCATGCCGGCAACCAACTAGTTATTCATATAGTTAATGCGGCGCGGCGTGTTGAATACAACGATTAAAACGATATATAAATAAAATCCTGTCATACACATGAAAACAGTTTCTTCAAAAATATGAAACGGGGGACGATATTGAAAAAGCCATAGAAAACATTGTCATTTTAAAGATATGGTATTTACACCGATAAATTATGCAAGAATGTTTAATTATTTCCGCGCCACATCAGACTGGGCAAATCCTGCATATTTAATGTAATTTAAACATTGAATTTAAATAGCGTGATGATGTCAAATAGACACGTAGATGTGAATTGAATAAAAAAATATCATCACGTGGTAGGCGCCGTCTGGTGGACTTGCCGGGACAAAAAACTTGTCGCATTCATTATTATGAAGCGGTTCGGTTCGACACTTGGCGACACCGAGGGATACTGGACGACACTAGCCACAATATGCGACTCTATGCAATAGCGTCGCCGAAATACTCTGTATGAAGATTATGAAGTTACTCATTGCCGATGTTATTGCCAAAAGTTCAATTGTACTTTTGCTCAAAGCTTTGGATTTAAAAAGCTTTCGAATGTACTCCATTATATTACTTAAAGCAGAAAAACGCGTTTGGCGTAAATAGTTCGTAGATATATAATAATAATAAATTTGGAAGGCGGATATGGGCACCGCCGTCCGGGGACACATTCCTTGGATACAGCCAACACCTCTGCCATAGGTCACCCCAAGTTGTTCTCTACGTTTTGATAACTTATCGCTCAAGCGGGACTCCTTCAACCCATCACCTTGCAACTTGCAATGCAGTGGGAGGGTTGATTCAAGCTTTCGTCACGTGTCGACACATTGACCACAAATTCCTCTTTGACTTTTTTCCTTCTCAGAACTTCCTAACCTTTCTTTCCTTAAAATTACCCCTCCACACAGCGTCCCCAAAGATGAAATAGATCCTGAGGAAGATTATTTTCCTCAGAGCTTCTTGTGTAGAGTTAATGTTAAATATATATACATTTATTTTTGTAATAATTATTATAAAATAATTTTGAAAAAAAGAAAGATTTTGTAAGATTATCATCATTTTTATTTCGTGCGTCAAGGATAATTTGTAGCGACATTGGAGGTTATTATCCACCACTTACCCGCCCTGGTATAAGTAACAGATGGTTACTCCTTCAAGGCTCTCGCAAGGACTCTAATTTTTTTGAAAGAACGAAGCTACATTTAGTTTAGAACGAATTTAGACCTCCAATGTCCCTGCATACGTTGTTAGCAAGCAGTATGCAAGTGCTTAGCGGGAAATACAAGATACAATATGTGTTAGTATTACAAAATATAGACAAGACAATGGGACAGGTTGGTGAAAGTCCTCGAGGTGGCAAGCGCTGGGTGATTGTATCCAGCGTATCCTACAAGCACCTGTTTGGGAAAAAAAAACACAGTACAGAAGTAATACGAGCATGGCAAACGGTTGGGAGTCCTCTCCAATCAATTGGCAATTTGTAGCGACAGCTTGCGTTTCATTTTACTTGCATAAGTATGATATATTATGTGTATAAATAGGCATAAAAACTTAATTTAGATAGTTTGGGGACAGCCTTTAATGTACTGGGTCAACATATTTTGGAATGACCTTCAAATTAATTTGTCAGAAAGCAATTGTGAAATATTATTTATTAAGAAATTAAAATGTATCTCTAGGACAACCAACTTTAACAAAATATTAGGCGCTCTTGGTGGGATTTGTCACTAAATTTGCACATTAAAAAGTTAATCTTTATTATTTCTATTTTAATAGATCAAAAAACAATTGCAGTCATAAAAATTGTTCTTAAAATATTACATTTCCTAAAACTGATTTATTTAAGATTGTTTATAATATTAATTCAAACTCATCTGCTTCTTAGAAAATTTATAAAAATAGGGCTAAGTGTGCTATTTCTTCAGTTCATCGAAACATCCAAAGGTCAAAATATTTCACCTGAATTCGCGTGAAAACACGAAATACATCTCAGCTGGAGTCTTGTTTACTTTAATGGTTGATTTAGATGAAAGGATTTTTAGATTATAAATTCGCTGGAAGTGTGAAGTTACACAAATTATATCTCGCTGAATTACTGGAATAAAAGTGGATTCCATTTAAAATTTTCAAGGCCAACACTGTTAAGATGCTTTTAGAGTATGTTTACGTGATTTTTTACAAGGTTTAGATTCCCTTCTTGTAAGACATTCGAAGGATTATTATTATTAAGTTACATTACACAAGAGGTCACACACACACAATTCACACACTCTGAAGGAAGTAGGAGAAGGGGGATAGAAGAAGGAGAGGAAAAGGATGCTCGAAAAGTATCTGGCTATTCAGATAGAAAATTATAGCTAAAAATGTCTGGTGGAGATTTGTTTCAGGGTATGGTATATCCCAGAGTGATAAGATAATATTTTTCACTCCTGGACTAGGAGCTAAAATCATTTCTAGTGGAGATTTGTTTCTGGATATGATATATCACAGAGTATATTCTTCACTCCTGGACTCGATCCAAATATATATTATTTTTCTATGCAAGGTTTTGAACTTTTGACTTTCTCCTCTTTGGTAAATGGGATTCAAGTTTTTGTAGTAAATATTTTAAAGAAATTTAAGAATGACAATTTAATATCAGAATTTTAATAAATTTCTCGAACAGGTAACATAATATTGCATTTTATTATTTAATTGTTTCGAATGTCGAAATGCATTAACATTAACATTAACACTACAAGATAATAATAAACATAATTCATAAAAATTCTTGAATATGATCTTGCATTATTACTTTCCCGAAGAAACGACGTTGGACGTAGCTTAAAATAATATTAGTTGTTATATCACTTCAGGTAACATTAAATAATAGTTTTGAGAAGAAACAAAAATACTCTCGAAGGTCAGTCAGTTGCGGCAGATGTCATTCCACCAATCCCCAAAACTAAAAACATGTCTTCATATCAGTGATTTACAGGTGTACATACAAAAAGTATATTTGGATTAGTACATTGACGCTTTTAGTATCACGCTGGTGGTTAGTTGTTTTTGATGAAGTCACTTGGCTGCTTTTGTCATATGTTTAGGTGGAACTAAAGAATTCCACTAAGTGCTACTCAAACGCCGGAAGATAAGAGGTTATCCGGTGGTCGGGGTTATAGGACCCTTGCCCCAAGATCTATGTTCTATCAGACCAATTCTTAAATACATTCATTCATAATAGCTTACTTTATTCAGCTGCTGGGTTCAAGTTTAAAGATAGACTTGAACTCTTTGGGTTTAAAAAATATATATTTCATTTCTTTGATAACCATACAAGAGTTGCTCTAATATGACTATCACTCTCCAAATATTTGGAAATATTGTAAAATTAAGTGTACTCGGCACTTAAAGACATTTTTTTAATCGTAGTATTTCTGAGCATATTCTGAAAGGATCTTACTGAAAAAATAAATTAATGTAGCTAATTTAAATTATAAATAAATTACATCATGTTATTAAAATAATTAAAGCAATTTCAGAAGATAATAGCAACGATCATAAATATCATTCTCAAAATAACACGATTAAATATTATTTATTATTAAGGTCTCTGCCACTATGATTCAAACGAAAAAATAAACAGATAAATCAATGACAGTTCATAGCTTATTGTAGAACTTTTACGTTATCAACACAATTATGTCAAAAATCCCAAAGTGATTTATGAAGTTGGTTGCCATGTGAGAAAAAGAAGCATGTTCTTCAAACAGTGAATATGTGTAGACACACTCAAATTATTTTTTTTAATCGCCATGTGTTAACACTTTCATTAGTTATCAAAATGAATCAGACCAATTTTCTTCTTCAGAAAAAACTTTAACAAAATATTTAATTAAATATGTACAATACAACATTATCGTTATATTCCAATAAAAATATAGCAATATTTATATTTATATTTTATTTATATTTATTTATAATTTGTACATATATTTATAACAAATTACAGGCAATATAGCCATTAATTAAATAAATTACAGGCAATAGGTTAGTATCAAACGTGATAAAGATGTGAAAATATAAAGCGATTAGGTGTCAGGTGAAACTATATAATTTAGACCAAAACGAATTATGCCAACATAATATGACAGTATTAAGAAGCACTTTAAAGGGAAGTTGAATTACAGAGAAGGGTTTATTTTAAGGTAAAAGTTTAGATATTATAGATGAATTTATTATAATCGTTTTTTAAAAATATTTTGTAAACCTCTTAACCACTCAGGTATTTTGCGATTGTACAAGTATTTGTCTTAAACGAACTCTCAGATTTATAAAAACTTTGTTATTTCCGCTTCACAATTAAAGCTCTATAAATGAAATATTTCTGGTCGTAGCCGCATAATAAAAACGGTTTTTGAAACGTTATAAAATAATTTTTCAAATTGTTCGATTACAAATAAATATTAACATTTATAAATATTAAAATTTAGAAAGCAAACATAAAAAAAATGTTAAAATGTCTCACGTGATGTTTTTATATGAAAACGGTACTAAAATAAATAATTTTGTCACCTACTTTTTACCATTTCATAAAAGAATATTTAAAAAATTAATAATGTCTAACGGCGCGTAGGCGGTTCGGCGGGTGAAAACTGTTTTTACAAAATAAGTATTTTGTATGTACTTCTATGGACAACTTTGAATAGAAATGTAAAGCTTAATTAAATATGGATCTTCTACTTTTTGTTTTAGGGTTGTCACTAGAAGACTGTAACGACTTATGTGGGAACACACGCGTTAGCGTGAAAACGCGCTTATTGTACTTGACTCTTATTGTTTATTGACGTGTAAATACGCTTACGGGTCAGAGTGGTTAAGAAGTGGTAGTGTATATAGTAAACAACGGCAGACTTTCTCTGTGAAGCTTTTTACGAAAACGTTCACAAATGCCTATTTATTTTTTTTAAATAAATCAAAAAAATTGTATCTATGAAAACGTAATTAATGTTTATTCTAATTTACTAAAGTACGTAAATCATTTCATCCTGAATTTCTATACATTCTTTTGAATAAAAAAATCTGTTTTTTATTATTTACACATAACCAGCACGAGAATTAAAGTATTCCTCAATTTACCAAAAATATTAGAATTTGTGCAATTTTGTTTGGTTAAAACGCAAACAAATGTATAAAATACGCCAAATGTGATAATTTATAGAACGCACGCTTAAAAGTTAAATCGACTAAAATAAAAGAAAAAAAAGAGAAAGTTATATTGTGCTTTGGCTCGCGCGGATACCGCTCCGCGATGTTCGATTACTCAGCCATCTATTTTGAAAGCTCACCGGCATAAAGCTATAAAGCATTCGTCATTGTCTCGGCCTTATCCAGGCAAAGCACTCTCGGTATCCTTTGGAGTATCGGCGCTCTCCATTCTCCATTCTCCGGGCAGATCTCAGCTGGCACTCGAAATACACGGTGATTAATCCACTTTTGGGAAACGGTCAGAAATTATGAACTCGTGTATCATTTTCTGGATTTGGATCCAAGGTAATTGAAATAGAAATGACTGGACAACAGATGTTATTGTTTTGATTTGATCGATTTCGAAGAATGGTGCTCTTTTTTTTAAGCTCTTTCAAAGGCTCCTAAAATGTGTTACACATGAAACACCCACAAGAACATATCGATTCAACTGATGAGTGATGATATAATAAAGCGGAAAATACCTACTTTTCATGAAAAAATTTTTTATACAAAATAAATAAATTAAATTTGCCTAACTTTTCTTCGCAGAATTACCACTACAGTATTCGAATTTTCATTATTGAAAAACTGTTCCTCGTTTCAATCGGAAAAAATTTTGAAGAAAGAATTTATGATACCAAATAAAAATTAATGTCTTATGCATAAATAATAATTGTTAGTGCCTAACAAATGTTTATCGTTTACCTGCTATAATATTTGCCTAGATGTAAAGTGTACCAAAAAAAAATATATATATATGTCTTTCATATTATTCTAATATTTAAATTATTAACAACAAAATGTTAGTACGGCCATCCGCCCATGGAGAAACTAAAAAAAAAAACAAATGGCGACTCAATCGCTATCCACAGGATAGTAACTTGTGATTTTAATTGGCGGTCCACACACAGGCGTTAAATACCAGTAATCAAGGACGACGCGGTGACTAGCAGTACTGGTAGCCGCGGCTGTCGCGTTTCAGTTGCCTTATTGGCAGGTTGCCATGGAAGCGGCTCACGACTTGTCAAGTTTTCGAGTAATTTGCGAAATGTCAGATCAGAAAAATATTGATTTTGTTCGGGAGGTTGATAAATTGAGTTGTGCTGTGAAATAAGTTGCCAACTAGTTTTCGATTCCTCCGTGAGCGAAGGCCATAATTGTCGATGTCTCTAACACAGATAAAATCTAAGATGTGTAAAGATGACATCAAAATCATGTTTTAATTAAGTTATTAAAAGGACAACTTTAATTAAGTATATTGAAATAAAATATAACATGGAATATTAAACTAGAACGAAACAATATGACATACACATATATGTATATAAGTTTTTAATGTAAATTCGTTAAGACCGAAAGTTCAAATTCCTTAGCTGTTCAATTAAATATAATTCCCAGAAAATCCACTTACTGTGTCCTGTATCTACGCAGTATACTAAAAGAGAGACATGACCGTTTGGCTCAATTAAAATCCAATAATTCAGTCATTATTTTGATTTCATCTCGAAATGAAGTCCCCATTAGCGCTGGTGTGAACGGACACTCACCTGCCGGCCACCGCTGAGCCGATTACATAGGTAATGTTTGGATACATCAGAAAGCTAAGTTTCTTTAATCCGATCTCAAGTCTTTTGATCTCGATCAATTGTAAACATTTACTGCAGAGTGGTTGAGTAACGTATTAAATAAACAAATGCTACATCTTTAATTTATTACGCCGTTGGAATACATATTTTTTTAAAGCATTGCTTTTTTTAATTACACCAATTTTGTTAAATGGGATCTCAATTTAGCTGACGTATTATTTGTAGGTGCCAATAAGGTATAAGTAAGCGTAGGTACTTGTATATAGATACTTTAAATTCCGTGCTTTAAAATGGGTACTATCCAAAATACTATAAGTTTACAACCTTTTTCAGATAAGGTATTTTTTTTAAACTACTAAAAAATTCCTGCACTAAAAGTCGTAAAATTTTTTTTACAGTTTCTAATAAACCTATTTTCAGAAAGCCTTCTGTCTCTGTAATAATAACAATTTATTATTGTTTAAGCAATTGCAGGAAGTTTGTTTGTGGCTTATTATGGGTTTTAATGACTTCTGATGATGAATAATATCATGAAGTGAATCGTTGAGTTCCAAAACTAACCCTATTTGATTTTCTTGTTTTCTAGTAAATAAAAAAAAACGTGTAGTGTAGAAAAACTTGTAAATCAAGAAAAGCAAGGTAGGTTTTCATAATTCCAGTTATTTTATTTTTTTATATGATAGAGAACAGTATTGTAATAACTTGATACATTTGTTATTTTCTATTTAAACGTTTAATATATACTTTAAAAGGTGTTTTTTTAATTATTGCAGGCCCATATTAAAACACGATTTATAAAGAAACTAGAAGGCTTTTGAAAAATAACAACGGCATTTCACATAATTTTTGAACAAATTTCATTATGGCGGATATTTAAACTCAACGATTCAAGTTATAAAATAACAAAACCAAAACAAAATAACCAATTAAATATTAACTAAGCGTAATTTAATAATTTGTTAGCAAAATATTGAATAATTTCAAATAAAAACTTCCTTTAGTAAAGGGTTAGAATAGATAATGCAGTGTTTTGTAAAAAATCAAAAGTTATCCCGCAAACAACCTTTCATAATATAATTTATATGAAGAGAAAACCACAACACTTTTATAATTTATGTGCCGTAACATTCCAGTACCTCCGCTGTATGACTTCTTTCTGAGAGCACAGTTTTACGACTTAGTCATTAGGCTTGTTTTTATTGTATTCATATTAATCATTCACATTCTGACGCTTTCCCAAGTCAGCGAAAAATCTTTGCCATATTCTTTTCCCAAACATCGGTCATATAATATGCGGTATATAGGAACACACCTTGTTTCAGGGTGGTATCGAAAAACTTCAGGAAATGAATACCTATATATACCTACTCACGATATTCTATAAAAAAACCTATCGAAGTTTTATAAATAAAGCAATAATTCTGCTTTCCAAAAACAAAAACTAAAAACTACGTAGGTCCCCGCTCATTAGTATTGGGTAGATGTGTGTATAGCCAATCAGTTATTAGGTTGCGATCGGACAAACAAATTTCGCATTTATCCAAATATAGGTCTGAATGGTAAAGGTTTAAGGAATTGGTTACACTTACTTATAATTTACCGGAAATATATCAGAACTTTTAATTTGGGCAGTTCGTACTTAAATTTTTATTGATATTTACTGTTTTTTTTATCATAGTGTACCTTTTACAGCAAGAAATGGAAGTACACAGATATTTTACAGATTTTAGCTAGACTTTCAGACTAAGTATACTTTTATCATGATAAATCTCTACATGTTATAAATTAAAGTCCTCCGCCGCGTCTGTCTACCTGTTTGCGATAAACTCAAAAACTATCTACTGAACGGATTTCATGCGGTTTTCACCAATAGTGGTTCATGAGGAAGGTTTAGGTATATAATTTGTCAAGGTTTCGTGTAAATTGGTTGAAATATATAATTAAAGGAGAATGTCTATGTAGTGCGTGGATTGTATTTATTTGTATGTATGGGCGACGTGGATTTTATTTGTATGAAAATTAACAGATGGCGGTGTGAGTTAAAAGATTGGGTAACTATCCAGTAGATGGCGTTGTGTTTCGTTAGCCACAGCAACGCGTGTCCGGGTCAGCTGGTATCAAATATTTTTGAAACACAAGACGGGAAAATTATGTTTTCACAACAGCCGATTAGGTAGTAGATACTATAATCTCTAGCAATATTGGGTTCAATTTTATTTTATCTTGACGGGACCAAATTACCCAATGCAATTTTAAATATCAATATTTCTCAATCATTTGTCAAATAAAATAACCTCGGTATGATTGACGGTTAGAAATTTGTGCTTATCTCTCCTTAATATTGGTTTATCTCTCCTTAAGATTGGTTAAGTGGCATATGTTCTATTGCAATTATTAAGCCTTATTTCTAATTGAATTCAACATACCTGCACGTAGGAAATGTATTTGGAAATTCGCATAATTTATTTTGAAAACGCTGATAAATCTTTCAATTTTTTGAAAAATAATGAAGAAATAGGTAATTCCTAGGGAGGAAAATTAAAGAAAAAATAGTACCTATTAGAAATTACATGAAAATTAACATTCTTTCAGTAGACAGGTCTGTAAATTGCGTGCTAAACAATAGCGGCAGAGATACATAGAGTACCATGGCACTATTTTAAATATTTATCAGAAACAAAAAAGGGTTACAAATACTCGCGGCTTTCACGAAAGCCTTGTCATAATTATTGTCGCCTTGTCATAATTATTATATTATTTCACATATACCTATCTACAGATTTACTGGGAACTGTTATTTTTTTTTTTAAATACGAATAAGCTATTTTACAGTAAATTAACAAGAATTCCCTGTAATTCTATGAGAAAGGTTTTTTTATTTATGAATATATAGGTATGTGTGTTATGAAGGTAAAATTTATAAAAAGACCTGTGGAGGTCGACCAAGGACACCGATCTGCAGTCTCACGGCAATCCGATTGGTTCCCCACACACCAATAGGATTCAAGCCTTATATCAAGCCACTCTCGCGCTGCAAAAAAGATTATTCAAACCATTCTACCTTAAACTCCCAGTCAATACACAGCCTTGTAAATCGTGCTTGTTCGCTCTCCACTTCATATACAATTGTTCATATTTAATTATTAAATTATGGTGCGTTTTGTTTTGTAAGTATTGTAGCTACAAAAACCAAAACTAACCATACACCTTCCACACGTAAACATCAACCCTCATAGACCCATTGATAAAAGCACTACTCCGCTATATATGATAAGACTAACACAGACTCAGCGGTAAGGCGCTTGACTCGCACACCGAAGGTCGCGGGATCGAATCCCGGCGTGGCAAATAAATTTTATTTGATTAATTTGTGTTATTTCACAATATATTCATTTAAAATAATATATAGTATTTTTGCGACACGTTCCAGAGTGGAAAACACTCCCTGTATCGCCCTGGTGTAAGACCACCATTAAGAATTGAAACGTTGCTTGAAATAGCATTAGCCGCGTTTGGTGACCAGATCTGAATAGCCAGGTACTTCCCCACCTTCCTCTTCCCTGTCTCCTTCCCTTCCCCACTACCCTCAGCCTCACAACATACCCCAATCGGGGATGCCATAGTCTCACTGGCTTCAGACGGGAGCAGTTGGGACTCTTGTGCGGTATTCATATAAAAAAATAAAAATAAATAAAAAAGAAGACTCGTGAAAAATCACGGGATAATCAGAACTATTGAAAAATCCGTACCAATATTGAAAATGGCAATTAAAATGATTTTCTTTGATTATATAATAGATAGGTAGGTACTTTATCGTTTATCTGAATTCTTCACACAATCAGTACCAAATTTTAAAATGTGACTTAAATCCAATTTAAGTTATTGAACAAGAGTAATGCAGGACTCAAGGACAACCGAAATAAATAGTAATAAAATAGTTTTTTTTTATGATGATGATTTTCCAAAATCTTTTAAAGTCTTTGACCCAACTTTTTATTATTACAATATTATAACAAATTGCAAAATGGCCGAATTATGTTACGCGTACAATCGTGCATGTTGGTACTTATTTTATTATTACGAGATGAAGTGCTGCGCTGTACTTAAACTCATTCCATAATTATTATTATCATTTCAAATACAGTCGTTTTCCAGACAAATTTTCCTCGATGCAGTTTGCGTTTGCATGCAGAGTGCAGAGGCAACTACAGCGTGGGTTTCCTCGCCGCGGGCCATTCGCCACAGCAATATGCACATTGCACGTTGCACATTGCATGTGGCAGATACCGAGGCCAATAAAACCAATACACACAATGCGTTCACTTCTGCAGTGATTGGCATATCATTCACATCATTGTTTAAAATTAATAGTCTGAAGAATTCAATACAATCGATCAAGTCACTTCAATTGCACGCACATCGAGTCGTAAGGAGGAATAATAATAATTTGCAATAAAATGTATAAAAATAAATTGTGATTGTTCAATTTAATTGTATTGTTGCTTTGTTAGTCTCTGTTTAGCTTACTAATAAATAATATTCATGCGTTATAAATGATTTTGAATACAATGTCAATAATGTCGAAAAATATTAGGATCCAACGATTGAACGTGCTGAAGCGATAGCTCAGAGATAAAGGCAGACTCCAAGATAGTGGAAGGTAGTGAGTTCAAATCTAGTCGCGGCAGTAACCTTTTATGTTTGTCTTTCTTTAAAAAAAAAAAAAAAAAAAAAAAAAAAAAAAAAAAAAAAAAAAAAAAAAAAATGTTGAAAAACATGTTGACCATTTTCAATATTTTGCAACCTACTTTTTTACATTAGCTCCACGTAAGAGGTCCTGAGGAAAATTATTTCCCTCAAGAGCTTTGTCATCTTAGGGATTAGGGATAGATATATTGCTATGCGGAGGGTCTTTTAAGGAAGGGAAGAATAGGAAGCTCTGGGAAGGAAAAAGGGTCTAATTTTGTTTTGATTCAATTACCAATTTAATTTTGAGGACCTCAGTGGCTTATTATTTATGAACCTTGACCACGAATCTGTAGGTCACGGGTTCAAACATTGGCGTGCCCAAGTAAAAAAAAATTAAAGAACTTGTATCATTTCGCAATGTATTTATTTAAATAATGTAAAGTATATTTGCGGCACGTTCCAGAGGGGTAGATATTTTCAGTGTTGCCCTGAGAATGACCACCATTGAGAGTTGACATATTGCTTGAAATGACTTTGCCCATGTTTGGTGACCAGAACTGAATGACCAGGTACTTCCCCACCTTCTTCTTGCCCATCTCCTTTCACTCAGCTTCGTAACGCAGCCCAATTGGGAATATCGTAGGCCGTAGGCCGTCTGGCTCTAGACGGTTAGAAGCAGTGTGGCAATAATATATAGAAAAAATCTATATTATTGATGTTGTTTAATCCAATTTTTTTTTGAAAATTCGGTTATGTGTGAAGATTTTCAGAAAATGTCAGCTTGGTAGTGCGCTGCTACACCGATTTCCTGAAAATATTCCTACAAAAAAAAGTTACACAAACAGTTTTAAAAACAGTTAAAAAAGACGTTTTCGGCTACAACAACCAATAATGGCATTTTTTTAAATATTTACACTCCAGCATACCCAAAAATCACGAGCCTCCAGGCTCTTATTGGGTACTTGGTTAATTTTATTTTTAATTAAAAAAACCGTTAAAACTTAATCGGAGAGAAGTGGAGCTTTTCTGGGGCAAAGCATTCAATGTTGAGCTTTTTACCCGGTTGCGCTATTATTGAAATAGCAATTTTTAATGGGAAGTTTCGAACGACTTATAAAATTAGGTACCATGACACATAAATTTTAATTTATACGAACGTACGAGTGCAAACTTATTCATGCATATCAAGTTATTTAGACCAACATTGATGTTAAACTGCTTTGTTTCAATATTTGAGTTTCCCTTTCGTTCAAAATTAGTAACAGAAATAAATTATTTACAAACAACAGAAACAGTTATTGGAACAATGCTTCGCCCAATTTGATTCGGGTATGGTTTCATACAACAGAGCTTTTATCACCAATGTTAGAGGGTCACAACGCGGTAACAAAGTGTGTACCATTTCCATGCAAGAAGCAGTAAATAGTATGAGGTTATACAAGATGGCGCAAAAGTCATCACCCGATGTTCTTTGGTTGTAATTTTTTTTTATGACTGAAAAATGTTTGTTCTACTTTTGGATTGTGTTAATTTTTGATGTCTTATTTTTTTTCCATTAAGTCAAGAATCGGCCAAGTAACCGCCGCCAATTGATGACCATAGGGGACCGATTTATCGCATTTTCCATCACTCTTTCCAGAACTACCGGCGATAGGTTCTTGCATTCTTGACGGATATTCTCTTTGAAGGCTTCAAGAGTCTAAGACTCGTTGACTTAGACGCGTGACTTCAAAAAAATCCACAAAAAGAAGTCTGGAACGGAACGGAAAATCGGGCAATCTTGCCGGCCAGTGCAAATCCAAATCCAAACCAAAACGAGAGATTAGGTGAATCAGAAAGCGTTTAAAAAAAATCCGCGTTCTTAAGAAGAATAGCAATCATGTTTGTTGACGTGTATGTTGTATCTGATTACTTCACAAATATGAAAGCAGAATTGACATTTATCGCCATTTGCAAAAATTATGGTATCATCCTATAGGGTGATGACTTTTGCGCCAGATTGTATTTAAAAATATTATTTCTGTACACCTATTTCATTGAAGGCTAAAAATACATGAAATTAAAAAAAACCTTTTTATTAATCTTTAATTTAAAGCAGCTTTTATATATGAATTTAATAAAATGAGATTATACCACTCAAAATATCTGCAATTAAAATAATAACACAATACAAGACGTTAAAAGACTTGCCTGACTTATAACCTGTGATTTCCGAGGTTATTTGGAATAAAGAATGTAGATCATATTTTGGTTCCCGGTGGGATTACTTTCTTTTTCAACTAAAAACTTAACGAAATTAGTAGGTATTCGACAGATAAGGTCGGGTGGGAGGTCGACCAAATGACCAATGACGAAATGTGAATGATTTTTTTGCATTATTTCGAAATATGTAATGTATTGCATTACACTACCCCTGTGTACAATCTGTGGTAATAATCTGTGTATCTTATTATTATTTTGAATACACCACAATAATTATTTATTAACACCCTCTATAATAAAAATAAACGTTTAAAACTAAATTCCCATTTTAATCAATGCTGCGTCAATAAAATTTACAAGACCACAGAAGACGGATCGTTATAAAATCATTCACACGACTTAACGTACAATGTTTTAAGTAAATAAAGTTAATGTGAATTTTCCTGAGTTTTCGGGAAATATGTGATTTTATGGCTGTATTGAAAAGGAACTTGTAAAATCTTATTAATTTCTCTATTTCCGTGATCTTCGATTCATCTCCATTCTCAAGGTGGTTGGGGTCATAAAAAAACAACTAAATAATCTTAATCCATAAACAATACGTGATACATAAAGAAATTCATATTACCTAATAATTCGTATTTTATGGGTGTCAACGGTATTGTAAGAAATTATATTTGAAAGTGAGCATTCAAAAATGCAAATTGAACTGATAACTTCTGGATATTTTAGTTGATTTCTGTTCTTCAACAACTTTCGGAACGTAATGGTCCACGCATTAATGTTAATACTTCACGAGTAATATTTTTGTAAGATTATGGTTTTCATTCGACTAAATAAAATACCTGAAAGGGCTTGGTCATACCGATAAATCAGTACAAAAATGGCCAGGCCGTTTCCATGGTAATTATTCAGTGACTTGACAGTTGACTGACTTGAGGTAGGTAATGTGAAACATGTAACTAAATACAATGGATAATTAATGGTACCTACTAATATTGTAGTTTTGTTTTTCACTACAAAAAAAATAAAAATAACTATAAACGCTGATTTATAGGCTCTGCACTGAAAAAATCTTCCCTTGGATTACCAATTGGTTCGTCGTCAATTTTATGAATCTCTCGACTAGATAATTTAGTACCTACTTGGAGTACATTTTAGCTATATTTCAGTGAACTTTTGTGTTGGTCACTTTATCTTTTGGATTCACTGTATTTCTACTCTGTTATTTTTTTTTTCAGTTTAAACTTTCATCCGTTTCTTCCTTTCGTGCCAATGATTGGTTTAGTCATTAGTCATTAGTTTCCAGTTTATTGACAAATGAATATAATTCTTCTAACTTACAACATTAAAAGGTAAAGAGAACTGGACCTTCTTATCGTCAGTCTCCTGTCTGCGACTTGAGGAATGCCATCGAACCAGCAAATCTTGCAAAGTGCATGCTGCTCCCATCATTCAAACCACTCCGCCACGAGATGACAAGTGCTATAAATGCCGTCCCACGTGCTAACCACGCGTACCTACTGCACCTCCTTCCCGCGAATAATAAACAGAATAAATACCCGACAACGAGGCTGTAGCATGTCTGCAAGAGCAAATTGTGAAATACCAAGTTGCAGACAGACAGATTTATAGGGAAAATTAGATTAAAAAAACATTATCATAATATGACAACAGACAAAGTGATTGTACTCTTATTATCATAATATCAAATACCTCTGTCGTAATTTTGTATATTAACATAACGTCTGATTTGACTACCTTCACTTAAATACCAGCTTGAAGGGATAATTCAAAGATTACAGTTACAAATAATTTTGTTTAGACGTTAACCTTTTCAACGCGGGACGTTTCGATGTAAACAATCTCTACATACAATCTTTGGTACTTTTTTAATGATAATAATTCGAGTAAAGCTGGATAAACACGATGTTTAATGTGATTTATTATAAACAAAGAATTTCTGTAATTGCGATCATTACGCACTTAGAGACAGCATTAATTGAAAAACGTATGCCATCTTACAAACACAATGGCCACATCTCACCACAGCACTTATAATCTGAAATACGTCGCCGGGATGGTGAAATCAGGTTGATTATTAAGAAAAATCGTCTAATTAGTTATTATCATTGTATATACAATTTAGACTTACCCGAATACTAAATCTCATAGATCATATTTGAGACAGTCTCGCAAGGGGCACACCTGCCAAATCTCCAATATGATACGATGAAATTAATAAGGTTAAAACTTTAATACCAAATCGACTCTCATAGATGAGAGAAAAATGCAATTTTTTATGCAATTTCAACCAAAATTGCAACCTCAATCGGTCATCAGCTGACTTACCTTCTCAGTATAGTTTTATATGCACTCCGAATTTGTATTATTTCTAAACTTAAACTACCTCCTGTTCTATATTATATTTTAGTTTTAATGATTCTTGTTGAATGGCACCGTTATGGTTATCATTATCTAATGTCCTGTGACAAAACAGCACTCACAATTTTTGTCAATATTGTTCTTTTGGAATTGCTTTGTAATACTGTAATATTGTAATGTACGCATTGTATGTAATGTATGTATTGTAAAACTATATATACTGTAAATTCTTTGTTTACATTATTTAATCAATTTTTGTTAGGACTCGTAAGAACACTATATTTAAGTTTATTATAATTAAGCGCACTTGAAGTGAAATATCACAAAACTGCGCTATATAAATTCTACGTTATTATTATTCAAACATTGTCAAAAGTGTCAAAAAACCACTCCTTAAAAACAAAGTTTTTTTTACTATAATGCATCTATTTTTAATTTCCATACTTCTGAAATCCGACTAATATTCCAGTTCAGAGAGATGCGTGTTGATTGATTGCATTGTTACCGACAAACAGTCTATCTGCCACCTTTCAGCGCGATTCGAAAAGTGGGTTAATTTCCACTTGATTTGCATTCACTCATTTATTAAGAAAACCAAATCGAAAGTGAAATAGATGTTTAAAAAAAATCTAAAGCTCTCTAACCTTTCTCTCCAATAGAAATTCTTTAAAAACGTAACATATATGACGTTCATTCATAGCACATTTAGGAATTTCCTATTCCTGTCTATCTTTAAATCTTACAGATAAATCTCAAGTACGTACATGACATTCCTTAAAGATAATTATGATAAATTGTTTATTTTCACATCTATCATTGAACTATAATCCATATAGCTACTATTAATACACATTGTGTTAAAGTATTGATATTCAATAATGGAATGCGATGCTTCGCCAATAATAATAAGTGAGGAATTCGATGTCAACATTTCACATTCATGTGAAATAGTATGACTTGTGAGTGATGACCAATTATTATTACAAACGTAGTCGCTCATGAACAAGCCTGTTTGATAAGGTGTTGTCGATAAAAAATGTAAAGTAAAAAAATTGATGCTTGTTACCTAAGAGCGAAAACACATTTAAAAATAAAGTTTTTGATAAACCCACAACCCTCGTTGCAATAACACATTATTTCAGATTGCAAAGGTACATTACAGCAAGCTCCAAAATATCAGGTGATATAAAATTGATTTATTTGAATAAGATTCATGTCATATTGATAATAAATGTAATTTACCTGTCTGAACACCAAATCTAATTGTGTATTGTTATGCTTATCGAGAGCTTTAGTAAAGTGAAGTAGATAGGTACATATTTTATTATATATCTACCCAATTAAAAATGCTTTAACTAACAAGTCAATATTTCACGACGTGTTTACATTGATCGATAAACTTTAAAGTGTTTTTAATTACATGTACAAACAACGTATTGGAAAACACTACGGTTCTAAAGAATGCCGTTGTGGTTCAGTGGTTAAAGCAATATCTAGGATGCATTGATAAGCAGTAATATAAAATGCATTGGTAAGGAGTTAGATCGAAAGTGAGGCCATGGTTTAGAGCCCGCACCAGGTGAAATATTCCCTCGTGTTCGAGAAGGTTCAGAAGACATTTTTGAGATTTCTCTACCTTATGGATTGTGGCTATTACCTGTGCGTTGGATTTGCTCGGCTGATAAACGGCCATTTACCATACATTATTGATTGTTTTTCAGTTGTGAAGGGTTTTGAGAGCTTTTATCGGTGGAGCACTTATTGTTTTCCTTGTGTACCTTTTAAAAACGAGTTGAAATATTAATTTGATGATGTTCTTGAAACGAATAATATAATTGAATTGAAAAAAAACGATTCCGAGTTCGAAACTCTGTTGCGACAATCATTTCCTTATCTGGTTTTTCTCATGGAGGAAATATGTTGTTAAATGCCAAATTAAAATATTTTTAAAACGTTCTTAAAAGGGTCACCATTCCTGACAACAAGCCAGCCTATTTTCACAAAGACAGTGAATGGCTTTTTCATAATGCGCTTGTGTTTGCAACAATTTCACATGGTTGCAAATGTAGGCAGTTTTCCCGTACAATACACCAAAGAAACGTAAATTTCTCTGTCGGAGAAGAAGCGAACACAAAGTCTGGTGAGTCTGGTGCAAACAAAATGATTGCGCAACATTTCGCAATGCAATAACTAGAGATGTTTGCTAATACAATGATGCCTAATAACGTCACAATGGCACATACCTATCGATATCTCACTGAAGTCGATAACGTAATGACTGGGTGAATCTCACAATACAATATGTGTACCAAAATGTACATATCTATATGATATCGCATACATGTGTACTTATAATAACATAATCACGATAATACATTTGACATACATCCCATATAAAACAATGATTAGATATAACTTGTCAAAGCTGATTTATTTTCATCATATTTGTTTAGGGTTTTCCCCAAAATTTACAGCTTGTATTGCACCTTGTACCTTATCACGGATGCCATCATATTATTGACTAGCAGTTAAAAACCCGTTCCGCAAGTTTTTGCTGCTAAGCCCTGCGGGCGGCGTTTGGTTCGGCTTCGCCTAGTTTGAGTGTTGGTCAATATTTTATAAATCCGATAGAAACTGGTTCCAAAAATAGCCGGTTCCTCGGATCCACTGTGATCCAGTGACAGCTAGTCACCGGGACAAATTAACCGCGACAGGCAATGACTTCATATGTAATATACAGCCTTTAAGTATTACCGTCAATCTTTCCATATACTCAAATTCAACAACTCTATACCTAGGGGGACACGTTCTCATGCGTTCTGCTAAAGAAATTAGCGCCATCCTTTGACGAACTCTTGAATTCCAAACCGAATTACAAAAGTAGCTTTTTAACAAACTTCAATAAGTAATCGAATGTCTACGATAGACGTTAGCGTATTAATAATACAGATGGCAGCACTTCCGTTTGTATATATTTGTGAATCGAGTGTGAACGACAGACGTTGCGTATTAATACTGTTCGATACATACTATTCTGAAAAGTTCATTTATCAATGCAATTTCGTTTAAATGTAAATTGGATTCTCCACGACAATAGCTCGACGTACGAACAATATAGTCTTAATTCACGTTCCTTCTCAAAGGTGTTGTTAAATTTTATAATTCTTTTATTCGCTTTAAAATAAACATGCAATTTGTCGTAGCGATCGGTTAATGGTTAAAATAATCCCGATAAATAAAAGTTAAACAATTGTGCAATCCAGACTTGTGCACAAAGCGATTAATCTTCGATAACAATGCCATTATTTGCATACAAAGGATATAATAAATTCGATAAAAGGATGTTGGCTGAGAGATGATGTCGTTGGACCATAAGGTACAAACTAAGATGGTTTAACTTGAGATGATTCAACTTACCCAAGATCATCTATCATTTAATCTAGACGTGTTTATCTAAAGGTCAGGTGGGTATTATCATAATTAGTCAATATTTTCATAGCGTTGTACATTTATTAAGTACCTACGAGAAAATAGGTATTTTAATTTTATGTGGTTTTTGACTGTTTCGTTATAAAAACTCAACTAAGATAAAGTTTTCTGATATTTTGGAAAATAAATAGATACTCTAGTACATCACCTCAAAAATGATTCAGTGGCAGACACCCCACATACTCATAAATCCAGAGCCAAACAAACAGACATACTTAATATACCAAAGTGTAACTCTACGTTTGGACAAAGAAGTTCTGAATTTTTAGGAGTAAAGTTATATGACAAACTCCCACTTAGTATCAAACAAATTAAAACAAAAAATAGCTACATTAAGGACATTAAATGTTGGCTGAAGAAACTATCGGAAAATGAGCTTACTAGTATACTTAAAACATCGTCGTGAAAGTTTCTGGAAAACCTCATCCAAACCATGAAGTAAAACCATGGAAGTCGCTGAAAACTTATCCAAAGCATAGTCCCCCTCAACACAGGATCTCCTAGTGAGGAGGACTAAGAATATAATTTCTATTTTATATATATATATATATATATATACCTAACATGTTTCATATAAAAAATAATAAATATATAGTTACTAAATAAAAAAAAAATATAATAAATATTATTTTTTTAAAGAAAAACAAACATTCCTACGTTACGGACGACCAGACAATTTTTTAAAATCTCTTACTACAACCACAGTAAGCGGAAAATGTTGCTCGTGTCGTGATGGAGGACTTACCAGCCGAGGAATTGAACACACGACTCCTGGGTGGAATCCAAACGCCATGTCAACTCGGCGGCTTACCGGTCAATACAAACTATACGTACTCCGGACACCCACCCATTAATAAAATATAAAAAGGTGAAGCATTTTTCTCTAAGTTTTCACGGTTTATTTTGTGTTATCTAATTACACACTTTTACTATTCTTAGGCAGTTTTTATGGTTATTTAAGGTAAACCAGGTGGCTAAGAAATTTGAACAATAGGTATTTTACCAAACTGTTGCTGTCACTGTCGCTCTTAATCCCCCGAATACCGAGCGAAAGGGACTACGCACCTCAGGATCATAATATCTAAATAAAATCATCAAAATCTATGGGTTTTGTATTCCCCATTTTTCTCTACCAAAACTGGTCTAATTTTTACGATTTTTTAATAACTACATAAAAAAAAAATACTATATGTCTGTACGTTTTGCCTTTTTAGAAAATAAGTCATCTGAACGTCTGTTAATGTCAAAACGCACATACACGCTAGTGTCAAAATCGACAGGGGAAATTGGGGAGTACTTTTGTTTGGACAAAACGCCGCTCGGTTTCATCTTAAGATTTGCCATCAAATATAGGTATTTGTATTTAAAATTATTTGGCTGAAGAATATATTATTAATTATTTCATCAAAGGGTTAATACTATGTGAAACAGACATTACATTAATACAAGTTTAAAAAAAAATTTGAACTTCACTATGATTACTTTCAACCTGTACAAAGAAGGTTTTTATAAGTCATAAATTTGCAAAATTTTATTTCCTTACAGCTTGTCTTGGTCGGCTAAGTTTTATCGTTCTGAGAAGAGGTCAAATATGACGTTTTATTGCGTATTTCTGAACGCAATCAGTGTTTTGTTTCCATTGATTTATCTCTAAACGTAAACATATTCTATTTAACATTAATAATGTAAATAATTAATGAACTGAGCAATAACTAGTGAATGAATTTACTTTGCAGGAGGTGAATGATTTGCGTAATTAAAGTAAATGAATTTATACAAATAAACTGTGGTTTATTGTGCAATGAGGGAATATCTCAAGCAAGTCAAGAGAACAACGATTCCTGTACTGTTTCTTTACTACGGTATGACAAGCATTAAGGGGGCATCCATTAATTACATGAGTTGTTTTTTTTTTAAATTTAGACTCCCCCCCCCCCCCCTTGGTGACATTTAGTAGGACCCCCCCCCCCCCCCACCCCTTATGTGAGATTTACACTTATTGTTAAAAGACTGCATTTATTGGCAAATTGATTTAAATTTAATCAACATTTTGTGAACTTCAATCAAATCAAAATTTTGTATTTTTATCTCACCTTCAAAAGTGATTTATATCTACTCTGAGAATCGCCCCAGTGAAAGACCATCATTCAGAACCGACAGGTTGCTTGAAATGGCTTATCCGTGTTTTGTGATTAGAACCGAATTTCCAGGTACTTCCCAACTATCATCCTTTCCTATTTTCATCCCTACAACACAGTATCAAAATTTATGTTTTCGAGGCAAATAAGGGGTTCAAGTCAAAGCATTTTATCATTAATAGTGTGAACAAATAACACACTTTGTTACATATTATTATAATAACTATTCAAAAATACTGAATCCTCTACTAGACAGCGTATCCATCACACTAGGCCGAATAAAAATGAATGAAAAAACATTCCAAGTTATAAAACCACATTCGGACAAAGAAACTACACTTATTTTGCAACTAAACTCCATAATATTCTTCCCCGAGACATAAAACTAATAAAAAAAATTTATGAGTACAAATCAAGAATAAAAACATGGCTGAAAGAGGTCAACGAAAACACCCTAATGAAGACACTAAAAACGACATAGAAGACAAATAAACTATAATTAAACTATTTTAGTTCGCTTCGGCACAAGAAGGACTAAGTAATACATTATATTTACCTAACATAACCATTATATTTTGTATACTTATAAAATTATTTTATATACTCGCTTAAATATGCATATATATTTTTTTTAATATCAATGCGAGCGGTTTCACCGAACTAGGTCCAGTGGACATACTCTATCGGGATGTTCATGTAGCTATTTCATCCGTACACGGATATTCTTTGAATGTGCTACATTTGTTGATCGAATTGTACGAATACGACGTGTCTTGTATTTTTATAATGTCATTGCACACCCCACGACGGAATAATAATAATATTGCACTGGGCAATGATCAATCAGGGGCGCTCAAGCCGATTGCCTACCGTGGTAAGGTGGACAATAAACACTCGCCTAACAATGGATATGTAAAGCAAATCGCAAAACGGATCAATTTATTTCTCGAGTTACACCGAATAATCGGCAATAACTCAACCGAGGTGGGCGGCCATCCGCCAAGGGAACGTACCTGACTATATCTCCTAGAATTATCCGATGTCAATGCACCTCAACGCCAGACGAAGGTATATACTCTAGATTCTACATACTCCACACTACCATGGGTAGGGTATTACCTGTTCCTTGCACACTGCTCTCTGCACTCTGGGAGCAAATTAAACATTACCACTCTAAATCAAGTCCGCGCGTTACCGTTGTCACATTCCACGGCGTTGCTCGCTAAAACACGCGATTCTAAAACATTCAGTACCCAGCTGATACATACCTGCTACATACACACTACACATCTCTACACCCGGTACCAGGTATCACTTACAGATGTCTATTTAAAAGTACACCTTGGACCTTAGTTCAATCAATTCTCCTACTATTCGTGACTGAAAATATTGCTTACATTTTTGTGGAAGTACGATCTGAAGACACCATTTTTCAGGACCTACTAAATTATGATCCGGCCACTGATAAGCCAGTAACCTCTCTCATCATTTCCACACATAGATACAGGAAAAGGAGTTTAAAAGCCACTAACAGTCCCATGCCTATAAATCCGAGAATTCTGTAAATGCCCATTTAAACAATCATTTTAGCAGTCCATGAAGATTTTTAAAATTATATGCATTTTTTTTTAATTTCAAAAAAATAAAATTACATTTTTACTTATTTAACAGGAAATAACTAAATACTACATTAAACTAAACTAAATATTACAATACAGAGCTATTATATTTCGTTACTAGGTTTATCAAGGTTAAAAATGAACATTGTTTTTCAAATTTACCCAGAATTTTTTTTTGTTATTTGTTTTTGGTGTGTTATGCCGCGTTGCGTTACCTCCTTCTTTAGCCATCTGTAACGCTGTCCGAAACGTTGGATAAAGAAGGAGGTAGCGCAACACAACATAACACCCCAAAAACAAATAACGGAAATATTTTTGGCCGTGAAAATCTAAAAACGTATCTTACCCAATATTTTTAATGTCGTTTGGGATGCAATTATATTAGTTGCCCCCCTCGTAACTAATGGATTGCTTTCCATAGTTAGTGTGGATGGTGTTAAAATGTATGTTACCTTGTTGTCGCGTAAAGTGTTTGTGTACTTGGGATGTTTTAATGTATTCTGTGTTTGAATGTATGAGTTTATTGTTTATTTTGTAATATATAAGGACACACGTATTGTAATCATCTAGTTTTCTTAATGTTAATAGTTTTGTTTCCGTATATATTTTTTGTAAATGTTCTGGATCCGGATAGTGAAACAGTTTTTTTGATTACCTTATTTTGTGTTACCTGTAATTCATTTATGTATGTTTCACGTGCGTTTCCCCAGATGTCAATCAAATTATTTAAATGTACCTTTACCAATTCATGTCCCAATTGATATGATTTTTAACTTCATTCACTGATATCCTTAAATAATTTTAATCTTTTTAATCAAATAGTTATTAAAAAAAAACACTAATCAGTTAATTCATATCAAGTCTTGAAATTCTTACCAAAATACGTTTATTATTTATTCAAGTCCGGTAAACTAAAAGAGCCAGCATTTTGATGGTCCATAAGCAGAGATGCTACGCCACTGGTGAAAATCTCCTGCACCCCCCCAAGCAAAGAAATTTCAATTGAAATAATGCGCCCAACGACTGGCCAGATAAAGTTGCGCCACTAATTGAGGAAAAATATTCTATTTGAAAAATAATAAGAGCAAAAAAAAATGAATTCCAACCAATAGATTGCACAATTGAGAGACAGAATGACGTGGCCCTAGACCTGATTCATCAATATCCAATTATTCTCCTTATCTTCCTAGGATGAAATAATAAAAATAATAATTACAATGAATAAGACACGTTATTTAAGATATTACGTTATTGCCACTTTCTGTCTGTATTTTATTGAACGTAATAATATTCGTCATAATACTTGAAAATCTTCTGATGAAGAAGAGTCTGCATAAAGAGCAGTGGAAACTCACGAACGCTAAGGACTGGGGTCATCAAATTTACACTGTAGAAGTGGTAAATAAATAAAATCCACAATTACTTTACAGTAAACACAACTAGTCTTTATTTTAAGTAGGTGCTCTTGACTCGCACACCGATGGGCGCGGGATCGAATTCCGGCGTGGCAAATAAATTTTATTTGATTAATTTGTGTTATTTCACAATTTATTCATTTAAAATAATATATAGTATATTTGCGGCACGTTCCAGAGTGGAAGATACTCTCAGTATCGCCCTGGTGTAAGACCACCATTCAGAATTGAAACGTTGATTGAAATGGCATTAGCCGTGTTTGGTGACCAGATCTAAATATCCAGGTACTTCCCCACCTTCCTCTACCCTATCTCCTTCCCCTCCCTACTACCTTCAGCCTCATAAAATATCCCAATTGGGGCTGCCATAGTCTCACTGGCTTCAGAAGGGAGCAGTTGGGACTCTTGTGCGGTATTCATATAAAAAAAGAATAACTCTCAATATACGCTCGAAATAATTAGATTTGCGACAATGCCGTTTTTTCCATCTGAAATAATTGTTTGATGATCAAAAATATTTTTAGCTGGCAACGTCATAAACTAAGGACCATTGAAAAATAGATTAAATAAATAGAAAAAAATAGGACAAAATGCCAAGTTGTTGGTTGAATATAGAGAGCAGTAACACCTCTCGGAAGGTGAGCTCTGATGTCTTGAAATTTGCACCGATATTTCCGTGAGAAATTTTTAGGTGAAAACCTGGCAATGTCATTTACATCAGGAGCTAGAGAGCTTCGAATATTTCTTTCTGAGAAATGAGATAAAACAAATTATTTGCATTATATTTTATAATAAAAATTTATACTTAATTTGTAGTTCATGGGCAGTAAAACTAGTTGTATCGTAAAATACATTGAGACGTAAAATTTATTGGTCTTTGAAAATTTGTTTAAGGCAGTGCAAACAGATTTATTCGTAGATTCAATACTATTAAGACGTTATATTTATAGATCTATTAAAAGTAATAGACCGCAATCGGATTTATTGCAGGATGTCGTCACTGGTGTTGCATCGGCGCCTTGGAATGCATTTATAGCACCATACCTGCCAAAGTGCATTTATAATATCATCGTACCTACGAAAATGCATTAACATCACCATATCTACCAAAATGCACATATATAAACGTATACACCAAAATGCATTTAAATCACCGTATCTAAAAAAAAAATGCATGTTTTATAACCGTATCGATATAAAATGTATTTATATCACCGTATCTATAAAAATAAATTTATATCACCGTATCTGTAAAAAATGCATTTATATTACCGTATCTATAAAATAAACATTTATATCACCATATCTATAAAAAATGCATTTATATTACCGTATCTATAAAATGTGCATTTATATCACCGTATCTATAAAATGTGCATTTATATCACCATATCTATAAAAACATGCATTTATATTACCGTATCTATAAAATGTGCATTTATATCACCGTATCTATAAAATGTGCATTTATATCACCATATCTATAAAAACATGCATTTATATTACCGTATCTATAAAATGTGCATTTATATCACCGTATCTATAAAATGTGCATTTATATCACCATATCTATAAAAACATGCATTTATATTACCGTATCTATAAAATGTGCATTTATATCACCGTATCTATAAAAACATGCATTTATATTACCGTATCTATAAAATGTGCATTTATATCACCGTATCTATAAAAACATGCATTTATATTACCGTATCTATAAAATATGCATTTATATCACCGTATCTATAAAAACATGCATTTATATTACCGTATCTATAAAAATGCATTTATATTAACGTATCTATAAAATATGCATTTATATCACCGTATATATAAAAATGCTTTTACATCGCCGAATGTATTTACATCACCGTTTCTATAAAAATGCATTTATATCACCGTACATATCAAAAAATTAATTTACATCACCGTACCTATCAAAAATGCATTTATTTCACCATATCTATAAAAAATGCCTTTACACGAATTTATATATCATGATATAACTACGCATCGGAAAATACTAAATTGCACCTACGTCACTGTATCTACCTATCAAAGGTGCATGTATATCATCGTACGAGTATCTACCAAAAATGCATTTATATCACCGTACTTACCAAAATTAATTGCAACAGGTGAGGAATGATTGAAACTTATAATTTGATTGAATTATCATCTCACCGGTGTAAATTTTATCTCTAATAATATAAATTCCGGACGATTAAATAGCATTCCAATTAAAAAAGATATATCACACATCTTTTAACGATAAAATACGTTGAACTTTGACTGATGCCAATTCAGGGGTAATTTAGTTGTGGTTCAAAAAATTGTTTTTTTTTTTTAATATAAATTAATTAACAATACTTACCATATTTTACTACAATATTTATCAATCCGTGCAACAAATTTCAAAAACAATTTTCAAACATTGTTATATTTAAACGTGTAGTAACGATAAAAAAGGATAATTTACAAGATGCAATATACTAAGCTCGCTGCTTTTGGTAACTTAGTAGGAGTGCCCGGGTTCAGGTTTGACTGGATCTTGGCGGCGAATACGAATACTTAGTGGCGGGCCGAATCAGGAGAGACTGGTTGAGGGAGACCTTACCTAGACCTCTCCAGATGGACTCTCTCAACCCATCGCCTTGTACCGCAGAGGGAGAGATGTATTCTTACTCCGTCACTCCTGGACACATTAACCTCAGATTCCTTTCCACCCCTCATACCTTTTTCCTTTCCATAATTTCATCTAATCTATAAGACGGACACACTCGACAATAGCCAATAACAATTTATGTTAGGGGGTACGTACTATATATATGGGAAAAAAAATTTAAGCTGATCTCCGGTACTGTACTGAATCCGCCTATGGTGAAGGAGATTAATCTATATGTCCCTAACGCGTATACTCGTGGGAGATCCCTCGCACTTTTTATGCTCTGAAAGCGAGAACTTGTTTCTTTCAGAACGCGCCATTAAACAGAGCAATTCAACTGCTTAACGATTCTGCATTGAGCATCGACATCTTCAATGTTACCTAAAAAGAGTTCAGTAACTATCTTTTGACATACGTCACAACATAGTTAAACTGTCCCCATGGACTTTTTATTTTATTTTAAATTTTGTGATCTTCTCCGTTATAATTTGGTGTATAACTGTTTTATGGAGAACCTAAAAAAATAAATAAATAATATACAACAATTTTATAAATGTTTTTCTTATATGATTCTTCAATTTGGTTCTATCAATAATCATTTCAAAAAAATATGTTAACAAAATAACGAGATGTTAGCAATCAGAAAACAAAACAAGAGAGAACATTAAACTTCTCCTAATCAGGGGTGATTTTAGCCACTTCTGGACCAAACGATGGTAATCCTGTGAGATATATTTAAAAAATGTATCTGAAAGTGAAGCTAATGTTCTAGCAAGTACTGATGTCGGTACTATAATGCTATAGCCAGGTGCATTCTGATTGCTGTTGGCTGGTTGTATTTCCTAATACTCCTGTCAGAGTCAGGCGAGCTGGTTTTCCATAGCTAGCGGTTCTTAATCCACCAAGAGGCAATTAAATTATGACTGGAAACAATGCACAGATATAATAAATAAAGCACCATTATGCAAAGTGCAATTTATGCGCTCAGCTCGAATGCTAATGATACTTGGTGCGGTGATTATTCCCACCACGACTGTTCCGACAGCGTACATTGCTCACGGATTTTTCAGCACGCGATGATTCCGCACATGGATTACTCCGAACAAAGATTATTTCATATATCACGGAATCTCGCACAAAACATTTACTCGAACATCACCGAACATACTAAATTGCACCTACGTCACTGTACCTACCTATCAAAAATGCATTTATATCGCCGTACCTAAGAAAATGAGTTGAAACAAGTGAGGATTCATTGAAACTGGATTGATATGATTGCATTATCATCTCACCGGTGTAAATTTTACGTAAACAGTATAAATTCCAGACGATTAAATAAGGCTGCAATTTTTTTTAAATTTTTTTTTTTAATCATTGCTTTGAATGGTTACATAATTTGTGGATTTTTCGGCCACCATGCTGGGCTCATGCCCGTGTTATGGCGGTCGAAATAAAAACGATAATATCACGCATTTTTAACGATAAAATAGTTGAACTTTGACAGATCCCAATTCAGGGATATTTGAGCTCATTGGTTAAAAAAAATTGGTTTTTAATATAAATGAATTAATAGTCGCACTTGGAAAACTCCATAAAATATTATTTCATACCGTTTATAGTTAAGGTATGTTGAAAACACAATTTGCACAAAAAATTTCATTTAAAAAAAGGCTTTTTTATACGTTTGAATTTGCAGTGCCCGAGAGCTTATTAACTTGAAGAGCATACTAATAAACTTGTTTTAAATCCTATATATACAAATGATAAATAACCTGCATTGAAGTTTGTTTGTCAGTTGTATAAAAAATTAAAACTACTAAGGCCCAAAGTAAATAGTAATTGCTTACAATAATTATTACTAGATACTCAAGAATCTAGTATTTTTAGGTTGGTAGAAACTTTTTCTTTAAAATTTAATTGTTAAAAGAAACTACAAATTTCTTTGCGGAATTGTATATGTAAGTACCTCATAACAATTATCTATGTCCGGAATAATCCATGTTCGGATAATTCGTGCGGAATCATAAGGTGGAGAAAAATCTGTGCGTAATAATCAGTCATCAATCAACAATAAACAGTCCAATCGCGAGTATCACGCAAATGCTTGTATTATATTAAACGCTTTAAAAGGATAATAAGATATTTCTTTGTTATTTATTTATGTTTTGCGACCAGTCATCTCTGCTCTAGCCAAGGCAAACAATTTAAGAATGATCTTCAACAGTAATCTATGAGCAATTAAACGTCATTTAAACTGCAGGCAACGGTTTTTATGAGTATATCCGCAATTATACTTCACCAACAGATAGACAAACGAAGGTAAATCTTAGTTTTATTATTTTACTCTAAGCCGCACACCAAGAAATCCTTTTTTTATCTATGTAACTTCGTAATTTTCATATAATAATCTGTTAATCGTACATTTAAAATACATACATAGATAACTGATTGTATGTCAAAAATAAACTCGCAGACGGCGAGGTCTGCAAGATTTTTTTTGTCTGGAAAATGAATTTTATCGCATTTTTAAGCTCGCGCCATAATTTCTATCTCATTATACGAATCTTTAAAAATACCTTTAAATGTGAAAAAATGGGTTAAACGTCATTAATATTATTTATTTGTTTAGAAATTTTTAATTTTTCATTAATGTAATAAAAGTGTTTATAGTCGGGCGATAGCGATTAGTGGCTAAATGGACAAAAGCCTCGGATCCCCACCCAGGCGTTGTGGGATCAATTTCTCGGCTTGTTAAGTCTTTTATCATTGCACAAACAAAAAGCTCCACTGATGATGATGATAGTAGAAGTAGTTTTTCAAATATCTTCGGGTTATTCATAACCTGGGAATATTTGCGTTTCTATTTAAAAAGAAAAATGATAGCATCTCTGCCATCTCTATAAACTAAATTATTGCAACTACTATATAAATTAAATGATAGCAATTGCTATATAATACTATATAAACCAAATGATAGCAACTACTATATATTACTCAATTTTGGAGGCGGGTATGGGTACCGCTGCCCCGGAAACCATTTATTGGATAACCAACACCTCTGCCACAGGTCACCCCAAGTGGATCGCTACGTTTGGTGCCCGGGTTCATGGGGTGAGGTTTGTACATGTCTTGACGGAGGATACATCTGTCCTGCACCTGCTGCATGGCGGGCCGAATCGAGAGAGAGACTGGTTGAGAGAGGTACCGCAGTTGGAGGGATGGATTCTTACGTCCGTCCCTCTTGGACACACTAACCTCCAGATTCCTACCCACCCCTCACAACTTCCCAGAACTTCCTATCCTTCTCTTCCTTGAAAAGACCCTCCCCACAGCATCCCCTAAGATGATGCAGGCCCCGAGGGAAATTATTTTCCTCAGGGCCTCCTGTATGGAGCAAATGTAAAAAAACAAAAAAAAACTATATAAACCAAATGATAGCAACTACTACATACTACTAAATAAGCTAAATGATAGCAACTACTCTATACTACTATATTTGGATTGTATTACTAATATCTAAATCCAAAACAGTAAATGAAAAATTCTATAAAAATAGTTATCAATATTTTAGAACAATAAATTATCATCTGTTGGGTCTTACACAATACGGAACGGTATAATGAACAATACCAAGAAATTCCACTTCCGGCAAACTAACAGAACAACACAGGATGTTATCCGGGAAAGGTTTATCGAGAATAAACCGCGAAGATAGGAACGGGCCAACGTCGGTCCTTGCGGAATAAACCCTCGATTCAATACGAACAACGGTATAATAAGGTCACAATACATTTTTAATTCCTCGTTATTTGAACTTCTTCAAAACACTACACCGCGATCCCCAATGAAACCAAAGATTGTGGGCCAGTGTATAAAAACATTCAGTGCAACCAACAGCGTTTACCCATACTACTGTAAATTGCAACTACACACATCGGTGTCCCGCCTTTTTTCGACCTACAGACGAATCGCATAACTTTCATTGCCAGTCTGAAAGTCAGTTCAATTTTGTCGTAGCTCGGCTACAGTCGAAACGCTTCCGTGCTACATCTTATTTTTTTATTATCTATTATCAAATACCTAGAACAAGTCAATTTCAAATAGGTCAATGTTGGGAAATATATTAAAAAAGGACGAGTGTACTTTCAGTTTGAGATTTTTTTAGGATATGTAGTATATATATTAAGGTAAAACTGTTCTAAATGAAATCCTGACACCTAGAATTACGATTTTCGTACACGATAGAGATATTTAATTTGGGTATTATTTTAGACTTGCAAAAAGATCAACAAGTCTCTTAGCGTAAATAAAATATACATTGTGTGTGACAAATTGACATCTGTTCGCCTTTTATTGATTTTTTAAATATTTTTTTAATCTTCACCGGTGGCTTAAATTTCTTAATATTTTATTTTGAAAATTAGGCAGCTATTATAGACAAAACATTTAGTATTCCGTGGTTTCTTGAAAAGACCTCGTTTTCAGTGATAGGTCAGAACAAAAACGTACTTCACAATCTCCCTCTTGCCCATCCCCTTCCTATTGCCACGTTCTTCACTCTCGCGAAATACGGTGACCGGACAACTCAGAATGAAATCAACTCAGAACCTTTTTTGAAAAGTCATTAAAAGTGATGAAAAGAATATACAAAATACTCGTAATTGGTAAAATAGGTTACGTTGGGTTAGGGTTATGGGTTATTTTTTTATTCTTAGCTGTTATTGACTTTTCAAACTGGTTTTGAGTTGACTTGATTCTGAGTTGGCACGGAACCACGAAATACAACTGGCCCCTGTGCGGTAATCATGTAAGTTTAAAAACAATCATGTAAAAATCGGTTAGATTCGGCCCGCGGGTCTCGGATTTTGCATCACTGTTGTGTGCAGACTCTGTATTTACTATTCAAAATAAAACGAAATAAAAAAATTTCCATCGTTTCAACAAAATTAACAACTTTTTCAAATGTATGACGGTATTTCGTGTACCCACCTCTGTCCCTCACTACCGGTACTCACTTATAATTATATTATCCTTAAATGTCCGCCCGAATATCACATTAATTAGCTTAATATGCATTTGAATAAATATTTTTTAAAGTATGAATAACTAATTGACGCTACCGAATAACATCTTAGTTCTTGAAACGCGGTTTTGCCACTCGAAATCGAAGAGCAGAGGAATGCTATAACGAAATAATATAATTTTCAAAAAACAATATAAAACGTTAAACATTTAATTTTATTTATGATAAGATGAGTTACGTAAAACCTCTATATTTAAACAAAATGTTACAAAGCATTTAACTAATCTAAAGATGTTTTTTTATATATGAATACCTCACAAATGTCTCAACTGCTCCCATCTGGAGCCAGTGAGACTATGGCATCCCCCAATTGGGGAATGTTGTGAGGCTTGAGGTAATGGGGAGGGGAAGAGGAAGGTGGAAAAGTACCTGGCTATTCAGATCTGGTCACCAATCACGGCTAAAACCATTTTCAATTCATTCATTTCAAGCAACGTTTCAATTCGGAACGGAGGTGTGCCACCAGGGCGATAGGTACTGAGAGTATCTTCCACTCTGAAAATTCTGGTCTCTGATCTAATCTCTAAACACGGTTAAAGTCATTTGAAGCAACGTTTCGATTCTGAATGTTGACCTTCACGAACAAAGATATTGAAATACATTACATTTCAATATCTTGTTCACGAGTGAACCAGTACTGAGAGTATCTACGACTATCTTTTTTACATTTGCTCAATAAAGTAGGGCCTGAACAAAATAATCCCCCTCAGGGTCTATGTCATTTTAGGGGGTATGCTGTGTGAAAGGTCTTTTTAGGGAAGGAAGGAGAGGAAGTTCTGGGAAGGAAAAGGGTAGATATGAGGGTTAGGTATTTATCATGGGGTCAGTGCGTCCAGGAGTGACGGACGTGTGAATTTATCACTCCCACTGACGCGCAAGGCGGAGAGGTCAAAAGATCTCCCTCAACCAATCTCTCATGATCCGGCCTGCCACGCGGTTGGTGAGCGGACGCATCCACCATCAAGATCCAGATAAAAAAAAAAAAAAAAAAAAAATTAAACCTCACAACTTGAACCCACCCCTGCTAAGTCACCAAAAGTAGCGAACCACTTGGAGTCACCGAAGACAAAGATGTTGGTTATCCAGTAAATGGTTCCTGCAGCGCCGGTACCATACCCGCCATCCAAATTGAGAAATATATAAATCATCATTACAGGTATTAACAATTTAAAGATTAGAGTTTGGGGCCCCCTGCGGTAATTAGCCGTATTCCACTATTTACCGAGAAGAAAAACTAAATAGCTTTACCGCATGTTTGCTGCTTTTCTTAATGAAGGCGATCCACTAGTACAGGAAAAAATCGAAATCGAAATTCACGCCCTTTTATGGGTGGAGTTTAAAAATACTTGAGAAAAAGCTTTTGGAAAGGTTGGAAAAGATATTTGAGAATTTTTTTTTACATGTTTATTTCGTAAAGGCCTGTAAAAAACATTAATTCCTTTTTTATTCATTGTTTATTGTAATATAACGGAATTTTAAAATTGATTTCACGAAAACAAGCAGCGCGGATCCTAACAAGTTGTTTCTCCGCTCCGTCCGGAGGAGTAATGACGGAAGAATGGGGCGGCTGCCAGTCGTTCTTCGGTGGACGGTATAAGGTTCACTTTGATATAACAAATTCGTCGACTGCCGTATTTTCGCCGTGATGTCAAAAATACCAACGCGAAAATGCATATTATATTTTTTTTTGTGAGGTTCGGGCGTAAATTTCATTTTTTTTTTGCGATAATTATATAAGAAACTGAATTTTCTACATTATGCAATAAAACGATATCCGAAAAAGTGTTTATAAGTAGGAGAGTTTGCACTTAAAAATGTTTTTTATGTACCTAATACTTTATTTTTTTCTAAGCTTGTTAAAAGACTTATTAAAAAAATGACCGATATTTTTAAGGGCCAAATATGTTCTACATGCAGTATTTAATTGAAGCATCTATAATACTTCTAAGCGGTCAAATTTTCAAAACAAAAACATACGATTTTGTATGATTTTGCATTATTTAGTATGACTTCATCTTAAGTTGATTCAACAACGCTTTAAGCTTGGTAAGCAGTTAAACGGTGATACCTACATAAACAGAACATAGCGAAAAATGCATTATTGCAACATAGTATGAATTACAATGGTAACATGGTATTAAGGTATCCAATATTGTCTGAATAGAGGTATTTCCTTAGTTAGTATTTTTTTTTAGCAAAATCGTGTTAAGAGGTAAGGGTAGCAGTCCACAATTGAATTATGATATCAATCCAGACGTCTGACAGGTAGGCGTGGAATTGGCAGAGGGAAGACACAGAAGAAAGCAGAGCGATTGCAGTAAAAATTGAGAACCCTGAGACGTACGCTGAGGAAAACCATCTATGGGTACGACCGCATTCTGAAATGATGCAAAGCCGATATAAACATAAGTAATGAATAAAGCTATGAAAGGGACGCAAACGAATTTGTCATACAGCGAGGGTGGACGGAAGACCTGTCGGGATATACAGGATAGGACGCATAGGTTGAAAAAGTCAGAACACCCATCAGTCACGTCTTACATTTTATTGAGGGTGCATATGAACACATATTTTTTTAAATTTTTAAATAATTTTAAAAAATTTTATCTCCCGCGAAGCGTAAAATAACTCTTCTCTGTAATATGTATTATATTTATTAGAAGCTGAAGTTCCCGGCGTTGCCCGGGTTATACACAAATTTTGTCGAAATTATACGTAGAAAAAAAATTTCCTCTTATTTTAAGCTTGCAAAATATCATTAAGAAGTATCAAAATTCTGTTTAGAGGGACTGGCGAATAGAATAGCGTAGTTTTTAGAAATTTATTAAGGTCAAGCGCGCAAAATTCCATCAATCTGAGAACAAAAATTAAGATTTGTGTAAAAATCAAATCCACACCGCCCGCCCTTTTTTACGTTAATACCACAAAGAGTCCCAACTGCTCCCGTCTGGAGCCAGTGCGACTTGGGTGTATGTTGTGGGCTGAAGATAAGGAGGAGGGGAAGGAGGAGGGGCAAAATGAGGTGGGAATTTATCAGGCTATTCATATTTTTGTCTCCAAATAAGGTTAAATCCATTTCAAGCAACATTTCATTTCTAAATGGTGTTGTTACACCAGAGCGATACTAAGAGTTTCTCCCACTCTGGAACTTGCCGCAAATGTGCTATATATTATTCTTAAGGTTAAACGTCACGTACGTTATAATCAACGCATTCACAGATAGCGCCAACCAAATTATTTTAGGTTTTTAATGCTTTTTGCGAGGTTACGCTTTAAAATATTAAGGGAAATTAATTGTTCGCGCACGTACATATTTAATTAGAATATAAATAAATAGTTTTGTCCATAAACAAACCCAAATCTTTCAAGAAAGGCTGAAAAATTCAATTTTGTATCGGTGACTCAATCCAATATTGTATTTTTCAGCCTTTTTTGAAAGATTTGGGTTTGTTTATGGACAAAACTATTTATTTATATTCTAATTAAATATGTACGTGCGCAAACAATTAATTTCCCTTAATATTTTAAAGCGTAACGTGCAAAAAGCATTAAAAAACCTAAAATAATTTAATTGGCGCATTCTGTGAATGCGTAGATTATAACGTACGTGACGTTTAACCTTAATTAATTGTTAAAAAACATAAATTGATAAAATAAAATTTATTTGCGCACGCCGGAATTTAAACCCGCTACCTTCTGATCGCTAGTTGAGAACCGGCCCCTCGACCACATAGGCCCTGTGTCCGCCACGCGTCCCCTTCTTTAAATACTTATTTGGTTATTTATATCGGGAGCCAGTGACACTACGGCATATCAACCTGGGGTATGTTATGTGTCTATATATGAATAAAGTGGGGAGGGGAAGGAGATATGGGAGTCGAAGATGGGGTGAGTACCACATGTATTACCTACATATGTTATTTTATTTTTCGGAGGTCATTTCGGCCAAGCGCAAATCGAGTGAATTTATTTGATAAATTTGCACTTCTAGCTCATCAGCCCATCTCACCGGCCGGGCCGAGCGAGCGATGTCATTTATTTACTTTATTATTTAAATAAATATTCTCTTCCATTAACACCGCGCACTCTAACATATTATCATGTAAAGTTCAATAACGTCCAATTTATCTTAATTTATTGTTATTAAATGTGCGTTAACATACGTTTTTTGATAAAAAATGTGCTAATTGTATTTAAGTTATCATTAGAATTTGACCGTTCGACCCGAGATGGAGATTCTATTCGTTTCAAAATAGGCCACTTGCATCACATTTAAAAAAAAAAAAATTCCGGTTTAGGCAAATATTCTAAGACATTATGTATTTTTTTTTTTAATCGTATTTTTTGAAAATTTCAATCCGAAAAATCAGACCATTTTTATAAACCGGAAAGACGGAACATAATTTTATAGGTGCAAAAAAACGATAATTACGAAGCCGAAAATAATTTTTTAAAAAATAACGTTTTCCACACGAATAGCAATAAATTGTAAGGGGTTCTCTTCGTAACATCTGTAAAAACACCGCCATCTTTATCAAAAAATCAAACCAAAGGATAAGTTCGCATAGAACAAACAATAAACCTAGTGAACGTTAAACGCAAATTCAAAAATTCGCCGGAAATCAAAGTGTAGCCATATAAAAAAAAATTATCAGTGTGGAATTTTACAAAATTAAGGGAACATAATCGGAGACGGGACATTTTCATCTAGTGACGTCACGAGCTCAAATAATGGATTTATTTATTTAAAAATAAAAAACTATACATTTCTAAAATTTTTTACTAAAAAAAATTTTCGTAATCTTAGTAAGAAAATCTATCCACACGATTTTTTCCAACTCGTTATGAAATCCATGCAAGTGGCCTGTTATCATCGATTTATAGTTGACGCTTCATTATTTCATTTATCAAGAAATTTAGTGTTTTGTTCATAATACTTGTTTTTAGCGGGATATTTAAATAAAATGCACAATTATTTTACGGTAAACACAAATAGTCTCTATTTGGATTATGTACAATCAATTTGCAAGTATGACACAGTTTAATGATAGTAAGACAGTAATAAACTATAACAATAACTTTATGGTTTAACAATAAATAACCCAACCGCTCGTGTAATCTTCTAACAAAAGGTTCACGGAAGATGCGCGGATAGGACCGGAAGGCAACTCAACTTTCTCGAGGTATCACATGACCTTATATCGGTCAAACCATCTGTAAGCCAGAGCGGTGGGGTGCAAATTCTAACTAATAGCATTCCTCGTATCTAACTTGTAAGGGACGAAGCGATGCGGGAAAGAGAAGGTGTTAGAAATTGAATACTTATCAATATGCGCTCGAAATAATAAAATATGTAAGATTGTAGCGCGCGGTATTTGGTCCGACGCACGGATCCGAATACTTTCTCTCTCACACGCATAGCGCCGTCTCGCTCGGAGACTTTAGGCTAACCACCCGGGCAAGAAGACACCGCATTGGTTAAGCTACCCCCACCCCTCCGTCATCGGCCGGTACTACCCCGCCCCAAAGGGTATATAATACCGTGCAGGCCTATATGGAACCAGAGTATCCAGTCTCCCCTCCCCAGTGTCAAGTTGAGAGAGCCCTCTGGGTCCTCCTTGTGAATTCAAGTAACAGCGCCCTCGGGGACATTACTTGTAGGGAAACCTTAACCTTCCCCAAATACTCCCCAGTACCAAGTTGAGAAAGCCCTCTGGGTCTTCCTTGGGAATTCAAGTAACAGCGCCCTCGGGGACATTATTTGTATGGAAACCTTAACCTTCCCCCAATGCTCCCCAGTACCAAGTCGAGAGAGCCCTCTGGGTCCTCCTTGGGAATTCAAGTAACAACGCCCTCGGAGACATTACTTGTAGGGAAACCTTAACCTTCCCCCAATACCAAGTCGAGAGAGCCCTCTGGGTCCTCCTTGGGAATTCAAGTAACAGCGCCCTCGAGGACATCACTTGTCGGGAAAACCTTAACCTAACTAAGAGACTACTCTGTTGAGGTTATTACGTGTTTAGCCAGAACGTTAGTGAACATTGTTTTAAACTCTGTAGTGATTATACTTTGTGCTACAACTTTCCCGTACTCTTTTTTTTTACTATAAGCTGTGAACCCTGTATATAAGAAAAATAAACTGACCAACGCTGAAAGACTATTTTCTTATAAATACCCTACCACAAGATGATTTTGATAGATGTTAGTATTAGTGAAGAAGTTTTTCCGGGAATGCACCCAAATGTACCATGTATGAAATAAATATTTTGTTTTACTTATTTCTTCGGTACTAATTATTTTTTTTTTTTTATTTTTTTTTTTTTATTATTTTTTTTTTCATTAATATGTTTTACATGTTGTTAAATGATAATTTTACATCTTAGGTTTTTTACTACTTTTCCATTTAAAGCATATGCTTGTGTATGGAAAAGGAGTGTACATAAATGTGGTTATTACTTAGTACTTAATTAATTTGTAATTAATTTAGGAATTCTGACAAATAGTTGAGAGGAATGAGGGTAGTTTAAGTTAGCGAAGCTAGAGATAACAAATACTAAAGCTGTATGTAGAACGAGAGACTTAAATTTATTTCTTCAATAATCCCAAATTCATTTTTGGCACCATTTTAATTAAGTGAAAACAAATAAATTTGTGTATGTCACAGGCCGATCGTAAAACAAAGGCAGATTTTACGATCGGCCTTAGACATATACACCACTTATTAAATCAAAACTTTCCTTCGTCAGGATAAAATTAAAAATAATAAAATGACAAAATACAAACAGTTATAGACATATAAGTACCTATAGACAACTAACATTACAAGGTGTGGTGCTTAATTAGTTATAGAAAACAATTATAAAAATTAAAAATTATTTTAAAGTATGTAATAATTGCATTTGTACATTAAAAACTTTTATTAATTAAAACACAAAAAAAACAAAGGGTTGGCAAGTTGTCTAAATTACAAAAATAAACTATTATTAATATAAGTATTAATATGAAAATAAATTTAGCAGATGACTGTTTTTAAAAAATATTTGGTTATTAATAATATTTCATTCGCTGTTTAACTCTTTCTAATTTCTGCAATTTATTGATAATTTTGATTAAATGAGTGTTGTAAAAAGTGATTTTTACTCACTTAATAAGATTTATTTAATTATTTTATGTATACAAATTTTTTATGTACATTAAAAGTAAATATAACCAATAATTAACATTCGTTATTGATAGTTAAATTATGACACGAAGTGTAAACTTTTTAACGATCGAATGAAAAATATCAGGGGACAAGTTAATTAATTGTGTAATCATTATTACATTAATGTAGCGGCCCTATCAACGGTAGGTTATTTCTGCATCTGGTAAAAACAAACGCGGTATGTCTGCGCGGTCTTGTGAAATTGTCGGGAGTATAAAACTATTTTTTTGTATTACAGTCAGGAATACAGATACGGCGTTCAGAAGGTTACGTTATCAGCAAAGCAGTTCCTTTTATCGGCGAGGCTATTAATATCCAGTATACTAGACAGAAAGGCTGCTGGTTAAAACCAGGGACAATATACAAATGACACTTATGAAAATTATGTATTACAAATGAAATTGACCAGACCAGCGAAACAGAGGAACATAGGGACGCATGGAGGTGCATGCCATATTGAAACAATGCGTCCCAGACTCGTCTAGGAGATGGAGAAGATCAAGCGATCTTTTTGATTGGGGTTTTGCAAATCCAGCGCCTTTTTTAAATCCCGCGGGATTGCGGGATAGAATTTGGAAATCCCGCAGGATTGGCAGTACTTTTTTATATTGTTTGGAATCAATCATCTTTGGTACTAGTCATATTATAAATAAAGGTTTCGTAAACTAGTACCAGCAAGAGCTCTTTATTCTCACGCATCTTGTTTAAAAACGAAAAAGACAGAAGATACTAGAACGATAACATCACGTACGATATCTCGCTGGGAATAGTACAATTGACATTTTAAGTACACTTTGATAAGATAATAAGAACCTAAAAAGTATAAATATTGTCACCGACTCTCCATAGTCATTTGAGATCAATGATCTTTGGTAAAAGTAATATTACAAAAATTACATTGAATACGCTATCTCTGCTACCACACTAGTTGATGAGACGTGGGACTCTTAACAAGGTCTGAGCTTCCTGAAGATATCTCCCTCTGATAACTCCGTCCTCAAATGGGGATATTTCGTTCTTCAAAATCGATTCCGTCTTGAAGTTTCCGAGCTTGAAATTTGACTACATCCTCTCTTCTTAACATTAAGTTCAGTTCCTCTTTCATTGTGAAAAATTGACCACCACTTACTTATGTAAACAGCGTAAATTTAGATTTTTTCAAACCCGCACATAAAAATCCCGCAAATCCGCTGGATTATTGCTGAAATCCCGCGGGATTGCGAGATTGTAGGATTGCGGGATTGAAAACCCTATTTATGATGCACGCATCTCTTGTGAGAGAGAAGGATAGGTTACAACGGTGCTCTCAGCAGCAATACCATAGGAACTGTGCAATGTACAAGTAATTTCTCGAGAGTAGTAAGTACTTGAGTCTTCTTGGGAAGCGAGATAAAATCTCAATGTTGTGTCTGTGTGCCCATTGATTGCCATTTCAAATGCTCCCAGTGTTTGCTCTTCTCATATTACTGGGAAGCAATCATTGTAATCATGTGGGTGCAAGCAACGAACGATTCTACAATATCATTATATTACTTTGACTGTGAACTTTTCGCTCCCTTTTTTAAACTAAGAAACGAGTGATATTTATGAGAAGCGTTTTCACGAAGAGAAATTTCCTCCCAAAACTTTTTTGTAAAAATCTTATTATCTGTGTAGGTGTCTACGAAATGGCTTATTCAGATTTTCAATCAATATACTAGTATATTTACCTGCATGATGAAAATATCAATTAAGGACTCTTTTTAATCACAGCAGTAGTGGGATGAGAAGATGTACTGCCACATAATTCCGTCTTGGTACACACTCCTCACTTCATCCCCGCTTACATTTTCTTACACATTATTCTATTTTTCTGGCTTTTGACATGACCCCCCACTCAAGTATCTACGCGTTCCTGTTTAAGTCACTGTAATTTAATGTGTCAAATAAATTTCTTATGTGTATTGTAACTCAGTTGTAGATAAGTGTCGGTTAAGAAAAACTACATTGAACATTTGTGGTAGTAAAAAATCAAGTTATTGATTTTTCATATTTATTTTAAAATAAGAAAATAGATGTGAAAAAAAAACTTTTTTTCAATCAATTTTTGATAATACAGGAAGGTTAACGCTAAAAGAATGCGCCGCATACCTACCTGGATTTTAGGATAAATGTTAGAATAAACTAATTAAATTCATTATACAACAAAAAAAATGCCACATTCTTGAGTTGTATATTATTTACTGCCTTTTAGACAATAAACAATTCTCATATAACAATAATGACGACAATAAACCCACTGCTAGTAGCTAAGTGGACAAACGGAACAGGTTGCGCAAGCAACATTTTCTGCTTGTAATAATGGTAGTAGGAGATTTTTAAATCAGTAAAAGTTCTCAATCATTGCAGAAGCAAAATTTTCAAGTTAAAATGAAAAAGAGTTGTGGCAAATATTGCCAGATTTTTCATAACCCAGGAACGATCGTCTTTTCTTTTTACAGTTAAAAATAATCACATTTTATGCTGGTTAGCTATGCCTCCCAATCGACGATAACAGAATACGAAATGAATTCGACAATTTATTATAAAGCTTTTATCTAAAAGCGCCGATTACCTCAAGAAATCATTGAATTCATTACAAATATAATTTAAAATTAAATAATAATCCCATATCCTCATATGCTAAGACTGCTCAGTTAATTGGGCGGTTTTAAACATTATCACCTCAAACATATTATATACCTACTTATTCATAATAAATAGCGCGATCATTTTTTAATACATAGACTAACTGTCAATTAAGCACGTTTTGAAAATTCAATTTTGTATCGAATAGTGAATTAATAAACTGTGTTTGTGTCTAGTTAATGAAATCAATAAAGTTTTTCAGTGACAAAACCATTAAATAATAGCAACAAAGTTGGTAGACAAGAATACATAAAATAAAACGAAAATACTAAAACTTTATATTTTTTCGTTTTTTTGCATGATTTATTATAATACTTTATTTGTATATTTACTAATGTGATCCCGGCATACGTTGCAATGTCATTTAAATAGAGAAATTGTTTCTCTCTGCGTGTCCTTACCCATTCATCCAAGTTCCACTTCCGCCTCCCTTCCCATCCCTGTAAAAAAATTGTACGCTAGGAGCATTTTTTAAGGTTAAAAATACAATAAAATCAAGGCAAGTTCGGTGAGCCACTAGCAAATCCACCGTAATTGTTTCGGCACATGAGTTAAGGTAGTGTTAAACTTTGTTTTAATTGGTGAAAGCGAAACATTTTCTCTGAGAAAGACATTCCTATCTAAACTCACACCTTAGTATACTCTATAACGACGTCACAACGACTTTATATTTTCCACGCTTGTATTATAAACATCTTAAATCCGTGCAACATTAACTCAATATTGACAAACGAAGATAGCATCGTCACGTTCATTGATACGGAGCACGTAATGGAATTATCTCACGCACATACACACGCCCATGACGTATCCATCGAATGACAATCAATGATTGATATAAAACACGTATGTGTTACGTAGGTACTGACATATTCGCACATTCGCACTTTATACTAATTTTCGAGATAGGAATCTTTTAATAGCTCCTATGAGTGGAAAAATCCAGTTTTTTTTAAACATTTTTTATTACTTTTTTTGTAAAGTACCTACGTTCGTCTTCATAGTAAAATATGTTTAAAATTAAAAGAATTTAGAGTCAACAAGAGAATTTGCATCACATGTCGTCATATCGTCGTAGATCTCGTCTGCATTAGTGGTTTTCTTGGTAACTTCATGCATTCTTATTTAAGCTATTTTTTTAGATATATATCTTTTAATATTCTGAAAGAGAAGATAAATCAGTTTTTTCACCACGTTTTTTATTCCTTTTTGCGTAAAGTCTTAATTGTTTACAAATAAACATTTTTTAATTTGTTAAAATGGGTTCATATTGAAGAATTAAAAGGCAGCAAAAGAATATATTTATCACATACGTCACAATGTTGGAACCTCGTTTGTAAAAGCGCTCTGAGCGATGTCAGATGACGTCAGAGCCGAGCCGGAGTGTTAAAATCTGCTGTTTTTTTTTTTAATAATACATATTTCAAAATCGATTAAATAAATAATTTTAAGAATTATTATTATTCACAATAAAACTAGTGGATTCAGATTCTATGAGTGTTGTTATTCGTATATGATTATTATGAGGTAATAAAATTTCAAATTTACTTATAATTATTACCATCGTTCATTTCTCCAATGAAAATTTCATGCTTTCTTTGCATGCATCGTATTGAGACATAGGGAGATGTTATAGTGCGGATATCTGTAGCTCTGTTTATTCGTAGATATTTCACACCTGAAGGAGGCGCGATGATTTCTTTGTTGTCTGCGAAAAACGTTGAAATTGAAATCTTAACGTTTGGTTTGCGTTAAAAATAATAATATTCGATTCGAGGCTTGTTTATAAAACTACTATCTGGTAAAATATTACAGCGTTTTGATGGCTGGCTTCAAAATTGTGACAACTCGAAAATATCAGTTCTGAAAGATATCAGCATGTTGTCTTTACCATTTAATTACAATAAATTCTTAAAAGAACTTGGTGCTGTTTGGTAGAGTTTTTTGGAACTATGTAAAAAAAATCGTGGGTAATTGAAAAAAGTCGTAGTGAAACTGATACTTTTTTTCTACACAGTCAAATAATATTTTGTACAGTGTGGAATATTAAATAAAAAAAAATAATCGTACAACAAAATATATTATATCAGTGGCGGTCCGTGAGTTTTCAGTGAGCTAGAGTGCTAAGATTAAAAAATACGACGTTATTAATGTTGCTATAGCTGAAAATGATTTATTTTTTTCAAAATTTCTATATTTTGTATGAATATTTTCAGGATTCTTTCAGTTTGGGTATGTGCCGCATCCACATTTCAGTATATCTTGTGTGTGTACCTACTTTATTGCTTGATTGGATGTGAAGAGATTATTAAAAAAACGTATTTTAAAAAATAAAATAACAATCGGGAATCGGACACACACATTTCGAAAATGTTGCATATTTACGAACAGGGAAATTTGACAGCCTGAATTGGTTTGATTAAAACTCTAATTAGCTGTTCAACAACTTGGCACTCAGGCGTGGGTTATTATTTACTAATTATTACAATATATTTAGGTAGGATTCTATTAATTCATCTTACATCTTCTGAACTGTATAAATTGTGTATAATAACGTTCATTTGATTCCATAAACAGGCACAAATGTTATAAAAGGCAAAATATTATCATTTCTAGTTTTGACACGGTCAAGTCGTGGTGGAATTACGTTATAATGTCTTTTTGTTTAGATAAAACAAAAAATGAAATATTTAAAATCTTTGTGTGTGATTGGCCCAAGCTTTGTATTAGTATTCGCTGAGTGTGTACATAATATAAACTGGAATACCACGAACAAAAAGCCTTCGTTACTAGGAGTAGTTTTGCCTGCACGGTAGGAGAGTAAATATTATCTATTCAGTAGGTCGGGCCGTCAATGTACAAAATTTATTTTTCATGGAGATATTGACTCAAAGGATCTTACTATTGACATCAACAATTACCATAAAATAAAAGAATTTGGCATTCTCTGACTATAAAAATATTACCGTTTGTTATTTCGGCTACTGGCATTATACCTAGCTCTCTCATTCAAAATTTAGGCGTATTAGATTTGTCAAAAAATTTGTACATAAAAATGCAAAAGGCGGTCATTTTAAATACATGTAGGATTACGAAAGATTTTTTAAATATTTATATTGAGGGATCAGTAGGATTTATCGGACCAGTTAGGATTTCATCAGAGCCGAACCCTCTGATATGAAAATATCTGGAGTCGGTGAAATATTTTCCCATTATGTTTCTGGTGGATTGACGTATTGTTCTTGTATTGTTTTATTCTTATATAGTGCACTTACATTGCGTTAATTTACTAGATATTCATTTGTGGAAAAGTGTGTGGAAGGGTTTAGTCTTTCATTTGGGAAAGATTCAACCCGGACATAAAATCTGGAGCACCGTAAATATTGTAGGTGAATAGCCGAGTCTAAGCAGTATATTAGATTGAGTTTTTGGTCTGGCACCTACCATAATTTGGGAGGCGGGTATGGGTACTGCTACCCCGGGAATCTTTTATTGAATAACCAACACCTCTTCCATAGATCACCTCATGTGATTCGCTTGCTGACTTAGCAGGGGTGCCCGGGTTTATGGGGTGAGGTTTATCAAGGTCTTGGCGGCCGATGCGTCTGCCCACTTGCTGCGTGAGTGGCGGGTTCGAAATAGACTGGTTGAGAGAAGTATTTCCAGCCAGAATCTCTCGACCCACTGTCTTCCACCGCAGTTGGAGGGGTGGATTCATTTATCCGTCACTCCTTTACACACTGACCCCCAAATTCCGACCCACTCCTTTTACCTATTTCCTTCCCAGAACTTCCTCTCCTTCCTTTCCTTAAAAACCCTCCACACAGCATCCCCTAAGATGACATAGGCCCTGAGAAAAAAATACTTTCATCAAGACCTCCTGTGTGGAGCTAATGTAAAAAAAACCTACCTACAAAAGTCCTACTGCAGCCAAAATGACCATAATTAAAGCGACATCTACTACAATTACCAGAGATAGTTCTCGACTCCTATACCCAAATTAAGTATTCACCAGATTTTTAATAGATTATGCAATATTAAATAAAACTGACTTTATTAGGTAATATTTGATGATTGATATGAATGACAAGTATAAATTTAAAAAAAAGCTATGTTGACCCACCCTAGCGTACGGTGTGGGTATAGTGTGTGTAGATCGATTTCACAATGCGCCGAGATGAAATTGGTTTACGAAGCTGTCATGTTAAAACTAAGCTATCCCATTTTGCAAGCGACTTTAATATAATAATTGGATTATGCTTCTGAAGTTACGCCACACCCGATGCTTTATTAAGTTCTTCAGATTCAAATATTGTCAATTCTTCTTTAGATTCAAATGCAATTATCAATTGCTCTTCAGATTCCAATACATATGGTAATTCTTCTTCAGATTCAAATACAACTGTCATTTCGTCTTCACATTCAAATTCAACCGCCAATTCTTCTTCAGATTCAAATTTAATTGTCATTTCTTTTTCACTTTCAAATTCAACTGCCAATTCTTCTTCATATTCAAATTCAATTGTCAATTCTTATTCAGATTCAAACTCAATTGTCAATTATTCTTCAGATTCAAATACAATTGTCAATGACATGTTGTGACGTATTCTTCGGCCTGCACATATGACTTTTTGCCATTATATTTTGCCATATTTACCTTCGTGCTTATCGCTAAGGAAGCGAGCGTTTAACCAGCCAGCGGTCGAAAATCCATATTTCGTCGAAAGAGGTTCTTACGATCGTACAGGGCCGTTCCAATGAGGAAGATTATTAATCTCCGTACCAGCTTTTTAAAATTATAACTCAATATCGATTTTATTTCATTCCAAATTTGTTTAATTTTTACCTACATCTAAAAATGCTGAAAGGCGTGTTGATAAAACTATTAAAATTATGTACTTTTTGTAATTATTTTCTTATTATAAGTATTTATCATTTTTTAATAATGTCTAAGCAAAATAAGAATGTAAAAAAAATTGAAATATATAAGTCTTTAAGTGCGCAAATAAATACACGAACGGACCAATTTTCGTCAAGAAACAATTGTACGTATATATTTTTTAATGATTTTATTTAAACTAAAATTTAAATTCTGTAACATGCGTTTACCTGATAATGTATTGATTTATTTTACTGCATGATTATATGGTTTGAAATGGGTGTTGTATAATACAAAATCTTTTATGAAAATATAACAAAAATATGCCAACGACCTTTGGTACCTATAACCTTATTATACTAAAAATAAACATTTTTTATCAAAATTTAAAACACAGGTTTACTAGATAAAATAACAATCTTTCGACATAAATTTATAATTTTTTTGTGGAAAAGAGTCAATGCGTCTAAAAACTGATTTAAAATTGACATAAGTATTTCTGGCTTTCTCTGGTTACGCTCTTAAAGGAGGGGGATGTCAGGGGAGTTATTTTAAAATTATAAGGGTTTTTCAATTTTAAGTCGAGTTTCACAACTGAATTTCCAATTATTTTTTATTTTTTATATCAGCTCCACACAGGAGGCCCAAAGCCACAAAGAATGATTGCGGAGGAACGTTTTACGGAAAGAAAATACGTGTTGGGTAGAAATATGGAATGTGGTTGGGTAGGAATATGGTCAATGTGTTTAGGAGTGATGGATGTATGAATCAATCCCTACCAATGCAAGTAAGGCAATGTTCCGAGAGAGTCCTGCTGGAGAGATCTACAAGTCTCCCTCAACCGATCTTTCCCAATCCGGTCCGCCCCGCAGCAAGTGGGCAAACGTCTCCGCCTCCAGGACCTAGACAAACCTCACTCCCACGAACTCGGCCACCCCTGCTAAGTCACCTAACATATCGAACCACTTGGGGTGACCTATGGAAGAGGTGTTGGTTATCCAATAAATGGTTCACGGGGTGGCGGTACCCGTCATGTCTCCGTCATGTACCCGTCTGTCATGATTCAATTCAACTGTTGGTTCATTCGATCGTGCAATGTCTTTTTATGGTATTCTGAACTGCTTCAATTCACCCGAGTTGACATTTTATACCTTTCTCATCCATTTATTATTCGTGTAATCGTGTTATTTTACATAGCGTTTTGGTTTCGGCATTTTGCATTCGCGATAAAGAATTATTAAAGAATGCAAACGTATCTTTATCAAGATAATGAATTTATACACGAAAACACTTGGCACAAGTTTGCTGCTATGGGCGACGAAATGTCTAGACCCTGATTAACTGCCCAGCAACTGAAGTACCTAGAAACGCGCAAGATAATATATGACATTCATCGTTTTTTGCATAAGAAAGTATAGTCTGTCAATTAAGAGTAGAAAATATAAAAAATGGAACTACAAAATTTGTAGGCTGGCAACACCAATTTAACTGTCAAATAAAAGCGCAATGACACTCTAAATACAGAACACTGTAAATCGCATTTCATTTTTTTTGTCAAAAAAAAAAAAAATAAAACCTAGAAGCACTGTTGTTAAGGTAGCTACTTTAATGACATAAAATTGTTTTAGAAAATGATTTGCTTTCATTTAATTTATCATAGTTTTGAATTTAACAGTAGGTAGAAAGAATAAATCACTTATTGTGAGTTTAGTTACACTGCTTTTAAATCTGAATGAGTTTAATATATTCAGATCTAAAATTAGAGACATGATCTAAAGCCAGGTACTTAAGATAGTTTAAATAAATTTGAGCAATTTCTAAACTGTGCTTTATTTTTTTTACAATATCATTATTCTTCATTATGTGAGCACAAAATTGAAAAAGGTAGAATGTACCTATTTGCGATCTTATTTTGATATCAATGGGTATTATTGCAATGAAAATATTGTTTTTAAAGTTTTATGCATTTTTAATTTTTTACAAAAATGTGGGTTACACAGCTTTACATTTCCACCGTGTATGTTTTTAGTAATGCCATTTGAACAACAGTGACGCACTCCTATGTTTTCTACTCTTATTTGGCAAACTGTAGTAAATTTATAGCAGCCACGTTTTTTTTCAATTGTCATCTCTACAGCCTGTGTGTAACCTACAACAAAAATTAATAGGTTTTTTGACGGGAAGTGGTTTAACCTTTAACCTCGATGACATTGAGCGAGTTTACAAGCTATTAGCCGGAAAATTTAAAAGCGGGTAAATCGGCGATTGTCATAATGACACACAAAACTGTCTACTCGCTCAGTAGCGACAGTAGAAGCTAAAATAACGACTCCCGCGAGAATCAATTCGGTCGATATTTTGTCAAAAACTTAAGCGCGCAGCTAGCGCCACACGCCAGCCAGTAACGAGAATTACGGCTCCCGCGCGAACTAATTCTAACAGTTGCGAAATCAGCTGTTGGTAGGCCGCCATATTGAGCGAGTAGCGAGTAAAGTTGACCACCTTTCAACTTTTTTCGTAGATTATCCACAATCTGCTAGTTAGCTAGTAATACGATTACACTAAGCAAGTTTACTGATAGATAGTGAATTTCCCAGATAGTAGCTTGTAAACTCGCTCAATGTCGTCGAGGCTTTAGTGAGGTGTATGTTGTCCGTGTGCTGTATGCACGACGGAGATTTGACAAAGCGCATTCACTTCACAGTGTTCACAGTAAACGAACGCTTCGAGATGAAACCACTTTTTCCTCCACGCGATCTCTCGTTGCGTCACGAGGCCTCCGCGTATTCACAAGATGAGAGCGGCCATCTACGTTGATAGAATAATTCATTAAACAGACGGCAAATTACCATTGCGGAGGCGAAATGTATAAATAATACCCGAATATCCTCCGGCTGGAATCTTTTTATGACAAAACTTTTAGTTATAAGTACATCGCCAAATTTCTTGTCCGCTTCATTATATTGTAGGGCTGTTTCGGTGCAATCTTGTACATATCTCCGAGATACATGTCCTGTTTATTAAGCTACTCACGAAATCTCTCTCAGTAATCAAAGGGTATATATTTCATTCTTGTGTGGTGATATAGATCAATGAACCGAGTACCAATAGGTATCTTTAAAGGGGAAAAAACACCTTGCAGGAAACGTTATTAACGCTAATGACAGACATTGCACGAAATGAACTTCCTAAGGACCTCCAAAAAAAAATTAAATTTTTGAAAAAAAAAAATTAAAAACTTTTGAAAATTAAAAAGAAAACTTTGTTGAATTCATTATGGAATTGAAAATTATATTTTATTCGGTGCTATACCTAATTTATTGAAATGATAGGTAATATATACAATTTTCATGTGATTTTATAAATTATAAAATATGATCAGTTATATCTCATGCACCGATGACATTCAATTTGGGAGGCGGGAATGGGTACTGTAATTAGGAAATAATATAATAATGCTCAAAAATGTTCACTGTAAATCAGTTGATTACATAAAATTTGTAAAAAAATAATACTAGGATACTAGGTACGTATTAAAGTGATTTCTGACATTATTTGGACTAAAAAATTTAAACGAAATTTTGGTCTCCGCTGACATTTTTTTTTCAACGTAAAACACAAATATCAGTAGGTATTGGACAAGGATCGGAATGAGAGATTTGGCAGTTACTAGTCTGAGTGATCCATGCCATATGGAAGAAAGTTTTTTTTATTTGGTTTTGAATAAAAAAATTAAAAAATTCATCAGAGACCAAAACCATTTACGTCTTTTACTCCAAATAGTCAGGAAACACTGGTTAAAGTAAATCGAGCATGTCCTGTAACACCTTATAAACAACATATAAGTATTAACATATACCAAAAATAAATCAAGGTAATATGTCCAAACAATTTTTAAAAATACCTTGCCTTACAAATTACAAGGAGTTGAAGTATTAATTTCAATGGGTTAAGAAGTTTTCCTTTCTGTGGCATTGTACAAAAACAACCCTCGAGGCTTCGAGTCACGCACCCTGGTAAAATAAAATATTAGGCTGTGGATATAATATCGTGGAGGGGTGGTTGGATGACTAATGTCATAATGTGCTATTGTTGGCGAGAATAGTGCCATTCTGTCTATCCCCACGACTCTAATTCAGATATTAATATTTAAGTATTTCGTTGAATTTTTTTTTGTGTAGGTACTTAACGATGTTTAAATAGGGTACTAGTAGGTATCAGTTTATCAGTTTAAAGGGGCGAATATTTTTTTTTTACATTTTCAATTTGGGAGGCGGGTATGAGGTCAAAACGGCCTCCCTCAATCAGTCTCTCTAGATCCTGGAACGAAGACCTGAACAAACCTCACCCCATGAACCAGGGCACCCCTACTAAGTCACCAAACGTAGCGAACCACTTGGGGAGACCTATGGCAGAGGTGTTGGTTTTCTAATAAATGGTTCCCGGGGCAGCGGTAATAAGCTTATATTCAGAACAACAGTATTATTTATCAGAAAGCAGTTAAAATATAATTAAATATAATATCGCGCTAAAACCTGTCATGTTTGACAAGGAAGTTTGCCAAAAAATTAAAAGCAAAAATTATAATCTCAATTGGTTAATCATTTTGTGGTTCGGGAAATGCGAATCCTTTGCAGAATGTTATTATTTCAGCAGTTATTTCAAAATTAAGTTTTGGCCATTTTATGTATATATGTAATATCCTGAGAAATATAAGTTTATTTGTTTATTTTAGATTACAACTTATGAGAGAGAATAATCTAACATTGATTTAGAAGGAGATAATAACTACTAATAAATCTAAATGAAACATGAAACAGAGCAAGACACGGAAAATCAAAAGGGACACTTGTCCCGGTAAGACTGAGACCCCGGGTTCTATTCCCAGTTGCGACCGTTACAATTTTATTTTCTGTGTCTTGTTCTGTTTCATGTTTCGTTTGTATTTATCTGTATTATCGTTTTCAATTATTAATATTACATTTACGGGTAATCAAAAAATATAAATATTGTTTGAGATCTAAGTACTCCTAAATTTATTTTTTTAAAATCATTCTGAGAAAGAACAGTGCAATTTAATAAACCATTATTTAGAAATATATCTACTCGTCTTTGAGATTCACTTTTGTTTTCTTGATTAAATAAGTGTATGAATGAAGTTGAATCTTTGGAGTGGAAAATAACTTAAGTCCTGACATCCGATCGAGCTGAAACTCAGCAGATAGGCTCGTTGTTGACGACAATGAATTCTATCAACTTTTGGCGGTAATCAGGCACACATTTTTCTGAAATTCGATGCCATTACAGCAGTTAACACACGATAGAAATGTCGGTCTCCTCCTACCGGGATTTGACTCAGTTTCTAGCGTGGTTGACTCCGGTACCTGGATAGGAAGGTTCAATCCTCAGTCAAACAATTTTACCTAAATTTCAAAAAAAAAAAAAAAAATTATGTAAGTATTATGGTAAAAAAATATTTTTTCACGGGCTGATTTAAAAAAAACGTTTCATTAATGTTATTGTGCAAATATGTATTTATGGTGATAAAATAAAAACATAAACAATAACTAAAACAAGAACTAATAGCAGTCACGAAGTACAGGAAAAATAGTATATTAATTAGGTAGTTAGAGGTATCTTACCAAATTCACGTAACCACTACAAGACTCGGCATAAATACCTACACCAAACTAATCAATTTCCTCCATTACCAAATAATTTTATGTATTTACCTTTGAATCCTGGTATCTTCTACCGGAGCAGCGACGATCTTCACAGATGAGAGAAGAAGGTGTTTCTCTGACTAGTTGACCACAGGGCAGACGCAGTGCACCAGCCAACAAGCGGTACAAGCGTTACGAGCGGTACAAGCGGTACAGGCGGTGCGGTATTACCGGTCACAACTCGTGGCGAACAACACTCGCGACTAATAATAACGCAATAACTTGACACTTATTTACTTTATTCGACGCCGGTGTAACCACAAAATATCTATATTTAATCTAAAAAAGACACGTTCAGAGGATTAGACATACCGCAAATGCATCAAGGACTCGCAGTTCACCACACTGCACATGAAAACATCATATTTAATGCACCTTCTATTACTAACTACTATGCACTTTAGAATAATTAATATTATATCGAAAGGATGGAACTAAAGCGAAAACTCTGACGTTGACAAGAGTTTGCTAATTTAGGCATACTAATATCGTCTTTACCTATACTCCTAAAAGTTCAAAAACGGCTAATCAAAATCTGTTTAGATTTTTTTAATGTGAATACCGCACAAGAGTTTCAACTGCTCCCACAAGGAGCCAGTGAGATTATAACGTCCATCTATGTTGTGAGGCTAAAGGTAGTGGGGATGGTGAAGGAGGTGGGGAAAGGAAAGTTGGGGAAGTACCTGTCAATTCAGATATGTTCACAAAACTCGACTAAATCCATTTCAAGCAACGTTTCAATTCTGAATGGTGGCCTTACCCCAGACCGATACTCGGCGTATTTTCCACTCTGTAAAGTATCGCAAATATACTATATATTATTTTTTAATTAATTGATATCCAAAAACCCCAAATTAATCAAAAGAAAATTATTTGTATTTGTTCCCGTGAACTTCGTATTGCTATTTGAGAGCCTTACCCCTCAACCGTGGAGACCGTCAAGGGTGATGAAATTCCGAATCTTCCCCATCCTAAAAAATTCTTCCACTTAGCATCCTGAGTTAAAATTGAAAAATAGGAATTTTCCTGATTTCATCAGATTTTCATATTTTTCGCTCACATTCCAAAACCCTCTGCACTCTAAAATTGGCTTATTCAACTGTAAACCTCTGAATTTCTTCAGGGATGGAATTGAAAAATCTATTATTGATTATTTTACGTATGTTTATTTAAAAAGCCCTTTTAAACAGTACAAATTGTACAATACACACATTAGAAGACGGACGTAAAATAAACGACCTAACCTTTTAATTAAAAATACTTAACTCAAAATTCAACTGTTGCGAACTCCTGCTACTCATAAACTTACGAATACCCACAGTGACAACACGAAAAAATACACTTTTCTACTGCATTCATAAGCAGAACTACATTGCCTACTCTCCGATACAACGGCTTCACACTATGAGAGATCAGTACTTGGGTAATGTTGATATATTTAATATCAACTTGGCGAGTTTTGTGGATCTTGTAAAAAATTTATTCCACTATTCCTAAACACGTCTGTATTTTTATAATTTGTTTGCATTTTTTATCTAGTTTATTATTATTTTTCTTTTGTTTCACAATTATCTGTCATGAATTAATTGTACTACCAAACATGTGAAAGCCCCCTGGGCGTTAAATAAATAAATAATAAATTAAAATAACATTTTAACAAAATAACAATCCATGTTTACATACTTTTTAAAAAGCTTTCTTTTTAATGTAGCTTTCAAATGAACCATAATTAATATATAATACATTGTAAACCTTATTTTAAAATTTCAATGCACAATAAAAACAAATATTAATAAAAAATTTTTGTTTTGCCTTCTGTTGGTAAGTAGGTACTACAGTACGAGAATGCTTCTCCGTCGGCCATAATTAAGGCGGCGATCTGCTAACAATAGGAATACTGTCACAAAGTGAAATTGCATTATTATATTGTATCTCGTGTTGCGGTGTTACGGTGTTACAACAACATAGGCAAATGGCACATAAATACGTATATTATAAATACATTGGGGTGTTCGCTTCGTGCTGACTGCAGACTGAGGTGTTCGTTTCCCGGAAAAGATTTGCACCTAATAGGTGAAAGTCAGAATATCTTTCTAATAATGACAAATATTACTATGAATGCGAAAGCTTTTGACAATTTAAGCGAGCAGCACTATAAATATTGTACTGAGAAGATGTACAGTTTGCAACAGCAAATAATTTTTTCACATATTAATATGCTTTGATTTCAGGCGTTTTTATAAGGAAAAAATAATTAAAACTACTCAGTTTTGTTAAGTACCTATGTGTTGCATTGGTGTTTTTTTGATAATAACAAATGAATCACTATCTTATATTATAATAATCGCAAATGAGTGGTTTATAAATAATTTGTTTTTCAAAGACTTTTAATAAGTGACTTATCTGAGTGGGAGTGCAAAATGTAACTTAACGATTTTTTTTTGTTATATCCACATTGTTTTGAGCTTATTTTTAAGTGTAGGTACCTACAAAAACAACCTTTTTTTAAATCAAAATCACGACATGTGTTTTTTATGTTATTTTAGGTAAGTAGGTACCTTTTTTAAATAGTCCAGTCGGAACAGCTCTTAAGTTTAAAATATATGTGAGTATATATATAAGAGTGACCGCCACTCACATAAGAGTTGAGGTTTGAGGTCCGTAAGTTTTCAGTCAGCTTGAGTGCTAAGATTGAAAAATAAGACCATATAGATGTTGTTGTAGCTGAAAATGATTTTTTTTTAAATTGCAATATTTTGTATGTAGATTTTCAGGATTCTTTCAGTTTGGGGATGCGCCGCATCCACATTTCAGTATATCTTCATACAAAAAGTTGGAATTTTGAAAAAATAATTATCGTTTTCTGCTACAATAACATCAATAACGTCGTCAATCCTAGCACTATAGCTCACTGAAAACTCACGGACCGCCACTGATATATATATAATCATGAATGCACATAGCAGAACATTAAAAAACTAATTTACTTAATTATAATACTTTTTTGTAATAGCTTACAGAAAACGATAGTTCATAAGAATTGTGTCGGTGATTACACCTGGTTAATAGGATATTGTTTAAAAAAATGTCATCATTTTATTATTATTTCATTTCGATTACATATTTTCAAAATCATTTGTTTGTGTTGTAACTTAAACGCAGTATGTCAAAAAAGTCATAAATTTATTTTAGCAACATATTTTTAAAATCATTTTGTTTGCAACTTAACCTCTGCATGTTATAATTTTGTTTGGTTTTTTTTATTTTTTATTTATAGGTTGGAAAGAATCACCGCACGTAAAAGGGTTAATATGCCGTGAGCAATGAGCATCACACCGTGACCTGTTTAATAAAACTTTCTTCACTGAAAAAAGCAGTCTTGCAACGGTTTTGCCTAGACGATAATTTATTGACATTTTTAAAAGATGTAAAACGATTGAGAAATGTCCGAATGGTCAGAATACTACCTCAACGTTTATAAAGTGGGTACACCAAGAACTAGAGAACAAGGTGTCATTTCTGTATTCACCTGACAAGTGCAAGATAACACGTGTCAGTGGGTACTTATATTGAACGTAAATAGTGGACACTCACTCCATACAACATCTTATAAAAATATTAATAAAGACATCGCATGGTCAGCTAATGTAATTGTGTACCTTGTTTATATTATTGTGCGCTGGTTCTGAAACTCTCTGAGAACTCTGTTATTTAATGATTTAATATCCAGTGATATAATGGTTTGAGTATAATTTAATACAAGAACATCAAAAACTTACACTATCACTTGTCAAACAACTTTTCTACAAAACTCGAGAAAACTTTTCGAAGTGTAAAAGTGACGATAATCCCCGTGTTTATTGAACAGTACACAAATACACTTTTGGAATCGGTTAACTATGCGCGTCGGGTTGAGATATTTGCTTAGTGGCGGGATTTCGGATAAAGCTGCGATCTCCTTCCCGATGGCACATTCGGCGATGTCAGACGGAGGCAAACTGGCCGCAAATGCTAATGACTCCTCCCGCGACGGCGACCCGCCAAGTACTGAACAACTGAACACTGAACAGCGGAACTGTGCCCACCGAACTCTCCGTAGTCGAGTCGGGCCGTAGCGGAGAGTACAGCACTAGCGCGTATTATCACAACATAGCGGTCTCTGCCCCTCTGCCGGCTCTGCTCTGCCTACAGTCTCCGCTCTCAGAGCTGGGCTCTAGGCTCTGGTTTGAGAGAATTTCCTTTTGCCTGCAACCCAGGGGCGGTCCCTGCCTTAGTGCATTCGTGCAATGCACTGACACATCTATACGCCATCTACGCTCCACCAGTGTGCAGTGGTGCCATAAGGTGCCATCAGGTGCCATGTCCCAAAAATGAAAAACCATTTTTCAGGAATAAAAAGAATAGAGTTCATTTCACCTGCGGAAGAAGTGAAACCTTCAGAAAACTAAAGTAGACAAGAGTGGGGAGACATTGAAGCACTTTTTTTATCAATGTGAAGGATGATTTTTTCCATATTTTTGTCGTCTAATTCCAGTGCACCTTTTCCTGTAGGTAGAATTGGCCATCTTATTAGTACATACCTATTTGTGTTTTATTCTTCGGAGTCATTTTGGAGTGATTTGAAGATTGGATATTGACTATATAAAAATGATTTTTATTTTTTGGATTTCGTAGGCTTCGACCCTTGGTCCGCTGAATGTCTTAGCCGCTAAGGTTTGTCAGGCGCTGCATACCACGAGACCAAAGGAGGCTTGTGAGGGACCGTGGATTTATCGCATTATATTGGAACCGAGTACCCGTGAAATAAAAAATAAAAAATATTGCTATCTCATTCCCTCGCAGGCTAACTATAGATGTATGTGTTTACCTCTTTTTGTGTCACTCGCTTCCGTTTCATCGAGTTTCAAATCACAACGGTGCTAAAGATGTTTTCACTTTAAAAAACATGTTTTGAAGGATAGAAAAAACATGTGAAAAAAACATGTTTTTATTAAGCGTTTTATTGAGGACAAATATAAGAAAATAACGGTACCTAAAAAAATAATTTATTAAAAACAATCACTTTATAATTTTCATTTTGAATAATAGATAAAAATTACGTTTTTGAAAACTGAACAAATTAAAAAAAAAATCTAATGAAATTGTTTTTACTTTAAAAAAGATTTTTTTTTTATAATTATTAAGTTACATTTTAATAAGAATATAAAGCACATAATTAATAGAATATAAATAACATATTTTATGTGTATAAATTAAGTTTTTCAGGTCGATGAGAAGAGGGAGAAAAATTCCCCCAAAGCTCCAATAATATTTGTTCTCTACATTTTACAGTAATTAATACAGGTACCTAATTAAAGTTGCCTACATGACTTGTATATTAATTTATTTTTAAAGTATTAATATTACTTGACTGATTATTATATTATATTATTGACAAAGTTAAATTAGATACAGAGATGCTGCTGAAGTTCAAGAACTACATTCCTGATTTCAGGATTTCCACACGTGACCCATGCTAAAAAGCGTATAAGTATCCCACTCAAAAGTACTCACCTTTGTTAACCGGTAAAAAAAACATGTCTTATTCGACACGGTTTTTTTTTATCTGGGGAGACTGTTTTTGACGGATCGGATGTCTATGTCCAAAGATAATGTTTTGGCTTTGATAATTATTTCCCAGATCCATGGACTACCCTAACATCACCACTGTTACATTTCGCATCATCTGCGTCTGCAGCTCTGTATATATTACACTCCTAAATTCGGTATTTTTTGTTTGTTTCCGTATGCAATTTTCGGATGTGATAATACCTGTATCGTCGAGTGAAAGTGGTGTAACGGATAATGCTCACATTATTGAAAAAATGGTAGCTACGGGTAAGTAGCTGCGTTTAAATCGCTTAATTTACCTGCATTACGTGGTAACATTTTTAAGTGAAATGCATCGTTTGCAAATCCGTCTCGAGCCGCCTCTGCTATATATAAACCTAAATGATTTTCAACTGAATGCGCGTGCGCAGCTAGCGCCATCTGCATTTTAATAAAGTAAACTAGAAAATAAAAATAAATTGTTTTTATTTATTTTATTTTACTTATTCATGCTAAATTAATGTGAAATACTTCAACAATATTGATTGTTGAAAATTTTATTTTTATATTAAAGTAAATCAAGTTAACCTATCTATATTCTATTTATATAAAGAAGAGTTTTCGTGACGGGCGGGAGGCGTGAAATTGATTTTTATACAAATCTACAATTTTCCGAGATTGATTCAATTTTGCAAACCTGACCTTCAAAATAAGTGGAAAATTACTGTCCACTTCAGTGACGGTCCGTGAGTTTTCAGTGAGCTAGAGCGCTAAGATTGAAAAATATGACGTTATTGAAGCTGAAAATGATTTTTTTTTTAAATTTCTATTTTTTGTATGAAGATCTTCAAGATTCTTTCAGTCAAGGGATGCACCGCATCCACATACTGAAATATATTCATACAAGAAGTTGAAATTTTGAAAAAAAAATCATTCTCAGCTACAACAACATCAGTAATGTCGTACTTTTCAATCTCAGCATTAGCTCACTGAAAACTCGCGGACCGCCACTGTCTGTCTACACCTGATTTCGGAAAACTCTCCTTAAAGCCCGAACAACGCCAGGGACTTCAGCTAATTAATAATGATTGCAGTTCTGCAAATACTTACAAAACCGTAATTCGATTTGATTTTTATTTTTAATTGATAAACTAACGTTTAAACAAGATTTTTATGCATAGCACAAAGGGTAGATAACAAATATTAAAATAAAGTTGGTTGTTTTCAGTTGGAAAAATGTAATAATAAGTAATTGTCGAATGAAACACTAGTATATATTGAATTATTTGGCGGGTATTAGATAAGCCGCCATAGCTCAGTGGTCAAGAGCACCTGACCGGCAATCAGAAGGTCACGGGTTCAATTCCCGTTGGCGGCCAGTATCTTTTCTCGGAAGATTTTTTCAATGTAGATGAGTGTTTCAGGCTGATAATTATTGATTATAATATTTGTTATCGATTTGATTTACTTTAAATTTGAAAATAATATATTTTACAAAGAAAAACTATGATAATTTTGTTTTCAAAAAAAAAATTAAAACAGATCCAAATTTTATAAAGACAACATAATTTTGCATTTTGTTCTTAAAATAGTCCATAAACATTTTTTCAACTTTATATCTTAGAATATAAAATTTAAATCATTAATATACCTAACTCTCCGCTATTTACAGTGTGTGCAGGAGTGACGGACGTAAGAAACCATCCCTTCCACTGCGGTGCAAGGCGATCCGAGAGAGTACGGCTCAAGTCAAAGGAACTACCTCAACCTTTCTCTCCCGATCCGGCCTGCCATGCAGCTGGTGGGCAGACGCATCTGCCGCCAAGACCCGAACAAACCTCACCCCACGAACCCGGGCGCCTCTGCTAAGTCACCAAACGTACCGAACCACTTGGAGTGACCTTCGGCAGAGGTGTTGGTTATCCAATAAATGGTTCCCGGGGCGGCGGTACCCATACCTGCCTCTCAAATTTTTATAAATATGCTTCCGACAAATAGGTCCTTTAAAGAAACGTCACTTTGAAACAACATTTTGTCTTGCTTACGCCTACTTATCGATAAGCTAAAAAGTAAGAACACGTATATAAGCTGATCGAATTTAAATTTTCAAAAAGGTTTTGCTCCGGAGGTAATGCATATTCTAATATTCAAAATGAAATTCTTTTCAATTTCACTGGAATTTAAATTTCTGAAAAATACACGCTAGACGGCCTCCGTGGTCAAGGGGTAAGGCTTTTGACTGGCAATCCGGAGGTCGCGGGATCGAATCCCGGAGTGGGCAAATAAATTTTATTCGATTAATTTATGTTATTTCACAATGATACTCTCAGTATCACCCTGGTGTAAGGCCACCATTCAGAATTAAACGTTGCTTGAAATGGCTTTAGTGTTTGGTGGGCAGATCTGAATAGCCAGATATTTCCCCGCCTTCCTCTTCCCCACCTCATCACCCTATCGCCAATCTTCAGCCTCACAATATACCCCAATTGGGGATGCCATAGTCTTACTGCCCGGGACCGGGGTATTAACATAAAAAAAATTCACCTGTGTTCATCAACACCTACACCTACGTCGCTAAGATGCCTTTAGAACATTTTAGATTTTTTGAGAAAATAGTTTATCAGATATTTCGGAATTTTTGAGGATTAGTAGAAAGAATTAATAATTTGTTTTTTAATTAAGCGGAGAACTACACCAATTTTTTTTTGTTAAAAATTAATCAATAAATGTACATTTTTTATAGGCAATAGTTTATTAAAAATAGAATGTTACGGAAAAATATGGATGTGAACTTCGAAAAATTATCCAAGCCTCTAATTAAAATAATCAAATAATTTTAATAAAAATAATAATTTTATACGATTCATAACAAAGCTGTTAATTTATTATTATTATTTTCATTATAATTTGTTTATTTAGATTTAGACGCCATAACATTTTTCATATTAATACATTTAAAAATAATATCGCCTAGAGTCTGTCAAAAAGAGTAGAAAATAAATGAGGGCGCCACTGTAGTTCAAATGGCAATACTAAAAATATAACACATGGTGGTAACTCAAAGCTGTGTAACCTACATTTTTTGTAAAAATTCAAAAACACATAAAAGTAGGAAAAATATTTTTTTAATTGCAATTTTGACATCCACTGACCTCAAAATTAGAATTGCATATACTTAGGAATATTTGCAATTTTGTGTTAATACAATGAAGAATAACGATTTTATAGTAAAAAAAAGCACAGTTAGAAATTGCTCACATTTATTTAATACTAGCTTAATTGCCCGGACTTTCAAATCATGTCTCTAATTTTAGATCGAAACCAGTTATAAAAGTAGTATTTTATTACATAAATAATACCTTGTTTTGTTTTTTACAAGGTTTTATTTAATAATACATACAAAATCATTACATTATATGCCTATATACAGTTCATATCATTCTCCTTCTTTAACAATTCGCCTGATGGTACTTTCTGATTTACCTGCGAAAAAAGTGATAGCCACTATTATAGTATTTCTATGTAAATAAAATAAAATCATACATAAAACACTTTACAAATATTGAAAAAAGTACGTTAAAATTGTTATTATTAAAATAAAAATGAAAATATCTTATAAAAAAAAAAATGTTGCTTACAGTATTCTACATATACAGCGTCGTTGCATTTTAACAGAACTGTCAAATAATATGTAAACATAACCTTCAAAAAATGTAATTTTCAAGTGTATTCAAGCAACAGTTCTCAACAAAATATGTTCTTATCATGTCAATGTGTTACAGAATATAAAAATAAATAAATATAACTTCACTACGTACCAATCAATTCAGAAGTTCGCTTAAAAACTTCGATTGTATCATCAGTTCTGGATTCTTGCAAAATACGTTGAAAAACGTTAAAAATTACCTCCCTAGCGCCACTTTTTATGGTTTTATTAATTTTATTTTTAGTTTTTACTTAGTACTCGAAAAGAATTACATACAAACCAAACGAAAACTCGTACGACGACACTTAAAAAAATACTTCGGCAATATACCATTGATAGTTGACAGCATGTTGACAGTTATATTGGTGTTGCCAGCCTAAAAATTTTTTAGTTCCGTTTTCTTTATTTTCTACTCTTTTTTGACAAACTGTACTTCAGCCCTCTGACCCAGATGTGTCAACTGTATAACAAAATAGAGTGCGCTGATGTGGATATTTTCGTTGATAATTTGTACAGTTTTAAAAAAAAAGTTCTAGCGCTGTTAAAAAGTACTAACTAATTATATTGTATGAATTGTCCCTCTATGCATGCTCGCGTATTCCATATGTCTTTTAACACTCATTGTAATGTGTTACTTGAGTGACCTTGTATATAATTCTGTATTTTCATTTGTGATGTTTTTGTTTTTCTAATTGTATTTATTTGTACGTAATTGTAGATTTTTATAATTGTGTAATAACTGAGTTTTATAACTGGATTGTTCTCATGTAAATGTAAACATCTGTAAAACCCAGTATAAATAAATAAATAAATATACATAAATGTGTCCTGACGATAATATGGGTAATGTCAAAACTAGTTGGCGTACGTGAGAAGCAAATTGTTTTATTTATTTATTTTTGTAAAAAAGCAAGAAAAGTGATTAACTTAGAAAAAGATATTAAATTTTGATTAAAATTTAAAAAAAAATGCATTGTTCATTATTAATTTACTGATCGACTGTTTTCATTAAATAATGTGTGTTAATATTAAATGGCGGTAGATATAACGTACAACTGGGCAATACCTACGAGGCGGGCTAAAAATTGGTTTAAATCTCTTTACCATGTGTCAAAGAATAAGAAATCGTCTCGGCGACATTATCTTTATTTTTTACCGCACATTAATAATGACATCTATTTATGCTATGTGCTTAATTTGTAGAACTCCTAATATTTTTTATGGGATATTTTTTAATATTTAGTCCTGCTTGGGTATCATTTTTTACAAATGTTGTTTTACATGGTATGGTGTGTAATTTAGTTTTATGGTAAGTTCAATAATAATTGTCAATTATTGTAAAGACACTACCTACTTATATTAACAGTGATTTTTTCAATTATTTTGTACCGTAAAAATAATTGCATGCGATGGCCCGAGTTGTTATAATTTTTTTATCTAGAACATTTGTCTTGACTTGAGTATAAGGGCCCCTGCAGACGAGAGACTTGAGTCGCGACGACATGCGACATTTGGAAAATAATTTATAATTTTTTTTTAAAAGTCTCTCATTAAACACCTCTACATACCGTAATGGATTTTCATGCCGGAAACCATTGCATTACCTCCGCAACTAAAGTCTATTCTCTGCGTGAGCCCTTAGAATAGACAAAATTGGTAGGAACCTATCATTTTCGACCATCTCTATTATTTTCAGTGGTTGCGGGCAACTTTCCGTGGAAGAAGTTATTTTTGCTTGTCCTATTTAAGCTTGTCCTATTTTTTTTTTTTTGATTAGCTCCTCACAGGAGGGGTAGAAATCTGGGGGTTAACGTGTCCAGGAATGACTGATGTATGAATCCATACCTCCCTCCGCGGGGCAAGGCGATGGGTCGAGAGAGTCCAACTGAAGAGGTCTAAGTTAGGTCTCCCTCATCCTATCTCTCCCGATCCAGCCCACCACGCAGTAGGTGGGCAAATATATTCGCCGCCAAGACCTAAATAAATATCACCCCATAAATCCGGGCACCCCTGCCAAATCATCAAACATAGCCAACTACTTGGGGTGACCTATTGCGGGGGTTTTGGTTACCTAATAAACGTTACAGTTAATTGGTCCTGAGATTGGTTGCTATTAGAATTTGATTAGAGTTGACAGTGTTCCTTTCAAATGTTCCTTTATAGATTATCTCCAAAAACATATCCATCAGAAGTATTTCACAACATACCTATTTAAATTTATGCTTACTATGTTTATATATTATGTTTACTGTGTTGTTCTGCATGTACGTATGTACATTTGAATAAGTTTCAATTGGCTTATTTCTTATCATTTATCAATCTACCTTTTTCGTCAAACTAAAAAAAATTCTGATTTTATTTTTATCTGTCATTTTCATAATATTATATAAACAAAAACCTAGCTAACAACCACTCTGTTAATAGCCATCTCAACATAGGCATTTCACAACTAGTGAGATGGGCAATACGTCATTACTTTAATTAAATGTAATATTAAAATAATTAAAAAAATAAAATGTGTACTAGGTATTTATACCCGTAATAATGAAAGAAAATTAATTTTAAAGTGTTTTTGGAGCGGATCGTTGCAAATTGGGTCGGCGTTACATAAGTCCACAAAGATACATCTACAAAGATTTGTGAATATTAAAATTTTCCGTTTTTCCTTGCGCACATAAGTTATTGCAAATATTTCGCGACAAATTTAGGTTTAAAATGCTGCGCTTCTATGCAGATAAATGCGCTCAATAAAATACGACACTCGTATTTTAAATTTTAACCAGAGAGGAAAAGAAATATGCGTCTGGAATGGTGCCACCTCCATTGGTGCCAAATCCTGCGACGATAGTGCCATGGTTACTCCAGCGGAGCCATTTTAATTTAATAACGTTCAGAAGTGCTCTTATTTCGAACTTTTGTCCGCGAGAGAATATTATGTAATGGCTTTGAGACAAAATTTAACTATTGAGAAAACGTAGATTCACCAACGTTGATTCGATTAAACGTGTCCATCTACGTAAGTACAAGGATCGGTCAAAATTAATGCCTCCTACTTTTTTTCTCCTCTAATTGTCCAGGAATAAAAAATGCAATTATGTACATCGAAAACCACACCATTGACGATTAAATTTTCACTTTTTAATATAACCTTTTTCAAAGTTTTGGTCCATCTTTGAATAAGGGCATCCAAAATAATATTGTAACTAATAATAACTGAATAATTTTTGGAGCACCGTTTACTTGAAAAATCCTCTCAAGGGAACCGTACAACCCTATCTAATTTTCTTTTATATAAACGTCATTGTTTATACTTTATGTAAGTAAAAAATATATTTTAAAAAAACATAAAACACTATTTTATGGTATGTTGTGCTCTACAAAACTGATAGAAATGAGATATTAACGTAAAACCTAACCTAGTCTTGCTATTTACTTGTTTTTTTTTCAAAATTATGCCCACTTATACGACAATAAAATTATATCTTGGCACCTATTAAAGATAGGAGAAAATTTTAAATAAAATTTTACAGCATATTTTATATTCTAAAACCTAGATTTTGGCGGGATTTCAACCTTTTTCAAAATGGCAAGCGAGCACAGGTACGCTTTTAAAACGTAATATTTTAAAAATTGAAGCTACTGGAATAATTACGATCGCGATCCCCTTAGCGCTAATTGGATTGTCCTAATAATATGTCAATAATGAGTATAACATAATGTAGTATTTCGCCAATAAATAATTAAATTACACACTTCATGAGATGATTCATAATGTTTATTATGATGTGGTGATTTATTAAGACGTGGTGGTGTATCAAGATGTAGTGGTGTATTAATAGATGTACCGTAGTTAATATGTAGTGGTGTATTAATAGATGTACCGTAGTTAATATGTAGTGGTGTATTAGGTTATCTTTCGAATTGTGCGCTATCATCTCTTTACCTATTTTACTGTGTTACTTTTATCACTCAAATGACTAATAATTCGCCTGTTGTAACTTGTGACAATTCTTAGATACATTGTTGCATATTGTTTTCATTTTATGTCTCACGCAGCCAAAATAACAGCAAGAGCAGTAATAATAATAATAATATTTGGCTAATTATTTTATAAGGGCGCTGTACAAATAAATATATAAAATAATGTTTACAACTAAGATTTACGATTAATATAACTAGTGGCTTACATCTAAGACTTATAGCTAGTGACTTATGACTGAGACATATAGGTAGTAATAAGTGATAAGGTGGTAACTAAATTTGTTCAACTTAAAACATAAAAAATCAATAGGTATTGGATAGTTAGGTTAGTATGAGGGTTTATTTGGTAACTCGACTAAGTGACCAGTGAAGGTACGTGGTATTTTTTTTTTGTAGTTTGAAAAAAAATATAAAAAACACCAAAAAAAGTCACAAAGACCAAGTTTCTGAATGCGGTGACTGCGGCACATCGACCTTGAAGTTGATTAAAAGTGAAAAAACATCAAAAAAAAGTCACACGTGACCAAAATTTCATATTTTTATTTTACTGAAAATAATTTCAGGAACTCCATCTGTCCTTTTGAAAAAATTAAGTGATAATATTCCTGAATGAGATGACTGCAGCATGCAGCTATATCCAAAAGTCTACCCTTTATATAGTAAAATACTCAGATTACTCATAAAACCACCAAATCAATTATAATGCAGAAAATTTACATATAGTAGTTAATTAAACAAAATCTTTTTTCTGGGTTATGCTTCCCGATGTTATTTTATAGTATTTGATTTATGGTGAGCATTCGAAAATTGTTTCGTCATTTTCTCAAAACTTAGTATTTGGAGATGTCTGACTATTCTGTCTGACGATCGACACGCCCTGCGAGTATCTTCCGGAATAGTGGAGTCAGTCATGAGTCATGAAGGAAGGCAGTGTTGAATGGAAACCAGTATATAAATTGAATAACTAGGACTGCTTCAAGCTTTTGATGTGGCGTCAATTACAAATATATTTAATTTTATGCAAATAAAATAAGAAAGGAGAAATAGAAAAGTTTTTATTTAACGTGTAACCGTCCATCCAATTGTTTCAAAATTCCAATCGCTCCGATTACGTACAAATGGGAATTTAAAAATGATCGCTTGAAAAATTAGCAATATTGTTGAGGAAAGCTTCTGCACATAATAATATGTAATATGATTTATACCCAAACTTGCTTTGATTTATTTTTTAAAGCGAGTCAGAATTCCTAAAATACAAATAAACTGGCAAATTTAATCCCTTCTACTTCCATCTTTTTTAGCCGAAGATGATGCTTGTGCAATGATAGAGATTCTCGACTCACAATCCGAAAGTCGCGGGTTCGAACCGGCGTGCGCAAATAAATTTCGTTTGAATAATTTTGTGGTATTTCATAATTAATAATAATATATAGTATATTTTCGGCACGTTCCAGAGTGGAAGATGCTCTCAGTATCGCCTTGGTCTAAGACCACCATTCAGAATTGAAAGGTCGCTTAAAATCGCTTTAGCCGTGTTTGGTGATTAGATCTGAATAGCTAGGTACTTTCCCATCTTCCTCTCCCCCATCTCCTTCCCTTCTACACTACCTTCAGCCTCACAATATACCCCAATTGGGGATGCCATAGTCTCACTGGCTCCAATAGGGTAAGGTATTCGTTTAAAAATAAAAAAGAGGATTTAGCTAGCGGTTTTTTTTTACGTCAGCTCCACTAAGAAGGCCTTGAGAAAATTATTTCCCTCTGGGTTGGTGTCGTCTTTGGGGATCTTGCATGGAGGGCCTATTTAAGGAAAGGAAGGAGAAGAAGATCTGGGGAAGAAAATTTTGAGGTTCCTTTCCTAAAAAGATCCTCCACACAGCATTCCCAAAGATGACATACACCCTGAGGGGAATTATTTTCCTCAGGGCCTCATACTTTCCCATCTTCCTCTCCCCCATCTCCTTCCCTTCTACACTGCCTTCAGCCTCACAACATACCCCAATTGGGGATGCCATAGTCTCACTGATTCCAATAGGGTAAGGTATTCGTTTAAAAATAAAAAAGAGGATTTAGCTAGCGGTTTTTTTTACGTCAGTTCCACTTAGGAGGCCTTGAGAAAATTATTTCCCTCTGGGCCGGAGTCATCTTTGGAGATGCTGCATGGAGGGCCTTTTTAAGGAAAGGAAGGAGAAGAAGATCTGGGGAAGAAAATTTTGAGGTTCCTTTCCTAAAAAGATCCTCCACACAGCATCCCCAAAGATGACATAGACCCTGAGGGGAATTATTTTCCTCAGGGCCTCATGTGCAGAGTTAATATAAAAAAGAAAAACTCACTTAATATATAGAAACCATCGCGGGCATCCGCACATCAAATCACCAAAGTTTCATCGCAATCGGATGAACGGTTAGGTACGCATAAGGGAGAAACAAAGAAACATTCATTTTTATATATATTAAGATGATAAATTTTAGTAAAAAAAAAAACAATTTGCAGAACTTTTAGGAAAATTAGTTAAATTTGATTTAGAAAAAGAATATGTATTTTCCTAAAGATGTGACCGGTTAAATATCATAAAATGTTTTCCTGGAGATAAATCGCTGTAATCATACTTTAAAAACGAAAACTAATAGCAAACTACTAATACAAACAATAAAAAAAACGTTTTCTCCATCATTGCCATGAGACGCGGTAAAATTCCCTCATTTGTCAACGGACTTCGCTAAAAAAAACAACAACAATTTCGACGAAAGCACTTGCCGACGCACAATGGCTCCTGTTAACAGAACATTCATCTCGCAATTAAACTGACTCCCGATGCAGTGACCTGTACCTAGTGAACAGCGGTATCTGATACCTTGTATCCTATCTCCGTACTACAAAAAGTTCCTGAGACAATAGTCCCCTATTGATCAGGGCGGTAAAAAGCCTTCGCACATCAGCACGCCATTAATTGACAATCGGTAATTCAAGCAATTCAGCTGCGCGTGGCTTCCTCCGATCTTGGTAGGTACTCCCCGATACTCCGCATGGGGCCGCTTTACCATACGTCGGAAATTTAATTATTATTTTAAAAACGTTTTACTTTTGACAGTCACACAATCATAATAGTAATATTTCACTTGTGTTTTTTTGTCGCTTTACGTTCAGTCCATTGCCCTAAAAAAGGCAGCGTTGCATTGTAGTCTGTTTCGTATTGCTAATTGTCATAGAATATCGAAGAAACTTATTTCCTGTCCGTATACCGGAGAAAAAATATATCCTAATAGATAACTTAGAAAAAATAGAACGGGTCGCTTATACGACTCGTCCTTGCAAGTGCTCGGCAGTGATTGGATTTGCACACCTTTCTTTGTGTTTCCTCCCTCCTACATCATTACATTACACGTTCACCCCTTCCTCTATACGATCTGATCAGAAGGATTTCTCGTTAATGCAAAAGTTTTTAAACCCTTTATTTAACATTGTGCCACAATATAGCACTATTTAAAATACCTCGGATTGATTTGCTGCCATATTTTGGCAAATATTCCCTCAATTCTTTAAAAACTCAAGTGTTAAAACGATGTTTTTTTTTTATTCTTTGTTTGGAAATTATTTGATTGATTTGTGAAAGGTGACATTTTTAGGTTATATTTTCCTCGGATCCTCGTGAGTGGAGGTAATGTAAAATAATTCTTACCTGGTAACAGTTTCTTTTGTTACGTTACTTTATTAAAATGAATTTCGGACCATCTTTCTTACAATTTCATATTTTCACACCATCCGAACAATTATAAATATAAAATCCGGAAACATAAATCTGAAACAACATTATAACCAATTGTATAAAGTTAAGTTTTATATAAGTTTTCGTTTTTTTTTCTGATTGTATCGTCTCAGAGCATTAAACTTAACACTAATCAAATTTGCTAGATATATGTGGTCGTGATCCGGTTACACACAGTCGGAGAAAACTTATTCTGGGCCCTTCGACCAAATATACTTGGTCGATGTCTGGGCCTTAAAATGTATCTTACGTAAATTAATTTAATGAATTCTTTCAAATATCAAAAGAAACTTCACATTAACATCTGAAGATCAGACTTTTTTTTAAATAACCGTAATAAGAAACCGATTTCTCAATTCTTTAAAATTTTCACACATTCAATTTGAGTGTTTGAAGATTTTAATGAAAATTCAAGGGTTTTGAGCTTGTGGTGTGATGTCGCCTATCCAAGATGCACGTCGGCATGTCCAGCGCGCGCGTGTACCGAATGATAGAACCAGCGATCCCGAGTTCCACCGACGCGGGATTGTTGAAGGCAATTCAAAGCCGAATCCTGTAAGACGACTCATTAAATTTTGTTGAACTTTAAATATCCCGGAAAGCTATTTTAATGATTTTCAATGCACATCTTCGGATGAAGCATTCACAATCTTTTAAAAATAAGAATAAGAATCTAAAAATAAGAAACAAAAAATATATCTTTGAGGCGAGTACCTACCTAGTCAAGTAAGAGATAACAATTGTTTGGCATCACTAGCGACTAAGCGATTGGCAATAGTGAGCACGGCCCCCAGCCGACAGCTTCAGACATTTCGTCTATCTTACTGGCTACGCACATGATGGTACTCTCCCAGATCTTAAATATTTTATTTTTCCATAATAATGTTTGTACAATGGTGCAGTTATTTATTGAATAAATTTTAAAATATCTTTCCGAGTCCTGTTTTTTTTTTGGTTTTCAGTTTCTGGTTCACGTATTACTCTTTTATATACTTGGTTGAACAATTATTCGCAGTAGGTAATCGGTAAATCTTCTTGTCTTACTTATGGCAGTAAAATGTGTATTTCAAACATAGAGATATTTATATATATATCAATGATTTCAAAGATGTGTATAGCATAATCAAATGAGGTTGTAAGGTCTTTTTTTACAATAACTTCACTGAGATGCTGTATAAAGGGTAAAAATAGTTGCATCAACATACCAATGTGTTAATTAAAGTTGTAAAAATTTTACAATTAAGGAAAAAGCAGACATTTTTCATCGACGATGTAAATACCTACAACTTATTTGCTGGAGTTACGAATACTTCACTGAACCTCTTTTCCTTATAACGACAATAATAATAATTAATGAGATTATAAATTGGACCATATACCATCAACCATGCATATACCATCCAACCCACGGTTTTGGCAAGCTGAGATAAAAGCTAATCAATCATTGAAGACATTTTTAGCGACTATCAATCGAAAATTTGAGACAATCATTTTCTGATTTTTCTGTTTCAAATGATTTCCGTTTGATTGAGAGCCGCTAATATTGTATTCAATTATTAGATATTGTAATTGAGGTTGTAATCATTAAGTTATTCCAAAAATAAATGGTATTATAGTACTATTTTTTAAAGAGATAATAGCATTTCAATATTTGTGGAATTTCAAAATATATTACATCACTGTATTAAAAGGTGGAAGTTACATTATACTAATATTAGTTTCATTTTTATAGTGTTAGATTCAAAATCTTCATTATTTTGTCAATTAGGTTAAATTTTACTAGTTTACCTAGTTTCATCAAATTTTAATAATCATATTTTTTCAAAGCTTTTGCAATGTTTGACTTGGATGTTTTTGATTTAACTGTTTTTTTTCTTCTAGTTCAAAGTCTGCAATGTTTGACTTGGATGTTTTTGATTTAACTGTTTTTTTTCTTCTAGTTCAAAGTCTGCAATGTTTGACTTGGATGTTTTTGATTTAACTGATTTTTTTTTCTTCTAGTTCAAAGTCATTTTTCTTCTAGTTCATTCAAACACGTGCACACCATATGTTTTTTTTCTGCAATAATTTTATCTATGAAAATAATTTTAATGGGAAAAATTCTAAAAGCTATTCACGTGGATGTTTCTAAAGTTGAATTTTTCATTCGGATGTCTTCAGTAAATGAAAATATCAGCATTGATGAAGTTTGATTCATCAATAAGTAATTTAGCAAATTATGGGTTGGATGGGTTTACGCATAACAAAGTTCAATTGATTGTCAGTTTATATTATAAAAATCCTCAAGATCCATTCACATGTCCGTAAATGGTGGTTGTTTCCTCATTCAAGTTAATAATTTACATCAAAAAATAATCTGAATGAAATTCTCAAACCGATTCATCGAATACGTACCTACTGCAGGAAGACGAGTAGAAGTGCATTCATGAAATAAAGGCGAATCATTGTCTTTACAAATAAGGAATTGTGACTTTTTCATTGTGGCCATAACCATAGAACCAGTATCGTAAAGGATTACATGTTTATAAATTCATTCATTCTTAGGCCTGCGTTGCCGTGAGTGCCTTACAGCAAACTAAGAAAACAGAAGCAAAAATTTTGTTGTGTTTCACAAAAATTAAAACTTTGCTTAAAAATTGCATAAATAATATTTACTTTATTTCTATTTTTACTTAAATAATTATTGACACAATTTTAATTTTAGGAGTGATCAGAGATGGAATTTTTGAATGCTAATTTAAATTATGTCTTATAAAAATTATAATTTCTTTGATTAGGTAATCTAGGAAATAATAATAATATTTGGATGATCTTTATCTCGTCATGTTTTAAATACCCACTAGGGTGCTGTAACGAGTTGATGCAGTAAAAAGATTCAAAAATGCAATCATTAACTACAAAGATGAACAATAAACATCTACAGTGATTGGCGTTGAAATATCTTAAGATATTTCATGATAATATAAGAAGATTAATAAAATTGGACCAAGGAGAGAGCCTTGTGGTACCCCAAAACATAAAAATGTGTACCAAACAAATGTGTTGTGTGTGGACGTACTAAATATGTTTTCTAACCCATATGAGCTGCGATATCCAGTCAAGGAGGGAACTAAATAAAGTACTATCATACGCTAATAGGTACCAAAATAAATACCTTCAAGTGTTTACGGTACCAATGAAATGATCAGCTAGATCAGGCATGGGCAACCTTTTCTAGGTCTGGGGCAAAATCATCATTCTGAAACTTTGCTTCTTCTCATATATTTTTATTTATTTATATAAAGAAAGACATAATATTAATAATATATACTGATTACAAAATTTTATGTGAAAAATCTCTCCCTGTAACTATGAATGTATTTCTCTATTACTTCGCCGAGATGAATCAGGGCCGGACAAAGTATCCCGGCGGGCCGGATTCATCCCGCGGGCCGGCGGTTGCCCAAGTGTGAGCTAGATTTTTTTTTTATATGAATACCGCATAAGAGCCCCAACTGCTCCCGTCTGAAGCCAGTGAGACTATGGCATCCCCAATTGGGGTATGTTGTGAGGTTGAAGGTAGTGGGGAGGGGAAGGAGATAGAGAAGAGGAAGGTTGGGAAGTACCTGGCTATTTAGATCTGGTCACCAAACACGGCAAATGCCATTTCAAGCAACGTTTCAATTCTAAATGGTGGTATTACACCAGGGCGATATATACTGAGAGTATCTTCCACTCTGGAACGTGCCGCAAATATGCTATACATTATTTTAAATGAATAAATTGTGAAATAACACAAATTAATCAAATAAGACTGATGGTCGTGCGATCCAAAGCGTCGAGTTTCCTACCACCCAGTCCTTGGCGCGGCGAGTTAATAAGTCATCTGCCTAGCTAATTCCTCCATCAATGCACAACCGCTTATTACGATAGTAGTAGAAGACATTAAAATATTGACAGGTTATTAGTAACCTAAATTAGTAAACTAAAAAATTAATTAATATCAAGAAAAAGAAAAATGTTGATAGATTAAATTAGATTACGATATTCTGGAAAAGGTGTTACGACGATCAAATACATTAAAATGACTTTGCAATATTTATAGATAACTGGAATAAATCCTTTAGAACTTTACAACCAGCTGAGTGATTACGCCATTTCATTGAAATCACAAAGAAATGCACAGTATTGGAATATCCTGTTATCTCTACTAGACACGTATTTTCTTGTTTGTATAATAATATTATATGTAAATAAGATTCTACGTCTTTTTATCATAATCTTGGCATTTCCGGTTACAAATACAGCCTTTTGTAATGCTTCTATTATTGTCCATATTTTATAGCATCTATTAAAATGACGTAAGTGTATTCACATTGCATCCATCTTCCTCTCTTTGAAATACACAAACTACCTACCCTTAAATCCGAGAGCACCATTCTATCTACAGCAGCTCCTCGAAATTGCAACGAAAAGTCTCCGAAAATAAAATAAAAACTTTGAAATGGTGTAAATTTTTGAAGAAGTCATAATTATTACAGACCATTTTTTAGTATACATAAGTTATTGTCAGACCATAACAAATTCTGCAGCATTTTTCAGCCCACCCGTTCTGATCGACAGCCGATATTATAATAGTTATTTACTTCAATACTATATTGTTAATCTACAAAATATTCATTGGTCATATATCTATTGAATTCCTAAGAAAAAATGATAAACTACAAAGCAAAACATATAGATGAGATGAGGAAAAAAATCAACTAAGACTCCCCTTCAAGAAAAAAACACGGAGTCAAAAGTCATTGATGTACGGAGCAATGAAGATATTTGGAGAATTATTAGAAGAAATTAAATTGGAAGAGAGCATAAAGGCATTTAAAATTGAATTGCGAAGATATGTAATTGATTTGGTAGAGATGTGTTATTTTAAATGTATGTATATATAAGGATTGTATTAGGACATAGATAACTATGAACTTATTTAAAATACCGCAATAAAAAATAATATTATCTGCGGTTGTTCTGCATATTCTACAAAATAGAAAGCGTATGTAGTAATTTGTATGTTAAGGTTAGTCAATGTAAATCCCTCTGAATTTAGAGTGAATCTAGAGTAAGACAAAAATTAGGGCAAATTATTACGTTTTACCCCGAATCATTATAACAAAATGCCCCTACATCACGACACATTTTTCAAAAGTAACCCATTATTTTAGGATTTATTTAAATAAAATGATTAAGACATAAAAAAAAATGATTTTATGTAAAGAATGCAATTTTGTGTATAAAGTAAGCACTATGTTGAAGTGACAATATGACTTATAACGACAAATATCCCATTGAAATTTAATCTATCAGAAACGAATACAGATTTGTTACATTTATTTGTTCATCCGTCGGCGTCGCAGGTGACGTTTTGAAAAGCGTAGCACAGCGGACGACAAGTTTGTACACGTTGTTACGATACGCCCTTGAAGCGAATAGTTTCGAGAACGCGAGAGCTAGCCCACAGCTGGCCGCCCCCTCTTCCCCCCCATATCCTGTCTGCCTCTCCTCACCGCCCCGCTTGCCCGGCGACGCGGCGGCCGGCAATCCGTTGCTCGCCAACAGAAGCAATCTGAGTGCCTTGGCGAACGGACACGCTAGCGGCGCACTTTAAGCCGGCGGACCCAATTCAACGGCCGCGATGTATTATTGAAGTACCTTTGTGTATAATTGGCCTTTTGCCGCACCATAGTTCGGTCTATTTAGACTATGAAAGTGCCTGATGAAGCTGCCACATGAGACGAGGTTCCTGCCAACCTACATGTAAGCTGTATCTTGATTTCCTCTTTAAATGTTGTCCGTAATACAGTGAAATGTAGGGCCCCCGTGGAAATCACGACCCGGAGAGTTTCGTTTTGAGAGACAGTCAGAGAGAGTTAAACACTTTAGCTAGGTTTGTGTAATTTGCATTTCTTGTAATTGAATTGTACTGTAGAAACCTATGTAGGTGTTTGAGCTTACAATACATGTCTAAATGATTTAACATTGTTATTATTCTGCTACGGCGGGAGGATTGTTGGCCGGTGAGGATCCCGTGGGTCACCGAAGGATGGAGAGAAGTTCCCTAGCCTTGAGCTGCCCACTCCCCTGAATAGAGAGTACCCTTGTCCCGCTGAGAGCTAGCCAGGGACGTGTTGGTGTGCTGATGCTGGTTTAGAAGCCGGCATCGGGGTACCCTAACAATTGGCGCATCAACGTGGAGCCTGGAATTTTTTTTCTCTCTGTCCCGGTCGCTCCGCGGGACCCTGGTTTGTCGAAATCCTCCCCGCATAACAACTATTTTGTAAACATTAATTATGCCTTGTCATTCTACAGTGAATCCTGTGAAAAAACCACAGAAACCAATATGTAAATTAGATCCATAACGGATCTGATTGGAATTATAAATTGCATCGCAAGTTGAAACAACGGCCATTTTGAGCACCCGAGGCGCCACGAATCTGATTGCGCACGCGTCTCCAAACGGCGGGCGCGTTAACAACAGTTATTCCCGCCCAAAATCCAACGACTTTTGTTCCAAGCGATAGTCCGGATTGCGCGCAAATGCTTTGTTCCCGCCGGAATCCTAACCGACTGTTGCTAGGCTGCGTTTTAAATCCAAACCGTTTTTTATGACTGAACTGGGTTACCAACGGAAATCATTATTATGAATTTGATTCTGGAACCCCAGTTATTTTGCGAATTCCTTAATGAAAATTTCGGACTTACGTATTTTTTATTATTTCTGCACAATATACCAATCGGCCCACTTGTGTCTGTCAAATTAGTACAATTTAATGTTTCTCCAAATGGACAAAATAATGACTTTCTTTCCCCATTGTACATTATAGGTACTGTTTTTTTTTCAGCATAAGTGAAAGTGAATTGTGTTTTTTTTCCTTACATAAGTGAAAAGTGGAATAATAATAAAACCAATGACTGATTCCATGAATAAATAAAATAATTTTAATATGGTTGGATGCAATAAACCCCATATTCAGTCATTTTCATCCGAAAGTTTGTCCTTTATTTGCCAGAAATGTGCCTTTTGTGAACTTTAGTGCCTTTCTCAGTGCGAAGTGTTTTGTGAAAATAAAAAGCCTGTTTTCTAAAGGTCAGTCCTGGAAAAATTTTTCTAAAATAAATAAATACTTGTGAATTTCACAGTTTTCTCAAAAGTGGTCAGTAAAATACAAAAACCTTTACCACTAAGGTCTTTCCACGCAAAATTTTTTCTCGTCTGCCCCTCTTTGACAAGAATTCTGGTGTCATGTATACAAAACACATTTGGAAGTGCCAACAGTGATCACCAAGTGAAAAGTGCCTCACAAAAATTAATTTTTGCGCTTTCTAAAGGAAACCCCTGGCCAATTTTTTTTTTTCTTTTCCTCACCACCCAGGAAACTCACAATGGAGGACAAGCAAACTATTACATCATCCAACTTGGGTACCATTCCCAATGTGCATAGTTTATCCAAAGCCCACTTACAAGCTGCTTTAAGGGATAGAGGACTCTCGCCATCAAGCAAATCTAAATCTACATTGAAGGCATATGCACTTTTATTCAACAAAAAGTACATTAGGAGAATAAATCTCGCCCCCTCCAACGAAAATAATTCATGTTCGGCTACGCAAGTTTTGGATAATCTTGACAAAGAACCTACGCCGCATGTAATGATAAAACAGGACGTCGCACCCATCTTGACACAAGATAAAACTTACGATTTATCCTCTTGGAAAGTCAAATATAATGGCGTCTCCGATGTGCTGGATTTCATTGACCGTATTGAAGAAACGGCTACAATCAAAATATCCCATTCGAGATTCTACGGAGAAACTTTATAGAACTCATCTCCCCAGAATTAATTCCGTGGCACCGCATCCAAAAGACTAAATGCAAAGATTGGAATAAACTCAGAGCTGCCCTAATCTCTAGCTTTGGAAAAAAGGAGGCCCAGCACCGGATCAAACTATCTCTACTATCTATTAAACAACTAGTAGATGAACCTGTGGCTACATTCATAGAAAGGGCTGAATCCATCAACATCAAGCTTTCACATCCTGTTCCGGAAGCTGAACTATTACCAGTCATAACTGATGGCCTTTTAAGCAAATACGAGAACATCATCACCTCACAGAAAATTGCATCCCTGGCCCAGCTAAACGAAGTCTGCCTCCTCCTGGAATCGTACCAGGATAGGAAAAACATAAAGAATGTGTCGAATAATGTGGTTGTGCCAAGCCGTTCGTCTGGTTTAAAGCCAGAATTCGACAACAAAAAAGTGTGCTCCTTTTGCAAAAAAGTAGGCCACCTGGCCGCTACTTGTTTCAAGCAAGCAAGACTTCTGGAATCCAAGGAACCCCGAACCTCCAAGAGACATCACTCTAGGGACCGCTCTCCTCCATGCGACGAACTGCGCAACATTTTCAAGAGATCAAGGCACAATGCAGAAAGGTTACAAAACCCAAGCGATGTCAGACCTCAGGTGGATTTCTCCAAGCCCCCACCAAATTTCTACATAAAGAGGCCAAAAAACTAAATAATAACCTCTCAGGTACCCATTCTGAACCAAGGTCTAAAGAATGGACTGATTGGTTATCACACATTAAGTATTTTAACCAGACCTTAAATGTTTCCTCGGTTTGTTGCAAACAAGCTAAAGATGGGAGACCCTATGCTCTTTTCTCTGTTAACAATGTGCCCTTTTCCGGATTACTTGATAGCGGTGCATCTGTCAGCTGTCTTGGCAACAATGCTCACCTGCCTTTTGTTAACAGTGATTTTAAAATTTCGCCACAAACAACACACCTGACGACTGCGGATAATGTTTCCCAGCCGGTCATCGGTACCCTTGCACTGCCAATTAATTGTAACAATAAAATAATTACAATCAATTTTCTAATAGTGCCCTCTATATCCCAGAATTTCATCCTTGGCGTTGACTTCTGGAAGGCTTTTAACGTTGCTCCCCAAGTATTTAATACTCTTGGCGAAACCTCCACTGCTGCTCAAATTAGTGAGATCCGCACAATAATACCTCACGAAAATTTAAGCACGGACCAAGCTCTCCAACTAAAGGAAATGGTAAATAAATTCGAATCAATATCTTTCGAAAAATGTGGATTGGGTTTGACAAATTTGGTAGAACACCACATTAAAACCAATGGCCCACCCATAAAGCAACGTTATTACAACTTAGCCCCCCAAAAGCTTAAACTTTTGGAAAAAGAACTTGATGAAATGTTAAAAATGGGTGTGGTGGTTCCCAGCAGAAGTGCATGGACCAACCCAACTCTTTTGGTTTCTAAAAAAGATGGCTCCGCACGTTTCTGTCTTGACAGTAGACGTTTAAATTCTTGTACGGAAGCTGACGCATACCCCTTACCTTACGTCCACGCGACCTTAGACCAACTGCGCAACGCCAAGTTCATCTCCTCTGTTGATCTAAGCAAAGCTTTTTGGCAAATACCCTTGGACGCAGAATCGTGTGAAAAAACTGCTTTCGTTGTACCTGGTAGGGGAATGTTCCATTTTAAAAGATTACCCTTTGGTCTAAAGAACAGCCCCGCCGAATTACAAAGACTGATGGACAAACTCTTCGGTCCTGAAGTCGATAACAGCCTGTTTTGTTACCTTGACGACCTCATCATCGTCAGCGACACCTTTGAAAAACATCTATTAATGTTGGAAAAGGTTTTTCAACAACTCAAGTTCGCTGGTTTAACCATCAACTTGAAGAAGTCTGAATTCTGTAAGTCCCGTTTACGTTATTTGGGATTCATTGTCGACGAAAAAGGTCTAAGAACAGACCCCGCTAAGGTGGAAGCCATGGCAAATTTTCCCCGACCCAAAAACGCGAAGGAAGTCAAAGGTTTCCTTGGACTTGCAGGTTACTACAGAAGATTCATCAAAGACTTTTCCACAATTGCAGCCCCCTTAAATAAAATCACCGGCACCCGTAAAGGTGTCAGCAACTTCCGATGGTCTGCTGAAACTGAAGAAGCGTTTACAACTTTAAAAAATGCCCTTCAAAAAGCCCCCGTTCTGAATTGCCCGGATTTTGCACTCTCTTTTACCCTCCACACGGATGCCTCCAACGTAGGAATCGGTGGAGTCCTAACTCAAGAATTCCCAGATGGCGAACACCCTGTAGCGTATTTTTCCCGTACATTAAATAAACACGAGAAAAACTACGGAATTACCGAAAAGGAGTTACTGGCTGTATTGGATTCTGTTCACCATTTCCGCGGTTACATAGACGGTAGCAAATTTACTGTAGTCACAGACCATAGTAGTTTGAAATGGTTGATCTCTTTAAGTAATCCCTCCGGTAGACTCGCTCGTTGGGCCTCCCGTTTGTCTCAATTCAATTTTGATGTTGTACACCGTAAAGGCGCGGACAATATTGTTCCTGACGCTCTTTCAAGAATTGAATTGGCTTCATTAAATGTTGACACAATTGCCCCCCCTCCATCTACAAAAGATGAATGGTACTTGAAAATCTTCGAAGGTTGTAAAAATAATCAACAAAAGTTTCCTAATTTTATCATAAAAGAAGGACAACTATACCGTAATTGCAAGGCACCACTATCCATCCTCGAAGATTACTCTTGGAAACTTGTCATTCCCCTCGAAGGAAGAGAACAAATAATAATTGACAATCACAGTGCTCCCGACTCTATACACCCAGGAACTTTCAAGACGTATAAAAAGATTTCCTTGAAGTATTACTGGCCTGGTCTTTTCAAACAAATTCGCAATTACATCTCTAAATGTGAAACTTGTAAAGCTTATAAACATAGCACGGCAGCACCTGCCGGCCTAATGGGTAACCCCAAACGCGCCGACAGACCCCTACAGTCATTGTCAATGGACCTCGTCGGACCTTTTCCTCGAAGTTATGCCGGACACATGCACATACTTAGTGTAGTGGATGTTTTCACCAAATTCTGTTGGATCTTCCCTTTAAAAAGAGCCAATGCGTCCGCCATCATAAAACTTCTGGAAAAACACATTTTTATACCTTACGGAACACCCAGAACCGTAATTGTTGATAACGGAAAACAGTTTATTGCCCAGGAATTCAAAGAATTTCTTGCCAAATACGGAATCAAGGACATTTATTATAACACCTTGTACACTCCCCAAAACAACACTGTCGAACGTTACAACCAAACAATCAACACAGCTCTAGCTATTCTAGTTGATAAAGACCAACGCACTTGGTGTAAAAACCTAGATAAAATTCAGGCCGCTATGAACAACACTGTTAACCTGGCCACTGGTTACACACCTTTCTTCTTAAAACACGGTATGGAACAAGTCGTCCATGGTTCTCTACATAGGGACACAAACTTTCCTACGTCATCTGCCACCACAAGCAACCCTACCGCAGACTATGCCCATCGCTTGGAAGAACTGTCGGCCATTTACAGTGAAGTCACTGATGCTTTGCTCCTGGCTCACCAAAAGAGTGCGGACAGATATAACTTACGTAGAAAACATGTTACCTTCAATACAGGAGATATAGTTTGGAGAAAGAACAACACACTTTCCCAAGGAGCCATGTATTTCTCTGCTAAGCTGGCACCACGTTTCGTGAAGGCCAAAGTCCTAAGGAAAATATCAGACCTAGTGTACTCCTTGTCTGACTCATCTGGAAAGCACATTGGTAATTACCACATTAAGGACATTGTAAAGTCTGGAAGTGAGGAGTCAAGTAAAACTGCCCCCACTATCTCAGCAAACGTAAAATGATCCAGTATGCATCACCTTTTTGTAAGCTCACAGAGTCTTACTACGTCAGGCGTGTAATGTGTCAATCACATGCCCATCGTTTCATAAATGAAACAAGTTGTAAATTATTTTGTAAATTAATGCGTACTCTCCTTGAAATTACTTTCAAATGTTGTTTTTGCACTGTTTTTTCTTTCCCTCACGGCAATTTTTTCTTTTATTTTTTTTCACCTGTTCTAAAACTGATCACTTTGGAACGGAGACACATTTCGAGTTTCAATGTTTGGGAAGTCGCGAGCCCATTTATTGTCTCAACACGTACACTACGCAATGTTCATGCCACGTCATACCCTGCCTTGTCATGTAATTTTGTAATTTTTCTCCTATTTTTTGTTGCATTTTTGTCGTGTGGAAAGGAACTTTCTCACCTATTTATTTTGTTCATGTAAAGTAGTTGACAATTGCCCATCGGCGTGTCGTTCTAGAAGTCGGGTTTTGTAAATTCCAAAGTGTTAAATTCCGACTCAGAACCAGTTAACTATCTTTACAATTTGTCCTTTTATTTTGTTCATCATGAGTTGTAAAACCTTCCGAGGTATCTCTAGCATGAAAATCAAACAGTGGTTACTTACATAGTCGCCCCTCGTGTATATAAGTTTTTTTCAATTTTTTCCTCTTAAATTAAAAATTGATGGCGTCCTACCCAAATTCATGCTCTTGTACCAAATTGGATATCGACACGTCCATTTTGGAACTTGTATTTATAAAACCAATGATTGGTCTTTATAACCCTGTATATAAATCAATTTGGCTCGTTTCAACTAAAGTACGTAAAACCGAATCATCCGGTCTTTGGTTGTTATAACAAAGCCACTGCCTTTTTGTTATTTTGTTTTTTGCTTGTACGTTACGTATGTCTTATATGACACGTTTCAACCCTACGAGACAGGTTAATAAAACCTTATGGTCATCCTGATTTTGGAATTCATAACTTTTAGGTGTTCATTTAACCAAGTATTTGCAACCCAAATTGCACATAACCTGGTATGTTTGTAACTGCACAAAGGGTATGTAAAACCGTAATTGGTCCCTTTTCTTTGGTCTTCCTCACTGCAGGTTGCCACAACAGACAGTATGTAAAACCATTATAGGTCTGTCTTTGTTTTAAAATACTTGGTGTAAGTAGAATTATACTCTGCCATCACCCTTGTATTTTGTAACACATGAAGTAGCATCAAATTGTCTATCTTCTCTGTCGTACGCTCTTGGGCTACGGAGTTAGTTAATCTAACGAATCTTTATAATATGTGTTAAAATCAAGCATCGTTAACGTTTATTGTGTTGTATTTAAACGTAACCCTGTTACATTATAGGAGAGATCCTTAGAACATCCACCGTCATAGGAGAGATCCTTAGAACATCCACCGTTATAGGAGGGATCCTTAAAATACCTGCCACGATACGAGAAGTTCGTCATAATCACTTTTGCTCATAGCTAAATGTTATTGAGTTGGTCGTGTGACATATTTGTCATGAGTACCACCCTTTCTGTACAATCTATTTTGGTCGTGTGTCATTAATTTGTCATGAGTACCGCTTTTGCATTTTGGTCGTGTGTCATTCATTTGTCATGAGTACCGCTTTTGTATTTTGGTCGTGTGTCATTAATTTGTCATGAGTACCGCTTTTGTATTTTGGTCGTGTGTCATTCATTTGTCATGAGTACCGCTCTTGTATTTTGGTCGTGTGTCATTAATTTGTCATGAGTACCACTTGTATGTATAATTGTGTACAACCCTTGTACACGAGACGTGGAGACGTAATAACAATACTTACCGTGATTCGTGCGAACGACATAATATCGGCCTTGCCATCTTCTTTAAGAGGCATTGTATAAACTCTTGACTTCTGTCTATAATTGAGTTTTATCTTGTATGTACTTACATGTTTTGTACACTATACGTGGAGACGTTAAAACACTTACCATGAGTCGTGCGAACGAAATAATATCAAACCTTTTGTGTGCGATCTACGAAATGTAGTCCACAACCCTTTGTTGTCATTCAACGCCAATGCCCGTGGACCTCCTGTTTTTTTACTTCTTTGCAAAAGGAAAGAAGCCCAGGAGTATCTACTATCCCAAAAGGACTAGTTTGTAGCTTCACTGCTAACTATGGGGCATAGTGCTGTGGGAGTTAATCGATTGAGCACAAAACCACCCAACTCGTTGTCTGGGGAACGGATAAGAAAACCCCCAGGTTTGTGAAATTGGAGCAAGGGTCTGTCTTTTCTCACAATCACGCAGGAGCTTTTAAAAATGACCCCTAATTTTTTGCCCAATACACGCAAAAGATTAGTCTCTTTGTTAATGTGTATTCAAATTTCTCCTCATCCTTTTAACAATTGTAAAGAGTCAGGAAATCTGCTGGTTGATCATGTTTCATTCTCACATGGAGTTTGAAGTGGAAATTAGTCCAGTCTCTAGCAAGTTTCGTCACTCAACTCCTTTCCTTTTCCTTTCCTTTCTCCTCACCATCATGTTCTCAGGTATATGTTATGAAGAGGAAAATCTGTTGTTAACCATAATTCGCCCTCACTGGGAGTGCGAATCGGTAAACTGACCAATTATCAGCAGGCTTTCTCCCTCACTCTCTGCATATGTCTCACCTTTTGTTCTCTTTCTCAATTTTACGAAACACATTCATGAATGTTGGATATGTACGATATGCACTTGCCGTACCGTCTGTCTCCTTTTGACAACCTTTATTCATGAATTGGTTTCTCTGCTTTTACCGTGACTCATTCACGACTTCTTTGTCTTGTTCTTTGAAATTCTACAAAAAATGTTACCACCTTTATGTTAACATAGGCCATGGAAGGCCGGTTGTTTTTTAACCAAGACATATTGTCACTCGGCAAACGCCAAGTCATCCTGGTAAAGGAAAATGTTCATGTAATCACAATTTAGTTAGAAAACTCTCTCTTCGTCACTCTCTGGGTCGGTGATTAAAACTTCGTTTATTTCATAATCTGGACACATTTTGTTTCTCTCCAAACCTTTTCTTCATTGGTCCCTAGGCAGGTAAACTTCAAGAATTTTGCTCTAATAATAATTTCTCCCGGATTAAAAAGAAGCCCAGGCGGATGTCATCACCAACAGCCAAGCTGAGCTCCACTTCCTGACAGCACGCGCTGTGGTTACTAGGTCCCTCCTGCTGCCATTTTTCTACGCATTTGTTCCTGAAAGCACAGACCATACCGCTCATATGTATGTTGTTTTGTCGTGCCACAGCAAGTTGAGTTGTCCCACTATACATCATGACACTCTGAACCACCTTTTGGGCACGCTAGCTCCTAGGTTTGTTCTTACTCTTGCTATCAATGCCAACCATGTCGTCTCTTGCGCTGTCATGCAGAGACGCAAATCGTCATGTGTAAACCATCATTACCTTGACCTCCAGTATTCGCTGAATGCGTACCAATACAAGTTATGATTGAGCTACATTATGCCTCAATAACCATTATATACGATCCGTGTTTACCTTAATAACACTTTAGGATTCGTACTGGCATGTCTGCAGACACTGGATTCTCCTCTTCAATGACCTCTGTAACCATAGTCGCGGCACAGCAACCACAGTCTCCACTTCGTGAACTTCGACGTCTTCGACAAAACCAAGTGTTTTCTAAGGCCCAAGTGTACTTCTGAGTGTTATCTCAAAGGGGTCTGATTACAGTGATAATGTAATCCTTAGAATCTGTGAAACCACGTCCTCCTCTTCGAAATTCTCCGAAACCAAACAAATCCACGCTTCGCAAACTTAGCTCCCAGACCAATGAAACCTTAGAATCACACAGGCATTTTTTGTTCTTGTTTTTTGTTCTTCGATTGTACAAATATGAATTGTTATTTTTCAATTGCATAACCATGTATTGTTATTTTGTTCAATTGCATAACCATGTATTGTCATCTTTCAATTGCATAATCTTGTATGTTGTTTCACACCATGTACTTTCACCAAAACTGTTCCTTTCCAAACATTGTATGTACCCCTCACCCATTCCCTACAAACATTGTGACCTAAACTATAACATAAATTGCATGTTCTAGCTAGGCATCTCTCAAGCAACGAATCTCTCAAAAACCCCTATGGAAGTTTAAGAGGATTTTTTTTTCCTACAGCTCCATTGCCACGTCGCTTTTTTTCCGAGCGCGGGGGGAAGTGTTACGATACGCCCTTGAAGCGAATAGTTTCGAGAACGCGAGAGCTAGCCCACAGCTGGCCGCCCCCTCTTCCCCCCCATATCCTGTCTGCCTCTCCTCACCGCCCCGCTTGCCCGGCGACGCGGCGGCCGGCAATCCGTTGCTCGCCAACAGAAGCAATCTGAGTGCCTTGGCGAACGGACACGCTAGCGGCGCACTTTAAGCCGGCGGACCCAATTCAACGGCCGCGATGTATTATTGAAGTACCTTTGTGTATAATTGGCCTTTTGCCGCACCATAGTTCGGTCTATTTAGACTATGAAAGTGCCTGATGAAGCTGCCACATGAGACGAGGTTCCTGCCAACCTACATGTAAGCTGTATCTTGATTTCCTCTTTAAATGTTGTCCGTAATACAGTGAAATGTAGGGCCCCCGTGGAAATCACGACCCGGAGAGTTTCGTTTTGAGAGACAGTCAGAGAGAGTTAAACACTTTAGCTAGGTTTGTGTAATTTGCATTTCTTGTAATTGAATTGTACTGTAGAAACCTATGTAGGTGTTTGAGCTTACAATACATGTCTAAATGATTTAACATTGTTATTATTCTGCTACGGCGGGAGGATTGTTGGCCGGTGAGGATCCCGTGGGTCACCGAAGGATGGAGAGAAGTTCCCTAGCCTTGAGCTGCCCACTCCCCTGAATAGAGAGTACCCTTGTCCCGCTGAGAGCTAGCCAGGGACGTGTTGGTGTGCTGATGCTGGTTTAGAAGCCGGCATCGGGGTACCCTAACAACGTACTGCGACGCGCAACACACAAACATGAGGTGTAATCATTTTATTATCGAAGATGTTACAGTGTGCCTCTTGTCAACAATCCCCGCTTTCTTCTGAAATAAATTAGAACAAGATTTTACTTAAAAAATAGCGTGTTTGGAATTTGAACATCAAAAACAGAATTTTCTATTTTCGTGTGGAAAAGCATCCATGAAATTTCTCCCTTTATATAACGGAACCCCTTTCTATTACGGAATAAAGCTGAAGTGGGTTGTTTTTAAAAGAAGACAATTTTATGTATAAAACTATGCATCGTTAAAGTTTATCGAGCTTATTTTACTGTTGCTGAATACCACGGTGACAACTTTTTTCCTAAAAACCCTTACATGGCAAATCTAGTATCGTTAAATATTTTATGAGCCTCGTCTTTTACATTGCTATTTAATACTTGTTATTTTCAGGAAAAAAATTATCGTTTGAAGGTCTTTTTGACTCGAATAAACATCGAGTATAATGTACATAGTTACTGTATTTTATATCCGATTCATTGACGACATTTGAAAGTTCGATACGAGTGTTTTATTTTATAATGATTACTTTAAAATGTTGCATACTTTTTCTGCTTAAAGGAGCATAGAAATATTTAACGATAACATTCATTATGGGCGTATTTAAAAAATGGACAAATAATATGTAGAAACAGATAATACGGTATACGCATTTAAATTTTTTTTAACAAAACATAAAAACGACTTAAAAATTGCACTAAAATGTAAAAAAAATAATTTCGTATTCTTCTACAACTTAATAATACACTTACATTTTCTATTAATCAATATGTAGATACGATTGTTATTTTTGGAGTCGGTGTCAGCAAGCGCGTGCGACACAAGCACATCTCCCCTATAACTATGCAGTTACAAACCTACCTTGGCTGACACCGACTCCAAAAATAACAGTCGTACCTACATATTGATGAGTAGAAAAAGTAAGTTGATTATTAAGATGTAGAAGAATACGAAATATTTTTTTTACCTTTTAGTGCATTTTTTAGTCGTTTTTTTGTTTTGTTAAAGTTTTTGTTTATTTTTGGATTTTTAGTGAATCTGAAGTAGATACACTAACTAATTTGTCTGAATGTGGGTAGACCTACTAAACGTGCTGCTCATATGAGACAGACATTACTTGACCATAACGGCGTTACAGTCTGTAGATGACTCAAAGATCCGGATAGCCTATAAAATATTCGGCCGAGTATCGTTAATTTGCTCCTAAGAATTGAAGAGTTTCGTTACTTTGTCATGATCCCATAATCAGAACCTAACCAAACACTCATCAAACTACTCTTGAAGTACATCCTTTCCATTAAAAAAACGGGTGTGCTTTAGACCACACTTAAACCACCAGTAAAACTTCATTAACTTATGCCTGCATTATAATGTAGTTTCCCGGGACTTGCCATGGAACCATTAGAGTTTAATTGACCCCGAGGTTAAATTGGCCTTGCAACGCACGCCGGGTACCCGTGTAGATAATGTTATATAGTGTAGGCCCTTGCATTATAATGTAGTTTCCCGGGACTTGGGATGGTACCATTACAGTTTAGTTGCCCCCATTTAGTTGAGGTTACAGTGGCCTCGCAACGCATGCCGGGTTCCCGCTGTATATAATTTATTTATTTATTTACGGACAAATACTCCATCAACAATATAACAATAACACGAATTACAAAGTGCGTAAAGGCCCGACCCGCCTAGAAATCGATCACCGTTCGCATCAAATTACCGTTCGCCAGACATTTTTCGTAACAATCACCACTTTTCGTAACGCATTCCCCAGTTTACCCCCCAAGTGTCGAGCGTGCATAAAGAAGTTTTACTTCAAAAAAAGAATCATCGAAATCGGTTGGCGTAATATTGAGTTATTCGTCCATTTGTCGCGCACATACTTATTTCAAATTTACGACTTATATGGTTTTCTCGTGGATGTCATTGTCACAACTGGACCAAATTAAAATGGGGCCACACGGGAGGCACCAGCTTTCAAATAAATAAAAAAATCATCAATATCGGTTCACCCAATAGAAAGTTCTGAAGTAACAAACATTAAAAAAAAATAAAAAAATAAAACACCGTCAAATTGAGGACCTCCTCCTTTTTGAAGTCGTTTAAAAAATAATGATAAAATATTGCTTATGAGGACTCATGATAAACAGTTTATCTGCGACCCTAACAGGGGAAGAATTCTTATAAAACGTAAGGCATGTTCAGAAAGCTCATGAAAAAAAATTACAGGATATTGTTGATACACTTGTTGACTATTTTTTCAAACAATCGCCAACCCGTTCAATGCGTGTGGTGAGACGTGGTACAAGTTTGTTTATGCCCTCCTCAATGAATTCTCCCGCCAGCTCCTTCCCCCACTTCAGGACTACTTCCTGCACTTGCTCGTCGGTTGAAAATATAATTTCATCAGCACTTCTTGGTGGGATTTTTTTGCCGACATCTTTCAAGCAATTGGACATTATAACGTGAGTTTACGTAATACAATGTTCCTGCAATGCTCGTTCTGGTCAAGAGACCCCCCTCTACCACTCAGTGTTGCCAACCGTCAAAAAACTAAAAACCACCGCCCGTTATGGTCACAGTACACTTACTTTCTGAACATGCCAAGTACTTAATTAACTTTTTACTTAATTAACAATTGGTATAAATAGAGTAGTTTAAAACAAAGAATTTGCGTATTTTATTGTAATAAAGTCCTACAATATACGAGTTCTTTCAGGCAGCCACAGAAATGTGTGTGGTAATTTTCTTTCTTTCATTATTCCACAGTAATAAGCAGTAAGCAGTGTGAGTTTTTAGCGCTTATTTTCCCCTAGCATTGTGACGCTTGCGTGCCGGGACATGTTAATAACGTGATAATCTAACGCCGCCTTATCTTTTTAGATTGCACCTCTTGTCATGGCGTATTTTATAATATTATTCAAACTTTTTGACGTCATCGCGTTTAAGATTAAAGTTACGGTGTGATTTGTTCTAGATAACGTTTCGGACAAACAATCGGCGGACGTCATCGGACCAAACCAACATTGCCTACGTCATTGAAGGTACTCCACTATCTAAGGGGGGATTATGTCGAGTACTTACATATCCAATGGAAATTGTAGCCAATGTCAAATATAGGTTTCCCGAAGGTCAAGATTTTGCCAGTGGTCCTGCAATGCAACATACGTTATAAGCAAAACCATTTTTCCAGGAACATTTATAACATCAGCAGTAATAGAAAAAAAGTAAATTATTTAAATAGGTAGATAACTTTATGTTTAATAGTCCATTTATTAATGTAAACATGTTTTAAACAATAAATAAATATTGTAAGTGCAAGTTAATGTATAAAGAAATCGGGGACTCTCCACGATGAAATGGCATACTCAAAAATTTCAAATTCTAAAAGTGGAGATATCTAAACAGTTCCCACATATTAGAAAATCTATGATTTTGGATGAAGCATTGAGTTTTATACCAGAGAGATTTAAAACACAGATTTTTAAGCCGCCGCTACCCGAATGTCTACCGATTTCTTACATATCTCCCGATATTGTTCGAAATTTTTAAGCTCTTAAAAAATATATGTTATTTTTGAAGATAATATCCATATATTCCTCATGCCGAAACCCAAATTATATGAAATTCCCTCGATAGAAAAAAATCGCAAAGTTTGCTCCGAAAATTATTATAAAAACTTTTTTTTCAGTTATTTTACAAGTTTATGAATGAAAAAATTCAGTGTTTCTTTAAATGCTGTTTTAGACAACCCCCAAGGGATTTTTGCTCTAGTTTAAACTAATCGTGTTTTATTAAACATTTTCACAATTTTCGCCTTTCTTTTATTGTTTTAAATATTAGCACGCTCTCTCCAACATTCGTAATTACGTATCTCTCCATCTTCTTCTTTATCAAAAATGCATGTTATTTACATTTGCGTTCAAAGTTTTGAATCTTACAAGAAAAAACTAAATTCAATCTTTAAAAAATCTAACAAATTATTTTCATAAAGCTGGCATCCAAATTAATTACAACCTGCCGTAATAAATTCCGTACTACAAAGGTAAACAAATATGTATAATTAATTACACAGGAATTTACTTATTTATTAGTTAAACATTTGTGAAATACAATGCTTAGGTATATATGTATTATTTACTCACCTAACAATTACTGTAATGTTATTACAAATAAATGCGAATTAAAATAAATAAATCCTATTTAATATTAAAAACGCGAAAGTTTGCTCGTTTGTTCTTCTTTTTCACCGTAACCGACCGAAGCTATTTTTAGAAAATGGATAGTTGGAGGGCTGGGAAGTGACGTATACTACTTTTCATCCCGAAAAACATTTCCTTTCCACGTTCAATCAATTCTTTGTACAGTTTATCAAATAAGAGGAGAAAACATAGGAGGGCGTCACTGTTGTTCAAATGGCAATACTAAAAATATATCCATGGTGATAATCTAAAGCTGTGTAACCTACATTTTTATTAAAAATTAAAAAGGCATAAAAGTGAAAAAAATAAATTTTTATTGCAATGTAGATACCCACTGATCTCAAAATTAAAATTGCATATAGGTATGTTATTATTATACGTTTGAAATTTTGTGTTAACACAATGAAGTATATGCAATAAAATATAACGCACACTTAAGAAATTGCTCACATTCATTTAAGATTAGCTTACTTACCTAACGTTGCCCGGGATTTAGATCATGTCTCTAATTTTAGATCTGAATATATTTAACATATTCAGAACTAAAAGTAGTGTAACTAAACTCACCATTAATTTCCACCTAATGTTAAATTCACATTTATGTTAAGCCCAATCACTTTGTAAAACACAATTTAATCAAATTTATGTCATTAAGTACGTACCTTAACAACAGTGCTTCTTCGATTTTTTTAATGTGTGTTCAGTGTTATGTATTTTCAGTGTCATTGCACTTTAAAATAATATTTGACCGGTAAATTTTTGTTGCCAGCTTACAAATTTAGTAGTTCCATTTTTTCTTTTTTACTCTTATTTAACAGACTATATAGTAAGTTCTCCCAAATACCACGACATCTAAACCACGGTTAAAAGCTAGTATAGTAATATATGCTTACGATAACTTGGATGATTTTATTTTTTTTATTTGGATAAGTGATTTTATTTAAACTGATGGATTTCTATCTACCGATACGATTTCGATCGATGTCATCATCCAATTTCGTCATCGACAGGATCAGTGTACACAAAACATTATCTTCAAAGAGGTACTCGAACAATGTGATCGATTCAATGCAGGAAGGAAGTAATATAATATTATTTAATCAATGTTAACGCCTTCTGTCGGAGTTTAAGATACTTTCAGTGTCGCTCTGGTATAAAACCACCATTCAGAATCAAAACGTCGCGCGTACTTTGAAATGGCATCTGAATATCCAGGTAGGTACTTCCCAATCCTCCTTTTATCCAATCTCCTTTCCTTACCCGCTCCAACCCCTCACAACCTCAAACGGGTGTGCTGTAAGGACCCGTTGGCTTCGGTCAGTTGGGACCGTTGTGCGGTAGGTATTCACATAAAAAAATAAAACTGAAAAACTGTACTACTCGAAATGTTGCTTGAAAAATCTTCCTCTTCCCCATATCATGTACCACGTACCACCCCACTCCCTTCAGCCACACAACATTTTGGACATTCCCAATTGGGGTTGCCATCCCAATTGCCTCGGGAACTTGAATCCTTTGTGCGGTTTTTGTATTCGTATAGAAAAAATAATTATTATTGAAAAAAAAATTGTCAGATAATAACGACGCTGTCTGCGTGAGGTGGAGCAATGAAGTGGAGAAAAGAGTCAGTGACGGCATAGAGTAAAGCGCAAAATTCACATACGGATATGCTCGGCGGATTTGTCCAGGTCGAGCATAACTCTCTGGAGTTTTAGGTTCTAGAGAATTTCAACGTTATCAGGAATTTCCCAAGAAAATTTTGAAATTTTCCCAGATTGACTTGAGAATTTTGACTATAAAACAAAATTTGAAAATGCCTTATTGTGTGCTTTTCTAAAAAAAATATTGTTTTTCCCTAGATGTAAGAAATTTTCCCTAGGCATGCCATTACTGTACGAGATGCTCACCGCTCGAATGTCCAGACGCGTATGTGTTGCCGTCGACGGATCTGCTCGTGTGTAAAATCGGCATCCGTAACCGATCCTCGCGTTCCGTGACTTTTCATCCCGCGAAAAAATATCCTCGACAAAATATCCTCCGACAAAATATCTTACGAACAAAACATCCCCCAAGAAAATATCTACTAAAACCTAAACTAACCTAACCTCACAAAAAAACGGGACAAAAATAATACAGACATCCTGTAAAGACGATAAAAACTTTACGGTGCTCCAGATTTTATGTCCGGGTTAAATCTTTCCCAAATGAAATTTGGGAAAATTTCCCAATTCCCTTCCACACACTTTTCCACAAATGATTATCTAGTAAATTCACGCAATTTAAGTGCACTATATAAGTATAATAAATACAAAAAATACAAGAACAATACGTCAATCCACCAGAAACATAATGGGAAAATATTTCACCGACTCCAGATATTTTCATATCAGAGGGTTCGGCTCTGATGAAATCCTAACTGGTCCGATAAATCCTATTGATCCCTCAATATAAATATTGTCTTTACAGGATGTCTGTATTATTTTGTCCCATTTTTTGTTAGGTTATGTTAGGTTAGGTTAAGTTTTAGTAGATATTTTGTTGGGGGATGTTTTGTCCGTAGGATATTTTGTCGGATGATATTTTGCCGAGGATTTTGTCGCGGGGTGAAAACGCGCGTTACCTTCGCCGAGCATGCTCGATGGACAAATTCGCCGAGCAAATCCGTGTGTGGATTCTGCCATTAAACATCAGACCGTGTCGAATTACAACTGAAATGTTTGATCTAGATTAGGTTGCCTGTTCAATCGGTATCGATGTTTAATAATGCGTACTGAATGGGTGAAGGGTCTCCATTCATCGGCGGCTGACGTAAGCGACGTGAAGTGTTTCCTGCCACAAATAGAACTGACGTGTCTGATATTTACGAAAGCTTCCTACGACAGGCCCAAATCACTTATTGGACACAATGTAAGAAGTAAGAATGAAATAACAAACCAAACAATTCCCTTCCTAACAGAAATTCTTCACTCATTGTTTAAATTATGTTCGCACCTGTCTATGTCTTCATTATGTATTATGTTGTTCGTCCAATTGATTAGTCAGATATCTCCAAAAAGATTGACACAATGAGGAAAGCAATGTTCAAATATTTTTTATACGTTTCTGCATTTTACATATTTTTATTTTTTTATATGAATACCACACAAGAGTCCCAACTGCTCCCGTCTGAAGCCAGTGAGACTATGGTATCCCCAATTGGGGTATGTTGTGAGGCTGAGGGTAGTGGGGAGGAGAAGGAGACAGGGAAGAAGGTGGGAAGTACCTGGCTATTCAGATCTGGTCACCAAATACGGCTAATGCCATTTCAAGCAACATTTCAATTCTGAATGGTGGTCTTACACCAGGGCGACACTTAGAGTATCTTCCACTGTGGAACGTGCCGCAAATATACTATATATTATTTTAAGTGAATAAATTGTGAAATAACACAAATTAATCAAATAAAATTTATCTGCCACGCCGGGATTCGATCCCGCGACCTTGGTGTGCTAGTCAAGCGCCTTACCGCTGCACTACGCCGGCTGACATATTAAATATGCTATAAAATAACACCGGGAGGCATAACGGTGCGTAACTTCAGTATGACATTTTGTTCAATTCACTACAAGCTTTTCTGAATTATAATTGATTTGGTGATGTTTATCCTTAATCTGAGTATCACTTTAACATATAACTGTATACTCAACTCAAATTTCAGTTTTCGGAGATGCCTGACTAATCAACTGGATGGTCCATATATTGAAAAATAATAAACACTTAGTTTTAAACACTTTTATTGTTTAAAAAAACAACATATATGTGGCTCGCAACACCCGCCCGTAGTCTTACTACATAGTACACCACTAAACAAGCAAGACACTTTTTATTCTGATTTACCTGTACCTATAAGTATTTTTTAAGTGAAACGGAGACGGTCCTCGGTTCTAATATAATGCGGTAAATTCACGACTACGCGCGGGCCTCAATAACGCCGCGGTATGAAGCGCCTGACTCTCAGCGCTGAGAGAGACATCCAGCGAACGGAGGTTCGAAACCCACCAAATCTATAAAAATTAAATATTTTATTTTTGTAAAATCAATATCCAATCTTCAAAACACTTTAAAATATACAGGCAAAAGAAAAGAAAGCGACATCTAGCGACTTTCTAGTTTCACTTCTACTGCGTGTGAATTGCACACTCTGATTTTTTGTAATTACCTGTCCTATAGGACAATTATTGTATTCGTTAATGCTTTATTATTTGAATGTTTTATTATATAAGTTCAGGTGTTTGGGTAAACTACATCTTATTAACGTACATATTTAAGAAATATATTAACTGAAACGAAAGGTTTCTAGAAGGTCTAGCGCAGAGAAATCGATAACTTTACAAGATCGGATCGATAGGCGTAACTTCCGATGATTTTATATCGATATCCCGAGCACGGTTTCATTGTTGACAGCGGAATCGATATTGACAGGGAATAAATAAGAAATTGATATACGCTGTTAACACTGAAGGTGGTTTCCTATGAATTGACATTTGAAACCCCAACAATTGCTAAAAATGTTATGAATCGGCAATGTTGAATTGAAATACGAATCCAAATATGCATTGGCAATCTGCATTTACTTTTTTACACTAAACGGAAGTTAATTAGTTAATGAAGTCAAATAGTTTAATAATATAAAAAAGTCAAATAGTTTCTCAAAGATCAAACTGAAAAAAAATATCGCGTCTTGGAAACATTAATTAAGTCCATGGATCGCGTATACGACTTCTTTCAATTCTAAGAGCTTCGTTAGTTCAACTCATTCATGAAATAAGCCAGTAATGTTGCGTAACGAACGACAATACTAAAAAATATGTGTATATTGACAGTTACCAAAACTTCTTTATTACTATGGAGGACGCGTTAAAATGTACCACTCATTGTTCGGAATATCTGTAATCAATCGTTGACCGTGGTCGCAAATATTGATAACTGACCATATATGACGGATTTAATTAACGTTGGGTTTTATCAATCGTTCATGTTGGACCTCCAGGGAATCATTTAAGTACAAAAAGACGAATATCTTACATTGGCAATCGTGTTATCTAAATGAAACAAGTTCGTGATAAGGCAATATACCCAACGATTGCAGAATCATTGTAAAGCCGTTTAATCGGACTAAGCAAATATTTAACTGCATTATTTGAGCATTACAGATATGGGCTTAATGTCACTGATGCTTTGTGTGTGCTTTAATTAGAAAACAAACCGACTGTGATCTTATCTACCATATCAAACATTTGAATTTCTTACGTTAAGTATCAATAACGCGCCGTACGTGCTAAGTATAGCTCACTGTAGAATTAGACCGATAGAAATGTGTTGTGGGCGTGTCGTGCCCGAATAATCTCACCTTTACTTCTTCTGCTAAAATTGTTAAAAAAGTTTCGAACCGTTACCAAATTTGTAAAATTTACAGGAAAATACTGATCAATAGTATCTGATATTCTTGGTTTCGCAAAAAAAATTGCGTGTTATTAGAACAGCCGTAACGATGCCTTAAATCCAAAATTTCGGGCCGAGCAGCTGTTCCATACAAGTCAAATTTCTAAAATTTACATAAGGAAGAAAAGGCTTATCAGTCTTGATTTCGGAAAAAAATGAGTTACTTACTATTAGAAGTGGGGGGCATTTCACCATCCTCTTGATAGCTTTTCCATAGGATGACGTATATTAATAAATAAACAATAAATATTTGCAATTTGTTGAAAACTTATCCGTATAGCCAGTGGCGGTCCTTCCCTCAGGTCAATTGGTCAAAAACCTCCCAAAATTATAAGATGACGGTAAAACATAATATGTAAAACATATTACATACCTATACATACCCGTAATGAGTTTTCTTCTCAACTCATTGGGAATAATGTGTTACTTATCATATTTTTGTAATACATACATTAATAAATAAATAAAAATTATGGTTTTATGAAATATTAAACAAATCGAAACAACTGGTATTATTCCAATGTATTTGAAACGCACCGCGAGATAGCAGGTAGCGGCAAGCAGTGACATCTAATATCTTAAATGGAAGCTTCATTTCCCACGCACTATGATTGGCTCGGTCAAATTATGAAATGCCCCGATGTCATATCTTCTGTCTCTTTACGCACCACACAATAAACGAGATGGCAATATTTCGCTTAGTAAAAAGTTTTCGGATTCTGAAGACAGTTTGGGTCATTGCCGTGAGGGAGAGAGAGCATGCTAAATATTATGAATCTGAAAGAGATGGTTTAATAAACTTTGGTCGATTTTACATATTTTACGCTTGTCGCATGAAATAATTTACTATATTAAATGTAATTTGATGTGTGTGGATGAATTTGACTATCAAACTCGTTAGATAGGTACCTACAAATTAGTATTATCATATTTAATTTGATGTTGTATCATAATATCATTTTTTAATGATCTTCTACTTCTGGATCCCTAGAGCCGCCTGTGCCACTATTCATACGAATAGGTACCAAATAGTAAGTTCGGACATTATCAAAAAATAAAACGTAAATCGTTGATTGAAAATAACGTTAAATCGAATTCATTGGTCTGTCTGAAGCCTGGGAGTCGGAAAGTCTTGTGTCAATTGGCGACCTCAATTTTCTTTTAAATCTGTGTAGATCACATTTCCAGGAATTCGTCAGTTCAGTGGAATACGTAGATACTAAAAATAGGCTCAACGCACATTAAACCCCATTCACACAAGAAGTATTTTTAGCAGAGTATAATTTTCACCCGCTGATATTTAGTAGAACATCTTACAGAAGAGTTCACTCTCGTATATGTTTCTATTCTTTAATCATATGGGTGTTTTCAGCAGCAAAATATTTTGTTTGTAAAATTGATGTCATTCGTGTAGTATTGAGTATAGCGAAATGATATTTAGCACCATTTAGCAGTGGCGTTCTTATTCTGATTTCAGTTCAGAATATTGATAAATGTATTTGATTTAATATTTTACCTATAAATTATGATTACTTGTGTGATTATAAAATTACCGTTCACTCGCTTGCATTTTGACGAACATTTAAATAAAAATCCACTTATTAAATTTTAACATTTATCGGAAAATTTAGCGAAATCGTAAAAAAATGTTATTAAGACACCTTAAATGTTCTTTGATTCTAATGTCGAATTAGATAACCATACAGTTATAGATACATTCAAAAGTGTAGTTAAACGTTAGTTTGAGTGTAAGATAAACATATTGCGTAGAGGATTTCGAAAGAATATAACACCGTGAGTTCGAATGCGGTTTTAAATGCTGATTCAAAAACAACTGTTTATAAATTACATTGGTGCATTAAAATTATGTAACATGATAATATTAGAAACAATGACGATGATATATTTAAATCCAGTTATAATACTGCCTTGAGTAAATAGCAAAATTCAACCTTAAAATTTAAAAAAACGGAGGGTATATGTGTATACGGTAAATAATAACATAAAAGTAAGTCACAGAATATATTTTTATAATATGAGGGAAACCAAATATTTGAAATTTCTAGTTTAAGTTTTGGTTTGGAATAAATGAAAACAAGCAGTTAAAAACCCGCTTCGCAGGTTTTTGCTGCTAGGACCTGCGGGCGGCTTTTGATTCGCCTTCGCCCAGTTGGAGACCATTTTATAAATCCATTAGGAACTGGTTCCAAAAATAGCCCGTTCCTCGGCTCCACTATCATCCTGTGACAGCAAGTCACCGCTACAAAGTAACCGGGACAGGCAATGATGTCATATGTAATATATATATCCGCTTGATATTATTTTTCACAAAGTATTACCGTCGATCTTTCCATCTAAGAGATACTTAAAATTTACAAATTCGTAGTACTTATACCTAGGGGTGGAACGTCCCCATGTGACCTCCTGACGGATGTGGCGACATCTTTTGACGAATTTTTGAATCCGAAACCGAATTACAATGGTAGCTTTGTTTTAAATTTCACGTACACAAATGTTATTTGTGGCGCAGTGCATACGGCGTTGCGTCAGACTTGCAGTCGAAGCCGGGTTCTGAAATTCAACCACGCAGACGGTAACATATTAATACTGTTCGGTCAATGGAACTGAACTTATTTCCAAGCCTAAGAAGCCTTTTACATTAACGGTCATAACAAATTATTGTGTTCCGCAAGGCTTAGTCATATCTTGCCTTAGAGAACAATGTCTCCTTTTTTATTTATTTTGGGTCAAGTTTATTTTTTTGGCATAATTATCGACCAGAATAACGACCTTCAGTCAAATTTAAGTGATGCAGTAATTGGGAAACTTAACTTCATTTAAATTTAAAAGGAACCATTATTATTTTCAGTAATTTTACTTGGAAATTAATAAGGAATAAATAAATAAAATTAATAATGTAATAAAAATAAAAGCAATTCATTTTCATCGTCTGTAAGTGGTACAACCACAGTTTGATAATGTCTTCAGAGGGCGCAAAAGCTGTCACGCGTAATATTTATAATAAACTGTTTTTTTATAGATTAAATAATAGATAATATTATTGAATATATAAAAGAAATAAACAAAGGAAATGTCTTCTTTAGCGAGGAAAAAGAGCAACTGATAAACCGGCCCTTAGAAACTGTTTTTTATAGATTAAATAACAATATTATTGAATATTACGATAAAACTATTCTAACAGACAGAACAATTAGTCATAATACACCCGATTTAGTTTTACATGACAAAATTTAAAAAAATAACTTATATCATTGATGTCGCTATTCCAAATTCTTGTAATATTCAGAAAACTGTTTCTGAAAAAATAAGAAAATATACAGATTTAGGAAATGAGATTAAAAGACCATAAAAATAATATCATTTGTTATTTCGGCTACTGGCATTATACCTAGCTCTCTCATTCAAAATTTAGGCGTATTAGATTTGTCAAAGAATTTATATATAAAAATGCAAAAGTCAGTCATTTTAAATACATCTAGGATTGCGAAAGTTTTTTAAAATATTTATATTGAGGGCCAGTAGGATTTATCGGACCAGTTAGGATTTCATCAGAGCCGAACCCTCTGATATGAAAATATCTAGAGTCGGTGAAATATTTTCCCATTATGTTTCTGGTGGATTGACGTATTGTTCTTGTATTGTTTTGTATTTATTATGCTTATATAGTGCACTTACATTGCGTGAATTTACTAGATAATCATTTGTGGAAAAGTGTGTGGAAGGGTTTAGTCTTTCATTTGGGAAAGATTTAACCCGGACATAAAATCTGGAGCACCGTAAAACCCTATAAAAGAAATAAAAAAAGTAAATGTCTTCCTTAGCGAGGAAAAAGAGCAACTGATAAACCGGCCCTAAGTAATACAAAGTTTGGTAAGAGCTGAGAAAAATGGCATTTTTATGGGTCAATTCTTATCAGTAACATAAATGTATGAAGTTTTTGTTCGGTGCACCAACAACCAACATGGTAGTGAACATGTCAGATATTTTGCAGATACGAGTGGGAGAGAAGCCACAGGGTTCCAGAAATGTTCTACAACATCCATAATGTCTCTGAAATTTGGAGTAAAACGCCATTGCCAGAACAATATTTCACTGGAGGGCTGCATGGCTCCTTCTATTCCGGTAAACTTGGCAGTTTCAAAAGATTATTATTTGTAATGCAGGAAAAATAAAAAGTAACGGAGCGGAGCACACATTTGCCTCCAACTATGTGGAAAATTCTGCAGTTTATTGGGAAATGTACGAGTTCTATGTGAAACATAGAATATAAAATATGAGTTACTTTTTGTAATGTTAGAACTGAATATTGGACTGAGTTGGTTGTCATAAGACAGTAATATTTTAGCATATTAATAAACCGTTAACACCAAAAACTAAAAGTATGAAGATAGTAATACATAGGCTTACTAACAAATACTTAAACAATATGGATGTATTTAAAAACAATTTGAACGTGGCAAACTTCAAACGACGTATGTGCCAACTATTTCTACCTATCTCATAAACTAATGTGAACACCAATTAAAAATATTTTTATTAATATTATTGTTGATTTGTAGGATATTTGCAGAATATCTATTTTTACTTAACTTACATTCTATGTTACCTAATTTTTATCAACTCTTTTATTTCAGGCAACATGTATTTTGTTTCTCATATTGTATTTTATCAACTCTTTATTTTCACCGTAATTCAAAAAAATAAGTTTGCTTCATTAATTGTAAAAGACTTATGGGCGTTTAAATAAATAAAATAAATAATTCTTAAATAATCACAATAATCAGGTTTTCTTCTGGTTTGGTTTCTGGAAAATGCGTTAAACCAACTCCTGATGTTTCTCCGATTCTCCAATGTGCTCGATATGTGAACAAATTGAAGATGTCGAGCACACATTATCAAAGTGCATTAAATATTAATGACAGACAGTGAAAATACTAATTGCCTCGAACTCATCGGAAGTTCAGAATTTAATAGCTTCAACTGAGTTTTTAATGCCATATCGAGAATAATGAAATTTAAACTGGAAAATATTTGAAAGTGAATTTTTATACAAAATGAATATAAAAGGACTAAGTACCTTTTAAAGATCGTTAGAAATTATAGTGATAATATTATAATTTAAAAACAGATGAGGCAAAAAATAACATTGTGTGAGTGAGAAGAAGCCTCGATAAAATACATGACATTAAAAAAATAAAAATCTCCTGGTATTCCTCAAATAATAGTGTTTTGTTTTTTTAAGATGCTGCATTTTTTAAGGGTCGTAAAAATAAAACCCAGTATTTCTTGAAAAAAGTCGCTGTTGTATAACCTAATCACGGTTCATCGCAAATCCATCGCAAATACATGAGCTCCACACAGGAGGGCCTGAGGAAAATAATTTCCCTCAGGGCCTGTGTCATCTTTGGGGATGCTGTGTCGAGGGGTTTTTTGAGGAAAGGAAGGATAAGAGGGTTTTTTTAAGGAAAGGAAGGAGAGAAGAGTTTTGAGAAGGAAAAGGGTTTAAGGGGGGGTAGGAATCTGGGGTTAAGCGTGTCCTGTTCTTCCACCTCCAAGACCTAGACAAACCTCACCCCATAAATCCGGGCACCCCTATTAAATCACCAAACGTAGCGAACCACTTGGGGTGACCTAAAGCAGAGGTGTTTGTTAACCAATAAAGGTTCCCGGGGCGGTGGTACCCATTCCCGCCATTTCCAATCCTTGCAACCTGCCCGCAAACTTTATGTTCCTTCAAACACATAGACACATTACATTTAACATTAAATTTAACCTAAATAATGGGTTCAATAAGTCCACGAAACTAAATAGTTTTATTAATTAATTCAGAAAAAAAACAGAGACCAAAAAAAACTCTTAAAATAGCCCTGAGCCGGCTATCATTTATTTGGTCTAAGCTAAACAGAAGTAGCCTACGGGGACTTAAACGAGAGAAAAAAATCATATCGGCGTACTCGAAGCTCCCAGTTTACTAATAAAATACTAGGCAAGAATTGCTAGAAAATAGATCATAATATTTAGTTCTTCTTAAAGACGGTTTATTTGACTTCTAATCTGAGTTTACAACTAGTTAGAACCGAATGTTCTAAAGAAAGTGTTTAAACAATCTAAAGATAGTCTTTGCGCCTTGAGAGCGTACTGCCTCTGCCTGAAATAATATTTAAGGTAAACAGAACGATGTAAATCCGGTTTCACATACGTAACGAATTTGATCTAATACTTAGTATGCTAGCGTCAAATATTTCAATCGGTTCAATCGAAACGACTCTTATTAATCATACTTTAAAAATTGTTATGACTTCATTTTTAAACGACTTCGAAAAGGAGGAGGTTATCAATTCGACGGTATTAAAAAAAAAAAAAAAATTATGTTTGTTACCTCAGAACTTTCGATTGGGTGAACCAACATTGATGGTTCTTTTTTTATTAGAAAGCTGGTGCTTCCCGTGTGGTCCCATATTAATTTGGTCCCGTTCTGATAATGGGATCTATGATAAAACCATATATGTCTTAAATTTGCAATAAGTATGTGCGCGACAAATGGACGAATAACTCAATATTACGCCAACAGATTTCGTTGATTCTTTTTTTGAAGTAAAACTTCTTTACGCACGCTCGTCACTAAAAATCAAAAAATTAAACAAAAATTTTAACAAAACTAAAAACGACTTAAAAAAATGCACTAAAAAGTAAAAAAATAATTTCTTACGATTGTTATTTTTGGAGTCGGTGTCAGCCAAGATCTCCACATCTCACCTATAACTACCTATGTATGTAGTTACCTTGGCTGACACCGACTCCAAAAATAACAATCGTACGAAATTATTTTTTTTACTTTTTAGTGCATTTTTTTAAATCGTTTTTTGTTTTGTTAAAATTTTTGTTTTTAATAGTAAAATTAGAATCAATCGTTCAAAAATATCAGTATAATTACGTAGTTTTAAAAGATGGATGTCGATTTAATCAGGAATGGAAAAAATGGGTAAAAGGATGATTTTAAGTACCTACTAGGCAACTCAGTTCTGGTCTCGATTGCATCAGGGCAATACTGAATGTTGTATTTACCACTCTGGAAAATATAAAAAATATTTGCTTTTCAAAATCTAAGATGTACAGGATACAGTTTTATGAAACATTGGGTATTAAAAAGGACGTGATTCCTGACATTATTTGGAGTAAACGAATTTTATAATCCGGTAGCATTTTTAAATTGTTTTTTGTATTTATTTTTCAAATACAAATAAATAAATAAAAATATTTCACTGTGTACCCTTTCTACGTTTTTGATGTTTCAAGTTGTTTTTCTCGGAAAATTGATGGGTGGATTTGATTGTCCATATTTTTTAGATTTTTGATGAATTTTTTCACTCTTTGCCTCTCACACACCATATTAAACGATCGTTAAAAATTATACAACCAATAAACAATGAAGATCTTACACAATGATCTGAATCATTTTATTGTCGGGTTGGGTTAAGCTCACAAAAAGTTAAAAGTACGACAGCAAACAGAGCCGCTTTGCCAAAATTTATTTAAAAAAACAATTTTTAATGTAATTTTCCAAAGCAGATAAACCATTAAGCTACATAGATAGCCCGAGGTAATCTGGACGTAATCCTATCAAAAATCCTTATGTGAATACCACCGACGAGTCCCAATTGTTCCCCACTGTCTCCGAACAATGCCTACCAATGGGAATATGGTATTCCCAAAAGCTAAATGTTATCACACGGCTGAAAGAAGTTGGGAAAGGAAATTAATGATGTAGAAGAAGGTTGAGAAGTACCTGGCTATTCAGATCTGTTCGTTTCGATTCTGAATGATCGCCTTTTACCAAGAACTAATAGTATCTTTTATTCCGGAATGAGCCGCAAACATAGTAACTATTATGTAGGGGAGAAGTGGCATGAAGGAGCCAAGTTTTGATAGAGCCACTTGCATTATTTTGGTAGTTTAGGAACGGATGTGGTTGGTAACATTATTTTTAAGTAGCAACACTGATTTCCCGTCACCTACAAACATTTTACAATTTGCCGAAACCAACGGACGCCGGTACATCGAGTCAAAGTTTTTGGCAATAAAATGTAAGTATTTTGCTTCATTTAAGTTGTTTTTTGGTGTTTTATTGTAAACAAATGTAGGAAAATTTCTTATTAATTGAGTTTGTGCGCATATGTTTGGCAATGTAGCTGCATAAAAGCTGAGACACAAAAGTTTTGATTTTGTTGTTATTTTGAAGGTTATATTTCTTTTACGAATAAGTTATGAAAGAGCCGGTTGAATGGGGCATGAAAGAGCTTAACATTTTTGATAGAAGACATTGTTTGTTATTTTGTTTAATTTTAGAAATTTTATTTATAAAAAATAATCCGCCTCTAACATGTTAAGATTATATATATACGAAGTATGACTGAATAATGTGTTAAGATTAAATCGTTTGTTAGAATGACTTAAAATGACTGATAGAATTAAAAAATTCTTAAAAATGTCATTAGTTTCTAAAAAGGATTTGTTAGAATTGTCTTTTTTTTATTAGGGCAATTATTTTTAGTTTGCACAATTATTATTAGTTTGCACAATTTTCCCAATTACTTTATAATATAGACTGTCTCTTTCATAACTTTTAGTAGCTCTTTCAATACCGAAATGTTATAAAAGAGCCAAAAGACACATTTTTTTAAAATGAATGTTTTATTGATTTTTTTACAGCGTTGGAGGTTTTTTCGTATGAAATTACCTACTTAATAAAGTGAATATTAATTGAAGAAAAAAAAACATAACTTCTATAATTTAAAGTGTATTTTTTGGCTTCGTTTAGTAAACTGGCTCTTTCATGGCACTTCTCCCCTACAAATTATTTAACTGGAAACCTGTGTGACCATTACTGTATAATAGAGTTTAGTTAAATGAACATAATACTTGGGTCAGGTAATTTCAGAGTCAGAAACAAGAAAATCAAACATCAAGAGTCAGAATAACAGAAGAGTGCGTGTATGACGATGTATGAAATTAACAATCCATTTATTGGATAACCAACATCTCCGCCATAGGTCACCCCAACTGGTTCACTACTTACGTTCGTGACTTAGCAGGGTGCCCGGGTTCATGGGGTGAGGTTTTCCCTTGTCTTGGCGGTGGACGCGTCTGCCAACCTAATGTTTGGCAGGCCGGATCGGGATAAAATGGTTGGAGGAATCCCTTTTACTTTTCCAGCTGTGCTCTCTCGGGATACTTCCTTGCACCGTAGTGAGAGGGATGGATTCGTACGTCCGTCACTCCTAACACTCACACTGACCCCTTAGATTCCTACCCACCCCTCATACCCTTTTCCTTCCCAGAACTTCCACTCCTTCCTTCCCCAAAAAAAACCTCCATACAGCATCACCAAAGATGACAGAAGCCCTGAGGGGAATTATTTTCCTCAGGGACTCCTGTGTGGAGATAATGTTAAAAAAAAAAAAAATGAAAGGGACTGAAGCAAGGAGTGTGTGCCAATACCGAGAAGCTTGGCGATTTTTCCCCTCTTCCTACCCCTGCGGGGAAACGGCGTGAAAGTTAGTCAATTATCACAAAATTCATTTATCGTATATATGTCAGCACCTGAACATAAAATCAGGCAGACCATGTTGCGCCTAGCTACTTCGTGAAGTGCCTGGCGGCAGATCGTGAATAGCCTCAGGCGCATCATGATCGGCCTGATTTTCCGATTTGCCTGCAACATATTATACAATCTGCACCATGTCTACATTACCCAAACTTTTTGAAAGTCTAGTAATAGAATGATATCCCGAATTAATCCCACCATCTCACCGCTTCAACATGGATTTGTTAAAGGAAGATCAACCCTTTCCAATTTAATATTGTATACGAATGATATTGTTAATGCCTTGATTGCATCACATCAAACTGATTCCATATATACTGACTTTAGTAAGGCATTTGATAAAGTAAACCACAAAATCTTATTAAGAAAACTGAAATTGTTGGGATTTAGAGGGAATATTTTGGAATGGTTTAAGAGTTATCTATTGGGAAGGTACTTAGCGGTCAAGGTTGATTCGTTTACTTCTTATACATTTGCAGCCTCGAGCGGAGTACCACAGGGATCTCACTTAGGCCCGATATTATTTTGCTTATTCATTAATGATATAGTTAATATTTTTAGTAATGTTAAAGTTCTGTTATTTTCTGATGATCTGAAGATATATAGAACAATCAAAAATAATGATGATCGCGCCATTCTGCAGTTGAACCTGAACAAACTATTTACGTGGTGTTCTGTAAATGATTTACAACTAAACATTGGTAAATGTCAGATTATTAGTTTTTACAAAGGTAAAAATCCTCTTAAGTTTTCCTATGATATGAATGGTGTTAATCTTCTTCGTGTATCACAGATTCGTGATCTTGGTATCATATTCCATGAGAGTCTACAGTTCAATGTTCACATCGATGAAATAACAAGTGATGCAATGAGAATTCTTGGTTTTATTTTGAGAATGGGTGCAAATTTTAAAAATGTATCAACATTAAAAAATCTTTATTGCTCGTTAGTACGAAGCAAATTAGAGTACAATTCCACCATTTGGTCACCATATTACAAAATCCATTCTCAATTATTGGAAAAGGTACAAAACAAATTCCTTCGGTATATTAATTTTAAAATGAAAATTCCAATTGAACTTATAAATTATAATAACTTACGCGCAGAAACCAGACTCCTTAAATTATCAGATAGAAGAGTGTTAATTGATTTGTTATTTTTATTCAAAATTATCAAATCTTTAGTTGAATGCCCTAATTTATTAGAAATAATCTGTATTAATGTACCTGCTAGACTAACTCGCAATAAAGATATTTTCAATTTTAACAATACCCTCAATACTAACTATTCTATTAATTCACCAATCCCTAGAATGCATAGCCTTGCAAATAAACATTGTGAATCTATACATTTATTTGGTGTTGACAGTTTTGCAATTTTCAAGAGACAACTCATCTCTATTTAATCTGTTAATAATTAACTTTTCTTATTTTTGTTCTTTTCATAAAACCTCCTCTCATTTAAAATCTTACCAGTAATTTATAACCTTGTTTTATTTTATTTTGCTGTTCTATTTAGTTCTGTTTTATCATCGTACATTATTATACACATATAATTGTTTGTTTATAACTAGCTTTTACACATTGCACTTTATTGTATTTCTGGTCTTATTACTGATTTTTTCTTATTACTCATAGTATTTCATTTCTTTTATGATGTTTAATTTTTTAATGTTTTTAATTTCTGTTGTAAAAGCCCACTAGGGCGTTAATAAATAAATAAATAAATAAATAAATCTCTTAGACCAAGATCTAATATTAAGCTTTAATAACACAGTATTTTACGCAATTTCATAGGGCCGTTTGGGTGAAAAATAACCTCCAACGGCTCTGACGACATCTGCGGATAGACGTAATGCGTCACCCTCCCACTACGCGTAACATTCTGCGACTTAAACTACAAAAAGCGAGAAAAACAACCAGCCCCCTTTACCTGCGGCGTACTTAGAACTTTATGGCCAAACATAAATCGTTTTGGCCTGACAACACGACTCAGCAGCCTCTGGAGTCCCAGGACAAACGTCTAGCCGTCTTAATTACCGTTTCATGAATGAACCAGTTCCCCGCCTAGTATGTGCGAAACTAAAATATCTTAGCAAACCCGCAATAAAGTAAGCAATAATTTTTGCCGACATTTTCGTATTGCGGTGGAAACTAATAGGCTGCTTATTCATAGTCCCTACACAGCGATAGGCCTCGGCATATTTACTTCAAGTGTGACGTCATGCCTTCATTGTGTTCGAGAGAGCCTTCGCAAAGCTCGAATAGTGTGTAGGTTGGCAATTTAATGGCGGTGTGAATATCAAATTTCTGAATACTGCCGATTACATTTTCATAAAGCTAGCGTTTTATATAATATAACCAAGTATTTTCAAGCTTTGTGAATTTTATGAGGAGCCTATACCACACACCCCTACCACAGCCCACACATTTTTTCTTATTACAAGGAATTATTACATTAGAATTAATTTCTCGATTTGGTGGGCGGTTACGTTTACAGCCGCCTTCATTGGATTCACCCCATTTACCACCCTCGGGGTAAGGTTTGTCCAGATCTTGGTGGTGGACGCGTCTGACCAACACTTTGAACTTTCCAGCCGGACTCTCTCAATGATTCAACGCCTTTCACAGCAGTGGGAGGGCTGAATTCATGCGTCACTCTTGAAGACCCAGAATCCTACCCACCCCTCACAACTTTTCGTTTCCAGAACGTATTTTCCTTCCTTTTCTTAAAAATCCCTTTATACACCATTCCCAAAATAAATATTTTTTTATAAATTAAAATATTTAGGTAGGTAGGAATATTTAGTTTTTTTTGTTTTTTGTTTTTTTTACATTAACTCCACACAGGAGGCCCTGAGGAAAATAATTTCCCTCAGGGCCTATGTCATCTTTGAGGATGCTGTGTGGAGGGTCTTTTTGAGGAAAGGAAGGAGTTAACATGGGTCTTGAAGAGACTCATGTTGTAGGAGGGAGGAAACACAGAGGCCGGTAAATCGTTCCACAGCCGAGCTGTTGAACTCAAGAACGAATCGTAAAAACGACCCGTTCTCATGTGACTAATATCAACTGTGTACAAATGTTGGGCGCGTGTTTGGCGTGTTTCCCCCACCTAATTACAAAAGATGAAAAAATATATATTTCATCATAATATTGCCATTACAATTTATAGCATGTCCCGACTAGTGGAGGGGGGAGGTGGAGTGGGAGACCCTGTCTAGACTAGTGAAGCAGTTACCAGTTGGGGAATTATTCATTCAAATACATAAATCTATTCCCACCAAATTTTCTTATAAAGTTAAGAGTTAACAACCCAGAGGCAGAAAAATCCTAAAGATTATAGTTCAAATTGTAGATGAACTGATTTATTACTAATAAGTAATAATAATATTTTTTCTCTTCTCTGTTTTCAGTGTTCGTAAACTGCAATGGAGGAGAGAAGTTATAAATCGTTTGAGTCATGGACCGTTAAGAGTATTTGTACATGGATTTAATGATAGTTTTAAATGTCTATGGCGATATTTACGACTTTTGGTAAGTACATTTTTGCCCATAAACATTTTCCAAAGATCAAACATAAGGTCGTTGACAGTATTGGCTTGTATAAATTTTTAAGGCAGGGATTTTCAGGAAAAAGATAAAAGTTTTAATCCCGTTTTTATTTGTTTTTCTTGTGCATTAACTATGTGACATTTTCTAGACATTTTGTTTTAATTTTCAACGTACATTTTTTGATCCCCCAAAATCACCCTTGCTACTACCCCCACCTAATTAAATCTAATCATTTTTGTACTTTTATAGAATTTTTAAGTTAGTTTTAAGTTTGATAGTGAATGCTATGGGTGTGTCGAAACCGGTACCTAATCATTTTTTTATAATTATGATTTTTTTACGTTACCTCTTATGCCATTTTTAGGGATGCTGTGTGGAGGGTATTTTTAAGGAAATGAAGGAGAGGGAAATCTGGGAAGGAAAAGGGTACGAGGGGTGGGTAGGAATCTGGGGCTCAAGGAGTAACGGACATATGAATCTATCCCTCCCACTGCGGTGCAAATCGATGAGTCGAAAGTCCTGCTGGAGAGTTGAATAAGTCTCCCTTAACCAGTCTCTCCAAACACTACCCGCAACACATTAGGTGGGCAGACGCATCCGCCGCCAGGACCTAGACAATCCTCACCCCATGAAACATCCATGGGCACCCCTATTAAGTCACCAAACATAATTTTAAAAGCAACAAAACTTTACATTTTATTAAATTTCACATCAGTATGATGATTACAGTAACGTAATAAGCTTTTAAATAACTATCTTTTTTTTATTATATTCCAATACGAATCTGGGTGTGTAAGCTAATAAGCTCACCCTATATAGCCTTCTTAAATCGGTTCCTCTTTTCCGAGGATCGTGACCCCTGTTCCAATTTCCATGGTGGACAAAGCGCTTCCTTTCCTGTGTTAGAATTGGAATCCTTGGTTTAGCGAGCAATGAATCCAAAGCATCTTAAGATATGTTGTAGGCAGATAGTTGAAAAACCCTTGGTAGATGCCTCTTCCAGAATGGACACATTTGTGCGCTTGGCTGATGGAAAAATCCCGAGCATTTTTCTCCAGCACCAAATTTCGAGGGTGTCTGTACGCTTTATTTCGCTGGCTGTGTTCGTTTTTCCACTCCGTATAGAAAATATGGGAGAAAGTCAACGTCCGGACTAGTCTTATTGCATCCGAAACTGCTTACTAATTACATCTTCAGATGCACTTGAAAATGGACTGTAAATACTAATAAACGAAACGAGAAAAAGTGGTGTGTGCTAAAATTGTGTATGCAAGGAAAAAATAACCAATCACTTACCACTGCATTTTTGTGAAGGAGCACAAAACAAAATCACAAGATAGTTATGTAATTTTACCGCGATACCTCTAGGTAATTATCATCACAACAAAACAAATAAATAAATATGCCTAATACTTTTCCAGTAAGGTGATGGTTAGTGAGAGATGGGAACTGGATAAATGACATTCCGGCAGTAACTACGCATATTCTAATTTCAAAACCAAACAAGTCTCATCAACTGTCAACCCTTGAAACAATATTATATAATTACTTTGTTAATTAATTCATCAATAACCGTTAATTTTGTAATGAAAAAACATATTGTCATCAAATAAGAAATCAAATTTGAAATAAATCAATGATTCACATAAAATTCATTCCACTTTACATAGTGTGCACTAAACCATCCATCTCAAGAAATACTTAATCATTCAGAGAGATTTAAAAATGGTAGAAAAAAAAAACAATTTTCGATCTGACAAAAATGCGTAAAAAACGTAACGAAAAGCTACTGCAGTCAGCACAATCTTTTCATAACTTCTGATTAATTAGCCATAAAATGTATCTTTCTCTTCCAAACACTGTTCACAATGATAAATATAAAGAGACAGGCAGACTAAACATATTTAATTGCTCGTTTTAGCAACGAGGCTTTTCATTTCGATACAAGTTGGAAACCAAAAATTCACAAAGTGTAGAATTCACAAAGTGGGACCAAGAATCCAAATGATTAGCAAGGCATTTTGTTACGATTTCGGGTCAACAGCTATATCTCTCGGATCGGAATTTGACACATTCCACTGGAAATAAGTCCCCGCTGAAGTAGAGGGAGAGAGTTGGTACGCGACACAAATGGAGCGCCTGGAATTGAAGTGATTGATTAACACAGCGCAAAGGTATTTGAACCCACACCTAAAATAAAATCGCATTTCTCTGACGATTGAGTACGAAAAGGTCGAATTCGCGCTTGCGCTTTTTAGCATGCCGGAAAACGCAGCTCACGTTGGGAAGCAAACGAGGTTGGGAGTTCCGAGCACCAAATGCTAAATGCTAAGGTACTCTATTAGCCAGTGGGACTACGGCATCCCCAATTGGGGTATGCTGTGTGGCTGAAAGGAGTGAAAAAAAGAATACGGAAGAGAGGAAGGTTGGGAAGTTCCTGGCTAATTTATATCTGGTTACCAAACACATCGAAAAACATTGTGATATTGGCGATATTAAATCTACTTAACTGAAAATTTCTCCATGAATCTGAAAGAATCACAATTCACAATATGAAGAGTATAAAACCTTAATAATTAAACCTCTCTGATATCTAAAATCTAATCTGACGGCGTTAAGCCTAAACCCACAAGGCTATCGTAACATCGTGAATGACTCACGATTAAAGGGGCATCCATTAATTACGTGAGCACAAACGGGGGGGGTACAGCAAAATGAAACGTTACTTGAAAAAAATATACGACTTGGCCCAAATTTATCTCACTGAGGGAGAGAGGGGGTCTAAATTGGAAGAAAAACTGCTCACGTAATTAATGGATGCCCCCTACGAGTGAAAAAGCCTAATGCACGCCTATTTCTAAGGCATCCTGATACTGCTTGCAATCCAAAGACCCATTATATTGACCGCATTTAACCCTTACTCAACTTACAATAGCACAGTCATCACACTGTATGAATATGGGGAATGGCGTGCGTTTTTGGCATGCGAGAAATTTGCCGCATGCCAAAATAAGCTCGTATAAATGCGATCTGAAAGTGTTTATGACTTACTCGAGCCAGGACGATCCTTGATTTAGTAGCTGCCTGTAAATTGAGGGTGAAATATGATTACAAATAAACGGAAAATAAGCATTGCGCGTTTACAAAATATCCGCAATGTTCAGGAACAATCCGCATTACTCGCCTGTTGGAAATTGCCGATTGGAGGCGATGACCGTAAGAAGTCTGTTGATAAATAAATATTCTTTGCGTGGGCGATGATGACTTATTTCCATAATAATCTAAGAATAAAAAAGGAAAGAACCCTATTTATTCAAATGAGTGTAGGTACTACACAAAGGAACATGAACCTATGTATGTAGTAGTCTGCGAGATGGATAGACAAAGAAGTAATGCGTTATATTTTACCCTCCAGAAAAAAATCCAGTCATGCATTTACATTACACATATAAAACAAGATTAACTCAAAACCTCTCAAACTAAAACCTAAAACAAATAATACAATCTTCCAAAAGGGATCTCACCGCATGGCTATAAAAGTTTACAATAACCTACCACAACACATCAAACAAAATGATCTCATCAAATTTTAAACATAATTAAATAATTATATTCCTAGCAAACAAATGATAATCGAGTACTTATCATAACTCAACATTGTATGACATGGGTATCTATAATACTATGCATGCGTCCTTTCTCTTTTAAGTTTATTGTTTGTTTTATTACTCCTCACCAAGTTTACTTATTTACTTTTTTCCAAGTTCTCCAGATGCGCAGGTTTTTCTATGTGAGAAATTAATGCTCGTCTTGGAACTCGGTTGCAAAACTGTGTGTAAGAAGGGAATTCAAGCCATCAGGTCACACCAAAATGCGTGACTATACAATCCCGTGTTGAATCACGAAATAGTTTGACTCATCGCCAGATTACTGTGCAAGAAACTTTCATGTTTCGGCCAGAGCTTTTCCAACAATGTTGTGGATGCGCCTGATAAACTCTAGCCCAAGCGGCGCCAACACGCCCACACTATTAGATCTTATGCTACATCTACTCTACCTTGTGCCTAGTCAACTTTGAATATTATGCGATTGACTCCTACCTGTTCAGGTAAATAAAAGTACCCAAATAACATTTTGAATAAACACCACATATACTTTAAAGTTTTTAGTAGGTACCTAGTGGCTAGATAAATTATTATTTCAATGGAAGCCTTCAGTTTTATGAATACCGGGAAAATGTTTGAATCTCAGAACACATGAGTAAAACGTGTTAATTTTTTAAACTGTTTTTGTCTATCACCTTACATTAAATTATTATAGTTTTAATAAAGGCACGTGCGTGGATAGAATTTTTTGAACTGGAAAGGGTCTCACATTAAACAGTATCGTGGGAGCATTAAATAAAATTAAGAAATCCTGAATGTACATTTAGGCAAATACAGAAAAATTATTAAGTAGGGAGTCTAGTCCAGCCGAGTAATATTTTCAATGCGTTTTTTTGTCAAGGATAAAATTTATTTTCGTTCACAAAACTTTTTTTATTTGTAAAGGTACATTTAAAAAAAAAAAAAAAAAAAACATTAAACGTTTGATTTGAATTTGAATATCTATATAGATATTCAATACATGGCCCAAAGACACATTAATTATATTGCCCCAAAATTGTTCAATTCCCTACCTCACTCCACCAACATGTGTCAAAATTTGAACGAATGTAAAAAAAATGTTAAAATCTGGATAAAAAATAATTTGGAACTGAGTATTTTTTTCTGTAATTCAAACTAACAGCTTCCAAATTGCTAAAATATTCCATGTCGTTCTGAATATTTAGAATAAAAAAAGGAAATGTAAATGTATTTTTGTAAGGGTGTAAATATGCGATATAAATTTTTAAATATTTTATTATTGAAATATGTATATATCCAAATTTAAAAAAAATAAATAAACTCCAGTAAAATCAATCATGTTGATTGATCTCTATAGCCTCTATACATATATATATATTTTTTTAATTTAATTTACATACCACTGTTATCCACATAATATAATACCCACACACAGGCTTCGCCTTCGTGGGATTTTTTTGTTACTTATATATATATTTTTTTGTTATTATGTATTTACTTGTTAAATGTACCAAAAAAAATTGCTAATAAAAATAAAAAAATAAAAAATTCAATCATTAGAAACATGAAATTCAAACAAAAATCGTTACAGTATGAATGTAGAATGCGCATGAACAACAGTTTGCAATAAGAAGTTGTTGATTGCAAAAATGGCGGACATAAAATGAAAATTGATAAGCAGGCGGTCATAATTTTGCAATATCTTTGTCATTTAATAATATCTAACTGACCCGGTAACTTCGTACCGCCTCAGAATCAATGACTGTTGTTAACTTATTAGCTGAATTAAATTTAGTTTTTTTTAATCAGTTAAAAATTACCAATGAAGATCGATGCGCAACTGTCCGTGTTTTGGTTTTTGTGATATTCTTACTTTACCACTTACTTACGGGAATTGCGTTTCATTTTCTTTATACGTGTGAGGGAGATTTATTATATTTATTGTATTTTTCCATTGGAGGGGTGCAGACGTACGTTCACCGTTTGTCTCATTTTCGACTGTTAACATTTAGTGTGTAAGAAAAAGGGGCAGCATTATATGGTTAAGAACAAAAGCAAAACAATTAGCGCATTGACCTTAAATGTTTTTGAATTTTTGGAATTCACTCACTATTCAATATTATACTTATCACAATATTGATGCATCTCTTTCAAAAAAATTGAATTCGTTCCATACAAAATGTATGAGGAAAAGAATTTTCTTCATAATTTCTTTTTTAGTGAATTTTTCTGATGTTTTATTAGCTATTCTGCTATTTGGGGCGGAGACAAATCCAACAAATCAAAGATCATAAAAATCGGTCCAGTCGTTCTTAAGTTATAAATGGTGTAACTAACCCGACTTTGTTTTATGTATTAAGATTTTTCATAAGTCAAGTTTCATCAACATATAAATTTAATTTTCTTTAATTTAAATGAAGTGAATCGGATGAAAAATCGATGGGCTGCTATTCCAGTAAACTGGAAAAACGAAAAATATACGTTAAAAGTTTTCGCTTGTAACCGGGCCGGTACGTTTTCCGGTCTGCCTGCTTGGCGCGCAACTGTATGGGTCGAATTTGATGCTATAACTTTGGGAATGTATTCTCCACATGTATAGGAAGTTTTTTATTTGATTTTTGATCAGCTCGGACTCCCCCCTTAACCAAAACGACAATTTAAAATCAAAGAATTTGCGGTAAATTTTTAAGGCCCGGCTTCCCGCATTTCTACCGATTTATTATATATTTTCCGTACACTAAAAATTTTAAAGCTTTTAAAAAATATGTGTCATTCTTGAAGATAATATCTATACATTCCCTTATGCCGAAACAGCAATTATATAAAAACCTCTCGATAAAAAAAAATCGTAAAGTATGTTCCGAAAATTATTATAAACACGTTTGTTTCTGTTATTTTACATGTTATATGAATGAAAAAAATCACATCGTTTCTTTATATGCAATTTTATACATTCCCAGCGAGATTTTTACTCTATTTTAACCGAGTCGTGTTTTAGTAAACATTTTCACAATTTTCGCTAAAATATTATCGTTTTTAAAATTACCGCTCTCCTCCTTCGTATTTACATATCTCTCCTTCTTCTTCTTTTTGAGCGAATACTATCGGGCCATAATCAAGGATGTTAACTTTTGCTCCGAGTTTTCCGAAATCAGACGAAAGCTTAAACAAAGTAGAGAAACATAGTGTTTGAAATAATAATTAATTGGACAGTTTGGAAATGGCCTTGTATGCCAAAACAGCTATTACCAAAATAAGAACTTTAATACTTGCAGAACTTAATAATAACATTATTAAATTAAATTTAAATTAAATGGAGTTCTTCGAATTAAACACAAACAATTAATGAAAAAATATTATTTTATTGGACTATTTTCTGGCCTTGTTACAAAGGTGGTTCATAATATCTACTTTCTTATCTGCAATGCAATAGTACAACTTTAAGCATGTATACAGTATATATAATATGTACGGTAATTGTGTTATATCTAAAAGCTTCCGAGCTTGTCCCATAGAGGGCAGTGCTAAGAGCTGTCCCGAAAGTCCGCTAGATGGCAGTTAGTTTAGTTCGGTATTTGGGCACCAGGGGGGCCAAGGGCCCGGGCGCAGTCTACAGGAGCTCATTCAATTCAGATTCCATTTAGCCAGCTTCCAGTTAGATCAACTGTCATGGTCACCACTTGTACACGCGAAGTATTAAATAAATCCCAGATTAACATAAAAGAACTCTATTCTTACCAAAGAAGTAATCTCCTCCAAAGACGAGTTGGAGAACTGTTTGTCTGAACACAACAGTAATAATATGTACACATGTAAAATATGTTCAATCATGAAGGGGGACTTTGCTGAAAGTTGACACCACGCCAACGTTTATGTCTTTAACAGTACATAATATATCATGAGTATTCAACATTTATTGGCTATTTATTTCTCCGGCCTATTGAGCGGAGTTGCCCCAAGTGTTTGCGGAAACTATCGAAGTCATAAAACCGCTCCACAATAAATAATGTCCGCTTTTCAGGAGTTTTGACAGAGTGGGTGATTTTTTCCTCACTTACACGAAAACAAGTAAATGAATTTGTTGTTTATTAACGCGATATTTAACTGTTCGATCTCACAGAATAGTAGCATCACTAAATTAATTGCGATAGGTCTAAGTATCACTTTTTTACGTTACGATTTACGTTAATTTAAATTTATTACGGAAATACGTTACTTTATGTAATAAGCAGGGGTGTATAAGTCTAACATAATAACCAAAGTCTTATATATAAAAATCAATTTTTGTTTGTTTGTTCGTTTGTTCGTATGTTATGCGCTGCCATACCGTTAATCCGATTGCAATTAAACTTAGGTGATTTGTTGGTTAAGGTGAAGGTTATAGGCTATTTATAATGGTAAGCTCTGGCGTTATGAAATTTGTATAAATGAAAATGAGTCTATTTAATATATTTTAGCGGCAGGGAGGGAAGGCTTGAGGGTAAGCGTATTGACGGATGTAGGCTTAGCGGGAAGGATGACGAGGGAGAGGAAGGCGTGGAAGGTGGGGAGGGAACGAGACACGGGAGGGTAACGGGGACGCATGGGAAAGGAAATGCGGGGAGAAACAATTTATTTCTTTGCATCGCAACGCACGCCGTGCTTTTTGCTTTGAGATTTGGCTTTAAGCTTTGAGCTTTAAAAACTGTATGAAAAAATTCATAGTGTTTCTGGAAATTCTGTTTTAGACAGCCCCAAGAGATTTTTGCTCTATTTTTGAGTCGTGTTTTATAACATTTTCACAATTTTCGCTTCAATTTTATCCTTTTAAATATTAACGCGCTCTCTCCGACATTCGTAATTACATATCTTTCTATTTTTTTTTATTTTTGAGCGGGGATACGGCGTCTTCAACAGACTGATAGTTCCTAGAGTTATTGTTCCAAATGTCACGTGTAGATAATATTGGCCAAAATATAGGTATAAGGGTATTAGGTTGGTAGGAGAAAGGGAGATTTACATGAGTTTTTAATTATTTTTCTTCATATTTCTCCATTGTTATGTTTGTCATGAAACCTACGATACAATATGATTTGTATTAGAAGACTCTCCCCTGTTGGCGGCCCTGGTGCCAGGCCATTAGCGTGGGAGCTCTGCGGTGGGTGCCCTGGAATATCGAGCAGATCCATTGTTGGACCCAAGAATCTCTAATGGATCTTGCCTACGTCATCGTCCACTCCACGAGCTTAGCATATCATGAAAGCCGCATTGTGACGGGCTCGGAACCGCTGCTATTAATCCCGCTATCGTTATTACCGACTGCAGCACGTACTACGAACCACCTCATAAATAATCTCGTATCTAAAGGTCAATGCTATCGAGATTAAAATAATATTAGCTGGGTCCTACTCAAATCAACATAAAAAATAGATTTGCTTTCACGTAATTATGTACATAAGCTCTCGTATTTTTATCCTACAAATATATACAGGGCGTAACAGCACGTACCCGAAGGGTTTTACCCAGCGATTTCTGAGCATATTTGGAGTAAAAATGTACATGTCATTTTCTATTAATATGATATAGCACAGCGGAGGGTCACATGATAAGCACTCCATCTCCTTCTAGCAGCACGGTGCTAAGGGGGGGAACAGTGACGACGTGTGGTCATATATTTTTTGGTTTTCAATAGAAAAAAAATGTCATTCGACAGCAAAACGACATGAACATTTTTTACTCCAAATATGCTTGATTAAAATCACTTGTTAACCCCTCAGGCCTCGACCATATACTGTCAGTAGGTCGAATATTTCCGCTTTGCATTCAAATCCAAATAAATTGAATATTTGTAAAACTAAAAACTGTTTTTGAAAGCTGGTGAAATACGCTTTCAAATGTTAATACTAGAAATAACTAAGTAGTTTTTTAAATATAAAAATTTTGGATGCACCTTTAAAAAGTTTTAAAAATTGCTCACCTGACGGATTTTCTGATTAAAATTTTTGGTAACGAAAAAACATAAAAACACAAATATTTTATTGTAAAAATGTATTATAACTGTTATCATCACTTCACTTTTTTGTCATCCCATGTAAAATAGTTTTTTTTTAAATTCACATATAATTTTAAAAAGATTCTTCTTTTTTTTCAAATCGCGGTCGGTAACTTTGGTCTCATAAAGGGGTGCATTTTAATTATTTTGAGGTTAATTTTTAGATTTGAATATTTAGCGTTGTATTTTCTCTTTCCAGTACTATTTAGATCATATAAATCACTATGATAGTAAGGGAGTCACGACGATTTCTATGAGACCTGTATGAGTTGTTCTGAAAAGCAAACAAATTAGCCTGAGGGGTTAGAATCCATCTGGTAAGTGCTGTTATAACCTGTATAACATGTGAAGTTAGCTCGTGAAAAATTTCAGCATTATTTAAAGTACAAACGAAAATGTGTTAAAGTGAAAGTTTATACAGCCAAAAGTTTTACAAAATTTTTGTTTTTTAGTTTTTTTTTTTTCAGTTTTTTTTTTAGTTTAAACCGCAATTGCCATCAATTGCCATTGATAAGATGCCTCAGATTGCCTCGCTTGCCATTAAGAAGAAATAATGTTTGGGTTGGTACTAAATTTGGCGGTATAGGTACCGGACCCATTTATTGGTTAACCTACACATCTGCCACAGGTCACCCCAAGTAATTCGCTACGTTTGGTGAATTAGCAGGGGTGCCCGAGTTCATGGGGTTATGTTTATCTAGGTCTTAGCAGCGGATGATCTGGATACACTGAACACCAGATTCCTACCCACTCATACCTTTTTCTTTCTCGGAACTTCCTCTCCGTCATTGCTTTAAAAAGACCCTCTAAACAACATCCCAAAGATGACATAGGCTCTGAGGGACATTATTTCCCTCCAAGCCTCCTGTGTGGAGTAAATGTAAAAAAAATCAACCAAAAATCATCAAAAACGCTCGCAAAATTCACATCACCGAACTGTAATACAAGTTAACTATGGGTAATAAATAAGTCATTTTGTAGTCTTTTTATGAATATTTTATCTAAATATAAAACGAAAAAAGCATTTCCACATTGTATATTATTATCGAGTAAAACACTGACAGACGACAGATGTCAAATAATTTCCGCCATTTTAAACTGTACGAAAATAGGTACCAAAATAGAACACTTGCTTATTTCAAGCCGTTTCCATTTATGAAAATACGACCCGTATGGAATCTAGACGGAAAAAATAGTATATTAAAATATAAGTGGATAAACAGGTCTTTAAAACACGCGCGATTTTTCGAGCACGACGGCGTAGCCGAGTGCTCGAAATAAAGCAAGTGTTTTAAAGACCAGTTATCCACGAATACTTTACGCTATTTTTTTTAATTGGTACACTTTGAAAACATAAATATTGATATTATTATTTAAAATTTGGAAATAAGAACTATTAATGAATTCGTGATGTGACATCACAATATCTTGTTGTCATGGAAATGAAAAACACAAACATTAATTTGCAATCTGTCACATAAGATTAATAGTTGACATCACAGTTTTTACTGGTTATTGTGTGTTGTAAAATGAGTTCTAACATTGATAATTTAAATACCAAAGCAGAATCGCGGTTAATACCTGAAAAATCCAAAGACGTTTATAAAAAAGAATATGAAAGGTTCATAACATGGATGGAAGAGCAAAACGTAGTAGATGTAGATGAACGAGTTGTGCTTGCTTACCTTCAGAAAATGTCGGAACAGTACATAGCATCGACTATGTGGGCCATACATTCGAAATTGCAATGTCTGTTGAGGATAAATAAAGGGGTTGATTTAAAATCATTTGTGAAAGTGCATGCATTCATGAAGGCAATTAGCAAGGATGACGTTGCTAAGAAGGCGTATGTATTCAAAGAAGATGATTTGCGGAAGTTTTTCACGGAAGCACCGGAAATTACGTACTTATTTTTGAAGGTGGTAGCCATTTGCGGAATCTTTGGCTCTTGCAGAAGATGTGAATTATGCGATTTACGCTTATATGATATCAAAGAAGAAGGAAGTGTATTGCTTATTACCATCCGACCATCTAAAACAGTGAAGGCTCGACGTTTTACTGTTGCCGACAGTGGTGCAATTAATTATGTGCGTTTGATGAAGCAATATTTATCATTGCGACCCCAAAATGTAAGTACAGACAGGGTTTTCTTACGGTATGATAAGGGTAAGTGCACCAATCAAGTGGTTGGTATTAACACATTTGGATCATGCCCCTTACAAATCGCACGCTATCTTAAATTAAACGATCCTGAGAAATATACAGGACATGCGTTTCGACGTACATCCGCTACCATTATGGCAAATAGTGGCATGACAATTGATCAAATCCAACGACAAGTAGGATGGAAATCGGCAGCTGTGGCGACTGGTTACGTGGAAGAGAGCATTAGAAATAAGAAGAATGTTTCAAACATTATTGGAACTGCCATTAATGGAAGTGCAGCCTCATTGACTTCCGAGAATACTATCAATTTGAACAGCATTTCCTCCGATTTAAAAAACGGAGGTATTAATATTTCAAATAATACGAACTGCTCTTTTATTTATTTATTTATTTGGAATTTCACGCCCGGCTGGGCTTTTACATACATTATTTTTAAAACAAAGAACATCTAAATCTAAATGTGCATAACAAAATAAAAATAAAAAACAAAATCATAAACAAAACAAAAACACAATCAAAATCGAAATCGAAATCTAAATCGAAATCCAAATCAAAATCAAAATCAAAATCAAAATCAAGATCGAAATTAAAATCAAAATCAATATCAAAATCAAAATCAGAATCAAAATCAAAATCAAAATTAAAATCAGAATCAATATCAAAATCAAAATCATAACCAAATCTAAAACAAAAATAGAGTAAAAAAACAAATTGAAATAAAAACAAAATACTCCACTATGCAAGATGGAAAAACTGTAGACTGGGAAAAGTGCAATACATGTGAAATAATTCGAAGCAGAGCTATGCAGTTGGAATTATTAAATTTGTGGTTCTTCTTTCTGATATAAATTTTACTATGACTTGTTTATATTTAGTGAATGATGTGTTAAATATGTCTACAACATCTTTATAGTCATTAGCCAAATTCTGTATACGGCGAACAGGGGTATACAATTGTGATTCTGTGTTGGAGTTGTCACAATAGAATGGTAGATAGTGCCTCGATGTTGAATTGTGAGGTATATGGAAAGAAATCAAGTATAATAGTTCTGGGCTGTCAATTATTGAATTTATGATTTTATGTAAACATGTTAGGTCATACACTATTCTACGTTCGGATAATTTTAATAAATTAGGTTGGCATAGTAGATAATCATAGTTGATACATTCCCTTGTAATACCCATTCTGAAATTAATATATCTTAAGAATTTATTTTGAATTCTTTCTATCGTGAGTGAATGACTAGCATAACTAGGTGCCCATACTGTCGAGTTGTACTCGATTTGACTCCTAACCAATGACATGTACAATTTTTTAATGGTTTGAATATTTTTAAATTGGCTGCAAATTCTTATCACAAAACCCAACATTTTCAAAGCTTTATTTGATGTAATTTCAATATGATTTATAAATTTCAGTTTTTGATCAAAGTTTACACCTAAATCATTCACCTCGGTTAAAGTTGTTAGAACTACATCATTAATGGAGTATTCATAAATTATTGGATTTTTTATTCTATGAAATCTCATAAGAAAACATTTACTTAAATTTAGTTGTAGATGGTTCTCTTGGCACCAAACAAAAAGTTTAAACAAGTTATTGGACAATGTTTGACAGTCATTAATACTTTTTATAGCTTTATATATTTTCATATCGTCTGCAAACATTAAGACTTGGACATCGTTGAAAATAGAAAGAACATCATTTACAAATAACAAAAATAAAATTGGTCCCAAATGTGACCCTTGTGGAACGCCGCTGGTAGCGATAAATATATATGAAGTAAAGCCGTCAATTTTAACGGCTAATTTCCTGTTACTTAAATAACTTTTAAACCACTCGTATAAATACCCCACTATTCCTAATTTGAGAAGTTTTTTAACAAGAGCTCATGATTAACTCTGTCGAATGCTTTGCTGAAATCGGTATAGACTGGATCAACTTGTAACTTCTTAGAAATGGATTCGGATATATAGTTTTGGTAAATTAAAAGATTAGACAAGGTAGATTTTCCTGAAGTGAAACCATGTTGGTTAGGTAATATTAATGGCTTGATACAGTGGATGATTGTATTTAAAATAAGTTTCTCAAACAATTTTGGGATGGTTGATAACAGGCAGATCGGTCTATAATTGCTCACCTCGTTTTTGTCACCCTTTTTAAATATAGGGGTGAGCAAACTGTATTTCCATTTTTCAGGAAAATGTCCCGTTTGTAACGACTGGTTGAAAAGAAAATGTAGTGGATATGAAAGAGTGGTGGCGCAATTCTTTAAGAAAACAGGTGGGATATTATCAGGACCACCGCTCTTACTTTGGTCCAGTTGTTTTAGCTGAGTCAGTACATCGTTATATTCAATTGTTACATTAGATAAATTTAAATAATGATCTGAAGAAAAACTGGGCGAGCAATCATTGACTGCTGTTGAGTCACGGACATAAACACTTTTTAAAAAGTCTGCAAATAGGTGAACTATGTTTTGAGTGTCGTTGGCTCCTTTTTCTTCGTAGAACATGTTAGAGGGTATACTAACGTCATCATTTTTCATTGACTTTGTAAAATTCCAAAAGTGTTTTATGTCACCATTAATTGAATTTTCTACTTTATTTATATAATTGTTGTAACAGATTTTTGACAAATTTTTGCATTCTTTTCTTATTTTATTAAACTCTACATAATTTGTAAGGGATCTCTCTTCTTTATATGTTTTATGTAATTTTTTTTTTTAGCTATTAGTTGGATTAATTCCTCACTGAACCATTTTGGATGCTTTGATTCTTTGTATTCAATTAATGGTATGCAGTCTACGATAATGGCATTGATTTTGGAATAAAACGAATCTATGTTATAACTCATTTCGCTTTTCTCGAGAAATGACCAATCCACTTTGCTGAGATGTTCATTGATTTCATTGTAACTGGCATTTTTAAAATTATAACTAGAACTTGTTAGTTTATTACTTCTTTTTACATTGTTTGGAATAATTACTGACAGTGGAGGATGATGATTATCTATGGGAAAGATAGATTCTGATGCTTTACTAACTACTATGTCTTCTTCATTTGAAAAAACAAGATCTAGTAGGCGATTACTCAAATTATGTACATTATCAAATTGGGTAAGATTTAGAAATATTGACATATCTAAGATTTCCCTTTCGCATAATGTTATTGATTGGGAATCAATACAGTTGAAATCACAATTTGGAAGATTGTAATCTCCGAAAATTATGAATTTATGTTTTTTATATTTTGATTTTAAAAGTTCAACATCTTCGGAATGGTTTTTATATATAGATATATTAGCTGAGGGAGGAAAGTACACGCAACCAATGACGTAATTTTGATTTTTATCGTTTACCATAATGAAAATTTGTTCAACATCGCGATTTTTAGTTTTTAACACTTTTGAGGACATTTTTTTGCGTACTGCTATAAGAACCCCTTCACCTCTGGATCTGGAACTGGTGTTGATATTTCTGTCGAGCCGGTAGACCTGATGAAAGGGTAGACCGAGCTCCGCTGAGTGGATTGACGGTTCTAGCCGTTTTTTTATATACAATTTTCACATCCATATTAATAATTAGAATGTAAACGATGTAAAAAGAATGTAAACTTTGAATAAAATTTTTAAATCATTTGTAATGTTTTATTTGACGTTTAAAATATTCCTGTCAGATTTATAGTTAAAAGTTGACATTTAGACTTCACATTTTGTTGATTTGTTGATGTTGCCATGGTAACTTTAAAAAACGCGCGTTCCATAAAGTGCGATTTAAACACGCTAGAGCGTACTTTAAATGAGTAAAAAAGGGCACCAATAAAAAAAACATTGTATGAAACGCCCATAATCCGCAGTTCGGTGTACACCGAATGCACACATAATGCACATAAGTTTTAATTTTTACAGTACTAACCGATTTTAATATTCAACACGCCTTCCATTGTTTCGTCTCGAACATGATGTATTACTAAGCATTAACCATACTATTACCAACTAGTCAGGTATAACCATTCATAAAATCTTATTATTTTCAATCCATTCCTATTTTATTCCTAGTTTTCTTAGAACAAAATAATTAAAGTGTCGTGTAATTTTTTCATCAACTTGTTCTTAATAGCTGGTTACTTCTCAATCTTACTTTTCCACTTCTCATTCCTGTCTCTTTCTATTACAGTCCTATCAGCCAGAAAAAATAAGGACTGGGGGGACGCTACGTCACATTACCTGCTGACGTTTATAGTGCTGTAAAACGATTAGAAACTTTTGAAAACTGTATTACAGTAAGAAAACGAATGTTAATTTAATTAATCTAACATATAAAATACTATCACCCCAAATGCATTATTTAGAAAAAAATCATATTTTTGTTACAAATTTATCATAATCATAATTTAAATGTGTAACTCGGGTAAATCCCTCGGTTTCGGAGTATTAAGGCGATCCACTAGTATAGGAAAAAATCGAAATCGGAATTCACGCCCCTTTATGGGAGGAGTTTAAAAATACTTGAGAAAAAGCTTTTGGAAAGGTAGGAAGATATTTGAGAATTTTTTTTTACATGTTGATTTCGTGAAGGTCTGTAAAAAACATTGATTCCTGTTTTATGCCTTGTTTATTGTAATAAAACGGAATTTTTAAATTGATTTCACGAAAACAAGCAGCGCGGAGCCTAACACGTTGTTGTTTCTCCGCTCCGTCCGGAGGAGTAATGACGGAAGAATGGGGCGGCTGCCAGTCGTTCTTTGGTGGACGGTATAAGGTTCACTTTGATATAACAAATTCGTCGACTGCCGTATTGTCGCCGTGATGTCAAAAATAACAACGCGAAAATGCATATTATATTTTATTTTGTGAGGTTCGGGCGTAAATTTCAATTTTTTTTGCGATAATTATATAAGAAACTGAATTTGCCACATTATGCAATAAAACCATATCCGAAAAAGTGTTTATAAGTAGGAGAGTTTGCACTTGAAAATGTTTTTTATAGATCTAATACTTTATTTTTTTCTAAGCTTATTAAAAGACTTATTAAAAAAATGACCGATATTTTAAGGGCCAAGGTATGTTCTACACGCAGTATTTAATTGAAGCATCTATAATACTTCTAAGCGGTCAAATTTTCAAAACAAAAACATACGATTTTGTATGATTTTGCGTTATTTAGTATGGCTTCATCTTAAGTCCTCTTTAGAAAACCAAATCAAATCAAAATGCATGCATATTAAATCCAACGTGAACTCATAGAAAAACCATTTCCTTTGCCCAACGAAGTATACATTGGGTAAATATTACAAATAATGTGGTTTAAAACTATGTACGAACGTATATTAAAGTCTGCTAATATTGATTTATGCAATATTCAAACCACAATGTGTCTGTGAAAAAATTGAGTAGTTATTAAAATATATATATATATTTGGCTGCTGAAACCTGATTCACAAGTGACAATTATTGTGATTAATTTTAAAAGCACAGAAATGAGTTTTTATGTTGGCTTTAATTTGGAAACACGTATGTAGTTTTATTTTAAGAGTTTTGATTTTCATTTGCCATGTATCAGTTACCTAGAAAAAAATCGCAAAATTTAACTTTTATAAAATTATACAAAGCTTTCGTTGGTTGAACTTTATTACACTGCACTGCGCCGGTAAGTCTGAGCTTTCAATATTCTGTTATTTACTAAACCGCACCTAAAAGGTTTTGGTTTGGTTTCGGTTCGTTATGTGACATTTTTGCCACACCCAAAATATGAATTCCTTATATTATTACCAATTTATTCTTTATTTTCTTTGCTTTATTGTAATTTTTTGCAATGTTTATTTTTTTTTTACTTTCTCGATTTGCTATGTATTTATGTAGGTACAACAAGAAGTGTCGTTTCTTTTTATAATGCCCCTAAATATAGTTTTAATAATATGTTTTTCATCTATGGTTATCTATGGTTGTTAACTTTTTTTGACAGCTCCCACTTTAAACATTAAAAAGTATAGTTTTTAAAGGAAAAAACCTAAACAGTTTCTTGTTTATTCATGAGAATTGAGTCGCGAAGACGAGTAAAGTGTTTTTCCTAGTGGGTAATTAATATTTACCACGATATTGATCATTCTAACTGTTGGTAATTCGTTTTCTTTTTGAGCACCACAAACAAAAATATTTACATTGCGATAATCAAGATTTGTTGTGGGGCATTATTGAACAAAAATAAAAATGCCTCAAGAAAACACCCGCTCCAAATCAAAAAATAACGCTTTAACATCACATAGTCCCCTGTCAGTCGACAATAATCAGATCATTTTTGACTATATTGATAATAAATTTTCTGATTTAAAAAAAGAAATGTTTAAAAAAATTGAATTCGAGACAGCTGAAACAAAAAAAGCAACCGACTTCATTTCCGAAAAATACGATGAAATATTAACTAAGTTAAACGAATTAGCGGGAATTAAAATAGAAGTTGAAAAAATCAAAAAAGACCTGTCTAGAATGAATGATATTGATATTCGGCTTGCCGAACTGGAACAAAATAGTTTATCAAACCAAGTTGAAATCTCTGGAGTGTGTGAAAATATAAATGAAAACCCGATAGAAACTGCAAAAGATATTGCTAATAAGCTTGGCACTCAAATCCTGGATGAAGACTTTTTAGAAATCTATCGTGTTCCTGACCGTCGTCAAGGTTTTCCAAGAAAAATTATCATCAAATTCCACAATTCTAGCGTTACTACTCGACACAACCTTCTTGCAGCAAAAAACCTAACCAAGAAAATAAGTCCATCCTTGTACATCGGCGAAGTGTTGTCTTCATATAATAAGGACTTATTATGGAAAACTAAGAAGCGAGCACAGGAACTAAACCACCAATACACGTGGTTTAAAAATGGTAAAGTTTTCACGCGGAAATCAACGGAATCTAAAATTATAAATATAAAACATGAAAGAGATCTTCTAACACTGTAAAATTTAATTTTATCGTTAAAAAAATTAATTAAAATACATAAAATGGCTACTTATCTGGAAGAACTCACATGCCACCTATTTGAAAATGAAACTGTTACTACCAACACAGAAAACATAAAACTATGTCTAAAAAATAATTTGAAAATAATACACCAAAATATAAGAAGCATCAATAAAAACTTCGAAGAATTCCTCATAAACCTAAAACTAATAAACATCGAATTTGATGTAATGATCCTAACAGAATGTTGGATTAAAAGTTCTTATACAACAAAAAATATTGAAGGCTACTATTGCATCAACACTTCATGTAATACTAAACAAAATGACGGAATTGTAGTTTACATTAAAAACAATCTGAAAACTACTACCAAAGAAATCAAAATCAATGACTCCAATTGTCTACACATACAAGTTAAGTCAGTAATTGATATACTGGCTATTTATAGATCCCCATCCGCAAACAATATTACAAACTTCCTTACTTCACTTGAAACTGTGTTACATAAACTAAAACACTGTAAAAATCTGTTTTTAATTGGAGACACAAACATTAATATTTTAGAAAATGGACATCCTCAAAAAGACGATTACCTCAACGCTATAAGCTACTACGGTCTTGTTAGCTACATCAACAAACCTACTAGAGTCACTGAAGAAACTCTTTCTTGTATTGACCATATAATAGGCAAAACGAAAAAACCTATCAACACAATAATATATGAATCCACAGTAACAGACCACTACTCTACAATATTGGAAGTTGGAAATGAAAATAAAAGTAAAGATGATTCCGTAAATATATCTATTGTGAAAAATAAAATCGACTGGGATACAATTATTTTCAACATAAAAAACGAAAAATGGGAAAATTTGTACTCAATTACTGATAATGATAAGGCATGGAATTATTTAACCAATTTTATTCAAAAACAAATAAAACTACACACCAAACAGAAAGAGGTACCAAGTAAAAAAAATTCAATCACTAAACCTTGGATGACACCTGGATTATTAAAATGCATCAGGAAAAGACATAATATTCACAAACAAATAAGGAAAGATCCAAATAATTACTTACTTACTACATTTTACAAAAAATACAGAAATATGTGTACAAAACTAATTAAACACGTAAAGAATAAATACTATTCAAGAAAAATTATTGAATGTAATAATGACTCCAGAAAGATTTGGCAAATTCTTAAAGAGATAACACATGCAAGGCAATTCAGAGATCAAATTAAGGAACTTACAATTGATGGTCAGAATGTGAATTTTAACTTGGACCCGAAGACTATTGCCGATCATGCAAATACTTTTTTTACAAACGTTGGATCAAATTTGGCCAGTAAAATAAAAGAAAACATCAACTGCAATACTAAAACTCCACCACCAGATGATAATTTCCGAGAAGAAACTTACGCAAAATTTACTCTAAAAGATGTATCGATGGAGGATATCATCAAAGAAATCGACTCACTGAAAGAGAAGACTTCACCTGGACATGACAAAATACCAAGTAAACTACTAAAATCACTGAAATCTCATATAGCCGTTCCCCACAAATTCCTAATTAATAAGAGCTTCACTCTCGGTTGCTTCCCAAATGTATTAAAACAAGGTATTATCTCTCCAATTTTTAAAGGTGGGAACAAATCTGAAATTACCAATTACAGACCAATTTGTGTTCTAAGTGCACTCTCCAAAATTGTTGAAGGAATACTGAGAAATCAATTAACTACTTACCTTGACTCTAGTAAAATATTATCAGCAAATCAGTTTGGTTTTCGCCAAAACTTATCAACCTCAGACGCCATCGCTAACGTTACAAACTTCATAACAAGTAATGTTGACAAAGGAAATAAATGTATAGCAATTTTCCTTGATCTTGCAAAGGCGTTTGATACTGTGAACCACAAAATACTTTTAGATAAACTTAAGAGGGTAGGAATATCAGATACAGTTCTTCAATTACTTCATAGTTATCTAACTGATCGAACGCAATGTGTTAAAATAAGCAGTACCTGTAGTAGTTCCCAAAAAACAGTTTGTGGAGTTCCACAAGGTAGCATCCTAGGACCCTTATTATTCTTAGTATATATTTATGATCTATGTAACTTACAAATTTGTGGACAAATCACAACTTTTGCCGATGATACGGTTTTGCTATTTTATGCCAAATCTTGGGATGAAGTCTTTAAAATGGCAGAAAATGGCTTTCGTATTGTTAAAAATTGGCTTAATGCTCACATATTAACCCTGAATACAGACAAAACCAAATTTCTAACATTTCGAATATCAAATAAGCTCTTGCCTTCACAAAAAAGCCTTAAACTTCACAGCTGTAACCCCTCATTAACTCCATGTACCTGTCCTTCTATAAGTAGAGTTGACAGTATTAAATATCTTGGTATTCAAATAGATGATCTTCTTAAATGGAACGCACATGTTATAAACTTAACGACAAAATTGAGGAAATTCGTCTATTTCTTTAAAAATGTTAGAGATATATTAAATATAAAACAACTGAAACAAGTTTACTGTGCTCTCATACAATCATCACTTGAATATGGTATTATTAGCTGGGAAAGTGCCACAAATACTTGCCTGGAGCCTTTAGTAAAGATTCAAAAACTAATTTTGAAGGTTATTCTTAAAGTCCCGTTGAGAACGAGCACTGATTTTATTTTTAAGACACTAAATATTCTGCTTCACCAATTTAAAAATACACACATGTTTGAGGAACGAATAAACACTAGAGCCCTAAGAGAGTCAAATGTAAAATCTTTTAACATCCCAGTTTGTCAAACCTCTTATGGACAAAGAACTTTTAAATATAATGCAACAAAGCTATTCAATTCTCTACCTACTGAAATAAGAAACACTCAAAGCAAAAGTGCATTTAAAAGTAGAATCATTGATCACCTCAAATAAACATATCTATCAGGAGTATTTAATAACATTCTTACCTTTATGCCTACTGTGTATAAATATGTAACCATGTACCTACTGCAATGTTCATATAACATACTTGAATTGTATATTACTTAGAAAAAAAGATTTTATATCAACCTGTCATGTTCATAATATTAATAAAACAAAATCATAGATTATAACCACTCTGTAAATTGCCATCTCAACACAGGTGTTTCACACCTAGTGAGATGGGCAATACGTCATTATTATAACCTAATGTAATATGAAAATAATTAAATAAATAAATAAGTCTTTGAAGGTAATCCTGTACAATAAAGTGTTATAAACAATAGCCAATTGTAGTAAAAATTATAAAAAATCGCTAAAATAATTAGATTCATAAGTTGAGTTAAAATGGAATGGATCTACGACTTTGATTAAAGCGATAATATATATGATTAACAATGAATTAGCTTTTTTATATTTCCACAGGCTTATTTGAGGTTGTGAGTTATAATTTATTGTTATCAGTGAGTCAGCCAGTGAGACTATGGCATCCCCAATATTGTGAGGCTGAAGGTAGTGGAGAGGGGAAGGAGGAGTAAGTACCTGGCTATTCAGATCTGGTCATCAAACACGGCTAAAACCATTTCAGCCAACGTTTCAATTCTGAATGGTTGTCTTACTACATGGCGATACTGAGAGTATCTTCCACTCTGGAACGTGCCGCAAATATACTACGTATTTTTTAAATACAATTAATTGTGAAATAACACAAATTAAACAAATAAAGTTTATTTGTGAACGCCGGGATTCGATCCCAAAAACTTCAGATTGCGAGTCAAGAGCCTTACCCTTTGTCGCAAAAATACTAATTACAGTTGTCTGTGTAACTGTGCATCCTTTGTAACTCTGCTTCAATTAACTTAATCGCTACGAATTTAACACAATTTAAACTTTGAAACACTTGGAACGGACTGGGAAGAATTCAGAAAATCGATGAAGCACTTTACCTATGGGGGCATTATTAATTACGTGAGCTCAAAAGGGGCGGGGGTCCAGCAAAATCTCACGTTACTTGAAAAAAAAAAAGTAACGTGAGATTTTGCTGGACCAAAATTTATCTCTCCAAGGGGGAGGGGTCTATATTGGAAGAAAAAATGCTCAAGTAATTAATGTTATAAAACATCAGCACAGAAATTATATGCGTGGTGCAACATGCATTAACTTTCTTCAGATTTATGTAGATTAACATGACAATGTGATACCTGTCATCAGTCTCCTTTTTTAAATTTTATCATTTAATGTTTTAAAACTGATCACAAGAATGGTTTTTAAAACCCTCTAATACATTTTATGATTATAAATCCTCCCCCCTCCCCTCCCCCCTAGTTTAAGAAGTTGATGTAATTTTACAAGTTTTTTTTTTATTTAGTTCACACGGGCCTCTAGTCCTAGGGGACCTCTAAACGCCTCCATGTTCCCTTGATCAAATCCTAAACAAATCTTTAAGGCACCAGGACACTAAAAAAATCTGAAAGATAATAATAATGCTCTCACCAAATGTTTTAAGGAAATTCGTAAAATTGACAGGGAGATACAGCATTTCATATAAAACCGTTTTAAACAGTTTGTATATTGAATTATCCCCTTCAGCAAAACTTTGAACCCCGGGGCGGGCCGCCCCTTCCACCTCCCCGTTAGTCCGCCACTGGGTCCAACTTTCGCTACCGTATAAGGCAACCCTCTATGGAAATACCGGGGTCGTGGGATTCATTCCCAATTCCTAACATTCCGAATAACATAAGTGGCATGGACTTAATTTAAATAAACTAGTGAGCTTGCCAATTAAATTAAAATTCCGAAATGATTCAATAAACGCTTGTTATTTATTATAATTCAATTTACAATTGTGACGTGGGTTACCGTGAGATTGTAATTATTATGAAGGTATTTGTGTCATAAATTTTATTATTATTATGTTTTAAGAATTCTCTTTTATTTTGCGTAAAATTAAATTACACTTTTAAAATACACTTTTACATGTAAAATTTTCGGGTTTCCCGAGCTTGCGAAAACCACACTGAAAAATAAAATGTATATATATATATATATATTTTTTAATGGTTAACTTTGTTTTAACTTTATAAAATAAAATAATAATAATCTACAAATTAATATTTTTAATTTAATTATTCAAGATTACATTAACAACTCTCAGAAGAAAAGTGAAACAAGAAAATCAGAAGAAGATTCGATCGCATCTAGGAATCGATTGAATATTTTTCTGATTTTTCTGTTTCTCACTTTTCATTTCAGAATTATTATCTTTAATGATTAAATAGATATAACAATTTTAGGATTTACTCCATCCACTATAAAAATATTTATTTATTTCTTCAATAATAGAAAATTCACTTTTTGACGTCATTTATGATTAATTTTATAAAAAATGTTTGTTCATCAAAACCACAGTTACTCATTAAAATTAAGCTATTTCAAAAACCTTTAACGAAATACTTTGATCTAAAGATTTTAATAGTTCTTCATATTATTATTTTATAAAAATAGAAACAGTTTATTTATAAACAAGTTCTGCTGTGTAATTATTATTTCGCGTGACACTGTTTTCCTACTACGCATAAGAAATAGGAAAAAACCTTCGACTTTTGATGGAAGTCCATTATTGAATTTTAATAAACTGCGAACAACATTATATCAGCACCGCATGAAATCATAAATAAGAACATAATTTGATAATATATTATAATAAATGTCTTTATGTCATCACCAGCAGCCTTAATCATAAATTGTTATTCGATACGGAAATTAAAATAATAATAAAGATAATCACTTGTTTATCAAGCAAGTCTTAACAATTACATCTGTACGTAGATATAAAATGATAAAATCATAAGGCAAAATGAAATAAATATAATTTCTTGTAGTGGTAGACAGCAAGACGCTGGGAATAAAAACATTGCTCGTGTAGTTTCAAGTGCCTACCTATCACGGTACATTCATCTCAATGCGATCTGTATAAACAAATTACTAATACACTAATGATAAAGATAAACACATTATTTTCATTTTGACTCACTTAGGTACATGAATCACAAATTTACATTTAAAAGACTTGTGAGAACAGCTTTGTTTTACTCGTCCTCTCTCTGGTTTCAATCCTGGGATTGGTTTGCAGCAATTTCCTCTAATTTTCTCTTCCATTCTTCGCTGTCTTGTGCGGCTCTTTTGAATTCTGCATATGATGAGCAGCGCACGTCCACCAGCAGATCCTCCAGGTACTCTCGGCGTGGGCGTCCCCTGGAGTTTGTCCCCTCGGTCATACCCTCCATTATGGCATGCAAGAGGCCTTCTTGACGTATAACATGGCCGATCCATTTTGCACGCCTTTCGGACAAGGTCCTGAGCAGGTGCCTTCCTCCTTCGATTTGTTGGAGAACCTCCTCATTTGTGATGTGGTCTCTCCAGGAAATTCCTAATAGTCTTCTATAGGACCACATCTCAAAAGCCTCTAGTCTCCGTTTATCTATTTCGGATTGGCCCCATGTTTCGCAGCCATACATCAAAATACTCCATACATAGGTCTTGATGAGGAGTATTCTCAGTTTTAGGTCTACATTATTAGATTCTATTATTTTCGACCTTTTTTTTGCTTCCCAGAACTTTCTCTCCTTCCTTTCCTTAAAAATACCCTCCACACAGCATCCTCCAAGATTACATAGGCCCGGAGAGAAATTATTTTCCTAGGGCTTTCTGTGTGGAGCTAACGTAAAAATTTATTATAATAATAAAGTAAAATCGTAACGAACATTTGGAGAACTTACAAAACACTAAAATCATCTATAGGGAAAACGCACACTTAAAAGATGTGTGCTGTGATGTCGTGGTTTCTATCACACATATATTGTTTTGGATATAATACGAACCTGTTAGTAATTATTATTACTTTAGTAGATGTAGATTAGTAGACGGTATTGGGTTCAATTCTTCTAGCGATTTTTTTTACAATTTGGAAGGAGGTAATGGGTACCGCGGCCCGGGAACTTAACAAGGGGGCCCGGGTTTACGGGTAAGGTTTGTCCGGGTCTTGGCGGCGGATGCGTCTGCCCACCAACTGCATGGTAAGCCGAATCAATGGGATTGATGAATTCATACGTACGAAACTCTTGAAAACGCTAACCCCAAGATTCCTACCCTCCCATCGTGCCTTTTTCCCTCCCAAAACTTCCACTCTTTCCTTTCCTAAAAATACCCTTCACATTACGTCCCCAAAGATGACATATGCCCTGAGGGAAATTATTTTCCTCGGAGCCTCCTGTGTGAAGCTAATGTAAAAAAAATGTTGGCTAAATCCTCCATCATTGCACAAGCATCATCTTCCGCTAATAATGATGGAAGTAGTTATTTGTATTCTAGGAATGTCTGTCTTGCTTTAAAAAATAAAACAATGGTGGATATTAAAACTAAACTACATAATATATTTTTTAATGTACAAGTTTATTAGTACGTAAGTTTTTCTGAGTAATCTACACAGTCATAGGATTAGTGAATCATTCCAAAGTCAATATCATTGACAACTTAACATTGATATATTGTACCTATTTATTAGATACCTACTGTCTACTCTATTACTATGCATAACATGTGAAGTGATTAATTTTGTTATATAAATATTATTTGTATGCTAAATAGGATCGAGCATACTCGTAATTCTCATTTCAATTTTAATGAAGGACTATTTATTGTACCTAAGCATGCAAACAAAGAGAAATTAAAAATTGCATCAAAATAAAACAGTAAGTTACTCAAGGAATTTGATGAAGACTTGGCTAACCGAAATAAATTGTTTGTATTAGATTATTATGACATTTTATTTAATATTTAAACTAGCAGACCCGACCATACGATGCTGTGGATAACGAAACACAATGCCACGCTATTATCCAACCTTTATAACCAACGTCATCTGTTAAATCAAATCCACACCGCCCGCTTGCCAACCTTCTGCTCGCTGCCCGCTGCCAGCCCGCTTGCCAGCCCGCTCCCTTTATTTATATGTTTCAACCAATTTACACAAAACCTTGACAAATTATGTACCTAAAAACTTTCCACATGAATCACTATCTATTGGTGAAAACCGCATGAGAATCCGTTGCGTAGTTTAAAAGATCTTAAACTACGCAACGGATTTATCGTTTAAAAGCACAGACAGCGGGAGCTACTTCATTTTATACTTGTAAAGAAGATATAATGTTGTTACTTAGTTATATCGTATTTATTATAGATTATATGGGTGGTACCCGGCATGCATTGCTATGCCATTTAATAAAGAAATTGTTTCTCCCTGCGTGTCCTTTCCATTCGTCCCGTTCTCCTTCCGCCTCCCCTTCCTCTCCCGCGTCCCCTTCCCCTCTCGCGTTCCCACTTCACCTCCTCCACCTTCCCTCTCCCTACTCCACTCCCCCCTTCCCCTGTCCCGCGAACCCCCCTACCGAGTTACCCTCCCCCCTCCCTGGTTTCACTCCCTCCCCTCTCATGAACCCCCTACCCGAGTTCCCCTCCCCTCTCCCGCATTCCATACATTCAGTCTGTAAACCCATAATGATAAAAATAATAAAATACCTACTCTAAATTTCAAAAAGTAGTTTATCGTTTGGCTTATTGCGTAGTTTTTTTTTTAAATAAAATAAATAAGTTGTGGTGCAGGAATAACATGTTGTGTTTTACTAATAAAAATAGGAAAATATTGTTAGTAACAAAGCTGGTTTTTGGATCCGCTAACTCAAGCCGAAAACCAGGGCTCTTGCCGCTCTGCCTTCTTAGCTGTATTTGGATTAATATTTGCTTGAAAGAACAAATCTTGTGGTATAATCAAAATACAAATACGTAAATACAATATTATAAGTATTATGGGTAAAGTCATAAAGGTCCATGTTAAGGACTACGAAACACCGCTTAAAAGAGTTCCGTAACAAGTCAGTATGGTAAGCGATGTTTCATCAGCAAAATGTTGCCAAGTGACCACCAAATGTAAACTTCTCTTTCTATTCATCGTGGTGGTTTTTCATTGATGATTTATTTTGATAAATGTTACTAAAGTGTTCTAAATTATTCTATTATTAACTGGGGTTTGGAAATAATTGTGAACGGTGTCTATTAATTAATTTGGAAGTTAGAAGAAATTAGCTACCAAAACTGCTGATGTTTTATCAAACATCAGCAGTTAATCATATATTTCAGAAGAATAGACAGATCTAATATCTATTTTTTACGTAAACACGTCTTAGCCCTCTTTTTTAGTCCAACACAGAAGTACCTATAAAGACAATAATGGTCCTAGGACCAAGAACAACCTTAAACGAAGTTAGGTCTCCTAGAGTCACTGTCCTATGTTCAAAAGTTGTGAAAATGTCTGTTGTCAATTTAACGGAACTGTTAACAACCGTCCATACACAAAAATCTATTTTTCCAGAACGTCATCTGAGAATAACAAATTAGATTAAATTCTCGAACATCTGTAATAAAATATTTCAATTTGTAGCTGTTGAAAATTTCTGTAAAAGTGTTGTTATTTTATGTTCTTCAAAATAATTAAAATAATAATAACGCTTCTGGTAAAATCGCAATTCAAAGGCTTTTTGGCCGGCTGAGCAATCATAACTGCCGCTTTGGGTCGTTACTTTTCATGAAAAAAAAATAAAAACGTTTCGCACGTTCGTTGAAATAAATTCAAGTTTTGACATGCGATTCGAGTTCGGGAGAACGTCGCAGTGTATTCTTAGATAACTGTGGAAGTTGGTACTGTGGAAATCTCATACGAATTTAGTCAAATGACTGTTCTCCTGGGTAACGCGCGTATGTGTATGTTTAGAAGCTATTTTTAAAGTTCTTTGGAAAAGTTTCATGATTTTGCTCTTACCGGCCACAAAAACCGGAAAATTTCCTTAGCGTGATCAAAATTATGAAATATGAAAGAAGTTTTTTTGACATGAATGAAACACCTGAGAAAGAAGAGGTTTTTTTTCAGATTATCTACGGGTAAAAAATAGGTCTAATCATCACATATTATAAAATAAAGTTGCTTAAAATGTTTGTGCGCTTAGAAATTTTAAACTACGCAACGAATTTTAATGCGGTTTTCACCAATAGATAGAGTGATTCAAGAGGAAGATTAATTTGTGTAATAGATGCTTATTATAGTAGAGAAAAGCCAAGAACTTCAAATATTCAATTCAGGCAGCGGGCAGCGGGCAGCTGGCAAGCGGGTGGTGTGGATTTTATAAAGTTGGGTAATGGCGTTGGGTTTCGGTAGCCACAGCAACGTGTGGCTGGGTCTGCTAGTTCATTTATAAATTGCGTTACTTGTTGGTACAAATATATTATATGTAAAAAAAAATCTCCCGTTGGTTCTTTGGTTCAATTGGGTACATAAAATGGTTACTTTTTATATAAGTACTAGCTGGGTTACCCCAGGTTACCCGACTTCGCTCAGGACAACATTCGAGAGTGTTCTGGAATGTTCCACAATTACTGTAATGGGATTATGTTCAGGTTCAATGTAAGTGTAATTAATACGGCAGAGCAGAGACCACAGGTCAGGATTATGGGACTAGTTTTCTGTCAAGTAGGTAGGAAATCAGTAAATAAAAGAAGATGAACTTTATAAAACTCTATTGTAGCCATCAAAAAAAACAAACATGGGAGTGCAAATTTATACCAATGTAATATTAAGAATACAAAACATAAACATACCAGATGGACTCCTGGACACGCTAAGCTAACTAAACGAAGCCGAATATTGTAGGAAAGCACCGGATGACGAACGAAAACTTGGTTCGTAGAGAGAAGCGGTCACGGGTCGGGACTTGCGGCCTTATCAACCGGGGACGGCGCGGAATCCAGGGAGCCTAGGTCTTCCTTCTATTTGGGAAGAAGGCCGCTACACCTCCAAGGAGCGTCACCAGCCTCAGGCAGTCTCAACAATCTCCATCCGAAAGGCACGTGGCCCGACCAGTCTCCAAGACTTACGGATTTCGGAAGAACTCTCAGCAATCCGTGACTTCGCGACGCGGGGTCAAAAAAGACATATTATTCTAGCCACAACCAGGACCAATCACTTTACAATTACATGTCCAAAAAACATTTCCACAAAATGGCCAACTGCCAACACCGGAAAAAAGTGGGATTCACATATCATCCACTAAAAATAATACCGTACACGAACTACTCGTGTTACGAAAAAACACCCCGCGCCTTTTTAAAGATAAAATCAACTTGGATTCACATGATTTACAGTGATTAAAACACCTCCATGGTGAGTGACTAATTCACCAACAGCCAGCCCTCGCTGTCCGGGAAGAAGTGCCCATGAACAAAAGAAGAATTTTCTCTTCCCCAAAAAATTGCCAGTCTCCAAAAAAAAACACCATAGACAAAATATCCAAATAGGCAAGAACTGCACTAGTCACATAATATTTATGTGACATGACGTTCCCATTTCCTTATTCCCGAAAATACCACAATATTCCAGAATGTTCCGGGATGTTCTGGAACGTTAACGAAAGAACCTTCCGGAACCTTCTGTACTCGCTGACATACTCCTCCACTCCTTCCAGAACTTTCCAGAGTTTTATCGAATCTTCTAGAAGTGTCCGGAAATTTATAGAGTCTTCTTGAAATTTCTAGAGTCTTCTTTGAACTTTCAGCCCTTCAAAATCTATGTCTTCAAAAGCACACCCTTTATGTAAAAACGGGTACCCTTATTCCCTAGGGGGGATAGAGATCTACCACACCATATAACTCGCTTGATTTTACCGACACTCGTTTCTGAGTTTTTGCGAGCCGCACGTTTTTTTGGACTTTCTTTTATAATAAATATTGATTAGTAATAAACACTGGTTGCATACAATAATTCGTTACATTACAATGGTCTATTATTAGATTTAAAAAATCAAAAAATTTCAGAAATAATATTATGAACCGAAAAAAATTTTTAGAAGTGTTTTAAACATCGGATTAGTTATTTTTAAAATGTCGTTATCATTTGTACACCATGTAGGCGATGAATCGACGAGTTTGCTTCATAATTTGTTTATGAACAGTGACATTGAAAAAGTTCCTTATGCTTATCGTGTCGAGTTGGTAATCTTATGTTCACTAGACTCTGCAGTTCATAATAACAAAAAAAATACTTGCAGAATTTAATACACAGCTCAACAAAAACAAAAAAATGTTGGCCTGGATATCTTTGCGAATTTTTATATTTTCAAGTGCCCAGTTTATGGTTATATTCATGAAAGTACTGCTTCCACCAGGACTTTGAGGTTTTAGGGTAGATGGGACCGTCGCATGGTGGCAGATTACTGCTGGTGTTTAAAAATAGATTGCCCCCAAAAAATATGGAAGAAAAGCTTATAAAAGGTCTTTCTTTGAAGTTTAACATAAGATTTTCAAAGTTTTCTCTCTTTTTATTTTTTATTTATAATTAAATAAACACTAAAACAAAACAATTGGTAATTATTTAAAAAAAAAATTGAAATTAAAAAATATACTAGTTATTTCCTTTTGTTTTTTGTAGTGTAATAAGAAAATAAAAACTAAAGCCAACATTCCAAAATAAATTCACAGTTTCATAAATTGTAGGGATAAAATGATTCAGAACCACTTATCAAGGGCAACAAAACCATTGTTGACAAATGAATAGCTTTATATAATTGGTTTTATTCGAAATTGTTATTTTTTTTAAGTACTCAAAAAACTATTCTATTCATAGACACTTAGCAAAAATTTCACTCAGTTTCGTTGGTGACATGGAGATTGTGCACTTCAGTAACATTTGAAATTTCTGCAATCGGGATTGTTTACCGTAAATGCAATCTAGTACCGGATCACTGATTCTGATACGTGCTGTTATCTAACGTCACAATATTTAAAAGGTAACTAGGATATAGATTTATGCATGACAGTGATGCACAACCTTTTTTAATATTATCTGCACTATGTATATTTCTATCTCTATTATAAAGAAACGCATGAAATTTTAATATTCATGGAAACATTTTTTTTTTCACAATCGGTCTTTCCCTTATAGTAATTCCTAATTCTAATAAACTTTCCCCGCTCTCAGATAAAACGCTTAGCGTTAATGTTTAAAAATAATTCAATATTAACCATTTAAATAAAAACAAAACAAACTGATCTAATAATGAACGCATTTCGGAAAAAAAAATCAGAGTGTGTATTTCTACATATATTCTATACACGTAGTAAAAGTGAAACTAGAAAGATTCGAACCCTTGTTCACTTGATGTCTGTCTCTCTGGCCGCTGAGACTTGTCAGGCACCTTGCCAACTACGCTATGAAAGGCACGTGCCGAGGTGCAAATTTACAGCAATATATTAGAACCGAGTATTTGTGTAGAACTGAGTTGTGACGCATTTCCGTTTCACCCGAATTTCAAGTCACTAACGACGCTAAAGAAGTTTCGCTTCAAAAAATTCATGGTTCTTGAGAATTTTCACCAAAGTGACCGAAAACTTTTTGGTATTTTGTTTAGCAGATATCGCTTTAAATAACAATTTTAAACATCGTTCACCCGTACTGCTGTGAATCGCATGTACCGACCTTTGTTTCTATATATGTTTCATTGGTCCGCTGCCCGCTTTGATAGTTTGGTCGTAGCTCTGCGACAGACGGCACATGACATATCTCCCATGGCCTGACAAATCTTCCTTTGTTTCTATTATCTATGATACCAACAGTTGACCCAAGGGTTATACATCACTGATTATCTCGTACATGAAGTATGCAGGTGTTATGAATATTGACAAAAGCGTTCTGTCATGCGTTTGCCTTTTGCATCTGCCATCCTTTGTTTTATTATCTGTGATAGGTACTGACAATGATCCACTGGTTATGCATCGCTGACAAACTCGTACATACAGTAATTCAGGTGTTATTGATATAGACAGATGCGTTCTGTCACGCACGGTGCTGAGTGCTTAGATATTTTATTAATAAAATTGCAATGTTATCGCCTATAGATTAAATAATTACGTTCCTCCTGTGCATATGTCGTAAATTAATATGTATGTTGACGGAGAATTCCAACCTCTAGATAATAATTAGTTAGTACCTACCACCTACCTGTACGTTATTGAAATACGTCAGTAGTTGACTATTCAATATTCAAGTTAGTTAGGTAGGTAATGTCGCATGAATTTGCCTGAAGGCAAAGCGGCTACAGGCAATAACTTATAAAATCATTAATATTAAACGTATAAACCATACGTTATTTACAAATACTGTCTAGTAGACAAGATATTATATAAATTAAGTTGAGACAATGTCCTCTAAGTCTCAGACAATGAACATATTCGTACAAGGAATTGGTGCAAGGTGAACTGTATTGAACTAAATTTTTTCTACAGCAAAGTGTGTCTTATAACATTGTCTCTACAAGTGCAAAATTTTCAGGTTTTTATTGCTTCATACAAAAATGATAATAACTGGAATCTTCGCACAATTTCTTCCTTTTTATCATTATTATTACTCATAGAACAATTCTCATCCCATGCGAAATTTGGACTATATCGACCCATCGCCTTGCACCGCAGTGGGAGGTATGGAGGAATGGGCATCTGTCACTCCTGGAAAGACTAACCCCCACATTTCTACCCACCCCTCATACCTTTTTCCTTAACAAAACTTCCTCTCCTTCCTTTCCATAAAAATACCCTCCACACTATATTCCTAAAGATGACATAGGCCCTGAAGGAAATTGTTTTCTTCGGGACCTCCTGTTTGGAGCTAAATTAAAGTTCCCTACTGACATTCTGCGGACTTACGTAATGTACCATTACCGTGTGATAATTTAATTTAATATGCCTTATCACTTTTATCCTATAATGTACTGTGAATGTCTTAATTAACAAATGAGTCTTAATTAATAAACTAACCGTGCTGTTCATATGTTCAATAATGTTCAATAATGTTCTATGATGATGATTGCTTTATTATTTATTCTGTTTTATAGGTTTAGTAACATATGAGTATTTAATTATTATTGTTGCTTCTATGCTTGTAAAAGCCCACTAGGGCGTAAATAAATATAAATAAATAAATAAATGTTCAACTAAATTCTAATATCGACATTTTCTCCGATTCACTTCCTAAATTTAAAAAGAGCATCATGTCAATAATGTTTATTGTTCAAGGCGCATACATACATACATCACCACTTCTCACATCTACAAACATTCTCACACACACACACACACACACACACACACACACACACACACCTACGCACATCACCCGGTAATCACTTAATATAAATAAGATACTTCAATCCTTCAATGAAATATGTCATAAGTACCTACCCACCATGAAATATACTTAATAACTGTAAATTATTTTCACCACTGTAAATAATGTACTGTTTGTTTCTGTTAATAAATACATTAGGAAAAAATAAAACTTATTAAAAGCTTCTGAATACCAAGGACTAAAGAATCCTTGTTTGATATTAATACAGCGAATAACTTTTTCATATTAATTTGTTTGTGCACTATGAAAAGGTTGCTAGCGAAACAGTTTTGCCGAACATATCGTCAAAGAAAAGTTATTTCCCCTACCAGAGACAGAGAAGAGCAAACATAATTTTTTAATGATTGTGCAACATCTCCCAATGCGATACCTACAGAAAGGAAATCTCTGAAATAAAGAATGGCTATCACAAGAAAAGCGTTGAAATTGTTGCTAAATCATTATATTATGTGATACAAGCACTAGTTTCGTTAATAAACTATCATGTACCTAGTAGAACAACTCGACTCAAAATACCTTATTATTGCAACAATACTCTCAGTAATGCAGAACAAAATTCAATAATACATCGTTTACATACTTTAGGTAATGAATTTGCTCATATCGATCATGCCGAAAGTCTGTCATCATACAAAAGATGCATTAAACAAAATTTGTCTGCTAGTACTACCACATAATCATAAAATAATCATGTAACCATAATATGTCCTACCAGTTACGCACTCTAATATCATGGATTAGAAACATATTATAGGTACTTTAAAACTCTTTTATGTTTTTTAAATTATATATTATCTATTTTTTTTTGCTCCTAAGAGCATTTCTTACTCTTTACTTTTTTTATATTTATAACTTTTGAGCTTTCTATTATTCTTAAAGATATCTTGTAGTCTATACATTTTAATTTTTACTATATTATTTCCTGCATTTAAACTTTTTACTTTTACATTATACTTCATATTTTATGCTTTACGTTATACTTTCTTTTTATACATCTTACTTTTTTACTACTTATTACCTTAACTCCTTTTTTTACCTTTTGTTTTTAGATTTAACTTTACATTTATGTGTTACTTTCTCTATGTTATTGTATTATAATATATATATATATCTATAAATATAATTATGTTAATGGTACATATTGTGCCGTATGTTTTTGAAATAAATAAATAAATGATGAAAATCTGTCCTCATCTCGACAGCAAATGATGAGTCCATCTCAGTGACTGAAACCAGCATCCCGCAATCAACAGTCATTCCCAGAAAGCGATGAGTAACCGCGCGTCGCCCGCTGTCTACAGCGGCCGGGAAAGCCCGGTTCGTCGGCCGCACCGCCACCGGCACAGGTCTCACCGGTGAAACACGAAAACTCCCTCTTCTACCAACCAACATCTAAACTTAAACTTGCGTCTGGCACGGCACAGTCACTTTTTACTTTATTTTTTACAAGTGGCGTGATAGAATCACTTACAAAAGTATGATATTAGGTTTTTTGCGTGGGTTTATCTGGAGTGTTTTTGTAATAACGATAAAAGCACAGCAGTCGGAGGGAACATAAAAAGACTTGAAGGGTAAGTTGTACGGTTTCTTGGCACGCGACAAGGTCGTCCATCAACACTGAGTAGCTTAAATGAAGTGTCGTTGCTGTGTACAAGACGAAAAAAACAATTTGAGAGTTTTCTATTCTAAAAAATATTTGTTTTTGCGTTTTCTAAATACACAAATAATGTAGCTCATTTTTTTCTAATGAAGATACTTCCGTCGTGATATTTCAGCTTTCATTCATTCAAGCACTAAAATAAATAATATTCTGATATTACACATCTGATTTTTTTTTTTATATATATATATTTTTAATAATATGTTTTACATGTTACATAAAGTAAATTTTACCACTTAGGTTTTTTACTACTTTTCCATTGAAAGCATTTGCTTAAGTATTGAAAGGTAGTGTGCATAAATGTGCATATTAGTTAGTACTTAAATAATTCATTTACGTAAATATATGTTTGTTGTAGTATTTATCTTGATAATGGTATATATTTAAAGAAAAGAAAGAATGTTATGGAAAACTAAGGATATTTGTAGGATTAATTACGTGGCAGTAGTTTTTTCTTCAGAATATTTTTTAAATGTCTCTTGACAGAGAGCAGTATTCGGGTTTTATCTTTAATGCTTCTGATTTCTTCTGATAGACGATTAAAAAAAGTTTTTCCCTGGTAATGAATGATGTTGTGCGAAAGACGTATTTAATTTTGGGCATAGAAAAACATGTTAAAGTCGCGTTGTGTTTTCATTTAAAAATTGATATTTATCTTTTTCTTTTATAATTGGAATTAATGAATTTTTAATAAATACATAAATCTTTAAATGTAGTTACTTTTATTCATCAAATAGGCGTTCTGTTGGGTAGTTCAAGGATTTTTTAAATATAATTTTAATAATTGTTCTTTGTACAATTTCTATTGGAAGAAGGTTACATTTATACGCGGATCCCCAACTAATAATAGCGTATTGTAAAGTGGATTGAACTAAGGCATAGTAGATTAAATATAGATTTTTTATCGACAGAAAATTTCTTATTCTTAAAAATATGTATATTAATTTTCTAATTTTGTTTACTACTTGACATATTTGTTCCTTCCATTTCAGATTTTTATCGATAATGACTCCTAGATATTTAATTTTGTTTGTTGTTTTTAATATTGTACAGTTTGATTTGCAATAGTTTTGGCTGTGAATTTTAGTATTATCATGTATGACAATGTTAAAATTTTTAGGTGCCCAGGACGATATAAAGTTAATAAGATCATTAGACGTATGGGTATGGCATCAGATGTGCCTACTAATCTGTAATCTTAATATATAAAATGAATGTTTCTTGGTTTGTCCCTTAGGCGTTCCTAAACCTTTCATCCGATTACGATGAAACTTTGGTGATTTGTTGTGCGCATACCCGCGAAGATTTCTATATATATAATGGTGAACTCTGGCGTTATGAAATTTGCATAAAAAAATGCAAATAGGTAGCGCACGAGTTATTTGAAATATGTGTGTTTAGCGGCAGGGTGAGAGGAGGGAGGGGAAGTGGAGTCCAAAAGGGAGGGGGAACGACGGAGGGAGTTTGCAGGAAGGTGGACAATAGAGGGGGAAGGCAGGGAGGGTGGAAGAGGAATGCGGAAGAGAAACGCGGGATGGAGGGGGTTCGCGTGAGGGGGAACGGGAGGGAGGAAGATAAAAACTAGAAAATAACAAATAAAAATGAATAATCAAATTCCAAATACTTAGATTAAATAAGACTTTAAGAAATCAGAGGGGAATCGAACAGGGGTAGTGAAAAGTACCTGATGGCTATTTATATCTATCTAGTCACTAAGCACAGAAATATTTTCTATTATGAATAGTGTTCTCTCATTAGGGCGATACTCAGCGTATCTTCCATTTTGGAGCATTTAACATTATTTTTTAATGTATAATAAATTAATTTATTTCATTTGTATAAGCGATACATCTCATAAAGTTAATTATTTTTCCCCATCCTTTCCCCACATTTTGTACCAGCGCAACGGCTTTGGTCGAAAGCTGTAAAGTTTACCATTCTACCACTGTCATATTTTATCAAATACCATAATTAATCTTTTACATACTATGTAACATATTTACTAACGCTAATTAATTTTATCGAAAAGAATTATACATTCATAAAAAGAATAATTGCAAATAATTTAACTAACGGCGTCATTTATCAAAGAGCTTTTTTGGGAAATTTTGTGTAAATATGACGAAAAAATATGAGTCACGATTTTTCAAGACAATATGTGCTAATCATTATATTTAATTCGCATTAAACTTGTTTATTGCTTAAAGTTTCTTTCCGCGAAAAAATATTTAAGTTTACCGTTTTAAATTTGTTAATAATAACTAGTAAGTATCTAAAAATAATTTGTAGATACCAAACTCTAAAAATGTTTTCTTTTTTAAAAACTGATGAAAATTGTTTAACACTTATAGAAAAAAGAATAACACTAGAAGTACCTTCCATACAAATTTAAACGAAAACTCAAGTCCCATTTAGCCCAACCGCCTAGAATTCCGCCTCAGTCAAACTCGCTTGACATTGTAGATCTCCATTCCATTTGAATTTCGTCAATAAAGTTTTATAATTGAGCCCCGATTAGGCAAATATTAGGAATGACGCCCACAAGCACCTATTGTCTTATTCTTTATTCTATTGGTACACTCTTATCACTATTTTCTCTTTTCGGTCATGTTTAGGTACTATATAAAGTTTATTTTATTTTACAAAGAGTATTTCCAAACAATCAATAGTGGTGAATCATGTCACCTTTCAGGAAAGAAAATTTGCTTAAATTTGTAGCAGTGGCACGCAGTCCGTATAGGCTGAAAATCAACCATTTAAATGTGTGGTATCAGCTAACCAAAAATTCAGAATTGAAACGTTGCTGGAAATGGTTTCAACTATGTTTAGTGACTAGTCTAACTAGCCAGGTACCTGCTTCCCGGTCATCATTTCCCACTTCTCTTTCCCCTCGCAAATTCCTTCAATCTCAGTTAGCGAAGCAACAATAAATCCTTTAGTATTTTCTACTCTAAGAAAATCTTAAATATTACTATCAAAGAAAATAAAAATGCAATGTAATATGTAGTGATAATATATTATTACTGAGTATGAGTCAAAGATAATAGAAAAAAAATTATCTTTGGTTTGAGTACATGTTGAGCTATGTACATAATATATGTCTTAAATGTAAGTACCTAGTTATAATTTTGAATCTTAGTTGTAAGTCTATCGTATTAATTTTATTTTATTGTATGCTTATATGTACAGCGCCCTTGAGGTGATTTTTCACAAAAACGGCGCTTTATAAATCAGCCAAGTATTATTATTATTATTATGTTCGTATGCGTGTTAAAGAATAAACTTGTTGGTATTAGGTTGTTACTTATCGTAAACGTATAAAATAAAGTTCTCCGGTTTTCGGATAGCGGGGTACATAAAACTGCGCAATTTTGTTTATTGTTGTACCAGTGCCAAAAAGTGACGGTTTTTGCTCCAAAGCTCCTAATCTTTATTTTAGTGCGAGTCATAAATGTCACCGTACGTCGTTATTTCGTATATGCTCCATATTTGCAAAGCTCAGACACATAAATATTAAACATGGTCATTAGAGCTCGCAAGGCATCGCCGCATCGGAATCTCGGAATACATTAACTGGAAAATAAAACTAAGCAATTACTGCAAAACTAAACCAATTATTCAACACATTTTAGTAAAAAAACTGTCAAAATTCGGTTGAGCGAAAAATTCTTTGTTATTACCTTTTATTTATTGACTGTTGACTTCAATGATTTTTCTCGATTGACGGTGACCAAAAAGCTTTAAGAAATTCATAAGTTGCTGCAAAACTAAATGAATCATTCAATGTTTTAGAAAAAATTTTATAAAATCATGACTCTCAAAAACTCGTGACTATAAAAATTGAACGACAAAGAATAGCAAATAATATACGGAATGCTAACAAGGCGTTTCTACCGCTGTAGCGACGATGTCAGAAAATGACTCTTGAAAATATATTGCACTGCCCTTAAACATCTGAGTTGTGGCCACAATACCCAGCAGCGCAATAAGACTAGCTGAGGGCGAACAATGCATACAGGCAACTTGTGCAACTACTGAGGTTTTGCAGTGTCTCCATGATGTTCACTGAAGGGAGGGTGCACTCATTCCCCGCCATTCGCCACCGACTAACCTACTTCTGGGGTAGGACACGGAAGTCAACCAACGTGGTCGTTTTCGTAACTGCATCCGAGTGGCTCAGAACTCCACTCAATGAGCAAGCAGAGGATGCGGCAAACTTCCCGGTGGATGATCCTTTAACCTTAGGATGGCTTGTTTCAAAAAATTTTAACAATTCATCCAATTTTCAAGTTCTGTGAAAATTCTATTCAAGTTGTGTGATTATTTCAGTTTTATGAAGCAACCTGGCCTGTAATGATATTTGATTTCACTGAACTTGATCTTATATGATTTCATTCTTAATTTTACATTTTTATATGACGTTTTATTTTATGTTATAATTAGGTAGGTACCGACCTATTATGTTTTTTAATTTTATTATATATTTTTTACAATTGGTATCTTTTATTATTTTTATTATTCTCTTTGTGTAATTGTATTTATCTCGCGTAATATTTCAGACTGAGATTGCACTATCCTCCTGGTCCTGCTGGATTAAAAACTTAAATCAATAAAATTTGGACTTCGTTGGTTTTTTCAGACTTTACATATGATAAAACATAAGAGTTTTAAGAAAATGATATAATTATTGTTAAACCAAACAGATTTTAAAAAAAACTCGAAATAAAATATTCAGGACTATTAAGACCTCGATGGTTTTCAGGAATTCAGGACTTCAGGCTCAGGCTGAGTACGATCAAGGGTAAAATCTAGGAGCTTTAGTAACAATATATAATTTGCATCAAAATTAAACCATTTTTTATGAAAACATTTTGATCAGACAAAAAAAGGATGACTATTGAAAATCAATGGTTTTCCCGACTTGCGGTTGAGCAAGAGCTTAAAGCTTAAAGTTTTAGGTCATTCCCGAGTAGATCTTCTATCTTAACTATGAATCGGGAAAACCTGCCAGCTGAGGATTAGTCACAAAGCATGACGAAGTCATTAATACGTGACCTACTTCAGATCTAATATAATCTACTTTTCTTTGACGCAGAACTCTAACTAATAATATTAGTGAATCATCCAATTTTCGTGACCGACGGAAAACTCATCATAAAGTGCTTCATATTACGATTAAATTAAAAGATTTAATTTGGGAGGCGCTCGCCTCATGGGTAACTAGTACATACTACCACACTCGGTACCGCCGCCTCGGAAGACAATCATTGGATAAGCTAAAACCTTTGCCATAGATCACCCCAACAACATTTGGTGACTTAGGAAGAAGGGGTGACCGGGTTCGTGGGGTAAGGTTTGTGCAGGTCTTGGCGGTGGATGCTGGATTGGGAGAGACCGATTTAAGGAAACCATTTTACCTCTCTAGCAGGACTCTCTCGGCCAATCACCTTGCATCGCAATAAAGGAGATTGATTTATTCATCCGTCACTCCTAGACTGACTGACCACCAGATTACTACCCACTCCACATTCCTTTTCCTTCCCAGAATATCCTATTTTTCATTTTCTTTAAAAGACCCTCCACACAGCATCCTCAAAGATTGCAGAAGTTCCTAAGAAAATTATTTTTCTCAGGACCTCCTGTGTGGAGCTAATGTAAAAAAACAAAAACAAATATGATCCTTCTATTTTAACAACACCCTCTCACATTTCAGTCAGAAAAAAACTCCGAACCTCAGAACCATGTTTAAATTACATTGTCATTCTTTCAGATGGAGCGATGAATGTCGTTATCAACTTTACAGAATGTCGTGGGCTATAAAAAAAATTAAAAGACACAAAATAACCACACAAAAAAAACACAAGAGTGCGGACTAGTAGCAATAAGAAGGTGAAATAAGGTATGTTTCGATTTTCGTTCTGATCTCTGTTTTTAAATACATCATTTGAATTTTTCTTTTGCTTTAAATGACTGTATGAATGAAGTGGTATCTTGGAAGTAGAAATCAACCCACCTCCCGACATCCTACCAAGCTGAAATTCGGCAAACAGTTGTTGATGACAATGCATTTGATCACGAATTGAATTAACGCAGTCGGCAATTGAGTTTGATTCCAGTTTGTTATTTAAAACTTTTAAAGAACATTTGAAAACAAAATGTGAATACTGCACAAAAGTCCAACTGCTCGCTTCCGCCTGGAGCCAGTGAGACTATGGCATTCCAAATTGAGATATGTTGTGAGGCTGAAGGTATGAATTGAGGAAGAGGAAGGTGGGGAAATTCCTGACCTTTCAGATTTGATCACCAAAACGCCTAAAGCCATTTCAAGAAACGTTTCAATTCTGAATGGCGGTCTAACACTAAGGCGATATACCTTTAATTATTTTAATCAAAATTGGTAAAAATCAATCAAATAAAATATACTTGCGCACGCCGAGATTTGAACCCGTGACCTTCGGATTGCTAGGCGACGGCTTTGCCCCTCGACCATGGAGGCCGTGAAAATAAATGTATTGTACTAAAAAGAAATTTGATTTTTATATGGGTTAATTCTTATTTATTCGTTGTTAAAGTCTGTATCTCAAAAATATCGTCAGTGTTGGTGTTAAAGTTTTTATAATTGTGTACAGCCCCTTTTAATTTGGCTAAGTGAAACCTTTCTACAGTGTTTAGGTGCAATTTTGTAGCCTTGCGTGTTAATATAGCATGATACACAATTTTATTAAAACTGCATCGCTTATTTTTATCTACTTTGAAAATCTATGTTAGTTTTTGACGTTGCCTCAAAATGTCTGTTTATTTTCTATCCCAATTGAAATATTCTAATGTAATTAATTATTAGGTGCAGCGAAACACAAAATGGGTTTGTCCAAAAGAGATGCAAAAAATGCATCAAATTCAGTCTTTGTTCTTAAATAGGAAGTGCATGAATACAATAGAATGTCATTGATTAAATTAATCAATGATTGATTTATTGACAACTAACATTATATTATTATTGTTGCAATATCGCCTCATTTCTTTTTAATTCGTCAATGAAAAGAGAACGATCGAGGTTATTTATTTCGCAGCTGCAGGCGAGGGAATAGGCAAGATTAAACCAAATATGTAATGGAAGTAGGAAAGCGTAGTCTACGTAGAACTCGATCAATAAAAATGGCATTTAGATGTGAATTATACATATTGAAATTTTCATGTGTTTTAATTATTTATATTCTTTTTCATACACCCATGGGCCTTTTATATAGGGTGCACGAAATGTTTATGGTTGCATAAAGACGTTACTTACATTACAATGGTTTAAGATAAATTGGATAAATTTTATAACGTAACTAGCGAGTTCCCGCCATGCAATGTCACTTAACTAAAGAAATTGTTTCTCCCTTCGTTCTTTTTCCGCCTTCCCTTCTTCTCCTGCGTTCCATGTCATTAATTACAAAGTATGAAATAAAAACATGTCTACGTAAAATTAGTAAAATGTTAGATCTAGTTAGTTATCTATTTTCATGGTCTTATTTTATATTACATCTTCGTAATAAGTGTTTTCTTATATCTCATTAATCAAAAAATAAATTTCAGATGAAAGTCTCGCATTCCCTTCCAGTGCTTCTTTCAATGCCAGGAAAAAAGAAAACTCTGAATTTATTGCGAAAAGTATTCTTTGTCGCGTGAAAAGATTAATAATATACGAGTTTCCGAATCCACAAATAACGTAAGTCATATTTTCACGAACATCGGGCCAAGGTAACGTCAAAAATAGACAAAGCAAATAGGTCATAACTCTATTAGCGATGTCATTACAAAGACTTGGGATAAAATAAACATAACAATTGGTTCAGCTTAAAAAGAGATACAGTTCGTTTAAAATAGACTGACACAATAATAATAGTCATTTTTTCAGTTCGCCTAAAGTTCATGTAGACTGTGTGTTCTGTCAATGTGAAAAACTAATAGATGTTTTTTTTTATTAAGGAAAAAATACAGATATGTCAATAGGCAAGTATATACAAAACAAACTAGAGAACTCACCTGCATCCAAACTATTTCTCACGAATTGACAAACAGCAGATAAAAACATGTACAAATATTTTTACTTATAAGTAGGGAAAAATATATGTATTTACATAAGAATATTATTTTACAAATAGAGATGAGAGAAATGTGCAATATCCTTAACAAATTATTTTTGAAAAAAATTAAAGGTTAAGACAAAAAAAAAGTTTATAGATAAAAAACAATGTTATACAGAAATTATAAAAAGAAAAGTACATAAATAAAATTATAAACGAAGTATGTCTAAGTTACTGTACTTTGTAGGAAAACAGCCTTCAATTTTCTACAAGAAGTCAGACATGTATCGTAAAATAAGTCGGAATCCTTGAGGTTTTGATTTTGATTAAACGATTTTATAATTCTTCTGATTGGATCTCTTGAAGAACGCGGACTGGGCGGCTTTTTTCATACTAAACTTAGATTTGGATTTGAGGCCAAAATTAAAAATAGTTTTTAATCAAAATGTGTAGAAAATTTTTTTTTTGGAAGTGAAAACTTAAGACTTAAAACTCGATGAAAAAATAGACAAACAAATACATCTATAGGATTTAGCCCGCGGGAGAATGAGATTTTATAATCGGTATTTTAAATTTTATATTTCTTTATGTATGTATAGTAAAGAGATCAAAACCATTTTTTAAACGACTTCGAAAAGGAGGAGGTTATCAATTCGAATGTATTTTTTTTTTTTTTTTTATGTTTGTTACCTCAGAACTTTCGATTGGGTGAACCGATATTGATTATTCTTTTTTTATTAGAAAGCTGGTGCTTCCCGTGTGGTCCCATTTTAATTTGGTCTAGTTCTGATAATGGGATCTATGAGAAAACTATATATGTCTTAAATGTGCAATAAGTATGTGCGCGACAAATGGACGAATAACTCAATATTACGCCAACCGATTTCGATGATTCTTTTTTTGAAGTAAAACTTCTTTACGCACGCTCGACACTTGGGGGGTAAACTGGCGAATGCGTTACGAAAAATGGTGATTGTTACGAAAAATGTCTTGCGAACGGTAATTTGATGCGAACGGTGATCGATTGCTAGGCAGGTTGGGCCTTTACGCAGCCAACAGATTTCGATGATTATTTTTTTGAAATAATACTTCTTTACGCACGCTCGTCACTAAAAATCAAAAAATAAACAAAAATTTTAACAAAACAACAAACGACTTCAAAAAGTGCACTAAAAAGTAAAAAAATAATTTCGTACGATTGTTATTTTTGAAGTCGGTGTCAGCCAAGATCTCTTTACAAGCCACACTTTGACACATTAACACAATAATATTCATACCATTGGCGTGTGGTCCCTAGAATAATATATCTACCTACCTATTTATCAAAACTATTATTTATCTTGTACATAAACTAGATGCTATGAATAACTGTATATATAGATACTAACTGCAACTAATCTTTTATTTTATGTATACTTTTATTTTATGTATACTGACTCCATGGGTCGACCCACAGTCTCCTTCTTGACAATATCAAGGAGGATACGGTGTTTCTACTTTTGTCGTCAGAATTGCATTTATTCCAAAACATGGGAACACCTCAGCACAGGTTCGCCTAGTGAGGTGTTCACAAAATACTACTAGGTACTTATACCTATACACAGTTACGGATCAGTAACTTTTTTTTTCCTTATTACTAAACTTAATATCTATGTAATTATCTGTAATATGTATGTATGTTAAAGAATAGAAATAAATAAATAGATTAATAAAATTTTGCACATGTGACCTTCAAAACAAGAGGAAGGTCACTGTCTACGTTTGATTTCGAAAACTCTGTGTAAAGCCCGGGCATCGCCGGGGACTTCAGCTAGTATTTTATAATTTCAAACAGACATAGACATTTGATGTACCTTTTGATAAAAAAAAAATAGTTGGTCGGGTATTATATGGAATCCGGAGCATCGCCTGCACAATTGTAGGTAACTGATAAGATACGGCGCCGAATCAGCTGTTCGACGTCTGCCATCTTGGATTTCGGAGTTCAAAGTTGCGGACGTCGAACAGCTGTGAACGCTTTTCCGGGTCAACTAGTCTTAAAAATAACACTTTAAAAAAACTCATTTTGTGTTAATCTGAAGCAGCAAATACTCTCGATGATACTCTCTTGTAATATGAAATTTGAAAAGTCTTTTTCTGTCTATATTCAGAGCCCAACGTCAACGTTTCCAAAAAGAGTTCAGAGAAAGGATATAATGCCGGACATGGCTTCTAGCGCAAAGTTTTTCAAAGATCGGAATTTTATTTTTTGAAAAATGATCATGAAAAATAGGTATTTTTTAAACAGAAAAGTATTTTATTCAATGACCTACTAAATTTTCGATTATTTGCTTTACTAAACCAACTAAAGATGATAGGTGATAGCGGGACAATTCAGGATTAAATGTGTATCGTCACGTGCTGATAAAGATTGACAGCAGATGTCAAATGCAATGATAAGACTCACTTAGCGTCCTTCCCATGTCTTACCTGTGTCAATATCGATGGGATCTAGGTACCTAAAGTCGCGCACTCATCTTCTATAGCTGTAATCGTTACCAATGCCATATCCGTTACCAAAAATCACATTGTGCATGGGAATCCAATGGGAAGCTTCGATACTTCGATTACTATTTGAGAAGTGAAATTAATAACACCATCATTTGTCAATTTTTACATTTTTTGTGTAGTTATTTATCTACAAAAAAACTAAAGTTAAACTTGTCTAAAATAATTAATACTATCAAAAATCTGTGTCTGAAAAATAAAGGGAAATTTATTTTTGTGCACAAATTAGGGGTTTATTGGGAAATGAACCAGGAGCACAATGGTGTACAAATTATTAACCCTGTTCACAGTTAAAAATACGGTCATCGTCATTACTGTCCAGACCAGCACAAAACGTGACTTCCCTGACGTTTTATCAACAGCAGCTTCAGGATTTTCTCGTCTTTTTTCCCAACCTCTCCTATGTTTATGATGGAACTTCATTCCGATAAATAATAATAATAATATCTTTATTTGGAAAACAAACAGCTTAACAAAGAAACATAAAAATAAGGAGTGGTAAAATAAAGCAGTAAGCCTAAAAACATGTTTTCGCTGATAAAATAATAATAAAAACATTTATTTGTTGATAGATTATTACAAATTAATATTTCTTTTTTCTTATTATAACATCGATTCTATTGACAATGAGACACTGCTCAGATATACATTTAGGATATCTTCCGGAGTGAAGTGGTGTTCAGCAATGCCTATATTAAATTATTTATTATACCTATACACAATAAATATTTTAAATGTACCTATACTGGGCTATTCTTCAAAGTGAGGTATTATGAAAGAATACATCTTCGGTGTTTTTCGAAAAACAGTTTTTCTCAAAGTCCGTTTTTTAGAAATAAAATTTTTAAAGTTAAAATACATTTTAAACGTTTATTTATTGGTCCGTACCGAATGCACTTTTTTATAAAGGTTATATTTTTTAACTACAGAGTATTTTATTTACTTACATTCTGATTTATTTACTTTTTAAGACTAAGGCCCTTCGCTAATGGAGAAACCGAAACAAACTAAAAATGATTGGCAACTGCGGGTTGCAAACTGGTTGGCAACCTAGCTTCTCTCACGGCGTAACTCAATTTTACGATTTCATTGATTATCTCAACTTGTTTAACCTTAGAATGAAGAAGACCACTCGTATTGCGTTCAAAAATTTCTTCAGAATCAAGTGATGATAAAGACGCCATTCTTTGTTATTATTATTATCAACGAAGGCGGAATCGTCTAAAAATAAGATATTGGGTTATCCAGCACCATCCACAATAATTTCAATACCATAACAAGATCTTCAAATAACTAGCTTCGGAGATTAACCTAAGAAATAATTTAGTTATTACTTTATTTATACAAAAAGCAGCACTTTCATGGTACTGGAATCATACAGTGCAATAATATAAAAATAAACAAACACAATTTTCTGGTAAATTAACTGTGTTCCCCACTCCAAGCTTTTCCCATAATAGTACATAATATAATATGTACAGTGATTACATGTGTGCTAATAGAGTAAAATAGGTATTTAAATTTACAAATTACAAAAAAAATATAATAATAATATGATGTTGTGTCTTGCGTAATTAGTAAGCCTATAGTCATAAATGCAGGGTAATTTATCAACCTCCTGAACAAATTCGATAATTTCCTGCTCGGACATACCGCAAATTTCTCGAAACGCGCCAGCGACTAGCACGGCAAGTTACTGCTTCCGTCGCCGTTGACAACCGGTCTTTGATAAGTTGCGTCGTGTGCGGACCGTCATTGATATACAGGATAGCGACTTGAGTTGCCAAATGTTTTTTCAGTTGCCCGTGAGCGAATCGCCTTACATTTTTCACAAAACTTTAAAATTAGATTTAACTGTTTTTCGAAGAATACCGACGACATTAAAAATAACACTTTGAAGTTGTCATTACTTTATCGATGAATAATATATTTTGAATGGCAGATTACCTATACGATGAGTTCGCACGGTTTAAAATCTCCGCAATATTGCATTTTGAGGCAATCATTTTCGTGCCTTTTAGCAGTCGTTAATCTCAATTATTTTTTACCATAAGCGTTAACATATTATATTGCGTTTACGTACGATTATGTTCGACTCGAGAAGGAGTGAGCAGAGACAGACGTGGCAGTGGCGTGAGTAGGTTGGGGTTCGGTGTTTTTTTGTAGATTCAAGATTATAATTTAATTTCCATAAGAAATAATTAATATCTACTGTTTTATCCTTGACGGGCGGTGTATTATTTACATTTTACTAGCGAGCAACCGGTGTTATGGATAAACAATATTTTTGATTTTCCGAGAATTTCTAACGTGTAGTAGGCAACAATCGATATGAGAAGCAAGGATTTTCCAAACATAACTCCCTGCTATTTCCTACCCCTACTGTCTCCTTTGCAATCCCTCCATCTGCCCCTTCCTCATTCCCCACCCCTCCCCTGCGTGTCCTTTCATCCGTTCTCTCCCCCACCCTCCCGGATATCTCTCCCCCTCCTGCCATCCCTTCTTGCCGCTAAACTACATGAAATACACTCACTTTTCAAACAACTCACTCGCTACCAATTGTAATTTTTTAATACAAATTTCAAAATGCCAAAGCTCACTATTATATATAGAAACGTTCGCACAACAAATCACCAAAGTTTCATCGCAATCGGATGAATGGTATAGGAATGCATGCCGGACAAACAAAGAAACATTCATTTTTATATATAAAGATTTAAGCTTTAATTTGGAATCGAAGCTTCAAAAATGGAAATTGCCACTAGATGATGGCGTCGAAAATAACCATTTTATTTTATGGAAAAATTTTGACTTGTCTGATGATTCGATCCAGATTAAAATTGTATTTAAAAGTCGAAAATGGTATTTGGTGATATATTATCAAAATAAAATTAATAATATCTAAATAATGAAAATGTACAGAAAACTGAACAACGCTTCAGAAATTTGATTCCACCTCACGAGCAGCGTAGTAAAATTAATCCAGACCACTTTTTTTGCTTCTCATCCCTCCAGTATGATAAAAATAGAACCGATAGCCCATACAGCCTTTCAGAAATTATCTTTATCTGAATGAATACTGCACGAGATGACACCATGGCATCCCCAATCAATCGTTGTTGAGAGAAAGGTTAGAAAGTACTTTGCTATTCAGATCTGGGCACCAAATACAACAAAGGCATTTTAAATCTGTGTCTGAGTAACTTTATGGCAAAAACATACTAGCATACCTCTTTAAACACAGAACTACCTTCGAAAATATCCAAACTGCTAGAGATACTATAATCTAAGGGCATAATATCTTACTTTTCCCTTTTTCTAAAACAACTTTTTCCCAAAGAAATTTTAGATCCTTTGCAATAAAACTATACAATGCACTTCCACTGGCCATTAGACAAAAACCCAATGTATCTTAAATATAAATTACCAGCCAAAACAGATCCAATATCAAAGATATTATCAAAATCAACTTATAAGTATGCATTTTTTCAATAATACGATGATAATTATTGTCTGTTACTATAAATGAAATATTGTGTTCTTATTTGTATTCTTTTATTATTATAACATTACATGTTTTAGAGTGCCTGCTCTCAACACAGGTTTTTCTAGTGAGCTTGGCATATGACATCACAAATTTTAAGTCTAGAATTAATAAAGATGAATTTTAAAAAATAATAACGTTCGATTATCGGTGGTGGTCTTTCACCAGAAAAATACTGAGAGTATCTATATTTAAGTACAACTCTTACCGGTTTAAAATCTGAAGTTCCGCCACTGAGGCGCGGAGAAAAGCAAGTCCAGCGGGCTCACCCGTCATTAGGAGCTGTTCGCCTTATTTCCAGAATGAAAAACTCCCGGACAAAATATGCAAAGGAGGCTATCGATCGCCGCGCTAAATTACCAGTAATCGCGGGGCGAGGGTACTTAGCCATTGCCCACTGCCCATTGCCCATTACTACGGACTGCGGACCCTGGACTGACACTGTGAGCAGTGGACTGCGCGACTTGTCACTATTGATACGATTCTTCCTTTCTGGGTTCATTTGGAATCGTTTCAATTGAAAGTAAAAAGTAGCAAAATTTATAAAAATATTTTAATTACTTTTATTTTTTTAAGTTACGTATTATAGAATATTGGAACTATATTTGAACACATATTTGTAACATGCAAATTTATTAATCACCTTTATTTAGTCAGTTAAATACAACTCGGCGTCATAAATCGGTCTCCAAAGGTTTTCCGGCCAAATGTTGCTTTAGGTGAAGAAAAGATGCAATGTCACCGATTGCCTTTTTGATTTCGGGGTTAGGTGGTGAATCCATGTTTCAACCCAAAAAGCCTCGCCTTGACTGGAAAAACGGTTCGAAGAGACCGAGCGCTTTCCACACGATTTTGCTCTTCAGTATTAACCCAACGGGCACGCAATTTGCACACGCCATTTTTACCTCAAAATCGATTGTGTGGTAGACTTACCGATGTCTAGGATTAAAATTACGAACGTACGAACTTCAACAGGGGCAACAGGGCGGACTTCATATTAATTGGGAAAGCGAATAATTCAGTTCACCTCGAAAGCGGCGGGATTCGGCAGCGGAGCGTCCATCTCAAACGGACGCAAAGATCGCACTGAAGCAGCTACCAAGCCGGAAAACCTCACATTTTTTAGGGGAAGTCTGAGCTATACGCTAGTGCCGCCATATTTTGAGAAATACTAACCGCGTAGCCGAAAATGAGGAAAGGTCGTTATTTCTTGGACAAACAAATATACAGTATTTAAATAAATTGGAATTAACATTGAAAAAATCGCGTGATGTAGAATCCGTTACTTCCATTCCGTGACTACATTTATTTATTCATTACGCCATTTTTATAGTTTTTTTACATGGGAATAGTTTATAAAATTACAGACAATTCAATTAATATTATAAATATTTTTTAAACACATAATTGTTGAAGATGTCCACTGACTCGGCATAAATAATATTGTACTTAGTACTGTCGTTAGCCCGGGAATTTCTGCACTGAAAAAAAAATCCAAACTTTTAGTAAGCTGGTATTGGTGGAAACTTAAAAGTAACGGAATGGAATCCATAAAATTTACTAAAACGTTTACTTACCTACAAACTTTGGCGAAAATTCCTTTCTACTATTGTTTCAATGAAAAGCTAACTCTTCTTTCTTCTTAAGTATTGGTGATGTTTAGAAAATCTACCCTAGCTTTCTGTGGACACTAGAAAACAAATAAATTAACTTTTCAGAGCGGAATCATCCGAATTATTGCGATAATACATACCTTCGTGGCGTTTCTATCAGAGGAGCGGTAAAGACAATTCATGGCGCAAGATCGGGATAATAGAATAGTTCATTTTATCTTAACGAAAATATGCTTCGGGGGGAAATTCTGTGCTTGTTCTCTCGGTATTTTAATGAAGATGCTCCTAGGAACTAGCGTCATTGATCCCCTCGGTGCAACATATGAACACGGTTGACATTTGTCACATGAGAAAGTGTCGCATCTATGAGTCGTTCTTGAGTACAACAGCTCGGCTGCCAGCCTCTGTGTTTCCTCCTTCCTACAACATGGGTGTTTTCAAGAACTGAACAGAGTAAGGAGTGAACATGGATCAATTGAACAAGAAGTGAACAAAAGTACCCTCCAGATAGCATCTTTATTTATTATTTATAAATTATTTTCCTAAGGGCCTCCTATGTGGAGTTCATGTAAAAAAAAATAGATCTGGAAAATTCCCCCAAAATAAACTCTTAGATTGGCTTTCGCAAAATTAACAAAATATATCTACCATACAGATAAATAAATTACGCCTTTCAATTTAAAACCAAAACACCATGAAATTTTCCGTCAAGTTTGCTATGTGTATACAAAAACATAAAATAACGTTAACAAAATAGTCCTCAAAGGGCGTTATGAAATACACGAACATTAAAAAAAAAAACTTTTTTTTTCTTTTAATTTTCTGATACGCACAAAGCTTGTGCTCGTACTGTTGAAATGTGGGCGTAGTTGAATTATAATTAAATACCGTGTAAAATGATCAAAGATTATGACAAAAGCAGAGAATAAATTTCCAAGGTAATAAGCGTCATTAATTCGTAATCATGCCCCATTACACAGTTTAACAGAAATTGCTAAAGCCACAGATCGAAAAATATTTTTATAAGCCCTTTTAAACCAACCGCAATTATTACCCATTTCGCATGGCCCTTGCACATTTTCAAAGATTATTGACTTTTAAACCGGGAACCTTTACGATCTGAACACGACCCTGCTTTCTTCTGGAAGAATTCTGCTTTAGGCAGAGTAGGACATACTGTCAGTATCGCCCTGGTGAAAGGGTAACAATCAGAACCGAAACTAAAATGTGATGGTAGCCGCTTTCAATGACAAGATCTGACAGAATAGTGAGCCTATTTCCCAAACGTCCTCTTTCACGTTTCCTCCCTTTCCCCAATTTTTTGAAATGCAACTTCTTTAGCCCCGTTAGTGATTTGAAATTTGGATGAAACGGAAATGCGTCACTAAAATTTATTATATGATGGGTCCTCGGTTCTAATATAATGCGGTAAATTCACAATTCCGCGAGAGCGTCCGGTAGCGCAGCGGTATAGAGCGTCGCAAATCTCAGCGGCCAGAGAAATTCAGCGAACGGAGGTTCGAATCCTACGAAATCCAAAAAAAATAAACATTTTTATTTTTGTAATCAATATCCAATCTTCAAACCTCTTTAAAATAAAAGAAAACGACATCTAGCGACTTTCTAGTTTCAGTTCTACCGTGTGTGCATTACACACTCAAATTTTTTTTATTAAGTTAAAATAAATGTGTATACATATTTCACTTTCCTAAAACCTAATTACAAATTAAAAATTTCCTAAAATTATTATTTGCTATCTAAGTAACATATTATTCTTAAATACGTAGGTAGGACCTACGTCCTACGTAGAATATATTGTTTTAATATATTAATTTCACATAAGAGCTTAATATTATATAATATTATTAATAATATTAATTATAAAAAATAAAATAAAAATGTAGTTACTTACTCTAGCGCATCTATTTTTCAATTTCTTTTGTAGAACGAACTTCGAAAGTGACCATAAACATGTACTCTCGTGTAGAAGAATGGTTACAAAATTTTACTTTTATTTTTATTTCAAGAAGAATAATACTTATCAATTTTTATTTTTATTTCAATCTTCTTTAAAATATCTTGTTATTCTTTATTTCTCAGCTTTCTGTTTATATTTTTATTTGTATTAGTATTTTTTAGTTTTGTTTATACTTAAATATGTTCTTTTCTTCTTATATTTAATTATCTGTTTATATAAAATAATATTTCATGTATGACTACCACAACACGGGCAATAGCCTAGTATGGTAGTTAAAAAAATTAGCTAAAATGCAACATGTAAACATTTATGAAATAATAATTAAAAAAAAAAAAAAAACTCCAAACAAGGACATTAGTTTATTACATGTTATATATTCTGTCTAGTTTGACCCGATGAAGTTAACATATATTATGTATAATGTCAGACCTCTAATGTAGGTATGAACCTACTGTTGTACATGAATACATTTTTCTATGTATTAGGCATAGGTATATATCAACCAGGCCCGGACTAGCCAGGTCCGCAGGTCGGCGATCGCGGAGGGCCCCCGGCGCGAGGGGGCCCCGAAGGGGCCCCACAAAACGTACAAAAAAAAAGTTTTTGCCTTGTATTGTGAAAAAAAAAACATTTTCCAAAAGTAGAACATGTCCAACAACTGTATTATTTTTCTAATCCCTAAAATCCGTTTGTCATTATTTTTACTACACAAATAATTTTGACATAATTCATTAATACTTTGGTGTGAATAAAATCCTGCCCTTTATTTTGATCTCGGTTATAATTATTGGCAGTTCTACAGCATGTGTTTAGTAGTGTTGTGGTATTCTAAAAATACCGTGAATTTCTTATTTCAATAAATAATAAAGTCAACAAAAGTCGAAAATCAAAATATTCGTATAAAAACCTATCTGAATTTCTTCTTCTTTATAGGTGCCAATACAGCGTAGAAACGCCAGGAGGGCCCCAAATGGTCCCAGTCCGGGCCTGATACCAACACTTTATTCCTTAATAATTAAGACAGAGTGTACATTATTAACGTAAAACCTGCAGACAAGCAACCAAGTGGCAACTTTGAAGGGCACCTAGCACTTTCAATCGATAAAGGATTTATCTATAATGTCGATAACTTGTTATCGTTCCCGAACACGAGCGGATAGAAGAAATCGAGAACGTCCTATTACGAAGACACGACACAATCAAGGTGATAAAAAAGTATAATAGATGTAAAAATTAAACAAATAATGAGTTTCGAGAGACAGTTGTGGGTGGTATGTATTTCGTCCTTACTGCCTTCCAATTAGTAGATACCCATGCGAGGAAATTTGGTTAGTTCGACTTGTATCTATGATTTTAAAATAAAAATCATTGTATCCGGTGTTTTAATACCTACTTATTATACCTAAACCCAATATTCAATTTTCGTAGTTATGTAGGTACACGACTAGCAAACATTATGCCAGACAAAAGAAAAAGATAGGTAACTTAAAGACAAGTATTCTCTCTGATACATGTCTTCATAAATAGGTACACCGAACCCATGTCTTCAACCGCGGATCTTCGGCTTGCCTAAGCAAAAGCAACGCTGACAATGAAATAAGAAAATTTCCAGAATGAAACGTTAATTCAATAATTTATAGCTGACTGATCTAGCGTTGAAATAGCAAAGTGTACATTTGACGCCCGTACCTACCTTCTTTCCCATATTTCCCCGGGGGGAAATAGGTACAACACGAACGGTAAACTAACTGGAGAATAAAACCTGATGAAACGTTACTCACAAAAACATTTGATTGCAAGCGTATCACTTCAGCAAATTTACCTATGGCTTACGATCAAAAAGCCGTTAAACAAACGAATATTAAGCCCCATCGTAAAAAGAAATTCCAGTTAAGTCCAGCGGCGAACTCGATTGGACTTTTGGATCACTGTACGAATACCTACGTTATCAGATAAGATAAAAATATGGAGATGACACAGGCTAAACTTTAGGATATTATAGTTGATCCAGACGTGTAGGTACTCGTACCTCGTACCCACTAAACTAATTATGCGTAAAAGCAATCCAAGACCGTAGGTACTGTCAGACATTAAACGTATAATTCGCCCACTTGAAAATAATCCCACCCGCTAGAATAAACAAAATATGGCATTCACGGCGTCCATCGTTTATTTTCTGCCAAACATCGACAAACCAGAATTTTATTTTGGCAGAGGCAAGGAGATATTTAAAAAATGCCGCCTGAAACCTGAAACTTGAGGACAATGGAAGGGGACGAAATCGAATGAATTAAATGGACCGAATTTCAAGTGGCCGGTCGATGGGAACTAATAATAATTGATGATCCTCATCAAGAAATGTAAACAGAAAAAAAAGTTCGGTCTTCAGTACCTACCCGGCCATCAATGGAATAAGTTGCTACCCGCTGTTCCCAGCTATTATAATGGCGTAATGGTGGCAAGACAGGTTTGCTGTTGGCGCGCGCGTGGCGGCAGTCTCCGGAATTAATTGCTCGTGTCTCGTTCGAATCAAAAGAACGCCCGATTTGCGCGGGAACGCAAAAAACTGGCGACGAGTTTCTGATGATGTTGATTGCCTGCAGTTCTGTGCAGACGACGCGGGCAACGCAACACGCATAGAATAAAGAAAAATACATGAAGTGCCTTGTGGGCATGTTTCGTGTTCCAATTATAGGCCTAATTTCGGCCTATTTTTTTAAAGAGAAACCTTCTTTAGCACCATTGTGATTTGAAGCTCGATGAAACGAAAAAGCGACACTAAAACAGACAAAAACATACATCTGTAGGATTTAGCCTATGAAAGAATGAGATTGAACAATCGGTCTCCTCTTTGTGCGGTACTTCGTAGCCTCCCCACTCTTGTCTTCTTTAGTTTTCTGAATGTTTCACTTCTACCGCGTGTGAACTGCACACAAATATTTTTTTGTATGTGAATACCTCCCAAGAGTCTTAACTGCTCCCGTCTGGAGCCAGTGAGACTACGGCATCCCCGATTGGGGTATATTATGAGGCTTAAGATAGTGGGAGAGAGAAAGGAGATGGGGAAGAAGAATGTGGGAAAGTACCTGGCTACTCAGATCTGGTCACCAAACATGGCTAAAGTCATTTCAAGCAATAAGCCTTTAATTCCGTATAGTTATTTTTTAAAGAGTTTCACCATGACTGCGAAATTCAAATGGGACGGCCATATACAATTAATAATAATAATAATAATATTTGGCTAATTTATATAGCGCCGTTTTCGTGAAAAATCACCTCAAGGGCGCTGTACAAATAAATACATAAAAAATAATATTACTGGCTTACAACTAAGATTTACAATTATAACTAGTGATTTACATCTAAGTCTTATTGCTAGTGACTTATGACTAAGACATATAAAAGCTGACCTAAAACTGAGCGCAATGACATATATATTTACAATATGACTTAAAGTTAGAGATTTATAACTAACATATTTATTTACATTTAAAAATACTTGAAAACATCTTATAAATATCATACATTCGCCAGAATCACTCCACAGCGCCAGAAGAAGAAGGAAGTTTTTACATAATACATATTACTATTTAAGGACATGGATGCAAAATTTATCGGATTTACGAAAATGTATGGATATCTTAAATATATTAATGAAATTAATCGCCGATCTTTACCGCATTATGATGACTCATCGCTCAACATTAACCGGATTGAGGTGTTAGGTTACCACTGACAGACCATTGGTAGGTAGATCAATAGCATTTTGAGTTTTTCGTTAGTAGTTGTAGGGAATAGCAAATAAAATAGTATATAAAATAGTATATATTGTAGGTAAGTAAGTATAAGAAATATTAGACAGCGTGTTAAATGGTCTAGGACCAAAAGGTCCACAGTCAGTGGCACATTTGTTTCCATTCATATTTGTATGGAAGGCACCTCTAGTGTTATATTCTTTATTCTATGGCAACACGCAATACTACCGATATCTGAGAATGTACAAACATCGTTTTTTGGAGAAAGAGCATTCTTCGCTATGTTTTCTTTTCATATTCACAAAGAGAATCTCCATAGATATTGTAACTTTTTATAGCAATTATTTGAAAGATGAAGGGAGAATTGTACCTACCTCAAATCATAAAGGTTTTTATAATCTATGGTATCTACCTACATAGTTACCAAACAGCGAACAATCCAAGGTAAAATGAATAAATGAAGGAAAAATTAGATGATGCCGACCAAACACTTGATAATTTTTTTAACGAAAGACATCCAGTCTTTCCTATTATTGTTAATAAAACTACAATATAACAGATATAATTTATTGAATAAATAACATTCACATAATTAATTGTGCATAATACAGAAAAATCGTGAAACATAAATATCAATATCATTGAGTCTTAATTAACAAATTGCAGTAAATAAAAAAGTTTTACCTGAAAAACCTTAATAAATTAGTAACATGATCTAACAATAACCTTTAAAATTTATTTCTTAAATTACATTGAATAGAAAGGTACTTGCACACAGGAGCCAAATATTACAAAATTAAGGCAGAGGATTTTTTAAGGGCTCTCGTGTCCACAATATAATTAAATCGACAATATTATTGCACTACCCAGTAATAATAATAAAATAATAATAATTATACTAAGAAATTTCCTATTACATAATTGTAATGTATTGCAAAAGCTTTTCAACTATTCCGCGAGATGTCAACAGGGAAGTACTTCTCCGCTTGACCGACAAAGGCGCCGGTGTCGCTTCTGCTGACTCAACGGCCTGGTTTCACCTCTTCCTCGCATTCGATAAATGCTGGCGTCCCACAGGGATCGGTTCTGTCTCCGACTTTGTTTCTGTTGCACATCAACGACCTCTTGTCATGTGCACCGATTCATTGTTACGCGGATGACAGTACAATCCATGATAGCTTTTTGTTTGTCAAGCCTCCAAAGAGCACACAAACCCCAATAGCTCGGAGGGCTTTGAAGCAGAGAATGGACGGTTACCTCAAGAGTGTTTTCTCTTGGGGTAAGAATAACCTCGTCGAATTTAATGTTTCAAAGACCCAATCATGTTTGATAACGTCTAAAAGGGATCGAAATGATAAGTAGTCTATAGGTAATAGTCTCCTTCAACGGAAGCATTCTTCCGAACAGGACCTCCTCCATTGATATGCTTGGTGTAACTCTAAGTGACCAGCTCAGGTATGGGGGCTCCATCGAAACCAGAGTTAAATTAGCCTCTCAGAAACTGGGCGTACTGTACAGGGCCCGCAGATACTTTAACAGTACACAACTGCTAACCCTGTACAAATCTCAAGTGCGCCCCACGGTTGAATTTGGCAGCCACCTCTGGTCTGGAGCTCCAAAATACCTTAAAAAAAACCTTGACTCAAACGGGCGGTCCGTTTGATAGATTTTCCCATCTTAACAGACGGATTGCAATCTTTAGAGCACAGGCGTCAGGTGGGAATGCTGTCCTTGTTCTACCGGTATTACAATGGAAAATGCTCCGAGGAACTAGCGTCGTTGATCCCCTCGGCACCGGTGCATAGTCGGGAAACACGCCAAACACGCGCCCAACATTTGTACACGGTTGACATTAGTCACATGAGAGCGGGTCGTTTTTACGACTCGTTCTTGAGTTCAACAGCTAGGATGTGGAACGATTTACCGGCCTCTGTGTTTCCTCCCTCCTAGGGTCTCTTCAAGACCCACGTTCACTCCTTCCTTTCCTCAAAAAGACCCTCCACACAGCATCCTCAAAGATGACATAGGCCCTGAGGAAAATTATTTTCCTCAGCCTTTCCTCGGCCGGCACCGCACAGCTGCCCCAAATTCAAACTTCCTCGCTTTCAGTTAGCTCGGCTAACTTATAACCTTATTATTGCAAATACGTGAACATAAATAAACCAGATAGTTAATATTGAGAATCTACTAATCATTGATAAAACCTCCACAAGTTAAAGTGTTTTGGAGCATTTAAAAATTACAGGGAATCCGGGGGGAAACTGCATTATTTTAGGGAGATGAGTATACATTATGGTAGAAGAAAAAACGATAAATACATCATTTTATTTTCAAACAAAGAATTCAACCTTTTTACCTAAAAACTACGTCAAAAGGTTTGAAATTTTTTTTATTTAAACTTGTGGAATAACCTGCCAAAGTTAGTGTACTTTATCCCCAGAAACCTTGTAATAATTTAGACTACACAGGCATTTTAACCAATGCACGTCAGATTTTAATCACTTCCATCAGGTAGAGAGAGTTTTAACCCTATTAGTCTTAATGATTTATCAGGTAATTTTTGTTTTACCTTTGAAACGCCAAGTCCTCACGACCTAACTTCTGTAGTGTGTCAAGGATAAAAATCCCACAAATTGACAGTTTTTTTTTTTTGATTACCAATACGGTATATTATTCCAGCTCAATGGATACAAATTTTTCATATCCAATGGACACTTTTGGCGCTTGAGAAGTTGAGAAGGACAAACATTCCCGGACTACGAATAACCTGAGAATATTTATTTTCCTTCCACTTACTTTCATCATTAAAAAAGCATAGAATATTGCTTGTAAATAATGGAGCTAGCTGGCATGAGATTGAACCCTTGATTGGAGTTACCTCCTACATGAGAACCAACCCATTTGTCTACTCGGCTACTAACTGGTCAACATGCTAAAATAATCAAAGCAATTTTGCTGAAAAAAGTAGGCTTGTTAATTAATCTTCAAATAATGAGTATGTATAGTTAAAAAAAAAAAGAGTTTTCTGTGTAAATTATTATCCTTCTTCTCCCTCGCCTTCCCCATCTACTTTCTGTAGTTGTTGTTTTTCCCACCGGGCGGTCAGAATTGGTTTTCTATTAAACCCGAGGAGGGATCCTTGAGGAACTTCGAGAACATTTTCTTCTTCGTGTTTGTCAGAATTAAGCTCTTTCAAAATCGCAACATTTTCAGGATCTTTTAATGCAGCCTCATCTGAAAAATAATATTGTAAATTAACCAAAACTATGAATACTTTGCACCATAGATGTCAGAAACAAGTGGGATGGGCCATATTAATAAGAGAGGGCCATATTAACATGAGACATGTTAATAAGACTAAAATGTTACCAATATCGTTCTCCCATATTACTTCAAATCGTACCGACGCACATCGGAGCCCTACACTTGTTTCTACCTACACACCAAATGCATAACTTTCATTGTGTTGCACCCGAAACTGTTTCCGAATTACAGCTTCAGATGCACTTGGAAATGGACTGTAAACACTAAATGAAATGAAATGATATTTGCTGGATGATAATATGTGAAGGGAAAAATAATACAAGGAAGAAGGTACCTCTGCAAGGCGAACAACGCAATCACAAATATGCTTTATATTGTTCCATCGTGATACCTCAAGTTAGTTATTGCCACAACACAAATAAGTACAAAACGATATTGTACTTTCGATATGGTTTAGTTCATAAACGAGATTATGAACATGAACAACCATAAATGAACAACCAACAAAATGTTTCCAATGTAGTCCAAAATCTTCTTCTGTTTTTTTCAGTAACAAAAGCACTTGAATTCACTCTTGTCAATGTTCCATTTTCAAATGCTTTTCCAGCAAGGTGATATGGTTAGGGAGGGTAGGTACTGGATAAATGACATCCCAGTAGGAACTATGCATATATGAGTACCAACATTTCAAAACCAAACACATTGGTTCTGCTGCTTCGATAGTTCATACTACTTGTGCAGTGCATGCCATATGTCCCTTTATTTCTTTTATTTGTGCTATGTACGAATATTTTAAATACATATATATATATAGTTTACAGAATTTACTAACCCATCGGTTCAGTGACGTTTTCCTCCGCTTTTACGGCTTTCATAAATTTCATCAAAGACCTTTCAATCAGAAAATTTACATATTTAACAAATTTTTTTCCATCAAATTCTGCAATTGAATTGCCGTGATTAAAAGGTACTAATTTATCTCGTTCTTTATCACTTTTCGAAAAATTATTTCGCAGAAGGTGAATTATACTTTGGGAAGCTGTTTCTTCCCAGTTCTGAAAACCAATTAGGGAAATCAATGTACATTGTCAAGGGCTGCTTTCTACAAAGTTAAATGAAATTAGAATATTTTATTTATGTATAATGGTATATTATGTAATTTTAATATTTTTTAACCTGTTGGTCATGATGCAGAATTTGTGGGTCTAAGGCACTCTTAATTAACTGGAAACTTTCATTCTTGGAATCTACCATATCCAACGCATGAAATATCAGGTGAATACAACCACTTACTTCAATTCCGCGCCTAAAAAAAATTTTAAAATTGCAGAACTATACAAAATGTAAGGTTTATACTTAAGGTTAAACGTCACGTATGTTATAATCTACGCATTCACAGATGGCGCCGATCAAATTATTTTAGGTTTTTAATACTTTTTGCACGTTACGCTTTAAAATATTAAGATAAATTAATTGTTTGCGCCTGCACACATTTAATATGAATATAAATAAATAGTTTTGTCGATAAACAAACCCAAATCTTTCAAGAAAGGCTGAAAAATTTAATTTTGTATCGATGACTCAATCCAATATTGTATTTTTCAGCCTTTCTTGAAAGATTTGGGTTTGTTTATGGACAAAACTATTTATTTATATTCATATTAAATATGTACGGGCGCGAACAATTAATTTACCTTAATATTTTAAAGCGTAACGTGCGAAAAGCATTAAAAACCTAAAATAATTTGATTGGCGCCATCTATGAATGTGTAGATTATAACGTATGTGACGTTTAACCTTAAGTGGAACGTTTGCCCATATTTAAAAACGATAAATAAAGAAACTAGAAGACTTGGAAATAATAACAACGACATTGTATTCCTTGTGAGAAACCACATCACATGACATTCACACCTAATTTTTTACCAAAATTCATTAGGGGGGATATTGGAACTCAAAGATTCATATTTATTATAAAAATATGATGAAATATAAAACAAAAAATTAAACATCCTTATAAATGCGTTTTTTGGGTAGTATTTTTAATATAAAGGGTCTTTCATTAAGCGCTTCCTATGTTTAAATTTAAATAAAACAAAGTGTGTGTGAGATATCATTGAAATTTTTTATTCGTTTGAAAGGCCATCGATGCCAATCAGGATGAATTTGACCGATGGCATGGGTTATGTTGGCTTTAAGGGCCGGAGTGATTTGTGGCTTATTCGCATAGACCTGCAACTTAAGAAAACCCCACAAGAAAAAGTCTAACGGGGTCAAATATCACGATCTCGGTGGCCAGTTCACATCACCTCGACGTGAGATGACTTTGCCCTCAAATCGCTGGTGCAGAATGTCCAATGTGGCATGAGCTGTGTGGCACATAGCTCCGTCCTGTTGAAACCACAAGACGTTGGTGTCCATATCATCCAATTCAGGCCAAAAGAAGTTGGTAATCATCAACCTATAACGCTCGCCGTTGACGGTGATAGCCTGGCCAACGTCGTTCTCAAAGAAATATGGACCGATGATGCTGCCAGCCCAAAATCCACACCAAAAAGTGATTTTTCGGGATGCATTGGACGCTCTTGGATCTCATGTGGATCGATATCGTCCCAAATTCAACAAACCACAGCGCCAACATAACCCACGCCATCGGTCAAATTCATCCTTATTTAAGCACCAGATTCATGGAAAATTGGACATTTCAGATGCACGCCACCCAGAGAAGCCGTGGCGGATATTTGAACAATGTTATATTCCATACATAATGACATCGATAGGCCTTTCAAACGAATACAAAATTTCAATGATATCTCACACACACTTTGTTTTATTAAAATTTAAAGGTAGGAAGCGCTGAAGGGCCCTATATAAATAACAATTTTTGGTCCGACGTAAATAGGTAATTTGTAATTTCAATTTACACCCATCAACATGATTTCTATTTTTTTTTAAATTTTTCATATTGTGTATCATCATACTTTTATAATAAATAAAGTAAAATTATTTTTTTAATGCTTTTCATTTACTCACAAATAATTTCACAAGTTGCCTCTAAAGTCATGAAATATTAAAATCTTTAATGGCCAATATCTTATAATTTAAAGCAAAAATAAATAAAGTGGCTAACATCCGTACTAGATATTTGATATACCTTTTGATTACAAAAATAATTTTTCAGTTTAGTTGGGTATTTTGATCACAAATCCAAAATTAAGGTTTCTATGAAACGGGCCGCACAAACATTCCTCTTAAAATGCTAATAAAAAGATGTTATGTTTTACCTTAAAACATCCAGTCGAACTTTTTGTATTGCACCGGTTTCCATATTGATCCTTTTAAAAGTATCCTGCAATAAAAAGTGGACTCCCTCACAGGACGTTGGAGGCTTTTCTCGAAATTTTATCATCAGTCGTTTCTGTACCACAATGTACTGTGATTGCAGAATATCTAGTGATTTCTGTAAAAAAATAAATCTATATTAAAAAACAAATTAATTAAAACTGTGACACCAGTATTACAGGTTTTAATTTTTAAATAACAAAAAACTTTTTTAATGTTAGAAAAATAATAAAACAATAAAGGCATACCGCTGACAGCTCCATTTTAATCTCCCCCTCCTTCTCATAAACAATGTTATGTATCACAAAGGGAGGTAACAACCAGTGGCGGTTCATGTATCTCAATCACAGATTAAAAAAGGGAAAAAAAATTCCCTCATCTGTAAATCCTATGTTTCATCTGTTCCATAATTTAGAAATACGTTTTTTACCCAGATCTAAAAGGATTCTATCGTATCACTTCATTAAAGATTAGATCAAGGAAAATACAATTTGGCGATCCATTATAGCGTCTGTAGATAATTAATAATAAAAGGTGCTTTAAATACAAAAATCACTGTTCATTTTTTATATAAAAACGGTACCTATGTACATACACCTTCAGAAATTAAATTATTTTGATAAAAGCTTATATGTAGCATGATAATCACAAAAAAATCTATTAATTGAAAAATCTATTGTTGCATAATACTATTCTGTACAAATTTGGTGTTAACAAATTTCATAGTCGCGCACCCGGGCAGCTAACAGATTCCTGAGGTTTGCATGCTCATACAGTTTACCGCTTATGCACCACTAGTACTTTTCGTATGAATTATTTCTTAGAAGGAAAGTACTGCAGTCGCTGAATTCATAACGCACATACGGGATTCATTTGGAACGAAGAGTGGATTTTTTAGTATGGATTTGAATAGCGCGCTGTTTAAAATGTTGTAAATTATAATAAAACTTTTTTTTTATGGGAGATCAATTGATTAAAGAGGAATCACTGCACAAACATACTTTAGAAAAAACCGCCACTGGAACAATGCAGCTGACATCGGCAGAACCATCATAATAGTGCTAATTAATACAAAATGTGCAATTTAGACATACAGTTTCACAACCTCTGCTTCACTCAAATTCCGCCGCAAGTGTATATGTCTCTCGATCGATTGCAAAAAATACTGGATTATATCATTCGGGATTCCCCCGTAAACTTCTATCTTAATGGATTTGTTTTCTTCCTCTGTGTGCGGATTGGATTTTTTCTTGAAGTGTAATTTAAGACGCTCCACCAGCTCCGATAATATGACACTCATCAAGACGACTCCATCACTCTGAATCCTGTAGCGTTGAGACGATTTAGCAGATATTATTGTCACAGGATAATCGCACTGATTCAAATTTTCAAACGCTATTGCTGCATTAGATCCACCAACTTCAGTAAAAATAGCTGAATCAAAATCTGTAGAATAAATATAAAAAAATACATATCATAATCATTGGATGTGTAGGTACATAATATTTAAAATATAAATTTATTACATACAAAAAAAATGTCTTCAAAATGGATACCTTTGAAAAGATCCATCAGTTCTACCGGTGGCTTATCAGTAGACAGCGTTACCTTGTATTTAGATTCCTTCAGAGGTCGAACTGGGTGACTAACAAGTTTCAATGGCAAACGTACTCTTTTATTCAAGACACGTAAATTCCTCAGAGAATTAATGAACAGCACAACAACTACCACCTCTAGATTGGCAATTGGCAGTTCATTCCCGATAAAAACATCGGTCTTTGTTCGCATTTCATCCAGGATTATGGTAAAAGCTTGATTTGGATCTGAACAAACGAACGGAGATTGTGCAATAAATGTCACTTGTATCGACTGGATGTCATTTTTATTCAATGGCTTTATCACTAAATCCACTGAACACTTGAAACATTCATTAACTATTTCGTCTTCAGCATCTTCAATGATCCTTCTGTGCTCACTTGGTTCTAAATTACGAGAAACATTGACGTAAAAGGGTAACTCCCTTTCAGCCGATTTGTTGATAAGATTTATTTCTGAAAAGCACAAAACAATTAGCAAAAATAGTTTACAAATAAATATTTTTTAATATATATATATTGTTTTGCAACATTTCATTAACAGTGCCATGGAACATTTCATTCCTCTTCCTGTGTAGAGGGTAGAGGTGCACAAAAGAGAAGATAATCTTTTCTACTCAGTGAGCGAGCTGCCTATTTCTACTGAAGAGCTTATGTTGAAGTTACAATTTATTTACCTCCAGCATCATATTGACTGTTAATAACGTTTTGAATACTCTCTAATTCCTCTTGTGCCTTATCAAAATCAATTTCCGCTTCCACCAACGGCGGTGCGGTGAATAACTCTGGCTCCGTTCCCAAGAAGAGACATTTAACTTCTCCGTTATCAGACAATGTGACTATAGAGCCGGGTAAGTAGGCGAAGAATCCGCGGCAAACCATGAGCGGCATAAACGTCAACTGGCACGACCATAACAGGGTTGTTTGCTCGTATATAAGCAGAGTTGATGTTTCTGATACGACCATCTCCATCAAACGAGCATTTGGGTCTGGAAAAATACTCATAAATTAATTAAATACATAGTGGTCTAATCAAACCAATGTCCAACTTATTTTCATATTTAATTTCAATATGAAATAGATTGCCTTACCATAGTACCAACCCACCAAGTAGGCGTGGCAACACACAGTGTCAAAATCAAATCGTTTCATAAACCTCAAAGTTCCATTGTCATTTACGCAGTACACAGTTCTTTCTCCGAGCATTACCAAACTGCAAGCATTACTGGTGGTCTGAAAATGAATAACACTCAAACTTGTAGTTCTGTGAACATTAGACTTAGCGTAATGTTAATTATTCTGATTTTAAAGCTTGTGCGCCGTAGTGCATGAGCGCACTCTGGCGGAATAAAAATGTAGACAGCAAAACATTCATTGACCAGACCCGTGAACACACAAATTTAAGCAGGACTTTGCCTTGCTCAGTCAATAAATGAACCAAAAAAAGCTCTTAACACATTGAGAACTTTAACTTTGTACATACCTGTATCTTTTGAATAGATTTGATATTTTCTCCAATGTTGTATACCCAATCAGATGTTAACTTCTTCCCAACACCTGTTTTACCTTCCGACTCCGCTGCCTGAGACACATTATGGAAACTGAAACAGAAAGGAAGGTAATTCTTCTGTGACTTCTGGTGTCCTCTCCTATCGGAGGTTGGTTATTATCAGGGGAACTTACCTATAAGATTCAATCATCCAGTTAGAAGTGCAGGTGATGAAAGAATCTGTACAGTGACTGTACTCAATGGGACCCGGCAGTAAAGTATTGGGCATTACACAGCTGAATGTGGCCACATCTTGCTCAAAGAACATCAGTGCACCGTCCAAGGATTGGACGCACATGAAGTCTTTGTCTTTAACTCCTCCGAACTTGTCGATTATCAGATGATAGGCCGTACGGGGTAGAATGTGATGATATTGCTCGCTTAGAATACTCTGGTCACCTGAAAAATTAATAGGGTTATTGGAGTAAAGCCCGTTAAAGTAAAGTAACAGTTTACAGCTCAGTCCATTGCGGGAAATTTTTGCGCGGTGGCCCGAAACAGTGCACGGAACACTTGTTACGAAGCATATGTTATCTGTATGGGAGCAATGGTCTGCTAAACTGGAGACAACCAACTTAAAGGATTGAAATACACGGCAAATATTGAATATTGAAAGGGTAGGAAACCGGATGAAACAGAACAGTGACAAAATAAAACATAATAAAAGTGTAGGTTAAGTTAGATTTGTTGATTGTTTATTTATCTTCAATGTTCTGTTTCATGTCATGGAACCATTTTAAACTTACCAAAATCTGCTTGGCCCTCCTTCGTCAGTAAGGAAAACACTGATAACTTATTTGGGTGTAAAACTGCTATGTAATCCTTTTCAGACCCACTGTAAAACATTTAATGTATTCATTAAACGGAAATCAAAACGGAGACGGAAATCTATTAAACAAAAAGTTGCTAAATGAGGTGAACTTATTCACTTCAATACTGAAGATCAAAATAAATTTCAAGGAGCCAATCAACGTTTGCAATAAATGCTGCCAACCATACACTTGATAATAATAATGCCAATAACCACCAATAACGACAGGATAAAAGAAGTTTTTTACAATGAGGTCAAGAGGGCATGTTTGAGGTTTTTGAACCTTTAGAAGGGTATATTGACTGTCCGCTTATGGACATGGAAACTCCGATCAGCTTTTGGTAGATGTAGTCATATAATTAAATGATTCAACAAAGATACAATATAATTTTTAAATGCGTTTCTCAACTTAACTTCCAAGGTTCAGAGCACGGACTCATGGTAATTACGGCTATGTACATGGTTCCATGAGGAAAAAAAATGCTTTTCAACCATTCCCCCCACCATAAAATTACATTAATAAAGAATTTTGAAATATACAATGTTTTTTCCTTTTTATTCTACTCTCCATAGCTCGTATGAGAAAAAGCTTAAGTATTGAAATGAGATCCCTGAGGCATATGTGTGTAAAACCATGTAAGATCGTATGAGAAACGTGGAGATCCGCAAAGAATGCAAGGCTGATGTAAACATAATGAGTAAAATTAAGAAAGGGACCCTCGGATGGTTTGGGTATGAGCGAATGAACAAAGAAAGTAGTGTAAAGATAATATATGACGCAAATGTGAATGGTAGAAGAAGTCGCGGATGCCCGAGGAAGACATGGCACAATTGAGTGAATTAGATATTGAGTCAGGCCATGTCTAGAGTCAGAATAATAGAAGAGTATGTATGAATGTAAATGAGGCAGAGTGTGTGCCAAGACCGAGTTGTTTGGCAGTCTGTCCTCTCTGCTTACCCCCGCGGAGAAACGGCGTGATGGTTAAGCTCATGGTTATGGGAGGAGTATTACAAACATTTTTAAATATAAAGCTCAGCAGCTGAAATTTTTTATACCACACCTCAAAAGAGCACCTCTCCCTGTCAGTAAAACGAAAAGATAGAGGAACTATGTCACTACCCTGTTGGGCAGCATTGTGAGAGTTGGGTTAAGGTAGGGAATATAGGAAGGGATTTATTAATGCGGTTCTTGAAAAGGCCTGGATTTTATGAAGGAGGAAAACACAATGCCGGTAACTCGTTCCACTTACAAGCCCACTTACACAAAAACTAGTTGAAGAAACGACCCATTCTCATGAAGCCAAAATCAACTGTGAACGGGTGTTCTGCTCGTGTCCGTCGAGTTTCAGTATCAATGCTGCTAGCTCCTTAGAGCTCGCTGCATAACAGACTCAGCATACCTATATTGCGTCTGGGCATTAGAGATGGCAATCGGTCTGTTAACAGATTGTCAATCAGACGGACCGTCCTCCTGTGCACAGATTCAAGTAGTTTTATCAAGTACTTCTCTTCGACTCCCAAATTCAATTGTTGTGTGTACTTGAGATTTGTGCAGGGTTAGCATCTGGGTTAGTTCTGCATTCTGCACTCGGACTATATGTAAACAATATTCAATGACTTATAGCAACATAGGCAACATGGTATGAGGATAGTGGCTGACAGATAATATATGCGACGGCAACATAGATAGGGTTAAAATTGAACTCACAAAACAAGTTTTCCAATATCGACTTGAATAATGGGTTCGTTCAACATGTACTCCAATATAAGGTGCGTAGGTTGATAAGCACCGTGTGGTTTAAATATTTGGATGAGCCCACTAATATTTCCAATAATTATATTATCTCCAGCTCCCTCAACGCCGAGTTGAGAAGTTGTAAGTGAATTAGAATTAAATAAATCAGCATCTTCTTCAGAAAGAACGGTACCACTAGACCACCATTCTTTTGCTTTGAACAGTGACATTTTTACTAGAAAAATATCTAATTACATATATTACGAATTATTATAATGTACACTTGGTAACATAGGGCTGTTAAATACTAAAACGATAGTTAAATATTTATATCCCTAAAATCAGAAATCCGATAGAGCTCTTTGCTTGTCTTCGCTCTTTTTCGGCGTTTGGCGCAGACATTTTTAATCTTTTTAATTTTGTTATTCTGTATCGGAAAGAAATGTCAAACCATTGTCAAACGACGATCAATTTCTGTCAAATATTTTCAAAACAAGATACGAAAGGCTAGAAGCACGTCTTGTTCATAAGATTATTTTTCCCGCGATGAGAATACTTTACGACGTCTAGTAAAAAGTCGACTTCACGAGTGTTATTTTCAGAACTTCGAATTGTTGAAATTGTTGAAAATTTGTTGTTTTGAATTGTTGAAATTGTTGAAAAAATTGTGAAGGCTTTCAAAACTTTCTATTCTCTCATCTTTTTCGGTACTTGTAAAAAAAATAATTAAAAATATTTACAAAACAGCAATACGCATAACATGCACACATAGGCGTCTTGCAGTAGTTGAAAAATAATGAGAAGTTCGTAGGTATTTCAGTTTCTGAAAATGGAAAATAATGCCTTTTAGTAGCTATTTCATTTAAAAAAATGATAATTTGACGTAATTTCCAAAGTCCAGTTGGAGTCCGAAAGGAACGATCTCTTTCACTTTTCACAAAATGTATGTGATGTATAGGATAAAATGTATTTTTTTAATTATCCTTTGTAATCCAATATTTTTTAACAGTAACATATTATGGTATACATTAGTGAAAGTTAAATAAGTTGGAGACGCCCGAGGAAGACATGACGCGATCTAATGAAAAATACTTATGTATGGGAAAATTAGCCTTATGTAATGATCAAAGAGAGGGGTTTAGGCGGTTTAGGCGTGGAAGTTATCGGTAGAAGAGGTCGAGGACACCCGAGAAAGGAAAAAGACATGGCGCGATCAAATGAAATTAATTCTGGATTCCGGAAAATGGGATTGGTTTATCTGTGACTTTATCCATGCCGTATTCTATGACTCCTCCATCTTCTAAAAGAGTCTTTATCTCTGTTTTTATCGTGAAAGTGACACTTGGTTAGTGAGGTTATATAAAAATATTTCAGTGGAAGATTATAGACTTATATTCAGTTTTGAATATTTAATAAGTAAAAACAAATCAAAATGGCTTCACTTACGCCATCGACCGAAGCTTCAGAAGCTGATCAGATAAAATCGGTAAGTTAACAATTTTTTTTAGCTTCGTTTCCATTTTATATTTTGAAATACAGACACAAAACTTTTTTTTCTTCAGCGCGTGTTCCAGAACACAGTATTTTAAGAAGATTATTAAATAACTTTCCTATTTCTTCAGCTATCCTATGTTTGTTTTTATCATTTTTATTTCAGTTCAAGGAATTTGTGGTGTCCTACAACAAACTATCGGAGCTTTGTTTCGTGGACTGCGTCCATGATTTTACATCCAGAGTTATTAAAAAATCTGAGGTAATTAAATGTAATTTCTAAAAGAAAAGCCTAACCTTCTAAGTACTGAATCCATGTTTCATAACATTTGTTGGTATGTGCTAAGGCCTTCTATGTAATAAAATAATACAGGACAAAAGTAGTCAAGCGGAGAGAACTGCAGGTCTTAAATTCCTATCATCCAGCATAACATAAAGTATTTTCCCAAAATACTAGTTTTATATGTATTCTAGGCCCCCTAGTCACTATCTTAAGTTTCAAAAAGGCATGTTTGCGAAACTTGCTGAAACTTAAATGGCTAAAAATGGTAGTCATTAACTATTATGTGATTATTATCTAGTGACTAAACGTTATCCCAATAGTTACCTACTGACCTACCATTTTTAGCCATTTGTGTTAAACTTAATCAACCACCAAGTTTCGCAAACGCACCGTTTGTGAAACTTAAAAGATAGTGACTAGGCCCCCAGTTTAGCATTCTTAACCAAACGTATGTTAACAATATTTACAGGATACCTGTGCTCTTAACTGCATGGAGAAGTTCTTGAAGATGAATCAGAGAATATCGCAGAGGTTCCAAGAATTCCAAATGATTTCCAATGAAAATGCAATGGCAATGGCACAGAAAATTGGAGGCACTTAGTTAATTTATAAGATATGAAGAAATTAATTAAATGATAAGAAACTAAATCTGTGTGATACACCATCAACCCATATGTTCAAATTACATGTTTTCTTTCTTGTCATTGACTATTAATTTTAGTAGAATTCTTCTGTTTTGCATCTACAAGAGAAAAGAGATGAAGTATGTAAAGTTTATAAAGGGTTGTATATAATTTATTCATTTAGTATGCCCTTCATAATTTCGTGGTTGAGGTTGTTGAGAATAAATGCTTTTTATTTTATACATTATTTAATATATAGTTTGCACGAAGACTTGGAATTTAATTACCTGTTAATCATGTAGTAATTTTAATGGTTGTCTATTTATATATTTTCCAATATGTGAAATAAAAAAATTTCAGCAAAATTATTTATTTCAATTACTTTTGCTAATTTTCCCCTTTATTTTTACATTAATTCCTGAATTATTCATCTCTGTTCGCTCCTTCCTCTCCGTAAAATCACCTTCCACACAGAATCTCTAGATATGAAATAATATAACTGTTGTGTAGAGTTAACCCCTCAGGCTTAGGGCCTATTTTGTCGGAAGGTCAAAATATGCCCGCTTTGCAATAAAATCCAAATAAATGGAATATTTCTGAATTTATCCAAAAAACTGTTTTTGAAAGATGATTCAATATGGTTTCAATTTTTATAATTTAAAAAAAAAACATAATTTTTGAAATATGTATAAAAATTTTATCGAAATTTAAAAATGGCTCACAATTCGTTTTTTCTAACTAAAATTACTGATAATGAAAAAAATAAACACGTATTTTATTAGGCAGATGTTAAAATTATAAACATTATCGTCGACTCACTTTTTTATTGTTTCATGTAAAAAGAACTCATAAAAAATTCCCAAAGTCTCATAATTTTGAAGCGAAAAAATCTTCTTTGGCACCGTTGCGATTTAAAACTTGATGAAATGAAAAAGAGACAAATGCATACATCTATAGGATTTAGACTGGGAGAGAATGAGATAGAATAATCAGTCTCTTTATGTGGTGCTTCGTTCGAGCCTCCCTGCTCTTGTCTACTTTAGTTTTTTGAAGGTTTCACTTCTACCGCATGTGAACTGCACACTTGTATTTTTTTTTCAGAAACTTTGGATTCATAAAGGTGTACATTTTAATTATTAGTTAGATTTGAATATAAAGCGGGGTGTTTTCTCTTTCTAACACCGTTTAGATCATAGATTCTCAACCTTTTTTTGCCCACCGCCCACTTTGACAATATATTTTTTTCTAGCGCCCCTCAAACTGCTTTTACATACCATCTGGGGGGGGGGGGGGGGGGCGGTGGGTTTCCTGAAAGTCCGTTTTTATTTTTTACATACTAGGTACCTAGTATAAAAAAATAGTCGCGAATCTGAAACAGCTATTGCCACGATTATATTTAAACGTGTAATTACACTGTAATATTACGTAATCGTAAGAAAGGCTATGACTCCTATCCTATTTCTGAGAAGATTGTTTTAATGAGAACAATTAAAACGCATTCTTAATTATGTAGAGAAGTATTTTTATTAACATTGAAAAGATATTGAGTTTATAACTTATCTAATCAGATGTTTGAATTTGATGCGTTTTAAGAAGTTTTTTTATATTAGGTTCGATTTTACTTTTAAAAAAACGTAAGTCTCACGTATGACAATAACAATGCTTCAATGGTTGATAAAGTTGACTCATCCAGCTGAATTGAAAATCGACAAGACTCTGTGAAAGCTTTGATGTAAATCACTGTTGACAAACCTAATAAAAAAAAGACTGCGGATGATTGCACAATGATTCTTCAATATTTTCAGCCATTTCATCAATTCATCTTTGCACAGAACTATTGCTCAAAGGAATTTTTCGGATAATATCTGCAGCTGGTTTTTGGAGCGCAGTGGTAATGACTTCTTTTACTGCTGGAAAAATTAAATCTTCCCCAATAGTATGTGGTTTGCCTGTTTTAGCAATCAACAATGAGATATTGAACGAAGCTCGAAGTCCATCATCGTCATGCTTAGAAGCTGTTGAAAATTATTTTCATATAGTTGGCTGAATTTTGTACTTCTTTTTTATGTCTTGAAAATAGGTCACATCTTTGTCTTTCTTATCCGGGTGGATTTTATTAAAATTATCTTGAAACCTAGAAGGCTTCATCGCATGGATTTGTGGGATCTTCGATAAATCCGTATTTAATATAATCCACACCATATTGCCGTATCTTCTTTTTAACTTCCGACATGGGTTTTTAATAACAACAATTAACCAATATTAAAGTTTACTTTGCTTTATTAGTATGTGATTAGAGTGTTTTGTTTGTCTTTTTTAGATCATATTTTTTTACTTGCCAACGCCCCCCTGTGCCGTCTAAACGCCCCCCAATTGTCTATGGATCTTCTACCGCCCCCCTGAAGGTCTCAAACGCCCCCAAGGGGACGTTATCGCCCACGTTGAGAACCTATGGTTTAGATCATACTTCTAACCATGATAGCAATGTCGTTCCGAAAACTGAATAAATTAACCCAAGGGGTTAAGTGTTTTCTTGCAATGAAATTGAATAAATTTTTTCATCTTTTTTCCCAATTTCCGTAAATTATCATCTTTTATACTATCCTACATTTCACCTATTTATTTCTAAATTAAATTGAGTGATTTTGTAGATATAACTCGCTTAGTCAATAAACTACAATATTTGGCTATTCATATCAGTCCTAATTTTATATACGTTTAGTACAATTATATTGATAAATCCAAACATTATCCAGGCGATAAGGCTGATGTCGAGCGCTGCGATTAGCTCGCACACGGCTATTTTCTGTATGTCGCCCATGCCGCGCCAAGAGGGGGAAGGAAAGGCTCTTCCATTGAAGAAGACATTTGGATATCTATGACCATAATTAGATGTGCTTGGGTTTTTGAAATATTACCGCAAAACAAAACGAAACCCTTTTGAGGTAACCATTAATATTGATGTGTCACTAATTTGGCAAATAAATTGAATGAAAACCCAACAAAAGTGAAAGCATTAACTACTTCTAAAGACATGGGCTGTTATCTTACAAATGGTTGGTTAAAAATAATAAACCAATGAACAACAATAATTCTTGTACTTTTATATTTTATTTATACCTTATATTATCGATTAATAATGACAAAAATATATATTTTTTAAAATTCTTGAAACAGAATTTGCAAGCTGCTTTATATGATTCGCAATTCCATTGTTATTTATTCAACTATTGTTGTTTTAATAGAAATACTGCAAGAACATATAGCAGAGGGCATTCTCTAACATAAACACAACATTATTGCTTTGAATGAAGAAAAAATTTAATTTAACAACAATTTATTTACTCTTCAATGCTTTTAATAACTATTCAGAATCCAGAAATTTTACAACACAGCCAAATAATTGTTAATTTCATGTCTTAACATAATAAATATTTAAGTCACAGTATTTATGAAAATAATAAACATAAAATTATTTTTATCAAATTAGAGTTTGAGGTTTTATTACCTAAACATCTCGCATCACAAAAATTGGGATTATCTTTGATAATGTTATTTTTAAATACATTTTTTATTCTAATGTGGAAAGTGCTTGCGTTTTATACGTTTGTTGAATCATTGAAGATACAAAACTTTTTTTCTTCAAAAATTGTAAAATTAAATAATAATGAAACATTGAGTTTTAAACCACCGTTTTTAATTATACAAACTAACATGTTTCGGGATCAATAACTTTATCAGAATAAAAGTGCATATACTTAAATTAAAATTACAAATAAGTATTTATAGACAAAACTAATTATTAATTATCATTAAGTAACTAATTATTTGAGAAAACAAAATCTCCTAAATTTTTTTCTGTCTATACAAAACAAGTACGTCATTTTAATTTTTAGTATCTATACTTTGTATCCTGATGCCAAATTAAGTTGATTTGTATCATTAAAAACAGTTTTAAAACTAAGTGTTTCATTATTATTTAACAATAGTTTATATTAGCTAATTTTCGCTGCACATTATCTATTTAAAATCTAATTAAAAAGTACATCTTATTTCTATTTAATTTTACTGGTTTTGAACATTTAACTTTCACATGATACTTTTTTTTTAATTTCATAATAACTATTGAACAATGAACTTCACTATTTTTAAATATATCTCTAAAGCCAAAGTCACATCAGCTTTGAAAAGGACAGTCAGAAAAGAAATTTTTATTCAGCAAGCAAGTACATACATTACAAAATGTTCAGACATTTTCAAGAACAGAGCATAAGAACACACAAGAATCAATAATAATGTAATATTATACTATATTTTTTATTAACAACATGAGCAAATATCCTCCATAAATATTAATATTTTTTATATTGAATATTGATTTCAGAAAGCGCAAAGAACTGTTGTGATTAATTATTGTAATCGAATAAGTTCTTATGAGAAAAAGATACATAGTTTTAAATTTGAATAAGTCATATACCTAGAAGCTGTAATAAAACTCAAACATCCTTGAAATATTAATACATCTTCGCTTGAATTTATTGCACATTAAAATCACTTAAGTAAAAAAGAATGTCAAGTAAACACAGAGTTGTATTTTAAAGATAAAGATATACAATACATTCTATGAAATTTAATAGATTATAATATAGACTTACACAATTAATTTCCAAGCAATTAAGGCTGTTTCATAGCCACTTATTAAATTTGTTTAGATTCTTGTGGCTTTAGCACGGAGCCCAGACCTTAGTTGTATAAAACAAACCAAGTTCCTTGGACCTTAGTACAATAATACCTCAATTAACAAAGTATTTTTCTCAAAAATTACTTCAAAATAATATGCATTCCAGCAAACAGTATGAAAAGTGAAATTAAATAAACATTTACCTACCTGCAAACCGACCAAATATAAACATTAATTTTAAAAACTGCACTGTCAGAGAGGCGATTCGACTTTTTCGCTGAAGGGAACTGGAATAGCAGTTAACAAAAAAGTCATTCATTTTAAGGTTAAGGACAATTCCTTATCCTTGTAAAACTGGAATCGTCCTTCAGGTCACTTGTAAATCTAGCTGATTTTTTCCTCGAAAAAAGGTAGTCAATCCAAAAGGGAGCCTGCTATGCCACAACACAGAGGACTATCCCATCAAAACTGGTTTCAACAATTCCCCCATTTTTTTCAAAAAAGAAATTTCCTCATTTATTACAATGAGAATTGGACATGTGTTCTGTTCCTTCTCATATTTTTAAAATTCACATCCTAGACTCCCCAGATTGTACACTAGTGGACTTATGTATGGACACTTTTTATAAATTTCTTATATTTGATGTTCATTCGCTCTTTTTTAAATCACATTGGTGTTTAACAGTAATTTTGTTAGCTAATTAATTTAACCATATATTATACTGTTATATTTTGAATAGATTTAAAAGTTTTGTTATGAAAAATAATAAAAATGCTGAATAAAACAACGTCATGGCAAAACACAAATTATTTATTAATTACGAAGATTTTGCATAATATTTCAAATTAACATTTTAATGTTACTATTTCGTTGGAAATCCTTTAAGTTTAATAACTTCCTCAATTCTTCTACACATAGAGTCCACCAAACGTCACTAGTTTTCAGGTTTGTTGACATGGAACCATGCTTGAATAATCACTTCAATTATTTCTCTTTTATTTCTGGGTTTGTGACGAGAAACCAGTATTTTCAATCTAGACCAGAGATTTTCAATAGGATTCGAGTCCAGGTGGTTCCCTGGCCAAGGTTGAACAACAATATGGTGGTTCTGTAACCATTTCATGTTCGTTTTGCTATGTGGCATGGGGGTCCATGCTGCTGGAAATTGCATTTACCACTGTTACACTCGAACAAATCATTGTACTGGGCAATAATTTTGACTCCAGAATCACATATCTGTTATCACAGTCTGTTAGCTTTAATTGTGCCTTCTACCACTTCCAGACATCCAAAACTGTCCCTTATCATGCAAGATCGCACCATGACACTCAGAGGAAGTTTCATTGTCGCAGTAGTGCATTTTGGTATCAACTCTTCAACTTGATGGCAACGAACAAATCTGATTCCATCACTCTCAAAAGTGAAAATTTTGGTCTCATCACTCCATATCACCTTTGCCCAGTCTTCTGAAGTCCATTCCTTATGTGTTACAGCCCATTTCAGTTGTTTTTACCTCTGTTTCATGTTATGATTAGATTTTTATTATTCTTGCCTAATTTCTTCCTAAATGTTATATCTGTAATATCGAGTCCAGCAGCTTTAATGACCTTGTTAATATCTTTGGATGTTTGACAATGATTCTGCAGGGTAAGGCAACATATGCTTCTTTCATTTTGTGGCATAACCTTTGGGTTTTGGACGATTTTTGGTCTGTTTTTGTAGTTTTAGTCTCCTTGCAGCGTTGGCAAACCTTTCTTACTCCAGACTTGGTAGCTCCTCCACCCAATATTTTTGCAATTTCTTTGTATGTGTAGCCTTCTACACAAAGTGCAACACCTCTGCTTCTCTTTGGGTGACCAATCGACACGTTTTGGCAACTAAGGAGCCATTTTGATAATATTTATTTAAAAATATATATAACTTTTCTTCAATGAATGACTGACTAGTACGGGTGTAGAACTTATTCGTGTTGCATCTTAAAGTGTTCTGATTGGAGCCCACGACGATCCTCTGTACTTTGTGGTTGGTTAAGATAGAACACAAGACATTGTAGAGTTGCCAAAACTCAAAAACATTATTCTAAAAAATTGGTTGTTTTAAAGGTGTTTTCTCCAACTTCTCGTAAAGAGTGATAGGAATTTTGAATCACCATATGGCATATCGTATGGTATGTTTTTTAATGAACAATAGCACAAGGAACACGAAAAAAAACTTAGAAGGGTTCCGTAACAAAATAAGTCTTTTTTTTATAAGGCAAACGCCAAGATACAAGAAATCTCGAAAAGTGTCCATACTTAAGTCCACTAGTGTACATTCGTGACCTAGAAGTGGGAGCTTTAGATCACAAATTTTTTGGTTGTCCCTCTCTAAACAAATATGTATTCTCTCTTCTTAAGCGTTATCTAAAATTGCCTCCCCTCATTACATCTCATCTCTTGTAAGTCTGAACTCGACTCCAATCTTCCAATATTGACCATTGAGTAAAATGAACACATAAATTCAGCTTTCCTCTTCACAATTTGAAATGATGGCCTAGCATAGTCTTGAAGGATGAAAGCCAGAAACATTTGAAAAAAAAACCTGCCTTTTCGTGTTAACCCGCAGCATGAAAAATTCAAAGTTAATATCAATATTAGGATTATTAATTCTTAATTGAGGAATTACTGTATCATTTGGGAAATTCATTTTACATTATTATAATGCAAAGGAATGACCCACTAGCCTAATGAACAATACCATTGAGCTGATCCTCCATGAAAACATCTACCCTCTCTTAAATCCAAATGTGCCGTACCAAACTAATCACACCATCTAAACTTGTTTTATCATCGCATGGAGGGATTTATAAATTCCAAAATGAATTAAAGAACTACAGGTATAAATTGTACCAAAAATCTTATAAAATAATCAAATGAAATTGATTCTGACACAATGGAGAAAAGCATTTTTAAACAACGTCATCTAAATCTAGAATGTATGGGGATCACAACATGCAGTACTAAAAATACTACATACTCAAATGGAAATAATACGTCATGATAAGAATGTCCATCACAGTGGAAGCACAATAATTTTAAGGTTAATAAATAAACAATACCTTGCGTAGGACATTCCACTGAGTTAGTAAAAAGACAAGTTAGTTTTACATAAATTATTAGTAAGCCGAATAATAGGAACAAAGTGCAAAATTAATTATAAATGTTAGTTTCATTTGACAGAATAAGAAGCTGGCGGTTTGGCAGTTGTTGGAAGAGGAAGGGCATTCGGATCAAAGATCGGATCCAAGGATGAATTTCCATTAGAAAGTTTCATACATTCTTCGAGGGTTTTTATAAATGTATCGCATGTGGCATTCAACATTACTGCAGTGTCATCTAATTTCTGAAATGTTCAAACGTTTAACTAGATAATAATAATATTTATGTAGAAAACTTCTTATCATTTTTATCAAAGCAGATTACGACCTCAAAACAAAGTTTATTTCAAAACAAATAAGGAGTAAGTAGAACAGGTCATCGTTTTTAACAACAAAATTTCGATAAAAGATGGTGCAATATTTTACGATTGCTTAAAAAGAAAATGGAGTTAAAACTTTTGCAGAGAAAATAAGAATATTGAGCAGTATACAAAAGTCATAATTAAGCTTCTAATTTAATAATAAAAAGAGTTTATATTTTAATAATAAAGAAGAAATAATCTCTTACCTCCATTTCTGGACCTTTATCGTTGTTAGCAGCACTTTTCAATGCATGGACATGTTGCATTAGTAAATCACAGTACAATCTCAACTCGGACTTTTTATATTTCAACGAATCAGGATTGCCTTCACCTGAAAAATTGTCTTGCAATAATTTAATTATATAATATTATTATTATGTAGTGACTTTTTATATGAAACAGTGATTTTTTAAACTTTTTTTATACTAGACCAGGAGGTCGGCAGGCTTTCTAGTGAGAAGAACCAAATACTAAAGGGCGCCTTCCACTGCGAGCGGAAAAGAGTTGAGCGGAGCGGAGTGGGAGATGAGCGAAATAGCTTTGACCTTCCACCAAAAAAGAGTCGCTTAGAACAGTGTTTCTTAACCTGTGGTCCCATCTCTGGACCATTTAAAAATAATAAATAAATGCCATCAAGAGTCTCGTAATAGCTACGCATCTTCGTTTCGGGATTACTTCCAGTACCCGACAAAAATAAAAATTAAATATTAGACCCTTTCAACACAGATGTTGCTGATATTACTGGCCAATTAATAGACATATCTCGTGGATTCAGCTTTGAAACGTAGTTTCAAAGAATCCCCTTTTATCAAGTTTTTGGGTGAATGTACAGAAAGATTATAAGGAAATATCAGAAGATGCACCGAAATATTTACTACTTCCCCAACCACATACCTCCGTGAAAAGGAATTCTCTGGTCTTGTATATACTAAAAACAAATACAGGAACAGATTACAAGTGGAATCTGATTTGAGATTACGACTTATGAGTAGTAGTAACGTCAACCCGAATATCAATAATATAGTTGCAAAGAAGCAACACCAACGTTCACATTAATTAACCGTTAATTAATGTGAATGTTGGTGTTGCTGTTATAGTTTTCTTTATTGTATTTGTAGTACTAAAATAATTGGTCCGAAATTTATTGCTGTTTTTTTTAAGGGGGTGTTACCACCGTGAAATCCTTGAGAAAGGCGACCAGAGCGAAGAAAACGAAAAATGAGAAATAGTTTTGCCCTTTCATTGAAAACAAGTCAGTATAGCTTTGTCGTTCAAAGTGAACAGAGTGATTTTTGTGATGTCAAGTACTGATTCTAGTGAAGATGATTCTGACAGCATGTAAGCAATGAAAAAAATGTTTGCTAATGTATACTTATGTATTTATAAAAATATTTTCATCCCAAAAATTTTTTTAAAAATTTTAACTTTCTTATTTCCGCCAATTTCATCTCAATGATGGTTTTCTAAGTCGAATTCTCTTTTTTCGACATTGCTACATTGGCGAACGGCTTCAATAAACACCTTCGTCTCGACATGCAGTCGACGCAACTGAATTGACAACAGTTTTTAAGCGGAGTTAGCTAGAAACTAGTCGGCGATGGTGTGCACGAGCGGACTTGTTCGAATCTATTTTAACTAGTTTGGTCCGCTCCGCTCACCTCGTTCTTGATGGAAGCACTTGTATGCAGTTAATGTTTGCGAGTCGAGCGGAGTTCATACGGAGTCAGCTCCGCTCGCAGTGGAAGGCGGGCTTAAGTAAACAGAATCCCAACGTTCATAGAGCCGAAACATTAATTTATCAGTGTGGCGCTAAGACTGTTAAAACAATACGAAATATTAAGGCGTTGCGTTGTGTTGCATATTAAAATATTTTTACCTAAAGATTTATCAAAAAATCCAACACTTGATGAAATCTTTCATGAATAGCGTTAGAAGTTGACAGTGCCTAGCTATTATTTCCAACGGCTTGTTACATTTTTGTACAGTACAAGTGCAAGCATGCCTGCAGGGAATATACATTGTGATCGTGCTGTTTAATTTTTTTAATGATTGATAACGCTGCGGGGTGGAGTTAAAGAGCCACAAATTCTTATGAAAAAAGGTGTAAACTCCTTTCGAGCTGCTATACGCTGACCCCCAGTGGCGGTTCTTCACAGGGGGTCAGTCCCCACCAGTTACACCCGAAACCTACTAAAGGAAATAACAGTCGTTGCTTTGTCTTCATCAAAATGAATGAATTCTTTAAACATAAAAGTAATTAACATTTGCAGAAATAAAATACAAAAAATATTCCGGATGATTTCAATGCGGCCCGGCGACCGCCCAGTCTGACCAGCTAGCGGGAGCTGAATCTGCTGAATGATAGTCGACGACACTACCGACAGCGCATTGAGCGCACGAACTATGAGTTTGTTTCTCAGTGCGCAGATCGTACTGCGCACTTGGGGGATAATCCGAACTATCCCCCAACATTTCTTACGTGATTGTATACCATCCGAGAACTGCGCACGCGCAGTCCTATGTGAATTTCAAACACCACGGTGATCATCCAATAAATCCCCACGACAAACTACTGAACCATTTGTTTGCGTGTTTCGGCGTCACCCACTGTGGCGTCTAGGAGGTATTGGTTTCGGGCGGGAATCGCTTGCGCTCGCTCAAATTAAGTTCGATAAATAATCTTGCAAGATAAAGAGTTATTTTTATTATACTGTACATATTGTAAATTGGTATAGATCTGTAGACATTTCATGTATATTATTTTGTGTTTAGATATCCGATTAGCATGATTAGACCATAATTTTTTTTTTTTGAGAAATTTTATATTATATTATATGGTTAGTGAGATTACGGTACAGTACGTAAAATAATTCGATCCCCACCACCAAAGAAGTGCTCGAGCCGCCACTGCTGACCCCTGTACTAGAGACCAAGCAATTACGCTTGCTTGGTCTCTAGCGTAATTACTATGAATATTTATTTATTTTTTCAACATTATTTATTTACCACTACCACAAAGTTACTTTAAAAACCCATCAGATTTTCAACTATATTTTTAAAAAGAGTTCCCAACAATACAAATTAAACACTGATAAATGATTTTCATTATTTGTTTTGGGGGTTTTATGCCGTGTTGCGCTTCCTCCTTCTTGATAGACGAGGTTATATCACATTATATATTGAGATTATAACTAAATAGTTTAATGCAAAAGTTTAAGCCAAAACTGAGTATTTTTAAAATAAATTGTAATAACATTAAATTTATAATAAAGAACTAAAAATTGAATGAAAAAGTATAAAAATGAAAAAAGAAAAATTAAAATGTTAATTTAGCAATTCTAATGCAGTGTTACGCATCATTGACCATTATCAGTGCAGATGTGTAATTGTTACACATCTTTTTTTTTACATAAACTCTACACAGGAGGCCCAGAGGAAAATAATTTCCCTCAGGGCCTATGTCATCTGAGATGCCGTGTGGAGGATCTTTTTGAGAAGAGGAAGGAATGAACGTTGGTCTTGAAGAGGCGCATGTTGTAGGAAGGAGGAAACACAGAGGTCAGCAAATCGTTCACAGCCGAGCTGTTGAAAACAAGAACGAGTCGAAGAAGCGACCTGTTCTCATGTGACAAATGTCAACCGTCTATCGTAACCGACATCTACCATGATGATGGACACCGTCCACAATGTTGGCTAAAGGGGGTGAGGGGCTACATTACTATTACAGTTTAAGTTGACGAAATGTACAGAATGTAAAGAACCCAAATGCACTGGCTGCAATTATTTTGTATACGGAACAGCGAAAAATACAAGAATTAGTTATATTAGAAACATTTTGAAATTATTTATTACCTCGGAATGGAAGTAACCACCTTAATCACCTCGCAACTATTGCAAGACAGTGAAATTAAATGTAACTTACTGTTCGGTCTAGGATTAATACAGGCTTTAGCTGTTCCTAAAGCTACTAGCCATTGCTGTCGCTCCTGGGAGGTAGCCGCCCGAAGGTACATATGCTGTTCTCCTGGTATTACCAAATCCAATCTCGTATTATCCAAAGAGTTCACTGAGGAATACATAAATCAAAAGTCATCATATAATTAATAAATCACGCCTTATACAAATACTCAACGTAGCTTTCAATATTTTCAGACATGGTGCTTTATCAAAAACAAAAAATCTTCATTTTGTGCAGGAAAAGGCGGATACATTACTACGAACTTACCATTAATTTCAGTTGCTGTTACTTTAACAGAACCTTTACATCCCTGGTTGACCGTATCTTGAGATTTGTAGTATGATAATATTCCATTTTCCAAAACAAACCATCTTGTTTGCCAGGCTGTACAAACAATAAAGTAATTTGCACGATTAGTAGCAAAAAAAAATACAATGATGAATACAGTTTTGAGTAAATAAAATTGTTCAATTTCAAAGGGTTACTAACCGCTCCAGTAATTTGTCCATTTCCATAAAACACCTTCCATTTTAACATATGTCACGTAAAACTATGTAAATATACACAAAAAATAAGCAATAATGTCAGATGACGTTTATATTAACGGTGTTGCCATGTACAAACTTTCCTAAGTAAAGTTTATACATGGCAATATAAAATAATAAAAGTAAACTCTAAAATGTAATGTGGGGTCTATTATAAAAATGTTGGTCGGTTACATGAACCCTTTACCGAAAATAAAGGTATCGTAACTTATTTCATTGGGCTGTAATAAAAATAAATGTTTGCATTTCTCCTGATGCTACAACCACACCGACGCCAACCTTCAAAAGTTGAAGGGTTGGCCGATCGTGTGGTGGCTGCGGCCAACCCTCCAACTCCGAACTTCAACATGGCGGACTTCGAACAGCTGTGGTTACGCTGTATTTTATCAGTTGCCTACAATTATTACGTACGTATATACTTATATATGTCGCAAGCCAATCGTTAAATCAGGCAGATCATGATGCGCCTCAGGCACTTCACGATCTGCCGCCAGGCACTTCTTGATGTGGCTAGGCATATCATGATCTGCCTGATTTTACGATCGGCCTACGACATATACACGCTATTTTTTCGAACAATTTTTAACCACTCTCCCGTAATAATATTGTCATTTTAATGGTACGCTGCACGCGTGTCTTGATTACCTGCCGTTCAAAGAATGATGTGTGCTGGATGTGTGGACGGCTGCGACAGGCTGGTTCGTGTGAGTTGCCGTCGCGATCGTCTCGAAGGCGATCCCGGGCCAACTCGAACTCCAACGCATGAACTACCCCTCCACACAAAAGTCCAAACGTTTGAAGTTGGAAGTGAGATTTTCCGAACAATAATATTTTTATGATATTTATTGCTATCAAGTTTAATTTATGGAACTTCATTTTAAATTGAATTTTTTTTATGGTTTCAATAATAGTTATCAAAATAAATTAACTGAGTTTCGCAGTACCAACCTGCAACACGGTGTAACAAGATTTCCGTAGCTGGGACCTTTTATTCAAGTTTTTCTTTTACTATCCTGAAGGTAGCTACACCTCTACGTCAGGTGTTGTAATTTGTAGTATTTCTAAACGTAAATTTACAAACAATCTGTCATAAGGGGTGTGGTGTTTATTGAAGTTTTAAATATAATCGTATTCAATAAAATTTGTAAACACCCCGTTTCCAATCATGAATTCCACAAAGCTACTGATTCTTTCCATCTTATGCGTGTGCTGCTTTGCCTTCTGTAAGTGGCATTTACTTTATATTCAATATATTTCAACCGTCGTGATTTGTTGTTTTCAAATATTATTTTTTAGTCGTTGCTCTGTTAATTATTATAATCCTATTGCTTATTATAATCCATCTTGTCTTGTCAATATTTCGAAAGTAATTTCTAACCTTTGTTTACTTTTCAGGCAGCGCCTTGGAATGTTACGTCTGCACTAACCAAGAAGACAATGTGGAGAAATGTTTGAACACAATCAAGACATGTGAACAAGGCGAGGACGTTTGTTTATCTGAAATTAAATGGGGCAGTACACCTTACTGGTCCCAAGGAACACTGAAACAGTTTTACATCTCCAAACGATGCGCCACGAAGGACCATTGTGTAAAAACAAGGCAGAGGAACATGCAGTATTGCACGCATATCTGGTACGAGGATTGGGCATGCTCCGAGTGCTGCCAAGGGGACCGTTGCAACTTCTACATCATTGTATGTTAATTTTTTAAAACATATCCGTTATAAAAAACCTACTCAGATCTGGTAAATATGGCTTAACGCACTTTGAAAAGCCACAAAATATAGAAATTACACTTGATTAGAATAAGAAACAACAATTTACATCGGTTATAGGTTATTAAATAAGCTGCTGGCAGCGGCAAAATGAAAATTCCAGAGCCGCTCATTAGGCAAGACAATTAAATTATAGTTATTTAACCGGTCAAATTTGTTTTATGGGGCCAACAGACTTAGCTATAAAAGATCATTTGGTTTTGACTTATTTCAGCATATCGCTAGCCAAACATTCCCAATGTTTTAGCCTCCGCCAGCCACATACTAATTATTAGTACAGGTCATTAAAAAAATTAGCCTTTTGCAAACATCACTCCATGTTAAAAGAATCCAAAATGGCGGCGTAAAATTGAATAAAAATGGAACTCTAATGCATCTTTTACCATCTTTCACAATGTAAATAGTTGTTTCTTGTAGTAATTAAGTTGAAACCATTTTAAGTGCGGCGATTTAAAAGTGCAGCGGTTAGGTAAATATTTACCATATCTTATTTGATATTGCACGCAGGTTTTAAGAATACCACATTTAGAACATAATTCAATTTTACACTCCTTATTCCATCTATATAAGGTAGTGATGAATCGTTGATGAATCATTTGCTAAATGGTGGTGATGTCTCATAACTTTTTATGTGCACTATATTATTATTGTTTTAGCTATTATTTCCATTCCAATTCTTCTTTTGTACTGTGATTTGATGATTTTCCATTAAGTGGAACAGCTGCGCTGCCTTTTTCAGACAAAACTTATATTTAGATTTCAGGCCAAAATACTCAACCAAACTGAATAATATATTTTTTTAATCAAAAGTTATAGCGAATATCTAGAACGGATATGTACTGCTTTATTTATTTGTGATTTAAATAATAAAGTGTTATATCCATTAAAGAATTCAATTTTTCGTGATTTTACAGGCAACTTTGGCAATTATTTGTGAGATGATAATTATTTGGAAAAATAAATTTGGTGAAAAATAAAAATTATAAAAAAAAAGCATTAGAAAAAGCAATTTGATGGGCATAATTTAAATCACAACGATGGGACAGAAATTTGTTTGTTTTTTTTTCTCTATTTGTTGCTTTTTTAATAACAAATTTTGAGGATTTTCGGCCATCATGTTGTAGTGGTCGATACATTAATTGCAATTTGTTGCCTAAATAACGCTTTTTTCTGATGTTTTATTTTATTTTTTGGGGTGGGTATTTTTACCTCATAACCAATTTTAAGTTTTGTATGAAAAAGGCTGACCAGCTGTCAAGCCGTTCCCCTTAATATCATTGCTATAATAAATGAGTTTTATTTTTATTTTTTCAGAGCGGAAGCACCTCCATAGCACGCAACATTGTACTACTCGCAGCGGGAACTGTACTTTCAGTTTTTATTGGAAAATTTTTGTGAAAAATTACTTTTTGCTGAAAAATTTACATCTCTCCGTCCATACTCGTTATCATTTTTTTATGTCCCTATTAATATGATTATTTTATATGACTCTGCTCAGGTTTTTAAATTTAACATTCCAACCCTTTTTATCAATGACTTCATTTTGTCGAAGATGCATTATTTTTAAGTTTGAAATTTTTTTTACTGATTGTGAATCTCCATTTTATTTAAGAAATTGAACTGTGTAAGATAGTGATAATTATTGCGAACTTTGCTTCAAATGTCTCATTTTTTTACATTTCTTATTGACTAATGAAGAAAATGATTGCCTCGATCTGACCAGTCAACAATTGTTTATATTGTTTTTACAATTTTTATTGTATTCTTAGAACTAGGGTACCTATGTATATTTAGATTTATTTTAAATTTCGTTCTGACCTCTACTTTTGTGTATTGTGTTATTTGCTAACAGCAGTACTTTAGTAATGAATCTCAAATCTTGTAAGATGAAAGAAAAACTGTTGATGTGACATGATGATACATGGTTTTTTATTGTCATCTGTTTTTATTTGATAGACATAGTTATAAATATCTTCTCACACAATGTTCTCCTTTATAATATATAATATTATAATGTCTCCCTTGCTTTATGTGATAATTATGTGTTTTGAAAGAATATATCTGTACCCGAGAAGCATACGGATGCAAGTCCAAAATTTGAAGAAATGAGTTTTTGATGCAGACTTGAAGTAAATTATCATGTTTATCAGTGGCAGAAAGATACAGGTCCTATCATGAAGAAAAACAGGATTTTCAAAAACGTATACGGATGCAACTTCTTTTTGATGCAACAACTATCTTAGAAGCAGAAAGATGTACACGGACTTGCATCTTTATGATTTAGTTGCATTTTGAGTATTATGACCCAAATCCTACGTATTATGTCTTGACGAATGACTCAAATTATACATCACTACGCTTTCTATGGAAGTAAACAATTTTCAAACATTGATTCTTTCATAATACATTACATGTCATAAAAAAATATTCGACTCGAGTCAGCGTTTTTTTAACAATATTTTTAAAGACTTTACATATAAAATATTTCGTTTTATTTGCTCGTTTTTAAAACAAAACTAATTGATTTAAAAATATATTTTTTGTTATCTATCAGCATGGATATCCCAAGAAGTTATGTATACAAATGTACAAATATTTTTATAGAAATAAATTAATCTTTTTACATAAATTTATGTATTTGTTTTTTTTTTTTATTTCTCATGATGCGTCTTAGAATAATATTTTTTTGTAAGGTCTATCAAATTTAACAATCAAGACCTCACAACCCAGATTGGCAGTGCCCGTAATGTTGCATGTCCAGAAAAAAAGGATGTGTTTTTGCACTGAATAGGCCACTTGCGTGGATTTCAAACGACTTGGAAAAAATCGTGTGGATAGATTTTTTTACCAACATTGCGAAAATGTTAGTAAATTTTTTTAGTAATGTGGGGTTTTTTTTTTAAATATATAAATCCATTATTTGGGCTCGTGGCGTCACTACATGAAAATGTCCCGTCTCCGATAAGGGGCCATCCATAAATTACGTCACACTTTAAGGGGGGAGGGGGGTAGAGAAGTGTGACTTCATGTGACAAGGGCTTCGGGGGGTCATCAGCTCTGTGACGTCACATGCAAAAATTTAAATTATTAAAATGCAAAACTTTAAAGGTAAACTAAAACATGACTTATTTTTAGATGTAAGATTGCAAAATATGTGACGTCACACTATGGGGGGGGAGTCTCACAAATGTGACAGGGACGGGGGGAACGTAATTTATGGATGGCCCCTAATGTTCTACTAATTTTGTAAAATAGGCCACTTGCATGGATTTCATAATGACTTGGAAGAAATCGTGAGGATAGATTTTTCTACTAAGATTAAGAAAATGTTAGGATTATTTGGGCTCGGACGTCACTACATAAAAAATTCCCGTCTTTGATAATGTTCTATTAATTTTATAAAATTCCACACTGATTTATTTTTTTTGTATGGCAACACTTTGATTTCAGGCGAATTTTTGAATTTGGCATAACATTCACTAAATTTATTGTTTGAGTCAATTATACTTCCATCTTCTCAGCCAACTTATTATTTGGTTTGACGTTTTGACAGATGTTTATTTATTTATTTATTTATACTAGGTTTTACGGATGTTTTACAGGGTTTTACACTTACATGAGAACAATCCAGTTATAAAACTCAGTTATTACACAATTATAAAAATCTACAATTACATACAATTAAATACAAATAAATACAATTAGAAAAACAAAAACATCACAAATAAAAATACAGAATTATATACAAGGCAGTGGCGTACCGTGGGTATCAGCCGCCCGGGGCGGAGGAAAATTTTGCCGCCCCCCCCCCCCCCCCTATATAGGTACTTCTTCAGGGAGGGGGGGGGGGGGGGGGGTAGTGATCCTTTTCTTTTAAATTTTTTTTAAATATTTATTAAATAAATCTGTATGCGGTGAATTAAAACTACACTCAGAACGTGAAAACGGTTTTTCTTTGGTTCTGGCAGCACATAAATTGTCTGCAACTAGAATTTTATATTTGCACTTCGAAAAAAGTTATGTTTTCCTTCGAAATATGTCAGCAGATGAATACACAATTGGAATTTTACATTCTGAACAATAAAACTGGCTTAAATTTTATCTGTATGCGGTGAATTCAAACTACACTCAGAACATGAAAAAGGTTTTTATTTGACTCTGGCGGCACATAACTTGTCTGGAAGAATTTTATTAAGCACTTCAAATAAGTTTTTTCTTCGAAATGTGTCGTCGGATGAATTCACAACTGGAATTTTATATTCTGAACACAAAAGGGGTTTTAATTAAATCTCTAAGCGGTGAATTAAGACTACACTCGGAACATGAAAATGTTTTTTCTTTGATTCTGGCGGCACATAAATTGTCTGCAAGAATTTTATAAAGCACTTAAAATAATATAATGTTTTCCTTCGAAATGTGTCGTCAGATGTATCCACAACTGGAATTATACATTTTGAACACAAAACTGCTTTTAATTAAATATGTATGCGGTGAATTAAAACTTCACTCAGAACATAAAAATGGTTTTTCTTTGATTCTGGCAGCACATAGATAGTGTGCATCTAGAATTTTATAACTGCAATTCGAATAAGTATGCACACACCTGTCAGCTATTTAACTTTTCTGTAATAATAAATTTAAAATATATCACCGTGATATATACGTGGAAGAAAACCGTATAAGTGTAATTTTTTGTGCGCTTTCAGCAGGGCGCACAAAGCTTCACGAATATAAAACACAAATCGACTATCAATTAGAGCTAAAATGATACTGTTGCCATTTACATTTTTATTTAAAAATAATGTATGTGTTAGAAATAAAAACAAAACGTCTGTCATTAATATTTTGATTTTAACAGTATATAAAACTTAAGAAAGATGTTAAGAAACTATAAACTAGAAAAAACTTATAAGTCCTGACGCGAGAATAGAACCCGCGACTTCCCCAATCCAAATTTTTACAAGATGATTATTGATTGTGAAATTTTGCCGCCCCCCCAAAAGTGCCGCCCGGGGCGGGCCGCCCCCCCCGCCCCCCCCACGGTACGCCACTGATACAAGGTCACTCAAGTAACACATTGCAATGAGTGGTAAAAGACATATGAAATACGCGAGCATGCATAGAAAGACAATTCACACAACATAATTAGTTAGTACTTTTTAACAGCGCTAGAACTTTTTTTTTAAATCCGTACAAATTGTCAACGAAAATATCCACATCAGCGCACTCTATCTTGTTATACAGTCGACACATCTGGGTCAGAGGGCTAAAGTAGGCGATATTATTTTTAAATGTATTCATATGAAAAATGTTATGGCGTCTTAAACAACGGAATTGGGGACATTAATTTCAATACTGTTAAGACATAATGTAGTATCAAGATGGCCGTGAATAATTTTAATTTAATTAATTTAAAGTAATACATTTATTTTTTTTATTTGGCATTCAAACATTCTTGGACAGACTTATTACTAACTAGTTGTCGAAAGAAAAGTTAGTGCATTTATATGCATATTTGTAAATTTCTCTACATTTTTTGTTATTCTAACAAAAGTGAAAATTATTAAACCCTTTACTGCGAAGGGTTCTAAATAAGCTATTCTAGTATGCTGACAGCACAGCTCATTACAGAGCGGTGATGTCGCTGCAGGACACACGAGGTAGAAATCGGTGGCCAGCATTTGCTGCAAGAGCTTTAATTAACATACTTGTGATTCAATCAGTGGCGGTTTTCTCTAAAGTGCGTTTGTGCAGTGAACCCCCATTGAAAGATGATAAAATAAAACAAACTCGTTTTATAATAATATATAATATTATTATAAAACAAGTTTGGAATCATTATAAAACCAGTTTATAATCTCATTATAAATAGGGCTCCATTAAAATCCGTATTTTAAACTCGCGCCACAGCACACCGCGTCGAAATCGGTACCTATGTCCATTTGGTGCGTGATGTGGTCACGCGCAAAATTCTCCTTACAAAAACATCCTGGCCCATACAGATCCCTCTGACAGTGATTTGAACGAAACTATCCATTTCTTTGCCAAATTCATTCCCGCTCTGTGCGCCGCGATCCCGTGTCATAGATATCACGTGATCTCCGATCTTTCACGAGTATTTAATATCCATACCGATCGAGTCCGTCGGAGAGTGACAAATTGCCTTTGCGCCGGATACAACTATATTTACTATGAATCGGTTTACATTATAAACATAAAAAAATATGCTAGGGATAAATTGAAGCTTTTACTACATTTTGAATGGATTGGAATCACAATAAAATTATTATTTACGTTACAAAAAATATAAGCGTAAACTACTAAAACAATGTTTTTCATGACTTAAGTAACTATGAAGTAATACGAGAAACAATTTTTAAAAAATACCCCTTTATGGCTTAGACTATTTTTGACGTTTTGTATGATCTAACTTTTTTCAATCTTATAAAATTATGCACAATATAAATTTTTTTTAAAATACTTTGGCGCTTACTTGCCTCGTACAAAAAAGAAGGTCGATTTTAAATTTTTAAGGCGTTAGAATCAAAATATTTCTAGCGTTTATATTCCTCTTTTTTAGATTATTTTCGGCAAACGTCGCATTGCCAAGTCGCTAGTTATGTAATTTTGTGTTTACCTTACTTCAGTATTGCTTTGACCATAAATATACCAAACCACCCACCCACCCACGTTGTCGCTAATATTCTGTCTTAATTTTTTTACACAATCGCTGATGTAGTGTTGTGTACATAAAAAAATAATGCTCATACTCATGAAAAAAGGTTGGAAAATAAAAATAAAAAGGCCTCCGCGTCCACTTATATATTCTACGCAATTCTACGTAATTATTCTTGTTGTAAAAACAATAATAATTAGCAACGTGCATTGCTGCAAAAAACATTAAACAATTTAATTCCTCTGAAAGTAAATTTTGATTAGATAAATTTCTTTTGGATTTCTGAACCCTCTGTTAAAAAAACCACGAACCGCCATTGGATACAATTACTTATTTAAGTGCAACTGGAGTAATCGTGCTTTTAAATGTAGCTAGTTCAAATTGTAATAACAATGAATGGTACAGAAGAATAATATATTTACGTTTATTTTAGTAATTGTTTCATGGGTATGCTATTACAGCCTTCCTTTTTTACATTAACCCCACACATGAGGCCCTGAAAAAAATCATTTATCTTTGGAGATACTGTGTGGAGGGCCTTTTTAAGGAGGGGAAGTTGTGGGAAGGAAAAGGTATAAGGGTTAGATAGAAATCTAGGGGTCAGTTTTGTGCAGCAGTGACGGACGTATGAATCCATCCCTCCCGCTGCGGTGCAAAACGTGTGGTCTTAAGGTCGAGTGAGACAAGCTGGAGAGGTCAAAGGATCTCCCAAAACCGGACCCTCCCGATCCGGCCCGCCACGCAGCTGCTGGGCAGGCGCATCCGCTGCCAAAACCTGGACACACCTCATCTAATGAACCTGGGCACAGCTGCGAAGTCACCAAATGTAGCGAACCACTTTAACGCAAAGGTAATCCAATAAATGGCTCCCGGGGCGGTGGTGCCCACACCCGCCTCCAAAATTGAAACTTTCCTTCTTACAACTAAAACCTTATGACTACATTATTTGCTGTTGAAAACATCTACTATATAATGTGTTAATTCTACTATTTACTAGCTGACCCAGCCATGCGTTGCTGTGGCTCAGTAGTTAGAGCATGTTGGATTAGTGTTATACTAAACTTCCTAAACACAACGCCATCTACTTGATGGTTACCCAACCTAGATAACCAAGTGTTGTATCGATAAATTAACTCACACCGCCATCTGTTAGAAACGTATGGAACTTACAAATGATTACAAAGCATTGTCCTATAACAAACATTTAATTCGCAATAATAAATATTGAGGTCAATAATCGAGATAAAAACTATCATATCTTTTAAGTTGGACTTACTGTAAGTCAAATTTCATTAAAATCGGTTAAGCAGTTTCGGAGTTTAGTGTTGCTAACTGCATGTAATCTAGATCCAAGCCAGTATCTAAATAACTCGTTAAAATCAAATACCCTAAACGTTGTGGAATATTTGTTAAAATCTATCTAGGTATATATTGTGAATACCGTAAAAAAGTAAACAAAGTGTATTTTCGTCGCGAAACACGTGCGCGGATTTTTTTTAATGATTTTATTTTAACTAATATTAAAATTCTAAAAAGTAGCTTTTCTACTTAGATATTGATTTATTTTACTGATGTGTGATTATGATTTGAAATGTGTATAATACAACATTTTGTTTGAAAATAACAAATGTGCTGACGGCCAACGGTATAACCTTATTATAAGAAAAATGGACATAATTTTTTTTTCAAAATTTAAAATATTGCTTTAGATAACATAACGATCTTTCGAAACCCATTTACTTTGTTATGTTAATATTGCTTTACTAGATTACATAGCTTTATATTTATTTATCTTTATTATCTTTTGAAATCCATTTATTTTTTTTTTACAGAAAAGAATCGATATGCCTAGAATTTTATTTAAAAATGACATATTTACGGTTGTGTCTGGTTATTTTATAGGCTCAAAGGCTCGGCTAGAATTGAAAAAAAATCTGAGCATCTGCGAAAATATCTATCTAAAATGCATCTAAAGGTTCGTTAAAAATTTCAAATTAATCCCTTTTAAAGCCGTTTTTAAATTAATTTTTCAATTAATAACAATTTTCCGGTGAAACTGTATGTAATTAACGAAATAATTATTTTTATCGCTAACACTTTTCAAGAAACTGCAATGAAGTAGAACATTTTCTTTCGGCTCTTCGCGCAGTCGCAATTTGAGCTTTCGTTAGACGCTAGCCTGGTACATGTCTACATAATACAGTCAGTAAAGTGTACAGCTGTAAGGGTAGAAGCGAGTAGGTAGTAGCTACTAATCCCGTCTCACTATGCGGGATGCTCGGGAATGGGGGGATACATCCGAACACAAGCGGAGCGGCGTAGCTCCCTTCAGAATCACCGTAGCGTTTACTTTGCTACAACGCTACGGTTCCAGTCCGCGCATTCTCCTCGAAAACGGATACAATTTATAACTTGATTAAAAAGATTTCCCTTTTTTCTTAGCATCTTGTTCAAAAAGATCATATTTTAAATTTAAAATGATACATTTTAGCTATATCGTCGCAGTGCTCTCGATCTTAGGAACGTGCTGCTTTGATTTCGGTATGTTTAGCATTGTTTTCGTAGTATTAGCACACATTAATTTCATTTTAAAATGTTTTCATGAAACTGAATTAATGTTACACCCAGTAAACGTCTAAAAATAACATTTAGAGAAGAGGCGTTACCCTGGAACAGTGTTGACGCTTCACAAAAATGTTTATAGACACACTTGTTACCTGGTTGTTTGACGTAGATATTACCTGTCTTCATTCGTACACACCTGCGTATTATTGCATTTTCTTGAAACATTTGTCTTTATAATGCTTTCCCAATATTATTTGTTTATAATTTAAAATGCAAGTAATTTAGATAAAATTAATCCAACGTTTTTTGGCATTAATTAATTCAATTTTTATAAGAAAATCTTTCTTTTTATTACTTTTTTGAAGGTTATTCCCATTAGTGAAATATATCATATTAGAATAAGTTAACAATAATAATCTAAACGAAAATATGAAAGAGAACAAGACACAGAAAAAAGACAACGTTCGCAACTGGGACCGTTGTCTTTTTTCTGTTTTTCTGTGTCTTATTCTCTTTCATATTTTCGTTTAGATTATTATTGTTAACTTATTCTAATATGATTAATTAATTAATTAAAAATACCTGTAAAAAAGGTTGTAAAACAATTATTACCTTTTCCGAACCGATCTATAAAAAAAAATCTGTTTTTTAACCCAACTAAGGATAAACATGTAAAAATTTTGGGTATCCATTTTCATCTTAAATTCTGAAATTTTTCTTTTGCTGTGAACCGGCAAAGAACAGCAAATATTTTCACTTTTTCAAATTGTAAAGATGCCGGGTTTATCAAATTACCGGTAGCAGGTTGGCGGATAGCAAGTCCCAGATTGAAGGTAGACCAGATAGCGTGTTGCCGATAGTATAGGTGAAGGTATTACCTATAATATTGAATCTATGTTGAAAGTAAAAGCAATAAGGGGGAAGTGACGGAATATTGCCATCCGATCCTCATCCGTTTAGTCCCGCTGTTGGAGATGAACGAACCGATAAATTAATAACCTTCCGCTTGTTTTGATTGAATCTATCTATTCTTGGATCTCTCGATTTCACGGGGAGTTTTCTCGCCTCTTTTTTCTCCGTTATTTATTAAAAGTAGATATCAGTTTTATCGGAGTCTGGTGACATCCGTTAGCAAATAATATGATTTTAACTTTAATTTTTAAAGGAAAATTTCACATAATGATTTAAAATAAATTATTGATGTTTTATAAAATATTGGTTCGTAAGTTCGGTATATATTTTTTAAATTTTACCTTTTACATTTATTTGATTCTAACTCTTTTCCATATCTTTGAATTTATCTTATCCGCCAAGTTTGTGCACTTTTTTCGTAATGTTTTTTTTTCCGCAGATGAAAATGTTATTTATAAACTTTCATGGTGTGCTATATTTGACCTTGCTTGAATAAATGTTGGTATTTTTACAGTCTAAACTTTAACCTAAACCTAACCTATTTCAAAATCCTTTTTAGCACTAATATATAATATATTTTTTACCACTATACGAGTACATTTTCATAACATTTATTTTAATTTTTGAAGTGAATATTTCTTTAGCACCGTTGTGATTTGAAATTCGATAAAATAGCGACACGAAAAAGCGACAAACACATCCATCTACAGGAAGCCTGCGAGATAATGAGATAGTATTATCGCTCTCCTTTTTGTGCGGTGCTTCGTAGTCTATCGGTCTCCTCTTTGTGCCATGCTTCGTATCGTATTTAACTACTTTAGTTTTCTGCAGGTTTACTTCTACCGCTATGAATTGCAGACTCACTCTGTTTTTTTTAAATACATTTATCGGACTGCCAACAAAATACATCTCATAATTTTTACAGTAATTTCCATTTTCAATATGGCAGGTATAATAATGATTATAATTATGTGTGAACACATCCTTCACATTCTTTGTGTAACGATAAGTTACAATAAGTAATACTAAATTAAATTGCAAGTACATAAAACAAGGAGGGGAAACTGAAGTAAGAAACCATCTCCTCAATTATTTTATTTTATATAGTTTGCAGATTTATAGAGTACCAAAAGCGTCAATCAAAAACGACGAATAGTTATCGAAAATTATCACTACGCCTGGCTTATTTTGAATAGGCAATCTGTCTAGCTTTGGAGCCATGTTAATTGCAAAATCCGCTAAGATTCGGCTTGAAAACCAGGAATTTTCTAAACAAATTTGTTTAATAAATTGTAATTAGGTTGAATACTTATATTTCAATATCTTTGATGAGCGCCAATAGGTTAATAAAATACATACTGAATCTGTAAAAGCACTAGATTCGCTGACAAATTTATTTAAAAAAAAAACTCTACAGAAAACAATACTTGTGCTTGCATACATACTTATGTTTTTTAATAATAAATACTATACCAGTAGTTCTGTAAACAAAATTTAGACTGATTTAATTCAACATGAAGATCCACGGTCGACCACATAAAAAAAAATTACTGAACCGTCGCGTAGGTACTGGCGCAAAATTTTCGCTTTTTAAACGACTTCGAAAAGGGGGAGGTTATCATTTCGACGGTATTTTTTTATGTTTGTTACCTCAGAACTTTTGATTTGGTCTAGTTCTGACAGTAGGATCCATGAGAAATGGACGAATAACTCAATATTACGCCAACAGATTTCGACGATTCTTTTTTTGAAGTAAAACTTCTTTACGCACGCTCATCACTAAAAATCAAAAAATAAACAACAATTTTAACAAAACAAAAAACGACTTCAAAAAAATGCACTAAAAAGTAAAAAAATAATTTCGTACGATTGTTATTTTTGGAGTCGATGTCAGCCAAGATCTCCACATCTCACCTATAACTACCTACATATATATATATGGAGTTACCTTGGCTGACACCGACTCCAAAAATAACAATCGTACGAAGTTATTTTTTTACTTTTTAGTGCACTTTTTTAAGTCGTTTTTTGTTTTGTTAAAATTTTTGTTTATTTTTTATAGCTGATTCTATTTTCTAAATAACTTAAAATTTTTTGCAAAATGAAGTTTTGTAAATTGTATCGTCTTTCCAGATGATGTATTTAAATATATTTTTATAAAAGCAGTATAATTATGATCTACCATAAGAATTTTACCCAGAATAGCTGCTATTTGTATGCAAAGAAATGATTTCCAATCGGCAACTGCGGTGCACAACAGTCAAAATGGGCACCATCTTTAACCGGAATCGGAACATAACAAACAAATTTACAGAAAGACAAAGTGCAAACCGCTAGAATCGTTCGTGATAAAACAGGACTTCGCTATGCTCAGTCAAATATTAGATGGTAGATTAGTCATAGTCATAATAATATATTCTCAGCTCATTGGGTACGATCATGTGAGGTGTTCATTTATTAGACCTTTGTGTTTACAGAGGAGGGGGAGTTAGTTAGGGAGAATTAGAGGCTTCGCGGCTGACTGGCTACGAGCGTAGTCAGCCTAGGTACCTATTTTTGCGGCTCTCGCATTAGCAAAACAACCATTCAAATTATAAATAATAAACAGGACAATACCGTTTAAATTTAAGATGCATAAATCTAAACAAGTAGGTTCCTAAATTAATTAATATAAAATGGAGAATCTTTTTTTTTTGTTGAAGCTATGGACTGCTTTTAAATCAAATATAATGAGTCAAATGAGTGCAGGTTTTATATTTTATTATGATGCTTATGTATGTACGAACGTGAACGCGAATTGAACCGCGAATTATGGGAAAGGACGGAAGCTACTGCAAACGGCGCGAATCGCCGTGCCGCTTGCTTCGTTCCTTTCGCATAATTCGTGACTCGGCTCGCGTTCATGTTCGTACGTGCATACGCAGCAATAGAGAGTAAAAGAATCTGTACAAAGTACCTTTTTAATCCTGACGAAGGAATCGTAGGTTTCAAAAAATAAGAGGTGTAAATTAGTGGTTTATTTTAATTTCATAATAAATGTTTTATTTTCTTCCCTTTTTAGAGATTATGATATCCTAACTAGGATATCCCGTGCTGAATGTTTCATTTACATATTAAAATTTAGTAATACGAATAATTTATTCTAAGTAAATATATTGCGTCCCTAATGTTTTTTTTAAAGAATTAAAAATAATATATTATTTTGTAGTGTTTTTTAGTTCAGTTGGTGTTTTCAGTTTCAGTCTATGTTTTGTATTAAACTTTTAAATTAAGATACATAATTGTTATAATGTTGTTGTGATTTTTTAATGACATTGGGATTTCGCTGTAGGTATGTGTTATAGAGTACCTACCTACTAGTTTGACCATCCGCCTTGCTCGAGTTTCAACAATCTTTTTTTTTGTTAAGGAGCAAACAATACACATAGCCGTGAATATTATTTCATTCTCGTCGTGGATGTGACGTTTCGACCTAAAAAGAGTTGCGTCGATCATGATGACAAAGTAATATTATCGAGAACAAACTGCGTAAATTTCATGTCCCAAGAGCTCGCCGTTTGTGAGTTTTGCTGCTTCAGATATCACGCATGAGATTTTATTTGCTTTATAGTGTACCCAAGACCGGACGATAGGTAGGTACTTATTTTTCGTGAGCTAGATTACCTACTAAGACTAAAAAATATGACATTACTGATGTTGTTATAGCTTTCCAGTCTACGAAAAGTTTAGAACGCCCCTGGCATTGTCTTTAAATTTCCATTGAATTTGATCGTATTAGTGCTTTCTGAGGGAATACGGGGGTATAAATAAACAAGCGGTGGTAGTCGGTAGCCTGCACAGATCGATACGAGAGATGTGAGATGGTGTAGAAGTGTAGATGATGGAAGTGGTGGAGCTAGGGAGAGGGAGCAGTCTTTGGGAGAAAGAGCAGTTCGGCTGATTAGAACTCTGACCTATCTACTATCTTTTGGCGTGGAGCGATTTTTGGTAAATTATGTAGGTACGCAACACGAACATCTCATTTTCACAACTACTCGGGAAAATCGATCAATGAATCTCCACGTTTCAAGAATAATGTTTTTATGCCATCAAAGACATTTTTATTTTTTGTATGTAGGTACTTTTTGACATATTTGGGCGTTTTTTTAAACATTCAAAATATCAGTATCTCAAAAAAGATTAAGAAACACCACTGCAAAAAAAAAAAATTCATTTTCTGAAAGATGCATTACATATTTAAAAAAAAACCTATACATCCGATTTGCCTGCACCAAGTCTTAAACTGTTCAAAAATCCAGTCTCTATGGCACCACATAGGGATTTTTTTTATAAAGGGCCCCCTTTTATTCTATTTTTTTATGAACGATGAAATTTTTTCATAAAAACCGGAAATGCAATTCGCTGTATCCGTCATTTTTTGTAGATGTCAAAATTCACCTTCATAATGCTTCTGTTGGAGTTGGAAGTGTCCTGTTGGAAGCGGCGTACACCGCAAACTGTGCTTTAGAATGACTATGAAAAAAAATCCATTCATCGTTTGCTTGAAAATAAAACACCCTTGTACTGCGCACGAATCGTGGCGCGGTGCCCAGATGCGTTTTAGCTTAGATAATAAGTATGGATATTTTTGACAAAAATATGGTTTTTATTTAAATAACGTGTCTTCATAAAAACACATGACGGCTATAAAAAAATGAATCTTCCATGCCACTTCTCATCTATTCAGGGTGATAAGGGACGTACTTGACTTACAACAGTGATTCCTGACATTATTTGGAGTAAAAAATGTAAATGAAATTTTCTTCTCCGGGGACTTTTTTGATGACATTTTTTTTCTTCAAAATCAAAAAAAAAATCTTCCGTATGTCATAACTGGGCACTCAGCCGAGTAATCGATCCCTAACTCCGCCTCCAACTGTTCAACACATACCATTTTTTTATGTTTTTGTAAAAATAAAAACAAAAAACATCAAAAATGTCACCGGAGACCAAAATTTCATTTACATTTTTTACTCCAAATAATGTCAGGAATCACTGGTTAAAGTAAATCAAGTTCGTCCCTTAGCACCCTGTTATAATATAGGTGGGTAGGTACTTCTTTAGTTTGCCCGATAAGCTGGCAATGTAGGTACCTCAGTCCCTTTCCGGTAAGTCATTTTCCGATAAGCTGTTGTATTCAACAGACAGTCAAAGTCACATTTTTATTGAATAACTATAGTTTAAAAGAATAATTTCAGAATAGAATAGAATCATGTTTAGTAGCAACCGTGAACGAGGCCCGAGGTGGCAACGCTGAATGAGTTTCTTTGTTAAACTTTGCAACAAAAGCGTTTTATTTATAAATTAATAGAAAGGAATTAAACCTCTCAACTTATTATATGCATTCAAAGTTTTGTTGAAGGATAATTCAAAATACAAACTGTTTCAAACGGTTTCACATAAAATGCTGTAAAAAACATTTGGTTATAGCACGGTGAAAGTATTGTTAACAAATGCATACCTCAAAAAACGAAAAAAATAAAATAATTACAGTGTCCTTGTGCCTTAAAACCTTGTTTAGGATTTGATTAAGGAAACATGGAGGCATTTGGAGGCCCCGGGGACCAGAGGCCGCCCCTTCCGCCCCCGTTAATCCGCCACTGGATCTTTTTAATAACTTATTTTTAACCCAAGACCTATTTTTAACCCAAGACGCAAGGAGCGGTGTTATAGGTTTGACTTTCTGTGTGTCTGTCTGTCTGTCTGTAAAATGCTGTATCTACGTCAATTTTTCGAATTTCTTTAATTAAAACATTTGGTGAGAGCATTTTTAACAAGTGCATCTTTCAAAATATGAAACAATTTTTTTTCACAGTGGTAAATTACTGTTTTCCTGGTGCCTTAAAGCCTATTTAGGATTTGATCAAGGAAACATGGAGGCGTTTGGAGGGCCCCAGGAACGGGGGCCCGGGCAGGCCGACCCCCCCCCTCCCTTTAGACCGCCACTGATTGTGAGAAAGAACGTCATTGTGGGCTAGGGTTCACGTTACGCAATTGTAACTTATTAGATATATGTATGTAGTACCTACACACCACACATTAGGATCGGCCTGAAGATGGTACGAACCATTCTCGCGCAGTTACTGACTTTACAATGAAAGCTACTTTATAAGCGAAAGAGAAATATGCGTAAAAACATACGTGCGACAGAGAAAGGCGTGGGCGGGGCATGCCACTTTTCTGACATTAAATTCATCTATTGCGACGATTTCTGGTCAACGTCAGGCCGGTCTTAAAGTTTGGCGTGTATTATACTTACAATTAATTCTTGTTTCAGTGTCGCTTTCGCAGTCCACCCTCTCCTGCTACCAGTGCGTCGTGTTCACTAACAAGGAGTGCGCCCCGGAGTTTCTTCTTCCTTGCCCCCTCAGTTCTTCGGATCGGTGCGTCACTAATATTAGCAAAGACAGTAAGTTATACATCAGTTACTTGTTACCGACCCAGGGGCGTAGCTATCACCGTATCAGTGATACGGGGCCCCCGGGCTACAGGGCCCCCTAACGTGTGTGAGCAAAAATTAGTAAAATGTTATCCACAATGTCACTTAATCTCGTGCTTCCCGGGAAAAAAAAATATAAAAAAAACTGTCACACGTGCCTATAGAGTTTTCACTTCAGAAATCACAAAAGTCAAAAAAAGCAATCTCTTTTTTCCCGGGTTAAGCGTGCGCCCAAAAGTTGGCAATATCCTACATCGGTTTTTGCGGGATTCCCCGTTTATAATGAATAATGACAAACCACGGAGAGTAATATTTCCGTACAATGATAAACCACGAAGAGCAATACTTACGCCTTTTATTTCATTCCGGTTCAAAAGTTATATATTACATTTTAATACAATACATTCTTGTTCTTCCGATTATTAATTTGTTTGATTTGTGAAAAGAATGAGTGAAACGAAAAGAGATTATCCCAGTGGAGCTATGAAAAGAAAAAGTAAGCAGAAAAGGGAGGGGGTTATAAAAAAATGTGACCAGAGTTATATGCTCGAAGTATTACAACCGGAGAAACTCCTATCTTCTAAATAACGAAGCGATAAAAAACGCCTCCGGAAAACTGTCGGCTAAATACAGTAAAGACATCTCAGCCAATCTTTATGAACAATTAATTGCTCTGAAAACATGCTTACAATCTGAAATTAAAAAAATTCATTCCAAGCAGTTCATGGAATTATTATTGGAACTATTATTCAATAGCATTGCATCCAGTTTTCCGGAGGTAATAACAGCACGCTGTCTATTCTTGACCCCTCCAGTTACAACCGCAACAGCTGAAAGAAGTTTTTCAAAATTAAAACTGATAAAAAATACCCAAGGACTTCGATGGGACAGGAACGGCTATCAGACTTGTCACTATTGTCTATAGAGGCAGAAATTTTAGAAAAACTGAAATCGTCTTCAGCTATAGATGATTTAATAAATCAATTTGCCGAAAAAAGGCAAGAAACGTGTATATTTAATTTGAATTGTTTGGCTAGCTCAATTTCTAGGAGGAATGTGTCTTATAAGCAATAAATATTTATTTTAATTTAATGCAAGAATTTTTGTTTCTTTTGTGAGAAATCTTTACCCTTCATTTGGGCCCGCCAACTAATTTTGATACGGGGCCCCTCCAAGGCACGCTACGCCACTGTACCGACCTCATTGTCTCAAAGTCTCAACCTCTAACATTTGTTTCATTACCTAGGTACTTATTTTACTACCATGTTTTCTAACATTTCCATTTTTTTACCGTCGATAAAGACCTCCATTTAAAAATATTATGGTTTTTAAAAAATATATTCATAATAGATCAATAAACGCTGATTCTGAATATCTAAGTTTTAATGTAAGTATATTATTATACATAGAATTTATAAATCGTCATTTAAAAACGAACCAGCACATGTTTGGTTGGTGCGGCTGAATCTTCTGATTCTGACGTCACGGGTCTCGAAACCAGTCTACAATTCATTATCGTTTTGTATGAATATTGGGCGGTTTTCTTTGTGTTTAAAAGATTTCGTCGTTGTTGTTTCACATTTTTGACTGAGTTGAAACATTTTTTAGGCCCTCAATAATTAAAACTCGGACGGAAATCGGTTACTTTCGGATATTTTCCCGTAGGTTTAACGAATTTAACACTGTCTGCAGAATTTCGTGGAATAAAATCTTCTAAGTAAGAACATCATCAAATCTTGAAGAATCATCAATTCAATATCGTTTATAATTTTCTAATTGGTTTCGAACTGGTTTAATTGTTTTTTTTTTCACGGTCGTCATGATCAGTGTATTATAAATAACAGTTTATTGTTTAGACGTAATACAACACATTTTTTCGTAGTAGGTAATGCAGATTTTGGAACACTGATAAATTGTTTATCAGATGCGTCTACGAATGTATTTTTTAGTCTATGCTATCGGTGACGGAGATAACCAGCGGGAAAATAGAAACTAAAGCTCTCCACGATAGTCGAGTTTTCGTACCATCCACGAATCAGTTTGTAGAAATGTGTTGCAGTGAGCACATCCCTTCTGACCCGTAGATGGTTCATACCCAATACCGAGATGATACCGAGCATGCCCAAGAGAAAGTCAGTAGGGTGGAGCCTCTCAGGTAGAGAAATCTCAGAAATTTCTTCTGAACCTTCTCCAACATGAGTAGGGCGTTATATTCTGGTGACGCCATCGACTGCAAAGTTAATCATGTCAAGCTGTATGCATTCTACACCCTGCACGAACATATTGAAAATGGATAAATTGACCATCCGGCTAAACTCATATAAAACAACCTGTAGCTAAATTATTGTATTTTTACAACGATAATGGACACGCGAGCTTCAAAATCATTGAATAAATCACAGCTTTCCACATTACATTTTCAATTTATATACCTAACTACAAGCAGGGTGGTAGGATCGTGTTGGTTCAAGAATCATTCCAAAATATTTTTTCATGTTTTAGGTGGTGGTGACAACTCAACAAAGTGGCATTTCAACACCCCTTTGAAAAGTCATTATGTTTTATAAAAAAATAACCCATAACCTAACCTAACGTAACCAATTTAACCAATCTTTTCCCCCCTTTCTTCTCTATTTATAATGCAGGGGAGGTACAGGCGTAGTTACGTAGTAGGTACGAACTGCCACTGAGTTTCATAGCGCTTTTTTACCAATGTTTCTAATGAGGGCGAGAGTCCATCAGTCCATGTTAGATGTTAGCTCCGTTGTAACATTACTACCCCTGACCAAAGCTTGTAACAGAAATAGGAAATATGACGAAGCTTTAAGCGGAAAGACCATAGTGTGCATTGATTGAATACGGTTCCATGATAAAACAGAACAAATACAAAAGGAAAATTGAAGAAAAGTGAAAAAATAACCTAGGTAATTACGTAATTAGTATTAGTATTTTTGTGAAAAGTTGTATTGTTGATTATATGCTCATGCGAACTCTGGCGGAGTAAAAAGGTACTATCCAACACTACTACCATATATTGACCGGACTGTCCGAACACGGAACACAGAAACAAATATACAGACAGACGAAATGCAAAGCACTCGAGTTCAAACAAGACTTCGCTACGTTCAGTCAACCAAATTTTATGATGTTCAGAAGACTTATTATCTATCTTTTGTGGGATCGTTATCGAGATAATGGACTTGATCTCCTGTCAGATTTGTGTGATTTTTACATATTTACTGTAACATATTATTTTAGTTTAGATCGTTTTAAACACGAATTCGTGCAAGTAGGTATGCATGATTATTTATTCATTTAATGTACATAGAAAAAGCAAATAAATCACACAAATCTGACAGGAGATTAAGTCCGTTATCTCGACAACGATCCCACAAAAGATAGAGAATAACTCTTCTAGTTTGTAAGTATTTGTCAATGTTTAGTTTTATCTGGTTGTACTACGCATATTCAAAGGTGTTGGGGTAAATGCTTGTTATTTAGCCAAGCTTCCAAACCATGTTTTTTTGTTGTTATATCTTCTTCTTCGTGTTCCCTGTATTCGTACCGACGTTGGCGATCACTCTGGTAAATGTATCTCTGTCTTGCGCTGCCCGGAATAGCTCCTCCACACTTCTAATACCGGTCCACTCTCGAACATTTCGTAGCCAAGACATTTGTCTCCTACCAGGTCCTCGGCGACCCTCTATCTTTTGTTATATAGATGTCTAATATTCTAGTCCCATTAAAAATGTCATTCTTTTTTTTTTCAGAAAAGCAGGGCTTTATGCTGAAGCGTGAATGCGGCCTGGGGCCTTGCAGCTTCGACGATGAGGAGGCCAACAAGGGGCTGGGCTGGGGCAACTGCGACAGGAACAAGGAAGAGTTCTTCTGCGTCTCCTGCTGCAGGGAGAGCGGCTGCAATAAAAGTTCTGCAATCAGACTCAAGTCGAATTTATCCATTGTGCTTCCTCAAATCCTTGTTTTAACGTTTATATTAAAAATATTTGTATAAATTATTATTGAAAAGTATTCAGGATATTATAAGATTTATTGTTCATCTTTTTATGATATGTATTTTTGCGTGTCTCTGCCTGCTTAATGGTAAAATGTTTGTTAAATAAAATAAAAACGGAAATCCTTTTTGTTCCTTTTTTATATGAATACCGCACAAGAGTCCCAACTGCTCCCGTCTGGAGCCAGTGAGACTATAGCATCCCCGATTGGGGTATGTTGTGAGGCTGAAGGTAGTGGGGAGGGGAAGGATATGAGGAAGAGGAAGGTGAGGAAGTACATGGCTATTCAGATCTGGTCACCAAACACGGCTAAAACCATTTCAAGCAACATTTTAATTCTGAATGGTGGTCTTACACCGGGGCGATACTGAGAGTATCTTCCACTCTGGAACGTGCCGCAATATACCTATTAGCAGAAATTGTCAAATCGTTGCTCCAGAAGAAAGTGTGTTGATGTATCAATGTGCCTAGCTCGTGGATGAGCTTATTTTCTATATTGACACAATGCCCACTCGAACTTCTGCAGCGCCCCCTAAATTCAAAAAAAACTAAAACGCCCCCCCAGACCTCTAAAACGCCCACAGGGGGGCGCTGGCGATACCCGTTAAGAATCACTGCTTTAGACTAACCGAAAAAAAAAATTTTTTTTCGTAGTTTTTAATGAGTTTTAAAGAGGTGATGAGTTGATTTGAATCTGAGTTGGCATGCGGAACCCTAAAAGTCATCAAGATTATTGAGAGGGGTTTCAACACTATTTTGAGAAGTGGAAAATACGTTTCTATGAAAGCATTGCATCAAATGACGAGAACTAAGTCACCGAAGTATGAACATGCAAAAATAAATACCTACTTGCAAAGGCGTAGGTATATGAGGATTTTTTTAGATGTTAAATTCCCCCCCCCCCCCCCCCCCCCTCTCCCCCCTCCATTGGCCACAGTATTCCTGGAAAATACAAAAATATTATGTGCACCACCTCTCCACCTCGTAGGTAACATGGAAAAATAGCACCCTATATACATTTTCCAAGCGTGTTGATGGCTATCTTGATTTCAATCAGCTTTGTTAAAATATAATACGTAAATCGCTGCCACTAATGTATCTGTACAATAAAATCAATACAAATTATTTTTCCCTGTCCTAACGTCTCATATCAGAACTCAGTTGTGCTTTGTAAGTTTGAAACATTGCCCACGATGACATACGTTTATAACTTTTGCTTTTATTTTTCTTTGCGGCTTGGTGCTATAATGATTGGAGTTCTTTCGTTGGTAATAATATCTAATAATTAACATAATTATTATTGAAATTAAATCATAATTTTAATACGTACATCTTTTTAATAAACAAATCTTACACAAACAACTCGTGAATTCCTTGATTTTGTAGACATTACAGTGGTGTGCAATTTTCGATCTCAATTACTTACATTACCTTTTCAGCTTCAGGGTATTGCTATGATAATATCGCTCAGCCTTGGCTTCAGTAACAAGGAAAATATATCCAATCAGGTTGATATCTGGAGCAATGAAAATGATTTGATTTTCGCCAGATCAGCATTTAAAGCGATTGAATTAGGTATATATAAAAATATATTGTACTTATTTTGGCTTTATTGTGTGTTTTCAATGTGTGGTTAATGTAATGAATGTGGATCTAAATTAAAATAGGAACAAAATATTAATGTTTGGGATTCTTTGTTTGGACATGAATGAAGGTTATAAAAGGCTTGTCTTGTATGGGAAACGGTCTCTTCTCCTACGACCACCACGCAGCAAATATTACATATTCATAAAATGTTCTATAATTATACGAGTTTAATTATATTATTTTATTTAACGTTCCCTAACACAGTCAAGTAAAGACATTTTAGTTTAATGGATAGGTACTAGGCACAATTATTTCACCAATCGGTGAGAACTGCCGATCAAAATGACGCCTGGCGTAGGTTGAATTTTAGCGCCTTTTGAAATTTAAAAAAATTGTAACAATGCATCTTGCTAATTTCAATTTGGACCCAAATTATGGTTTTTAATAGCCTATATATATAAGAAACATGCCTCCTTGATTTCCCTCTTCCGGTGGCCCTATGCAGGTACCTGATGTGCGCTTAAAATAGGTAGGTACCTACCTAGGCATTTAAATTGACTCCCAAATAAACCATCAAATTATTTTTCAGATCCAGAGAAATATTTGGTGACTTTTTTGACGTTTTCCTTGTTTTATACAACGTCTTGTATGACAATGATTTACGGAGCTTACGCCGTAAGTATATTATTAACCCTAAATTACAAACCTTCGTCGAATCGACTACCCCGAACTACACTAACGATTGTCGTACTTTTTTTCAATGCAGATATTTTTTTAAAGTTGGTGTAAATAGATTCAATATCTACCAAAGAATGGATCACCTTTTTCATGCACGGATTGTAAAATAATCCTTTTTCGTTTCAGTGCAATACATATTTGCTGTACCCTTACCTCGTGATCGAGTTTCTACGCGTTATTGCACTGTTTGCCCTACATGTGGTCGCCATGATGCTCATAAAACAGAATGTTATTAACTTGGGTCTAATTATTGGTTTAACCGTTTTAGGAGGATTTGTTCTGTGTAAGTATTCCTTGTTATTTTTTATTAACATTCCCGCAATACTACCGGCCTTTTTCTTGATAACGCATTATGATACAGATTTAAAAACGTATCTCTGGAGGCGTTTAAAGGAGTAACTAACGAACTACGTTTTTGCATCTGCGTAATTAAAAATCTACGTTTTTGCTTCTGTGGTGACGCCCCCAACTTTGCAGATAAGCGTATAAACCTGTGTTTTATTCCTAACACTGGCAGGTGGTGGTTTGGCGTGTTTTCCGACTATGCACCGGTGCCGAAGGGATCAATGACGATACTTCCTCGGATCATCTTCCATTGAAATACCCGTAGAACAAGGATAGCATTCACTCATTCAATGTACTCTAAAGATTGCAATCCATTTGTTAAGCTGGGAGAATCTATCAAACAGCCCGTTTTTGCAGAGAGTTGAAGTTTTTTTTCAGGTATTTTGGAGCTCCAGACCAGAGGTGGCTGCCAAATTCAACCGTGGGGCGGACTTGCGATTTGTGCAGGGTTAGCACTGTTAGCAGTTGTGTACTATTAATGAAACTCTTTATTGGCTTCGATGGAGCCCCCATACCTGAGCTGATCACTAACCTATAGTTATACCATGTATATCAATGGAGGGCCTGTTTGGAAGATTGCTTCCGTTGAAGGAGACCATATTTTCATTTCGATCCCTTTTAGACGTAATCAGACATGATTGGATCTTTGAAATTTTAAATTCAACGATGCTATCGAATAGTACATATTGTTAAGTATTTATCTTATTTTTCAGTGGGCCTCATTTACATGTGGGTTTGCGTTTACAGTCTGTTGAAGTTGGTGAAAGATCTCGTAAAGGAAGTTGAAACGGAAAAAATATCTACATTTCCACCTAAACCCGCTAAACCTAGCGTCTACTCAGTATTTTAACTGACTTCATATAATATTTTTTTCGGCGCAAAAACTGTGTTAATTTATTTATTATAATGTCCAATGACTAAATAAAATATCTAGTCAAGAGAAGGACTTGTCATACCACTAAAATATTTTGTCTGGTCTGATGGAACCATATTACTTATCATATAAACTGAATAGCAACCAAGGAAACCGCTGCCATTTTTGTATAACCGCTTGAACAGAAAGTTCTGTGTGTATTTGGATCGATGTGCCAAAGGTATTTTATTTAGTCATTGATAATGTCTCGAATAAAGAAATAATATTTGGATTATCGAATTTTTATTACAAAATACCTAAAACAAACTACAGTATGGAGCATTTAAAAATACGAAACCACTCTAAGGGCTTATATTTAATTAAGCCTATTTTAAGAGTGTTATTAGTCGAAACTTCAATATACCTACTCAGTAGGGTTGGTTCTAGACTTTCGTAAGCTGGAGTGGTAAGATTGAAAGATACGACATTGTTGATGTTGTTGTAGCTGAAAACATATTTTTGAAGTAAAACTTCTTTACGCACGCTCGACACTTAGGGGTAAAATGATGAATACGTTATGAAACATTACGAAAAAATGTGACACGCTTTTTTTTATATGAATACCGCACAAGAGTCTCAACTGCTCCCGTCTGAAGCTAGTGAGACTATGGCATCCCCAATTGGGGTTTGTTGTGAGGCTGAAGGTAGTGGGGATGGGAAGGAAATAGGGAAGAGGAAGGTAGGGAAGTACCTGACTGTTCAGATCTGGTCACCGAACACGGCTAATTCCATTTCAAGCGACGTTTCAATTCTGAATGGTGGTCTGATACTGAGAGTATCTTCCACTCTGGAACGTGCCGCTAATCAATATGAGTTGAGTTTAATTGAGTTGAGTTGAGTTGAGTTGAGTTGAGTTGAGAGCTGAGAGCTGAGAGCTGATAGCTGAGAGCTGAGAGCTGAGAGCTGAGAGTTGAGTTGAGTTGATGGGGATGTTGAGGGGATGGGGATATTTTTATTCCTGTTATTGTTATATTGTTAATGGACGGCATAAATTAGTGAAGTTTTACTTCAGTCGTGTGGTCTAAAGCACACTCGTTTTTTTTTTTTTTTATTTCAATTTCAGTACAACAACATCCATAATGTCGTATTTTTCAATCTTAGCACTCTAGCTCACTCAAAAGTCACGAACCGCCACTGCTATTCGGGAATGTTATGAGTCGGATTAGGTTGTCGGGAAGCCTATCCGTTAGCAATTTACGATCGTAGATATCTAAAGCCGAGCTTAAGAATAAAAAGCAACTGGAATACCTGTCCTTGGAATTTATTTTGAAATAAAGAGAAGAGTAAATATATTGAAATAATTTATCAATAAGTTAGAAGAATGAGGATTGAGAAGTTGAGAATGAGGATTGAGAAGAATTGATGAACTACAAGAAAAGACGAAAATGGATTCTCTTTCGGCTACAAAATACAATAGTCAAAATAAAAATAAATTTTAATTTCGATAAAAACTCGTGCTAATGAATCTTTCGGATGTGACCGAGGTCTTCGTTTGGCCACAGATTTTTTTTAGAGAACATTTCCGTATTCTTTTTTTCAAAGCTCAAATCGATGTACTTCGATCAATTTTCGATTTTCCGGATAATTTAGCAAAAACTTTCGATTTCGTACATCACTCTACAATCTCTACATCACTATCGATATTATTACAGAGAAAATAGAAACCATAGAAGCCTCTTCTGTCAACTATGTGTCAACTGTTGACATGACATGTAACGTCATAACAGAAAAGGGGGCACGTATAATAGTTGTATAATTATTATTTCTTATTTACGTATACACGCTTCATGCAAACTTCCATTAAAATAAATCATGTATACCTTATTGCATGGCTTTTACAAATACCTGGTTCAGAAAGATGAATACTGCATTCTTATTTTGGGGCTGGATAATGCAGGGAAAACGGTAAGTTAAGAACACAATAACATTTCAGTAATGATATTGTGTAGTGATTTCATCTGTTTTAATGTTGATAACCTTTCAGACTTACTTGGAAGCAGCTAAGACAAAATTTTCTAAAAACTATAAAGGAATGAATCCCTCTAAAATAACAACAACCGTTGGGTTAAATATCGGTAAAATAGTCGTGAGCGGTGTGCAGCTCAGCTTTTGGGATCTCGGAGGACAAGAAGAATTACAATCGCTTTGGGATAAGGTAATATTATTTTTCTCGAGCGGCGATAATTCCTCGAGTTGTACCAACATTTTAAATTAATACGTGAAATGAATTTGCTTTTTTTTTTCAGTACTATGCTGAGTCACATGCCGTTATTTACATAGTAGATTCATCAGATAGAGATAGAATTTCAGACTCCAAGGCAACATTTGGTAAGAATCCCATTATATAATTGTTTACTTGAACCTGATTTAGAAATTAAAATGCATTATTTCAACTGTCAGTACATTCATACCGAAAACTGTTAGTTAGATGTTTCACTCCTCGCCATGAAGATGGCACTGTACACCACAGGCCACCTGCTTGGCCTCTCTTATCAGAAATGGCCTATTAATATTATCCACAGTCATAAAATAACAGATTAAGATTAAATTCATTTTCAATGATAGTATGCATATCTTCATTTAACGAAGGTATTTTTGCATTTGAAATTGAGCCTAAAAGGTGCCGGGCTTGATTCCTGCTGTTGCACAATTATATTTTGGAATGTATTTTTCACTTCATCTAAAGCCTCGATTACATTGAGCGAGTTTACAAGCTACTAGCCGGTAAGTTTAAAAGCGGGTGAATCGGCGAGTGAGATTGTCATGATGACACACAAAACTGTCTACTCGCTCAGTAGCGACAGTAGCAGCTAAAATTACGACTCCAGCGTAAACCAATTCGGTTGAAATTTTGTAAGAAACTTGAGGTCGCAGCTAGCGCCACACGCTAGCCAGTAGTGAGAATAACGGCTCCGGCGCGAACTAATTCTGACAATTACGAAATCAGCTATTGGTAGGCCACCATCTTGAGCGTGTAGCGAGTAAAGTTGACCACCTTTCAACTTTTTTCATAGATTGTCCACAATCTGCTAGTTAGATAGTAATATGATTACACCGAGCGAGTTTACTAACAGATAGTGAATTTCCCAGATAGTAGCTTGTAAACTCGCTCAATGTCATTGAGCTTCCTGTGTGGATGTTGATTGACCTTACAAAAATGAACAAAAAATTGTTGTAAGAAATATTGATTGTAAATCGGTGTCCATAGCAAAAAGCAATGAATTGAGGGCACCCCATAGACATATGAATATTACTAGACCTGCCCTAAGTGATAAAAGCGTATTATTTCCCCCTCCCATTGGAACCGGCTGGGATCGAGTATGGCTTCGCGTTAATCTAAAAAATGTGACGTCATCATTCTTCTGCGAGCCAGCATCGAGCACTCATCGGTGCATTTTACGAAATAACACGGTAAAAAAAGTGGCTTGTGTTTTAAAAACGTGGAAAAATAGAAGTGAAAAAGAGAATAAACCCAATTGTCGTATTACATTCCATAGGAAAGCATTATTTTACTTTATTAAAGCTAATTCAGATCACACAATATGATCGTTTTTGTAACATATATGTACTATCACTCGAGATACATGGCGTGTGCCCGCGCCGTTTACTGGGGTAAGTAAATTATGAAACATTTGTAAAAGTGTTAAAACTAAATACGGCAACAAAATATTGGTCTCAATCGAAAACAGGCGACCTTACTTTGCTGTGTTTGGACTTCGCAAATTTGTACGTTACGCGGCGAGCAATTCGCGCTCCCATGTAAAAAGGTCTATTCATTTAAAAGCAGAGTTTACCTTTAAGAACTAAATGGTGATATTATAATGCGAGTTGCCTATATACTGTCAGATTGAGTTTTGACGAATCACATATCGCCAAATTCCCGCATTCCCGCTCTTCGTCCCGCTGTATTTGGTTTCTACCCCTTACCTTTCTGTTCTGGTCTAGTAATATTCATATGTCTATGGGGCACCCCCAATCTTAGGGGGTGTGTCTCTCAATCGGTTCGCACGTCAAGACTGTGCTTCATTTTTAAAAATGAAACTACCATTAAATGATTCTAAAAGCCCCTGACTGTCCCTATACTATACAGTACAACATACCTAAGACGTTTAAGTGTTCTCATACAAGGCAGTTTGTTGTTGTTCTTGAAGCTAGTGGAGAAAAAACATTTACATTTAAGTAGAGTATTTATTTACATAAAAGAAGGGCAGTGCTCGGTGGTGGCGGATGAGCCCATTGTGCTCGGTGCCGACTGTTCCCAGTAAATCAGCCAATACAATAAAAAAATAGTGATCAGACATGGCTATAAAATATAAAAGATCATCGCACCCCAAATAACGCTCTCCATACAATCCCTTCAGACCGTTCACACCTAAGCGGTAAGCGCAGATCAACCATATACAATCACATCTTACGCTGTAGCCACTCCTGAGGCGATATGCGATAAGTTAAGCGCCCCCCTCTCCGACGAAAACAGGAGAGGGGGTCATTTTAACTACGGAACTGCCTAGACCGGTTGGATGGCAGACGTCAAGTTGACAGATTCAGTACAAAAAATGTGCATTCCGTGGCCGCTCGCTAATTCATCTGACCCCCTCTCCTACCATAGGAAGAAATATTTGATAGCGTTGTGTGAACGGTACAAAACATAAGCGCTCACGGTTCAACAGATATCTGCTCGCGGTTTATAGCCGTGTCTGAAGACCCCTTTAAGGAGGAATATGTATTAGAAAAGGAAAATAGAAAGTAAAATCAAATTCAAATACTTTTCTAATGCAGTGTACAACACAAGAACAGAATTTACAGCTTCCAGATATCCACAGCATTGAATACATAAACTATGGCTTAATTTCCTGTTAAAATAAACATAGTTTGGTAAATATGCATAGAGTCCACCTCCGGATAATACGGAACGTTGTGTTGTCGAAGTTTGATGCACGGATAATACGGAATATTCCTTTTTAACTGATAGACAATCAAAAATGGCATTTGTCAGAAGTACCAATCTTATAAAATAATTCTCGTCAAAATAAAAACAAAAAAGTACCCACTTAGAATTATTGGGTTGAGATTCTAACTATGAAAGCTGCACGTCATCATAATTTAGAATTTTTTTAAGTCGTTTTTTGTTTTGTTAAAATTTTTGTTTATTTTTTGATTTTTAGTGACATTTTAATCATCGAAATCTGTTGGCGTAATATTGAGTTATTCGTCAATTTGTCGCGCACATACTTATTGCAAATTTAAGACATATACGGTTTTCTCATGGATCCCATTGTCAGAACTGGACCAAATTAAAATGGGACCACATGGGAAGCACCAGCTTTCTAATAAAAAAGAATCATCAATATCGGTTCACCCAATCGAAAGTTCTGAGGTAACAAACATAAAAAAAAAAATTTAAAAAATACCGTCGAATTGATAACCTCCTCCTTTTCGAAGTCGTTTAAAAAGAAGAGAATTTTACTTTTTCCACAAATTTTAAAACTGGGTATTATAAAATGTCTTGTGTTTGTTTTGTTTGTAATGTTAGGAAGGTGTGTTCTAACTTGCGTACGATGTGACATTCATTTTTAAAAAGTTTTTAGTTATGAATCGTACCTTTTTTCTAGATCGGATGATTTCATCAGAGCACTTGAAAGGAGTCCCTCTACTTGTTTTGGCCAATAAACAAGACATTCCAGACTGTATGGGGGTCCATACAGTGAAACCAATATTTAACCAGAATGCCCATTTGATAGGCGCCAGGGACATTATGTTGATGGCCACCTCAGCTCTAACTGGGTAAATTATCTCCATCATGTATTTCAAATTTATTTTCTATAAAACCAATCACATAGCATTAACCACTACAATCCCAAAAAAATAAAATGAATTTTCAATCATTCCTAATACACGATCCATTTCAACCATAACACAGTGTGATGGGATCAAGCTTCTCCCAGCTCACCTCCCAGTTCTGTCATATACCACTTGATAGCCGGCTTATGAAATCCTGTTTCCGGGGCGCTTAAAAAGCAAGAAGATATTTATTTTTTTAAATTTTCATTGTATCTTATTTCTTTACCTTGCCATGTGTTAGGGACTTATTATCAATTTCAGTAATTGTATGGGATTGCAGCCTCTCTACATCTTGGAATAAATTAAAAAAAAAATTGAATATGAATTAGAAAATCTTTGATGATGTTGTAATACAGCAGTAACTATTAAAGAATTAAAACAATTTGCGATTCTGCATGATTTATTTACATATTCAATTTTGAGATATTTCGCCTTCTGTGCCCTTTCCTCTAATAAGTAAGATAACCTGATGTAACTAGCTGAGATAATCTAGCTTGTGTCAGCAAAAAATAACAAAATTTAGACTTATATACGAAAAAATATTGCAACGATTGGTACCTATCTAATTTTGAAGATTTACGATCCCTGCACACAAGCAACTTTAGTTGCGGTCACAGTTGGCAACTATTTTAAAATCCATACAAATTCCAAAAAAGTCTTCCAAGTGTTTATTTATTTATTTATTTATTTATTTAATTTATTTGAGACACAAACAGGATATTTACAAAACATTTTTGCATGTAATAAAAAATAAATTCTAATAAAATATAAATATCCCTAGACTAATGTGTCTGCAGTAATAACATTTGCATATTCACAGAAGCAACATGAAAAACAATGTAAGTATTATTTATAGATAACTTAAAAACTAAAATACAAAATATGAAAACTAAAATACAAAATATTGAAAACTAAAATACAAAACTTGCAATAAAAATATGAAATATTTATGAAGAGATTATTGAGAAGTAATGAAACAAAATCCTTTTTTTTTTTTTTTTTTTTTTAGGTGCACTATTAACAAGATTATTCACTGAAGCAATCACAAGAAAAACAATGTGAAATATTTATGAAATAATTATTGAAAAGTAATGGAACAAAAGCATTTATTTATTTATTTATTTTTTTTTTTTTTTTTTTTTTTTATTTTTTTTTTTTTTTTTTTAGTTGCACAAATCATGGAGATATTTTTTAAAGCTAGTTATATTATTTACAAAAATATCTATGATGGTGTGTATTTTAACAAGATCGTTGTATGATCGAGACATTCTAGATATAGGATTAAAATATCCAGTATTATTGGAAGAAATTTCGGTCCAAAATATGTTAAGGTTTCTGGTAGATTTGGGCCTGGCGTATAACTTGATTTGATTGACTAAATTACTGTCTACACGATTATTCACAATTTTATAAAGCATTAAAAGGTCATTTATGTTTCGTCTTTTAACTAGACTCTCTAATTTGAAATGTGTAAGTCTTTGTTCGTACCCGTCTAAAAGATGGTAGACACCTGATCGATAAGACAAAATCCGTGTGAATTTTCTTTGGACTGATTCGAGTCTAGATATCTGTGTAATATAATGTGGATTCCAAACTGATGACCCGTACTCCAGAACACTACGGATTAAGGAATTAAATAGAATTATTAAGCTATTAGAATTCTTGAACAGTTTGGTTGATCTTACAATAAAACCGAGTAATTTATTTGATTTACTCACAATGTATTCAATGTGTTGGTTGAACGTTAGTTTGTTATCGAATATAATTCCTAAATCTTTTATTGATTCAACTGTTTCTAGATTGTGACCACATATGCTATATGAATACAGAGTTTTGTTGGTGTTCTTGGTGAAATTAATAACTTTGCACTTAGCTATATTCAGTTCCATTTCATTGTCAACACACCAGGCAGATATTGTGTTAAGGTCTTGTTGTAAAAGTTCACAATCTTCAATATATTTAATTGCTTTATATAATTTTAGGTCGTCAGCATATAGAGAAAAATTACAGCGGAGTTTATATGTAAGGTCGTTAATAAATATTAAGAAAAGCAAGGGTCCAAGGTGAGATCCTTGTGGTACGCCTGACGTAACTAATATTGGTGAAGAGTTAAAACCGTTAACAGTAACTAATTGACTTCTATGTGATAAATATGATTCTAACCAACGAAGCAGATTTCCGTGAATGCCAATTTGATCCAGTTTATACATTAAGATACGGTGACTAACTTTGTCGAAGGCCTTGCTGAAATCAGTGTACACGGCATCTACTTGCGTTTTATTATTCATAGATTTACACAGAAAGTCCATGTACTCAAGCAAATTAGTATTTGTGGATCTTTTAGCAACAAAGCCATGTTGGAAAGGACTAAGTATATGTGATACATGGTTAAAAATGGTTTTATATACAATGGACTCGAATATTTTTCCAAAACAAGATAAAAGGCTGATAGGGCGGTAGTTAGTTACATCATTTTTACTGCCAGATTTGTGGATCGGAATGACGTGGGCAACCTTCCACAAATCAGGAAATACCCCACACTTCAGACTTTTGAAGAATATTTTGTGTACTGGTACTGCAAGTTGGTCTGCACAATTTCGAATAAATAGTGGAGGAATTCCATCTGGGCCGGAACCCTTATTGATATCGAGAGTATTCAATTTCGCTTTGACCTCATCTAGAGTTATTTTGATATGAGACAATGGATAATTATAGAGTTGGGAAGGAAGTTTAGAGTCACTTTTAGAATTAGATGGTGAGCTAAAAACAGAAGAGAAGTAAGTAGATAAGAGTTCACGTGTATCTTCACCATTTGTTGCTGATTTGTCGTGGAGATGCATGATTTTGGGGAGAGAATTAGAAATTCTTTTCGAATTAATGAGGGTTGAGAGATTTTTGATACTGTCAGGGAGAGAATTTTCTATTGAATCTACATGGGTTTTAAGGCAGGTGCGTATAGATACTTTTACTCGAGCTCTCAAGATGGAAAAACTCTCATAGTCACATTGATTTTTGTATTTTTTCCATTTCTTTCTAAACTTTTCTTTTTCTCTGAGTTGGTGGATCAAAGCACTGCTGAACCAAATTGGAAACTTATTATTCCTGATTCTTAAGCGTGGAGTGTGTTTTTCAATTGATAGCCATAACAAGTTATAAAAATGTAGTACAGAGTCATTACAATCCAGGGTGTCAAGATCGTCCCAATTATTGAGTGATAACATTTCATTGCATTTAATGTAATCCGTTTTTTTGAAGTTATATTTGATGTGATCTGGATTGGTAGGTAGGGGTCTGCATTTGGAAATTAAAAGATCGAATTCAATGGGAGGATGATAGGAGTCAATTTTGGATAACACATGTGAAGCAATTTGAATGTTGAGGTTATGGTTGGAAAAAACTAAATCTAAAATTCGATCTATATTATTAGAGACGTGATTGAATTGATTAAGTCCAGTCAAATTTTGGAAGTCCAGTAGAGATATTGATTTTTGGCTATTATGAAAGACTGGTCTGGTAAGAGTTACATTGGCATTTGGTGAGTATTGAAAAGATGGCACATTAAAATCACCCATTATTATTGTTATATCCTCTGATGGTAAGTTATTATATGTCGTTTGACACTTTTCAAAAAAATCTGTGAGATTTTCGATTGGTATATCTGGAGGCAAATACGCCAAACATAAGTTGATGGTTTGCCTGGACATTTCATGTAATTTAAATTTAATCCATAAATCTTCTGCAGATTTTGAGTTATGTGCTGAGACTAAAAAAGATGTCATTTCTTTCTTGATGGCTATTAGAACACCACCGCCTGATTTTTTGAGAGAACTCGATATGTCCCTATCGCGTCTATATATATTATAACGATCATCTACTAATTCATGGTCATAGATTGTGGAATCTAGCCATGTTTCAGTTAGACAAATTAAATCATAATTGCAACTGAGCACTTCGCAATATAAATCATTTAATTTACTTTTTAAACCACGTACATTTTGATAATAAAATGTTATTGCCGTTTTGTTAGAATCCATTTTGAAAGTATAATATATTAAGCATTATTGAATACGTTTTTATGTAAAATTGATGAAAAAGTAATTTAATGAAAAGTAAGTAATTATGCTTTGGAAGGGGGTAATTATGAACGTCATAAGTTATGATTTGTTTGTGGTACATGATTTTGTCTATGGTATCAGCTGTCATTAATGTTGACAGAAATATGTTGTTGAATAGTGAACAAAATACAATGCAAAATACTGAGCATACAGTTGTTACATAAAAGTATGTTGTCATTATGCAATTATTTCTAATAGGTTGCGATCGTTTATTATATTTGATAGATTGTGATAGTACATGAGAATAAAGAGAAATCGTGGTATTTACTTGTTGTTCAGAATAATTTTGTTCAAAGTGAAATGATGTAAAATAGTATAAATTTTTTAAAGATTCTGTGGTGAATCTTGGTTTTGAAAACGAACCCATTAAATTTTTGACCTGAGACCTCTCACATTTTGGTAATATATTTGTAAAGTTTCCATTTTAGTATTCAAGTTACACATAGTTACGATAAAAATAAATTAAAGTTTGTATATTCTGTTATTAGGCATCGATGACACGAGTATCTCGTTTTTTTATCTTTTCTAAATCGTAAAATGAATTAATACATACGTGGTTTGAGTTTTCATTCAACCTAAGGAAAATTTTACAGTTTTTAATCCAGCAGAATTTATATTTTTGTTCTTTTGAAAATTCTCTGACCATTTTATAGAGAAGCTTATTTTTGGGGGATAGGTGTTCGTTTATGAAGATGTTATGTCCTCCGTGCAAGTTGATGTTCTCCGCTGTGAGGCCTTTCCTCTTGCGGATTGCAGCAATGATGTCGTCCTTTTGTTGCCTCCGTTCCAGCTTCACAACAACGTTCCTCGGTCTTCCTTCAATTTTCTCACGTGGAGTAACGCGGCTGGCATACTCGATGTGTTTCGGCATCTCTACTTTTAGTTCTGAATAGATTTTTTTTAGAACGTCCATTAAATTTTCTTGTTTTTTTTCCGGGATTCCGATAATCTCTATGTTGTTAACACGAGCATATTGTTCACTGGCCTCAACTTTCGCTTGTAACTCAAAGAAATCCTTTTTTTGTGACATGTTATTTTCGTTTATTTTTTCCAATTCCGTGATTTTTTTCTCCATACTTTTAAATTTTAATTCGTAATCATCAATTTTCAAGCTCAAATATTCCACAGTTTTCACTAGATCGCGTATTTCCGATTTAAATGTATTATTTAACTCACTGAATTTGATTTCTATGAGGCTTAAAACATCAGATTCTTCCGCTTGTATTTTCTTTGGTGGCATTGTAAGGTTGGTTTTTTTTATATATATTCACTGAAACTGATAAATTCAATTATATTTTCAATAAAAACTGGTGATTGAACACTTTATAATGATATATTTAAATTATTATAATATTCAGTTACTTGACAGTTCAAAACCATAGATTAATTTTGCGTGGCATCATGTGCCCACCTCTATCGCAATGGATTTTGATTCACGCAACTATTACGAGGCAAATGTTGACTGCAACTAAAGTTGCTTGTGAGCACCTGGACTTATTGAAAACAATCATTAGGTGTTTTGCTGGTAGTTACTCATATCTCCGGATAGTTGGGCAGAGAAGATTGAAAGCAACACAACTCTAGCTAGGCACAAAATCTTAGCTTCATTCACAGTCATACATACTCTTATTATTCCGACTCCCGAATAACCCAACAATGTTTGAAAATCTCCTACTACCACCACAGAAAGCCGAAAATGTTGCTTGTGTTGTGATGGAGGACTTAGCCAGTGAAGGAAACGAACACGCGACGCCCGGGTGGTACCCAAGCGCTATGCCCACTCAACCACTGACCGGTCTATTACTTCACATTTATTTTAGTTAAGCGCACTTCAAGTGAAATTACATAAATCTTAACGTTTATTATTATTATTGACCTTTATAATATTATGTCATCCAGAGATGTCGCTGGTTTATTCTTATACATCCACTCGTATGTTATACGTAATATATTCTATTAATATGTGTTGCAAATTTTCCTTATTTATGGAATGTTATGCAGTATGTGTTAGTGTGGATGTTGCTTAGTCTATTGATAATCTGTAGAATGAATAGAGGCTAATACCTAGCTAATAAATGGCTAATAAATCAGACCTGAAACGAAATAAGTGTTAGTAATTTGTATTGTGTTGAAATATTTGCATGTAAACTCTTATTTTATACTAATACTTGACAGCATTTTTAATAAATGTACGTTCATTCGTTATCAATGCAAGTTTAAATGAGCAATTACGTTTCGCACAATAGCATGTAAATTTGTGAATCGAAACACGAGCAGAGCCACGAATTATGGGAAAAGAACGAAGCAACCGCAAGCGACATTTCGCGCCATTTGCTGTTGCTTTCTTCCTTTCCCATAATTCACGGTTTGGCTCACGTTTCTGTTTGCAAATGTATATGCAACACAAGATGTAAGAAGGTACACCCCACAAAGGCATATTCAAGTGAATCACATTCTTAAGTGGGATCATCACAAGAGTCAGAATTTATTTATTTTATTATTTGTACTTACGCCCAGCTGGGCTTTTACATTAGATTAGAATTACAATAGAGTATGTATGAATCTCTGTTTACCACTGCGGTGGAGTGGCGTGATGAAGAACTATTAATTTTTTTGAACTACATTATTTTTTTTAATACTAAATGAGCTACAAGACGTACACACCCACGTGTGCCTATATACATGCTTTTAGATTTTTTCCCAGGATCAGGAATGAATTAATTACTAAACTGATTAATTTGGATAGTAACACCTTGCCGTCAATATTTTTGTGGTCTGTGGGCAATTCTGTGGTTTTTTTAATGTAATAAAACATGTATTACGACCCAAGATATCAGTTTATACTTAATGATATTATTTTAAATGTCCTGATAGTTATAATCAAGCAGTTTTAATTAAATTGTAACCTCCTATTTCAATATTGAATATGAGGACCATTACTCGAAGGCCATTGTGTAAAGGACATTTTTCAAATTGTAATAAAAATATAGTATTTTGCCGTTACTCTTTCAAATATTTTTCAATCCATCTCCATGAGTATTGGTGCCATTCCTTATCAATGCTTGATAAAAGTGCATTGCTTTTCTTATCATTCTCGACTTTTCGTTTATTTACAACGAGTTTTCTTAACACATAAAACACCACCAAATTCTGGAACAAATGATTTTGTTTTTTTTGAAAATCTTACAATTTTAGACCATCTGAAAAGCCTGATTTTAATTCCATAACCTCATTCTTTCACTACAGAGGCCATGATACATTTGAAAGGTCTGAAGACGCTGCACATAAAACTGTGTTGTAGCTGTCTTATTTTTCGCATTATACAATTTATTATAATTGTCCAATTACTACAAATAATAAATCACCACATATTTCTACAGAAACATGATTGATTCTGTGGAAGACAATAATTGGAATACTTCACACAGAATACATAGTATACAAATTTATTAATCTGTGTTCACATTTTCAATCGTCTTTAAAAAAATTTCAAAAAGTATAATAAATTTTCTTGTAGATAAAAGTTGTTGTTTAGTAGAATATGATTATTTGATATTTTAATGTTTATTTCAGAGATGGCGTTGACGAAGGAATTCGATGGCTCGTAGATTGCATCAAAAGAAATAAATTACATCGACCTCCAAGAAATCAAGATGATGCATTATGACCGTTAAATTAATAATTTATTTATTATACCATTTATCCTTATAGCTATCAATTAAACCATTCTTAAACTATGTACCTATTACCTGTGTATATTTTTTATTTTAAATAAAATTTTAATAACCAACTACAAATTCTATTAATTTTTCTGTGCATTTTGCTACCGACTTTTACATTGGAGTTTGTTTCAGTATATTAATGTGTTAATAAACAAAGATAAGGCAGGTTTTCAGTTGTGACGCATTGCTTAAATAGGAAGGGACATACTGATAAAATCTTTGATAAGAGTAATACACCTGTGGAACGTGTTCCATACTTGTATGTGTATAAACACTGCCTAAGTATATTCTATTATAATATGGCGCCGTTATCAGTCGTAAAGTGTATGTATTTCTCTACGCAAGATGTAGTTTTACAAACTCCCAATGAATTGTCATGTTTTGAGTGATAAACTGTTCAAAAAGTACTACCAAGTGACCTGAAATACATCTTACAATGGATTTGTACTCAATTTACGAACAAGATTGGAGTGTTTTGCCACCTGAAAATAATAGAAGGTAGGTTTTACTGTTTTTAAACAAAATTGAACTTGAAGGCTACTCCTGAAATTATTTATAAATATTCCAACTCTTCATTTTTTTTATCAGCGTAATCTTAAGCACAACTGTAAACTTCTTTTTCTTCTGAAAAGATATATTTTTGCAACTGTACGAACAAACAAATTTCTGCGAAAGTACGTAGAGTGGATAGAACACCAAATATTTCACGATGAGCAAAGCTAGAACCAACATTCTCTAAAATGAATGAGTATTTTGTTGAAATAATTATTTTGTGTGAACGCCTTCACCGTGATTTTAATGATACGTGATTATAACATAATAGCATGTAATACATTATTATTATAAAAATCATCCCCCTCGGCAAACACACCTGTGACTAATTAATTTGACTGAAGTACCTACATACTTATAACCGGGTGACGTGAATATCACAAAATCCAAGCCAAATCCTTGAATGAAAAACAAACTGAAAAATTATTGAATAATAATAAGTTAGGTGTAATATTTTTAGAATGGATAAATACGACAAGTAATAGCGACGCAACATCGATATTATTGTCAGCGTGGAACATTATTTTTTGTTGCTGGCACGTCATTTAGCGGCCATATTGAATAATAGTTTGAGTTTGCATGGGATGGTCAGCTGTCTGTCGTGAATAAGAATTTCTAAAAATTACGGAATAACCTTATTATCTCTACAGTTTTCCATTATCTTTTCTGGAAATAGACATACTAAAACCGCCCGATGTATAGACTTTCTAAATTGTGCCTTTCATACAGCCACCATAGATAGGTGGCAGGTGATTCTTGTGTTGCATTCCACACTGCAGAAATGATCAAATGTTCATTTTAAGTTTGTGTAGTTTTATTTTAAATGGTGAAACTTTCAATATTAAGAAGTGTAATTAACCGCTGAGACCTGTTTATAACCTTATACCATGAGAACATTTACTTGTTATAAACAAATATGTGACAAATGTCACCCACTTATCTAACATCTGCTATTTTACGTTTACAAACTTTATTTTTGTAGCTTCCAGTGAATACTTATTGTGTTATTTTTCACGATATACAAACCATTCAAAACAAAAAGATGAACGCATCAGAATCCGGGTAATTATTCACTGCGAAAAGTTTTATTTGACGTTTCATACTCGACATGTTTATAGGGTACTTTCCATAATTTGCAATATTCTCGTTGATTGCGTACGACATCTCATGTCCATGCATCTTACAAAATAATTACTTGTAACCCTTTTATTTTACCTTTTACTTTTGAACATGAAATATTATATTTACCCCACTTCCCACTTTGCGACCTTCATTTTCCAAGAGGACCCGTTTGCTAGTTTTCTTCAAAAGGAAGCCTAAAATTATATCCGTACAATATTTACTAGAAAACTAGCCAACCGATTTTTGAGGTTATCTCTTGTCTAAAATTAACTGTTTATTTGCTATCATTATACAGTGCTACATACATGTTCACTTCCAGCCAACTGATAAGCACTCATTTACATAAACTTACTTTGTTTAAACTTTTTTAATGCAAAAACCATTCATAGTCAGTGTAACGTAAAATGTTTATGGTGCTTGTATGATTCAGTCCTGCACGCTTTCCTCAAAATGCAAGCATTTGAAAGTTTTTTGATTCAATGTCATTTTTTCATAGCGGGAATGAAATATTCAAATGTCATTTAAAAAAATATATACATATATAGGGCTTCACCCTTAATCTTAGCCTGTATTATAAACATCCACATAATCTTTAAGCTTATAATATTTTTTTATCGATTATTTGGTTTGGTATTCATTATATCCAATTAATCTTTATGAATAAACCTTTGTTACAGGTTCAACCCGGCTTTTAATATCGCCACCATAAAACAAGTCGTAAATGAAGCCATAGAGAGAGGTATGTACAGTGTATAATCAATCAGTAGTGCTCAATTAGTTATAATGAGCTTTGAAAACAACCTAATTTGACTATTACCTGACCTGAATTTGTGTTGTTGATATATATGCTCGTTATAAAATCAAAAAACCTCATTCTGTTAAAATGTTCTGGACGAGTCGAGATTATTACTTATTACTAATTAATTAAAATGTTTGAAATTACTTTGGCCAAAATTAATTCTGTACACAGTAGGGTAAATGACCCTTTGACTTTCACAGACTGAACATTTACTAGACAATTTTATATTGTGTTTTCAGGAGTATAATTTAACCCTTAGGGGACAGCAAGAAATTTCAATAAATATTAAGATAGATTTTTTGTTAAAAGCCAATACGTGGACAATACCATTCTTCATAAAGTGACATTTTTATTTTTATCTTTAACCAACCTAGTAGAGATATTATCTATGACAAAATTAATATACACGGTCGACACTGCAATTGCAGTGCTTTGCACTGTGGGTAGGCATGATTCTTGAACACTGCAATTGCAGGGCTCCGGCACCCAGGGGTTTTAAAGATGTCTGCACAATTAGGCAATAAGGCTCCTTCTGCTTTCTACCATATTACACTAATTTCCTTGGCAGTAGCCCTGTCCTTTTAACGAAGCTCACCAGGGCTGTCATTGGGTTTTTATTTTTTTATTAACCAATATATATAATATACAATTAAACAAAATATATATAATATACAATATTGGTGGTAACAATACCTCTCTAATTGAGAAATTCTCGTGTTTAGGGAGGGAATTTGACTATATCACTTAGTTCCACAATGTATCTTCCCAGGTATCTAAGCCTTAACCCCTCAGGCTAATTTGTTCGCTTTTGGGAACAGCTCTCGTAGAAATCGTTGTTCTTTTACTGTCATGGTCAAAAATATCATCTAAACAGTGTTAGAATGAAAAAATACCTTAGAAACATAGAAAAAAACTTATGAAACTCTTTGAATTTTTTTATGAAACTACAAAAAAGTGAGGTGATAAAAACATTTGTGTTTGCATTTGTCTAATAAAATATTTGTGTGTTTTTCTTTTTTTTCAATATCAGTACTTTTAGTTAGAAATATGTAAGGTGAACCATTTTGTAAACTTTTTCATGTTTTCATTAAAAATTTTGGTAAATATGCATTTAGTCCACCTCACGGATAATACGGAACGTTCGTGTTGTCGAAGTTTGATGCACGGATAATACGGAATATTCCTTTTTTAGGTTGAGATTAAACTACGAAAGCTGCATGTCATCATAATTTTAAAAAACATCCCTTGTTTTGAATGGTTTGTTTGGCAAAGCAGGGTTTATCTAGCGGGCTTATGTAATTATGATTGATTGTCTATGAAATAAAAACGGTAAATACAAAATGGCGTTACCGCGTAAGCGAATTAATTTAAACAAAATTAAAATGTTAAATGCATATTTTTTGCATGTTTTTTTGTCTCCCGCGACATAAATACTCACTTTTCGTGATAATAAAGCTAAATCTAACTGTTTGAATAAAAAAATGTTCCGTATTAACGAGTAAGCAGTTGAAAGCATAAACAATAAAATTTTACTATTTCAAAAATTATATGTTTATTTCTAATATTAGCGCTTGAAAGCGTATTTCATCACCTTTTAGAAACAGTTTTTATTTTTTAAACACATTCAGAAATATCCTATTTATATGGATTTTATTGCAAATTTTATGACAGATGCCTGAGGGGTTAACATAGTTGAATTGGAGTCTCTTTATATTTCATCATCCTCTTCACATTTCATGTAGTTATTGATCTTTTTCACTTCAACAGCTGCATGTATTTCTGAGGTGGCGGTGTCCTGTTTATCGTTCTACTATCCATATAGTTGTTTGATTAGTTGGGGGTTGGACCGCGTTAGAGCACTCACTTTTTTTTAATATTTCCCTGATTTAAACGTTGTGTGTTTTAATCAAACGCTTTATAATATGTTGTTTGTTAATCCAGTGCGTATGCCCACACCAACTCGATTACGAGATCTCATCAGGCAAATCCGGGCAGCCCGTACAGCGGCCGAAGAAAGGACGGTAGTCAACAAGGAGTGTGCGTACATCCGCTCTACATTCAGAGAAGAGGACAGCGTCTGGAGGTTTGTTGATGTTATATTTGATAAAGTTTCCTTGCTCCACTTACTTCTTAACCCGTCTGCTTGGTTCAATATATTCGCACCTCACAATCTGGAAGCCTCGGTTTCGTCAAACCGAAGTCAAACCGCCACTTTGGATCGAGATTGTAAATATTTATGCAAGATACCTTTCATATTTCAAAGACAATAAGAAGCATTATTTAGTTCTATTTCTGGTTACAAGAAAAATACATGTGTTTGCATGAGAGGAAGAGAGATGCGAGAGAGCGAAATGTAAGATCGCTCTGGGACGTTTTTGGTCTTATGAAAGTATAACGCGATTACGTGTTTTGGGATGTATTTATTCCTGAACAAGCAGACAGGTTAATGAGAAAAATGATTTAAATAACGCTTTGTTTCAACTTATTTACTTCAAGAAACAACGACATACATAAGGGGAAATTGTAAAGCCAGGTCTCCAGCGACTATATTATCACTAACATTGAACCAAATGTTTGAGCATTTCCGAGACCGATTGAAAACAAAAAAACGTGTAGCCCGACACAATGTTCTTGTCTTTGTTATGCTGCATATACATGCACGAATATGGAAAAGGAACGAAGCAACTGCAAAACTAATTCGTGGTTCGGTTCGCGGAAATACCTACGTGTTTATACACAGCATTATTAATATGTTTTGAAAACATTTCGTCGCTGGAGACCTAACAGAAAAGATGCGTTAAAGTTTCTTTTTTTTTAATAAATTCAAAATTTGCCTCGTCAAAAGATCTTTTGCCGCCATGTTGGATTTTGTCAGTATAAAAGTGACATTTGCCGAAAGGCTCCGCTTCAATCTAAATATGCACAAATTATTTAAATAACTCAAACTAAGAACATCATAACCTGCTTTACGCATGTTTTTCCATCTCACCCAATGTAAATATTTGTTTCTTGTACTAATTAAGCTGAAACGAAGTGTGAATTCAATAATCTGACTGTATTTAGCAGTAAGCGGAGTAAGGAAACTTTACCTTATATTTTTATAGTTTTTCTTTTAATATGTGTGTTATGTATATTCCACACTTCACGCTTATTATTCAAACGTAATATAATAATGTACTACTCGCTCACACCAATCTATGTTAATCTGTATAGTGCTACTACAATGATGTTTTATTTAATGTTTTTTTCCCGTGAATGTGTGTAAGCATTGTATACCTGTGTGCGTCATTCACTCTGCTCAAGGTGACTACAAATTACTTGTCAACACTAGAAAATGATTTATCTGAAATTACCTATACATAATAATTAATTTAAGTCCCGTGTTTTGGTTCAGATGAATGTGTATCTATTAATCATCTGCAATATATGTACAAAGATTTTACATGCAAATGAGACTGGTAGCGATGGGATATTTTGTTATTATGTTTTTTAAACCTTTATAACATATTTGCACTTACTTATTTGGTATTAGACTGGTTTTTCCTTGATACTTGGTACCTTGCTGCTTAAGACTGGTACATTACATCAGTCCTGTTTTTACTTAAGGTGCCCTTAGCAGAGTGAAACCAGTCTCAAATAAATAATTTTATCTTAGTTATAAAGATTTTTACTAACATATGCCCCCTTATTAATAAATGTGTTTAAAATGTTACTACTGATATATAACCTAGTACCCTACAATAAATGGTTGTTTATCATTTGTGTAAAATTCATGGGGTGAGGTTTGTCTGGGTCTGGTGGCAGATGAGTCTGCCCATCTGCTGCGTGGCGGGTCAGATCGGGAGAGTCACTCCTGGACACACTCACCCCCAGATTCCTAACCACCCCTCTTACCTTTTTCCTTCCCAGAACTTCCTCTCCTTGCTTACCCTAAAAAGATCCTCCACACAGCATCTCCAAAGATGGCGTAGACCCTGAGAGAAATTATTTTCCTTATTGAGGAGCTTATGTTAAAAATGGTAATGCAGTAAATCTCTCTATAAGGGTATTTTACAATATTACAATAAAATTCCACCATGAATTGATAGCTCCAAAGGTAGAAATGTTGGTTTTTTCACCTGTGCATTTCTCCCGCAACCATTTGTGGTGAATTGTCTTCAATAAACAATTAAATAAATTTAATCTTAAAAATATTTCCATTTGCAGATGTCGCAACATCGCCAAGTTGCTCTATATCCATATGCTGGGCTACCAGGCGCACTTTGGGCAGCTGGAATGCCTGAAGCTGATAGCCAGTGCCCGCTTTACGGACAAGCGAATCGGCTACCTCGGGGCCATGCTTCTGCTCGACGAGCGGCAAGATGTCCACCTGCTCATCACTAACTGTCTCAAGAAGTAACCTAGAATTTTTATTTTTCTTCATAGTAATGTTTCAATTGAGGTGGCTTGGTCATTTCACTATTTGACGGCAGGTAGAGGTTATCGTTTATCGTCAAACCATATTTTTAGATTATTTACATCATCCGGGACTTTTAAATAATTTTTTCCCCATGTTTTTTCTTTTACTGTAAGGACTGTTAATAAGGAAGTTGAGTGAAAAATATTTTGACTTATAAAAAATATGTTCATGTAGATCATAGATTCTCAACCTTTTTTTGCCCACCGCCCACTTTGACAGTATATTTTTTTCTAGCGCCCCCCAACTGCATTTACGGGGGGGGGGGGGAGGGGTGATGGGTTTCCTGAAAGTCCGTTTTTATTTTTTACATACTAGGTACCTAATATGTAAAAAATAGTCGCGATTCTGAAACAGCTATTGCCACGATTAATTACACTGTAATATTACGTAATCGTAAGAAAGGCTATGACTTCTATCATATTTCTGAGAAGAAGATTGTTTTAATGATAACAATTAAAACGCATACTTTATTATATAGAGAAGTATTTTTATTAACATTGAAAAGATATTGAATTTATAACTTATCTTATCTGATGGTTGAATTTGATGCGTTTTAAGAAGTTTGTTTATATTAGGCTCGATTTTACTTAAAAACAAACGTAAGTCGCCGCATCAGTAATATGGAGCCTATTTTTCTTTTGGGTTACCAACGTTGCTAAAGCTAAATAGGACGATGAGAATGCTAGTAAAAATCGTTAAAATATCGACCATAATCCTGGGTACAGTTGCGAAATCGGCTTCTGCAGCCAAAATTCTTGGTAGCCATTATTAAATTTAATTTTTAATTCCTCATTTGTCGTCAGTTCTATTAGTTCTTCTTCTAACTGGGATGATCCTGCTCTGTTGATATTTGAAAAAGGATCCAAAACCCCGTCTGGTATGTCCACGTTAAATGTCCTGGAATCGTTCCTTGAAATCACTGTGGAGGTTTTCCAAGTGTTGACAGTAAACAAGCAATTCGTCGTTCTGGAATCATACTGCTGATAAATTTGGGAAGTTATTAAATTCCCGTATATGAGGGTTTTTTGGAAAAAGGAATGAGATGAAGTTATGGGAAGAAATAATGTATTAGGGGTGGGTATAAATCTGGGGTCGGTGTATCCAAGAGTGACGGACGTATGAATCTATCCTTACCACTACGGTGCATGGCAATATTCCGAGAGAGTCCTGCTGGAGAGGTCAAAAGATCTCCCTCAACCAGTGTCTCCCGATCCAGCTTGCCACACAGTTGGTAGGCGGACGCATCTGCCGCCGAGATCCGGACAAACCTCCTCCATGAACCCGGGCACCCCTGCTTAGTCACCAAACGTAGCGAACCACTTGGGGTGACCTATGGCAGATGTGTTGGTTATTCAATAAATTGTTCGGGGGCGGCGGTAAAATTGCACTCATTGGTACTTATTTGTGCAAAGAAAATGAGAATGTGAATATCCCGGAATCGTTCCTTGAAATCACTGTGGAGGTTTTCCAAGTGTTGATACTGCTGATAAATTTGGGAATTTATTAAATTCCCGTCTGCCGATATTTCTTTTGAATAATAGTAGTTTGCATACAAAAGCTGCAACGTAATTTTTTGTTTTAATCAAATTTAAGTCGTCGCCTTGAAGTTGAAGATTGACAAACAATTTAAACAGGTCTGTCAAGTACGCAATATCGTTTTTCGATGAGGTTAGGTTGTCGCGCAATTCTGTGTCTTTGTGTCCTAGGAACTCTATCACAGACTCAAACAGATTGTAAAATCGAGTCAAACAAGAACCTTTTGACAGCCAGCGCACCTCTGTGTGAAGCAGCAATCGGTTGAAATCTTCATCATTGGCAATGCAAAACTGACTAAATAATCTGTCATTCAATGAGTTACTTCTGATTTTATTAACTGCTCTGATAACATATTGCAGTGATGTATGTAGGTGTACACTCAGATTTTTCGCAACCAAATGCTGGCGATGAATTACGCAATGCACAGCAAGCAAGTCAGGAATTTTATTTTTTAAGCACGCTATGAAGCCTTTGTGACGCCCTTTCATAGCTGGAGCGCCATCCGTAGCAGCTGACAAAATATTATTAAAAGAAATTTTCTTTTAGACACAAAAATTTTCCAGTATACAGTAGAACCCCGTTAATTCGAAATCCACGGGACATCAAAAATAAAATTTCGAATTAACGAATTCCCACGTAATTCGAAATTTTGCGAAAAAAAAAAAAAAAAATCGCCGAAAATTTAATTTTTTGGCGGCAAATTCAAATTCGGGTAGGTTCTTCGGAATAAATTCGTAATAATACGCTTATTCCCTGGGTAAATCGAGTTTACTTAGCCGTGTAACGCCGCGGATGGCCCTTTTATTCGAAGTATGAATTCACAAAAATACGATATTTTCCAAGTAGGTAAATCAAATTTTCGCGGCCGATTACCGTTACAGCCATCCCTTTAAACTCAAAAAAATGTGATATATTACCGCGTAAATCGAAATTTCGTAGCCTGTTTCCGATGCAGCTGGCCCTTTGAATTCAGGTACCTACTCGAACTAAATTCGTAAAAATACGATATATTTTGCGTGAATCGAATTTTCGCGGCCGAATCCCATCGCGGCCGGCCATTGTTCAAATATCTATTCGGAAAAAAATCGTAAAAACTCGGTATATTTCGCGTAAATCGAAATTTCAGGACCGAATACCGTCGCGGCCGGCAATAATGCAGATACCTATTCGAAATAAATTCATAAAAATACGATGTATTTCGCGTAAATCGAATTTTCGCGGCCGATTGCCATCGCGGCCGGCACTTGTTCAGATACCTATTTGGAAAAAAATCGTAAAAATTCGATATATTTCGCGCAAATCGAATTTTTGCAGCCGAATCCCTTATAATTTATTCCGAATAGGTATTCGGAATAAATTCATAAAAATACTATGTATTTCGCGTAAATCGAATTTTCGCGGCTGATTGCCATCGCTACCGGCCCTTGTTCAAATACCTATTCGGAAAAAAATCGTAAAAACTCGGTATATTTAAAAACTCGGTATATTTCGCGTAAATCGAAATTTCAGGACCGAATACCGTCACGGCCGGCAATAATGCAGATACCTATTCGAAATAAATTCATAAAAATACGATGTATTTCGCGTAAATCGAATTTTCGCGGCCGATTGCCATCGCGGCCGGCACTTGTTCAGATACCTATTTGGAAAAAAATCGTAAAAATTCGATATATTTCGCGCAAATCGAATTTTTGCAGCCGAATCCCTTATAATTTATTCCGAATAGGTATTCGGAATAAATTCATAAAAATACTATGTATTTCGCGTAAATCGAATTTTCGCGGCTGATTGCCATCGCTACCGGCCCTTGTTCAAATACCTATTCGGAAAAAAATCGTAAAAACTCGGTATATTTCGCGTAAATCGAAATTTCAGGACCGAATACCGTCGCGGCCGGCCATAATGCAAATACCTATTAGGAATAAATTCATAAAAATACGATGTATTTCGCGTAAATCGAATTTTCGCGGCCGATTGCCATCGCGGCCGGCACTTGTTCAGATACCTATTTGGAAAAAATCGTAAAAATTCGATATATTTCGCGCAAATCGAATTTTTGCAGCCGAATCCCTTCGCGGCTGGCCATAATGCAGGTACCTTTTCGGAATAAATTCATGAAAATACGATATATTTCGCGAAAAACCAATTTTCGCGGCCGAATCCCGTCGCAGCCGGCCCTTGTTCAAATACCTATCCGGAAAAAAATCGTAAAAACTAGGTATATTTCGCGTAAATCGAAATTTCAGGACCGAATACCGTCGCGGCCGGCCATAATGCAGATACCTATTCGGAATAAATTCATAAAAATACGATGTATTTCGCGTAAATCGAATTTTTGCAGCCGAATCCCGTCGCGGCCGGCCATAATGCAGATACCTTTTCGGAATAAATTCATGAAAATGCGATATATATCGCGTAAATCGAATTTTCGCAGCCGAATCCCGTCGCGGCCGGCCCTTGTTCAAATACCTATTCGGAAAAAAATCGTAAAAACTAGGTATATTTCGCGTAAATCGAAATTTCAGGACCGAATACCGTCGCGGCCGGCCATAATGCAAATACCTATTCGGAATAAATTCATAAAAATACGATGTATTTCGCGTAAATCGAATTTTCGCGGCCGATTGCCATCGCGGCCGGCACTTGTTCAGATACCTATTTTGAAAAAAAATCGTTGAAATTCGATATATTTTGCGCTAATCAAATTTTTGCAGCAGAATCCCGTCGCGGCCGGCCATAATGCAGATACCTTTTCGAAATAAATTCATGAAAATACGATATATCTCGCATAAATCGAATTTTCGCGGCCGAATCCCGTCGCGGCCGGCCCTTGTTCAAATACCTATTCGGAAAAAAATCGTAATTACTCGGTATATTTCGCGTAAATTGAGTTTTCGCGTCCGAATCCCGTCGCGGCCAGCCCTAATTCAGATACCTATTCGGAATAAATTCATAAAAATACGATATATTTCGCGTAAATCGATTTTCGCGGCCGAATTCCGTCGCGGTCGGACCTTTAAATTACTATATTCTAAGAAAATTCGTTAAAAATACCACAACCAATTCAGATTTTACAAAATAATAATACGAATTAGGACGATGTTAACCGCGTAAATCGACATTTTACGGCATTTTACCACCACGGCTGTCTGCCAGATTCTAATTTACGAAATTACTTTTATTTTTTTTTGCTAAAATCCATGTTTTTCGAATTACACAAACGAATTTTCGTGTGCGGGCAAAAATAAATTTCGAATTACGAATTTCGAATTAAAAAATCATTTTGTATGAAAAAAAATTTCTGGGGACTTTTTTTTGGCGAAAATTTCGAATTACGCGTTTTTTCGAATTATCGGGGTTCGAATTAACGGGGTTCTACTGTATTAAATATGGTTTCTCCTTTTGCATCTGTTTCCAAATTTGTAACAAACAATAGTTCTTGACATATTTTCTCATCTTTGATGAAGCTCACGTATGACAATAGCAATGCTTCATTGGTTGGTAGAGTGGACTCATCCAGTTGAATTGAAAATCGACAAGACTGCAGATGATTGCTCAATGATTCTTCAATGTTTTCAGCCATTTCATCAATTCGTCTTTGCACAGAACTATTGCTCAAAGGAATTTTTCGGATATCTGCAGCTGGTTTATGGAGCGCAGTGGTAATTACTTCTTTTACTGCTGGTAAAATTAAATCTTCCCCAATAGTATATGGTTTGCCTGTTTTAGCAATCAACAATGTGATATTGTACGAAGCTCGAAGTCCATCATCGTTATGCTTAGAAGCTGTTGAAAATTATACTCATATAGTTGACTGAATTTTGTACTTCTTTTTTATGTCTTGAAAATAGGTCACATCTTTGTCTTTCTTATCCAGGTGGATTTTATTAAAATGATCTTGAAACCTAGAAGGCTTCATCGCATGGATTTGTGGGATCCATACCATATTGCCGTATCTTCTTTTTAACTTCCGACATGGGTTTTTAATAACAAAAATTAACCAATATTAAAGTTTACTTTGCTTTATTAGTATGTGATTAGAGTGTTTTGTTTGTCTTTTTTAGATCATATTTTTTAACTTGCCAACGCCCCCCTGTGCCATCTCAACGCCCCCCAATTGTCTCTGGATCTTCTACCGCCCCCCTGAAGGTCTCCAACGCCCCCAAGGGGGCGTTATCGCCCACGTTGAGAACCTATGATGTAGATCAAAAAATATCGATTCTAAATATATAAATATATTTCTATATTGTTATTCTTAGAATTAAATAAACCTTCTTAAAGATCCATCAAAAAGCTACGAACTAAAAACGCTTCATGAATGGTCGAAAGAATTCTGACGTCATTGGAACCTCAGTTTGTATAAAGAGCGGATCACCGAAATGTCTACGGTGCATCTCTTTCTATTACACGAGAGATGGTTTGTGTATGATGAGAGAGGTGTATAGGCCAAACGTCGTTTACTTATGGGCCAAACGGTTTTGCATTCTATCCCCTAAAAGTCTTTTTAAGTTTAGTAATGGGTGGTTTGGTATATTTAATGGTTTAGTAAACAAAGTTTATGTAATGCAAAATCTGTTTAAAAAACCACATACCATGTCAGAAATCGGATATATTCAAGGCCAGTCCGACTACCTACAAATCGTTGATTCTGACATGTTGATTTTATATTTAAAATAGATAATACTGACCACATAAGTGCTGAAATTTGTGGAGTTAAAGCTTCCAAGTAAATACATCAAATTATTAATTGTGTTCATTTGTATGTTACAATAATTATAATACATTTTTTCAGTATAAATAATAATCATTACGTATTCTCTACTCATCTGACATCTGATGTTTCGCCGTAAACCTCACTAGTTTTGTGCAAGTATATTAAATTTATTGATTGCGCAGAAAATTCTCACAGTGAACTGCGCTGTAAACCGTTATCTTACTTTCGGTCTTTACTTTTTGGCGCGGCGGCCTGAATTGGCGGGTGATACTTCAACCAACGGCGATCGGCCAGCGATGGTAATACCGTGTTTGTGAAAAGTTTTGGCGCGAGAAACAAAAATTCTACCTTTAAATATTAATTTAACCATGAAAACTTGATCAATTTTCTTTTTTTAAAATAAAATCAATTCTGATAGACGGTTAACATTGATAAAAAAAAATTCTGGAATTCCTTATTGAAGAATTTAAAAAATCTCCATACAAAATGCCCAAGCGACGGAGTTTTCTCAGTTCAAATGACGTCACACCCACACCCCGCTTCTTACCGCTCGGATCCGCTCGTTTTGGCGGGCTTAATAAAATTTAAACTTTGAGAATTATTTTTTCTATGAAAACGAACTTAAAAAAAAAAAAAAAAAATACCAGTATTTAAGTTTGAATGCGAACATTGATAAAAAAAAATAAAAAAAATGGACTCAACTTCCTTATTACCATTTTTTTTTCACGTGTACATACTGTACATGTTAAGTATTATTAATGCATTTCATCGTGCATTAAGAATGCCAGAAGATCGAATTCCGCTGAAAATTCTGAGTGTGATTTCAGAGGAAAGAAGTCCAGTGAGAGCTGCAGGGCCTTCTATGAATAGAGGCCACAGAAGTATCATGCAAATCAGTTATTGATTCCAACACGAATGATTGTATTTCCAAGTCGTTGCATCATTTTAAACATCATGATTTGTCGTTTGTTTCCAGTGATTTGAACAGCTCGACACAGTTTGTAGTGGGCCTGGCTCTCTGCACCCTGGGGGCCATAGCCTCCCCGGAGATGGCCCGGGACTTGGCTTCGGAGGTGGAGCGGTTAATCAAGTCTCCCAATGCTTACATTAAGAAAAAGGCCGCACTCTGCGCCTTCCGCATTATCAGAAGAGTCCCCGATTTGATGGAGATATTCTTACCGGCGACGAGAAGTTTGCTGACTGAAAAAAATCATGGTAACCCATTTGCGATTATTAATCGGGGACTTGTATCACAGTGGCCTATATGTCTCTTTTGCATGTAAGATAGGAGGGACACATCATATCATGATTTATTTTTGGATTATTATGCCGTATTGCGTTACTTCCTTCTTTAGCCAATGTTTCGGACATCATTACAGTATCCATCATCAGGGCAGATGTGAAATGTAAATGTTTAGATAATACTTTTGTCCATGAAATTCTCAAATCATATCTACGGTAGGGATGTTTAAAACTACATCACAATTGATGATCATCTAATCGACGATCAGCATCATTTTGAATATTTTTACATTTTAATGGTCCCTATTGCACACAGCTTCAAGATGATCGAAAGCTGAAAGTCAAGCATAATTGTCATCTGATGACAATTTGACCAAAAGCTAGAACAGGCCCAGAATCCACATTTAACAGTTACCATTCAAATGTTAAAAATTCAATTTGGCACTCACCGCCAATTTGATGGTTATCAAATTAAGTTTGAAACACCCCAACTTAAACTATCAAACCGATTGTTTAAATCTTTGGAAGCTGAAAATGTATCCCTTCCATTTCCTAGTTTAGTTTTTTGTGTAAAGTATCCTTGATGTGCTTCTTTTATAGACGAGTTTGATTACTACTCTTATACATTACCACTCTTTAGAGAGGAGTGTGATGTTGTTTATTTTCTGATGAACCTTCAATAAATTGCTCTGCACCTGTAACAAGGAAGATACTTTATTGAATATATTTTATGTGAATTTTTTACATTATTTTGATGTATGTTAACGAAATACGTTTTTCCTAGGTGTACTTATAACTGGAGTGACTCTCATAACAGAAATGTGTGAAAACAGTCCCGACACTCTCAATCACTTCAAGAAAGTAAGTTATTTATTCTTGTGCTCTTGTTTTAATGTAAACAGAAATATTAGCTGTAAACAGTGAATATTTTTTTTCAATTTCTAATATTGAAGTCTGCTTTGAATTAAAAAAGATGCATGTTGTGGCACACTATCACAAGAATGTTTATTATTAACAATATCAATTCTTTATCAAGATGCTTTTTGCTTGAAATGGAAATTAGGAAACTTCTATCAGGCAATGCAGCCATTATTACTATTTTACGGTAAATAATTAGAATAATATTAGTTGGATCTCTGGAATGTTTTTATTTTGATTATGAAAGTAGTTTAAAATTAAAGTTTCCCAACACTTTCTTTGCCACCAACATAAACACATCAGGTTATTTGGGCCACAACCAAGTAGCAGAAACCAAAGAAAGAAACTAATACTTATTTACTTTGGTTGTCTCCGACACCATTGGGACCAATTCCAATCTGAAGTCGAAGCAATACTTTTCTCAGTAAACGAATTTCAGTAAAGAGTAAAGAAGGAGTTTCCACCTTCATTCATAAATGTAAATTTGTTGCATACACTGCCGCGCAATCGATTTTTGAAGTATTTTAAGAAGTAATTTTGGAGTTACTGTTATTATAATATGTACCTAATTGTTTATTTATGTATTTTTATAACTTTCTTTGATTATTTAATTTTTTTTATTTTAACATAATTTTTTTTTATAATAAAATTTTCTGTTTACAAAAATTAAATAGAGTTTCAAAACACATTCCAGTAAACTCGAATAAAACTCGTAATATATTTATAGTCATTATAAAAAATCTAAATAATTTATTTTTTTTAAACATTGCTTTTTTTTAAATGCTTAAACATTCCTTATGTTGGACAAAATTTTTGGGTCCCAATGTGTCCCAATTAAGCGAAATTGACTATATTTTTCCATGATGATTTATTACGGTCCTTGATCATACATATGATTCAATTTGAGAGTCCACACACTCATGTGATAGAAGCAGCTATATGTACTTGCAAATGTCTTGTTCTCCGTGTGCTATTTATTTTTGCACTAAATGAGAATATGAGGAATTCGAGGATTACAAGGAGTACGCGGTCATGCGTATTCAACCGATACGATCATATTCACCCGATGGGAATATGAGAGCATGTTATTGAAATATTACATCATCTGTATTTTTTTAAAACACTTGGAGGGAATTTGAAAAATTTGAGGGCATGCTGTTAATGCAACATCAGTAATAATTCGTTGAACCAATTGATAGGTTAGGTTCAGATATTGAAAGTGGTTGCAGGTTCACATTATTCAATGCATACATCGGTATTCATACGCCTTTCAAACAGTTCAAGCCTATTTCTAACTGCATTATGTCAAATTGTCTCAACATATTATTTCTAAGTTACATAATATTTTCATCTAGAATGACTGTCTTCTAATGACTGTTTTTTGTTATCATTGGTGATAGGAAAGCGGACAACGCGAGGTAAACATTTACAGATTATACATATCACAATCATGCATGAAATCTGTGTGGTGTTTGCTGGGGTTTCGCTTTGGTTCTTCCATAACATTCCTATTATTATTTGTCATTTCTACTATGTATATATGTACATACACGAGCAGCAGTTGTTGGGCGCATGCTACTTTATACATCCAATAGGTTGGACCTGTACATGTTCAGGCAGTGGCGGTTGAGGGAAGGGAAATGCCCAAGTGTCTGTAAAGCGGCTAAATGGGCTTTTAGTACAATGTATGGCTTCATATTATTACATTGGTGTACTTACATATTATATTATCTAATGTTATTTGTATGATGACGTTCTGAATAATGATCTAACCAAAACCCCATTCACTTTACAACAAAATTTTCAATATGTAGTATCTTTGGTTCTAATTTCTTTATAATTATTCCTTTACCGGGAAACAAAGCTTAATTTAATTCCATAATATTGTTTCTGTATTTTTATGATATTGTATCTTAATTACTTTTAGTCTTTATAAATGAGGCGCTCAGCGGAAGAGTGGCCCAACCCACAAAAATTCATAATCAGCGAAAACATCATTTGTTATATATTTTTGTCATATCTATGAAACTACAGTAGCCCAACTTTAATTTCACTATTTCAAAGACCCTTTGAAATTAGTGAAAACTAAAATTGGGATATGACAGAAATATGTATATAAAAATATTAAATATTTTCCGCCGAAGTGAGTTGGGCCACTCTACCGCTAAGCGCCTCAAATATGTACTTATCCAACATTATGGTTTCATCGACTGAATGATTATTTTATTCTCCATTCATATATTTACAGTTTTCTTCTTTGCTTTTTCCATTTTGGTGTTTTTTCTGCCACTTTTTCATTATTTTCCTCTCCTGTAAATTTCCGTGTATAATAAGGTGTTGTACTATAAATTTAATGAATGTATGTTGGAACTGGGAATTATTTGCTTACTATAATAATTATTATAATATGAATACATATTATAATGACCTTTTATAAAATAACACATTTTATTTTTGTCCAAATTTAAAACATGAACATTGTTACCTTTTATCACATTATTAAGGCGGGTCCAAAGCTCGCTCTGCCATTAACGTTTGCCGTGACAATCCCTCAAATATCACATCAACATTTTCTGTTTTCTGTCTCCTCTGTTTGTTGAAACACGGTTGAAAGATGGTGGAATTCACACTGTGAAGTTCGCGCGGTCCACTCAATTTGGCTAGTGGTCTGGAGTAAGGACCTGTCCACTCGTACGCAATGAACACTTGACATTTGACATTTTTGGCGTTTATATCAATGTTAAAATGCATTCTGATGAAAAGAGATGCATCAGGGAGGAAACACAGATATTTTAATAGATATTTATTTATCAGGAAAGATTTCTAACTAATATCGGTTATTGCACGACCTAAAGTTACTATTAAGAATTTAGACTGCGTAAATAATTATGTAGCATCAAAAATAGAATACCGATTTGAATTGGTCAATTTCTCCCGATTTATAAATTAATAGACTTTATTTACAAGTGAGTTCACGAAAGAAATAATCATCCATTACGACAGTATTATTAGGTCCGCGCAGTTGACATAACCGCAAAAAACTTGACGTTTGTCATTTATATAAATATTAAAATGCCTTCTGACGAAGAAAAGATGCTACATCCAAACGCCATTGTGCTACATCAGGGAGAAAACACAGATATTTATTTATCCGGAAAGATTTCCAACTAATATCGATTATTGCAGGACCTAAAGTTACCTTTTAAAAATTTCCATTGTGTAAATATTTACGTCAAAAAGAGAATAATTATATTAATATTTGATATTATATTATAATTTTATTATCAAATATTTTTATTATTATATTATATTTAGGTATAATAATATTTTAAACTCGTGATTATGCTCGCTCATCGCACATAACCACAAAAAGCCGTTCCGTTTATTCTCCATACATGACCGCATCGCGCGGCTCCTGTCAAAAAAGTTCCCCCCGCCGGCCCCCGCCTGCCTTCCCGCTTCACCCGGGATGGGATGTTTATGATATTAATATTTTCCACCAAGCATGGAAAGCTCGAAACACAACAAAAATTGTCAATATTTATCATTTTAATGGGATTGTCATGGCAAACGTTAATGGCGGAGCGAGCTATGGACCCGTTTTTAGCATGATGTGGTAACCAACAAATAATGTCTCTAAAACATTGTTCTCATATTTAGACATTAAATTATACTGTAAGATAAACTCTTTTTCATGTAATACTCTAAATTGAACTAGGCTTCTTCAAGTTAGCCGAAGGTGTTATTGATTTGCCAAATTTGCTGATGAATCTAGAGAATCAGTATCATTATGGTTAGTTATTAATGTGTTCAATTCAGAGCAATCAAATCCAATGTAACCAACTTGCTGTATTCTATATATAAGTTTGACTTTCTGTGTGTCTGTCTGTGGCATCGTAGCTCCTAAACAAATGGACCGATTATGATGCGGTTTTTTTTGTTTGAAAGCTGACTTGATCGAGATGGTTCTTAGCTACTACAATTCATGAAAGTCTGTTCGGGCGTTTCAAGGTCATCAGCTCTTTTTGTGTCGGGGTTGCTTAAAATTTTGAAAATTTTACTTATTTAAATATATAACCATTGTTTGGTACCCACATGAAAAGCTGAACACTTTTTCCTATAAACTTTAAAGGGTCAGATTCTGTTGTAATTTTGGGTGGTTGTTTTAATTGCAAGGTGTTGGGTATTTAATAAGGTGAAGTTTTGGGTTTATTAGCAGTGGAAATTAATTTCTCTACATTATTATGGAAATCATTCAACGCTAAATTTTTAATGGTACATCAAATAAAGTAATTAATGGAAGCATAAATTTTAAATTCAATATCTACCAAGTAGACTTTAAATGCTATCCATTTTCGTATAAAATGTTTTCCGCTATCATATATTTTTTTTATATAAATATAAAGTGATTTCATAATACATTATCGAAAACATCAATTTGTTATTGTTTATTTTTCAGATTGTCCCTAACTTGGTGAGGATATTAAAGAATTTGATTCTGGCTGGGTATTCTCCTGAACACGACGTCAGTGGAGTTTCAGATCCATTCTTACAGGTAAACTACACATTACATATGTATAATATATTGTTTACAGGCGTATCTGTGACTTATAGATAAGCCTGTATTCAATAGTCACGGTAGAATGATAGACACGTTTTTGAGATTGTTTTTCTTGGATAATAACTTGTTTTTTTAAGAACTGTAATATAATATATTCAGTAAACTGAAGCGTATACAGTGAAACTCTCGTTTTCCAAGCAACAAGGAAAAAAACCTCTTGTGGGAAAACCTTATATGTGGGGTAAATTGGCCCATTCAGCCACCGAAAGACAAAAAAAATTTGCTTCAAAAGCTGGTTTCACTTTATAAGTATCAATAAATTGCTTACCTTAAATTCCAAAATTTACAGATTGTTTCAAATATTCCTCATCCATCGGCATCAACAGCAGCCGCTCGTGACTTTTGAGTGTGCTAGAGGGCTAATATTTAAAAAAAAATGGCATTATTGAAGTTTTTGTATTTGGAAGCTATTTTTGTTTTTTTTTATATTTGATTTTTTCTGCGAAATTTTCAGAAAATCGGTGCAATGCACTGCCAAAATAAAATTTCCTATAAAAAATAGATTGTCGAAAAAAAATAAAAAATCGTTTTGGACTAAACAGCATTATTAATGTCAAACTTAGCACTCTACTCAAAAGTCACGAGCTGCCACTGGTCACAAACACAATGTACTGGCTGGAGGACGTTTACTACTAAAGAATTTTTTGAGAGATGACCGACGGGAACCAAGGTACACGGCCTTTCCAAAGTTCGGCCCTGTACCCTAATGTTTATATATACACATACATAATGTTTATAAATTAAATCAGTTTCGTAAAATTAACAAAAATTATATTATGATGAAACATTGGTATTTGCATTGTCCACCATTGTCTAATCAAAAACAATCAGATTGTTGTTTATCTCTCAACAATAATTGAGTTTATTGTGCCTAAAATAGACTTGCGTTAGTTTTCCATTAAAATTGACCCGGTTGACTAGTTGAGATAATTGTTTATTTAGTTGGCCATTCTATTATTCTTTGTAGGTCAAATTGAACATTACTTATTCTGATTCATCAATGAACAAGTTGTAAACTGATTTATTTGTATCAACTGAATTATTTAGCGAGATAGATTCTATATACAATGTAAATAACTAAATTGGAATGGTCATCACAGCTATTACTCAAGTGTTAAATCTTAAGAGCGTATAACCAGAGAAAACCAGAAATATGTCATTTTTAAATCAGTGTTTAGATGTATTGACTCTTTTCCCACAAAAAAATTATAGATTGATTTCGAAAGATTGTTCTTTTATCTAGTAAACGTATGTTTTAAATTTTCAGAAAAAATTATAATTTTTAGTATAATAAAGTTACACCATAGGTCGTTAGCGGATTTGTTAAATTTTCAAAAAGTACATTTATTATACAACACCCATTGCAAATCATATAATCATGCAGTAAAATAAATCAAAGCATTATCTGTCAAAATAACATTTCCGTGTATCGGTAACCCTAAAGAACCCGAAAAAATTTATTAGATATATTTTTTTAAAAATTTGAATGTAAAAATGCTTAAATTGAAAATCTTTATGTTTATTTAGGTTCCCTATGTGATGTAGGTTCACCAGTTTTCCGCTTGTTTTCGAGTTTTCGGACACCGTGTATATACATGTGTTTCTTGACGAAAATTGGTCCGTTTGTGTATTTATTTGCGCACTTACAGACTAATATATTTCAGATTTTTTTACATTCTTATTTTGCTCAGACATTATTGAAAAATGATGAATACTTATGATCAAAAAATAATTACAAAAAGTACATAATTTTAATAGTTTTATCAACACCCCTTTCACCATTTTTGGATGTAGGTATAAATAAAACAAATTTTGAATGAAATAAAATCGATATTGAGTTATAATTTTGAAAAGCTGGTACGGAGAGTAATTAATCTTTCTCATTGGAACCGCCCTGTACGATCGTAAGAACATCTTTCGACGAAATGTGGATTTTCGGCCGCTGGCTGGTTAAACACTCTTAAAGAAATACTTGTGTCCCTCTAAAAGCAGTTTTTTCTGTATAAAATTTCTCGGTCAAATTTACTATTTTCAGCTTGCAATGTCATTTTCATTGGAAGGTTTGCAGTTCACACATATTCATATAAAAAAATATATTGTTGCTGTTTATATTGTGGATACAAAAAATCAATAAATTTAACTCCTAAGGCTATGACCCAAGTGCTCACGGGAACTAACCGTAAACCGTCTCCGCAAAGAATGATAACTCCTTAGGCCAGGGGTCATCAATTCGGCCTGCGTGTAGTGAATTTAGCACTTAATTATAAGTATGGCCCTATGGCTGGAAAGTCTAGAAACCCCTGCCTTAGGCTAATTTGTTCGCTTCGTTGTATCTCCCTTACCGTCATGGTCAGAAATATGATCTAAACGGTGTTAGAAAGAGAAAACACCATGCTTTATATTCAAATCTAGAAGTTAATCACAGAAAAATTAGGGAAGGATCACTCACTACTGCCATCTTTTCTTGGAACTCAGTAGAAACTGACTCAAGCTAAAAACCAACGTTTTAGCTGTTTACGGTAATTTCAAAACTAAATTTGCAAAAACAATCTACCTAAATTTATGCAGGCATCGCTCAAGGGCCAGAGCGTTGCGATCTAAATTTGGATAGCCATCGTTCGACTGATTATAGTACACACATACTCGTAAGAAATTACAAATTAATTAATTCATGTTACCTTGTAGGTGAAGATTCTCCGCCTCCTCCGCATCCTGGGCAAGAATGACGCAGAGGCATCGGAGGCCATGAATGACATCCTGGCGCAGGTGGCCACGAACACGGAGACCAGCAAGAATGTTGGCAACACCATCCTCTACGAGACCGTCCTGTCTATCATGGACATCAAATCAGAGAGCAGTCTGCGGGTTCTGGCCATCAACATCCTGGGCCGGTTCCTGCTAAACAATGATAAGAATATCCGCTATGTGGCCTTGAACACCCTGCTACGGACCGTCCACGTAGACACTTCCGCCGTGCAGAGGCATAGAACCACCATTTTGGAATGCTTAAAGGTTACATTTTTATTTAACCACTCAACAATGTAATAAGATATACACATTAATATGACAATAGCAGTCAAGTACAATAAGCGTGTTTTCACGTCAACGCGTATGTTTCCACAGAAATCATTATAACTCCGTTATTGTTCTAGTGACATCCCTAAAACAAAAAGTAAAAGCTCAATAATAAATCAAGCCACCCATCACTATTTAAGTTGTCCATAGAAATACATAAAAATACCTTTTCTGTCAGATACATACACGGTTGATACATATTTTACCCGCCAAATCGCCAACACGCCGTTAGACATTGTTATTTTTTTATTAAATATTCTTGTACAAAATGATAAAAATGTGAGGTGACTAAATTGTTTATTATAAATTTATACAATAGAATAAGTATTGTTTTTTTACACAATCCGTGATTTTAGTACCGTTTTCACATAAAAACTTCACATGAGTCATTTTTACATTTTTTTTTATGTTTGCATTCTAAATTTTAATATTTACAAATGTTAATATTTATTTGTAATATAATAATTTGAAAACTTATTTCCTAACCTTTCAAAAAAAGTTTTTAGTATTCGGCTACGTTCAGAAATTTTTTTTATAGAGCTTTAATTGTGAAGCGGAAATAACACAAAGTTTTCGTAAATCTGACATTTCATATTCGCGATAGATCAAGTGCATATTCGCGATAGATCGGAGTGGTTAAGAAAGACAAACACTACCAGGTTACGAAGAACCTAACAATATTTTAATAAATTCTACTGCCATCATTATAAGCGGAAGGTGCAGCTTGTGCAATGATGGAGAACATAGCTTGCAGCGGAATTATACCCACGATGCCTGGGATTCAGCTTCAAATAGTAACACAGTAGAACCACGTTAATTCGAAATCCACAGGATATCAAATTTTGAATTAACTAATTCCCCCGTAATTCGAAATTTGATAAAAAAAAAAAACCTTTCCTCTGCCGCCCCTTTAAATTTGGGTAGGTTCTTCGGAGTTAATTTGTAAAAATACCATATAAATATAGATTGATTTCCATATAAATCAAATTTTCGTAGACAGCCCTTTCAGCCCGGATATTCAAAGTAAATTCGTAAAAATTCTACATATTTCATAGTGCTTTCACACAAATGAAGTATTGAATTCCTTAAGTCTAAACTTAAACTTTAGGGCATTTCAGCATAAATTGATATTTCTCTTTAAAAATACAAATTTTTTAAATTATTTTACCTATGAAATCGAAATTTGTAAAAAAAAAAATTTATTGACAGGAATAGCTTATTATTACAAAAGTTTATCTGAACTTTCTAGAGACTCCTTAGATTGAGCTCCTTAGCTCCAAGCAAATTATAATAAAATTTATTATTTTTGTTTTATAATGTATGTAACTTTTATTGACAGGATCCCGATGTGTCGATTAGACGGAGAGCGATGGAGCTGTCCTTTGCGTTGGTGAATGCGCAGAATGTAAAGACCATGATGAAGGAGTTACTGGCATTCCTGGAGCGCTCGGATCCCGACTTTAAGGCCCAGTGCGCCAGCGCCATTGTCTTCTCCGCCGAAAAGTATGCACCCACTAAGAGATGGCACCTCGACACCTTACTCAAAGTCTTAATAGCTGTAAGTACCTGTAACATTACATTAACAATTATTAATAAGGTTTGTTAAGAAATTGCACACAAAAATGGGGGAGCCACGATTGTTTGAACGTCAGCACCAAGATGGTTCCGAGGTAAAATAATATAACTTTAAAAAAACACTCCCAAGTTTTTCACATCAACATTCAGAAATTTAATACTTTAAGGCGATCCAATAGTACAGGAAAAAATTGAAATCGGAATTCACGCCCCTTTATGGGAGAAGTTTAAAAATTCTTAAGAAATAGCTTTTGGAAAGGTTGAAAAAGGTATTAGAGAATTTTTTTTTTACAGGTTGATTTCGTAAAGGCCTGTAAAAACATTAATTCCTTTTTTACACGTTGTTTATTGTAATAAAACGGAATTTTAAAATTGATTTCACGAAAACAAGCGACGCGGAGCCTTATACGTCTATTCCCCGCTCCGTCCGGGGGAGTACTGATAGAAAATAGGTGTGGCTGCCAGTCGTTCTTCGGTGGACAGTATAAGGTTCACTTTGAAATTCCAAATTCGTCGACTGCCTTATTGTCGCCGTAATGTCAAAAATAACAATGCAAAAAAGCATATTGTATTTTATTTTGTGTGGTTCGGGCTTAAATTTCAATATTTTTTGCGATTATCATAAAAGAAACTGAATTTGCCACATTAAACAATAAAACCATTTCCGAAAAGAGGTTTATGAATAGGAGAGTTTTGACTTCAAAGTGTTTTTTATAGACCTTATAATTTTTTTTTCTATTAAAAAATTATTAAAAAAATGACCAGTATTTTTAAGGGCCAAAATATGTTCTACACGCAGTATTTAATTGAAGCATCCATAATACTTCTAAGCGATCAAATTTTCAAAACAAAAACATATGATTTTGCTTTATTTAGTATGGCTTCATCTTAAGGCCCGTATCGCACACTGGGGATATTCACAAACGACTCTTGTATCAAATGAGTCGATCCATATCTGTTGCTATTATTTTTGTTGATTTTTGTTGATTTTTTGTTAATTTTTGTTGATATTCTGTTTCTATAATTATATGTAATTTTCTTACTGTACAATATTTTGTAATATTCTGCAGTATTTTTGAAAATATTATTTTTCCATTTTTGTAACTATACATATTATTATCTATATATATAATTACATAGAATAGCTCCCCAGTTAGACCCGAGAATATTTCTCTACTAATTGGGTAACCAAAAAAAGTGATGTCTGATATGAAATGTAATATGTATTTATTGTGAATATTTACTTTTTTTCTAAATAAATAAAAAAAAAAAAAAAAATAAAAAATAAAAAATATGTGAATTTCTATCCAACTATTTTGTTAGACTTCATACATAATGCGATTTGTCGACTAATTATTCGACTCATTTGACAGAGTTATTGAAATAAATGATAAAAAAAAATCTGGAGATGGAAACTATCCATAACTATAACCGAAATATGTAAGATAGGATTTAAAGGAGAAGGTGTGGATTGACATTTGAAAAAAAGTTAATTTGACATCATTCTCATGTACATAATTCCTTTGCAGCAATGAATGCTCTAGAGTCAATATTTCTTTTCTTGTACGGGTGACCCAACATTTTCTTTTATATGGTTTTTATGCTTATAATAAAGAAAAAGAAGAACATTATCTTCATTGCTGCTAGAGTCACTTGACCATCGTTTTAACTTCATAACTGCATTAGGAAAAATGATTAAGTACAGTAAAATTCGTGTAGCACCATGGTACGGAAAGCAGCATTAAAGAGTATCATATCAGTATAGCTTGTAAAAAACCACCTTCGGGCAAAGACACTCTAAATACATAGCTTGCAAACTATACAATACACTACCAACTATGATCAGACAAACTGACTCCTTTACAAAATTCAAACAAGATATTAAAAAATGGATTATAAGTATTGGACGCCTCACTATTACAAACATCAGTAAAATAAATCACACATAGACAAAAATAACTATTCACATACAACCTAACCCTTAGAAAATAAATGAAAATAATGGAATCCTGTCAAATTGACCTTTAAATAGATTAGGCAGAATTTACTTCTCTACTTCATCTCCAACATTTATAAAATAACTCTCTTTAAAAGATTTACCACCCTTCCAATCACCTTTCTGTTTTAATTCTATTCAAAGTGATATGTATTTTACCTTAAATATCTTTGTAACTACAATATTCATTTATATACCTGTACGCCTGTCTCGACACAGGTATACCCTAGTGAGACAGGCATATACATAAAACCATATATTATATTATAGATAAATAAATAAAAATTTAAAAAAAGTAATATCTTTGTGTGCGAGATGAGCTTAACATTTTTTTTTTTTTTTTTAAATAAATAATTATGTTCTGGCGGCTCGAAACATTTTTGTGTGGTAAATGGCTAAGACTGTAAAATATGACATTTTGAGGCAGCCAATTTTTTTGTTTTAAATTTTTTAATATTGAATATTGATTTATTTGTCAAATTTTGATCTATTCCAAAAAATTCAACCAATTTCCAAATATTTAATTGCGTTTGAAAACAAAACTTTTTCAGCAACAACAAAATCGGTAACACGGTGTTTTTCAATCTTAGCACTCCAACACACTCATAGGTCACAAGCTACCACCGATAATAGGAATAACCGATGATAGATCAGATAATAGGAATAACCGATGATAGATCAGATAATAGGAATAACCGATGATAGATCAGATAATAGGAATAACCGATGATAGATCAGATAATAGGAATAACCGATGATAGATCAGATAATAGGAATAACCGATGATAGATCAGATAATAGGAATAACCGATGATAGATCAGATAATCTTGATATTTTTCTACATATTAATATTACCTACTTTGTTTAGTATCGACACTTTTAAGAGTCAATGCCGAATTTCAATCTTTGTTGTACGTATGATTATTTGTCATTCCAGGCGGGCAACTATGTGCGCGATGACATGGTGTCATGCACCATCCAGCTGGTGTCGGGCTGCGGAGACCCCTCGCTGCAAGGGCGTGCGGCGCGCCGGCTCTGGACCTCACTGAGCTCCGCCTCGGCACCCGACCGCCAGCCGCTGCTGCAGGCTGCCGCGTGGGTCATCGGTGAATACGGGGACATGCTGGTGGATCCCAGCACGGCTGACGCTGAAGGTAAACCCTTAAACTGGCATCAGTGTCAAGCGGAATATCCTTGCTTCTATGGCGAAATCATTTATCAGAATATTTTGAAGCTCTCTAATTGTATGATTTTCCAAAGGACTGGAAAACAATGTTATTAAATATTAAATGAAAAAACACACTTTGTAAAACACCACTTTATTTGAATTAATAATTATTTAACAGCCAACTAGGTTTCGCTTAGCTCAAGCTTCATCAGGGCTATTATATTAACTGTTAATGTAATAGCCCTGATGAAGCTTGAGCTAAGCGAAACCTGGTTGGCTGTTAAATAATTATTAATTCAAATAAAGTGGTGTTTTACAAAGTGTGTTTTTCATTTAATATATAATGTCACAACACAAAGTATTTGCTTCCTTCGATAAAATGTTATTAAACTTTAGAACCTAATTAATGCCTCTTTTCAAACAGAATGTATAGATTTCAGATTGCCTTACCAATTTACCTTGCAGAAAAAATATTATGTGGATAAATAAATAAACATCCATTCTCACCCAGCTATGGGCATCTTCAGACTGGAATCCGATGACAGATGCTCAATAGCATGGGGAAAAATAAACACTAAACTATTGTATCGAATAAGTCATTCAGACATTTGGCTGGTTTGATAGTGTTTGTAAATTTCTAAAATGCTAAAAAATTCTTCCCCATTATTTATCTTTGAAATGTGTACCAGTGTACCTATATTGCGTATAAAACAAATTTACTTGAACATTACATCCCATTTGCTTTGTGAACGTAGTTAATATTACATCACATGTATTTTTAATGATAATGTAAATTGATTTTACCTGTTTTTGTCTTTCAGATGACATTGAGACTCCAACAGAGGAACAGGTTGTGGATGTTTATCAAAAGCTGTTATGGTCAACACAAATATCTGTTACTACAAAACAATATTTACTCTTGTCATTAACTAAGTTATCCACAAGATTTACAAACGGAGACGAGTAAGTCAATGTATTGTGAATGCATTTTATACTTTACCTGTAACAACTTATTTAATTTTTTTAACCTAATTTGTTTTTGTTTCAAACAGTAGTGATGTTAACCCTTTTTGGATGCCTTAAAATATGTATATATTTTTATTTTTTTTAGTTTGACTTACCCTTCTGATTTTAATTTGGAACTAATTTTCTATTATCTACTTTTATTTTTTCTCATATTAAAAAAAAAAAAATAGTTTTGTGTGTATAATATTTCTTTGTTATTTGTTTTGTAGTGAATTTTACGTATTTAATAATAATTATTAAAAGATTGCCGTTCTATAGGAAAATACGCCAAATCATCGACACATTTGGCTCTCACCTGAACGTAGAGCTGCAGCAACGGGGGGTGGAATTCTCCCAGCTGTTCCGGCGCCACGCCCCGCTCCGGGCCGCCCTGCTGGAGCGGATGCCACCGCTGGAGATACAGGACAAAGCCAACAGTGATGATGCTAATGAAGATGAAGGGCTCCACCTTAACGGAGATGACAACTCTACTGTCAACAGTCCTACTTCCCATCGGATAGAAGAAGAGGTAAATATTGATTATTATTAGATCATCTCGAGAGGGATTATTCTGTGTAAGAATGTTAACAGTTCCGATCTATCGCGAATATGCAAGTTTTTCGTCTTAAACGATATATCAGATCTAAAAAAACTTTGTGTTACTTCCGTTTCACAATTAAAGCTCTGAAACATTTCTGAACGTGAAAACTAAAAACTGTTTTTGAAAGGTTATGAAATAAGCTTTCAAATTGTTATATTATAAATGCAAACATAAAAAAATGTAAAAATGACTCACTAAAATCACAGATTATGTAAAAAACAATACTTATTCTATCGTATAAATGTATAATAAACAATTTAGTCACCTCACTTTTTTATCATTTCGTGCAAGAATATTTAATAAAAAAATAACAATGTCTAACGGCGTGTTGGCGATTTGGCGGGTAGGTCTTTTTATGTATTTCTATGGACAACTTGAATAGAGATGTGCAGCTCGATTTATTACGGACCTTCTACTTTTTGTTTTAGGGATGTCACTAGAACAATAACGGAGTTATAATGATTTCTGTGAAAACACGCGTTGACACACACGCTTATTGTAATTGATTGCTATCGTTATATTATCGTGTATATCCGCTTACGTATCGAAGTGGTTAAAAGAGGCAATTGTACATAGGTGAACCTCGGTCAAAAGCTTTCCTTTTTTTTCTTGACAATTCAAAAATGTTGTGTTTCTTATTACAGAATGCACTGCTTGATCTTTTGGGAGGAACAGACATTATCAGCAATGGAGACAGTTTACAGATCTCACAAAAAAGTGGCATCATTGATACAAATGGTTCCTCCAACAATCAGGTAATATCTTTAATGATGTTGCATGTCAAACATCTATTTTGTGTTAATATCTATGCTGATGTATGTAATATCTTATTTGGATAGAACTTATTGGATCTCCTGGGAGGACTTGATCTGAACACACCGTCCCTGCCGATGAACACGGACAACACCTTTGACCTGAACCGTCACTCGGATGTCATGATCAACTCCAATATGGCAGCTAGTCTTGTTAACAACAACATGACTTCCACCCCGCAGATGTTTGGTCTGGGATCACCCGTTCAAAATAACTCCAACTTCCTTGTTGACGGCCTCTTCTCTTCTAACATCATAGAACAACCTAAAGGTAATAGAATCTATATTCTCAGTGCAACATAATTATGCAGTATAATCAAACATCGTAATATTTATGTCCAGTTTTTGTTTGTTCATATCTTGCACCAATTCCTAATTCTTCCACTCTTATGTTTTCTTTTTCAGAACTCCCCTCAATGACTGCGTTTAATAAAAATGGACTTAAAATCATGTTTGCTCTGGAGAAGAGTACGGAACAAAGTGACACTGTCAAAATAACAATGTCTGCACACAATAGTCTACCATCCACCATGACAGACTTTTTATTCCAAGCTGCTGTCCCAAAGGTAATTACTCCGTCGACTTCTTAGCCCTGCCGAGCTATTCCGTAATTTTTGTGAGATCTTAAGATAACGTGCGAGATCTCCTGTCAAATGAGTGTCAGATTTGGGTGGTAGAGTTGGCAACGCTGCCTGTCATAAACTCAGATATGGGTGATTTTCTATGGCTGTTATTTGCGTTTTCTATGGATATCAGCCAGCTTCGCCGTTTTTAAATAGTTTTAAACACGAAATACTGTAAATATTCATGATTATTTATCCACTTAAAGTATGTTTAAAGTTGTATACCGTGGATTTGACATTTGCGAAATTTCGTTTCAACCCAAATTCGCATGAATTACTTAGTTTATCAAAATTAATCAAATTATATTTCACTCGTATTTGTTTGAGAGAATCAAATTTGTTTATTCTCTTTAGTTGCTGAATGTATAATTGTTAGTGGCAGATAATGCCGGAAAAACACTTTATTTAGAGGAAATCTAACCACAGGCGAAGTACAATCGTCGCAATAGTGACTTTAGAACTTCAAACTTGTATTACTTGAACGTATGTCAGTAAACTAGATGACAGCCAAACGTCAGTATGAAATTTGAATATTCGACATCTCCACCCGTTGCTTTTTTTATTTAATAACTTTGTCGTGCAAATGACCACAGTATGCAATTAAAAACGTAAAATAAATAATCACGCATTCATAAAATATGTGACAGCTATGACAGCCAGCGTTGCCAACTGTACCACCCAAATCGGACACTCATTTGACAGGAGATCTCGGACGTTATCGATCTCACAAAAATTAGGGAATAGCTCGGCTGTTCTGATCTGGATGCAAATGACCCATAATGGTTAGCCCCTAAAAACACTAATGTATAAATACATTAGTCCAACTTACTAACAATCTCATATTTTTTCAGACATTCCAGCTGCAAATGCTGTCTCCATCAGGAACCGTCCTTACTTCGCAGGGTGAAGTTACTCAAGTCCTCAAAATTACCAACACAACCAAGGTGATTTTATTATTGTATTTTTGAAACATTATGTGCGTACATATTTCTCTCTAGGCACATATGTCAATCCAAGAACCCAAGAGAATTAACAAAATTCTAATCAGTTGTACATTTTGATGATTTATTAAATATGCGTTTCCAGGCTACCCTCCGCTTGAGGATCAGACTCTCGTACACCCTGGACGGAGTCCCGGTGCTGGAGCAGGCGGAAGTGAACAACTTCTCCATGGACACATGGAACTGACCCGACGTGTGGCCAGCCAGGAGCTGCCAGGAGAGGAGGAAGGAGGTGGCCTGCCGCAGCTCCCCTGAGAAGTGTCACCGTCACCTACTCCTGCCAGAATGTTTTGTGTTTGCTAAACTCTATCAGTCTCGTCATGTAAATACTTGTGCGATAAGTATATTTTGTCATATTCATAAAAAGACAATCTCCTTTTGGCATACAATGCTTTTGTGTTATTTCAGGTTTTAAACAACACAACAAGTTCTCACTTAAGTTAATTCAAATAAGCTAGTACCTACGTATTCCAGTTTTGACTCCACCCGACACAAAATGAACTGTATATTATTATTCTGGTGAAGCCAAACAACAATAAAGCAATATTTGATCAGTATCAGTATGAATTGTGCAGATGTATCTAAACAATATTGGGAAATTTGTACATCAACTTTGCAATAACTTACATGTTCATAATTATTGTAAAAAAATACTTAAATTGCTAGTGACTTTAAATTATCGGCAAAATTATTTGTTATTGTAAAATTGTTATCTTTTCTTTGTTTATTTTTTTTTTTAATTTAGCATTATTATTATTATAATATAGAAAAATATAACACTGTAAAAACAATGAGAACCATAAGAATATGTTAAATTTATATTATGTATTTTACTTCTACTTATTAAATGTAAAATTTAAAAATCAAGAATATTGTTAAAAAATGATACTGAAATAAAATTAACAAATTCATTTTTTTTAATCTTAACATTCATTCGTTTTTTTTTCTTACCATAACTAATGTGATAACAGGCATCCTCGGGCCGTTTCATACTTAAAATATGAAGGCTAGTTAACGTAATGTTATTTAATGCTAGTTACGGTCAGAGAAGAAGAGAAAACAGGAAAAGAAGTCTTGAAATTCAGATTTAGTCACTGAACGCTATCAAGATGTGTCGTTTCAATTTCAATTGGAGTAGTAGTGACTTTTGAAAGAGATAAAACATTTTTCAGAAGACTTTACAGTAGTAGAATGGGAAAGTCAACTCAGTGCCACATTAAACTTACTTTGTGACTCTCACTGTCTGAACATAATATAATGAAATGGGGGTGATTTGGAGTCCACTCTTTGAATGATTGACTTGCAAATTTTAATTTTGTATCATATTATCAATTAAAGTAAAGCGTTAATTAAAGTAAAAGTTAGCGTTACTTGAATGCCTTCTGTATTCAACTCTCTTTTTCATTGTGTTAAATGCACGGCACTAAGTTACTAACTGGGACATTGGACTTATTCTATATCATTAGCTTACGAATTGCTATCCCTGCGGCCTTATTCTAAACAGCATACAGAGACAGGTGAGCTAACATTGTATAACGCCTTTACAAACAGAATGAAATTGGTTTATTTTTCTATATGAATTTAACGTGCAGCATAACCGCTTGACACTTGTACTTAGTATAAATTAGTTCACAATTTTTTTGGGCAGAATTATGTTGACATTCCAATATTTATTTTTTATAATCAATATGCTAAATGATGTGAAACTAAAATTGCACTTTTCAGTTGGAGAATGTTTTATGAAGCAAATACTTAGTTAAAGCATCTTAATACTGAAAACTTTAGATAATTGTATAGACTGATAATTTGTGAGCCCCTTGTTTGTTATCTAAATATATTTTATTATTTTTATTCATATTATGATATTGGACTACTTGTAAGTATGAAGTGTAACAACTCGATACTAAAATCAAATTTATCATTAAATAAAAGTCAATACTTATTGACTATCTTTGAAATGTTAGAGCATTAAATATTATTATCGTTTACTGCTGCTGAAAAAATTAATTTTAATTATTTTTATGTAACATCTCACAGTATTTTATATTTAGAGCATTGTATTACACATAGTTAGAAAGAATGAGCAGGTTTTTCTGAAATAGGTTGCTCGAATGGTAGGTTTATATATACACAAACTCCCCAAATCCATAAAGACAAACATACTATGCGATACATTTTAATGCATCTTGTAGATATCTGCTTATAGGTGATATACAATAGCATAATTTTAATTTTCGGTGCTTACAAAAAACAAAAAATTATTGTTATATATTGCAAGATATTTAAAAATGTTAATGAAAAACTGACAACTTTAATTTTATAATATTGCGTCAATTTATTTTTAACTATCAATTTCTCAGAACCATTGGTAATGTAATTTATAAGCTATTATTTTGACCTTTTTCTTAAATGAATAAAAAATTCACAAAAAATATAAAATAAACAATTTTTATTTATTCATACATTATATTTTGTGCTTTTAGAGCAAACTATACAGGGACGAGAAAACTTTGACTGGACTGTTGTAAATAAAGCAATGCTTTCTAAATATTAGGTTTATAAGATGCATAAGGATGAAATCAATGGTTTTACTTAAATAAATGTTTATTAATGCAAATATAAAAAGGGCTGAGACATGAACAACATTATTATTCGGTCATAGAGTTATCAGGTTTGCCGGAGACGCTGTTGAAAAGGCGATCCTTAATCATTTGTGCCATCAGGCCGTGAATGACCTCGATGGTGGTTTTGCAAGAATCTTTAGTTGCCTTCATCAGCTTATCTTCAGTCCGCTTTTCGTGGGGATCGGAACCACCCACAATGAATCCCCCACGCCCTACAACATAAAACACGATTATGCAATCAAACACATTTTGATTAATTCACTATAAACATTAATGGGCTGATGCTGATGATCAACATGTTAACATTTGCCTGATGATGATAGTAGGGTAACAATCTGCATTTTCGATATTTCAACTACATATTTATACTTTTTAGAGCCCATTGGGCCGGTTACAGTGCATGACCGACGGTCGGTGCGTACGTCGGTCGCGCTTGTCATTTGTATGAAAATTCATAAATCGTTCAGTGCAGGACCGACCGTGCGCATGCTTATATCGCTACGCAGTCCGTACGAGAACCGTCGGTCGAGTGCGTGCGCATGCAGACCGTCGGTCGACCGACGAGCTAGACAGGTCGTTGGACCGATCGTATGGATGTCTGGATCATCGTCGTTTCTGTTCCTAATATGTCTACAAAGATAATAAGCAGCAATTAAACTATTCGTAAACGCGTCCATTTCACGAACAACGTCTGGTCAGCTTGTTGGTCAAGCGAGAACTGACAGTACGCACCGACGGTCGGTCAATGGTATGCGATCCTCTGACCGTACGCACCGACCGTCAGTCATGCACTGTAACCGGCCTTAACTGTGGCCTGTGAGCCTTTTAAATAATATTTTATTTAAATTTCAATAAAGAACATTCAACAGTTTCGGTTTGATTTGGCAAAAGGGTTGAGCGGAAAACTTCAGTCTTCGAGGTTTTGAATCAACCGCTCAAAATAATAAGATTTTTCTTACATACTCTTTAAAAAGACAAAATTTTGTGATTTAAGATAAAAGTGTAGAAAAAATATCACCTTTGCAGTGCAGCGCTTTTTTGTGATCTATGTTTATTTGTTAGGGTTACGTTTTATAAAATGTCTTTACTAAATTTTATTTAACTTTCCGAACAATAAAAATCAAAAGTTGCCCAAAATTGCTAGTTGGTATTTTGTTTTAAATATATTCTTTAATATTTTTGAACGATAAAAATCAACAGCATTTATTTGTTTGGCCTTCGAGATATAAAAGTTTCACATGCTGCACTTTGTTTTATGCGTTATATTAATAGTTACCATTTTCGAAAATACAAATACATACATAATAGGTTTGCAATGCCAACGACTGGAAATTTACCAATATGTAAATAAGTTTAACGGCTGGGCGTAATACAAATTCAACAAAAAAAAGTAGTAGTTGATACGTCTACCCTCTGCGGCCCGCGAACAAATTGATAAATTGGCCCTCCGGCTAAAAAGCTTGATCGTCACTGGTTTAGATCTTCAAATGTATCTTATGGTGCATATGAACAGGAGAAAAAAACCAAGAGCAGAGCCACTTAACCGCAAGTGGCGATTCATGCCGTTTGCAGTTGTTTCTTTCCTTTCCCATAATTAGTGGTTTGGCTCATGCTTTTTTCTTCTGTTTATATGCAGCATTAGAATTCGTAATACTTTTACAAGAATCCTGAAGAAGGTCTGCAAACAGGTGTCATGGAAATATTGAGTAGCAAGCCTGCAGGAAGAAGGGATGGACCTCAACTCAGCTGGGAAAGTTTATAAGCAAATGCCACATCCTTGCGTATTTACTAACCAAGAGCAACCTCCGACTGTTCCAATTTATCAGACAAATCGAATATCTGTCCCGTTGTATAGTCTGCATTGGTGATCAGGCTGGAACTGCTCAGCGTGTTGACCCAGTACTTGTTCCACAGGGAGTCCAGGAGCCTCCTGTCCAAAGAGGACTTGAAGTAAGACACCTCCAGAGAGTAGTATTGCTTGCAATGCACTCCAAAATCCTCAATTTTGTTCAACGGAATAGTTTGGTATTCAGACGGCTCCTCGTTGGCTGGTTTGTAACCCTTTAATTTATGATAAAATAGATTAAAACAAAGGTAAAGTTGCCAAATTTCACCTCACCATCTGCTTCTTTTGCCTTCCACTTTGCCAGTGACTATGTATTTCTCAATTTGGCGAACAATGTGTCCAAAGTATCAAGATATATTTTAGGCAGATTGTTGAAAGCCTATTCTGGTTGCCTGGCTCTTACTTTATTACTACTAGAAACAACAACATATTTATGTAGGGGGAGATGGTAAAAGAGGCACTAAATTTCTATTTTTAAATACATCTGTTTGGATTTCGATTTTTTTTTCCAAATTTAGAAGTGAAAATTAACCCACTTCCCGACATCTGATAGAGCTGAAACTCGGATAGACTTGTTGTCGATGACTATGCATTCTAGCAACTGTTGGTGGCACTCATGCATATATGCATTTCTCTGAAATTTTATGACATTATAATAAATTCAAACAATTCTTCGACATTTTAAAAATTTACAGTAGATACGAAATAAATCTTAGTACCATTTGATTATGATTTCGCTTCAGCTTTAGCTATATTTTCTCATTTTAATCGGTCCTGGGGAGAAAGGTTCATCCTCAGTTAAACAAAAAAAAATTAAGTTTTAAAAACATTTTAAAAGTTCACAGCGGTTAGGAGCCAGTCCCTCAGGAAAAAGGTTCAATCGTCAGTCGAACAAAAAAAAATAATTTTTAAATACATCTCAATAAAATTGGATCAAAGTTAATTCTAGAGGTCAGGAAATATGCATAAATATCATAGACATATGAATATTAGTAGACCTGCCCTAAGTGATAAAAGCGTATTATTTTCCCCTCCCATTGGAACCGGCTGGGATCAAGTATGGGTTCGCGTTAATCTAAAAAATGTGACGTCATCATTCTTCTGCGGGCCAGCGTCGAGCACTCATCGGTACATATTACGAAATAACACGGTAAAAACAGTGCCTTGTATTTTGAAAACATGTAAAATAAAAGTAAAAAAACAGAATAAACCGAATTGTCGTATTACATTCCATAGGCAAGCATTATTTTAGACTATTTTAAGCTAATTCAGATCACATAATATGATTGTTTTTCAAAATCCACTATCACTCGAGATACATTTACGGGCGTGTGCCCGTCGTTTTTTACTGGGGTAAGTAAATTATGAAACATTTGTAAAAGTGGCTTAACTGAATACCTCGGCAAAATATTGAACTCGACCTTAAAGGCGACCTTCTTTGCTTATTTGGACTTCGCAAAATTGTTCATTGCGCGGCGTGCAATTCGCGCTCCCATGTAAAAAGGTCTATTCATTCAAAAGCAGAGTTTACTTTTAAGAACTAAATGGTGATATTATAGTGCGAGATGCCTGTATACTGTCAGATTGAGTTTTGACGAATCACATATCACCAAAGCTACCTTCCCACTCTTCGTCCCGCTGCAGTTGGTTTCTACCCCTTCACCTTTCTGTTCTGGTCTATTAATATATATGTCTATGATAAATATGCTAAACTAAGAACCTAATAACATATTTTTTTAATGTTTTACAAATACCCTGAGTTGTATAGTTGTTTCCAGTAGTAATTAAGTTGAAATTAGTGTTATATTTAAAAAAAATTGAATGCTTGAGGTGGAATTCGGCAACTTCACCAAAACAGGCTTTATCATAATACTGTTGTATCAGTAAAGATACTCTCCTTTTTTATATTAACACCACACGAGAAGTTTGGATGATTTTTCCTCAAGTTTGTATTATTTATCTACCAAAAATAAATAAAGCAGGTAGCGTACCTTTGGATAGGTTCTGAAAGCACCGAGGCACACTTTGCCAGCCGAAATGGTTCTGACGGGATCAATGACAATAGCGACAAAGGGCTCCTGGAAGTTTTGGTTCAGCATTTGCGTGGAGACATCGATGCCCGACAGCCAGCAGCCATAGCCGGGGTGGCTGTGGTACCAGCCAATGGCATTTTCTTGCCTGCCAACCTGAAAAATAAACAATGCATATTATTATTTCTCATCGACAGGGGATATTTCACCACCTCTGAGCAACCTGTCGATTATCGCTACTTGCCTTGAGTAGCATACAACACTAGTAACACCACCCTTCAAGTAAATGTATGATTTTACTGCCATATTCACCTACGATAAAAGTTACTTGACAAGTACTCAACGGTTTACTCAGAGGTAGTGAAATACTAATTTTAAAAGTTCCAAAAATCTAATCATAATAATAATATTTATTTAATTTTGAATTACAAAAATGCTAACACAGAAGCTTTGTAGGCATTGATGAAGGTCATGCCAATTAGAGATTCTTTCAATAATCATTAACATTTCACTTTTGTCCTCACTAATGTAAATTAAATCATATCAGAAGCAATTCTATTCAATAACAGTAAAGTATTGAATTAAATTAACATCATCCTAATATATACCTGTTTAGCAGCTTCAATGTACGCCGTCATGTATTCATACGCCTGAGCTTGGGCATTGACCCTCGTCTCCGTTCCTTCTACAGGCAAGGCAAAGGAATCCATCACCAGCATGGTGTTAGCATCCACTTTTCCTGTTCAAAAATTAATATTTTTACTGTGATACATTCATCGGAGAATATAGAACCTTAAATTATTATTATTATTATTATTAAAATGGAAACATGAATAAGCATTCTTACCTAACAGGAGACCCATAACCTCCAGTGTGCCTCCTGACCGTGCGTGCATTACCATCTTTAATAAGGCTAATGCAGAGATTCTTATGTCCTTAAAGAAATGTGGACTAGGAAAAAACAAAGGGAAAATATTAATTCAACCCCTAACTCAGCGGAGGCGTCTGCTAATATCTACAGGAATTCCAAAAACTGAACAAATCGGACTAATATCTATGAGAATCAAAGTGAGGATGAATATCTACAGCTCAAACTGCTGACTAATATCTATGAGAACCAAAGTGAGGACGAATATCTACAGCTCAAACTGCTGACTAATATCTACGAGAACCAAAGTGTGGACAAATATCTACAGCACTGGCAGAGGTTGGATTTGCAATTATGTATAGCATATTGGCATAACGTAATATTGCGTATGCAGTTTAAAAAACTTAATTTATGTTAAGTTAGGTTAGGTTAGTATTACGTAATTGAGGTAATTTATGCTTTTCCGTACAACCTCTTGCTCAGCTGCCCTCTGTAGATATTAGTCCCACCTACGCTCCATAGATATTAGTCACCACTGGGACCGTCATAGATATTAGTCCGACCTTAGCTCTGTAGATATTAGTCACTCCAACATATGAGCTGTAGATATTCGTCCGACATACAGGCTGTAGATATTAGTACCTGGAGTCAACTCAGCCACTTCATTTCTTCTTCTATTATAATCAAAATTGTCAAAAATATTTTATTATAACATACTTTTTTAAATGGCAATTGTTAAAGTTCGCCACGTATAGTGGCTATAGTTTTTAGTTACGAAAACTGTTTGTTTCCAATATTTAAAAAATAAAAGTTTTAGTTGAATATGAATTTGAAGTTTTCACTTTTGACACATTTCGGTGTTCCGATAACAATAATCTATCTCCATAATATGTTTTTTTAAATATATAGCTTCTTGTTTTTTTTTCTTCATAAAACCAATGACGTTATATTATAAATAGACTCGCCATAGTCTCACATACTCACAATATAATGTGGAAAGCAAGCAACACTCTTTTGTTTTCAGCGGTTTTCAATATAATTTCTAAATTCAAAACTTTATTCCCGTGTGATAAAGATAGACAATCAAAGAATGTACGTGTGTGAATGTCATAGATATACTATAGTAGGGCGGCTTATTAATTTCTTCGCCGAATACTGCTTTCACATCACGGGTGTGACTGAGATAACAAGATACTCTCACTCGGTTACACAATGGACAGGGAAGGGTAAAGAATACAATGACGTATTATTATAAAATTAACTGTCATAATTATAATAATTGATAATAATAAGTAATTTGCGTGTACTTGCTAATGAAGTGTTATTCCTTCGCCTTTACGACTATTTGCCGTGTAATTTAAGCATTTTCTCTTCACACAGGAGGGCATTTTGGCGCTTTGCAATGAAATTTACTTACTGGTAAGACACGACCTCACTCGACGGGTAGCAGTTTAGTACTAAAGTAATAGGAATAGAGACAGCTACAATCGTATTGTGTTTGGCTTCCCACTTTGAGATTTCTACCTCGCGTCCAGTATTAATGTCTTTGCATAAAACTGGATGTCGCGAACTTGTAAAGTTTAAACTTTTTTATTCATCGACTATCGCAAGTAGAAATTGAACTGTTTCGAATGTATAAAATCTCACTCTTTCTCCCAAGGCTTTGCTGCAAGAATATCCTGTTGTTGTTTTTTATCATATCTATAAATCTCATCAATACTGGATACCACCTCCATGTTATTTGCCAGAGCCCATGATGCTTGAGCTGTGAATGACTGCGAATCACCAGCTGAAGAAGATGATTCCATGACTAAAAACAAGATGATCATTCATTATATTATTGTTCTTCTTCTCTTTGTAATAATGAGAATAATTCTCTTTGTAATAATGAGAACAAACATAACCTCAATAGATTAAAAAATTATTTAAGTACAAAGGCTCCTTAAGTGCTGCCGCTCCGACATTATGCCGTTATAATCCCTCAAACGTCACTGAACGACGAACGTGTGATGGAATGTTTTCCGCCGCGCATGGAAAGCTCGAAACACAACAAAAATTTTCAATATTTATCATGACCGTCAAGGCAAACGTTTGGCGAAGCGAGTTAGGGACCCAACTTTAGAGCATCTTTAGAGGTTTTCCTAGAAATTATTTAGTTTTACCTATCTGAAAGGGATAAACGAAACTAGAGACTATGGATAGCGATTAATATAATAAATTTAAACATAGGTTTCTTCTGTATACTTATTCAAAATATCGAACTTACTTCGGTTTTATTTTCGAAGACGATTTTTTTACCAAATTCAGGAAAACAATAATAAATAGGTAAGCATGAACACAAATGCACTATTTTGTCTGAATGACGAATGTAATAAAATTAAATAACAATAAAAATATTAATCTGACATCTCAACGAACACCGGAAAATTACTTTGTCTATGCATTTAAAGAAATTCTAGAGATGTTCGATATCCCCGGTTACAAGGAACCGTTTCCTCTGCTGTCACTGGAACCGCCGATGTTATTTCTCAGAGAAGCTGATTATTTTCGAAATATTTTTCAAAAATTAAAGAAAAATTTATGCTGAATAGGCTACAAAAGGGTGGGGAAACTCAAATGTCAGGCTCCGTTTGATATTCAGTGAGTCCAAAATCCCTGAGCCGAGTCAAAGAGCCGTGGCTCGACTCGGCTGCATGTGATAAGTTTCCAAACTAATGGCTCGCCGGCTTCGCCTTGTATGGGCGATTGAAATTTCCTTAGATTTAGGTGAAAAAAATATTTAGGGAAAACGGAAACCAAATCTAAAATTTTGTCTGAGGAGGCCTACCATTGGTTCAGTCACTGTTGCTAGCTGCACGGTTATCCATTTTTCACTTTTTTTTAATCATTTAAACCTCCATAGTTTAAAAAAAGAAGAAGTCACAGTTTTTTGGCTGTCGTCACCGCTTAATTTGAAATTAACGAATTTTTCAAATATTTGTTAAAAATATCCTCGTATGTACTCTAATACACGATTTTAGTTCACAAGTTCTAGCTGTTCACTCGATAGTCATAAGTTCAAACTGGCATTGCTCGGGTCACTCGTGTGTGTCCCCCTAATTTGGATCGTGTCTAAATGGCCCCGTATCCAGCTTTGCGAAAATTGTAAAACCGTGACAAAATATTTTGAATTAAAGTAACTGGCCCGCACTGCCCCACGGTGACAACCCATTTCAGGTATCACCAACTCTATTCCAACCTAGTTTGCTTTTTATTTTTCCAAGTAATCCATAGATGAAAATATGGTGCTATTCATCCACAGAGTAACATTTATATAGAAATACGTAATACAAACATAGCGCTGCGAATAATTTGATATGATTGATGATAAAAAAAATAATTATTTGTGTTTTCTAATTATAAATCAGCTGTAATGCAAGGTTCGTAGAAAATATCATACGTTTGCTATTGGGGTGATTTTTCACAAAAACGACGCTCTACAAAATATTCATTTACATTATTTATATGTATGAATTATAATTGAATCACTCATCGAGGGGTACAGCGGTGTTGATTAGAAAGTCATGGCGCAGTTTGATATTCATTTTCCACCGGGAGATTTTAATTTACTGCAAGTGGCAGCAAGCGACTCAGAATAAATTTGCAAATGATTTAGTATTTAATACGTTGGTTATGATTTATTTTTAATGCCTCAGTCATAGGTCTCCCCAAGCGGTTTGTTACGTTTGGTGATTTAGCAAGGGTGCCAGGGTTCGTGGGGTGAGGATTGTCTAGGTTTTGGCGGCGGATGCGTCTGCTCACCTACTGTGTGGTAGGCCGGATTTGGAGAGAATGGCTGAGGGAGACCTTTTTTACATCTCTAGCAGGGCTCTCTCGACCCTCTCACCCAGTGGGAGGGGTGGATTCATACATCTGTCACTCCTGGGTTCACCGACCCCCAAATTTCTACCTACCCCTCATACCTTTTTCCTTCTCAGATCTTTTTCTCCTTCCTTTCCTTAAAAAAAATCCACCACACAGCAATCCCAAAGATGACATAGCATGCCTTGAGGGAAATTATTTTCCTAAGAGTCTTCTGTGTGGAGTTCATGTAATTTTTTCAATTAATAATATATACTTATTATATATTTAATCCATAGACAAACAAATATAGATAGACGAGAACTTACAGATGAGGGGTAAAAACCAACTGTGGCGGGACGAAGAGAGGAAAGAGACTGTGTTTCGCCAATAAATCAATCTAACAGTATATAGGCACCTAGCACTATAATATCACCATTTAGTTCTTGAAAGTAAAATCTGATTTTGAATGAATAGACCTTTTTATATGGGAGCGCGAATTGCATGCAACATTATAAACAAGTGTGAGAAGTCCAAATGCGACAAAGTGAGGTTCGCGTATGTTCATAGTCGAATATTTTGTTGCCGTAGACACTTTTACAAATGTTTCATAATTTACTTACCCCAGTAAACAGCGGCTTTGTGTTTCGCGTCGCCATGTATCTTGATGTCATGTTATCATCATAGACATACATTGTACGCATATTATGTGATATGAATAAACTTAAAACAAAGTAAAATAATGCTTACCTATGGAATGTAATACGACAATTGGGTTTATTTTCTTTTTCACTTCTATTTTTACACGTTTTTATAGCACAAGCCACAAATTTTGCCGTTTTATTTCGTAAAACGTACGATAAGAGCTCGACACTAGTCCGGACAAGAATGATGACGTCACATTTTTTATTTTCACGCGAGGCTTTGCAAGCTCAGCCGGTTCCGATGGAATGGTTCCAATGGGAGGGGGAAATAATACGCCTTTTATCACTCAGGGCAGGTCCATGTATTTGTACGTCCGTGATTTAAACCAATAAACGGAAAGGATTTTTGCAGTGTTACATTGCTAATATAGAATTAAAGTTATTAGTGCCTTGAATCTCGTATTGCCTTTGTAGACATTAAAATTTTCAAATTTTCAAAGAGTTGCACAGGGTGGTACATACTCTGAGTATGGCCATGGTTAAAGTTGTGAAACCACCATTCAGAATTTAAATGTTGCTTGAAATGGCTTAAGTTATATTTAATAGCCAGGTACTTTCCCACCTTCCTCCTCCCCATTTCCTTCCCGTCCGCCATACCGAAATAGCCCATACTCTTTAGCCAGATATTATTCTATGGGCGCGCCGTCCATAGAATAATATTTAAATATTTACGAATCATTATAACATTTAAATCGTTTACGGTACACATCATTCATTGAAATAATTTAACAGTAAAATAAATGGAAAAAAAAAACTTATGGTGCCATTAAAAATCATAGGATGCAAGGCCAAAAATAAGGAATGAAGAATCAATTACTTTTGAAATTGAGAATCAGATGGAGTGTATCATAAGATTGAATTTATTCATTTAATTCAGTCATTCAATTTTGCCCATGGTTTGAAATAAAGTTTCGAGGTTGCGAATTCTAGTGTACTTGAAAACTGGGGGTAGTTTTAAGGTGGAAATAATATTATTGTTATGAATTGAAAAAGTTCATTGTTTTTAAATATTTGTTTCACTTGATGGTGCGATGTCGTCAATGCTAAGCATAATAATTAGTATAAAGTAGCCAGAGATCTACTTTTGGAATTAAGTAGGAAAAAACAATATGTCTAGGTATGTATATAAAATATATATTTTTTTATGTGATTTACGGTTAGCTCAGGTTAGGGTCAACATTTTTATCTCCAATATTACTTTTATTATCAAATTTTATTTTACTTAAATTTCTAAAAATTAAAATGGAGTTCTAGGAATTAAACACAAAAACAATTAATCCAATATTACTGTTTGGCATTTCTAAATTGAATCGTTGAGTTCCAAAACCCTCCCTAATGGATTTTCTTACTTTCGAGTAAATCAAGAAAAACATGTATTTTAGTAAATCAAGAAAAGCATAGTAGGCTGATGACACTGATGAGTTTTCATGATTCCAGTTATTTTATTTTTTTTACACGTTAGAACGATCTTGTAATAACTTTATTTTCTATTTAAATGTTTATTATATATTTAAAAAATGTGTTTTAATTATTATAGTTCCATATTTAAACATGCTTTATAAAGAAAGTAGAAGATTTTTGGAAATAATAGCAACGGCATCGCATTCCTTATGAGAAACCACATCAGATGGCATTCACACCTAATTTTTTACAAAAATTCATTAGGGAGGATATTGGAACTCAACGATTCAATTTGTCTCTGCTCAAATAGATTGCTTGACCATAAATAACTCGTTACCTAAGTCTTAGTTACGGGGCGTACATTAATTACGTGAGCTCAAAAGGGGAAGGAAGGGCCAGCAAAATCTCACGTCTACTTGAAAAGAATTACGAAGTGGCCCAAATTTATCTCTTGAAGCAGGGGGGGGTCTAGATTGAAAGAAAAACTGCTCACGTAATTAATGTATGCCCCCTTATAATACTAATAATAATGATGTGTCAAATGAAACATTGAATATTTTATTAACATGTTTATTTAACAGTTAAAATTTGTATATAAATATAATAGCACTTACACATACAAATAAATTGTCAATTTGAAATATTAGATTTTTTTATTGAAAGAAAGTCAAGCAAATGTACCATGAACAGGTTTGGCACATTATGTTATTGGTAATAAACACAAAACAATTACGTAATATTATTTAATTAAATTCCTATATATATGTACGGATTACTGAAAAAAAATCAATAAAACTCATTTTAAAAACTTCTTATTCTTACAATAGGCATTATATTTGCGAAACAAAATGAAAAAAATCAAACAAATATAATTTGATACAATACTTTTAAAACTGCTTTTTACAGTTTGTATAACAAACTTATTAGGTATCTCTATTTGGAGCAAAATAGAGATTCTGTTGTTATCGCAAAAAGAAAAGTTTTTTTTCTCCTAACACGACCACAACAAAGATATGTTTAATGACTTTAAATAAATATAGTAATTTCTGTGATATCACATGGGTAAATATTTCATTCGGTTTGCGATATCACACGGTAATCTCTAATTTAAAAGACCATGTTTTAATAGTTATTGTAATTCCTACTGGACCAAATAATACATGTTTACATAAGTACCAGAAATATTGTTTAAAAATCGGTATGGTCATTATTTTACAGGCACTGCATTATGCAATTTGCGTTATGTAATTTTTTTGTAAAATTTACTAATAAAACTTGTTTCTTTTTTGTGCTGTGGTAGTTCTCTCGAAACTTTATTTTAATATTGATTGATGTATGTATAATAATTTATTGTCGTAAGGCAGTAATTATATTATTTATTATACACAGTGTTTTAGATTTCCTATGTTGAAGCCAAATAAGTGAAATATGATCAATTTTGTTATTTAATTTTTTGTTTAAAATACCCGCCATTATGAGCTGATTATATAAAGATAAAGAGACATTACTTTAAGGAAAATAATAAGCAAAAAAAAAAAAAAATAATAAATTTAATATACTTTAAGAGTAGATTAACACCATAGTGAGTACATAGTTACTCATCTATCTATGTATGTGTTGAATACGAACACCATAGTGAGTAGGTACTCATCTATCTATGTATGTGTTGAATATGAACACCATAGTGAGTATAAACACGAGAAATGTTTTTCTTTATTAAATTTGGTAATTTCATTAACAAAAAACTACTCTATTGTAATTAGTTCCTTGTATTTTTCTTCTGTAAATCTGTCATATGTATGTATTTGAAATAAAAAATAAAATAAAATAAAAAAAATACTCATCGATCTATGTATGTGTTGAATATGAACACCATAGTGAGTAGGTACTCATTTACTCATTATGGTGTTGAATATGAACACCATAATAGTAGGTACTTACGTATGGTTGAATATGAAAATCATAGTGAGTAGATACTAATCTGTCTATGTATGTGTTGAATATGAACACCATAATGAGTAGGTACTTATTAGGTACTTAAGTATGTGTTAAATATGAACACCATAGTAAGTAGGTACTAATCTGTCTATGTACGTGTTGAATATGAACACCAAAGTGAGTAGGTACTTATCTATCTATGTATGTGTTGAATATCAAAAAGGATGCTAAGCATCCAAATTAACTGCATAGTCTCAGATCAAAAAAATAATAATTTGCGAATTTAATGAACCTACATAGAAATTGGACTTCAAAATTATCTCTTTGATCGAAGAGACAATTTTATCTCATGTTAAAGTTGAATTGTAAATCTAAATTGCATGACAATGCTTGAGTTTAAAACAACACTTTTCTAATATGTATATGAATCGAATGTGGGGGCTATTATTTTAATAAATGCACTAGTTAATAAATTAAATATGCTAATAATTACGGATGGTGCACATTGATGAGTGCTTAGATGATTTTAAGATAATACATATGTACACATATATATATATATATATATATATATATATATATATATATATATATATTAATTATGGACAAAAAACCATGGTACATATTATGTTTGCGTTCACTTAGAAGTACTTATTAATGTTATTCCACCTTATTTAAACTTTTACTTATGTTGAACCTGGAAGCATAGCAACCGAGAAGGAAGTCAAAATTAATTTTAAAATTTGCTCAGAATTTATAACAAGTAGTTTACAAATTTGAACCCATCTAAGTAGCATAGATTTTCTTCGTGAAATGAAAATAAGCATATAAAATTAATAAAAAGGAAGATTATGTTTTACTAAAATTTTCAACAAAAGAGTGAGTAGTTCACAGAGTCTGTAAAGCTATATGCCCCAGGAAAAGAAAACAGTAAAAATAATAAATGTTGAAACTTTATTTTTTCATAAAGTAGAGTAAATTTATTTTGCTCCTTCTTTTCTTGGCGGCATGCACAGCTTCGTAGCCGCTGTGGACTGAATGCCCCTCCTCAGTAGAAAATATAGTTTAACCTATTCGCAAACAGTACATGTTTGCTTCACGCATCAGTTAATGCAAAGAAAGCGCAAGTCTGTCAAAAAGAAAACCACATATCCTATTATTTCATGTACATCGGGCCTTGGTGAAAAGAATAAATATATTTGTTAACTATGAATTACAAATCATAGATATTAAATTCAACGACCCGAAAAGAGTGATTTTTGTAATCAAGACAATGAAGTACTTTATGTTTTCTGCGTGTATGATAATGTCACACTAATAATTGCATTAAAACACTTGAAATACAGTTTTTAGAAACATCCATGACGGTGGAATTTGTCATTTTAATTTTCTTTGTTAATTTTGAATCACAAAACATTAAAGTCAATAATCTGAACCACGATAAAAAAAATTGTAATCCGGTTGATGTAAAAAGTTGTTTAAGTTGCCTGTTAGCATGAAATGATACTCAGATTATCCAAACAGTTTTTCAAAGCATCCGTGGCAGTAGGGTTTGTCGTTTTGTTCTTTGAAGGTGCCCTTGTTGAGCTGCTTGAGGCAGAAAGCGCAGACGAAGTGTTCCGGGTGGAACTTGCGGAACATGGCGGTGATGCAGCGGCCAGCGATAGGCTTATGGCAGCCGGCGCACAGCGAGCCCCGTTTGGCGTGGTAGTGCGTCTCGCAGTACGGCAGACCCTCGTGGTCGAAGAATGAACCACCCTGGAACGGCTGTCTGCAATCCTGTTGACAATAATAATAAAAGTTGATTTATATGACATGATTTTTTTAACCTAATATAATAATGAGAAAATAACATATAATGGATATATGCACGCAAATTAAAACCATAATTTAAAAATTTCATTCATAATAAATAGACTTACTTATGAAAATATCAAATGTACACATTTTTTAAATTTTCGATTTACATTGTACAGAAATGGGTACAGGGGTGCATGAAAGTGAGTAAAAGAGCTTGTGTAAAAAACACAAATGAGGCGCTCAGTGGAAAAGTGGCCCAACCCACATCAGTGAAAACATCATATTTTTGTCATGTTTGTGAAGCCACAGTGGCCCAATTTTAGTTATAGTTGGGATCTTTGAAATATTGAAAACTAAAATTGGGCCACAATGGCTTCATAGATATGACCAAAATATATTTAAAAAATTATGTTTTCACTGATTACGATTTTTGTGGGTTGGGCCATTTTTCCGCTGAGCGCCTTAAATATAAAGTATGTATAAACAAATAAATTCACTGAAAATCTATGGAAGTGTGATCCACACTGATTTGAAAAAAAAACTGATGTTGCTAATTACATATTTGTACAACACCTTTTGACTCCTAGGCAGGCCAAAGAAGATGATTATCTGTTCAAGAAATAAACTTCATACATAAGTAAGGAAAAATTTAGCTTATTTCGGGCACTGGAACACGCCGACATCGCATTTCTATCTATTCTGCCAGTTCAGTGATGAAAAGGATATTGCTTTCACAGTTGAAATCATTTAACCCGTCTGCTTGATTCAATATATTCGCACCTCACAATCTGAAAGCCTCGGTTTCGTCAAACCGAAGTCAAACCGTCACTTTGGATCGAGATGGTAAAATATCTATGCAAGATAGCTTTCATATTTCAAAGACAATAAGAAGCATTATTTTGTTCTCTTTCTGGTTAAAAGAAAAATACATACGTTTGCATGAGAGGAAGAGAGATGCGAGAGAGCGAAATGTAAGGTCGCTCTGGGACGTTTTTGGTCTTATGAAAGTATAACGCGATTACGTGTTTTGGGATGTATTTATTCCTAAACAAGCAGACGGGTTAAGCATCTTAGTAGTAAATACGACTGCTATTAGTGATTAGTCGGGTTACCTCATTCTCTAGAAATGATAATATTATGCAAGTGCATACATAACTGTATGCCAAAGCATTACTTTCTTGACTGCTGGTGCAAGGTGGGGGGCAATATCACGCAGTCCCTACATTCGGTTGGCATTCAGTTTCCTATTGGTGTCGACTAGTCGTTATTTTAATTGAAGGAAATATTTCCTATAAGAGTTATTTACATCCCATTTTACATGCATACGGGTGCACAAACTGTTTGTGCAATCAAGGATAGTTTTGGTACTATACTATGCCCATGCTTTGGTAATAAGTCAAGTTATTCACTATTCCGACCTCACAGAGACCTAGGATACAACAATATCAACATTCATGAACATCATGCCAATAAACAATTTTCACATGTAATAAACTAAAGCATACTAAAACACACATTTCGTAAATTAATGTTCTATTCGTCCGCAACATACATACATATATCATTGTTAAGCTTTACATTTAATTGGAAAACAATAATACACATTGCCACTGACGAAAATAAACAATGTCTACTTCCTATTAATTTTTCTTTGAAGGCAAAAGAAAAAAATCATTCAAACTACAATAATTTCAAAAAAGATTGTATTAATTGACCTTCAAAACATGCATAATATTTATTTTCGGACCACGCAATACACATCCTTTAACATTTCTTACATCTTTATACTCAATATTAGCTGAAAACATCTGAACTCTATTTGCCACGCAACATTATACTTCTCATTATAAAATAGTACACTTGCGCCCGTGGAATGATAGGAAAAAATAATGAGTGGAAGACAATGTGTCTGAAAATGCTTGTTTTTCAAGTAGAAGACTAAATTTAAGTTGACATAATTCTAAAAGTAAATATTACAGGAATTGGCTCTCTGCCACGGCAGACTCTAACACAGGTTTCAAAATAGCTCTAACTCATCCAAAACTTTAAAATACACATTGTTTCACACTATCGGCGGTTATTATTGAAAATTAATTGTTAAATTAAAAACTAAACTGGTATTTTTATTTATTTATAGGGATTGTTGTCATCTATTTCGAGCGGAATCTAAAATAGCGAAATTTATTTTTAAATCAACAAAAAAAAAGATTATTATTATATGCATCTATTTCTGGAACTATTGTTTGCTAAAAAAAAATTAACCGTTTTTGCCACAACGACGTAAATCAAAGAACATCGATCCAACGCACAGACATGTGGAATGCTCGGCCCAACGCATGTGCATTGTTTGGTCCCATATTATAATAGTGTGTTTTTATTTTTTGTTTGTTTGTTTTTATTATATTTATTTTTGTTTTTTTTTTTAATATTTATTTATTTAATTTCAAATAATATACAATATAACAAAACATTGATTAGTTTAATTCAGCGACTAGTAATTATTTAACCAAATATAAATAAAGCTTCATAAAAAATATTGGTATTTTCATATTCATTCGTCCACTTTCGTAAATTACTTTAAATATCAAGAATAGTTTTCTCTCAGGTAATTGCTCTTTGGATTTTTCAATAACCACTGCACATTCCTCTCTCTCTCCTTCCCTCATCATTACAAAACTAACTCTTCTCTACTAGTTATGTCAATATCCTAATATCCGCCCGCGGTGCTTGTAGAGCTGAAATAAAAGGGGGGAGGGACATCCTTCATATGCGATTGCATACGAAGGGAATCATAGTCATGAGAGGTCATTCTTCATCTTCATCGACGCCGGCACATTTAGGGCAGACGGGTTTTCCTTCCATGGCGTAGAAAGACTTTCCTTGAACCGGTAGTGAGCAATCCTGCGTATAGCATCAAAAACATTCATAACATAAACATTAAGTAATATTATAATGCGCAATATACAAAACATTAAGGGAATCTTTTTCTGTGTGGGATATAGCAATGTTTGCAGATGTATTTTGTAAGATATTGTGATTGATGATACTTACTCTGCAAACGAAACAGTCCGGGTGCCATTGTCCGTTCAGGGCGGAAATGTAGTTTTCCATGATGGGGCGGTTGCAGCCACCGCACTTGGGTGCGAACATGTCGAAATAGTCATTCCTGCAGTACGGCTTGCCGTCCCTCTCGTGGAAGCCATCCTCTCCGAACTGCTGGCCGCACTGGGCACAGAAGAAGTGCTCCATATGCCAGGTCTTCTCAAGGGCAGTCACACATTTCTGAAATCAAATTTAGTTCGAATTTTGTAGGTCAAATAATGAGCATCATTTAAAATTAATTGCACTATCAAGTTTTATGCTGATAATTTATTATTGAGGGGCTATTTTTAGAAAGTTATTCAAATTCCACATTATTAAAGTTTCACTTCGTCGAAGAAGATAATTGATAAGCTGATAATAATTTCACACTGTCGTAATAGAACCAAAACACGAAGGGTTGAGTCTGTTTTGAAGGCACAAGAATGAAGAAGTCTTACATCGAGGATGGGTCCGTTGCAGTAGGCGCACCGCGGCGAGAAGAGGTTGTGGTAGTCGGGCTCGCAGTAGGGACGGCCATCCCTCTCGAAGAAGTTGCGGGTGCCCAGCTCCTGGGAGCAGTGGGCGCAGGTGAAATGCTCCGGGTGCCAGGTACGGCCCAGCGCCGTGATGACCTGCCCCACGATGGGCTTGTCGCACGCCCCGCAGCACCCCTTCTGCGCCGTGCTCACCCCCTGGCGAGACATATCCGCGTGCAGAGAGCCCAGCATCCGCTCCAGGTCACCGCCACCCGCCACCGCTACCACCGCCTGGCCTGCGCGGTACTGCTGATGCTGAACGCCGCCTTGCGATACCTTTAATCGCAATCAAAATAATCCTTGAATGCCTGATTCGATAATTCAAATAACGATTGAGAACAAAAAATTATACAAACAAGTATAATATTTTTAAGAGGTACGTTTAAAAATTACACTTGGAGATATTGATTTAATCTTGAGAGAATATTTCGATGAGATTAAGTGTTTAAATAATGCAAAGTAACTCTGGAGAGACTCGGATAGTAGTGAAACGTTTGGAGCTTATGCTGACCGATATTATAACTAGAAAGTTTCCCCCACCAAAATGAGGGCGGTTCCACACACACCAGCGCTAGTAGGAGCAAAGGGGGGAGGGGAGGTGGGAACAGAGAGGAAACAGCTGAGAGGGAGAGGGAGAAGGCAGGAGAACTATTTTAAGAAAGTAGAACCAATAAAGGAGTCTTAGAACAGTGGAGCGAGCCAAAATCATAAGTCGTAGTGTGGTGCTGTGTGCTGATACATGGTGCTCTAATTGTCGCTTTTAATTTAATACTAATTGAATACTCCATTCAAACAAAGCTTTCAGATGCCAAGTCTAAATGAGTTAGTAATTATTATTCTACAAGAAAAGGCCATCTGATACAAAATGTTTTCATTCACATATAAAATGTGTAATTCTGCACAAACTCTGGGAGTACATAAAAAACAATTACATGGCAGTAAATTCTAGTTAAAAATCTATCCAAGCAACAAATTTTTAAAAAGTATATAATTTTTTTTTTTAAACCTATAAATAAATGAAGCATAGAAAAATGAAGCAAGTTGCACAAGTACCTTAAACTCAGAGAGAGAGGCCATGAGGTCATCTAGCTCCCTGGTGGCGTTAGAGGCATGAGTATGTACAGGATGCGCGTGGCCTCGCGTGGCTGCTGGCTCCACCACTGTCTCCTTCACCGTCACTGTCACTTGCTTCGTTCCCGGACGCGGAGAAGTACCCGTATTACTAAACAAACACCGCATTATTCAAATTAACATCAAATACAATAAATCCACACTGTAATGTATAGCAGAAAGATTGAGAGATATGGTCTTGCCCCCAAGAGCTCTCTTGTCATTTCCTTCCTGTTGCTCGCTTTAGAATACATATCAGAAGTCAGATAGGATAAAATAGAGCTATCACTGGCACACCTTTAAAGACGGGATATACTCTAGCACGGAAGGTAATTTTAAAACTCTTCGCCTATCAGCTGTAGAAATATTAATAAATTTAAAAAAGAACATCCTGTTTAGTGATCATCGTGAACGAATCAAGGGAAACACATCAGGATGAATGTTTAGTTCACTATGTCAGTACATATTCATTACACAACATGCTACCACATTCGAGTTTTGTTTATGAATTTTGCTATGATTATTATTTTTGGTCAATGTTTAAGGAGTAGCATAATATTATGTGAGTTTACAAACATGGCCTGAAAAACTGGCTTTCAGTAAGGCCGTGAAATCAATAATATGTAAACAACACTTTTAAACATCGGATTGTTTCAAAGTTTATTTTAAATTATAGGCAGCAACCACATGAGTAAACCTGCATTATAATTTTTGCAAGAAAGCAATTCTCCAGCTAAATATTGTGCAGTTTATACATATAAAGGTACTTTCTGAGATTATAAATTGTAAAATATTGTCAGTAGCTGTATTGGAATATGTAAGAAGAAAGAAAGGAATTAATTACCCGTTAGGAATATCGGAACTCAGCTGCTCCAGGAGGCTATCCACTGAGGGTCGAGCTTGGGGTCCTGTTGGTGAAGGACCTCCATTCGTTTTTCCATAACCATCGCCTGGAATAATATTATACATATAATAGCAATAAGCACTGAACAGAAAATCACTCCAAGATAAAATTTACATTACTCGAGGTTCACAGACACGCCCACAACACACTGCCATAGGTTTATCTCTTCGGTGCCTTTATGGAACCTTGCCATAATTGGGTTTCTATTTTTTTACAGAAAGACAAAAATTCCCGTGTTACGAATAACCTGACAACATTTGAAAATCGCCTACTACCACAACACTAAGCGGAAAATATTGTTTGTGTCATGATGGAGGACTTAGCCAGCCGAGGAATTGAAAGCACAATGCCTGAGTGGGACCCAAACGTGATGCCAATTCAGCCACTGACCGGTCAACATTACATTAGGTCACATTAGGTTTACATTAGCTCCACACAGGAGTACACACTATGTCATCTTTGGAAATATTGTGAGGGGGATGTTTTTGGGGAAAGGAAAGAGAGGAAGTTCTGGGAAGGAAAAAGGGGAGGGTGTGAATCTGAGGTGAATGATATTCTAGGCGTATAAATCCATCCCTCCCACTGGCAAGGCGGTGGGTCGAACCACTTAGGGTGACATAATATGGCAGGGATGTTGGTTATCTAATAAATGGTTCCCGGGGCGGCAGAACCCATACTTGTACCATACACAATATTATTACCAAATTGTATCTAAATGTGATATTTCGTACCGTGATAGGGGGCAACTTTTGAATCGGGGGGCGTTTTCGTTCATCGCGGATATCTGCATAAATAATATTAAGAAGTAAGAAACTTCTGAGTGGTAGTGGTAGAGAGATATCTGTGATGAACGAAAAAGCCCCCCGATTCAAAAGTTCTTCTTATTAATGTTTTTTTTTAGGCAGCATGGATACAATGACGGCTCGAAATTAATTTTCAAATAATTTGGATTATTATTGTCAGAAGAATTTTAAAACTGTTATTTTTTTTAAATTTTGGGAGAGAGATAAATGTAAATACATTTTACAAATTGCTTTGGAAAAACGGTTTTTATTTGTATTTATTGAAGTAAAACTTCTTTACGCACGCTCGACTTGGGGGGCAAGCTGGTGAATGCGTTACAAAAAATGTGATGCGAACGGTAATCGATGCGGACGGTGATCGATGCGAACGGTGATCGGGCGAGGCGTACATAGTGCACAACTAAGGTAAGTAAGGCATACATACTAACCCAAGATCGTAGGTCACCCCAAGGTCGTAGGTCACACCAAGGTCGTAGGTCACCCCAAGATCGAAGGTCACCCAAGGTCGTAGGTCACCCCAAGGTCGAAGGTCACCCCAAGGTCGAAGGTCACCCCAAGGTCGTAGGTCACCCCAAGGTCGTAGGTCACCCCACGGTCGTAGCTCACCCCAGGGTCATATATCACCCCAATGTCAAATGTCACCCCAATGTCATATGTCACCCTAATGTCATTTGTTCTTTTATAAGTTAGTGAAGTTTTACTTCAGTCGTGTGGTCTAAACACACTCGTTTTTTATTTATTTTATAAATGTTAGATATCTCACTAGGTGTGAAACGCCTGTGATGAAATTATAATATTTTTGTGTCTTTTATAATGTAAAAAATGTCAGTGTCTATACTACACATAACAACTTGAATATTCAAACACATATATTTTGGGATTGGCGTATCATTGTAATAAGCTTATAAAAAATTATATATAAAAGTCGACCCTCTCCGAAAGGTGACTTTGATCTGACTTTAAAAAAATATATATTTCGATATTTTCGTTATTTGTTTTTGAGGTGTTATGCCGTGTTGCGCTACCTCCTTCTTAAGCCAAGGTTTCAGACAGCGTTGCAGTGTCCATCATCAGGGCAGATCCGGCAGATGTTGACTAAAGGAGGTAGCGCAACACGGCATAACACCCAAATACTTTTGGCCGTGAAAATCTAAAAACGTATCTATATTTCGATAGTTTAAACAAAAGTTTTTATAAAACAATATTTAGTTCCATGTATGAAAATTGACAAGTTACCCCATTTTAAGGTACCATTTTGTTTTTAAATTTGTTTGGAGGCATATTAGATTTACAATCAGAAATATCACAGAACACGCTATATTTTTCACTAAATTCAACTCTTCTTCATTTGCTTACAATATAAAAATTATTATTTTTGGAATAAAAAGCTCGTTTCAATCACACTGTAAGTAAGAACATTCTTTTTTTTTTATTTATTTATTTATACTGGGTTTTACAGATGTTTACACTTACATGAGAACAATCCAGTTATAAAACTCAGTTATTACACAATTATAAAAATCTACAATTCATTTATCATTTTTGAAGTTATAAGATAAGGTCCAACATAAATAAAACAGATCAGTAATTACTAATTGTGCATATCCCTTGATTTTGTTTTATGACTGACTTATTAAATATAACATTTTATTACTTGACTAATTTCGATACATGACACGGTAACATAAACAATGTTTCTGGCAATGTTAGATATTTCTGGCTATGTCTCAATTAATGAATGCAAATTCTGCTAAGGATCTATAGTATGGAAATAGAATTACAAAAATAGGTTTAAAACACAGGGTTGCACGTACCATGAAGATTTTAAGGTTAAACGTCACGGACGTTATAATCTATGCATTCGCAGATGGCGCCAATCAAATTATTTTAGGTTTTTAATGCTTTTTGCACGTTACGCTTTAAAATATTAAGGTAAATTAATTGTTCGCGCCCGTACATATTTAATATGAATATAAATAAATAGTTTTGTCCATAAACAAACCCAAATCTTTCAAGAAAGGCTGAAAAATACAATATTGGATTGAGTCACCGATACAAAATTGAATTTTTCAGCGTTTCTTGAAAGATTTGGGTTTGTTTATCGACAAAACTATTTATTTATATTCATATTAAATGTGTGCAGGCGCAAACAATTAAATTACCTTAATATTTTAAAGCGCGACGTGCAAAAAGTATTAAAAACCTAAAATAATTTGATCGGCGCTATCTGTGAATGCGTAGATTATAACATACGCGACGTTTAACCCTTAACCAGCGAATCCTAAGCATATTTGGAGATAGAAATATAGTTATTTTGCTGTCCGATGATTTTTTTCAATTAAAAACAAACAAAAAAAATTCCATCACACCTTGCCACTTGGTACAGCCTAACGAGTTACGTGATACGAACTCTGTCTCGTTTCAGCAGCACGGTAACACATGAGTCAGAGTGCATATCACGTGATCCGTCACGACTCTTGACAGTGGCGAACGTAACAGAAAAATATTTATGTTTTTGAAAAAAAAAAAAATTTATACACCCTGCACATAATAACTTGCTGTAACTGAAACTCAAAACTAATAAGTCTGATAATGCCACAGGTCAATTATTTGGCACAACAAATTAATATCATTGTTTCACTTATTTATGCATTAATTTTAATTGCGTAAGTGTCATTGAAGTAACTTATTACGCGCATTTGATATTACGAAAAATATCGTGAACAGAGTTAAAATACTTATCAAAACCTTGAATATATTTTTAACTGAGTTGAAAAACATAATTCAGGGATTGATGTCGGAAAATCTGAGTTTAAAATCCCTACACATTAACTTCTGAGGGGGTGTAGTGTGTAGTGAAAGATCTACGAGTTTAGAGGAGATATATATGTTTAATAGAAAATATTACTTTTTAAGTGTTGAAGAGTTGAAGCATATCGACATGAAAATATAATTTTCATAGCATAAATCATAATAAGTAGTTACATTATATTAAATTATTCGGTCCAAAGTTTATGTGGACGGTTGAGTGGTTATTCTTATAATTGACTTTTTTTACCATCACTAATACGACAGAAAAATCGATTTAATTAAAAAAAATTAGGACTGGTTATTTCACAGAATTTGAACAATTCATCAAATTTCAAAGAACCCCTCAGACCTCCATCGGGCTTATTTTGTCGGAAGGTCAAAATATTTCCGCTTTGCAATAAAATAATAATAATAATTAATCACATAACAGAAATTTCTAATAAGGGCTTAAAAATGTTGGGATTTATAACTAGGCTAACTAGAAATTTTAAAAATATAAAGTGTATTAAACTGTTATATTTTGCATTTGTTAGAAGTCAACTTGAGTACAATTCTCCCGTCTGGAACCCATATTATAATACACATGTACAAGCTGTTGAAAGAATACAAAATAAATTCTTACGTTTTCTAAATTTTAAAATGGGTATTCCAGCAATTATGTTGAACTACAACACTATTTTAAATGATATGAATATGCTCAAATTATCAGACAGAAGAATTTTCACAGACTTGGTATTTCTTTATAAAATTCTAAATGATTTAGTTGATAGTCCATTATTACTTGAATTAATAAGCTTCCGGATTCCTCTACGTAATACTAGAAGTCAGGATTTATTTCAGTGCAGAAATTCTGGAACTAACTACCATATGTATTCCTCTTTGCCCAGAATACTAATGGAGGGAAATAATTTTACCAAGTCTGTGAACATCTTCAATTTATCTTTAGACAAATACAAAATGCTGTTACTGAGGCAGTTCAGTTATGTAAAATAAATACTGTATATTTCTTAGTAAAAGAAATATATACCTTTTATATTTATTGGTAAAAGAAATATATAGTATTTATATTTTATTTAATGAAGTGTAATTTTTAAATTGTATATGTAAAAGCCCCGAAAAAGGGCGTAAATAAATAAATAAATAAATAAATCCAAATAAATGGAATATTTCTGAACGCATCCGAAAATTGAAAACAGTCTTTGAAAGGTGACGAAAAACGCTTTAAAATTTTATAATTATAAATAAACAAATATTTTTTGAAAAATAAATATTTTGAATGCAAACATACAAAAGTTTAAAAAATGGTTCACCTTACGTTTTTTTCTAATTAAAATTACCGTCAACGATTTTTTTTTTAAAACACACATATTTCATGAGGCAAATGTATTATAAACATTATCCGCAACTAACTTTTTTGTGTTTTATGTAAACATTATTAATAAAAAAATCCCAAAATTTCATAAAAATTTTTCAAATTGCGATCGGAAACTTTGGTTTCGTAAGGGTATACATTTTAATAATTCTGTTGTTAACTTTTAGATTTTAATAAAGCATGGTTTTTTCTCTCACAAATACCATTAAGATCACCATGAAAGAAGGGAGTTACCGCGATATTTATAGAAACCTACATAAGCTGTTCCCAAAAACGAACAAACGAACGAGGGGTTCTTCTTTTTCTTAAGTCGATTTCTCATTGCTGAGGATCGTGGCTCCTATTCCAATTCCACAATTTAATTCAAGTTCCGCGAAAGTCCTATTCAAGTTCTGTTACTTTCCAAATGCTGTGAAACACGAATTTTAAATTTGATTCGATGAAATGTTCAAATTCTGTGAAACAACCTATCCTAAAAATTCTAAATCATAAGCGATTTTTAAATTTGGCTAGGATTAGAGAACTGCAGGTTGTAACAGTCTAAAAGCAAAATAAACAAAAAAAAAATAGGTTAGTTATCATTATTACTTGACAACTTTTTCGGAAATGTTATAGTGCAGGTTTTGTAATTAATCGATTTTTAATAAAATAAATTCTCGGAAATGTCAGGTTTTCCGGCCAGTTTTACTAATAATTCGCGATAATCTAAAATTAATCAAGTCGCTTAAATTACGTGTCGTATATTTTAGCCAGATAATAAAATAAAATCTCGATTTATCCAAAATATGTACCTACTGCCTTAAATACTATTTAAGACTTATGTAAGTGTGGTTAAAATTCCTGTAGAACAAGAAAATCAGCTTTGGATTAACATCCTGACATTACACCGATTCCCATTATTTGGTTTGCCGGTCTTTTGTAATAGAAAATGGTGTTGCTGTACAAAAAAAAATTAAACCTATATAATAACTGACTGCTACCGTGGGTGGCTATAATGACCCTGACCCCTTTAACCCGTTTAATCACAGAAAATTGTCCCAGCTCGCACAGGTCTCATAGAAATCGTTGTGTCTCCCTTACTATCATAGTGAAAAATATGTTCTAAGTGGTATTGGAAAGAGAAAACAATACGCTATAAATATGTTCTGATCTAAAAGTTAACCACAAAATAAATAAAGTGTACAACTTTATTAAACCAAAGTTTCCGACGGTAATTTTAACAAAAATGTTTAAACTTTGTGAATTTTTTAAGAATTATTTTTACAAGAAACCACAAAAAAGTGAGGTGACGATAAGGTTCATAATTCATTTGTTTAATAAAAAAAGAAGCAATTGTAAGAGCAGTGGAATCAAGTGTCGGAAACATGCCCAAACAGCCCAGGAACCCTTGGTTTGATGAAGAGTGTGAAAGAAAGATAGCTGAAAAGAATACACTCAGAAAGAAGTACTTGGAAAGGTCAACAAGAAACAAAAGACAGGCGTACGAACAAGCGAGAAAAGAAACGAATAAGCTGATAAGGGGAAAGAAAAGAAAATTCTTGAATGATATACTGCTTAAAATGGAACAGGACTTTGTTGATAATAATACTAGAGAGGCATATATGGGAGTAAACTTCTTCAAGAAGGGTTTCAAACCGAATACAACACTATGTAAAGACGTTGATGGTTCAATTATATCTGATAAGGAACGAATTAAAACAGTATGGAAAAACTACTTCTATAAACTTCTTAACCCTAATAGCGACCTGAGAAGCCACCCTACTAACATCCCCACTGAATCAAGTAATGAAGAATCAGCGAACCCACCAACAATGTCAGAAATAAATGCTGCACTAAAGAGACTTAAAAACAACAAATCACCTGGGAAAGACAACCTGCCGGCAGAGTTGTTCAAATATGGAAATGAGCACCTGAAAAATCTGCTACTTAGTTTAATAACAAAAATATGGAAATTGGAAAAAATCCCAGAGGAATGGCAAATAAGCATAATATGCCCAATTCACAAAAAAGGTGACAAATTAAAATGCGAAAATCATAGAGGCATTTCACTTCTATGCACAGCATATAAAATCTACACCATGATACTGAAACAAAGAATTGATAAGTATGCAGAAAACCTACTGGGAGAGTATCAAGCAGGCTTCCGCACAGGTAGATCCACAACAGACCAATTGTTCACCGTCAGACAGATCTTGGCAAAGTGCTGGGAGTTTGATATAGATGTACATCAACTATTCATAGATTTCAAGCAAGCATATGATAGCATAGATCGGGAGTGTCTATATGACATACTACTTCAATTCCAGATCCCACCTAAATTGGTTAGGCTCATCAAGGCCACAATGTCAGACTCAAGATGTCAGGTCAAAATAGACGGAGAACTGTCGGAAGAATTCACGGTATCGCAGGGACTAAAACAGGGGGATGGTCTGGCTCCCACTCTCTTCAACATTGTGCTCGAATATGTAATAAGAAAAACGCTAATAGACACTGGCTCCAATATTTGTTTCAAGAGCAGTCAAGTTGTCGGATATGCGGATGACATCAACATTATCGGAAGATCAATCTCAGCCATTAAGGAGGTCTTCGACCCTTTAGAAACAGCGGCACGAGAAGTAGGACTGCGGGTTAATGTTGATAAAACGAAAATGATGGTACAGAGCAGGAACCCTTCACACAGAAGAAGAAGTAGTGCACAATTTAAAGACAACTACTCATACGAAGTGGTCGATCAATTCACCTACCTGGGCTCCAGTCTAACAGAGAACAATGAGGACCCAGCAGAAATCAGAAGGAGAATCACAGCAGCCAACAAAACATACTTCTCTTTGCTGCCAGTGTTTAAGTCACGTAGTGTCCACAGAAAAACCAAAATAACCATATATAAGACCATTGTGAGAACGGTATTGGCATATGGATGTGAGGCGCTGACACTGACGGCAAAGATGGCTGAAATGCTGGATACTTTTGAAAGAAAAGTGCTGAGAAGAATATGTGGACCCGTGAAAGAGGGCGAACAGTGGCGCATCCGGCACAATACAGAATTGTATGACATATATAAGGCCCCTAGCATCTCAGCACATATGAGACTCCTCAGGCTGAGATGGGCTGGGCATGTACAGAGAATGCCGGATACACGCGTCCCAAAAAGAATTTTGACTGGACACCCAGGTGGAAAGAGAAAAGTGGGAAGACCCAGACTGAGGTGGGAAGACGAGGTAAGAGGGGATGCAGCACAGCTTCTCCAGGTACCAAACTGGAAGTCAGCCGCTGAGGACAGGAGGAGTTGGAGGCGACTGTTGCAGGAGGCCAAGGCTCGATATGGGCTGTAGCGCCATCGAAGAAGAAGAAGAATAAAATATATGTGTTTTTAATTTTTTCGTTATCAGTAATTTTAGTTAGAAAAAACGTAAGTTGAACCATTTTTAAAACATTTTAAAGTTTGTATTCAAAATTTTTATATTTAAAAAATTACATGATTAGGTATTTCTGATAATAGAATTTTCAGCTTTCAAAAACAGTGTTTAGTTTTTGGATTTGATACGTTCAGAAATATTCCATTTACTTGGATTTTATTATAGAACAGGACTTTATTATAGGACAGAAATGATTTTATTATAGGACAGAAATATTCAATTTAGCGGAAAATAGCGGAAATATGTTTGACCTTTTCACGCAAAATTTTTGAAGGGTTAAATATTTAACATCCTGATATTACCCTGATACCCATTATTTGGTTTGCCGGTCATTTGTAATAGAAAATGGCGTTGGCAGTACAAAAAAATAAAACAAAAAAATGTAATAACTGACTGCTACCGTAATGAAATGAAAATATGACAAAAACTTAAAAAATCGTTTTATTAAAAATAATAACAGTTTTAAAAATGGTACCGAAGATAAAATTCGGAGAGGGTAGTGAGTACTGATTTAATTTTCATGTAATCACTGACTATCTGACCATCATCTAAACATTACAGCACCGGATGACATGACCTTGGATTTGTCCTTCTTAACATGATGGATTAAAGACATTAAAGCGGTGAGTGAATATAATAAACAAACTTTTGCATACAACAAATAAAAAAAAGTTGGAACACCAATCATTCTACGTGCCAAGAAAAACATTAAGTAATTCAGACACATTACGATAAAATAAATGGTTGCAAAAGGAACAAACCTTTCTTTGCAGTGAAATATTATTATCAAGTGGAATCTAAAATTCTATCTGGGTGGTAAATGTAGGATACCTACGTAGAAGAAGAAATTATTTTCCACATAAAATAATGACAAAATAATAGGCCACTTGCATCACATTTAAAAAAAAAATTCCGGTTTAGGCAAATATTCTAAGACATTCCGTACTTTTTTAATCGTATTTTTGAAACCCTGGCGATTTTTTGAAAATTTCAATCTAAAATATCAGACCATTTTTTATAAACCTGAAAGACGGGACATAATTTTATGGGTGCGAAAAAACGATAATTACATAGCTGAAAATCATTTTAAAAAAAGAACGTTTTCCACACGAATGGCAATAAAATGCACGGGATTCTCTTCGTAATAAACATCTGTCAAAACACCGCCATCTTTATAAAATCGTCAAACCAACGGATAAGATCGCAGAGAACAAACAATAAATCTAGCGAATGTTAAACGTCAAATTCCAAAATTCGCCTAAAATCAAAGTGTTGCCATATAAAAAAAAATCAGTATGGAATTTTACAAAATTAATAGAACATAATAGGAGACGGGACATTTTCATGTAGTGACGTCACGAGCTCAAATAATGGATTTATTTATTTAAAAATAAAATAAAAAACTATACATTTCTAAAAAAATTTACTAACGTTTTCGTAATCATAGTAAAAAAATCTATCCACACGATTTTTTCTAAGTCGTTATGAAATCCATGCAAGTGGCCTATTGTTATCTACCAATATTAATCGATATAATATGATATTAGTCGATATGTACCTATAATTCTTCTCCTTCAAGTTATCTAAAATGAACTTTTTTAACATTAGTTTTACACAGGAGGCCCGGAGGAAAACAATTTCCCCTCAGGGCCTATCCCATCTTTGGGGATGCTGTGTGGAGGGTCTTTTAAGGAAATGGAGGAGAGGAAGTTCTAGGAAGGAAAAAGATATGAGGGGTGGGCCTGAGGGCCAGTTTGTCCAGGAGTGACGGACTTATACACGTCTCCCTCAACCAGTCACTCCCAATCCGGCTAGTCAATCCCACGCAGCTGGTGGGCGGCCGCGTGGCAGACCGGATTGGGCAGACCGGATTGCCACCAAGGCCTGGACAAACCTCACACCTATGAACCCGAGCACTAAGCCGAGTTCGCTACGTTTGATGCTAAGTCATCAAACGTAGCGAACCACTTGGGGTGATCTATGGCAGAGGATTAGGAGATAACTGTTGGTTATCCAATAAATGGTTATTTATAAATAAATGGCGGTACCCATACCCGCCTCCCAAAAACCTAATCTGTCAATAATTCTGGCAATGAAATATTTTTATTGTAGTGAGTAAGGTAATGTAAAGCATAAATTAAATTATATAGAAAATTAATTATGGTACCCACTAAAATTGTTGTTTTATTTTGTACAAATATGTAAAAATTATATTTCAATAAACGCCTTTTTATCGACACTGAATTCAATTCCCTACGTGATGTCGTAACTGATATTAAACCGTTTAAAACTGAAATCTTACACCTACATATTTACAAGAAAAAATCATTTACGCAACGTAGAAAAAATAAAAGATGACCTATTTCAAATATTATGTCACCTAGGACGTTAGTAACTCAGTATGTCCTTCCCCATCGGCATTGGAGAGTTCAACTTCATTAGCGTTATTTGTCCTTTATCTATTTAGTTACCAAACTCAATGATGAAACCAACATATTTTAATTTTCATTCGCTTCGTAAAATTTTCCAAGGAATTACGAAAGCTTGCAAAAATCGTCGTGATTTTGTTTACGGACGCAAGGGACGCCACTAGTGTCACCATGCATCATTCTAAAATTTATGGCATCCCAGAGTGGAAACTAACATTTTATCTATCACTAAAACGACACGATAAGTACACTATTATTCAGGCCGAAAAAAAATTGGCACCCATCTCCGCATGGTCGTTACATCTCACCTAAAGCTCTACAATAATAGTGGCTGTGACGTAATTCCCCGAGTGTGAATGGAGAAGAAAATCGGCCAAAGTAAATATATTTAAAACGCTGTTACAAATTATGTGAGGAAATAAAAGAATATAGGTATTAAACAATTCCAAAATTAACAAGATGGGCTAGCAACAACCACACACGGCGTGCAGATGGTAATTTTTTTATTTCGTATATCAACAGAAATGAGAAAATAGCAATGCTACTTAATTTAACTTTCCGCAAATATAGACTTTTATTATTAATTATTAACTATTGACAGTTAATAATTTAAACCAAAAACCGTCTTATTTATTCCTTTTTGTTTTAAAAAGTTTTATTTCACATGTATATTTGTTACAATTTTTTTTTATCTGTTACCGGTTTCGACAATCTCCATGTCATTTACTTGCAATTTTGAAACATTATATTTTATTTTATTAATTGTTTTACGGTATAATAATTTACATCTTAATAATAATTTACATCTTGGAGTTAGTTACTACCCTTCCATTTGAAGCATTTGCTTGTGGATTTAATCTTAAAAGAGGCACTGCTGAAAACCAGCGACATTTCAGGAGAAATCCTGAATTTATGGCTGAGCAGTGACCTTTCTGTCAATAGAATAAATAAAAATGAACAAAATGTATAAAACTGTAAAAGTCTGTTGATGAATAAATGTTTTTATTATTATTTCATGCGAAATAAAACTCTCCAAAACAAAATATCTAGAAATTTTTGCATAGTTAATGCCCAAAAAATATATTTTTTAAATTATTCCGAGTAGGTATACCTTTTGTATTAAACACATTAGTATGGAGTTTTCCAATTAAATTTCTTAGCGAAACTTTTTGGCGGCTTTTATATTTTGTACAACATAATGGAAATATCTACGATAGAACACCAATAAGTGTAACCCTATATAGAAATAGGATTATTATGACAACTTATATATTACCCTCCGATTCAGCATTGGTATAGTAAAGCCACCCTTGCGCCCAGTTCAAGGCCGTTTTAACAATAGGTTATATCTATACGCGCCGCGGTAGCAATCAAGTTTTCACTACTTCGACCTTACGCACCGTCTAATATTTACACTACGGTTATTAAGTAAGAGGGTGTCTTACCCTTATCCCCGTAGCCCGTGTACCGAGCGCTGCTCAGGTCCTGCAGCAACGTGTCCAGCTCGGACAGGTTGCCGGCCCCGCCGCGCCCCTGTGGGACCCCTCTGCTTGGGGGCGGAGCCGGGGCCTGCTGACTGGAGTAGGACTTGCTGATCATCCTCTCGTTTGTCACCGCACTCTGGTTCTGATAAGTTGGCTGAAACAAAATACCCTATTATTTTTTTTATCTGGGAACTCGTTTTACTATACGGTTTTACACAATTTCAACACTCTTGAAAACTGTTGAAAAAAATGGAACAAACAATTTAAGGCTCATTAGCCAGCGGCTGAAAATTCAAATTGCAAAACTCTTGCAATTGTACAGGGCGGTTCCGATGAGAAATATTGATTATTCTCCGTACCAGCATTTTAACCTCAGCCATATTTTGTCAGAGGGTGAAAATATTTCCGCTTTACAATAAAATCCAAATAAATGAAATATTTCTGAACGTTTCCGAAAACTAAAAATTTCTTTGAAAGGTGATAAAATAATCTTTCAAATTTTTTTGTAAAAAATAGTCGATACGTCTAGAATTTTATTTAAAAATGATATATTTCTGGTTGTGTCTCGTTAATCTTTAATATTTTCCGATTTTTCATTTGGTTCATAGATGGGAAGTGTACGGGAGTCACCATGTGAAAAAATAAAAGTTAAATGTGTCCATACGAATCAAAAATTGGTGGAAAAGACAAATTCAAGAAATATTGTTTTATCAAAACAAGAAAAATAAACGTAGTGACTATGCTAAAAATAGAAAGACCACAGGGGAAGATTCGTGTTGTGGGCATAAATTAAACAGCTGTTGACATTTAATTTCTTTCTTAATATACCGTTTTGTTTTCAGACACATAACATAATTATTCACCATCAGATATTTGACCAGATTGTCAGATTGTTTTTTTGACAAAGCTACGTGGAAATGATTGTCAGATTTTTGACAAATCTACGTGGAAATGTTTGTTAGATTGTTTTTGACAAACCTATGTGCAAACGATTGTCAGATTGTTTTTTGACGAAGCTACATAGAAATGATTATCAGATTGTTTTTTTGACAGATCTATGTGGAAATGATCGTCAGATTGTTTTTTGACAAAGCTACATGGAAATGATTGTCAAATTGTTTTTTGACAAAAGCACGTGGAAATTATTGTCAGATTGTTTTTGACTAGCTTACGTGGAAATAATGATCATAAAAATATAAAATATAAGTAAACAAACATACGAGTATTTCAAAGTTCGAAAAATCTAACTAGATTTTTAAAAATCTTATTTGAGAGAAAAACGTAATACATTCAAACGAATATTTTTTCAGTCCCGCCAACAAATTATCATAAACCCATTTGATGGCAACAGAGCATTACGGTGCAAAATCTCCCACTTTTCCGCGACTTTTTACTTACTGCACGCATTGGATAGATTGAGCATGTTCCGCCAACTTTTCGTACAAAAAACGGAAGTCCGTGTCTGAGAAGTTTATGCAATTTAATCCCGATCCATTAGAAATATCAACAGTGATGGAAATAATCGTGCTGCAGCGCTCGAGAATATTATTATTGTGAAGTGAGAGAATTTCAATATTTTGCACATCAATAATGCCGACACGTAGCTAAGTATAAAGCATATTGTCAAGTAGATGAAATAAATGACACGTATAGATAGAATACATATTTACTCTATTCTTAGCGTTTTCCGCACGGCACGCTTTGATTATACTCACAGATACAGTGTAAATACACGCAGACACTAGGTGGGTATGCGGAAGATCTGCATTTAGGGTGGAGGGAAAATATCCTTACTTTGTAACATGGCAATGGAATTTCTATTATAAGTTTTGGTTTTTGCTTCACTAGCAACTATGTACATTAGAAGATCGTGAAATTATTTCGTAAGCTTGCACATAGCTTAAAGTTGTTTATTGCTTTCAATTTTGATAGCGCACACTCGTCATATAAACCGTGGGTTCATAGAAAAGTTAGAAAATCTTCTTCAAAAGCGACAAGCTACTTCGGCAAAATATACTTAGTTTCACTTTTCTTTTAGAAAATTTTTGGGATGTTTGTATAAAATATATTTTCTCACCATTTTCTACTATATAAAACACTTTAATTTAAGCGATTACATTATTACAAATAAAAGGTATTCCAAAACTTCAAAACTTTAAGCAATTTTCGCAGTAATTCTTATTATACGGGTTTAAATGTTGTAATTTGACACAGTTCTTCGTAACGACTATAACAGTATTTTTAATTAACTTTTTGAGCTCTACGCTCCATTATAATGTTAATTAGTGAAAATATATTAATAATATAAAAATTAAATTAATTCGAAAACCCATAGAAATTTTTAAAAAAAGATTCGGGTGTTTGAAAAATAAATAAGTAGGTACCATTTGTATTTTGAAAGGACAACCGAAATGAAAACTTGCACTGATGTTAGAAAGCTTAGCCCGATTCACACAAAATGAATATGTACCATTGAACCGTAACGGCAAATAGGCACCTGCCCCCAGATTTAGTCTCCTTAGCGCCGACCTACACAAACATCTTACAGGTTCACATTCCTATGCGTTTATTTTGATAAATATTTATTGGTCAATATATCGTCGTAAACCTAATATTCAATCGCGCAATAAAACCAGACCATCTCGAGTGTAATATTTTTCAATTAAATGAAGACAATATTAGCGAAACTCAATCGAAAATCTGAAGACAAAAAAATCAGAAAAAGATTTTGGCATTTTTTCTAGGCTTAACGTTAAAGCCTAGAAAAAAAACCTTCGGGACTGTTATACGATTTGAGAACATTTCTTAACACGTGAATGAAGACTCTCCTGGCGAAATTTCAATTTCGTCACATACTCTAAGATATTTTGTGCAGCAACAAGCAGCTGTTGCAAAAATACTTGCTCGTGTGTGCCATTATTTAGTTATCAAGCATGAAATAATTATTAATTACAGCTTTTGCTTACAAACATAAATGTGAATAAACATAAATGTATAATACAGTCAGTGGTTGAGTGGGCATAGCGCTTGGGTCCCATCCGGGCGTCGCATGTTCGATTCCTCGGCTGGCTAAGTCCTCCATCACAACAGAAGCAACATTGTCGGCTTTCTGTGGTGATAGTAGGAGATTTTCAAACATTGTTGGGTTATTCGTAACCCGAGAATGTTTGTCTTTTAAAAAAAAAAATTTAAAAAAAAATCATTCAAAACCAACACATTAAGTCCTAATTATGTATTCATTTTTATATCCGAATCGTAACACAAAAGAAATGTGTAATCAAGGGTATTTTTAATGATGTAACTTGGAAAAGATGCGATTATTCAATTCGCACCATGATGCTATTTATATGGGTACCTAATTTTGAAAAATATGACAGTACAAAAAATATTATGTATCTACATGTGACCGGTCAGTGGTTGAGTGGGCATAGCGCTTGGGTCCCATCCGGGCGTCGCCTGTTCGATTCCTCGGCTGGCTAAGTCCTCCATCACAACACAAGCAACATTTTCGGCTTTCTGTGGTGATAGTAGGAGATTTTCAAACATTGTTGGGTTATTCGTAACCCGAGAATGTTTGTCTTTCTTTAAAAAAAAAAAAAAAACATTCAAAACCAACACATTAAGTCCTAATTATGTATTCATTTTTATATCCGAATCGTAACACAAAAGAAATGTGTAATCAAGGGAATTTTTAATGACGTAACTTGGAAAATATGCGATTATTCAATTCGTACAATGATGCTATTTATATAGGTACCTAATTTTGAAAAATATGACAGTACAAAAAATAGTATGTATCTACATGTATATAAAAACCTAAAAATGCTTGGATTGGTTGGATTTTTTTATTATGCAGGCAGAAAATTGGGCTCTTCAAATTCTGAAGAAATAGCATTGTAAATATATGCCTGTACCAAAAAAATAAACAGTTTTGCGTAATGTTTTAACCTCATTGCCCAATGATTGTGTTTATCATATGCATCACCATCAGATCCACCGTTTTTAATATATAAAATACTCGTAGAAATCAATAAAATAAACATTTTTAAAGTTCAGTTCTTCCACTGAATAGTATTATTATGCAGACACCTTCCGGAACAAGTTCGCGGGTTATTAAAGCTTTTGGCATTGGCCCTAATTCAAAACCGTGTATTTACATGTCTATGCAGCATTCTCTAATAACACAACATGATTTTAGACCACGTAAACATTACTGTATCATTTCCTGCATGGACTGTTGCGTTTTATATTGTGCATATATAATTCAGCAGAATGAATGGACAATTATTAAATTATTACATATTACACGTCGCGAACATCGTTGGCCCGTGAATTATGATGATATAAAAAGCTATATAAAAATACATTCTTGACTCCTGACTGAGATGAAGACTTTATCGGGTCTATTTATATGGAGTAAGGATGACGCAAGGCGCCTCTAGGCAGGCGGAAACATAGGGATCAAAAGTTAAATGCTGCAATTGATTCGCAAATGTTTCGCTGCTTATGCACGTTGGAAGAAAAATCTTTGGGACGAATTACGGATGAGCAAACAGTCTCAAATGGAAGCAATGAAATTACGTAACGATTTTATCGGGAAATCACAACGAATTGACGAACAATTAATGAATGTGATTATTCAAAAACACTCTGTCCGTTTGAAGAAAGATCTCTGGGACGGATTTAATACTCTTTCAAACCGCAAACAAACAGTATAATATTGAGGCAATAAAACCACTCAACGACTTCGTTATAAAATAACAACGAACTTGATTTTGGAAACACTTTTTATTGTTGAGATGAGAATTTAAGAAGTAATCTTAACTATTAACGCAGAGGGTCATAGTTTAGCTCTGATCTGCAGCAATCAGTAGATACTAACATCATTTTCCTTTTGCAATTTCTAGGTCAACACAACGTTTTTCAGCTGGAAAAGTGAATTCCATAATGAGCTTTGAAATATCCATTTACCTATCAAAATAAGACATAAAGCCATGTCGGATGTTATATTATATTTTGTTAATAGTTCAAACAGAAACTACTGAACAGTTTACCTTGCGTCCAAAAAGTATGTTTCTAATTTTCTATTATTTAATATTTCAAAACCAAAATTTTCTCGAAAATCGTAAGATAATTTGTGCTTACTTAAATACCTGTGTACTTAAATATAAACTACATAATTCACGTAATTTTTTAAAACTTCAAATAAGTCATAGGATTTGTCAAAAGAAACGTCAATTCCTCAATGTCAAATGTGTTTTTCAAACATTCTTCAAGCAGGCACGTACCACAACATTGAAAAAAAAATGCTAATAAGAAAGTCCAAATAAACACGACGATTCCACATTTAAAAAAAGAATCTTAGCTGAACCACAAAAAACGGCTACCATCTTGAACCGGAACCGGAACGTACATACAAATTTACAGTCATACGAAATAGGAACAATCGAGTTAAAATGAAACATCGCTACGCTCAGTCAATTACGAAAAAAGTTGTTGAAACTCAGGTGAAATCGGATAGTAAAAACAGAAAAATGTAAATCTCTCACATACTACTCAATACGCAAGCTCTTTATTTTTAAAATATCGTGTTTTCTTACAATATCCGTATGTACTAAGTTTCCCACGATATTTTGTTCCCAGTTACATCTACCGTATCCTTCAACACTAATTCATAGGCGATGTTTTTTTGCAGAATTATTTTCATCTGGGGCCCGCAGACAGTGTAGGATTTGAGATTCAATTTCATATGTATGTTTAGGTGTAGGGGAGACCGGGGACAGTTGTACCACGGGTCAGTAGTACCAATGCGAATAACTCCCTAACTATAATAGGTACGTATACTATGTATCGCCAGGCAGTAGCCCTGACAAGCGCGGACATTCGTCAGTAGCCCGCGGGACGTAGTGGAAGCGAGACGTTCGCAGTTGGAAGAAGAAATTTTTCGAGCCCAAAACGTAAGTTTTTCGATTGCATTCATGCTCTAATATTACAATTACTTTGTTCTGTTTCTTATTATTTTGCTATCTACACATTTCTTTGGACAATTGAGTTTATTTTAGGATTGGTTTTGAAGGGTTCGTGAGTAGGGATTAACCAAAAAATTGCGTTTTAATTTAAAATGACCCCTTGGGGATGGTTGTACCAATTTTTTCGGGGACGATTGTACCGGTACAATCGACCCCGTGCTACAACTAACCCCGAGGTTTTTTTTGAAAGATTCTGTGAATTTTACCAAGTCATAATAAACTCAAGTGCATGTCCGTCCGTCATACTTTCAATGTCCAAACCCTTTTCACTTTATGTATTTATGTTAATGTTGGTTAAATTACCTTAGTTCAAATTAATTTAGTTCGTATGATCGTACTCGAACACTTTATTTTTGTAGCATTATTGAGATTTTAATAAAATATGTGTATTTTTATTTTCTTAGATGCCGCGAGACAGAAAAAGATTAACGAATCGAGCCTCAAAGGACCTTTTAATATATGAGCAAGCATATGAAGAAATCAAAATCGGTAGGTCGATACGTTCCTCAGCTCGGATGTTTGACCTGTGTCACGTGTCACTAATACGATATAAGCAAAAGAGAGAAGTGCCGGCACTCGGCTGCTGTAACACTTGGATACAAATCTGCCAAGAAGGTTTTCTCAGAAGAAATGGAATCCCAAATGAAAAAATATTTAATAAGAGCTGCTGAAATATACTACGGTTTATCGCCGAAAGCAATACGAAGACTTGCATATGAGTTAACGGTTAAATACAACCTAAAGAGACCTTCTACGTGGGATGTAAACGCTTTGGCAGGAGAAGATTGGTTTTCGGGTTTTATGAAGAGAAACCCAGAGTTGTCGATGCGATGTCCTCAAGCAACAAGTTTATCCAGGGCAACAAGCTTCAACGAGAGCAATGTTCGGTCATTTTTCGATAAAGGCTAATAAAGGCTAAAGACATTTATAATGTTGATGAAACTGGTGTGACTACCGTCCAAAACCCTGACAAGGTAGTTGCTAAAAGGGATGTGCGACAAGTAGGAGCCTTAACATCACTCAACAAGCCAGCATTTTTCTTATTTTTTGTTTGTTACTGTTTTTTTTTGTAATAAATATTGTATTTTCAACACTAAGTCGTATTTGAATACGTGTATTTTATAGTTACATGTTTATATTATAATTATTTTGATTTAAATAAGACTTTCAAATGTAAAAGTATGAGCCAAAGAAGTTATTTGTTAGTTTGATATTTTCATAAATATGTTTATTGCAAAATGTATATATATACACATATTGTTTGGGGACAATTGTACCACGGGTACAATTGTACCACAATGTTTTCATACAAAATTTTAATTATTTTTTTTCCTATTTTCTTGAGTTTAAAACATGCTATGGTATTAATATATATTTGTATTGTCATTTTATAATATTCCAATAGTTAAGGTTCTTGGTAACACTTCAACTGACGAATTCTATAAGAGTTTTCTTGTGGTCAGATAAATTGTGTATTACGCTCAATGTAATTGAAACTTTGAATAGTAATTTTATAAACCAACAAAAAAACTGTTTTTCCTCGCAGAAATTATTAAAATTAAACAACTTTATCCATAAATTCTGTGTTTTAATTTAAATTCCGCTACTGGTACAACTAACCCCGGGGTAGGGGTCAGTTGTAGCATTTCCCCCGATCTGTTCATGCGCTTATAGCGTATTTTCTATAAGATTTAGAAAAATCATAGAATAAGAATTTGGTAGACAACTAAATTATCTGCCGTTGAGTATGAGCATTTTTTTCATAAACATTATACCTAAGATGTAGAAAATGGTACAAGTCAAATTGGTACAACTGTCCCCGGTCTCCCCTATATAGTCCCACTCGTTATACCGCCGACAAGCTTTTGACGTATATAAGGCCTGTTCAAGTTCACACTGCGAGTCTAAAAGCTCCCGGTCCCGGCCGCCGTCTAAGACAGCCGGTACAGTGCATTCAACGCTGGAAATTCTGTGTTTTCCACATTTTACGGTAGAGTAAACAGTAAACACTTCCCTACCATTGGTCACAGTACAACCCCCTGAGAAAAAGTATTTTCAAATTATTGCTTCATCATTACGAGATTTTCTCTGTTTGGTACATTTCAAACTACTCTACTTGCCGTCAGTACGATATACAATTCACGTATGACTTTAATAAATCAACATAATATTAACCCATCAAACTAATTTGTTCGATTTTCGGAACAACTCATACAGATCTCATAGTATTCGTTGTGTCTCCCTTAGGGGGCATACATTAATTACATGAGCAGTATTTCTTCCAACCTAAATCCCTCCCCCCCCCGAAATTTTGGTCTTGAGTGACTTTTTTTTTTTACTTAAAATATTAAAAAAATCAGATCTTGGACATTTAGGGTCGGGGTGAGATGTTGAGCGGTTACTTGTCTGAATGACCAGTGAAGACACGAGGAAGAATTTTTTTTTGTTAAGAAGTAAAAATATCAAAAAAGCCGGAGAAAAAAATTAAAATTACATTTTTACTCCAAATAATGCCAGGAATACTGGTTAGGGTTAGAATGGGTCAAATACGTCCCGTAACACCCTGTGTACATATGTGAGTATTTATAAAGTTCGGATTGGAATTGGGAATGGAATCCGACAGGAGTGTTCCTACGGGTAACAGGAACAGAACAGTGATAAAACAGAACATGATAAAAAGAATTGGTTAGGTTAGATTTGTTCTTTGACGCTTTTGCTCAGCGCTGCTGGTTGGATAGAAAAAGAAGCTAGTAGCTTTTTGAATCACTGGGCAGTGCTAGGTTTCCTTTGACAAATATAATTCGGTCACCGTATCGAATGCAATCACTCTACTCCCAGACGAAGTCGACTGCTTATCAGCAGCGGCTCATGAATGACGTGAATATTAATTTAATCAGATTGAAAAAATATGAAAATATTTATAATATAAGTAGCTGGAAAGCCAAAAAGCCTAATTTTTGTATGCAGCTTTTCAATTTTTGAAGCGCCGAACCAAATTGTCGGAATATTTCAATAAATAAAAAAATGTACAAAAAAAAATTGGATTATATTTTCGAGTAAAAATATATGCATTTTAAAAAAATATCTTCATATTTATTTATATTTAAATACGTTCATTGGAACAAAAAATCACCATCCGCAACAACTGCGTATTTTGACGGCAAAATTTTGGCATGCAAATATGTATTTTAGAACGTGGATATTGTTTGACACCTTCACTAATTTCCAACTCCGTACATTGCACAATGCACAAGTAAAAACCATAAATCTAATAATCGCTGTTTATTTTATGAATACACGAATATGTTATGGCGACATTATGTGCATTTACTCGTCTAATCCTCCATTTATTAATGTGAGTAATTATATTTGGCAAGCGAAGGCCATTAACGCCGACCCTGGCTTAATCGTGTCGTCTCGAATTTATCAAAAGTTATATTTACGTGAAAATCCACTTAACTATTGGTAGGCAGTAGGCACATTCAGCAGAAAAGTCTCGCAACACACGAATGTGCCGACAGCAGCTGAAAGTGTATCGAGGCACAGCAACAAAATATACCTGTCTTACAATAAGGCAAATAGTTCGTTTTTTTTAAAAGTAAATAAAGCGATATTTTTTTATTCATCGATGAAGCTACTGTTGTTCTGCTCTTTAAGCAGCTGTGAATTTATTTTTAAGATCGATGCAAAAAGAAAAACAGTTTGATGGGAATCAAATTTGTCACCGTCAAGTTAGCGTCAATAAACCAATAACCAATAAATTTAAAAAAACGCGCACACACTTATTAAAAAAGAAGAAATCCGATACAATTTACTTTGATCAACTATTGGGGGAGATTTAAGGGCGTACTGATGCGACCTCAGAGATGGCCATTGATCATTTAGCACGGAGAGTTTAGATCTAAGGATTAGAGCGAACTGTGATTTTACGGGGTGGTTTGATATCACAGCAGATCATGATAAGTGTACATTGTACGCAAGATCAGACAGGTGATGAATGAAGTATAGATATATGCAAAATAATTTAATGATAAATGCAGTCCAAAAAGAAGCATTTGAAAGATAGGATACGAAAACAATGGGTCGTGTATTCGCGATCGGTGGCTCCTTGAAGCAAGTGCATGGAGTTGAGTAAAACGAGAGACGGAAAGGCTGGTAGGAGTGAAAGGGGCATAAATAGAATGGTATACGGCGCAAAATCAATTAATAAAAAAATATTTAATGCGGTAGTTGCAAATTAAAAGTTGTTAAGGGATGCGCGGTTAGCAGTCCACAACAGAGTATTGATACCAAAGCTAATGTTAGGCAGTGCCAGTGACGCATAAAACTTGCAAGAGGAAGGGCGAAAGTAAACTGGATACATGTGTAATAAGATTCCCGCCTCCGAGGCGTATGTGGAAACCAAATATAAATTATTATAAGCGGATGATGGTGATTTTTTTTATGTTTCAATTTACATTCTACGAAAGATGCTTAAACTTGAATTAAAAATAATGTGTTCAAAAAACACTAAAAAGAAGAAAAAACGTATTTATTTTCGACTTCATTTCTCTTGGAAGATGTAAAAGTTGATCAATGAATAACATACCATTATTTTACGATCAATTAAATTCGACATTCGGCATATTATTTCATTTATATTAATGGCATGGACATGCAGATTGGCACAGAGCTAAGACAAAGTTTTATTGAAAATTAGGGACGTCTCTAGTCTCTATTTCTTTGCCAACGCAGATTGAACTAAAAATCAACATTGTAATAGGTGTCTTAAAGTGAAGCATTAACATTACCGGGACAGCCATTTCACTAATTGAATTAAAATGTATAAATTTAAAGACCCTAACTAATAATTGTGAACTATAAATATAGCCAACCTCTAGCGGGCGAAACAGCTTAGAATATTAGGGCCGGTATTTTTACAAAAATATTACTTCAAAATAATGAATTCTATTAGAAATTACACTGCTGAAGTGTGGCCATGTTGAAAACATGTTTTGTGCGTGTATAATTATCGCGCGTTTCTTCACGAAAAAAGCAGAGCAACACCGGGTTATAAATAAATCTAGCGGATTAAAAAACAAACTTTGATCTTTCAAATTAATGTTTATAAATCTTTAAAATCGTACTAGCAATAATGTTATGTTGATTATTCTGAGGTAATGGTTGATCTGAATTCTGAATACGTCTGATGGGATTGAATCTAACAGGCGGCCAACATCAATGGAACAAACAGAGCCTGTCCACTACCCGCCTATCGGCTGTCCGCGTGGCCCCTGGACTGGTGGCTGGTGACTGGTGACACTGACGAATGGACGATTCTTGGATGCGCTCCAAACACAAGACACGGTAATTTGTGAAGTTCGCGAGAACAATTTGCAGGGCGACATTTCAGACATTGAAATCATAGCAGCTTGCAGTCTTGCGCGCCTTTCTGAAGCTAACTATTTAATCCGTTCCGATCATTACACGCCCTATCGCTACGGGACAAATTGATAATTTATTTATTATGTGAGCTTCGCGGATGATTGCTATAATGCTAGATTCCCGCCTACAGCTTCAGAGGTCGAAGTTATGATATAATACAGCGCCCCTCGATAATATAAAACTCCAAAATCTCCACGATCATAACTAATAGCCGTTTTCACTGTTTAAAATGACACAAATGCGGTTATTATTTCACTTGGCCCACATAAGTTGGATGGAAAAAACCTGTGCTAAGACAAAGTGATATCCTTGTTGTTTTTTGCGCAATGTGAATTTTAGTTTGGGGCGAGCGGTGCGTCACTTTGTTTTTCTGAAATTGCCGAAAAAGTTCTGCACACTTTCGTTCTGCTGAAATGCCCATGCAAGTCACCTTATTTTACCAATAAGGATGGTCGTACTTTTATACAAAGTGCTTCTCACTCAGAACCATAGTGTACCACAATATCTAGCATTATCAGTATGATCATATTTTGCTACGCCCACGGGCGTAGCCAAGGGTGTGGGAGAGAAGGTTCAAACCCTCGAAAAAAATTCAAAATATTTTATAAAATTATGTGCTTGATACACTATAGATCAAACAAAAGACTAAAAGTCGACGTATTTGTATTATATTACATAGATGTATTGTAAAAAAATATTACCTCCAACGTTCATACTCTATGTAGGTATATTAAAGACGTGGTAAATTATTTTCAAAATGCAAAGTACCACTATTTAATATAGATATGATATATGATAATTAAGAAGAATTAATCAATATTTTAAATGATGAAATAGCAAATGCATTGCTAAATATAAATAAGCTATATGTAAGTATGATAATTGGACATACGAAAACATGTAGTAAAAGCAAAATTAAAATTGCTAGTGACATTATTGAAAAAATCAATCATATATATGATATAAACAACTCCATTATGGTTTCACATTTTAACTACCATTCAACAATTCTTTGTTTTTTAACGACAGAGAAAAAAAAATAAGTTGCGAATTCTCCGAAATAGAGCGATGAGAACAATACTTAGGCGAAATAGATCTTCAAAAGTAACTAAAATGATGGCTAACAGAGAAACAGATCCCGAAACCGAACGCAATGGTATGATAAACAACCTGTTGCCAAAATACTTTTCAAACAAAATTATATACAACAAGGATATTCATAGACAAAACACAAGGACGTGCAATGAAATCAGACTATCAAAAAAGACAAAGCCAATACGCAAAACAATTCATTCTACCAGGGGATTGAAATATTATCATGCGCTGCCGTAAATCATAAAAACTATTTACTTAATAAATTTAAAATAGATTGTAAGAACCACATTAAGCAAGAAAAAACGTAACAGTGTATAAGTTATAATTTTTTAACTTAAATGTTCAAAGAGTTGAAAGAAGAATCGTTATCAAAAATATGGTCAAATCAGTCTAGGTACAAATTACAAATAAAATTGACCTCTAGATTATCTTATGGTCAATGTGAACAGATTTTTAATTAAAAGAGATATTTTTGCTAGAATCGAAGAAGAATAAATAGATGTAAGAAAATACAGCGGATGCAAAGTATGTGTTTTACCACTAGACTTGTTCAAGGATAACTCATACATTCTGCCAATTCCTTTCATCAAACTAAAGAGACCCGTCCAGCTGTTTAAAGTTGAATCAAACATTTAAGAATTTGGGTCAAGAATTTTAAAGATCGGGAATAATTAATAAGAAGAAACCCACCTCTTTTGAAATGGACAACATTTAAGTTGCTATATGATATTTGAAAGCCAGCTTGTTAAGTAACAAAAAGGTTTTCACGTGGAGCTTTTTGGCAAATACTCGTAAGTTCATTTAAAACCAAAATACTTGAAAATCCCCAAATAAATTTTCTGATTGTAAATGTTTATCCACGTATAACAATGAAAATGTCGGGCTTCGGTCCAAAGCTAAACCTCGGTAGCAATCTAGTTTGAAATTTCTTGCACGTGCCAGAAGCTTTTAATGCATACAAATTATAGAAACTTTATGTATAATTGCGGTCGCCAGTTGCACTCTGGGTGAAGACATAATTTTTTTTTTACCAAGGGTAATGCGCGTTTTCAACCCGCGTAAAAAAATCTCCGACAAAATATCCTCCGAGAAAATATCCTACGTACAAAACATCCCCAAACAAAATCCTAACAAAAAAGTGGGGCAAAAATAATACAGATATCCTGTAAAGACAATAAATTATTATTAAAAAATAGAAAAATGGGACAAAAAAATACAGATAACAATAAATTTATTGTCTTTACAGGATGTCTGTATTATTTTTGTCCCATTTTTTGTTAGGTCAGGTTTTAGTAGATATTTTGTTGAGGGATGTTTTGTCCGTATGATATTTTGTCGGACGATATTTTGTCGGAGATATTTTATCGCGGGATGAAAAGTCGCGAACCATGACCCAGCACCCCCAAAAACGAAATAGCACCTGAGGGCAATCTATTTCTCTCGGGACCCTCTTTGTGGAGTTAATATTAAAAAAGACAGTTCGGCTGTCCAAAGTTAAAATGCTCCTCCTTTGCAGTAAAATATTATCTATTCAGTGATTAAAAATAATATATGCTGTCCTGATATTTCTTTTTTCACAAAAGTCACTCAATATTTCAATTATAATACAAAAACGAGGTTTAATGATGTCGATTTTTATCATTCTGAGTTATTATTTATTTCCTTGAAAAGGCATTACAATTTACAATTGCTCGTAATGTTGGACGGCTGATTCAAAACACTATTGTGCTTATCTCGTGACAATTATTCTCACAATTGTTGTAAAATATTTCAACTTTGGACAACCGAGTAGACAGAAAGTCCCTACTTAAGACGATAATACCTATACACTAGAATATATTCAGAATCTTAACGACGTAAGTAAAGAAGCCATGTATACAAATTGCGACTCGCGACCCGTGTATCGGACGGACCTACTGTCGAATTTACCCTATCAAAGAAAAAAAGAAGAAGAAAAATAATGTGGGAATCTGAACGACGTAAGTGAAGAAAGCTTGTAAACAAATATGAGCCCGCGACACGGCGTATTGGACGGACGTACGGTCGAATTCACCCTAGCAGGCCTGGAGATTCGACCTTTCCGCCGGGTTCATTTTAATTAACTCTGAAAAAGTGTTACTAATATTTAAGATGTTTCTAAATGAATACCTCCCGAAATTATTAATTCATCGTCTAGAAAAATAAAATCTGTTGCTCACCGCTAACTACAGTTGTACAACGTATAACAATTTTTTAAAGGCGTTGTACCTACATTGTAAAAAATGATGGCCACGTACGGTTTTTATTAATCTAAAATATAAATAACTCGCATCCCTTGTGAGGCATGGAATAAAAATGATAATTCAATTACGAATTCGCCGAAATAAATAAAATGTGAGCCTCGGGCAAACTCCCGATAAACGTGGTTATGTCTCGCCTTAAGCCTTTCAGCCTTGAAGGAGTAACCGTAAGTTACTTACACCAGGGGCATGAAAGTGGTGGTACCCTCAAAAGTCCCTACTTAAAGTAGATATCAATTAAAACAGAAGAAGGGATACATAAAAATACTGGTTTAAAATACAAAAAGGAGGATAACGTTAGAAGATGTATAATAATATCTTTATGGTGATGTGAGAGATAGCATTTTGACTAATAAATGTTGATAAATTTGAAGAGAAATAGCATATCCAGTCGTTAAAGCTGAAGGTTGGGAGATTTCAACTAGCAACGGACGTAAAGTTCCGTTCGCATTCCCCTTCTGCCAAGATTAAAGATTATGTAAACGAACTCAAGACGGATTTTTTCTATTTTTAAAGTACGTCTTACGTTATTTTTTCATTCGGCGGACGTATTTTTATTTTGTGGCCGAGTCAAAAATAGCCCATGGAAAAACAGGAAATCTAGTGGATAACAACAAATTTATGGCGAAATAATAATAAACATGACTTTTTTAATGTTATTCGGCGAGGAACGTGATAACTGGTATGCTTCAAGGTTCGCCATTTTCAAACGAATCGTCAGTTGCTAAACGGCCATTAAAAGTATTAATTAAAAAAAAACATGGCCCTCTGGAGACGGGAGACGATACGATACTTTTGTACCACCCCAGCCAGGAGCACTCCTGTCCCGGTGAGATCGGTACACAAGGGTGCACTAATTTAATCGGACTTGGAACAAGTGCTGTAAGGATAGGGAGGTCAAATATCCTCCATAAACGACTTCTTGTATTCATTTCTGTGTTAAATATTTTTTCAGCTTCATTTTTCATGTTTATTCGCTTTCATTTTATGTGTATTGTTATTTACTTTTTCTTTTTTTTTGTCTAATTTATTTTGATATTTCGAAATATGGTACGTTCTGGAACAAACTAATGTTATTATTTTTTATCAATGTTTGCAAAATTCCAATATTTTTTCTTATTTTACAACCTAAAGATAATATTTCATTCCTATCGTTATATCTATTAGATTTACCGTATTTTATTAAGGAAATGCATTTTTTATAGGAAAATTTCTTCTTTTTTCGAACTGGCCGCTACATAATATATTATCTGTGTTTACCTAAAACGGGTTTGTTTCACAAAATTTAAACAAAAATTAAATTTCAAGGATAATGTTCAAGTTCTGTGAAATAACCGGCCCATGATGAAACAATAACAGAACTTGAATAGAACTCTCACAGAACTAAAATTTTAACGTTGAAATTTGATCAATTGCTCAAATTATGCGAAACAACCCGTCCTTAATGTTACTACATATTTAACTAAAACGGGAATCCTCCTAGTTGGGCAGTCAAAAAAATTTCTTAAATAATGTATATAAATGTATAATCTTTTACTAAATAAAATAAATAAATAAATAAACTAACCATCAAGCAATTTTCCCACAAGGGTAGGCATTCCTTGCTTCATTCATATACTATCATGTCATACAGTATGTATACACTTCTGTTACTCTTACGTTTGACATGACCCTACACAAACAGTTAATGTAAAATTTTATAAAAGTAGTAGGACAAATGAGGTAAAACTATGAACTACGCAAATTGAACAAAAAAACAAGCAAAATTGTGCGTTAATAACATATTATGTCTGGTAATATTGTAGGTAGCTTGAAAACAAACTTAAGGGTCCGAGTAGTTAACTAATAATTTGTTAAATATAATCAGGAGCCGCGTATATAACAGGCGCGAAAACAATGTAAAAAGAATGCAAGAATTAAAGAACAATGCAATCAAGATGAATGTGACACTGGAGGTATTTATAACATAGTTAATTAATAAATTATTATAATTGTGTAGGAGTGTAAGCCTTCAGTTTCCATTACTTTGTGATAACATTATAAAATGATTGTTAAAGTTTGAAGGTACTCTGAGTTTCCTCAGGACGCGCCCACTATTAACTTATCAATAAACTAATCCGTAGACTTATTATATTAGAGCGGTGGTATCGAATTTCAATAATATTTTTAACTAGAGTCGACATAGACTGTAACATCTAATATTAAAACATTTTAAGCGAATGTGGGTAGATACACAAAAATTTACGGTACCATAAACAAAATCGCATCACATGCTTTGAATTAATATTTAGTTTAAGAAACACAAGCTTCATTTATAAAACACCTCGGGGTACCTATAATGACCGAGTAAAATAAAATATTTGAATGTGCTAATATATCTGTCGCAGGCCGATCGCAAAATAAGGCAGATCATGATCCGCCTCTGGCACATCACGATCTACCGCCAGGCACTTCTCGATGTGGTTAGGCACATCATAATCTGCCTTTTTTTTACATAAATACCGCACAAGAGTCACAACTGCTCCCGTCTGGAGCCAGTGGGACTATGGCACCCCAAATTGGGGTATGTTGTGAGGCTGAAGATAGTGGGAAGGGGAAGGAGATAGGGAAGAGGAAGGTGGGGAAGTACCTGGCTATTCAGATCTGGTCACCAAACACGGCTAAAGCCATTTCAAGCAACGTTTCGATTCTGAATGGTGGTCTTACACCGGGGCGATACTGAGAGTATCTTCCACTCTGGAACGTGCCGCAAATATACTATATATTATTTTAAATGAATAAATTGTGAAATAACACAAATTAATCAAATAAAATTTATTTGCCACGCCGGAATTCGATCCCGCGACCTTCGGAGTGCGAGTCAAGAGCCTTACCGCTGGACTTTTCCGGCCGTCAAATTCCGTCAAATGGCCGTCCGGCCTGATTCTACCATCGGCCTACGACATATCGATGGGTTTAATACAATATTTTTTTCTATCAAAATTATATTAAAAATGTATTTCAATCAAAATCTAAGTTTCTCATTAATTACTGCTTACATGTGAAGTAGGCATGTGGTTATATAGTAATCCATATATTGTCGATTTTTTATTCCTAAATCTCTCGATACAAAGTTCTCGAATGAATTGTTTAATGTATGCTATGTAGGATAAGTATGTTTCAAGTATGCATTGGTTGGATTATTCCTTCGGGATGAATTAGGCCACCGGATTAATCCATTGGAAAAAACATGACGTTCACCAAACTTTCATCAAGATTGATCGATATCCCACGGCCAAACATTTATTTATAGAAATAACAAGTTTTCAAATAAAGTTCGGCTTAAAAGCTCACCCAGAGCAAAAGCTCCGCGAGGAAAATCGGACTGTTGGCGCCATCTGACCGAGGGAAAAGGAAATCATTTGCCAACATCTTAAGTTTATAATTCCGCCAGAAGCCGCTAGATGGAAGAAAATGAAAAACTATCAGGCGGACAAAATGAAAAATAAAGATAAAATGTAAACAAACATGTTTACTTATCCTAGAAGCAGTTTCAAATGTAAATAAAGATACTAACAACATGCCACTATGTGCCTTATCATTGTAACGCTTTTAAAATGTCTAGTATTATTATGTACATAGCCACACAAACGATGCTATTATAAAATTTTATTCAGACTAAAATAAATAACAAAATTAATTATCCTTGCGCTTTTCTTTCACAAAGCTGACAACCACTGCTCTAAAAAAAACCACAACTATAAATAAAACGAGACAACAAACACACTTAAAAAAATTACAGTAGATATTCTACAAATTTCGCAATCTCAGTAGTTGCCAAATTTTCTGGGAGTACTGAGGCCCCTAATACATGGCTGAATGTTAGACTTACAGAATGGGGGGAAGGTGGGCCCCTCGCGGGGCTGGTCACGGTGGGGCTGCGCGCTCCATTGAGGGCTCCGTACCCCCCGGCGGAGCCAGGCCGGCCGTGGATGGAGCTCTGCAAGTCTGCGAGAAGGGCATCTAGAAGAAAACAAATAAAACAATAATTAAATACGATAGTAGATTAAGACAATTTTAAAAATAGTGTCACGCTCCTCTGCCCTTATAAATCGTTGTACAAATATATATATATTTTTAAATAGGATAAATTCCCATCTACGCATTGAAAACTAACAGCTCAAAATAAGATTTTTTTATATGAATTTATTTCTAAAGGTTCAAATGTTTAATTTTTTATGATGTGCAGTTTATTTCATTTTTCAGACTATTTCATTATCAGCATTCTTTGAATAATTATAATTCCGCGAGAGATGGTATTTTAAATATATGATTTGATTTTGGTCGATGACCCTAAAGAATTTCAGCGATATGCATTAGTATTATTCCTTCATCAAATAATAACTTTAAAAAAATAAAATTGATCCCATAACATGTTAATTTTTGGTCACATTGCCCACACATAGGCAGTGATATCCTGATAAGTGAGTTCCTACTACTTACTTTAAATTTAACATATTATTATATTTTATCCGTACTACTTATGTACTTATTTTATGTAAAATACTAGGCACCAAAGAATAAAAGATTCAAAAATTAAATGAAGAAATCTTCGATTTTGAAATATGTCGATCTTTTATTAAAAAGGTGATGTAAACAAAGTTTATTATTGTCATTCAACTAAAATAATACCGCAGAGTGGATTTATAATATTATTGAAGAAGGTATAATATATTATTATTATTATGAATTACGTCATGGTATTTTGAACTCTGAATGACATTTCTATGTATCGATATGTTGTAATAAGTGTGTGTCATAACCAATTCGAGGAGAAATATTTGGATTGTAAAATAGCGTGAGCACGCACCGCACGTACTGCACGTACCCATGTACACTGGACGGTGGACAGTCTGGACGCTTACAGTATAATAATTGATTAAAATAAATAATAATAAATTTAATTTTTAACAGATGTGTTGCATTCAAACTAGTCTCAATATGGCAGGTAAATTCCAAGTGTATTAAATAATTAGATCACAAATTATTAAATAGCAATAAAGTGAATAATAAACAATAACATTCTGATGAGCATGTTTTTTTCTAAAATAAATGTACGAATACTGTTGAACAGCATTAGATTGTATTGAACAAATTGCGTCAGTGTTTGTGGCTTGAATCTTGAATGAACTCAAATGCTAACCAGATTGAACCCAACCAAGTCAGGTTTCGCGAGGAAAAAGAATAAAGAGATAATATCACACCCACGCCTGAAACCGACCTTTCAAAATACCTGTCTTATGTAGAATGGACGATATAGGTACCAATGTTTTACTTATATAAAATTAATCCACAATTAAATTCATATTAGTAATTCAGCGTACTTACATTTGAAACTATGATAAATATTGTAAATCTTAATGAACACGATATGGGAATTGGAGTCGTAAATCATAATCAAAGAGAAATAGAGCTACGAAGGTACGAAAAAGGAGGCACAATTTTATTCTACCATGGTGGGCGTGTTTATGTTTGCGAATTCTTCGAGACGGGAGGCGTGGCAGATGTTTTCACGAATAACTAATTAGCATATTTCATGACAAAACTATATGATTTACTATCATTTTAATCTATTATGTTTGTGTGATTGTTTAGTTTATATTCACAAAATATGGTCCGTATAAGTCTGGCAATAAACGCATTAATATTCATATATTATTCAGAATCACCGCACCTATTCCGTCGACATCTTCGTATATATTAAAAGATTTCTTTTCGGCCGGCTTCAATACTGGATCTCCTTTTAAGACAACACTGTATAGATCAGTATCTACGCTCAAATCACTTTCCATGCTTGCGTTGTTATCGCTAGAACACTATTAAACAGATTGGCCAGAAATAACTTGACAACTATCGTAAAAAATAATGACAAACACGCGTCACACGGTTAACTGCACACTGCAAAATGACATCACTCCGTATAAATAAAGCGGACGAAGACGATTGCTTCAGGCCAAAGGCGAAATAAAATAAAACAATGTGTGCCGGTGCCGGTAAGCCCGCCGCTCACTACTCGCTATGGACTGAATCACCATCACCGCCGCTGCGGGTAAACAAAATATCGCCGGAGAACCAGCTGTATTAGTTTCATATCTGTAGTAACTTTACACTAGTCTTGTACTTGTTTGTATTTGATATGATAAGGCGAGCAGGGAGTTGGGAACCTAGAGCAGGGAGCAAAGCAGCGAGGGGGCAACTCGACCAGACAGGAGCACACACCGCGTCTGTAAGTCTGTACTAACTTTATACAAATAGTCTACATCTACATAAACAGACACCGAAAGGATGAGAAGCGAAAGTAAAGGTGAACTAGAACAAAATGGTTCAATCCAAATTGAGCAGCCGGTGACCTGTCCTTGACCCACCAATGGCCGAAATTCTTTCCAGGCCGAGTTCTTGCTAATTTGCCTAATTTGAATCACCGAATTTGTTAAAACCCAAATGGATTGACAACTAACTATTAATCATGTTTTCGTTATAAAGACGAAATAAATAGGAATTTTAATGAAATTGTACCACTTGGTTAGCGTAGCAACAAAAAGTCGTAGATACAATTTATAAAGCATAATTGAGCATCCTGTTAAGGAAATGAGCCAACCGCAAAATTGTCGCCGTGATGTCATTCACCAGGAATCCGTTAATTTGGTCGAATTCACGTGAACATAAAGTAATGCACCTCATTTGTGTAGATTAAAGATTATATTATTTAAAAATCAACAAAAAACTGTTATTTGTCTTACCTATTGTGTTAATCAAATTACCCATTTAAATCACTTGGTTAAACAGCAGAACCAAGAAAATTTTCACCATTTTATGAGAGAATGACCATTTCACATTAATTTATTCACAGCACTAAATAAAGAATTTATTAATTAAAAAAATGCCAGTAAAGGCGTGGTAACTTATCTTGTACTACCTTCCTACCGGTAGAAAATATTTTATTTCAAATTTGTTTATATCATAACTTACCGACTCGTGAGTAGGTACATTTAGCAGTTTTTTTTTAAATTTTGCGGTAAATTTTTTAATGTTAATTATCATTTCCTATTCTTCCTTTTTGCAATATTAAATAGGTTTTTTATGTATCCCACATCACCACTCAATACGGATGGCTTCGGACATTATTAAGAGGAAACCGGGCGTCGTTTTGTTCGTAGAAACGTATTCCCCGATTTCCTCTGGATTTTGACACTACTGAAAATCTATCTATCTATATAAACATATATATTTGGGCATGCTCTCAACACAGGTTCTCCTAGTGAGACAGGCATAGAATAAAACAAATTGTAAGTAAAAAAATAATAAAGATGAATAATAAAAATTAAATAAAAATGAATCGCCGAAATGTATGTACTCGCATAATTTCCGAACGACTGCACCAAAATGGAAAATTTTCACAAATTTGTATAAAAACTTGCAATAGGTGGCACGCGAGCTGTTTGAAAACTGAATGCACCGGGACTGAATGTATGGAATGCGGGAGGGGGGAGGGGAACTCGGGTAGGGGGTTCACGGGACGGGGAAAGGGTGGGAGTGGAGTGGGGAGAGGGAAGGTGGAGGAGGCAGAGTGGGAACGCAAAAGGGAAGGGGAGGCGGAAGGGAAACGGGACGAATGGGAAAGGACGCGCAGGGAGAAACAATTTTTTAATTAAATGGCGTAGCAACGCATGCCGGGTACCAGTTAGTATTTTTAATATAATATAGATACCGACTACTAGTGTCGGTACTTTTTGATTTTTTTAAAATCACTTCTTATAGGAGTTAGGAACCTCCAATTAATCCGCCATTAACAGATGTTTAGTAAATAAACTAGACAATGTGTATTTTTAAAAAGCAAAACGAACAGACATAAAGTATTTTGTTCTAATATATTTAGTAAAAAAAAATCTTAAAAATCGGTTCGGTTTTGGAGGAGTAAAATGGGGAATTCAAAACCTCGATTTTGACGATTTTTTGTTGGTATTTCAGCTTGCTGAGTATTCGGGGGAGAATGAGCGACAGTACGCAACAGTTTGGTAAAATACCTATTGTTCAAATTTCTCGGCGACAGGGTTTCCTCTTAAATTGAACCTTTAAAAAGCTTCCAACACTAAGGTGATCGGCGAAAAAAGAAACAAAAGTAGATATCATTGTAATTATTTATCTGGTAAATGTATTCGTTTTATGTGAAAGCAGATTGACATAATATTGTTAGAAAAACTTTTATGTAATAATTGACTGTAATAATTGTTTTTTTCTCCGGTAAAACTTTTTAAACTAAACTAAAAAACGCAGTGAATATTTGATTTAGAATCTGTATTTATTTACACATGAATAAGGCATTTATGTTATTAATGTGAGTGTTGTTAAATTCACTCGGTAAAAGTCAATTAAAAAATAATGTGTCAGAAATAACCTATTTTTTTCTGATTACAAAACTAAATTCACAACATGACTGAATAAACAAAAAAAAACAAAACCATCTTGGCTCAAAAGAAAATGAAAGTAAGTTTAAAAAACACAATTGTCCAAGTGCATAATTTTTATTTAACCAAACCGTGTTCATAAATTATTGGTGTTTTCCGAAAATTTATATATTATTTATACTCTAAGAAAATTTAAATAAAAAAAAATTGATAACGATAACGGAAATTTGAAATGCTATAAAGGACAAAATGTTTAATTGTTCAGGAGAGTGAAAAGAAATATTGTTTTTTAAATCACATCTCCTGTTTTTGTAGATCTATAATTATGTTTTTTTATTATAAAATTAATATTGAATAGATCATTCAGAATACTAAATATTTTTCGTAAATTCCAAAATTCTCTTAAAATAAACGCCGTAAAGAACGCCCTTATTTTTAGAAATATTTCGCGGTAGCAAATCGAAAGAGAAAAAAAATCAGAAGAGTGACATACATACATATTTAACTACTTTTTGGATTTCTTGTCCTTTACAGAAATTTAATATTTCGCTACCGATATCAAGCAGATACTTTGTTAGGTGACATTATAATTTAAAAAAAAAAACAATAACTTTGTAAATATTACTTTTATATTTTATACCTAAGGTTTCAACTCCGAACTGCCATTTAAAATATTTCTGAAATTTATGTATATTGTATATAGCCATTTATTAGAAGATGTTAAAACAAAATCTAATTCACAGAACGATTTCAAGAATTTAAAAAAAACTTAAAGTGTAGTTTTGTGGTTTTTCCTTGTTTTTTAAAACGAACTGTCAAAACTAATGTGAAGAAAAATGAATGTGAAGTGGAAATTTAGCAAATCACCTCATTTCACGGCGCAAATCGATATAATAACTAATCCCAATAAATTATTATCACGACGGTGTCTACTTATAATGAAAGGAGTGTAAACAATTATTTCCAATTAATTAAATTGATCAGAATTTTCAGGTAAAGTAGATGAAAATAGGGAAACGGCGGAAAGTAAGAAAAGTTTTATCAGTAACACGGGCTAAATAAGTCTTGACCAGAACCAAAGCTAAGTTCGACATGATTCTCAATGAATCCACTAGGTGGCGCGGAAGGAAAATTTAGCAAAGATAAATGATTTTATAATGTTCATATTGCAATAAATCATAAGCTAATTGGATAATCTTAAAAAGGTGTGCAATAAATTATAATTAGTACTTGGATAAAACAAAACAATAGGTTAATAACCTGCACGTAGGTAGGTCACCTCTATTCAAATTAAACTTGTGAGTGGGCCTGACGAAAGGGAATCTGGCATAAAACTTCTGGAAAATGCCGCCAGGTGGCTAAAAGATAAAGCAAATATCGCAAAGGCGCACAATTTTAAAGATTTTTTTTTTACGTATATTTTTAGGGAACAACTAAAGCGCTGCCGGCGCAGTTCATAAAAATAAAAGAAATGTGTGTAGAAAGTTTGAATTGATCCCATTTTCCAATATGTAGGACTTAAATTAACATTCATTTGACTGTTCTTATGAGTTAATGTGATTATGTGAGTTAATTTGTTATGAGTGTGAATGGTTAATTTTTATGTATTTTTTTTATGTGGTTATTCCGTGGATCTTTTTTTTGCATTAGACTTTATAATGACAATATATTAAAATTATAATTTAAAAACAGATGAGGCAAAAAATGACAACATTATGTGCGTCAGAAGCCTCGATAATATAAATACACATAAACACGATAAAATTTAAAAAAAAACAGATCTTTTTTGATTCCCCTGAAATAACTATGATAATATTAGGCTACTAAAAATAAGTAATTAAGAAAACTTAAAGACTCTTTTGAAAGTTTTACTACTTCTTTTTCCATAAGGGGGCGTACATTTACGTGAGCAGTTTTTTTCCAATCTAGCCCCCCTCCCTTTGGTGAGATAAATTTGGGCCACTTCGTTTATTCTTTTCAAGTAACGTGAGATATTGCGCCCCCCCCCCTCTTTTGAGCTCACGCAATTAATGAATGCCCCCTAATCAGTTTCATGATTTGCACTCCCGAGTACAAAAGGGTTTTTTTATAAAATGGAGGACTTAAAAGGGGATTGAAAAAGCGACGCGTAATAAATATCTATGGTATCAGAATCCACGACATCAAACATTCTTATTTCGGTTGTGTGACATGCGTTAGTTATTTCTGCATGAAAACTGATTCAATGAACTCAATTTTTCTTTAAATTTAAGCATCACAATTCAAAATTGGAACTGATTGTGCGAAGAATTCAAAAAAGCGATAAAATTTATAATATAAAACATTTAAGGGAAAATATTTTAATTATTCAAATTTGGAACTGATTTGTCAAGAATTCAGACTTTTTTTGTGAAACCGCAACATAGTCCAACTGCTCCTGACTGTCTGGAGCCAGTGAGACTATGGAATCCCCGATTGGGGTATGTTGTGAGGCTGAAGGTAGTGGGGAACGAAACGAGATGGGGAAGAGGAAGGTGAAGAAGCACCTGGCTACTCACATCTGGACACCAAACACGGTTATCGTCATTTCAAGCAACGTTTCAATTCTGATTGGTGGTAATTAAACCAGGGCGATTCTGAGAGTATCTTCCACTCTTGAACGTGCCGCAAATATACTGTATATTATTTGAAATGAGTAAATTGTTAAATAACACAAATTAATCAAATAAAATTTATTTGAGTACGCCGGGATTTGAATTCGCGACCTCCGGCTCGTTAGTTGAGAACCCTACCCCTCGATCACGGAGGCCGTCCCGAGACTATCTCATGCTTTCTGCGCTAGTGTCATTATAGTATGAATTGCAGGCTGAAATGTTTTGTTCACAGCCTGTACATTCTAACTATATTATTAAATATACACAGAATGCGAACAATAACATCAACCCAGTGCAAGTAATAAAAATAACTTAGTTTTCACAAACAAAGATTAATGCGTCGATGACACAGGGCGAGTTTACAAGCTACTATCTCGGAAATTCACTATCGTTAGTAAACTCGCCCAGTGTCATCGTGTTACTTGCTAACTAGCAGATTGTTGACAATCCACGGAAAAAGTTGAAAGGTCCTCAACTTTACACGCTACAAGCCGACTCGTGATTGGTTTATTTGTGTTTCCAATATGGCTGCCAAAAACCAGCTGATTTTGACTGTCAACTGTCTGAAGGATTAGTTCACGTTATTTCCGCTATTGGCGCTAGCAGCTACGTGCGAGTCCAGTTTCCTACAAAAATGTCACGAGCTACTGAGCGAGTGGACAGTTTTGTGTGTCATCATGACAATCTCACTCGCCGATTCACCCGCTTTTAAATTTAGTAGATAGTAGCTTGTAAACTCGCCGTGTGTCATCGAGGCTTTTGAACAATAACATCAAACCAGTGCAAGTAATAAAAATAACTTAGTATTCACATACAAAAATTAAGAACAATAACATCAAATCAGTGCAAGTAATAAAAATAGCTGTGGTCAATAATAACGTCGGAGGTCTCGAATATTAATTTCTAAGAATACTATTAATTTTCTTTGTATTGTATTACATGTTTAATGGTCACGTAACTGAAAATAGAACTGTGAATTATATATTTATAACTAAGGAGAGCGGAAGTATCCTAGTTAATGATGTAACGAAACTACCGTTAGACATAATAAAAGAAACACATTTCCGCTTTTCGCTTGAAACGGCACTTGGGAGTTTTCATAACAGAGTGTTAAATGCAGGGACTGTCATAAGACATGAACCAATTAAAAATAAAGCTATTATTAAGTAAAGAAAGGTAACAAGATTCATAAAAAATTGGGAAAACATTTAGAAAGCTTGGAAAATTGATGACCACCAAAGAGGCTTCTATATTAATGGCCGCCTTTGTCGATGGGTAATGCTCTCGACTAGCAATCCGGAAGTCGCGGAGCATGCACGTAAATTTTATTTTGATCATTTTGTCTTATTTTACAATGTAATAATAATAATATATTTTTTTATTTTTTTTACACCATTACAAATTTAAATTTATTACATGTAAGAAATAACGGAGCATAAATTAAAAAAAAAAAATTGTTTACAAATATTTATAAAATAAATTTAAAGAAATATAGTATGAATGTCATTGAATATAGCAATAATAGCAAACAGAATCTCTCGTCTAACCAGGTCGGGCGCCTTTACAAATTCGGCCATTGCCACCTTCCATCAAACCGTCAAAATTGTCAATCTTTTATTTCAAATTTTAGAATTAACTACTAAACTACCTTTTTCATTGGAAACAATCGTTCTAAGAACTGGTTTGTCCCAGTTGTGACTGTTAACTTTTTCTATTTTTCTGTGTCTTGTTCTCTTTCATATTTTCATTATTAGTGTTATCTTCTTCTTCAATGATACGTATTATAATTTTAAAAGGGTACTTACGACATGGATTTATACATCTGGCACTGTAGAGACAAATCAGAATAATAAAAATACGTATTTTCAAGGATCTTTTCCTATTTTCCTCATTATTGAATACAATCGGCAAGCATGTATATGTACATATAATATTCAATTATATCACATATTCATCATCTCAACCTCTTGTACTAATCAACGAATGCGTTCGACCCCGATTAACGGTCAGATTAAATGCTTTACGATAAAAGGCAGAAGTTATCAATCGCCTAATCGCAATATTAATAAACATTATCAAACTTGTGATTATATTTCAAAACATCTTTCAATTATCAGGCAATATACACATTTAAAAAGAAAAATATTTGGAGAACATACAGTTATATATAAAACCTTTTTACATTTAAATATAATATAAACCAGTGCATATGGGTCATTCCGCCGTTTCGTTCAAATCGCATGTTCACGCAAAAAAGTCATATGAAAGTTAATGTTTATCAAGAAAGTTTTATTGTAAGATGTAGCTATTTAAAAAAGGAAAAAGGAGTATTTCCCGAATTAGGCATTTGTTACTTAATTGCTTCATGATTTACAAAAAACATGCTAAAATTTCATTACCTTCCCTTTGCAAATGAACGACCGGTAAATTGATCTATAATAAAAATCAGTTTACACTAGTAAAATCACTACATTCATTAATCGAACTGTATGTGCAACTAATTATGCATATTTATTTGTGTTTAATTTATTTTTAAAGCTACTGTATCATAGAAAGAATTGAGATTTTGTTTTTGTCCAGAGAAAATCGTTGTAGTCTTCCGCGAAAGCGGTAATTAAAATTGAGACCGCTTTTATCCCTGTTCGTCAGCTGTACACCGCCCCGCACCTCCGTTACTAATCAGTGTACCGCTACATCCAGACGGGGGAGGACATGTGTCGCTGAATAAAGAAATATCTGCGATCTAAGTGCTCGAAAACAACTTTGTCACTGACCAGGCATCATTACCTTCCAGCATTTTTTAAAGTAAGTACATGTTTTAAAAATTCGAATCGTATATCTATAAACTATAATTAGTCGGACTATTTTTTATTGAATCATAAAGATTTGTAATGTCATTATTAAGCGAGTAATTGAGGAAAGATTGTCAAAACTTCATTACCCTCCGATTCATTACCTTCCGGATCGTCAAAATTTTTGCTGGATGGTAATGAAGAGGTGTGGAGGGTAATGAAAAATTTGTAAGGGTTATTTTTACTTACATCTGGGATCATGTTTGGGGTTAATAAAAGCTAATATTATTAATAAAAGCAGTTTCCTGCGTTCTAGCGTCTGACAATTTCGGGTTTGGTGAAACACATATTTTCATTTTATCTATTTTTTAATATGGAAAAACAATCTGTTAAAATCTACCCTTCGAATTTTTATTTGAAAATCGATTTTTTATTCAATAATATAATTATTCAAATGTAAACGAATATATTAAACAAATGATTTAACATTCCCCTACAGTCACAAGATGTTTCATTCCTTCGGTTGTCTATCAAAACTGATGAATTTTTACACAATTTCAAGTTTCTAAACAAATCCAGATTTAAACAAAAATCTACATAACTGGGCATCAAGAGTCCAACGCAAATTTCTTGATTAAAAAACTATATCACTTCTGTTAGATTTTCAATCATTTAGGCAAAAAATTATTAAACAAATATGTAAAAACAGTAACAATTTTTAGGCTCTCTTGTAAAAGTTATGAAATTTTTCATTTTTGTTCTTCAACTTCTCATTTAATTCGATACTGATGATAATTTTTCTTTATTATTTGTTACAGGCTTAACACTTTAAACCACAATGGCAAAGTCCATCTAAGTACCAACTGTAAACTGCAACTGACAGTTGATAGCAATATTACCTTTAATATAGCGATATTACCTCGCTCCCGATACCTACCGGATTGGTCTAGTGGTTAGCGTCGCGGACATTGACCGTCTGAGCCATAGGTCCGTAGGAACGAGGTTCGATCCTCACTAAAACCAACTTTTTTTTTTTTTAAATTAGTAGAAGCGCAAGACTTACCCTCAGACTATATTATAACACCATCTATTGCAGAACATCAAAAACATTAATATGAATAAACAAAAGAGAGCCACAAAAAAAGCAGCATCTAGCGAATCTGAAGAAGACTATAATACAAATAAGATGTTAAAATTCCTGGAAAAAAAATTCGAAGATTTATCGGAACAATTAATGAAATCTTTCAGAGAACAGATCAAGAATGAACTCAGAGAACTTACAAAATCAGTTGAATTCTGTAGTAACAAAATTGATGAATTCGAAGAAAAAAATAAAAACAAAGACATATTGATTAAACAGCTGCAATCGGAAAACAAGGAAATAAAAATGCAAATTAACAAACTAGAACAACTTCACAAACAAAATAACATCGAAATACAGGGAGTCCCATTTAAAGATAATGAAAACATAACAAAAATAGTGAATAACATAATGGAAACTATTAAAGGCGAAACAGAATCTTCAAAAATAACCAATATTTACCGAATCAAAAATAGAAATCCTTTAAACAAATACCCAGCCATTGTTGTATCATTTCAAAATAAAGAAATCAGAGACCAAATCATCGACAAAAAAAGAAAATACGGTTTTTTGTCCACAAAAAACTTTAACTTTCCAGAAGATAACAAAGTATACATTAATGAACAACTGACACCACAAAATAAACACCTACTGTTCCTGGCAAAATCATCAAGACTTGGTTACAAATTTATTTGGGCTAAAAATGGACACATTATGATGAGAAAAGATGAATTAGCCCCAATCATCCAAATAAGACAGCCGGCAGACATTCCCGAAGAATAGAGGATCAAGTAACCACATTGCATGTGTAAATTTTTTCTTTCAACATGTCAGACGAAAATTTTTTGTATGAAAATTATATTTGTAATGATACTAATGAACTAAATAATCACTTTAAAGATATAAACTTTTCAGTTCTTAATATGAACATACGTAGCTTAAGAAAACATTTTGATGAACTCTGTGTACTTCTCGAAAGTCTAGATTTTTCTCCGAGTATTGTTATTTTAACAGAAACACAGATGAAAGAGGTAATCCCCTATAACCTTCCAGGATATGTCACCATTTCATCTGAATGCAAACATACTGGGCACGATGGTATCACCGTATTTGTGAAAAATTGTCTTAAGAAAACTACCTTCAAAATTCTAGATTTTAAAACAGCTAATGCAATTGAAGTAACATTCAAGCACAATAACTGTAATTATCTGATATTAGCTATATATAGATCTCCTTCCTTAAATGAATCACTTTTCACTAACGAGCTAAATTCATTTTTTAAAACGGCTAACAGAAAAAATTTCAATTTTTCAATATTATCTGGAGATATCAATATAAACATTAATGAAAATAACAAAAGAACAAACTGTATAAATGAATACTTAGATTGTTTATCATATGCAGGATATCAGTCATACATAAACTCTCCAACAAGAGAAAATTTGAATAACTCCACGACTCTAGATCATATATTTGTAAAAACACACAAACACGTCAAAACTACATCTTCAATTCTACATACAAACATTACTGACCACTACCCAACATTTTATGGACACAACCTCTTAACCACTAATTTAAAAGAAAACTCTGGTAATCTAGAAAAAAATAATATTAACTACGACACATTAAACAATCTACTCCATTCAGAAAAATGGGACAGTGTACGATCGACAGCTAACCCTCATTCAGCATTAGAATTGTTTTATAAAACTCTACAAGATTATATATCGAAAAGCACATACAAAATTGTTATTAATAAGCGAAAATATAAAAAAATCAAACCTTGGATTACTGTAGGACTAATAGTCTCCATTAAACACAGAGATAAACTTTACAGAGAAATGTTAAATTATGAAAAAACCTGTCAAAAAAATAACGTAAGAATAATGTCTTTTATGAAAACAAAGTATTTGATGTATAGAAACTTACTAAATAGGTTAATAAGAAGTTGTAAAAAGAAATACTATTGTGAACAAATTGATAATGCAAAAAATGATACCAAAAAAACGTGGAATATTATTAATGAAATAATGAACAAAAAAAAAATGGCATCAACTGATGTGAAAGAGATTAAAATAAATAACAATAGTATAACTGACAAATCGGCCATTGCAGAAAACTTTAACAACTTCTTCACAAATGTAGTAGATCAAGTACTTGAATCTTCTAGTAAAATTGATAGTACAACACCCGTAGACTCATCTTTGCATTTACTCTCAACTTACGATTCAATAAATTCCTTAGAATATTTTTCACCTATCACGATAAACGAAATTGTAAAACACATTGATAGTCTAAAGTCAACAAATTCTACAGGAATTGATGGTTTATCGGGTAACACACTAAAAAAAATAAAACATAATATTTTAATTCCATTGCTACATATTTTTAATATATCACTAAAAGAGGGACATTTCCCTGAACAATTTAAAATCTCCACCATCATTCCAATTCACAAATCAGGAGAAACGCACATATTAGACAATTACCGACCTATTTCCTTAGTTTCAAACCTCTCAAAAATATTTGAAAAATGTATCAAAAATAGAGTAATGAATCACCTAGAACAAAACAAAATTCTGTCCCAAAATCAATATGGTTTCAGAAGTAACCTAAGCACTGAAGATGCAATATTCGATTTGACAAAAAAATTGTACACATCTGTTGATAAAAATAAAAAATGCCTAGCTTTATTTTTAGATTTAAGAAAAGCTTTTGATACGGTTAATCACAATATACTTATAAAAAAAATTAATCAAATAGGTTTCAAAAAAGATACACTAAAAATTCTCACAAACTATCTCAAAGACAGAAAACAAAAAACAAAAATAGGGAATTTTTATAGTACTGAAACGAGGATAAAAAATGGAGTACCACAGGGTACTGTGCTTGGCCCAATCCTGTTTTTAATATATATAAATGATTTATGTAATCTTGTAATCCCTGGTGATATTGTATCTTATGCTGATGATACAGTAATAATTGTAAACGGAAAATCCTGGCTTGAAACTTATTTAAATGCATCAAAATGTATTGCACATGTCTCATCATGGCTAAATAGTAATAGACTCTTCCTAAACAACAATAAAACATTTTACCTACCTTTTTATAAAAACAGTAAAAACAAACCCCCCAATAACCTTAAAATTAGAATTCATAATACTAACTGTAATCAAGTAATATGCTCATCTTGCTCTGAAATTGTAAAAGTTGAAAAGATAAAATATTTGGGTATATGTATTGATACAAATTTAAATTGGCATTCACAAATAAATAATACCGTTTCTAAATTGAGATATCTTACATACATATTTTACAGACTCAAAGAAGTATTGAATATTGACAAATTGAAAATGATTTATTATTCTATGGTGCAATCTTCACTCATGTATGGAATAATAGGATGGGGTGGTGCCCTTGATACTTTTATAAAACCTTTACAAACAACTCAAAATTATATTATCAAAGTTATGTATAATAGAATTAAAACATTTTCGACAGATGCTTTATACAAAGAATCTAAACTATTCAGTCTCCGTAAACTATTTATACTGCAAACTATGAAATATATCTTTAAAAACGTAAACAAATTCGAAAAAAATGTAAACAGAATCAACATTAGAAATAATAATGTATTCTATACCCCCCAAACACACACAAAACAAATGCAAACTCACAGTAGTTTTATTGGACCTCGTACCTTCAATAGTTTACCAAAACATATTCAAGTTGCAACAAAACTTCCGCATTTCGTAAAAGAGTTAAAATTATGGCTAAACCATACAGATGTAAAAACTCTATTTATTTAGTTTTATTTCACTTTATGTTTCTAAAAACTCTATTTATTTAGTTTTATATCACTTTTCTCACAAACTTTACACCTATTATTACAATGTATATCATTAATTACACTTACACTTATTTAACCGTACACTATTGTATACACTTTTTGTACAAAATGTTTTTAAACAATTTTTGTTTTTGCTTTATATACCCCTGTTTGTTTTTTTCTAGGTATTAAAAAAAAAAAACTTTTTTTAAATATATTACCCACGCACAGGCTGCGCCTTAGTGGGTTCCCACATTATTGTTATGATTTTCAAATATGTAAATATAAATTGTAAAATATGGGAAAAATAAAGGAATTAAAAAAAAAAAAAAAAAAAAAAAAAGTTAAATAAAAAACTGAAAAAAGAAGATAAGTCATCCAAGGACAGGCTACATAAGCAACAAAAATATGCAGAGATTAAAAACAATCCGGAACTGTACAGTCTTCAGAAAGTGAAAGAAAAAAAAAGATACTTAATGCGAAAAGCGCAAAAAAAGATTTGCAGCATTGAGGATATGAGTGAAAGAGCACAGAGAGACCAAAGACGAAGATGGCGAAAGAACTCTCTAAATTATTTGAAGAAAAAAGAGTAGCAGCGTAAAATAGAAACGATTACCGTAGAAAATATGCTTCCAATTCATGAAAATGTCACGAAACTACCCAATAATGTGCAAAACACTGTAGATCCTGACCCCCTCACAGTCGAGAATGAACAAAAAATCACACAAAAAAACATGCGTGCTCTAACAAATGTTAGGAAATTAAGGTACAGATCTATGAAAATCATTAAAAAGTTACAGGACCAGATAAGCAAACTTAAGAATGAGAAAAGAAACGAACAAAAGAAAATGGAGGCGTTGCAGCTACAAAATGCAAATACAGCAATCGAAGATACAGTAGAGAAAAAAGTAAACGACATAGCTAAATACATCCCAATGAATAAAGTCGAAGATGTAAAAAAGAAATTGTTGTTCAGTGAATCGCTGTCTCGAGGATTAAATGAAAAATACAAGGCTTTAAAAAAAACAGAGAAAAGACAGTTTGCGAATGAAATACTGAGAGACAAGAACAAGCTAAAGAAATATAAAGTCCTCAACAAAGTTCCCTTTCATATCAGAAAGACTTAAGCTGAAAACAAGAATAACAAAACAAATGAAATAAAACGGAAGATACAAGATTTTTTTGAAGAAGATGTTAATAGCCGGGTAGCTCCCGGAAAAAAAGAATTTGTGGAACGCAAAGGTTTAAAAAAACAAAAAAGATATATTACAGATAACTTCAAAAATCTCCACAACAAATTCTGCAAAGAACAAAAAAAAATCAGCTATTCGACTTTTTGCAAATATAGACCCTACTGGACTGTTTTACTAAAAAAAGAACGAGACACTTGCCAATGCAAACTTCACTGTAACGTTAACCTTCTAATTAAAGCTCTGAAGAAAGCAAAGATAATTGCAGAAGGATCAGCGACAGAAGTATTGACAAGTTTGTTTTTTTCCATTTGTATTTTGATATTTTGTCCATTATTTTTTAATAATTCATACAAATATTGCAAGCATAAGTAAGCAGAACTGATTACGCATGAAAAAATGTATTTCTTGTCTCCAATGCTCAAAAGTCTGAATAAAGCATTTAGTTTTTCACTTTAATCGTTTTTTCTTCCTTTTTCCTAATCCGCTCATCACTTCAGGTCAAATGATAGTTATATCTATTTTATTATTCAATTTCAATTAATTTTTCATTATTCACAGAAATTTTAAGAACCTACAAGGTGTTCAATACCATTTATTAATGTTTCATTACCAAACTTCATTACCATCCAAATTTATAAATTACCATCCAACCGTTTTTCATTACCATCCACCCCTTCATTACCTTCCATCAATTTTCTTCGTATCTAAGTGTCGCACAAAGGTGCCCTTTTAACCTCTCTACATCTGATAGGTACAGGAACCCATTTCTATAAAAATATATAGTAAAAACGAAAAAAAAAAAAATTCCGCGGAAACAGGCAAATTTGAACGAAACGGCGGAATGACCCATATAATATAAACCAGTGCATATAATATAAACCAGTTAAGTTACATATTTATAATATTTTGTTTTGGTTACTGATTAGGAAGCAAGTAGTTATTAAAAGTTATTATATTACACACATCGATCAATAAGATTGCGGTGTTCGAAGATTACACATAAGTAAAAAATGATTAAAAAATCTTATAGATATTATAAAGGCGAAAGTTTGTATGGATGTGTGTTCGTTACTCTTTCACGCAATAAATACCGAATGGAATTTAAAAATTATTTCTCTAATCGAAAGCTACATTATTTGTGATAATTGCAGGCTATATATATTGGTAAGTTCTGGTGTTATGAATAAGCAGTGGCGTTATGAAATTATTTATTATACGTTTATTGTCCGAACGAAAATCAAAAAGTGTTGCTAAGTAATTGTTTGACGTGGGCTGTCATTTTGTTATTTGTTTAGGTTACTCTGGAGATTCTTTTGATAGCAAAAATTCAAATATGTATAAAATAGGTACTAATCTACTTTTTGACTTTAGCCAACAGCTAGCGCGTATTTGATTGTTACGTTTTAATAGGTGACATCGTGAAAAATGAATGTAACGGGTATGGAGAGGGGGGAGCGAATATGCGAGCTAAGCCGGGGGCAAAAGCTAGTAAACAATATAGAAATAATAGTTTTGATTTAAGTACGTCGTAAGTCAATTTAATTTTAAACGTTTCAAGGGTACAGTGGAAAATATCGATTCTTAGGGCATTATAAGATTTGCAGATACGCCCGAGCAGAGTTTAATGCGTATTTGATAAATGTTGTAAAATTATATTTTTATTTGAAATGTTGCATATAAAATAATAAGGTATTGGATCTGATATTGCATTCAGGGCAACGAAATGCAATCCTTTCTAATAGGACTGGTGAGTCAATAAGAATTATATAGAAGCAGTATGTCAAAAAAATTCTTCGTTTGTAAAAAGCAATAGTGTTACACTGATGACCTTCAAAACGTTACACAGGTGTTTCAACTTTTTTTAAATATTTTCAATTCAGTTTGTTTATTGATAATTCCAAATGACTGATGCAAATTCGAGATGAGATCTTACATAATATGCCATCGTTTAAGTGTTAAAAGTTTATTGAATGGTTTTGTGAAAGAATGAAGCCCATTTGTTTGTAGGCTTTTTCTAAGATGCGTTTATTTAACCTTAAAGAATAAAAGCTTAGTAAATCAATAATGGCTAATTAAAAGCCATAACCTCTGTAGATTTAATATTTATTTGTGTGTGATTTATACTTTATCCAAAAATATCGAAGTAAAATAGGTAAAGCTTATATAAGACCTAGTGGAAATATATCTTTACATAGTAAAAAATGAAGTCGCTCCCGCTGTCTTTGCGCTTAGAACTTTTAAACTACGCTGCGGATTTTTTTGCGATTTTCACCAATAGATAGAGCGATTCTTGAGGAAGGTTTTTAGGTATAAAATTTGTCAAGGTTTTGTGTAAATTGGTTGAAATATATAAATAAAGGGAGCGGGATGGCAAGCGGGCAGCGTGCTGGCGAGCTGGCGGTGTGGATTTGATTTAACAGATGGAATTTATTTTATTTTATTTTTTTATTATTCACTTATTTATTTATTTATTCATTTACGGACCAATATTCCATTAACAATATTATTATAACACGAATAAAAAAAAGAGAGATGACAATGAAAGGAGAGTACATATATATGAAGAGCATTGAGAAAATACATATAATATAAAAGTACATATAGAAGATAGTATAATATAAACACATATAATATAAAAGTACATAAGTAGCTCGAAGATGGATTTAAAAAGACTAAAAAATCACATTGCTTATCGACTGCCGAAAGTCATTTAGACTTCAGAATACACCAAAAAATTTAGTTCTTTGATTTGCGTTGACAAGTCTCGACATTCTGGATGAAGGAAAATGATATCCATAATTAGTAGAATGTTGATTGAGGAAGAGCAATTAATTATTTCGGAGTCTACGAGAAGGGATTTTGAACTGGATGAGTTGTAACAAAGCAGGTGTGTCAGTAATACTGTTGATAATTTTAAAAATGCATATTAGATCAGAGTCATTTCTACGTTATGATAAAGAAGAAATGATTAAAGTTTGTTCAATTTCATCATACGAGTACTCGCCTCTTTCAAGTCCTAACCTCCAAGCAATTCCTCGTACGAAGCGATGTTGTACAATTCGATGTGACAAATGTGGACATCATAGAAAGGAGACCAAATGACTCTAGCATATTCAAGGTGAGGGCGAACCAGCGAACAGTAAAGAGTTTTAAGTGTATTTATATGTTTAAAGTCAGAGGTAATTCTACGAATGAAGCAGAGTAGTTGAAGTGATTTGTTTACGATGTTATTAATGTGATCACAGAAAGAAAGTTTGCAGTCTAGAGTGACCCCAAGGTCCTTGATAGATGTGACAGTAGAGAGACAAATATTCTTTAGTTTATAATCAAACTGAATAGGTTTTTTGGTTCTATAAAAGGACAAAATTTTGCATTTAACAACATTAAGTTCCATGCAGGTAATTTTGCACCAATCATTAAATGAATCAATATCAAGTTGAAAAAGTAAACAATCTAGATGGGATTTAATTATCTTAAGAATCTTATTGTCATCGGCAAAAAGCCAAAAACGTGTGTGAGAAAAAACTTTAATGATATCGTTAATAAAAAGGTTAAAAAGAAGCGGGGCCAAATGGACTCCTTGCGGAACGCCGGACGTTACATCAATTTTAAAGGATTTAAAGTTATTTATTTTAACCCTTTTTTTTCTATTTAACAAGTAAGAGTGAATGAATGATGAAAATTGGTCTCTAATGCCTATAGCATAAAGTTTGGCCATCAGGATGCGGTGGTTAACTTGGTCGAAGGGTTTGAAGAAGTCAGTGTAGAGGACATCAACCTGAGTGTTGTCGTCTAAGGCTTTAAGAATGGTATTTGTAAAGGACAGTAAATTAGTTGTCGTAGATTTCGCCGATCTAAATCCATGCTGTTCCTCAATCAGAACATTTTTGAAAGTAGGAGTGATTTTCTTTGTAATTATCGACTCAAATATTTTTGGAATATTAGATATAATTGATATTGGTCTATAATTTCCAATATTTGACTTGTTTCCGGACTTAAAAATGGGTCGAATAGATGAAATTTTCCATGAGTCAGCAAATGTTCTGGATGAGAGTGATAAATTGTACAACATACAAATTGGGTTAGATAATGAACATTTACATTCTTTTAGCAAGATTTCTGGAATGCCATCAGGTCCGGTATTTTTTTGTTAGAAAGATTATTTAAGGATTGGTAAACCTCTGCAAGTGAAATTTGGCAATCATTCAAGTCAATATTATAGTCATAGTTAAGTGGAGGGATGGTGCATGAAGCATTAGAATATACAGAGGAAAAGTGTTAAGCAAAAAGGTTGGCTATGTCAGTCGTGACCATTTGTAGCGTGAGTTTCATAATAATACATACTTGAAGGGGAATCATTATCAGAACGCTTTTGCTAATAAATGTTACATGTTACAATTTAGCCATTGGTTATAAGGTTGGGTAATGGCGTGTTTCATTAGCCACAGTAACGTGCTGCCGGGTCTGCTAGTATATTATATATCTCCTGCCTAGGCGGTCGCCTGCCTCAACACAGGTATATTGTAGTGAGTAAGGCATCGAAAAATCGCAGGTAAATAAACTTTATATTCATAGATAAATAAATAAAATATGTACCTAGATGTAACACGACAGTTGCACAACACCATTACGAATCCCTAGGTCCAAAGCTATTTAACAATTTACCTGATTTAATAAAAAGTGAGGAAAGCTATTCCAATTCTTAAAAAATTTATAATAATACTATTTTATTCAAAACCATCAGACTAATTGATATTTTACCGATAATTTTCAAATATACGTGTTATATTCTGTTGGCATTTTCGTTTTTTTCACGTTTTTATTTATTGTCTAACATCTAATCTTTATTAACTATACACATACTACAGCCTTGTTATATTGTAACCACCTTTATTATTTTTGATAAATAGACTAGCTCCCCAGTTAGACCCGAGAACAGTTCTCTACTAACTGGACAATTAAATTAGTTAATTAAGATAGGTATCTATAATATTGAATATATTTGCTTTATAATTTCAATTAAAAAATATATATTTTAATTTTAAAAATTCTATAATCTGTGAGAAAGCGATATTTTGAAGAATTTTGTTACATATGTATTAAAATGACTTCAATTTTAGGCAGCATGTAACTTTTTTTTATTTTAACAATTAGGTATGTATCTCCTGAGTATATTGATTTGAACGCCCGACGACTATTTCGCCTTCCGAAAGTCTTGTGCAATAATTGAGAGAAAAAATACATAATTCGAAAGAAGGGGTGACATATTGTAAACCAACAACAAGGTCGATGTATTCAATGACACAGCGAATTAGACATAAACAAACCGATTTGATGAATTCTGGGGTTAATGCTAGAAGTGCCTGCGTTAGTTTTGATAATTTGATTTAGGTACTAGAAATCACTCTAAAACCTCCCCTATTTGAATGCTATGAATACCTTCAGGTGCTTTAAATTGTGACCTATCTAATGTAGAATTCAACATTTTGATTTAGCATTTTCCGCCAATAAATCATTTAACAATCTTCACCACCGGCCTTCGACGGCCTCCGTGGTGGCGAGGGGTAAGACACTAGACTCGCAATCCGAAGGTCGCGGATTCGAACCCGGAGCCGGCGTGCGCAATTAATTTTTGTTTTAATGATTAATTTGTATTATTTCACAATTAATGAATTAAAAATAATATAAAGTTGCGACACGCTCCAGAGTAGAAGATATTCTCAGTATCGCCCTGGTGAAATACCACCATTCAAAATTGAAACGTTGCTTGAAATGGCGTAAGCCGTGTTTGGTGACTCTCAACCGAAGGTCGCTGGTTGGAACCTGGAGTGCGCAATTAGATTATTAATTACGTTATTTACAATTAATTAATTAAAATATATATACAAAGTGTAGTTGCTGCACGTTCCAGAGTGGAAGATACTCTCAGTATCGCCCTAGTGAAAGACAACCATTCAGAATTGAAACGTTGCTTGAAATGGCTTCAGCCGTGTTTGTGACCGTTCTGAATAGCTAGGTACTTCCCCAAATTCCTCTTCCCCTTCTCCTTTACCTCCCCACTACCTTCAGCCTCACCTAACCCAATTGGGAATGCCTTAGTCTCACTGGCTCCAGAGGCGTGCAGTTAGGAGTCTTATGACATTTTCTAGCACTAAACACCAGGGTTAATACGCTTTGAAATCGATATTCTGTTTTTATTTATGAAAGGTCAGTAACGGAAAATCGTAATGATGTGAGCAAATTTCCAATAAACCGATTGGCTCAGTTACTCAAACTTGGTTAAGTTTTATGTGCCCTGTTAGTGTAACTAGACCGCGTACTCGTTAAACACTTTGAGCACAATAATTATTAATGGTGTCAGCAGAGTATTATTAAACGGCCATGTATCAATCGACGGCGTAGATATTAATAATAAAGCATGACAATGAAGTTCAGATGTTTAGTTTTCATGTCATGTCTTGCCAAAGGAAAGCGATTTAGTTTACAGTTAGAGCGATGAGTGGTTTAGTTGATTTGATTTATTTATTTATTTAATACATGAAAAATCGAAAGTACATATAGCTTTTTTATGATATTTCACCCTCCATACAAGGGATGACCCTGTGTTATGGCGGGTGAAGTTTACAGTTTTCGGATTACATTCATTAGTATTGGTTGAAAATGTTCACTAATTAATACTATGCACACAGATTCTTCTACAATAAGAGAGTTTAAGTTGGTATTTTGGATTATAAGAATAAGGTAAAGAAGTTAAAGAGTTATTGGAAAAGAGAAGTTATTATTAATATATTAAGTCACAGTAATCAGTCTTGTACATACATACAAAGCTGCTTAGATAGAAAATAAAAATATGTAAAAAAATTATCATGTTATGCCTGCTCTTAATACTATGCACACAGATCTTCTATAAGAAAATGATATATAGTTAGGTTGGGTTACAAGAAGAAGATGAGGAAGTTAGAGAATTCTTAGAAAATGAAAAATTTGAGGAGTTGTTAGATATAGATCACACTAATTTATTTATTAATTGAGTTAAGTTATTAATTAATCTTGTACATACAATGCCGCTAATTTAGAAAATAGAGATATATTATGTTTTGTCTGAAAGGTGATTAAATTGATATAGAGTGTAAAGTGAATGGGTATTAAAATTGTAATGTATTCCATGTGTAAGGATCCATTTCGTTATTTGTTTTTTAAAGGAATGGGGTTGGCTCAACGTTTTTAAGTTTTCAGGGATAAGGTTAAAGGTTTTAGGAGCTAGGAAGAAAAATTGTCTTTGAGCTGTCGTGGTGTGTAGTTTAGGTACATTGTAGTGTCCGCTGGTTATTGTTCTGGTGGTGTAGTTGTGTTGTAAGAGAGTTTTGTTTTTGTATTTGAACAGGAAATGTATTAGCATAAATTTTAGATGGAGTTGCCGTACGTTTAAGACGTTATACTCGATGAGGAGTCGTTTGGAGGGGTATCTAGTCGGTCGCTTGTTAATGACACGTATTACCATTTTTTGGGCTTTTAGTAGAGGTTCGACAATTGATTGAGCACAGCCACCCCAAGTTATAATGCCGAATGCTAGTAGGGATTGGCAGAGAGCGTAGTAAACAGTTTTAAGAGTTGAGGTAGTAAGGATAGTTCTTAGGGATCGAAAGACATAAGAGAGTTTGCGGATGCGTGGGGTTAGACTGGCCAAGTGCTGACCCCAACTAAGGTGTTGATCAATGATGACCCCCAGATATTTTATGTGGGTGGCTTGTTCCAAGTTTGGGCAGTTACAGGAAGAGCAAGTTCTTAGACAGGAGTGAATTATTATCTTTATTTATTTATTTATTTATTTACATATATACGGCACAACACGTGCCATTAACATAATTGACATACTTATAAATAGTTCAACAACATGAAGAATTTTAGTGAAATTTAAGAAAAAAGCTAAACAAGTAAAACTAGTAAAGTATAAAATGTAAAGCTAAACAAGTAAAGTATAAAATGTAAAATGTATAAAAGTAAATTATAAAGTATAAAATATAAAATATAAACTATTAACTATAAATTATTAGGGAAAAATTAAAAATAAAAATTTAAAGTGAGAAATAAAACAATAAAAAGTAAAATTTAAAAATATAAGATATAAAAGGATATAAGATATAAAAGATATATAAGATATAAAAGGTACCTACAAAGATTTAAATATAAAATACAACAAGTAAAAAATCCTGGATTATGTTATCCGATATAATATGATACATTTTACAAGTACCTATGATTTCTTGTACATTAGTTTAATCTTCTGATTGTTGGTAGGTTGGGTTGCAGCAGAAAGACTGAAGGTTAAGAATTTTGTTTTTCCGGCGTTAAGGGTTAGGAGATTATCATCTAACCATTTCTTTATATGGCCTATGTCGTTTTGAGCTATGTCGAATGCTCCTTTCCAGTTTTTGTGTCTAGTTATTAGTACAGTGTCATCTGCAAAAGATATTAGTTTCCCGGTTTTGGGAAGATTACAGAGATTGTTGATGTAGACGAGGAACAGAATAGGGCAATGATGGTGCATAAAGCTGCAGGTTAATCATTGACGTTAAATTCAACATTACACATTACTGTTTAAAATAGATTTTAGAATATAACTGTCGTAATAATACACGAGTACTCACTTTTACACAAGTGATAACATGTAAACGGTAATGCGTGTTTTCATCCCGCAACAAAATATCATTCGACAAAATATCCTACGGACAAAACATCCCCCAACAAAGTATCTACTAAAACTTAACTTAACTTAACCTAACCTAACCTAACCCAACCTGACTTAATCTAACCTAACCTAACCAAAAAATGGGACAAAATAAGACAGACATCCCGTAAAGACAAAAAATTATTGTTCATAAATAGTAAACCGGGACAAAAATAATAAAGATAACAAATTTATTGTCTTTATAGCTGTCTGTATTATTTTTGTACCGTTTTTGTGATAGGTTAGGTTTTAGTAGATATTTTGTTGGGGGATGTTTTGTCCGTAGGTTTTTTTTAGGATATTTTGTTGGAGGATATTTTGTCGGGAACATTTTATTTTATATTATAAAAGTCGCGGAACCTATGTTAACTATTATTATTGGTAGCAGTGATATTCGAAATTGAAAATATCTGGTTAAAAACATTTGCATACAGCAAACAAATAACTTCAAAGCCCGTAAAAAGTAGCTACATTGGTTTGCCTTAACTGGATTAAAAAAACTATATAACTAAATTGTTGATTTAATAAAAGTCATTTTTGTTTTTAAATTTTGTGGTTTAAATTAGGTGAGTTAATTTAGTTTAAATACTTAAAGGCTGCTGTCATGTACTCACCAACATACGAACTGAAATCACCGTAATGATCTCGCCATTGGAAAAATGTTTGCGGAAGTGGAGATGACGGGGCGCTGACGGGGGAGGACCGGCTTCCATAGGACTTCCGGCTCAGGATGGGCGAGAAGGACACGGTCTTGGGGGATGCCGTGCGCATGCGCATCGTGGATGACGCCATATCGCAATCAAACTATTTCTGATAAGCGCGATCCAATCACTGACGAGATTTGCTCGTGCTCCAAGGCCGTCGCGACGCGTAAACAAACCGACGTCACCCTGCAGGCGGCGGCAGACAGACACTGATCGATGGAGATGGCGAAGTCGCGGACGACGCGCGGAACTGTGATCTTCGAGCTTATTTCGTTATCGACATTAGTCTCCTAAAAGCTGGCAAAAGCTCGTTCAGCGGTACCCGAACTTTCAGCTCGACTAGCATGTATTTATAGATAAATCTGCGAGCACAGCCATACACTATTACACAAGTCAACTCCAACACTCTAATGAAGTCACATTCGCTCGGTGGTCACTACTCTACTACACTACTGTTCTAGAAAGCTACGATGAATGGGTTGTAAAGGATGTACAGAAGTGTGTTTACCAGACCGCTGCGTATTACAATAAGACCTTACAAATATTGTTCAGTGCGAATGTAAAAGATTATATAAGTAGAATAGAAGCATCAGTAAAACCTGAATGTATATCCTTAATTATTAATCCAAGCTCATTATCTTTATTTATAGATTAAAGCAATACATCAACCGGAATAATATAAAGGTTTTATTTTAATAAATTGACATTGTGTATCAAAGTTTATATTTTTTAATCTGAAGAAAATGCTAATAACAAAAGCAAATATAATATAGCGTAAGAAGTTATCGGCAGAAGTCTAAATACATTGGTACACGTAAAGGAATTACACCGTAATTACTATGATTATGACTTATTGCGCAGGGTTTACTTTTCATACAATTCTTATACGGAAAATATAATACACACTATTCTAACTACCTGTTATTGTTTATACGTGACAAGTTTGCATAAATAATGAATACCAAGTTCCACTTGACGCAACAAACCGTGATGTTATTTGTATAAAATTTTAGTAAAATCCCTCTGAACTTGCTAGCAAAATAGGGACAGATGTTCAGGTTGAATGGCGGAGTATAATTGTATGCGAGAATTCGAAATCTCTTTGGAATGTTCGTAATATGAATGAAACGAGGAACATCTGCAAAAAATAATGAACATCATCAGATTGACCTCGGCTCTGATGATGTGGGAGTGGTCTTACATCACCGCTCCTATTGGGCGTCAATGCCAAATGGATACTCTACCTACTACAAATAATGGAAAACATAATTGGTCGCTTCGACTCAATAGATTTCAAACTAATAATTGCCATGTAAGCTGGCCTGTACCTAGTTTTATGCAAGATAGTTAAATTTTATTACAATTTAAGAACCCGTAAATGACACAAAAATATTTTCAGAGAAGTATTTTCACTAAAAAACCTCTATTTTAACTCTTTAAGTGCGTTTATTATTTTTTCATAGTTTCAAGAGAAGTGTCAATAAATCGGCATACCGAACCTAAAGGATTAAGGAATGAAATAATAGAAGTTATTGGAATATAATCGTCTCTTTGATTAAGTAAATAAAAAAGTAACATTTGGGGGTTCCTCCAGATTTCAAAATATCGTAAAATTCGAACAATGACCTATAAAACACGAGGTTACGTGAGTAATTTGGCTTTGCATAAGAACGTGTTATTATTGTATGTATGTATAACTCTCCCGGGTTATTCTATCGAAACACCGAAACAATGCCAAAAACGCTAGTGTCATCGCTGAAAACATTATTCATCGATACTTGGGTAAGTAAATATTTAAGCAAAACTTGGTATTTTGTGCATATTATTTGATAAACACACACGGCTATGATATAACATAAGATTGTCTTATGTTGGTTGATTTTTGTGATAGGTATTGGGACTTATCCTAATCCTTGCAGTCAACGTTTTTGACAAATGCAGATCTCACGGGGGTAACTCTATTTGAAACGTTAGCTCAAGAAGAGCAAATAACTATCAAACACCCCAAAAAAACAATAAAAAGTTCTTTGAAATTGGGCTAACTTGAACTAGGGAAAAGGGGCTGTTAACAGCCAGTTCCCATCTTTAGGGCAGATCTCAATTTCAAGGACGTCTGAAACGTTGTCTCATGAGGGAGAAGGTACCACAAGACTGCTTAACACCGCAAAAATCAACAAACATGATAAACGATCGTAATGAATACTATTCGAAGATATGTCCAAAACATTCGCTCAAGCAGGAGGAAGTACCATACCGCTTACCAACCCAAAAATCAACTAACTGTTCTATTGATTGCAAAATTGTCTGAAACGTCGGCTCAAAAAAGAGGAGGTAACACCGGAAAAATCAAAACACCCTAAAAATCAACAAATATTTGTACAGTGGAGACACGCATCAAACACGTGGTAAGTATTCAAAGATCCTGACTATCGCGATAAATATTGATACGCACCGCGATGATGCTAATTGGTCTATTTCCAAGTCCACGACAAACGAAACAGCCGCAAATAAACAACGCGCGGCGGCGGACAACAAGCAGCAGTCAGCGTCGGCGGAACCGCCCGCGGAAACACAAGAGGAAATCTGCCAACACACAAACACACACACATCACCCGAGAAGACGCGGATTTTTCTAAGACATACGTGGTATTATCACATCGATCTGAAATCGAACGATGGCGGGGATAATAGTAGCGGAGCGATAATCCGTGTAAACGTCTTAAAAGTCAGACGGGACACCGAAGACTAGAGATATTGACTAGTGTCATTGCTGTCTGATGGGAGTCGCAGGCTCGCTCGTAGAGTCGCAAGTCTAAGCATACCACATACTCACGAAGGTCGACTTTTCCTTTTATAGAACAATCCGTTATAGGTGGTGATCGTTAGTAGGGTATCGCGGTGTGGTCCAGCACCCGGCAGCTACCTGTGTGCGCCATAGAAAATGAGACCAATTGACACAATCGTGCGACATCTCGCTTCATACACGACTAAACAAGCCGACGAGGTAATTAAAAAATATTATTTATGTTTTCAAACATTTTAAATGTAAAGCAATAAAAACGCATACTTGAGAACGTGACTGTGATTTTGATGCGCGCATTAAAATCAATACCATAATAATGTTAATTTATTTGTAATCTTAAAATATATGGATTGCTACTTGCTGCAAGTATTTGTAAATGTTCTTAGTTTGGTAAGTAGTCAGATCCTTATCTAGACCGTGTTGTATGCTTATTGCTCATACCGTGAAACTTCAACAGGTGATCCGTGAATCTAAGGAAAACGTGTTAATATTTTTTATTTATTTCGCCAAAAGAGTAAGAAAAAATAAACAAAAAATTTGAAAAGACAAGACGATTTCCCTGAAGTATCTTGTTACATATTTTCTTATGAATAAAATATTGATGTTTTTAATTTATTTTATTTTAGCACCTAGTATACATATGTTGTATTTTGTGATACCTAATAACTAATTAATCACTGCTCTTTGTAATGTTTTTGTCTCTTATTTGTCTAGACTTTTGGTATCTATTCTTATACGAAGTAAAAGTTTAAAAAAGTCCAGGAATAAATATTATTCATATCTTAATATCGTACTAATATTATAAATGCGAAAGTTTGTATGGTTGGTTGGTTGGTTGGTTGGTTGGTTGGTTGGTTGGTTGGTTGGTTGGTTGGTTGGTTGGTTGGTTGGTTGGTTGGTTGGTTGGTTGGTTGGTTGGTTGGTTGGTTGGTTGGTTGGTTGGTTGGTTGGTTGGTTGGTTGGTTGGTTGGTTGGTTGGTTGGTTGGTTGGTTGGTTGGTTGGTTGGTTGGTTGGTTGGTTGGTTGGTTGGTTGGTTGGTTGGTTGGTTGGTTGGTTGGTTGGTTGGTTGGTTGGTTGGTTGGTTGGTTGGTTGGTTGGTTGGTTGGTTGGTTGGTTGGTTGGTTGGTTGGTTGGTTGGTTGGTTGGTTGGTTGGTTGGTTGGTTGGTTGGTTGGTTGGTTGGTTGGTTGGTTGGTTGGTTGGTTGGTTGGTTGGTTGGTTGGTTGGTTGGTTGGTTGGTTGGTTGGTTGGTTGGTTGGTTGGTTGGTTGGTTGGTTGGTTGGTTGGTTGGTTGGTTGGTTGGTTGGTTGGTTGGTTGGTTGGTTGGTTGGTTGGTTGGTTGGTTGGTTGGTTGGTTGGTTGGTTGGTTGGTTGGTTGGTTGGTTGGTTGGTTGGTTGGTTGGTTGGTTGGTTGGTTGGTTGGTTGGTTGGTTGGTTGGTTGGTTGGTTGGTTGGTTGGTTGGTTGGTTGGTTGGTTGGTTGGTTGGTTGGTTGGTTGGTTGGTTGGTTGGTTGGTTGGTTGGTTGGTTGGTTGGTTGGTTGGTTGGTTGGTTGGTTGGTTGGTTGGTTGGTTGGTTGGTTGGTTGGTTGGTTGGTTGGTTGGTTGGTTGGTTGGTTGGTTGGTTGGTTGGTTGGTTGGTTGGTTGGTTGGTTGGTTGGTTGGTTGGTTGGTTGGTTGGTTGGTTGGTTGGTTGGTTGGTTGGTTGGTTGGTTGGTTGGTTGGTTGGTTGGTTGGTTGGTTGGTTGGTTGGTTGGTTGGTTGGTTGGTTGGTTGGTTGGTTGGTTGGTTGGTTGGTTGGTTGGTTGGTTGGTTGGTTGGTTGGTTGGTTGGTTGGTTGGTTGGTTGGTTGGTTGGTTGGTTGGTTGGTTGGTTGGTTGGTTGGTTGGTTGGTTGGTTGGTTGGTTGGTTGGTTGGTTGGTTGGTTGGTTGGTTGGTTGGTTGGTTGGTTGGTTGGTTGGTTGGTTGGTTGGTTGGTTGGTTGGTTGGTTGGTTGGTTGGTTGGTTGGTTGGTTGGTTGGTTGGTTGGTTGGTTGGTTGGTTGGTTGGTTGGTTGGTTGGTTGGTTGGTTGGTTGGTTGGTTGGTTGGTTGGTTGGTTGGTTGGTTGGTTGGTTGGTTGGTTGGTTGGTTGGTTGGTTGGTTGGTTGGTTGGTTGGTTGGTTGGTTGGTTGGTTGGTTGGTTGGTTGGTTGGTTGGTTGGTTGGTTGGTTGGTTGGTTGGTTGGTTGGTTGGTTGGTTGGTTGGTTGGTTGGTTGGTTGGTTGGTTGGTTGGTTGGTTGGTTGGTTGGTTGGTTGGTTGGTTGGTTGGTTGGTTGGTTGGTTGGTTGGTTGGTTGGTTGGTTGGTTGGTTGGTTGGTTGGTTGGTTGGTTGGTTGGTTGGTTGGTTGGTTGGTTGGTTGGTTGGTTGGTTGGTTGGTTGGTTGGTTGGTTGGTTGGTTGGTTGGTTGGTTGGTTGGTTGGTTGGTTGGTTGGTTGGTTGGTTGGTTGGTTGGTTGGTTGGTTGGTTGGTTGGTTGGTTGGTTGGTTGGTTGGTTGGTTGGTTGGTTGGTTGGTTGGTTGGTTGGTTGGTTGGTTGGTTGGTTGGTTGGTTGGTTGGTTGGTTGGTTGGTTGGTTGGTTGGTTGGTTGGTTGGTTGGTTGGTTGGTTGGTTGGTTGGTTGGTTGGTTGGTTGGTTGGTTGGTTGGTTGGTTGGTTGGTTGGTTGGTTGGTTGGTTGGTTGGTTGGTTGGTTGGTTGGTTGGATGGTCCTTACTCTTTCACGCAATAAATATCGAATGGAATTTCAAAATTCTTTCACTAATCGAAAGCTACATTATTTGCGAGTGACAACGGCTTTATATATTGGTAAGCTCTGGCGTTATGAATGAGCTGTGGTGTTATGAAATTATGTATCATACGTTTTCTGTCCCTAACAAAATCGAGTTATTGCAAACGTCAAACAAATTGTTTCCTTGGAAACAATGTTTTTTTTAAATTTTAGGCTTAAAAAGAGTGCTTTGTTGTGATTAAAAAGAGGACTTTTTTGGCGTCGTAGTTAATATCTACATATCTCTAAAAATGTTTATTCTCCGAACAAAAAGCATAACGTTTCTATAAAGCATAGCGTTTGAAGTGGACTGTCATTTTCTAATTTTTTTAGGTTACTCTGGATTCAAATATGAATAAAATACTAATAAAGGGAGTAGCTACTTAAAATAAATTTCTATTTCCATAATTTTAATATTTTCTAAAATAGAATTTTTATTTGCGAAATGTCATTCTCAAATTTTGAAATTTTCTATTAAACGATAATTATTTTCTTTTAGACAAAATAGCAAGAATAATAACAATTATGCCAATAATTATGCCAGTAATTTCCCACTAATACTATGCGAGCGAAGCCGTGGGTAAAAGCTAGTTAATAATAAAGGAAAATGCTTAGACAACTTAGAAGCCTTAGAAATAAAAAAAATATATATCTTAATAATAATGAGTCCATCGTCAATAAACCAAAAATATTGTTTTTTCAATACTCTTTAAGAAAAAAATTGTGTTTTGCATAACAATACAAACGATTTGTTCAGTAAGTAAAGAGTAAATCGAGCTGATAATCAACTTCATTTAATTAGATAAGACTATTTCTATGAAGGTATATCTTATAGTCCTATCTTAGATATATACCCTTTCAATGTCCGTTCTGTTTTCCCCCCACTCTTCATTAATCCCTAGCCACGCCCCCACCCCTACCACTTAGTAATATATTGTTCTCACCCACTGCTTTGTAATTGTCAAGTAATATGTTTGCCCTGAAGAAACCGGTCGGCGTTAATAAAATATACCTATAAATGGTTCTATTAACAAAGAAATATTGTTTCATTTATTTATAATGGATAATCACAAAGCTATAGCTACATTCAAAAATAAAGTTTAATTTATTTTTATTTTTAATTATGTTGATAAGTTCAACTAAACTCTGATCTGGTTCCATCAAAACCTTCGCTCGGTCTGTTTAAATTGTTCATCCGTGCACCTCATCTCCCATACATTCCAGAGACCAACGACCTGTTCCTACAATGAGGCCTTGTTAAATAAATTATACACATGGATTATTTACTAATTCAAATTAGGTAAGTAGCAGATGATATAATAAGTGACTAAGTCAAGTCTTGCCCGAGCTTTATGCATTAGAACCGCTCCACAAATAATAAGCCATATATAATTGATAATGAACGGCGCGGTGACTTGAAGCGGAAAGGTCTGAAAGATCAGTCATCATTTCACAAAATTATTAATGAGACGAATTAATAATAACCCATACAAAATTGCGTAAGTAATAATATTTTGTAACTAATTGTACGATTAGTAGATAGATAGAATTAAACTAATAATTACTCAAAACTATAAGAAATGTAAGATTAAACATGTTTTCAGAATGGAGTACAAAAGCCTGGAGCAGTCTTTTCCAGGTTTAGACACCCATTAAAATGTTAACCGATGTTGAATTTAAGCGGGGTCTCCTCCGACCGTGAACATTTGCTTACACATTTGTTTGAACATTACTACAAACATTGGCCATGGGAGCGTGACTTTACTGCAGACGCATATAAAAATGTTCAAGGCCAAGCCCCCATTGCCAATGTTCAGTAATGTTCAAGAATATGTTTAAGCAAATGTTCAATGTTCATGTTCCCGGTCGGAGGGGACAGAGATTTACATGTGTTTTTTTTACTCATAGGTATATGTATTATACAGGGTGTTAAGGGACGTACTTGACTTACTTTAACCAGTGATTCCTGACATTATTCGGAGTAAAAAATGTAAATGAAATGTTGGTCTTTGGTGACATTTTTGATGTTTTTTTCCACAAAAATGGTAGGTTTTGGACAGTTGGGGGCGGGTTAAGAGGTTGGGCGGTTTTCGGCTGAGTGACCAGTGCGGAAGAAAATTTATTTTTGTTTGATATTTAAGAAAAAAAAAATTAAAGTCATCAAAAGAGTTACCGGAGACCAAAATTTCATTTACCTTTTTAACTCAGAATAATGTCAGGAATCTACAAGTGCAAGTACGTCCTTTAACACCCTGTATATATTCAAGTATAAATACATGTCATAAATACGAATTGTGCATGTTTAACGTAAAAGGCCTCATTAAAACATGAATAAAAAATCAGTGGGATTCGTTTTCTAGCCAATGACAGCTACTAACATGGTCACTGTTGATGCTGTGGCAAGACTTCCAGGTCCAGCCAGAATTAGACTTATATTTTCAAAAAATATTATTAAAGACATCGATTCGCGTTTTCAGGGTTACACAGTCATGGTTTGAGTTTGTCTATTTCTAAAACTTAATTTCTCTTTCAGTCTCATATGAAATAGTAAGAATATTTTCTTTTTTAACTATGTAATCCATCTACGAATCATTGATGAATTTTTCAAGTTGAAGGAGATTGGAATGTCTGGCACAAATTCAATATAATATTAAATAACTGCCAGTGAAATTCAATCTCATTTGACATCAAAGCAGAAAAAACAGGATTCTGCTATTATGATACTTTCTCTGGGACAGCTTGACGTGGACTAGTGGAATTTCCTGAAGTATGAGGAAATTGCCTATATCAATTTAGTAGGTATGAAAAGAATTCGCAGAGAGGAATGCTTTCACCAACAAATAATACATAACTAAGAGATACCGTTAATTGCCGGGATTCGCTTGAGACTAAAGGAAAGCAACAACAAGATCATGGTTACAGTGAATACCAAGGTATTGGTCAACATCGTTTTATAGGACTACGCATTATCAAAATCATGTTATTTCGTTTCTTTCTAATTTCCTTTTTCATTGCGTATGCAACAAGTTAGTTAAAAAAAGATTTTAACTAACGCAAAATAGCATACATTTCGATAAACGTAACCTTGAAGTGAGTTATATGTCACACTGTAACGTGTTTGTGACGCAGAAAGGTGAAACGAGTATCACAAATCAAATCAAAAACGATAAATTGTCAGGTGCCCTATGATAAATATACATAAATGGGACCTAAACCATAACCTTTTCAAAGGGCACGATAGCAGGGGTATGCAGTCTATAGAGGGCAGATCTACCTAAATCTTTCCATGCCCCAAGAAAGGTAAAAGTAAAAATGAAATATGATAAATCTATAGTTCTTTTCTTGGAACTTGCAGCGTAATATACACAGCTTTACAGCCTACATATTATATGAACTGCACACGCCCGCCCCAGCACAATAGGTACAGAGACAAAGCAATCCCAGACGAAACGAAGGTGCTTTATTGATGCAATGTGATGTAAGAAATAAAGTTGATTCTAATTGCGATACACGAACAGGTACTGCTGGCAGCATGGTTGGCAACATATTATGGGCTTTAGCGAAACCTACATCCGACAAGAGAAAGATATATTAACGGATATTATTGGGCACGTGGAGGCGGCGGTGGGCCCCCGTGATACCAAAACAGGCGCCGCGCCGCATACCCACATACGTCCAGAGATAATAGGAGATACGACATACAATTTCTATGAACATACTGTGTTATAGCGTCATGGAACGGACTCCAAATGCCGCAAAGGTGAGCTCTAACTAGGAGCAGTCCCACGCGCGGTTAAAAACAACGTGTTCAACTTCTAGGATTGAATAGAAAATCTGATATACGCGTCTCAATCGTGCTTTGATTTGTATTCATTTAATATGAAAATGTGTAACTTTGACAAGCGGAGTTTCTTATAGCCACACATCATTAATTTGTAAGACAGAATTCGGTCAGACAAGATAATAACCATAAATTATTTATTAGCGGAGAGAAGAAACAAAAAATGCAGCCAGGAAATAAATAATTTATTCTTCATATTATTACCACATCTTATTTTTTAGAAGATCTAGATTATTATACATTATTAATTCGTCATAAAATAACATATTTTAACAGTCGCCATTAAATTCCAGTTCCAATTCTCGATCTATTTTTTATCAGCCGACATATATAACGGTTTTCCTTGACGACCGGTCAAATTTCGATTAAAAGCTTAAACATAAAATTTAAAAAAAAATCAAAATGGCACCTGACAATCAAATATAACGGGGGTTAAAATACTTTACTACTAAACCTAAACTAGCACCAACATTAGTAGTTACCTAGGTACTATCATTAAAATTTCGTCCCCCTTGGCTTTACGTCCAACTATCTGACATCGACTAGCAAAGATTAGCAACTATGCAAATTCGATAACCGCTGCAGCGCAAAATAACAACATACATAAGTACAGACGGCCGGAGTCGTCGAGGGGTAAGACTATTGACTCGCAATCCGAAGTTCGCGGGATCGAATCCCGGCGTTGGCAAATAAATTATATTTGATTAATTTGTGTTATTTCAAATTATTCATGTAAAACAATATATATTATTAACATTGCGGCACGTTCCAGAGTGGAGATACTCTCAGTATCGCCTTAGTGTAGGACCACCATTCAGAACAACACTGATATGACGTGTGAATGACTCATTGTACTGTCTGTCAATAAATTTAATAAAGTTTAATTTTTTTCCATTACTCTGGCAACACCGAGTACCTAACGCCAAAAATATAATAGATATATTACAAAGTGAGGTTATGTTTTAATTCCGATTCTGAGAGATTTGACTTGTACAGGAAAAAAGACACAAGTCTAAACTTAATAAACAAAACAGACCGGCCAGTGTGGTCAAATCTTTATTTTTTAAATGCTGAAAGTGAGTATTTCTTCCAAATATTTTTTTTAATAATTTATTTCACGCTGGTAAATGGCTTCTTTGATATTAAAATTTCAAAAATAAAATTACATTAATACGTTTCTGTGCAATAATTATCTCGCTAGGTAAGAAGTGTTAAAAAATAACGGCAAATTCGATTTTATTTTTTTAATATGATGAAAAATATTCATTTAGCCATAGTGCTTATAAAGTTTCATATTTCTTCTTTCATCGTTCTTGGTGAAGACAGTTAAAAACGGTCGTAGCGCCCTCCCTTTTTCACTACAATCTCTTGAAAGACTGTGTTATTACACTGATAGTAAGCAGAATACGAGGTCCACATAGTGTTTGTAACATTTGAAATATCATTCCCCCTTCCCGTCCCCCATTACATAAGCATTCATATTTCCGACCGGGCGACAGTAGTTATTCCTGGCGTTCAGTTTCCCCATTATCTATACATGTTGTCCGGAAACTCGTGGTACAAGCGAGAATCTGCATCATATAGAGAAACAAAAAAAAAAAATTCAATCTGAGCGGTTCGACAAAAAAATACTATTTTGTTTTTTGAAATCTTTTTTTGCACCGTTGTGATTTGAAATTAAAGAAACGGAAACGAGTGACACTAAAAAGAGACACAACACATACATCTATAGGATTTAGCCAGCAAACGAATGAGATATAATGAAACCTTACCCAGTGGCGGTTCTTCACAGGGGGACAATGGGGACAGTCCCCACCAGTTACACTCAAAACCTACTAAAGGAAATAACAGTCGATGCTTTTTCTTCACCAAAATGAATGAATTCTTTAAACATAAAAGTAATTAAAATTTGCAGAAATAAAATACAAACAATTATTCCGAATGTTTTTAATAAGACCCTACGCGCGTACATCGAACAATGTACGGCACAAAAAACAGCAGGTCTATTTCTTAGTGCGCAGAATCTAATGCGCACTTCGGGGACAATCCGAACTATCCCTATACTTTCCTTGCGTTGTTTCGCGATCGTATGCAACTGCGCATGCGCGGTAGTATGTGAATTCAAGTACCTGCGGGGACAATCCTTTGGATCCCCATAGAACCATTTGTTTGCGAAGTTGCGGGCGGGAATCGCTCGCGTTTAAATTAGTTTGATAATAATATTGCAAGATAAAGCTTTATTTTTATAATACTATATTGTAAATTGGCATATATCCATAGAAATTTTATATTATTTTGTGTTAAATATATCCGACTAGCATGATTAGACCATCAAGAACTTTTTTTGACAAATTTTATATTATATTCTACCGGTGGTTAGATTACGGTACAGTGTACAAGTACGTAAAAAATGTCGATCCCCACCACTAAAGAAGTGTTCGAGCCGCCACTGACCTTACCTACGTACATTGGAGGTTATTATCCACCACTTACCCGCCCTGGGGGGTTACTCTCTATCTCTCGTAACCGCCAACCGCTACGTTTCACACCCGTATTTTGACAGATGTTTGTCAGTTTCGCCAAACTTGGTACTCTCTATCAGTCGGAAACCCGAAAGTCACAGATTCCACAGCGACGCCCGGTTTTTGTCATTTTTGGTACTCCCTATCGAACTCAGTCGTATAAGTTTCATGTTTCCCAAAGTGGATCGGGAGACCTCCGTTTTATGAAACTTTTGTTGGGTTAAGAAGTTGGGTTATGATTTTATGAAGTTGACATTTCGTCTAACGAGACATTATACATATTTTATTCGAATATCTCGTTTTAAAAGGTAAGTAATATGATTTATTTGGAATTAAATGATACCGGGTTGGTAGATGTGTACCAAACCGCCGTACTTTTAGGCACTTATTCGTAATTATTATCGTAATTACCTACACTTCGTTTTAGCAATTCCTACAACTGACAACTATTTGCACAAAATGGGTTGGAATTTGTATGCATTTTTTACCTCTCCCTTAGTAAATAGTAGTTTGTTGAGTAAATATTTACATATTATGTACCAAATAAGTACGGGTCTGTTGCAATCTAAGGTATTCATAATTTATGTGCTATATTTTAGCCACAATGGAAGGTTATTTCCGCCTACAATTTGCTTTGCGAATTTTTCGCCAAGACGATTACAGGGAAGAGGCAGCCCGAAGAAGACAGTTGAGGGATCTGTCAAACCCCATGAGCATTCCTGAATCACTATTTATTGCTCACTACCGCCTGTCGCAGGACCTCTTTAAAGCGTTGTGTGACGAGTTGAGGCCGTTAATCCCTGTACCTAGGAGAACAACCGGAGTGCCCTTGGAGCTAAAAGTGAATACAAAGTTTTTAATTTATCATCTTTTCTTACAATGTCAAACTCCAATCTAACAGCACATTCCTTAATATCTGCTTCATATGAACAAATATTTTTTTATGTTTCAGGTTCTAACAACACTGTCTTTCCTAGGTACAGGGTCGTACCAAAAAGTTGTAGGAAACGACTTCCACAACAGCATTTCGCAGCAAACGGTTAGCCGACACATGCGTCAAATAGTGTCGGCTATAAACCGAATCATGCATAGGCATGTCAAGTTCCCAATAACGCAGCAAGAAAGGAATGCTGTAAAACAAGGGTATGTTCAGATTTATTATATTTTGTGGCATATTCCGATGATGGGCTAGCTAATGTGTAATTATTTTATGTAATATTTCATCTCTGTTGAAATGTCAACCGTGTTGGGTGCGCTTTTGGCTTATTTCCCGACTATGCACCGGTGCCGAAAGGATCAAGGACACTAGTTCCTCGGAGCATCTTCCAATAAAATGCTGGTAGAACAAGGATAGCACAGGATTCCTACCCGACGCCTGTGCTCTAAAGATTGCAATCCGTTTGTAAAGTTAGGAGAATCTTTCAAACGGACAGCCCGTTTCTGCACAGAGTCAAGGGTTTTTTCATGTAGATTTGAATGGAAACCAATATCACCACCGACTTAGTGCCTTTTTGTTCTAACCCTTTTACCTTTGCCGTCTTTCGTACCTAATATTAATTTTATAGCATGTCGTATCTATCGAAGTTGAAGGGAGGAACAATAATAATTACAAAAACAAATTATGTATGTGGTGTGATATTTTATATTTGTACATAGAGGAAAACATAAGTCTTACATAATTACAGAGAAGATTACACATTTAGAACACATACAATAAAGGAGAAATGGTAAAATATATACCTATTGATAAACAAACACATAGTAACAATAGCAATTACATGGTGTATGATACATGCATATTGCAATGACAGTATTAATAAAATACAATATTCATTCTAATCGAACCAAAACATATGTATTTTTTCATATATGTATTTTTACTAATCTTATGAAAAGCATAGCCATTCAGAGAATATGTGTGTACAAAAAATAAAATAGTTATATGAACAGCCAACTGAATTTTGACATGGCCCGACTCAAGTATCTGATTCACTTGATCGTGCCATGCCTTCCTCGGGCATCCCCGACTTCTTCTACCATTCACGTTTGCATGATGTAAACAAAGCTGTTTGTCTTTTCATAAAATAAATAATGCCATCACAAAGTGAAAACCTGTGAGAAGAAGTTTTCTTCTGAAAATATCTATTTTAAGCATTTAAATTGTATATATTTCAGGTTTATAGAAAAATTTAATTTTCCCGGAGTAATTGGATGCGTAGACGGGACGCACGTCGCCATTGTTAAACCAAAGGTACATGAAGAGGCCTACTTCAACCGAAAGGGTTTCCACTCGATGAATGCTCTCATGGTAAATAAATATATCCTTTATTCAAATGTTTACAGAATAGCTGATCATATAATATATCACACTATTATTCCACCCTACAGATTTGCGATTCCAAGTTAAAAATAATTGCGATAAATGCGAGGTATGGAGGTGCATCGCACGATGCACATATATGGCAAATGATGGCCATAAAACCACACTTGGAAGAAGCAAATAACCGAGAGACTTTCTGGCTTTTAGGTAAATTTCTTTTATGAATACATAAATATTTGTTAAAGTTTGCAATTTTTAATTATTTTTGTTTTAAAAAAAAAATGTTTTAAAATAAATTGAATATTTCAGGAGACTCAGCATTCCCACTTAGGCCATACATGATGACTCCCATTTTAAACGCGGCACCGGGATCACCAGAGGACCATTTTACAAAAATGCATTGCAGAGTCAGAAATTGCATAGAACGCTGCTTTGGGATTTTAAAAGGAAGATGGCGCTGTCTCCTAAAACATCGTGTTCTACATTATACGCCAGAAATGGCAGGGAAGGTAGTCAATGCATGTGCTGTTCTTCACAATATGGCCATTGAAGCTCGAATGCCAGAACCAGAGGATGTGATCATTGAAGATGATTTTAGAGAAGTGGTTAATGTTATCGATCAACACAACGATAACCTTAGGCAAGGTCGGATAACTCAACGAGAGCTTGTTGAGACTCTCAATCGCCAAATTTAAGTACCTCTAACCATATATCCAAGTTCACTTTTTTTTTTAATCCAATTCAATACTTATTTCTTCAATAATCACATCCTCGGTTCTGGCATTTGAGCTTATATTATTATCTGCTATACATGTTTACTTCCTACACTCACATGAATAGTTTTGATTGACCTCTTTCTTAAAAATCTTTATAGAAAATCCTTTTTTTAATAATTGCTATTCCCTGGTCATTGTCCGGTAGCCTTACAGACCACAGAACGGCCTATCGTTTTGGATGCCTTAATTTTCTAATCACTTTGTTATTTTTTTTCCTTTCATGTTATCGCTTCCCGTGAGTCGTGCCCTTATTGCTAAGGACCGCGATCCCTGTTACTAGCGCCACCCAGACTCACTCTCGATGCTCGGCGCTGTATGAAGAGTTGCGTTTACCTGTGTTCCAGACACTAGCCTGGCCACTCCATTATGTTTCTGCGATTGCTATGTACACTGAATTTATGTAAATTATGTAACTTTGTTGCCAGGTTTTTAATGCAAATCTCTGTGCGGATGATGTTTTTCTGACACTTTTATTTCACGAAATTCTCCCATTCTCACAGGGATTTAAGCTTTTCCTGGCCTAGAGTCCTTTCTGAAAATATAACCTTTTTCTAATAGCAAAAGAGAACCCTTTTATTTACAATTGTCCCAATATTTTTGTGTTTTCCTGTATTTTGTTTTAACTGCAACCTAGCAGTGGTTATTCAAGTCGTATCAAAGCTGAACTGAGGACACCCAAGCTAGTCGAATATAAGTAAGTATTGAGTTATCAGCGGTGTAAGTAAATTAGCGTTGGTTAATTAATTCAAGAACGGTTCGAAACCGAATCTCAGTACCTAACAATTGTCATCTACATTATTGAGTACTACTAACCAGTGTGTAATTTTTTTTAAACATTATTACTTAATGTAAAAGCCTCATGGTCACAATAGTAAATAAATAAATTATATCTTACACTTTCATTTCAACAGCTCTGTTAAAGTCGCCTGTCGAAATTTTGCGTACATACTTACTACTCTTTGGTTCTAACTCATTTAGCATACGCTCTATCTTTCTTACACTTGAGTTTTACGTAATTACGGTATCGAACCGCCTGATTACCGATTTATAGGCAAATTAATAATGAACAACAACATAATGTTCAGTTTGAATACTTACAAAACCAAGTTTATACTCACAAGTCTCCCCAGCTAGCTCAATCGGCAGGGTCTCGTGTTCACAGACTCGATTCAAGACAACTATCGTTGTCACTGATAGAATAAATGTAGGAAAGGTTATAATAAATTAAAAGATCTCTTGTCGTTTTCAAATAACTTGGGAATTTATTTATGACTCGACGCTTCTAGGAAAAGCTTTGAATCCCAATGTGAACTTTGTAATTTACTGAATATAAAATATAATGAAAGGGATGATTGGATAATGTATAGAACCAGAAGAAGCGCGTATGGCTGCCTGTCCTTCCCTTGTGCAGGAGCTTCTCCTTCTCGAGCAGGAGCTTCTCCTTCTCAAGCAGGAGCTTCTCCCTCTCGATGGTGCTCTTTTCCTGTAGATTGATATTTTTCAGTTCCTCCTCATTGAGGAACTTCTCCGTCATGGCTGTTTTACTACCTGAAAGTAAAATATTAATAATATTAAAAATAATATCATAACATCACGAGAGATGGAAAGGCTGATAGAGAAATTGAAAGAAGGGTAAATGCGAGTAACTATATTAATGGAGGACTGAATGCTGTTGGCGCTAATAAAAAAACTCTCAAAAGAAGCAAAGCTAGCAGTCGACAATGGAGTCCTGGTGCCCATCCTGATGTATGGCAGTGAGGCATGGCACTGTCAGAGGAAGGATGAAAGCAGACTGAATGCTGTTGAAATGAGATCCCACCACGTATGATCGTATGAGAAATGTAGAGATCCGCAAAGAATGCAAGGCTGATGTAAGCGTAATGAGTAAAAGAAAGGGACCCTCAGATGGTTTGGGCATGTAGAGGGAATGAATTAAGAAAGTGGTGGAAGAAGAATATATGATACAAATGTGAATGGTAGAAGAAGTCGGGGACGCCCAATGAAGACATGACACGATCAAGTGAATCAGATACTTGAGACGGGCCATGTCAAGAGTCAGAATAATAGAAGAGAATATATGAGACGATGCATGAATGTGTGGGAAGGCCGAGTTGTTTGGCGGTCCGACCTCTCTGCCTATCCCTGCGTTGAAACGGCGTGATGGTTAGTTAGTTTTTTCATAACATTATTCCCATTCACCCTAAGATATTTAATTGTAAGTACTTACAAAGCTCTTGGTCGGAGGCCTTTCTTTTGACGCCGGACGGTCCACGCATTACGGGCAAAACTTCTGTCGGCACCGGCCCAGGCATCGCGGACAACACTTCATCTTCTTCGAGGAGTTCCATTTCAATTTAATTCTGCAAAAAAGCAATGAACTTTTTATCAGGGTTTCACCATCCATATTAAAATATAATATAAAATAATAGTCTGAAACATACCCACGGCACAGGCAGCGTCTCATATGTCACCGCTATCCCTTCAATTGGTTCCCGCCCAATGATGTAGCTCGTAGCCCTTTTATTCTGTAGAAGAATTATTAATATACATTATTATTATTAATTTAAAACTAATAATGCAATGAATAAAAACATGCAAATGCGGTTGGCAATGATAGTATTCCGCTGGCGGTGGCAAAACGAAAATTCATATCGCTCGCCATACATTCTACAATCGTTTTGCCACCGTCAACCGGATACTTTAATAATCACGTTTCTTACATAAATAATTCAAATGGCACAATTGACCGCAGTAAAAAACATACCTAAACATATTATTTGAACAATAAAATATCTATAAAAACAACATTAATTATGTTTATTTGATGAGTGAAGAGAAATTTACAAATATGTAAAACACCAACCGCCATTCTTAAAACACTCGGAGGTTATAATGTCTTTTTTATTTTTATGCTAATAATTATCGCACGAAACACATTTATCAATGTACACAAACACAAAATAAACATGAATGTACTAAATAATCATATAACTTACGTTCATTGCAGCAGACATATAAAAAAAACAACACGAAACACAATGGTCAAATTCCCGCCTCTTTGCTTGCGCTCCTCGAAGATTGTCAAAACTGTCAAATATGAACCATAGTCAAACAAATTAGCAAACCATAGACTTTAGGCGCATAGACAATCCACATTATTTCTATGTAGAGTGTGAAAGTCTATTTATGGTCAACCATACCGACGCCAATCGACGCTTTTCTAAACCCATTCGTGATGGAGAGATACAGAGTGCAGTTTTCACAGTAAACCCCCCAGGGGGGTTACTCCCTATCTTCCACAGCGTTCGTACGGTTCAGAGTAAAGTTTCCGTGTCATATCACAGTTTACTGTGAAAACTGCACTCTGTATCTCTCCATCACGAATGGGTTTAGAAAAGCGTCGATTGGCGTCGGTATGGTTGACCATAAATAGACTTTCACACTCTACATAGAAATAATGTGGATTGTCTATGCGCCTAAAGTCTATGGTTTGCTAATTTGTTTGACTATGGTTCATATTTGACAGTTTTGACAATCTTCGAGGAGCGCAAGCAAAGAGGCGGGAATTTGACCATTGTGTTTCGTGTTGTTTTTTTTATATGTCTGCTGCAATGAACGTAAGTTATATGATTATTTAGTACATTCATGTTTATTTTGTGTTTGTGTACATTGATAAATGTGTTTCGTGCGATAATTATTAGCATAAAAATAAAAAAGACATTATAACCTCCGAGTGTTTTAAGAATGGCGGTTGGTGTTTTACATATTTGTAAATTTCTCTTCACTCATCAAATAAACATAATTAATGTTGTTTTTATAGATATTTTATTGTTCAAATAATATGTTTAGGTATGTTTTTTACTGCGGTCAATTGTGCCATTTGAATTATTTATGTAAGAAACGTGATTATTATAGTATCCGGTTGACGGTGGCAAAACGATTGTAGAATGTATGGCGAGCGATATGAATTTTCGTTTTGCCACCGCCAGCGGAATACTATCATTGCCAACCGCATTTGCATGTTTTTATTCATTGCATTATTAGTTTTAAATTAATAATAATAATGTATATTAATAATTCTTCTACAGAATAAAAGGGCTACGAGCTACATCATTGGGCGGGAACCAATTGAAGGGATAGCGGTGACATATGAGACGCTGCCTGTGCCGTGGGTATGTTTCAGACTATTATTTTATATTATATTTTAATATGGATGGTGAAACCCTGATAAAAATTTCATTGCTTTTTTGCAGAATTAAATTGAAATGGAACTCCTCGAAGAAGATGAAGTGTTGTCCGCGATGCCTGGGCCGGTGCCGACAGAAGTTTTGCCCGTAATGCGTGGACCGTCCGGCGTCAAAAGAAAGGCCTCCGACCAAGAGCTTTGTAAGTACTTACAATTAAATATCTTAGGGTGAATGGGAATAATGTTATGAAAAAACTAACTAACCATCACGCCGTTTCAACGCAGGGATAGGCAGAGAGGTCGGACCGCCAAACAACTCGGCCTTCGCACACATTCATGCATCGTCTCATATATTCTCTTCTATTATTCTGACTCTTGACATGGCCCGTCTCAAGTATCTGATTCACTTGATCGTGTCATGTCTTCATTGGGCGTCCCCGACTTCTTCTACCATTCACATTTGTATCATATATTCTTCTTCCACCACTTTCTTAATTCATTCCCTCTACATGCCCAAACCATCTGAGGGTCCCTTTCTTTTACTCATTACGCTTACATCAGCCTTGCATTCTTTGCGGATCTCTACATTTCTCATACGATCATACGTGGTGGGATCTCATTTCAACAGCATTCAGTCTGCTTTCATCCTTCCTCTGACAGTGCCATGCCTCACTGCCATACATCAGGATGGGCACCAGGACTCCATTGTGGACTGCTAGCTTTGCTTCTTTTGAGAGTTTTTTTATTAGCGCCAACAGCATTCAGTCCTCCATTAATATAGTTACTCGCATTTACCCTTCTTTCAATTTCTCTATCAGCCTTTCCATTTCTCGTGATGTTATGATATTATTTTTAATATTATTAATATTTTACTTTCAGGTAGTAAAACAGCCATGACGGAGAAGTTCCTCAATGAGGAGGAACTGAAAAATATCAATCTACAGGAAAAGAGCACCATCGAGAGGGAGAAGCTCCTGCTTGAGAAGGAGAAGCTCCTGCTCGAGAAGGAGAAGCTCCTGCACAAGGGAAGGACAGGCAGCCATACGCGCTTCTTCTGGTTCTATACATTATCCAATCATCCCTTTCATTATATTTTATATTCAGTAAATTACAAAGTTCACATTGGGATTCAAAGCTTTTCCTAGAAGCGTCGAGTCATAAATAAATTCCCAAGTTATTTGAAAACGACAAGAGATCTTTTAATTTATTATAACCTTTCCTTCATTTATTCTATCAGTGACAACGATAGTTGTCTTGAATCGAGTCTGTGAACACGAGACCCTGCCGATTGAGCTAGCTGGGGAGACTTGTGAGTATAAACTTGGTTTTGTAAGTATTCAAACTGAACATTATGTTGTTGTTCATTATTAATTTGCCTATAAATCGGTAATCAGGCGGTTCGATACCGTAATTACGTAAAACTCAAGTGTAAGAAAGATAGAGCGTATGCTAAATGAGTTAGAACCAAAGAGTAGTAAGTATGTACGCAAAATTTCGACAGGCGACTTTAACAGAGCTGTTGAAATGAAAGTGTAAGATATAATTTATTTATTTACTATTGTGACCATGAGGCTTTTACATTAAGTAATAATGTTTAAAAAAAATTACACACTGGTTAGTAGTACTCAATAATGTAGATGACAATTGTTAGGTACTGAGATTCGGTTTCGAACCGTTCTTGAATTAATTAACCAACGCTAATTTACTTACACCGCTGATAACTCAATACTTACTTATATTCGACTAGCTTGGGTGTCCTCAGTTCAGCTTTGATACGACTTGAATAACCACTGCTAGGTTGCAGTTAAAACAAAATACAGGAAAACACAAAAATATTGGGACAATTGTAAATAAAAGGGTTCTCTTTTGCTATTAGAAAAAGGTTATATTTTCAGAAAGGACTCTAGGCCAGGAAAAGCTTAAATCCCTGTGAGAATGGGAGAATTTCGTGAAATAAAAGTGTCAGAAAAACATCATCCGCACAGAGATTTGCATTAAAAACCTGGCAACAAAGTTACATAATTTACATAAATTCAGTGTACATAGCAATCGCAGAAACATAATGGAGTGGCCAGGCTAGTGTCTGGAACACAGGTAAACGCAACTCTTCATACAGCGCCGAGCATCGAGAGTGAGTCTGGGTGGCGCTAGTAACAGGGATCGCGGTCCTTAGCAATAAGGGCACGACTCACGGGAAGCGATAACATGAAAGGAAAAAAAATAACAAAGTGATTAGAAAATTAAGGCATCCAAAACGATAGGCCGTTCTGTGGTCTGTAAGGCTACCGGACAATGACCAGGGAATAGCAATTATTAAAAAAAGGATTTTCTATAAAGATTTTTAAGAAAGAGGTCAATCAAAACTATTCATGTGAGTGTAGGAAGTAAACATGTATAGCAGATAATAATATAAGCTCAAATGCCAGAACCGAGGATGTGATTATTGAAGAAATAAGTATTGAATTGGATTAAAAAAAAAAGTGAACTTGGATATATGGTTAGAGGTACTTAAATTTGGCGATTGAGAGTCTCAACAAGCTCTCGTTGAGTTATCCGACCTTGCCTAAGGTTATCGTTGTGTTGATCGATAACATTAACCACTTCTCTAAAATCATCTTCAATGATCACATCCTCTGGTTCTGGCATTCGAGCTTCAATGGCCATATTGTGAAGAACAGCACATGCATTGACTACCTTCCCTGCCATTTCTGGCGTATAATGTAGAACACGATGTTTTAGGAGACAGCGCCATCTTCCTTTTAAAATCCCAAAGCAGCGTTCTATGCAATTTCTGACTCTGCAATGCATTTTTGTAAAATGGTCCTCTGGTGATCCCGGTGCCGCGTTTAAAATGGGAGTCATCATGTATGGCCTAAGTGGGAATGCTGAGTCTCCTGAAATATTCAATTTATTTTAAAACATTTTTTTTTTAAAACAAAAATAATTAAAAATTGCAAACTTTAACAAATATTTATGTATTCATAAAAGAAATTTACCTAAAAGCCAGAAAGTCTCTCGGTTATTTGCTTCTTCCAAGTGTGGTTTTATGGCCATCATTTGCCATATATGTGCATCGTGCGATGCACCTCCATACCTCGCATTTATCGCAATTATTTTTAACTTGGAATCGCAAATCTGTAGGGTGGAATAATAGTGTGATATATTATATGATCAGCTATTCTGTAAACATTTGAATAAAGGATATATTTATTTACCATGAGAGCATTCATCGAGTGGAAACCCTTTCGGTTGAAGTAGGCCTCTTCATGTACCTTTGGTTTAACAATGGCGACGTGCGTCCCGTCTACGCATCCAATTACTCCGGGAAAATTAAATTTTTCTATAAACCTGAAATATATACAATTTAAATGCTTAAAATAGATATTTTCAGAAGAAAACTTCTTCTCACAGGTTGTCACTTTGTGATGGCATTATTTATTTTATGAAAAGACAAACAGCTTTGTTTACATCATGCAAACGTGAATGGTAGAAGAAGTCGGGGATGCCCGAGGAAGTCATGGCACGATCAAGTGAATCAGATACTTGAGTCGGGCCATGTCAAAATTCAGTTGGCTGTTCATATAACTATTTTATTTTTTGTACACACATATTCTCTGAATGGCTATGCTTTTCATAAGATTAGTAAAAATACATATATGAAAAAATACATATGTTTTGGTTCGATTAGAATGAATATTGTATTTTATTAATACTGTCATTGCAATATGCATGTATCATACACCATGTAATTGCTATTGTTACTATGTGTTTGTTTATCAATAGGTATATATTTTACCATTTCTCCTTTATTGTATGTGTTCTAAATGTGTAATCTTCTCTGTAATTATGTAAGACTTATGTTTTCCTCTATGTACAAATATAAAATATCACACCACATACATAATTTGTTTTTGTAATTATTATTGTTCCTCCCTTCAACTTCGATAGATACGACATGCTATAAAATTAATATTAGGTACGAAAGACGGCAAAGGTAAAAGGGTTAGAACAAAAAGGCACTAAGTCGGTGGTGATATTGGTTTCCATTCAAATCTACATGAAAAAACCCTTGACTCTGTGCAGAAACGGGCTGTCCGTTTGAAAGATTCTCCTAACTTTACAAACGGATTGCAATCTTTAGAGCACAGGCGTCGGGTAGGAATCCTGTGCTATCCTTGTTCTACCAGCATTTTATTGGAAGATGTTCCGAGGAACTAGTGTCCTTGATCCTTTCGGCACCGGTGCATAGTCGGGAAATAAGCCAAAAGCGCACCCAACACGGTTGACATTTCAACAGAGATGAAATATTACATAAAATAATTACACATTAGCTAGCCCATCATCGGAATATGCCACAAAATATAATAAATCTGAACATACCCTTGTTTTACAGCATTCCTTTCTTGCTGCGTTATTGGGAACTTGACATGCCTATGCATGATTCGGTTTATAGCCGACACTATTTGACACATGCCTATGCATGATTCGGTTTATAGCCGACACTATTTGACGCATGTGTCGGCTAACCGTTTGCTGCGAAATGCTGTTGTGGAAGTCGTTTCCTACAACTTTTTGGTACGACCCTGTACCTAGGAAAGACAGTGTTGTTAGAACCTGAAACATAAAAAAATATTTGTTCATATGAAGCAGATATTAAGGAATGTGCTGTTAGATTGGAGTTTGACATTGTAAGAAAAGATGATAAATTAAAAACTTTGTATTCACTTTTAGCTCCAAGGGCACTCCGGTTGTTCTCCTAGGTACAGGGATTAACGGCCTCAACTCGTCACACAACGCTTTAAAGAGGTCCTGCGACAGGCGGTAGTGAGCAATAAATAGTGATTCAGGAATGCTCATGGGGTTTGACAGATCCCTCAACTGTCTTCTTCGGGCTGCCTCTTCCCTGTAATCGTCTTGGCGAAAAATTCGCAAAGCAAATTGTAGGCGGAAATAACCTTCCATTGTGGCTAAAATATAGCACATAAATTATGAATACCTTAGATTGCAACAGACCCGTACTTATTTGGTACATAATATGTAAATATTTACTCAACAAACTACTATTTACTAAGGGAGAGGTAAAAAATGCATACAAATTCCAACCCATTTTGTGCAAATAGTTGTCAGTTGTAGGAATTGCTAAAACGAAGTGTAGGTAATTACGATAATAATTACGAATAAGTGCCTAAAAGTACGGCGGTTTGGTACACATCTACCAACCCGGTATCATTTAATTCCAAATAAATCATATTACTTACCTTTTAAAACGAGATATTCGAATAAAATATGTATAATGTCTCGTTAGACGAAATGTCAACTTCATAAAATCATAACCCAACTTCTTAACCCAACAAAAGTTTCATAAAACGGAGGTCTCCCGATCCACTTTGGGAAACATGAAACTTATACGACTGAGTTCGATAGGGAGTACCAAAAATGACAAAAACCGGGCGTCGCTGTGGAATCTGTGACTTTCGGGTTTCCGACTGATAGAGAGTACCAAGTTTGGCGAAACTGACAAACATCTGTCAAAATACGGGTGTGAAACGTAGCGGTTGGCGGTTACGAGAGATAGAGAGTAACCCCCCTGGTATAAGTAACAGATGGTTACTCCTTCAAGGCTCTCGCAAGTACCTACTCTAAATACTTTTAAAAGAATGAAGCTACATTTAGTTTAGAACGAATTTAGACATCCAATTTCCCTGCATATGTTGTTAGTAAGCAGTATGCAAGTGCTTAGCGGGAAATACAAGATACAATATGTGTTAGTATGACAAAATATAGACAAGACAATGGGACAGGTTGGTGAAAGTCCACGAGGTGGCAAGCGCTGGGTGATTGTATCCAGCGTATCCTACAAGCACCCGTTTAGGCTGGCCGCAAACACACGTTTTCCGTATTCGATTTCCTGATGCGGAATTTCGATTCGGAATTCCGTGAGACTAGCGCAAACGTTCGTTATTCTTCATTCGGAATGTATACACGTCAGTACAGATAGTGATAGCGTGGTGAACGCACGACCATGGAGGACGACGATTCTATGCGTAACAAATACAAAGAATACGTCCGATGCACGCGGTACGGGTGCGATACCGAACAGAAATTTCCGAACGTGTGCGCCCGCACAAACAAAATGTATGCAAGCGCTGCGTTCCGCATGACGTCATTAGGTTTTTTCCAGTAGGTTTCTCCGAACGCGCCGGCTTGCATTCGAAACGTACGTACGGAATTTCTTCCGTTCGGAAAAAAAGCGAACATGTGCGTCAGTTAATGTATTTTCTACTGATTCCATGCATTCGGATGTCCGAATACGGAAAACGAATTCGGAAATCGAATACGGAAAACGTGTGTTTGCGGCCAGCCTTAGGAAAAAGACACAGTACATAAGTAATAAGGGCATGGCAAACGGTTGGGAGTCCTCTCCAAACAATTGGCAGTCCCAGCAAGAATGCGTACGTACAGTACAATTTTCAATTATCTCTTCAATTCTCAGCTCCTACTGGTTGAGATTGCGTGGGTGAAGGTTTCACTTCTACAGCGTGTGAACTGCAATCGGTCTTTTTTTTACTTTTGGAGCCGGGTCTAGGCTTCGACGCATGTAACCCTGTAGCGACCTTTTTTAATTTGACCAAACTCCAAGTTCGGAGATGATTCACTCTGAAACGCCACAAAATAGACTTTAAATGTGATGTAGATTCACCAGTTTTCCGCTTGCACCACTAGTTTCCGGACACCATGTATACCTATAAAACACCTACCACAAGAAGTATTTTTAGTTTCCACAGTAAATTATTGTGTTTCGAGTTGAACACAATGAAAGAATTATAAATCGGCCAATTAAAAAAAAATAACAGTTAATTCAAATAAATAACTAAAAATAATAGTTGGTATACGGTTTTTTAAATAACTTGAAACTAAGAACACTCGTGGCCACACACAAAAAAGGATTTTTCTATTTTCCCTAATTGAATAATTCAAAGACAAAATAACAATAAAAAATCATAAGATTTGTTAATAGATACTTAAATACCTACCCACTTAACCCATATATTTCATTTAACTTTAATTTCAAATAAGAAATTATGTAATTTGTTCAAAGAAACGTCACTATTTCTATAACAATTCTTTTTTTTTCTTCAGGCAGGGGTACCAAAATGTTGAAAAAAAATGCGGAAAGAAACTCAAAATAAATAAACACGATGATTCTACATTTGAAAACGATTATTTTCTGAATCATTAAATCGGCCACCATCTTGAAACGGAAACGGAACGTAAAACGTTTGATTTAAAACAGGACTTCGTTAAGCTGCGTCAATAATGTTGTGTGAAACGATAAAATAAATAAATGAGGAAAAACAAAACAAACAAAAAAATAATTTCAGTATCAACACCCACTCGTATGTTCAAGAACTGGAGGGCGAGCGATTACATTTTTTACATTAAAAATAATGCCACCCTCAACAGACCTGTTCCGATGTATGAAAATACAAATCTTTAGGCAAATGCCTAAAAAAAGTATCAATTGTCCGGAGCCAGTGGGATTAGGCATCCCTAATTTGGGGTATGTTGCGAGGCCGAAGGAAGTGTGCATGAGATGAGAGGAAAAAGGTTGTGAAGTACCTAGCTATTCAGCTCTGGTCACTAAATAAAGCTAAAGCCATTTCACGTTTCAACGCTGAATTGTATTGCATCACCAGGGCGATACTGAGAGCATCTGCCACTCTGGAATGTATGTGAGGTATTTACTCGTTGGATTGCGTGTTGTGGATTACGTAGCCACACAAATATTTACAGAAAAAGATTCTTTTAGGTTTCGTTGGCACCGACAATTATGATCTACTACGTTAATTAATAAAAATGTTAAACGGCATTAATACGGTTCAAGTTGGATGTATGGAACCCATTGGACAAGAGCCAATTTTTTTTCTTGGCTCAAATTATTTCATAAATTCTTAAACGAAGGAATAACAACATCAGCGAAAAACATGAAAATTAAATGTTTCTGTTTCATGTAAGCATTTCACTTTCCAATGGAAATCATATGTATGTAGGTATATTAAAAGCACAAAAATTTGTTAAAAAACTTTGGGTCAACAGTCCTACAAATTCTTAGGATGACATTCTCTAAAAATTACCAGTAAAAATAAGATGACTCAAGCATGTTCTTCCCAGAGTTTTAGTCTTTTAGTCAGGTCCGGATCTAAAATAGTTTGTGCTCGATAAACGAGGGGCGGTTGAAACGTAATCGTCCAAGTAAGAAAAATCACAACCTTGTCGGACAATATTCGATTTATTTCTCAGCATAGTTCATTTTAGCCATACACACTTCGTCAAACGGTTTTATAATTTTTCGATGTCCTCCGAATAAAACGATTTCTCGAAACCCCAAAAATAGGCCTGTTTCAGCGATGAGGTCCTCCTACGGCCCAAATCTCTTGTCACCAAGCTATTTCTATTTAAGCTAATGTAAAAAAAGAGTTAAAATATCAGTCAAATCAAAATATTTTAACATTCCCTTGCGTTATAAAAGTTAAGGACGGGTTGTTACAAAAAAAATGATGAATTTATCAAATATTTGAAGTTAATTTTCACGTTCTGTGGAGGATCTATTCAAGTTCTGTTATAATATCATTATAGGCCAGTTACTGAATGAAACTGAAATAATCACATAACTTGAATAGAACTTACACAGAACGTGAAAATTGACTTCAAATATTCGATGAATTCATAAAATTTTATGAAACAACACGACCTAATTCAAACTACAGACGATTCTAAAAAATAGGTACACAGAATTCGTTACAGTTTGCATTTACATGGTTAAAAAAAGGCGTTGCTGAATGCTGGTGCACTTTCTGTGATTTTCCAATATTATCTTTACGAACATGTATTACGGTGCATTACGAACGTGCATTATGGTTCAAACATATTCCAACATAAGAGATATGACATATATGTACATGTTCTGGTATTCCTTCGCAATTGTGAATATGCGACGTTAGATGTCATCGATATTAACATAAAAGTCTGAACGGATAATAATAAACCGAAGTAAACGGAATGCATGCATCTCAGCAATTATTTAGAAAAATTATTGGCGCGATACCTAGCGCCTTTTAAATTGTTACGCCCGGGGTACACAATGTACACGCACCCATGGTATCTACTACCTAGGTTTGGCCCTGCTTTTAGTGTTACGTGTGTTACCGCGGTAGAGCAGTGGATGTGGGCTGAAAACGGTGGGTGTAATTCCCTGGCGATGTTCTGGATATGGGTAAGTTAGAAATACGCTTTCCTTTAGTTGCTGAATTGGCTTTTATTTTGATAAACATCACCCCCCCAAGATTGCCAATACCATTTCTGGATGCAGAGATCGCTATTTTACACGTCGCGTCGCGCGATATGGATAAATTGATTAAAATAAAGAATTTACACGAGTTCTTCACATAAAAAGAGAAGGACTGAACACACTACCAGTATTGCTCCGATGAGAGACCAACTTTTAGATGACATAATTAGATCTGATGTTAATAAACAGGTTCTGCACAATCTTACCCGTACTATATATATGATTTGAGATTTTCACGGCCTTAAGTATTATCGTGATTTATTGTTGGGGTATTATGCCGTGTTGTCGCTACCTCCTTCTTTAGCCAAAATTTCGGAGAGGGTTACAGTATGCAACATCAGGGCAGACCCATTTGTAGTTCTCTTTTTCCTTCTCCTTCCCAATTACTTTAGCCTCACAACATTCCTCAAATTTGCGACACCTACATTTTTAAAAATTCTACCATCTATTCGAATTTCACTTTGGTTTTCTTGATTGAATGTATGCATGAATGAATTAGAATCTTGGAAGTGGAAATTAACCCATTTCCTGGCATCCGATCGAGCTGAAACTCGCAGATAGACTCGTTGTTGGTGACAATGTATTATATCAACTTTTGGTGGCACTCACGCACATACTCGCGTACGCACACGTCTTTCTCTGAAATTGGCTACCGGCCGGCCCAAGAGAAGGCCCGAAAATTGAAAATAGATATATTATAATAAAAAAAGCTAAATTGGAAGAAATCGAGTTTAAAAAAAATTATACGCCTTTTCCAAAATTTTCTTCTAAAACATACCTTACCGAATTGCCGGGTTTACCTGTATCTTATTTGTGCAAGTAATTAATGTTACAAATCCGTCAATAATAAGTATGAAGTGGGCGATAAAAGGCATTCCAGCAACGCGCACTGACAATGACAATGACAAACAACTATGAAAATTTGTTCGATCAAGACCCACGCAAAATATATTGATATTGATTTGATCACGAAACAATTTGAAAGCGCGGATAAATGGGAGTTTAAACGCGAATTCTGAACTTACTTCAAGTCGGAGGATTAACTAGTACATAATTGATCAAATTAATGTTTGTATTCCATCGTTACTGAAACAAACTGTTCATTTACATAAACACAATATTTTTAAAGAAAGAGAAAAATACCCGGGTTACAAATCACTGACAGTATTTTAAAAACTCCTTCAATACATTCCATCGATATAATCGGAAGATGTTACCTGTAGAGGAGTAGGCCACTTGCATCACATTTAAAAGAAATACGGTTAAGCAAATATTCTAAGACATTCCATATTTTCTTTTTTTTTAATCGTATTTTTGAAACCCTGGCGATTTTTTGAAATATCAACCCGAAAAATCGGAACATTTTTTTATAAACCGGAAAGACAGGACATAATTTAATGGGTGCGAAAAAACAATAATTAAATCATTAAAAAAACGACGTATTCCACACGAATGGCACAGGAGAATAACGAGGCATACCTAAAATATTACAAATCATAAATATTTTTTTCCTTGATCCATCTTATTGTTCATTAATCATTATACATATATGACTAAATCCAACGTAATAAACTTGTACTTGTAAATTGTAATTACAATAATATATTATAAAATTTGATTTTGTTAAAATCAGCACCATTACGGCAAAAAACGGATTTATTTATTTTTAAAAAACATGTATATACAAATTTTTTGTAACTATTTCGTAAACTTAGCAGAAAAATCTATCCACACGATTTTCTCTAAGTCATTATGAAATCCACGCAAGTGGCCTATTGAGCGTCTACGTCAGAAATCTAATATGTTGCTAAGAAGCAACAAAAACACTCCAACGCTGAATTCTGGCATTATAAAATTTGCAACATCAATTTAATCATGAGCAATAGAATTTGGAAATATTCACTTGACAGGCAAAAAATAAGACACAACCGAAATATTATTATTCGTCCCATATTTTGATCTATGGGATAAAGATTCACAGATAAGAGTGTCGAAGGATCTGGCGAGTCAGGTATGCAGTAAAATTAACTATTTAAAAAATTCAAATGCAACTAGGAGTCTCTTAAAAAATAATGAGCAATTTATAATCCGCGACACAGGTTTTCTAACTTGTTTAATAGCGTGTTTGTGACACTCTGATCCCGAGTACGAAATATTTATTTTAATCGGTTTTTTTGGAGGCCAATATAATTTATTCAACAAAAGAGACATATTTGTGAGTTAATTGGAAATGTGTGCGATATCGCTAATCTTTTTAAAAACTAGACTTGGTGCCAAGAGTGAAAAGAAGAGTTCAGGAAATCGCCAGGCTCGCTATTTCTGGACCAACATGACTCAAGTCAGATTCACTCAGGTGTAACGAAGCACAATCTCCGTCTGGACCACAGCATCCCCTATCTGTGACGCGGAAAGACACTAAATTAGATTCATAGACCAATTTAAATTGTCGAGACTTAACAATTTACGGAGTTCGATTGGCTTGACAAAATAAATGTTTAACAGATTTGGTACAAATATGTTAGAGATATATAATTGAAATAAATAATGTTAGAGAATTACTTTCAGTGGCGGCTCGTGTCTTTTAAGTGAGCTAGAGTGTTAAAATTGAAAAATAGGACTTTATTGATGTTGTAGCTGAAAATTTTGGATATCAAAATTTCATTTTTCGTATAGGTTTTTCAGGAATATTTCGGTCGGGTGGCTATATCCCAACTTAACTAAAAAATTTCATACAAAAATTGAAATTAAAAAAAAAAACTTTTTCAGCTACATCAATAAAGACGTTTTTTTAATACCAGCACTCATTTAAAAGTCAAGAGACACCACTAACGGCCGGCACGGTCGAGGGTTAAGGCTCTGGACTCGCAATCCGAAGGTCGCGGGATCGAATCCTGGATTCAAATTTTATTTAATTAATTTGTGTTATTTCGAGATTAATTCGTTTAAAATAATATACTGGGTGTTAAGGGGAGTACTTGACTTACTTTAACCAAGTAAGTGATTCCTGACATACTATTTCGAGTAAAAAATGTTAAAAAACTTTAAAAAAAAAAAATTCTTCAAAATTAAAAAAAAAAATCTTCTGCATGTCGTCAGTTTGAGTGACCTGTGGGTCACTCAAACTCCAGCTGTCCAACACCTACCATTTTTTTTATGTTTTTGTAGAAAAAAAAAAAAAAACACAAAAAATGTCACCGGAGACCAAAATTTTTTTTACATTTTTTACTCCAAATAATGTCAGGAATCGCTGGTTAAAGTAAATCAAGTACGTCCCTTAACATCCTGTACAGTAGGTATACGGCACGTTCCAGAGTGAAATTATCGAACTGGTGTAAAACCACCATTCAGAATTGAAACGTTGCTTGAAATGGGTTTAGCCATGTTTGGTGACCAGATCTGAATAGTTAGGCACTTCCGTACCTTCCCCTTCTTCACCTCCTTCCCTTCCCACTTCAGCCTCACAACATACCCCATTTGGGGATGCCATAGTCTCACTGACTCCAGACGAGATCAGTTGGGGACTCTTGTGCGGTATTCATATAAAAAAAATATAAAAAATTACTTACATGTTTAATCCCTCAGACTTCGACATATTCGAATTATGGTTGGAATTTTGGAAAAGGCAACCATATAAGTAAATGACATATTATAATTATGATTTAAGACCTTTCAAGACTGATAAAACTGAATAGAATAAAGCGCGAAACTAAAAATTGATCTGTACAGATACTCTTAGAAAGGCATATAAAATGATAAATAAATATATACCTATATAATACTGTTGAAATCATATTTTTATTTTTATAGCTACCTAAATTCAATAATTTATATTTTTTAATGTATAATACGTAGGTATCTTTCTATATTTTTATCAATTTCACAATTTATATATTCAGTACCTTGGAACTATTTTGCAGTATCTGTAAATACTGTATTAATTTCACACATTAAATTTTTAAGTAAATATGTATAGTTGTAAACTTTGTAATGAGTTTATACACCTTTAATAGTGCTTATATTCAATTAATTGTGGTTTTTTAACAACCATTTTGTAAATAAAGTAGTCGAAGCATCCAATTTTTGTTCGACAAATAAATATAATTATTTGAAGCGACATCTGTAGATCGCGGCCTCAAATTTATGAACAAGACACGGAGATATTAGTAAACTTCTCAACTTGTTTATGACTTCGGCAATAGTTTTCGAGCGAAACGTTTTGTTTATTCGATAAATACTTCGTTAGAAATCTTTTCAGCGATTAGTGTTTGAGTGAAACTTTAAAATTAAGCAACAAATTTGCCTACACTTTGCTTCGATAGGAAATGAATTGAGAGAATGTTGAAATAAGATAATGGAACATAAAAAATATATATTTTCAATGTTTTGATTTCACACACTCAACATTTTCAACACTTCAAAGTATTCATTTGCCTTTAGAAAAATAATTCGTAGTGCTATTATAATTTTGAAAATATCATAAAAGGTTAGTGAAGACCGCCATTTCAAATACGATATATTACTATCAAACACAAAATAGACTTTTCATTTCGCTTTTTATGGGAAAAAATTATAATTTACACCAAAAACATGTTCTTTTGCAAAACTTAACTTTTTTTACATTAGCTACACAAAAAATATTATTTCTCTTAGGGCCTAGTCATCATTGAGTATTCTGTGTGGATGATTTTTTCGTGAAAGGAAGGAGGGGAAAATTTATGGGAAGGAATAAGGTATGAGGGGTGGGTAGGAATCTGGGGGTCAGTATGTCCAGGAGTGATCGACGTATGAATCCATTCCTCCCATTATGGTGCAAGGCGATGAATCTAAAGAGTTCGGCTTTGGAGGTCAAAAGATCTCCTTCAACCAGTCTCTCCCGACCCGGTCCACCACACAGTAGGTGGGCAGACACATCCGCCGCCAGGACCTAGGCAAACCGGGCACCCCTACTAAGTCACAAAACGTAGCGAACCACTTGGGGTGACCTATGGCAGGGGTGATATGATTTTGGATTTTCACGGCCAAAATTATTTTCGTCATTTATTTTTGGGGTGTTATGTCATGTTGCGCTACCTCCTTTTTTAACCAACGTTTCGGACAGCGTTACAGAGCCCATCATCACATCTGCCCTGATGATGGACACTGTTACGCTGTCCGAAACGTTGGCTAAAGAAGAAGGTAGCGCAACACGGCATAAAACCCCAAAAATAAATAACGAAAATATTTTTGGCCTTGAAAATCCAAAATCATATAACCCCTGCCATAGGTCACCCCAAGTGGTTCACTACGTTTGGTGACTTAGAAGGGGTGCCTGGTTTGCCTAGGTCTTGGTAAATGGTTCCCGGGGCGGTGGTACCCCCCCTTCCAAAATTGTTAACTTATTTTGAAAAAATCGTAACAATGTCTATGTAAGTTATGTCGCTTTAATTTTGGGGGGTTAACAACACTTTAAAAGATAATGGAAACTGCCCTGATGATGAGCACTGCGAGGCTGTCTGAAACGTTGGCTCAATAAGAAGAAGGAAGGACAAAAACAGGAAATCAAATCAACCAATTATTCATTTATTGGCGGAGAAAATTTTAAATCGTATCCTCGCGGAAGTAGTTTGCGTAGGATGGCTCGTCAAGATAATAGCACGAACGATTCATAAACATGGTGCCAGTGTCAACTCTGATAAGCTCTTCTAGAATAAATGAATTCAAAAATTGAGATACTGGTACTTAATAAATTAATATCAATTGAAGAACGGGATTAAAGGTGGGCCGGTTATTGGACTAAGTACGATAATAAGACAGCCTAAGATACGATAAACAACTATGCAAGATGCAAGCCAGTACCGAACTTACTTTTAACTTCTGAGGCCTCAACCATATTTTGTCAGAGGGTCAAAATATTTCGGCTTTGCAATAAAATAAAATAAATAAATGAATATTTCTAAAATTTTTAAAATTCTTATGTAAATTTTATTATTATTCTTCTAATATGGTTTTAGTTGATATATCTTTTTAATTCTGCTTATAGCCTTATTGTTCAGTTTATCATGTTATATAATACTGTTTTATATATTACTATAATTGTACTCCTGAATAACTTATGTATCTATAATAACTTGATTTTGTAAAAGCCTTTAAGGCGTGAATAAATAAATAAATAAATCAATATTTCTGAACGTATTCGAAAACTAAAAACTGTTTTTGAAAGGTGATAAAATACACGTTCACATTTTATAACTCAAAATAATCAAATAATTTTTGAAATAAAAATATTTTGAAATATACATTTTTTGCATGCAATTACAAAAAAAGTATAAAAATGGTTTAAAAACTAAAATTTGTGATAACAGAAAAAAAAATAAAAATCATTATTTTATTAGAAAAATGTTTTATAAACGTTATCGTCACCTCACTTTTTTGTCATTCCTAAAAAATAATTAAATAAAAATAAAAAATCCCCAGAATTTCAATTTTTTTTTTCGTATTGTGATCCGAAACTTTGTTTTCATAAAGGTGTACATTTTACTTATTTTGAGATTAATTTTTAGATTTTAATATGAATCGTGGGGTTTTCTCTTTCTAACACCATATATTTAGATCATATTTTTTACTATGATAGTAAGAGAGACACAATGATTTCTATGAGACATAATGAATTGTTACATGTAAGCGAATAAATTAGCATAATCTATTCTCAGTAAAAACAAAAATCTATTAAAATCAAATAAAGTAGAGTGTTACAATTTGTTTCGCTTATTTCAAGACCCTAATGTGCATTTGGCAGGTGACAACATATTTCAAAATAACTCTTTTGAAAGTGATTCATTATGTTTACAATCCATCTATATTCTATACTCACATCGGTAATATCGGCACACTACTGTTTGTTAAAAATTACAATAATATGTTTGTTTATCATAAAATTAATTAGCAATTATTATTCAACTTAATTCATTCATAGCCTTGTGCGCCATACCTACGTTATATGAATAAATTAGTTGAGTATTTTTAAACGATTGAGTAAGAATTATTTAAATGATAAATTGTAGAATGCGACTCGCACAAAATTAAATGATTCAATAAAAATTGAACCATAAAAAACTTTTTAATACGAAGTTGTTAAAACATCGACACTTTAAACGCTGCAGTTGCAATATAGTGAGATAAATTAGCGATAAATCAATTTAACCGTAATGCAGTAATGAGCAGTACGACAACGCATATCCCTTATAATATATGAATAATTCTAATTCTAATCGAGAAGTATTTTTATAGCATAAAGATAGTAGCAAAAAATATCCTTTATGAAAATGAAGATAATGTTGATAGTTCTTAGTCGAAGTAGGTATATGGTCGAATTATCTCAGTGAAAAAGTAATGCCCAGGCAAGGCAGAAGTACTGGGCTCAAATCCCAGATAAGAGCGAATCTGTTTTTTCTATCTATCTTTTAAGTTTCACATTTTTCGTTTGAGAATGGTTAATATTATTTTCAATGTCTAAATAATTAAAAGCTTAATTTTCAGGACATCATTACGGGTATTTCAGCCAATTTCTGGATATATCATAAATCAACTGCATTCAGTTAAAAGGCAGGTCCTTCCAACCGACAGTCTTCCACTTTTCTTCGATCGCTTCTTTCAATTTTCAAAATTCCTCAAATCGGGATGATAATATATCACATATGGACAAGCGTACAATGAAGTGACCTAACCATGTCACAAATGACAAGATTCGTGAATCTGAATAGGACAGCATGTGATGATTCAGATTTTGGTAAATAACAGAGATTAAGACTAGTTTTTGTCCTTCATAATTTGGTATTGAAGAATAATTATTGGTTCTAAGACTGTTGGTAAAGTCGCCCAGCGCTGACCTGCTTTGCGAGGTTGGATCTGCAATGAGAGCATTCTCAACCTCTGCAAAGGGATTGGTGTTTGAACTTGTATGGCCCACGCCGCATACATAATTAATTATTGGATAACCTGTCGCCAGAAAGGTGTAGGTACAGGAATTCGTCGAGAGCCAGACACGGTCAATAGATAATATGAAATACGGTGTTGGCGAACGGTAAATTCTAAACGACGGAAAACTTATAAAATTCTGTTAACGCAATCTTAATATTAATACAGTAAGTTTAAAATTGAATAAAAACTTTTCCTTCTCTGTTAAAAAACAATTATAAATAGGTTGTAATTGTACTAAAGGAAAATCACACTAAGGCAAATAAGGACGTTTTTTTGTAGGTAATAAATATTAGATCATAATATGACGTGCGATTCAAATACATATAATACATTTAAAATAAGAAGTCAATTGACCGATATAATATATTTAGTATTTACGTAAAATAATTCACGGTCATCTTGATACTACATTTTGTCTTAGCAATATTGAAATAAATATTCCCAATTCCCATTGTTTAAGAGGCCATAACATGTTTCACCTGAACAATTTAAAAATAATATCGTCTATTTGAGCCCTACGACACAAATGTGTTGACTATAATATAATAATAAAGAGTGTGTTGAAGAAGACATTTTCGTCGATAAACCATATGGATTCGGAAAAAGATGTTCTGCGATTGCTAAAAAATATGTTGTGCTAATTATATTATGTATCATTTATGTCTTTACTTGTGTCTCTCGTGTCTCTTGTGTCTCTTGTGTATCTTGTGTCTCTTGTGTCACTCGTGTCTCTTGTGTCTCTTTTGTCTCTTATATCTCTTGTGTCTCTTGTGTATCTTGTGTCTATTGTGTCTCTTGCGTCTCTTATGTCTATTAAGTCTCTTATAATAATAATAATACTTGGCTGATTTATAAAGCGCCGTTTTTGTGAAAAATCACCTCAAGGGCGCTGTACATATAAGCATACAATAAAATAAAATTAATACGATAGACTTACAACTAAGATTCAAAATTATAACTAGGTACTTACATTTAAGACTTATATATTATGTACATAGCTAGTGACTTACGACTATGACTTATTACTACTGACTGAAAACTAGTGGCATACATATATATTTACAAATGTGACTTAAAATTAGAGATTTACAATTTAAATAGGTGTTTACATATAACAATAAATATTTTTTAGTTTTGCGAGGTGTCTAATATTACCAAGTGATCAACAAAACTCTACCGATATAGGTACAGACAGAGAAGAAAGTTATTGCTGCAAGTCGAAGCAGTTTGATGATTTTATATATACATACATACATATTTTATTCTACACATTTTACAAAATATTTTATACCCTTTTTTAATATTAATATTGTTAGCGCCAGAAGAAGAAGGAAGTTCGTACATAATATTACAATATTTTATAACACGGTTTTGAAAATGATTTTAATGGGTTAACTGTATATAAAGGAAAGCATAGGTATCTTAAATGAATGAATGAATCTAATCGTCGATCTCAACCGCAATAAGATAATTCATCGCTCAACAACAGATTGGATAGAAATATTTGAATGGAAAAGCGAATTTATGGAAATGAGTGTTTAAATAGGTAAGTTTTAAGTTTGGATCTAAATTCTGTTGGGCTGGTTATGCATCTTAATTCCATAGGAAGTTTATTCCAAGCCTCAGGGCCGGATACTCCGAATGCACGATCACCAAAATTAGTGTTCGGATTTCGCTTAAGTTCTTTCAACCTTCCGATTGCAGGTGAAGTCGCTGATCTAAGAGTTGACTGCTTTAGACCAATATTTTCCGGAATGCATAATTCAGAGATATAGGGTGGAGCCATTTCATTGAGAGCTTTAAACACCATCCAGCATAACTTGTATTGGATCCTTTCAGGACACTTCAGCCAGTGAAGATTTCGAAGGTGTTCCGAAATGTGCGAAAACTTGGGTACCCCAGTAATTAGCCGTGCTGCGGCGTTGAACACTGATTGTAGTCTTGTGTCTACTATATCTCTTGTGTCTCTTGTGTCTCTTGTGTCTCTTGTGTCACTTATGTCTCTTTTGTCTCTTGTGTTTCTTGTGCCTCTTGTGTCTCTTGTGCCCCTTGTGTCTCTTGTGCTTCTTGCCTCTCTCTGTATTATTTGTCATTTTAGTGAACTTTTATGATTTTCTATTTTTATTTCTTTTGTTTTTTTTATTCTTTATTTAGATTTATAAAAATGTATCATTCGTCTGATTAGATTTATGTAATTGTTTGTACCTACTTGTTTATAGGTATTGAATGAATTTTTATAACTGCATTATTTCTCACCGTGAGTAAGAACATTATTAAAAACCCAGTATAAGTAATTAAAAAAAATGAGAACAAAGAAATTTAGTACATGAAATAATGTTAGATACTTTGTTTGAACCACTTCCTTCCTCAGGGCAAACGTATACTGAGGTTCCCTGAGGAAGTAACGGTCGTTCCGAAACCGGATTTTTTCAAACAAATATACAAGTGGTTCAAACAAAGTAACATTGTTTCATTTATCTATAATGGATTACCGCAAAGTTATAGCTACTTTCAAAAGTATAAATTTAGTACAATTTACTCCAATGAAACGGCGACGATATATAATATCCCTTGTAAATGCTATGAGCTATGAGAATTAGTCAAATATTTAACTTTGTTTTAAGACGATTCAAAATAGCAGGTACAATAAATTGCTAAAAAAATAACAGTGAGGTCATTTGATAAATATGAGAAAAAATCTCTTAAATAAACGCACCCCGAATACCTAAAATACAAACCTGTTTTACGAAAAAAACAAATATTTGTATAGAATTGTAGTTGCCATACTTTTTGTTAGATGGCCTTCGCTTTTTGAGACAAACATTTACCTTAACAAATAATAATTTCAAATGCCATAGAGCCATTCTCACTTAAATAAATTAAACATATTGCATAATATCCACAATGTTGCTCAACAAATCAACGAACTCACTATCCAGTATCGTTATAAAAGTCTACTCTGTGCAATCTGCACGTCCAGACAATTCAAGTGCCGTGACGCAAGAAGTTTTTTTTTTACATTAACCCCACACAAGAGGCCCATGAGAAAATAATTTTCCTCGGAGTCTACGTCATATTTCTATGAAGTTCTAGGGGGTGGGGGTGCGTAGGAATCTAGTGGGTCCAGGAGTAAAGGATCTACGAATCCATCCTTACCGCTGCGGTGCAAGATGATGGGTCGAGAGACCTGCTGGAGAGTTTAAAGAGTCTTCACAAACCGGTCTCTCCCGATCTGGCCCGCCACGCAGCTAGTGGACAGATCTGAATACACCTCACTCGAAGATTCCGGGCCCCCAAGCGTGGCGAACCACTTGGGGTGATCTATTGCAGAGGTGTTGGTTATCCAATAAATGGTTTCCGCGGCGACTGTACTCATACCCGCCTCCCAAATATTAAAGGATTAGGAAACCTTAAGTATAATGTAGGAAGTGGCGCTATGCGAGAAAAATAAGTTTTTTTCAGCAGCCGGTAAAACCGGCACCTTATTTGTGTCTCTAAAAGGCAACATTATTTTAAGCAAAAGAAAAAGTGTGAGAAAACAACGGATAGAGAAAGGTTGAGAGAACCTGGCTTTCGAGACTTAGGCAATACACAACGTTAAAGCCATTTCAAGCAACGTTTCAATCTTAAATGGTGCCTTTCACATACTTCATTCATACTAAACTAATTATACTCCCCTTGGTACAACGAGTGTTCAAAATAATGACTAATTGTATTCATCAAGTGCAAGCGTAATTATTACAATTGAGCGTTAAAAGTTAAAACTAACTTCAAAGTACCGAATTCTAGGAATGTTGCTTAACTGTAATCGCTAGGCAACAGCTATATGTATTCACAATCATACTTACAACGAAATAATATTTTACTTATGCAATTTTATTTAACATTTGTATGAATCAGTAGATATATAAACTATTATATCATTTATTTCTGTCGGGTATATTCGCAAATAAATTTATTCAAGTAAGACATAAAATAGTGGTTTAAAACTCTAATTAAAAGGCTTAATAAACCGAAAAATATAAGTGGTAGAAAATTGACGAATTAATTACAATAAATTAACATGATTAGGTTTATACAATCTCCAATGGGTTAAAGTTCACCAATTTTATTTTTTTATTCACAAGGAAGATGCTCGCAGAAGCAAAATTCACCTAATAATTGTACTGCGATTCGACATCGTCTGAACATTATTAGCAAAGATTGCGGATTGTGTGATAAACATGGAAAATAATTTTTCAGCTTCAGTTAGTACGAACGACAACCGGGATCAAGAACTAATTTATTTTTTGAACTACAACACTCTTTTAAATTATCGTAGAAAGCAAACACTTTGTGGCTTGTCATTATATAGAATGAAACAAGTACTTTGTTTAAAAACCACTTTATTTTTATTTATATTCGTCGACCGGTTTCGGTTGAACTCAACCTTCTTCAGGACAATAAACCAGTTTATATGTTTATTGTCCTGAAGAAGGTTGAGTTCAACCGAAACCGGTCGACGAATATAAATAAAAATAAAGTGGTTTTTAAACAAAGTACTTGTTTCATTCTATACTCTTTTAAATGATAATATTTATGAATATCGATCGTCCAGTTGATTAGTCAGACATCTCCAAATACTAAGTTTTGAGATAATGAGGAAAGCAATATTCGAATTCTCACCATAAATCAATTATAATTTACACGTGTCTGTGTTTTAACATGCTATAAAATGACCTGAGAATAATAACGGTCCGGTACATTAGTATGACATTTTGTACTAGTAACCCAGAAAACATTTTATGTTTTTGTTTATTTCACTACAAGTTTTTCTGCATAATATTTGATTTTTTGGTGTTTATGAGTAATCTGAGTATTGTTCCAGATAGAGGGTACACTTTTACATATAACTGCATACTCAATTCAAATTTCGATTTTTCGGACTAATCGACTGCACGATCGATATGCTTAGTCGGACCAAACGATTATCATCGACATCGGCTATTTCAGTATAAAAATCTAAATGATGCATTAAATAGTCCAGAATTGCTTGCATTGATAAGCTTTCGGATTCCACTACTTAATATTGGAAGTCGGGGTTTATTGCAGTGCAGAAATTTTGGTACATAACACATCTATTCCTCATTGCACAGAATACGAATGGAGAGACATAATTATGCAGAGTCAGTGGATATCTTCAATTTATCAATAATAAAGTAATACAAAGGATTGTTACTGAGGCAGTTCAGTTATTCAATACTGTAATTTTTAATAATTATGTATTCCTGTGTAAAAATCCCCTAAAAACGACGTTTTATTACAGTAACTCCACACACGAGGCCCTGAGGAAAATAATTTTAGGGCCTATGTCGTCTTTGAAGATGCCGTGTGAAGGGTCTTTTTGAAGAGAGGAAGGAGTGAAAATGGATCATGATTGAATAGACCCATGTTGTAGGAAGGAGGAAATACAGAGGCCGGCAAATCGTTCCACAGCCAAGCTGTTGAACTCAAGAACGAGCCGTAGAAGCGACCCGTTCGTTAATTGTTTTTGTGTTTAATTCGTAGAGCCCCATTTTTTTTTTAAATTTAATGTAAATCAAATTTAATAATGTTATTATTAAGTTCTGCAAGTATTTTAGTTTTTTATTATTGTTGCAGCTGTTAGGCGTTTAAGGCCATTTTTTACAAATCACAAGCAGTTTTAACAAATAAAATTAAAATAGAGCTTAAAGAATCAAAAAAGGGCTTTAACATTCTACAAGGCTTCACGGTATTTTTTAATAAATCTACGGTAAACGGTGTTTCTGTTGGTTAGTTTGAACATTCAGTACGTTTTGACTATAATTAGTTGGATATTTCTGTTCTTTGTCGAAGTAAAGTTGCACAATCAGCTCTCCAATCTCCTCTGCTTCCTGCCCATTAGTGCTCACTCCCCTCGCTTCGGACTTCAGACTATTTCCATCGTCATCATTACTGTACCAACAATTCGTTTGTTGGTCTATGATTGATTTAAGAGCCAATTCAGCAGTAAAACGTTTTATAGACTCAATTAGTATCTACAGTCGTCGGCGTAAAGATCTATCGAATACCAACTAAAAAGTCATGTATTAGGGAAATCCCCATAAATTCGGCTCCCCAATGATGACATAGTATTTAACTGACTGAAGTTGGAGTAAATTTAAATATATCTATTTTTTTTTTTTATAAGATAAACTCTCTTTTTATAAATTTAGAAGGTTATTTCCATCAATGTAACATATCATGGAAGAAGAAGCTAACAATAATAATAATAAAATAAAAAAATTAAAAATGTTGAAGATAATATTGTTAATTCTAATATTTTAAATATGAGATTGACCAATATGATGGTTTGACAGTAGGTGGCAATGACGGAATTGGTAAACGCGCATGTCCCGGTTAGACGAGAGGTTCTGGATTCGAATGCCTTCTTCTTCAATTAAATATATTTAATTACCATCGTGGCAGAGCTGCAAGCTCCTAGGCTACAGACTCACAGATAGCGGGTTCGAAAGTTGTTGGGTGAAACGAAATTTAATTTGTACTGGTTATTTCACAAAATAATATAAATATACTATAGCAGGAACATTAAATGTGGACTTAAATTTGTATTGGTAGATCATAATTTCAAAAATCACTCGTGCCATTACCACCATTCATAATCCAAACGTTGCGTTGATTGAAATGTCTTAAGCCGTATTTAATGACTAGATTTGAATAACCAGGTACTTAGAACCTTCCTCTACCCCTCCTCTTAAAAACCCAAATTAAGGAAACCTTAGTCCTACTGGCCCTGTGCCTGTGCACTAATAGTATGCATGAAATGGTGACCGGCCAACTCAGAATGAAACCAACTAGAACCACCTCAGAAAGCTCATTAAGAGTGATGATAAAAACATAAAAAAATTGGTTAAATAGGTTATGTGAGGTTAGGGTTACCGGCTATATTAAAATTATTTTTTCATAGCTTTTAATGACCTTTCTGGGGAGGTTTTGAGTTGTTTTCATTTTGGCATGGAGGAACCGTATGGCAAAAAATTGAGCGCAGGGAATTTCGGAATTTGTGATAAAAATAATATTTCATGAGTCAAGTTTGGCCATACTTATATTACCATAAAATAAAATCTTATGTAATAAATAATAATAATAAATTTGTAATTTTATTTCGTAGACACACATCTGTAGAAACTTTACGCGGTGATTGGGAATTGAAACCAAACAAAATATGACGTTATTCTTTGACGAAGTGCGTGATTATCCGGTCATTTATTTACACAAAGTAATAGGAATGCCTAAACACGGTGACTGGAAACAAATACTAGGCGCCGAGAGTATTTTTAAACAGAACCTACCTTATGGGCGGAAGTCTGGTAAAAATTCCAACGAAATGACATATTACATCTATCGCCTAAAACTTCTCTTAGTCAAACCCAGATGGCATTATTTTGTGGAAACCGAACACCTTTCTTTAACCCTAGAAGACTAATCTTAGTCGTTTGGACTAACACTGCGTGAATTTTAAGCTCTTCAAATAATGCGCTGATCGCGCTGGTTCACCGTGCCAACTCAGTCACACGGTGAGGGCTTGCAAAGAGTGACCGCAGTGACCGCACTATCGAGGTAGGTTCTATATTATACCTTCGACTGTTTGGTAGATATATAGAAAATGGCGTCACAACAACACCTTTTTATTCCAGTCTGCGAGAACACAATGTATATAAATGTGATAATTGTAACAAAGATTTTTTGAAGTGAAAACTTCTATTGCACCGTTGTGATTTGAAACTCGATGAAACGAAAAAACGACACTAAAAAGAGACAAACGCATACATCTATAGGATTTCAATCGGTCTCTTCTTTGTGCGGTGCTTCGTAGCCTCCCCACTCTTGTCTACTTTAGTTTTCTGAAGGTATCGCTTCTACCGCGTGTAAACTGCACCCTTGTAATTTTGAATCATAAGAGAATGAACCATTTAAAGATGGGTAATTGTAGAGAACGAACATTTTTTTGTTTGTTTATTTTCTTGAGATTTATGTTACCGTACACTGCTAATTTTGATCTCGATGTATCGTTTTATAAATAAATCCGATAAACTCCGAACATTTTTTTTAGTTTATAACCTTTATGTACATTTTTTTAATACAATAAATGCACATTTGAAACATTCAAAAACAAAAATGCATTTCTAGAGGTTGAGTGTTAGTCAAGTTGACAAATGATATCATGTTTCGTTGGAAGAATTTCTCCCTATCCCTATCCTTCCCTTCCAATCTCATAACATTCCTTAAAATTAAGGTTGTTATAGTCCAATTAGCTCCGAGCAGTTGAAACTCTATATTTGTAGTCATTTCTTAACAGAAGGATAATGCTATGTATGTCGTCAACAATCTAAAAAAAAAACTATCGATTAATTCAAATGCTAAGGACGTAATATGAATTACGAATATGTTCTAGTTGTATTTAACAACTTTATCTATGTCACGAATACTTGATATTCCTTATAAGGACAGCATTTAACTGTTCATTTTTGGCTTTTGGCTAAACCATGGAGCGGGTCACAGGTGGCGATATTATGATGACCCAATAACCGAAGTTACACAGTATCTGACCTTCTATCCCATACAAATCTCACTGAATTCGCTCGCATGGATAGGTGGCATTAAACTAACTGACTACAGTCGTCATATTAATGCAATGAGGCTGTAAGTACCACAAAGGATTTGACGCCAACAATTATTGGAAATAATTCTCAAAAAAATATTTTTTAACCTTCAGATGAAGCTATACGTGAAATCACTATTTAGATTAATCTTTACAACGAATCGGTTTACAGTACGAATATAAAAAAATATGCTACGAATAAATTGAAGCTTTAACTACCTTTTCTACGTAACAGAATAACAATAAAATTATTATTTACGTAACAAAAAAAATAAGCGTAAACCACAAAAAAAAAGTTTTTTCATGACTTTACTATGAAGTAATGTAAGTAACAATTTTTAAAAAATACCCCTTTATGGCTAAGACTATTTTTGACGTTTTCTACGTTCTAACTTTTTTTCGTTCTTATAAAATTATGCACAAAAAAAATAAAAACCGCTTTGGCGCTTACGTCAAATTTTTAGAACCGTACTAATTCATACGATCTGCGCCCAACGCTTGTATTCCACCATAATGCCGCGAGCCGTGGCCAGAAACGGACGTGGGATCTGTGCCCGTGTTTTCGAAGTTTTTTACTTGCAATATACGTATCGGATTCGTTGTTACAGCGAGCATTTTTGGTTCTCAAACAGCGTGAGCTCAAAATGAGTCAGCATCAACTATTCCTGATTTCAACTCTTTTGATGTTCAGAATGTTATATCATTTGAGAAATTTTAGGTTGACGAATATAATGCTTAAATTTATTATCGGTAGGATTAATATTTTAAAAGAAATTTTTTTAAATATATGTAGCTGTGAGCTGTTCCTTGAAAATGTCTATTACTGAGATTTGCTTGCCGGGGTTTGAACCCGCGATATATTGTATTTGTTTAAATTATGCTCTTTTAGGATAAATTCAGAATAGGTAGATACAAATTATTTATTTTCACAGTTTTTTTAAGTGTGTGTATCCATAAATTGATGTATATAATGTACAATATTTTTAAACCTAGCTGTGAGTTGTTCCGTCATCATTTCTAATACTGAGATTGGTTTGTTGATTTATTTGCAAAAAAATTAGTTGTAAATGAATTTTACAAAAATTTTAAATGAGGAAATTTGATAAAAGTATATGTAAATTTGATAAAAGTATATATTCCTAGTTTTGTAAAAGTATGTATTAGTTACATTTTGTTAATATACCTATATACATATTATATTTCACTTAATCAAGTTTCTTTTTATTAATATATGAAGCTGGGAGCTGTTCCTTGATAATGTCTAATACTAAGATTTGTTTGCCGGGGTTTGAACCCGCGATATATATTGTATTTGTTTTAATTATGCTCTTTTAGGATAAATTCAGCATAGGTAGATGCAAGTTATTTGTTTTCACCGTTTTTTTTAAGTGTGTGTATCCATAAATTGATGTATCTGATGTACAATATTTTTAAACCTAGCTGTGAGTTGTTCCGTCATAATTTCTAATACTGAAATTGGTTTGTTGATTTGTTTCCAAAATTTTTATTTGTAAATGAATTTTACAAAGTTTTTAAATGCGGAAATTTGATAAAAGTGTACGTAAATTTGATAAAAGTAGGGTAGACTGGGGATGGTTGAAACACTTTTACTTTAACTAGGTGTAGTAATATTTCTTTTGTAATTATGGATAAGATTTTTGTACTAGATGTTCTATGATCTATCGATTTATCAAATTAAATTTATTGGATGGCCACAACTCGTACTGGTAAGCTACAATGACCACTTAAAGACGATGGGAAAAACTGTTTCAATTATCCCCATAGTGTGGACGATTGAAACAGTATGTGGGGATAATTAAAACACTCTAAATATCTATGGAATAATTGTAATCAATGTTAAACATTTTCATTACTAAAACAGTACTCAATGAGATCATGAATAGTGATTAAACATATCACAAGTATTTTTAAAATTATAAACATAAATGTCTTGAAATGAAACAACTTTAAATATATTTTTTATTTCTTCAAATTTTGCAAATTCACTTTGTGGCACCATTTTATTAATTAAATTATTAAAACACTTTGTTTTTACCACAATAATCTTTATTTAAAAAGTCGACATGTTTCGAGAACGATGTTCTCTTCATCAGGACATTATATGTACTAAAACTAAATTATCAAGCATAGAAAGACAGGCGTGGGTGGAAATGGAATTAGTTGGAGGGGGGGGGGGAGAGGGGCGGAAAGAGGAGGAGTTTAGAAGATAGACAAGGGGGGAGGGGGTTGCTTAGAAGATCATAGACAAAATTACAATGGAAATATGTTTAAAATAGGGTTATTCACAAAATTAATTTGGTTATTAATAATATTTAAATTTCTATTGACATTTTTCCTAATTTCTAATATTTCTAAAAGATCTAATTGAAAACCACTAATGTTAGTATGTAAAATTTTAAAACCAGTATTTATATCAAATGAATGGTTAAATTCAATTAGATGGTTTGCAAATTCCGAATAATTATTGCTATTTAGACATCTCAAGTGTTCCTTAATCCTCGTTTCAAAATTTCTGCAAGTTTTACCTACGTAAAAATGATTGCAATCATTACAATTCAATTGGTAAACTCCGGATTTTTTCATTTTTTGGTCTCTGTCCTTATTATTTAAAATATAATTTTTCAATTTATTATTGGTATAAAAAGCTGGCTGTATTGTATTAGGGATTTTTTTCCCGATTAAATTGGAGGTTTGATGATTTACGAACAATATTTTTCTCCATTGTTTTTTGATATTATCACTAAGCAATGGGTAAATGTAGGACAAATGAAATTTTTTCTTATATTTTTTGTTCAATATGTCATCTATTAATTTAGGGTTATAACCATTATTAGATGCAATTATTTTAATTGTGTTAAGTTCAGCTTTGAAATTATTTGGGGATAGCGGGATATTAATTAATCGATTGATCAAATAATGGAATGCTAAGAGTTTTTGTGAAAATGGATGGTTAGATGAGTTGTGTATAATTATATCAGCGTATGTTTCTTTTCTAAAAATATTAAATTCAATCTTATTTTTAATTACAGTTAGGTTTAAATCTAAGAAATTTATGCTACAATTAATTCCTTTTTCTAATGTAAATTTAATGTTTTTATGAATTTTGTTCAAAAAATTAAGGAACACTTGAAGTTGTCTTTTGGTGCCGGTCCATATACAAAAAATATCATCTACGTAACGTTTATAAAAATACACATATTTAAGTAATAAGGCAGAACTATTAAAGATTTTATTTTCTATATGGTTTAAAAATATATCAGCTACCAAGCCACTGGTACTTGACCCCATTGCCATTCCGTCTTTTTGTTTGAAAATGTTATTATTAAATTGAAAGAAATTTTGGTTTAAAACTACATTAAGACATTTAAGTAAATCCTGGGCTAAGTCATTAGGTAATTTTGAGGAATTAAGTAAGTTATTTATAATTGTTTTGCTTTCTTCAACTGGGACACATGGAAACAGGTTAACGACGTCAAAAGATACTAATAATGCATTATCGGGGATTTCCAAACCTTTCAAGTGCTCAACTAATTGTAGGGAATTCTTAATTGTATACTTAGGTTGAAAAATATTTGATTCAATTATAATAGTATTTAAAGTTGACGCTAATTTATAGGTAGGAGCATTGCAATTGGAAATTACCGGTCTGATTGGTTGAGTCTTCTTGTGAATCTTAAGTAGACTGTATAATTTGGGAATTTGAGGATTTTTGACAGTTATTTTTTTATTTCTAAATAAATTAACAATTTTATCACTTTTACAAGTTTTTAAAGTGTCTTTTATCAATTCCTGACATTTATTAATTGGGTTTGTTTTTACTATTTCAAAGTTATCACCTTGTAGAAAGTCCATAGTTTTATCAATGTAATCACTTTTGTTGATAATAATCACCGAGTCACCAAGGAAACTCGGTTTCACATTATTATTATTATTAAGGGGTCAGGTTCTGACAAAATTCCACCGGTATTCATAAAGGAATGCTCTCAGTTTATAGCAGCTCCTCTTCAACACATATTTAATCTGTCACTCCGAACTGGAATATTTCCTGGTCCTTGGAAACTTAATCACTTGACACCTGTATTTAAATCAGGTGAAAAAAATTGTGTTCTAAATTATAGACCAATTTGCATACTGTCTACCATCCCGAAAATGTTTGAAAGTATTGTCTTAGATAAGATTGCTGTTAAGTTTAGGCATATTATTACTCCAGAACAGCATGGTTTTGTAACCGGTCGGTCAACCACAACCAATCTTCTATTATATGAACACTATATCTATGAAGCTTTCACGTCTCGTGCACAAGTAGATTCAATATATACTGACTTTTCAAAAGCCTTTGATAAAGTAAATATTGATATCCTTCTCGCGAAACTGCAAGCCCTTGGTATACATGGAACATTCCTAAAATGGTTGAATAGTTACCTCTGTAACCGTGAACTCATGGTAAAATTAAATAATACATTTTTGTATAAATTTAAAGTAACTTCGGGAGTTCCTCAAGGCTCTCATCTGGGCCCACTTCTCTTCATTTTATTTATAAATGATCTATCTTTATGTTTCGATGATGTCAAATTCATTCTATTCGCAGATGACCTAAAGCTTTTTAAGATTATAAAATCTTTAAATGATGCACTTATCCTTCAGCAAAATTTAGACAGACTTGCTAGCTGGTGTGAAATAAATAAACTATTCATAAACGTAAAAAAATGTTTCCACATGTGTTTTTACCGCTCACGGATTCCAATATCTACATCGTATTTAATTAACAATAATGAAATTGCATTAGTACCATTTATCAAAGACATTGGTGTTATTTTTGACCGGAAACTTACATTTGATCGTCACTGTGAAACAATTTCCAATAAGGCCATGCAAATTCTAGGTTTTGTAATACGTAACACAAGGACTTTTCAAAACATTGAGTCAATTAAGCTACTTTACTGCTCTCTTGTAAGATCGCAGCTGGAATATGCATCTCCTGTATGGTCACCGATTTATACCTGTAACTTACACCGTTTGGAGAGAGCACAAAGAAAATTTCTTCGATACGTTCAATTCAAATTGAGACAGCCTGTAATTGAAATACGCTACAATGCATTAATGTCTGATCTGAACCTACCACTACTTTCTACCCGGCGTACTATTAATGACATTCTTATACTTTTTAAATTACTGAACAATCTCATAGACTGCCCTCAAATGTTAAGTGTTATAAATATTCGTGTCCCTGTTAAATCAACTCGACTCCACCACCTTTTCCACAGTGACAATCATAGCACTAACTATTCCTATCATTCACCGTTAGTGCGTTTTCACCGAACTGCCAATACGTATACAGACCTTTTCGATATTTTCAAAACCTCATCATCTTGCATCAAAGCAAAAATAACTAGTTATTTATGTAACTGATATGTTTGTAAAATGATTAATATTTGTTGTACTAATATACATCGTATGTATGTACTGTATGTTATTCTATATATATATGTAATGTTTGTAAATGTTCGATACACCTGTATTATGTATGTAATAGCCCTATGTACAGGCGTTTAAATAATAAATAAATAAATAAATAAATAAATAAATAAATAAATAAATAAATAAATAAATAAATAAATAAATAAATATTACGAAATTGTCACGTGAGGGTGTGTGACGTCGAATGTGGTCGATTTCCTTCATCAACCAAGATCACAGAAGTTCACCATTTAAGATCACAGAAGTACATTCGACTTAATGATTTGAATTTGAATAATACAAAATTTTCTCTCAGTGTGGACGATTGAAACATGGTTATGATTGAAACGTTGCAATCATCCCCACACGGTTGTTCCAAACATCCCAACGCTGCAATTTCTGCTTCAAAGTCAAAAACATGCTTTTTAAATAGACATTAACGCCACGCAAATGCATTATAAATACTCTTAAATAGATAAAGAAGAGAATGTAATGAAACATTTCGTCAAGCTGCGAGAGTAAAATGAGTTATAAGATAAGCAATAATGTCTTAAATATTTACGTTTTAGTGCGAAATTCAATAATGTCCCCTATGCAAGATTGAGTCACTCGCCGGCTACTGCACTTTTGTAGAAACGTCCCAACAGACCTGACGGAGTTTCGAGTGTTGTATCACACTGTTACAACACTGTATTATAGTTTTCGAGTAAATTGAGATGTTTCAATCATAACGTGTTTCAATCGTCCCCAGTCTACCCTACATATACCAAATTTTGTATAAGTATATATTAGTTACATTTACATTAGTTTATTAGTATGTATTAGTTACGTATATATATATATATTACATTTCACTTAATCAAGTTTCTTTTTATTAATACATGTAGCTGGGAACTGTTCCTTGATAATGTCTAATACTAAGACCCACAATCTCCGGATCGCTAGCTGGCAGCCTTTCCCCTCTACCATGGAGACCGTCGAAATTTTACTTATTATTTTAAAATATTATATTGCATTCGTTTTAATTATGCTCTTTTAGGATAAATTCAGCATATGAGGATGCAAGTTATTTATTTTCACCGTTTTTTTTAAGTGTATGTTTCAATAAACTGATGTATCAAATGTAGAATATTTTTAAACCTAGCTGTGAGTTGTTCCGTCATCATTTCTAATACTGAGATTGGTTTATTGATTTGTTTCCAAAAATTTTATTTTTGTAAATGAATTTTACAAAAATTTTAGATGTGGAAATTTGAGTATATGTAATTTGGGTATTTTGAAAGTGTATGTAAATTTGATAAAAGTACATATCTATACCTAGTTTTATAAAAGTACGTATTAGTTACATTTTGTTAACATATATACATATTATATTTAACTTGAATCAAGTTTCTTTTTATTAATATTTATATGTATTTAAAATAATATTTATTAATAATTCACTTTCATAAAATTTTTTAGATTGTAAATAAATAAAATCAATTCAAATTTTATAAACATTTACTTTTATTAGCATTCCCCATAGTTTGAGGATTCTCGATCCGTTCCCGCCACGGCCGCTGCTGGTAAAATAGAATTGACGGTATTCATCCACCGGGTAACAAGGTATGTGTAGAAGCATCGGCGAACGGAGATCTCGCTGGGCGCTTCTTACGTATTGCAAGCACCACGTCATAGCAACAGTATTTATTTCAAATTACTTGCCTCGTGCAAATCAGACCAAAATATGACGGTACACGGCGCTCGGTTTTAGATTTAATAAAACACAAGAATCGAAATATTTCTAGCGTTTATATTCCTCTTAACACCACATTATGACCAACCCTCTTATGAAATTCTTGCAAATCTGAGATTCAATCAAAGATCGAAGTTATACATCAGAGAAACGGCCTGGATGAAGGCGATACTCAGAACCGAAGAAGCTACAACCTGAGAAAGAGAAGAGCCGACCCCCAAAAGCCTACCTAGTCAATGAGTTGGGACAGCGCAAGGAAGAAGAAGATCGAAGCTATGCATCACAATAAAATCGAAAATGTTGTTCAGCTTCCCTAACAAAAACATTTTCAATCAATTTCTAATATAATATATTCGTTAATATCTTATAGAAGAAATTTTTAAGACACATTACAAATGGTAATAGTTAGATAAGTTTTTAGATTTTCTACCGATTTTAGATCGTCGGATCTACCGGATCTGCCCTGATGATGGACACTGCAACGCTGTCCGAAACGTCGGCTATAGTAGGAGGTAGCGCAACACGGCATAACACCCCAAAAACTAACAACGAAAATGGTAATAGTTAATATTAAACATGGAAAATGATAGTATTTCCGACTTTTTTGCAATATTTTTTATATTAGAACTCGTGGCTAGTGCTAACGTGTTATTGTTGACAGGTCTGGTGACATCATTGTACACGAGGGAAGAAAATACAATACGAATTCCGCAAAATATTGTAATTAGTTCGTGCTTGCGAATTGCGACCATGAAAAAGCCAGTAGTCATAAAAATTAAGAAATATTAGGACGTAAATATGATAACCATAAAATGTTGAATTGATTCGAAACGTGGTTTTTAATAAAATTAAGCCAACGTTTTATTTTTTTTTGGCATATTTTTTTTATAAAAAAACTTTGATAGTTGTTATCTCCGCGGATTAAAGATCACTTAACATGAGATATCGTTTTATAATATCTTCTGATTAGATAGCCAATTTTGTATACATTGCGAGTGCCTTGTGGGCCCCTATGGCCCATGCTTATGATATTATTCCGCCAGTTGACACACCAACCATCTGGCGCACTTCACTTTGATGAAGTTTCACCAACAAGGCGACTATCATTGTTGGCGTTAATAGAAACAGTCCCTAATTAAACGTAAGCCAAACGTTAAACACTTCAAAACAAACCCATAGAGTACAGGCCATGTATGAGGAAACTAATTACTTACAATATGACGTGACCAGTTCACTTAGCAACTTTACGCTTTTGATGATCCGTCACGAATTAGATAATGACATGTATAACATTTTGTTGTATTACGAAAGATAAAAACGTCAGAATCGAGAATGTGACGGCATTTAAATTATATATGTTGTCTGAAATTAAGACAAAGTAATACTTTCTAGAAGTGGGGAGAACTATGAAGAGTTATAATTAAATTCAAATGAAACTATTTTAACCCCCTTACTATTACTATTTTGAAGTTTGGCGCTCGTCCACCTCTCAAACAGAAACAACAAAAGCACCGCATTTTTGTCATAAACAAAATATTACATTTTATAAGAAAAAGTGATAGTGTATGATTATAGTATGAATTTCTGATAACGCATAACTTTGTAATAAAACTGTCAATCACAAAAGTCAGTCGAAAACTTGCAATAAAACAAGAAGTGCTTTATGGGCGTTTTTCGTGATCCAATATTTGTATATAGGTCTATATTTCCTTACAAAACTGTTTTTCACCATGATAACGAAATTCAAATGGGATGGCAATACACAATTTCAGGCAAGTGTAAGAGTTACAGACCGCGAGCTAAATAAAAAAGGTACCAAATGATAAATTTGCCTCCACTCAAATTTGTAAGGAAGGCACTTCTAGTATTATATTCTTTATACTAAGCATGCAATCTTTATTATTTCTTATCAATTATTTTGTGATTATTATTAAATTATTGAGGAGCATTTAGCCAGGTTCTATGTGAGAACAATATTTAATTAATCAAGCAAACGTTATGCGCAAAGATACTTAAATGGGGGAAAATAAGCAATTATATACAGATAAACGCAATTAAATTTACCCACTGTTCCACTGCCATCTTCTAGGGTGGAAATACATGATAATGTGTATGTTAGATACAGCCTATACTAGTAAAATTAGAGTTACACCGTTCAAAATAAATTATTTTAAATAACACTATCCTACTGCATGAAACTTACATCCAGGGGAAATCCCATTTTCTTTCATGGTGCATCGGTAGGGCTGGTACGTCCCTGGGAGGACTTTCCCGTACATTGTACGATCCATGGCTGGTGAGGTATCACTATTATCACACCTTAACACTTCAAGGGAAACCTGACGGAGACCCGCAACACCCCATGACGCGGGTAAACAACACCACGAGCACTGTCACAACACCGACTGTCAAAAGGGAACACGTGCCAGTTATGTCAGCAGGAGGTCACATTCGCGGACACTTCTAAACGTAAACTGATGTATGTAAAAACATACAAAAGCGAGTAGGGCCGCCTAGGTGCAGAGCGGGCAGAGTGGGAGGCGAAGAACGAAGAACAGTCAGCACTCGGCAGGCGCGCACTACCGGAGAGTGGCTGATCGCGGGTCGCACTGGGCAGCGGGCCTAGCAGCCAGCAGCTGCCAGCAAGCAAGCAAACAAGCAGTCAGCCAGTCAGGCACCCCTCGCCCAGCTAAAAGCTAGCCGGGGGAAAAAAGAGAAACAAGGGAGGCCGCCTGACACTTTATTTTATCTTTTACTTGGAAGTTATTTCGTGTGACGGCGACAGCGGCGGCGCTAGCAGAGCATCGCGTAGAAACTCGTAAATCACCCCAGTCAGGAAGCAAAAGTCGGAATGTTGTGGAGTAAACTCGTTGTTAGTCCAATCATTGTGTTGTGTTGTGATCCATATAAATAGAAATAGTGTTATACTTCTTAAAATATCAACTTTTCATATCTACTTTTGCCCCTGTATTTAGTAAAATCATTGATTTTTGTTGTTACATAATTTACTTTAGAAGACCATGTGTTGTAATTCACACCTCCACAACACACAAACACCCACAAATATATTTTATTATTAGATATTATTGCGTTATCTACATCAACTGAATTGGTGCTACTGTAACAAATGAACTTTTATTTCCCTGTACTCTTACATTTCGTCCCTGTACTTGTGCACCACACGCTTTAATTTTTATACGGTAAGATAACAGGAAGTTCCCATAACAGCTTCTCAATTATTACCTCACAAAAATGCATAAAATCAATAAGCTTCAAGCTAGCATCTTATCATTTTACTTTGTCACGATGTCACATCACGTTTAATACTTTAATAATTAATTTGGTACATAAAAGGAACTTTACATCAAAGTTAAAATACAAACGTTGCCACCTACAATTTTTTCGATCGATATAAGTAGGTACCTACCGGTCAATTGGCCCCTGCTCTTCCAAAATGATGAATAATCACAGGTTGCTGATTTTAGAAATGTATTATGTAAATTCATGTGATAGTTACGAGAAAATATTAAAAGCACAAATTGTAGAAATGGCGGAACGAAACTGATTTTTCCGCAGGATTTTATTTTTCCGTTAGTTTTTTTTCATTAATTTTAATTCCGCTTAACCAAATCATCAGAGTTCCCACCTATAATAAATACTTCTAAATTGTTCGAGTGGATATCGAAGTCTGCATTTTCCCATCGATTACAGATTACCGGCGAGGCCAACACGATTAGCGTCACACTCGACAGACGGACCTAGATTACATCACATTTCCAATACGTATTACTTATTTATAGAAACTTTGTCGATAAAGAGCCATAAAAAGGTAAGGTCACTAATCTAAACCGATTTTATATTTTTTCCATTATATTAAGCAAATCAATAAGTTTAACCTCGGAATAACTAAAAATGCCACCACTTTTGGCGTCTTCCTGGCATCATCGACTTAGTATTTCATTCACGTATGAAACCCCTCTAAACTCTACGTGTTCAAACCATCAAAGTGTACTTTTGTCAATCTAGTTCATTAAATTAAGCTTACATTGGCCCAGTTCCATTCCGCACATATCAGGATTGGTACCCAGACACCGCTGTACACTGCCTTCGATTCCATTTGACAACACTTCGTTAGATACTATCCTTTTTGACAAAATTATGTTTATTGTGGGATAATAAAGTTGTCAGTTTGACTTCTGCAGTTTTAGAGTTAGCCGACAAATCGTCACCTCATTTGGATAGGGTTCTAACTGACTTTTTTTTCAAAAATGACCTTTGAATGCCAAAGCATTTCTTTGGCACATTTCTGTACCCAAAATAATTTTCAGAACTATCTGTGTTGTATTTTCGTAGATATACCTACGTATGATAAAGTTCTAACATCACTTACGCTCTCTATTTTTTGTATCTGACAGTCTATCGTTGTTAAGAGGCACATTTTAATTAAAGTTAATCACTTTGGTTGGATAGGATTTCAACTTCGCCTAGCCATGTTCTGTTTGCAAAGACGAATTTTCGTAATCTATTTCGACTTTTGGTTTTGAGTTTCAATGTATTCTAGTTTGATAATATTTGAGCGGAAAATACTTACCTAGCCTACTGGCTTGGAATTGCATTAGGGAAATTTAATTAAAACCTTAGGCAATGCATTATTATGGCCTAGCTGGTTGCATATTTATGGTTCTATTTGCATGTTTAGGTATGTTCTAAAATGGTAAGTATACGTTCTATTTAAATATTTTTCTTCAAATTATGTTCAATTAAAATACTCTACACAAGATTCAACCTATAAATCCAAAAAATATTTATAGATTATGAGAAATCGTCTTTATAAACTTCGCCACCTCATACCTCGACAAGTGAGGAACTGTCAAAGGTTCATATTGTATAGTACTTGATGCGTGCTCGCTCTACCTCTTTCGAATCCGCAACTCCACTCTTGCAATATACATTTTTGATTGTATCTCGTGAATAATAAATATTATCGTGAAGACTATTACTAAATCGTATCACATAGCACTCTTTTTAGGGTGAATTGCCTTAAACAACGAAATCGTATACTCTATTCTTTAAATAACATTTATATATTTTATTATTAAGACGTGCAGATCGACAATTGAAAGATCTCGAATTTATCGATCATTCAATATAGAAAAAGATTTACTGATATAAGCTGCAACCACGTAATAGGCAAGCCGATAATGGATTACCGACCGCAGGCAGATTGATAACCGTGACAATGCATCTTCACCTGCATCGAGTGGTGTTGGACCCGCGACATATCGGCTATCGGCACTATTGGCAGTGAATCAGGCCGGGGCAAGGTCACCTAGCACGGTCGCGTGATGTCGCAGTGTGTCGTGTGGTTGACGTGGTGTGGTATAGAGACCCTGACACGGATATGTGGGATCAACCACACGGCTTAGCATCTCACAGGTGTCACACCAAATCCGAGCGTTGCAAAATTGGAATGTCCTCTTCTTCGTGAAGCGCCAGTGGTCGGTAAACAAGCATAATAGATATAAAGATAAAGCATGACACAATAGATAAACACCTCCGAAATGTTGATTCAAACTATTGCGTGGCAAAAGTAAGTGGTGTTATCGATCCTTATAATGAAGATTGGCGTTTGTATGCGTCGAGTCATGCCAAACGTAGGAGGGAAATATGCTGACAAAATCAGATTTCACAGCTGTAATGGCGGTGATCCGTGTCCACCTATACTTGATATTAGTTTATGTACAAACTACAATTACGTATCTTTGAATTGTTGGGCAGAGTAGGTCCCAGTCACTCTGGGTGCGTAAATCCTAACACAGTTTGACACGGATAACTTTGCAGTCGGTGGCGTCGCCTGTGTAAACTTTGAGGATACAATTTTTTTATTTATTTTTATTATCTATATAAAGTTATACATGTGATTTTTCGATGCCTGTCTCAATAGGATTTACCTGTGTCGAGACAGACATAGATGTACATAAATGCGTACAAATATAGTTACATGTATATTAAAGAAACATTTTAATTTCAATACAATCAAAAAGAAAGGTAATTGAAAATGTGGGGCTAATAATAGACATCCAAATTCTAATTCTATAAAGAGTGTGATCTTTCAAATATAGGAAAAATATGAAATAAAATAGATATTAAAATAAAATCATGTAAGTTAAATTTGATAGGCTTATATTATTTTATTTAGTTTAAGTCGTATGTAAATTGATATTCCTGTCTACTTGCAATTTTTTTTACAGATGTTTACAATAGTGTTACGTCCTATACTTGCAATCCAATTCTTTATTTCGTGTTTGAAATTGGTCATTGTTTCTGTTTGTCTAATCGCAGTTGGTTTAAAATGTTTTTGTCCTTAGCTAGGGATTTAAACAAATACTTCCTTCTTTGTTAGTGCCTCCTTTGGTAGCCTGCAAACTTGTCCGTGTCAAGCTGTACAGACTTATAGGACGAAAAATTATCTTAACAACTTTACTATAAAGCAGAAAATCAGTAAAAACCAAAGATATTGAAATATAAGGAGATGTGCTATCCGCCGTTTTTACTAGGTGAGACTGCGCTTCCGGGTGCCGCCGGAGTTGTTTACCAATTAAGGAATAAACTAAACGAACGAATAATTAATGAATAAACTAAACGAACACTAAACTAAATGAACAAATTCTTCCCGTATTCAAACTATATTGTTAACCAATAATAATGCACACCTTAAAAAATCAAGAAAATGAACAAATTCTTTTTGTATGCAAACTACGCGCATTAGGCCGTCATAGCGTATCTCTTTGTATTTTAATATCTTTGGTAAAAACCCTCTAACGGTGAGTCCTAGTGACAAAGTTTTTTTTCACGTCTGCGATTTCTAGGTCAACGCAACTACTTCCAGCTCGTAACGTCATTTGCATCATATTAAAATATGAAGGGTTAAAATTTAAATTTAACTTCAAAATATAAGACAAGACATTTTTATTACATTTACCTCAATAGTGTAATAAGAAAAACCGTATATAAAAGTTTCTATTTTTGAAACTGACAATTCGTGGTGGAATTCCATTATAATAAGATGTCTCTGACGAGCTGAAACCGGTTACGGTCAATAAAATTAAGTGGAATAAAGTTTTTTTATTTGTTTTATTATAATCTGTCATATATAAAAGAGTATTGAAAATTTGGCATGCTCAATCTTATAAAACTAAAAATAATATTATGATTAAGTAACCTAATTTGGAATAAGGGAATTTAAATTATTGTCGGTTAAACTTTTTTAAACCAAGACTAAAAACAATGTTTTGGGAACATTGCCAAAGGACGTTAAGCAATAAAAGATTAGAAGCGATTTATTCACTGACAAGGCCAGCCAGATACATTATGATCCACTGCATTACAGCATATAAATACGTTACATTCGTTCCCATGTGTAAACACAAACGGAATTTGGAGCTGATTCAATTAAAAAATATATGTTTGGTTCATTCAAGTAACAAAATTTAACTATAGACGTATCGTTATTATATTATGCATTGTAACCTCTCGCTTTTCCTTAGAAATAGAATTGAAAACATAGCTCTCAGCGGTAGGACTAGATAATATAAAAGACGTAGAATGGGGTGATTAGAACAGTTTAGCACATTTTCGACCTTATAGCTAAGAAACTGTAAGCTCAAAGTACATCGAAATGCTTTAGAAATATGTTTCTTTAGTTAGTAATTTTGTTTCTACTCACTTATAACATTAAATATGCTTATTCTCTTTGAGAAATTGAGATAAAACTGTGATGTTTCTATTAACAATCACAGTGGGGTCAATAGAAAAATTTGTTTTATTATATTATTTCAATAGAAACACGTGAGAAAATTTAAGTCTTTATTCATAACACACATAGCTACATGGATTCAAAAGTCTTTTTTTTATAATTTTACTCACTAGGCACATGGGTAGTCTTTTCTAAGCTATCATCAATCATCACTGTCTATAAAGCAACTTGTACCTACACCAAATTCAAACAGATTTTTTTCTTTATCCAATCTGAAATATAATTTTTTATTTAATTTTATTTTAGTAATTAGTACATTTAAGGTTAAAAACTTCTAATTAATTATAATATTTTATATTTCAGCTAATTAATATTTCAAATTCACTATATTTTTTCTCGTTTTATGTAGCTCCTACAATACATCTTGTAATGTTTCATAGTGTGACACATTTTACATTTTTTAAACGACTTCGAAAAGGAGGAGGTTATCAATTCGACAGTATTTTTTTAATATTGTAATTGCAACTCTTGGTGAGAGGCGGATGGTTTAGGTACTGCTGATTACCATTTCTTGGGAGGACGACGGCGATAAGGTAGTGTTTTAGATGATGCATAAATCATACTGGTCTACTGGACAGCTCCATTCGGCACATGCGTGTCTATAAATAGTACGAAATAATTAATCTTCTTCATTACATTATGTCTTCTAGAGCTTGTTATACCTCTTATTTTTTTTATGAGAAAGATGGCGTCTGGATAGCGGATTAGACTTGTAGTTAAATAGCATCTTGTAGTGTAATGGGTTATTGAAACGAAAATATATATTACGTTAAATAATGGGATTGCTAAAACAAACCACAAAATCTTTTTAGTTATGTTTCTAGTCACCAGACTCACCAGATACCTACATCGTTTCTAATCACCACATATCTCGTTTCTATTCACCCCATATGGCGTTTCTAATCACCACATATCTCGTTTCTATTCACCCCCTATGGCGTTTATAATCACCACATATCTCGTTTCTATTCACCCACTTTGGCGTTTCTAATCACCCCATTTTCATTGAAATTCACCGGAAAAAACACAAATTTAAATTTTACGGTTAATAAAAGAAATGCAGCTTACCTTTAATTTTTAATCAGTTCTCTATTAATGTGTTTGGGAAATATGAGAACCACAGGCTGAATTAATGACAGGAACTAGTAAGAATTTACTAAGTTTTGCGGACCAAAATCGGGCACGAACTGTTTTGACAAAAATGGTCGAAATTTGGCACTTCTGTCTTGCCAAAACTAGTTTCAGGTTTCCAGGAAAAATAAATATTATTTGCCAAATTATGATGAAAATTTAAAACATAATAATAACGATTGAGAAAAATTGGAGGCATGTGAAGTTATGTCTAATTTGTTTCTATTCGTGTTTATAATCACCCCATTCCACGGTACTGCATGTTTGGTATTGCTCCCCAGTAGTGTCAAATAATATTTGATCAGCTAATTGAATCAAAGTGTTTAAAACACAAAAGGGTATCACATGACATAGAAGGGCGTGGACAATTTTCGATTGTCGAGTCTATGGTGTTTTCAGAAAACAAATTAGTACCTAGTATATATCCATTATTTTTAGATCTACATTCAGAAAGTTAAAAAATATCTTTAAATAAATCTATCTAAATATACACGTAAACAAAAAGGAACATCAGGATAACCTAAAATATAATAATATATATGTATGGATTAAATGGGGAATCTAACCCACCGAAATAGGTAGGTACCTATGTACATTCAAAACGTCTGACTTCGGTAATCGGCCTTTTTTAATCATCTTAATTATTAACTTAATACTATGAACTCTGCTTTTATTAGAGTATAATATTAATTTTCATTGGCTGTCTATTAGATTATTTACTTGCCTCATAAACAGAATATATGAACATATGTACATTCATATTTGAGAGATGAATTTTTATATCATCGACCAATAAAATATCGACATTCAAAATTTAAGACAAAATATTTAAAAAAGATAACAATATAAACAGTTCTGATGAAAGGCATCTACTTCGTCTACATTTCCCATGTGTATATTTTTTAAACACGAAATGAGTATAAAATTTATTAAAAAAAACTATAGTAGGAGATCCCTGGTAGATATCTAACAAACATATAGAGAAAAATTCACTAAGGGAGTATTTCACCATCCTCTTGACAGCTTATCCATAGGAAAACATACTATATGTTCGATTAACGATTTATTTATATTCGTGTTTAGGGGATAGTGAAATACCCTTGACGCAGCAAAATTTTTATTCCATAACTGCAGTACAAAGAACGATTTTTTTTTTTAATATATATGCGATGTGTTTGTTAAAAATATAAAAGGGGAAAAATAACACTTTTTCTGGATAACATCAGTATTCTCGTAGACTTACTTGTATTCATAAACTTTTTTTTCTTCATTTTTGTCAGCTATACGCAGTTTTTAATAACAAACAAACGTTAAAAGGTTTAATTATTGTAAAAAATATATTAATTACCATAATTTAAAAATAAATGTTTTAGCATTTTTTTCTGATTTTCAGTGCATTTTAGCGAGCCAAATATCATTTTCAAAAAAAATAAAAATTAAATGCAGTTCTCATTTTCTTTGTAAGACGCAACTTTTGAGATATAAGGCGTTTCTGAATTCAAAAGTTGAAATAATTTAAATATATGTAATTAAAATCATCTCGTATTGTACGAATTTAGCGTATTATTATTATTATGTGTATAGTATTATTATCATAGACCTACAAATGTCTATGATTATTATCCGGGTGACCATCGGCACAGGTCGACTTAAAAACCTAATTTGTAAATATTGAAACAAATTTACACTCACAAAATCATTCACATGACACTGGCCAGAACACTCCTTAGGGTTGAAAAGCTATTAAAAAAAATAATAATTGACACCCTAACGTACAGCACACACGGCCGAATTATTAATTTACTACGCCAAAAATATTTTTATTTGAAATTCTGATTAGAAATGCGTATAAGAAGATAACCTAAGAAATTTTTTCAAATAATACCTTATTATGGTTAGTTGGGGTCAAATGGTCGTACGAGTAGCATTCTAATTAAAAAATATAAATTATTTTGTATTGAATTATTTCCGTATTTTTAATTAGTGATACAGTTAGGTAAAGCATATATCTACATAACACATAAAAAGCTGGTATGGGCACATAAGACGGAGACCACCATACCACACAGCGAAGCAGGCAATGTCTATGGAGCTTCATCGACAGTGATCCAGAGGAAGACCAAAGAACTCCTGGATGACTCAATGAGCCAAAATACTACCGAGAAACGGCTTGGATGAAAGCGATACCCATAACCGAAGAAGCTATAACCTGAGAACCAGAAGAGCTGACCCCAACAGCCTACCTAGGCAATGAGTTGGGACAATACAAGGAAGAAGAAGGAGGTAAAACATATAAATATGGGGGGGGGGCATGGAATGGGTCACGAAATCAACAATTATTTGTTATACCTTTTTGTTCAGCAAGTTAAAAAAACTTTTTTTTTGTATTTTAAGTACCTAGGTACTTGGTTGCTACCTCCTTCCTTCTTGTATTCATGATATCATAGTATCAATTCTTAATAATAATACACGTAAGATGATAATATTATATAACAAAAAATAAATAAAAATTTATAGCATCTAATTTAATGTAGATCTGAATGAAATGGAATCTTTCAGTTTAATTTTCATCCACTTCCCGAACTGCCGAAATACGTATATATGTGAATTTTCGTATACGCAATAAAAATGATTATAATACACACACACACAATAACAAAAATTAACCAATTTTAAAGTATACTTTGCTTTATTAGTACGTGATTATCGTGTTTTTTGTCTTCTTTAGATCATATTTTTTTACATGCCCCGCCCTCACTGTGCCATCTCAATGCCCCCTAATTTCCTCTGGGTCTTCTACTGCCCCCCTGAAAGTCTCAAACGCCCACAAGTTGAGAACCTGTGACGTACACTATGCACGCGTTCAAAATCGACTTAGGATACGTTCATAAATCAACTTAGGATGTGTTAAAAAATCAAATTAATAATCGTTGGAACAACGTGTGCTAGATGCCAGGTGCTTTGTTAATCAAGTTTTTTTTTCAATCAAACATTTAAATTACGATTTTGGCGCCCCCTAAAACTGCCGCCCAGGGCGGGCGCCCCGGTTTCGAAAGATAGAGAGCCTGGATCTGGGGCTAAAAAGATAATTGTGTATGAGTTTTATCTCTCTCGTGGATATTTGACAGGGTGTTTTTTCAACATTTTTTGTCACAAATGAACTTCAACAAGTAAAATCATCCTCAAATTTATGCGTCAAATTAACGTTCATCCTTGGTAAAAAGGCCAGAGTTTGTTTATATTTACTATTATGAATTTTCATGTATGTGTACCATCGATCAATTATGTGTACAGTAAAATCGGCAGTAATCACTCTAGTCGTGTCACTGAAATGCAATAATACAATTAAAAAAATAAAATGTTTAACGGGGTCAAACTATTAAAAATTGAGAAAAATTCAGGTAGATGTAGGTAGGTGTAAATGAATAGAGCTATTCAAATTATATAGTTTGCATATTATGCCCCCATCCATCATGTGAACTATAGTATAATAACACGACAGCAACCTGAAGAAAGTACATAATCTTAGACAAGTTTCACAAGTTAGACATAACGAAGGAACAATATGCCTGAATAAGTCATAGGGGGCATTCAAACTACGCGAGTAGTTTTTATCCCAATCTAGACCCCCCCCCCTCGGTGAGATAAATTTGGGACATATCGTATATTTTTTCAAGTAACGTGAGATTTTGCTGGACCCCCCCCCCCCCTGTGTGTGCTCACGTATGGATGCCCTTAGTAGACATAAAAAATATATTATGAAAGCTTTTCAAATCTTTCTATGCAAAAACTATTGTAGGTTATGTGGTCAGTTGGATAATAGTAATAATTACATGTATTATGTATGACAAAATTTTAAAATATAACAAACAAATAAGAACAAGACAGCGACAGTTGATTACATAGAATAGTTCAGATGATACTACAAGAGTATTTATATTTCCATATGCTATGAACCATACACATCTATTTCAATTCTGATAATATCATTGTATCTAATTATCAGAATTTTTACGTTCTTTTTTCTTATCTTATAAATAGCAAACTGTCAGTTATGTTAAAAGAATTAACTTTTACGTAACTTGCTAATTTATATCCAATAAATTGCTTCAATAAACACATGACAGTAGGAAACATTATAAATACACCACAAGATATGTTTATTTTGCTCCTTGCTAGCCCTTCCTGGTCAAAAAACAACGAACGAATTATGAAAAATAAGTGAACTTAAGACGGAATCATAGGAATTCAGTCTATCATAGTTATATCGGTAACATTTATTTATATCGTTCGATGTTATTTTGTTGATAAAATAAAGTAGATGTCAAAAATTCCGGCAAAATACTAAAACAAATTCAGAAACTTACCTAAGTCATCCATGGTATTCTAATAATAAGATAATTTTAAAGTTTTATATGAAAACAAACACATTCACTAAAAACATTATGCAAAAATCACGAAAACGCGACAAACTGTCAGAATAGTACAACGTACATACCATAGATAATCTGCGAATTCTGCATGTTTGACAAGATGCAAACGCAGCAAAAATAACGGCAGAACTTTGATACAACTACAGGGGGTATTTTCCCAGAAGTGTGGGTGGTTTGGTATATGGTTGGGTATATTTATGTTTGGTTTATTTATGCCAGAAGTCATCTAAAGCCGTCGACAATTCGATCTCAATCAATTCGACTATTTTTCAAGTCTTTTAAATTTAATCAATAAATTTTATTAGCACGTAAAATTTACATCCTCGTGGGGAACCCTGGATAACAAAAGCTTAAAAAATCCCATCCCATCTCAAAAACAACATCGATCGGCGATAAATAGCCGAACCAATGGCATTATAAAACACAAGCCTAACCCCCAAAAGAGGCGGAGATATCCCTCCAAAGGGTCCATAGCCTCTCTGTTGTGGAGCATACAGTATACGCTACCTCCAGACCACCCCAATCACACTTGGAGCTACTGAATTGTTCTCATGCAGAAAAGTACATGACACCCCATCAACAGAATACATACCTCGTCGAATTTAATGTTTCAAAGACCCAATCATGTCTGATAACGTCTAAAAGGGATCGAAATGATAATCTAGTCTCCTTCAATGGAAGCATTCTCCCGAACAGGACCTCCATTGATATGCTTGGTGTAACTCTTAGTGACCAGCTCAGGTATGGGGGTTCCATCGAAACCAGAGTTAAGTTAGCCTCTCAGAAACTGGGCGTACTGTACAGGGCCCGCAGATACTTTAATAGTACTCAACTGCTAACCCTGTACAAATCGCAAGTGCGCCCCACGGTTGAATTTGGCAGCCACCTCTGGTCTGGAGCTCCAAAATACCTAAAAAAAACCCTTGACTCTGTGCAGAAACGGGCGGTCCGTTTGATAGATTCTCCCATCTTAACAGACGGATTGCAATCTTTAGAGCATAGGTGTCAGGTGGGAATGCTGTCCTTGTTCTACCGGTATTACAATGGAAGATGCTCCGAGGAACTAGCGTCATTGATCCCCTCGGCACCGGTGCATAGTCGGGAAACACGCCAAACACGCGCCCAACATTTGTACACAGTTGATATTAGTCACATGAGAACGGGTCGTTTTTACGATTCGTTCTTGAGTTCAACAGCTCGGCTGTGGAACGATTTACCGGCCTCTGTGTTTCCTCCCTCCTACAACATGAGTCTCTTCAAGACCCATGTTAACTCCTTCCTTTCCTCAAAAAGACCCTCCACACAGCATCCTCAAAGATGACATAGGCCCTGAGGGAAATTATTTTCCTCAGGGCCTCCTGTGTGGAGTTAATTTAAAAAAAAAAAAAAAAATACAACAATAAAAAAATTTCAAAAAGAGGGTAGATTTAAAAAAGTTCATAATCCTCAAAATAATGAAAGTGAATAATATTTTGTTGTAATGTAAAATGTAGTTCAGAAACATAATTACATACGCGAAAATGTAATTTTCTTTTTTCTATAAAAAAGGTTATTAAAAAATTACAATCTCGAAAAAGGTTACGACTTAGATAGTAAGAACTACCATATACCAACCTGAATAACCTTTTTTTTTGGTTTTAAAATTATTAAAAATAGACATCTTACAAAAAAAATATTATATAACCCGTTCTTCATGTTTGTCTTTTGATTATCTGCAATTATATAAACTACTAGCTGAAACGGCAATACTGCTGCTGTGGCTAACGAAACACAATGCCATCTACTGAATGGTTTTCCAACCTAGATAACCAAGTGTTATGTCGATAAACTAACTCACACCGCAATCTGTTAGAAATTTATGGAACTTCCAAATAATTACAAAGCATTTTCCTATAACAAACATTTTTCGCAATAATAAATATTGAGGTCAATAGTCGAGATAAAAACTATCCTATCTTTTAAGTTCGACCAAATTACTCCTAGTAAGCCAAATTTCATCAAAATCTTTTAATTATTTTGGGAGTTTATCTCGAACAAATATCGTGATGTGAGATTTTTATGTATGCGTATATTGCTTGCTGAGGATTGGTTTGTACTCGTGTATTTTTGTTTATTTTTTATTTTTGAGCTGTAAATGCAGTATGTGTTAGTTCATTCAAAATTCAACCAACTATGTTGTTTTTTTACTTGTAGATAGATTAACCCTTGCATTTTATTAAAAATACATATAACAATTAAATAGTTCGAAATAATGGAAAAATTTTTTTTTTTTTTTAAACTTCAAAACTTTTATTTCACAATACGAGTTTTTGTAGACATAGTACAAACCAATCCTAAGCAAGTGATTTATATAAAGATAAGATAAACTGCGACAACAAAAAAGCTTATTAAATGCAATTTTTTTGTTCTCGTTTAAATGGAAGGGAAGGTTCTGCTTTTCACAGATATTTCATCAAAACGTACGTATTAATGCATTCGATTGATGAAACTGGCAAATACGGAATTATTTTCTTACCTGTATGGGAAATATTGTTTAATAACAATCTTTAGCTGGGCTTCTTCCCACCCTTCACAAAACAGTATTCTTAGCACTCGGACTACTTGCTACAACACAGCCCAAGCTAGTGTAGCAAGTAAGGAAAATCGATAAAATGTAATAAAATAATAAATAAACTCAATAATTTAAGCTATTGTCAATAGCATAGTTACACCACATTCATCATACGAAACCCAAATAATAAATAATAAATTAATCTGTTAAAAAAACAAATCCATATTGAAAAAAAATTTGTTTTATTGACAAAAAATTAATATAATAAATTCAGTAAAATTCATTTTAATTTATGCTAGTAATAAATTTATTCATGAATATCCACCAAATTTTTGATAATCATCATATTTTCACCAAGAATTAAAGTTTTGGAAGTCGTAGGTGGTATTTTTCTTCTTTTTGGCAGGCGGTTCTTGGGAAGTTTTAGCAGCGGGTTCTGAGCTCTCTCCAAGGTTTAGATATTTGCCCACTCCCTGACGAAAGGCCTTGAGTTCGCCTCTTGGTCGGGCATTCTTTTTGGATTGCTGTGATTCTAGTTCCATTTTTTCTATTTCAACTGCTCTTTCTTTACTCAACTAAAATCAATAACAATTATTTAAAGAATATAATACAAAATGCATCAAAGGTACCGATAGTTCCATAATATTAATATGTATAATCAGAGTATTTTTTACAAAAAAATTATTACATTATTTACATTTATGAAAATTAGCAACTTTGTGATGAAACAATCGGAAAAGAACTCTAATTTTGATAAAATTAGGTTTTAAACTCAAATAGAGAGAAAACTGCACCAAGCAAGGTTTTGCACCTAAGCCAAGATCCGATCCAATCTGCCTTCCTACGAAAGTCGTCAAACCAACTACATATCTCAATTTATAATGCTTATAAGAAATTGTATATGATAATACCTGTTCATCAGCTTCCTGGAATGGATCAACAAAGACTTGTGTGGCTTCAATGATAACATCTTCAATAGGGCGATCCCTATTATCGACTTCAATTCGCTCAATAGTGGTCAATGTGTCCAAGCCGCCGACCAACTTGCCAAATATGGTATGTTTCCCATCCAAATGCTTGCATGAGCGATATGTGATGAAGCTACAAGAAGGAAAATGTGTCAGAGTAATTATACTGCACATACATCAGAAAAGCACTTAATAGGCCAATATTGTTATAAGCCCAGATCACAAAATTTTTTAAGATACGGAACGCTCCTAAACTTACGAGCTACGCTAATAAACATGTTTTAAATTTTACACAACTTTCAACCATTAATATAGGGTAAATAGTTGTGTATCAGTTGTGCAAAATTTGAAAAACGTTTTTTAGTATGGGGCAAAGATAATAGAATACAAGAGTTATGCTGCAATGATCGCCCGACCATTGGCGGACATCCGTCTCACTTTGACCAAAATAATTTTAAACCAGCAACAAAAATTCTTAATCTAATATTTTTCCCAGGGGTTGCATAAGTTTCTGCCCTTTGAATCAGTATTTTTGTTAGTTACGGTTCTCAAGTGAACCCACATTCTCTACTTTTCTCATTACAGCTGCAGCACAAAAACCAACAATTCGAGATTAGCATAGAGAAAAAAGTTGAAGTTATTGACTGAAAAAAATTAAATTTTAATTGGATATCAAAAATTTCACATAAAATGTCTTTAAGAAAGCAAAAGCTCATATCGAAAGAAATTTAAATCAATGACATGTTATGAATGCATTAAAAGAAAAGAAATTTTACAAATGCAGATCAACAATCGTTGTTAGAAAGCTCCGACATTGGAGTCAGGATCCTGATGATTCGGTGTGAAATAAGGCTATCAACAGGACGTACCGTTAAAACGAAAGACACTAAAAACGTTTTGCGTTAACCCTTCACTTCTATTCACCTAAAGGCCCTAAAGCATATGAATGAGTCAAAAGTTTGAGACACATTTGCCTCATAAACGTACCGTAAAACGATGATACATGTACGGCACGTACGCCCAGGCTTCAAAGAGGCCTGAACGGCTTTATAATTAACCTGTTGAAACGTGGGATGATATTTCGAAAACCGCGCGAAAATTACACTGATGAGTTCTAGTCAAAGATATTGAAAAATATAGAGATATGCTGTGATGTTCGCCCGACCGTCGGCGGGCTACTACCTGATGGGACAGTTTGAATATGGAAAGAATTCATTCAGTTAGTAGATTTTTTTAATATAGTTTGAATATGGAAAGAATTTGTTAATTTAATTGATTTTTTGAAGGTGCGCAGTAGTATTGGTTAACAATATTGGCAATGCCAGGAAACACAGTTCCACCCGGTAAAGACTGCCAATAGCACATTCAACATCTCTTATATTTTAGTATTGCCAATAACAAACGTTGTCAGGATGTGCACGCACAGAATCTGTAGTTAGTATTAGTGCCAACGAAATTGACATGTTTCATTTTTTTTAATTTATAAATTCAATAATATTATTATTCAATGTATAAAAACAGTTTATTATAAACGAGTTCTGCGATAAATTAAAATTAAAATGGAGTTCTACAAAATAAACTTAATAACAATAAATAAATAGACATGTTTCATGGTAAGTTGGGAAATTGACATGTTTCATGGAAAGTTGGAAAAGGGGTGATAGGGTATAAGCGAAGGTGGGCAGTAGCGTTGGTTATCAACACAGGCGACACTAGAATCCGGTAGTAGAAACGGCTGAGAGGATATCTCGTGTATTCTTTTATCTTAGCAGGGGTGCCCGGGTTCATGGGGTGAGGTTTGTCTAGGTCTTGGAGGTGGATGACCAGGACACACTGAACTCCAGATTCCTACCCACCCCTTAAACCCTTTTCCTTCCCAGAACTCTCCTCTCCTTCCTTTCCTTAAAAAACCCTCCATACAGCATTTCTAAAGATGACCTAGGCCCTGAGGGAAATTATTTTCCTCAGGGCCTCCTGTGTGGAAGGTCATGTAAAAAAAAACTTTGGTACCCAAAAAACATATTTATCGAATGTAATGTAATTTATCCAAAAATTATTATTTTGCGTAGCATTTAATGAAGATATTACATTTTTCTAACACTGAATTGTTTTGATTTGGTATTTCTGAAAAAAGACTTGGAAGACGTAAGCTGTCAATATAATATAATTATACGGTAATCGTACAAAATAAGAACACTCTTGAAAAAGTGATATGAAAAAAAAACAAGAATAAGTTAGGTTAGATTTATAGGCTAATTTTAATGACTCTATATCACTTTTCAAAAGTGACTTGATTTATCGCGGAACCAGTAATACATATACATATTATTAAGCTTTTAAACAATGCAATTTTCTCCCGTGATAGAATAATATGAATAGGTATTTGGAGGGTGTCCAACCACTTTCCCACGGCGTTCTAAGGAAACATATGGTTTCCTCCTTCACCGTACACCTCAGGACTCTATTTTATTGAACGAAGCTACATTTATTTGAACGACTCTAGACCCTCCAATGTCCATGCATACGGGGTTAGAAAGCAGTATGCAAGTACTTACATTAACATAATACAAAAGAATAATAAATGTTGCAGCCCGTGGAATGATTCTTCTGAAATCTATAGGATAAATAATATATACAGATAAAAGTGTTAGTAAGTAAAAAAAAAATAAAAAATAAGAGCTGCGCCTGTTTGAGGAAGCCTGGAATAAGAGAAATAACAGAACAAAAAAAAATAACAGTAATAATATAATGTAAGTATTTACAATAATAACAGAGAGAAAATAAAATGCATGGAAAGAAGATACACAGAGAAGGTATTCCACAAACCACCAGGCAGTCCCAATGACAATGTGCATGGCTATCGGCCTAACCGCAGACGAAACCCGGAGTCCGCGCCCTTTAGCCGGCTCCCCGATTTTGCCTCGAAGAAATATATGTGGGAAAGAAGAGAAATTTTAGAAGACTCTGGGGAAAAGATGAGCGTCGGGTTATCGGAGGGGGGGCGGAAGGACGTCGAGATCACGCGGCTATTCCTCAGGCTTACGCATATCATTGGGGGAGGCGCGGGAGGATTGCGGGAAAACCGCTCCGGTGTGTGTTCGCCTGGCTATATGCACGGACAGGGTCTATCCCACCCCCTTTTATGGGGTGACGACGATACATTATATGTACAGTTCAGTTGCGCCACCAAAATATGGAAACCAAAGCTAATATAAAGTAAGAAAATAATAAGAGCAATTATATATTGGAAACATAATTACAGTACGAGTACAGAAGTCATGATATATTGGGTGATGGTGTCATCACCACCATCGCCCTCTAAGATGGAACATGGCCTGTAGAGGTAAAAGCATAAATCATTTTTGGCTGAAACATTAGAAGACAACCGATAGGTTGTATGCTTATAAGCGGTGTGAAACTAAAGCTAAAAGAAAATAAGTACAACATAAAAGAAGAATGTGTCAGTACATAAGTCAAATGTAACCAGTAATTTACGGGTCTCTAGAGTAATATTATAAACAGTTCAAAGCGTATACACTAGTGAAGAGTAATGGAGGATATACCGAGGGAGACAGGAGCAATACGTGTAGCACCTGAAACAAAGATGAATTTAGTCTAGATCGGCGACTCTAAGTACAGACCATCTCTCCACCCAGGACTTGACAAACTTTTTCAGGCACTCGAAATTCTCTTTGTTTGACACAAGGTCAGCGTTCCACGCTGGTCTTGTTGTTACGTGCAAGCCATCCAACATTTCCTCTCGTGCTTCCTTCATCAACTCGCAGTGCCACAGAATGTGCCTGGCATCCTGGTTAGTATCACCACACGCACAGTTTGGATGGAGAGAAAGGGTCAAGCTATGTAGCCGACCCCTGAATTCCCCATGTCCGGAGAGCATCTGTGTCATGTAGTGATCCAGTTTAATGTGAATAGGTATTGCTTAAAATATGGTTATTTAATAAATTGTTTTCATAGGAATATGGAAACATACAATTGTGAGCCGTTAGAATTGGGTCCGGAGTTGGCCATCGACAATATTCCACGACCAGAATGATGCAGATTTGGTTTAATTTCATCTTCAAATTTTCTCTTCCAAATGGACTCGCCACCCAAACCATTACCCGTAGGGTCACCTCCTTGCAACTGAAATATAAACAATATTATTTTTTTAGAGGTTATAAAAATAATTATAAATTATACATTATGCAATGCAAAATCGATAGCTTATAAGTGACAAATTCAATACTTTTCAGGGCAGTGAAAAAAACTCTCCTGTAATGTCAATTAATAATTTTAATTTAATTTTTAACATTAATTTAATTTAATTTTTAAAAGAAACACAAACATTCCCGGGTTACGAATAATCCAACAATGTTTGAAAATCTCCTACTACCACCACAGAAAGCCGAAAATGTTGCTTGTGTTGTGATGGAGGACTTAGCCAGCCGAGGAATCGAACACGCCACGCCCGGGTGGGACCCAAGCACTATGCCCACTCAACCACTGACCGGTCAATGATTGGTATTAGACGAGAAAAACAAACAAAATACACGTCTTAATGCTAGATGATTTTAGAACAATTAAAAAAACAGTATTTAATTATTTTAAATTGCAGATTGCTTCTTAATAACCCTACTTAATATGAAGATGAAGGGAGGAATAGGGTTTTTTTATGTGAATACCACACAAGAGTCCCACCTGCCCTCAACCGTCTGGAGTCAGTGGGACTATGGCATCCCAAATTGAGGTACGTTATGAGGCTGATGGTAGGGGGAAGGGAAAGAAGTGAGGGATAAGGAGGATGAGGAAGGGCCTGACTATTTAGATCTGGTCACCAAACATGGTTAAAACCATTTCAGGCAATTTTTAGATTCTGAATGGTGATCATGGCGATACTGAGAGAATTTTCTACTCTGGTATTATAATCAATATATAAGATAACAAACCATGAAATTCCTGATGGATCGGTGAAACTTAGTTCCAATATAATATCCATTTTGACAGTGCTTTATAAAGTTCTCGGCGGCCTTGGATACCATATCGCAATGAATTTCCAGATTGAGAGGGCCCATGTTGGTCACCATACGAACATAACCTAAAAATAAAATTTACATTTACACATACCAGGAGACAAACAAACATCCATTCCACAATTTTTTCAGAATTTACTTTCCTTTAGGCGAAGCAAAGTGCAAAATCTCTTACTTGCGAACCCCTTTTTGCCTATGGTTTAATTTTATAACGTGGCAAATTAATGTCTTTATAAAATGATCAAGGAAAATTTTTGTATTCTGAACTTCACAAAATAAAATTAAACAAGCTTTTTGGCAATGTTTAATTTGCATAATCAAAACAAGGGACTGGCATTATGCGGGAATTTAAACCTTATTGCCATCTACATAAGAACTGTGTGATTTCACCCAATTCCAAATGTTCTGCCATTGGCATGTATTGTAGCATAAAGAAGTACATGTTTGTATTTACTTTGCCGATGCTCCCACACAGATCTGCGCAATGCTTTATCTTTTCTTGAGATAGAAATAGTTTTACAGCCTATGAACTGCACAACACTCTCAACACTCACGTATCCTAAGGCATAGGACAAAGGAAGAAGACAGCACGGGACCACCAGGAAAGGGTGTATTCTTGAGCAAGGGCGGCTGGTCGCACAGTGTGTTCGTGTGCAGCACTGGCAAATTATAATGGCTAAATTTACTTTATTTACTTACTGAAGACTATAAAATCTCTAATTTAAATCTATAAAATCTCTAATTGAATCATTTCAAAATATTAGTTACCAATATAATGCTACGAATATTATCAGGGAGAACGCTCTCCCATAGTGCGGCCGCCGAGCGCCCACGTATGGGCCGTGTGCATTCGCTTTGCAAACAAACCAAATCATATTTTTGTACGGGATATTTAATACACCCGAAGCTCGTCGATTTCGGTATTTGTACCAGAAATTGGCGCTAATCCGTGTGCCACACGCCCAACATAATCCGATCCTTGCCGAAGTTTACCGATTGCCCATGAACCATGACCCGAAGTGACACAAATACAATCGAATTTCGGCGAATATCATAGATCAGTTTGCGTCTAGCGGCACGCCTTATATTGACCCGTGACGTGATAATTGTCATTGTTTTGTTTTTTTGTATTGATTATGTTAAATACTAATAACATAATTTGATAATATATAATTTTATTACCAAAATGAGTGCAACCAGTGTTGAATATATAAGAGGAAATAACAGTTTGTTTGAAAATAAATTAATAATTAGAAATTCCTAATATAAATTTTTGTCATATGTAGGTACGGATTGTCAGTGAACCACCACATTCTCAGGGCAGCGGCAGCCACTGTTCTTGAGTAGATAGTATGGATCATTAGTAGGTCAGTACCTGCTGTGAGTTTTAGACTTTATCCGACTGCAACTATAAGCGTCCTACTCTCTAGGCTATCGATTACTTCACATTATAGCCCTGTTTATGAAGCAGATATTATATATATTAAAAAAAGCACATTTTTAAAAAACAATGTTAGAAAATAACCTTTCTTCTTTACTCGTTCATATCTGACATCATCCTCGTGAATGATGGCAGCTTCGTGCTTTGTTTCCGGGACCATTGAAGTAGAAGTAAAACTGGCGGCGACGGCTCCAGTTGAGTAATGGGCAGCGTTGAACTTATCTGCCGTGGCCTTCACTGTAACCGTAGCCACCGGGGCCTTGTAATCTCGCTCCAATTCGTTCAAGATATCCCTGGTTTCCATCGACACTGTTTTAAGACGAGCATTTGGATCCCTCCTCTGAGCTTCCTCCTCTGTTAAAAAAAAATTAACATATTATACCAACACTATAATTGTACAACATAATTTTCTTTGCGAGTATGTCCGTCAATCCGACTGTGAACTTTTCAAAATTGATACCGAAGGATGTCTTGAGGAAATTAACTAAAAAATAATCTTTTCAAATTCAGACAGGCAATTAACTATAATAGTCCCAGAGAGAGAGAGGTACATGGTGTCATAATTATATTATCTTCTGTCTTTTTTGTTTTCATACAAGACGTGTGAGAAGGAAGAGAACAATGTTGATGTTCGTACAACCTCTTTCAGGACTATTATAAGTGTCTACCTATAATGTAATTTAATTCTAAATTTGAAATGCGCATGCCTTCACCTTAGTTCACTCAATATAAAGATTGTAAAAGGATGTCTTAAGCTGTCAGCTTCTCTACGTATTATAAATTAAAGTCCTCCGCCACGTCTGTCAGTATATTCGCGATAAACTCAAAAACTACTAAACAGATTTTCACCAATAGATAGAGTGAATCATGAGGAAGGTTTAGGTATATAATTTGTCAAGGATTTGTGTAAATTGGTTAAAATATGAGAATGCCTGTATGTGGTGGACGAGCGGGCTGTCAAGCGGGCGGTGTGGATTTGATTTGTATGCAAATTAACAAATGGCGGTGTGAGTTAATTTATTGTGGTTATAAAGATTGGGTAACCATCCAGTAGATGGCGATGTATTTCATTAGCCACAGCAACGCGTTGCCGGGTCAGCTAGTTAAAAACAATCAATAACATTGAATTTTTAATCATTTCAGAAAATGAACAATCCTGTAAAATATAAAGTAAAACAAATGATTAATTCGACAAAAAATAGCTAACCTTCATCTTCTACTTTCAATTTGTTTTTAACATGGTGGAAAGAAGAGATATTAAACTTGTCCAAATTGCTTGGGTCTTGTAATGTGATAATATCATTTCTTTCAAAAGCTTGATCGCTCACAAGATCCTTCCAATTTTTTCCTTTGATGTTGAGTTCTTCAATTGCTTCATAGGAAAATACATTGCCAGTTGTCTTAATGGTAACAATATGGGAATTTTTCGTAAATGGTTTGAAAAGAACGGGGCAATGGTACTCCCCGCCTGCGTTCTTGTGGAAGTTCAACTTTATCAGTGATTTAGATTCCGCAGGCTGAAAGAAAAAAAATTATTTACAAAATAACAGTACCAAAATAATTTATTGTTAGTGGCCAACTTAGGTTGAGTACCCACACCACTACCCTCTCAAAACAGTTCTATGACCAACCATGAAGTCGTGTGTCATGTGAAATTAGATGAATTCTTCGTAAATTATCGAATTTAGCTTGAAAAATATTACCTTTCCGGTAACCGGATTTACTTTGAACCTTTTGATGAATTCGATGATTGCTTGGAGCTCAAATATGTTTCCTTGTTCATCACAGTACGGATGTTCGTAAGGTTGGAAACACAGACAGCAATGGTCATAAGGAAGCCTTCGAAACGTCACATCTTCAGAGCTGGTACCTTGCTTTTTACCGCCGTAAAATGTTGTCCATTCCGTGTATGTTAGATACCTTAAGAAAACAATTATAAATAAAAAGTATGTTAAGCTTGCTTAACGACAGAAATATAGTTACTTAAATAATTGTAATACATTTTATCTTTCTGGTGCTGTTTTTTACCCATTGTAAATTATTTTAGTGACTCGTCAAAATATAAAAATTAAAATGTCAAGCAGCCAAACTATAAATTGACAGCACCCCAAAACTAGACACAAACAACCATAAATTGAGGAACGAGGACAACTGTCAATTTAACCATAGAACAAAATCATATGAAATAAAACCATATACGCCACAAACAAACAAAAAACATCACCAAAAAATAAAATTCGATTCGTGGTTTGAATCTTCATTTAACACAACAAAATAGTAATGCAAGTTTTCTGTAGTAGGAAGTAAGATCTGAGAACGTGAGAACTGAGGGTGCTCGTTTATTTTAACTGTGTCGAAAACAATCAACGTTCTTAACTTTGCTTTAGTTAGATTTTGATGCATACGAATGGTAAGTACTTGGTGTAACAATTGACTTATGCGAGAAACAGGCGCATTTCAGTTTACCGCCGCCCCGGGAACCATTTATTGGATAACCAACATCTTTGCCATTGGTCACCGCGAGTGGTTCGCTACGTTTGGTGACTTAGGAGGGGTGCCCGGGTTCATTGTATGAGTGTGTCCATGTCTTGGTGGTGGATACACTTGCCAACCATCTATTCTACGTTGCGGGATAGATCAGGAAAGTTTGGTTTGTGGAGACCCTTTGACCTCTCCAGATAGTCTCTCTCGACCCATTGTCTTGCACCGCAGCGGGAGGGATTAATTCATACGTCCTTCACTCCTGGAAACACTGGCCCCAGATTCCTATCCACCCCTGATACCCTTTTTCTTCCCAGAACTTCCTCTCCTTCCTTTCCTTAAAGACACCTTCCACACAGCATTTTCAAAGATGACATAGCCTTGAGGGAAATTATTTTCCTCAGGGCCTCCTGCATGGGGTTAATGTAAAAAAAAACGCTTTCAAATTTAAAAGCAAGTACATATTTTTTTATTGATTCTTCATCCGTGACTAAGATCACAAACTGTTGCTTTGCGAAACTACAGTCCATTGATGACTTTATTCTTAGTCCTTTATATAAATATATCGGTTTCCTACTGCTTGTATGCAAAGTTATAGTTGTCACCAGAGAGAATTATCATCTCTTATATTCCCACGTCACCACCTCTTATCCCGTTAAGCGGCGAACACACTTAGCTTAGAGCTTAGATCATTTGGCTTGGCCTATTTCAGCAAATCACCCGCCATATATTTCCATTGGGAATGTACGGCGAGTGGGCCGAAATACGCCAAGCCAAATGATCTTTTATAGCTGTGTGTGACACATGCATTATGCCTCTGACCGCTTATTCCGGAATGCCTAAATTAAAAATACACTTCCAACCCCTATTTCTATAGAACAATTAGGAACTTACCATTTAAGATTTTTTCTATGGTTGTTATTCCGTATTTCATTCATTCGTTCAGTTTGCGGGTATTTTAAAAATTACTTTATTTTCTTAACGATTTATCAAATTATATACACTTCATACACTATTTTAACACAGACATAAGATGTTTAATTTATTTTTTTCTGGCCAATAAACATAAATTGGTAAATATAATTCTTTTCAAGGACTAGAATTCCTTTTACACCAAATGCTTATACCTATTTGACTTGCCATTTCACAATAGAACGAGTGGTGTCGCTGTTTTGCTTGGTCCGGTTGCCGTTTAGGATCTGTATTTAGACTGCATTTAACGAATACAGTAAGTCTTTGGGTTTATATATTTCGTATATTGGTCATTATACGCTTTTATCTCATCGGAAAACATTTCCGCCTTTGTTATCCAAATTTTACTGCTTTGTTACATGTCAATGTGTTGTTGATTATCGAATTTAACAACTGCCAAGCCGATCATCCCAAATTTTATTTAGCGGTTCTATTCTCTTTTCATTATTGGTTATCCTCCTTAATTCTGCGCAGTTTTTGAACGCCCCATTGTTTAAATATTGTCGAATCTAATAAAATGTAACATTGATTGTTCGTTCATTACAAGATGGCCGACGCCGATATTTTCCAGTCGAGTTTTATTATTTAAATTTTGTGATTCCTCTTGGCCCTCTTATCGTAGTTTATTACGTTTCCAGTAATTTCTTCGTAATAACCTCCTCTTTCGTTCGGTTAGAAAATATTTGCAATATTTGTTACATTATTTGTCTACGAGGTAGACAAAGGATTCGTAGTTGACAGTAGCGTGTGAATGTGCGGTAGACGGTAACAATGTTGATGATAAATGATTTTAGGTGCCTGAGTGATGTCAGGCGCTTCGGGATCATCCGGAGGCGGCACCGGCAGGGGACGCGGCGGAGCGGGGAGCTCCGGGGACGCCGCGGTGGCCGACACCAAGCCAGACGCCAAGGAATCCAAGCCTAACCCCAAAATGTCTAAGGCTCTCGGTACTTCCGCCAAGAGGATCCAGAAGGAACTAGCAGAGATCACCCTCGACCCCCCTCCCAACTGCAGCGCCGGGCCTAAAGGCGATAACTTCTATGAGTGGGTGTCTACCATTCTTGGACCTCCTGGATCAGTGTATGAAGGCGGAGTCTTCTTTTTGGATATACACTTTTCTCCCGAATACCCCTTTAAACCTCCCAAGGTAAAAATATAGCATATTACTTTTTTAATATAATTATTTTTACTTTTCTTTTATTGAAATTATACTGATTTGAAAATTTTCAGGTAACATTCCGAACCCGCATTTACCACTGCAATATAAACAGTCAAGGTGTGATTTGCCTGGATATTTTAAAGGATAATTGGTCACCAGCTCTAACGATATCCAAAGTTCTCCTCTCAATTTGTTCCCTGCTAACGGATTGTAATCCAGGTTTGTAAATATTTGATTTCTTAAAACTTAGTTTACAAAGAGCCACAAATTACGAAAACCTTATTTCACTATGTTTTGTAACCATTCTATTTAATTTGTTGTCAAAGATTTAAGAATATTTTATTTATACCTACATTCTTTCCTTGCAGCTTTATAATAGAATAATTATTTATTGCCTATTATTTATGATTCCACTCCAATCTCTTTGTGTATAAATAACATTTGGCCATGATCAGAGGGAAAGCCAAAGTTGGATAGAGCGCCGTACCTTTTGATTCCGACATGCTACTTTTATTTCACTGCCAACTTATAGTTTGGAGGCTGTAGTATCGTTTAAAAGTAATTGCATATTTGCCTGCCTTTGGCGGACTGTCGGTTGGATAGAGATGTTGGTTAGTAACTGTTGTTGTTGCAGCAATATGTCAGAACAGAAATGCGGTCCGCTCTATCTGGTGGGGTCATATGTTGTACAGTGGGAGCGAGACAATATGTAAAGTGACGAATGCTTGTACACATTGCAGCGGATCCACTGGTGGGAAGCATTGCCACGCAGTACCTGCAGAACCGCCCCGAGCACGACCGTATAGTCCGACTCTGGACCAAGCGTTACGCCACATGAAGGATTGGCCACGCCGAGGCCCCCGCTCCCGCCCCCGCCCCCCACCTGTTCCCAATATGTATAGTGATGAATGATTGTTGGCATGTTGCAGCGGATCCGCTGGTGGGCAGCATTGCCACGCAGTACCTCCAGAACAGAGAAGAGCACGACCGTATTGCCCGGCTCTGGACCAAGCGTTACGCAACATGAAGGACTCGCCTCCCGGCCCCCGCTATCTCATCTGTTTCCCAATTTCTTTTATTAACTACAACTTCAACTTATCGCCTTATTCTGCGTTGTAGCCTCTAAAAGCTTGAGCCATGTGTTTTTCGTGTTATCTGATAGTTTTACCATTGAGTGGGCTAGTGGACTAGTGGGCTGTGGTAGAGGTATAAGATCCAGTCACTAATTGCAGACATGTTAACAACAAATTCAAGCCATATTGGGAAATGAACATTGGAGGGGAACCGGGGTGACTGAAATTTTTATTGTGCTTTTTTTAATGAACACCATCCATTGTCAACCATATCTTCTCATCTTTGTTCCATTAACTTTTAATTATAATGTGATGTTTATTCACAACAGGACTGGTGCGGTGGGCCACCATAGTTTATTGTTTAGAAGTGTTAAAATAAAGATATTTAATTTTAAAACTGACTAGTAATGTTTGCACTTTTAATGTTTATTTTTGTCTTATGATGAAATTATTCAGAACTAATTTTGTACACAAACGAAACGCATTCAGACTATTGATATTACATATTAACATATTTTAATTAAGCTGTATTTGCACAGAACATGCCTGGACTTCTTTTATTAACATTGGTTGAACAAAGATTTTGCATTTTCAAGCTTAGTAAATAATGGTTCCCAAATGGAGCATTCAATATAATAATTATATATTGACATGCGGATCTCAAGCCTGGCGATGCCAATATTCTGGTTCTAGTCTTCCCTAAAAGGAGGTGTCCCGGGTGTGCATACACATTCATTTAAACTACTGAAAATTATTTGGTCTCAATATATATTTGAATATGCCAAATATGCTCAATAACAATAGTAAATAATAAAAATGTGTTTTCGTGTCCTGTTTCCACAAGCAGAAAGAAGTATTTAAATTGTATTATGGATGCTATTTAAGAGTTAAAAAAAACATTTTTATATGTAAAAAACGCCATATCCAGTATTCATACTCCACATGAAGACCGAATACTCCTTAGAAGGGCACTAGATCACATTTTGCCAGAAGGTTATGTAGTGAGTATTACAATGTCGGTGAGCAAGCGGGTATAATAATACACCTACCAGACTCTGCTATTCTGATACTTGTACAAAGAGGTTCCCGGGCACCTTACCAAATTCTAGTTTACGTTAAATCAGGTATGTGGTGCAAATGCCTCGATGTTCACTAGAACCGTGATTGTACAAAAGCGTGATTTAAACCGTCCAAGGTGTTTTGACAATGTCCCATCACTATGTTAAGATTATGTGCAAGAATTCTTTCAATATTATAAAAACTGTGTTTACTCCTGATTTACTATATTTTCCTCGCATAAAGTCTTGTATATTTTCTTACATCATGTATGAAAATATATTGTTCACCTTAAAGCGGGTACATAGTGAGTGATTTGGTTAATCACCAATGTGAGCATGCCTATCAATAAATCATAATAAAAATTAAAAGTGCGAGTGTTGCTAGTCGGTATAACATAATTATTACCCATTTTCATTAGAAAGTTTTGGTTAGCTTTGATCTCTACTGTAGTAGCTTCCTTTCGATGAAAGTTTATTTTGTTGAATGCTTGTGCCAAAACTTTCCCATCATCATTCACAAACCCATCAAATTTGATTTGTATCTTACGAAGCAAATTTATAATAGAAATTCTTTTTTTTGTATAATTTGGAATAATTTTAGACATTACGAAATTACATGTAGCTATTATATATTATAGAATAGGATTCGTATATAAAATTATAATGGAATCACGATATGTAGACATTAAATTTAATGTCCAGTAACTGGTGTTGTAACTAAATGATATTGTGACTGATGTTCCTTTAATTTCTTGGTGATTAAATCCAACGTGACGTATCCTTTTGGTCTTTTCATTTCTAATTTCCCAATAGCCTTGCAGATCATTACACCATGCATATGTGTGGAATCTACTCTTTTACTTATACCCAACAAGTGCAATGTTAGCTTAAAAAACAATTGCTAACCTAAGAATATAATATACATATATTAGGGTGGAACACTTGTATGAAATTTTTTTTTTCGAAATTCGAATTGGAATACCGGGGAAAAGTTGCTTTATGTAATTGTAAATAACATTCCTCAATTTGGAAGTTCTAGCTCGACAGCTTGAGCCCCCGCCATAGACTTGAAATTTTATTTTTTTAAGTTTTTATAGACGTTTTGTATTATACACCCTATAAACAAAATAATAAGTAAATATAATATGTTATGCATTAAATGATAAAATAAAAGTAGTTTTTAATTAATAAAATCATTTATTTTAAAATTAAACACAAGTCCAGAAGGTTATGTTGGTATGAATAACATCAATTTTTATAACAAAAATCCATTTTCGTCTCAAACTTTAGCATGAGCTTTTGAGATGCTTATTTAGATTTTATGAATCTTTCTTGTCGCATACACTTAGAGCTGATTCTGCCACAACTTTTACAGATCTTTCCACAGCCTGGGTGTGGCAAGGCAGTCTCATAAACTCCAACACTGTATCTTCTCCATTTTCGATAAGATCTTGTAACTGCTCATCGGAAATATTCATCAGTATTGGGGGTTCGTATATATTTTGTTTCCAGTCAATCGTGTGTATTTAAGTCCACTTTTGGCACCTCAAAAATGCGCGAAACAGAATTTTTATTAACATGACGAGCCTTAAAAATGCGTCTTGCAGCGAGTTCTCTAATGTGCTTACGTGAATCTATTATCATACTCAATAACAAGTTTTCTGGAAGGACAAAGTAACTGTTTCGAATTATAACAGGGTCCACTATCGCTAACAACTCGTTGGGACAAACATTTAGTGCTGTTAATGAGCTTCCATAAATGATTTGAACCATCTTTGCAGGATGAATGTGTTTTGATAGCAAACCAGATAGGAGCGTATGATTTTACGACAGACGTTGCTAAAGTCATAAGATTTTGTTGTTGATTTTCCGTAGAAATATACAAACGCAGTATGGGATAGTTTACCTGGGCTTCTCTGTAATAAATTAGGAGAGCAGGATCCATTTATGACAGCAGTAGTAATTTCTTGTAAATATTTCTGGTCTGTACTGAGATCTGTGGATATTTTTGGAGGTAGTTCACCTTCTATCTTCTCAAAGTTGTCCAACGGCAGCGTCTCACATATCTCTAATGCTTCAATTTGACCTGCAAATGATTTAAATCCTGCAGTAAGGCCATCGAAATAGGTAAACAAATGCCTCAATGGTAGCTCATTGGCGTGTAAGAGACAAATTATCCATTGCAATGGTCGAGATAGTCTGTTTTCCAAAAGACGAATCACGCCTCCTGCTTTCCCTGTATTTGTGTTTGTTCCATCACAGCCAACAGACATTAAACCCTCTAGTGATATCTTTTCCGTCGTTAAAACATGATGAACCAAAAGGAAGGTCGGCATTAGAACAAACTTCAGATCTATTTAGCCGATATGAAGTAGAGGAAATTTCTTCAATTCGTGTCTTTGAATTTATTTATTTTTTTATATACATATATATTAAATACATTACAAAATAATACTTTGTCCAACTGGGAAGGATACCCGTTTTAGGACAGCCAAATTGTATATTTAGTTCATAATATTTTTAACAAGGGAATGGTTTCTTTCAAGATATCTCAGGAATGAGCCTCTGTCGAGATTACTATTAAGAACATTAAAATTTGTTTTCTGAACGAAGCGATGGTTTCTATATGCCTTTGAAAGAATCGCAAAGATGTGTTTTTTTTCAAGGTTATTTTGAAGAACATTAATACTTGCATTCAGAGTGGATGCCTGATTTCTTGTTTTAGAGCACAAAATCTTCTATTCAGCAATTTTTTACTCTGCGTAAGATCCGTTATTCCTAAAGCCATAGGAAGTTAGTGCTTCTAAAAACATTTGTTCCTCTTTGGCACTTTTTTTAAAATCAAACAAGTGCAGCTTACAAATTCTTTACAATTACTTGCAGCTATATCAAAAAGCTATCGACTTTGTACTCTGACCTCTTCTAACCTTTCTTCCTTAAGTTTCTTCAAAGACTTTTTCAAATTATAACACTTTTAGTGATAACTTTTTAGTAACTGTAAGACTCGTTTGTGTGTGACAATTGGAATAGAAGATATTATCCACAATTTTTCAATTTTCGTTCCATCTATTTTGGCAATTTCCAAAAACGTAGGTTCTTTTGTTGTGTTATTTCTTACTTTTAAGTCTTATCGAACCCATTCATAGAATTTCATCACATTTTCATACGTGGGTAGGATACTCTCTTTCAACTCTGCACTATCACTTAAATATTGGACATTTTAACTTTTGTCTTGTAAAAATCATGTTAAATCACTTAAAAAACGTTTATCAACAAGTACTCATGAATATAATTGACGTGCAACCTTCCGCCTTGAGACAATAGTTGACACTACTTTAAACAAAATACTGCATTTCGTAGCTTTGTCCCACACTTTGCTCCTTTGTCACAGCTCAAAAGTATATTAAAAAAATGAAATATTTGATTGCAACAGCTAGCTTACTATGTTTGAATATGTTATTAAATAAAATAAACCTATTTTAATAAATTCTGTACTATTTTGAAGGCCGTGAAAATAGCCCCTAAATTGTCGTTTTTGTAAATGTTCGATGTCTTGGCGGGGGCTTTTACCGTTGTCTGATATTTTTAATTGAGGGAATTGATGGCAATTGGCAACTTAATTCAACTATTCCAAATAAAAATTCGAAAAAAAAAAAAATCCTTCCGGCCTCATATACATATATGTCGCAGGTCAATCATAAAATCAGGCAGATCATGATGTGGCTAGGCGCATCATGATCTGCCTGATTTTACAATCGGCCTACGACATATACATTTGATTGATTGCTTTAAATTTAATTATCCTTACCTGGTAATTAATCATGGTTTCTGGACTGTCGGTTGGATAGGTTTTTTTTGTTGAAGCAATAGTAGACCTGTTAGTAGCCGATTTAACAAATTCATCGGGTTCCAACTCGGGCATAAATCGTTGCAAAGTGAAAATGAATGATTGAAAGTTGGGTACACCGAGGAAGATTTGGTACGATCGATTGAAGAGTCAGATAAGAATATAAATGAAGCCAGGAGCGTGCCAAGACGGCTGTGTGGCGGTTAGATAATTTCCAATTCTACTAATAAGGTTACATGGCGTGGTTCACCAATAAAATTAAAATAAAATTCTGAAAAGTATGATTCGAAATACATGTCTTCTATTTAAAATAATTCAATTAAAAATTTAACAAACCAGCCAACGACCAATGGTATAAACTTAAACTAATAAAATATACATGCTTTTTTTAAATAATTAAAAAGTAACTTAACTAACTAACCATCACACCATTTCCCCGCAGAGAGGACGGACCGCCAAACAACTCGGTCTTGGCACACACTCTTTGCCTAACTCACATTCATACATTGTCTCATACATTCTCTTCTATTATTCTGACTTTTGACATGGCCCGACTCAAGTATCTGATTCACTTGATCGTGCCATGTCTTCCTCGGACGTCCCTGACTTCTTCTACCATTCACATTTGCTGAGTCTAGTTTTTGCACTGTTAATTCGTGGTGGAATTCCATTGTAATAGAATTGAAATTAAAAAACTTTTTCACTTTGTTCCACTTATTTATTATTACCAGGACCGGTTTCATCCTACTACGGACATTTTCAGACTGGTCCAGAAACCAGTCTGAAAATGTCCGTAGTAGAATGAAACCGGTCCTGGTAATAATAAATAAGTGGAACAAAGTGAAAAAGTTTTTTTAATTTCAATTCTATTCACATTTGCGTTGTATATTCTTTGTCGTAAAAAGTAACTTAACCAGATAAAATAACAATCTTCCAAAATTTATTTGTTTTTTTTTTGTAGAAAAGAGTCTATATGTCTATATTTTGATTTAAGAATGACAAATTTCCTATGGAGTCTTATTATGCCACCTTAATGCATTCTATCAACTTTTGGTTGCACTCAAGCAAACACATGCACATCTCTGAAATTAGTCACTAGCCGGCCTAAGACGTTTCCTGAAAATTGAAAATAGATGCATCACAGTAAAAAATTGTTTTCATTACAGGTTGATTTTTTTGTTTTCTTTTAGTTACTTTTTGGGAAAAGCATAACAGACAAATAAGAGTTTTAGTGGAAAAGGTTTTTTATTCAATCTAATAAATTAATAAATATACATACATAGGGAAAAAAATTTAGCAACCCTGCAAAATAAAACAGTCTCAATATCAAGAATTTTGGTATCTTTCAATAAGGTTAGTAGATATTATTATATAAGAGAGGAATATAAATAGTGCACAATGATTTTGTCTAGTCACTTAAATATTTATTTAAGGGATGAAAACTGTATTGGAAATTTTGCATTAAATATTCGGGTAGTGTGTGACGAATATTATGCAGTAGAGACTAATTCAAACAATCCAGCTTATTATCTGGAATCTTCACGTAAAAAAACGTTTGGCTCTCATTATTAAACATAATTTTGACATTAATTAACATTGTTCAGAAAAAGAGATTATTTTAATTAGATCAAAATACATTTTTAATAAGATAACTCAGCAATTCTTAGCATACTGGCGGTCTACAATATCCATGAGTTGCCATTTTCAACATTTTGCTTTGGAATACTAGTTAATAAACAGCAGATAAGAATATTAAACATGTGGATAAAATAATATCTTTTGTAATTCACAAACAAAAATAAAACATGTACAGTTAGGTGAGTATTCAAATCAAATAAAAACATGTTCCTTTAAATTAAACCAAATTATCTTGATTGCAAAAAAAATAGACAAAAAACGGCAAACGTAAGTTAGTGGTTTAAAAAGAAAGCATTTTCATCCCATTTCCTTAATTCTAACACTGCACACAAAATACCCTAATAATATTTGGCAATACTTTCAGGCTATGACTAATAATTGTGTAGTACGTACGCATATGGCTACAACGGTGCAAATACGAAATGGTTAAATAAAAGGAAATTATATTTGATCAGAACATCACAATAATTAAAATTGATGCCGTTGAAGTTGTGACGTCTCGCTTTAGACGGTCTGGTAATCCTTGCGGATGGCCCTGGCCAGGGAGCACGAGAACATGATCATGGCAATCTGGAAAATAAAAGGTTCAATAAAAAAAATTTAAGCACAAATTTTTTTTTAAACCCACTTTCGGTAAAATACATTTTTGAATAGGTACTAGACGGCTTCAAATCATCTGGTAGAAAGAGTTTCTCTTATCAATATTTGTCACAAAATATAACGATTTTTCATAGAATACTTTGGACTATAGATCAGTTTTAGTTTGTCATTATGGGACAGATGGTTTCAAAGTATTTTAAAGGAATTAATGCACCAGGTAAGTTTGTGCTCTTTGGATGGAAGAGAATAAATTGAGTACCTCATATAAAAATTGATCACTTACCTCAACGACAGCTATGCCAGTAGCCGCCAATCCCAAAATCAAGGACTTATTCTTTAGCTGACCCAAAAGTACGGTCAAACATCCCGAGGGGTAAGCCTGTGAGATTTGACATTCGAAAAGGTTGGTTGATTCATTGAAAGGTACTTCGCGGCAGCAGGAAGATGGGACGGTGGTGTTCTTGGAGTCCTTGGTCCAATCCTCGGGGCCTTTAATTCCGCAGCAGCCGAGCTAGAGCGAAAATAGAGCAACCCATTATTGTCAGAGTTCCATGCCCACCATTCATGTTTAATAATTATTATTTGATAGGTGGATAAGCGGAAAAGTGATTTTTTTCAAAAGCTGTTTTCAAATGCATAATTCAATTGATGATTGTAAAAACCATTATGTTTTATTTATTGTACAATTTGATCAAGGTGGAGAATGAGATATCCAGTGGAGTGATTGTTTTTCCTCTAGGTCCTGGAGTGTAGCTAGACACAATCAATACAATGCGGATTTAAACCTAGAGAATGGAGTGGGATGACGATGCGGGGGTGTGTAGGTATGTTAACTTGTGCTCTCAGAAACTTTCCTTCCGCTGATGTTTTAGTCAAGTTCATTTATTACTAATTAATGATTATTCATTGGTTTTTCTATATGCGGTGACTTATTGCTCAGATAAGTAGTTATGATTAATTTTTTTAAATAAAATTTTATTGTGCTTATCACAATATGTACTCACCATGACCTAATTTACTGACACCATCAATTTCATCAGAAACCAATTTTTTTAATTTCATGCAAAAATTGTTCATTTTTTACATTTTTTTGTATTATTTCATCTACCATGATGATGCTAGGGATATCCTGAGCATGGCTGGTGAGCTAATTTGACTGTATGTTTCTACAGACATTTAAAAAAATATCAAAACATAATATTGATGTCACAAAATTAAAAGTTTGCATTTTTATAAAACTAATGAATTCATTTTTGCAAGGTTTCGAATTTTACATTGTCTCGTGTTCTCTGATTATGAAATATTAATTTAATTGAATTAACCACAAGACCGCGTATCCATCACACATAAAAAACATTCCAAGTTATAAAACCACATTCAGACAAAGAAATTACACTTATTTTGCAACAAAACTCCATTACATTCTTCCCCAAGACATAAAACTAATAAAAAAATTTAATGAGTACAAATCAAGAATAAAAATATGGCTGAAAGAGGTCAACGAAAACACCCTAATGAAGACACTAAAAACAACATAGAAGACAAATAAACTATAATTAAACAATTTTAGTCCACCTCGGCACAGGAACCCCTAGTGAGGAGGACTAAGAAATACAATATCTTTGCCTAACATAACCATTATATTTTGTATACTTATAGAATTATTTAATATAGTCGCTTGAATAAAAAAACTTAACATTTTTAGGACGATGTCGTTAAAGAATTTGCAATACCCATGGACGGGTATTTCAAATTCTCCCACACATGCGTCATGTATAGATGACGCTCATCTAAAAAGGTTTAAACCTTTGAATATGAATTAAGCTCGCCCACTCCAAAATAAAACAAATTAAATAGAGTGATGTACCTCATGCTGCAGTATGTTCCATGTCTTCTGAACCTCCTTATTGTCGGGATACTCGGAGATGGTGGTGTTCAGACGATCTTCCAGGATGGATTCCAGTTCTCCCCTCTTCACATAGCTGGCTATTCCCGCAGCCAGCTCCAGGACGCACAGGACAAGCAAAAGCACTGAGAACTGTAAACAATAAAAGATATATAAATATTTTCGTTTATTTACTTCACATAAATTTTTCTACTAAAAAGTTTAGGTTTACACACTGACATCAAAAGAGAAAAAGACTTGCCCTGACTTGACCTAACCTAATATAAAATCTGATGTATCAATTATATTATAAATGTATCATTTCAACGAGCTGGGAGCAAACCAAGTGACCATATTTTTGGCACCAGGAGGGTTTGAGAATACTTTGAATAAACTACGACATCAGTCTTGTTGACCGCCTAAGAGTGCATATTGAAACAACCAGACACCACACGCAAAAGTAAAGTTCGCTAAAGTAAGGGAGTATAGGACCTTTCTGCGCAGGGTCTGAATGTTCATTTTTAACCGCTGGTAAAACAGCTAGTAACAACTACAAAATGACATTGCAGTAGGGACGACTTCTACAGTAGGGATGCAAAAATGAGCGAGGTGAGTAAATTCCATTTTGGAAACAGCACAAACTTTTGTTCACCCAATTTGGGATTTGTAGTTTAGGTTTTCACGCAGTCAGCAATTTAGAAAAAAGATTAGTAATACATAAGCAAATTTTCTTTTTGAGGACCAAATAGTGACATTTTTTATTTTTTTATTTATTCACCTTTACTAATTAAATTACATTGGTGATGTGCTGCGCCTGTTTCACTAGGAACTGTGTTGAGAGCAGGTGCAGATTACACAGAAATAAAAAAATGTTTTAAATAAAAAGTCAATCAACATTACAATGGCAGTAGCCTGCATACTGCCAGAGGTATTTATTGACAAATCACAGAAGGGAGACGGTCACACTACCTCCCCACTCCGCTCTTAGTTTGTTCCCCTTTCCCTGATGGGCTGGGACTCATTTCTCCAATAGCGATCAAAAGTTATTCATTATGGGCCATCTACGAATGAAAAATTACCTGTTGTAGTGGCCTGTATTTATCTAATCACGTCTAATCACTGGCTCATTACTACACTTAGCCAGGCGTAGGCAATCGTCACACCCGCTGTATATCACACGCGGTCCTTCCTGTCACTCTGACAGTGTTGCCACCCTACTAAGTGTACGTGAGACATGTACTATATCTATTTCATAGATACGAATACTACACCTGTCATCTCGACGAACTCTGTCAAATGTATTGTATTCTTGAATATCAAAGGTTGAAGAAATGATTACATTGGCAGCCCTGTAAATATTGTCTGTGTTTCTGATATTTTTATGGTGTGAATTTGAAATTACAACCGCACTTTCTTCGAAATGGCTTGCGAGTATATTACTCATAACCAAAAACAGCTGGTAACCACCCGCGGAGAAGAAATTTAATGCTTTTAACTGCAAAATGACATAGCAGCAGATTAATCAGGAAGTTAATTTTCATGTGAAAACTGTCAACATTTTCTAAAGTCATTTTTGCACTGTACATAGTTTCAATATCTATAACTGAAGAACGGGATGGGGGTGTTATGAACAGAGATACAGCGACTACCGTGGAGATACAGTGTACAACGACTTGTGTGGAGATACAGTGGCTGAGGTATTGACTTTGTTAAGCCTAAAATTCCTGATGAAGTCTTCGTCTGTTAAATTAGCAAAAGAATCTACCCTCTGGTGAAACTCTCTTGTTGGTCTAAAGCAGCTGCTTCAGCTTGCTCTACATTATGTATTGCAAATTTAAAACAAATTTGAAAAAACATATGCCTGTCCCTCGAAGAGCTGACGGAAACGATCTTATATTAGGATAAAATGTACTAGATTTGACAGTTTTGTTGGTTGTCGACTGGTTCGACCCACTCGTTTGAGTTACTTTTTACGTTTGGTGTTTAAGTATTTACCTTCGATGAGGCTCGAGAATAACAAACTCAACCAATGTAAGTACTTTCGACGGCGATTGCGAGCGAACTGGATTGGAGAATTGGGTGTCCCTGGTCTATCTATTTGGATGTCTGTGGGTTTACATCATTTCCTGACCAATGAATGGCGTCAACTAAAAATGTTGCCATTACAGAGTGATGTTATTGGAGGTTTGCTTAAATGGATTCCATCAGATCTTTTTTCATTATTGTGCAAGTGGAAATGTTTTGCAAATTTGATAATGTTATTATTAAGTTCTGCTAGATTTCAGTTTATATTATTGTGACAACTGTTTCGGCGTTCAAAGCCATCATTCAAATAAAGTCATCAATCAAATCAGTTTGGAAATCGAAACAGCTGTCACAAAAATAATAATAAAACATTATAAAATTTATAATCAATAATTATCAGCCTGAAACACTCATCTACATTGAAAAAATCTTCCGAGAAAAGATACTGGCCGCCAACGGGAATTGAACCCGTGACCATCTGATTGCCGGTCAGCAGCTCTGACCACTGAGCTATGGCGGCTTATCTAATACCCGCCAAATAATTCAATATATACTAGTGTTTCATTCGACAATTACTTATTATTACATTTTTCCAACTGAAAACAACCAACTTTATTTTTGTGAGAGAGGTATTTTTAATACTAAATCTCCCGCTAGGTGGCGTCGAGACTAATTATGTCTGCATTTTTTGCTGAAATACTTTAACTTGACAAATATTAATTATTATTTTTAATTGATAAACTAACGTCTAAACAAGATTTTTATGCATAGCACAAAGGGTAGATAACAAATATTATAATCAATAATGGTCACGGGTTCAATTCCCGTTGGCGGCCAGTATCTTTTCTCGGAAGATTTTTTCAATGTAGATGAGTGTTTCAGGCTGATAATTATTGATTATAATATTTGTTATCTACCCTTTGTGCTATGCATAAAAATCTTGTTTAGACGTTAGTTTATCAATTAAAAATAATAATTATAAAATTTCATTAATTTTAAATTATAAAAAAAATTATATGGAATTCCACAAATTGAACATAATAACTATAAGCATATGATGCAATCCTAAATGAGAAAACACTATTTATTGACTCATTCATTTTTCCTTTGGCACAAAATGTGAGAATAGAGCATACAAGTGACATGTATAAACCTGTATATGAGGGAATATACATACTACCTATTCCTGTATCCATCGTTGTTCGTAACAGGAATGCTCAATATTAATACCTTAGAAGCCTACTGAAAAATATTTTTGGGGAAACATTTTTTTAAGCTAATCTCCGGTAATGTACTGAATCCACCTATGTTGAAGGAGATTAACCTATATGTCCCTAACGCGTATACTCGTGGGAGATCCCACACACTTTTTTGTGCTCCGAAAGCGAGAACTTCTTCCTTTCAGAATGCGCCATTAAACAGATCAATTCAACTGCTTAACGATTCTGCATTGAGCATCGACATGTTCAATGTTACCCATGTTACATACATCAAAACATAGTGAAACTGCCCCCATGGACTTTTTTTTCTCTTAAATTTTGTAATCATCTCCGTAATAATTTGGTGTATAACTGTTTTATGGGGAACCTGGAAAAAATACATAAATAAATAAAATAGTTTACCATGGTAATCATCCGGTGGCTCTCCTTCATGGCACCGCAGCATCCTACAAAGGCGATGAGGAACACAAAGGCTCCAATGAGGATCAGGAGTCCCGGGCCCGAGAGGAAGTTGTACTCCACCAGTTGAGGGTCATTGAAGTACACCACTTGCACAATGACTCCCAGAGCCACTATGAACAAGCCCAAAACCTGAAACAAATTATTTATTAGTATCCCACCAAACAAATTTATACCATTTCAAATCGACCAAGTAGTTTATACATCGATGAGTGTAAATTTATAATTTGTATTAGTAACTTATAGGTCGCTCAAAGATAGTTGAGGTGATTAACACATTCTTAGGATTGTGTGTATTGGTGCATATGTGTATACTTCTGACAGCGATGTCTTTGCGGAGCATAACTGAGAAACAAACAACCATTTGCCTTAAATACATAAGTATGTAGTACAGTTTGATTGATTTGTTTGTTCAACAAGCTTTTACAGTAATTTGAAAAGTTTTACAGTGTGCTTGCTCTTTTCTGTTACCTATATTATTATTATTTTTAATAACAAATGTGACATATGCTGTATTTAACCCGTAGGCGACGGCAAGAAATTTCAATAAATAAAAAGTTGTTTTTGTTGAAGCAAACACTTGATTTTTATTTTGTGAAATTTTTATCTTTAAATTAGTAGAGGCAATATCCGAAGACAAAATGGATATGTAAAGTCTACACTGCAATTGCAGTGCTTCGCACCGTGCATAGGTATGATTCTTCAATGCTGCAATTACAGGTCTCTGGCCCCTAGGGGTTAAAAAATGCATCTGTGTGAGTATTGTGTTGCACTCCACTCCGTTGCGATACCTATAATAACAACTATTGTCTACTACACTATATAAAGAGGTAAGATTTGTTTGTTTGTTTGTTTGCATCGAATAGGCTCCGAAACTACTGAACCGATTTGAAAAATTCTTTCGCTGTTGGGAAGCTACACTATCCCTGGGTGACATAGGCTATATTATATTTAAAAAATATATATGCATCCTTACTAAAACTTCAATAATGTAACCCAGGGTGTAAAAAAATTACATAAAATATTCTTTAAATCGCGTGCGCTGCGAAAACTATTGATGATAGAATAAAATAATGTACTACGACTTTATAGAACACATCATTATTTACAAAAAAGGTAGCGACAGCATATGTCTAACTATTATGGTTATGCCACAATAAGTATTCTTATTTTTTTTAAATTTAATTTAAATGTCGCCTCTTGACAAGGCTCTTTATTTGTATCTTGGTTTTAATCCTTATCAAAATAAATTACTTCATATTTAAGACAGCTTCAATACCTTTATTTAACTTTTTGAATTTTTCAATTAGGATATTTAATTAGAAAGATATCACGAGTTTAAAATTGTTAGAATTAGAAAAAAGTTTCGGCTACGGGCCGGGCGGGAGAGGAGTCAAGAAATGAAGTGCCAGGGGGGTTGGCGGGACGGGGGAGCGGGAGAGCGGTGGCGGGGAAGGTGGAAGTGGAACGCTGGAGGGGAACGCACGGGAAAGGACATGTAAGGAGTAACATTTTATTTATTTGAATATGGCATATATTATAAAAGAAAGTCCAAAAAACGTGCAGCTCGCAAAAACTCAGAAACGAGTCCCGGTTCGATCAAGGGAGTTATATGGTGTGGTAGATCGCTATCCCCCCTAGGGAATAAGGGTATCCGTTTTTACCTAAAGGGCGTGCTTTTGAAGATATAAGGGCTGAAAGCTTCGCCCTCTTGAAATTTCTAGAACAGTCTTCCGGAAAGTTCTAGAAGGTTCCATAGAGCTGTAGAAAGTTGTGGAAGGAGTGGCGGAGTATGTCGTGGAATGATCAGGAATAGGGAATCGGGAACATCATTGTGCAACATTCCAGAACACTCTCGAATGTTGTCCTGAGCGAAGCCGGGTAACCCAGCTAGTTTATAATAAATTGCTGAATGATGTCATAATTGTAGCTTAATGTGGTAACAACAGTTAATTATGATACCAAATGATCTATAATAAATTGCCAACTAATATTTGTGAATTTTATCAAAGTAATACATTTCCAAAGCATAAAATACAAAAATATTATTGAATAGCATAGCATTATTATTTTATGCTATGGTGTAAACAAATGCTTAGTGTATATCAGGTTAGCTTGTTTTCCTAAATCTAACGTAAATCTCAATAACAATATTAATCATTATTTTCCAAATTTTTGTAAAATCTTGATGTTATCTTTATTACGAGGCAGATGTTATCTTGATTTATTATTCAAAGCATTAAAATGAGTTTTGTAACTCATCGGGATTGCCCCACCAAGAAATAAAAATATAAATTAAAATAACTTTTGTTTAAGGACTGTGCGTGGGCAGTAAAAAGGTGTATTTTTCGTAATTATTTTCAAGCAAACGATGAATGAAATTCTTTTTATTTAAACAGTCAATATATACATATAGAAGACTGTAAACAAATTTTAGTACAAGAATCTAAAGTATGGTTTGCGGTGTACGCCGCTTTCAACAGGACAATCTGACGAAATTTCTGCTCGGTGGTTGACAGCGATTAAGCCATATGGTTCATCAGAAAAATTAAATAAAAATATATTTAGAAACGAGACATACTTAGAGGTTTATGGCACCACGTAGGGGAATTTCGATATCTAAAAAAAAAGAAAAAAAAAAAAGGCGGACCAGCGAATTTTATTTCCAGTTTTTATGAAAAATTTTCACCGTTAATAAAAATAAAAAAAATAGAAGGGGGCTTTTTATAAAAAAATCCCTACGTGGTGCTATAGAGACTGAATTTTCGAAGAGTTTAAGACTTGGTGCATACAAATCGTATGTATAGTTTTTTTTAATATGCTGTCAAACAGGTGAAAAAGGGAGTTTCGAGAAAAACGCCTTCAAAGTTTTGCTTGAGGATAATTCAAATGTACAAACTGTTTCAAAGAATTTCACATAAAATGTTGGGTAAATTTTGGAGATCGTTGTCAACGGTTAATATGCACTTTTTTTTAAATATTTTGATTCACCTTAATTACATTAAAAGGCAACTATTTGCGTTGGGGGAAGTGGAAAATATTTCATTCTAAATTTCGATTACATAAAATTAAAATTAGCTTTCGTTCTGTGAAACGAGACCGTCCATTTTCAAACATTATTTTCAAATGTCATATTGTTATGTTGGTATTCTTGTTACTGTACGAAAAGATGCTAGAGCAAAGCGTAGCAGACTTCAAACGGAAACCAACGGCTAGAGACAAAATCGCGCGGGCGTTTTTTTTAATGTTATGAAACTGAAATTGCGCCTAATTAGTAGGTACTTACCTAATACACATGTGCGTGCATTGATTAAAATTTATTAGCTTGAATTTTTTTTGACATAAAATTTTTATTTTTATAAATCAACTATGTCTGCGATGTTGAACGGCTACGTACGCTAAGTTTGTGTGATATTTATGGGTTTGGGTTTATGATACAAAAGAAAGTGCCCCCTTTATACCGCCTGCTCACGTCAAGGCAAGAAAAACATCCCAGTTTTCAAGTAGTTTAGCGGCTACGCTAGGTTTGTGGTTTATGGTTTGTGATACAAAAGAAAGGGCCCCTTTATAACGCCTACTCGCGTCAAGGCAAGAAAAACATCCCAGTTTTCAAGTAGTTTAGCGGCTACGCTAGGTTTGTGTAACATGGTTTGTGATTCAAAAGTGAATGTATTATTTATAAAAAATAATTACCGAAATTAAAAACATGTTTTTTTCTGTCATTTTATTCCCAAAACTCCGATAATTTAGTACTTACCTTTCCAGATTTCGTGGTACCTTCAAAATCTTCTAGCCGTTCGTTATACATTCAAGTGTATCAGGAATACCAACATACCAAAGTGACAGCGAAATAGCTAATGGCGTACAATCTCACAAGACGAAAGCTAATTTTAATTTTACGTAATCGAAATTTAGAATGAAATATTTTCCACTTCCCCCAATGCAAATAGTTGCCTTTTAATGTAATTAAGGTGAATCAAAAGATTTTTTTTAAAAAAGTGCATATTAACCGTTGACAGCGATCTACAAAAATTACCAAATGTTGTACCTATCTCTGTCAATTTTACGAATTTCTTTAAAATATTTGGTGAGAGCATTCTTAACAAATACATCTTTCAGAAAATGAAATTCAAAAAATGACAAAAAATTATAATTTTTTACAGTGGCCTTACAGTGATGCGTAATAAGATCCCTGACCTGTTGGAGCTGGAGCTAGCAGAATTATGGCATACTTAATTTGAACTGAAAAGAGGCTGAAGGAAGTGAGGGAGGGGACAAAATGAAGGTTAAGACGTACCAGACTATTCACATCTGGTTTCCAGAAATCAGAAACAAATCAACCAAGTTAAAGTCATTTTGATTTTTTAATTGGTGATTTCTTTGAAGAACAATATTATGTATCTTCCAATATAGAACAAAGTGCAAATATACTTCATTTTATTTATTTATTTATTTACGGACGAATAGTCCATTAAAAATATAACAATAACACAAATAGAAAATAGAGAGATGACAATGGAAGGAGAGTACATATATATGAAGAGCATTGACAAAATACAAATAATATAAAAGTAAATAAAGAAGATAGTAAATATAAATTCATATAATATAAAAGAACATAAGTAGCTTGAAGATGGATTTAAAAGACTTTAAAAAATCATATTGCGTATTGACTGCCGAAAGTCATTTAGGCTTACAACAAAAAATTCAGTGCTTTGATTTGCATTGACAAGTCTCGATATTCTGGATAAAGGAGAATGATATCCATAATTAGTAGAATGTTGATTGAGGAACAGCAATTCATTATTTCGGAGTCTACGGGAAGAGATGTTGAACTGGATGAGTTGTAACAAAGCAGGTGTGTCAGTAATAATTTTGTTGATAATTTTGAAAATGCATATTAGATCAACCTCTGGCTCCAGAGCCAATCAATTTAAAATTCTGCCCCAGAGATTTAAAAATAAAAACAGTGATAGGTAAACTTTTAGAACAGCTGGCCACACTTTATTAATATTAAGTAAAATAAATTAAAAAAAAACACCCTGATTCAACAAGGTTAATAGACAACTATTTGCATTCGAGGGAAGTGGAAAATACTGCATTTAAAATTACAATAGGCCACTTGCATTACATCTTTTAAAAAAAATTCCGGTTTAGGCAAATATTCTAAGACATCCTGTTTTTCAGACCATTTTTTATAAACCGGAAAGACGGGAAACCATTTAATGGGTGCGAAAAAACGATAATTACATTGCCGAAAATCATTTTGTAAAAAAATAACGTTTTCCACAAGAATAGCAATAAATTCTACAGGGTTCTCTTCGTAACATCTGTAAAAACACCGCCATCTTTATCAAAAAAATCAAACCTAAGGATAAGTTCGCATAGAACAAACAATAAATCTAGTGAACGTTAAACGCAAATTCAAAAATTCGCCAAAAATCAAAGTGTTGCCATAAAAAAAAATTAATCAGTGTGGAATTTTACATAATTAAGGGAACATAATCGGAGACGGGACATTTTCATGTAATGACGTCACAAGCTCAAATAATGGATTTATTTATTTAAAAATAAAAAAACTATACATTTCTAAAAATTTTTACTAACATTTTCGTAATCTTAGTAAAAAAATCTATCCACACGATTTTTTCCAAGTCGTTATGAAATCCATGCAAGTGGCCTATTACGCAAAATGAAAATTTGCTTTTGTATGGGACGACAGCCATATTGACATTTTAATATAAAATCAATTTTTAGGCAAGTCATGCAAGTTTTATTTTTAAAAATAAGTAAACTTTCGAAATCAGTGGAAACTCTACAAATATTTTTTAGAAAAAATCGGTAATTATTTACAAAATAGGGACACGCTTAATGTGCACTTTTTATTTCAAATATACTTAATATCAGTTAGATAATAGTGGGAAGTAAGTATTTCAGTTTCCGGAATTGCTAAATAATGAATTAAAAATAGGTTCTAAGTTTGGGTTTAATTAAAAGAAGAAAAAAACTAGCCTCAAAAATTAATATTATTTGTCAAAACATGGGGTGAAGAAAAGATGTCAAATTGTCTGTTTTTTTTTAATGAAATAGCTACTAAAATGCATTATTTTCCAATTTCGGAAACTAAAATACTTACTTCTCATTATTATCTAACTGATACTAAGTATTTTTTAAATAAAAAGTGGCTTACCCGGCTAGTTTTTAATGTTTTTGCAGGTTGTAATATCAAAACAAATTTTTGTGGTAGGGAGGATAACTTAAAAATGCCAATAAATGTTTTAAATTAACATCATTACAATATTATGCAGAGTTACATTTATTGATAAACACTTTGAAGAACCAACACGTTTTGACTCAACAAATGTTTTTAGTCAACAGGTCAGTGCATTTCATAATATTTACTGACACCAGTCACACTAATAAGTTCATCATTCAAGTGAAAATGGACTTTTTTGACCTGTAATCCTGAATGCCATTACAATAAAGGAAATATGATTCATAAGTCATGAGTTCAGAAATGTGACGCATCTGTTATCAGTTGACGCCCGGCAAACAATATGGGACAAACATGACTTCATATTATAAAAAAAAAAGAAAGATTAATCCAAAAAATACGTGGCTATTTCAAATAATCCTATAAATCTGCAGCATAATCGCAAACCGCATTTTCTTATTTTCCACGATCCTTGGGCTATGACAATCAATGACTGATTCATCGGTATAATTACAGCGCAAAGCACATACAATAATATTTTTATTATCATTTACCTACTGCGTAGAAAAATCAAATTTCGGACTTGCTTTCTGACAAAAGGGTGGGTCCGCATTGTGTAATATTATTATGAATGGGTACTGGTTAGTGGCAAGTAATGGCGAAGGTTAAAATTTGTAGAAATACTCACGGCAAATATGGTGCTGAACCAGAACAATACGCCAAACTTGAGGCATCCTCCCTCGATCACCATTTTAATATAGTTTTGAGCAATACGGACAATATAAAACTGTTTGAAACGACACTTATTTATGCCCCGAAGTCTCAACTGCGCAAATTACAGCGAACAAACAGCTGAATCACAAAACGACAATGAAATATTAGCAATTCTCAAGCGCACTCAATGCACTCGTCCAACCTCGCTGGTTACAAACAAATTGTGAAAATGAAAAACAGAAAACAGTGAAAAGAAAAGATTGCATCGCAGCAGTGTTGCCAACTCTCAAAAATATTTATCCCTAAAATAAACTCAAAAACCCCTAGAAACCGGCAAACTACTTGAAAATACCCCTAAAAAATTTTTGGTTGTAAAAATAATGAATAATAATAAATTATTGATAAATGATATGCTTTTGTTTTTTAATAATCTTTATTTATAAATTATTTAATACATCAAATATTGCATCATTTTCTTGAGAAGAATCAGATTTTTTTTAAATCATACATGTTAACATACATTTCAGGAGATGGATTACAAGATCCACCATTTCGAAACCTGACCTCTAGTCACCACAGAGTAGTTGGAATATAATAATTGCACTAGATGTCGCCCTAAGTCTAAATTGTGAAGTGTGTGAGCGCTCCGTGTATATGATGTAATAAAAATTATATGGAATCGAAAAAACCCCAAAAATACCCCTAAACATATTAAACCCCTAAAAACATATTAAACCCCTAAAAACATCCCATCCCACTTATTTTCCCCATAAATCTGGGGGGAAAACCTCAAAGCTGGCAACCCTGCATCGCAGACAGAGGGTGGCAACTGGCAACACATAAATGTAGTGTGGTAGCATAAATAATCTATCCCAGTTACGTTGAACATGCGTTGAACTTCGTTGAACCAGTTCCCACTTTGTTGTCACTGGAACCGTCAATATGATATTTTTTTCCGAGGATCGTGATTTGCGATCGTGATTTGTACCCTAAACATTCTCAAAATTTTCTATCTTTGAAAAACATACTTTCAACCTTCCGTTGAACCTTAAAAATATAGAAAATATCCATGAATCGACAATAATTGAAAAATTATCTGAAACTTCTGGAATAATCCTTCATTGTTATATTGTGTTTTCTCTACTATTATTAGCGTGGGCCGCGGTAAAAATATCATGCTAGGTCCACACCAAAGCCAACCTTCCAACTCCGAACTTAGTTCGGAGTTGGAAGGTTGGCCGATCGTGTGGTGGCTGCGTCCAACCCTCCAACCCCGAATTCCGAACTCCAAAATGGCGGACATGGAACAGCTGTAGCTACGTTGTATCTTATCATGGTAAGCCCACACTGCGGCCAACGTTCCAACTTCAAACGTTTGGACGATCGTGTGGAGGGGAGTTCGTGCGTTGGAAGTTCGAGTTGGAAGGTTGGAGTTCGAGTTGGCCCGGGATCGCCTTCGAGGCGATCCCGACGGCCAACTCACACGAACTCACGAACCCGCCTGCCGCAGCTGTCCACACCTCCGTCTGCGAACGGCAGGCGATCAAGACGCGCGTGCCGCGTACTATTAAAATGACGATATTATTAAGGAGAGTGGTATAACAATTGTTTGAAAACATGTCGTGTATATAAGTACATAATAATACGTACGTAATAATTATAGGCAACCTGATAAGATACAACGTAGCTACAGCTGTTCCATGTCCGCCATTTTGGAGTTCGGAATTCGGGGTTGGAGGGTTGGCCGCAGCCACCACACGATCGACCAACCTTCCAACTCCGAACTAAGTTCGGAGTTGGAAGGTTGGCTTCGGTGTGGACCTAGCATTAGGTTGCCTATAATTATTACGTATGTATTATTATGTACTTATATACACGACATGTTTTCAAACAATTGCTATACCACTCTCCGTAATAATATCGTCATTTTAATAGAACGCGGCACGTTTCTTGATCGCCTGCCGTTCGCAGACGGATGTGCGGACAACTGCGGCAGGCTGGTTCGTGTGAGTTGGCCGTCGGGATCGCCTCGAAGGCGATCCCAGGCCAACTCGAACTCCAACCTTCCAACTCGAACTTCCAACGCACGTACACCCCTCCACACGATCGTCCAAACGTTTGAAGTTGGAACGTTAGCCGCAGTGTGGGCTTACCATCAAACTTTGACCGGTCCGCGGCGCGCGGCGGCAGAAAGGTTGGGGACTACTGATTTAGAACACACAACTGAAGTAAAACTTCTGCTCCAACTATATAGTAGGAAGAGAGAAAGAAAATGTGTGCGCGCACTGCTCTCTCTTGCTCCTACAGTGTGATACAGGCAATAGACTTGGTGTATTGTGTAACGTAATTGGCTATGAGAGAAAGAGAGAAAGAAAATGTAGGCTTGCACCTCTGATCTCTTGCCCCTACAGTAATATACGAAGCGTTCGCCTCGTTTTTCGTAACGCTATCGTCACGCATTCGCCAGCTTACCCCCCCAAGTCAAGCGTGCGTAAAGAAGTTTTACTTCAAAAGAATAATAAGAATACATTTTTTTTTGTTTTTACATATATAAAAAAATAATTGAATTAACATAAAGAAGAAGAGAGAAAAAGAAAAAGTAACTAAAGTAGACAAGATTGGGGAGGCTACGACGCACCGCACAAAGAGGAGACCGATTATACAATCTCATTCTTTTGCAGGCTATATTTGTCTCTTTTTAGTATCGTTTCTGTTTCGCGTAATGGTGCTGAAGCTTCGAAACAATATTTTTTTTTCCCAAAACAAACCTAAACAATATCAGGAGAGCTGAAGTTGACGGAGTAATTATCTCATAATATTTATGTAGTTTGTTAGGAATGTAATTCAAATTCACGCGTGATTTTTCCTCTTTTGACTTCTGCGCTCCGGGCTAACTATGAATAAATTCTTCGGCAAAAGAGCAGGTCTTAAAAATATGAAATAAATCATTTTGATGGACCGCTCGTGGGTAGATCCAGTATCTCAGCCATAGGTCAGCCGAAGAGTGGTTTGCAACGTTTGGCGACTTAGCAGTGTTGCCCGGGTTCAATGGGTGGGTTGTGTTCGAGTCTTAGCGGTGGATGTGCCTGTTCACCAGCTGCGTTGCGGGCCGGACTGGGAAAGGTCGGTTTAAGGAGACTCTTTGACCACTCCAGCTGTTCTCTCTCGACCCATCACTCACTGCAGTTGTAGGGATGGATTACGTACGTACATACGTCCATCACAGCTGGACCCCAGATTCCTACCCATCCCTCATACCGTTTCCTTCCCGCAAGCGGTGTAAATGTCCCAATGTCTAATAATAATTCCTTTCTGATCTTTCTATTAATAATTAAGTTTAATTGATAATATCTTAAATAAAAAAACTTTGCAAAATTTCAATAAATAAATATCTATACAATTCTAATAATAATAATGCTAAAGAATGGCGTAAAATTTTATATATTAACTAGCTGGGTTACCCGGCTTCGCTCAGGACAATAAGATCGTGTTCTGGAATGTTGCACAATGATGTTCCCGATTCCCTATTCCTGATCATTCCACGACATACTCCGCCACTCCTTCCACAACTTTCTACAGCTCTATGGAACCTTCTAGAACTTTCCGGAAGACTGTTCTAGAAATTTCAAGAGGGCGAAATTTTCAGCCCTTATTTCTTTAAAAGCACGGCCTTTAGGTAAAAACGGATACCCTTATTCCCTAGGGGGATAGAGATCTACCACACCATATAACTCCCTTGATCGAACCGGGACTCATTTCTGAGTTTTTGCGAGCTGCACGTTTTTTTGTACTTTCTTTTATAATACATGCCATATTCAAATAAATAAAATGTTACTCCTTACATGTCCTTTCCCGTGCGTTCCCCTCCAGCGTTCCACTTCCACCTTCCCCGCCACCGCTCTCCCGCTCCCCCGTCCCGCCAACCCCCCTGGCACTGCATTTCTTGACTCCTCTCCCGCGCGGCCCGTAGCCGAAACTTTTTTCTAATACTAACATTTTAAAACTCGTGATATCTTTATAATTAAATATCCGAATTGAAAAATTCAAAAAGTTAAATAAAGGTATTGAAGCTGTCTTGAATATGAAGTAATTTATTTTGATAAGTATTAAAACCAAGATACAAATAAAGAGCCTTTTCAAGCGGCGACATATTAATTAAAATTTTAAAATAAAAGAATACTTATTGTGGCATAACCATAATAGTTAGACATATGCTGTCGCGACCTTTTTTGTAAATAATGATGTGTTCTATAAAGTCGTAGTACATTATTTTATTCTATCATCAATAGTTTTCGCAGCGCACGCGATCTAAAGAATATTTTAGGTAATTTTTTTACACCCTGGGTTACATTATTGAAGTTTTAGTAAGGATGCCTATTTTTAAAAATATATAATACAGCCTATGTCACCCAGGGATAGTGTAGCCTCCCAACAGCGAAAGAATTTTTCAAATCGGTTCAGTAGTTTCGGAGCCTATTCGATGCAAACAAACACACAAACAAACAAATATTACCTCTTTATATAATGTGTTAGATGTTAGATTAGATTAGAAAACAACTCTTAATTTTGAAATTAGAATCAAAGAACATTTAAGGTGTCTTAATAATAATAATAATTTCATTATTAAGACACCTTAAATGTTCTTAAACCTTGAATCATTGAAAATAACCATAGTTTTGAAAAAATACGGGGATAAATATTCTTCATATCAACCATAAAGGAAAACGCTTAGATAACTTAGAAGCCTTGGAAATAAAAAAAATCCCTTAAAAATAATGAATCCATTATAAACAAACAATTTTTTTTATCTTATGGCCCAATCATGGATATGTTCCCCCACCCCCACTCTTAAATAATCCCTAGCCACACCTCCACCTTTGTGATAATTTGCACAACACTTTTTAATAATATATTGTACCCACCCACTATTTTGTAACTGTCAAATCAATATATGTTTGCCCTGAGGAAGGAACGGTCGTTCCGAAACCGGTCGGCTTCAAACAAATATACAAGTGGTTCAAACAAAGTAACATTGTTTCATTTAGTTATTTCTGAAACTGGTTCCTTGTGGGATATTCATAAAAAAATTATAAAATATAGGTTTTAAAAAAAAAAACTACAAATCATTTTGAAATTTTTGAGGAACCCTTTCGATTTTGCTTACAAATTCTCTAGCCCCATGTTTTTTATCTTTTTGAGGAACCGGTTCCACATAAATAAACCAGTCATTAGATTGATAACTTCATGCTTTTTGTATAGACAGTTTTTCGACGCTATTTTACGCCTTTCTTTTTCAGTGGGTACAACTGACGTCACACATACCATCGACAAGGATAGAGGAAACAAAAAAAAAAGGATCGACCATAGACAATATAATTCTCTTTCGGTACCTACCCAATACCACCCAAATCATTAGCCTAAAATATTATTTTAAAAATAAAACTCATAATTACAGGAAGAGAATTTAATTATAAACATTTAGAAACAGGTAATACAAGACAGAATATATAATTAAAATATGATTATGCGTTTCTACAAAACTACTGAATTTAAAAAAATTTCATCTTATAACAGAAAATGTAAAACTCAGAATTACATGTACTTATTTTGGTAAATTTTGGAGATCGCTGTCAACGGTTAATATGCACTTTTTAAAAAAAAAAAATCTTTTGATTCACCTAAATAACATTAAAAGGCAACTATTTGCATTGGGGGAAGTGGAAAATATTTCATTCTAAATTTCGATTACGTAAAATTAAAATTAGCTTTCGTTCTGTGAAACGAGACCGTCCATTTTCAAACATTATTTTCAAATGTCATATTGTTATGTTGGTATTATTGTTACTGAACGAAAAGATGCTAGAGCAAAGCGTAGCAGACTTCAAACGGAAACCAACGGCTAGAGACAAAATCGCGCGGGCGTTTTTTTTAATGTTATAAAACTGAAATTGCGCCTAATTAGTAGGTACTTACATAATACACATGTGCGTTCGCTGATTAAAATTTATTAGCTTGAATTTTTTTTGACATTAAATTTTTATTTTTATAAGTCAACTATGTCTGCGATGTTGAACGGCAGCGTACGCTAAGTTTGTGTGATATGGTTTATGATACAAAAGAAAGTGACTCCTTTATACCGCCTGCTCGCGTCAAGGCAAGAAAAACATCCCAGTTTTCAAGTAGTTTAGCGGCTACGCTAGGTTTGTGTAACATGGTTTGTGATTCAAAAGTGAATGTATTATTTATAAAAAATAATTACCGAAATTAAAAACATGTTTTTTTCCGTCATTTTATTCCCAAAACTCCGATAATTTAGTACTTACCTTTCCAGATTTCGTGGTACCTTCAAAATCTTCTAGCCGTTCGTTATACATTCAAGTGTATCAGGAATACCAACAGACCAAAGTGACAGCGAAATAGCTAATGGCGTACAATCTCACAAGACGAAAGCTAATTTTAATTTTACGTTATCGAAATTTAGAATGAAATATTTTCCACTTCCCCCAATTCAAATAGTTGCCTTTTAATGTAATTAAGGTGAATCAAAAGATTTAAAAAAAAAGTGCATATTAACCGTTGACAGCGATCTCCAAAAATTACTCTTATTTTAAACAAGAATATAATATAAGCAGGTTATATTTCTGTAGCAAATTGCCACATGAAGACGTTGTTTTAAAGATAAATTTCTCCTTTGAACGTACCTATACAAGTCACCCAACAATTATTAAGATATTTATACCTTTGATGTAATTATGCTCTTGATATACATCAATGTGCTCTTGGGCAACTTCAAAATTCGTGTTACATCTTAGATCTTAGTGGTGTACGGATGCGGTCTAAAAAATAAAAATAGATACATTAGTATAGATACAACACATCAGGAACACAAAACATTACACAAAGACAGTTTCCCACCTGTACTTGGGTTTCAATTACCGATCTTCTTTTCACGAGGAAGATCGGGATATTCTGGGATATCGGGAAGATTTTGTGTGGGAAATGCATTTGGTTTTAACCGTCCATTTCTTTTTTGCATTCGAATGCGAAATGAGATCCACATACACGGGCAAGAGTCCCCATAATCAATATATTAGAGTCTGCCAATTCTCATCGACCATTCCCGAAACACATTCTCCTTGTTTTCCCTGGATGGAAGCCTATGCCGGGGTGAATATGCGTCTACACAACCTTTCACACAACACTGAGTTTTAGGCATTTCACAAAAAATAAACCGAATATTTACGTTGAGTCGGAGTTGAGAGCGTCAATTTTGTTAGGTTAGATTTTACTCAGTGTTGCCAGTAGGCGTGCGCGTTATTTAACGTAACTAGATACAATAACTAGTTTCGTTAATGAAACGGAAATAACTAGTTTCGTTAAAATTACAAGTAGTTATTTTTGTAAATGCGTTATTCTTGTAACTGTGATTGTTGGTGTTGGGTGTAACCTCAGAGTAACAATATAAAGAGGGATGACTAATATTTGTACAAATCGTCGACAAATTCGGAAAATATAGCTCTCCCTTTCCGCTCGTTTCCATGAACGTATGAGAAACAGAGACAAACGTTTCCTGTTATGTAACGGGTGGATTCGTATACGGATCATCCAACCCCGATTGCGACGGTACTTACACACAGCAGCGGTCAGAGTATGACATCACTGATCTCTACCGCTCACAGGAAATCTATTCGCGGCGAGCTTCAGTGCGAAGAAACCAACCAGGAGGAGTGCACGCGTGCTGCAAGGTCGAGGCCAACCAAGCCATGGCGCATTTGGACAACGCAACGTAACGTTAATTATATTAGTTATCAGATTATTCTTACATTTGTCAAATTAGTTTTACTTTATCTTTAAAAGTAATGGCGCCCTCATTTCATTAAATATTATGCTTGCCCACTTGTAAATTCATCATGGTACATTAATCTAACATGAAACATCTTCGATGTTCATGCCCACCCTTGAGTATTTAATTTTAAGATAGAGTTCTCATTAACACATGCTCCTTTGTATTTCAATAAATCAATTTATTATGTTCTATACGTCTTATCATTATTTGGAATTTACAACAATCATAGTTTATCTTAAGTAAAGATCTTTCTACGTTACAGTTAAAAACATAGGATTCAAACCATATGTAGCCACTTTTGAAAGCGCGCGAACTTAACACTTACTCTGAGGGTGTAACGCCGTGTAACGTGAGTAACTGAGTAGTTTCGCATCGTTTCGCATCGCGCCTGCCGGCCGGCCGAGCTAGCGAGTTGGCAGATCGAAAATTTCCGAGTCAGCGGGAGCCCGTTACACCAAATCCGAAGTAATCCTATTGTTAAAAGTAATAAAATTGATTTCACTGTATAGCTACAAACACTTAAATACTAGATAGTCATTTAATTTATTTTCGTTTCGTGTGTAACTGTATAGTTAGTGGAGGTATTTACACAAACAATCACAGTAGCTGAATGAAAATAAATAACTAGTTACAAAAATAACCTGTTTTGAAACAGGTTACGCCGACCAAGAAACTAGTCTCGTTACGTTTCTTGAAAACGTCGTAACGACCCACATCTAGTTGCCAGCGGTGTCTTGTAAAAAGTCACCTAAAATATATAAAAAAGTAACCTTTTTGTGTGAAAAGTAACCTTTCATATCTTTTTCCAGTGGTATGGTAAAAAGTTGATGGAATACATGAGGGGACATCCATAATTATGTGAGCACAAACGGGGGGGGGCGGGGGGTCCAGAAAAAATCTCATGTTACTTGAAAAAAATATACAACTTGGCCCAAATTTATCTCACCTGGGGGGAGGGGGGGGGGGGATCTAGATTGGAAGAAAAACTGCTCACGTAATTAATGGATGCTCCCTGAGGAGCTCAGTTTTAAAGTGGGACACAAGCCATTTGGATTATTTTTCAGTAGAGCGAGTTTTTTGTTTCGAATATACCGGTATGAAAAATCTAATATTTTTTCTACGCGCATAATCCTTGCGCGTAAAGAATCACAAGCCATAATACATAACATTATATAATTTAATACTCTTAGCTGTTTTATTTTTAAGTTTAAAAATGCTTATGTTCGCTTTCGATACTAAAAAGAGCAATTGTCCGTTTATGAAACGCATGAACTTGTAATTGTCCGTTTCTGATATAAAGTCTTACAAGGGTCCAGGGTCCACAATATGAAATAAAAGGCTGTTCAAGATCATTTTTAAGAAGTTTATTTTTTTAATAACATAATAATAAATTGAAACAACCAAAATTACCCACTTAGTGATAAAAATAAGCCGTTTCCGGTACAAATACAAAATAAACGCCGTAAACTCAATATTTTAGAGCAGTTAAAAAAAAAATTCTAAAAATCCGAAAGCTAGACATGTGAAAAAAATTATATAAAAAAATTTCGCTCGCCCCTCTTAGAAATATTTAAACCAACTTTACATAGTAGAGACCAAATATAAATTGAATGAAATTTTTAATTTAACTGGAAAAAGAATCTCCCGAGTCATCCCTTAACGACATTTGATCAAGTCTAAAAACAACGCAGTAACTGGGGAAGCTTTCAAGAGAACCATTAATAATTTCCGAAATTTTACTCGGAAATCAATAAGGTACCTAACAAGTAATAAAAAAAAGCAATATACCTTTTCAGAAATAATAATTCGCCTGTAAGTGGCCTAAGCACAGTTTGGTAATGCCTCCAGCAATGCAAGCAGCAGTCACGCGATGTTTTTTTAGTTAAATAATAATATAATTGAATATATAAAATAAATCCACATTAAAATAGAGTTCCACAAAGAACCACCCCGCACTCCGGAAAATTTGAACAAATTCGGTAGGTTATAAAATCACACAATAGTGTGAAAGAGAAAGATGTAAAGTTTTGCAATATGTGTATAGTCTATGGTTTTGCACGCCGTTAGCCAACAAGCCAACATAAAAAAGAGCGTTCCGTTTGACGTTGGTTCTAATTCCGTAGGAAATTAGCTCTACGAATTCCGAAACCTTTCGGAGTTAAAAATCACCTAAAAGGTTACAAAAGTAACCTTCTGGCAACGCTGATTTTACTAGATCTTACCTGATCTTACCGATCTTACCGCCACTCGCCAGCCATGCCAGCCTGTCAACAATAAAGGCGGAAACATATTTGTGTGGTGTGGTGTGTTGTGGCGCTTACTGTCGTGACGGTGAGTGTGCACACTAGTGTGGTGTGGTGTGGCGTGTCGTGGAGCACTCTGGCGTTTTCTATAGTGTTGCCACATGCATGAAATCTTTAAAGCTACAAAGAGAGATATTGGCGCAAGTGAATGTGACCTTATCTTTCATAAAGTTTCTTTATGCATAAGGGTCAAAATGCTCTGGGGTTATTTTAAAGGGTGCTCTGGCGTTATTTCTGAACAGTGCCTACCTAGATATCAAACCTTTGCACCGTTTAAATGTGCATAATGTTTTCTTCTGATTTGGATAGTGATTTTGATGAAGATCTTCAATTTCTCTTAGCAATGAAACTTCTTAAGGGCAAAAAAAAAAGAAAAGAAGACAATAGGTTCACCCTATAAACAGAGACAGACAGAATTTAACAAAGGTGAATTTCATCGTCTTGTTAAAGAACTAGAGAGTGACGAAGAGAAATTCCATCAGTACTTTATATAGTATATTAGTAATATAATAATACTAGCGACCCGCCCTGGCTTCGCATGGGTGCAATGTAGATATTAATGTTGAGCAGTGTGGAGTGATTTAATAATACTATGATTATAATAAGTCTATACTACGGGATATTTTTATATACAATATTTACAGCTGTTTTTAAATGAGATTTATTTATTTATTTTTTTATTTAAAGAAATATTAACATAGTACATAATTCATATTGTTTACAACTTTTTAATGAAACTTTTTTATATTTATATTGGTAAGTATATAACATGTTTCTTGATTTAATTTAATACCTCCCTAATTGAGAATAACTCGTGTTTAGGGAGGGAATTTTTACAAGATTTGTTTAATTTCTAGAATTATACCTATAATTAACACTATATACTAAAAAAACTAAAAAACTATTTAAACTTAAGATGTTGGAACAAAATTAAAATATTACTACTACACTTGTACTACTATATATATATATATATATAAAAAAAACTATTTAAACTTAAGATGTTGGAACAAAATTAAAAATATTACTACTATACTTTATATGCTCTGTATTTAAGTTAAGAAAGCGAAATATTATATTTCTTTAACTTAATAAATAAATAAAATAAAAAAAGATGTTACTCTCGAAAGCGCGACATATAACTGGCCGTGTAAGAAATACTCAACACTCAAACCTAAGCCAGCAACGTTGAATGTTTGACCCTGTGACTTATTGATGGTCTTTGCAAAAGATAGCTTTACCCCTATATATTGGTGAAAACCGCATGAAAATCCGTTGCAGAGTTTAAAAGATCTAAGCGCACATATATATTTTGAGCGACTTCATTTTATATTACGTAAAGATAAATATAATTCAATATTTCAGAAATTTCTTCCCAAGCAGCATTTCTGATCAAATGACCTTTATACTCTTTACACGTTAAATAGTATAAAATTTTTCGTTGACGTACAAGTTCAATTAGCTCGTCAGCCATTTTTCAGAACCACGCTGCAAACAAGCGTCCGCTAGTTGTCTATGACCATATATAAATGTCTATGGTGCGCCAGAGTGGTGGTGGGGGGTATGGCGCGATCGGCGGCGAGCAGTCCACGCCACAACACAGGGGGGTATAACTCCGATCCTAATTTTCAACCAAGACAAAAGATGGATAATATCTATGACTGTGTGACGACACTATCTCTCCACCAATGGGAAAACTTTGATGTTCTATGGAAAAGCTGTTGACAGCTGGGTGAATTAATTTATCAAAATGTTTGCTCTCAACGGTTTATTTACAAGCGACGCAAATTCAAAATTGCTTTCTGAACAAGTAAAATAGGCGCGATGTGAAATTGGCAGCCTTAAATACATTGATTACCCGATTTTGAGAACTCGAGCATATGTTTGTGGCTACTAGTATCGCAAAATGTCTCATTTCGCGATATGATGATGCCCGTGAAAAACATTATAACCTGCAGGTACAAACGTTTATATGAAACATTTATGCATTTGCATTTATCTTGATTTGTTTTTATCCATCTTGATATATCTCATGAGATATTTTCTTTAATATTTTCAGCTCGAAACACCAAATCGTGACGGATATAATGAGATACCCTTACAGCTGACAGGCTGGTTGAGATTACTAGTGTCATTTTCCTAGAGTAGAGAGCACGTTCCACGAGCGACGGCCCACTTCTACATGTCTCAGGGTTTGTTTGCATTTTACCTTATTATAATAATACGTATAAAAGCATTAATTTAGAACCAATGATGACATATGATTGTTTGTTGTAGGGATGTAGGACAGTAACGGGTAATTATCGGTTCGGACTGGACACGCTTATTACGAATAATTTTTAGAAAAAAACTTCAGATTCGCCTTAATTACTATAAAAGGAAACTTTTTGGCTTGGGGGCGGCGGAAAATAATGCATTTTAATTTTCAATTGCGTAAAATTAAAACTCACTTCGCGAACCGATCGGTGACTGTTGGTATCACTGATACATTGCAAAGAACTAACATTTGTTTTTATTTCACAGACAATCAATCATAATTACACAAACCCGCTAGACAAACCCTGCTTTGCCAAACAAACCATTCAAAACCTGGGATGTTTTTTTATAGTTTGATGACATGCAGCTTTCGTAGTTTAACCGTGTTTTTACGTATCCCACGAAGTTGGCCACAGTAGTATCAGTTATTTGCAATGTATCAGGGATACCAACATAACAGTGACGTACCTGATAGCCGCGATTTGACATCGTGTAGATTCGCGAAGTGAATTTTAATTTACGCAATTGAAAATTAAAATGCATTATTTTCCGCCGCCCCCAAGCCAAAAAGTTTCCTTTTATAGTAATTAAGGCGAATCTAAAGTTTTTTTCTAAAAAAATATTCGTAATAAGCGTGTCCAGTCCCAACCGATATTTACCCAGTAACGTTGCGATGTCATGTCAGGAGATGAAGGGGTGACGTGTTCCACCACTATCTTGCACCACTGTTCTTGAGAGAACACAAGAAGGAGGAAGAGTACTCCATGGACTGGACCAGGATGCGGCAGGAGCAATATATTCTCAGTACGCTTAGCTTTTCTAAATTTGTACTATTTTTATCAGTAAAGAGAGTACGAACACATTGTGCAATATAGTTGGGAATGATGAAAACTTGGAGCAGGTGGATGAGTTTGTATATCACGGGAAGTATGTGTATGAGAGATGGAAAGGCTGATAGAGATATTGAAAGAAGGGTAAATGAAGGTAATTCTATAAATGGAGGACTGAATGCCGTTGGCGCTAACAAACAACTATCTAAAGAAGCGAAGTTAGCAGTCCACAACGGAATGCTGGTACCTACCCTAATGTATTGCAGTGAGGCATGGAACTGGCTGAGGAAAGTGGACTGAATGCTGTAGAAATGAGATCCCTGAGGATGTGTGGTAAAACCACGTATGGTCCTATAAATTTTCTGCCTGTACGGAGTATAAATAAAATAATATATGTACATTTTTATTCTGCAAAGCGTTCATTGGTCAAATCGTTGTAAATAGTTTCATATCGGGTGGATCGAGACCATAATTAAGATCGATGAACCGGTGGATGCAAGTTTTAGCCATAAGTTGTTGTATTGTCTAATTTGTAGTTGAAATTTGATTGTAGAAATAGAAGTTTGTGCAGAGCACCTTTGAGGTAACTTTTTACAAAAACGGTGCTACACAAATCATCCAAATATTGTTATTATTGATGATCAAGCAATGCAATGCAAGGCTGATCATAATGAGTAAGGTTAAGAAAGGGACCCTTAGATGGTTTGGGCATGTAGAGCGAATGAACGAAGGATGGAATGTAAGTAGAATATACAACGCAGATGTGAGTGGTAGATGAAGTCAGGGACGCCAGAGAAAAACCTGACACCGATACTTGCATCGGGCCACGTCAAGAGTCAGAATAGTATGTATGAGTCGTGTGAGTGTGAATGAGGCAAATAGTGTATGCCAAGACCGAGTTTTTTGGCAGTCCGTCCTATCGGCCAACCCCTGCGGGGAAATGGCGTGATGGTTAGTTAGTTATTCTTGTATTTCCTGTTTTTAATAAAATACTAAAACGTTTCATTGAGTTTTTCATTTTTCTGTTGAAACCAGAGAAATGTCAAAGTCGATACTATGTAGAAAAGCTAAATCTTATTTGAAATTGTACTCCCCTTTTTGAAGGGATTGAAATTTTAAATAATTTTAGGTTATTTTTACGACAGTTGGTTTCTTCATAGGGCAACGGGTTTCAATCTGACAAAGCTCTGTCCGGAGAAAATGAGCCGTAAAGAAGAGTAAGCCCATTTTCTCAAGACAGTAATCTGTCAGATGGCTCTGTTGCCCTGGGGGAATATTTTGACATTTCATTTTATTTTTAAAATAATATTTTAGGCTAATGAATTGGGTAGGTACTAAAAACGAGGTATATTGTCTATGGTCGAGTATTTTTTTGTTTCCTCTATCCTTGTCGATGGTTTGTGTGACGACATGATCTCAAATCGAATAAAAAATCGTTAAATATTGGCTTGTTTATGGTCAAATAGCGTTGACACTTGGTCCGTACAAAAAGCGCGAAGTTATCAATCTAATGATTGGTTTATTTATGCCACAACAGAACCCACCCCGACACACCACACCACACAAATATGTCTCTAACCATAGAAAATGTATGAAACCGATGTGCTACTGGCGCGCCACGACACACCACACCACACAAGTGTGTTTCCGCCTTAACAAAGCTCTTGCCATGCTCTTGCTAACAAAGGTTTCCATTGGACGAGCGAGGTGAAGCGTACAGGTGACGTCACACAGTCATAGATATTTTCCATCTTCGATCCGGTTGAATTTTTGAATCGGAGTTATACCCCCCACATCTACTACCGCACCAGGGGCGTATATCTCTGTCAAAATTTGTGTCCTGTGACCATAAATAACTCTTACTCTAGCGAAAGTGCCACACACCACAGACAAAGCTGAATTCTAGATAGGTCTGTAATTTTGATTTTCGCCATCTCTCGCTCTCTACGTGTGTCAGAAAGAGATGCTCATACACCTACGTCACTAAAAAAAGGTACCAAATGTATGTATTATTTATGGTACCAAATGCAGGAAACCGCACACCGCACTATCTGCAGGTATTCGTATCTATGGATTTTCCATCCGCCATGTCAGCCATGTTTACTTTGCACGTTGTTTTGATAATTTGCCGATGAACATATTTTATTCAAAAAATGCTTACATGAATTCTAGAGGTGAAAAAGTGTTTAATGTTGATCAAGAAATCAGGTAATTAATTACATAAAACATTATCATTCACCTTAATTTATCTGTTAATCAATATTTGAGGTTAAAATATAGAGATGGAATGATGTTTGAACGAAATACTTAATTTATCGTGAAGGCAAGCTTATGGGTACTAGTGGTTAATGTTTTTCCATATTTCGTTTCAGAAAATGTTCTACCACCTCATAAAAACGTTGCTAACGTATCGAAGCCTATACTTTAGGAACATTGTTAACGTCAGATTTGTGACCATGATTGTGAGATCATACATTGTGGCTGGGGATGCGATAATGTCGTCTCTCACCTGGCATGCCGCTTGAAGTCCCGAAAACCCTCTGGACAGAAGGAGAAAGACTCATCCGACGATCGTCTCTCACCCCAGAAGATAGGCGGAGGCTTGAAACGTCAACGTTAAAAATGCCCATCTTACACAAGACTTCATACAAGACCTCGTACAAGGTAAAATTGATAATGCTTTAAAACAAACCATTATACTGTTTCCCGCAGGATAGGCAGAGAGGACGGACCGCCAAACAACTCAGTCTTGGCATACACTCCTTACCTTGTTTAATTTCACTTTAAATGTATGTGGGGTATTTAAATGGTAGCATTCAATACAAAATGTTGTTTACTGAACATAAGTTTATCAGTTGTCCATGCTAAATCTTAAGTAATATTTGAGATACAAATATTGTAAAAACTGTTTTCAATTTTCAGATATAACAGGAACACCAGAGAAGAGTTCAACGTCCCAGTTGAAGACATGTCGCATGATTCCAAAGAAAGGTGACTGCTTATTTCTCTATTTGCTATGATTACTTGAACATACATAGGGTGAAATAATGCTCGTAGAGCTTTAGTTTAACCTCTCGTTCTCCACCATAAAGAAAGAAAGGCCCTGTTGCAGACGATTATTAACAACTTGCTCTCCGCCATAAGCCTCTCACTTATTTGGACTCACCGAACTCATGTAAACCGACTAACACATACTATTCTGATTCTTAAAGTGGCCCGTCGCATATAAACTTTGTTCATCACAAGTATTCTATGTTTCGTTCCCAAACTTTGTTTAATGTGACATATTTATTTCAGAAGACATGATGCAGTTTTTGCTGTGAGATGGCTGAAATATATCCACGGAAGGTATTTCATATTTTTGTATAAAGCATTTTGTGTTTTTGCACTTATCCATTGTATTTGTGAAAATAAAAGTAATATTTAAACATTTACCCCGAGTTTTCATTTTTCTAATGCAAGCAGAATTTCAAATTTTGCCGCTCTGAAGCATTTTTATTTTTTTATATAATTTATTGGGCTAATGAATCCATGAAGTAGGATAGAGCGATTATATTGTCTATGGTAGACAAATAAACTTCCTCTATCTTTTAGTCAATTCGCGCCACGCAAGTCATTTTGACAGTTAAGTTTGACGACCACATCACTAGTATGGAGAAAGCCCGAAGATATCGATCTAGGGGTTAGTATATTTATGTACCGCACCATCTCTACTAATGATGCAATATATGCAGAAAAGACAGAAAATGAAAGAAAACACCGAACGACCGAACAAAATTTAAGGTTCTTCATTTATTCCAACGCAATATAGACCCTCTTGACCATTACATTAAAGATGATAACGATCTGCCGAGCTATTCCCTAATTTTTGTGAGATCGATAACGTCCGAGATCTCCTGTCAAATGAGTGTCAGATTGTAGAGTTGGCAACGCTGGCTGTCAAAGCTGTCACATATTTTATGAATGCGTGATTATTTATTTTACGTTTTTAATTGCATACTGTGGTAATTTGCACGACAAAGTTATTAAATAAAAAAAGCAACGGGTGGAGATGTCGAACATTCGAATTTCATACTGACGTTTGTCTGTCATCTAGTTTACTGACATACGTTCAAGTAATACAAGTTTGAAGTTCTAAAGTCACTATTGCGACGATTGTACTTCGCCTGTGGTTAGATTTCTTCTAAAAAAAGTGTTTTTCCGGCATTATCTGCCACTAACAATTATACATTCAGCAACTAAAGAGAATAAACAAACTTGATTCTCTCAAACAAATACGAGTGAAATATAATTTGATTAATTTTGATAAACTAAGTAATTCATTCAGAAATTTCGCTAATGTCAAATCCACGGTATACAACTTTAAACATACTTTAAGTGGATAAATAATCATGTATATTTACAGTATTTCGTGTTTAAAACTATTTAAAAACGGCGAAGCTGGCTGATATCCATAGAAAAAGCAAACAACAGCCAATACAGCCATAGAAAATCACCCATATCTGAGTTTATGACAGGCAGCGTTGCCAACTCTACCACCCAAATCTGACACTCATTTGACAGGAGGTCTCGCACGTTATCTTAAGATCTCACAAAAATTAGGGAATAGCTCGGCTGACAGTACCCACCAAGGCAACCATACTCAACCTGCGGCCCGCCGAGCTTTTTTGTGCGGCCCTAGCACTTTATTATCAGGAACTTGATTTTTTTTAAATTTTGTAAAAATTCTAAATTTCGTATATCTTGAGATTCGTTTCGACTTTGACGCACAGATGACACCTGAAAAGGATTGTCATTATGGATGTGGTATAAGAGTGAGATATGTTTTTTAGATTTTTACCGCCAAACCGCCAAAAGTACCTATTTACGTTATTTGTTTTTGGGGTGTTAAGCCGTGTTGCGCTACCTCCTTCTTTAGCCAACGTTTCGGACAGCGTTACAGTGGCCATCATCAGGGCAGATGTGTAAGAGTGTTGCTATTTGCACAAGCTAGATTTATTCCCAAAAAACTACTTCTAGAAACCACCGCATCAATTATCTTCTTATTTAGAAAAAATCAATTTTTGTTTGTTTGTTCATATGTTATGCGCTGCCATACCGTTCATCCGATTGCGATGAAACTTGGGTGATTTGTTGTGCGCACACCCGCAAAGGTTACAGGCTAAATATGATGTTAAGCTCTGGCGTTATGAAATTTGTATAAATGAAAATGTATTTAACGTGTATGCTTAATGTGTATTTAATATCCAAGCTTTGCGGTTTGAGCTTCAAGTTTTTGGGTCAATTCTACCTCCATGCAGGGCCGAAACTAGGGGGGGCAAACAGGGGCGCCTGCCCCGGGCGCGTATTTCCAATCCCTAACGCGCTTCACTCGGTAGAGCGACTGAATCGGGATTGGAATGCATAAATCCCCTTCCAAACACTACCGCGTTTCGGTCGCCTTCGCGCTTTGTCGCTCTCTGTTTCTGTGAGATGTGAGGGTGACGACCGTTTTTATAGAAGGGTAAGCAGAGAGGATGGACCGCGTTTTTTGTACTTGTAAAAAAAGGGGATTTATGCATTCCAATCCCTTGGGAATACGCGCCCCGGGCGGCAGTTTTAGAGTGCGCCAAAAATCGTAACTTATATGTTTGATTGAAAAAAAAATGATTCACAAAGCGCATGCACAGGTTCAGTCGACAATGCTCCGAAGCAGTGCGGCGAAAAAACGCGGCTTACCGAGCCTACAACACATCTCGAACGTCCGAAAACAGAATAGTATAATAATAAAATGGCAAAGGAATGATAGAGATCATTAACAGGTCAAAATTCGAGCACGACCTGCAGATCAGCAGAGAGCTGGCTGCCTGCCCGCACGGCAGCAGAGCGTTCTGGTCGCTTGCGGGCTCAATTTCTGCAAACCCAGTCTGCCACCTCTTACCAGACCTGACGGCTCTCTAGCAAATACCGCCGCCGAAAAAGCTAACTTATTAGGCAAAATGTTCGCGGAAAACTCGACCATCGATAATCAAGGTGCTACCCCGCCGTCGGTTCCTCATTGCGGTTTTCGTATGAAAAAGCTGAGGATCCGGCATCGGGATGTACTTCAAGTCTTACGAGGGCTTGATGTTTAAAAAGCTAGCGGGCCTGACGGAATTCCTGCCCTGGTATTGCAGAGGTGCGCTGTAGAAATAGCTCCAATTTTAACGAAGCTTTTCAAGATGTCCCTGAAGTCTGGCTCTGTGCCCTCTGGTTGGAAAAAAGCGATCATTCACCCCATTCCAAAGAAGGGTGACCGCTCCAACCCAGCCAACTACAGCCCCATAGCAATCACATCTGTTCTGTCAAAAGTGATGGAACGTGTGATCAACGACAAACTGCTCACATACCTCGAGAAGAACAAAATTATTAACGACCGTCAATACGGATTCCGGCGGAACCGCTCGTGCGGTGATCTTCCCGCGTATGTGACACATGTTTGGGGACGGTGCCTGGAACGTTTTGGTGAGACCCAAACGGTTGGACTGGACATTTAGTGATGCCCCTGGGACGACTCACTAGGTTAATTAACTGCCTCGCAGGAAATGTGGATATATTCCACATTTCCTACAACGATTTTAAGCGTGAAATAACACTTATGTTTTAACGAAATGTATTACTTACTTTACTGTAAATGTATTTATTATGTATCTTTTCTTACCGCTCTTGCAATGTATTGGTTTTATGCTGTTTTTGCAAATAAATAAATAATAAAAAAAAATTAAAAAAATTTCCAAGGCCTTTGACCGGGTTTGGCATCGAGCGCTTGTCAACAAACTGCGTTCGTACGGACTTCCCGCATCCTTGTGTGCGTGGATTGCCGACTTTTTGAGGGGGAGGTCGATTCAGGCGGTTGCTGACGGTTTCACCTCTTCCTCGCATTCGATAAATGCTGGCGTCCCACAGGGATCGGTTCTGTCTCCGACTTTGTTTCTGTTGCACATCAACGACCTCTTGTCATGTGCACCGATTCATTGTTACGCGGATGACAGTACAGTCCATGATAGCTTTTTGTTTGACAAGCCTCCAAAAAGCACACAAACCCCAATAGCTCGGAGGGCTTTGAAGCAGAGAATGGACGGTTACCTCGAAAGTGTTTTCTCTTGGGGTAAGAATAACCTCGTCGAATTTAATGTTTCAAAGACCCAATCATGTTTGATAACGTCTAAAAGGGATCGAAATGATAATCTAGTCTCATTCAACGGAAGCATTCTTCCGAACAGGACCTCCATTGATATTCTTGGTGTAACTCTAAGTGACCAGCTCAGGTATGGGGGCTCCATCGAAACCAGAGTTAAATTAGCCTCTCAGAAACTGGGCGTACTGTACAGGGCCCGCAGATACTTTAATAGTACACAACTGCTAACCCTGTACAAATCGCAAGTGCGCCCCACGGTTGAATTTGGCAGCCACCTCTGGTCTGGAGCTCCAAAATACCTTAAAAAAACCTTTGACTCTGTGCAGAAACGGGCGGTCCGTTTGATAGATTCTCCCATCTTAACAGACGGATTGCAATCTTTAGAGCACAGCCGTCAGGTGGGAATGCTGTCCTTGTTCTACCGGTATTACAATGGAAAATGCTCCGAGGAACTAGCGTCGTTGATCCCCTCGGTACCGGTGCATAGTCGGGAAACACGCCAAACACGCGCCCAACATTTGTACACGGTTGACATTAGTCACATGAGAACGGGTCGTTTTTACGACTCGTTCTTGAGTTCAACAGCTCGGATGTGGAACGATTTACCAACCTCTGTGTTTCCTCCCTCCTACAACATGGGTCTCTTCAAGACCCATGTTCACTCCTTCCTTTCCTCAAAAAGACCCTCCACACAGCATCCTCAAAGATGACATAGGCCCTGAGGGAAATTATTTTCCTCAGGGCCTCCTGTGTGGAGTTAATGTAAAAAAAAAAAAAAAATGCAAAGCGCCTGCCATCCAGCTCAAGTTGTTCTATCGATTATTCATTTGATTTCAAAACGCCCAGTTGGTTTATGAATCCTAAGTTGATTTATGAACGTATTCTAAGTCGATTTTGAACGCGTGCATAATGTACGTCATAGGTTTTAAATGTGGGCGATAACACCCTCTTGTGGGCGTTTGAGACTTTCAGGGGGGCAGTAGAGGACCCAGAGAAAATTAGGGGGCGTTGAGATGGCACAGTGAGGGAGTGGGCAGGTAAAATAAATATGGTCTAAAAAAGACACGTTAATCACGTACTAATAAAGCAAAGTATACTTTAATGTTGGTTAATTTTTGTTATTGTGTGTATTGTAATAATTTTTATCGCGTATACGAAAATTCACATACGTATTTCGGTAGTTCGGGAAGTGGATGAAAATTGAACTGAAAGATTTCATTTCATTCAGATCTACATTAAGTAATAAAACAAAGTAAACTTTAATATTGGTTAATTTTTGTTGTTGTATGTAGGGGGCGCCACCATCAAGTTTCTGCCCCGGTTTGAAAAAGTCGTAGATCCGGGGCTGCCTCCATCGTCTTTAAAAAAAACATGACATGGTTTTTAACCGGTCACCAAAAATATGTAAATAATTTTTTTAAAAGCAAGAGGCCGCGTGGGCAGTGGCGTAGTTAGCATGGGTTGCAACCTGGTGGATAAGGTGGTGTCACCCCCCCCCCCCCCTCCATTAAGGTTTACAAACGCAAATTTCGACTCCATAAAAATTATAATTTCAGATATTACGAGTTCAGAATCGATTTATCTATGACAATGTATCGAAATTTCTCAACATGGAAAATTTCCTAACTTATAATATAAAAAAGATAAGTTACGTTTTTTAAAAAAATTCCCGTCGTGTTTTCTGACCAATTTTCCGATTTTCTCAGAAGAAATTTTTTCTGAGAAAAAAAATTTCTCAGGATCAAAAATTTCCCTGCATGAAAAGTTTCCAAACTTCAAATAACAAAATGAAAAAGATAATATATATGGCTTATAAATCGCTGCGACTTTTTCTTATCTTGTGAAGACTCCTCAAAGTTCATATATAACCATATATACAGTTGATGAATCCCATCAGAAAACAATAAAGGTTGCATTTGATTAGAATTGGTGGTAAAATTACAGGTTCTCATCAGCTTCACCAGATTTTGTTTTAAAAAGTAAAGACAAAATTATGATTGGTGACCTGACAACTCAGAATCATGAGTCATTAAGAGTGAAGATAAAAAAATACAAGTTTTACAGTGTTCAGGGTATAACAGCAGTACCCAAAAGGCTTTAACCAGCGATTCCAGGCATATTTGGAGTAAAAATGTAGATGTCATTTTGCTGTCCGATGATATATTTTTTCCAATTAAAAACATATCACACATTGTAACCAAGTAGTCAAGAGAGTAGTGCATTTATAGCACAGTTCTTTTGATAAGCATTTCATCAGCACGGTAACACATGAAACAGTGCATTCATCATATGATACCATTGTGACATACAGGAATGAGATCGGGACGATGTACGATTTAAAAAAATAATTTCAGATAGGAAAATGAAATCTTCTTTTTTACTCTAAAAATGCTCAAGAATCGCCAATTAAAATACTTGGGTACTTACTGTTACACTCTGTACATTAAATGGAAAACAGTTTGTAATACACCATTTTGAACAAATTAATACACAACAGCCATCCAGGTTTTATTTCATTTTAATTATTCAATATATAAGCCCTGAAAGAGCTTTAGCTAAGTGAGTAAAATCTGGTAGGCTGGTCATGTATATTGTTTCGTTAGAAGTGGTGTATTGCAAAGTATGTTTTTTTTTCACACCACCAAGAATTTGCTTCCTATGAAAGAAATAAAGTCAAGTTGAAAATTTCGATTTCAAAGATTGCCTAGTTGTATAATTACTACCTTTCGAATTCAAAACCGAGCAGTTTAGAATGAACAAGTGACAAAAGTTGAATGACAATACATGTCAATTCATTGAATAAGCATTAGAAAAACATAATATAGAAAAGTTTTTATCATCGAGCTATCTTGGCAACCTTCAGAACTACCACGTTTCTATAAATACATGTCGTTTGAATTGCTAAAATAAGATGGATCATCTGAATCAAACACTACCTGTTGAATTATTTTGGCTATCAAGTGGGTAATTAAAATTGAATCTTTTTGGTTCGAATAAATTATCGGTAAGTTTAGGAAGCTGGAATACAAGCCAGCCAATTATGTAAATAAAACAAATGTGTTTGGTGAAGGAGCAAATTTATTGAATTAGCGCCTTGTCATCCATCTTAACTTAGTATTTAGAAGAAGAATCCTAATATTTTGCCTCCAAGGTGCTTTCTTCTGGCTTCTTCGTGGTCCATTATTCCTCCGCTGGTTGTGAGAACAATGTATCTGAAAAAAATAAGAAATTTGTAAGAAAACAGAACTAATATAAAAACCATGAAGCTCAGGACTCGTGGGTTTAATTCATCTTCACTATTGCATAAGCAACATTATCAGCTATAATTATGATTTAATTATTGTCAGGTTTTTTATAACTGATTTCTGTAAAAAGAAAAAGCTGAATTCAGATTCTAATTGCCTATTTAGATATTTATTATTACCAATAACTAAACTGTAACATTAATTTTAAACATTTTCATTGCAACAATCATTGTAATCAAAGTGGGGGGTTTTTGAGCCCAATTTTAAACAGGGATCCAGATATCAGGAATTTTAATAGTAATGTCTTATTATAATAGTCACAATGAGAACAAAAACATTAGAATTAATGTTTCATCAACAGAGCTGTGTACAGACACAGCTATAAACTGCGAGCAGATATCTGTTGAACCACGAGCGCTTATGTATTGTACCATTCACACGACGCTATCAAATATTTCTTCCTATGATAGGAGAGGGGGTCAGATGAATTAGGGTGCTCCCACGGAATGCACATTTTTTTTACTGAATCTGTCAACTTGACATATTCTGTCATCTACCGGTCTAGGCAGCTCCGTAATTAAAATGACCCCTCTCCTGTTTTCGTCGGAGAGGGTGTGCATAACTTTTCATCTATCACCTCGGGAGCGGTTAGTAAGATGTGTTGGTTGATCTGCGCTTAAACAGCTTAGGTGTGAACGGTCTGAAGGGATTGTATGGAGAGCATTATTTGGCATGCGATGATCTTTTATAGCCATGTCTGAACACCCCTTAACAGGTGTACATTTCAGTTGTGCCATGACAGCAGTTTCATTGCAAGTGAACCCAACATAACAGCAGAAAGTAACTAGATATTGCCTTGGAAGAAAGTTGGTAGTCTTTGCTAACTCACTTCAGTTGAAACTAGCTGTCAAAAGTGGGAGCAAAACATTTGTTCATATTTACGTAAAAAAACAACACAGTTCTGAAGAGCGATTCTTTATCTTTTGTGGGATAGTTATGAGATAACGGACATGATCTCCTGTCAGGTTTGTGTGATTTATTTGCTTTTTCCATGTACAACACATATTAAATGAATAAATAATCATGCATGCTTACAGGAATTTGTATTTAAAACAATCTAAATTAAAATATGTGACAGTAAATATGTAAAAATCACACAAATCTGACAGGAGATCACGTCCGTTATCTCATAACAATCCGACAAAAGATATAGAATCGCTCGGCTGGTGAGAACTAAATTGTTGAGACTTGTGCAAGTAGAACATTGTTCAAATTGTATATTTATTTGGCATACCCTTGGTGAAGAAATGGAATAAAAAGAAAACCTCTCCTATTCAACTCTAGAAACTTTAATCACACAAAAGAGACAAGAGTGGGTACCCTCATGCTATTAATCTTTTCTGATGTTTACAGGATAAGGGTTAAACACAGCACTTGTGATATTCATACATTTTTTTATGAAAATGAATTCACAATATTGTATACAGGTTCAATGGAAAGCACTGATAACCATTCCAGATAACACCGGACCATGATTTATTGGAATATTCCTGGCATTAAATTGTAAGAATTTCACTTCACTACGCATACGTTAAAGCTCACAAAACATATAGAAGTTAAACACACACAGATAAGGCAAAAGAGAAGACAATATACAACAAAAAGATGGTAAGCCATTTGTGAATAGGTATATCACAGGACTATCACTTGCATATTTATAAAAGACGGTTAGAAAGATAATTACCCGAACTGACGAGAAGGTAGCAGGTTATTTGTCCACCTTTCGATGTCCCGGATGGCGACATCGAAGCGGGGTGAAATAACTCCGCATTTGTTCAGACGGCCAGTTAGGTTGACAACAATTTTGCCAGCTCTGTGGTCATCAACAATCTCAAACTCTCCGATGTAGCCGTGCTTCATCATAACTGTCAGGAATCTGACAATTACCTTAGAGCACGGCCTAAGAAGCACTTGCCTCTTGCCCCTCTTCTCAGCATTGTTGATGGACTTTAGAGCGTCACTCAATACATTCATTCGCACCATGGCTGAAAAATGGACATAACCTCATTAATTTTTGTACACAGTCGCACTGTCACGTGAAATAACACAAAATTCTGGACTAAATAATTGAAACCGTGGAAGTAAAAGTAAAGCCGATATTCTGGGCATACTTCTTAGTCACATAAATTTAATAGAAAACACTTTCAACGAGATGTCAAACACGTATTGATGCACATTGGGGAACGGTATTCGGAGTATGTTTTGGTATAACTTGTGCAACTATCGTGGGAAAATATGACCAAAAATTTATGTAGCGAAACTTGGAAATGTATTTTTAAGTTCTTGTTAGCGAAATATATTGAATATCGCCATGGATTACCTGAGATTTAAAATCTGTTTACCGGCGCGACATACAGCCCGAAGTTACGGACGAAAAAGGAAGGTAATTTTCTCAAGTTGGTAATTCTTGAAAACCGGAAACAAAGTTTGACGTTTAGAAACGAGTGGCTAGAGGCTCTCCTGGCTTCTCGCGGCAAAATTTTTAACTTCTTGAGATCATGGGCACACTTTATATTGCTCCTCTCTTATTACATTTTTCCTGGGTTCATTTAACTTTTTGCCTCGTTTTCAATTTATTTCAACAAATAATAGTTATAACTACCTCAAATTATCTGAATTGTGGATTTTTGAAAATGCAATATTATTTAATTTTATTTTGAACTGAAGTATCGACAAAATTGCGATTTTTTTATCTGAAAGAAAGGCTGATATTTATGTATTTTTTCAAAATATTCGTTGTTTTAAGTTTTCAAATATGTCAAAAACTTATGAACACTTTTTTTAGTGTTACTCAGGTCAGTAGTGTGGTGTTTCGTACGAAGTTAAATATTATCTGAAGTCAGTGGCGTGCCTTGGAGGGGCCCCTTATCAAAATAAGTTGAGGCCCTTATTATTGCTCGGTACAATACGTGATCAGGTATTTTTATGTATTGAAGGTTGCCATTATTCTTTCAAAAAACAAAATTCACCCTTCACAACTGCTAGATAAATAGGTAGTAGTACTTACCAATTACTCACAGAAGCGCTGAAAAATTTTTTTAGCATTTTGATTTTGAGCATTTTTTTAATAATCTCCTCCCTTTTCTGTTTACTTTTTCTTTTCTTAGTTCCACTGAGATAATCTCTTTTCCTTTCGCTCATTCTTTTCACAAATCAAACTTATTAACCAATAAATAATCAGAAGAACAAGATTGTATTTTATTACAATGTAATAAATAACGTTTGAACAGGAATGAAATAAATATTACTCTCCGTGGTTTGTCATTGTACATCGGTTATTGCGGGATGTTGCCAACTTTTGGGCGCACGCTTAACCCGGGAAAAAAAGAGATTGCTTTTTTGGTTTTTGTCATTTCTGAGGTTAAATCTTTATAGGCACGTATGACAGTTTTTTTTTCGTGAAGCACGAGATTAAGTGACATTGTGGATAAAATTTTACTATTTTTTGCTTACACACGCTAGGGGCCTCTGTAGCCCGGGGGCCCCGTATCATTGATACGGCTGATACGGCGGTAGCTACGCCCCTGTCTGAAGTATAAATATTGAGTAAGTTTAAGCCCATCCGCTCATGGGGCAACTGAAAAAAAAACTAGTGTGCTTTAGACCAAGGGTGGCCAACCCGCGACCCGCGGGCCACATGCGGCCCGCCGGGTGTCTACTTGTGGCCCGCGGAGCACATGCACACATTTTTTTTTAGTGTACATAAAACCATCAAAAGAACGTTCCTACATGCTAAGTTCGTATCATGTCTCATATATAGAAGTATCTCAGTACATTGATTTAACTATCGTGACAATTTCTTCTATATTATATTCGTGTTAACAAACAATCACTGTAAGAAACACGAAGAATTAGCAGAAATGTATCCATTTAAGGACACTACTTGCTCTCGAGATTTGTTAGGAGCTTTTACATGGACATTGAATCGCTTTTTGTTACAACTCAACAATGTATCGGGCTTGACAGCAGATGGTGCTCTAGCAATGGTTGGGAAACATGAAGGTTTAGTAAAATTGATTGAAAATGAGGCCTGAAAAGTTGGTAATAATTCGATGCAATATTTTCATTGCATTATTCATCAGGATAATTTATGTTCCAAGTTCCTTAAAATGGATCAGGTCATGAAGGTGGTCATCGAAACAGTGAATTTTATTAAGTCGAAGGGGTTGAATCACCGTAAGATTCACAGTATAATGAAGTTACGTTTTATGTAGAAGTAAAATGGCTGATCTATGTCAAAATGTTGAAACGAGTGTTTGATTTGATGCAAGAAATACAATCATTCTTCGCAAGCAAGTCAAAAAGTATCCCAGAATTTGAAGAAAAGGAGTGGGTTGGCGACTTTGCATTTCTGGTCGATATAGTTAGCCACGTTGTTTATACTCGTCTACAAGGGAAAGGTCAACTAATGAATGAAATGTATGATCTTATTTCCGCATTCCAAATGAAACTTTGGTTTTGGGAACAACAGTTAAGGTCAAAAATCTTCTCTCACTTTCCTACATTGTTATTGTCGTCAGACGTCACAGAAATGGCGGCGGATAAATACGCTTCATCGATATCTGACTTAAACCTAGCATTTGAAAACCGATTTCAAGATTTTAAAAAGCATCGTGTGCTTTTTTCTGCATTTGCAACGCCATTCTGCGTAGACGAGAATTTATTTCCAGGAATTTTACAATGGAACATTGTGAAAAGTGTTGTGATGCACAGTTAAAGAAGAAATTCAACAAGGTTGGTTTGAAAGAGTTTTACAAAACACATTTGGATAAGGAGAAATATCCTTCATTTTACAAACAGGATGATTTGGCTATTTGATAAACGTCTGAACAGCTTTTTAGTCGAATGAAGCATATTAAATTTCAAATGAGAACACGAATCACCGATGAGCATTTGGAAAACTAATTGCGTGTAGCAACAACATCAATCGTTATCAACATTGATGCACTTAGTTCTGACTAACAAAATCAGACGTCCCACTAAAATTTATTATTAGTTTGTTTTTATTATTATTTTTTGAATTGCTTAACTCTAATCTATTAAATATGTTTGATTCTCATTTTTGTTATATCTTCTTAAAAAACAATATATTTTTTGTTTGCTTTGAATAATAAAATAAATTTTGTTTTGCGGCCTGTGAGGAAATCTCATTTGTGAAATCTGGCCCGGCTGCTGAAAAGGTTGGCCACCCATGCTTTAGACCACACGACTGAAGTAAAACTTCACTAACTTATGCCGTCCATTAACAATATAACAATAACAGGTATACAAATATCCCCATCCTCTCAACATCCCCATCAACTCAACTCAACTCTCAACTCTCAACTCTCAACTCTCAACTCTCAACTCTCAACTCTCAACTCTCAACTCTCAACTCTCAACTCTCAACTCTCAACTCTCAACTCTCAGCTCACAGCTCTCAGCTCTCAGATCTCAGCTCTCAGCTCTCAGCTCTCAGCTCTCAGCTCTCAGCTCTCAACTCAACTCAACTCAACTCAACTCAACTTAACTCAATTCAACTCAACTCAACTCAACTCATATCATTGATTAGCGTTTTACATTGATAACGTTTCATATTGATTAGCGTGTCACATTTTTTCGTAACGTTTCAAATTTTTTCGTAACGTTTCATAACGTATTCATCATTTTACCCCTAAGTGTCGAGCGTGCGTAAAGAAGTTTTACTTCATAAATAGTTGGCAACGCTATCCACGGGAAAGCAACTTGCGAATTTCATTGGCGGTCCGTACACAGACTTCTCAAAGATAGTCACTCGCAGCGCTAGAAGTGGCCGCGGCCCCGCGGCCGGCGCGATTCAGTTGCCAGCATAAATGAACCGTTGCCTGGTTTCCATGGTCGCGCCTCACGACGTGTCAAGTTTTTTTTAGTAATTTTCGATATTTCAGAGCAGAAAAATATCGATTTTGTTCTTTAGGTTATAAATTATTATTACACAAAGGTTCATAATTGAAAATTTATTCATAAGTTATATTTTTGTTAAACAAGCTGAAATAGTGACTGAAATCGTAAAATTGAGTTGCGCCGTGAGTTGCCAACCAGTTTTAGTTTGGTTTCGGTTTCTCGATGAGCGATAGCCCTTCGTCATTGAGCATTTTTTTTCCATTTCAACAGCATTAAATTACTTCAGTACTTGCTACTTCAGTACTTACAAATAATTTTAAAAAGGCATGAATTATATTCTTTTCATAGTATATTGTCGCAGTGATATTTATAATTAACAATATATTTATAATACGAACATAACTAATACTATTTTTTATTACTGATTCAGAATACCAACGAAGGGATGAGCACATAATAAGCTCCCCCAGAATGTTTTGAAACCCTTAAGACCATTATTTGGTTCCATGGCAAGTCATCACATGACTTTTCAGAACAAAATTAATCATCATGTGACATCTTTTTATTTGTATCTTTACCATTTAAAAAATAGTTTGGTTAATCCGAAGCTCGCTGTGGAACGATTTGCCGACCTCTGTGTTTCCTCCCTACAACATAAGGTCTTTTCAAGACCCAGGTTCACTCCTTCCTTTTCACGAAAAGACCCTCCACACAGCATCCCCAAATATGTAAAGTGAAAACTAAGGTAGTTAAGAGTGTGGAGACTACGAACTACGTTTTTCATCAATGTGAAGGATGATTTTTTTCATTTTTTTGTCGTCGAATTCCAGTGCACCTTTTCCTAGATACGTTTGGTCATCTTATAGTATTTGTGTTTTCTTCTTCGGAGTTGCTAGATATCTGTTCATTTTGGAGTGTTTTCTTTGTCTGTTCATTTTGGATTGGATTGTGATTTTGGATTTCGTAGGATTCGATCCTCGGTCCGCTGAATGTCTGGCCGCTAAGGTTCGTCAGACGCTTTATACCATCAGACCGAAGGAGACTTGCGTTTGACCGTGGATTTATGGTATTGTATGGAACCGAGTAACCGTTAAATAAATAAATATTTTATTGCTCTCTCATTCTCTCGCATGCTTAACCTTATAAATGTTGTTTATCTCTTTTTAGTGTTGCTCGCTTCCATTTCATCGAGTTTCAAATCACAACGGTACTAAAGAGGTTTTCACTTAAAAAATCAGAGTGTGCAGTTCATACGCGGTAGAAATGAAAGCTTCAGAAAACTAAACTTCGAGAGAATGAAACGAAGCAGAGTAACAGGAATAGGAAAATTGTAGGGTGTACTTTTTATAATATTTTTACAAGTTTAAACATTATTTTATATTTTATTCTACGAAGCACCGCACAACGGGGAGGCCATTAGGCTACGAAGCACCGCACAAAGAGGACACCGATTAGTCTTTCTCATTCTCTCGCAAGCTAAATCCTATATATCTGATACGTTTGTCTCTTTTTAGTGTCGCTCTTTTCCGTTTCATTGAGTTTCAAATCACAACGGTGCTAAGGAAGTTTTCACTTCAAAAATAAATGTTTATATATATACATTATCATTATAATATATCTAACTTTGCTAAAAAATAATCACGAAGAGCAACGACCAACAAGACTGAAGAAACATAATAAACAATGTGGAAATTATTCTGGGTTAGCACTACAATTTTGAAGGGGTGAGTTTTTAGTTTTGCTCTAAACATAGTTGAGCAGTTGATCTATCATAAATGCTGGTGATGGGTTTGTAACAGCATAAAATAAGATCTAGGTTAAATTTCATTTCAATAACCACTTGTTAATATCCAGTTGCCATAAAACAAAGAAGAACGTTAGAAATGCCCTTTTGAAGTGAAAACTTCTTTAGCACCGTTGTGATCACCTTCCTTTCCTCAAAAGACCCTCCACACAGCATCCTCAGAGATGACATATTTCCTGAGGGGAAGTATTTTCCTCAGTGTAGAGCTAAAGAAAAAAAAATACAAGTATGCACTTCACACGCGGTAGAAGTGAAACATTCAGAAAACTAAAGTAGACAGGAGTGGGGAGGCTACGAAGCACCGCACAAAGAGGAGACCGATTATTCTATCTCATTATCTCGCAAGCTAAATCCTGTAGATGTCTTTGTCTTTTTTAGTATCGTTTTTTTTCGTTTCATCGAGTTTCAAATCACAACGGTGCTAAACCAGTTTCAATAAATAACGAATGTTGACTAACTTTTACGAAGATCCAGTAATTTAGTGAGACCAGAGAGAGTATGTTCATAGGTTCTATGGTTAGTATTTTCATGTTGGTAGTTTGGTAAAACATGCGAGATGATTGGTTATTGGTTTATTTACGCATGCGAGTTTGACAATTTTGACATAAGTTTGACGTTTCGAATTTTGACGAAGACCTAATAATAATATTTTATATTAGGCTAGTGACTACAACAATCTACTTACTATAAAACTCATAATGTCGAAAGGGTAAGTATGATTATTGGTAAATATTCGGAACAAACGTCAACGGACTTTTACGCACTTTTTTTGATAAAACCTTTAGCTTCATGTCATCATAATTTTAAAAAACATCCCAGGTTTTGAATGGTTTGAGGGCAAGGCAGGGTTTATCCTATCGGGTTTGTGTAATTATGATTGATTGTTATGAAATAAATATTCCGTATTAACCGTTGACGTTTGTTCCGAAGAATTACCACAATATTTTACGAATTTCTACATAGTGCGTTTTTCTTTGTAGGCTATTTTATTACTGAATTTCTTTGAAACCATCTGTGTTAAGATATTTGATCCGAGAATGGTCAGCACTATCAGCACTCTCACCTCAGATTTTACTAATCCGTTATATTTGCTATAATTTTCAGATCAATATTGTGCAATATTTGCAATTATCCATTTAAAAGAAATTTCAACCTAAAGCGGCATCAACAGAAGGCACATGGAAAAACAGACTTCAAAGTTGCTGCAAAATATATGGTCAAATGCTCTGAATGTTTCGAATCCTTTTTCAACTATAAGGCGAGAGAAATGCACCTCATTGATTGTCATAATATCCACTTGGAATACGAGCAATACGTATTCCCATCTGAAGAAGGTAAAATCTATAGTTGGAGTTGGAATACAAACTTGATAATCGATTACAACATTAACTAATATTTTCAGTAAACTTTTAGGATAGTTTTCTAAGAAATTTACAAAATCGTTAAGTATTCGGAAATGTAATATTTCTACAAAAACAGTAGATAACTTTTAAAAAAAAAAAAACGTTATTTTCGTTCTCCTGAACAATTAACATTTTGTCCTTAAAAGCATTTCAAATTTCCGCTATCGATACAATCAGAATCAGCGTTTGTCGATTTATATATTTTTTGAGCTATAATATTTTTCAACCAGCCAGCGATCCTGAAAGATTACCATATTTTCCTTGTAATTTAAAAGATTAGTACATAGATCCATCCAATTTTGTTATGATTTCGTTTAAACATTGACTAGTACTTATTTTAAAAATATTTTTTACAGATTTATTTCTAAAAAGTTTATTGTGATGCCCATGTTTTTAAACCAAAGTCTTTTTAATTGCAGACTTTTATAACTGGAAAGAAAGATACGAAGCATTTTACAACTGTTCATACTACTCTATCAGTTCTTCCACAAAAGAGATACAGCTTCTAAACTTGAAAAAGTTTCGCTGCTGTAGATCAGGAGCTTACAGAAAAATAGATACACCAGTGAGGGCCAGAACTTTGCAAGCCCAAGGAAGCCGAAAAATAGGAATTCATTGCACTTCCTACATTAGAGTGACAATGACTGGTAACATCTATTGTGTGAAGATCTGCAAAACTCACCTCGGTCACTCTACTGATATCGAGCATCTCAGCCTTTCAAAGTCGGAAAAACAAGAAATACTTCATTTTATAAGACGAGGCTGGACAATTCGTGAAGTACTTGAGAGGTTCAAGACCCCTGATAATGGTCAGGTCCGTCGGATTAACCTAATTACTAGAAACGCCGTTTTAAATATTTGTAAGGACTTTAATGTAATACCAAATAAAGAAAATTAAGTCCAACCCAAAGTTTGACAATTTTTCGGAGTAGCTGGACACACTTAATATGAATATCTATATATTATTTTAAGTACAACTTAATTACTATAAAAGACGACTATTTATGTTCGGGGGGAGATTTAAAAGATGTATTAAAGTTAATTTATTTGTCAATTAAAATTTCCAAATCTTGTGTGTTTTTACTGTTTTGGCTATGGTTTTTCTTGATTGTATATTCATGTGTGTCCAGCTACTGTAAAATTTTCCCAAAAGTTCTTACTCCATAACTTACTGTTTCTTTCACTTGCACATCTCGGTTATTACATTACTGCATCTCGGCTATTTTAAATAGTTTTATCAGCGCTTCTAGTTTGCACGTCAGCTCCCCACCCTCCCTTTGCTTTTTCGCTTTATCATTTACAGACTTAGCAGTTTCCTTCCCTGGGCCATGAACTCTGCACCCATAATAATATTTATATATTATAATGAGATCAAAAATACTAATCTCGGTAGTCTATGTATCCTGCATAACTCTGGTCCAATGAACTCGTTTCCTTTGAATTTAAAATGTCATTTTCAAAATTGAAACTGATTATGTGAAGAATTCAGACAAATGATAATGCATCTACCTGAAAAGTAATATTTTAATAGAATATTATTTTAAATTTACTTTTTTAAAATCGGTGAAAATTTGGTAAAAGTGATTTGTCAAGAATTCAGACTATCCTGTGATTTTTGATGCGTCTGCGCTAGTCATCAAGACAATATAATTTCGGTGGTGTGTATATATATATATTCTTCAAATTTTGCAAATTCACTTTGTGGCACCATTTTATTAATTAATTTATTTAAACACTTTGTTTTTACCACAATAATCTTTATTTAAAAAGTCGACATGTTTCGAGAACGATGTTCTCTTCATCAGGACATTATATGTACTAAAACTAAATTATCAAGCATAGAAAGACAGGCGTGGCATAGAAAGACAGGTGTGGGTGGAAATGGAATTAGTTGGAGGGGGGAAGAGGGGCGGAAAGAGGAGGAGCTTAGAAGATAGACAGGGGGGAGGGGGTTGCTTAGAAGATCATAGACAAAATTACAATGGAAATATGTTTAAAATAGGGTTATTCACAAAATTAATTTGGTTATTAATAATATTTAAATTTCTATTGACATTTTTCCTAATTTCTAATATTTCTAAAAGATCTAATTGAAAACCACTAACGTTAGTGTGTAAAATTTTAAAACCAGTATTTATATCAAATGAATGGTTAAATTCAATTAGATGGTTAGCAAATTCCGAATAATTATTGCTATTTAGACATCTCAAGTGTTCCTTAATCCTCGTTTCAAAATTTCTGCAAGTTTTACCCACGTAAAAATGATTGCAATCATTACAATTCAATTGGTAAACTCCGAATTTTTTCATTTTTGGTCTTTGTCCTTGTTATTTAAAATATAATTTTTCAATTTATTATTGGTATAAAAAGCTGGCTGTATTGAATTAGGGATTTTTTCCCGATTAAATTGGAGGTTTGATGATTTACAAACAATATTTTTCTCCATTGTTTTTTGATATTATCACTAAGCAGTGGGTAAATGTAGGACAAATGAATTTTTTTCTTAATTTTTTGTTCAATATGTCGTCTATTAATTTGGGGTTATAACCATTATTAGATGCTATTATTTTAATTGTGTTAAGTTCAGCTTTGAAATTATTTGGGGATAGCGGGATATTATTTAATCGATTGATCAAATAATGGAAAGCTAAGAGTTTTTGTGAAAATGGATGGTTAGATGAGTTGTGTATAATTATATCAGCGTATGTTTCTTTTCTAAAAATATTAAATTCAATCTTATTTTTAATTACAGTTAGGTTTAAATCTAAGAAATTTATGCTACAATTAATTCCTATTTCTAATGTAAATTTAATGTTTTTATGAATTTTGTTCAAAAAATTAAGGAACACTTGAAGTTGTCTTTTGGTGCCGGTCCATATACAAAAAATATCATCTACGTAACGTTTATAAAAATACACATATTTAAGTAATAAGGCAGAACTATTAAAGATTTTATTTTCTATATGGTTTAAAAATATATCAGCTACCAAGCCACTGGTACTTGACCCCATTGCCAAACCGTATTTTTGTTTGAAAATGTTATTATTAAATTGAAAGAAATTTTGGTTTAAAACTACATATCCTGGGCTAAGTCATTAGGTAATTTTGAGGAATTAAGTAAGTTATTTATAATTGTTTTGCTTTCTTCAACTGGGACACATGGAAACAGGTTAACGACGTCAAAAGATACTAATAATGCATTATCGGGGATTTCCAAACCTTTCAAGTGCTCAACTAATTGTAGGTAATAAACTAATGATCTTCTAAGCTCCTCCTCTTTCCGCCCCTCTTCCCCCCTCCAACTAATTCCATTTCCACCCACGCCTGTCTTTCTATGCTTGATAATTTAGTTTTAGTACATATAATGTCCTGATGAAGAGAACATCGTTCTCGAAACATGTCACTTTTTAAATAAAGATTATTGTGGTATAAACAAAGTGTTTTAATAATTTAATTAATATATAAATATATATATTTTTTAAATTATTTATTAACCAAGTTATTGCAATACATATATACAAAATACAATGTACATTTTTTTTTTTTTGGTATAAACCACCTCACTAGGCTGAGCCTGTTCCGAGGTGAGGTGGCAGGAATTTAAACTAATTTTGATATCTTAATCTTGGAAGAAAAATAAGATTAAAAAAATTAAATATTTTAGTTTAGATAGATAAATACAATAAAAGAAAAATAAAAGAGTAAAATAGAAAAAAATATGAAAGAAACAAATTAGAGACATAAAAATAATTGAGAGGAAAAGAGAAAAAATACAGGCGTTGAGTGTGTTCTTGTATTTTTTAGGTTATCTGACCGCAGTATATAATGCCTTTGTCGATTATCCACATATGGATTTTGTGTTTTGCATTTTTGTCATGTGGATATCTTTAACATCTTTTTTAATTAAATTAAAAATTTTTGGAGCCAGATTATGATAATGTCTTTGTCCATATGTAGTATTTGTCTTCGGAGTCATGTGTTGATGTCTATGTCTTGTGTCGTAATTGTGTTGTGCAGTATGATGGTTTAAGTTGTCTTGTTGGTAATGTGTAGCTATAATTTTGATGTACAGTTGCTGTATGTTCAATACAGCAAAGTCTTTAAATAACTGTATTGTCGAGAATCTAAAAGGTTTTTTAGTAATAACTTTAATTAAGGCCTTTTGCGCTTTGTTGAGAGGGTCCATATTAGTTTTCGCAGCACCACCAGTATATAACAGTAACAGTTCGATGTAACATTCCAAAATACATAAGTCTTACTTATTATTTTTAGAATGTGTCTGTTACAATGAATTATTATGCCGTGTAGATGTAAAATAGTTGGTAGTGTAATGATCAGCATGGTTGCCTTCGAAGTAGTTAATCGGGGTTCGATTCTCGCAGTTTTGGTTTTTAATTTAAATATTTTTAAAAACCCTTTTTTCCCCATCACTTTTTATGGGTCTGCACTAGTAAGTATGTAGCAGCGCAGATTTGTGAAAAAATACAAGAAAATAATTTTTTTTTAAATACATTTTTAAAACTATGAACGGTTTCTTCGCTGTGTGATTTTTGGGACTACTGTCGCTTAGCAATAAATGTTAAGGGGAACGTTTAGATTGGCTAGATCAGCTTCACGGAAATAGATGTATGTCCTGTGTCCATTGTTTTGAATATTTGCAAGCAGCCGGTGAAATGCCCCCGTTGTTTAGTTCATTATCATTAGCGGACAGGCACCATACGGGTAGTAGGGTTAGTTGGTCCATTTATAGACATTTATCATCATGACGTTTGGTATTTACAAATTTATAATTTATACAATTCTTCGTTAGGTCCGATAGTTTCACAATATACTCAAATTTATTTTTAACGATATCTTGATGTTTTTATCTTGTTTGAATCATTGAAACAATTACATCGAACAATTAGTATTGGAATATTACCCTGATTTGGTCTTTATATGTTAGAATGGGGTTCAATGTATGATTATGTATGAAGTCTTGGCAATTATTAATTTTTGACTAGATTTATGATTACAAAGATTTACGATCAAACAACCCGGCCTTAGATTCGCATACCAATAAAATAGACTTATTTAGGCACTTTCATGAAAACAAAACAATTGAATGATGGCTTCCGTGGTTAAAGAGTAAGGCTCTCGACTAGCGATCCGAAGGTTACGGGTTTCAAATCCCAGCATACGCAAGCAAATTTTATTTGATTGATTTGTGTTTTTTCACAATGTAATCATTTAAAAATAATATAGGGTATATTTGTGACAAGTTCCAGAGTTGACGATACTCTCAGTGTCGCCCTGGTGTAAGACCACCATTCAGAATTGAAACATTGCTTGAAAAGGCTTTAACCGTGTTTGGTGACTAGATCTGAATAGCCAGGTACTTCCCAATTTTCATTTTCCCAATCTCCTTCCCCTCCCCACTACCTTCATCCTCAAAACATGCCACAATTGGGGATGCTGTAGTCTCACTTTGGCTCCAGGCGGTGAGAGCAGTTGGGACCCTTGTGCGGTATTCACATAAAAAAATAAAATAAAAACTTATCGACTCATCCAAAACCAATATTACAATTACCATCAAAGCCACATTCAACAAACGAAAACTAAAAATATTTTTTCATACAATAGAATTTTTTACCTGCTTAGCCTGCTGCAAGTATTGTGCAGGATATTATTCCAATAAAATTATATAATATAACTATTTAAAAAAAAAAATAGCTGCACAATACTCTATTGACCGGTCAGTGGCTGAGTTGGTATCACGTTTGGGTCCCACCCAGGCATCGTGTGTTCAATTCATCGGCTTGCAAGTCCTCCATCACGACACAAGCAACATTTTCCGCCTACTGTGGTGGTGGTGGTGAAAACTGGGGTCTCAGTGTACCGCTAGGCTATAAACGCGCTATTTTTTAACTAGTCAGCTGCGGCGTGTGATGGAAAAATATTTTTATTGTTTTTAATAGAAAAAAAATATCTTTGGACACCAAAATGACATTTTTTACTCCAAATATGCTCAGGAATCGCTGGTTAAAATCCCTCAGGTACGTCCTGTTACACCTGTATATATGTGAGATGCCTATGCATTACTATACCATTCATCCGATTGCGATCAAACTTTGGGGATTTGATGTGCGCATACCTGCGGTAGTTTCTATATGTGATAGTGAGTTCTGGCATCATGAAATTATGCATTGCTAACCGTTCATCCGCTAACGATGAAACTTTGGGGATTTTATGTGTTGGTTTCTTACGCGATGGTTTCTATACATAATAGCGAGCTCTGGCGTCATGAAAATGCGTTACTAAACCGTTCATCCGATTGCATGGAAATTTTGGTGAGTTGTTAGCACATCCACGAAGGTTTCTGTATATACTGGTAAGCTCTGGCATTATGAAATTTGTGTAAAAAAATTGCAATAGGTGGCACGCGAGCTGTTTGAATGTACCGGGACTAAATGTATGGAATGCGGGTGGAGGAAGGGGGGAGGGGAACTCGGTAGGGGGGTTCGCAGGACGGGGGAAGTGCGCGAGGGGAGAGGGAAGGCGGAGAAGGCGGAGTGGGAACGCGAGAGGGGAAGGGGATGCGGGAGAGGAAGGGGAACGGGACGAATGGGAAAGGACACGCAGGGAGAAACAATTTCTTTATTAAGTGGCATAGCAACGCATGCCGGGAACTCGCTATAATAATATAAATGGAGCGACTGATCGACGTGATTTTTTTTAAACAAAGATAATTGGAGGACTAGGAAATGACAAAGGCTATTTTTATCCAGGAAAAAACATTTCATTCCTGTGTGAAAATTCTTTACAGAGTAATTTCCCCCTAATACCATGTGGGTGAAGCCGCTGGTAAAACCTAGTATAATAATAACAATTAATAATATATCATTACTGCATAAAATGCAAATGGCTTTCCTCCGAATTTTGCAGCTAATATGCAACTAGAATTTTACACAGCACTCAGAACATAAAAACGGATTCCTTCAAAATTCGTCAGCAGATGAAACCGCAACTGAAATTTTAATTGTGTATTTGGGACACGAAAATGGTTTTCAGATGTATAAATAAAGGTCCCCAGCTTTAATTATTAAAGCATGCACTACATGAAAATGGTTTTCGTCCGATCTTTGCAGCACATAGTCTGCAACTTTCATATCTTGCACTTGGTTCTCAAACTCCAGAATGGTTCCCTTCGAAATGGATCCGCAGATGAACCCACACTGAAATTTTATTATTGCACTCTGAACACAAAACTGGTTTTAACTTCAGCTTCAATTATAGTTTCACAGAAGCAAATGGTTTTCCTAAGAATTTTTCAACATACTAGAATTTTAGTTTCGGTTTACAAATTCATCCGGCATTCGGAAAACAAAACTGGTTTTAACTTCAGTGTGAATCTGGGTGCGTTTCCTCAATTTCAAAACTACACCCAAAACTCGAAAATGTTTTTTCTCACATTGTTGCAGCAGTTTCTCACAGTATGCAACTTGAATTTTATAACTGCACTTGGAACACGAGAATGGATTCCTTTGAAATGCGTCAGCACATTAATACGCAACCGGAATTTTTGTGATTTCTTAACACAAGACTGGTTTTAGCCCTCGACAAAGGTTTGCTTTTACTTAAATAACTGTGAATTCATCATTTTGTATAATTTATTTGTCTATTTTTTATAAATATATCTGAAATAGCGTGAAAGAAAACCATTCCCAAGTTCCAAATTAATTTTTTTGGCGATTCTTTCAGAACGACGTATCAAAAGAGCTCGCTGGTCGCACCAAAAAGCCTTACATGCGGCCCGCGGGCGGCATGTTCCCCTTCCCTAAATTAGCTAATAATAACAAAAAAATTTGGAAAATATGTCGGGAATTTTTTTATGACATTTATCTTTTTGATATTACTTAGATAAAGTTTGGAAACTTTATTTGGGAAATTTTTGACAATGAAAAATTTTACATTGAAACTGAAAAAAAAATCGGAAAATTATTTTAGTTTCTGATATGAAGTTTGAAAATTTTTCAAGTTTTAAACATTACAAAAATTTCTTTCGGGAAAATTGGAAACTTAGAATAAAATTGTTTTAGTTCTTGAAACTAAGAAATTCCAAGTTTTTTTTATTTTCCTTTTGACATTTTCTCATCCATGTTTGAAAATAACAGAGGGTGCAATTTCCCTTTTCAACAATCGAAACTGTAAAGTCATGATATTAATAAATAATACCCATTTAAAAAAAAAAATTATAATACTAGCAGAGTAGTTTTTTTTTTCAAATTAAACCCAAACTAAGAACCTATTTCAGTATCACAGGTTTGGGTTAAATAAAAGAAGAAGAAAAAAAAAAACTTTTGCATCAATAATAAAATCTGACAAGTGAACCATCGGATTTTTATTTTAACAAAATTACTATTAAAATTCTTTATTTTTATTTTCTGGAAGTACTTACCTTCTTATCGTTATTGTATTTTTTTGCATCTTTGGGGATGTCGTATGGAGGGTCTTTTTAGGAAAGAAAGGAGAGGAAGTTCTGGGAAGGAAAAAGGTATGAGGGACAAATCTGGGGATCAGTAAGTCCGGGAGTGACAGACAAATGAATCCATACCTCCCACTGTGGTACAAGGCTAATTAAAATGTCTCCCTCAACTAGTATTTCCCGAACCGGCCTATCACAGAGTTGGTGGGCAGACGCCGTCAAGATCCGGACAAACCTCACCACATGAACCCGGGCACCCCTGCTAAGTCATCAAACGTAGCGAAACACTTACCTATGGCAAAGGTGTTGGTTATCTAATAAATGTTTCTAAGTAAATCTAGACGTGTCCCTATTTTCTATATATATTAGCATTATTTTTGCTAGAGTAGAAAGTATTTAATGAATGGTTATCATATAAGTTGCCTAGAATATACTGAGGGCGGTTCCATGCCAACTCAGAATAAAACCAACTCAGAAACACCTCGGAAAGATCATTAAAAGCTATGAAAAAATAATTTTAAAATAGCCAGTAACTCTAAACTTAACTTAACGTTTTAAATCAATTTTTTTATCATCACTCTCAATGACCTTTCTGAGGTGCTTCTGAGTTGTCCGGTCACCACTGAGGGCGGTTTGCAGTTGAGGTTTGGTTTATTTATGATTGTACTGGTGTTTTTTTAAATTATTTTTAGTGTTTAGATAATATTAAGATAGTTTGAAAACTTAATATTTTTTAAATATATGTATTTCTTCAAAGGTGCTAACAGGAACCTTCAATAAATAACTTATTTGCTGCTAAGTAATAACCGTAGTAATTTTTTTTTTTCATTCGTTAGGTACCTACTTATTTACGAATGTTTTATAGCCACAAAATAATGTCGGTAAAGAAGGCTGTAGTCAAGTAATTTGAATACGATCAATAGGTGTCGGTAATGTTCATTATTTCAACAACAGCCACATTCTGAGCATGCGCACTGCAATGCATTCTCGAGAACCGTTCGGCATTCTTTCGTGATATCTACAAACATACCTATGTGTGTGTATGTATAGGTATATTTTTGTTTCACGGTACTTTTTCTGACAGGCAGTTTGCCGCAGTTTGGCGTTGAGTTGAGTGTTGTTTGTGGTTCGTGTCTATAAATATTGTAACGCGAAAACTTTATAAGCGCGTTGGTTAAACTTTTGAAAAGTTTTCAAAAGTAACAATGATAGTCTTCAGTGTTGTTTATCGTGTTTTTAATTAAATATTCTTCTTTTAAGAAGTTGATTGAACTTATGAGTGAGGTGTCTACAGGTGTGTTGTGGCGGTTGCGATGCCTAGCAACGGACCGTTGTTGGACGTCATTATTTGTGTACGATGAAGTCTCCTAAAGAATTGCTTAATTTAATTTCACATTTTAAAAACATATAAACAGGAACAGGGTTCCTGGTGTTGTTATTGAGGCAAGTCAAAAAGTTTTCAATCGTCGTTTACCTGCGATGGTTGGTTATCATAGAGACAATAATTCAAGTTATTCGAACTGTTTTAGTAAAACAATAATGGAGGAAACCGAAAGACTCGTTTATTCTTCAAAACACAGACGATGTGGAAGTTTTCAACTCGTGTTACTTGGATTTGCAGTTATGGTGGTTGTGATGGCATTGCCAGGCTGGTGTATTACAGGTATGTTTTGCGTTTTGACCTCTTCAGGTACCTACCTACTAAACTTACTTTCAAAGTAGGTACATTCATATTCTGCATCAGGGGTTGTCAACACTGAATGATTATTATTTTAAATGTAATGTTTTCTGTGTGGCGGTTGGACCTCGATATGAAACTATGTATTGATAAATAACTCACCTGTTCCTTACCCGATTCCGCGTTTCTTACTCGCATCCGCGTGTCATGTAATGTTGATGAAAAAAATCCATGAATATATTTTATGTACCCCATGTATACACCCTTGGGGTTTTTACATGGGGTACATAACGTCTACATTTTTTTTACACAAGGGTTATCAGTGGCGTAGCTATCATGGATGGCACCAGATGCGGATAACGTGGTATCACCCACCCCCCCTCCCCATTAAAGTTGACTTTGAGAAATTCAAAACGCAAATTTCAACTTCATAAAAAAACATTACTAGCTAGTCAATTGGGTAAAAGAAATTTTCGTAATCCTCAAAATTACTTATATTTATTATTATTCCTTTTTATTTATTTATGTACTTACACACAACAATGAAACACAGAAAAAAAACATTCAGATGGTTGATCATTTTTTTCAGTCAGTTATAGATCGATTCTTGTATTCGGGTTTTGTGTTTTTCAATTATCGTTTATTACAGCTATCCAATCCACTTAGGTACCTTGTTTTTTGAAAGATGTCTTTCAACACTTTTAAAAACACTAACAGAATAACAGCTTTTTAACAACCAATAGGTAATAATTCCCTTCACGAGTTCACGTCAATCACAATATTCACAATGTACAAAAAAAAAGAATGACACAGGTGATAAGCGAGGAATATTTCAGGGGAATCCCCAACCGAACAGTAGTTAGAGCTAGAAACGAAAATAAAATAACTGAATTTTTGAGGAATTCCTGACCGACATAGCTACGAAAATATAAATAACAGACCGTGTTCATGTGTAAAATATTTTTGTGACAACATTCTTCGTTATTTTTTTCCATGGTCGGGTGTCACCCCCCATCGGGTGGCACCTGGGATGGGCCACCCCCCCTCCCTTGCCACGCCATTGGTTACTATATACCAGTGGTTCCCAACCGGTGGTCCGTGGACTGCAGGTGGTCCGCGAGATCTAAAATATGGTCCACGAAACATTTATTCATTTAAGTACTACAAAAACCGGATCGAAAGATATCCTTGTATTTTTAGTTACTTTTATTGTTATTTAAATTTTATGTAATGATAGATACTGCTACCCGGCTCAGAACAGATATTGTCTAGTGAGTCGGGTAGCGCACATGATTTGTATATACCAGTGGCGGCTCGAGCACTTCTTTAGTGGTGGGGATCGACTTTTTTACGTACCGGAATCTCATCACCCGTAGAATATTATTATTATTATATATTATTAAATTTCTCAAAAAAAAATTTTTGATGGTCCAATCATGCTAGTCGGATATATTTAACACAAAATAATATAAAATGTCTATAGAAATATGCCAATTTACAATGAAATATAATAAAAATAAAGCTTTACCTTGCGAGATTATTATCAAACTAATTTGAACGCGAGCGATTCCCGCCCGTAACTTCGCAAACAAATGGTTCTATGGGGATCCAAAGGATTGTCCCCGCAGATGCTTGAACTCACATACTACTGCGCATGCGCAGTTGCATACGATCGCGAAACAACGCAAGGAAAGTATGGGGATAGTTCGGATTGTCCCCCAAGTGCGCAGTAATATTGCGCACTGAGAAATAGACCTGCTTTTTTTTGCGCCGTACATTGTTCGCTGTACGCGCGTAGGGTCTTATTAAAATCATCCGGAATAATTGTTTGTATTTTATTTCTGCTAATGTTAATTACTTTTATGTTTAAAGAATTCATTCATTATGGCGGCATCGAATGTTATTTCCTTTAGTAGATTTTGAGTGTAACTGGTGGGGACTGTCCCCATTGTCCCCCTGTAAAGAACCGCCACTGGTATATACTATTGATGTTAATAAACGCCCGGGTTGCGTATTCCCAAACGTCCTATGCGCCCGGGTTACCGGCATTAAAAAAATTGGTAATGATGGATAGGTAGCTTAAGAACTCCAAGAAATTATAATATTATGCTTTAAAGCAGCGATCGGAAATCGGCGGCCCGCGGGCCAGAGGTGGCCCGCTAAGGGATTCCTTTGATCGTACGATTAATCCTTCCCATAAAACTTTACGCACCATCGGTCGACGGTCGCGGTTACAGTAATATCCGCCATTTACAGCATTTCAGCATTTTTTGGCCCACTAAACGATTTGAGTTGGTTACCCCTGATCTAGTTCTTCATGTAATTGGTATCAGGAATAGAAAAATAACAAAATGTAATAGAAATTGACAGAAATTATTGTAAATGGCTATCATCCCACACGACGAAAGCAAATTTTCATTTTACTTAATTGTAATTTTTAATACAGTATTTTCCATCGCCCCGAATGCAAATAGTTGTCTTTTATAGTAATTAAGGTGATTCAAAAGGTTTTTTTTCTTAAAAAAATACCATTTAAAGCGTTTCCAGCGATCACGAAAATTTCCCCTTTGTTTATCTTTTCTTTAACGGGTATTTATTTAGGTACTTATGGGTGTAATTTTCATTAGTTCCTAGTTATAATGATAAATTGATCACCTCCGATTTAAGATGAAAGTCTCGGTTTATATCTTTATTTGTTATTTTTTCTGTAATAATTCTTCCATAAGATCGATCATTCCGAGGATAATAATTTCAATATGAAGATTCAGCGAGGTACCCTCGGGCCCATCAATCTTATCTTCTGGTATTTATTTAACTCCTATTGAAATGTATTTGTATAGATCTGGATTGAAGTTCCTACCTGTCTATAAAATTATCTTTCAGTGTTGTGATTCTTTAGAGCAAGTAGGTTACTAATTATTATAAGCAATAATTATTAGCCTGAAACACTCATCAACATTGAAAAAATCTTCCGAGAAAAGATAAATGCCGCCGACGGGACTTGAACCCGCGTCCTTTTGATATCCGGTCAACTACTCTACCAACTGAGCTACGTCGGCTTATCTCCCACCCGCCAAATAATTCAATATATGCTAGTGTTTCATTCAACAATTACTGCTTATTACATTTTTTCACCGGAAGATTTTTTCAATGTTGATGAGTGTTTCAGGCTAATAATTATTGCTTATAATAATTGTTACCCTTTGTGCTATGCATAAAAATCTTGTCTTAAACATTAGTTTACCAATTAAAAATAATAATTAGGTAAGTTACTACTGAGAAATATATTTATGGGTAGTATATAGCAGAATTTCGCGGGAAAAGATGCACCCACGGCTGCAATGAAATGAACCGTGGTCGTTGACCAGATCTGAATAGAGATTTTTTTGCATCAATTCCACACAGAGGAGGCCCTGAGGAAAATAACTTCTAAGATGCTGTGTGAAGTTATTTTTAAGGAAAAGAAGGAGTGAAAGTTCTGGGAAGGAAAAATGTATGTAGGGTGGGTAGGAATTTGGGGGTCAGTGTGTCCAGGATGTATGAATCCGTCTCTCCAACTGCCGTGCAAAACGATGGGTCGGGAGAGTCCGGCGGGAATGCTAAAAAGGCCTCCCTCAACCAGTCTCTCACGATCCGGCCCACCACGCAAAAGTGGGCAGTTGCATCCGCCGCTAAGACCTAGACCCACCTCACCCATCAACCCGGGCACCTCTGCTAAGTCACCAAGCGTATCGAACCACTCGAGGTGACCTACGGCAGCGGTGTCACATTCGCCGCCAGTTTCCAACCGTTCTCTTCTAAGGACAGGTTGTTTCACAGAATTTGAACAATTCATCAAATAATCAAAGTTAATTTTCAAATTCTGTTCAAACACGTCCTTAGTCTTCTCTTCTCCACTTTCTTTAACCTCTCTTCATTCCTCCCACTGGGGATGCCAGTCCCACTGGCTCCGGCAGTTCAGACTCATAAGATTTGTAAGTAAGTAGGTACTTAAACACCTGTCCACAAAACACAGGTTAAGTTATGTAAAAAAAAATCAAATACTGAATTTAAAAAGATACCTCACAACTCAATACTCAATGAAAATTTTCAAACTTTCTTCGGGCAGGTATGTAGATAGATAATAATAATATTGATTATTTGACAGCTCGTGGTAGAATCCACGTTCAAACGAACTCTGGCGGTATAAAAAGGTAGTATACAACACGGTCACCACCTTGAATCTGAAACGGAACACAAATAAATTTACAGGCATCTGTAATGCCAAATTTAATGCAGGACTACACTCATTCAAATATAATATTTTTAATTCGTTGTATCCGTTATATCGCATTTTTCGGTTGGTGGCAGGTAATATGAATAATAAGTGTGTTTGGCTAATGAACCTACAAACATGATACCCGAGTAGGTACCTGAGGTGAGCCACGCAGGCGTCAGTGATGCAAGATGATGCATGAATGTAAATCAGGCATGTATAAGCCCTGGCAGAGTTATGTGGCACTCTTACCCCGACTGTCGTCTCCTGGCCAAATGGCGCTACTTAAGTAGTGAACTCATTGTTCGTATATTCATGTTATTCAAGACTTATCCTTAAAATCATGTATCTATAATTCAATTCAAGCGATAGAGGGCATGTCTGTAAATATTGGATTAGAATAGAATAATAGATCATCCATTTTGTGGTTGACTTATCTCAAATAAATAATATTACTTAATTAGCGCGTCAGTAATGACGTTGCTGATTTATCAGTGGCATTGAAAAATTGAGACTTTGGTTATTGTTTTGGATATTTGTTAGACATGAGTATTATCTATGTTTTAATAACTAGGTCGGTACTGTCTGGATTAAAACACATTTTTAGATAATGTATCACTGCTACATACTTCTATCTTGAAAGATTTTTGATGTAAACAAGTTTTTAAAATCTCTTTTAAAAGTAATACATGTTACCGATTCCGATATGTAAAAAAACTTTTGGTCAAGAGAACTATAAATACCTAGGAAAAAAAAATAATAAATTGCCAAAAAATTGCATCTGTTAAAGAAAAATAACCTCGAGGAACCTTTTTTGAAAACCATTTGAAAATAAAAATAAAATATTTTGTACTATGTTTCTATTTGAACGTTTTGCGTATTTTTTTCGTTAATTTGTAAAATTCTATTCTTTACTGCGAAAACAACTGAAGCGTACCTACCTTTTTCATTTTAGAAAAAATGTATACATTAACAATTTTTATAATGAATTCAAACGCATTTGGATCATTGGATGTTTATGAAAGTTCTGACGACGAAAACGTATGGCGGAAACTGGCATATTTCCCGAATTTTATAAAACCGCTTGTGGCGTATGATTTTGACATGTAGGTTTGCGTTTGATATTATCGTGTGTAAATCATTAAGTTTTTATATTAGCGTACATCGCACATTGTCATTTAGTTTATTAAGGGGTTATATACAGTTAGGAGGCCCAAAAAAGCGATTTTTCAAGATTTTTTTCTGAGAATACCTTTATATTTATTAATATAAAAATTTGTACACATATTATGGTTACTTTTAACTGTATTTGAACATATTTGTATTTGTAATAATAATAATTTTAAGCTAATAGTTATGCTAAGCTAGATAGCAGAAGCTCCTCTCAAAAAAGGCATCTTGCGGTGACCACCATATCTCTAGACTGATTCATTTAAAATGGAAAAAACCAAACGGATTTCGTTAAAGTAATGTATAATCTTATAATTTATCGAAGAACGAAGCAAAACAAAAAAAAATAGACAAAATGGCGGCTTCTCAAAAAAAAAACTATTTTTCACCAAAATTTTGGCCTTAAATTATATATAAAAAAATATATATTTATCGGTGAGAACCGACCTTCGATTAATAAGTAAAAAATATACTTAAGAAGCTTGTGTTAAAATTTGAGACTGATCGGTTCAGCCGTTTCCGCGACATCTTGGTCACCGACTTTAAAAGCACAGTTTTGATAAAAACGCGTTTAAAGTGTGCCTCCTACTTTCAAATGCTCTGACACGTCTTTACAAATATGCGAGTAACTTCGTAATCGTCGGATTGACTTGAAATTTTCTGTGTGTGTACTTACATTGATATATTTACAAATATATGTACATTACGAAAATTAAATTAAAAAAAATCGATTTTTTGAAAATTCTAATTGTAGGTACGAATATATAACCCCAAGAGGCCGCTCTCCAAATTTCCACCGATTTCTTGCAAACCTCCCTTAAAAATTTGAAGTTTTTAATTTCTTAAAAAAATATATGTTATTTTTGAAGATAATATCTATACATTCCCCACGCCGAAACGTAAATTATATGAAATTCCATCGCAAAGTATGCTCCATTTTTTTTCATTTTCAAGTCTGTTTCCGTTATTTTACAAGTTAAGTTTTATACATATGTATAAAAAATTACAGTGTTTCATTAAATACTGTTTTAGACAGCCCCCAAAAGATATTTGCTATATTTAAAACGAGTTAAACGAGTATTTTTAAACGAGTCGTGTTTTATTAAAGATTTTCGCAGTTTTTGCATCGATTTTGGCGCTGTAAATGTTAGCGCTCTCCTCTAACATTGGTAATTTCGTATCTCTCCATCTTCTTCTTTTTGGGGCCTGTAACGGAGCCTTAAGGCTCAGTTCCCGACCCCAAAAAGAAGAAGATGGAGAGATATGAAATTACGAATGTTAGAAGAGCGCACTAACATTTACAGCGATAAAATTGATACAAAAATCATGAAAATCTTTAATAAAACACGACTCGTTAAAAATAGAGCAAAAATCTCGCGATAATTGTCTTTAATATTATTTAAACAAACGCTGTGAATTTTTTCATACATATAACTTGTAAAATAACCGAAACAAACGTGTTTATAATCATTTTTGGAGCATACTTTGCGATTTTTTTCTATCGAGGGAATTTTATATAATTTGCGTTTCGGCGCGATAAATGTCTAGATATTGCTTCAAGAATAACATATATTTTTTTAAGAGCTTAAAAACTTCAAATGTTTAAGGGAGGTTTGCAAGAAATCGGTTGAAATTCGGAGAACGAGGGTGAAGTTATACGTGAAATCCTATTTAGATACTATTTAGATTAATCTTTACGACAAATCGGCTTACAGCATGAACCTCAAAAAATATACCACGGATAAATTGAAGCTTTTCTATGTATCGGAATTACAATAAAATTATTATTTACGTAACAAAAAATATAAGCGTAAACCAAAAAAAAAATGTTTTTTCAAGACTTTACTATAAGGTAATGTAATACAAGAAACAATTTTTAAATAATACCCCTTTATGGCTAAGACTATTTTTGAGGTTTTTATATATTTTAACTTTTTTTCATTCTTATTAAATTATGCACAGAATAAATAAAAACCACTTTTTCGCTTAATTGCCACGCGCAAATAAGACGCTCGATTTTAAATATTGCAGGCATGTGAATCGAAATATTTCTAGCGTTTATATTCCTCTTAAGTTAGGTACGCCTCATCACATATGTCAACAAGCTTATGGGTCCGAGTTGTTTCAAATTTACTTCTTAAAACCCTTTCACATCATTTATATTATGACAACTACTTAAATACCTAGTGATACAAATAACAAAAAAAACAGAGTGCAATTCACAAGTGGTAGAAGTGAAACCTTCAGAAAACTGAAGTAGACAAGGGTGGGGAGGCTACGAAGCACCGCATAAAGACCGATTATACTATCTGATTCTCTCGCAGGCTAAATCCTATAGATATATGTATTGTATACGAGTTTCATATCACAACGGTGCTAAAGAAGTCTTCATTTTTTGTGAAGTGGAAAAAAGTTTTTGAAACGAAAACTTTTTTAACACAGTTGTGATTGAAAAACAACGATTCTAAAAAAAGACAAATACGTACATCTATGGCAGTGTTTCTTAACCTGTGGTCCGCGGACCTTTGGGGGTCCGCGAATATACGTATGGGGGTCCGCAGTCTCATCTCTGGACCATTTAACAATAATAATTAAATGCCACCAAAAGTCTCGTAATCGCTACGCGTCTTCGTTTCGGGATTATTTTCCAGTACAGATATTACTGGCTTGATAACATAACAGGAAAACCAAGTACTTTGAAACGTAATTTCAAAGAATCCTCTTAATAAGTTTTTGCGTGAATCTAAAGAAAGATTATAAGGAAATATCAGAAGAAACATGACACATTTACTGCTTTTCTCAACCACATATCTCTGGGAAAAAACATTCTCTGCACTTGTGTATACTAAAAACAAATACAGAAACAGATTACAAGTGGAATCCGATTCAAGATTACAACTTAGTAGTAACTAGTAACACCAACCCTAATATCACTAATTTAGTTGCAAAATAGCAACACCAACCTTTACATTAATTAATGTGGATATTGGTGTTACTGGTATACGTTAATTATACGTATTTTTCTTAAAAAAGTTTTTCGTTGTTTTTGTAGTACTAAGATAAATGGTCAGAAATTGCTGGTTTTTTATTAAGGGGGGTCCTTGAAAATTGTGTTTGATTTCCTAGGGGTCCGTGGCTGAAAAACGTTGAGAAACGCTGATCTATAGGATTAGACTGCGAGAGAATGAAACAGTATAATCGGTCGCCTCTTTGTTTGCGGTGCTTCGTATCCTCTCCGCTCTTAATAATAATAAATAATTATTGAATGATTTTTATAGCGCCATTTTCGTGAGAAAATCACCTCAAGGGCGCTTTACAAATTCATTTATCTATACATTTAATCCATACCTGTCTACTTTAGTTTTCTGAAGGTTTTTATTTCTACCGCGTGTGAATTGCACAGGGCGCAAAAAATCATAAGCAGGTATCTACCTAACCAACTTAACATCTACCCAATTATTCTGTTGAATTCCCGTTGCATTTTGTTATCTGCAAATAAAATCATCTAATATTGCTTCGTTGCCGACGAGTTAAGAAATAATATAGGTATATCCATGCTATGCAATCCAATACTACAGAGACCAGTTTAGAGTTCAAAATCGATAAAAATAAAGTTATGAGCGCAGTGTACGGCTTCATGTTGTATACGTATACGTGGAGACAGAATGTGCAGCTTTATTTCTATGTGACGTTTATCAAGAATATTGTGTTTCCTGTTGAAAAGTTCAAGGTAATTATTTTTTATTCAAATAGTCGCGACGGCCAATATTATTTGACATTCGATTATTTGACATTCGATTTGTGTGATGTTTTCACCGGTCATGGAAAAAATACTGTAGGTAAACTTGGTATCTTTTTTCTACTGTCCATAGAGCATACTAGGAAAGTATACATGTCACATAGTTGCTTAAAAAACCGTAATTATAAAACTCGTATTTTTATAATGGAAAAAATGTCCTTTTCAGCGAACCTTTCCATGCTATTTTCATTGAATCTCATTAGTTCAACATTTAATTTTTCTTTTATAGTATCTACCTAAAAAGTTACATTATTTTGAGTAAACTCACTAAATAAACCCAAAAAAACTATTTTCCAATCAAAAATGTTTTTTTTTGTAAACGTGTTGTTCTTATTCTTAATACGTAGTTAATTATTGTATTTAAATGTTTTGTTAAGCGCCGTTTTTGTTGATTTTTTTTTGAAAATTTTCTACATGATCGCCGCTGTACAAATATGTGATTTTTCAAAACTCTAACGTACGGGTACTACTATTTACAGAAAATCTAACATCTTATATCTTAAGATTGGATTACTCAAGTTTTAAATCGCAAAGGATCAACCTAATGGGATTCTTCAATTCTCAAACCAATTATTGAACATTTACTGACTTGCCTACCTAAAAATACTGACTCAAGAAATTTATAAACGAAGATGACATAATATCCATATCCCCGAGGTTACCCGCGCGGCTGGTGTAATGTTCTTAAGCCGCGTCTCCAGCGACAATATTACCACAAACATTGAACAAAATATTCGTGCAAACCACGGACGTACAAAATATATGGACATGCCCTTACGTGTTAAGAAACGTGTTATTTCCCCCTCCCATTGGAACCATTTTTCGGAACCGGCTGGGCGTGTCCGGACCAATGTCGTGCTCTCGTCGTACATTTTACGCGCGGACGCTGTATGTCTACGAAACACATACTTACGGCCGCTGTTCCCAATTCTAGTAAGCCAAAACTAAGGTTCAAAACTGCTTAAGCATCACTTAATCTAGACTAAGTGATGATTAAGTGATGCTTAAGCAGTTTTGAACCTTAGTTTCGGCTTAGTAGAATTGGGAACAGCGGCCGTTAGACAATGAAGAAGACTTGGCGAATCACAAGTCTCTTTCCTCTCTTCGCCCCGCCATAGTTGGTTTTTACCCCTCATCTGTAAGTTCTCGTCTAGTTATTTGTATGTCTATGGTGCAAACATAAAACATCGTTTTGGTTTTTTGTCCGATGTTTTGAAACATTTAGTCGCTGGAGACCAAACTTTAGGTACACATTTACCTGTACCTTAGAATTTTAGTATTTTTATGGGCGCTGCCAAATCTGGGTGATGAGACAAGAGCCATAAACAGCAATGAACTCAAATTGCACAATTACCACCCAAAAAATGCATTTTTAAGAGTTATTTTATTTTTTATTTTTCATTATATTTTTAAAATAAATATAGTAAAATTATTTTTTTAATGTTTTTCTTTTACTCACAAATAATTGCCTAAGTTGCCTCCAAAATCATGAAACACTAACATCTTTAATGGCCCATATCTTATAATTTAAAGCAAACATAAATAAAGTAGCTCACACCCTTACTAGATATTTAATATACCTTTTGATTACAATTTTTTTTTTGTTTGGTTGGGTATTTTGATCTCAAATCCAAATCTAAGATTTGTATGAAACAGGCAGAAATGGGCCGCGCATACGTTCCCTGTATATGTGGCGTTGAAAATATCAACCGCCGATGAAGCATCGTTACAGATCGACACACTTAACTTCACTGTCAGGGGCGTCGCCACCGTAGACATATTGTATAAAAATCTTCGTCCGTTCGTTAGAACCTAAGAGTATGGATAATTGCAGTTCCATGGTTAGAACCAAAGATATTCAAATAAAAAAGAGATATGCTATGATGTCCGCGCTACTGTCGCCGAACTACGGCCTAATGCGCGTAGTTTGCATACAAAAAGAATTTGTTCATTTTCTTGATTTTTTTAATTGATTTTGTTAACAATAGTTTATATACGGAAAGAATTTGTTCATTTAGTTTAGCGTTCGTTTAGTTTATTTGTTAATTATTCGTTCGTTTAGTTTAATAATTAATTGGTAAACAACACCGGCGACACCCGGAAGCGCAGTCTCATCTAGTAAAAACGGCGGATAGCACATCTCTTTATATTTCAATATCTTTGGTTAGAACCTTCCGCAAGTAATGTAAAGTGTGTCAAGCAGTAGGTAGTGATACGCGCGTTCCGATAAGCACCAGTTGGAGGTTTTCGTGCATAGAAAATTATTTCGTGCAACCTTCCACGAGTATAATATTTGTTAGAAATGTAGGTTTTCAACCTCTTCACCATTAAATGAATTATATAAATGCTTCCTGAAATCTGCTTGGAAATCTTTTCGAAAAATTTCTTTCGGTGGGCCCCCAAGGATTATATTCAGAATAACAAGAATTGATATGTAGATATGAAATTACCTTATTTTTATATGAATACTGCACAAGAATCCCAACTGCTCCCCACCGAATGGAGTGTGACTGAGTCACACTCCATTCGGCGAGGGTTTGTGGTTACTGGTCGGGGTGAGGATTTGTTTGATTACTCGGTCGAGTGAGTGGATAATTTAGATGGGACTGGATTAAACTAATGCATAATCCCTTCTTTACTTAAAGACGTGCTATTCTACCAAATACACCAATAGGCCACTAGCATAACATTTAAAAAAATAATTATGGTTTAGGCAAATATTCTAAGACATTCTGTTTTTTTTTTTTATTTTGTTAAAGCGTATTTTTGAAACCTTGGCGATTTTTTGAAAATTTCAATCTGAAAAATCAGACCATTTTTCATAAACCGGAAAGACGGGACATAATTTTATGGGTGCTAAAAAACGATAATTACATAGCCGAAAATCATTTTAAAAAAGAACGTCTTCCATACGAATAGCAATAAATTGTACGGGGTTCTCTTCGTAACATCTGTAAAAACACCGCCATCTTTATCAAAAAATCAAACCAAAAGATAAGTTCGCATAAAACAAACAATAAATCTAGTGAACGTTAAACTCAAATTCAAAAATTCGCCGGAAATCAAAGTGTTGCCATATAAAAAAAAATTATCAGTGTGGAATTTTACAAAATTAAGGGAAAATAATCGGAGACAGGACATTTTCATGTAGTGACGTCACGAGCTCAAATAATGGATTTATTAATTTAAAAATAAAAAAAACTATACATTTTTTAAATTTTTTACTAACATTTTCGTAATCTTGGTAAAAAAATCTATCCACACGATTTTTTCCAAGTGTTATGAAATCCATGCAGGTGGCCTATTAGGGGATAATTTTTTCTTTTAGCTTTTGGATGTGCTGCTTAAATGACAATTTATGATATGAAGTCCTAGTTATTTTAAATTTGTAGGCTTTTTCCTTCTATTTCCAACGGTTTATAAAACGGCATTTTTCTCTTATTTGTAAATTATTGTTAATATTTTCTTGATTTATTTTCCGGTACTTACATTACCAGACAATTACACGATGCAATATATAAATCTGGCGTAGGTCTTTGAAAAGTTTATCTGGCTTTTATGACTACCACAGTCTCAACTACCAACTGCACGGAGCCAGACTATTGCATGCCCAATTTGGGGGATGTTATGGGGTTAGGAAGATAAGATGATGGGAAAGAGAAAGGTTTGAAGTTACTCATCTCTTTAATTAGAACTGCTCACTAAGCACGGCTAGTGCCATTTCGAGTAACGTTTCGTTTCTGAACATTGATCTTTCACCAGGCGATACTGATAGTATATGTAGTAGTATCTACCAATGTGGTATGTGCTTATAATTAACATTTTTCCTATTATTAACAAACTGTAGGTTCTGATAAAATGTGCAAGATTTGGACAGTCATAATGCAAGACATACAAAAACGATTTATATACTTTCATTCACTTAAATCCGTTTTTTTCTTCATTTTATTCACAAATACCCTTTTAGGAGTACCTATGATATTCATTCCTAATACTCGAGTGAATGTCCGATGTAAGGTTAATTTTATATTTCCAGGCCAATTTTTCAGAAAAGCTTCATATTATTATTTCTTATCTCGTAGGAAATATCCAATCCCTGTATGAATCGTTAGGCGTTTTAATTCAATCCACGTTTTATTTTCCGTCTATAGACGGTGATTTTATTATTTTATTACAGGCGAGCATGTTCCATGGCTTGACTGTTGATTCAGGGTATTACTATAAATTCCGTGGCACTATTTTATATAATAGGTACTTGATGGATATTCAAATCAAAAATCCATCGTGGGCGTCCTGTGGTCAATTCATTACGCTTCTTGAAAAAATAGTAACACCGTTTCATTTCCCTTGAACGTTGGCGAGTGAAACTTGAGACACGATAATAAAAAACAAAGATTTTTGATGTATTTGAAAAAGCGTTTATTTTGTTGCTTGCCAGGATTACAATATAAACACCTATATTAAGCTGCCTCTACCCGAATTTCTACCGATTTCTTACATAATATCCCCTTTATAATTTGAAGTTTTTAAGCTCTTCAAAAATATATATTTTATTTTTGAAGATAATATCTATACATTCCCCACGCCGAAGCGCAAATTATATGAAATTCCCTCGATAGAAAAAAAATCACAGTGTTTCATTAAATGCTGTTTTAGACAGCCGCCAAGAGATTTTTGGTCTATTTTAAAGAAGTCGTGTTTTATTAAACATTTTCACAATTTTACCGTTTTAAATTTAAGCACACTCTCTCCAACATTCGTATTTACATATCTCTCCATCTTCTTATTTTTAGCGGGGATACGGCGCCTTAAACAGAGAAAATTCACCGTCGAACGAAGTCATTTCTGTCACCGGTAGGGCAATGTTTTAAAATAAAGTGGTTTAAAACATTTTTATTAGTTTATATCGTGATTTTTTAAATGACTTTATCAGCATTATTTGAATAAAATCGATAAAAACTTTTTTGTAGTCCATCATCTGTGTCTGTATTTTTTAACTAGTGAAATCAATATCGAAAATCGTATTGATTAAATTGACAATATAATTTCATACAATAAATAACACGTATTTGTTTAAATAACGAAATACAGAATTATTGCATTCACTCCGAAATAATTTGTTTAATTTTTATATACGTATTGTTAAGAAGGGTTTTAATTTTTTATAAAATTATCTTCAATTTTCTTGTAACACGAATTCCTGTGCAATGGTAAACCTAATAATTTTTAAAATATTGGCGGATTATTTTCGCTAAATCGATATCTGGAGAGGATGTTAGGAATTCCTTGTACAATGTACGTATATATTATGTAGCTACCTTATATCTTGAACACATTAACGGCAAACTACAATATAACTGACCAAGCTTGTTGGCCAAAACCCGGAAAAGTTTCATCACTTTTAAATGAAATTTTCTCAATGGCGCTAATATTACAGTTAGAGAAAAGCAATAGTTCAACGGTAAGGTATTTCAAGCTGAACCAAGCTTGCGTTTGGCCACCGGCCAAGCAACGAACAATATTAGTCACACGCAACTGAATATTTCCATAATATCCACGGATGTAATATAATATTAATTTATTGTATCATAATACTAGCTGACCCGACGAACTTCGTACCGCCTCAGAATCAATAACTGCTGTGTTAACTTATTTATTAGCTGAATTAAATTAAGTTTTTTTATTATGTTAAAAATTACACAATGAAGCAATTATCGATGCGCCACTGTTATTTTGTTTTTGTAAGTATCAGAGATGGCGTTGCGTACGGATTTAGTGATTATCTTACTTTTCCACTTACGGGAATTGCGTTTCATTTTTTTTATATGTGTGAGGGAGATTTATTATAATTATTTTATTTTTCCTTTGGAGGGGTGCAGACATACGTTCACCGTTAGTCTCATATTCTACTATTGACATTTAAGTGTGTAAGAAAGAGGGGCAGCATTATATATTTAAGAACAAAAGCAAAACAATCTGCTCTTTGACATTTGACGTTTATGAATTTTTGGAATTCACTCATATTTCAATATTATATTTATCACAACATTGCTGCAGCTCTTTCAAAAGATGTGAATTTGTTCCATACAAAATGTATAAGGAAAATAATTTTCTTCATATTTTTTTTCTTGAATTTTTCCGATGTTTTAATTCTGCTATTCGGGGCGGAGACAAATCCAATAAATTAAAGATCATAAAAATCGGTCCTGCTGTTCTTGAGTTATAAATGGTGTAACTAACCCGACTTTGTTTTATATAAAAAAAGATAGTTTTTTTGTGCTGTGGACGTGGTGCATTTACTGCACTTGCCACTTAATTATATTTTGCATGCAAAACTCACGCTTGAAGGCACGCGATGCGAAGAAAAACAGATGCTTTGTTGGCCTAATTTGCTCTAAATTACTTTGTTTGTTTTGATGCAGTCCAAAGGAGATGAATTGATTTCTTTCTGTTTTTTCTGAAAACGCCGCTGCCCCCGTCTCACGCCATTACCAAGTAGAGTAATATTAGCAAGGTCGTGCCCACAGAGGATGTGGGTGTCTCAAGTTCGTTAATTTGTTGCTTGTATGGTTGGTTGAATTTAAATGTATATATTCTATCAACCGCCCACTAATCAGTTTAAACACTTTTAACTGTTCTGTCAAAAGTGATGGAACGTGTGATCAATGACAAACTGCTCACATACCTCGAGAAGAACAAAATTATTAACGACCGTCAATACGGATTCCGGCGGAACCGCTCGTGCGGTGATCTTCTCGCGTATGTGACGCATGTTTGGGGACGGTGCCTGGAATGTTTTGGTGAGACCCAAACGGTTTCACTGGACATTTCCAAGGCCTTTGACCGGGTTTGGCATCGAGCGCTTGTCAACAAACTGCGTTCTTACGGACTTCCCGCATCCTTGTGTGCGTGGATTGCCGACTTTTTGAGGGGGAGGTCGATTCAGGCGGTTGCTGACGGTTTCACCTCTTCCTCGCATTCGATAAATGCTGGCGTCCCACAGGGATCGGTTCTGTCTCCGACTTTGTTTCTGTTGCACATCAACGACCTCTTGTCATGTGCACCGATTCATTGTTACGCGGATGACAGTACAGTCCATGATAGCTTTTTGTTTGACAAGCCTCCAAAGGGCACACAAACCCCAATAGCTCGGAGGGCTTTGAAGCAGAGAATGGACGGTTACCTCGAGAGTGTTTTCTCTTGGGGTAAGAATAACCTCGTCGAATTTAATGTTTCAAAGACCCAATCATGTCTGATAACGTCTAAAAGGGATCGAAATGATAATCTAGTGTCCTTCAACGGAAGCATTCTCCCGAACAGGACCTCCATTGATATGCTTGGTGTAACTCTTAGTGACCAGCTCAGGTATGGGGGCTCCATCGAATCCAGAGTTAAGTTAGCCTCTCAGAAACTGGGCGTACTGTACAGGGCCCGCAGATACTTTAATAGTACTCAACTGTTAACCCTGTACAAATCGCAAGTGCGCCCCACGGTTGAATTTGGCAGCCACCTCTGGTCTGGAGCTCCAAAATACCTAAAAAAAACCCTTGACTCTGTGCAGAAACGGGCGGTCCGTTTGATAGATTCTCCCATCTTAACAGACGGATTGCAATCTTTAGAGCATAGGCGTCAGGTGGGAATGCTGTCCTTGTTCTACCGGTATTACAATGGAAGATGCTCCGAGGAACTAGCGTCATTGATCCCCTCGGCACCGGTGCATAGTCGGGAAACACGCCAAACACGCGCCCAACATTTGTACACAGTTGATATTAGTCACATGAGAACGGGTCGTTTTTACGATTCGTTCTTGAGTTCAACAGCTCGGCTATGGAACGATTTACCGGCCTCTGTGTTTCCTCCCTCCTACAACATGAGTCTCTTCAAGACCCATGTTAACTCCTTCCTTTCCTCAAAAAGACCCTCCACACAGCATCCTCAAAGATGACATAGGCCCTGAGGGAAATTATTTTCCTCAGGGCCTCCTGTGTGGAGTTAATGTAAAAAAAAAAAAAAACTGAATAAATAAACGAATGAATGCTGAATTGAGGCACCAAAATAATATAATAATATTTTTATTTATTTAAATTGCGTCTGACACAAATAATATCTATAAACAAATATTTCTACTAATTTTGCATTAAATCCAAAAATAAATGCATGGAAAAGATAGCGTGCTTTTCCTCTTGGTCTCAAAGAAATGATCAAATTAAATAAATTATTTTAAAATTTAAAAATCAAGTTATTAATTAGGCAGGTTTTTCGCTACCTATTAATTTCAATGCTTTATTTTTTCAGTTGACACCCCCTGTCCATTGCATTGAGAAAAATAATACTTTTATTCTTAATTGAAATAAAACAACTACTTTGTTACCACGTTTAAAATTTTTTTTAATACCGGCCGGTTTCCCCTAACACAAGCATCTTCAGGATATAAAATTAAACTGCCGAGCGATTCTATATCTTTTTTGGGATCGGTATTAGATAACGGACGTTATCTCCTGTCAGTTTTGTGTGATTTTTACATATTCACTGTCACATATTTTAGTTTAGATCGTTTTAAACACTAATTCCTCCAAGTATGCATGATTATTATTTATTCATTTAATGTACGTTGTACGTAGAAAAGGCAAATAATTGCCATAAAAATCACACAAATCTGACGGGAAATTACGTACGTTATCTAATAACGACCCCACAAAAGATATAGAATCGCTCGGCTGATCTTATTATTCTTCTATTATTATTCTTACTCCTTCGTATCATTCAACCTTTTTCGTGAATTTTTTTAAAGAATGTAGAGGAAAATGTCTGCACAAACTCACGTGAACTTTCGTAGTAGGTTCTTGGCATACTGATACGGTAAAGCCAGACTTGTTTTTGATGGTTTCGGCGGTCCTTTTAGTTGATGAATTGGACGCTCTGTCCTCTATGAAAACTTACGCCACTCAGGTAAAGTCTGGCAAAACATTTTAAACCCATTGAACATTGCATTGCAATTAGACCGTGCTGCGTACCGCGAGCTTTTGTACAAGAAACAGCATGATGCATCCTCGGGCACAAAGCTCGTCCCTCGCAACAGCCAAAATAATACTCTCTGAATGTGGTGCACTAGGAAGAATGATTGCATTGGACACATATTAAACTTGTTTTATATTTCCACTCTAAGCATAGATACATTTATAGCCTGTTCATTTTAAAAATTAAAAATAAATGAATTAATTACTTTATTATAATTTTGACATATGAAGATATTAGTACATATGTGAAATATAAATGTAGGAGAGATGCAGAATATTTTCTTAGTCCTCCTCATTGGGAGATGCTATGCTGAGGGGAAGTAAGTTTTGAATAGGGTTTTAAATGGAAACCCGGTCGCCGAAAAATGTAAACAATTGGTATTTTACCAAACTGTTGCTGTCAATGTCGCTCTTACTACCCCGAAAGGGACAACTCTACCTCATGCTGATAATACCTATGTAAATAAAATCATCAAAATTTAGATTTTGTTTTTCCCCCTCCAAAACTGGACCGATTTTTATTTTTTTACAAGCTGCGTTTTGCTTTTATAAACAATACATAACTAGTTTGTATACTGAACGTCTGTTGATGGCGTTCAAACCAAATCAAAATTTTACGATTTTTAAAGGGTCCTAACTCCTATAAGAAGTAACATGGAGGTCGAAAAATCCCCAATTTATGTAATAAAAAAATCAATTAATAAAGAAAACTAAAAAAAAAACTTATAAAAAAAATCAAAACTTACCGACGCGCATAGTGGTCGATATCTAATGTCGAATGTTAAAAAAATATTTGTCGTGTTGTCAAAACCCAGAGAGGAAATTGGGGAATACGTTTGTATGGACAATTTCCTTGCCCGATTTCCTTTTACGGAATTATTATGGTACAACTTCATTGATTTTTCAGTATGATGATTTTTCAAAATACTCATCAATTATTTTCCCGATAATTCCTTAAGTCAAGACGTGAACATTAGGTTTGCAACTTTCAACGTTTATCCACAGAAGATTTTGGAAGGATCCAGTTGATCATAAGTTGTGCTATTGTGTACGTGGTCAGAATAGTAATAGTAATTAATTAAACTTTTTCGATTTTAAATGTGTGATTATCAATTGATATAGGGTGAATAATAATTAGTACAACTGGTCAGGCAGGGGAATCCATGAATGCAATGGTTTGATTTAAGATAGAATTTTGTAATTAATAATAGTCGTGGGTGTAGCCTGTTTTGCATTTACTGTGATTGTACATTTAGATCACCTAGTACTGCATTAATTTTAAAAATCAGAAACTAGCATGATGTATCAGCTAGCAACCATTTATATACTGGCTCTTTCGTTAAATATCTTCGGTATTGTTTAAACATAGGTAGGTAACACGCAATATACTACCTACGTAAAGCGTAAAACAAAGCGTATTTTGAAATATTTATTTTTACATTTATGTCGCGGACAACTTTTCGTGTTATCAAAACAATTTATTTTCCGTGTGTGCTTTGCACGACGTTTTCAAGTGATTGTGTCAAACATACTGACAGGTTATTTGTGTGAGTGCTTTAGTTTCAGCTTGATATTGACATTCGTAGAAACAAAGCTCCCATTTGACAGGAGTTAGTACTTATTTATAGGTATACAGTACACACTACCTACTCATTAAACACGACTGATAGGTTATTATTTATACCTTCACACCCGCCTATTTTATGTAATGAATTAAAACTAGTAAAATTTTGTGTACGTTTTGTTGATTTATCTCTGCGAAAATTCATTACGATCATTATCAACACATGTCCAAAAATGACATTTTGGAATTAACTGAGATATTATAATTAACTAACTAATTGACGGCCGGCGTGGTCGAGGGGTAAGGCTCTTGACTTGCAATCCGACAATCGATGGATCGAATCCCGGCGTGGGCAAATAAATTTTATTTGATTAATTTGTGTTATTTCACAATTAATTAATTTTAAATAACAACAGTATATTTGCTGCACGTTCCAGAGTGGAAGATTCTCGGAGTATCGCCCTTGTGTAAGACCACCATTCAGAATTGAAAAGTTTCTTGAAATGGCTTTAGTCGTGTTTGGTGATCAGATCTGAATAGCCGGGTACCCAACATTCCTCTTCCCCATCTTCTTCCCCTCCCCACTACCGTCAGCCTCACAACATATCCAATTGGGGTTGCCGTAGTCTCACTGGTTCCAGACGGCAGCAGTTGGGACTCTTGTGAGGTAGAGTTCAGTTTTAATAACTCTTTATCAGACGTTCCCGGGTAACGAATAACCTGATAAGAAAATGTTGCAATGAGTGAGGACTTAGCAGAGGAATTGAACCCTGAGTGGGAACCTGACGCATTTTTAAACTCAGCCACTAACTGTTCATTATTTGAATTGGTATTGTTCTTTAGAACTATGTAACATAAATTAATATAACATTTGTCTAACTACATTATCAACACGACAGAAAATACTTGTTAAAAATACAATTTATTTAATGATACACGAAACACGCAAAGGGAGAAAGAAGAATGTTCACTCAATTGTTAATCCATCCTTTTGACCTCTGTCTATTCAGCATTCTTATCAGGTTAGTGTGTATTGTATACCGTCCGATTAAACTCTGACCTCCTTCATATCCTCAGAGCAGGTGTCCCAAGTCCCTAACATACGGAGCCCCTGTATAATCCCACCTCAAATCTGGTAAATCACACCTGGACGAGTAGGTACTCCAGGTGGTACAATCGTTTTATATCGTAAATACACGAAAACACCCTATTTATATTCACTTCACTAGAAACTTTCAATGACTGCATAATCTTAGATATTTTGTTTAGTAATTGTAAACTTAAAAAAAAAAAAAAAACCGTTGACTGATGAAAAATTGAATTTATTGCGATATTTTTTAAATCGTAAATGTTGATTGTCTCATAACTACATAATATTTTGATTTGTGTTCGTATACGAACACAATACTCATGGGTGCATTGCACGCATAAAGCATTTTTCAGACTGTTTCTCGAAGTGATAATGGAAAAGAGTTAATTTTTTTAAATAATAACAAGTTAATTTTTATTATATGCAAATTCGAGTTGTTTCTCGCTAATAACAATAAGTAGGCCTAAGCAAATCAAAAGGCTGTTTTTTTCGGTGACGTTTGGCATATCCATCGTATTGATAAAGTCATTAAATATAATCTTCATTGGTGACCGGCCAACTCAGAATGAAACCAACTCAGAACCACCTCAGAAAGGTCATTAAGAGTGATGGTAAAACAACGTAAAAAATTGGTTAAATAGGTTACGTTAGGTTAGGGTTAACGGCTATTTAAAAAAAATCACAGCTTTTAATGAGGTGTTGAGTTGATTTCATTCTCAGTTGGCATGGAACCATTTTCATTAATATAACCTACCACTAATGAATATGTAAATGCTCCTCCCAAAACGACGAGCTATCAGCTCCCAAACTATGGCGAGTAAAAGCAAATTTAAAAAATAAAGAAACATTGATATTGATTGTTTTAAGTGTACGTTTTTTTTTACATAATATGTATGTTTTAAATAAATAAAAATAATAAAAAAAGTATTATATGCGCCAATACATACCGACGATCCCGAAGAACAATGTCGGTTCTGCTAAAAATTGAAAATCGTTCCGTTGGCTGACTTGTTTTAAAAGTCTGTATTTTCGGAATTTTTGACGAAATGAAATGAAACAACGACACTACATTTCTTGATCTCAAAAAACAGTAAAAATGCAGAAACGAAACTTTAAACAGCTCTACTGCAAAACTACGAAATTGCACATCCGAAATTGTTCTTAGGACTGTCGACCGTCGATACAATCTTAAGATTGTGTTTGAGTCAACTCTTTATGCATCATCGATCATTATCAACATTACTCATTACCTTTATGTGAGTATAAGATTTGACTTTTCATCTATTTGGAGATTATATATTTATATATAAATTACATGTTAGCGTTGATTGAGTTAACTCCAACGCCGGTATGTAAGCTGGTATAAGATTTAATGTGAATTTACGATTTATATGTATCTGTCATAAGATTCGCACAATGGAGTACGATTGGTAAAGTGGTGGTGCTTCGCACAAGACGCACCGAGTAGCGAGTTGGATGGATGTTTCTTGGCTGGAATCGGCGCAATGTCGGGAGAGAGGAGGCATTGACTCTGCCGGTCCGCCAGGCCAGGCCAGGTAGAGGTGGTAGGTGGTGGCTGCGCTGGTAGTCGGGCGGGGCGGGGGGCAGGGGGCGGACAAAGGCAGGAAGTGTCCGCAGTCCGCACGAGGAATGCGCGACCTTCGTGCGCCTGTTGACTGCTCGCTGCTCTCTGCTTTCTGCATTCTGTTCTCCGCTCTCCACATCACGCTCTTCTTCTACTGCCAACATTAGATGATGAATGAAAATATCTACTACCTTTTCCTCCCTAATAGCGCAAAAGATGTAAAATTCCCATCAGTTATTATCATCATAATATAATATAAGAAATAATAATATTATGAATGATCGCATTATAATACGATTCAAATTGCATTAAAATGCAACGCGCAGTGCAATTTTAAAGAGCCTCAGGACATTACTGGTGTAGTACGTTACTACGTAGTACTAACAATTTATAACAAAGAAGCCTTTGAATTTTTTACATTTACTTTCCTATTTCCGTCATAATTTTGTTCCGTAGTACATATGCATTATTAAGAGCTTTTGTAAATGTCTGTAATCGTACGTCATGGAGAACAGCTTGCTATACTATATAAAGCTTTTGAATCTTTTTTACATTACCTTCCAATTTCCGCCATCGTTTTTCCTGCCTTGATGAAACTACATAATTTATTTATTGTAATAATCTCCATGACTGACAAAGGTAATTAGCCAACAACGGACAATTTAGGTTCTACATTCTGTTGTGTACAGAATACAGATGGTAAGCCCGAGCCACATCGCAAATAATTTTCCCACTGCTGTTCATAAAAGCTCGCGTGAGACATATTTTATTTATGAAAGCTCTAGCGTGTGCTAAAAGAATTTTTGATTCACCTGGAATGAATAGTCCCGCAAATGTGTGAAATAGCACGTGGTGCGAAACCAGGTAGATGCATTTTTTGTTCGAGCTAGAATTGGTGGTAAATAATAATCCGACGTGTACAATGGAATCTCAGAGGTTCTGTTGTTAACTTTATGACGCACTTGAAAAGCATACTTCAACGGACAGGTATTTGGTCTTTGCTTCCTGTGAAAAGTAGGTAATAACCTCATTGTTTGCGGTAGTTTTAGAGAAGGTTAGGCCGCCCAATAGGAAATGAGACCCCATTCATTTTATTTGTTGTGTTTAGCACTAACAATGGAGAGTGTTTCAACAGCTTCACAACTTACTATTACTATTGTCTTTCCGATTCACTGGTCACAAGACGAATATTTACAAAAAAACTCTTATTTGAGTGGGCGCTTTGCAAAAAATATCACTTCGATAACGTGTTCGTGTGCAGGATTGAATCAGCATTTCTACTGATTGCCTAGTCGCTAAGCGTGCCCGTTTTTTTTAATCTGATAGACCAATGATGGGCCGGGAAAGGCTGGGCAGTCTACCTGGCTTTTAGTTCTCAGAGTTAGCCTACGAATCAATCACACCCTCAAAGACAACGCATTGAATTTTAATTCACCTGCTTCGGTAGTTCTACGTCCTGACAAGGTGATGTTAATGCATTCCTTACACATCACATTTCAAACGATGCACAGAATTCTGTTGTAACCTCTCTTTCAGTTACATGATTATTATATGAGAAAGAGGGAGATGATCTTACGAACTGAGCTGTTGGTGAATGGTATCATAGTTTTATTGTTTAATCCTTCTTTATTATATTACTGTGTAGTGAATGCACTGATCACAAAATCTCCTTTTTAAAAAGAAACACAAAAATTTCCGGGTTACAATTAACCTGACATTATTTGAATTTCTCCTACTTCCTCCACTATTAACGTGGAAAATTTTTGCTTGTGCGTTATTGGAGATCTTACCTAGCTGAGGATTGAATCCAAGGTTCATAAAAATGCGTTTAGCAAGGTGTTAGCTCGTACGGGCCTTTTTCGAAAAAAAAACTCATCGGGCCGCTTTCAAAATTTCGAACGCATGACGTATAGCTAGAAGTAAAACACTGCCACTCGTATTGCAGTTAATTCAAATGTCGCAGTGGAACACTGACTTCAAGCTACGTCACGAATTTATAGCCAATCACTGCTCTATCCCCTCGATGAGCTAAAAGCATTTTCTAAAAAGCTTGGTTTGAAATTCGTCCACTCGTCTTCTATCCGGTTAGTAGTAACTCAAAAAGTGTGTGATATACCGACCTGAACTAAAACCTATGTCTCTAATTTGTATCAGATCTTTCCATTCCTAGGACATTGACAGTGCCAAAGAAATTGATTATACGTAATGTGACCAGACGTCTCGTTTTCACCGGGACCGTCCCCTTTTCAGGCAGCGTGTCCCGGTATCCCCGAATACAGCCTCGGGACGCCGTAATATCCCGTTCCCTAAAAGAAAGAAACTCGCAATAGAACTTAAAAAATATACACAAATGTACTGATAATCTTGAAATATATAAAATATGTAGCTAATCCTAATATGACACGAAAAAAGCATTACTACCTTATCAATTATATTGTATGAGATTGTGAGGCTCCTAAAACGAATAGTAGCGGTAGCTGCAAGACGAGTTGTGATCTAGCCTTCTACACAGTTAAGTTAATTCACTCGTCAAATCCATGCTAATTTTAGTCAAAAACATTTTTGCCTAACATATTGCTTTATTTCGTCTAATAGTAAGAAAATCTCTTTAAATTTTGAACAAGGGTGTAGAATTTCAATCGTCCATGCGATTGGTAACCGCAAGATGAATTGTGGTCCAGCCTCTTTTGTACAGCGCTCTTGATGTGATTTTTTTCGAAAATATATGTAAGTTGTCCAAATTTATTATTATTAAATACTTACCATTTTTTCGGTGTCCCGTTTAAGGGAAAACATAAATGGTCACATTAATTATACGTTAAGAATGTCGATGTTTGAAAATCTTTGATCAATTTCAACAGAAGTGAAGAAAATTTAAACTAATAGACACGAACACGCCCCCAGCACTATTCTATCCGTTTATAACCTCAGTGTTGTTGTAATAATGTGACACGTAGATAACAATTTATCTTCATGTGTTACTTCGTCTCTGCGCGCTGCCTCTGCGAAGACAAAGAAATAGAAGTAATTTGAGGAGCTGATGGAAAATAAATCTTTTATACCTTATAGGCCGGTTTATGATTCTGTATGCATTCTTAAGGCTGCGGTCGGATGTTGAGATTCCATTGGGTCTGACTCACGTTGACGTCATTCCCCATGAATAATAATGTCCGAACCGTCTGATCATTTTTTTATACGCTCGCAAAGTGTTACTGAATGGAGAGTAGATGTAATTTCTTGTTTAAATTGCATCCATCTTGAATACATCTTAATATGGTAAACGCAGAACCGTGTGAATTATTATTTCAGTCTACCTTAGCTTCGACGTACCAAATGTACAGCAAATATATGCCAAAAATATATTATTGAAGCTTTTCAAAAATAATGAATCCTCTACTAGACAAAAATATATTATTGAAGTTTTTCAAAAATAATGAATCCTCTACTAGACCATGTATGCATAACACTAGATCGAATAAAAACGATATAAAAAATATTCCAAGTTATAAAACCACTTTCGGACAAAGAAACTATACATACTTTGCAACAAAACTCCATAACATCCTTCCCTAAGACATAAAACTAATAAAAAATCCTAATGAATACAAATCAAGAATAAAAATATGGCTAAAAGAGGTCAACGAAAAAACCCTAATGAAGACACTAAAAACGACATAGAAGACAAATAAACCATATTTAAATAACTTTAGTCCGCCTCGGCACAGGACCCCCTAGTGAGGAGGACTAAGAAATACAATAATTTATACTTAATTTCACCATTATATTTTGTATGTAACAATTATTTTATATAGTCGCTAAAATAAAATAAAAAACCTAAGTACTATATTATAGCAGTAAATCTACTGTATAATACAGCAATAGTAAACGAACAGTGCGAATAATTAATATAAATTTTTCTGTTTAAATTTCTAAGTGATTGCTCGTATTTTAAGATAGAAATATCGTTTCCATTATGAACTATGGATATTAAATATCTATCTGTCCATTTTTATTCTTTAGTGTTTCTGGCTTTCATTCACCATTCAAGGGTGTTCTAAAGTCTAGACTTCTAGACCATCAATTCAAAATATGAAGAGAGGAAAGGCGAATTTATATATTATTTTGAATGTCCAAAAATAAGTACTCACCGTTGATTTGGTGTTTCAATTATTGTTCAATGGACCCAAGATTTCGTAAAATAAGAGTATACTCTATTTGGGAGGCGGGTGTGAGTACCGCCGCCCCGGGAACCATTTATTGGATAATCAACACCTCTGCCATAGGTCACCCCAAGTGGTTCGCTACTTTTGGTGACTTAGCACGGGTGCCCGGGTTCATGGGGTTAAGTTTTCCGGATTTTGGCAGTGGATGCGTCTGCCCACCAACTGCGCGGCAGGCCGGATCGGGAAAAACTTGTTTCGGGAAATCTGTCGACCTCTCCAGCAGGACTCTCTCGGGACATTGCCTTACACCCCAGTGGGAGGGATAGACACATACGTCCGTCACTCCCGGACACACTGATACCAAAATTCCTACCTACCCCTCTACCTTTTCTTTCCCAGAACTTCCTCTCCTCCCTTTCCCTAAAAAGAACCTCCACACAGCATCCCCAAAGATGACATAGGCCCTAATGGGAATTAATTTCCTCAGGGCCTCGTGTGTGGGGCTAATGTAAAAAAAAATACCCATATTAAAAATATAGCGCAGTTTTGTGCTATTTTACTTCAAGTGCGCTTTAGTAAGTAAACTTAAATAATTATTTAGTATTCAGTGCTCATGTTCTTAAAATTACTTCTAGAATGCTTCTTCCATTATATTGATAAAATAATATCAAATGACACGACGTATATACCTATAGCGATAACAGAAAAAATAATTAAAAACATTATTATAGACATTGAACATAAAAAAGTAGGAAACAAATCAAACAGTTTCCGGGAGCTTGAGAAAATGGCTTAATTTAAAACGGCAACAAAAAACCCAAAACATTGCATGTGATTTTTCGCTTTGTGCCCCTTTAAAATGTAAAACATTGTTTCTATGCATTGACGTATGATATCTTTCTATGGCCGTTCCTCTCAAGCGATTGATGAGATAACCAATGATGGTGTTTCGTTTACTTTAATTCGGTGTGATGTTACGTCGGCGATTATTTCAATTTTAAACTTAACCCGAGTCAAAAGAAATCTAAAGAAACCCGTTATTTATGTTGGAGAGATATTTTATCTAAAAATTATGCAACAAAGTACGTCTAAAGTACCTACGCCAGCACCCGTTTTGGCTGAATGTTGATATTTAGAGCGAAACTGAATAAATTTTACTATGTTAACGAATTTCATTGTATTTTAAAACATTTTAAATTTTTTACTGTTCTGTACTGCAGAGATAATGGATAAAATGGCATCAAAGAAAAAGTTAATAAATTATGCTATTTTCTCTTACAACTGCGAACTTTTTGCTCTCATTTACGCCGGGAACAACTTCACTGTCTTTTTTTTTTAAATTCATAAATATGCAAATCTTCATTTAATAAACAAAAACATTTAATTTACGTATTATTGTGACACTCCATAATTTTTTAACGAGATGCTGTAAACCTGAAAGGTTTAGTTGGTTTTAATCCAAATAATTAATGGCTTCCATGGAAATAAGCTCTCACAGTGTACTTTTCATTCTACGATCATAATTATGTGTGTAATTTCCGAACATTAAACTTACCTTGTTACCTGGTGAATAACTTAAGTGCGAGTTGTTACTAATTTGTTTTCATGTGTGTGTAAAACGAGAAAGTTTTCATATTAATTTAAATTAATAATAATGATATTTGAATGATTTGTATAGCGCCGTTTTGTGAAAAATCACCTCATGGGCGCTGTCTATATAACATATTTTTAAAATCTTACTTCCAACTACAAACTAGACAAACAATTAAAAACAACTTATTGTTAAAAATTGCATCCACACCGGTTCATCGATCATTGATGCGAAAATATATGTACAATGATTGAACCAATGAACGCGATGCTGCGTAAAAATGTGTATACTGTTTATTCATACTCTGCATAATTATTTGTACAGCGTCGTTTTTGTAAAAAAAAAAAACACCCCAAGGGCGCTGTACAAATACACATATTTTTTTATGCTCGTTCTTATTGCTAAGTAGATACTACACAATCTATCATAACAACTTATGATAGATAGTGTTGTATCAACTTAACAACTTAAGGCTAACAGATTGCATCCACATCGATCAATAATACAAAACTATAATGTGTACTTACAATTCATTTGATATTAAAAAAACAACAAAACCCACACATTCTTTATATGTACAGGCAAATCTGGCAGATCACTTATTATTTTTAATAAAGAAAAAGGAGTGTCAGGAGAATAATTGTCGCTCGAGCGGATGGATGAAGAAATTGCGGACGTCCCTGGAAGTTACGGTACGATCAAGTGTATCAAATATTTAAGACAGGTCGTGTCAAAAGCTAGAATTAGACCTCTAGAGCGGATGAACCGAAATAAGAATTTCAGTAGAATATTATACTATATTATGACATGCAGGTGCATGGATGGTGGAGGAAGTTTGGACGATATTGCTTGATCATGTAATATCGGTAGTATAATGGAAGAGTAGGTACTTATGTATGAAATGACCTATTTCTTCAAATAAAATAAGGTTTGTTTGCTAAAACAGAGTTGAGTGGCGATCCACCCTCTCCGGGGGAACTAGCATAATGGCTAAAATCATACCTCTGATAAATTCGTTCTAACTGCTCCCTCTTTCTCATAAACGTCTCATCTACCTAACACAAAGAGAGGTTAGACCGGTGCTCTCAGAGCCAGAGCCGTGGTTAGCAAGCATTCTTGTGTGAAAAGCACTACCGAATGAACTCATCATGTTTCATGCTATAACACAATAATACGTATACGATATATAATTCCAAAGCTTATTAAAGTTCCACTGATGGGCCAAATATTATTTGGTATCTCCCATTGCGAGAAGTTTGTTTTACTCTGAATGGAATGACGTGAACCGTTATGCGAAGTTCCGTCCATGCCGCGAGCCCGCAGCCAGGAGCTTTGTCAGTGGCGTAACTACACGGGCAGAAACCCGGGGCCATAGGAACCATTTTTTAAATGTTGGATAACAGTATTTTCTAGGTACATATATTATCATGTAACAGTTTGTCAAAACACATGTTGAGAGTCGCTGTATTATTTACATATCGACTGGTTTTGTAAAACTCTTTAAGAAGCCGCTCTCCGAATTTCTACCGATTTCTTGCAAACCTCCCTTAAACATTTGAAGTTTTTAAGCTCTTGAAAATTTGAAATTCCCTCGATAGAAAAAATCGCAAAGTATGCTCCAAATTTTTTTTATTTTCAAGTCTGTTTCCGTTATTTTGCAAGTTATATGTATGAAAAAATTCACATTGTTTCATTAAATACTGTTTTAGACAGCCCCCAAGATTTTTGCTCTATTTTAAACGAGCCGTGTTTTATTAAAGATTTTCGCAGTTTTTGCATCAATTTTGGCGCTGTAAATGTAAGCGCTCTCCTCTAACATTCGTAATTTCGCAACTCTCCATCTTCTTCTTTTTGGGGCCGGTAACGGAGCCTTAAGCCAAAAAATGAAAACTTTACAGGAGACAATAAAAACGAATATTTACAAATTAATAAAAATCTTGAAACATATGAAAGTTGTTATTTGTTATTCAAATTTTTTGTATAAAATATTGCAATTTTATTTAAAATTATGAAAAATTTGAGGGTTGCGTAATTTCATCCACGGTTTTTTGTAATAACCTAAAAAAATTATACATTATTTTTGTTTGTAGTATTAAAAATATCTCAATTAGCAATTGCCCTGTTGTACTTTCAAGATTATTCTTTATTACTTCTGAAAAATAACATTACCAGAAACCATGAATTAAAGGGTTTTACCAAAACACAGTCGATTATTATACCTACCAACTTTAAATAATAACTACCTAACTACACTGGATTAATAAACACTTTAGATAGTTAAACGGGTCGAAGTACATGCGTTATTCTGTCATAGTTTGTCCAATATAATTTTGAAATAATATGTATTACAATTACGTGTATGTATTATTATTGTTTAAGGCTCTATTTAATTTGGCATGTTGTTTTTCATATTTTAGGAAACTAACTTGATTATTTTTGGGTATTCCTTTTTCTAACATGTTGTTATACCAAAGTAAATTCTTTTACTAAGTTCTCTAATAAAATGTTGATATATTGTTGCACTCTTTTTGTATGATTTATAACAAATTGTAAGAAAATGTGTTAATGTCTTGAACTTTTTTTTATCAACAAAATGGTTAGTATTATTCAATTTTTTTGTTATAGTGAACATGTAAGTATACCTAAATTCGTCAGTTACGGTGAGCTTGGGTTATATATAGTTACATTAGATTAACAAAAATGTCAAAACTCACTGACCAATATCGACTGTAAATACTGACCGTCCAAAAAAATGTTAGTTTTTTTTTCTGCGGAGTTCTTGTTCAGTTCCGCCACTGGACTTCGTCCTATCACAAGAAATGGCGAAGCATCTCCCGACATGATCTGAACAGCCTGTATTGGTGTTGGTGGCCGGTTGGTTACCTTGCTGCATTCTCCTAACGCCACGTGATAACCTAACCTCACTCGCCCAAGACCAGTTTCCGATATAATGCACTCAAATTATTGCACGCGATGCTCCTTATGGCTTAACTCTGCCATATGGCAAACGTAGATACACTAGGCTGGGCCGTCAATATCTGGAATTTTTTTTTGAGATACCGTTCTCTCAGGGGTCTCATGTTGCGTATGATTATTTAGTTTACTTCCTCATTTTTATTTTAAAATTGAGTTGTCTACTTTTGGACTTTATGGGAAAATTTTGCAAAAAAATGATGTAGTAACCGTTTTTTCCAAGTAGATTATCAGTTCAATTGTATTTTTCAGATTCATTATTAATTACTTTTGGCCCTATACGGTGAACTGAATGTAGGATGGACAATCTTGCCACCGGCAATCCAACCAGATTTAACAACATTTTTCTTTACGTAATATTCACGGTCCAGTACAATTTGATGTCTCTAGTGTGACAAACAATAGGTTTTCCACATATTTTCCGCGGTTCTACATAGAATTACGTAATAAGTTTTAGGAATGTGGGAGGATATTACATAATATGTGATGAAGGTAGATTTGTCCGTAAATAATTATTTACTTGTAGCAAAACAACATAGTAAACGGGCGCCCGCAGACGTTAGTTACGGAGACAGTTGCGTTGCAACTGTTGGGAACATTGACGTAAATTGATCGAAGGTTGGGAACGTAAAAATCCATTGTAGAGGAGAGACTTTTTATTTCAGAGACTATTTTTGAATTTGTATGAATTTGGAATAGTTTTTACAATTGTCGACTCTCGTTTGCGGGTGTAAAACAAAAAAATATGATTTGAAAGCCTTTGACCTCTGATACAAAATAATAAATAATAGATTATTCCAGAATCTATGCAGGGGTAGTGTAATGCAATACATCCCAGAGTGGAAGACTCAATATCGCCCTGGTGTAAGACCACCATTCAGAATTGAAACGTTGCTTGAAATCATATTTGGTGACCAGATCTGAATAGCCAGGTACTTTTCCATCTCCTTCCCCTCCCCAATACCTTCCGCCTAACATATCCCGATTGGTGATGCCATAGTCTCACTGGCTCCAGACGGGAGCAATTGGGTCTCTTCTGTGGTATTCATACAAAATTAATTAAAAAAATGAAAATTTCGAAATAATACAAAAATAGACAAAATAAAAAAAAACACAAATAAAACAGAAAAATATTAAATACAAGGAATAATGACCGTAACTCGTCTTGAGAGATTACAAAGCCAAAAGTAGATAGTATAGAATACATGTATTTTTAATTTTTAGACAGCATAATTTTTAATAATAATTTTTTGAGACCCCTTTTGAGTATCCTTCCAAAACCCTCCCTAGCCGTACATGGCTCAAGCGGTAATAATTTAATGATTGAACATAATGTTTATTGGAAATGGCGTTTGTTCGATATGGACATCCTGCGTCTATTGTAATACGAAAGCTCATTCTGCCATCGATCGATAGGTCCGTGGCATTATTATAATTTATTGACCCTTGATTAAACGTTTGTTTACCTGATGTAATTACATTTAAAAAATCATATTCGTTATTAAAAATAATTAAACAATTTGATTTAACAAAGTTTAAAGTTTAAACCAATGAATTATTATTATTTTTTGTATAAAATATTAACTTAAATGTATCGTGTTGGTGGGCGCGATTATACGTATTTACAATAAATGGTGTAATCATAAATATGATGTTTTCTTTTGTGTTAACATTGATGACTGTCATTTGGATCGATATTTACGTACACACTAGTAGTTACTATCCTGTTTCGTACAATCGTACATCACTAGGAAGTTGCTGTCCAGTAGTTGCTTGAAATCCTTTTTAGATACTATTAAGATCTTTACTACGATACGAATCGGTTTACATTATGAACATAAAGAAATATGCTACGGATAAATTGAAGCTTTTACTACCGTTTGTTTTGGATTTGAATTACAATCAAATTATTATTTACTTAAAAAAAAATATAAGCTTAAACTACAATTTTTTTCATGTCTTATCTATGAAGTAAAACAAGATTTTTTTAAAAATATACCGACGCCTTTTTGGCCAAGACTATTTTTGACGTTTTGTTTGATCTAACTTATTTTCATTCTTATAAAATTATACAGAAAATAAATAAAAATCACTTTGGCGCTTACTTGCCTCGTGCAAATAAGACGCTCGATTTAAAATTTTGAAGGCGTGGAAATCGAAATATTTCTAGCGTTTATATTCCTCTTAAGGTTAAGCACTATTTTTTTCTCGTAGAACAATTGAAAACTTGAGAAAAAAAAATGTGGCTCCTTTTCTCATCTTCGATGATGGATATTTGAATGTTCGGTGATTATTTATGAACGACGAGGTAAAAATATCTAGAAGTTCCAGATAAAAGGCTGTTCAATTTTCATGTCGCCAGTGCTCACCGTTTCAGATCTCACTGCCAATGGTAGCTATATTATAAATAGTGTATCTGAAGATTAGCAAGCATTTCACACTTTTCTTAAGTAATTTCGGTTAAGTCATATACAATAACTTGTAATCACAGTTTACAAATAATGAAAATTCTGCATAAATTATTTTGCATGCATGTGGGCATTATTTTGCACTATTAATAACTCGCTTGGTAAATTTATGCATATTGCGAAACACAAGAAAACACGTTTTACGTACACAATAATTAATTATGTATTAAATTAATATGCATGCATATTGTGCACATTAATGCTAAGTAATGTGATCCTTCTACTAGATTCCGCCTGTAGTTCATTGGGACACTTGAAGCGAGGAAAAGTGATCACGTTAGGTAGATGCAAATACATACAGGATGTCCCGTAAGCTGTGGATCAAATGATTTGGAGTTATAAGGGAGGTCGTTTGCAATCAAAATGACCCCTCTAATTGGTACTCTCTCAATACTCTTAGCAATATACCGTCGTTATTTGATTTTCTGAAATATCCTTCACTCTCAAGCATTATGTATTAAATTTAATCATTATCTGTATTCATTCATTCATTGTCACTCTACATATGTATTATATCATAATGTACCTATTAAATGACAATTTTTGTATCGAACACTTCACATAATAAATATGTATATATATATTATTTTTTTAAAGTAAGTAATTTTTTTTATGAGAAGTTCGCAGAAAAACTATTCTAGTATAATATATGTAGATACTGTGCTCGTAGTACGAACGTCGTCCATTTAATTTCAAGAAATAATAATGTGGTTACTCCAAAAGCTTGGCGACCTCCAGGTTGAATAAAAAGACAAATTCATCGGTAAACTTGTAATAATGGCAACAATTTAAGGTTTTAAGTTGTGGAAATAAATATTACGACCAAACTAACAAAACATGTACAGTATTTAACATCCCCAAATGGTTAAAAAAACACAAAAATCGATATAACATTGAAAGGTTTAGAATCTGAACACTACTTATCTGGTCATTTTGATTGCAAATAACCTTCCCTTTTTATGTTACAAATGTTGACCACCTTCTTCTAACATGTGAGAAACTTCAAACACTTTGATGACAGGAATTCAACTTAAAAATTTATTTTTTATTACAGAATGAACAATGAGTTTTACCTTGCTGGAATCAGTATAAACTGCCGAAGTTTTTTTGTTGTTGTGGTTCTACTTTCTATGATACCTCCGTAATTTTTGTGTCAGCTTCATTCGAATGCAAGTTTTTTAAAATTACTATATTGCAAAACCTAGATTTACTATTCTAATATTGACACGGAATTCATAAAAATAACACGTGTTTTTTTTGTATTCGAAAATAGGACTAACTTTTTTCGAGCTAATTGCGAAGCCCATATGCTCCAAGTCGTATTAAAACACATAACTAATGGCATAAAATTATGTATCTTATAAACCATGACCATTTCCACGGTTTTAATGTTTTTTATTTCATTTTAAAGTTCAAACCTCTAAAAAACAACCGTTACTTTTATTACATTGATACATGTTCGATACAACATAAGTAGAAGAACAGAAAATCCAAAAAACACTACCTACACTTTTTTATGATTTTTTTAGATGGCATACCAATTCGGTATTTAAAAAAAACACAAATATTGAAAGGGTTAAGAATCGAATCACTACATGTGGGGTCATTTTGATTGCGAATGTCCTCTCATATCACCTCACTTCGTTTGATCCATAGCTTACGGGACATCTTGTACATTGTGTGCAACAGTGTTTCCCAAACTTTTTTGACTCGCCTCCCTACTATAACTTTCGCAATCATTCTATCTCGAGTATCCGTATTCTGCAGTAGGTATGTTTTGATCTTTATCTAAGTATTGTAATAAAAATATTTTTGCATTTCATGTAGTCGCTATTTTTTACCTTAAAGTAGGTCTCGAGTGTAGGTACACCGCGGAAAAAAACATTATCTGAAAGTTAATAAGAGTTGGTTTATTGGTTCGGTTTTCAATTTTTTTTTCTTACATTAACTCCTCACAGGAGGCCCTGAGGAAAACAATTTCCCACAGGGCCTATGTCATCTTTGATGATGCTGTGTTGAGGGTCTTTTTGAGGAAAGGAAGGAGTGAACATGGGTCTTGAAGAGACCCATGTTGTAGGAGGGAGGAAACACCGAGGCCGGTAAATCGTTCCACTGCCGAGCTGTTGAACTCAAGAACGAGTCGTTCTGAGTTCAACAGCTATTACACCATTCTTGTGACCACGACCAACTAAGTTGTTGTCTTGTTAAAAGAAAATTAAAAATGCTTTAGCCGATAAAATATAATCCCTCTTTTTAATTCACCGCTTCTCCCTCGATCTCAAGTATAGTAAAAGGATCGCATTGCTTAGCATTCCTACACATTCCGGAATAAATATATTATTATCTTCAAACTCATTCGTGGATGGTTTCAAAACTCTGCTCTCATGGGGAGCTTTAATATCTAAGCTTCCGACGATTATCTCTGTCGCCGACAGCACAGACTGTTTTATCTCCCGACATGCAGGAGCAGGACTAAGGTTATGCCGGTGGGGAGGGCAGTCTTTATTTTGAACAGAATCATTTCGGACATCGACATATTTAGCATCAATGAAACGGCTTTTAAAAGGCAAGCTTTGTTGCTGCTAGTATAGTTGATACCCACTTTTTTGTAGTTCGTTTATAAATTTATTTTTAAGGCTCCGTTACCGGCCCCAAAAAGAAGAAGATGGAGAGATATGAAATTACGAATGTTAGAGGAGCGCGCTTACATTTACAGCGATAAAATTGATGCGAAAATTGTGAAATTCTTTCATAAAACACGACTCGTTTAAAATAAAGCAAAAATCTCTTAAGGGGGCTGTCTAAAGCAGTATTTAAAGAAACACTGTGAATTTTTTCATACATATAACTTGTAAAATAACGGAAACAGACTTGAAAATAAAAAAAATTTGGAGCATACTTTGAGATTTTTTTCTATCGAGGGAATTTCATATAATTTACGTTTCGGCGTGGGGAATGTATAGATATTATCTTCAAAAATAACATATATTTTTTGAAGAGCTTCAAAACTTCAAGTGTTTAAGGGAGGTTTGCAAGAAATCGGTAGAAATACGGATAGCGGCCTCTTAAACGGTTTAAAATAAAAAGTTTTGTATGTTTTTTACATAATTATTAATTGAATTGTATGTCACCAACGCCCACTTTAGGAAACGCTGGTCTACAATAATATGCCTACGATAGCCTATGTACAAGATTGTCTACATAAAAGTACCTCAACATTTCGTTGTACAGACCCCGTATCTTTCTATTGAGCGAAATTTATGCGCTTCAGCAGGGTGAGGAAAAACCCGTTGAAAAAATAAATATTCGGCTGTGGAAGTGTATTGAATATTTGATGTTAATGTAAATGGGTGGGCCCACGTGACCGGAGACAGAGGATCGCAGATGCGGGAAGTTAGTGCCGGGCTGGGTAAACCCTCCGAGTCTCTTTAGGGTTTTAGGATCGGAGCTTTATCCATTTCTCCGGTGATCTGCGAGCAGCCCACGGCCAGGAGGCAGGAGACAGAACGGCGTATCTTAAATAGTTATTTACGTCCTTCTGTATTATCAGTTTACGTCAAGTGCTATAGTAAATTATTCTCAGTGTGACCAACACACAATTTTTGCAAGCGGTTAAGGGGTGCGTGAAGAGATGAATTTCATCCCTTGCCATGGATCATCTGCAGTCGGATATTGCATAGGTGTTGCATATGTATTGCATTTGGACTGTTGTATCTTAAATATTTATTTTCACCCATTTGTTTATCAGTTTCCTTGCCAAAGTAAATTATATGCTCAGCAACCTGTAACTAACGTACACTTTTTGTAAGCATTTAGCAGTATATGTAGATAAAGGAGTTTTCTCGCCAACGTAATTTTGTGCTTCTTATTCGCCCATAGATTATTGGGTTCCACTTTAGCGTGACTTATATCTTTACACATCTACAGAACATTAACAAATCAGATCAGTGTTGAAAATTGATTAATCATTAAAGTGAGAAAAAACTATTCTAATAACCAGTGGCGGCTGGTGTTCATAAAAATAGGTGGTGCGCTAAAATAATAATGGTATTTATTTCAAGACGTGGGAAGGTGAGTGCAATCCCATACATCCCACAGAGATATCACATAAATCTTGGACCTACCTACTCTAATTAAAATAAATTCAATTATGAAAAAATCCTACCTATTCGTAAATTAGGTCGATCCTCCATTGTATCTGGGTGCATGCAACACATTGATTCTAAATTAATTGTATTTCTTAAGATAGATTAAATTCTTTTAAAGTTTAACAACATCGTTCAATCTAAACAGACGTCATAAGGATTGTGAGGAACAACTCACTGAAAAAGCATTCCATATTCCATTATTGTAAAAGAGTTCTAGTAAAATAAATATTCATCCATCAGCATTTGTAAAGTCGCCGCGATTGTAAATTCAAATTCAATAACAGTTGATTCCTATCCAGAAAATTTTATGTAGATACTTCTTATTGGCACGAAAATCGAGTTAAAAAAATGTTCAGTTTATCACACACCCGAAAGTCTTCCTGACGCTCCGAAACTCAAATGAAATATATACTGTCATAACTCATAACAAATAATGTCCGCAATGTTTATGTTGTTATGCTGTCGTTGGTCGATGCTGAGTGAAACATAGCATGAAAAAGAGTAGATGATATTAAAATAAAGACACGATATGGATAATAATATGACGCAAACGTATCCCCGTTTAACATGCTCCGTTCAACGAACCATTCCTTTTGATGTGGTGGAAATTTTTGGATCGCTGCCCGCGATTTCGTAAAATTTGCAAAGCATTCAACCTACCTACGATTTTGGGTCATTATAGAATTATGGAAGAACTCCTGTGATCGCTTTGCAAGACGAACCACCACTCTGAATATAGGCACACAACGATCTGCTTTGTTACACGCGCAGTCCAGTAGGCACCTATACTGCGTATGCATTATAACCGAGTGTATATTGTGAATGTGATGAGGCGTGTCAGAAATAAGTATGTTTTTCGGCGCTCGGGAATTTTTAGATTTAAATTAATTAATTAGATTAGATTTAAATTAATAGATACATTTTGAGAGTGCGGCGCTCCTCCGCACCTTAGAGCTGGCCGCCACTGCTAATAACCTAACGTTTTTTTTTTGTGCGTTTAAAAAAAATAATAAATATCATGGGCTGCATGTGAAAGCGCACGATGCACTGATTTGCATTTGCGATTGCAAACAAATTTATCTCAAATATTGACATATTTAATATAAAATTTTCTGTATTTAAGAAATACCTGAATGATACTTTTATTTAGCCTAAAATGACTATTTAGGAGCATTGCATAGGAGCGATTACTCATGTACTATATCCTTCTTTTTGTTCACTTGTAAAATTTGTATTACGATCTTATATTATTATTTGTTGCCATCTGCAATTTGAAAAAATGTTTCTATTTTTTCTCTATTTTTTATAATATACCAGCTGGTACCCGGCAGGCGTTGCAATGCCTTTCAAATAAATATATTTTTTCTCCCTTCATTTTCTTTCCCATGCGTCCGCATTCCCCTCCCGCGTCTCGTGAACCCCACCTCCTTCGTTACCTTCCCTCTCCTCCCTTCCGTCCCTGCTGCTAAAATATATGAAATACACACATTTTCATTTATACAAATTTCATAACGCCAGAGCTTACCATTATATATAACCCATAACTTTCGTGGGCGTACGCACAACAAATCACCAAAGTTCCATCGCCAAGACGGTATGGTATGGCAGCGCATAAAATACGAAAGCACAAAAAATATAAGATTATATACATTAAAAAGCTACTTTATATCTATCATGTTGTAGCCGACGTGTTCACACCCTCGAAATATTTTTCATCAAAGCTCATCGCTTGGCTCGGTCCTCTACAGTTTTGTGATCATTTTTGGGAATCAGGAAAAAATGGCCTGCCCTCACAATACTGGAGTACCGTGCCGCCGGCGACGCTTTGATGGAAAATATTTGTTCTAATTAGAAAATGTCATTTTTATTAATAACTTATTATTTTCTTATTGGATTTCAAATATTTAAGTTTTTTATTTCTTATGTACATCTCCCCGGTGCGATCAATAAATAATACTTTGAAAAATCGCTACTGGGGAGATTGTAAACTCGTTTAAAATATGTTTCATTCTTGTACTTATTTTTAAATGTTTATGTCTTAATTTTTATACACACGGGCCTTGTAGGACAAATGAAATAATCAGTTTTCATTTGAAATCCTACAAGGTCTCGAGTAAAGCCAAGATTTATCACACAACATATTGGGAGGCAAAAATAAAGTCATTTTTGCCTACCAAAAAACACTTAGAAAAATTCGAAGGTGTAAATTTTATGTTTTTCCAAATAACAAAACCTGCGGGCCTTGTAGGACAATGAAACAATCAGTTTTCATTCTTGATCCTACAAGGCCTCCAGTCAAACTGAGACTTTGCTCTCAAAATACTTAGAGCCAAAATTAGAGCTCAATTTGCCATGTCAAAAAGACTTAGAAAATTTCGGTCATGACATTTTTACATTTTTACCTCTACAAAATTCTAGGGTCCCTGTGAGATGGTGAAATAAACAGATTTCGTTAACTTATCTCACAGGGAACCTAGGAAAAATAATTATAACTTGATAAATCATAAAACATTTCCTTAAAAATCAAAAATTCTTAAAATCACGGTAAATTCACCAAACTAAAATTCTTGTCATAAATCTTGGCTTTATTTATATGTTTTTTCTATTAAATATGTATTTTGATTGTTAATAAAGGCTACAAAATCCGTAAAAGTTGCCAAATTTAGACGAGCACTTTTACGGATTAAGCCGGCAAAATAGATACTAAGCAGTTTCTTGCCCTTTATAAAGGAAAAGTGCCTGGGTTCCGTTTCCCCCTCCACTTTCCGTGAGCCACCTACCGATTGGTATAAATACGACAAATTTTTCAATAATAAATCAGTTCAACGTTTTCTTTAAATCTTCGTGTTTTACTCCTTCCTCTGGAAGAAACCTCTCTCCGACCTGCCTCCTGCTGAAGCTCTGCCTGAACAACAAGTCTGGTGCCTACCTCCTCAAGACCAGCCGGCCCAACTTCTGGACACCGCAAGGCGCCAGGCTCAGGCAGAGAACAAGGACATCCAGGGCTACCACTCACCAGCTCTGGGTGCAGGGAGGCAGATCAAGGGCTACCACCCTACAGTACAGCAGGGCTGCCACCTTCAAGGAAGGCCAGCCAGTACTGCATTTCACACAATATTACAATAGTCGACATCCACGTGCACAGCCACCGGTGCCCTTTTTCTACAGTCTTGTAGCACACGTCTGTTACAAGTGGTCCTTCGAGCCGGATCAGCTGCACCAGGATGTCACCACCATCACTAAGATCGAAGAGGACGGCTCAGGACGATGAGTCGCCTCCACCCCCGCCTGCTGAGCTACCAACTGCCCAGGAAGCCGAGCCTAGGGCCGTGGCCACACATGACGTCACGCCCCTACCAACGCCCAGCTCCTCACCGGCAGGCTCTGCAGACGAAAGCGAAGAATCACCGGCCTCTACATCTATTGAGGACACGGTGCGCCTGCTGCGCCGACAACTGCGCAGTCAGAAGAAACAAATTGAACAGCTGATGGCAGCCCGTCAATTGCAACTCGGTGCGACAGGGCCTGCACACCTCGACGGAGCAGGGCTGGCAACAACTACCAGTGCGACAGGGCCTGCACACCTCAATGGAACAGGGTCGGCACAACCCGATGCGACAGGGCCTGCACAACCAAGTGGGACAGGGCCTGCACCACACAACGCAACAGGGCCTGCACAACCCAGCGGGGCAGGGCCTGCACAGTGGAATGCATCAGCGGCGCAACCTGGACCAAGGGGTCAAGGGGTGCCACTGCCCTCTCACTACCATGGGGGCCAAACCTGGATGCAGCCTGATCCCTCTGCGGGACCCGAGCCTCAGCATGCCTCATCGGCGCAACCTGGACCAAGGGGTCAAGGGGTGCCACTGCCCTCTCACTACCATGGGGGCCAAACCTGGATGCAGCCTGGTCCTTCTGCGGGACCTGAGCCTCTCTATGCATCATCGGCGCAACCTGGACCAAGGGGTCAAGGGGTGCCACTGCCCTCTCACTACCATGGGGGCCAAACCTGGATGCAGCCTAGTCCTTCTGCGGGACCCGAGCTTCAGCATGCCTCATCGGCGCAACCTGGACCAAGGGGTCAAGGGGTGCCACTGCCCTCTCACTACCATGGGGGCCAAACCTGGATGCAGCCTGGTCCTTCTGCGGGACCCGAGCCTCAGCAAGCATCATCGGCGCAACCTGGACCAAGGGGTCAAGGGGCGCCACTGCCCTCACACTACCATGGGGGCCCAACCTGGATGCAGCCTGGACCATCTGGCCCCGTACCGCCCTTGCCTCTGTACATTACAAGGCAACCAGAAGCCGTACGCGAGATGCCTGTTGGACCTGTACCTCTGGAGAACCAGAGATACGCATCACCGGCGCAGCCTCCTCACTCTGATGGGGGCCCCGCATGGCTGCAACCTGGACCTTCCGGCCCCGTACCGCCCTTGCCACTGTATATTACAAGGCAAACAGAAGCCGTACGCGAGATGCCTGTTGGACCTGTACCTCTGGAGAACCAGAGGTACGCATCACCGGCGCAGCCTCCTCACTCTGATGGGGGCCCCGCATGGCTGCAACCTGGATCTTCCGGCCCCGTACCGCCCTTGCCTCTGTATATTACAAGGCAACGAGAAGCCGTACGAGAGATGCCTGCTGGACCTGTACCTCTGGAGAACCAGAGGTACGCATCACCGGCGCAGCCTCCTCACTCTGATGGGGGCCCCGCATGGCTGCAACCTGGACCTTCCGGCCCCGTACCGCCCTTGCCTCTGTATATTACAAGGCAACGAGAAGCCGTACGAGAGATGCCTGCTGGACCTGTGCCTCTGGTAAACCAGAGGTACGCATCACCGGCGCAGCCTCCTCACTCTGATGGGGGCCCCGCATGGCTGCAACCTGGACCTTCTGGCCCCGTACCGCCCTTGCCTCTGTATATTACAAGGCAACGAGAAGCCATACGAGAGATGCCTGTTGGACCTGTACCTCTGGAGAACCAGAGGTACGCATCACCGGCGCAGCCTCCTCACTCTGATGGGGGCCCCGCATGGCTGCAACCTGGACCTTCCGGCCCCGTACCGCCCTTGCCTCTGTATATTACAAGGCAACGAGAAGCCGTACGAGAGATGCCTGCTGGACCTGTGCCTCTGGTAAATCAGAGGTACGCATCACCGGCGCAGCCTCCACACTCTGATGGGGGCCCCGCATGGATACAACCTGGACCTTCCGGCCCCGTACCGCCCTTGCCTCTGTATATTACAAGGCAGCGAGAAGCCGTACGTGAGATGCCCGTTGGACCTGTACCTCTGGAGAACCAGAGGTACGCATCACCAGAAGCCGCAACTGCAGCGCCTTCCAAACCTGATGCAATCCTGGAGTCAACTGGCCACACAGACCCGGGCCAAGAAGAAGCTTGGCGACTCCAGGGAAGATGGATGCAGCCTGGACCTTCCAGCCCCGTGCCGCCCGTACCTCTGCTCAACCTTAGGCAACGAGAAGCCGTATGCGATGAGCTTGTTGGACCTGTACCTCTGATGGACCAGAGGTACGCATCACCAGCGCAGAAAGGGCCAGGAGGCCCTGCGCCACCAGCCCCTTACTACAAGAGGGACCCAACCACGACGCCGCCTGGACCTTCTGGTCCCGTGCCGCCCTTACCTCTGCTCCACCAGAGGCAGCCAGCCGACCAGCAGAGAACAGATGCCGGATCCGCTCCGCTGCCAGAGCATTGGTCCTCACTGCCGCCTGGAACTTCTGGTCCCGGGCCACCCTCACCTCTGCTCCACCAGAGGCAGCCAGCCGACCAGCAGAGAACAGATGCCGGATCCGCTCCGCTGCCAGAGCATTGGTCCTCGTTGCCGCCTGGACCTTCTGGTCTCGTGCCGCCCTTACCTCTGCTCCACCAGAGGCAGCCAGCCGACCTGCAGAGAACAGCTGCCGGATCCGCTCCGCTGCCAGAGCAGTGGTCCTCATTGCCGCCTGGACCTTCAGGTCCCGGGCCGCCCTCACCTCTGCTCCACCAGAGGCAGCCAGCCGATCAGCAGAGAATAGCTGCCGGATCCGCTCCACTGCTGGGACATAGGTACCAAGCGCCAGCACAGATGGATGACCGATCACATCCCGCAGCAAAGATGAGCCCGCCCTGCCCCAGCAGTGCCACTGTCAAAGACGTGGTGCTCCTCAACAGCGCAGTGAAGACGAGCCCGCCCTGCCCCAGCAGTGCCACTGTCAAGGACGTGGTACTCCTCAATGGTGCAGTGAAGACGAGCCCGCCCTGCCCCAGCAGTGCCACTGTCAAGGACGTGGTACTCCTCAATGGCGCAGTGAAGACGAGCCCGTCCTGCCCCAGCAGTGCCACTGTCAAAGACATGGTGCTCCTCACCGGCGCAGCGAAGACGAGCCTGCCCTGCCCCAGCAGTGCCACTGTCAAAAACGTGGTGCTCCTCAACGGCGCAGTGAAGACGAGCCCGCCCTGCCTCAGCAGTGCAACTCTCAAAGAAGTGGCGCTTCTCACACGGGGGGAGTCAGTGAACCCCATAAAAAATGACAATCTGCTGGTTGTCATGGACTTCGTGATGCCCCACATCAGCCGGACACGCGACCGAGTCCTTGACGCCACTCCTGCTGAAGACGGCCAAGTGTGGACCTCCAGGACCCAGACGAGAACCAGAGTCTACGTTCGACCTGCCGAGAACCAGAGTTTACGTGAGACCTGCCGTGCAGCTCGCTGTGATCCTGCCAGCCCCGCCTACGGATGCAGCTTCACCTACTCGTCCTTCGAAAACACGTCGAGATGATTAGTGTGACATCGCCACACGGGGGGAGTGTAGCCGACGTGTTCACACCCTCGAAATATTTTTCATCAAAGCTCATCGCTTGGCTCGGTCCTCTACAGTTTTGTGATCATTTTTGGGAATCAGGAAAAAATGGCCTGCCCTCACAATACTGGAGTACCGTGCCGCCGGCGACGCTTTGATGGAAAATATTTGTTCTAATTAGAAAATGTCATTTTTATTAATAACTTATTATTTTCTTATTGGATTTCAAATATTTAAGTTTTTTATTTCTTATGTACATCTCCCCGGTGCGATCAATAAATAATACTTTGAAAAATCGCTACTGGGGAGATTGTAAACTCGTTTAAAATATGTTTCATTCTTGTACTTATTTTTAAATGTTTATGTCTTAATTTTTATACACACGGGCCTTGTAGGACAAATGAAATAATCAGTTTTCATTTGAAATCCTACAAGGTCTCGAGTAAAGCCAAGATTTATCACACAACATATTGGGAGGCAAAAATAAAGTCATTTTTGCCTACCAAAAAACACTTAGAAAAATTCGAAGGTGTAAATTTTATGTTTTTCCAAATAACAAAACCTGCGGGCCTTGTAGGACAATGAAACAATCAGTTTTCATTCTTGATCCTACAAGGCCTCCAGTCAAACTGAGACTTTGCTCTCAAAATACTTAGAGCCAAAATTAGAGCTCAATTTGCCATGTCAAAAAGACTTAGAAAATTTCGGTCATGACATTTTTACATTTTTACCTCTACAAAATTCTAGGGTCCCTGTGAGATGGTGAAATAAACAGATTTCGTTAACTTATCTCACAGGGAACCTAGGAAAAATAATTATAACTTGATAAATCATAAAACATTTCCTTAAAAATCAAAAATTCTTAAAATCACGGTAAATTCACCAAACTAAAATTCTTGTCATAAATCTTGGCTTTATTTATATGTTTTTTCTATTAAATATGTATTTTGATTGTTAATAAAGGCTACAAAATCCGTAAAAGTTGCCAAATTTAGACGAGCACTTTTACGGATTAAGCCGGCAAAATAGATACTAAGCAGTTTCTTGCCCTTTATAAAGGAAAAGTGCCTGGGTTCCGTTTCCCCCTCCACTTTCCGTGAGCCACCTACCGATTGGTATAAATACGACAAATTTTTCAATAATAAATCAGTTCAACGTTTTCTTTAAATCTTCGTGTTTTACTCCTTCCTCTGGAAGAAACCTCTCTCCGACCTGCCTCCTGCTGAAGCTCTGCCTGAACAACAAGTCTGGTGCCTACCTCCTCAAGACCAGCCGGCCCAACTTCTGGACACCGCAAGGCGCCAGGCTCAGGCAGAGAACAAGGACATCCAGGGCTACCACTCACCAGCTCTGGGTGCAGGGAGGCAGATCAAGGGCTACCACCCTACAGTACAGCAGGGCTGCCACCTTCAAGGAAGGCCAGCCAGTACTGCATTTCACACAATATTACAATAGTCGACATCCACGTGCACAGCCACCGGTGCCCTTTTTCTACAGTCTTGTAGCACACGTCTGTTACACATGTATTATGTTAATTTTCTTTTTTTCAATTTTTATGTTATCTAAACATTTAAAACTCTTGCTTTCTCTGCATCATGCAGTAAATAAAAGCCTATCAGGGCGTTGAAAATTAATAAACAAATAAATAAATAATAAATTCATTGTGCGCATTGGGTTTCTACTTTCGTACATGTATTGTTAGTTGGAATAAATTAACTAAGTTGCGTTCTGTCACTCTCCTGTTTCCGTGCTCGCTAAATAATAATAGATTGATTCACATTGATGAACTTACATTGCATAATATTATAGGTAAATACAAAAACCTGCATATCCAAATACCTTTGTTATTAATTGTTGCCTCCGAAGCTATCTTTGAAAATGACAGCCTCAAATGCAACTGGCGAAATGGACTGTAAACAACGAAAACGAAAAGAGTTGATTGCAGCTGAATGCTTATATGTGTATGGTAAATTGTGGACTATAAGGAAGTAAGGAAAACCAAGGCACTTACCAAATTAAAAGGCGAACATGTAACTTACGAAAAACAGTTCCTTCCAATGTCACAAGTCGACTCTAGTAACCAATTGTTGGTTGTTATTGTTGTCACGGTTCCCAGCTTTCTTCAGCAATGTGACAAGGTTGGGGAAGGTAGGATGGATAAAAGACATTCCAGTAGGTACTGTGCATATTATCATTTCAAAACCAAACATTAATTATAATGGAAAATAAATCAAGGTATTGATTTCTTCGTTGCTTGCAATTTTGAATATTATATTGATTTCTACCTACACTATAATTAATTAGTGTACAGAATTCACAGGGACTCAAATTTATGTATAGGTATGACATTTTCTTTTTAATAATGAATTTTTCAAGCATGGGAATTATGCAAGCTTCAATCAGATTTGCATACATTGCATTTTCCTCCGCGTGCGTTGCGCCAGACAATATAAATTGGCGTCTGAAGTGCTCGGCCCTAAGGGATGGCATTTCAACCCTTGTTACGAAGTTCCGTAAATTAGCCGCTGGAAGGATCTGATGTAATTGATACTGCAGTCTCGACTTTTCTTTGCCGCGCCTAAAGTATCTCTTGAAAATATTTTACTTAGTGTTTTTCTTGGTCGTCAAGGTGTAAAATTCTCGGTTCTTTTCCGAACATCGAGATCAGAGTCAGTAGCGTAGCAAATAAACTCTCTGATTCTAGGTAAGCTTGTTAGCCAAGCCAAAACTCTTTCTTCGTGAAAACAAAGATTGTTAATTCAAATAACGAACATTCATGAATCATCATTGCAATTATTAGAATAATTGACAAATTCGTCTATTTTTATAATCCGTAGATTTTTTGTAGGTATCCCCGATTTTTTTAAATACACAAAAACGGGAAACTGGTGAATCTGCACCACGTAGAGAACCCATAATCCAATTTTTTCGTGGTGAGGATTTTGATTTTTTCAGCAACCAAAAGGTTAAAAAAAATTTTGGTGTACTACATTTCGACGTATTTTAATAGATCGATTTTTTCAAATTTTACGTAAAAAATTTAAACTTTGAAGTAAATTTACTCGCAAACGAATACTCAAATCAACAAGAGTTGTCCCACAAAATTGACAACTCGCAAAAACTACAAACCTTTCCTTAACTATAAGCCTAATCGATATATAAACGCTTGAAGGTGCACAAAAGTCAAAATTGACTCTTGTTTTTTGTTTGTTGCGAAAATTTATGTTAGACAAACAGTTAAGTGCCGATGAGTTGGAATAAACTCATTCCGGGAATAACAATTTTTTTTTTATTTGACTTTGAGGGCTTTACTGGAGGCTTAGCCGTGCTAAAGCCACCATTTTACAAATTTAATGCAGTATTTATCGAAATAAATTAATGAAATATTAAAATAATGTAATATACTCTTCGGAATGTGGCAATCAATAAGTATTATCTTTGGTGACCGGACAACTCAGAATGAACTCAACTCGACACCTCCTTTGAAAAGTCATTAAAAGTTATTAAAAATGCTTAAATAGGTTGCGTTAGGTTAGGTTATGGGTTATTTTTTTTTTCATAGCTTTTGTAATGGCTTTTCAAAGAGTTGACTCGATTCTGAGTTGTCATGGAACCATTATGTTAATGTCTAGATATTATTTTAGGAAAAATAAATAAACGCGTGCGTAAAATAAATCTAAATCAAACCAAAGAGGGAAACTTCACATTATTAACACAAAAGAATTTCCAAATCAATTGATACATAAATCATAATATCTTTAAAAGAGATTAGGTATACATTATATTCAACTTTTCAGTTTGCTCACAAAGGAGAATAGATACCTACATACATAATATTCAACTTTGTTGTTTTCAAAGCATATTTTTAATATTCAGTTTGTTTTCAAAGCATATTTTTCCGGGTGATTAAATTTGATGTGAAAAGTGAAAACAGATTCCCAGGGTGGGCATATTTGGCATATACCAAAAATCGGAAATTATTAGGAAACTTATAGATACCTAATGATCAAGGATATTTATAATGTAATTTCATTGCATTTTGTATATTATAACGAAAAAATCGATGAAATTTCGTTATTCTTAATTTTACCGATTTCGAAACCAGATATAGATTTTTCTTCAAATTTATATCATATAAAAAATTCTACATCTGCAATATTTCAAGATTCCTACAAATTTTTCTCGGAAGGTCGCGAACCACATTTTGAAAATCAAAGATTAGTTTTCAATTAGTGGGTATTTATTACTGGACTGAAATAGATTTTGATGCGAAATTTATGTTCCGATATCATTTTTTTAAATATCAAAAACGAAAAAATAGTATCTAATTATCAGAGATTAGGAGATCTCTTATTTGTGTCCACCGTGGTATATTTATTTCTTCCCAACTTTATGTGCAAGCTTGTGGATGATATTCCACGTCACCTGGATGTTGGTGTATTAAATATCTTTATGCAACTGCAACTCTTCATCTTCGTTATTTCGCCGGATGTTGACTAAGATGCATGTATTGGTATAGTTGGTACAGGTGTGTATGCAGTGAGGTGTTCAGAGCGAACGGTGTTCAGGTATAGCCAGTGTGGCGTGAAGCGTGTAGGGTGGTTGGGTGGGCGCTGTGGGTGTTGTTCGGGGATAGGGCCGGGGCTAAAGGCGAGTGGCGCTGCTGGTATTTAATTACACCCCCGGGCATGGCGTGATGATACGCCGTGTATAGTGTATAGTGGCCATCTTCACCACCCACTTTATCCTTCGAGGCTTAACATCTTCCCGTTAATTATGATCCCGGAAAACTTCAGGGAAACTTTTACATTATAAAAGTATTATCAGCAAAATTCTTTGTGGCATTGTGCCTTCCACTCCTTTGTGTATTTCATTAGGTCGGCGTTCGTCTTGTTTTATTTGAATTCTTATGTTCCCAATCTTGGGTTAGCTGGAATTAAAAAGTACGGATCGTTCGTCCTTTCTTAGATGAAAATTAATTTCAAGATACCAAAATCAGCTTCATTTTAATTAAAATTTTATAATAAACACTAGCTCGCGTGCTAGCTGTTTCTCCCTGCGTGTCCTTTCCCTCTCTCGCGTTTCACTTCCAACTTCCCCTCCTTCCCCCTCCCTCGTCACCCATCCAGCGAACCCCACCTCCTTCGTTTCCACTCCCCTACAGCCATTCCTCCCCGCCGCCAAAATATAAGAAATATACATATACACATTTTCATTTATACAAATTTCATAACGCCAAAGCTTACCATTATATATTAGAAACCTTCGCGGGCGTGCGCACAACAAATCACCAGAGTTTCATCGCAATCTGAAATGGATGAATGGTATGGCAGCGCATAAAATTTGAACAAACTAACATATATTAATTTTTATATATAAGAAGATATGGAATTGTGAGATCCCTAAGGCGTATGATCGTGTGAGAAATGTGGATATCCGCAAAGAATGTAAGGCTGATGTAAGCGTTATGAGTAAGATTAAGAAAGGGACCCTCAGATGGTTTGGGCATGTAGAGCAAATGGACGAAGAAAGTTAAAGTAAGAAGAATAAATGACGCAAATGTGAACGGTAGAAGAAGGCGGGGATGTCCAAGGAAGACATGGAATGTGAATCAGATACTCTAGTCGGGCCATGTCAAAAGTCAGAATAATAGAAGAGTATGTATGAGACGATGTATGAATGTAAGTGAGGCAAAGAGTGTGTGCCAAGACCGGGTTTTTTAGCGGTCCGTCCTCTCTGCCTACCCCTGCGGAGAAACGGCCTGATGGTTAGTTAATTATGTTGCTACATTCCTTTTTACACGGGGCACCTGTTTCGTCGTCTGTAGATTACTCCAATATTAAAGCCACTAATATATCACTCTCAATATTGAAAGGCGCAATAGCTCGCACGCGTAAAAGCGAAGCAAAACTTGATTCGCATTTGATTAAAATAATAATATTGTTTAATAAAGATTTTAGTCTATTCAAATTAGTACTTAAACTACCATCTCCTATAAAATCAATTTTGATCATTCATTCGAATGATAAAAAATCAATGCAAGATAAAATCCTTAAATTCTTAAGGCTTACCGTGATACAGTGCGCCATAGAGCTCTCTCCACCCCTCAGTCCCTACAGTATCATTTTCTTCCGAAAAAATGCGAAGCTTTTCACGTAAATCTGGACGTAACTTTTCTACTCAATGTTCTTTTCTTGCTTTTATCAAGTGCGCATTCACTCATTTTGAGTAAGGTAAATAAGTCAAAAAATACCTAACTAACCTCTTTGAGAGTTTCTTTTAAGAGTTTTTACTCATTTCCCGGAAGCTGTTTTCCCTTAAATAATTTTCAATGAGGAACAGTGTCTTAAAGACCAATGTTGGTAGACTGTTTACGAATTTAAGTAAAGTATTCATTATTTTGTATTTTCGTGGTTGGAATAAATTGTTACATTTTAGCTGCAGGTTAAAACGCCTCCAACTTGATGTGTCTAAACATTAAAACAAAAGTTAGTTAATTAGCGTGTAACATAATAAAGCCATTAGGGATGTTAACTAAACCCCGTTAGGCGTCTCCCTGCGAAGCAATTGATATTGTACCTAAACTTTTTCACATAACCTCTTGTTCACAAACATTAATAGGTACTTTGTAATTATTCCACGACTGTTTTAGTACGGGAAAGTTTTCCCTACTCCAGTATTTTATTGGGAATACGGAGTTTAGTTGACAGATAGGCCTTGGTATCTCGTAGCTTATGGAACATGGCATTCCTTTTTCCTTATGGGTGTTTTACACGATGCTTTTATTACTACCGATCCCCGTTACCGACTAATATTTGCCTCACACGATCGTTATTTTCATTCTTACGATTTTATACAGATATTTGCCATTAAAGAAGAAATAATAATTTGTGACGTTACTAAATCAGCAAAAATGGCAAAACCTTTAACATAACAATAAATCATACCTATATCAAAACATCTGTCATTTGTCAATGCACAATACCGAACTGTTCCTTTCTTAATCAATAATAAACACCTGTTTATAATTTTTATCAAAACACATTTTAAATATAAAACAAAATAAACATACAACATTTCCACATAATATAGTTATGTAAAATAATAACAGACGATCAATGTCAAATAATATCCGCCCTCAAACTGTTCGAAAATGGGTACCAAAATAGAACATATTCTACATAAAAAGACGACCCATATAGAAACTGGACTAAAAAATGCGTTGTGTAAAACGCCTGTTACACACTATTATAAATTATTATAAACATACTGCTTCTCTGGTGTCGGGAGATGTTTGTATTATGTTTTACAACTGACTGTTTGATATTCTTTTATGTACTCCGAACACGCACGGATATGATCAAATTGTTTACGTACCTACTGTTCATCAAAAATCTCGTTAGATCAAAGAATGTTTATTTTGTGTAGTTCCTGTTTATAAGATAACATTCCTGGCGATATAGGTAGTTCATTCAGGATTCTGCAAAGAATTTCATTCGTTGATAATATCTTCATCATAATTATTTTGCTGGCTTTCATCTTACGCTAAATTCTCTCACCTCGCATTATATTTGGTTGATCTAATCTATATCGGTTTGAAGCCAAAATACACCTTGGATAGTGAGCTCTGGGGTATCCTTTCTCTTATCTGTGGGGGTATCTGTATCTGGGGGAATATTCCTAATCAATAAAAAACACAATGCAGATTTTAATATCACCCTGACACGCGACGCAACTAATTTCTTTCTCCTTTTAAGTCACCGAATTTTGGGGTATCATTTCTTGAAACGAATAAATATCAAACGTCTCAAGGTAGAATGATAGAGTTCCCTTGGGAAACTTCTTACACCTTGCAGTACCGGACTGGTTGGCTGGTTGGTAGTTAATAGTTGACAAGTCGCGTAAAGTTTCCGCGGCACCTGGTGGTACCTATGGCTCAGTAGCAACTGGCGACCAGCCGTTTTTCACTGATTTATCGACACGCTTTCCGACTGCCGTCGAAAGGTTAAAAAAAGCGGGCCGTTACTTGTAAATACTTTAGAGGCTTGAACGGCTTTGCATGTATTTATATGTATAGCTTGAAAGAAAAAGTTTTCGCATAAAAAAATTCTTGCATACTAGGACCGCTTGAAACTTGGAACAGTTTGATATTATGTGCGATATTGCTCTGAAGTTTTTGTGACTTCCCAAATTCTCGACTTGCGGTATAATTAGAATTTAATTATCAATTTGTTACGCGCTTCGAAAGTCTTTGTCAAAAAAGTTGCAGTAGTTTAGCATAGCGTGGATACTTATTAAAGCGGGGCCTATAGCTGAAGCACGAAGCTGATTTAAATATTAATTTTTATCACAAAAAAACGATATGCCTTAAGTCGTATTTTAGAATTAATTTGACATTGTTGTAGTTGTCAATTTGGGAGGCGGGAATGGGTACCACCGTCCCGGGAACCTTTATTGGATAACCAACACCTCTGCCATAGTTCACCCCAAGTGGTTCGCTACGTTCGGTGATTTAGCAGGGGTGCCCGGGTTCATGGGGTGAGGTTTATCTAGGTCTTGAAGGCGGATGACCAGGACACACTGAACCCCAGATTCCTACCCACCCCTTAAACCCTTTTCCTTCCCAGAACTCTCATCTCCTTCCTTTCCTAAAAAAACCCTCCACACAGCATCCAAAGATGACATAGGCCCTGAGGGAAATTATTTTCCTTAGGGCCTCCTGTGTGGAGCTCATCTAAACAAAATAAGTTATTTTGAAGTGGGAGCGCAATGTTCTTATAGAATGTATAGGTTACTACAACTGGTATATATATTTACTAAGCTCCCACTCGAACTTTGTGGAAGAACTCTGGCTCAATCGGTATTTAAATAATATATGTTTGTTTCTATGTCCATGAAAGTTTGTACTATTGGTTGGTGCAATGGTATCCATCTATTTAAGTTTAAGATAAGTTAATTCTCTCCTACGTCTTCAAGTTAACCCACATGGCTTCTGTAACCCGGGAGTAAAAAAACACACGTGAAATTAACTAGCTGTCATGGCTTGACTCTCATCCCGCCTAAAGAAACACTATATTTTGTCAATTATTATGATTGGGGATGGTAATACAATTTATTTCAAGCAACAAAGTGTATTCGACACGGTTACGCACTCGGGAAGCCTCTTGAAACCTTCTTTTGTTGCTCTTCCCGCTTGAGAACTTGTCTACTCCTCACTCTTAATCTCGTCTACTCTTTGCTCTTCCACTGTTTCGTCTCCCACACGATCCCTGTTTTTGTGGGGAGCCTTTTTATATTTTTTAATAGGTAAGACAACTCGAGTGGCCCAATCGAACCGGGACTTATAGTCAGGAGCCCTTGGGGCGGAGGCCTGGCTCCTTTGTAAAGAAAGGCTCGATCTCGGAAAGGTCGACGACTCACGTACATAATTATCGTACGTTTGTGAGCGTTTTCTTTACTTTTAATTTTAATCCCACGGCTTTCGTCGGCATCATTATTTCAAAGGTACACATATCTATGTAGATTGCCGTATCGTCCCTTTTTATATTCCTTTAATGCAGAAGATGTAATCTACGCTATGTTTTAAGAAAATAAACAATTTTATTATGGACATTTCATATTACAGCGCACCGTTCGAAAAAAAAATCATATCTTTACATAGTATAAAATGAAGTCGTTCCCGCTGTCTGTACGCAACGGATTTTCTTGCGGATTTCACCAATAGATATAGTGATTCATGAGGAAGGTTTTTAGGTTTATAAATTGTCAAGGTTTTGTGTAAATTGGTTGAAATAGGGCTGGCACGCGGGCAGCGGGCAGCAAGCAGTGTGCTGACAAGCAGTCGGTGTGTATTTGTTTTAACTGATGGCGTTGGTTATATAAAGGTTGGGTAATGGCGTGGCGTTGTTTTTCGTTAGCCACAGCTACGTGTGGCTGGGTCTGCTACTTAATATGTAATATTAAAAATCTGTTACGTTGGGGCTTACTATAATACTTTAAAAGTAAATTTAAAATTGAACTACTACATGACTTTCTTGGTTTTAAACAATAATTTTTATTTCTTTTCAGCTATCGAGCAGTTTCCAAAGAACCCTTAGAACAAAAGTATAAACACATCTGATTTCATTGCTATTACTAACTTGAATAATTTGATGAAAACACGCCACGGTTATTACCGCATAATATAACAATTATTTTATTTTTTATTATTATCTTTTCGTGCCAATGTTTTTACAGGTCTCGCAATTAAATTCTCAAAACACCTGTCAACATTTCAGATGTGATGCCTTTGACAATAATATTTCACCAGTTTATTTTAATAAACCTTCCAGCTTCTGGACACTGATGAATTCCAATGGCATTTCATGTTTATTAAATAATTTTAACCTAACACCTGACATCATTAAACACTCGACAAAGTAATCCACATTACGAGCAAACATTTGCTCTCTAAATGGTGTTGAAAACCAAGTCTCACTTTCCACGCGAATTTACTGGTTCAAATGAAATCATTTTATTGTTGGAATAATATTATGATCCCTCAAATTAGTAGCGGGATAGAGTATTTTATTCCCGTAAATTCGAGCTATTATTAAAATTTGAAGTCAGTAGTTTTGATTATCTATCATTTTATAAATAGCTTTAATGGAGTATCATATTTTCCCCTATTCTGAATCAGTAGGGTCGGTTGTTGGTAGGAGGGGGGTGGGGGCAATCACAGAGCAGGTAGCAGTTTGCTTTAGTAGAGTAAAGCCAAATATTCAGGGGGTTTTGTGAATATCCAGCCTAACAAATCTAATTAATCATTAGCCAAATCCTATTTCCAGTGTGTTAGTGATATGCGGGTAATTATTTGTGAAGGGTTTCGCGCCTTACCTAATGTTTGTTTCGATCATGACTTGTGCAAGTAGTACGTATGCCGAACATGTCGAACACAAAACAATTGTTTTTGGGAGCCTAAGGGACTACAGCAACTTCTCTCTCTCTGGTTTCAATCCTGGGATTGGTTTGCAGCAATTTGCAGCGACTTCAATTTAAGGAATGCAGTGATACTGTAAGCTTTCGGGATCAGAAAGAGATGGGAAAGACGTAGGTCGGGAAATACCTTTTTTTACATTACATTGGCCCACACGGGAGGCCCAGAGGAAAAACAATCCCTCTTTGGGGATGCTGTGTGGAGGGTCTTTAAAGGAGGGAGAGGAGAAGTTTTGAGAATGGTATGAGGGATGGGTTGGATTCTGGGATTCAATGTATCCAGGAATGACAGACGTATGAATACATCCCTCCCACTGCGGTGTAAGATGGTGATGGTCGCCAAGGCCCAGACAAATCTCACCCCATGAACTCGGGCACCCCTGCTAAGTCACCAAACGCAGCGAACCGCTTGAGGTGACCTATGGCAGAAGTGTTGGTTATCCAATAAATGGTTCCCGGGGTGGCGGTACCATTACTCTCCTCCCAAATTGAAAACCTGGCTTTTATCTGACAACTAATGGATTTAAAGCAACGCAACCCTTCGATTCTGAATAGTAGAGAGACATAAGGGAGTATTTTCCGCTCAGGAATAAGGTGAAATTATCAATCTAAAATATTATATTATAACTAATTTTCCTACGACAAACTTCGAAATCTTAATCTCTGGGTCTATAGATAAAGACCCTAATATTACACCACGTATATCTTTAAAAAATGCACTGGAGATTTTTAGGTTGCAGCAAGTTTATTAATATTTTGATATGAATGTAATGTACTTCCCTTCGCCCTGGGCTTCTGCGTCTTGCGTGCTCAGATGAAATTGGTTTCAGTCTGCGGGGAAGCCTTATGAAGGATTTACTTAAAACCTTGTCATACGTATAAATCACGTGTCCTTACCTTCCACTCACTGTACCTACCTATGAACACATGAACAGGCGAAAATGCCTTTTAGAATGTGGCGTTAATATTAAACATAATGGAAGATATATAGGAAGTTTATTACCCTTATAAATTGAAACTTTTGTGCTTGGCCATTTTGGGACAGGTGCTCCTATTTCACTATTTAAATAATGTTTTATGCCAGTACTTTGCGGTAATTTTATGCTACCCGATGTAGAATAAATATATTTTTTATCATTATAAAGTGACGTATTGCAATAGGTTTTTTTTATCACCTTCTGGAACCTTAATCATCCAGTTTTATAAAGATTTTCTTAAATATTTTATCATTTATTTTTCATTTCCATCCCAATTCTAGCAGACCCGTAAAAAAAGAAGGGGTTTTACATTTGTGGGATTTGTGTATTTACAAAATATTTGTCTCAAGATCACATTGCCCTTACAAAAAACAAATACTGCCAATTTTCTTTATAATATTATTATATTATTTGTTGGCAAATAATTAGAGGATTAGATATTTAGCTTTCGAATGAACACCGTTAGTAATCATTGGTGAATTCAGATTTATTAGATCTATAACAAAAGGAAACAAAAGAAATTCATATTTATTAAAATAAAATCAAATTAATAAAATACTTTGTTTTTACCACTTTTATTGTTTGAAGTTAACTTATTCAGGGTTTTAATAATATAATATATTTTATTTTAGTATTATTAAAACCCTGAAGAAGTGAGCGTTGCTGACGAAACATATCGGTTTTTATAAATAATAAAAGTGGTAAAAACAAAGCATTTTATTAATTTGAATTTAAAACGAAGTTAGAAGAAGTAAAATAAAATCATTCAAAATTTTAAAAATTTCTATGTTTTAACCACTTTTAATGTCTTTAAAACCGACATGTTTCAAGAGCGATGCTCTCTTCAACAGGGTTTACTAAAAACTAATTTTGAATAAACTTAATGGTATCAATCGAAAAATAGTGCCACAAAATAAATTTGCTGTATTTGAAGAAGTGAAAAGTAAATCATTTTCGTATATACTTTATCGCTTGTCTGATACGATCATACTTATCAGTTACAATTTTACAATGAAAAGGTCATTTACGCATTACATTATGCAGGAATATTTGACATTGTCGGAGTTATCAACCGAATTATTTAGTATTATGGGAGTTATTTCTGTTACGTCAAAGTATGTTTTGCACTCACTTCGTTTATTGAACAAAGAACAATTAACTGATTAAGTAACGATATAACGTATGTTTTATAAATCAACACTCCACAATATATTTGGTAGTCAAACATCACACAACAATTGGTACTTGCTTTTACTACATAGCAACATAAAATTTTTTTAAATAATTAAAAAGAAATTACTTTGTTTTACGTCACTTTATTTAATAAAGTGACGTAAAACAAAGTATTTTCATTTTATTTATTTAAAATGTCAAGTCGCAATGTGTTTGCTTCTTTTGAAAAATTAATATGATTTAATTGTTTTGTTTGCATTAATATTTGTCTTTTTTTTAATTCATAATTATAATAAAATATGACGAATGTCGTTTCTGAGGAAATTGTTGGTACACGTACGATCGCATCTCTTAGCGAATTAATAGCATTCTTAATGATTTGAAGGCCTTGCAAAAATATTCTTTTATAAGGCTTTTATACCGCTTGCTTTTATTTAATTAGAGCCAATTAAGACCCTGGGTACTACAATTCAAGTCTTTTCTGTGATAATGATTTATTACTACTCCTTGTATAACAAGAAACCTTTGTTACAGAACCTGCCCATTTTCTGCATTCTTCGACATTTAAAATGAGTTGCAAAGTCTATTTCACGCCGTGATTTCACTGGGATGTACATTACATTATATATAATGCAAACAATTAGTGTATTCATAGATTCTAGATTCCCACAGTGAACCGACTGGCATTGTTTCGGATTCACTGCATAGAACGATTTCCCGTTGTTCGTGTGTTCGGTTTATTGCCGCTGAGTTATTTGGTTTTTAAGGCATGCACTATGTAATTACCTGCAGGAGCTGCAGCAATCTTATTTTTGGCTTCTGATCAATGAAACTCCGACCACACACGAAATATGCCTTCTGGCCCTGAGCCGAGATCATAACGCAGTTAGTATGAAATAATAGGCTCTCTGGCTATATGGAAAAGGCGTGTTCCACCTTACATCACCTGAGTGCAATTTGAGTAAGCGCTGGGTTATTTGTATACCTTTCCTTCGTTTTACCAGGTGAGACTTATCTACGCCTCTACACGTTGGGGAAGGTTTTTTATTTTCACACTCCGCGCACGCAACACACATTAGAATTTTACTAAACGATTAAGAAACGTTAATTTTGAAATTACTCTTTGTTTTCACGCACATTGTTGTCGTATTTAACATTTGACGCAATCACGATGTGCCACTTTCCTTTGGGTAGCGAACATAAAACTTCAATACATTTCGACCTAGTCAAGGGTTTTCAGAATGAACCCTTTTGAAGGCCGCTTTGAAAAGAATATCGACCCCGCGAAATGAACCTTGTAAATTTTTGTATATCTGTAAAAAAATATTTTTGTGTAAGTTACTACTTTGAAAGATATATTATACTGCACACAGTATACGCCAAAAGGACTATTTACTCATTCTCCCTGACGTGCTGTATTTGAGGGTAGTTTCAGCTATTCGTCATCAAAATTACTTTTTAATTATAATTTTAATTATCTGAAAATATATCATTAGATATGATGTGTATTATTATTGTATTTATTATAAATGTAAAACATCTGTTGATTTTCCAATAAATAAAATAAGTAAATAAAACTTTGGAATGAAATACCACTGTCCATTCGAATATCGACATCGTTGCAGTGTTTCTAGAAGCTCTGCGGCGAATGGTTGCTGACTGCACAGTCACCGCACAACATCTTAATTTATTAAATTAACAATTAAAGGAATACCTATTTGTGTTTTTATTTTTTAGCATATTACTTATTTTGATTTTATTTTATATTTGAATATTAATATTATTTGCTTTAACTTGAATTCTGATTCACATGATTTAAACTTTTTAAAATTTTAATCTGTATATTTACATTATGTGTATTAAATTAGATATTTGATATGATTATTTGGCCTTTGGTTCGTCTGCCCCACGTTTTCGGCCTGTCCTTTTATATCAACAGTCAACATAAAATAGTGATAATTACCCAGTCATGGCTACAAAACTGCGCAAGGTGGATGTACTTGAGCCTGAAGTTGGACAATTCTCTGCATGCACGGGGTATGCTCTACAATTTTCATAATTTTCAGATCTACATACTCATGAAGTGAAAGAGAACTGAAAAGCATATTAGGTACTTACCTGTAGGAAAATATGTCGAGTATTTATTTTAAAAAAATACATGTGTATGTAAACGAATCGTACTGCCGGCCTAGTCCAGCGTTAAGGCTCTTAACTCGCAATCCGAAGGTCGCGGGATCGAATTCGGTTCGGCAAATAAATTTTATTTGATTAATTTGTGTTATTTCACAATTTATTTATTTAAAATAATATATAGTATATTTGCGGCACGTTCCAGAGTGGAAGATACTATCAGTATCGTCCTGGTGTAAGACCACCATTCAGAATTGAAACTTTGCTTGAAATGGCTTTAGCCGTGTTTGGTGACCAGATCTGAATAGTCTGATACTTTCTCACCTTCCTCTTCCCTATCTCCTTTCCCTCACCACTACCTTTAGCCTCACAACATACCCCAATAGGGGATGCCATAGTCTCACTGATTCCAGACGGGAGCAGCAGATCTCTTGTGAGGTAATTCACACAAAAAAGGTTTCTTTCTGAATGGCGTGGAATTAATTATATTTTACAAATACATTAAATAAATGTGTAATCATTATAATTAATGTGTCACTCAAATAGTGCAATACAGTTATTGTTTTAAATTAAATCAGTGTTTTCATAATCTGTTATATTATTTGTTTATAACCTCGAAGAAATTTCATGTATTCCCATACTTATTAAAATCTAGGTTTGTGAGAGATTGGGGGCAAATAATGTTACAAAATACAAAAAACGGTAATATAATTTTATTTCCAAGTTAATTAATTTTTTTTTTTTCATCTTTTCAGGTAAGCCGATGCCATGAACTCATTTGGGTAAACGAATCACACGGAATAAAGGAATGGGCTATACGGATTAAACGCTGTAACATTTCTTCTATCGACACGGGCGATTTAACAGGTAACTGGAAATTCAAAATTGAATATCAATTCCGTTAGCTTTTAACTGATTCTCGGAAGATAATCCCCATGATGCTGTATTTTTTTTCGTTATTTTTTCTTAGACGAAATACGGAAAGATCACAATTAATGAGATTTAAAAAGAAACGTATATGTATGTATTATATAGCATTATCGTTTAAGAGGTAATAAGCAGACGAAACCGGAAATACGTCTTTTTTAAATAAAATTTTAGCCGTATTGACTCTTTTCCACAAAAAAGTATGAATTGATTTCGAAAGATTGTTCATCTAGTAAAGTTATGTTTTAAATTATGAGAAAATGTGTTTATTTTTAGCATAATAAGGTTATACGGTAGGTCGTTAGCAGATTTATTAAATTTATAAACAAAATTTTATATTTTACAAAACACATTTCAAATCTTATAATCACGCAGTAAAATAAATCAATAAATTATCTGGGAAAGCTGTGTTTCAGAATTTTAATTTTAGTTAAAAGATCCGCGCACGTGCATTTTGTGACGAAAATATGTACTTCAGTTTGTCTATTTATTTACGGTCTTACAAACTAATATATTAAAGTTTTTTTTTCATTCTTATTTTGCTTAGACATAACTGAAGTATTTATAATTTACTAGCAGACCCGGCCACACGTTGCTGTGGCTAACGAAACACAACGCCATTACCCAACCTTTATTAAATCCACACCACCCGCTTGCCAACTGTCCGCTGCCTGAATTGATTATTTGAATTTCTCAGCTTTTCTCTACTATAATAAGAATGTATTACACATGTAAACCTTCCTCTTGAATCACTCTATCTTTTGGTGAAAACCGCATGAAAATCCCTTGCGTAGTTTAAAAGATGTATAAAATTAGGTCGCACAAACATCTTGAGCGACTTCATTTTATACTATGTAATGATGAATATTTGAATTTCTCGGCTTTTCTCTACTATAATAAGCATGTATTATACATATAAACCTTCCCCTTGAATTACTCTATCTACTGGTGAAAACTGCATGAGAATCCGTTGGGTGGTTTTAAAGATCTAAGCGCACAAACATTTTGAGCGACTTCATTTTATACTATGTAATGATGATAGTTATAATAAAAGTATATAATTTTAATAGTTTTATCAACACGCCTTTCATCATTTTTGAATGTAAGTATAAATTAAAGCAAATTTTGAACGAAATAAAATCGATTTTGAGTTATAATTTTAAAAAGCTGGTACGGAGAATAATTAATCTTTGTTATTGGAACAGCCCTGTACGATCGTAAGAACATCTTTCGACGGTATTTGGATTCTCGGCCGCTGGCTGGTTAAAGACGCTTAAGTACGGATTCACAAAAGTAATTCGATTGATTTATTAGTCATATTAGTTTTTACTGAATCCTGTCAACATTTTGAAACACTAATCCGTTAAATAATTTTATCTTACCGGTTTGACAACTTTTTAATGATTTCGTCAGCGATTGAAATCTATGACTAGTCTTTTCGTGTGTAATCCGTGAACACACTCGTGAAAACTTCATCATTTTATCAAAATGTTTGGACCTCGTATTCCACCTTTTCACACCTGACCACGCTTCCTAAAGTGCTTTAAAATATATGTTTTTTTTTACTTATTCCACGAACCACTTTGCACGTTAATTTTGTGAAAATTTCCTTTCAAATAGCTGAATATGTACATGTATATCAGATCTCACTTGTGAATAGATTTAATGCTTTTAAATACCTTAAAATATTCATGATAATATCTTATAAAGAAAACCACCAAAAGCCAAAACATTTATAGCGAAAAAAATATAATGCTTTTTAGTTTTATTAACCCTTTCACATCGTATGCATATGTGAAAATACACAGATTTTTACTAGATAATACTAGAACGAATAAAAAATTGCGGTTTTCGTTTTCCAATTGCTGGTACACCTGGCTTTGCACCTTAAGTTTTGTTGAATTTTAAATACTAGTTCAGGCGTTAGCCATTTTTATATTTTGAAAGATGATTTTTGTGTTTAATCTTAACAATGTTTTTACCGATTTTTTGTGATGTAAATTATTCAATGTGTATTTTTATTTATTGAAATTTTTAATAAAACGTTACATTTTAGTATGCAAAGTGAGATTTGTCATTTTTTGTGGAATGCGCCCTCTGAGCTATGTCATTTAAAGTAAAAGTAGCAATAACTTTGAAACTGCCAGTTTCTATTCACTTCTACCACTGCCATTTTTTATTCAGGTCTGAAAGGGTTAAATTTATTTTTCATAAAATTTACTCATACGGCTTTCGGTGTTTTCTGACGATGCCTGTTATCAGAATGGATTAATTATAATTACACTGTGTTTCGAAAACCACATCTTGGCAATATTTGAACACAGGTTTATTCTTTGATAAATTATTGCTTGCTACAATTAAGTTATCGACGAATTCTTCAAAGTAGCTAATACTAGGGCTCGATATCATTTTTCCATTTTTCACAATTTGCCACAGTTGTGCGTTTTATTCTGACTTTCGAAACTAGCTGCAAAATTTTTTTGAAATAAGTTTTTTTAACATTTTCCAAGCAAATATACTTTCATGAATATAATACCTATCCCCAGTTGGCTACCATAATATTGTATCTATGAACTTAGTGACCTTTCTGAGAAATGTTCATGATGCATTATTACCTGATGTCATAATGTACTCATCGAAAACCCACTCACAAATGAAATAAGGTTACCTACTCAATCAAATCAATTCTCGTTATAACATATTTTCCACAATATCTCATTTTGTGTGTTAAAACAACAATCTATTACAGTGATGATAACCCTTTTAGCCGGAGGACCAATTTTTCCATTTTCAATATGTTCGCGGGCCGCAAGGGTTAGGGATGTTAGGATACCATAGCTTGACATTGTTATCTAATTAATGTAGTCGGTGGTGTCGCAATATTATTTTATAAAAAATACAAAATGCAAACCCAACGCAATTTTATATCTCCAAGGTAAAACCAAAAAATGCTGTCGATTTCTATCGTTCTGAAAGACTGATTAAAGAACATAATAAAAAATACCTACTAGCGATTTTGGGCAACTCTTGATATTTGTCGGGTGTAGAAAACTTTCATTAAAGTTTTAATTTAGTTAGTTTTAAAGTATTAATTTATTAATACATATTGTCAGGGATTTATAATATGTTGTATTGTATTTATGATAACCTACTTGTTGTTGTTTTTATGTTGATACTACAATTTATATTGTTCTTTTTTATGTATTTTATATTTATATTTTTTTTATATTTTTATATTTTTTTATCTATGTATATTCTGTATTCATATGTAAAATAATTGTAATATTTTTGTAAAAGCCGCTTTAATCGGCGTTAATAATAATAAATAAATAAATAAATAAATTATTTTATGAAAAGGAAACTTTTAAAATACATCAATCAAGAAAAGGGCTGTGCTACGAAGGTGATTTTTTTAAATACTTTTGCATACAACAGAAACCGTTGAATATTCTTTTCAGAAATTTTTAAAATTATTTTATTTAGCCAAGTGGGAAGTACGAAAAAACTCGGGGGTTGCTTCGGGCCGCGGGTTACTCTATTATAAAACACGACCAGTCAGTGGCTGAGTTGGCCTCGCATCTGGGTCCCACCCAGGCGTTGTGAGTTCAATTTCTCGGCTGGCTAAGTCCTCCATCTCGACACAAGCAACATTTTTCGCCTCTGAACATCACGAACTTTGGTGGTAGTAGGATATTTTTTTAATTATTGTGAGGTTACTCGTAACCCGTGAGTGTATGAAAAAACACTGTTTACACGTTATAACACGTGCAAGCAAATGTTTGTTCTAGTTAAATGATAATTAATTTATGGTTCTATTCTTAGAAGAGGGTTAGTCAGAGGTACTGCAAGTTTTAGTGTCATGGGATTAATTAAACATTATCTGTGTATGTTTGCAGTATCCATCATTGAGTGATAGAACTTAAAATCTTCAATTATTAAGTTTTCACGGTAGGCCAAACTAATATTATTTAGGATATCCTTGCAAGGCCCTTATTTATGAATCAATGATCCACGCGACACCTGAGAAGCCATTTTTGTAAAGTCTCCTAAACATACTCATCCAGACCTGGTAAAATTCATGTTACCATTATATATGACTAACTAACTATATATGACTTTGAACTTCTCTTAACTATTTTTTTTTCTTAGTTTTTCTTGTCTAGCTACAAAAAAAAAATAATCAGCGAAAACATGTTTTTAGGCTTTCTGTTTTATTTTAGCACTCTTTCTTTTTTATGTATCTTTGTAAGTAAAGCTGTTTGTTATATTATTATATTATTATTATTTAAGATATTATTATTATTATATTATATGTATTATTTTAGCACTGCGAGGAATCGAACTCGTTATCTCACGAATCAATACACGAATGCTGTGTATGCAGATGTTGTTTGACTTGTCTTAACTTGAAGAATGGGTGTTATTTTGTAATTATGCTAATTATTCTGAAGCATAATTTACGATCACCTGCTAAAGTGACCGCCCTCGGCTTTGCACTTACAAAAGTTTGTGCAATAAGCATTCAATGTGCAACACCGAGAAGGCTACCATCTGAATGAAATAGATAGTTGTGCAGTGTGCAGATACCGCGTGTAAGTGGGTTATTCGGAGAGATTGTTAAATGGGAATAACCTTCAAAAAAGTATAAAAAGAAAGTTTTTCTTATAAAAATTTGAAATTATTTCTATGAATTGATCATTATTTGCAAAAGTTACGCTTTTAAAACATAGACATTCTCATGACATTGTTCTTGTTAACTTATAATTTATATTTTTTTGTAATAATCATTTAAAGGTGTCTAGTAGTACCTCAACATTAGGTATATTTACCATAAACTCATAAAATTCCCATTACCCCTTACTTCTTCAGTTGACGCTTTATCTCGTTCGTAACCTATTATATACACATTATCTGTCTATTTCTCTCTGTTACCATATCTTATTTTAATTGCATGCTATCTTATTGTTCCTTTATTTTTTTATATTTTGTCTCAGTGGCCGAGTCGACATCGCATTTGGTTCCACCCAGGCGCCAAGTCTTCAATTCTCCAGATGTTTAAGTCCCCCGCCACGACACAAGCAACATTTTTCGCTTACTGTGGTTGTAGTAGGAGGTTTTCAAATATTGTTAGGTTATTCGTAACCCGGGAATGTTTGTCTTTCTTTTAAAAAAATAAATTCAAAAAATATAAGCTAACGCAAAGTATTTTTTGATTATTCTAATGTTTACCCTGATGGTGCTTATGTCAAGCGAAACCGGTTTTGATAAATGGAACTAATTTCGTGGTTATTAACAAAAATAATTGTTTTATATCATCAATAAGCCAAAGCAATAAAGTGACTGCTTTGTACCTGTTAAAACATACAATGTAATACATTATTTTTTATGATAATAATGTTAGTTTAAAAGTTGTAACATTTTGTGTGTGGCAACCCATTTATATTTCTTCTTTTTTTTCTCTCTCTCACTCACTGCAACACTGCTTGTAAAACGTACATCGTGAATAAAACAAATTTTTAAAAGTGTTATATTTTATTTAGTAATTCAGAAGAATACATTACCAAAATGTATAGTTTTCAATCAGTTTGTCAGAGTTTCCAACGCTTTGCAGAGGAGGTAGTCAAAGTAGTATTTGAATTTTCTTATGTAAATCAGCAGGCTCAGGAAACCAGCGCCCAGCACCCAGCGCAGGCGGTCGAGGAGAAGAGGATTGGGGAAAGCGAGACTCCGTGCCGGGCAGGTCCTATTGCTAACCACTTATCCTCCCCAGGCCTTGCACGGGATAGAGCTGTATTTACCGCCGTAAAATAATGCAAATCCGATTCTTATCCGGCCAAACCACGCGCAACAATGGCCGCGGCATTACGGCTGCAGATCCGGTTTGCCTTCCCAGCGGCCTGCTCCCGCCCCCGCCCCGCATCCGCCCGCCCGCTTTATTATTACGATTATTACCGCTAGAAGCGCGGCACGCCTCCCGAACGACGCAAAAAACACGGCAAAACGTCACACGTAGACGTAATGTTACGGGATACCGTCTGACGTGCCAATGGAACATTACGTATTATGGACTAAATTGACGGCTTGCCGACAACGATCAATCAATTTCAATCATGTTTACCTATATTTGTGCTGTAGAGGATGTACACTGTACGAGTAGATAGGTGATAGTTTAACTTTGTTTTATGTTTAACGATGATTAGATAGATATCATTATTTGATTTGCTGACGATAATCAACACAACACGAACAAAACAACTCTGCTTGAATATTCCGCTTTAAACCTCTTGAAGAAATAACATATTTTGTAATTATACATGACCAATCATGACCTTGAATATGATATTTTGTAAAATATGTATAATTAAAATGTAACCCATGTTTTATATTAAATAAAAAAAAAAAAAAAAAAAAAAAAAAAAAAATTATAAAAAATATAAAAAATGATATTCATCATCATCATCACTCTTGGCTCTACAACCCCTGATGGGTCTTGGCCTCCTTAAGAGTCTTCCTCCACTCATCACGGTTATGTGCCAGCTCTCTCCAGTTTACAATCTCTAAGGTGGAAATATCTTTGAGGACGTTGTTGCTCCATCTTAAACTTGGTCTTCCCAGGCTCCTTCGCCCTGTCGGTCTTGAGTTCAGCAGGGACTCTGGTGCCTGATGCTCGGTCATTCTCTCTACATGACCCAGCCACCGAAGTCTCCCCAGTTTTATAAATTTTGTGACGTTTAGATCCTTAAACATTAATATCTTGGTGTTTCTGGACAACAGTCTGGATTTTATTTGATTTTGTAGGCGATAATAACAGCGATTTGCGTTCACTATGCGCTTCTGGATCTCCTCTGTGGCATTATTCTCGTTTGTTATCAGGGAGCCTAGGTATGTTAATCTTGGTACCGTTTCAAAATTTTGGCTAATATTACATAATATTACCTGTATAATATTTACGTTTATAATATTTATTTATTTGGCATAATATTACCTGTATAATATTTACGTTTTGTATTATGTTTATCTTGAAACAATTGTCTTTCTGGTGAAAATGCTTCCATTCAACTTAAACCCATTACACATTTCGCAAGCTTGTGAATTTAACATCGTATCTCCAGAATCTCCTTAATTTAGTTGTGTGAAATATTTAGTTTAATACGTCTATTTTTTCATTAGATTATTACAACGATAAATTATTATATAAAATTCTTTATCACTTATGACGAAACACAAAAAAGTGTTACATTCCACCACAATAAAAAAGTTGGTAATTGATCCGACGCTGAGATGAGGTTAGATTGGAGAAAGATTAAACTAGTTGTGCTATGTTTTTTGCTTGTAATAAATGAATGAGAGGCGAACAAGCTCAAATCTGCCTACCGTATTAAGTTGATTGGGAAGATTAACACTTATTGCCTAGGAGCGTACATCCGATGTTTCATCTAACTCATTTAGTCGAATTACGCATTTTCCGGTTGAAGAGTGCTCAATCATTCTGTTTTCTTGTTAGCTCGACCGCTAGTTTCAGAGTTATTGAAGCGCAGATCCCCACACCTGAGAAGATTTCCCTTTTCAAGCGAGATTCATCGCGAGGTTTCGTTATCGGCGCAACAAAGAAAAACAACACTCTTAAGAGGAACTGCGCAGCCTTTTTCAGGCGGAACTTAAATTTGGGTTTAAATACCCAACCAAACTGAATAATATTTTTTTTTAAATCAAAAGGTGTAGCAAATATCTAGTACGGATAATTTATTTATTTATGTTTTAAATTATTATTTATTTATTTGTGTTTTTATTTAGAAATCATAGTCATCGTCAACGATTCTCTTTGCCGATTAATTGGATTAATTTCCACTTCCAAGATTCCGGTTCATTCAAGAAAGTGTTTAAAAAGCATTTTGATAGGCGTAAATTTAAATTACGAACGAACGATTTACTTTGGAACGATATAGGTACTGGTCGAAGGTTGGAACACATTTTATTTATTTTTTGATGTGAAAACTTCTTTAACACCGTTGTGATTTGAAACTCAATGAAATGAAAAATAGCGATAGTAAAAAAAGACCACATAGTTACAGCTATAGGATTTAGCTTGTGAAAGAATCAGATAGTATAATCGGTCTCCTCTTTGTGCGGTGCATCGTAGCCTCCTCTCTTGTCTACTTTAGTTTACTGAAGGTTTTACTTTTACCGCGTGTGAACTGCACTTTTTTTATCATTCAAACCTGCTAAACTACTTTTGTAGTTTGTCAGGAGATACATACATTTAGAAAACGTTTTATGGAATAACATCGTTAAATTAATAGAATAATATAAATGTATAAATAGCAGTATGAAACTTTTTCTGTGTAATGAAAGAGAACAGAATAAGTTTCAAATTCTTCAAAACAGAGCAATGAGAATAATACTCCGAAGAAATAGATTTCCAAAAATAATGAAAATGTTAGAGGAACTTAATTGGTTAACAGTGAAACAAATGCTGACCTTGAACACGTTGATATTTATTCACAAAATATTAAATAACATGTTACCAAAATACTTCTCAAATAAAATCGTATACAATAAGGACATTCACAGACATTACACAAGGACGTGCAAGGAAATAAGATTAAACAAAACGAATACGCAAAACAGTTTGTTGTACAAAGGAATTAAGTTATATATAACACACTACCAGAAACTCTGAAGTCCTCACCAATTGAAAACTTCAAAATGTATTGTAGGAGCTACATAAAAGTAGAAAAAATATAGTGAATTTGAAATATTATAATTAATTAACTGGAATATGAAATATTATAATTAATTAGAAATTTGTAACCTTAAATGTACAAATTACTAAATAAAATTCAAATAAATAAAATTCAAATAAATAAAAAGTATAAGCGTTAGATAACAAACAAGCTCAAAATAACAATTACATCAATAGTATAGATATTTTATAAGGTATTATAAAATTATTAGTCCTAATGTGAATTCCAACTAACCAAACAAGGACTTTTGTGTGGCATCGGTATAAATCATGTGCATCCAATAGCCATTAGATTATATTTAACTTTAGGAAATATTTTGAGTACAATATACTTTAACCACCAAAACTTTTTTATTTAATTTATAATTTGAAATTTCTACCCAAAAACGCTTTTTAACAATTTTCATTTTATTTTTCATTATACTTATTAGCTGTAGGTAATACAAGATTATTTTTAAAAAAAAAATTTAATTAAAAAATTGATTCAGTTTTTTTGGGTATTTTAGCCTCAAATCCAAATATAAGTTTTGTGTTCTGAAGGACGTGCAGTGGTTCCTCTTAATTTGACGGTAAAGCGGATTGGACCAAAATAATGTTGGTTTCCTAACTTTTTTGCCTCCGTTTGTTTTGTTGTTATTTAGAAATTTAATCTCGGGGATATTCTTCTTCTGAATATTCATTCATTTCGGGGTTGAATAATTTGAGGTTTTTCTGCATTACATAAACCACGTTGACAATCCTTTTGCACAAAATCCTTTTTAGGAATGGAAGCAAGCTTATGGCGTTTGTCCATTTGTAACTTCCATTATCCTGTGGTTGACCGCGGCCAGTCCAGACATCTACGGATAACCTGCTCCCGCCGGCGTTACTTCCACATGCTTTAGCTCTGCATACCACATGGCGTGCCCCAGCTTTACTCCCATCGATTTCACGTTTTCCATATTCACTTGCAAATAATTTAGATATTATACTGTAATTATTTAAATTGTTCCACCGCGGGAGGAATTTATTGTAGCAAACTGAGGCGATCCGCTTGTGGTGGAGCATGCAATTCCCCATAATCATTATTTATACCTACTGCCAATGAGCGATCCACGTGCGCAACGTACATCGTGTTTTATTAATTACAAACACACATGAACTATTATTAATTCACCCGCCTTGCGATTTCATAGATTATACTATCGATTATTTTCAAACACTTACGTTATAAATTATTATGGACTCATTTATTTTGCAAACTTCCTTCTTATTTCCTAGCGGAAACTAAATTGAGGGGTGTGGCGTTTTAAAAGTCGGCAACCACAATATGCTCAAGTTATACTTTGTTAGATTTTTAGCTAAGTCACTATCTTCTTTACAAGTCTATTTTCAAATTTACTTTAGATAGATAATAGAGGAGTAATTCGTTACAATGAATTTATAGAGCTCTGTGGTTTTGTCATAGTTCACCTGAAGTACGCTTTACACTAAATGACAAAACCTTAAATAATTAGGAGATTCTTAGCTAGTAGTTCTGTAAACAGTAGACTTCGCATAATGTTGATTAGGTACTTCTAATCCAGTCCCCTAATATTCACCAATTCATAATATTGATTAGATATTATTACATAGCTGGTTTCCGGCATGCGTTGCAATGCCATTCAAAGAAATAAATTGATTCTCCCTGCATGTCCTTTCCCGTGCGTCCCCGTTCCCTTCCACCTTCCCCTTCCCTCGTCTCTTCCATGTCCGCGAACCCCCCCCCCCCCTGAAATACAGACGTTTTCATTTATACAAATTTCATAACGCCAGAGCTTACCATTATATATAGCTTATATGTTATTCTGATGTATGAGCTATATTATTGTAAAGTTTCATTAAAATCCATTCAGTAGGCTTTGCGTGAAAGAGTAACAAACATACATACATCCGGATACGTTTTTAGATTTTCACGGCCAATTTTCGTTATTTGTTTTGGGGTGTTATGCCGTGTTAGGGCAGATCCGGATCTTCTGTCTGATGATGGACACTGCAACGCTGTCCGAAACGTTGGCTAAAGAAGGAGGTATCGCAACAGGGCATAACACCCCAAAAACAAATAACGAAAACACATGCATCCATACAAACTTTCGCGTTTATAATATTATATATATGTAGTAAGATAATATATTTTGGTCTTGTAAAGTAAATGCAGTACCTACAATAAATCATATTTAGCACATAATACCTAGTTCGCTGTTTTAGAATTTTTTATGTAAATTTTTTTTTTATTCGCAATTATCTTGAAACTCTTATCTTACATTATGCGAGTATCGTTGTGCTTTTAACCAGATTTCTAATAAACTACCCCTAAAATAATGGATTACCTATTGTCGATTCCAGTTGCAATAGATATTTTATATTTTCCACAATGTACCGAATGTTGATTGTTGGAAATAAGCTTGATCCGATAAGCCGACTTTCTCTCGAATAGAGTCATACGCCATTGTAACCGAAACCGAGCGGAGCCGAGCCGAGCGGGTTGGGGAGAACATGAGACTAACGTCACCAAGAATACCGAAGCCATATATTATTGTCTTCTCCTTCGTGGATAATGTTCCTTCGTCTCGGCCACAAAAGCTTTTTGTCCCTCTGACCTGTGGTTAGATTCAATGGTTTATGTTCGCAAGTAATTTCCTTGTTTGTTACCCTATCTTATTATGAGTGTTTATATCATTGTAATATAGCTTGTCAGATGATTAATAATAATAAATCCGGGTTTTGATCGCTTATGTGGGGGTATGCAATACAAAACCCGCCGAGGTGAGCTGCCCTCCGCATTAGCAACCAAATTGAAAAAGTCAATCTTGGAAAAGTGTTACGAATTTTGGAATGCAATCGATTATTTAAGCCATACATCGCAAAAAAATTTAAATTCGGTCCCTAGGTGACTGGGAAATGTTAAAATATTATGATGTTTACAAATACAACATTTGGGAAAAAAAGCTTTTTGTACTATAGTTCTAAACTCTATAATCAATCCCATTCTTATTCAAAAATCACAACATTATAACATTTAAATCTCAAATGAAAAGCTGGATACAAAACGTAGGGAGATAAGAAATAGAAAATATACTGACACCATAAAACAGACTTAATCCGAAACGACTAAATTGCATTAAAAAAAAGGTAGGTATGTGTTTTATAATTATTTCGGAAAAAACAACTCATAATTTATTTATTTTGGAAAAAACACTTCGTAATTTATTTATAATTACTTCATATTATTCATAGGTGCTATTAAATTTTAATATATAAATGAGCACGGAGGAACCGAATGGAAGGTAAATAACATTTATTATTATTATTATGTATCTTCTTCTTCTTCGATGGCGCTACAGCCCATATCGAGCTTTGGCCTCCTGCAACAGTCGCCTCCAACTCCTCCTGTCCTCAGCGGCTGACTTCCAATTTGGTACTTGGAGAAGCTGTGCCGCATCCCCTCTTACCTCGTCTTCCCACCTCAGTCTGGGTCTTTTCTCTTTCCACCTGGGTGTCCAGTCAAAATTCTTTTTGGAACGCGTGTATCCGGTATTCTCTGTACATGCCCAGCCCATCTCAGCCTGAGGAGTCTCATGTGTGCTGAGATGCTAGGGGCCTTATATATATCATACAATTCTGTATTGTGCCGGATGCGCCACTGTTCACCCTCTTTCGCGGGACCACACATTCTTCTCAGCACTTTTCTTTCAAAAGTATCCAGCATTTCAGCCATCTTTACCGTCAGTGTCAGCGCCTCACATCCATATGCCAGTACAGTTCTAACAATGGTCTTATATATGGTTATTTTGGTTTTTCTGTGGACACTACGTGACTTAAACACTGGCAGCAAAGAGAAGTATGTTTTGTTGGCTGCTGTGATTCTCCTTCTGATTTCTGCTGGATTTTCATTGTTCTCTGTCAGACTGGAGCCAAGGTAGGTGACAGCGATTTAATTAAAACATGAATGTCGATAAAAAAAAGTGTATTTTTATTTTTGGGTAGCAGAACTTTATTTTCGATTATTATCCATTTAGAGGTTAGATCTTCGATTTAACCTCAGACTTATATAAGAATTTTGATCTCTAGTTTGAACTATCTGTAATCTAAACGGTAAGATATAGGTACTCAATTTTATTTGTTTTCCCTCCGAAAACTTTTTTAAACGCCAAAAGTAGGATGAAAAAAAACATCTCTTTCGTTTTTCACACCAAAAATGCGTGGTTTAAATGCATCCGAAAAGTGTAATATTTTTTTACAGGTTTAATATTTTTGCCATGATTATTATTAAGTATTAATATAATCAAATGATGGAAAGGTTGTAATCATTTTGATAAAATCAAATTATAACCGCACGAGTTTTTGGTTTCCAATTTGTGGACGATAATATTATAATTTATGTAACCACAATTCGAGAGTTTTCAGCTAATGAAAATACTGATTATGTTTGTAATGCAAATTATTTAAAAAATGCTACTGCATTATTTTTCTCGAATTGATGTGCATCAGAACAATTATTTGCTTTCCTACCCGGCTTCGCCCGAGATTTGTAATGAAACAATGAGTTTTACGCCGATTATATTTTTACGGTATTAACATGATCTAACGAGCTAGGCTTGAAATTATGTTATAATCAAGTTCCTTAGATCACGAGATTTCTAACTGAAAACAGTTACGAGAAAAATCTTGAAATTACAGACTTAAGAAGGTGTTTAAATCCTACAGCCGTGTTTAACAAAAAAAAACATATTGATTTTTATTGTCAAATAATTGCATTTTGTAACAAAATTGGGTATTTCATAGGTGTGTAGCTAATGATGAAAATGAAGTTACGAGCTCATTAAACATACACATAAACGGTGTGCAAATTCAATGAGGCCAAAGTTCGACGTTTGAGAGGTTTATCTGCTACAGCGCACGGATTTTTATGCTTTTTAGTTCAGATGATAAATTATATTTAAGTATACCATTCTTTGGATGGAGGTATATTAGATTGTTTTGGATTATTTCACCATCTTACTGAAATGCGCATTTCCATTATACTCCGCCATTGTCTTGCCAAGGATTTTTCATAAATATTAATGTTGAAAATAGATACAATGTGCATTCGAGATTCATCGTTGGCTCTAATGCTCGTAAGCAAATTTTTGATGCTACGTTCATATGATTGTATTATTTCGTACTCTCCCCCAAACCCTTTGTTATTTTGGTTGCCTGGCCGATTCAGGCGTCGAAAACCTAAGCTTTAGTAAATTTAGTATCTCAGTAAATAATCACCGCTTTCCTTTATCCACCTTTCATTCAATCAAAAGAAACGATTTATCGCATGTCTTGCGAAAATTATATCCCCATAAGTTAAATATATTAGAAAATCTTTTAATTTATTTTCATTTCATGTATTCAAAAATATTATTATTCAATTTATAAAAACAGTGTATTTATAAACAAGTTCTGCTGTGTAATTATTTTTACACGTGATAGCTGCTTCGCCTTCCAAAGGCATTATTAAACTGTGGTTCGGCCACTTACAGACCATGTACTTATATTGTTTCCTATAGGCACTTATAATTAAAAACAAATTGCTTTTATGTTTATTACCTATGCCCTTACTTATTTCTGAGTAAAATTTCGGAAACTATTAGGTTGCTGAAATAAATTAATTAGTAAATCTATTTGAACAAAGCACTAAAAAAAGGTAAAAGTCTAGAATTCTTCTTCAATCAATACAAACCCATTATTGAAATACATAACTTTCGTTTCAACTTAATCCCCCGTATTCCACTTTTCTACCGATTTATAACATATTTCTCTTGAACACTTTCAGTTTTTAAGTTCACAAAAAATATATATACGTTATTTTTTATGATAATAGTAGAGCCGAAACGGTAATTATATGAAATTCCCTCGATAGAAAAAAATCGCGAAGTAACTACGCTCCGAAAATATTAAAAACACACCTCGTTCTGTTATTTAAATAGTTAGCTATGAAAAAATTCACAGTGTATCTTTAAAAGCATTTGTGAGATTTTTGTTCTATTTTAAACGAGTCGTGTTTTATTAAATATTTTCACATTTTCTCTTACTTTCGTATTTACGTATGTCCCTTTCTTCTTCTTTTTGACCGCTTTCTACCGGGCCTTAATTAGTATAGGAAACAAGGAAATGGAAAAACAGCAAAAATCAGGCTCTTAGTTAGGGTTAGTTAAATAATTTGTGCGTATTTAGATCGAAACGGAGCCTTCCCCCAAACGTCACATCATCTTACTAACAAGAAAAAATATGGCGTTAAAACGGTCAAAACACTTTTTTGAATCTTTTCTTTCTCCCCTGACGTAAATAATAGTTATTTCATTTAGTCATTATTTCGATCATTTATGCGTATTATAATTGAAGCGGAATTTTGGAATTTTTCAAAAAAAATGTAACAGTGAGCTCTGGCATCCTGAAATTTGCACAGATTTTTTTGTTTGTATTTTCCTCCATGTCATTATGTCGTTTTACTAGAAGATAAAAAAGTTTTGAAATATTTAGTCTATATTTTTTAAATGTGAAATGCAGTGTTCAGTATGAAAAAAACAGCTCACACTTGGGCTAAACCGGGTAGTAAAACTAATGTGCTGTAAGGCAAACTAATCGGTCATTTCGTTTTAGTCAACTATTTCGGCTCCAGGGTTTATTAAAAAATTATTCTTGAATGTAAACTGCTTTAACGAAATTAATAAAAAAATGAGCATTACATTCATAAAAAAAAATTAGTCGATTAGAATTTTTAAAATATCAAAAGCAGTCAAATTAAGTCCATTATATTGTCCGTAATAAGTACCACCTACGAACATGCATACATCTACGTAATTTCGGTACATAAAGGTGCGAGTTGTATAACATCCGAGACAGAGGGCCCTGTCGAGGTCACCTATTGAGGTGCTGCGCCGTGGGAATTCTTAGTCAATCTCGTTATTCTCATGGAACTAAATTAACTTAACTTATCTACCAACTTGGACAATTGGACATTCCTTCATGTGAATTATTTTATGGTTGGTATTAAATAATGCTCGACTAAGGCCCGGGTGTTTGAACTTCTGTCACATTTGGCTTCGTCGCAAATTGGCAATCGGCGACGGTTTGGTATCTGTTCTTGACATGAGTGCGGCATTTGACACGGTAGATCATAGTATTTTATTAAATGTGCTTGAAACCGAATTTGGCGTTCGAGGTGATGTACTCCAATGGATGACATCATACCTGTCTGGACGAGTAGCCTCAGTAATTTTCAATAATTGTACTTCACCTGAAACTCCCATAGAATGTGGAGTTCCCCAGGGTTCTGTCTTGGGTCCCATTCTCTTCATTCTCTATACGAATCGCCTCGAGAAACTTATTCAATCAGCTGGCTTTGAATCACAAGGCTATGCAGACGATCGTTTCATTTTCAAGTTTTGTTCCCCGGATGAAAAAGACGTCCTTAAAAACGAGGTGGTTAGTTTCATTAACACAGTCTCAAGTTGGATGTCTGTCAATAAACTCAAACGTAATCCGACCAAGACGGAATTTATTTGGATAGCTTCTCCTGGAAGGCAAGCCCTCATTGACTCTAATCCAATCCATATTCAGGGCACAGATATAATCCCTTCTACAGAAATAAAATTTCTGGGTTTCACAATAGACAATAGTCTTTCTCTTGAATCACAAATTTCAAAATCTGTAAGTTCAGGCTTTTTCCATCTAAGGCAGATAAAATCAATCAGGCGTTGCCTTCCCTCTGATGGAGCAAAGTCACTCATAAATTCGTTCGTTGTCTCACGTATGGACTATTGTAATAGTGCATATGCTGGCTTACCTAAAAAACAATTCAATAGAATCCAGTCCGTTTTCAATGCTGCGGCGAGAATGATTTTTGGTGAATCTAAGTATTGCCGTATAACCCCGCTTCTAAGGGATCGCCTTCATTGGCTTCGATGCCCTGAAAGAATAGAGTTCAAGATCTGCTTAATGACCTTCAAAGCATTACAAGGAATGGCGCCAGCCTATATATCAGAACTATGTGTCCGACAAAACTTAAGCGATAGACAGCTTACTCTAAGGTCAGCAGATCAAGATGTTACTAATCGTTTAATCGAAATTTCTAGGTCAAATCGAGCCGTTTACTATGATCGATCTTTTGGTGTAACTGGCCCGCTCATTTGGAACAAACTTCCCTCAGTTCTTACTAATATCCAGAACTTGGCTGAATTCAAAAGGGCTCTAAAAACAAACTTATTTAAAAAATCATACCTTTCATGAATTTGTAGCTCCTTTTCAAAAAACTATAATAAACCATGTTCCTCAATTTTCCAGTAATTGTTTGGTTTCGATTACCTCCTTACTATAGTTTTATGTGCACTCCGAATTTGTATTATTTGTAAACGTAAACTGTTTCCTGTTCTGTAGTATATTTTAGTTTTTAATGATTCTTGTTGAATCGCACCGTTATGGTTTCAATGGGATCAATATCTATTTTCATGTGCACCCACTATTGTTGTTAATATTGTTCTTTAGGAATTGATTTGTATATACTGTATATTCTTTGTTTCACATTATTTAATCAATTTTGTAAGGACTCGTAAATAACACTATATAATTAATTTTAAGCTTATTATAATTAAGCGCATTTGAAGTGAAATATCACAAAACTGCGCTATATAAATACTATGTTATTATTATTATTATTTTTAGTTTTTTTACCGCCGATTTTCGGCCCTAGAAACCTACAAACCTATACGTACACAAGTGATATTCCAATAAATTAGAGGATTTTTTGTAGTCTCTTGTATCCGGAGGGCCCTCCAGATGGACCCATTTTTGCAGCAATGGATTGGAGCATAAATAGGTAGTATTGGTGGATTGACATACCTGGTCTGCGCCATTGGCTTCCCATCCGATAACTGAGAATGATCATATCAAAGCGTTATGTTCACTCGTCCCTCCAGAGAATCAGCTATAGGCATTACATCAAGGTAAGCCATCAGTTACAGCCTGTTTTAAACGACACTTTTTTTAGACTAGGGGCCAGTGTTTAGTTTCAGTGATTCGTGAGCCAGTGTTTTCAATGATTCAGTGAGCCAGTGTTTTGTTTAGTTTCGGTGATTCAGTGGCTACTACCAGCTAAACGATAACTCACTTATTATAAGCAATAATTATTAGCCTGAAACACTCATCAACATTGAAAAAATCTCCCGAGAAAAGATAAATGCCGCCGACGGGACTTGAACCCGCGTCCTTCTGATATCCGGTCAACTACTCTACCACTCAACTACTAACTCAACTACCAAGTCAACTACTAACTCACTATTCGTACTTACCAGTAACACGCTTTGTCCACACGCGAACGATGCATTCAAATGAACTAAACGGTTTAGATGCCACTAAATCACAACTGGTCTTTTTGAGAAAAGGAAGGTTCGTAATATGTTCATGCTGCTGAGAGCTGGTTTGAGATTTTAATTTTGATTTTGACTTCCGCCATCTAAAGTTTTTTTTTTCAACTAGTGCTTATTTCGTGAATGGTAACACTTAGCTCATGTCTGATTTGACAGATAATTAGTTTTATCCTTCCGCTGAGCGAATATCTGACCATCCAATGCGTTTTCGCTTCGCTGAGTGGGCCTGCGATCGACTTACAGAAGATGCCGATTTTGCCAAAAAAATCATCTTTTCGGATGAAGCTCATTTTGATCTTGGCGGGTATGTAAACAAGCAAAATTGTCGTATTTGGGGCACAGAAAACCCGCACGCATACATTGAAAAGCCGGTACACCCAAAACGAGTCACTGTTTGGTGCGGATTTTGGTCCAGAGGCATAATTGGGCCATTTTTCTTTGAAAATGAGCAAGGAGTGGCCGTTACAGTCAATGGCGATCGTTATCGGGCCATGTTGAACGAATTTTTGTTCACAAAAATTGAAGAGGAGGATATTGGCAACATTTGGTTTCAACAGGACGGCGCTACGTGCCACACAGCCGAAGCTACACTCGATGTTTTGCGCCCTGTTTTTGAAGATCGCATTATCAGCCGCAGAGCTGATGTCGTTTGGCCACCTCGGAGCTGCGATTTGACACCGTTGGACTATTATTTGTGGGGTGCCCTCAAAGATAAATGTTACGCCGACAAGCCAGAGACAATTGACGCTTTAAAGGACAATATTCGTGAAGCCATTGGTGAAATACAGCTGCACACAATCGATAATGTGCTTAAAAATTGGACCGATCGTGTAGGCTACTGCATGGCCAGCCGAGGCAGCCATTTGAATGAAATTATTTTCCATTATTAACCGGAAGGATTGTACTTATAAATAAAAAAAGAAATTTGAGAAAATATTCAGTAGTTTTTTTTTTATAGCATTTTCAAAAAAAAAAAGTTATTTGGCGGACCCCGTAGAAACTGGCCTCTTATAAACAGGTCATTCGTTAATTGCAGGCATCGAAGACCTGTGCACGAATTCTTTACCCACAATATTCTGACTTAGAAATATCTAAAATTCGTTATTGAATGGTAGTTTTATTTGTTCCATTAATATATGCTTACGTTTTATGTGGGTTTTGGATTGTGATAGTATTTCGCGGAATCATTTATTTCTCGGCGGAATAATTTATTTGCAAATGTAAGACGTTTGGAATGGGTTGTTTTCATGATATTATAGTGGTGATAATCAATACCTGGAAACTACAGCTTACCCTTGGTCAAAGACCAATGCACACCGCTGCTTTTGAACCTTATTAGACGGTCTTAGATACGTTAATTATTTTTGTCAAATTATTTCCACTGCGTAATTTATAATGGTTTTACCTGGTATCAGCATAGTCAGAAGGTGATGGCATCTCCGTTTTGCTGCAGCTCAGTTTGCCGGTTTGCAATTTATAAACAATTAGATTACCCGGCGGCGCCAGTTTACAGCGTGCGATCATCTGCGACAAATCTGTAGCATTATTGTATTAGAGCTGTATAAATTGTATTTCCTCGTGGCGCTACGCGACTCGACTCCTGAAGGTGCGGGCAACTGCCGCCCCTATTTTAAGAAACCCGACCCGATTTCCGGCCAGTTTATTTCTGTGGAATTTTCCTGCTGACTCCGGCTAATTAGCAGACAGATTCGATATGCAGGCCAATCAATGCAACGCCGCACTTAGAGGCTCCGATTTTCGGATTAATTCATTTGTAAATTGGGGTTTATTTGCATTATCAATGTCGGTTTTATTTAATATTTACAGCAATTAAGTGAAAGCCTGTCTATCATTTGGTTTACCAATACTTATTTCAATATTGTATAACCTGCTGGTAGACAACCGCCTTCGCCCGAGCTTCAATATTTTTTTCCGAAAACTTTTTAATTTCGAATCGAAACTAGTTACGTGTGTGATGTACAAATTTCAATAAACTGGTTAAAATCAAAGTAGGTACAATAGTCCCAGACATAGGTATGTCATATGACATGTCTTCAATGATGGTCTTCTTCCTTCTCGCACGTCTTTTATGAAAACTAAAAGACAGAAGATACCTCCTCTCTGTGACTAGTATAATTTTTCAAAAGTAGGTATAATGAAAAGGTACAAAGTGATTTTCAATAATAACAAAATTCGCCTCATCTTAAGTTTGAATTTATTTAATTTTTCAAAGCTTCATTAAATCATAATGGAAATAACGCTGTGCTGATGTTTAACGTTGACCTAACCTGTATTTCATAAAGAAAAACCTTTTAAAATTTTGTTACGCCAGAGTTCACTGTTCGAGAGAGTTTTTCCGGTTTCTGAACAGATTTTCGGTTTTGCAGTAAAGCATTTAAATCATTGACTCTTGATTCTATTTAAAGCTTGATATGAATATTTTTATAGCCAGGTTAAATAAAATTGAGGTGAGAATTATCCACATATTAAATTGAGTAAAGCATCACGTAACAATTAGTTATAACTAATTGTGTTGAACGACAATAGAGTTAGTTAGCTGTGAACGGTGGACGCATGTTGTGTGAGCGCGTTGCGCGTAGTTGGACAATATTTTACCCAAGGATTTTCCCATTTATTTCGTGGGAAGAATTTAGCATTTTCTACGCTTTGAAAAAATGTTCCTAATTAGCGGCTTTCCAGTGATACATAAATTCACCGTATATTTTTTTTACTTTACCAAATGATTTTCTAATTACGATAATGGCGCGCGGGGAACAAAGGGAATTTCGATTCACCTTCACAAACCCTTTTTACAAGTACTTAGTTCCCATTGTGTAATGTGTACATTCCCACTTTGTACAAATAATTTCTCATCTTTCATCGTCAGGGAGTTTTACCGTTACCTGTTTCTTGAATTTCCTCGATTTCTTTTATATTTGTTTTTAATTATAGGTGCTATGAGTTTTCCTAGAATACATTTTTAAAATACACATTTTATTCTTTAAACTTGCCCAAATTGTGTTCTAGAATCATAACGTAGTTTCTGATTCAATATTACATTTGAATATCCTTTTTAAAAACTTTTGAAGGTTATACCGACCCATCAATGTAATTATACTACTGAAGAAGATAATATTAACAAATCTAAACGAAACATAAACCTAAAAGTAACAAAAAAATAAAAGGGTAACGGTCGCAGCTGAATATCGAATTCAGGATCTCTTGTCTTTCCGAGACAAATTATGTATTATTATATTATATTATATATTTATTGTTCTGTTTCATGTTTCCTTTAGATTTATTAGTATTATTTACTTCTTTAAGAATATTTTTTTGGGCCAGTCTTTGAAAGTGTAAATATTATGAATATCCTGTATATAATAATGTTTATGAATAATATTTACCTTTGATTATCCTATATCTTACAACGCATAAGTTTATTAGGTCTATATCGTGGATATTATTAGAACCTCTATCTGTTTTTCATTCTTCATATAATAATTGCCTTAGAACAGTCCTTTTTTAAACCTGCCTCACAACGCTGTCCAACCAGTGGCGATATAGTTCCCCTGTCTTTTAAACTGTGCACACATGGGCGCCCTTGTGAGGTGTAACATTAAAAATGTTGTAGCTTTCAGCGGCGTGCCATAATTTATTTTATGTGGTATTTTTACAGCCATGAGTAGTTTTTTAGATAAGAGAAAAACCAATTAAAGGTAAGCATCCACAGGTCCGCGTCATATGCATCGAACAGATCGCCTCACGAATTTATTAAGCGTAGTGCGGTCCGTCCGGCGCTGATGAGTGGACGCACTTATGACTAATTATAGAAATAATTCTAAAATCCGTTTGATACGATCCGTCCGATGCATGGGACGCTTCGGACAGGTCCTTCTTCTAAGTTTTATCCTTGTGGCAATTTTTTCAATATAAAAATAAACTTTTTGAATCATCAACCTAATTTAATGATTTTCTGTCGAAAAACAGGAATAGCGGAAGCAAGAGCGAGCACGCCACAGAAATGTTTACTAATTTTCGCTCATCTCGATGCCTATCAACCTTATAAATATTAGTTCAATGAATGATTGCTCTCAAGGCGTAAACATAAATAAAGTAACCCGCGAATGGTAGACCAGACGCCCGGTGAAAACAAACAGGGGATTCCGCAACTATGTGGCGTGTTTGTACAATCATAATAGTACCTGGTAATATCAAAGATTCGAATAGCCCTTCTTAAAAATAAACAGATGTGTGATTTAGGTAAAGGCGGACGTTTACCACCGCAGTTGTGAGTTAATGTCGCCGTTGCGGTGGCCATGGATAATTCCAGCTTAGCACGTGCCCAGGAGTGCCCTGGAAAACCCTGGAATGCCCTGAACTGGCCATTGCCCAGTGCCCTGTGCCCGAACTGTTAGTGTTTTCCGCCTTTCGATCTGTGGTAATGGACCCATAGTCTAAACAGCTAATGAGAAGGGAGCATGCTTGTTTACTTTGGGGCCCCTGCCGCCCAAAATACTCGCATTAGCCGAAGGTTTTTAACACCATTAGCTGAACGTTTACAGTTGCAGAATCCTTCCTTGATGAAATGGTTATTAATTACCAGCTGAATGAAGTTTCCTGCATTACCCGGGCTTTCCACACTTTTTTTTACGAAATCACATCTAGACAGTAATTTTCCTCTTAATATGAACGTTAAGAATGCAAAATTTCATTATTTCGAAGGGGATGGGAGATGGTTTTTCCAGTAACCTTCCTCTTATTTAGAATTTCATCAATCTTGTAGTAAAACTGTTATTATACGATCATTATTTATGGTTTAATTTTTTTACAGCTTTCGTAATATGCCAATGAAGTCTGTCAAAAACTGTCAAAATCATACATTCAAAATACCTTTTGTCTACGCGGTAAGTCTATTTTGTCAACAAACCGTCAAAACCTTAATAGATTCAAAATATCAGGAAAAACGCCAACAAAGAAATAACATCATCGACCAATTTATATGTCGTTGAATAACATTCAAGAATGTCAAAAATATATATTAGTTATTCAAATCACTGTCATGTGTGTTTAATTTCATTCTATAAAATCAAGATTCATTTCAAGCACAGGTGTTGTGATTTCTTAGGGCCAGTTTTATCACAGAATTAAAACAATTCATCAAATTTCGAAGTTAATTTTAAAGTTCGGTTATTGGTCAATTTTTTCACATAACTGAAATGGTAATAGAACATGAAAAGAACTTTTATATGACTTGAAAATTATCTTTGAAATTTGATGAATTCTTTAAATTCTATAAAACAACTGGCGCTTATGAAAAAGTAGGTACACACATACGCAGTACTACGTACAAGCAGTACCTACTTGAGTACAAGTGAGTTCCAACTAAATCACCACAATTTTTTTACCTTTTCTCCTTGAAAATAGTTACGGTTCAAGTATAAAATCTTTATGGACTAAAACATTCTGAGTTTTTTTGTACTTATTGTGCTTTATGTTTCTACCTACAAGTTGGTATTTGATTCCTGACTACATGTCATGTTCTCCAAATAATTGGGACGGGAGAATAACAAACATTGCAGGATATCTAATTACCTACATCTTTTTTATTTGGTTTATTCGCAATCATTATTTTGTACATTGTCTTTGATATTTCTCGGAAATAATTATTTGGTTCGTTTTAAAGAAAATGCATTATTTTTTTAAAGAAGGATATAGGTAGGTACTACATAAATTACATTTCCAGTCTAGGCGAAAGAAATTTAAACCTTTTTATTGCTTTCAGATCCAATTCGTTTTAGAAGAAACGTGGGCATCCAATTTTTTACATGCTTCATGAAAATGCCTAAATTTACTCTAAATACGCTGTTTGTATTATGTAAACCAAAATTCGAAGAAGCGGTGTATTGTAATCATGTTGACTTATTTATTTTAAAGGCACCACGTACTATAGTGAAAACGTAGAAAATGTAAACCCTTTTGCTGAAAAGAAATCGAAAAGGTTTTATTTGATTTATTTGCATTAAACTATTCGTGGATATGTTAAAATAAATAGCGTTAATGTGTGTGTTCGGGAGATTTGTGATTTTATCGAGTAATTGACATGGGACGACTAACATTGAAGCTTTTATGGTTCATAAAAGCTTGGCTTCTAGCGACGCACGTGCCAGTATTGCCACCGTCACTGTGCCTGCGCCCTGTATACACATTAACTCTGTACAACTGTATACATACATAACTACAACTAAACAGATTAGGTATGTATACGTAAGGTATTTTTGTTTTTGTAAAGGGAACTCTATTATAGGCGGAGATAGTAAACATTTCGTCCATCGCGGGCTTCCTCGTGTCGACATGTCTGCCTGTCTGCGATCCTTCTTTCAGATGCCATACAAGTTCCGACGTAACCTAATTCATAATAATTAATCGTCTCGACAGTTCACTCAAGTCTGGATGTATATTTTTTCATTACCTTTTACCCCCTTGCTTTGAAAGGGGCCACTGTTGCGAGGCTTCACCCGTTGATGTAAAAATAAAAATTCACCTCTTTCTTTTCGTCTTAAAAAAACATGTTCGTATATTTAACAAGACTTTTGGGAGTAAATCATACTGTTTTATGTATATTTCATAAAATATCATGGCTCTTGCAAACTTTTGTTAAATATTCAGTTAAAATATGAGAAACTCGCAAAGAAACGTAAGTATGATATCTACGCTTAAAGATTTTCAGGTTCATTCTTTGTTTACGTTTATTTTATTCATTTATACACCCCTTCGTACAAAGTCTTCACTGGTAAAGGATTTATACGACACTGGTGGCATATCCAATATTAAGCTCCTTGCCCGGTCCGTATCGAAAGACTGACGTTTAAAATACACCCAACATACATAGTTCATTTAATGTCAGGTATTGAATCCTGTCTACGTTTTGCAATCTCCGCCTATGAATCAAAGTTTCAATCTTTCATCGAACAAAAAAGTAATATTAAAGAACGAATGTTTTAATGGCAGGTAAATGCTGGCCATTTCTAGGACATTTCGAATGATTCATGACATAACATTTTTAGTTTGCTGATTATTAAACGCTCGCGATAACAACTGTGAGAAGAGGTAAATCGGTGGCTCGCGTGAGTCGGGTTCATTCATAAAGTATAAATGTGAAATAAAACGCCCGAATAAGAAGTAACTGAGACTTACCGGGAGCTTGAAGTACACTATCGGACACGTTCGCTAGCTTATTTATTGGTGTTTTTTTTTCAATCACACGCTTGCTACATCGGAGGTATTCACGAGTGAACTTATGAATTGTGCAGCCTGTTGTGTACGTGTCAAGATGGCGGTGGGGGTGGAGGGGAGGGGGTGATTGTAAGACAGAACCGCTTGAGTTATTTTGGGTTTCCGGTCCCGTGGAGACTGGCCCAGAGAGGATATGTAGGTACTATTCTTATCATAAACCACCGAATCCCCTAACAAATATTTTATCTAGCTCGTGTATAAACGTCAAGGGGTAAATGTATGGGACACATATGAAGGTTTACCTATACATGTTGCGGGGAAACGTATCGTGACCCTTTCTTTGAAACATTGTTCAAGAATTAAATTAGTTGTATTGTGTTGGACACACTCTAATTAAATAAGGAGTTCGAGACAACTGACCAACTGCTGTGGTGGGAATCCTGGGTAGGTATTTCATTGGCGGTTTTTAGTATATCTATAAGTATTATGCACCGTGTTTCACACTATACAGCGGAACTTTAGGATGTGATAAGTCATGATAATCTAAGTAAAAATCCTCACGAAGTTTTCCAAAATAGAAATTCAATTTTTTTTAAACTAAAGTACTTAGTTATTGTGAGACAAATTTTACTTTTTACTTACTGAACTGAGGGTATGCTTGATAACCGTATTAGTACGTGTTCACATACAGAGGGGATAAAACGATACACTTACACAAACTATTTGTCCGCCGAACACTGATGAAGAAGTTTTTATTTGGGTTTTTTTTTTATTGGGCCTTAATTAAAAACAATATAAATATACATATGTTTTCCTTACATTTTAAACCCGTAAAGTTTCGCAGTACCTACGTATACGAACACGGTTTATAGTAAGCTTTAATTTAAAAAAAAGTGTTATTATTATTTTGTTTTTACGCCCGGCTGGGTCTTCCATTTGATTTGTGGGTATAGTAAAAAAAAATGGTATCGTAGTGTTAAGTGTTTAACACCACCTGATTCTGTATTTTGATATTATAATGCTGCGTCTGTTAGGTGGGCGGAAGTACACCGCCGCATATTAAACATCGCCTCAGACGGCCCCGACTTCTTTCCAAGATTCACTTTAGCCGATTCTTTTGTCTTTGCGGAGAAGGGGGACCCTATATTAGTATGTTCTCGAATTCATGAATCGTCCCGCAGTGCGTTGAAAACGTAGGAATATACTCTCGAGGAATGCAAATAATAAGATATTTATATGAGTTTTTATTTTATTTTATTTGATAGTGGTTCACGTACGCAGCCATTCAAATAACTTTGTATTTCAAATTACAAACAAAAAATCTCAACCAACTTAACTCCAGAAATGACAAGACTTTATTAGATTTCGCTGAAAAGAAAAATAATGCCGTCAGGATAACAAAAAGACATATGATTAAGGACCTAAATTGCAAAGTTTTCGTACCTTTTAAAATCGTAATTGATTTTTGTTTCCACATCGCGCGGTCACGCAATGTTGTTTGTTGGGGTTTAGTATTGATTCCTCGGACTATTTTTGCCATAAATTATTACTTTTTCTGCTTATTTTTAGCAGTTCCCATTTGTTTATGCCCTTTTATATATATAAACCTCTATACCTTCAACCTGAAGGTATTTGAATACAATTCAAGTTATGTACACCTGTAGATACTAAATACAAATATTTAAGGGCCATTATCCAGCTGGATGGCGGTTGAGAATTCAAATTTCGTCGAAAGATGTTCTTAGGATCGTACAGGACGGTTCTAATAAAAAAGATTAATTATTCTCCGTACCAGCTTTTTATAATAACTCAATATGGATTTTATTTCATCCAAAATTGGCTTTAATTTATACCTACATTCAAAAATGCTGAAAGGCGTGATGATAGAACTGTTAGAATGATGTGCTTTTTGTTATTATTTTTTGATGATAAGTATTTATAATTTTTCAATAATGTCTAAAAAAAGCAAAATAGGAATGTAATTTTTTTTTAAATATAATAGTTTGTAAGACCGTAAGTAAATAGACAAACTGAAGTATTTTCTTCACAAAACACGTGCGCGGATCTTTTTTTAATGATTTTATTTAAACTAAATTTAAAATTCTGAAACATAGCTTTCCCAGATAATTTTTTGATTTATTTTACTGCATGATTATACGATTTGAAATTTGTGTTGTATAATACAAAATTTTCTTTAAAATTTAACAAATCTGCCAATGACCTACGGTAAAACCTTATTTTGCTAAAAATAAACATATTTTCTCAATATTTAAAAACATAGCTTTACTAGGTTAAAGAACAGTCTTTCGAAATCAATTTACAATTGTTTGTGGAAAAGAGTTAATACGTCTAAAATTTGATTTAAAAATGACATATTTCCGGTTGTGTCTGGTTATTCCCTCTTACGTGTAATTACGTAAAATAGAATTATTTTCCTACGTTTTAACTTTTTCGATTTAGAAATATTGATTCTCCATTACGTTAAAATTCCGGTAACAGGAAATGAAATAACCTTTATGGCAGCTATCGCAGGTTAATAATAATAATTGAATTATATCGGTGTATATAGGTGGGAAAGGAGGTACCCGCATCATTATTATAATTTAGTGTGGCAGTGTAAATAAACGACGGAGCCTACAAGGCGTAAAAAGGTCCTTCTGGCTTATTTTCCTACTTTCTTTAATGGCCGTTTCAGTATTACAAGCCGTAAAGCTTGTAAAAGAAAATTGGAAACGTGGTTCTTTCATCCTATTATTGCTTTTATTGGCTATGTGCATCGAAGAAGATTCTTCCTCCTATATTTTAATTTACCCTAATTGATGTGTTTACGAAAGCAACGATAAAAGCAAGCAAAATATATTTTAGCGAAATTGTGTACCTAAATTAAATTTTTAATTTAAAATCGTAGGTACATAATATTATATGGTAAGGATATTTGCCGTTTAAGTCCATATTTAAGTTATGATCTGAAAATGTTCGCCTCACCCTTTTCAAACCATAAGCCTTTCTCGCTTCCAAGCTAAAGCTTTTAGTCGAGAATTATTCATGCAGCAGACTTGTATGTATCTTTAGCTTGAATTTCAAATCAAGATAAATTCAGTTTTTCTCGTATATCTCAGTATTTATTAAATGCATGATTTTTCATGCATAGGTTCTTCGTATAAAATTATTAAATGAGTTCACAAATTCTCTTCTGAACACTGACCAACATTTTTTTAAATGCTGCTCGGCTATTACCTACAAGATAATTAACTAGCAGAATACAATCTTCATTCAATCTTGTCCGATAGTAAATCACTTGTCGGATTATAGCTGTCATAAATGTTTTTTTACTGCTCTAGTATCCCGCTGTACCGGGTAGGATATATAAACGCTTGACAATCAAAGGTATCCCCGGAATAGTTGGTAAGGTTAGCAATCAGTCAAGTTTGATCTTTTTCTAACAATTATTTTGATGGGTCAAAAAAGATCTTCGGTATGTGGCATTATAAGATGTAGGAATATGATAAATGTGTTCAATACCACACGTCGTATTTCCTTTGTCTCGTAATATACCGACTTGCTTTGGTGGCTTTGTGTACCATCCATGATCCATGATGTATTGAAAAAAGAAAGAACTTTAAATCACTCACGTTAAATCGAGCTCTGACCTTTTTTAATTTCAGCAAATAGACGCATGTAAATTCGAGTCATCGAGCAATGCTAGCCCCGAAACGGTTGCTAAGTATTTGCTCCCATAACGATTGGTAAAAGTAGACCGAATTGGACTGATAATCGGAGAAAAGGTTTATTATTTCCTGGAATAAAATATTTTTATGATTTACCGCTTTTTCGTGTTTAAGAATTTCAATATTGGTATACATTATTATGCCTATCGTTTTATTTATAACATAAACCTTGAGGTGGAATTTTTTATTGATTGTACCTAAATGACTGCTCGAATTATGTTATCAAAAATTATGTTATTAAAATTATTATTTATGTTATAAAAATTGCATCTATCATTTTGTCACATTTGCACAGTCCCAGTTTAACCTTTTCCACTCCGTCGGCCACACATTGTGGCCCAAACGATTTTGGTAGGCAGCTCCGTCGGCCAGAGGTACTGGCCCGGCGCAGGTATAAGTTTAATCATCAATATCTATCTTCCTAAGTACATTCTACGAACTATTATTTCCGATTATTACAAAGAATTGTCGCAACATATTGGATAAACCAAAATTTTTTCATTTAAATTTACCGTTAATTAGATACATTCATTTAAAAACAGATGCATCATTTTAACACACGAAATATTTTTTTTCTTCAAATATTTTCGGAACAGTCAGTCGTTATCCTGCGTTTACGACGGTTCTCCGCAGTTACTCCCACTTTTTGTGACCATATTTTTTCGTTTTGTGGAACTATTGATGTTGATATTAGTAATTGAAAGTAAAAGAATTTACGTATTCTTTAAATTAATATTCTTTGAATTAACCGTCACAGAAAATAATGATAGTTTTACTTCGAAGTGATGGTGAAGAAGTCGGTAATAATCCAAGTGATATAGAAAGTGGATGTGACATTATCCCGCCCAAAAGAAGGAGATGCGCTTATTTCAGTAAATATAGTGATGTAGAAAATATTGTGATTCCGCAAAAACCTTCAACATCCATCAATCCCACACAGTCAAGCTTTTCTGATTCAGAAAAAAAAGGAATTGAATGTCTATTAATACTCCGAATACACCACAACAACAAATATTTTTTTCTATTGGAAATACCAATGAGTCATCTTCAATTTGTGGATAGGCTAATTATTCAGCTGGTTGGAAATTATAGAGAAGGTGTAAAAACTAGAAAAGGAAGCCATTCGGTAGATCTAGAACAGCGGTTAAATCACGTCAATCTACATGTAATAATGCCTAATATGCAGAAAAATATTAGTGATTGCATCGTTTTCAATTTGGGAGGCAGGAATGGGTACCGCTGCCCCGGGAACCATTTATTGGATAACCAACACCTCTGCCTCAGGTCACCCCAAGTGGTTCGCTACGTTTGGTGACTTTGCATGGTTGCCCGGGTTCATGGGGATGCGTCTGCCCATTTACTGCGTGGCGGACCGAATCGGGAAAGACTGGTTGAGGGAGATCTTTTGATCTCTCCAGCCGGACTATATCGAACCATTGCCTTACAACGCAGTGAGAGGGATGAATTCACGCATCGCCTCTCTTGGACACCCTAACCCCCAGATTCCTACCCACTCATACCATTTTCCTTCCCATCCTCTTTTTCCTTTCCTTCAAAAGACCCTCCACAAAGCAACCCCAAAGAGGCCCTGAGAATTTATTTTTCTGAGGGCCTCCTGTGTGAAGTTAATGTAAAAAAAATCGTTTGTGGTTCTAATTTATGATAGAAAAGGAGGGCAAATAAAATGAACAATATATCATTGTAAAAGTTGTGAAAACAAACTTGCACTTCATGTGGGATAACATTGGACCGAATCGTGAGTTTTTTGTAATAGTAAATGTGAGATAAATGTACTCAAAATGTGACAGTATTATATTATGTAGGTATAATATGTACAATACTCTAACTTGTAAACACCGTGTAGAATGTTTGTCAAACTTATTACCTATTTTATGTGTTGTGGGCTGGTCTATCTTTTGTTTCCTGAAAGAGGGTCGAAACCTAAAATAACGTAACCAATTCAAAATAAGAAACCAAACAATACCCATAAAACCTAAGCCAATCAGGTTCAGGTAGTCGCAGGTCAGCCGCTGTGCGGTACAGGACAATTAGAAAGAAATTTCTCCAAGAATTTACATTGGATTGTCTGCATATTTTACCCGTATTATACAAATTATTGCTATGCAATAAAAGATATAGTGCAAATAAAACACGTTGAAATCAAATGTATTATCTTTTAGTTACAAAATGTGTGATTTAACAAGTATTTTATACAAAATATACCAAACAACTAATGGTCACACGAATTATCCGATAGGGTGCCGCAAAAATAACTGTCCAAAAATTTCATTTCAAATGTAAAATATAACACACATTTTTGGTCGGAGTAGCTAAACAGTTTTGAGAAAAAATGGTCGGAGTGGAAAAGGTTAACTTTCTTGCACCTAAAATTTTAAATAACTTATCAATTGAAATAAAGTCTAAAGCCAAATATCTCACTTTCAGAAAGGCGCTTACTGACCTTCTGATGAGTGACTATGACAGTGTTTACAACTTGTTTCATATACTCAGATAAAGATACAAATTTTCAACATCATTACATACTAGTACCATATGTTTACAGGTTTATTTTATTTACATGTTTGTTTTACGCACTTCTTTTTCTCTTTTCTATTTTTATTATAACTTTACCAATTTAACCATGTGTTAACACTAGACTACACTCAAAGTTACTATCCTTAATTAATCACCATGAAACAGGCATTCGCCTAGTATGGTGATTTAATAAATCTCATATATGGAAATGTCAAATATATGTAACATGTATTATATAAATAAATAAACGAACACACAAAAAACTTAACAGCGATAATGAAATAATAATAATATTATGATGATTTGTGTAGCGCCGTTTTTGTAAAAAATCACCTCAAGGGCGCTGTACAAATTTATAATATATTTCTACAATCTGACTTCTAACTACAGAACAATTTATGGCTAAAAATTGCATCCACCAGTTCATTGATCACTGATGCAAAACTATATGTATAATGTATTTGGCCAATGAACGCGTTGCTGCGTAAAAATGTTAATATATTGTTTTACTAGCTTTTACCCGCGTAATTGTTATTATTCTTGCTTTTTTGTCTAATAAAAAATAATTATTGTTTAATAGAAAATTTCAAAATTTGAGAATGATATTTTGCAAATAAAAATTCTATTTTTGAAAATATTTAAATTATAGAAATTTATTTTAAGTACCTACTCCCCTAATTTATTCTGATGATTTCGCCTGAAGTAGGAATTAGTATTTTATTCATATTTGAATCCAGAGTAACCTAAAGAAATAACAAAATGACAGCCCACGTCAAATAATTACATAGCAACGCTATGCTTTTCGTCCGGACAATAAACATTTTTAGAGATAGGTAGATATTAACTATGACGTCAACACAGCACTATTTTTAGGGTGAATTGCCTAATTAAAAAAAAAAAAAAACATTGTTTCCAAGGTAACAATTTGTTTGACGTTTGCAATAACTCGATTTTGTTAGCGACAGAAAACGTATGAAAAATAATTGCATAACGCTACAGCTATTCATAACGCCAGAGCTTACCAATATATATAGCCTATGTTACTCGCAAATAATGTAGCTTTCGATTAGTGAAAGAATTTTTAAATTCTATTCGGTGTTTATTGCGTGAAAGAATAACACTCACCCATACAAACTTTCGCCTATATCTATAAGATTTATCCTCTTTACAGGCGGGAAAATATACAGGACAATACTTACCTGGAAGATCACTTGAGATTAACACTGTTTATTGTTTATTTAGAGATATTTAGATATAGTTCTCACGCAGAGGACATAATTGGGAACACATGTTATTTAATTTTTGTTTTTATTTTATTTGTTAGCTTTATAAACAGTCATTACAAGTTCATATACATATAACAGTGTTAGAGATAATCACATAATTGATCAATAAAATAACGACATAAAAATTTGAGACCATAATAAATAGAAAAACAAACAAAACAATATACGTAGATATATAATATAAACAGTTCTGAAAAAGTGCATCTACTCACTTAAATCTACAAAAAATGTATTAATAATATTATATATAATAATAATAATATAGAATATGTTCCTTTAATGAGCGTGCTCAGAAAAGTTAAAGCAACATTTTATAATGAGTACAATAGTACGAGGATTTGATCAGAATATTTATCTTCCTAAAATATACAGAGTTATACCAACTCTCAATGTATTCATAAGGTACTATTACATCCATTCGAAAATAATTGGTAGCTAAATAATGATGAGGGTTGGCTTATCACAAGTAGCGCGTTTTCCTATTTTTTCTCACCTTGTTGAATCTATCCTGGAGGAGATTCTATTTGCAGTGAGGCCTCTAACTAGGAAAGTCTGCTTCACGCTATGCCTACAAATGCGAGAGAATCAACTGGTTTCGTTCCGCCCCGATGCTGGCCTAGCGGCCTAGCCGATGTCCAGAGAATAAAATCCACTCAGAGGGAGGTAAAAAAAACCTTCTTGTAAAAAGAGATTTTAATGTTTTTCAAAGTAAATTTAACTTGAATAGTTCGGTGTATTCTTTTAATGTGGTGCCTATATTATGTCTCTCCTTTGTTGTTGGTAATGATACTGACCTGTTCGGATACAACCTCGCGGTTGCCCCCTTTCTAGCCCGCGGTGACTCTATAGAATGCTATTGTTGCATTTTGTTCCTCTGAATCATTTCCACGTCCAGAGTCCACCGTTTAGTAGGTGAGTTTCGAAAGACTCCGTCAGATTATTAATTCACGTTGTTAATCAAGTTTCTGATATATTCTTGAAATTAATAATTCGCCGCTCCTCGACCACTCATCTCATCACTTCCTTCTCCGGTATAACCACTATTTTTCGTGAATAAATTAGGCAAAGTAATGTTTGTTACCAAGAAATCTTGTCTAAGTTTGTCGCGTGCTTTACAAACTTCAATATCCAGGACTTTGAAATTTTGGAGCATGACGCGTAGCATGAACACGAATCAGTGGAACAATGGATTTTCTGAGTTTTCTCCAAAGCTGGAACGAACTCGTATCAGGTATTTTAAGGAACTCCGAGACTGGAGTTCCTTAAAATAGGTTTGCTCAAAATCCCTGAAAATAATATGTTTTAGTTTTAATTGCATTTTCTCGATCGTTTTCCCAGTTCGCTTCGGTAAGTAATGTAAAATGTTTCCCTACGCCTGTACGGCAAACTTCCAAGCGTTTCTTTCCATCTTTTTTTATTCCTTATATTATCTTTAAAGTTGCGCCATAAAACTTTGGATATACGTATCGCTCCGGAAAATACTTTCTGGATGCTGTAAACATTTCAGCCTCCAATTTACTCAAAGTTTTCCTATTGCGCTAAATACTCAGTCCATTTATTTATCCCGGGATCCCATAAAATGCATCTAATTACCAGAAGAGGATGCTGGACGCGGGTTTAAACGATAGAGAGATTAATGAATAAGATATGCATTATTTATACCTTCTGGCGACTGCGGTCTTTTAATATCCACTACCATCAATCGTACGTGAAAGGATACTTTTTATCCATTCAAAAGGTACAAAATATTATGGCTAGACGATTTATTATGTGTCTGAATGGCTTGAAAGGTGATGTGTGGCACGCATTGCTTTTGACTCTTTTCATTTTGAAGTAGTCATATTTTCGGTCCCGGGTGCGGTTGAGTGAACTTTCATAAGCGAAACCTTTCATGAAGTTTTCTTGCGACGTGTTCTTTGAAGAATTTGACATCTTAGTTTTTAATTGGGGAAATAAAACTACGAGATAAAAAGCCTAATTCTTTTGATGATGGTCATATACTCGTACTTTGCATTCGTTAGTTGTGACTATCTTCGGTCCTTTGTTCGCACGTTTGATGCGCGATGATGCAACTGTTGAGTTACGTGTAGCGGGTTAGCTGACGTTGGACTTGGACCGGTCTGTCAAGTCCGGCCATTTATGGCCTTCTTACTTGCGGTCGTTCCGGCTTCATCCGGAGGATTCACTGATTCTAAGGTAGCATCCAACGAACGCGAAAGTATTTAGCGACGCTATCTGTGGTTTACCCCATAGCAGACTTTCTTGTGATTGATTACGATGATTTTTCCTCTCTCGTCTTCTATTACCGCCTTAGGAACAGACGCAGCCGTTCATATTTATTGGATACTTTGGTTTGTTTAGGTGGGTATACTATTATTCTTGGTCGCAAAATTAAATTGTAGAGGTCGCCTGATTACCGATTTCGAAGAAATACGCCTTTCAATATTGCTTCTCATTTTTACAGAAAACTAGGAAATGGTTACTACGTCGCTTCACCCGAGTTTCGACTATGTTTATTCGAAAATCTATACCGTTATCGAACTGTTGGAAAATACGAGAGAAAAAATGGCGTTTGTCTTAATTTTTTTAGGGTTTAACTGTTATTACATATAATAATATTGAAATTTTCAAGGGTATTCCACGATTGAAATGACTTTGATAGCTCAATATTATTGTGTTAATATAAATAAAATCCGGAATGAAATTCCTAGACGCCAAAACTCTCTACTGGTGAGTTCTTAGTGAGAGGGAGGCTTTTGGTTGTAAAGTATTGCTTTTTAGATTAAGTGCTTTTTCCGTTAATCCGTCTTCCTTTTTATTACGGCGGAGGAAAAGCGACAAAATAATATTTACGAAGTTTGGATAGTTTTAAAGTTGGCGTTGCATCAACGGAGTGTCACTAAAATATTCAAAACCCATTATACCAAACATCTCCTTCGTGGTCTTTCATTCTGTTTTATAATCAGGCTCCGGTGATACCAAAACCCACTTTACGTTTGCACAGTCGGATTGAGATAAGGTTGGTCTGGTTTTGTTCACTTATCTACGTGGGCTTATTCGAAGCTTTTTACACAACTTACGACGTTACAGGACATTTACCTTTTATTTCAAGATAAACGCCGTTCATTATGCACGAGTATCTCAGAATCTTTATTGTGGAGCGCTTCCATTTGAAACCCGTTAGGTTACTACACCTGCGTAGGCAATTAACATTACAAAACCCACACCATCATGCTGATGCTGCTCTGGGCGTCTTAGAGACATAATATATTATATACCTTCTTTAACTAAATAGTTAAGTGGAATAATGTTAAGTAGCGAACTGCACGTTGCTAATGCTAACTGCAGTATTCTGCGAACCACGCTTTGTTTTGCTTTCCTCAAGCTCGCTAATTGTCTTTTATATAGGATAATGTTTTATAGGACTTAACGACACTCCACGGTTAGTAGTTAGTAGCTAACAAATTCTTGTAAAAGTGAAACGAATTCTAATATTCAATCGAAGATATAAATTATTATAAATCTCAATTATTATATTATAAATAATAAATTATCATTGTCATATACTATCAGGCCATATTGAATGTACTTTTCGCTCTATGAAATTAACTGTGTTTTAATTCTGTATGTTGTAAAACTCATAAAATTTTAATCATTTTTTTATTTGTACTAATCGGTTATAGAACCCCCGACCTTCCGATTTCGAATGCCAATTAACCTCACTGCCATGGATAATAGTATCGAAAACACACTACAAAACTAACACCCCAATTAAACCTACGGTAATTATAACAATATCACGTTCGTACAATTCGATATAATAATATCTTCTAAAATTAGGGCTCCGTTAATAATAGTGGTAGCTCAATAACGGCTCAGAACAATTAATTTAATAATGGCAAGTTCGGCCAAGTAGTTACTTTAATGGCAATATGCAATGGTCTTATTAGTATTCCTCGTGCTTTGGCCCCGGAGCAGTTACAGTAACTGTAGGGGTTGATCTGAACCAAGAATAGCAACTCCCGTTTTATTGTCCTCGTGTAGCGAGCTACGTATATTATAGTACGGCCATATGCTTCGCTATTCGATTCGTTACGTTCAACTTGCCCCATGTCACCGGAGGTCAATTAATTTATTTTCTTAACAAATTCCGGGTGAAAAAGAGCGCGATAACTGGGTCATAAAGTCATATGGTTCTAGCAGACTGTTGCACCTGACTATTTTCTACTTTTGCACGGGTTGCTTTTACTTTTACTTTTACGAATGTATGCAAGGGGTGTAGGAAGAAATTCTGTCAGCAGAATATATTCTAAGACGCGGAAATTGATGGGAGAAATACTTGAGATCGTCTCAAGATGATATAGCACAATCGAGATAAATAAATTATAAAAGGATATCTATCTATTCAGAATTTATAGTAATATTATTATGTACTTATAACTTATAAGTATGTGTGAGAAATTATCAGAATAAGAATGTTGCAAGGAGTTAGTTTATTTTTTTGTACAGACTATCTTACATTCCAATCTTTCAAAATAAATATCAACTCTACTTTTGCCACTAATCTTTTCATAAACGTAATACTAAAAGTGATGGGGGGGGGGGGGGGGGGGGGGTAGCAAATGTAAAATCATGCAATGTCCAGTGTTTAAATATAATGTCCTCCGCGTGCAAAACCGTATCTTCTCCATTCATAAACTTTCTAATTAAATAGTGTTTATCGGAACTGACTTGCCAGGTATGTATGTTTCTGTATTTCTGTATCTATTTGTAAATGATAAAATAAGAAGCCTAAGAATTTATAATAAATTGTACAGCACCCCTACCACCACCGACCATTATCGACCACCATAACATGGGCATGTGCCTAGTATGGTGGTCAAAAAATCTACACATGATACGACCATTCAAAGCAATGAATATGGAAAAATTAAAAAAAAAAAAAAAAAACTTGAGGTGATTTTTCACAAATACGGCGCTCTTGTTGTTATTATCAAACGTCATGAGTCGGAATGGATAGTTAGTGCTTTTAAACTTTAACTTTCACAAAATTGTGTTTTTGTTTTTTTTTTACATGAGCTCCACACAGGAGGCCCTGGGCCTTTCCCTCAGGGCCTATGTCATCTTTAGGGATGCGGTTTGGAGGGTTTTTTTAACGAAAGGAAGGAGAGGCGAGTTCTGGGAAGGAAAAAGGTTTAAGGGGTGGGTAGGAAACTGGGGTTCAGTATTTCCTGGTCATCCGTCTCCAAGACCTAGACAAACTTCACCCCATGAACCCAGGCACCCCTGCTAAATCACCAAAAGTAGCGAACCACTTGGGGTGACCTATGGCAGAGGTGTTGGTTATCCAATAAAAGTTCCCGGGCAGCGGTATCCATTTCCACCTCCCAAATTGAAATTTATTGAAGTCTATTGATGCAATGCAAGTTGATCATTATATTAGATTAGTCAATTTTTATTTTCTTCAGGGCCTCCTGTGTGGAGTTAATGTAAAAAAAAAAGTCAATTAAAACCTGGCAAATACGAAGTGCGATAAATAACTCGATCAATCTAATAATCTGACTAATCTGATATAATATTCCACTTACACAAAAGCAAATTGTGTTGAGTTTAGTTCAAAATAATGTACCTATGTAATAATATGTTAGTAGGAAACTTCTTGTTCAATTTGATTCGGAGCAATTGCCAATGTGATACAATCTAACACATTTCGGGGCTATAAATTGCCGACTCAGATAAGTACTTACCTACATACTTTACTAGTACGATATGTGGATCAAGTATTACATGGGGTTTAGGACTGGTTGAATGTGAAGTCATAGGCACGCGCTGCTAGTGGAACCACTTGCATGTATTTTTAAATTGCTTCAAAAAAACGTGTAAATAAATTTTTCTAATATAAAAATGCAAAAAAATATAAATACTTCTGACTTTTCAATAATAAAAGTTGTATTTTTAGGTTGTGCATGTAGGCAAATTAACTTACTTGTTATACTTTGTATTTGTTGTTATGTCTAATTTTTTTTATATAACCACACTGGATCGGCCTTTGAAGTGTTACGTCTGACGTAATAACTCTGAAATTGACAATCTTAGTGAGCTAAGGCATGTTGTTTTAATAAATTATTTGTTTTTTTCTGTAGGAGTCAGACTATGGTTGTGGCTTGTGGCTCCTAATATGCTGACGAATTATCCTGTTGTCAGTAGCCCACTAGCGATTATGTGGACTCTACATTGTAGTGTCTTTATTGACAGAATAATATCAACTCAATTTAATGAACTAAAATTACGCCTTCCTAAATACTACAAATACATTATTTTTATAGCCAGCTATTGAAAAAATTCTAGAAAAATTCATCTCCGTAAATTTAATAAAATACCTAGAAAGTTTCTTCATTATTGATCCCAACCAATGCGGATTTAAAAAAAAACACAGAATTGTTACTACAGGACTTTTCCAACTCAAACCAAGATCTCAATAATAAAAAAACATATTTTGGGTAACAATAAGCAATAATTATCAGCCTGAAGCACTCATCTACATTGAAAAAATCTTCCGAGAAAAGATACTTGCCGCCAACTGATTGTCCTTCTGATTGCCGGTCAGGTGCTAAAAAAAACGTTAGTTTATCAATTAAAAATAATAACATATTTTGGTTTTATTTATAGACAATTCTAAAGCGTTTGATACCATTGATCCGATAAAACTATTACAGATATTGAAGGCGATAGGAATTAGGGGAAAATTACTAGAACTACTCAAAAGCTATTTAAACAATCAGAAGGTGAAACAGCTCCTATTTTGCTGGTATTATAAATGCAATAAAAAAATGTAATATTTTCGAAAATACGACAAGTTTTAGACCTATTAAAGAGCATTGTTACTTTGTTATGGCTGTTCAAGAGTCAGCAAAGATTACTCTCCACATTAAATTAAAAAATGCTTCAATTTTGCTGAAAAAAAAACCGAATGTATTAGAAATTATCCAAGAACCGAATAAAAAATAAAACAGAGTGTGCAATTCACACGCAGTAGAAGTGAAACTTTCAGAAAACTAAAGTAGACAAGAGAGGGAAGGCTACGACGCACCGCACAAAGAGGATACCGATTATACTATCAGGCTAAATCTATAGATGTATGTGTTTGTCTCTTTTTAGTGTCGCTATTTTTAATTTTATCATGTTTCAAATCACAAAGGTTTTCACTTCAGTAAATAATTCTTGATCGGTGTGGCTCTTTGTTACATTTTAGAAGTTGGTACGTTTGTAATGTTTGTTACATTTCGTACATTCGGCCTGGGGTGTGGGAGGTGGTATGTGGGATATACGAAGTGTTGCAGTGCGGCAGTCGAATGGACCGGTCACTAATCTCCTCTGAATGAACTGATTTAACACCGTGGACTTCCGTGCAAGAAACACGCGTTGTGGGCATTATATACCCAGTGGCGTACAAACAGTGTACCGGGCTTCTACCACACCACCATGTAGCTACCGACAAAAGCCATGGAGAATAATACTATTCCTGCGCATCGCATTGTTCCAAATCACCAGGAATTATTTGCGTACATTAAAGGGTTATTAGTTATTGTTAACGGCTAATACCTACAATTTGGTAAATTTGATCCTATGACGGAACTGAACCCAGAACAATACGCTATTTCACATGATCATATGCTATTCCTCCGCAGATAGGTAGTTGGCACATGGGAGTTAATGCCACACAATTCTATCATGGCGTACACTTCTTACTTCATTAATATTGTTTGCATTAATATTGTTCATATAATACGGTGATGACAATGAAATGAATTTTTTTTTTTTAAATTTCTATCATTTGAAAAAATATATATTTTGTTTGAGAAGATCTTACTTGTTCTCAGATTTTCATGGCATGGAAAAATCACGGGATATTGTAAATGTACGGTTTACGAAACTAAAAGAATTTACAAAAATGTTTGCCTCCGGATCAAAAACGAACATTGTCAATTTTATAGACGACCAGAAATTTACCTTACGAACACCGTTAATAACGTTGAAAAATTAAGACGTGTCAAAAAATTAAACAAAATAAATACATATTTCACATATATAATAATTAATTAAATTAAAACAAATAACTTTGTATACACCACTAATGGTTTCCGAAATATGTTGATAATTTAAATTAAATAATTAGTGTATCTGTTTTCACTTAATTAAAATGACGCTACAGAGAGTTAATAATGTTACTAACAATTAGTTAAAGAATAATAAATTAATTTTGTTGACTACTTTATCGCTGAATTGTTCGTATAGTCAGTTTCAATTTTGAAATTGAAACTTAAATTCAAAGCAAAGTCATGTTCTATAATTCATTGCAGACAAAACCGCAACCCAAATTAGTGTCTTATGAGTAGGTATCATTCTTATTATAATTAATCTATGTACATACGCCAATAAATTAATTGTGTTCCTTTTTAACCCCCAACGCAAGGAGCGGTGTTATAAGTTTGACTTTCTGTTTGTCTGTCTTCGGCGTCGTAGCTCCTAAACGAATGGACCGATTTTGATGCGGTTTTTTTTGTTTGAAAGCTGACATGATCGAGATGGTTCTTAGCTACAATTCATGAATATCTGTTCAGGTGTTTCAAGGTCATAGGCTCTTTTATTTATTATTAGAAATATGACTTATTATTAGAGTAGCTTGCGGTGCGGACCATGTACGTATATATTTTTTAAATTTAGTTTAAAACCTGCATACCTACTGCCTTGTTCTGACTCTTGTCTTTAATTTGTTTAATCCTGTTTTCTTGGGCATACCCAAATTTTTTTTTTACATGAGCACCACACAGAAGGCGCTGAGGAAAATTATTTCCTTCAGGGCCTATGTCTTCTTTGGGATGCTGTGTGGAGTGTTTTTTTTTAAGGAAAGAAGGAGAGGAGAGTTCTGGGAAGGAAAAGGGTTTAAAGGGTGGGTAGAAATCTGGGGTTCAGTGTTTCCTGGTCGTCCACCTCCCAGACCTAGACAAACATCACCCTTAGAACCCGGGCACCCCTGCTAAATCACCAAACGTAGCGAACCACTTGGGGTGACCTATGGCAGAGGTGTTGGTCATCCAATAAAGGTTTCCGGGGCGGCGGTACCCATTCCCGCCTCCCAAATTCTTACTTTTACTGTTATTATGACTTCTCCCATTCAAATGCATTATTATGTAATACTGACAGTTCTTTACCCGTTAATCCGTTGTATGGATTCGTAATACGATCGTACACGATTTTACGACAAATACACCTCACGGATCTCTTTTCTACTGCATATTATTATTAAATAAAATCAAGTTTGTTGTAAATTATTGGTATATTTTCGCTCGCCGCGCTAGGAACAGGAATAATACAGAGGGACGAAATGATTACTTCCTGTGTGCCTCAATACCCACTGATTCAACTTATTTTGAAAATGCACCTGAACACCGTTCCGAACATTATTTGTCGCCAGCTTCCGTTCGAAACGGACCCATCTCATAAATAATTTCTAACTAAATGTACATAACATTATGTAGAAACGGTAAGAGTGTCCATTGCAGAAGTTGGCTTTAGCAGGTTTTAAATCACCGCTCTCGGATGAAACTTGAAGGCAGTATCACTATCTTCATAAATTCCAACGCCCTAGACATTTGTTCTGGATAGGGATCAGTGTCAGGATGCCATATATATCAGTCGTCTCACTAGATTTCGCCAGTTCCTCTTAGCGCGATTTATGGACTGTAAACATTGTCCAAATGGATTATGCATGAGTCTCTAGTGTTGGTACTTGCATCTCGTATTACGTTCACCTGTTTTAAAGCCCCAGATGTACCCTAACCGTGGAGCTGTGCATTCTAGTAAGATGAGTTGCCTGAAGCGAATCAAGTTGCTGAAAACATATTTACGTCAATTGTATTCAATTGCATAGAGAATTTCTCGGTGTACACGTGTTCAAGTGTACAACTCCCGTGTTATTTCAATATCTATTTAGGTACGTAATATTATGTAAAATTTATTTATTTATTCATGTTGGTGACCCGTACGTTGGAAACTTTATTAATAGAACTGTTATACAGGTGGATGGATGAAACACACGAAAGTATTTATTAGCAATTATTAAAATGCTTAATTTTTTTTTTAAAACGATGAATTGAAAAATGTATTTACATATTAATAATTCATAAATTATAAATTATGGGATTTTTTAGGTAGGTGGGTACCTATTGTCAAATATCAAAGTAGGTAATATTAAAGGGTCAGTTGTTTAACAGAGTTCGAAAAATTTATCAATTTTGAAAGATAATTTTGAATTAATAATAATAATAATAAGGTTTGTTTAGTTCAGCTGAACAGAGCGGTAAGTGTCACACTCTGTCTGCCGTATAAGAGTATATGTCTGCAAAATAGAATACAAAATAAAATAAAATGGTAAAACATATTTAGCACTTGTACTACTTATTCATGTACAATGTACATTTGTACATTTGTACAGTGTAAGAGCTCGCCCTACCAAGACGAGAGTGTTTTACGATCTCCAGTAGCTCTGACTCGTCCCGGATATTCTGGCGTATTAAACCAGCGAAACCATGCCCCTTTCCCTCTGCGAACATCTGCAAGGCGCTGCATCGCCAAGGGAGGCCGAACAGCGCCCTGAATACTCGGAGTTTGTTCATGACGCCTTGTCCATAGTTCGCTATTGTAAAAGCTCATGCAGTATGTCAGGAATAGTTGCTTCTTCACCGGAGGACTGTGCACCTTTTGAATCTCCTGGCGAGCATGTTGGATCGCACGCTTAGAACTCTCTTCTTTGTCGTTCTACGTCATTTTTATCATTTAGGTCATCAGTGACGTCATGCCCCAAATATATTATTCCGCTGCAGATTTTGATGTCAGCTCCGCCGAGACCTTTGGACGGAATGACAGCAGATCCATTATTTGCTTTAAATATCAGCAGCGATGATTTTTTAGCCTTTTACGTCATCCCACAACTAACGACGTATACTTCGCATAGGGCCAGAAGTTTTCTCATTGCTCTTACTGATATAGGGCTAGTATGAATTATGTAAAGGTTTTATTCAAGTTATACATTACTAGCTGGTACCCGGCATGCGTTGCTATGCCATTTATAAAGAAATTGTTTCTCCCTGCGTGTCCTTTCCCGTTCGTCCCGTTCCCCTTCCGCCCCCTTCCTACTGCCCTTCCGCCGTCCCGCGAACAGACCTCCCGTGTTCCCCCCCTGCTTGCCCTTCCACCTCCCGCGAACCCCCTACCCGAGTTCCCCTTCCCACTCCCGCATTCCATACATTCAGTCCCGGTACATTCAGTTTTCAAACAGCTCGCGTGCCACCTATTGCAATTTTTTATACAAATTTTATATTGCCAGAGCTCACCAGTAGTTTTATACAAACCTTGTCCTGACAATAACGAACACAAAAAAAGAATTATCCAATTTGGTACATCTTTCCTAAGTTATGCGCGTACATACATTTCGGCGATTATTTTTTATTTATATAGATTTATATAGAAGATAGATATCATTTGTGCCCAGTTGCTTCACGTAACTGAAATGATAACAATACAGAACATAAATAGAAATTTCACAGAACATTTTTAACTTTGAAATTTGATGAATTATTCAAATTCTGTGAAACAACTCGCCCCGAAAAATACAATATGATAATATTTTTTAAATGTTTGATGACCTAAGGAAGTAACTATTTATTTCAGACCAAAAATATAATGGAACCGTAGCTGTGGCTTTCTTGGCTGCCTTCAAGATTCTATAAAATTTATTCTGCGGATTTGTGCGGCGTGCTTCATCGCAACCCTTAAGGAATAATAATTTTCTTATTCACTTATACTTATATTGTTTCAATCAATGTATTTACGGATAACATTATTTTTTATTCTATTACATAATCATTTTGATGTAGACCTGTTGATTTTTTCGTTTTATGATTGGTCGTTTGTTTTTTCACTTTTTTTCTTTAGAGTTATGACAATATTGTCCTTAATTGAAGGAATATTGTTTTCATGATTTACTTTTAATTAACCGTATAAAACCTACCAATAAAACATTCAATATTTACGATTTTTGCTTCCTTTATCTGCTTTTTTTTTGTAAACCTGGATTTATTTAAACATTAACTGACGAATACAATTTCCCTCGGATCCATGTCATCTTTGGAGAGGCTGTAGGGGCATTTTTGTGGATAGGAAGGAGTGAACCTGGGTCTTGAAGAGACAAATCGTTCCACAGTCGTGCTGTTGAACTCAAGAAAGAGTCGTAGAAATGACAAATTCAAAATATACACATTTTACACAATACCCAATTTAATATGACATTGGAAGTACGTACGTTTTATGCCTTTTTTTCTGCCGTCACGGTACCGTAATCGTTAATCATCACGGTAATAAAAGCGCGCATTGTGATTTATTTCCTAGGATTTAAAAGATTACACTTTGAAGATTTTTGTTTCTGGAAACCTTAAACATTTTCCGAACTCCCCGAATAGTATTTGTAAATAAACCATTTCTGGTAGGTTGACCAGGCACCATTGACGGCCGGCTCGGTCTAGCGGTAAGGCTCTTGACTCGCAATTCGAAGGTCGCGGATCGAATCCCGGCGCGGGAAAATAAATTTTATTTGAATAATTTGTGTTATTTCACAATTTATTAATTTAAAATAATGTATAATATATTTGCGGCACGTTCCAGAGTGGAAGATACTCTTAGTATCGCCCTGGTATAAGACCACCATTTAGAATTGAAAAGTTGCTTGAAATCTCCATCTCCTTCCCCTCCTCACTACCTTCAGCCTCACAACATACCCCAATTGGGGATGCCGTAGTCTCACTGAGTCCTGACTGGAGCAGCTGAGATTCTCGTGAGGTATTACTAAAAAAAAGGTAGGTACTGCTTGAGTTAACATACTACAAAGTAATGTGTTTAGGATCATTTTTGAGTACTGATGAGCAATGTTTTAGAAATATTTGGAGTGTTTATTATTATTTGGTTTTCAAAGTGTAAAGGTCTTCTCAGTGTTATTTAAATTGAAAGGTGTATCTCTAAGGCTGTCTATCTGTAGGCCACGATACAAACAAAGCCGTATCTACTTGCAGCGATGCTGTACTTAATTCCGAGCCATTGGGGTAATTGTTTCGTCAGTCAATTGTCTGGCCTACCGCCAGCGGGCAGGGGTATTCAATCAGGGATCCCGGCTGGCTGCTAGGAAAACACAACACACCGTCTAAATAATTGCTGGACATCTCTCTTATCTAGAAACTCTCATGTTCTGTAGATGTTCGCTTTTCATTTTGGACCGATATAGCCACATCAGTGGCATTCCGTGACATTTTTTGCAGATAAATAGGTACTAATGATATATTTTTAGTGAAAACGTTTGTTTTCAGGCTCTACGCTATTTTTTAAGATTTGACAATACAAAAAGAGTAAATATTTTGAAGAAAAGATAATATTTCTTAAAAAAATAAAATGACAATGTATTTATTTATTTCAAGACATTTTGTTTTCACATTAAAAAAAATGATAACATATGCAAGGATTATACAACTTTTTTTTTAAATTCTACTACTCCATAAATTGAGCTCTAGGAGCTCGTGTTTATGGGAGGAGTAATTATACACACGCAAAAAATAAAATAATAATAATGTTCTAATTAAATGTTTAAACAATATTCAAAGAACTTATGAGATAAATACAAATATTAATTGACATAGGTTCGTAATTTAGGAAAAAAATAGTTATACAAGGTCAATACTTTTTTTTTTAAATATTCAATATATCAATACTTTTTTTAAAATATTAAATATTACAGTTAAAGTAAGGGTAAATTAAATTAAATTAAGGGTACAACATATCATTATCCAATTTCAGGGACTTAATTTGTTTTTTGAATTAGAGATAAGACTTAATTTAGACTTAATTTTAGGAGTTAGAGAAAATCATAGCTAGCAGTCTGGTACCTACCCTGATGTATGGCAGTGGGGCATGGAACTGGCAGAGGAAGGATGAAAGTAGACTGAATGCTTTAGAAATGAGATCCCTTAGGCGAATGTGTGGTAAAACCATGTACGATCGTGTGAAAAAAGTGGAGATCCGCAAAGAGTGCAAGGCTGATGTAAGCGTGATGTGTAAGATTAAGAAAGGGACGCTCCGATGGTTTGGGCATGTCGTGCGAATGAACAAGGAAAGGAGTGTAAGAAGAATATATGGCGCGAATGTGAATTTTAGAAGAAGTCGAGGACGCCGAAGAAACACATGGCCCGATCAATTGAATTAGATACTTGAGTCGGGCCATGTCAAGAGTCAGAATAATAGAAGAGCACGTGTCAGACGTTGTATGAATGTAAACGAGGCAAGCAGTGTGTGCCAAGACCGAGTTTTTTTGGCGGTCCGTCCTCTCTGCCTACCCCTGTGGGGAAACGGCGCGATGGTTGGTTAGTTAGTTAGAGAAAATCATTAAAAACTATCTGCCCACCAATAATTTAGAACTTAGTCTGTACCATCATAATAGCACATTCGAACCGAATTATAAAACAGCTTTAAAGTGAAATAAATTTGCTATTTTTGGATGCAATTGGATAAACGTTACATGTTACTAGAATTTTTTCCACATTCAGTAACGCACTAGTACACGTATTTTATTATATGAGCAAAATATAACAAAAGGAATAACTGAAGGAATACATCGCTGTTAAACAGCCGCGATCTCTCAATTGCCAATAATTGATTCAAATCATTTATCCTTTCTCGGTAGCGTCGCGCGTCGCATCGCTCCAGCTCAATTTCAACGTTGAATGTACTTTACAGCCAAAGTTTCATCCTTTTATATTGGCAATTAAGATAAATTGATAAGCAATCAAGTGCCAGTAGGGCTGGTTTTCCATTGAATAATGATATTTTAAAAATATTGCTGTCCGCCGCATAAACCCCGAAGTTTTCCAGATCTGTCCCGCTTCTGACTGAACTCGTGTAAATGATGATTAATGGGCCCTATCTTCGCGGCGGTTTTCGCGCCGTCCAGTTTAATGTATTAATATAATTTGTTTTGATTAATTGCGTTAGACACTGCTTGCTGAAGATGTTCCTCCGCTGAGATTGGGAAGTTACGCCAGTTATGGATCCTCAGCGCTGGTAATGGTGATGATTCACCAGTGAATTAGGCGGTCGGCCGCTCTCGTTTCCTATGACCTCTTGGCATTTGATACACACCCCGCCCCTTTTTTCAATTACCTGCTTAATACGGCACGTGTCTCTGTCGATTAATGTATTGGCCCTTTAATCAGAGCTACTGAATTATTCCGTTTGAAACGTGAAGCTAAGTGGAATAATGTTTATTTCACCCTTACTCGTGTTTATAGAATTGATATTTTTTTTCATATCATTCATCGAATATTTTTGTCTTGGGGGTTATCAGACCGTCAAGTAGCTCTAGGACGTGTGTATCTAACGACTGATCATATTTTAATTAGATATTTGTTTTTAGATTTATTGTCTTTGTCTATCTATTAATTAAATATTTGAGTAAAAACATATTATGTTGCTTATTAAAATTATTAGCGCGTTTTTTTCGAAACTCATTTTTGTCTTTCGTTTACAAGAAACTCATCTCAGAATGGTGTTTGATTTATCGTTTTACACGTACAAACAATGCACGCTCCATCAAGAGTGATTAACTCTAAAAACTTAAGCTATAACGAGCAAGTTGTTAAGAAAGTGCGATAAAATATCGTACCTAATGATATCTAACAAACCTTGGTCTTTAAATACCAGCTGTGCTAGTTCCAGGATGTACCTCTCCGGGCATTGTTCTTGTCTTTATTCATCGGAAAGTAATAATTATTGGGCGGGCTTCGAAAATACGTCGTACCGGTTACTGATTAATTAAATACAAAGGAAATTTTTAATATAATTCATTTTAATAGGTAGAATAAAAGAGTTGTTTTTGCCAGGTGGCTTATTCTTCAAACCAAATTACTAGTACTATATGGTTTGAGGTTCAAGCTACAAATGCTGCATGTCATCATAATTTAGATATACATCCCATTTTTTGAATGTTTTTTTGGCAAGCAGGATTTGTCTAACGGATATGTGTTATTATTCTAGTACATTTTCTTCTGTTAAAAATAAAGGTACGCACTTGTCAATAATGCATTCACTCCATAACATTAATAAATTATTGTTTTATAGGGCAATAATATTTTTTCTATGATTGGCAGCATTGATTGATTGTCTATGAAATTTAATACAAAAATGATGAAAATAAAAATGGCGTAGCGAAGGTCGTATACCGCGCAAGTAAAATTATTTTAACAAAATTAAAATGTAATGTGCATATTTTTTGCTCTCCCCCGACATAAATACTCACTTTTCATGATAATAAAGCTAAATCTTACTGTTTGAATAAGAAATATTGCGTATTAACCAGTAAGCGGAGTAAGATTTAATAATAAAAAAAATTATAACTCATTGACTAATGTTAAAATTACCCCAAGAATACGTACCATTCCACTTGGATTTTAATGCCGGTAATCATAGATAATAATATGACCTTTTTAATCATAATTATTTTATCATTGAAGACGAAGATAATACTCACGAAGTAAAAAAGTAATGATCATAACTGGGAATTGAACCCTTTTCTTTGTTTCTTGTTTCGTTTAGATGTATTAGTATTATCTTTTTCAATGATAAAATATTTCCAATATATTTAACAATAATTATTTAAACTAAATCATTTTTATGATAAATAAACTTTTCTATTTAACCTTTAATTGGTAGTAGTAACTTTTGCGTTTGTATAATCGTGAATACTTCAATCAACCGGGAGCCGTAAAATATGTAGCCAGTTTGCATCTCGATGGTGCTTATTTATTTTTTCGTCCACTGCGGCATACGGAGCTTAAAATAAGCCAGATGCATTTTAGGATTAAGGGCATTTGTGCGCGTGATTGAGCTTTAGTGTTGGTGGTTGGCCAGTTTTTGCAAGGGGAACTTTGCCACAGACCAGCGCTTTACCAACTTTGTTCTGTCTTTTACCTACGAATTTAATAACGGTTGTTTGTGGAAATACACAAATGCTGCCAACTAGTCACAATAAACTTTGAAAACTGTATTTCACGTAGCATTGGATGCAAGTGAAAGGCTGCATTGCATTTTTATTTGATACTAGCGAGTTTCCGGTATGCGCTGCAATGCCACTTAAATAACGAAATTGTTTTTCTCTGCGTGTCCTTTCCCGTATATCCCCGTCTCCCTTCCGCCCCCTCTTTGTTCCCCTCTGTCCCTCGCAGATTCCCCTCCCCCTCCCGCCTTCGCTCCCTGCCGCTAAACTACATGAAATTGATACACACTTCTTTAACTATTCGCGCGCCGCCCATTGTAATTTTTAATGCAAATTTCATAACACCAGAGTTCATCATTATATATGGAAACCTTCACGGGCCTGCTCACAAGGCTCATCAAAGTTTCATCGGAATCGGATGAATGGTCCAGGAGCGCATAAAGGACAAACAAAGAAACATAACTTTTTAAATTTTAAGATTGTATTTACATAAATCAAAAACGAGGAATGGCTAACAAAATATTACGTTATTTATAATTTTACCTCGCAAGCTCCGTTATAAAATCTCCCTGTTTCTCTTTTGACAACCCATAGGAAGATAGGAACAGAAATGAGGGTCATTTTTTTGTTATTGCACATTATCAATGTCCTTGTTTATGTGAGAGTTTTTTTTGTGATGTCTACGTAAACAGCAATTGGTCACTTAGCAATGCTTGGACAGTACACGACGAGCAGTTGTTTTCTGCCATGCTTTAGAATTATTTTGAAGTGAAAACTTGAAACTCGATGGAACGAAAAATAGCGACACTAAAAAGAGACGAACACATACATCTATAGGGTTAAGTCTGCGAGAGAATGAGATTGCAATAAAATATTTATTTAGTCACGGGTACTCGGTTCCAATATAATACGATAAATGCACGGTCCCACATGAGCCTCCATTAGTATAGTGGTATAAAGCGCCTGAAGAACTTTAACGACCAGACATCCAGCGAACCAAGGGTCGAATCCTACAAAAAAAAAAACATATATTTTTGTAAAATCAATATAACATCTTCAAACCACTTCAAAATAAACAGGTAAAAGAAAAGAAAGCCACATTCAGCAACTCCGAAAAAGACAACACAAATATCTACTAATAAGATGACTAAATGTACCAATAGGAAAAGGTACACTGAAATTCGACGGCAAAAATATGTAAAAAAATTATTCTTTATATTGATAAAATTCTAGTCTCCCCACTCTTTCTACTTTAGTTTTCTGATGGTTTTACTTCTGCCGCATGTGAATTGTACACTCTGATTTTGTTAACTTAATTGACTAATTTATAGTGGAATTTTTTTTTTCTTCAATTATTTCTGGCTTTCACGCTTCGAGGGTGTTCTAGATTGGTTCTAGGCCAAAATTACAGAGAAAGGAAAGGTTGATTTATATATTAATTTTATTTAAATGAGCAAATTTCAGAATAATATGGAAGATTGGAGTCGAGTTTAGACTTAGAAGAGATGAAATGTTGAATGGAGGGGAGGCAATTTTAGATAACGTTTGATAGATATATTTATGAAAATCGTTTTATATTGCGAAAGCATCGCCTGATTGTGTGCCATTACTAAAAAACACCACGTTGTAGTAGCAACGAAACTCTTAGCGGCAGAAACATGTAGGTACAGAGAAATAATTTTATTTATATAATGTTATAAATTATTGAGGGTCACCGGAATTCCGACATCTCATGATTTATTTGCGGGTTTAAAAAACTCTCGAGGGTAGACGGAATCGGCGGCACAAATCCGTATGGGCTAATTTTACCCCCGACACTTGATTGTGCATAACGGGAGTGTATCCATGTCGACCCCCTATTTTGCTCCCTCCTCTATTCTGGTCCAATCATGAGCCTCTCTGAATGACAAACGATTTTAAATCTTTTATTTATGTTTCGAAAGGGTTAAGGGGAGTTAAATTATTGTAGCAAAAAATAATATGAATTGTACTTTAGTTTAAAATTAACATCCCTATACTTATTGTATTCTTTTATTTTTATCCAACATTTTAGGTACCATTGTGTAATACAGGTAGGTATCATGTTTCATAACATATGTGCATTATCGGCAAAATATGGCCTCCGATATAAGGAATGAACACTGAAGGGATTAGCCGATGGAAGTGTTTCGTGGGCCAGAAGTAAGCTCAATTATCCGTAATTCTGCTAAAATTGATCAAACATTTTCGAACATCGAAATTCTTTCTTTTTTACACTAGCTCAAAATAGTCTATGCCATCTTAGAGGATGGTATGTGCGAAATGAGGTGAGGATTTTCTAGAACGGAAAAAGGTATGAGGGGTGGGTAGGAATCTGGGGGTCCGAGTGTCCAGGAGTAACGGGCGTATCCCTCCAACTGCAATGCAAGGGGATGGGTCGAGAGAGTCTGGCTGGAGCGGTCAAAAGATCTCTCTCAACTAGTCTTTCTCGGTCAGGCTCGCTGCGAAGCTGGTGGGCAGAGGCATCCGCTGCCAACACCTAGAGAAACCTCACCCCATGAACCCGGGCACCCCTGCTAAGTCATCAAACGTAGTGAACCACTTGGGGTGACCCATGGCAGAGGTGTCGGTCATCGAAAATATGATTCCCAAGGCGGCGGCACATAGCCGCCTCCCAAACTTCTTGTCCAGATAGTCAATTTCTGAGAGGGGCCGGACCATAGACATATGAGTATATTCATATGTCTATGAGCCGGACTATATAGATGTTTTGTAAATAATTTTGAATATTATTTTCCTTCAAATCTCTAGAGAACATACTTCTGGGAATTTTCTGTTCAGTGGGATTGAAGTAGTAGTTCTTTCTTATGGATTATTTTATTAATACCCGCCGCGTCAGGCTAAGCTTTCAACATTAAGTTAAGCTTCGTTGGTGAAATTTGTTCGTGTACCAATGTCATACCTAATACTCGACTTTATAAATATAATTCTTCGTTATTTTTAATAGAGATATCTACTATTTTTCTTGGTATAACTTTAACTTAGAGTAAAAATGACCAAAACAACGCTTTTATGAAATAAAATGACATTACTTTTACATATTTCCAGATGTCATGTCGTTTACGAGCTGAGAAAGGAGTTTAGTCTTGTGGGAAAAACTGTCAAGAATGACAAATTGAAAATGCTCAGACGATCCAAATTTTGCACAATAATAGTGCAAAAATAACGTGTTATAATATTGAATAGGGTATGTACTTCGGCGGTGAGGGGGGTTTGTGACATTACGTTTCCAACTATATTATTTTAAATATTTTTTATTATTTTATCTGGCTTTCTAAAGACAAGAGTTTTGAGTCTCCTTCTGAATTTTGTTTTTGTTTTTGTTTTTTTTTTTTTAAATTTTTCTTTATTCATTGCTTTGAATGGTTACATAATTTGTGGATTTTTCGACCACCATGCTAGCCATGCTTGGCACATTCTCGTGTTATGGTGGTCGATATTTATAAATATGTTAACGTGGAAGTCCATTTCAAATTTTATGTCCTGTTTTACCTCATGTTCTTCTTATGTTCCAAAGTTTTAGAAGCCTTCAGTGTCGCTCTGGTGAAAGACTGCCATTCTGATTCGAAATATTGCTTGAAATGGCTTTAGCTTGTTTGGTGATCAGATCTTATGATAGTAAACTACCTTTAGCCTCACCAAAAACCCCTATTGGGGATGCCATTTTTCCACTTCCTTACGGACATTTGGTATAAAATACATTAAAACGTTTTAACAAATTCATAAATACGAACACTAAATAATATTATAATAGACTGATTATTATTTATCACTGAATAGATGGTACACACTAGAAATGCCTTCCATGAATTATAGGGGAGGATCTTACAAAAACAATCTAAACTCAGTAAAAGTTTCGCAAATAATCATCATTAAAGTAATATTTAAAAAAAAACTACCTTCTCAACATAATCACTTCTTAAATTGTTTCCTATACCAAATGTCGATGACATATTTAAGCAAGCTTCCATTACAAAAATGTGTAAAGAAAAAATAACAAAGAATATCAAGAATTAACTAATGAGAAATGGAAATCAATTTATTACACCTAATTTTAAAACAACTCAAATGCAAAATCATTATATTTTCCAAGCCATAAAATACTATAATAACCTCCCTTCTGAATTGGGTTGTATCATCAACCAATCAGAACAAATAAATAAAATTAAACAATTAAAAAATAATAATTACAGTAAAAATTTAATATTTTATACAAAACTTATTATAACTTACAACCTAAGTAAGAATCGTGGCTCCTTATCAGGCACAAGAGCTCATCTTTTGTGATAAGGTATACATGACCAATAACGACCTTTATTATAATATTTTGTGAAATATATATGTAACTCATATTTTATATTACAATAAATAAAATATAGATTTGAATGGAAACCAATGTCGTCACTGACTCTAGTCCATTTAGCACAAGCTTTGTCTCTCTTACACTTGCCTGATATCGTTTATCGCCATCCATTTTAATTGCATAATTATGATAATAACAATTAATAGATTTATAAACAAATCTTCATAATTAAATTTCATTGGTCACATTATTACAATCATGTATTATATTTTAACAATTTTCATATAATTATAGCGGAATAGAATAAACGATTGTTTGATAATTACGCTAATTGGTTTGCATTATTTTTATCTGAATAAAATTCATAACCAGTTTTCTAATATGTAATCCGCTAAACTGTTTGAACGGCCAATCGAGATAGCGACTGCGCTAAGAGTGCGAAATCTGATATGCAAATAAATAGGTTGTGCCCTTTATTAATCAAAGGCACATTCACACTGGTGGCAGCGATTGTTATCCGAGTCCGCCCGTACTAGTAACTAGTGGAGTAGTAGTACTAGTACAGTCGTCGTGTCGTATGTAGCGCCGAGTTGTCGACAGTTGGCCGCTCCTACGCTCGTAACATAACCACGGACCCTTCACAGTGCATACCTACTGTACTGCAGGGGTTGGAAAACTTTTTTTGTAACATTTCAAATAAACTCATCTTATCTTCTTTTATTGTCCTATTCGTTTCGGGGAATCATCATCTCGACAAGGCACCTCCTGGCATCTCTGTCCTATGCTATCTAGGCGACGTTCGTCCTTGTTGTTTTTCCCAGTTTTCCCTGGGGCAGCCCATTGGATTTCTTCGCGCTGAATTTGCGCTCAGTATTTTCGGTGATAAAAGTAGTCAATAAATTACTTCAATTTATTTTTGAGTTTATTATGCAAGTTGCGCTTTGTCCTTTATAACCCAAGGTTTAGGACAGGGTTGCAGTGTCCATCGTCAGGACACATGAGATGGACAGGTAATATAAGGGGGCATACATTAATTACGAGCGGTTTTTCTTCCAATCTAGACCCCCGCCCCTCGGTGAGATAAATTTGGACCACTTCGTATATTCTTTTCAACTAATGTAAGATTTTTCAGACCCCCCCCCCCTTTTTGAGCTCACGTAATTAATGAATACCCCCTAACATAATTAAATCATAAGAATTGCATAGGGGCTAGGTATACTCGTATTACGTACATAAAATATTAGGCTAGATAATAAGAGTTGTAATTATTTATGTCTACGTGAAATAATAGATAATAAAATCCAATCTAGCCTTTCTTTTGAAATTATTAAAAATTCAATATTTCGATGTAAAACTGTAATTGCTGTGTTTGACATGCTTTTTATTTGGTGCATTGAAATAAAAAAAGTGCGCTTTCCACGGCTTTACCGATTTTCACGTTATATATGTGTGGGTTCTCCCAAGTCTGGTTATGATGTTGATTGACTATACGAAAATGGCAATTTTTTTGTGATTACTTTTGTGATTGAGGCTGTCAAGTGGCTCTATAGATAACTAACATTAACAACTGTAGCGTTTAAAAACCCAAATAATGTTTTTTTACATTAGTAATATTTATTTTTATAGATATCGACATAGTTTACTGACCATTTCAATATATCATTCTGTAACGAAGTCAATCATAAACTGTTCTTTTTCTTTTATAGTACTCGTGTACTCGTATGTGACACTCGCGATCGATAGTAAAATGGTTCGCCATCCACTATTTGCCTAACCATGTTCTACATTTCTACAACGAACAACATACTATTCTCTACGACCTGCCATTGAACAATAGGATTGCTTGCGATCCCAAACACATCATCCCGGACTGGACTAATGTCCAATTCATACGGGTCGTTCTAACAATGACCAAAGCAATTGCGATCTTTCAAACATGAAATTAAAATTTGATTCCCATTTTAATTATATACGTAATAAATGTTTTTCTTCTATTCTGTCTAAGAGTTTACCCGTCAGGCTAATTTGTTCGCTTTTTTGAACAACTCATATAGGTTTCATATAAATCGTTGTGTTTCCTTTTCTATCATATTAAGAGCGCATAACCAGCTAGCGGACGAAAATCCACATTTCGTCGAAAGATGTTCTTACGATCGTACAAGGCGGTTCCAATGAGAAAGATAAGGTATTCTCCGTACCAGCTTTTTAAAATTATAACTCAATATCGATTTTACTTCATTCCAAAGTTGCTTTAATTTATACCTGCATCCAAAAATGCTGAAAGGCGTGACGATAAAACTATTAAAATTATGTACTTTTTGTAATTATTTTTTGATCATAAGTATTTATCATTTTTCAATAATGTCTTAGCAAAATTAGAATGTAAAAAAAATCTGAAATATATTAGTCTGTAAGTGCGCAAATAAATGCACAAACGGACCAATTTTCGTCAAGAAACACATGTACTTATATATTTTTTAATAATTTTATTTAAACTAAAATTTAAATTCTGTTACATACGTTTACCAGATAATATATTGATTTATTTTACTGCATGATTATATGATTTGAAATGGGTGTTGTATAATACATGTACTTTTTTGAAAATTTAACAAATCCGCCAACGACCTATGGTATAACTTTATTATACTAAAAATTATGATTTTTTCTGAAAATTTAAAACATACGTTTACTAGATTAAAGAAAAATCTTTCAAAACCAATTTATATTTTTATGTGGAAAAGAGTCAATACGTCTAAACACTGATTTAAAAATGACATATTTCTGGTGTTCTCTGGTAATACACTCTTAAGAAATATTATCTAAACAGTATTAGAAAGAGAAAATACCATGTTTTATATTCAAGTCTAAAAATTAACCACCATTGAAGTAAAATGTTCATCTTTATGAAACCAGAGTTTCGGATCACAATTTGAAACCTTGGATTTTTTTATTAATCATTTTTACATGGAACGACAAGAAAGTGAGGTGACGAAAACGTTTATAATACATTTGTCTAATAAAATATTTACACATTATAAATTTTTTTAGTTATCAGTAATTTTAAATTTGCGTGCAAAATTTTAATATTTCAAAAATTATATGCTTATTTCGAATTATAAATTTTGAAAGCGTATTTTATCACCTTTCGGAAAGAGTTTTTAATTTTCGGATGCTTCATAAATATTTGATTTATTTGGATTGGAAAGGATTTTTTTAACAGTTTTCCCAAACGAGATAAGGCATATCTTTTTCGGAAATTTCTGTACAATATTCGAGGACTGCTTAAATAAAGCTTAGGTAAGTGAACTTAAATGGGGGTTGATATCTTTGTAATACTTGGAATTTTTTTGTGAAATATCACCTCACGGGAGCTTTTTATCGCCAGTTTTATTGAAGAACTAAAGCTTTTGAGATAAACGCGTTCTCTGTACGTCATTAATGAAACTTTTATTATTTAAGAAGCCTTCTTCGATCAGATTGGGAGTCAAAAAGCTCCCAGCGCTTTTCTAGCCAATGCTTACTGCCGTAGTAATAATTGCGCCCTTTGGTCATTGCTCTTTTGAGGTTATTTAAACGCTATTTGCTACAAAAATACTTCGAAAATTTTGAGGTTTTTTAAACGCTATTTGCTATAAAAATATAAAAATACATGTGAGCTTGTTGACTCCTGATATAGCTAGAGTATTAATAGCGTTATTTATTTTTTTAATTTTTGAACAAATTCTTACGCGCACGGGCCCAAACATCCAACATTAACGCACGTTATCGTTGCCAATATAATATGTGAGAGGTCTGTTTGTTCACGTAATGGGTGATAAAAAAGGGAGACTGAATTATTGACTCAATTGGTTTACATTATTTTTCAACATAATACGACACCTAAATAATAATATGGGGTCGTGCATTAATCACGTAATGTTTTTTAGCAACTTTTTGACCCCCTCCCCCCCCTGGTGATATGTGGTGAGGTTTTAGGCTTCCCCCCCCCCCCAATCACGTGTATTGTTTTTAGTACAAAGTATAGGACGTTCACCTTTAGAAATCGTGCGTTCAATGAAAAATAAATACACGTGATATCTCATTTTACCCCCCCCCCCCCTCGTGATTTTTTTCCGACCCTCCCTCCCCCCCCCCGTTCGAGCCTCACGTGATTAATGGACGACCCCTATGATAAATAATTTATTGTTAATAATATATCCTGGATGACCTACTAGTTCTGCGGTCATGTAAAATTTGAAATTGATGTCTATTTTAACATTTGAATGTTATTATCTACACATCATACCAAATAAACCATATTGATCTGATGTAACTGAATTTTCATTTCTGATAGACCGACCATTAGAAATGAAAAACTTGTAGAATTCTCAACAATCAGGTTCAGTACGTGTTTCTTATATTTCAAGGTAGAACAATTTATTTATCGATAAATCAGGTTTCCAGCACAACCTTATCTCGCGAGTAACATAATGGATTTAATATATATGAAGTATCTTCAATACTGCTTTCCTTTACGGGTTTTATTTTCCGATTTGTGCACTTAGAGCTCGAACTCAACTCCGTTAGAACAGTTCGGTTCTCGGGGATAAGTACTTGGCGCCTTGGCAGGACTTGGTGTGAACCTAATATTTTTTGCGGGGTAAGTTTTTCCAATGGCGTGCTTAGAACAAAGACCTACAGCATGCGTGCTTGGCTCACATCGAATATCAAACCTTATCAGAATATCCACATGTAAAGCGGGCAAACATTGCACACATGATTGACTGACTGCAATGCACCATTCACTAATACAACTTGCGGCGAAATGCACACGAAATGATTTATCATAACTGCACAATTCACAACCTTTCGAAAAACTGCACTCCTTTCACTTAACAGCTTGCAATTTGTCATTTCGCTCGAGTTGAAGATGCTTTTTGCCCCCTTCCCTCGCTTTACACTTTAATAGTATTATCATTTATCTCGGTGCCATATTCCATTGTTGGAAATGTTATGTTTTTACCAGACATTTTCTTTTTGTGAAAAAATAAACGTTTAAATAATTGGTATTACCCTTTATGAATCTCGTATTGAGCACAATTTTTAACTTTTTACATGATTTCCCAGTACAACGTTTTACTTTTATCGTTTTACATAATTTGAAACTCGATGAAACGAAAAAAAGCTTACTAAAAAGAGACAAACACATACATCTATAGGATTTAATCCTGCGAGAGAATGATATAGCTTAATCGGTCTCCTCGTTGTGCGGTGCTTCGTAGCCTGTCGGTTTCCTCTTTGTGCGGTGCTTCGTAGCCTCCCCACTATTGTCTACTTTAGTTTTCTGAAGGTTTCACTTCTACCGCTTGTGAATTGCACACTCTGTATTTATTTATCAGCCGAAAATAGAATAACATTACGACAAAAATAATATTTATTAGACGGACACTGTCAAATTGCGGAAATCTTAATTAATATCACTGTACGCCACTGCTTTTGAGTTAGAAAAGTTTGCAGTTTACCGATTACGTCATCTTTGTTTTGAAATGCTGTATGTATATGCGTGTGTCGGATGTATATCTAATTTATGTTATGATGTCATAAAAATTGTACGTACATAATATTAACATGCCAGTTTTCGCCACCACACCCGCTGTCATATTCAATGTCCGGACGTCAGCCGGCATGTAAATTCGGCGAGCGGTGAATATTAAAATATTAAATTCAATCCGAGATCGTCGATATTATTCAGACGGCATAACAGGGATCTTGGGATCACCGCATCGGAGCCTATAATTTTATCGTTTTCAATTTCCGATTAAACGTTTATACCCCTCAGAGCTGCTTACAAGACAAATCACCAGCGAGGACTTGATTCCTCCCCATCTTGATTTAATGGCCGGTACTATAATCACGTTCTTCTTCTTGGCCGCAGTAGGACCTGACCGGGTTCCTAATAGGGGTCTCATACCTTAGGGGTGTTGGCAAATGGAAATAATCGCCTTCTATCGATGTTCTGTTTAGGCTGACTGGAATTTATAACAAGACAGGGGTTTGTTACATCTTCTTGATAATGATAATATGTACTTGTCTACTTTCAATTCCACTGTTTTTTTAAAGGTCACGTCTAGATCTTTTTTGTAATTAAGTAGGTACTCAGAAAAACAATTTTTTTTTTAATGATTTCCTTTTGAGAAATGTTGTAAGGCTGACAGGAAGTGAACAGAGAAGAGGATTAGGAAGGTTAGGAAGTACCTGGGTATTTAGATCTACGATCTAAAGAGATCCCGAAATATAGCTTGACTTTTCTTTTCAACACTCGTACGTAAACTAAACTATAACTTGTACATAACATATTTCAGTAGTTTTGCACTTTGGTAATTGTAATAAAAGCCGTGCCGTGGGTAAGTACCTTCAAGACTGTTACATATTTATCTAAACTCTAATTCATGCAAATTAGTTTTCGCCTTACTACAGCTTTGGTATTGATTTATTTTTAAATGTTGTTCCATAATTTTGGCCTTTTTGTAAAATTGTTAATATTATTTAACCTACATTTTACCATAACAAAACTGTCAAGGAGATATAACTAAGCAGGTCATCTTTTTTAGGAATCTGTAAATTGTTATGTTAAGTTAAGGTATTTAATATTAAGAACGCTTAATAGGAACGTTTGCGCGGCCGGTTTCATACAAATCTTAATTTTGGATTTGAGATCAAAATACCCAACCAAACTGAAAAAATATTTTTATAATCAAAAGTTATATCAATTATCAGCTACGTTATATATTTTTGCTTTCAATGATAAGATATAGTCGATCAAAGTTTTTAATATTTTATGATTTTAGAGGCAACTTGGGCAATTATTTGTGAGTAATTGACAAACATAAATATATTTTTTTACTATATTTATTTTTAAAATATGATAATAAAATAAAACATTGTTAAAAATGCTTTTTTGGGTATCTAGTAATTTTAATATATAAACGACAAACTTCTGTTCCAACATCAAAAAAGTTATTTTTGTATATTAAATTTATATCCATAAAAATTATATCTTTTGTTCATTTTTATTTTTTATTTTATATTTCATCATATTCATATGATAAATATAGTGAAATTATTTTTTTCATGTTTTTCATTTACTCACAAATAATTGTCTCTAAAATCATGAAACATTAATATCTTATCATTTAAAGCAAAAATAAATAAAGTAGCTCACATCCGTGCTAGGTATTTGATAGAACTTTAGATTACAAAAATAATTTTTCAGTTTGGTTGGGTATTTTGCTCTCAAATCCAAAATTAAGATTTGTATGAAACGGGCCGAAACGAGTCGCGCGAACGTTCCAATTAAAGATGTTTAAAAAAATTCTTATAGTTTATCCACTTTCCGAAAACTACCCCACCTTTGTAATTAATTTTTAAAAGCTGGTACACTCCTGTAAACTTTATCGGGGTAGAGATACCCAGAACTGGACACTTGACGGCAAAATCCTCTGGAGTGATCCATTAGCGGAACTGCCGCCCAATCGAAGTGCATTTCGTTGGATCGTGCCGTAAAGAGTCACTTCTGGTTGGCAACATGTATTGTGGTACTCGTATGTAGGAACACTGGATAGACTGGATGTATGTGTGTCAATGCAGGTTCTTTACGTCTCCTTGGATTAATGTTAGGTACCCCGCATTATGGGGATCCTATTTTCTTTGTATCCGCTGTGACCGGCAACAAAATAGATTTTGGGATAAAATTGGCAAGTAGTTTTCTAGATAAATATGTAACTGACACAATGCGCACAGTTTATTCGTTTTATATAGGGTGACATAACACTTGCATTGAAACTATGTTTGTTTATTCTTATACACAGTGTCAGCATGACGGCCGGCGTGGTCTAGGGGTAAGGCTCTCGACTTGCAATCCGAAGGTCGCGGGGTCTAATCCCGGCATGGGCAAATAAATTTTATTTGAATAATTTGTGTTGTTTCACAATTAATTCATTTAAAAATAATGTATAGTATATTTGAGGCACGTTCCAGAGTGAAAGATACTCTCAGTATCGCCCTGGTGTAAGACCACCATTCAGAATTGAAACGTTGCTTGAAATGGCGTTAGCCGTGTTTGGGACCAGATCTGAATAGACACGTACTTCCCCACCTTCCTTTTACCCATCTCCTTCCCCTCCACACTATATTCAGCCTCACAACAATCATTCCCAATTGGGGATACCTTAGTCCCACTGGCTCCAGACGGGAGCAGCTGGGACTCTTGTGGGGTATTGCTTTAAAATAAAAACAATTTGACTTCATTTAAAATACGTTATTTATAAGCAACAAAATAAAAGCTATTAAATGGTTTTCGGTTAAGTATTATTAGCAGTGGCTTGCATTGCTCCTTGACCATTGGTAGACATATATTTTAGTTTTTCTGGTGTTATTTTTCATTAAACACAGTGCCATGTCATTGTACAATATTACACATTAACTGTTATTGCTTTTTTATAATCGCTCCTATCTAGGTAATGCCTAGTACTTGCCTGTGCATTAAGATTTCTGTGTATAATTAGTTCCAACTTCGTAATATATTAATATACAAGAATGAATCAGGAGGTTATAGACGTAGATTTCCTGTGCTTACTTATCACAACTGCAGAAGAGCACTATCATCTAGCCTAAGCTTCTATAAGGTAGTTAGATGTTATGGTAGCTAGTTCAGAGAAGTGCGAGTAGTTGCATAGCTGCAAGTTATAGTGGAAATAACGAGCCTTAGTTTATTCCAGTAAACTGTCGTGGGAGTGAAAATACTCGTGCGTTAAATTGCCAGTTTGATATTCTTGCATAAAGTAATAATACTGTGATACAACCTGCAGTCTGCACGCGAAGGGCCGCGTTCTGCCCTACTGAGTTCGTTTTCCAGATCACTATTTGCAGAGATATCATTAAAAAAATTAAAGTAATAGATCCATAACAGACTTTTTGTATAAGGGATGCTGAATAATATACCTATCTAATATCAAATATAAATACCTACAGACTAGCCCACGAACAAGATGCGATTACTGACAAAAATAGTATGTCAAATTAGCTCTATAAATCGTTTATTCTTCACATCAATTATTACAGTTCTAAAATTAAATTCATTAAATAGATATTCTAAAGATATTTAACATATCAATCGTCATCCGTTATTCAAGCCAAATTGTCAAAATGGTCGCGCGAACAAATTCTCTGAAACGTACCGAATTAATCCTCGCGCTTTGTTATGCTATTCTGTCCACTATGCCTACGCGCATTAAAGTCGCTTTCTGTGCGTTGGATGCTCACATCGAACGCGTATACTGCTTCAGGCAAAATTTGGCAGGCAGAAATAAAAGCGCATACGCAAATATCAAACTTTTTCTAATATCGTGGATGCGGAATGGAGCAGAGAATCCACTGTTGCTGGTATTGGTGTGTTACATGACATTCGACACACTACCATCGAGAATGGCGTTGTTATTATGTATTTCGGTCCGGTCCGCCCGTCGCGTTTTGTTGTTTTTGACCGCTGGGGTTGGGACGGTTAAATTGCAGTATTTATTGCTGCTTACGGCTAGATAAAAATAAGCTCAAAGTTTTTTTTAATGCTGAATATATAAATAACAATTATTATTATATTTATTATACGCCTCAAAAGGAAGGGAAGCGCCGCATCCACAGTATGTATGGAGGGACCTGCTACTTATCGATTTGTTTAACTGTATAAGCATTAGGAATGTTTTTAACAACAAGTCAATTACATTATATGATTATTATTACACGATTACACGATTACAATATCAAAGAAAAAGTAAGAAACTTATCAAATAAATGTGGACTTCGTAAATAGTGAATCAAGAACATAATATTGTTCTAAATGTCGTATTTGAGAAAGAAAGTTAATTAATGAATTTAAAATTACAGTATTCAGTAAAATGAATTCGAAACTAACGTACATGGGTTTGATAATCAAAAATTGTTAAATATAATGTTTTTCATATAAATTAAACCCATAGATCGGCGTATTCCCATACCACTAAGTGGGCCTGTTCTAGTGGAATGAACGCTTACAAGCGAGAATTAAAATTATTATGAAAACATATTGCAAGGGACAAAATACAAGTAAATATAATAATAGAAAATTGAGATAAGTAAGTAGGCAGGTACTTCCTTCTTCTTTTGGGCGGGAACACAATAATAATAAATATACTTCGCTTTGTATGTTTAATTTATTTGTATATTTAATATTCTTAAATAAAAGTCACTGCTTTACGCATAAAAGATAATGAGAAAAGTTAATCTGAAAATAACGTGAGCTTTTTGTCCATTTGACCACCTGTGCGGATAAAATATCGCTTAAAATCTCACGTTTCTTTAAATTAAATTTCAAATACATTCAGTAAAGTTTCTGGATTCTAAAATTGCAATATTATTGTACCCACGCTGTTATATTATAAGAAATTCTTTATTATCCAATAACTAATAAAATTGCGTATTCCCAAGAGAAATAACTATGCGATCTAAACTTTTTACTCTTTCACACACTCGCTTGTACCAGGGTTGCAGGACATTTGAATACATACTCAGGGGTGGCGGGTGCATTCATAATAATAATAAGATGATTTGATCACCTCATTATGAAAAATCACCCTGTACAAATTTTACTTACTAGGTTTTATCTTACTATATGTATAAAAAGACGCAGAAACACTTAATTAATTAATTAATTGTTCAATTATCTAGTAGGTACAGTTACGGTATTATGCGACTAAGTGTTTAAAATACCAGTCAAAAACAACAGCTTTATTCATCTATTAATCTAGACGGCCCCCGTGGTCGAGGGGTAAGGCTAGACGGAGGTTGCGGGTTCAAACATCGGCCTTCGCAATAAATTTTATTTGATTAATTTTTATTATTTCACTTGAAATAATACTTATTCATTAAAAAATAAAACCTATGTAGTATATTTGCGGCACGTTCCAGAGTGGAAGTAGACTCTTAGTATCGTTCTGGTATAATAACACCATTCAGAATTGAAACGTTGCTTGAAATGGCTTTAGCCGTGTTTGGTGACCAGATCTGAATAGCCAGGTACTCCCCCACCTTTCTCTCTCTCGTCTCCTTCCCCTCACCACTACCATCAGCCTCACAACATACCCCAATTGGGGATGCCATAGTCTGATTGGCTGTAGACGTTTGGGAGCAGCTGGTATTCATAAAAAAAATTTCTTGCATAAATAAGAAAAAAACATTAAAATAAAACTACTCATAATATGTGGGGATGAGGAATGTAAAATTGATAAAGATTTCGCCCCGAACATTGAAATAATGGCTTCTTTCACTTGTATTCCTTTTTAAATCTAGCTCGATATAATAATTATCCTTATATTTACATTACCGCTGAATTAGGTAACACTTAAAACTACCTGCTCACAGTAAATAGTATTCATTTTACCGGTGAGCATTGTGTCACCTGAATCTTATCACTCAGTTTTAAATCGTTATGTAATAAATGTATGTATATACTTTCCACATATAAACTTTCAACACATTAAATCAAATAATGAAATTTGTGTGCACGTGTTTAATTTTAAATCTTCTGTCTCTGGACGTAATGAACTCTGCCATAAGTTGTGTTCGCTGACCCATATCGTTTTTAGTCTTCTGCCGTTTCTCAGCCTCGTTACAAAGTGGTTCCCACAAGTTGGGTTACCAGTTCGCTTAAATACGTTTGTATCCACTTAACTTTTAAAAATTCACAAAAAATGTCCGTACGAACTTAAATTAGTGTTGAGGGGCTGGCGTGTGAAGTAAAAAAATATATTGTTTGTGATTTATTAAATTGTCCTTTGGGGACTGTACTGCTGGTTTTTTGCACGAACTTTTTTCCTTGCAGCCCAATGGAATATTCTATTTTAAGCACGCCTTTTTAATTACTGTTGTTTATATTAAAAAAAAATAGCACACAAATTTAGCACGCGAATTTAGCTTCACGAATTTCGAACTTGGGCACAAATAAATTCTCTGCAATATTTGTGTGATTTTTAAATTGAATCTGTGCTGTAAACCTCATGGAGTTGTATCGCTGAGAGTTTTTCGTTTGGGCTGGTGTAGTTAGTGGACTTTCGCGCGGGTAGCGAAGGGATTAGTGACGTTAGTTTTTCGGAGCACCTTCGATTAAAATGCCGGTAGAACAAGCACAGAATGTCTGACGTCAATGTTTTGAAGTCCTACCGTGTCTGCATAAAGTTAACTGTTTTTTTTTTCAGATATACAATGACCCCGGACCACGGTGGTTACTGACTACCACCGGGTGTTTTTCACGATTCATTGTAACCTCTATCTGCTTTATGTGTTGATTAGTCTAAGTAGTTGACCTTAAGGCGCGGTATACCCGCTCAAAAAGAAGAAGATGGAGAAATAAAATACAAATGTTAGAGAGAGCGCGCTAATATTAAAAAAGATAAAATTTAAGCGAAAATTGTCAAAATGTTTAACAAACACGACTCGTTTAAAATAGAACAAAAATCTCGTGGGGATTGTCTAAAATAGTATTTAAAGAAACACTGTGAATTTTTTCAAACATATAACTTGTAAAATATCTGAAAAAAACGCGTTTATAATAATTTTCGGAGCATACTTTGCGATTTTTTTCTATCGAGGGAATTTCATATAATTGCCGTTTCGGCTTCGGCGTGGGGAATGTGTATCTAGATATTATCTTCAAGAATCAGAGCTTTAAAACGGTGTTTGGAAAATCTTACTAATATTATAAACGCGAAAGTTTGTATGGATGTATGTGTGTTTGTTACTCTTTCACGCAAAAACTGCTAAATGGATTTTAATGATACTTTACAATAATATAGCTCATACATCAGAATAACATATAGGCTATAATTTATAAAGCTAGCTAGGAAGGGGACGTGGGAGGGGAACGGGGACGCATGGGAAAGGTGATTCAGGGAAAAAACAATGTATTTATTTGAATATGGTATTGCAACGCTTGCCGGGAACCAGCTAGTATGCAATAAATCGGTAAAAATGCGGGTTGCCGCGGCTTAAAGTTTACAACGTAAAAACTTTCAGCGGTATTCCTGTAACCTGTAACCTCAAAGTTTCAAAAATAAGTATTTTTGCCAAATGGTTTTTATTAACTTGCATTCAGATATTGCTTTGTAATTGACGCCGTCAGGATTAATTGAATTCAAATTGTTTCAGAAAATTTCAGCACTTTTCATTTTTCAGGATGACATCTTTCCCCTCTGATATTTAGTGGTTAGAAGAGTGGTGACGGGCGACGCGGCTCGGCGGCTGTGACAGGACTCGTTCGCGTCACTTGAAGTGTGAACAGAAGTAAAACTCCATCATGGCTCGGTAGCAACTCTCAAAAATAATCGGATATATCCAACTAAACTTCATTATGTGTGAAGGAGTATTTGCCGTCAATATTCCAATATTACTACTATATCAAACGCCACACACTTAAACCATTAACCAGTGGAGGCTCGTTACATTTTTTTTTTGTTATAAAGAGATTGCTAAGTTAGAATAGAAAGAAATTTTAAGAGTATTGTCTTATAAGAGAATCCTGATTAAACTTATTGCGTCCAACTTTGGACCTCGTCTCCAATTTTGCCTATTTTTGACTGCCTTCACGCATCCGAAACTGGCAACTTATTTTTTCAATTCGTCAACCTTTCTCATCTTAGGCGACCTCTACCTCTCTTTCCCAACCAATGATATTTTAATTCCAATTCCATTCATTTTTAAGTCGTGCTACATGCCATAATTCCGGCCAAGTTTGAATATCTCGATTGTAATCTCGACCACCTTTTTATAGTACTGCGCGTTTTCATCCCGCCAAAAAATATCCCTGACAAAATATTCCCGACAAAACATCCTACGGACAGAACATCCTCCAACTAAATATCTACTAAAACCTAACCTTACTTAGCCTAACCTTTTTTTTACATTTTACTATTTTTTTAACAATAATTTATTGTCTTTATAGGATGTCTGAATTATTTTTGTCCCATTTTTTTGTTAGGTTGGGTTAGTTTAGGTCAGGTTTTAGTAGATATTTTGTTGGGGAATGTTTTGTCCGTAGAACATTTTGTCGGGGATATTTTGTCGCGGGTTAAAAATTCGCGAAACCGGAACCCTTTGTATTTCTTTAAAGGTGTATGCCTTTCATTTCCATGGCTCATTTTTTTAAAGTAAAATTAGCACAAAAACCGTCACCGGCTGCCACTGGTTTTTACGCCATAATATTATTATAAGACTAGGAACCGCAACACTCCATGGATGGAATTTACTCTTAGGCATATTGGTACCAAATTTTAAGTACCTACATTGTGTTATAACATACGCGTGTAAGATAAACAATCTTCGATTACATACAAATAACATCTAAGCAATGGAAACCTATTAAGACGATGCACTCTGTAAACAACTATTACACGTCTTGCAAGTTTATTAACTTTGTTTGATAAGTAGATTATTATTAATTAATAATTAACAAATTAAAAGCTACACGTAGGTCGGGATTGTATATTTATGAAAATGCCGAGACGAGAAAAAATGTGATGTTTTTTTGCAGAAGATAATATCCACTTTTTTGTATTGTAAAAAACTCAAATACCCCTCACACATCTGGACTCGGATGGAAGTAGTTACATTATTTTGTATGAATTGCTTTTAAACACACATAAACGTCGAGTGATAATTCATTATGTCCGTTAAAGTTTTTTCGTTCATTGAAGTGCTCGCTGTTAATGCTAGACTTATCATTAAACATCTGTTTCGTTTACTTACTTTACTTAGTTCTGTAAATTTTTAATAAACTTTTTTCTCACCTTCGAATTTTTTTATCCGTCTGTTTTAGTTTCGCTATTCTTTAATTTGAAACTATCTCCTGGAGCCGGGCTTTTTGAGATGCAAAAAATAAATGATGTATCGCGGTTCTTTCATTCAAAAAAAGATTTCTTTCACAGCAGCTGAAGGCAGAATGAGTCTATTGAAACTAGTACAAAAGTAAATCCTTTCTGCGCTACCTAACAGGGAGGGAGAGCCGCCGAGATATTTTGTTATGTTTGTTTCTATTTCAGTGCAGAATCTTTCTTACGCTCGGCAATAGGATAAACTTTATCCTGGTTAGGAGCTTTTCGGGAAATGTCGCAAAGGAAAGATTTTTTTTGCAAGATAAATCAAGTGGGAAAAATCATTGACGAACCTTCGATCAGCATATCCGTTTGAGAAGTTTTCCTAATATTGTGTATTTACGTATTATGTGTAAGATTAGCTCATATGTGCGTAAATGGATACATTGCTTATTAATATTCGACCTGGAAAGTTCCCTTTCGTGAGACGACACCTAACCTAAGACAAGACAATCTTCAGCACATCATCGTGTGATATGAACATTAATAATAAAGCTGTAATTTGTGCCCAAGCTTCACAAAGCTTTTTGCTTCTAGTTGGGTCTCCCTTTTGAATTATAGATGATTCGATTTGCATTTAAATGTGGCTGAGCCCGCGGATAAATAATAGGACTCACTCTCTAGTTTTCGATTAGTTTAACATCACCACATGTCGTATAATCACGTCATTATTATTTATCCATCCCGCTGCGCCCTGCGACCGACCCCGCACGTGGCTTACCATTATACTTACTACTAGCTTAGGGGAGTGGAAATAGACCCCCCTACCCTCGCTGTTGCAATTATAATCTGTTAATATCGTATTATCATTTTCAACCCGTTTCTAATTTGACTTACTCGAGCAACCCACGCGTAAAATCTCTCAACTTTCGAGCCCTTTTGTGCAATATTTTACGTCAATCCACCGTATTTTATTTTCTAATAATTACTAATTAGCAGTATTTTAGCGCTTTACACATGTGTATATCTATGAATCTATAGCGGCCCACTTCTAAATCTGTCTCACAATCACTGTCACGGGAGAATTAGTTCCCTGACTTTGACTTATTAGGTATGCATGTTCTTAGCTCCGGCGGGTCTCTGGTGTGACATGGCATTAAAAATTGCGACTGTCCCTTAGCTTGGTTATCTAAATTGCTTAATTCAAGTCCATCTAGATTATGCCACATTCCCCTAGCGGCTAATGAACCCTAAGAAAACAAATACCGTTAGATTTTTAGCATCGCGATGCAACAAATGTGCGCGTGTTATCTGGGCTGTCGGCTGTCGGGAGAGTAAATCTCTTTGATTTAGCCTCAGCAGCCGCCGTTCGCCGATGCTCCTAAGGGCTCCCGTATTTATTTATAGCGACCTGGCAGCGAGGATGGGACTTTCTAAATTCCTTATAGTTAACGTCACATGTATTTAGAATGATACTTTATCATAACTGCCTATACAAAATAAACAAACAAAAATAACATTTACAAAGCTGCTGTGTTTTTTAATGCGTATTTTCATAGTATATGTTATTTTGTTAAAACCGAAATAATATTTAAGAACACTTTAACTTTCTTGACTAATGAAGTAACACAGCTTATTTCCCCAAAAAATCAGTCATCATGATACTTTAGGCCATTGGAATCTTAAATCATGTCTCACTTGTATGATAGCTTATTTTGAATTTGACTCATTCAAACTGCTAAGAAATTCTTTTATCGAACTTAACAATTTCGGTTGTCTGTGATGAAGTGCGTTAGTTATTCACGATCAGTGAACTCAAATTTGCTTTGAATTTGTGTAATTTTTCAAAATTAAAACTGATTTTGGGAACAATTCAGTCAAGCGTTTGAAGTAATGACCTAATCAGAAATTTATTGTATTGTATGCATTTATTAATATTTCAATATTTGAAATATGTATTTCTATTGTTAAAATTTTTGACAGATTTGCTGATTTTTCAAGTTTACTAACTGTATTCATTCGAAAGATAAACGTTAACAAAAATATTAATTATTTATGCTTTAAACCGCTTACTCGCTAATACGGAATATTTTTTATTCAAACAGTTAGATTTAGCTTTATTATCACGAAAAGTGAGTATTTATGTCGCGGGAGACAAAAGCATGCTTAAAATATGCATTTAACATTTTAATTTTGTTTAAATTAATTCGTTACGCGGTCACTCCATTTTGTTTTTACCGTTTTTATTTCATACACTATCAATCGTAATTACACTAATCCGCTAGACAACCCCTGCTTTGCCAAAAAAACCAAAACCTGGGATGTTTTTTAAAATTACGATGACATGAAGCTTTCGTAGTTTAACCTCAACCTAAAAAAGGAATATTCCGTATTATCCGTGCATCAAACTTCGACAACACGAACGTCCCGTATTATCCGTGAGGTGGACTAAATGCATATTTACCATATATAATTATATTATGAAGAATATGGACAGTATTTGGTTTTGAAAGGCTGATCCTGAAACAAATATTTTATAAACACTTTTAGTTTCACAAATCCTACAACAAATTATTATAATTCGTGATTTTTCGTGTCACTTCCAATCTTTAATATAATATTAACTAAAACCTTTTTACCTGTAACGTGATAATATGCAGGTGCAATTTGACACCAATTTTACATCTTACGTATAAATTATTTTCAATTTCCATTACTTATTCACAATTGTTTTAACTGCAATATGATGTGTACTAAATACATAGTTTAATCTAATGTATATTGTGTGTGCATATACCTACTGCATATCCAATTTGGTGTCTACCAATACCATCCTTACCACCGTCGAAATTCGGATACTGCATCCAATGCAATAAATGAAGGTTTCCAAGTAGGTAACTACTACGAGAACTAATAACGTTCGCTTCCAAGTAGGTACTTTATATTATCTTGAGAATGTTACGGCAAATGTTACATCACGTATTACGTTTCCACATCTTCTAAACTCGTTTAAAAATGACTGTCTTCTAATATTGATGGGGCGTGGGACGCCCATTTGAGAGGAACAATTGAGTCTCGGATCTCTGAGGTGTCATTTATTATCCCTAATATCATGTTAGAAGGCAGAAAGACAAATATTTTGCTGCGTATTCAAATAAAATAACAGAGTTTCGTAACTCGATGTTTATATTTGTATCGCACGTGTTAAAATTGTGTAATCATAAGTGATTACAGAGAATTAGAGCTTGTTTATTCAACCTCAATAATATTTACAACTATCAATCGTATGTATTTCTAATAATAAGTGGATTATTTTTAACTCAGACTTAATGAAACTATCAGGCAATCCATTTTCTATGACTAAATATTAACTTACAGATTTTGTAGATCATTTGATGACGAGTTTATTACGTTTTTACCAATAAAGCTTTTAACATTTATTCATTACAACTTAGGTTTAAAATACTAAAGATGCAGATATACATTATGTAACCCAAGCAGGAACTAATTTATTAGTATTTACTCTTAAATTTATCACTTTTAATATTTATACACAGGTACAACAAAAACTTATAACAAATATAACGAATTGCAAGTAAATATGTCGATATTCTTCATAAATTTTCGTACGATTAGCTATTATTATGTATTTAGTGATGTATTTACTTAGAATATGCAACAACCACATGATACGCCAATGTAAACAAACCAATGGGATCCGAATGAAGCGGACTGCGGACTTTATTCATTCTATTCAAGCAGTTAAGAGGAAACCGGGTGGTGTTTTTTCCATACAAACGTATTCCTCATTTCCCTCTCTGAATTTTGACACTAGAGAAAATATTTTTTTTACATAATATAAATATTGACCGCAAGCGTGTCGGTACGTTTTGATTTTTTTGATAAGTTACTTTTTATAGGAGTTATAACCCTTCAAAAATTGTTAAAATTGCCTTTTTTTAACGCCATCAACAAACGTTCAGTATACAAATTAGACGATGTATTTTTAAAAAAAGCAAAAGGTACAGACATAGAATGTTTTCTTCCAATACATTTGGTAAAAAAAATCTTGGAAATTGGTTCAGTTTTGGAGTAGAAAAATGAGGACTACAAAACCTCGATTTTGACAATTTTATTTGGGTATTATCAGGCTGAGGTGCATGTGTCCCTTTCTCTCAGTATTCGGGGGTGAGGGGGGGCGGAGAGGGTTTTGTTGAATACGTATACAGTCAACGAAGTGATGTGACATTCTCAATAATTATATCGATACACTAGTCCACTAGTTTTGTCATGTCCCGAGTTATCGATGTTTTTTTAAAATTATTTTTCTGTTTGGTGACTTATTTTGAGTGTGCCAATACTTACCGAGCTTATTTACTAAAGTTATTGTGACAAATTTAATTTGTTTACGTCAAATAAATTAATGGAAAAAAATTGAAAAAAAAACACCTGTTACAGACAGACCCCGAGATGATTCCGTTCCGTATTGCCGAGTTGGATATGGAACACAAAAATTAATTAAAATATTTTTTGATAACTTTTGAAGGTTGTACTCAACATAATATTATCCCTTTATAGGACACTTTTTTTAAGATACAACTACCGAACCAAAAAAAAACTTTTATATTTGACTAAATATATTGTTCTAGATTTTTTTTTCAAAAAAATTATATTTTACAAGAAAATGTGTGATGGTAAGTACATACACCACTGATCGTTTGATGGAATGCTGGTACAGCGTATGTTCAGTGGTACATGCATCTACCACATGTTGTTGAATCGATTATGTTATTATAATATCATATTATACAAATGAATATTGAAATCTATGTATAAGAGGCACCATATTGTTTATTGTGCTACATATTAGGTACATACACATAACTAGTTTAGTTTTTATTTAACTTTTTTAATACGTTATATTATTACAGAAAAATGCACTTTTGGGAATACCTCCTACATCACTTGACATTTTCAATATTCTTCAATGATCTAATATTTTTTGTTTTTAAACGCTTTATTGTAAAAAAAATTACTGTTTAACATCTACACAATGAAATTAAAACAATTTATGGTCCAGACCTTTCCCTCGCCGGTAAATTTCTTGGTATGCGACCGTCAATTATTTCTGGTAAAAGGCATTGGTGGTAGAAATTTTCTAACAGTGGAACGATTTTTTGCCAGATTTCATCGTCCCTCTCAATTTTTTCATACAGCAAACCTTTTGGACTCCACACAACAAAATAACAATAATTACGACGAGTAATATGCAACTGGCCTTGTACTTGGTAGAAGTAATTATGATTCCGTTTTAATGTTAAAGAATGGTCTTCCAATTTACAGTAATCAATTATCTTTTGTGCAATTCCCTCTTCTGGTGACATATTTGCTATACTATAAGGGCATTTAATTTCAATTATAGAATCCTCACCGATAAGGCCATCCGGACTTGCCGCTAAAAAGTTTTTGGTTTTATCGATAAATAGCCCACAAGCGGATACCTGAAAACTTGTTTTTTTTTAAAATTGCTCTATTGCTAGGCTTTCATTTTCTTTTCCATAATTTGTGGCCATAGTTCCTTTGAATTGTGAGTACAGTAAAGAGTTTAGTACTCCCGTAACTGAAGTTTTTTGCCGAAGCTTATATATTTTTCCAAAGTTAGACGCCGTTATCCGCTTACGTCTTTCAATTGCCCACAGATTGTTATTGCTTTGGCCTACCGTATTCCGTTCGAGCTCTTCCTTATTGGTTGAAGATAATTCTTTGAGAAATTCCTCTTTTTTCTTTTCAAATATTTCAGGTGGCATATCTGGTTCTAATTCCAATTGACCATAATTTTCATCGGGCCCTGTAACTTTTTTTCTTTTTTCTGTCGTATTTTCATTATACTTTAGTTTTTTTTTTCGACACATTTGTTTATTCTCCTTCGAACGTCGTTTTCTCTCTATAAAGTGCTTCGTGTATTTGCCGGGACTGTGGCCTTGGATTTTCTTTTGTATTCTTGAATGGGTTGCCAATTCACTATTCCACGAAGTTACTGCTCCAAAACATCTTGCTTGGTAAGATCCTCTTGTAGTAAAATTTACCCTTTTTCCACCTATAAATTTGGCGATAACGTTGTTGAATTGCTCCACAGTGTTATTTGTCACGTCAATAATAAGACTTTCTGCATTTGCTATTAGAGACAATAAGAATTGTTGGATATCAGTCCATATTCCACAATCTCGAAGATCGCTTACTAAATTTGGATCATCAGTATACTTCTCCGGCTTGCAATAGTACGATGCACAATTTTTATGATCACCAAACACATGATTTGTGGTATTTTTTATGTCCATTTTCAAATTTTTTATTTTATCACTTTGTACTGTGTTTTCTTGCTCTTTCCTGTAATTTATTGCTCCAACTACAGCTCTTCTCATGCGTAAAACGTTTGCTTCAACCTTTTTCCTTATATGAACTGGTACAAAGCCTTTAGCGTTGTTGGTTTTTTTTCCAAGTGCTTTCATTTTGTTGCAAAAATTGCGGAGTAAGTGATTTTTGCACTCTATTTTTTGTACTATAAGGTTAGGACCATATGGCATTTGTTGCATTATTTTTTTCATGATGCTGGAGTCGCCATCACCAACTAGTTTGTTAAATTTCAATCCATGCATTTCCATGCTTCTCGAGAACCCTTCTGCTATAATGTGGGCTTCCATGGCATTAGCACTGTCACGCCAGTTTATGAAGCACATGTGCTCAGAAGCAACTATGTGTAGTTTAGTAGCTCTAGCACATATGCAGCAGTATGAGTTTCGCACTCCCAGAAATAAAACCTTTTTAGTTCGTAGTCCAACTATGCACCCTGCGCCAGATGAGGAGCTAAATCCACTTTTGTACGACCTCTTTGCCCAGGAGCCATCTGCAACCACCGTTACCAAAGGATAGCCACCCTCGTCTACGTCACCGTTTAAAATGGCTAGCCTTTTTTCTTCTTCACCAGCTGCGATCATTTCTTCTAAGGCACATTCTTCAATTGTTGGCGCTAAACATTGTTCTATGTTCGTGTAAGTCTTACAATCCATATTTGGCATATTTAAAACCCCACAAATTTCATTCCATTGTGAATACCCATTTCCTGTACACATCACTCCTTCGACGACAGCAGTATTTATAGACATTTTCCGTTTCGGGTCTTCGGAGTGAATGTATTCTATTTTCTTGCACATTTTGCACTCGAAAACATACTGGCTTAGAAGACCATTTCGTCGTTCCTTCATAAATTTTAAATCGGAAAATGTGCAGTTGGTGTGTTCGTGCTTTATATTTGATATCTCCGAAAACAAATATTTTATATCCACAATTCTGCGACCTTCGAAATTATCGGTTTCATCAATATGGTCTGGTTCTATCACCAAATCATCAAGCGTTGTTGATGATGATGAACTTGCGTTTTCGTCTATATTTGGAGCAAATGATTCATCCATGGAAGTTTCATGCATTAGTGAAGATGTAGTTAAGTTTCCAAAAGTAGTATCGATGACATCCATATCCCTGTAAATGCAAATGATTTATTTAATTAAATTTGTCCATCCCATTTTCCCGTTATACATGCTACATAATACACGGCTCTCATAGCATAAATCTTTAGGTTTTTCTCGTAAGTCGCTCACGTAAGAGAGTTATGGCAAAATTATCAATGTAAACGATACCCATTGGTAATTTTGCCATAACTCTCTTATGTGAGCAACTTACGGGAAAAAAAACTTTACGTACGTAAAGGTAACCTTAGGAAGGTTCAGTAGTAAGAGTGACAGGAAAGCGATATTTCGACTTACCTAGATGTCGAACGTGGTGCAACATGAATCTGTCGTTTGATACTAATAATCGGTTTTTTTCGTCTAGCAGATAAAAACAAACGCGCTTTGTTTCCATTTCTTTTACCCATTATTTATCTGTAAGAAAAATTTTTTTGAGTTGAAGGTAGGTAATATAGTAGTCGATTTTATGTAACTCAATTTCTAAATACACATATCTTATGCTACGTATATATTTGCGAATAGTGGCGTGCACAGAATTTGAAAATTGAAATTTCGGAAAAAAAATAATTTTCAGCTTCGACAACATCATTAATGTCGTATTTTCAATCTTAGGATTCTAGCCCACTGAAAAATCAGTGCACGCCACTCTTTGCGGACAGAGACGCGAGCCGAACCACGAATTATGGTAAAGGTACGAAGCAACCGCAAGCGGCGCAGCGTTTCGGGCAGTTTGCTTTTGCTTCGTTCCTTTCCCATAATCCGTTGTTCGGCTGGCGTGTGTATACGCAGCCTAAGACGTAGAATAATATTTATTATAGGTTACTAGATATGTTAACAAATGTACCGACTTGCACTAATGCACTTTATGCATACAGTCAAAACTGATGAATTTACGTTATTCAGGGAGAGCCAAAAAACAACAACATTTTTAGCGATATTTATATGTTTAATTAAAAAAGGAAATTGTGTTGTAATATTGAGTTTTTATGAATGAATAGTTTATGTTTATAATAATAGTTTATGAATAATTTATGAATAGTTTAGTAGGTATCTACTCACCATATGTCCTATATGTGTAAATCGTGAGAAATGACCAAACAGATTTCAATATTCAAGGGGGTTTCAGGGTCAAAATTCGAAGGTCTGTATTTGACGTAGAATAGTTTCCAGTAAAAAGGCTAGTCAAAAACAGTAGAGTGATGCAGCCAGCGAAAAATAAAAACACTATACAATCACAAAGTACGTGATGTACCTACTGCGCCTATGCTGCCGTATTATAAAAAAAGATGGTATGAATCTCCCGATATTACTAAACCAAAACAGCGTGCATCTTACTTTACTAATAGTAACAAGATGAATGAACTATGAGCGCAGAAGATATCTATTATATAGGAATACGCACGCTCAAGTCGCGACGCGTATTGACTTATCTGTTGCAGCAGGCAGCAACCTGTATACACGCACCCACACGTCTCATTGACTTGTGCGTGTGCAGAAGATGAGCTCGGAGCAGGCAGTCACATGTATTTGTAGTAAGTAATAATAATAATAAAGTTAAGTACAATACAATATTAAATAATGTAGACCTCGCTATTTTATTACGAATATGTACCTAGGCACCTACTTAATTTTTGGAATAAATGAATAACAGTAAATGAAATAATAAGAACGCGAAGTCGCTGGCGGGCGCGGCGCGGCGATTCGTGCTTCCAACACCTGCAGCCACGCACACACACGCATTGGGGTTCACCAATACACCGATAGCGCTTTTGCTGTCCCCGCTGAGATGAACGAAATAGAAATAATTTTTACAAATACCTATCGTTAAAATTTCTCGGCGCTCCTGCGCGCTCTTAAAGAATGAACTTTCCTGGTTGCTAGTTGCTATCACCTGTCAACATAAACATTGACATTTCACTGGTTCAATGGGTGTGCAGTAGAGTGTAGTACCTACCAATGCAAACAATTGTGAGAATAATTGGTACTTTCATTATTAAAGTCACTCGTGTATGTTTTACGTCAATTTGAATGTTTTCACAGAAATTTGAACTAGTCTCTTTCAACCACCATCGCAACCACTTCATTCATCCAGGTGTCTCTTTTTTACGATACTTCAGTAGCCTCAGTCCATGCTTTCCCTTTCTCTCATCGCACAACTCTGAAATTGTTTTTTCCCAGCTTATAATAATAATAATATTTGGCTAATTTATATAGCGCCGTTTTCGTGAAAAATCACCTCAAGGGCGCTGTACAAATAAATACATAAAAAATAACATTACTGGCTTACAACTAAGATTTACAATTATAACTAGTGATTTACATCTAAGTCTTATTGCTAGTGACTTATGACTAAGACATATAAAAGCTGACCTAAAACTGAGCTCAATGACATATATATTTACAATATGACTTAAAGTTAGAGATTTATAACTGACATATTTATTTACATTTAAAAATACTTGAAAACATCTTATAAATATCATACATTCGCCAGAATCACTCCACAGCGCCAGAAGAAGAAGGGAGTTTTTACATAATACATATTACTATTTAAGGACATGGATGCAAAATTTATCGGATTTACGAAAATGTATGGATATCTTAAATAAATTAATGAAATTAATCGCCGATCTTTACCGCATTATGATGACTCATCGCTCAACATTAACCGGATTGAGGTGTTAGGTTACCACTGACAGACCATTGGTAGGTAGATCAATAGCATTTTGAGTTTTTCGTTAGTAGTTGTAGGGAATAGCAAATAAAATAGTATATATTCGTGGAAATCAACAATTATTAGAGTATAATTAAATTACAAAGTTTAAATTTAATGACGAATTTATGGAAATGAGTATTTGAAAAAATGAGTTTTAAGTTTGGATCTAAATTCCGCTGGGTGGGTTATGCATTTCAATTTCATGGGAAGTTTATTCCAAGCCTCAGGACCGGATACTCCAAACGCGCGATCACCAAAATTATGTCTGGGGCCACCACTTCAACTGTTTCCCTCTGGAATTGCTGATAGAATTCTGCAGTCGTTCTCTTGGTGTCCTACCCATGATCGGGATTTTTTTTTCTATAAAGCACTGCAGGGATCGATGTAAAACGTTTCTCACTCATTAAATAAATCGCGCCACCTTTCAAGGATCTCATTTCGGCAGCCTGGCTACAAGAACAACTCATTTTCTCATTAATCATGCATATTTGATGTTCATAAGAAAGGGTGAGACGGTATATTGAATTGCAGGCCTGACTTTGACACTTTTAATATTAACAAACCTAATTACTAACTAGTTTAGGAGTTAGGTATCTGCCCTAATTCATTACTTTACCCAACCGAATAGTTTTCACTGCTGATCTTATCTTCCCGCGCCATTGGTCCATCTTTCTCAATTTCATTATTCATTACCTACCTATTCTATTGAAGTAATGTTGTTTTGTACGAGAAGCAACAAACTTATGCAGCTAAAATCTGCTTAGTAGTTCCATCAAATCATCTGTTATGCAAGGTTTAAGTACCTGCCCACTGCCCAGTAAGCAGCATTAAGGATTTAGTTGCGAACGTAGGGTAAGTGGTTTTCCTAAAAAATAATGTGCAGTGGACAGCATTTTCATGTTTATTATTTCATGAGTGCTCTTAAAATGTATGTAAATTATATTGCACATATTTTATTTTATTTTAACGCTCGCCAAACTCATTAAATTCTTTAAATATTCTAGTTGTATGCTTAGTTTTGAAAAAACTTTAGCTAACCGTTCTTCCTTGTCAAGTTATTAAGTCGGGAGTTAAAGTTTTAAATAAAACAGATCTTTAGCCACTTTGGAACCTCCTTCAATTTTCTTAAGTGTTGTAGGTACTTGATACGTTATTATTTATGTACCGGAAAGATCTTTAAGTATTCTTTAATATGTATAACGTAAGTACCTAATTGTAATTAAATTGTGTGTTAGGAGATTGCGTGTAGGTGTATTATTAACTGGTCACTTTAGGACGGCTTAATTATTTATATTCTAAATACCAATCCATCGTTAGTCTCGAGTCGATAAAAGTATATTACGCGTGCATTAATCCCGTCCGTGGCGATGTCTCGTAACGATAGTAATTTAGTGGTATAGGAGGATTCAATGGCTAAATCGGAATCATAAATTTGTCGCCGGTGCGGATAAGGACACGTTCGTTTCTGGATTTTACTATTATTTCTGATCGTGAAAATAAAGGAAAATTATTTCACGATGAAAATTATTCCACGTATATTTCAGTCAAAGAGTTATTTATGTCTATTTATTATACTGACCACATTATTGGCATGCTTCTAACAAGCAATTAAATTGTGGATTGCCGAATTACATGACATGTCTTGAAACAAATACTTTGTTTTATCTTCGACGTCTACAGTTTTCTAAAGCAACCTTCCATCGTTTGGACAACGTTAAACTTTTGTCCTTACCTGAGTAAATATAGTGGGTAAAACAAAGTTAGTAGTATTTGCTGAATTTAAAATAAAACAATGAATTCGTTTTACACCTGTTTACAACGACTTCGTTTTTTAGTATTTTTTTAATTTGCAATGTATATTAAAGTCGGAGTGATTTATTATGCAAAGTTACATATCCTTTTTTTATATCTCCATCATATTACGACTTAATCATGTATTTGCTCTTAGTACTAGCTTGTAGATTGCTTCCACAAGTGCGGTTTATCATTTTCCCGTAAATAACGGATAACATAATGTTAACGTAGTTTTTAAAGTCATTAGCCTCTTGTTTTATTCATTTAAAAAGTACTCTAGAATCATTATTAATTCACATTGGATCGCAAGGCAATTTAGCAGCGGTGTTCCTAGTTCCTAGTTGACAAGGTGTTGCGGGAAGCCAGTAAAGAAACCGTTCGTGTTCAGGGGTTTATAATATGTACTCGATAACAAAGGAGTACCTTTTAGGTCCCGAGTGCTCTCACGCGATCCGTGTATTTAATATTTATTTTATGTTACCAAATTAAATACCAGGGATATTTAGTTTTTTTGCACGTGATACACTCAGTGCCGCAGGAATATGTTTGGCAATCACAGCGAGATTCTCATGTTTATTTGTTTTCTAGAAACATATTAAATTCTGATGATATTATAACAAAAATCGCATCTACGAGATAAACGTAATAAGATTTTGATAAATGTATTTGTTTATCATGCGTTGAGTTACAATAATACTGATAAAAACACTTCAAATACGCTATCTAGGAATTATTAGAAATTATCTTTTTCGATAATCGTTATCATTATTTACTCATTATAAAATTATTACGATTTAATATTTTTATTTTTGAAACTGATAATTCGTGGTGGAAGTCCATTATTAAAAAATTATAATAGATTATAATAAAACAAATAAAAAACTTTATTCCATTTAATTTTTAAAATTAAGTGGAATAAAGTTAAAAAATTTTAAAAATTAAGTGGAATACAGTTTTTTTATTTGTTTTATTAAAATCTATTATTACGATTATTTTAAAACCAAGTTTATAAATATAATAATAACTTCTTTCTGTTGATAAATTTTTGCAATTATTTTTTTATTCATCCTACTGCGTACAATAAAACTATTAATTGGAATGAAAAATTATTTCAGTTTTTTTTAAATTTTATTTTATTTATTTATTGTAAGACAAAAATAAAGTCCATTTTTAAGTAGTTTGTCAATGGGTGCTTTTAATTTGAAGGTAACAAATAAAACTTATTACTTTACTATTCAGTTAGAATATTTTTGTGTTAGAGTTCTAATACAAACTATTTCTTTCGGCGAGCCAATTTTTCAACATACCTAATATCTCTTTTTACATTAGTACATTTTTTAATTTCGGCAGGTAACATATTTAAGCAATTAGGTATCATCCCAGTCCGGTGTTCTTTGTCCATATTTGTTTAAATGCTTAAGTACGATTAGTCCTTCATTTAACGTAAAACGAGTATTATAAGTGTGGTCCAGTCTATTTATGTATATAGGGCTATTCATATGATAAAATGTAATTTTATACCACAGAATTTTGAGATTCTGGTAAAAGTATGGAACATTACATCTTTGTTCGTATAAACTTTTATGAGCTAATAATTTAACTAAAGAATTTAGAACTGATTGAACTTGATTTACATTTATTTTACAGGAAAATCCCCAAGCTGTAATTCCGTATCTTATAATAGATTTAGCTAATTTGGAACATAGAGTTTAAGTTTATATAATCTACTAACAATAGATCTCAGTCGTTCACAGAATTTATTTATTTGTAAATCGTTATCATTATTTTCGCTTATCTATTAAAAATACCTTTGTTTTGTTTATAAATAATTAACAAACTAACTTTTACAACTAAATAACTTAACTAACTTTTTTCATTGGTTCCTATTGCGTTACTAACTGTTTCAAATAATCTGAATTGAATACTTCCTGGTGTAGAACGCAAAAGAAGATGTAATCGTATACTATTCCGTCCTGCTACAAGGCATACGTTATGGTGTTATAATATGATGAGGTTCGGGGCTTATTAGAGAATTTATCTGCATTGTTAACGTCAAGCATTTCATGCGACGAAAATAACACGGGGTACGAATGGCCCATTATTACAGGCTGTCTGCTGCCACCGCTTTAGAGCTCTGCCATAGAGGATAGAGGTGACGTGAGTGATTGTCTCGCATTTTGATGATTTTCACCGTTTCTAACTGTTCTCTCATCTGTCATGCGACATCAGTCGGTGATCCATATCATTTTATTATAATTTGAAAATCTAAACAGTTGTTAACACTTACTAATGCATGATAGGGCAGAGGAAGGATGAAAGTAGACCAAATTCAGGTATTATGAGATCACTTTTACGTGTGTTAGGATTAGGACGTTATAGAAGAACAATGTATAAAATAATAATATAATTATTATAATATATGTTTTAATTCTTTTCTTTTTTAATATATATAACAAAGTCGGGTTAGTTACACTATTTATAACTCGAGAACGGCTAGACCGATTTTGATGATCTTTGATTTGTTAAATTTGTCTCCGCCCCGGATAACAGAATAACTATTAATACATTGCACAAATTCACGAAAAAGAAAGTTATGAAGAAAATTATTTTCCTCATACATTTTGTATGGAACGAATTTTCATTTTTGAAAGAGCTGCAGGAATTTTGTGACAAGTACCTATAATATTGAGTAGGTAGTGGTGAATTCCAAAAATTCAAAAACGTCAAATGTCAACGCGCTGATTGTTTTGTTTTATTCTTAAATATAATATAATGCTGCCTCTCTTTCTAACACCCTAAATGTCAATAGTCAATAATGAGACAAACAGTGAACGTATTTCTGCACCCATCCAAAGAAAAGATACAATAATTACAATAAAAATCCCTCGCACGTATAAAGAAAATGAAAAGCCAATTTTTTTCATTAGCTCCACACAGGAGGCCCTGAGGAAAATTATTTTCCTGAGGACTTATGTCATCCTAGGGGATGCTGTGTGGAGGGTTTTATGGAAGGGAAGGATAGGAAGTTCTGGGAAGGACTAAGGGATGAGGGGTGGGTAGGAATCTGGGGTCAGTGTGTCCGGGAGTGACGGACGTATGAATCCATCCCTCCAACTGCGGTGCAAGGCGATGGGTCGAGAGAAGCCAGCTGGAAAGGTCAAAAGGTCTACTCAACCAGTCTCTCGATCCAGCTGGCCACGCATCAGGTTGGCAGACTTATCCTCCGCCAAGACCCGGACAAACCCGGTCACCCCATAAACCCGGGCACCCCTGCTAAATCACCAAACGTAGCGAATCACTTGGGGTGTCCTATCGGTGACGTATGACGGAGTTGTTGGTTATCCAATAAATGGTTCCCGGGGCGGCGGCACCTATACTCCCAAATTCCTGAAGTAAGTGGAAAATTAAGAAAATCATAAAAAATATAGATCCGTACACAACTCCATCTCTGATACTGACAAACACAAAACACGGACAATTGCGCATTGAAGATTGCTTCATTGTGTAATTTTTAACTTAATTTTTATTAAGTTAAATTAAATTTAGTGTTTTTACACTAAATTTAATTCAACAGTTTTTGATTCTGTGGCGGTACGAAGTTCGTCGGGTCAGCTAGTTATTATATATAATAACGAGCTGACCCGCCCACGCGTTGCTGTGGGTAACGGAACAGAACGCCATCTACTGGATCGTTACCCAACAGAGAAAACCAAGTGTTAATAAATTAACTCACACTGCCATCTGTTAGAAACTAATGTAACTTACAAATAATTACAAAGCATTGCCCTATAACAAATATTTAATGATCATTGAATTCGCAATAATAAATATTGAGATCAATAACCGAGATAAAAACTATTCTATCTTTTAAGTTGGACAGAATTACACACAGTAAGCCAAATTTCATCAACATCGTAGTTTTAGTAGTTTCGAAGCTTATCTCGAACAAACATCGTGACGCGAGAATTTTTATATACGTGTTTAAAGATATTACGCGCGAATGGATGGAAGAAAAAGTCACCAACACCCAGAAACGTGTAACACGGACAGGAGCCCGATCAAGTTAGATAATTAATCAAGTGGCTTGAAGAGACGTAAAGACAGAATAGTAGATATGTATTCGAAGATGTATTTTTTTTGGATGATAAAAGAAGTGTGTGCTACTCGTAGGACCAAGTTAAGTGACATTTTATCTTCTGACCCTTACCCTTTCTGGGATGATTCTTGATGGTGATCTAATACATTATATCCTAATTGTATGTGTCTTGCAGACTACAACCTAAACTAAGAACATAATAGATTGAGATCACTTATAACTCATAATTTATAAACTTAATGACTAACCTATATTACAAATTGTAAAATACCTGCTAGCCAATTAATCAACCTAGTTTCATTGATTAATAGGTTACGTTAATTTATACCAGATAACTTCTAACTAATAGCTTCTAAGAATTAATTATTATTGTACGAAGGAGTCATGTTGAATTCTTGGGTAGCTATTATAAATACGAATATAAAGCTACAAAATTCTAAACTTTCAACCAGTTTTAACAGGTAAATTTAAAGGGGATTATCATCTTTAGAATCGCTAATGCGGTAAAACTATTTTTTTTTGTATGTTTTTTTAAATCGTTGCATTTTCAAGATTACGAAATAATATTTATTAATAACACAAATTTTAATATTATTTTTCGTTGTTCACTTTTGGTTAAACCGTCTTTAGTATTTTATTTTGGAATTTTCGAATGTAAATTTTGAAAATTCCACTGAAAATTTCCACTAGAATATGTTGTGATCGGTGTTGCTCAGTGCTTATAATATCACAAAACGTTTGCCTGTTATTGAAGAATTTTGACTCGTTGCATATGAAAATCCAAAGCTACGATATTATCAATATGGAAACTGGAAAATATTTTTATTATATTTTTAATATGATGAAATTTCAATACTAAAAATTATTCTTTTTTAAATTTTCGTTATAATTAATACCAAATAGCGTTAAATAATAATGTGTCCATACTTTGTTGTTTTTAAATTATTTGTATATTATATCTGTCATTGTCGTATGCATCGCGAGAACCGCAATGCAATTATTAATGTTCGGAATTCAGTTTAAATCAACTTGAAAAATAATAAGGAAGTCGCTTTGTATCCATCGGAAAGTGTATTTCAATTAAACTTTTATCGCGTGGCTGTGATAATATTATGTTCATCAATATTTCTAATCAAAAGTTTGGAAAATGATTGTAATTATTATTACTGGTGTGAGGTATTGAGTATGTCAATCATTTTTATTGAAAACCTAGCACAGGCCCGTGAAAAACTACGGGATATTCAATTTTGAAAAAGATAAATAATTTTTTTTTTTTGTTAAAACTTTGTATTGTAGATATGTGCCTACTTTATGGATTGTGTGCATTTTTCTGAATATCGCTTCCAATTTTCAAAATGACACTTATATTCAAACGCAAATCCGAGTTCTAGATTTTCGACTAGAATCAGAGTTTTGGACAGACACACAATCGATATTTGTATTGATCCTCATTTTCATTTCCGACTGCACACATCAGCGAATTTATCTGAGAAATTATTAAATACTATGCAAAGCATTTAAAAAGCAAACCACTTTCCAAAAGAACAAGATTCATCATACCATCTGTCTGTGTTTCAGCCTTTTATCAACTTCCAGTTTTCGTCGAGCGGTTTTACGACTTGTCTTAACACTAAGTGCAAAATAAGAAGAGCGTAATTTAACTTTCCCTTATTTTGTCGTGCAAAATGATGTACATTATATATTGAGATCGCACGTGAAAACTGATTGGCCAATATGCCATCGTGGTTGGTTTGGGTGTGACAGGAGTTATTACTTGCTGCAGCAATTGTAAAATGTTCCGTCTCTCTGTTGTTTTCTATTCTCCGCCAGTCCATTCTCGATGTATTCTCAAGTCTTTCCCGGAAACAGATGGAGGGCGAGCCTTTGGACACATAAATATTTCACCAAGTTTTCTTGGATTGGAAGAACTTCACCCCTCACTTTTATCTCCTCCTTTTACGTGATGCAATTGTTCACATTCAAGTATCTACCTCTACCTTGAGCGTTAAATCTCTACGTTTATCAGACCAGATAATACCTAAGCGAAGTAAAACATAATAATAAAATTTTATTTAAAATCTACCATTCGCTTCCCTCACCTCGTAAAATATCGCATTTTTTGTTGATGCTATTAATTAATAGAAAGTTGAAGTTTTTTTTAAACGTTTCTGCACATAAATGAACTTTTTAATAGCTTTTGAAATATGTGTTTTTTAACGGAGTTTAACTGTAGTTTTATCGAGCTTTTTATTGATTGTGTTCTAAAGTTTTATGAAACGCCCGCGAGGGGGAGATATTTTACAAAAATATCATTTGAAATTAGCTTAAACGAAGCGACTTCTCTAACAAGCAAAGTTTCACAATTTTTTAGTACTCTCTCCATGACCAACATTATGATTGTTTTGACTTGACTCTTTTGCTTTTCATTTGTCTATAAATTTATTTCAACGTTCCAATATTAATTAATTCCGGTTCAAGATAGTACAAGGTTCGTAGAAAACGTAAGTTAAATACATTTTCATAGTTCGTAGAAAATCTATGTTCAGTAAATACATTTTCTACGAAATTTCACATTTGAAAAAAAAACTTTATTCAACCTAAGGTTCGTAGAAAATCTATGTTCAGTAAATACATTTTCTACGAACCTTAGGTTGAATAAAGTTTTTTTTTCAAATGTGAAATTATCGTGTTTATTTGGACTTCTTATTCGAATTTTTACAATATTGTGGTACCTACCTGCCTTTGACATTGAGATAATGATATTTCTTTGGACAAGTTGTATAATTCCTTATGTTGATTTTTTTTAAAGTTACGTAAAATGTATGGTTTATAATTAAGTAGGTAGGCCTACTTACACATCTTATGATTTCGGAGGAAATTTTGGTTTTCATTTAAATTAGAAGCTTAAAGAAAATTAGAAACATAATTTTTGGAGAAACTTATTCTTTATTCTTTTAATTAATTTATTATGTCGATTAATTTATTCTTTGAAGAAAAGTAGAAACATACTTTTTTGGACGCGAATTCTACTGTTTACAGATCTACTATCTAAAAGTCGCAATATAATAATAAGATTTGAACTTTTTGTAGTGTTTTTTTTAATGTGTTTTCGGTTCCAGAGACTAAATAAGTATAAGTATTTTAGGTTTCACGCTAATAAAGCTCAAACCGTGATGTTTAATTTCAACAGGCAAAATAACTAATTGCTTTACTGCTTCATTGATTAAATTCATGTTTAGTAACGTTCAGTGACATTATGGTTCTGCCGGTCTTGATGAGGGTACTTAGTTAATTACAAGAACCGCCATTTCTTCATTTAAATACCGTAAGATCGGCGGTTCATGACAACTAACTGTACAAATTCTTCACAAAACACTGATTGAATGGACAATGAGTCAGGTTTTAGTCCATTTACTTTAAATTCTTTTTCTTGGTAGAAAATGAAAATAAGTACCTATGTTATTTCTTCGATCCTCTCTCGTTTAATGTCACATACCGTGAAAACACTTAGATATATTATAGTCTACCCAACCAAAAAGTTCCCAGTGATTCTTTAACTTATTCTTTTTCGATTTACAGGGACAGTTGAAAGTAGTGTGGTATTGTGGAACTAGGTATTGTGTAAATATACTGGTTTTCATATTTGAAAAGTTATTGTTATTTCTTTTCTCATCACTAACTTGTTGATGTCTTCATTGATTCGTATGACGAATTTCCCACGCTATCTCGACACGGCAAATTAAATGTTTCGATAACAGATTTATAAAATAGGTAGAATTTTTCTACTAATCTACTAGCACGCAATTCAATGCAATACAAATCCGTTGTTATGGGTATTTGTTGTTTACTCTTGTTACATTTATTAGACATCGAAATAAACACCTCGGTGCTGCGATTGCTGCGACGTGTAACTCCAGACAATTTCTAATTGTTCTAAAATTTAATCTCTAAGTTACTGTTAAGTAGATGTGAAAATAATGTTCAAAATGCTTCCATGCCAGTTGATTCGCCGACAATTAGTTCCCCGGCATATTTATATAAAATTTGCAGTCGGTTTGATATTCATACCAACTTATTAGTATTTTTGAAGTCGATTTTACGTGAAATTGGTAAATAATGCACAAAAATTATAATTTTATTGTAAATATCATTTTAGTGGGCCAATTGTCGGCGGATCAACAGTTATGGAACCGAATTATTAATTATAACTGAAAGTTTTTTTTACAGCTGTATAGACATTATCACTATCGTATTGTGCATGTGCAAAATTGTTCATGCTCCTCATAACCTAAACCTAACCCAACATCTGGAGAGTACGCGAGGATCGGCCAGACAGGGCAATTAAAGTAGATGGACGATCTTGGTTTAGGTTAGGTGAGGTTAGCGCGCTTTAGGTGAAATATTACAAAACTGCCCTACATACCTAAAATCGTTGTTATTATTATTGTTCGTTTACTTTAACCCCTCAGATCTCGGGCCTAGTTGGTCGGAAGGTCAAAATATTTCAGCTTTGCAATAAAATTAAAATAAATGGAATACTTCTGAACGCATCTGAAAACTAAAAACTGTTTTTGAAATGTGATGAAATACGCTTTCAATAATTTATAATTCGAAATAAACATAACATTTTTGAAATGTTAAAATTAAAAATGACTAACCTCACGTTTTTTCTAACTCAAATTACTGATATCGAAATAAATGCACATATTTTATTAGGCAAATATATAAACGTTATCGTCAGTTATTTTTTAGTCATTTCATGTAAAAATCTTTTATAAAAAATTCCAAAAGTTTAATTTTTTTTTTCAAATTGCAGTCGGAAATTTTGGTTCATAAATATGTAAACTTTTAGTTATGAATATTTTTTATTTTATTTATTTATTTATTAACAGAAACAAACAGTACATTATTTACATTGGTGAAAAAAGTTTACAGTTAATAAGTATATTTCAAGTTAGGTACCTATGATATGTTTCATTGAGGTATCTTGTTTGTATTAAATTTTTACCGGGTGATGTGCGTTGTGGGAGGGTGTGTGTGTGTGTGAGTGTGTGAGTATGTTTGTGGATGTGAGAAGTGGTGATGTATGTATGTATGCGCCTTGAACAATTTACATTACTGACATGATGCTCTTTTTAAATTTGGGAAGTGAATCGGAGAAAATGTCGATATTAGAATTTAGACAAACATTATTTAACATATGAAGAGCACGGTTAATTGGCGAATTAGTTGCTGCATTTGTTTTATAATTAAGCGTGTGGAATAATTCTGTATGGCGTGTACGTCTTAAGGGTATGTTAAAATTAATTAGGGAAAGAAGTTCGGTACAGTCGATGTTATTATTTTCTATTTCTAACACCGTTTAGATAATATTTCTAACCATGATAGAAAGGGAGACACAACGATTTCTATAAGACCTCAAGTTGTTCCGAAAACCGTTGAGAGGAGCATGCACAATACAATCGATAGCAGCATGTCGATAGTTGACACAGTCACGCAAAACCTTGCAGTTATATTTGAGCATGCACGATACAATCGATAGCAGCATGCCGATAGTTGACACAGTCACGCAAAACCTTGCAGTTATATTTGAGCATGCACGATACAATCGATAGCAGCATGCCGATAGTTGACACAGTCACGCAAAACCTTGCAGTTATATTTGAGCATGCACGATACAATCGATAGCAGCATGCCGATAGTTGACACAGTCACGCAAAACCTTGAAGTTATATTTGAGAATGCACAATACAATCGATAGCAGCAGCATGTCGATAGTTGACACAGCCACGCCAAACCTTGCAGTTATATTTTTCGTTGAATCGTTGGCAGGTTGGGCAAATTATTAATGAACTTGAGTTAATTTTTACCTTGTTTTGGTTTCAGATCTCCCTCAGCCTCCGCGGTTCAGCAGGCAGCCATCTGCCGCGGGAAGTGTTGTGAGCGAAGGACGAACTAAAATATTACAATGCGCGGCTTCAGGTGAGCGTCAACATATTTCCTTTAATTAATTTCTATGTTTGCCCGTGTTTAATTATCGCATTACTATGATAAGTGCTCCGTGAAATGGTAAACATAATTTGTTAAGAAGGCTAGAATAATATTTTATGTTAAAATTATAAACTTTAACTGGTCTCTTAAATTTAATTCAGATGTTGGTAACCTTGATAATTTTTAATAATTAGTATTGCAGATGTTTTGGCATAATTATGTTGGTCTATTACCTTTATTTTATAACATTATCGAAACGGGTTTTGCCTAATCAGGCTGCTATAAACAATTAAAGGCAAATAACCTTTTAGCATTTAATTAAATGTAGACAATATAAGCAAAACTCAAACGAAAATCTGGAGACAGAAAAATCAGAAAAATATATTGGCATCTCTGGGACTCGAACCTAGGAACGCAGTGAAAATTGACCGAAGCGAATAGAGACACCCTAGCTCAGTGGGTAGAGCTGTGGTCCCGAAAGCCAAAGGTCCTGGGTTCTAGTCCCAGAGGTGGCAATATCTTTTTATGATTTTTCTATTTCCAGATTTTCGATTGAGTTTCGCTAATATTGTCTTATTTTAATTAAATATTAAAATTTGAGGTTTTACTCATAAAGTAAAAAATACAAGTAAATATAGATTCTAGACTTGCAGAAAAGTCAATAGATGTCGCGTATTAAAAATAAAATGGATACATTTTTATCCAGAAACTATCTAGATAGCATTTAGTTCGGATTTGAATCTTGCAATCATACATAAAGATAGCAGCCAATAAAATATACGTTAAGAAAATGATGATAATATTGGTAGTTCTTAGTCGAAGTATATGATACAGTTAAAAATGACCGAATCGGATAGAGCCACCTTAGCTCAGTTGGTAGAGCTGTGGCCCGGAAAACCGAAGGTCCTGGGTTCCGGTCCCAGAGATGCCAATATCTTTTTCTGATTTTTCTGTGTCCAGATTTTTGATTGAGTTTCGCTAATATTGTCTGCATTTAATTAAATATTACAATTTGCGGTTTTACTCATAAAGTAAAAAAAAATCTTTTTTTACCTTTTGAATCTTTTTCCTGACAAAAGCACGGTGTTGCCGAAACCGGTTGGATATTGTTTTCAAAAAAAGTTTTTTACGCAAAGTCAGTGTTCCATTCCATTAGTTATTGTAATTATTCTCCTTGGTGTAAAGCTACTACAACGTGATTTTTACAAAACACCTGCAGTAACCACCTAATTATTCTTGCTTTGCGTGAAATGGGTGGGTACTTAGGTACCTATTTCAATCCCCAATGAACCTTGAACGGTTTAATGGTCTCTCGATTTCTTTTTTGAAACATTGAACCTTCAATACGTACCTATACAGTTTGAGGCTTTTTATCCAGTAACGAATTTTTCCTCGTGTTGACATTAATGTTACATAAATTCAGTCAATTAAATACAACCATTAGATGGTGATAGTAAAAAGGCCAAATGAGCCGCAGTTCTAGTTAGCTAGAATCATGAAAGGGTATTGTTATAAGCACTAGCTAATAGAGGATTATGAAAGAATCGGTAAAAACAAAAACAAAAAAAAAACTTTTTTAGATGAACTTTTTTTTGTATTGGTAAACGATTTATGTTTTTGTTTTCTAGATCTCATGGTTCTGCCGAAACCGGTTGGTATGTTGTTTATTTGAACCTAAGTTATAGCGGTTTATTTAAAATTTCCATGTTAAGATTACGTCAACTTTTAACAAAATTGTCACCTATAATCCAGGATCATTGCTCATATTGCCCATTGGTCGTTTATTTATAAGGATGGGTTGTTTCAACAAATTTGAACAATACATCAAATATTTTCAATTAATTTTAACGTTCTGTGAAAGTTCTATTCAAGTTCTATGATGAATTCAGTTTTATGAAGCAACTGGCCTACAAAGATATATTAACACCAATTAAAGATGAATATAACTTACATCAAATGTGAAAATGAACTTAAAATATTTGATGAATTATTCAAATATTTTAAGTTAATTTTCACGTTCTGTGCAAGTTCCGTTTAAGTTATGTTATAAGATATATCATTATAGGCCAGTTGCTTCATAAATCTGAAATAATAACAAAACTTGAATAGACTTGATGTAAAAATTAACTTTAGATATTTGCACAATTTATCACGTAAATTTTCACGTTCTGTGTAAGTTCTATTCAAGTTCTGTTATTATATCATTATAGGCCAGTTGCTTCATAAATCTGAAATGATAACAAAACTTAAATAGAACATTTGATGAATTGTAATTTTTTTTTAACAACCGTCCGAGTCCTTCGAATTTTTGAATAAATACTTGGAAATTTAAATATGTTAAGCATGTAAAGTTAAGTTTGAAGTGAACTTTCTTCCGTGTTTGTTTGTAAGCGATGCATGCTTACTTAATGTTATATCCCTCGCTGCTCCTCAGCATTCACGTCTCGAAAGTATTTCCTGCAATTTGTTCTCGGCACACGTGACCCCGGGGATCTCCCACCTGTCTTGGATCTCGAGATGGTAAGATGTCGTGGTTCCTCGTCCCATTCAGGGATCCGGCATTCATCACGGTTTTTGAATGCCCCGGCGCGCGTTCCGGTTCCCGCTCGCCCGGGGTCCTGCATTAGATATGAGGCGCACTCTGCGGCCTGGGCTCATCACGCCGGTGTTTGCGCTAAGTCTTCGCCTTTTATAGGGAAACACCCTTTCATGTGGTATTCGTTGTTTCTGATATAAGCGTTTAACATATCCATCGAACTCGGTATGCCGAGCGTGTTGGTAAATGGCTTATGTAAAGCGGCTGTATTTTTATGCCAATATCGCAGAGCCAAGAGGGTTTTCGATATGTTATTATCGCTCTAAAATAGGCAGTCTCGTACAAAGTACATTGTAAACACAGGAGTACACTTATTTATTTTTTAGTGGATTTTAAGTAACTGATTTTAAAATTACTTGAAAATGCTTATTTCCAAGTAAATAATTTCATTGCAATGTCTCTTTCTGTAAATTCTTTATGTCCATATATAGATACACGCAATTAAAATTATGTATACTTAACCCGTTTAATAACAGGAGACCAAATTTGTCCCAGCTCTCACATAGGTCTCATATAAATCGCTAGAAAGGCAAAGCACCACGCTTTATAATCAAATCTAAAAAATAACCACCAAAAAAGTAAAATCCACCACCATCTTTATGAAACCTAAGTTTTGAGTCGCAATTAAATTTTTTTTTTTTTAATCAATTATTTTCACATGGAATGACAAAAAAGTGAGGTGACAATAACGTTTATATAAAACATTTTTCTAATGAAATATGTATGTTATTAGAATAAGTTAACAATAATAATCTAAACGAAAATATGAAAGAGAACAAGACACAGAAAAACAGAAAAAAGACAATGGTCGCAACTGGGACTCGAACCCAGACCTCTCCGTCTAACCGGGACGAGCGCGTTAACCAATTTCGCTATTGCCAAAATTTTGATTATTCTATACATATTCTATAATATTTTTATTATTCTATATATATACTATTCTTTTCGTTTAGATTATTATTGTTAACTTATTCTAATATGATATATTTCACTTATGGGAATAACCTTCAAAAAAATATAAAAAGAAAGTTTTTCTTATAAAAATTAAATATTTATGTGTTTATTTTATCGGTATCAGTAATTTTAGTTAGAAAAAACGTAAGTGAGACATTTTCAAAACTTTTTTATGTCTGTATGCAAAATTTTATATTTCAAAAATTATACGTTTATTTCAAATTATAAAATTGAAAGCGTATTTCATCCACCACCTTTCTTAAAAAGCTTTTAGTTTTCGGATGTATTCAGAAATATTCTATTTGTTTGCATTTTATTGTAAAGCGGAAATATTCTGACCATCTGAAAAATATGCCAAATTTCTGAAGGGATATTTCAAATGAATTCATGATAGAAGTTTTAAAACTGAGAAAAGTATGTACATTTTTGCAATAGAAATCAAAGTTTCCAAATAAAAAAAAACTGTAAGGTAGTGTCTGAACGGGTACTCAACTTACATTCCAAAGAGCGAAAGCTCGATATTTATATGAAATTTCAATTATTTTCACCCGTTTTGTATCCATTATGTATTCTCCTCTCCATTTGTAGCTCCATTGGAAATGTTTGTTTGCGGAGACGTGAGTATTATTGTGCAATCGTGATGGGCTTTAGCTTAGTTTCGGTTGACACGTTCCCCTTGTAGTCTTGTAGCGGTAATGTAGGCAACAAACTTCGACCACTATCAGAAAACTATGCCCATAATTCTTGGAATATTAAACTGCAAATGTTATATTCCGCGTATTGTAACAGCGCGCTTCGTTTGGCGCCATTATTGTGGAGTACTAGCTATAAAGCAGTGGTACGCAATCTTTTTAATACTATCTGCCTAATGATAATAATAATTCATGGATAACACTTCTTTTAATATCATAGTTTTAATATCACGCCGAGGGCGTTTTACTAAAAAGAACCAAGAGAAAAAAGAAAATCATTTGCAAGAATGTCCAAAAAACAAATGAGAGTCAAAAAGAGATAAGAAGATCCAAGAAGAGGCAAAAATAAACAAGAATATACAAGAAAAGCCATAAGTCGACAAGAAGATCCAAGAAGAGGCAAAAAGAAGGAAGTCATAAAGAAAGAAAAAAAACACGCTCAATTCCTTTATTCCTGCCCATCCTAAACCCTATTGGGTTGCTATATGTACCAGACGATTAAACTCCAGCCTCCTTCCCATCCTCAGAACACGTGTTCCTATTCCTGACAAATCCGTGCCCCGTGGTGTACTGGTCTCAACGGGACTGGGGTATTCCTGGCTGGGGTGGTACAATCGTATCGTATCACCCCAAGTGCGCTTAACAAAACTATAAAATATCCAAAAACGAGAATAGAAAAAAAATACTTAAAATTGCTCAATTTAGATTGTGGTGTTACCGTTAATGGCATATTCTCTCCAAAGAAGACTTATATTATACTAGATGCCCTTTAGCGCCCTTGAGATCCCAGCTGCCTGGAGTCGATAGGACTAGGGCATCTTTAATTGGGATATTTATGAAGTTAAAGTAAGTCGGGAGTGGAAGATGGTGAAGAAAAAGGCCGGAGAGTACTTGACTATTATATCAAACAGCCACTTCAATCATATTTTCGATTCTGAATGGTTTCTGTCTGTCACCAAGGTGATACAAACAAACTGCGAAAACTGAGATATAAAAATAAACCACACCTGCAATACAAGAACCAACCAATTTCATTACCAAACTATTTAATAAAACAGTTAGTTTTTAAAAAATATTTCTTGAGAATTTTCACGGGAGGGAGTGACGCAAATTTGGTTCAATATATAAAATATTAACCATCCAAAGAAGTTCTTGCCTAATAATTGAAAAACTTTTGGACCAGATATAACCTGCCTTCGTGAATGTTCAATTACAGCCTTACTAATAAAGAACATTTCTCAACCATTCAATGGTGATTTAGTTACACTTATTGAAAAAGTCTGTACAATTTCTATTTCGAATTATTACTAATAAAAAAATGTCTTTAACATTTTGGTACACTGGCGCATGACCATGCGCATATTGCGCATGTTTCCCGGCAAAATGACAGCTTTTGTTTGTGATTTGTGATTCAAATCATATGTTTGTTCATAATTTCTATTCTAATGACCAATTCTCTATTATATTAGTTTAATTCAATATATTTAATATTTTTTGTGTTGGTCGGTTTTAATCAATTAATAATGTAATTTTGTTAATTAAGTTTAATGTTGAGACGATGTATGAATGTGAACGAGGCAAAGAGTGTGTGCCAAGATCGAGTTGTGTGGCGGTCCGTCCTCTCTGCCTACCCCTGCGGGGAAACGGCGTGATGGTTAGTTAGTTAGTTAGTTTTAAGTTTAATGTTAGGTACCTACTGGAAAAGCTAGGTTTCTGACACGTTATTTTTTAATTGACTTTTACCGCGTGAATTTAATAACACTTCCATGAAAGTGATGTTTTAATAATATAAATGCCTTGTGCGTGTGTACTTAGGTAAATACAAATTCAAGAAATCAATATTTATATTGCGCAACAACGAATCGGAAATGTCATTGTTTTTGGTTATTCTAGATCTAGGGGAATCATCATTATAATTTTTAATTCTAAACGAGTTAAAAAGTGACATGACAGTTTTATTGCCAATTTCTTAAATAAAACGACTGAAATTTTGAAATTTGTGAAATTTTTCGACGTTTTGATGAAAAATGTTTGTGGTATTTTTATGTTTATTGCTAGGTATCAATTTTATTTTGTAGAACTCCGTTTTAACTTTTATTTCTTTTATATGTGTATGTTCAATAATATTATTATTTTTTCATTTTGAAAAACAATTTATTTATAAACAAGTTCTGCTTATGTAATTATTATTACGCGTGACGACTGCTTTTTCGGCTTCAAAAGGCAATATCAAACTGTGATTATCCATCTATTTATTTCTCTTAAACTATTTTATGTCATTAAATGAAGACAATATTAGCGAAACTCAATCGAAAATCTGGGGACAGAAAAATCAGAAAAAGATATTGACACCTGTGGGACTCGACCCCAGGACCTTCTGCTTTCATGGCAACAGCTCTACCACTTTTTCTGATTTTTCTGTCTTCAGATTTTTGATTGAATTTCGCTAATATTGTCTTCATTTAATTAAATATTACAATTTGAGGTTTTACTCGTAAAGTTTAAAAATAAATATTTTAGGTCAGTTTGTATACTAGTAAGGTTTTCTCATACACGGTTGTTTATCAATTATATAAAATTTTCACCATGTAAGACTGTTAATTTTTATTATTAGTATGTTTCGCGCTTCCTTGAAACAAACATTTCAGATAATTTGTATCGAGCTTTCTCCCTTGAGCGGTTAATCAAACAGTGCTAGTGGGTATAGGACAAACGCGTGATAATATTATTACAATATAATATATATTATGTTTAACGTTTAGTAATCTACATTTACTTGTTAACATTTGCCGAAAGTATGTCCGTACGTACACAGCATTACATATTCTACAAGAGGAACCATTAGCCGTATTAAATATTATACATTACGTTGTGGCTTTTACAAAACGGCACGCAGTAAAACTTTTCCATAAAGGCCTGAAGTTACCTAAACATTCTTCAGGCGGAGAGTTGAACCTTTGTTGACTCCCAGAGGATATGGGAAGGGAGGACGGTGTGTGGTCCACGGCCTATGGTATGGGCTGTATAGGATATGTGGGATATACGGGCTGTATCCACTAGGAGACCTAGATGAATAAACTACCGGATTACAAGGATGGCCTGCCAAATGTTTTGATGGATGGTTTGCCGTCGTTAGCTCGCACTAGCTGTACGAAATAAGAGAAGTTTAACAGTTCTTTGTTGTTCTTATTCTTCGCGTGCGTTATTTATTGGGGTCGTATTCGATTGTGATGCTTCATTAATATGTAGTATTCAACTAGATTTGTTGGCGAATGTTTATTTGGTAGGATTCGTAGCTCTGGTCGCAGGATCAAATCTCGGGAAAATGCAAATAAGGGGTATCAGTACTATACTTTTATAGATTTTTTTACGTAAAGAAAGTAAATTAATTTACTAAACGATAAAATAATTACTTTAATGACAATATAATAAATAATACAATCCATGTGGCAGAGTGGTAAGCGCTTAAATATGGTTCCAACTGTTGCGGGTTCGAAATCCTGCTTGGGCAAATAAAATTTAAATATTGTACCTACCTTGTTGAAAAACTTAATTCTTAGTTAGTTAGTTCTGTGTTCTGTGAAAGTTCTATTTAAGTTATGTTATTATTTCAGTTCTGCGAAGCGACTGGCCAATAATGACATAATAACAGAACTTCACATAAATTGGAAATTTGACGAATTGTTCAAATCTGGCCCTAAAAAACTGCAAATCAGAATCGAAACGTTGGTTGCTTGAAATGGCTTTAGCCGTGTTTGGTGACTAGATCTGAATAGCCAGGTACTTCCTCACCTTTCTGTGCATCATCGCCTTCCCCTCCTCACTTACCTTCAGCCTCACAACAAACCCCAATTGGGGATATTATAGTCTCACTGGCTACAGACGAGAGCATTTGGGACTCTTTTGAGGTATTCACATAAAACAAACAAAAAAAATCTCGACTGACGACGCTGCCATACAAAATACAGTGCTTGGTGCAATAACGTAGGCTTTTTAAGACTGGTGACTCAGAAATTGCTCCTATTGTCCTATTGAATGGTCCCACTAACTCTAGAAACGGAGATTTTATTTGATTACAAGCTGTAGGAATTTTGTATTTGTGAATGGTCAGGGTCACCTATATTTCCATCAAAATGTTCCAGAGAGAGGATATGCGTGATGTCATCGTTATAGTATCTTCTGTCTTTTTCGTTATTCACACAAGACGCGTGAGAAGGAAGAGGGCGATCGTCGATAACGTACGTACGAGCTCTCTCTACTACCACAAAAATATACCTACTTAACCAGACACAATTCGAAATCATAAAATTTCTATACGTATAATAATAGTCCTCCGCCGCGTATGCCTGTCTGTCTGTTCGCGATAAACTCAAAAACTACTGAACGGATTTTCATGCGGTTTTCACCAATAGATAAAGTGATTCACGAGGAAGGTTTAAGTATATAATTTGTTAAGGTTAAACGTCACGTACTTTATAATCTACGCATTCACAGATGGCGCCAATCAAATTATTTTAGGTTTTTAATGCTTTTTGCACGTTATGCTTTAAAATATTAAGGTAAATTAATTGTTCGCGATCGTACATATTTAATTGGAATATAAATAAATATTTTTGTCCATAAACAAACATAAATCTTTCAAGAAAGGCTGAAAAATTCAATTTTGTATCGGTGACTCAATCCAATATTGTATTTTTCAGCCTTTCTTGAAAGATTTGGGTTTGTTTATGGACCAAAATATTTATTTATATTGCAATTAAATATGTACGATCGCGAACAATTAATTTACCTTAATATTTTAAAGCGTAACGTTCAAAAAGCGTTAAAAACCTAAAATAATTTGATTGGCGCCATCTGTGAATGCGTAGATTATAACGTACGTGACGTTTAACCTTCAGGTTTTTTGTAAATTGGTTGAAATATATGTCTGTATGCGGTGGACGAGCGGGCTGGCAGTTTTATGAAATTTTGCACATGTGACCTTCAAAACAAGAGGAAGGTTACGGTCTATATTTGATTTCGAAAACTCTGTGTAAAGCCCGGGCATCGCCGGGGACTTCAGCTATGTATAATATGCGGTTATTGATTATTATCAAAACATTTTTTCTTCATCTTAAATTTATTAAGTAATAATTGCAAAATCACTTTGGGGCATCGTTTTAATTAAATGAAAATAAAAACCTTTGTTAATAAAAAATATCAACTTGTATCCTGATATAATGATGCCACAAAGTAAGTTTGTAATTATTTAAGAAATAAATAAATTTAGGACAATGTCAATAGTTTAGGTAATCTACGTGTTAAGGGTATAATAAATTGTCTGGAAAAGTAGTTTCAGGGGGAAAATAAGAGTAGACGCGGGGGCGTAGCTACTAGGAAACTAATGACGCTTCGGGGCCCTTTTGTGTCCTAAGGGCCCCTGAAGCGACTCTATTTCACATTGATAAAGAATATTATTTGTCTACCGTATGAAAAGGGTTTGAAAAATTTATATTAGCAATGACAGGTGTAATTTACCACTTTGATTTTTTTTAAATATTACCTAAATTTCAAAAAGGTTCTAATCTTTCTCAGAATTGGTGAACAGTCCTGAAATTGATGGGTACAGTATTGAGCGTACAAAATTTATTAATTAGGTACGCATTAGAAAATCATTAGCACATGCGAGGAAAAGGGTATTGCTGCGACGGGTATATGGTGATTTGTGCCCCATTTCGGATTTCATAAATAATTTATATTGATTTAATATTTAATTAACATCATGGCGCGCTGTGCTTTACAAAATCTTGTCCTTATATTTAACGTATAATCGTGTTACGAAGATTATCTATATTGAGTAAAAATTGGTGAACGTCTGTTATTCCAGAATTAATATCACATAATTCAATGTGCATTCGGTTTTAATAGGCCACTTGCATCACATTTTTTAAATTTTTTTTACGGTTTAGGCAAATATTCTAAGACATTCTGTATTTTTTTTTATCGTATTTTTGAAACACTGGTGATTTTTTGAAAATTTCTATCCGAAAAATCAGACCATTTTTTATAAACCGGAAAGACGGGACATAATTTTATGACTGCGAAAAATCGATAATTACATAGCCGAAAATCATTTAAAAAAATAACGTTTTGCACACGAATAGCAATAAATTGTACGGGGTTCTCTTCGTAACATCTGTAAAAACACCGCCATCTTTATCAAAAAATCAAACCAAAGGATAAGTTTGCATAGAACAAACAATAAATCTAGTGAACGTTAAACGCAACTTCAAAAATTCACCGGAAATCAAAGTGATGCCATATAAAAAAAAAATTATCAGTGTGGAATTTTACAAAATTAAGGGAACATAATCGGAGACGGGACATTTTCATGTAGTGACGTCACGAGCTCAAATAATGGATTTATTTATTTAAAAATAATAAAAACTATACATTTCTAAAGATTTTTACTAACATTTTCGTAATCTTAGTAAAAAAATCTATCCACACAATTTTTTCCAAGTCGTTATGAAAGCCATGCAAGTGGCCTATTATGCACCCTTTTGAAGCGAAATGCGAAAGAAGGTAGGTACTACCTATTTATTGTTTTGGTTTTTTATTTCGTAGAACTCCCATTTATTTAAAAAAAATTATTTCAAATTAAATTTAACAATGTTAATATTAAGTTCTGCAAGTATTTTAGTTTTTATTCACATTTTGAAAATGGCCTTGTAAGCCGAAACAGCTGTAACAAAAAAAGAAAAAAAACTAAGGTAGGTACTACCTAGTTGAAACTGCAAGTAGGTACTTGACAATCACGAGCTATGAAACAGAAGTGTTTTTTTAAAGCTATTATTTATAGAAAAGCTAGGTTCGGTTTTAAATTACTATAGAGCGCTTAAATTCTTTATTTACGAATACGACATTTCAAGGAGGTTCTCATAATATACTCGTATCACAACTGTACGTGAATATGTTGCTAGAAAAACAGAAATAACTTTAATTGTAAAATATTTCATGTGTTTTATAAAAACAACTCTTGTTTTTATAAAACAAGGGTTATGTCGATTTCTTACATAAGTACGAGATAAGAAAATGTATAGTTAAGGAAATATAAAAGATGATCAGGTTTGAAGGCATACCTAATTTTAAAATTGGTGAATTTCAGAAATTTATGTTGTATATAGGTACTTATCAATTTTACCCAAAGATATTCAAATACAAAAGAGATATGCTATGATGTCCGCGCGACTGTCGCCGAACTACGACCTAATCAGCGTAGTTTGCATACAAAAAGAATGTGTTCATTTTCTTGATTTTTTTGAAGGTGTGCATTGTTATTGGTTAACAATATAGTTTGGATACGGAAAGAATTCGTTCATTTAGTTCAGCGTTCGTTTAGTTTATTCGTTAATTGGTAAACAACACCGGCGACACCCGGAAGCGCAGTCTCACCTAGTAAAAACTGCGGATAGCACATCTCCTCATATTTAAATATCTTTGATTTTACCTATATGGATTTTATAATGTGTATTGATAGCGTATCGTTCGATCTGGAAACATTGGTTTTGACTTTTTACCTTTTACCTTTAGAATTTCATCATTCTCGTAACTATATAATATTTTACTCTTTTTTATCTCCCATTACTCCAGTGACTAGCAATTTTTACATGTAATCCAATTTAATATAAATCGCAGAGGCCTTTGAAGAGTTCAGAACACCAAAAACGTAGGTGCGCCACTAAGAGAAGAACATGTTTGTATATTATTATTATATTTTCTAAAATATGGAATTTTAATATTTCTCAGCTCCCTGGTAGCAGCTTCTAATAATATTGTGAAAAAGTTAGATCTTCTTCGTAGTAATGCTCAATATTCATTCGTGAAATTTTTCTGTCAAAGACGCAACACAATGTTCCGAACACACTGAGTTATTGTCATTTTTACATTCGTATTCGCCTTATACACTCCTTGTACTCGCCTTGTACTCGCTCTTCGCCGTAATTCAGCTTATTGTATTTTTTCCCTGCTTCCCCCCTAATATCAACCGCCAGCTCGAGTTCCTAGAATTTACAGAGCGAGGGAAGAAATTTATTCACACAATCCAGAGACATTTTTACCTGGCGGTGAAACCATTCACGGCAGGTAAACAACGAACAACCGCGGCAGTCTGGTATTGGAATAAAAAATGGGGCAGTTTAAATAGACAGACCCAAAAGTTGTAGACTCCTCTTGTTTATTTCAAGGCCGTCTTTGTTCTTCATTATTCGTGATATAGTCGGTCAAATAAGAGTAGAAAATATAAAAAATGGAACTACAAAATTTGTAGGCTGGCAACACCAATTTACCTGTCAAATATTCTTTTAAAGTGAAATGACACTTAAAGTACAGAAAACTGTACACACATTTAAAAAAACATTTTTTTGTTCTAAAAAAAAAAAAAGAAGAAGAACTTTTGTGGTACCTACTTAATGAAATAAATTTGATTAACTGGTTTTTTACAAAGTGACTGTCTTTCATTTAATTTAACATACATTTGAATTTAACGGTAGGTAGAATCATTAATGGTGAGTTTAGTTAATATTCAGATCTAAAATTAGAGACATGATCTAAAGCCCGGGCAACGCTAGGTATACTTAATATTAATTAAGGGGCCGCAACTCGAACTACTACCGATTTCTTACATATCTCCCTTAAACATTTGAAGTTTTTAAGCTCTTTAAATATATATATGTTATTTTTGAAGATAATGCCTAGATGCTGCACAAGCCGAAACGCAAATTATATGAAATTCCCGCGATAGAAAAAAATTGCAAAGTGCTCCAAAAATTATTAAAAACAAGACTGTTTCTATTATCTTATAAATTATATTTGTGAAAAAATTCACAACGTTTCTTTAAATGATGCTTAAGATGCTCCCCAAGAGAATTTTGCTCTATTTTAAACGAGTCGTGTTTTATTAAACATTTTCGCAATTTTCGCATCAATTATGGCGCTGTAAATGTTAGCGCTCTCCTCTAACATTCGTAATTTCGTATCTCTTCATCTTCTTCTTTTCGAGCCGGTTGTGGAGCCTTAAGCTAATATTAAATAAATGTGAGCAATTTCTCAAGTGTGCTTTATGTCATTCTCCATCTTCATTATGTTAACACTAAATTGCAAATGTATAATAATAATATACATATATGTAATTTAAATTTTGAGACCAGTGGGCATCTATATTGCAATAAAAAAATGTTTTTTTCACTTTTATCCCTTTTTAATAAAAATGTAGGTTACACAGTTTTAGATCACTACCATGATTATATTTTTAGTATTGCCATTTGAACAACAGTGGCGCCCTCCTATGTTTTCTACTCTTATTTGTCAAACTGTATTTACTATTTACCCTGTTAGGATGTTTTATTTTATCCCAATTAAGTATCTGCTTGTGCCGTCGTAGAGTTCAGTTATCGAGAAGATATCAACCCTCTTGGGATGTTTTATTTCTCACGATTACAGTACCTGCTCATGTCAACGTCGGCTTTAGTTATTGAGGAAGGAAGAATTATTTAGTAGGTGAAACTTCACGACACCTTAGATTTGGTATAAACATTTTTAATGCTTACCCTTATACTTTTGCGGTGTTATATATTACTTTCATGCCAGAACGCATTTACAAAGATACTGTATAGATTTTCTTCTTGTAGTATAAATCCTTTACAATCTTATTTAATTAACATAAAACATTTTCGCATCTATATTATTTCTAGCGCAGACCTGTTAAAAATCACGGAATAGTCTGAATTCTTGATAAATCAGTTCCAATTTTGAAAATATCACAATTAAAACAATTTCAGTTAAAATATTATATCGTACTCGAACAGGTATCTGAATTCCTCATACAATCATCAAAATGACAATTAAATTGAAAGATAATTTGAGGTCATTGAACCAGAGTTACGCAGGACGCACAGGCAACTGAGATTAGTATTTTTTTTTAATGATACTTAGAGTAACTTTACACGAGTGAACTAGTATTTTTAATTATTATTTTTAATTGGTAAACTAATGTTTAAGACAATATTTTTATGCATAGCACAAAGGGTAACAATTATTATAAGCAATAATTATTAGCCTGAAACACTCATCAACATTGAAAAAATATCCCGAGAAAAGATAAATGCCGCCGAAGGGACTTGAACTCGCGTCCTTCTGATATCCGGTGAACTGCTCTACCACTGAGCTACGTCGGCAGCAGTTGACCGGATATCAGAAGGACGTGGTGGGAAATAAGGAAGCGTAAAACTCCCTGTCGTTTGATGTAGAGGCTGGATTGATGATGTCCAAATAAGAATTCACATTTCACATAAAATGTTCCAAACTGTGCACAGATTGTATGATCGCCAACGAAAATACGAAAATAATAGAACTTAATCATAACAATACACTGCTTGCTTTTTGAAAGTTATCACTGCACTGATTTGCAATTTCATTAAGTAGGTAGAAGGAAGTATATAGGTGGGTAGGTGTATATAGGTAGTATGTAGGAAAAGGAACAGGATCGAAATATTCCCAATCAATCCATGTTTCCTTCCTTCCAGAGAATTTCTAACACATATCCTCCCTCTCCCCCACTACATTGTGTATCACAACGTTCCCCAATTGAGAATTCCATGGTCTCACCGGCTCCAGGCGGTCGGGAGCAGTTGGTACTGTTGCGCGGCACTCGCTGTATTCACATTAAAAAAAATAAGCCAGGGTTGTAGCGCCGGTGATGATATTTATCTATTTTTAATAAATTTCACTGTAAATATCAACTTTCTAAATCAGTGGTTCTTAATCTTGTTGTTGACCCCCCCCCCCCCCCAGTTTCATATGCGCATTTACCGAACCTTTCTTAATTGGAAATCGAACCGAATCATATGAGTCGGGGGTGTGTCTTGACCTCCGCCGAACCCGCGAGACTGACTCACCGAACCCGCGAGACTGACTCACCGAACCCAGGTTAAGAACCACTGTTCTAGATAATTCATGATAGAACTACATGCGTTTGCATGCGTAAAAAAAACTGTACTGCTGATATAATTCATGACTGAACTAAATAAAAGTCTATGTTTGCGTGCGTAAAGAAACAGTCTTGCTGATATATACTCAACGCAAAAAAACTTGACATGTAAACCTTTTACTTTGAACGGTATCAACATAAGCGTTAAAAAATATCAAATAGATGTTATCACGTATGATTTACTGTCGTCCCACATCTCGTCCTTAGTGAATTTACACCGTTATTTATGCGAACACTGCATTCTTGAAGCGACATGATACGACATTATCAGGCACTTTGCAAATAATTAAACGGAGTATAAGGGTACATGGTACATACGCAAAACTTTTCAGGTCTTACGTATTTGCTTTTGTAATGAGATGGCGGCGGGGTAAGGACCTGCTCCTAAGTTATACAAATTTATGAATCATGCGCTTGCGGCACGGACTGGGTATACACGGTGTCCGGAAACTCGAGAAGTACAATCAGGTAACTGGCAAATCTACATCACAGTCTATTTCGTGGTGTAATTTTTTTTTAACCTTTGAGCTTGGCGGTTAACCTGACCCCAAAAGTTTTTTTTCCCTTTAGTTGCCTATAAAATTTTTTTTTTGGGTTCACTGTGAGATGTAGATTCATCAGTTTCCCGCTTGTACTACGAGTTTTTGGACACCGTGTATAACTACCCTCTCGTTAGTAGCTAGCAAAGTGCATTTTGTCATTCGGGGGTTTAGTTCCAAACCCGAGTTCTGTCCCAAAAGCTTCGTGAAATAAATGTGTGCGTTTTAGTATTCTCAACACGCAAATGTTCGATATAGGTACCTGCCTCCGTGATTTATAAAAGCTTCCATAGTAATATTATTATTCTGCCTAAAAGCACAAATTTCCGAAACCTTATGATTGTTGTATGATAATTAAATTGCTCCCTAATTTGCTTCCCCTAATAGTTTCCGATGTGTTTTTAGACTTTATCCGGTAAAAAAATCAACCCCTCTCTGTATGGGGTAGGTCACGTGGGTCGGTACTTCCGATGAGTGACGCTTCAGCTGGCAGACAGGATATTGCGGTTGCATCAACACCGCTTCATCGCTAAGCGGGAAGTGGAAGTGCCAACATACATACATTCACAACATGCCTCAAACAAACCATGCAATTTTGTACACCCCAATCAGGCGCACACGTGAACGTTTCTATTTTGCACTGTTGCGGGAAAGTGTGATTATATATTGCTCTATCTTTACTAAATGATTAAGCCGTGGTAATGTCTGATTCGCACCTACCAAGTAGATGGGCGGGACAGCAAAGTGATACTAGGCCGAGAGAGGTGGACGAGTACGTGTTTATACTTTTTAATTTGGCACCGACTCACTCGACGCTACATATTAGCGAGACGATGGATCGCAAAAGTATAACTCGGCACACTCACGTGCTGCGAGCGACGTGAGTGTGCCGAGTGGCGAGTACGCGCCGAGTGCTCAGTGCATGTTTATACCTGCCGAGTGGGCAAGCGAGTCAGTGTGGGCACTCGGTCTAGTAAATAGAACAGGGTCCGAGTGACTGTCTTGCCCTTTAACTCGGCCGAGCACTTGGTGATGTATTTACGCGTACCGAACACTTGGCCGAGAGCACTGTCTCGCCCATCTACTCGGTGCGTATGATCCAGGCATAAACAAACATACGAATACTGTGCCTGTTCCTGGTAGTTGCTCTCGAAAGTCTATTTAAAATGCTAACGCCTAGTTTAAAGTGCCAGTGTCCACGTAACAACTGAAAAACTATTTTTTTTGCGGTACGTCCGGAATTATCCCTCAATCTCCCGATTCGCAGTCAGATAAACCATTGCTCCACGGGGCCGTCTTGTCGGTCTTATATCTTATCACGAATTTGGCAAAGCTTCTCTTTTCTCACAGCCTCTTCGAGCATTAATAACAAGCGCTTTCCCCAAAAGCTCGGCGCCTATTTACGGAAATTATTGAGAGCTTTCTCAACAGCTCCGAGTAAGTCCCTCTGGTAGGTTTCGTGGCTTACGGTATAGCAGTGACGTAATATCACCAACGAATAACCCAACAAATACTTTTCTATATTCCCTTTTCCCTACCCCTACTGTATTTTTTTTAGACGTAGATACATTATACACTGCCGTAATATGCCAAAAGTAAAATATGCACGTACTGATAATACTTTTCATTATATTAGGTTGTTAAACATGAAAGTCCAGAATGTGACCATTGAAAATTTCCAGTTGCATTTTTGCTCATCCCATCAGGTCTCGGGCATATTCTGTCACAACGTCAGAAAATGTCTGCTTTGCAATAAAATCCAAATAAATGGAATATTTTTTAATGTATCAGAAAACTAAAAAATGTTTTTGAAAGGTGACAGAATATGCTTTTAAATGATATTACCTATTAAAACTAAACATATAATTTCTGAAATATTAAAACTTTTAATACAAACATAAAAAAGTTTTAAAAATTGCTCACCTTACGTTTTTTCTATCTAAGATTACTGATCGCCAAAAAAAAAGAGCAACACACACATATTTTATTAGGCAAATATAATATAAATGGTATTATCACCACAAGTTTTTGAACCAAGAATTCTCAAAATTTTATACATTTTTCTCAAATTGCTTTCGGAAAATTTGATTTCGCAGAGGTGCACATTTAAGTTTTTCTTTGGTTAAATTCTAGATTTGAATATAATGTCTGGAGTTTTTTTCTTTCTAACACCGTTTTAATCGTATTTATCACCATGCTAAGGAAGACGCAACGATTACATACCCAATAACCAGATAATCCAAGAAATTCTAGGGTCAGGCAAAAAGTAATGCCTTCTATTTTTTCTCCAATGGCTTATTAGGTTGCCATGTATGCCGGTCGATTAAACTCCAACCTCCTTCCTATCCTCAGAGCATGTGTTCTAAGTCCTAATAAATCAGTGCCCCCTGGTGTACCGGTCTCACCGGGACAGGAGTGCTCCTGGCTGGGGTGATACAATCGTATCGTATCTTTTTGTCAAGAAATAAAAAATGGTTTAAAAACCACACTATTGACAATTGATTTGTTACTTTTCAATATAACCTCCGTCCATTCCCACTGCTTTGGTTCATCTTTAACAAGAGCATGTATCACAGTTTTGTAAAAAAGCACGGTCACATCCAAAACACCATCGCCATAACTTTCCCCGCCGATCACACAGTTTTGATTTTTTTTTGTCCTTGGTGAATTTGTGTGATGCCATTCCATTGACTGCCTCTTTGATCCAGGTTTAAAAAAATGAATCCATATTCCTTCTCCGGTCACAATTTTTTCTAGAAACTAAGCGCTGCAAGTGTTGTGAGGCTATTGTTTTTCTGGTTTCTTTATTTTTTCTTAGTTCCCACCTTGTACAAACTTTTGTTGAATAATCGTCATCACACTGCCTTTACTGAGGGAGAGAATGCGACATCTGTACTTACCTGGGGTCACCACGAATGATGTCATCAATTCGCTCAGTGTTGCGTGCTTTAACTGCAATCAACGGCTCCCTTTTTCGTGAGCCAGCGGTGTTCGTCCTTCAATTTTGTTACAGCGACGAACTCATCGTCTAGAAGTGCTGATATCCACTGTTGCATCACGGTACACATTTTTCAGTCTTTCATGAATGCGAATGGGCGTTTCACCTTCTGCAGTCAAGAATCAATCACAGAACGCTGTTAATACGAACATCGATGTCGGCCATTTTGCAAGCGACTGTAGTACTGCCATCTGTTGACCAAAAAAGTTACTACTGCAGCAGATTGTAGAAGGTTTGAGGAATAGCACCAAATTTAAAAACTTCGCTTAACTAACTTTATTTAAGCAGAAAAAAATAGGAGGCATTGCTTTTTGACCGACCCTCGTAGCATAAAATAGCAATGGTTTGTAGCTTTTCCCATGATTTGTAAATTCTATTTGCCTTTTGTTTTTGGGCTCGCGGACTGGCTAAATGATTGCTTTCTGTAAGCATGTGGGCTTTGGTTAGCTACGCCACCTGCTCTGCAATGTGATGCGCCCCTGCTCTAGCTGGTAGCAAATAGCAAGTGAACGAGCAGGCGGGCGGGGTACGTAAATTCAGGGGAAGCCGTGATTCTCACTTCTCACCACGCAGAACACGTGTCGGCTCGGCGGCACACCGCGGCGACATCCTGTGATCCTGTGGGAAAAAAGTCCCGCTGTAGTTGGGATTTCTCCACTAGACAACACGAAACAAATCAACGTTTATGCCTCATTTGGAGACGCATAATACCCCCGCTGTGTGGAGGTTTTCGGCACTCAACTCCTCCGAGGATATTACGAAAAGATTGAAGCTTCGCCCGATTCAGTTTACTGTGTTGTGGGAATTCACTGGTGAATGGGAATGTGGGAGGTAGGTACTCTTTCGACTATAATAGTTGAAATACTATTATGGAGTGTATAGAAACAAAGGCAGCAATATCAGGCAAGTGTTGGTAAACAGGAAAAACGTTTTAACTGAAACTTGAAGTAATGTTGTGTTAAATCTTAAATTCAAGAATTCATTTATTTTCTTAAATATTCGCTTTTTCCTATCTATCCCTCTATTTTTATAAAGTTGAAATTTTTTTTTAAATAATTTCCTTCCGGGCCTATGTCATCTACAGAGATGCGTTGTGAAGAGTCTTTTTGAGGAAGGAAACACAGTCATTCCACAGTCATCATCATTCCACATTCGAACTGTTGAACGAAAGAACGAGACGCAGAAGCGACCTATTCTCACGTTAGAAATTTCATCCGTGTACATATGTTGGGCGTGCGTTTGGCGTGTTTCCCGATTGTGCCCCGGTGCCGAAGGAATCATTGACGCTAGTTCGTCGGAGCATCCTCCATTGTAATACCGGTAAAACAAGGTCAGCATTGTTCTGTGTCTGTCTCAGCATCTGTGCTCTAAATATTGCATTCCGCTTGTTAAGGCACCAAACCACTGTAAAAAAAAGAATTGTATTTTTTTATATCATTTTCTGAAAGATGCATTTGTTAAGAATGCTCTCACTAAATGTTTTATTGACGGAGATGAGTTTCACATAAAATGCTGTATCTCCGCCAATTTTTCGAATTTCTTTAAAACATTTGGTGAGAGCATTCTTAACAAATGCATCTTTCAGAAAATGTTATTAAAAAAAATGACAATTTTTTTCCAGTGGTCTGGTGACTTGGTTGGGGGCTCTATCAAACGGACCGCCTGTTTCTGCACAGAGTCAATGGTTGTTTTGTATTTGTATGGTTGTATGACGATATGTAATATAAGTTGTTCAGAAAATACAATAAGATATCTGTCGATGTATTTTATTACATTATGTTTATGTCTTGACATTTATATTAGATAAACCTCAACTTCATTTACCTTGAGCGGTTGACAAAATAAGCTTTAAAAGTAGAGGCATTCTGATACCCTACTCAAATGATTAAAATTTAACATAGATACTTCTAGCGAACCCTTAGAATTAACTCAAAACATGTATTTTATAACATTGAAACACCGTGTTTATGCTAACATGACGCGCGGTAATTGTGCCACACGCCGACACCCACAGACTAAATAAAATAAGTAATTAAATTATTAAATTGCCTTGAAGTATAGTAGATTATCATCAAAGATTTTTCGCAATTTATTAATAGGCTTCAAATTCGATTAAAGACTCTCAACTCGAGCAAGATTGAATAAAATTTCGCGCGTTACGCCTTCACGCGCCGAATAATTCTCTTCCGTGTTGGATGGTTTCGTTGGTAATTAGATCAATTTTATTCAACCGCGGGGTGAATTTGGAACTGATGTATAAATACACTTTTCAATTTCTTATTGAGGAAACTCGCATTAGGAATCTCGTCTCGATCCAATCGGATTACACCCCAGCCAGCCATTATAAGCTGCCTGGAGCCCCGTGTAAACTCATATTTGGATGCATCTTACGTACGTAGGTACCTACTACACAATCTAGGCATGATAATATTAGATTTTTCTCCGGGCATAGATCGACGGAAGAACCTTTTAGCTACTCCGGTAGGTACTTAATATGCCTAGGTACTTTCCTAGCTACTCAGGTAGGTTTTCTTTGCCTAGGTACTTTCCTAGCTACTCAGGTAGGTTATTTGTATGCCTAGGTACGTTCCTAGTTACTCGGGTAGGATCTTTCTATGCCTAAGTACTTTCCTCTCTGCCTGCTTGAGGTCTGCAATCTGCAATATGAGACGGAGTATTAAATTCAGGTTACCCAAGTACAGCTACTGCTCATCCTGATTATGAAGCGGAACATGTACTGTAGATAGCAGCATAAACTTTCGTACGGCGAGTTCTGGTGCCATGAAATTCGCTTAGAGAAATAGTGTTCTAAAATCTTCTCCAAGACAAAATGGATCGTTGATTACTATGGAATTTTAAGCGATATGAGGTACATATATTTCTGTATTTTTGAAGTGAAAACTTCTTTAGCGCCATTGTGATTTGAAACTCGGTGAAACGGAAACGAGCGACACTAAAAGGAGACAAACACATACATCTATAGGATATAGCCTGCGAGAGAATGAGATGGCAATAAAATATTTATTTAATTTACGGGTACTCGGTTCCAATATAATACGATAAATCCACGGTCCCACGAAAGTCTTCTTTAATATAGCGGTATAAAACGCTTGACGAACATCAGCGGCCAGACATTTAGGGGACCAAGGATCAAATCCTACTAAATAAAAAAAAATGCTTGTAAAATCAGTATCCAACCTCAAACCACTCCAAAATGAACAGGCAAAAAGCGCCAAAGAAAGCGTCATCTAGCGACTCCGAAAAAGAAAACAAAAATATCTACTAATAAGACGACCAAGGTGCTCTGGAATTCGATGACAAAAATATGGAAAAAAATCCTCCTTCACATTGAAAAAAAAATGCTTCTTAGTCTCCCTTGTCTACTTCAGTTTTCTGAGAGTTTCACTTCTACCGCGTGTGAATTGCACTATATTTTTTTAATGAATCATTGATTACGGAATTTTAAGTAATATTAATTAGATATAGACATAATAACTCATCACAGACGAAGCCGGTAGTAAAATTAAGTTTTACAATAAAGTATAGTTATGTATTTGTGCCTATCTATATGTATATATAACTCTTACCATTTTTTAGATCACGATACTTTTGACTATATTTTTGTATTTATTCTTATAGAAAACATTGCTTTAGTAATTACCGTTTTGCTCCATATAAACGTTGAAAAATCACTGATGCCGTTATTCATATACAAAATTGTGAACATTGATTCATCACTTCAATCTGTTTTACATTAGTTCCCCGCAGGACGTCCTGAGGAAATTAATTTCCATCAGGCTATATGTCAACTTAGGGGATGCTGTGTGGAGGGTCTTTTTAAGGAAGGGAAGAAGAGGAAGTTCTGGGAAGGAAATGGTATGAGGGGTGGGTAGGAATCTGTGGGTCAGCGTGTGGTTGTCAGGAGTGACGGACATATGAATCCATCCCTCCAACTGTGGTGCAAGGCGATGGTTCAAGAGAGTCCGGTTGAAAAGGTCAAAAGGCCGCCCACAACCAGTCTCTCTTGATCCGGTCCGCCACGCAGCATGTGGGCAGACACTTCCGACGCCAAGACCTGGACAAACCTCACCCCTTAATCCGCTTAGTCACAACAGGTAGCAACACACCTATGGCAGAGGTATTGATTATCCGATAAATGGTTTCCGGGGCGGCGGTACCCATACCCGCCTCTCAAATTACTCATTTTACGGTTTACTCATTTTTACGGTTTTCACTGTCCTTGTTGTTTATTTTTTCTTTTGTTTTTGTTTACGTTGCGGTAAATATTTTTATTTTATTCCAAAAAAAACATTTTTTAGATAATTTTATTTTATTATAATAAATTATTATATTCAGGAATATAACTGTTACATAAGATTGCATTGTGGAATGAAAATATGATAAACCAATTAAGTTCCATCAATTACCTACATACTCGTACATGGCGTTATAGATTATAGAACGTCCTTGACCTATTTTAACTAGTGATTCTTGACATCATTTGAAATAAAAATTGTAATGAAATTTTAATCTCCGGTGACTGGTCATTCATTAGAGTTACCGACCAACCCCTCACCTGACCCTAACTGACCAATACCTGAAAACATCAAAAATGTCACCGAAGAACTAAACTTCGATTTACATTTTTTACTCCAAATAATATCTGTATTCACTGGTTAAAGTAAGTCATGTACGCCCCTTAGTAACCAAAGGTAGCGATCCATTTGGAGTGACCTATGGCACAGGTGTTGGTAATCCAATAAATGGTTCCCGGAGCGGCGGTGCCCATACCCGCCTCCCAAATCATGTCTATTAGAAAGAATTGTATTTTGATGCTCTGAACGCCACACCAGATCGAATATATTCAGTATACCAAATGCCAACCACACTGTAAATCTAAGTATGAACAAAATTCATAAATGGGACGTATCTGCAAAACATTCAACATCATACCATCATACGAGATTTATCTTCAAAACATAATGTTGAAATCAAACTGGCTGAATCTATCTCTTGATGCAAAAATTAAATATACTCATTTTTACTGTTTTCAGTGTCCTTGTAGTTTTTATTTATTTATTTGTTTTTGATTAGGTACATTGCGGAAAATATTTTTATTTTTCATGAAACAAAAATTTTTTTTAGAGAATTTTATTTTATTATGTTTAGGAAACACACATTGTGAAATTACAATATGATAAACCAATTTATTCCATTCCAGTTCCATTAATTACCTACATACTCGTACATGGTGTTATACAACGTCCTTGATCTATTTTAAGCAGTGATTCCTGACATTATTTGAAATAAAAATTATAATGAAATTTTGGTCTCCGGTGACTTTTTAAGCATTTTATTTTTATTCTTTTTAGCTTCTAAACCAAACAAAAAAAATCTTCCACGTGTCATGGACTGGTCACTCATTCGAGACACCAACCAACCCATCACCTTACCCTAACTGACAAAAACATCAAAAATGTTACCGAAGAACTAAATTTCGTTTACATTTTTTACTCCAAATAATTTCAGCTTTCAATGGTAAAGTAAGTCAAGTACGCCCCTTAACACCTTGTATATAAACAAACTACACATAGGCACTTATCTGACCAAATACCGATTCCTGAACAAATAAAATAAAAAAATTTAAAAATGTTTTTCGTATTTACACGATCTTGGTCGACCTGCTAGAATTGAAATTTTTCATTTCCCTTCGAAGGTTTTCTTTTAATTTTTGATGTAATATTTTCCCGGCATGGCATGGTAGGTAGCGACTTAAGAAAATGTTAATTACTCGGCACCTGGAACCATTTCGGGTAAGTTCTCACGTTTAATTTTAAACATAAAATAACTCAAATTAACTCGAGGAGAATAATATCCAACAAGTTGCGGTATTCTTTACACGAGCTAATTTGATCAAAACCTGTCTAAAGGACGTTGTCGTATTACTATATTTGAAAATCCAATTAGCGAATCAACGTTTCAATTTAAATTTTATCACTGACATGTGAAGCATGTTGTTATTTATCTTATTACTGTAAAATAATTCTGAAATTTTACTTGTGATGTCGCACAATTTTCCCAATGCCTGTGGAACGCAAATGGGGATTTGCGCAAAGGCTGAATGATGTGAAAAAGGATAGTGAGGAGTAGAAAATGATGGCATCAACCGTGTCTGTTGATCTGAATAGCTTGATACTTCCCAGCCTTCCTTTTTCTCATCTTCTTCCCGTCTTTTTTCCTTTAGCCTCAAAACGTTTACTAATCCCGGAGAGAGGTCGTACGTGACGTCATCGTTCTAGTATCTGTCTTTTTCGTTTTCATACGAGACGTGTGAAAATGACGAGAACGCTCATCGATGACTTGCGTACGAGCCCTCTCTATGACTGCTTTACCACAAATTGGGGAAGGCATACTCCCACGAGCTCTAGATACTTGAAAATCTTGTGTGGTAGATATTAAAAAAAATGAAAAGTACCAGGTTATTCAGATCTGGCTTCTAAATACAGCTATATAATTGCAGGCAATGTTTGTTACTTAATACAGGGTGATAATTACTAGCTACTAGTATCGTCCATTCTGCTAACATAAAGGTGCAGATTCAAATTTTCAATGAAATAAACACTATTTTGCAACGCCGGGTTTTCAACCCGCGATCTCAGAGTCAAATCGCGAAAAGTTTACCCCCCCGGATTCACAGATTCGTGACTTAAAATTGCTCAAATTACAAGACAATATTTCGAGTAAAAAAAGTAGAATGAATCACCATAAATAATGGAGCTTGAAAATTTGGTTCTGTAATAGGTACCTGACTTCGTTTGCTACGCCCAGAAAACTTATCTGGTTTCAATAATTATTCTTCTTTTAAAAGTTTTCAGATCGACTTACGTAAGTTGGCTATTTCTAGTATCCATAACTAGGGACTGCGTAGTAATAACCTGGGTGGCTTGTGTTTTATACTTCAAAACTAAATTTATTATTATTGGATAACTGAGTTTATCATTACAGAATAGTTCGTACCTGAGCTCGTATTTGAATTAAAACCACGTATGTATAACCAACTGTGTTATAAATGTAGAGATGCGAAAACCACGCAAGGTAAGCGTAAAAAAGATTCCGAATGTGACGCTTAGATGGTTTGGACATGTAGAGTGGTTTGTAGAACGTTTAGATAGTTTGGACTTGTAGAGTGGATGAACAAATAAAGGAGTGTAAGGAGAATATATAAAACGAAAGAGAATGGTAGAAAAAGCCGGCAAAGCCCGAGGAAGACTTGGCATGATTAAGGAGTCGAAAAGTCTTTGTAAATTGACATTTTTTTTCCAAATAAGTGTTAATAATATGTAGTTAAGTACTCCATGTATTGCCACAGTGAAAGACCACCGTTCAGAATCGAAATATTGTGCGTTACTTTACCCTAAATCTTTTACCCTAAATCTTGGGGTAAACTGAATGACAGTGCTTTTTAAAATATTTTGTTTACTGCCTTATAAACCAAAAAAATAAGCATCGACCAGTGGCGGTTCGTGAGTTTTCAGTGAGCTAGAGTGCTAAGATTGAAAAATACGACATTACTGATGTTGTTGTAGCTGAAAAGTTTTTTTTTTTCAAAATTTCAACTTTTTGTGTGAAGTTCTTTCAGTATGCGGCACATTCCTGAAATAATCTTGAAGATCTTAAAAAAAAGTTAGAGGTTTGAACAAAAAAAATAAAATTCATTTTCAGCTACAACAACGTCATATTTTTCAATCTTGGCGCTCTAGCTCACTAAAAACTCACAGACCGCCACTGGCATCGACCCGTAAATCCAGCCCAATAATTATTTTAGTAATAAATTGATAATTTATATTAATTTGCGAAGTACATAGCGTTTTTGTGAAAAATCACCTCATGGACATTATAAAATTAATCTTTTTTTTTAAAGAAAGACAAACATTTCCGGGTTACGAATAACCTGAAAATATTTGAAAATCTCCTACTACCACCTACCACAGTAAGCGGAATATGTTGCTTGTATTGAGATGAAGGACTTAGTCTGTTGAGGAATTGAATACGCGACGCCTGGATGGGATCCAAACGCGATGTCAACTCAGCCACTGACCGGTCAATCAATGACTTAAACAAATTAAATCCTAACTACGTCTATCTTACAATAAGTAACTAAGCCAGGGTTTATATAATCGGGATATTTTATATTGTAATTAAGCTTTATATTTTTTTCATTATTAGATATAGCTTATAACAAAGTATGTAACAACTCTTTCTGTCATCTTATGGAATAGATTTACTATATTTTTTTAACAAGTTTCCCAACTGCCCGGGACCAGTAGAACTATGGCACTCCTTTTGTGGGTATGTTGTGATGCTGAAGCAAGTAAGGAGCGGAAGAATTTGGGCAAACTTAAGATTGGCAATATGAACATGGCTAGATAAATCTGTTTACTAAAATTCAATAACTATTCAAGCAACGTTTTGATTCTGAATGATGGTCTCTCCGGACCCGAATAGGACGAGGAAAAGATGAGACGAGAAGAGGAGAGGTCTCCCTACAGGGCGATACTGAGTATCAACTTTTCTGGAATAAGGTGCAAATGTACTAGGTATACATTGTGTCCGGAAACTAGTAGTAGAAGCGGGAAACTGGTGAATCTCCGTCACGTTTGGAGTCGATTTTTTGGGATAACTTTTTTATGATTTAAGTTTTCTTTTTAGGGTAAATCGTTAACAAGTAAGAGGTTAAAAAGTAAAACAAAAAGATAAATTTAAAAAAAAGTTTTTTGAGTTCTCTATGTGACGTAGATGTAGATTCCCCAATTTTGCGCGTGTACCTATTACTAGTTTTCGAGCACCGCGTAATATATTTATTATTTTATGTGATACTAGCTGGGTTACCCGGCTTCGCTCAGGACAATAAGATAGTGTTCTGGAATGTTGCACAATGATGTTCCCGATTCCCTATTCCTGATCATTCCACGACATACTCCGCCACTCCTTCCACAACTTTCTACAGCTCTATGGAACCTTCTAGAACTTTCCGGAAGACTGTTCTAGAAATTTCAAGAGGGCGAAACTTTCAGCCCTTATATCTTTAAAAGCACGCCCTTTAAGTAAAAACGGATACCCTTATTCTGAGTTTCTGAGTTTTTGCGAGCTGCACGTTTTTTTGGACTTTCTTTTACAATATATGCCATATTCAAATAAATAAAATGTTACTCCTTACATGTCCTTTCCCGTGCGTTCCCCTCCAGCGTTCCACTTCCACCTTCCCCACCACCGCTCTCCCGCTCCCCCGTCCCGCCAACCCCCCTGGCACTGCATTTCTTGACTCCTCTCCGCCCGGCCCGTAGCCGAAACTTTTTTCTATTACTAACAATTTTAAACTCGTGATATCTTTCTAATTAAATATCCGAATCGAAAAATTCAAAAAGTTAAATAAAGGTATTGAAGCTGTCTTGAATATGAAGTAAATTATTTTGATAAGGATTAAAACCAATATACAAATAAAGAGCCTTTTCAAGCGGCGATATTTAAATTAAATTTTTAAAATAAAAGAATACTTATTGTGCCATAACCATAATAGTTAGACATATGCTGTCACGACTTTTTTTGTAAATAATGATGTGTTCTATAAAGTCCTAGTACATTATTTTATTCTATCATCAATAGTTTTCGCAGCGCACGCGATTTGAATAATATTTTAGGTCATTTTTTTACACCCTGGGTTACATTATTGAAGTTTTAGTAAGGATGCCTATTTTTTTTAAAATATAATATAGCCTATGTCACCCAGGGATAGTGTAGCTTCCCAACAGCGAAAGAATTTTTCAAATCGGTTCAGTAGTTTCGGAGCCTATTCGATGCAAACAAACACACAAACAAACAAATATTACCTCTTTATATAGTGTGTTAGATATAGTGTGTTAGATAACGAAAGCACCGGGTTTCGAACCCGCGCCCGCGTTTTCTTCCACGGAGGTCCAATATTTTATTGATTTTTCCTCGCGATGTCGTGTCCAATAATTATTACATTAATGGGATAATTATTTAATAATTGTACGTACCACCTTCTGTACCTAGTTTGAATCAGTTACACGCGTCCAATCAAGCGTCACGAATCAAGAAATAGTATGGGAGCCGGTTACGTTTAATTTGTAACGTCAATCACCACTACTCGTCAGAATGTTTCTTGCGAGGAAATTATTGCGCTGTATTATTAGAATTTGGTATTAATATTGAATCAATCATTAGATCATTACCATTTTTATACTTCAACACCTACAAACAGGTTATCATTTTAAAGAGACTTTGGTCTTGTATCGTATATATAAAATAAATAAATCAATATTTATTTGTTTGTTCCTATTTTATGCGCTGCCATACCTTTCATCCGATTGCGATGAAACTTTGGTGATTTGTTGTGCGCACGCTCGCGAAGGTTTTGTATATATAATGGTAAGCTCTGGCGTTATGAAGTTTGTATCAATGAAAATGTGTGTATTTCATATATTTTAGCGGCAGGGAGGGGAGGCGGAAGGGTGAGGTTAACGAAGGAGGTGGGGTTCGCGGGAGGTATGACGAAGGATAATATAATAAAAATCATAAATGAACATTGTTGAATTGAATCGCGAGTTTAAATTTAAACAGAATTGATAAACGTCGCGTCGCACTCCAGTACCTTTGGGCATTTGCGGGGTTAGAGGGGACTGCGTGCGGGTTTTTCGAAATCCAAACTAGTTCGAAAAAGTTTTTTTGAAAATTTCGATACTATCAGTGTGCACAAATACATTCAAACGCATTTTCTTTTAAATTATTTGCCTGTACCTAATTATGCATCTAAGTAATTACGATCTTGAAATATATTTCAACTGAACAGAAAATTCCTAGAAACGTGATTTATACTGATTTGAAGACAACTGATATCACCTTTCGGCTTCTTGTAAATAGATGTTGATTAAATGAAATTGATTGTTCAAGAAGGAATTTCGTTATTTTGAAAATGTTTGATCAATTTCACCAGAAGTAAGATTAAATTTATCTTAATTTGGGCACGTGGATAAGCCCACAGTAATTTTCTATGGGTTCAGGGCTACACCCTTGTAATAAATGTGTGTATAATTTATATAGCGCCGCTTTTGTGAAAAATTACCCGAAGGGCGCTTTGCAATTAGTCAAATGACCCAAAGGAACATAAAAACGAATAAATTAAAACCGGACTTAATTCAGTGGATTTACCTTTTGTTAAAATTTAAACATTTCCGTAAACCTGTTGTTAAATATCTTCATAAATAAACTTCCGCTTACTAGCGATGTGTTTTTGAGGTAACAGACACGTCAGAACAGTGACGAATCGGAAACAATGTCATGAAAAGCCATTAGTTGACAATCTAGGTTTGGTTTTTAACTAACTGACTAACAATTACGCCGTTCTCATCAGACAGAGAGGATGGAACGCCAAACAAGTCGGTCTTGGCATATACTCTTTGCACCATTAACATTCACACATCGTCTTATTACATACCCTGCTGTTAATCTGACTCTTTACGGGGCCGGACTAAGTATTTGGTTCAGTTGATCGTGCTCCGGGCATCCCCGACTTCTACCATCCACATTCGTGTCATACATTCTCCCCTTCTAATAAAAAGATTATCACTTTTGTTTATCTTATCAAGTGTTTTGATTTGTCATGGAACCGCTTTTGAATGGTAATGAAATATTTTTGAAAATAGATAAATAATGCAAGTTAAAAATATGTAGTGCCTAATGCCTAATATTCTTGAATGTCATTGGGATCTAAATTTTGAATGATTACTAACTTGTTCATTGTATTTTCTGTATGGCAGTCTGGATGTATTTTTCTTGGGTATCGGTCGTCAAAAAAAATGTTTTCAAGTTAAATATATTTAGATTTTGTTAGGACTATGTACCTATGCAGTTATGAAATTCGGTGATCTATATCTTTAAGAATGGGTTGTTCACAAAATTTCAAAGATAATATTTAAGTTCTGTTACTATTTTTTAAATTTCCGATTGCTTCTCACTTCTTTGGTAGTAATAACTTCAATAGGACTTTCACAGAACGTGAATATTAACTTTAAAAGTGGATGAATTTTTCAAATTCTGTGAAACAACCATTTCTTTGTATGTCGTCTACTTATTAGATGAATACCAGTTTTAGTTCGGTTAAACTGTGCCTACGCTCGGTGATAAAGTCAATTTCTTCACAATTCCGACCTTTATGGGCCGCGTAATATTTACACCACATTTATAAGTACCAATGCATTGAGATTTTATGTTGTTTAAAAATGTTATTACCGATATTGGATGACGCCACTGCCTAGAGTCCTAGAGTAAGAACATGTAAATTCCGAACTTTAGACTTTCTACAATAACTAATTAGGGGACATCCATTAATTACGGGAGCACAAACGGGGGGGGGGGGGGGGGGGGGGTCCAGCAAAATTTCACGTTACTTGAAAAAATTATACGAATTGGCCCAAATTTATCTCACCGAGGAGGGGGGGGGGGCTAGATTGGAATAAAAACTGCTCACGTAATTAATGTAGGCCCCCTTAGATAAATTATTAATTACTAAAACACGTATAACAATTGGTCACTAAACTGTTAATCAACGTTCTTAATTAATCGATTTTATACCTGAAATAGTATAAGTAGGTACTAGGCGCAGATCCGTGAAAAATCGGGGGATGTTATATTTGTAGGATTTGTGAAACTGAAAGCTTATGTGAAGAACACATCAAAACAATTCCTTGCAGATTGATCGAGAAAAAATATTAACGAAAATTTGTTAATTTGTAGGTAGGTACTTTATCGCTTGTCTGAATTCTTGACACATCAGTTCCAATTTTAAAGATGCTTAAATTTAAAACAAATCCAAGTTTATTGAACGTATCGTACGTCTGAATTCTTGACATCAGTTTCTATTTTAAAAATTATGTTTAAATCCAAATCACATGCAAGTTCATTGAACCAGAGTTACAATAACTCACAAACAGACCCAAAACTGAAATTACTACGTTTGATGAAACTTAGAAATTATGATAATATGCGAAACCTATTCATTTCGCTTTATTACGGTAAGTTTGTTATGTAAAAAAGCAACTTTTCCGCTTTGGCCTTTATCGCTCATCTCGCCTGCTGTTGTATAATTCTAGAGATTTTTAATTAAACTTTGTTTCGAGTAGGTAATCCACGTGAGAATTTCCGCGAACATAACGTTAACGATCTAAGCAAGGTGAAATTTGAAACGCGAGTAGTCTACCGGCTTGTAATTGGTAATATCAGTGGGAGCTTCTCACTTTTATCTGTTTCTTTTTGAGTGACGAATGTCTTTTAGGTAGATACATTCTAATCAAACCCCCCTACAGTTCTATAAATTCAGAAAGACGATTAAAAATATTGCCCTCTTATCCTAAAATTTAACAAAAATAATTCAAATAAATAACAGGATGCAATAAATTACAGGAAAACACTCCATCTTTAAGTAACTTTAACATAGGAGAACTTTTTGGCTAGACTTAATTTAACTATGTATATTATGTATCTCTATATGTTATGTATAAGTATAAGCTGTTTGTCTCTTACATATAAATAAATATCATAGCATGCAATTTGCAGTTTATTCAATACTAGCTGGATTACCCGGCTTCGCTTAGGACAACATTCGAGAGTGTTCTGGAATGTTCCCCATGGATGTTCCCGTTTCCCTATTCCCGAACATTGCACGACATACTCCACCACTCCTTCCAGAAGTTTCTAGAGCTCTAACGAACCTTCTAGAACTTTCCGGTAGACTGTTATTTCAGGAGGGCGAAACTTCCAGTCCTTATATCTTCAAAAGCACGCCCTTTAGGTAAAAACGGGAACCGTCATCCTGGAGAGGGGATAGAGATCTACCATACCATATAACTCCCTTGATCGTACCGGGACTCGTTTCTGAGTTTTTGCGGGACGCACGTTTTTTTGGACTTTCTTTTATAATGTATATTGATAATGTGTTTCCTCGGCGTGAAAAAAAACTATAATATGTGTTTAAAGCCACCTGCCGGTACCTAAGTGGATATGGTCCTGTATGTATTTTTTGGTGACTGGACAACTCAGAATGAAATCAACTCAACACCTACTCTGAAAAGTCAATAAAAGTGATGAAAAAATGGTTAAATAACGTTAACGTTAAGCTAGGTTATGGGCTATTTTTCTTTTTTTTTTTTCATTGCTTCTAAACGATTGTGTAAGGTAGAACCTTCCGTTTAGGGGATGAACTGTCCGAGGGGATCAACTGGAAGAGGGATCATCTGTCGGCGGGCCAACTGTCGGGTCACCGAAAATACTTATTATGTACCTAACAAACATTTTCTACGAACCTTGATTCTAATATGAAATAATATATACATTTTTACGCAGCATCTCACTCACTTTTCTAAAGTGTTGTTATTATTGTTTAATTGACTGGTGGATGTAATCCAACAGCTATAAGTTGTTAAAATTGATTATCTATACAATGTAGTTAGTAATTAAAAAGAGCCTTGCAAAATATTTATGATGAGTCTGCAGATTAATGTTTGTACAGCGCCCTTGGGTGATTTTTCTCAAGAAAGATGCTGTACAAATTATTAAAATATTATTACTGTTAAATTACTATTGTATTATCACGAAAATAACAATCGTAACATTTATAATGATGAAGGAGGCTACAGGTTGTAGTATTATTGATCGAAATGTAATTGGAGACGATCGCGATCGTTTGTAATTCCCGCAATGCCTACACTGAACATGGGACATAGTATATAATATTAAATTACGTAATTTCTTGTGTACTCGCTGAAGATCCCTCCGTCGACCAGGTTTTCGTGATAGATGTAGGCAGTATTTTCCTTTTTATTTTGAACGTCAATTGTGCAAAATCTCATCAAGAAGTACCAACATTCTGCTTTGCGAGATGAGAAAAGGGGATGGGGGTGGTTTTTAGAAATCTATTATGAACAGTGCCCATCCTTTCGTTTTGAAGGTCAAGTCTGCAAAATTTCACCAATCTCGGAATAAAACTGTAAAATTGTAAGAAAAACAAAGCCACTTAACAGTCACCCTTTATTATACACTAGCTTTTACCCGCGGCTTCGCTCGCACGGTATTAGTGGGAAATTACTGTATAAAGAATTTTCCCAGGGTAATGAAATTTTTTTCCGTGATAAAAAGTAGCCTATGTCATTTCCAATTCCTCCAATTATCTCTGTTTAAAAAAATCACACAATACAAACAACAAATAAGATAAGACAAATAAAATTCTTGAGAATGACCTTTCGCAAATCAAAATTCTATTTTAGAAAATATTAAAATTATAGAAATAGAAATTTATTTTAAGTACCTACTCCCTTTATTAATATTTTATTCATATTTGAATCCAGAGTAACATAAAAAATTATCAAAATGACAATAAACATTTTTAGAGATAGGTAGATATTAACTACGACGCCATCTTTTTTTTCACTCTTTTTAAACACAACAAAGCACTCTTTTTAAGCCTAAAATTTAAAAAAAAACATTGTTTCCAAGGTAACAATTTGTTTGACGTTTGCAATAACTCGATTTTGTTAGGGACAGAAAACGTATGATACATAATTTCATAACGCTACAGCTTATTCATAACGCCACAGCTTATTCATAACGCCAGAGCTTACCAATATATATAGCCTTTGTTACTCGCAAATAAATAAATAGCTTTCAATTAGTGAAAGAATTTTTAAATTCCATTCGATATTTATTGCGTGAAAGAGTAAGGACCATCCAACCATCCATACAAACTTTCGCATTTATAATATTAATAAGATATATAGACTAGCTGGGATACGGGATACTGGGAAAGAGATTGAACTGACGTTCGAACCCACGACAGATCTTGCTTAAATACCCCTACCAACGGGTAGCCCCACCCATACAAAAAAGGCTTCGAATGGTCTACAATTTTCCAGAACATTCCACAACATTCGAGTGTTCCGGGATGTTCTGGAATGTTGTGGAATGCTCTCGAATATCCTCGAATGTTGTGAACTGTTTAATAAATTTCGACAGGGCGAAACTTCCAGTCCTTATATCTTCAAAAGCTCACCCTTCAGGTAAAATCGGGAACCTTCTTCGTGGATGGGGGATAGAGGGCTACCACACCATATAACTCCCTTGATCGTACCGGGAATCGTTTCTGAGTTTTAGCGGGACTTACATTTTTTTACATTTTCTATAAAATATACGAGTATATATTGATTTTCTGGTAGTAACACCAGACTTCGCCTGAGTTTTAACAATATCATACGTCAATGGTTTTAACTATTTTAAAAAAACTTTATTCTTGTATGTGACAGTTTACGTCCGCAACACAGATTGTAATAAAGGGAATGGTTCCAACTTCAACACGATATTCAGGTATTTGCTAAAGAGTCGCCTTGAGAAGGGAGGGCGGTTTGCGCATAAAATTCGATCTTCGTCGAATCTCATTTACGTCTTATGAACCTTCCTAGGGTCACATGTCTATCGCCTGCCGGCGTACCATTATTTATTTGATAAAGTTTAGAATACATTTCAGAAAAAAAACACTGGTAACAGCTAATATGAGGTAACAGGTAACATGTAAGCTGAAAGAAACACGAATGGTAATCGTAAACTCTTCTGGAATCACTTCAATTCTTCAATATCATGGAAAAACACGATCGTCTCTTCAAAGGACAATGCACCTAGATTCCTAGCTGATAAAAAGCAGAAGATGGTCAAGACTCAAGACACAAGCCAAGGATCGGGTTTTTAACTGCTACTTCTTATTATTCTGTTGAATTGAATTTGGTTTATGTACACTGTCTTCTTACGATTAGCAAATGTTTTTCTGGATTATCATTATCATGAGTAAATTTTTGTTGTTATTGTTTTACATAATTCTGTATAGAAAATAATTATTGTTTATATACAGAATTATGTAAATATATTATTATAATTATAATTATATATTTACAGTATAATAATATATTTACATAATTCTGTATAGAAACAATTATGTAAATATATTATTATAATAATAATATTTTATTATTATTATTATAATAATATATTTACATTGCTCCAGATTTTATGTCCGGGTTGAATCTTTCCCAAATGAAAGACTAAACCCTTCCACACACTTTTCCACAAATGAATATCTAGTAAATTCACGCAATGTAAGTGCACAATATAAGTATAATAAATACAAAACAATACAAGAACAATACGTCAATCCACCAGAAACATAATGGGAAAATATTTCACCGACTCCAGATATTTTCATATCAGAGGGTTCGGCTCTGATGAAATCCTAACTGGTCCGATAAATCCTACTGATCCCTCAATATAAATATTTTAAAAATCTTTCGTAATCCTACATGTATTTAAAATGACCGACTTTTGCATTTTTATGTACAAATTTTTTGACAAATCTAATACGCCCAAATTTTGAATGAGAGAGCTAGGTATAATGCCAGTAGCCGAAATAACAAATGGTAATATTTTTATAGTCTGAGAATGCTATAATTATTATTATTAATATATTATTATTAAACTAATTAATTGTTGTTTCCTATCTTATTTTCATTGTAATATCTTGGGGAATTATTACAAATAGGTAAATTCGAAAAGGAGGAGGTTATCAATTCGACGGCATTTTTTTTTAAATTATTTTTTTTAATGTTTGTTACCTCAGAACTTTCGAATGGGTGAACCGATATTGATGATTCTTTTTTTATTAAAAAGCTGGTGCTTCCCGTGTGGTCCCATTTTATTTTGGTCCAGTTCTGACAATGGGATCCATGAGAAAACCATATATGTCTTAAATTTGCAATAAGTATGTGCGCGACAAATGGACGAATAACTCAATATTACGCCAACAGATTTCGATGATTCTTTTTTTGAAGTAAAAATTCTTTACGCACGCTCGTCACTAAAAATAAAAAAATAAACAAAAATTTTAACAAAACAAAAAACGACTTCAAAAAATGCTCTAAAAAGTAAAAAAAATAATTTCGTACGATTGTTATTTTTGGAGTCGGTGTCAGCCAAGATCTCCACATCTCACCTATATGGACGAAATTGTTTTTTTACTTTTTAAAGCATTTTTTGAAGTCGTTTTTTGTTAAAATTTTTGTTTATTGTAATTACACATAAAAAAATTAATCGGCAATTTTCTCATTTCTAAAATATAAATATAACGATTTCCAACAGATCAATCTACGTTAACAATACTTATCAGTATAAATGTACAACAACCGATTTATCAGATAATCTTATAATTCGATTTCAGAGTTAACTAGCTGCAGGTCGAGTAATTATTTGCTGCTCGTAATTACCCCACGATATGATATCTTGATCTCACCGTCTGTCACGTATGATAATATTCTTATTGATCAATATAAAAATGTCTTTTTGACAGATAATATAATTTATTGATGTTTCAAAGCTCCATGACTCATGATGTAAATTATTTTGCTAGTTGAAATAATAGTTGCGACAATCTAGAAATTTCAAACAAAAATAGCTGAGCAAATTTGATGACGCCAGAGCTCATTGTAGATACAACAATTTTCTTCTCCATACATAATTTAACGAAAATTTTCAGCTATGTACCTACATATATCGTTACATTACGAACTAATATTGTCAATTTGACCGCTATAAAATGGAAATTTCCTAGTTGGACAGTCAAGGTCTATATTATCATATGTTTTGTAAATGTTCTTACCTAATAAAAAAATAAAATGCCTACATAATTTTGAAGTTAACTTCTTTAGCACCAATGTGATTTGAAACTCGATGAAACGAAAAATAGCGACACTAAAAAGAAACGAACTCATACATCAATAGGATTTACCCTGCGTAATCGATCTCATTTTTGTGTGGTGCTTCGTAGCCTCCCCATTCTTGATTTCTTTAGTTTTCTGAAGGTTTCACTTCCACCGCGTGTGAACTGCACTTTTGATTTTTTTAATTATGGAAACTAAACTTGATTTAATATATTCATTATATAAACTACTTATAAGTAATATTATTAATTCATTATTATATAGGAACCTCATTGCGGTTGCTTCGTTCCATGTTCGTTCCTTCCCCATAACTCATGTATCAGCTCACGCCTCAGTTCACAAATGTATACGTAGCCTTACGTCACTAGATATTTTGAAATTTCTCGTAGTTACATTTATGTTAAAGTTGTTATGCTTTATTAATTTTTAATCAGTCGTGATAAAGTAGCAATTTAGGTCTTTGATGTTCTGTGCATAATTTTTTTTATTATAATACCTAGTACCTACACAATCACATTGTTTTTAGGACAATATAAAATAAAATATTTCCATGATATTACAATATTGTGATGGTTTGTACATAATATATTACCTATGTCCTTGCATTTTTTTTTTAGCTATTTAAGTTTAATGCAATGCTGTTTTTCATAATTATGTCATGTAGGTATGTACAATATATTATTAATCAGTTTTGTTTCCGTAACACAAAGCTACTATTATAATTCGGTTTCGAATTCAAGAATTCGACTCAAGATGTCGCAACTTCCGTCAACAGCTCGCATGTGGACGTTTCTTCCTGGGTATAAGTACTACGGATTTATAGTAGGTATTTAAGTATCTTTCCGGATATGACTAGCTGTCACTGGATCACAATGGATCCGCGGAACTGGCTATTTTGGAACCAGTTATTATCGGATTTATAAAATGGTTACTTGGTTACCTACACTCTACACTCAAACTGGGCGAAGCCGAACCAAAACCCGCCCGCAGGGCCTAGCAGCAAAAACCTGCGGAGCGGGTTTTTAACTGCTAGCTAGTATAAACTGTTTTTGTTAGCTTTTCTTGAAAGATTTTAATTTTGTTTATGGACAAAACTATTCATATTAATATTGCGTATGTTCGGGCGCAAACAATTAATTCTTCTTCATATTTTAAAGCATTTTTCAAGCTTTAAAATATTTTTCATCATGATCTGCCTGATTTTACGATCGGCCGCCGACATATACATTTGCGAACCGAAATTCTCGCGAAATCTAAATAATAGAAATCTGAATAATAGAAGAGCATGTATGAATGTGAACGAGGCAAGGAGTGTGTGCCAAGACCGAGTTGCTTGGGCGGTCTGTCCTCTCTGCCCACCCTTGCGGGGAAACGGTGTGATGGTTAGTTAGTTTAGTTAGTTATAAGTTACAAGTTATCGCATTTTATTGCAGCGATCCATGTTATCTCGTTAAAAGTTTGATCGTGTGAAAAATAAACTTTGTGTTCACTTTTTCTGTTCAGACATTTTCCGTTCAGCCCTTTAGATACCCTTATTTTGTGATAAACAACAACATTCGACTCGAATCGAATAATATTACATTTTAGATTAGTATTGTTTACAATAAATCTTGATGCGTCTCAGAATTTTTTTAAAACTTTTTCCTTCTTTCTTACCAATAAACCCTTTGAGACCCATTTTTGACTACAGAGTGTTCAGGCATTTTAGTAAACCTGCATAGATGTATTTACTATAAACTTCAACATGCCAAGATGCAAAACTAGTGAGGTCGTGAGAAGGGACACGATATCGAATGGAAAGTATCGATACTGTACTCATGAGTAGTATCGGAAAAAAAGTATCGTACTCGTAAAAGTATTGAAACGAAAGTATCGAGTACATTTCATAGGGCCTGATTTACAGCTCTGATTGGGCGAACTACGTATTAACACCCCCCCCCCCCCCCCCCGTCCCCAGGATCAGAATTTTCGAATTCGAATTCGTATCTATTTTAGTAAGAAAAGGTAAAAAGTCTTCAAATTTAAGTACGTATAATCAATAATAAAAAAGAACCTATAAACAAAGAATGTAAGGCTAATGTATGCATAATGAGTAAGATTAAGAAAGGGACCATCAGATGGTTTGGGCATGTAGAGCGAATGAACGAAGAAAGCAGTGTAAGAAGAATATACGACGCAAATGTGAATGGTAGAAGAAGTCGTGGACGTCCGAGGAAGACATGGCACGATCAAGTGAATCAGATAATTAGTTTGTCGTAATAATTAGTATTTTAATATTAAGTATTATATTTAGTATTTACTATGTAAAACTGAAAAGTATACTGTATTAAATAATTAGAAAAAAATTAGAGATTTCTTGCAATCAAACTGATCAGGTTTCGTAAGATTTGTAAAATAAAATATTGTAAAATTAAAACTGAATAAATATATTAAAAAAAAAAAAAAGATACTTGAGTCGGGCCATGTCAAAAGTCCGAATAATAGAAGAGAATGTATGAGACGATGTATGAATGTGAGTGAGGCAAAGAGTGTGTGCCAAGACCGAGTTGTTTGGCGGTCCGTCCTCTCTGCCTACCCCTACGGGGAAACGGCGTGATGGTTAGTTAGTTAGTTAGTTACCTATAAATTCACAAATTACTATCTTAGGTACTCATAAAAAAAGTGTAATGTTTTTTATGTATATAATGAACTGCAAAACTAAACGTGCATGGGGTAAAACAAACAATAGCCTACTACAAAAAAAGAAAAACCACCGTTTATGGGTGTTTTCTGGACCTAAGCAAGGCCTTTGATCGTGTTTCTCATAAATTATTGTGGGAAAAACTCATAAAACGAGATGTTCCAGCAGCAGTGGTCAATATGCTGGCTATTTGGTACGGACAACAGGAAAATCAAATTCAATGGGCAGGAGCTTCTTCAAGACCTTTATTCCTTAAAAGCGGAGTCAGGCAAGGGGGAAATATGTCTCCAACTCTATTTAATGTGTACATTAACGACCTCTTACAGGAGCTGAACGATACACGAATCGGATGTCATATCTGCGGACAAGGCAGTAATAACATTAATTATGCGGATGACATGGTGCTGCTTGCACCTTCGATTAAAGCGATGAGAAGACTTGTGCAAATATGCGAAGAGTACGCAAACTCTCATAACTTGTTGTACAATTCTAAAAAGTCAGTCATCGTCGCTTTCAAACACAATAAGGAGCCATTAAATATTCCTCCAATATATCTAGAAGGAAACGAACTGCTTGTGGCCGCACAGGTTAAGTACCTGGGACATATCCTAACCGAAGACATGAAGGATGTAGAAGATATGGAACGACAAAGGAGAGCAATTAACATACGGGCCGGAATGCTATCAAGGCGGTTCTACCATTGTAGCGACGACGTCAGAAAATTACTCTTCAAGACATACTGCACCGCCCTGTACACATCTGAACTGTGGACGCAATATCCAGCAGCGCAATGGGACAAACTGAGGGTGTGCTACAACAATGCATACAGGCAACTTATGCAACTACCGAGGTTCTGCAGCGCCTCCACGATGTTCACCGAAGGGAGGGTGCACTCATTCCCAGCCTTACTTCGCCACCGACTAGCCAGCTTCTGGAGCAGGACACGGAAATCAACCAACATCATTGTCGTGGCTGCATCCGAGTGGCTCAGTTCCCCACTAAATGAGCGATGGATGCAGATGATGAGGCGACCTCCCTGATGGACGATAAATAATTAATTAATTTTATTTTATTTTTAATTTTATAGTTTTTTTTTTTTTGTTGTTGTTATTTATGTTCAAATTTTATTTTCATTAGGCTCCTACCTAATAATATGATTTTTATTTACTCTGTATGTAATATGGCAGGCTGGGATTGCACTACCCTCCCAGCCCTGCTGGAATAAAAACTAAAATAAATAAAAAATAAATAAATAATTAAACAAATAATGAAATGCACTGTCCTGTTCAAACACTAACTAAAAAGTAAAACAAAATTTTTACAATACATTTTTTTATCTACTTTGTTTTGGCAGGACAGTCGAGACATTAGTAAGGGGTCACTGAGATACCTATCATTATAAATAAGGTTCCAAGACAACTCAACAAAGTGGCATTTGAACACACCTTTGAAAAGTCATGAATTGTTTTTTATGAAAAGTAGCCTAACCTAACATAACCTAACCTAACGAAACCTATTTAACCAATTTTAAATTAAAAAAAAAATTCATCACTTTTAATGCCTTTCATATGAGGTGTTCAAGTTGTATGTTGTTGAGTTGTCCGGTCACCATAAATATGGCTATGTTTATAGATTTTATATAAATAAAAAAATACCATTACAATAAATTCGCTATTAGGGAATAACCAGACGAAACCGGAAATATGTCATTTTTAAATCAAATTTTAGACGTATTGACTCTTTTCCACAAAAAATATAAATTGATTTCGAAAAACTGTTCGATAAAAATCTAGTAAAGCTATGTTTTAAATTTTGAGAAAATATTTTTATTTTTAGTACCTACAATAATGTTTTACCTCGGGTCGTTTGCCGATTTTTTAAATTTTCAAATAAAATTTTGTATTATACAACATACAATTCAAATCATATAATCATGCAGTAAAATAAATCAATAGATTATTCGAGATAGCTACTTTTCAGAATTTTAATTTTAGTTCAAATAAAATCATTTAAAAAAATATCCGCGCCCTAGTTTTGTGACGAAAATACTTCAGTTTGTCTATTTATTTACGGTCTTACAAACTAATATACTTAAAAAATTACTTTCTTATTTTGCTTAGACATTATTGAAAAATTATAAATACTTATGATCAAAAAATAATTACAAAAGTATAATTTTAATAGTTTTATCATCACGAGTTTTCTGCGTTTTTGAATGTACCTACTATCAAAGCAAATTTTGAATAAAATAAAATCGATATTGAGTTATTATGTTAAAATGCCGGTATGGAGAATAATTAATCTTTCTCATCGGAACCGCCCTGTACAGTTTCAAGGGTATGATCGCAAAATCATCATTTGACGAAATTTAAATTCTCGGCCGCTGATTAATGGCTCAAGCCGAAACATGCAGGAAAGTAACCCTGTTGACACCGGTGAGGTTAAAGCAATGTAATTTCCTGCCTTATAATTGAATGAATGTAACCTTTGTGTTTTATTTGTTTGCAGGAATACCCCAGCCAATGTACCGGTGGCTCAAGGATGGCCAGCCTCTCACTGACTTCAGCCCCGAGTTGTTCTACAAGATACACAACACCAAGAGGTCGGATGCTGGCGTCTACCAGTGCGTCGCAAAGAATGATGTGGGGGCTGTGTACAGCGAGAAGAATCATGTCACCATCGCATGTATGATCATTTTATAATATAAATAATGTGTGTTGTGGTTTAGAAGAACAATGTTTTTTCTCATTTAAAAAAAAAAGAATTCAGAATGGTGACGTATCCTCAGAACAATGCTGCAAATGTAATTATAGTCATCCGCACGATTTGCTTTCATAATCCAATTAAAATTACATATGTATGTTTGAAATGTCACCAAGTTGATGTGTAAACAAAATTAATGCTTAATCCTGTCAATGATAGGATTACACCGTGATTAGGATTGTCCTATCTATTTTAAAATCAAACCATGTAGTACTTTAATAATTTAGTGACTGACTACCTTTGCAGTTTTATCTAAAATGAACAATGTCTACCTACCAGCACATTTGTGGTAAACCAGATAAGGTGTTAATATTTCTTCTCCTACAGATATGGATGTATTCAAGGAGATAGCGGAAAAAACTATCTTTGTTGAATCTGGAGATGCGGCTATCATAGATTTACCACCCATCGACTCCAACCCTCCTCCTTCGGTGTTCTGGCAGGATCAGGATGGTCCGCTTAGCTACAATCAGAAGTTTGCCCTCACTTCCAACCATCAGCTGGTCATCCTTTCTTGTTCTCAAGAAGATGACAAATCCTACAGGTACTTATTTAAATTTCCACACAGTATGTATTATTTTTCAGTAAAGCATGTTTACTTTATTGTTATTGTGCATTCCTAATATCACTTTTTATTTTATTTTAGGGCTCGTGCAATCAATACCCAATTAGGAAAAGAAGAAAATAGTCCTTTTATTGCCCTTAAGGTAAATGGAGACACTCAAAATGAAATACCTCCAGAAATTATCATTAAACCAAAAGATACTCAGGTAGTCAAAGGACAAGATACAAATCTTCAATGCATAGCAAATGCCAGGCCACTATACGAACTGGAAACTCTGTGGTTCAAAGATGAAATGATAATTGAAACTACCGGAATTACTTTCAATTTTAATGATCCGTGGAACAGGACATTGACTTTGATATCTGCAACCTTAGCTCATTCCGGACAGTACGCTTGCCACATTCGTCTCAAATCCGGAGGTTATCCTACCATTACAGCTGTAGCTAATGTTATCGTTCAAGAGAAACCAGTTTTGCTTAACAATTTAAAAACAGAAACGTTGGGTGAATACGGATCCATTGTGAAGCTGGACTGTGATGTACAGGGAGAACCACTACCCGGAATTACTTGGTTCAAGGATGGAAAGAAGATCGGCAGTGCCGGGAGTCTGCCTGATGATAATCAGATTGATGAAGTGGAACACGGAGGAGGAAGGTACTCTGTAGAAGAAGACAGATCCCTGGTAGTAAAAGGATTGCGGACTGAAGATATGGGGATATTTCAATGTATCGCAGACAATGATGCTGGTGAAGCATCGGTCTATACATGGTTAAAAGTTAAAAGTAAGTTTTCTCAACATCATCTTATGAAATTATATTAATATCTTAACAATTTTTATGTCATCTGATATCATCTAATACCTCAGCTTTCAGTAATTCATATAACAATTTATTCTCATTCTAACTAACTTATTGCTTTGACTGGTCCAGCGGGTAAGCGTTATAGAAGAGCGACGCAACCCAAAATCATCCGAATGAGAACGTCCGACAAACAATTAAAGAATTTCCGTTTTGATTCTGGCAGTAAGAAAGACTTCATTTTGAATAATGATCAATTTAAGAAATGTCTCATAAGTAGATGACACATTTTACTATCAGCTGGTGCACTGCATTTTTTTAAATTAGAATTTTTTCACATTTTTCACATCACTTCTTTCCCCATGTGTGTTTTATTTAGTTAATTTAGTGTATTGAGTTAAGTGTGTTTACTAAGAAGCTCATAAACTATATATAGTTTAGTTACACTGTTTGTGATTTATTTTTTATCTAGTTTTTTGCATTATTCTCTGAAAATCATTGTTTAGTTTTGACAATGCCACTAAAAATAATCATTGCATCGGCATTATTAAATGGGCATTATTAAATAATGTACGATCGCCACAAATTACCATTTTATTCTTAATGTAAACTTTATCGATCAATGCAACTCTACAGATTAAGAAAGTGTTGCTAAATTAAGGTGGTTCTTATTTTGTTATACTTGATTGAATGTTTTGAAACCAGTGAACTATGAAAAGAAGGCACTAACTACAAAAAATAAATTAGAACAATTTTTGTGATGCATGAAATTGAGTCATACAATAAATTGATATTGATAAAATGACTTAGTGATAAGATTTATCAATATCATGAAAGAGATTATGAAAAAGATCATAATATTAGGACAGAAGAATTAATCTGAAAACCTAACCTTTATACGGCCGAGACATAACAAACATTTTTAACATATTTTGAATTTTTTCCTAGAGTTTCACTGGTTTTACACTATTTTTTTAGTCATGCATTTTAATTTAAAAAAATTGTAATGTTTTTCATTTTGCAATTTTTAATTTAATTTTTAGCAAAATGCTTAAATTCTGAAACACCTTTAGTGCATGCTCTCACAACTACTAACTCTTTAGGTGACTAGATACTTTATTTTCCAGCTTACAAGATGCACTGTGAAAAATAAGAGATTCATTAAAATTGGATGTGACCAATCAATGATACATATTATTATTATCTCTTACAAAGCTAAAGAATATTAGTTAATTTATTATATGTGTAATATATTCAAAGGAATGTAATCCTTTTTGCATGAATGTTACACTTGGTTTCTTGTACTCTGGAAATTAATGGTTTTCCATTTTGGTGTGTTGTGTAATTAACCATTTGTGTGTGTACGCTAGCTTCGCTACCTGTCCTGGAGCAGGGTCCTTCCAACCTGACGGTGTTGGATGGAAAGGATGCCACACTTCCTTGTCGGGCCGCTGGGGCGCCCACCCCCAATATCACCTGGTATTTCAATGGTACGTTGATCCCTTTGTACATATCAACTCCTAGCACATCAACTTAACAAAGGAAATATTCATCTAAAGTAAGGTATACTTTACACAATGCTCTGTGTAGCTTAACAGTATACATAAGCCACGCTGCTTTAGAAGATTTTCCTTTTGTTCTTAAATAGAGTTGTTGTAAACCAGCCTTAGTAATCTAAGTAATATAGATATATAGAAGACTTTTATAGTTCGATAGAAGTAGCTCGTTTAAAATACTGTTGTTTTCTTGTAATAAAAATATATTTCTTAATATTTGTATGTTTCACGATGTGGTGTTATTAATGCTCTTTGAATTTTAGACACAGCAATTTTAACAGCTTCCAAAGACACAAGTGGAAGAGTCCAGATATTGGACGAAGGCGATCTTCTGATAGCCGGAACATCCACTTTGGACACTGGAAAGTATAAGTGTGTTCGTGCAAATGAGGCAGGTTTCGTGAATGGAGAAGCTTTCCTTCAAGTAATGGGTAAGAATAAAAATCACAACTATTTTTTTATTTTGTGTGTTTAACTAAATATCATTTTACATATCGTTACGTTGATTATTGCAACTATTTTTTGTAATGCTTCAGCAATCTCATTTCTACTAATGTATTTATGTGGTAAAATCATGTATGACTGTGAAGGTCTGAAAATAATACAATTTCCTTGAGAATGAAAATTGTATGGCCTCATTTAAACTCTGCCGGGTATACTTGTTACTATTGTACAATATTTTACTCTTTTAAATGAAGGAGCAGACTCCCCCAGAGTAGAATCTAGCTTGACCTTGATATTGGTTGGACTTAAACCTTTCAAATAAAAGCATTGCATCACATAACGTAACAGCAACCTATCTTCTCTTTTAATTCATCTAAGGTTACAGCATGCATTCCTTAAAATTCCTCATAGAGAAAAGATAAGAGTTTTTACCACCGTAAATATAAATAGATTTTTATGGATGTAATAAGAGATTTCCAAGTAAGACATGGCACACTAAGTTAGTCAAGCTAGTAATAATTGCTCTAGTAGTCAAAATAATAGACCAGTCCGTATTAGAAGATGTTTGAAAATGAATGGAGCAAGTTGTGTGTGCAAAGACGGAGGTTTAAAATAGGGTTATGGTTTATTATCTTGTCATTTAAATTTTTTTTTATATAATGCTAAGCTGACAATTTTTTGCGTTCCAGTTCGCACCCAGATAGTGGCTCCCCCTGTGGACACCCGAGTCCTGCTAGGAACCACAGCCACGCTGCAATGCAAGGTGTCTAGTGACCCCAGTGTTCCATACAACATTGACTGGTTTCACAACAAGCAGTGAGTTACATACACATTTACAATACAGCTGCATTTCGGGAGAAATTGAGCAGAGTCCCATTTGTCAATAGAATCAGTGTTATAAAAAAAAAAGATGTACAAATTTGTAAACTTCTGACAAATAAATGTTTTTATTATTATTATATATTACCTACTAATAACACTTAAATGATGTTACAACATCCCTACCATTGTAATTTTGCCAGTGGAGTGCAGAACACTACTTCTTAACCTTTGAAATGCCGAGCTCTTCTGACCAAATACGTCTGTAGTGTGCCGAGGGTGAAAATCCCACAAACATAAAATATTGTTTTCAGATTATCAATTGGATAATATGTTAGCGCTCAACGGATATAAATGGTTACTTTTAGCACTTAAGAAGTGAAATTATTAAATTATTTTTACAGCCAACCTTACAATTTTTCCGTTTTTTTTTTTTTTTTTTTTACATAAATTCCACACAGGAAGCTCTGTGTAAAATGATTTCCCGCAGAGACTATGCCATCTTTGTGTAGCTTTGCTTTGTGCTTGCTGTTAGTAGGGTATTTTTAATGAAAGAAAGGAGTGAACCTGGGTCTTAACGAGACCCATGATTGGTGACATTTGAAAATTCTAAATGTAGCCTTACTTTCAGGATAATGGTGTCAGGGTCCCGCGTATGGGTAGGCCCTGACGGCAGTCTCGAAGTGAGCGCCGTGAGAGCGAGCGACGCCGGAGACTACACCTGCTCCGTCACCTCCCCCGGTGGCAACCACACCCGCCACGCCACCCTTGCCGTCATCGAGCTGCCCTTCGCCCCCACCAACGTCAGGGCCCTCAAGGTGGAGGGGCCCTCCCTCCGAGCCATTAATGTATCATGGACCCCCGGGTTTGACGGCAACTCTCCCATAAAGAAGTTTATCGTGCAGAAGAGAGAGGTTCCAGAATTAGGTAAAGAAGCTTTTCTAGTCTTTTGTTGAAATTTTGCAAATTACCCGTGTTTGTATGTCACGCACTAAGTAACACATTGTTCTTTGTACGTACAGTGGAAATTTGAAAACCTGCATTTAATGGGAACAGCAAAATGGCCCTAAAAGATGTACCCAATTATAATGCATATTATTGTAGCCTTTGTTTAACTCTATAAAATAAATGTTCTTCATTTTTATGCGAGTACTGTCAAAATAAGCAGTTGCTTATAGCTCATTAAAAACAGAATCTTGATCCTTTATATCAATTTTATTTTCAATAACGGAAGTCTTTGAGGTGGCCCAGGCTTTACGCAGTGTTTGAAATTTAATGTATACAATGACTTTCCTCTTGTTTTGAAGGTCAACCGTGCAAAATTTCATCAATCTCGAAATAAAACTGCAGATTTGTGTACAAATCGTATCCATGCCGCCCACTTGCAATCCGCCACAGACAATTTTCTTTTATAAACAGATTTTTTCAAAGTATTAATGGTTTTACTCTAATGCTTCTGATTGTCTGTTTTCTAGGTCCGATTCCAGATCCTCTACTGAACTGGATCACTGAACTGAGCAATGTTTCATCTTCCCAACGCTGGATTCTCCTGACAGGGCTGAAGGCAGCTTCTGCATACCAGTTCAGGGTATCAGCAATCAATGCCGTGGGTGAAGGAACTCCATCCGAACCCACCGGGGTAGTTACCTTACCGCAAGAAGGTATGCCATCAACCCCAACTTAATCCACAATCATTATGGGTGTTACAATTTAATATCAAGTTTGCACCAATTAACCTAATCATATTTTAGTAATCCATATGTCCAAATATAACATCGTTAGATTTTTGGAAATATCATATTCAAACCATCCAACTTTTATGAAAGTACTGGATACGCTTTGTCACTGATTGGCTCTGTTCATGAATCAATGTAAAATATGTTAGTACACTCATTACTGCCATTTCTTTGTGTATGTACATGCAAAATAACAAATCCTGAAAAAGTTATATTTCAATAACTTAGAAGCATTCCCTTTTAGAGCTAGCTCTTTATAAGTCTTTTGATGTTGAAATCGTAAGCTAGTGGTTGATAAAAACGGAACTGGATTTGTATTATTTGGGGAAGAAATGTAATATTTTCCCAGTTTATTTATTATAGTCTACCAAAGATATGGCTGCGTGTTTCAATCATTTGTGTACAGAAAACTCAAATCCATAGTTACTGGTATTGTATTGTTAAACAGCCAGCGACATCTGCTGCCAAGGTATTATTATGCTTGCTCAATATTTCATGTCAACACATTTCACTTTTTCTTTTTGATTACATATCACTTCTCCACCATGTTCTCTTTCTACTCCTGTCTTGGAACCTAAAGCATACAAATGTAGCGCAACTAAAACATTTATTATTACTTTGCTTTATTTCCTCAATGTTTGAATTTGTGAAAATAAAACAAGGTGTATTATAAAATTTGGCCACTACAATATGGGCATGTGCCTAGTGTGATAGCCAAAAAATTACCCATTTACTGTAATGTATAAACTTTACTGAATAAAGAACATTAAAAAAAAAAAAAATTTGAGATTTTCATTAGATTTATCTGGATATCTTTGTATGTAGGTGATACCTACACAATGCTTGAAATTAAAGAAACCAAATACTTATTTACCTTTTTTGTTTTTAAATTCATTGCATTCGTTGTTAATCTTTGTCATTTTTCTCTTCTTTTTGTTAGTCGTAATTGTTATATGTTCATCATTAAATTTATTTATTTGTCTAATCATCATCTGCACACTTCTGTTGTCAATTACTTTGGTGTCGATGATTAAATATATGTATGTGCATCTGGCATGTTTGCACGATTTAAAATGTATTCAGTTTCATCCATCTTTTTTTCTATCCATATTTCAAAATACTTCAGTATAGTATTTTGCTAATTGTCACATTGAATTGTTGAATTTAGGCAGTTTTCAGTGCTGCATGGATAAAACAATCATTTAATAATTATTGTACTTCAATATTGTTTTTAGGTACCCACACCTACATTACTTGCATGTTGACAAACTGTCATAAATTTAATGTTTGCTTGTTCTTACATGTAATATTTTAATCAAACTGATGATTCACTAGTTCACATATATTATTTTAATTGATAGCTCCATCCGGCCCTCCATTGGGATTTGTCGGATCGGCGAGGTCATCTTCAGAAATCATAACACAATGGCAGCCACCAATGGACGAACATCGAAATGGCCACATTCTGGGCTACGTTATTCGATATCGCCTTTACGGCTACAATCACAGTCCTTGGACAAACCAGAACATCACAAATGCAGCTCAGAGGAACTACCTTATCCAGGATTTGATAACTTGGAAGGATTACATTGTTCAAATTGCCGCTTACAATGACAAAGGTGTGGGAGTCTTCACGGAAGGTGCTAAGATTAAAACTAAAGAAGGAGTTCCTGAAGCGCCTCCCGTCGATGTGAAGGCTGAAGCTTTCAATTCTACAGCCATTACTGTTTCTTGGACACCTCCAGACCCTCAGAAGATTAATGGAATCAATCAAGTAAGATATATTTACGCAAACACAACCCATTCAAGATACTGACTTTGTAAACTCCTTACATTTTAATTCTAGGTTTATTATTTTGATACAACGATTAAACATATATCTTTGTAGGGCTACAAGTTGCAAGCTTGGCGCTGGGACCCAATTGAAGAGGTGAATGTGGAGAAGCGAGTGATGAGCGTTCCACCGAGTTTACTGGACCCGTTAGCGGAACAGACGGCTATGATGGGGGGATTGGAAAAGTTCACTAGCTACAATATTACGGTTGTCTGTTTTACCGATCCCGGGGATGGTGAAAGGAGCGACTATGTACTTGTCACCACAAGCCAAGATGGTATGTAAACACGTCATTAACGCTAAATAGACAAGATATTAAAAAAGAGTTGATTTTATCTTTTGATTGTGTTTTATTTTCTCAGTTCCTGACGAGGTTGCCAGTCTTCAGTTTGACGAGATATCGGATAGAGCCGTCAAAGTTGTTTGGACGCCACCAAAACAGAGTAATGGAATTCTCACTGGCTATAGACTGAAATATCACGTCAAGGATTTTATTAACACCATGAGGGAAGAAATGTTGTCTGCAAACATTACGTCTATCAAGATTGAAAAATTGGAGGTAAGTAAGGCCTGGATGAAGATTTTAATTTACAAAATCTTAAAAATCTTTGGACGTTAGATAATATTTTAGTGATGGAACATTTTTAATTGCCTTTTGTGTGCATCACTAAGGTCCAGATTTAATACACGGTGTAATATATTATAATACTAATAAATGTGTTTTTTGTTTATAGGCTACTACATTCTACATCTTTGAGATCTGCGCCATGACTGAGAAAGGTGATGGACTGGCCAAGGAAGCTTCAATTCAATCGGGGGTGAAGCCCGTCCTGCCACATGCTCCCTACAACCTCGCTCTCTCCAATATTGAAGCCTTTTCGGTAGTTTTACAATTTACGCCGGGATTTGACGGCAACTCTTCAATATCAAAATGGACAGTACAGGTAAATAACAATTTTGAATTCGGTTGTAGTAACTCATTTGAAACTTTACATCTCATTCTCAATTCTTACAAGTACGCATTTAGCGGCGTATGGGTTAATACCAAGTATATAATATATGACATGCATGCGGATGTCGGGGATATCTGGAAGACACGACACGTTCTAGTGAGTCATATAAGTACTTGATTTGGGTTATCTATTATTTGGGAGGCGGGTATGGGTACCGCCGCCACGGGAATCATTTATCAGATAACCAACACCTCTGCCATAAGTCACCACAAGTGGTTCGCTACGTTTAGTGACTAAGCAGGGATGCCCGGGTTCATGGGGTGAGGTTTCCCGGATCTTGGCGGTGGATGCGTCTGCCCACCAACTGAGTGGCAAGCTGGAGATTTTTTCACCTCCAGCAGATTTTTTCACCTCTCGGAATATTGCCTTGCCTCTTAATGGTAAGGATAGATTCATACATCTATCACTTTTGGACACAGCGACCCCAGATTCCTACCCACCCCTCATACCTTTTTCCTTCCGAAAAATTCCCCTCCTTCCTTTTCCTAAAAGGCCCTCCACACAGCATCCTCAAAGATGACATAGACCCCGAGGGGAATTATTTTCCTTAGGGCCTCCTGTGTGGAGCTATTGTAAAAAAGAAAAGAAAAATGTGTAGAGCAGAATAATGGAAACATGTATTGTTTGAAACAATATAACATGAGTGTGGTTGAGTAAGGAATGTATGCCAAAACAGAATGTTATGGCAATCCATCCTCTGGTCTGAAAAATGTGAAGTGATTTGGAATCTACTTTTAAATGCGCCAATATATATTTTTATATGTAGTTATTTTTAGATAAGTACTCTTTTGTAAAAGACATCAGCATATTATTTTTAATTTTAATCTGATTGATTGAATTCTTTTATTTGCAGGCCCAAACAGCCAGAAACACAAGCTGGATGACCATCTTCGACATATTCGCCCCCGATGCCCAGTCTATCATAGTAAAGACCCTGGTTCCATTTACAACGTACCGCCTGCGCCTAATTGCCACTAACGTTGTGGGTTCATCAGCCCCCAGCGCTCCGTGCAAAGAGTTTCAGACTATTCAAGCTCCGCCGAAGAATGCACCGAATAATGTCACTGTTAGGGCTGTGAGCGCTAATGATTTACGTGTCAGATGGATCGTAAGTTTAGTGGTCGATTATGCATAATTCTTTTTTGACCATTATATTACATGTGTTTCCTTTTTGCCTCCGTGGTGGAGTCTTGACTTTAGACCTAGGGGCATGGGTTTGAAACCCGGCAGGGGTAAAATAAATTGAATTCCACCAGAGAAACCACCTTTCAGAATTGAAACATTGCATGAAATGGCTTTAGATAAATTTAGTTACCACCAGATCTTAATAGCCAGGTGCTTCCTAACCTCCCTCTTTCGCTTCTCATGTATTAAAATATATTTTGTTAAATAGACACGTTTGTTTTATATTAAATGAACTTATGTCTTTTCTAGCCATTGCAACAAACCGAATGGTTTGGAAATCCCAGAGGCTACAACATAACCTTTAAAAAGGTGAACGCAGGTACGGTGGAAAGCGTTCTTATCGAAGACCACACTTCCAACTCTCATGTGCTGGATGGTCTTCAAGCGTGGGCGCAGTATGAAATCAGCGTCATGGCCTGCAATGAAGTCGGATCCTCACCGGGAAGTCCACCGGCCATTGAGAGGACTAGAGAAGCTGGTTAGAATTTTAATAATACAGTATCTATATAGATTTAAGAAAATCACCTCAAAAAATTAATAAACAGTTGAAAGTATTGGTAAGTAGTTCATGTTATATATACCCTTAGCTTTTCTACTAATGCTATCATTCCTTGATGATTAATCTATTCATGCAAGATGATGTTAAAACTAAAAAGCTTTCGTACTAGGTGAATCATTTCTTGAGACCAGCGCTGCAGTTCAAAGGATAGGTGCAAAGCTGTGGATGAAACCACCGGCGAACATTGTCGAAGCGCCGCAATAGCGAGGGAGCTCAAATAATATTATGTATGCTAATTTTTTTCTGTTATTTCAGTACCTTCTATGGGCCCATCCAATGTGACGGCTAACTCTACATCTTCCACCACAATAGTAGTGGTTTGGGGCTCCGTACCACCTCACCACCAGAACGGTATTGTGGAGGGCTACAAGGTTTGCTACGCCCCCCTTTCATCTCCTTCTCTGCCTGTGTCACTCTCCCTACGAGTTACACCGCCGGAATGCAAACTGATCCCGTCCAATCAAACCCACACATCAACACTTACCGAATTGAGAAAATATGTTAATTACCAAATCCAAGTGCTGGCCTACACCAGGCTAGGAGATGGTTCATTGAGCAAACCGCCAATCACAGTTCAAACCTTCGAAGATGGTAAGTCATGCGTCATACTTACTATTGCAAAGATTTTCAATATTTCAACCTAATAATAATATGTGTATTATGTAATGCAAAGAAAGAGTTATAAAGTATTTCTGTATGTTTTTTAGCTCCCGGCATGCCGTCTAATGTTTCGTTTCCCGATGTCTCATTTACAACGGCTAGAATTATATGGGATGTTCCCGAAGATCCAAATGGTGAAATACTGGCGTATCGTGTAACTTATCATCTCAACAGTACCAAAGAACTCATATTTTCACGAGAGTTTTTACCATCAGATAGAACATTCAGGTAAGCTTTATAACCGGTGGTTTATTTATGACCTAAGAGTAGAATGCTATGATTTAACGGGTTCATTGCCAGCCTTGAATAGTGAGAGCAAAACTCTGATTTTTTTATATTCTCATATTGGCTCTATGCTATTAAAAAGTAAAAATATTGGTGAAAGTTTTCATGGCTCCTGAAATCACGCTGTTGTGATATCTTACATGTTTCAGCTTACTCAACAATGGTCCCTGTTCCTTTTATTAACCTTTTAAAGACTATGTCGTTAAAGAATTTGCGATACCTGTGGACTGGTATTTCAAATTCTCATACATATGCGCCATGCATAGATGACACTCGTCTTTTAGGTACGCAATTGGTTGGCATGTATACATGATAATATTGGTCTAAATTCTAACATCGACATTTTCTCCGATTCACTGCCCAAATTTAAAAGAGCATCATGTCAAAAATATAAATTGTTCAATGCATATCCATACATACCTACATACATACACACACACTCACACTTTCCCACTACACACATCACCCGGTAATTACTTAATATGCATACCATAAAAAGACACTACAATGAAACACATAATAGGTACCCACCATGAAATATACTTATTATGTAATTGTAAATTGTTTTCACCAATGTATCTAATGTACTGTTTGTTTCTGTTTATAAATAAATAAATGATGCTCCTCTAAAAAAGGGTTAAGGTCATCAGAAGTACGAGACGTGGGCCATAAATGAATCAATGATTCAGTAAATAATTTACAACATTTTCTATTTCCAGGGCAACTGGTTTAACATCTGAGCGCTATTACCTGTTCACGGTGACCGCCCAGACCAGGATCGGCTGGGGCCAGACGGCGCGAGCCCTGGTGCTCACCACCAACAACCGCAACCCCCCCCAGCCCCCCTCGCAGCCCCAGGTGTCTCAGGGACAGCTGCAGCCACATCACATCACCTTCTCATGGACCCCTGGGAGAGATGGATATGCACCTCTCAGGTTTGTTGTTAATCCCGTCATAGAAGCCAAAGACTGGATGGGATTCCAATTAAAAATCAGTATTAGTTAAACTTCGTAATCTCTTATCAACTGGAGCGACCACGCGAAATAAATAAATTTTCCTCGATTGCTCGAGATTTTCCAGAAGATCATTTTTAAAATTTTTCGCCAACATTAAAAAAATCATAAATTCCAATTTAACATGGAGACATAAAAACTTATGATAGTGCTATATAGCCAATGAATTAACCTGTATTTTACCGTTTATCTCATATTTGTAGGAATTATTAAAAAAATCATAAAGTTTATGATTTAGTTTATGCGCGAATCTTTTTTACTTTGAAATTGCCGTGAGGGGTACTTATTCGACTCAACATAAAATATTTTTAATTTCTGTATGTTATCTGTGGTATACTTGATAATGAAAGGTAAACAGCTGATCAAAAATTTGACGGGAAAAAACATTTTAAAATTTTATTTTTAACATCGTTCTAAAATAGTCTACGAAGTTCGGATTTGCGACATCTATGGTCGTAAGTTCGAATTTGGGACGTCTATGGTCAAAATAGATAAAGCATTTCAATAGCTTCGTTTTAAAATAAATGGCTGACCATGGAAAGGTTTTTAATAATTACAATAAATGTTTTACGAATGGTAGGAAAATGTGGTCCACTTTTGGACCGCTATCAATTGCAGAAAAATAAAAGTGGTCCATTTTTAAATAATCAGTGTGTTTTGAAAATTCAATGTCTTTAAAGTTATCCCTAGGACATGAAATGATTTAAAAAAATATATATTATTGGAGATTTTTGTAATAATGGGAAACGATTTAAAATATACCACCTCATTTTTATTTCCATTACCCTCAGGATTCAGTTATTTTGTTATGTGATAGAAAGAAGCGTCTTTGGTTGACAAATAACACGAGGATATGCAATTAATGTCTCTGTTATGAGCTTAGCGTTGGGTACATGGTCATTTCGGCATATAAGTTAGCATATGATATTTTCTGCTGAAGTCACCTATAATATATTTATCTGATGAAAAAATTATTGATGCGCTTTCAAATAGAGATAAGAAAAAATAATGGTGTTTTTATGATAAATTGTTTTAATTTAGTTTTTGTAATAAAATGTTGGTCCTCAACAGATACTACACAGTGCAACTGCGAGAGAATGATGCCACGTGGCAGTCCATACCTGAAAGGGTTGATCCATTTGTCACCTCATACACCGCCAGTGATCTGAAACCCTTCACTTCCTACGAATTCAGAATTAGAGCCACCAACGATATTGGACCAAGCCGGTACAGCAAAGAATCGGCCAAAGTGAGGACTCTGCCTGCTGGTTAGTGAACAACAAATCTATTCATTTAAATATTTTAATTAGCGTATTAGATGCCTACTATAGTAATTGTGACTAGCAGTTAAAAACCCGGTCTGCAGGTTTTTGCTGCGGGCGGCTTTTAGTTCGGCTTCGCCCGGTTTCAGTTTTGTGACCATTTTATAAATCCGATAGGAACTGGTTCCTAAAATAGCCAGTTTCTCGGATCCACTGTGATCCAGTGACAGCTAGACACCGTCGGTGACTCACCGAGACAAAGTAACAGTGACAAAGTAATCGAGACACGCAATGACATTATATGTAATTTATAACAACTTCGTCAAGTATTGCCGACAATCTTTCCAAATCCGGAAGGATACTTGAAGTATAAAAATCCGTAGCACTTATACCTAGGGGGGAAATAATCACATGCAAGCTGTTGACGAAAGTAGTGACATCTTGTGTCGAATTCTTGAATTTGAAACAAAACTATAACAGTAGCTTCGTGTGAAACTCCACGTACACAGATGTTATTTGAGGCGCGGCCGTTAAGCGTGGCGTCAGCATGCACTCGTGGATGGGTTCTGAAATTCAATCACACGCAGATGCTACGCTATTAATACTGTTTGATAACCTAGGATTGTAGGAAGATTGAAGCACATTTAAGCTCATCTAAACACTTGTCTTTTTATTGCCTTTCTTCAAAATAGATTGCGAAAATTAAAACAGAGAGGAAGCCATTGTTTCTTATGTAGTTATCTTATAATCTGCTGGGCTGTATTGGGCTATGTTGGAACTATTTAAAACTACTACTAGTAAAGTTATCTATTCTTTTCAGCTCAAACTATCACAATATGTAATACTTATACATACATAATTTGTCATTGATTCTGATTCAACATCTTTTTTGTTTTCAGCGCCAAGTAAAAGTGTACAAGGTCTGAGAGTAGTGCCAATCACTACAAACAGCGTGAAGGTCTTCTGGACTCCTATTGAACAGAAGTATTGGAGTGGTGACACGGAAACTGGAGGGTATAGAATTGTATACCAGCCTGTTTCTGATTTCCCTACAGTTTTGCAGACTCCACTGAAAGAAAATGTGATGGGAATAAAGGTTGGTATTTTTTCCTGTTAAATCTTATAATTACGTACATACTGCTTAATCTTTAACTGTTATTAATTATTGTTTTTAAGAAGGTTACGAAGGTAGCATTCCGTATTTGCTAGATCTACCTGTTGAATTTTTGATCCCTTTTATGTGAAATTTTATTTAAATCATTTCAAATGGGCAAAGAGTTGGCCATCCGTCTTGGAGTCTGAAGATTCCTTCTGAATCTGTACACTTTTTTTTAACCAGTACGAGCTCATTTTAACAACTTGCATAAAGCTGATTTTTGTTAAAACTTTCTATTTATTAATTTAATCTCACTTATGTATATATATAATATTGGTCTAAATTCTATATTTTTTCAATATAAAATGAATGCTATTTACTGTTCACAATGAAGACGTAAAATAACTGACCGTTTCTAAGCTAGATTATTTATTCATCAAATTCCAATTCTATCAGGACTTTGTTTTCCTTAAAATTTACAGTCTTGTGCTTTATATCGAGATTTTTAAACCTTTGAATTACTTTTACTATCAAGATGCAAGATTACATATGTTTTGCAAATTAATTACAACAGTAACATAAAAAACAATAAAAACCAGGCTACCTGGTATCACTTCTACTCACATAAACACGCTCTTCACCACAATCTACACATCTGCTCTGATGATGTCACTGTGAGACTGTCTGAAACGTTTGCTAAAGGAGGAGGAAGGGCAACATGGCATAATACCCCAAAAATCTCATAATACCCCAATTGTAATAATAATTTTTTACATTCCAGACTGACGAAATCATTCTGACGGACCTGGCCGTGGACACTAACTACGAGATAGCCGTGGGCGCTTTTAATTCCCAGGGCGAGGGCCCCGCGGGCCCCGTGGCAGCCGTGTGGGTGGGCGAGGCCGTGCCTACCGCACCCCCGAGAGAGGTGGCTGCCACCCCGCTGTCCCCCACTGAGGTGCACCTCACCTGGAAGCCACTGCTGCATAGCGCGCAAAATGGAGATCTTCTGGGATATAAGGTAACACAAATCACTGTTATTCCTTCGAAACAGTCAAAATGATTAAATAAAATAAGTACAACTGTCGACAATAAAAGTACATTAAAATATAGTACAACGAACGTGAGCAGCATTCTTCAATCATGCATTTTCTTTTTAAACTATGTATTTATACTTTTGGTCAACCAAAGCTTGAATTATTATTACAGCATCATGTCTCGTGCAAAGTTGCGTATGTTTAAGAAGTTAATATTAAGCGCCAAACTTTAATGACCGAATAACGACCTGATGTTGATACAGAAATCGTCGCAATAGCCGAGTTGAAGGTCTGAAAACCGGTATGCCTCCCCTCGTCCACTCAATTATGTTTCTCTCTCGCACATATGTTTTAAGCATCTTTCTCTTTCGCTTACGGTCATTGTAAAGTCAGTAAAGTGACTGTACCTGCGCGAGAATGGATCATATCAAGTTCAGGTCGGCATTTATGTTTGGCACGTACTATGCCAATGGTTTCGCTTTAAAATGTGTAGATTTTTATTTTGAAGAAACAATAATAATCTATTTGATGAGGTCCACAAGGTGACCTCATTTAATAAATGACAGAACTGGATAGAAGATACTAAATTAATACATTTTTTTCTACTTTAGGTGTTCTACTTGGTCACCGATTCTCCCCAAGAGCAAACGCTGCCCACCGGCAAAAGGATCGAAGAAGAGATTGAAATTGTGCCGGCAACATCCACCAGTCACAGCCTGGTGTTCCTGGACAAGTACACGGAGTACCGGATCCAGATCCTGGCCTTCAACCCGGCTGGCGATGGACCCAGGTCCGGAGCCATCTCTGTTAGGACCCACCAGGGGCTGCCCGGACCTCCGGAAGTTCTGAACTTCACCGATATAACCATGACCAGCATGAGGGTCAACTGGGATCCACCTAAGAAGAAGAACGGTGTGATTGTGGGATATATCGTGACGTATGAGACTACGCAGCAAAATGAAAGTAAGCACATCATAATCTAACTGAAAAATTGCACACTAACTTTGTGTTTACTCTTTCCATTAATCAACATCTCTTGTTAGCTGCAAAGTTCTTGTACATTGTAATATTTGGTGTGAAGCAACCGGTACCACAATGTACAAATAAATCAACGAGTCTGTCTGCTGAGCTGCAGCTCGATTGGATGTGGTTTAATTTCTCTGTCCAAGATTTGCATTCATTCATTGACAAAAACAAAATCGAAATTCAAATAAATTTATTTAAAAAGTAGTCCTTTCATTACAAAATTAGTTATGTATAACATTTTAGGGTGGGATTTTTACCTCATTACCACATTACACGCCCGTAATACGATGGTCGAATTATTTTATTCAGTCGAGTCAATTTATTTAATAAATGTGGTTTGTACAAGAAGAGTAAAAATATGCTTTACATATTATTTCGTGATTTCTTAATTTCAAACCTCTAGTTTTTTACGAAAATAATTTAATATTATATTAGTTCTTTGGTGGGAAACCAATACATTTAACCGACAACAACGCAACCTTCTTGTTCAAAACTTATCATCATTGACTGCCAATCGCTGTAATTTAAAGATCGCTTTGCAGATTAAGACTTGATTCTAACCAGCAAATAGTCATTCTAACTAGCAAATTAGCCAAAAAATCATCACCGTTGATTGCCAAATGCCATAAATCAAAAATCACTTTTGCAGGTGTGCATCGGATTCTAACTAGTATTATTTTATTCCAGAATTCAGCAAACAGGTGAAACAGAAAGTATCGGACACAACTCTGGTAGTAGGCGGGCTTGAGGAAGAGGTTGGCTACACATTCAGCGTGCGCGCCATGACCTTGGACTTGGGCCCCGCAGTTTGGGGCAACGTTAGCACGGGGCCCCAGCCCGGGTCCCCCGCCGCCCCCCGCCAACTGGCACTCACCAGGACCCCCGCTGGAGTGGACATGCACTGGCTTAACTCGCCTAGCGGAAAGGGACCCCTTCTTGGATATTACATTGAAACCAGAAAGAAAGGTCAGTTCAACAATACATATATTATTTAACTTCTAAAACGGCTTCACTTTTTATAATCTGTTTGACTTTACCCCAGATTTAGAAGCACTTTATTTTTGTTCAAATGTGAAACTGGTACATTTTTAAATAAGCAAGGATTTTTATAACATCTGGGTTCAGGGATGCAAAATAATTAAGGTGCTCAAATTGACATTTTCATAAATATGTAGATAAGCTAATAAATATAACTTTAAAAAAAAAATGTTTGTAATACTGACAGTTTACCAAAGATTGTCATACTAATTATATGTATGATTGAAATTAATTTGTTTGCTTACAATAATACGCTTGAATTTTACTTTCACAAATGTCAGCCATCGAGCGAGATGTGTATAATAGTTATTTCGCTTTATATTTACATGTATATTTTATTATAATAATATGTACCATAACAATAATTTTGCTTACAATATTTTTAATACAACAAAAATGCATAATTATTATATTATATTATCTGCAAAAGTTCTGATAAAGATGATGGTGATTTTTTTACTACAGCAAAGGAAACATGGCAGTCCTGTAAGTTTCCTTACGTATTTTCATCACGCACATGTTTACATCAGATTCAGATATTTGTGCCATCCCCTTCAATGCATGCCATTCCTTCCATGTTTCTGTATGATCTTTTCATAGTTGTAACTAAAACCTTAGACTTAACATCTTCATACAATATTTGCATAGACTTTCTTTTTACTACAACTTTTTTAATAATATTTATTATGTACTTACTAATTAAACTCCACTTTTATAATATTCCATCATTCCATGCACAATATTGCTTATTCTCCTTTTTTTATTAAAGACACATAATATGTACTTATTTGTATCATAAATTATAAACTTCTTCACATCTTGCTTGCTTAGTTTTATATTTAAAAAATCTATCTTTTCCGTTGCCCTATTTGTGTAGGTATTTTTGATGATTAAATAATACACCTCTTCACTCTTTGAATATTGTATGAATGTATTGTGCATAATATAAGCAATATTGCCACTTCACAATTAAGAAGTCTTTTTGTGAACATTTTTGAGGGGAAGATGTTAACAAATATATATTTATAACAAAAATATATTTTTGGTTTTTTTCTTTCCCTCACAATTTTTCTCTAACCTCTGAGGTCTTAAAAGTATTTTGTGGATTATAATAATTGGATAATTTATAGAGCGCCGTTTTTGTGAAAAATCACCTCAAGGGCGCTGATTATGTGCTTTGTTTTCAAGAAACATAATTAGTTTCAATTGTAAAGATTTTCTTAGTTGATCATTATCAGATTTGCTTTTAAATTCTTCATAATTCTACATCCTCTAAACTTTCAGACGATTCGCGCTGGGAGACTGTCACGAGGACCAGCAACGGACCTCTGGAAGACTTTTCCATCTCCTACCAAACCCTGCTGCCTTCCACTGGTTACTCTTTCAGGGTGATAGCCTACAACAGCTTTGGAATCAGCTACCCGGCGTACACTGACGATATCATCATGACTCCGTCCAAACTGTATCTGGAATACGGCTATCTCCAGCACCGGCCGTTCTACAGACAGACTTGGTTCATGGTGGCTTTGGCTGCTATTTCTATTATCATCATCATTATGGTGATAGCGGTGCTCTGTGTGAAGAGCAAAAGCTACAAGTATAAGCGTAAGTATTCAAATATAAAATATCACAATTTTTTTCCTGAATTTTGTTACTAGTTAAGTAGTACATACACCGTAATTTTTAGCTTTAACAAAACCATTTATGTTATTAGTCATCATTACCCATTTAAATGCCAGGAAATAAGAATACGTTATGCTCAGTAAGAAAAGAAATGTACAATCTATCTAAAAGTATTTGATAAAATGAACGAAATCAAAGTAATAAAATAGAATTTATTTCAGAAGAAGCCCAAAAGACTTTGGAGGAATCGATGGCGATGGATGCGGAGGAGCGCGGCGAGCTGGCCCTGGACCTGTACCGGGCGCGCCACAACGGCACCCTCGGCAGCACGGGCACCCTGCGCCGGGTCCCGGGGGGCACGCTCGGGGGTGCCCGGGCCAAGACCTCCTCCGCACACCCCCCCGCCCTCAGCAAGTCCCCGCCCCGCCCCTCTCCCGCCTCCGTGGCTTACCACAGCGACGAGGAGAGCCTCAAGGACTACGAGGAGAATCCCGATGATAGTTCTGTCACCGAGAAACCCTCGGAGATCAGCTCTTCGGAATCACAGGTTTGTTTCATTCAATATTTTTGTACTGCAATATGATATTATATACTTTCCCAATTAGACATTCCTAGTTATTATGACATCTATTAATAATGATGAAAAATGTGGCAGCTTGTGACTTTTTGTGCTAAAAATTTAAGGTTTAAAAAAGTATGTAATCATATAAATTGCAGTAGCTGTTCAAAAAGGCCATTTTTTATTTGACAATCCGATGTACACCTTGACATATATACGTACATACCTGAAAATTAGCATATTATAAAAAATTATATATGTAGCACTCAAGTCAAATGTTGCCTTTGTCCTTGATCACCTTGAGCTCATCTATAATAATATGTATGTATTACATATATGTATAACTTATATTTTACTACCTTTGTTACCTCTCAGCTACAAGAAGCACCTAGACAGGAAATAAAATTGGTAATTTATCCATTTATTTAATCCATTGGACATAAATGCACCACGTATTGTTTGGCAAGAAAGTGTAGAAATTAATTAATTTGGAACTAAATTTTTTCATTACTATGGTAACACCGAAATACTCGTTTTGTCAATGACATTTTGTATGGCTCTTGGCTTTACTGACTTTAATCATATAGAACACACTGAAAATCGCTCGTTTAGTGTTTTTTTTTTCATTGTTTGCCTGTGCATTGTTTGAATTGAATTAAAATGAACAAACCAATACGTAGTGATGCAAGAGAAGTTGTAAACTGCGTGTTTCAACGCTGCCTAGCTGAATATCGTGCGAAGAAGCTCCTATCCAATTTGAAAGAAGTTTACAAACGAACTGCAGAAATGAATGGTACGTGGTATAGTTTTTTTTTAATAAATTTCATTAGTATTACAAGATTTATGCCAATTTTTGTGCGATTATAACAATTACAATCTGATTTGAGGTTATGTTTAAAAATCCGAATTTGACATTTCCATTTGACAGTTAATATTAGGCCACAAGAAAAATGGAATAACTCAATTTAAAAAAAAAATAATAATATGCAACTTCTTTAAACTCATAGAAATGTAACTTGTTCATAATTTTCTCTTTCTTTCTTTCTAAATGAATATTTACAGGTGTGCTTTTTTAAAACTACCTTCTATAGAATAATAATTTTAATGATGTTTTCCACATACAGGTAAATCTGAAAAGTAAGATAAATCGTCAAGGAAGGGAAAAGGCAGATGGAAAATTTGAAACACCGGGAAAACGGAAAATAGCATAAGTGTCGATGATTAAAAAAAATTGTTGCAAAAACGTGATGAAAATCGAGGCAGATTATTATGCACGAGGAAGTACTCTATATGATGATATAGATGAACTGATAAAACGTTTAGATGAAGATGAAGATTTGGAAGAAGAAGAATCATATGAGGACTAAGACAATAATTATTACACGTCGGGTGTTGAATAAATATACTCAGATTTTTAAATACCTATGTACCTACGTTTTTATAACAAAATAAACGCCCACTTAAAACCTGTTTTGTTTTATTTTACTTCTATTATATTATGTGTTTTTGTGCAAAATTTATGAAAATACAAACACGTTATGAAATATGCATTTTGGCTGAAGAGTTTTTTAAAACTTACATTCATTGTCTTATGAGCCATCACGGTGTTGCCATTTAAAACCAAGAAATCGATCGCAGCGCCATCATTTATTTTCTACACTTAATTGTCAAACTGTAGTTAATATTTTTTTATTTTCAAAATTTTAACTATTTTACACTACTTATAAAATTATGTAGGTAATAATAATAGACGTACATAATTTCTACGCCAATCTTGAAGATGCTAATATGGTGGTTTTTGTTACAGGGTTCTGAAAGTGAAAACGAGAGTGTGCGCTCCGACCCACATTCGTTTGTGAATCATTACGCCAATGTGAATGACTCGCTTCGTCAGTCGTGGAAGAAGCAAAAACCAGTGAGAAACTACTCGAGTTACACGGACTCGGAGCCCGAGGGAAGTGCCGTGGTTAGTTTAAACGGGGGACAGATAATAATGAACAATATGGCTCGCTCTCGAGCCCCCCTTCCCGGTTTCTCGTCATTTGTTTGACAGGACGCCTTAGGGAACGATATTGTGATAACAGATACAATTCATATTTAGTAAATTTTAGTGAAATGACTAATTTTTTATTCACATGTAGCGGTGACAAACACCCCAAAACAATTTGTATTATGTATTGTATTTCCTTATATATATACGACTTCACCACAAATATTTTATAAACCTCGAGACTTTTTTGCACAAATTTTAGATGCCATAATGAACATGAAATTCAGAATTTATTATAGTGTTTTAAGGACTAATATGTTAAGGAAATATGTACGATTTTACTACTTATTTCTAACTTTCCAAAAATATCATTCTCACTCAAACTAGATAAGTATTCTTATGTTTTATATTGACAATTTCATTTTTATATAATGTACCTATTGCTGTTTTAACATTTACATGTGTGGATGTAGTTAGTTTAAATAATAAATTTTCTCTAAGATTTAAAATTCAACATTCTAGGAAAATGATCACAATCATAGTTAATTATTATACATAACATTCATCTCACAGTTGTACATATTTTCTATAATATATGATTATTTCTGTGATTTTAAATTGAACTTATATGAGTAGGAGCTATTGTTTAAGAATAGCTACGACGAATGCAGTTGTAATATGCACGTATTTATTACCTGTAGCCTAGTATTATAGTTATGTTTAAACATGTCCAACATAGAACGTAAACATCAACCTGACATCCTCTGTAGATAAACGTAATTGGAATGAATGAATTTAAAACAACTTACAATTATTTACTGCCATTGAAAAATGTAACATTTCATTTTATTCAATTTTTCTGGATATTAACGTAATTTCATGGATATTTTAGAATGATTTTTTATTGCAACATTCCTTTTATTCGCTTTTTTAAATTTTGACTTGAGCTTCATTATTTTATTTAAAATGATTTTATGCCAATTTGAATGGGGCAGTATTCTGACCGACCCAGAAATTTGTATGAAAAACTGTAAAAAGGGATTTTCTCAATCACAGTGCGCAAGTTTTTATCATTATTTTTTAAATTCTGGGCAGTATATCCGACTGCTTGAGTTGGCTATTAATCGGTTGTTGCTAATTGTGCCATTGTTGTATTATCCACATACGATTAAAGAGCACCTTCTTGCTGCATGCCGTGCAATTTAATGTCAATTTTTTTATACTTACTGCATGAATGCTTAAACACAAGTAAATTATTATTCTTTTTATTGCTATGTTTTAAAATTTGTATTATTGTTGTTAAAACTCCTTAAGTATGAACTTGGTGATTGGAGTGTTAAATGTAAATGTTTATTTTTAATTTATGTGATAAAGTAAAAATAATTTATAGAGAATTCATTCTTCTGACATTTTTTTCATCTCATTGAAGTGTTTTAGGAAACAGAATATGTTGCATTTATACGTAGAGCATGATAAAAAGCACAAAACCCTAACAATCACAAATATTATGTTAATAAATAACTCTTTCACTGCATTCCCAATGTACATAAATGTATAAAATAACAGGCATGCTCGCAACTTTTTTTGACACAATCGTAGGTTTTCTTAAAATGAATGCATGCAACATATTTGTATGTTACCCAAGAGCCACTGAGCTCTGATTGCTTTCGTATCATATTATCCACAAAGCAAATGGGTCAAGAAAAGTTTTGCAGTATATCTGTTATTTTATAGTAGGTACCTACTACATATTATTAACATATTTTCATTGAACATATAGAAATTCATTTGTCATGTATTTATTTGACATTGCATAAAAAAGTATTAGGTGAAGAAAACTTGTTTGTACATATTTATTTATAATTTTAAGAATATTTACGTTATTGAATTTCTAATGAAAATATAGCAATTTTTGTAAATAAATAATGAAAAACATAAAATAATTTTGAGAACAGAATTGCCTGAACCTAAAAATATTTGATTGTTCTCAGAAAAAACTAATCAATTTTTAATTAAAATTACACAACTGCTTTCTTTAAAAAGTTAAAGTCTCCCTTTTATCATTGTTTTTAGCATATTCATAAACATATTTATTTATACAGCGTTCTCTCACTAATCTGCCACGTGTCCAATTAGTATAAATATGCTAAAAATTAAAACAGGTACTTCATAAAAACAAAACACCGATATTGATCTTACGTAAAATTTAAATTCTTGTGAGAATTTTTTAAACTTATTCAAACGAAAAATGTGGCATAACGAAATGAACAGAAACAAAGCGACTAGAAAGTTGCTAGAATACACGGAGGGTTAACCAAAATGTCCTAAAACAACAATGATGAACCTTGGTGATTTTTACAATGGTAAGCTCTAGCAAGCGTCAGTTTAGTAACTGTAAAGCAAGAGTAAGACAATCCAACCCAATTTGATGTCCAAATACCAACTAGTAAAAATAAGAGCCAATTATAGTAGTTGTCCGATAATCGAGCGGTGGATTACTGAGAGAGTACTGTATGTGAAGTTTGGCTTTGGTAATTATGAGTTTTTTAAAGCAAACAAAAGCAGTTTATTAGTCAATACACCTAGTTCAGATTATAAAGATATATTTTTGATTAAAAGTCATGTCACAATCTTTTAAAAAGCTTTTTATATGCATTAAAAATATAAATGGCTTTAGAACAAAGCATATTTCCTACATGATCCATTGTTACAAATATGTGGCAGCCAAGTTGAGTTGGCTAATAATGGACACATCAAATGTATTTAGTTATTATGTAGTATAATAGTAGTGGATCATTAGATCCGATCATTTCACTTGTATATATATATATATATATATAGTTATTTCACTGTTTTAATTGATCTCCCCATCATACTAAGACACCGGAGAGAATGTAAAATGTGATTCAAAATGGAACCAAAGGGTGTCTATGATTTTATTAAACTCGTAATGTTAACACTCATCTGTCATTTTGAACTGAGTAAATTTAGTAAAAGAATAAAAATGTATTACTACGTAATGTATAAAATTGTAAAGTAAAAGTACTGATAGTATTTAATGTATGTAAAAGTAATAATGATAATATTTCACTGCCTTTGTTGATATTTGTAAGAACACAAAATGGATCAACTGAACTAACATTGAATCTTGTATTTTTCATTAATACATGATCTGTGATTTAAAAGTTTTTTTCTTTTTGATTTTTATAATTATGTAATACCTCAATGCTTGCCTTAATACCTATCCTTTTTCCTGGTAACAATTGGTATTTTAAAATTTGTAGCTTGATTTATTTATGTCCTCAAAATTTAGTGACAGCGAACCTGATAAATCGTCGGCAGAGTACTTCACTTTTGACCTGCAGCTGACGCACAGGACTGATGCATGTGTGATTGAGCAGCACCCAAGATTCAAATAAAAAAATTTCAGAATGTAATAGGTCAAATGATACTCAAAAATAAAATAATTCCGGGTTTAAAAGGTGGCATATTCTTTATTCCGTTCCGTTGAAATATTGAAGAAGAAATATCTTTATTTTATAGGCTGCCTGTACACTCGTAAGTCGCTCATGGCCACCTAAGTGATTTATGGCCAAATTACCAATGTAAACGACAACAAAAGTCATTTAAGATAATTTACAGTAAGTTAAGAGAAGTTGTTCTTTCGAAGTTTTTTGACAGGTCTAATCGTGTCCACGCGAACTTCTAACCTTCTCAGAGCTTATCAAATCAGTTTGAAAAGTTGAGAAACTTGGCGTAAGAAATGGTACCAAAATGCGCCGTTGAGAGATGTCGAAAATTAAAAAACATGTGTTTTCATAGGATTTTTTTCCTATAAAACTATTATTTATTTATACCTAAAATCTATTTAGGTTAAGTAGATAATGACCCACCTTATTATATTCCGAAAACAATATAAAAATTACACTTGATAAAAATCAAATTAGCACTAGGTACCCACGAAAACAAAGTTAGAAACTTTTCTGATTTCAAAACCTGAAGAGATATAATTTATTTTTCATGTGGAAAAGTTTTCGGAAAACGAACATCTTTCTATTTAATTATCGGTCCAATCCTTTCTAATCGCAGTGTTTCTGTTTATAACATTACGTATTTGAATTCGAAATCGGTTGCCGTCATTCGGATAAAATGAAAGAACTCCATTAATTTCCGCCTTTGACGGTGCAAAAGCGCATGGGGAATTGTTTAAAGTTGTGTACACACACAGCTATAAAATATCATCGCGCATCAAATAACGCTCTCCATACAATTCCTTCAGACCGTTCACACCTAAGGGCCTTTTCAGACAGAGCTATCAAATATAAAGAATACAAAAGATCATAGCACGCCAAATATCGCTCTCCATACAATCCCTTCAGACCGTTCACACCTAAGCGCTTTATGCGCACATCAACCATAGACAATGCACATCTTACGCCGTAACCGCTCCTGAGCGCCCCCCACTCCGACGAAAACAGGAGAGGGGAGGTCATTTTAATTACAGAGCTGCCTAGACCGGTGGATGACAGATGTCAAGTTCACAGATTCAGTACAAAAAATATGCACTCCGTGGCCGCTCGGTAACTCATCTGACCCCCTCTCCTACCATAGGAAGAAATATTTGATAGCGTTGTGTGAACGATGCAAAACATAAGGGCTCGCGGTTCAACAGATATCTGCTCGCAGTTTATAGCTGTGTGTGTCCACAGCTTAATTCAAGCCAAATTCCATTTGAAAACTTTATTTGGGCCCTTTTAGGTCTTTATTGCCAAAATCACACAAATTTTACAGCAGCAAATCGTTGACAGGAAGTTTACCGCAAATAAATTTACAGATGTAAGACGGTCGCTGTGAGTATTTACCCAAGATGAACTTCCCAACATCCTCCGTGAGCGTTAATTACCACAAGTTGGATGTGGTTCCATGCCAACTGAGAACAAAATCAACTCAACACCTCTGAAAAGTCATTAAAAGATATGAAAAATATATAAAAGCTATGAAAAAAAAGCTATGGAAGGTATTGTCCAAGTATGGAGTGAATACGAATCTCATACAGGCAATTGCGTCTCTATATGAGGGAAGCATTGCATGTATTAGGGTGAACGGCGATTTTACGGGGTGGTTTGATATCACAAAAGGTGTTAAACAAGGCTGCGTAATGTCGCCGTGGTTATTCAATCTATACATGGATAATTGTATGCAAGAATTGAAAGAGATGGGATTGGGTGCGAAATTGAGTAATCTGAAAGTATGTTGCCTTTTGTATGCTGATGATGCGGTGCTGATAGTATGGAAGATCTACAGTCTCTCGTGTCAAGGATGAACGAAGTATGTATGAAGAATGAGTTAATGATGAATGTAAGTAAGTCTAAAGTCATGGTGTTTGAAAGAGAGAGTACGAAAACAGTATGCAATAAAGCTGTGAACGATGAATACTTGGAGCAGGTGGATGAGTTTGTTTATTTGGGAAGTATGTTTACGAGAGATGGGAAGGCTGAAAGAGATATTGAAAGAAGGGTGAATGCAGGTAACTCTATTAATGGGGGACTGATCGCCGTTGGCACCAACAAAAAACTGTCCAAAGACGCGAAACTAGCCGTCCATAATGGAGTACTGGTACCTACCCTGATGTATGGCAGTGAGGCATGGAACTGGCAGAGGAAGGATGAAAGTAGACTGAATGCTGTAGAAATGAGATCCCTGAGGCGTATGTGTGGTAAAACCATGTATGATCGTGTGAGAAACGCGGCTATCCGCAAAGAATGCAAGGCTGATGTAAGCGTAATGAGTAAGATCAAGAAAGGAACGCTCCGATGGTTCGGGCATGTAGAGAGAATGAACGAGGAAAGGAGTGTAAGGAGAATATATGACGCAAATGTGAATGGTAGAAGAAGTCGAGAAAGACATGGCACGATCAAGTGAATCAGATAATTAGTTTGTCGTAATAATTAGTATTTTAATATTAATTATTATATTTAGTATTTACTATGTAAAACTGAAAAGTATACTGTATGTCTTTCTCGGGCGTCCCCTAAATGACTTCTCTGAGATGGTTTTTCTGTAAATTTATCTGTAAGTTTATATGTAAACGCTCCTGTGAGTAACTTGTCAAAAACTTATGTTAAGTCGTAAATTTTACTTATGAGTGCAAAGCTAGCTATACAGTTGCATGAAAAACAAAGTCCCCAATTTTCTCTAGCTTTGGTTGTGATTATCTAATTTATATTTTGTCTGCATCATAAATTATAACTAGTATGCGGCTGGCGGTGGCAAAAACACTGGGAACGTATGGCGAGTGATATGCTGAAGTAGGCCAAAACCAAATGATCTTTTATAGTTAAGTCTGTTGGCCCCATAAAATAAATTTGACTGGTTAAATAACTATAATTTGATTGTTTTGCCTTTAATAATGAGCGGCTTTGGAATTTTCGTTTTGCCACCGCCAGCCGCCTACTAATTATAACCATACTTTTAGAATGGGATGGTTCTGTAGCTTAACATGTTGATGTTATTGCAATAAAAAGTTTAAGGTTTCAGAACGAGTCTGAAATTTTAAGGATGTCCAAGAAATTTTAAGGATGTCCTAAAAAGGAAAGAACAGACATTCAAAATATTCTAAATAAATAACATTTCATACAAGTTCTCACGAAATTATATAATATTCAAATAAAACAAACACGAGAAACTGCAATTTTGCAATATTTAATTATTATGTAACCGCTATATTCAACTGTCACAAAATTTTAATTTACTTTTATCTATATAACATATGCAATCTTCTCATGGAAATGTAACTAATAAAAAAAAAAAAAAAAGAAAAAAAAAAAACAAAGTATGTATGTAAATATTTAATATACCAACATATAATTTATCTTTTTTATCTTTCCACATACATATATAAATTTGTTTAAACACATTTCTTTTGGAACAAACATAGATGTGATTTACCCGCCTCGGAACAGACTTTGTCTAGTGAGGCGGGTAAAAGAAAAGAAAACAATGTAAATAACCATGATACTAAATAAACGCCCGGGTTGCCGGCACTGAAACTGAAACTGAAATTTGAGCGATGTATGAATTAATTGTTATAACAGCAGATTTTAGATAGATTGACTTTCTCAATTATTTGGATAGTTAGATAAATTGGCTTTATCAATTTATTGGATATATTATTAAATAAAAAAAATTATCTCCTTAAAAGTGACACAAGCAAGAAATATTAAAAGTAACACAAACAAGAAAAATTATCATCTTAAAAGTAAAAAAAAAAAGAAATATTGGGTGTTCGTTTTATCCATCTGTATCATTACTTTTTTTGAAATCATAAAAATCTGGTTTTTTTTAGAAAGTAAATGGAAAATTATAACAATTGTTTGAAAGGTACAGTAATCTGATTTTTAAATCCTAGTGCTGTAAATGCCAGTTGGTGATGAAACGATTTATTTGTCCTAGATACTTTTGAGGAAGTTCTTTAAGTTCACGCAATTCCCATAATAAACAGCGCTGTATAAATTACCAAGAGAAGCAAGCAAAATGTTTTTATTAGAGACATGCGTAATAGACAGCACAGCGAGGTGTAAATGGATTACATATATCGAAACCAAGGTATGCAAAAAAATAATGTAACATGCTACAAGAAATGTACCAGAACAGAATACACAATGCGCAACAAAAACCAGATTGTTTACATATAGAATAAGGAACGCAATAAAACGATGGAGAAATAATTAAGTGCATCAGCCCATGAATTTTATAGACATGTAAAATATTTCATGCAAAAGAAAACATATTTTTTCTATACCCAACAATGAAAAGCAACAAGTTCGTAAGTACATATTTGAAAAATGAATGTACAATATATGAACCATGGGAAAACAATAATTGTTGTGTAAAAATCTGGATAAGGATTGTGGAAAGGACCGCAGGAAGATGTCATTTGATAATATTTTAATTGTAGGACAAAAAGTAGAAAAAACCAAAAGGAGAGAATATAATGTTATGAAAATTTCCAACAAAAAACTATCGGAATAAGGATCGCAGAAAAAAAAATACAAACATGATTGTCAAATTATTTAATTAAACAAACTCTTCACATTTTTTAAACCAGTTTTTCATACTGACTGTAAGATCTTTTTGATAATCTCCCTGTTTAATGATAGCCCACGCAGCCAAATCAGCCACAGAGATATCGGCACCGCTCAACCACGGATTTTTCCCCAATTTGGAGTTCAGTGATCGGACAACGGATTGGCGTTCCTTAGCAGATGTCTGTGCTTGTAACCGATGACAAATATCAAGCAGTGAATCTATTTCCCAGGAAGAGGTCTGGTGTTTGTAGCTCAAGTTGCTGGGAATGGCGGCCACGAGATAGCGGATTATATTCACATCACCACAAATGACCACCGGCATGGTGGGGGATGTCACCAGTTGTGAGCCGATAGGAACTGAAATAGAATAAAGAAACAAATACTGATCATCTGGGCAAGAAGTTTGGGGGTACTGTGACTCCATATATAGAATTGAGCATAATCTTATACCAGCACTTTGTTAAATCTTATAAATTATAGTAGCATAGGTAATGTAGTCTTATTGATTTTTATTATAGTTTTGTTTTAGTTTCTATGTTACTCTTTGTTACCGTTACATGTTTTACTGATATGGTTATATATTTAATTCGTCAGTTACACATTACTTCATGCTTTAAAAACTTTTTGCGTAATTTTCGATAGCTCACCTAATTCTGTTCTCTATGTAATAATAGCCCAGCCGGGCGTAAAACCAAATAAAATAAACATTGATGTAATTTTGAATATCCCTCTGATGGCAATAATACATGGAACCTTTTTAGGGCCATCTGTTTCAACGCTTGCTAGAGTAGAAGTAATTGCTAAAGTTAAATTTTACTAAAATGCGTTTTTCAATCAATTTAACTGCTTGTTTTGAGTCTGAGAAATCCGAATTTTTTTGTTTTTTTTTTTAATTTAAAGAAAATTGTTAAGTTTAATTATTTAGTTCTGCAAGTACAAGTATGTGTTCTGCAAATAAAACACAATAACACTACATAAATAAAGGGCAATATAATCATGTCAAATCATAATTTTAAAAGAGAAGCTTATAAAAAATGAATCCACTACTGATGACTTAAGGCGCCGCAACCGGGCTCAAAAAGAAGAAGAGAGATGAAATTACGAATGTTAGAGGAGTGCGCTAATATTTAAAGCGACAAAATCGATGCGAAAATTGTGAAAATGTTTAATAAAACACGACTCGTTTAAAATACAGCAAAAATCTCGAGGGGGTTGTCTTAAAGAAACACTGTGAATTTTTTCATACATATAACTTGTAAAATAACTGAAAAAAAACGTGTTTATAATAATTTTTGGAGCATACTTTGCGATTTTTTTTCTATCGAGGGAATTTTATATATACCTACATATTTGCAATTTACAATTTGCATTTCGGTGCGGGGAATGTCTAGATATTATCTTCAAGATAACATATATTTTTTTACTAGATATTTGATATAACTTTTGATTACAAAAATAATTTTTTAGTTTGGTTGGGTATTTTGATGTCAAATCCAAATCTAAGATTTGTATGAAATGTGCCGCGCATACGTTCCCCTTGATATGTAAGAAATCGGTAGAAATTCGGGTAGCGGCGGTGTTGCATCCGAAGCTATCTTCGAAAATGACAGCCTCAAATGCAACTGGCGAAATGGACTGTAAATTACGAAAAACGAAAATAATTGATTGCAGCTGAATGCTTATATGTGTGCTGGTAAATTGTGGACTACAAGGAAGTAAGGAAAACCAAGGCACTTACCAAATTAGAAGGCGAACACATAACTTACAAAAAAACACTTCCTTCCAATGTCACAAGTCGACTTGTAGTAACCAACTGTTGGTTGTTATTGTTGTCACGGTTCCCAGCTTTCTTCAGCAATGTGACATGGTTGGGGAAGGTAGGAAGGATAAAAATGACATCCCGGTAGGTACTGTACATATTATCACTTCAAAACCAAACATTCCCGCCCCCGAGAAGAGATTGAAATCTCTTATCTACGACCGATGGTAAATCACACACTTCCGAATACTGACAACAAACAAATGAATCTAATAACAACCTATAATTAACAAACGACAAACAATTATTCGATCTTTGTGCAACGAAAACTTTAACGAAATTAAAAAATAGGAACGTAAGTCTAAAATAAAGCTAAAATTAGTACATAACGAATATGTTCCTAAGATAAGTTATCTAAGAACTATCTTTCATAGCAACCGACACTGCGGTAAATCGAACAAAAAGAAAGAGAAAACAAACGAAAATGAAAACGATAAATATAAAATTAAAAATAAAATGTTTCAGAGTGGTAATGGATACAGTTTGACAACTGGTCGACGAAAAGTTCCTTGTGCAGTTTTAACTGTCACAACCCGTACGATTTGATCAGGACCCGGATGACATTCCTCGATGCGTCCCAGTGGCCAGTGCATAGATGGAATTTTTCCATCATTTAATAACACCAAATCTCCAACATTAAGATTGGGTGATGAAGTCATCCACTTTCCACATTGTTGAAGGGTGTGCAAATATTCTTTTCTCCATCGATTCCAAAATGCCTGAGTTATTTTTTGCAACAATTACCAACGTGATAACCTATTCATCGGTACTTCAGACCAATCAGGTTCCGGAACCGATGTAAGAGGAGCCCCTATCAAAAAATGACCAGGTGTCAATGCTTCAAGTTCTGATGGATCAGAAGACAATTGAGATAATGGACGAGAATTCAAGATGGCTTCTATTCGACTAAACAATGTTGCTAATTCCTCAAACGTGAGTACTTGTTCACCTATTACTTGTTTTAGGTGATATTTTGAAGATTTTATTCCTGCCTCATATATGCCTCCAAAGTGAGGTGCAAAAGGAGGATGAATATACCATTTGATTTGCAGCGTGTTTGTAGCAAATGTGAGGTAATCACGAGCTGATAAGTAAAGAACGAAGTTTGTGTGGTTATCACTCATGATACAAAAACGTAATCCCCTTCTGGCTAAAAAGCGATCCAAAGTGGCTAAAAAGGCTTCTGTGGATAATTCAGATTCAACATCTAAGTGTACTGTCTTAGTACTTAAACAAATAAATAAGCACAGAGAAACCTTCAAAACTTTGGCTTTTCTACGCCTACTTTCCTTTATTGAAAATATACTCCAAAATCTACCCCAAGATTGAGGGAAGGATGACCTTCACGAAACCTAATTTGGGACAAATCTCCCATCATAGGCTGTACACCAACAGGACGAGCTTTAAAACATGTTACGCATTTACCAAGATGTGATCGAATGACGTTTAGAGCGTAAACAATTAATTGTTTTGATTGTGAAATTGAAAATAACGTCCTAGGCCCCACAAGTAAATAATTTTTATGGTACGAGTCAATAATCAAATTTGTAAAATGACTTTTCTTGGGCAAAAGTTCAAGAAGTTGGACATTAGAGGCGATATGGACATGCTGCAATCGCCCACCACCTCTGAATAAACTAACCGAATTCAAAAAAGGTATAATCTGCCAAACGTGAGACAAATTTTGACAAGTTTTGCCTGTAACTGGATGAAATTGCACGAATTGCACTTTCATAAACCACGATTTTAGAACTGAACGAAGTTCTTCAGCAGTTAACTTACAGGCAATTTGGTGAGCTCTGAAATACAATATTAACTTCACAATATCTTGTTGAAGTTTAGGCTCAATCAAAAATACATCATTCAACGAATGGTTAGAAGATGTTTTTACTAGATACGAGAATGAATCAGTTTGCGAATCCCAAACAATACCTAAAATCTTAATGTTGTTGGCATGATCTAAATCAATTTCTATAGGTGCTTCCTGGTGTAAGATTGGAATATCAGAAAGCAGTTCACAACAATTACTCGACCACTTGCTCAATTCAAAACCGCCAAGATTAAGTAGTTCCACCAAGTCTCGCTGCAATTTACGTGCCGATTCAAGTGTGGATGCTCCAGTTAAAATATCATCAACATACGTATTTTCTAATAAAACTTTTGATGCTGTCAAAAATTTGGCATCCGATGCGACTTGCTGTAAACTACGTATCGCGAGAAACGGTGCGCAAGCCGTTCCGTACGTAACAGTTTGCAGTTCAAATTCTTTAATCATTTGTTCTGGTGTTTCACGCCATAAAATATGTTGATAGGATCTATCCTCTGGTCGAACCAATATTTGTCTATACATTTTGCAAATATCTGTTGTAAAGACAATTTTGTGCGTTCTGAAATTTGAAATTAACTTCATAATATCTTGCTGAATTTTAGGTCCTACTAAAAGTATATCATTTAACGACTGGTTAGAAGATGTTTTTGAACTTGCGTCAAAAACAACTCTAAGCTTTTTAATGGATCCAGTATCCTTAATCACACAATGATGAGGAATGAAATATCTTCCAGTCGAAACTGATGAACTTGTCACATCTATCATGTGGCCCAAAGATTCATATTCTCTCATGAAGTGAATGTAATCAGATTTTATATCTGCATGCCGAGAAAAACGGCGCTCGAGGTGATGCAGACGAGATACTGCCGAATGATATGAATCACCAAGAGCCGATTTAACTTCCCCGAATGGAAGTGGAACAACGTACCGTCCCGCATCGTCTCTATAATGCTGAGTTGAAAATATGTTATCACAAAGCAACTTTTCTGGAGATAACAGTGAAGGATGATTGGGAATGTCCTCAATTTCACAAGTTATCTTCACATTAGTTTCAATTGATGAATCTAATATTGTCAAAAACGAATTAATAGGAGATGTGCTGTGATCGACATTTCCCATTAAAATCCAACCAAAAGCTGTGTTCAAAGCTATCGGTTCATTCACTTTTCCTACCACCTGCCCCGAACGAAGTACTGACGAAAACAATCCAGCACCCAATAAAATATCTATTGCAGAGGGCTTATCGAAATTTGGATCTGCCAAAGTTAAATTTCTCAAATGATCCCAGTCTCCCCGACGAATGGGAGAACTAGGCAACTGTGCACAAATGCTTGATAACACGACGAATTCCGCATCAAAAAGCTCATTCGAACATAGAGGACGGATCCGACACTTGACCAGTCCCTTCTGCGCGATGGCCGACAACTGTCCAATTCCTCGAATAGGAATTTGTTTATTAGAACAGTCGAGGCCCAAACGAATTGCACAATCATTTGAAATAAAATTTGCCTGACTTGCACAGTCCAATAATACACGAACCTTGTGAAAGTTACCCTTTTTATCACGAGCTTCTACGATAGCCGTAGCTAACAAAACTGATGATTGGCTAGAGCTCGATAAAACGTTGGGATTATTAAACCTCTCCAAATGAGGTGTTGTTGCCGCGATGGCCGATACGATTGGATCGATGGTTTCAGGTGGGGAATCAAGTATCTCTTGTCTAGAAGTGTTATCGAAATTGTTGCTATTTGACGCCTGTACTTGGCTGTTTACGTCACGAGAAAAATGCAACAACGAATGATGATTTTTATGACACCGAAAACAATTAAAACGCGACGAGCAGTTCTTGACCAAATGCTGACCGGAAAGACAATTCTGACAAAATTTATATTTCTTCACAACATCGAATCTAGCACGTGGTTGTAGCTTTAAAAACTGGTCACACTTTGAGAGAAAATGTCCACCTTTACATATTAAGCACACCGATTTTTGTGTACTGACAAAAGAATTTAATAAGCGATTTGGTTTTGCTTTTGGCGCTTCATTTTTCACACCGTACCCATGAACTGATTCATAAATTTTAGATTGTGATTCTAAAAACGACAATAATTGCGAAAAAGAAGGAATTTCGTCCTTGTGACCCATTATCTCGAAGTTAGTTCTGAGGTCATCAGGAATTTTCTTCAAAACAATATGTAGTAATAAAAATGACCACTGATCTGTTGGAAAATGTAAGGCTTCTAACGCCTGAATATTTTCCTTCAAAACATTAACGACAGATCTGAGCGAATCCTTTTTTACTATGGGGCATGAGATAATGTTCTCTACATGTCTGTCTGCAATTATCCGTTTGTTATGAAAACGATCTCTCAACAAATTGTAAGCAATTGGATAATTGATTGCGGAAACCGGAAGATGCTTTATAATATTCAACGCGTCACCCGATAGCGCTCCTAACAAATAATGCAGTTTATGTATGTCACTTAGAGACTCATTATTATGAATAATTGCATCGAACGTATTTATAAAATTTATCCATTCAGTAATTCCACCCGAAAAAGTTGGCAAGCTAATTTTTGGAAGTGAAAAACCGAGACTATTTGATGTTTTTATTGAATCTTCCTTTGGTGGAAAAACTGCTAGATAATTCGTATGAATTTCAAAATATGTACATGTTCATAAAGGTTTTATATTTATTTTCCAAATCGGTTAAGTCTAGCTCTTTACTCTTTGACGTTTCTAAGATCACATAAGATTCAACAAAATCATTCCTTTGCTTTTCGATATCTTTGATTCTAACCAGTAAACTATTTCTATCTATTAAATTACCAGAAATAACTGCTTTGATCGATGAATCATGAATTTCTCGAAGACCTAGAATGGCCAATTTATTACGAACAATAGCAGAAGCAGCCATTTTATACAAAGATTGAATAATAATAATCCTTTGCTAATATTTGAAAATAGAATTCAACAAACGAAAAATGCGCAATTTACCACGAATTTTATCCCCTTTGAGGTGACAATATGCCCAATTCGAAGGCCGAAATGCCAGGAATATTAGGAACACGGGATCAAGGTTAAAGGAAAAACACATACAAGCATCCAACTCCAAAGGCTCACGAAATCCGGCACGATTGGAACAAAAATGTTGCATCCGAAGCTACCTTCGAAAATGACAGCCTCAAATGCAACTGGCGATATGGACTGTAAAATTACGAAAACAAACAAGAAATTGATTGCAGCTGAATGCTTATATGTGTGCTGGTAAATTGTGGACTACAAGGAAGTAAGGAAAACCAAGGCACTTACCAAATTAGAAGGCGAACACATAACTTACAAAAAAACACTTCCTTCCAATGTCACAAGTCGACTTGTAGTAACCAACTGTTGGTTGTTATTGTTGTCACGGTTCCCAGCTTTCTTCAGCAATGTGACATGGTTGGGGAAGGTAGGAAGGATAAAAATGACATCCCGGTAGGTACTGTACATATTATCACTTCAAAACCAAACAGGCGGCTTAATTATTACCCTGATTTTAAACATTATTATTATTATGACTTCTTGCTGACAACATAGTGATTAATTTATTAGTGTAATACAATTTATTAATTTTAAAATTAAAAAATCGCCCTGATTTCTTATCACATAAGTTACGATTACCAAATTATTTTAAAAGGTCAGCGTCCACTATGTATTTGCATACATTTTAAACAAATTAATAATAGCTGTGCTTATTTCCGAAACATTTTTCATTTGCACAAATATAAATTTTAATTAATTACGAAATTTTTGTAAACTATCAATATGTAATGAAATATTACCACAAGAATCCTTGTGTTACTCTGTAATATTTTGTACTATTGCCATGTAATGATGATTTACTGTGAAAGAAACGAGAGAAAGGTTTCAAGTCAGCAGAGCATTACATTATTATCTTGTATTCACCTGAGCGAAACGGTGGAGAAATCATATGATTCTGCGTTGTTTCGATAAACTTATTTATGTTATTCATCTTAAACTCAAATTCAGATTGCCAATTGTCCATCAACAAATAAGGCGTGTATGAAAAATAATTTTACTGTATCATATATGAGATACTGTACATGAGAGGTCAACAGAAAATTACAGTTAGTGATTCAGCAATAATTTTGGCATGATAAGTATAAATCACATGTTGTTTTCTCAAAATATACTTGGGTCGAGTTGGATATAAAGTTGATTGTTTACCTTCTTTCCATATGAGGACTATGTTCACATTGTGGGCAGCTGGATTACCAGCTTCAGTCTTCTTTGCAAAATCATTAGCGGCCGGCGAGAGCTTCGTCACAGACGAATGCGTGTGGCAGACGATTTTAATAGCGAGAGTTTTCTGGAGACTTAATAGGTAGAACGGGGGATTTGCTGGACTTGCTTTGATGACAACATCCTTGGGAAGAGTACTCTGAAAATAAAAATTAGAATTTAGCAATCTAAAACAAAATTACTACCTCTACGTGTTAGTCATATTGGCCACATTCCAGCAAGAGACTGAAAAATGCTTTTAAATTACCGAAAAACCAGCTGTTAAATGGAGACAGGATGGAGGCGTCTACTAATATCTACAGGAATTCCAAAAACTGAACAAGTCGGACTAATATCTATGAGAACCAAAGTGAGGACGAATATCTAAAGCTCAAACTGCTGAATAATATCTATGGAACAGGTGATGACGACGAATATCTGCAGCACTGGCAGAGGTTGGATTTGCAATTATGTATAGCATATTGGCATAACATAATATTGCGTATGCAGTTTAAAAAACTTAATTTATGTTAAATTAGTATTACGTAGTTGAAGTAATTTATGCTTATATTACATACAACCTCTTGCTCAGCTGCCCTCTGTTTATATTAGTCCCAGCTATGCTCCATAGATATTCGCAGACCGTCATAAATATTTATCCGACCTTAGCTCTGTAGATATTAGTCTTCACTCTAAAGTTCATAGATATTTGTCCAACATATGAGCTGTAGATATTCGTCCGAGATACAGGCTGTAGATATTAGTATCTGGAGTCGACAGGATGAATTGATTACTATGACATACAGGGTTGTATTATCCATATCGGGGTTGTATTATCCATATCCGCATCGGCTAGGGGCCCCTAGATTAAAGAGGCCCCGACATGTTTAATCTGGCCCTGATGATATTTTATACCCTTTGATCAGAAATAAAAATAAAAATAAACTCAAATTCACTAAAAATTCACATCGACAGTATGCAGATTTGTAATTATAAATAATCACAGATTTTGTGTAGTTTTGCAGGAGAAACTCAGGTAGGTTCTTACATTCAGCGCCCTTGAGGTGATTTTTCACGAAAACGGCGCTTTATAAATCAGCCAAATATTATTATTATTAAAAATATCAGGAAGAATTTTAATCAGATATTTGAGTCGGGCCATGTCAATGGTCAGAATAATAGAAGAGCATGTATGAGACGATGTATGAATGTGAACGAGGCAAGGAGTGTGTGCCAAGACTGAGTTGTTTGGCGGTCAGTCCTCTCTGCCTACCCCTGCGGGAAACGGCGTAATGGTTAGTTAGTTAGTTAGTAAACATTGGTTATTACCGGCCGGTGGTGGCAAAACGAAAATTCCAGAGCCGCTCATTATTAAAGTCAAATCAATTAAATTATCATTATTTAGGTCAAATTTGTTTTATGGGGCCAACAGACTTTGGCGTATTTCGACATATCGCTCGCCATACATTCCCAATCGTTTTGCCACCGCCAGCCGGATACTACTTATTAGTAAGACAAATGTTATATTAGTTAGAATAGGCTTACGATGCTCATTTTATATTACATTTTGTTAAATTCATATATTATTCACAGCACTTTCATATTCAATGATGTTAATTTAAAAAAATATTATTTACACTTTTATCACTCGTGATATTGACAAATTAAATATAAGATGTAGGTTTCAGTTTTTGGAAACATGTATCACAAATATATTGGTTGAAGAAATAATATAATTCACTTACATCTTGTTTTAGCACTTTTGGTGGAGGGATGACTACTTTCTGTTGGGATGAAGTCAAGAAATGCTGTTTCATTGAGATCATTTGATTTCGTAATTTCTCCAGCTGTTGTAACAGCTTTTCCTGACGTTCTTCAATCATGACTAATTCTTTCAAGGGTTTCTGCAAAAACAATATTATATTTCAGGTTTCAGTGACAATTTCAAATAGAAATCAAAGATAAACATATTTTTGTCACATAAAAAAAATATAAATCTATCTTCAGCTTATTTGGAACAAACATAATTTTAGGCAGACATTTTTGAAATATTATTCAGTCATAGATATACTTCGGTGGTGCACGTGTGATAAAGTTCGGTTACATATTTTAGGAAAGAAAGTCACAAGTAAGTTAGAACCTTACACTAATTTAAGTTCAAATTTGATGTAAGTAACAAAAAAATAATGTGAAAACCTTCAAAAATCTCATAACCTGCTGATTTACTTCAGAATTTGTCACCTCTGCCGCATCGGTCGTTGAGATGTCGGAAAAGATTGATCCTCCATGAATATTTTTTACTTTGTACATGCACGACGGTAGTGATATTCTATCATTAATTAAAATAATAGGTTCGATTCGATACATTGCGGTTTCGATTAACATGTCGGAATTCAAATAAAATGATAAATTAAAAAAAAATTGTATAATAGGCCGAACAAATTCAATCACCTTTTTACAATACTCAACAACTTTGTGACTCGATCTTGAAAAATTCTAAATCAATCCTTGCCTCCTGTCATAAAGACAGCACAACTTCTGCCCTCTGGCGGTAGAAACTGCCAAATAAAAACACAAATGAAGTCTGACCAACTTAACGAGCTCAGAAAAACTGCTCGAAGACAAGTGTCTTTCTTTTTGTTGTTGTTTCTGGGTACGCTTTGTTGAAACATGAAATAACAATATATAAAAATAACTTTAATTTTTTTATATCATAAAATTAAGTCAATGCAATTTTTTGTTTATGCTAAGCCAAAATATTTATTTGAAATTTCATAAATTGTTCGTGCTGTTCGTGATTGGATAGTGATGGTACCTCGTCTGCGACTCTTCAGTTATTTGCCTAAAGTGTATTCAGTATTTACCAAAGTGAACGAAAGTTGGTTTAATAAAACTAAGCCGTGTGATACCTACTAATTAATGTGTATTTTTATTAATAATAAAGTGCAATCAATTTCTTGTTAAAAATAAAATGGGACTCAATATGGCGGATTCCTGATGGACCAATCAGAGAGCCGCTTGTATCGCGCTTAGGAAGTGATATACTCACCTTGCAATCGCGTCAGTGAAATATTTTGTGCGTCTTCTCACCGTAATGAGAAAATTCATGAAAAATGTATTACATTTATGGAAAATATTGAACATTTTCTTAACATTCTAGTGTTTTAAGTGACATTTAATGGAAATGTGATTAAAATAGTATCTTCGCTTCAGAGTTTTCAAACCGATGATGGTGCAGAGCCTGATCTCAGGCTATCTGTTAGCTTAAAATGCAGTTGTGTCATTTTGTATTTGTATACAATTCGGTGTTTTTGCAGTACACGTGCTAAGGAGACGTTTGTAATTGACAGTTATTATCAAAAATGTCGGGGAGGGGGGCTAAAAAGCGCGGGAGACCTCCGAAATCGGGGTCTGTCGAGAAGAATAGAAAATTTCAATATCACTTGATGAAAAAGCCAAAATATCTGTTAAATCAAAATTTAGGTTCAGATTCCCAAGCTAGCACCCCAACTGCATCTCGCGCATCTTCACCTCAAGGAAGTGATGTCAGCCGACGAAGCGGAAAACGGGGTAGAGGTGCTAAATCTCTGTCCAAATCTAGTAAAAGAGGTGGACTGACTGGCTCATTTTCCAGACGAGGATATAATCCACAGGCAGCTGATATTCACGACTCTGAATATCATTATGGATCCGATTTTGGAGACGAGTCCAGTGACAATAAAACTGATGTTGAAGAAGACAGACTCAGTGAGAGTGCTTCAGAAGTTGTTAGTTTAGCAGGAGATGGTGCAGCCAGTGACAGCGACTTTTCCATCAGCAGTTTTAGTACTGTGAGTGGGACACCCCGAAAGCTACTTGGCGGTAACGTAGCGAGACCTCCAAGCCCAGAACCGCTATGGATTCAGCAGGAGAAGGAAATTCCTCATCTGGATTTACCCAGCTCTTCCGAAGACCTGTTGGTTCCTCACTCTGTTGTAATGCAAGTTGGTGGAATCTACGAAGTTCTAAGACACTTCCGGCATTTAGTACGATTAAGTCCTTTCCGTTTAGAAGACCTGTGTGCGGCGATTGCCTGCGAAGACCAAAGTAATCTCCTTGTAGAGATGCATGTGATGCTACTTAAAGCTTTATTAAGAGAGGAGGATTCCCAACAAACTCACTTCGGTCCTCTCGATCATAAGGACAGTGTGAATATTTCCCTCTTTATGCTAGATGCCATGACTTGGCCGGAGGTTCTACGTGTTTACGTAGAGAGTGATAAATCATTTGATAAAAATGTATTAAAAGTTTTAAGTTCTTGTGAATACCCGTTCACTTCTATCGAAGATAGAGTTAAAATTCTGCAATTTCTCTGTGATCAATTTTTGATAACTAATCCTGTAAGAGAAGATCTGTTGAGTGAAGGTAATTTCTTTATTTACTTAGAATTGATGATTTTAAACATATAAATTATGTATTAATGCAAAACTAATTGCTTTCGTTGTCACATAATATAGCAGAATGCGAGGCACAATGAAGTCAAAATACCTAAGTATATTCTTTTTAGAATCTAAAAAGAAAACAATAGAAATATTATTTATTAACTGGCAACACGTCTACGCATTATTTACATGCTTATTCCTTATTGCTGGGTTTTCATGATTCGATTTTTATTGATCAACAACTGTTTAATGATAGTTGAAATACAATTTAAAAAAAAAAAAACTTATTTTGACAGAGTTGAACGAAAGTTGAACCGAATCAAGTTGACCGGTGAACTTATTCAATTCAGATTTCAAACGAGGGAGGACCCAAAAGTAACGAGACTCGGGTGGTAGAGGGAAGAAGTGGAAGGGGAACGGGTTTTGTATGGTCGGCTGTTATACGAAAACTCTTTCTAAGTCAGTGTACGAAGCCGCTTCACTGTGAGACCACGCTTTCGTCCGAAGTTTAATTTCAAGTAAATTAAGATTTCTTCTTTCGGCGAAAATGCGAAATGGCGCTCTTGAAAACTCGTCTCCTTTCTGAGGATCAAAGAGAGCGTCGCCTTCAAGCCTGCTACGAATTGAAAAATCAGCTGGAAGACAACCCAGATTTTTTTACAAGCATTTACTGGTGATGAGTCATGGTGTTATGGGTACGATCCCGAAAACAAGCAACAGTCAAGCCAATGGAAAAGTGCTCTCTCTCCTCGTTTGAAAACAGCACGTCAGGTGAAATCAAACATTAAGACGATGTTCATTTGTTTTTTTGATGTCAGAGGTGTTTTGCACACAGAGTTTGTTCCTTCAGTTTAACCAACAGTTCTACATGGAGGTACTAAAGAGGTCGTGAGAGAGCATCAGGAAAAAAGATAGAATCTTTGGCGCACAGGGGACTGTTTCTCCCGCCACGACTACCCACTTGCTCAGACCGCGTTCTGTTTTTTTTTTTTTTAAGTATGTTCATTCAGTAATTAATTTTACAATATTTTATCTTACAAATCTTCCAAAACTGATCATCATTTTATTTGTAAGACATGTGAAGCTGTATTTGGGCAAGAATGGAATGATCCCGATTGTTCACCCGCTGTATTCACCCGACCTGTCTCTCTGTGACTTTTCTTTTCCCTAGGATGAAAAGCGACTTGAAAGGGAAATGTTTTCATATACTAGAAGAAGTGAAACAAAAATTGCTGGAGGCCAAAAAAGACATTCCAATCTAGTGGGTTTCAAAATTGTTTTGAATAGTGGAAAAAAATGCTGGACAAGTGCATACAATCTAAGAAAGCGACCAAATTTTGGTGTAAAAATATTGAAAAATAAAAAAGTTATAAAGAAAGTATTGTTACTTTTGGGTCCCCCCTCGAACAACCAGATTTGTAGTATTTTCATTTTAAAATTGAGTATGACATCTTCCACTACAACACAATGTTCAGATTTCCAGATCCTACCACAGGGTGATTTTAACGATTACTTATCAGCAGACCTTTATACTGCATTTTGCACATTTATCGCCTGTACAAGAGTACAGATATTGTATGTTTGGCACTCAAAAGTTGCTAGATGGCGGAATTAAAAAGTCACCCTAATCAATTGGTATATGTATAAAATACTGCAATGGATTTTTGAAACTGTTGCCTTGACAAAGGTCATAAACCTGGCCTTGCAGTGCAGATATGATTTTCAGTTATCACTTTCCCAAAAATGAATGTTTATTCCAGTCGCCATCCACTATGACGATCACTGCCGCATCTGCCACCGGCTGGGGGATCTGCTCTGCTGCGAGACCTGCCCGGCAGTGTACCACCTGGAGTGCGTGGACCCGCCTCTGGTGGATGTGCCGGCCGAGGACTGGCAGTGCGCGCTGTGCAAGGCGCAGCGGCTGACCGGCGTCACCGATTGCGCCCCCGATGCCGAGAAGCAGGGGCTGCTCTGCCGGCACGAGCACCTCGGCTTCGATAGGCACGGACGCAAGTACTGGTTCATCGGACGGAGGATCTTTGTGTAAGTTTTACTTATTTTTGAGTTTTACACAAATCTCTCTCTCTGGTTTCAATCCTGGGATTGGTTTGCAGCAATTTCCTTTAATTTTCTTTTCCATTCTTCCCTGTCTTGTGCGGCTCTTTTGAATTCTGCATATGATGAGCAGCGCACGTCCACCAGCAGGTCGTCCAGGTACTCTCGGCGTGGGCGTCCCCTAGAGTTTGTCCCCTCTGTTATACCCTCCATTATGGTATGCAAGAGACCTTGTCGTATAACATGTCCGATCCATCTTGCACGCCTTTCGGACAAGGTCCTGAGCAGGTGCCTTCCTCCTTCGATACTTTGGAGAACCTCCTCATTTGTAATGTGGTCTCTCCAGGAAATTCCTAATAATCTTCTATAGGACCACATCTCAAAAGCCTCTAGTCTCCGTTTATCTCTTTCGGATAGGCACCATGTTTCGCAGCCGTACATCAAGATACTCCACACATAGGTCTTGATGACGAGTATTCGCAGTTTTAGGTCTATATTATTTGATTCAATTACTTTCGACCTTTTATTGAATGCAAGCCTAGCCTGGTGTATACGGCTGTCGACCTCGCTCTTAGACCGACCGTCCCATGTTATTTTGCTCCCGAGGTAGACAAACTCCTTGGTGTTCTTTAGTGGAACTCCTGCCATCTCTACTCTCATCTGGTGTTGCGTTCGGCCTACAGTCAGCAGCTTTGTTTTGTCTTTATTTATCTTCATGTTGTAGTTGTTTTGAAGAATGCTTTGCATGGTTGTTAAGGCCTCTTGCAGTTCTTCTTCGCTTTCAGCAACCAAAGCAATATCGTCAGCAAACCTTATCATATCCACCTTTTGCCCGTGTATCTTTACACCTTTTCTGTGACTCATTCTCTCTCTCAAGTCGTCAATCGCACTCTGTATATAAACGTTAAAAAGAACAGGTGACAGAGAGCATCCCTGTCTCACCCCTTGTCTTATACTGGCTTCTTTTGTATCATTGTCACATCTAATTATAGCGGCCTCATTCTTGTATAGCGCCTGGATTATTCGTCTATCTCTATATTTGATATCAATTCTCTTCAGAATCTCGAAGAGTCTTTTCCATTCTACTTACATTACACAAATACGTGAATTCTTATAATTTTCCTTCAACCCATTGTCGATGTCCTTAGGTGATTTTTTTACGTAAATAGTGCTATTGAAACTATCATTTTATTGTTATGGCTTCCTCCAATGGAATGCTGATTATCAACAACGAGTACCAACTGTGACGTATGGCAGTGAGGCATGGAACTGGCAGGGGAAAGAAGCGAGCAGACAGATTGCTGTAGAAATTCGATCCTCGAGGCGAATGTGTGAAAAACCATAAAAATGTGAAGATCTGCAAAGAATGCAAGGCTGATGTAAGCTTTATGGTGTGCTCACCTGTAATTGGAATCATCGCTATAACCATATTGAAATGTATATTACTGTAATTATTATGTAATTCTCTTGGTAAGTCAATAAATAAATAATGAGTAAGATTAAGAAAGGAAGGCTCAGATGGTTTGGGCATGTAGATCATATGAATGAGGAAAGGAGTATAAGAAGAATATTATATGATGCGAATATGTATGGTAAAAGACGTCAGGGATGCCCGAGGAAGACATGGCACGATCAGGTAAACCTAAATACTTGAGTCGGGACATTTCAAGTCAGAACAACAGAAGAGTATTGTTAGGGTGCCCCGATGTCGGCTACCAAACCAACACCAGGCCCAACACGTCCCAGGCTAGCTCTCAGCGGGACAATGGTACTCTCTATTCAGGGGGTGAGCCGCTCAAAGCTATGGAATTTCTCTCTACCTTCCGGCGTCCCACGGGATACACACTGGTCAACAATCCCCCTGCCGTAGCAGAATAATAACAAAGTTAAATCATTAAGACATGTATTGTAAACTCAAACACAGTACATAGGTTTCTACAGTACAATTCAATACAAGAAATGCAAATTACACAAACCTAGCTAAAGTGTTTAATCTCTCACTGTCTCTCTCTCAAAACGAAACTCTCCGAGTGGTGATTTTCGCGGGGCCCTACATTTCACTGATTACGGACACATTTAAAAGAGGAAATCAAGATACAGCTTACATGTGGATTAGCAGGATTCTCGTCTCATGTGGTAGTTCCATCAGGCACTTTCGTAGTCTAAATAGACCGAACTATTAGCGCGGCTAAAGGCCGACTCTACTCGTAGGTATTTCAATAATACATCGCGGCCACATTGAATTTGGGACCGCTCGCCCGAAAGCGGGCCGCGTACGTCCGTTCGCAAGGGCGCTCAAATCTTCTCTGTGGAGTGGCAGCGGACTGCGCGAGTGGCAGGGCAAGCGGGGAGAGAAGCGGGAAACAGGAAACAGGGGGGAGAGAGGATTTGTTGTGTGGACTTGCTGCGTTCTGTGCTCTAGGTATCTACTCGCTTCAGGGGCGTATCGTAACAGTATGTAAGAGACAAACTATGAATGTAAATGAAGCAAGGATTGTGTGCCAAAACCGACCGTTTGTCAGTTCGTCCTTTCTATCAATACCTTTGGTGAAACGGCTAATGTTAGTTATACTGCTATAGAAAGTATCCATTTATTGTTATGAATTCCGAATTGGAATAATTTTTTTTTTTATTAAATTGTAATTGCTCTTTTTAGTATTGGTGTTGTAAAAGGAATGACGAAAAAAGAATAGATATTTTTTTTGTTTCACACTTTCAAAGGGTTATAATATTATTTGCTTTAAGTCAGGTATGCCTCATATGTCATACAAATGTCTGGTAATGTTATAATATCGTGGAAAAAAGCTTATGGGACCTAGTGGTTAAAGCAATAGTATTCTGTGTCCACAATTTTGCACCACTCGGTACTTCTATATTATCTAATAGCGCATTCCCATCTCAACTATTCTATGATCTATTTCATAGAATCTATAAAATTGATCGGTGAGAACAGGCTTTCTGTGCCACAGAACTGTATTGTATCACAAAAAGAAACCAAATGTTCAACCAACTTCAACTTACATTCTATTCTATAAAATAGAACAAAATAGAATAGAGCAAGAAAAATTCCTTTCCATTTTCAAACGGTTGGTAATGAAATTGGTGAGGTAGGTTGTGAAATAGGTGAGGTGGGGATCTCAGCTTAATTTATGAAAGTTTTCAAAATGTAAAAGTAACTATAAATGTTAAATGTAATAATCTTAACCACTCCGATATATTGCTAATATGCACTTTTAATGTCTTACGACATGTCAGATTTACAAAAACTTTATGTTATTTCCGCTTCGCAATTAAAGCTCTATAAATGAAACATTTCTGAATGTAGCTGAATACTAAAAACTGTTTTTGAAAGGTTAGAAAATATGCTTTCAAATTGTTATATTACAAATAAATATTAACATTTGTAAATATTAAAATTTAGAAAGCAAACATAAAAAAATTTTTAAAATGACTCACGCGATGTTTTTATATGAAAACGGTACTAAAATCACGGATTATATAAAAAACAATACATATTCTATTGTATAAATCAGAGGTTCCCAAAGTGGGTGCCGCGGCACCTTGGGGTGCCACGGATAGAGGTCAGGGGTGCCGCGAGGCGCCCAGAGAATTGTGCTCTTGGGGTTGACACTCGGTCCCGAGGCTACCACAGATAGACATTATATGACAGGGGTGCCGTGAGAAAATTCAAATTTTCTAAGGGTGCCGCGACTTGGAAAAGTTTGGGAACCCCTGGTATAAATATATTATAAACAATTTAGTCACCTCACTTTTTTATCATTTCATACAGGAATATTTAATAAAAAAATAACAATGTCTAACAGTGGGTAGGCAATTTGGCGGTCTATCCATGTATCTGACAGAAAAGGTTTTTTTTATGTATTTCTATGGATAACTTGAATAGTGATGGGTAGCTTGATTTTTATTGTGGAGCTTCTACTTTTTGTTTTAGGGATGTCACTAGAACAATAACGGTGTTATAACGATTTCTGTGGAAACATACGCGTTGACATGAAAACACGCTTATTGTGCTTGACTGATGTTGTCATATTAACGTGTATATCTGCTTACGTTGCTGAGTGGTTAATATATAAAACAAAGTTGGGTTAGTTACACTATTTATAACTCGAGAATGGCTGGGCTGATTTTGATGATTTTGGATTTGTTGCATTTGTCTCCGCCCCGGATAACATAATAACTATTAAAACATCACAAAAATTAACGAAAAAAATATTTATTAAGAAAATTCTTTTCCCTTTCGTATGGAACGAATTCTCATATTTTGAAAGAGCTGCGGGAATTTTGTGATAAGTACCTATAATATTGAGTAGTGAGTGAGTTCCAAAAATTCAAAAACGTCAAATGTCAATGCGCTGATTGTTTTGTTTTTATTCAACATATAATGCTGCCTCTCTTTCTTACACACTAAATGTCAATAGCCGAAAATGAGACAAACGGTGAACGTATTGTCTCCACCCATCCAAAGGAAAGATACAATAATTATAATAAAAATCCCTCACACATATAAAGAAAATGAAAAGCAATTTTTTTTTACATCAGCTCACACATGAGGCCCCGAAGAAAATTATTTTCCTCAGGACCTATGTTATCTTAGGGATGCTGTGTGGAGGGTCTTTTTAAAGAAGGGAAGGATAGGAAGTTCCGGGAAGGAAAAAGGTATGAGGGGTGGGTAGGAATCTGGGGTCAGTGTGTCCGGGAGTGACGGACGTATGAATCCATCCCTCCAACTGCGGTGCAAGGTGATGGGTCGAGAGAGTCCAGCTGGAAAGGTCAAAAGGCCTCTCTTAACCAGTCTCTCTCGATCCAGCCCGCCACGCAGCAGGTGGGCAGAAGCATTTGCCGCCAAGACCCGGACAAATGTCACCCCATGAACCCGGCCACCCCTGCTAAATCACCAAACGTAGCGAACCACTTGGGGTGACTTATGGGTGACGTATGACGGAGGTGTTGGTTATCCAATAAATGGTTCCCGGGGCGGGGGCACCCATACCCACCTCCCAAATTCCCGTAAGTAAGTGGAAAAATAAGAAAATCACAAGAAATATAAATCTGTACACAATGCCATCTCTGATACTGACAAAAATAAAACACGAACAATTGTGCATTGATGATTGCTTCTTTATGTAATTTTTAAGTTAATAAAAAAACTGAATTTAATTCAACAGTTATTGATTCTGAGGCGGTACGAAGTTCGTCGGGTCAGCTAGTAATAAATAAATAAATAAATATTCAATCTAAAATTAATATTAAATGGAAAAATAAATATTAATGTTAACCACTCCGATACATCGCGAATATGCACTTTTTACGTCTTAAACGACATGTCAGATTTACGAAAACTTTATGTTATTTCCGCTTCACAATTAAAGCTCTATAAATGAAACATTTCCGAACTTAGCTGAATACTAAAAACTGTTTTTGAAAGGATATGAAATAAGCTTTCAAATTGTTAAGTTACAAATAAATATTAACATTTGTAAACATTAAAATTTAGAATGCAAACATAAAAAAAATGAAAAAATGACTTACGTGATGTTTTTATGTGAAAACGGTACTAAAATCACGGATTATATAAAAGACAATATTTATTCTATCTTATAAATGTATAATAAACAATTTGGTCACCTCGCTTTTTTATCATTTCATACAAGAATATTTAATAAAAAAATAATGATGTCGAACAGTGGATAGGCAATTTGGCGGTCTATCATGTATCTGACAGAAAAGATTTTTTTTATCTATTTCTATGGACATCTTGAATAGTGATGAGTAGCTTGATTTATTATGAATCTTCTCCTTTTTATTATAAGCAATAATTATTAGCCTGAAACACTCATCAACATTGAAAAAATCTCCCGAGAAAAGATAAATGCCGCCGACGGGACTTGAACCCGCGTCCTTCTGATATCCGGTCAACTGCTCTACCAACTTCTCCTTTTTGTTTTAGGGATGTCACTAGAACAATAACGGAGTTATGACGATTTCTTTATAAACATAAGCGTTGACATGTAAACACGCTTATTGTACTTAACTGATGTCGGCATATTAACGTGTATATCTGCTTATGTTGCTGAGTGGTTAAATGTAAAAGTAATAAAGTAACTATTTTTGTACTTATTTTCACAGTGAGGCGGAGGATGGCACCGTTTGGTATTATTCTAGTGTTGTCCAGTTTGAAGAATTGTGCAGTGTTCTGGATAAGGATGAAATGGAAGCGCCTTTATACAGAGAAATTCTGGACTTCAAACCAGAGATCTGTCGGCAAATGGAGTTGACTGAGAAATTGACAAACCAATTGAAAGGCGCCAGAAAGTCTTACTTGGAAATGGAAAATGCAACAATATTACGGTTGCAGAAGGAAAGAGCAGATAAGAAAGAAGAGGATGATTCCAAAATGGATTTGGATAAAAAAGAGGATATGTCTGATGATCCTAATGTGGTGGATTCTGAAGTAACTATCAGTGCATCGGGCGAGACCACCTCAACCACAGCTGTTTCCCTGACGGATGATTTAAACTCCACTGTGGCAGCCGACGGTGAAGACGAGAAGGATGATACCGATATAGATATGGATGATCCTACTGCAACTACACAAAAAAAGTCAGGAAAAAATATAGTGACCAGATCCAAAACAGGGTCACTTACTCCCCGAACTTTCAACGATGACGGTAAGAATAAATTGTTAAGAAATGATGAAAGAATATTAGGAGTAATGCTTATGTGTAATAAAATGTATATAATTTTTAATTTTTTGTACTTACTAATGAAACATTTTAATATTCTACACAGGGGATAGTCAGCGTCTAACCAGACTGAAGGTGAACCAAATCTCTTCAGGCACACTGACTTTCCGACTGGGAAATGACAACAGCTTCAGAAACTATGTGAACCAATACACAACCAATAACTTGGCACTGAACAAGCCTCAAAGAAATGAAGATCGAGATAAGAAGAGGCACTTGGCGCACAAGTTTTCTTTATCTTGTGGACAAGATTTCAAATGGATTGGCCTTCTGAATGGTGAGTTGTGCTCTATTTGCGGAGTTTACTTATAAAACAATGATTATTATAATTTGGTTTTGATTTAGGTACTCGTCCGCTGCTCATCAGTACCCTGAAGCAGACCCTCTTGCAGCTGGAGAGCAACATCACCAGCCCATTCATGCACCCCAACTGGACACTGCTCCGGAAGCCCTGGCTGCAGGCTGTGCAAGCTTGCACTATTCCCCGAGACTTTGCCCGCGCTATGATTGTTCTACAGGCTAGTCTGATTTATATCTACAATTTAGTACCCGTGAGGTCAATGAACTTCAGATACAGCATTATAGTAATTTCACTTTCAAAATTGTATAATAATCCTTACAAATAATGTCTTTTATTCAGGCTTGCATCAAGACTGTGGCCTTTGTTCCCGTGTGGCACGAGCAACTGGGCCACGTACGACTTCATCGCTTAACGGCAGCCGAGCGGGAAGAGAGAAAGAAACTGGACAAGCGCGAGAAGAAGGAGAAAGAAGAGGAAGAAGAAAGAAACAAGGTGTTGTTCTTCGTCAAGTATGCCGTGCCGTTAAAGCATCAGGTGTGGAAACAGAAAGGAGAGGAGTACAGAATCCACGGGCAGTGGGGCTGGTTGTGGAACTCGGCAACTCGCAAGTTCAGGAATCCCCCCAAGCACAGGATCAATCTGAGCCACGGACCTCACAAGATTATTGTTCAAGTGAAGGATAAAGAAATTATCAAAGTACTAGCTTTAGAGCCCAAGACTTACCAATACTTATTAGAACAACAGGCGGTTCAACATCATGAAAATAATACCACAGAAAATGCTCCTTCTAATAATGGTGACTATTCTTTTTGTTTTTAGATAAATTTAACAGTCTTTTTCCATTGATAGTTATATTACTGAAGCTAAATTTTCACTTGCGGGTCATTTCTCCTAAGTGAATTAGTGTTGATTTAATAATTGTTTTACTATATTTATTATTCTGTTATTATAGTGCAAATTTTCCTAATGTTGGATATATTTCTTTCAGCTGGGTTAGATTTGAAGTCTTTGAAAGTAATTGAATGTCCTCAAAACTTTGATGAGATTGATATTGAAAAAGCCCTCTCGGTAAGCGCCCGTATTTACTATCCTAATGTTGCTAAGAAGTCACGTTTAGATGAAATGCTAAATCGCCGAATTCAACTTAAAGTAATTGAAGAAAAGAATCTCCAAGCAAATGCATTGGTGCCAAAGAAAGAAGAATGCGATGTGAAACCAGATGAAGATCAAAATGTTGATGTAGAAAATGATGAAACCACTGAAGGAGACTTGCAAACCATTCCCACCACTGTTGAAACACCCTCCGTGCCCGGAAAGGAAGCTCTCGCCAGTGTTGCCAAGGAGATTCAGTTGGTTCGACAACAGTACTCAGACTCTGTTCAGTTGGCTAAAGGATATAAATGTTACACTAGAACTTGTAATGTTAACAATATCAGTTTGTCTCAAAATCTTCTTCTAAACTGCTATTCTCCTCTTTGTGTACAAAAAGCTAGACTACGAAAAGAATTACTGCTTCTATTAAAAAAAGTTCAAAGTTCAACCGCCAATAATAATATGAACGCTCTGCCTACTCTAATCACCACTAAGGATTCACCAAGAACATCTATTCTTGAGCAGCATTTAACTTCAAAAATGGAGTTGCATTCCGAAGATGTCATTCTAAAAGACTTGTTGTCCGCTGTAGCGTGTGCTCAGGAGTATGATGAGATTTCATCACAAAATATTGCCAAAGTCAGCCAAGGAAACAAATCAGACGATTGTTTCAGCCAGCAGATAAAAAAGGAAATAGACATAAAAGACGAAATTGATGTAGTTTCAAGTGAAGATTCACCTCCTGATTTAAAATCAGACACTTTAGAAGAATCTGCTGTTCCTGCAGTGGGCAACGAAATGGACATTGAACAATCCATCACTTCAGAAAACGAAATTGGTCCTTTAGAATCATTAGATATTGATCAAAGTGAGATCAAAACTGAGAATACAGACATTGAAAAACGTAGCAAAAGAGACCGAAAGTCAAAAGATTCCAAATATGTGGTGACTGAAGAAGAAATTAACGAAGGAGGAGATCGACCTCCTATTCCAAAACTACGTATCTCGACTAGAGGCCGCGCTTCTAAGGGTCATACTGTCACCAACACCGGTACCAATAGTGTCACCACACGCTCTGCTAATGCCAAACTGGACTCCGATGCACCTCACGATATTCAGCCTCCCAAGTATGTTTACAAACCCACTTATCGCGCACTCATTAACCGTCGCTTCTTCTGCGGAAGAACCCTTAAGAAAGAAGAACCGTCAATAAAATCCGAAACAGCATCTGATGGAACTGTTAAAATTTATTCCTCTACTAATTCAGCGGCTAAGGTGTACCTGAAGAAAGTATCCAATTTAATGATTGATAAACGCAAGAAGCGTACCCCAGTGAAATATCCTCTGTGCTCAACCTTCCACACAAGAAGTAAAGCTAAGAGTATAATGGTCCTTGCCTCTCACGAACTACGCAAACTCGCAAGACACGCGGGAAAACTGCAAGTAAATGGCTTCAATCATAACTCCAAACCAAATTCTAGTGTTTGGCCCTATCCTTGTTCAAGGCCTATTTTCAAAACTTGTTGGTTGTACCGTACTATTAATCTCAATTCACTGTCGGCCGTTTCCTTGCAAGTGAGAATCCTATGGGCGTGTGTGCGTTGGGATGACATGGCTATGAAACCTTCCAATAATGATGGGAAGCATCAAATCACAACAGAGACTGAAATAATTTCTCTGGAACTCTTAAAGCACCGCCATATAGGCCAGTTTCTAGAAAAAACGCAATACCTTCGACGCAAAGTCGTCATTCCTTTAGAAGTGCCCAAAACAATTCGGGAAGTCACTTCTATCCGCAGCGGTCTTCGCAAGCGTAAACGAGCAGAGTCCCCCCAGAGCATGGAGCCTCAAGTGAGTGAAGAATGGGTGGATGAAGATAAGCTAGAGTTGTGGGAAATCAAGCAATACGGCGAGCGGGCAGAGAGAGTGTTGCCAATTACTCGCACTACTACAGGAAAGTTACCCCCCGCCAGGAATCATGAACCTAAAGAAAATAACATAGTTGCTACCAAGGCGACGGCCCAGGAGATAAAGGAGAAGATGGAACAGCAGCTGAGGATGCAGCGAGCGGCACACCAGCAGAAGAGAGCCCTGGAAATGACCCAAGGTATTTATTATTCTATATCTTATAATTTCAATTATCTTAACCTTTTCAATTATTTGCTCACTGTGAAATTGTCGTATTATGTTACCCCTTTCATAAACTAACAGCACTTCTGGCGCACAAGTGTTTAAAGGAATCTTTAGATGCCCAGTTGTCCCATACCGGACCGCTGATTTGCTTCGTCCAATGCCCAACGGTTTCGTAAGGGACCGGTGATTATGGTGCGAATATTTCACAAAAAATGCTTAGGCAGTGGGCTCTGCCTTTAATGCACGCAGCGCATGGGCGTTTAAACCTACTTTACCTACTAAACCTTATTTCCTACTTTCAAAGAAACGAATTACTGTTTATAAGTTATTAAAGCTACTTATATAGAAGCGTAATAGGCGTTCATAAATGACTATCCATATTTATGTTTGTAAACGATGATATTGGATTCGTAAATTTTTCTGTGTTTGATGTTATGGTAACTACATACTTTTAAGAGTTGGTGTCTTAACACAAGCGCAGTATTTAACTTGTTAGAAAATTAATTAATTTTAATAATTGATAAATTTGGATAATTTGCCGTAGAGTGCCATTTTTGTGAAATTGAACCACATTAAAATCACATATTAACACTTAATAAAACTGTCAAAATGAGTTGTTTAACCTTTAAACGCTTGTGCGCCGCGTGCAATAAAGGTAGCCCACTGCCCAAGCATTTTTTGTGAAATATTATAATAATAAATCAGTGTAGGTAATCCGATAGCGAAATGCACCATAATCACGGGTCCCGTATATGGGACCTTTGGGCATTGAACGACGCAAATCCGCAGTCCCGTACGGGACCACTGGGCATCTAAAGGTTAAGGTCGATGTAACACGCTTTACGCTGCTGTCACAAAAGATACTTAATCATCCTTTTTATAATTTATGTTATTTTAACTTAGCAATAGAAAATTAATGTTACAATTTTTTTTCCAAGCTAAACAAAAAACGGAAGATCCTAAAGGTATGTTTATAATAAGTTTAAAAAAACTTGCCATTCTTCATATGTTTTTTTACTTGTAGTAAATACCCTTTTTTTATTTATATAATGATTCTTTCCACTTTTTGGTGACATTTCTTGTTTTTAATATTGTTTATTTGTAATAATTTGGCAACTACGCACATCACCCGGTAATTACTAAATATACATACCATAAATAATAAGACACTACAAAGAAATATACATGAATGTTACATAATCTGTAAATTTTCTTAAGCCTCGATTACTTTGAGCGAGTTTACAAGCTACTATATACTAAGTTTAAAAGCGGGTGAATCGGTGAGTGAGATTGTCACGATGACACACAAAACTGTTTACTCGCTCGGTAGCAGCTAAAATAAAGACTCCCGCGCGAACCAATTCTGTCGACATTTTGTAAAAAACTTGAGCTCGCAGCTAGCGCCACAAGCTAGACAGTAGTGAGAATTACGACTCCCGCGAGAACTAATTCTGGCATGTTATCAACTGTTTGTGGGTAACGAGTATAGTTGACTACCTTTCAACTTTTTTCGTAGATTGTCCATAATCTGCTGTTAGCTAGTAATACGATTACACTGAGCGAGTTTACTAACAGATAGTGAATTTCCTAGATAGTAGCTTGTAAACTTGCTCAATGTAATCGAGGCTTTACCACTATAATCAATGTACTGTTTGTTTCTATATAAATAAAAAAACCTTTTTTGCATAGACATAACATCATTTGGTAACACTGCACTTTGTTTGCAGTTACTGGCCCAGATGGTACCATCAAACTAGTTAGTAAAGGGGCAAACCCTCAATCTGCAGGAAAGTCAGCCCTTACTTCACTACTTACGTCTAATTCCGGTCTGGTTAACACACCAACTGGCAATAAGACTGTAATTGGAACAAGAAGAATCCTCATGACCAAGGGCGCATACAGCGCTGGGAAAACGGGCCAACCTGCCATTATTCAGAAAGCCCAGGCTCAGCAATCCTCCACGCCAATGCAGCAATCTCTCATCAAGGGCCAGGCTCCCAAGGATGGACCTCAAAAGGTACAAATCATCCGGGGGCCCGATGGAAACATTACTGTACGAGGATTGATCGCAGGGCAACAGCTGGTGGAAACACCAGACGGAAAACTACATGTCATAGTTAATCCGATGGGACCACCTCCGGCTGGGGGGCAGGTTATAGCCACCGGTGGAGCTCCGCCTACTCCCAAGATAGCTGTTACTCCCGCAATCAAACCTCACGCCAAACCAAATAACATTACGCAGATCTTAAATAAAGCCACTCCCATTTCTACTCCTGGAAATAAAGTGATTCTCAAGGCAGCTCCTCGGCTTGTGAATGCCATACAAACAATGGACAACAAACAAGTCAATCAAACTGCGCAGAGAATAATCACTCAAGGCGGGCAACAGATATTAGTGCAAGGTGGACAGCAAATACTGGTTCAGCCATCACAGCACGTAGTGATGCAAGGACAGCCCAGGCTCGTGCAACAACCTTCCCTGGTCCAAGTCTCCCAGGGCACCATTATTCAGCAGGGAGCGAGGCCCATGCAAACCATGGTTGTCCAAGGTGGTACACAGTTGGTGCAAGGACAAGTGATGCAAGGACAAGTGATGCAGGCCGGTCAGCAAATCATCCAAGGCCAGTTAGTTCAGGGTGGGCAGCAAGTTCTGCAAGGGACACCCATAATCCAAGGTCAGCAAATATTGAGACCCGCACAGCCACAACAAGTTGTCAATAGAATAATCACGTCTGGCCATCAAATAGTGATCAACAATCCCAATCTGGCCCAGCAGCTTGCGGCCGGAAAGTTACAAATTGCTACTATCAACGGGCAACAGGTTCTTATCAGACCTACGGGAAATAATCAAGCTCAAGTTGTAGCCCACATTACCCCTCAACCACAAAATACCCTTCAGGCTGTGACTCCTCAGAATCAAGTGAACACTCCTCAGATTCAAAACAACCAAATGATCAATGCCCAACCGAACCAAGTAGTGGTATCTCAGCAGAATCTAGTGCAGCAGAGTCCCCAGCCACAGCCCCAGCCCCAGCAGATGGTGCAGGCCCAGACTGTCCAGGCGGCCCAGGCTGGCCAGGTGGGCCAGGTGGCCCAAGTGATGGTGTCTCCAGTCAAGCAGCTCAACAGCAGTCCGACGCCTCAACTCACTGAGGAACAGCTCATGGAGCAGCGCCTGCTGGTCGGCCAGCCTCCTGGAACTGTTATCAAGACTGTTACTGCTCAGGTGAGCTTATCAACTTATTACTTCATTTAACTCGTATAAACCAGGTACGTAAGTAAGAAAGTGTACTACAGTGGAGCAATGTTGCGTACTTGCACCATCCGCATTCTTGCTGTATGCAGGTGATATTGATTTCGTACCCACCCATTGTAGCACAGGCATCAGGTGGCAATGCTATCCTTGTTCTACCGGTATTTTCATCCAAGGAGCTAGCGTCATTGATCCCTTCGGCACTGGTACATAGTCGGGAAACATGCCAAACGCGCGCCCATTGTATACACGGTTGACATTTGTCACAAGAGAATGGATCGCTTCTTCGACTCGTTCTTGAGATCAACAGCTCGGCTGTGGAACGATTTGTCGGCGTCTGGGTTTCCTCCTTCCTCTTGGGTCTCTTCAAGACAAATGTTCATTCCTTCCTCTCCTCGACCCTCCACACAGCATCTCAGATGACATAGGCCCTGAGGGAAACTCAGACCCCCCCTGTGTGGAGTTAAGGTTTAAAAAAAAAATTGGGGTCTTGAAATACTTATATCTATTAAAATTTTGTTTCTGTACCGTTTCCCACAAATTATTAATTCCATTTGAGAGTAATAAATGTTTTTGTTTTTATTTATTATAGGTTGTTCAATTGGATGGTGGTCCAAGAATAGTTTTGCAAGGATTGCAGGGCAATTCTCTGACCCAACAGCAGTTAGCCCTTGTGCAGCATCAAGTCAAACAGCAGTTATTGAAAGGTAAACATTTTACAACTGTTTTTATTTACCTATTATCAGGATAATTTTTTGAAAATGGTCATCAGAAAAAAAATAGAAAAAAAAACAGTTTTTTTATTAATTTGTTACTTGTTATTTGCTTATGTTGTATATTAATATGAACAAGGATATATTAATTTCGTTGCTGACAACCCGGGCATTTATTTTACTGTGATCTTTATGGGGCCAACAGACTTAGCTATAAAAGATAAAAGATCATTTGGCTTGGCGTATTTCAGCATTTTGCTCGCCGTAATATATGGCGAGCGATATGCTGAAATAGGCCAGGCCAAATTATCTTTTATAGCTAAGTGTGACGGCCCCCTTATCCACTGGAGCGTTTTTGGCCACATTTTGCAAACACCCGTGTGCGTCAATTTGAAGAGATATTTTAAAACTCTTATTGGAGTTTTTTCAAAAGTTCCCGCGTGTTGGAATCTTTGATTAATCGCAAAGCTAACTTAGGGCCAGTTGTTTCACAAAATTTGAACAATTCATCAAATACTTTTGTAGAAAGCAGTCACTTTGTGGTTTGACTATTTAATAAAATAAAATAATTACATACTTTGTTGTTGTTTTACACATCTGATGATGCTTGTGTTAAACGAAACCAGTGGGGATTAAAAAAAAAATTATAAATAAATCTTGGCTATCAACAAAGAATGTTTTATTTTATTCAATTTATAAAATTTCGAAATTAATTTTCAAGTTCTTTTCAAGTTATTATTTAAGTTATATAGAGAAATTGGTTGTTTTGCTTGCAGTCTAGCTATATGTATAGTTTGTTTAATAAGTGTTGATGTCCAACTAGCCCAAGAAACCACGGGTAAGCAAGGCATGCTGGGCCCCACCAAGCTGTACCTGGCGGTGCAGCCCTCCCAGCCAGCCCACGCCGTCATCTCCTCTCCGGCCACCCAAACTTCCCCCCCGCCCCTCACCCCGTCACGGGCTCCACAACATAATCAAATATCACAGGTATTGTTTTATTACTATTGAATTATACATATTCAACTCATTCTTGCATTTATAATATCGTCGCTGCACTGATAAACCTACAATCACACAATTAAAAAAAAAAAACTGTATGTACTACATATTACCATCAAATTGTATGTACCTACATCTCAAAGCGAAATCAGTTTTCCACTCTCCTATAAAGTTTTAATTTTGTGACATTGGACGGTTGACCAATCAGCGTCGATACATGTTCCATCAATTTGAAATTCAGTTTTCTTTTTAACCCTAGAAGCCCAATCATATTTTGCTATCTAAAAAGCCCAATCATGGGTCAAATTTACCTACATGAATAAATACACTTGTAACATAGTTTATTCTGTTAAATTTATTATTTTTTATCATTATTTATTCGTGTTAACTATTTAAGAAATGAAAAAACGCATAATTTTAATAATATTTATTTTTTAGACTGAATAAACAACTATTACTAAATACAAAAATTTGGTACAAAATGAGATCCTTTCGATTTGCTTCTTTTAAACTAAAAATATCAACAAAAAAACTAGACAAAATCTTCTTTTTTCTACTACCAATAAATGTTTTGTATCAATTAAACAGTTTTATATAATTATTTTTTCTTAATAAACACTTTTCACACACATCATCAAATTACAAAAAGCCTAAACCTAGGTAGAATTGACCTACATCGGTACGTAACTCCAATATGAAGGGACTTAACAAGGCAACACCTCTGTCTCCTGTGGGCTCTTAGCGGGTACTAAGTCGGTTCGATCAATCAGGGCAATCGAAAGAAGTGTGCGAAGGAGAAAGCAGATATTTGTTTGCGTATAGGTAAAAATGACCTAGATTGGGCTTCTAGGGTTAATAACATTTTTTGTGGTTATCTATTAATTTCATAGAATTTTTCAATTATGTTTTTAAAATAATATTAATTAATTATTATTATTATGACAATTATTATTACATACCAAAGAAATTTGTTCCTAAATTATAGGGTCACCTTGTTATTTTATCACTTAGTCTAAATTATTTATTATTTAATGAAATGTGATATAGTATAGGTAAGGGTGTACAAAGTTTCTCCAGCTAGAATTGGGTTATTAAATTGAAAAATTAAGACCAACAATACTGAATTGCTGTTTGATTGAAAACCCCTGCTGTAGATAATAGAATTTAACCCTTTGTTTACAATTATATAAATAATAACGTAATATTTGTATAGCGCAGTTTTATGTTATTTCGCTTGAAGTGTGCGCGTATATCCATGCTTCATACTTACTTGAAAATGGTATTCAGCACCAGAACACCAATTAAAAAGATAATATTTTAAAAATATATAATGTCATTGATGTAAAGATGTTAATTCTTTTGTATAAATGTTTTATAAGAAGCAATAATTTTACAAACTTTTTTTTATAAAATAAGTGTAATATTATGTATGGATGCTGGAAAGAATAAATGGCGTATTTCCTTTCCAGCGTCGATATTATGTTCCTATGTTGAGTTTGGGTAATATAATGTCAACATTAACCAAATTGTTTGAAAGTACTTCCCTGTTTTGTAACTAAGGATGTGAATTATTGTGTCTTATTTTATATACATTATGAATGAAATGGTTCAACGCAGATTTCCTGCATCTGAGGTGATGCACTAATACTTTTCTAACTGTATTTGTGTACCCGAAAATCATACGGATGCAAGTCCAAAATTTGAAGAAATGAGTTTTTGATGCAGATTTGAAGTAAATTATCATTTTTATCAATGACAGAAAGATACAGGTCCTATCATGAAGAAAAATAGGATTTTCAAAAATGTATACGGATGCAACTACCTTTGATGCAACAACTATCTTAGAAGCAGAAAGATGTACATGGTCTTACATCTTTATGATTTAGTTGCATTTTGAGTATTATGACTCAATTCCATTTGCATCTTTCTGCCTCTAACATTATGTACTACGCTTTCTATGGAAATAAACAATTTTCAAACATTGATCTTTTTATAATACACCGCAATGTCGTAACAAAATATTCCACTTCATTTTGAAGCAGAAGGATTCAAGTCCGTGTTTTTGTTTGACTCAAGTCAGCGTTTTTTTAAACAATATTTCTAAAGGCTTTAAAACAAAACTAATTGATTTAATAATTACTTTTTTTGTTATCTATCAGCATGGATATCCGAAGAAGTTATGAGACCATAGTTACAGATAAAAATGGTTTTTTTGGCCCTCCTGAACATTTACCTTTTTGGACTTGCATCCGTATGCTTCTCGGGTACAGATTTGTTGGCTCCAAAGAACTTGTCTTGCACATCATTCCTGATTATTTGTGTCGAACAAAATTACAAGTATTATTTTTTAAGGTTCTGAGAACTTAGCACAATGCTATCAATTTGTTTGATAATGGTGAATGTTTTGATTTTTTTTCTAATTTGTAATTAAATCAATTGAAAATTCAATTCTGGAAACTTTTCACAGTTTGTGTCATGTTACTATTGATATAACAAAGTTAATTTAGTCCAAAATTAGTCATTGACCTTTAGACAAATCACATTTAGAAACACGGTAGCTGTACTCTGTTTCCTCTGGACATTATTCTATTTATTTTATGTGATAATTATATAAAACCTACATTTTTAAAGTTATTTATTAGACCAAAATTATTCATTAAAAAATGCATTATTGTGCAGATGTATTAAATTTGTTGATGTCTAAAATGAACAAAAAAATTTTACCTTTAAAATATAATATATTGATCAATATGCAATGTTTGTGTTGTTATTAATTTATTAATGAAAATAATGAATCAGAAATGCTGTGGTGAAGCCATTATTGTTCAGAGGCTGCAATTTTCGAGTGTTCATTAATTTAAAAAGATGTTTTATAGGCGGATGTAACATTTTACTTATGCATCTCAGCATTTCTTATTTTGTATTTTGCAGTCACTTCAAACCAATTTCACTGGATATTTTCTATTTGTTCTTCTATTGGGTTTAACCATCTCTGATCGGTCAATGTTTTATTTTTGTATACCCAATATTTTAAAATTGTCTATTTTGTAATAGGTTTTAAGAAGCCATGTTAAGTATCCCCATCACCATTTTGTGTACAATGAGAAATAACCTTAGAAAACTACTAATCATTAGATATTAATATTTAATCCAGCAAAATAACTAATGTCATTTGAATAATCATGATCATACACAGTAACATTCTTATTAATGGGTATGTACTTAACTAGTACATAATCATAGCATGGGTTGTATTCATTGGAAATGATGGGAAATGTAAATATCTGCCGTGCTTGTGTTGTGCTCAGAATAAGCCATAGTAGTATTGTTAAATCTAACAAAATTGTTTTTTCCATTTACTTGACTTATGAATGCAATACCATTAAAAGATTTGTCCTGTGTATTCAACAACTTCCGATTTGCATTTATAATTTTGTAAGAACAATAAACAATTTTTATTAACAATACACAATGGCGTTTCATTGCAAAAACCTTTATTTTATTTTACTTTACTCTCTTTGGTTTTTGTTTTTTTTTGTGCTTTTCTGTTTTCTTTGCACAATACAACACACAGACAACTGGCATTCAATCATTTTCCTCCAATATTGTATATTTCATTTCTAACAGTTTTGTATAATGTATGATTTTATGTGTATATTTTTATTTATAAAGATACCTGTATCTCTTGTAGTTCCTGTAGGTAACTAATTTATAAATAATCCTTTTTATTTAACAATTTGGAGGCAGACATTATTTATTCCAGTCCTTTTTTATTTTATTTACTAAACATAACTAGGAGTAAAGGCCCGAGACAAACCTATGAATAAAATAATGGTGAGTTTTGTTACTTTTACCAGATGTTTATGTTACCATATTTTGCATACAACTCAACATCATCCGTAAAGGAAATACATTGAAAATTCTACATTTTTTGAGTGAGTTTAGTCGGAACAATGTGGTACATGAAAAGGTCTATTGAATTATGTAACTTTGAAATATGTTTTCAGTATACATTATATTAAGTGTATTTCATATCTCTTGTAGGAAGGAGAAGTGAAGAATGCTCAGGTTTCTACCCCTCAGAAACTAAGGGCAGTCCGTCAACTGACCTCGGTCAATGGGCAGGACAATTCAGAACCCCCGGCACATATCATCCACAAGCCTAAGCCGGTAGAGACACCGCAGAGCAAACCTGTCATCAAGGAAGCCACCAATGCGGAATCTCTCAACAATGCCGAACCCAATATTCCTCTCGGCTCTCCCAATAAGTTTGTCATCACTCCAGATTACATACAGCAAAGTAAGTAAACATTGCACATTGTTTAGATCATATTCAATCTAATCTAAATTATTTTCATTACATACATAACAATTGTATTACATACTAAGAAAGATATTTTCACTTTATTAATTTGGCTGAACTTTAAATGAATAGTTTGTACTGAAATAAACATTTAATTTATTTTTACTTCATGGCTTTGCGATAAAGTTAGTATGTACAACTTCATCTAAACCTAACGTATCAAATCAAAATTGTTAACATTAGAATATCAAAATTGTTAACATTAGAATCATTTTTAAATAAAATCTATCCAATGCAGTTGCATTCCTAATAGACTAGGAGACGACATAGGTAAACCCTACGTCATCGAGTACACGGATGAAACTACTTTTTAATGATAATGGACACTTAGAAAACCTTTAAAAAGCTGGTCTGCCGGTGCGCCTCTTGGCAGGAGCTGTGCTGCCATGGAAATAGTCAGCGATTTTTTCCGAAAATATTACGTCATCGAGCACACGAACGGGAATGGTTTCATATGATAAAGGTCAATTAGAAAATGAGAAAAAAGCAGGGCTGCCAGCCGGCAGCCTGGCAAGTTCGCAGGCAGCCGGCGTCAAAGTGGGGTAAAAAATAGTAAATTTTACGTCATCGAGTACACGAATGAAACTAATGAATAACTATAGTCCAGATCATTCCGTTTAAGAATTTCTTGGTCTGCCGACCAGCAGCCTGGCAAATTTTTGTGTACGATTATTTAAAGTTTTTTTTATTTATTTTTTAATTTTTCGTTTATCTTTATTATTATTTTTATTTCATTATATTTTTAAAAACTTTGATTGCCATATTTTTAAAATATAAGCGATAATGATTAAAAAAAAATTATTTGAGAGTTCCGAGTGTACCCATCCGTCAGGTGAGCCGTTCGACGCCAAACCACTTACGAAACCTGCCGCGGTGCCCCTCACCGCTGTCGCATGTCAATATTGTTGTACAAATTTATAATATTAATAGTCCTTATAAGATTGCCTAATAGTTCATAGTAAATGGAAGTTCGAAAAACCAAAGCACCGTCGCTGAAAGAGCTGCGTTCGTCCGTAAAACGACGGAAATTTCCGAAATCCCGTCCGTTTCATATCGGTTTCGCTTGCCCTGCTGCACCGATTACATCGAATACAAGATCGAAACTAACGAAAAACTGTAGTCTAGATTATTTTATTCATGATTTCTTTGGTCTGCCGACCAGCAGCCTGTTTTTTGTGTACGATTTTTTAAAGTCGTAAATTTTTTTTTAATTTTTAAAAAATTATTTTCAATATCTTTATTATTATTTTTATTTCAATATGGTTTTAAAAACTTAGAATGCCAGATTTTAAATAAAATAAGTATTAATGATAAAAAAATCATTTTTGAGTGTTCCGAGTGTACTCATTGGACGGGAGAGCCTTTCGACGCGAAACAACTTACTGAAAACTGGCCGCGGAGCCCTTCGCCGCCATCGCATGCCCATATTAATATACAAAATTATGATAATAATAGTCTTTTAAAAATAACTAATATAACATAGTGTTTGAAAGTTTGAACAACTACCACACCGTTGCCGTAAGAGCTGCGTTCGTCCGGAAAACGACGGAAATTTCCGAGCCTCGTCCGTTTCATATCGGTTTCGCTTGCCCTGCTGCATCGATTAGGTCGAATGCAAGATCAAAACTAACCAAAAGCTGTAGTCTATATCATCCCATTCATGACTTCTTTGGTCTGCCGACCAGCAGCCTGGCGGTATTTTGTGTACAATTTTACTTCAAATTCTAATTTATTTTTTAATAAAAAATAATATTTTCAATATCTTTATTATTATTTTTATTTCAATATGATTTTAAAATTTTAGAATACCAGATTTTAAACAAAATAAGTGGTAATGATAAAAAAATTAATTTTGAGTCTTCCGACTGTACTCATCGGACGGGAGAGCCTTTCGACGCGAAACAACTTAGTGGAAACTGGTCGCGGAGCCCTTCGCCGCCATCCCATGCCCATATTATTATACAAAATTATAATAATAATAGTCTTTTTAAAATTAACTAATAAAACATATTGGTTGGAAGTTCGAACATCCACCACACCGTCGCCGTAAGAGCTGTGTTCGTCCGAAAAACGACGGAAATTTCAAAACCCAGTCCGTTTCATATCGGTTTCGCTTGCCCTGCTGCATCTATTACTTTGGGAACACTAAAAATTTATTTTTTTATCATTACCACTTATTTTATTTAAAATCTGGCATTCTAAGTTTTTAAAACCATATTGAAATAAAAATAATAATAAAGATATTGAAAATAATTTTTTAAAAATTAAAAAAAAATTTACGACTTTAAAAAATCGTACACAAAAAACAGGCTGCTGGTCGGCAGACCAAAGAAATCATGAATAAAATAATCTAGACTACAGTTTTTCGTTAGTTTCGATCTTGTATTCGATGTAATCAGTGCAGCAGGGCAAGCGAAACCGATATGAAACGGACCGGATTTCGGAAATTTCCGTCGTTTTACGGACGAACGCAGCTCTTACAGCGACGGTGCGTTGGTTTTTCGAACTTCCATTTACTATGAACTATTAGGCAATCTTATAAGGACTATTAATATTATAAATTTGTACAACAATATTGACATGCGACAGCGGTGAGGGGCACCGCGGCAGGTTTCGTAAGTGGTTTGGCGTCGAACGGCTCACCTGACGGATGGGTACACTCGGAACTCTCAAATTATTTTTTTTAATCATTATCGCTTATATTTTAAAAACATGGCAATCAAAGTTTTTAAAAATATAATGAAATAAAAATAATAATAAAGATAAACGAAAAATTAAAAAATAAATAAAAAAAACTTTAAATAATTGTACACAAAAATTTGCCAGGCTGCTGGTCGGCAGACCAAGAAATTCTTAAACGGAATGATTTGGACTATAGTTATTCATTAGTTTCATTCGTGTACTCGATGACGTAAAATTTACTATTTTTTACCCCACTTTGACGCCGGCTGCCTGCGAACTTGCCAGGCTGCCGGTTGGCAGCCCTGCTTTTTTCTCATTTTCTAATTGACCTTTATCATATGAAACCATTCCCGTTCGTGTACTCGATGACGTAATTTTTTAAAAAAAAAATCGCTGACTATTTCCATGGCAGCACGGCTCCTGCCAAGAGGCGCACCGGCAGACCAGCTTTTTTAAGGTTTTCTAAATGTCCATTATCACTAAAAAGTAGTTTCATCCGTGTACTCGATGACGTAGGGTTTACCTATGTCGTCTCCTGGTCTATAAGTGCAACCTGTCCAAATTAAAGTATTTAATGTCATGTTAACCACTCAGCAACGTAAGCAGATATACACGCTAATATGACAATAGCAGTCAAGTACAATAAGCGTGTTTTCACATCAACGCGTATGTTTCCACAGAAATCGTTATAACTCCGTTATTGTTCTAGTGACATCCCTCAAACAAAAAGTAGAAGCTCAATAATAAATCAAGCTACCCATCACTATTCAAGTTGTCCATAGAAATACATAAAAGACCTATTCTATCAGATACACGGTTGATACAAATTTGACCTGCGAAATTGCCTGCAGGCCACTAGACATTGTTAATTTTTATTAAATATTCTTGTATGAAATGATAAAAAAGTGAGGTGACTGAATTGCTTATTATACAACAGAATAAGTATTTTTTTTTTTTTTTACATAATCCGTGATTTTAGTACCGTTTTCACATAAAAACATCACATGAGTCATTTTAATTTTTTTTTTATGTTTGCATTCTAAATTTTAATATTTGCAAATGTTTATATTTATTTGTAATATAACAATTTGAAAGCTTATTTCGTAACCTTTCAAAAACAGTTTTTAGTATTTGGCTACGTTCAGAAATGTTTCATTTTTAGAGCTTTAATTGTGAAGCGGAAATAACACAAAGTTTTCTTAAATCTGACATTTCGTTTAAGACGTAAAAAGTGCATATTCACGATAGATCAGAGTGGTTAACACTATTTAGTCAAAAGTGAAAATATACATTACCCACTAACATTATTATGTCCTAGTTTATTACTTTTTTGATACAGTTTTTATTGTAAGTTTGTGTTTAAAAATGTTTTTTTTTCATCAGCAATTAAAAACGCTCTAAAGCAAGAGAATCTGAACCCGGAGATAGAAGAGAAACTCCTCCAACTACAGCGCTACCAGGAGCGTCAGATGAAGCCGGAGGGAGGAGTGGTGGGGGGCAGCACCCCGGGGCGAGCCCCATCTCCCCCGCCTCCGCCCCCTCACCACCCCACCCCTTCCGCTCGACCCGCTCCCGTTCGGGCTCCCTCCCCACCAGTGCACTCCCCCCATCCGCCAAGACGTCGGCCCGTGCCACGGCACGATGATGAGGAATGGATAGAAACCTCTCCTAAGAAGCGACAGAGATCTTCTCATCATTTAGACAGGTACGACTTTATTACAAATATTCAAGAATGTAACAGCAAACATATTCCTTAGCAGGTATGGGGGGACTCCATCATAGCCAGAATAAAAGTGTTATAATTACTAGTTTAATCATTTTTATTTGAATCAACAATTTTCTTAAAGAATTCAACTCTTTTTATATAAAATTAAATGAAATCTCAAAAAAATTCACTTCTTCTAAAATTTTATTATAACAAACAAATAATAATACTGTTTTTCTTCTACAACTAATCAGACTTTAATTATTCATCTTGAAAAATAGTAACACTGAGTGCTAGGGTAAATTTTACCCAACCTTATGCTCGCCGGATTAACATTTAACCAGATTAATACTTTGTTTAACAAATTTGAGAAATCAACGTTTAAATTGTCCAAAAATGATTCCAAAATGTCAGATTTTTTGGTTACTCTCGGGGAATAGTTATTAAAAAAAAATTATTTAGGCTTTAAACCGCTTACTCGTTAATACGGAATATTTTTTATTCAAAGAGTTAGATATAGCTTTATTATCACGAAAAGTGAGTATTTATGTCGTGGGAGACAAAAAAACATGCAAAAAATATGCATTTAACATTTTAATTTTGTTTAAATTAATTCGCTTACGCGGTAACGCCATTTTATATTTACCGTTTTTATTTCTTAGACAATTAATCATAATTACACAAACCTGCTAGACAAATCCTGCTTTGCCAAACAAACCATTCAAAACCTGGGATGTTTTTTTAAATTATGATGACATGCAGCTTTCGTAGTTTAACCTCAACCTTAAAAAAGGAATATTCCGTATTATCCGTGCATAAAACTTCGACAACACGAACGTTCCGTATTATCCGTGAGGTGGACCAAATGCATATTTACCAAAAAATATTATGTTTTTAATTGTATTAACGAGATAAAAAGTGGAGTGACAGTTTTGTTTAAAATAGACTTTTTTAAAAAAAAATTTCAATGTCCTACTTAAAAATGTTTTAGGTAAAACTTTTTTTCTATTTTTGTGTGTTTGAAGCTTAAATATTGCAATTTAAACACTCAGCAACGTAAGCAGATACACACGTTAATATGACAATAGCAGTCAAGTACAATAAGCGTGTTTTCACGTCAACGCATATGATTCCACAGAAATCGTTATAACTCCGTTATTGTTCTAGTGACCCTAAAACAAAAAGTAGAAGCTCCATAATAAATCAAGCTACTCATCACTATTTAAGTTGTCCATAGAAATAACAAAAAGACCTATTCTGTCAGATACTTGGTAGACCGCAAAATCGCCTACCAGCCGTTAGACATGGTTATTTTTTTAATATTCTTGTATGAAATGATAAAAAAAGTGAGGTGACCAAATTGTTTATTATACATTTATACAATAGAATAAGTATCGTTTTTTTTTTTTTACATAATCCGTAATTTTAGTACTGTTTTCACATAATAACATCTGAGTAATTTTTACAATTTGTAATATAACAATTTGTAAGTTTATTTCGTAACCTTTCAAAAACAGTTTTTAGTATTCGGCTACATTCAGAAATGTTTAATTTAAAGAGCTATTGTGAAGCGGAAATAACACAAAGTTTTCGTAAATCTGACATTTCGTTTACGACATAAAAAGTGCATTTTTGCGATAGATTGGAGTGGTTATAAACATTAAAATATATTTCAAATACAAAAATTAAAAAACATAATTTTATCTAGTTTTTAAAATGGTTTTTGTTGTGGAAAATGTTAAAAATGCTAAAAGATGGCACTCGTGTCACAGTTTGTGAAGAAATGGACTTCCAGATTTTACTAATTAAAGGAGATCTTATAATTCTAATTATACGATGGAAATTGAATTTGGAAAGAATTTTATGTTAACACATAAGTTGTATATAATAAGGATTGAGAGTAGTGGCAATCATCAATAATAATAAATACATTGTTTTAACTGTACTCTTTACAAATTAGGCACGAACACACGGAAGAGCCCAAACCGGCGCCCCCGCCTTTGATTCGCTCCCGGTCAAGACCCGCGGCGGTGCGACCGCCTACCCCCTCCCCACCTGCCCGGGCCCCCTCTCCCTCCCCGCCCGGGGGCCCCGGAGACGAGCGGCGCCGCACTGCGCACCACTCCAAGCTGCAGCTGTTGCTCTATCGCCACAAGGAGATGCTCAAGAAGGACATCATCAAGAAACGCGGCCTGCTGGAGAAGGAGCTGGGCATAGAGATACAGGTACCATTTCTCTTTTTAAATGAAATACAGTGAAACCCTTTTAAGAAGTTTTCCAAGGGACCAGAAAAAACAAACTTCTTAAGCAGGAAAACCTTATATGTGGGAAAAATTGGGCCAATTTTGAGCCAAGGGACCGAAAAAACCAAACTTCTTAAGCCACAAAACGTCTTAAGAGAGAACTTCTTAAGAGGGTTTCACCGTACACACATCTACTCACCGAAAACCTTATATCGTTGATCGTAGATCGTACCGTTGATCCATACAACAAAAATATTAAAATCCTTATCCGTTGGCAAGCTAAGACTGAAGTCCTTTAAATAACAAACTTTAAAAATCACGGAAATTAATCAAACAGTTAATTGGTCAGGCCTAGACTAGCTTTACTTGTAAGGCAGAGAATAGTATTATAACGGACCCCATTAGATTTTGATCTTACACAAAGGGTAAATGTGGCGGCTGTGACAAGTGTGTAGGATATTGGCCCATTGAATAAGTGTACTTGCAAAATTCTTTTATCTGAAATATTGTCTGTCTTCTTCATCTATTAATCCTTTAGGTGCATTCATTATTTCTTCATAGTTTTTGTCACAAGTGACAAAAATCCACAGAAAATTAAGTTAATAATATTTTATTGTTCTTATGTTAGACATTTGATTATTTATTTATAAATAAAAAAAAATATTCTTCTATTCATATGAAGAAGAGTGTCTGTGCCGGGCAGACAGCGTAAGTTTTTATTCCGAGAGTAATGAAATTTTTCACACTTGACCATTAAAACTATTCTCTGTCCGCGATAAGATCAACCTGTGATGGTACGAAACTTGGTTCGTATTGCGCATACCACTCCCCACGCTACGGTCCTTACACCCGCGCTCTGCTCGCCCGAGTCATTCTGCTAAAAAATTTGTATGTCTTCGGCTGTAGCAGTGGGGGTAATGGGCGGAGACATGCGCGTACACGGGTTGATCTTATTTTGGATGGAGAATAGAAGCAGGTCGCTGTGTAAAAACCATCCTTATCTCCTTTTCCATCCCTTAAAGTAGAATTTTGATATTTGATGTTGTAAGGATCGGGCCTGCACGTAGGAAGCCACTGTAATGTTGGGCGTTACTGTAAAGCAACTGGAATAGAATTAGATAGTTAGCCAGAATAATAGAAGATAGCTCAGATTTGTCGGGCTGCGGCGGGGACTTAACTTCGTCAGCCACTTTGTAGCAGGCCACGACCTTCCAACACCATGGCTAGAAACAGCTTGGGTAGGGCATGGGGTCTTTATCTAAAAACGAGGTGTTGTGTCTGGGGGATCGTAGGGATCTCCGCGCGCCTGTCAAGGTGCACAGTTCGGCCGAACTGGCGCTAGGCTCGTTCTGCATCGGCGCGTCTCGAGTCTAATAGGATTCTAGCTTCGCGGGCAATTCAAAAACTGTTAATGTTCAAAATAATTGTTTACTTCTCATTTCGAAGATCTTTGTGTAAAGCCCGGGCAACGCCGGGGAGTTCAGCTAGTTGCCTACACAATTTATTTCAAATTTTGAATGGGCAGATGATTATGACATTTGTTCCACAAGCAGTGTCCAAGTTTTCTGTGGTCCAACCAATGTCATTACAATATAAATACACTTGTTATTGTCTCACAAAATGTGACAACTATAAATGGAATTCCTTTGATTGCAGAAGGAGTTGTCAGCTGAATTAGCTCTTCGCACCCGGCAGGAGCGCAGCAAGCAGGAGGAGGTGCGCGGCAGCGGGGAGACTCCGGAGCGAGGCAGGGGAGGAGGGGGCAGTACTCCCGGTCCCCCGGCCCCTAGCGGAGGTGGCGTGGCGCGCCGCCGCCCCGCTCCGCACCACGCGCGTTCCAACCACCCCTCCCACCACTCAGCCGCCCACCCCCGCGCTCTCACCAAACACCAACGCAATAAGAAGGAGAAGCTCCTCTGCTTGTGCCAGACTCCCTACGATGATACCAAGTGAGTATTATTTCATTCCCTCACCAATAATCTGATAATACTTCTATTCTCCTACCACTATCATTATAAGTGGAAAACGATGTTTGAGCAAAGGTGGAGGACTTAGCTAAGCAAAGCATGGAACCAGTGACAGCTAGTCATCGGGACAAAGTAACCACGACAGGCAATGACTGGATATGTAATATATAGCCGCGTTATTCAAAACTCTAAGTATTACCGTCAATCTTTCCATATTCGGAGAGACACACAAATTCTACAAATCTGTAGTACCTAGGGAGGGCATGACCTGCTAACATAAGTGGCGCCATCCTTTGATGAATTCTTGAATTCGGAACCGAATTACAAAAGTAGCTTTTTTAGCATATAAATAATATAGATGGCAGCACTTCCATTTGTATCTATTTGTGAATCGAGTGTGTACGACAGACGCAAGACTATTAATACTGTTTGATGATGATTATGCTGGCAAGTCCTCCATCACTACACAAGCAACATTTTTCGCTTACTGTGGCGGTAGTAGGAGATTTTAAAATATTGTCGGGTTATTCGTAATCCGAAATTGTTTCTTCATTTAAAAAAAAAAACAATCTTTATTATTATTATGACGGATGTTAGTTTGTAGACTTTTTGTGATTTTGATTCCCAACTATTCATCAGTATTTTGCAATTGCTTTCATACAAAAATCATTCAGTTTTTCATTGGTAGAGGTCAAAGTGAGATGCTGAGGTTATTCAGCCCCAAAATTTGAATCTTACTGTAGATGAGTCCGTATTTAGCTTTCCTACCCGTTTCCTTGGAATTTATGAATAACTGTAGTGTACTCCTCTCTATTCAGATTCTACGTGGGCTGCGAGCACTGCAGTAACTGGTTCCACGGCGACTGCGTGGGCATCACGGAGGAGATGAGCAAGACAATCAATGAGTTTGTCTGTGACGAGTGCAAGCACGCCAGAGACACTCAGGAATTATATTGCCTTTGTAGACAACCCTATGATAACTCCCAGTAAGTATAACATACTATACGACTTTGTGATATTAAATATTTAGTGACTTGCAAACAGGTATTAATATTGGTATCATTTGAGGGATGCGGTGTAAAAAGTTGATAACTCATAATTAGGCATTTACAAGATGTAATATGAACAACTTGTGGCATACTTACGTTTTACAAGACACCCCTCGTAAAAATCACCTCTAGTTTGGTGACGATATTTATGTTATAATTTGATTTTGTGTTTTTGTTTTCCAGATTTTATATTTGCTGTGACAAATGCCAGGATTGGTTCCACGGCCGCTGTGTGGGCATTCTCCAATCTGAAGCGGACAATATAGACGAGTATGTCTGCCCCAACTGTCAAAAGAATAATTCTGTCAATTTTGCCAACATGAAAGACCTGACTCTGAAAGATTTTGAAAACCTTAAAAAGTTGATAAAACAGATACAGATGCATAAAAACGCCTGGCCTTTCATGGAACCAGTGGATCCCAGAGAAGCCCCTACCTACTACAAAGTTATCAAAGAGCCAATGGGTAAGTTTTTATTGCATTATATTGTATACTAGCAGACCCGGCCACACGTTGCTGTGGCTAACGAAACATAACGCCATTACCCAACCTTTATAAAATCCACACCACCCGCTTGCCAGCTGCCCGCTGCCAGAATTGAATTTCTCAGCTTTTCTCTACTATAATAAGCATGTATTATACATATAAACCTTTCTCTTAAATCACTATCTATTGGTGAAAACCGAATGAAAATCCGTTGCGTAGTTTAAAAGATCTAAGTGCACAGATATTTTGAGCGACTTCATTTTATACTATGAAATGATTATACTTTAGTCTTCTAGATTAAAACTGAAATATGAATTTTTCTAATTTGTGATAATATTCTTCCTAATTTTTGATTTTTTTTTTTCAGATTTACAAACAATTGAAAAAAAAATAAATGAACAAAGTTATAATATGTTAAGTGAACTAATCGGAGACATGACAAAGATATTTGACAACTGCCGATACTTCAACCCCAAAGATTCCCAGTTCTACCGATGTGCCGAGGGGTTAGAAGCCTTCTTTGTACAAAAAATTAAGTATTTTCGTGAAAAGCTTTTCGAGGCAAATCAATGATAAGGTCTAGGCTAATCTTGATAAACTTTAAAAACTAGTGTAATATTAATCTCAAGAGTAAAAACTTATTTAAATTGTATTATAATAATTAATTTTTTACCAAAAGTAAACATATACGCCATTCTAGTTTTAGTGTAAATACTTCATTCAACGGTAATTATTTTCATAAAAAATACTACATATTTATGTATATTTTATACTAAGCGAAACCAGCTGAAACATTATTTTTAAATAGATTATTTAAGGTATTTCTTCAGTTTATACTTATTTTGTGTATTTATTAAAGATAATAATATGAATTAATTATGTTGTGTAATGCGCTTTTAATAGAATGTTTACTATTGTCTAAGCTGTACGCAATCATAAACACTCATTTTAAGCTAAATCATAATAGCAACAGAGTTCGTAAGTGAATTTTATTTAATTTTCAATAAGTGCACATATCACTCCTTTTTAAGGTGCTTCATTATTTTATATTTTGAAGACTAGAATATTAGATTTATATTTATTTTTATATACGAGAACAGAAAAAATTGTGAGGCTCGCGTTTTTCGTCACCATCCAAAATATTACATCATTCACACCAAGCATAATACCAAATCTTGAGCCGACCTTATAATTAGCTTAATCCAGGATTAAATAATTAATTTCTAGGATTGACATTCACGGCGCTAGATATCAACATGAATGTAATAATATTTTTAATCAAAGCTAAACTTTGAGAATCTGATACAAAAAACCGGGCCTCACTTACAAGGGGAAACTAACCAACCATATCAACGGTCCCGAAGAACAATGTCGGATCTGACAAAAATTGAAAATCGTTCTGTTGGCTTATTTATTGGTTTATTTTGTTGATTTAAAAGTCTGTATTTTTGGATTTTGTAATGAAACGAAATGAAGTATCAAAGATCAAAACAACACTACATTTCTTGATACCAAAAACAGTAAACATGCAGAAACGATACTTTAAAAAGCTCTACTGCAAAAATTCTAAATCGCATTGTTCTTCGGGACCGTCGATATGAAACCTTAATATCAGGAACTTTAATAAAATTATAATTGGATAATATTTATGAAGTCCTTTCATATGCTATCCTAATTTTAAAACTTATTAGATTCTCCAGGCTACTTATTCAATTTGCATGTTTTATCTTGCATACCTCCACCCGAATAGAGTGATTACGTCTTTCATGTTCTTTGAGTTTTCATTTATTACTTGGATGTGCCCAAAGAAGTTTAAATTCTGGTTTTGAACTATTTTTAATCTCAAATAACCCTCTCTCCAAGTTTGCCTTTTATTTATTGATATTCATATACATAATGTAAATATGCACTTATATTATTATTGAACAAGGAATATTCTTGCCCCGGATGTATGTACAGTGTACATGTTATGTCCTCAAGCAGTATTTGTACAGTAAATTGATACATTTTTGTCACTGTTTGAAGCATTTGACTAATGTCAGATAGTATTATAAGCTTGTAATAGTCACCTTGTCACTACGGCCAGCGTGTGTCAGATAGATAAGTCAAGTCCTTTCACATAAACTACTCCCATATTCAGTAATCCTTTTAATGATTCCCTTTTTCTGCATCTCGTCATTCAAGAATCCCAATAACCCCGCTCAGGCAAACCATAATAAGTCAAATTTAAGATTTCCATCACTTTATCTTTATTTCTTCAGCCCGGAAATTAAATCAATCCATTATGTACATACAGTGAAACCCTCTTAAGAAGTTTTCCAAGGGACCGGAAAAAACAAACTTCTTAAGCAGGAAAACCTTATATATGGGAAAAATTGGCCCAATATTGAGCCAAGGGACCGAAAAAACCAAACTTCTTAAGCCACGAAACGTCTTAAGAGAGAACTTCTTAAGAGGGTTTCACTGTATTTTCTTAATATCCTTTTCTTGTGTCAGATGGAAAACCTTGTGAAGTGGGACTTGTCAAAAATTCAAGGGTTTTGGTAACCATTATGTTTTTAAAGTAAAGTTTTACACTAATTTTTTAAATTTCATCATTTGTGTTTCTGCCATGGAAAAGAAAAGCAATATTTATATGTATTTGGAATTGTTGACTTTTCTTTTAAAAAAATCGAAGTGATTTAGGCAAAAGTAAAGAATTTACAAATTTTTCAATTAGAATATTTAAATTAAATAGAAAAGGCTGAATAATTAAATTACAATATTAATTAATTTCTATCAATCTCAAATAACTTTAAAATGGTATGCCAACCACATATGTATTGGGAAATTGATTGATTTAAAATTATGAATATCTTTTAAAAGACCTTTCAAAGTTTATCACTCTCAACTGTTAATATTTTGAAGAAAATTTATTTCTTAGTATATTAAACTTGTTACGTTGATGTGTAGTGGATAATATTTCAACATTTTCTTATGTATTAGATTTGTGCTTCAAACAAGTTATTTTCACTGAAACCACAAAATGTTCTTTCACGAAATTATATTTATATTTCATTATTAATAGAATAGTTTTGTATATTTTTGACCCTCTTGTCCTAATGGAATTTTTAATTAACTTTAAGTTCTTTAAATTATTATTGGCAAAAGTTCTGTAATCTTATTATTTCTCAAACCAAAGGTAAATATTTCCACACAATCAAATAAACAGTAGTAATAGAAGAAAAGATACTCTGTTCACCGTGATATTTTACAAAATGTGGACACAAACTGTAACTATACATAATTATTATAAGTATGTATTTACATGTTGGTAACATTATTTTATAATTATCGTAAATATTGAAATATTGCACAGATCTTTCGAATAGTTTTTTTTTCCAATGAAGCAGATAAATTTAAGTCAGTCCCTTTTTTTGTTGTGATGCCTTGAAGTCTTACTATGAATTCATCATTTGTGTATTATAATTATTGTCTTAGTTGATTTTTTTCTTCTGCGAATGGAACGGGTGAAATATAATATTATTATTTGTAATCTCAGACTTGGGTGTGTATGCATGGGTGATGCAACCTTTATTGTGGCAAATGAGCTATAAATAAATAAATGAGATCATTAAACATTGTTTTTGTCTTTTACCCAAAACACTATTTTCAGGACACACTCCAAGCTCTCTTCCAACTTCTCACCATGGACAGCTAAAATAGAGGAGCTCATTTTAGTTATTTAATCCATTATAGATTTATGGAACAAGGTTACAAATTTTTTTAAATGTTTAATAATATTATTTATCAAAATATTGGCATGATATAACACAATTTTAAATATATATGTGTATATCTTTCGTCACATTACGGCACTGGGCCCCAAAAGAAAAATGCGCCCATTTTGGATTCTGAAATTTGAAATATTTTGAATTTTGAAATTTTAATTGAATGTGGATGAAGAAAAAAAAAAAGAGTACAGAAAAAATAATTTTTCATCGTACGCAGGCAGGATCCTAGCGCCCCGGTTGTCATTTCACAAAAACGGTGCTATAATTTTTTTTTATTATGGAGCATAAAATTATATTTTCAATTTTATTGCTATAAAAAAAAAGCATAAATTTTATTGTTGTAAAAAAAAGCTCAAAGCTAGAAGTTTAAAGCTCAATATCAAAGCCTAAATCGTAAAGCTTATAGCTTAAAGCTCAAAGCCTAACGATTAAAGCTCAAAACCAAAAGTTAGTAGCTTAAAGCTCAAAGTTTAAATATAAAAAGTAAAATCTCAAAGCTTAAAAATCAAAAGTTAAATCTCAAAGCTTAAAGTTCCAAGCTCAATAACAAGCTAAAAGTTCAAAGCTTAAAACTCCCAAGTTACTGTTCCTGGCGAACACTACAGGGCCATGATAAATGACTTTTTACTGCTGGAATTGCATGAGCCTTGGTGAACATGTGGTTTCAACAAGACAGTGCAACCGCACACAAGGCACGAGCCACAAAGGATATTGTGAAGGAAGCGTTTCCTGGTCGGGTAATCTCCCATATTGGCGATTAGGCATGGCCAGCAAGATCCCCCGATTTAACCATTCCAGACTTCTTTCTTTGGGGCTACTTGAAGTCGCAGGTTTATGACAATCGCAGCCCTTAGGGAGAATATTCGTCAGGAATGCAAACAGTTATCACCGGAAATCTTGAGGAAAGTCATGGAAAATGCGATAAAACAGGCACAAATGAGTATCAACACTGGCGGAGCGAATGACGGATATCATCTTTCACACTTAACAGAAAAAATTTTAAAGGTGCAAATAAAGATTTCCATCTCTCAAAATCATTTTTTTTTTATTTAGTAAAAAAGTTCTTCAAAAACAAAATTGGATGATTAATTTTGCGCCATCCTGTATGAAAATATTCAAAATGTTTCTTTCGCTATTTTAGGCATTCGCTATGAGATTTTTGCTCTAATTTTTAATTTTCGCTTAAATATTATAGTTTTTAATATTAGCATGCTCCCTCTAACATTCGTATTTACATATTTCTCCTTCTTCTTTTTGGGCGGGTACTACTGGACCCTAAGAAGAAAGACTTACCTTATTTTATCAAAACCACTGAAAAGGTTAATGAAGTTTTTTTTTCATCATTTTTAATGACTTTTCAAAGAAGTGATGAAGTTGCATATTGTTGAGTTGTCCGGTCACTACAAAATTAATATTGTAAGCGAATACGCACACGCAAATATTTCATTTTGTATCATCGTAATAGTTTTTTGTTAATTTGCTCTAAATTTTATTAAGTACATGTGTTGTTTTCTTACGAGTACTACAATTCTATTTATCATGTTATACTCAAATACTGTTATCAATAATTGCAAAATTTTCATGTCAAGGCCCACTAGGGATTTAATAAATAAAAGGTAAAAAAATTAAAATCATAGCGTATATTAAAATTCTTTATTATTTAACAATTTATATAATTTAGTCTTCCTCAATCAAACGATACATACACTATAAATTAGAATATATAATTATTATGAACATACACGAGGTGAAATAATAATTTGACCGAATGTTAATCTTTTTCTTTCCAATCAAATATTTTACATTCATGTAAATTATCACTTGACATCACTGGTAACATTATATTCAGCAGGGGTAGTGCTTAAAAAAAGTTCTGCCGAGCGATTCCGTATTTTTTGTAGGATCGTTATTAGATAGCGGACGTAATCTCCTGTCAGATTTTGTGTGATTTTTATGGCTGTTATTTGCTTTAATAAATAATCATGCGTACTTGCAGGAATTTGTGTTTAAATCGATCTAAACCAGTGGTCTTCAACCTTTTTGAGCCGACGTACCCCTTGTCTCCCACTACAAATTTGTTGTTCCCCGTACCCTCTATCTATCTTTTTTACACGTGTAATAAAAGACGTGTTTCATTTGTAATTTTTATTACTCTAATTATTACATGAATTTAACAATCAAGTCACACAAATATAATGAAGTAATGCAATTTTATACAGAGTGCAACACGACTTCAGGCATTTTAACCAGTGATTTTACATGCGTGCCACGTTATTGCGTACCCTCAATTTGGCTTCGCGTATCGAGGGGTACGCGTCCCACAGGTTGAAAACCACTGATCTAAACTATAATATATTTTGACCGGTCAATGGTTGAGTGGGCATAGCGCTTGGATCCCACCCGGGCGTCGCATGTTCGATTCCTCGGCTGGCTAAGTCCTCCATCACAACACAAGCAACATTTTCAGCTTTCTGTGGTGGTAGTAGGAGATTTTCAAACATTGGGTTATTCGTAACCCGGGAATGTTTGTCTTTCTTTTTAAAAAAAAATATATATATATATGTGATAACGTCCATTAACCAATAACAATCCCACAAAAGATACGGAATCGCTCGGCTGGGCTTGTGCCCTGACACCCCCCCCTCCGCCCCCCTCCTCCAAGTCTTTTATCTCGAGAAATCCATGAATTAATATTATTGAAAGATTACGTATACATACTGGAATGCCCTTATGTAAGTTCTAAGTACATACACATATTATTTAATATTAACTTGATGGCAAAATTATTTTTGTACTACTGATTCATGAAGATTATTATTCCCTATAACAATTAATATTAAAATTTCTTCACAATAGGTTCTGCAAACTGGATCCAACCTACATGAGTATAGTTTTGAGATAATTCTGTTTTAACCCCTCAGGCTAATTTGTTCGCTCTTCGGAACAGCTCAGGTCTCATAGAAATCATTGAGTCTCCCTTACTATTATAGTTAGAAATTTTAAATAAGAGAAAACACCACGCTTTCAAATCTAAAAGTTAACCACCAAATAATTAAAATATACACCTTTATGAAACCAAAGTTTCCGACCGCCATTTGAAAAAAAATTATGAAACTTTGGGAATTTTTTATTAATTACTTTTAAAAGGACAAAAAGTGAGTTGACGATAACATTTACCTAATAAAATATGTTTTTTTCGTTATGAGTAATTTTAGTTTCAGAAAAATTTTAAATTTTCAAAATTATACGTTTATTTCAACATATAAAATTTGAAAGCACTTTTCACTACCTTTAAAAAGCAGTGTTTAGTTTTTGGATGCTTTCAGTAATTTTCCATTTATTTGGATTTTATTGTAGAGCGGAAATATTTTGACCTTCTGACAAAATAGGCCCGAGGCCTGAGGGGTAAAGGAAAAGTTGGATTTAAAAATCATGTGTAATTATTTAATCATCCTTATGTTTATTAGTTACGGCCGTTGTGTCCAATGTTTCGATTGATTAAACTGAGCATACCGCGAGGCGCCGAAATAAAGTGTCAGCTTGACTTTATTTTTTGTTTACATGACGTTTGGCGTGGTTTGTGGTAAGGCTTTTAACTCGCAATCCGAAGGTCACGGGATCGAATCCCGGCATGGGCAAATAAAATTTATTTGATTAATTTGTGTTTTTTCACGATTAGTTCAATTAAAATAATATATAGTATGTAAGTTCCAGAGTGGTAGATACCCTTAGTATCGCCCTGGTGTAAGACCACCATTCAGAATTGAAACGTTGCTTAAAATGGCTTTAGCCGTGTTTGGTGACTAGATCTGATTAGCCAGGTACTTCCCAACCTCCCTCTTCCCCATCTCCTTCCCTTCCCCACTACCTTCAGCCTCACAACATACCTCAATTGGGGATGCAATAGACTCACTGGCTCCAGACGGGAGCAGCTGGGACTGTAAGGTATTCATATCTATCTACCCACGGATTGTATTTTGAGTGCAATCAATTGCACCTACTACGTTGGGGAATCCAGCTAATTCATGGAACAACCTTTTCACTATTTCCACCTTTTTCCCTATTGGCAATTTTATGTGGAGAGGTCTCAAACCTGCCAAGGCACGAGTCGTTTTTTACGATTTTGCTGAGGAAATTCCATTTGTAATGTGGAAACTTCCAGTTGCATAGAATTATAAAGCTACAAGCAATTGATTGCATCACAAAATTGTGCAGTTTCTAAAAAAGAAATATGCAATACATAATGACATGTTTTCAGATCTGATAAGTGCTAAATATTGCGAGATGACAGATAACATTGTTTTCACGGTATTTTTTTCACTCTGTTGTCAGTTTTTATAACTAGGCCTTCCTGAGGCAAGTTTTATCCACCAGGTTAGCTTCCTTATGATGAGTAGTGGCATGGCGATGATTTCACTTTGGAAGAACTTATTTGAGCAGTGTTGAGCCGAAATTTCAGCTCAACAGTTGATCATTAGAATTGGACACAACGGCTGTTAGTATAAGATTTTATAAATTATTTCAAAACATATTTCATAATATGTAGGATTTACTAAAATATTATAATATGTAATACCTTTTGAATCTTATTTGTAAATTACAAACACCCGCTAACATACCTTGGTAATATTTTACGCAAGTATAAGTTTGTACCGGGATAACATAGAGCCTGGATCTAATTTGTAGAATTGAGAAAAAATTTCTCTTCGCAGTGGAATAGTTAACTCATTTTTGGACTTTTTGGGTTGGATCCAGTTTGCAGAACTATAATTTATAGTAAAGATTTTATAACTACATAGGCTACAAAAGAGAAAGATAAGATAATTAAATATTAATACATAAGATTGATAATACATTATTACATATTATGTACATTGAGAAGAGACAGACTTATTTAGCAGATTTTACAATTTCTCATGATTAAAAAAAAAAATTAAGTAACCACATTATTAGAAGAAAGATGTGGCCTTGAGTAAAATTAAATCTGACGTGATAGATAAAATGAAACGGAACAAATCTTAATTTATCTAAGTACATACAATAATACTGAGAAAATACAAAATCTAGCACAACGCACAACACCATTTTAGTTGGATTTATTGATTAAAGGATAAGATATTTAGGAATAATTTTGTCATACTTATTACACAACTTGCCATTTTTGGTTTAAAATTTAGTACAACAATCCTATAAACTATAATTATTTTATAACCCATAATAAATTAATGGAGATTAAACCACATTCCATATCATAGATTATAATAAAATAAAATAAAATTCCATATCAATCTCTTTTTCTGACTTCTTTTCATATCACATCAAAGAATTTTTCACAACTATTAAATGCTGGTCATGAGAAAATTTTCATCACGGCAAAAATATCGTAGTTAAAAATTTTATACATTTATTGCCGATTTTAGATTTTGAACACAACACTGCAAATAGCACCTGTATACAAATTAGGCAGGTAACACTAAAATTCTGCTCTTGAGAGATCTTTTATGTGAAAAAACTTATGCACACTGATTCATTCAAAAAGCAAGATTTACGGCAATATTCAGACAATTAAATAACACGCCCCCTGCAGGGATTGCAGCAAAATTTTCTGCTATTCATTCGCCACACTCTTCCATCTTCTGGCACTCTTTTTTGGTTTTTATGATTGACTATTTTGCCTTTTATGTGAATACCACACAGTCCCAGCTATTCCCAAACTTCTGGGGCCAGTGAGAACATGACATCCCTAATTGGGGTATGTTGTGACGCTGAAGTTAATGATGAGGGAAATGAAATAGGGCAGAGGAAGGTGGGGGAAATACATGGCTTTTCAGATCTGTTCACCAGGGCAAAAGTTCAGGTTGGAACATGCTGCAAATATATTGTAATGTATCATTATATTATGAATCGTTAATTATGAAACAACACAAATTAATTCAATAATGACCACCAGATTCATAGTTGAGAGCCTTACCACGTAAGTAAGGCTCTCAACTATCAACCAACCACGGAGGTCATCAAAAGTAGGTACTAAATCCTGGACATAAAATGGGAAAATATTGTAACAGGTTTCAGATAGGTTAATCTGATTTCTAACTACTCGTATGTATAAATCTACTATGTAATGAGATTCCTTGAAAATTCTGACCATCTCAAATTAATTATAAATGTCTTAACCATTTTCATCAACGTTCATATAAAAAATTGCTTCGATGATGTCGAGGTATTGCTCTTTGCTGATGACACCAAGTTATACAAAAAAATTACTGATGTAAATCATTGTCAAATGCCAAAGATTGGTGTATACAAAGTAATCTACATATTTTTAAATTAAAAAGGAGCGCAAAACCTCAACTTTCTACCGAAACAAATCTGTTTTATTAGAATATTCCATTAACAAGACGACTTTAGAAAAAGTCACGGAAATGAGAGATGTTGGTATCATTTTGAATGAAAAATTAAATTTTGCTAATCACAACCACCAAATTGTGTATAGATGTATGAAAACACTAGGCTTCATATTAAGAACAATCAACAACTTAAATTCTGTACAAGCCATAAAACTGTAATAAGTTTAAATTTAATACAACTCAGTATTTTATTGTCCCTCTTACAAAATTCATAAAATTTTGGGCGAATAAAAAAAAAACTTCATTTTATAAATTTAAAATAAAATATCCAGCTAGAATACATAAATTATTCTTTCCTGTTAAATACTCTAAAAATGCATACATTTGAAGACAGATATAAAATATATGATTTAACTTTCTTATTTAGAATACAAAACTCCAAATTAGATCATTCCGAACTCCTGCAACTTGTAAACCTACACATACCCACAATAACAACACAACCCAATACTCTTATTCTACTGCAGTATACACAAGTGTAATTACATTGCTCATTCTCTGATACAGTGGTTTCAAGCTATGGGGAACCAATGCTTAGGTAATTGATATTGACATGTTTAATGTTAACTTGGTGAATTTTGTGGATCATATTAAAAATCAATTCCAACCCATTTCTTCGGTTGTCTCTTTTTAAACCTCTCTGGCCCCCTAGAATGGGTCGATTGATAAGGATTGATAGGATAACTTTCGGTAACTTCTCATCGTTCCCTAAGACAACTGCAGATCGCTAACGTACAAACAACAGTTGAAGTTGAGTATAATAAGAACACATAGTCATTGTGAACTGTTACTTATTCGTTGGCAATCTGCAGTCATGCTAGAGAACAATGAGAAGTTACCGAAAGTTATTGAAATTTTTGTTTCGTGTTTTTTATTACATGTTTATATTTTTTATCTATAATAGTTTTTTTTTTCTTTTTTTCTCGTGTTCAAAATTATTACTCATGTTAAAGTTACACTATCTATATTTAAGGCACCAGACCACTGTAAAAAAAAAATTATTTCATTTTCTGAAAGATGCATTTGTTAACCCTCAGCCCGTCGCGTGGGGTCTTTAAAAGCCCAGGTTTTACAGAAATGCTAATTATGTACATTTTTAATGTTCCCACTGATTACCTATACTTGACGCTGGCACCGAGAAAATTCAGTCTGCACATGTGCGATGTGAGATACAGACTTGAGTTTCGGCGTGAGGCTAAAAAAATTCAACAAAATACCATGAAAAATCAAGTTTATATGTTTTTTTATTGCATTTTGTTGATTTTTTTGTTGTTTTTATAACAATAAGTCTGTATCAACCTCAAATAGTTATAAGTTTGATAGAAATTGGTTTAATTTTTTTTTAAGTTTTCTATAAAAAAATATGATTTGAAATTACATGGTATTTGGTTTCATTATAAGTAAGGCTGTATGAGTATTAACCATTTGAGCAGTATGGCCACACGTATGTGGCGGCACTCGAAAGATCTATTTAGAGTATCGCAGCGGATGTGCGGCCGTACGACTTTATTCAAATTTTTCTATTGCTATGTTTGTAATTTCGATTCAATTATGAATTACAGATAATACAAATATATTTGTCAAACATTTTTACGTATTACAACAAAATATAAGTAAATGATAAAAACATAACTCACTAATCAAAGGGTTAATAAAAAATATTCCATTTATCGTTTGCTTGAAAATAATTACAAAAAATTCACCTGTGTACCGCTCACGCACCGTGGTCTGGTGCCTTAAGTAAAAGCCCTCCGAGCGAAATTTTTTTTTAAAAAGAAACAATAATTATTGATAAAAACTTAATTGTATCATATAGTAGGATTATAGTGAATTTTGTATTAGTTTTAGATAACTTGTCTCAATTTATTATATTGTGGTAAGGAGGCACTGGAGCTCGGGCAGAATACGAATAATGAAAGTTGGAAGGCCGACAGTACGGCACCAAGGGCATTCGGAAACTGAAAAATAAAATAAAACAATGCGAATATATCATAGAAGAAGAATGTAATACTAACAAATCTAGTAGTAGAGGAGGAAATAACGCTAAATGGGTAGTTATTAGAGCGTTGTGGGGACCTATTGGATTCCAAAGATTAGATGCTAAAAAGAAAAAAAGTTTATGTGATGTATGCCCTTTCAGTGGTGGGGGGAGCTAGTATAAATGTTCAAAAATGTAAAAAAAAAAAACGTCACAATGACTTACTCTAGCGCGTCAGATATTAATAGCGTATACGCCCTACGTGTTTCTGGGAACGGAGAGATATTAATCTGACGAGTTGAGTGGTGGGGGTGACCGTATGAAGAGTTAGAAAATTGAAAAAAAAAAGGATTTATTCGAGCGCGTCAGATTAAGGTAATATGAGTTAATTAGATGCAGAAAAGTTTATATTTCAATAATCTGACGATTTGGACGTAACCTAAACTCGTGGCAGATTTTTTAAAATGTAAAAAAAAATCGTGACCTTGACATACTCGAGCGCGTCTGATTTTTATACAGACGGTTCAGTTTGATGTCCTTGTTGTGCTGACCTATAATCTGACAATTATGTGGAGGAGTTTTCTTAATCTGACAGTTTTAAGTTTTTTTATTTTATTTTTTATTACTGAATAGAATTACAATGAACAAAAAATAATATATACCTATTATAATGATAAAAAGAAAATCGCTTAATTAAACTTCTTAAAAATTTCACTTATTAAATTTCTTTACACAATGAATAAACCAAAGCGTTGTACACGAATGCGCGGCCTAAGGGCCTCCAGCTCTGCGACAGAATATAAAACAAGCAATCGCCTATCAACGTACGACTCGACCATAGACATATGCATATTACTAGACCTGCCCTAGGTGATAAAAGCGGTCTGCCTATACATAAAGAGGAAAGATTTGATTGTTTGTTTGTTTGCATTGAATAGGCTCCAAAACTACTGAACCGATTTGAAAAATTCTTTCACTGTTAGGAAGCTACACTATCCCCATGTGACAAGGGCTATATTATATTTTGAAAAAATTAGGTCTCCTTACTAAAACTCCAATAACGTTACCCAAGGTGTAAAAAAATTACCTAAAATATTCTTTACATCGCGTGCGCTGCGAAAACTATTGATGATTGAATTAAATATTGTACTACGACTTTGCAGAACACATCATTATTTACAAAAAGTATCGCGACAGCATATGTCTAACTATTATAGTTATGCCACAATAAGTGTTATTTTATTTTTAAAATTTAATTAAAATGTCGCCGCTTGAGTCGTAGTAATTTTTCAAATCAGTTCAGTAGTTTCGGAGCCTATTCAATGCAAACAAACAAACAATCAAATCTTTCCTATTTAAATATAGGCAGACCACTTTCATCACATAGGGCAGGTCTAGTAATATTCCTATGTCTATGGACTCGACAATTAGTAGGCAGTTCTCAGCGCCGTCAGCCGCTGTACGCTCCACACTCAGTGATGATTTTAGCTTCTTCGGCATGTTGAAATCGTCAGATTATATTATTTCTGTGATCCTTACATTATTTCCTTCAAAATAAAAAAAAAATTAACCGCGCTCGATTAAATCCACGTGACGTTTTTTTTTTGCAACTTTGTGACTCGCTAATTTTCTTATGTCACGTTCAAATCGTCAGATTATTGAAATTTAAACTTTTCTGCATGTAATTAACTCACAATACCTTAATCTGACACGCTCGAGTAACTACAGGGATCGATTTTTTTTTACTAATCTGATCGGTTGCCCTAGCCGCACCCACCAATATTATTGGTTCATAAATGGTGGTAGTACATAACAGGGTCGGGAGGTATCTCCCCTTAGTTAATCTGACGCGCTTGAGTAAATCCCAAAATCCCTGCTTCGCCTCCCGTACTATAAACAAAAAATGAACAAGAACAGGACACAGAAAAATAAAAAGCTAACTGGGACTTGAACCCAGGATCTCTCGTCTTACCGGGACGAACGCCTTAACCAATTCCAAACCAATTCCAAACCAAGACCTCTTATTTATAAGTCATTTTGTCAATCTCAATTTCACAATTCACAATACCTTCAACTAATTTTTTCCCATATTTTTGGCAGCTACCTTTTTTAAGGAATTAATTGTTCAAAGAACTGGTTTGTAACCTAGATAGTGTCTCCGATATTATTTTATATGGGACACCTGTTAACCCTTTTCTAAGAAAGAATTTTCTGTGGGTAAGAAAGATTTTAAATGCACATAATTATAGCTAGACATTAGATAAACAAAACAAGGTACGTAGACGCTTGTCTCTTGCCATATGCCGAAAGGGCGTGATTTATTCATAGTTCGCTAGCATTCGTTTTTGGGTGAAGTGTCACCTCACTCTCCTCTCGCTTCTTTCCAGATAAAGCTTGGGAACGGTATTATGTTTATGGTCGAACTATACTATAAAAATTTCTTTTACGAGCAATGTTTCATGTTTTTAGAAATAAACTTTTAACTTAAAATCATAACTTTTGACTTTATGTATTCACACTTATCGTTAAATAAAGTGTTTGATAAATAAATGGCATTAGGGAACTCCAGTCCATTTTTAATATATTTTTTTTTTAATGAATTGACCTTCTAACTTACTGCATATTTATTTTTATTTTTACAGTTAGTTTTAATAGTTAAAATAATTTACAAAATTTAAATTTTTCTAGATCCCCAAAAACCACCGTATGTATGGTGAATCGTGTGACGTCATCACTCACCAAAAGTTTTTTTTATTTTCAACAGGTGTTGTCATTTTGTATGACAGTTATATGGAAGAAGCTATTAAACTATTCAATAAGTAAAAACATTATTTAGGTGGAATTGTTATATTTATTAAATTATTATATTTTTCAATATTATTACGGGAGAGTGGTATAAAAATTGTTTGAAATTATTATTTTTTTAGCGTTACGAATCGAAACCAAAGCATCGGTAGGCAACGGATAACATACGGCGCCGGATCAGTTGTTCTGATCTACCATTTTGGATTTCATAGTTCGGATGGTTGGCCGTGGAAGTAGCATTATGATTTTGATAGTTTAATGTTTTTGAATATTTTAAATAATAGAGACAAACTAATAAAGATTGTACCTCTATTTTTGATACTGAATTATTTAGGCCTAAATAATGTTTGAATGAACACAACAACTAACTCTCTATAAACAGCGTATAAATTAATAACAATGTTGTTAATACCGATGGTTTGTGTCATACATTTCAATACAATGACTGAAAAATTGTGAGCAGTGACGTCAGCACTAAACATTCAATAACACCAACTTGACAGTGTGTTTTAAAAAAATGATTAAAAATGGAGTGTTTAATATTTTTTTTAAAACTCTACATTTAATATTATTTAATAAAACTTATATGTTCAGAATCAGCGTTTATTGGTCTATTTGAACACATTTTTTAAAAGCGATAATATTTTTCACAGGAGTTCCTTATTAAGGTTTCTGTTAGCTTTCTAGGCTAGTAAAATTAGTTATATTTACCTCCATGAATGCATCCTCAACGATAGAACCGTAGATGTACCACAGGGCGGATACAAAGAAAGACGTCAAGATGATGGGGAATGGCAGTGTTTCCGTACTGCGCACTCGGATCACATGGAGCAGCATGGTCAGCGGAGAGGCAATGAATACCAATGTTACTATGCAACTTATGAATCCTGGAAAATTTAATTACACATTACATATCATTTGGCTTGGAGTTGAATTTCCCATTGAAGAACATCCACATAACTTATAAGATTTTTTAAAATTAATTCCACAAAGGAGGCCCTAAAGAAAATAATTTCTCAAGGCTTATGTCATCTTTGAAGATGTTGTGTGGAGAGTCTTTCTGAGGAGAGGAAGGAGTGAACATGGGACTTGAAGAGATCCATGAAGTAGGAAAGAGGAACGCAGAGGCTGTTGAACTCAAGAATTGAAATTGTCAACCAAAATTGTGAAAAATATGTTGGGCGAGTGTTTGGCGTGTTTGCTGACTGTACATCTTTGTATATTCTTTTCAAATAATGTGAGATTTTATGGACCCCCCCCCCCCCTTTTGAGCTCACTTAAAATGTATGCCCCCTTACAAGCCTCTTATTACAAGTTGGAAGCATTTTATGATTTTTTTTATAAAGTTCTCATGATGTGATGTTCCACAATAAAAGCATTATAAAAATTAGGCAAATATGAATATTTTTAATGTATTTTTATAATAACTTAATGCGTAAAACCTCAAATTGTAATATTTAATCATTGAAGACAACATTAGCGACTCTAAAATGAAAATTTTAAACATCAAAATCAGAAAAAGGTTCGGTCGCGTCTACGAATTGAACCCAGGACTTCCGGGGCTTTGCTCTACCACTGAGCTAATTCGACACTATCACCTTCGGTCATATTTAACTTTATCATACTTTGACTCAAAAATTACCCATAGATATAAGATTAGAGGAAAACTATGACAATTACAAAAAAAAATTTAACTAAAATTCTTTAGTATCACCTCATAACTTTTCTTATTGTTTAATATTATGTTTTTGCTTATCATTTAGAACTGACCTATTTTTTTATTGGTTCCATGCCAACTCAGAAAGGTCATTAAAAACTATGAAAAAATAATTTTAAAATAGCTGGTAACCCTGACCTAACTTAACCTATTTAACCATTTTTTTAAATATTTTTTATCATCGCTCTTAATAATGACCTTTCTGAGTTGGTTTCATTCTGAGTTGTCCAGTCACCATTTGTATTACTTAGGTATATTGTATTTTCTTTGTAAAATTATTATTTGTTTACCTAAATTTTACTAGATGTAAAAATATATAGTCGTCCTCTCCTAAGCACAAGCATCTCCTTTATTAGGAGAGTGTTTTTTGAAATATTTATGTTATATTAAGTCTTGCTGACCCGGCGATCTTCATACCGCCTCAGAATCAATAACCGTTGTGTGAACTTTTAGCTGAATTAAATTCAGTTTTTTATTAAGTTAAAAATTACACAATGAAGCAATTATCGATGCCCAACTGTCCGTGTTTTGTTTTTGTCAGTATCAGAGATGGAGTTGTGTACGGATTTTCTTATTTTTCCACTTACTTACGGGAATTACGATTCATTTTCTTTATATGTGAGGGAGATTTATTATAATTATTGTGTTTTTCCTTAGGGGGGATGTATTTTTCCTTGTGCAGACTAACGTTCACCGTTTGTCTCATTTTCGGCTGTTGACATTTAGTGTGTAAGAAAGAGGGGCAGCATTATATGCTTAAGAAAAAAGCAAAACAATCAGAGCATTTAAATTTTCATTTTTAAATTTTCGGAATTCACCCACTCTTCAATATTATAGGTACTTATCACAATATTGCTGCAGCTCTTTCAAAAGATGAGAATTTGTTACATACAAAATGTAAGAGTAAAAGTTTTTTTTCATAACTTTTTTTGTCGTGAATTTTTCAGATGTTTTAATAGCTATTCTGCTATTCGGGGCTGAGACAAATCCAACAAATAAAATATCATAAAAATCGGTCCAGCCGTTCTTGAGTTATGAACGGTGTAACTAACCCGACTTTGTTATATATATTAAGATGTTATGTTGTATTCACAAATAAAAATAAAAACTAAGCACTACATTATCTTCATTTTCTTAATGCATATTTTTATTGGCTGCTATCTTTATTCAAGATTCTAATTGAACTAAACGCAATCTAGATGGTGTCGTGGATAAATATATCCATTTTTAGTTCAATTTGAAAACGCACCTGAATCTATTTCTGATTTTATTGTTCTAAATTTTAATTTGGGAGTCGCTAATATTATCTTCAATGATTAATGACGAATAAAATGAATGCATAGTTTACTTGATTGTAAACATTGTAGGCTTACAATAAACTTTATTTAAAGTGGGAGGAAGCACAACATGTATATATGAGACTACAGTGAGGGGCTTCATCTTATGTATGTGTATAGCCAATTATTATAATTTTTTTGTTTTGCATTGACAGTTTTATATTAGAATCCAAATAAATTCAGGAACTTACCAGTTCGATTGAGGGCGACAAGAGGACTTGCTTCAAATGCGATGTACACATGGAATACAAACAGCAAGAGGCAAATAGACAGAAATTGATATACAATAGTTGACTTGTGTGCCACATACCGGAAATATATGCACACATATAGAAAGAAAAGGAGTGCTCCAACCAAATTTACTAAGATTACAAGATCGTCATGTTTTAGTAACCCATATTTTAGCCACAGGACACACCTAAAAAGTAAAGCTTGATTATATCAATGCATAAATTAAATTGTAAGGAAGATCAAGGTCATAATACAATGTACAGGTTCTTCAGATAAGCTCTATTTAGAATCATTTAAGTTATGTTATTGAAGAGACAGTATAACGTTTCCAAGACTTACGAAAAAAAGCCGCACACAAATGAGAAACCTGAGGAATCACCAGTAGAATAGGTTTTCATGTATCGTAAGCAGACAATTCTGAAAACATATTTTAAATTAAAAACATTGAATTTTCATACAGAGATCATTATTCTTATTTATTTATGTGGACATATGCAATGGTAATATTATTACGATCCAGATAAAAACTGCAGCAGGGTGACTATAACAGCTAGACTGCCGATGGTCTCTTTCCATTCTCGCAAATTTTCAGAAAATATATTAGACATATTGATATGAGCTTGCTACACAATTATTACTAAAATACTAAGCAAGGGCCGAACAGTGAGAACATCGGAGTATCGGAGATTCTTGTTTTAATTTGAATACGTGTGTACCGTGTGTACTATCGTGTCATAAATATATCGTGTTATCTCAAATTCGATTCGGTGTCGGTGTTATTTTCATATTTTGACAGTTGATGTTTTAATTTTTGGGCACATTGCGCAAAATATTATCTAGCCTTCCATGAATTAAAAAATATTTTTTATTCTTAGTCAGTACCTACTTACATTTTTTGTTTTGAAAACCACAGATGAAACCATGTCAAAAGATGACATAAAATGAGAATATTTATTTGCGGCAAGCGGCTAATTATTTTTGCACGTAAACATTGTATGTGATACTGAATGAACGAAATGCTTTTATAAAATAATATCGCATTAAAAATGAAACTGCTGAAACCGGCTTGGGTTTCTCACGATGGTATGTATTTCAAACACTTATTACCGGGATATGCACAGGATGATATTATTTGCTTGATGTTTTGACAAACAAGATCTTACTCATATATTTTCATTTACGGAATGAAACATTGTAATAGTGACTACCTAAATTGTTCAACAAATTATTTATTTGTGTTACTGGGGGGCAGATTAAAATGCAACATAAATTTCCTGCACAATGCAAAACTATCTACTGAATAAATAAGTACAAAGCTTTATGTTTCTTTATCAACAGAGAAGCCAATATTCTCCGTGGACATCCACCCAGCGGGGGGCAGGTTCGCTACTGGAGGCCAGGGGGGCGACTCGGGTCGGGTGGTGGTGTGGAACCTGAATGCTGTGATGCAGGAGTCTGCAGAACAGGACCCCACCATTCCCAAGATGTTATGCCAGATGGATAACCACTTAGGTACCTAGCTTATTTTTAATTATTTAGATATCCATTCTACATCCTTTGAAGAGATACAAGACTAACATTGATTCTATGTCTTTGAAAGATTGGTGTTACTAAACTAGAGCTGTAGCTCTCAGTAATGTGTTTTAATATTTTCACAAGATATGTATACAAAAATCCTATTTTTCATAGGCATTCTGTTGAATCTGAAGAATCTCCAATGGTAAGAATTTATTATGGGACAAAATTTAATTTACAGAGAAAAGTGGAAGAGGATCGCTGGGATGGACCGGATGAAAGATAATTTGAGCTATTACAGTAAATATTTTGATTCTTATAACTCTCCAGTATAATCTTCCGCTATGCAAAGGAAGGAAATTTTGTTTGTATTTTGCTAGGTTTAGATTTTGTGACATCTGGGCTTAGAGCGAAAGCTCTCATCACTCTACAATGGAGCCCTTTTCATAGCTAATATGTTCAGTGTGAGAAATTTTAACCTGAATTATTTATCCGTTATGTTGTATGTATGCAGGTATCGCCCTCCGTAGTCCAGTGGCTAAGACTCTTGACTCACAATCCGGTGGTCGCGGGTTCGAACCCGGCGTGCGCAAATAAATTTTATTTGATTAATTTGTGTTATTTCACAATTAATTCATTTAAAATAATATATAGTATATTTGCGGCATGTTCCAGAGTGGAAGATACTATCAGTATCGCCCTGGTGTAAGACCACCATTCAGAATTGAAACGTTGCTTGAAAATGGCTTTAGCCGTGTTTGGTGACCAGATCTGAATAGCCAGGTACTTTCCAACCTTCCTCTTCCCCACCTCCTTCCCCTCCCCACTACCTTCAGCCTCACAACATACCCCAATTGGGGATGCCATAGTCTCACTGGCTCCAGACGGGAGCAGTTGAGATTCTTGTGCGGTATTCACAGTAAAAAAAAAAAAAAAAAAAAAATCTCACTGAAACTGTTGTTCATTTGGTCTCCAAGGTGCTGCGGTCGCGAGGAACGATTTTGTAACCTGGTGAACAACCAAAAAATATGTTTGTTATCTGTGGAAAATCGCAGGGTGTAACAAGAGCGTATAACCAGCCAGTGGCCGAAAATCCACATTTTGTTGAAATAGGTTCTTACGATCGTACAGGGCGGTTCCAATGAGAAAGATTAATTACTCTTCGTACCAGCTTTTTAAAATTATAACTCAAAATCGATTTTATTTCATTCCAAATTTGCTTTAATTTATACCTACATTACAACACATGCGTGTTGATAAAACTATTAAAATTATGTACTTTTTAAAATTATTTTTTGATCATAAGTATTTATCATTTTCCAATAATGTCTCAGAAAAATTTGAAATATATTAGTCTGTAAGTGCGCTAATAGACCAATTTTCGTCAAGAAACACATGTACTTATATATTTTTTTATAATTTTATTTAAACTAAAATTAAAATTCTGTTACATACGTTTACCAGATAATGTATTGATTTATTTTACTGCATGATTATATGATTTGAAATGGGTGTTGTATAATAAATGTACTTTTTTGAAAATTTAACAAATCCGCCAACGACCTATGGTATAACTTTATTATACTAAAAATTATCATTTAAGGGGGGGGGCCGCCTCGGGTGCCACCCGATGGGGACACCTGACAGAGTGTCACCCCCCAAGAGCACAAAACACCACGTTATCCATGGCCAATTGAAAACAGAAAAACACTGTGGCCCCGACACAATATTTTAATTTTTGTTTGGTAATTTGAATACATTTGATCGCTAGAGATCTGACTTTTGAAAATTTTGATGTTTAATATTTTCAAGCCTGTGTGAACTGTGTCCGGTGGAGCCGAGGAGGGCAGTACCTGGCGTCTGGAGGGGACGACAAGCTGGTGATGGTGTGGAAGATGTCCAGTTCGGGGGGTTCTGCCGTGTTTGGCGGCAACGGAAAACTCAACGCAGAGACCTGGAGGTGCGTGGCCACTCTCCGAGGACACGCCGGTAAAATTTCTTAAAATTATTTCAATATCAAAAACACTTCTCAGATTGGATAGGTTTTTAGATTTTCATGGCCAAAAGTATTTTCGTTATTTGTTTTTGGGGTGTTATGCCGTTTTGGGCAACACGGCATAATACCCCAAATAACTAAAAAAACTTCTCAGATTATCCAATAAATTTATTTGTCACTTTTTAAATAAAAATATGTTGTTTCACCTATTTTTCTTTGAAAATGCAGAAAATGATTTGTTTTTTTTGTCAAATATTTTTAAGTTCCAGGGTTTAGAGAATGTTGTCAGCTTACTTTCTGGGTAACCCAAGATTTTATAAGAAAAAATCAAATTAATTTTAATCGTTTTAATCCCTCAGGTCTCGGCCAAATTTTTTCATAGGGTCAAAATATTTCCATTTTTCAATAAAATCTAAATAAATGGAGTATTTTCTAATGTATCCGAAAACTAAAAACTGTTTTGGAAAGGTGATGAAATACGCTTTCAAATTTTATAATTCGAAATAAACATATTATTTTTGAAATTGAAGTTTCAAGTAAAAATATTTAATTAAAAATTCTCAAAGTTTCATAATTTTTTTTAATTTGCGTTCGGAAAATTTGTGTTCATAAAGGGATTCATTTTAATTTTTTTTGTGATTAATTTTTAGATTTGAAAATAAAGCATGATGTTTCTCTTTCCAACACTGTTTAGATCGTATTTCTGACCATGATATTAAGGGAGACACAACGATTTCAATGAGACCTATATGAGTTGTTCCGCAAACCGAACAAATAGACCTGACTGGTTAAGCTTAATTTTGAAGTCACTTCTTTAACTTTCGCTACTTTGAAGAACTGCATTAAATAAATGATTTTTGAAATGTTTCCTACAGGAGATGTATTAGACTTGGCGTGGTCTCCCTTGGACAAATGGCTGGCCAGTTGCAGTGTGGACAACTCTGTGATAGTTTGGAATGCTGAGAAGTTTCCTGAGATGGTCTGTGTGCTCAATGGACATTCAGGTCTGGTGAAAGGAGTAGCTTGGGATCCGGTAAGTTTTATTTTTTTTTGGTTTTATGCCCAAATAATATATATTTTTTTGTAATTTACCGATTAACTCATCATCTTTTGTCTTCCAGGTTGGCAAATATTTAGCTTCTCAATCAGATGATAAGAGTTTGAGAATTTGGAAGACGGCAGATTGGACGCAGGAAGCTGTAGTCACTGACCCCTTTGAAGAATGCGGAGGTATGTTAATTCCATACTCAAATGAGTGGCAAAGTTCATTTCAGAAATAACACACAAATTATTGATATGAAATTGGGGTAGGTAACTTGTAATGTGCCGTTTCCACGCTTGCCAAGCCTACGCAAACCTCCACAAACGCCAGCGTGGAAACAGGTCGTTTGTCTTGGCTTGCGTAGGGTTGCGTAGGGTTTGCGTAAGCTTGCAAGAGCTTGCCGCCGATCCAGTCGGGGTCGGATCCAGCGGCAAGCTTCGGCAAACGCTCAGTGTAATTTCAGAACTGACGGCGAATGCACGCCGTTTTTGCTCCATGCGGTATATCGATAATTAACATTACGAGACATATGTATGACGAAAGAGGCATGCCTGACTTATTAAAATGTATAAGAACATAATTTGAATGCACTAATTTAATTTATTGGATTTACCTAAAAAGTCAATATAAATAAATAATCTTTTATTGATGATTTATTATTTATTACAATAAAAAAACATATGATTTTTGTTGGAATAACTTTTTTTTATAATACAAGACAATATTATATTGTTTTTTTATACTTTGCTTGTATTTCAAATAAAAGTATGTTAAACCAAACGCAATAGCCTACACAAATTCGGCGTCCGCCATGCTCGGGTGTTGGTAGCTCACTGACGCAGTCACAAGCGTGTAAACGGCTTCCAAATGCCAGGCGAGATTTGCGTACGCTTGGAGCGTGTGGAGGTTTGCGTAGGCTTGGCAAGCATGGAAATGTACCATAAGATTTTCCTTCGCATTTGAATGTGTTCCATCTTTGAATTGTACAAACAAAAGACAAGCAGTTAGTTTTGACGATGTACAGGAAGAGTTAGAGAGTTAGGTTTAACCAAAGATATTGAAATTTAAGAGGACATTACCAGAGAAACCAGAAATATGTCATTTTTAAATTAGTATTTAGACTTATTGACTCGTTTCCACAAAAAATTATAAATTGATTTTGAAAGATTGTTCTTTTATCTAGTAAAGGTATGGATAAAATTTTGAGAAAAAATGTTTATTTTAAGTATAATAAGGTTATACCATAGGTCGTTGGCAGATTTGTTATATTTTCAAAAAAGTACATGTATTATACAACACCAATTTCAAATCATATAATCATGCAGTAAAATAAATCAATACATTATCTGGTAAAATTATTTGTCAGAATTTTAATTTAAGTTTAAATAAAATTATAAAAAAATATATACGTACATGTGTTTCTTGACGAAAATTGGTCCGTTTGTTTATTTATTTGCGCACTTACTAACTAATATATTTCAGATTTTTTTACATACTTACTTTGCTAAGACATTATTGACAAATCATAAATAATTTTAATGGAAAAATAATTTTAGGGTGTATTTAATATTAATTAATTTACAGCTTCGCGTTTCACAATTTTTCTTATCGACGACAACACGAATCGAGAGCGCTCATTCAGACCGCAACTGCGGCCACTGGCGGTTGTCTTCGCGGCGCTCTACATCGCAACATTTTCAAACGAGTAACGAAGCAAAATAAATAGGATTTCATGTTTGTAAAATTTATAGGGTTGCCCCAACGCAAAATTTCATGTTCATTGAATATTTTTATGATAAAATTTTTATAATTTTGAAATTTTTTTTATTGTAAATTATTCTTATGTGAATACCGCACAAGAGTCCCAACTGCTCCAAAATATTTATTTTCAAGTAAAACTTCTTTACGCACGCTCGACACTTGGGGGGTAAGCTGGTAAATGTGTTACGAAAAGTGGTGATTGTTACGAAAAATTTCCTTCGAACGGTAATCGATGCGAACGGTGATCGATTGCTAGGTGGGTCGTGCCTTTACGCACGCTTGTTATTCGTGTTATTGTTTTATTGTTAATAGACTATTTTTGCGTAAATAAATAGATAAATTAAATTATTTAAAAATATATACGTACATGTGTTTCTTGACGAAAATTGGTCCGTTTGTTTATTTATTTGCACACTTACAAACTAATATATTTCAGATTTTATTACATACTTATTTTACTAAGACATTATTGACAAATCATAAATAATTTTGATGGAAAAATAATAAACACGAGAATCGGGTATGGGTACCACCGCCCCGGGAACCAATTATTAGATAACCAACACGTCTGCCATAGGTCATCCCAAGTGGTTCGTAACATTTGGTGACTAGCAGGGGTGCCTAGGTTTAAGGGGGTGAGGTTTGTTTAGGTCTTGGCAGCGGATGCGTCTGCCCACCAGCTGCATGGCAGGTCGGATCTGGAAAAGTTAAGGGAGTCCCTTTGACTTCTCCAGCCTTACTCTCTCGGAACATCGCCTTGCACCGCAGTGGGAGGGATGGATTCATACATCCGCACTCCTGGACACGCTGACCCCCAGATTTCTACTCACCCCTAATATCCCTTTCCTTCTCCGAATTTCCTCTTCTTCCTTTCCCTAAAACGACCCTCCACACAGCATTCCCAAAGAAGAGATAAGCAGTGTGTCGAGCGAGTGTAAAAAAAACGGTCTCTCCCGATCCGGCCTTCCATGTAGTTGGTGGATGTACCTTCCAAATTACTGATACCACCTATTGACGGCCGGCGTGGTCAAGGGGTAAGGCTCTTGACTAGCAATCTGAAGGTCGTGGGATCGAATCCCGGCATAGGCAAATAAATTTTATTTGACTAATTTGGGTTATTTCACAATTATTTAATTTAAAAATAATATATTTGCGTCACGTTTTAGAGTAAAAGATACTTTCAGTATCGCCCTGGTGTAAGACCACCATTCAGAATTGAAACGTTGTTTATTGACCAGATCTGAATAGCCAGGTAATTCCTCGCCTTCCTCTTCCCCCACCACCTTCAGCCTCGCAATATACCCCATAGTCACGTCATAGTCTCACTGGCTCCAGTAGGAGCATTTGGGTCTCTTGTGCGGTATTCAGATAAATATAAAATAAAAAATTGTGCATACGAATAAATATTTCAAAATGAGACATTTTTTACAATCCAACTGAATATTACACTTTTTTCATAAATATACCGCACAAGAGTCCCAACTGCTCCTGTCTGGAGCCAGTGGGACTATGGCATCCCCAATTGGGGTATGTTGTAAGACTGAAGGTAGTGGGGAGGGTAAAAATATAGGGAAGAGGAAGGTGGGGAAGTACCTGGCTATTCAGATCTGGTCACCAAACACGGCTAAAGACATTTCAAGCAACGTTTCAAATCTTAATGGTGGTCTTACACCAGGGCGATACTGAGATATCTTTCGCTCTAATGGCCGTAAAATAAAATTAAAAAACAAAAAACCAAAATATTAAAAAGAATATAACAAATTGTTTATTCATGTAGGGATCTACTTAATACCTACTGTGTTTACGCATTTCACTTGTATCTATTTATGTTTATGCACTTCAATATACAAATTACAAATAACTACTACTAATTAAAATTCTGGAAGCGAGAATAGTAATATAAAGTAGTAATAGGAGCGGGTAGCCCTAGCTCGCGTGAACAAAACCCTCAAAACTCGGATTGCCGCGGAACGAAATTCTGAAATCGCCCGCTCGCGAGCCCTGATGTGTTAGCGCTAGTGTCGGAATCGAAGTTGTCGTGTGCTGGTTATTCACTCTTAAGAGATATACTATTCGCAGTTTTTACTTCCCATGTATAAACTAAATGAATGAATAATTAACGAATAAACTAAACGAACGTTAAACTAAATGAACAAATTCTTTCAGTATTTAAACTATATTGTTAACCAATACTAATGCATACCTTAAAATCAACGAAATGAATAAATTCTTTTCGTATGCAAACTACTCCGATTAGGTAGTAGTCCGCCAACATCATAGCATATCTCTTTTGTATTTCAATATCTTTGGGTTTATATATTTTTATATTCTATTTTAGTAATAATAAATGAGTGTCTTTCTAAATAAATGTATGAGGTTTTCCTGTAAATACTCACCGTAACATAACTTTTAAAATCGGAAATATTTTTGCTCTCACCCGTTATGGTAAACACCGATTTAAAATACAGAATAGATAATATTGTTTACCGTTGCCACCATGGCAATGTTGGCACATAACTGGTACAAATGTTATGTGATAAACAGAAGAGGAAGAAAATATTTAGAATTATAATCAGAAATGTACCGTAAAAACTATACATTGCTTTTCCCTTGTTTGGCGCTCAAGCCATTATGTACAAATAGTGATAGTGAATCTGCAATGTTTTCTCCAGGAACGACTCACGTGCTGCGACTGTCTTGGTCCCCCGATGGACAGTACGTGGTGAGTGCTCACGCCATGAATGGAGGGGGGCCCACGGCACAGATTGTGGAGAGGGACGGCTGGAGATGCGACAAGGACTTTGTGGGACATCGGAAAGCCGTCACTTGTGTGGTAAGTTGCTGACATTTAATTTTACTAAATTATTAACTTGGCTAAAAGTAACAGTGTGGTTTGTACCGATTTCATAGAAAATTTATGATGAAAATTCATATACGTCCTTTTGACTGCTAGGTCTCAGACAGCCAATTAAAATTGATTATCTGTTCAAGGACAAATTTCGCTAATTGATAAAGTTTAATAGTAAGTAGCGTTTGATTGGTCATAGTAATGAATATTGTGCTTACTTACGGATATCGGGACACCAGATATAGCACATTCTATCTGTTTATCTCTGCAGCGGTATTCATATTGTTATTAGACATATGGTACTACGTTTTAATACAATCAGAAATCATTTGGTAAATCAGATACTTCATAAAAAAAAAAAATAACCCTTTTGTTGACATACATACAACCTATTGCAGTACATATCAACGACCATAAGCAAGCTTCCTACTATTGGGTGCAAGGGCGGATCCAGGATTTTTTTCTGGGATTTCCCCCCCCCCACCCTCAGTATGTACCAATTTTTTATGAAGTCGAAATTTGTGTTTGTCAACTTTAATGGGGGGGGCTTTTTCGACCGCGCTTTCCCCCGACCGTACCGCTCTCGCAAACGCTGATTACCATCTTTCATTTGCAAGTGCATGAATGGGATGCAACGAACAAAATTCACGATTCTAGCCAGAAATAGACAAGAGTTTGACTCATGTTCTTTCTGTTATTTTATTCATATATTTTAACAACTCTGATAATTTGATTTGCTTCTATAAGTATGTACTGTGATGGAATCTCCACAATACACAAAAATACCGTCCTGGGGGGGGCACGTGCCCCCGTGCCCCCCCCCCCCTAAATCCGCCCTTGATTGGGTGGAATGTATATGTAACTTAGAACAGTGAGGTGAGCTGGGAGCTGAAAGTACAATGATCACACAGCGTAAGATTACAAGGGATACTGTCTGTAATATTTGAAAATTGTTCTATTTATTTGGAAGTGAAGTGGTGGAAATGGGCCGAAAATCGATGTTTAACAGGTACATACCATTAAAATGACAAAAATTCAAAATAGGTGATTGTCATCAAATGTGACAGTTGTCAAATGTGATGGTTATCAAATGTGTGTTATCAAATGTGACGGTCATCAATGTGACAATAATATAATGCAGGGGTCACCAAATGGCGGACCGTGGTCCGGATCCGGACCGCCGACCTATTTTGCGCAGACCTTGTGTTAAATACATTTTTAAAACACCAAAAACAGGAAGTCTCTTGTCAAGAGTTTTGGATAATATTTGTTTGTGCTAATAAATACCCAGAATTAAAAAAAAATCCTACAAACTTCTCACTTTGTTTGGGTCAACATATGTTTGTGAAGTAGCATTTTCCAAGATGAACTTCATTAAAAATAAATTCCGGAGCAGACTTACCGAAGAATATCTCCAAGATTTAATGACAATAGCCTGCACAAACTTTTTTTTTTTTTTTCATATATATACATATATCAATATACAGCCTATATAAAAAAAATAAAAAAAATTAACACAAACGGTTTGCAAGTAAGTTGTTAATGAAATTTCTTTTTTTGTTAATTAACCATGTATTAAAGTTTTTATATGTACGTTTTCTGTTAGTTTGTTAGTTACTTTAGTTCAAACTTCGGACGGATAGTCATATATAGTCCTGGATAGCCAAAAAATGTCATTTTTCTCATTAATATTGTAAAAAACCCTTGTTACTTCTTTTTATTCATAACATTTGTTTATTATTCAATAAAATAATGTTCCGGAACCCATTCGTTTTATTTGTTTCTTGATATTGTATCTACACATAGTACAGTTTATTATTTCAATTGTTAAGCCGGGGGGGGATTAAGCTTTTTCCCTTCCGGACCGCGACGGTCATTTTAAAAAACGGACCCCTAATGAAAATATTTGGTGACCCCTGATATAATGTGACGATCATCATATGTGACAGTCATCAAATGTGACTATCATCAATTATGATCCCAAGCTTAGAAATTTAGTGTAAGTATGTTTTTCAGCGCTTCAACTCCAACATCCTGAGCCGTTGCCGGTCGGGGGGCTCGCGGGGCTTGCAGTACTACTGCTGCGCTGCCATCGGCTCTCGCGACCGCTCCCTGTCTGTCTGGTGCACGGCACTAAAACGCCCCCTCGTCGTGATACACGAACTCTTCACCGACAGCGTACTGGACCTCTCTTGGAGCAAAGATGGTTAGTATCTTCATCATTTTCTTACATTTAAAACTGATATTGAAGATGCGCAATCGGTATATTAGTAGTTAAATTTCTAACGATACGTAAAATATAATATGTATTTCTCATTGATTATTATAACTTTTTTTCAAATTTAATTTAAAACAAATTTATTAAGTTCTGCAAGTATTTTAGTTTTTTTTTTTATTATTGTGACAGCTGTTTCGGCTTACAAGGCCATTTTCAAACTGTTATTAGATCACTTTGAAATCATTTATTTATATGATTCTATTTACCCCTGAATAATTTAATTATTTAAACCAAAACAGCTGTTACTATAATAAAAAAGTTAAAATGCTTGCGTAACTTAACAATGGAGTTGTACAAATTAAACACAAAAACAATTAACCTGTTGAACATTAAATGGTATTTCAAAAAAATGCCCACAAATTGCATAGAAAATTCTTTTAAAATAATTCGAGTAGCTACAATAATCAAATGATCCTAGGTCCTAGATTGATACTGGCGTAAACGATTCTGTCATACAGTTTTTTATACATAAGGGTTAAAATCGCATTTAAACAAAAAACTAAGGGCTCGCAACCGATGAAAGGTTAGTAACCATCCAACCTTATGTTTTTGTATGATAAGCAAAATTTTCAAAATTTTAAGCAACCCCCGACAAAAAAAGGGCTGATGACCTTGAAATACCTGAACAGATTTTCATGAATTGTAGCTAAGAACCATCTCGATCACGTCAGCTTTCAAACGAAAAAAAAAACGCATATAATCGTTCCATTTGTTTAGGAGCTACGATGCCACATACAGACACACAGAAAGTCAAACTTATAACACCGTTCCTTGCGTCGGGTGTTAAAAATCACTGCTAATTTTCTGCAATGTGGAACAAGCGGGTTTAGCAAAAAAAAAAAAACTTTATGTTTTTAAGAATTATGCAGTTTTTCTTGTAAATATAAAACTCTCAGGGACGTCGCCACAACTTGTTACATTATTTATTTATTCTTGCTCTATTTTCGCTTTTAAATTTCATTATATTACTTACATGATAAGTAATAATAAATATTGAATTTAATAAATCAGTGTTGCCACAGTGAAGTTTATGGTTTCATTTTATTTAATTTCTAAACTTTTGACGGCCTGTGCCTGTATTCTAGGTTTGAACCTTTTGGCCTGCAGCTGGGATGGCACAGTGGCGTGCATTCAATTCACAAAGAAAGAAATTGGCCTTCCGTTATCCACACAAGAAAAGGTAATTCTGAATTTAATCATCATCATCATCTTCTTCCCCTTATCCTATTCGGGTCGGGGACCCATTGCATCGACAAGGCGCCTCCATTCGTCCCTGTCTTGCTCTGTTTGTTCGACCTCCGTCCATGGCAGTCCCATCCTCTCCTCACACAGTTTTTGGAGTTGTCTCGCCCAACTGTGTCTAGGGTGTCCCACTGGACGTCTACCCTCTGGAATTGCACTCAGTATTTTCCTAGGAATTCGGTCAAGCTCAAGTGTTCAATTGCGATTTTTCTATGAAGATTAACAGTGGTTCGATGTTTAGATCGTCGAGTTTCTTATTTGATCCCATTTCGTAACTCCTGCCACTCCTCTCAAGTACCTCATTTCGTTAGTTTAGCATCCATATCTGGTGACCTGAATTCAATCAATTATGTATATTTTGTGGTACTTATTTTGCTTTACTTATTTATATTTTATTTTCAGAATGTTTTATATGAGAGAATGTACGGCAAGTCCCTAGCTTCCGCTACGGATAATGACTTGTCGTACGCAAACTTACTTGTGGAAACGCCTGAGATACTCAAAGTACGGGAGGAATTGGACAAAAAGGAAGCCACAAAGATTGCTTTATCCGCAGAGAATAAACCCAAGTAAGACCCCTTTCTTCCTAAGGAATTTATGTACAAATCGAACTGCGTTTCTTGCCAGAATATTCGACATAGCATAAGTAATAGGCTGAAATAAGAAGTAGAAGAGTTTTAGAACATTCCTTTCTCACTCTAATCGCAAAGGAAAGTTAGAAAGTTAGTAAAAGTTAGTTTAACCCCTCAGGTCTGGGGCATATTTTGTCAGATTATTTCCGCTTTGCAATAAAATCCAAATAACTGGAATATTTCTTAACATATCTGAAAACTAAAAACTGTTTTTGAAAGATTATGAAATGCTTTCAAATTTTATAATTTGAAAAAAACATAATTTTTGAAATATAAAAATGAAATGAATGGAAATATGAAAAAATTTATAAATGGCTAAGCTTATGTTTTTTCTAACTAAAATTACTGATAATGAAAAATAAATAAATACACATGTGTTGTTATTATTGTTGTTGTTATTTTCATGTGTTGTTATTGTTGTTGTATCATGAACATTATCGTCATGTTACTTTTTTGTTGTTTCATAATTTTTTTTTAAAAATTGCCATTGGAAATTTTGGTTTTGTAAAGGTGTAATTAATTTTGTGGTTATCTTTTAGATTTTAATAGAAAGTGTGTTTTTTCTTTTTCTAATGCCATTTAGATTATATTCCTCACCGTGATAGTAAGGGAGACACAAAGATTTCTATGAGACCTATAATAGTTGTTCCCAAAAGCGAACAAATTAGCCTAGGGCTTAATGAAAATTATTGTTTATTTTTCTAGGCCTACCGCCAGCAACGGGACTGTGGACGACAAGAGTATCACGACCGCGAACACGACCAACAACTCCTCTTCTATGATCTCTCCGGTGCGGCCTATTAACCGGCAGATAGAGACCAGGACCTCAGACGGGAAGCGGAGAATCACTCCCATGTTTATTCCACTTAACCATCCCTCGGATCATCAGTAAGTAGCCTCTTGACCTGGTCATGTTAATCACCAGGAAAATGAGGGCTCTTTTTGGTGCGACTTCAATCAACACTCCACAAGTTAACCAATGATGGGCTTACTAAAAAATATGGTGAATATGGTGTAATATATTCAATTGATATACAAACCATGTTTGAAAAATTCTTACATTTTTTTAAATTAGCTCCACGCAGGAGGTCGCAAGGAAAATAATTGTCGTCTTTGGGGATGCTGTGTGGAGGGTCTTTTTAGAAAAGGAAGAAGAGGATGTTTGGAAAAAAAGATATGTGGGTAGGAATCTGGGGTCAGTGTGTCTAGGAGTATTGGACGTATGAATCCTACCCTCTCACTGGGGTGCAAGACAATGTTCTGAGAGAGTCCTGCTGGAGAGATCAAAAAAGGTCTCCCTCAACCGATTTCTCCCGATTCGGTCTGCCACACAGTTGGTGGGCGGACGTATCTGACACCAAGACCCGGACAAACCTCACCCCTTGAACCAAGCACCCCTGCGAAGTCACCAAACGTAGCCACTTGGGATGACCTGTGGAAGAGGTGTTGGTTATTAATTAAATGGTTCCCTAGGTGGTGGTACTCATACCCGCCTCCCAAATTGAAACCAATAAAAACTGACATAAAATAGTTCTTGAAAAGATGTACCTACACATTGTTATTTTATAAAAAGTAGTATACATTGACATCTTACGGTTTTTTTGGGTAGGGTAAAATTAATACTCAGATACTTGAGTCGGGCCATGTCAAAAGTCAGAATAATAGAAGAGAATGTATGAGACGATGTATGAGTGAGGCAACGAGTGTGTGCCAAGACCGAGTTGTTTGGCGGTCCGTCCTCCCTGCCTACCCCTGCGGGAAACGGCGTGATGGTTAGTTAGTTAGTAAAATTAATCATTAAATCAGGACAAGTTAGCACCAAAATTAATTCAGCTAATATTTATAAATAGGATGATTTCTGTTAATTCCTCCTCTTCTGCTTTAGTTTGCCTTAAAAAGGAAACATATATTATCGGTCCGTTGGGGGACTTCAGGAAAATTGTTGTATATTCTGTTGGTTACAATAAAAACTATCTTTGATCTACTTTGGAGTTATTGTTGAAGCTAAGACCTAAAAACTTACACAAACCAAACTTAAACAAAACTGTAACTTCACTTTTTATCTCATTTTTACAATAAAAAATTATAATAATAATTCCCGGAGATTAACCAAAAAAGGCGAACAATGTTATCTACAAAAAAAAAAAACAAACCAATAATATTAAGTCCTCGAATTATTGATAGGTATCATTGTGAATAATGTATGACTTTTATACCCAGAATTTATTGTATATATTTTTTAGATAAAGTTATTTGACACTGAGCCCTCGATTAAATATTTGATTGGTAATTAATTTCCTAAGGAAAACCTTTTGTTTTGCAGTGAAAGTTTCACCAATGCTACGAATACAGACGGTTGCTTCAGCAGCTCTTCCCAGGCGAAGAGCAAAATAATAGTAGAGAAGCGAGACGACATCATCATCGTACCCAACGTCAGCAATCACGCCAAAGTGCTCCCCCCTGCTACCCAGGGGGGGCCAAACACCTTCATCGGGGTCACCAACCCGCCTGCCGACAAGTGAGATTACATTCATTATACTAACTGCGACATCCTTCTGTGGGATATAATAAATTGGGGAAATTAATGATTTTTTTTTATTTTTTTTATCCCTACAGCCTCTGCCTTTTTGCAATGCATTTCTCCTAGGAGAACTGTCAGAATACAGATTCTGCGGAAAATATTTTCGCATTACTTTTAATTCTTGATAAATTTTTCTGTTTTTTAACATACGAGGGTTGTCTGTAAAATAAGGTCTCCAAAGTGCTGCGGTCGCGAGGAACAATTTTACGCAAGATCCGGCAACACTGGCATGTAGCCTGGTTTCCCTACGACAAATCCTCATCACGCTGCGACACTTAGTCTCGGCTTGGTAGCCGTTCGCGATGGAGCTTCAGCTCGCTGCACCCGCCAGGTGTGAATTACGCTCTATACTTAGTTTTTTTTTGCAAAGAACAAGACCCCGCTAGAAATTCATTCTCAGCTACTTAAAGTGTACTGAAAACAGTGTATGAGTGTGAAAACGTGCGCAAATGGTGCAGAGAATTTAAAAACGTGCCGAACGGCCATCGGTTTCAGACGAAAAATTGCAAAAGTGGAAAAAAAAATTATTGCAGATCGACGGGTGACGGTTCGGGAGTTCTGTGATATGATCCCTGATGTCAGTAAGATTACTATTGATAAAATTTGGACTGAACATTTGGGAGACCACAAAGTCTGCTCGAGGTGGGTCCCAAAATGCTCTCCGAAGATCACAAACACAACGAGTTGAAGCAGCTCGCAAATTCCTTGAGCGCTACGACATCAATGGCAAAGAATTCTTGGACTCAATGGTGACTGCGGACGAGACCCGGAAATACACTACCGGACACCAGACACAAAGGAACAATCCCAATGGCGTCATTCAGATTCTCGGAAGCAAAGTTTAAAAACGAATTACAGAGCGTAACGCACACCAAGCGGGTGCGGCGAGTGGAAGCTTCGTCGCGAACGACTGTCACGCCGAGACTAAGTGTCACAGAGGGTGCAAAACGGGAGGGATTAGGCTACACGCCAGTGTTACTGGATTGGCGTAAAATCGTTCCTCGCGACCGCAGCACTCGTATTTCAAAATAAAATACTGTTCTAGAAAGCAGATGAAAGGCTCTTTCAGATTTTAGTATTTTTAATCGATATATGCAATTAACAATATTAAAAATGTTAATGCAATCAAAGATAATATTTTTAATGTCGCTTACTGATGGTTTTTATTGTGTAAACTGTAATTGCCACTTTACACAAATCCAAAAAAACATATTTAATTAGACAAAGGTATTAAAAAGGTTATTGTCACATTATTTTATTTTTTGTTAAATATTAAAATATTTTATTATTTAACTATTTATTAATTTAAATATTTTTCAAATGCTAAATGTCGTTTCATAGAATTATTTCAAATCTTTCAGGAGCGTTTATGGTAAATTTTTTAATGCAAACTGAAAGTGCGTTATTGTCTCTTTCTACCACTGTTTAAATCACATTTCTCACTGTATGTAATACATAATGAGATAGCATAAATTTCATGAGACCATGTCAGACTGGGAGATATATCTCCCAAAAAGACTCTGCGGGTTGTTGTCTGTGAAGATTATCTCCCAAAAGTGCCCAAGGGGTTAATAAATCAAAGTAAAAATCTTGGTTTAATTTTATTTCACTCGCCATAATTTAGTTTGTTTTTTTGACAAAAATTGTACATTGACAAACTAATGACATAACTTTGACTGTCAAGATTTCTCTGATATGTGTTTGTTTTTGTTAAAGCTGGCCCACATAAATTATGTTGTTGATTAGGATATTTTCATCGCAATACTTTTAAAAAAGTTTTATTGGCTTGCAATTTTACATTGCCCCAAAAACCTAATAATTATTGTATTACCAATAAAATTATTTTTATAATACTTTATACACAATATTTTATTATTTCTACCCCTTTCACTGTATTGATGATCAACTGCAAAATGATCGATCTCGGAAATACACGGATACTTAAGATAAGATGCAGTTCAAAATAATTAGTACGTTGGTGCCTTGTTTAAAAAATTTGCATTTTTTTGCTCCTACAGTGATTGAGCTCTCTAATTTTCCTGTTAAAATTAAGAGGTTCACTTTGGTATTTATTTTTTAGTCAATTGGACACCCGTCTCAAGCGTCGAGGTGAAATCCTTCCTGGACCCAAAGTGGACGATGTGACAAAGAGGCAGAAACTGACGAACTTTAAACCGGCGGAGAGTACTTGGGTCCAGACACCCACCGTGCACCAAGATAATGTGGAGAGAATGGCCAAACCAACTCTGGGAACTGCTGGACCTATAGTTAGGCACGCTGGGAAATATAGAGTTCAAGTTAGTAAATAATTTTCTACATTTTATTTCGTCTATTGCATTTTTTTTGTAACCGTATGTCACCTTATCATTAAAATTATTTTTAAAAAGTCTTTAACTATACTGTTTTTGCACCAGAATGTAAAATTTTATCCATTGCACCTACAGCAAGGTACAAACCTACTTTCTTGTTGTGGGATTTTGTACCTTTAAAATGTTTCTGGCTAAGTAAAAAGTATTTTATTCGCTTGGCAAGGAAATAATATTTATTTATTTATTGTAAGAAACAAACAGCAATTTTTATACAGGATGAGTTATACAAGAGGTTATACATGATGTAAGCCAAAACAGTTTGTATGTACATAACCTAATATTATTCTGTCGTGTCATTTTGACTTGGCAATATATTTATTTTATATATTTGTGAACAAGAGCGTCGCCATCGTGAAAATGTCACCGACCTTGCAACTGTCTTCTTTATCGTCATTGATACTGCAAAATGTCATATGTAAAAAAAAAATCTATTTTGTTTCTTTTTGATGGAAAAGTATGACATATGACGTATTGCAGTATCAACGACATTATGTCATGCGTGTAACTATATTTATTTAGATTCATTATGAAGGATAGTTATTAAGCTTTATGGAAATATGATAAAACCATAAAAATGTCTCTAGTTTTCTTTATTTAACATCTGTGTATAAAATGAGGGAGAAAGAATTATTTCTCTGAATATAAGTACCTATGTGGCTATTCTGGTGAAACTACTTACGTTAGATAAATACAATGTTTATAAATATATGAACACTCTGGTGAGACAGTACAATTTACAAAAACATAATTTTGAAAAAAATAAGAAAGTTATTATGAAAATTGACTCAGCCGATGCATTGCGGGCAACGTGAAAAATATGCCCTGGTACACTACAGCTTACATGGTAGGGGCGCTCGGCATTCCGAAGATGTTAAATTTGATGATTGTGTGTTTGATTGCAGGTGTTGAATAATGCTTGTAATACCCCCCATGGTAAACTCTCCAGGATACAGTTACTGCCGGGAAACTCTGCCTCCAATGATCCCATCTGGGAAAGCTTTCTAGGTTGGTACCAAATGTCTTACAAACTTCTTAATTTACTGTCAAAAAATTAAATAGTTTCTAGAAAGAATTGTATTTTAGAAAGTGACTCTGTAGCGGTGGTAATTAGAGGTGGGTAAGTTCTGCATTTTGCCAGAAGCCTCCGAGACTTGCTTCCTTTTAAAAGTACACGAGTTCTAGGAGCAGGTCCCGGGTCCGAGTTCTTAGGTGCCTGACTGAGCACTGGGTGTTGTTGCGGCGCACCGAACCGGGACGAATGGGTTCAAAGAACTGGGAGCCAGGACCTACTCGTAGAACCCGCACGAGAACTCAGAACCCCGGAGCCGGACAAGACCCGCACGAGGGCTCGGACCCGTCACCCGTGCAATGTAGGTACATTCAATGTACCTACATTGCACGGGCTTTTATTGAGAATTTAAATAAGTAAATTAGCTGTAATGCTTTATTATAAACTATTATTTTATAATGCACTTCACCCGTTGATAAACAATACCAAGATACGCTCTAATTAAAAACGACTCCGTGTCTAGTCGAATATACTAAACAATGACGTGACACACGGGCAGGGCGTATACTGTTACGTCAAGCGACCACCCACGTGTGTGTTGATCGGCGATCAGCGATCGAATGAACGCCTACCGCGGGAATGAGTCATAGTTGACGGGTCGCCAGAGTGTTTCGCGGTTCACGCAGTTCCCAGGACCCAAGTAACTCGTGACTCGGGAGTGGAGTGGAGCGCGCGAATACGGGGACGCCGGCTGGTGGTTCCTAGTTCCTACTACTTACTAGTACCGGAGTACTCGCAGCGAACACCGCCCGCCGGCCGGTGGAGGCGTCCGAGTTTCGGGTTTGGGAACGAGCCCGAGTTCCGGGACATGGTTCTCTTGGAGTAATCGATTTGAAAAAGAAGTGGGAGTAGGAACCGCTTCCCGCAAAGGAGCGGATCACACGAGCCCATTCCAGCTGAACCGACACGTCGCTAGTGGTAATTAAATAAAATCCACAATTACTTTACGGTAAAAACAATTGGTTTTTATTTGGAGTAGGTACAATCAATTTACAATACGACACAGTTCAGTAATAGTAAAACAGTACAAAACTGTTTTATGGGTACTTAGCCCAAAGGAAACTAATTGTTTCCTCAACCGCTCGTTAAACCTCTTACGTTAAACGGTTACGAGTATTATTTACTCCGTGTTAGCTGAACGTATGTCAGGCCTGTAGGAGATTTATTCCCCTGAAGATGCGCGGATAGACCCGGAAGGCAACTTAACTTTCTTAAGACCTTCTATCGGTCAGACCATCTGTGGCATCAATCCAATAGCATCCCTTGCCCCTTATTAATAAGGGACGAAGTGATGCAGGTAAGAGAAGGTATTCGAGATTGAATACTTATCAATTTTTCCTCGAAATAATAAAATATATAAGATGGTTTTGTTACAACTCAATAAAATTAGTATGATGAAAGACGATTTTACATAGGTAAGTCTTTTTGTAGAGATGGAAGTATTTATTAAACTCAAAAGAAAAAATGTTTTTTTGAAATATCAGAAAAAAAATCATCAATATATACGTAAGTTTGCGTGCATTAATGCCAAGTGGTGCGGTGGTAAGTGAGAGGTATATAATATTTCGCTCACCGTGCCACAATGCGCGGTTGTCAGTAGTATTCGGCGGTCTTCTGGCTATAATGGATGTTTCATGTGTTTTATTCTCCATTTTCAGCACTAATTAATTCTTTCATTCATAATATCTTATTTATGTCCATGCGTCCATTTATGAATTACATAAGTAATTAATGTAAACTATTAATTTTTATCCAACCTAAAAATGACAAAATTCTAAATACGAACTCTGTGTACTGAGAAAACAGCACCGGTGGTTGAGGGACTTTCTAACATCGTAAGGGAAGGATTAATATTGTGTTTAATCTCCAGGTTCACCGTGCAATAGTATAGCCTGCGACGCCACCTGGATCTGCGTTGGTTGCGAGGATGCCACCCTTCACACACTGGACACCAGCACGGGGCGGCGCGAGGTGGGCACCCTGGCCCTGGGGGCCCCCGCCGCCCGCCTCGCCCTCGTCACGCTGGCACCCCGCTTTGGGGGCACTCACCTGTGCGCCATCACCACCTCCGCCGCTCTCACCGTCTGGAATATGAACGAGAGGAAGTGCGCTCTACAGCCAATATCACTCAGATATCTGATGCAGAACGGTGGTCAGTTAATGTGGATTGTAATGAACCTCTTCGCCTTAGTTGTTTTGTTAAAGTTTATATGTGATTTGAAAGGAACAACATGAATATTTTTGATTCCCTGCAAAAGAGCCACAATTATAGCGAATATTATATTACGTATAAATGAGGGTTGGAAATACTTTCTCAGAAGTAGTACCTTGATGTGTTCAACTGCATGGAATATAGTTATAAGAAGGCTATAATAACATACCTCAGTAATAATATCCTTCTTCTGCATGGGTTCTATATAATTTAAATAGTATATTTTACTTCATGATTAGTGTTTCAAAAAATTATTTTGTATAACAAAAGTTTGTAAAAGGCCGCAAAGGCATGTAATTCTATAAATAAATAAATTATATTAATTATTGATTAACGCTCGGAATGACAACGAATCCGTAGCGGATTTACTGGGAACACACCGCCTCTGGGAACACACCGCACTTGCCTCGATTTTATGGTATTTTGAACCAAAAATAATGCTTCTAGCATACTAAAATATGTTTTATACGCTTAACAAGGAAACTATTTATCTTAATATTATTCTGCTTGTCATTTCGTCATTTGCAAACGTATTTATTTTATCTGTGAAGACGTGGGTCGTAAATTCTGTGTCAAAAGTCATAATTCTGATTTTCAAAAGTCACAGTACTGTATTTATTTACGGGAAAGCTTTATGACTTATTTCATTATGAAGAACCCTTATTTAGCTACAAAATATTATAATAAAACTCAGGAATATTTTAATATCTCTTCTCCATATTATATTTTTTAATTACATCAGAAAGAAAAATAATACATTCCTCCAAATACATGGGATAGATGTTTACAAATTTGTATAAACACATTATCCGGTAAGACCGTACAATTTACAAAAACTTCAATTTGAAAAAAATAAGTAAATTTTTACGTAAATATGTAGTGTCAGCCGGCACATGCTTCAATCAAAAATTCATAATGCATAATATGTATTAATATCATTCTACCTGAAAGGATCAGCAAAATCTCTGATGCAGTTTTAAGATGGTAAAATAATGATTGCTTGTAGATTATTTCAAATATTTTTTTGTTTATTTGCAGTGACTGTGTCAAGTTGTAATTTATCTGATGATGGCAGTCCCGTTGTCTCCTTAACCAATGGGAAAGGATACATCTACTGTAGAAAGATGTGCAGTTGGTAAATATAATAATTTCTAAATCTTTTACCTTTATGTTAGACCGCTAATATAAGTTAACAAAACACATTGATTTCATAAAAATAATAATTATGAATAATAATGTTATTATCATCTCTCTTCCTTCCAGGGTTCTAGCTTGCGATGGCACGGACCCCCTGTGGAAGTGTGCTCGAGGGGGACTGGGGCGGGGCTCTGGGGGCGTGCCCCTGCCTGCCCCCTCCCCGGGCCCTGCCAGCAACGCCGTCCCCGTGGGACCCCTGGCCGCCCTGCAGCAAGCCACCTTCCGAGGGAGGCCCCCTCATGGTTCGCACTCCCTCTTCCAACAAGGGTATGTTCCATTGGTTATATGACAATCATACCTCCAAATATTAATATGGTAAAATATTAACTGCTTATTGCAGTAAACTGCAATCCACCGAGATTTCACCATTAACCCAAAATTTTTAGGTTTTATAAAAAAATATATAAAAATCACCTACCTAAATTTGGGTAGCCATCGCTGCGGTTTAGCTGGGAACCTACCTATTTCATATAACGACCGTTTGAAAATGAATTTTTATATATTATTGTAGAAAGCAATCACTTTGTGGTTTGACATATTTAATAAAATAAAATAATGTTTTGTTTAAAACCACGAGTTTTATTAATTTTTTGAACCGACCGGTTTCGCTTTACTCAAGCATCATCAGGGTACAAATTAATACTAAACAATAAGTCATAATGTGTGCTTATATAAAACAAAATATAGAGGGAGACAAAATTTAATAAAACTCGTGGTTTTAAACAAAACATTATTTTATTTTATTGAATTTTTATATATTCACATTTCTTGCTTTATTCTATGTATTTCGTTCAACCATGCTCTTTTCTATTGTCGATTCTATATAGAAAAGAAGGAAAGTTGAAGTTGATTCAACATTGGGTTTCTATTTCTTTCAGGCGTTCTATGGCATAGAAAGCCTGTTCTTACTGATCTATTTCATTGAATAGATGAGAAGGGAACATGCCGTTAGGCCACAGAGAGCATTGAAATACAGTGAAACCCTCTTAAGAAGTTCTCTCTTAAGACGTTTCGTGGCTTAAGAAGTTTGGTTTTTTCGGTCCCTCAGCTCAATATTGGCCCATTTTTTCCCACATATAAGGTTTTCCTGCTTAAGAATTTTGTTTTTTCCAGTCCCTTGGAAAACTTCTTAAGAGGGTTTCACTCTGTTTAAACATCTGTTTAAGAAATAATTTTCAATATGTATTTGAAAATGTTAGATTTGATAATGTATTATGCCATCTTTGAGTGTATTGAAATTTGAGTTTGTGATATTATTTGTAGGAGTTTTCATTCGGGAGCTATTCAGAGTTATTTGGAAGGGCAGCTAGCAAACAGTCAACTGGTGGATTCTCCCGCCGAGTACAAACATTGGCTCTTGGCACTGACTTCACATTTGATGCAACAAGGTACCTATTCACATTACATATTATAATGGCACATTCTTTTTTATTATTTCTCTATTGTATAATAATATTTTCTTTGTATTATGCATCTTTCAACTGAGTTTTTATAGTTGGAATCTGTAGAAACAGAATATGTATACTATTTGAGTCGTTCAATTTCTATATCCGCTATATCAACTTTCACTGATTCGGAGAAAACCGCAAAAACCTGTCACATCTCTAGCATAAATAAAATATTTCATTTTTTTTATTTTATATAATGAATTGGATTAATATACATTCGAAAAGTGTTCATTTTTCAATGTATGTCAAGAAATATTTGAGTAATTTGGATAAATAAAATGGATATACCGGATTTTGATACTCACTTCGTGATTTATATGGATATAGCGGCTTTTGGAACTCAACTAACCTGAGGGGCGTGTTTTTCACATGCCATCTTGGCAAAATAACTGCTCGTGATTGGTTGAATTCCGATATAGCGGGTTTTGATAGTAACTTCTTGAATGATATAGCGGGTTTTGTTTCTCACTCGCAGTTTTAACATGGTTTTTGGTCGTGATAAGGGAGGTTTTGAAACTCAATTTTAGGTTAGTCTTGTTGCTCGTAAAAATGTTAACAAGATTTCATACTCAGATCATTTTGTCAAAAAATCGGATATAGCGGGTATTGAAATTATAGGACTCATGTATAAGTTAATGATGGTTGATTATTGGCCATGCCGTGGACATTGTATGATTTTTTTTTGTTTTAGGTCCTGAAACTAGACTAAGAAATATCCTGGATGATCTCATGGGACCAAGTCATTGCACATCAAAATCAAAATCATGGGAAACAACCTTAATGGTAACAATAATTTTTGCCTTTCACTTAAATAGTTTCAGTGGTAACAAGAATTTGGGAGGGGATATGGGTACTGCCGCCCTGGGAACCATTTATTGAATAACCAACTTCCCTTTGATTGCGATTGCCCACCTGCATGGCGGGCATTTGCTGCATGGCGGGCCGGGTCGAGAGAGATTGGTTGAGGTAGTCCTAACCTAGACTTCTCCAGCCGGTCTCTTTCGACCCATCGCCTTGCGCCGCAGTTGGACGGATGGATTCATACGTTCCTCACTCTTAGATATATTGACCCTCAGACTCTTACCCACCTCTTAAACCTTTTCCTTCCCAGAAATCCCTCCCCTTCCGTTCTCTAAAAAGGCCCTCCACACTATCCCTATCGATGACACAGGCCCTGAGGGAAATTATTTTTCTCAGGGTCTCCTGTGTGGAGCTAATGTAAAAAAAAAGAAATTTCATTTATAGAATATAAGATCCTCAAAAATTAAAACCCTTTATGTATTTTTAAAATAAATGACTTTGTGATGTTTACTGTACATTTTTTTCAGGGTTTTGATAAGCATCTACTGCTAGATGAAATATTAGCAATAGTAGGCAAGCACCTGAGATGGCAGAGACTTTACATAGAATACTCGGAACAAGTAGCAGTCATCAAGGAAAAGTTGACTGACTCTAAATAAGTGAATTAATCAATTGTGTTTACAAGAATAATATTATGTATTTACTTAAGTGTTTTATACTTATGTGCCAATTTTGTAATACCTTTCTATAATTAAAAAAAAAATCTGACTTTCGACTTTTAAAATTGATCCCCTCTCCTGTCTTCCTGTTTTTTATTATTATTATTCAAAATACTTACATATTATAACATATTTTTATAAAACATATGGTTCTTAAAACTGATTACAATAAAGTAATTTCTTACACACATTGATCATTGAAGATGAAGATAATACTAATAAATCTAAACAGAACAAGACACAGAAAATTAAAGGTAACGGTTGCAACTGGGAATCGAACCCAGGATCTCTGTTTTAGTGGATTGAGGTGTTGTCCCAGCAGGACAATTGAAGAAAATTAAATATATGAAAATATTTTTTAAAGTCATAATATTTTTCACTGCTTTGTTTATTACCCGTTAGCCCGTTGTCCTATTAGGTCGGTAAGGTAAGGTAAAACTGAAAAAAGAACCTGAATAAATAAGTAGAATTCATTTTTATTTTTCACTTGATGAGTAAAACCTCAAATTCTAATATTTAATTAAATGAAGACAATATTAGCGAAAATCTGGAGTCAGAAAAAGCAATGACATTAATACTGGACGCGGGGTAGAAATCTCAAAGTGGGAAGCCAAACACAAGACGATTGTAGCTGTCTCTATTTCTAGTACTTTAGTACTAAACTGCTACGCGTCGAGTGAGGTCGTGTCTTACCAGTAAGTAAATTGCATTGCAAAGCGCCAAAATGCCCTCCCGTGTGATGAGAAAATGCTTAAATTACACGGCAAATAGTCGTAAAGGTGAAGGAATAACACTTCATTTCTAAGTACACGCAAATTACTTATTATCATCAATTATTATAAATATTACAATTAATTTTCATGTTTCCCGCCCGCGGTTTTACGCGTCATCAGAGAAAATTCTAGGCCTACTAAAGTAAAGGGTCTGGACGCGCAACAGCCAAATTACTGTTGCTAAGTAAACTTTACTATTTTAAAATAGACTAATCAGCCTAATCACTCTGTTTATTTGTTTAACACATAAATCAGCAGTTCCAACAAGTATTGACGACAACCTCCACCATTTGAAAGCTGTCGTTGCCCTATTGTATTTATTGTGTAGCTCGACACATCAAAGTCCGACAGGCATCCGCACCTTTTATTCTAGTGGGCCAAGAAAGGGAGACAGTGAACGTTGCATCACAAAGTGACATAAGCATACGCTGCCCGACCATATATCTATGACATTCACACACATACATTCTTTGATTGTCTTTCTCTATCACACAGGGATAAAATTTTGAATTTAGAAATTATACTGAAAACCGCTGAAAACAAAAGAGTGTTGCTTGCTTTCTACATTAAATTGCGAGTATGTGAGACTATGGCGAGTCTATTTATAATATATAATGTCATTGAGAAAAAGATGTAGAGGTGCCAATATCTTTTTCTGATTTTTACTTGTATAGCCTACCCAGGCAATGAGTTGGGACAGTTCAAGGAAGAAGAAGAGCTCCTTGAAATGCGTCTGTTTTCAGACGATATATGTAGCCACGGTTCAAGTCACTATGTTTTCATAAGAACACTTGGTAGGTGCACTTGCACACTGAAAAGATGAATATACAAATGTGTAGTGTACTGTTGTTTAAGACACACTAACAGATTCTCCTATGGATGGAGATTACTTATTTGGAATAATAGATTCTTGTGTTTATCTGCGTTTATTAATACTTCGCATATTACAATGTTGACCACGTTAGTCGACCTAACTAGAAGCCGGCTGAAATGATTCTAAACAGAGGGTTCCAGTGAACACTCACCCAAAACTGCTTTACCCTCTGCCGGTTCCGACAGGAACTAAACTACCTGCCATCTAGCGGAATCTAAGGACAGCTCTTAGCACTGCCATCTGTGCCTAAAAGCTGGATGCTTTTAGATACACTACAAAAAGACTGAATGATTCTTCAACTTCAAAGATAGGATGAACATTAGAAAGCAGAACAACCCGAAAACATGCATGTATTGTTATATTAACAGGCATATATGTTATATCCACAAGAGTCTGGTGCATTACAATAATAATAACATTTGGACGATTTATATAGCGCCGTTTTTGTGAAAAATCACCTCAAGGGCGCTGTACAAACTTACCATACATGTCTAAAATCGAGAAAAACTACAAGCTAGACAAATAATTAAAAACATTAATTTTTCGAAGAAAACTTCTTCGGAAAGGTTTTCACTTTGTGATGGCATTATTTATTTTAATAAAAAGACAAATAACTTTGTTTACATCACTTTTAATGGTACACAATCAACATGTTTCGTAAACAATGTTTACTTCATCAGGATCAAACGTATACTAAACTTAAAAATTAAATATAGATGACACATGGAAGGAAAGGGTAGGAGGGAGGGGGAGGGGTAAGAGTGGGGAAAGTTTATCAATTAGGGAGGTTAATAGATTAGTTACGATTCCTTTGTCTGTTCCTAATTTTACTTCAGAATTAAATCTCATTAAGCAAATAGCAGTTAATAATGGTTATTCTACTAAACTAATAGATCAAATACTTAATAAAAAGAATAAACAGAAATTCTCAAAACAATATATCTACCCTTTTTCTAAACATAATAATAATCAATGGCGTAGAATTCTATTTGTTAATAACGATATATCAAAAATAATTAGCAAAAATATTCCCAGTAATATACAACCTGCATTTTACACAAATAACAAATTAAAAAAATTCATCCTCAATAACAAAGACAGCGACATCAGAACAAAAAAATCGGGCGTTTATAAACTCGATTGTAATAGCTTTTATATAGGTAGAACAAATAGAAACTTTGAAGTAAGGGTTAAAGAACATCTCAGGGCATTAAATGGCAACAGCGAGTCTGAATTCGCAGATCATTTAATAAAAAATAATCATAATTTTGACAAAAACCATGGACTTAAAATATTACATACAGGCTATAAGGCATCACAGATAAATAATTTAGAGATTTTAGAAATTAGAAAAAATGTAAATAATAAAGCAGACATAATTAATAAGCAGCAAATTTTTATAAACCCTCTTTTGAACCTCTTCCCACTTAACCGGCCTTTCCCTGCTAATGGCTTTGAAATCCCTAATTGATAAACCTTCCCCACTCTTACCCCTCCCCCTCCCTCCTACCCTTTCCTTCCATGTGTCATCTTTATTTAATTTTTAAGTTTAGTATACGTTTGATCCTGATGAAGTAAACATTGTTTACGAAACATGTTGATTGTGTACCATTAAAAGTGATGTAAACAAAGTTATTTGTCTTTTTATTAAAATTAAAAACAACTTATGTCACAACTGTCGCCCTATTGTAAAAATCATTGCGCCGCCACTGGGTCTGTAAAATTTTACTAGAAGAGTTATCTACCTACCGATGCACCTACCAGCGCCGTGTAACATTTCGGGAAACACATCGAAAGGCCTCGAGTCAACAGCCGTTGATCATTACCGCAGCAGAATGTTCAAGCTCAGATAGTTACTCTCGTCGTCTATATAAGTAGCAGTTCTGCCGGCTGGGGACCAGTCAGTCCATACAATCTCAACGGTAGCACATACTGCAAAGCAAGTGATAACTGATAACAGTACAGTGTAGTAACGCCGAAACAAGCCCGCTGGGCTCTTTCTCGCTCAACGCAATCCACATGTGACTAACTAACTAAAGTAACTAACCATCACGCCGTTTCTCCGCAGGGGTAGGCAGAGAGGACGGACCGCCAAACAACTCGGTCTTGACACACACTCTTTGCCTCACTCACATTCATACATCGTCAAATACATTCATTATTAATCTGACTTTTGACATGGCCCGACTCAAGTATCTGATTTACTTGATCGTGCCATGTCTTCCTCGGACGTCCACGACTTCTTTTACCATTCACATTTGCGTCGTATATTCTTCTTACACTACTTTCTTCGTTCATTCGCTCTACATGCCCAAACCATCTGAGGTTCCCTTTCTTAATCTTACTCATTATGCTTACATCAGCCTTACATTCTTTGCGGATATCCACATTTCTCACACGATCATACATTGTTTTACCAAACATGTGATTTATGCTTATCCAGTGTGACACCAGGAACATCTCCGTAACACCTTCGAGGCCTCCATCTCCAACCACCATCTCGCTGTCCGGCCCATCGCGCCTCGACATGAGATGGCACCCCACCTACAACAAACCAAGCCTATCGCGCTTGCTGTCTAGGTGCAACCCGATCTCTACTACCGAAACCCGTCGTGCTTTGCTGCCAGGTTTTAACACTTGGGTTCGGTCACTTTAGTACTTGGGTTCAATGGTTTTAACACTTGGGGTTGGTCGTAACTTCGGCCCTATTGCTCCGATCCGGCTGAAATTTTGGATTCTTACTTAGAATCACGGTCTGTACACAACTCAATAAAAAACTCCCAAAAAATAATTTTAAAAAAAAATCATCGTTTTATGAGCGCTTTGGAACAACACTTGTGGTCGGTCATAACTTAGACCAAGGGCGGATCCAGGATTTTTTTCTGGGGGGGGCACAAGGGGCGGCGGCCCGCCCCGGGTGCCATTATCTTTCATTTGAAAGTGCATGAATGGGATTCAACAAACAAGATTCGCAATTCCAGCCAGAAATAGACAAAAATTTGACTCATGTTCTTTCTGATATTTTATTCATATATTTTAACAACTCTGATAATTTGATTTGCTTCGAAGTATGTACTGTGATGGAATCTCCACAGTAAACAAAAATACCGTCCTGGGGGGGGCACGGGGGCACGTGGGCACGTGCCCCCCCCCTAAATCCGCCCTTGACTTAGACCCAGTGGGGATTTTCTCTAAAGTGCGTTTGTGCGGTGAACCCCCATTAAAAAGGTTATAAGTATTATTATTATAAAACAAGTTTGTAATCATTATAAAACAAGTTTATAATCACATTATAAATAGGGCTCCATTAAAATCCGCATTTAAAATTCGCTCCACCGCGTCGAAATCGGTACCTATTTCCATTTTCTGCGTCATTTATTACGCACAGAGTTCTCTATAGAAAAAAATTCTGGCCCATACAGATCCCTCTGACGGTGATTTGAACGAAACTATGCATTTCTTTGCCAAATTCATTCGCGCTTGGTGCGCCGATCCCGAGTCGTGTGATCACGTGATCTCCGATCTTTCACGAGTAGTACCGATCGAGTTCGTCGCAGAGTGACCATTGCCTTTGCACCGGATAAAGCTATACGTGAAATCCTATTTAGATTAATCTTTACTACGAATTGGTTGACATTGTAAACATTGAAGCTTATACTACCTTTTGTATGGATTGGAATTACAATAAAATTATTATTTACATAACAAAAAATATAAGCGTAAACTACCAAAAAAATGTTTTTTCATGACTTAATATGAGAAACTAGGTAACTATGAAGTAATATGAGAAACTTTTTTTTTTTTAAATATCCCTTTATGGCTAAGACTATTTTTGACCTTTTTTAAGATCAAATTTTTTTTCATTCTTATAAAATTATGCACAAAATAAATAAAAACCACTTTGGCGCTTACTTGCCTCGTGCAAAAAAGACGCTCGATTTTAAATTTTGAAGGTGTGAAAATCAAAATATTCCTAGTGTTTATATTCCTCTTTTTATATTATTTTCGGCAAACGTCGCATTGTCAAGTCGCTAGTTATGTAATTTTGTGTTGAACTTACTTCAGTATTGTTTTGGCTATAAAATTGAAAACGGTTGCGTTTAATGGTTGTCGCTAATATTCTGTCATTTTTTTTTACACAATCGCTGAATACAGTGTTACATAAAAAATAATGCTAATACTTATAAAAAGAGGTTGGAAATTATAAATAAAAGGCCTCCGCGTCCATTTACATCTATATTCTACGTAATTATTCTTGTTGTAAAAACAATAATAATAATTAGCAACGTGCATTGCTCTAAAAACATTAAGCAATTTAATTCCTCTAAAAGTAAATTTTGATTAGATATATCTTCTCTTGGATTTCTGAACCCCCTGTTAAAAAGACCACGAACCGCCACCGCTGTTTAGATATATTCATTTCTCAAACTAAAAAAAGATTTCAGAGCCTTTGTGACCTGAGTTATATGTTCGAAGTATTACAACCGGAGAAACTTCTATCTTCTTCAAACGAAGTGATAAAAAACGCTTCCGGAAAACTGTCGGCTAAATACAGTAAAGACATCTCAGTTAATCTTTATGAACAATTAATTGCTCTGAGAACAAGCTTAAAATCTGAAATTCAAAAAATTCATTCCATTAATAAACTCATGGAATTATTGCTGATAAAATTCAATAGCCTTGCATCCAGTTTTCCGGAGGTAATAACAGCATCCTTTCTATTCTTGTTACAACCGTTATTATTTAACCGTTAACCTATTCCAGTTACAACCGCAACAGCTGAAAGAAGTTTTTCAAAATTAAAACTGATAAAAAATTACCTAAGGACTTTGATGGGACAGGAATGGCTATCAGACTTGTCACTATTGTCTATAATAATAATAATAATACTTGGCTGATTTATAAAGCGCCATTTTTGTGAAAAATCACCTCAAGGGCGCTGTACATATAAGCATACAATAAAAAATAAAATTAATACGATAGACTTACAACTAAGATTCAAAATTATAACTAGGTACTTACATTTAAGACTTATATATTATGTACATAGCTAGTGACTTACGACTATGACTTATTACTACTGACTGAAAACTAGTGGCATACATATATATTTACAAATGTGACTTAAAATTAGAGATTTACAATTTAAATAGGTGTTTACATTTAACAATAAATATTTTTTAGTTTTGCGAGGTGTCTAATATTACCAAGTGATCAACAGACAGATCAGATATAGACTCTATAGAGGCAGAAATTTTAGAAAAACTGAAATCGTCTTCAGCTATAGCTGATTTAATAAATCAGTTTGCTGAAAAAAAGGCAAGAAAAGTGTATATTCAATTTGAATTGTTTGGCTAGCTCAATTTCTAGGAGGAAGTGATAACTTATAATCAATAAATATTTATTTTAATTTAATGCAAGCATTTTTGTTTCTTTTGTGAGAAATCTTTACCCTTCATTTGGGCCCGCCCAACTAATTTTGATTCAGGGCCCCTCCAAGGCACGCTACGCCACTGACTCCAGCACAAATTGTTCTGGAGAAAGGAGTTTTTCCTGTTTAAAGCAAGTGAAGAAATATCAAAGGTCTTCATTATCGCAAGAAACCACTTTACTTTTTGGCTCTTCTATGCATAAGAGCAGACTCAATGAATACTGTAAACATAAACTATGAAGCTATTATAGATGATTTTGTCAAATTAAAAATCCCACAAGAAATTGTAATTCTTATTTCAAATTAAGTTTTTACTTTATGAATAATTCATTCATTTATTTTTACCTGCTTAACCTATATTTGATTATTTATTTTTAAAATTGTGTGTCACCTAATAAAAGCCTACAAGTGAGCGTTCATGATAGTTGGCAACTTCTAAGAAGGAGGAAGGGGCGGCGTAAATGAAGTGGTCTATACCATAGATTCTCAACCTTTTTTCGCCCACCGCCCACTTTGAGATTTTTTTTATTTCTAGCGCCCCCTACCCTAACTCGTGAATCCGAAACAGCAATTGACCACAACGGGGAATCTATGCTATATAGCATAGATTCTCAACCTTTTTTCGCCCACTTTGAGAATTTTTTTATTTCTAGCGCCCCCTACCCTAACTCGTAAATCCGAAACAGCAATTGACCACAACGGGGGGGGGGGGGGGGCATAGCGAGATACCATGACGAAGGGGGCATAATGGGATACCACAACAGGGTTTCATTTGCCACAGCGGAGGGGATATAATGGGATACCATGATGGGGTTACATTTGCCACAACAGAGGGGGCGTAATGGGAAAGGGATAATATTTTTGTGGATGGATGGCCAATATAGGATGGGGTGGGATCAGAGGCGGATTAAATATTAAATGTTGAGAGTGCCCTAGGCAAGCACCTCGTCGGTGCCCCTCTAGCATCCATATATTTTTATTTTAACTAGTACTTATATATAATAACTAATGCTGCACCACTTGACAACTCGGCGGCGTGGAAATTTTGGTATAAAATGTGTAAATCTGAGCCTCTAGCAATCTTTTTTTTACAAACCAAGTTTCATCACAATTGGTTCAGTAGTTTTTTGTATGAAGAAGTAACATATACCTATACACACTTTCGCAGTTATAATATTAGTAGGGATAGTATAAATAAATCAATTTATAACCTAACATTTGATAAATAAAAAATTTAAGTTGTAAATTATTTATCTAAAAATTATTATCGATTAATCACATTCAATCATAATTGTTAAAAAAAAAAAAAAAATTTCGGCGTGTACATTTTTGTTTGCGAAGTTGTTAAGTATTGCTAACGAATTTAATCTCTTATCCTGTCATGGAAGAACGAAGATAATTTTTCACTCTCTTTAGACAGGAAAAACTCTGCTCACCACTGCAATTGCTGAGTGCCGTCGATACACACATTCTCAAGGCTATGTAAATGTTTGGGTTAATTGTTTTAAGTTCTTTATTTCTTAGAACCTGTAAAACAGTTTCTATTGTGCGGGGTAGTTCTCCATGTCGAGCTATCTTTGTTAACTAAGAACGTACATAGATGGATACATTCATCAACAAAGTACTTTTCTAAATCACCAGAATACATCGTTACTAACATACTACATAGCATTATTTTGAACTTCTCCAGTGTTCAAATTAACAAATTGCTTAAAAACGAAAATTTGCCTACTGTAAAAATTTACTGAGAAAGGTTTTTCTCAACTGTTGGTAAATATGTGACTTTTTAGATATCCCTTTATTGTACAAGAATAGTTGCAGTCGAGACATGAAAAAGTTTTTTTCCCACTGTGGATAAACAAGTGATGTGACTTCCCTTTGAAAAACATGAAGAGTTGCAGTCAGGACACGAAAAAGGTTTCTCTCTTCTGTGAATCCGCGAGTGCGTTCTTAGACGTCCCTTTTGAAAACGTGAATAGTTGCTATCGAGATACGAAAAAGGTTTTGTCCACAGTGGGTAAACATGTGATTTTTTAGATGTCCCTTGCGATAGCATGAATAGTGGGAATCTGGACATTAAAAAGGTTTTTCTCCTCTGTGCGTAAATATGTGACGTTTTAATTGTTCTTTTGTAAAACATGAATAGTTGCTGCCGGGACACGAATAAGATTTTTGTCCACGGTGGGAAAACGAAAACATGTGATTTTTTTGATTTCTCTTCGTAGTACATGCAAGTTACACTAAGATCATAAAAAGGGTTTTCTCCAATGTGAATCGCGCTGTGAATTTATAAATCTTCCTTTCGAGCACTTGAATAACTGCATTCGGGACATGAAAAAGGTTTAACTCCACTATGGGTAAACATGTGAATTTTAGATTTCTCTTCGTCAAGCAAATCAGTACATGAATAGTTGCAGTCGGAATATCAAAAGAGTTTTTCTCGACCATGAGTCAGCTAGTGATTTCTTAAATATCCCCTTTGAGAACACGAATAGTTGCTGTCGGAACATGAAAAAGTTTTTCTCCACTGTGAATCATACTGTGGATTTTTAAATCTTCATTCTGAGAACTTGTGTAACTGCATTCGAAACATGAAAATGGTTTAACTCCACTATGAGTCAGATGAGTCACAACTCATAGTTGAGTAAAGTGTTGTTCCACAGGGAAACCTGAGAAAACTTACTTTCCTCAGTGCCTCCTGAGTTAAGCTAACGTAAAAAATAAGTTTGTGTTGTAAAACCATAGAACAGTATTAATAGGTTACCGTCTACGTGGTTGAATTTCAGAACCCGGCTTCGAGTGTATGTCTGACCCCACGTCGTAAACGCCGCGCCACAAATAACCTCTGTACGTGAAATATCAAATTTAATAAGCTACCGTTGTAATTTGGTTTCGAATTCCAGAATTCGTCAAAAGATGTCGCCACTTCCGTTAGCAGGTAGCTTGGTGCCGTACCCCCTCTAGGTATAAGTACTATGATTTTTTTAATTTAAGTATCTCTTCAGATATGGAAAGATTGAAGGTAATACTTAGTTGTGGATAATAATAGTATGTGCCTAGCGTGGTAGTCGAATCACCTGTAAAAACTGTATAAAAAGTTATATGATGAATAAAAAAATAAAAAAAGTATCAAGCGGCTATATATTACATATGACTTCATTGCCTGTCCTGGTTACTTTCTCCCAGTGACTAGCTATCACTGGATGGCAGAAGATCCGAGAAACGGGCTATTTTTGGAACCAGTTCCTATCGGATTTATAAAATGGTTACCAACACTACCAGGCGAAGGCGAACCGAAGGCGCCCACAGGGCCTAGCAGCAAATAACTACGGAACTGGTTTCTGACTGCTAGTGTAGGTATATTATTGATATGGCAGTGTTAAATGATGGAGATCCGGAAGGAATACATGACCAATAATAATTTCTAATTTTTTTATAGCGCCCTTTAGTGATAAAATCACATCAAGTGCACTTAGTGGATAGGGTTAAAAGGTGCGCTTATTTGATTAGGGCATCAAAAAAAGATGATATGGTGCAAAGTGAATTGTGGAAGAAGTCAGGGAAAGCCAAGGAAGTCATGTCATGATCAAGTAAGTCAAGTTGGACCACGCCAAGAGACAGAATAACAGAATTGTACATTTTAAGGAGCGCACGTTTGAATGTATCTCTTACCCAGCAGCAGTCCTCCGATACTGTGCAACGCAACGCAACCATGAGAAGATTTACGAATGTGAATGAAGGGGTGTGTGTCGAGACAGAGTTGTTTCGTGGTCTTTCCTTTCTGCTCAGCACGGCGTAATGTAATTCCGGTAGTTATCCTAGACACTTCAATTCAATTTTTACAATTCAAAGAATCTATATTGTGTAAGTAGGTGCATACTTACTTACACAATTAATTTTTTTATTTTGTTTAAAAATCCTAAGTGCGCCCTTTGAAAACTTGCGCCCCTAGACACGTGCCTACTTTGCCTTAGGGATAATTCACCACTGGGTGGGATGCGTTTCTCGGAGTCTCCTACCGCCCCCCTGAAAGTCTAAAACGCCCCCCCAATTTTTCTCTTGGTCTTCTACCGCCCCCCTGAGGTCTAAAACGCCCCCCAAGGGGGCGTTATCGCCCACGTTGAGAACCTATGGTCTATATCAGCGTTTTTCAAACTTTTTCATGGCACGACCCCCTTATTATGTAAAAATATTTCGCGACCCCCTACCCTTCGCCTGTAATTTATGAGGGGGGGGGTGGCTAGAGAAATTCAGGAATAACAGATTTACCACATTATCGGTAAGAATGACACCCAGTGTACACCATCCGTCCTGGGGGAGTGGCTGGAGAAGTTTTGGTCAGAATTCCGTCAGAGGGGGGAGGAGGGTGGCTAGAGAATTTCAGGTTGTGAATTTTTCGGGCAATTTCGCCTATATAATCATGTTTTTGGCATTTTATTTGATTTTGCCAGGAAATCCGTAATCCCTGTGAATTTCGTTGCCCAGAAAATTCCATAAATTTTATTATCTGTCGATGGAATGTTGCACTTGGAATTCAAGTCTGTTAAATTTGATAAATTTTGGTTAAAAAGAAAATTAGAATACCCAGAATTGACCACAGAAGCTTTAAAGTGCTTTATTCCATTTGCCACCTCTTACTTGTGTGAGTTGACGTTTTCGTCAATGGCCCAAAAAAAAACAAGCAGAGGAAACGATTAAATTTAGAAAACGACTTAATGCTAAATGTAGCAAAAATAGATCCACGATGGCAGAACTTGATTGACGAAAAACAGGCGCAACCTTCACATTAATGTGTATGAGACTTAAAGGATTTTTGACCCATAGAAATTTTATAATATAAATTTCATATTAACTTCAAAATGTCCTATAATTAATATTTTCATGATAAAAATATTTTTAAGCTTTATTGTTTTTTTTATATTTCACTTTGTACCCCCTGCGACCCGCTTGTAGAGGCTTCGCGACCCCCCAGGGGGGAAAAACACTGGTCTAAACTAATGAAAAGTGTAAATCTGGCCCTGGGTCCCCCGCCCCCTCCCCCTTGTTCAACGAAACAAAAAATAATTCGATTCTTTTGATGTATCGATTATTAGATGTCTCGATCGTGCCCATCACTAAATGTGAATTGTCAAAGTTCAAATGTAGTTTCTATGGTTTATCGTTTTTCATTAGTTTTATTTTAATTTTCAAGTTTCTTGGCGTGAGCTCAGCTTATTATAATTTTCAGAATTGACAAAATTGTGACTAATATTGATGTCATAAAACTAAGATTTTCTTGCATATTGATAAGGCTAGTTAACGCTTATATGACCTTTCACTTTTAAGATTCTTTATACGATGAGTTCGAAGTTTTTGTTTGTTCCTAGTCAAAGTTTTAAGGCCAACCTTATAATTTATGTATAAAAAACGAATGAAACTTTATAGCATAACATAACCAGATATTTTAATATTCTAGAAAAGTGGTCGTGGTATGAGGGGAAATCTTATTCCTGCTAGATTTCTCACTTTAGTTGCCCACTTGTGTGTTGTAGTAACGTTACTATGGGAGAGCCAGCAGAGCGTGAAACATTGTTTACCGATGGAGTTCCACGAAACACATTTAAAGTCGCTCCAGAAGCAGTAAGTCACAACATTGTAAAACTTGATTTGGCTACTTTCCATGTCCATCTTAATTTATAAATACATTCATACCGTAAATTACATTATCATTCTCTGAAGTACATTATATCGATTTGTTATTGTATTTTTCTCTTGTTGACTAAACATTTTTGGCAATGCAACTCTTTTAGCAGACATAGAATAAACTCAACAGATAAAAGTTGTTCTCTCCTGCTTTCATACATATTAAATTAACACATCATGAATTAAAGTCTTGCTGTTTTAATTGCTACGCTGCCTGCTATAAAAATATATTGTATGTTTAGTGGGTGCTTGATTGATTGGTTGCGCTAATGCAATTATATTTATTTCAGATTGATTGGGGGTTATGGTGCTTCGATTGCCTTTATTTGCATTGAACTAATTACATTCCTATCCGGTATAACCATGTTCGCTTCCACCACAGCCTTTGTCTGTATCCTTTTCGTTAACAATCCTTATTAATACATTTAGCTATTAACAAACCAACTATGTACTAATTATTAATTTAATGAATTGATTTTAAATGATTTTATTGCCCTCAAAAGATAACATTTGCCTTGTTATCAAATCGTTGCGATGCTACCACAACCTACCTTGATTTAATAAAGTGTTATCTATATTTAGGGCAAAGATAAATAAATAGTCACTATTATCATATGTAAACATTTAATTTTTGTGGTTTATACATTTAACCACTCCGATCTATCGCGAATATGCACTTTTTATGTCGTAAATGAAATGTCAGATTTACGAAAACTTTAAAAGCTCTCTAAATTAAACATTTCTGAACGTAGCCGAATACTCAAAACTGTTTTTGAAAGTTTACGAAATAAGCTTTCAAATTGTTATATTACAAATAAATATTAACATTTGTAAATATTAAAATTTAGAATGCGAACGTAAAAAAATGTAAAAATTACTCACGTGATGTTTTTATGTGAAAACGGTACTAAAATCACGTATTATGTAAAAAACAATACTTATTCTATTGTATAAATGTATAGTAAACAATTTAATCTTGTAACTTTTTTATCATTTCATACAAGAATATTTAATAAAAAAATAACAATGTCTAACAGCTGGTAGGCGATTTTGCAGTCTACCATATATCTGACAGAATAGGTCTTTTTATGTATTTCTATGGACAACTTGAATAGTGTTATGGGTAGCTTGATTTATTATGGAGCTTCTACTTTTTGGTTTAGGGATGTCACTAGAACAATAACGGAGTTATAACGATTTCTGTGGAAACACACGCATTGACGTAAAAACACGCTTATTTATTTATTTATTTATTTAAACGCCATAAAATGGCTTTTACATTAAAGTGTTACATGAGATTAAAAGTATACAGAGATACACAGGAAGGTGTCAGTATTATATTAAGAACAAAATAAGAATGTACAAGTATACAAAAGTAATATCGCTGAAGTGATACAGTTGTTATTGTAAGTACAATGAGATATTGTACTTGACTGCTATTGTCATATAAACGTGTATATCTGCTTACGTTACTGAGTGGTTGAAATCAAAATATTGTACACAAGAAGATAACTTCATATTCAGTCATCTAAATTTTGCACATTTTAAAAAGTGACGATTCTTTCAGTATCGCCCCATCGAAAAATTGCTTAAAATGGCTCTAGCTAGGTTAACATTTAGCTTCCAGATACCTTAGTTTTTCGGTACTTATTGATTTTGCATCTACCAATCTCTGAACATGTTTAAAAATGCAACATTTTACGACAGCTTATTGAATTTCAAAGTCAGTTTTCAGACTGATTTATGAACAAAATATTTATGAACAAAATATTTACACATTACACTGAATCATCAGTTGTATAATAATGATAATATTTGGATGATTTGTATATAACCGTTTTTGTGAAAAATTGCCTAAAGGGTGCTTTACAAATTTAAGATATATTAAAGCAATGCTCTGTCTTACTACTAACTGCAGACCAGACAAACTATTATAACATCTTACGGCTAACAGATCGCATCCACCGGTTCATTGATCACTAATACAAACTATATGGACAACGCATGTGATCAATGAACGTGATGCTTCATTAAAATGTAGAAAATATGCAGGACCATACTTACCTGGGAGGTCACTTGAGATTAACACCGTTTATAATAGAAATTTAGATACATTTTAATAATAATAATATTTGGACGATTTATATAGCGCCATTTTTTTGTGAAAAATCACCTCGAGGGCGCTGTACAAGCTAGACATACAATTAAAGACAACTTATGGCTAAAAATTGCATACACCGGTTAATTGATCACCGATACGAAAATATATGTACAATGTTTTGACCAATGAACGCGATGCTGCCTAAAAATGAATGAATACAGGACCATACTTACCTGGGAGGTCGCTTGAAATTAACACTGTTTATTGTCTATTTAAAGAAATTTAGATAGAGTTCGCAAGCAGAGGACTTAATTGTGAACACATGTTATTTAATCCTGAAAAATATTTTAAAATTAATATGTAATATATTCTTTAATGAGTGTATTTTGGAAAGTAAAAGCAACATTTAATGGTGGGCGGTGCAGTAGTACAAGGATTTGATCTTCCTAGAGACAGATTGATGTTGTAAGGATTCGAGTAATTTTAATTCAGTAAGAAAAGTGTGATGAAGACATATCATAGGCAATACAAGTATGATACTCTCAGATAAGTATATTTAAATTAAAGGTATGAGAGCCCATAAAGGTAGGTTTTTAGTTTGGACCTAAACTCTGTTGGACTTGTTATGCATCTTAATTCCGGAGGGAGTCTATTCCAAGCCTTAGGCCCAGATACTCCGAAATCACAATCTCCAAACTTAGTATTTGGCTTTCGTTTAGGTTCTATTAGTCTGCCTATAGCAGATGAAGTTGCTGATCTAAGAGTTAATTGCCTCGGACTGGTATTTTCCGGGACGTATAATTCAGAGATGTAAGGTGGGGCCATTTCGTTGATTGATTTAAACACCATCCAGCACAATTTGTACTGGATTCTTTCAGGGCACTTGAGCCAGTGAAGGTTACAAAGGTGTTTATAATATGTTCTGTAGTGAACATGTTCGGGAAATAAAAAGCTAAATTTTATGATATGCGGTGTAATAGTACAAGGATTAGATTAGAATATTTATCGTCCTAATGTGATTCGTTATTCGGTAGGAGACATTGAGGTGTAAGGCTTTGAATAATGTTAATCCAATAAGCAAAGTGTGATTAGGATATATTATTAGTATGTGGAGTTATCCAGAATCATAATTGCTACAATTAATAAATAACACGTAAGGTTTCCAGTATTTTTGTGTAAAGTTCGACAATTATCTTGTAGATCTGAATATAATAAGAAATCAATTCTCTTATCCCTTTTCTTAAACCTTCCATTTGTTATACATTACGGTCGCATGAAGATGACGGGTTTTATGCCTCTGCAATATTGGTAGTGCCACAATCACAAAAGCTACGGGCAGTCGCATCTCTTGCGCAATTAAAAACCTTTTATTTCTAAATAGGATTTCATTAAATGCTCAATGAATGTGAATAAAACAATTTAATTAAGCGTGAATTTGATATCGGAATAACATTTTTTTGTAAAAGGGTTATTATTACATTTGTTGAAACCTGGTTTGCGTGCTGTGTAAATATTGATATCATTCTTTATCTGGGCTGGATATATTATGATATTGTACTGTAGCTCTTATCTTCCTGAGTCCCGTTTTCCAATTATTTTTAAACTGTTCATTCATGAAAATTCTGCCAATATAAGAATATTTTTTACATAAAACACGCAAAAAAATTCTTTCACATAAATTGTATGAAAAACATAATGTAAAATTTTTTATTTATCGATATTTCTATACTTCAAAGCTATCACTTAACTCTTTGGCTGCCACTGGTCCCACAATAATACAAAATATTTCGACACATTAAAATTATATTTATAAACACCAAAAGTAGTAATTTTTCCAGTCCAAGAATTTTCTTTGCGGAATTGTATTAATGCTAGTTATTCCTTACAGGTAAAATTTTATGTTACAAGTAAAGATACATTTGAACAAGAAAAAACACTATTGAAAATTTGATTTGAATATCTATATATATATATATAAATATATCGGCCTCAAGCGGAGGGTCTGACCAAAACGGCTGGAATCCTGGAGTCCTTGCAAATCATATGATAAATAAAATTCAAAAAAATTTCGTTATACATAGTTAGAACCTGCACATGAACATAGACCTTAATTTTGCAATAATTTTATCCTATAATAATTATTTTTCATAAGTCGAGGTTCATCTGCTTATAAATTTTACTTTCTCTAATTTAAACTTTGATTGAAGATGAAAATTTGATTAGCTACGATTCCAGCCAACTTGAAAAATGTGGTTTTGAGAAAAACCCACTTAAAGTTTTCCTTTGTAACCGGCCCACTCCGTTTTCCATTCTACCTGCTTGGCGAGCACTGCTCCTAACCGTATTTCATGGTCGAATTTGATGCTATAACTTTGGGAATGTATTCTCCACATGCATAGGCAGATTTTTAGGCAACAAAATTTGCCGTTTTTTTGGATCGGCTGGACCAGATTCCCCCCTAACCACGTGAGCGCTTTTTGCCACAATATGGCACTATTTAAAATACCTCGGATTGCTTTGCTGCCAATTTTGGCAAATTTTCCCTTATTTCTAAGTGATTAAGTAGAAGTTTACGATTTTATAATATTTTTTAAATAAATCCTACGAATATGTGATAATCGACAAAAGATAGGTGAATTCACTGGCTGGGAAAAAGTTCGGTTTATGGGCGAAATTCCTAAAAAATAAAACTAGTTATCTTTATACTAACTATGGGCCGGGGAATCCGAATCTGAAAGAATTAGGTTGGGGCAAGCAAATATAAACGAATTACACGACTGCAAAATTTTGAATTCATACACAGTTTACAGGTAATTTTGACGTTTTTGACGCTCTCAACAATGCCATAGAAAAAACCAAAGATATTTTATGTTCAACTACAGAAAATTAAGTGTTGCCATAAGCAATAATATCAATAACGTAAAACTTTCGACACGATACTTCCTCACATGATAATTCATCACATAACTCACATTAACCTGATGAATTATGACTATGTAAATGAGTATATAAATTCCACCTAAACAATCGACATACATATGAATTTCCAGTAAGCATAGGTACAATAACCACCAATCAAGAAGTTAAGCGGCTACGCTAGGTTTGTGTAACATGGTTTGTGATAGAAAAGAAAGTGCCCCCTTCGTAGCGCCTACTCGCGTCAAGGCAAGAAAACATCCCAGTTTTTAAGTAGTTTAGCGGCTACGCTAGGTTTGTGTAACATGGTTTGTGATAGAAAAGAAAGTGCCTCCTTCGTAGCGCCTACTCGCGTCAAGGCAAGAAAACATCCCAGTTTTCAAGTAGTTTAGCGGCTACGCTAGGTTTGTGTAACATGGTTTGTGATAAGAAAAGAAAGTGCCCCCTTCGTAGCGCCTACTCGCGTCAAGGCAAGAAAACATCCCGGTTTTCAAGTAGTTTAGCGGCAAAGTTAGGTTTGTGTAACATGGTTTGTGATACAAAAGTGAATAAAATTTATAAAAAATAATTACTGAAATATATAAACATGTTTTTTTACGTTATTGATATTATTGCTTAATGGCAACACTTAATTTTATATGTTAATATCTAATATCTTTGGTTAGATTTATGTCAGAAAGCGTCCAAAATGGCCTTTTATATTGATTGTGAATTCAAAATTGTACAGTCGTTTAACTCAGTTAATATTGCCGAGTGTAACCTAATTCTTTCAGATTCGGATTTCCCAGCCCAAAATTAGTATAAAGATAATTAAATTTCTTCTTTCGGAGTGTTTCAATGTGGGTTTTATGATATTAAAACACTTGTGACTTATTACACAGATGACATTTTATTCAGCTCTTTATTAGCTCCCTGACATTACACAAGTGAAGTAGACCATAGACATGTTACAATAATCTAGTCATAGTTTATTCATAGAGATGTGACATCCCCCTTCTTAATTTATAAAATAAATAAAACATAAAATACATTAAAATTTCATATGTCACAATACCTATCCGGTTGTTTGACAACTCTTCCATATCTCGTAATATATGGATTTTGTGAATTATTTTCTCCCACCTGTCCCTCATCTCCAGCTTCTTTCGCTTCTTGTGCTGGATTAGATACTTTAAATTTATTACATACTTGACACTGTTCAATTAAATTTTTGACATCCACAGTAATATTAGGCCAATATAAAATATCTCTAGCTAATCTTAGACATTTGTTTATTCCTTGATGTCCTTCGTGTATCTTATTTAACATTTCTTTTCTCAGAGATTGTGGAACTATTAATTTATTACCCTTAAAAATCAAATCATTAATGACATTAATTTCGTCTTGAAAGTTATAATATGATTTTAACATACAGTGAACTTTATCTTTACCATTTGGCCAACCTTCGTAATAATATTTTTTCAATGTTTGCATAGCTTCATCCAATGCGGTAGCATTACTTATTTTTTTACGATATTCTTCAGTGATAGCTAAGTTCATATAGACTGAATTGACATGACAATGTAGATCAGACTCATAATCAGGTATATAATGATCTTTCAAAGCGGCTCTAGACAAAGTATCCGAAATATACATTTCTTTACCTGGGACATGTACAACATTTAAATCATAAGATTGAAGTGCTAACATCATACGTTGCAATCTGGCAGGTACATCATGCAAAGGTTTTTTAAATAAATAGACTAAAGGTTTGTGATCAGTCTGTACTGTCACTCTGTTACCGTAAACATATTGGTGAAACTTATTACAACCAAATTGTATGGCAAATAATTCTTTTTCAATTTGAGCATAATTTTCCTGCGACTGCGTCATTGTTTTAGAACTATATGCAATTGGACGATTATTTTGCAAAATGACTGCACCTATAGCTGATTTTGATGCATCAACTGACAAAGTTAGCGGTATTTTTGGATTATAATGACTTAAAACTGTTATATTTGAAATAGCTTCCTTCAAAATCTTAAAACATCTTTCATTATTCTCGTCCCATGACCATACTACATTGTTTTTCAATAAATTTGACAGGTGGGAGAAAATAATTCACAAAATCCATATATTACGAGATATGGAAGAGTTGTCAAACAACCGGATAGGTATTGTGACATATGAAATTACATTTATATCAGCTCCAGTATCCAAAATACAGTCTAATATTTTGTTATTAATTATTAAATCTAAATGCCATGCTTGACTTAGATAATTTATATTTTTAATATTTCTTATTGTTCCAACATTATGACCCTCAGAGCAAAAATCAATTTCATCATTAGGTACTGATGTTTGTGAATTTAAATTTCTTACATTATTGCGACAATTTTTATTTTTGTAACAAAATTTAGCAAAATGACCAAAGGAATTACATGACCTGCATCTGACATTGACGGCTGGACATTTGAATTTATGATGTTGACCACATCTTCCACAGCGTATATGCCCACTTGACATTGACGGTGATGATGACTGCGACGTAGACCCATGACGATTGTATTGACTTGAAGATCCATAATGACTTGGACTTGATCCTCTTGGACTTGATCTTCTCGGACTTGACCCCCTCGTTGCACTTCTATGCCGACTAATCTGATGGATATGTTCTGGATTTGTTTGATGTGCAATTTTTTCAGCATTCCTTTGTGACATTATTATGGTTCTTGCAATTTCTACTGTTTTTTGAAGCGATAGTGTAGAATCTTGCAGAAGACGTTGACGTACATGACTTAAATTTGAGTTCATATTCGCAATAAAAATATCTCTTACCAGAGATTCCCTTAAATCTCCAAATTCACATTGCTTGCTTATATTTTGAAGATCCAATAAAAAATTGTCGATATTCTCAGCATTATTCTGACATCTTGTGAAAAATGAGTTTCTGACCATTGTTAAATTCTTTTGTGGTAGAAAATAAGCATCAAATTTTTCTTTTACTTGTTTAATTGTTACCTCTTCAATATTTATGTTAAATGAGTTAAATATTTCCATGCCTTTTGATCCGATGGAGTGTAGTAAAATAGCTATTTTTCTCTTTTCTGATGCATCCTCCAGGCCTGATGCCAGCAGGTATATTTCAAATGATCTCCACCAATCCTTCCATTCTTGATTATTATTCATACTGTCTGAAATAATCAGACTTGACAATGCATGAAAATCATGCTGCATGTGAACTTTTGAATCCTTCGACATTCTGTGATATTATTATACACTTTTTATACTTATGACACTTATTATTTTTTTTTTATCTCACTTCTGACACCATGTTTCAATGTGGGTTTTATGATATTAAAACACTTGTGACTTATTACACAGACGACATTTTATTCAGCTCTTTATTAGCTCCCTGACATTACACAAGTGAAGTAGACCATAGACATGTTACAATAATCTAGTCATAGTTTATTCTTAGAGATGTGACACGGAGTATCGCCCATAAAAAGATGTGTCATTAATTCATTGCAGATTGTTTGTGTATCGAAAAATTTTAAGTCGTGTAATTCAGTTTATATTTGCTTGCCCCAACCTAATTCTTTCAGATTCGGATTCCCCGGCCCAAAGTTAGTATAAAAATAACTAGTTTTATTTTTTAGGAATTTCGCCCATAAACCGAACTTTACCCACTGGCTGATATTAAAATTCGGAGGTATGATTTTTTTAATGTGGGTGGAAAATATTCAAAATGATTACCAAAAAAATCGAGCAATCGGAGAAATGAGTTTTAAATTGCGCTGTCTCTCCAGTGGTTAAAGTGAATAATCACTCGGGGTCAAAATTTTATGATAAACGCACATTCAATTAACTGTTAGACATGATGAATAATAAGAAAACTCAATTCATTTGTGAAAAACCATCTTTATTTAACCTTTTTTAGGCTGCGTTTGAATGTATGGGTGATGTCACCGCCATGCGGCACTTTTTTTTTCATCTCGTCTCGCCGAGCCATAATACTTTTTAAAACTGTAATTAAAGATATTTCACGTGAACATTCTTAGTGTAAACCAAGCTCAAATAACGCATCCATATCTTAACTAATCATAAATAACTCAAAATAATTGTTTTGGTGCAATGTTTATGTAAACCGATGAAATATTACCGAGCAAATAAAATATTACTGAACATCAACGCCGAACGGCTACACCGAGTGGTACTTTACGTCTGTTTGTGTTTGAATTTTTATATCTATGCCCTGATATCATGTTTCTACGCAATACAGTAAGGACTCAAACCTAGAATTGACTTAAGTCGGCTCCCTTGTGAGAGGCAAACGCGATGAAATGACTTTAGATCCTGCTCCTGCCGCCTGAGGGTTAAAAAAAATTGAAAAAAAAGTTCTAAAATAATATCTTTTTTTATAAAAATAAGAATAGATGTTTGCTTTATCATTTTAAGTACCTACCACACCAAAAAATATTATTTCGCATATAAAATTTTTAAATATGATACCGATCGTTGATATGTCCAAACAAAAAATGCATAAGTAATAACCTAGGCAAAAAAGTATTAGATCAGAAATAAAGTTTCTTTTTTATATGTATAACTACTGGCTGGTCCCCGGCATGCGTTGTAATGCCATTCAAAGAAATAAATTGATTCTCCCTGCATGTCCTTTCCTGTGCGTCCCCGTTCCTTTCCGCCTTCCCCCTCCCTCGTCTCTTCCCTCTTCCCTCTCCACGAACCCCACCTCCCCCGCTTCCCTTCCCCCTGCCTTTCTTCCCTGCCGCTAAAATAAATTAAATAAGTACATATACACATTTTCATTTATACAAATTTCATAACGCCAGAGCTTACGTGCGAGCTATATTATTGTAAGTTTCATTAAAATCCATTCAGTAGTTTTTGCGTGAAAGAGTAACAAACACACATACATCCATACAAACTTTCGCGTTTATAATATTAAGTAAGATTGTATTTTTCCTTTGGAGGGGTACAGACATGCGTTCACCGTTTGTCTCATTTTCGACTATTAAAATTTAGTGTGTAAAAAAGAGGGGCAGCATTATATGTTTAAGAACAAAAGCAAAACAATCAGGGCATTGACATTTGACATTTTTGTATTTTTGGAATTCGCTCACTTTTCAATATTATATTTATCACAATATTGCTGCAGCTCTTTCAAACGATGAGAATTCGTTGCATACAAAATGTATTAGGAAAAGAATTTTCTTAATAATTTCTTTTTTTGTGAATTTTTCCGGTGTTTTAATAGCTATTCTGCTTTTCAGGGCGGAGACAAATCCAACAAATCAAATATCCTTGAATTATAAGTGGTGTAACTAACCATATTTTGTTTTATATATTAAGATGGGTTTACTCAGATACATTGAAATAAGATAATAATGGATCTTTTACATTTTATACCTACCTAGTTATTTCACTTTTATATACGTATAGGATGTAGGTGTTTGGATTAATTTCTCATTTTCTATTACACACAAAGCGGATAAATATATTGATTTTTGAAAATCTGAATTAGCCATTTCGTAGACCCCTGTATAGAGAATAGGAATTTAAAAAAATGTTTGGGTTAGATATTTCTCTTTGTGAAAACGCTCCTCAATTATCCTATATATTCTGTGAGAAGCAGAAAATAAAATAAATAAATTGCCCACAATTATAATTGAGAATGTTTTAATAAATTTTATGCTAATTTTAAACATGGCTGAAATCACAGACCAAACATGTAAATAATATATATACGTCCTATATACTCTTATAGTACTGCATATCAATGACCACATATCAGTTTCCTGACTTTTATTAATATTCAAATTAATCCGATAATACGCACAATCATGGAATATTTTATGCGCATTGTATTGTAACGGCAAACTAAATAATTAGTTTTGTTTGTTATATAAATTTAATATTAATAAATATGTATTTTTGTATTTATTTAATAATTATTTTTTTTACTTTATGAAAATTAATTATTTTTTCAATCGCGCTGCTTATTTTTTGCCGTGAGCCAGCTGATTCTATTTTCATAATTACTTACTTGTTTTTTGGAAAATTATGATTTTATAAATTGTACTGTCTTACTAGATAATATGTCTATATATTTATGAAAATAGTATATAATCTACTGTAAGTGAGTTCCCCAGAATGGTTAATTATATTCAGAAAATGTTTTTTTAATAGTATTCTTCAGGATACGCTGGCAAACAAGAGGTTTCCATAAAAAAGTTTTTGCTTGGCAATTGGCTGTTTAAAGTTGAAACAGCTGAATTTAAAACTTTTTTTAAAAGTCCTGTTATTTTTATTAAATTTTTTTTTTTACATGAATACCTCACAAGAGTCCCAACTGCTCCCGTCTGAAGCCAGTGAGACTATGGCATCCCCAATTGGGGTATGTTGTGAGGCTGAGGGTGGTGGGGAGAGGAAGGAGATAGGGAAGAGGAAGGTGGGGAAGTACCTGGCTATTCAGATCTGGTCACCAAACACGGCTAATGCCGTTTCAAGCAATGTTTCAATTCTGAATGGTGGTCTTACACCAGGGCGATACAGAGAGTATCTTCCACTCTGGAACGTGCCACAAATATACTATTTATTATTTTAAATGAATAAATTGTGAAATAACACAAATTAATCAAATAAAATTTATTTGCCACGCTGGGATTCGATCCCGCGACCTTCGGTGCGCGAGTCAAGCGTCTTACCGCTGCCCTACGCCGGCCGTCAAATTTTACATCAAATTCTGCATCGCTAGATTTTTATATTAAAAAAAGGTCCCTATGTTGGATTCAGACTTCAAAATGATGCAAGCTTTACTCAATTTTCTTAATACAAATCCTCAATTTATATATCAATTACAAATCAATAACCAGAATTTAAATCAACCATTACAGCACTACATACTTTGCTTCTCTTTGACCATTTTGTTCTTCAGCAATTACATTGCTATAAGCAAAAAATCGAATATTTTGAGTTGTATACCTTTGAAAGAAAGGCAAACTTAAATTTCCATTACTCATTCTGAATTTGTCGAATTTTTGCAGTGTTATTTATAAAATATCTGTACACATTCACGGCCTTACTAAAAAACCCCGTGAAAAATTTATTCAATTGACAAACGGCCGCGGATGTGAAAACATTACTAATTAAAAAATTGTTCTTGGAAAAAAATACATACCGTTTACACAGCGTGGGGGGCTAGTTTATCTCTGTTTTAAGGATGACGTCTGAACGCAATTTGGAATTTTCCAAAGTATTTTGAATGTTCTATATATTTCTCATTTTTGAAGGTGCCGTAAAAACAAATACCATTTTTAAAAACTAGAAAAAATTACCTTTTAGATTTGTGTATTTGAAATACAGTTTAGTTTTAAAAAACTGCCATATTTAAGATTTTAACACGGAAAAAAATGTTAAATAATTTCTTACCAAAACATTTTTGATGAAAGTGTACAGAAATATTTAAAAAATACAGACCTTTTATACTATAATGAATTTGAAATGAAACTGTCACCTCACTTTTTCCTCGTGCATACAATAAAAAAATTTCAAAGTTTTTTTTAATGCCAAAAAAATAACCTTAAAAATATCTCTGACATTTCAACACATTTCTTGCACCACTAAAGATGTTAATTTTTTTGATAAGTTTACCAACACGTGAATTTGATATTAATATTTACAAAAAACACCACTTTTATGAAATTCTCATAAAATGAATATCATTAAATGTAAATATGAATTTTTATGTATCATATAAAAAACTTTTTGACAGTTCAACTTTGAAAGTACAATTATTGTTATTATAACTTCACTAAAACTTATGAAAAAACACGGTAAATATATCAATTATATGAATATAAGAGTGAATTAGTCATATTAATAAAAATTACGATCGCCGTACCCAAAAAATCTTCCGCGGTTAATATGTTTTCATTGAGAACAACGAGTGCGCCGGTGCCCCCTTCTAGCGGCCATGAATGAAAACATTGAAAACAACAATTTAGTATGAACATTACTAAAAATTGCATTGTTGCCAGATTTTAAAACCTGTTTTAGAGTGAAATTCGTTATTAGTAGTATTTCGTGTTTTAGTGTGAATTTGTTTTATTGATGTTGCTGCAAAAACACAGGTTATCGGTCGTGCTGTAGTTTTTTTTAGTAAGGCTGTCAGTATTTTAACATTGGACAGTCAAAATGTTCGTGCTTGTCATTTTTTATTCATTTAAATACAGTTAAACTCTCTCAAAAGGTTATTCAATGGACGTGAAATTAAACTTATATGTGAAAATCTTGTATCTGGGTTAATTATGCCTTTTTTTAATTTTCCATTTCAAGGTACCAAAAAAAAACTTCTAATCCTTTTAAAGAGAGTTTCACTGTATGTGTTCTTAAATTGATTATTAATACTAACTGCATTGGCTGGCAATTGCTTCCTTAACCCATTGAATTCCAGCTACTGGATGCCACGGAATGGCCACCGTAGTGTTAACCTACTTCATCCTGGACTCATGGCAGTGTGGCTGGTTTTGGTTCATATTTGTATTCTGCTCCGTGTTTCCATTTGTGCTTGATCTTATTACTGTGATATCTGTGTTTATAAAACGATAATAAAATGGTTTTCGCTAGTTGAAAGTTTTTATTTTTATTATTATTAACTGGGGGTTCCATGACAACTTAGAACTATGCAATTTGAACACCCCTTTGAAAAGTTATGAAAAAAAAAAACCTATTTAACCAAATTTTACATATATTTTTCATCGCTTTTAATGACTTGCGTTGAAGTTGCATGATTCCGAGTTGTACTTAACTGGTAATGGAACTCTATTTGCTGATTTGGTATTGGAAATTGTATTTTTTTTTTACAAAAAGGTAATTTAATTTTACAGATAGCTCAATAACTGTTTTTCATTATTTATTTAATGGAATGTTATATTATGTTAATCAGTAGTTTTATAAGAAAATATCTAAAATCTTGATAAATAAAATAGGAAAATGTAATCAATTTGTGGCAACAGAAAAAACATTGTTTGGTCATATTCATTGTCATTTTATCACTTAATTTTATATTTATGCATCTTGAAATATGTTTGGCTTACATAGATCATGGATATGATAGACTTGAATTACTTTATTTATTTGAAATTGAAGTAACAGATAATGGCTCCCCAAATAATATGGCTTATTCCAAAAGATGTTAAAAAATAAGTTATCGGAACCAAATATTCCATAATATGGTGATATTATCAATTGACAACCTCCGTAGTCCAGTGACTAAGACTCTTGACTCACAATCCGAAGATCGCGGGTTCGAACCCGGCGTGCGCAAATAAATTTTATTTGGTTAATTTGTGTTATTTCACAATTAATTCATTTAAAATAACATATAGTATATTTGCGGCACGTTCCAGAGTGGAAGATACTATTAGTATCGCCCTGGTGCAAGACCACCATTCAGAATTGAAACGTTGCTTGAAAATGACTTTAGCCGTGTTTGGTGACTAGATCTGAATAGCCAGGTACTTCCCAACCTTCCTCTCCCCACCTCCTTCCCCTCCCCACTACCTTCAGCCTCACAACATACCCCAATTGGGTACACATACTCCAGACGGGAGCAGCTGAGATTCTTGTGCGGTATTCACTGTAAAAAAAAAAAATTAGTCTATAAATCAAATATAGTTCTTATTAAAGATGAAACTGACACTCTATTGTACTGTAATGCTTCAGTTTTTTTCTTCACATTTGCATACACACCATTCGTTACGATTCAGACAACCGTTTGCTATCAAAAGGGTTTTCTTTGCTTTCTGCCTACCTTTCTGACAATGACCTCTCATTCTTGGACATGAATGTAGTACCAGCCATTCAACTACTATACATGAAATTATATTGAGAACAAGAAATTATCAGTCCAATGCCAAAGTCGCAAATCTGCATATTTGCCAGGTTTGAGTTGCCCTGCCATTTATTTTTTATTACACATTAAATTAAGAATAAACTAGAGATTTATTTCAGATGGTTTAGTAATAATACAAGCCAATTTATGATATCAATTCTAAACATAAAACCTCAATATCTCCGAATGATGTTTTTGCGGATTCGCGACTTTGGCATTGGACTGACGATATTTACTATCGTGATTATCAAAAAACCTCATCATAACCTCAGAATCAAGAGGTCATTTAATAGTAATCCTAGTTTCATAGGTACCTACTTACAATTTCGAGAGAAATGAGGTAATGTATAATTTGAATGAACGTCGAAGCCATAAAACTACAATCAAATTTTATTTATACATATATTACACGTCATAATGTCATAACTTGCAATAGACGTGTACAGTGCATTATGTCATTTTAAAATATGATGAAGTTTTTAGAAAACATATTCTTTGAACGTTGCCTGCTGGATATAAATTAAATGGTTTGTTTAGTGATATTTTTCATAGTGGTTATAAGTAATTTATGATAAAATCTATGTATTGTTTAATTACTAATAATGTATGGCAATTATATTTGTTTATCGACACATGTGGAATTGAGGAGCGTTTTTTTTCAAAACTTAACATGCCTTGTTTTTTTTTGGGAAAAATTCTTTTCTTAAATTGCTTTCTGCCTAAAACAGTAATTGTAATGAAACTCAGATATTGTTGAGATGTAAATTGTGAGATGAATATAAATACAAGAAGTATAAAAAGTTTTGATGTACAGTGTAACCCTAAAAATATTTCAAAAATATGTCTGAAATTGGGTGAAGCATTTTCCATTCATTTTGCTCAAGGATATTAACTGTTATCCAAATTTTGATAACTATCACTTGAGTGGTTATAGACTACATAGGATGAATGCAGTTAGTACATTAGTTACCGATTCCAAGCCCGCTTATCTAAAATTTGGCTTAAACCGTGTACCAATACAAACACAATTGTATGTATTGGATGCAGTTTATACACTCTCTGATGTCCTTGATCCAGGCCACAGTGGCAAGTCACTAATCTGTATTTGTAAACTTAAAGTTGTTTCACGTGTTTTCAAATACAAAATTGACAAACCAATGAATGTTTCTCAAATTCTGAAATATTATTTTGAAATCCTATATTTTAATAAGTGTTCTATATATATTTTTAATGCCTGTTAATTTTTGACAGTTTAGGTTCTCCGCACGATCTGACTTACAGAACTGGACTAGTTGAACCACCAACTGATTTATTATTATCCCATTCGCACGATAATACTACATGAGAATAATAATAATTCGGTCGGCAGTTTTGCCTACACACGATCCGGCTCACATTTCGGGTTCTGCAAGTCACTTTGTGTGTAGGGAATTTTATTAGTGTCTAAATTTACAATTAATGACCAAGTTTAAAGGTATATAATACTTAGACCCCAGGTAAAAACTGCTATAAAATAATTATTTGAGTTATGGTTCTTGCGTATGTTATTTTTCATTTATGTCTATTTAAGGAGAGCGTAACCGGCAGTAGCAAAAGCTTTTGGTCAGAATGGACATCCACTCTAATCCTGGCTGGCATCGTCACCACCCTCGGATCTTCACTACCTGTAGGATACAATATAGGAGTAGTCAACACACCAGCTGATGTAAGTTTATTCGTCTGCATTATCTGTTTGCAAAAGAAAGAAGAGGATGAGTAAATTAATTCAAGTGCCACTTAACCCATATTTTGCTGACAGTGTGAAAACCCAATGGTCATATTTTGTAGTAAAAACAAATTTCATTTAGTAACAAGGTTCTTAAATTTAGACAAAATACAGCACCTGGGCTAGTTGTTTTGAAATACATAATTACCATCATTAACATACATAAAAAATTTTATATGTATCTTTTAATCATTTCTGAAAAAAAAATTGTGAGGTATATAAAATACCATTTTTGAAAAAAGAAATAAATAATCACTTATTTATTTTTTCATTATTCCATATTTTATTTCCTTACGTGATATATATATACAAATATATATACACATATCCAAATATCATAAAAATCTGACTACAGGAATTGGTAGCGGTGAAATATTAACTAAGTAGTCCTACATACTTGTAGTACGAATTTTTAAGCAAAAGAAATGAGACGACTCGGTATTTGAAAAACCACATCAATAACAAAAAGTTGATTCTATTCAATGCATTAGAACTTGACTCATTGCCTTATTTCTGTGTGTCATATGATTTCTATTTTCATCTTACATCTTAGAGGGTTACTCATAATTTTTGCTTTGTTTCCTTTGATAGCTAACCCTGAATCATTTAAAATATGACTATGTATTTTCTAGGTAATTAAACAGTTTTGCAATGAGAGTTTAATAAGTAGATTCGACAGCCATCTCAATTCCGCCTCCCTAAATCTGCTGTGGTCTTCCATTGTGTCCATATTTATAATTGGGGGAGTTACTGGCTCCTTTTTAGGGGCTATCATAGCTGATAATATCGGAAGGTTAGTTTCTTACAATATTTCATCAATAATTAATATTGAAAATAATAATATTAACAACTCTCATTGAACATAGAATAAGATACTATTTAAATAAAAGCAGTTACGAATTTAATTAGGCAGTTCAATTGGTAGAGTGTTGATCCTGGTAAGACTAGGATCTGGCTTTGAGTTTGAGTTGCGGCTGCTATCTCAAACTACTGTCTTATTTTCATTGAGAGTTTTTGATATTGTTTTCAATTAACTCTTTGAGTGCCGGAAGTGCCTATCGAACACAAAAAAATTGTACCCTTTAAATGCCGCTGTGGCGTTCCTAAGGTTAAATATTGCAACAAGGTTTAAAGGTCAATAAGTCAATCGTAGTAATTAATGTTCTTTTTATTCAGGGTATGTTTATTTGTTTTGGAAAATCAACAGATTTTTTTACATCTATACATAATAAACTTATAACCAATAGAAATAAAATCTAATGACAAATTTTAACGTAAACATAAAGTTAAAACAGTTTTAGTTTTTTTTGTTTACTTACATATTACTTACTTATTTTATTTACATAAATTAAATAAAAAATTAAATACGATATAAGAAACCAAATAAATTACAATACAAGGTAACAAATGACAAAACAATACACAATAAACTATGCAATAAATTTTAAAACATATTATTATATTGAAAAAATTATCCTCAATACACCATCAACATCAATAATCACTAATATACAACTAAACTTAACACATGTTTATAAAATGAATGGCTTGCAACTGGATAGGATTCATAACAACAACATGATAACTTGCAATATGGTATTTAAAATTATTATAATTATTATAGACATATATTTTTTTTAATGTTCTTAAATTACATTAAAATATGTCCATATCATTAAAATTCTTTATAAAATGTAGTGACATACATAATTAAATAAATTAATAAATTGGCCATCCTTCAAAATGTTGTAAAGATGTTGCCCAAAAAACATATATATATATAAGTAGATATTTTGTTTACGAGGGCTGTCCGTTAAGTAAGGTCTCCAAGGTACTGCGGTCGCGAGGAACAATTTTACGCAAGATCCTGGAAAATTGGTGTGTAGCCTGGTTTCCCTACGCCAAATCCCCACAATGCCACACTTTCTGCGACACTTAGTCTCGGCGTGGCAGCCTTTTGCGATGAAGCTTCCGCTCGCCGCACCCGCCAGGTGTGAATTACGCTCTATAATTAGTTTTTTGTGCGAAGAACAAAACCTCGATAGAAATTCATTCTCAGCTACTTGAAGTGTATGGAAAACTATGTATGAGTGCGAAAACGTGCGCAAATGGTGCAGAGAATTTAAAAGCATGCCGGACAGCCATCAGTTTCAGATGAAAAAATTGCCAAAGTGGAAAAAACAATGATTGCAAATCGACGGGTGACGGTTCGGGAGCTCTGTGATATAATCCCAGATGTCAGTAAGACTACTTTTAACAAGATTTTGACAAAAAAATTGGGAGACCACAAAGTCTGCCCAAGGTGGGTCTGCTCACCGAAGATAACAAACAACAACGGGTCAAAGCAGCCAGCGAATTCCTTGAGTGCTACGACATCGATGGCGAAGAACTCTTGGACTTAATTGTGACTGGGGATGAGACCCGGATACACTTCACGACCCTAGAAACAAACGAACAATCCCATTGGCATCATTCAGATTCGCCGAAGCAAAGTTTAAAAACGAATTACAGAGTGTAACTCACACCTGGCGGGCACGGCGAGTGGATGCTCCATCGCAAATGGCTGCCACGCCCAGACTAAGCGTCACGGAGGGTGCAACGTGGTGAGGATTTGACAAGGGGAAAACAGGCTACACGCCAGTGTTGCAGGATTGCATGTAAAATCATTCCTCGCGACCGCAGCACCTTGGAGACCTTATTTTACGGACAGCCCTAGTACAATGGGAATGGGTTATTTTTTAAAAATATTGTTGTTTTTTTTAGGAAAGGAGGAATAATTGTTGTCAATGGATTGTCTTTTATCGCCTCAGTTCTATTTGTGGCCAGTCTTTCGGCTAACTCGGTAGAAATGTTGTTCCTTGGGCGGTTGATTATTGGATTGTCAGGAGGTAAGAATCTCTAGTTTTTAATCTACTAAATTGTCTTAAAACTTTGTACGCAATAATATTTGCCATTTTCGTATTCAAATTGATTGGATTTGTTTGTTCTAGGGCTGGCAACCAGCATTGTTCCCATGTACCTTACAGAGCTGTCTCCGATGAAGCTACGTGGAGCAATGGGTGTTTTGTGTCCCCTAGGGGTCACCACTGGTGTGCTTGTTGGACAAGTTATGGGACTAAAATCACTATTGGGTAATTAAAAAATAATGTATATTTTGTAATTTCTTTATGTTTACTTCACACATGGTGCACAACTAAATCACCCCTGGAGACGCTGTGATTTGCTGGAGGGCCTGAATGAGTGAAACTGGGTCTTGATAAGAAGCACAAAAACTGGCATATCCATAGCAGAGACAAGATGTTCCTGAAATGAGTATGTAATTGCAAATGACGCTAGTTCTTAACAGCACATTTAATTAAAATATTGGTAAAACAGAGATAGTATTCCGATTGCGATTACTATGTCTTCTATATCCTTCTTCAAGCAATAATGACTTCTTGTTTAACAGGTTCCGATGACGACTGGCACTACTTGTTGGGTTTCTATGGGATTCTTGTCATAGTATTCACTCCGCTTCTTCTTTTCCTGCCAGAAAGCCCAAAATATTTATTCATTGTAAAGTCAGATCCTGAGATGGCAATACAAGGTAATTATAACTTTTAATCATAATATTCATGGCTCCGGTTATTCTCTTCGTTCAATCAAATCTGTAAACAAAACAAATTGAATAGCAGGTAATCTGAAACGCTCGAATCAGCCGTTGGCACTGGTTTAGTTGGATATCACGCCAGTAATGGTGAATGTTTTTTATAAAAAGGTTTAGAAATAAGTTAATTCAAATGACTCAATGTTGTCTTGCCTTTTTATACTTCTTGAGAAAGTCTGGACATACAGGTTTCCAAGGGTGAACAGTTTAGAAAAAAGTGGATTCTGCCTTAAAAATACATAAATCCTAACCAATAACAAAATTCTCATACTTGCTATATACATTTTATCTTATAATGTGTGATACCTAAGGAATCTGTTATAATCATAAGTACAGTTTAATTTGAGAAAAAATCTATTTTAATGGCAATATAAATGCAAATTAGCACTATTTCAAAACCTAAGTTAACCTTTAAAAAGTCTTTTAGTTCAGTTTTTGGAACAACTCGTGTAGGTTTCATAGAAATCGTTGTATCTCCCTTACTATCATAGTGAGAACAATGATATAAACGGTGTTAGAAAGAGAAAAGACCACGCTTTATATTCTAATACAAAAACTAACCGACAGAAGAAGTAAAATGTACACCTTTATGAAACCAATGTTTCGAATCTCATTTTGAAATAAATTTATAAAACTTTGGGAATTTTTTATTATTTATTTTAACACCAGCGCCATCTGCTTCGAGCTTTCCAGATTACCTGCTATTGATTTAACTCCAAACTATCTATTATAATTCATTTCTCTTTGATTTTTATGTACTTACATAGCAATATATATATAACTTTATTATATTATTTGTAGCTTTATCTCGAATCACCAACAAGTCCCCAGCGGACCTGAATGATGAAATAGCTGTCTTGGAAGGAGAAGCGGATGATGACTCAGAGGGCGGAAAGAAGTGGGGAATACTCCAACTCCTTAAATCCTCTGATCTCCGACTTCCGCTGTTGCTGGTCTGTGCCATGCAGATGGGACAACAAACCTCTGGAATTAATGCTGTATGTGTCCTTTATTAAACATTATATTTTTTTTAATTGTTCTTCAAGTCCACATTTCGGCGATAAGTTCATTCAATTTAATTTGACTACAGCCCCATTCACAAAAGGAATTATTTAATATTAAAACAATGCCAATATTACGCATTAGAAAAGCTCTCTATGTAAATGGTTATTATGGCAACTGGAAATCCACATATAATTATTATTATGCATTAATTTTTCAATATTTACGCACTTCAACATCTTTTCCTTAAACATGCTGATTTTGTGTGGAACCTGACAGAGAAGTGTACTTCATTTAAAGTATCCTTTCTGTCGAAATTTAAACAATTTCTTTACCATGAGGGGTCACTGAAATCCCCACGCATGTCAACAGGGGAAATAGATTTTTGTCACCCGTGGCAACTGAAAGGTTAAAATATTTTTGACAATAAACATATAGTCATTGCGCTTGCATAACCAACTACATGAGTTTTACCAAATTTTACTTCTTTTTCTTCTCGTGCCATGTCCGTTCAACAGGCGTTGGCTAAGCGAACTTTGTTTACTGCGGCCCGGAACAGCTCTACAATAGACTGGCGAAACTACTGTCTCAGGTTTTTCAGCCATGATGTTCTCCTTCCAGGGCCCCGCCTTCCGGCAATTTTTCCCTGCATTATGAGAAGCAAGATCTCGTACTTCTCTGAATGTCTCCTCACATATCCTAGATATTGAAGTTTACGGATTTTTATTGTTTTAATAACTTATTTTTCTTTATTTATCCGAACCATAACATCTTTATTCGTAACTCTGTCCATCCAGCTTATTTTGAACAACATTTTAATAAGTTTATGTGATAACGGTTAAACTTATGCACATAGCCGAGGATCCGATTATTTTATTTTAAAAAAAATTGCTTTAAAAAAAGTTTTGCTGAAATTTGGCACAAAGCCGTTTTTATAGCCGCAAAATCTAATATATATATGTAAAATATTATGTTTTTGAAGATAATTTTTTGTTTATGATTTGCATTATTAAAAGGTGCCGTTAACATGATTTTGTAAAATGCGTATGTTGTAGGTGTTCTACTACTCCGCCTCCATATTCAAGAAGGCCAAGCTGAACGAGCATGAAGCGCAGATGGCCACTATTGGCGCGGGGGTGGTGAACCTCACCATGGGCGTGCTCGCCATACCGCTCATGTCACGCTGCGGCCGTCGCCCCCTCGCCCTCTCCTCCGCACTCGCCTCCACCATCTGCCTGCTCGCCCTGTGCATTACCATCAACTTGATTGTGAGATAAAATTACTTACATATTAATAAGACAAGCGCTCACAACATTGCCCCACTCAAAAAAATTACACACACGCATAAATGCCCCCTACACATCTCCAAAGGACTACTCCCTTGCTTCATTAGTTTACGCAGAGAAAATATAGATTTACTACTTTTTTAACTTGCTTATTGTTTGTTCAATATTTCAATTATTGTTTAATGTGATAAAATAATAATGCTAGTATTATTTGTAAGAATCCTTTATTGATCAAAATCTAATAATTAGCACTTGATATAACGATATGTTGTGTGATTTTTAAAATCAATAACAGCGTAATATAATAGGTTTTATTACACTGAATATGTTATTTCTTTGATTGCTCAATCTGATGAGATAAGCTTATAATTTGCAAGTTTTTTTTTTAATTTCTTTAACCGTTTCAATGTTAGACATTTCCCCATGTAGCAATTTAAACCCAAGAATTAAAAAAAAAAACTATGTTATTCAGTTACTTATGGCCCTTCTTCCACAAGAAAACATAAGTATCCGGTACGCATGTTGTGTACATACATCGCAAAAAACTTGTCACATTCAGTTTGTACACATCGCTGCTGAAATCACAAGACCCGTGTCGCCACTGATTGAATTCTCAATATGTCAAAACTAGAATGTTTTCATAACCTCACTCATAATCAAACATTTGCTGTAGCTGTTATTTTTGTAAAGGTCTTGATCCATGTGCGAGTAAAACTGCCGGCAAGTCTAAGGTATAAACCATCACGGTAGCACCTGTATACAGCGATTTTAAAACCGGCTGTCTGGCTAGCTGTGCATGTTTGAAATCCTTAGCCCGTGGTATAATAAACTGCCGGTGGATCAATTGAGCCGGTGAGCCGACAGTCTTTACATAGATTACTTTGGATATTTCTGTTCCACGACTGAGAACACGCCATGTCACTACGCCTGCGATCGAGAGTTGACTGTTTGACTCGCCAATGGATCTTGCGACGAGAGACTGCGAGCCAACGATTAACACTACTAACTCGCCGGCTTAGTTTAAAAGATCACTTTTTTGTTTCTAGCATTGATCATATTTTGACATATGTATTTACAAAACTGACACAAGTGACGCCATGTTTGTCTCAATGACGTGAGTAGGAACAATGACGCCTGGCTGATTGGGGCACTGACATCTCCGATGAGTTTACAAAATGTTAGCAACGTTTGAGCGTACAAACTTCCGTGCAGATATATGTCGGTAGTCGCCAAGATTGGTTACTTGCATATCTGTTGAAGTAGGACCTAAGAGTACCGCAGTGTTCTTAATTTTTTCCCTGACGAAAACAGAAAGGAGTTTAAAAGAAAGTTAAGATTCAGACTTTTTTAATGTTTTTATTTTTCTATTACAGGATGTCTATGAAGATTGGATGCCAAAGCTGTGTATTGCGGCCGTGTTATTGTATGTCTTGTTCTATGGATTGGGAATTGGACCAATCCCATATTTTATTGCATCAGGTAAGAATACCAACCTTCACGTTAACAACTACGTATTTGATACCTCATACATAAATAATTTGAATCGCTGGTGTGTTAAGAGATAAGAGTCAAGTCAAGTTTTAAAAAGATTTGTTAAAAATTAATGAATTCTTCAACTCGAATGCATACATAGTATCACAATTTATAGATTTAAAATGCGAAAACATTTTTTTTTTATTTCGGCTTTATAATTATTATAATTTATTTCAGAATTATTTGAAGTCGGTCCCAGGCCTGCTGCCATGGCTTTAGGATCTCTAAGTAACTGGGGAGGGAACTTCATAGTGGGGATGCTGTTTCCTACACTGCAGACCTGTATCGGAGCATATTCTTTCATCATTTTTGCAATATCCACCGCAGCCCTTTACATGTTCATGAGGTTTGTACCACTTAATATGTACTTTTTCGTATTTCTTGGGCATTAACTATGTAACAATTTCTAGATGTTTTGTTTTGAAAATTTTTATTTTCTTTGTACATTTGTTAATTTAAATTTTTTAATTTTATGCTACCGGTTTCGACACATCCGTGTCATTCATTAGCAAACTTAAAACTAACAAAAATTTTATGCAAGTACAAAACGATTAGATAATTGGGTGGGGGTAGTAATGGGGTGATTTTGGGGGAGGGGAAGAAAGGTAGGAGGTGTAGACATTACATGGAAACATTGTTAATGAGGGTGATTGGCAGGGTGCTATTATTTTAATAACTAAATTAATTTTTTATTTAATTTAAAAAAAAATTATTAACTTTTCAAAACAAAATGTACTTTTTCACCTACAATGACTTTGACTTCTTGCATCTTTATAAATATCCTTTGCTAACAACTGTATGGTCCTTCTTCTACAGGGATTTGCAAGTATTTGATACTCATATTGTATAATCACGTCGCAAACAATTTGTCGCACACAGTCTGTACTTATCTGTGCTGAAATCACAAGACCAGCACTGCCACCAATCTTGTCGAATTCTCGTAACTAGAATGCTTTCATAACCTTACTTACAACTAGGCATAACCTTACTCACAACGACTCTTCCTCTCGGGATAAGGCTCTCGACTAACAATCCGAAAGTCACTGTTCCTAATCCCAGTGTGCACAAGTAAATTTTATTTGATTGATTTATGTTTTCACAATTTTATTTCAAAATAATATAAGGTATATTTGCGGCACGTCCCTGAGTGGAAGATACTCTCAGTATCACCCTGGTGTACCACCAGGGTGATACTGAGACCACCATTCAGAATTGAAACGTTGCTTGGAATTGCTTTAGCCAGGTTAGGTGACCAGATCTAAAAAGCCAGGAACTTCCCCACCTTTCTATTCCCCGTCTCCTTCCCTTCCCCATTACCTTCAGCCTCACAACATATCCTAATTGTGGATGCCGTAATCTTACTGGCTACAGGCGGTTGGGATAAAATATAACAAACAGGTGCTGCAGCTGTCATTCTATATCCTTTGAAAATGACTTTGCTGGTCTCGCCGACGGATTTACAAAATGACAGCAACAATGTTTGGCTGTAGTTGCCAAGTCAGATGAATCACCAAGTATCGGATACTTAGGTATCTTTGTGCAAGAACAGCCTGTATTATTTTTTGATATCTTTTAACTGCATCCAAGCTCCTCTTTATTTGGGTTATGTATGAAAATCATTATGTTAATGAAATGTTTCTTTTTTTGTTCAGGATGAAGTTGCCAGAAACCTTTGGAAGAACACCCACGGAAGTATCACAGATGTTTGCCCAAGGAATTGTAACACACTAGTCTTTCTTCTGATAAGAATAATATATACAGCATTCTTTGTAACTGCCTTACTTTTGTATTTTTATACAAGTGAAATTGTTAGATGAAATGCTTATTTGACAGTTAATTACCAAATTAACTGTCAAATAAGCAGCATATTATTATAATATAAGATTTTACTATGATGATAATTTATACTAAACTCAAGAGAAATATTTAGGTTTAGGATAATTAATCATCACAAAATATTGCCTTTTACTTAAAGTTTTATAAGAATTAATTTATATATGTATTTCTTTCATAGCGAGATCCACGGTGTGAACTCATAATAATAATAATAATATTTGGACGATTTATATAGCGCCGTTTTTGTGAAAAATCACCTCAAGGGCGCTGTACAAACTTACCATACATGCCTAAAATCTAGAAAGACTACATGCTAGACAAACAATTAAAAACAACTTATGGCTAAAAATTGCATACACCGGTTCATTGATCACCGATACGAAAATATATGTACAATATTTTGACCAATGAACGCGATGCTGCCTAAAAATGAATTAACTGCCAATGTTCCTCTTTCTTAGTTCATTATTAGGTTAAAAAGTTGAAGTATGTAAAAGAATAACGAAGGACGAAGAGAACAAGAGAAGATCGAGAAGAAAATGGCACGAACAAGTAAAATTGTTTTTATTTTTAACTTAATGAGTAAAATCTCAAATTGTAATATTTAATTAATGAAGACAATATTAGCGAAACTCAATCGAAAATCTGAAACAGAAAAAAATACGATTGCCTCTGGGACTCGAGCCCAGGACCTAAGACTTGCCGGGTCAGTGCTAGACCAACTAATGTCTCCCATCTGATTTGGTCATATTTAACTGTATCATTCTTCCACCAAGAACTACGAACATTATCTTCATTTTCTTAACGCATATTTTTATTGTGTATTATTATTTTATCTACGATTGCAAGATTCAACCAGAACTAAATGCTATCTAGATAGTGTCTTGGATAAATTTATCCATTTTTATTTAATTCGGATAGGGACGATTAGCTCAGCTGGTAGAGCACTGTCCCGGCAAGTCATAGTTCCTGGGTTTGAGTCCCAGACGTGACTGTATCTTTTTCTGTTTCAGATTTTCATTTTTCGCTAATATTATCTTCATTAATTAAAAAATAATAATAATTTATTGACTGGAAAATTTTGGGAAGAATTGAAAAAAAAAGCTTTTATGAAAGGTGCATTGAAAATTCATACGATTTCAATACTTATTTACAAGGAAAAGGTACAATGATGAATCCGTTTTATTGTTATTTAGTTGGGTTTGTTAGCTTTTTTTAAGTATTATTCCTTATGGAGGTTTTTGGTATGTATAATATATTTTATGCCTGTGTCAGATTACACTATATGCGCGCTATACTTTCGTGGCTTGGCCTATTTCAGAATGAGATTTTCCCATTGGGAATATTTGGCAAGCGTGGGCGAACGATATGCTGAAATAGGAGATATGCATGAGAGTGTAGCGCAAGTGTGACAGCCCCTATGTGTAATGAATTTTTTTTATGTGAATTGTTACTTTATGTTGTCTGAAACTCAAATAATTTTAAGATTTAACGAAATATTTAATTTTCAATTTTTATTCCATGACCATAATTTCCTTATAATTTGTTGTCTTTATAGTATTACATCTATGACAATCTTGATACACATAATATTAAACATTGTACATACATAGTTTTATGTCGATATACGTCAATGGTCGATAATGATAAATAATCAACAGGGATTTCATTATACTTATGACTTACAGAATCTTAGTATGTAATGTGTAGTCCCAGAGAGAGGTGGTATGTGACTTCATCGTTCTAGTATTTCTGTATTTTTCGTTTTCATGATTATGTACGTACAACCTCTCTCTGGGACTACTGTACAACCTTTTATCACGTTGTTGTCATCACTCTAATTTTTTTTATATCACAGCCCATAAATTTGTTGTTTTTCATTTGTTTTATTTTAATGTTATTATTGTTTATGATATACAGTCGAACCCTGTTAAGAAGTTCTTCAAGGGACCGGTCAATAAAAACTTCTTAGGCGGGAAAACATCTTAAGAGGGTTTTCAATTTTCTCTCAATTTTGTATTAAATTTGACTGTCAAGTTAACATACAATCAACGGTTTTATAAATATTGTAGTTGTACGATAGGTAGGTTAAATAAAAATATGTATTGTCAGCTTGCTACAAAAAGTTCACTTTACTTAAAATTAGAAGTCAAGAATTATTTTATTCATAACAAAAAAATGTTTTTGAAAAAAAAAAATAATAACTTACTTGTTTTGGGGTATCGATCTTACTAAAAAACATAGCAACCACGAAACGTTATCCGAAACTAACATTTTGTTTTTATTTTCATGATAGGAAGGCTAGCCAAGATACAAATCAAAAGGGCGGGAAAAGTTCACAAAAGTCAAATGTTTCGTCCAAATGCTAGGTTTCATTTAATGTAGTGGCAGGATAAGCCATTTTTCCAAAGTGTTCAAAATTTACACCAGTCAAAAATACAATCACCAAATTAGATTAATATTTCAATCTCTTAGAGATTCATCCGACGAAGCAAAGTTTATGCGATAATGGGCTCTAAGGGAAGAGAATTTAGAGTTTATTATTTGAAACACTCTGAATTCGTAAAATTTCCTGTTAGGTATCATGCACCTAACCCAAAAGTTGAATAGGTGAAGATGATTTGTTTACTCAGTATGTATTGACTGGCCGGTCGGATAGTAAAACTCCGTAAATGTTCTGATAAAATTTACGTACATATTTGAAAAAAGTATACACCAACATGTTCATTTCAAATTTTGGCAAAAGCAATGGTTTGACCCTCTGCTGAGTTCACGGTTAGCTTGGTAGAGCCTTTATTTCAAACACTCTGAATTTGGAAATTCCAAAGGCATTTATTTTGCCAACATGTTAGGTGATAACAAAAATGTCAACACATGCGGGTTAGCGGTACTTTTATGGGCACATTATTTTAAATGCCGATTTACAAAGGAATACTAGGTTTTCCCGCCTAATTTTTCGGACGACTGTCGACTTCCAAGAAAATCAAATTAAAGTACTGTTAAAATTTACGTATTTGAAAAGGTATTCACCAACCAGCTCATTTCAAATTTTGGTAAAGGCAATTATTTGACTCTGTCGACTTCACGACCTGCTACCTTACACTACTTGTCACCTTGTCAGCTGGGCATAGATACCATCTGTTGTTATGATGCTCTAAAAGTAAAAAGCGTTTCTCCAAAATATTAATATTGCATTAAAAAATGTTAAAAAAATTTAAAACCTTAAAAATGATTTTTTTTTTTAACGTGAAAACCTCACAAGAGCCCCAGCTGCTCCCGTCTGGAGCAAGTGAGACTATGGCATCATGATAGGACATATGGCCAATTGGGGTATGATGATGTGAGGCTGAAGGTAGTGAGGAAGGGAAGGAAAAAATCGCCGAAAATTAAATTTCTTGGCGGCAAATTCAAATTCGGGTAGGTTCTTCGGAATAAATTCGTAATAATACGACTTATTCCCTGGGTAAATCGAGTTTACGCAGCCGTGTACCGCCGCGGACGGCCCTCTATTCGAAGTACAATTACACAAAAATACGATATTTTCTGAGTAAATCAAATTTTTGCGGCCGATTACCGTTACGGCCATCCCTTTAAACTCAAAAAAATGTGATATAGGTATTACCGCCTAAATCGAAATTTCGCAGCCTATTTCCGATGCAGCTGGCCCTTTGAATTCAGGTACTCGAAGTAAATTCGTAAAAATACGATAAATTTCGCTAAAATCGAAATTTCACGACCGGCCATAATGCAGATACATATTCAAAATAAATTCATGAAAATACGATGTATTTCGCGTAAATTGAGTTTTCGTGGCCGATACCAATCGCGGCCGGCTGTAATTCAGATACATATTCGGAAAAAAAATCATTAAAAAATCGGTATATTTCGCGTACATCGAAATTTCACCACCGAATCCCGTCGCTGCCGGCCATAATGCAGATACCTATTTGGAATAAATTCAGAAAAATACGATATATTTCGCGTAAATCGAATTTTCGCGGCCGAATTCCATCGCGGTCGGCACTTGTTCAGATACCTATTCGGAAAAAATCGGAAAAATTCGATATATTTCGCGTAAATTGAGTTTTCGTGGCCGATACCCATCGCGGCCGGCTGTAATTCAGATACATATTCGGAATAAATTCATAAAAATACGATATATTTGGTGTAAATTGAATTATCGCGGCCGAATCCCGTCACGGCCGGCCATAATGCAGATAACCTATTCGGAATAAATTCATCAAAATAAGATATATTTCGCGTAAATTGAATTTTCGCGGCCGAATTCCATCGCGGCCGGCCCTTGTTCAAATACCTATTCGGAAAAAAATCATAAAAATTGGCGAAATCGAAAAAAAATGGTAAAAGACAGGCTTGTCAGATGCAGATTTGCCAGATTTTGTTTGAGATAGACATATTTTCGCGGAATTGAAATTTCGCGACCCCCAACATTATTAAAAAAAATTATTATTATTTTTGATTTGTGTAGATGCCACCTTTTTCTATTTAAACCACATCGATCCCAGCTGTCAGAAAGCTTTAGCTTCTATCTCTATCACACGCATTGTGATTTATGTGAAAGTGGAGAGGCATTAAAATTTCCGAATGAAATGGGTTCCATTTGACACAACGCCGTTATGCGATAATGGTCTTTAGAGTAGTGTATTTTAGAGCTCATTATCTCATGTTTATGTCTCGGGTTATTCCAGTGCATTGATAATGATCATTTTTCAAATAGGTGAAATGGGTTTTATTTGTTTATTGGACCTTTTAGAGGCAGAACAAAGGACAAAGCCGGCGCGCCGGCATGACTAATATAACACGAAATGGGTTGTTTTATTGGGCAAGTTAAATGCTTTCAATTATATTTTGTGCTGTAAAAACTTTTTAAGAGGGTAATTATTTTGTTGGGGGATTATATTTTTGAACTTCTTAGGCGGGAAATCCTTTCTTGCGGGAAACATATTAAACAGGAACAAAATGCGTGTTTTGTATGGGAATTTTTCGGGGTTGAAAAAACTGAACTTTTTAGGCGGGAAAACATATTAAACGGGAACTTCTTAAGCGTGTTTGACTGTACTATGTACTTATCTAATTTTTAAATATTACTGCATACATTTTTTTAATGCGCCAAAGTGTCTTTGAAACAGTGATTAAATATTAAAGAAATTTAGTTTGTAATATCGTTATAGTTCCTTTAATACTTACTGCCTTTTAATCAATATTGATACAGTCAAATGTTTTGTTCTAACATAACTTCTTTTATATAGCGACATTAAAATATTATACTTCATAAATATTGGTGTTTTATTTAATTGATATCATTTTTCGTTGATTCCAAAAAATATGATTAAATGATGACTAGTAGGCGGCTGGCGGAGGCAAAATGTATGGCGAGCGATATGCTGAAATAGGCCAAAACCAAATGATCTTTTATAGTTAAGTCTGTTGGCCCCATAAAACAAATTTGACCGGTTAAATAAGTATAATTTAATTGTTTTGCTTTTAATAATGAGCGGCTCTGGAATCTTCGTTTTGCCACCGCCAGCCGCCTACTGACGATGACCCAGTTACAAAGTAAAACACATGGGAAGGAATATGGTATGCATATGAAATTAGACATTAGACTCAGGGCGACATGAAAATTTTCCCATTTGAGAGGCGTGATGATGCTTAGGCATTGTGGATGACATTTGTGGTGTCGTTGCATATCAGGGCTCCTTGTGATGGCTTTGCTCGTTATAGAAGATACACGCGGACTGTGACGGCAGAAATATCACGCACTCTCCTCTTCGGAGTAGCGAGATGAATGCCTTGACTCACTAAAAAATTCATATAAATCAAACTCAGTATACAATATATTATTTCTGCCTGGATGGAGTCCTCCTTATTTGCCCTCTGGAGACAGGAAGCGATTAAATATCGTCCATAAACAAATCTTTCAGATTTTTTTAAGTGAAAACTTTGGTTTTAAAAAAAAGTGGAAACGAGCGACACTAAAAAGAGACAAACACCTTATCTATAGCAGCGGTTGTCAACCTTTTTGAGCCTGACTCTTACTACAAATTTTTTGGTCCCCGTACCCTCTATCTTTTGTACACGTGCAATGAAAAACGTGTATCATTTATAATTTTTTCAAGTCACACAAATGCAATTTTATACAGAGTATAACATGACTTCAGGCATTTTTAACCAGAGATTCTACATGTGAGCCATGATATTGCGTACTCCCAATTCGGCTTCGCGTACCACAGGTTGAAAAACACTGATCTATATGATTTAACCTGCGAGAGAATGAGATAGCAATAAAATATTTATTTAATTCACGGGTACTTGGTTTCAATATAATATGATAAATCCACAGTCCCACGTAAGTCTCCTTTGGTGTAGTGGTATAAACCGCTTTTAGAAACTTTGCAGACATTTAGCTGACTAAGGATCAAATCCTACAAAATCCAAAAAAAAGAAAAGATTTTTGTAAAATCAATATCCAGTCTTCAAACCACTCCAAAATTAACAGGTAAAAGAAAGCGACTACGGAGTAGAAATATAATACGGATAAGAAAAATAGTACGGATAAGAAACCACAAATACTAATAAGATGACCAAATGTATAGATGCACTGGAATTCGATGACAAAAATATGGAAAAAATCATCCTTCACATTGATAAAAGAAAGTGCTTCGTAGTCTCCCCACTCTTGTCTGCTTTAGTTTTTCCGAAGGTTTCACTTCTACAATGTGTGAATTGCACACTCTGATTTTTTAAAATATTTTTCATACCCCAGTTCTCAAAAATATTATTATTAATTTATTTCGCCCGCATTTGTAAGGTTATTGTCATTATTGCAAAAATATTTGTAATAATGAATGTGAATGAGGCAAAGAGTGTGTGCCAAGACCGAGTTGCTTGGCGGTCCGTCCTCTCTGCCTACCCCTGCAAAAACGGCGTGATGGTTAGTTAGTTAATTTTAAAAGAATATTAGGATGTTCAATAATACCCCTCAACTAGCTGCAGTGCTGCACGCTGCACGAATAAATTATATTGATACAATGATTTTATCCATGGATTTAAGACAGCTGTCAAACGAAAATTAAAATGTATTTGGTTGCAAAAGCTCTTATAAGTCTAAATATATGTAATACCTGATTAAATATTTAGTCTTGGTAAAAAAATCATATAACTAATCAAATATACTATTTATAAAAACGCTCCTACTATTTCTACCTCACGGGATTGTGCAGATCGGTATGTTTGACGTGTGTCAATAGTCACAACAGAGATTTAGTTTTGTTGACATTACAAAGAGAAGATACACCCAACTGAAGATGTTTGGAAAACTCACCATGACCGAGAAGGATACGTTCCTGGAGCGTACCAAAGCCGCCCGGGAGGAACGAGAAATGGAAAAGAAGAAAGAAATATGCGCAACAAAATTACAAGCAGTGGTCAGGGGTTGGATTTGCAGGATAAAATTCACAAGAACAATTCAGTATGTGTTTTTATCTTTATCCTAATGTTTTTTTTTAATTTCTTGCCTATTGTATTTAATTTTGCAGAGCAGTATATTAATATACAATATGATAGATTGTACCACCCTATCCAACAATACTGTCCCGGTGAGACCGGTATACCAGGGGGTGCTGATTTGTTAGGATTTGGGACACAATAAGCCAATATTGGAATTTAGGATGGACAGGAATAAAGGAATTTATTGATCAATCATTGTTATTCTTTTTTATATGTCTTATATTCTTGACTTTTCTTGACTCATCTAGGCTCTCTGAACTTCTAGACTCTTCTTGACTCTTCTTGGCTCGCCTGCTTTTGCATCTTCTCCCCCCTCTTGCTTCTTGTCTCTTCTTATCTTATCTTGCTTCTTCTGGCTTCCTCTTGCTCCTTCATGCTCCTTCTTAACTCTTCTTGGCTCTCCTAGTCTCTTCTTGTATCTTCTTGTATCTTCCTGGCTCTTCTTGCCCACTCTAATCTATTCTCTCTCTTTATTGCTCCTTCATTACTCTTCTTGCCTTCTCTCGCTTCTCATAGCCTCTCCCTTCTTCTTCCCGCTTACCCTTTTCCTCTTGCCTATTTTTTACTCTTCCAGTGTTTCATTGCATCTTCCTCCTTCCTGTTTCATCTAGTCTTCTTTTGCCTCGTCATAGCTCTTCTTGTCTCTTTTCTAGTCTGGTCTCAACAAGATTAAAATCACCGGTAAACCAATACCTACACAACTCGATGCTCAATATAACTTTGTTATTTTTTATTACCGTTGATGTTATGAATGTCTTCTAGCGCAAAAATAACAGTCATTATGAGATTAATAATTCTAAACATGACCCATGTCTGTCTTCACCTCGAGTTCAGTGCTTCAACAGTTGAATACCGCTGTTCCAGATCGCGAGAGCTTAAGGGAATAAACAAATCGTCAAGCAATAAACAAAATTGAAATAGAAGTTATCTTATTAGATTTCTTTGTATGTTGAAATCCTTTGTCTTCTATCGAATTCACTTGCAAACTTTAAAGTCATTCTTACCACTATTGTCACGAAGCAAAACCAAATGTCACAAATTGTAAAGCTTTCACTAAAATACTATTTTGACATACATATTTTCAAAGACTAGCCCAAAGGAGCCACAGTTAGAAAAATAAGTACGGAATCGATCGAAACAAATCATGTCAGAACGAACCGCCCGGGAATAATCCAGAGGGTTATATTAATGTGGATAAATTACTTTTGTTACCATCAATAATATTCTATGTACTACATCTCGAAATTCCCTTGAGTTTATTGTAAATCTAAAATTAGTTTTCATATTTTGGGGTAATTTCTCTATCTGCAAATCTTTACTGCAGAGGAGCAAATTTTTGGTTTGTTTTTGAAGAAAAAAATCTGTATTTTGTTGCGTAAAAAATGGACTTGCTGACTACAGTGTTTTATGTCATGCGCTTCGATATCTTTTTAGAAATGTTCCCAAATTGACAGTACTCATTGTTTATTTGTAAATTATAATAAGTAATATTTTATTTTAACCTATTTGAGACGAGTGTCATGTATGCATGCCAATTCGGGCAATTTCGCCTATATAATCATGTTTTTAGCATTTTATTTGATTCTGCCAGGAAATCCGTAATCCCTGTGAATTCCGTTGCCCACAAAATTCTATAATTTTTTTTTTTAATTTTTCAAAATTCCTAACAATTTCCAATTTTTCCTGTTTCTCTGACAGACCGCTAAATTTTCGGACATCTCAGGGAAATTGCTGTCAAACTATTTCGCCAAACGTCTCCAAGGAATAGTAGATAGAGCTATTCGTACAACATACAGGCCGGACCGATGCCGCCCTCAAGACTGAGGCGAGCGAGGCCGCGCCGTGCCGATGAATGTGGTTGAGTGAAAGAGCGAGACACAATGAGCGTTGCGGGGTTGTCGAAGGGTATAGGGGTAGAGGGCAACGCGGGCTATGACGGACGGCGAGAATAACGTGACCCTGTCAATCGGCGATTCGGTGTCATTTGCGCGCGTTTGTTTTGTGTTGAACTCACGTTTTTGAATTTATTTATACAATATTTTTGACCTTTATTGTTTTTTTTTATATTTTACCCCCTGCGACCCCTTTGTAGAGACCCCCTGGGGGGTCGCGACCCACAGGTTGAAAAACACTGGTTTAGATAATGAAATGTTTGGTTGTTGTATCTTTGAACTGTTTAGATTACATCCACCATCTTTGAATATGTTTTAAGCGACACTATATTCAATTAAAATGAGATATATAAATCGCAAAAAATCTGCCCGTGCATCACAAATTCTTTAACATCATCGTCGTAAAAAGGTTAAAGATGTGTGAAATACATAACCTGCTATTCAAATAAATTAAATTAATTATTGAATATACATCTTTACATAGTATAAAATGAAGTCGCTCACAATGTTTGTGCTCTTAGATCTTTTAAACTACGCAACAGATTTTCATGCAGTTTTCACCAATAGATAGAGTGATTCAAGAGGAAGGTTTATATGTATAATACATGCTAATTATAGTAGAGGAAAGCCGAGAAATTCAAATATTCAATTCAGGCATCATTACATAGTATAAAATGAAGTCGCTCAAAATGTTTGTGCACTTAGATCTTTTAAAATACGCAACGGATTTTCATGCGGTTTTCACCAATAGATAGAGTGATTCAAGAGGAAGGATTATATGTATAATACATGCTTATTATAGTAGATAAAAGCCGAGAAATTCAAATATTCAATTCAGGCAGCGGGCAGCTGGTAAGTGGGTGGTGTGGATTTTATAAAGTTTGGGTAATGGCATTGTGTTTCGTTAGCCACAGCAACTTATGTCCGGGTCTGCTAGTATTTTATAAATAGTGGTCACACATTTTAATGATCATGATTAGAACAGTAATTGTTTAGGTATTAGTGAATATTCCACTTGTTTTAGTCCCTTACACTGTACAAACCTTTTTCATAAAACATTATGTCAATAATTTGTTTTTTAAATAAATTTAGCGAGGAGTTTGACAAGATGTTCCCGGCCAGTCCGAGTGACGAGGAGGAATGTGTGGTTCTCTCCAGCAACCTGATCCCAGCCATTGAGGTGTACCGCACGGCCCGGAGACTGTTCCTGATCTACAAGTTTGAGCGGGACAAACAGCGGATTGAGCGCCTCTGTCGATACATCCTCGCCAGTCTGCAGTCCGAGTCTGTCAAACTGTCCTATGTGGGGGTTTTCTTGATCAAAGAACACAGGTACCTTCATATTGGAAACATTTACGATTTCATTATATTCAATTTTTTGTTGTAGCTTCTTTGCTGTTATTTGGAGCCATTTGAAAAATTGATTTGTTTGAACTACAATTCATAAATCTAACCTAACCTTACTTAATCTAGCTTAATGGCTCATTTTAATATCTATCTTCTATATGAATAAAAATGAATTTCCGAAATGTTTGTATGCGCATAACTTCCGAACGACTACACTAAATTGGATAATTTTTATTTTTTGTCTTCGTTATTGCCAGGACAAAGTTTGTATAAAACTACTGGTGAGCTCTGGAATTATGAAATTTGTATAAAAGAATTGCAATAGGTAGCACGCGAGCTGCTTGAAAACTGAATGTAACGGGAATGAATGTATGGAATGCAGGAAGGGGCAGGGGCGTGCACTCCATATAGGCACATAAGCACTGCCTACCCTCCCGTTTTTGTAAATTATAAGCATTTAAATAATATTATAATTTATAAAATTATTGCTAAAAATAAATACACACTTTCAAAAATAAAAGCGAAAAAGCTGAGCAACCGAAACTACGCGAGCAACACATCAAACGGCTTACTACAAACGCGGTATAAACTGTAACTAGAAACCACACGCGCGCCCTCCAATTGCCTCACTAAAATGCGGTCTAAGCAGGAATTATTTCTGACTTGAGCTAACTTCATACAAGACATAATTTAATGTTTACGAAATGCACAAAGCATAGAGTAGAACTGTCGATTTGGATTTGTTTCTATGAGGTTTTTTTGTTAGTATTAAGCAGTGCTTTCTAGAACAAAATTAGCAAATGGCAATCAGTGACGACAAAAATATCTGTTGTTATGTACTTCTATCAAATAGTTGTCTTTCATAAATGCTAATTGTCGGTTCAAAAACATTTGTCGTACTTTAATTCTGAAATTATCTGATAGAATATGGAAATTTTAATCTGTGAAACTTGTTGTATTTTCTTACTGCCTACCCTGATCAAAAACTCTGTGCACGCCCCTGGGAAGGGGGGAGGGGAACTCAAGTAGGAGGTTCGCGGGAGGGGGGAGGGGAACCCGGGAGGGGGGAGTGGAACCTGGGAGGGGGGAGGGGAACTTGGGAGGGGGTTCGCAGAACGGGGGAAGGAGGGGAATGCAGTGGGGAAAGGGAAGGTGGAGGAGGCGGAGTGGGAATGCGAGAGGGGAAGGGGATGCGGGAGAGGAAGGGGAGGCGGAAGGGGAACGGGAATGGGACGAATGGGAAAGGACAGGCAGGGAGAAACAATTTCTTTATTAAATGGCATAGCAACACATGCCGGGTAAGCAGCTATTTTGTAATAAAAATAAGATTAAATGAGAATTTATTTGAATCAATAATCACAATAAAAATTACATAACTAAAACATTTAAAGCCTCAATAACACAGGACGAGTTTACAAGCTACTATCTGGGAAATTCACTATCTGTTAGTAAACTCGCTCAGAGTCATCATGTTACTTGCTAACTAGCAGATTGTTGACTAACTACGGAAAAAGTTGAAAGGTCGTCAACTTTACTCGCCACACGCTAACTCATGATTGGATTATTTTTGTTTTCAATATGGCTGCCAAAAAGCAGCTGATTTCGACTATCAAACGTCTGAAGAAGTAGTTCAAGTTATTCCCGCTACTGGAGCTAGCAACTACGTGCGAGCCGTTTCCTACAAAAATTTTGTCGGAAATAGTTCGTTCAGGAATCATTATTTTAGCGCATGTTATAAAAAATTAGTTAAAAAGGAAAGAAAAACGTCACAGAAGAGTGTTGGTAAAATCCTGGATGGAAAGACGTGAGAAACATGGTGCATCTAACAATTTACTAAAAGAGTTGAAGGATGAAGATCCGTTGGCTTATCAAAATATTTTGAGGTTAAGCTCTGCCCATTTTGATGATTTACTACAGATGGTAGATAGAATGCTAAAAAATAAAGATACTAAAATGAGAATGGCAATCCCAGTTGTCACAAAACTGGAAATTACACTACGTTATCTAGCAACTGGCGATTCTTTCAAGTCTCTAGCATACATATTTCGGGTTCCGGAATCAATTCAACTCGCTAGGTTGTTCGCTACTGAGCGAGTGGACAGTTTTGTGTGTCTTCATGACAATCTCACTCGCTGATTGACCTGTGTTTTTGCAGCAACATGGATACAACAAATTTACACTAAAACACGAAATCCTACGAATAACGAATTTCACGCTAAAACAGGTTTTAAAATCTGGCAACAGTGCAATTTTTAGTAATGTTCATACTAAATTTTTGTTTTCAATGTTTTCATTCATGGCCACTAGATGGGGGCACCGGCGCATTCGCTGTTCACAATGAAAACATATTTTAAGCTGCGAAAGATTGTTTGGGTACGGCGATGTGTTTTGTAATATTACAAAAGTGATCGTAATTTTTATTAATATGACCAATTCACTCTTCTATTCATGTAATTAATATATTTGCCGTGTTATTTGTGTGGTTTTACATCAGTTTAATCAAGTTATTGCACAATAAACAGTACTTAAAAGTTAAACTGTCAAAATATTGTTTTGGGTTACATAAAAGTTTAAATTTACGTTTTTAAATCTTTATTTTATGAGAATTTCTTAAAAGTGGTGTTTTTTTTTTAATATTAATATCTAATATATGTGGTGGTAAACTTATCAAAGAAATCAACATCTTTAGTGGTGCAAGAAATGTGTTGAAATGTCAGAGATATTTTTTAGGTTATTCTTTTGGCAATAAAAAAAACATTGAAATTTTTTATTATATTTTTATTGTATGCACGAGGAAAAAGTGAGGTGACAGTTTCATTTCAAAATTATTATATAAAGGGACTGTATTTTTTTAATTTTGATTTTTTTTAAATTTCTGTACACTTTCATTAAAAATGTTTTGGTAAGAATATTTTTTCCATTTTTTCCGTGTTTGAATGTTCAAATATGGCAGTTTTTTTTAATTAAAGTGTATTTCAAATACACAAATCTAAAAGGTAATTTTATCTAGTTTTTAAAAATGGTATTTGTTTTTACGGCACCTTCAAAAATAAGAAATATAGGGTCCGCCAAATAACTTTTTTTTTTTGAAAACAGGGCGCAAAACATCGAGTGTAGCTTCGGCTGTGTGGCACGTAGCGCCGTCCTGTTGAAACCAAATGTTGCCAATATCCTCCTCTTCAATTTTTGTGAACAAAAATTCGTTCAACATGGCCCGATAACGATCGCCATTGACTGTAACGGCCACTCCTTGCTCATTTTCAAAAAAATGGCCCAATTATGCCTCTGGACCAAAATCCGCACCAAACAGTGACTCGTTTTGGGTGTACCGGCTTTTCAATGTATGCGTGCGGGTTTTCTGTGCCCCAAATACGACAATTTTGCTTGTTTACATACCCGCCAAGATCAAAATGAGCTTCATCCGAAAAGATGATTTTTTTGGCAAAATCGGCATCTTCTGTAAGTCGATCGCAGGCCCACTCAGCGAAGCGAAAACGCATTGGATGGTCAGATATTCGCTCAGCGGAAGGATAAAACTAATTATCTGTCAAATCAGACATGAGCTAAGTGTTACCATTCACGAAATAAGCACTAGTTGAAAAAAAAAACTTTAGATGGCGGACCCTATATATAGAACATTCAAAATACTTTGGAAATTTCCAAATTTTGTTCAGACATCATCCCTAAAACAGAGATAAACTATCCCCCCAGGCTGTGTAAACGGTGTGTATTTTTTTCCAAGAACAATTTTTTATTTAGTAATGTTTTCACATCCGTGGCCGTTTGTCAATTGAATAAATTTTTCACGGGGTTTTTTAGTAAGGCCGTTAGTAGATAGTAGCTTGTAAACTCGCCCTGTGTCATCAAGGCTTAATACTGATAAACTTTTGGTTTTGATAAAGCTTTCCATATGCTTTAACTGTGTATTTTGAAGATGAAAAAGAGCTTTGGAAATGTTTATATATTATACCTAAATTATTAAAGATGTGTATTTTATAATAAAAGAAAATAGTTTTCAAATTGTTAAGTTTACAAACAAAAGTTTCAATGTTAGGCTTGTATTCTGGTTATGAATTCAGCTTCTAAAAGTAGTTAACCTTTATTATAGTTTCTTTATTTGGCTGCTGTTATTTTGATTTGGAAAAAGTAGTGTTAGTTTCTTTATTTGGTTTCTGTTCCTTCGGTTGTGGTCCAAATCAGTGGCGGCCGCTGCCCTAAAAATGTGGCGGTTCACTGATAATCCGTACCTATGAGATAACGCCTACTAAGCAACATTAGGTAAAAATAATTCCACTAATTTTATTTGGAGAGAAGGTCTATTCTAAGCTGTTTTCGAAGGGCGAAAACTTATAACATATAACATATCGCTTTTAAATAATTTTTCTTTTTTGTACAGATCTTTTTTCTGTACTAAGAAAATAGAAACAACACAAATTTTTCGTAAATAAATCTTGAATTTCAACCCAAAAAACTTTTTTTTTTACAATGTTTTATTTTATTTTATATTTCATAAAATAAAATAAATTTTAAAGTAGTGTAAGAAGAATATACGACGCAAATATGAATGGTAGAAGAAGTCGGGGACGCCCGAGGAAGACATGGTACGATCAAGTGAATCAGATACTTGAGTCGGGTCATGTCAAAAATCAGAATAATAGTAGAGAATGTATGAGACGATGTATGAATGTGAGTGAGACAAAGAGTGTGTGCCAAGACCGAGTTGTTTGGCCGTCCGTCCTCTCTGCCTACCTCTGCGGGGAAACGGCGTGATGGTTAGTTAGTTAGTTTTATATTTCATTATAAACAGTATACAAATAGTATTTATATACAATGTATAAACAGTACGTGGGCAAAATTGTCAAAGTTACCTATAAAAAATTAAATCCCTTAATGATGTGCGTTTTATAATTTAATACACAAATCAATAAAAAAGAATATATATGTAAAATTTAGGTATTGACTGAACCTTTTGATTAAAAAAAGAATTATTCAGTTTGGTTAAGTATTTTTGCCGCAAATCCAAATTAAAGTTTGTATGATAAAGGCCGCCCGGTGGCACACGAATATAGCTTAATTTTTCATACATATTGCTGGCGTTGCGCGCTGGCGATGTTTGTGATATTCGGTGCAAAAACATAATTCGTTCCGCGTGCAATCGGCCTGCACGCGGGGAACAAGGCAGCTTCGCGCGGAACTTAGAGAATCCGCTCTCACTGATTCATACTATATTAGGCATTATATTGGTAGGTGATGTTTTTAATGAGATTCATAGATTTTATATTTTTCAGTAAGATATTATAAAGTAATTTTAGGCGATATAATTTACCAGTGCTGCACACGAACGCACTGTGCAACCAGCCGCCCTTGGTCCAAATAACTGGCTGTCTCGATGAACCGGTGTACCAATTAAGCGGAATCGACTGTATATATGTATGTATATATTTTTTGTATTTATTTCCAGTATTGCTTGGATAACTCACATAAAGGAGCTTTTATTCAAATGTTGCCAGTACTTGGATATATTGAGGCCAGAATCTCCCACAGATATGCAAATAATCCTATTGCATCTGCATACGTTGGTGGCGTTCACGGCTACCAGCACGTGGGCCATCACTAAGTTAAAACATCTAGAAAAATTAAGGCCTGGGATGACCCAGTTGTGTGCCAATATCATGGGAGCTTTATTCCACCGAGGATACTATCTTGTTTTAAAGGTTAGTATTTACGATAGTATTTAGTAGTCACTGTTTTCGTAATTGTTTTCGTATTTGTTTTTTTGCAAAATAATGTGTTTGTAAATTGTACCCTCTTACCAGATAATGTGTTAATATTTCAATAAAAATTGTACATATATGTCAATCGTCCAGTTGAATTCAGTCATCTCCAAATACTAAGTTTTTAGATAATGAGGAAAGCAATATTCGAATTCTCACCATAAATCAAATATTATTTACAAGCGTCTATATTTTGCATACTACATTTATCTAAAATAACACCAGGAGGCATAACGGTCCGGTACATTAGTATCACATTTTGAAATATCCTACTTGAAAACATCAACATTTTGTTTAATTCGCCACAAGTTTTTCTGTATTATACGTGGGTAGGCTGAAAAGTAATGCACACATGCTTATACAGCGTGAACAAAATTACAGTTAGAAACGCGCTAGGTGGAATACGGAAGTGACATTCCTCCTCTATACGTATGCGCAAGTTTGAGGTCGTTGAAGTCATCCAGTGTATTTTGAGAGGCGGAAGTATGGAGACATGTTTTAGTGTTTTGTCAATGCAAGGTAAACAGCATGCTGTTATCGAATTTTTAACTGCCGAAAAAGTGACTCCTACTGAGATGCATCGTCATTTAAATGATGTTTTTGATGACGATGCTATTGGTAGGTTTACTGTAAGCCGATAGGTAATAAAATTTTTGTGATCCTGGAAAAGTAATAATTGTTGATGAAACACGCAGCGGAAGTCCGATCATTGGTACAGACGATAAACAATCCAAACTCTTCCACGATTTGATTCAAAATGACCGGCGAATCACTTAAAAGCGTATAACAAACCATTTTGGAATAACCAAGAAAGTGTCAGCTACATTTTTGAAAATTAGGATACCGTAAAATCTGTGGACGATTGGTACCACGCCGTTTCACAGGCGAAAACAAACAGCGTTGATTGGAGCTCCTGCAAAACCTGAAGTTTGAACCGATTCCACACCCTTCTTACTCCCACGATCTTTTGCCTTGCAATTTTTATTTTTTTCCTCTACTCAAGAGACACTTCAAGGGTAATCATTACACCTCCGATGATGAGGTGAAAACAGCTGTCAAGTCCTGGATTTGAGAAATGTCGAAAGAATTTTTCAGTTACGTAATGAAAAAACTTGTTACACGTTGGGAGAAATCAGTTAGTCTTAACGGTGACTGTGTTGAAAAATAAATATATGATTTTGAAGCTTAATAATAAGGAAGTTGAGTGAAAAATATTTTGACTTATAAAAAATATGTTCATGTAGATCAAAAAATATCGATTCTAAATATATAAATATATTTCTATATTATTATTCTTAGAATTAATTAAACGTTCTTAAAAAATGATTAACCGCCTATAAACTAAAAACGCTTCATGATTGGTCAAAAGAATTCTGACGTCATCTGTTCCGGCGTTTGTACGATCGTGATCGTGCATCTCTTTCTATTACATGGGAGATGGTTTATTTATGATGAGACAGGTTGTATAGGCCAAACGCTTACTTTACAGACAGAACTGGACAGCAAACTGCAGAAATAAATTAACGTTCATATCACAAAAACATAAAAACCGTACAAAAATAGTTTTAATATAAACACACAAATAAATATTTAGTTTAAATAAATAGAGAAGCAAACTTCATTTCATTTAACAACTAAACATTTTAATGTAAAAATATATTTGTCTCACTTGCACAAGTCACGAGAATAATGCCGGCGCTATGATATAGACAAAGACAGAAAACAGACCTGTGTTGGTGGGGTGGTGTTGCTTACCATTTGAAATTTTACCCCATATAAAAAATGAAATTTAGTTAGTCCGTTATAAAATAAACTAATTAAAATTATTTTGAATATGTGTTTTTTATTATATGACTAAAAGTAAGCATAACTAATGAAATAATTAAGAAATTTTTGTTCCAGTATTTTTTATTGTACCAATAGCATATACCTAATACTCAAAAGGAAAGTGTTTTAAAAGGTGTTTTCAAAGTTTTTTTCTCAGCAATCGAATTATTTCCACCCACTTCCCACGGCATCCTACATATTTAGGTGCCCTGCAAAATTATTAATATAAAATACTTTAAAAAATAATTACTAGATTGTTCATTAATATACAAAAATAAATTGTAATGACTTCTTTTGTATGAAGATTAAAACTTAATTTTTGTTATTATTTCCAAAATATTTTAAATGACAGGTTACCTTCATAGTAACTTTTTCCATAAATTATGTATTCTACCAATAATGTGGTAAAACCAAAACGACTTTTTAGTGGCAACACTGAACCTATTTTATAGTATTTGGCATTATTATTTCAATTTATGCGTTTTTAAAAATAAATATGAATATGTAAACAATAAACTTCCGTGTGGAAAGTAATTCCGCTTGATTTATTATGTGTTTGTATCCTTGAATCGCATTCTTCACGACGTACTTACCCATTTTGTAAAACGAACCGCTAGTTCGAGAACAACTGTCAGTTGAAAGATACCGTGCTTAGCAGTTCAGGCCGCGGGAGAAACACAAATTCGGACTTAAAAAAATTAATTTAACTATGAAATCTTGATCAATTTTGTTTTTTTTTTAATGCCATTAATTCTGATAGACGTTTAACATTGATAAAAAAAAATGACTGGAATTCCTTATTGAAGAATTTAAAAAAATCTTCATACAAATGATGTCACACACACACCCCGTCTCATACCGCTCGGATTCCGCTCGTTTTGGCGGGCTTAATAAAATTTAAACTTGGAGAATTAATTTAATTATGAAAATGAACTTTAAAAAAAAATATATTACTGGTATTTAAGTTTGAATGTTAACATTGATTAAAAAAATATATACTCAACTTCCTTATTGTACTTTAATGTACTTTTTGCCCGATCTTGCCAATGACATTATATTATAAATAGACTCGCCATAGTCTCACATACTCACAATATAATGTGGAAAGCAAGCAACACTCTTTTGTTTTCAGCGGTTTTCAGTATAATTTCTAAATTCAAAAGTTCATTCCTGTGTGATAAAGACAGACAATCAAAGAATGTACGTGAGTGAATGTAATAGATATATATTAGGGCGGCTTATTAGTTTCTTCGCCGAATACTACTGTCACATCACGGGTGTGACCTATGGGTGTGACTGAGATAACAAGATACTCTTATTCGGTTACACAATATGACAGGGAAGGGTAAAGGCGGGTAAAACGTGACACACGGGCAAATATTTTTATATTTATTATATGAGTTTTCATTAGTAATACAATATTGGTACTATTATAGTAGTATTGTTAAGTACATATTTTATTATACAGTACAGGTTATAGGTTCAAATGATTATACAAATCTATACAGATTAATAACACCTAGGACCGTTACTATTTACAATTTTCATCAACGACATTATTAAATTAATAAACGCGTTACGCTTCGTACGTTTTACCCCATCTTTCCCAATGGAATAAAACGAATGCGGGACGCTGTGTGAACCGACTTACTGTTAGTAGGTTGTCCTTGTTATGCTTATGTCACTTTGTGATGCAATTTTCGCTGTCTCCTTTTCGACTATTTGCCGTTTAATTGAAGCATTTTCTCATCACGCAGGAGCGCTTTGCAATACAATTTACTTACTGGTAAGACACGACCTCACTCGACGCGTAGCAGTTTAGTACTAAAGTACTAGAAATAGAGACAGCTACAATCGTATTGTGTTTGGCTTCCCACTTTTAGATTTCTACCCCGCATCCAGTATTAATGTTTTGGATCTTGCTGTTTGTTTTTGTTCTTGTTTTACAAGCATGTGTGCATTACTTTTCAGCCTATCCTAGTAATTGATTTGGTGGTGTTTATGAGTAATTGGAGTATTGTATCAGATAGATACACTTTTACATATTATTGCATACTCAACTCAAATTTCGATTTTTCGAAGATGTCTGACTGATCACTGGACAGGCGATGTATTTTTATCCTATGCAGTTTCCCCAAGATAGCTACTACTTTTATTTAGAGAAATGTTATTTTTTCTCTCCAATGTTATAAAAAAGTATACTATATATAATGAAGACATACAAAAATATTTTATAATAGTTGTAAAATTTGTAATGATATAGTTGTAAAATTTGTATGTATAAAAAGTTGTAATATTTCTAAAATTTCTATCAAAATCTATTCTATCTACAATTGTGTTCTTATTTTTACAGTCTCTGCTAGTACGTGGGCTGTGTCGAGAAAGGGTTGCCTTAAAAAGCGTTTCTCTGACGGCCATCATAACTCTGTCCATGAGGCCACTGATTTCATCCCAGTTCTCGGAGAAGCTTTTCACAATGTACATAATCCAAATACTCTCTGTTCCTGGGCTTGTCCACCACATGGAACTGATAGCACCAGAGGTAACGGTTTTATTTATCTTATATCTTCTGAAATAAATGCACGTGTTTACCTTTAAAATTCACCTTAAATTCTATTTGTTCAGTTTTCGGAACAACTCATGTATTTCTCATAGAAATCGTTGTCTCCCTTACTATCATAGTGAGAAATATGATTTAAACGGTGTTAGAAGGAGAAAATACCACGCTTTATAATCAAATATAAAAAACAACCACAAAAGAGGTAAAATGTAGACCTTTATGAAATCAAAGTTTCAAATCACCATTTCAAATAAATTTTTGATATTTGGCTAATTTTTTATTATTTACTAGCTGGTTCCCGGCACGCGTTGCTATGCCATTCAAATAAATAACTTGTTTCTCCCCGCTTGTCCATTCTCATGCGTCCCCTAACCCCTCCCGTGTCCCCTTCCCCTCCTGCGTTCCCCTTCCACCTCCCCCCTCCCTTGTCACCCTTTTCTGCGAACCCCACCTCCTTCGTTACCCTCCCCCTCCTGCCTTCCCTCCCTGCGGCTGAAACATTTGAAATATACACATTTTCAAACCACTCGCGCACCACCTGCAGTAATTTTTTTATACAAATTTCATGACGTTAGGGCTTATCATTATATATAGAAACACTCTTCTGCTAAAATGAAATGTTCTGTAAAAAACTGATCAATCCATCGATTACTTTCCGAGATTTGCGGACCTGAACGTGAAGACACTATTTTTTTTATACAAATTTCATAAACCGGAGCTTACCATTATATATACCTTTTTTTTCCCTTTTTTTTTGACCCTCTGACAAAATGTCATCAAGGCCGGAGGGGTTAAATACTGCAGTTATTTTACCCTGACAGTGTTTCAAATAGGTATAAGATAATAATGACTAGTCTTTGCTCTGTTTGAGAGGTTTCTTGTAGTGATGAGTCGTTCATGAACAAGCCGCACAATTGAGCTACCTCTTTTTGATGAGCCATTTTTTTGTTTTACAATAATTCAACTATTAACCTCACTACGACTATAAATAACTGTTTTACAAACAACTTTATGTTTTTACGTTTCTGAGAAAAAAGCTAAAAGAATGACACAAATGCACCAGAGTGGTCATTCCAGAAAAAACCGATACCAGGAGTCGTACGTTAATTTATTTTTGTTATTTTTCCAGTGCCTGGCAGCTTACAAATCTCACGCAATGTTAGACAAGAGTGTTGAGTTTCTGAGCACCGATCAGAACCTGCGTATAGTGTTCAACACGCTGGAAGGAAACCTAGCCCTATGTCTCCTGGCTAACATTGTGCATCTTGCCAGTATGGATGAGAGAACGTCTGGCGATATATATTTCCCCTCATTTGTGGTGAGCTTTTATTTTATTTAAATTTAAACACCTTGAAAAGCATGCTTTTACTTTGTTTCTATCCTGCTGCATTCTTCTTCCGTGTGGTCACTCCACCTCTTCCTCGGTTTGCCTCTAGAACTCCAGACTCTCTTCACCGGGGCACTTGTGATCTGGCATTCCTTCCGTATGACCCGTCCTTCAACAGAACTTACAATGGTTAAATAATATGTTAGCTAATTATTTTTAATCCCCAGGTTGTAGTGACCCGATTCCTGGAATGGTGCCAACAGCTCGTGGTGGGCAAGCAGTCCCAGCTCAGCAGTTGGCACCCTGTGCTGGGCTGGGTGGTGGGGGGAGCAGGAGGGCCGGGGGGCTCGGGACACGGGGGCGCCGCCAAGGCCCGGGGGCAGCTGGGCCGGCTGTGGGGCGCGGCGCTGCTCAAGCGGCTGCTGGCGGAGCCCCTGCAGCACTGCATGGAGACGCTGCCGCAGCCACCTGTGCAGCAGCAGACCGCCACAACTTCAACGAATGCGGCCGTTAACTTTGTAAGGAGGGCGATTGAAGCCAGGACAAATAGGTAAGCTCAGTTTGTTTGTTTTCAGTGGAAATAAACCCACTTTTATATTTTTAAGACGTTTATGAAGTGTCATTGTTCTGTTCAATTGTTCCTTCAACAGATGTCATTAGTATATGGAGTTGTATGTAGTTTTGAGGTATCTCTACAGATGTCAGTAAAATAGTACCTTAGAAGAGTGTCGACTATTGTCGTTTGTGTCTAATGCACAAACTAATATCGAAAATCGCCGATGATACACGATAGACAACGGGGCTCCGGCAGTGTTGGGTTCCCTAGCTTCAGAATAACTTAGAACTTCCAATGGGACGGACGTCTTGTCCATTCATTGTAAACTTTACGATAACGTAAATAAAGCAACTTGTAATCTCTACGAACCTCGATCTTTATTGGAGTTTTCCTGAAAATATTTGAAGTAATCTCAATCACTGGGATCGGAGTTCATCACATGAGGTAGTGTTAATATATTATTGCAAGATATAGGGATGGTCCGACACTCCGCAGGGAACCCACTTTCACAGTACAATTCTAAATGTGCACTGGCATTTTTTACGGAATTCAATATGATTGAGATATAGGTTTTTTTATTGGTACAATTAATTTACTATTTTTTACATACAATTTTTTTGGTACAATCGTTGGGTTTATGTAAGGTGTTTTTTTTAGAATCTGTGTTGTACAGTGCTTTCATTTACTAACACAGTTCTTTTACAGGGCGAATTCATCGAAGAATTACAGAAAACTAGGATCTCCTGAATGCACAAATATAGCTCTAATTTGTTCCATGTACCAAACGGCTTTAACTACAATGTCTCAACTCAAACTGGACATTGTTACTGGTAATTATCATTTCTAAAAATATATCTTCTAATTCTATTTATGCTTTTTAAGTATAATTGTAACACTAAAAATCCTTTACACTTGTTTGTTTATCTCACTTAGGGCAGTTTGTTCCAAAGAAATTCAAATGTAACATTGTCATCAAATGGCCATTCAGCGCCATTTTTTCGGCCACACCGATTTTAGGTGTTTTTCAGCTTTTAAACAAATTGTGATGGTATAATAGGACGAATATCATGTTGTTAAGCTTATCAATTTATTACAATTTGACAGAAAGCTGAAACGTACCTAGAATCGGTGTTTAACGGGGACCTTTTAAGTGTCAAAAAAAGAAAATGGTGCTGAATGACCATTTGATGACAATGTTGCATTTGAATTTCTGTGAAAAATCTTTGGCCTTTAGTGTTACCAGTCTAAAGATAATATCCATTAGGTATTGTTGAAACCAAACTAGTTGAAAATAAACAAGTGGTTATAAGTTGTTATATTGTGTTAAAAAGTAGAAAATTTAGTCATTCTTTTGGTGGTGTTATTTTTCATCCTAAAAATTGCTTTATTGTAGGTCTCTGTAACCAAGATCTGATTCTTTATTACCTCTGGATGTTTATCTGCTCCCTTGGGTCCAATTGTGGCCTGAAATCCTTCATGGACCTATTGGCCATAAATACCAAAACGACAGCTCCCGAATTCCAAATCCTCATTCTGTTTTCGGACTGTATGACTCACTATGTCACGTAAGTCTTAACAAATACATTTTTAAAGTATTAAATTATTTTATGTAAGAAACCATCTAATTGTATTGCAGATTTCCAAGAATATATTGATTAGTTCTTTAATCTCAAATACTTTCTCATTTCCGCATCGCTCCGTCTCTTACTATTTAGGGCGAGGGATGCTATTGGTTAGTTTTCACCCCGCCGCTCAGCTTACAAATGTAATCTCTGAAAGTTTTGGCGCTAAACCATCTACTGCGGAGTTCAGCTAACCTAGAAAATACTCGTTGAAACCCTTTTGAACGAACGGTTACGGGAACAATTGTGTTTACTTTGGGAGGACTGACACTGGTGTAACCTGTTTTATTAGTAAACCCATAAAGTTATTGTTAAAGTTGTGGCGACCAGATCGACGGCCGCCCACTTTGCCACGATCTTTGCGCCGCCACTGATACAGCCAGCATATTCTCGAAAGGTACAACCTACCTACAATTGTAGTGTTTCATGCCGCACACGGCTACACATTTCGGGAAGCACATCGAAAGGCCTCGACTCAACAGCCGTCACAATGTTACGGCCGCGGAATGTTCCAGAGTCTTCTCTACTTTGCGCGGGCGCTCAATATTACTTGGCGTTCCGGTTAGCTACTCACATGGTCGGCTATATAAGCCCAGCGACACAACGCTAGTCAGTCAGTCAGTTCCAGTCTCTAGTTCAGTAACAGTGTGCCAACATACAGACAACAGTGCATCATGTGATAACGTTTCCAGTGCTGTAACCGGCCAGACTCTCGGCGACTCACTGCCGACTGTGCCGGTGCATTAATAACCTTCGAGGACACATCAACTCGCAGCTAATATGGTCCATTGCACCATCAGCTCAAGAGACACAATTGCCCACGATAAGGCCCGCCGCATCTTCTTGTCACGTGCGCAGCAACTCCAATTCTCCTCACAAGGTTCACCGCAGCTCATCTCCGCGACTCACTGCGTCGAGCATCCATCCTGGACGTCAAGGCCTTCTCCACCACCACGGTGCAGAACTACATGCTGGCGACATGCAGACCCGAGGTCTGCTCCACCACGCATCACTGACCTTCATCACTGCATCACCTACGAGCCTCATCATCATCGCTCCTGTCTGCAAACTTTTACTCCACACCATATTTACCATCGCTACGAAGCAGCAATAAAGACTGACTCAATACCACGACTGACGCCTTTCATTTAATCGTCCCCCGTCTCTGCCGATCCGCGCGTCCGCTCCCTCAAAGTTTATTATGATGTGTTGCTATTATTGAACCGTGACACACTTGCAAATTGATTGTACCCAAAATAAAGACTAATTACATTCTCCGTTAAAGTTGTGCATTTTATTCAATTTTCCCGTTACAATTGTTTATTTAATTTGCAATGTTTTGCTTGCAGTATTCTTGATGATATGGAAATGTACGAACAACAATCACCTTTCAAATTGACCGACTTTGTTTGCATGTCCAATTTCCTCAATCTTTTTCTGTACAAAGGTGTCTTGGCAAACCTCTTCGGTGAGTTAGGTAAGATGAAAAAGTTTTATATTATTGTAGTGTTTAATTTCCTTTCTCTTGTAACTTTTGTTGCATTGTTTGTATTAGAGATGAAACGGATAGATGTTTTGCCGGATACCGAATATCCGGCCAACCTTGAAGCTGGATGGATAGCCGAATATCCGGCCGGACATAGCTGATTGGCGACTCATTACACGAGCGACCCGCACGAATGATCGGGTGGACTCGGGTGAGTTCGGGCCCTTTCGATAATGAGTGAAGCTAGTTGTTCATTGTCTTATTGAATTGATTGCAAACACGATCATTTGAGGTTACAAAAAATGTACTGCTTTAGCGATGTTAGTTGTGTTTGAGATGATTTCATTAGTGTTTCTTTCTATAAATTCAAAGAGATTCAGTTACCAAAGAAAAATTTCTTCGGTAAAGAAAAGATCGTCCTTATAGAAATATTTTGATATAAAAAGTGGCCATCAAAAATTTGCTATTTGTTCTTTAATTGATGTTAAAATTTCTCGTGGTGGTGAAGGAAAAAAGGCAGATATGTACCAAACAAATATCTTATCTCTTTTCTTCTCTTTTTAAGTACTTAATGGAATTTATCGCTGAACGAACGATTTATCTATTGAATGTTATGGTTAGGTAAATAGGTGTAACTGGTGTAAGTAGAATACGCTTCAAAAATGCATACTTCAATTTGGACTGTTAATTAATGTTTAGTTAAATCTGGTATCTGGCCGGATACTCGTTTATTATCCGGTATCTGGCCGGATTTTAAATTTAGGCCGGATACTGGATAGTTACCGAATATCTGTTTCATCTCCAGTTTGTATATTATATGTACGTCAAACAATGATCTTAGCAACCTGGCTGAAAATTTACACATTTATGGTTTATTGCTAACATAGTTTATCTCTGGGTTTTTTTTTTTTTAAATTTAAATTTTTTTTATTACTTTCTGTAAAGTATTTTATATACATAATAGATTAAAATGTGTTATTACTTTGTGATTTTAGAAACGAAAACGATAACCTGTACTGGTCTGTTTGGCTCCCTGCACGGATTATTGCAAGTTTTGTACCGAAGGGACTGCCGGCGCTCCTACACACCCCCTGGCCACTGGCTGGCAAAGGACCTGCGTGTGGGGACCTTCATTGCTGATCTGGATAAAGGAAAGAAGGCTCCTCAGGTTATTATTATTTTTTTTTAATAATATGATTTTCTTATTCCTCGTAAAAATCTGTTGGCTTTATTTTTGCTGGCTGCCCTGTGTCAGAAGCTCTCTTCCTCTTCTTCTTCAGCAGTACTGACTTCTAAAGTGACTCATTATTAGATTGTTTGTATCTCAAGTAAAATTATCACTATTCCATTAACTTTCACCGAAATCATGTAATTTATTTAACCACTCAGCAACATAAGCAGATATACACGTTAATATGCCGACATCAGTTAAGTACAATAAGCGTGTTTACACGTCAACGCGTATGTTTATACAGAAATCGTCATAACTCCGTTATTGTTCTAGTGACATCCCTAAAACAAAAAGGAGAAGCTCCATAATAAATCAAACTACCATCACTATTCAAGATTTCTATAGAAATAGATAAAAAAAATCTTTTCTGTCAGATACATGATAGACCGCCAAATTGCCTATCCACTGTTCGACATCGTTATTTTTTTATTAAATATTCTTGTATTAAATGATAAAAAAACGAGGTGACCAAATTGTTTATTATACATTTATAAGATAAAATAAATATTGTCTTTTATATAATCCGTGATTTTAGTACCGTTTTCACGTAAAAACATCATGTGAGTCATTTTTTCATTTTTTTTATGTTTGCATTCTAAATTTTAATGTTTACAAATGTTAATATTTATTTGTAACATAACAATTTGAAAGCTTATTTCATATCCTTTTAAAAACAGTTTTTAGTATTCGGCTAAGTTCGGAAATGTTTCGTTTATAGAGCTTTAATTGTGAAGCGGAAATAACATAAAGTTTTCGTATATCTGACATGTCGTTTAAGACGTAAAAAGTGCATATTCGCGATGTATCGGAGTGGTTAATTAGAACCAGTGTTTTAATTAAGATCTCGTGGTAGGAAATCTAACTTATAGGAACCGTTGAGCAGAACTAAATCTCATTGAAAATCTATCTATATTTATGAAAAACATCTAAAGTTTATACATTAACCATTAATTGTAAGATTTATTCAAACAAATTAAAACTTTTATCCACTTTTTAATTTTTTTTTTTACCTTTACTAGTTTGTCTATCATGGCCAGGTCTGGTTCTCCAATCTAAATATAGAAGAAAATGGAACTAGTAACATTTAAAAAATAGTAATAATAATTGAATAAAAGTTTTTAATTGTTTTTCAACATATTATAATAATGAAATTCCATCAATCAAAAATTATGTAAAATAGAAATAATAAATTCTAAACCTTCAAAATTCATTATTTCAAAGAGTTCTTCTTATTTCCTGGTAGTGTTAGAGCTCTAGTGTATTGATCAGACTTCCCCAGTTTTATCTTATTTGCATGTCTAGTTGTTCTTCCAAAAAAATTATACATAGGTGGAATATGTGGTCAAAAAACACTGAGCTAAAGCTAAAACCTTTGAACTGAACTAACAAATACATACACCATCGATGAGACAACATCGGTGAACTTAACTAATCGCTACCAAATAATCTATCAATTTCCAGCTATTGATGATGAAGATGCCGCATATAATCCCACACACGGAGCGCGTGCAACTGTTCCGGCGCAGCGTGGCTAACGAGAAGGCCGTCCTGGGGCTAACGGAGCAGGCGTGCGCTAGTGCGCGCCCCACGCTCATCACAGTGCACCGACGCCGTGTGCTGGAAGACGGCTACCGTCAGCTGGCTGCGCTACCGTCTCACGCACTGAAGGGCGTCATCCGAGTGCGCTTTATCAATGAGCAGGGATTGGACGAGGCGGGTATCGATCAGGATGGTGTCTTTAAAGGTGGCTCTAATATTATTTAATTATTATTATGTGCAGGATTCTGAAGAATACTGATTTTTTTTATTATTACTTTTGGCTTTTGATACTTTTCTAAATTATTTCTATTTTAAAAATATAATGTACATATTATCGATCATCGAAATTTGAAATGCTGTAAAAGACAAAATGTTAATTGTTCAGGAGAGTGAAAAGATTTTTTTTTTTTTTAAACAACATTTCTTCTGTTTTGTTGGCCTATAATTATGATTTTTTATTATAAAATACCATTGAATAGATCTTTTAGAAAACTTAAAATTTTTTGAAAATTTCTTTTAGATAGTACCTATTTTTAATTTATTTTTAATTTTTGGAAAAAAAAATCTCTTAAAAAGCGCATCGTAAAAGATGCACTTATTTTCCTAGAAATATTTTGATGACGCAGACCAAAAGAGAAAAAAAAATGGGGAAAAAGGACTTATTTAACTAATTTTTGGATTTGTTGTCCTTTACAGCATTTCAAATTTCCACTATCAATGTTCAATGCAAAATTCAACCTGAAAAATTACACACATCTTTAGTCATAGAGCAATGCATGCCACTGATAAACAGTAGAATTGTGAATTTATATACCCAAATCGATGCTTTTGGACACATTTGCACAGTTTAGTTTTATCACTTTTATTGGGCCAAATCACATTGTACTTACATTTTGAATTGTTTTATGTGCTTTAAGAATTCTTGGAGGAGACGATAAAACTGGTGTTTGACCCGACGCTGGACCTGTTCCGGGCCACCTCAGAATCCCGCCTATATCCGTCACCCACGGCTGCCCTGCACGACTCCCACCTGCAGCTGTTTGAGTTTGTGGGTCGCATGCTGGGCAAGGCGGTCTATGAAGTGAGACGTACTCATTACTGTCTGCATCCTATATTTAGAGAGAGATCGTCATTTCTTGTTTTTTTAATATTGCCTATGATTCTGACGCAATTGATGCCAGTCTTCACCGTCACTGCATCCATCTCAGGGTTGGATTTAGACAGACTCCTTCGTGAATGTTCTACCCTGGTCCTCAGGTTCTCAGGTCTTCCCATGCTGCTCCAATTTTCTTCCATTCAGTCAGACTCTTTCTCGATGAGTTGCTTCCACTGAGGCAATGGGTGCCTCATGATTTTCAGTGTCCTATCATCTGCCAGACTATAGCAGTCTCTGACCTACTGCATCTTAAAGTGGTTTTTTGCTAAATTGGATTATTGAGTTCATGATTCTGAAAATTAATTTGTTATATTTATGCAGCCGCATCCGCATGTGTCTTGAGTCTAGATACAGTGTCCTCGCTGGTTTGACCTGAACTTTTTTTATTTTTGTAGTATCACATTTTGTGAAAAAAATAATCGGGACTATGTAGTTACGTTAAGATTATGTTTTGTTAGTTAGATAACCAAGACTACTGTTTTATGTACTTTTTGTTTACATGCTTGATTATTTATTTTCAGGGAATTGTAGTTGATGTCCCTTTCGCCTCATTCTTCCTCAGTCAAGTTCTAGGGCAGACCCAGCAAGCCCTTTACAGTTGGATTGATGAGCTCCCCTCACTCGACAAGGAATTGTACAGAAGTCTCACTTACATCAAGCATCACCAGGTGAATGCCTTCTTTGATCTCTATTGAAATGAATTCCTTTGCTTTTAGTCATGTAAATACAATGTAATTATTTGTATGTATATATATATATTTTTTTTTAGGGAGAAATTTCATCATTGGAACTGACATTTTCAGTAGACGAAGATCGATTAGGCGACATTGTAACTCATGAACTCATCCCTGGAGGAAGAGCTATACCACTAACAAATGAAAATAAGTAAGTTATTCAGGGTGTCATTAGTCTTGGCCCAATAATCACCACTGTTCATGCACTCATTGTTTTGAATTTCTTGTGTGCTATCAGATCAACAGTATTCATTGTAAAGTACCAGAGTCCTTTTTATCATTATCCTATCAACAATTTAAGTTTAATTGAACAAAACAATCCCAATAATTAATTCACTGCTTCACCAAACAGTTTTAATTTCTTTTTTTTGTTGTTGATTTTGTCATGTCTTTGTTTTCCAGGATAAACTATATCCATCTGATGGCCCACTTCAGAATGCACACTCAGATCAAGGAGCAGACTCAGGCCTTTATAAAGGGCTTCCGCTCTATCATCAATCCAGAGTGGCTTTCTCTCTTCTCAACACCTGAGGTTTGTTCATTTCACTCTGGGGTTTAATTTAAGATTTTTGAATATTGGTAATATGTAATTCCAATAAGGAACTCCGATCCCTTTTTATCAATAATGATCTTCTAATTTAAATAATCACAGCGCCCTCCATTTTTGTCTACAATTTCTTGACAGATTGTAATTAATTTGATTCCACAGGTTCAAAGGCTTATAAGTGGTGACACAGCCCCGCTGGACTTACGAGACCTCCGGCGCAACACTCAGTACTATGGCGGCTTCCACGACTCTCACCGCGTAGTAGCCTGGCTGTGGGATGTGTTGCACAAAGACTTCAGCGAGGAAGAGAGGTCCATGTTCCTCAAAGTAAGTGATATTACCCCACTCAGATTTTCTTTAATATTTTTTTATTAAAATTTGGGAGGTGGGTTTAGGTTCCGCCGCCCCGGGAACAATTCATTGAATAACTAACACCCCTGTCATAAGTCACCTCAAGTGGTTCGCTACTTTTGGTGTTTGGCAGGGGTGCCGTTGTTCATATAATGATATTTGTCCAGATCTTGGCTGCGGATGCATTTGCCCACCAGCTGATCAGGAGAGACCGGTAGAGGGAGACGCTTCCAACTCTCCAGCTGGTCTTTCTTAACCCATCGCCTTGAAGTAGGGGGGATGGATTCATGCGTCTGTCACTCCTGGATACACTGATCCTGGATTCCTAACCACTCATACCTTTCTCGTTTCTTTCCTTTTCCTTTTCCTTCCACACAGCATACCCAAAAATTACATAGGCCCTGAGGGATATTTTTGTCAAAAGGCCGTCTTTGCAATATGACTTTTGTATTGCATTTTGGAACTGAAAATAAGCTGAATTGAAAAGTGTCAGACAATAAGATCACACGGGTCTTATTATTTGAACCTCAAGTCATCTTTATTTAATGTTGTAATCAAATGGTGTCATTTAGAGTTTTTTTTAAATATTATATTATTAATATTATCCTTTACATAATTGGTTCTTTATCTTTGCAGTTTGTGACTTCTTGCTCCAAACCTCCTCTGCTTGGATTTGCACACCTGGAGCCTCCATTTTCAATACGCTGTGTGGAGGTCGGTGATGATGAGGATACAGGAGACACCATAGGTTAACTATCCATCAATTTATATTTCAACTATCAATTGGAGAGCTTAAATTAACAACTTTATCTACAAAAAATACAAATAATTCTAGGTCTCAAAGTCAAACAACGTTATCTACAAAAAACATAAAAAAATAATTCTAGGTCTGAAAGTCAAACAATGTTACATATCTACAAAAAGCATATCAATAATTTGAGGGTGACCGGACAACTTAGAATGAAGCAACTTCAACACCTCCTTTGAAAAGTCATTAAAGGTGATGGAAAAAAATTGTTAATGGGTTTCAATACGGGCAATTTAAAAAAAAAATCATAACTTTTAATGACTTTTCGAAGGGGTGTTGAAATGCCACTTTGTTGAGTTCTTGTGGAACCCAATTCGAGGGCTTAAAGTTAATAACGTTTTCTACAACAACAAAAAAACAGTAATTTATTGCTTGGTCTTTTTGTAGATAACGTTGTTATGTTATGCCCTCGAATTATTCAATTGCTTTCATTTATTTACCACACTTATTTTTTAGGAAGTGTCATCCGAGGTTTCTTCACGATAAGGAAGAAGGATCCGCTGAATCGACTTCCAACTTCTTCCACCTGTTTCAATCTCCTGAAGCTTCCCAACTATCAGAAGAGAAGTACTCTGCGTGATAAGTTGCGCTACGCCGTCAACAGCAACACTGGCTTCGAACTCTCTTAAGTAGTCCAGGATGATTGATTTTTGTATATATTTTATGGTCTATGAGATCCTATTTTTAAACGAAATTCCTACTTTATGCTTGTAATTCTTAAGCCTTTGCATTGAAATCTATCTAATTTTCGTATTTTCTTAAGCCTTCTAATTCCTATTTGAATTATGTATTTAAAGAGTTGTTCTTATTTGACATATTCACTGACTTAATTATATAATTTTCTGCAAAATTAATTCTGCCATGTCTGAAGGTATAATTTATTGCCATCTGTTTCTTTTTGCAAGCATTAAATATATTTTTTTTATTTGTACATAATATATTAAAAAAAGGCGCACACGGGTGATTTTGGTCACGTCAGCAGTTTCATTACTGTTTCAAAATGCATTGCAGTATATATGGATATGGTGACGTGACATTAAGGTTACTTTTTATGAATTTATATGGATTTTGAAACGATGACAATACTGTTGCTGTGACAAAGTCACTAATGCGTGTCTGCATTCTGGACGGATAGAATTTGAACAGTTCATCAAATTTTAATGTTACAATTTAAGTTCCAGGAAAGTGTTATTCTAGTCCTGTTATTATTATTTTGTTTTGAAGTGTTTTAATTTTCAATGTACATTTGTTACTTAAATTTTAAATTTTCTGCGACCGGTTTCGACACATTTGCAGAAAATTTAAAATTTAAGTAACAAATGTACATTGAAAATTAAAACTCTTCAAAACAAAATGTCTAGAAATTGTTATATAGTTAATGCCCAAGAAATACAAAAAAAAACTGTTATTATTAATTATACGGATGGACTTATACGGAACTTGAACATTAACACACTTCAAGGGGCCAAAACAAGAATCTGTTTGAGAAGATGGAATTTGTTTTAAACTGACATCACTCACCACACCCAACTTTAAAAGTGTTTAATTAAATTAAGACAATATTAGCGAAACTCAATCAAGCTAATATTGTCTTCATATAATTAAATACATATTATAATTTGAGGTTTTACTCATAAAGTTCAAAATAAAAAAAAAAAAATATGAAAGTATTGTCCAAAATTATAACATGTCTTGTAATAGAACTCCGTAAACAGAAGGTAAAGTCAGTGATGGGTCATTTGGTTATGTTTTATGTGTAAAAAATGTATGTATTTTATTACATTTCAAAAAAATTGGTTTTCACTTTGGTACAAATCATTACAAAAAAAGAACAATAGAGAACTCCAATCCAATATATATATTTTTTTATGAATTAATAATTCATAAAAAAATCTAATTCAATAACTTCTTCTAATTTAATAACTGCATCTTTTTTATTATTTTTAGAGTTGGTTTTAATAGTAAAATAATTATCAAAGTTTTAATTTTTCAAGATCCCCCAAAAACCACCGTACCTATAGTGGTATTGTGTGACGTCATCTACTATAAGATTGCGCAATCACCTGTTCGACTCGTCGCCATTTTGAAATTCCGAATTCGAAGGAATCTCCTTAGAAGTAGCATTACTATTTTTTTTGTTGTAGTTTTTGAATACTTTCAATAATAGAGATAAACTAATAAGAGATACCTTTATTTTTGAAACTGAATTATTTAGGCCTAAATAATGTTTCAATAAACACAACAACTAAAGATCTATAAACAGTATGTAAATAAACGAATAAGATGAAATATTGTTAGTACGATGGCCTGTGTCATACCTACATTCCCGTATAACACCGTATAATGACTTTACGATGACCAGTGACGTCACCACTAAATATTTTAGTAATACCAACTTGAAGACGTGTTTCAACGGCAGTATTAAAAATGCACTTTTTAATATATTTTTTAAAACTGTACGTGTAATATTATTAAATAAAACGTATATATTCAGAATCAGCGTTTATTGGTCTATATGAACATATTTTTTTAAAGCCATAATATTTTTCACTGGAGTTCCTTATTCACGCATCTCCTGTGCCAATGTGTAAGTTTCCTTTTGTTAAAATATTATTCCACTCAAAAGACAATGAGATTAGAAAATTTCCCCATCTTGTATCACATATAAGTACGTATAGATTTTTAATATTTATAAGTTTTATACATATAGTTGGGACCCTTACAAAGAGATTGGTGTACAATTTCCATATAAAAATATTCGATAGCAATGTATTTCGTGACCGGCGTAAATGGTAGAACCACCCTTCCCGCACAAAGTGTGTTAACTTTGAAATTTCATGAATCGTTCAAATTCTGTGAAACCACCCGTCTTTAGTAATCAAGAATTTAGTTCTTTTTGTTATTAAACGTGTATTGTTCAGAACCGTGTTTGTGCTTATTTATTTGATTAAATATTAAGAAACCAGCATTTTTTGCAGTGCAAGATCTGTGATGACTGGCAGGACTTGGATTTTCAATGAAACTAGTATGCTGTTCGATGAGGTTTTAGCTGAAGATGAGATGAACATGTGGAGAATTTGAGTTATTTGTTTTTTAATGAATTTGATTTTTTTGTGGCAAAATTAACTGTTTCAATGGCATGGTGATTCTTTACTAAATGTTTTTCCAGCCATATAAAAATCTCAGGTACTTACTTACCTTCCCTGCCTGAGATAGTCGTTAACTGACTGAACAAGGAGCCTTATTTGCAAAAAGATTTTTATGAATTATGTTATTATTCTTCTTTTTATTTAATCTTGAATGTGTAATTCGTTTTTGTTCTTCACGATACTTGTGTATTTACTTTACATATAAATATATATAGAAATGAGTTAGAAATGCTTTTCTACAAATGATGTAAATACATTGATAACGATAATGTATGTACATAATTTTATTGACTTTAATACCAGTGCAATACGATGAATTTAATACATATTCTTGTTTTTGTTTTTGAATAATCATCACATTTATATTATTCTATTTTTACGTAGCTTAGAAAATACTATACTAACCAGATACAAGACCTTATGAAATTATGAATCATTGAATTCTAATTGAATTTGAGTGAAGAAAGCACTTTTCCATAACCTTCAATATTTTTTATTGTGAAAATTTAAATAAATATTAACGTAACAAATCTTAAACATTACATACAGGTTAAATAATGTGCCACCAAAATGGGATTTCAGATGAGCGTCCATCTCCCCTCGCCGGCCGCAACGTAAACACCGCACGCAACAGATTTTTCTATATCTGTAAGCGCGGGTCACATTATGCTGGTTGCCAGCTGCTGCTTACCAGCGGCTGGTAGTAGTACCAGCTAGCAGCGGCGGGCAATCTGGTCACACTACTGTTGCTGCTACTCGCGTCTCGCACTCTCCAGTTAGTCATTCACTATATGTCGTCTCTTAAAAACCTAATTAAGCAGTTGTTGAGAGAGGGTGTCAGGGAACTTAGTTTAGAAATGCCGTAACGTTAGTAACGTCCCACAAACAAGGATAATTTTGAAAAATGTTTAAAAATGTTATTATTTGTTTCGCAGTCCACTTTAACTCAGACATTATAAATAACTTTAATTATATCAATTAAAAATTACAAATTATAAAATAGTCACAACTAAACAACTTCACAAAAAAAAACATGTGCTTTCTCGTTGCTGATAGACGCAATAGTGGTCAGACTGCGCTGCCGGCTGGTGCCAGCGGTCACGTGATTGATTATTCGCCGCTGCCTGCTACCAAAAGTTAAACATGTGGAACTTCGTCAGCCGCTGACAAATACTCGCCGGCTGGCGACGCCAGCGCCAAATTTTGTTGTCACACCAAGCTGATCGACGGCTGGCAGAAGCGGCTTCTTCAACTCGGGGCTGGCAACCAGCATAATGTGACCCGCGCATTACATAGAAAAAACTGTTGCGCGAGCCGGACCACCGGTATTTGCCGGTGTCGACGCAGTGCTGTACCAATTCATATAAAGATATAGAAAAATTCCTTGCTTGCGTTGCGGCCGGCGCGGGAAGATGGACGCTCATCTTTAATCCCTCAGGCCTCGAGCATATTTTGTCAGAAGGTCAAAATATTTTTACTTTGCAATAAATCCAAATAAATGGAATATTTCTGAAAATATCCAAAACTAAAAACTGTTTTTGAAAGGTGATGAAATACTCTTTCTAATTTGAAATAAACATATAATTTTTGAAATATTAAAATTTTTAATGAAAACAAAAAAGTTTTAAAAGTACTCGCATTGCGTTTTTTTCAAACTAAAATTACTGATAATGAAAAAAAAATCAAAACAAAAACATTTTTTATTAGACAAATGTATTATAAATGTTATTGTCACCTTAATTTTTTGTTATTTCATGTAAAGAAATTTAAAAAAAAATTCTCAAAGTTTCATTATCTTTTTTCAAATTGCCATTGCAAACTTTGATTTCAAAAAGGTGTAAATTGTTTTAATTTCATGAAGGTATAAATTGTTTTAATTTATGATTAACTTCTAGATTTGAATATAAATCATGTAATGTCATTCTAATACCGTGCAGGTCATATTTCTCACCATGATATATGATGGGAGTATGGGAAACACAATGATTTCTATGACACCTTCTTGAGTTGTTCACAAAAGTGAACAAATTAACCTGAGGGGGTTAATATTTGGAAATAAAATAGGATTAAAAGGAGAATTTATTCGAATCAATAATCACAATAAAAATTATATTACAAAAATATTTAAGACTGATAAACTTTTGGTTTTGAAAAAGCTTTCAGTATGCTTTTACTGTGTATTTTGAAGATGAAAAAGAGCTTTGAAAATGTTTATATATTGTACCTAAATTATTAAGAATGTGTATTTTGTAATAAAAGAAAATAGTTTTTAAATTGGTAAGTTTACAAACAATAGTTTCAATGTTAGGCATGTATTCTGGTTATAAATTCGGCTTCTAAAAGTAGTAAAACAATATTTTACTACCCAATTGATTTTTCATTCAATATTTGGGGTTTTGTTATATCACACATCCCATAGAAAAGTATCTTAAGTAAAAAATTTCTATTTTACATTTTTTGTCTCTGAAAAGTAAAGTGATTGTAATTATCTATGCCCCACGAAAACCTTTTTTAAGTTAGATCACTCCATTTATGCAAAATGTTGCTAGTATCTCTTTTTGACGGAACCTCTTCCCCTTCATTCGTTCATTGGTTTTTATTCTCCTGTAAAATGAACTTGTTTGACTTGCAACACTTTTCTACGGGATTTGCTATGTATAATTATGATGTATAATTATTTTGTGCCATTCTTTGCAGACAAACAAACTATCTTACAAATTGGAAAATATGATTGTAAATGTCTATTATTGAATTACCCAATAATGTAGTGCATTAAAACACGCACATTCGCCACAAACCTGGTCCGTAATTGCTTTAGGGTACTTCTTTGAAGTTTTTATGACAATTGGAATGCCGTATAATGTGTTATCTTAAACTTAATTGTATCTGTTTTGACTAGTTGACCGAACGAAATTATTATTTTTTACACACTTTGTATTTTGTACATATCGTCAATGCGAAACCACTACCGTGTATGTCATATATTTTTACTTCTTTTCAAGATCGCTTTTTAAATTACACCTACTGCAAAATAATGGAATTGTCTTGATTGATAAAAAAAGTTTTAACTGGATTTAACTCTTTAGGGTTTATTGTTTTTTTTCTGTGGTTTCATGAGAAGTACCTAAGAATATTTATTGTTTTTATGATATTTTATTATTTATCGTTACATTTTTATATGCTTAATAAAAGTAATTGTTAATATTTTCAATTTCGTAAGAGCAGGTGATGGGAACACGTTAAGAAGGGGCATTAGTTGATGTGCCAATGTTTCGACATACCACACCTAAAGGGTTAAACAATAAATGTCATATAAAAACAATATATTACCTAGAATTGATTGCTTGGTTTACTTCATAGATTCTCAACCTTTTTTTGCTCACTGTCTACTTTGAGAATATTTTTATTTCTAACCCCCCTTTAACTCGTGAATCCGAGCAGAGGGGGCGTAATGGGATACGGATGGAGATGGGGCAAGATAGGATGGGGTGGGATGGATTTCTCTGGGTCTCCTACCGCCCCCCTGAAGGTCTGAAACGCCCCCAAGGGGGAATTATCGCCCACGTTGAGAACCTATGCTTTACTGCAATCAATTGAAAAGTTCATACAATTTCAGGCAGGCTTTTGCAGAATTTATTTCTACAAATGAAGGATTATTTTCGCTTTAAAATGGTATTTTATCATTAATTACAAGGCGATGGATTTGCAGCGAAATACATAAAATGGAAATGGATTCTTTTCAGAGAAAAACTTGCAGTTTTTAGCAGCCTAGGTCATGTCATCCAGCCAATATATTTTCATGCCATACTATTTCAAAAATCAATTAACAAACAATACGACACTGATAGTGGTAGGCTAAATTTAATTACACTAAATTAGCATTTAATTGAACATTAAATTCAACATATTTGGGTTGTCTGATTTTAAATAAAGCTTCAAATGCCAATTATTAAATAAGTACAACGCAGTTCATTTATTAAAACCAATTTCAAATCATACAGAATACATTTATAAATGGATTGTTCTATCACAAGAGCACAACAAGCCTGAAACTATATTATAACTATTTCTTCTTCCATTTTTAATGTTTATGTTAAACTTATATTATATATTCTGTAATTATACACTAGAATTTATGGCTCCGACCAAAGCATTATATCTATTGACTTTGGCTTTATATATATTAAATTTTTCATTTAAACATATGTTTGAATCAATTACATATGAAAATCTCTGTGATAAAATAAAATATTTATTTCAATGTAACAAAATAAATTTTTGAATTTTTATTTTTTATCTTCCTACCCTATTTGCTGGTAAATTTGATTAATTACTGTAATTTTGGTAATCATCCATAATGAGAATAACAAAAGACTGTCCATAGAAGAGAAGCTAGCAGTCCACAATGGAGTTCTGGTACCTACCCTGATGTATGGCAGTGAGATATGGAAGTAATAGAGGAAGGATAAAAGTAGACTTAATCCTGTGGAAATGGCGTATGTTTGGTAAAACCATGCATGATCTTGTGAGGAACATGGAGATCCGCAAAGAATGCAAGGCTGATGTAATAAGCAAGATTAAGAAAAGGACCCTGACATGGTTTGGGAATGTAGAGCGAATGTACGAAGAAAGGAGTGTAAGGAATGGAGTTCAAGTGAAATGACACAAAACTGTGCTATACAAATAGAACATTATTATAAGGAGAATATATGACGCAAATGTGAATGGTAGAAGAAGTCTGGGATGCCCGATGAAGACATGGCACGATCAAGTGGATCAGATAATTGAGTCGGGCCATGTCAAAAGTCAGAATAATCGAATAGTATGTATGAGTGTTAATGAGGCAAAGAGTGTGTGCCAAGATCAAGTTGTTTGGTGGTCTGTCCTCTTTGCCTACCCCTGCGGGAATGATGAGAAACGGCGTGATGATTAGTTAATTATTTCGATAATCATTTTTTTTTAAATTTTTCTTTGTTTATTGCTTTGATGGTTATATAATTTGTGGATTTTTCGACCACCATGCTAGGCACATGTCCGTGTTATGGTGGGACGACATTGAAACAAAACAAATCTAAAATTCTTTTTGAAGTGATTTGAAAACGAACTCACTCGAACATAGAATAAGGAATATAACATTTTTATAAAAGTTGAAAAATTGATTTCGTCAGTTTTTTGTTTTCCCGGTTTTATTTGAAATTCGTTTCCATGGTAACGCTAGAAATTATCTCGTTTTTCCGCCACAGCGCTAGTGTCGCACGCGCCATCTTTATCATATGAGTTGTGCGCCGATATTATGAAATCAAAACCATTTTAATAACAAACCAAATTTTTTTTTTGTCAACAACTGAAATATAAACAATTTAAAAAAAATATTTTGATAACCTGTCATTGTGTAGACAACTTTTTTGTAGGAATGTCTCGTTGTTCTAAGAGGGATATTTACGCCCGTCAAGTTCTTAGGTAGTAAAATGTAAACCTGCTAATTCGTTAGCCACAATATAATCTTGAAGTTTGCAGTTAATTTTAGGGGCTGCTGTGGCACTGGTGGTGGCTATTTTTTGACCCTTCATAAACCGCATTATATGTATACTCCACGTCATTGACAGTGTTTACCTATACTAACTTATACGTTTCCTGATACGAAGTAGGGGAAAAAACATTTCTGTGGAAACCAAAGAAAGAAAAAATATTTTTGTAGCAAAGTAATTTTACGATAAAAACATAACAGGTTTTGAAATAATACACATCACTTTCAATTGATAACAATTTAATAACTGAAAATATATTGAAATAAAATATTGCCAAACGTGCAAAGTCGTATATTTCTCAAGCATAAACTTTTTAATAAAGTGTGTTTTTCGGAAGTGACCTGCAGGTAAGTATGTTTTTGTATCTATCTGTAAATAATAAAATTAAATAGAACCTACGAATTCGTAACGAATTGTAAAGCGCCCTTGAGGTGATTTTTCACAAAAACGGCGCTCTACAAATTGTCCAATTATTATTATTATTATTTGTAAATAATTATCGGCGCAGTAGTATAGCGAAGGCCACGCCAGGGTGAGCAGCTGTCGGGTTGGTCGCCGCCATTGTTAAAGCACCCCCTCTACCGCGACCACCTCCCCTCCCTCCAGTCAGTCCCGCAAGAGCCGCGCACCGCGTCGGGCGTTGTGTCGTTGGGTCAGGAATCGTACGCCTTTGTCCTGAAATTTGTGTTCATCAAACGAGAATGATCAGTTGACGCCTTTTCACCGCCACTTCCATGGACAGCATTACCCCGAAGCTGCCTGCTCAAGCAATCAAACAACGAAACCAACGCAAGTGCAATAGCTCTCGAGCGGAAACTGCCGACGGTGACAAAAGATCTCCAGTTTTTCCAAGTAAAGTTCGACGGTGTGAAACAGCGTGCGATGTTTTTATAGTTTAACGTTAATCCTACATTATATCATTCCAGTTCCGAGTCTTATAGTTATCTGGCTCGTATCTGTGACGGGAAATAGTATATTCACCCAATTGAACGCGAGTAGTAAACGGGCAGTGTCTTTTCTTTTTATGTGTCATTCATCCGTTGGAAAGCGTGCGGCGTTTGTTGTGTCCGTATTCAGAATACCAGCACCGACACGAAGCTAGCTGAAATAGCTGGCCATTCCGTTGAAAAGGAGGAAAGCCGAGTTTGACATCTGCCGAGAGCAGAAATCCGCTCGCGGATCTGACAGCTGCGCGAAAGTCCGCGAAAACCGTCAGTGTTTGTTTTGGCGGGTTCGGTTGTGTCCGCGAGTGTGGTCATGCCGGTCGTGCGGTAGGACCGGGAGTCGGTAGTGTTGATGGCGAGTGTAGGAGGACCAGCTCGGCAGGCTCGGGGAGCCATGTCCCTGGGCGGAGCGGGTGGCGGCGGCGCGGGCGGAGCGCCGGGGGCTATCTTGGCGGCCGCGGCGCCCTATTACCAGCCCCCGCACCCGGCGCACCACCAGCCGCAGCAGGACGTGCAGCCGGACAGGCCCATCGGCTACGGAGCCTTCGGAGTCGTATGGTGAGAATATCATATTATCTTTATTCTTTAATTGTGCATGCGCTGACGCTGTGATGGTTTGTCCGTAGATAACTTGCTCTATTTCGACTATCGACCATTGCCTTTGCCCCACGATATACCCGTGTTCCCGAGTCGTTGAACCGTATATTTTGGCAGCGGCTTGAATGCACCGAAAGTATCCTTCCGGGCCGCTGTTCGAGCGATTTATTGACATAATAAACAGATAAGAACTTGGACTGTATTGAGCCACGCAAATGCGATAAACAATACATTTGTAATCAAATCACTATTTCCATTAATTACGTGGACTTCATCATCTAATGATAATGATGGTTACCAGTTACGAAGCGTATAGACATCCTGAAATGCAAAGGTCATGGCGTAAAGCTGCAAATTCTATATTCTTACTTACGGCTCTTCCCGGCAAGTTGTAGAAATAATAACATGTCGTCTATGAAAAATAGCGAGTTTACCATGCCAGGTACCAGGGTAGCAAGGCATGGGACAGGTTTAATCTCCCATCCAGTGTCCCACAGATTCAAGGGACTCCTTTATCTCATACTTGTTACTAGTACTGGCCGTCTCATTGTACATCTTGCATACCTAATACACCTTCGCGTGCAACGAGTTTTCTTTGCAAGCGACGACTACCTGGGAATGTAAATTCAAAGACGTTTTTGTTAAGTGTGTAAGAATTTACTATTCATATGAATTTTAAATAATAAAGAGCATACGATCCTTGAGAAATCCTGTTGGGACAGTTGGTGAACTATTATTTTCTGTCTTCAAATGTTTCGTTTTATTTTTAAAGCAATTCAGCCATGTACGTACCTTTGCAAAAAAAATTTAAAGAAACACCTAAAAAATCAAAATTTTCAACAACCGTAAATATAAATTCATGATGAAAGAGAAAGGGGCCTTTTGGCCCGGAGCTCTGTATGCCAATATTTCAAAAGTCAAAAGTGACCAGAGAAAACATTTTACCGCAATTTCTGCTGTAGTTATAAAACGAATTTCTGCTGTACAATATTATGAGCCATTTCTGTCCGTGCCAACTCAGAATTCAGAATCAAGTCAACTCAACACCTCTTTGAAAAGTCATTAAAAGCCATGAAAAAAATGAAAAATAGTCCATAATAACAATAATTGGATGATTCTTATAGCGCCATTTTCGTGAGAAAATCCAAGGGCGCCATAACCTAACCTAGCGTAACCTAACCTAACCAAAAAAAATTTGTAATATATTTTTTTCATCGCTGTGGAAGGACGTGTTGAGTTGATTTCATTCTCAGTTGTCCCGTTACCAAAATTAAAGCCCTTAAAGTTTGCAACATTGACAAGAAAAATAAATTAAACCTACCTCCCTATGCATATTACTTATTATTATTTCACATAAATGCTTGCAATTTTAATTTAAAATACTTACATTGTTCAAAAACTGTTTAAAAGGCATAATCTTCTCGTTTCATGTTCAATCGATTCAGTTGCCCGCTTTCTCATGTTTGCCATTCAAATGCTAGAAAACCTGATTCATGTTCATACATCCGCGCTCCGTTCACTAACCAACCATTTAAGGTACCTACCTACTGTCTAAGTACCTACTTACCTAATCGTTGGATTATTAAGTGTGGCAACCTTGAAATATCGATTTATTTTTCAATATATTTTCAGCCCACGGACAAATTAATCTCCAGCCATCTCGGAAAACTCACAAGATGTACATAGGTACCTACTTAGTAATTATTTAGGTTTTTTTTTGCTTTGAAGCCTTCGGAGTTTTCTTTTTGACCTCATTCAATAATTTTCTGTGAAAAAAAATTATATTTGGAACGAATACAAATAATTAGGTAGATAATTATCATCGAAATTTAAACTAAGATTTGTTGGTACCCACCTACTTCGGTAATATTCAAATATTTATGCCCCTTTATTATTGGCAACATCGTTTATGTTATTGTGCGTGTGTGTTTTGGTTTATTTATGTATTGTGCATTCTATTCATTAACCGTGCACGTCATTATAGTAGCGATACCTGTTCGTTTAAAACAGGTGTTAATTATGAAGTTGTTTAGGTATGTGCTATTTTATTTACCTTGAGCAAACTAGAAATGTCTACCCGACTAGGTAGGTATCCTTCATTGCAAAAATCGCGAAACGATGATGAAAAAAAACTAATTTTTATTTTTGTTTATTTCGTCGTCTGCGCCAAAAGAGGTATACGGTGGCACGGAAGAGTTATCTGCTCTGCCAACGAATTCGCAGTCTTCGTTTACATTTAGGATTGAAACAGTTCCGATAATAATTTATTTCCCTCGACACCGAGAGACTGTAGGCACCGCAGGCTTTCGGCGAGCTAGGCCCCTGCACAGGCGTGGGGTTCTTGTACCTGGGTAGTGTGTAGGGTACGTTAGGTACCTGGCTATAAAAAAGTCAACCCGTACCCGAAAGAGCCACGGCCTTCCCAGAAACCTTTCCTAGGTAAAACTAAACCGGGCTCACGAACTCCGGTAATGACCGCGGCGAACGTATTCCCTTGAGGATACTACTATCTACTTTATAAGAGAAACTTCAAGCGCGGCCCGTTTCATACAAATTTTTATTTTAGATTTGAGATCAAAATACCCAACCAAACTAAAAAAAATCTAATAGTGTGCAATTCACACGTGGTAGTAGTGAAACCTTCAGACTACTAAAGTAGACAAGAGTGGCGAGACTACGAAGCACCGCACAAAGAGGAGACCGATTATACTATCTCATTATCTCGCAGGCTAAATCCTATACATTTGTGTTTGTCTCTTTTTATTGTCGCCATTTTCCGTTTCATCGAATTTCAATTCACAACGGTGCTAAAGAAGTTTTCACTTTTAAAATATTATTTTATTATCAAAAGATATGTCAAATATCTAGTACGGATACGGATACGAGCTATTTTACTTATTTTTGCTTTAAATTATAAGATATATGCCAAAAGATTTTAATGTTTCATTATTTTAGAGGCCACTTGTGCAATTATTTTTGTGTAAATGAAAAACATTTAAAAAAAATATGCTTCTAAAAAGTTTTTTTTTCTTATCTCACCACCGATTACGATCTTTTATATACACGTCAAGATAAAAAATGTGTAGGGATTTGTAATTACAAAATTTTGATTAAATCCGTGAATCCATTTGAAAAACCTGATTTATAATTTTTTACATTTTATACCGCACAAATCGAATCACAACAGTCCACAGAAGGACTGTACTTTCGCGACGCCTGGGTTTGAACCCATGAACTCTTGAGTTTAGATCCAAAGAGCTAATTGCTCACCATGTAGCAGCATTTATGCAGAAACTCCGGAGGTGAGTGAACAAGCAAATTATTTTAAAGGGACACGATTGAAATTAAGTACTACATACTATTAATTCGTTTACATAAAATGAGTTTTATAATAATAGGCCACTTGCATCACTTTTTTTTTTAAATTCCGGTTTAGGCAAATATTCTAAGACATTCTGTATTTTTTTTTAATTGTATTTTTGAAACCCTGGCGATTTTTTGAAAATTTCAATCCGAAAAATCAGACCATTTTTTACAAACCGGAAAGACGGGACATAATATTAGGGGTGCGGAAAAACGATAATTACGTAGCCAAAAATCATTTTAAAAAAATAACGTTTTACACACGAATAGCAATAAATCTTACGGGGTTCTCTTCGTAACATCTGTAAAAACACCGCCATCTTTGTCAAAAAATCAAACCAAAGGATAAGTTCCCATAGAACAAACAATAATTCTAGTGAACGTTAAACGAAAATTAAAAAATTCGCCGGAAATCAAAGTGTTGCCATATAAAAAAAAATTAATCAGTGTGGAATTTTACAAAATTAAGGGAATATAATCGGAGACGGGACATTTTCATGCAGTGACGTCACGAGCTCAAATAATGGCTTTATTCATTTAAAAATAAAAATAAGCTATACGTTTCTAAAAAAATTTACTAACATTTTCGTAATCTTAGTAAAAAAATCTATCCACACGATTTTTTCCAAGTCATGGCCTATTATTATAAGTATGATTCGAAGTTGACGACCGCTTTTTCACCCATGACAACTAAATTTGAAAATTGGTTTATATGCCTAGGTAAAGGCAAATCATTATAAAAATACAAGTTTGAATGTATTTGTGCACACCGATAGTATCGAAAGTTTCACAAAAGTTTTTCGAACCTATTAACACCCGCCGGCAGTCCTCTCTTACCCCGCAAATGCCCAAAGATGGTAGGTGAACTTGAATTGAAAATAACTATTTTCATTACTCAAGTGCAAAGCAAAAAAAGATTTAGATATATTTGACCGGTCAGTGGTTGAGCGGGCATCGCCCACCCACCATGGGTCCCACCCAGGCGTTCCGTATTCGATTCCTCAGTTGGCTAAGTCCTCCATCACGGCTCAAGCAACATTTTCGGCTTACTTTGGTGGTAGTAGGAGATTTTCAAATATTGTCGGGTTATTCGTAACCGGGAATGTGTGTCTTTCTATAATTAAAATTAAAAAAATAAAATCACACTTTATAATGTCCTCATTAGTACATCTTTATATATAAAAATCTCGCGTCACGATGTTTGTTCAAAACTCCGAAACTACTTAACCGATTTTAATGAAATTTGGCTTTAACTTAAAAGATAGGGTAGTTTTTATCTCGATTATTGACCTCAATATTTATTATTTCGAATTAAATATTGTATATGTTTGTTATAGCACAATGCTTTATAATTATTTGTAAGTTCCATAAGTTGCGATCAGATGGCGGTGTGAGTTAATTTATCGACACAACACTTGGTTATCTAGGTTGGGTAACCATCGAGAGCCACAGCAACGCGTGGCCGTATCAGCTAGTATTATATACATAATATGTTCTTTGGTCATTTTTTATTAAGTTAAACTGTAAGAAATATGATGTCCTAATTATAAGCTACACCCTTTGTACTTTTTATTTTTTTTATACCACAAAGATTTTTAGAATTTGGATTTTCTTCCAAACATTATGGTACTGACAGACATGCTCATTAGTAGCACAGGAGCATGATACTAATGAGCAAATGCTACCTAGTGGCATTTGTGTCAGTGACGTTGCTAGGATTGAGCATGCTACTGGATTCGCGAGTGGAAAGAGAGATGCTCTAAGCAAGTGTGAACAGGCTTGCTTATGAGCATGCTCATCTCATAATCAATCCGGTTTCAGTCAGAACTCAAATATTTTTATTTTATTTTATTTCTTTCGCTAAATGTTTATTTTAAGTAACTACTCCCTTGCTAGCAAAAAGATTATTTATTTGACTTCTGTACCCTTTGTACTTTTTATTTTTTTTATACCACAAAGATTTTTAGAATTTGGATTTTCTTCCAAACATTATGGTACTGACAGACATGCTCATTAGTAGCACAGGAGCATGATACTAATGAGCAAATGCTACCTAGTGGCATTTGTGTCAGTGACGTTGCTAGGATTGAGCATGCTACTGGATTCGCGGGTGGAAAGAGAGATGCTCTAAGCAAGTGTGAACAGGCTTGCTTATGAGCATGCTCATCTCATAATCAATCCGGTTTCAGTCAGAACTCAAATATTTTTATTTTATTTTATTTCTTTCGCTAAATGTTTATTTTAAGTAACTACTCCCTTGCTAGCAAAAAGATTATTTATTTGACTTCTGTGAGGGTGGAACTGACTAACTCTATTATGTCGTAATTGTATAACCGTTGGACCTAGATTAATAGTTTTATTTTCTTTCGTCAAAAGATTCTTAAATAATTGCGTTGAAGCAATAAGATTATTTTGTTTAGTTTTGGGCGAATTGAATTAACTCTATTTGTTGACTCTACTCTATATAAAGAGCATGTGTGTTCAATTGTTGGCTTTGATCATGCTTATTCATGAGTATATTCAAATTGAGCATGTTCATTTATAAAGACGTCTCTGTACCATAAAGCTTGGTAATCTAATCATTATTATTTTTTGATCCATCCACTATAGACTATACCACTGGGCAAGCAACGGTCTCTTGAAATGATTTTTATGAACATAGTTAAAAACTCAGTTTCAAGCAGCTACTATATAATAACCTGTATTCCACAAGTTCTTATACATTATTTCTATTTACAATAAAATATCCTAACAATGAATATAAAAAAAACAGGTTACATGATTTTAAGCTCAACCCGTAAAATAATTCCTCCTCATGTAACTTTAAAAATTGAAAATAACGGTTTGCAAATCCTGATACAGGAAAAATATCTGCGGCTGTGCATCGATAAGCATTTAACTTTCAAACAACACATACAAGATGTAAAAGATAAAATTACACCCTTAATTAGCGTTTTAGCCGGTTATCATATCTATTACAAATTAAATTGAAAAAAAGTTTATAATTATAGTCTCGTACACTCACACCTAAATTACCTGATTGAAATCTGGGGAAACGCATGTGAAACACACATAAATGAATTACAGGTAATACAAAACAAGGTAATCAAAAAACTATTAAACTACAAGCCCAGAACATCCACAAAAAAATTATATATGGAAACAAAACTAAACTGTTTTTGCCCTTGCTAGCAAAAAGATTATTTATTTGACTTCTGTGCGGGTGGAACTGACTAACTCCGTTACGTCGTAATAACCGTTGGACCTAAAATATTTTTCTTTCGTCAAAAGATTCTTAAATAATTGCGTTGAAAGCAATAAGATTGTTTTGTTTTTTAATCTTATTGCTTTCAACGTAATTATTCTATTCGATTGTTCTGGGCGAATTAAATTGACTCTTTAATTAATAACAGATCACTTTGTATAAACCACTTTTTAATAAACAATATCGACATGTTTCAATAACAATGTTATCTTCTTCAGGATATGTTAATATAAAGAAAAATAAATTTCGTCTATGTTATAGTTTATTCTAATTTGTCTATAATTGTTTGTCATTTATTTTTCTTTATATTAACATATCCTGAAGAAGATAACATTGTTATTGAAACATGTCGATATTGTTTATTAAAAAGTGGTTTATACAAAGTGATCTGTTATTAATTAAATCTTCTTATAGATATTGAGTGTTATTCTTTCACGCAATAAACACCGAATAGAATTTAAAAATTCTTTCACTAATCGAAAGCTACATTATTTGCGAGTAACATAGGCTATATTTGGAACGAATATAATTTATTGGTAAGCTCTGGCGTTATGAATAAGCTGTAGCGTTATGCAATTATTTTTCATACGTTTTCTGTCCCTAACAAAATCGAGTTATTGCAAACGTCAAACAAATTGTTACCTTTGAAAAAATGTTTTTTTTTTTAATTAGGCATTTCACCCTAAAAATAGTGCTTTTTTGGCGTCATAGTTAATATCTACCTATCTCTAAAAATGTTTATTGTCCGGACGAAAAGCATAGCGTTGCTATGTTATTATTTGACGTGGGCTGTAATTTTGTTATTTCTTAAGGTTTTTCTCTGGATTCAAATATGAATAAAATACTAATTCCTACTTGAGGCGAAATCATCAGAATAAATTAAGGGAGTAGGTACTTAAAATAAAAATCTCAAATTTTGAAATTTTCTATTAAACAATAATTATTTTTTATTAGACAAAAGAGCAAGAATAATAACAATTATGCCAGTATTTTCCCACTAATACCATGCGAGCGAAGCCGCGGGTAAAAGCTAGTAATAAATAATGCCATAAAGTTATTTTGCAAAGTTTGAAGAAGTAAATTGACTCTGTTTGTTAACTCTACTCTATTTAAAGAGCATGTGTGTTCAATTGTTGGCTTTGAGTTTGAGCACGCTCATTCATGAGTATGTTCAAACCGAGCATGTTAATTTGTAAGCATACGTGTCAGTACCATTAAGCTTAGTAATCTAATCATTATTATTTTTTGATCCACTATACCACTGGGCAAGCAAGGATCTCTTGAAATGATTTTCATGTACATAGTTAAAAACTCAGTTTCAAGCAGTCACTATTTAATAACCTGTATTCCACAAGTTATTTTACATTATTTAGTTAATCGCTAGCACTATTATCATATGTCGATCTTAACCCTGAGCGGACTATTACCCGCAATGTGTAATGATCACGGATTGGCTATCTGCCGTAATTACACAATACGCGTAATTGATCCGATTGATTCGATAAGGTAAGGTGAGCGGGGAGTATATTCGGGGCCGGTTTTAGCTTCCGCTGGAACAACCTACACACCTGTGTACGCGAACCGGAGCACTTGTTAGCGAGATATCTCTCATTAACTCCTATGACTCCCAGAGGGGCCTGAGGCTAGGCACGTGTGAGATCACAAGACAGGAGAATATTGTTTACCCAACTATTTATGTATTTATTGTTCATTCATATTCGAAAAGTTTCGTTGGTTTTAGTTTCGACAGTATTCATACAAACCATTGTTTCTTTTTTTACAAAAGGGGTTTGTGGGGGTAAATGTTCACGCGAGTTTTAAGCTATCGAGTTTTATCGATTTTCTATTGCTTATAATAATTGTTACCCTTTGTGCTATGCATAAAAATCTTGTCTTAAACATAAGTTTATCAATTAAAAATAATAATAATTAATATTCGACGAGTTTTTAAGTAAGTATTTAAGTATTTTCACCAAAAAATGTAGACATAATTTGTCTCGACGCCACCTAGTGAGAAATTTAGCACTTACAATGCCTTTCTCATATAAATAAAGTTTTTTCGAATTTTGATTTCCTTCCAAACATTAAGTATGGTAAAAAAATAATAAAGAATAGAATATTATAAATTTGATTTTTGTTGCTTTAAGCTGACCTTTAATTTGATTTATTGTATTACCGGATTTGCATTTACGGCACCAAGTTTGCGTTTATGCTTGTCCTTAGTGCATGTAGCTATCTCGTGTAGATAAGATAATAAAGACATGTCCGCGGTTTATACTTTCGCTTAATGCGTTTATTATTAAATTTATCGTACATCCCCCTCGGTGCGTGCGTGGTTGGTTGGGATCGTTATTATTTGTGGTTTTACTTCAATAACTCTGCGACCGCGCTCAGTGCGGTAAGAACTAGTGGTCCGCGCCCTGTCAGTCCATCTACTTCGGCCACTTGAGCAACTAGCGACGTGCTGGTACTGCAGTATCATGATCCTATGGGTAATTTGCCAATAAATCTTCTCGAGAAAATTGGCTCCCTCCGTGCGCAGAACTGGTGCTAGTGTGCCCATAACCCGAGACGTAAAACCGCCTATTCAAAATACCTATAACTCACGTGTAACTTCCCTGTAACATCTCCCTCTTTCTTGTTGTAAAGACGCAAGTAACATACAAGAGTTTACAACGGAATTCTAAAGCTCGTGATGAAATGGGGACATCGGAAGAAGGTTGCGTTGACAAAAACTGCTTAAATTTAATTTGTTAGTTTGGTACCCAAAAGCTAGAGAATGCAGCGATAAAGAAACATTTTCTGCTAAAGTTTAGGGACGAAATAAAATGTAATAATATCTTCACGATTTAATGATAATCCAGGGAAGGAGTAGTGGCAACGCCTTAAAGATAGTAGTTTTTACAGTATCTCCACACTCTTGAGGCCCTGAGTAAAATAATTTCCCTCAAGGCCTATTCGTCATGCTGTGTGGAGGATCTTTTTGATAGTACAAATTCCGATAGGAGATGCCAATCAGAAGAAGCAAAGGTGGTTCAGTGCACTACATATTGACATTGTCGTGAAATTAAATTTATTAACGAAGTTTAGCAACAAAATGATTATGTGTAATGTTTATTCAATATTTTTTAGTAGGAAAGTAAGACAGTGTCAGTTGGGCGGCTTTCTTCCAGTTGGGCAGCCCGGCCGGACATCGATCCACCCTCCCATCCCGCTCCTGCCAACAGTTCCTGTTCGCTATACTGTAGCCACCAGCCAGCTCTATGTTCTGTAGTCTGTACCCTGTTTGCTGTAATACCTACCCTGTACCTTGTTCGCTATAGTCTGTACAGAGCCCCGCTAGGGCCGCCCAGGGAGTACTGCAGCGCTGCCTTCCGCAACAAACTCCCAGTCAACTCTACTTTGTGTGAGTCGCTTCATTTGTAAGGCGGGGTTTCTGGATGAGGCGAATGCCCAACGTAACTACTGCGAAATGTCTGGATCCCTAGACTTGTAGGTACAGTTCCACATAATTAGTTTAGAAGGAAACGTTGATATCATGGACCTACATCTATAAATAGGTATATCGTTTGACCTCTTTTACCATCATATTTTGGCAGTTCTTACAAATTAAAACTATTAATTTAACACGTGGTTGAACTGACCAATCCGACTGACGTCTTACGTAAGTTATAGTCCTACCTCCTACTTGAGCGCCTTTCTGTTGCACGCTTTTATGAGAAAAGGGGAGAGGCTGCAACATAATATTATATTTATTAAAAGTATTGCATGGCTTTGTAAGTCGGTACTTTTAAGACTTAATTAAATTCTGCGAAAAAATGCAACCTTCGCCGACACCACTTCAGACGGACGTTCGTTCGTACTGAACAAAATGATGACGTCAAATTTTAATGATTTACAACGATTTTTGCTGTTCGTTATGTACCTACATGAACTGTGGTAAGATGTGTGTTGATAATTGAGGTGATGAGTTGTGTTGCATTTTTCTCATTTGGACAAACTTACAGTGTCCTCCCACCAGGACAAAAGATGTATAAATATTCTTGCATCAGTGATATAGTCACAGTCAATGTCGGTTTTATCGGTCGCTTCTTGAAGATGCAGTCCAAAGTCAAGAATGTACCACAGAGGCTACATTTGGCTGTTATTAGCGAAAAAACGTACGGTTGACGTGCTTGTACACGTATACATGTACGTACTCGCGGGCAGATAATGTATGATTAGTATATTTCCCACAATCACGTTAAAGCACACATAGCTGGCTGTTATACCCTGTTCAGACGTTTCTATTTTATTAATTAAATAATTGAAAACACTTTGTTTTTACCACAATAATCTTTATTTAAAAAGTCGACATGTTTCGAGGACGATGTTCTCTTAACAATGTTCTCTCTCGAAACATGTCGACTTTTTAAATAAAGATTATTGTGTTAAAAACAAAGTGTTTTTAATTGTTTAATTAATAAAATGGTGCCACAAAGTGAATTTGCAAAATTTTAAGAAGTTTCTATTTTAGTTGATCAACTCTCTGTTGAATGACACTTTGCTTTTTATTCAAGTGGTGAACACACTTTCAACAAAGTTGTTACTAAAGTTAAAAGCCCGTCTACTTTTATTGTTAAAGTCGACATAGATTCGACACATGTGAACGCACGTTTCAACTCGCGTGCGATTTTTACTTCCCTGCGGACGAAAGTAGACGTTTGTAATACCTACCATCATGGCAGCAATGAAAAATATCTGAAATCGACGAATGATGTTGAAATTTATCGATCTCTGTACCAAAGCTATCCCTGTATTTGGGATCAATGCGAGATTTGTATAAAAATAGAAATGCCCGTGAGAACACATACTAAAGTTAAAAGCCCGTCTACTTTTATTGTTAAAGTCGACATAGATTCGACACATGTGAACGCACGTTTCAACTCGCGTGCTATTTTTACTTCCCTGCGGACGAAAGTAGACGTTTGTAATACCTACCATCATGGCAGCAATGAAAAATATCTGAAATCGACGAATGATGTTGAAATTTATCGATCTCTGTACCAAAGCTATCCCTGTATTTGGGATCAATGCGAGATTTGTATAAAAATAGAAATGCCCGTGAGAACACATTAAATACTAATAATAATTACAGAGTGTGCAATTCACACGCGGTAGAAGTTAAACCTTCAGAAAACTAAAGCAGACAAAAGTGGGGAGGCTATGAAGCACCGCACAAAGAGGAGACTGATTATACTATCTCATTCTCTCGCAGGTTAAATCCTGTATGTATATGTATGTGTTTGTCTTTTTTAGTGTAAGTAGTTATTTTTCGTTTCATCGAGTTTCAAATCGGAACGGGGCTAAAGAAGTTTTCACTTCAATATTTTAGAAATGGGTGGTTACGCCAATACATATACCTACACATACACACACCTACATAGCACACATACATACTGTTACTGCTTGGGATTGGTATTAATATTGTTGCAAATCCTGTCCTACCTTGTTCCCAAAATCCGCACCTATAACTACCTTCACCACGTCTGTCTGCAATCAACAGCCCGCGCCGCAACATACCTTACTATAGCCACCGTGCTCCCGCTACCTGCAACATTGACCTAATTCCGCCGTGTCCGCCGTGTAAACGAAACGCACGCTTATTGCTGTTTTCAGTGCCAATTGGACGGGGAGAAAGAAGACAAAATTGCCAGCATACAAGTTCTTTATCCTGTTTCGGTGAGTCCTTTCCTTTATATGCAGCATATGTTTTTTCCTCATTCCAAGCAGTAAACAGTAACACAAAATTCAAGGTCCTTCGTCAGTCAATTTTCGCACATAACAAATCCACTCTACACACACACTATCTCATTCAATGGGTGTTGCGGGTTTGACTCCAGTAGCCATAAAAAATAAAAAATTCAGAACCATGAACAAGAAAAAAATCTCAAAATAATATTAGATGCAACTAATTCAATTCCTCTCGGAATCTTTTTCTAACTACGACGTTTTTTGTACCTTTTCAACAGTTAAATTATAAGTTCGGTTCGATTTAAATTGAAAAGTATGAGCGAAATCTTGTTCAATTTTTATCGTTCAATAAAAGTTGATCAAATAAAACTGAGTCGTCAGAACGTGGCATTAGCTGAATAAGATGGTGATGGTCGTTTCACTTGCGTGTTAATCGAATTGTAGCGATTCATTCATGCATTTTACTGTGTGAGATGGGCGCTCCGTGCTCCTACGACCTACGAGTAGCATGCTAGCTGCTAGCTCTGCCGCAACCGCGGCTCTGGTAACTAGTAACTAGCAAATGTCACAGAAACCTCGTCAGCCAGGAGGGGATTCGATAAATACGTATACCGTTTATATAGACATTTGATTACTGTCGTCATTCAATATCAACGTGCAAATTTGTTTTGTGAGACTTGGCATTCGGCGTATGGATGGTCAACAGCCTAATTATCAACCAGTAAATAGGAAATTTTAATGTTATCTAATGGTAATAAGAATGAAATATCGCATTCGAGGGGTAAGACTCTTAATTAGCAATCCGAAGATCGCAGGTTCAAATCCTGGCATGCGCAATTAAATTATTTGATTAAATTATTTTCTTCATAATTTAATGATTTAAAATAATATAAGGTGTATTTGCGGCACGTTCCAGATACTCTTAGCTCACTCTGGTGTAAGACCATCATTCATAATTGAGAAGTTGCTTGAAATGGCTTCAGCCTTGTTCGGTGACCAGATCTGAATAGCCAGGTACTTCCCCACCTCCTCTTTCCCAACTCCTTCCCCTCCCCACTACCTTCAGTCTCACAACATACCCCAATTGGGGATGCCATAGTCTCACTAACACATACAGAATACCAAAATCCAAAGCATAGAGAAAGCTGGAAACTTCATTTTGGGCCGCAAAAAATCTTCAATTGTGCCGCAGGTTGGGCGTGCCTGCTTCAGAAAGTATAGTTGCGGGTACGCTAAATAACAAAGGTGCCTAGTTTCGGAAAATGTGAAAAGCATTTTGGCAAAAGTTGTGGGGTAGCATTATTATAATATTTTTCGATTTCTTACCATAGTTATATCTAAGTATAGCTCGGGTAAGTCCTGTTTATATGCACCTATTGGAATTATTTCTTAGAATTTCGGTTTCTCGTCCATTGGCCCGATGAAGTTACTCGTATTGTGGAAAGGTTTGGTGGCACGTGTAGGTTACTCTTGAACTGGAATTCGACATTAAAGTTCCACGGAGTTAGTTTTTCCACGAACTGCAGATCTTATCATAAATCTCCAAGAATGTTCAAACCCGTTTTTATTTTTAATACGTCTTATCAGACTGAAGATGTTCTCACAGTTCCCTGGTGAGAGACTGGCTGCCATTCAGAATAAAGATGTTCGTCATGGTCGGACCTTGTACCTTTGTTGACTAGATATTATGAATGTGAATAGGTAAAACGTACCTCCCAACCTAATTCCCATTTTCCACGCTCCCTAAAGTCTCACAACATTCTTCAAATTGGGATGCCGTAATGTCACTGGCTCCGAGTAGTTGGGAACTCAGTCATATCGTCATATGGCACGCTTAGGAAACCTGGTCGTCGAGAAATTTGAACAATAGGTATTTTACCAAATTTTTGCTCTCACTGTCGCTCTTACTCCCCCGAATTCTGAGCAAAAGGGACAACTGCACCTCAGGAAGATAATACCTAAATAAAATCATCAAAATCTAGATTTTGTATTCCCCATTTTTCTCCTCCAAAACTGGACAGATTTTAAAGATTTTTTTACTAATTGTATTAGAAGAAAATATGTCTGTACGTTTTGCTTTTTTAAAAAGTACATTGTCTAGTTTCTATACTGTTGATGGTGTTCAAACTAGTGACCGGACAACTCACAATGAAATCAACTCAACATCTCATTTGAAAAGTCATTTAAAGTGACTAAAAATATATATAAAAAATGGTCAATTGGTCATTAGGTTAGGTTATGGGCTATTTTTATTTTTTTCATAGCTTTTAATGACTTTTAATAGAGCTATTGAATTGACTTGATTCTGAGTCGGCCTGGAACCGTTCAAACTAGGCAATTTTAACGATTTTTGGAGGGTCCTAACTATTATAAGAAGTAATTTATCAAAAGAAGCAAAACGTACCGACTACGCTTGCGGTTGGTATTTATATTACATTAAAAACATTTGCAGTAATGATAAAATCCAGAGAGGAAATTGAAGAAAAAGTTTGTATGGACCAAATGCCGCTCGTTATCTTCGAAATTTTTTACTTTTAAATGTAAATAATGATGTATGCAGCATTCAATTTTGAGCTTTGTGCTTGTATTCGACAAGTATAGTTTCCGAGTTGTGTCTTGTGTCGACTGTCGGCGCCTGCTTGCTTGTGTGATTATTCAAATAATGTCATTCACTTCATCGTCTGTAGCGTTACAAAGGTAACGTTGCCTTGGACACTATCATTAGAAGATGCCGCTTGTCATCAGCGCGTGTTCTAATATTATATTAATAACTAGCGAATTCCCGGCATGTGTTGCAATGCCACTCAAATAATTAAATTGTTTCCCATTCGTCCGTTCTCACCACCTATTGCAATTTCCATTTATTAAAACCACAACTCACCAAAGTTTCATTGCAATAGGGTAAATAGTAGCAATAGGGTAAATAGTCGTACATTTTATTGTATAACCAACACCCTCTGCCGTAGGTCACCTTAAGTGGTTCGCTACGTTTGGTGACTTAACAGGGGTGCCCGGGTTCACGGGGTGAGGTTTGTCCAGGTCTTAGCAGCGGATACGTCTGCCCACTAGCTGTATGACAGGCAGGATCGGGAGAGTATGGTTTGATGGAATCCCTTTGACTTCTCCACTACAAGTATGCCACTCATGGACACACTAACTCCCAGATTCCTACCCACCCCTTATATCCTTTTCCTTTCCAGAACCTCCTCTCCCTACTTTTCTAAAAATACCCCAAAGATGACATAGGTCCAGAGGGGAATTATTTTCCTCAGAGCCTCCTGTGTGGAGCTGATGTAAAAATGATTTCATAACGCCAGAGCTCACTATTATATACATATAGAAACCATCGCACGGGCATGTGCACATCAAATCGCCAAATTTTCTTCGCAATCGGATGAATGGTTTAGGAACGCGTAAAGGACAAACAAAGAAACAATCATTTTTATATTTTAAGCTTACCGTCCATTAAATTCTCCGCTCAATAGAAACAGTAAACAGTCGATTCCTTGGCCACAATGGTCTTGGTCAAAGCGGGTCATCAGTGCTGCGAGGTTGGTATGGTTGATTCGGCGAAGTTAGTAAGTTAGCAGTCCCGCCCGCCGTAATGACGCGATAACTCGGACAGCTGACGCGAGTGTAGAGTGTGTGCAAATGACGGAATAATACGCGACGGGCGGCAGTGGGAGGTGGGGGAGGAGGAGGACAATCAGCTGCTGTCCCCCCCCTTCCACTCTCCACTCGCCAGGCGATAAACGCCACAAGCGGCGATCGGTAACGGTACAGCGCTAAAACCAATGTGTCAAATGCATGATAATATCACTCGCGATTAGTAAGTTGCTTTATTTTATTGGATAGGAATCATCCGATCAAAGGGAACATTGTTTTTACAACACGTTTTGGTTCACAATTCGTTAAATCGAAAACAATTGAAAACATTCCATTATTATATTGCCAATAATAATAATTATAATTGCTTTCCGATTAGTACATTTGACAAAATGTGTTTTGTTATTCCATGGATATAAAATAATCACAGTGTGCAATTCACACGCGGAAGAAGTGAAACCTTCAGAAAACTAAAGTAGACAAGAGAGTGTGGAGACTACGAAGCACGTTTTTTTATCAATGTGAAGGATGATTTTTTCCATATTTTTGTCGTCGAATTCCAGTGCACCTTTTCCTGTACATTTGATCATCTTATTAGTTTTTCTGTTTTATTCTTCGGAGTCGCTTTCTTTTGTGTTTTCTTTGCCTGTTCATTTTGAAGTGGTTTAAAGATTGAATATTGATTTTAATTTTTGGATTTCATAGGATTTGACCCATGGTCTGCTGAATGTATGGCCGCATAGGTTCGTCATTCTCTCGCAGGCCAAATCCCTTAGATAAACAGTGTTTGTTTCTTGTTAGTGTCGCTCGCTTCCGTTTCATCGAGTTTTAAATCACAACGGTGCTAAATAAGTTTTCTTCAATAAAGAAGATTTCACTTCAATAGTATCCAGAGCCAAATTGGTATTACGAAGTATATCGGCCAGCTTGGGAGGCGGGCATGGGTTCCGCCGCCCCGGGAACCATTTATTAGATAACCAACACCTCTGCCATAGGTCATCCCATGTGGTTCGCTACGTTTGGTGACTTAGCACGGACTTAGCGGCGGATGCATCTGCCCATCAGCTGCATGGCAGGCCGGATGGGGAGAGAGAAGTTGAGGGAGTCCCTTTGACTTCTCCAGTCGTGCTCTCTCAGAACATAGCCTTGCACCGCAGTGGGAGGAATGGATTCATACTTCCGTCACTCCTGGACACACCAGATTCCTTCCCACCCCTAATACCCTTTTCCTTCCCAGAACTTCCTCTCCTTCCTTTCATTCGTCTCCTAAAATGACCCTCCACATAACATTCCCAAAGATTACATAGGCCCTGATGGGAATTATTTTCCGCAGTGCCTCCTGTGTGGAGCTAATGTAAAAAAAAGCTTCTATAAAACATAGTTTGCTTTTGACCAGCAGGTAGATACCTCATTTATGTATAGTAGAGATCAATATTTAATACCGACCTGAGATTGATACAGAAATTATAAAGATAAAAGAATCGCCATAGGCTAGTTTAAGGTATGAAAATCGTCATGCCTCCCCTCCCACGCCTTTCTCTGTCGCACGTTTGTTTTACGCATTTTTCTATTTCGCTTACGGTCATTGTAAAGTCAGTAAAGTGACTGTACCTGCGCGAGAATGGATCGTATCAAGTTCAGGTCGGCATTTAAGTTTGGCCCGTACTGTACCTTCCTGCCTGCGGTGCGTATTCAACAATAGCGAAGAGAAATAACTAAATCTCGGTCAGTGAAGACCTCTTCCCAAAGATTAGCAAATTGCAGGCTGCTGCTGTATTTGCAATATTTTGCAAAGAACATGAACTGACAAAGAACCAGCTCGCTGCACAACGTATTATTTTAGTGTCCGCTCCTTGGATGGGTTCAGGTATCTGGTATAGTGGTATCGTAGAATGGGGTGATTCGAAACTTTGGGGTGAATAGAAACAAATTGGAGAAATAACTTCACATGCCTCCCATTTTTTCTCAATCGTTATTATTACGTTTTAAATTTTCACTATAATTTGGAAAAATAATATTAAAGTTTCCTGGTAACCTGAAACTGCTTTTGGCAAGACAGAAGTGTCAAATTTCAAGCATTTTTGTCAAGACAGTTTTTCGTGCCCGATTTTGATCCACAAAACTTAGTAAATTCCTACTAGTTCCTGTCATCAATTCAGCCCGTGCTTCTCAAATTTCCCAATCATATTAATAAAGAACCGGTTAAAAGTGAAAGGAAAGCTGTATTTCTTTTATTAACCGTATAATTTGAATTTGTATTTTTACCGGTGAATTTAGAATTAAAATGCGGTGATTGGAAACACCATGGGGGGTGAAGAGAAACGAGATGTATGGTGATTAGAAACAACGTATGTGGTGGCTAGAAACACATGTAAAAAGATTGTGTGGTTTGTTTTAGCAATCCCATTATTTAACGTAAAATATATGTTTGTTTCAGTAACCCTTTACACTACAAGATGCTAAGTAACTACAAGCCTAACCCTCGACCCAGACGCCATCTTTCTCATAAAATAAAATAAAATTTTAGAAGATATATAAAGAAGAAGAATAATCTGTCGTACAGAGAGACTGCTAAAAAACACAACATCAACTATTTCGTACCATATATAGACACGCATGTGCCGAATGGGGCTCTCCAGTAGATCAGTTTGATCTACGCATCACCATAAAAGACTACCCTAATCGCCGTTGTCTTCCCAAGAAATGGTAATCAGTAGTAAACCATCTGCTTCTCACCAAGAGTTGCAATTACAATAAAAAAATTGTAAAATATTTCACACTATGAAATACTATAGTTCAGACTGGATAAGGAAAAAATCCGTTTGAATTTGTTGTAAAATGTGCTTCATGGACAGTGATGACAGTTTAGACAAGAACTATGTGCCTAGTGAGTAAAACTATTTTTAAAAATACTTTTAAAACACATGTAGCTATGTGTGTTACGAATAAAGGCTTAAATTTTCTCACGTGTTTCTATTTTTTTTTTTTACATTAACTCCACACAGGAGGCCCTGATGAAAACAATTTACCTTAGGGCCTATGTCATCTCTGAGGATGCTGTGTGGAGGGTCTGTTTCTATTGAAATAATATAATAAAATAAATGTTTCTATTGACCCCACTGTGAAGGTGAATAGAAACATCACAGTTTTATCTTAATTTCTCAATGAGAATGCATATTTCACCATGAAAGTGTGTAGAAACAATAAGACTAAGTAAAGAAACATATTTCTATGGCATTTCAATGTACTTTGAAATTACAGTTTCTGAGCTTAAGGTCGAAAATGTGCTAAACTGTTTCTAATCACCCCATTCTACGGTATGTATGGTGTAGGAAGGTTCCCGGCCCCGGGACAGGTTTATGTCCGCGTTGAATAGGAACTTGTTTTGGATCCTCTGCGTGTTCCCCTGCAATTATTTATTTTACCTGAAAACCTTCGCCCGCAAAGGTCCTTCCTCCGCCCGGGCAACGTTAAATCGTTAAAAGAGCACTTCGAGTTATTCGGTACTCAACCGTACTAGGCGAGGTGTTGCATGATATAATATTTAAACCCACTTTCTTTTGATGAAACTTAATTTTTAATGTTTTTTAGGCTGTTACACTTCCCGTTCCTGTATAAACCTAAATAAGAAGAAGTACACTGGAATATGCCTCGCCTATTTGGAACCAATTTTAATCTAACAAAGTATACATAGAACATACGAAACGAATTTTTAAAATATCTTGCCTTCAAATTCAACAATAATGCACATTTCAAACTTTGCAACAAAGGCGAACAATAGCTGATTTGACATTTATACGCAAAATTTTAAATAATAACATTGACTGTACCGAACTTCTTTCCCTAGTTAATTTTAACATACCATTATTAAGACGTACACGGCGTACTGAACATACCATCAAGACAAATGCAGCAACTAATTCGCCAATCAATCGTGCTCTTCATATGTTAAATAATATTGGTATAAATTCTAACATCGACATTTTCTCTGATTCACTGCCCAAATTTAAAAAGGGCATCATGTCAATAATATTAATTGTTCAATGCGCATACATACATATACACACACACATACTCACACACACCTTCCCACTACACACATCACCCGGTAATTACTTAATATGCAAACCATAAATAAGACACTACAATGAAACACATAATAGGTACCCACCATGAAATATACTTATTAATTTTAAATTGTTTTCACCAATGTATCTAACGTACTGTTTGTTTCTGTTTATAAATAAATAAGTAATCAACATATGGGCCGTGAGACTCTCGAAACTTCGCGAGAATTGGGTGAATGATGTTTATCGTCTGAAAGCAAATAAACGTATATTATCGTCAAATTTACTTATTTTATTGTCTAGATTTACTTTGGTTTGAGCCAACGTGTACCCATAAAAGGGAAGAAGAATTGTATATCTTTATGATAACTTTAGAAACTCATATATTATATTTCCCAACTTTTGAGATGGGAGAATGAATCGGTTTAATGACCATCTGCTTTTCTGTAAGACAACCCCATCCCTCTCCCCTCCTTTAGAGGGAGTTCCTTCAGCACAGCACCTGTGGCCACCTGCCCTTGCGGGACCTATGTACGCTACCTTTCCCTACTCCATTTATCCACGGCTGTCTCGACAACAAAGCGCGAGAAATGTATGTAAAAATAATTATCCTCGTGTAAAAGATTCGGGGATCTGTAAGGTCTCAATTCATGGATGAGAGGCTGGAGCTTGTCCGATCTTTGTTGTTGGAAGCTCCTACCCGAACTCGGCAGGTATAGGAAACCCTTGTTTAAATTGACAATAATCTGTCTTGGTTAGTGCAGTTTCTTTCTTCTCAATGCAGGTAGACATCTTTACAGGTTTTATCTATTGTTGATTTTACAGAATGCAAACGTCTGCAGCTCTGGCGGCATACTTGAACTTTAAACTGTAAAAACACTCGAATGATTTCGCAAGGCTTCTTTGGAAACTAAATCGGTTTTATCGAGGTTTTCTTATTGCTAATGTGAAAATTTCGATTCCACGACAATTAAGTCAGAGACCAATCAGAACACGTTTGTAAAGTGATGTAAAGTCATTTAAAGTGATCCAGCCTAAAAACGGAATAAATAACCAGACAAAACCGAAAATATGTCATTTTTAAATCAAATTTTAGACGTATTGACTCTTTTCCACATAAATTATAAATTGATTTCGAAAGATTGTTATTTTATCTAGTAAAGCAATGTTTTAAATTTTGAGAAAAAATGTTTATTTTTAGTACAATAAGGTTTTACCGTACGTGGTTGGCACACTTGTTAAATTTTCAAACAATATTTTGTATTATACAACATATATTTCAAATAGTATAAGCATGCAGTAAAATAAATCAATACACTATTTGAGAAAGCTGCTTTTCAGAGTTTTAATTTTAGTTCAAATAAAATCATTAAAAAAAGATCCGCGTCCTTGTTTTGTAATAATTACAAAAAGTACATAATTTTTATCATCACGAGTTTGAGCATTTTTGAATGTAGGTTTTATCAAAGCAAATTTTGAATGAAATAAAATCGATATTGAGTTAATATGTTAAAATACTGATATGTGGTATGGCGAATAATTAATCTCTCTAATCGGTACTGCCCTGTGCAGTTTCAAGGGTACGATCGCAAGATTATTGTTCGACGAAATTTAAATTCTCGGCCGCTGGTTAATGGCTCTTAACCTAACTAGTTTACCTAGTTTTTTGGTCGCTTTTAAAAAGTGTTTTGATTTGTTCGGTTACCAAAATTTTCCATTCGATTGACACGAAAAAATTATACTAATCGTGATGACCTTGTTAAATCGTTATTATTTTTTCGTTGATTCATATAGAAGACGAAGCTTATTGCATTCATGAAATGTTATAATAAAGTTAATTTTATCGACTTCTTGTTTACTTTATAATGTAAATTAAATACGTTGTGTGATAACATTCGGTTTGATAAAGGTAATACGTATTATTATTTATCGGGGTTTAACAATAATTATTATTCAAGTTATGTGCGTAATGTGCATTTTTAAAATGGAAATCTGTTTTTGTTACTTATACATATTATTATGAAATATCTTTCCATCTAGTTTGTTTGACCGACCGCACCTCTGAAAGAATTAGTATTTCGTTATTATGTTTTAGATAAAGTATTTACATACGTGAATATTTATCGATTTCGTGATTTCATTTTCGCACTGTAAAAAAGTATTGTCAGGAAATGCTTTGGGAACTTCATTAAAGGAAAATCTCGTGGAAACAAAACAGTACCTACATAATATAATTATCGGGATTTATTATTGACTTATACCAAAGTCCCGCAAGTCATACCAAGGGAGACTTATTTTAAAAATGAGTATCAATTATACAACAATGCCGATTTGACGGTGCCTGGGGAATCCCAGTAAAGTTTAACATAAGATACCTACTAAATCATAAATAACACGAAATGCCTAAGTCGTGATGTAATTATCAATGATATAATATTATACAACTTTCGTACAACCAGTACAATTCGACGGCCTCCGTGATCGAGTGGTAAGGCTCTTGACTCACAATCCGAAGGTCGCTGGATCGAATCCCGACGTGCGCAAAAAAAATCGACTTATTTGGGTTGTTTCACAATTAATTAATTTAAAATAATATATAGTATATTTGTGGCACGTTCCAGAGTGGAAGATACTCAGTATCCCTGGTGTAAGACCACCATTCAGAATTGAAACGTTGCTTGAAATGGCTTTGAAAATGGTGACCAAATCTGAATAGCCAGGTACTTCACCAACTTCATCTTCCCCTTCCAATTACCTTCAGCCTCACAACATACCCCAATTGGGGATACCATAGTTTCACTGACTCCAGACAGGAGCAGCTGGGACTCTTGTAAGGTATTCACATAAAAAAATAATAGATAATATTTTCTTGGTTGTTTTTTATTCATGATAAAATCATATTTTTAGATTTTCTTTTGTGTGAAAGTTTCTATATTTCCAATTAAAAACCACGAATTCCCACCAAGTCAACGAACATCGCCCTGCCAACTAATTTGTCTCGCGGCGTACATCCATCCGACCATTTATTTAACTTTGTTAGTTGAACATATTTTTTGTTTTATTTTTAAGAGATTTATTTGCTTTTCATTGAATTTACAGCCGTTGAAAATGTCGCCCTCGTTATTCGCCATATTGATTTTGCCCGGCACGGTCGTATGTAAATTAATTTCTCCGAGAATGTTGGCCTTATTCTTGGAACTAAACCGACATGTCAAATGATATAATAACCCTTTAGGTAAATAATTTTTGTTTTTATTTATTTTTTATTTTGTTACGGTTATTTTGTTATTTATTATTTTAATTACTTAATTATTTATGGGCAAATTTTTTTTACGGTAATCGTACCAAACAGAACAGTGACCTAACAGACCATAAAAGTGATATTATGAAGCCATGAAAAGTTAAGGGCGTTTAACCAGCCAGCGGCCGAAAATCCACATTTCGTCGAAAGATGTTCTTACGATCGTACAGAGCGGTTCCAATGAGAAAGATTAATTAAAAAAAATAAAAATCTCCGTACCTCCGTAAATTATTAAGGATCGGTTGTTTAACAGAAATTTAAATGTTACATTGTCATCAAATGGCTATTCAGCGCCAATTGAAAGGTTCACGTTAAATGCCCATTCTAAGTCCGTTTCAGTTTTTCAGCCAATTGTGATCAGCAGAAGAGGACATCTATCGTGATGTTATGCTTGTACATTGGAATTTGAAAGAAATATGAAACGCACTTACAATCGGCGTTTAACGGATGCCTTTCAAATGTCAAAAAATGGCGCTAAACGCTAAATGCTTATTTTGATGACAATGTTACATTTGAATTTCTATGAAACTACTAGGTCTTACTTTTCCTTTGTCTATTCCATGTTTAGTATCAAAATCGAGGTGTTAAATAACTTAGAGAATGTTATGAGAAACTATTACGTATTTGGTGGAGGAATCGTGATGGTTGAAGAAAACGTGTAAACTTCGGATTTAATCGAGACCAATTTATGAAAAATCGATTATTTAAATAATAGGAATGTTTAGAAAAGAATATATTAAAGTAGGTGAGAGATGGAACTAGCACGTAAACTGCATTACAAAAAAAAATCACCAAGCTCAAAATATTATTTAGAAACGTACGTAACTAAACAAAAATGATCTGAAGTTAAGTCTGCTATGCTATTTGCCAACTTTACCAACATCACAACAGCACGGAAATTTAAAATGCTGTGAACTTCGACCAAGTATAAATATTAATTTTTGAGGAGGGCAAAAGGAAAAAAAAAGTTTTTAAAAAAATGTATCCTTTTTTTATTATAAAATACAGAATAGAACTTTCAGAATACTAAGTTTTTTTTAAATTTCTTTTACCGTAATTACTTATTTATTTTTAATTATTCAGAAAATAATTTCTCTTAAAACGCACTTATTTTCCTAGAAATATTTCGACGACGCTGATCGAAAGAGAAAAAAAAACAGAGAAAAATTATATTTAACTACTTTTTGGATTGGTTGTCTTTTACAGCATTTCAAATTTCCGCTATTGATGAAATGGCGATTTATAAGGCGGCCCCTAGACGACACAATTATATTGAGCAATATTACGAATTGTGTAATATTATTGACCGTTTGGGGTGAATATTGAAGATTGCGCAGTGATTAAATAAAAATTAAACTCGCATAAATTTTATTCAATCATTGCGCAATCTTCAATATTCACCCTAAACGGTCGATAATATTGGACAATTCGTAATATTGCTCAATATAATTGATCGTCTAGGTCTAGGGGCCGCCTAACTTATTAACTTACAACTCAACGTACATAAAATAAAATGAATATACCTACATGTTGAGCACCGGCCTTTGTTGATATTTATGCGTATATTATTATATTACTCATTAGATTAAGAAAGGGACCCTCAGGTTTGGGCATGTAGAGCGAATGAACGAAGAAGGTAGTGTAAGAAGAATATACGACGCAATTGTGAATGGTAGAAGAAGTCGGGGACGCCCGAGGAAGACTTGGCACGATCAATACTTGAGTCGGGCCATGTTAAGTCAGAATAATAGAAGAGAATGTATGAATATGAGTTAGGCAAAGAGTGTGTGCCAAGACCGAGTTGTTTGGCGGTCCTTCCTCTCTGCCTACCCCTGCAGGGAAGTGGCGTGATGGTTAGTTAGTTAGTTTATTATATTATTTTTGCCCAAAGTTCGTAGAAAATGCGTTTAACTAGGTTAGCCCGTACGGGCCTTTTTCGAAAAAACACTCGTCTGGTCGCTTTCGAAATTTTGAATGCGTGACGTATTAGAAGTCCCGAAACAAATGTTATTACTTGTATTGCAGTTATAGTCTGTCAAATAAGAGTAGAAACATAAAAAATGGAACTACAATTTTTTTTTGCCGAAAACACCAATTTACCTGTCAAGTATTCTTTAAAAGTGCAATGACACTAAAAATACAGAACACTATATACACATTAATAACAACATTTTATTTTTCTTAAAAAATTTTTTTTTTGGAGAAGCACCGTTGTTAAGGTACCTACTTAATGACATAAATTTGATTGAATTGTGTTTTGCAAAGTGATTTGCTTTCATTTAATTTAATTTAATAATTTAATTTAATTTTAAATTTTTTTCGTTTAATTTCTATACCTTGTGATGATGATTGCTTTATTATTTATTCTGTTTTATTGGTTTAGTAACATATGAGTATATAATTATTATTGTTATTATATTTTTGCTTCTATGCTTGTAAAAGCCCACTAGGGCGTAAATAAACATAAATTTGAATTTAACAGTAGGTAGAAAGGAAGAAGTATTAATGGTGTGTTTAGTTTAATCAATTAAATATATTCAGATCTAAAATTACTTAAGCTAATATTAAATAAATGTGAGTAATTTCTAAAGTATGCTTTATATTTTATTACAATATCGTTATTCTTCATTATGTTAACACAAAATGCAAACGAATAGTAATAATATACCTATAAGCAATTCTAATTTTGACGTCAGTAGGTATCTATATTGCAATGAAAAAATATTTTTTTCACTTTTATGCCGTTTTTAATTTTTAATAAAAATTTAGGTTGTACATCTTTAGATTAACACTATGGTTATATTTTTAGTATTGCCATTTTAACAACAGTGGCGCCCTCCTATGTTTTCTACTGTAATTTAAATCTTCCAGTGGAACATGGACTTCAAGCTACGTCACTATTTTTTAGTCAATCACCGCTCTACCTCTTCGATAAGCTTATTTTTTCTTTATTTATTCATAAAATAACCTTTATACAGTTTTTCGACTACCACACTAAGCAAATGCCCGTATTGTAACTAACCTTGTTAAACGCATTTTCTACGAATCTTGGTTTTTATCATATTATTTTTCACTGCGTTTTTAAATTTTATTCTCAACAATATTTTTAACATTTTAAACATTTTAAAATAATATTAATTAAAATAACTAACGTTTTTCGGTAACCGCGGAACAACACGGGGCAATGGCTGGCGACACGTTTTTCACGCGATGATCTAATTAGTAATTGATTTAACCCGCCGCGGCCGGCACCTGTTTTCGTTTTAACAGATTTTCACATGACCTACTAATGACCCGCTGGCGGTGCGATAAGAAAAATAGCGTAAATATTCATTAGGTACTGTTTGCTCAAAATTATAATATTATGTACTTAGGTATCATAAAAGCTTTTAAAAAAATGTATATATCTTATTATATATATGCAGCATGTAACAGCACGTATCTGTGGGATTTACACCAGCGATCCCTAGGCGTAAAACACGTAGATGTCATTTTGCTGTCCGATGATATATTTTTTCAATTAATAAAAATAAAAGTGCACATGATGAGCACTCTGTCTCTTTCTAGCAGCACGGTAACACACTAAACAGCGCTATTTTCGTAACGCTCGATTCCGAATCGGTGGCGACGTGTGATTGAAAAATATTTATTTTATTTTTAATTAAAAAATATATCATCGGACAGCAAAATGACATGTACATTTCTTACTTTAAATATGCTTGAGAATAGCTGGTTAAAATCCTTCGGGTGCGTGCTGTTACACCCTATGTATATATATTTCTGTATATCGCTCTGTATCATCCAAATATTATATTTTGGGCTGTTTTTGAATTGAGTGTTAAGCTATACCTATTTCCCTTTACCGGCATGATATCCGCTGAATAAGATCATCAAATTAATATCTTCTATCATAACAATGGAGAAATTATTATTGCTTTCAACATCGTGATTTTTTCAAATTATTTCTTATTTAAATACTTCACAAGAGTTCCAACTGTTCCCAACCACCTGGAGCCAGTGATACTATGGCATCTCCAATTGAGGTTTGTTGTGAGGCTGAAGTTAGTGGAGATGGGAGAAATCATACCTTTCATGAATTTGTAGCTCCTTTTCAAAAAACTATAATAAACCATGTTCCTCGATTTTCCAGTAATTGTTTGGTTTCGATTACCTCCTTACTATAGTTTTATGTGCACTCCGAATTTGTATTATTTGTAAACGTAAACTGTTTCCTGTTCTGTAATATATTTTAGTTTTTAATGATTCTTGTTGAATGGCACCGTTATGGTTTCAATGGGATCAATATCTATTGTCATGTGCACTCACTATTGTTGTTAATATTGTTCTTTAGGAATTGCTTTGTATATACTGTATATTCTTTGTTTCACATTATTTAATCAATTTTGTAAGTAAATAACACTATATAATTAATTTTAAGCTTATTATAATTAAGCGCATTTGAAGTGAAATATCACAAAACTGCGCTATATAAATACTATGTTATTATTATTATTATTATGGGGAAGTACTTGCCTATTCAGATTTGGTTACTAAGTAGTTAAAGCATTTCAAAAAACGTTTCACTTCTGAATGGTGGACTGAAATTCTGAAAGGCGATTCTGAGATTTTTCCATTCTCCACGGATAGGAAGAAAGTAAATATTTTGATAATTTCTCCTTCAGATAGGTTAATATTAACTATTCTGACCAATTGATCTTATCTTTTCCTCTCTGATTCAGAGAATATGCACCTATAATGTTTCACATTCACAATTCATAATAATAGTAGGTGTAAAAAATATTGTCATACATTTGCTACGTATGAAATTTATTTGCCCCAGTTAATTTAGCTGACAACATGATCCATTTTTATTAACCTTCTGTTTTCTTTATTTCCAGGTAAGCACAGTTTATTGTCAACACTCCGCTCTTCTCTCGGCTTTTGTGTAAGTTTCCTCCATTTCAACCAACAAACAATATAATATTCATATAATTTACAGCATCAAAGAATGACCGACAGTCTAGCAACTTTACTTTCAGCGTAATATTCTTGTTTGTCCTGCTTAATTCCATGACAAAACCAATTTATCAAAAATTTTAACAAAACAAAAAACGACCTTAAAAAATGCACTAAAAAGTTAAAAAATAATTTCGTACGATTGTTTTTCATTTGGAAGACATTTGGCAATGACTTTTGTCGGTATTCGCAATTTTTTTTAAAAATAATTCTACATTATTTAGTATTTTTCTATTCGGTACGTTAATTTTTCATGACAATGGACTTAAGAGGAACGGCTGCGCGGCTTTTCATACAAAACTTGAGGTCAAAATACCAAAACAAATAATAAAAATTATAATTTTTTTAATCAAAAGATATAGCAAATATCTAGTAATTACGGATTTTTGTTACTTTATTTCTTGGTGTTTTAAATCATATCATATAGGTCGTTAAAGAATTCAATTTTGCTTCATACATATTTATAATTGATACATAAAATATTTTAATGCCATGACAGGGCGAAATCATTAAAAATCTAATACAGCGCGATTGAGGTGATTTTTCACAAAAATGGCGCTATGCAAATTATCCAACTATTATTATCATCATACTATAAATCACTATGGAATTAAGCTATATTTGATACAATCCATATTTAATTACTCTGTATGTACTTAACTTATTTATTGTTATGTACTTTTTAATTTGCTTATTGTTATAAGTATTTACTTACTATTATCTACTTCTTTCGTATCATAATTTACTTACTTTACAATATTATAATTGTTTATTAGTATTTACTCATAATTATTATGTTTTTTATTTACTTATTATTATTAAATTGTTTATTACTGTTTACTCATAATTATATTATATTAAATTATTTGTTTAATTTATTTATATCTACATATTTACTTAATATATAATATTTATTTCATAAACTATATAAATTTATTACATAATTGTTTATTATTATTTATTTTTTGTTAATAATTTAATGCTACTGTGGTATGATCACCCTATTATTGCATCTGGTAAGCCACAACAGGTACATTGTATTTACATATTTTAATATTTAGTTTACAGTATAATGTTATTTTTGTCAACAATGAGCATACTGCCCAGCTTGAATAATTATTAATTAGTAATGTTTAAATAACTGTACTCAGTGCTTCTTTTGTAGGTTTATTATTAAATTTCTTTTAAGTTTAGGTATATGTATGTTTATTTTTTTTAAATTACTTTATTGTAAAACTGCATATCTCGATACAGGAATGCCTTAGTGAGATGTGCAGCTTATGTTTTCATGTATTTCTTATTTTTTTTTCAATAAATAAATAAATAAATTATTAATCAAATAACGATTCGTGCGTGTTTGAATTCGCATTCAAAGCTGTTGTTAAAATATCACTCGGTTTATATTGTAAACTGTAATACACTCGAATACTGAGAAGGAAAGTCAAAGGGTAAAAACGGTCCGCCTGTAGAATATTTATGTATATGGACGACCGACGTTTATGTATACGGACTTGGTCGACGCGCGACATGAAGAGACGATCTGTGATTGTCCGCATTCCTAACCACTAACCAGGATACATTCCAATTGATGCAGATGCCCAATTCTCCGTATCTTGTGAACCAACACCGCTTTTGATTTCGGTCGGACAAAACTACCAAGTAACGAAGGTGTTTCAATTTGAATTTTTATAATTTTAGTGGATTATTTTATTAGATATGTATAGTATCTAAAGTTATGCTTGACTATTAGATACTGATATATGTAATATTATATTAGGGGGATATATTAATTACGTGAGCAATTTTTCTTCCAATCTAGACCCCCCCCCCTTGGTGAGATAAATTTGGGCCACTTCGTATATTCTTTTCAAATAACGTGAGATTTTGCTGGACCCCCCCCCCCTTTGAGCTCACGTTATTAATGTATGCCCCCTTACTAAGCAATTGCTATAAAAAAATACAGTGTTCAATTTTTATGAGAAAAACTTTCTTTTTATACTTTTTTTGAAGGTTATTCCCATCAGTGAAATATATCATATTAGAATAAGTTAACAATAATAATCTAAACGAAAATATGAAAGATAACAAGACACAGAAAAACAGAAAAAGACAATGTTCGCAACTGGGACTCGAACCCAGACCTCTCCGTCTAACCGGGACGAGCGCGTTAACCAATTTCGCTATTGCCACCTTCTGTCAAAACGTCATAATTGTCAATCTCATATTTTCAAATTTTAGAATTAAATTATTATCAACTAATTATTTTTCTCTATATTACGGGCAACTACCCTTTTTATTGGAAACAATCATTCTAAGAATTGGTTTGTGACCTGGTTAAGTCTAGTCAATTGTTCCACATAAATAAATGGAACAATTGACTTTTTATGAAAATCTAAATGAATATTCAATTTTAATAATGGTAGTTGCCCGTAATATGAAAAATAATTAGTTGATAATAATGTAATTCGAAAATTTGAAAATATGAGATTGACAATTATGACGTTTTGACAGAAGGTGGCAATAGCGAAATTGGTTAACGCGCTCGTCCCGGTTAGACGGAGAGGACTGGGTTCGAGTCCCAGTTGCGACCATTGTCTTTTTCTGTTTTTCTGTGTCTTGTTCTCTTTCATATTTTCGTTTAGATTATTATTGTTAACTTATTCTAATATAAAAAAAAAACATTATTTTTAACTTGTGCACCAACACCGCTGTTGATTTCGGTCGGACAAAACTACAAAGAAATTAAGGTGGTTCAATTTGAATTTTTATTAGATCCATCTAATGTTATGCTTGACGCACTGAAATATGTATTATTCTATTGTTATGCAACGTTACAAACAAAATACAGTTTGTACTTTTACCAAAATGTTATTGTGTCATAAAGATTCTCAACAGATAAGTAGGTTCACATAAATCAATCAGCATTAGATGTAAATTGAGGTTTTACTCGTTTATTGTTGTAGATCGTAAAACTACAATGAATTGCATTTTATATGCTTTTGTAATTCACTTGTATTGTGATAATTGTTTTTATCACCTCATCGTAGATAAAATGATTAAAATATGTAAACAGTTCCAATTTTCTAGTTCCCCCGGACCAATATGGTTCAATATGGTTCAATTACGGCTTCAATATGGTTCCATGCCAATTCAGAATCAACTCAACACCTCTTTGAAAAGCCATTAAAAGCTATGAAAAAAATAGCCCACAACCTAACATAACGTAACCTTTTTAACCAATTTTTAAATATTTGACAATTTTTGGACATTTGGCAACTTTATGCCAAAAACATACTAACTCACCTATTCAAACACAGAACTGTTTTTGACAATATCCAAACTGTTCTTGATACAAGAACCAACGGGCAAAATCTTTTACTTATCCCTTTTGCCAAAACAATGTTTGGTCAAAGAAACTTCAGGTACTTTGCAACAAAACTTTATAATACACTTCCACTGACCATTAGACAGCACACTAATTACGTAACAGACAAATCAGACACCAAGTCTTGGATCACTAGCAAAGACAGATCATATATTAAGGGTATTCTCAAAATATTTTTAGAAACTTTACGCCGATAGATGGTGCTATTTTCAATATTGTCTAATAAAACACTTTTAACACGTTATGCTTTTTAATATTGAGATGAATTATTGGTTCGCGAACGTATATTAGTAATATTAATCTATATTTAAAAAAAAATTGGTACCTATAATTACATAATCGTAGAGAACGGGTGAAAAATACACAATTTCATTGCAAAAAAAATATGCACAAAAGACATTTTCCACAGCTCCGCGCGCGTTGGTAAAGAACATTTTTATTTACCCAACCAAAAAACATTCGCGAAAAAGATGTATTTCAAAAATTTTACGATGTCTCGCATGCGTGGAAGAGAGACGCGAGATAGAGGTTTGTTGTATTCAGTAAATTAAATCAACGCCTGGGAAGATTGAATAAATTTATAAAAGGAACCGGCTGGGAACAACGGCATGTGTGGCGGGGAGCTGGTGTTAACTGGATCTTTTTTTAGAGGCCGCCTTTGCTAAACGGGCATATTCATGACAAGCGATGTAGGTACATACCTCTCGGTTGCTTGCTCGTTAATATTTCGTGAATAAGTCAAAAAGTTACATTTAATTCTTACATTTCTATGGGGTGCATTTATCAAACCAACGAAGTGGTTAGAATTGCCAGATGGAGAAACAAATATGTCGTGTGCTCAAGTCAGGATACGATGGCTTCACATAACAATGCATAATAATATAGTATATGCCTATGTGGTGTGATTTGGTGTCAGCTCGCTGAGATAATTTTTCGCAAAAAACGGCGCAATCAAGCGAATTAATTATTTGGGAACAGTCAGTCGGAATAATAGAAGAGATGTGTATGAATGTGAATAATCGCATTCTTCACATTCTCTTTCAACTCTTAGTTGTGACCCATCCTCTCAGCGAGAAAACGGGGATAGATAATTAGTAAAAATTACACAATTACTACAGAATGTAATAATTACTGCAGAATAAAATAATTTAATTATTAAAATTAAAATAGTACTTCATTAAAATATTTTTTAGTAAATAAAATATTTATTATTAATTAAAATATTTATTATTTAATTTTAATTTTATATAAATTACTACAGAATGTACCTAGAAAATGTGGATATAGAGCGAATTAATGAAGAAAGTACCTAGGTAGTATAAGAAGAATATATGAATTGTTCTTTAGGAATTGCTTTGTATATACTGTATTATTCTTTGTTTCACATTATCTAATCAATTTTGTAAGGACTCGTAAGGAACACTATATAATTAATTTTAAGCTTATTATAATTAAGCGCATTTGAAGTGAAATATCACAAAACTGCGCTACATAAATACTATTTATTTATTTATTATTATGACGCAAATATGAATGGTAGAAGAAGTTGGGGACGCACGAGGTAGACATGGCACGATCAAATGAATCAGATACTTGAGTCGGGTCATGTCAAAAGTCAGAATAATAGAAGACTATGTATGAGACGATGTATGAATGTGAGTGAGGCAAATAGTGTGTGCCAAGACCGAGTTGTTTGGCGGTCCGTCCTCTCTGCCTTCCCCTGCGGAGAACCGGCGTGATGGTTAGTTAGGTAGTTACCGATAAAATATTTGTAAAAAAAATTGTAACTTAGTCTTGGATTCACTCTCTACCTTCGACCAAGTATGCTCTCTAATAATACTTTTGTTTCTTATAAAGAGCACGCCTCATTTTTATGGAATAACAATAATGCGTTGTACAAAGTCGAAAAAAGCTTCAAACTCGTGGCAGACAGACGAGAATCGGACAGAATGTAGGTACCCAGCTCGATCTATGCATTTTATTGTTTAGCAAGTCTCAATAACAAAATAACTAGGCGGGCGTCTAGTGATAGTTGGAGATTTATGAAAGTTCTAAATAATTACAGTCGTTCTCACTATAATTATATAGTTAATTTGTCCTTTTTTACTGCGTGCCAAAACCGCAAATGTTCCTTGCGCCGAGTAATACTGGAACATTCATAAAAAAGCAAAACGAACATTCTATCAGAATAACAAATCGCGCCACGCAAATTGACATTTTTACTACAAATATACTGACCACGTTAACACCATAGGAATGGGTTGAAAGCGTGCACGTGAAACGTATGGCTCGCACATAGGTTTGTCTCCTTCTAACGCAGATTAGGGCATTTTGGCTGGCAGTTTTTGCACAAAATAATTAGTTTTGTTAATTTAATTACTGGGTTATTATAAGTGATAGAACTGTGAAATTTTCGTTCGCGAATATTTCATTATGAGTATTATTTTTCGACATTAAAATAAATAAAATATTATCTGTAGTTTTCAAATGTGGTTGAAAAATAGATTGTATGGGAATGGTCACATCTGTTTCACCTTAACAATATTTTAATGACTTTTCAAGGAAGGTGTTGAGTTCATTCTGAATTATCCGGTGACCCATCAATATACCATTTGAGTTACCTATATAGGTAAATATATCTTCCCCTCATACGCATGACATCAATGTTTCAATTGATTTATCTATATGCATGTTTCTGTAGCTATTTTATAGCCTTATTATTTCATTTATATCTCATAACCATATTATTTCATTATATTATGTTATTTTATACACTTGAATTAAAATTGTAATGGCACTACTCCCCATCTCGAATGCGAGAACAGATTTCTCAACTGAGACGAGTAGTATGTATTGTTAAAAAAAGTCTTGTAAACAGCCGTGAACCATTTTTTACTTATAAAATCAAAAGGAATAAATAAATTAAATAAAAATAAGTTCATCAGTAATAGAAAATTCGCTTTATACATTTTTAATTAAATTAAAACAAATATTTTTGTTTACACCACTTATTTAATCAAAATTATGAACGTGTTTGGAAGCCAATGAAATTTTTCATTTTATCCTGACAAAGGAACTGTAGGTGTCGAAACATGTTAATAATCGAAGTGATTTGTTTTCATTCAATAAAAAAAAAGTAATTAAATTGGACCAAATGTACGTACGAGAAGAAGGAATTCTTAATTTCAAATTAATTAACTTTATCATCACGGGTTCTCTCGCGATAATTAAAAGTACCTACCTAATTGTTATTACAAAATGGGAGGACTTTATTTAAAAATGTGAATTTCCTTGTGACCTAATTACAAAAAATGTCGCTGGCTCAATGCGTTCCCTGATATTAATTTGTCGGTCCAGAACAATTTACGGTATGTTGGTTTTTTTGGCGGCCATCCTATTGAAACACTTCAAGCAAAAATGATTTTACATAAAAATAGGCATCGTTTGAAATTTGGGTGACATTGACGGCCACTCCAATATGCCCCAAATATGTTAAATTTTATATATGAAGTTAGGTGGGTAGTTCTCGCGTCATGCTATAAGCAGATTCGCAATGTCCGCAGCCGTGTGACCCCTTTCTGTTAATTACAATAATTATTGCTTGTTTGAAAGTGTAAACAATGAGAGCGGCCGCCGTCAATTTACAATCAAAATATTTTACGCAAAAAAAAACGATGCGTATCGCAGCGATAACGGAGCTAACTAACGGGGAGTTTGGGAAATCAAAATAACAAAGTAGTTCACGAATTCAAAGGTGTGTAAACCAAAACCAATGTAAAAACTATGTAAAGCAACCTTTTTTTACAATTAATTTCTTTCGAAATCGGTTACACATTAAGCATCTAGAAAATCAAGTATCCTTCAACGGAAGCAATCTTCCGAACAGGCCTTCCATTGATATATTATGCTTGGTCCAGCTCAGGTACGGGGTCCATCGAAGCCAGAGTTAAGTTGGCCTCGGAGAAGCTGGGCGTACTGTACAGGGCTCACAGATACTTTAATATGACACAACTTGAGAGCGCCCTTGAAGGGATTTTTCACAAAAACGGCCCTACATAAATCATCCAAATAATAATAATAATACTTTATTTCACATAAAATTGGACAATAAAACATGTGTGGAAACTTTGACTAGCCAACTAGGAATGGATCCTGTTTTAGGCCAGTCAAATTGACAAATTTAATTTCATATTACATTGTTTACAAATAACATGTTATTTATAGCAGGAAAAAAGTTATTATTATTTTTAACTGCTGACCCTTTACAATCGCAAATGCGCCCCACGGTTGAAATTGGTAGCCATCTCTGGCCTGAAGCCCCAAAAATGGGCGGTCGGTTTAATACATTCTCCTATATAACATACGGATTACAATCTTTAGTTCACAGGCGTCGAGGGGGAATTCTGTCCTTGTTCTACCGGTATTTCATTGGAAGATGCTTCACGGAACTGTGTCATTGATTCCTTTGACACTGGTGCCAAACGCGCGCTACGCGGTTGACACTTATCACATGAGATTGGGTCGTTTCTACGACTCGTTGTTGATTTCAACAGCTCGGCTGTGGAACGATTGGCCGGACTCTGTGTTTCCTTCATCCCGTTCACTCTGCCTTTCCAAAAAAGACCCTCCACACAGCACCCCCAAAGATAACAAAGGGAGATTATTTTCTTCGAGGCCTCCTGTGTGGAGTTCATGTAAAAAAACTAATGTTTGCTTAACTTCAATCCCGCCATTTCCCAGCGTGCTGAGGAGGATCGAACGTCATACAACTCTGTTTTGGCTTTTGGCACATAGGTACTCTTGCTTCATCCACATGCTCTTCTATTAGTCCGACGCTTGACACAGCCCGACATTATTTTATTCACTTGATCGTACCACATTATATGTACTCGTGTTATCCTCTCTAGGCTCTCTCGACTCCTCCTTTTTTCAATTGCGATTAATATTTAATTATACTGACACCGATAACACCCGCCTCGGAACTGACTTTGTCTAGTGAGGTGGGTAAAAGAAATTTATACATATACTAAATGAAAATAAAATAAACGCCCGGGTTGCCGGCATTGAAAATGAAACTGAAACTGATTCATTCTCCATCCAATAGCTAAACACGTCCAAACCGTCTAATCGTTCCTTTCTTGATATTGTTCATAATACCGTCCTTAAATTCCTTTCCAATCTCCTCATTCGTAATATGTCTGCCATTAGACATGAGTTTATCACATTTTATCACAACTCGATACATTTAATTAAGTCAATGATTTTTTTTAAATAAACCATGAAATATTGGTTTTTAATGAAGTACTTATTTATACAACAAATTTAATTTAGGAATTTTAACCTTCGAAAGAAAAATATCTGACACGTGTGGCGAGTAATAAATTTTGTTTACGAGACGATTTGTTTTAATGAGAAACATTTTTATTATTTACTAGCGAGTAACCTGCATGCGTTGCAATGCCACTCAAATAATTAAATTATTTCTCCCTGCGTTTCCTTTCCCATGCGCCACCTTCCCCGCCTTTCACCCCACCCGAGTTCCACTACCCCTCCAACTTTCCCAGCATTCCGCCCTCTCTCGTCTACATCCCTCATTCGTTCCCTCCCCCCCCCTCCCACCTACCCTCCCTGCCGATAAACTATATGAAATTCTCACTTTTTATACAAATTTCATAACGCCAGAGCTCACCATTATTTATTTATTTAAACGCTATAGAATGGCTGTTACATTAAAGTGATAGGTACATGATATTATGAGTATACAGTGATACACAGAAGATTATCAGTATTACTTACAATAATTACAAAATATGAATGTACATTTAAAAAAATATGTGTGATAAAAGCAAGTATTTAGGTATGGGGTACTAATATGTGTTACTAAACTCATAATCAATGTTATAATAATAGAGAACATATTATTTAGGATTATTTAGTATAAAAAAGATGTAAAAAAGGGGACTTGTCAGAAAAGTTGTCAACAGTATTAAATTTATAGACACTAAGTAGTAGAGTAAATTTGTATCGAGTTTATTGTTACCTTCAAAGTTATCATTGTTTGGAATTACTAAGCAGGTATTGCTAATTAGCTAACTGTTTCAGGGCTGTCAGTTAAAGATTTAATAATAGTTTTGGTTTAAAAAAAATCATTTTTACTAAAATAATACATTTAAAAGCTATATTATGTATGTGTAAACCTTCGAGGGCGTGCGCAAAACAAATCACCAAAGTTTAATCGCTATCGGATGAATGGTATAGGAACGCGTAAGGGATAAACAAAGAAACATTCATTTTTATACACACATATATAAAGATTATTTCCTACTAGTAAAAAAATTATATAATAAAACGGAATAAAGTTGCAAATATAAATTATACACGCTATAAAACGATGTAAGGTTGGTATTTACACGAAATTGTTTGAAACACGTAGCAGGGAGTTTATTAAATGTACCGTGCACGGAGGTCGCCTCGGGCCAACCCCGCCTTTATATGAATACTATGGGAAAAATTATTTCATGCAGCATCAAGTATTAATCATGCCCAAGGATTTCTTATCCTTAATGGGGGCTTTGTGAGCTCGGGAGATCATTTTATTATAAATGTTTATAATATTATTGTCTAGGCATTAACACATCATGTTTTACCAATTAACGAATAAACTAAACGAACGCTAAACTAAATGAACGAATTCTTTCCGTATTCAAACTATATTGTTAACCAATAATAATGCACACAATCAAGAAAATGAACAAATTATTTTTGTATGCAAACTACGCTCATTAGGCCGTAGTTCGGCGACAGTCGCGCGGACATCATAGCATATCTCTTTTGTATTTGAATATCTTTGCTCTTGACACTCTTGACCCATCGCTTTGTATCGTAGTGAGAGGGATTGATTCATACGTCCGTCACTCTCGGACACATTTGACCCCCAGATACCTAGCCCTCGTACCTTTTTCTTCCCAGACCTCCTTTCCCTGAAAAGACCCTCCACACAGCACCCCAAAGATGACATAGGCCCCGCGGGAGAAATTGTTTCCTCAGGGTCTCCTGTGTAGAGCTAATGTAAAAAAATAACTTTGAATTATTTTGTTTAAAAAATCAACCCGTAACAGAAATAAAAGAGTTTTTGGCAATAATTTATATTTTTGTGTTATCTCTTGGGCCGGTTAGTAGCCAGTATCAGAAAAATGCGCGTATGTGATGTCGGGAAGTGGGTTAATTTTCACTTCCAAGACTTGCATTAATTCATTAAAAGAAATCATTTCAAATAGCTTCTAAGACTAATAAATCTAGACGAAAATATGATTCTTCAATGATCTATTTTACATTGATGGGAATCACCTTCAAAAGTTATAAAAAAGAGTTGTTCTTACGAGAATCAAATAGGTTTATTTAAAAAGGAAAAATTTCCTGAATATTCTGAGACCGTGATGTGGCGATTTGTTTTCGCGATAATCTTTCAGAAATTCAACTGTTTTTCAAAGGGATATTAAAATTAATATTTGAGATATTTAATCACGGGCGAAGCCGGATATTATAATTAGTTTCAGAATATACCAATTATACCTCTTACGATCGCCTAACATTACGTCAGATTTCTTTTCACAATAATTTTGTCGTGATATGCATTCAAAATGACACCAATGGCTAATATTATTTATTTATTGACGGCAATTCACTAAATAGATTGCCTCCGTTAATGTGATGCGATAACAGTATTCACAGAGTGAACATTATCAAACTAAAGCACTAAACACAACAGTCTCGTGATGGGACTCCGCGGGGAGCATGTTTATTGTAAATTAAAAAGGTTAATGTATCCTCAAATACCGTTGTATTTTAATAGTCCCGTCTTAAAACCGATGGTCGTAAGATGGTGTAACGGTAAAAAGGTCCAACCAAATTAAATCACTAATGCTCTTTATCCAATGGTATTAATAATTTATATTTAAAAAATATATACATATTATTTTTTTGTACTTGTTTGTTTTGAGAGCATCGATCTGCTGAACGGTGAGCTCTCTGGCGTATTGAAATTCAGACTTTTTTTTATCTGAATACCGCACAAGAGTCCAAACTGCTCCCAACCGCCCGGAGCCAGTGAGACTATTGCATCCCCAATTGGGGTATGTTTTGAGGCTGAAGGTAGTGGGGAGGGGATGGAGATGGGAAAGAGGAAGTTGGGGAAGTACTGGCTATTGAGATCTAGTCACCAAACACTGTTAAAACCGTTTCAAGCAACGTTTCAATTCTGAATGGTGGTCTTGCCCCATGGCGATATCTGCATATCTTTTAACATTTTTAAAAGATCAAATTGTGAAACAGCACAAACCAATCAACTAAAATTCACATGCGCACGCCGAGATTTGAACCCGCGACCTCCGGGTCTCTAGTCGAAAGCCTTTCCCGTCGACCACGGAGGCCGTGAAACTAACTGCTTTTTCGGTCTTGAATATCTGTTTCAACACAACCATTTTCAGGTCGCTAAATTAATTGCATTTTGAGCTTTGAATGAAGTTTATTTGGACGCTTTATTTTTGAAGTAAAACTTCTTTACGCACGCTCGACTTGGGGGTAAGCTAGTGAATGCGTTACGAAAAGTGTGATGCGAACGGTGATCGGGTGAGGCGATCGGTCGGGCCTTTACGCACGCTTGACTTGGGGAGTAAGCTGGATAAGGATAAGGAGGGTAAGGATAAGAGGGTGATATAATTTAGTAAAGTTTTACTTCAGTCGTGTGGTCACAAGAACACTTTTATAACCCTTTTCAACTGTTTTATTAGGAAATGTACTGAAACCGTGAATTATTCGTTTCCGCTTTTCTTCCTTATGGGTGCTCGTTGATTCTACTTTTTTCATTGCAAAATGCATTAAATTAATCTATCCGGGAAGCAAAACTTGTTAACGAATTACAATAAGAACAAAAGTTGAGTGCGCTCTCTAATAATATGCTTCAATATTTCCCGAGTATAATTTTCGGCCACAATTAATTTAATCTGAGATAGCGGCAACAGGAAATTCGCCAGAGGTATTATTAAATGTTTGAAGGGTTCAGAAGGGATGTAGCCAGAAGGGCGGGGGGGGGGGGCTACAGCGGTGTTAACACTGCATAGGTGGATAGGGGGTAGTTTATAGTGGGGGTAGGCTCTATCAGAAGGGGTTGTCGCTGGCTACACGTAGGATGCTGCAATATATAGCAAGCAATATACTAATAGTAAACATCACGTATGAAATATTGAACCAATCTGGTTTAGAAGCCAATCACGTGATGTAGATAGAGATTTCATTTCTTCGAATTCTTATTTAAAAATTAATGTAAAATCGAACTTTGATATTAATACCCACGGAAAGTGACAAGTAATCAAAACTTCTTGTAATTTTGCTTCAACGTGAAATTGAAGTAATTTTGCTCCAACGTGAAATAGTACAAAATCATTCAGTTCGATTCAATTTATTCATTTTAAAAACATTACAAAAAAACATTTCAAAGCGTTTTTAAAAAAGAGAAAATATTGAAGATATTTAAACTAATAGCAACAAAGCCTGCCGTCTAAATTGTGCTTCATTGATGTTACACATATCGATATTATTAGTGATTCTATTTAAGCCTCCGCTACCCGAATTTCTACCGATTTCTTACATATTTCCCTTAAATATTTGAAGTTTTTAAGCTCTTAAAAAAATACATGCTATTTTTGAAGATCATATCTAAACGCGTTCCACGCCGAAAAGAAAATTATGTAAAATTCCCTCGATAGAAAATAATAATAAACACGTTTGTTTCGGTTATTTTACAAGTTATAGTTGTGAAAAAATTCACAATGTTTCTTTAAATGATACTTATATACTTTTCCACGAGATTTTTGCTCTATTCTAAACGAGTCGTGTTTTATTAAACATTTTCGCATCGATTTTATATATATCGATTTTTTCGATGTATTATTTTTTTATTATTAGCGCGCTCTTCTAACATTCGTAATATCATATCTCTCCATCTTCTTCTTTTTGAGCTCGGATGCGGATCCTTAACAAGACAACTCTCCCGACTGTCATGACCGTTGAGAGTCATACAATTGCCTATGACAGAGTTAGAACGTACTCTGAAATGTCCGCTTTTTTTATGCTATAAATGCCTCGATAAACTGCACAAAATTATTGAATTTGTTCTATCCTATCTAAGTGTGTCAAATTAATGTTATTTTTACGAGGATTAAAAAAAAATAGAAAAAAAAAACACACGCATACACTCATACATAATTTGTTAGAATCCATACAATACCCTTCAGGAGTACCCCAAGGATCCGTTTTAGGTCCACTTCTTTTCATCCTTTTTACAAATGATGTCGCCAAAATAATCGAGTCATTTGGTCTCTTATCCCACTGCTACGCTGACGATCAGCAAGTTTATTTTTTCTGCACTCCAAATGAAGTCGACAGTCTCAAAATCCGTGTAGCTGAGTGCCTAGAAGCAATAACTCGTTGGATGTCTTCAAACAAGCTAAAACTGAACCCATCTAAGACTGAGTTTCTCTGGGCGGCCACAAACAAACGCCAACATCTCATAGACAATTCACCTATTTCCATTTCCGGAAGCGATATTATTCCAAAGACAACAGTCAAACTTCTTGGCGTTAATCTGGATTCAAACTTTTCGCTTAAAAAGCAAATAAATACGACTGTAAGCAATGGTTTTTTTCACCTAAGACAACTCAAGTCAGTCCGAAGAAATCTTCCTATAGAAGCAACAAAACTACTTGTAAACTCCTACGTAGTCTCACGGCTCGACTACTGTAACGGTATCTACGCTAGCCTTCCAAAATATCAAACTGACAAACTTCAATCCGTGTTTAATGCAGCCGCTCGACTCATAACCGGAGTCTCTAAATATTCACATATTTCAGAACACCTTCGTAATCTTCACTGGCTCAAGTGCCCTCAAAGAATCCAGTACAAATTGTGCTGGATGGTGTTTAAATCAATTAATGAAATGGCCCCATCTTACATCTCTGAACTATGTGTCCCAGAAAATACTGGTCTGAGGCAGTCAACCCTTAGATCAGCAACATCATCAGCTATAGGCAGACTAATGGAACCTAAACGCAAGCCAAATACGAAATTTGGAGATCGCGCTTTCGGAGTGTCTGGACCTAAGGCTTGGAATAAACTCCCACCGGAACTTAGATGCATAACAAGCCCAACAGAATTTAGGTCCAAATTAAAAACGTACCTTTTTGGGCTCTCATACCCTTAAATAAAAATACCTATCGGAGTATCATAAAATTTTGCTTTTGTTTTCAAAATACGCTCATTACAGAACATTTTATATATTATAATTATAGTTCCCAATTATGTCCTCTGCGTGCGAACTGTGTCTTAATTGCTCTAAATAAACAATAACAGTGTTAATCTCTAGTGACCCTCCAGGTAAGTATGGTCTTGTATATATTTTCTGCCTGTACAGTGCATTTTTACAGCAGCATCGCGTTCATTGGTCAAATCATTGCACATATAGTTTCGTATCGGTGATCGATGAACCGATGGATGCAATTTTTAGCCATAAGATTTGCGAAGTTGTATATAGTTTAAAATAAGATTGTATAAACGTTTTATAAATTTGTACAGCGCCCTTGAGGTGATTTTTCACAAAAACGGCGCTATACAAGTCATCCAAATATTATTATTAATACAAAAACACATACTTATCACTCCAGAACATAACTGCCTGTATTCTTTATTAATTTATGCGATCGATTATTTTCTAATCCCCCATCTAGATTATAAACTTATATCACTACGCTTCCCATTTTCCATTTTCCAAAACTTTCACATTTAACATATAAGCATTCTTCATTTTTTCTCTTCACTTAGATATTCTCTTTCTCATAATTACAAAATTGTGTATTTATCTATAGCTTATATGAGGAATTCAATTGTAACACTTTTTTCCTTCTTTAAATAATATGTTATATACTTAAACAATGTAAGATAAAATTTATTATATGAACTAAATTTGTCAATTTGACTGGACTAAAACAGGATCCATTCCTAGTTGGCTAGTCAAAGTTTCCACATATGTTTAATTGTATAATTTTTGTCTGGAATAAATTTAGTATTATTATTATTATTTTACTCCTAGAAATTGCCTTCCCAGTACAATATTCTATATGTATATTTGACATACGAGTAGCTCTACTAGCAGTAACGTCTAGAAGTAATCGCCCATAAAAAATAATGCATAAGTGGCAGATGACAGATCTATTTATAGTTATAGAGACAAAATTCGAGCCATTCACAAAAGTACCTACGTCATATCAATTGAGTGCTAGTGATATATACAATAAAAACGTCATCAGTGAATGAATATCTATCGGTTGACGTAAGTATTTGTTCGCTTAAATCATAGATTCACAACCTTTTTTTGCCCACCGCCCACTTTGAGAATATTTTTATTTCCAGCGCCCCCTAACTCGTGAATCCGAACGCAGGGGGCGTAATGGGATACCACGAAGGAGGGGGCATAATGTAACACCACGATGGGTTTAAAAAAAATAAAAAAATATTATAATCTTTATTTATCAAGTTACATAGGTGATTGTGCTGTGCCTATCTCTCTAGGAATTCCTGAGTTGAGAGCAGGCGCATTTTAGCATAAGTCGTTTAACACAAAAATAAGGACAACAACAACAATGTTATTTACATTTAAAGTAAAAGTACAAGGACAATCATCATCGTACCAACGGGAAAGCATTTGCCACAATGTAGGGGGCGTAACGGGGGATAGAGAAAATATTTTAAGGTGTGAAAATATTTTAAGGTGTGCGTAAAGAAGTTTTACTTCAAAAATCGAAATGCCTAAGCGTATTATTTTTTAAGTATACAAATTTTGCATGCAAACATTAAAAAGTGACTGACCTTACGTTTTTTCTAACTAAAATTAGTAATAACGAAAAAACCCACATACCTACATATTTTATTCGACTACTGTATTATAAACGTTATTATCAACTCACTTTTCAGTAGTTCCATGCAAAAATAATTAATAAAAAATTCCCAAAGTTTCATAAATTAATTTAAAGTTTCGATCCGAAACTTCGGTTTCATAATAAAGGTACACACATGTTAGGTACTTCTTTTGTGATTAACTTTTTGTTTTAAATATAAAGCGTGGTGTTTTCTGTTTCTAGCGCCGCTTATATCATATTTCTCACTATGATAGTAAGGGAGACACAGAATTCTAAAGACCATATTATTATTGTTTATTTCAGTAATACTTTTCAGAAACGCTCGAGTCAGAGGTGTGAGCGAGCAGTGGATAGAAGATGTATTCTATTTACAGTACAGGAAGGTGTATCGCCAAAAGGACGCAAAACCTAAGCAGACAGCATCTTGCAACCGAGGAACGGAATAAAACAAAGTAACGCTTCATAAAATAAGCAAAAATTGGCAGACCTTAGATATATTGCGGAGGTCAGTCCCCGCGGCTGAAGGCCGCTGATATAGATAGACTCGCATCGCTAAAACTGCTAGCACGGGTCATTTATGTCGCGAGTTTCTGTTTTTTTTGCCAATTTCAAAAAATTCCTGAGAAATGACTCACTCCATCAAGAGTCCCTCAACAGTAATATTATTATCGTTGACGACCTTCCGCTTATTTGTCTGAAGACCGAAGCGTGTTAACTAATATCACCAATCGTGTTGGGAACTATTGTAATATAAAAAAATCAGAGTGTGCAATTCACACACAGTAGAAGTGAAACCTCCAGAAAACTAAAGTAGACAAGAGTGGGGAGACTACTAAGCACTTTTTTATCAATGTGAATGATATTTTTTTCCATGTTTTTGTCGTCGAATTCCAGTGCACTTTTTCCTGTTCATTTGGTCATCTTATTAGTTTTCTTTTGCCTCTTCATTTTCGAGTGGTTTGAAGATTGGATATTGATTTTAGAAAAAATTAAATACATGTATATTTTCCGGATTTCTTAGGATTAGATCCTTGGTCCGCCAAATGTAAGGTTCGTCAGGCGCTTTATACTTTATACTACTACACGGAAATAGACTTGCGTGGGACTGTGGATTTATCGTATTATATTGGAACCGAGTAGGTACTCGTGAATTAAATAAATATTTTATTGCTATCTCATTCTCTCGCAGGCTAAATCCTATAGATGTATGCGTTTGTCTCTTTTTAGGGTCACGTATTTCCGTTTCATCTAGTTTCAAATCACAACGGTGCTAATGAAGTTTTCACTTAAAAATATGAACACGGAATGAATGCGTAGCAAATACGCACATTCCTTTGCACCTAACTTATGAATCTGGATTATTAGAAAAAATGTATTTAGTCCTCTTTCTGAAGCGAAAAAATATGCTTTATGTTTTTTAATCATAGATTAAAAGTCGCGTTAATTCATGCGGTAACTATATTACGAGTGCTGGGTGCGCCTCGCGGCTAAAATAGTGCCGTAGGAAGTAACCAGTTAGTCGCTGGGGCTCTTTCCAATGGCTTTCATAAATCAAGGCAGAAGTTTCCACAAAATATGAAAATTGTGATAATTGCGGTGAGGCGCCGGAAACCAGTTTTTGAGAGAAATTCGTTACAAAGCAGACGGCATCCGGTTTTGTGAACTGCCTCTAAATCTGGATCATGTCTGTCTATTGCTCGCTGCAAGTTCGGCTAAATTATGCGACGTTTATGTTATTTTGATTGGATTGCCATATCAAACGTAGCACCGCAAATTACACTATTAGCATAATGCCTGTTAACTCAGCTGACGTGCAGAATGCATCGGTTAACTTGGTAGTTTGGTAGATACTACTGAGGATTGACACACGCTATGATGTACTTGCTCCTAAGGTTTATGGAGGAGTCTTGTACAAGGCCAGGTAAACTTGCATTAATTTTGATTAGGACCAGATTTTCGGTATCATGCTGCATTTTAAATCGAGAGTAAGTCAATGTACAACTGATTCAACGGCGAAAGGATCACCTTTTGATAAAAATGAACTGTTAAAGACACAGTATAACATAGTAGAACGTGTCCCGAGAGAACAACAAAAAAAACTAGTGTGCTTTAGACCACACGACCGAAGTAACACTACAAGACAAACCTCGCCCCATGAACCCAGGTATCCCTGCTAAGTTACCAAACGTAGCGAACGGGGTGACCTATGACCTAGGGGTGACATATGACATTGGGGTGAAATATGACCATGGGGTGACCTACGACCTTGGGGTGACCATCCTTATCCTTATCACTACCCAAGTCAAGCGTGCGTAAAGGCCCGACCATTCGCCTCACCCGATCACCATCCGCATCGATCACCGTTCGCATCGATCACCGTTCGCATCAATTACCGTTCGCATTAAATGTATGTATACTTTTTCGTAACGCATTCACCAGCTTACCCCCCATGTCGAGCGTGCGTAAAGAAGTTTTACTTCAAAAATAAAACAGTTATTGATAACCAAAATAATTTGATAAATGGTATGGCGGAGGGGCTACCCTTATTGGCTGTGTTCTTTGTAAGCCCCCCAGCCCCTGTGGTTTTATTACAAAAAATATCGGAAGAGAAATGCATTTAAAATTGAAGCAGAACGACCCGATGTTGAATGCACAAATCGGTTTTCCAATCCAGAGGGAAATGTCTCAACATTTCGCCAAGTCATTTATTCTAGCGCAGCAGATGCAATAAGCAAAAAGTGTAGCGAGATTTCCGTTGAACATGTAGATTCATTTTCGCCTAGTCTCTTCTGAGGCAGACAAAACGCATTAGGGGTAGGTGTCGGATAATTCGGCTGCATAAAAAGTCTGGATTCAATTCGATCGAGGGGGCGACCCTTCGTGTATTTGTATGCCCGTGGATAATGAACGAGCGGGACACGGAGAGCGGGCACTAGCTGCAGCTTGCGCCTTTGGCAAACGGCAGATCGTTCGCTGCTAGCTTTGCACTGCGCCGGAAAATACTATTCAGGAAATAAGTGAAGTTGGCGATGTGTGCGTCTGTATTCTGTATCACTGATGGTGGTGATATGGTGAGCGTGCTGCAGTCGGCAGTGTGCTAGGACTGCTAGACGTAGCTTGTATCGGGTGGTGGACGGAGGGGAGCCGCGCAAGGCACGAAGCGGTACTGAACTGAGGGGAGCGATGACTAAATGAAAACGGCTGATAGGATTTTATCAATGGTTTTATCGACGCGACCAAAATGCAATCTTACATTTGATTGTTTTACGTAGGTATGTATTCAAAACCACTTTTAATGCAGCAGATAAGATAAGGCGTGAGTAGATTATTTCTATAATTTTTCATTCCCCTTTTTTATTGTCGTAATTTTTAAAACACGCTAGACTCCGATGCGCCGCGACGCCGTGACGACGCCGGGATTTAAAACAGAACAAAGAAGTACCCAAAATAATACAATCGAACAGTATTATTACCGTAGCGTCTGCATGGTTGAATTTCAGAACCCAGCTACGAGTGCATGTCGGACGCCACGCCATACGCGCTGCGCCACAAATAACATCTGTGTACGTGGAATTTCACACAAAGCTACTGTTATAATTAGGTTTCGAATTCAAGAATTCGACACAAGATGTCGTTACTTCAGTCAGTAGGTCGGACGGGGACGTCTTCCGCCTAGGTATAACTGCTACGAATTTGTGAATATGTGGTACCGCGAGATTGACGGTAATACATGTTGTATCAAGTGGCTTTATATTACACATGACGTCATTTCTCTGTCTCGGGTCTCGGTTACTTTGTCCCGGTGACTAGCTACAGTGGATCCGAGGAACGGGCTGTTTTTGGAATCAGTTCGTATTGGATCTATAAAATTGTCACTAACTGGGCGAAGCCGAACAAAAAGCCGCCCGCAGGGCTTAGCAGTAAAAACCTGCGGAGCGGGTTTTTATCAGCTAGTACAACATGAATGTTTGGGAAACATCGCCCATATAGTACACCATAACATTTTATTCATAAAACTTAACAAAGTTTGTGCACCCAATTTACATTGAGGAATATTAACATTTCCGCACAACTCTAAACATATCCGTTGTTATAAATCCCGCTTGAAGAAGTTGCGCCATCTCTATTTCCGCCACCAGTGCGAATTTGGGATTAGAGCCGTTTTATTTATTGTTCGCCGTTCTTTAACTCGGAGGCCGTCCATGTTGTAATTTTCATGAATAAAACAATTTCCCGCGAACAGGTCCCGTGTGAAGTGAGAACATGGGGAAATTCTACTTGTATGCACGTAATGTTTGAATCGAAGCCTTAAGTGACTCATAAACCATGCTAGATTATCTGGCCTAGTAATAATAATAATAATAACGAAATATTTGTATAGCGCAGTTTTGTGTCATTTCACTTCAAGTGCGCTTAACTATAATAAATTTAAAAATAATCCTACAGTGTTCCTTACGAGATCATTACAAAATATTTATAAAATAATCTTGTTAATGACACATGATATTTTTCGGTGACTATTTCATAAACGGGGTTGTTAAATCAATGTCAAACTTAAAATTCTCCCTAATTAGATCACCACATGAAATTACTTTTAATCCAGAAACTTCCGGTTCTTTCCCGTATCTCTGGTTTCCAGATTTTAATACAGTTACTAAAACATCAAAAGGTGAAAGGAATCATTAAGAAATAGAAAAATCACCCTGAATTACAATTATTTGCACACTTTTTGTAAAAAAATTTGTTCAATTTAAGAGGCGCGAATGGGTACCGCCGCCCCGGGAACCTTTATTGGATAACCTCTGCCATATGTCACCCCAAGTGGTTCGCTACGTTTGGTGATTTAGCAGGGGTGCCCGGGTTCATGGGGTGGGGTTTGTCTAGGTATTGGAGGCGAATGACCAGGACACACTGAATCCCAGATTCCTACCCACCCCTTAAACCTTCTTCCTTCCCAGAACTCTCCTTCCTTTCCTAAAAAAACCCCTCCACACAGCATCTCCAAAGATGACATATGCCCTGAGGGAAATTATTTTCCTCAGGGCCTCCTGTGTGGAGCTCATGTAAAAAAAAAATGTATTATACATATTATAAATTAAAGTCCTCCGCCGCGTCTGTCTCTCTGTTTACGATAAACTCAAAAACTACTGAACGGATTCTCATACGGTTTTCACCAATAGAGTGATTCATGAGAAAAGCTTAGATGGTATATTTGTCAAGGTTTTGTATAAATTGGTTGAAATATAAGGTATATTAGGTCAATGGGAGAATGTCTGTATGTGGTGGACGAGCGGGCTGGCAAGCGCGGTTTTGATTTTATTTGTATGAAAATCTACAGTTTTATGCCGAGGTTGGTGAAATTTTGCATATGTGACCTTCAGAACAAGAGGAAACTGTGGAAAGCCCGGTCATCGCCGGGGACTTCAGCTATATTATACATTTCTTAGATTGTCAGAGGGTAGGTAATGGACATGAATCGACTTTCTATGCCGTATTTATAATTACGATAGTAGTGTTAAGTGTTAAGAGGCCGAGACGCGAGCACCGTCACCCGTCACTGATAATGGCATGCTGTAATTAAATCTGCCTGTCGTCATCCGGCATCCAGCACCTAGCTTCTAGTTGGCACGGTAGAGGCAGTGTGAAGAAACTGGGAGGCGCCACCAAATCCTCTCCTCAATGGATCACTTTCCCTACCTCACTCGGGAAGAGCAAACCTAACAAAACCAAACATTTTCATCTGCTAGTATCTCGCGGATCTCGGAGCTCCGGATGGAGGGCTCAACTTGCGGTCAGGAGATACGTGTGGGATTATTTCTCACGGGAAAGTATCTCAGTGTCGATTATCTGAATTCAATATCTTCTATTATAAAAACCGGCCGGTTTCCAATATGTGTGACTAAGAAACGTACCACATCCGGTGAAATAGAGAGCTATCTATCTGCCTCTACGCCAACTAAGGCAAATGGTCTACGCTTGGCGTAGATACGAATATAAAGTAATTATTACTGATTTATGTATGCTTTACGAATAATGTAATCTTGTATTTTTATCACGCATAATGTAAAGTGGGTTTGTAAAGATTTTTTTAATGAATATTTTCCCAAATTACTTTTGATTAACATCCGCTTTTCGTGGTCAGTTTCAATTAAAACCACAATAATTATTCACATTACCAAGTGTTGTGGGAGATTAACAATTTATTTAGAATTTAGATCGTAGGTACACTCAATATTTCTGGGTATAGGAAAACGAAAACTAACTCTCCAAAGGATTATTATTAATAGCCTTGTATCTGTAGTATCTGTACGGTTGAAATTTAAGATCCTGACTTCGAATACATCTCTGTCGCCGCGCCTTATGCAAAACCATCTTCGTACTTGAAAAGTTTGTTGAAAAGCTACTTTTGTAAATAGAACCGAATTATTGCAATGCCAAAAGATGGCGTTACTTACTTTAACAGCTAGCGCGAGGAGCGTCGGCTGGCAGGCGTAAATACTATTGTATTCGTACTTTCGTCGACATCTCCTGGTATGGAAAGGTGGATGGTATAATTATTATTATAACTGGCAGTTGCGAATAATAATACCACCTTATGATTTCTACCACACGTCTATGTATTATAATATATGACGTCATTGCCTGTCGCGGTTACTTTGTTCCGGTGACTAGCTGTCACTGGATCCGAGGAATCGGCTATTTTTGGAACCAATTCCTATCGGATTTATAAAATGGTCACTAACACTCAAATTGGTCGAAGCCGAACCAAAAACCGCTCGCAGGGCCTATCAGTAAAAACCTGCGGAGCGAGTTTTTAACTGCTACTTAATTGAAGTTAATTATTTTTTTTTATATAAAGTAATCCGCGTTCATCTTAACACAGTTCCGCGAAAGGGCAACGACGACGCGAAATAATTAGGTACTAAGACGGAAGAAAAATACGCAGGGCAAATAATTATTGGAAACGTGGAGGAAATTCTTCCCACTCCATCCGTTCTGTGCCATCGCAACGTGTTCAAGATTACCTTGAGGAAATCCATCATCCCTCATTATAAATTTCTCCCTTTGAAGGTTTTTCTGAATATTTCGGAAGCACGTGGCGGAAAGTGGCTAATTGGACACGTGAGATGAGGTCCGCACACGTTTTCCTGTTCAAAAAAAACGCTCGGAAGTAAAAAGCTAGATCAAATTACACGAAAAAAAATTGTTTTGGTTCCAAATTTTTTGTATTTTATTTTATCTAGCAATGATAACGGTGTTTTCTTTATACAATCTTTTAAATTGAGGTCATTTGTTTCTATTGTTCTCGACATATTATTTAAAGTCACTGGAATTTTATCTGAGACATTAATTTTATTATATTTAATGCCAAAAACTTCTGACAATTAAAACACTTCGCTATTTAAGTTACACACAGGTTCAGATTTTTTAAGACTATCATTTCGACGGCCACGAAGAACAACGTTGAATCTGTTGAGATAAAAAAAACTGGTCGCCTTTTTGTGCTGCGCTTCGTAGTCTCCCCCACTAATGTCTCGTTTTTTTTATGGTTTCATTTCTACGGCTTGTGAACTTCACACTTGTATTTTTTTCTGTACAGCGACCTGAGGTGATGTTTCGTAAAAACGTCGCCATAAAATCCAAATATTATTATAACTACATTTTAGGTTGTTTTTGAATGAGTGTTAAGTTATACCTTTTATTTGAATAAAATAAATAAAATAAAATAAAAAGCCTTTTATTTCTTGCAAATAGGTGTGTTACCGACTTATAAAAAAAGTATAATTAATGTTATTTACAATTTTGTTGAAAAATGTTACATAGATTTCTTAAATTATTCATAAGCAAGAACCCTTCTCTCAGGCGAAGGTGAAGGCCTCCTCTAAAGAATTCCATTTATCTCTCTCTTGAGCTATTTGCGGCCAGCAGGGGCCAGCTATTTTTATTATTTCATCTGCCCATCTCGTGTGAGGTCTGACTTTGAGACGCTTACCGTGTGGGCCATTCCACTTTGTTGCCCTGCTAGTCCACCTTTTTTTGAATACTTCACAGGAATTCCAACTGTTTCCAACCATCTGCAGCCAGTGAGACAATGGCATCCCCAATTGGGGTACGTTCTGATGCTGAAGGTAGTGGCGAGGGGAAGGAGATGGGAAGAGGGAGGTGGGGAAGTACTAGGCTATTTAGATTTGGTCACTAAACACGGCTAAAGCCATTTCAAGCAACGTTTCAATTCTAAATGGTGGTCTTACACCAGGGCGATACTGAAAGTATCTTCCACTCTGTGATACGGAAGAAAGTAAATATTTCGATTACTTCACGTTGACCCATAAATAATATGTACCTACTTTAAATTTTTAATATTATTAAGTTAATGTGAGATATTTTGTTGATTGGATGATTGGATCATAAATTTTCCTGGAAAGACACATTTAATGTTCCACGTTCAAAATTCATAAATAATAGTAGGTGTAAAAATGTTGTCATACATTTGCTACATATTACAATACATTTATTTGCCCCAGTTAATTTAGCTGACAACATCAACGGTCCCAAAGAACAATCTCGGATGTACGATTTTTTAGTTTTCCAGTAGAGCTGTTTCAAGTTTCGTTTCTGCATTTTGAATGAATTGAATTGAATGAATGATCAATAAATATAGTGACGTTTTGATATTTGGCATTTCATTCAAAATTTCGGAAAAGTATGTAATTTTAATTCAACAAAATAAGCCAAAATGATGAATGAACAAAACGATTTAAAAAAAATATTTATTCAATTCAACATGATCTATTTTTATTAACCTTATGTTTTCTTTCTTTCCAGGTAAGCACAGTTTATTGTCAACCCTACCCCCTTCTCTCGGCAGTTGTGTAAGTTACCTCCGTTTCAACTTTATTTTTTTATTTTTTTTTTATTTAACCACGAATTTATTTTGGTATATAATAATAATAATACTTTATTTCACATAAAATTGAACAATAAAACATATGTGAAAACTTTGACTAGCCAACTGGGAATGGATCCTGTTTTAGGCCAGTCAAATTGACAAATTTAATTTCATATTACATTGTTTACTTACATAACATATTATTTATAGCAGGAAAAAGTGTTAATTATGTATTTCTCACAGTTTATAATTTTGTACTCATAAGATAAAGAAGACAAATAATGATATCTTAAAATCAAATTCAGATATTTTCCCCTAGAGCGCTTAAAACAAAAACAAAAAAGATAAAAGATAAAACCGGTAAAGTAAACAAAATCGGTAAAGTAAATAAAACCGGTAAAGTAAATAAATCAAATACAAGCCAGATGGTAATAATAAGAAGACTATCTCTTGGTCAACATATCTTCGCTTTTGACCCTCCCTAAATCAAGGAGCCAGTCGTTGATTAATTTGCGCAAAACATTAGTACTTTTCGTTTTCCAAGCATTAGGAATGATATTAAATAATTTAGGTCCTAAGTACGAAAATTGACGTTGTCCAAGGGACGTCGTGGTTTTTATGTGGACTATTGGATTGTTCCTTGAATGTCGGGTGACGTGAAGGTGGTCAATTGAAGGGTAGTAGTGCTGGCGTTGTTTTTGAGCATGTAATACAATCTTTCTAATATACAATTGTCTAACATCGAGAACTTTTAATTCCGTGAATAATGCATCACTGGGGTACCTGAATGGTTTTTTAAGGATGACTCTTAGTAAAGATTTCAGTGCTTTAGCCAGGGAGTCCAATATTGTTTTGGCACATCCACCCCATCCTAGTGATGCATATTCAAGTAAAGAATTACACATGGCATAGTATATTGATTTCATGTCTTTTACAGAGAGAATATTTCTGATGGTAATAAAAAGGTGAGTAAGTTTTCTGACTTTTGAGGCAGTTGAGTTAAAATGTGTTCTTCCCATCTCAGATATTTATCTATGATGATTCCTAAATATTTTAAACTATCAACGCATTCTAGTTTATTGCAAGTACAAGTGTTCGGTTCATTGCAAATGTGAATAGTAAATGTGAATAGTACTTATCTTAATATATTAAACAAAGTCGGGTTAGTTACACCATTTATAACACAAGAACGGCTGGACCGATTTTTATGATCTTTGATTTGTTAGATTTGTCTCCGCCCGAATAGCAGAATAACTATTAAAACATCGGAAAAATTCATGAAAACAAAAGTTATGAGAAACTTCTTTTCCTCATACATTTTGTATGGAACGAATTCTCATATTTTGAAAGAGCTGCAGCAATATTGTGATCAGTATAATATTGAGTATTGAGTGAATTTCAAAAATTCAAAACCTCAAATGTCAATGCGCTGATTGTTTTGCTTTTGTTCTTAAACATATAATGCTACCACTCTTTCTTACACACTAAATGTAAATAGTCGAAAATGAGACAAACAGTGAACGAATGTTTGCACCCCTCCAAAGGAAAAATACAATAATTATAATATATCTCCCTCACATGTATAAATAAAATGAAAAACAGTTCCCGTTAGTAAGTGGAAAATTAAGAACATCACAAAAAATATAAATCCGTAGACAACGCCATTTCTGATACTGACAAAAAACAAACCACACAGTTGCGCATTGATAATTGCTTCATTGTGTAATTTTTAACTCAATAAGAAAACTGAATTCAATTCAGCGAATAATGCACAACAGATATTGATTCTCAGGCGGTACGAAGTTTGCCGGGTGAGCTAGTTAAATATAAATTAAATTACATTAAAAATGATTATGCCACTGTTTGGGCTTAAAACCTGTACTGTTATTAGCTCTTTTCGCGTTTTCGTGAGACGCGAAAACGACCGGCCTTCACAATTCCGATCATTACCAGAATATTGTTTCGATTAATTATTATCGCTTGTTCGATTCACCGGATCACCGAATGTGTGGAATGTCGAAACACCGCGTGCCGCGCTCAGGTATTCTATGGGGGCCCTCGTCTCCAGGAATGCGGCCGGCCCCAGTACCTACCCGGACCTGTGCCCTGGGGCTGTCCCCTTTTATACCTAGTCCGCCCTTGCTGCCCACACATACACACACTTACACAGTGTACGCACAAGTATATCGATCTTCCAGTTGATTAGTCAGATATCTCCAAATACTAAGTTTTTAGATAATGAGGAAAGCATTATTCGAATGCTTGCCATAAATCAAATATTATTTACATGGTTTAGGTTGCCATGTAAATCGGTCGATTAAACTACAAATTCCTTCCCATCCTCAGAGCATGTGTTTCAAATCCTAAATCAGTGCCCCCTGGTGTACCGGTCTCACCGGGACGATAATGCTCCCGGCTGGGGGGTACAATCATTTCGTATCGCGTCCGTATTTACAAATGCTATAAAATATCACCGGCAGGCGGCAGGCATAATGGTGCGATAAATTATTATTAGACATTTTGAAATATAACAATATTGAGAAGAAAATACGGCAAGGGATAAAACTAACCTAAAAGTTCCACAAAAACTTTATTAATTTTGGATTTTGTAAATAATGAGTTACAGTGATTTACATATTTTCGTGGCCTAACCTATTTCAGTTTATCGATCGCCATATATTTCCCATTGTGATTGTATGGCGAGCGTGGGCAATCAATATGCTGAAATATGCCAAATATATGAGAGTGTAGCGCAAGTGATAGCCCTTCAAGACAGCCCCATAAACATGACGTGAAAATATAATTTCAGCGTTGCGTGAACCGCTGAACCTTGTCACTGCTTTTGGAAGGCGAAACTGCTGTCACGTTTAAAAATGAACAAATCTGGCAGAACTTTGATTATCATAAAATGAATCGATAATGTATTTAAATCTAAAATTTATTTTTAACTTACTGAGGAAGACCTCAAATTGTAATATTTAATTAAATTAAGACAATATTAGCGAAACTCAATCGAAAATCTGAAAACAGTAAAATATACGGCCACATCTGGGATTCATCCTAGACTTGTAGAAAAGTCGATAGATGTTGCATATTAAACATAAAAATGGATAAAAATTTATCCAAGACACTATGTAAATAGCATTGAGTTCGGGTTTGAATCTTGCAATCGTACATAAAAAGCAGCCAATAAAAATATGATTTAAGAAAATTAAGATAATGTTGGTAGTTTTTATTCGAAGTATGATACAGTTAAACATGACCGAATCGGATAGGGACAAATTAGCTCAATCGGTAGATTTGCACCCCGGCAAGGCGAAGGTCCTGGGTTGGAGTCCCAGGTGTATTTTTCTGATTTTTCTTATGTTCGATTGAGTTTCGCTAATATTGTCTTCATTTAATTAAATCTAAAATGTCAAGCCAGGAGACTCTAATCTCTGTAAATATTCTAATTATCTGATTTCGTCTTATCTTTTATAGAACGTATGGGCTATATTGATTGCGCTCATAATGGTTAATCCTGACAGTTGAAAACGCGTTTACTGAATAGTAGTCACTAGTAACGCTTTTCTCCATTGGAAATGGTACTAACACTATGTCAGGGGGTCAAAATATATCAGCTTTACAATAAAATCCAAATAAATGTGATATTTCTGAACGTATCCGAAAACTAAAAACTGTGTTTGGAAGGTGATAAAATACGCTTATAAATTGAAATAAATGCCAATAAATATGCCAACTCAGATTCAAGACAACTCAACACCTCTTTGAAGTCATTAAAAGTTATCAATTTTTTTTAAATAGCCCGTAACTCTAACCTAACGTAACCTATTTCATCAATTTTCAATCACAAATGATTTAATGACTTTTCAAAGGAGGTTCTGCGTTGTCCGGTCACCGAAATAAACATAATATAATTTTTTAAATATAAAAATTTTGCACGCAGACATAAAAAAGTTTTAAAAATGACTCAACTTACGTTTTTTCTAAAATTACTGATAACGAAAAAACAAACATATTTTATTAGACAAATGTATCTATTATAAACGTTCTTGTCACCTCACTCTTTTGTCGTTCCATGTAAAAATAATGAATTACAAATTCCTAAAGTTTCATAAATTTATTTCAAATTGCGATTAGAAAAAAAATTACTTCGGTTTCATAAAGGTACATTTCCTTATTTTGCGGTTAGTTTTTGTATTTGAATAATATAAAGCGTGGTGTTAATATCAAATTTCTCACTATGATAGTAATGGAGATAAAACGATTTCTGTGGAACCTATATGAGTTGTTCCGAAAACCGAACAAATAGACTTTAAGGTTTAAGTACGAGAAAATACAAGCGTTGCGTTGAATGGCTATCGTGTGCTGTTATGTACGATACATCCGATAGTACAGATAGTACGAGTATTAGTTTGATTGATGATTTTTTTAAATATTCATTTAAGGCTATTTATCCATGGATAAGGAAAATGTCTTGTGAACCTTACGCTCTGTGTCGAGTCTCAATTATTGGCGGAGTTGATCCCAACCCTTTTAAAAGGTTCTCACGGTCTCTTTTCCTGTTAACGAAATTCATGTTCGTTTTATTTGATCACAGGTTGATGATCTCAACCCTATCTCATAATAAAAATACATGCATTTGGTACAGCGACTTATTTGTATAGGATGCTTTACAATAAATTGTGAAAGACCCTAAATGAAAAAGTATCTACCTAATTATGTCAATTTTATTTTTTATAACCACCTGACCAAGAACTTATTTTAAAGAATTGGTGATTAATCACAAACCTTTAAAACAAATTATAACTTTAGTTAACTTATGTTCATTGATTAATAGATACTGCACCTGTTATATTATAATATAAGGTGACCGGAAACTTCACTGGTTAATGCACCCATGTAATATGTATTTACCTTATAATATGTATAACTGTTTGTTTCCCTAATAAACAAAAACAAAAACAAAACCGGACAACTCAGAATCATGCGACTTCAACACCTCCTTGTTAAAGTCATTAAAAGTGAATTAAAATAATTGGTTAAATATATTACGTTACGTTAGGTTATGGGCTGTTCTTCAATTTTTACTTCATAACTTGTTGAAGTTTCAAGATTCTGAGTTGTCATGGAACCATAATGTACATACCCCATTAAAAATAACTTGTAACAAATAACATTCAACTTGCGTATAAATTATATGCCAGTACCAATTATTAATACATACTCACATTAGAACATACAACTTATACCTACACACTCTTATACCTAAACACTCTCAAGCCTGCACGCACTGTTTAAAATAGGGTTAATTCTTAAAATACCTCTTTTTTACATTAGCTCCACACAGAAGGCACTGAGGAAAGTAATTTCCCTCAGGGCCTATGTCATCTCACATTAGAACATACAACTTATACCTACACACTCTTATACCTAAACACTCTCTCAAGCCTGCACGCACTGTTTAAAATAGGGTTAATTCTTAAAATACCTCTTTTTTACATTAGCTCCACACAGAAGGCCCTGAGGAAAGTAATTTCTTAAAATTACTTTCCTCAGGGCCTATGTCATCTTTGGGGATGTGTGTGTAGGGTTATTTTGAGGAAAGGAAGAATATGAAGTTCTGGGAAGGAAATAGGTTTGAGGGGTGGGTAGGAAGGGGGGGTCAGTGTGACCAGGAGTGACGAACGTACGAATCCATCCCTTCAACCCCAAGATGGGTTGAGGGATTCTGGCTGGAGAGGTCAAAAGACCTCATCAATCAGTCTCTCTCGATCCGGCCCGCCACGCAGCAGGTTGGCAGACGTATCGGCCGCCAAGACCTTGACAAACCTCACCCCCTGAACCCGGGCACCCCTTCTAAGTCACCAACGTAGCGAACCACTTGGTGTGACCTACGGCAGAGATGTTGTTTTTCCAATAATATTCCCGGGGCGGCGGTACCCATACCGCCTCACAAAATGTAAATATCTCATATTTTGATTTAGGCATTTACACTTATACTATATACTATATATTATATATTATATATTACCGTGTGTGTGTGTATGTAAATAATATTTTTTTTATGTCTTCGTTTAATGTCTTATTATCCGTGATGAATATTGCTAGCAGGCACTCAAAAGTTCGATCTTCAAAGCAGTGGAGTGTTGTCGTAGGAACATTACCTTGTATTTAATTGACACAATTTAGCCGATTCATCGCTGTTCACTATCACAAATCACACGTGCCAACTAGTTTGGCAGCGCAGTGTGATATCCACTACCCATACCCCAGGCATGCCTAACCTGCGGCCCAATTGAAGCTTTTTTCGACCAAATTGAAGTTTTCAGCTTTCTATGTTGATTTTGGTATTTTGGTATTCAAAAAAAGAAAAAAAACTGTCTCATAAATATATATTATACTAGCTGATTCCCGACATGCGTTGCAATGCCATATTCAAATAAATAAAATTGTTTCTCCCTGCCACCTATTACTTAATTTTTTTATTCAAATTTTCATTTTTCGTATAGTACAAATATTAATTTTTGTATATTATTAGAACAATCAATTTAACTTAGTACCTAACATGGGTACCTATTTAAAATATCTATAATTTAAAAAATCCATAGACAATTAATTATTTTGTTATAAAAAAAACAGCTTTCTGCTAAATTCACATTCATCAAACGCGCGAAATGTCAAAAGTGCGAAGTTAATACGGTCGTTAAGTTTTCTGAAATTATCCAATTTCTGCGCTATTTTCTTAATTTTTCTTTCCGTAAGAACCTTCTAGAAAGTATTAGAAAACTTTAAAAAAAGGTAAATGAAATAGGTCAAGTCGTTCTGAAGTTATGGCGTGATCAAGGGAAACAGGGATTCATTTTTATATATATTAATTAATTTTATATTTTCTGAAATTGGAACTATCTTATAATAATAATAATAACATAGAATTTATATAGCGCAGTTTTGTGATATTTCACTTCAAGTGCGCTTAATTATAATAAACTTAAATATAGTGTCCTTACGAGTCCTAACAAAAATTGATTAAATAATGTAAAACAGAGAATTTACAGTATATATAGTATTACAATACATACATTACATACAATACATACATTACAATATTACAGTATTACAAAGCAATTCCAAAAGAACAATATTAACAAAAATTGTGAGTGCTGTTTTGTCACAGGACATTAGATAATGATAACCATAACGGTGCCATTCAACAAGAGTCATTAAAACTAAAATATAATATAGAACAGGAGGTAGTTTACGTTTAGAAATAATACAAATTTGGAGTGCATATAAAACTATACTGAGGAGGTAATCGAAACCAAACAATTACCGGAAACTTGAGGAACTTGGCTTATTATAGTATATTGAAAAGGAGTTAAAATTCATGAAAGGTATGATTTTTTTAAATAAGTTTGTTTTTAAAGCCCTTTTGAATTGAGCTTAGTTCTGGATATTAGTAAGAGCTGAGCTGATCTTGTTACTTGTTATTAGACCTAAGGGATTCTAGAAGTGTGTTTTGGTTTATTAGGAATTTACTTTTGCAATCAATTCCAACCAGTATATTTTTTAGCACATTTCTCCGGAGGTCGAATGCAACTGATCCGATTTTAATAAGTGGAGGGTGCGTGCAAAGGACACACATGAACGCCAGTGGCGGTCCGTGAGTTTTCAGTGAGCTAGAGTGCTAAGATTGAAAAATGCGCCGTTATTGATGTTGTTGTAGCTGAAAACGATTTTTTTTTTTTCAAAATTTCAACTTTTTGCATGAAGATATACTGAAATTTAAGTAGAATACTGAATATCTTCATACAAAAAGTTAAATTAAAAAAAAATCTAATTAATTTTTAGCTACAACATCAATAAAGTCATATTTTTCAATCTTAGCACTCTAGCTCACTGAACACTCATGGACCGTCACTGATAAACGCATGTATAGTCCAGTTTATGCCTTCTTGCATTGAAATTAGCAACTGACTTGATTTTAATAAGTGGAGGGTGAGTGCAAAGGACACATACAGGCGCATGTATAGTTTATGCCTCCTATCATTGAAGATTGCGGTTTCACAGTAATAGCATTTTAGACACCGAATTGTCCTCTCTGCCTACCCCTGCGGAGAAAATGAGGTCGATGATAACCGCTATTTACCTGTGTATTCATGGATGGATCTAACTGTCAGCATTTCAGCAAATGCTAACTGCCCTTCTCCCCTCCCATAGTGGCCCATATATATTATTTTAGCCTAACAAACGATTTGGGTTAGGTATCCCTGCACTACCCGGTACCTATCCACCAACCCAACGTAGAACCACCTATCCTCACCGAGCAGCCGTTGAGTTCGTAGCTAGTAGCTGGTAGCTATTAGATGGTATGGTACCTACATATGTCCTATGTCTGTGTGTACAAGTGGAGATTGAATAACACCCGCTGATAGTCTATTTCAAATAATCAGGGCACGCGGTGCACTGCACTGGCGGACACGTGCTCGGAGCTACAACACCAATCTTTTAACGCCACAACAAACACGGACACTGTAAACCCAAACGACATAGTCGATTCTGTGCTTTGTGTTTGTTTCAAACGTGTACAATCAATAATCACTGTTGAGTCATTCATTCGACAAATCGATGATTGATTTGGAAATTAAGACGAAGTTTTAATGATCAGTTTAGTCGATAGTAATCTTGGCATTGTGTGTTTTCTTTTGCAGCTATGTATATTGTATATATCATGTTATTTTAAAATTATTTAAATTATCTTTTTTAAGTTGCTTATTATATACTTTTTTAAATTTAAAATAAAACAATAACTTTCCAAACACTACTTTTATTTTATATACTTTATGCCGACCGGGTTTCGCTACAACCGTAGCTTCTTCAGGGCAGTATAATACTCTACTAACATTAAGTTACATCGTTACATGTGTAACACTAACTTTAAGTTAAATAGGTAGTTAATAACCAAATAAATTTTAAATAAAAATCCTATACTCTAAGATTGTTCTCTATTGACAAAGAACACTCCCGTTCCCTTCCCAATTCTCCATCTATACTTATGCCTTCTTCCTCCTTCACTTGAGGAGTCCAGCCCATTTTGTTAAATCATATATTATCTATAACACACATAGCCTTGGCGGAGAATGCGTTTGCCCATCTACTGCGTGGCCGGCCGGATCGGGAGAGACTGGTTGAGGGAGACCTTAATCAGAACTCTCCATTCGGACTCTCGCTTTGCACCGCAGTGGAAGGGATCGATTCATACGTTCGTCACTCCGGAACACATTGAACCCTAGATTCCTACTCACCCCCCTAACCTTGTTCCTTTCCAGAACTTCCTCTCCTTCCTTTTCCCAAAAAGAAAACTCCATACAGCATCTTTGAAGATAGGACGAAAAAAAAATTCCTCAGAGCCTCCTGTGTGGAGCTAATGTAAAAAAAATCGTTAGTAAATGTATCACGTTACATTTTCGAAGAGCTTTGGCCGCAATCTCCTCTCCCAATTGCGAAATACTCGTTTTTCGCCATTTTCCCGCACGTCGCGGTGTCATTATTATTACATTGTAAATTTGTTAAAATTATTTTACCAATTCGTAGTATCAGGTTTAGTCAAACGTTAAACTTAACGTGAGGTTTCTCGTCAATGAAACTGTACCAAACCGTTTCTAGCACAACTTGTAAAGCGGATGTAAATATGTTCACATTTGTACCGATTTGTATGTCACGTCACGGTTCATCAAGCAATGATAATGCTGACGTTATAGTAACCTTGTGCATTTTTCTTCCTTCTCCCGCAGTTATTTTTTTTTAACACCTAGTTTTTTTTTATCACGCAAGTTGTCCGGCGTTCGAGTGACATAACCTATTGCGGGTCGGCTATGTTACGTACACCGAAACAAAGATTGAAGTTAGTTAGCTGTAGAGAGCCTGTGCCTGGTGGCCACTGGCCAATGTGTGTAGCGGCAAGGCTGCCGAATATGATATTATTCTAAGGACAGTCGGTGACGAGTGATAAGCCAAGGCTGTCCGGTGGACGGATGTAATTCGGACACCTAGCTCTATTCTAGTTCATCGCCATAGCACCGGTTCTTCACTAAATACACTCATTATGTCAAACGCTTATTGACCGGTCAGTGGTTGAGTGGGCATAGCGCTTGGGTCCCACCCGGGCGTCGCATGTTCGAATCCTCTGCTGGCTAAGTCCTCCATCACAACACAAGCAACATTTTCGGCTTTCTGTGGTGGTAGTAGGAGATTTTCAAACATTGTTGGGTTATTCGTAACCCGGGAATGGTTGTCTTTCTTTTAAAAAAAAAAAAAATAAAAAAAAAAAATACAATCTCAGTCGGTTTTACTATCTATTTTGACTGTGTGAAGACTTTCGTCAACCCAAGCGCCCACATGTTCTGAATAGGTTAGTGACCGCTCCAGCAGAGGGCTAAGATTTAGAAAAATAACCCTTATTATTATTTTTTACATTAGCTCCACTCAGGATACGCTGAGGAAAATAGGTCATCTTAAAGGATGCTGTGTGGAGGGTATTTTTAAGGAATAGAAGGATAGGAACTTCTGGGAAGGAAAAGGTACGATGGGTGGGTAGGAATCTGGGGGTTAGTGTATCCAGGAGTGACGGACGTATCAATCATCCCTCCAACTGCGGTGCAAGGCGATGGGTCAAAAGCTGGAAAGGTCAAAAGACTTCCCTCAACCAGTCTCTTGATCAGGCCCGACATGCAGCAGGGGGGCAGACGCATCCGCTGACCTGGACAAAACTCACCACATGAACCCGGGCACTCCTGCAAAGTCACCAAACTTAGCGAACCACTTGGGGTGACCTATGGCAGAGGTGTTGGTTATCCAATAAATGGTTCCCGGGGCGGCGGTAGCCATACCCGTCCTCCCATATTGTGAATTTTGTTTTTAAATCCTCACTAATTTGATTATTTATTGATGCGAATATTTTCAGTTATTTGGGGTGTCTTACCAGATTTGTTTCATTAAAAAATCAGTCTTCTAGCGTAAAAAAAAGACAAAAGCTGCCACTGATTTTATCAATACATACATCGGTAAATGAAATTAAAGAACAAATTTTCCCCTATTCAAGCATAAACATTTTGGGAATATTACTTTCTGTTTCTATTAAATCTAGAAAATTATTACATTATACATATAATTAATTATATTGTTTTGTTGGTTTTGCTCTCCAAATAATGTTTATTTAAGTAATATTTATTGACTTGTACTCATCTATGTCCTTCTCCCATCAATACTATCTTGTATGAACTCTGGACCCAATCCCATAGACTGTCTTCTGTCGAGGTATAAAAGTCGATCTTGAATTTAAATCTGCTCCCGCAGGGTAATTACACGGTGATTGTTAAAATGACCAATATCTCTGAATCAGCCTCTCAGCAAGTTATTTGGCGAGTCCGATAAGCTCTGTCAACCGTCTTACAACTTGAATAAATGTGTTTTATATTGACTTCTATACGTTCATCCAAAGTTCACAGGCAATTGATTGGGGGCAGCCGGGATGGCCATTTATCAGCATAAAATATTACATGATTATTTTTTACTCTTGCGCACTCCATTATTAAAGTCAATATTGAACTCTGATCCTCGCCTTGTGCGGGTGCTGAATACTCGCTAGACAGACACTACTCCTAGGGTCTGCGAAGCAAGCACGGCCGGAATATAACCCGGGCTTTTGCAATCTGCCAAATATTGTACCTTTTTTACGTAGGTTTATTTAGTGGGTTCCGAATCTCACAGCTATATAATTCTATCGAAGGTCTGATGTGCCCGCTCAGGTATAATTCCCAAGGATTTTTATGCTGCTCACCTTTGAATATGAGTCTAGTCTGCCTTTGTGAAAAACGAAACTCACGAACGAAAAAAAATCACTGTTTTGTTCGGTTTTCGTCTTTTCGAGATAATAAAATCAGTATTCATGTTATTTTCAGTATCTTCTTCGCGTTTTCGTCTCTGAATGTTATGATGTGACCTGGTAGGCAGCGAATATGGGCTTAATAGATAAAATCTTATTATTTATTTACGTTGAGTTAAAAATATATTATTTCACGAGAAACGGAAACGTCGGTGTATTCTTGTAGGAATTCTTGATTAGAATCAACATGACTCTCAAAGGAAGTCCATTCAATAGTTGCTTGTCCCTAAGTACACAAACCTTCCCCGGTCACAATGGGGGTTACCTGTGATTGTGACAAGCTATGCCTATATTGGGCTATGTTCAATGCTTATTAATTTTGTAATGATTTATTGTTGTCCTAAATTCTAAAGGCTTTGTTATCTTTTTGAACACCAACCATGTAAGGTTCATGTTAAGTTTTATTAGATAGAAATGCCCTCTTAAATAATTCAGCCGTTCATATATTCCTTTGAATGTAGCTATAACTTTGTGGTAATCCATTATAGATAAATGAAGCAATGTTACCCTGTTTGAACCACTCGTATATTTGTTTGAAGCCGACCGGTTTCGGAACGGTCGTTCCTTACTCAGGGCAAACGTATACAAATATATAAGTGGTTCTAACAAAGTAACATTGTTTCATATTAGAATAAGTTAACAATAATAATCTAAACGAAAATATGAAAGAGAACAAGACACAGAAAAACAGAAAAAGACAATGGTCGCAACTGAGACTCGAACCCAGACTTCTCCGTCTAACCGGGACGAGTGCGTTAACCAATTTCGCTATTGCCACCTTCTGTCAAAACGTCATAATTGTCAATCTCATGTTTTCAAATTTTAGAATTACATTATTATCAACTAATTATTTTTCTCCATATTACGTGCAACTACCCTTTTTATTGGAAACAATCATTCTAAGAATTGGTATGTAACCTGGATAGCGTCTCGGATAGATATATCCGAATTTATTTATATGGAACAATTGACTTTTATGAAAGTCTAAATGAATATTCAATTTTTATAAGAAAAACTTTCTTTTTATACAATATTGAAGGTTATTCCCATCAGTGAAATATATCATATTAGAATAAGTTAACAATAATAATCTAAACGAAAATATGAAAGAGAACAAGACACAGAAAAAGACAATGGTCGCAACTGGTATATTTTCGTTTAGATTATTATTGTTAACTTATTCTAATATGATATATTTCACTGATGGGAATAACCTTCAATATAGTATAAAAAGAAAGTTTTTCTTATAAAAATTAACATTGTTTCATTTATTGTTCATATATTCATTCGTCACATTTAAGGATTTTTACATTCGATTTTTTTACAGTTCCGCAATCATTCGTAATTAGGTACTTTATTTATTCATTGATTCATGAAACAATAATTATTTCACACTGTAATGGGATAATTAAATAAATGCCCGATTTTGAACAATGAAAACAAATTGTCATTATTTTGGACACAATCAATGTGCAAGTATATCAAGTCAAATCAAATCAAAAAATATTTATTTTACAAATAAAAAATACAAAGGGTGTAGCTTATGGGTAGACCCCATTTTTTCCAGCTAACCACATACATGTTTTATTATAATCTTTTCTTTTTTTTTCAAAGAAAGACAAACATTCCCGGGTTACGAATAACCCAAGAATGTTTGAAAATCTCCTACTACCACCACAGAAAGCCGAAAATTTTGCTTGTGTTGTGATGGAGGACTTAGCCAGCCGAGGAATCGAACATGCGACGCCCGGATGGGACCCAAGCGCTATGCCGTATCAACCACTGACCGGTCATAATGTTTATACAAAGAAGGATATTATAATGTTTATACAAATAAGAAAATACAAATATACCAATAAAAATATCATTTATGTGAGGTATTCACTTAAGGTGTAATGACATTTGTTTACAAGGAAAGTGTTAGTGACGATTTGAATTTGTGTGTATCTTGTATTTGTTTAATGTTATGTGGATTTAATGGCCATGTAGTATGGTCCTTTTTGGAATATTGTTTTGTTTGCTTTTGGTATTAATAAGTTTTCTGTGAACCTTGTAGCGTATTTATGTGTTGAGTTTTTTTATGGCAATACAATAGTAACAAGACAGTAAACTTTAACAATAACTTTATGGATTCCTTGATAAACAGGTTACACCTGTGTCGGTCCTCTCAAAGAAAATTTCATTATTGACTAAACCGTTCGTTTTACCAAAAAAAAATTAACGAGTATTTTCTACATCTAGGTTAGCTGAACTGTAATGTAGTCGAGATATCTGTTAGCTAGAACGGCGGCGGGGTGAAAACTAACCAATTGCATCCCTCGTCCTAATTAATAAGAGACGAGGCGATGTGGGAATGAGAAAGTATTCAAGATCGAAGAATTAATCAATATACGTTCGGAAATCTTCATAACAATTAGATGATTTCTTACATTACTTCTTTTATTGATGGTTTAATGTGGCTTTTACTTGAATAATACATTACACAAAATCACCTAAGTCGTGTGTTGCATTTTCATATTTCTATAACATTTTCGAAGATAAAGTTTTTATGTTCGAAATAAATAAATCTCCTTCATTTTTCAGTAGCGTAAAACCAACCTCCAACTAAGTGAGATATCTTCCAGATCCCTTGTTTTTCTTTGATTTAACAAGAATACTTTCAGAAGAGATATCAAATGAACATCTCGTCTCATTTTGCAACTTGAAAGATTTTACAGGCACTTTAGCCTATCAATGGATTTATCTGATTGTGTTAGACGATTTCATAGCGGCGTTGAAATATCATCAGGGCAATGCGCCTCTCACTGAAACTTTTAACGATCTTCATAAATACGTCGTAAATATGAATAATATTTAATAGCCTTTCATCCATTTGTGTAAAGATTGAATCGAGGCGCCACTTCAAAGGAGTCCTTTTATGTAATATTTCCACCTGCCCGTTAACGACACACAAAGCACGAAAGCTGAGTTACGTTCATTTATATCTTTTGGAATCTACCATAAATCATAAATGCGGTCCTACAGTTTGGTACGTGTTCCCACCGGGAAAACTAAAAGCGATCATTAGAGGAGCCTGGTTGGACCGGATTAATAAAAATGCCGGCACGAACTGTCGGGGCATCGGGCCGGGCAGCCTGCGGACTTGTGGTCTGTGCGCCAGCCGGTCTTCCATACACACTACAGACTAGTACAGGCTGCGAGTACTACACGGCATAGCCCGCAGCCCCGAGCGTTGAACCTACCCGCTATACTCGCTCCGGTGCCTCGGTGCTCGTAGTCCAGTCGCCCAACGCCATCGGTAAAGCACGGATATTAACAGTGTGGTGCCTGCTAGACCACCGTCCCGAGTCCTGATTGAATATTTTATTATTATATTACATACATAATATTATTTATTTAACTTTAGTACACTTACATTGTTGTTATTGTTTCACACCTCTCTAGGGAAACCTGCATCTAGAAAGCAACATCGATCTAAGAATGTTTTTTTTGTTCGAACGTTTGTTTTTGAACACTTATATTATTTATTTTATTTGAATACTAACGCAGTCGTTCTTAACCTGATTTCGATCGAACCCCAGGGGTGCGGTGAATAAGTCTCGAGGGTTCGGCGGAGGTCAAGACAAACCCCCCGACTCATAATAATAATAATTGGATAATTTGTATAACGTCGTTTTTGTGAAAAATCACCTCAAGGGCGCTGTGAGTCATATGAATCGGTTCGATTACCAATTAAGAAGGATTCGGTGAATGTGCATATGAAACTGGTGGGGCTCAGTACCTCCAACAAGGTTAAGAACCACTGCACCAGCGAGTTCTCGGCATACATTACTATGTCAATTAAAAAAGTTTTTTTTTCTCCCTGCGTACTATCCCATGCGTCCCGTTCCCCCACCCCTCACGCGTTCACACTCCGCCTTTCCTCTCCCCACTCCCTTCCCCCGTTTCCCCCGCATCCCAGGAACCCCCCTACCGAGTTCCCCTCCCCCCTCCCGCATTCCATACATTCAGTTTTCAAACAGCTCGCGTGCCGCCCTTACATTTTTTTTATACAAATTTCATAATGCCAGAGCTCACCAATATATATTGCTGCTCACAACAACTCACCAAAATTTCATCTCAATCGAATGAACGGTTTAACAACGCATAATTTTATGATACCATAGCTCACTATTATATGTATACATATAGAAACCATCGCGCGCATGCACATATCAAATCCCCAAAGTTTCATTGCAATCGGATGAATGGTTTAGCAACGCATGGACATCTCATATATATACACCCAAGCAAGCATATTTTGATTTTTATATATATAGATTTCAATCGATGGCAGGGAGGGTTGAACAACCCTCACAAACTTTTCTCATAATAATGGAATGGGAGGATCGATATGTATGAATAATTAATGATAGAAATAGTGTAGATATTAAAATGAATATTGTGAAGTATATAAACATAAATACATATGTAAATAATAAAATTTATTAACAGCTGCCGACTAACCATATTTATGTTTGGCTTAGCAGGACCTTGTTAAGTATCTGCATCTACGTTAATCAAGTTGTCGAACAACATAACTAACTACTCGTAACTAACTAACCATCACACCGTTTCCCCGCAGGGGTAGGCAGAGAGGACGGACCACCAAACAACTCGGTCTTGGAACACGCTCTTTGCCTCACTCACATTCATACATCGTCTCATACATACTCTTCTATTATTCCGACTTTTGACAGGGCCCGACTCAAGTATCTGATTCACTAGATCGTGATAATCTGAAAGTAATAACTTGAGTAATCTGAAAGTATGTTGCCTGTTGTATGCTGTCGGCGCGGTGCTGATTTCTAACACTGTGGTAGATCTACAGTCTATCGGGTCTAGGATGAACGAAGTATGTATGAAGAATGAGTTAATGATGAATGTAAGTAAATCTACAGTCATATGGTGTTTGAACGAGATAGTACGAAAACAGTGTGCATTAGGCAAGGCTCATAACCGGGGTCTCTAAATATTCACACATTTCAGAACACCTTCGTAACCTTCACTGGCTCAAGTGTCCTGAAAGAATCCAGTACAAATTGTGCTGGATGGTGTTTAAATCAATCACGAAATGGCCCCTCCTTACATCTCTGAATTATGCGTCCCGGAAAATACCAGTCCGAGGCAATTAACCCTTAGATCGGCAACTTCATCTGCTATAGGCAGACTAATAGAACCCAAACGAAAGCCAAATACTAAGTTCGGAGATCGTGCTTTCGGAGTATCTGGGCCTAAGGCTTGAAATAGACTCCCTCCGGAATTAAGATGCATAAAAAGCCCAACAGAGTTTAGGTCAAAACTAAAAACCTACCTTTTCAGGCTCTCATACCCTTAACTTAATTTAAATATACCTATCTGAGAGTATCATGCTTGTATTGCCTATGATATATATGTCTTAATCACACTTTCTTACTGAATTAAAATTACTCGAATCCTTACACATCAATCTGTCTCTAGGAAGATCAAATCTTTGTACTACTGCACCGCCCACTATTAAATGTTGCTTTTACTTTCCAAAGTACACTCATTAAAGAATATATTACATATTAATATTAAAATATTTTCAGGATTAAACAACATGTGTTCACAATTATGTCCTCTGCGTGCGAACTCTATCTAAATTTCTTTAAATAGACAATAAACAGTATTAATTTCAAGCGACCTCCCAGGTAAGTATGGTCCTGTATTAATTCATTTTTAGGTAGCATCGCGTTCATTGGTCAAAATATTGTACATATATTTTCGTATCGGTGATCAATGAACCGGTGTTTGCAATTTTTAGCCATAAGTTGTTTTTAATTGTTTGTCTAGCTTGTAGTCTTTCTAGATTTTAGGCATGTATGGTAAGTTTGTACAGCGCCCTTGAGGTGATTTTTCACAAAAACGGCGCTATATAAATCGTCCAAATATTATTATTATAGTTGTCAATGATGAACACTTGGATCAGGTGGATGAGTCTGTGTATCTGGGTAGTATGTTACACAGCGCCCTTGAGATGATTTTTCTCAAAAACGGCGCTATATAAGTCATCCAAATATTATTATTATTATTATGTTTACGAGAGATGGGAAGGCTGATAGAGATATTGAAAGAAGGGTGAATGCTGGCAACTCCATTAATAGACAAACTGAATGCCGTTGGCGCTAATAAAAAAAATCGGTCAAAAGACTCGAAGCTAGCAGTCCACAATGGAGTCCTGGTACCTATCATAATGTATGGCAGTGAGGCATGGAACTGGCAGAGGAAGGATGAAAGTAAACTGAATGCTGTTGAAATGAGATTCCTGACGCGTATATGTGGAAAACCATGTATGATCATGTGAGAAATGTGGATGTCCGCAAAGAATGTAAGGCTGATGTAAGCATATGAGTAAGATTAATAAAAGGACCGTCCGATGATTTGGGCATGTAGAGCGAATGAACGAAGAAAGTAGTTATGAAGAATATATGACGCAAATGTGAATGGTAGAAGAAGTCGGGGACGCCCGAGGAAGACAAAATAAATAATAATGAATAAAGGGGTCCTCCACACGGTACTGCCGCAGTACGTACTACGTACTGCCGCAGAACTGTAGTCAAAAGCGCCAGCCGTATTGTTATTATAATAACAATACGGCTGGCGCTTTTGACTACAGACCATACGATTTTTAGTCAGTTCAGCGGCAGTACGTACTGCGGCAGTAGCGTGTGGAGACCCCTTAACATAACAGTCGAATAACATCGTTTTGGTAAATTTATGTTATTTATGAATTTATGTTATGAAGTAATATCTCTGCTATCAATGTAAATGTTGATATTGATTGCAGTTCGCCGTCATATACGATGTAATTTTTTATCATTTTATTGATAAGGTATACCTAGATTTAAAAGGATGTAATTCCAAAACTTGAGAGCCAAATCGTGAATTAAGCTCGACATAATGTATTACGTTATCATATTTAATGTATTTCCTGAATAGAAAAGATATTATTTAAAGAAAGATATAAAAATATCCTTTTTCCCTTGTACGCAATTTTCCTTTTAAACCTTTCGAAAATCCCCTCCCTAGACGACAATATCCTATCTCGTTATTTGTCGAAAGGATAATATAAGTAGTTTCTCTCGTATGAGCGCAACATTTTCAATACCTGCTATTTTGGTTTCGAATCGGCTCCATTTTCGGCACCGGCTACCGGTTTCGCCCTTTGCTCATCCGATAGTTGGAGTGGCTGAACCTTCCCGCTTCCACCGTTTTAACATGGCTGACGGAACATTGGAGTTATATAATTAGTTCTCGAAACTGTTCCCTCATTTTCGTCTAGCATTTCAACGATTTGAACTTACGAGGAAGGCAAAACCGTTTTCACTCGTACTTAATAATACCAGAGTTAGTATTAGTAAGTACGAGTGAAAAAGATAAACAAAAAACAAACACAAAAAATCATAGTGTGCAATTCACACGCGGTAGAAATGAAACCTTCATAAAACTAAAATAGACAAGAGCGGGGATATTACGAAGCACTTTTTTTTATCAATGTGAAGGATGATTTTTTCCATATTTTTGTCGTCGAATTCCAGTGCATCTTTTCCTCTACATTTGGTCATTTTATTAGCACCTATTTGTCGCTTGATGTCGCTTTCTTTAGTGTTTTCTTTGTCCGTTCATTTTGGAGTGGTTTGAAGATTGGATATAGATGTTATAAAAATAGAAATGCTTTTTTTTGGACTTCTTAGGGTTTGATACTTGGTCCGCTGAATGTCTGGCCGCTGACATTCGTCTGGCGCTTCATACCACTAGTCCAAAGGAGATTTACTCGGGACCGTGGATTTATCGTATTTTATTGGAACTGAGTATCCGTGAAATAAATAAATATTTTATTGCTATCTCATTCTCTCGCAGGCTAAATCCTATAGATGTATGTGTTTTTTAGTGTCGCTCCCTTCCGTTTCATCGAGTTTCAAATCACAACGGTGCTAAAGAAGTTTTCACTTCAAAAATATTTATAAAAGTACCGAATGGATGTTTTCGAGTTTGACATCATAAAAATAAAGTTTAAAAAGTTTTTTAATAAAAACTAAGGTCTAATCTAGTTGGCTGTGAACAAAAATATGTTATCTCTAAAACTCGTGGTTTTCACTTGATTTTAATTTGACCTTTTGTGATGTTTTCTACTTGCCCACAATTTTTTATGTGTTTGAGTTTTGAATGCCGTATGAGACCTTTGGATGATAGCGCCGAGGCGCGAAGCTATGCCCGATAGGAAAGGATGTCTTGTGTTGAAATGTTTATGACTCGCTTTTACCACTTTAATTGCTTCGTGGCACTTGGGGACAGTTAAAAACTTTCACGTATAGGTAAGATATTTTAATAACACTATACTCGTAAATTAAAGCTCTTGTGGTTTACAATATTTTTTATGATGTTGAAGTGGAATAACATATTGAAGTACTCCAAAAAGAGATATTATTTAAGTACAGGAAAAATATTTAAATTTTACCCGGTTCATTTTGGTGGCATTTAAAACGATGTGTGTTACGTAGATATCTGAAGGTCACGGATTGGGGACAGCACGTTCCGTTTAGTAGGGCGGGAGGTGAGCCGCCCTGGAAAGTGGGCAGCTCACAGCTCACGTGCTGCTCTCCGCAGCCGCCCAGAGTGCCCAGGGCGGGACGTCATTCGGACGCCACATCAATTATACATTGAGATATCTTTTTGCTCTAAAAATATTCGTCTTTATTCAACAAAATTTAATGCAAAATTGACTTTTCCGTAAAGATTGATAAATTATTTTCCATCTTCATTTGATGTCAAACTTGCTTCTGATTAAATTCGCAAAAATGGACATTCACGCAGATCTTCTTCCGATTCTGTTATATCAACTCCACCCTCTGTGGACCTCCTCCCTGTCGACCGCTTTTATTCTGTAGAACTCCCCCACCCCCTCTTGACCTCCCTTCTCTTCGTGGAACCCCCCCCCCCTTTGTAGATCTCCCCATCCTCCTCCAGTGTCCCCTCCCACCGCGTTCTGAAATCTTCGCAATTCGCAACGTAAGAAGATACGCAGTGCCCAAAAGGACAATACCTAGGTTAGTTATCTCACCCGAAGGCAAGAAGAAATTGGCTTACATTTTCATTGTTCGATTTCACTGAAATTAACACTATTTCTGAAACTAACACATCACATTTCTGAAATTAACACTATTCAATTTTAAAATAAAGGTTCTAAAATATATTTTACCAGCTCAAGTTTCTGGCATTGCCTTGAGTTTTTCGCAATCGGATGCAGACGATAATTTTCTTAGGTTAAACGTCAAGTATCAGAAGTATGTTTTCTGTGGGAAAGGGGGGTGGCTGGTTTTTCTTAAGTTCGTGTAGATAGTGTCGTTCCTCTTGTTTTGAAGTTCATATGCAAAATTTCACCAATCTATGAAAAAAAAATGTTGATTTGTATAAAAAACACAGGCACTCTTCTTTATGGTGACCCGACAGATGATTCCCCGATAATTGATCCTAAAAATGATATTTACTGTAAAATTATAATTTTTTGTGCATTATTATTTACCAATATCGAACGTAAAAGATACTTAGTTCGACTTCAAAAATACCTTAAAAATAAGTTAGTATGAATATCAAAGGAATTTACACACAGTGTCGTTTTTTTTTGTATTTATGCGCTGGTACATACAGTAAAAAGAGAAACAGATTTTTCCTTGATGCATTTGAATGAAAATATGTTTTATTCTTTTCTCATTCGGTGGTACATCATCTCTGCACATCCCTGTGGGTCACTTAGTTATATTTTATGTAATTAGGTATAACGTATTTTCTCTAAAGCGGACTGCACATTGTATATAAGTACGCCGCGCCGGGGGATCAATTGTCGGCGGATCAACTGTCAAGGAACCCTTCTTTAGAGGTGTAGATGTAGGTTCAATAGTATTATTCACACGTCTTGAAATTTTTATTTGTAAGCCAAAGACTAAAATGTAAAGCAGACAATTATTTAGAATGATTATTTACTTACATCATTTTACCTTGTGATTGAAACCGAACCCGCTCGACTCGACTCAAATGAAATGAGTTAAATGCGTATAACGTTACGGAGGTCGTTATTCTTGAAGAACAACCTCCTGATTTATCAAGATTGCAGTCAAGTTTGCTCACGTTATTTTATGATTAAACGCTGCACTTGACCCGGCGAGAGATATAAACTGCAGCGAGTGAAAGCGCAGTCATGAAAATTAAAATAAAAACCGAAGCGTGAAAGATCAGTCATTAGCGCTCCGCTGGTTTCCTATAAATATAAGCGTTTCGACACTAATTCTCACCAAGTTCATTCCGCGCTGAGGAAATTGAGAACGTCGGAAAAATTGGGCGAAGAATTGGGGTCACGCCGATGGGGAGCCACTCCGCGCCCGATTAATATCGGCTGATCAATGTCGTAGTGTTAGCAACGCGCATAGCTCACGATAAATTAGGATTCGATTCGTTTAACACCGCCGAAAGGCATCATTAGTACTTTCGTAACATGTAATAAACAATATCTCCGGTGGTTGGTAGGTATTTAGTAACATGTAATAAAGAATATTTCCAGTGGTTAGTTGGTTTCTAATGACTTTGCTCTGTAATCGAGAATAAGTAATACTAAAAGTGCCTTGCTACGATGCATAAACTAACTTAATACGGTAACAATGTATTTTTTTAATAAAATATACAATAAAAAATATGAAAAAAACACGGCTGAAGTAATTTGTATCAACATTTGGATTCTGCATGGTGGTCTTTCACCAGAATGATGCTGAAAATATCCATTACTTTATGAGAAAGAGGTTACAACGGAGCTATCAACGGTACGCCTATAATTTGTTTAGTGGTAGGTATGTAACATTACCAAATCACTCGTAAACTTAACGTAACATTTAAAATATTCCATTAAATTTCAAAGCATGGCAATGATACAATCTCGCCTAGATGAATGGATTCATTTACATCAGTTTAATTTGTAATCCACGTACATAGATAATATGTATCTGTACTCGATGTAACTTGAATGAAAGTTCGTATCAACAGTTCAGTCCGTTTCCGCGATCATGTGGCGTATGTTAATTCCTAGCGGTGAATGCAACCAATTTGGGAGGTGGGCTCTGGTCATATATTATTTTATATTTATTATTCAATGCTCCTATCATGGCGGCCATCTCTCGGGATAACCACGAGACCGTAGCGGAGCAAAATCACTTTAATCAGACACTGATTCAAATCGGCATTTAATTTCTATAAGATAATCCCTTTGTTTTATAAATAACAGGCCGTTTTGATTCGGTGTCCTGGATTGGCTTGAGATGGTTTTGTACTTCACTCTAAAACGCAGAACTTTAAAATTCCATTCATTCCGAATCTGCTACAGCCTTTATAAAGAGATGATCAGAATAATTACAAATTTTCAGCCATGATAAAAGTTAAAACGATCGACTCGGAAGATAAAATATTTGTTAACCTAAACGTGGCTTTACTTCTTGACTTCGTCAAGGATTTGTTTTATAAAATTTTGCGTGTCGTCTTAGTTTTCACATTATACTGGAATAACTTCAAAGCTCTACAACTTGTCTCTAAATTTGAAAAAAAAGTGCTAACATGAACATGAAAAAGTTGTATTAACTTGAACGTGAAAAAAGTTGTATTAACTTGAACATGACAAAAGTTGTATTATCTTAAATATGACTTCCCATGACTAAATACAATATATTCGGGGAACAAAATATATAATTTCTACTTGATTGGGCAACGTTGGTAGGATTTGAAAGGGTAGCTGTGGGATGGTAGATGTTAATTGTTTATTCGAACTTTCTAGGTCAAATCGAGCCGTTTACTATAATAATGATAATGTTTGGATGATTTATATAGCGCAATTTTTGTGAAAAATCACCTCAAGGGCGCTGTGATCGATCAATCGATCGATCTTTTCGTGTAAGGGGCCATCCTTAAATTACGTCACACCTTAAGGGAGGAGGGGAGTAGAAAAGTTTGACGTCGCATGTAAAAAAATTTGAACTACTTTTTTGATTATTGTTAGATGTAATATTGCAAAATATGTGACGTCACACTAGGGGGGAGGGGGTCTCACAAATGTGACGATGTGGGGGCTAAAAAAATCATGAAATTCGTGTGACGTAATTTATTGATGGCCCCCTAACTGGCCCGCACATTTGGAATAAACTTCCCTCAGCTTTTACTAATATCCAGAACTTGGCTGAATTTAAACGGGCTTTTAAACAAACTTATTTAAAAAAATCATACTTTTCTTGAATCTTAACTCCTTTTAATACTCTAATAAGCCATGTTTCTCAATTCCGGTAATGGTTTAGTTTAGGTTTCCTCCTTACACTGTACTTTTATGTTTAATGTGCACTCAGAATCTATCTTATTTCTACACGTAAACTGCCTCCTGTTCTATATTATATTTTAGTGCTAATGACTCTTGTTTAATGGCACCTTTATTGTTTATCCATTATCTATTGTCCTATACCAAAAGAGCACTGGTATTGTCAATTTTGTTCTCTTGGCAATGCTTTGTATGTATACACTGTATTATGTAAGGACTCGTGAACACTACAGGATTACCTTTATTTAAGCGCACTTGAAGTGAAATAACACAAAACTGCGCTATATAATAATTACGTCATTAATATTATAGGATTTAACGAAAAAACAATAAAATACGAGATTTATTAATTGACGAAACGACTCGTTCATATGCTGCAACATCAACTGTGTTCCCTACCTACCGCGTCTACCGCCTATCATTATCTCCCGAAGTTGTAAATGAGAAAATTTATGTTAAAAATAAAAGGTTATTATATAATTTATTATCGTTTTATGTCAAGTGGCTTTAAGGTTTTGACATACATACTGGTATTTCGTTGAGGTCTTATTCTTCGCCTACAATGTCAAGTTTCATGTCCACTACAGAAAGGTAAAGGTAAGCTAAATTATCGATTTCCCTCCTCCGCGTACTGTAAAATGGTTGACCTTTATAACATTACTTGCTGTGACATATTTGGTAGTGGGGTGGCCGGTTTTGGTTTTGGAGTGCTCACAAATTTATTTTATTTAAAAAATATATTTGTTCATTAAGGTTACCAATAACTTATATACTATTAAATTTTATATTGCATAAAGAGGTTCCTACAATCTGTTTTGAATATATTAATTGATGTTGTTTTTGTGATTTCTGGCAGTGCATTATAATATTTCATCCCTTTGTCTAATAAACTGCGTATTGGTTCTGTTCTTTTTGGCACTATGATTTCATTGCACGTCCTTTTGTTATCTGTGAATGTCCTTGTTGTACATCGACCGGTCAGTAGCTGAGTTGGCATCGCGTGTTTGATTTCTCGGCTGGCCAAGTCCTCAATCACAACCCAAGCAACATTTTCCGCTTACTGTGGTGGTAGTAGGAGATTTTCAAATATCGTCAGGTTATTCGTAATCCGGAAATGTTTTTTATTTCTTTAAAAAAAATCGTGTTTGATAAGTATTTTGATAAAAGCTGTTTATTATTGTATGTGTAAATTAGCGAGTTTCCGCCATGCGTTGCAATCCCATTCAAAGAAAGAAATTGTTTTTCCCTGCGTGTCCTTTCCCATGCGTCCCTATTCCTGCCCCGTTACCCACCCGCATCCCCCCTCCCGCATCCCCCCCTTCCGCATACCCCTTCCACCTTCCCCGTCTTGTCCTACAAGCTAGCTTGTCTCCCCTACTGCGAATCCCCCCCACCTTATTTCACCTCCCCCCTCCTGCCTTTCCTCCCTGTCGCTAAACTATATAAAATAAACACATTTTAAAACAGTTTGCGCGCCACCTGTTGTAATTTCTTGAGTTGATAAATAACATCGTTAATAAAAACGGGTATTTCTGAATTATGTGATTCAATCTTGTACATTTTAAATAGCGTAATTCTTAACCTCGATTGCCGCCTGATAAGTATGGGATGTTAATAATTTAACGTGACCTTTTGTTATTGGATAAACTGTGACATGTTTTATGCCGATTTTACCACCATCCTTGTCTATAGCCGAGGTATCGCCGACTTGCTTTAACCTTTGATCGTGTTCGCTTTACGATGCATTTTTTAATTAATGACGGAAATAAGTCACCCAGCCGTAACTCTGCCAGAAACACGATAAATGTGTAAAGACGGCATGGTGAATGGTGATGCGGGCGCCGCCAATTAAATATGAACACCGGATCAAAGTATGCACTGCAATTTTGAACCTGTAATTTGTCATATAAAAGATATAAGGCATACTACTTAGTGTCTACCTTGTTTTGTTAATTCATGTGGACCAGAGTTTCCCAAAGTAATCTTTTTAAGAGTTATTATTATTTTTTGTCGCCTGCCCTCCTCATCCAAGGAATTTCATTATGTATAAAACCTTCTCCCTGCGCCTTGAAAATGTGTAGATTGTAATAATATTGCGATTGTAATAATATATTATTGACATTATAGTGTGTAAATTTGTGACATGCTGCAGAGTTGTGGATATTTTCAGTATCGCCCTGGTAAAGGATCACATTCATCAGCCTCACAAAATCCTTCAGTTGGGGATGTCATAATCTCACTGGCTTCAAACGGTTGGGAGCAGTTGGGACTTTTGTGTGCAATCTCGCATAAAAAATTCAGTTCCCTGTGTCGTACACAAACAAGTCTTTGCACTTTTCTTAGCATTGTATATGAAAATATTTGTATACTAATGTATTACCAACATTATTTTAGTCACCTTAAATCAATTTAACTGTATTTTGGCCCTTTGGAACAACAAGGTTCCATCTGTCACGGTAACATCATGCGATAATGAACTTTAAAGTAGCTTACTATAGATCCCATTATCGCATGACGTTAAAGCGACAAACTGTATTTTTTTATTTTATAAAAAAATGCGTACATCTAAATAAAGATAAAAAACTAACAAACAAACGGTCCGTATAGTAAAAATAATATTTGGATGATTCTTATAGCACCTTTTTTTGTGAAAAATCACCTCAAGGGCGCTGAACAAATTTATAAAATACATTCTGCTTTACCTTACTGTATAAAAGATTCTAATAATTTATGCATTTCGGTTCTTGTGATTATGATTTAGCGATTGTGCATGAAAAATGTGAGATAACTTAAAAAATTTATTTACAACTTTATTCTTAACCGTACTCTAATTATTGTCCTCACTGCCCTCTTTATGTCCTCGAATGCCCCCTTTGTTGTCAATTTGATTACTAACCCGCATTTTCCAACGCCCCCCGAAGGGGTGGTATCGTCCAATTTACCAACCACTAGTCAGCTAGTATAGAAGTGCATACATTATATTTAATGTCATATAAATAAACTTGTCTTCGTGTAAATTGATAATATTCGCTGAATGAGAAATCCTTCCACCTTGGTGAGTGAGGGAGGGGAAGTTGGTTGGCTGTGGGCGTGGGAAAGGAAACGTTAATCTGTAACTTGAAACTCGGGAAATTAGATATTGGAAAGTAGTATTGTGACATTGTGTGTTCTTCTACGCCATTTTGCGGTATTTGTTCAACCAACCATTAATGTATGTGATGATAATGATAATTGGATCATTTTTAAAGCATAGGGAAAAACCACTCCAAGGGCGCTGGATAGAATTAAATAGAAACCTTACTTCTGAATATTTAATACGAACATATTATTACTTATTTATGATTAAATTGTGTTGATTTATGTCAACTCAACTGCTAACCCTGTACAAATCGCAAGTGCGCCCCACAGTTGAATTTGGCAGCCACTTTTGGTGTGAAGCCCCAAAATACCTGAAATTAACCCTGGACTCTATGCAGAAACGGGCGATATGTTTAATAGATTCTCATATTTTAACAAACGGATTGCAATCTTTAGAGCACAGACGTCGGGTGGGAATGCTTTCCTTATTCTACCGGTATTTCAATGGAAGATGCTCCGAGGAATTAGCGTCATTGATTCCTTCGGTACCAGCGCACAGACGGAAAACACGCCAAATGCTCTCCTAACATTTGTGTACAGTTGATATTTTTCAAATGAGAACGGGTCGTTTCTACGGCTCGTTCTTGAGATCAACAGCTCGGCTGTAGAACGATTTGCCGGCCTTTGTGTTTCCTCCCTCAACAATCAATGTGTCTTTTCAGGACCGAGATTCACTTCTTCCTTCCTCAAAATGGCCCTCCACTGTCCACATGGCATTCCTCAAAGATGACATAGGCCCTGAGGGAAATTATTTTCCTCAGGGCCTTCTGTGTGGAGTTAATGTTAAAATAAATCTGATCTGCGTAGTATAATACAACCTCAAGGGGATCTTACCATTTGGGAGGTGAATGTGGGTACCGCCGCCTCAAGAACCATTTATTTGATAACCAACACCTCTGCTATTGGTCATCCCAACTGGTGGGTTACGTTGGTTATTTTAGTGGGGCACCGGGATCAATAGATGAGGTTTGTTCAGGCGTTGGCGGCGAATGCGCCTGCCCACCAGCTGCCCGGCAGGCTGGATCGGAATAGTCCGGTTTAGGCTGGTCTCTTTCGACCCATTATCTTGCAGCCTAGCGGGAGGAATGGATTCATACGTTCGTCTCTTCTGAACACACCGACCCCTAGATTACTACCTACCCCTCATACCCTTTCCTTCCCAGAACTTCCTCTCCTTCATTTCATTAAAAATACCTTCCACACATCACCCCCTAAGATGACACAGGCCCTTAGGAATTTTGAGATAATGAAAAAAAATATATATTCTTCAAAAATAAATTCTCGCGAATGCATGTCTACTACCAATGGGATATTTCCACAAACGAGTATTCTGTTGAAAATGTACTGAATATTAAAAGATAATTTTTCTGATTTTAATCATCCTACTAAAAATGTTTGTTTTTTATGTTTTCATTCAATATTATTGATTTTAAAAACGATCTCAAACTGACAAAATCAAAACAGCCCGTGGTTGGCAAATCGGATTGTGACGTCACAAGCGTCGCTCAGCTGGGCCAGCATAAATAAACACTGTCAGTGAGCGTCCACGCTCACGACGTCACACGATAGCCCCGCCCCAAAATATCGTTTTAGCGGTAATTCAAAAATGGGAAACTTTGACTCGCTGTAGAAAATTTATTCGTCAACGTAAAAATAAAATAAAAATGCTGTAATCATCGTAATTTTTTGCTTATTTTTTTTAAGCAATAAAAAAACTTGGAAATACCCCATTTCGAAATTGCGAAATGAATTTGCAAGTAAATAATAACGTTGCTAATAATTCATTTTGCCACCTGCCTCACCCCTATATCTCCTTGATGGTTCCTCTCTCGGTGTTGTCCGACCAGAGATTGAGTACGCACTTAATGACCGATGGCGGAGATGGTGCAGTTGGTGTACCTGGTGTACCTGGATGGTGTGTTGTGCCAGGGCGGCAGGTGCGGGCGGCGTCGGCAGCTGGGCCGCAGGTGGCCCCCCACCCGAGGGCCCCCGCCCCCCGCTCTCCGGACTCCGGTAGGCAGATGGCGCGCTGGACCGAACCCGTTTGTCCGGAGGCTGGAACCCAGATTTGGGAGACTACGAATCGTATCTTTATTATCTATCGCAACATGCAACAACGGTGTATTTTATCACGTTTGAGTATGCCTCCCAATGCGAACGTGTTTTAAATCAATTTTACTAATGTGTTTCTTGTTTCTTTGTGACTATTTTTTGAAGTGAAAACTTCTTTAGCACCGTTGTTATTTGAAACTCGATGAAACGAAAAATAGCGACACATACATCAATAGGTTTTAGCCTGTGAGAGAATGAGCTAGTATAACCGGTCTCCTCTTTGTGCGGTGCTTCGTAACCTTCGTCTACTTTAATTTTCCCACCCTCTCTTGTGTACTTTAATTTTCTGAATGTTTCAATTTTACCGCTTGTGATTTACAAACTCTGTTTTTTAAGTGGAACTTCTTTGGCACCGTTGTGATTTGAAACTCGACGAAACGAAAACGACACTAAAAAGAGACAAACACATACATCTATAAAATCTATTGGATTCGACCTGCGAGATAATAAGATAGAATGATACCTTACCACAGTGGCCGCTTTGATTATGAGCTCACTTTTCAAGGCTTTGTGTGGTGAAAGTTTCTCTTCTACCGCGTGTGAATTGCACACTCTTTTTTTTAATTTGCTGGGCTTAGCGAAGTTTGGCACTTCATCTCTATAATTTGTTTGTTACGCTCCCGTTCAAGATGGTGGACGTGTTGGATACCTCCTTTTTTAATCCGTCAGAGTTCTCATGATAGTAATTTCTACTACCAGCTGACAAATCGGAATAATCAATATTATGGTACCTACCGGCCTGAAGAAAGTTTGATAAAAGCATTGTCATTGGAATGGAGACATTGTATTATTCCTTACTATAAATAATAAAAAAAACTTAACTTAGAAGTGCTTAAAGTTAAAAAAATCAATAAATAATAAAGTAAAGTATACATATTTAGTAGTACTAGTATATTGAATAACCAAATTAATTCATTTTTTAGTCCTATTGTACATATATTTCCAATAAATTGCTCTGTTCTTCCCGGAAATCCCTTAATTACCCATTCCCCTTTGATTACCTCCCACTCAAACAATTACAATTTATGTACATGTCTGTTAATATTCTATATCGTAGGTTAGTTTTGACATTGTCCTGGCGAAGGAAGGGTGCTTCCAAAACGAGTGTAAATAAAATAAGATGAAGGTCTATAACAAATTTATGTTTTTATTGAAAATAAAAAAGTTAGTTACTTACAAATCTTACGAGTTTAGAAGAAATTTGGTTTTAATTTTTTTTAAAAGAGAAAATTAGAAACATACTACTTCAGTTTTATTTCCTTGTGACGTATTTGTAAATTACTATTTCAATGCCAGTTATTGTTTCTTTGTGACATATTTGTCAATGATTCAATGTCAAGTATTGTTCCTTTGTGATATATTTGCATTTTTTTTTTTTTTACAGTGAATACCGCACAAGAATCTCAACTGCTCCCGTCTGGAGCCAGTGAGACTATGGCATCCCCAATTGGGGTATGTTGTGAGGCTGAAGGTAGTGGGGAGGGGAAGGAGGTGGGGGAGAGGAAGGTTGGGAAGTACCTGGCTATCAGATCTGGTCACTAAACACGGCTTAAGCCATTTTCAAACAACGTTTCAATTCTGAATGGTGGTCTTACACCAGGGCGATACGAATAGTATCTTCCACTCTGGAACGTGCCGCAAATATAGGTACTATATATTATTTTTAATGAATTCATTGTGAAATAACACAAATTAATCAAGTAAAATTTATTTTCGCACGCCGGGTTCGAACCCGCGACCTCCGGATTGTGAGTCGAGAGTCTTAGCCACTGGACTACGGAGGTCGTCGCAAATGATTCAGTGTGGCGAATAATTTCTTTGTTACATATATCTGGAGCATGCCTTCTATCAAAGCGACAGGGTTAACCCAAGGATCGTAGAAAACGCGTAGGGGGTAGACCGGTGATTGGATAAAAAATCGTGACGTAGCTTGAAGTCCATGTTCCACTTTCAAGCTACGTCACGCGTTAGAATTTTAGAAAGCGGCCTGACCATTTTAAGGCCTATTCTATAAGCTTACCTTGTTTAACGCATTTTCTACCAACCTTGAGGATACCCCACCCATCCTACGACTTAAAATAGGTACGTCCTCAAATTAATTATAATATTTACTTCATGAAGTTTGAATGGCTTATTTTTATTACCCTAATTCTCCCATCAAACCCCACTGCGTTTTTGGGTTATTTCGCCGTTTTAATCGTGAGAATTGAGAATGAGGCTAACTTTATTTAGTAATTTTCTGCTCTTTTTCGGCTCACGATAATTGAGCGGTCAATTATGTTATCTCACGCTGCGGATCACACTGCTCTTAAAAAGTCATTGTTTGTCTCTTTTGTAATGGACTCTTATTTCGCACTGCTTCCGCGTGGCCGATGTGACGTGTAGCGTAAACCCCCTGAAAGCCATTAAAGTAATTTAGCATATATATGTGAAACGGGAAAGTAACGGGATTACTTTTTCGCAGTTTATACTCGGTACATATTTGTAAATATGCAGATAAGTGGGGGATGATTGTCCGTAGGATGTTTTGTCGAGGATATTTTGTCGCGGGATGAAAATGCGCATTATCCAGCTAGTAGCAAATTCCAGAGAAATGCGTGTGTGTATGTATGCACGAGTGCCACCAAAAGTTGATAGAATGCATTGTAATCGACAACTACTATATCTGCCAAGTTTCAGCTCGATCGGATGGCGGGAAGTGGATTAATTTCAACTTCCAAGATTTATATTCCATTCATTCGAGAATACCCAATCGAAATTCAAATAGATACATTTTAAAATATTATACTGATTTTTCTTAGGCATGACATAAACTATCATTACACTACTCATTAGGCTATTAAACTATACAATTCACTTCCAACACAATATAAAACAACTAATATTATTGAATACAAAAAAAACATATGGAACTGGCTACAATCCTTTTAACTTTTAATTTATAATTTTGTCGTATAGAAGTCGACTTTATATTTTAATTTTATTGTTTCTGTATATTTTGATTGTTATTGTTTCTTCTTTATATTAACTAAGACCACTGTTAGTTTTTGTTTTACTACTTACATTTTATAATTTATAATTTACAACTGAAAAATGTCCTTTACTACTTACATTTTATAATGTACTGAATATAATAATTTGTTAGTATTAATATTAATAATAATATGATAGTATGATATAATTTAAAGAATAATTTACTGTAATTTACTACTTACATTTTATAATTTACAACTGAAAAATGTCCTCTACAATACAGGTGAACTCCTAGTGTGGAGGACAATATACTTACTATACCTTTGTAATGTAAATTTACTAAGAATTAATAAAAAAATAAATAAATTATTTGAAATGTAACGAGGACTGAAAAGCCAGATGTCTAGAAAAAGAAAAGAAAAGTCTAAGTAAATTCGGCCAACGAGAGATTCTCCGTGATGATCAGGTGCTGTGTGTTACAGAGTTGTGGGATAACTCGGCATTAGTAACCTTTACTATCTTGTTTTTTTTTTTACATTTACTGGAATTGCTAAATCGATTCGAATTTTAAAACGATATGTTTGTTATTAATCGTGAATTCGGCGGCGTTGACGTCACCGCCAGTGACATTCGTTTTACCGGCCAGCAGGCGCGGCCGGTGCCTTAAATTTTTGGTGGTTCACCGATTTCATCAAAAACGTAATGTATGTAATATATATTTAAATGCACGTATCTTACTTATTTATAGAGAAGATCAATTCTTCGATCCCTTTGCCGAGCGAAGACTTCAACCACCCTTAGATACAGATATACTCACCTGATAATATACTGAAACAGATATACTCACCTGATAAACTCGTTATCCGATAAACACACTTATATGAAAGTTTATGCTTGGAAGATACGACTTTGCAAGCGGTGACACTGCATTAAAAAACTTCAGAAATCATAAATTATTTGCTATTTTACACTATGCTTCATTTCTTTTGATATTACATCTATTAGTATTAGAGGATTAGTGGCAAAGAAGAGAAGGTATTTATTTATTATTTAAAAAGACTCAACTTTCGGATATGAATTAATATCACAATAATGTTTTGATTTGTAGCGTAGGATTGCAGACAGTGGCGGGTGTTTACTGACCCACTAAGCGTCGGTGTGAAGTTAGCAATAATTAAAAAAAAACGCACACAAATAAAAGGTTACTTTCTTCTGCAAAAAAAAGCAAATAATAAAGTCACTACCAAGTATGTAAATCCGCAGGAGTAGGTATATCACAAGATAAAATCGCACGCATAGCTGACCCGTGACCCGTTGACCCGAGGTTGCATTTTACAAGAGAAATGTTATAATTTTACTTCATACTTGTTCAAACCCTTGATCGTTCGAGCCCTTCCTTCGGAATTCTTCGATTCTTCGTTCGTATATCTCCGCTGACCGTGCGGCGTACTGTCAGAGGTATTTTTCTTGATACGTTTTGTCAAAACCACGGTCCAGATATGTTTCGTATGGGCTGCATACAAAATATTATTAGCCAAACAACGCGCATAGCTAAAGCGCGCGGTTTGGTATGTACCTCGGTTTCTCGTTCCTAGCCAATGTAAACGGCGCGCGGGTGCAATGTTTTTGCTGTATTTATCTACAATATTTCGTCGTTAGTCACGTTTTAGTAACATTTAGTATATTAAATTGCAATTTTTAGGATTTTTTTTAAATTTTGCTTAATTTTATAATTAAAAACATTAAGTAAGATTACGATGAGCTGTAAATTGTTGTTCAATTTTTTTGGCGGTTCGTTGCACGAGTGCACTGAGGCACTGGCCGCGCCTGCCGGCCAGTGGCGCTTTTTATGTCATAATGACATTGTAGCCAGTTGGAACCTTTTCGGAATGTGCGGCTTTTCTAATTATGAATGAAAATATTAAAATTACAAATTTTTAAAGGTATTCATAGTTCGTGAAAATACCACATTGTTACATCTTGTTAACTCGCGCATGTACTCTCTGTATCGCCCTGGTGTAAGACCATTATTCAAAATTAAAATGTTGTTAATAGCTCAGTACTTTCCCGCCTCCCTCTTCCCCGTTTCCTTCCCTTCCCCAATTCCGTCAGCCTCACAACATACTCCAATTGGGTATGCAGTTGTCTCACTGCCTCCAGGCGGTTGGGAATCTTGTGCGATATTTACATTTAAAAATCTTGTGCGGTATCCACATTTAATTTAGCCCCAAAAGATCTTCTTGTCATTATCGAGCCGTTTAATTTTAAACCGTAACAACACTCGTGTCAAGAATTCGACAATCAGCCAATTGTGATTCTCGTAGATTTAAGCCAACACCATTCTGGTGCGGCCAAAAAAATTTAGGTAATTTAGGTTATGGGTATTTTTCAATTACTTTTTTCATAGCTTTTAATAACTTTTCAAAGAGGTGTTATGTTGACACTATTCTGAGTTGGGGTGGAACCGAACACTGAACATTGAACACTGTACAGGAGTGCACGGTGATAGGGATAGGGTACACTAACACTTGGCAGAAGCAGCTCTGCGGCAGATACAGAATGAGGCCCTTGGAGCCGCGGGGAGCAGAATGCTGATGGCATTAAGTTTCATAATTAAGAAATAAATACCGCGGTGCATGTAATACGATCATGCTGGTAATTGTTGGACGAGGTCGCGGTGAGAGCCAGTCGGTAGCGGCGGGGGACGTGAAGTCTGTTCTGTGTGATTGTGAGATCTGGGAATTACAAAATTATACCAGGAACTTTGATATTTGACTAAACCTATCCGCTATGAAATTAAAATTTCAAATTAAATTTTTTAATTGACCACTACTTTGCGGGTGGCAATCTGAATCTGAATTACTTTATAAACCTTCATAGAAAGGAGTGTAAGGAGAATTTAAGAACCGCGAATGTGAATGGTAGGAGAAGTCGAGGAAAAACACTTTATCTAAAACATGCGAACACCTCAATACTTGTTATCCTAGTGAGGTGTTCACAAAACATTACATTACCATTACCATGTTTTATGTATATTATGAACAATTTTTGTTTTTCTTGTATTTATAATGTGTTTACCCTCGGAGAAAATGCGTTTAACAAGGTTAGCTCATCGTGGGGGTAATCCGTGTTTCAATGGGAGATTTGAAAGAAGTGCAACACAATTGGCAGTGTTTTACTTCAAGCTACGTCACGCTTTCGAAATTTGGAAAGCGGCCCGACGATTTTTTTTTCGAAAAAGGCCCGTATGAGCTAACCTTGTTAAACGCATTTTCTACGAATCTTGGTGTTTACCTATTTGTAAACTGTATGTAAGAGTACATAATATATGGAAATAAAAATTTCCGTCTATAAGCATTTGATATTTTTAAAATTTGGAAATTGTGTCTGATGAGAAAGGGTTAAGGGTGTTTTTGTTATTGTTTATTTATCCTGTCCCGAATTACGATGATATGATTTAAATAACAGAAAATACGCAATATTTATTTAGTCACAAAAATAAAATGAAATATCAGTGTTTAAATAGTCTACTTTCAAATATTTGATTAGAACGGAAATGGCTGGCATTTGATGAAAGTCTGCAATAAAACGCCAAAAACGTTATTTCCATCAGTTGTGTGCCCTTTTGTTTGTGTTGTAACAAAAGGTCCTCAGCTGCGGGCCCGCGCCGGGCACTGACCCCGTTCCCTCCGTACTACCGACACCACTACACCACAATGGACGCCACCGCCACGCACACCGTGCAAGAAGCTAAAGGGGAACAAACAAACAACCGACCATGGTCCTACCCATCAACTAAATCCAACCAAACCATCCTACAATAATATGCCTCGGCTATCCCAAATAAGGACAAGTATTAATTATTGTTATAACTGGGACATTTGATAAAAAGTTTATTACTCGTAGCCGGTAGAATTTTGAGGTAGGTACTAATTAGGCATATGTACTGTAAAAGCTATCCGGATCAGTATGCCATGTCCCAAAAATTAAAAACTATGTTATGGGAGTAATTACAAACCATGTATTGAAGGATAAAGACCATGTAAAAAAACGTATTTTTCGTAAGCTTTTTATTGAGAATTAAAATACGAACACAACGGTACCAAGTATATTATCTATAATGTTTTATTAAAATCAATAATTTAATAAATATTTTAATATATAAGATTAATTTGTAGAACTCCATTTTAATTGAAATTAAATTATTTAAATTAAAGATAATATTAAAATAACTTAAAGTGTTTTCGCAAATCCATGAGTTGTGGGAGAAGAAATTCTCGCAAAACTTTTTGCAATATTTATATTTCACTGTAGTTAGTGTTGTAGACTATTATTTATCAAAATAACATAATTTTAAGATGCCTTTTTAAGTCAAATTATTTATTAACAAAGATAATAAGAAGATAATTGTGAACCCGTACTGAAGTTCCAGAACTACATTCATAAAACCGTGATTTCCGCCACGCAACCTATATTAAAAAATTGTAACTCACTTAAAAGTATGACATTGGCACGGAAGAAATTATTTTCCTCAGGACCTCCTGTGTGGAGCTAATGTAAAAAAATACTGTACGAAGAAAATTTAAAAAAAAAATCATTCTCAACAAGTAATTTTCTAGAAGTCGCGTTGTTTTCGACTGGTAACGGTACCAGCCCTAAGTGCACACGCGCCGTTATTACCGCTCTGTTACTGCAAGAGACTAGTTTTCTCGTGTGTGGTTAAATGTCATTATGTTTTATTTTGGTACCCTTTGATTACTGTAATTAGTTATTTGGTTTTTAAATTCACTTCCATGTTTTTGTTCTACTGCTGTAAGAAAACTTAAGAATGAACTGAGCTTTTATAATCCCTGGACATATATTTTTAAAATTCAGTTTGCAGCTTTGATATTTATTTATTAACGCCTTTACGGGTTTGTAACAATGATACATTTACATAGTTACTATACATAACTGAACTTCCTCAGTAACAACATTTTGAATTTGTTTAGTGATAAATTAAAACTGTCCACTGATTCCGTATAATTATTTCCCTATATTAGTAGTATTCTGGGCAGAGAGGAATATAATATGTATGGTAGTTAGTCCCATAATGTTTGCACTAAAATAAAGTATCACACTGTGGAATCTAAAAGCTTATCAATGCAAGCAATTGTGGAATATCAAATATATTATTTAGAATTTTATATAGAGATAACTAGTCAGGGAAAATCCTTCTGTATTCTTATTCTTTATAAATAATGAATTAGATATTATGTAAATTATTTTTCTTATCTAATAAATATGTAAAATGATCTATCAGTTTATATTCGTTAATATCTCAAGAAAGGAAATATTTAAATATAGTTTTGTGTATATAATTTTAATTTGGGAGGCGCCGATGGGTACCGCCGCCCGGGAACCATTTATTGAATAACCTACTCATCTGACATAGGTCACCTCTCGTGGTTCGCTACGTTTGGTGACTTAGCAGGGGTGCCCGGGTTCATGGGGTGAATTTTGTCTAAGTCTTGGAGGCGGATGACCAGGACACACTGAACCCTAGATTCATACCCACCCTTCCTCTCCTTCCTTTCCTTAAAAATACCCTTTACACAGCATCCCCAAAGATGACATAGGCCCTGAGGGAAATTATTTTCCTCAGGGCCTCCTGCGTGGAGCTAATGTAAAAAAAAAAAAATACGCGGTGGAGGACTTTAATTTATAATACGTAGAGATTATTTTTGATATCGTATGAACAGTAGATAACTAATCTTTTAGGGGACCATTTCAAACAGGCATACATAGGACTAAGTACTCTAATGTTTCCAACAAAACAACCCTCTGAACTATGAAAGATTAGCACTGATGAAAGAGCCATTTTTTATCATCGGGGATTGGCTTTGGAGGGGGCGAGTTTTTAAATAAATTCGTTGTGCGTCGGGGGGAGTTTATTGTTATCAGTAACGGTTCACAGATTTATTTAGTATCCTTAATTATATTCGTTGGGCAAACCATTAAACAAATTCAAATAACGACAAATTTATTCAGTTTTCCTTATTAATCTTGACAATTTAAAAAACAACATCAAATTTTTACGAATATGTTTTTCTTTGGCATACTGGTAGGTACAGCTTATTATTATTGGATACAATCTCGAGTCACGCTTGGTGTTTATGCTAGTAAAAATAGAATGTTTACATATATATAGGTCTAACCTTTTTATTTATTATTATTACATTAGCTCCGCACAGGATAATAATTCCCCTGAAGGCCTATGTCAACTTTGGCGATGCTGTGTGGACGGTCTTTTTAGGGAAAGGAAGGATAGGAAATTCTGAGAAGGACAAAATATATCAGGGGTGGGTAGGAATCTGGGGGTCACTGTGTCCAGGAGTGACGGACTTATGAATCGGTGCGAGGCAATGTTCCGAGATTCATGCTGGAGAGGTCAAAAGATCTCCCTCAACCAGTCTCTCCCGATCCGACCTGCCATGTAATAGGTGGGCGTCCTGGTCATCCGCCGCCAAGGTCCTGACAAATCTCACCTCATGAACCCGAGCAACCCTGCTAAATCACCAAACGTAGCGAACCACTTGAGGTGACTTATGGAAGAGGTGTTGGTTATCCAATAAATGGTTTCCCGGGCGGCGGTACCGATACCCGCCTCCCAATTATGTTATGTAGATATTGTAAAGTGGCCCTGAGGCAGGCCTCCATTAAAAAAGTATCGCGCAAAATATTATTTAATGCTCTATTTTTCTTGCTATCATAAACTAAAATAAAAACAGTTTTTTTTTCTTAAGCACGTGTTACGCAAGCCGTGAACTGAAAATGACTACCACTGTACCGAGTGTACAGTAATGATTTGGTCTTGGGTTTAATTAATGCTAACAGAAGTTTTAGTCTGTCGAATAATAATTGAGATTTACGTTATTCATAATTCCGAATTACTTACTCGATAATTCCCGTACAGCATTGTTACGTCTTCAATCACGTGATTTTATGCATATATTCGAATATTTGATGTTTTAAAATTTTAATGCACAAGTGCTTCGCAGAACTAAGTGCTTTCTTCTTACTTAAGGATTTTTTAACCATGGAATAGAAGCCCAATCATATTTTGCCATCTAAAAAGCCTAATTATAGGTCAAATTTACCTACATTTATTCATACACTTGGAACGTAGTTTATTCTGTGTAATTCATTATTTATCATTATTTATTCGTATTAACTGTTTAGGAAATGAAAAAACGCATAATTAAAATAATAATTTTTTATTAGACTTTGAAAAAATAATAATTAATACCAAAAATTTGTACAAAATGAGATCCTTTCAGTTTGCTTCTTTTAACGTAAAAATATTTAAAAAAATAAACAATATCTTATTTTTTCTACTAACCAATACATGTTTTATAACAATTAAGTAAGTTTGTACAGCGCCATTGAGGTGATTTTTCACAAAAACGGCGCTATATAAATCGTCCAAATATTATTATTATTAATTAAACACTTTTATATAATTATATTTTCTTTATAAACACTTTTCATACACATCATCAAATTACAAAAAGCCTAAACATAGGTCAAATTGACCCATAACAGTACGATAACTCCGGGACTTACCGAGGCAACACCGCCGTCTCCTGTGGGTTCTTGGCGGTTACTAAGTTGGTTCGATCAATCAGGGTAATCGAAAGAAGTGTGCGAAAAAGAAAGCAGATATTTGTTTGCGTATAGGTAAAAATGACCTAGATTGGGCTTTTAGGGTTTTAAATTAACACTTTCCAAATATATAATTTCTAATTAATAAGTAATGTATGGCAGGACAGAGTTATTTTTGCGCTCCAACCGTTTTGCCTTGTGTTTTTTCCCCACAGGAAAATAGCATGATGGTTTGTTAGTTCAATTATTTATTTTTATTTTTATAATAATAGCAGTTATTGGCTGAAATGTTATTGAATATATAACTATTGTAATATTTGGTTGATTTGTATAGCGCCATTCCTGTACAAATATTATATAGGTAGATCACTAGATCCCCCAGTTCTTAGATCAATTATTCCATTGTCACCACATTGAAAGTTATACCGATTGCGACATCTCTGCTCCCGTGGCGTCTCTCCTGCATTTACCTTTTTTTATTGTTATTATTTAATCATGGTGTACCTATATTATGAACTGATTTTTTTTTTCTGAAATAAATTAACAAAAACAAATAAAAATTTGTGTAATTTTCGTAATAATTTCTGAGATGAATATTATCTGGTCCCTTTGAGAGGGTAAATATATTAACGCCAGTGATAAGTGGTAATAATCGTTTTAGAAGGAACATTCCCGGATTGACGAGTGTCACGCCTGTGTTTGAGACGAGAGGTTAACGGTTAACATTTGAGGTTGGGCTAGGATGGCGATAAATTATATAAATTTAAAGTTTCAGCTTGGTTTTGTGCCTGTGCTCTAGGCTGGAATGCGAACAGTCCACATGTGTCTACATTCACAAACGTGTCGCCGCTTGTAGAAACACTTGTGTTTTTCTTTACAAATCTATAGTCAAGTCTATGGCGGGTGGCAGAATAGGAGATCGGATGAAAGGAGCGTGTCTGTATGGAAATGATCTTTGTTTACTTTTGTATTTACATATTTTGAGGTATAAATATTGATTAAGCCACTACAACGAGTCTGGAATCGATTTTTTAATATACAATCGTATACATGTCGTTAACGGTATGCTTTTTATAACCACTAACTAATAAAATAATAATACCTCTTGTAATTGAGGTATGGGAAGGTTGATAGAGATATTGAAAGAAGGGTAAATGCAGGTAATTCCATTAATGGAGGACGCCAACAAAAAACTGTCCAAGGAAACGAAGCTAGCCTGATGCCTCACTGATGTATGCCTCACTGGTGTATGGCAGTGAGGCATGGAACAGGCAGAGGAAGGATGAAAGTAGACTGAATGCTGTAGAAATGAGATCCCTGAGGCGAATGTGTGCTAAAATCATGTAATATCGCGTGAGAATCGTGTTGATCTGTTGATCCGCAAATAATGCAAGGCTGATGTAAGCGTAATGAGTGAGATTAAGAAAGGGACGCTCCGATGGTTTGGGCATGTAAAGCTAATGAACGAGGAAAGCAGTGTAAGGAGAATATATGACGCAAATGTGAATGGTAGGAGAAGTCGAGGACGCCCAAGAAAGACTTGGCACGACCTAGTGAATCCGATACTTGAGTCGGGCCATGTCAAGAGTCAGAATAATAGAAGAGCATGTATGAGACGTTGTATTAATGTAAACGAGGCAAGGAATGTGTGCCAAGACCGAGTTGTTTGGCGGTCCGTCCTCTCTGCCTACCCCGGCGGGGAAACGGCGTGATGGTTGGTTACTTAATTCATATGGTTTATAATATTCCCTGAAAGTTGTAATCCACTTGGTTTTTGGTGGGACACGGTGTTATATTGCAATATTCAATATTTTGGTTTTAATTTGAAATAAAAAAAAAAATCAATTAGGTTTTACCATCGTTTTTTCTTCATTTCTTACTGGATTATGTAATATACGTAATTCTCCCAGATTTTTGTTCATTCGTTCCTGAATCTTAAGTTATCGGGACGTGTTTGGTAGTTCAGGCCGAACAGAATAGCATCTGGGAAGCAACATCTGGTCGGTTGAGTTTTTTAGTTATCCCCCCTCGGCCCAGCATCCCTCCCCCGCACACGTTCCCTGCCCCATGTTCAATGTTCACATCTTGAATGCAAACAATATTGCTCACGTAACCGCAGATTCTGTCAAAACAACTCTGTCGCAAACAAAGCACCACTTACGATTTCTGTGAATGCGCAACTTTGTCAATGCTGAAAAGCTATCACTCTATGTATGAGTATTTCCTTTGTTTTGGATCATCTCCCCATTGTGAACAATGCCATTTCATTTCTGACAAACATAACAATTTACAATTAGTAGACAACTACTACATTGCCTGTCATGGAGGCACTCAATTCGGTTCAGATTGTACATTTTCCTGGAAATTGTCTTTCCAGTTCTCCCGATTTTCCGGTGACTATTATCTGTCCTTCCAGCGACAAGCAGAGGTCTGGAAATTGGGATAAACCGACTTCCGCGGGACAGGAAATGGATTCTTCTCTGCTTTTTATCTGTGTGTGTAGAAAGCGAAGAAGAACAGCGAGGTTTAGCTATAGGAAAACCATTCGGTAGGTACTTAGGGGACATACATTAATTTCAAGTAACATGAGATTTTGCTGGACCCCCACCCCCTTTTGTGCTCACGTAATTAATGTATGCCCCCTTATCTGTGATACAGCTGAAGCATATTTTTTTTATTTCACTTTTTCTTCTTTGTGTCCCTTATCAGGTCCCCTCAACGATGGCGATCACTCTTGTAAATGTATCTCAATCTTGCGCTACCGGAATAGCTCCTCCACACTTCTAATACCGGTCCACTCTCGTACATTTCGCAGCCAAGACATTTGTCTCCTACCAAAACTACAAAAACTGTCCCTCGGCGACCCTCTCTATCTTGCATTTTAATGCTAATTGGAGAAAGTGATTTTTCTTCCCTCGAAGTATGTGACCCCGTGATAAATTTTCCTATTTTTACTAAAGTGAGCCGTTCTCTATGTGCTCTAGCCCGCCTGAGAATTTCTGTGTTGGTGATCGTCGGTCCATGGGACTTTGAGCATTCTCCGGTTAAAGCCACAATTCAAAAGCCAAATTTCGCTAACTTACCATAATTAAAATTATGTCCTCGTGAATTCACACACATAATTAGTTATTTCAGGGTGGGCCTGGTTTATCCAGTAACTTAATAATACAGTGATTTTTTTAATTGGTTTCGTGATTACAATAAATTATTTTCCAGTAGGATGACAGATTGTATCTTTTTAACCTATTTGACGTTTTCACGCTGTATTTCAATTGCTAATTGCATAAATTCATTTGACCCGGGCACATTGCTTGTTTCAGGAATAATTGACTGTTTGCGAAGGAAAGATTTTGCTACGAAATTAACGATCAATTAATTTTACGTCTCAATGGCCATTTGAATTCTAGTGCCAATAAAGGTTTGAATTTAATTAAAATGTTTGTAGGGTATTATAGGTACCTATTGTTCACTTTGATTTGTTTTAATGTTTGAAATCACGGACTACCCGTGGCCCGCGGGTTATTTACAAGTTTTCCAATAAACTAAATTTCCTAGTTCATAATTTTCAGTTGTGTCCTGTAATTCCTGTAGCCTTTGTATTAACGTAGAAACTTACTATTAATAATAAACTAACATATTTCAAAGTACCCACTGACTAGAGAATCTATTGTCACAATTATTTTTTTCAATAAATAGTTTTAACCGGTAATAAATAATTTTAAGCACCATAAAAATCGAAATTAGGCGTATGTAAATAGAATAATATAAATAAGTAGTCTCAAAATGGCCTTACCACTGTTTGAAAATGGCCTTAAAAGTCGAAACATCTGTCATAGTAATAAAAAAAATCTAAAATACTTGCAGAACTCAGTAATAACATTCTCAAATTTGATTTACAATTTTTTTTTTAATATTAAACTCACACGGGAGGCCCATAGGAAAATAATTTCCCTCAGGGCTTATGTTATCTTTGGAGATGCTGTGTGGAGGTTCTTTTTGAGGAGAGGAAGAGTGAACATGGATTTGAAGCAACCCATGTTGTAGGACGGAGGAAACACAGATCGTCAAATCATTCAACAGCCGTCGCAGAAGAGACATGTTCTCATGTGACAAAATAAATGTCAACCGTGTACATCTATATATTGGGCGTGTTTCCCGACTGTTGCACTTCCCGATAGACTATTTTTTGTACATTGAAAAACTTATTGTCGTTGTTATCAACGTCATTGAAAAACTTATTGCAATTATTTAGAATATTTACTCTGGATAGCAATAAAAGTTGACTGGTTTAACCCGTTACTAGGCAATATTAGTTGTGTAACCAGGAACCGTTGAAACTTCATTAATTATTTTGTACACAATCTAGCGCTTAGAAGTTAACTCTCCCAAGTCACCTTACACTCGAATCGTGAGTCCCAACAAAATAATACATACCCTATAATAGTTTTTAGTCTTAATTTACTCCTTCAGCACACTAATAATAATGTGTTACGTCTGATTCCCTTAAATTAACCGATTACATCAATAATTAGAGCATGTCGAGCAGATTAGATCCTCCAGACAGTTATCTACTATGTACTAATACTACATGAGTATTAATTATGCATAGATGTCGCTTAATTAACATGATTGAGATCCAATTGATGGCAATACCCGACTAGCCGTGTTTGGAGAGTAACTGCCTAACTACTGGACTACTCGGAGAGTCGAGTTCTCGTCGCGGCTGCGGATATTTTTGAGAGTTCCTCTTGATATACCAGTAAAGAAACTCGCCTTTCATTGTGCCTGCTGTAAACTTTAAAGATGCATAACAAAGCGTGAAGAGGCTGTTGACATGCTTCGGTAATGTCAGTATAACACCTGTCGAAAAAACTTTTTAGAAAACTTCGTTAAAATTTATATATTTTGTAAATCATATTTTGTAAATCCCCGACCCGAATAGGACAAGGGGAAGAAGATGTATGTATATGTATGTATGTATGTATGTAAATCAATTAAGGTGAATGCCCTTTTGGGTTTTATATTTTAATGTAACACAACAAAATAGTGTCATTGCCAATAGAGCCTTGGGTTTAAGGGTACTACAGTAAAGAATGTTGTAGAACAGGAAATGGAAGAGAACGATTGGAAAGGAATTACGTAGTTTTTCAGGATTGATTACGCCGCTAAAAACCCTTTTTTCACTTTAAAAATTACACCTCTTCGACTCACAAGTCCATTTTACTAAATATTCCGAAGAGGGTTAAATTGCATTCTTTGTTCTTCATTTTATAAACTATAATAGTTTTTTCTGCATACAATTTACGAAGTGTATTCAAATAATTATCGTGATTTATTTTTGGGGTATTATTCCATGTTGCGTTACTTTTTGTCCTAACTGGGCAGATATGTAATCAATGAAATCTTGAATTACATATCTGCCCTGAAATAGTAACGCTGTCCGAAACGTTAGCTAAAGAAGGAGGTAGTGCAACACGGCACCCAAAAAATAATTCACGATAATACTTTTAGCCGTGAAAATCTCAAAGCGTATGAACATTTGACAGAACAACATTTTACCTTTTTTTAACTTAATATTTATGTATTTACGTAATAGTTTATAAGTATATGTAATAACTATTGACCTGTTAATGCTTTATAATAATACCTAACGAAATTATTTTCAACAAAACATTGACGAGATATTTTCATAAAAAACCTAATATAAAAAATGTAATATGGTCCCCTGACTTTTGTACTATTTTCTTATATTTTTTTAAAATATAGGTTCTGCTGTGTGGTACGCTTCTATTGTGGTGGGGTTTGTGCCTCAACTACCTTCACGGTTCAGCCATTGTTCTCCCTACAATACCCTCCATCTCAGCGTTTGGCTTCTGACATCCGACGTTTTACAGAATGGTGCACAATTTTTTATTCGGCTTCCAGTCTCGTTGGCATTCTCCAAATTCTCTTTCGGTTTTTCCAACATAAAAAATAATAAATTCCATACACTGAAAGATACTTGTTAAACAACAATATGTTATTGCAACATCATTTTAAAAGCTCTAGTCCCTTTTTTATTTTCGGTTTGACAGATTTAAAAAAAAATTAAGATTTAACCTATAGCGACGAAATTCCATCACGAATCAACGGTTTCAAATATCTCAAATTATGTAGCAATGGTTGATCCGTTAAGAGGAACAGCTGCGCGACACTTTATATACAAATCTTAATTTTGGATTTGAGACCAAAATACCCAACCAAACTGAAAAAAATATTTTAGTTCTCAAAATATACTTAGTACGGAAATGTGCTATTTGATTTATTTGTGTTTTAAATTATAAAACATAGGCCGTTAAAGATTTCTATTTTATTTGTGATTAAAAGATGAAAATAAAAAATAAAAAAAATTTTATGGGCGTAAATTAATATTATAAATTACATATTTACTTCAGAACACACACTTGTCGTAGATATATAAAATAAATTTACTACCCAAAAACTTTTTTTTAACGATATTATATATGTTAGGCAAGATATATTTTTTAATAATTATATATAGGTAAAAATCTGCCTCCAAAATCAAGCAAAATTAAATTATTTAATTAGATACCTATATGTATATCATAATTTTAAACAAAAAATAAATAATGTAGCACATATCCGTTCTAGATATTTTATATAATTTTTGGTTAAAAAAACAATTATTCAGTTTGGTTGGGTATTTTGGCTTCATATGCATAGGAAAAAGGCCTTAAGAAAAAAACAAGCAATTTCCTTACGATAAGGGGTTTGTTGAATATTTTCTGCCACAAACCTTGGTCAGGACTGAATTTTTCGTAACGAAATATAGTGGTTCTTGGATTTTAATTTTCATAGTATTTTTTCTTGAAAAACTGAAATGCGTAGGTACTACGCTTCCCACACATGATTTATATCGCTAAAATGAAAACGGTCTAAGATTATTTATAAAATACACAGAGATATGGAGGTTGGACAAAGGAATTCTTTGTTTCGCGTCATATCCCAGCTTCGCTTTGTGATTTCCTTTCTTCCCAAGTAGGTCAGTACAGTTTTCCTTCCCCGATCGCCTTTCCTACAAGTTTCCCGACCTTACCCACACCGCTCGCGTTCCACCTCCTTTCTTCTCGTCACCCCGCAGCGAGCAGTTAGCCAAATGGTCACATTGCCACTTATATAAATCTTATATCTCGTTTAGCTATCCGGTATTACCTATCACCTGATTGCCATTATTGGAGAAATGTTCGCTTTTTCAGAAATGGTTTTCTTTTAAAAACATGAATCGTTCAAGTTTTTATGATAGCGATGTAACGTTTCTAACATCGGTGGTAACGATTATTCTGTTAATGCATTATTGCTATATTCTAGGCGATCGCTATGGAAATATACCTATCATTTAAATCGTTTTAGTAATTTTTTAATCAATTTATAATTGTTGACTTTGATTTCTACCTAGTTTAAATATTATTTTTAGTAATAGATGTTAAACAGTTTCAAAAACCTATAAAAGATTCTTATACAACCGACGCGGTTACGATAAACCGAAATCTTTTCACCACTAGTATTAGAAATCTATTCAAATTTGAAGATTCTTTGTCCGAGAATTACGAAGGATTGCTTAATTTTATTTCGGGCGTTTCTATCAAGAATTTGAAAGGCTAGTATGGGTACCGCCGCCCCGGAAACTATTTATTGGATGATTAATACCTCTGCCATAGATCACCCCACGTGTTTCGCTACTTTTGGTGACTTAGCTGGGGCCCGAGTTCATGGGGTGAGGTTTGTCTAGATCTTGGCACCGTATGCGTCTACCCACCGAGAGAGACTGGTTGAGTGAGACACTTTTCGTCTACAGTCGGAGTCTCTCGAACCATTCATTTGCACTGCAGTTGAAGGTATGGATTCATACGTCCCATAATTCCTGGACACATTTACCCCCAGGTTTCTGAACACCCCTCAAACCTTTTTCCTTTTCAGAACTTTCACTCCTCCCTGTCCTTAAAAGATCCTCCACACAGCATCCATAAGATGACATATACCCTTATGGGCTGGGGCTTCCTGTGTGGAGCTAATGTAAAAAAGTTGCCAGAATTACCTAACCTTGATGCAAAATGGTTTATCACTAATTTATCAGATCAAACTATGACCAGTGGAAACAAGGATAATGCGATTCGTACTATGTAGTTCTAATAATATTCAGATGATTTGTATAGCGCCGTTTTTGTCAAAAATCGCTGGTCTCAAGGGCGCTGGTCTAGTTTGTAAATAGATGTACATATATTGCATGAATCCCTCGACGTTTATTGCCTGGTGAGGCGGGCCCGTTCACTCGCTAATGAGTCGTAGCACGAACACCTACGCGACTTGTGAAATTTGTAAAGCCTTTTTAGTTTAGCCTCCTTCATTACACTGTCCGCCACCGGAGATAACCTATTATGCAAAGTCGCTTTAAAGTCATCCATTAGACCGGAGCTGAGTCTGTACCGCGCGAGTCATACGCCTTGGGTAGGCGGATACTTTTTCTTATTTAAACTTCGCGAAACCTGCGTAATCTAACATATTTACGGACGTTTTCGAAAGCCACGACTTCAACGACAATATTACAACAAATATTGAAACAAATATTTGTGCAAACGTGTGGCCGATGGTAAACAAAAAACGTTATAACTCCGACCCAATGTCTTCGTTTTTGTCCGATGTGCAACCCCGATTTAACAAGTACTAAGAGAAATACGAATCTTGTGCTGAAGCAGCAAAAACTTCATAACGGTGATGAACTCCTGTACTATAAAATTTGTTTAGCTTTTCTACTCGGGATCTTCAAGGTCAAAGGATCTATTTTATTTTTTGTCATGAGCTTTAAAGCGTCAAAATATTAATTTGGTTTTGTAATAATTATGTTTAGAAAGAACATTGCTCAAACTTGATATAGCCTGGTGGTAAATCCATATATCTCTCTTCTATCTCTATGAACAAAGAAAAGTGTCTGTGGCGGGCGGGCTTTGTTTTTTTATACAAATCTACAGTTTTAAACTTGACCTTCAATACATCTGAAAGGTTACTGTCTACAGCTTATCAAAACCACGCCCATCCCATTTTCTTTGATACTATTTGAAAATTTGCAAATTACTGTATCATTTGATTTCAAAATTATTTCGAAAGCCCGGGCAACGCCAGTGACTACGTAAATAACAATAATGTCAAATAAACTGGAAATGCGTTTTTTTCTTGATTTTGTCATTTATCATATTATCACGTTGCATATTACTATTGTTATTATTATCATCTTATTGATAAAGATTTAATGAAATGAATATTGCAGAATAATGTCTTCCTGTAAGTTTAAATAAAATTGAGTTTGCAATTTGCAGTAAAGAGGTTCCAATTGTTTGCATTTTGAGGTCAGTTATTAGTGAGTCACCACGGTGTACAGACCGATTCACCGATGAATGGCTTTTCTCGACGCTTTTGTCCCATTGAGGTCAGGGCTGATTTTTCACATCGCATAAGTGACCGCAAAAAATATTATGATTGTCGATGACAATGTCAATGCGGACATTCGCATATCTAATGAGGAAGTATCATGATTGTGATCTCAAATAACATAAATCAAAGGGCTAGGTTTATATTATTTCCAATCAGGGGTCTCAGTCTATTTCGTTAGCGCGCGTTACCATATTTACTATTCGCGTATTATGATAGTTCTCACGTGTTTTGAACTGACTTATACTCGTTAATTAATTATCTCGAAAATGTATTTATTAGAAGAAGCTGTATCACATTTGATAGATTATGCACAGACATCGATGTGTTTAGCACGAATCTCACAATTATTCACATTTCACAACATTCGGAAAAAAATAACTTTCGATCAACGGAAAACATAATTTTTCATATCTCGGAGCCATCTTGTCTCTTAATACTGTTTTTGCCCCTTCCAGTAATATTCGGACATAAGTTACTATTTTTTATGAATATTATTTTAACCGAACATTCCCCGTCTTCAGCCAGCAGTCGATCATTTCGTTTCTTCTTCTTCTTCGATGGCGCTACAGCCCATATCGAGCCTTGGCCTCCTGCAACAGTCGCCTCCAACTCCTCCTGTCCTCAGCGGCTGACTTCCAGTTTGGTACCTGGAGAAGCTGTGCTGCATCCCCTCTTACCTCGCCTTCCCACCTCAGTCTGGGTCTTCCCACTTTTCTCTTTCCACCTGGGTGTCCAGTCAAAATTCTTTTTGAGACGCGTGTATCCGGCATTCTCTGTACATGCCCAGCCCATCTCAGCCTGAGGAGTTTCGTTCATTTCATTTTCATTTCTTTTAGTGACATTAAATTGCAAAACGGTAATAAGATATTACAAAATTGAGCGAAACTCAAATACATGTTATTATAATATAATTTATTATTGTAGCCCTTTCCAGTAAAAAAAACGTTTTTGCGTACGCACCGCGGCTCGTTGTGTAATTTCATCGGAATTGTATGGATATAATTATAAAATAAATGCAGCAACTAATTCGCCAATTAACCGTGCTCTGCATATGTTTAATAATGTTTATCTAAATTCTAATATCGACATTTTCTCATTTAAAAAGAGCATCATGTCAATAATGTAAATTGTTCAAGGCGCATACATACATACATCACCACTTCTCACATCTACAAACATACTCACACACACACACCTACCCACTACGCACATCACCCGGTAATCACTTGATAAATAAGATACTCCAATGAAAAATATCATAGGTAACTCTACTTTGAAATATACTTAATAACTGTAAATTGTTTTCACCACTGTAAATAATGTACTGTTTGTTTCTGTTAATAAATAAATAAATATTATTTAATACCTACTATAAAAATAGTAATGGGATTATGTTTATTAAACGCAGATGGAATACCATTTTTTCTTTCCTTTTCTAGGATTATCTGAATTGTAGGGTGTGTGATGTAAAAAACAACTTGCATATCGCAAAAAAATCTTGTCCGGGGAATTTATTTTCCCCCCTCCGGCGCGGGAGGGTTGACGGCGCTATAATAATGATTGGATCATTGCTACAGCGCGGTTTTTATGAAAATCACATCAAGGGCGTTTTACAATTCATGTTATAAAAAAATAACAACCTCATTTTTTTAATGTGAGGCCGCGTGTTTCATCCGGGTTTATGACGAATGTCGAGTTTTCCGTTATCCTGACCTTCGTAGTATCATTAACTTTTGCTATGTCATTTAAAACTATTAATTTTCGAGGCTCGCCAATGATAAAAGTTCGTGGTGTCTTGATGTGCCAAAATAGGGTAAATTTTCCCTTATTTCCGATGAAAAGTTATCTAATTCTTTCTTGAAAGGATTCTCAATTTTGATGGTCGAAAGGTATTACGTGACTTAATGACATTTTTTATCTCAAATTGGTTTTGATCACACCTTAGTGGTTGAAGTTAAAAATAATATTTTGTACGAACTTACACTTTATTATTGAAATTAATTGGTTTTATGGATAGTTTTCTCACATTCCCTTATTTCCCATGAAGTAACTTGCATAATTGACTAATTGTGTTATTTGTGTGTTGTTTCAGGGCTGTGACGGACCCCCGGGATGGCAGACGGGTCGCCCTCAAGAAGCTGCCCAACGTCTTCCAGTCCCTCGTCTCCTCCAAGCGGGTCTTCCGGGAACTCAAGATGCTCTGCTTCTTCAAACACGAAAACGTAAATCTCCTCTTTTTTTCCTTTCGTCTTCCTCTTCAAATTCCGCTAAAAAATACCTGGGAAGATGAACATTCTTACTAAAATCAAAGTCTACCGGTTTTTTTTTTTTAAATCCTGAGGTTACCGTAAATATATATCTTTAACGTTCAAAGAGTAGTCCCAATCATAGTATTCAATTTTTTAAAGCCAAATAAGAAGCACATAGAACAATTAATAACGACAGTTTTACATGTTATAACGGAACGTTGGTATATAAAGTTAAGTTTTGGCTAAATACAATTTTAGCTGGGGGCACACATTAATTACGTGAGCAGTTTTTTTCCAATCTGGACCTCCCCCCCTCCCCCCTTGGTGAGATACATTTGGGCCATTTCGTATATTCTTTTCAAGTAACGTGAGATTTTGCTGGACCCCCTCACCCTTTTGAGCTCACGTAATTAATGTATGCCCCCTAAACCTTGGCTTTAGTGTAAAATAAACCCACCTGTGTGCTTTTGAATGGGCATCTATGTGTGCCAGATTGTGAATCTTTGAAACAATGTTCTCTCTTCTTTTACATTAGTTCCACATAGGAGGACTCGAGGAAATTAATTCCCCTCAGGGCCTATGTCATTTTTGGGGATTGTGGAGGGTCTTTTTCGGAAAGGAAGTTCTGGGAAGGAAAATGGTAGGAAAGCTCTGCTGGCTAGTTAGCAGGACCATGTGTAGATCTATGACCTAAGGCTGTGTGTAGTATTCCAAGGGTATGGATTTATGTATCTCACTAAAAACTGGGTTTAATTTATTGGATATCGATCGCCCAGTTGATAAGTTATTCAAAGTTCTGAGATAACGATGAAAAAAATATTCGAATGATCACCATAACTTAAATATTATTTGCAAGCGTCAATATAATATGTTTTGTATATTAAATTTAAATGTGATATAAAATAACTCCGGAAGGCATAACGGGCCGGTACATTAGTATGACATTTTAAAATATCCTACTATTGACCCCAGAAAACACCACCTTTTTTTGAATTCCTTGCAAGTTTTTCTGCATTATAATAGATTTGGTGGTGTTTACGAGTAATCTGAGTATAATACCTAGAGGATATCTACATTTTTACGTTTAATTCCATACTCGACTCAAATTTCGATTTTTCGGAGATGTCTGACTAATCAACTGTACGAACGATATGTATAAACAGTTATCAATGTACAACGATTGTAACATACATTAAAAAAATGCATTTTTATAAATTTTTGTTATTGTTTTTATTACGGTAAGCACAGATAAAGGTTGAACTTTATGGATTACGCGCCACTGCTAGTTAGGTACTTAAAATCATTATCACCATTGTTCATCAGACCACTAATTCACAAATGACTTCGGTGTACTGGTTCCCCAAGCAAAGTATTCCAACATTTGGTATACATCTTTACTAGTGCTAACATTTAATGGTAATTGTTCTTACAATGTAGGAAGGAAGTGTTCTTCATACGGTCATACGATTTATATGTAAACCTCGAATTGTTCAGCAAACAGTCACACTGACTTGACTGTTTATTCAGATTGGATCCGTTATGTGCTGGTTGCTGTATATCCCACTGTTCTCTGAGGCTTTCTTTTGGTTACATCCAATTATACATTCACAGGCACCGAGTTTATTTCTGTGAAATATGCATTTGAATATTTTAAATTTCCCTCTGTAATTGTGTATCACGGTGTGTTCTTGAATGAATTAAATAAAGCTTGGAAATACGTGTGTACTCGCTCTCAATAATATGTAGTTTCATTAATATTTCCTGTATATGAAAATAACGTCAATATTAAATAAAAATATTTTAACTAATTTGATGTACCACCCACCTCTTTGATAGGATCACAAGATGGACATTAAATGACAGGAACAGCTTCGGATGTAATTTGAATGGTGCTTAATTAAATCCTGCCATTTCCACAGGAAATAGGTGACTTGAAAATGCACCTATTTTTTACGGCCTCTCACACTTTTTTTGCAGTAACTCCACACAGGAGGCCCAGACGAAAATAATTTCCATCAGGGCCTGTGTCATATTTGAAGATGCTGTCTGGAGGGTCTTTTTGAGGAGAGGTAGAAGTAAACATGGGTCTTTAAGAGACCAATGTTGTAGGAAAGAGGAAACACAGGCTGGCAGATCATTCCACAGCCGAGCTCTTGAACGAGTTGTAGAAGCGACCCGTACTCATGTGACAAATGTCAATCGTGTGCATAAAACGGGCGCGCGTTTTGCGTGTTTCCCGGCTATGCACCGTTGCCGAGGGATCAATGACGCTAGTTCCTCGGAGCATCTTCAATTGAAATATCGGTAGAACAAGGACAGCATTCCCACCCGACGCCTGTGCTCTAAAGATTGCAATCCGTTCGATGACGTGGGAGAATCAATCAAACGTGCCACCCTTTTCTACACAGAGTCGAGGGTTACGGCTGTGGAACGGTTTACCGGCCTCTGTGTTTCCTCCCTCCTACAACATAGATCTCTTCAAGACTTAGGTTCACTCCTACCTCTCCTCAAAAACACACTCCACACAGCATCCCCAAGGATCGCATAGACTCCGAGGGCAATTATTTTCCTCGAGGTCTCCTGTGGGCAGTTAATGTAAAAAATATATGATAATTTGCTCGTTTGTGTGGAGGGTCAAATCGTGTATTAATAATATGTGTCTGTATTGGTGTTTATATGGGAATCCTCTCTCTGTTTTCTCCGACGGTGATGAGGCAGACGTCTTTGATTCACTATTCCGAGTGAAGACTCATAAGTGAACTGAAAAGCTATCGAGTGTGTTTTTGAGAAAGCGCCCTCTACGTGAAAGACTACTTTGTAAAGAAAAATCGATTTCGGCTAAAATAGGCTTTCCAAGGTATTTCTTTGCGTGATTCACATACCAACCCAGATTTAAATATTTGCTTATGAAATTATTTCATTTTCATCGAAATAGAAACTAAAAAAAAATAGGAAATTCGAAATCAGCACCATAAAGGCACGTCTCGTCTTTATTGCCTACTTTAAATTGTTGGTAATCTTCGAATAAAATAATACTGCGCACGTAAGTAGCTTATGATAATATTATGTGGCAACAAATTCAACATTTATTTTGGCGGTTGTGTTTCGAAATAAATATATATGCCATTTTATAAATAAACCAGATTTTATATATACACCAATCTTAAAAGCATCGCAAACAAGTATTGTATGTTTTTGGGGTTTGTATAGCAGCCCAATGTTGTATAAATAAATTAATACGTCTTTCTTCATAAAAAATATTTCTTTAAATACACGCTTACCAGCTAGGTATATATTTTTGCATGTCCCACGATTCACTTTCCACGATGTGCATTTATTTATGGTTTCATTTCGTTTATTCGCAACATAAATTTAGCAATAATACTTTTCAAGACGATGAAACGAGTTCATGGGGAAATTGCACGAATATCAAAATGAATGTACGTATGAGTAATTGTGAGTGCTTGCATACTGCATAGTCAGGATGGGTTCTCTAAAGTGTATAAAGTATGATAATGTAAGTTGTATATTGAACATATAACATTTATTATAATCCTGTTTTCTTTCCAGGTCTTGTCAGCTTTGGATATCCTACAGCCACCCCACCTGGACTTCTTTCAAGAAATGTATCCTTTTCAAAAATTCCACTTTTATTACGGCCCCGTAGTTCAAAAAGAAGCAGAAAATGGTTTGAAAGGGAGATATGTAATAAATTTTTTAAGGAGCACGCTAATGTTAAAAATCATTATAATTTAGCGAAAATTGTGAAAATATTTAATAAAACACGGATCGTTTAAAATAGAGCAAAAATCTCTCGACAAATATCTAAAGTAACAATAAAAGATACTCTGTGAATTGTTATATATATGTAAATACGTATGTTCTAGGGAGCGCGCTAATGTTAAAAATCGATTATAATTACCTAAGCGAAAATTGTGAACATACCTACTTGTAAATAAAACATGACTCGCTTAAAATAGAGCAAATCTCTCTCAACAAATGTCTAAAGTAACATTAAAAGATACAATGCGAATTGTTAAATAACAACAAAATGTATTTTTAATAATTTTCGGAACATACTTAGCGATTTTTTCCATCGAAAGAATTTCATATAATTACCCGTTCGGCTGGCAAATGTACAGATAATATCTTCAAAAATAACATGTATTTTTTTAAGAACTTAAATTTTTTAAGGTAATTAATAATATTATAAATCGTTCAAAATTCGGAATGCAGGGTTTCAATTCATTTTTCTCCGTGCACATCTTAATCGCCTATCACGTGCCACATTTCTAGCTAAAATGGGCTGAATTTACGTCATGCAATAAAATAGCCAATTCTAGTAGCAACTAGCTGTCCGTAGCTCAGAATATTCTAAAATATCCTCAGAAATTTTCTGAAAATTCCGTGACTTTAGTGAGAAAGATTTCTAAATAATATGAAATTCATTCTTTATCTTTTCTAAATCTTTATTTATGCATGCTTTAAAAAGTAACACTGTATGCAAAATTCGGTTCGTGCAATAATAGACTGAAATGTCCTGAGTTACTAAATTTTTCTCAGAATTCAACTGAGTAAATTGAACGAATTGCTTTTAATAAGAGAAGTGCATAGTTAGACCTGGGGAAGGAGGAGCGGTAAAGAGGGAAGGGTGACTTTTGTTTCTCCGGTTCCGAGAGTGCAACTCAGCAAAACTTCGAAAGAACAATTTAGTTTTGTACAAAGACAACATGCAGAAATTAAATTTGATATAAACACATAAATAATCCTATATGCGGATTTTTTAAGATATCAAGTTGGCATACGTGATTAAATGGGCTTTGCAGTTTTTTTTTCTTTTATTTATTTCCTTTTCTACCTCCTGAAGTGGCTAGTGTTAGTGGCTTTTTAAAATCGTGCATTTAATTATTACTGTCGTCTTAATCTTGATAAAACAAAACCGTAAATCTATTTATTGAATAGGCGGTGAATGTGTGCGGTGAATTAGTTTCGTTTAGAACAACCCGACATATATCTGTGTTGGCAGTTAAATAGTATGTAATTATATGGACCCGGTTTAATAGGAACGACATCGGTTATAATTAATAATTATCTCGTAACGTCAATTATTTGCGCTGCCTTAATCTAATTCTGGCTTATTCTCCTTGTGCTGCTGTAATACTGCTATGTGTCTCGCTAATTAGTACAATGCAAAACATACAGGGAAAATGGGAATTTGATGGAACTTGTAATTTTCAGGGATTTCTTAAAGGTTTCGGAATTTATTATTTAATTTTTTTTCCTATTTAGTTAACAGACAGTAAAACAAAAAGTGCCGGGTTACGATCACAGCTTGACGCGTTTTGTGTTTTCTCTTGGGATTTTTTTTGAATAAACATAACAATTGTCAGAATACATAGTTTAATAAATAGATTCAGTTTGAAATCTTGAAATTATTGTTTTTTTTTTTGTAATTAACCTCTGAGAGCAATGTGAAGTAATAATATTTTAATCGAATATCAGAGTTAACGGAAGAGTTTTTAGTGACACCAAAAGGACTGTATCTTTGAATACCGAAGGTGAAGCCACTTCTAATTAATGGTTATTAGTAATAGTTAACAGACGGATTGCAATCTTTAGAGCACAGGCGTCAGGTGGGAATGCTGTCCTTGTTCTACCGGTATTACAATGGAAGATGCTCCGAGGAACTAGCATCATTGATCCCCTCGGCACTGGTGCATAGTCGGGAAACACGCGCCCAACATTTGTACACGGTTGACATTAGTCACATGAGAACGGGTCGTTTTTACGACTCTTTCTTAAGTTCAACAGCTCGGCTGTGGAACGATTTACCGGCGTCTGTGTTTCCTCCCTCCTACAACATGGGTCTCTTCAAGACGCATGTTCCTCAGGGCCTATATGTGGAATTAATGTAAAAAAAAAAGTTATGAGCGTCGAAGGATAAAACCACCGGTCTCACCGGGACAGAAGTGCTCCTGGTCGGGGTGGTATGATTCTTTGTAACTCATAATGTCTTCATTTTCAATGAACTTTAGCATAAGAAACATCTGTGGCTTGACTTCAGTTCACTAGTATATTTATAACTGTATATTATGTAAAAGCTGTTTGTTTCTTACAAATAAATAAATAAATCGGAAGGAAAATTATAAAACATTCTTTTCGAAATCGTGGAAAATCAAAAAACACAATTTTTCAGATGCTTAAATAGAAACATGATTTAGTTCTACGCCCCGAGGCTTTTTTCAAGCGAACACGTTAAAACCGTTCTGTACTTCAGACATGTTCAGTAGTGTACAGATCAGTTATTATCAGATTAAAATATAATCTATGTATGACAACTCTGTAATTAGGACGCGTTTGTCTGATATGATAATCTGATTCATGTGATAAAACCTCCAACGCTTTCTGGAGAGCAAAGCATCGCTTTGTTTGGTAAACTTTCATAAATTTCATAACCCTACCTTTCCTTTGAAATGTCAGTTTGCTTTGAACTAAAGTCACCCCTGATATCTGGGTTCACATTTTTATTCCCCTCCCAACGTCGCATGCAGCTGTATCTGTATTACTCCAGACCTAGTCACTAGTGTGCTTGCAGTAGCGTACCTCCCCCCTCGTCCCACTGCAATTAGGTATGAAATAAGATTGCCCCCCACGGCGGCGGAGCTACGCCACTGCTCGGCGCCATGCAATTTCTACATGTTAATCCTAATTTGTTATGAAACTATAACTGAGTGGATTGGAGAACGGAATCTATCCCGAGGAAGGTAGGTTAGTTACTTCATCAGCCCCATTCGAGTTAATTATGACGGCGTGACCTTCTGATGTACGAATGCACTTTCAGATTAGTATTTCCTAAGAAGGATAATGAACCTTTTGAGTTCATAGCATTAAGAGATGCTGCATACGCATACCGCATACATATTGTTCGGCTACCGTACCATAGCCTAGTGGTTAACGCATATAAGCGAGTTCGGATGTTGGGTTTTTTTTTAAATTATTTATTTTTAAGTATAGGCACTGCCAGTCTGGGTGTTCTTGATCGTGTTCATTTTAATGGACCTTCTCTACATATTATAAAGTCCTCCCCCTGCGTCTGTGTGTGTGTTCGCGATAAACTCAAAACTACTGAACGGATTTTCATGTGGTTTTCACCAACAGATAGAGTGATTCATGAGGAAGGTTTAGGTATATAATTTGTTAAGATTTTGTGTAAATTGGTTGAAATATATAATATATAAAAGTGAATGTCTGTATGTGGTTGTCGAGCGGCCTGGCAAGCGGGCGGTGTGGATTTGATTTGTATGCAAATCTACAGTTTTATGCCGAGGTTGATGAAAATTTGCACATGTGACCTTCAAAACAAGAGTAAGGTCACTGTCTACATTTGATTTCGAAAACTGTGTGAAAAGCCCGAGCATCACCGGGGACTTCAGCTAGTATTTTATATAGAGAAGACTCTTCGCTGCTGCAGCGAACATTGACATGTAATTAATCATAAAAGGTTTCTAAATTGAAGTTGTTCAATTTGTACAACTTCAATTTAGTTTTAATTTTTATTATAAAATAGGTACATATTTTTTAATGTGATAGTATTGAAAATGAAAACAAAGGCATCTAAATGTAGATTATATATTTGCTATAAATACTCGTAGAATCTATCCGTGGTTTTACCACAGTCTGATAATATCTTCGAACAGGAGCTTTTACGAGTAAAAATCTATTAAAGTATTTTAAAACCGTATTTAACTTTAGTCACAATTTTTATCATAAAAATACAATTTACAGTATCTGAGCTTTTTTAGGTTCCTTACAATGTTCAAATCAAGTAGGTAATCCGATAATCCTAATTCAAACGATGTTGGTTTTATTTACATAATGTAATACGTAGGTTTTTGATTGCCATCCTAATATTTTGTACACAATTTGTAGCATTTGCGAAGCTGAAATAATTTATTAAAAAATATTTTTAGAAAATATCTTTCCCTTACAAAAAGACTATCGGAATTTTACATTTTTCACAAATTTACACCTGAGAAATTACGACATCTGTAATATTTTTTTTAAATACACATTTTAAAATTAGAAAAAAGAAGGTCTCACAATCAGTTCCAATTTTTGAAATCGAAGCAAAACATAGTTTTATAGGTCATCGAACCGAAGTTATACTGAGACATACCACCGAAATTATTGTTTCTAATGAGGCCTTTCGTTACGACTACCTTCTACATATTTTTCACAAACCTTCCATTTTGAGTGACTGGACAACTCAGAATGAAATCAACTCAGAACCTCCTTTGATAAGTCATTAAAATTGATGATATAAGATAAATGGTTGGGTGGGTTACGTTAGGTTAGGGTCATGGGCTATTCTTTTTTTCATAGTTTTTAATGACTTTTCAATGAGGTGTTGAGTTGACTTGATTCTGAATTGGCATAGATCCCCATTTTTGCGATGTAATTTGAACCGAGCAGTGTGTTAATTTTGACATTAGAACAACAAATGACATAGCTACGCCCTGCCCCGTTAGTAGTTACGGTCAGTAGCAGGGGGTGTGTGTGATGGAAACACCCTAATGAGAAACACAATGGACTGGTCACTAACATGACCACCACGGTATCACCAATTACCTGCACCTGATGATTTATGTCCTCACATGGCTGCTTCTGCTCTGCTTCGGTCAATTTCCATTCCATTCCGTGCGGGGTCACTTAGTACTTATCCACCGCCATAATAATAATGCACTACATTGCAAGTTGCAAGATACTCGTCTATCACCGGCCGTTACGTCCGCTGCGGTTATTTACTGAATCCAAATGCAATAACGTCATGATGTTGCTATTATCTCTAAGCGTGTTGCTATAAGCGACACGTTTCTCAGATTTGTGTTTATTATTGTTAGCGTGTTTATTTACATCTTAGTAAACATTTAGATTTGTGGAATATTTCGGAAAGGTTTGCTGTTGCCGTTTCCTACGCAGAAATGGTTCGGATATTATTATTATTTGTCCGCATTATTCCATTCCCGCATGACACCGGGATCCGGGAGTAAAGTCCTCCCCCGATATGGCAGTCCCGGAATTATCGGACGCACTTTGTACACGTCCGTTCCCAAATTATCCTCCCGCCCCGTAGGCCGTATCCTAGGCCTGTTCTCCCGCAGTTGGGATGGGATGATGGGGTGGGTGGTCCCCGTGGAGAGAGCGTTGCCATGGCAACATCCCTCCCCAATCTCCGATACAGATCCTCCCTCGGTGCTCCTACGCCTCTGGGTTTTTATTCAAGCATCTCTAGACACTCGGGAGGACATGGCTGGTGGGGTTTTCTCTTAAAAGGATTCCATTGAAGGTATTTTACGATGGGATAGGAACAGACAACACAAATATTGCGATAGGGCGCCGCAAATGGGTTCACGTTAGTATAACGTAACCAACCGCCAGCGCTAGAATACTTGTACGCATCTCTGTTTCATTACTTTGAACCCACGATAATGGCGTAGATTTTTCCACGTTTAAGAGCCATTAACCATCGGCCGAGAATTTAAATTTCGTCGAACGATGGTCTTGCGATCGTACCCATGCAACTATATAGAGCGGTTCCGATGAGAAAGATGAATTATTCTCCGTACCAGCATTTTAACATAATTTAATAATTCAATATCGATTTTATTTCATTCAAAATTTGCTTCGATAAATACCTACATTCAAAAATGCTCAAACTCGTAATGATAAAACTATTAAAATTAGGTCCTTTTTGTAATTATTTTTTATCATAAGTATTTATGATTTTTCAATAATGTCTTAGCAAAATAAGAATGCATTTTTTTTTTTAAATATATTAGTTTGTAAGACCGTAAATAAATACACAAACTGAAGTATTTTTGTCACAAAACAAAGACGCCGATTTTTTTTTATGATTTTATTTTAAAATTAAAATTCTGAAAGTAACTTTCCCAAATAATTTATTGATTTATTTTACTGCATGATTTAAAATGTATTCTATAAAATACAAAATTTTGTTTGAAAATTTTACAAATCTGCCAACGACCTACGGTAACTTTCGAAATCAATTTATAATTTTTCGTGGAAAAGAGTCAATACGTCTAAAATTCGATTTAAAACTGCATATTTCCGGTTTTGTCTGGTTTTTCCCTCTTAAAACCGATATTTTGTATCAGTTATTCAGGCGAATATCTCCTCTCTAGATAATTTCAAATTTCTTCTTCAATAATCGCAAGTTCTCTTTCTGACGTCATTTTAATTTAATGAAAACAAATCACTTTGCATACACACACACATCACTTATTTAATATAAATTATCAACATGTTTCGAAACCAATGGTTTCTTCGTCAGGATAAAATAAAAATGACTATTTTTTAATTATTTATTTTCATTTTATCTTGACGAAGAAATTGGTTTCGAAACATGTTATTTTTTATTTAGGGACAATATATTACAAAATCATAAGATAATATTTATTATTTTATGCTATCCACAATGAGTTTAATAAAACACATTTCGGGAAGGACAACATTATACAATTAAAAGATAATTTTTTTAAACACGAATACGAATTTAAAGGGGAGTTCAATGAAAAATGGACTAGGCGCACTTGATTACAGTTAGTTGAAGAATATTTTATAAATACACGAAAGATATACAATGGTTACAAAGAAAGATTGCTAAATATGTCACTGATTGATAAAGCTGTCGAAAAATATCCTTTTAGAGTTTTTGCTTGATGTTGGGAGTTTTTGTTTATTAGGTAGTTTCAGGTTGTGTTGAAAATTTTTAATAAATAAGTGGTGTATACGAAGTAATTTCTTTTCATTTAATTTAAAATTAACTTTAACAGTAGGAAAAAAGTAGCAATTAGATTTCTAGCACCTTGCTAAGGTAATCATTACCTTCTTTGAACTAGATGTAGGAATGGGCAATTCCCGTTCACGGGCGATTAAGTCTTCTCTACTTTGATTAACCTTTTCAATTTAGTTATTTTTCCCCTTATTCCTTGTTAATGAGTGTTTTGCCGAACCCGGCGGGCCCCTCCCCTCCCCTCCCCTCCCCTCTCTACCCATCCTACCTCGAGGAGCGAACTGCCTTTACGAGTATGATTACAGATTTTAATTACACCCCTTGAAACGATTTTTTTGTTGTTATTTTGGGCCGCGACTACGGCCAGTCTCGTGTAGCTTTATTTTCACGCTGAAGTCGGGAAATATTTCTGTGCATTATTATTTGGAGAAAAGTTCCTTTTTGTCTACTCTTGCCTTCTTTTTTTATGCCGGACAGGCTTAAAAAGTTTCAGAAAAAGAATCTTTTTCTCGGGAGAAAACTTTTGTCAAGAGATTTCTTTGTTATAGCTCTGTGATTAATAAACAAATCGGAATTTATTTTCAGAAGTAAATTTTTCTTTTTTACCAGTGGCGAGTATTAATTAATAATCTTTTCCTTGAAATGTTGTGTACTCCTTTTGAACAAATAATGATTTAATTTAAATATGTATATCACATGCGGGATGCTATGCGAGCAGATAACCATTAGCAAAAGCTTTTGTTTCCATCCAGATTAACTGTCAGACAGTGTTGATAAATTCGCCGCTGGCTGAAAGGACAACCGACGACCCGACTGCCACCGCGTCCCGTCGTCCGTCGAGCGTCGTTTAACATCGTAGTCATTAGCCGTACAGCACACACCCATCATCATACCTGCTATACTATATTATATTGTACCATCTCTCCGACTAGTCCACTCACGTGTGTTCCTCCTAAAAATATTTCCCTCGTATTCCTTTCATACGTTGCCAATTTATTCGCCACCAACGCGTCTTGGTTCCACGCATAATTGTCACCGTGTCCTCCAAAACACCCAAATGGAATTTCTTTGTTCGCTTCGTCTCCAGTTTACCTTTGTTAGTCAGTTCTGTTTCATCTTTGTTCCGCGTGTCCCCGATTCCCGGAGACACTTCGTCTTTTGTATTTCCCTTTTCGGCGTCATCCAAAACTACTTTATTACTGTGTCCAAATTTACTGCACTGTAATGTGTTTTATTCCGCTTTGTTGGGAGTATTTTTAGTTTAGCATCGGTGCCAGGCGAATTTTAATTATGGTCTACCTTCCCCTTGGTATTCAAGGAATCACGGAAGATCTTGACCCTACGTCTTTTGACTGCGTTTATTTAATAATATTCATTCAAAATTATATTTCCATCAGCACGTGAAATAATAATTAATTAGAATCCAATTCCGTGTATTCACGTTGGCCTTCATTTAGGTATGTCTATTTGTAAACAATGTAAAGCTGTTTGATCTGTTGGAGTTCGATGTATCTCGGTTACGTGATCGAATGCGGGAAATCGGTTGGTCTACAGTCTAAAGGGATTAACTTGGCGCTCATTGCTCCCCCACAGCCTTCAGTCGTCAACACGTCACCTGAGTCGCGAGGGTATCATCCAGCTTCGTGAAGTCGGAAAACGTTTCATAATAATATTAACGTCAGCAAATAATGTAAATATAGCCCATGGGTCTGGATGACCTAAGCACTATATCGAAGAATGTGGTTGAAAGACGAATCCGAAACAGATTGTATTACATCAATTGATTGACGTCGTCAAGAACAGTTCTTAGGTATGTCTTACGTCTTATTTTACGCAATTATGCTACACAATATCGACGTTTTAAATAGATTTAAAGCTTTTCCTGTAACGGACGCTTCATCCCTATCAAAATGGCTAAGTGCACAGTCAGCCCTTCAGCTAATTGACTAAACGGATTATTTATACGGCATACGAGTCCGTTCTGCGGAATGATGCAGAAAAACCGTCGTGTTACCGTATGGCTTGCTTGCTGCTCTGAGCTTTGCATAACCCTCGCATGGAATTTGAACCCGGCATAGCCTTACAAGTGCTGCTGAACTATTATTAAAGTCAATTCTATATAAAAAAAAAATATCCGTGGTAAGGTTCTTGACTAACACACTATGCTGTTTTATCCGGTAATGGTTCCCAGTCGTATCAATCAAACGTCTGTTTTATCACTGCAGGGATTACCGGACATTATTTCCCGACATCAAATGAACACCGCTGAATGAATAGTGGGAAAAAATAATGATTTCCATAGGTATGCGAATAGAAGCGTTCGGAAAAGACATGACACTGTAAAGATATTAAATACTTGTTTTATAAGCCACGTAGAGGCCAGAATTTTATGCTTAAAACTTTCATACGTTTTTGCGTTATTTGCTTACGAGCGTAAGTATTTTGACATTATTATTCATACATAGACATTTCTATAAAACTCATTGTAGATAAAATCTTTAAAACCCTCCATAACTGTGATGAACGCCTGTATTCGACTGTAGCCTTTATGAGCTTATTATCGCTTTCCTCGAATCTTACTTTGTATACAAATTATTCCCTTTGGCTAATCACACTCTCCCTTTGATGACCTCACTCTAAGCTAAAAGCATTACCGCGGATTCAGCCGTTAGTTATAATAGGCCACTTGCATGGATTTCATAACGACTTGGAAAAAATCGTGTGGATAGATTTTTTTACTAAGATTACGAAAATGTTAGGAAAATTTTTTGGAAATGCAGTTTTTTGTTGTTGTTTTAAATAAATAAATCCACTAATTGGGCTCGTGACATCACTAAATAAAAATCAAGGCCTACAGGCCTACTACAGAACTACAGATAAAAATGTCCCGTCTCCGATAATGTTCTATTAATTTTCTAAAATTCCACACTGATTTTTTTTTTATTATATGGTAACACTTTGAAATTGACATTTAACATTCACTAGATTCATTGTTGGTTCTCTGCGAACTTATCATTTGGTTTGACGTTTTGACAGATGTTACGAAGAGAACCCCATACAATTTAAGCCTTATGTACCAGTTTTAGAAGTATAAAGGTAATGGTGCTGATGTTAACAAAATCAAATTTTATAATACCTATATTATTATTAAAATTTACAAGTACAAGTATATTACACTGGATTTAGTCATATATAGACGTTGAACATTATAATGATTAATGATCATGGTATAAAATATTAATTCAGCATGTATCTGAGTCTGATTATAAGAAGAGAGTGGAACATGAGCATAATTCGAGGTTCACAAATAATGAAGGAATGCTTGTTCCAAAATATAATAATAACTACGGACGGCGAACCCTGGAATTTAACGTGCCAAAAATATTTAACATGTTACCAATTAATATAAAAAATTGCGACTCTACAAATAGATTAGGATTTATGCTGAAACAATGGTTACTAAATAGAGATTGTTTGTATTAATTAATTTGTGTTAATTGTGACAATTACTATAGTTATAGTAACAATAATATGTATGTAGGTATGTTTAAATTGTAATTAAACATTAACATACTGTTGACAATTGCGGTTTAACGGGATTGTACCTTGAAACAATAAAAAAAAATCAATAAGATGGATCAAGGGAAAAAATATTTATGAGATGTAATATTTTTGGTATGCGTCGTTATTCTCCTTTGCAATTCGTGTGGAAAACGTTATTTTTTTAAAATGATTTTCTGCTATGTAATTATCGTGTTTTCGCACCCGTAAAATTATGTCCCGTATTTCCGGTTTATAAAATATTGTCTGATTTTTCGGATTGAAGTTTTTAAAAAATCGCCAGGGTTTCAAAAATACGATTAAAAAAAAAAAACGGAATGTCTTAGAATATTTGCCTAAACCGGAAAAAAAAATTAAAAAATGTGATGCAAGTGGCCTATTCCAAAAGCGCCACGCAAGAACGGTCCGCAAACGCGATGGAAACTTCGGACAAAGCCTATAAAAGCACGGATTGAATACGCTGCTCTGCTAAACAATTTGTTATGGTTTTTTCGCTTCCTCGATCTGATTGATCAACCTGAGCGTGAACATAGTCTAGTAAAGCGTTATATCACTAGTTGAAGAACCAATTTTACCACATCTGCCTAAAAGCTACAAACTAACGGTCGTCTGCTCGTCTGGCCTGCTCCCATCAGATTTATTTGACCAGAAATAATGGCCGAATTTTGCGGGTAATCTGAGAAGAGTTCGTATAATGATCGTAAATATTTTTTCCGTACGAAGCACCGTTTTCGAGTTATCGCGATTTCAAACGAATATGCACTCATATGCGGCCAGTATACTCATACGTCATCGGGTCATATTATCACCGCCAGGCGACATTTTGTTCTGAAAACGTAACACAGTACCTAATTATGGCCGTTTTCAATAGTAATGGAAGGCATTCCAGTCCAGGCATTCTGAGAGGATAACGAGTAAACCGTCGGATGTTGGTGTGATAGAAAATACGTGATTGCAGGAAGTGAACAGCGTTTCTTAGAATTATGAGTGACATGTAAACTCTCTACCTATGGGGGATATTGTGATCTTGACCAGACAGTCGATGTACGAGTTTTTCACTGTGAAAATGCAGAATGTTAAAAACCCACATTTAAAAAAACACATGGAATAACGGTTTTATAACAATTACTATTTTGTATATTACGTTTGTTCGTTTATAAGTTGTCAACGGTATTTTTTTTACTCTTGATTTATTGGATAGGTTAAGAAGCCGGGAACTTTTTGACTACCAATTTCCAAAGTAAACAGGTAAGGGGCCATCCATAAATTACGTCACACGAATTTCATGATTTTTTTACCCCCCTCCGTCCCTGTCAAACATCGTCACATTTGTGACACCTCCTTCCCCCTAGTGTGACGTCACATATTTCGCAATTTTACATCTAAAAATAATCAAAACAGTAGTTCAATTTTTTTACACAGTAACGTCACAGAGCTGATGACCCATCCATGTCCCTTGTCACACTTCTCTACTCCCCACCCCCGGCCCCTAATGGCATAAATTGCACCTTGTAATTGTTATTTATTACGTACATAATTATTCAAAAAATCATTTTGTGAAGTTGAGACACAAATATATGCGCACTTGAAGTGAAATGACACAAAACTGCGCTATACAAATATTACGTTAGTATTATTATTATTCTACCTGCTTGGCGCGCATCGCTACCGACTACTTATATTTCAAGATCGAATTTGCTTCTATAACTTTGGGAATGTTAATTAATTTTATTTTTTAATTTTTAAAAAGAAAGACAAACATTCCGGGGATACGAATAACCCGAAAAAATTTGAAAATCTCCTACTACCACCACAGTAAGCCGAAAATGTTGCTTGTGTCGTGATGGAGGCCAGCCGAGGAATCGAACACGGAAAGCCTGGGTGGGACCCAAACGCGATGTCCACTCAACCACTGACCGGCCTCTGTGATGTATTCTCTACTTGTAATAGGAAGATTTTTTGGCAAAAAGTCGATTTTTGGAATGGCTGGACCAGACTCTCCCCTCAAACCAAAAACATAAGGTTTTGCAGTACTTCGCATTGCATCCCCAAAGCATTAAAAACTTATTTTGATTTCTTCATTCTTTTGCCAGGAAGTCCATATAGCAAAACGCGTTTACGTTTACCTTTACGCTAACTATTTGTCTTATTCCCGTAACAAAATGGATATAGGTGCACATTTGACTCGATCGTTTATTTGTAAAAGCTTTAATGCAGCTTTCATCGGATTATCTTAGATGTTCATTGACCATCTTGATTAATAATCGATTAGCCAAGCCGCTAGTGTGATGTCTACTGTCCGCTGTCCACGACCACGTCTCATCTGCTTCGGTGTGTCATTCGCCATCTAAATTAGTGCGTGGATGAGAGATTGACAGCCGCTCTGCTTAGCCGGAAATAGCCCGCCATTTAGATCGGTTTTTCCACCGAGACGCCTCCTAAACTTTTCGCAAATGAAAGAGTACCTAGTAATTTTAATAATTACATGCTTTCTGGTCTCCTGAAAACTTGACACTATTCCTTCTACCTTGGCAACTTGATTCGCTTTCTGCTCTTCCAGCAATTTGACTTGATTTGCAACTTGCAGGAAGGTTCTGTTCCAGAAATAAGGACACAAATACTTAAGACGTTGGTATAACTTATACATAATAATTGTGCTTTAGAATTACTGCATAATTGATAGCCCGACAATACTGGTAGGCCATATAAAAAAAAAACATTACAAATTATGTCGTTATTTATGTAGGTTAAATGGCAAACCCAAATGTACATTGCATTATTATTTAAAAAATCCTTTCGGAATTATGGGTCTTCCGATCGTAATTTAATATATCTTATACCCGAAAAAGTCTCAAAGCAATTTAGTATAGAAACGAGAGGGTACTCAAAGAAATCGAACTGATGTTAAGGGGGGCTTAGTTTTTGTAATACCTGCTTCTGCCTGTAGGACCGTGTACAAAAGTAGCGGTCCGTGACTTTTCAGCGAGCTAGAGTAGTTACTAAAAGATTGAAAAATACGACATTATTGATGTTGTAGCTGAAAGCTTTTTTTTAAATTTTATTTTTTGTTTTTCAGCTACAAATTCAATATTGTCGTATTTTTCAATTTTGGCACTCTTCCTCACGAAAAGTCCAGAACCGCCCCTAATGTACAGATACCTTTTCCCAGTCAGTATGCCAAGCTCTAGTCTTGTGTGTTCGTCGTTTTTGCGTCGGCTGATTTTTGTGAAGTTTTGAAATGTGGCGCAGAAACTCTTGAAGTGTTAAAAACGGCCTACAAGGTTACTATTTGAAAACTGAAATTTGAGAATCATATACGTTTGTGGTTCTCAAATGTTTCATTGCGAGATGAATTTAGAATCTTCTTGGAGAAAAGACATTGTTGCTTTGTTTCAGGGTCTAATCGTAGCACCATGATTATCCATGGATGACCTTGGATACAAAGTTTGGATCATTTCGGAACTCTGTTCACGAAAATCAGCCATCGCAAAAACGACGTACACACAAAACAACTGTTACCAAAAAAATCACACCAATTATTCCCTAGCCCTTGACAGTTTGGCATACTGACTGAAATGGTAGCTGTAGAAGATTCTACCAGCAGAACCCGATAATACAAAAACTTAACCCCCGCAACATTATTCGGTTTCTTTTGGTTACCACATCCTCGTTATTATACCCATGTACCCATATCCGCCTCCCAAAACAGTAGATACATAATAGTATACAAAATCTATATATGTAATATTATAGTGAAATATTATTTCGTGAATCAGATACTTGATCGGGCCATGTGAAGAGTCAGAATAATAGAATAGTATGATACGATGTATGAATGTGAATGACGTAAAGAGTGTATGCCAAGACCGAGTTGTTTGGCTGTCCGTCCTTTCTGTCTTAGCTTGTGGAAAACGGCGTGATAGTTAGTTAATATTATTCATGTTTATAATTTAATTTGACTATAAAAGAAATAAATAAAATTGAGATTCTAGCGATTCCTATTCTACTAACGATCAAAGAAAATTAAATGCTTGCCTGTTTGAAATTCAAAGAAGAAAATCGGTATTGTATTAATCACAACAGTATTAGCAAACGGAGTTTTTAATGATTGTTTTCGTAGTATGCTTTTAAACATTTAAAAGGAAGCCAAAGGATTTAGTCAGATCTGAGAGTCTTGGAAGTTTCCTTGCAGCCTTCGTGTAATTTGAATAAAAGTCCTCTTGGCAAAAGGCCTTTTTCGGACCTAGTTTAAGGGCGACATTTAACGCTCCCCGAGTTGGTACGTAGCCAATGGACTCCCCACATCTTTACGTCCCTGCATACATTACATAAAGTTACATTATAGAAGCATTTCGGCGTTTCTATGAAAGAGCCGTTCATCTTCCATATTTCATACTTTAATATCGATTTTTATTACAAACTTGCAGAGGTACCCGGCTTCGCTCAGTGAGTTGATATGAGATTGGACTGACGTTCGAACCCACGGCGGATCTTGCTTTATATACGTCTACCAATGGGTAGCCCTACCCATACAAAAAAGGCTTCGAATGGTCCACAATGTTTCAGAACATTTAACAACATTCGAGAGTGTTCTGGAATGTTCCACAATGATGTTTCCGATTCCCTATTCCCGAACATTCAATAATGATCCGGAATGTTCTGGAATGTTGTGGAATGCTCTCGAATACTCTCGAATGTTCTGGACTGTTGTAGAAATTCCTCGAGGGCGAAATTTACAGCCCTTCAGGTAAAAACGGGAACCTTCTTCATAGGTGGGGAATAGAGGGCTACCACACTATATAACTCCCTTGATCGTACCGGGACTCGTTTCCGAGTTTTAGCGGGACGCACACTTTTGTTCACTTTTTTAATACTATATATATTGATTTTGTGATACGAAATAAAATATGCTGATTGTTCGAAACCAGTGAAACTATGGCACCCCCGAAGTGGGAAATGTTGTGATAATCAAATAGATAACTACAATATAATTACGACTATCGTTTTCTTTATAAAAAACGTGAGCACGATATTTTGATCCTGCGAATTAAAACGTTTTATGGGTATTCCTATTTGGCCCTCTGCCTTTTTACAGTCGAAACGAACCTCCCCCAAAACTAACTAACTAACCATCACGCCGTTTCCGCTCAGGCAGAGAGGACGGACCGCCAAACAAATCGGTCTTGGGACACACTCCTTGCCTCGTTCACATTCATAAATCGTCGCATACATGCTCTTCTATTATTCTGATTCTTGACATGATTCGGACTCAAATATCTGTTTCACTTGATCGCGCCATGTCTTCCTTGGGCGCCCCGACTTCTTTTGCCATTCATGCCTGCGTCATACATTCTCCTTACACTCCTTTCCTCGTTCATTCGCTCTACATGCCCAAACCATCTGAGCTTCCCTTTCTTAATCTTACTCATTACTCTTACATCAGCCTTGCATTCTTTGCGGATCTCCACGTTTCTCACACGATCATACATGGTTTTACCACACAGTCTTAAATCTAAATCTAAAATCTTGACGTGGCTCAGGGATCTAATTTCTTTGGCATTCAGTCTACTTTCATTCTTCCTCTGCCAGTTCCATGCCTCACTGCCGCACTACAATGTGGACGGCTAGCTTCGCTTCTTTGGACCGTTGTTGTGTTGGCGCCAACGGCGTTCAGTCCTCCATTAATGGAGTTTCCTGGTTCCTACTTCTTTCAATATCTTTATCAGTCTTTTCATCTCTTGTAAACATACTTCCCAAATAAACAAACTCATCCACCTGCTCCAAGTATTATAATTTAGACTATCATTTTCTTTATAAGAAACGTGAGCTCGACATTTTGAACCCGCGAATTAAAACATATTATGATTACTACCCTCTGGCCCTCTTCCTTTTCACAGTCGAAACGAACCTCCGCCAAAACAAAGCTTAGTGCGTTTAAACGTAAAACGAACGTTCTCAAACATAACGTCTACAATCTAATTCTTAGCCTGAGTCCAGGAAATATTATTAGTTCCCGTACCCCAATATAATCTACTACACTATATAAAGAGGTAAGATTTCTTTGTTTGTTTGTTTGTTTGTTTGCATTGAAACTACTGAAACGATTTGAAAAATTCTTTCACTGTTGGGAAGCTACACTATCCCCGGGTGACATAGGCTATATTATATTTTCAAAAAAATTAGGGATCCTTACTAAAACTCCAATAATGCAACCCAAGGTGTAAAAAAATTACCTAAAATATTCTTTGCATCGCGTGCGCTGCGAAAACTATTGATAGATTATAATAAAACAAATAAAAAACTTTATTCCACTTAATTTTATTTGACCGTAACCGGTTTCAGCTCGTCAGAGCCATCTTCAGACTGGTCCAGTCTGAAGATGGCTCTGACGAGCTGAAACCGGTTACGGTCAAATAAAATTAAGTGGAATAAAGTTTTTTATTTGTTTTATTATAATCTATTATAATGGACTTCCACCACGAATTAACAGTTTCAAAAATAGAAATATTAAAAACTATTGATGATATAATGAAATAATGTACTACGACTTTGTAGAACACATCATTATTTACAAAAAAGGTCGCTACAGCATATGTCTAACTATTATGGTTATGCCACAACAAGTATTCTTTTATTTTTAAAAATTAATTAATACGTCGCCGCTTGAAAAGGCTCTTTATTAGTATCTTGGTGTAAATCCTTATCAAAATAAATTACTTCATTTTCAAGACAGCTTCAATACCTTTATTCAACTTTTTGAATTTTTCAATTCGGATATTTAATTAGAAAGATATCACGAGTTTAATAATGTTAGTATTAGAAAAAAGTTTCGGCTACGGGCCGAGCGGGAGAGGAGTCAAGAAATGAAGTGCCAGGGGGGTTGGCGGGACGGGGGAGCGGGAGATCGGTGGCGGGGAAGGTGGAAGTGGAACGCTGGAGGGGAACGCACGGGAAAGGACATGCAAGGAGTAACATTTTATTTATTTGAATATGGCCTTGCAACGCATGCCGGGAAACAGCTATATATTATAAAAGAAAATCCAAAAAAACGCGCGGACCGCAAAAACCCAGAAACGAGTCCCGGTACGATCAAGGGAGTTATGAGGAGTGGTAGATCTCTGTCCCCTCTCGGGAAAAAAGTACCCGTTTTTACCTAAAGGGAGTGCTTTTGAAGATATAAGGGCTGGAAGTTTCGCCCTCTTGAAATTTCGGAAAGTTCAAGAAGGTTCTATAGAACTCTAGAAAGTTCTGGAAGGGGTGGCGGTGTATGTCTTGGAATGTTCGGAAATAGGGAATCGGGATTATCATTGTGAAACATTCCATAACAATCTCAAATGTTTTCCTGAGCGAAGCCGGGTAACCCAGCTAGTCTTCAAATAAACTTGCACAATATTAGTTGCTATCGTCGATGACAAGAAATAGTGTGCTCAATCACGAGAGTGGGGGGCAATGACTCGATGCCTCTGCTTGATATGCGTCTTGCACCGGTTAGCGAGTACCGATCCTATGTAGGAAGCCAGCCAGCCACCCGACCAGCCTTATACCTCCTGTATTATGCTCCCCGGGTACGGAGTACGGACTACGGTGGTGTACTCTATGCCTCTGGCTATAATATGACTGGCGCTATATGCATTGTGTGTGGTACATGGCTCCGGCGGTGGAGAACGCTAATAACACAATCAATTCCCCGTTGATAATGCATCTGGCATCCTGGCAATTCTGGTAATGGCCTGGCGTGGAAGCCGTTAGGTTCCTGCCTATTGCTTGCCCTCTAGTTACGTGTGTATGTTATCTTTAGGATTCAGGTAGATGCTTTATACCCAATTAATCTCTGAGCAAGAATCTATTCCATAATAAAATAATGTTACTTCAGGGCGGACCTGGAAAACTAGGATAATCGGAAATAATAGGGAATAAATTTTATGGGTCAATGTTACAATGAATTTTTTTAACTATCCTTCGTTACTGTAACGATTTATTGTTTAAAATCTAACTTCCTTAATTTCGAATTTTTCATACTTCGTATTATTTTTTTTCCTTGAAAGCCGGGAAAAATATATTTTAATCTTTATCCCTAAAACGCTTTTATGTTCTACTGTTAGCCTTTGGTTGTTAATGAAGCCGTGTTTTGGCGTGTATTTTATGTGGCTGTAAAATAAGCTTCCTAAGTAATGGAAGATAGGTAGATAGTTTACATCCCAAGATTATAAAAGAAAAGCAGGGAGTAAGTTAATGAAAATAATAAGTAATTTAATTAAAACAAATTTGATGAGACTGGAATACTCGGGGAATTTGTTTTGTGCGGCGCACACAAGGCTGAATTATCAATTTACCAGTATCTATCAGGTACACCAGTACCAGAAGTTTTTAACGATTAGATGTTGAAAACTTTCTGAATTTTAAATAGGGAAAACAGGACGAGCGTAGCTACCCCATCGACGAATCATGCACAGATGAGAAATATTGACAGCGCGATACATATCTCAAATTTGCCCGCATGCGCAATCTATTGGGTTCAAATGATATCAAAATGAATTCTTGCGGTTCATTTTGAAATGGTTTTTGGAGATCGTTTTAAAAATATTTATGATTAGTTTGAAGACAATGCTTTTTTCTATTTTTGGCGCCATAATTCCCTTTGACCGTCCTTGTGTGTGGCGCCATGAATGTCTGGACTATGTACCTCTATACGGGTGCTCTCTGGATGGCAGGGGCACTCACCGGCTTACGGTAATCCAGCGGCATTATCCTGCGGTGAGGCGAGCTGTTTGCCCAAGGAAGACTTTGACTCTCCTAGAAGTCCACTTTGCTGAATATCACCAGCCGCCATCCACGTGATGAAATTGATACACGGTCATGAGATCCATACTTTATACCGCAATCTGTGTGCTGCTAGACTGATATTCGAAGCATTCGCATTCCTCACAGATATGGTAATTTGTAGAAACCACAAAAAACATCAATTCCGTAAAGGGGAAGTAGGCCGGCTTTCGTAATGATGGTATCAATAATCCATCCTAATAAAGTCTTGACCGGTTCAAACGAGAACATTTTTGCCACGTGAGAATATTTACCCACGTCATGTTCTTTTACCCTGTCTTAGAGAGGTATGAATTATTTTGTGTTCTTTATTTTGTTTCTTCATATTTTAATTTTTTTGTTAAACTTTCAGAATTGAATATTAAACAACTTTTAGAATAGCATATTATTTATTTATTTATTTAATACATGAATTATCGAAAGTACGTACAGTTTTTTTAATGATATTTCACCCTCCATGCTAGGGATGACCCTGTGTTGTTGTGGGTGAAGTTTACAGTTTGCGGATATATATTCATTAGTATAGGTTGAAAATTTTCACTAATTAATACTATGCACACAGATTCTTCTACAATAAGAGAGTTTTTGTAGTTATATTGGATTACAAGAATAAGGTGAAGAAGTTAAAGAATTATTGGAAAAGAGAAGTTATTATTAATATATTAAGCAATTATTATGTAACCCTTCAGAAAACTCCGATATTATTTTATATGCAAGTTCTACAAATTATAATCGACATAGTTGATGTTTTCTGTTCCATTGTTAGTTATATGTATTTCTATTATTTTCTGTGATTCGTATCCTCACGTTGTGTTAACGTTGAAATCGTGTTCTTGTTTTGTTACTTGGCTTTTCCTTAACGTTTGATTCCTCCAGATATGTGATAACAGAGTTATTGCAGAGTGACCTCCACAAGATCATCGTCTCCCCGCAGCATCTCTCAACAGATCACATCAAGGTCTTCCTATACCAGATACTTAGAGGTGAGTCACTATTCACTATATATAATTTATTTTATACCACTTCTGTTTTATTGTGCTACGGATGTCGAGGATAACCATTTCTACAGTGTCACAATGTTTTACAGCTCAAATTAGAAGCGGGGTATCTTACCTGGACCAATTTCCTCACAAAATTTATTGCTATTTTCCCTGTCTGAGGGGAGATGAAATTTTTCAACTGTGATCATGTGGCAAATGAAGGATCGCTCCTTGCGACGTATTTTACATAGATCTACAGTCTCGACCTAGTTTCCCAGTGAAAACTCCTCTACAAACACCTTGACATACATCACTTTGCAGTCGGTAGTGTAGACAAAAGAACCTGTTCATTCATCGGTTCCTGAAAATCAGTAAGTTTTTATTATGCGAAACAGAATAGTCTATGTGAAGAGGTACCTGTGCGAAATTTATTTCGACCTCTAATTATTGAGTTGCAGTAAGAATCCGGTCGTGTATCCCTGCGTAATAAAAATCCGTATTCTTTGATAACCATGGGATTAAATCATGTTGCTTGTTTTTTCGCTGCAAATTGAAAGGTGGCTCCGTGAGAAATTTATGATATTTTCGTGATGCGAATAAACGAAGATATTCAGGATGCGATCTGCACATCGCGGGTCGGTTGTCTTACCACCCATCGGTAAGAGTTGTAATTAAAAATGAGAACGTGCCCGCCATGCTTAGTGACTAAGTAGTCGCCTACGCTGTGACCAAAGGTTTAGCCTTCTAATCCTCGAAAGGCAGTCTCAGGTTTCTGAATTTCTAGTTTCTAGTTGTTCTGTCGGCCTAATAAGAAAGTCAACTTGAAACAGGACAGTTGCTACGTATGTTGATATGTATAAAACCTCCGAAACCTATTCTGGGATTAGAAAGTGCGTTACAGTCAAGGTGCAGGAGTAGGTAAACATTACAGAAAATATTTGGATTTAAATATAAAACAAGGTATAAAATGGTGTAAGATTTTAAATTTAAATTTGTATTTTACACCTGTGGTCCAGCATGGTCGATCGATAAGGATTGATAGGATAACTTTCGGTAACTTCTCATCATTCTCTAGGACAACTGCAAATCGCTAACTTACGAACAACAGTTGACGTTGAATATATTAGAACTGTTACTTATTCGTTAGCGATCTGTAGTCATACTAGGGAACGATGAGAAATTACCTAAAGTTATCGTGTCAAACCTTATCGATAGACTGTGCTAGGGGGCTAGATGCAAGAGTAAATGATACAGTTCTGTGTTAACACCAAACAGTACTTGAAATGACTGTACTTATCTATGTATAGTGTAGTCTCCCTCCTCCGAACCTACCCCGGTTTGAGGATTACACAGTTCCGCCGACTTTGGTTAGTTGAGACTAATATGCGGTATGACATAAAAATAAATTGTATTCTGGTTAATAACTTGCTCCAGATTAAAGATTTCGATATGAATTTGATTTTAATTTTTGAAGGGAGCTTTTTTGCGTTGACCAATTTCGAGATAAAATCTTACCGTTTTGGTATAAATTTCTTTGGAAAATCTGGAGCTGCGCTACAAATCACTATTTCTTTTCTCCTCGGGGAAAATTCGATCTTACACGGTGGCGTCTGCCGTCCGGATCGGCGATAAAACATTTTACAATTTCCCGTCTCCTCGCAGCGAGAGACGAGATATAGGATATTGGAGAGGGAGTCGAGCAGTCAAGGGGATGAGCTTGTAGCTCGTGTGATGTGGCTCGTCGAGCATGCTGCAGGCTTCCGCTTCTTGGGCCCCGTATCCAGTCCCCTACCTCATCCCCCATCGCCCGTCCGTCGGCCTTTTCTTCATCTCGCCTGACGTCCCGTGCCGGGAAATGCCGTCTCTCTGGTGTGTGTGATCAATGCTTAACCCTTTGTACCGCGATTTAATCCTTCAGTAACATACTATTTTAAAATTGTTAAATTAATTAACAAATCTCAAGAATTTTGAAAGTTTATATTACTTATTGAATATTAAATAACTTGTTTCTTTCACTTAGCACAATTTGACAAAACGATTGAAACAAAGTTATTTATTAATCAAACTATTTCATTTATCACTCATGTTTATGAGTATTTTTTCTCTTTGTTTTTTCAGTATAATATGCATTGATAAATTGATTTGAAATGTTGATAAAAACGCATATCGCTCATGTAATCCAAAATAACCGCGTGTGTGAAATTCGCTATTTTGAGTTAAAAATGCAGAAATATCGGAGAATTCATCAAATTTGTTTCTATTATTTAGGGGTCGTCCATTAATCACGTGATGTTTTTTAGCAACTTTTTGACCCCCTCCCCCCTGGTGATATGTGGTGAGGTTAACTCCCCCCCCCATCAAAATCACGTGTATTTTTTTTAGTACAAATTATATGACTTTTACCTTTAGAAATCGTGCGTTCAATGAAAAATAAATACAAGTGATATCTCATTTCATCCCCCCCCCCCCCCCCCTCGTGATGTTTCGTGATTTTTTTTTCAACCCCCCCCCCCCCCCCCCCCCTTTCGAGCCTCACGTGATTAATGGACGACCCCTTATATAAATTCACCATTATTGTTAATAAAAAAAAACCTTATTTAACCTAGTTTTTTTCATCACTTTTCACAGGTTTTCAGAGTATAACGTATTTTACTTTTTTTTACCGATGACACAAAATGAAATCTGTACATTGCAGTTGTTTGCTTTTTGACAAGTATTCGTATTTGAACACTCGTCAAATAATTTACAGAAAAAAGAAACCATGTTTTGAGAAGACAAAACATTTATTTTCCATTACATGGGCGATTTGCAAAAACAAATAAGTTGTAGTATTCACCAGTGATTATTTTACTACGAAATAGTTAAATTTGAACACTTAATTTTTAAAGGTGTATGTTTTTAGTAATAATTATAATTAAACGAAGGGAAATTATCGCGTTGTGATTTTAGTTCCAAGGTTCATTTAATAAAATCTTTCAAGGATAAGTTAGTAAAACTTCATTGATTCCAGAATATTCCGGGATGTTCTGGAATGTTGTGGAATGCTCTCAAATACTCTCGAGTGTTCTAGAAATTTCTAGAGGGCAAAACTTCGACCCTTATATCTTCAAAAGAACACCCTTCAGGTGAAATCGGGAACCTCTTCGTGGATGGGGGATAAAGTGCTACCACACCATATAACTCCCTTGATCGTACTGTGACTCGTTTCTGAGTTTTAGCGGCACATACATTGTAGTACACTTTCTTTTATAATATATATTGATTGATTATTTAAATATCTGTTTTAGGATTCTTTTTTACTTTTTTAATTTCTTCTATCCTTTCGACTGGTAAATACGATCGCGAGTACCACTCATAATTTTAGCGCAGAGGGTTAACGCTTAGTATACATCTATCTTCTCACCAGTAGGCTAGATAGTAGATTCTAGTAGTACCTTTGGGCTACATACATAATACATCATATTGGTATCAATCTCCGCTCAGAGCAATCTCCAAAGCGAACCAAACCAGACAAATAATATCTACCAGGAACTTGGCAGCGGGTGGCGCTCGCAGATCGATTTTGTTTTCCCAACACGGAGAGATATCACCCACGAGATTAAAAGCACAAACGGTGAAATTAAATAGAACCTAACCCAATTTAAGTTTAGCGCGTGCTGAGTATCCAAAACTGAGACATTAACCCTATTCACCAACGGTGTTATTTGCTGGCGGTTATGAATATTCGCAAATAGAAAATATGGGATCTATTAACTATCTCTGTGTTCTTTCCCCTAAAGTGGGCCCCGCGGAACACTTGGCAGGATTATAAAATGTGTTTTGTTTGTGTGCTTTTGTGGAGGAGCAACTCAAAACAGTACTCAGTGAGTGAACGTTTCACATCCGACATAATATACAAAGGTACTGAAATAAAACAATTATAAAATTAAACTGATCAAAAATTAATAGTGTGATCTTATATACAATTTAATATTCGTTAATTTAATTTTAATTCATTTCCCTTTATTAACTTAATTTTAGTTCATTTCATTTTAAATTAATTTTTATCGAATGACGTTCTCAATGCCAGCTTCAGACCTGTAGGTCATTCCGTAAAGGTTGCTTATTTCCATATTATAAATTTGAGTGTATGTGCTGGAAAGGAAAAGGAAGATACCTACTCTTGTTAATTTATTGTAATAATAAAATTGAATCTGCTGTACTATTCCCAGTATTCCGCACAAATCCTTTATAAATGTAATAAATTCAGCGTCCATCGTCTGATGACGGGCACTCTTGCCGTGTCTGGTGACTCCCGCAGGTTTCTGAGAATTACTACAACAGAACAAACCACGGCTTGTATTTTACTTCGCACAACTTACTAGCAAATTCGGAGTACTGACTATTTATAAGCTAGACAGGAAAGCCCGCCAGTCTAGTGGTATTTTAAATGTATTTGGATTTACTTTGATCTCAAATACTTGTTAGGATTTTTTTGGTTACTTTGAACCTTTGGCGAGGGCTTAACCATAACTTGTGGGAAATTTCAATATGGTCCTGTCGTTAAGATATCCGTTGTTATCGTTATATATGTTATTTAATTGCGTCGTTTATTAGAAATTGGCAGGACTAATAATAGTAGGAGAGCCGACGACATTAAACCTGTACGGATAGGTCTCCCAAAGTTCATACATAAATAACGTAATTTCATTCATAGGGGAACACAAAATGGACGTGCTGCCGTGTCTGGACCGGTCAAAGCCTAAAAAAAAATATTTTTTTTTGAGGTTTCTGTACATATAAGTCTCCCGTATAATGATTGTTCCCCGTGACAGGGGAGGGGTAGGACTATACTAAAAAGCAGTGCTGCCGGTCCCCATGATGGGCCGTATCAGTTTTTGCCGAGAAATAAGAGACACCTTGGTACAGGTTATCTGTACATATCGGTCTCCTCAAAAAACCAAAGTTTATCTGAAAGATCATCAATTTTTGTATAAGAAAAACCACTGCTGCCGTTTCCAAACAGTGTGCAGCGGCGGCAGCAGCGTTTGAAAGTCGCCTTCCGGGCAACCGATTTGGCGCTTCAATTCGGTTTTATCAGCAATCGCCCGGTTTTTTTAGATTTGTATTTTTAAAATACACCTGCCACTATCAAGAAAAATTAATTTTACGTGACCTTGATTGTTTAAATAAATGAAATCGCATATTTTATATGACATTTTTCGATTTTTCAGCAGTTTTCATTGTGTTTTTTTATACTTTCTTATGTCTTTCGTTATCCAGTTATCTATACATATCGATCTCCTCAAAAAACCAAATATTATCTGAAAGATCATCAATTTTTGTGTAAGAAAAACCACTGCTGCCGTTTCCAAACAGTGGATAAGACGGCGGCAGCAGCGATCGAAAGTCACCCTCCGCGCAACCGAAATTGGCGCTCTAATTCGGTTTTATCAGAAAACGCTCGGTTTTTTTCGATTTGTATTATTTGAAAGAGGAGATCGATATGCATAGATAACCGGGTACCGAAAACATAAGAAAGTATAAAAAAACACAATGAAAATGGCTGAAAAAACGAAAAATATCATATAAGATATGCGATTTCATTTATTTAAACAATCAAGGACACGTAAAATTCATTGTTCGTGATAGTGGCAGGTGTACTTCAAAAATACAAATCGAAAAAAACCGGGCGATTGCTGATAAAACCGAATTGAAGCACCAATTTGGGTTGCGCGGAGGGCGACTTTCAAACGCTGCTGCCGCCGTCTTCTCCACTGTTTGGAAACGGCAGCAGTGGTTGTTCTTACACAAAAATTTATGATCTTTCAGATAAGCTTTGGTTTTTTGAGGAGATCGATATGAATAGATAACCGGGTAACTAACTAAAGACATAAGAAGTATAAAAAAACACAATGAAAACTGCTGAAAAATCGAAAAATGTCATATAAAATATGCGATTTCATTTATTTAAACAATCAAGGTCACGTAAAATTAATTTTTCTTGATAGTGGCAGGTGTATTTTAAAAATACAAATCTAAAAAAACCGGGCGATTGCTGATAAAACCGAATTGAAGCGCCAAATCGGTTGCCCGGAAGGCGACTTTCAAACGCTGCTGCCGCCGCTGCACACTGTTTGGAAACGGCAGCAGTGGTTTTTCTTATACAAAAATTGATGATCTTTCAGATAAACTTTGGTTTTTTGAGGAGACCGATATGTACAGATAACCTGTACCAAGGTGTCTCTTATTTCTCGGCAAAAACTGATACGGCCCATCATGGGGACCGGCAGCACTGCTTTTTAGTATAGTCCTACCCCTCCCCTGTCACGGGGAACAATCATTATACGGGAGACTTATATGTACAGAAACCTCAAAAAAAAAAAATATTTTTTTTTAGGCTTTGACCGGTCCAGACACGGCAGCACGTCTATTTTGTGTTCCCCTATGAATGAAATTACGTTATTTATGTATGAACTTTGGGAGACCTATCCGTACAGGTTTAATGTCGTCGGCTCCTAGGCTATAACGTAGGTCTGAATAAATTATCAATAAGATATACGTATAGATAGAATAGAAAAGACCTCACACAGCGTTGTTACTAACTAACCTGTTTTATATGTGGATTTTTCTGTATTATTTACATTTAACATTATTAGTTCTGTGGGGAACTTCTCAATTACTTTTAAGTTCTTGATAACAGGTTTATTATGAGTTTACGCATTTACAATAATAATGCCGCAAGTCACACGATCTGTCTACACTAGTGGCTAATTGAATCTGGTGGACTCGCTTGCCATAGCCAGTCCCGGCGGCACCCGCCTACTACTCGGGTACCCCTGTCGGCCATCGATAGAAGCATCTTCCCTGCTGGCATCTGACGGCATCACTTAGATTTTTTTTCAATACAATACATTATGTAAATGAAATCCTCAGTACGGGAGATTCCAACGAGGATATCATTATTTGAAAATGTCAGAAAAAAATAGAAATAATAAAACATTTACATACTTATGATCATCACGCCGTTTCTCTGAAGGTAGATAGAATATACACCCCATAGAGAATAGATTGCCCCACCACTCCTTGCTTCATTTACATTCCTACATCGTGTCATACTCGTACGTAGGCACACTTCTGTTATTCTGACTCTTGACATGTCCCTACTCAATTTGATTAATTTGGTTGTGGCGTGTGTTTCTCGTGCATCCCCGCTTTCTTAAACCATTCACTTCCAAGTCGTGCACTTCACTTCCTGGCACTCATTTCTCAGTTCATCCGCTCCACATTTCCAAACAATTCTATTTTGCACATAATATTTTTCTTCTGAATGTGGGGAAAAATATGTACACAAATCGATTTTTGTATCTATTTATTTCTTAAACCGAAAAAAATTTTTGCACATTGATTTTCCTTCTGGTACTAATGGCCCTAAATCTCTGGGAGCGTGCAAATACAATTTCCAATCACGGTTTCCAATTTTAAAGTTTCAATCCCAACGCGGCGCAGGATTCCGTATATTTTCATTGTGAGGACATTTTGTCGTGTTTGTCCGCGCCGGTCTGTTTCTGCTGGGAAAAACGAGGTAAATGACAGTAAAGTGTTCATTGTACATATGTAGCTAAGTTGTACATAAGTTGTAACATCTTCTTTTTCTCATGCTATGTGTATGAGAAAAAAGAAGATGTTACAACGAGTATGCTCTCAGCCGCAGGACCTTGCCTAATGCAGCTAGGAACTCTGCAGGCGGCCAAAAGATGAATTAAAAATATATTCTACGTTCAAAATATGTTCTAATTGGCTTCACCAAATATTTTTTGTTGTTTTGCGATAAGCGATACAGATCGTAAAACCTAAAAGTGAAACTGAGTAATTTTTTCTTTTGTAAAATTGTAATTTACATGTACATTTGTTACTTAAATTAATTTTTTTCTGCTACCAGTTGTACAGAAAAGATTAGATTTTATTAGGAGGGGGCAGTGGGAGGGTGATTTTGGGAAGGGGGGAACGGTGGGAGGTATCAAAAAACATGAGAACATTTTGTTAATAAGGGTGATTTACAGGGTGATGATTTTTTCCAATATCAGGACCAGCTTGCTGCTAGTTCTACTTGTTTGTTTTTGTAAATTTTAATAGCGCGCAGTGACTGCTTCCGACTATCCGTAGTAAAGATAACCTAACCTAACGTACTCCCCAAATGGCGTATATTGTGAGGCTGAAGGGAAGGAGATGGGAAAGAAGTAGGTTGGGAAATATATACCCAGCTCACAAAATACAGATAAAACCTGTCTTACTCGGGTACCTCTGTCGGCCATCGATTGAAGCATTTTTCCTGCTGGCATCTGACGGCATCACTTTTTTAAGTGAATCGAGCAACGTTTCCATTCTGAATGAATGGTGATCTTTCACCAGGACGTTATCCCCAATATCTACAAAGGCCTCAAACCGACTGCAAAGCTAAGTGTGTTGTACCTGATTGTAGTTCTACAGTGTCTACATATACCGCGTACAATGTTCAAATAATATTCACGGTTGGTCGCTGCCTAAACAGCCGTGGAGCCTTTGGCACACTGTACTCTGTACAGTACTCCACTCCAGGCTAAACCACGACCCATTTTCATGTTTACAAAACAGTTTTCATTACGTATTAATCTCCTAGTAGAATATTTATCTCCGCTCGGGATGCTCTCGGATTAGTTATTAACCGTGGCTTGTTTTACAAGCTGTCGGCGTTTCGCGGGAGCTTTATTTATTCTCTTCTTCAGTGGAATCGAAATCCATACTTTAATATTACAATGAATATATTTGAATATTACAATGAATGTACCTATAGGCTCACCTCTAGTACCCTCAATTATTATTATAATTTATTTAAATATTGTTCTCACACTATTAGTTCATACCCGACTTGTTCCGAGTTACCCAGCCTGTTTTTTTTAAACAAAATATACTGTTTTATTCCACGATTGATGGAATTTTGCACACTTGACCTTCAAAACAAGAGAAAAGTCATTTGCTACCCACTCCTTAGCAGAATTTGATACTACTTGATGAAATTATGAACATGACGTTCAAATTAAGAGGAAAATTACTGTCTACAGCTGATTTTTAAATACGCATAAATTTCGCATATATATATATCTACTTATACAAATCTTGATACATTTTTTTTAACAATAACCCCCACACGGGAAAATAATTTCCCTAAGAACCTATGTCATCTTTTGGGATGCTGCGTCGAGGATCTTTTTAATGAAACGATGAAGAGAAAGTTCTGGGAAGGAAAAAAGGATGTGGGTAGGAATCTAGGGGTCAGTGTGTGCAGGAGTGACGGATGTGTGAATCCACCCCTCCCGCTGCGGTGCAAGACGATCGGGATGGGTTGAGAGAGACCAGCAGGGTCTCTCTCAACCGGCCTCTCCCGATCCGGCCCGCCGCGTAGCTGGTGGGCAGGCGTATCTGCCGCCAAGACCCGTACGAACCTCACCCGATGAACCCGGGCCTGTATAATGTTTAATAATTTACATTAGCTTGGATGCAAAATTTCAAAGTCCATTATCTGAGTTTGACACGTTTAGAGTTACGGCATTGTATGTAGTGTTGTTGCTCCAGTATCTTAAGATACACGGTGAGGAGGGGGGGGGGGGGGCTGGATATGTGGGGCTATTTGTCACCCAAGACATGCGCGATCTCCCCCGCGACACGTGACCCCGAGAAGCCTCCTCCAAACACCTGATGCTCCGACGCTGTGGGAGATAAATATTACATACATTATAATATTATCATGGTATACCCCACGTGTCTCTATCTAATTGTCTGTGGTACTCTGCAGTCTATAGGAATATATTGTTTATTTTTTCGCACATGCAATCTAGAAAACGAGCAATTACAATCAAACGCACCGAAACCCATTACGATAAAAGTAATGTTTTAACGTAACGATCGGAATCAATTGCACGATTGACTTTCGTAACCATGAAATCCAACTGCCTGAAGGATCATTGTACTGTAAAACTGCATTATAATACACAATCTTAATTAAATATTCTAGACGTATCGACTCTTTTCAACAAAAAAAATATAAATTGATTTCGAAAGATTGTTCTTTTATCTCGTAAAGTAATGTTTTAAATTTTGAAAAAATATGTTTATTTTTATTGTAATAAGGTTTATACCGTTTGTCTATCTATCTTCTGAGCTACAAACTAATAAAGTACATATTTCAGATTTTTTTTGAAAAATTATCAATATTTATAGTCAAAAATAATTTCAAAAAGGTGTGTAACAGACGTGTGCTACAAGACTGTAGAAAAAGGGCACCGGTGGCTGTGCACTTGGATGTCGACTATTGTAATATTGTTTTGAAATGTAGTACTGGCTGGCCTTCCTTGAAGGTGGCAGCCCTGCTGTACTGGAGGGTGGTAGCCCTTGATCTGCCTCCCTGCACCCAGAGCTGGTGAGTGGTAGCCCTGGATGTCCTTGTTCTCTGCCTGAGCCTGGCGCCTTGCGGTGTCCAGAAGTTGGGCCGGCTGGTCTTGAGGAGGTAGGCACCAGACTTGTTGTTCAGGCAGAGCTTCAGCAGGAGGCAGGTCGGAGAGAGGTTTCTTCCAGAGGAAGGAGTAAAACACGAAGATTTAAGGAAAACGTTGAACTGATTTATTATTGAAAAATTTGTCGTATTTATACCAATCGGTAGGTGGCTCACGAAAAGGGGGAAAACGGAACCCAGGCACTTTCCTTTATAAGGGGCAAGAAACTGCTTAGTATCTATTTTGCCGGCTTAATCCGTAAAAGTGCTCGCTTAAATTTGGCAACTTTTACGGATTTTGTAGCCTTAATTAACAATCAAAATATATAAAAAATAGAAAAAACATATAAATAAAGCCAAGATTTATGACAAGAATTTTAGTTTGGTGAATTTACCGTGATTTTAAGAATTTTTGATTTTTAAGGAAATGTTTTATGATTTATCAAGTTATAATTATTTTTCCTAGGTTCCCTGTGAGATAAGTTAACGAAATCTGTTTATTTCACCATCTCACAGGGACCCTAGAATTTTGTAGAGGTAAAAATGTAAAAATGTCATGACCGAAATTTTCTAAGTCTTTTTGACATGGCAAATTGAGCTCTAATTTTGGCTCTAAGTATTTTGAGAGCAAAGTCTCAGTTTGACTGGAGGCCTTGTAGGATCAAGAATGAAAACTGATTATTTCATTGTCCTACAAGGCCCGCAGGTTTTGTTATTTGGAAAAACATAAATTTTACACCTTCGAATTTTTCTAAGTGTTTTTTGGTAGGCAAAAATGACTTTATTTTTGCCTCCCAATATGTTGTGTGACAAATCTTGGCTTTACTCGAGACCTTGTAGGATTTCAAATGAAAACTGATTATTTCATTTGTCCTACAAGGCCCGTGTGTATAAAAATTAAGACATAAACATTTAAAAATAGGTACAAAAATAAAACATATTTAAAATGAGTTTACAACCTCCCCAGTAGCGATTTTTCAAAGTATTATTTATTGATCGCACCGGGGAGATGTACATAAGAAATAAAAAACTTAAATATTTGAAATCCAATGAGAAAATAATAAGTAATTGATAAAAATGACATTTTCTAATTAGAACAAATATTTTCCATCAAAGCGTCGCCGGTGGCACGGTACTCCAGTATTGTGAGGGCAGGCCATTTTTCCTGATTCCCAAAAATGATCACAAAACTGTAGAGGACCGGCCAAGCGATGAGCTTTGATGAAAAATATTTCGAGGGTGTGAACACGTCGGTTACACTCCCCCCGTGTGGCGATGTCACACTAATCATCTCGACGTGTTTTCGAAGGACGAGTAGGTGAAGCTGCATCCGTAGGCGGGGCTGGCAGGATCACAGCGAGCTGCACGGCAGGTCTCACGTAAACTCTGGTTCTCGGCAGGTCGAACGTAGACTCTGGTTCTCGTCTGGGTCCTGGCGGTCCACACTTGGCCGTCTTCAGCAGGAGTGGCGTCAAAGACTCGGTCGCGTGTCCGGCTGATGTGGGACATCACGGGGTCCATGACAACCAGCAGATTGTCATTTTTAATGGGGTTCACTGACTCCCCCCGTGTGAGAAGCGCCACTTCTTTGACAGTGGCACTGCTGGGGCAGGGCGGGCTCGTCTGCACTGCGGGATGTGGTTGGTCATCCCTCTGGGCCGGCGTTTGGTACCTCTGTTCGCGCAGTGGTACGGATCCAGCAGGTGCTCTCGGTTGATCGGCTAGCTGTGCAGAGCTGGCTGTCAGGTGGAGCAGGGGTGAGGGCGGCCCGGGGCCAGAAGGTCCAGGCGGCAGTGAGGACCACTGCTCTGGCAGCGGAGCGGATCCGGCAGCTGTTCGCTGCTGGTCGGCTGGCTGCCTTTGATGAAGCAGAGGTGAGGGCGGCCCGGGACCAGAAGGTCCAGGCGGCATCCATCCGGGGCCCCCATCAGAGTGAGGGGGCTGCGGCGCGGGGCCTCCAGGCCCTGGCTGCGCCAGTGAGGGGTGCCTTTGGTTTATCGGAGGCACAGGTCCAGCGGGCATCTCACGTACGGCTTCTCGTTGCCTTGTAATATACAGAGGCAAGGGCGGTACGGGGCCGGAAGGTCCAGGTTGCAGCCATCCAAAGCTCCCATTGTAATGAGGGGGCTGCGGCGCGGGGCCTCCAGGCCCTGGCTGCGCCGGTGATGCGTACCTCTGGTTTACCAGAGGCACAGGTCCAGCGGGCATCTCACGTACGGCTTCTCGTTGCCTTGTAATATACAGAGGCAAGGGCGGTACGGGGCCGGAAGGTCCATGTTGCAGCCATCCAAAGCTCCCATTGTAATGAGGGGGCTGCGGCGCGGGGCCTCCAGGCCCTGGCTGCGTCGGTGATGCGTACCTCTGGTTTACCAGAGGCACAGGTCCAGCGGGCATCTCTCGTACGGCTTCTCGTTGCCTTGTAATATACAGAGGCAGGGGCGGTACGGGGCCGGAAGGACCACCTTGTGTCCGTTCTGGAAATCCTTGGAGTCGCCAAGCTGCTTCTTGACCCGGATCCGAGGTGCCGGTAGACTTCAGGAGTGCACAAGGTTGGGCAGGAGCATTCACTTTGAGTCCGAAAGCAAGGTTGGGCAAGAGCATTCACTTTGAGTCCGAATGCGTCTTCTTGGGCTGCTTTGACCCACTGGGTCTCCGCTTGACGGGTCTCTTCGAGCCGTAGGTTTTTGCCTGGTAGTGTGTGGAGTCCCTCCCGGCCTCTGTTTGTGAAGCGGTGGACCCAGGCGGTGGTGCTGATTGGGCGGCGCCAAGAAGAGCATCGGCTGATCTCAGGTAGTGCGTCCGCCATGGTTGAAGTGAGCCCGATATATTGGGCTCTCACTTCTAGGGAGTTGTCATCGTTGTGGCTCTCGGCGTGCAGGGCGAGAGTGGTGACGGGGTCTTTACAGGTGGCAGTCTCTCCTCCATGGGTGGTCCACCCCAGGGCGGTCCGTGATAGTATTCGCGTACAGTCACGGGCCTCATGCATTTCTCTCGAGACAATGAGGTTTGCATTGTCCTGCCCGATGAGAAGTGTAGGGGTGACATATCTGCCATGAACCCTTTGTTCTGGGAGACGGAGGTCCTTCACCGTGTTTGCCTTGATTTTGTAACTGGTACTTATCCCGGCGCCACGCAGTGTGATTTGCACGCGGCGAGATAAGTTGTTTGAGGAGCACATGCCTTTGGCTCCATGCAGCCGTAGTCCATGGACGGGTCCGGTAGCGCCAATTTTTTCTGCTGCAGCGGTGTCAATGAGTGTGATGGTCGATCCCTCGTCCAGCAGCGCGAATGCGGATATCTGCTGCGTGGGGCCCGTCAAAATTACTGGCACTACTTTCAGCATGGCGCTGTCGGCTTGGCGTCATAGGTGGTGGATCTCAGCTGTGGTGGTGTTCCTCCCGAACGTTGGATCGTGGAGCAACTTATGGTGCGGGGAGCGACACTCACTGATACCGCACCAGTTCCGGAATTGGCATACTTTTATTGAGTGTTTGCTTTCCAAACACACACGGCACAATCCGGCACTTTTTACCGTTTCGAAACGTAGTTTTACGTCTTTCGCGGCAAAATCACGACAGTCACGGAGCAAGTGACCCTTTTCCCCGCACTCTATACACCCGTCACGATTGTCAAAGTCACTGGGGTGGGGTGTCACATTGTCACTGCGGTTTCGAGCACTGTCATTTTGTGGTGACTTTCGCGGATTTTCGAGCGGTACTTTTCGCGAACTTTCGTTGTTTCGCACTTTTTTCGAGTCATATTGTGGTGACTTTCGCGGATTTTCGAGCGGTACTTTTCGCGAACTTTCGTTGTTTTGTGGCCCGAACTGTTCACTGGTAGCAAACGATTGCTCGCGACGTGGTCTAGACCTCGCGGGGTCGACCATACCCGACTTGGCGATGGCGTTCGCGACGGTCTTCAGGAAGGCGGCAAACTGGCAGATAGTGGCAGGTGCTTCGTAGAACCGCACTTCCATCAGCCACGCCAGCCGCATCGTGCACGGCATCTTCCCCGCGATGTCGCTGAGGAGCGCCGGGTTGGTGAGGTAGCCATCATTGTTCAATGATCGGAGTGAAGCCACCAGGTTCTGAACAGTTCCAGAAAAGTCCGCAATGTCTTCCAGCGATGCCTCTGCCGTCAAATGGGGGAGCCTCTTGACCTTGTCCAGCATCAGGGCAGCCAGCGAAGTTGTCCCTCCGTAGCGCTGCTCCAGCACGGCCAGTATCTCCGACACCTGAGTGGGGTCCATAAGTAGGGGACCCACGGCTTCCCGGGCCTTCCCTTTGAGGGCCCGCTGCAGTCGGATGAGGTTCTCGCTTGGGGTCATCCGGCAGGTTGAGGTCGACTGGGTGAACTGGGCCTTCCAGGCAGGCCACTCCAGCGGGTCACCCGAGAAAGGGGGCAGGTCCTTGGCCATTGACTGCCTGGCAATGAGTGCAGCCATCCGGGGATCGTCCTCGATTGTGGGACGGGGGCTGTCCTGAGCCCTTGAAGCTCTGATTGCCTCGGTGAGAGCTGAGGTTAGCTGGGCCATCGGGTTGTCCGCCTGTTGAATCCAAGCTCTTGTATGTTGGGCTGTCTCGTCCGCACTTGGTTGTGGCGGAAACATCGGCAGGCCGGAGCTCGGACTGGCAGCGGATGGCAACTGGTCATCTTGCTGCCTCTGATGGAGCAGCGGTAAGGGCAGCACAGGTTCAGAAGGTCCGGGCTGCATCCAAGCTGGGTCCCCATTGTGTTGAGAGGGCAGTGGCACCCCTTGACCCCTTGGTCCAGGTTGCGCCGATGATGCATGCTGAGGCTCGGGTCCCGCAGAAGGACCAGGCTGCATCCAGGTTTGGCCCCCATGGTAGTGAGAGGGCAGTGGCACCCCTTGACCCCTTGGTCCAGGTTGCGCCGATGAGGCATGCTGAGGCTCGGGTCCCGCAGAAGGACCAGGCTGCATCCAGGTTTGGCCCCCATGGTAGTGAGAGGGCAGTGGCACCCCTTGACCCCTTGGTCCAGGTTGCGCCGATGAGGCATGCTGAGGCTCGGGTCCCGCAGAAGGACCAGGCTGCATCCAGGTTTGGCCCCCATGGTAGTGAGAGGGCAGTGGCACCCCTTGACCCCTTGGTCCAGGTTGCGCCGATGAGGCATGCTGAGGCTCGGGTCCCGCAGAAGGACCAGGCTGCATCCAGGTTTGGCCCCCATGGTAGTGAGAGGGCAGTGGCACCCCTTGACCCCTTGGTCCAGGTTGCGCCGATGAGGCATGCTGAGGCTCAGGTCCCGCAGAAGGACCAGGCTGCATCCAGGTTTGGCCCCCATGGTTGTGAGAGGGCAGTGGCACCCCTTGACCCCTTGGTCCAGGTTGCGCCGATGATGCTTGCTGAGGCTCGGGTCCCGCAGAAGGACCAGGCTGCATCCAGGTTTGGCCCCCATGGTTGTGAGAGGGCAGTGGCACCCCTTGACCCCTTGGTCCAGGTTGCGCCGATGATGCTTGCTGAGGCTCGGGTCCCGCAGAAGGACCAGGCTGCATCCAGGTTTGGCCCCCATGGTTGTGAGAGGGCAGTGGCACCCCTTGACCCCTTGGTCCAGGTTGCGCCGATGGTGCATGCAGAGGCTCAGGTTCAGCTGAAGGACCAGGCTGCATCCAAGTTGGGCCCACATGGTGGTAGAGGGGCGGTGGCGTCGGACCCCTTGGTCCTGGTTGCGCCGCTGATGCATGCCACTGTGCAGGCCCTGCCCCGCTGGGTTGTGCAGGCCCTGTTGCGTTGTGTGGTGCAGGCCCTGTCCCACTGGGTTGTGCAGGCCCTGTCGCATCGGGTTGTGCCGGCCCTGTTCCATTGAGGTGTGCAGGCCCTGTCGCACTGGTAGTTGGTGCCAGCCCTGCTCCGTCGAGGTGTGCAGGCCCTGTCGCACCGGGTTGCACTTCACGGGCTGCCATCAGCTGTTCAATTTGTTTCTTCTGACTGCGCAGTTGTCGGCGCAGCAGGCGCACCGTGTCCTCAGTAGATGTAGAGGCCGGTGATTCTTCGCTTTCGTCTGCAGAGCCTGCCGGTGTGGAGCTGGGCGTTGGTAGGGGCGTGACGTCATGTGTGGCCACGGCCCTAGGCTCGGCTTCCTGGGCAGTTGGTAGCTCAGCAGGCGGGGGTGGAGGCGACTCATCGTCCTGAGCCGTCCTCTTCGATCTTAGAGTTGGTGGTGACATCCTGGTGCAGCTGATCCGGCTCGAAGGACCACTTGTAACAGACGTGTGCTACAAGACTGTAGAAAAAGGGCACCGGTGGCTGTGCACTTGGATGTCGACTATTGTAATATTGTTTTGAAATGTAGTACTGGCTGGCCTTCCTTGAAGGTGGCAGCCCTGCTGTACTGGAGGGTGGTAGCCCTTGATCTGCCTCCCTGCACCCAGAGCTGGTGAGTGGTAGCCCTGGATGTCCTTGTTCTCTGCCTGAGCCTGGCGCCTTGCGGTGTCCAGAAGTTGGGCCGGCTGGTCTTGAGGAGGTAGGCACCAGACTTGTTGTTCAGGCAGAGCTTCAGCAGGAGGCAGGTCGGAGAGAGGTTTCTTCCAGAGGAAGGAGTAAAACACGAAGATTTAAGGAAAACGTTGAACTGATTTATTATTGAAAAATTTGTCGTATTTATACCAATCGGTAGGTGGCTCACGGAAAGTGGAGGGGGAAAACGGAACCCAGGCACTTTCCTTTATAAGGGGCAAGAAACTGCTTAGTATCTATTTTGCCGGCTTAATCCGTAAAAGTGCTCGCTTAAATTTGGCAACTTTTACGGATTTTGTAGCCTTAATTAACAATCAAAATATATAAAAAATAGAAAAAACATATAAATAAAGCCAAGATTTATGACAAGAATTTTAGTTTGGTGAATTTACCGTGATTTTAAGAATTTTTGATTTTTAAGGAAATGTTTTATGATTTATCAAGTTATAATTATTTTTCCTAGGTTCCCTGTGAGATAAGTTAACGAAATCTGTTTATTTCACCATCTCACAGGGACCCTAGAATTTTGTAGAGGTAAAAATGTAAAAATGTCATGACCGAAATTTTCTAAGTCTTTTTGACATGGCAAATTGAGCTCTAATTTTGGCTCTAAGTATTTTGAGAGCAAAGTCTCAGTTTGACTGGAGGCCTTGTAGGATCAAGAATGAAAACTGATTATTTCATTGTCCTACAAGGCCCGCAGGTTTTGTTATTTGGAAAAACATAAATTTTACACCTTCGAATTTTTCTAAGTGTTTTTTGGTAGGCAAAAATGACTTTATTTTTGCCTCCCAATATGTTGTGTGACAAATCTTGGCTTTACTCGAGACCTTGTAGGATTTCAAATGAAAACTGATTATTTCATTTGTCCTACAAGGCCCGTGTGTATAAAAATTAAGACATAAACATTTAAAAATAGGTACAAAAATAAAACATATTTAAAATGAGTTTACAACCTCCCCAGTAGCGATTTTTCAAAGTATTATTTATTGATCGCACCGGGGAGATGTACATAAGAAATAAAAAACTTAAATATTTGAAATCCAATGAGAAAATAATAAGTAATTGATAAAAATGACATTTTCTAATTAGAACAAATATTTTCCATCAAAGCGTCGCCGGTGGCACGGTACTCCAGTATTGTGAGGGCAGGCCATTTTTCCTGATTCCCAAAAATGATCACAAAACTGTAGAGGACCGGCCAAGCGATGAGCTTTGATGAAAAATATTTCGAGGGTGTGAACACGTCGGTTACAAGGTGTATAATTTTACCATCACACGAGTGAGCATTTTTATTGCTAACTTGAATGTAGGTATATATTAAAGCAGATTTGGAATGAAATAAAATCGATATTAATTATTAGTTAAAAATGCTGGTGCGGAGAACAATCTATCTTTCTTATCGGAACCGCCCTGTAAAGTTGCAAGGGTGCGACCGCAAGACCGTCTTTTCGAATTCCATACCGCTGTTTAATGGGCCTTATTCAGGATATATTATTACTGTCCTTCGGGGTGAAACGTGATATTGTTAGCTAACTCTTTTGCACTTCGATTACCTTGGCTCATTGCGCTATTTGCAATAAGTGGCGTTTTCTTCTTCGCCTATCGGCTGGTGGCAAATGAAGATAATTATTTGTAAATTAATCAATCATCGTCAATGCATTCCATCACTCGATCTGTATGCTACTGGTGATGGAGTATCGCAGTTCAATCAGGCTGGCATCATGCAGTAATTGCATTTATCTTCTTTAGTTGCCTTCGTAATTTTCAACACCGTTAAGTTATTTGTTATTATAATTAAATGACAGTTGTTGCCTTTTAAAAACTACCTAAATTTATATGGATGGTGAAATATTTCTTCCATATCTTCTTCTTCTGCCGTATAAACAAATATTTGCGATTTCAGAAAGAGTTCATAAAACAATTATTATCGATTATGATGAATGCTGTAACTTTAAAGGACAAAATGTTAATTGTTCAGGAGAGCGAATAGAAAGTACGTGCGAGAAAAATCATTTCAAATTTTCGCTATCGATATATTTTACTCTCCTAAATCGTTTGGAATTAATTCCTTATCAAACAAAATAATTACATCATTATTAAATTAATACCTGCTAGTTAAAAATCACGAGATATCAATATAAGTACATACATGTGATTTCGTGAACATACATGAAGAACAGGAAAACATGATGTTATACCCGTACAACAATCTACAGACCTCCTCGGAACGGGAATCCCTAACGAGGAGGACTGTGATTAAAGTACTTATTGTATTTTTTAAATAGTTATAAAAAGTTCTATTAATGTTCTGTCGAAGTTCTTGTCGAAGACTTCATTTTTATGTAATGATTATTTGTAATACGGCAGTTTTGACATGAATCGTTGAGTTCCAAAACCCTCCCTAATTGATTTTCTTATTTTCGAGTAAATCAAGAAAAGCATAGTAGGCTGAAGAGTTTTCATGATTCCAGTTATTTTTTTTTATATCTTGTATGAACTGGATACAATTATTTTATATTTAAATCTATCTATCTATTAATTAATTGGTGTTCGTTTGTCTCGCTAAAACTCGAGAACGGCTGGGCCGATTTAGCTGATTTTGGTTTTGAAATGTTTGTCGTAGTCCAGGGAAGCTTTAAAAGGTGAGAAAATATGTAAAAATTTCGAGGAAGATGGTAAAAACATCAATTTCATTTTCCCATATAAACTGTTCAGAATATATCAAACGTCAGAATAAAGCAAACAAATTAAACAAAACAAAAAACAACGCCTTGGAAACTATGTTTTTATTTTTTTTGAATTAGGCTATTCACCCTAAAAAGAGTGCTTTGTTGGCATCGTAGTTAATACCTATGCACTTAACTTCCGAACGACAGCACCAAATTGGATAATTGTTTATGTAGAACTAATACATAAACAATAACAATTATATATGTAAACTAATATTGAGCTTTGATAAGTTTTTTAGATTTTCACTGCCAAAAGCATTTTCGTTGTTTCTTTTTTGGGGTGTTATGCCGTGTTGCGCTACCTCCTTCTATAGTCGACGTTTCGGATAGCGTTGCGCAGGAGGTAGCGCAACACGGCATAACACCCCAAAAACTAACAACGGAAAATATTGAGCTAGGTTGCTAAAAATTGCAATAGGTGGCACGCGAGCAGTTAGAAAACTGAATGTACCGGGAATGAATGTGGGGAATGTGATAAATGGGAGGGGGAGGGTGTGGGGAAGGGGAGGTGGGTGGGGTGGAGGGGTTGTGGGAGTGAAAGGGGTGAGGGAAGGAAGGGGGTGAGAGGTGTAGGAGGGGGGAGGGGTAGGGTTGGAGGAGGAGTGGGGGAGGGGGGAGGATGTGAGTAAGGGTAGTAGGGTGGGGTGGAGGGATTGGGTGATTGGGGGATTGAGATGGGGGAGGGAAACTCGGGAGAGGGGAGGAGAACTCGGGAGGGGGGTTCGCGGAACGGGGGAAGGGGGGGAGTAGAGTGAGGAGAGGGAAGGTGGAGGAGGAGTGGGAACGTAGAGGGGAAGGGGACGTGGGGGAGGAAGGGGAGGAGTAAGGCGAACGGCACGAATAGGAAAGGACGGGCAGATAGAAACAATTTATTTATTAAATAGCATAGCAACGCATGCCGTGTACTAGCTAGTGTTTAATATATATTTAAAAAAACGCGATTTAATTATTGTATGCCCATATTTAAACACGATTTATAAAGAAACTAGAAGACTTTTGGAAATAATAACAACGGCATCGCATTCCTTGTGAGAAACCACATCACGTGACATTAACACCTAATTTTTTACCAAAATTCATTAGGTAGGATATTGGAACTCAACGATTCACCATCTTTAGGGATAATCTCTAATGGAAGTATGTGAAATGGTATTTACGTTTAGTAAATTTATTTTAATTAGATATGTAAATCTATGCCAGCGACGAAGAAAATAGTCAGGAATTGAGCATGCATAAATGACACATTTAAAAATTTCAACCTTCCGCTGTTTTATGCACAGTATTGACTAGAAAATTAACTGCCGTAATAGGTCCGAGGTCACGCCGTCCAGCTGTTTTCTAGCGTATTTATTGTCGCTCGCGCTTTTTTTTTGCAAAACTGCCGATGTGGTTTTGTAAGCCAAGGTCTTGAAAACATACCGTTTATTGTTCCGCAAACTGCCTGCGAGAATGCTCCGAGTGTTGCCCAATACCCCGTTGGGCTACATTCACGAGTTAGTGACAAGGCAATTTGTCTCAATTCAGATGTCGAGCTTTTCACAGCCAGCCGAATCTTTATCTAAGAACTAAATCATTCAAATGTGTCACGATAACATCGGCCGCATGGTTTTACTCTGATAACACGCTGAGAGTTATCAGTGATCACAAATCGAATAATAAAGCAATGGGCAACATAGCACATAGCTGAATCCCAGCTTTACCCTAGTCATTATCATTATTATGGTTCTTGGTTAATTTTTTTGTAGAAATTGAACTTATTTGATTTTGTATATATTTTGAGGGGAAAAAATATGTGCAAAGTCTTATGAGTGTTATCATCGAACGTTATTATTACCCCAGCGTCTGCGTGGTTGAATATTGGACCCGTACGCGTTGCGCTACAAATAACATCTGTGTACGTGGAATTTCAATCAAAATTACCGTTGTAATTCAGTTTTGTATTCAAGAATTCGTAACAAGATGTCGCCACTTACGTCAGCAGCTCGCATGTGGACGTTTATTCCCTTAGTATAAGTAGGTACTGCGGATTAATAGAATTTAAGTATCTTTCCGGATATGAAGTGATTACATATTGCGTCATTGCTTGTCACGGTTACTTTAACTCGGTGACTAGCTGTCACTAGATCACAGTGGATCCGAGGAACTGGCTATTTTTGGAACCAGTTCTTATCGGAATCGGATTATAAAATGGTTACCTACACTCAAACTTTTCGGTTACCTACACTCGGGTTTTTTACTGCTAGTTTTTATTTATTGGAGTCAAAAAAACGTGTGGTCAAATGAGAGTTCCAATCATTTTCAAGAAAATCTAGATCGATGTTTTATGACGCTTCAGAAAATGATCGATAATGATCTAATGTTTGTTATAAATGCTGATAATATTAATTCGTATTTAATACAAGTAATTGCATTTTGAGAGAGGGGGTATGGGTAAGGTTTATCTGGGTCTTGGCGGCGGATGTTTTTGATCGGAGCGGATCGGGAGAACTTTAAACTCTCCAGTCGGACTCTCTTCACCCTCGCCTTGCACCGCAGTTGAAGGGATGGATTCATAGGTCCGTTACTCCTGGACACATTGACCCCAAGATTCCTAACCACCCCTCATTCCTTTTTCTTTCCCAGAACTTTTTCTCATTCGTTTCCCTAAAAGGACCTCCACACAGCATCTGCAAAGATGACATAAGCCCTGAGGAATTTTTTATTGTATTTTTTAAATAATTTAATTTTTTTTAACCCGACAAAAAAAAATTGGTATACATAGGAAGAAGGCAAATATCATATTTATATAAAATGATTAAAATTATAGATATTACCAAATATAGGAATATTCGAATCAGAATCTATTTATTAGTATGCTCAGTAAGAGTCTATCGCGATGGTGTGGAGGGTGATCCCCTCCTCCTTCTAGCCCCTACCCCCCTCTTCCCTCCCGCCGCACAGCCTCTGTGAATTTTAATTCTTCTCACCCTCTTCCAGTCTGGAGGGCATTTTTAGTGCCCAGGGGGGGGGGGGCTTCTCTCATATATCTTTATTCCCAGCCCTTACAGGCCTAGGCCTGTGGGTTGTCCTTAGTGAAGCTTTTAATAAAAATAATACAGCTCGTCCCATTTTACTTCTGTGGAGTTCAGAATCAATTTTGAACTTAACAAATATTTCAACTCTCGAAATATCACGTTTCTAAAAATTATCGATTGACATTTATCTGGAGCACTAACTGGAAAATCGGATTTCTATAATCGATTAAATTTCATTCGAAATATTTCGTTTCTAATAAATTGATCTATTTTCATTCGAATGAATAATAATCATTCCTGAAAAATATTTTCAAAGACATACAATAGTAGCCTGTAATATTTTGCATTGTGGGTGTGTGTGTTTTTTTTTCTAAATCATTTTGAACAGGAAAAACCTCCATAAGTTGACAAATTCATTTTGGGAAGTGAGTACGAGTACCGCCGCCCCGGGAACCATTTAATGGATAACCAACACCCCTGCAGGTCGCTACATGTGGTTTGCTACGTTTGGTTACTTAGCAGCCCGGGTTCATGGGGTGAGGTTTGTCTAGGTATTGAAGACGAATCTGTTTGCTCACCTATTGCGTGGCGGGCCGGATCGGGAGAGAATGGTTAAGGAAGACCTAACCTAGATCTCTCCAACCGGACTCTCTTGAATCGTCCCTTTGCCCCGCAATGGTAGGGATGGATTCATATGTCCGTCACTCCTGGACACATTGTCCGCCAGTTTCCTACCCACCCCATATACATTTGTCCTTCCCAAAACTTCCTCTCCTTCCTTGCCTTAAAAAGACCCTCCACACAGCATCCCCGAAGGTGATATTGACCCTGAGGGATCCTCCTGTGTGGAGCTAATGACCGGTCAGTGACTGAGTTGGCATCGCGTTTGGGTCCCACACGTGCGTTCGATGTTCTATTCCTCTGCTGGCTAAGTCTTCCATCATGACACAAGCAACATTTTCCGCTTACTGTAGTGGTGTTAGGAAATTTTCAAATATTGTCAGGTTATTCGTTACCCGGGAATGTTTGTCTTTCTTTAAAAAAAAATAACATTTTTAATTTGAGTTTTCCAAATGTCCTTTAGCATGAATCCATCGTTTCAATACATGGTAAAACAAACTTGATTATTTAAAAACACCACTTTACAAAAACTGTTGGTTAGCCACTTTTCGGTCTGAGCCGACGATATAATATAACGACAATTTACTGCGACGATGAGCTGTGTTATACTAAAACCTTGGTTACTGGTTACCCATTCATTCACACCATTACTGTGTCGGCTTCCGGCAAAATATATAATTCTGTTGGCGTTTGCATTAGCGGCGTGACGTGCCCAAAAGGCGCAGAATTGATTTTTCCTGGCAAATATTTGAGCTATAAATGCCGAGGCCTTGTCGTTGCTTCCCTCACGCGACACGTATTTGCAGCGGTTCAAGTGTATAACCCTGCCGCCGAGAGCTCTTTTGTAACCTCTCTTTCTATTGCATGCGTCGCAAACGAGAAAGGGGATATGTTGCAACGGAGCTTTCGGCGGTACGCAAACATGGTTCCCGACAAACTGGGGTCGAAGTGATTTGTATCCTCTTTCAAAATTGCAATTGCAATACATTTATGTGATTGTTGGCCCCCAACAGTTAGCCCCCCGGCATACTTTTATACAATATACATTAGGTTTTAGGGAAAATACTGTATTTTTTTGTATTTCTTGGACTTTAACTATATGACTATATACACGAATGTGTCAAAATCAATAGCAGATAAATAAAAATGAAGTAACAAATGTACATGTGAAATAAAACTCTCCAAAACAAAAATACAGTATACCCACTTTCGCAAAATATAACAAGTGTCCCCGAAGGGATGTGCCGAGAGGATCTACCGCCGAATAACCAAAGTATAAAACAGATTTTAATTCAAATGATGAATGATAAAACTAGATACTTGTCTGTATACTGTATATGTAGTAGGCCGATCGTAAAACTAGGCAAATCATGATGCGCCTAGCTACATCATGATCTACCGCATCGTGAAATGGCGGCGGCTGATCGTGATCTGCCTGATTTTACGATAGGCCTGCGAGATATGTAGCAGCGTATAAGTACATTGTAAACATTGCTAAACCATTCATCCGATTGCGATTAATCTTTGGTGAGTTAGTGTGAGCACGCCTGCGAAGGTTTCCTTTTATACTGGTGAGCTCTGGCATTATGAAATTTGTATTTAAAAAATGCCATAGGTGGCACGCGAGCTGTTTGAAAACAGAGTGTACCGGGACTGAATGCATGGAGTGGGGGAGGAGGGTTCGCGGGACGGGGGAAACGGGACAGGGGAGTGGGGAGAGGGAAGGCGGAGGGGGCATTGAACTCGCTAGTTGTAATTAAATTCGTTTGATATCCATACTAACTCATTCTTAAAAGTATTTTCGATGGTCGATTTTATGTTTGAAATTGGTAAATAATGTGAATAAAATTATGTTTTTTATAAAATTTATAATTTAGGCGGCAACTGCGGGGTCACCAATTTGTACATTCAAAGGTAGAGAGAGTATTTTACAAAGTTGTTTGAAACTTTCAGGTAGTCTAGGTAGGTAGTGTGAAACCCCCCACAGCGGTACAGCAACATTACTACTCTGTGCTCCCTTAGTAAGGGTTCCATCTGTTCTCTGATAGCATAAATCAGCAGTGATTAATGATGCCATTGCAGTTTTAACGCCAGTTTTCCACGGCAGATGGTGTCAGTGAATTGGATAAATAATCCTCCGCCCTTTGTGTTGCGTGGTCCATCGGCGTGGTTCTGCACGTGGTGATTGCATTTTTAAACGAATTTCAATCCGTTTGAGGGTGGATTGGATTATTTCCCTTTTCCGTGGTCAAACGAGCAATCAGAGGGGCTTAAGCTCTCGATTAAACAGCAATGCAAACTATTGTGCGTGAAAATGCATCATGTAGGTAAATACCATATTGTGTACATGTTCATTTCATGTTTTTTGCTATTACCAAGGCCGGTTTTGCTTGCTTTGTTACATTCGTACCGTTGTTACCGTGAAATGACTTATTCAAGTTAGTGTTATCGTTAACATCGAAGTTCCTCTGAAGGTTTTGCAACATTATTCGCTAATTAGCTTCTATTCATGTACCTACAAAATCTTAAAACGTTACAGGTTGTATAACATTACCTAATTGTTTTTTTTTAATCATTACCGTTGGTTGATACATAAATCTGGTATCATACATAAATGTTCACTGTTTATTTCAAATTCGTCGGATTTGTCATCTTACATTATCTGTGAGTGAGAATCGATATATTTGAATAGATATCTCCTGGTATGTGCTAGCTTCCCTTCCTATATGCAGTGAACACCATGAATTCTTCGAGGTGATAAATATGACTTAACTAATTTAATTATTGTAATTACTTTAACTCTCACACAAGTTTACAGTTAACTGTCCAACTAAATGGGGTAGATCTATATTTCAATTTAGTTTTTGAATCCACAAAATTGACAGCTTCTATTAACTTAATTTTATAAAAATGTGGAAGTGTGTAGTTTAAAATTTTTAATACGGTGCTCCAGATTTTATGTCCGGGTTGAATCTTTCCCAAATGAAAGACTAAACCCTTCCACACACTTTTCCACAAATGAATATCTAGTAAATTAACGCAATGTAAGTGCACTATATAAGAATAAAACAATACAAGAACAATACGTCAATCCACCAAAAACATAATGGGAAAATATTTCACCGACTCCAGATATTTTCATATCAGAGGGTTCGGCTCTGATGAAATCCTAACTGGTCCGATAAATCCTACTGATCCCTCAATATAAATATTTAAAAAATCTTTCGTAATCCTACATGTATTTAAAATGACCGACTTTTGCATTTTTATGTACAAATTTTTTGACAAATCTAATACGCCTAAATTTTGAATGAGAGAGCTAGGTATAATGCCAGTAGCTGAAATAACAAATGGTAATATTTTTATAGTCTGACAATGCCAAATTCTTTTAATTTCATTTCCTAAATCTGTATATTTTCTTATTTTTTCAGAAACAGTTTTCTGAATATTACAAGAATTTGGAATAGCGACATCAATGATATAAGTTATTTTCTTAATTTTGTCATGTAAAACTATATCGGGTCTATTATGACTAATTGTTCTGTCTGTCAGAATAGTTTTATCATAATAAATTTTATAAAATTCATTTTCTAAAAATGAATTTGGTTCATATTCATAATATGGTACATTACGGCAGTCAATCGAGTTATGTTTAATTACCAAACTTTGGTGAATTATTTTTAAAACTTGATTGTGCCTAAATGTATACTCGGACGGCAAAATGTATTAATTTATATTATTATTTCGGTGTACAAAACGTGCTTCTAAAGACTCCACAAAAATTGTTGCACTGATTGATTGCCGTTGTATAAATAAATAAAATGCAATTATTGCACGCCTGCAGAGGTTGATATACATTGTCTATCATGGACACGACACGTAATAACCACGGAACATCGCTGCAGGATTTCTTGCAATACATTTGTCTTTCTCTAACACGATACAATAAAAATAATAAGATGTGAAAATGATTAAAATTTATCGGCATTACTTTTTAGTAATAATAAAAATGTCTTCAAGCTTGATGACTACAACATTGTAACCAATACTACTTAATTAGCAAAGGAGTCAATTCGTCGTTTCCATTTTATACGTCAACTATAACTGTTAAATGAAAACCTTAAATTAATAAAGCTCCGATGGAAGATTGGTATCTGACATATATTTTTTTTATATAATTTAATTCCCTTGTTCATAGCCTTGCGTTACTGCAATTGATTTCATATTATGTTCCTGATAGAGTCACACGAACTAAAAATATCTTTCACTGCAACAATCATGTTGTCAATGCCAATTCGTTTATGAACTCCTTTATACTGTGCTTACAGCACAGCTTAGGTAACCAATATACAGAAGTAGCAAATATGTTCAATAGCACCACCGAAACAAAGAAGCATTTCATTTTTTTTTGTAAACAGTTAATAGTATTCATTTTGTTACCAAAACTGTAAATTTTATTTTTTTTAAATCATATGTTTGCATTGTATAATTGTTTTGTAACCCATGTTTATGTAAAAAATGTTTTATTCTGTATTTAAAGGTATTTTTATCGTAAATAAATACATGTTCGGTATGAAAATAAATTTTTAAAACGTTATTTTCCAGCGCCGGAAAGTATCGTGAATAATTCGATTTGTTTGTTGTCTATAATCCACACCGGCTGTTTGGATTTAGTTAACCCTTGTACAGTGTACTCTGTACAGCCGGGGCCGAACTGAACTTCGGTTAACCTCGTTTACGACAAAAAAGGATGGTGATTTATTCAACGCGGCTATTTACTAGCGGACGTATATTTGCGAAGAGAAAACGTTATTTTTGCCGGTTTTTATTGAAAGCACCCGCTACCACCAGTGCCACTAGCGCCGCCAGCGTACCCTGTTTGTTGTCCTCCTGTGAACATTATTTATGGTCAACAGTAAAGCTCCTCTAATCGTTCCCGTGAATTAAATAATATCGTGGAATTTTGTTTTCAGCTGAATCTGATTTATATAAAGGTTGAAGTGATCGGTAATGCACGTTTTCATCCCGCGACAAAAATATCTCCGACCGAAAATCCTCCGACAAAATATCTACTAAAACTTAACCTAACCTAAGCTAACCTAACAAAAAATGGGACAAAATAATACAGACATCCCGTAAAGACAGTAAATTATTGTACAAAAATAGTATTGTATTATTTTTGTCCAATTTTTTGTTAAGAAAGGTTACGTTTTAGTGATATCATACGTCAATGGTATTAGTAGATATTTTGTTGGGGAATGTTTTTTCCGTAGGATATTTTGTCGGGAATATTTTGTCGCGGGATGAAAAGTCGCGGAACCGATGTGATCTCTCTATTACGATCGATCGACAATCTTCTTTTATTGTCCTCTCCTTCGTATCAGCGAGAGACTATCTGTTGTTATTTTGTATACACTTTGACTATCTGTTGTTATTTTGTATACACTTTTCGGGCATCTTACTCTCTCATCTCACATAACCATTTCCTTATTGTTTTTTGTAGTTAATATCTCTTTCGGGAGTGACCAACAACTTATCCTCTTTCGGAAGTGACCAACAACTGTGTAGATTCGGTTAAATTTAGACATTTCCCAATTTATTTTACTGTTTAAGCTCCAACTTTTCTTTGGAGTATGTTACTGTCAATCGAAATAACTGTACATCTGCGAACAGATCTCAGATCACCTCACACATTTTTGTTGTAACAAACCATCTAATTGTTATGCATATTTTCGAGCTATCTTCGATTTCGAATACTTTCTCATTCCCGCATCGCTTCGTCTCTTATTAATTACAGTGAGGGATACTATTGGTTAATTTTCACGTTTTCAATTTCTCAGATGTGATCTGTGGAAGGGGTGTCTATGGTGGGATGACCGATATAAAATCATATAATATGATCTTATATCGTATTTATGTTATATTATGTATATTACGTATATTATGTTGAATCTAGAAAGCTAAGTTGCTTCCCGGACCTTACCGCGCATCTTCAGGAAAAACTCTGGCAGAACTGAAGTGATTTAAGCTAACCTAGAGTGAATATACTCGTTGTAACCCTTTTGGTAAAAGGTAAAACGAACGATTGAGGGAGCAATTAAGTTTCCTTTTTTCCTTTGGGAAAACATTGTTCAAGTTTAGTATAGTGTCTTACTATTATTGAACCGTATGGTGGCATACATTAATTACGTGAGCTTAAAGGGGGGGGGGGGGGGGGGGGTCCAGCAAAATCTCACGTTACTTGAAAAGAATATACAAAGTGGCCCAAATTTATCTCACCAAGGGGGGGGGGGTCTAGATTGCCCCCTATCGTACTTACAAATTGATTGTACCCAAAATAAAGACTAGTTATGTTTGCCGTTAAAATTGTGCGCTTTATTTAATTATCCAGTATTGTTTTTTTGCGAGTTCTAGGAAAGGTTGAATGTTGAGCCAAATCTATTTCATAAAATATTTGCTGAGAATAAAATATGTTTTGTGATTTGGTTCCTCCTAAGTATTATATTTTAATTTTGTACGAAAACAAAACCAACCTTCATAATCGTGAAAGTTATTTTCGGAAAACTACTATGTATGTAGTTATTTGTTTACTATTTTTCTCATACCCCAATGACCCACTTAAAAATGAATCAATAAGTAATTTAAAACAAAATTCGGCTCTGTTCGTCCATTAAAATAATGTATTACTTATAAATATGTCACACGTGCTTAAAATTAATTTGCGACATGTTTTGCGCGTCATACCAATTGCCGATTTGCTCACGGCTTGTAAAGCCAAGTAATTTATTGAGTATTGACCGTAAGAGCCCGTTCACACTTCCGTCGGAATAACGGAGGTGGGTTCCGTCGTTATGACGGAAGCCCTAGGCCCCTGTTCACACTTCCGTTTTCAAGACGGATCCTACTCTACGAAAACAACGACCAAAACATTTTATCATTCTTCAGTAGACGGTCGTGCGCACTGCGCAATGCGCAATGCGCAATGCAAATATTGCAAATTTTACTATTATAAAAGTTCCTCTTAGTTTGGGCCGTAAAAGGCCGACAGCAAAAACTTTCCCTTGGGGCTGCCATAAATAGTTATAGGTGCTATTTGAAATGTACACATACCTACTTAAAAATAAAACAATTTAAATAATAAACTTTTTCTTCAAATCGGGAATGTATTGATGTAATACCAGCCATAAAATTACTTCAGGGGTCGGACCTTATTTGTTCAAACCGTGGGAGAATATTTTGTTTGCATACTTGAAAAAGAGAAAGTACGCGAAAATCATCCAGCAATTATTATAACTAAAATGACTAAAAAACATGAATGATATGACTAAATATTTTCTTGAGATTAAATAGAAAAAATCGCATTCTGGAACGAACATGTATATTATACACGGTGTCCGGAAACTCGTAGTACAAGCGGAAAACTGGTGAACCTACATCACGTAGAGAACCCAAATAAACATAAAGACTTTCAATTTAAGCATTTTTAAATTTAAAATTTAAAAAAAAAATAAAAAAATAAAAATTTCTGCTTCTTTAGGGTTAACTCAAATGACAGTTCGAAGATGCTACTCTTAAATGATTTATAAGTTGCTAAATGTCTTTTCGTGTCCATAGTTTATTTATTTTCATCTTATTAATTTATTCTTCCACCTGTTCTAAAATTTCACTTCTTCTAAGCATTACAATATGGTTAATTAGTGTTTTTACTTTGTTTGCAAGTCATCTTGAAACGGGCGGCAGGCAAAAATGTACCCTACTTGAAAGTAATACGAACGATTACCGGCAATTCAAGTAATACACGCTACTTAAAGTAGTACTGGACCAATTCGAACAAGCCTTGTGTGTAATATTATTAGCAAAGGTGTGTACCTACTTACATTATGAGGCAATGTTCCGAGGAAAGATAATCCAAAAACACTTTGCATATCACAAAAACACATGTCACAAATTCTGCGTTGGAATATTCCATTGTAATACACAATAATTAATCACGTAAGATGAAAATAATTCACAAACACACTTTGTTTTAAAGTTAGGTTCAACAGGGTTGTTGATAGAAAAATGTCAACCAAATGAACGGAATGCGTGAAGCGAACTAAACTGTTTTGCGTGTCGAAACATGTCAAGATCTTAAAACATAGCCGGTATCTGTTATGGTCTTATACACGACACCTTTTTTCAGCCCGATTCCAATTAGAGACAAAAGTCAACATTTTTCGACTTACGCGATCGCTATTTTCACCTCTATTTTCATATCTAGGATTTCAATTGTCATTACTGAACACACGAACCATACTGTTTGTTATGATGCCTACTGAAATCGTAGATATGAAAATAGGGTAAAGTGTGAAGAAGCCGCCGCATGCCGCTACACTTTAAATAGGCAAAAATTTTGAAAAGTCAACTACTTTTAAACTTAATTACCACAAGAAGCATCGGTTTCAGTCATGATAGACAGAAAAATATGCATTTAAAATACGATATTCATTCAAAGTTAAAAATTGCCCATATAAAACATCTCCATAGCCGCCATGTTTTTTTACATGGATTTGACATTTGCAAAGTTTCGTTTCAAACTAAATACGCATGAATTACTTAATTTACCTAAACTTAGAACCTAATAACCTATTTTGTGTACGTAAATAGTTGTTTCTTCTAGTAATTGTTGAAATGAAGTGTAATTTCCATAATCTGTGCTTAAAAGTGCGGTGGCTTATTCACAAATTAATGAAAATAGAGATGAAAACAGCGATCTCGTAAAGCGAAAAATGTTCACTTTTGTCTACAATTGGAATCGGGCTGAAAAAAGGTGTCGTGTATAAGACCATAACAGATACCGGCTATGTTTTAAGGTCTCTCCTCACGATCCGATTTCTAGTTACTACTGTAGGCAGGACAGCAGATTGGCAATTTCCACTACATCACCCAATTTGCAGAGAGGTCTCCAAAAAATTCCAAATTAATCAATTACTTATTATTGTTTATAAAAACCGACATGTTTCGTAAGCAACGCTTACTTCTTCAGGGTTTTAATAATACTAATTTTTAAATAATTAGACATAGAACATGGTGTCAGTGGAAAAATAACAGACATAGACAAATAATAAACATAGACAACGGTAACAATGGAAAAAATGAGAAAAGGTAGGGACAATATGGAACAATTAAAACAAAAAAAGTATTAAAAATGTCCCATCTTACGTATTTTTCTAACTAAAATTACCGATAACGAAAAAAAATAAAAACACGCATATTTCATTAGGCAAATCTTTACATACATGGTATAAAATGAAGTCGCTCAAAATGTATGTGGGCTTAGATCTTTTAAACTATGCAATGGATTTTCATGCGGTTTTCACCAATAGATACCAAAGGAAGACCAAGAGGAAGGTTTGTATGTATAAAACATGGATATTATAGTAGATAAAAGCTGAGAAATTCAAAGAAAATATCTTCTTTACATAGTATGAAGTTGCTAAAAATGTATGTGCGCTTAGATGTTTTAAGCAATGCAACGGGTTTTCATGCGGTTTTCACCAATAGATAGAGTCATTCAAGAGGATGGTTTGTATGAATAAAACATGGATATTATAGTAGAGAAAAGCAGAGATAGGGGGCGTAATGGGATACCATGACAGGGTTACATTTGCCACCACGGAGGAGTCATAACGGTACACCACCACCACCACGACGAAGGGGGCGTAACGGGATATCACGATGGGGCTACATTTGCCGCAATGGATGGGGCGTAATGGGATAGGGAAATTATTTTTGTGAATGGATGGCCCCTAATGGGATAGGGTGGGATGGGTTTCTCTGGGTCTCCTACCACCCCCCCTGAAAGTCTGAAACGCCCCCCAATTCTCTCCTTGTATTCTACCGCCCAACTGAAGGTCTGAAAAGCCCCAAAGGGGCGTTTTCGCCCACGTTGAGAACCTATGTCATAGATTCTCTACCTTTTTTTGCCCACCGCCCACTTTAAGAATAATTTTATCCTAGCGCCCCCTATCCGAAACAGCAATAGGGGGCGTAATGGGATATCACGACAGGGTTACATTTGCCACAACGGAGGGGGCGTAACGGTACGCCACCATCACCACGACGAAGGGGGCGTAACGGGATATCACGATGGGGCTACATTTGCCGCAACGGAGGGGGCGTAATGGGATAGGGAAATTATTTTTGTGAATGGATGGCCCCTAATGGGATAGGGTGGGATGGGTTTCTCTGGGTCTCCTACCGCCCCCCTGAAAGTCTGAAACGCCCTCAATTTTCTCCTTTAATTGAACCGCCCCCTGAATTGTCGTCCCCTTATCGCCCACGTTGAGAATCTATGGTTTAGATCTCGCCGCAAACAATTTTTGTCGGAAATATCACACAAGCATCGAAGGTCCTTGTATAAATCAAAAATTTCTACCCAAACTTCTTTTTCCTTTTCAAGCATGATGAGTAAAATAATAATATTTATATCCTAATCGCTGTACTGGTACAAGTCGCTGTCAACGACGTGTAGTAACATCTCCATTCCGGCAGATTGGTCGCAAGTTGGAGGCGGACCCTCTGCGGCTGACCCGACTGAGAATTCGAAGAGGGTAAATAATAATACGGCAGGCGGTTCGGACTACTAACCACCCAATTTGCAGGGACTCTGCGGAAGATTCCCTGCATGCAGTGCCGTGTGGAGCGCCCTTTAATTATTAGTTCGTCCGTATGGTACCTGTTTACGAAATATCGAAAACGCTATCTCGTCTCTTCTTTCACGTGTTGATTGTACCTAGCGTAGAAAGAGATAGAGCTAATTTTGCATTGTTATTTTAACAGAAGCTGCGAATATGTAGTAAAGAGCGTAATACACGAGCCCGATTTTCAGCCCGTTTCCAATTAGACACAAAAGTCAACATTTTTCGCTTTACGCAATCGCTGTTTTCAACTCTATTTTCATACCTACGATTTCAGTAGGCATCACAACAAACAGTATGGTTCATGTGTTGTTTGCAGTGATGGCAATTGAAATCCTAGATATGAAAATAGAGGTGAAAATAGCGATCGCGCAAATCGAAAAATGTTGACTTTTGTCTCCAATTGGAAACGGGCTGAAAATCGGGCTCGTGTATTACGCTCATAACAGCTGTGTTTAACCGTGGAACGAGCGAACATTTTATTTTTATGTTGAATTAATTGATGGGCAATTTCAAAATTATGCTTTAAATACCGATTTCTTTGTTTGGTTTTCTTTTAAATTGTTTTTATTAGTTAGGTACTATGATCGTCGGTAATAATTTTCAAGAATTTGACCAAAAAAAAAATCAACTTCTGACTCGATTTTCTCGAAAACGAAAGCTCAAATCAAAAAAAGTTATACCACAAAATCGACTCCAAATGTGATGGGGAATCCCCAGTTTCCCGCTTGTACTACGAGTTTCCGGACACCTTGTATAATAATATTATAAACGCCAAACGCGCGCCCCATAAAAACACAATTTGCCTGCTCGCTTGCGTCTGGGAGCGGGCGGTGGTGAAGTGTGAAGCGGGGTGTGGCGGGTTCAAAACGGATCCGTCGTCCCGCCGTATAGTGTGAACAGCTCCATTGAAATGTATGAGCCAGCGCGTTCCTTTCCGGCTTCACGACGGACGCTCTGCGTAGGCGAACTCTCCGGCAAAAAATGACGGATCCGTCTTCACGCCGGATCCGGCAAGTGTGAACAGCTCCATAGAGCCACTACAGCGGCTAGGGCCTCCGTCGTAATGACGGAACCCACCTCCGTTATTACGACGGAAGTGTGAACGGGCTCTTATGGTAGCTACTCTGGTTCCTGGTTTACAATGTCTCTAGAAGGCGGTTTAGGATCATTAGGCGCGTAAAAATGTAAGTACTTGCATACTGCTTACTAACCCCGTATGAATAGACATTGGAGAATCTAGAGTCGTTCAAATAAATTTAGCTTCGTTCAATAAAAAAATAGAGCCTTGACGTGTGCGGTGAAGGAGGAAACCACGTTTCCTTATAAACGCCGTTGGGAAAGTGGTGGGGTCCCCTCCAATGTAGGATCATTAGGAGCAAAGTTCTTCATTCAGTAAATCGTTCCGCTTTTAAAGTATTATAAATTGCTACAGGGTTATTTATTTCGAGGCATTCGGAAATAACGCAATCTGTGACAGGAACGTTTTAGATTGAAAATATTGCTTTAATTATTAAAATTCCTATCCGCTTTGCTGCACGTTATTGTTTTCCCTCTGACTTGCGTGGATACTTTCCCTCGCACTTCGTATCCCTTCTCCCTGGAACTCCCTGTTCCATCTGCCCACACCGCGCCTCCCCATTACATTTTCCTGATACAATTCGTTCGGTTGTTCTGAATTTGGTATGTAGCATTGAACCTTCGGGTAAAACGGTACGCACTATTATTTGGTACAAACCTATTGCTGATATTTCATATTTACCCTTTTTTAAATTGCCTATCATTTTTGGGAAAGTTTTCTAAGTATTCTTGTACTACGTAGCGTACCGGAGAGGTAGGGGCGATATTCCTAGGGATTCTCCCAGACAATATTCAAAGAGCTGTAGACGATTTTCTTGAAATGTTGATGTACGTACATACGCAATGCCTTCCTGTTTTCCGCTTTCCTTTTTCTTATGACGGAATGAGAATAAAAGAATCTAAAAAGAGCAGAAACTAAATTGTGAAAAGTATTTCGTTTTTCCTTTCTCGTCGGCAATTCCGCGTATCTGGGGGCATGCGTAAACAAGTTTGTTTTAACAATGCCATTGTTTAATTATGGCTAAATGTATTTGGTCGTCATTGCAGGTTAATTGGATAGTTACTACTCATTGAATCGCATGTTCGTGTTGAATGTTTAAATGTTGTTATGGCGCTTGGAATTTCAGGTTCAGTAATTGGAAATAATTACCCCATACTCCGGTACCTACGCAGTACACGTTGCTTTGCCTTAAATTGTATGATAATTACGTTTCCCCTTTTAAGATAACTTTTTTGCTCATTGATTGGAGTATTTATCATGTATTCGATCCCTTTGTAGTATTTCCTCTGATCTGAGTACATGCCTATGCCCATGATCATGGATACCGTCTTGGAATTCAGACAACAATCGCTCAATTATTTGCCATGATTATGCGGCCGAGATTTTGGAGCTGGCTCTTTTGTATTCAGGGGGCGTAGTCCCGCTTCCTGGGGCTCTCGTGGCCCGTCACTTGATAGGCGCACCGGCATCTCCGCCGCCATGTTTGTTCAGTCCTTTGTTTTTTTCCCCACTCTTACGGTGCGGTTTATAGTCTGTACCGTCTGTTAAAGCAGTGGTCTGTACTCTGTACCACGGACTCACAAATAGGCCGTAAAAGCACGAACTTCCTGCGCCCGTATGGCTCGGGAGTAAAATAACACCAGCGCCACTTGATTTCTCTTGTGAACGATCCAATTGTGTATTGTGAAACAACGTCCAAACTGTTCTACTACTCTGGTAATAAATTGATTCACTCGATTCATTGCGAAATTTCAAGTGGCAAATAGCAGACCATTCAATAGCCCTAGAAAGGTCTGCCTTTGTCACGTAGGCCGTGGATTTGAAAATTCTATCTCTGAAAATGACTGGTTCGTTTGTTATTTTCCGAACCGAAATTTCGATGTAACAAATTCTGTAGCGGATTTTTGTAAACTGAATTGTAGCAGTCTTCCGATGTTATTACGCCGAATGAATGGTTTAATCAGATACAAAATACGACGAATTTGTACTTTAAACCCGCGTTCCAACTTCCAAGCGTGTCTGTTGTTAATTTACACTCAGGAACGAGTGTGTGCGTGCAGGCAACATGATGCATCAAATAACCCGTTTTGTTTTTCGTATCGGCTTCCGGCTATTGTAATCAATGCGGTCCCAACTGCAGTAGCTACCTACTAAAACAATATCCTCATAGATGAATAAAGAAGACGACGCGTGTTCTTTTCTACGTTGAGTCGATCGTTAAACACACACTTAACTGTAAATACTGGCTCTCTCCGCCGGAATCATCGTGGAATCCTTGTTTGCCAAGAACCAGAGAAACGGTTTAACTGCTATCTTGGGTCCAGGTTAGGTTCCAGTCACGACACAGCCATAGCCAGTCACCAAGCGACTCCCGAGGGTACCAGCAATACCAGCATAGGCCTGTTTGCTACAGATAGTGGTGGGACCGCCTAGTTGTGCTGATGTGCTCCAGCTGGTAGTGCTGGAATCACGGCCCGGGGAGGCTCTAGGAATGGCGTGTATAATTTGCATCGTCCAGCTCAGGTCGTGCGGTGCGATGGCCGTCGATAGGAGAGTGTGATGAGCGGTTTCTTCTTCTTCGCCACTTATAATCCGTGGACGGACGTCGCGGCCCCTTCCCTTCGCATTTAAAGTGGAGTAATTCACGGTTCGCTTGAATGTTTTATCGTGGTGTTGGGCATTTCGAGGTTACGGCTTATTTGGCGACTTCCCGGTGTAGATTTGTAGAGCGAACGGTACGTTATTATTATTTACCGAGCTAAATCATTTTCAATGTCCATTTTATCATCTATACACGGTACATTTCTACAACCAAAGTCTTAGAATCCTTTCCTTGAATTTTCAATTTAATCTAGGAAGTTACTTTATTACTTTGGAATATTATAATGACTTGGAACACAAAGGAATTGGAAAGTTTTAGAACACTTACCAAGGACTAAGAATTGTCCGGAGGGGATTAGAGTTTACCAACTCGAGGAAAGTCTCGAGTAATCTCTCTAAGGTAGATAGATATCCGTTATTATCATTATAAAAAGTCACGACGCATTCCGTAATAAAATGCAAGTATCAAGTCTCTATATGTGTTTTATACACCTACACAAGGTTACAATATCTGCGTTCAGTCTGCATTTTAAATTATTTAAACTAATGCAATGTAAAGTAATGCCAAATCATGTGTTTTTTAACTGGAAATTTGATCGCCTAGAAATATTATACTGCCGCCATAAGCAAAAAGGCAGCTGGGAATTTGTAAGATTCACGTTCTGATATACTTTTTATTATAATAGGTGAAAGATCTCCTATGTCAGAATGTGACCTTTGCAAATTCCCAGCTGCCTTTTGGCTTAAGACGGAAATATAGGCGAGTAGTAAGTTTAAGAATAGACTATTCAATAGAAAACATCTTGGCCTTTAGCCTAAATTAAAGTAAAAAAAAAAAAAAATTTGGAAAAAACAAATTATTAGGCCTACAAAAAAATCTTTGAAGTGTAACATCTCTATAGGTACTTTTTTACATTAGCTCCGCATTGGAGGCCCTGAGGAAAATAGTTTCCCTCAGGGCCTATGTCATCTTAGGGAATGCTGTGTGGAGGTTTTTTTTTAAGGAAACGAAGAAGAGAATAGGTATAGGGAAGGAAATAGGTATAGGGGGTGGATATCAATCTGGGGGTCAGTGTGTCCAGGAGTGACGGACGTACGAATCCACCCTTCCTTATTCTGGCTGGAGAGGTCAAAAGACCTCCTCAACCAATCTCTTTCAATCCGGCCCGCCACGCAGCAGGTGGAAAGACACATCGGCCGCCAAGACCTTGATAATCTTTACCCCTGCTAAATCACACAAGCAGCGAACCACTTGGGGTGACCTATGGCAGAGGTGTTGGTTAACAAATAAATGGTTCCCGGGGAGGCGGTACCCACACCCGCCTCCCAAAATGTGAACCAACCAACCCAACTTACCAACCGGTTATGGGTTTATTGTACATACTATATTGTATAAAATTAAGTTCTTTTCTGTGATCGGTAGGTTACTTACATCAAGCTGCCAAGGATTATTTTATTTGAGCGCTAATACTGTGGTGAGGATGTCTCCCGACTTCTAAACTTTTAAGTCCCCCCCCCACCCGATGACGTCCTGACGGCCGATGGGGAGCCGCAAAGTCTGATGCTATTTGCGAGCGCGCGTTGAAAAAAATATGACTGGAGACACAAAGTTCAAAGACATCCTATTCCACTCGCAGTGTGCTTTTCTACGTTGGCGTAACAGAAATAAATCCAACACTATGCAAAATTGCAAAGGTCGTAAAGTATATATGCCGCCTCGACTCGGCAGATTTACGTTTCGGGCATTTTGGCTAGCAGGATTCTAACGTAGTTTGGGAGGAACGCACTTGACAGGTGGACTAATGACCTGCTCGCTTTGTTTGCGTTTGTCTGATTCTGATAAAATCATAGGATCCAATTAATTATCTCTACAAATTATAAATTAACGTCCTCCCCTTCGTCTTGTCTGTCTATTCGCGATAAACTGAAAAACTACCAAACGTATTTTCATGCGGTTTTCACCAATAGATAGAAGGAGGAAGGTTTAGGTGTATAATTTGTCAAGGTTTTGTGTAAATTGGTTGAAATATATGTATAATAAAAAAAGGAGAATTTCTGTATGTGGTGGACGAGCGGGCTGGCAAGCGGGCGATTTGATTTTGCAAATTAACAGATGGCGGTGTGAGTTAATTTATCAACGGTTGGGTAAGCATCCAAAATATGGCGTTGTGTTTCGTTAGCCGCAGTAACGCTTGGCCGGGTCGGCTAGTACTTTATAATTGAAGTGAAAACTTCTTTAGCACCATTGTGATTTGAAACTCGATGAAACGAAAAATAGCGACAAAAAGAGACAAACAGATAAATCTATGGGATTTTAGCCTGCCTGAGAATGAATTAGTATAATCGGTCTCCTCTTTGTGCGGTGCTTTGTAGCCTATCGGTCTCCTCTTTGTGAGTTGCTTCGTAACCTCCTCACTCTTGTCTACTTTAGTTTTCTGAAGGTTTCACTTGTACCGCGTGTGAATTACACACTCTGATTTTTATTTTTTACTATTCATATTTCATACTCGTATGTAAAAGCTCCTGAAAAGAGCGTAAATAAATAAATTAATTAATAAATAAATGATTTTCTGCTTAAGACGTAATGAATGATCATTTAGCACAAGCATTTTTCACAATTTGGGAGGCGGGTATGGGTACCGCCGCCCCGTGAATCATTTATTGGATAACCAACACCCTTTCCATAGGTCACCCCAAGTGGTTCGCTACTTTTGGTGGCTTACCAAGGGTGCCCGGGTTCATGCGGGTGAGGTTTGTCTAGGGCTAGGCGGCGAATGCGTTTGCCCGCCTACTGCGTGGCGGGTTGGATCAGAAGAACCTAACCTAACCTAGACCTCTCCGGATTCTCTTGATGCATCGCCTTGCACTGCAGTGGGAGGGATGGATTCATTCGTCCGTCACTCCTGAACACATTGGCCCTCAGATCCCTCATACATTTTTCTTTCCATAACTTCTTCTCCTTCCTTTCCTTTAAAAGTCTCTCCACCCATCCCCAAAGATGACATGGACCATAAGAGAGTTTCCTCAGGGCGTTCTATGTGGAGCTAATTTTAAAACAGGGATTTCGAAGGATTTAAAAAATACTGCGTAAAAAAATAAGTTATTTATATTTATAGATTTAAATGGTCCTATTAAATCAAAAGTATCCGCTATTCTGGTCACATATGACCCCATTTATTTGTTCATTCATGTATAATGGGTGTTGCGGCAATGGACAATAGTTATTGCTAGCGCTAGCGCCTATTAGCCACTATCAGCTCCCTAAATGTGACACAAAATAATTATGTACAATGTTATCGATAGTTGCCTCCCGACTAGCAGCAAGTAAGTCAATAAATACTTGAACATTTATGGGAAGGCTCGAATATACTGTTATTGTCTTAATTGATTTCATACACTTTATTTTGCCCTTTTGATTGCTTAGTTATTCATTTGCTAGTCTGTGCTGTCCGTCTGGAGGCAGCTATCGAAGCCCGCACGAGCTCGTTAAAACTATGTCCTGCTAGAGTTACCGCTTTATTTTCTCCTAGATTATTTGATTGCTTTCTTTGTGTGAAACTTTTCCAAGCGACTAATTGAATTCTATTACGGAGACATTTATAATTTTTGTGAATGTGGTCGATCAGTGAATAGATCCGTCGGTGCTTTCAAACTCGGATGATTATTTTTGTTGAATACAAAAAGAAATGGAACTCAAAGGTTTAAGTCATTTGTAAAGGCCAAGTACAAGCTGTCTTTGAACCGAAACTGGTTTAGGACTCGAAGACGAAACTGACTCGCTCGGCTGGAACTCCTTTCCTCGGCAGAGCAGTTGTTCTTTGCCCAATTAAAGTCGGATTACAGCGGCTGGCTGATGATTGGAGTGTCGGAGTTTAGTTTAGAGGAGAGAGCGGCCCAGGAAATAACACTGATGATAATGGCTGCTTTGGGAGGTGAAACCGACAGAAGAACGATTCTGTATTTTTTGTGGATACAGAATCGATTCCACACGTAATCAATCGACTGTCAAATTTGTGTGATTGTCTATGGCTCGCAATTGCTTTTTCTATGGGCTGATATAACAGCTATCGCCGATTTCAACTTTAAAACACGAAATGCTGTGAGTACACACGATTATTTATTCATTCAATGAACCTTTTAAGTTGTATACCATGGATTTGACATTTGCGAAGTTTCGTTTCAATTTAAATACGCATGAATTTCTTAGTTTGCCCAAATTAAGAACCTATTTAAGACAAATCTATTGAGGTAGTATACACGTACAGAATAATTGAATGTTTGTGGACAAAATACATTAATTATTTCACTACCGGACTTTTAGGCACGGATTATGATGGGGATTACACTTAATTTCAACAATTACTACAAGAGACTACAACAGTTGTAGGTAAGTTTCTTAATTTGGGAAAACTAAGTAATTCATGCGTATTTAGATGAAACTTCGTAAATTCAGTGTTATATAACTTTAAACGTACATTAAATGAATGAATAATCATGTATAATAATGTATCGACCACTATAACACGGGTATCGACCACCACGACACGGGCATGTGGCTAGCATGGTGGTCGAAAAATCCTCAATTCATGTAACAAACAAATCAATGAATAAAAAAATCTTAAAAAAATAAACTTACAGCATTTCGTGTTTTAAGATAGTTGAAATCGTCGACAGCTGACTCACATCAGCCCGTAGAAAAAGCAATTGCAAGCCATAGTCAATCACACAAATTTGACAGTCGATTACGTATGGAAACGATTCTGTATCCACAAAAGATACAGAATCGCGTGGCAGGTGGTATGAATGACGAGGTGTACACGAATTACCGGGTTGTTTTACGAATATTTTTGTCTTTGATAATAATGGCCACAGCATGTTTTCGGCGACATTTCGCAAGGTTTTGCGTAATCTCATTTGATGTGCAAGCTGTTAATATATGTCGTGGCGAGTCAGCAGCCAGCAGCATCTGGCACTCGTGCTTTACCTTGAAGGACGCATTATATTTTTCACAGATTCTTGTACTTATGGTCGTCGAATGAAAACCTCGTGTTGTTGCGGATTGGTCCAGCTGGTATTAATTGGGGCATACGAGCGAAATACACAATGAATCGTAACCAAAGCGTAACATTACTTAATCTGAGAATTAAATATACTTCTACCATATTCATACTTACATAATTTAATTTTTTTTTCCACATAAAGTATGTTTACATGGGATTTTTCGATGCCTGTCTCACTAGTGTCGTCAGAATTGATGTTTCTGCTTTATATTTTAGTTCCATAAGGCAGTTACAACGGAGCTCTCAATGGCAAGACGATACCTGTGATTTCAACCACCTAGAACCAAGTTTTTTTTTTACGGGAAAATCCTCACGGCCTGTGTCATCCTTGGGATTCTGTGTGAAGGGTCTTTTTAGGGAAAGGAGGGATAGTGGTAGGAATTTTGGGGTCAATGTGTCAAGGAGTGACGGACGTATACATTATAAATCCATCCCTCCCTCTGCGGTGCAAGGCGATGGTCGAGAGAATTCGGCTGGAAGGGTCTAGGTTAGGATTCCCTCTACCATTCTCTCTCAATCCGGCCCGCCACGCAGTATGTTGGAAAACGCATTCGCCACTAAGACTCAGACAAACCCCACCCCCTGAAACAGGGCACCCCTGCTAAGTCGCCAAACGTAGCGAACCACTAGGGATGATCTATGGCAGAGGTGTTAGTTATCCAATAAATGGTTCCCAGAGCGACGATACCCATACCCGCCTCCCACATTGTATCACCTAAATCAAATATTAGCGCTCCGAATAGAGATTTGCCCTTGTTTAACTTTTTTGACTTTATTTAATTTGACTGTCTTCTTTTGAATTTAATTTTACTGTCCTAAAACGGGAATCCTCCTAGCTGAGCAGTTAAAACGTTTTATAAAGAATGTATATTGAATGTATAATCTTATACTAACTAAATAAATAAATAATGCAGTTTCTTAGTTTAATTACTGTCCTTGAGATGTTCAATATGGTGACCGGACAACTCAGAATCAACTCACTTTCTTTGAAAAATTATTAAAGGTGATGAAAAAAAATATTCACAAATGGTTTTAAATAGGTTTCGTTAGGTTATAAGCTATTTAAAAAAAAAATCGTAGCTTTTAATGACTTTTCAAAGAGGTGTTGAGTTGAGTTGATTCTGAGTTGTCGTGTAACCGTTTTTCAATGATTCAACCTCGTAGATTTTTTTAATATTAAAATTTATCATTTATTTACAAATGATTTATCTTTGTTTGCAGGTCTAAAATATTTACATTCAGCGCGGATCCTGCACAGAGACATCAAGCCCGGGAACCTCCTGGTGAACAGCAACTGCGTCCTGAAGATCTGCGACTTTGGACTGGCGAGAGTGGAGGAACCTGACCACACCAAGAACATGACGCAGGAGGTGGTCACGCAATACTACAGGTAACACCGACCACTAACAAACATACTCTACCCTGAACCTTGACCTGAATTTAAACCACCACCTTCTAATCGTACTGCGGTAAATGTGGTGGAACGATAACTACGATACGGTACGAAGGCTGGTTGAGTAGAGGTGAAATTGCAATTGATGTCTGAAGAGCTGCTCGATATGGACAGAAACTCGCTGAAGTGACACTGCCATCTCAGGAGACACATGCAACTATTGGGAGTGGTAGCCACATATCCAATGACAACTCTGGTGAACTTTATTAAAGGGAGTGGGTTATTGTTAAAGGATTGAGGTAAAATGGGAGATGGCACAATGGGCCTAAGTGCTCACGTGAACTAGTCGTAAACTGTCTCTGCAAAGAATAAAAAAAATAGCTCTGATTGCCAGCTGCCGGTATCTACATGTTATAAAACAGCAGATTGGGATATCATGGTTTGTTTTTATCTACCGCCATCATTGTTAATAGTGCATCATAATTTCGGCCCTTATCACTTTCAGTCATCACTGGTCATGGAACCGTAGGTGCTATTTCGTTCACTTCTGACAATTAACACGGCAATATTCCATGTCCACAGAGCCCCTGAGATCCTGATGGGTGCGCGGCACTACACGGCGGCTGTGGACGTGTGGTCCGTTGGCTGCATATTTGGGGAACTGCTCAGCCGGAGGATTCTCTTCCAGGCCCAGAGTCCTGTTCAACAGGTCATTTTACATTTTATTTTATTTATCAATCCTTCCTTTGAAATATTTTTTTTTTACTGAATAATTGTTATATCTGTTGGAATTGGCAAAATATCAACAATTGATATTGAACAACTTCATTGAGTCCTGAACCGTCGGGACTGCAGTCCAGACTTTTAGCTGCTACACTTAAAGCACTCAAAAGATTAGTACACCGTTGTGGGATTGGCAAAATATATTATACATGTTCTTCTGCTCCTATTGGAGATTGGACACTGTCATTCTGAACCCCTTGACACTGCAGCTCAGAATGGAAACCTTGTGCTGCAGAAAAACCGCTTTTCTAGATCCTTCAGCTGTGAGATTTGCCTTCTGCCAACGTTTTATTTCCATTTATACATTATGATAAAAGTTTTCTTTATTTTCCATTGCATGAATAAGTGCTGCAGTTTTAGCTTTTAATTTTGTTAATATTTTCCTTTGAATATTCTTGTGATGACCTCTACACAGTTAACTCAGACTATCTTGGAAATTGTTACACAATATATCGTAAATGATATTTTCACTTATTCTAGAAAAAAAAATACTACAAATTAAAAAAGGTGCACAGACGTATTTTTCTTGCCATGCACAGAAAGGGTGTGGATTATTAGTAATTCATTAGCACTCGTTGGCTTGCTTCACCACACTTGCCGCATGTACCTCTTTTCATTCCGTACAACAGAAGTTAACAGTTGTTTTTTTTTTGGTTGAACTATAATAAACATTGGTGTGTGTAGTTGGAGCTGATCATCGACCTGTTGGGCACGCCATCGCTGGAGGATATGCGGCGAGCATGCGACGGGGCCCGTGCGCACCTGCTGCGGCGCCAACCCCGGCCGCGCGCACTGCACGCACTCTACTCCCTCTCCTCCACGCAGGCCACGCACGAGGCCGTACACCTGCTCTGTCAGATGTTGGTCTTCAATCCCGTTAGTACAAACACCTATTATTCCTGTTGTTAAGTATTTCTTTATTGTATTTCTTATTTATTAAAGATGAAATAAACAGTCTAATTAGATTTTTACGCGCCTGTTTAGTATTGCTATAGATAAGCCTGCAATATGCCATGGTTAAAACAGAATTAAATGTGGTAATGAATCAAGTTTTTTCACTATTCCAACCTTATGCGCCACGTAATATTTTCACTGCAATTAAAATCTGTGCTAGTTAAAAATACTCCGGTCGATTACTAAAAATCTTTGGAATTATCATGCGATGATGAAAAATTCATGATTTCTTCTAGGGATGTTATGGATATGAAATTTCGGATCTGGATACGGATACGGATATAGGAATAATATTATACCGGTTTCGGATACGGATACGGATATAAAATTATTTCGGATTATCCGCTAGTTTCGGATAATTTCGGTTACGGATATTAGAATTTTAAAATTTTAAAAGTAAAATACAAACAAAAAGATTTGACTTTTATTTCTAGTCTATATTATCAAATGTTTTTACAATCAGTCAAATAAACAACTATTATTTTAGCAACTTTAAGTGATATGTAGGTTTGTAGGTACCTATGAACTGTGAAGGTATGTAGTACATACATACATACATACTATGTACTTAAAAATATAAAAAAGAAAATTATAAAAACAAAAATAATATTGCAATAAAACCTTGGTACACTGTTACTGTAATCTAAGTAGGTACATAATAACAAAAACAGTTCTTAATGAATTTTGTAAATAATGAAACCATTACAAAATGTTTATTAAAAAACTTAAACCTTAATTGTAATTTTAATACTCAAAAACTCCCACTTTGAACTCTACGTGTGGGAGAGACTATTTTGTTATACCCGCCTGCACGCGTGGCTTGTGTGACAAGTAGCGCCTCAGCCGGGCAAAATAAACAAAAACAGGTCGTAACTTGTCATTTAGACTCCGCCTTTATCCGAAACTATCCGAAACTTTTATATCGGTTTCGGTTACGTTTACGGATATTTTTTTATTTCGGATATCCGATAGTTTCGGTTACGGATACGGAGCTCCATAACATCCCTAATTTCTTCCACCATAACATAGAAATATTCCGAGTATGGCAGGCGATAAATAAACTTAAAATGGACACCACAAATTTTTTTTTTTTAAATTGTGCCATCCAGGTGGGTTTTAGGATCCCATCTTATATGTACTCGTAAAATAGAGTGAGTGAGTCCAAACACATTTGTTAAAGTATTGCCCTATTATTATTATACACATTTCTTAAGACCATAATATATGAGTCTAGTTTTTGGACTGTTAATTCGTGGTGGAATTCCATTGTGTTAGAATTGAAATTAAAAAACTTTTTCACTTGGTTCCACTTATTTATTTTCACCAGGACCGGTTTCATCCTACTACGGACATTTTTTGACCAGTCTGAAAATGTCCGTAGTAGGATGAAACCGATCCTGGTGAAAATAAACAAGTGGGACAAAGTGAAAAAGTTTTTTAATTTCAATTCTAATGCCATAATATATGTAAGCTCAACACTATAAATCCCTAAAATAGAAATCATAATAAAGTATAATCTCGGATAATTCCAGGACAAGCGCATCAATGTAGTGGACGCTCTGGCGCACCCCTACCTGGACGAGGGACGCTTGCGTTACCACTCGTGCATGTGCAAGTGCTGCTACTACTCCAACGGGGGCGCCGGGTCGGGGGGAGCGGGGGCGGGCGGGGCGGCAGCGGGGGGACAGGGGGGCGCCGCCAGTGCCCCCGCCATGCGCCAGTACACGCTAGAGTTCGAACCCGTCACCACCACACCCTTCACCGACACGTGGGAGAAGAAACTCACCTCGGTGCACCAGGTCAAAGGTATTAAACATGTCCAAATTGCCTTAAGGATCTTTAAAATAACAATTTTTTGTTCAGATTTTGTATATCAATCAATTTTGGCGTTCAATTCCGTAGCTTTTATTAAAAATGAGACTTGTCCTTCATTATTGATCATTTTCCCTTTAATTAAAGAAGCATTCTAAGAAACTTATTGAATTTTTGTGATTTTAATAAATGAATTATTTAATTATATTTCTTGGAATGCTGCAAAATTATTATGATTATTTTTAGTAGAAGAAACAGTAGTTCATATGGTGACTGAATTAATCAGAATGAAACCAACCAGAACCACCTCAGAAAAGTCATTAGAAGTGATGAAAAAAAATTATAAAAAATTGGTTAAATAGGTTAGGTTAGGGTTATGGGCTGTTTTAAAATGATTTTTTTCATAGCTTTTAATGACTTTTCAAAGAGGTGTTGAGTTGACTTTATTCTCAGTTGGTGTGGAACCAGTTCATATCAGTGAATTGTTTTTCCCTGTATAAGAGCCAGACAATATTTTCAACACCCATTAGAGGAAAAATTGTAAGGCACATAGAATGCCATTTTGTTTGTTATAAAAGACAGTAAATTTAAACGATTCCCACTTGGCAAATAAGAATCAAGTAAATTAATAAATGTTTTTTTTTTATTCTTTTCTATTTCTTTAACTCTTCAAGTTTTTATATAATATTATAAATTTAGTAATTCTGATATTGGTTTTGGCAGAGATTAATGATTTAATATGAAATGAATGAATGAATAATATTTTACCAATGAATAAAGTAAGAAGTGAACGAAGAAAGTAAATGTTGTGTTGCGAATAACCCTTGACGGCACATTCCGTTCTGCTCCGTGGTTCCAGAGGAAATGCACAAGTTCATCGCGGAGCAGCTGCAGACCAGCAGAGTGCCGCTGTGCATCAACCCGCAGTCAGCGGCCTTCAAGAGCTTCGCAAGGTAAGCGGTACCACAACCACCAGCCAACCAACAACCACCAACTACCAACCAACAACCACCGGCCACCGATATAGGTGAATAATCCCTTAAAGAGAATCAACCGTTTAATCGAGTCTTTGATTCCGATGCGCGAGCCCACTCCGGAATATCTCCCGGATGTTGAAACAGTTTTGGTCATTCTCTTGCGGTTTGACAATATTTGCTCCTTTAGAGCTAACTCGTCAATTTAAATTTTGATAAAGCTTTTTAAAACCTTGCAAGGATAAGGTTTTAAAATGTGAGACTTAAAACTGACCCTGAAATTTCGATAATTTTGATAACTGAAGGCTTTTTAATGATTTGATTTCACATGAGGTAGTTGGCGTAAATGCAAATACTGTTCCGACCTCTAAGGCTTACACTAAACTGTACGACACAGCGGAAGATACTTCCAGAGTGCGCTTCGTGTCTGTGAATCTTTTTGCCATTGTGTTAATTGTGTAATCAATTTAATTTTCACAGATCACGGAGAGCTTGTGTACTGCACAAACACGTGGCTTCTTACTTATATACTTATAGCAATCAACAGTTCAATGTGCTCTTCATAGTTGTGATGTGAGTGGATGCTTGCTGTTAGTCTTGTCCTCACTCGGGGGAGGCTCGCAGGCCGAGGCTCAAGGCTCCGGCTGCCTGCGTCACTGGTTCTAGTGACTAGTTCTAGTATCGGCCACTGGCACTTCTGTTGATAGTAGTTTCTCTCTTGTGTCTTACTTGGTTAAACCTCCTTAGCGCCCAGAGGTCTTTTAGACACCTAATGTATAGTGAATGGACTCTAGCCCAGGTCCATGTTGGTTCTCTGATCCTGGCAGTGTAGGGACTGATCCTCTCCTCTCCCTGCCCCCCTCCCCCTCACTCCGTAACCTGTAGTTAGTTGATTTATATGTTTGGTATTCGTCACTTGTGATTTGTACAGTAGATAGTTGCAATAAATAGCATTTATTTCTTTCATTATTTGCAATTAGCTCCGGGCGTAAGGCCCATCCGTTGCATGGAACTTTGTTCTTCTCGCTTACACCACTTTGGTCCACACATTGTTTTAATTAATTTTCCATGGCTGTGTTGGCGTTGTTTGTTGTTTAATGTACAAATGTATGTTGTTGCATATTGAGTGATTGATCAACCCTCTTGAAATGCTCGGCAACCGTAACAATGTGATATTACATCGGGTGTGTTCCCCTTGGCCAGTTTCAGGGCGCAACCGAAACCAAAAGTTTGTTCCCCCTTCAAGACCGCAGCCAAAGTTCTGTTTTCCCCCGTGATCTTTCTGTGCGCCGCGTGACAGGTTAGTCTCTCTCTCTCTCTAGTCCTGGGTAGCCACTAGCCAGCCTTCTCCCTTCCCTTAAGGTAGGTAGGTAGTCTAATACAACGTCCCATGAATGCCTGTTTCAGAAGGGTTGATGTACTAATAGTCTATTGTCTAATAGTCCTGACCAGTTCCGCTGTTCCGTAGTAGTGCTGCGTCACTTCTCTTACTCTAGTACTACTTTTCTCACCTATACTGCATGACTACGTAATGGGACTGCCTGAGGTTTACTGTTTGCTGTTTGCTGTTAACTGTTTACTGTTGTTTTGGTTTCTTCCTGTCGTTGCTCCATAGTGTTCCAGGGCCGTATATTCTGTCACTATTATTCCACCACTATTTTTTTACAGATAATAATATAATAATGTTGTTGGTGTTTGATTGAAACTAAATTTTCTTCATGAGTAATATAATGCACCCGTAATTTAATTTCCTATACACAATCTTAGGGAGAAGAAATAAATAAGATTGTTTAGTGCGCTTGTGTGTTTTTCATTTTATTTAAAACTACATTACAAGGACTACATTTGGATCGTCATAAACCATAGTGAAGTAACTCACTTTTTGCAATTTCGGAGTTGGAGCTTGAAATGTGGGCTCCAAATCATAATCTAGCTTTGCCAAAGAGAACCAATCAGCGATATATGTATTGTCTTGACCAATCATAGACAGTTTTTCTCTGATTGGTTTTTCTTTCTGGCAGAGTTAGATTATGATTTGGATCTCTCATTTCAAACTCTAAATCAAAAATTGGAAAGTGAGTTAGTTCACTATGGTTTAATACAATCCATTTATAATGTTATTACTTTCATAGTTGTTGATTTATTAAGTTTTATTTGAACAGCATGCTTTTTTGTGTACAGCCAACATTCACACCTTTGTTGTTGATTGAATACCAACTCATTTGTTCATTCACTCGTGTCCTAGTGAGTTGACTGTATATAAAAACATATGTATGTATTTATTTATATCAATATTATGTATTACCAATTCAATATGTGACCAGTTTTGTGGTCAAATGTACTTTTATGTTCATCTATTAATCGTATGTAGGTAAAATTAATTTGTTTTCCAAATTTTCATGTTTCTTTAATTCTCTTTTTTTTCAGTTCACTGGTATCGAAAAGTTAGTTGAAACATAATATTTATAATAATTAATTATACCTACAGAAAATAATATCCACCCTTTTGATCTTAATTACCTTACTGTAACCGTAACATTGGTTTTATTTGGCATGTTAACATCGCCAATCTGCTATCCATGTAACAAACACTTAACAAGCATCGCTTTTCCTTTCCAAAGTCTGCTAATCACTTTACATATTATATTATATTTATAATACAAATCTGGTATAAAGGAGACAACACCAGAGTTGCTATCATTGGACCTAATTTTTACTTCCAAACATTCTCAATGAGCGGTAAATAATCCATCCTTTAATCATTGAAGAAGAAGATAATATTAATAAATCGAAATGAAACATGAAAGAGAATAAGACACAGAAAATAAAAAGGTAACGGTCGCAACTGGGAATCAAACCCGGAATCTCAGTCTTACCGGGACAACGCCTTGTCATTTTTGTCAATCTTATGTTTCAAATTTAGAATTAACAATATTATCATCATCTAATTTTTTCCCTTTTTCGTTATTTGTTTTTGGGGTGTTATGCCGCGTTGCGCTACCTCCTTCTCTAGCCAACGTTTCGGATCTGCCCTGATGATGGACACTGCTACGCTGTCCGAAACGTTGGCTAAAGAAGAAGGTAGCGCAACATGGCATAATACCCCATAAACAAATAACGAAGATACTTTTGGCCGTGATAATCTAAAAACATATCTATTTTTTTACCATTATATTTTTATTTTATGTGTCTTGTTTTCTTTCGTGTTTCGTTTAGATTTATTAGTATTATTTTCTTATTCAATGATTATGGTATAACCATCAAAAGTTATTTTAATAAAATTTTAAAATCCATCTTTTAATTATTAAAAAAGTTTTATATAATAAATATGTTCACTTATCAGTGCATTTCTAAAGCCTTTGAAAGATGCTGCAATAATAATAATATATTTGATAATTTTTAAATGATTTTTTTAAAGTTTTTTCTTCTCTGTTTTATTGCGTATAAAAAATTCTGACAATTAAATTTCTGTTTGTTGTTACGATGACAGATTGCCATGTTTTGTGATTGATTGATTGGTTATTGAAGTAAATGCATTTTGAAGAGTTGTGCGTATATAGAGGACGAAGAATGACACATGGGTTTAATTGTGTTGCAGCTCCACAGTGGCGCACCCCTCCGAGCTGCCCCCCTCCCCGCACCAGTGGGACTGACCCAACAAGCAGCGCCAACATAACCACCACCACTCTCCAAACAACAACACCACCACCGCCGCTAGCTCGAGCGGAGCCGGCCTGTGCGACTGCGTCTTATGAACCTGCGGGGGACGAGCGCTAGGGCTCCCCGCTCGCCATCAGCCGCGCCTGCACCCTGTTAACACGTGCAACAAACATAACTCATATTTAGACATTATGAACGTGCCCGACAAAGCGGACTCAATGGAGATTTAAGTGTTAGACATTTACAATACCACATCTTACCTCATCACGTAGTGTTAAGAACAGTGTTTTTGAATATTCAGTGATTTTACAATTATAATTTTGAGTGAAGTTCGTGCGATGGTAAACAAATAATTATTATTATTGTCTGACTCTTAAAAACATTTTTTATATTTAGTTTTAGCAAACATTGTGATGTGAAGCGATTGGTCTGTTGCTCGCAAATATGGACACGTGTGTTATTCGTCGCAATCGGTGGTCATGCAAAGAGATTTCCATTAGAGAGGTAGTGATCGTAATGCGTAATTGTATTTTACGCACTCCTCGAGCTCACTTCATCTGCGAGTGGAGCGTAGCCTCGGAAGCGACCAATGTCTCATTTCATTTAGTATCTTGTATTTACTTTCATCCATAGACTGATGGAGACAAACAAAAATCGAGCATTTAGTTTGGACTGTACAAATTATTTGCCCTTAGAGTATGTATGAGCGCGTGATTGTAGTTCTCAGATTCTCACTTCACAGAGTTTGTAGACAATATGAACAATGTACATTTAGCGAGCTAACTCGGGCAGCACATAGCCTCCAAACTCTGTGAATGGGTTTTTTTGACGGTCAACCACCGATCCAAGAGGGTTGATGTATATGAATGTGGATTAATTAGGTGTTCGGATAAATAGTGAGAAGTTGAATTGTAAGTTTATAAAATCACAAAGGTTTTGTTTTGTTTCCACCTTAGAGAAACCTTCTTATGTATACAGTTTGTCTCGTATACATAACAAGTAATATTGTTTGTGATGTTATGTAAATGTGTGTTCAAATATGTATATTTAGGCTGTGCTCTATGACAACTTGCAATGATCATTGTTATAATTAAAGTATATTTTTCCCGCTAAGACTAAATAGCGTTAGTTCGCTCAATCAAAGATAAAGAATGAAAGTGGGGATGAGAGGAGACGCACAGCCTACGCCCACGAGTAGGCGAAGAGGATAGATTAAGGTGTGCACTTTTGAATGTACAAAAGATTAGTAGTAAGTATAAACATTGTGAATATTGTGATCAGGTCGCTGTGTTTTGTTTAGTGAAATGCCGGTCGTAGCCGTTCCCGAGCGTTGGCCATCTTGTCTATAGGATCCTTGTAACGTTAGTCAGTAACTTAGACAAATGGTAACGACACTTTCATACTTCCAGAGATCTCTTAAATAATAATTAAGTTCACTCGACGGAGGAGTTATTTTACTTAGTGACACTGCCCCGGGTGAGGAGCACGTTGGTTGGGAACAGAGTGTGGTCTCACTAGACGTATTGATAGTCGCGGGGGCGCCGCCGGGCCTGGGGGGCCCCGCGTACCACTGCCCCCCGCACCCTTTTATATGTGCTTTTTGTAAACAAACAAACAAAACTGATCTGGACTCACCAGTCCAAACACACCAACTAAACTTAACAATAAAATATATGCATAATACATCATTTGGCTTTTTTTATTTTTTTTATTTGTTTGCTGTCTTTATTTGTATTTAGTGTGCTTTATTTTATGTTTTTTGCCAAGGTAAACTATTGGTAACTGTACAAGTTATTGAGAGTTAAGCTTACAGGTAGGACGGGGTTCACTATATTACATACATAGTTATTTCCTGATATGTAGTCTGTTGAAATAGAATTTAAGTCACATAAAGTGTCTTGCCACATACTGCCAAATAACCTAGGAATTGTTTTTCCGTTACAACTGTATCCAACTGTATCCTTTATGTAATATAAGGTAAGCACAGTAGAGTTGAGCGTATAATAATATGTATTGTGTATGGAGACCAAGCCTCTGAGAAGGAGGAGTAGAAAGTTGCAATAAGTCGTACCTTCACTTAGGATCTAGGAAGAGTTGAATGTGTACATAAATAAGCGGCCTTATGATAGACAGACAGACAAACAAACTCTAATGCCTGCAATAATTGTTGTTTTTATTATTCCCCCAAGAGTCTCTATACTATAGCAACATTCCGCGTAGGTCTTAGCATTTGTAAAATAATGTGTAACAAGAAAGGTTAATCGAAATTAAAGATATCTAGCTTGTTGGCACTCTAGTTATTTACTTAATACGTGTCTAAACATATATATGTATTTAGAGAATGGCTAAAGAAAAGTAATATTTGTCGTGTTTCTGTGTATATTCATTGTATCCTTTATAAAATCTTTCATTTTGCACTACATACATATTTTTTTTTTAAAAAGAAAGACAAACATTCCCGGGTTACGAATATCCTGACAATATTTTAAAATCTCCTACTATCACCACTGTAATCGGAAAATGTTACTTGTGTCACGATGGATTTAGCCAGCCGAGGAATTGAACTCACGACATGGGACGCAAATGCGATGCCAACTCAGCCACACAATATTAGTGTTGCATGATTTTAAAAATTATTTTCGTGCTGAGCTAAATGTGCATAATAATCCTTGAGGAATGACTTCCCGCTTTATGTATCAGTTCGCTTAAGTATTTTGCAAAATTATTTTGAATACATAGAAATTTGAGGTTAATTTGTTTTGTAGTTGGAGAAAATGCCTGCAGAATCAACCATGCTTAAAAATAGTAGAAATGCATAAATATTATATGATGCATTCACCATTTTTTATTTACCGAGAAGGAATCAAGCAAGGAGTATGTATCTTACAAAATGTAGTGTAGATAAATTTCTATTTTTAGTTCTATGTAATTGTTTTATACTTAGAACCTATCGTTTTACATTTCATCCCCATTGCACTTGCAATTTATAAATAATAGTATAGTAATCTTGTTACTGATCAAAAATTAATACAGACTACATAATACCAAATTATTTATAGTGCCGTTTTTATGTTGAACTCTAAATATTCAGTTTTTATTTTAAGTGGTTACGCAATCAGTATGCCGAAAAAAAGCGATTTTTCAATTTTATGAAGTCCTGGAAAGACATTTAAATTTATTTATGTCAAAATTTACATACATTTTGCTGTAGTCGAAGACCTCATAAAAAAGGCATTTTACGGTGAGTACGATATCTCTGGATTTGATCTTCTAAAATAATAAAATAACAAAGAATTTCGTATAATCTAGTAACAAAATGGCAGCTTTAAAAAAAAAACGATTTTTAAAGAAAATTTTGGCTTTAAATTGTTTATAAAAAAATGGAACATATTTATCAGCAAGAAAAAACCTTCATACAATTAGTAAAAAATCAATATTATATTATAAAAGAAAGTGTACAATGTGCGAGCCGCTAAAACTCAGAAACAAGTCCCGTTACGATCAAGAAGGTTATATAGTGTGGTAGCCCTTTATGTACCTCCCATCCGTGAAGAAGGTTCCTGTTTTTACCTGAAGGGCGTGCTTTTGGTGATACAAGGGCTGGAAGTTAAAACAGTTAAAACAGTCCAGAACATTCGAAAGCATTCCACAACATTCCAGAACATCCCTAAACATTCTGGAATGTCCGGGAATAGTATAGAACGTTCGGGAACATCATTGTGTAACATTCCAGAATACTCTCGAATGTTGAAAAATGTTCTGGAACATTGTGGACCATTTGAAGCCTTTTTGCGTGGGTGGGGCTACCCATTGGTAGGAGTATATAAAGCAAAATCCTTCGTCGCCTTTAACATCAGTTCAATCTCAGATCAACTCCCTGAGCGGGAGCTAGGTACCCCAGCTATATATTTATAAAGCTTTTGTAAAAATTTGAGACTGATCGGTTTAGCCGTTTCCAAAAATTTTTGAAAAAAATGCTACATCATTATTCTAAAACAAACAAAAAATCAAATGGAGTTCAATATATATATAAATAGGTTAATAAATTAAATTATCTTTCCTGGAAAAATTCTTGAAAATCTCGTTTTTTCCGGTTTCCTGTCTGCGTATAACCCCTTAATGATTTCTTTTCTCCGAACAGAGTTAAAGACACTTCTGTTTTAAATGTAATGAAAACTAAAAGAAACTTTAAAAGAAATAATATTAAAATAGGTCAGTGGCGTACCGTGGGTATCAGCCGCCCGGGGCGGAGGAAAATTTTGCCGCCCCCCCCTATATAGGTACTTCTTCTGGGAGGGGGGGGGGGGGGGTAGTGATCCTTTTTTTTTAATTTTTTTTTTTTTTTAATATTTATTAATTAAATCTGTATGCGGTGAACTAAAACTACACTCAGAACGTGAAAACGGTTTTTCTTTGGTTCTGGCAGCACATAAATTGTCTGCAACTAGAATTTTATATTTGCACTTCGAAAAAAGTTATGTTTTCCTTCGAAATATGTCAGCAGATGAATACACAATTGGAATTTTACATTCTGAACAATAAAACTGGCTTAAATTTTATCTGTATGCGGTGAATTAAAACTACACTCAGAACATGAAAAAGGTTTTTATTTGACTCTGGCGGCACATAACTTGTCTGGAAGAATTTTATTAAGCACTTCAAATAAGTTTTTTCTTCGAAATGAGTCGTCGGATGAATTCACAACTGGAATTTTACATTCTGAACACAAAAGGGGTTTTAATTAAATCTCTAAGCGGTGAATTAAGACTACACTCGGAACATGAAAATGTTTTTTCTTTGATTCTGGCGGCACATAAATTGTCTGCAAGAATTTTATAAAGCACTTTAAATAATATAATGTTTTCCTTCGAAATGTGTCGTCAGATGAATCCACAACTGGAATTATACATTTTGAACACAAAACTGCTTTTAATTAAATATGTATGCGGTGAATTAAAACTTCACTCAGAAGATAAAAATGGTTTTTCTTTGATTCTGGCAGCACATAGATAGTGTGCATCTAGAATTTTATAACTGCAATTCGAATAAGTATGCACACACCTGTCAGCTATTTAACTTTTCTGTGATAATAAATTAAAAATATATCACCGTGATATATACGTGGAAGAAAACCGTATAAGTGTAATTTTTTGTGCGCTTTCAGCAGGGCGCACAAAGCTTCACGAATATAAAACACAAATCGACTATCAATTAGAGCTAAAATGATACTGTTGCCATTTACATTTTTATTTAAAAATAATGTACCTATGTGTTAGAAATAAAAAAAAAACGTCTGTCATTAATATTTTGATTTTAACAGTATATAAAACTTAAGAAAGATGTTAAGAAACTATAAACTAGAAAAAACTTTTAAGTCCTGACGCGAGAATAGAACCCGCGACTTCCCCAATCCAAATTTTTACAAGATGATTATTGATTGTGAAATTTTGCCGCCCCCCCAAAAGTGCCGCCCGGGGCGGGCCGCCCCCCCCGCCCCCCCCACGGTACGCCACTGAAATAGGTAGTACGCTAGTTCCTTTTCAATTTAATGAATTCAGCACCTAATCAAATATAAATATTGGATAAAAATGCAATTAAACAAACTATTCACCATTAAATTTCAATGTGTTGTTTTATTTGCATCATTGTCGCTGATAAAATTGCTTGATCGATTGACTTAACCCCTCAGACCTCAGGCATACTCTGTTAGAAGGTCAGAATATTTCCGCTTTGTAATAAAATTCAAATAAATTAAACAATTCTGAATGTATCGGAAAACTAAAAACTGTTTTTCAAAGGTGATGAAATAGGCTTTCATATTTTATTATTAGAAATAAACATAAAAAATTTTAATGCAATTATAACAATGTTTTTAAAATGGCTCACCTTACGTTTTTTCTAACTAAAACTACCGAAAATGAGAAAAAAAGGAAAACAAATATATTTTATTAGACGTTTATAAACGTTTTTGTCACCTCACTTTCTTGTCATTTCATAAAAAAATAATGAATAAAAAAATTAATAAAATTTTATACACTTTTATAAATTGCAGTTGGATATTTAGGTTTCATAGAGGTGCGCATTTTAATTTTTCAGCGGTTAACTTCTAGATTCTAATATAAAGCATGGTGTTTTCTCTTTCTAAAACTGTTTAAATCATATTTCTCGCCGTGACGATTTCTATATTGTGAACTGTTTCCAAAAGCGAACAAATTTGCCTGAAGAGTTAAATTCAATCAAAAACGCTTACATGAAAAGTTACTCTAATTTTTAATTGCTTTGTTATAAACATACTAATAATAATAATAAAGTTTAAAAAATAAAGTAACTTTTCATTGCTTTTTTCGATAATTCAATAAAAAATGTTATATTGTCTTTATCCAATGTAAAACGTGGTTAAGTCATATTGTGCATATACAGTGTTCTGAAATACTGAAGAAAAACAACACTAGCCTGCCCAGCAGCCATTTATTTTCTTCAAAATCACTGATTTTAGGTATCAATATTTTTTTTTTTTGTATAATCGAATAATAGATATGTAATTGAATAGAAATAGGCAATCGCAGTTACAATATCCGTAAAGATAAATTGCGATAAAAATACATTGGTAATGTAATTGCAATCATTCCGTGACAGCAACCGAAATTGCTGGAGTAACGACAGTCATAGTTATCAATCGGAGAGGATTAAATTCATAAATAAATGGCTAGAAACTTTCATAAAAAAATATATATCTAATGTATTTATCAAGTTGAATTTCTGGGCCTCGAAGAAGAGGGATCTGGTTTATTCATAGATAATAGAAACAATTGGTTGATGGAGAAATGGCATGGAAGCGTGCTAACTGTTGCCAAGCCACGACCAAACTGCACGAACTATCAAAACAGTGAAGCTATTAAAGTTATGCATTTGGTGCGTAGGTAAAAACAAAGGCGGGGCACCGCTGTGTGTAGACGCAGTATATTTTGCTGTAGTATGGATAATGACACTTTTGTGGGCACAATCTCTCACTATTAAAGTTCAGGGGCGGATCTAACGGCCAGCATTTCAGTAAATGCTGACTGTCCCCCCCCCCCCCTCCCCTGCTGAGCCCTTTTGGTGTCCCCTTGCAGTTCCGCCTTTCCCTTATTGGCACGCTGGGCATGAGCCAAAGACCCTCGGGCCTGGTGTTCTCCGGGTATTTTGGCCTCAAATCCAAAATTAACTTTTGTATGATAAAGATAGCGCTACCCCTCTTCTTTAGTGAATTTTTTTTAATATAAATCACACTAAAATACTATTTTTTCCCCCCATCCCTCCCCAAGGACCCCTCGTTTATATTTGCTGACTGCTTTTTGAAACTTAAGGGGTGTTCAGACACGGCTATAAAATATAAATGATCATCGCACGCCAAATAACGCTCTCCATACAATCCCTTCAGACCGTTCACACCTAAACGGTTTAAGCGCAGATCAACCATAGACAATACACATCTAAGGCCGTAACCGCTCCCGATGGGATATGGATATGTGAAAAGTTAAGTGCCCCCCTCTCCGACGAAAACAGGAGAGGGGGTCATTTTAATTACGGAGCTGCCTAGACCGGCGGATGACAGATGCGTTGACAGATTCAGTACAAAAAGGCCGCTCGCTAGTTCATCTGACCCCCGCTCCTAGCATAGGAAGAAATATTTGATAGTGCCGTGTGAACGATACAAAACATAAGCGCTCGCGGTTTATAGCCATGTCTGAATACCCCTTTAGATCCGCCCCTACTCATGGTCCATCCTCCTTGTTTATTTTATCTATAGATTTTTACCACGGGTAGATTGCCTGCTGTATTCAGTAGCGGCACGGGCCACCTCGCACGCTTTCTTCCAAGTACCGCTCCATGGAAAGCAGCATGCCAGCTTTCGTAGATACAAGCTATCTTGCACGGTAGATCACCTAATAATTTAAATCATATTTCTGATTTGAGTAAGTATGGAACTAGTATACAATACAAATAATGCAGTTTTAACACTATTGACTGCCAGTCTTGGACAATGAAGGCTTGAACAACTCCGATGCATAAATTTGGAAAGTTCTGCAGCCAATATTCATCATTCTATAACATTAAAACTAGAGTAGTTATCAAAAACTGCACTTAACGACCACCTACAACAATTTTTGATTCATTCAAGCACAAGGCCAGCATAAAAACAAGTCGCAACAATTGCCAGATGAATTGTGTGAAGTTTCTGGATACATTCGAACACCACCAAATGGTGGAATTCGCAGTGAAGCTGTTAAGCGCTGTAAAGTCTACGTATTGTTGATTTCTCAACAGGTTTTCATTTAAAGTCTTGTGGATTCCATTTAATCTGTTTTCATTATTATCATTTTAAGGATTGAAAGCAAACATTTTATAATTCCTTTTATATAATTTCCGAAGGTTTAGAAAGTACAATAATGATCAGCTAATGCAATGTTGAACTCTGTTGAATATTTTATATTACATTGTAAGTCTCTTGTATGGAACATTGTGCCAGATTGTACCGATACAGCGCCTTGTTAAGGAGACCCCTTGTCTCTAATTTAGTTCAGATAGGAATACAACCATTTGTGTGAAGTTTGTTGTATGAACAAATGAATAATGTAGTAGCTTTGTGTGTTTGTGTAATAAATGGACATGGCTGGTGAATAGTGGGATGTGGGAGTTACCATTTAGTGGCCACCAGATAATAATTAATGTAAATATTTGTATGATAAAGTGTGTATAGGTAGGAGAAAAATAAATATTTGAAACAGTGCCTTGTGGTTTTGTTATTGACTTCTGAACTTATGTTGGTACCTACTTCTAATGCTAAGCTGGAATAGTAAAGGTCTATACAAACTTTTAGCTTTCGGTATCTAGGTTACAAATTCGATTCCTGCCACGCTGCAAAAATAACCTAAAACATCATAATGAGGCCTTTCAGGATAGTACAATTATTTAAATTAAATGAAAATAATTCACTTTGTACAGTACGCAACCACTTATTTAAGGCGGTATACAACCCTAATATTTTTTGTTTGCCAAAACTCACATTTTAATCATTTCCGATGAATTCGTAACTATAATAACTTATTTTTTCAAACCGGCTTCTGGGGAAATAAGTTCTTTATATTTAAGATTAATAAAAACAATACCTTACGATTAATATATTTTACATACAACAACTTTAAAACCTGTTTTTCTATAAAGTTAGCGGTGACCACCAGATTTTATTTTTCTATACGATGAATTAATAACTTTGGGAGGTATTCATTTAGAAACTTTTTAAATATTAGTAACACATTCAGAATTAATTAAAATGAACCCTGCGGAAAGGTCGAATCTCCAGGCCTGCTAGGGTGAATTTAACCGTACGTCCGTCCAATACGCCGTGCTGCGGGCGCATATTTGTTTGCATGCTTTCTTCACTTAAGTCGTTAAGATTCCCACATTATTTTTCTTCTTTTCTTTGATAGGGCAAATTCAACAGTAGGTCTCTCCAATACACGGGTCGCGAGTCGCTATTTGTAAACACGGCTTCTTTACTTATGTCGTTAAGATTCTGAATATATTTTAGGGTATAGTATCGTCTTAATCAAAATTATCAACATGTTTTATAACCAATAGTTTCTCCAAATAGAACATGTTGATAATTTTGTTTAAATAATGAGTTAATACAAAGTGATTTGTTTTTATTTAATTAAAATGACACCGTAATGTGAATTTTGCAATTACCTATAATTTTTTATTTTTTTATTTGGGGATAGAGATAGAGATCAACTTGGGGTGACCAAGTTGAGCTTTTATGGCCCGTACAGACTAGGCTAGTAGTTTAGTCGAGAAGCGAGTATTTTAGTAACTAAGCGTGTCCGAACACCTTTAATTTAGTAGTTAGTAGTAGCATTTTGGTCAGTCAAGTGGCGAGTTACTCACTACTCTACAAAACTACTTGCCCAGTGCGAACAAGCCTTTGCAGCTTATGGCTTATTGTGACTAATTGTGTATGATATATCTTATTATGAATTATGACTGATTTACTTTTGGATATTAACATTTTAAAAGGTTCATTTTTTGATTTTCACGGCCGAAAGTATTTTCATTATTTGTTTTTGGGGTGTTATGCCGTGTTGCGCTACCTCCTTCTTTAGCCAACGTTTCGGAGAGCATTGCAGTGTCCATCATCATGGCAGATCCGACAGATGTGTGATGGATCTGTCGGATCTGCTCTGATGATGGACACTGTAACGCTGTCCGAAACGTTGGCTAAAGAAGGAGATAGCGCAACACAGCATAACACCCCAAAGACAAATAATGAAAATTTAAAAAGGTTATTCCCAAAAACATGCATCAATGGAAATGGACTTGCATGGTGTAAAGCCTACAATACACAACATCTTTTTTCAGCCCAATTCCAATTAGAGACCAAAGTCAACATTTTTCGCTTTACGGGATCGCTATTTTCACCTCTATTTTCATATCTACAATTTCAATTGTCATCACTGCAAACAACACATGAACCATACTGTTTGCTGTGATACCAACTGAAATTGTAGATATGAAACAGAGTTGAAAATAGCAATCGCGTAAACCAAAAACTGATGATTTTGGTCTCTAATTGGAATCTGGCTGAAAAAAGATGTCGTGTATTGTAGGCATTATGTTGAGCATTCTAGTCAGAAACTTCTAAAGAAAATCATAATGGATAGTCGGTTTAGGAAAACTACAATATATTGATATTTTCATTTGGCCGCAAGTCTTGTTAATTAGGTTGTTTAGTTCATGTGTACCTAAATATCTAATCTTAACTGGACTGTTAGGAGTTACTGTTTGTCTACAATATTTCAAGGTGATCGACAGATCGACTTGTAATTAGAATCTTATAAGAGTCATAATAATATACACGTTATAAGAAATAAGTATTAGCGGGAGACTGGCGAATTACCGAATCACCTTTGGAGAAATTGTGGTATAACTTTTTCAAAAGTAGTAAAATACTTTTATTGTTCAAAACAACAACATTTTTCGTAATTAATGCTTACTTCATCAGGGTTAAGACCTGTGCCACACGCAGCTATAAAAGATGCGGCTTGGCGTTTTTCAGCATATTGCTCCCCGTACATTCTCAATGGGAATTTATGGCGAGTGATATGCTGAAATAGGCCAAGCTGTGTGTGGCACCGCCATTACTCAAAACATTTTTGGCTTGAGCTTTAATTTTCGAGTAGGTACCTAAATCGAGCCCGTAGTTGGAATTTTTTAGGTCAAATAAAAAAAACATTCGCTAGGGGGTTAACGTCAGCTGTTCTCTTTTAAAAGGCTTTGACGTGGCTCTAATTTTTTTAAAACACTTTATTTGCCGAATAAACGGAAAAATTAACAAAAAATCATACAAAAAAGTTTTTTTTTGCTTCCTATTTGTGATGATTGATGATTTACATGTTCCTTGCGTTTACTAGGAGTTTCAGTTGCAGACACCCTATAAATGTGTATTTTTTTACATTAGCTCCAAGCAGCTAAAGTAGTTCCCGAGGAAAACAATTCACCTCAGGGCCTATGTCATATTATGTGGAGGGTCTTTTTAAGAAAGGAAATTCTGGGAAGCAAAAAGGTTTGAGGAGTGGATAAGAATCTGGGGTCTGTCCCGATCCGGCCTGCCACGCAGTTGGTGGGCAAATGCATCCGCCGCCAGGACCCGCACAAACCTCACTCCATGAACCCGAGCACCAAACGTAGCAAACCACTTGGGGTGACCAATGGCAGTGGTGTTGGTTATCCAATAAATGGTTCCCGGGGCGGCAGTACCTACCCATGAGCGCCTCCCGAATTGTATTAGTACATAATAAAATAATAAATTGATCTATAAATTTTTGTGCGACCTTCAGTTTGAGTTTAGTGTAATGGGACCCATTTATTAAAAAATATATTATTTTAAATATACCATACACATTATAAATAGTTTTTCATCACATTTGATTTGCGCCATGGTTGGACAGAATGAAAACCGAAGGAGCGGAAGACGATGGTAGCTCATAAATATACCAAACCACGAAACCACCCACGTCGGACTACTCAAGTTTTGCCACGAACCAAGAGTATCTCCCAGTGATACCCGAAGTATTACTGTAAGTATGCACTACAAGAAGAAAAGACTCCCAAAAGCAGCTTCTTCAAACCTTTTGAAAATCACTTTTTATGAAGCACTATTTAATATCAATTATAACAAATATCGCAGTAATAAGAACCGCGAAATTAGGATAAAAATAAAGATAGCAGATATCTATATGATAGCAGCCACCTCTGGTCTGGCGCTCCAAAATACCTGAAAAATACCTTCGACTCTGTGCAGAACCGGGCGGTCCGTTTGATAGATTCTCCCATCTTAACAGACGGATTGAAATCTTTAGAGCACAGGCGTCGGGTGGGAATGCTATCCTTGTTCTGCCGGTATTTCAATGGAAGATGCTCCGAGGAACTAGCGTCATTGATCCCTTCGGTACCGGTGCATATTCGGGAAACACATCAAACGCGTGCCCAACATGTACACGTTGATATTTGTCACATGAGAACGGGTCGCTTTTTCGACTCGTTCTTGTGTTCAAAAGCTTGGATGTGGAATGATTTGCCGGCCTCTGTGTTTCCTCCTTTTTACAACATGGGTCTCTTCAAGACCAATGTTCATTCCTTCCTATCCTCACAAAGACCCTCCACACAGCATCTTAGATGACATAGGCCCTGAGGGAAATTATTGTAAATACTGTGTAGAGTTACTATAAAAAAGGATCTCTTTGTCGACAACTTTTCGTAAACCAACACCCCTGCAACAAGTCACCCCAAGTGGGTCGCTACGTTTGGTAACTTAGCAGAGGTGCCCGGGTTCATGGTATGAGGTTTGTCTAGATCTTGGCGACACATGCGTTTCCCACCTGCTGTCAGCTGTGTGGCGGGTCGAATCGGGAAAAACCGGTTTAGGGAGACATTTTTACGACTCTCTCGACCCATCACGTTGTACCGCAGTGTGAGGGACGGATTCATTCTTCCGTCACACCTGGACTCATTGACCCCCAGATTCCTTCCCTCCACACACCATCGGCATAGATGACATAGGCCCTGAGGGGAGTTGTTTTCTCAGGGCTTTATTTATTTATTGAAAGCCCGTGGGGCTATTGCAGATATTTATAGGTATTTATTTTACACATGTCAACAATATTATTTACAAACGTCATTTTACAAAGTTGTTTTCTCAGGGTCTCCTGTGTGGAGCTAATGAAAAAAAATGTATCTTTGGGTTGGTCTTTATTTATTTATTGAAAGTCCGTGGGGCTATTGCAGACATTTATAGGTATTTATTATACACATGTCAACAATATTATTTACAAACGTCTTTAGACGCGGTTTTCACCAATAGATAGAGTGATTCATGAGGAAGGTTTAGGTAGATAAGATAGGCTACGAAGCACCGCACAAAGAGGAGACTGATTTTAAATAATACGATAATAGTACGATGATTCAATATATAACAGCCAATATAATTATATATAGCCTGAAATAGTAAGTAAAAGAAAATGTAACATAAGAAATAAGTCTGTGCATATACTCAGATAATTAATAATGTAAATTATAAACCAATGAAACAGAAGAAAAAATAATGTAATTTACTCGCAAGGTTTAGAACAACATTAAAGCAGAGATTAAAAAAAATAAGAAGAGTTGTATGTACCTATAAAAAACTAATATAGGATAGAAATAAAACTATATTCAAAGATGTATACGCCATGTGAGGTCGTCCAGATAAGAATATAATAAATATAATAATCCACATAAAAACAATCACAAACTGCGTGCCTCGTACTGAACACGGGTACGTGTTAAAAACCTGTAAAAAACCCGTGCACGATTGGATGCCGCTTGCCTTCTATTGAACACGGGTTTGGAAGGAGAAACCCGTGTTGGTTTCGAGGCATGGTTGCCTCCTATTGAAAACGGAAAAGGATATACGCGGTCCGGGGCCGCAAAGCTGAATACGCCCTCTTTAAGAAGTTGATCTAATTTTACAAGCTTTTTATTCAGATAAGCAATGTGATATTTTAGTCTTTTTAAATCCATCTTCAAGCTACTTATGTACTTTTATATTATATGTATTTATATTATACTATCTTCTATGTGTACTTTTATATTATATGTATTTTGTCAATGCTCTTCATATCCTTACTATCCTTTCATTGTCATCTCTCTTTTTTTATTCGTGTTATAATATTATATTGTTAATGGACTATTTGTCCGTAAATAAATAAATAAATCACACGGGCCTCTGGTCCAGGGGGGCCTCCAAACGCCTCCATGTTCCCTTGTTCAAATCCTAAACAAGGCTTTAAGGCACCAGGACACTGTAAATTTTGTTTTCCTTTCATTTTCTGAAGTGGTTCGCTACGTTTGGTGACTGAGTAGGGGTGCCCGGGTTCAAGGGGTGAGGATTGTCCAGGTCTTGGGGGCGGATGCGTCTCCCCACCTGCTGCATGGCGGGCCGGATCGAGAGAGACTGGTTGCGCTTTTGACCTTTCCATCTCTCAACTCATCGCATTGCACCGCAGTTGGAGGGATGGATTCATACGTCTGTAACTCCTGGGCACACTGACCCCCAGATTCCTACCCACCCCTCACACCCTTTTCCTTCCCACGACTTCCTCTCCTTCCTTTCCCTTAAAAGGCCCTCCACACAGGAGACCCTGAGGAAAAAAAATCCCCTCTGGGCCTATGTCATCTTTGGGAATGCTGTGTGGAGCTAATGTAAAAAAAATCTGAAAGATGCATTTGTTAATAATGCTCTATGTTTCGTAACGCTTAGTTGGATCTCGATGGGTTTGTTCTGTTTCACATACGAAGGCCAGAATTCAAACCTATTGGTGAATTCGCACTTGGGTGCTTACCCTGGCTGATATCGGTCCGCTAACAAACGTTGTCAAGGAGACCAAAGATTGTATTCAGTCTACGGGGTTAGTATATTTATGCAGTCTACTTATCGTCAAGCTTATGTCAACATCTTATCGTTTCTATCGGATAAGCAAACAGACTCAAAAGTAAAATTACCGCCGGTAATTAATCATTTATCGTTATAATTGACTTGCAACTGCCTGTGGTCATCCAGACTCAGCCAAACGAACCACGAGGGACCCCAAACCGGGCATGATCGCCAACTAACTATCGTAAGTACCCTTGTGAATTACCTTCGCTATTTGTTGCAGTTAACATACTATATCGGGATCCACAGGCATAGCACGCATAGAGTGCTTTACTCTAACCCACGTAAGGTTATGCCACCAGGGCTAATCATACACTCTATCCAAATGTTTTAAGGTAATTCGTAAAATTGACGGAGATACAGCATTTTATATGAAACCGTTTGTATGTTGAATCATCCTTCAACTAAACTTTGAGCGCGTTTTTCTCGAAACTACGTTTTTCTAAACTACGTTGACAACATATCAGAAAAACTATAGATCCGATTTGCATGCACCAAGTCTAAAACTGTTCGAAAATTCCGTCACTATGGCACTACCTAGGAATTTTTTTATAAAGGGCCCCCTTCTATTTTTTTTATGAACGATGAAAATTTTCAAAAAAAAAATGGAAAATTAAATTCGCTGGTTCTCTATTTTTTTTTTTTTTTTGATATCAAAATTTCCCTACGTGGTGCCATAGACACTGGATTTTCGAAAAGTTTAAGACTTGGTCCATGCAAATCGGATGTGAGTATAGTTTTTTTAACATGTTGTCAACCAAGTTGAAAATCGTGGTAAAAAAGTTTCGAGAAAAATGCATTCAAAGTTTTGCTGAAGGATAATTCAACTTACAAACTGTTTCACATAAAATGCTGTATCTCTGTCAATTTTACGAATTTCTCTGTCAATTTACGAGAGCATTCTTAACAAATGCATCTTTAAATAATAATAAAAAATGACAATCTATTTTTTTTACAGTGTCCTGGCGGTGCCAAAGTCTTGTTTAGGATTTGATCAAGGGAACACGGAAGCTTTTGGAGGAGACGGGGGCGTTTGGAGACCCCCAGGACCAAAGGCCCGAGGCGCGCCGCCCCTTCCGCCCCCGCCGTTCACCGGTCAGGACATAGAGCCTAGAATGCACGAATGATCACAGACTCGACGGAATTTAGAGCTAAAGTTGAAACTCACATTTTCAGACAGTCGTATCCATAACCTTCATCTTCACAGCCCGAGACATTGTAAATAACTAATCGTGTAAAAATGTAAGTAAATAAGAACTTGTAAGCTCTTTAAGATCGAAAACTAAAAGATTATGAACTTATTATCTTGTGTTTAATTTAAACCTATTTCTAAAAAAATGTGTTATATATTACCATCCCCATATCGGGTGAGGTCCAATTCTTGGCGGCGAAAGCGTCCGCCCACCTGCCGCGTGGCGGGTCGGATCTAGAGACACTGATTGAGGGAGGTCTTTCGACCTCCAGCCGGACTCTCTCAACCCATCGCGGTTGGATATCGGACACATCGCGGTTGGATGTTGGACATCGCGTCCCTCCTGGACGCACTAACCCTCAGATTCCTACCCACCCCTCATACCCTTTTCCTTCCCATAACGTCCTCTCCTTCCTTTTCTAAAAAGACCCTTCACACAGGTTCCCCAAAGATGACATAGACCCTGAGGGGAATTATTTTCCTCAGGGCCTCCTGTGTAGAGCTAATGTAAAAAAAAACAGAAAGCTGAAAGTAGAAAGTAAAAAAATAGAATGAAAAAAGTACAAAGTTAAAAGTGAAAAGCAAAAAAATTATTTCCCATTGGCTTTTTGAAATGGTTAGTTTGGTACCAATTTTTTTTTTATATTAGATAGATCCACAAACAGATATAAAAAGAAGTAATGTAAAACACAATCATAATAACTGAGGGAGCGGACGCGCGGATCGGCAGAGACGGGGGACGATGAAATGAAAGGCGTCAGTCGATGTATTGAGTCAGTCTTTATTGCTGCTACGTAGCGATGGTAAAGTTGGTGTAGAGTAACAAGGTACAGACAGGAGCGATGATGATGAGGCTCGTAGGTGATGCTGTGATGAAGGTCGGTGATGCAGTGGTGTAGCAGACCACGGGTCTGCATGTCTCCAGCATGTTGTTCCGCACCGTGGTGGTGGAGAAGACCTTGACGTCCAGGATGGATGCTCGACGCGGTGAGTCGCGGAGATGGGCTGCGGTAAACTTCGTGAGGAGAATGAAGTCTCAGTGGCTGAGAAGTTGCTGCCTGCGTGACAAGAAGGCCCGCCGTGGGACTTGTCGTGGGCAATTGTGTCTCTTGAGCTAATGGTGCGATGGACCATGTTAGCTGCGAGATATTGCGTCCTCGAAGGTTGATGATGCACCGGCACAGGATCAGGTACGTCGCCGTGGACCTGGCGGTTACCGCACTGGAGCGTTATCACTTGATGCACTGTCTATGTGTGTTAGTGAGCTGTTACCGATACTAGAGACTGGAACTGGCTGACTGACTAGCGCTGTGTCGCTGCGCTGTATATAGCCGACCGCGTAAGTAGCTTTCCGGAACGCCAAGTAATGTCGAGCGCCCGCGCAAAGCAGAGAAGCCTCTGGAACATTCCGCGGCCGTAAGAATGTGACGGCTGTTGAGTCGAGGCCTTTCGATGCGCTTCCCGAAATGTGTAGCCGTATGCGGCGTGAAACACTACAACTGTAGGTAGATTGTACCTTTCGAGAATATGCTGGCTGTATCAGTGGCGGCGCAAGGATTGTGGCTAAAGAGGGCGACCGGTACTAACTAAAGATTTTAACCACTTTTAAAAACCGACATATTTCGAGAGCGATGCTTACTAAAATGTTTTTATGAATTAAAATGGTGCCACAAAATAAATTTGCTGATTTGAAGAAGTTTTCTTAAGGTCATTTCATAATTTTTTTCCAGTCCTAAAGAGTCGTAAATTCTCTAGTCATTCAAAACAAATATCGACTCTATTTTTACCATTAATCTTCTCAAAAATGATCTTCTCGTCTTCTTATCAACAGTAATGGAGGGTAGCAAATGTAAAATCATGCAATGTCCAGTGTCCTCCGCGTGCAAAGTAGTATTTTCCCATAAGTGTGTGTTTAATAGGTAAGCATGCTTTCTGAATATATATATTTTTTTATTTAAAGAAATATTAACATAGTACATAATTCATATTGTTTACAACTTTTTAATGTAATTTTTTTATATTTATATTGGTAAGTATATAACATGTTTCTTGATTTAATTTAATACCTCCCTAATTGAGAATAACTCGTGTTTAGGGAGGGAATTTTTACAAGATTTGTTTAATTTCTAGAATTATACCTATAATTAACACTATATACACTCAATTTATTAGCGTACATATATGCACTGAAGAACAGATAACATATATTAAAAAAAAAAACAGACAGTTCTTTAAAATATATAATATATAATGCATAACCTTTACGAGAGTGTATTGTTCGTTTGAAAAGGCAGAAAAAAAAAGTGATAGTATCTATAAAAAATCAATGAGATATTTACTGATTCTAATTAGCTAATTTATTTATGATATTATTATTTAATTTATTTTTAAATTTATTGTAATCAGGTTCTAATCTTAGCTCTGTCCCAAGTTGATTAAACCACACCACTCCATTGTACGTGTAGTAGTGTTGTCCAAAACTGGTACGCATCAATGGCGTGCATAAGCGACCCGCTGTGTTTTGTCTATTGCTCTCAACGCGTACTAAGGCGTGCAACTTCTTCGAGTGATCTTTGTGTATTTGAAGCAGCGTATTTTTTATGTATGTGTTTTTTAGAGGTGGGACTTGAAAGTCTTGAAAAAGTTGTGAGGTTGAATAATCTGATGGTTTTTTAGTAATAATTTTGATTAATAGTCTCTGAGTAATTTCTAATATGTTTGTAAATAGGTAATAAAATTAGATAGAACCTAAGAACTCACAATAAATTGTACAGGACCTTGGGTGGGAATCCGACGCATTCGTCCACTCGGCCACTGGCTGGTTAAGCTGATATATTTTAAAGGTTTCCGTTTTAAACATTACAAAAATATTTTCGTTTAAAAAAATTACAAAAGAATTTCGTGTAAATATTGCTGGAATACTGACTCTTGGAAAAATAAAAATCGAAAGAGTTATTTATTTCTTCTAACACAGCAAACTTATTTTGTGGCACCATTTTAATTCAAATTAATAAGAATTATTTATTAATTTGAATTATTTATTGGTTTGCACTTTGACCTAGAAATTTTTCCGTGTGTTTTGTGAATACAATAATTAATAATTTATATTCCACTCCCTTTCGCCTGGTTGAAAAACGTAGTTTTAAAAAAAACGCATCAAAGTTTTGCTGAAGGATAATTCAACATATTTCAAACGGTTTCACATAAAATGCTGTATCTCTGTAAATTTTACGAGTTTCCTTTAAAATATTTGGTGAGAGCATTCTTAACAAATGTGAAAACTTAAGAAAATTTCGCCTGCGGAGCTTTTCCGTGTCTTTGTGAAAGTTGTAACTGATTTTCTACTCCAAATAATCTCGAAATTACTGCATACGCACTGTCTTGCACGAATCCCTTCAATAAAAAAAATTGAAAAAAAAGTGGATTGTTGGTTGATTTTCCTGAAAGTTTACGGCTTTCAAAAGGTACCTACCTTCAAACTTAGTATTCCCATAGGCTCTTTTATGGCTTAAGACGACCCTGTTGAACGCTGAGTATGTACATATTTCTAGTTTTTTCTGACTACTTCCTCGTTCCTTTCCTGTAAGTCTATAAAAAAAATTAAGCTACCTCCCACCCCCTTAGCTTGGAAGCTGGCGAAGCGAGGCCCGTGTAAGCATTGAAATTCTTCGACCTCCTCGTGTAGTTCACGCATAATCACATTTTGCATTGATACAACAATACAACGACCAAATACATTAATACAACGACCTACTTGTATAATATAAGTACGAATATCACCTTTGCTTGTATCACCTTCGATATCCTATTCTTACAATTCACGCATTGTAAAGAAAGGAAAACAATAAATCATTATTATTATTATTATTATATTATTATTATTATTATTTCGCATTTTGATATTGATTTTCGTCGACCTCCTCGTACATTATACGAATATCACACTTTACATTGATATTCTTATTCTTCAACCTTATCGTAAAATACACAAAAATCAGAGTTTTGCGGTTTCATAGGCATCGACATCGGGGAACCCCCTTCAAATCAGCACCATCCGAATCGAATGCTAAATGATTCTAAGGATATACTTACTTATTTTATTTAATATGATCTAAGACGTTTTTTATGACTCAACGATAAAGTGAATCAACGGAAGGATTGCTATTGCGCTACATTATGGCAAGAATAACTTATTCAGTCAATATAAAACGAGATGCAAATATTCTCCTGAGAAAACTTGTTTAGCAAATGTATCGGCACAAAGCAGCCTTATACGGCCTTAACCCAACCGGAAACTGCTCTAAATATGTGGCCAGGTAGGAAGCGCCCACGCACCCCCGCCCTCGGACCAACTCGCTCCAGCCAACCTCAGGTCTCCGGCACCAGCACTCACCAACACTGCAACACCCGCAGTCTCAAGTCACCTTCAGTCTCTCGCCTCGTGCGTTCACAACACACATTGAACAGAAGTTAACGGTGCCATTGCTTCAGATTTACCTGTCTAATTGGCGGCTGGTACAATGGAGGAGACGCGCCGCGTGCAGCGCACATTGCATCGAGTAGAATCTCTCTAAAGCGCTCGCGGATAATCCCATCTACTCTGCCTTCCACTCGCGGAGAAAGTTCCTCCGTTAGGAGAGCCGCGCCGGCATTCTTACTGCGTGCGAGTACTCAGTACATGTAGCGAATGCGAGAACACTATCACAAGGTGCAAGGCGAATCGATCGGACGCGATAACTTTACGTCGCTAATCTAAGAATATTAACTTCAGTGCGTTTGTTTAGTGCAGTTAGTATCGATTACAAGTTTGGAATTCCACAAAAGCGGTGAATTAAGACGGCCACAATGGTCCGTCAACAAGTTGTCGATCTGATACCGGCGTTAAAACGCACGGGATATCAGATCGGATCTGGCGTCCTCGTCATTCGATACTTCTGGAAGTCGGAGGTAATATAAATTTCATGTGAACTATGGGATATGATACATTACCAAGTGTCAGATTGCAAATTTATGGGAGTAAAACCGAACGAAATCGGGTAATTGATGTTAGTTGTTGTCTGGTGTTCTCGCTTGCTGTGTCCGTTTCTGTATTTCTATTCAATTACCCACCCATTGTGTAAAACCGCAGTAATACTAAGTTAAACGGGCGTTTAATGTTTTATTGGCAACCAGTCAAGCCTTTGCATTAGGTGAAATTTCCGTGCTTTAGAATTCTTTGCAGTCTACATATCAAGTGTTCACAGTTCCACCAAGATTAAGCACTATCACATGAAAAGTCATTCAAGTACAATGCGGAAGAGAATGTTAGACACTCCGAAAGTTAACCCGAAGCCTTGGGGTCGAGGGAAGCCCCGGATAGGTCAGGAGACCTTGAGGAGTTTCTCCGCCCCTCATGCCGTGCAGAGCAGTCCGGCCCCGGCCAGGGCGCACACTCCAGCCAGGAGTCTGTCAGCCACGGAGCAGCCGGTATACCGGCACGAGCCAGAAGCGAGACAAGTGGAAGATAAATACGACTTCGCTTACTGCGATGTCACTTCTCCCAGCGAGGAAGAATCTGAGAAGGAAGACGCAAAGATGTCCGAAGAAGGGAGTGAGATATTAGAACCTGGCTCGGTATCAGTTGGGCCACCCAAGAGGGTGGTGGCTGCCCTATTGCCGGGCAGCGGGCTGCAGAGGGCGCAGCTCCGTCCCGCTGTGAAGAGCTTCAACACGCGCGTGCGGGACCTGGCCTCGGTGCTGCCCTCCCCGCGCCCTTACACGCCCCGGGGCGCTGCGCCCGTCCCCGCCCCCGCTGTGGGGCACTCCGTCCGGCCAAGGGCGCCCCCTTCCAGCTGGATGGAAGATGACTTTAAAAGTAAATATACTAAGATTACCATTATTCATATACCTAGTGCATGTACGAAGCTAGTAGCTTTCCCCTAGGAACCTATGAACAGTTGGAAAAAACATTCTCATTATTTTCTGCTATTATTTTTAAGTTGAGTTGGGTAGGTATTTTATTGTTTTATGCAGCGAGTAGAATTTTCTAAAAAGTGTCTCTTTAAATCATAATTATGAATAGAAAATTCAGTATGAAACTTTTGTAAATGGATTCTAATAGTTTACAGGAAGGTAATATCCCATTCATGCTGCGAAGTCAAATGCACTGTGTAGAAACGAAATCTTCGAAAGATGCATTTTTTTGCACTCTTTGCAACTGACTGAAAAACCAGTTCCCCGGCTCATCGGGAGCTTTTCACCCCTAATCCTTCCCAAATAAACAGGAGGAGGACATTAGGATGGTTATTTCGACTATCCACGTTAGGAAAAAATACTCAGAATTTATAGGAAAGTGCAGATTTATTAGAATAGTTTTGAAATAATTGAAAATCGGGAATTCCGAGATTCTATTTCATTATTTTACGATTTAGCGGCTTTGTCAATCACTAGCTGGTTCCCGGCATGCGTTGCAATGCAACATTAAAATAAATACATTGCTTCTCCCTGTATCACCTTTCTCGTGCGTCCCCGTTCCCCTTCCTAGCTAGCTTTATAAATTATAGCCTTCTTCTGATGTACGAGCTATATTATTGTAAAGTTTCATTAAAATCCATTCAGTAGTTTTTGTGTGAAAGAGTAACAAACACACATACATCCATACAAACTTTCTCGTTTATAATATTATATACTAGTAAGATATTTTAAAACGAGCTCTGTGATAAGGGGCCTTTAACGCGTAAAACAAAGATTTGCCGAGTTTTCGATAGCGACGTGTTAGTCGAACCTATTTCCCAGTTAGCCGACGTTTTCTGTACTTCAGGTGAGTTACTTTGAACCTTTGATCTGGAAAGTGGAGAGGAACCGTAAAAGGAGCTGTAATTATTTATTCCGTACGAATAAACCAGCTAACTTAGGTAGACTTGAATGCTAAGTTATTTCCCGTTTACTCGAGGACCATCGATGGTAATATCGGCAAACCACACTTTATTTGGTACAAATAGTAGGTAATTCACAGCACATTCATAGCGGATTTTTTAATACCTAGGCAATATACCAAGACAATTTTTTATACAAAATCTACTTACTGGGATATCTGATATTTGAATTGATTACGGTTAAAAATGAATTTATTGATATCAAAAAATATTTTATACTAAACTTTCGTATTTTCCTCTGATTGTTGACGAATTATGATGGTTCAAAATATTGAAAAATGTTTAGTCAGATATTGTAATAACACTAATAAGATAATAAATGACAAACAAGATAAAACCACACATTTAACATCCCTTAATGCAATACTAACTCAAAACAAGTTGTTACGGGGGGGTTTTAAAAGTAATACATTTTAATAAAACAACTTTAGTGTTATAGTGATGATCAGGTACCCACAGATTTTATCCCGTAGGAAGCGCCAATTCTGGACGGGTTATGGTTCCCGTCAAGAATACCTGTGGTTCCCAAATATGCTCAGGGGGTGGATTTTAAACCATGATGTGTGTCGCTCTCCAAAGGAATGGTGTGTCAGGTACATAATTTAAAAGGCAGAGTTGTGAGAACAAGCTTATAATTATTATAAAACAAATGGCAATCAGGGTTTTTAAATATGTCATTTCACTTACCCCCATGAACCGACCTCCTTTATTGTGTATACTATCGCTAGCTAACTAATAAACTGTCCATCTAGTGGCTGCCAGGCCCAGGCAGCATTTTCCCATGCAGGATCTGGATGGCCCTCACGAGGCCGAGATCTGGAGACAGTTCCGCCGCCAAAGTTGAAACATCAAGCGGCCTTACGCCGCGATCAAATTAGTTAAGTCTTCCCGCCGCCAAAGGGAAATCATCAGGGGGCCTGTCGCTAGAAGAATTATGAAGGAGGGAGACCGCCCTCAGTCCAGACGAGAGTCAAGGTCGGCGTAAATTTACTTCTCCCTCACAAAGAACGGCAAATTACATCACGGGCTAACGGTACACCGGTCATCCGTCAAAACAGGGCTCTGTCCCAAGTGTGATCGCACGTATTACATCTCGATTGAAATATATCCTGGGTTTCTAGCACGCCTGCCGCCATTTTACGTTGCAGGAAACTCGACTAATCCCAATACAGGGATTCAATCCTTCCGAACACACAATGCGTACCCATTAATACTTTCACCGCCCGACCTTATTTAAAGTTAAAAGGAATTATTTTCCCGTTCAAATACTAAGTTTCTCACAAAACTCTTGACTGTCGCGTGGTTAGACACGGGGCCCAACTCTCCCGAATCTACCCACGCAAGAAGTGACGTATATCGCCGGAACTGTCTAGATGTCGCCCCAGGCCGTCGATCAAATCAAAGCTGGCACACTAATAATTAATAACAAGTTCCTACCTAATTACGATTTCGACGGGTAGGGTTGTTAGGATGCAGTACAAATAATAAAGATGTTAATAATTATATTTAAAGTAATACGGATTTGTACTGCATCATAACATTACCCCCCTCGCCACCAAATGTTTGCCCCCAAACATGTAATTCACACAAAACAACCTGATCCTATGCTGTCTAGATCGGTCCACGGGATTTCTAAAACAGTAAAACAAAATTATAAAATACAAGCAAGCAGTGAGCAGTAAAATTTGGAAAAGTAAATGACAAGAAAGAAAAAAAATATATTAGATTTGTCAACAACTTATTTCGAATGGGTGTTTCGCAACTCCAGTCGCACTCCATCAAGCTTAAGGCCGGATGGCCAGGTTTACGAAACAACCATTCTTTTTATAATAGGCTTACGAATAATGATGCTGGGAAGCATAGAAAGAAGCGGTGTAACGCGAACGGAGTCCTCAAGCACTCGCCGTATGAAGTACAATGAGTGTTGAAAACCGAACTAAGCCACGAACTGCCGTTAGCGTTACAACTGCAATACAATAATACAACTTAAGAAAATAAGGACTTAACAGTAAACATAAGAAATAATTAAAATCTAACACCTTTTGAACCAACAACGCAACAACGACACTTAAATGCCTTAAGGCAACACTTTCCTTAAATAGGTTTTTAAAGAAGCCACATAGGCATCACTTTTTAGGATGGAAAACCAATCCTCACATAACACTGCCTCTACTTCTCCATAGGAGATAAGAAAAACACTTCGTTGATTACCTAACTATCCTATCTAACTAGGTCGCATGGGGGTGCATACCAGAGAAATGGCGTAGTTAATACAGAGTGTTAAATTGTCAACAACCATCGCATAAGAATGGTACCAATGTAATAATGTATACATCCATCAATATAGAAGGTGCAATCGGGTCAAGTGATATGCCACTATCATCAGTATAAGAACCGTTAATAGGTTTGATGCATTAGTTTAATGAAACTTTCCATGTTATAAATTAATTAATTATATAAATAAACTATAAAGAAGAGTAACAAAATAAATAATGAAATTTGATTATTCTAAGGGTCAATCCAACCATAACCAAACTTACTTATAACTAAATACAATGAAAATTTTTTGCAATTTTTAAATATTATTTATGCAAGAACAACTAGTGTGTTCACCAAAATGACTATCAAGAGGTCAATAAGTAAGCAACAAATACAAATTAACAATATTTTGAAAAGAAAAAAAAAGCTCAGAACACAAGGAAAGGTTTCGCAACATCTACATATGCTCTGGACTCTTTAATAAAATTAGATACAAAAAAAAAAAAAAATATGACTGAAGTGACTTAAAATGTGGAAGGAACGGAGTTGGCACGTCGTTCCACATTATAAGCTTGTCCTAAACTAAAAAAGAAAAAATAAGGAAGATATGTATCTTGTTTCATCAGCAGGAAAGCGAATTTTTATTTATATTTTATTATTGGAAAGTCTAATTTAATTACTAAATTTAATATTTATGTGCACCGTTTGATGCGGGCTTAAAATTTGAATCTTGGACCTGTCGAGACATCTTTTGTAAAGCCATGTCACTATATGCATATCAATATTAATGATGAAACAAGAACAATCAGCGTTTGTACACATATAGTGGAAAACAAGGCTTCCTTATTTTGCCCATCTTGAAACGAAGGAGACAGTCGGGTTGTAACTACTTGCATTTCAAAATGTATACAAACAAATATTACATAGTACGACAAATTAACCTAAGGCACTTATTTAGAGAGAAATGCTGTTATGCTCTTGTAAAACAACATACACGATTCAAAAGAGCATTTAACTGACTATTCATCCGTTCACCTGAAGTCTATTATACGCATAATCTGTTTATAACTAAAACTAATGCTAATAAGGTATATTTCTAATCCATTCAATTCGAGTACTATTACCGGAGTTGATGGTTATGTTTCAAAGGAGTAACTTATGAAATAAAAATATTAGATTTATAAATACGCCCACGCGGAGTAGTTAACAAAAATTTCCCCGAAACGAACCTAGGACAGGAGAAGAGACTGTCAGAACGCTAGGAATTCTTCAACCCGGTTGATCAGGCCTGGCTGAAATAGAAACTGGATTAAATCCTCCATGTTTATGGTAAAAAAAATTACACGTCAAGTGTGTGACATTAAATTATTGATTGAATTATTTACCGTTCTTACTTTTTATTATTTAATATCGTTTACTGATTGTATGGGCTTGACAAATAATTGGCTCTTTTTAAGAGTCTAATATAAAATAATGTAAAGGATTTGATTGTGTATATTTTTGACTTGCATTGTGAGAATAATAAAGTGATTAATTTAATCACTTGTAGTATGTCCAATAATGATCAGCGTGACAACGGACCTTCTATCTCCGGCAGCCTAATCATCTGCGGCAATAGATCCTCCGCCTTCACCCTGATGCTGGAGCATACCGATTCCGAAACGTCGGGCAACGACCCTCCCATGAACAGATCCCTTATCTGCCCATAGGTACTTCGCCTCCCGGAATTATGATGAACGTTCGATCAATTCGAATCGTTACGAATAGGTAGCAACATACACTACTCTCATCTTCGGAATATGTGGACAAAAATTATGGTATAAAGTATCAATCTTCAAATTGTACTCCCATAATTTTTTTTTGATGATGTTTAAACTGATGTTTCTCGCGGTACCTCAAGTACAGCATGACAACAATTACCAGAATAACTACATCAATGTCCCCTAAAAAAATTTTTTGTGAAAACAAAAAAAATTCTCCAAGTCCACAAATTACCAAAAACATTACGCCCGTTTTTGAAAATATCGATAATAAATATAAAATTTATAAAATTGTCACGAATGACAATAAACTGAGTTAAATTCAGTTTGCATAATAAATCTGTACTAGATTTGTTAATGTTGATGGTTGAAATTGATCATTGATATTGTTGTTGATGATTGATATAAAATTTTGATAAAACAAAATAATTTAATAAAAAAATTTTGTCAACCCTGTTTAAAAAAAACAAGAAAATAAAATAAAGTATTTCATTTGACAACCCTGAAAAAATAAAATTTTTCAAATTTTTTTTTTTTATTTGACAACCCTGTTTGTTTTTACCAAAACTAAAACAATTTTTTTTTGTATATTATTTGTGCCAACCCTGTATCAAAATTAAAACATAAAATATTTCATTTGTTATTCCCGCTCTTATTTAAAAATTAAAAAAAAATGAAATTTTATTTGCATATGTATGTTCCCCATTTACATGAAAATATATTTTTTTAATTCCAATTAAATGAATATGTAAGTAGCCCCTATATATTTTTTTTACAAAATACCATTTAAATTAATATGTATGTGGCCCATTTATTTCACAAGAGTAGTTGATTTTATTTCCAACCTTTATTAATCAAATATCCGCCGTAATGTAGCGGAGACGCAAACCAAAGCTAGGCGGACCTGAATTTTCGTAAAGGCCACAGATGGAGTTAATGTCGATAACTTTGTAATAGACTAGACATATTATTGTTCACCATAATTAATATCCGGTATTAATATTTGTTTTAATTCAAGACTTAAGCAAGCAAAAGTACAGGTACAAAATAATTTATAATCTTCAAGGATTATTAAAATAACACATACCTGTGGCATCTTTACTTTGAAATATAATGCATACAGGTTATGCCATTAATAAATGTTCATAAACTTCAGTGTGAACAGATGAATTTAAAGATAAAACACACAACACTTGAAGCGCGACACACATATAGCCATTTTTTAGTTGGTAGCCAAATTGTTACGTGGGTGGATGTTAAACCATGATGTGTGTCGCTCTCCAAAGGAATGGTGTGTCAGGTACATAATTTAAAAGGCAGAGTTGTGAGAACAAGCTTATAATTATTATAAAACAAATGGCAATCAGGGTTTTTAAATATGTCATTTCACTTACCCCCATGAACCGACCTCCTTTATTGTGTATACTATCGCTAGCTAACTAATAAACTGTCCATCTAGTGGCTGCCAGGCCCAGGCAGCATTTTCCCATGCAGGATCTGGATGGCCCTCACGAGGCCGAGATCTGGAGACAGTTCCGCCGCCAAAGTTGAAACATCAAGCGGCCTTACGCCGCGATCAAATTAGTTAAGTCTTCCCGCCGCCAAAGGGAAATCATCAGGGGGCCTGTCGCTAGAAGAATTATGAAGGAGGGAGACCGCCCTCAGTCCAGACGAGAGTCAAGGTCGGCGTAAATTTACTTCTCCCTCACAAAGAACGGCAAATTACATCACGGGCTAACGGTACACCGGTCATCCGTCAAAACAGGGCTCTGTCCCAAGTGTGATCGCACGTATTACATCTCGATTGAAATATATCCTGGGTTTCTAGCACGCCTGCCGCCATTTTACGTTGCAGGAAACTCGACTAATCCCAATACAGGGATTCAATCCTTCCGAACACACAATGCGTACCCATTAATACTTTCACCGCCCGACCTTATTTAAAGTTAAAAGGAATTATTTTCCCGTTCAAATACTAAGTTTCTCACAAAACTCTTGACTGTCGCGTGGTTAGACACGGGGCCCAACTCTCCCGAATCTACCCACGCAAGAAGTGACGTATATCGCCGGAACTGTCTAGATGTCGCCCCAGGCCGTCGATCAAATCAAAGCTGGCACACTAATAATTAATAACAAGTTCCTACCTAATTACGATTTCGACGGGTAGGGTTGTTAGGATGCAGTACAAATAATAAAGATGTTAATAATTATATTTAAAGTAATACGGATTTGTACTGCATCATAACAAAGTACTTGTTCTCCGCGCTTCATACATTTTTAATATTTCATACAGTGAATTCGGTTTTCTCAACTCAGCAATCTCAGCACCTAACAACTTTAAACCTAAAATAATAAATAACTTTCACACAATACATAATATTATTCAACACAGGCTAGATCAATCCCTTTTGTCTCCCTCTCCCTCCCACCACTCCATTCCCATGGGCTTTTTTCTATTATAATCCATTAATAATTAAGAAATAATATCAATGAAAATCTATTATTGGTTCAATACATATTTTACCATACCTTATGAAATATTTTAAACTGTTGGTTTTCATTTCAAAACATACACGCAAATTTAATAAATCTCAAATTATGCAAAATTAATTGTTTAGCACGGGAATCCCAACGAGCAAGACCTAATTTCCAAATAATAAATAAGCTGTATTACGTAGTAAGTATATAAATAAACGAACAAGCATAAATAGTGAATTATGTCATGGTTATTAATTTTATTTGTCAGACCAATCAACATTATTAATATGAACGTGAATAAAATTGTTCGTAGCAAACAAACTAAAGCACACTTGAGGGAGTGTTGCCATGTCCCAAAAATGAAAATGTTTCAGGGATGAAAAAACCATTTTTAGCATGTTTTAAAGATTCAAAAACCATGTAAACAGACGGATTGCAAACTTTAGAGCACAGGCGTCAGGTGGGAATGCTGAGTTCAACAACTCGGCTGTGGAACGATTTGCCGGCCTCTGTGTTTCCTCCCTCCTACAACATGGGTCTCTTCAAGACCCATGTTTACTCCTTTCTTTCCTCAAAAAGACCCTCCACACAGCATCTTCAAAGATGACACTCCTGTGTGGAGTCAATGTAACAAAAAAAAAGTAAAAAAAACATATTTTTCGAAAGCTTTTTATTGAGAATATGATTAAGAAATTAGCGGTACCCAAGTAAAGAATCTATTATGCTTTATGAAAACAATCATTTTATAATTTTCCTTTGAATAAAGGAAAAAAAATACGTTTAAAAAAAAAAATTTTTTACGAAAGAGTTTTTACTTAAAAAAAACAGTTTTTTTATACAGTTATCACGTTCAATTTTTAGTACCTACTTTAAAAACATAAATAACTTCCATTTTTAAAAAGTTTTTTCAAGTCATTGGAAAAATTATTTTACAATTTCAATATATATTATTTTTACAATTTACAAAGGTTAGTGAAGGTAGGTACCTAATTATTTATTATTTAAAATTCTATTTATAATTTACATACATGATATTATTAAAACTATTAAACATTACAAAATTAGAATATTTGCAGACGATACCTTAATCTATATTTCGTGTGAAGATTACATATGTAGATGCGATTAACAAAATAAACGAAGACCTACAAAATATATCAAAATGGCTGAAATTAAACAAATTTAAACTGAACGTAAACAAAACAAGATATATGGAAATAGGAAATAAAAAGCGTTACACAGGGTTAAATTTGACACTTAATGGTGAATAGATTGGAAAAGTAAATGAAATCAAATACCTGGGTGTAATACTCGATTCAAAACTGACTTTCACAGCAAACTTTGAATATGTGCTAAAAAGGTAAATTTTCTTAGAAGACTAACACATAAATTAAATAGAAACACTACGGAGCTCATTTATAAAACTATTGTTGCTCCACAATTGGAATACTGCTCTACGATGTTATATTTGGCCAATGAAGGAAATTTAAACAAACTAGAAGTTATACAGAACAGAGCTATGAGATGTATACTGGGGAAAGGCAAATACGCAAGGATTAATCAAATGAGAGAGGAGCTAAATTGGATTCCAATAAAAAAAAGACTTCTATTTAATGTGCTAATTTTTGTGCATAAAATTATGAAAAACCAAATGCCAAAATACTTTAAGGATGAAATTGTTTTTAATACAGACGTACATAATTACGAAACAAGAAATATAAACAGAGTTCGATTGCCATAAATGAAGAAATCAAAATCACAGAACTGCCTAATGTATAGAGGACCAAAGATGTACGATGAAATGCCTGAAAGTATGCATGAAGAATGTAGAAAGAATGAATGTATTTAAAAAGAATTGTTATGCTTACTGTAAAAATATTTAAATTTATCGGTAAATATCGGTTGGGACTGGACACGCTTATTACGAACTTGTAATATCAGTTATCCTTTTTCTTTCTTTATCTTCATCCTTTCTTTTATTTTATCTCCTCCTCTTCTTTGTGTTACATTACTTCTTTTATATGTTTCATACATATACTATATAAAAATATATAGACATATTATATAATATAAATGATTTTTCTAGCCTAATGTTAATTATATTACCTATATTTAGTTTTATACTCATATATATAAAAAAAATTGTGTTACTTTACCATTAGTAATTTTTTTTTTCTAACTACATTCGTTTTCTCCGCCTTTTTTGTCACGAGCTTTGCTCCTAAAAAAAGGTGTAAACGTAATAAACAATGTATTCTTGAAATAAAAACTTTATATAATGTATTAACCATGTAATATTTTAAAAATAAATATATTAAAAAAAAAAAAAAAAAAAATTTTTTAGAAAAAAACTTTAGATTCTTTTTTTTTTTTTATTTATTTATTAACCAATACATATAGTATACAATTAAACAAAATATATATAATATATAATATTGGTGGTAACAATACCTCCCTAATTGAGAAATTCTCGTGTTTAGAGAGGGAGCACTATCAGGTTGACAGTACTATACATACTTGACAGTTGTTACAATTTGGATGTATGTAGAACTACTTTTTTTTAAATATATGCAATGAATAATAAGTTTGTAATTTTTTTTTTTGTGCAAAATGGAATTTTTTTTTACAATAAAAATATAAGTTGGCCTTTTTTTTTTGTACATATACATAATGTGAATTTTCATACATAGAGAAAATATAAGTTGAAATTTTTTTGTTCAGAATGGAAATATAAGTTGGCACATCGTAACACATACCTAAATCTAATAAATAGTAAAATGTTTTTTAAGTTTTTGTTTAAAAATTTCATAATTCCTTTCGGATTGCATTTCTTTGGGGAGTTCGTTAAAGCATTTTATGGCTGAGTATGTGTAATGATGTTGGGCTGTTGTTGTATTAAGTTTAGGGATTATTATTTGTCCTAAGGTTCTCGGCCTGGTGCTAAATGACTGTGTTGTTAGTTTATCTTTGTGGATTTGAAGTAATGCATTTTTTTGATAAATTTTATTTAGTGGTAATACTTTGAATTCATCGAATAATTTTTGGGTTGAATAGTCTAATTGTTTCTTTAGAATAATTTTGATAAGTCTTCTATGTACTATTTCAAGTGGGGTTAAGTTGGTTTTAAACGCTCCTCCCCAGCCTATTATTCCGTATTGTAGAACTGATTGGGCTAATGCATAGTAAACCTTTAGTAGCATAGATTTTTGTAGAATATTTCTAAGTTTGAGGAATACGTAATAAAGTTTACGTATTCTGTTAACAGTTTGTGCAATATGTTCTGTCCATTTAACATGTTGATCTATAATTATGCCTAAATATTTAATATTACTTTTTTTTTAGATTTTTGAGCATTTAGGTGAATTGCAGTTGTCCGTATAATTATTACAAGAGTTATGAATAGTAATATTGGAATTTATTGTTGGATGGAATTTGTCTGATAATGTAAAGGTCATGAAATAGGTTTTGTCAGAGTTTAAGGAAAGGTAGTTGTCATCCAACCATTGTTTTAGGTTATTTATTTCTACATTCGCGGTTTGATAGGCTTCTTCCCAAGTTTTTTTTTCTATGATTAAAACTGTGTCGTCGGCGAAAGATATGATTTTTCCCATTTTTGGTACTGTAAGCATTTCATTCACGTAAATGATAAACAATATTGGACCTAGAACTGTCCCTTGAGGAATTCCAAATTCGGAATAGGTGGGTTCACTCAACATATTGTTAATTTTTACGTGTTGGTGTCTTTTATGAAGATAACTTTTAAACCATTCTTTAACTGTTCCTTGGATTCCAATTTTTTCTAATTTTTTGATTAGCTTCCTGTGGCTTATACTGTCAAATGCTTTCCTTAGATCGATGAATATGCTTAGACATTTATTTCCCGAGTCAAGAGCTTTATAGATTATAGAGGTTATTTTTGCAATTGCATCTTGCGTACCTAAATTTTCTCTGAAGCCGAATTGGTTATCATTAATGATTTCATTTGAAGTGATATGTTTAGTTAATTGTGACTTTACGACTTTTTCAAATATTTTTGCTACGTTAGATATAATAGATATGGGACGGTAGTTTGAGATGTCAGATGTATTTCCTGATTTGAAAATCGGGGTTATTATTGTATTTTTATATATTTTTGGGTAAATTCCTTGCTGTATGCTGTTATTAATGATATGTGCAATTGGTTTTGATATTAATTGTCTCATTTGTTTTAATAAATTTACTGTGATATTATCAAAACCAGGGCTCGCGGACACTCGTAGGTTCATTATAATTTTTTCTATTTCTATTTGGGTGCATTTTTCAAACTTTTCGAAAATATTTTGGCAAGTTTGTGTGGATGTATTGGACGTATTTTTAGATTGAAAAGAGTCGATTTTTTTGGCTAGATTCTCTCCGACTTTAGCGAAGTAGTTATTGAAAATGTTTGCAATTTTAGTTGGTTCTTTTATAGCGTCTATTGTTTCGTTGTCATAAGTTATTTTATTTATTTGTTTATTTTTATTACCATTGCCAATAATGTTATTAATTGTAGCCCAGACTTTTTTGTTATCTTTACCACTATCTTCAATTTTTACCTTGAAGTAATTTTCTTTTGTTGTTTTAATCAAATTTGTAAGATTGTTTCTGTATTTTTTATATGATTGTAATAAAGTTAAGTCATTAGGTTGTTTTCGGGTTTGATAAAACAGTTTTTCTTTATTCCTAATTGAGGTAACTATTCCATGGGTGATCCAGGGCTTAATTTTTCTATGTTTTGATTTTAGTTTGACGTTTTTATGTTTAGTTGCGTTTATTATGTGTTCGCGAAGTGTTTTTTCGAATAAAATTGAAGATTTTTCGGCATCTTCGGTGTTTAATGTCTCTTCCCATTTTTCCAATTTCAATTTTTGTTTAAGAAGTTGTGTGTTTAAGGTTTTTATGTTATACTGTTGTAATGCAGTTTTGGAAAAGGCCATTTTTTTTTTAAAGTCAAGAATTAAGAAACACGTGTAGTGATCGGTAATGTTTGTTTTCCAAATGACAGGTGTTAATTGTGTAGTTGTGTCAGCCTTAGTCCAAATGTGATCAATACATGATGGGTTTTGTCGGGGCACAACTCTAGTGTAATCGTTTATACATGAAATGAAGTTCAGTTCAGCCATCGTATTAAGTAGATCATTTTTTTCGACGCTGTTTGAATTATGACCTATATTTATATTAAAGTCACCCGTCACTATAGTATTTTGACATTTGTTTTTGTTAATTACATATTTGAGGTTCTCTATAAATTGTTGAGTTTTTGAACCGTGGGTTCGGTATACAGCAATAACTTGATAAATCTGATTATTTACTTTTAATTGTAATGCTATGCAGTTCGTGAGAGTCATGTTTACTTCTTTATAAGATACATCTTGATGTTTTTGGTTAACGTAAATAACTAGGCCACTATTCTTGTTAATGTGTGTTTTCGTGTGAATACATGTAAAGTTTGGTAATTGTGGTATATTATCTATATTTACTGTGTTAAGGTGGGCCTCTGTTAAAACAATACAGTCGAGTTCAGTTTTTAAGAGACTAAGAGTACATAATAATTCGTTTATGTTTTTGTAAATACTCCTAATATTTAAGTGCATAATGACTAATGAGTTTGTCTTTTTTTTAAACAGAAGGTTGCATTCATCGACATTATTACATACTTTTTCTGCTATATTATAAGTGCTATCTAGTTCATCCGTAATAATATTATTCATCGGACTTTGAAAACGTGTGTCTTATATAAGAGTTGTTGGGAATACATAGCATAAGTGTATTAATAATATATAACATAAACATAAAAAGTATGTAGAATTTAGGCATGTAGCTAATACAAGACATTATCATATAAAGAATATAAAACATAAGCTTATAAAGAATGTTAAACATAAGCATTAGCATATAAGGTATACAAGTGATATTGGGGTTTGGTTGCTGCGAATATTTCACATAAGCATATAAAGTAAATACAGCATAAGAATAGGTAAATAAAGTATACATATAGTTTTCGCGAATATAAGATCTAGGCATATAAAGAATAAAAAGTATAATCACATTAAGAAAGAAAAACATGATCTTATAAAGATTATAAAACTTAAGCATATAGAGAATATGAATCGAAAACATAAGCATATTAAGTATACAAGCAATATAAGGCTTTGATTGTTGCGAATATTTTACATAGGCATATAAAGTATATATAATATAATCGTAAGTATACACAGTATATATATATTTGCTGCGAATACATAACAAAAACATATAAAGAGTATAAGACATGAGCATGTTAAGACACAACATATACTTCTTGATTCTGTGATTTACATATAGATTTGTGTGGAAAAGTATAAACATATGAGAGTAAGTTATACGAGTATGTCTAAAAGAGCTTTGTTTATTGGTTATTGATTGAGGGAGACAAAATGTTTTTGTTTGTATCGTTAATAATAATAGCAGGTGTCCCGTTATCTTTGCGGACATATATATTTCCTCCCTTTGTCCAGGCGAACTTAAACCAGTTTTCACGTGTAGCTTTTCTCGCGAGAAACCATAGATGCTTTGCGCGAAAGGTCAGATGTTCCGAGATGTAAATTTGGGAACTTGGTCCTGCCATTCCAATGATGGTGGTGTTTAGTTTGTCTTCACGATTTGGGGCTTGCTTGTTGTAGTTTTTAATGTCTCTCAGGAAATCATCACGGTCGATGGTGGTTTTGAATTTCACTACTATTGGCCTGCGTTGATCTTTTTTGGACTTTTGGTTGATACGGTAAGCTGCATCGATGTTGTTGGATTCGTTTTTGGAGTTAGTTATTTTTTTAATGTTAAAAATGTAGTTATTTAAGTTTTCCCCATTAATTTCGGGGATCCCCCTAATTTCTACATTTTTTGACTTATGCTTCCTGTCAATTTGTTCCATTTGGTTTTCTAGGATGTCGATTCTCGTTTCAAGGTCAGTGTTCCTTTTTTCAAGTTTGCTGTTTATGTCCTCTAGATCGTGGACTCGATGTAAAATATCTTCATATTGTTTGCTCATAGCCGCCAGAGTGGCTAGAATCTGGGTATTCTGCTCGAGTAACTTAGAAAGTAGTTCAGTGTCCACAAGGGCGCTACCACTTGCTTTGATAGATGGCACAGCACATAAGCATTGGGTGCATTTTAATTGTGTGCGTCGCTCCTTGCTGAGGCGACGGTAGGAGCTCTCAGTTACTCCACCACAGAGTAAGTGATATGTTCCTTTGCACAGCGTACATATAAAAACGGACTCGTCTGACAGGGTTGGCTCAGAACAGGCTTGGCAATTCATCTTGTGGACTTGTGTTCGTTTTATTTATTTTGATTTTATTTGAATGTTAATTTGTTTTGGAGATTGTTTTTGATACACCTGTTGCCCTCTGTTGGACAAAAGTGGTAAGTTATATATGTTTATTAAAATCAGTAAATACTACTGCCACCTGTTGTTTAGTAGAGTAGAGAATAGATGGTTTAGGTTTATTATTATTTAATAAAAAAGAATCTCAATAAATTTTTTCGCCGGTGTGAGGATTGAACTCGGGCCGGACGGAACTTCGCAATTACTGTAAAAGGAAACTTTTTGGCTTGGGGGCGGCGGAAAATAATGCATTTTAATTTTCAATTGCGTAAATTAAAATTCACTTCGCGAATCTACACGATGTCAAATCGCGGCTATCAGGTACGTCACTGTTATGTTGGTATCCCTGATACATTGCAAATAACTGAATACTACTGTGGCCAACTTCGTGGGATACGTAAAAACACGGTTAAACTACGAAAGCTGCATGTCATCAAACTATAAAAAAACATCCCAGGTTTTGAATGGTTTGTTTGGCAAAGCAGGGTTTGTCTAGCGGGTTTGTGTAATTATGATTGATTGTCTGTGAAATAAAAACAAATGTTAGTTCTTTGCAATGTATCAGTGATACCAACATAAAAGCGACGTGCCTAATGGCCGCTGACAGTCACCGATCGGTTCGCGAAGTGAGTTTTAATTTTACGCAATTGAAAATTAAAATGCATTATTTTCCGCCGCCCCCAAGCCAAAAAGTGTCCTTTTATAGTAATTAGGTAAGGCGAATCTGAAGTTTTTTTCTAAAAATTATTCGTAATAAGCGTGTCCAGTCCGAACCGATAATTACCAATTTATCAAATGAAATGTTACATTGTGCTTATTAGTTTATATTCACGTAATATAAACTAACTCAATAAATAATAATAAAAAAATTAAGTTACCTACGTGATATGTAGGTACATTCATTTGTTTTCATGAATGTATTTATATTTCTGATTTAAATTAGATAAAGAGACATTGTGAACCAGGATTTGTGATTTCAGGATTTCCTCAAGTGACCCATGCTTAAAAAATTTGTCTTGTTCGACATGGTTTTTGAAAAAAAAAAAAATTTTTTTTTTTCAAAAATCATGGAGCTATAAATGACCCAAAAACCAAGAACATATGGAAAACCACACAGTTTATGATGAATGTCGATGTCCAAAGATAATGTTTTGGTTTTGATGCAAATTTTCCAGACCCATGGATTTCCCTAATATCACCACTGATATATTTCGCACCGTCTGCGTTTGAAGTTCTGCAAATTTCAAAAAGTGGATTTCTCCCACGCGGCCCTTTCTAATAAAGATTTTCATTTTACATATTTTTGGCGATGGGTTAATGTAAAAAATAAAAATATGCTTGCTTGGGGATATGTATTTATATGAGTATATGAGTACATTTATGAGATGCATATGTATTGCTATATTAAGCATAGGAAATGTTTGAAACTTTCAAAATACCTTCTCTCCATCCCCGCGAAGGTTTCTGGATTATTACAACCACACGACAATACACCTGTAATATTTTTTTAATCATTACAAAAACTCTTGCGAAACTGTCAAAATAATACAATTTGAGAATGAATTTTTGCAAAACAATGATATTCATTCAAAATTCATTTTTCGATATTCTTTAAATTAATGAATTTATTTGAAGTACTAGCCTCATACTTTGAATCGAATCAAGAATTATAGATATTTTAAACAGGTACCTATATTAGGTACTAAATTTTATTGATTGTTCTTATAATATACAAAAATAAATATTTGTATCTAATATATGAAAAATTAAAATTTTAATAAAAAAAATTGTAATAGGTGGCATGCGAGCTGTTTGAAAACTGAATGTACTGGGATTGAATACATGGAAGGCGGGAGCGGGAGAACCAAAGGGGAAGGCGGGGAAGGTGGAAGGGAAATACGGGTGGGGAAGGGGACGCGGGAGGGGAACGGGGACGCACAGGAAAGGACATGCAGGGAGAAACAATTTATTTCTTTGAATATGGCATTGCAACACATGCCGGGAACCAGCTAGTTAGGTAATAATAAAAAAAAAACACAAAATACCAAAAGTAGCTTGGTAGCAGGAATATATTTCTTCACGTATCTTCTACAAGATTTCCCTTGCAATAAATATATGGCATTATGTTTTCTTACTTTTATGGAGTTGATGATCGATCATTATTCTTCTCTCAATCTCGAAGTTAATATTTCCGCCTATCTGCCATAGCACTGAGTACTGAGTCACTAACAGATGGGTATTTTATCGATGAGTATCCGATAGAAACGCAGAAGACAATCAACATAACCTATATCGGATGACTCTGTGGGTGGTGATGGTAAAACACTAGATCTATACGTTTCTAATTTACATACATGGAGTAGTGCAGTGAAGAGTATGTGTTATGATGAATGCCTTTGTACATCATTCCACACAGTATACGTACTCATACGTAGTAGGTACCTACTCGCTAATCGTACCTACACCATGGGTGTCAAACTTTTTGACTTTCTAGGGCCACATTGAAGAATAGAGAAGTCCAGTCCATTTTTTTTATTTTTTTTTATGAAAAATGACCTTCTAACTTAAATTACTGCATATTTTTTTTTTTTTTTTAGAGTTAGTTTTAATAGTTAAAATAATTTTCAAAGTTTTAATTTTTGGAGATCCCTCGAAAACACCCATATCTATGGTGAATTTTGTGACGTCATCTACTAAAATAACGATTCACTATTTTATGATTGTTATGTTGGTTTTCTTGAATCTCAAATAGATTTGCGCAGGCGCGCGGCCATCTTGTTTATTATAACGCGTTGATTGGCTAATGGCTTATTTATTGCAAATGGCGAAATCAAATTCTTTGCAAAACAATGAATGACGTCGATGAATTTAACTTGCAGTTTGCTGTTTTTGATGATAATTTTCGTTTAAATGATTAATTCACTGTGATATTAGTGTAATTCAGCATAAGTACTAATGCTGCCTGTACTTTTTTTCAGTTTTAGTCCTTAAATAATGTTTTTTTGGTGATTTAGTTTCGTTCGGTTTTTAGGTTACTGACATTACATAATCAAAGGTTACTTCTCTATAATTTTTATGACTTTTCCGCGTGAATTTAATAAAACTTCCATAAAAGTAATATTATTTGATAATGTAAAAGCCTTATGCATGTGTAAATAAATACAAATTCGAGAAATCAACGCATTAATTGCGTAAAACCGAGTCCAAGATGTCGGATTTTTTCAGTTATTTTTTCGGAATTATTATAATATTTTTTTATCCTTTTTAATTGTATGAACGAGATAAAAAGTGAAGTGACAGTTTTATTCCAAATTCATAAAGTAAGAGGACTGTATTTTTTAAATTTTGAATTTTCCTAATTTTTTCGACCATTTAATAGAATATGTTTACAGTCGGCTGTTTTTTTTTAATTTTTTCATTTTGAAACTTAAAATACTGCATTTTTCAAACACAATCGTATATGTCAGATACAAAAATCTAAAAGGCAATTCTATTAACTTTCTATAAAGGTATATGCTTTTACGACATCTTCAAAAATAAGAAATATATAGAACATTCGCTTGTGTCATACCTAAATTCCCATATAAATGACGTATAGCATAAATAAACCAGTCATTACCGCGATTACTATCGTGACGTCACCACAGAGCATTACACAGCATACCAACCTGACGCTGTGTTTTAACGAGAATATTAAAAATGCACTTTTTAATATTTTTTTAAAAACTGTACGTTTAATATTATTAAATAAAAGTTATATATTCAGAATCAGCGTTTATTGGTCTATATGAACATATTTTTTTAAAGCCATAATATTTTTCACTGGAGTTCCTTATTATTGTATTTCACAGTAAAAAATAATTTAGTAAATAGAACATTAATAATAAAGCTACGTATTTTGTAAGAAACGCATTCTATGCCTGTTTCCATGTTTTCCTCAATTTCTGGCACATATTTATTTTATTTTTGTATAAAGTAAACCTACGTTAACCTCTTACCGCTGACGTGGGGGCCGCTCCGTCCTAGCAATAATAATAATATCGAAATACTCCCCTCCCCCCAGGGCCGGATCTACGAAATCTGGCGCCCTGTGCAGTAGGTACCTATGGCGCCCCCCCCTACATTTTTATTTTGATTAAAAATTCGTTCACCCCAATTTTTTTATTTAATTTTTTTTTTACACTAATTTATCAAATAAAATCAAGACATATTTTTTATCGGTGCTGGAAAAACTGGAATAAAAAAATTCCCAATGGAAATGAGTTTTTTTTATGTTATTCTGCTCTTTAATTCTACGTTTTAGATTCTGCGAGCCTGAAAGTTTTTTAAAAATTATTATTCTATTCATTGTAATCCACAGTACTTTTATAACCTCTAACAACCAATAGAAATTTAGTTATAAATTTAACAATCTAATAAGAATATAACCTCAAATTTGTACCTTGCATTTCCCCTGTGTTGAGCGAACAAACACTAAACACTGACGTATGGTATCAACGACTTACGAAAGACGCTTACACTGACACCGTAAAATAACAAATCCAACATCCATCAAATCTAATAGATATTAATTATACATTTAACGAACTTCAAAAACTGTCAACACGTTCAACCTGCAAATCCTGCAAACCGTGCGATGCTTTTGTTAATGGAATTTACTGAAGATTTCATAAGAAAATTGTCTTTAACTACCTTCTCCTAGAGACTTAAATCGTACAAAATAAAACAATAGCGAGCGTACGGACAACACACAAAAAAAAATTGTCAGCATTTTGAAAGGCGCAAGTCGGTTTGTTTGATTCACAGGAACAAAAAAACTGCGCTGTGATTTATTATTGAATTTGGGTCGCACCCATTCGTTGTAAAAGATATATGGAAAAATAGATCTTGCGTTTAAACTAAATATATGGAATTTGTAAAAAAATTCTGTAACTGACTATAAATTCGTAAGCCGTTGATTTCAACCTGATGCGTGCGCATTCTGTTTCTTTGGAAAGTGTTGCTAGAGCGTAATAATTATTTCGTACTATGGGTAATTTTCAAACGATTCAGGGAATATTATAACTAAATTTTAATACAATATTTATTTTCTCACGGCGCCCCTTCGGAGTTGGCGCCAGGTTTTTGCACGTTTTTGAACGTATGGTAGATCCGGCGCTGCCTCCCCCGAGCGTGAAGCATTTGCCCCTTCCAGTAGCTTCAAATTTAGTGACGCCAGAGCCATAAGTTTTACATTTTTAAAGTTGAATTTCAGTAAGTAAATTGATTTCAATTTTTTGCGGGCCTCTCCCAACCCTTGTCAGTACATACGTGACTTTTTTCGTGAAGTTGATTTTTACTATATAAAAATTAACATAAACAACTTATATATATATATATAAAACTTTAATAAAACACAAATCTGACAGGAGATCACGCCCGTTATCTCATAACGATCCCACAAAAGATATAGAATCGCTCGGCTGATCTATAAAAATCATTTGGGCCTTAATATTAATTTTGGGCCGCACGTTAGACACGCCTGACCTACAGAGTCTTGAGTAATCCGCCCACATTGGTCGGTCTGCAATACGTTAAACTGCTTAGGTCAACATAACCTTGATTACAAATAATGATAGATAACTTATTTTGTGTTGGCCTGCTTACAAATAATAACAGAGTAGAATGCTTTATTTACATAAAGCTCTAATACAGAAAGCGTGTTGCAATGCCTTTTTCAAATAAGGTCACCGAATAAAAGATTCACAATATTTACATAGAAATAAGATTAGCCATTGACTTCGTTTCGCTTAAGATGGGATTAGATCCAACGAGCATGGAGCTAGCGCTGGAACAAGAGCGTTCTTTCTTGATATTTAGTGTAAATGGTAATTAGTTTTCATCATTTACACCAAAAGAATACCAACGAACAGAACGAGAATATCAAGAACCAGAATTCTTGCAAATGCTCTAGGGATGTTTATATCAGGCGAGCGAATGCTCAGCTCATTGCTCATTCTTCAGCTCATTGCTCATTCTTCATCAGTCCGTGGTAGTGTTTACTATACCGTGTCTGACTACATTGGAATTATTAGCTAGAACTATATTGTAATTTCAAGTGCTGCATTTATCGTTAGGACTCATTTATCAAAAAAAGAAAAAAAGGAAGAGAGTTATTTTAATAAATCATTAATTATTTTTAATTATTTTATTTTCCGTAAGTTGGATTCCACAGAAATTTGAAATTTTGACACACTTATATCATTTGTAGACATTTTTCATTACTCAAATCCATAATTAGTGCGAACAAGTCGCGCGAATTCCAAGAACACAAGAACGATAGCGTCCAAACACGAGGGAATGCTCTAGGCCTCTAGGCATGGAACTAATATTGTACTCCCGATCTAGGCAACTGTTTGCGTTAAGAGGAATATAAACGCTAGAAATATTTCGATTCTTGTGTTTTATTAAATCTAAAACCGAGCGCCGGGTACCGTCATATTTTGGACTGATTTGCACGAGGCAAGTAATTTGAAATAAATACTGTTGCTATGACGTGGTGCTTGCAATACGTAAGAAGCGCCCAGCGAGATCTCCGTTCGCCGATGCTTCTACACATACCTTGTTACCCGGTGGATGAATACCGTCAATTCTATTTTACCAGCAGCGGCCAAGGCGGGAGCGGATCGAGAATCCTCAAACTATGGGGAATGCTAATGAAAGTAAATGTTTATAAAATTTGAATTGATTTTATTTATTTACAATCTAAAAAATTTTATGAAAGTGAATTATTAATACATATTATTTTAAATACATATAAGTATTAATAAAAAGGAACTTGATTCAAGTTAAATATAATGTGTATATATGTTAACAAAATGTAACTAATACGTACTTTTATAAAACTAGGTATAGGTATGTACTTTTATCAAATTTACATACACTTTCAAAATACCCAAATTACATATACTCAAATTTCCACATCTAAAATTTTTGTAAAATTCATTTACAAAAATAAAATTTTTGGAAACAAATCAATAAACCAATCTCAGTATTAGAAATGATGACGGAACAACTCACAGCTAGGTTTTCTCACAGCTCACAACTCACAGCTAATTTCCACATCTAAAATTTTTGTAAAATTCATTTACAAAAATAAAAATTTTGGAAACAAATCAATAAACCAATCTCAGTATTAGAAATGATGACGGAACAACTCACAGCTAGGTTTAAAAATATTCTACATTTGATACATCAGTTTATTGAAACATACACTTTAAAAAAAACGGTGAAAATAAATAACTTGCATCCTCATATGCTGAATTTATCCTAAAAGAGCATAATTAAAACGAATGCAATATAATATTTTAAAATAATAAGTAAAATTTCGACCCATGGTAGAGGGGAAAGGCTGCCAGCTAGCGATCCGGAGATTGCGGGTCTTAGTATTAGACATTATCAAGGAACAGTTCCCAGCTACATGTATTAATAAAAAGAAACTTGATTAAGTGAAATGTAATATATATATATATATATATATATATATATATATACGTAACTAATACATACTAATAAACTAATGTAAATGTAACTAATATATACTTTTACAAAATTTGGTATATGTACTTTTATCAAATATACATACACTTTTATCAAATTTCCGCATTTAAAATTTTTGTAAAATTCATTTACAAATAAAACTTTTGGAAACAAATCAACAAACCAATTTCAGTATTAGAAATTATGACGGAACAACTCACAGCTAGGTTTAAAAATATTGTACATTAGATACATCAATTTATGGATACACACACTTAAAAAAAACGGTGAAAACAAATAACTTGCATCTACCTATGCTGAATTTATCCTAAAAGAGCATAATTAAAACAAATACAATATATATCGCGGGTTCGAACCCCGGCAAACAAATCTTAGTACTAGACATTATCAAGGAACAGCTCCCAGCTTCATATATAAATAAAAAGAAACTTGATTAAGTGAAATATAATATGTATATATATTAACAAAATGTAACTAATACATACTTTTACAAAACTAGGAATATATACTTTTATCAAATTCACATACACTTTTATCAAATTTCCGCATCTAAAATTTTTGTAAAATTCATTTACAACTAAAATTTTTGCAAATAAATCAACAAACCAATCTCAGTATTAGAAATGATGACGGAACAACTCACAGCTAGGTTTAAAAATATTGTACATTATATACATCAATTTATGGATACACACACTTAAAAAAACGGTGAAAATAAATAATTTGTATCTACCTATTCTGAATTTATCCTAAAAGAGCATAATTTAAACAAATACAATATATCGCGGGTTCAAACCCCGGCAAGCAAATCTCAGTATTAGACATTTTCAAGGAACAGCTCACAGCTACATATATTTAAAAATTATTCTTTTAAAATATTAATCCTACCGATAATGAATTTAAGCATTATATTCGTCAACCTAAAATTTCTCAAATGATATAACATTCTGAACATCAAAAGAGTTGAAATCAGGAATAGTTGATGCTGACTCATTTTGAGCTCACGCTGTTTGAGAACCAAAAATGCTCGCTGTAACAACGAATTCGCTACGTATATTGCAAGTAAAAAACTTCGAAAACACGGGCACAGATCCCACGTCCGTTGCTGGCCACGGCTCGCGGCATTATGGTGGAATACAAGCGTTGGGCGCAGATCGTATGAATTAGTACGGTTCTAAAAATTTGACGTAAGCGCCAAAGCGGTTTTTATTTTTTTTGTGCATAATTTTATAAGAACGAAAAAAAGTTAGAACGTAGAAAACGTCAAAAATAGTCTAAGCCATAAAGGGGTATTTTTTAAAAATTGTTACTTACATTACTTCATAGTAAAGTCATGAAAAAACTTTTTTTTTAGTGGTTTACGCTTATTTTTTTTGTTACGTAAATAATAATTTTATTGTAATTCTGTTACGTAGAAAATGTAGTTTAAGCTTCAATTTATCCGTAGCATATTTTTTTATATTCGTACTGTAAACCAATTCGTTGTAAAGATTAATCTAAATAGTGATTTCACGTATAGCTTCATCTTAACTTGCGGCGTTTACTTAAAATGAAAGAGCATTCTACAAAATTATGGCGAACACAATCGGAGCACCGAAAGAATACTCTATAACTGCTTACACCAAAATATATATATTATTTTTATTTTTTTATTTATTTATTTAGTACAAGATTAAACATTTATATACACAATTTATGAAATGTTTTGACTGCCCAACTAGGAGAATTCCTGTTTTAGGACACTCAAATTAGGATGGCCGGATGGGTATGAACATATGGAACATGATTTGTACAAAAAAAGAAGGAAAATTGAGGAAATATAAAGAACAGAAAGAATATAAAATAAAATAAAAAAGTTTTAAATAAAATAACTGTTATTTGCTTCGCATAGTTATTAAAATAATATTAATTAAAAAAAAAGGTATAGGTAGAGGTACTTTATAATATATAGGTAACTTGTTGTGTTATAAAGTAAGCTGATGAATCATCACGGGTTTATTTAATAGTATAATTATCGACCAGACCTTCAGTCAAAATTAAACAATGCACTAATTGGGAAACTTAACCATTAATATTTTCAATCATTTTACTGGAAAGTTAAAAGGGAGACAGGTAATAAAAATAAAAGCATTTCATTTTTTCGTCATAAGTACCTGTCTAGAAATGTTATAAATACGTCGTCTGTAGGTGGTAACAACCACAGTTTGATAATGCCTTTAGAGGGCGAAACAGCTGTAACACATAATAATAATTACGAAGCAGAACTCGTTTATAATAAACTGTTTTATACATTGAATAATAGTATTATTGAATAACTAACTAACTAACTAACTAACCATCACGCCGTTTCCCCGCAGGGGTAGGCAGAGAGGACGGACCGCCAAACAACTCGGTCTTGGCACACAGTCTTTGCTTCACTCACATTCATACATCGTCTCATACATACTCTTCTATTATTCCGACTTTTGACATGGCCCGACTCAAGTATCTGATTCACTTGATCGTGCCATGTCTTCCTCGGGCGTCCCCTACTTCTTCTTCCATTCACATTTGCGTCATATATTCTTCTCACATTATTTTCTTCTTTCATTCGCTCTACATGTCCAAACCATCTGAGGGTCCCTTTCTTAATCTTACTCATTATGCTTACATCAGCCTTGCATTCTTTGCGGATATCCACATTTCTCACACGATCATACATGGTTTTGCCACACATTCGCCTCAGGGATCTCATTTCGACAGCATTCAGTTTACTTTCATCCTTCCTCTGCCAACTCCATGCCTCACTGCCATACATCAAGGTAGGTACCAGGACTCCATTGTGGACTGCTAGCTTCGCGTCTTTTGACAGTGTTTTATTAGCGCCAACGGCATTCAGTCCTCCATTAATGGAGTTACCTGCATTTACTCTTCTTTCAATATCTCTATCAGCCTTCCCATCTCTCGTAAACATACTACCCAGGTACACAAACTCATCCACCTGCTCCAAGTATTCATCATTCACAACTATATTGCACACTGTTTTCGTACTCTCCCTTTCAAATACCATGACTTTAGACTTACTTACATTCATCATTAACTCATTTTGCATACACACTTCGTTCATCCTAGACACGAGAGACTGTAGATCTTCCATAGTGTTAGAAATCAGCACCGCATCATCAGCATACAACAGGCAACATATTTTCAGATCACTCAAATTCGCGCCCAATCCCATCTCTTTCAATTCTTGCATACAATTATCCATGTATAAATTGAATAACCATGGTGACATTACGCAGCCTTGCTTAACACCTTTTGTGATGTCAAACCACCCCATAAAACCACCGTTCACCCTAACACATGCAACGCTTCCCTCGTACAGAGACGCAATTGCCTGTATGAGATTTGTATTCACTCCATACTTGGACAACACCTTCCATAGCTTTTTCCTGTCGACTCGGTCGTATGCTTTTTGTAGATCTACAAAGGCACAAAAAAGTTTTTGGTTTTTTGCCAGAAACTTCTCAGTGAGCATACGCAAGGAGAAAATCTGGTCCATGCATCCCCTTCCACTCATAAAGGCACCTTGCACATCCCATATTTTATCCTTTGTTTCCATTCTTACCCTTTCAATCAATATTCTTCCGTACAACTTGCCGACTGAACTTAGCAGGCTAATAGCTCTATGATTCCCACATTCCATACGTGACCCTTTACCTTTGTATAATGGCATGATTACAGCCCTTCTCCAATCTAATGGCGTGTAACCCTCCTCTAAACACTGGTTAAAAAGTTTGCACAACCATGTGAGAATAATATGGCTATCTCCTTTAAAGTATTCGGCCGCAATATTGTCGAAACCTACAGCCTTACCATTCTTCATGCATTTTATCGAATTTTTAATTTCATCCATGCTGATTTTGATAACATTCACTCCGTCATCGTTCATACCCGATTCGCCGCTGGCCTCACTATCACTCGGGTTGCTTTCGAAGACTTCCTCAAAATATTTCATCCATCTCTCATTTATTTCTTGCTCATTCGTCAACATTCTTCCATCTTTCGATTTTATCACTTTTAGGCTCCCATTCTCTGGACCGCTCCGGGACTTTTTGACCTCCTTCCAAAACAGTTTAATGTTTTCTTGGAAGTTTTTTGTCATTTTTATTCCCTCTTCCTCTTCCAGACGTTTCTTTCGTACTTTCACTCCAACACTTACTCTTTTCTTGCATCCCTTATATACTTCTTTCGCTCTATCTCTCTCTTCGCTAGAAGCACTGCCAGCCGCTATCAGACATAACCATGCTTTCTTCTTCTCTGAGACCAGTGCTTTAATCTCGTCATCCCACCATGCGTCACCTTTCTTCCTACCTTGCGTACTTATTCCACACACATCTCTAGCAGATTCACAAAGACTAACCTTTATGTGGTTCCATGCTTCATCAATGCTTAGACCATCCATTTCCTTCTCATTCAATCTCGTCTCTGCACGCTTCTCATACTCACTTCTGACATAAGCGTTTTGCAGTTTTTCTACTTTACTGGTAGGAGTTGATACCTTTTTCACTTTAGAGCGCCATCCGCGAAAGAGGTTTACTCTTGACACCACCAGAAAGTGGTCAGTTTCAACCTCAGCCCCTCTGAAAACTCTTGTGTCCTCAGTAACGGCTCTCAACCTAGAGTCAATTACCACAAAATCGATTAATGATCTTTCATTTCCTCTTTCCCACGTATATTGATGGATACCTTTATGATCGAAGAAGGTATTCGATACAAACAGGTTCCACTCTAAACATACTTCAAGTATTCTATTCCCATTGTCATTCGTTCTTTTATCCCCAAACTTACCTAAGGCTGAATCAAATCCATCACGTCTAATTCCCACCCACCCATTCAAATCGCCCGCCATTATAATCCTTTCATTCAAATTTTTTAATCTCATTACGTCATTCACACCAGTCCAAAAATCATCTTTCACTTCGTCGCTTTCAGAATTAACAGGAGCATAGCCGATAACAAGAAACACCCTTGTCAACCCAATTTTAAACGGATCCACATTATTCTCGAACTTACACATTCATACTGCAACATACATTCAACCATTCTGGGAGACAGTAGCGCTGCAACACCCTGACAAGCCCTCTCCGTATCCGGTCTCCCAGACCAGATGACGAACTTATCATTATGCTGCATTGTACCGCTCTCCTTTTTCATACTCTCTGTCACACAAAGTATATCCAAAAATTTACTATCCATTGCATCGCATAATTCGTTCATCTTTCTTTCCATTCCTCCTCTGATATTCCATGTACCAATTCGACATTGTTCACGTTCCGTCCTCCTCTTTGCGCTACCAAAGGGTTGGCGATGTGATGGGTAGCGAGCCTCATCGACATTGAATATATAAAATAAATTAAAATTAAAATGGAGTTCTACAAAATAAACTTATATTTATAAATAAAAAAAATAAACAAAATAAACTCACATTTATAAATAAAAAAAAAAAACCTAAGGGGAATTAAGAGGATTAAAACATATAGAATTAAAACATACATTTGCAAGAGCGGATTAGAATGAGCATTTGCTCGCTTGGTCTAATCCCACTTTTATTACATTTTTTGCTCATCTGTTGACATCCAAGCAGAAAAGCATTCAATTCAAATCAGTTCAATTTCTATTCAATTTCGTGATCTGTCCTAGTTTAGAGCTTACTAAGCGGCGATTCTTTTATAAAAAAATACAGGTATGACTTTTTAAAGTGAGAGTGAAAAATAATGTATTTCGTAGGAATAATAATTGTTCCTTTAACAACACACTTAACTAGTACTATATACTGGTTGATTCTATAATGCGGTGAAATACTGCGGTGTAATTCATTTGGAAATTGAGCTAACTTAGGCGTCTGTTTCTGTAAACCAGCTAATACTGGCGCCTTGTGTTTGAAATTATGCCAATCCAATTTACCCCCTGACGTGTTAACTAAACCATTAATTTCCATTCTAAAGTCGGGACTCCAGCGGCCAAATGTTTTCAAAACATCAGACAAAATCAAAACATTGGGTCGGAGCCGCAACGAACAAAAACATTGTGGCCTTGCCCCAGTGTTTCATGTTTGCAAAACATTAGTTCATTGTAAAAAAAATTCCATTATGCACAAAAAAAAAATAATTTCAAAATTATTATTCAACTTATTATTCATTGTATATATTTAAAAAAAGTAGTTCTACATACATCCAAATTGTAACAACTGTCAAGTATGTATAGTACTGTCAATCTGATAGTGCTCCCTCTCTAAACACAAGAATTTCTCAATTGGGGAGGTATTGTTACCACCAATATTGTATATTATATATATTTTGTTTAATTATATATTATATTTATTGGTTAATAAAAAAAAAAAAAAATAAAAAAAACAAAAACAAAAAAGACCTCGAAGACATCAAAATGTTCTAGTTTTTCCAAGGATAAATTTATAGTTTTTCCAAGAATATCTTTTTCGGGATCCTAAATTTAAGGGCCTATTTTTTTGCAGTAAAACCAACCTTGTAGGAATCCAATAATACAGTCGTACTTACATTTAAAAGTATCTAACCCTATATATTATGCAAATAGATTTTAGTATCGTGTGCGTTCTTGTGTACGTGGAATGCCGACTTTTTAAGGGAGAGTGCGATTCAGACAGTTGCTGACGGTTTCACCTCTTCCTTGCTAAATGCTAGTGTCCCACAGGGATCGGCTCTATGACGATATCGGCGACTTTGTTTTTATTGAATATCAATGACCTTTTGAGATGTGTGCCAATTCGTAATTACGCGGATGACAATACAATTCATGACAGATTTTTGTTTGAGAAGCTCCCAAAGAGATGGGCGGTGGCTCGAGAGTGTTTCCTCTTGGGGTAAGAATAATCACGTCGAATTTAATGTTTCATAAACCTAATCATGTCTAATTACGTCTAAAAGGGAGCGAAATGAAAATCCAGGCTCCTTCAACGGAGGCAATCTTCCGAACAGGCCTCTATTGATGTGCTTGGTGTAACTCTCAGATGAGGAGTGACCAGCTCAGGTAGGGGGCTCCATCGGAGGGAGAGTTGAGTTGGTTTCTCAGAAGCTGGGCGTACTGTACAGGGCCCGCAGATACTTTAATAGTACACCACTGCTAACCCTGTACAAATCGCAAGTGCGCCCCGATTTGTCAAGGATCCCCAAAATACCAGAAAAATACCTCGGTTCTGTGCAGAAACGGGCGGTCCGTTTTATATAATATTGAGAGCACGGACGTCGGGTGGGGACTGCCATTCTTTTATCGGTATTTAAACGGAAGATGCTCCGAGGGACTAGTGTCATTGTTTCCTTTGGCACCGTTGAACAGACGGGAAACGTGCCAAACGCGCGCCCGACATTTGTACACAGTTGACATTTGTTAAATGAGAACGGGTCGTTTCTCTGTGTTTCCTCACTACAACATGGGTATCTTCAAGATCCAGGTTCACTCCTTCCTTTCCACAAAAAGACCATTCACACAGAATCCCCAAAGATGACATAGTCCCCGAGTGGAATTAATTTAAAAAAAAAATCAAATCAAAAAATGTTGGGTAGATATTTTTTCAACCGAAAACGACCAGCCTCGAATCTGGATTAAACTGGACATGGATCTGGACATCTAGATACGTGTTTCACAGAATTCCTCCTATATTTTAGAATTAGAAAAGAAAGATGGTTACTGCTAGATAAGTACTTTAATGTTAAATTGTATCCTTGGTGACAATGACCCTAAACTATTAGTTCGCGTCATTGTCTGGATTTTGACTCTGGGAACAAGTCTATAATAATTTTTGGTATTCTGCGTGAGATTTCGTATCAGCAATATTTGGGCAAATTTTGGTGTTACCGTTTGCGGTATTTTAAAATTGAGCATGTGCGCTACGTTTGAACAGTTAATGCTGAAATATCAAACTTTTAATCAGACATTTATATTGTTTTTATTCAATAGTATATTTTCTAAGATAATTTATTCCCTCCAATAGCGGCTATTTAGCCAAAATTTTAACAAGCCAAAACTCCGATTTTGAACTCAAGAGCAACTATATTAACATACCTACTCATATATATTTTGCGTATTATAATTATAACGTATTTTGATAAATTATGTACTTTATAATAATAACATAACTAGCGATTAAATCAAGCATAAGTACGTAACATTGGGTTAAGCATTCCAAACAGTAAAAAAATACAGGGTGCAATAGCACGTTCCCGAAGGATTTTAACTAGCAATTTCTGAGCGTATTGGAGTACGAAAAGTAGATTTCATTTTGCTGTCCGATGATATTTAATTTTTGTTTAGAAGAAAAAAAATTCTATCACACGTCGCCACTGATCACACTTCTACACGTCGCGAAGGGATCACATGATACGCGCGCTGTTTCGTGTGTTACCGTGCTGCATGGGCGCCTGCAGAAAATTTTCTAGGGGGGGGGGGGGGGGGGCAAAATATTTTTAGTAATGTTTTAATGTAGTTTTAATTTACTGTTGCGTATTTGTATGGTGGACGAACGGACAGGACGCTGTACTAAGCTAAGACAAAGTGATTTAAAATAAAAGTAACATTATTTAACTATTTTCACTCAATCCTGGGGGGGGGGGGCAAGCGCCCCCCCCCCTTGCCCCCCTCTTGCCCCCCCCCTTGCCCACCCCTTGCCCCCCCCTTGCCCCCCCCTGCGGGCGCCCATGCCGTGCTGTTATAACGAAACGGAGGGCTTATCACGTGATTCGCCAAGCAAAATCCGACTTTTGAGTGCGAGGTGTGATGGAAAAATGTTTTTAGTTTTAAAAAAATCATCGGATGGAAAAATAAAAAAAGTACATCCTTTACTAAAAATAGTGAGAAATAAAATTCACATTGATGTTTCTTTAGACAAGTTGTACAATTTCTTATTTGAAAAAAATAAATTGTCCCATAAAATGTACTTACTTTCAGAGGAAATTTTGATTTTGATGTATTGAAAAAAATTATAAACGTATTTTTTGGATGCGAGGTCTACCGTTCATAGAACTACTAGTAATTTGAAGTTTTATTTGGAAATGTGTTATTTACGTGCACGAATATATCCAAGGAAATTGTACTGCTATCATATCAACGTGTCGTGTTAAAACATCAAAAAGTTTAATTCTAAAAAAATCCGCGCTTTTCTTTAGATCAATGCCTGACAGAAAGGTAAATCAAAGTTATTATTAGGTCGTGGGAAAGCAACGCCTACCCAATATATTACCCGAACTTGGTTACGAAATGCAGATGTATTGGAGCAAAATAAAAGCTAATCAGCAAATATGGCCCAAACGTGTGGAAGCGACTGTTGGCCTTATAGTCAGGTGGAAAACATAAATAAAATTTCACCACTAAACGTTGCAATTTTGTCGTTTGTGCAAAATAATGCTTTAAATGGGACGACAAAAAGACAAATTATTAGTCGGCGATCGGTCGCGCCGTAGATTACAATTATTATTGGTTATACCATTCACTCAATCAATTCGATTACCATTCGGTAAAGATTTGGCGATGGGTTTATGGACAAGGGAAAAAGTTATTATGTTGATTAAAAAAATGAAATTGACGCGCCATTGTTATTGTTTTTGTTCGTTCTATCACCACCGTCGGCGTAGAAATGATTATATGGATGAAGTGCTAATCGTTAAGAATGAAGTGTTCTATCAAAGTTCTAATTGTGTATGTGATGTTATAATATTGCAGCCAAGTAAGTTATCGTGCTGTTAAATTTAATGGAAATCATTCAGTTCAGAAAAGTTACATTCACTTAATTCACACAAATACAAATAGTGGGTGCACTATATTTGTTACGTAAGAAATTAGTTTATTAAGTATCTACAGATGTACTGCAGTCCATAATGGATTGCTGGTACCTATCCCGATGGAAGGCAGTGAGGAATATTACTAAGAAAGGAAGGATAAAAGTACACTGTAGAAATGAAATCCCTGAAGCGTATGTGAATTAGAACCTTGCACGATCAACGGTATCACGTAGTAGATACAATAGGCAATGCTATTAAAGTTAAAAGCTCATTTTGTCTAATTTATTAAGTTCGTTTTGAAAGTGATTTATTTTGGCTTACAGAGAAATAAGGTATAGCTAGAGATGATACAAGCAAATATTTGATAAATATGAGTTCTAAATGTTTTGTTCATATCGGTTGATGGTTCGGTATATTGCTGGGTTTCCCATCACATCTATTCTATGAGAATCTATAATAATCAATGTATAATACAGTATAGTACAATAACCAAACACCTAAATTCAACTCAAATATTTCTATTGATTTCAATGACCTTGTTATTGATGAAATCGATGTTCAGCGTAAAATTACACTATTAGATACTCAGAAATCCGCTGGCCCGGATACCATACCTGCAATTTATTTAAAAAACTGTGTATCTAATTTAAAAGGCCACCTAACCAATATATTTAATTTATCATTAGCATCAGGCCTATTCCCACAAAAATGGAAGATCAGTTTCCTTAGTCCCATCTATAAAAAAGGTGACAAAACGGATGCTTCTAACTACAGACCTATCTGCATACAATCAGCAATACCTAAATTGTTTGAATCCGTATTTTTATCAAAATTTATGCTACAGGCTCGTAAAATCATTTCCCCTCACCAACATGGATTTATATCCGGTAGATCTACACTTACAAATTTAATTATATACGAAAAATATATATCAGACAATCTAAATTCAAGATTGCAAACGGATGCAGTTTACACAGATTTCAGCAGAGCATTCGATAAAGTTTCTCTAAAAATCTTATTAAACAAACTAGAAGTATATGGGATAAAAGGAAAGCTACTAAAATGGCTTGAGACCTATTTAACATCTAGAAAACTATACGTTAAACTATTTAACCATATATCACACGAAATTGAAGCTTCAAGTGTGGTACCACAAGGTTCTCATCTAGGTCCGATTCTTTTTTTGCTATTTATCAATGACATTGTTTCAATATTTGAAGGTATCCATTTCCTATTGTTTGCTGATGACTTGAAAATTTACACTATTATAAGAAATTTGATGGACTGTCTTGTATTGCAAAACAACTTGGATCGATTATATAATTGGTGTAACACAAATGATTTATTTTTAAATATTAACAAATGTCAATCTATAAGTTTTTCTCGAAATAAAAATCCAATACTCTTTCAATATCACATCAACAATGTTAATCTTTCTACAGTAACATTAATAAAAGATCTGGGTGTCGTTTTTGATAACCAGATGACGTTCGTCCCCCACATCGATGCAATCACGAATAAAGCACTTAAATGTCTCGGTTTTGTGTTAAGAACGTGCAAAGATCTAATGTATATTAATACACTTAAAACACTATACATAACACTGGTCCGAAGCAATCTTGAGTATAATTCCTCTCTCTGGTCACCTTTGTACAATGTACATTCACACAAAATCGAAAGAGTACAACATAGATTTTTAAGGCATATAAACTACAAATTACACATTCCCTTAGAAAATTTAAATTATAATTATTTAATGCAATTGCTTAGACTACCCGAATTATCACAGCGAAGAAAAATCAGTGATGTTTTATTATTATTTAAAATCATTAACGGATATTTGGATAGCCCTGAACTAGTGAATATGATAAATTATAAAGTACCCAATAAATACAACACTAGACTCCATGCTCCATTTAACATAGTTGCTTCTCGCACTAATTTTATGTTCAACTCTTGTATTCAAAGATTGCATCGTGTGGGGAATGAAACTTGCTCTACTGACATATTTCTCTATAAAAACATCGCTCCCTTTAAAAAGCTTATATGTATGCAGATATATTAATATATTTTACGATTAATATATAAATGAAATTATATGTTTTAAAATGTTTTATACCACTGCCAACCGGTATGCTTAGAGTATGTTTGTAATCAAGTAATCATGTTTTGTGTAATATTGTGACAATAATTGCTGTATCTACTGTAGCCTGACCCCTAATAACTAGCTAGGCCATTAGTCTGGCTTGCTTCCTTCTGCAGTTACAATATTGTGCGTGCGAATAGATTATTTCATGCCGCCATGTAAACTGTATTGGCAATGTTTTATCTATTGTTCCACTAAAACAATGTTAGACGGATATCAGTATCCATGAACAAGGACGTGGTTAAATAGATTTCACAACCTGTTCTATCTACGTTGCAGGAGAAATTGTAATACATTGTTTTTAGTTAACTGTGAATAACAGATTAGAATTAAAATAATGTATACCTTTTGCAATAACTTGCTATAACATTACTTGGATACCTACTAACACGTATTTCAATAATCCAATTTCAATATTTATAGCTTACTTGGCACTTTGTTTTATGTCAGGTCTTTTAAAACCCTAGTATATTCTTTTACTATTGTACGATTACATATGTATTTTGTATTTCTTTTCAATTTTATCTCATTGTACTTACAATAACAACTTTTTTTATTTTTTTTTTTTTTTTTACATGAATACCTCACAAGAGTCCCAACTGCTCTCGTCTGAAGCCAGTGGGACTATGGCATCCCCAATTGGAGTATGTTGTGAGGCTGAGGGTAGTGGGGAGGGGAAGGAGATAGGGAGAGGAAGGTGGGGAAGTACCTGGCTATTCAGATCTGGTCACCAAACACGGCTAATGCCGTTTCAAGCAACGTTTCAATTCTGAATGGTGGTCTTACACCAGGGCGATACAGAGAGTATCTTCCACTCTGGAACGTGCCGCAAATATACTATTTATTATTTTAAATGAATAAATTGTGAAATAACACAAATTAATCAAATAAAATTTATTTGCCACGCCGGGATTCGATCCCGCGACCTTCGGTGCGCGAGTCAAGCGTCTTACCGCTGCGCTACGGCCGGTCGTCAAACAACTGTATCACTTCAGCGATATTATTTTTGTATACTTGTACATTCTTATTTTGTTCTTAATATAATATTGACACCTTCCTGTGTACCTCTGTATACTTATAATCTCATGTAACACTTTAATGTAAAAGCCATTTTATGGCGTTAAAATAAATAAATAAATAAATAAAATAAATAAATAGAACGAAAGTCGATACAATTTTGAGTGCAATTTCAAAGAAAGCTTTTTTCTGGGCTTCTGTTCTTTCTGATCTGTTCATAAATTCTATGAAAAATATAACATAATAGATCTGGTGAAAACCTATCTTAATCGAATAAAAACGAAGTGTAAAATAAGAGAGCACTTTTGAATAGTGACATATAAGTTCATTGAAGTTGATGAAAAAAAGGTTAACGAGGTTAGGGTAGATTTATTTTTATTTTTCTCTTGTCATGGAACCGATGCCGATGGTTTCCATGGTTGACACGCACACAAGGAGAAATTTAATAAGATCAAAGTGATGATTATAATTAAAATTCCTTTCGTAAAATTTTGGCTGACAGTTTCTTCTAATTCTCGTAACTCGTTCAACCTGAACTCGGGTTCCTCCTGTCAGCCGGCACGTAGGCAACTAGACACAAAACAATAGGAAGGTACATTTTATGAACAAGTCAAGTAAACGGTTTAGAAGTCTAGATGAATGAGGCCAGGTCGCATCAAATATATTTGTTTAATCATTTTGTGAGAAAGTCGTGTAGGTACCAATCTATGTAAATTTCTTGGAACTTTAAGAGATTTGTGATTATTTACCAGAGATTATCTTTTACTGAAAATGGTTAATTTGTACCTGCATCAAAATTAAAAACACGAAATGTACCGAAAAATTTGTGATTTTATGTAATATTTTAAAAGTGCACACGGTGTTTGGAAACTCGTAATAAAACCTTTTTTTAACCCGGGAGTTGCGGGTTTAGTCCATCATCATTACACAAGTGGAAGTGGGGTTTTTCAATATTCTGAGATTATTTGTAACATAGTAACCCCCGGGAATTCGAAATTAAAAAAAAAATCTTTTTTCTTGGTACATTACATACCCGTTTTTTTTTTAATCTAATCTTATTAAATCAAAAAATAACTATCCATCAATAATACCCAATCACTAACTGAAAAGTTCACTAGCAAGATTCTTTCAATGGTACCAACTATTTAGTTGATTTCATTTGGAAAATGTTTCTTTTAAATTCCTATGACCCCAATTTAAGCCCTTCACCCCCTCTCCCCTTGGAGCACTTTACCGACCCCATTTGCCCTCGAAGCCACTATCGCCCCCGTTGGGAATCACTGTGTTGGATGATTTGTTAGGTTGACACATTTTTACAACGAATAAAATTGATATTTTGTAAATCTGAGGCATACTTTAATCGACGTCTTTATTTGCAGATGGGCTCATTAACGAAGATTCTCCTGACCTGGCTGACATGGATGAAGTGGGATCGCATCTTCAGCGTGAAGAAGAAAATCTCAAACTGGACCATATGGATAAGATAGAACGGATGGAGCAACTCCTGGATGACTCCATGAACACTACCAGAAACATGGAAAAATCAAAAATCGGAGATAAATTTGATCCCATGAAGATAGAGGAACATCTGAAGAGTTTGAAGATGGGAGAGCAGATGAATAAGATGAAGCTTGGAAACAGGTTGAAGAATATGAATATGGAGAAGCAGCTGAAGCTGGTTTTGGGAGCAGGACGGAAGATAGCACCAGGAGCGGGGATGCTGGCTGTGGAGGAGGATTATGACGATGAGGTAAGTGATTTTTTCAAATTTAGTCTTGTCTCCTACAACCTGCGACCAAATTTCATACTATTTATAAATGTATTATATTAATTAGAGCGTTATGAGGACAGAACTTTTGAATTTTAGGAAAATGCCGAGGATATATCCATCAAAACGATGATATTTGCCGCCAGCATGTAATGTCACGATTAGGGCTGTCGGGACCGTGGGGAAGAGGGGGGGGGGGGGTTGCTTTATCAAAGTCTTAAATGTACCAACATTCCGGGGCAGGTGAGGGGCGGGGGGTGTAATAAAATTGAACTACTTCAAATTTTTCGAGAACTTCGTCAATTTAATATTATTTCGTAACTTCGGATTTATCGAAAATAATACATTTTAATAAAAATCAAAATTAGGCTACAAAACTAAAAACATTGTACAAAAATTACTTTATGGCACCATTTTAAATAATACATTTCTACATATGTATTTCAGAACAAATGGTTTCCTTCATCAGGATATAAAGAATACTAAAATTAAAATGACGTAATCATAGAAATAATAATACGAACTTAAACAAAAATGTAAGACCATTCAAGAGCCAATAATCCAAACTGTTTTGAGTCTATTGAGTATATCGTCGGATAAAAATACAATCATCAGGAATAACCTGAACAATTAGACATTAGTTCCGGTCTGGTTACAATTTTTTAACGCTAAAAACAACTAAATATACAAAAGTAGGGAGAAGGTGTGTGATTTTAATACTGGAATATTAAAATTAGAAATGTTTCTGGAAAAAAGAATCGAAGCCAAAATAATGAGAAAATTTTAATATTAGAAATATTATTTGAAAGTAAAGGACAAGGGATGTTGCTGGGGTTGCATCTCTTCATTTGCAAATAAATTAGAGTGTCTAATAAGAATTTATTTTTATAGCAACATATACAGGGTGTTAAGAGACGTAGGTAGGTACTTGTCTCACTTTAACCAGTAATTCTTGACATTATTTGGAGAAAAAATTGAATACAAAATTTTCGTCTCCGGTGACATTTTCTTTTCTTCAAAAAAATAATAAATGTTGGACAGTTAGGGGCGAGGTAAGAGGTTGGGCGGTTTGATTTTGAAGATAAAAAAAGAAAAAAAGTGATCGAATAATGTCGGAATCACTGATGAAAGTAAGTCAAGTACTTCTCTTAACACCATGTATTATGGATAGGTATCACTTTAAATCAGTCGTTCCCGGCGTTTTTTTGCCCAGGGACCACTATGACGTTTATTTGTTCTCACAGGGACCACAAAGTACAAGAATGATGAACTGTTAATTAACGCATCCTTGCAATTATTTTCATTTTGCAATTCAATGTGCTCTTCTTGGAATTCGTCAGCTACCTCTCCATCATTAATACCAAAAGGGTTACGAATCAGATATTGAATACCTTTCTATTTGGTTTTGTAGTAAATGAATAAATGTTTCGTGGACCACATTTTAGATCTCGCGGACCAATTTGTGGTCCACGGACCACTGGTTGGGATTGGGAACCACTGCTCTAAATAAAGCCTAACATTTGTACAATGTTTTAGTAGAAAGTAATCATTTTGTTGTTTAAGATTTGTTGTTTTTAAAGAACAAATAAATAAATAAATTATTAAAAAATATAAAAAAAAACAATAAATAATTTAACAAATATGTAGGTACTTTGATTTTAACTATATCTAATAATAACATTTGAAAGCCTGTTTCATCACCTTTAAAAAACAGTTTTTAGTTTTTGAATACATTCAGAAATACGCCATTTTATTTGTTTTTTCCGCAAATCTAGGACAAAATATGCCCGAGGCTTGAGGGGATACTATAGACAAAAATAACATAGCTTATTACCAAGTCAATACCTAAGATCAATATATGTTTACATGGTCGTTCGACCAGTTGCATAATTAGCAAGAGTTTGAATGCAAGTGTCCACGAAAAAGACTAACGATGGCGTAAGATATATATTTATTACAGGCAAAGAGATCCAATAATAATTCATATTTGCCGTTTAAACCATCTCTCAAGAGAGAAATTGTTAATCTCTAGATGACGGTCGAATTTTTCAGTTGTCAAAATGTATTACACGTTAGTACAAAAACAGGTTTACAAGACAGTATTTTCTCTGCCACGCCTTTAAAGTTTAGTGACCTAATAGGATGTAATTTATTCATTTAAAAAAAATTGACACTGTAACGACTCACGTGCAACATTATGCCGGATTTTGTAAGCACGGAGCGGCGGCTTTCACCAAATCGAATTAGCAGCACTAAGATAAAATTTTGACTAAATCAAATTTGCTGAGCATTATTTCGCTTAGCGGTATCTATCTAACTTACTAACCATCACGCCGTTTCCTCGCAGAGGTAGGCAGAGAGGACGGACCGCCAAACAACTCGGTCTTGGCACACTCTCTTTGCCTCTCTCACATTCATACATCGTCTCGTAGATACTCTTATATTATTCTGACCTTTGACACGGTCCAACATTCACATTTGCGTTATAAATTTTCTTACACTACTTTCTTCGTTCAATCGCTCTACATACCCAAACCATCTGAGGGTCCCTTTCTTAATTACTACATCATTACGCTTATATCAGCCTTGCATTCTTTGCGGATCTCCACATTTCTCAAAAGATCATGTATGGTTTTACCACACATTCACCTCAGGGATCTCATTTCAATAGTATTCATTCTACTTTCATCTTTACTCTGCCCGTTTCATGCCTTACTGCCATACATCAGGGTAGGAATCAGCACTCCATTGTAGACTGCTAGCTTCGCTTCTTTTGACAGTTTTTTATTAGCGCAAACGGCAGTACACCTTTAAAGGAGTTACCTGCATTTACCCTTCTTTCAATATCTCTATAAGCCTTCCCATCTCACGTAAACATACTACCTAGATACACGAGCTCATCCACCTGCTCCAAGTATTCATCATTCACAAATATATTGTACACTGTTTTCGTACTCTCTCTTTCAAAAACCATGACTTTAGACTTACTTACATTCATTATTAACTCATTCTTCATAGATACTTCGTTCATCCTAGACACGAGAGACTTTAGATCTTCCATAGTGTTAAAAATCAGTATAGGCCGGGCGGCAGCTTACAAGTGAGTGATTATGATAGGTGGCAACTTCTAAGAAGGAGGAGGGGCGGCGCAAATGAAGTGGCCTATACTTATGAAAAGTATAAATCCCTCACTGCCTCTGGCGTTAACCTCTTGGGGAGTATGGCCGTAATATTACGGCCAGAACAAAAAACTCTCCAAGGAGTATGGCCGTAATATTACGGCCGTGTGTATAAATCGTGTCCCACGCGATTTATTTATGAAATGTGAAGTGTACTGTCATCTATTGACGGTTTCAAAAGCCATTTCGAACATTTGGAGCAGTTGACACATTTACCGACGTTGCTATTTGAAATTTAAAAAAACGCGTGACGTCATCAACCGCCATTATACCTGTTTCTTGAGTTGACAACAATTGATTTGAGAGCGTGGGTGTTTGCTAAGTTTTGTCTTTGTTTTTTGCAGTTTTATCGTTATTTTTGCCACGACTCGGACTGTTACGTATGATTATAAGGTTTTGAGTTTTGTTTATTGTTATATATTATATAATAATAACGTTTTGTTCAACAATTTATCGAGTGTTTGGCGAAATATTTTTGCAAAGTTTCGTTTGATGTTTGTTTTCGCGGAACTTTTAGTTATTTTCGCTATGAATCAAACTATTACGTATTATTGTGTGGTTTTGAGTTTCACTTATTCTCATTCATTGAGAAAGTTATCGCATCAGTATCAACTCCTAAAAGTTGATTGCCGAATGCGGGAAGAGGGAGAATTTACCCTAATATGCACGATTTGCCACACAAACTTCAGCCAAAAAAGAGATAAGATACGAGATTCATGTGCATTAAATGTAATTTGGCTCTGTTTATTTATCCATGTTTTGAAAACTACCATATGAAAAACCAAAATTAAAAAAAAAAAATAAATAAATAAAAAAATAAAAATAAAAAATTTAAAAAAGGAGAAGAAAAAACATAAAATAATGCACAAAGTGAATTCGTTTTCTCACGACATTCTGCTATGTTATCTAGTGAGTAATATTTTGTAGTAGGTGTGTATATACATTTTTTTTGTCGTTTTAATGTTATGGTCTCCGAACCCATCCGAACACATCTCCAATGGTTTACGAACCCTTCGGTAGGCTCAATTAGTTTTTTCTCTAACTTGTCTTAATAAGTAATATAATTTTTTTACATATTTTTGCATTGCTAGATTTTGGGCAAACTATGGTTTGCATTTAATTTTGTTTTATTCGTATACTTCAAAAATGTTCACTCCTGGGGTACAGTTTTGTTCAAAAAAGCTCACACTCCGAGAGGTTTTAATAATGGCGTCACAAATTATTATCTAACTATTAATTACAATAGTACAGGTTTTATGATTCCTGAAAAATTATATGAAATTTAATATAAACGAAAATGTACCTCGGTATTATTTTTTAGAAAAAATAAATTGAATTTAAATGAATTTCCAGTCTTCGAGGCCATCACAAAAAGATTTTTTTAAATTTCAGAAGACAAAATATTACTTGTTTATTCTATAACCGGAGAAAAGAATTGTGAAGAAATGAAGCAGGAGGCAATAACAAAATTATACATAGTGTACAGTAACTCGTAGTACAAGCGGATACAGTAACACGTAGACACATTTTTTTATTTATTTGAGTTTTCGTTTTCGACTAAAGCGAGTCCGAAATTTGAATTATTTAGGTCAAATTAAAAAAAAAATCGGTCGCTAGGGGTTTAATATTTGCTATTTAATGACTTTAAGGGCGTCGAAGCGTAGACTTGGCTGAAAAAGATTCTTTAACCCTTTGGTTGCAAATCAAAATGTAAACATTTTAATCTAAAAATCGATTTTTTATATGGTTTCTCTGTGTGATGTAGGTTCGAGTTCCGTACACCGTACACCGGGTATATTAAAATAAAAAATATATAAATTTCACACAAAACGTTATTTCACTTAATGTCTTTTTTACTCGTTTTACCTTATAGAAAGTGACATGCTTTTCCAACACAAATTTACACGTGTAATTGATGTATTTGAGTTTAAAAAGAGAAAAATGATATGAATAAATCAAAATTATCAAGATATTGCCATGAGATAAACTTACAACATTTATTTATTTATTTAAGGAACATAAACAGTCTTAGTAATAAAATATACATAAGAGCATGGCAAAAAAACAGACCAATTATTAATGTTCACAGATAGGTATTTAGAAACATAAAAGTAACTGAATGTAAACCAGAAAATTTAAGAAAAACAGAAAATAAAAACAGAACTAAGCAGCAATTTTAAAAAATAATAATACAGATGTTAATTCAACAAGTGATAAACACGTTATACACAATAATAAAATTTACAACATTATTCCACAAAGCTGTTTCAACGGCAAAAAGTAGGCTTAATAATTTTTTTTTTCTGGACAATACTACTTTTCTGCGTCTTTCAGCTTCTTGGCTTTGATGTCTTTCTGGTTGAAGCCATAAAATGTTCGTTTTCTCCATTTATTCCCACGAATTAAACCATGCTCCGTGATTTTGCTAAAGGGCATTAAACAACGTACTTCCACGAACCAACTTTTAAAATGCTGCCCCAGGGCTAAAAAAAAATACATTAAAAGATGCGTATTAAACATTATTGCTTCCAACAATTCAACATTGATATTTTTGTTGGATACAACATTATCCGGGCAAGAGCTCAATTAGTACCTAATTAATGTGATTTGATCCTCACTGTGTTTTACAAGAATTGATGTCTTAGTTCGTAGGTCAATGAATAATGAATATCCCTTAATTTGATTAATTGTAACGTTTAATCACATCACTGTTTCTTACGTCAAATATATTATCTTAATAAAATAGTCGATTTGAGATGAAATGAAGTCATCAATTAATTTAGCGTGTTGATTCTGTTGATTTATGCATGATCTCTGGGCGATGGCTATCTTTGTCTTCATTGATATATTATGCAGTAGCGTCACCAGTGAATGGTGTTAATTAATAAAGTTGATAAGCTACTCGAATGTGTGAAAGTAGGTATACATGTAAATGAACTGTCATTTAAAGGATGACTGTCTGATAAAATTTCCGTCTGGGAGTTTGTAAGCAATCAATAATGAAATCAAATTTAAACTTTTTGATGGTTTAGATATTTAATACGGGTGTACGCAGAAAGGAGTATTAAGAGAACTGCTTATAATTTTATGAATCAAGATTTGGTTACCGTTAACCTTAAAAAAAATATAAATACCATTTTGAGATTTAGGTACCAATAACATAAAACTTATTTAGCTTCCTCACAAATTTCCCCCTGAAGAAAATAATTCACCTCAGAGCCTATGTCATCTTTGGGGATGCTGTTTGGAGCATCTTTTTAGAGAAAGGAAGGAGAGGAAGTTCTGGGAATGAAAAATGTATGAGGGATGGGTAGGACTCTGGGGGTCTGTGTCTCCAGGATAGACGGTCGTATGAATCTCTCCCTCCCACTGCGGTGCAAGGCAATGTTCCAAGGCAAGAGATTCTGGCTGGAGAGGTCTAGGTTATGTCTCCCTCAACCAGTCTTTCCCGCATCGGCTAACCCCGCAGGAGGTGGGAAAACGCATTCGCCACCAAGACCTCGATAAACCTCACCCCATGAAACCGGGCACCCTGTTAAATAACCAAACGTAGCCAACAACTTGGGGGGACCTATTGCGGAAATGCTGGTTATCCAGTAAATGGTTCCCGGGCGGCGGTACCCATATCCGCCTCCCAAAATTTATCAATATTATAACTAATCATCGCATCGTTTCACCGAAGGGGGTAGACAGAGAAGCGACCTCCACACAATCTGTCTTGGCACACAATCACTTTATTCACATTCACGTATCGTCTCTTTGTTAATCTGACCCGTTACCATATTAACTTCATGCATTAGTTTTTCTAGTATGCCTGAATGTCAGATTGGATTGCTTTGGGTTGAAATGAATAAATATGTATATGGTTACAATTTGTATTTAAAAAAAAATACAATTTATATAAAAAAATTAGGGTTAACTTATATAAGCTTATAAACCTCATTGTAATATTAAGTCATTGCAAGAATAATAATAATAAAATTTAGGCGGATTTGTCAAAAAAATTGTATATAAAAAGGCAAAAGTCGGTCATTTTAAATACATGTAGGATTACGAAAGATTTTTTAAATATTTATATTGAGCGATCAGTAGGATTTATCGGACCAGTTAGGATTTCATCAGAGCCTAACCCTCTGATATAAAAGTATCTGGAGTCGGTGAAATATTTTCCCATTATGTTTCTGGTGGATTGACGTATTATTCTTGTATTGTTTTGTATTTATTATATTTATATAGTGCACTTACATTGCGTGGATTTACTAGATAATCATTTGTGGAAAAATGTGTGGAAGGGTTTAGTCTTTCATTTGGGAAAGATTTAACCCGGACATAAAATCGGGAGCACCGTAATAAAAATTCTCCAGGATGTGGGGAGGATAGTGCAATCCCACAATATAGTTATACATATTTAAATAATTACACAGTAAAGAAAAAAAATAACATAAATTAAAAAAAATGAAAAAAATGAATCCATTATTATGCAGGGCGTGGTCTTGAGTGAGCTCGGGCCCATCGCTCACTCAGGAGTGGCGATTGAAATAAGATAATATTATAATAATTGAGAGTTGTTAACATTGTCTTTTCCAATGATTAAATATTACAATGAAGTTTAGGAGCTTCTACGTGTTATCCCTAATAAAATAGAAATTTTAAAATTCCACTTTACTTATGATAAAGTCAATACCTAAATGTGCCGTCTATAAAAAAAATCGCTTAGATATATTCGGGACACCATCTAGATTCTAGATTGTAAGTAAAATCGGGTAAAACTTTGCAATCACACCTAAAAGATGGCAGCCTAAACATATGGGATATAATTGAGAGGGATAATTTATAAGTAAGTAGGTACTTCAAAATTGGAAGTATGAGATTGATAGAAATGACGGAATGTAATGATGTGGCGATAGCTCAATTGGAAGAGACGCCTGTCTCGTTAAGACTAGGAATTGGATTACCTATTTATTTTCTGGGGGTTCGTACTATTTTCACTGGGAGTTGTTGATATTATCTTCTTCAATTATTATACATATACAAAAAATAATAACATGTTTTTAAATTATGCCCCCCCTCCTGAGAAAAATAGTTCCCCTTAGGGCCTGTGTTATCTTAGGGGATGCTGTGTGGAGGGTCTTTTTAAGGATGGGGCCGTGTGTCTAGCAGTGACGGACGTACGAATTCATCTCTCCAATTGCGGTGCTAGGCGATGGAGTGGTCAAAGGGTCTCCCTAAATCTCCATCTCTTCCGATTCGGCCTGCCACGCAGCTGGTGAGTAGGATCATTCACCGCCATGACCTGAACACACCTCACCCGGTGAACCCGGGCACCCCTGCTAAGTCGCCAAACGTAGCGAAATACTTAAGGCAACCTATGGCAGAGATGTTGGTTATCCAATAAATGGTTCCTGGGGCGGCGGAACCAAATTGAAGTTCAAAATGAAAAATAAAATTAAAAAAGGAGACAGGTAGACAGATTTAGAAAAGTATTTTTAAATTATGCGCCATTCAAAAGAAAACTCGTAGATTAAATCTAGAGAGATTTATGCCTCGGTTAATTACCACTCATAGAAAAATATTTAAATCATTGAATTTTCACTTTCACCGCAGGCGCCGCGACGCAGTTTATAAATACCCCCGCAAACAGTCAGCATTTCTAAGAAGTTCACAAAAAATTACGTATATTATTTTTAATTCGGTATTGTCAAATTGGAAGGCTTCCAACATACATAGCTTCTAGGTCAAAGACACTCAAAGATCGCGCGAGAAATTATATGGTTCGTAGCGCAGAAGCTGTCAGCTATTTAACACGACACCATTATCCATCTATCTGAAGAATCGTCTTAATTAGTGATGTAACGAGTCTAACTTTGAAGAATATTAAATCAATATTCGGAGGATTATGAAAATTGAGTAAAAAAATAAATACAAGTGCGCAGTTCACACGAGAAAACTTAAGTAGACAAGAGTGGGGAGGCTACGAAGCACAGCACAAAGAGGAGACCTTTTACTCTATCTCATACTGTCGTAGGCTAAATCTTACAGAATGTGTTTGTCTCTTTTTAGTGTCGCTTTTTCGTTTCATCAAGTTTCAAATCACAACGGTGTTAAAGAAGTTTTCATTTCAAAAATCGGTAGAGACAAACTAATTTGGTGTTTTCAAGAAAAATCATAGTCATTATCGTGCGTACTCCTAATTATTAATACGTAATTTTTATTTTTGAAATGAAAACTTCTTTAGCACCATTGTGATTTGAAACTCGATGAAACGAAAAATCGACACTAAAAAGGGACAAACACCTATTCGTACATACATCCAATACATAGAATTCATTCTGCGAGAGAATGAGAAAGTATAATCGGTCTCCTCTTTGTGCGGTGCTTCGTAGCTTTTCGTAGCGTGTGAACTGTACACTTGTATTTTTTTATGTGAATACAGAGTCCCAACTCCTCCCCCCTGAAGCCAGTGAGACTATGACATCCCAATTGGGGTATGTTGTGAGACTGAAGGTAGTGGGGAGTAGAAGGAGATGGGGGAAATACCTGGGTATTCAGATCTGGTCATCAACCACGGCTAACGCCATTTCAAGCAACGTTTCACTTCTGAATGGTGGTCTTTCACTAGGGCGATACTCAGAGTATCTTCCACCATGGAACGTGCCGCAAGTACATCTTGTGTCATTTTTAATTAATTATGTGTGAAATAAGACCAATTAATCAAATAATATTTATTTGCGCATGCCGATTCAATTGAAATATACAACAGAAGTGTAGAGACATGTTCAATAAATTGAAATCTACAATAAAACTTTACGTGTTCAATATTTATCACGATCCATATTGATGTATCGTGATATGGATCAGAGTGCTACCCTAGACGTTCAAAATTCATTGTGATCCGTCAATATTTAACACGTTCCGTGTGTTCACGATACGGAATTCAGGAATCTGTGATCCATATTGTGATACGACAATAAGCAAACCTACGCGTTCAATCATTTATTTATTTATTTACGCCCTTTTTCGGGGCTTTTACATATACAATTTAAAAACTACACTTTGATTAAATAAAATCTAAATACTATATATTTCTTTTACCAACAAATATAAAAGATATATATTTCTTTTACTAAGAAATATACAGTATTTATTGCACGTAACTGAACTGCCTCAGTAACAGTATTTTGTATTTGTCTAAAGATAAATTGAAGATGTCCACTGACTTGGTATAATTATTTCCCTCCATTAGTATTCTGGGCAAAGAGGAATACATATGATAGTTAGTTCCAGAATTTCTGCACTGAAAATCCGGAAGCTTATCAATTCAAGCAATACCGGACTATCAACTAAATCATTTAGAATTTTATAAAGAAATACCAAGTCTGTGAAAATTCTTCTGTCTAACAATTTGAGCATTTTCATAACATTTAAAATAGTGTTGTAGTTCAGCATAATTGCTGGAATACCCATTTTAAAATTTAGGTAAGAATTAGTTTTGTATTCTTTCAACAGCTTGTACATGTATATTATAATATTCCAGACGGGAGAATTGTAATCAAGTTGACTTCTAACAAATGCAAAATATAATAGTTTAATACACTTTATGTTGTTAAAATTTCTAGTTAGCCTAGTTATAAATCCCAACATTTTTAAGCCCTTATTAGAGATTTCTGTTATGTGGTTAACAAATGAAAGATTTGATTGAAAACTGATGCCTAAGTCTTTAATTTGTGTTAATGTCTCGAAATTATTGTTATCAATGTTGTAATTAAAGATCACTGGATTTTTTATTCGAGAAAATCTAACTACTTGACATTTTGATATATTTAAGAAGAGTCTAATTTCATAACACCAAATCAACAATTTGTTGATATTATCTTGAAGAATGTTGCAATGGTAAATATTTTTAATAATTCTAAACTTTTTGAGGTCATCAGCAAAAAGTAAGAAAAATACATCATGAAATACTTTTGTTAGATCATTTATAAATAAGATAAATAACACTGGGCCAAGGTGTGAACCCTGTGGAACTCCACTTGTTGCATAAATTTTTTCGGACAAGGAGGATTTTATTCTAACAATTTGTTGTCTTTTAGTAAGATAGCTTTCAATCCAGGTTAATAAATTGCCACGTATACCAAGTTTTTCTTATTACCAAATGAGAATTTCATGGGAAACTGAATAAAAAGCTATTTCACATTATATCACGATATTTGATAAATATTGACGGGTCACAAAAAACATTGAATGTGTAGGGTAGAACTCTGATCCGTATCACGATACATCAATATGGATCGTGATACATATTTAACATTTAGAGTTTTGTTGTAGATTTCAATTGTATAAATTAAATCGTGGGGTGCAACGGGCACGCTAGTTAGTTTTAAGAGAGATTAAACTTTCATAAAATCACCATAAATTTATTAGTCCTGTTGTTGAAAGGCTTTCTGAAGAATCAATTAAGGATTTCAACCGAAAATGCTTCTGGTTCAACACATCTGAAATATTAATCGGATAATTATAATAATACACGGAAAATACCGATAATCTGTAATATTTTTAACTGGAGTTCCTTCCAGTGACAAATATTACGGCTTAAAAAAATGCGGGCAATTTTGCACAATGTCTGTCCGTGGACTCGCACACGGGTCATCACTGCGGTATACAAATTATTTCAAAGTATTCATGTTTATTTGAATTCTTGCTAACAAATTAGTACTCATGACATCACGCGTACCTCGCCAGATTCAATCGTTTTAGAGGGCTTTGAAACAACCAAACATTGAAAATTATTTATCTAAGAAAAGAAAAAAAAACTGGCATAAGTTAGAAAAAATTTATAATTTTTCTTAATTTTCAGAAGTTTATTATTATCTACGATAACCCTACAGATTTTATTACTAGCGGTTACGATGCATCGGAATCGTTGCATCATTATAGTCTTAATGAAATTAATTAAATCTGCGCCTTGGCCTTTAAAATAGTATTTTATTACAGCCATTAAAATTATCGTCTGGTTTATTTCATTGTTTTTTTACTCCCAATTGAAATGTCTGAGATGCCTTACCAAACAGTTCAATGAAAACGTTATTTATAAAAAAGTAGTAACGAGGCGTTGCGATGCGTAAGTTGATACTTCTTTTGAGAAAGGAGGCATCTCTACATCTCTAGATATCATAAACTAACGTTTAAAACCACTGGAGCGATTTCGGTCGAAAAATGGACCACTTTTATTTTTCTGCGATTGATTTCGGTCCAAAAATGGACCACATTTTCCTACCATTCGTAAAACATTTATTGTAATTATTTGAAACATTTCCTTGGCCAGCCGTTTATTTTAAGACGAAGCTATTGAAATGCTTTATCTATTATGACCATAGATGTTGCAAATCTGTACTTCATAGACTATTTTAGAACAATGCTAAAAATAAATTTAAAAAATATTTTTTTCCCGCCGAATTTTTAACAGCTGTTTACGGATAAAATGAAGTAATTTTTCCATGGATGTGCACCTTTCATTATAAAGTATACCACAGACAACATACAGAAACCGAAAATATTCTATGTTGACCCGAATAAGTATCCCTCACGGCAGTTTCAAGTAAAAACACTCAAAATTCGCGCGATTATAAACTTTACGATTTTTAATTTTTTTTTAATAAATACAACAAATATGAGATAAACGATAAAATACAGGTTAATTCATTGGCTATATAGCACTAAAATAAGTTTTTATGTCTCCATGCTAAAATTCGAAGATATGATTTTTTTAATGTTGGCGAAAAATTTTTTAAATGACCTTCTGGAAAATCTCAAGCAATCGATGCAAATTTATTTCTCCCTACGTGATCGCTGCAGTGGTTTTATTATTTTATTTTGGTTTCTCGCTGGAGCTGCGGTGCTTTGTGATAGTTGCTGCTGGTTCCAATCTAATGCCAACATAAATGATGCGATTTGATTTAAGAAGACTGGTGCTCTTTGCAACCTGTAGGCATCTAGTTAGTTTTATGTCTCTAGATGATTTCATTTGGTCAGCGCATTACTGTCTTTGAGACCTTCAGAATCTTATGATTGTTTCATGCTAAATCGAATTTACGACTAAATATTAGGTATGCTTTAAGTCTTGTTTTAATTAGTGTTATATGGGTTCTTCGTTTTATCCCGTTTTATCTTCCAATATTTATTATTACTCTCACCTCTACCAATTTCACAATCTCTCTAACAATGTTTGTAATTATACTTACGATCCTAACACTGCTTATCATCAATGATTTAGCCTTTAAAATGATCACATTTTCGGGATATTATTATATAACTAAACACAGACCAAAAATGAGTGAAATCTACTAAGAAGTAGGAACCTACCTTACCAGAATTCTTTATACCATTTTCAAATTTTCCAGGTGTTACCCAAGGTCCGTAATAGGAGCCTTGGGTGTTTTACATAATTTTTTGAGTTTTCCTAGAATATTATAGCGATTCAACGAACCCGATTCGTGGCAGTTGCCGTTAGTTTGCTGGTATCAGGCATTGACAAATAGGTCCGGATTGCCTCATAAAGCCTCAGCGACGTGATAAACTATTACCAAATATGAGCACTTTTTGCCGAGCTACGCAACTACTAGTACCTAAATAATATTAACAATTAACGGCACTATTCTAGCACTTAAATGTTACATAGACAATGGCCGTATTCTTCGAACGTGATTTCATCACATGACACGACAACCTTGTGTTTTGAATGAGTACCTACTTTGATAATTAATAATCCAATCAGGGAAAAGGTTTGCACACAGTGGCGCAGCGATGAATTCTCAGACCCACCGACTCATTTAAAAAATAAATAGGTAGGTACATACTCTGGCAACCTACAACAAACAGAATCAAAAAATCAACGATTCATTAAAAACTAACCGTACCTACTCCGCACATAGTAAAGAGTGAAGTAATGATATTTAAACCGTACAAGTATAAAGACTTGGACCCTAAATCTGTAATGTTAAAAAAATTTAAGAATTTGACAAATATATAAAATAAAATCATATTCTCCTAATTATTTTTTATGATTACTATTTTCATACAATCGGAATTTGTACCCACTGAGCTTATTGCAATCAGAGTCAGCCAAGGGCGGATTTAGAGGGGGGGGGGGGCACGGGGGGCACGGGGGCACGTGCCCCCCCCCCCTCCAAGACGGTATTTTTGTGTACTGTGGAGATTCCATCACAGTACATACTCAGAAGCAAATCAAATTATCAGAGTTGTTAAAATATATTAATAAAATAACAGAAAGAACATGAGTCAAACTCTTGTCTATTTCTGGCTGGAATTGCGAATTTTGTTCGTTGCATCCCATTCATGCACTTGCAAATAAAATATGATAATCAGCGTTTGCGAGAGCGGTAAACACAAATTTCGACTTCATAAAAAATTGGTCCATCCTGGAGGGGGGGGGGGGGCTCCATCCCTGGTACCCCTCCCAGAAAAAATCCTGGATCCGCCCTTGGAGTCAGCAATTAAAGTAGTTTATTTATTCAAATTGTTATAAAGTCTAATATAATTTTTGCGAAAATTTATCTACTATTATACTCCACCCACCGCAAAGAACGGAATGAATTAGACACGTCATGTTTGAAGTGTATCTATATACGTTTGCCCACCTACTGCGTGGCGGGCCGGATTGGGAGAGAATGGTTGAGGGAGACATTTTCACCACTCCAGCCGGATTCTTTCGACTCATCGCATCACTTTGCACCGTAGGGGGGAAAAATGCATACGTCCGTCACTCCTGGAAACACTGACCCCCAGATTCCTAACCTCCCCAAAGATGACACAGGTCCCGAGGGAAATTGTTTTCTTGGGTTAGTAAGCTAGTAAGTGTAGCTAATGAAATAATTTCAGATTACATCGAGATATTACGTATGAAAGAAGAGCATATAAGAATCTTCGGTTAAAATTTTGGATACCTTCAGTAAAAAAAAATCTGGCACTTGTAAACGCCCTCCAACGCATTTTTGTCCTGCCCTGTGCCCGGGTCTTCGCTACGCCACTGCTTGCACGTATATCTTAACAATGTAAGAATTAGCTTTTTAGATTTGTTATGTAACACAAATATGGGCAGGTAAATTAATTTAAAATATACATTTTGTTATTTAAACGTGAAAAATTACGACGCAAAATTACATGTTTTCATATTGTTATTTGTATTTACAACTGTCGTAAGATATGTTGTTGAATTAATATACTTACACAATACATACCAGGAAAGTATAATTGTGGATATGAATAATTTAGTGTTAACATGATAACAAAACAATATTAGTCATGATAGTAAAATAATACATTCGTCATCACCCGCCGGCATTTTCTACCGTACTTGATTGCTTCCACTATATAACCGTATACCTATCTGTCAATGTCTAGGAAAGGAACAAAGCAACCGTAAACAGCGCGAAACACTCTTGCGGATTCTTCGTTCCTTTCTCTCAATCCATGTCTTGTTTCGAGGTTCGGTTAGTATAATATATCTATGTATATTGTCTATGCGCTCTGTGTCCCATCGTCCCATGTGATCCTAGGCGTAAAATAGTCCTCCATTAATGTTAAAAATGTCTCTATGTTGATTTCCCCAATTACGTAACCGGCGAGTCTAGTGTGGATTATGCGATTCACGGCTGGTTTATCAATTGTTTTAAAATAATAAAATATACCTTTATTTATGAATTAGACAAATGACCAAAATCGCTTCGCCAAATATTTATTGGATTTTACTTATATTTTTTGTACGATAAATTTTACGTAGCTTACTTAACTTAAGGCTTCGTTATAACTTATAAGCATTTAAAAAGAAGAAGAAAATTTCTGAAAATGTTTTGAAAGGGAAATATTATGCAAATACGAATACGATAAAGAGGGCGCGCTGACGTTTGACTGTTGTGAAAATATTTAATAAAACACAATTTATTTAAAATAGACCAAAAATCTAAGATAAGTAGCAATTTTAGAAATACTGAGATTTTTTCCATGCAAATGGCATGATAGCAGAATAAGATAAAATAAGATGTTAAGCAGATCTAAGCAAAATAAGATGTGTTTTTTTATAATTTTCGATGAATTCTTTGCGATTTTTTTTTTAATGGAGGGAATTTGTTCTGAACCACTGCGCTAATTCAACCCTATCCCTTTCGGTCACATTTTTAATGGCTGCTATCTTTACGCATGATTGCAAGATCCGTATTATGTACGATTGCAGTGGTTAGAGTAGAGCCTCGGTAAAGCTAAGGTCCTGGTTTCAATTCCAAGATGCAACCGAATCTTTTTCTGATTTTTCTGTTTTAAATTTTCGTTTGAGAGTCGCTTAAATTGTCTTCAATCATTATTTTTTTTAACTCTTGGATCTATCTATTAATGAAACTAAATGTAGGTACCCCAAAAACAAAATATTACGCACATTTTATCAGTCAGAAATAAAATATTTCACAAAAATGAGTGCAATCTTTAAAATTATAAAAGATTTCTTATACTGCACTTAAATTCTTCACACAGCTTATCTAGATACATTATTATTATAACGGGTTATTGTACCTACTATTCCGATAAGTATTAGTACTAACTCCCGATAACAGTATGTTTATCAAGTCAATATATCGGGTTAAGATTAGTTTTCTTATAAACAGTCGCCATGCTTTATCAAGAACTTATTGATAAAGGGCGTTGTTAATAATATACTATTCTAATTTATTTTAATCTGCCTAACTCAATCCATTGCTAAATGAAGGCCTCTTTATTTTTCTTGTATCTACATTTTTTAAGAATCATCTTATATATATATATAAAAATCTCGTGTCACGATGTTTGTTCGAGATAAACTCCGAAACTATTAACCTATTTTGATGAAATTTGGTTTAATGTGTGTAATTTGGTACAACTTAAAAGATATGATAGTATTTTATCTCGATTGTTGACTTCAATATTTATTATTGTGAATTAAATGTTCATTAAATGTTTGTCATTTCACAATTTTTTGTAATCGTTTGTAAGTTCGATAAGTTTCTAACAGACGGCGGTGTGAGTTAATTTATCGAAACAAAATTTGGTTATCTTTAGGTTGGGTAACCATCCAGTTAGATGGCGTTGTGTTTGTTTAGCCAAAGCAAAACGTTGTCGGGTCAGCTAGTAATAATATAAATTGTACACATTACTAACACAAATACTAAATATTACATTACGTTCAAAATTGAACTCAAAACCAGAAATTTAGGAGACAAAACTCTTGCCCTTGTGAAAAGCCTGCCTAAAAATTTGGAATAAAAAAAATCTTTAGTACATTAAGAGGAACGCGGGCGCCGAGAAATTTGAAATCAGGTATTATATGAAACAGGTGCTGTGACAGTCGCTGTTACCACCCTGAATACTGAACAAAAGGTACAACTGCACCTCAGGATGATTACATCTAAATAAAATAGTAAAACTTGAGGTTTTGTGTTTCCCGGTTTTCTCCTCTAAAACTGGCCCAATTTTTAAGATTTTTTTCACCAACTGTATTAGAAGAAAATATTCTGTTTCTATGTCTGTTTTTTGCTTTTTAAAAAATATATTGCAAAATTTGTATACAGAATGTCTGTTGGTGGTGTTCAAACCAGGCAAATTTAAGATGCTTCTTCAATCTTTGCAAAATAACTTTGTGGCATTATTTATTATTTAATTTTTTTGTTTTTTTTTTTTTGTTTTCAAGATACAATCCCGTTAAACCGCAATAAAGCAGTTTGTCAACATTATGTTAATGTTCAACTACAATTTAAACATACATACATATTATTATTACTATAACTACACAAATTGTCACAATAAACACACATTAATTAACATAAACAATCTCTATTTAGTAACCATTGTTTCAGCATATATCTTAATCTATTTGTAGAGTCACAATTTATATTAACATATCCTGAAGAAGATAACATTGTTATTGAAACATGTCGATATTGTTTATTAAAAAAGTGGTTTATACAGATTTATATGTTATTAATTAAATTTAAGATGGTTTATTGTCCTAACACTATAAGAAGTAACTTATCACAAAAAACCAAACATAGTGACAATGCCAGTGGTCAATACCTATAGTTATTATATTTTTTAAAAATATTTTCACTAGTGTCAAAACCCAGACCAAAAATAGGGGAAAACATTTATATGGACAAAATGCCGCTCGTCTTTGCGCTTTTTAGATAGTTCAAGCTGGCTTGTAGACAGACAGCAAGCAACGTCACACATCTCACTCTGACCTGACGCACATCTTCTTTAATTGCATTCAAACACATATTGTCTTATTATTTCGTTAATTAATTCACTTAATTCTTGCTTAATATCTTCCATACTCGCGAATTAAAAAAAGTATTTAAATTCAATTTTGAAATTTCTAAAATGATATTTGAAAAAAAAAATTGTTTTAGTGATAATCGATTTTGAAAATCCAACCTTACGTTTTATTTGTATGACGTACGGTAGGGACATCTCTGTGACTTTGGTACAACGCGCAACAGATGAATATCGTAAACAGTTAAATTACATTTAATATTTTTATTGCAAATAATTTAATTATCATTTTCTTTGATGCTGCATTTTCAACTATTTCATTTTAAATATTTTACTATATTTTGCAGTCTTTTTAATTCAATTTACATGTTGTAACTAACTACGAGTAACTAACCATCACGCTGTTTTCCGCAGGGGTAGGCAGAAAGGACGGACCGCCAGACAACTCGATCTTTGCACACCTCCTTGCCTCATTCACATTCATACATCGTTGCACACATACTCTTGACATGACCTGACTCAAGTATCAGATTCACTTGATCGTCACTTGGGCGCCCCTGACCTCTTCTACCATTCACTTTAGCGTCTTACATTATTCTTACACTCCTTTCTTCGTTCATTCGCTCTACGTGACCAAACCATAAGAGCGTCCCTTTCTTAATCTTACTCATTACGCTTGTTGCATTCTTTGCGGATCTCCACATCTCTATATTTACCACAGGGATCTAATTTTTACAGAATTTAGTCTACTTTCATCCTATCTTTGATAGTTCCATGCCTCACTGCCAAACAACAGGGCAGGTACCAGCACTCCATTGTGTACTGCTAGCTTCGCTTCTTTAGACAGTTTTTTTGCAAGCGCCTCATTTTGTGTATATTTTATACATAACTAGCAGACCTTTCCACACGTTGCTTTGGCTTTCTGCCCGCTGCCCGCTGCCCGCTGCCCGCTGCCTGAATTGAATATTTGAATTTCTCGGCTTTTCTCTACTATAATAAGCATTTTTACACGTATAAACCTTCCTCTTGAATCACTCATATATTGGTGAAAACCGCATGAAAATCCGTTGCGTAGTTTAAACGATTTAAGCGAATAACATTTTGAGCGACTTCATTTTATATTATGTAATGATATCTAATGATGATAAGAATCATACCTAGGTATGCCTTTTACTTTTGAAATATTTATGGCATCTTTATAACGCATTTATAATATATTTTCAACATATTATAATAAATCGGTCTAAACATGTATTTAACATGCATTCGTCGATATGTTTAAATAAATAAACATACATTTCATATGACTTCCAAGAAACATAAAAAATAACCATAATCACGTAGCGCGTGTCTTAAAGCGTTAATATTGGTGTTCATTGTTAGTTTATGAGATATTCATCACACTGCAAAATTAACAAGTCTAGTAAAAACATATAAGTAATAATATAATAAATACTTTAGTGCAAACCTACATTATATCATACCTGATGATAAGAACTAAGCATGTTAATAAATTAATACCTCTAGATCTCTAATATCATTTTAATGGAGTGTTACATGTCGTAGATAGATTATTCTTATCTTTGTTTTATGGATATGACGTGCAAAACATATGCTTTTAAGATACTTACAAAATATTTGTTGTTTAAGGCGATGCACTAAGAAGCAGTGCAAAATCATGTGTTTTCGGTATGAACATTTGATGGCTTAGAAATATTTCTAATCTTCGGTCTCTGAAATAATCAAGCTTTTTTTAAATTTTACAAGTCCAGAAAATAATAAAGTTTTAGACCTATAAAGACTGATTTAAAGTTGAAAATCTCCGATTTACGAACCCCTTTTTATTTATGATTTTATTGTATAATGTGGAAAATTAAGTTCTTTAAAAAATATTTAAAAATTCGGGCTTCAACTTCGCAAAATAAAATAAAATACGCATTATGGCGATGTTTTTTTTCTTGCATAATAAATGTTAAGAGGCGGTTCTCCGAATTTCAACCGATTTCTTGCAAACCTCCCTTAAACATTTGAAGTTTTTAAGCTCTTAAAAATTTATGTTATTTTTGAAGATAATATCTAGACATTTGTCGAGCCGAAACGCAAATTATATAAAATTCCCTCGATAGAAAAAAATCGCAAAATATGCTCCAAAAATTATTATAAACACGTTTGTTTCAGTTATTTTACAAATTAAATGTATGAAAAAATTCACAGCGTTTCTTTAAATAAAACTAAAGACTATTTTTAACGAGTCGTGTTTTATTAAAGATTTTCATGATTTTTGCATCAATTTTATGGCTGTAAATGTTAGCTCACTCTTCTAACATTCGTAATTTCATATCTCTCCATCTTCTTCTTTTTGGGGCCGGTAACGGAGCCTTAAGCGAAAATTGAAACCTTATGGCCATCTAATAAGGATTGTTATTGTTAGCGGCCCGACATTACCTTAATAAGGTTTTCAAACAAATTAATACCTCCAAAGTTATTAATTATTTCACTTACCTTGTACCTACTACATTTAATAAGATGCCAATATTGCTAATATAAATAAAAAAAGTGAACTAAATTGGTAATCTGAACTTAAAAAAAGCCGAAGAAATGGTTAATGAATCAAGATTTTTTTATTGATATTATTTCTAAGCATCTATCTATCCATTGATTCTATACATTCGATCTTGTGTATAAATGTGCATATGAGTGTGTTTAAGTATGTTGTAAGTCTGTGTGCCTATGAGTACCTACGTTGCCTGCGTAATGTTTATCTGTCATATATTTTGTGCCACTTGAAATATTAATCTTCTATATCTATTTTCTATATTGTGGTTTCTCATTATATTTGAACAGTGTAATAATTAATATTTTAAAATTGACCTGCTGTCAAAATGCTTTGTGTTTACAGTTTAGCGGATGCTTATGGCGAGAAATAATTTATTTTTTTAAACTTTGCATGAAATGGCTTTAGAAATGTTTAGTGACTGATCTGATTAGTTAGAATGCGGGAAAATATTACTTATATGATAATAATACGTTTTTTTGTTTAGTGCGCAATATACATCAAAACAAAAAAAAATCACGAGATATCCATTAGATGACAAAAGTAAACAATAATAAGCAAAGATAAATGAAAATGTGTATAATGATAATAATATTATAAAGATATAATATTGCAATCGCGCAAAGAATCATGAATAACAAAACAAAAAAAATCGCCAAGACAATGAGTAAACCAAATTAACTCGTTTTTGAAAGTGGAACGCGCAAAAATAAAACAAAGTTTGCATTCGAGTAAAGTTTCGTGCCCCCCGCCCCTGCAGCCGCGTCGGGCACCGAGCGTGGCGCGTGCGCGATGACGTCACTCGGCGGCCGCGAGCAGAAGGCGCGCACCGCTCCGTGCCCAGACCCGAGACCGCCCAGTCCTCCGCGCGAACTCCGCCAATCCCACGCGCGCCTCTCGATCCGGGCCCGCGCGCCCGACACGAACGAACCCGAACACACACGAACACGCACGAACGCGATAAGGGCGCGAAAAGGTTTTAAATTTACCCTTACAACTGTCAAAAATTTTACACGAGAAACAAACCAAAGTCGGCAAATAATAATTTATTTAATGTTTTAGGTGCGATAAAAGTTTTAACGCATCGTCAAAAGTTAAAATCGAATCATAACATTAATTTTAGTACTTACCTAGTGCCAATAGAGTGCTCCAATACAAAAGTTTCTTCGATTTCGATTCGCTTTGAATAATACATAGTGAAATGAATTTTATAAGTGTTTCGAATGGTGCACGTCATAAATTAACGAATAGTGTGAAGTTTGTCTGTTTTTTAGCAATTGTTCTGAAAGAAAATTAAGCTGTTTCAGTGTACTTAGCACAGACGAGTCGGTGCGTCGCCTTTTCGTAAAGAGACGTGATGTTTCAGTTTAGAGTACCTAGGTACTGTTTGAGTTTTTTCTAAACTCATGTTTATGGCTGATGAACATTTTTAAGTTTGGCGGTAAAATTATAAACTAGTATTCGAATAGTTTAATGAGAAATATTGATAACAGTGTTTAGTGAATAAAATATTTGCAGTTCTTTTGAGTGCAGAATGAGTGAATCGTTTTAGAGAGGTGGTGTTATTAGCATTTTTCTTAATAAGTATTGTAATTGTGCATAAGTACTCGTAGTAAGCACAAGTTAAATAAAATGAAAATCTGTTTAAAAACAACTGAAAACAACATCTCACGTAAAACCTTTTTTAGTTGATTGCATAAAAACATGTTCTTTTGTGGTGCATTATTTATAAAAATATTTAAATTCACACAATATTCCGCAATACTCGTAAATCCACAGATAAATCAAAGAAATTTCCATAGGGAACACCTATTTTTAATTACTTATAATGGTCATTTTTGTGACAGCACTTTCGGCATCATTAGATTTTTACCGTTTTTATTTAGGAAGTTAATGTCTTGATTTCATACTTGTATTTTTTTTTTATTTCTCCATTTTGAATAATGGGTAAATATTCCACAAACCTCTGCACTTTTAATAGACACATATTATGGAAATTACACTACGTTTCAACTTTATTACTACAAGAAGAACTAACTGCGTTTGGTTAGATGGTGAAGATGCATTAAAATTCCATTTTTATTCAATCATAGTTCAAAATTTTGCATATAATACGTTCCTTTTATCGGTATTTTATTTTTTGTATGGATTTGACATTTGCGAAGTTTCTTTTCAATCTAAATACGCACGATTTACTCAGTTTACCCCAAACTAAGAATCTAATAACCTACTTTGTGAATGTAAATAGTTGTTACTTGTAGTAATTATTGAAACGAAGTGTAATTTCCATAATCTGTGTCTAAAAGTATTAGTGGAATAATTAATGTTGATTTCTATTGTTTCAAGTATTTACCTAATTTAAAAATACAGCCGTCGTCTTTTTTTACTATCTTTTAATGTTAGATAATTTTTAAAATTTGCACAATTTTTGAAAAGTTTTTTTTTGCTCGAAGGTAGGTACGAGTAATTAAGTAATTTAAACTAAAATTATGCGACGATTATAAATAAAGTCGTATATTACGGAATCCCTTCACAAATCTATCATTATTTTTAAAGTTTCATGAAAAGTCTTGTGAATCATTCGTATTTGTATTTAATTTTATTTATTTTCATGATATATATATATTAGTTATAGTTCCATTACAGTTGATCTTCCGAAAGCTGGGCCCCCGGCATACTTGTAGAAAATGTGCAGTCGGTTTAGAGGAAATACGGTATACCGACTAACACAATATATAACTATTTGTACTCGAAGGATGCCAAGAGGATGTACCACCAAATAACAAAAGTGTAAAAGACAAGAAAAAAACTATTTGTCCGTTTACTGTATATACCAGCGTAAATTTTAAAGGTATTTTTGAAGGCATTGACATATTTGACATTGGTAAATAATACAAAAAAAATTATAATTTTAATATTATAATTATAATATCGGGAGATCAACTGTCGGGTAACTTTGTATCTACCTTATCTTATAACTTTTTAGGGATTAGTAACTTTGTATATTTTTTTTACATAAGCTCCACACAGGAGACCCTGAAGAAAACAATTTCCCTCGTGGCCTGTGTCATCTTTAGCGATGCTGTGTGGAGGGTTTTATTAAGGAAAGGAAGGAGAGAAAGTTCAGGGAAGGAAAAAGGTGTGAGGCGTGGTTGGCTGATGGTCAATGTGTCCAGGAGTGACGGACGTATGAATCCATCCCTCCCACTGCACTTCAAGCCGATTGTTCAAGTCGAGAGATTCGACTAGGTTAAGTTCCACTAAACCAGTCCTCCTGGCACTCAGTAGGGGGGAAAACTCTTTCACCGCCACGACCTAGACAAATCACACCCCATGAACCTAATCTGCGACTTAGTTTTAGTAACCGACTCATTTCTTTCTGAGAAGTTTAGTAGTTAAATGACATTTGACCTGTGTACAAAATGCGATTTCGTGTGCAATTTTTATTGCTTATTGTTATTATTTTCATAGAAATAAATACCCAAACAAAATAGTAAATTTACGATTCCCACGCTCGTCACAATATTTTGACATGAGGACAAAAAGTTGAAGTGACAATGACCGTCTATTGGCTCGTCAGCTCATTTTATCAATCACGATCATCAGAAAATAAAAAATATCATTAGGTGATTTAATAGGGTATCAGAGGTCAATGTATTTTGTAGATTCAATGCCTTCTCATCTACACAAGTTAATTCACGGGCTAAACACACTGAAGTGAAGTTAGTAGTCCACAATGGATTCCTGATACCAATCCTGATGTTTGGCAGTGAGCTATGGAATTGACAAGGGAAGGATAAAAGATAGTTGTAGAAATGAGATCCCTGAGGGTTATGTGTTGTGAAGGGTAAAACCAACTATGATCGTGCATGTGAAAAAACTGGAGATTCGCAAAAATGCAAGGCTGATGTAAGCGTACCTAATGAATAAGATTAAGAAAGGGACGTTTAGATTGTTTTGGCATGTACAGGGAATGAACTAACGAGTGTAGGAAAAATAAGCGAATGCAAATGGTTGAAGAAGTCGCGAAGCCCGACGAAGACATGACACGATCAAGCGAATCAAATACTTGAGTCGGGCCATGTTAAGTCAGAATAACAGAAGCGTGTGTATGAGACAAAGTTTGAATGCGATTTTTTATTTTTTTCAATGTATACCGCACAAGAGTCCCAACTGCTCCCGTCTGAAGCCAGTGAGACTATGGCATCCCCAATTGGGGTATGTTGTGAGGCTGAGGGTAGGGGGGGGGGGAGGAGATAGGTAAGAGGAAGGTGGGGAAGTAGCTGGCTATTCAGATCTGGTCACCAAACACCGCTTATGCCATTTCAAGCAACGTTTCAATTCTGAATGGTGGTCTTACACCAGGGCGATACTGAGAGTATCTTCCACTCTAGAACGTGCCGCAAATATACTATATATTATTTTAAATGAATAAATTGTGAAATAACACAAATTAATCAAATAAAGTTTATTTGCCACGCCGGGATTCGATCCCGCGACCTTCGGTGTGCTGGCCAAGCGCCTTACCGCTGCATTACTGAATGAAGCAAGGAGTCTGTAACAAGAGTGAATCGTTTGACGGTTCGTCATCTCTACCTACCCGTGCATAGTGATTTGTTAAAAATTAAAAATTAGTGAATCGATGTATTTTTTTAAAGTGTGAAAACCTTAGATATCTACTGTTGATTCCTAAAGCATTGTTTGTGTTGAAAACAACGCCAAATTACTAATTGTGAACAATTTTTAAAATGCCAATGAGGGCTTTTATAATCACCGTAACGATTCACGATTACGGTACCGTGACGGCCAAAAAAGCAATAAATATACGTTCCTTGTCGCTATAATACTGCAGTCCTTTCTTACACATTAAATAATGGTGAGACACACAAAATACGTGTGACTGTTTCCTCTAAAGTAATACTTTTCCTTGCGTTTCATTTTCTTTATACGTGTGAGGGAGATGTGTGACAATTATTGTACGTTTCCTTTAGGGGGGTGCAGACATACGTTCACCGTTTGTCTCATTTTCGACTGTTGTTATTTAGTGTGTAGTAAGAGCTGCAGCATTATTTATATGTTTAAGAACAAAAGCAAAACCATCGACATAAATAAAAAAGTCTTGCAAATTGAAAAAAACGTCCGTTGACTCTTCGCCAGAAGAGTAAATAACATCTGAAGATAAGACAAATTGTGAAAACACGTTTTGAGAAAATTAAAATCGAGATAAGAAATGCCCTTCAGCGTGTGAGCCGACTGGCGAGCACTATGCAAATCGAGATTATTGCACATTGTGATGACATTCCATTTTAAAATGCATACAAATCAAATCGTTTTATTTTATTTCATGGCGAGTTGAGATTGTGAAAACGAACGGTGGTCATATGTCGATGCTATTTTGAGATAAGAAGAAAAAGTAAGTCATTGCCTCAATGCCGAAACATAAACATTAATAACCTGACATTTATGAGCCACAGATGAAAGGGAAGTAATGGATGTAAATAAGAAAGAAGACAGGATCAAAAAATATCAAATGATTGGAGAGAAATTATAAAGGTGTTTGTGATAATGGAAAACATTTAAACTAATCATGATGACGGATTGTTTCATAGAATTTAAACAATTCATAAAATTTCAACGTTAATATTCAAGTTATGTGAAAGTTCAATTCAAGTTCTGTTATTATTGTAGTTTTGTGGAATAACCGGCACTTGATGAAATGATAACAGAACTTTTATAGAACTTGAATTATAACATTAATTAATTGTTTGAATTTTCTGATCAAACCCGTCCTTAAAATAAAATCGATATTGCAAATGAAAATCTTTTCGAAAATAGTGTAGGTAATGTAGGAATTTTACGGCCTCCGTGGTCGAGGGGCAGGGCTCTCGGCTAGCGATTTGGAAGTAGGGGGTACAAATAAATTCCGGTGTGCGCAGACGACGTGATTTGTGTTTTCACAATTTTATCATTTAACATAATGTATAATGTTTAAAATAAGGTATATTTGCGGTACGTTCCAGAGTGGAACTTTCAGTATCGGCTAGCCGTTTTGGTGACTAGATCTGAGTAGCCAGGTACTTCCCCATCTCCTTCCCCTCCCGACTAACTTCAGCATCACAACGTACCCTAATGGGGATGCCATAGTCTCACTGGCTCCAGACGGGCGCAGTTGGGACTCTTGTGAGATATTCCCATAAAAAAAATAGATTTGGTCTATTAGAGCGGAACGGATAAAATGAAACCCTACATTTTTGTGTTCCATTTCACATTAGATACTGAAATACCTATTAAAAATAATCTAATTCAAATTAAATAGAGCTCTTCATGATAATCAGAGCACTAATTAATTGAAATGGGGCTTTACAAAATATATTAAATTAAGTTGGAGTTCTACAAAATAAAAACGAAAATAAATCATTAAAAAAAAAAACAACGAAATTTATAAACGTTCTTCTGTGAGTGCTCGGTTCATATGTTAATGTTTCTCATTTGTGTGCCAGTTCAGTGATTTTTCTAGTTGTAGTTTGTAAAATAATCAACTCCATTAAGCGCAATGTGATGGTACAGTGACACTGTTCCGCGTGGCTGCCTAGGAATTAGACTAGTCCAAAAATCCCACACAATGGGCTCGTGATTAGCTCAGATTTGTCTTGCTCAGCTGCTTTTGCTCTGCTCTGCGTCTGCTCTAGCTCTGCCTCTGGCTAGTCTAGACTTTAGCTCTGTCAGACCCCCGTCTGGCCTCCTGGTCTTGCTCAGAATCTGGACCGGGAGTCAAGGAAAATATCTAAGAATATTTGCGCTTTAGATAATTTGAACCATCTAACTCTTGATTTGTTAATGAGCTGTGACTTCCCCAGCCGTTCTGATAAGCATGGTGTTTTTGGTTTGTTATTTCTGCCTTACCGACAAAACAGGAAACCAAATCATATAAAATATTCAAAAATACTCGCTAAATACATAATTAGCTAGCTGTAGACATACAATATATTTATATTAATGTCACCTTGATTCAACGACAAGATTCAGTAAAAAAAACTGAGTGTAAAAAGTGGTTTATAGTTCACACATTATGGATTTTAGCGTACGATAAACGTACGGTTATTTTTATTTTAATTGATTAAAACACGTTTTAATAATTATAAAAGGTCATCATCATTCACAAAGGCGTTCTTCAGAATTTATTTATTACCCTCAGAAGAGAATAAATTCAGTGGTCAGTGTTTTGAAACAAATTCTATAAACAGTTAGCTGCAGTTTTTGGATCGATTGGGGATAGCGAACATCATCCCCTAAGCTGTTGCGCGCCAAGAGGAGGAAAGCGCGAAGGGCGGAAAGGGAGATGGGGAATCAGTGGTGTACCGGCCGACCGCCCAAGGCTGCACAAACTTCGCGCAACGAGGACCCCTACACCCCTGGCAGCCTAGAAACACCCCTCAATAATAATAAAGAAGAAACACACCCATTTAAAGACGTAAACCACGAATTAGAACCTATCAATGAATCTTCAGAATCAAAACTTGACGAAGACCCAAAAGATATATCAAATAATAATCTGAATGAACCTGCGAAGAGCCCTGAAGAAGTAGGTACAAAGGATGAAGTAGACACAGCAGAAACATCTCCAATCATTGTAAGCAAAGAAACTACAAGCAAAGTAGAAAGAAACACATCTTGCGAAGACTTTCCTCGAGTTGTGACGGTCGTGAAGTCAATCCTCGACGAGCCGAAAAATATTGCAGAAGAACAAGGGCCAGGGAGGTCAAAATTGAATGTTGCAACAACACCTATCCTTGGCTACGGAATACCTGCTAATGGAAGACCCTTACGTCATCTGATGACCAACCAGTACAAGTACACCAAGGTATGATTTGATAATATCTTATTGACTTTTACTATTAGCGTTAATGCAATTATGTGTTCAGATGTGTAGGCGAGGCATTAATAACAAAGTAGAGGAGCGTGGTTTTATTGTTTTGTGCTTAAATCCAGCTTTATGTGAGTATATCCCAGATCAAAGACCAAAATTTTCTAGTATAATGTTATTAGTATAAAGAAACAATCTAAATTCCTTTGGGAATGAAATAACATTTAAGTTATACATCCTACAAATAGTTCAATAAAGTATGTTTTAATTTTATCTTATAAATAAATCAAAACAAAAATTTCTTTGAAATCATAAAATTCGTGAGAATGCACTTAAATACCTACCGGCTCAATTACAAATCATATATTTTATGTTTCATTTTATTTTATTTTTAAATAAATAATTATAAAATGACAGTTCTCTTTTAAAACTTTTTATAGGCGGGTAGTAACCATAATATTGAGAAAAATGCGAATAATAATGTGGAAATAAACACAGCAATTTTACATTTAAAATAAATTATCTTTACAGAACCATTAAAACGACTAGCATCAAGAAACGGAAACTTACAAACAAATGCAAAATGGCCGAGTTAAAACAGCACTCAGTCAATTATCTAAAGACACGGATGAATAAAAAATCATAGAAAAAAAAAACAGTAAACAAAATCCGAACGGCAATAATGATTATTAAAAATGATGTGCTGCAAAATTACTATAACAAATATATTAAAATGGGTTTCTATATATTCAATTCATTAACACATTGCAAAAATATATTCTTATATTAGTTGTTGTGCAATGAATATCTAAACATATCCACAAATTGGCCATAAATATTTCCACGCATCAATAATCTTGGCATGGCATTGGCGGAGTGCATTCAATGGTTACTTTTAGAACTACACATTGGAAAAAAATCATGATGCCTGTGAATGACGCAATGATGCTCTTAAAAATTTTGCAACAATTTATTAACTATCAATATTTTTTATTCAAGATTCTATAAAGCCAAAAACCAAGGTAAATGCACATAACTTAGTACAAATACTGTACAGAGTAGTTGAATTTTTAAGTACTCGTATTGTATTATCTTTACGTTTACCCATTTTATTTATACAATTAACGCGGACATTCGACAGTTGATCGCCCGACTGAAATTATAAATATTATAAAATAATAATTTTTTTGAGAATTAATTATCAATTTCAAAACGAAAATCGATTTAAAAAATACGTTGGTATGTATATCAAACGAATTCATTCAGCTACTTTTTTTCACTTACCTCTATACCCAGATACATATGTAGAGTACCTATATTTTTATTTTTATTTAGTTACTAAACTTATTTTAATTTTTCATATTTATTAAAGATACCTACATGTTAAACATAGAAAAGTAGCTTTATCCAGGATGCATTTGAAAGAAAATATATTTAAAAATTTTGTTATTCGGCGGTACATCCTCTCTGCACATCCCTTCGGGGACGTTTAGTTATATTTTATGTGTAAGTAACTGACTGTATATATGACGGGAGCGAACTATCGGGGACCAACTGTCATGGAATCAACTAACGCAGACCCGTGAAAAATCACGGGTTATTATAATTATTAACTCCGATTCATTGCTTTCAAAAGAAGAAATTAACCTTTCGAATGTTAGTAAACTTGAAATACTACGACATCTATTCACTTCTCAAATATTTTAACAAAAGAAATATCTACCTAATTTTAAATAAATAATTATTAAATAATCAAATTTCATGGAGAATTTCAAATTAATAAAATAACTACAGAATAAGCGTTTAAAATAGCGGTTCAACCAATAACAATATCGAAATAATATCTTTGTTTTTATCTTGTCACCTTTTGCGGTGCCTTATGATTTGATGAATTTCTGTTGATATAGAAATAATTAATTAAAATAACTCTCATCACACAGTGTCTAGAATAGTCTAGATGAATTCATTCCATGAAGTCATTTCCAAAGGAAACACGCAATCATAATCATACATCTCCCTCACACTTATAGAAACGCAATTCCCGTCGCAAAAAGTAGTACTTTGGAGGAAACAGTCTCACGTATTTTGTGTGTCTCACCATTATTCAATGTGTAAGAAAGAGCTGCAGCATTATAGCGACAAGGAACGTATGTTTATTGCTTTTTTGCCTCACGATACCGTTACCGTGAATCGTCACGGTAAATGTAAAAGCGTTCAATGTTTTTTTTTCTAATTTATGTAATCAAATAATAATAATAACCTATTGATGTTTATAACGTAGATATACCAATAACAATATCGAAATAATATCTTTGTTTTTATCTTGTTACCTTTTGCAGTGCCTTATGATTTGATGAATTTCTGTTGATATAGAAATAATTAATTAAAATAACCCCCATCACATAGTGTCTAGATGAATTCATTTCATGAAGTCATTTCCAAAGGAAACACACAATCATAATCATACATCTCCCTCACACTTATAGAAACGCAATTCCCGTCGCAAAAAGTAGTACTTTGGAGGAAACAGTCTCACGTATTTTGTGTGTCTCACCATTATTCAATGTGTAAGAAAGAGCTGCAGCATTATAGCGACAAGGAACGTATGTTTATTGCTTTTTTGCCTCACGATACCGTTACCGTGAATCGTCACGGTAAATATAAAAGCGTTCAATGTTTTTTTTTCTAATTTATGTAATCAAATAATAATAATAACCTATTGATGTTTATAACGTAGATATACGAAGGTGTCCAGGTGCAGAATTGGCATAATTTTATCACTCAGCTCGTATTGTCAATTGCTCTTATCGTAAAATGTATTTACAAAGTGCATTACGTAACTCATATGAGAAATTTTAGTAAGTGGTATGTGTAAACCCTCCGAGGCAAATCTTTAAAGTTATAAAGTTCAGCAGTCAACAATCTCTTATTATTTTAAAGTGTTGTTCTGTGTCTTTAAACAATGCCAACAGGCTTTGCATTCAAATGATTGAATTGTTTGTTTTTACTAACTCGTACGAAGTGTGAAAGTGTAATTGTGATGTTCTGATTATTTGGATAATCTGTTATTTTGTTGTGGTTTTTTATAGACACAAATCTTTTGGTTATTGAAGAACTTATTGTATTATTTTTCGAGTTTTTAAAAATGCATTTATACCAAACTTCTGTTTAATAGGGCCGACAGACCTAGCTACAACGCTGACGCTTTTATAGCTAGGAAGATATCAATATTTAAAAAAATATCTGTGGTCAGTGCCTAATGAGGTATTTATGGAATCCAAGTAATATATTGTTAAGTAAATATACCTATTAATTAAATTATAAAAATAACAATAATATAATATTATGACTCTTCGCGTAATGAAAAAGAAATTCAAACATAGGTGTATAATATGTAAAATGATATTAAATTCGGAGGTTACAAATAAATGGTATGCAGTTGCTAAAACATGTCATTATACTGTCAATCACCAATAAGGTATGGAATAGACAACGGGGAATATACATATCGTACTTCCCGTAGAAAAGGGTCGTAAGTCAAAAAAGTGAATTTTACAGGAGAGCGAAACCAAAGATGAATGATAAAACAAGCGGTCCCGTCGAAAAGAGACACTAGCGACATCTAGCGGAGGGGGAGTGATCTAACTTAAATACAGTTTTCGTGGGGCATAGATAATCACAATCACTTTACTATACAGAGATAAAAATAATATTTTATAAAACAGAAAATTTTGATTTACGACCCTTTTCTATGGGATATGCGATATAATATTTAATTGTTGTCTCTCACGAAGGTATCAATGAGAGTATCATCTTCTCTGGAAAAAGGTGCTATTAGGGTATTTTAATTGAGTTTTTATTCTCGAAAAAAATTACAATAATGAAGGTATTTGTATTTGATTTTTAAGTTGAGGAATAATTATCTATGACAATTTAATATGTGCCATTTTCGATTTGCCGCCAAAACGATATGTTCGTTTTTATTCGTGAATTCGGCGGCATTGACGTCACGCCGGGCAACATTGGTGACGGCCGTCTTACCAGCCAATGGCGGTTTCCGTGTCATAATGACGTTATAGCCAATTGGAACCGTTTCAGAAGATGCAGTTTTTTCAAATCAATAATTACATATAAATGATAATATTAAATTACACACTTTTAATACAATGACCAGAATCAGAAAAAAAAACTTTCAATCTTTCACACATTTTTATCGGTGTTCATAGTTTGTGAACATTCCCATTCACATAGTATATTAATTTTATTTCAAAATTCCACTAAATTGGATGCATAATTATTTGTGAGCGGTATGTTTTGTATGCTCGAGCCAAGCACTCTGCCAAAGAATAGTGTATGGTTGGTTTGGTGTGTTTCTACTACAAACGTGCATTTTAGTACCTACTTTCCAGCGGCTTGGAGGTTAATTGAAGTTCATTTTTACTATCGTAATATGTTATGAGCTCATCGTCGTCGAGCCTTTACCTTCATTAAAATATAACTATTAATTTGCAACTTCTACCAAGTACTTATTAATCGCATAATTAATATAATTTTATTTAATAAATGGGCACTTTCAATTAGGTACGTAAATAAAAATAAAAACACTCAAGTCAAGAGATTTAAAAAAAATTAAGTATACCATTTTACAAGTACAAATATCTTATTATGGTTCTGATAATTGTTGTAGCAATTCGTAACATGGCACACATATGTGTAGAAATGTTTATTTTATGGACAATTACTACCCTCCTACGCTTTATTATTGTTATGATTGGATCATTGGATGGATACCCATTGGTTTTAGGTTTAATGACTATTATGCATGTTAAAAAAAAATCCCTCGGGGCATACGTCATCTTTGTGAATGCTGTATGGAGAGTTGTTTTAAGGAAAGGAAGGAATGAAGTTCTAGGAAGGAAAAAGGTAGGAGCGGTCAGTGGGAATCTGGGGGTTAATGTGTCCAGGAGTGACGGACATATGAATTCATCATTTCCACTACAGTGCAAGGCGTTAAGTCTAGGTTAAGTCTTCCTCAACCAGTCTCTTCCGAACCGGCCCTCTATGCAGTAGGTGAGCAAACGCATTCGTCTTCAAGACCTCGACAAACCTCACCCCATAAACCCGGGCACCCCTGCTAAGTTACCAAACGTAGCGAACCACATGGGGTGACCTGTGGCAGGGGTGTTAGTTATCGAATAAATCCCGAAAGGTTCCCGGAGCGACAGTACCCATACCCTCCTCCCAAATAATAAAACTTTAGTTTTAAAATAATTAATGATAGGTAGGTACTTTAAATCATTATATTGCCCGTCTGTTTATTTCCATCGAAACGTATTATGTAATAAGGTAATAACAATAAAAACCAAAATGAGTCGTCTGTCTTTTCTTATACCTTGAAACACCAACCTTGAAATTATGTTCTGGAAAATCGCGAAATACGGAAAAAGTCACGCACAGCAAATTAAACGGTGTCTAACTATCTACGTATACAGAGTAAATAATTGCATTGTCTAAGCAAAAGCACGAGCTAAATAATTGAACTGATTATAACATGTGTTCTTAATCACAGAATGTTGGATATATCTTAAATATATTATATACATAGGTAGGAATTAGATTAACTGACCCCGGTCTTGTTTAATAGCAAAACAATAAACATTGTGTGTCGTAAACTAAACATGTTATTAGTTTAGGGTTCAGTTGTGAGTATGAGCGAATAAATTATTAAAGATAAACCTATATCACGATTTTATTTAGCTAATTTATTTATTGTTCTTCAAAAGTATCATCAAGTTAATCTGCAATTTTAAGCAGTTTCAATAACAATAAAAGATATGTAATATTTATCAGAGTAATTATAAATATACAGATTATTTTTGGACACATCCAATTAAATTCTATACTAATATAGGATTGACCCTAGATGGGTTCCCTGTGGCACGCCAATACTAAGAAGAAGCTATACCAACATATTACATTAAATTAAATCTACAGGTTGATATAATAGTATATTGTAGTACACAAATAAATATATGGCAAGCTAATACATACATATGTATTTTTTGTAATAATTATCACACGTTGATTAGAATAACAGGATTAATCATAAGCCAAACCGACACTAATTAAGAAGATCAATAATATTGGTCCAAAGTCTTATTTAAAGTCTTCATTCAGATTATTTTTAGAATTTTAATTTGGGTGGGTGTTTTTGTTGGTTTGTTTGTGGTTTATGAGGAATTTGCTACCTATATTGTTTGAGACATTTTTTGCCCATAATCTTTAATTCATCGGTTTTCGTTGAATTTAAAAACCTAGCCCGCTAATGTTTGCAAAAAAAAGTTTACACACAAACTCGTAAATCTTGGCGGGTCGCGGCGAGAATGGACTTGAAAATTTCAAGGGCATGAGTTCGAGAGGATCTTTTGTTTTTTTTTTTCGCTAGGATTGAATCCTATTGAAACCGAGAGAACAGTGTTCAAAAGTGAAGATATTTTCTTAATATTTTAGTAAGTCGGTTTTTACATTTAACAAGTTTTCCTTTTGTAATGTATTTCTTTTGTGGCTCTTTGTTCGCCTTCGGACTTGCGTATCAAACGGCGTGTTTGTTTTACATCGTACACTCACCACTCACGTCAAATATAATCTTCCCCTCGGCAAGAATTAATATATCAACTGTCAGGTTCGTCTCTTGGGAGAGATATTTCTGAACATCGGTGATCTTTCGCTTGGTGTTAACTGTAAATGGTTCACGGCAGTGGCAGCGCACGGACACATTATGACTTGCAGCCAAAATGAAAAAAAGAAAATAAGATTTCTAATAGCACAATTACAATGCATTCGAATGGGAAAACAATTAACAGGAATATAAACGCTAGAAATATTTCGATTCTCGTGCCTGCAAAATTTACAATCGAGCGTCTTTTTGCGCGAGGCAAGTAAGCGTAAAAGTGGTTTTTATTTATTTTGTGCATAATTTTATAAGAGTGAAAAAAAGTTAGAACATATAAAACCTCAAAAATAGTCTTAGCAATAAAGGGGTATTTTTATAAAAATGTTTCTTGTATAACTTCATAGTTGAAAAAACTTTTTTTTTGTGGTTTACGGTTATATTTTTTGTTATGTAAATAATAATTTTATTGTAATTCCAATAACTAGAAAACCTAGTAGAAGCTTCAATTTATCCGTAACATATTTTTTGATGTTCATACTGTAAGCCAATTCGTCGTAAAGATTAATCTAAATAGTATCTAAATAGGATTTCACGTATAACTTCACCTTAAGTATTGTTGACAAATTGCGTTGAGATGAAGTACCGTTCCATGATTCCATTTTATTAATGATTGAGAAAATTAAAATTTCCCTTTGGACATTCATGTAATTAAGTTTCCATGAATTACAATAAGTTGTAACAGCATGGTTTTTATGAGGGTGGCTGGTCCAGCGGAGTTTTTTTTCAATGCGATTTTTTTCAAAGACAAGATTTATTTTCGTTCACGAAACTTTTGTTACTTTTAAACGTATATTTGAATAAGAAAAAACACCATTGAAAGTGTGGTTTGAATATATATGTATGAATATATAGAATAGATATAGCCGGAGCAAAAGGTGGGTTCGACCAAATCCCTGGAATCCTGGAGTCCTGTTTTGAAACATGAAATTTAAAAATTATTTTGGTATTTTATGGAAGTAGAACGCGCATAAACCATAGTTTGCAAAATAAAATTGTTGATTGCAAAAATGGCGGATATAATATGAAAATGTACGAAAAAAAATGTCCTATAATAATAATTTTTCATTAGCCGAGGTTTATCCGCACATACATTTAATTTTCTTTAATTTAAACTTTGAATGAAGTGAATCGGATCAAAATTCGATGAGCTACGATTACAGCCAATTTGAAAAACGTGGTTTTGAGGAGAGCGCGTAAATTTTTCGCTCGTAACGGGGCCGCTCTGTTTTCCGGTCTACCTGCTTCACCACCCCTAACAATATTTGAGGTCAAATTTGATGCTATAACTTTGCGAATGTATTCTATACATGTATAGGATGATTTTTAGGCAAAAACAATTCAGGACCAGACTCCTCCCTTAAAGGTTATTTTACATTTTCGTCGAATTGATAACCTCCTCCTTTTCGAAGTCGTTTAAAAATGTAAAAAACTAATGTATGTTAGTTTGTAAGACCGCCGTAAATAGACAAAGGTAAGTATTTATAATTTTTCAATAACGTCTAACTAAGCAAAATAAATATGTAAAAAACTCATGTGTGATAGTTTGTAAGACCGTCATAAATAGACAAACTGAAGTATTTTCGTCACAAAACACGTGCTCGGATCTTTTTTTTAAAGATTTTATCTAAAATTAAAATTCTGAAAAGTAGCTTTCCTATATAATTTATTGATTTATTTTACTGGATGATTAGGTTTATGATTTGAAATGTGTGTTGTATAATACAGAATTTTGTTTCAAAATTTAACAAATCTGCCAACGGCCTATGGTGTAACCTTATAATATTAAAAATAAACATTTTTTCTCAAAATTTAAACGTAGTTTGTGAGATAAAAGAACAAACTTTCGAAATCGATTTATACTTTTTAGTGGAAAAAAGTAAATACGTCTTTTATTTAAAGTTACCGAAAGTTATCCTATCAATCCTTATCGATCGCCCATGCTAGGATTTCTGGAGAGGTCAAACGTTCTCCCACGCGTTAATTATTTATATAGAAACAAACAAAACTTTAGTTAAAGTGATGAGACAATTTACAGATTTTAAGTAATATTTCATGGCGAGTATCTATGACATGTTTCTTTGTAGTGTCTTATTAGTGGTATGTATATTTAGTAATAACTGGGTGATGTGCGTAGTGCGTAGGTATGTGTGTAGTGTGTGTATGTTTAAGTATGCTTGTAGGTGTGAAAAGTGGTGATCTATGAAGGGATATGTGTGCGCATTGAACAGTATATATTACTAGCTGACGAACTTTTTTTTAATTAAGTTAAAAATTACACAATGAAGCAAATATATTATCGATGCGCAACTGTCCGTGTTTTGTTTTTGTCAGTATCAGAGATGGCGTTGTGTACGGATTTATATTTTTTGTGATATTCTTACCTTTCCACTTACTTACAGGAATTGCGTTTTATTTTCATTATACGTGTGACGAGGATTATTATAAATATTGTTTTTTCCCTTTGGAGGGGTGCAGACATACCTTCACCGTTTGTCTCATTTTCGACTATTGACATTTAGTATGTAAGAAAGAAGGGCAGAATTATATGTTTAAGAACAAAAGCAAAACAATCAGCGCCTTGACATTTCACGTTTTTCAATTTTGGGATTCACTCACTATTCAATATTATACTTATCACAATATTGCTGCAGCTCTTTCAAAAGATGATTATTCGTTCCATACAAAATCTACCAGGAAAAGACTTTTCTTCATCATTTTTTTCTGAGAATTTTTCCGATGTTTTAATAGCTATTCTGCTATTCGAGCGGAGACAAACCCAACAAATCAAAGATCATAAAACTCGGTTCAGCCGTTCTCGAGTTATAAATGGTATAACTAAACCGACATTGTTAAATAGGTATATTAAGATTGATATGATGCTCTTTTTAAATTCGGGCAGTGATCGGAAAAAATGTCGATGTTAGAGTTTGGGCAAATATTATTGAACGTATGAAGAGCACGGTTAATTGGTGAATTAGTTTTGTAATTAAGCGTGTGGAATAGTGCTGTATGGTGTGTACGTCTTACGGTTATGTTAAAATTAAATAGGTAAAGGAGTTCGGTACCTACAGTCGATTTTAATATTAAAAATTCTGTGTATAATTGTTAAATCAGCTATTGCTCGCTGTTGTTTGTCGTAAATGTTTGTAATCCGTGTTTGTTGTTTATGTGCATCAAAACAAAGCAAATTTTATGTTAATCGTGTGTGTGATTGTCACAGAGACAATAATTTAAAAGTGATGTGCATTCTGTCTTCTAAGATAGGTAAATAACATGTAATCAGCATAAAACGGCATGCCGTATTGTTTGGGGAATCAACACATCCGTATAATTATACAATATGTGTGTAATATAAGTGTGATACGTTACACGTTAGGTATGTTTTCTGGTACTACGGTAGCTCGTCTGATATTTGCATATCGTGACAAGGTCCTAATAATAGACATTACATTACTAATTTCACCGTTGCACGCCATGTTTTCTTTAATCGCCAGTCTGTAGTCTGGTTGCGTTGCTTGATTCGGCAGGAATAACTTACAGCATATCGTAATATAAGTTCAAGTATTAAAAACACTAAAATATAATTTATCTTTTTTAATTTCAATACATAACACAGGCATGATGACCAAAAATGTACGGTAATCTTTCGATCGAACACGCTTAAAACGAATATTTTTTAGAAATAAACTTTTGATTCACCTTTACTATAAAAGAAAACTTTTTGCTCCGAAGAGCGATGAAAAATAATGCATTCAAAATTTAAATTTCGTAAAATGAAAAATTACTTTAGCATATGAGACCGCGTCAATTTTCACGCATTTATAATAGTTTCCGTCATTTTGTTATGTGGGTTTTTCCGATATATTACGGGTAACATTACGAGGAGATACAAGTTATGTTACTATAACGTAATCTATGCGTAATAGGAATAGGTAAGTACCAGTTTGACAAAATTCCTCTTAAAAAATGGTGCCACAAAATAAATTTGCTGTGTTTGAAAAAAAACGATAACTTTTATAATACCTTCATCTAATTAAAAATGCGTTTTTTAGTTTCGTGTAAAGTGGTAATTGAAGTTTAAACGATAAAAAACTATCGGTAAGCGACGTTAAAGACTTCATATTTGTATGCGTTTAAAATCTGAATATTTTTCATCGAAAATTTAGATTATTAATACTAAAATCTGATAAGAGTTTTTCATCCACTTTCAAATACACATTTTATTTTGAAATACGTTTACTAAAAATAGCTAATTTATCTGGAATGAATGTACAGCGAAAATACTTCTCTCGCAATTCGTATTTAGAGAGTTCGCTCGAGAAATAAATTGCAAAATATGTAGTCTCTATTGCAGTGGCGGACTAAGCTCGTCAGAGGCCCGGGGCGGCAAAGCTGAATGAGCCCCCCCCCCCCCCTACTTCAAGAAGTTGTTGTAATTTTACAAGCCTTTTATTCAGTTTATATGGACTTCTGGTCCTCGGGGGCCCCCAAACGCCTCCATGTTCCCTTGATCAAATCCTAAGCAAGTCTTTAAGGCTTCAGGACACTGCAAAAGAAATAGTCATTTTTTTTTTCATTTTCTGAAAGATGAATTTATTAATAACTAGCAGACCCAGCCACACGTTGCTATGGCTAACGAAATACAACGTTATTACCCAACCTTTATAAAAACCTCACCACCCGCTTGCCTGCTGCCCGCTGCATGCATTTAATATCTCGGATTTTCTGTACTATAATAAGCATGTATTATTCATACAAACCTTCCCCTTGAATCACTCTATCTATTGGTGAAAACCGCATGAAAATCCGTTGCGTAGTTTAAAAGATCTAAGCGCACAAACATTTTGAGCGACTTCATTTATAGAGTTTTAAACAGTTTGTATGTTGAATTATCCTTCAGCAAAACTATGAACGCGTTTTTCCCGAAAGTACGTTTTTCAACCTGGTTGACAACATATTAAAAAACTATACATCCGATTTGCGATCACCAAGTCTTAAACTGTTAAAAAATCCATTCACTATGGCATGGCACCACGAAGGGATTTTTTTATAAAGGGGCTCCTTCTATTTTTTTTATGAACGATGAAAATTTTACATAAAAAATCGAAAATAAAATTCGCTGGTCCTCCATTTTACTTTTTTTTAGATTTCAAAATTTCCTCACGTGGTTCCATAGACGCTGGATTTTCGAACAGTTTAAGATTTGGTGCATACAAATCGGATGGTGTGTTTTTTAATATATTTCTATCAGGTTAAAAAAGTGTTTTAAAAAAACGCATTCAAAGTTTTGCTAAAGAAAATAATTCAACTTACAAACTGTTTCAAACGGTTTCACATAAAATTCTGTATCTCCGTTAATTTTTCGAATTTCTTTAAAAAAATTAGTGAGAGAATTCTTAACAAATGCAATTTTTTTTACGGTGTCCTGGTGTCTTAAAGCCTTGTTTAGGATTTGATCAAGGAAACATGGAGGCCTTTGGAGGCCCCCAAGACCAGAGGACCGGGGCGGCCCGCCCCTTCGGCCCCCCATTAGTCCGCCACTGCTCTAGAGGTTTAAAGTGTCCGGGTATCCAATCCATCAATCTGTCAAAATAAATCATGACAGTATAGGAATATAGTAATGATTAGGTATCTAAATAATACGATTACATTAATTTATGAATAAATTGATTTACTTGCTGCATTGTGCTGTCTTTTTTCTAAGAGAATTAAGGCTTGAAATTCTTGTAAGATTTATTATAATGATCCATAGAACTATAAATGCGAGAGCTCCATTCACCACGTAAATGGAAATGGTCCATATTATGTTTTACTAAACCGGAGAATAGAGGAAATTAATGTAATACTCGCTTACTACTTATTGATTATTCATTTTTATTTTATTAGTTCTAAGTCGATCCACTAGTACAGGAAAAAATCGAAATCGGAATTCACGCCCCTTTATGGGAGGAGTTTAAAAATACTTGAGAAAGAGCTTTTGGAAAGGTAGGAAAAGATATTGGAGAATTTTTTTCTACATGTTGATTTCGTAAAGGCCTGTAAAAAACATTAATTCCTTTTTTATGCATTGTTTATTGTAATAAAACGGAATTTTCAAAATGATTTCATGAAAATAAGCAGCGCGGAGCCTAACACGTTGTTTCTCCGCTCCGTCCGGAGGAGTAATGACACTAATGACGGAAGAATGGGGCGGCTGCCAGTCGTTCTTCGGTGGACGGTATAAGGTTCACTTTGATATTACAAATTTGTCGACTGCCGTATTGTCGCCGTGATGTCAAAAATAACAACGCGAAAATGCATATTATGTTTTATTTTGTGAGGTTCGGGCGTAAATTTAATTTTTTTTTGGGATTATCATAAAAGAAACTAAATTTGCCACATTAAACAATAAAATTATATCCGAAAAGAGGTTTATAAATAGGAGAGTTTGGACTTCAAAGGGTTTTTTATAAACCTAATAATTTATTTTTTTCTAGGCTTATTAAAAGACTTTAGGCCAAGATTGGTTCTACACGCAGTATTTAATTGAAGCATCTATAATACTTCTAAGCGATCCAATTTTCAAAACAAAAACGTATGATTTTGAATGATTTTGCATTATTTAGTATGGCTTCATCTTATTTCAATTATTTTTAGTAAAATCCGGTGGAATCTGGTGGGTGGAGGGGAACAAAGCAGGGAGGAGGAAGGAGGGAAGGCGGGAAAGGTGGAAGGAGAACGAATGGTTGGGATAAGCAAAAAGCTTTCAACGAGAGATCCATTGAACGTGTGTGTACGTATAATAAAAAATGGTGACCGGAAAACTCAGAATGAAATCAACTCAGAACCTCCTTTGAAAAGTCATTAAAAGTGATGAAAAAAAAGGTTAAATAGGTTACGTTAGGTTAGGGTTATGGGCTATTTAAAAATATTTTTGAAGTAAAACTTTTCTACGCACGCTCGACTTGGGTGGTAAGCTGGTGAATGCGTTACTAAAATTGGTGATGCGAACGGTGATCGATGGCGAGGCCAACGGTCGGGCCTTTACGCGCGCTTGACTTGGGGAGTGATAAGGATAAGGATGGTCACCCCAAGGTCGTAGGTCACCCCAATGTCGTAGGTCACCCCAAGGTCCTAGGTCACCCCAAGGTCTTAGGTCACCCCAAGGTCGTAAGTCACCCCAAGGTTGTAGGTCACCCCAAGATCGTAGGTCACCCCATGTTCATATTTCACCCCAATGTCATTTGTCACTCCTAGGTCATAGGTCACCCTGTTCGCTACGTTTGGTAACTTAGCAGGGATACCTGGGTTCATGGGGCGAGGTTTGTCTTGTAGTTTTACTTCAGCCGTTTGGTCTAAACAACACTCGTTTTTTTTCATTACTTTTAATCTATGTGTAACTGTGTATAACTGTATGTATAGATCCTAACTGCAACTAATCTTTTATTTTATGTAGGTATACGATACTGCCGCCATGGGTCGACCCACAGTCTCCTTCTTGACAATTTTTTTTGCGGAAACTTCACTGGTTAATGCACCCATGTAATATGTAATTACCTTATAATATAAACAACTGTTTGTTTCCCTAATAAACAAAAACAAAACAAAAAACAATAGCAAGGAGGATACGGTGTTTCTACTTTTGTCGTCAGAATTGCAATTATTCCAAAACATGGGAACACCTCAGCACTGGTTCGCCTAGTGAGGTGTTCACAAAATACTACTAGGTAGGTACTTACCTATTACCTATGTACAGTTACGGATCAGTAACATTTTATTCTATTTCCTTATTACTTAACTTAATATCTATGTATACCAATGTAATTATCTGTAACATGTATGTATGTTGAAGAATAGAAATAAATAAATCTTAAATCTTAATGACTTTTCAAAGAGGTGTTGAGTTGCTTCTGAGTTGGCATGAAACCATATTTTTCTTGTCTAACCCTGCATTCATAGTTTTTAGCGGTCATTCAAATGGTCAGCATAATATTGAGGTTTTGGTCAGTTCTAAAATGAATTAAGCAGAACAAGATTGATTAGCAAATAATTTCAATCCCTAATCTTACCTAACTTAACCAAGTAAATACATTGCAATGTTAAATGTTAGGTAAGGTTCAATGGCTTGATCTTGTTGTTAATAATCGTTTAATCGAACTTTCTAGGTCAAATCGAGCCGTTTACTATGATCAATCTTTTCGTGTAACTGGCCCGCTCATTTGGAACAAACTTCCCTCAGCTCTTACTAATATCCAGAACTTGGCTGAATTCAAAAGGGCTTTAAAAACAATCTTATTTAAAAAATCATACCTTTCATGAATTTTAACTCCTTTTCAATATACTATAATAAGCCAAGTTCCTCAAGTTTCCGGTAATTGTTTGGTTTCGATTACCTCCTCAGTATAGTTTTATATGCACTCCGAATTTGTATTATTTCTAAACGTAAACTACCTCCTGTTCTATATTATATTTTAGTTTTAATGATTCTTGTTGAATGGCACCGTTATGGTTATCATTATCTAATGTCCTGTGACAAAACAGCACTCACTATTTTCGTTAATATTGTTCTTTTGGAATTGCTTTGTAATATTGTAATATTGTAATGTATGTATTGTATGTAATGTATGCATTGTCATACTATATATACTGTAAATTCTTTGTTTTACATTATTTAATCAATTTTTGGTAGGACTCGTGAGAACACTTTATTTAAGTTTATTATAATTAAGCGCACTTGAAGTGAAATATCACAAAACTGCACTATATAAATTCTATGTTATTATTATTATTAAAGGATTGCTATTTTTTCCACTGCCATCATAAACATAGTAGGTATCTATGATATCAAAATGGTTAGATGATTTTTTTCTTGCTAGTTGACCCCCCCGGCATACTTATATACAATATGCAGTCGGTTTATTTAAGTGTCTCCGAAGAATGTATAGATCGGATGTACCGCCGAATAACAAAAATGTAAAACCAATTTTCATTTTTAGGTCTATTTTAGGTTTTGAATTGGTAAACAGATCAGACTAAGTCAGACACTTTTTTCTATGGATAACTAAAACATACAGCTGATTCTGACAGCTCCTAATTTAAAACTAAAGTTAATGATATTAAAACAAATTTACGTGTAAACTTATTTGAAACTCATAAACCAGTGATACAGTGTACTTGATAGTGCATAATAATTTGAGTGGGAGAGTGTTTTAACTTTTTATCTTGATTCAAAATATTTTCACAAAACAACAAATCAGTGTCATTAAAGTCACAGACAATTTATTTTTCAAATTTTCGAAAAAGTTCAAATCCACTAAGTGTAAACGTCAAGTTTTTGTCTATGCAATAAAGTAACAACAATAAACAAAACATTGTTGACAGAATTAATTTTTATAAGGGGCATTTCTGAACAAAGATTTTAGTGATGTCTAGCACTCGAAGCAAAAACCAAATTTTTGACGAAAAAATAAGTATGGACAAAATTATCGACTATATAGATAAAAAATTTGAAACTTTGAAGAGGGACATTTTTATCAAAATCGAATCTCAGACCACTGAAACAACAAAAAGCATTGAATTTATAAGTGCTCAATATGATGAAATACTAAAAAAAATTGATGTTACAAATAATTTAAACCAAGTTATACAAACTGATTTCGAAAATATTAAAAAAGATATGAATGAAAAAAATAATACAATAAAAAAACTTGAAATTAGACTGGCAGAAATTGAAACCATTTCAAAATGTAATACTTTAGAAATAGCTGGGATTCCCCAAAAAATAAGAGAACAACCTATTGAAATCATAAGGAAAGTTGCTGCAGCAGCTGGGATAACTATACAACATACAGACATTACTGAAGTCATCCGAGTCCCAGACAGACGAAATGGAGCTCCACCCAAACTACTTGTCACCTTCTCTGAGAAAAGACAAAGAGATTCCCTCCTGGATAAAAAGAAAGAAATAAACTATGAAGAAATCAAGGATCTGGCGACCTCTCAAATCTTCATCGGGGAAGAACTAAGCCCGTATCATAAAGAAATACTATGGAGAAAAAAAACAAGTAGCCTTAGAAAAAAAATACCAATATGTATGGTACAAACATGGTAAAGTTATGATACGTAAAAAACATGAAGACAAAATTATCTACATTAAGCACCTTGATGATATGGTGAAAATAATTTAGTAAGCAATATAAAAACTTAATTAATTTAGATTGAAAAAATGGATAACACAATAACAACTAACTTACCAAACTTATCATCTATAAGAAATAATTTTAACATAATGCATCAAAACATTAGAAGTATCAATAAAAACTTTGACGAACTACAAATATTGATAAAAAGTTTAAATTTAAACTGGGATATAATTATTCTTACTGAATGTTGGTTAACTGATAAGTACTATCCCCTACAAATCGATAAATATGTCCCTTACTCTACAATTATGAATAATACCAAAAATGATGGTGTCATAGTATATATTAAAGAAAATATCGAAGCTGATGTCAGAGAGACCAGTATTAATAATGCGAACTGTCTAAGGATATCGATCGGCAATGATACAACAATACTCGCAATTTATAGATCTCCATCTACAAAAAATCTGGAGCCATTTCTAAACTCCTTATCCTTTGAACTGAATTTACTAAAAAACACTAATGATGTATTTGTTATCGGTGATATAAATATTGATATACTTGAAAATGGACACCCAAAAAAATATGATTACATGCAGACACTTGCATACCATGGATATAAAAGCCTAATTGAGGAACCTACACGTGTATTTAATAATAGCAAAACTTGCATTGATCATATTTTTAGTAAAACTAATAAAAAAACTCAAGCCATTATTTATACTACCACGCTGACAGACCATTACACAATAATTCTATCTATAACAAAAAAAAATTCTTATGTAAACCAAAACACAAAATCGCTCCTAAAAAAGTCTGAAACAAATTGGGAAAACGTAAAAAGAGAGTTAACAATGAATGACTGGACCGGCCTTCTGGAAAAAGATGATACTGATACTGCTTGGAGTTATTTTATAGAAATTATACAGCACAGTATTCTATCAAACACCAAAACCACTGAAAAAAAGGTATCTCACAAAAATATTCACATTAAACCATGGATCAGTCAGAATATTATAAACTCAATCAGAAAAAGAGATGAACTGCACAGAAAAGTAAAAATAAACCCTTATGATGTCCATACTCTACGATTCTACAAAAGATATCGTAATACATGTAAAAATGTAATTCGTTACGCAAAAGAAACATTCTATAAAAACAAAATTGATGAATGCAATAATGATTCCCGTAAACTCTGGCAGATCATAAATGAAATTACAAATACTAAATCCTCGTATAACGACAAAACCATTAAAGAATTAAACATTGATGAGATTCCCACATCTTTTACTAAACACCCAGACAAACTTCTTGACTTTATAAACAACTACTTTTGCAATATATGCTCTAACCTTGCAAATAAAATTAAACAAAATTCTACTACTGTCGAAAAAACAATGAGGATTGATAATGTAAACCATGAAAACAGACTCAATATAGTCAAGATAACAAGTGATGAAATAAGAAATATTATAGCCTCCTTAAAAACAAATACCTCATCGGGAAATGAACTGATATCAAGCAAATCAATTAAATACCTACAAAATGAGTTAATCCAACCACTGACGTACTTTGTAAATCTATCATTATCAAAAGGTGTTTTTCCTGCTTGTCTTAAAATTGCTACGATCATACCATTATATAAAAACGGTCCCAAAAATGATATATCAAATTATCGACCAATTAGCATTTTAACTCCTCTATCGAAAATATTGGAAAAAGTAATAAAAAACAAGTACTTACATTTTTGGATACTAATAAAATATTATCACCTACGCAGTATGGTTTTAGGAAAAACCTTGGTACGGGTGACGCTATAGCCAATGTAACAAATACAATTATTAGAAAACTGGATGAAGGCAAAAAATGCTTAGCGGTTTTCATTGATCTTCAAAAAGCTTTCGATACAATTGACCATGAAATACTGTACTTAAAACTAAAAAAAAATGGTATGGCAGTACTTATTCACATTACTTATTTTCACGCGTATGGTATCCCAGATGACCAACACTAAATGTCACCGATTGCCCCGAGATAGGATCACATGATTATTCCGATTCTAGTACTCGATCCATCCGGTTGCACGGCAATTTTACCTGACTACCAGTTTGTACGCGAATCTATATTCGTTGTAAATAATATTTTAAATAAAACTTAATATCGTGGATAACTAAGTGTTTTCAATTAAACATCATCATTATTATAAGTCTGAACACAAGATCACGGCTTGGAAGTGCCGTGATCTCAAGGAGCATTTTAACCTCAATATCGGTAAATTATGAAGGCAATCCTGCCTGACGTGGAGAGGATCTCCTCATCAAACACTCTTCATCCACTCATACATCAACTAATAAACACTTCCAACATTGGTGACCCCGAGAATTTCTAATGATAATGATGAATACTGCCAATACGGAGGATTGAGTACTGGAATGCGGAATCCTGGACACCCCAATCTTGTGAGTAACATTTCAATTTTTTAAACTTAAATTCAGTAGGTCCAGTATGTACATTAGAATCATATGAAGATAAATCAGTAAAGAACATTATTGTCCAACATAGTTCATTGGTTATTGTCCACCAAATTCAGTAGCGTACGAAAATACCTACATCCCGCTACTACTTTATTAATAATGCTTCCCCCGCAACTCATTACTTGTTTATGTGGATAGTATATTGCCGGTAAATATCAATTTCAGATAAACAAGAAGCCCAACAGCTAAGGCAGAGTATCCTAACCAACAGACGCGATTTTGCAGACAGACCCAGGTACCCGGATGCCAAATACCCGGATGCCATATACCTGGAGATCCTACACCACCCCACAGCATCCACCGCAGATCGGAGTAAAGCAAGTAACGCAAATTCAACTTCTCACAGTGATCCTTGTTAATAATTGATAATCCGAACATTTCAACGAAATTTAGCAACCCAGCGAGAATATGCAAATATTGTTACACGGTATAAATTTTTAAACTGCACTTCATCAAAGCATTATTACAATTACAATATATTTGTACTAACATTTCAACGCAAAGATAAGAGATTTGTAAAAGATTTTGGATATCATCAACTTAACTTTTCAGACCTGGATTAGATTTATTGTTATTTTGTTTTATGCACAATTTTGATAATTTTATCTGCATACCTACACGGTCTATCAGTACTACTACTGCTTTCGCCATTGCCTATCACTTGCCATATTACAACGACAATATGCCGCTAGAAGAAACAGCATCAGGAACCAGCGCTAATTACACAATAATGGATCCAGTCATAAACTCCGTATCAGTTAAGCTACCCCCCGTCTGGTGTGACAACATACAGCTCTGGATTGCCCAGGCAGAAAGCCAGTTCTCCAACTCAAGAATCAAAGATGACACCACGAAGTACAACATTATTGTCGCCTCCCTGGACATCGAAACCCTCAGGACCGTCAGCGATGTCGTCATCAAGCCACCAGCAACGGAGAAGTACTCTACCCTAAAATCTGCACTCATCACGAGGTTGCAAGATTCCGAAGGAAAACGTCTCACCCGACTACTAACCGGATTACAGTTGGAAGACAGGAAACCATCAGGACTACTTCGATTGATGCACGAACTCGCCGGCCCCGAGCTTGCTGAAAGCGCAATCATACGCACGTTATGGCTACAAAGACTTCCCCAACATGTACAAGCTATATTGACCGCACGGCCAGACGACAATCTACTACAACTTGCGTCAGCAGCAGATAAAATCCTGGAATCATTTTTATAATCGGCGTAATCCTAGCCCCGCCGAGAATGGCGTCATCCACCGACATCGTACTCCAATACCGACCGCCAACATCGATCCCGGTCGAACGATCGAACGGACAATAACAATGAACTTCACAAAACAAACGACTACTGCATATACCATAAAAAATTCGGGCAGAGATCATTCAACTGCATTCCACCATGCACATTTCACAGAGATAATTAAAAAAACAACGGCAACGCCACACAATAAGTGTGATTTTGCTAAATTGCAGTCCATCGTAACTTTCCTTACTTACGCACAAGTAACATAAACACTTGTAGCTATTTAAGAAGCACAGACAACAGATATCACCAGATAACAAGAAACATGCGACTGGACGAGATCCAGTAAACGGGCAACGAGCAACTGGGAACTGTCAACATATATCACCAGATAACAAGAAACATGCGACTGGACGAGATCCAGTAAACGGGCAACGAGCAACTGGGAACAACAAATCACCAGATAACAAGAAACATGCGACTGGACGAGATCCAGTAAACGGGCAACGAGCAACTGGGAACAACAGGAATACTAAAGGACTCATGAATATCTACTGAATAGCAACGATCTCGAATTTTTTTTAAAAGAAACAAATCGTTTTACCACCATCTTCTCAACTTCAACATCTCCAATAATGTATATATACAGTAGCTGACACAATATCTCAATCTGAAGAGACTAACTGTCCTACTACAAGCAACCAAGGATTGAAGGGAAAGCGCAGAGTCAACCTGACGATTATATTAAGGCAAAAGATGACTCCGCCCTCGTCCTATGTTAAATTAATGTTTCCAACTGTGACCGACTCAAACCTGCATTTTTCCAAAATTCGGAGGAAATACCGCAAAAAACGGCAAGCACACTGCCCACAATAACTACAAGAAAAACACGCTGTGGAAGACACGTACATTTTCCTGAAAGGTACCAGTCGTAAAAGTAATACTTGGCAATACTTCAATTAAAAAAGCTATCGTTTAAACAAATTAATTAGAAAACTTATATTGATGTATCCAAAATTTATTATACGATTTGTATCACTGTACCTCATAATTAATTAAAATTCTAACTAACTACTGTGAAATAAAACTAAGTTTATTTAGGTATTTAGCTAGCGAAACACCGCCATATAAATTATTGTATTATTACGTAGTCAGTATTTCTAACAAATAATAATATTATATAAATTCATTTTCGTATCCCGAATTCTGAACAGCATACAGACTACATTTTATTTGTAAATAACTAATTAATAATAATAGTAAGGTATATCAAATTTAGCAAATAAGTTATCCAACCTGTATATAATTTCTGTTAATTTCCGATATCTATTAATTTTACGTAGTGTTATCTTATTAAAAAGAAACCACATATTAGATCGGACCGTCATAAATGCTAACCAAACTGTATTTGTTTAACAATAACAATATAATAAATAATAATTCGACATTCCAATACCACTGCGGAGGTACTTACGTACCTAAAGTCAGGTAATAAACAAAGACAGCACTTGGAATTCGAATTATTATTTTCCCTCGATTAAAAATGAATTCACTCCTTAGTCTAAGATTTATAAAGTTAATTTTGAATAATATGGTTCATGTATTTTATTTATATTCAGACTCCAGATCAGAAGGTTGCGTGTTCAGATCACGTCGGGGTCACCAATGTTGGAAGTGTTTATTAGTTGATGTATGAGTGGATGAAGAGTGTTTGATGAGGAGATCCTCTCCACGTCAGGCAGGATTGCCTTCATAATTTACCGATATTGAGGTTAAAATGCTCCTTGAGATCACGGCACTTCCAAGCCGTGATCTTGTGTTCAGACTTATAATAATGATGATGTTTAATTGAAAACACTTAGTTATCCACGATATTAAGTTTTATTTAAAATATTATTTACAACGAATATAGATTCGCGTACAAACTGGTAGTCAGGTAAAATTGCCGTGCAACCGGATGGATCGAGTACTAGAATCGGAATAATCATGTGATCCTATCTCGGGGCAATCGGTGACATTTAGTGTTGGTCATCTGGGATACCATACGCGTGAAAATAAGTAATGTGAATAAGTACTGCCATAATGGAATAACCGAATCAACCCTAAATCTACTTAGAAGTTACTTAACTGGAAGAGAACAAATTGTACAAATTGGTAAAAGAAAGAGCAAATCTCTACCAATTAAATTCGGGGCCCCCCAGGGAAGCGTATTAGGACCCATACTATTTCTGATTTATATAAATGACCTTATGAATCTTCCCATCAATGGAAACATAATGAGCTTTGCAGATGATACTGTTATTATATTCCACGAACAAGATTGGACAAGAACCTACAAGGAGGCGGAACATGGCCTGGCTGTACTTCAAAACTGGCTAAAAGTAAACTCCCTTACATTAAATGTTAGTAAAACTAAATATCTAACTTTCTCCAAAAACAAACGAGGACAACCGATGAATGAGCATAACCTCAAATTACATGAATGTCAAAAAACTTTTCCACAATGTTCCTGCCCGTCTTTAACCCAAACAAAAAGCATTAAATATCTTGGGATTGAAATTGATGAAAAACTACAGTGGAATTCACACATTGATCTTACCTCAAAAAAGCTAACAAAACTCATCTACTTCTTCAAAAAATTACGTAACATCTTGTCAATGAGGGATTTAAAGAGAGTATATTATGCCTTATGCCACTCTCGACTAGAATATGGAGTAATAGGATGGGGCGCAGCAGCATCTAATCACATAAAACAACTTAAGGTAACTCAGAATTGCATCATAAAGACCATACTGAAGGTCCCCATAAGGACGTCAACAACAGAAATTTTTAAACAGTTTGATGTTCCAAGCATACAGAAAATCTACGCCAAAAACATTCTAGTACATCACCACAAAAATCATTCAGAGGCAGACACCTCACATGCTCATAAAACCAGAGCCAAACAAACAGACATACTTAATATACCAAAGTGTAACTCTTCATTTGGACAAAGAAGTTCAGAATTTTTAGCAGTAAAGTTATATAACAAACTCCCACTTAGTACCAAACAAATTAAAACAAAAAATAGCTACATTAAGGACATTAAATGTTGGCTGAAGGAACTATCGGAAAATGAACTTACATGTATACTTAAAACATCGTCATAGAAGTTTCTGGAAAACCTTATCCAAACAATAAGTTAATCTATAGAAGTCGCTGAAAACTTATCCAAAGCATAGTCCCCCTCAGCACAGGATCTCCTAGTGAGGAGGACTACGAATATATTTTCTTATTTTTTATACCTAACATGTTTCATATAAAAATGTAAAATATAATAAATGTATTGTTACTGAATAAAAATAAAAAAAAAGTAATTCACAAGCCGTAGGAGTGAAACCTTCAGAAAACTAAAATAGAAAAGTGGGGAGACTACAAAGCATTTTTTTTATCAATGTGAAGGATGATTTTTTCCATATTTTTGTCGTCGAATTCCAGTGCATTGGTCATCTTATTATTATTATTGGTGTCTTCTTTTTCGGAGTCGATAGACGTCGCTTTCTTTTGTGAGTTCTATTGCCTGCTCGTTTTGTGGTTTGAAGATTGGTTATTGATTTTACAAAAATATTTTTTTTTTGGATTTCGTATGATTCGATCCTTGGTCCGCTAAATGTCCACAGAGGGTCGTCAGGCGCTTTATACCACTACACCAAAGGACTTGCGTGGGACTGTGGATTTATCTTATTATATTGGAACCGAGTACCTGTGAATTAAATAAATTATTTATTGCTATCTCGTTCTCTCGCAGGCTAAATACTACAGACGTTGTGTTTGTCTCTTTTTAGTGTTGGTATTTTTCGTTTCATCGAGTTTCGAAAAACAACGTTGCTAAGGAAGTTTTTACTTCAATAATGCAAAGAAGATAAAGATTCAGTCGATTCAGTCGTTTTTCCGTCTCAAATCGCAAGTAAAATGATTTTCATTATTTGAGCCGAGTGTCAAAAGTGTCAGTCTTCAAATAATTCCTGTCGTGAAATAACTTTGACACAAGTCGCAGCCAACTTCTGACTTTGGATTGACTGAACCAAAGCTGGAATCTCTTTCTCTCTCGCAATCATTCAGCGCGGGGACTGGGGACACGAAGCATCTGTTTCCATCATTAATCACAGTTGACGCTGGTTTTATGAAAGCTGATTGGATGCTAAAAACAACACGAGACAACTCGCCACCCAATTACTCAAATCGTTATAATCGCTCTTTCTTTTTAATTGTTATTAATCTGGTTTGAATTATAAATTACGAGGGTGAGACTACCTTGCGGTTCGATGAACTTTAATCATAATAAACGCCAGTAGCCATCAAGCTATAAAGAACATTAATTTAACACCCGGTAGTAAGCGCTCCAAGAGAAAAAGAAAGGGAGATGTGTAAATACGAACGTTAGAGGGAGCGGGCTAATATTAAAAACGATAATATTTAAACGAAATTGTGAATTAGAGCAAGAATCTCCTGGGAAATGTCTTAAATAGCATTTAATTAAACACTGTGAAATTTTCCATAAACATAACTTGTAAAATGGCAGAAAAAACGTGTTAATAATAATTTTCGGAGCACAATTAACGATTTTTTTCTATCGAGGGAATTTCAAATAATTACCGTTTCGGTGCGGCAAATGTATTTTTTTATTAGTGACTATTTAGTTACAGGTTTGATGACAATTACAAGATATGATGATATATATAAATATTTAATCCGTTTGTTCTTAGTCCTCCTCACTAGGTGGTCCTGTGCTGAGGCGGACTGGTAGATTTCTTTGATTTTCCGTTTTTATTTTCTACGATGTTTTTAATACATTCTCTAGTATGTCTGCATTAATTTCTTTCACCCATATTTTGATTTTTTCCTTAAACTTATTTATATTTTCTATCTTTTTCAGACTTGGAGGAAGGATGTTGTAAAGTTAAGTTGCAAGATATATGTGGTTTCTTTGGCCAAAACTTGTCTTGAATTTTGGAACATCTCGTATATCCTTTTTTGAGGCTCTTGTGTCATGTATCCGAGTTTCATTAGGAGATTTTCTGTTTTTAAAATGATGTATAAGAATATTCTTGGCATATATTTGTTTTAAATTAAGAACGTCAAAATACTTAAAAATATCTTTTGAGGGGGTTCGGATGGGTAATTTTAGTATGGTTTTTAAAATGCTTTTCTGAGCAATATCTAAGTGGTTAATATGATTGGCTGTAGCAGATCCCCATACTAGAATTCCGTACTCAAGACGGGAATGACATAAGGCATAAAATACTTTTTTGATGTCTTTCCTAGGTAGTATGTTTCTTAGGTTTTTGAAGAAATATACAAGTCTCGTGAGCTTTTTAGTGATTCCATTTATGTGTATGTCCCATCTAAGGTTTTCGTTTATTTCCACTCCTAGATATTTAATACTTTTTGCCTTTGTTATATTAGGGCAAGAGCAATGTGACTTATTGTTTTGACACTCGTGCAATTTTTTTTTTTTTTTTTTTAAAAGTGACTATTTAGTTACAGGTTTGATGACAATTACAAGATATGATGATATATATAAATATTTAATCCGTTTGTTCTTAGTCCTCCTCACTAGGTGGTCCTGTGCTGAGGCGGACTGGTAGATTTCCTTGATTTTTCGTTATTTAGTTTCTATGATGTTTTTAATACATTCTCTAGTATGTCTGCATTAATTTCTTTCACCCATGTTTTGATTTTTTCCTTAAACTTATTTATCTTTTCTATCTTTTTTAGACTTGGAGGAAGGATGTTGTAAAGTTTAGTTGCAAGATATACGTGGTTTCTTTGGCCAAAACTTGTCTTGAATTTTGGAACATCTCGTATATCCTTTTTTGAGGCTCTTGTGTCATGTATCCGAGTTTCATTAGGAGATTTTCTGTTTTTAAAATGATGTATAAGAATATTCTTGGCATATATTTGTTTTAAATTAAGAACGTCAAAACACTTAAAAATATCTTTTGAGGGGGTTCTGATGGGTAATTTTAGTATGGTTTTTAAAATGCTTTTCTGAGCAATATCTATGTGGTTAATATGATTGGCTGTAGCAGATCCCCATACTAGAATTCCGTACTCAAGACGGGAATGACATAAGGCATAAAATACTTTTTTAATGTCTTTCCTAGGTAGTATGTTTCTTAGGTTTTTGAAGAAATATACAAGTCTCGTGAGCTTTTTAGTGATTCCATTTATGTGTATGTCCCATCTAAGGTTTTCGTGAGAGTGTATTCTTTACCCGGTTGACCTCTTGAGTTTATTGAAAAGGCTAGATAATTAGTTTTAATTACATTGAGCGTAAGAGAGTTCATCCGAAGCCAATTTTGAAGTACAGTTAGTCCATGTCCAGCCTCTTTATAAGTGTCCATCCAGTCCTTTTCGTGGAATAACATAACAGTATCATCGGCAAAACTAATTATGTTTCCATTAATGGGAAGTTTGGTAATTTCATTTATGTAGATGAGAAATAAGATTGGTCCCAAGACACTTCCTTGAGGGACGCCGTAGTTTATTGGAAGAGGATTGCTTCTTTGTTGGCCTATTTGTACTTGTTGTGTTCGTCCTGTCAAGTAAGTCATCAGTAAATTTAGTGGAGTGCCAGATATGCCAATTTTTTAAAGTTTTGTGAGAAGAATTTTATGATGTGTCAAAGGCTTTTTTTAGGTCTATAAAAACAGCCAGACATTTTTTTCCATCGTCTAAACTTTTTATGGCTATTCTTGTAAAATGTTCAATGGCGTTCACGGTACTCAAACTTTCCCGAAATCCATATTGTGTCGGGGAAATTTTTTTATTAAATTCCAGAAAGTGAACGATTTGGCTTTTCAAAATTTTTTCTAGGATTTTTGAGAAAGTGCTTAGGATACTTATGGGGCGATAATTATTTATATCATTTTTGCTTCCATTTTTATAAATTGGTAAAACTGTAGCATTTTTTAGATAAGAAGGAAAAATCCTCTTTGATATAGAGAGATTTATAAGGTATCAGGAGGAGGATCAACCCATCTTGGATATGTTTTATAGTTTTGATTGATATAGGATCATTTCCTGAAGAAGTGTTGTTATCTAGTGAAGCAATCACTTTTCTTAGTTCGTTGCTAGTTATTTGGTTTAGATTTAGTGTATTATCTTGGATTAAGTCTTCATTATTTTCTATTTCCTTTTCGTTAGTAATTGGTTTTGTGATTTTATTTGCCAATTGCTAGCCTATGTTAGTGAAAAATTTATTAATATATTCCAGAATTTTGTCAGGATGCTCTGCAAAAGAAGTAGGAATCATGTCAATGTTTAATTCTCCAATCATTTTCTTGTTGTAGGAGGGTTCAGAGTTAGTGATTTCTTTGATAATCTTCCATATTTTTCTGGAGTCATTGTTACATTCTTCTATTTTCCTTTTATAGTAGTTTTCTTTGGCGTTGCGAATAACATTTTTACATATATTTCTGTATCTTTTATAGAATCTTAATTTAATTATATATCGTAAGGGTCTTTTTTAACTTTTAAGTTTATTTCATCTCTTTTCCTTATACAGTTGATGATGTTTTGTGTAATCCAAGGTTTGATGTGCTTATTTTTATGGGATATCTTTTTTTCTATTAATGTGGTATTCGATAGTATTTTATGTTGTATAATTTCGTTAAAATAGCTCCAAGCAGAATTTGTATAGATTGTAACTTCAAAAATAATATAGATTGTAACTTCAAAAATAACATATATTTTTTTAGAAACTTAAAAACTTAAAGTGTCAAGAGAAATATAAAGCAGTGTAAATTCGGAATGCTGCGCCTTTATTTTGATTGACAAAATTATTTAACTTCAAATACATACCTTCAATATGAAATTTTTAAAAAATAAGCAGGAAAATGAAGGGAGATTTAGATTTATTTTTATTTATTGTGTTAATAAAAATTAGTTTTTTTTGGTGTTCCACTATCATTTTTCCTGCATCAAAAATGTTTTCTTCACTCTCTTGTATTTTTTTCTCATTGAAGATACAACCCTCCCAGCGACGATGTTGTTTTGATTATTTACCAGGAGAAAAATTATTATATATATATTATTATTTTATATATCGACCGGTTTCGCTTCGACCAAGCTTATTCAGGATATAATAATATAATATCCTGAAGAAGCTTGGTCGAAGCGAAACCGGTCGATACAAAGTGTTTGTTTTATTTTTATAATATAATGTCTAACCACAAAGTACATAATTGCTTCTTTTGAAAAAAAAAATACTATTTTATATTATTGCAACACTATTTTTTTTTCAAAATCTACTCAACAAGCCCTTCACAATGGGTTTCTTTAAATATTTGCGATATGCGTTTGTTTGAAATTGCTCCATTGACTTTAATAACGGAGTAATATATTAAAAGAATGTTAACATCCAACATGGCAATATTTGGACCAGGTACTTTGGCAATTTGAGACTATTCTGTACCAAATTCAGAACATGTATTTATCTGTTTTATTCATAATTAAATTGCAGCTCTTGATTTTCGTACCTATAGTGATACGATTGTAAAATACGACTTTTAGGATGCTGTTATACTCGTAGCTGTTATTGATTTTTTTTTTTTTGCAAAATTTTGGTTTTTGTATGGTAAAATCCTATTTTTGAATCGTGTCATTATAGCTCACATACAAGTCTCGAGATGCCACTGGTTATAAATCCAAGACTTTGTTATATCTTACTACTCATTAATTGTTCTTATTTCTAATATACACCAAAACGCTAGCCATCGACACTTTGATATTGCATTCAGTCTACTATCAACTTTTCTTTACCACCTCCTAATTTCTACCACCTTTTAACACACACCGCTGAGTGTTGCATTCACACGCTATCAATATCGATGACTAACGATATATTCATTTGCAACTAGATTCAATATGAATAATTCATAGACCCGGTATATCAGTCCGTATCCTCGCAATGTACGACATTCCTCGCTAAAATTTAAGCGGGCTAAATCGACCGCATAAACGTTTCGTTTATTAGATAACGAGGCGCTAGCAGTCCAATGCCAGACGTTTACGTTAGTAATTGCATCTCGCTGTAATTTACGTAAAATGAATAACTTTATCAGTATGGACTATATTATATTCTTCGAGCGATGAGGTATGTCGAATCGATGTTATTAATTGATCAATCTCAAATAGTTTGGTAAGGGATTTTAAGTTTAAACATCAGAACATTTTGTTTTCAGTGGTTGTTAGTTATAATTTCATGAATAGTGCACTGACTCCAGCAAAAAAATAGGTACTATTTAAAATTAGTGTATATAGCACCATGCTGATTGGAGTGGGGAATTTACGAGTTGATAAAAAATCAACTCGTAAATTAAAGCCGCCTGTTGAAAATTTGCCGTGCACAGATACGTCTTGTGACAAAATATCCCCCGACAAAATATATCCGATATAATGTCCTACGGACAAAACCAGTGGCGGCTGGTGTTCATAAAAATAGGTGGTGCGCTAAAATAATAATAATAATGGTCTTTATTTCAAGATGTGGGAAGGTGAGTGCAATCCCACACATCCCATAGAGATATCCCATAATTCTTAGACCTACCTACTCTAATTAAAATAAATTCAATTATGAAAAAATCCTACCTATTTGTAAATTAGGTCGATCCTCCATTATCTCTGGGTGCATGCAACACATTGAGTCTAAATTAATTTTATTTATTAAGATAGATTAAATTCTTTTAAAGTTTAACAACATCGTTCAATCTAAACAGATGTCATAAGGATTGTGAGGAACAACTCACTGAAAAAGCATTCCATATTCCATTATTGTAAAAGAGTTCTAGTAAAATAAATATTGATCCATCACCATTTGTAAAGTCGCCGCGATTGTAAATTCAAACTCAATAACAGTTGACTCCTATCCAGAAAATTGTATGTAGATACTTATTGGCACGAAAATGGAGTTAAAAAATCGTTCAGTTTATCACACATCCGAAAGTCTTCCTTACGCTCCGTAACTCCAATGAAATATATACTTTCATAACTCATAACAAATTTAATAATGTCCGCAATGCTTATGTTGTTATGCTGTCGTTGGTCGATGCTGAGTGAAACATAGCATGAAAAAGAGTAGATATTAAAATAAAGACACGATATGGATAATAATATGACACAAACGTGTCCCCGTTTAACATGCTACAGAACGAACCATTCCTTTTGATGTGGTGGAAATTTTTGGATCGTCACCCGCGATTTCGTAAAATTTGCAAAGCATTCAACCTACCTACGATTTTGGCTCATTATAGAATTATAGAAGAGCTCCTGTGATCGCTTTGCAAAATGAACCACCACTCTGAATATAGGCACACAACGATCTGCTTTGTTACGCGCGCAGTCCAGTAGGCACCTATATTACGCATGAATTATAACCGAGTGTGTATATTGTGATCTGTGATGAGGCGTGTCGGAAATAAGTATGTTTTTTGGCGCTCGGGAATTTTTAGATTTAAATTAATTAATTAGATTAGTTTTAAATTAATAGATATATTTTGGGAGTGCGACGCTCCTTCGCACCTTAGAGCTAGCCGCCACTGGACAAAACATCACCCGAAAAAATATCCTAACCTAACCTAACCCATCAAAACCTAACCTAACCTAACTTAACCTAACCTAACAAAACCTTTCGGCGCCAAATTTAAAATTTAAACCTAACCTAACCCAACAAAACCTTTCGGCGCCAAATTTAAAATTTAAATCAAAACTGTAAGTTCCTTGTAAGGTTTTCTGTCTCCTTCCTTCCTTGTCGGGGGATATTTTGTCCGTAGGTTATTAAGTCCTTGGGATATTATGTCGAGTGATATTTTGTCGGAGGATATTTTGTCGGGGATATTTTGTCGCGGAATGACACTAGAGAGCATATGTAGATACCTATACCACTCATGCAGACAGCAGTTTCGTTTTTCACAGACAAAAGATACACATTCCGCTCAAATCATAGACAATACATGTAATATTGGTGGCATCTAGGACCGGTAAATCAGTATTTTTTAGTAATGGTATCATTGGGCTTATCTTGTCAGGGCTCCTACCAGAGAGCAACTTGAAGGACGTAAATCTCTTTCAAAGCGGGCATAAAAAGCAACTGATAACTGGCCCCCAGGCTTTCGACCTATATACAGATTATGTTCCAAGCTGTACCAAGCTCGACATCCCAAGAAAGCCGAGCTTAAAATCAACTGATAAATCGGGTCATAAAATGCCATCTTGCCAAGAGAGATGGCACACTTAAAAAACCGGGCTGAGCACTCTTTCTAACAACCGCAAAATCCAGTTTTTGGATGAATCATGTTTTTGGCTTATTAAAATGCGCAGTGGCTCCTGTCCCTGTCACTCTGCCCGGTACACGGATGATAATTCACGTTTTTTGAGTATGGAGCTTATCTTTTGTATGGATCGCCGAGAGCCGTGACTTGTTTAACGATGGCCATATTCCTCGCGGAGGTGTGTCGACCTGGTGCTTTTCTTTGAACAAACGAGGGATCTATGACCTCTGGATCGCAGCATTTTCTATGTGAATCACTTAGACGCGTCGCATTCTACATTCTAAATCCGCTAACTGTTTATTTGTACTTTACTTACATAACATCACATATTTAATGTTTACAATTTGGGAGATGAAACGGACATAGTTTTGTTTTGTTCGTGAAACAACACACCGCGGTATTACAATAAAAATCATATATCCCGGAATGTTGGCAGTTAAACTGCTTGAATATAAACAAATAATACTGATTTTATTTCCATTAATCAAAGAAAAAAACTTAAAGTGTAGAATTCTTTAGTTTTTAGAAAAGAGCGATCATTTGTAATGAAAATATATTTTTATATTGGCTTCAATAATAATAATTCCCCCAGGACTTATGTCATATTTGGGTATGCTGTATGGAGGGTCTTTTGGGGGAAGTAAGGAGATGAAGACTGGGAAGGAAAGAGGTATGAGGGATGGGTGGGAATCTGGGTGTCAGTGTGTGCAAGAGTGACGGACGTATGGATCCATTCAATTCCTCCTACGGCGGCGGTGAAAGGCAATGGGTCGACAGTCCGGCTGAAGCCGTCAAAAGGTCTCTCTTAACCATTCTTTCCCAATCCGGCCGCCAAGACCTAGATAAACCTCACCCCATGAAGCCGGGAACCCCTGCTAAGTCACCAAAAGTAGTGCTAACCTCTGGCAGGGGTGTTATTCAATTAATGGTTCCCAGGGCGGCGGTATCCAATCCCGCCTTCCAAATTAGAATGTGCTTCGTGAAAATTAAACTTTTATTAAATATTCCGTATTTCGTAGTATGTAAAAAATAATATGTCCATATTGTGTTTTGCCAATTACTAACCTGAGGAAACCGGGAGGCGTTTTGTCCATACAAACGTTTTTCCCAATTTTCTCTCTTGGTTTTGAAACTACTGCAAATATATTTTTAATGTTATATACTTAGTTATCGACTACTAGCGTGTCGGTAAGTTTTGACAAGTTACTTATTATAGATTTTAGGATCCTTCAACAACCGTTAAATTTGCCTAGTTTGAACGCCATTAACACACGTTCAGTATACAAACTAGTTTAAAGTATTTTTTAAAGCAAAACGTAGAGAGAACTTTCTTTTAATGCAGTTAGTAAAAAAAAATTAAAAATCGGTCCAGTTTTGGAGGACAAAAACGGGGAATACAAAACCTCGATTTTGATGATTTTATTAAGGTAGGTGTTATCAGCCTGAGGTACAGTTGTCCCTTTCGCTCAGTATTCGATCCGAGTAAGGTGCGACAATTACAGCAACAGTTCGTAAAATACCTATTGTTCAAATATATTTCATTGTGAATCTAAGATAATAACTAAGACCTCAACCGCATATTTAAACCGAGCTGAGTTACTTTGCGGTGCGGATGATACCTTTTGATAGTAGGCACACATAATACGACAGATCAGAGTTATTTTAAAATATCGCACTGCGGCGCAGATCAAACTGGAACGATAATTTGAACAAGACCAATTCCAGGTTAGATGACTTCTTTCAATGTCACATAATATATGAGACTGCAGACTTTCATTCCGATATTATTTAATTTATTGAAATGTGAAGATTTTTATTAAGCACTAGTGTTAAAAAATAAATTCTGTCATAAATAAGGGGGCATCCATTAATTACGTGAGCAGTTTTTCTTCCAATCTAGACCCCCCCCTCCCCCTCGGTGAGATAAATTTGGGCCAATTCGTATATTTTTTTCAAGTAACGTGAGATTTTGCTGGACCCCCCCCCGTCTGTGCTCACGTAATTAATGAATGCCCCCAACTTTAACATAATATTTTTTTCATTAAAGAATTTTAATAAGCACTCGCGTTAAAACATAAATTTTGTCGTTAATAACTTTTACACAATAATTTCTTACATTAAAGTTGAGATTGGCCAAGGATTACCGAAATGAAAATTCATCAAACAATAATTAACTTATTCTGCACACCCTTAAATAAACAAAAAAATTAACAAAACAAAAAACGACTTAAGGATAAAAAACGACAAGGTAACTACATACATAGGTAGTTATAGGTGAGATGTGGAGATCTTGGCTGACACCGACTCCAAAAATAACAATCGTACGAAATTATTTTTTACTTTTTAGTGCATTTTCGAGTCGACATCTGTTATTCGTCATTTGTCGCGCACATACTTATTGAAAATTTAAGACATATATGGTTTTCTCATGGATCCCATTGTCAGAACTGGACCAAATTAAAATGGGACCACACGGGAAGCACCAGCTTTCTAATAATTGATAACCTCCTCCTTTTCGAAGTCGTTTAAAAAATACATGCAGGTATATAGGGTGCTTCAAAAACAGAATTTTTTATGGGGCTCCATTTTTATGTTTCCAAATATCTAAAAAATAACACTTTTTTTCAGATTTTCAATGTGGTTTTAGGGGTTGCTACCAGCTGTGAAAATTTCGTGGTTTGACCAAAAAGTATAAGAAGTTGGTAAAAACAAGCTTAGGGGTCTGAGTGGTTGTACTGAGTATTTTATTACTAAAAACGAACAAATTACCCTTAGGGGTTAAGCAAATTTTTACAAAATGTAATAATCCAGTTGATCGGAGTAATTCTTTAAATTAATTTTTGCCATGTATGTGAAGGTACTTGTATTGGCATGGTTGAACCCAGACCACACAAGCAGTATTAAATTCTCAGTTTTATTTCTTCTAAAGTACTGTGAATGATTCTTGAAATAACGTCTTCTTCGTAACAAACTACTGTGTGTTTTATTTAGACTAAAAGCTCTCAAAATCTCTATGGTCCTCGAAACCTCACGGCTCACAGTATGTTGGTACGATCTTATATACTACCGACATCTATCGGATAACCCTATAACCTCTACGTTATATGAACAATAGAGCCATCTATGTCTCGTAGGTCGAACTATCACGCTAAAACGGATTACAATTTTACTCAAAATTTCTCTGGTCCTCGAAACCTCACGGCTCACCGTATGTTGGTACGATCTTGTATACTACCGACATCTATCGGATAACCCTATAACCTTTATGATCTATCTATAATAGAGCCACCTATGTCCGTACCTAGAACTATCACTCTCAAACGGGTTACAATTTTACTGCACTTTATATTATTATCTTCTGTGAATGTAAATCGTAAAAGCCTACATCCGTGAAAATATCAAATCAAATAAAAGATTATTTGCCCGTAGCGGGTATCGAAACAGTGACTATTGAGTTATAATTATATGATAGCGTCTATTTCTGATGTTCGTTTTATCCGGATGAGCATAAAATTTCATTTCATCTTTAAAAAATGATAAACACACCATTAGCGTGCGTCTTTTTGTCGTCATAATAAGTCAAATGACACAGCACATTACAGAAACAAGCACAGGTTATTTATTCAAGTACATAGACGTATTCCACCATTCTTGATTTATTTATTTAGCAACCACTGAGAATAATTCAAGAAGTTCCTCCGGAGAAACCCACTCAGAAGAGGATAAATATAAAATCTTTGTATCAAGTATTAGTGTCACTCGTGTCACTCCTTTGAACTGTCCCCGCGGTGTCTTTATCTCATGTTCAAATATATTGTATTCTATTATTTGTAGAAGTTTTATGAATTAATTTTCAATAAATAACAAATATCATTTATTTTCTTTCAGGAAATTACAAATAAAAAAAACAAGACATTTGGTGTTCATATTCACAACTCCAATTTTTCGCAGAAATTCACATGTACAAGTCATCAAATGACTATTGAGCGCCAATTTTTTTTTTTTGTTACAATAGAAAGGTTCCAAAATACATTTTGGTCAACTTCTGGAAATGCCAGATTCATGAAATAAAAAGCTTAAACGAGACCGAGGCGGAATGTAATGATAAATTATTTCGAAATAACGAAAATTTTATTTCGTAATACGATAAGTATAATGTTTTTATTGGGAAAAAAAAATATTTCGTATTTTTAAAATTTACAGGGGGTTAGCATTTATCAAAAATAAATCAGAAATCAGACCCTTTTCTGACCGCTCTTCCATATGTTTTACAAAATATTTTCAAATGATGAAGACCCTTAAAAATACTCTGGAGGTTTTTCTTTAAACCGACATACGTAAATTTAAAAAAAAATCAAGAATAGGGTTTTGGTTTAATTTTTTCATAAACCCTAAATTCAATGTTTTTTAAAATTCAAATTACAAAACGTAGGTTAAGTTTATTAGAAAAAACGAAATGACAACAACATATTAAAATCTTTCTCCATTTTTTAAAGATAATTTTATAATTTTAAACTACAATTTAACAATGACATAGGGGATTTTAAATTACTAGCAAATGCCCACTGTCGTGTGGCGCCGTTTTATCTTTCGGCTTACGGGACAATTTTAAACTAAAAGCTTTGTTCAAATTATTTCAAAAGATGGCAGTAATCAAACGCGGTGAGAATCTAAGATATTATTATGGGAGGTAAAAAAATCATAAAATTCGTGTGACGTAATTTAGGATAGCCCCTTATGAGGTATTCACAAAAAAAAATAAAAACTACTTTATTTATTTTTGTTATGTAGACCTATCACTAGGTATTTATGGGGTCTACATACATTACAATCTGAATTCTGAAATGTGGTATTTCAACAGGGTCATTTAGGTACATTACCGTACACAATTCTTGCCATTGCCACGTGGTGTGTTTGTGTTGTAAAAAAATGTTATTTTATGTATTTCTAGTACCTACGTCAAATGCGTTGAGTACCAATACCATATTTACGGCATATTCCAGAGTGGAAGATACCAGTATCGCCCTGGTGTAAGACCACCGAACACAATTGAAGCGTTACTTGATTTGGCTTTAGCCGTGTTCGGTGACCAGATCTGAATGGTCAGGTACTTCCCTACCTTCCTTTTCCCCATCTCCTTCCCCTCCCCACCTCACTGGCTTCAGACGGGATCAGTTGGTACTCTTGTGCAGTATTCACATAAATGTTTTTTTTAAATCTACAAAACGGTCAAGGTATAATTTGGGAGGCGGCTATGGGAGGCGGGTAGGAAATGAAGGAGAGGAAGTTCTGGGAAAGAAAAAGGTATGTGGGGTGGGTAGGAATCTGGGGCAGTATTTCCAGGAGTGAGGACGTTTGAATCCATCCCTCCCGCTGCGGTTCAAGGCGATGTTCCAAGAGATTCCGGCTGGGGAGGATAAAAGGCCTCCCTCAACCATTCTCTCCTGATCTGGCCTGCCATGCAGCTGGTGGGCAGACGCATCCGTCGCCAAGACCCGGACTAACTACACCCAGACAAACCATGAACCCGGGCACCTCTGCTTATCCAATAAATGGTTCCCGGGGCAGCAGAACTAGCAGACCCGGACACACGTTGTTGTGACTAACGAAACACAACGCCATTACCCAACCTTTACAAAATCCACACCACCCGCTTGCCAGCTGCCCGCTGCCTGCTGCCTGAATTGAATATTTCAATTTATCGGCTTTTCTCTACTATAATAAATATGTATTATACATATAAACCTTACTCTTAAAACGTTATCTATTGGTGAAAATCGCATGAAAATCCGTTGCGTAGTGCACCAACATTTTGAGCGACTTCATTTTATACATGTAATGATTAATGCCAAAAAAACCAAAGTAATGCATATAAGATCACCTAATGCCAAATTCCAATTTAATCCTAATATTATTTCTCATAATTTTAATTGCATCCATAAAAATATTCCAACTAATTGTAAATGTGAAAGTTTAGAATTAGTTACGGAATATGCGTATCTTGGTGTTACCGTAGATTGTTTTTTTAAATGGGATAAACATATTAAAAAAACCTGTAAAAGACTCAGATCAATTGCTGGCAGAATGTACACATTGAAATTTTTCTTACCCAATGAAACACTAAAAATAATTTATATGTCACTGGCAGAATCCATTATAAGATATGGATTAACAATATGGGGAAATACTTCTGTAACAAATCTGAAACAAGTCCAAGTTGTACAAAACGCAATTGTAAAATTATTAGTTGTTCCGAATATTTTCAAACAGAGACATGATACACCATTACTGTTTCAGAGTGCTAAAATTTTACCTGTTAAGGCAATACTATGGCACAAAATTATAATTCAGTATATATTTACCCAGCAGCATAAAGAGAAATTAGAACATAAATACAGCACTAGATTCACGCGCAACGACGGGTTAATAGTTCCGAAATTTAATAATAAGTACGGACAGAGAACGTTTGAATACAACATACCGAAAATATTTAATTTATTACCTGATACTATAAAGCAATGTAATTCTATGAATAAGGTTAAATATATGCTGAAAAATTGGCTATCGGAAAAAAAATATTTATACTTAGATTGATTTGTATGAATAATGTTGAATTTGTAGATATAAGATGTAAAATTATAACATTTAAAATGTATATGTAACTTAATTATAAGCACCTGCTGACAAGCCAATTGAATTGGCTTAGCAGGACTTGTTTGTGATAAAAAAAATATAAATATATAAATAAAAAAAAAAAAAAAAAAAAAAAAAAAAAAATAATAGAAGCGTTATAGATAGTATTAAAAAGCAATGTTATAATATATATAGTATTGAAATCTATATTTTCATATTTAGTATTAGTCTATATCATGATTGATCATAATCTCAGATGGATACATCAAATAATGGAAACAATAAATTCAGCAATAGATAGTAATAAAATCGGACATCAAAACTTTTTTTTTTTTTTTTACATTAACTCCACACAGGAGGCCCTGAGGAAAATAATTTCCCTCAGGGCCTATGTCATCTTTGAGGATGCTGTGTGGAGGGTCTTTTTGAGGAAAGGAAGGAGTTAACATGGGTCTTGAAGAGACTCATGTTGTAGGAGGGAGGAAACACAGAGGCCGGTAAATCGTTCCACAGCCGAGCTGTTGAACTCAAGAACGAATCGTAAAAACGACCCGTTCTCATGTGACTAATATCAACTGTGTACAAATGTTGGGCGCGTGTTTGGCGTGTTTCCCGACTATGCACCGGTGCCGAGGGGATCAATGACGCTAGTTCCTCGGAGCATCTTCCATTGTAATACCGGTAGAACAAGGAAAGCATTCCCACCTGACGCCTATGCTCTAAAGATTGCAATTCGTCTGTTAAGATGGGAGAATCTATCAAACGGACCGCCCGTTTCTGCACAGAGTCAAGGGTTTTTTTTAGGTATTTTGGAGCTCCAGACCAAAGGTGGCTGCCAAATTCAACCGTGGGGCGCACTTGCGATTTGTACAGGGTTAGCAGTTGAGTACTATTAAAGTATCTGCGGGCCCTGTACAGTACGCCCAGTTTCTGAGAGGCTAACTTAACTCTGGTTTCGATGGAGCCCCCATACCTGAGCTGGTCACTAAGAGTTACACCAAGCATATCAATGGAGGTCCTGTTCGGGAGAATGCTTCCGTTGAAGGAGACTAGATTATCATTTCGATCCCTTTTAGACGTTATCAGACATGATTGGGTCTTTGAAACATTTAATTCGACGAGGTTATTCTTACCCCAAGAGAAAACACTCTCGAGGTAACCGTCCATCCTCTGCTTCAAAGCCCTCCGAGCTATTGGGGTTTGTGTGCCCTTTGGAGGCTTGTCAAACAAAAAGCTATCATGGAGTGTACTGTCATCCGCGTAACAATGAATCGGTGCACATGACAAGAGGTCGTTGATGTGCAACAGAAACAAAGTCGGAGACAGAACCGATCCCTGTGGGACGCCAGCATTTATCGAATGCGAGGAAGAGGTGAAACCGTCAGCAACCGCCTGAATCGACCTCCCCCTCAAAAAGTCGGCAATCCACGCACACAAGGATGCGGGAAGTCCGTAAGAACGCAGTTTGTTGACAAGCGCTCGATGCCAAACCCGGTCAAAGGCCTTGGAAATGTCCAGTGAAACCGTTTGGGTCTCACCAAAACATTCCAGGCACCGTCCCCAAACATGCGTCACATACGCGAGAAGATCACCGCACGAGCGGTTCCGCCGGAATCCATATTGACGGTCGTTAATAATTTTGTTCTTCTCGAGGTATGTGAGCAGTTTGTCATTGATCACACGTTCCATCACTTTTGACAGAACAGATGTGATCGCTATGGGGCGGTAGTTGGCTGGGTTGGAGCGGTCACCCTTCTTTGGAATAGGGTGAATGATCGCTTTTTTCCAACCAGAGGGCACAGAGCCAGTCTTCAGGGACATTTTGAAAAGCTTCGTCAAAATTGGAGCTATTTCTACAGCGCACCTCTGCAATACCAGGGCAGGTATTCCGTCAGGCCCACTAGCTTTATTAACATCAAGCCCTCGTAAGACTTGGAGTACATCCCGATGCCGGATCCTCAGCTTTTTCATACGAAAACTGCAATGAGGAACCGACGGCGGGGTAGCACCTTGATCATCGAGGGTCGAGTTTTCCGCGAACATTTTGCCTAATAAGTTAGCCTTTTCGGCGGCGGTATTTGCTAGAGAGCCATCAGGTCTGGTAAGAGGTGGCAGACTGGATTTGCAGAAATTGCGACCTATTGAGCCCGCAAGCGACCAGAACGCTCTGCTGCCGTGCGGGCAGGCAGCCAGCTTACTGCTGATCTGCAGGTCGTGCTCGAATTTTGACCTGTTAATGATCCTCCTGCATTCCTTTGCCATTTTGTTATATACTGTTCTGCTTTCAGACGTTCGAGATGTGTTGTAGGCTCGGTAAGCCGCGTTTTTTCGTCGCACTGCTTCGGAGCATTGTCGACTGAACCACGGCTTTGAGCCCACACCAGTTTCTTTCACAGTGGATTGGATGAAGCCATCCATCGCGGATGTGATGACTTCACCAATTTCCTGGGCACATCTTGAGGGATCCGAAGTCTGAAAACAGACAGCTGACCACGGGAAGGAATTGAAATGAGCCCGCAGACCAAACCAATCTGCTGATCTATAGTGCCACACTTTTCTCTTCAGCCGCTCATTTGGCGGTCTGAAGGTTATGGGGATTGATGTTGTCACCAGGCAGTGGTCGGACGATCCTAGAGGCGCTGTGACTTCAATCTTGTAGCCGTGTGGCACAGTGGTTAGAAACAGATCTAGCAGATTGGAGCGGTGAGTCTGGACATCAGGAACCCTTGTAGGCTCCTGAACCATTTGCTCCAGTCCGTAGCAGAGGGCAAAGGATTCCGCCTCTCGTCCAGCCGAGTCCGTTGGTCCTGAGAACTTTAACCAAGGTTCGTTATGAACATTGAAGTCCCCCAGGACCACAAACTCTGCTGTAGGGAAGCGGGGCAAGAGGTCATCAACAGTATTACTTAGATGTTTGAAGAGTTCGGATGTATCTGAAACGCTAATGTTCGGTGAGCGGTATAAACACGCGTAAAACCTTACCGTACTGGCAAGATTGACGCGCACCCACATTACGTCGAATTTGGAGTTCTCCAGATTCAACAGTCGCACACAGTTGACGTCAGCTCGGCTGAAGAGACATACACCTCCTTTGGGTCTGAATTTGCCCATGAGGGTGAAACCCGGGCAATCCAGATAGGAGGCGTCTGTAGGCTCAGCTATCTGCGTTTCGGAAAGGAAGAGAAGGTTGGGACGTTGGGAAACAAGGTGGTGGTGGACTGAATTTAGATTTTTGTGCAGGCCGCGAATGTTGGTGAAGTTCACCAACAGTTTTGGCCTGCACCGGGGACTCCTGCTTCTCGCCGTTGTAAAGATATAATAAAAGTACTAGCTTTTACCCACGGCTTCGCTCGCATGGAATTAGTGGGAAATTACTGGCATAATTATTGGCATAATTGTTATTATTCTTGCTTTTTTGTCTAATAAAAAATAATTATTGTTTAACCCTTCAAGATTTGAGTTATATTATTGATACTGCTCATAAAAGTCCTGTCAAATGCCAGCGATTTCTTGAGAATTTCCGCGTTTCAATGAAATCAAAATAATTTAAATATTTCTAAATGTATCCAAAAACTAAAAACTGTTTTTGAAAGGTGATTAAATAAGCTTTCAAATTATATCATTAGAAGTAAGCATTTTATTTTTGAAATATTTATATTTTGAATGCAAATATTAAAAAGTTTTAAAAGTGACTATGCTTTTCGTCCGGACAATTAACACTTTTAGAGATAGGTAGATATTAACTATGACGCCAACAAAGCACTATTTTTAGGGTGAATTGCCTAATTAAAAAAAAAAACATTGTTTCCAAGGTAACAATTTGTTTGACGTTTGCAATAACTTGATTTTGTTAGGGACAGCAAACGTATGAAAAATAATTGCATAACGCTACAGCTTATTCATAACGCCAGAGCTTACCAATATATAGCCTATGTTACTCGCAAATAATGTAGCTTTCGATTAGTGAAAGAATTTTTAAATTCTATTCGGTGTTTATTGCGTGAAAGAATAACACTCATCCATACAAACTTTCGCCTTTATAATATCTATAAGATTACACAAAACGAATGTCTGACATGGATCAAGTTGGTATTCAACACATTTGACGTAATATAAATATATAAAATTAAATACATTTTTTACCAAAATAAAATTTTTCAACCAACACAAACTAACACAAAGAATCCAATAAAGCCCGGCGCCCTTGAGGTGATTTTTCACGAAAACGGCGCTATATAAATTAGCCAAATATTATTATTATTAAAGACAAGCCTACGCACAAAATATAATAACTTCATATATATCTGATATACATATAATAGCTGTATACATCTGATCACACTGAACATTTTGGTTTTTGAGCATTTATAACATGTTCAGGTTCTCTAATCTTCATACCGCGTTGAATTCGGCTATCCGCTAACTCTGGCAATAGTGATTCGTTGAAAAACTTTGTCAGACGTGGTAACACTTTCAGCTCAAAATCATTGTCAGGATATATTCTTATTACTTCTATTCCACTTTCAGAATAAATTATAATGTCACAGAAGTCCTTTCTTGTAATGAACAATTGGCCTTGAACTTGAAATGAATAATTATGTGACTACTTCAATTCAAGTATTCCGTTTTGCACGGCGACGAAGATGTTGTCTTCCAGAGCAGCGTCAAAAATGGGTTTATTTCCAATTGAGGGTAGGCATTTTACTTCCACCAAACCATTTTCTCCAACCAATCCATCTGGACTTGCCCCCAAGTATGGCCATTCCTTTCTTACAAATAGACCTCCGTAGTCCAGTGGCTAAGACTCTTGACTCACAATCCGGAGGTCGCGGGTTCGAACCCGGCGTGCGCAAATAATTTTTATTTGATTAATTTGTGGTATTTCACAATGAATTCATTTAAAATAATATATAGTATATTTGTGGCACGTTCCAGAGTGGAAGATACTATCAGTATCGCCCTGGTGTAAGACCACCATTCAGAATTGAAACGTTGCTTGAAAATGGCTTTAGCCGTGTTTGGTGACCAGATCTGAATAGCCAGGTACTTCCCAACCTTCCTCTCCCCCACCTCCTTCCCCTCCCCACTACCTTCAGCCTCACAACATACCCCAATTGGGGATGCCATAGTCTCACTGGCTCCAGACGGGAGCAGTTGAGATTCTTGTGCGGTATTCACTATAAAAAAAAATATAAAAAAAGACCACATGGCAATACTTTTACCTTATGTCTTTCCTCGTATAAATTTATCGCAGTCTTTTCGTTGATTCTGCCATAAATTACAGCTTTAGTCATAAGTTCTCTCCGCAGAAGCAAATTCTCTGTTTGTGTACGGTGTTTTACCATTTGAGAATCATTGTGCATGGTGTTTGACCATTCATAAACGATAATAAATCAGTAGGTATAGGATCTCTGTCTTGACACATAACTCCTTGCTAATAATTAATTCCGACGAATTCCACGGAAATATAAAATGTTATCATTATCCGTTGTTAGTTTTTTACGAGTTTTTTTGTCTTGAAAGCGGTTGATTTTGTCCACCTACTACGTGGCGGGCCGGATCGGGACAGAAAGGTTGAGGGAGACCTTTTGACCCATCGCCCTGCAGCGCAGTGGAAGCGATGGATTCACACGTTCATCACACCTGACCCCCAGATTCCTTCCCGCCTCACATACCTTTGCCCTTCCCATAACTTCCCCTTTCCCTAAAAAGACCTACTGCACGGCATCCTCAAGGATTACATAGGCCCTAAGGGTTTTTTTTTCTCAGGGCCTCCTGCGCGGAGATAATTTAAAGAAAGGTCCCACGTCCTTCAGCCTCACAACATACCACATCTGGAATATCGATAGGTACCTACGCTTTCATATGTTCTAGAATTATTATTATTTGTGATTACGGTATATTACCCTCGGTCGGAATTTTGCCACGTGTAGACATGCGGGTACATACAATGCGGGTCTCGATGGAACCATAAAATGTTTTTATGCTCCTTTTTTTCCGTGTTTTTAGCGACATCTTTCGAAAACAACCCAAACTTTTTGAAACCAAAAATATTCCAAATTTATCGAAAGTACCATAACGTCCGCTAGAGGCTCTCGATGTAGTTTTGTGTGAAAAATAGTACCGATTATAATCCAACTTAAATGCCAATTTTAAGTCCGTTTCAGTTTTAAACAAATTGTGATCATCAGAAGAGGACAACTGTTATGTCGTTAAGCTTGTCAGATTTTTACTATTTGATAAAAAGCTGAAACGCACCCGGAACATTGATATATCTCTAAGACCCGGAATCGGAGTATGAGGTGTGACAATATTTTAGCTTACGGGTGAGAATGGGGGGGGGGGGGGGTTTGACTGTATTTCAGAGAACGTGATTCTTACAACAGCTCCACACAGGAGGCCCTGAGGAAAATAATTCCCCTTGTAGCCTATGTCATCTTTAGGGATGCTGTGGATGTATTATTCTATCCCTCCAGCGGTGCAAGGCGATGTTCCGAGAGATTAAGGGCTGGAAAAGTCAAAAGGACTCCTCCCACCACACTCTTCGGATTCGGCCTGCTATGCAGCTGGTGGGCAGACGCATCCGCCGCCAAGACCTGGGCAAACCTAATAATTTACAATAAAAACTCATACTCACGGATCACGGATCTAATACAAAAATGTCATGTAATACAAGATTCACCTCACCTCACCACCTCATACATTTGTCCCATACGATACATGACGTGAAATGTACATAGTTCAGGGGTTCCCAAACTTTTCACGGCACCCCTGTCATATAATGTTTATCTGTGGTAGCCTCGGGATCTCTCTAGCCACCCCCCCCCCCCCCCTAAGGACAAAGGATCAATTTTTTACCTACTCGTAAAATGAATAAGTGCTTTTATTAATAGGAAAACTTGCAAAGAAAATCAAATATAATACAAGTACAAAAACCGTTGAGTGCGACCGGATTGATACAGCTACTCCTCTTTTGTTTTTCCACATTTATTTTTGAGCGATATTTGCTCTGTATAACAGCAACCGCTGAAAATCCAGCTTCGTACAGATATGAAGTAGCAAAGGGAATGAGGACCCTTACAGCTCTTCCACTTAGAATCGGATACTGATTTCTGATATCCAAAACTCCGTCAAATCCGAACAAGCGTATTTCATTTTTAGGCTGCTTTCGGTCGAGAGGTCAATTAAAATCTTCTTCCTGCGTAGTAAAATCTTGGGGAGCTTGAGCACGGAATGGATCTTGGATCCATACAAACTTCTTCACTTGGTCTTCTGCGAAGTACTTGGCAAACCAGTCAGTTAACTGTGATAGGCGCTCTGAGAAAAGGGTCAGCAAGTTATTTGAAACCTTAACTCCGCTATGGGTCATGTACTGTTGCAATATTGGAAAACAATCTTTGCCTCCATCATCACCCATTTTTCTCTTCCACACTTGTAGTTTTTTTCCTGAATGATGAAATCTTGAATGAATAAACTACAAGTGAATGCGGCACGCGGCCGCTGCAAGCGCAGCACCACAACCGTATTCCCACTCCTGTGCCTCCCACCCAATCCATTCCCAGAGCGCGGACCGGCCACGCGGGTGATTTTCCATTCCATAAAATGTTTGTATTCGTTCGTCAATTTTGATTTTTAGTAGAGACATCAGGGGCGCCTCACTTTGGGAACCTCTGACATAGTTCAATACACCAACCACCTCATACCTCACCTCACATTTGTCCCATATACGTGACATGACATGTAGTCCAATACACCAACCACCTCACACCTCACCTCATATTTGTCACATATTTGAGATAACTACAGACCGGTGTGCCTTTTATCAACAATTCCTAAAGTTTTTGAAAAATTAGTTCTTAAAAAAAATATTTTCCAATTAAACCACATCATTTCTCCTAAACAACATGGATTCTGTACTGGAAAATCTACCCTTACTAACTTGTTAACGTATCAAAACTATATATCTGACTCCATGTCTAGTAAATGTCAAGTTGACTCTATTTATACCGATTTAAGTAAGGCGTTCGATAAAGTTAATCATGAGCTATTGCTGAATAAACTGCATAAATTCGGTGTAGGTGGTTCGCTATATGAGTGGATTAGCAGTTACTTGATCAAAAGATTACTGGCTGTTAAAATTGATGGTATATTTTCATACAAATTCACTGCTACGAGTGGTGTTCCCCAGGGGTCACATTTAGGTCCAATCCTTTTTTTATTATTTGTTAATGATGTGTTATATATTTTCAATGATGTTCAAGTATTAATGTTTGCAGATGACCTGAAATTATTCAAAGCAATTAGAAACATTAATGATTGCCATATTTTGTCAAATAACTTGTTGAGATTTATTATATGGTGTCATGATAACCGCTTGCAACTTAACGTAACCAAATGTCAAATTATGAGGTTTTATCGAGTAAAGAATCCAATATTTTTCGATTATTCCATTAACAATATGTCGTTAGTATCTGTCACGGAAATTAATGACTTAGGTATTTGGTTTGACACGAAACTCAACTTTATCAATCATATAGAAATTATAACCAATAAAGCTTTGAAAATGTTGGGATTTATTTTAAGGATATCTAGTGATTTCAATAATGTCAGTACTGTAAAAACATTATATATGTCACTAGTAAGGAGTCATATAGAATACAATTCCACGGTTTGGTCCCCAAATTATGAGGTTCATTCACATACCATCGAAAGAATCCAAAATAAATTTTTAAGATATGTAAATTTTAAAATGGGCATTCCTAGTGAATGCCTAAATTACGATAACGTACTTTGTTCATTAAATTTAATAAAATTATCTGATCGTAGAATCATTTCCGATTTAACCTGTTTGTATAAAATCATTAATTCAATGTTTGATACCCCTGATTTATTATATGCAATCTCTTTTCATACTCCAGGCAGGTCAGTAACAAGACAGTACCTACCATATTATTGTAGCAATTCCACATCAATATCACAATATTACACTCCTATGCGACGGATTCAACAGCTAGGAAACAAGTACTCCGATGTTGTTGATATATTTAGTACATCAATTTTAACATATAAGCATACCCTATTGAAGTTTTTTTCATCAAATAGGGGAATATTTTTATAAATCTATTTAAATTGTCTAAAACATTAACAGTATTTTTGGATTTCTATATTTTGTAATAAACTATTTTGGATTTCTTATATTTTGTACCTACATACTGTGTGGATCAATTCAATAATATTTTTATTTTATATTTATTTTTGTGCAAGTATTTTAAACAGTTGTTTCCTGAACTGTATTTATGAGTAGAATTTTTGTAAATGTTGTTATATATGCTTATGTAAAAGCCTAAATAGGCGTAAATAAATAAATAAATAAATAAATAAATAAAATAAACATTTGTGGTCCAATACACCAACCACCTCACACCTCACCTCATATTTGTCCCATACGTGCCATGACATGAATGTAATCCAATACACCAACCACCTCACACCTCATATTTGTCCCATACGTAACAACGTGACATGACATTTGTAGTAATACAAAGAAAAAGAGTTGGTAAAAATACATTTTGTGGGGTGGGGGGACATTTTACGTTTTGTATGGGACATTTGAGGTGCCTCTTGTATGAGGTACTCAACACTACTTTTAACCCCTCACAATTATACCGAATCTCTGCTCCGTGTAGTGTGTATTCCCATGTTGTCGTGTTTTCTAAGAATATATGGAACATTTTGTTCTTCGGTTATTCAGTTTTAATTTATTTTAAATGGAAAAATATAATAATAGGTACCAATGTCACACACATGGATTATTTACTATAGAGTACGATAAACAACACGGTAAACTTGAGGTAAATTCGTAAAAATAGTATGATATGGTATTGATGGATTGTGAACATGTTTGTTATTATTATTATGCATCTTGTTCTAAAGTAGTTTTTGAACAGTTCCGAATAATCCAGATATTATTAACATAAATTGACGATTGCATGATCTCTTTTTATTCGTTGCATCTATCACAGTAAACTAAATAATTGTACCCAAATTGATTTTTGAAATGTTTAATTAATTTATTTAAAATTAAAATTACCTAATAGGGTTATTTTTTTCTTATTTATTATGCATAAATCACCTTACAAACACTACCGCGTTTCAGTCGCCTTCGCGCTTTGTTGCTCTCTGTTTCTGTGAGGGTAACGACCGTAATTATAGAAGGTTAAGCAGAGAGGATGGACCGCGTCCTCTCTGCTTACCCTTCTATAAGTTGGGTCGTCACCCTCACAGAAACAGAGAGAAACAAAGCGCGAAGGCGACACGGGGGGGGGGGGGGGTCCAGCAAAATCTCACGTTACTTGAAAAAAATATACGAATTGGCCCAAATTTATCTCACCGAGGGGGAGGGGGGGGGGTCTTGATTGGAAGAAAAACTGCTCACGTAATTAATGGATGCCCCCTAAGGTGATTTATGCTTTCCAATCCCTAACGCGTTTCAGTCGGTAGAGCGACTGAATCGCGTTAGGGATTGGAAATACGCGCCCGGGTTCATGCGGGATGAGGTTTGCCTATGCTTGGCGGCGGATGCGTTTGCCCACCTACTGCGCCGCCGGATCGGACTCTATCGACCCATCGCCTTGCACTGCATTGGGAGAAATGGATTCATATGTCCGTCACTCCTGGACACACTGACCCTCAGATACCTACCCACCCTTCATATCTTCTTTCCTTTCCAGAACTTTCTCTCCTTTCTTTCCCTAAAAATACCCTCCACACAGCACCTCCAAAGATGATACACGACCCGAGGGAAATTGTTTTCCTCAGGGCGTCTTGTGTAGAGCTAACGTAAAAAATCCATATCCCCCTGTATAATCAACAAATCATAATATAAAATTCTGCCCCCTGTCCACAATAACATAATAAGTAAAGGACGGGACACATTAGGATGATTTTATTGCTTTAGACGTAACAGACATGACGTGCGGCATTGCTTCCGATTTGCGGATGGAGTGTCGCCGCTCTGTTATTTATTTATTTAAATTATCACTTGCCCAAAATGTCTTCCTCATTAGCGGCAGGAAGGACGCTCAAGCGCCCATTTGACGTGATGCTTGAACTATATCATTAATATTATTGTATATATTATGTTATTGATAAGTAGACGGTCTGCATAGCTCTCATAAGCATTCAGGTCGTAATATACTCATTGTGCCGTTACTCCCATGTTTATTCATTCTCTTGATTAACTGCCAACTTTTTCTTATGTCCTAACTCCTATGTTTACCTTTTTTATTTAATCATCTCCCATGTTCATCTTACTCCCTTGATTAACTACCATTTTTACCCCATTCACCTGATTAACCTCATTCCCTTGATAACTCCTATGTTTACCTTATTCCCTTGATTATCTCCCACGTTTACCTTACTCCCTTGATTAACGCCTATTTTTTTTTTTTATTTTTTTTTTTTATTGAGTAAATTTTTTACAATAATTTATTTAATTCTAATATTACATATTTTATATACTCTCCTAATAAAGCTAGTGCTTGTGTTTAGGAGAGGACAACTTGATAATAACTTTTTTTTTTTTTTTTTTCAAATCCTTATAACAAACTTAAGAACTTAACTTATGAATAGATTTAGACTTAATAACATATTTTTTACAGATTATAAGGGTAATTAAACAAAATATATATAGGATGTACATAAAACCTTTGGAATAACACTATATTTGCCTTACTCCCTTGATTAACTCCAACGTTTACATTACTTCCTTGATTACTTCTCATGTTAACCTAATTCTCTTGATTAACTTTTATATTTTCCTTAATCCCTTGAATAACTCTGCTTAACTTACTCATTTGATGAACTCTAATATTTATCTTATTCCGATGATGGAATTCCGTCTTTACCTTTTTCCCTTGATTATCTTCCATTTTTACCCCGTACCCTTGGTTACCTATTACCTCCCATTTTTATCTTACTCCCTTGATTACCTCCCATGTTCACCTCACTCCCTTGATTAACTCCTATGTTTACCTTATTCCCTTGATTAACTCCTATGTTTCCATTATTCCCCTGATTACCACCCATGTTTACCTTACTCCCTTGATTAACTCATATGTTTACCAAATTACCTTGACAGCCTCCCATATTTTCCTTACTCATTAATGAACTCCCATATTTACCTGATTCCCACGTTTCCCCAATTCCCTTCATTACCTCCCATGTTTCCCTTACTCCCTTGATTAACTTCTAGGTTTACCTTATTCCTTTGATTACCTGTCATGTTTACCTTACCCCCTTGATTAAGTCCTAGGTTTACCTATCCCCTTGATTAACTCCTAGATTACCTTTAATTTTTCATATTTCCTTAATCTCTTGATCAACTCCTTTGTTTACCTTATTCCCCTCATCAACGTTTTAAGCACAAAACCTTTAGTTGAGTTTAGTGTACCACGGTTTTTCATTTAGTAAACAGCCCTGTTCGTTCCAGAATGCGATTTTTTATATTTAGTCTTAAGTAAAATAATTATTCGTAATATTCATGTTATTTTAGTTACACGCAGTTTCTCTTTTTCAAATATGCAAACAAAATATTATCCCACGGTTTCTTCAAGTAAGGTCCCAACCTTGAGAAATAATATGTATTCTGGCTGGTATCATAGAAATGCATTGCTTTGCAAAGATTTGGAAGAAAGTGTTGTGACGGTTGAACTGGAAGGTACATGAGATGTCCTTCAGTTGAGTTTGGAAAAACTGACAGAGATATCGAAGTAGAGACTTCGATATTTGTCAGTGTGGTGTGATCGGGAAGATCAACCGAGCAGAGGGGAAATAAGCCCTTTGCGTGAGTGTCGTTGTTAACGATTGAACTGGGAGGTACAAGAAGTACCTACCTACAGTTCAGTATTGTACAAAACTGATAAAGATATCGAAGTAGAGACTTCGATATTTGTCAGTGTGGTGTGATCGTGGAGATCAACCGATCAAAGGGTAAATAGACCCTTTTGTAATAATTGTATTTTTATTGCATTTAATAAATTGTGTTAAAGAAGAAGAAGAAGTGTTTTCCTGAAAACTCCATTCTGTTGTGCTCTCGTACCAAGATAGATACGAAACATATGGTCCTTCGAGCCGGATCGAGAATACAGACATCATGGAAACAGGACTACAATCGAAGATGACATCCATCTGCGGCAGCAAGGCGGGTTCCAGCACGAGCTGGAAGGAGGCACGACTGAAAGCAGCAGCTATCAAGGTGGACCAGGCCCAACCTAAGAGGAACTTTTATTATAGTAATATTTGCAATATTTGTCTGTCCTTAAGTGTTTTAGATTTAGTTTTATTGGTGGCCCTTTTTCGGCGACTTTTGAGCAATTGTTTTATTGCTAGATTTTAAAATCCAGTTGTGGGAACTGCTTAAATATTCTGTTCCCACAGTTAATGTACCATATTAATTATTTGTATTTGTATGTTTTTCTTTAAATATGGTGACCTGTTCAAGAGAGAGTTAGTATTATTGTCAAGGTGGAACTGGAAGGTACACGAGGTGTATCTTCAATTGAGCAGAGGGAAAATAGGCCCTTTGCGTCAGTATCGTTGTTAAGATTGAACTGGGAGGTACATGTTGTACCTACAGTTCAGTATTGTAAAAAACTGATAAAGATATCGAAGTAGAGACTTCGATATTTGTCAGTGTGGTGTGATCGTGGAGATCAACCGATCAAAGGGTAAATAGACCCTTTTGTAATAATTGTATTTTTATTGCATTTAATAAATCGTGTTAAAGAAGAAGAAGAAGTGTTTTCCTGCAAACTCCATTCTGTTGTGCTCTCGTACCAAGATAGATACGAAACAAGCCCATTTCGTCGTCTGTGTTGCAATCATACTAATTTTGGTTTTCTGCGATGACATGAAATATTCCAGTTTAATTTTTTGTATTTATATCGTAATTTTTATTTTTTGATTAGAAGGAAACTCAGCAAAATAAAAAACAAAAAATAAAAAACAGAAAATACAAAACAAATTAACTATTTTTCAATGATTCATAATGTAATGCATAATAATGTAATGAAATGCTTCAAATTACTTACTTTTAATTTTCAAAATTGGAACTGATAAACTTTAGGGGGTTTAAGTTTATAAATCATGTCAGGTAGACAATCAAGTTGGTAAAAAAATTATCTTATTTTTATATTAATTCCGTAAATAATATGTCTTTCTCTTGTATTTAAATTATTGACAGATCAGTCAATAATTAAATTTGGTAATCTTGTATTTGACCAAGATGAAGCTTTTTGAAGTATTATCATATAATATAATGTCTCAATTAATCCCTCTGGCCAAGACAAAATGATGTTAAAAAAATCAACGAAATTCGTTATTTCTCCTGTCAATAGTTCTACTACACAATTCAACGGCGAGTTTCTAGCCATATTGAGTAAAACTACTAAATTTGAGAAGAGAAAAAGTTATTTTTATTTCAATATCAGCCTTGAAACTTCAAGCGTAATGATTGGAATCTAGCAAGCTTAAAAACCACTAAAGTCCATATTACCTATTACACTTTAATCCACATGTTATTACTTATTATGCGTCACATATTTTCAAAGTCTATTATCGAGGAAAAACAAATTAAACCCATATTAAACCATGCTTATGTGCGTCAGCGAGGTTAGTGACGACAAAACCTGAAGTTTGCAAATAATGTTGAAGAATTTAAATTTACGCATGAGAAAAATACACTAGTAAAACCGTAATTGTCGAGTAAAAGGGGTAATGGCCGCCACGGGGATTTGAACAGACTGCACAAAAAATCAAGCCCGTCAAAAATTATCACAACTGTCCAATTGAGGATCGTTTTAACAAAGAGAAGTACCTTTTTACAAAAAACTAGTTTTTATTCTTTCATTTATCAATATATTGATTTTTGAAAACTTGATAAAATTACAAATCTTCACAAAGTGTAACATCTACTTACCTAAATCTATGGTAGGTATAACATTTTAAATTTTTAATTTCAACAATTACCAACCCCTTTTTCCAAAAAATAAATTTCCTCACTTATTCGAATGAGAATTGGACATTGTTTCGTTCCTTCTCAACCTTTTTTAAAATTGACGCCATTGACTTCCCAGATTGCACATTCTGTGGTCTAGAAGTGGGATATTTTTTGGTTATCCCTCTCCAAACAAATTTCCTCTCTTCAATCAAGCCGCATTTAAAATAGTCTCCCATCCATTCAACATCTCATTTCTTCGAAGTCTGAACTCGACTCCAATCTGTCATTTAACTTTGAAATGTGTAATTAAATGGTTAAATAAAAATAATATGTAATCTTCTCTTTCTCCATAATTTTAGATGATGTCCTAGAAAACCCTTGAAGGGTGAAAGCCAGAAACATTTGAAAAAAAAAATGTTTCCAATAAAATTTAAAAAAAAAAAAATTAAAATTGCACTAATAAAATAAAATTAAAAAATAAATAGATTATAAAACTAAAATGTATGGTTATTTATTTTTGATTGAATTAATTTTTCTCATGGCAGTTAATTGAATTTGAATTCAAAGATTATCGTACTGGTAAAGTATTGACCGTTAGTGATTCACTTAAAACTGTCTAAGGAAAAAAAAAGTTTTAATCAATATTCCTCTTTGTGAAAACGCTCCTCAATTACATAATGAATATTTGCCAAGCCCTTAAGTACTGTTTATACGAAACAGTCATTTCAGATATGATCCTGGGTCAAGGGCCACACGAGCCCATCTCGCGCAGTAGCAATCTCATCTCAAATATCTGTTTATCTGAGCGGTGATTTATGCCAAGGTGTTGCACCAACTGGCTGATAATCATCACTCTGGGAGTGGTTCTGACACTCACATAAATCACGAATTAAATCCCTACAGACGTCCATTCAAGTGATGAGCCGCATTCTTAAAGTGCTTCATTCTCCCTCCAAGGTCTTCTTGCGGCCCTTCAAGCATGATGAAGACCTGTCTGATCTTTAATTTAAATTGTGTTTTGATAGAAAATTACTGAAAACAATTTCTAAATTATAGAAATTATAGCTTGTTAAAATATGTGGATGATATTTAAGCAAATCAATGCTCGCGAAGATGGATTGAAAATTTTAACTCTGCATTTTGACTAATTCGAACACACCATTTTTAATTTGCTTATTTTTATTTAGTAACTATATTTTATTTTTTTACATTTATAGAAGATACACATTAAATATACATATATAAAGTAGACGTAGATTATTTTCGTAGTCCACCTCAATAGGAGATCCTGTACTGAGGGGGACTATGTTTTGGATAAGTTTTCAGCGACTTCTATGGTTCAACTTCATGGTTTCGGTAAGGTTTTTTCAGAAACTTCTATTACGATGTTTTTGAATACATACCAGTGGCGGTCCGTGAGTTTTCAGTGAGCTAGAGTGCTAAGGTTGTATAATACGACGTTATTGATGTTGTTGTAGCTGAAAACGATTTTTTTTTCAAAATTTCAACTTTTGTATAAAGATATACTGAAAATCTTCATTAAAAATGTCTAAATTTTGAAAAAAAAAAAAAATCATTTTCAGCTACAACAACATCAATAACGTTGTATCTTTCAATCTTAGCACTCTAGTTCACTGAAAACTCACGGACCGTCACTGATACATACTACTAGTTAAGTTCTTTTTCCGATAGTTCCTTAATACAAGATTTGATGTCTTTAATGTAGTTTTTTGTTTTGGTTTTAATTTGTTTAATATTATTTGTTTTGATTATTTTTATTAATTTGGGAGTTTCTTACGTAACTTTACGCTAAAAATTCATAGCTTCTTTGTCCAAAACTAGAATTACAATTTGGTGGACGGTATTTTATTTATTTAAACGTCCTTAGGGCTTATACATGTTATCATTTAAATTACAATGACAAAATACAGGTAACACAAAATATAAGAAATAAAATATAGGTTTAATAAAATATAAGTGTTGACGCAAAATAGGTAACATAGAATGTAAGGTAAGCACAAATTGATAATCTGATGATGTAAAAACATTTACTGGATCTAAATATTACAAGTTGAACTTTATTTTTTATAAACAGGTCTTGTCTGTTGTTGGCGCTTGTTTTTTTTTTTTATTTTTTTTTTTATTTTTTATTTTTTTTTTTTTTTTTAATAATTGTACGACAGACAGGTTAGTCCAATTATGGTACAATTTTCTTACAACTAACAATACATAATTTTTTTAAAACATGTTATAGTTATGTTAAACACATCTATATCCGCTGGTAGAGCATTAAGCAATGTCATACCTCTTGTCATGCTATGTTGAGCCATGACATCTGTCCGCCCCTGCGGTATGTAGAATAGGGCGTGGCTCCGAGTTCGACAGTATTTGTCAGGAACGAATAAGCCACAGCATGACAGGAGATATGGACAATCGATGAAGTTTTTTAATACCATGAGACCGGCATTACGCCTGGTCTCCAGGCTTTGATAATTTGTCTCCTTTAGCAGTTCCACGTGATGCATGAATTTCGGATATATGTACCTACTCTTAATATATGACGCGCAAGAGAGTGGATACAAGACAATCATGTCAAGCATCGGAATTAAGACCCGGCTTTCCGCATTTCTACCGATTTATTACATATTTTCCTCAAACAATTTCAGTTTTAAAAAATATGTGTCATTTTTTAAGGTAATGTCCATACATTACCCACGCCGAAACTGCAATTATATGAAATTTCCTCGATAGAAAAAAATCACAAAATATGCTCCGAAAATTATTATACAAACGTTTTTTGTTATTTTACAAGTTATATAGAAAGGTAAGGAAATATAGAAAGGAATTATGTTGTCGGTTATTTTGTTCATTGACAACGATTAAAAGATTAAATCCATCAAAAATGTTCGCCAGTCTCTTCTTAAACTCTCTAAACACCTACATGAAATGAAAAGAATTTAGACATGTTATCAAGATAAACCCATTAATCCATCAATCTTTAATTTAGAATCAATAATACAATTCACCACTTTAGTTTGAAGCCAAATTATTTGCAGGAATTTATCTACTAACTACTTGATTGCTTAAAGCTCTAATTTCGCACAAATAGTAAGCTATTACACACAGCGAAAACATAGGGAACATAAATTACTCAATCAATCTATCAGTGTCGCGGTTGTTAGGCGATATATATCTCAAATTGGTGGCGGGATAAGTGAAAGATAATGACACTAAAGTGAGTGGCTCGCGCGCCGGTCGCCGCGGGTCACTGGAATTTGGAACTGTCACTGGGAACTGTCACTGAAACCGTTACCGGCCAGTCTTGCAATTATTGCGAAGGCGAACCGCAAGCCTATGCCTTCCTTCGCCAACAGGCTATTTTATATACCGATTTAAAATAGGTAATTTTCGGGAATTCGGGAATTCGGCGGCGTTGACGTCACGTCGGGCAACATCGGTGATAGCCAAAGATATTCAAATACAACAAAAGAGATATGCTATGATGTCCGCGCGACTGACGCTGAACTACGGCCTAATGCGCGTAGTTTGCATACAAAAAGAATTTGTTCATTTTATTGATTTTTTGAAGGTTTTGAAGGAATACGGAAAGAATTTGTTCATTTAGTTTAGCGTTCGTTTAGTTTATTCGTTAATTATTTGTTCGTTTAGTATATTCGTTAATTGGTAAACAACGAAGCGCAGTCTCACCTAGTAAAAAAAAATGTTTCAATATCTTTGGTGATAGCAGTCTTACCAGCAAGTGGCATTTTCTATGTCATACTGACGTTTTAGCCAACTGGAACCATACTAAATAATGCAAAATCATACAAAATCATATTATTTGATTTGAAAATTTGATCGCTTAGAATTATTAAAGATGCTTCAATTAAATACTGCATGTAGAACATACACCGGCCCTGAAAAACATCAGTCATTTGTTTTATAAGTCTTTTAATAAGCCTAGAAAAAATAAAGTATTAGGTCTATAAAAAATCACTTTCATGTGCAAACTCTCCTACTTATAAACCCCTTTTAAGATATGGTTTTATTGTTTAATGTAGCAAATTCAGTTTCTTTTATAATAATCGCAAAAAAAAATATATTTACGCCCGAACTTCACAAAATAAAATACAATATGCATTTTCGCGTTGTTATTTTCGACATCACGGCGACTATACGGCAGTCGACGAATTTGAATTTTCAAAGTGAAACTTATACCATCCACCGAAGAATTACTGACTAGCCACACCCATTTTCTGTCAGTCCTCCCCTCTCCGGAGCGGGGAACAGACGTTAGGCTCCGTGTCGCTTAGTTTCATGAACTCAATTTTAAATTTCCATTTTATTACAATAAACAATGCGAAATTAAAAAAAGGAATTAATGTTTTTTACAAGCCTTTACGAAATCAACCTGTATAAAAAAATTCTCAAATATCTTTTTCGACCTTTCCAAAAGCTTTTTCTCAAGTATTTTTAAACTCCTCCCATAAAGGGGCGTGAATTCTGATTTCAATTTTTTCCTGGACTATAAATGAAAATATTAAAATAACATTTTTTTAGTAAACTGATCAGAATCAGAGAAATAAACTTTAAGTCTTTCACAATTTTAAACGGTATTCATAGTTTGTGAAAATACCTCCGTTGAGTTACCAGTCGACTGTTATCGAGTCCAGGCAATACTTTTATTTAATTTATATGTCGGGTGTCAGAAAAAATATCCAGCTCCTCCTCATATATTGTCAGCGAATGCAATCAAAAACATCCATCTGGATCCCTGTTTACAAACACCAAAACATGTATTCTAATGGACGAAGTGTGTTGCAATATTATGTTTAACCTATTTTTTTCTATTTGCGGAGCATATTAATATGTTCTGAAATTAGATCTCTACTCGGCTGAAAATGGATAGCAACATTAGCCAATCTGCTAATTGATTTAAGCAATAAAACTATCAGCGACCCTACGAAATAACGTGAAAGCTTTTCCGCAAGGACGGGCGCACCCTCCGCCTGATTGCATGCAATATGCACTACACCCGAGTACTGCCGTGCGCTGTGGAAATGAACCAATATTCCTGGCGTTTACCTGAAAGGCGGGAAAAATAAATATATTTAATAAAACCCCCTGTTCCACGGAAAAATGTACCTAATTGACGGAATAGTTTTTTTCATCTTGGTTTAACTTAATTTCGTTACTAAGAATTCAGAACTTTTAGCTTTTATAAAAACTTAAAATTTTCAATTTCGGTTATCGAGCTTTGAAGCAGCAACGGCCAAAAACTTGAAGTCTGTATTCAGTTATTCACCTTCTTCTCGTCAAAACATTTTTAAAACGTCTCCAATTAGAGAACATTATTTTCCCCCGAAAATGCGTCATTATATATCGATTTCACGTCCGACGTTTCCATTCTTTACAATCACCACCAATTGCTTGAAGTGGATGAAGTCCTCCACAAGTTGCTTCTACACTTTCGATATCCATGCGCTTAGATCTGTATCTATGCATTTCCACATGTTTCCACCGAACTTTAACAATTAACTCGACTTTAACAATATGCCACTTGCATCACATTTAAAAAAAATTCCGGTTTAGGCAAATATTCTAAGACATTCTGTATTTTTTTTAATCGTATTTTTGAAACCCTGGCGATTTTTTGAAAATTTCAATCCGATAAATCAGACCATTTTTTATAAACCGGAAAGACGGGACATAATTTTAGCCGAAAATTTTAAAAAAAGAACGTTTTCCACACGAATAGCAATAAATTGTACGGGGGTTCTCTTCGTAACATCTGTAAAAACACCGCCATCTTTATCAAAAAATCAAACCAAAGGACGAGTTCGCATAGAACAAACAATAAATTTAGTGAACGTTAAACGCAAATTCAAAAATTCGCCGGAAATCAAAATTTGCCATATAAAAAAAAATTAATCAGTGTGGAATTTAAAGAAAATAATGGAACATAATCGGAGACGGGACATTTTCATATAGTGACGTCACGAGCTAAAATAATGGATTTATTTATTTAAAAAAAAAAAATACATTTCTAAAAAAATTTTGAGGTGAGATTCCTACTGTAGAGGTCATAAGGTCTTCCGATCCAACGTGCCATGCAGTGGACAAGTGGGCGGACGCTTCCCCCGCCAAGATCCGGACAAACCTCACCCATGAACCCGGAAACCCTTACCATGTCACCATACATAGCGAACCACTTGGAGTGAACTATGGCAGAGGTGTTGGAAATCCAATAAATGGTTCCAGGGGCGGCGGTGCCCATACCCGCCTCCGAAATTGAAATATATCCCGCCATCCCACATATTTACAGATAAGATAAGATATTTGTGGTAGGCTAGTGATTTCATACAAAATAGGTAGGTAACAATAAAAACCTATGAATCCCACTTAATTACCGTTTTGCAAACTTTAATAACTATGGACGGCCGGCGTGGTCTAGCGGTAAAGCTTTTGACTCGCAATCCGAAGGTCGCGGGATCGAATCCCGGCGTGGGCAAATAAATTTTATTTGATTAATTCGTGTTATTTATATATACTTAGTACCTATATTTGCAGCACGTTCCAGAGTGGAAGATACTCTTAGTATCGCCCTGGTGTAAGACCACCATTCAGAATTGAAACGATGCTTAAAATGGCTTTAACCGTGTTTGTTGATCAGATCTGAATAGCCATGTACTTCCCTACCTTCCTCTTCCCCATCTCCTTCCCTTCCCCAATACCTTTAGCCATATAAAAAATCATATTTAAAAAAATATATATGGTATTCAAATTTAAAAAAACGAGTGTGCTTTAGACCACGACTGAAGTAAAACTTCACAAACTTATCTCCCTCTCAACTTCCGTTCGCCTCGCCCGATCACATTTTTCATAACGCTCTCGTCACGCATTCACCAGCTGACTCCCAAATCAAATCACACTTTTCGTAACGCATTCACCAGCTTACTCACCAAGTCAAGCGTGCGTAAAGAAGTTTTACTTAAAAAAAATATTTTTTTAATTAAGAATATTTTGATTAATAGAGTCAGTTTCATTCGCTCAGAACTAAACAAAATAGGTTCTTGGTAACGCGCGCGCTAAAAGTGTTGAAGGAAAATGTTTTTATTCGATCCTTGACATTCATCCAGAAGTGAATGAATAGACGTATCTAAAAAAGTAGGTATAAATTATTATGTCACCGCCTTACTTCCATTCCTCATAACAACCGGGCATTTTATTACGATGAAATAATAAAAACCAGTAGCTACTCAATAGCCGGCCGACATATTTTTTACACAGACAGCCATTAAAGTTGTAATTATATTTAATTAAGCCAGTAGCGCTTCTTTATACGCCTACAAAGGCATTCGATTGGCGGTGAATCAAAAAATATGTTTAATGTCCTGCCTGGGACACCCACATCCACATAGACCCACGGCTCTGTGTATAAAACCAACGTGTCTTTTAATTATAACAATTGATGGTTACTTATGGGTCTCGTCTGAATGTCAACAGAATTGTCGTAAAGATAGAAAGGTTATTTTTTGCAATTAAATTTAATAATTTACCCGTAGTAGGTTCCTACTTAAATTTAATTTGGGACAAAGATGGTAGGGAGACGCAAGGTGGTTACACTTTTGTTTTTGGTAAAAAAAAAAATTTCTATCAATTTCAGATTCAGGTATGAAGGTATCAATAATTCATCCGTATCGTGATGTACCACGTCGTGTAAATTTCAGAATTAGACAACCACCAATAACACTCCTTATGTAGATGTCAATAAGGTTTAAAATCCCGTTTAACACCAGCCGCCAGTTTTGATTTGTGAACGAAAAAAACATCGTCAAAAAGCGTGTTTTATTTGGTTTTACCAAGCTCGGGCACCAATATTTAAATGTTTTACGGTAATTTTCTAAAGAATTTAATTTTCCACAAAATCATAGTCGACAAGGGATTCGTAAGTAAGATATTTAGAATTTTAAAACAGTTTTTAAAGGCCTTATAATTTTTTTCTGTGCTTTTAAAAATATTAATATTACAAAGTGTATTTTTTCATTTAATATAAAAAAATACTAGATTATTTCAAAGGCAAATATGACGTGTTCTACTCGCAGTATTTAATCAAAGCATCTATGTACAATATTTCTAAGCGACCTAATTTTCAAACTAAAATTATATTATTTTTCATGGCTTAGTACTGCATCACAATTATAAAATATATTGAATAATGTTTTATGTCACCAAAACCCACGAGAATATCATATTTATACATTTTAATATAACAAATAAATTAATTCACCAGATGGGGATGGTGTGACAAGTTTCTTTGGGTTTTGATTAAAAATATACAAACAGAGAAAAACCATTAAAAAAACGTAACAGTGAAGGAAAATTAACTTGAATTTGTTAACGCATTGAAATTGTAAAGGTTGTGAAATATGTTACGTTAACTTATAATATAACCTGTCTCGACACAGGTATATCCTAGTGAGACAGGCGTCAAAAAACCCGATGTAAATATACTTTTTACAGATAAATAAATAAATAAAATAAAAAATATTAACTTAAAATATACGACTAATATGTTCTAACTTCTTAACTAACTTGTTTTAATTATAATTTGTTTTAACTTTCGAAAACAACAATATTTGTATGCAGTACACACTGCACCACTTTTGGCATTCTAAACATTTTTTTTCAAATTTCAATTTGTTGTAAATAATGGAGGAAAATTAAATTGACAGTTTTTCAAATAAATCTGAAAAACACAACTTATATTTCGATAGATATCCAAGATATTTCGATTATAACATAGTGTTTTTGCAAACTTCGACATTTGAGCAATTTTGAAGGTATCATAATAAGTATTAGTTTTACATAGCCAGTCTATCAATTTCCAAGTTTTAGATTTAATTTAGATTCACTTCTCTAAAGAAAAAATCCACCCATCTTTTGTCGGTATTGCACAATGAACATAAAACAATTAAACGATAATTTCCATAATTTTTACGAGCTCTTTAAAAGGAATGGCTCCTATCTGCCTGTGAATAATGCACCAACAGTACACATCATCTCACCAGAAATATGTTTTTTGTTCTTTTCTTTGGTTTGACGTAATTTCAAGTGTGTGGGAGCACAATTCCTAAACGGGCTACCTACTGACCAAAATGTAATTCATTTTGGTGTGTTCATCCAACTTCAACGTGCAAAAAAAGTAATCAACTGGTGGCATTATTGGTGTGACAAACCACAATGTTTATTTGGTTTCATTGTGATGACTCAAAATACTAATTAATTTTCTATTTTTGTGTAAGCTTGCAGAATAACGTCATATTCAAATGTTAAAATATATAAAAATAGAAATGTCTTGAAATATATTTAACTTGGCAGGATGGCGATGGGTCGAAAGATTCCGGCTGGAGAGTGTAAAAGGTCTCCCTCAACCAGTCTTTCCTGATCCGGCCCGCCACGAAGTAGGTGGGCGAACGCATCCGACGCCAAGACCTATACAAATCTTACCCCATGAACCCGGGCACCCGTGAAAAATCATCAAGCGTAGCGAACCACTTGGGTTTAACCATGCGGCAGGGGTATTATCTCTACATTCGGCATTATAAACTAAAGTCCTCCGCCGCGTCTGTCTGTCTGTCTGTTCGCGATAAACTCAAAAACTACTGTACGGATTTTCATGCAGTATTCACCAATAGATAGAATGATTCATGGGTAAGGTTTAGGTATATACTTTGTCAAGGTTTGTGTAAATTGGTTGAAATATATAATATATATAAGAGAATATTTATATGAGGTGGACGAGCGGGCTGACCAAATATACAGTTTTATGCCGAGGTTGATGAAATTTTGCACATGTTACCTTCAAAACAAGATGAAGTTCACCTTCTACATTTGATTTCGAAAACTCTGTGTAAAGCCCGGGCATCGCCGGGGACTTTAGCTAGTAATATAATAACCGGTGCAGCGTTACTCACACCCGCCTCCAAATTTTTCATGCATTCAGAAATGACTCTCGCCGTGTTTGGTGACCAAATCTGAATTACTAAGTAAAATTAGTTCCACACCTTCCTCTACCGCATCTCCTTCCCCTCCCCGCTACCTTCAGCCTCGAGACATACCCCAACTAGTTGAGAGCAGCGCTGTGCGGTGTGATTATAGTCATATTGACAGCTTTTTACAATACATATTGTGTTTATGAAAAAGCAAATGTCGAATCGTTCAAGTTGTTTCAGTAGGTACGCGTTGACAAAATTATATCTAATGAATATTTATTTTGTTAACTTATGCAGTGCATAAATGCATCGGTGTTACGCGTTACTTACCGGCCGCGGCGCCACTCGCTAAACTCGTTAAGCTCCGCTTCCTTTCGTCTGAAGTCTGCGGCCCGTGGCGTGTGGCCTGCGAACTGTGGCCTATGGCGTGCTGTCTGTTGACTGTGGATTGCGGCTTGTTGTCACGTGGCGTCGAGACGCTTACTTAACAGCGGCGTCGCGCCAGTTTATTTTATTGTTTGTTTAAAGCTCTTCCGTTTGTTTAGCCCCATAGTTTTAATTAGTTATCCCGCAAAGTCCTTAACGCTTCTGCATTTTACAACCATAAACTATGAATGACGTTAATGAATTTGTAACAATCTAGAAATTCGTGAATGTGCTAAATCTACCCACTGTGTGCTTAAGTTTGTTTTTATTGTCAATTGACCCCATTAAAAAAATGCAGTGCTAGCCACAAGTGGCGCAATATTTAGTTATATACAAGCTATTAAAATTTAAATGAGGTTAAGTATTAACTATTTTATGATAAGTTGAAAAACACATGTAGGTATTTTAAGCACACCTGCCGAGCGATTCCGAATCTTTTGTGGGATCGTTATTGGATAACGGCTGTTATCTCCTGTCAGATTTGTTTGATTTTTACATATTTACAGTCGCATATTTTAGTTTAGATTAATTTAAACACGAATTTCTGCAAGTGCGCATGATTATTGATTCATTTAATGTAAGTTGTACATAGAAAAATCAAATAACAGCCATAAAAATTGCACAAATCTGACAGGAGATTACGTCCGCTATCGAATAACAAATCCGCTCCGCTGGCTTCGCCCGAATTGAAAATTGATATTTTTAAAATTGTTAAATTATATATTTAAAAAATCCTGACATTAGAGTTTTTGCTGCATCAGATAAATAAATTTCTGCATTATATTAATACTTTCTAAACGTCAATTACACTCTAGTGTCAAATCTTAATAATACACATTGTGATTAGCGTTTTTTTGTCTTTTTTTAGACCATATTTTTTTACCTGCCTCCGCCCTCACTATGCCATCTCAACGCCCCCTAATTTTCTCTGAGTCTTTTAGCGCCACCCTGAAAGTCTCAAACGCCCAAAAGGGGGCGTTATAGGGATTAGGACCCATGCTCTAAACTTAAACACAAAAGTACTAATGCGCTCTACAAATTGTCCAATTATTATTATACTAAATTAATAATTATTTTCCTAAAAAATCTACAAAAACGTCACATTACTTCACATCATATTTAACGGCCGGCGTGGTCTAGCGATAAGGCTTTTAACTCGCAATCCGAAATCGTGGGATCGAATCCCGGGGTGGCAAATAAATTTTATTTTTTTAATTTGTGTTATTTCGCAATATATTCATTTAAAATAATATATAGTTTATTTCGGCACGTTCCAGAGTGGAAGATATTCTCTGTATCGCCTTGGTGTAAGACCACCATTTAGGATTGAAAAGTTGCTTGAAATGGCATTAGCCGTGCTTGGTGACCAGATCTGAATAGCCAGGTACTTCCCCACCTCTTCCTCACCTCCTTCCCCTCCCCACTACCTTCAGCCTCACAACATACCCCAATTGGGGGTGCCATAGTCTCGCTGACTCCAGACGGGAGCAGCTGAGACTCTTGTGAGGTTTTCATATAAAAGAAATTAAAAAATCAAGTTCCTGAATTTGTTGATACAAATAAGGACTGTATTTAATTATTATTTAGACAAATATTTCAAATGTCATAATTGGGTAAAACCTTGATACATTATCCTATGGGTTATATTATGGAAAGGAAACTGTACAGTATACCACCCAACTAATTAGTATGGGCCAAAGAAAAAAAAACTGAACCCAAGCTTCAGTTGAGGTGACGATGTGTCGTTTATCTGAAAACAACGAATAAATAACTCGTCAGTCTGAAGCAATACCCGTTCAGATCACAGCACCGGGTCTGTGTTTATTTACGGGCTTTTTAAAGAGCTTTATTTATGGACCAATGAGAGATTCATTGTCCAAATGTAAATTGGGCGCGTCTTACTGTTATTTTTCCATGTGACATTGTCGCTGTTAGTGATAATGGCTTGGAGCTTAGTGAAATACAAAGTCTCTAGATTTTTGCCCTCCGGTAATATTTTCGTATATGGAAATGCTTAGAGATTTTTAAGTTGCTTAGATTTAATTTAATAAGGCCAAAACAAGACTAATGGTTATCGACAGGGCAAACATCTGTGTAAGAACAAATACGATTTAGAAACGGTGAACGACTTTATATACCTAGTCTGATCTTTAAATGATGAAGGAGGTTGTGAAACAAAAGTCAAAAGAAGTATTTGCATGACAAAAGACGCCATTAGTAAAGTGTAAAAGATAGGGAGTGACAGGGGCATAACGAAGACCACCAAGAAAAGTCTCGTCCGATTCTATACGGTGTGGAAACATGGATACAAGGATAGCCAGCAAAAGAAAGCGGATCGACGTCCTTGGAAAGTGGTGCTGGAGAAAAATGCTCAGAATTCCATGGACAGCCAGACGCAAAAAAGTGTCTATTCTGGAAGAGCTAGGCACCCACAATTGGCTTTTAACTATCTGCCTACGACGTACTTCTCTGAGGACTCCAACTTGGAGAATCTCATAGTTACTGGGAATGTAGAAGGAAGAAGACGCAGATGTAGGTCCAGTATATCGATCTCCGCAGCACTCCACGCAGCGCTGAACCGCAAGGAGCCTTGTCCACCATGGAAATTGAAGTAGGAGTCACGATCAACGAATAACCAATTTTTATTTATTTATTTATTAAAAGTATACAATACAGAATATAGTATATTATATAAAGCATTGTACTCCCAAGAGTTATTAAACTCATTGCGGGAATGATACGCATAAGTGGAAGGTTTAATCTGTACCATTACATTTGATATCAGTGTATAAATATTACGATAATTGTGTAAACCGGTGAAATGCAAATAAAATGTTTTGATTAGGGGTTTTTCAGCAACCTCTTCAAAACATTTTCTATTCGGTGGTACCGTATAGTTCCAATAAATCCAAGCAGGGAAAGATTTAAGTAGTGTCATTTAAAAACAAAAACGAGACTCATCGCTGAAACTGTTTCCCAATCCAATCCTACAATTTAACAACTGTAAATGGTTACCTACCTCACCAAAGGATGGTATTTTTCAAGTGCTTTTCATCATGCGATTTTGAAATTCAAATTCAAATCGACATCTAAATCAAATTACCATGTATTACTCAAGATGTGTATTAGTACCTACCAAAGCGAGCATGCCTTGAATCAACTGATCGTTTGCTCCTTCCATAATCACTACAATTACGGACTATAGTTGTTTATGCTTTATGCCAGTAAAACCGTAATAAAGATGTATCTGAGCGAACTACCTCGCAAGATCAACAAAGTAATTTAAAGATACAAGTATAATCCATTATCCATTATCCACCCGCCATAAAGCCAGTTAATAATTAGTGTTATTTAGGCATATAAAGAGCCATGGCCACCCGTCGCCGGTCGCAGCCCACACTGATTTTAAGGAACAAGTTACAAGACGGATGATTTACTAATATATTTTGTAAGTTCTTTCGCAACATCCCGTTTAAACCTACAAAAATACCAAAGATCATGCCGGATGGACCAAATTGATTTCGCCATTGACGTTCTAGAAGAAACTGTGCTTTGAACGAATATGTTTTAAGATATTAACAGTCAATAGTTAATATTTAGATTGGTTGATTTTTAGGAAGTCACACGTATGGTGCTAATATATATTATATACTAGCTTTTGCCCCCGGCTTCGCTCGCATGGTATTAGGGGGTTGCCACTCCGCCTCCTCCACCTTCCCTCTCGTCACTTCACTTTTCCCATACCCCCCCCCCTTACCCCCATCCCCCTCCCCTTCCCATACCCCTCCCCCCACCCCCGTCCTTTCTTCCCTCCCCCCTCTACCTCCACCCTCCTCCCCCTCCCCCCACCCTCCTCCACCATCCGCCCTTTCTTCCCTCCCCTTTCTTCCTCCCCCAAACCCCTCCACCCTCCTTCCACTCCACCCCAGGCAACAATTTTTTGCTTTTCATCTGACGTTTGCAATAATTTTATTTTGTTAGGGACAGATAATTTTGTATGATAAATAATTTCATAACGCCACAGCTTATTCATAACACCAGAGCTTACCAATATATATAGCCTATATTACTCGCAAATAATGTAGCTTACTATTAGTGAAAGAATTTTTAAATTCCATTCAGTATTTATTGCGTGAAAGAGTAACAAACATCCATACAAACTTTCGCCTTTATAATATTAGTAGGATTGTAATACATACCTATATACAAAAATAGGAAAATTCCGTATTTATATATGAAATATCTTCGTCTCAAGGGTACTTTAAAATGAATGTATAAAATTATTACAAACTTTGTAAAACTACTGATATAGGTACCTAGTACCTTTTGAAGAATATTTTTTTTATTTATATCTACGCCGAAAAAGACTTTTAACTTAAAAGCGATACATAAAAGCAAAGAATATCTATCTGTATTATATAAGACATAATAATAATTAATGTAGATGTAACACATAATTTAAAAAAAAAACGAAAAGTTCAACGTTCCAAAGACATTCGTGCCAAGTCCACCAAAATTTGGACAAATGCGTTGATCTCTACGCTACGTAGTTTGTTTGAGGACTACCCCATCAAAAAAAGGTTTAAATTTGTGGGAAAATGTCAAGAAGTATTCAAGAATAATGAAACGAACATTATTTAAAGATAATCCGATTTTTCTAAACAGAATTCACAGAAAAATTATAATTAAAGTAAAAGGCTAATGGTGAACTGATAACTAATAGATAAAATAATATGATGTGCCTATTTCCAAGTAAATTATGATAACAATGTGTGACAAGACTGAATATTATTATTGAATATGATGAAGTTGTTTATTTGCAAATGCTTACAATATATTAATATATTACGGTTTAGTCTGCGTATATTTGCACCCGATAGCTAAAAATGTAGAAAAGGGTAGGTAACTTAAGTACTAGGCATTCTCAATATCCAGAAATGAACGGTATTAATAGGCCAGAAATTGCACGGTTGAAATTTAAGAATCTGGAAAAGCAACTCCGATGCCGCGCCGTACGCAAAACCATCTTCGTACTTGGGGTTTGTTAAAAAGCTACTTTTGTGATATAACCGAATTTAAGCAGGTAGCTAATAATGCCTAAGTATGACGCCACTTACGTTAACAGATCGCATGAGGACCTGCCGCTAGCAGGTATAAGTACTACGGATTTGTTATTTTGAGTATCTCTCCGGATATGGAAAGATTGACGGTAATATGATTATTACTGTAACTGGCAGTTGTGAAAAATAATACCACGCGGCAATATATTACAAATGACATCACTGCTGTCACTGGATCACAGTGGATCCAAGGATCCGGCTATTTTTGGAAACATTTCCTATCGGATTTATAAAATGGTCACCAATACGCAATACGAAGCCGAACCAAAAGCCGCCCGTAGGCCGGCGGGTTTTTAAGCTGCTAGTCCAAACTATTCCTCAGAGAACCGAACACAAGAAAGATGATGGTATTGTCTGTTCTCTAGATACAACTTGACAGCGCTAGTGCAGATTTTGCGGAACCATTAAAACTAGATGGGTTGTTTCAAAAAATTTGTATAATTCATCAAATATTTCAATTTTCACGTTCTGTGTAAGTTCTATTCAAGTTCTGTGATTATTTCAGTTTCGTGCAGCAACTGGCATATAATGATATAATAACAGAACTTGAATAGAACCTCCACAGAATGTGAAAATTAACTTAAAATATTTGATGAAGTCATCAAATTTTTTGAAACAACCCGTCCTGAAGTTTAAAATATATACCTATTCATTGGTACGTTAGTTTTTCCTTTGGCCGCCTACAAAATTAAGTGTGTCAAATGTACCTACTTACAAATAATCATATACGTACATTTAGAAAAAGGGAGCGTTCCTACCTGCTGGTTCCGATACCTTGAATAATATTTCTTCATTCTAAAATTAAAACTTAGTTTACAGAACATGTTATTGTTTATGGTAAATATGCCAACACATAATTAGCATAAATTAGGTACTTACTTACTCGTGAAAAAACATTGTTATTAGTGAAGTCATCATTTACCTACCAACCTATCCGATCCCAATAAGGTCAAATGCATTAAATATATAATCTATTTTTGTTAATTTCAGTTCTTAGGTACCTACCTACAAATATTACCAGGCTAATGGTATTTTAGATAGATGTATTTCATAGCAATACAATATAATTAATACAAAATGTTAATAACATCTTTTATTGGTATAATTTGGATGAAGCGGATTATGTCGATAAAAAATATTGTTATTTAAATTACAAATAATAAATATTGTTAGTCGTAAAACCGTTAGCCCCTGTAGCCAGAATTAATTCCTATAGTGATCGTTCTTTATAAAATGTAGATACAACACAATATTTTAATAAATATTTAATATATTATTACATGCGTTAAACTCATATGTAATATATTTTAATTGCAATGCGAGCGTATATTTGTATTAAAGACCATTAATTAATATACATATGTACGTTGTCTCACTGATGTCTGTTCTGAGACGGGTAGCGTTAATCGTATAAGAATAAAAAATCTCGTAAATCTACTTTAAATAAGATAAAAAAATTATATATTTAAAAACAAAATTTGGGTTTTTTATGTGAAAAGTCCCTGCTCTCAACCGCCGGAGCCAGTGAGACTATTGCATTCCTAATTGGGGTTGTGAAATTTAAGGTAGTAGGGAAGGAAATATGATGGGAAAGAAGAAGGCGGGGAAGTACCTAGCTATTCAGATCTAGTCATCAAACACGGCTAAATCTAAAGCCACTAAAGCTAATACTATTCTGTTACTATTGCAAATACTATTCTACTATGACTATTTATTTACGGTCTTACAAACTAATACATTTCTAATTTTTTTACCCACTACGTTATTGATAGATTATAAATACAAATATATTGAAATATTATAAATATGAATGATTGAAAAATAATTACAAAAGGTACATAATTTTTAAATTTTTATCATCAAGCGTTTGAGCATTTTTATTGCTAACTTGAATGGTAGAATAATTTATATTGAGTTATAAGTTAAAAATGATGGTACGGAGAATAATCAATCTTTCCAATCGGAACCGCCCTGTACAGTTGCAACTGTTGCAAGTGTTTTGCAATTTGAATTCTCAGCCTCTACCAAAGTACAGTGAAAGAAGACCTCGCATTCTTTTGTTTGTGTTTCAGAAAGTAGAAATTTGATATTCATATAGTTTTGAGGGAAATCCTCGAAAGAAAAATTGATGTAAAACAAACCTGATTCTCAAAGGGACTAAAATATTGACAAAGCAGTAAGATTATAATTGTTCGCATAATACATTATTTGTGAGTGATGAAAACACCAAACTAATGTTTCCATGTGTTAACTATAGTATTTTTGATTGATGAAGTATTTTTGAAGTGTTAAATAATATTTGCCATCAAAAATGACAGCCGTGAAATTTATTGTTAAAGTACGGCGGATGAATAAGCAAATCTTTTGACAGCTGTCAGCTAGGATACAGTAAGTCCAACCCACGCGCCTGTGATTGGTCGGAGAAATAATGATACCTTACCTACTCGTCTGCACTCACTTCATATTGTTATGCATTACTATAAGTACATTGTAATAACGTGTGGGAATGTAATGTTTTATAGCTAATACCTACTATCTTAAAATGTTGTATCTCTTATCATAATACTGTGAAAACTGAAATTATTGAAAGATTTCAAATCTTCGAAAATTAGATTTTGTAATGTAGATAGTAGATGTATCTGATGTAAAAACAAAACTTTGACATGAATTTTCTTTTAGCATAAAGATAAAATTGCATGCTCATAAAAACATTTCCTGAAGGATTTAAGAAACATTTTAATATGTTTATATATTTGGGACGGTAGGTTTAGGAGATGCAATAATAAAAGCCAAAAATATATGGGATATCTTTAGTAAATTTTAGTTCTTAACTCATTTTCGATCAAAATTGGAGATATATTTTTTTAACTCCATGTGGCTTCTTCCATAAATTTCCAAAGGTGACGATCAATATCAATTGTTAACAGTTACGAAAATTTACGTCATTGATGCAACTGAAAATTGCCAATTGATCGTTTATAGAGTAAATTGAAGCGATTGATGGACTGCGACTTCCCACTGACGGAAGAATGATTGAATGATTCTTTCGCTGTACGATTTAAGCTGACCCGACTGTTGATCCCTCGACAGTTGACCCCCCGAAATTATAATAATTATAAAATTATAATTTTTCGCATTAATTAACAATTTTATAAGAATACCGCACAGAGTCCCAACGGCTCCCGTACGAAGCCAGTGAGACTATGGCATCCCCAATTGGGGTATGTTGTGAGGCTGAAGATAGTGGGGAGGGGAAAGAGATAGGGAATAGAAAGGTGGGGTAGTACCTGGCTATTCAGATCTGGCCACCAAGCGACGTTTCAATTCTTAATGGTGGTCTTACACCAGGGCGATACTGAGAGTATTTTCCACTCGAAGATGCCGCAAATATACTAGGTATATATTATTTCAAATGAATTAATTGTGAAATAACACAAATTAATCAAATAAATAAAATTTATTTTCCACGCCGGGATTCAGTCCTGCGACCTTCGGATTGCGAGTCAAGAGCCTTAACGCTAGACCACATCGGCCATCTTATAAGAGTATTAGTGTCGTTCCTGCGTACACAATAATCTTTAAAAAGCCGGAACGAAAGTTTTCTTTTTCCTAAAGTCTAACAATACGATTATTTTTAATGAAATCATTGCACAAACAAAATTATACGCTTACTGTGATGGTAGTAGGAGCTTTTCAAAAATTGTCAAGTTATTCGCGAGATATTTCTTTCTTTTTACAAATAAATAAAAATACTAACATTGTTTTTTGATTTACTTTATTCGTGAGATTTTAATGCGGCAGCTCTGCATGCGTACCTTTAAACACGGAAACTTTGAAAAATTGTATAGATTTTGGAACATTTGGAAACATATAGTCAGTTAATAGTCATTCTGATTATTATGATTTTCCGTTTTACCAAAAGGCAACGTAAACCACTAATCTATGGGAGCGGAAGTTTATTCGGGGTTTAGTAAACACGATTAAGTGGATGACAAATAACAAACGTTTATAATATCAGTATAAGTGTTTGACGTCAATGAATAATCAGATTACGCGCTTTGTAAAAAGATCATCACACACGTACATAATATATAATATTATGATTTCTTTTATTAGAACATTGCGGACGACATAACAATGTGCTTGCGAAAGTAAAACACTGACGTACGTGCTTCGAAATAACAAAATTTTAAAAGTTAGTAATTGAGTTGGCGTAAAAAAAAAAACACACTGTTTAAAAGGATTTATTATTTTAAGTATAATACTTATATTAAAAGGTTAATGATGTTTTTTGGTTGGAAGTTTTGGATTCTAAAATTTTAAATTAATTTTTAAAGTGAAAAAACGCGTATTAAAAGATAAAAATATTTAATTACTGTTGTCTGGTAAAGAATTTATAAGAAAAGTTAAATTAATTAAAATATTCGTATCTGTCCTTCATTGGATCAAAATATTTAAACGAATGTTGGTGTGAAACGTTTTAAAAATATGTAGTTAAAATAAAAATGTTTTTAATTTTTTTTAAACACTATTAAAATTTTCAACCGATTTCGGAAAACTCTTAGTTACGGAAAACTAAAAGTTTTGCAAAATAATATTTTCATTTTATAATTTCGTATGCTCGTAAAAATTCATTCATTCGAGTTCAGATTCCGAAAAAAAACAAACTAAAGACAAATTTTCTGGAGTAAGCATTGACGTAATTGATCGAAGGGAGTAAGTAAAGAAAACACATTTATCATTGCATTTATTTAGTACAAGCGAGTTCCCGGCGTGCGTTGAATGCCACTTGAATAAATAAATTGTTTTTCCCTGCGTGTCTTTTCCATTTGTCCCAGTTCCTCTCTCGCATCCCCTCTTCCCCATCCACTATCCCCGCCTCCCTCCCTCTCCTCTCCCGATTCCACCCGTCCCGTGAACCCCCCTCCGTCTCACGTTCCCCTCTTCCCTGCCGCGTGCTTCTTTCACCTTCCCTGCCTTCCCCCTTCCTCGTCCTTCCTCCTGCGGACCGCCTTTTCTTTGTTCCCCTTCCCATTCCCTTTCGTTCTTCCTTATCTGTCGCTAAACTATGAAATACACTCATTTTTTCAAACAACTCGCGCGCTACCAATTTCAAATAACGCCAGAGATTATCAGTATATACAGAAACCTTCGCGGGCGTGCGCACAACACGTACAATAGTACAGGAAATAATTTCATAACGCCAGTGCTCACTATTATATATAGAAACCACGTCAAATCACCAAAGTTTCATCGCAATCGAATGAATAATTTAAGAACACATTAGGGACAAATAAAGAAACATTCATTTTTATATATTAAGATGATATCTAATGAAACTGCAATACTATACTGTCTGTCTGAGAGCATCATTTGACCATACCATTGCTGAAGACTGCAGACTGTAGCTGAACTATTGACCCGTTAGATATGGCGCCAGCAAAGGACTGCTGTAGTATTGGGTATTGCTTGGAGTTGTACTGGGACTGGGTACAGTGCGTAGGTACTATGTACTGGGCAATGCTTGTGGGCGGAAGTATCATTGGTTCTGTGAAAGGATGCAGAATGATAGAGGATAAAGTTAGCACTTAAATATTATGGATTCAAGCGCAGGTAGAAAAAACAAAGGCTACCGTCTAACTGTGCCAGTGTCATTTCATTCCTCTTTACAAAATTATTCATTTTAAATAGATAATAGCTTTATAATTTTATTGTATATTAGTGTAATATAGTTTTAACTTGTATATTTGTTTTCACAGTAAGTATTTGTGTTGTGTAATTGGTTCTTCGGAGCAGTAAAGGTAAGATTTTTTTTTGTTTTGTGTCATTTAGACTTGTTGAAAAATGGTCCAAGAAAAACCACCTGATCCCCCAGATGATGGTGGTTTGCTATCTGAATCCTCGGGTGTTACGAAAAAAATGATCGCTGTTAATATTCTGGAGGCTTCGGACTTCGTAACGATCACGTCCAAAAAAAGAAAAATTGCTAAACCAACTGATAATAGAAATGCAACAGATTTTGAACAGATACATCGTAAAATACCCTCCACGCAAAACGACTCCCTTCAAAATAATTCTTCTGTTTTACAGGATGTAATTCCGTGCACTTCTTCTTCGATTTCAAACTCAAGTCCACCTAACCCTTCTACCACACTCACTACAGCCGCCCCACTGGTACCCTCTACTCCTTTGTCACGTTTATATAATAATCTGGATAGACCTCCTTACATAACACACGTGACTAAAATTTCAAAGGATGAAAAACAAACAAATTTATATGATGTGGACTTTGGACATTTTATGTTTAAAAATAAAATCCATCCTGTCTGGAATGGAGTTAAATCTGTTGGCCGTAACCGTCTTTCTGTTGAATTCAGGACAGCGGCTGAGGCCAATAGCTTTGTAAAATCTGATGTTGCCAAAAAAAACTCGTACAACGTTTTTATACCTACATATCAGGTTACAAGGCTAGGTGTCACAAAAGGGATCCCACCGCACTGGTCGATAGAGGACATCCTGGAGAACATTACTGTTCCTCAAGGTTTCGGAAAAGTTTTAAAAGCGCGTCGTCTAAATTACAGGTTTAATACGGGAAACTCTGTAGAATGGAGACCCTCCCAATCCGTTGTCCTAACCTTTGACAGCAAAGACCTTCCACAAAATGTTACTATGTTTAACGTCTCTCTACCAGTAGAGCTCTATGTGTTCCCAACTGTGCAGTGCTACAAGTGCTGCAGATTTGGACACACAAAGAACCTCTGCAGATCAGAACCCCGTTGCTTCAAGTGCAGTTCATCCCATAGTGGCGATTCCTGCGATAAAACTGAGGAAAATTATAAATGTTTAAACTGCTCCGGAATTCACATGTCCATCAGCAAAACTTGCCCTGAGCTGTCAAGGCAGCGCAATATTAAACACACAATGGCTGAGAAGAGCATTTCTTATGCGGAAGCATCAAGAATGTTTAACAAATCCATTCCATCTTATTCTGAAGTAACTTCGAAAAATTCTAAAAATTCCACCCCTTCTCAACCTTCATCTTCTTCATTTAGAAAAACTGTTGAAAAGGTTGTGAAACCTAGAATTCTAACAAAAAAAAATAATACTAATCACGAATCCCTTCTGTGGTTCCCTAATGGACAACTTCCTTCCAGTTCAAATTTCAATACTTACCTAAAGTCATCTAGTAAAGAACAAAATTATAATATAGACCTTAACTCTACACTAATCACCTCATTTTTACATATTTTACAAACTTTAAATAAAAACAACATTCAAATACCGTCCCACGTTGCTAAACAAATTACTAATATTATCAACTCAACTAGAAATGGCTCCTCTGATGAGGATTCTTCAGTGGAATTGTCATAGTCTTAGAAATAAGTCTGACGAATTTTTAAACACATTACACTCAAACTCAATTGCAGTGGCTGCCATCTCGGAGACATGGCTGGAACCGGATTCTGATTTCAGAGTCAGGGGATACCACTGTCTTCGAGACGACCGTCAAGATGGAAAGGGCGGCTCCGCTCTTTTCATTAAAAAATCATTACCATTCTCCCCAGTAGATGTAAAACCAATTGGTTGTCCTTTTCAAGTGACGGCCGCAAAGGTTTTTGACACTACTATCATTTCTTTGTATATATCACCATCTAACAAACCTTCAAAATCAATCCTGAAAGCAATGTTTTCTAAGGTCACTTCCCCTTCTCTTATTCTGGGAGATTTTAATGCCCATCACGGATTATGGGGAGCTCACAATTGTGACAGAATGGGCAGAGATATTGTTGATCTACTCGACGAACTAGACTTTTGTATCATCAATGATGGTTCTCCTACCCGTCTTCAGGTGCCTGGTCAGCGTCCCAGCATGGTTGATCTTACTATTTGCAATTCCAGCATAGCCGCATCCCTGTTATGGAAGGTTTTGGATGACCCTCATGGGAGTGATCATTACCCCATCCTCATTGAATCCTCAAATATTTATCATTCCAATAAAATTGTCAAGTTCAGTAGTCGAAAACCAAGGTTCTTAACGGCCAGGGCAAACTGGAATGATTATTCAAATCATACAAAGTTCTCCGTGCAAAGTCTACCCTCTCCAACTACAGAAAATGTTACGGAATGTTACGATTTATTGGCGTCTGCAGTCATTACGTCCGCAGAAAAATTTATCCCCATTAAAACGACACGTAACAAAGGGAAACCTCCCCCAGCTCCTTGGTGGGATATTGAATGCTCAGACGCAGTAGATACGAGGAAAAAATATGCAAAAATTTATTCAAAAAATATGAATATGGAGAACTTCCTTCAGTATAAACAGATTGAAGCTAAGACCAAACGTCTTCTAAAAAACAAAAAACGTCAAGGCTGGAAAAAATTTTGCTCATCATTATCTCCCGAAGTTCCTCTTTCAGTTGTTTGGAATTCAATTCGTCGGTTTAAGGGTTCTCACGTCCCATCGGTGACTCGACCACTCTCTTCACAGTGGGTGAAGGAATTTGCCGATAAACTGGCTCCTCAAACTGCAAGTAATTTTAATGAAACAGAATTCACATACTCATTTAAAACACGGGGTTGGATGGACACCCACTTCAATTTGACGGAACTTAGGGAGGTCTTAAACGATCTCACAGACTCATCTCCCGGTGTAGATGGAATTCCTTATAGTTTTATTAAAAACTGCGACGTTACCACATTAAACTATTTTCTTTCAGTTATAAATTTGATCTTTGACTCCGGCAAAATTCCATCAGCATGGAAAACTCAAATAATTGTCCCCATTCTGAAACCCCAGAAAGACCCTAACTCTGGACTTTCTTACAGACCTATAGCTCTGTCATCTTCCTTAGTTAAAATAGCTGAACATATGATTAAAAGACGCCTAGACTGGTATGTAGAAAATGAGAAAATTCTTCCCAGTTCTCAGTTTGGCTTTCGAAAAAGAAAAAGTACGATCGAAAGTGTGTCCATCCTGACTTCTGATATCCAGTTGGCCCTGGCCGATAATGAATCCCTTGTCGGTGTTTGCCTTGATGTGTGCGGAGCTTTTGACAACGTTTTATTAGATGTTTTATTTAATAAATTGTTAAAAATTGGCATCCCTCGTAAGCTTTCCAGTTTTATAATTAACCTCCTTCTTACCAGGAAAATTCAAATCCAGGTGCTGGATTCTCCTCCACTGGAAAGAATAGTAAACAAGGGTTTGCCTCAGGGCTCCGTCCTTAGTCCTATCCTTTTTAATATATATACCTTTGACCTGCATCGGAGTTTGCATCCATCTTGTAAAATACTTCAGTATGCGGATGATCTTTTCATATACATTTCAGGACGAATAATTACTATTCTGGAGGAAATAATTAACATTTGCATGAAAAACCTTGACACCTGGTTAACGAATCACGGCTTAGAAATTTCTCCGTCCAAAAGCAATGTTATCGTTTTTTCCAAAAAACGTGTTCCTCCGCGTATAACAGTCCAAATAAATAATTCAATTCTTCCTATGCAGGTACAGATAAGATTCCTTGGGGTAATTTTAGACTCTAAGTTAACATGGAACCCGTATGTTAATTTTATCATTAACAAATGTCAAGCTGGCCTCAACATTTTACGTGCCGTTTCACGGGTTTGGTGGGGAAGTCACCCATTCACCCAAAAACTTTTTTATAACGCATATGTTAGGAGTCATTTGGATTATGCATCATTCCTCATCGAACCCACTTCTAAAAAGAACCTCGCGAGGTTGGACCGTATCCAATTTCAAAGTTTAAGATTGATTATCGGTGCAATGCGTTCTTCCCCAATTAACGCTTTAGAGCCCGTTCACACTTCCGTCGGAATAACGGAGGTGGGTTCCGTCGTTATGACGGAAGCCCTAGGCCCCTGTTCACACTTCCGTTTTCAAGACGGATCCTACTCTACGAAAACAACGACCAAAACATTTTATCATTCTTCAGTAGACGGTCGTGCGCACTGCGCAATGCGCAATGCGCAATGCAAATATTGCAAATTTTACTATTATAAAAGTTCCTCTTAGTTTGGGCCGTAAAAGGCCGACAGCAAAAACTTTCCCTTGGGGCTGCCATAAATAGTTATAGGTGCTATTTGAAATGTACACATACCTACTTAAAAATAAAACAATTTAAATAATAAACTTTTTCTTCAAATCGGGAATGTATTGATGTAATACCAGCCATAAAATTACTTCAGGGGTCGGACCTTATTTGTTCAAACCGTGGGAGAATATTTTGTTTGCATACTTGAAAAGGAGAAAGTACGCGAAAATCATCCAGCAATTATTATAACTAAAATGACTAAAAAACATGAATGATATGACTAAATATTTTCTTGAGATTAAATAGAAAAAATCGCATTCTGGAACGAACATGTATATTATATAATAATATTATAAACGCCAAACGCGCGCCCCATAAAAACACAATTTGCCTGCTCGCTTGCGTCTGGGAGCGGGCGGTGGTGAAGTGTGAAGCGGGGTGTGGCGGGTTCAAAACGGATCCGTCGTCCCGCCGTATAGTGTGAACAGCTCCATTGAAATGTATGAGCCAGCGCGTTCCTTTCCGGCTTCACGACGGACGCTCTGCGTAGGCGAACTCTCCGGCAAAAAATGACGGATCCGTCTTCACGCCGGATCCGGCAAGTGTGAACAGCTCCATAGAGCCACTACAGCGGCTAGGGCCTCCGTCGTAATGACGGAACCCACCTCCGTTATTACGACGGAAGTGTGAACGGGCTCTTACAAGTGGAAGCTGTGGAGGCTCCTCTTCATTTCAGAAGACAGTTCTTGGCAGACAAGTTTTTATTTAAATGCTTAAGACTCTCTAATCACCCACTGATTGCACTCACTGCTCAAGTGAAATCACTTCCTTATTGGAGGAACAAATCAATCCCTCTTCTTGTTAAAAGTCTCCATACGTATAGTGCGTATAAACCCCTCTTAAATCCATCTGATAGACTTCCTTTATATGCTAACTCCTTTCGTATTCATTTACGTAAACCAAATATTCTTCTTTCTCTCGGCATAATTAACAATCACGAAGCTCCAAGAAAGCTTATCGAAATTTTAAATTCTAAATACTCCAACTGGAAAATTATTTACACAGATGGTTCCAAGTCTTCCTTATCAAACCATGTGGGAGCGGCATTCCATTGCCCATCAGATCAAGTCAATAGAAAAATCAAACTTCCAAAAGAGGCTTCCGTTTTCACTGCTGAATGTATAGCCATTTTTGAATCCCTCAAATACATTGACAATGATCACATTGGAAACTTTTTAATTCTCTCAGATTCCCTGAGTGCACTTCAAAAATTGAACTCTTCCCCCTTCCATTACCCAGAAGACGATTTCTGTGTTGGAATCCGCAATTTAATCCATAAATTAACCGACTCTGGCAAAGAAATCGTGTTGGCTTGGATACCTAGTCACTGCGGTATCCCTGGAAATGAAAAGGCAGATTCATTGGCGAAAGATGCCATTATTTCGGGGGATATATTATATAATTTTTAAACCCCGATGACATTTTCATTAAATTGAAAGAAAACATGATTTCCACATGGCAGAATCATTGGGATGAGTCTAGTAAAACAAAAGGATATAACTTTTTCATAATTCAACCATCGATTCCTTCAAAACCGTGGTTTTCTAGACTCTCTTTGAACAAATTCTCAACATCCTCGATTTGCCGCATGCGGATAGGGCATTGCTGCCACAATGTTCACTTGACAAATATTCATGTTAAGAATTCTGCGATGTGTGAATGTCGTCTTGGTGAAGAGGACCTCAATCATATTTTTTTCAGTTGCCCTATAAATAATTCATTCATAAATTTCATCCCTCACCTTATCAGTACGGGCATAATGCCTCCCTACAACATTGCATGTCTGTTATCTTCTCAAAACAAACGCGTTTATAGAGTATTGGCTAATTTCCTGAATATTAACAGCATCAATTTGTAATTGTAAGTTTAGTTTAACATTTTTCATTATTTAGTTTATTTTTTATGTATAATAAATTACATAAGCATATTTATTATTTTCCTGTTACTTCCACTTGTTATACATATGTACATAATTAAAATCCGTGTTGTAAGAATTTAGCGTATTATTATTATTATTTGTATAGTATTATTATATAATGTAGATATGTTCTTGATACCAAAATTGTAAATATTGACCAAAAATACACTCACAAAATTACACACAAAAATCATTCACTTGACACTGGCCAGAACACTCCTTTGGGGTGAAAAGCCATTAAAAAAAAAAAAAAAAAAAAAGCGCAGGTATTTAAATGTACCTACCAATGCCTAATTTTAGACCGCATTTTCCTAATAAGCTGTAGTATTTGTTTGGTTAGGTAAAAGTGTATTGTCTTATAAATACCGAAAACATGGTAACATACAAGGGTTGTCCAAGAATTAAAGACCGTTCCTCATTTTCGGCGACGCGGACATTATTTCTCAAAAAAAAAAATATATGGCAGTACTAGCGTGTAGCTCAGCCTTTCCCCTAAAACGAGCGTTGATCCGTTTTGGAAGCTGCTTCATTGCAATCCGATTGGGATTCAGACGTCCCGCTGTCGAATCCCGTTTCCTGCGAGGTACGCTCAATTATTCGCTTTCCCAACAAAGAGGGAGTCCGCCCCGGTGAAGTTCGTAAGCTCGCAATTTTTTTCACAGATGTCTACAACACAAGGGATTTTCTCTGACTTTCGACGGCTTATATGTGTCTGTCGTGTGCTGATGTCAGTTGGTGTGCATTAATTACATACTTAAAAACACGAATTGCTATTAAATAGTTATTATAACTACTTACATAAATAGGTGTTCATAAATGATTATCCGTTTGTCGTATTATTTTGATGTTTCTAGGCGATTTCCTAACGAAGATTATGTATGAGACGACCTACTGCCATAGGGTGTCCTTCTTATACTTAATTGTTAGCTGTCTCACTTTCCCTAATGATGCTATCAATCTTCGGGAAACAATCGAAATAATTGTATTTTTTATAATAATAAATAATTTGCGTGTATTTACGAATGAAATGTTATTCCTTGGATTTCACTAGTGTTTGCCGTGTAATCGCACACGAGGGCATTTTGGGGCTTTTTAAAAGCAATTTATTTATTAGGAGGACACGACAGTTGGCCGTTGAGTACTGTTGCTACAAAATCGAAGACATATACAATTGCCTTGTTTTTGGCTTACCATTTTTGAGATTTTTACCACGCGTCTATATTATATTATACGTATATTGACCTATGTATTGATATTTTATCTAATTTTCTGTTATTTTTTCGAATCATGGAGTGTACCCCTACCCCTCCTTACGTTCTGGAATAAAATATTATTATTAAATTGAACAATTCTCATTAAACGTTAAATACTTTACGAATAGTTCAGCTTTTATTGAGGCTATGGTGTTTAATGTTGACATTTAAGACAAATTAAATAATAATAACCAAAACATATTGACAATATTATTAATGTCAAATACTTTCTCATCTGTAATTTTGTATTAACAAGAATGTGTTTTGACAAGAAAATTACAAAAAGGGTTAACATAACATTTTTTAAAACGCAATTTAAAAAGTTTTTTACATTCACCTAACAATCCTTCTGATTTTTGACATATAAATATTATATTTAGTTACCTGCTTGGTATTATCCTTAACTTTAAGTCTCAACAACATGTATGCTTTTAATACTATAAAACGCAATTTTATAATATTTCGATAAAATCACCATCCCTTTTCAAATGTACTCGGTCAAAATTATATATTAGATAACCTTTCAACTCTAAGACATCTGTGGATAATATTAAGATTGGAAATGTATATTGATTCGATGGTTTTCGATATGATATCGTGTTATTGAATATTGACTGTTTAAATAAAGTGTTTTTCAATTCTCTATACCTAATGTATGTCGAAAATTAAATCTTATGCACATTTAACAGCTGAAGTGTCAAACACGCATGTTTTGATTAAAGTTTTGTTGAGACCACGATGTTCACTTATAGAAATCACTTTATCAAACAAACAAACAAAATCGAGTGCAGTTCGCACGCGGTAGAAGTGAAACCTTTACCACAGAATCTCAACCAATAGGAGCCTTGAAAAGTAAGCTCATAATCAAAGTGGCCTACGAATGCGGGCGCCTCTGTTACCAAATGTAGCGAACAACTTGAGATCACCTATGGCAGAGGTGTTGGTTATCCAATAATTATCCGTTTCACGGGGCGGAGGTATTCATATCCACCTCCCAAATTGAGTTTAAAGTTAATATTGTCGAATTAGCTCAAAGTTCAGAGCAATACTCTGGCAAGGCAGAGGTTCTGGGTATCCTCAAATGCGTTCGAATTTTTTTGTCTTTTCTGTTCCACATTTTTGGTTTGAGAGTGGTTAATATAGTCTTCGGTGATTACATACAATTTAAGCATTTACTAAATAAGTTATTCAACTATAAAAATATTTCAATTTGGACTCCTCCCCCCCTCCCCCCTTGGTGAGATTAGGTAAGAGTTGGCGGGACCCCCCCCCCCCCCCCCCTAACCCCACGTGAGATGTACACTTTAGTCTTTAAAGGACTACATTTATTTTCAATTAACAATTCCCAGAAAGTGTTCCCACATTTGAAATTGTTTTGACCCCATAGTAAGTAGGTTAATTTTATTTTCAAAAATATACTTCGCTTTACATAAGAGGAACAGAAAACTAAACGATCTACCGGACACCGGACGCAAAAATGTTTACTTCGTGAAACTTCTTTTCTGAACCTTAGAGGAAGCCACTTTGCCAAAAATGTAGTAGGTATTCTTAGTGTGCCTTATATCGCCAGAAATATACAAAAAAATCACTTGGCAAACTAGTAGTCTAGGAGTCGGGATTTCAAGCGCAAAATTAGTTTTTATTTATTTTGTGAATAATTTTGTAAAAAAAATAATTTTATCCTTAAAAAATGTATTTTTAAAAAGTTCTTACTTAAATGCTTTCATGCACTTCTAATGAATAAATAATCTTTTTAGTAGTTTACGCTAATATTTTTTATGAAGTAACTAGCTGGTTCCCGGCGTGTGCTGCAATGCCATATTCAAAGAAATAAATTGTTTTTACTTGCATGTCCTTTCACGTGCGTCCCCGTTCCAGCCCCCTTTCCCCTCCCGCATCCCTTTCCCCTCCCGTGTTCCTTTTCCACCTCCCCCCTTCCCGCGTCCCCCTGTTCCGCGAACCCCCCACTAACATGTTCCCCTCCGCCTACTGCCGCTTCTTTTTCCAAAAACGCACGTGTCACCTATTGTAAAGATTTTATATAAATTTCATAACGCCAGAGCTCACCATAATATGTATATAAAACATTCGTGTGGTGCGCACCACAACGCACCAAAGTTTAATCGCAATCGGATGAATGGAATAGGAAATAATTACATGATGACAGAGCTCACAATGATATTCAGAAACCATCGTGGGCATGGTCACAATAAATCACCAAAGTTTCTTCCCAATCGGATGAATGGTTTAGGAACGCATAAGAGACAAACCAGGAACATTCATTTATATATAGATTAAAAATTTTATTTTAATTCTTCTCAATGGAAACGATAGGAAACAATAATGTTAAGCCAAAGGATATTACTTTGTATTTGTAATGTAAACCGATTCGTAGTAAAGATTAATCGAAAATCCTAATTTCTTCGCTTAAGTTGCCTGGGACCTTGTCTCAGACGCTTAACCTTTCCACCGCACGATAAGTGCAAAATGAGGATACAATTTGTGTCCACAAAAGTCACCATATTTCCTTATTTATCCCTCACTCAAAATAAATACCAATTATATAATCACGGTCTGCAAATCGCAACAGAACATTGCTGGGGTGTCTGATAAATTATAGTCATTTTGTTATTCGAATTTGTTTCACAGCAGGATGTAGCAATTTCATATCTTGTCTCAGTATTCAATGGAGACATTACCCCACACATCTCCTGTCGGACAACCAGTTCCGGATATTTAGTACGTGTTACAGAATCAAAATGCCTGCATATTGTGTTCCGTATAGATGCTATCATTTATTTATGCTGATATAGGATCGTTTGTTTTTGCTCGGGTTCCCATCATTGGGAGGTTCAGGATGGGTTGTTTCACGGAAGTTGAACAATTCATCAAAAAAAGCAATTCATTATTCGAACACAAAGGAATCCTAGGCATTTCTAGGTAGGTATTCCTTTACATCTCCCCTCTATGGTTCGAAAATTTCTCTGTAGATTTTCGCTTCTTTCAATACCTTTTTCTTCTTTCTAATCTTCATTTTCTTCTGGTATGGGCAGGAATAAGTTTTGTTATATGGAAATATTAAAAGTAATAATAATAATAGGTTTTTGGCGGATGCCATTGCCTACAACTCCTGTGTGGTTGGCCGGATCGAAAGAGACTGGTTGAAGGAAACCTTTTGACCGCTCCAGTAGGACTCTCCCGATCCGTCTCCTTATACCGCAGTGGGAGGGATGGAACCATATATTCGTCACTCTTGGACACACTAAACCGCAGATTCCTACCCACCCCTCAAACATCCTCAAATTTCTTTACCGAGGGATTTAGGGAGTTCACCCCCCCCCCTCCCCCATTACCCTGAGCATCGCGTAGGCAAAAAGAAAATAAGGCTAGCTGATTACAAGATTTCATTCCTGGAAAATACAACAATTCTTTTGCCCCATCTCTTTCATCAATGTGATGTAAATAATAAGTTGTGGTAAGTAGAGGTTCAACCCCTCCCCCCCCCCCTAGGATCGAACCTCCCTCCCCCATGTAAATTCTATAGCTATATTCTTGCACAGGATTAAAGTCTCCTAAATTCATAAGCCCGAAGACGATAGTCATAAGCTACCATAAGCTTTTCTTTTTTGCAAACCCATAAATCACAATCATAACAACGGCAGGACAGTCATCCAGGAAGAATCGTATAAACAGACGGCCGTAAATATCAATAGTTAAACATTTAGACGGGGAAGCGGTTACTTTGCACTTCAACATTTCCTCCCACACACGAAGTCTGTACTTTGGCGTTCTGCGTTCTACGATGGATTTTTGCTTGTGGCTTTATGACATGCAAGAAGTCCATAAGATTATCATAATACCTATGAATTGACACCAACAAATTCCAGTCATCCTGCGAGTCCCACTCGCGACCATTATAATACTAATAGACCATGCACCTGCCTATTGAGTGTTTGATTTTCCTTCTCGGTTTTACGTCTTCCTGGTGGTCTGTTATATTTTGCTGACTGGGTGTCAAGTACAGAGAAATCGATAACTTTACAATATCGGATATATCGGCGAAACTTTAGTCGATTTGATATCGATATACCGAGCACGATTGATAGACGAACCGATATTGACAGCTAATATAAAATATTCCCTGTCAATATCTGTTCGGCTATCATTATAAGAAATCGATATACGCTGGCAATATTGGCGGATCTGTTCACGAATTCACATTCCGAAATACACAAACGCCAATTCATTACGTAAAAATATTAATAATTTGGCAATGTTGAATTGAAATACTAACCTAAATTTGCATTGGCAGTGCACTATAATGCTTAATTCATTAGATAATAAGGCCTTAATAATATTAATCTATCCTGACGAAGAAAATTTTGTTTTCGAAACATGCTGATAATATTGACTATGTAGTGGTGTTTTTACAAAGTTGGTTGTTTTCATTTAAAAAGGTCTTTACTCATATTTCAACCACTTTAGTTTCTCAAAGAACGAACGGACTAAATTGCTCGCGTCTTAGTTGAATTATTTAAGTTTATGGATCGAGTATACGACTCCTTTCAATTCTAAAAACTTCGTTAGTTGAACTCCGTTCATAAATAAGCCAGTAATTTGGTACAATGAACGTCATAATCCAAATAAATGCGTGTATTGACAGTTAAACAAATTTATCTGATACTAAGGAGTCGGGGCTGAACTTACCAATCGTTGGTCAGTATATGTCTGTCTAGTACCGATTGTTGACGGTGATCGCAAATATTGATAGCTGACCATAGATGACGGATTTGGTCAATATCGGATTGATATAGGGTTTTATCGATCGTCCATGGACCCCTTACACCGTCGATCGATACGGATTGTATCGATAACTTTCGGCTCGTAACTCGTCGTTACGCAACAATGTGGGAGGCGGGTATGGGCACCGCCGCTTCGGTATCCATTTATTGGATAACCACCACCACTGCCATAGGTCACCTCAAGTAAGTAGTTCGCTACGGTTGGTGACTTAGCAAGGATGCGCGGGTTCGTAGGGTGAGGTTTGTCTAGGTCTTGGCGGCCAATGCGTTTCCCGCCTTGCACTGCAGTGGAAGGAATGGATTCATACGTCCGTCCCTCCTGAACACAATTCTCAGATTTCTACCGACCCTTATACTTTTTTCTTTCCAGAACTTCCTCTCCTTCCTTTTCTAAAAAAGACCCTCCACACAGCATCCCGAAAGATGGCACAGGCCCTGAGGATTATCTACGTCTCGGTAGTTACCACTCTTGGTACATATTTACCGAACAACTCAGAATCATGCAACTTCAACACCTGCTATGAAAAGTGATTAAATAATTGAAAATCAGTTAAATAGGTTACGTTAGGTTAGGTTAAAAGCTAATTAAAAAAACATAACTTTTAATGACTTTTTAAAGGGTTGTTGAAATGCCACTGTGTTGAGTTGTCGTGGAACCATTTTTTGGGAATAATTTGCTATGCATTTAACGGAAACAATATTAACATCATTTTCCGTTATAAAACAAAAAGATAAATAGTGAAACTAAAACAAATTTGCTGTTTTTTAAATGTTCAAATTATTGACACTACCTCTGTTTTTTTTAAATAAAAAACAACATTTAAGTCCACAGAGTGCACACAATTCATGCATTTATTAAGCGCATACATATACGAGAAGTAGAAGAATAATCAATGCTGTCTATGCATTTAAAATATCTCTCTTACCAAGAAAGGACTGATCCATGAACTTTTTCTTAGAAACGCGCGACTTATTCTCGGAAGAGATGCGACAAGTTTCATCGATTACAGCTTATTGCCTTTCTGTTGGCATGATACGCAGAAAAGTGGCATAACTGAATAATTATAATAGAAATACATACACTTATAGGCTTATTTAAATAGAACAAGATACTTCTAGAGACATGAATTGACAACGAAGAGGCAATTTACATAGTTAACAAATATGTTAATGATGGTGACTAACAAAACAAGAGAAATCATTGTATACTTTTGTTAGTATGATTCGCACGATCGTGCGTTTTGCGGTCTGTATTTTGTTGTCTGATTTCTATAAAAAAATAACTTAAAGATACCACCCAGGATAAGGAAATTACCTAATTTAATTGAAAATATTGCATTAAAGTCGGTAAAAAGAATTATTATTACATGAAAACATGACTCAAAGGTAAAATATTGTTGAACCATGAATCAAACCATTATGCAGTTTAATATGCATTCTTTCGACTGTCGAAACGAATTGGTTCAATAGGAGCAGTGATGATGTGTGGGAACTTACCCTCGCAACGTTTCCTGCGGACATGAAGTATTCCAGTTGAATCATGGTTCGGAATCCGTTAACATACCTCACAATACCTGGTTAACCACTCAGGTATTTTGCCATTGTGCAAGTTATTTGTCTTAAACGAACTGTCAGATTTATAAAAACTTTGTGTTATATCCGCTTCGTAATTAAAGCTTTCTATAAATGAAATATTTCTGAACGTAGCCGAATACTAAAAACTGGTTTTGAAAGATTATGAAATAAGCTTACAAATTTGTATTATCTATATATATATAAAAATCTAAAAATGTGTGTATGTAGGTTGTAGGTATGTCCGCTATGCGTTGCTATATTGAGCATAGGAAATGTTTCAAACTTTCAACATAACTTTTTTCCACCCTCGCGAAGGTTTCTGGATTATTACAACCACATGACAATTCATTTGAAAAGTTTTTTTAATCATTACAAAAACTAATCATTTTTAAAATGTCACATTGACATTTTTAAAACATCGATTGTTTAATTAAAATTCAATATTTGAATAAACTTTTTAAATTAATGAATTTAATCGAAGTACTCACTTATGGTACTAATCAAAATCGAATACTTTAAATCTAATTGAAAATTATATTATTTTAAATAGGTACCTATGTTAGGTACAGTTTGGCAAGAAAGTGTAGAAAATAAATGATGGCGCCACGATCGTTTTTTAGGTTTTAAATGGCAACACCAAGATGGCTCATAAGACAATGAATATAAGTTTTAAAAAACACTTTGTTCAAAATGCATATTTCATAATGTATTTGTATTCTCAAAAATTTTGCAAAAAAACTATAATTTAATCGAAGTAAAATTACAATTTACTATAAATAAAATAACACAAAACAAATTATAAGTGGGCTTTTATTTCGTTATAAGGTAATAATAATAATATTAATATAGGATGGGGCGGTATATATACAAATCAAAAACAAACAATTTTCATAGGTATCACAAAAATTAATTATAATTAAAATTAACAACAAAAATTAACAACCTTACTCATATTCGTCAGAACTTTTATTCAAACAATTTAAGGTCAGAAATTTAAGTGCATTATACTTTTATCATGCAACGTTAAAAAATTTTTAAAGATAATATTCAAAATATAGTTGAACCCTTTAAAAATAACAGAAATCTTAGGCAAACCTCAATACTTCCTACTCCGAAATGTAAAAAAAAGGACAGTTAAATCATAAATATCTCGGAGTTAATTTTTTTAATTCACTACCTGAAAAAATCAGAAACAGGAACAGTAATTTAAAAAGATTTAAAACTCAGCTTAAAAATTACAACGAAAATTTGTACTGAACAAAAAAAAAATTAAACCAATAAAATAACCCCCTCCCCCCATATACACGAGTCGTACTTATTTATGGGGGTAAATCATCCGTCCGTGCCATTCGTCAAAAAAATCATTTTTTTACATAGTACGTAAACAACTCCCAACTTTAAGAACTTTACTAACCGTACTCAAAGAAGACATTGGATTTGATGGTAGCCGGGAAAATTTACGAAAAATTTTGCATTCCATTGGCTTTGTTTATAAAAAAGTGCTAAACAAACGGAACTGCACTTATTGAAAAAAAACAAAGATAGCGGCTAAAAGAGAGAATTACTTAAAAATTAACATGGATATCCGAAATTTACCAGAAGAACTGCAAAAGAATATAATTAACTTAAATGAAAGTTATATCCATTCATCCTACAAGCTAAAGATATGCTGGCAATCTATATATGTGACTGGAGTTCAGCACGATATTTCAAAAGGTAAGCGCTGGATCATGGTTCACGCTGAAAGCCTAATAGGTTTTGTCCCTCATGCTTTTTTCCTTGACGATTCATCTTACCGTTGATTCAGATTTACCTGTGTGTGGAAAATATCATTAAAATTATTATTCTATAGAAGGGAGTTTAAAAAAAACACACTAGATAATATTCATTTAGAAAGAAAGACTGAGAAAACTAAGAAAAAAGTAACTTTTCTATGAGTTTAAAGAAGTTGCATATTATTATTATTTTTTTGTTAATTGAGTTATTGCCTTTTTCTTGTGGTCTAATATTAACTGTCAAATGTAAATGTCAAATTCGGATTTTTAAACATAACCTCAAATCAGATTGTAATGGTTATAATCGCTCGAAAATTGGCATAAATCTTGTAATACTAATGAAATTCATTAAAAAACGATACTACGTACCAGTCATTTCTGTAGTTCGTTTGTAAAGATTTTACGAATTAGGCATAGGAGCTTCTTCGCGCGATAATCGGCTAGGCAGCATTGAAAACCCAGTATATAACTTCTCTTGCACCACTAAGTATTGGTTTGTTCATTTTTATTCAATTCAAACAATGCACAGGCAAACAATCAAAAAACAAACATTAAAGAGTGATTTTCAGCGTTTTCTACACTTTTTAAGTCAGTAAAGCCAAGAGCCATACGAAATGTCATTGAAAAAACGAGTATTTCGGTGTTACCATAGTAATGAAAAAATTTAGTTCCAAAATAATAAATTTCTAGACTTAATTGCCAAAAATACCAAATTTGATTGATTGTTCTTATAATATACAAAAATGAATGTTTGTAACATGGAAAAAATAAAAATTTATAAAAAAAATGCAATAGGTGGCACGCGAGCTGTTTGAAAATCTGAATGTACCCGGACTGAACATATAGAACGCGGGAGAGGGGAGGGGATCGCGGCAGGGTGGTTTGCGGGAGAGTGAAGAGGGAAGGCGGGGAAGGTGGAGGGGGAACGCGTGAGAGGAAGGGAACATGGGAGGGGAAAGGGAGACGGAAGGGGAACGGGATGAATGAGAGAAGACACGCAGGGAGAAACAACTTCTTTATTAGTTGCATAGCAACGCATGCCGGGATCTCGCTCGTTACAAATAAATATTATCGATTTGGCGGGTGAAAACTGTTTCTACAAAATAAGTCTTTTTTATATATAACGTCATTGTATTTCTATGGACAACTTTGAATAGAGATGTGAAGCCTGATTTAATATGGACCTTCTACTTTTTATTTTAGGATTGTCACCAGAACAATAACGAAGTTATAATGATTTTTTGGGGGAACACACTCGTTAGCTTGGAAACAAGCTTATTGTACTTGACTGCTATGTTATATTGTCATGTAAATAAGCTTAGGGGTCGGAGTGGTTAACAAGAGACGGGGGGGTACCTGTTTCTCCCCTGAGAGATGCGTGACTCACCTGTCCGCGAGAGGAGAAATCTCCCTTCAGCTGGACGCTAACTTGTTCGGGTACTGGGGAGGTGTCATCTCATGAGTCACGAGGGATCGGCTCAGACATTCCCCACATACGATACGTGACGGCAGTAGTTAAATCCGCCGTAGACAGTTATAATTGAACGATTCACGACTGTGTCGGATGCGATCGAAATCTTAAACGGGTTGCGGTTTTGCGGATGAATCAATTGAGTCATCGGTGACCGACTTATTTGAATGGTCGCTTTTTAAAACTTTTTGTTGTTTTGCGGATTCAGAACCGTACAATGGGATTTCCGACTCCTTCCTACTTAACATTAATTAACCCTCCTGAATCCTAACCCAGAATTAATTCAGCTGCATGTTTACTTAATTTATGCATTAACAGTAGGTGTGTTGCTCCTGAACCAGATCTCTTCTGATGTCGACATATTTACATCGAGAAATCATTGAGGAGAGGAGTTTGAAAAGGGAAATCCTATTAATTCTTGAAAGAATTTATCTTCGCGAAGTTTTTTTTGAATATTAGTCTTGTTCTGCATATCGTAAAAAATGTAAATTTACCTGTTCTTTTGCAATTATTATCTTTATCTGTATACTCGTATATAAAAATGAATGCATGTTTGTTTGTCCCTTATGCGTTCCTAAACCATTCATCCAATTGCGACGAAACTTTGAGTATTTGAGGTGCCCATGCCCGGGATGATTTCTATATATAATAATGAGCTCTGGCGTTATTATTTTTTTCCTGTACTATTCATCCTATTGCGATTAAACTTTGGGGATTTGATGTGCGCATTCCTGAGATTCAATAATATATAATAGTGTGCTCTGGCGTTTTTAAATGATTTCCTGTAGTAATCACTCGATTGCGATGAAACTCTGGTGAGTTGTTGTGCGCACGCCCGCGAAGGTTTTTATATACACTGCTGAGCTTTGGCATTTTTCTGAAATGTCTATAAAAAAATGCAAAAGGTGGAGAGCTGTTTGAAAAATAAGTGTAATTCATAGAGTTTGGCAGCAAGGAGGTAAGGAAGAAGGGGAGGGGCAGTACGGCTCGTGACTTTTGGTTGTGCTAGGGTGCTAATAAAAAAATGGTATCTATTATTGATGTCGTCGTAGGCGAAAAACAATATTTTTTCAAAATTGGTTTTTTGTATGAAGATTTTTCGGGAAATCCGTGCGGCACATGGCCAAACTGAAACTTCCTGAAATTTTTTATACAAAAAATGAATTTAAAAAATTAACAAAAACTTTTTTTCGGCTACAACAACATCAATAATGCCATTTTTAAATATCAGCACTCTAGCACATCCAGAAGTCACACGCCCCCACTGCTGAGGGGAAGGGGATTCGGAATGGGAACGGGAACCGGGATGAATGGTAAAGGCCACGTAGAGAGAAACCATTTCTTTATTTAAGTTGCATTCGATAGTTCATAATAAATATACCTAATAATAATTTCTTATAAACGTTTTACATGAAAAACAGTTTTTCATGTACAGATAATGTGGGGTTTAGGGAATGCAATCCCGGTACACCGGGATTCCGAAATACCGAGATCCCGCAGACATTTTGCGGACTAATCTCGATCGAAATTTTTGCGGGATCCCGCTGGACTGGCGGGATTACAGAGAAGCGTAGTTCATTCGTGTACGCAGCAACAGCAGCACCAATGTCACTTCAAGACGAACTCAAATTTACTTTGATTAATATGAAGAGTTCGAGATTAACAGTCCAACAACCTAGATCTGGCAATATGAGCAATCTTGAGGTTTTGATAAAGAAGGAAATGAATTACTTCGAGTCCGGTGGATTAAAAGGCACATTCCTTCAATTCATCAATTCATTTACAATGCACTAATGACTATTGTGCCAATCAGCGTGGAAGCTGAATGAGCTTTTCCAGCCGCTGGCTACCTTGTGTCCAATATCAGAAGCCGTTTATCAGACGACACAATAAATACTTTAACTTTTTTACGAAGCTATTTCCAAAATAATGTTTAAACTTATGATGCTTATTGTACAAGAATATTGTTTATCGTGTGAACGTTATTATTTAAATGTAAGTTGTTATTATGTCTTATCTTATTCTTTGCCAATTTATGACTTAAACTTTACCTATGTCTAACTAAAGGTATATTAATAAACCATTTAAAATATCCCAAAGAACTTGTTTGATTAGGTATAAATTTAAAACTCTAAAAGCAAGGTTGGTAGATCGAGGTATTAGGTATTTATTATACGATTGATTATTTGATTAGATATCTAGGATCCCGCAAATACCTGGATCCAGCGGGACTAAGATTGTTCAGTCCCGCAAATACTTGTTATAAATGTTCTTGCGGGATTGCATTCCCTATTGGTTATATATTTGAAGTACATAATATGTAAATAAACAAAGAAGTGATATAACTTATTGCTGATTGATAGTGCAACATTAACTAACTGTGTTATGTAAACGTTGATTGATTAATTGGTAATTGTTTTGTTCTAGGTAAGATACGATTTAACGGAATGAGGGGCAGATAACATTATAACAGAGAGGCAGAACTTAAGAAGACCGAGTGAGGTAAGTATCTGACCTTGTAAAAAGTATTTATGTGGCTCTACAAATACATATTCAGTGCCCTAAGCAATTCACGCCTGAGGGCCCCCCTATCCATAAGGAAATTAGTAAAAAAAAATACGTATTTAATACATTGATAAATCATTATCTACCTTACAATATGTATGAAGGACGAAAGAGATACCTTTCATGTGCTAGCAAATATTTTTTGTTTGATGCTGTTTCTGATGTTCCCCAAGACGTGATGCCCTAAGCAAATTGCTTAATTTGCTTACGGGCTTACGGCACTATATATTATATTGTAATGTTCTCAATCCCAGTGATTAGGATTACTTGATATTTTATATGATTTTAGATTTTCACGGCCAAAAGTATTTTCGTTATTTATTTTTGGGGTCTTATGCCGTGTTGCGCTACCTCCTTCTTTAGCCAACGTTACGGACGGCGTTACAGTGTCCATCATCAGGGTAGTTTGAGGATCTTTAATAAAACTTGAGGTCGTCGAGATTACAAGTTACTTTATTTACGTTGTTGTGTGGTTTACAATAAATATTTTAATGGACCAAACGTCCGCTATAATTATTTTATTCTGCAGAGAGAGAATTCGTCACTGAGGGTGCCCAGCTGTAGATCGCATATCGTCGGCTATTTCCGGATATTGGACACGAATGGCGACAGTTGCCACTCCACTTAGGTACTACTTAACTGACTTCGGTTGAGATAAATCTAAAATACATTTAACTACATCTGTTAATTTATTTTCAGATTATTGTGATTGTTTAATTTGAATTTTTTTTTCTCGATTTATTATACTATTTTTTTTACGTTAGCTCCACACAGGAGGCCTTGAGGAAAATAATTCCCCTCAGGGCCTATCTCATCTTTGGGGACGCTGTGTGGAGTGTCTTTTAGGGAAAGGGAGGAGAGGAAGTAGTGGGAAAGAAAAAGGTATGAGGGATGGGTAGGAATCTGGGTGTCAGTGTGTCCAGGAGTGACGGACGTATGAATCAATCCCTCCCCTGGGGGTATCTAAGGCAATTTTCCGACAGTCCTGCTGAAGAGGTCTACCGGTTTTCCCCAACCAGTCTCTCCCGAATGACGGTGGACAGACGCAGAATATCCGGACAAATCTCACCCCATGAACCCGGGCACCCTTACTAAGTCACCAAACTTAGCGAACCACTTGGGGTGACCTATGGAAGAGGTGTTGGTTACCCATACCCGCCTCCCAAATTATTGACTCAATTATAGGTTTTCAATATATGAATGTATGACTAACTTACACATTGTTTCAATAAATGACGAGTTAGTCGTTGATCATTATTTTCAATTAATTACATACTTCGATTATTATTAGTATTTTCACCTACAATACTGTAATTCCATATTCGGTAATTTTTTTTAGTATTGCAGTCAAACTTGAATTGCAGTACTTGGCTATGTTGTAGGTAACCGCAACTAAGAAAATATTTTTTTGATTGAACGCCTAAAGTCTGCGTATTACATCAATGCCGATCAAATGAATCAGTCACACAGTCGCGAAAACCACTTAAGTTTATTGGTAAAATCTAATACGTTTATTAAAATTCCTGTAAAATGTACGTAAACAATGATAAAATACTACAACAGCGATGAGTGTTTGGATGACATTTGCCTAAGACCCTAAGACAATGTTCGCAATTACGTAAACAAATACTTTTTTCGTTAATAAAGCCACACCGGAAACCGCACACTTAGACAAACGGGAAGGAAATTATTACACACTTAATGTCGAAGTCTCATTTGCGGCTGGCACCGGAAACCGGTTTGTAATTAAATAATTATTAAATAATGCGAGGAATTCCGCCTAGAAGAGTGAATGACACCCTAGGACCGCGTTGTTTGACCGGCGCGGCGCACACAAGGCCGAATGTTCAATTTACGACACCAAAAATATTTGCTTGCAGAAAAGTCAATAGATGTCAACAGTCAGAAAAGTCGAAAGCAGAAAAGTCAATAGATGTCACATATTACATAAAAATGGATAAATCTATCCAAGACACTATCTATGTAGATAGCATTTAGTTCTGGTTAAATCTTGCAATCGTACATAAATATAGCAGTCAATGTTGGTAGTTCTTAGTTAGTCGAAGTATGATACAGTTAAAAATGACCGAATCCGACGGGGACACATTATCTCAGTCGGTAGAGTTGTGAAAGAAAGCCGAAGGTCCTGGGTCGAGTCCCGGATGTAACCGTATCTTTTTCTGATTTTTCTGTTTCAGATTTTGGATTAAGTTTCGCTAATATTGTCTTCATTATTTAAAAAATAGGTTTGTTTTATATTCTGATCAGAAAAGCTTATGATGAGGCTACCTAAGAACGTCTTGCCTTGTTAGGGTTAGTTAGGATAGGATGATCTAAATAAAATAAAAAATTATTTCATATTAAATATAGAATTATTGGTATAGAAATATAATACACAATTATGATTAAACTGTAAAATGACGGTAGATTGAACAAATGTTCATTTTTTAACATTATCAATATACGTAGTTATTTCTTCAATCTTTGCAAAATAACTTTGTGGCATTATTTATTATTTAATTAATAAGAGATAACTTTGTATAAACCACTTTTTTAATAAACAATATAGACATGTTTCAATAACAATGTTATCTTCTTCAGGATATGTTAATATCAAGAAAAATAAAAGACAAACAAGTATAGACAAATTAGAATAAACTATAACATAGACGAAATATTATAAATATTAAATATATTATCACCTCTACTTTTTAATATTTCGTCTATGTTATAGATTATTCTAATTTGTCTATACTTGTTTATCTTTTATTTTTCTTTATATTAACATATCCTGAAGAAGATAACATTGTTATTGAAACATGTCGATATTGTTTATTAAAAAAGTGGTTTATACAAAGTTATCTCTTATTAATTAAATATGTAGTTATTTTCTGTTAATCCTCATTTCATTCAGAATGACGTCGCAAGGACTACATGAAAAAATGCGCTCGATTTAACAAAGGGGGAAGGAGGTGGACATATATTTAACGTTTTTATATAAGTTATGAGATATTTTTTTATAAATTAGAACTCGGTAGAACTTTTTTATAACTCTAGCCAAAGTAAACAATTAAATATATTTTTCAACTTTCGGCAGATGTGCAGGCAATTGGGTTGCGTTCCTAAATTCCCGCCGTTCATTTTGAACTGGTTTATAAAGAACATTTTAACCTGTATAATCACAGGACACCATATTTGTCCCAGCTCACACAGGTCTCATAGAAATGGTTGTGTCTCCCTTCCTGTCACAGTGAGAAGTGTGATCTATACGGAATTGGAAAGAGAAAACAACACGCTTTATATTTAAATCTAAAAGTTAACCACAAAATAATTAAAATGTACAACTTTGAGAAAAAATTAACTTTGTGAATTATTTTCACATGAAACTACAAAAAAATGAGGTGACAGGATCGTTTATATTTCATTTATATAGTTTGTATATATATATATATATATATATATATATATATATATATATATATATATATATATATATAGGTCCCACTACACTTATTGCGTCCGTACGTAAATCCGTCTTTGGGCGTCCATCAGTTCTAGTTCTTTTTTTCAGATTTTTTTTGTGAATATTGCGTTATGTACTGCTCATACTAATCGCTGATATCATACTTTTTTAATATTGTAAAAAATACAGGAATTGATATTTAGTATACTTTCATACACTTCTTGCGTCACGTACATACTCACGTCCGGGTGTATATTTTTTGTATATTGTAGGTTTCTTCTAATATAGGTTTCACGTCCTTTCACTCTAATATAATTTTTACGTCTTTTGTATATTGATAACTGTTTTAATGAAGTTTTCGCGTCCGTACCGAATATATTATTTTGACGTCCGAATGCACATACATTGTATGTTATAAACAGATATTTATGTAGTTTCTTTTCCTTCCGCTCTTTTTAAATTTTACGTCTTTTGAATATTGCTAACTTACTTAATCTTCTGATAGGTACAGAAAAAAAAACTCCCATGCTGAATTATTTTTTTCCGTGCGATATATGTAGTTTGTATGTATTATATGTGTATAAGTAATTATTGTTGAAGACGAATAACTCGTAATAATAATCTTCCGGTAATAATAGTAATGATAATATGTCGATGTATGCTAACGAACTGTATTTTGATAGTTAGAGTCTAAATAAATCATTTGTATAAAATAAGTACCTACTGGGCGCAGGCCTGCAACAGTTTTTTTACAGCGATGCCCTTACTCAAAATGTATTGTTTCATAACGCACCGCTTTGCGCCCTCGTAGTGTGTGGTTGGACATTTTTAGGCCAGAACATCATTTCATCGTCCACTGTAGAAAAAATCTTATAAGAATGTCCACCCGCGCGGGTCGCTTCTTAGTTGTAAGTGGCACGCGGCACCGTTGTAAATAAAACCACTGTTGCCAAATCTAGAGATTTACTTTACCAAGAGCTCAAACAATATTTACTATCTACTCGTGAATGGCCACGAGGACGCAATACTGTCGTTGTTATGCACTAAAAGTAATATGAATGTGTAGACGCAGACCATCGTCATGTCTTAAAAATAATATTGCTGCATGGACGCAAGAAGGACCAATTGTGTAGATGCAGAATGACCGTCGTTATGTATTAAAAATAATATTGCTGCGTGATAATAGCGTGATAAAAGCGTGATGATAGCATGATAATAGCGTGATAATAGTGTGGACGCAAGAAGGACCAACTGTGTAGACGCAACACGACCGTTGTAATGTCTTAAAAATAATATTGCTGCGTGGACACAAGAAGAACCAACTGTGTAGACGCAGAACGACCGTCGTTATGTCTTAAAAATAATATTGCTGCGTGATAATAGCGTGGACGCAAGAAGGACCAACTGTGTAGACGCAGCACGACCGTCGTTATGTCTTAAAAATAATGTTGCTGCGTGGACGCCAGAAGGACCAAATGTGTAGACGCAGCACGACCGTCGTTATGTCTTAAAAATATATATATTTCTGCAGGGACGCAGAAGGACCGCCATTATGTATAAAAATATACACTGATCGAAATATATTTCGTTTCGCGAACCTGGCGGCAAATCGTCAAACGTTCAATATTCGCTTCCAGACATTCTGATAGATTTTTTGCTTCCATGACAATTTTTGCCAATCGATTCTACATGGGGTAAGCATCAATCTGGCCAATTTTGAAGTCAAAACATTGTTGCGTCCGTATATCGGACGCCGTAAGTCGGTGGACGCAGCAATGCTATGGAGATTTTAGGGGGTGGACGCAACAAATGTAGCAGGATATATATATATATATACATCCCGCAACAGATTTGGCAACCTTTCACTTCGCATCCTTTTGGCAACCACTGCTTACGGTAGGTTTTTAAATAAAATTGCTGTGAATGTTCACATGTTTTTAGCTTAAGAAAAGAGTGATAGTAAAAGAATTATCCAGAAATTGTGTTTTAAGGGTATTCAAATTTTTGGTAGTTACGTATACTTTAGAGTCTTTTGGACTTCCTTTCATATTGCCGTCGTATTGGTAACCGCGTATATCGTACGTATATCACACTTCATTCCATATTTAGGGCGTCCGTTCATTACGAACATTTGACGACCTCCGTATATTCCTGTATGCATTACGTTTATATTACGACGCTTTCAGAATCCTTTTAATTCGGTCGCGATTTGCCAACGGTGTATCATAGGTACATAATGATTGGTTATCATACAAAGGCTAACTTGACGACATAATAAAATTTGGCTTTTTTTTTTAAATTTACTTGTTTGGTTTGGTGGTGCTGGGAAGTGGGGATAATGCTCGCTTCCTGAATAGAATTCTACCTTCAACATTCTTCTACCACTACGCGCTTAGTTTAGCGAGGAAATTAAAAGAATGCATTCATGTAAAATCTTTTATGATTTAAAAAAAAATAGCGTTCAGAGCTGCTAATATTACAAATATTATTTTGAAGGAAACCAAAACAGAATCCCAATAATTCAAAACGGTATACGATTATTATGATAACATTTTACATTTGGGAGGCAATATCAAACAAATTATAAATTTGGGAGGCGGGTGTGGGTACCGCCGCCCCGAGAACTATTTATTGGATAACTAACAACCCTCCCATAGGTAACACCAAGTGGTTAGATATGTTTGGTGACTTAGCAGGGGTGCCCGGGTTCACGGGGTGAGGTTTGTCTAGCTCTTGGCGGCCTATGCATTTGCCCACCTACCACATGGCGGGTCGGATCGGGAGAGACTGGTTGAGGGAGATCTTTTCATCTCTCCAGCCAGACCCTCGATCATTGTACCACAGTGGGAGGGATGGTCACTCCTGGACACATTGACCCCAGATTCCTAACCACACCTCATACTTTATTCCTTCCTAGAACTTCCTCTCCTTCCTTTCCCTAAAAATACCCTCAACACAACATCTCCACTCTCCAAAGATGACATAGGCCCTGAGGGGAATTGTTTTCCTCAGGCCCTCCTTTGTGGAGCTAATGTAAAAAATATAAAGTGTTAAAATTAACTATCGCTTTTGGCTTCTATTTTAAATCTCTGCATTGATCCAATCGTTATTTTAGTTACCGATTAATCAGAATAAAAGTGGCTACCGTTTTGCGATAGGTAGCAAGGTAATATTTTTATAAAAAAAGACAATCATTCTCGGGTTACGAATAACCTGTCACTTATATAAAACTAGCTGTTACGCGGCATGCGTTGCTATGCCATTGAATAAATAATTGTTTCTCCGTGCATGTCCTTTCCCATTCGTCCCGTTTCCCTCCCCGCCTCCCCTTCCTCAACTAAGTCCTCGAAGAAAAAGATGTACCTACCTATGTTTCACTTCATTCCTAACTTTTAGTGGCGATCGGGTATGACGTATTCCACATTTCATTCCTAGCCTTTAGTGGCGACCGGTGGCGAAACAACGTTGCCGGTTCAAGTCAAAGTTGCCGCACATATTTCTTCTTTTCGATCGTTTTTACGGTCAAATTTACTTCTATAAAATTTCGTTTTCTTATTTTTTAATTTTTTTTTATTATTATTTATTGAGTTAGTTGGACTACATGAATATAAACTAATAAGCACAATGTAACATTTCATTTGATAAATTTAAATATTTTTACAGTTAGCAAAACATTTATTTTTAAATACATTCATTCTTTCTTCATTCTTCATACTTTCAGGCATTTCATCGTACATCTTTAGTCCTCTATACATTAGGCATTTCTGCGATTTTTATTTCTTCATTTGTGGCAATCGAACTCTGTTTATATTTCTTGTTTCGTAATTATGTACGTCTCTATTAAAAACAATTTCATCCTTAAAGTATTTTGGCATTTGGTTTTTCATAATTTTATGCACAAAAATTATCACATTAAATGGTAGTCTCTTTTTTATCGGAATCCAATTGAGCTAATCTCTCATTTGATTAATCCTTGCGAATTTGCCTTTCCCCAGTATACATTTCATAGCTCTGTTCTGAATAATTTCTAGTTTGTTTAAATATCCTTCATTGGCCAAATATAACATCGTAGAGACGTAATCCAAATGTGGAGTAACGATAGTTTTATACATGAGCTCCGTTGTGTTTCTATTTAATTTATGTCGTAGTTTTCTAAAAAAATTGACCTTTTTTATACCTTTTTTAGCACATATTCAAAGTTTGCCGTGAAAGTCAGTTTTGAATCGAATATTACACCCAGGTATTTGATTTCATTCACTTTTCCAATTTTTTCACCATTAATTGTCATATTTAACCCTGTGTTACGCGTTTTATCGCCTATTTCCATATATTTTGTTTTGTTTACGTTCAGTTTCAGCTTGTTTAATTTCAGTCATTTGCTATATTTTGTAGGTCTTCGATTATTTTGTTAATTGAATCTATGTAATCTTCACATGAAAAATAGATTAAGGTATCGTCTGCAAATAGTCTAATTTTGCAATGTTAATTTATAATTTACAGGAGTTAACTTACTCTGACGGTGATAGTGGGATACGACCCAAATCCCAAATTAACACTGATTTCAGTTTTTAGACAGCGAATGTGTGAAACAAAGACGAGCTCACTAGTTAATTTTACTCGAAAAAATATTTAAAAAATTCTGATAACGACCATCGTACATCGTTTCCACAAAACTTCAATGTATTGACCAAATCCAAGAAGAAAATATGAATAAATGATATAGAAATAACAAAATAAAAACACTGCGAAGTTCACACGCCATAGAAATGAAACATCAGAAAACTAAAGTAGGCAAAAGTGTGTAGGCTACGAAGCACCGCACAAAGAGGAGACCGATTATTCTCCTCTTTGTGCTTTGTGATTTAAGTTTTTGTCCCTTTTAAGTGTCGCTATTTTTCGTTTCATCGAGTTTAAAATCACAAAGAAAGATAGACTAACATTGCTGGGTTACGAATAACCCAATAATGTTTGAAAATCTCCATCATTATTTGGTTACAAATAATCCAATAATGTTTGAAAATCTCCTACTACCACCACAGAAAGCCGAAAATGTTGTTTGTGTTGGAGTGGGACTTTTTTTACATAAGCTCCACACAGGGACCCTGAGGAAAATAAATTCCAAAAGGGCCTATGTCGTCTTAGGGGATGCTGTGTGGAGGGTCTTTTAGGGAAGGGAAGGATAGGAGGTTCTGAAAAGGAAAAAAGTATGCGGGGTGGGTAGGAATCTGGGGGTCAGTGAGTCCAGGAGGGGACGTATGAACCCATCCCTCCAACTACGGTGCAAGGCGATGGGTAGAGAGAGAGAGCACTACTGGTAAGGTCAAAAGGCCTCCCACAACCAGTCTCTCTCGATCCGGCCCACCACGCAGCAGATGGGCAGACGCATCCACTGTCAAGACCTGCACAAACTTCATCCCATGAACCCGGGTATCTCTGTTAAGTCACCAAACGCAATGAACCACTTGGGGTGACGTACGGCAGAGGTGTTGGTAAACCAATAAATGGTTCCTAGGGCGGCGGTACCCATACCCGCATCCCGAACCTAAACGCGATGCCCATTAAACCACTGACCGGTCAATGATTCTATCTTTAAAATAAATATATAAAACTTGTGTGCAGTTCACCTTCACAAACCTACCTTACACCCAACATAATAAAATTGCCAAATATATTATGTAAAAATGTTAATAATTAGGTAAATACTGTAATACTTGTATAGAAATAAATAAATAAAGTTCACACGAGGGAGAAGTGAAGCCTTCGTAAAACTAAACCTAGAAAGAATGAAAAGAATCAGGGTAGGATAATTGTAGAGTTTATTTATTGTAATATTTTTACCAAGTGTACAAATTATTTTATTCTACGAAACACCGCACAAAGAGGGCACAGATTAGTGTCATTCTTTCGCAGGCTAATTCCTATATGTATAATCCTAACATCTGGTCTCTGAAAATGCAAATAAATGCACATCCATTGTCAAAGTATAGCTCAATCAAAACCTTATAACTCTGAACTGCGGAAAAACTCTTGATATTCCATTTAACAATACCAAAAAGGCGACAGACACCCTTAACTCCCTTAAATATAAGGTTTCACAAAAATACTTACAATCCTGTCTAATGCTCTAACTGTACGGATATGAATACGGGGATTTTTTTTATATGAATACCTCACAAGAGTCCCAGGTGCTCCGTCTGGAGCCAGTAAAACTATGGCATCTTCCATTGGGGTATGTTGTGAGGATGAAGGTGGCGGGGAGGGGAAGGAGATGAGGGAGAGGAAGGTGGGGAAGTACCTGGCTATTCAGATCTGGTCACCAAACACGGCTAAAGTCTTACACCAGGGCGATACTGAGTGTACTTTCCACTCTGGAACGTGCCGCAAATATACCATATATTTACTTCTTCAAACTTCGCAAAATTACTTTGTGGCATCATTAATTATATAATGAATAACAGATCACTTTGTATAAACCACTTTATTATAAACAATATCTACATGTTTCCATAACAATGTTATCTTCATCAGGATATGTTAATATAAAGAAAAATAAATGACAAACAAGTATAGACAAATTAGAATAAACTAGAACATAGACAAAATATTAAAAAAGTAGAGGTGATTAATTGCTTAAAAAACATAAAAATAGTTATACAAAATTAAATATAAAAATTATTTAAGGAAAAATAAAATTGCATTTAGATAATAAAAAAACTTTTAAGAACAAATAATTCAAATAATTAGTCTAAATCAAAAAATAAATAATTATTGTAAGTATTAATAAGAAAATAAATTTAAGAGATGGCTATTTTTAAAAAATGTTTGGTTATTTATAAAATTTAATTTACTATTAATGCTTTTTCTAATTTCTAAAATTTCTAAATTATCCAATTGTATGCCCGAAGTGTTAATTTTAAGACCTGTATTAATTTCAAAAGAATGACTTGTTTCCAAAATATGGTTGGCAAATTCAGAATAATAATTATTATTTAAACATCTTATATGTTCCTTAACTCTTATGTTAAAATTTCTAGAAGTTTTTCCAATATAAAAAAAGTTACAATCATTACAAATTAATTTATAAACCCCAGATTTGTTCAAAAAATCACATTTATCCTTATTATTTAATATATAATTTTTTAATTTGTTATTTGTATAAAAAGCTGGTTGTACATTATTTGGCATGTTTTTAATTTTTGAATTTGAAATGCTATTATTTAAAAAAAAAAAATTCTCCAATTATTATCATTTTCAACAACGTGTGGATAAACAAAAGATCTAAAAAACTTTTTCTTATATTTTTTGTTTAACAAATTGTCTATTAATTTTGAAGTATAACCATTATTAATTGCAAATTTGTTTAATAGTATTTAATTCTGTTTTAAAATTACGCAAAGATAAGGGAACATTAAATAATCTACTTAGCAAGGTATGAAAAGCTGCTAATTTTTGTGAAAATGGATGATTAGATGTTTCATGTATAATGATATCTGTATATGTATCTTTACGAAAAATATTAAATTAAAAAAACATGTAGATATTGTTTATAATATAGTGGTTTATACAAAGCGATCTGTTATTGATTATGTACCATATATTATTCTAAAATAATAAATTGTGATATATAACAAAATTAACAAAATAAAGTTTATTTGCTAGACAGGGATTCGATCCCGCAACCTTCGGGTTGCGAGCTAAGAGCCTCACCGCTAAACACCGGCCACACCGGCCATCGAATACAGTTAAATACTTAGGAATTACATGAGACAGCCAACTCAAATGGACAGATCACATAGAAAAGCTTGTAAATAAATTTATGTATTTAACTTATATTTTTAAACGTTTAAATTAAAGAGTCGACATTAAAATAATGAAATTTGTGTAACATGCATTGGTGCAATCATCAGAATCTTATGGAATAATTGGATGGGAGGGGAGGGGGTGTATAATAATAATAATAATGTCGCATAATGATATGAACTACCCCTTCCTGCAATTATTCCAAGAAGCTGAATTGTAAGAGATGAGAAAAATTTACTGTGTACGATGTTTAAAATACACATTTTCTAGAAATACAATTTTTTCAAAAAATGAAAAACGATTTAGTAATAGGTTAAATAATGCATTTGAAATTCCATTGTGTAAAACTAGGCTTGCGTAAAGACATGCGAATTTTATTACACCAGAAATTTATAATGCTCTCTATAAGACTACAGAAATTGAAAGTAAAAATATATCCTCGTACAGCAAATATAAAAATGTATAAAGTCTTGGATAAATACCATTGAAACCGACATTTACTTGCTGTAACATCTGAGCCGATGTAACTTCACAAATTTTATTAATCTTTATTAACATGTCGTGTGAATTGTAATTCAGTAATCACGATCACAATGATTTTATTTTTTATTTATTTAATTTTATTTTTTAATCTCTACGAAGATAGTGCATGTTTATGAGTAAAATTTTAACTGTTTTAAAAACACACAAGTACACCCACGAACTGGCGATGCCTGTGTGGGATTTTTTTGGTTAATCTGCTAATTGTATTATTCTTTGCTTTTCAACTGTTTATATAAAAACCATTATATGTATTGTAAATTTATAACAATTTAGGTAACAAAAAAAAAATCCTATACTGTTTGTCTCTTTTTAGTGTCGCTTGTTTCCTTTCGAGTTTTTTTCTAATCACAACGTTGCTAGAGAATTTTTCACTTCAAATAATTGCTTCATCGCAGTTCTCGATCCAAATTGCTACCCAGCGCAAAAATATGTCCATTTTCATGCATTCAGAATAATTATTGGTAACTAACATAATGTTTGATCGAAAGCGGAGCTTTAAAATAAAAGTCAAAATCGATTGATAATTTTGACACCCGAGAAGAAAGATATTTATAGATTTGTGTTATTTTTCTGTTCAATTATACAACATAAAATGATATCATGAAATCGTCTGCCGTTTTAAATTTTCAGAATTCTATTCTGAGTTTTTTAAAATAATAATATAGTGGAGTATTAACGGCTCTGAAAGCAAATTATGTTTAAAAAAAGAGAAATCTTATAAAATTGTACACTAATACACTATTTCAATTCCATTATTTCCACGCATAGCTAAAGGGCTTGTTCACATTGGTCAAGTGGTAAGTCAAGTAGAGAGTACGCTTGCTACATGACTCGCCGAAAACCGTTCGCCTTAATTTCAAATAGAGTAGATACATTTGTGCCCGCCGCACAGTGGACGGAATGAAGAAAAAACACGAATTAATTCTTTGCTGACTAAATATTAATGCAATGTGTTTTTTTGATCTTATTAATGAATTATAACTACTAGCAGTTAAAAATCCGCTTTGCAAGTTTTTTCTGCTAGGCCCTGCGGGCGGCCTTTACTTCGGCTTCGCCTGGGCGAACTGTTTGGGTGTAGGTAACCATTTAATAAATCCGATAAAAACTGCTACGCAGACGCAAGCCTATTGATATTGTTATTTTGAAGAAAAAAATATTAATTTATTTTTGCGTAGAAATTCACAACGAAATAATAAATTTTGAAGATATACAAATATCTAGGCAAATAAAACATATTAATTTTAAATTTTACATATTATATTTCACACCTATGAACACAAAAAGACGGGCAACAATTAGGTTCATTCATATTTTAATCGAAAATGGTAGAAAATCTAAGTGCTAAAGGTGTATCCGTTGTCATTGGAGTCTAAATCATCGCTCGAATTTCCAAAACCATCGGACGAATTCTTAGCGGACTTAAAACTTAAGTAGGTAAACAGAAAAAAATTTTTAGGAAGTGATCGCAAATTGTAAATTCATTTCTTATTTTCTTTGGAGTTTCTTTTTCAAATTGTAATCTGATTTGGTCTGCAGTACCTTATAGATGAAGGCCGTGGGTTTTGCCATATAATAGTATTGCTTTTTCCTTCGTAAGTGGCACCAACGACGTTGTAAGGAGATAAGAGAGATCATGACATTTTCCATTACTATACCTTTGCTTGTAGTGACTGTGACTACCATAACCATCACAGCCCCATTTGTACATTTGTACAAATTCATTTCTGCTGCTAACTGGAGTTCATCAAGAGTGCGAGACTCTAACAGATCGTTCAATTTTTTCTTCCTTGATCTAGAACCGATTTCTTGAAATACTTTTATTGGTCTACCCCAACACTTGGACACAAATATCATTTCTTGCAACCACTCTAAATTTATTATGTTGTTCAAACCTCACAATAACAACTGCGGTTTTTTCTCCATTTATTCATTGAAAAAAATACTATAATTGTGAAAAATACTTAACAGTTTTGTAAAATGTAGGGCTTGAAATGTTCGAACCCGTCACTATGTGGTATTTTTATGTTAGATAATTAATTAAAAACTTCTTTCATTTCACAAAAGTGGCAATTAATATACCCCTTACATTAAATACCTCGAATAGTTCTCTCCGGGGAATGCATACAGGCCTTCCTGAAAATAACAAAATTGTTCAAGAGAGGAGAAAAAAGGAGAACAATTTATATATCACATGAAAGGTGAAACTTCAGTCTACAATATGTATATATTCATAACTGGGAGCAAACGATGTTTTGTTTCTAAATGCTAATTGAAATGAGCATTTTAACAGCAAAAAAATACAAAAATCGTGGAATATTAGATGTTAGTTCAAATGTCACACACATGTAATATTGATATAAAGTTTAGTAAATTAAATAAAGAATACCTTGAGGAATAGCACCCATAACAAACTTTTGTAAATATATTGAAACGTGACATAATACACAACCGTCTCTGCCCATGCATAGGAGCGAACTGAAAAAAGCGATGCCGAATATCCAATTTATGAGACACTTCGCGGCCTTGCCAAACTTCCGTCAGGCGCTATTAAAAAAATTAAATAAACACATAAAATGCAGAAACTATTTTGCTATACTAAAAAAAATATAAATATTTAAAACATTAACTTTTGCAAAAACCACTTAATTCGGGTTTTTTCTCCATTTCGTCCACCGTGCGCCGCCCGTTGTAGGATGACGGCGGATGACGGGCTGCTACAAAGTAAAGTAAATACGCTAATTAAGCTGATTTTAATGCTTATTATAGAAGACGTGGAAGAATAAATTAGTGAGATAATAATAAATAAAATGTCCACAAAAAGAGATTAATAGCATTACAAATAAATAATTTTAGAGTAGCAACTTCGCTCCAATGCCTCGACATTTCCGCGGGTCTACAAATGAACTCTGCTAAAACAGCATGTCAGTGCACAGGGATGCGAGGGGGGGGGTCCCTATACGCTCTAAAAATAGAACGAAATTGATTGAATCCACTAAAAAGCTGACTAACCCACTCTACTAAAATGATGGTGTTCGGACGCGTTTAGATACTACTTTACTCCCCACTCGAATAAAATACATAGCGTGTTTGAACGGCTCTTAAGCGCTTGGGTAGTGGAAAATAGGACAAAATCTGCGGACGTGGGTAGGATTCTAACCAGAGGTCTTCTGTTCAGGAAGCGAGCATTATCCCAAGCACCACCAAGACAGACAAGCACATTAAAAATACCAGTTAGTGGTTGAGTGGGCATCGCGTTTGGGTCCCACCCGCGGGCGTCGCGTGCCATATTCCTCGGCTGGCTATGGCTATGTCCTCCATCACAACACAAGCAACATTTTCGGCCTTTTGTGGTGGTAATAGGAGATTTTCAAATACTGTTGGGTTATTCGTAACCACAGGGAATGTTTGTCTTTCTTTAAAAAAAAAACAAAGAAAAAAATCTTTGTTTATATGAATGCGTCTTTAAAATGACAATGCATATGCATGACCTGAAGTTCAGCAAAAAGCTGCCCGCAGAGTGCTTGAAAACGCCCTTTATTCAGGGGGACGTTTTACGGTGAAAATTTGAATGTGGGATGGAAGGTTACAAATAAACTTATTTTTTATGTGTAAACCTTAAAAAAACCAAATTCATGTACAGGATTTAGCCTGCGAGAAAATGGGATAATGTAATCGGTGTCCTCTTTGTGTGGGGCTTCGTAGCCTTCCCACTCTTGTCTACTTTAGTTTTCTGAAGGTTTCACTTCTACGGCGTGTGAATCGCATACTCAGTTATTTTTAAATATGAAACTACAAAAATCTGAGGTGGCAATAACGTTTAAAATACATTTGTCTAACAAAATATGTGTTTATTGATTCTTTTCTCGGTATCTATAAGTAGTTTTAGTTAGAAAAAACGTAAGGTGAGCCGTTATTAAAACTTTTTAATGTTTGCATTGAAAAATGTAATGTTTTCAAAATTATATGTCTTTCTAATAATAAAAATCTTTCAAAACCAGTTTTTCGTTTTTGGATACATTCGAAAATGTTCCATTTATTTGGATTTCATCGCGAAGCAGAAAATTATGTGACATTCCGACAAAACATGCCCGAGGACTGGAGGGGTAAATTAATGTAAAAGTTCAAAAAGGTGGCAGATTTTAATTGATAATTTTTTTTAATTAGTAAATTAAAAAAGAAAAACGAATCAAAATGTACACATCTATGAAAAAAAAAAATTCCAAATGTGTTCAGTATTACTTAACTAAACTAAAAAATGCAATTTTATCAAATTTAAAGAAAAATATGAGTACCTTGCTGACCAACACACCTACACTACAAGGATGAAATCCTCAAAACTACTAGACATCCCGAAATTAAATAGATCTTTTGGGCAGAGAAACCATAATTTCCATGCTACAAAACTATATAATGCCCTTCCAATTGAAATTAAGAACACCATGCAGAAAAAAAAGTTCAAAAAAGATATCAAATTATGGCCAAGTAAACATGAAGATGAGGAAATAATTAAAATTATAGAGTAATCCTAACGTAACCTACAGACAACAAACTTAAATACTTTTAATTTTATTTATTGTTTATTTTGTGAAAATCAACAAAAGATGCAAAAGTGATTCGTAAATAATAATAGCTACTGGTTTTTAAAATATTCGAATGGAACCTCGGGGGTGCCCGGAGCTACGATTTTTAGAAATAAAGATAGCATTTTTGTATTTGATTGATGTACGCTTTTACTCATGCGTTAATGTAAAAAAAATATAACGGATAATATAATCAATACAAACAGATTGCATCAATACAAAAGGATTGCAATCTTTAGAGCAATCTTTAGGGGTCGGGTGGGAATGCTACCCTTGTTCTACCGGTATTTCAATAAAAGATGCTCCGAGGAACTAGCGTCTTTGATCCCTTCGGCGCCGGTGCATAGTCGGGAAATACGCCAAACGCGCTCCCAACCTGCAATTCATTCCTAGTTTTTAGTGACGACAAGAAGGGAAGATGCATTCTGCTTTTTAAAACTCGTTGTCAGTTCGTTTGAACTCTCCCGTACGAGGGTTGGGGTCAAGGGACAGGGGGCGGCGCGCGGTGGGTTTATTTTGGAGGTTGAGCGTGTTCACTGTTCACACACAGCTATAATATGCGTGGGACGGCATATTTCAGCATAACGCTCGCCTTATATTCCAATTTGGAATGTACGGCAAGCGATATGCCGAAAAACGCCATCCCACGCATATTATAGCTGTGTGTTAACAGAGATATCCGGGTTTCAGGGGGGGGAAGTTTGTCCAGGTCTTGACGGCGGTCTACCCACCTGCTGCGTGGTGGGCCGGATCGAGAGAGACTGGTTTTGGGAGGCCTTTTGACCTTTCCAGTAGTGCTCTCTCTCTACCCATCGCCTTACACCGTAGTTGAAGGGATGGGTTTTTAATATATGTCCCCTCCTGGACTCACTGACCTCCAGATTCCTACCCACCCCGCATGCCATTTTTCCTTTTCAGAACCTCCTATCCTTCCCTTACCTAAAAGAGCCTCCACACAGCATCCCCTAAGACGACATAGGCCCTGAGGGAATTTATTTTCCTCAGGGTCCCTGTGTGGAGCTAATATAAAAAAAAGTCCCACCTCAACACAAACAACATTTAGGTAGTAAGAGATTTTCAAACATTATTGGGTTATTCGTAACCCATCAATGTTAGTCTATCTTTCTTTGTGATTTTAAACTCGATGAAACGAAAAATAGTGACCCTAAAAAGGGACAAAAAAATAAATCTATAGGATTTACACTGCGAGAATAATCGGTCTCCTCTTTGTGCGGTGCTTCGTAGCCTACACACTTTTGTCTACTTTAGTTTTCTGAAGTTTCATTTCTATGGCGTGTGAACTGCGCAGTGTATGTGTTTGTTATTTATATATCATTTATTTATATTTTCTTCTTGGATTTGGTCAATACATTTAAGTTTGGTGGAAACGATGTACGATGGTCGTTATCAGAATTTTTTAATATTTTTTCGAGTAAAATTAACTGGTGAGCTCGTCTTTGTTTCACACATCCGCTGTCTAAAAACTGAAATCGGTGTCAATTTGGGATTTGGGTCGTATCCCACCATCACCTTCAGAGTAAGTGGAACTCCTGTAAATAAGAAATTAATATTGCAAAATTAGACTATTTGCAGACGATACCTTAATCTGTATTTCGTGTGAAGATTACATTACAAATGGCTGAAATTAAACAAGTTGAAACTGAACGTAAACAAAACAAAATATATGGAAATAGGCAATAAAACGCGTAACACAGGATTAAATTTGACAATTAATGGTGAAAAGATTGGAAAATTAAATGAAATCAAATACCTGGGTGTAATATTCGATTCAATACTGACTTTCACAGCAAACTTTGAATATGTGATAAAAAAGGTATCAAAAAAGGTCATTTTTTTTAGAAGACTAAGACATAAATTAAATAGAAACACTACGGAACTCATTTATAAAACTATCGTTACTCCACATTTGGATTACTGCTCTAAGATGTTATATTTGGCCAATGAAGGAAATTTGAACAAACTAGAAGTTATACAGAACAGAGCTATGAGCTGTAAATGTGATGAGCTAAATTGGATTCCGATAAAAAAGAGACTACCATTTAATGTGATAATTTTTGTGCATAAAATCGTGAAAAACCAAATGCCAAAATACTTTAAGGATGAAATTGTTTTAGTAGAGACGTACATAATTACGAAACAAGAAATATAAACAGAGTTCGATTGCCACAAATGTAGATATAAAAATCACAGAACTGCCTAATATAGAGGACTAAAGATGTACGATGAAATGCCTGAAAGTATTAAGGATGAAGAAAGAATGAATGTATTTAAAAATAAATGTTATGCTTACTGTAAAAATATTTAAATTTATCAAATGAAATGATACATTGTGCTTATTAGTTTATATTAATGTATTATAATTAACTCAATAAATAATAAAAAGGGAATTTTATAGAAGTAAATTTGACCGTAAAAACGATTGAAAAGAAGAAATATTATTTGAAGGCACACATCTCACAGTATCTGAATTCTATGTCAGAGGGCTGGTGTGACTCCGAAGAGTAATCTTGGTATGGCTATTCTGTTATTCTTTCAATTATTTTGTTCCATTTCAATGCATCAACAGTAATCAATACTGTATTGTAAATAAGACACTAAAATGATCGGTCGCCAAATACACCCTAAGCCGCACGGACGTCAATGCTCGGTATACGATAATACGGTTGATCGCGACAAAATTTGAAAAGGCAAAACATTCGCAGCAACCGGCCAAATATGTGCGGCAACGTCGCAAAATCACCCCGCCGGGGCGTGCACCTCAACACTCGTACGGGATTTGACTTGAACCGGCAACGTCGCCAATTTGGGCTAGTACGAAATGCCGAATACACCACCAAAATTTGCCAACGTCACCGGTCGCCACTAAAGGCTAGGAATGAAATGCGGGATACGTCATACCCGGTCGCCACTAAATGCTCGGAATGAAATGTGGTATACGTCATACCCGATCGCCACTAAAAGTTAGGAATGAAGTGAAACATAGGTAGGTACATCATGTTCTTCGCGGTCGCCATTTCGGACTTTATGAAATGCAGGATACGTCGTTTCTGGTCGCCACTAAATGCTCGGAATGAAATGTGGAATACGTCACACTCGGTCGCCACTAAGGGGTAGGAGTGAAATGCAGAATACATGGCCATGTATATCACCTAGCGCCTAGCAGCGTAGCGACAGACTCCGGAACTTTAATATTCGAAATCATCCACTTCAAGCCCAATTTGGCGACCAGGACAAATTTCGCCAAGATGCTTGTGACGACATATATTAATGAACTGTGTAAAAATTTTGAAAAATAAAGTGGCGACCGTATATCGGTCGCCAAATGTCGGTGGTCGCCACTTTAAATGCATATTTGCCCATGATGGTCGCCAAATAGACGGTGTGATATATATATATATATATATGTGTTTTTATATATATATATGTGTTTTTATTTTATTATATCACATTAATTGTGATCCATTTTTAAAGCTTTTTAAAGTTTGTTTTCAAAAATTTTAATAAAATATACATTTACAAATATTCCATTTATTTGGATTTTATTGTAAAATGGAAATATTTTTACTTATTGACAAAATACACCCGATTTTTGAAGGGTTAAAGGTGTTTTTGATTAGTTTGAAGACAATGCTTTTACCTATTTTTGGCGCAGTTATTTCCTTTGGCTGTGTTTATGTGCGGTGCAATGGCTCAGTCAAATAAAGCTTTATAGCTCCCAATCACTCAGCATTCTAAGAAATATTGACGACAGTTTTCAGAGAACTCCCTTATCCTCCCCGTACGAGTATGTTTTATGAATCCAGACCTCTTTACTGTAGTTTAGTTGTACTACGTGAGGTGATGTAACTGATTCACTGAGTCGGCGAATGAGTCAATGTGTGATGAGAATAGCGGGATATGATGAGGGGTGTTAAGATGGATCATCGTGAATAAGGCTGCATTACACACGCTGCTATTACCGAATATGTGACGAGAGGAAGAGTCGCTAAAGCACTTGTTATGCAAAGTGTTATGGATAGTCAGGAAGCTCGGTGCAATTGAGTTATAAATGCAAGATTAGTCACCCCAGGGTAACCCCAGTATATGTGTAAAGAATAAACTGCGAACTCAATTTCTGGATCCTGAATCAGGACTATCTGTCATTGAATGTAGAAATTTTGTTGTGGAAATGGATTATCTATGTAGTTCGATCAGAAGTAAAAATCCAAATAATATTATTATTGCAAAATAATGAAAAATCGTTTACTTTTGGTTTGAACATCATTTGTTCACATCACAAATATTAGGTAGCTCGACAGTTGATCCCTCGACAGTTGACTTCTAGAAATTATAATTATATTAATATTATTATTTTTTTGTGCATTACTTACCAATTTCAAAAATAAAATCGACTTCAAAAATACCTTTAAGAACATGGTATGGATCAAACGAATTTATTTACAGCGCCGATTTTAGTTATTAGTGTAGATGGTTATATTTGGTGTAAGTAGATATACCGTATTTTCCCTAAAACGACAGCATATTGTACATGAGATCGCCCGACATTTGGCTCCCCGAAATTATAATTATTAAATATATATATATTTTTTTGCATCATATACCAATTTCAAACATAAAATCGACCTCAAAAATACCTTTAATAATAAAAAAAGACAAACACATACATCTACAGGATTTAGCCTGCGAGAGAATGAGATAGTATAATCGGTCTCCTCTTTGTGCGGTGCCTAGTAGCATCCCCATTCTTGTTTACTTTAGTTTTCTGAAAGTTTAATTTATACCGCGTGTGAATTGCCCACTGTGTTTTTTTTTACTACTCTGTCTTTATGTAAGCCCAGAAAAAATAAAGCATCAAGCCTTTAGATATTACGTATGCTTAGAGATATAAAATCTTCCATTTATTTTCCGTTTTCGGGTTTGCTTATATTAGATACATAGTATCAATGTGTCAAATTAAATGTATTAGACTCTGAACGGAAAATATTTTTAATTTTATTATTTGTCGTGAGCTTCCCAAAAAACAGCTTTTGGGCGATAGTGCATATCGATACAGGCATGCGACCGGTTTTGTCAAGTGGAAATATCAACCATAAAGAAGGTGTGTGTGATTTCGTTGATGAATTGCGTCCACTTTTATGAAACATTTGTACAAATATTTTAACAATGAAACAGATTAATTACTTTGGAAGTAACAATGTTTATGTAACCTTTTAGTTATGATACTTATCAGCACGGACTTACGTAAGAAAATGGTAAATAAACACATGTTATTACAATATCGGGAATTCAGGAAAATTTCTGTTTTCACTTAACATTAGTTTAAACCGTCATACATTCTCAAAAAATATATATTTCACTGAAAAAATTTTAATATTTAAAAATCACTTTAAATGTATATTCCTGCCTACAGCTTAGTAATATAAAATAGTTCTTTGTTGGTCTCTCAACTTATTAAAATTATTGAGAAATTCACCGACATGACTAAAAGTTCGGTTCCATGCCAACTCAGAATGAAAAAAACTCAGAACCACCTCAGAAAGGTCATTAAAAGCCATGAATTTATAATTTTAAAATAGCCGGTAACCCTAACCTAACTTAACCTATTTAACCAATGTTTTAATCATCAATCTTAATGACCTTTCTGAGGTGGTTCTGAGTTGGTTTCATTCTGAGTTGGCCGGTCACCAAAAGTTTCTACTTACACACCATAAAATTTGCAGTGTGTAACAGCATGTAGCCGAAGGATTATAACCAGCGATTCCTGAGCATATTTGGAATAAAAATTGTAGATATCTTTTCATTTTGCTGTCCGATGATATTTTTTTCAATTAAAAACGATAAAAATATTTTTCCATCACTAAAATCCTTCTGGTAGGTGCTGTACCAACCCTGTTTGTAGGTAATGCCAGTAAATGAATTAGTTACGGTAATTATTCTTACCATAGTAGTCTCAAAAGCCTCATCCAATAATACCTACATCAAACAATAAAATAATAAATTGAAAACCGTTAAACAGCAATCTATTTCTTGAATGTACAATAGTTAATTACATCTGCAGGTGTTGGTAGTTGGAACATAGACAATTTATCTAAATCATCTCATTTCCGTTCATTGACTTTCAATCAATATTATTGTGTTTATTGAGTGATTTTGATGAAATGATAATTTTAGGAGCTGCGTGTGAAGATTCGAAGAATTGTTCGTGTTTTGTCCAAATTATTACGAGTGTTCTGAAAACACAAACAATCTATAATATTGACTTACTAATAAGATATATTTTACCCACTTATGTATTATTTTAAATGCGATAAACATAAGCGATATGGAAGTAGAAATCTACGGATAATTTGCACATCCACGGTGATAATCAAGTCAATGCTTTTTGTTATTTTTCTGTCAAAAATAAAATTTCGGTTAAACGTGCGCCCAGCGTAACTCTGAAACGTTGTTGATTTGAATTTAAGTGTCACTTTCAAAACTGGAACCCATTGTGTGCAGAATTCAAACAATCGATAAGGTTTCTACCTATACATATTTTTGCTACCCTTCAAGGGTTTTCTAGGCCATCATTTCAAAGAGGAAAGGCGAATTTATGTATTAATTTTATTAAAAATGGCAATTTTTAAAATTATATCAAGGACTAGCTGGTTCCCGGCAGGCGTTGCTATGCCATTCAAAGAAATAAATTGGTTTGATAAATTTATTTATTTATTAACGCTAGACATGTAGGGAGAAACAATTTATTTCTTTGCAACTGCTTCCGTCTGGAGACAGTGGGACTATGGAATCCCCAATTGGGGTAAGTTGTGAGGGTGAAGGTAGTGGGGAGGGGAAGGAGATAGGGAAGAGGGAGGTGGGGAAGTACCTGGCTATTCAGATCTGGTCTCCAAACACGGCTAAAGCCATTTCAAGCAACTTTTCAATTCTGAATGGTGGTATTACACCAGGGCGATACTGAGAATATCTTCCACTCTGGAACGTGCTGCAAATATACTATATATTATTTTAAATGAATAAATTGTGAAATAACACAAATAAAATTTATTTGCCACGCCCGGATTTGATCCCGCGACAAGAGTCAAGAGCCTTACCCCTGGACTACGCCGGCCGTCAGAAGAAGAAGATAGATAGGAGTCGAGTTTAGACTTAGAAGATATGAGATGTTGAATGGGGGGAAGGCAATTTTGGACAAGGCTTGATAGAAGGGAGGATGATTGTTTAGAGAGGGAAAATAACAAAATATGTGATCTAAAGTCACCACTTCTAGAACACAGAATGTGCAATCTGTGAAATCAAGGACAGTGATTTTAAAAAGGTGGAGAGGAACGGAAGAATGTCCAATTCTTATTCGAAAAAGTGAGTAAATTTCTTTTTTGGAAAAATGGAGGAAAATTGGAAACCAAATTTTAATGGGATGGTCCTTTGTATTGAGGCATAGCTGGCTCCCTTGGATTTTAACAAAAAAATATTTTAATAAATGAAACTATATAACTTTGTTTAAACCACTGTTCAAACAAAGTTATATTGTTTCGTTCATTTATAATGGAAAACCACAAAAACTTACAGCTACATTAAAAAGCATGAAATTTCTTTTAATTGTCATTTTAAAAATTGAAACCGATTCGTACAGAATTCAGATATCTCGTGATTTTTCATGGATCTGCGCTAGTGCTTCTATGTTTAATGATGATAATCAAATGCATCATGTAACTAAGTACTTAGGTATTAGAAGTTTTCTGAAGGGTGAATCTGTATCTTTTGCGACAGCGTAACGCGTGTTAAATCGGCCGTATACGCCACATTTTTAAAAGTTTTCTTAACTAGTATATTCCGTGTCGCGCTAACGATCTATATACTGCGTTAAGACACCAACTCTTAAAAATGGTTACCCTAACGCCAGAGATGAAGGTGCGTTTTGCCCCGTAATCCTATTTAAGAGATGTCAGTTGTGGGAAAATTCGCGAATCGAATGTCATCGCGTACAAATACCAAAATAATGCGAAAAACAGATTCTAATCCAGATAATTAATTCATTTAACACACAACAGTCACAGACAGTACATTAAAAGCCATATAAAATACACAGAAATTTGACGACCGATCGTTATCGGTTATCAAATTTGACACGACAGATATTTTCCGATATCCAAGGGTTTTGCCTTTACGTTTTAATTGTCTCGTAACGCCGATTTATCTCAAAAGATAACATAAAATATACAGAATCATCCTTCTGATGACAAAAATATTAACCCAATAAGCAAATTCAAACACAATTAAACTCAGCTTGTCAATTATTATCATAATTCATAACTGACTTAACAACTTAAATGCATAACTGTTTCGGTAGTCTGCAACACCTATGACTCGATATTATATTATTTAGCTAACAGAGGTGTATTTTTATCAAGATATCCCATGTGCTTAAGCAAATAATTAGCTTGCGTCAAACTAGAACATTCAATAAACTGTTATCAAATAATAAATAATGTCCTATCTTCGTTTTGTGTACGCTTCACGGTAACGCCTACATCGGCTATCACACACACCGCCAAGATAGCATGTAATTTGAAGATTAAATGTTTTCAAAGGTAATTCCCCTCTACGATCTATTCACAATACAATGAGTAATTGATATGATTCGAAAGATAATGCATTCCATCACACCTGAGATGAGATTGTTTTTAAGTTAACTTAATCTTAATATTTAAATTAATAATAAAGACAGTATTAGCGACCCTCAATCGAAATTATGAAACAGAATAATCAGAAAAAGATACCGTCACATCTAGGGAGCCAACCCAGGATCTTTGCCTCGAGGAGCTTTAATTTTTTTTATTTAGATTTTCGATTGAGTGTCGCTAATATTGTCTTCATTAATTCTTACCGTGTTATAACCGTGATACGGGAATTAAAGTCCTACACAAAAATGGAATAGGTTTAAGACTTAACAATTTAGAAGCTTTGGAAATAAAAAAAATCGGTAAATTCTAAGATTGAAATCATTAAAACCAATTAAATTTAACCTTCAGCCCTCTTTTAAAGATGTTCCCCGTCACTTCTTTATCCCATTTCCTCCCCCACCTCCCTCCCTCCCACAATTGATGCACCATCCCACAACAGTCTTGAGGATGGTACAGAGGTACTGAAACAGGTAGACAGTGTAAATAAATCAGTAAAGTGACTTAAAACCAAGTATTTTCTTTTCATTTATATAAAATGTCAAGTCACAATATGTTTGCTTTTTTTGAAAATACAAAATAAATATATTTCTTTTAACAAGCAAATATCTATTACGGATATGTGCTATTTCATCTATTTTTGTTTTAAATTATGATATATTGGTCATTAAAATTTCAAAGATTTTCCTTTGTAATTTTAAACCGAATAAAATATTGATATGGGATATATTATGCATGATGGAAAAAAAATCCGAATTGAATGGTGCACGTAACTCATTTTGGCCAAAAACGTCACAAGGGATATATTGTGCGTACAACGAGGTTATCAAAAAATTCTTGTGAATGAGAATGTACTTAGCATATTCATGTGAAAAGGATTACGAATTCCATAATATGTCTGTCAATCTATTCAATAACTGATGAAACCACTATCATTTGTTATCTTTGTTATTCAATTACGATTGGCTTATGTTGAGTTTATTAAAACCTTCAATTGAGTTAATCAGTTGAAGAGCTTTCTTTTTTCCTCGAATTGATAGGGGACGGTAATCGAAGAAAGTTGTAAATATTTACCTGGTTATCTGATCTTTTTCAAAACAAAAACAAAGCTAAAACTCTTTTAATTTGAGTTTTATTGGTCACTAAAGTTTTTCGAAATCAGATGACGTCAGTAATTTTAAAAGTTCATCAAGAAGTTTAAACATTCTGTTTTTAGGGATTTAAAAAAAAGTTTTTTTTTTTAATTTTGAAAAAGAAATGTTTTTATTCCAGAATAAATACAATTTTATATGAAAGACATAAACTATTGCCAACGCTATTTATTCCCTTGCGAATTATGGAAAATAACATAATACGTTCTTAATTGGACCTGTTTAATAAAGGAAAACAAATAATAGAGCGTGCATTGAATACATAGTCGCTAAACGAAGAGATATCTTTGCAGGGCTGCACAAATACTGATAAGCGTCTTAGTTATGTTTGAGTTAAAAATACTAATGAAGTTTTTTTTTCTTATCAATTTTAGTTCCTAGAACTCCATTTAAATCATAAGTTTTTCTTTTATTTATTCAATAATGTTAAAAAAAATAGTTATTCATCTATAGATTTTTTCATAATATTACATATTTTGTTCTTTTTTTTATTCTACGGATTCTTTCGTAATCCTCTGACTAGTTAGGGCTTTGCAATACCCTTTCATGTTTCTAGCTACTAGTACTGCGGCTCATTTGGCCTTTTTACTATTACCTTCTGAAGGTCGTATTTACCTGACTGAATTTAAGTTACAATAAGTGTCATCGTGAGGAAAAAGACATTGATTTGACAATTTCAGAAATTCAAACAGTTAATAAATAAACTTTTTTTATAAATTGAATAATAATATTATTGAAAACATAATAGAAAAACTTAATTACTGATTCGTTCGACATGCATACCAAATATTATTAAGTCGAATTTGAAGTTTTAAGGTTTTACTTTTGAAAATTGTAAATAATCATCAGATTTCGCCCATCGAAGCCCTTCAAACACAAAATCCAATAATTGTAAAAAACACCAAAAAATATAGTAGGTACCTATAGCAAAAATGGTATTTTTTAATTAATAGTACAAAACCGCCTAGTTTTTACTCGAATGAACTGAATGATTTAATAGTTGGTGGGTAAATTATTTATGATAAGTGATCCACCGTGTGAGTTTTGCCTTATGGAAGACACAACCCTGCTTACTTGAGAAGGCAAGTTTCCTTTTTTGAAAGAGTCTATTGATTACTTAGAATAATAATGATTTACTCCATTAACAGGAAAACTGTCTCGTCCGTGCGTCGCGCCGTTTATCTCAAAACAGGCTAATTGCTACCGACCGCAATTTCTTGTGCTGTGCAACATCCTGATGCATCCATAAACATTTTTTTATTTCATGATATTTCTCAGCGATGACTTATCGAGTTTTAACAAACAAAAAAAACATGATGAAAAGAAAAAATCTCACTGTACTGTACATAAAATTCGTATGTTTATCAATGAATGCGATTTTTTTGTGCGTGATTGCGTCGCCGATATTGTTAACCAATACTACTGTACACCTTCAAAATATCATCTAAATGAACGAATTCTTTCCGTATTCAAACTATATTGTTAACCAATACTACTGCACACCTTCAAAATATCAACTAAATGAATGAATTCTTTCCGTATTCAACTATGCCCATTAGGTAGTAGTGTAGCCATCATGGCATATCTCTTGTATTTTGATATCTTTGGGAGGCTCTGAGGAAAATAATTTCCCTTAGGGTCTATGTCGTCTTAGGGGATGGTATACTGAGGGGACTTTTGAAGGAAAGAAAGAAGATGAATTTCTGGTGTGGAAAATGGTATGAGGGGGGAGTTAGGAATCTGGGGGTCAATGTGTCTAGGAATCACGACGTTTGAATACACCCCTCCAATTGCAGTGCAAAGCGACGGGTTGAGAGAGTCTGGCTGAAGAATTAAATAAGCTTCCCTCAACCAGTCTCTCTCGATCCGACTCACCACGTAGGTGGGCTGACGCATCTGCCGCCAAAACTAACCTCACCCCATGAACCTGGGCCCCCCTGTTAAATCACGAAACGGAGCGAACCAATTGAGGTAACCTATGGCAGAGGTTTTGGTTATCCAATAAATGATTCCCGGGGTGGCGGTACCCATACCCACCTCCCAAATTGAAATATGTTACAAATGCAAAACTTCAAAATATCGCAGATTTGCTCGACTTTTTGTTCGACCCAGACAATTGCCACCAACCTTACTCTGTTTTATAGTTATTGGTGGAAATTATTATGTTTTAAACGTTATCAGTTATGAATGTGAATAATTTATTCAACGTGGGCCATATTTGCATCAGTGCATCCCAGTAGGCGGTCCGCTGTACCCTTGAAACATTGAAGAAGTCAGTTTTTAAGATTTAACTATTGAAGACAATATTAGCGATTCTTAAAAGATACATTTGAAACAGAAAAATCAGAAAAAGATTCGGTCGCGTCTAGGAATTGAACCACTGAGCAAATTTGACCATTTAACCTTCAGCCATTATTAACTGTATCATACTTCGACTAAGAACTTCCAAAATTATCTTCATTTTCTTAACGCATATTTTTATTCGCTGCTATCTTTACGGTATGATCGTAAGATTCTTTTCGAACTAAATGCAATCTACATAGAAAGTGTCTAAGATAAATATACCCGTTTTGTAGCTGGCGGTAATAAAATAAAATCCACACTTTTATACGGTAAACACATTAGTCTTTATAGGAGTGGGTACAATGAATTTACAAGTATATCAAAGTTCAATAATCGTAAAACAGTAGGTACAAACTATCACAGTAGCTTTATAGGTTTTTTAACAATACATAACCAAAAGGAAACTAATTGTTCCCTAACCGCTCGATTAACCTTATAACAAAAGTTATGAGTATTGTTTCTCTCTCCGGAGTCCTGAAGTTGCGCGGGCAAACCCGGAAGGCAAACTTAAGCTCTCATGGTCCCACAAGTCTTTACATCGGTCAGACCATCTGTAAACCAATAGCATCCATAATTGTAAGAGACAGGCGATGCGAGAAAGGGAAAGTATTCGAGATTGAACGAACACTTCAATATACGCTCGAAATAGTTAGATTTGCTACAGTTTTTATTGAAGTAAAATTCCTTTACGCACGCTCGACACTTGGGGGTAAGATGATGAATACGTTATGAAACGTTACGAAAAAATATGAAACCTTACGAAAAAATGTGACACGTTACGAAAAAATGTGAAACGCTAATCAATATGAAACGCTAATCAATGTGAAACGCTAATCAATGATATGATATGAGTTGAGTTGAATTGAGTTGAGTTGAGTTGAGAGCTGAGAGCTGAGAGCTGAGAGCTGAGAGCTGAGAGTTGAGAGTTGAGTTGAGTTGATGGGGATGTTGAGGGGGTGTGGATATTTTTATTCCTGTTATTGTTACATTGTTAATGGACGGCATAAGTTAGTGAAGTTTTACTTCAGTAGTGTGGTCTAAAGCACAATCGTTTGTTTTAATGTGCGACATCTATTGACTTTTCTACATGTCTAGGATGAAAATCTAAGATCTCTAAGGTTCAGGTTAATCATTATATTGCTTGCTCATTGACATTGAAACTTCTATCAACTGCTGTACAATGTTGCATTTTAACACGTGCTAGTTTGGCAGACGTGAAACTAATAATAATTACCATAACGATAAGATTAACTTGTAAAAAGTCGTTTTTCAAAGTGACATGTCTCCGCGGGGGTTATGGCAGAGAAGATTAATAGTCACACAAAGTCAGGCCCGGAAAAAAAGACCTTGGTTTCTTCCACATTATAAATAATCGTAAAATTGATTATATTTTCTAAATATGGATTCCCACAATTAGATGCATTGCTGCAGAGGCATTCATAACAAGATAAAATAGGATCTTAAGGCCGTGAGAAACTATTTAAATGACTTTATAAATCACAATGTCGCATTCTTTGTTATCCTCGTATAACACACCTGAATTGATTTTGCCAAGGTATTTTAATAAACGCTTTGCTGAACTCATGTTGACTCGAGATAAGATTAGGTGAACACTAAATATTTCAGGAACAGTGATGTGTGTCATTGTTTCGCGATAAGGGTTATTCAATATCATCCGAGGAATATTTACTCGAACACTCATTTCCCTAATCTTCATACACCGCCTGCATTTGCCATTGAAGTTTTTTACGACCGAGAATACCCACATTATTATTTATAATAAATACGACATTCTTATAAAGTGACAATTTGTACTGCACGCGTACCTATTGTTACCGCTCACGACTTGAATGTTTCAGGAAGCGGCTAATCAATAATTTATATGATATTATTCATTGTAGCATTCTTGTGGATAATGTTCCGCGAAATAATAAAATAAATATAATAAAATTAAAGTACTGTGAGTTTCACAGTGATTGCCGTTCACATGTTTTGTCAATTTGATTTATTTTTATTTATATGCTCATATGTACAGTTTCCAAGTATCTTCTTCCTTGCACTGTCCCAACTCATCTAGGTAGGCTGTTGGCATCGGCTCTTCTCGTTCTCAGGCTATATCTTCTTTGGTTCTGGTATCGCTTTCATCCAGGCCGTTTCACTGTAATATTTTGTAGCATTGAGTCATCTAGGAGTTCTTTGGTCGCTGAAGCTCCATAGACATTGCCTGCTTCACTGTGTGGTCTGATGATCTCTCTCTTATGTGCCCTTACTATATCAACTTTCGATCCACCAAATTACTGTTTATGTCCGTGACACCCGGCTACCACGAATGCGTGAACTTTTAATCCTATATTTTGGTGATACTCCTGCCGACCATCTAAGCATTCACATTTCTCTAGAATTCCCTAGAGTAGGAGTCATATTCTAGGGAACACTATAGTTATATACAGTCCAGCATTCGGAGCCATACATTATCGCAAATACATGATAAATGCAGCATGCAAGTAGAGTGTAATGTAATTAGCAACTGTAAGTAAATGATTAAAACTAAGTAGTTATATTTTGTGAACACCTCGCTAGGAGAAACTCTGTTGAGGCGTTCGAATACATTTAAAAAGTATTATTCTGCCGTCATAAGTAGAAACACAGTATTTTCTTTGAGACTCTCAAGGAAAAACCCATGGCGGCAGTATTGTACATATATTAGGTTAGTAGTATGCTATCACAATATTATATATAAAAAAAATAAAAGGATATAATATTATATTTCTGTACCTTAAAGTATAAGCCACGTAAGGCAAACATACGTTATATTTAATATAACGTATTTTGCTGTAACAATATTCTTATTTTACAATTTGTTAAGATACATTTTTCGAATATTCAGGCGTTTTTTTTACAGAACTGAACACATTTTTTTTAATCAAAGCAACCCCTTTTTACTTTCATTGTTGTTTGAAACACAAAATACAATCAGATATCACAAATAAATGGAAGCTCCTCTCAACCTAACTTAACGCAGCAATTTTATTTTATTTTTATTTGTTTAAAATACGTAAAATATACATACATATAACAGATTTAAAAAATACAGATAGTTCTTAAAGCTAAAACACAAAACTACAAAAGGTGTATATATTTTTTTACAAACTACCCAACTAAACAAAGAAAACATTTCTCGTGTTTGGGTGGGGAAGGGACATTATAGATTAAGGATTTTCGGTAAAGAAATTATGTGGCTATGGAGATCGGCTTAATGGGGTAATAGAAAAGAAAGGAGTTAGGTTATGTAGTAATAATTTGGGTAAATATAACAGTCATGAAACAACCAATCTTCATTGAAGCGACGTTTGCCATAAGAATTACTTGAATCACTTACACCCCCAATTCCTGGAAAAATGCAAACCTGTCAAAGACCGAAAAATGACTTTACTAAAAAAAGTATAATTTTATTAATAAGTATGCCTTTACCATAGGAAATGCATTTTATTAGATAAAGCTGTACAGCTTTACAATATTTATGTTTATTGAAAATATATGCATTCATTGATGTTCCTGTTTTATATATTTGGTCAAATCTGAATATTATTGTACCGGTTCTAATAACGCAGCCTCTGATCAACAGGAAATCACCTAATATAGAAACACGTATAAATTATTGTACATTTTCTAAGAAATGTTTACTTACCGATCTCGTTAGATCCAGTTTGTAAGCCAGACTGTGTGGGATTAATTATTATTCAATTATTTATTATATAGTTTCAAAGACATCTCGAATAACAATCATTAAATCGATATATTCTAGTTAATCATTATACTTTATCTGTGCTTTGTTAGAAATGATAGAACTGATTACCAGCCGTGTTTTTTTTCATGGAAATGCGACATAAATCGTAATCTTCTTATTGTATTAAAATATGGTTAAATAATGTTTATCTTAATATTATTTAACCCCTCTGATTAATTTGTTCGCTTTTGGGAACAATTCAGGTAGGTCTCATAGAAATCGTTGGGTATTACTTATTATCAAAGTGAGAAATATGATTTAAACGTTGTTAGAAAGAGAGAACATCACGCTTTATATTCAAATCTAAGTATTAAAATGTACCTACACCTATATGAAATCAAATTTTCCAACCGCAATTTGAAAAAAATTTATGAAACTTTGTGATTTTTTTAATTAATTATTTTTACGTGAAACGACAAAAAAGTGAGGTGATGACAACGTTTATAATATTGTCTAATAAAACGTTTGTGTAATTTAATGATTTTTCGGTATCAGTAATTTTAGTTCTAAAAAACGTAAAGTGAGCCATTTTAAAAACTTTTTTTATCTTTGCATTAAAAATATATATGTATATTTAAAAATTTACATATTTATCTATAATAATAAAGTAGTTCATCACCTTTTGAAAACCGTTTTTGGCTTTTGGATACGTTCAGAAATATTCGATTTATTTGGATTTTATTGCAAAGCGAAAATAATTTGACCTTCTGAAGAAATGTGCCTGAGGTCTGAGGGGATGAAATTACTTGGCACTTTTTATAAATCGGTCGGTCGTAGTCAAACGCCCTTGAAGTGATTTTTCACAAAAAAACGGCGCTATACAAATTTTCAATTATTTTTGTTACGATTGTCTTGGTATTAAAATCATTTTCTCCGGTGAGAATCGAACCAGTAACCGTAAGATCGACAGTCAACTTGACCCGATAAATTTTTGATCTTAAAAGAGGATATATTTATCTTCTTTCCAAACTTGAAAAAAGACTATTAAAAATTTTTTTTTTCGAAATACTCGTACAAACATTTTCGGATAATGAATAATCTCACAACTTTTGAAAATCACCTACTACCAACACGCTAAGCGGAAAATTTTGCTTGTGTCGTTATTTTAGAACGAAGCCAGCCGAGGAATTGAACACACGAAGCCAGGTGTGACCCAAACGCGATGCCAACTCACCCACTGACCGGTCCTATATTACTACCAACACCTCTGCCATAGGTCACCCCAAGTGGTTCGCGGTGATTTTTGTCCGGAACTTGGCGGCGGATGACCAACTGCGTGATCGGGAGAGACTGGTGGATGGAAACTTTTTGACCTCTCCAGCAGGACTCTCTCGGAACATCACCTTGCATTGCAGTGGGAGGGATAGATTCATACGTCCTTTACTTCTGGACACATTGACCCCAAGATTCCAACCCACCCCTCAAACCTTTTTCCTTCCCAGAACTTCCTCTCCTTACTTTTCTAAAACGACTCTCCACACAGCGTCCCCCAAAGATGACATAGGCCCTGCGGGGAATTATTTTTCTCTACTCCCCTGTGTGGAGCAAATGTGAAAAAGTAATTATTCAATTTTTATAAGAAAAACTTTCTTTTTATACTTTTTTGAAGGTTATTCCCACCAGTGAAATATATCATATTTCACTGATGTTTTTGTTTCTTGTTTCTTGTTCTCTTTCATGTTTTCGTTTAGATTATTATTGTTAACTTATTCTAATATGAGTAATTATTATTCACTTGTAAACTATTTTCACAATTTTCTCATTTCCTCTTGACGAATCTGCATAATAGGAAAATGCGTTGAAATTGGAAATTCCGTTAAATGACTCAAACTGTAACTAACTTATTTACACAGCCTTCTTCATTGATGGATGGTTTTCCACCTTTGCGGGGAAACGAAGAAATGACACGAACCAAAATAATCCAATTGTTACAATGTACTTTCCTTGAAACATCGTTAATTCGTTACCTGTCCGTGGCGAAACTCACGAGTTAGAATCACGATGAGTGTTTTAATAGGTGTTTTTCATATTACTAATAGTATGTGGGAGATTGCAGTCATAAAAGATTATGACTTCGCGGATTTGACACGGATGGTCAGTTATAAGTCATAAGTTACCTTTTATGGGAATTATATTTGTGCAATCGGAACAGAAGGATCTAATGCAATTTAGGTCATTTGAAATAATTCCTTTTTTGTGATAGTTTTTCCAATTATTTTTGTTTATTCAGAAGGTAAAACCCGTTCATCATTTTTAATGAATTGATTAAATTGAAGGTTTTCTGAAAATTTATTTTATTTCTAGAAATTTATAGTTGCTTTAATTCAAGTGTCAATGCGTATCTTAATCTAATGAGCGCTTTTAAAATTATCGTGACGTTTCTCGGTTACGGTACCGTGACGGCATAAAAAGGCAATAAACGTTCCTTATCAAAATAATGCTGCAACTCTTTGAAAAGATGAGATACACAATGTACGTAGGTCTGTTTCCTCCAAAGGAAAAAAGTCGTCATTTTCTTTAATCTCGCTCTCACACGGCATCGTGACGTCTCCGTAGACCCAATAATACTACAAGACGTGACGATAATTTTGAAAGTATGGAAAATAGTTACAAGGATAATATTGAAGTGTGCGTGAATTCCAAAAATTCAAAAATGTCAAATGTCAATTCGCTGATGGTTTTACTTTTGTTCTTAAACATATAATGCTGCAGTTTTTTCTTACACACTAAATCAAGGGTGGACAACCCGCGGCCCGCCGGGTGTCTACTGGTGGCCCGCAGGGCATATGCACACATTTTTTTCCATTAGTGAACATAAAAACGGATTTCTCAAAAATATTGTCTCGGCAAACTATTACTAGGCGTGTCGACGACATTGGAAAACACATTGAAGATAATTTGAAAAATCGAGCATCTAAGTTCATTTTTTTTGATCTAGCATTGGATGAAAGCACAGACCTAACTGATACCGCCTAAGTGGCTATTTTTAGCAGGGGTGTTGATGTCCATTTTAACAAAATAGACGAATTAGTGGCACTGTATCCACTTAAGGACACTACTTGCTCACGAGATTTGTCAGGAGCTGTTATATCAACGTTGAATCGCTTTTCGTTACAACTCAACAACCTATCGGGCTTAACAACAGATGGTGCTCTAGCAATTGATTGAAAATGTTTAGTAAAATTGATTAAAAATGAGGCCTGCAAAGTTGGTAATATTTCGCTGCTAAATTTTCATTGTATTATTTATTCATCAGGAGAATTTAAGTTCCTTAAAATAGATATGTCACGAAGGTGGTCATCAAAACAGTGTACTTTATTAAATCGAAGGGGTTGAATCACCGTCAGCTCCAAGAGTTTCTCAAATTGTGGATTCACAGTATAATGACGTTACATTTTATGTAGAAGTAAGATGGCTGACCCGTGTCAGTTAAAAAGACCCGTGTCAGTTAAAGTCATGTTAAAAAAAGTGAATGATTTGAAGCAAGAAATATAATCATTCTTCGCAAGCAAGTCAAAAAGTATTCCAGAATATGAAGACAAGGAGGGGGTTAGCGACTTTGCATTTCTGGTCGATATAGTTAGCCACCTAAATGTTGTTAATGAAAATGTCTACAAGGGAAAGATCAACTAATTAATAACATTTATGATCTTATTTCCGCATTCCAAATAAAACTTGGGCTTTGGGAACAACAGGTTAAGGACAAAAATCTTCACTCACTTTCCTACATTATTATTGCAGCCAGATGTCACACAAATCTCATAACCGATTACAAGTTTTTTTAAAAAGCATCGTGTGTTTTGTGCTGCATTTGCAACGCTATTCTCCGTAGACGTGAATTTATTGCCAGGAATTTTACCAATGGAACATTGTGAAAAGTGTTGTGATGCACAGTTAAAGGGGAAATTCAATCAGGTTGTTTTTGGAAAAGTCTTACAAAACATATTTGGACAAGGATATCCTGCATTTTACAAACATGCTCTATCGATGATTTCGCTATTTGGAAACACTTACACGTGTAAACAGCTTTTTAGTAGAATGAAGCATATTAAATTTCAAATGAAAACACGAATCACTGATGAGCATTTGGAAAACTGTTTGCGTTTAGCAACAACATCAATCGTTATCAAAATTTATACACTTAGTTCTGTCAAACAAAATCAGACGCCTTACCAAAATTTATTGTATTATGTTTATTTTGTATTATTATTTTTTATATTGCCTATTATCTATTAAATATGTTTGATTCTCATTTTTGCTATATCTTCTTAAAAAAACAATATGTTCTTGTTTGCTTTGAATAATAAAGGATTTTTTTTTGTGCGGCCCGATAGGAAATCTCATTTCTAAAATCTGGCCCGGCTGCTGAAAAGGTTGGCCGCCCATGCACTAAATAATAACAGTCGATAATGAGACAAACGGTGAATGTATGTCTGCACCCTGCAAAGGAAACATACAATCATTATCACCCATAAAAGTACAAAGAATGCGCCGCGCCGTGACTGAGCCGTAATAAGATATATCTAAATAATAACAGTCGATAATGAGACAAACGGTCAACGTATGTCTGCACCCTGCAAAGGAAACATACAATCATTATCATACATAAAAGTATAAAGAAAATGAAACGAAAAAATTCCCGTCGCCGCGCCGTGACTGAGCCGTAATAAGATATATCTGTTTCCTCCAAAGGAAAAAGTGGTATTTTGGTGGAAACAGTCACACGTTTTTTATATCTCAAAATTATTTTATGTGTAAGAAAGAGCTGCAGCATTATAATGATAAGGAACCTATGTTTTTTGCAGTCGCGGTACCGTAATCGTGAATCGTCACGGTAATTATAATAGCGTCAATTAAGTTTATTTTTTACATTTTGTAACCGTTATTTTTCGTTTATAAACTAAAATGCTTTGTTAGTAGCTATACTTATAAAACGCAATTCTGAAAAATTTGAATATCATTTATCTTTGTAACTATAATTTTAAAATTTAATCTTGACACACATATCTTAGAAAAGATTTATAATCCTGGGTAAAATAATTAGGAAGATATTATGCTAAGAGCTGGGGGCATCTTCGGGCTGGTATATTATAAACTTTTGCTAACGCACGTAGCGTGACAAAGACGGGAACCCCAAAAAAGAGAAACCAGATATCATCAAACCTTGAAGCAAAACAAGTAGAAACAAGTTGAAATTTTGTTTAACCACAATATTACGACGGAATTCCGTCATGATTTAACGTTTTCAGAAATACATATAATAAAAATTATTACATTACACAACTGTATACAAGCCTAGTGTTGAATCATTTATTGGATAACAAACACCTTTGCCATATACGAGTATCACACTAAATGGTTCGCTACGTTTGGTGACTTAGCAGAGGTGTCCGGGTTCGTGGGGTGAGGTTTGTCCGGGTTTTGGCGCAGGATGCATCTGCCCACCAGCTGCGTGGCAGGCCGGATCGGGAGAGACTGGTTGAGGGAGATCTTTTGACCTCTCCAGCAGGACTCTCAGCAGGATTTGGACCGCAGTGGAAGGGATGAATTCGTTCGTCCGTCACTTCTGGATAGACTGACCTCCAGATTCCTACCCACCCCTCATACCTTTTTCCTTCCCAGAACTTCCTCTCCTTCCTTTTCCTAAAAAGACCCTCCACACAGCATCCCTAAAGATGACGTAGGCACTGAGGGGAATTATTTTTCTCAAGGCCTCCTGTGTGGAGCTATTGTAAAAAAAGGTTGCATCTGCTCACCAGCTGCGTGGCAAGCCGGATCGGGAGAGACTGGTTGAGGGAAATCTTTTAACCTCTCCAGTAGGACTCTCTCGGAACATACCTTGAACCGCAGTGGGAGGGTTGGATTCATACGTCCGTCGCTCCTGGAGACACTGAACCCCTACCTACCCCTCTTTCCTTTATCATGTATCTCCTTCCTTTTCTCAACAAACCCTCCCCACAGCATCCACTACGATGACATAGGCACTGAGTAGAATTATTTTCCTCGGGGACTCCAGTGTGGAGCTGATGTCCAAGCGATGATCGTAAAATATCCATCTAATGGGCCACCTACAACAAACAAGTGCACGGCGTTAATACCTAATGTCACCAGACGTCCCGTTTTCACGGGGACAGTCCCGTTTTCAGGCAGCGGGTTCCGGTGTCCCCGAACACAGCGTCGGGACGCCAAAATGTCCCGTTTTCGAAAAGAAAGAAACTCATAGTAGAATTTTAAAATATATAAAAAAGCGCTCATGCGTTTTATGCGCCTACAAAAACATACCGATGATTTTGAAATACATAAATATATACAATATCGAACCCTAATATGACATGAAAAAAACATTACTATCTTGTCAATAGTATTGTATGAAAGCGTGAGGCACCTAAAATGAATAACTTTAAAAGATATTTAATTTAATTTATTAAGAGGTTAGAATTCCAATAATCCATGCGCTTGGTAGCTGCAGGATCAATTAGTCCAGCATCTTTTGCTCATAAGGCGATTTTTCGCGAAATAAGCGATATAAAAGTTGTCCAAAATATTATTATTATTCTTTTTTTTGGTGTCCCGGTTTGGGGGAAAAAAATGGTCACGTTATTAATACCACATAAAATTAGTATAATTTTATCATTGCGGGTAAGTCTTGTAATCAAAATGTCAGCTACCAAAAATGAACACTGACTAAGAGCGAATTATTTTATTAATAACACTACTTTTTGTGGATATCCCCTTAATGTTAGAAAGCAAAGCGTGTCTATTTTATTGCAGATAGAATAATAAAATATGACGTGCAAGTTGATAGTAGCAGAAGTCGGGGATGCCCAAAAAGTAATGGTAGGATCAAGTGAGTCACATAATTTAGTTGTCATGATTTGGAATAACAGAAAATATGTGTGAATGTTATGTTACGATTCTGAATGATGGTCTTTCTCATTTCTTTGAGAAAATTGTACAATTCCTCGATTGAATTAATAAAAAAATGTAATGTTTAAAAAAAATGTTAATACCTAGAGTTCGAACTGCTTCCCGCCTGGAGCCTATGAGACCATGGCATCCTCAATTCGGGTATGTTGGGAGGCTTAAGGTATTAGGAAGGGGAAGGAAGGGGAAAAGGAAGGTGGGGAAGTACCTGGCTATTCAGATCTAATCACCAAACACGGCGACGGCTAATTAAAGCTAAATTTCAATTCAATGACGCTTCAATGGTGGTCTTACACCATGGCGATACTGAGAGTATCATCCACTCTGGAGCGTGCTGCAAATATACCTTATTTTGTTTTTTTTTTTTAATTATTAAATTGTGAAACAACGCAAATAATATTTGCTTATAATATTAATAATAAAAAGTTTATTCATCAATAGATTTTTTACAGTATTATACATTTTGTTATGTTCTATTAATAAAAAGGTCACTGCTCAATTACAATTCAGGATTTCTCGCGGAATGCAGCTGGTTTTCAGCAGTGCCACTAGTGCACTATCGCTAGTCGAGAGCATTGCCCCTCGACCACAGAGGCCGTCAAACGTAAAATATTTATGGTTTATAATTAAGTGGGGTACCTACCTACAAATCCTACGATTCCAGATAAAATTTTGAGATTTTGATTTAATTTAAGAGAAAATTAGAAACATATTTTTTACTACTGTACACATAAATACTAGCTATCAAATTTTGTAAGTATGTATTGAAAATTTAAAAATACTCTCGAATGTTGTGTAATTATGTAGATATATATAGTATATTATTGGTGATTCTAAATCACAATTCGGATTTATTTACATAGTATAAGTCGCTCACGCTGTCTGTGCGCTTAGATCTTTTAAACTACCCAACGGATTTTCATGCGGTTTTCATCAATAGATAGCGTGATTCATTAGGAAGGTTTTTAGGTACAAAATTTGTCAAGGTTTTGTGTAAATTGGTTGAAATATATAATATATCTGGCTAAGCGGCAGCGGGCAGCTGGCTGGCAAAAGGGCAGTGTGGATTTGATTTAATAGAAGGTTGGGTAGTGACGTGGCGTTGTGTTTCGTTGTCCGGGTCTGCTAGTAGTATAAGATATTATGTTCCATCATGTCAAGTAATGCAAATGTTCGACCTTCTGGTGGCTAATGTCCCGAACAACGAACACCCCGAAGCGTTTAAATCCACATCATCACAACACCACAATACAAAACAACACAACACAACAACTAGACATTGTGAAATTACACGCTTCTCCAACAATTTGTACACGGAAATAAGAGCCATGATTAGCTACAAACATATTTTAAGTATTGTTGTCTTAATTCTGTGGATAGAGCGAAGCGAATAGAACATTATTTAAATCGTTTTCACAAATTGAGGTGAGATGGAGGTTACAGGAAAATTAAATGAACAAATTGAACGAATAATTTGAATCAAAGGGAATCCTCGAATTATTCTTGCTTAGTTCTACGGGGTATTGAGGGACGTACATTATTTAGAGTAAAAAATATTAATCAAATTTTGATCTCTGGTGCCTTTTTTTTTTCTTCAAAATCAAACAAAAAAAATCTTCTACGTGTCGTCACTGGTCACTCAACCGAATAACTAACCAACCCCTCACTCAGCTCCTAACTGTTCAACACATACCTACTTATTTTTTAATATATTTAGTTTAAAAAACATCAAAAATGTCACCGGAGATCAAAATTTAATTTATATTTTTATTCCAAATAATGTCAGGAATCACGGGTTAATCTTAATACTCTGTGTACCTTCTTATATTTGAATGAATTAATTCGTATACGAGTAATGAATATTTTTGTTTATTTTTTAAGTTCCACCTAACCCACGATCAACATATTAAAAATACTCTTCAACGACTGAATTATCAATTTCGTTCTTTTTAGTGGAGTATTGTATAAGAAAGTCTTTTATAAATAATGAATTTACCTTGATTATTGTAATTTACTGTATTAATATGTCAAAACAGCGAGAATATTATAATAATAATAAATAATTGGAAGGCTGAGCTCTGGCGTAATGAAATTTGATCATTGTTAACGCATCAGTCAACATTAATTTTTTTCATTTTAAAAGAGGTGACAAGATGTCATCTAGTTATTTTATTTTATTCATTTCATAAAATTTTATCGGTTACAGATTTTTTGTTTTTTTTTTTGGCTAGCACACTAGGCTAATAATGCCCGTGTTGTGGTAGTCATACATTTAATATTTTAAATAGGAATTAAAAAATACTATTTTATTGAAACAGATAATTAAATACACTAAATAAAAATTAAGAATTTCATAAAAAAAGTAAGTGAAAAATAAAGAAAAAAAAATATTTTGAAGAAAAATAGAAATAAAAATGAATATTCTAATTTTGAAATAAATAAACTAATAATAAAAATTAAGTGTCAAAGTTGATCTGTTTGTGGCTGAGATGGCATTGCGTTTGGGTCCCACCCATACGTTCCGTGTTAGATTCCTCGGCTGGCTAAGTCCTCCATCACGACACAAGCATTATTTTCCGCTTACTGTGGTAGTAGGTAGTGCGTGTAGTAGTATGTAGTAGTACGCTTTTGGTGGTAGTAGGAGATTTTCCAATATTATCAGGTTATTCGTAAAACGGGAATGTTTGACTTTCTTTTCAAAAAATAAAAAGAAGAGTGTCTGTAGCGGGTGGCGTGGATTTAATTATATACAAACCTACAGTTTTATTCCAAGATTGATTAAATTTTAGCAAACTTGACCTTCAAAACAATAGACAAGTCACTGTCTACATTAGATTTCGAAAAACCACACCACCCACTTTTCCCACTCGACGTTTTAGACTTGTTCAAAAATATCTACATCTGATTTCGAAAAACTCTGTGTAAAGCGCTTACAACGCCGGGACCACAGCTAGTTAATTCTACAATTACCAATAAAATGTTTAATTAGAAAAAAGGGTAAAACAATGTATGATCGTGTGAAAAATGTGGATATCCGCGAAGAATGTAAGGCTGATGTAAGCATAATGAGTAAGATTAAGAAAGGGACCCTCAGATGGTTTGGGCATGTAGAGCGAATGAACGAAGAAAGTAGTGTAAGAAGAATATACGACATAAATTTGAATGGTAGAAGAAGTCGGGGACGTCCGAGGAAGACATGGCACGATCAAGTGAATCAGATACTTCAGTCGGGCCATCTCAAAAGTCAGAATAATAGAAGAGAATGTATGAGACGATGTATGGATGTGAGTGAGGCAAAGAGTGTGTGCCAAGACCGAGTTTTTTGGCGGTCCGTCCTCTCTGCCTACCCCTGCGGAGAAACGGCGTGATGGTTAGTTAGTTAGTTTTAGAAAAAAGGGTATTGAAACTAGGGCGAAACCCAGTAGAAGCTATTTTTGTAAATATAAGATAATAATATTACCCACATATTATATCAATAATGTTGCAAGTTATGTGGCTTGCGTAGACTTCTCGGAAGCTTTCGTAATGCGCCGCTCCCGCTCGGCGGCGCTTTTCGTTAAATTTAGTTGACATCATTCCGGAACCAAACGGTTTACGCGGGAAAGTTGCTATCCTTGCCAGAATGTGACGGGAAATTATCAAAGTTCATTGACTTCCAATTTCGCTAGCTTTTATCGAAATCCACGAAGATAGATGACAATGTATTCTGACGGTGATTAAAACAATTATAAATATTTATATGGCTTATAACAGCCCTTGACCCATTTTAAAAATTATTTACGAAATCCATGTAATTAATGGCTTTAGAGATTTTATCGGAGCGTTTTATTTGTATTTTCCGTTTTATGGATAAAAATAAGCGCAACCATCAATTTTTGTCAACATAAATAAAGCAACGGTGATTTTGAATATCTCAAGCCTATGTTTCTCTCAAAAACAGGTGTTGTAAATCAATTTGGGAGGTGCGTAATGCCGCCCGGGAACCGGGAACCAAAACCCCTGCTGTAGGTCACCCAAAGTGGTTCGCTACGTTTGATGACCTAGCAGGGGTGCCCGGGTTTACGGTGTGAGGTTTGCCTAGGTCTTGGCGGCGATGTGTTTGTCCACCTGCTGCGTGGCGGGCCGGAGAGGAAGAGAGTGGTTGAGGAAAATAGACCTCAGCCGGATCCTCGGGCCGGGGGGGGGTCGATTCATACGCCCGTCACTCCTGGACTCATTAGTCCCTAGATTCCTAAGAATCCTAAGTACCCCTAATGCATTTTCTTTTCCGGAACTTCTTCCTTAAATGACCCTCCATCTCCACACAGCATCCCCAAAGATGACAAGACCTGAGGATTTCATTTATTTTTTCTAATAAATTCGTTAATAATTAATATGCAAATAATTCAATATTATATCATATTAATAAACTATAGTTAATTCTCTCGTAGATAATCTTTATTAAAATATCTCGTAAATTTATATTATATTTTCCACAAGCCATCGGATTTTTAAGCACAGATTATGGAAACATTTTATTTCAACAATTATTAGAAGATACAACTATTTACTTGAAAAAATTAGGTTCTTATTTTGTGTAAACTAAGTAATTAATGCGTATTTAGATTGAAACAAAACTTCGCAAACGACAAATACACAAAAAAATATTAAATGGCGACAAAGGAAAAGTTTTATTTAATTAATCACAAGCTTGTATCGTAACTTTGTAAGGCATTTAACCGCAATGCTCAGAAGTTAAGATTTAAATTTCTGATAATAAATGCTAAAATTATTATAACTGGTTATTTATAATTTTAAGTTTTAAGTAGTAATTTATTGTTCTCGGTTTTATGTAGAATGTAGATAAACACTATCTAAGTTCTAATTTCAGAGTTAAGCAGTTTTCAGAAAATAAAGACTCATCGTTCTTATCAGGTGTAAAATAATTCTGTAACGAAAAAGTTTTTCTTAGTGGTCTTCTATTTTATTAGCAGATTATTTTGGCCTTGATTTTCTGGTGGATATGGATAACTATATCTACAAATATTCACAGTATATAAGTATGTATCTTTAAACTATATAACAACACCTGCTTTTATCATAATTCATTTTTGCTTATAAAAATATTTATTCCGAAAATGATAAACTTTTTTCAAAAATATTAAATTATTATTGATCTGAAAAATTATCGATGAAAATACACGAAGGAAAATTGTTTCGCAATGTTTATACCCCTTTTACTGGAAATGCTACTACCGTAAAGTTTTTCGGATTTATAGTCGAGCGTAGGTAGGAGAATATGTGGTAGAGAGCCTTACTCCTCGACTAGGCTCTCTACTAGTAATCTGAAGGTAGCAGGTTCAAATACGTAAATTTTCTTTGATCGAATTGTGTTATTTCATAATTTAATCATTTAAAATAATATAAGGTATGAAGTAGATTTTTTTTTAACATTAGCTCCACACAGGAGGTCCTGAGGAAAATTATTTCCAGCAGGGAAAAAGTCATCTTAGGGGATGCTAAAAGGAGGGTCGCCCTAAGGAAATGAAGGAGAGGACGTCTGGGGAGGAAAAAGGATTGAGGAGTGAGTAGGAATCTGGGGATCGGTATGTCCAGGAGTGACGGACGTATGAATCCATCCCTCCGACTGCGGTGAAAGGCGATGAGTTGAAATGTGATGAGAGGTAAAAATGTCCCTCTCTTTCAAACCAGTCCCTCTCGATCCCGCCACGCAGCAGGTGGGCAGACACATCCGCCGCCAAAACCCGGAAAAACTTCACCCCGTGAACCCGGGCATCCCTGCTAAGTCATCAAACGTAGCGAACCTTTTGGGGTGACCTATGGCAGACGTTTTGGTTTTTCAAAAAATGATACCTATACCCGCCCAATGACATTAATACTACCCGCATCCCAAATTTAATAAATTCATTGATTCATTGCGGTTAAAACACACGAACCTTATGTCACCGACATACCTAGCATAAACCAAACGTCAATTTTTCGTACCGGATACTTTATATCTATGTTCATAGAGTAGATTAAATCAAATTTAACAAAGAGATCGCTCATCACTTGAATATGGCGCGTCATACTTCTCGTATGACCTAAGATTTATAGCTTTCTTCCTGTCTTCTGATATTGTCATAATTAACTAAAACTTTTGGAAACATATTATAACACTTATTATTATTTCCAAATGACAAGCCTTTTCCGTGTATTTGAACTGTGTTTCCTAAGAATTAATGTGCAATTTGAAGAGGATTATGTTTGATGGATGTGGAATGTGATGTGTGATAGACCTACAGCCGCGGCGTAGCTAGTTTTATTAATAGATTATACAAGAATGCTTGAAAACCCCACATTCTTGAAAATAGGAATGAAGAAAATATAATTATGTATTATTGTGTTGCGGAATTATGTCACTTAAAAGTAAATAAAATTAATATCTTGCCATGCAGGCCGTTTGGAATGTGTCAAACAAATCTACTTTACCATGCACACATTTCTTCATACACATTAATACAAACTCTTTTGTTGTTATGACTCTTGAAATGTCCCTACTCAAGTATTTCACTTAGGGGGTATTTCACCATCCTCCTTATAGATTATTCATACCGTAATGTACATTTTAGATTAATTATACGGGATTTATATATTTAAAATGTCTGAGTTTACTATTCGGCACTTCACCTATGAATAATGGCTACATATAGAATAAGTTAGCCGAGTTTTTTTACCAGTTGTGAGTATTTATTTGTTTATTTATTAATATTCGTTAAATGTATGGACAAGCTATGAGGAGGATGGTGAAATACCCCTAACTATATAATCTCCTATTATCCATTAGCGGTTCGTGCCTATCTCATTAGAGAAGTTCAATCGGAGATTAAAAAGGGAAAAAATAAATCCCTCATGTATGTACATACATTATTAAAAAAAGTTGGTATTTTCCATATCATAAATATTTTCACCTAGATCTATAGAAATTTCCACCAGATATTGACGACCAAGCAACAATTCACAATTCGGAGATTCATTAAAACATGTGAGTAAAGAATATAATGTTGTAGATTACAAATATAGTTTTAAATGCAAAAATCACAATTTACCCAAGAAACTTTTCGTTTTTAAAAAGAAAAAAGTAACATATTTAGCATTTAAGTTATTTTAATGATAACTTAAAATAGGTTAACCACTGACAAAAATCTGTTGGTTTTTGTAAAATACTATTCTGTACATGTATAGTGTTAACAAATACCGCTAGTAGATTCTCTTGCAGGTCTACTGTTGGATATTTGCATCGTTGGAAAAATCTTATAATTTCTAATTTGTAATATTTTTTTACGTTCAATACATGGTTTATACTCGTATTAAGAGGACATTACCAGAGAAACCAGAAATATGTCATTTTTAAATCAGTATTTAGACTTATTGACTCGTTTCCACAAAAAATTATAAATTGATTTTGAAAGATTGTTCTTTTATCTAGTAAAGGTATGGATAAAATTTTGAGAAAAAATGTTTATTTTAAGTATAATAAGGTTATACCATAGGTCGTTGGCAGATTTGTTATATTTTCAAAAAAGTACATGTATTATACAACACCAATTTCAAATCATATAATCATGCAGTAAAATAAATCAATACATTATCTGGTAAAATTATTTGTCAGAATTTTAATTTAAGTTTAAATAAAATTATTAAAAAATATATACGTACATGTGTTTCTTGACGAAAATTGGTCCGTTTGTTTATTTATTTGCGCACTTACTAACTAATATATTTCAGATTTTTTTACATACTTATTTTGCTAAGACATTATTGACAAATCATAAATAATTTTAATGGAAAAATAATTTTAGGGTGTATTTAATATTAATTAATTTACAGCTTCGCGTTTCACAATTTTTCTTATCGACGACAACACGAATCGAGAGCGCTCATTCAGACCGCAACTGCGGCCACTGGCGGTTGTCTTCGCGGCGCTCTACATCGCAACATTTTCAAACGAATAACGAAGCAAAATAAATAGGATTTCATGTTTGTAAAATTCATAGGGTTGCCCCAACGCAAAATTTCATGTTCATTGAATATTTTTATGATAAAATTTTTATAATTTTGAAATTTTTTTATTGTAAATTATTCTTACGTGAATACCGCACAAGAGTCCCAACTGCTCCAAAATATTTATTTTCAAGTAAAACTTCTTTACGCACGCTCGACACTTGGGGGGTAAGCTGGTAAATGTGTTACGAAAAGTGGTGATTGTTACGAAAAATTTCCTTCGAACGGTAATCGATGCGAACGGTGATCGATTGCTAGGTGGGTCGTGCCTTTACGCACGCTTGTTATTCGTGTTATTGTTTTATTGTTAATAGACTATTTTTGCGTAAATAAATAGATAAATTAAATTATTTAAAAATATATACGTACATGTGTTTCTTGACGAAAATTGGTCCGTTTGTTTATTTATTTGCACACTTACAAACTAATATATTTCAGATTTTATTACATACCTATTTTACTAAGACATTATTGACAAATCATAAATAATTTTGATGGAAAAATAATAAACACGAGAATCGGGTATGGGTACCACCGCCCCGGGAACCAATTATTAGATAACCAACACGTCTGCCATAGGTCATCCCAAGTGGTTCGTAACATTTGGTGACTAGCAGGGGTGCCTAGGTTTAAGGGGGTGAGGTTTGTTTAGGTCTTGGCAGCGGATGCGTCTGCCCACCAGCTGCATGGCAGGTCGGATCTGGAAAAGTTAAGGGAGTCCCTTTGACTTCTCCAGCCTTACTCTCTCGGAACATCGCCTTGCACCGCAGTGGGAGGGATGGATTCATACATCCGCACTCCTGGACACGCTGACCCCCAGATTTCTACTCACCCCTAATTTCCCTTTCCTTCTCCGAATTTCCTCTTCTTCCTTTCCCTAAAACGACCCTCCACACAGCATTCCCAAAGAAGAGATAAGCAGTGTGTCGAGCGAGTGTAAAAAAAACGGTCTCTCCCGATCCGGCCTTCCATGTAGTTGGTGGATGTACCTTCCAAATTACTGATACCACCTATTGACGGCCGGCGTGGTCAAGGGGTAAGGCTCTTGACTAGCAATCTGAAGGTCGTGGGATCGAATCCCGGCATAGGCAAATAAATTTTATTTGACTAATTTGGGTTATTTCACAATTATTTAATTTAAAAATAATATATTTGCGTCACGTTTTAGAGTAAAAGATACTTTCAGTATCGCCCTGGTGTAAGACCACCATTCAGAATTGAAACGTTGTTTATGGACCAGATCTGAATAGCCAGGTAATTCCTCGCCTTCCTCTTCCCCCACCACCTTCAGCCTCGCAATATACCCCATAGTCACGTCATAGTCTCACTGGCTCCAGTAGGAGCATTTGGGTCTCTTGTGCGGTATTCAGATAAATATAAAATAAAAAATTGTGCATACGAATAAATATTTCAAAATGAGACATTTTTTACAATCCAACTGAATATTACACTTTTTTCATAAATATACCGCACAAGAGTCCCAACTGCTCCTGTCTGGAGCCAGTGGGACTATGGCATCCCCAATTGGGGTATGTTGTAAGACTGAAGGTAGTGGGGAGGGTAAAAATATAAGGAAGAGGAAGGTGGGGAAGTATCTGGCTATTCAGATCTGGTCACCAAACACGGCTAAAGACATTTCAAGCAACGTTTCAAATCTTAATGGTGGTCTTACACCAGGGCGATACTGAGATATCTTTCGCTCTAATGGCCGTAAAATAAAATTAAAAAACAAAAAACCAAAATATTAAAAAGAATATAACAAATTGTTTATTCATGTAGGTATCTACTTAATACCTACTGTGTTTACGCATTTCACTTGTATCTATTTATGTTTATGCACTTCAATATACAAATTACAAATAACTACTACTAATTAAAATTCTGGAAGCGAGAATAGTAATATAAAGTAGTAATAGTAGCGGGTAGCCCTAGCTCGCGTGAACAAAACCCTCAAAACTCGGATTGCCGCGGAACGAAATTTAGTTCTGAAAACGCCCGCTCGCGAGCCCTGATGTGTTAGCGCTAGTGTCGGAATCGAAGTTGTCATGTGCTGGTTATTTACTCTTAAACGGTTTTAAATAAATTGGTAATATTGGAAGGATGTTACGAGATCGGAAGGCCATTGGAACATTGAATGATCTCCAGTGTTTAACACCCTCGCCCTTTTTTGGTCCCCTGCACAAAGCTCTCCAAGTTTTTCTAAGCTTCGGATTTTGTTTGAATTTGACCGAAAGCTCTGCGTAATGTTTATAATTATAGCTAGAAGTAATTATTTTGTAATTTTGCCCATACATGAGACTAATATGTGTAGTTCGGTAGACGTGTTCAGGATTAGGTATAACACTGAGTTCAAAATTTAAGTAATTATATATCTATTAATGAGTGTTGTCGAAATAAATATAAATATGTCGTTTAATGTTTACAACTTTGTTTATTTTGTGGGATACAACTTTAATTTTCGTACCGCCTGAAATACCCTCCTTTCGCAACGATTTATTTTAAAAAGTTCACAAATATTTCATAAATTATAAATTGCTTTATTTTACTTTTCTGTTTATTTATACGACTTCGTTTATATGCAGTTTAGTCACAATGAATGCAACCATTTACTTTTTTATGAACAATTCGTTTTAATCCATATTTCCCACCAGCCGCAAGTACCTTTGTAAACTGAAGAAGAAAAGGTTGTTTTCTTGATGCGCCCAAGTGGGCGGAACCGCCTCCCGCGGGGAGGTGGGGACGGGGGGGGAGGCACCTGCCGCCCAAGTTATAAGCCTCCCCCCTCGCGCCGCGCTCAGTCAGACCAGTGACGCCGCCGCAGTAAGGCTTGCTAGCAATTCCGCGCCGCAACCGCTAAACTCTCTAAAAACTTCGAAACGCGTTGAAAAAAATTCTCATGATTTCTACAGGCGCTCTGGTTTTGTCAGCAGTGAGCTTTTTGATTCAAATGATTATTTTCCCGACGGGCATAGTGTAGTACGATTAACTGTTAACAAGTTTGCCGCGAGTGACGTGGCTGTGTTTTGATAGTTTTAGAGTGGTGTTTAGGCAGAAACGCGTAGAGTGTTTGCCAAGTTTTAGTGACGCATCGAGTGCAATTGAGTGTGGAGACCAAGGGGTAGTTTCAGCAGAGGGATGGTTGTGAGCAAACACATCAGCATGGAGTCCGCCCCCCTTCCCCCGGGCAGGCACAGGCTCTACTTCCCAAAGAAGGTAAACAAACTAACCGGACACATACCTGTAGTTTCTTCGATGTTTTCCTCATTTCTTTCTACAAGTACATACTCTCAAGTTGCACTCCGCTAATAAAGCCTTATTTTTTGCAGCGGTTGATGAAGAATTATTGTTTTATTTGTTTCAATATAGACAAGAATAAAATATTACGTATCGCGGATGTATCATGAATGTACAATAAAAATAATAATTTGTGTAGCAGAAAATCATAATTAATGATAATCTAATTATCTAATACCCACAATACTTCAATCTTAGTTGATAAACGTAGGTATTTATGAGTATTGTTATCGATTATCTTAAATACCTAATTTATATTTTATCTTATCATTTTTTTCTCAAAATCGCAAACCAACAACAAATTTTTGGAAATCATTAATCACTCGATTTAAAACACCAATAAAGTTTAGTCGTGTCGAATTTTTAAGCGAAAACTTTGGACAAAAAATAATGTACTTGACACAAAATTATGTATGCATTTAATTTTCATTACGTTTTTATGTGATGTTCAAATGATAAAAAATGATCCTCGTCACAATATTCAAAATTTATAACTTGATTTAAGTATATTATTTGAATATTTTGCACAAATATTTTTTCAGACTGTCAAACAGTTGCAATCTAAAGTTTATAAGATTTATTAAAACCGTCGCGTCGTACAGTAGGTTGCAAAAATAATGTTAGTTTTCTTAGCATTTTAAAAGGGTGTACCTGCAGTAAGTACCATTCTCAGGTGCCCACTCAACCCTTGACCCATTATGGACCATAGAGCTTGCCATAAAAATACCAAAACGTCTTCAGCCCTCAATGGCCAGGTAATAAACTCTCACCCAGGGCGCCCGAGGTTCCACTACGTTACAACTTATCCATAATCCCAAACAAATTCCAACTCAGAGAACAATGCAAGGCAGAATTCATCTGGTCTGTGGAATGCTATTTGGGTATTGCTATTTCAGATCTGAGAACGGAACGTAAGAATGTCAACATTCAAAGAAATAATGTAACCCACTGGACCTTCACGATCCTTTTCTGTATATTTTGAGAACTTGTTTTGAAATAATAGAAACAAACGATTATAATAAACAGCGAAAAGGTAGATTTGAAGTTAAGTTCTCAGTAACATTCTTGGAACTGTAAACTGCCTGTTAAAAGAAGCAATCATTTTAACAAACTAGAAATCTTGGAAATTAGAAAAAGCGTAATGATGAATTTGAATATTATAAATAATCAAAAAAATATTTTTAAATGACCAGTTGTTTAACTTGTTCCCTTTTTAAATTCTGCCTTATTGCCTAGCAATTGACATCTTTAAGTCTATGTCTATTGTTGTAATTAGTTTTAAGTAAACCCTGATGAAGTAACTAACCATTGCTTACGAACCATGTTGGTTTTTTTAATTCATCAAATATTTGAAGTTAATTTTTAAGTTCCGTGTAAGTGCTATTCAAGTTCTGTGATTATTTCAGATATATGAAGCAACTGGTCTATAATGATATAATAACAGAACTCGAATAGAACTTACACAGAACGTGGAAATTAACTTAAAATATTTGATGATCTGCCATTTTTTTTAACAACTCGTCCTAAGTATTCTATTAATTTTGAATTATTTTTAAGTATAAACTATGCAGAAGAGTCTTTCAACATATGGGACAACCGATTTAAAACATTTAATTTACATGGCACTATCTTAGGTACTTTTCCCAAATTCTTCTCAAATTTTTTGCACAATTTGTTTCAATAATAATAAGAAAATCTCAATCTTCCGACTTATGCCTATAATTCGCGTCACTGAGTCTATACTGTCCATTGGTCTACGTCATTTGGGTTATTTAACTTTGTCTATTTCAGGCATCTAAATTACTATGTTCTGGACAACTCACTTTTATTAAAACAGTTCTTATTTGTTGTTGAAGTATGTACCCGCATAATGGGCTAATTGTAGAGAAAAGCAAATGACAGTGAATGAATTTATACAGAAACTGTCCAATTATTATTATCAGTATATACACACCGCGCTACTTTTCACCGCACCTGTCGTACTTTGTCAAACATTTGAGATATATGGCGAATGACGACCATCACGCTCGCTGACACTCTACCAACAATATTATGTTCAAGGATACTTCTCGATATTCAAGAACTAATTTAACGACTCGAATCTCCATAATTCAAAATTATAATTTTACACATTTCCCATAAATCATCTGGAGTTGGTAAAAGCGCATTTCTGAAATCTCAGCCGTTCAGAAGCTAAAAGGGTGTTACTACCAAGATTTATTACAAATATAAAATATATGTGTGAATAAATTAATTTAAAAACCAAATAAAAAATGTGGGTCAATCTGCTTCCTTTTCACAATTCAACCTCGAACAGTTTTGAAGAATTCTGTTAATTTTCCAAGAATTCTTTGATCCTGGAGAAATCTCCATATAAAATAATCTCTATATAGTCTCGCTATAAAAATTTAGACCTAGCAATTTTCTTGTTCTCTTTCATTTAAATATTGCTAGAAATATAATAATATGTTTACGCAATGGCTCATCAACCGTTTGACGTTGAATCATACATTTCCAGGTAACAAATTCGAGCCTCCACAATGAAAATGAAATAAACCTGTCGAACAATATTAGCATATAGTCGTTTCTTTGTAGATCACAAAAAAAAAACATTGGTAATACCTATGTTTATACAATAATTATAAATACGAACATTGACACAGTTGAATTGGAAGTCACGATTGTTGGAAGTTGAATTACTTTTACAATTATAAATACGAAAATAGACACAACCAATGAATATCAGACTCAAAACGAACTAATGGAAGAAACAAAGCCATAATGCAGAAGACATCGAAAATTGTGGACTAATTTTTTTGTGATAATACAAACTGGAAGTCCTATACAAAAGCTATGTACCTTTGTCCAGGACAGGTTCCTCTACACTAGTTCACGGGCGTACCTTAGTCGCAAGTGGCAAGCTACAGTTGTATTCATTATGAAAATTAAGAATTCTTAATTTGTTGATACAATTTTTTGTTCTTGGAATCGAAAATCATTATTTGTTCACGTAACTCGAGTGTTTGCTCAGAACCAAACGTAAGTGCTTCTTTATGAAAATAAGGAACGAACCACAAGATAGATTTGCAATAAAAACTCGACGACCTGCGTACCAAATTTCGTAGGCAGCTTGACTTCTGTTCGGTCTTCTGATCACTGAATTGAAGACTGGACTGGGTTGGTAATTCCGTATTGTGATGTGTAATGTAATGTTCTCCACAGAGGCTGAATGAGTATCTATGCTAATGAGGAACTCTTCACGAGGCGTGGGCGAGAATTTGGCAGTTGCTTTATGAATACCACTCTTCATATTGTCAATTTGAAGCCATTGTCGTCTTTAAATGGCCTCCGCAGCTAGTACGTTCTTGTTTGTTTTATTTCTAAGCAGTAACCATTAATGGGAATAGCGAACCTATGGACACAATTAAACGTGTAGTAATTTAAAATTTCACAAAAGAAATACCGCGGAAATAAAGCGGAAAATCTTTGTTTATTTTTGAAGCAGAAAACCCCGTTGGCGTCAATTGATTGTTAACCACAATATAATATTTAACATGAGTTATCGATGTTTGTATAATAGGCAAATACAGCATATTGTGTGTTACTTATTTTCACTATGAAAAAATAACTTCCAACGAATTGTAATTTTGATGATTGCTTCCTATTAATGAAATTCTTCGGAATATATTTTGTAAATTTTCCAATTGAGCATTTAATCATCAAAGCTAATGTAAATACTTTTATACAGGTAGTACCTAATTATAATAATAACTTGTTTTGAGTTGCACCTAAGCAGGTACTAAGTTGTTATTTCTAGAGCCCGGTAAAGTACACCAAGTTCTTCTGGCGCCAGGGATCCCGTTCAAAACGCGCCCCCGCAAACAAACGACATTAATTATTTTCTCAACACTTATGGACAGGTAAAATTACCGTGGATAATTAAAAAAAAAGGGTGATACTTTTACTAGTGTTAATGCAGGTAAACATGATGTTACACCAACAGTAAAAGGAAATAACATCTCAAAAATGTATAGGTGAAGTTTTTATAAAATTAGAAACTTTAAACATCCTAAACGCTTCGACCAATTCGATGGCTTCATTTGATCATGATCTTATAAAGAAACTACAATTTACTTTTATCAGTAAAATACGTGCAAATCATACAAAAGAGAGTAGTATGTTTTACGGTGAACTACATTAGGTATGGTTCTCTGATTCGCAAATAACTGTATTCGCTTTGTACACATGATTTCAGAACACAATAAAATAATAATCTTTTTTACGAAATATAAAATACCCATATTATATGTAATTAAAGTGGCATAATAACAATATTTCGCACGTCAAGCCACATGAATCACTCTACTTTCACAACACTACAACAACTGTTACTGTTCCGGTTAGGAACTTATTCAGCCATTCGAGTTTTACTTTCCAATTTGTTAGTACCATTTGATTTTACTAATTTAAAACTTACCTACATGTACAAATAAATGAAAAAAAACCTTTACTTTGTTTGACATATGATGATATGATGATGACATATAAAATAGGGCCAAAGTACCAGGACGATAAAAAAATGCAAGGGTTAAAATAAATAGTCACCTTTTTTAGTATTTCTTTGGCATTAACTATGTGACAAATTCTAAACATTTTGTTTTGTGTTTCACAATGTAAATTACACTGTGTATTCACAGTGTAAATTTGTTACATAATTTTGTTTATTTGGTAATGGTTTCGACACATTCGTGTCATTCACTAGCGTTCTTAAAACTAAGGAGAAGTCAGAATAACAAAGGATCGTAATAAATCTAATCATTTCTGTATTTGTATAATTTTTAAGTTAGTTTTGAGGAACTTAGTTAGTGAAGTGTCGAAACCGCTAGCAAATAAATAAAGTTAATAAATAAATTTACATTGTGAATAAAACTCTTCAAAAAAAATGTCTAAAATTAGTCTTATTTTAAAGTTAGTTTTAAGAACGCTAGTGGACGACACGGATTTGTCGAAATCGATTTCAAATAAGTAACAAATTAACAAATGTATATTGTGAAAAAACTTTTTAGTACCTACCTGTGAGTGAAAACATCATCCAATACTACGACCTTGACTAGACATGGCAATTTTTTTTTGGTACAAAGAACCTAATTTAGATAATTAGCGTTCATTTTAGAACATTTTCGCACACCCAACGACTCAACTCAAAAATTAAAAATTTGGTGCTTAGGCCCTATTATATTACAAATCTTCATAATATATTAATGATTTTCCTATTTTTCCTTGCCAAACACTAGGTTTATATTAATTAGCTCATATAATATTTGATGGCATTGCAAATAAAAAAAAAAACATAATAAGCCATAATACCGAGGACAAATGGGGAATTCTCGGTAAAGTACCAATTTACCCGTACATAGTGCAATTGATAGGGATCGTGGCCTTGTATTATATGGCTTTTTTTATTATTACTGCCATTAATTAAGATCGTATCGATTCGCAATTCATTTTATTTAATAAGATAAAAATGGTGACTTATATGGCTGAAACGGAAGATGGCTTCATACATAGTTAAACGGGCACTCAGCCGATAATCTCTGCAGCTAAAGTTGTAATCGTAAACAATAATATAATTTATAGTCAACCTTCAGGGACTTCAAGATGGACTGCTCTTTATAGTTGTGGTGTTAAATATTAATTTTGCATAACTTGTTGAGTCTCTTTTAAATGCCACTGTGAAAGGTTCGGAAAGTTGAAACATCTGAAAGATTTCTATGACGCCGCAGTAAGGAATATACTTCCTGATTTTTCAAGAGGAGTTTCACCATTATTAGATCCTCGGGTACAGGATGGTTCAATTGACCTCGCTCAAAAATGCAATAATTTGTTTAAGGGTTCCAATTTGGAACAATGAGTAAAGCCATCGCAATCCAGGTGCAAAACGGCTGTGATAATGCAAAATAGCTGCTTTCGTGGTGTGGTCAGAATTGTAATAATTAAATAACATTTTCTCATCAGTCTCATCACGTTCGTTCGAATCGAAATCACAAAATTATTACTAACAAATATATACATTTAAAAGCACTTTACTTTCACATGGCAAATATGAAACTAAAATACATTAGTTTGAAGGAAGACACGCAAATACAATTTACCACAAAATCATTTTCCATCGGAAGTCATCTTGCTAATTAAAAACTATTCCATGATATTCTATGCTGTCCAAAGATGGTTCGGTTTGTCTTTATTTGTTTCCTTTGATCGTGTATTTTTCCTTGCTTTAAGGTTGCAGTATTTAATTATCAATATTGTTTTCATTGCATTCTTCCTCAAGTCATCTTTACCTTAGTTACTCTGTCTGTTCAGAAATTTTGATGTAGTGCTAAGAGTTAAAATTTTGGATATCTAAAACAGAGATTTTGTGAGTTTTAATCTTATTTGTGCTGTTCTGGCCATTCCACATACTTATAAAAAATATTTAACATGTAATACCCACGTGTCGGCTTTACCCACCTGTAGCTATACTCAATAATAATTACGAGTCGTTGACATTCAGCCATTATCATTAGCGTGTTCCAAGGACTGCTAGTACTGAGTGTTGCGGATATTCCGCATATCGCTCCCACCCACCTCGGATTACCGTATGAACTGAACCTTGGAGGTAACTCCGGTAGACCTGACAGGTATCAGGTATTAACAGGTAATTCTACTCTCAAGGTTTCTCATCTCTTTGTTTAGAGTTTAGAACATCCAACCGAACGCTTCAGGCTGTATGTTTCTTTGCCACGACTTACCTACTTAAATACTCCCAGTTATTAAGCATTGTGAAGCAAATTGCTTCCATCTTAATTGACCAAATCGATTATTTTCATTGTGTGAATCCAAGACGAAACACATCAACAATTAGCATACCAATTTTTGGCCGGTATATTTAACGATAATACCGATTTTTTAACCTTAAGGAGCGGTTATTACTTTGTATTCTATCAAACGCACTTTGTATTCGAAACTATTTTACTTAAAACTTTAATAAAGATGTGTTAACAAAGACATACTAGGTGGCAATTCTGCGAAAAGCTAATGTTGATTATTCCGATTTGACGACTCGTAACGATCATGCGAACTCTGGCGGAGTAAAAAAGGTACTATCCAGCACCGCTACTATCTTGACAAGATTGACCGGACATTATTATTATTAATTAATATAAAGATATTTGGATGATGTTTACTGCGCACATTGTGTAAAATATAATGTCGTGGGTGCTTTACAAAGTAATACAGAGATAATAGTGGTGATAGCTAGATGATGAACAAGGATAAAACATAATTTAAAAGGAGACTGCAATGGTTAAATCATAACAATGTAAGTCATTTTTTACAATGTATCTACAATTGTTTCGGTCTATTAGATTCTTCTGCTAGGGCCAATATAATACGTTCCCCTTTTACCACTAATGAATAAACAATAAAAAAACATCTTCTCTTCAACAATCGTAATTGAAATATCAAACGATGAATTAGCTCCTTTACTTAGTTCATTTAAATCATTTCATTACCTGTATCATTATTTTTATTGAGCTTTGTATCAATCATCATTTGCATCAGGATTCCGAGAAGCGTAGGTCTGTTAAGTAGATTGTCACAACACAAGAGACGCCGACGCTGGTCCGGAGATCTGACGGCGAACTAGAGACGGCATAGACTAAAACTAGAGTGAGGTATTTGGGTTAACTGTCAGACTGCAATCATAATAATAACAAGAGACAAAAGTGACCGCACGCCAACACTAGACCAATCTGCCGACAACAGATCTCTGGTTGAACCCTTCATGATAAATGGCACCCCTTGCCATTAGATCTAAATGACTGATGGTTGCTTCAATTGGTTTAGCAGACAATTGGACGCAATGCGGTACAAGCAAGTAGCCTAGTGTCGGTTCGTGATTAGATTACGGCTTATTAATGGGTTATTGTCCCACTTCTGATAGGTATTACATGCTTTTAATCGTGACTGATTAAATTTTATGCTGCTAAGAAAAAAAAAACATTTTAATTAACTCATGGAAAACATGCGTAATCAATTTTAATTCTAAGTATCTGTGGAATGATTATTTCGGAATACATATAATATTTAATTATTTGAAGAAAACTTCTTCTGACAGGTTTTCACTTTATGATGGCATTATTTATTTTATTAAAAGACAAATAACTTTGTTTACATCACTTTTCCTACAATTTTTTTTTAATAAAACATATAATATGTTCTATTCTATCGATGTATGCGGGTTCCAAATTGGCGAAGCATATTCCAATGTACTTCTAACCAATGCAAAATATAACAGTACTACTGTACGCGGGTAACCCAATAATTTACTTATACGAAGGACAAAACCGAGCATTTTATACGACTTACGAACGTTCGAGTCGACGTGCTTATTAAATATAAGTTTGCTATATTCGTCCTTCGTACACGTTGATAAAATACCAACAATAATATTCAAGTTCTGCGCAAATCGTGGTTTATCTGAGGGAAATGTTGAGGATAAGCGATAAAGCGAGATTGATTCACCTGGTTACATTATTGACAGGACAAAGCCACGAAGCTTTTAACCTCCCGTATACAAACAGCCTGATTACTGCGTCACGCCTCGAGTGCTGGGGAATCAATCAACCGATATCAAAAGAGAATTTACACCTTTATTTTATGGCGCATTGTCCCGTTTTTTTAGGAAATCTGACACGCGAAAACAAGCTACAATATACCTGGAAACTCTGGTTTATGGTCGTATATATTTCGCACAGTTTGTATTGACCCCATTATACCAGTAGAATTTTATAATCTCATCTAATCTCAGGAGTGGTTCCATGCCAACTCAGAATCAAGTCAACTCAACACCTCTTTGAAAAGTCATTTAAAGCTATGAAAAAAATAATTTTAAAATAACCCAAAATCCTACTGAGTTGATTTCATTCTGAGTTGTCCAGTCACTGGCAGGATTACACCAACACCAAACACCTCGCGTTTTATTGGCATTTAATAAATAATCAAACGTTTTGCCTTCACAGAATACTACCCAGTCATGAAATCTACTCAAATAAGTAACAACGTAATCGTGAGACAGGTCTAGAGGCCGTTATACAGGAGCCCGATTTTCAGCCCGTTTCCAATTGGAGACAAAAGTCAACATTTTTCGCTTTACGCGACCGCTGTTTTCATCTCTATATTCATATCTACGATTTCAGTAGGCATCACAACAAACAGTATGGTTCGTGTGTTGTTTGCAGTGATGACAATTGAAATCCTAGATATGAAAATAGAGATGAAAATAGCGATCGCGCAAATCGAAAAATGTTGACTTTTGTCTCCAATTGGAAACGGGCTGAAAATCGGGCTCGTGTATAACGGCCTTAACACTACATCTAAACTATTTACGATTAGAGAGATATTTTCTCGCATCCGGCGATAAAATGGATCAAATTTACAAATAAAGCACACAAATAAAAGATTATTTTAGAATTCAAGGCAATTTAAAAAAATTTCAAATACAGTGTAAATTCAATAACGATTGATATTTAAATTGTTTATCTGTCTTTGAAGTTCAGCGCGATAAACAATGAGCATTGAGTTCTCGTTTTACCTGGTTTCACCTTGGTGCAATCTGCGCTCCGTCTCAGTTCGTTCATTCTCTCTAAACTCTCGATTCTCAAGGAAGTAATTCTGCAAAACTTCAGACATTTAGCATCGGAATTATTGTCCGTGGGAAGGTTGCATTTCTGATTATTCGAAGGCTCTAATATCCGCCTAATTTTATGGCCACAATAAATTATTATAAATTCACGTTTGCAACGTTGGCGTCCAGACTGGTGTAAAAATATATTTATTTGTTAGGTTTTTTACGATCGCAATAATAAAATTTACTGGCCGTAACAATGTTGTAATCATTTAGAGTTATACGTCTTACTTTGTCTTGAACATGACACCAGTACAAATAACCCAGTTAATTTTTTTCACCCCTTATTTGGCCTACAGTCAAATTGTGTTCGGGTTACAAAGTTAAAATACTGTACAGCACTTTTCATTGCAGTCTTTTTCACCATGGTTAGAAACTAGGGCGTTGTGAATAGGGACAATCTTCCGCAAACTTGGGAGGTAATAAAAAATGAACGAAACAGATGCGACTGTCGATAGTTCCTTGTAATAAAATGCTCATTATATTTTATAACAGTCTGTCATTGATCCACCATTAAAGAGGAAGTTCAAAGGTCTTGGAGTAGAAAATGTTACCAAAGACCTCCCGTGAAGAACAACAAAAAACTGCAAAATAACAGGTCTCTTATGAATAGACGCTGGACCATGATCATAAATCATCTAATTTTCTTAAGAAGTTTTCAAAATCAAAGTAATAATTAAACACGTTATTCGTGTGGTTAAAGTTTGTAAACACACGATCGTAAAAACGTGTTAGCGCTAAGTGGAACCATTTTGTGTTATGAGTTTGACGTAGCCAACATGGTTTAATTTCCCGATTTCCTCCCTTCACTTCTCCTTACCTGATTTCCCTTCCCCGCTTACCCAATAACCCTTTCCTTTAACAAAAGAGCTTAAGTGTTTTGAAAATAACAGCACATACAAAAGTTGGCATTTGGTGAAACTAGGTTCTGAATTTTAAGCAGGTCGTTAAAATTTTTGCACTTAAATTATTATTTTATAATTTCAATCGTTTCAAGCAATCCCTCCCATCTAAAAAAAGCGAACAAATTTTAATGTTTCTTCCTGTGCTTCAGGATGTAGGATGTGGGCATTCCTTAATGGGTTATTCAATTTAAGGCAATAACACATTACAAAGGAAGTGGCTTTTTTATTACACACAACTTGTTATTTTATGACCCTTTTCGCGCCTCCACCAATTTACTGATATAAAATTTCAATTTTTACCTTTAACATACTAATATTTCGTTACACTGCTGTACAGAAAATTAATATATATATTTTTTTGTGAATTGAACCTTAAAAAACGTAAAAATCCAAAACCCAATGACTTACACTTGGGTGCAAAGAAGTGTATTTTATTATTTTCGACTTTTCTTTGACATATTTTCAAAGGATACTTTGTCTCATCTCCCCATTTTTTCAAACTTAAGGATAGAGCTTTAGGAAATAAAGTGACAGGACATTATTTACATCTCCCCTTTATTTGCTAAAGGGATAAATTTCCGTTTCTCTAAGACGTTATTCATTGCGTTTTGTTTATTTGTGCATGTTTTTTTTGACGTCTGCGCTGATGCGAACACTATCTCTTTCTTTTTTAATTCCGTTTATTTAACTTCCGGCTAGCGAGCTCGCGCGGCCTGTGATTGGCTAACTCACATGTAATTGGTAGCACGCGGTATAAATAAAGAAGAGCTTTATGCTTTAGCTGAGACTACACACTTCACTGTAATAATACGTCAAGCCCTCGCTTTCCTCGTCAATTCATAATAGCGTAGGGCGCAGGGCTGTTGAGGAACAAAGAAAGTTTAAATTAGAATTTAAATAGTACCTTTAATGACACAATTTCACTTTTAACTAAGGCTTTATGTACATTTTACTACACATAAGACTTTATTTGATAAATTTCAATTACTATCTGTTATAAATAACTCACGTTTCGCCCGGTGAAGTTATAGAGGCATTCCGCTTATAGAACGTAGATTAAAGGTTGGCATATATGAAGGTGTAGTTGGTACAACGCTCGAATGGCAGTCTCAGATATACACATGAGTTTTGATTGGTGAGAAGGTATTCACTCATACTTAGGGTTGATAGATTCAGTAGACAAAGGAAATTTGTGAAATGCAATCTTCCTTCTCCTAAGTCTACCCAAGCAAATCTACCCAACTCATATCTACATAAATATTACTTGCAACGTCAAAGCCGTGCTCAACATGCTATATTATGTCTAGACATCAAAGCTGAACAAAAGTGAATGGTGGAAATTGTACGTATTTTTATTAATGTATTCTTGTGTGTTCGTTGTTATGTGTAATTTTGAATCCGTAATTTCGTGGAAAACACTCGTTTTAACAATAATTGTTGTGTTGTAAGTTTTACAAATTGCTTACTTATGAAGATGAAAGACAACAAAAGATCCGCATTGTTTCATTTCATGTCTGCAATCTCTGTTACGAGAGCACTTAAAACTTTATATTTGTATAATTGCTGGGTGGGTTTTACGTATATTTTTGCTTCGGTTTGCTAGGCACCCCTGGTTCAGCTCCTACTTTATCCCGGCTTGAAGGAAGTGGCCGAGACATGTGCCTGAAACAAAGAGTGCGGCTAAAATTACACTTCCACCGCCAGCAATTCTGTCATTGCTCCCAGCGGCAGTCGCGTGACCGTATGTTTTATTCCTCGCTCAAAACGTGGCCATTTCAGTGGCCAGACGATGTGTCGTGGTTTTCCTGTAGACATTGATTTTTACGTTCGCCAAAAGAACCACTGCAGAGCCGTATACAGTCTACAGTCTAGAGTCTAGAGGTCTAGACTGAACTCATTCACAGACAATACCTCTGCAGGTAGGTACCTACTACGTATTTCATGTATGTAATTACTCTTGCAACAGCCAAAATAACCTCGCGTCGGGGAATACTTATCCCTCCTTTTTTTACATTTCTAGTTGCAGATTTGCATGTTTATGAGCCATCATCGATCATGTTTTACAATTGCGTAGGTTAAATAATGTACAATTATTCAAATCGCTACGAACATGAATAAAAGTATACGTGGAATTTATTTTGTTATGGAGTATATGATTTCCACTTTCAAATATCCCAAAGAATGTATATTTTAATCTTCGATGACATTCAACCATATGTTATTATGTTAGCTAACAGTTATTTCAAAAGGTAAAATAGTCAGCAAGGTACAAACTTGCTGTTATAAAAAAAATTACATATCAATAAAGAATAAAGTACTTTAAAAATACTAAAATTGTATTTTGACGGTGTTTTTTTGGTCGAGGTTCCAAATAGAGAATACTTAATTGAATCGACAACATTAGCATCCTTGAGGTGATTTTTCACAAAATTATCCAATTATTTTTATTACGTGTTTGTGTCGTGCGTTGAACACCAAATAAGAATGTTGGAAACGTGTGCATAGAAACTTGGCGTCTGTTACACTGTTTCTTCGGAAAAGTGCTGTCAGAAGAAAAAAACACGTCCAAGTAGATCCTCTTAAAAAGTACGTTTCTGTCCTTGAAGGTGCAGATTCCTCTTGACCCTAATACGACCGCAGAGGCCCTTTGCGTCTCCATTAGCATTCCGGTAGCTTGTGGCCGCGATTCAAATCGGTGGTAAATTTTATTGTCATTTTCTCGGAATAGTCGTATTAATCTGGAATTCACAATGCGACGTAATGTACAATAGGATCGTGACCGGCTGAATATAACAACCAACTGTAAACCGATAGGGACAACACCTAATTTGTCACATTTTACGACACTATAAATATTTGCACGGTCTTGTAGGGGTTGAAACTAGTTTTATTGCTATGGTTAATTTCTGCGTATAAAAAATAAAATACCTAATTAATATATCACTGTCGTGGATTGTAACTTCCTTATATGTTCAAGTTCTTGGCAGATTTATAGCAATTCATGGTCCTAAGGGATCAATCTCGTCTTGGTAAAATACATTTTTATTGCTGTCTTAGGCAGTATCTCTAGTAATCTATTGTTCTAGTTGGTAGGAATCATGATGATTATTATCTCATGAAGAAATCAACAATGTCCGCCACCAACTTCTGCATTCTTCATAACTCTTCTAATCGTGTTGGGTACAGCCGTTTCTCTTGACCCTAATGACGATTTAACATTCAGGGGACGATGCTTTATGTAAACAGTCGTGATTAATGATCTATTGTTGGATAACGCTGCATACATATTATAACACCCAACAGGGGTGAGCTCATGTGGCTAAAACCTCGAATCACATCCTCTTAACAACTATTGGAGGTCTCTACAAATTCTTATATGTTAAACTTTTGTTTCATAAATACACAATTCCATAAGGATGCAGTATTTAATTTGTAGGATTTTATGTGAATTTTACGTTCTCACACAGCGTTCCACATGGATCAGTTTTAGGCCCTAGCTTAATTTCTTAAACCCAAAGTTTATTCCAATATAGTTTCTAATTTTGTTTTATTAGAATGACATTAAACATGAGCACATGTCTTTGTCTAACCAAATGAAAAGGGAATGGTTTAATTCGTATGACTACATTGTAACATCGCTCATTACAAACGAATCAGCCTCTCAAGCTGGCTTTCGCAACCCTAAATGCCAATCGCGAGTACATAATCCTACGACTGTAGGTAAGTGCACCTAATCTTCAAGAATCAAATCATCAAACGCACCGCCGCAAAGAGATATCCAAAGCATATTAATATTGCCGGCATTACACAAAATGTGTCAATAGCATAATTGGTTTGAATTAATATTTACTAAGTCAATTAACTCTTTGAGTGTCAGACAATGTTTTCGTTTTACATACAGATCTTTTAAATTGGGTTTTTATCAGCGGATCTTATTGAATTTGCTGTCCTTAATGCAGTTATCCCTAGTGCCATTAATTGTAATTAGAGGTGCTATGTTATTGCCTAGCTCTTAGACTTACTTAATTAATTATGTGCTAACATTTTGATGTTTTTTGTTGGACTGTTTTATTCATTTGAATGTCATGTTGGCATCATCAACAAAATTAGATAACTTTTTTTTTAAGTACACTGTTTCAGTTCTGAGAAAAAGCTTTGTCCATAAAGGTTTATTACTGAGGTAAACGGCTGCAATTAATACATAATATTTATACTTTCACCTCTCTCTCCCACATTTCTTCTAATACAAAATATTTATACTATTGGGAGTGATCTTTTTCCACTGGCTCCTGACAGTCGGGGCTGTTGTGTGGCCGCCACATTAAATAATTAATTTACATTATAAGTCGAATTGAAAGCATTGTGTGCGTGTCACGATGCATATTTCATTGACGCCAGTCGGCATAATGAAATATGCAATAGTCTACAGCTAATTGAAAAAAAATTGTGTTCGTAGAACTTGACCACTATTATGCAATTTGACCTAATTATTATAAATTGCACTTTAACTCTGTGCATAAAAGCACCGCATCTTCAATCAACACTGTTGCGATTCTGCGAAATCATCACACAGAAATAATTAACAACACTTGTTGTGGTAATTGATATTTGGTAATAATATTCCCATTAGGCCTAGTGATCCTATTGTACTGCAACTGACTCCAATCTCCAAGTAGATATAAAGCACAGTAGATATTAAGCGAACATGTAATAGAAAATTCAGAAAGTGAGAAGACGAAAACTTACAAGAAAATATCTCAGAGTTTTGGAATTTATGCAGTGTTAGTAAACAAGCTTTAGAGTTTAGATTTAGATGCTCCAAGTGCCTGACCACTGCTGCAGCGCTTTCAGGGTGAAGGAACTCCCAGTCCTTTGTTTTCCATATATGGAAAAGGTTCTCAGGGTTACCATACATATTTTCATAAAATTAGAATTTTTCTGACGGCCGAACAATGCTTTCAAATATGATCCTTAAAAGCAACAAATAAATTAAATAACATTTTAAAGCGCAATAATTGAATGTGCGAAGATTTTCATCGCACAATGAACACAATGCAAGTCTTTACAAGTTTCAAACAATAAAACTTGATAACATAAAACCTTTAAAAATACTTAAACACGTTTGAAATATTACTATGCCTTTGAATGCAACATTGTTTAATGCTTTTTATGTAGTTGGGTTCCCTTATAGTTATTAATTTAAACACAATGTAGCATTATTCCAACATGGAATAAATCAAGAATGTTTATTTAAAACTCATAAATCAGCATTAATTCTAGTAACTAATATGATTTCTTCTATTGTAAAAATATTTACATACATTTATTTTTTGATTTAACATGATTTCGGCAAGCCTTTAGGCGAAAAAAATAAAGCATTCATTGGTAATAATTGGTTTACATGACAATGGACCAATCTGTTAAAACATAATATTATTCTTGTTAGTGATAATTATACTTTTGTAGACCGCCCATTAAACCAACCTTATCCGTAGTTTAGCACTGACCTGTTTTCTGACGGCACGTTCAAACAACGGCGGGTCATTTGATTAACTCCGATAATAATTTACTGCCGCTAAGGGGGTCGTAACTCTGAAGTGATGTGACTTTAGCGCACAACACACAGGAATTGCGCATATTAAAATTATTAAAGCACCTGGCACGCGGCCATATTGTACAGTTCACATCATAGAGACACCGGCGATGCCTAACAACCAAAACGGCATCAGATCCGACGGCATAACAGAATGAAGATGGCAAAATAAACACCGCGTTAAAATTAATGTAACATCGTAAAACTCGGGGAATCTGAGAAAAGGACGAATTGAATGGTTGGTCGGAGTTGATTCTTCATAAATAAACACAATATCCAAGTAATACGGCTTAAGAAAATAATTTTAAGTTCTTGGAAGTGTTCTGCTAACTTTCAAAGTACCTGTCTTCACCCCATTTTAATAGTTGTGAATATATTCACTTGATACTGGTTGTACCATCTTTTCTGACTATCTAGGCATCGTGCACAATTTTCCAAGGTTTACAAACTACCTGCACGTGTATGGAGTTTAAAAAAATATATCATTTGGTAGCAATGCGTATTTTTTGTAACTTTGCTATTTTGATAAAAAGGGGTTCCTCAAGGATCATGTTTTGAACCAGAGCAATTTATTGATTTTATTTTGAAATTTATGTTTACAAAAATAAAATTTTATACGATTTTTCAATAATAAACTTCGTATTACAGAAATTCTTGAGATGTTATTAATATATCTCAATAACCTCTTTCCGAATCAGACTGCTTGACGCTCCACGCATGAAACTGGTTCACTATCAAAGAGACACTGGTGTCCAATAGATCATCGAGCGCCAAATTAACCATTTCTCTAGAAGTATATCGAGAGATAGTTTGAGAGTTTGCAACACAACTCCAACGGTCATTAACTCTCCGCTGTGATTGACCTCGATACATGTCACGTCTGGGCAGGGCCGCACATAGACCCCAGCCAAATAAGACGCTTTGTCCGGTGAAAGACAAAACATACATCATATTACCTCCTTACTTACTTGTAAACAAAACGTTAGACGGGCAAAACACCTTACTGAATAAATTATGAGCGTGTGCTATTGAACCTTATTGGGTGGACAATAGACATCTTTGAAAATAGCAATCAATAAATAATGGTAATTATCATTGATAATTTTGTTCAAATTATCAATGAAAATTACCATTAATTGATTGCTGTTTTCAAAGATTGTCACTCATCATCTAAGATTTTTTCTGTGTTTCACATTTATCAAATTTGATAAAATTTGCCAGGAACAGACTTTTAAACATACGTATTCTAGTCACTTTTTGCAATCTTTCTTCCATTCTGCGGTCAACAATAATAATTATTCAACTGCTTTTTCTCTTGCAACTTTCTTTTCTTATCGATGATTTCATTGCACTAAAGAAATACTGAATATAAATTATCTAGTCGGTATGTCAACAGTTCATTTAGGTATAGTTTTTCTACTTACTGTATTATCAAATTGATTTAAACCAATCACATATCTTGTTTCATTTTATCATTTTAAATTCGTTTCACGTATCTTAACATTTGCAGGTACCTACTATAATGTAAGATAGTTCGCAACATGTTTAAATATCTTTGTGCATTTATTTGCTTTTTTTCTTTCGTTTTATTATTAAAAAAAGGAAACCAATAAATTTAATATAGCTGTACTTATTTTTGCCCGGAAAGCCAGAAGTCCTGGGTTTGAGTCCCAGAGGTGCCAATATCTTTTTCTGATTTTTCTGTATCCAGATTTTCGATTAAGTTTCGCTTATATTGTTTTCATTTAATTACTTATTTTTCCTTTTGCAAGTTTATTTAAAGAATATTAGTATCCAGTACAAGTGTACGTATTTCTCCGGTTATTCCAGCACACAAATTAGTGCTGCTTTATTACTTATGCATTTTACGGCGACAAGAGTAAACACACATACGCGGAAAACACACATCTCAAAATCGGTATAATACCTACCTACGTAGTATGACTTTTGAACGGACAGGTTTGGACTAGCAAACTTTGCTCATAAAATTAAATCCTCGAATCGTATCAGTCGAAAAATGGTCTTGAAGAAGTAGTGTAGGCGTAGAGGTTCATTGGATATTCATAAAGGACCACTCTTGCGACATTTCAAATCTTTTGAGTCACTTAATCCGATCAGATATAAAGACTTTTTGCTTCCTTTGTTACATTAATTTGCTTACCAGTCCAATTGGAAAAGTTTGCTAATCAATTCACATGTAACACGTAAACTTGGTATAACCTCAATTTTTAACCCATTTGCTATTTTTATACTTTAGTTAAGTCTAAAACGAAGACAAAATTCCCCCCTTAGGGGGCATACATTAATTACGTGAGCTAAAAAGGGGAGGGGGGGTCCAGCAAAATCTCACGTTACTTGAAAAGAATATACGAAGTGACCCAAATTTATCTTACCAAGGGGGGGGGGGGGTCTAGATTGGAAGAGAAACTGCTCACGTAATTAATGTATGCCCCCTTACGACAAAAGCACTAAATTACACAACAATTGTGACATATGCGTTGGTACTGGTGGTACTTATTCAGATGCAGCTTTCCATGCATATAAAACAAAAAAAAAAAATACTTTGATTTTTCAACGAATCTTTTAGATGTTTTACTTTTCGAGAAGTTTGTAGTAGGAATTAAGTTCTTTAATCTTTTCACTACATGCAATCAAAAATTTAATCGTATTTTTGATCAAATTTGATTGAACTAGAAACACAAACGAACGCCCAACAGTGTTAATTCATATACATACCTGCGTCTAATGTTTTTATATTTATTTTTTTAATAATCGATTATAAAATAACATTTTTATTATTTTGTATTCTTCTCCAGATGATTAATTTTGTTATTTATCCACGGCTTACAAAAAGTCATTCAGCATTCCATTTGTTATTATAAGATGAGTTGTTTTTCCAAAACCAGTTGTTCACATATTTATTAGTTGAGTCTTTAATTGCATTATAATGTTGGTCATACTTTAATACAAGCAATACTATCGTGACGTCCGTTTCAACAGATATATTGCGTAAGAAATAAAGATATTAATTAATTTTTTTGAAATCTAAATTTATGGCTACAAATCTTTCCTCTGGAGGTAGGAATAGACATGTGAGACATATAATGTGTTGCACCGTGATTGAAAATATTTAATGCACGCTTATAAAACTATACTCGTATTTGGCCGAATGACAAATAAGGCTAATATTGGTCACACTGAATTAACAAGCCTACCCCACTATCGTGACGTACGTTTTACCAGAAATATTTCGTAAGGAATAAAGATATCCATAATTTAAAAAATCTGAATCTATGCCTACACATATTAATCTTTCTGCTGATATGTGGTAGGACAAGGGTGAATTAATGTGTTGCACCATGATTGCAAATATTTATTGCGTTTAAAACTATACACGTATTTGGACAAATTACGCATAAGGAGATATTTTTTTTATATTTAGGAATTAAGCAGTTAACCATTTAAATATCTATAAAGGTGTATAAAATTATAGTTGGGAAGTACTCGATCGTTCAGTTGATTAGTCAGACATCCCCGCAAAAAGGAAAGTTGAGTTCTGTATGCAGTTATATATATATAATACCCAGATTACACCATTAAATCAACAGGCCACTTGCATGGATTTCATAACGACTTGGAAAAAATCGTGTGGATAGATTTTTTTACTAAGATTACGAAAATGTTAGTTAAAATTTTAAGAAATGTATAGTTTTTTATTTTTAAATAAATAAATCTATTATTTGAGCTCGTGACGTCACTACATGAAAATATCCCGTTTTTTTTTATATGGCAACACTTTGATTTCCGACGAATTTTTTAATTTGCGTTTAACGTTCACTAGATTTATTGTTTGTTCTATGCGAACTTATCCTTTGGTTTGATTTTTTGATAAAGATGGCGGTGTTTTTACAGATGTTACGAAGAGAACCCCGTACAATTTATTGCTATTCGTGTGAAAAACGTTCTTTTTTTAAAAATGATTTTCGGCTACGTGATTATCGTTTTTTCGCACCCATAAAATTATGTCCCGTCTTTCCGGTTTATAAAAAAATGGTCTGATTTTTCGGAATGAAATTGTCAAAGAATCGCCGGGGTGTCAAAAATACGCTTTAAAAAAAAAAATACAGAATGTCTTAGAATATTTGCCTTAACTGAAAAAAAAAAAGTGATGCAAGTGGCCTATTATAATGCAGAGAAACTCACGGTGAAATAATCAAAAAATGTTACTAGTAGGAATTTTCAAAATAATATTATATTGCATATTGAATAGGTAAAACACAGACACGCCTATATTATATTTGTAGTATTCCATTATTGATTTCCTTATTTTCTCAATTTGGAGATGTCCGACTGATCATCTGGACAATCGAGGTACCTACTAATCGATATTTGGTCGATGTGTATACTACAATGTAAAAAATGAACAAATAAACAATAACAACAGTGAAAACAGTAAAAATAAGCATCTACAAATTGTTGTATCAAGAGATAGATTCAGCCAGTTTAATTTTATATGTTGCAAAAAGAGTTGTATTGAACAGTTAAAAATTTATACTAGTTCTGATATTATTTCATCGTGGTCCAGTTTGTTTCATGTTTCGCGGAACAGAACTTCAATGGATTTTCATATAACTTGAATATTAATTTTGAAAGTTGATTAATTTTTCAAATTCTTTGAAACGACCCATCCTTAGATTTACAATGCGGTATACCTGTTGAATAAATCATTTGATTGGGTGTGATGCGAAGATAATTTTGTTGTAAGCTTAGATGCATTGGACATGAATAACGTGGATGTAAAAAAATAGTGTCAATAGATGGAAGAAGAAATCGAGTATCGATATTGATAGTAATCCCCATTCATTTGTCATAATTTATATGGAAATAAAAAGCATAAATCATTTTTCTATTAATGATGCCTCTCCAAAGAAGTCATTTTTTAATTACTAAAACCACATTCAATTAAAACTACAAACCAAAGTATGATTCTTCTTTGGATAACAATGACAGAACATGATATATTCATCAAGGAAGTAACAATTCCCGAAATTGTAATAAGAAACAAAAACGTATTACTTGTTGTTTCCTGGGATTCAAGGTCGCCCGGGGCTTGTTTGTCCATTAATCAAACGAGTTCACTCTAATAATAATTTGGCCTTTCCAAATATTATTTATTTACATATTTTTGCAAATGAAACATAAATATCATAGAAACGACTTGAAAGTGTATAATTATAAATTTAACGCGTTCGTCCAAGATTTTTCTCATTTTGCCTAATGAGCCATCGAAATATCGTGATATGTGCCAAAATATAAATAAATTAAGAAATTTTAATGGATTTGTGATGGCAAAAGAAAAAGCAAATTTTTAAAGCAGAAAATATTTTTGCGTTAAGGAGGAAAAATTCTTGTTCTCTGATCTCTGTGGTCTTGAAATTTACACAGCTTATTCTGACTAAAATTTTTATCTGATTGCGATAATTTAATCTCATAATGTCAGTTCTTTCGCAAGGCATGGAGATTAATACAAGCGAAAGTCAAAATTTCTCAAGGGATGGCTGAAGTAAAACCAGCGTACGACCAGCGTACGTCTAACATTTATTTCTACTTGTGTAACATGGCGATTTATTTACAAAGACCAGTTAAAATTCCATGTGGAACATGAATGAACTGTTACAAGCAAGATTCATTGAGCTGTATACTGTACAGTGTATACACGCGTAATGCCAACATGCCAACAGTTAACTAATCTTGAACGTAGGTTTTACAGCCATTGTTTGTTAGAATCACGATTGTTGCTTATCGGTTTAGTTCTGAGACACGAGCCCCTTTTCATTCCAAAACAAATCCCGCATTCCAGTTTCACTACTTCCAGTCCATAAATTCCTGCCGGTTTGCGGAAGAACCATTTGTGTTTATTATTCTTCTTTCTTCATTCCCATTGTTTCTGAATTCCTTCTCAACATTCTGAATATCGTACGCACGAGTTACAAAAGACCACATAATGGGATCGTAAAAATTCCAACAAGTTGATGTGTGATAGAGTTACAAGAAATATAAATCTTTCCATCGATTGCGCTATCTGGTAGCTAGGCGCCAACGCCAACATTATGCTGTATAATTGCGATTGTATCACAAAATTTCAAACACTGATAATATTAATATTAGCAAATTTTAAAGTTAATGTGTCGAAGTCTGATGTGGGTGAGATCAATGATTGCTTTCAATTGTTGATACTTGTTGGAGGACCAACATTGTTCATTGTAGGTATACATTAAACATTTTTATTGTATTTCACCAATTACCTTGTTAACCTTAGCTTTCCTAACCTACCCTGGTTCATTAATTTACGTTCTTACCTATCAACGAAATGTTACGTACCTACCTACTAGCTTTTACATAATGCCGTTTTTCATTAATTAGGTTTTCTGCCATGCCTACAAAATTTCTAAGGTTGGATTACACTATTGTGAAGTTTTAGCTTGTCAAACACGTTCCGACCAAATCATCAATGGTAAGTCAGCACAGAGAATCAATCACAGAAAAAAAATTAAATTCAATAAATTTGACCCAAAATAAAGAGGCAGACAAAAAACTCCAGACGGGTTTTAAATATTGCGTAATAAATAGTGTGTCAGACAGAAATATTGTTCTTGGAGAATTAATCGGTAACGTCAGCCGCCCACGCTCGGCGCTAATCACCGATCACCGCCTATCGGCGTCCGATACTGCCTATACTGCGACCTGGAGGCTGCGGAATGGACCGGTATTATGTCATCGGCCTTGATGTGGACGCCCGACGCTAGATGGGGTTACATTAAAAAGTCCCCGATGCTTCGGGCGGGGGCGGTTTCATACGTTCAAGGGTGACAAATTTGAAACCCGCTAAAAAAATGTCAGCCTACTACTTACCCCCAGGACCATTTTCTTTACAAACTTGAACAATTAATCAATTTTGAAAAATAATTTTCAAATTCTGTGAGAGTTCCAATTAAGCTCTAATATGGGCATGTTTCAGTGAATATGTTTCACAGATCTAGAATTTGAATAAAACTTGAAATTTGTTGAGTTGTTCAATTCTCTGAAGCAACTGGCCGTAATTCTTTTTTGTATATTTTCTGGCATCCAACTTTTGACGTAGGCCTCCCTTAAATTTATCCATTTTTTTTTAATTCTTGGAAGCTTTGGATGACATCCGATGATATTAAAACTACCTATTACCCTTTCATATTAATTTTGTCACCATTTTCTCCATGAGCAAATCATAAAGGTTGTAGAAGGATGTATGTAGATCTAAGTGGGATCCGTAATTCCATAGGGGGCGTAGGGTAGGGGGCACGTTTTTCTAAAAAATTAAAGGGTGTTTAAGTTAAAGCCAACTTTGCTCCCAAAAACATCATTCAGGCCTGACAGAGGTCGGGTGGTACTTGGAGATGGTTATCATGTTTTCACTTAGCTACGACAAACCCGATTATAATGTTGTCAATTGTCACCACACCTTCTTCCACGTAACGCTGTTTACCAATATTAGTCGTTTCACCTTGCGCAAGTCGTTAACCGGTTCAAACACCCTTATCTTGTGCCGTTTGTTTAATCTTATTTTTATTATTGAAATTTGTGAGTAAAAACGTTATCGTGTATTGTCTTTTGTACAAATTATTGGCACTTAGGCAGAATTGCTGATGAGTCCTAAGAAGATCTCATTATTAATGTTTTATCAGTTTCGTGTAATCCTTAATCATTTGTTGTATTGTATTAAATTTTGTAAAAGTAAAAATAGAATTATGTTACAAATTTACGCGTTAATCTATCATCACATTAAGTAATACACAAGTTTAACCGATAGCCTAATGACGATATCATGTCTCAGAGTACAATACAGTCACAATGTTCTTAAACCTCTCTATGTAAATGTGTGAATTATATTAAAATATATTATGATAACACATCTTACATCATCAGGACATGTAATCCGCTGATGCATCAGCTTGTTTTTTCTTCAAACTGTTTGACCATTTCCACGAACACCAATCAGCCTCACCGCGTCACACTTATTTTATGAATGAACGGCTCGACACATTGCCTTTACAACTTCAGTGCTGTAATTCATTGAATTGCACTAGTATTGTGTCTGAGTCATACCAACTATTAAAATGTATCATAGTTATGAATTAAAAGATCCATCTTTACTGTTAAGTACAGTGCAAACTCGTTATTACTGTTAATTGTTTAATTTGCTTAGTGTAATCATAACTTGGTTTGTCCAGAGATTAATTGATAATAAAAGAGAGCCTTTTTTGGAACCATATAATCTTATCGCAGCTTTTCAATACAATTTTTTCTTAGCGACAAAATTCAAGATATTTGGGTGTAGAATTTGATAAGCCTGCTGTTTTAAACCCACGTTGTACAAATAGAGGCCACACACCAATACACCGTTGAAGACATCTCCATTCATGATAGTTCTGATTACCTGTGGAACAATCGTCGTGGTTCGGTGTTTGTTTTGTTGAGTTGTTCGGTGAATCACTTCACCTCTGGGCTGGGGTCTCGAGGCTGAGTCACGCGTCTTATCGCTCACGTAACGCGGTCCGGGTTCAGCAAGTGGCAGTGGCCGTTGTTCAGTGTTCGTGGCTTCTCCACACTCCACGAGTGAGTCATCATCACCCATCACTCGTCACTCTGGCAGGAGTGGCAACTCTAGCTACAAGGCTCGAGGCTCGCTGGCAACTAGCGACTCTGCATACTAATCTGTAGCTTCTGATGCTCGTTACGCGGGTCAGACCTCCTGACAGGATGCGCAGATAGTTCGTATACCCAGCTGTTCCGAGCAATTGTATTATTCAAGCTGTTCAAGCTAAATTGGTCCATATTGGCGCTATTTGGAATTCCCGGATAAATCTGAATCATACATACCTTTCAGCGCTTACAAGGAGGTTATCGCACACCGATAACCTTCTCAAAGACGTCAGAACAAGCGTTTTGTTCATCATTTGCATATTCACGTATCTACATAATTACGTATTAACATTTTGTAAAATATTACACACAATTCGCACAACACCACATCCACAACTTAAAAACACTATAAAATAAAATTCAATCAAATTAATGTGTTAACACACCTTAATGCTAGTAACCGCAGGTTAATATGCACGTAACTTACTGATAATACGATGATATGAATATTATTAGGAATCTATTTCGGTTCCACGCAGATAAAATTCTTAAAATAATCCAGAATCCTATTTTTAGTATTTGCGTACTCCAACAGCTTCCTGCTTCCCGTGTATTACTATCATCAGCCACTAGTCACTACCGGCCACAAACTTGTCACGCTTCTGTGAGGGGATTCCGTGAACTAAAAACCGCACATTACGTTATGGTCATTTACTCACTTATCTGTAATGGTTTCAAAATGAGTATTGCACAGAATTAAAAGGTCATAGTAAAAACAGATATCATTAAACTATTAGCTGTAATAATAGATTCATTGCCTTTTATTGTTATTACTACACACTTATCTGAACTCTGAACTCCTTTATAAGGAAGTTGAAGAAATGCCATTTATTTCAGCAATTTCAGCAAAAGTTGTATCGCCAGGAATATAAAACGATCGCAATATTGGGAGGGGTTATATGTGGAAAATTGATTCAAATGCTATTTGAGTCTCAACACGTCCTGCATAGCTAAACAGACTTTTAAAGATGAAATAAGAAAAGAGTATGCTCCATTGAGGTTAACACATGCTAAGTTGGTTTTCATAAATGTGGCAGATTAACAATTTACCTGGTAAACGATGAAGAAGTCTTGCCAACACTCTGCACTTATAGAAAATAGGATATACCATTCATTTCTGCTATTCATTTTTCTTTCATGTTGTTGCCACATGTGATCATCATCCATAGTCTTAATGGGGCATCTTAACATCTCACGAATTTCCTCTTCCATATGTACCTCAAACCCTTCGACAATAATGATTTTTCACCAAGTTACTCCATATCACTTTTTCAAAATTGTCAAGTATGTCTGAGTTTTCCAGCTTTTGCTGATTAATTGCGTTGGTGCATCAGGAATCTCCTGCACAACAGTTCAATGGCATTCACTTTTTTACCTCCCATTTAAGGAACGAAATACCTGACCAGTCTCCAAATATTTTCTGTTGAGGGGATAAAAATAAAACAGGTTTAAAATAAAAGCAAGGTCTGCAAAATGAAACTCAATTTGGCGAAAGGGGAAAAATAATCATCACCGCAAACGGTTCCTGGTACTAAAGCGAAGGATAGACTCATCAATTAATAAAGATAGGTGCCATTTAAGGAAAAGGAAACACTCTCCAAACCACAAACGGTTTCTGGTGGCGGTAAGCAATCTGGTATCTTAATAGCCACGTGAGCTGGCCAGTTGTGTGTGGCGTGTCGCTGATGATGCTCGAGGGAACCGGTCCCAGGAACCGGAATCCCGGTACTTGGAACTGCTATCACTAGAGCCGTGACTCAGCGAGCTGGGAGGCCTAGGAGATGACGGGGGCTAGTCTGGCCAGGCGCATTATTATTACTTCTCTTCGCCTCAGACGGTTTGTTGAGATTAAAGCGTGTTTTTTCCGAGTTGACATGTTTTGAAACTTCTGACATACTGTGTGAGTTTTTTTTTTTATCTCGGTAAAACAAAACATATATTGTTTTTAAGCAAACAAAGTACTCTAATAATTTATTTTTTTTACTTTGATAAGTGTGAAAAATGAGTTTTCAATAAAGGTCTTCAATAGTTAAGTATCAAATGAACAAAATATTTAGTACGAATAAGACTTTTGCTTTTTTTAGTTTGATTATTAAGACAAATATTGGGGTCACTAAATTCAGTACCTTCACAAAAGCCCAAGCTCATTGATCTCGGTTTAAACTCCGAAGCTTTTCAGCCAGCTCGCTCATAAATCAAAGAAAGCACACGTGCGCCCGCGGTAGAACAACTTTACAGAAAAGTTTGGTCGGAAACTCGTCTGTCAAACTAAAAACATGTCAGAGGATAGAGGTCTCTCTCACTCCTCCGACGCGCATGCGCTCTGTACACTGAGTAGTATTACGAGGCCTCCTCTTCATGTCCCTCTTTGCCTCTCTCTATCACTCTCACACAATCACGCACAGTATCAATTGTGCCGCTGGGGGCAATGGTGGTGCCTGTATTGCAGCGCCCCGCGTTTGTCGGAAACTTTTATCGTGTTTAAATGTCATCTCGTTGAAGTTACCGCTGCTCCTTCCGCGGAGTTGTCTGAGAGATACCGTGCCTGATATATAAACCAGCCCGCGGCGGCAGTGAGATGAATAGCTCCTGTGAAGTCGGCCCGATTACCACTGAAAGAACCGGAGTAAACATTCGCGATGTTACTTGAAGCGTGGCCGACTGTTAGCTCTAAATTAAAATTCGCCGCTTAACATAAACATTGTCCAGTTTGAAAGTGAATCAATTCGGTTGCCTATTTAATTCAGCTTCAGTTCAAAGCACGCCTTTCCGAGTACTGTGCAAATTGTAAATGTCGTTCATTGTGTCGGTACTGAGGTTGGGCGACCGGTTGGCTTGTACCTGAGCGTTGGCGGTTCATTCTATATTAGCATTACATTCGTCTGTGTAGACCGCATTCTTATTCGAACTCCGATCGGGAGAGTGCATCGCGGAGTACAGTGAGTGATAGTTGATAGTGAGGAACCCTTGCCTTGCTTCGCTTGTTCCTGTGCCCGAGGCTTATCTCTCTCACGCCTGAGTGAAGTGTCGAGTGTCGTGTCGCCCTTCTGGCGAAGTGTAACTCCTGCTCCTTCTGTTATCTGTGATCCTGGCAGTAAATGCCGTCCACTTGGCTTCTGATCAAGTCTCCAGATCCGTGCGTGCAACGAATGCCATGCAATCATTTTAAGTGCTGTTAGAACTTTCAACCACACAGAGAAACAGATCCGGATGGTTTGTATTATTTATACTTGGCTATTTTCATCTGAACTAACAAACCGACGAGTGAACCTTGAATTCCATTTCTCATTGCAATACCAGCGAAACCGTGTTTTTCTAAATACCGTAGCAACTTAAAGACAGCTGATCACGATTTACAATCTCCGGTTGATTTTGCGGAAATATCTGGCAAAATTGTTCGTTAATTTCCTCGTTCACCTTCTATCAAATATAATATGAGATCTAATTTTATATATTTATAATTACATACCTTTGTTATATTTATTATTATTTATTTATTATTTATTTATTAATTTATTTATTTATTTATTATTATTACGACTCTTTTATATTACTCTATAGCAATTTAGATTCTTTTATATTTTTTGTATTCTTGAATATCATATAATTTTATGTATATAATTTCTTAATTCTTTCACATTCTTCATTTCATTTGTTAATGTACCTACTGTATATAAAATCGACCACCACAACACGGGCATGTGCCTAGCATGGTGGTCGAAAAATCCCCAATGTATGTAATGAAAAATCTAATGAATAAAGAAAACTTAAAAATAAAAAAAAAAATTATGTATTTTCAAAATTTCAAATACCTAATTAAAAATATTATTAAGGCATTATACAAAGTTTTAAATTGTTTCTCTTTGTTGGTATTTCTTCAGAACTTTTTGTCTTACATTGATTCGCGTTCATCTGAAGTAATTCTTTTGGAAGCTCTCGCAAAGAACAGTTCATTGCCAAATGACTTGATATTGCCTGTCAGTGGAGCGTGCAGCTAATTAGCTGTTCTCGCTTATTTTTCTTTTGGCGGTTTCGAAGAAGATAAAGTTGCTGATGTGGATTTATCGAGTCTCAGAGATCACTCGCGGGGTTCAGAGTTTCAGAGTCAGAGGCCAGCGCTGTTGCACCAATGTTGTGTTCTTCTATCCTTCGCTGTAAATACAGAAACAAGCTATCATTATTGTGAATCATTATGCTTTTTAATGACTGCCGGGTATTTGTCGACAATATTCCTAAGACACTATCGGTTCGTTTTTGAGTTATTATGAAGGTTGCAAGATTTATTTACATATAGCGTTGGATCGCCAAACGTAATTCCTGTTTTTAGTATTAGCATAGTTAGCAAAGGTGAAAAGAAATCTTGAACTGAAAGAGTTTTAAGCACACTTTGAATCAATACAAAGATATTGTGAATAAAAATATATTGTGTTCCAATGATTATGAGAAATTGTTGAAATTTTTCAGTCGGTTAATTGGGCGCCATAATACAGTTATTTTAGACGCGCAAATTCAACTTATCCTATTTGAGATAAGGATTTAAGCTCTAGAATTGGAGACTGAAACATGAGAAATCAATTATGATAGTTGATTTTTGTCGTCAAATATTCTTTGTGCTGTGGTGTTGATTATAAAGTTTTAAAGTGGGTTTTAAGCTGTCGTAAGGAAGATTGATATATTATTAGATACTTTTTTAATCAAAAGATGGAACGTCAAACAAGCTAATTCGTGTTTAAGTCCGTGTCACCTGTTGTGTTCGTGTTATCGCGTCTTCACTCACAATAATGAAGCCAATTTACAGTCTGGCAACTTCCGAAAATATATTCACAATACTCATTAAGATTGTAACAGAGATATTTATGATAGTTTCTTATGGAGTGTCTGTCAATGCGGATTTATTATTCAAAAGAAAAATTCCAACATTTTTTATACAGGTGGAGCATTGATATACAAGATGTAACAAAACGTGCCGGACACTCGGTAGTTTCTGTAACGCTCTGTATAAACTTTCGTTGTTGAGCTGAAGACTTGCTCTTGTATGTTGGAAATAACCTAAATATTGGGATAACTGAAACTGAACAAGTTGGTCTCCGCATTCCTCGGTAATAACCCGTCAAGCAAGCGCTGGATTTGCATAGGTAACTCTTCGTTTTACAAAAAGACTCATCTCCATGATTATTTTTCTTCTTTATGGGTTTTAATTAAGTATTTAATGGTCGCTATAAATTACAATCGTTAACACACTTCCATTGCTTTACGTAATATATTATCTGAAACTGTCGATAACAACTAACAACCGTCGACATTCACTCATTGCATTGCAACAGTTAGCATACATGCATATTTATTACTTGATGAATATTCAATAGGTAGTGAGATCGATTAATATTCATAATATTGCGTTAAATCTCATTTGCTTTGAAGTCTCCGGTGCGAATTCTAAAAACAAAATGGTTATAAACATTGCTTTGCGTTTTACATCACACAACTTAGTATTTAAACTTACAGTCACGAACCAAAGATAAACGTCACAAGATTATTAAAATAATTATTGTATAAATGAGAGACGGGCAAATTATTAAAACCAATCTTGATTAGCTGAGGTTTTTTCCAGCGGATTATGATAAATGTTGGGAAAATTTAAATAATAAAAAAAAACCTTGACGTGACGAAGGGGATAAGTAAGGAAATGAAAGACGTCAAAGTGAAATGAAATAACGAAAGATGGGAATATCAACTGTCCATGACAGAAAATTGACAAAATTGAAAATGTGGGGTATCTGAGTTAACCCACATTTTCCATAATTCTAATAACAATAATAATATTTATTTTATATACCCTGTTTATTTAAATCTACATAATCCCTTCTTCTCTCTTTCTTAAATGTATATTGCTGTGGTGGTCCTCCTTTCTTTATTCATAATTAATTATAGTTGCTACTACTGATATGTATTACAATTAGGATACAAGGATATTAAATCATAACTAATATTACCAATTTTTTCGAATTTATTTTAAAACTACGCATGCACCCATCGTTTGAATCGACAAGCAAATGTTTTGACCAATCAACGCTCTTTTTATACAAAGATTTCTAACAAAACAATTGGTACTTACCTTCGATCATACGTCAATGGTACTTACCAATGATTAGCAGTAAATGTTTTTACAAAAGTTTTGGTAATAAGCATAAAATTATAATAATTTTTTAATGCTCTTATTATTATTTTTGTTTTATTAATTGAAGAAAGTTAAATAAAATATTGTATATTCCCCGTCGAAGAACAACGCATATCTCATTATTTCTCAGCCGTTTTTGCGTGTTACTCCACGAATGTCATTTAAAAAACACTACCATATATTTAAACAACAAAAGAATAGTTCTCCGTATAACTGATCCCTAAATATCAGTATATATTTTTTTTTTCTCAAAGATGTGCTATTTTTATTTAATACACTGAACGGATTTATGTTCCTCTTGAAAACCTGTGTAAAATGAGATACGCTGTGAGATATGTGATTGACAATATACATACTACATTAAGTGGAATTGAAATTAAAAAACTTGGCGTTTGAATTTTTTCAAATTTATGAACAGCTTACATAAAATTATACCCATACATAAAATAATTGATATTGCATGGGTTAACTCAGTGACCCCTGGAACCCATTTGTTGTTTGCGGTTTTAGCTCTCTGAAGGTTAAGTTAGTTCCTTGAACAGTTTATTTTGCAACATAGGTTTCGGAAACTCCGGCGAGCGCTACGTGAGAATTGATACCGAGGCGAGAAATGGACACAATCCGAACCAACGCGGATGTTGCAGGTGAATCATCTCAACTGGGGGCGATCTCACCTGGAGGGGGTGTGACGTCACATGGACCTTCACTGCTCCTCCATTCATTGCAATGTAAATGTGATTACTCTTATACCTATACAATTTTTTTACCTGGGTAGCTATTGGAGTTTTAGACTATGTACTTACATAATGAATAATTATTTAAGTGTATAAGTCCAGTTCGCTAGAAATGTTTAATAATTTAAGTAAATATTGAGTCAGCAGGTAATTTTATGACATAAGTGGTAGGGCAGTTAGATATTTTGATCTAGGCTCAGAGGTTACGAGCTGTATCCAACTGGGTGGCGATATAGTTTCCCTGTCTTTACACTGTATAGATATATAGGGGCCTTCTAGTGAGGTGTCACATAAAAAAAAATAAAAATAAACCCAGAGAATTGTACACTAGAAGGTTACATAGTAGTTTTAAAAATAATAAAGTACCTACCCGCTGAAATGTGTTTATTTTGGTAGGTACTTGTTTAAATGACGTTTTGAAGGCCTCCGTGGTCAAGGGGTAATGCTCCCGGCAAGCAATTTGAAGGTGGCGGGTTGAAATCACGGCGTGCGCAAATAAATATTACTTGATTAATTTGTGTTATTTCACTTAATTGAAAAAAATTTACATATAATATATTTTCGGCAGGTTCTAGAGAGGAAGATACGCTTAGTATTGCCGTAGAAAGACCACCATTCATTGCTTTAGCCGTGTTTGGTGAACAGAACTGAAATGCCAAGAACTTCCTCTTTCACATCTCTTTCATTTCCCGCTACCTTCAGCCTCACAACATTCCACAATTGGGAATGCCATAGTCTCACTGACTTTTGTGTGGTATTTACTTAAAAAAAACAACAACTTTTATACTACATTCTTCATCCCACCGCTCTCTCCTTTCCATTTTTCATTCTGTAGTAGGTAATTCCATAATCCCACTGGCTCTGGGCAATGTGGTATTTAAAATAAATGAAATTTCAAGAATAATGACCTCAATAAAATCAAAAATAATCCGATAATGCCTTTATTTTTATATTCGGATTAGCGTGTTCGTTCTGTCAACAAAGATGGCCTTGTTCATAATGTGAGGTAATTTCTCACGGAACGATGGTGTAACTTTAGTCCAACACAAGTTCAATGGAGTATTTATCTTCCGTACTGATTTTACCTGGTCGTCGATATTTTTTATGCCAATTTTATCGCACGGTGGCGTGTATGCTTAGGAATGCTGAATAACATTATAAAAAAACTCGGACCATGCGTTACATTGCTTCGATCAAGCGATTTTGATACATGATGCATAACATCGGATTATTCCGGATCGGATATTAAAATTTTTCATAACACATAAAGTATCCGTAATGTTTTGTTTATTACGAGGGTTTTTTTTTTTTTTTTTTTATTATTTCTGGCTTTCACCCTTCAAGGGTGTTCTAGGCCATCATTTAAAATTACATAGAAAGGGAAAGGTGAATTTATATATTAATTTTATTTAAATGTACAAATTTCAGAATTATATGGAAGATTGGAGTCGAGTTCAGACTTAGAAGAGATGAAATGTTGAATGGAGGGGAGGCAATTTTAGATAACGCTTGATAGAAGAGAGGATATTTATTTAGAGAGGGACAACCAAAAAATATGTGATCTAAAGAGCCCACATCTAGACCACAGAACGTACAATCTGGGGAGTCAAGGATGTGAATTTTAAAAAGGTGAGAAGGAACGGAACAATGACCGATTCTCATTCGAATAAGTGAGGAAATTTCTTTTTTGGAAAAATGGGGAAATTTTTGAAACCACGGTTTTGATGGGATAGTCCTTTGTATTGAGGCGTAGCGAGCTCCCTTGGATTGACTGGCAATGTTCCAATACTCTGTCCAAACATTGCGGGATCTATCTTTGATGATGGAAAAAATATCAGATAGGGGAATATGGTTTACGAGGGTAACAATAGGGTTGGACACTCCTTGTTTTGCCAAAGAATCTGCAATATCGTTACCCACTATGCCAATGTGTCCAGGGATCCAAACAAGAATTACGGTTTTTCCAGAGCTTTGAATGGAGGCTATCAGCACTCTAATGAGGCATACAAAGTGATCATCAGGATGAAGAAGAGGACAGGATTTAACAAATAAGTTTTATATCATTGAAATGAAGAGGTAGATTCAGCCAGTTTGACTATATATGTTACAAGATTTCAATTTAATAACGAGACGTAAAAACGAACCATTCTCAACCCCAAATGTTACCTTGAGCGTGGCTATCAATCACTGTAGTTCTTTGGAGCATTTACTCACCGATAATACCTACTCGTACAAATACAGCATTTCCACCTAACAGCTGTGTTCTAAATATTCAAAAGATTTCAAGGGAATAAATCAATCGGATTGCCTGTTGGTTTATCGATGTGTGCAAAATTGCATATAGTTTATTTTAATATTATTACTAATGTTCAGAGAACTTGTAATAATTATCTTGACAAGTCTAGAAGCATTCTACGTTGTTACACCAACACAAAACCAGTTAGTGGCATAATTAGTTACTAGTTATAATTGCTTGAGATATCATTCGTCATACAAGTTAATTTAAAGATCTGTCGTCACAGAACCACTCAGCGCAGAGTGACGAAGTGACGTCATACGTCACAGTTATGATCATGGCAAAAAGCGCTCATGATTATCATTACCATCATCATCACCGATCATCGCCGCAAAGGGTCGCGGGGTCAGCCGATGTCATCAATAACAAAGACACGATGAATACCCCCGACTAGGACTGTTTTATAATGTATTGTGTCGCATTCGAGATTTATTTCACGGACTTAATTGATTTAGCGAAGCGTCAATCGATTTGAAATAATGTACAAAAAATGTTAAAATTTTTAATTCGATTGTACTTAACAATTATGGATAACGGAGATTTTTATTGTGTTTCGCAGCCGTCATCATTCACCAGTTGGCTATACAGGGTGTAACAGCACGTACCCGAATGATTTTAACCGGCGATTTCTGAAATGTAGATGTCATTTTGCTGTCCAATGATTTTTTTTCCAATTAAAAACAATTTATATTTTTCCATCACACGTCGCAACTGAATATTCGGGTATAGCTAAGCGGGTCACGTGATAAGTATTCCGTCTCGTTCCAGCAGCACGGTAATAAGGAACGCATGTTTATTGCCTTTTTGTACCGTCGCCGTTCCGTAAACGTGAGAATATTAAAAGCAGCTAATAAATGTTGGTTTTCGTCTAAACAACACAGTCTGTTTTATAGTTTCTTGAATATTCACATAACAAAACACTCACACATGTAGCAGTACATGAATATTATACAATTATTCCGATTCCACTTACAGCCTTTAATTACAATCATTATCATTTTACGCGACCTTCAAAACCTACGCGCTTTTTCTTTCTAGAAATTACCTTATTTTTCTTCTTGAATAAGCTACATGTCGTTTGGCAAGCTTTGTCTCATGCCTCCATGGTCGAGGGGTACCTAAGGCTCTAAGACTAGCGCTCCGGAGGTCGCGGGTCAAAACCCCGGCATCCACAAATTTCGCAATTTAATAATAATAATAATAATATTTGGATGACTTGTATAGCTCCGTTTTTGTGAAAAATCCACCTCAAAGGCGCTGAGTAGTTAATAATAATATAAGGTATATTTCCAGAGTGGAAGATACTCTCAGTGTCGCCAACATTTAGAATTAAAACTTTGCTTAAAACGGCTTTAGTGTTTGGTGACTAGATTCAGCCTCAAAATTTACCCCTATGCCATATTCTCACTGGCTCCAGGCGGTTGGGAGCAGTTGGGATTCTTGTGCAGTATTCAAATTTAAAAATAAAACATGTTCTGGACAAATAGCCATTGTGTACAAATAGTGTCCCAATATTGGACAAATAGTAATTGTGTCTAAATAGTGTTCCAATAGTGACATATTGCCATAGTGTCCAAATATTGTCCCAGTAGTGGACAAATAGCCGTTGTGTCCAAATAGTGTCTCAATAGTGGATAAATAGCCATTATGTCCAAATAATGTCCCAATAGTGGACAAATAGCCATTGTGTCCAAATAGTGTCCCAGTAGTGGAAAAATGCTCAAATAGTGTCCTAATAGTGTACAAACAGCCATTCTGTCCAAATAGTGTCCCAAAAGTGGACAAATAGCCATTGTATCCAAATAGAGTCCTAATAGTGGAAAAATAGCCATTGTGTCCAAATAGTGTCCCAATAGTGGACAAATAGCCATTGTGTCCATTAGCGGACAAGCCTTTATCTCCCAATGGGTTAGTGACCCAAACGAGGATCTGAGATCGCGACCTTCTTTTCCGGTGGAAGGTTACCACTATATTTATTTATAAAATATGATATTTTAATTCTATACATGTATTAATTGACCGTATTTAGCTCTGAAACGGCGCGGTTGTGATAACGTAATATTATGTGTGTCATCAAATTTGCTATCTTACATGCGTAGCTTTATTTATATAGTCATATTGAATTCTACGTACGTAGATGCATCGTTTGAAGTGTTAGATTATCAGTAACGTCATATTTATTATGATACGAAGTGTCTCTATGTTCAAAGTCCACTTTGTATTATGTTTCTGGTGAATTCTGTTTCCAATTTTTATTTACCTATGTTCAATTGCGGTTCAACAAATTACATGGTAATATTGTTATTTTGGGAGACGTGCAAAATGTTGAACAAAATAAAACATGGATAGTATTAATCCTACATTGAAATTTTACATAGGTTAAGTTTGTATACATTGTTAACCTAAAAACGTTCGAGAAAAACGTAGAGCGTGCAATTCACACGCTGTAGAAGTGAAACCTTCAGAAAACTAAAGTAGACAAGAGATTGGGAGAGACTACGAAGCCCTGCACAAGGAGGAGACCGATAGGCTACGAAGCACCCCCCACAAAGAGGAGACCGATTGTACTATCTCATTCTCTCGCAAGCTAAATCCTATAGATGTATGTGTTTGTCTATTTTTAGTGACGTTATTTTTAGTTTCATCGAGTTTCAAATAACAACGGTGCTAAAGAGTGTGGAATTCACATGCAGTAGAAGTGCAACTAGAAAGTCGCTAGATGTCGCTTTCTTTTCTTTTGAGTGTTTATTTTAAAGTGGTTTGAAGATTGGATAGTGATTTTACAAAAATGAAAATGTTTATTTTTTTTTGATTTGGTAGGTTTCGAACCTCCGTTCGCTGGATATCTCTCTGGGCGCTGAGAGAAAGGCGCTTCATACCGCTGCGCTATTAGAGGCGCGCGCGTAGTTGTGAATTTACCACATTATATTGAAACCGAGGACCATCATATAATAAATTTTCAAATCACTAACGGGGCTAAAGAAGTTTCATTTCAAAAACCGCTGTTCGTTACAAGATAATCTTATTTTTACATCCTCGTATAGTAGATACTTCTTTCGTGAAGATTTGAAAGATAAAATACAGCCAGAAAATTGCTAAAAATATTTAACAAAAACATTGCAATAATCTACCAACGAAATTCCGTCGCTACCAGCTTCCGGAACTGTCAGAAAAGCGTTGCGTTAAATTAAATAACACCAGGACTAACAATAAATTATTTATTGTTCTGTAATTCAGCTCCGAGCAGTGAGAACTGTGAGCAGAGTGAACAGCCGATGTGTCAATATTTACGTTCGGGTAACTACAGCGCTGTGACGCGTCGAGTGACGGGCACGGGCGTCGGCGTCTCTCCATGACGTCTCGCACTTCCGTTTTCAACCAGGCTGATTTCATACACAATACACACTATACACAGTCACACCGACACGCGGACCACAGTCTGTATCGTTATTTGTTACGTATTGCAGACAGACAATACCTACTGATGGATGATGATTGTTCCAGCCGGTGGAGTCTCTTCGCACGCTAAGTCATACATTATATCTGCATGACAGAGACAAATTGATCCCTGCACGCTTGCTTATAATTCGTGTCCTTGACCTTTGTAAAGGAACTCCTGCTGTTTTTGTTCTTGGGCCATTATTTATTGACTGCAGGCACCTCAGCATTGAGATGGTTGATAAAAATTAACATGAATCTTATAAAAATTTCTCACATTTTTCGGCGTAATATTTATGTATTAACTCCCTTTTTAGAGCCTTTTACGTATGCATAGTAAAAATTACACAGTATTAATTGTACATAACTGAACTGCTTCAGTAACAACATTTTCTATTTGTTTAGTAACAAATTGAAGATATCCACTTAATTGGCATAATCATTTCCCTCCATTAGTATTCTGGGCAAAGAGGGATACATATGGTAGTTAGTTCCAGAATTTTTACACTGAAATAAATCCCGACTTCTGGTATTACGTAGTGGAATCCGAAAGCTAATCAATGCAAAAAAAATCTGGACTTTCAACTACATAATTTAATATTTATTGTATATAAAAGTACCAAGTAGGTGAAGATCACCTATTATAATTACTTACTTGTTCATTGATTATTTCCATGTCTCCCAATTCTTATTCTATCCATTTTGGCGACGTATATTATTCTGACACCTCTTTCTCCATCCCCCCGTCGTCCATATCAAAACTATCTAATCGTTCCTTTGATACCTGGTTATTAGGTACATTGTCTGCAAAGGTTTCCAATATCCGCGCGTATAACAAAGATCGCTTTACATCATAAACAAATTAGACATAAAACTTGCCGTGACTTATCAGTCATTGTTAAAATACCTGCTGCAGAAAAACTCAACACTGCTGAAACCAAATCCGTACGTGCCTGAAATGAAGTAGGCGGTATTAGCCAACAGGGTAGGGCGGGCGATTCCATGTATCCATTCCGGGAAATTCCGCCCACATTCATGTCACCGACTATTATCATTATATCACCTCATTATCTATTTGAATTATGCTCATCTTAACACCTGAGAAAGACCCCACAATAGAAACACACCAGTTCGTGTTTGTCCAACTTTTCCAATCCTTAGAATATTGTAATAATTAACGGGGCCCTCCATTTTTTGTTTTTTATGGCATTTGTCAATTGTTAATGAGTAATCTCATCGAATCTTAGACTTAAAAATAAACGAAATCCAAGAAACACAAGCAATTTTAAAGACACATTCTTGGAATAGATGTATAATAATTCTTCTTTCCACGTTTGGGTTTATCAAAACCAGAGCGTTCACGATAAGAAATCCGATAAGAAGTTGTTTAGGAGTGGTGCTTGGAGCATATATATGACATTCAATGAATTATACTTCACAGTCAAGGTTCATTTCAGTTTTTAGCTGTTTTTAAAGTAATGATGATAGTTAGTGAGGTACAATTTTCTGTGTTCAAAATAATATTATTGACTCAATCAATTTCGTTTTCAAGTAATGATTTTTTGTAATTTTTAAAAGGATCTCAAGCAATTTGCATTCATAAAATCAACATGACATAAATCTAATCTTATATAGATAAAGTATCTATTTATTTATTTACCAGTGTTTCGTGGGACAGCTGTAATGCAATTATAGTGTGGTTAATCAAAATTTACGATAAGCGTTGAAAATCCCAGACTGGGAGCGCCCATGTTATAAAAGTTGTGACAGAAAATGGTAAGTTTATTTTTAAAAGTAATATGTGTTACAATTGCTTTTAAGATAATTATTTATGTCATGTAAATGAGTAAAAAACGTATTTCTATTTAATGATGCAATTAAACGAGTAGTTTTATGAAGGCAGGAGTTTTCTCTTTTGGCTATTTTTTCTGTTTTTGTAATCCAGATCTAAATCTCGATTGAATGTCGAATATTTAGGCCACTATTAATGCACACAAGCAAATTACCTAGACTTATAATGAAACTAAGTGACGATAAATATATAGCCTATATTCCTGGTAATTGGCTTGTCCCATGCCGCCATAGGCCTATAATAGCGCCTAGCGACCGATGTCCACTTGTTCAGGAGATTCAGATACTAGAGGCCCAGACGACCGACGGCGGACGCGTGTCGCGGAATAATTGATTTGCAGATAGCTCGTGACAATCAACTACACTGTACGCTAGCTACTAGGTACTGTGATAGTACCACCGTCCGCTGTGCACTTGATTTCTGTAGACGACTCACTGTCGCCAGTTCACCATCAATCATATTACGAAAATGGCAAAGGTACAACTGCCCATTTGTTCTCGCACGATTTATATACTTTCTGATACAAATATCGCCTATTCAATTATCCTTTGCGTAGTTTAAAAGGTCTAAGCGCACATACATTTTGAGCGACTTCATTTTATACTATGTAATGATGAATATTTGATTCTATAGGCTTTTATCTACTATAATTAGCATGTATTATACGTATAAACCTTCATCTTGAATCACTCTATCTATTGGTGAAAATCGCATGAAAATCAGTTGCGTAGCTTAAAAGATCTAAGCGCACATACATTTTGAGCGACTTCATTTTATAATATATAATGATGTAGGTATGTATAATTTAAATTTGCTGTCAACCTTCCTAAAAATAAATAAATAATGGTGCACTAAATTTATATACCATGATTAAAAAAATAAATTGCACTTGACAGAAATAACAATTTGCATACGACCAATCCTATATAAAATAAAATAATAGAATCCTGTCAAATCTTACTTACATAATTAGATTTGGCAGGATTTACTACTTTACTTCATCTCTTCTTACATTTGTAAGATCACTCTTTATGGGATTTACCCACACTTCCAATTACCTTTCTCTTTGATTGTATTGAAATTAAAATGTATTTTACCTTAAATATTCATGTATATACATTTATGTACCTCTACGTCTGTCTCGACACATGTAGACAGGCATCGAATAATCGCATTTAAATAAACTTTATATGGATAAATAAATAAATAAATAAAATGTTAAAACCCTTATGTCGTATTTATAAATGAATAATGTCGGCCTCACTGGGTGCTATATCAATGCTGAGTTTGTATTGACCATTGTAGTGTCCAGTATGCAAAACTTGATTGTGTCTTTTTATATTTGATTTACCATACAGATAATGTGGAGATCTCAAGGTCTATCAGGCTCCCCAGGTGTGTAGTGTATGTTCCTCCTTACGCTGTGTGAATACTAATGTTGTGGTTGTGTTGCCAACAGGTGGCGGAGTTTCCCCCGGACACGGTGGTGGGCGCGCGCGGGGAGATGGCCGCGCTGATGGAGAACATGAAGTCAGGCCTGACCTCCTCGCGGCAGGCGCAGCTCAGTCAGCAGTTAGCCAGCAGTCAGACGCAGGTCACCAGCACCACTACGCAGGTAAACCAACCTAACCTAACTTTACCAAATCAACCTAAACCTCAATCTAACCTCGTCAACAGGAACACTACGCAGGTAAACCAACCTAACCTAACTTTACCCTACAAAACTCAACCTAACCTAACCCAGTCAAGCCTTTTGTTATGATCGTCCAGTTCATTAGACAGACATCCAAATACGAGTATTAGGGTACAGTTTTTTTTCAGAAACTCAAATGCAACATCGCTATCTAATAGTCATTCAGCGCCATTTTTTTTCGATAGTTGAAAGGTTCCAGTTAAACGCTGATTGTAAGTCTGTTTCAGCTTTTGAACTAATTGTATACAGCCATAGACATACAAATAACTAGACGAGAACTTACAGATGAGGGGTAAAAACCAACTATGGCGGGGCGAAGAGAGGAAAGAGACTTGTGATTCGCCAAGTCTTCTTCATTGTCTAAGTATGTGTTTCATAGACATACAGCGTCCGCGCGTAAAATGTACGACGAGAGCACGACATTGGTCCGGACACGCCCAGCCGGTTCCGAAAAATGGTTCCAATGGGAGGGGGAAATAACACGTTTTTTAACACGTAAGGGCATGTCCATATATTTTGTACGTCCGTGTATACAGCAGAAAAGGACAACTATCACGTTGTAAAGCTTATCAGCTTGTTAAATTTTGGTAAAAAGCTGAAACCCACCTAGGATTGGTGTTTAAAATAGTAAATTTTTATAAAAAACAAAGCCACCCACATAAACCTATATAAATAAATACAGTATTTTTACACATAGAACCATAAATTATTTTTTTTGCATGTATTTGACTATGAGCTTCATTTGGATTTAATTTTTTTAGTGTTGTATGCAGTGGCGGCCAGCTCTAAGGTGCGGAGGAGCGCCGCACTCCCAAAATATATCTATTAATTTAAATCTAATCTATTTAATTAATTTAAATCTAAAAATTCCCGAGCGCCAAAAAACATACTTATTTCCGACACGCCTCATCACAGTTCACAATATACACTCGGCTATAATGCATGCGTAATATAGGTGCCTACTGGACTGCGCGGCACTGCGCGCGTAACAAAGCAGATCGTTGTGTGCCTATATTCAGAGTGGTGGTTCATTTTGCAAAGCGATCACAGGAGTTCTTCTATAATTCTATAATGAGCCAAAATCGTAGGTAGGTTGAATGCTTTGCAAATTTTACGAAATCGCCGGTGACGATCCAAAAATTTCCACCACATCAAAAGGAATGGTTCGTTCTGTAGCATGTTAAACGGGGACACGTTTGTGTCATATTATTATCCATATCGTGTCTTTATTTTAATATCTACTCTTTTTCATGCTATGTTTCACTCAGCATCGACCAACGACAGCTTATCAACATAAGCATTGCGGACATTATTTGTTATGAGTTATGACAGTATATATTTCATTGGAGTTACGGAGCGTAAGGAAGACTTTCGGATGTGTGATAAACTGAACGATTTTTTAACTCGATTTTCGTGCCAATAAGTATCTACATACAATTTTCTGGATAAGAGTCAACTGTTATTGAATTTGAATTTACAATCGCGGCGACTTTACAAATGGTGATGGATCAATATTTATTTTACTAGAACTCTTTTAAAATAATGGAATATGGAATGCTTTTTCGGTGAGTTGTTCCTCACAATCCTTATGACATCTGTTTAGATTGAACGATGTTGTTAAACTTTAAAAGAATTTAATCTATCTTAATAAATAAAATTAATTTAGACTCAATGTGTTGCATGCACCCAGAGATAATGGAGGATCGACCTAATTTACAAATAGGTAGGATTTTTTCATAATTGAATTTATTTTAATTAGAGTAGGTAGGTCCAAGATTTATGGGATATCTCTATGGGATGTGTGGGATTGCACTCACCTTCCCACATCTTGAAATAAAGACCATTATTATTATTATTTTAGCGCACCACCTATTTTTATGAACACCAGCCGCCACTGGTTGTATGGAGTATATTCGTTATAATACAGTGGAAAATAGATACCTTTTACCTATGTATGAAAAAAATCCGGCGGCTATATTTTACACATAATAAAAGCTTTCAAAATATAATAGATTAAAATATCCCCTGTACTCCCAATGTATAAACACTATAAACTTGTGTTTGTAACACTAAAAATATAGTTTCGTCGAAGTATTTTATTTCACCAAATTCATCTATCAGCCATCGGCTCCTATATTAGGCAATTTTCATAGCACCACTTATCGTGGTAAATTTTTTTTTTTTTTTTACATTAACTCCACACAGGAGGCCCTGAGGAAAATAATTTCCCTCACGGCCTATGTCATCTTTGAGGATGCTGTGTGGAGGGTCTTTTTGAGGAAAGGAAGGAGTGAACATGGGTCTTGAAGAGACCCATGTTGTAGGAGGGAGGAAACATTTGTTTTATGCGAGTATTTGATAAGAATTTAACAAAGGTGCATTATTTTAAGTGCAACTATGTGAACCTATAAACTATATGAATTGCACGGACGCTTTAAGTCGTCTCTTCCATGTAGGTTTTTTTTCATTTCTTTATTCATAATATTATTAATGTTTTTGAATACCTACAATTTTTATCTGATATTTGATTTCCGGACTACACACACGCCCGCGTTGTGGTAGTCGAATAGTCACTGAATTCAGATTTTATGAAATATTACTAATATAATTAGGTACATTTATTAATACGTAAATTACTCAAAGGTTAGCAAACGTCTCGAATTATTCGCAAGTGCAAATTAATTGATCTTAGTAGACCTTCAATTTACGGTGTAATCCAATCATTATTGAAACCAGCGGGTATCTTACTCGTATTACGATTTTCAATCCATTGTGGACTACAAAGAATAAGAAAATTTACTAGCGGGGAAACACCTGTACTTACATTGCGTCAAAAGCGAATCTTCACACTCAAATAATTGCAAAAAAAAAAAATAAGAAAAAACATACTACATCATCAGGAGCAGTCAACACAAGACGATGTGTTGTGTGTATTATGCGGAGAACCATATGTGGAAACACCCACAGAGGACTGGGTACAGTATCCAGAGTGTTGTGGTTGGACACATGAACAATGTTCAGACATAGAAAACGGTTGTCTTTTATGTGTCAACTGTAAAATAAGGATATCCTATTCATTCCATCTTGCTCTTATAAGCTTTCCATTTTGCCCTCAGGGTTAGGGCAAGATGGAATTTTTCCTTTTTTTCTTTTATGAGCCCTAACAGATTTAATACTCAATTCTAATTATTTTAAATAACTGAATTTTATAAGCATGTAAGATCTTTCTGAAGACTGATTAAAATAAACGATTGATATTTTGTTGATATATTTTTTTTTACGTCTTATAGTTAAGCCTTCCATCTTGCCCTACCTTCCCCTACCATTGTTCCCGACTATTTTCAAAAACACTTGCTTAGTTCAGTAGCACACCAACTAACCATGTTAATTCGTAATACCTTGTTAGCGAAAGCAAACAAATGCATTGATTTATTAATTTGCTTGCTCTTATTTACGACACGCTTTATTTCTTACCGAATAGCTCGTGTCAGTTTTTATCGCGTCCATTATCACTAAAGCAGTTTAAAAATAAATGCTTATTTTTAAATGTAATGTTGGCCCTTCGCCATGTCTTGCTCCCGTAATTATTGGCTGCGGAACAACAACTACTGTCGAGGCTACCTTTGCTACAGTTCCCTCTGTCCCAGGTACAAAAACTATTTTATTTTAGAATTCCTCTGATTTTTATGAAACAATGGATTATTAATCTTGCAACTAGTACATTACCAGCCACTGTTGCAAGGTGTGTGAGTGTATTGAACTATATCGCGGCATTTGTCCATTGTTTTGACCCGTGCTGTCGTAAGATATTATTTATCTAATTACCTATTAATTTGTACTTCATATCATGCGACGCGAAACACGCTATTATTTGTTTTTTAATAAAAAAATATTGATTAATATGTTTATAACTAACCAACTACCTAACCATCACGCCGTTTCCCCGCAGGGGTAGGCAGAGAGGGCGGACCGCCAAACAACTCGGTCTTGGCGCACACTCCTTGCCTCGTTGTACTAGTAGTGGCATATAGTGATTTATTTTGATAAAATGCAGTCAAATTCTTATGTTTTACAAAATTTAACCGGAGTGCTAAAGTATTTTTGTATTGGTAAATCGTAGAACCGTAAAATTGTAAATAGTAGTAGCATATAGTAAGTTATTTTGATAAAATGCAATCAAATTCTTATGTTTTACAAAATTTATCTGGAGTGCTAAAGTCTTTTTGTATTGGTATATCGTAGAACCATCGTTCTTCTATTTTACGAATAATAATTACGAGACTGTATTAATTTAAACGCATTGTTATTATATTTTCTTGATTTTATTATCAACTAGTAAAAATAAGCCGCACACTTCTCCCATCTAGCGACGAATCGGTGAACTTGTGTAAAAGGTAGGGAGTGTCTTTGACTGCCAAATCTATTTATCATATTGGGAGAGCTCCCGCCATAATTTCCCGCCGTATTCGCGGCGTAACCAACATCTATGTAATGTTTGCACTTAGCTGATTCAAACCTTCACTAAAAATGTTAATATTTAAAAAATTTGCTTTGTGCTTGAAAATTCGTTTTGTTTTAAAGCTAAACTGTGATTTTCTTGTAAATGTACATGATACACGACACAACAGGTGAAGGTCACCTGATAATTCTTGATGTATATAAAACAACATTTACGCCACGCGGAAAACCATTTCGAACTAAGAGTTATGATTGGTTAGAATAAATTTCCACCTACTCAGAGGTCCGCCTTTATACTACAGCATAATGAAATTTGTACTGAATTATTATCAAATACGATACAGCAAAGTTGAATTTTTCCTGTATTTTGTAATAATGGTATCACAATAAATATTATGCTTTCGAGCAATAAGTACTACTATATAAATAATCGTTCTATCTAGATTTATCATTTTCTTTTTATATCTCCTTATCAAACACAAATAGTTAAGAAATAGATTCTAGACAAGATGGCCGTTACAATACTTGACCACGAATCCGGAGTTCGCGGGTTCAAAACCCGGCGTGCGTATGTATATTTTATTTTAATAATATACGATTTTACAATAATATATAGTACGTACATTTGCGGTGAGTCCTAGAGGGGTAGATACTTTTAGTATCACCCTGGTGAAAAAATAACATTCACAATCTAAACGTTGCTTAAAATGGCTTTATCCGTGTTTGGTGAATAATCAGGTACTTCCCCACCTTTTTCTTCCTCGTATCTTTCTCCTCCCCATATCCTTCGGTCTTACAACATACCCCAATTGGGGATACCACGATCTCAATGGCTCCAGGCGGTTGGGAGCTGTTAGGACTCGTAAGCGGTTCTCACCTTAAATATAAATGAATAAAATGCTTTCATTTAGAAGTTTTTTGTATGCTCTCATTAAGTCACCTGAATACCTTAGAATAGAATTTACTTTAATACTGTTATCTGGAAACTGCTAACGCTGAATTTGTAAGCGCCTATTTCCTAAAGGATTTCTCGGAAAAGTCTTTTCTAAGCCAAGTGTTCATTTCTGATAACCTTTAAGACTTTTAGGAAGAAAAATGATACAAATTACTTGACAACATTAATTTGGCAAAGCTCTTTACAAAGATTAAGAAGTGACATCTAGAGATTCTCAAATGTTTTTTTTGAAAGGCAACAATTTTTATTGGTGAAATTTGGATTGTGTGATTTTATTTTTTGTTATTTTTTAAAACTACGGATTAATTGACAAGGCAGACTTTAATGTATTTTCCCTATTTACTAGTATATAATTTTTAAGGCTGTTTTATCACTGATGAAACTTTAAAGACTTGAAGAATTTGAACAATTCGTCAAATTTCTAAGTTAATTTTCAAGTCCTGTAGAAGTTCTATTCAAGTTCTGTTATATCATGATTGGGCCGGTTTCATCACAGAACTGAAATAATAACAGAACTTGAATAGAACTTTCACAGAACATGACACATAACTTTGAAATCTGATGAAAGTCATAAACTTAAAAGGTTACCAACATGATTTTTCTCTGAAAAACACCTTGAGGAGATGTCGTCACTGGAACTGGAAGGAATACATCCACATAATGTTTTGCAAATAGGACAAAATAAAATTGAATAATATGTTTAACCACTAGAGCGTTTTTGGCCATATTTTAGCCAATTTGCAAACATCCTCGAGCGTTCACTGGCCAAAATGTGGCCAGTAGAGATATTTTAAAACATTTATTGGAATTATTTAAAAAAATTCAGCCCTTAGAACTTATCAGTTACACCTTTTAATAAGAGATGTCTCGCATCTCTTCTGACTTATTTGTTATTGTCAAGAAAAAAAATGAAAGTTTTTTTTTAGTAGAAATATTTTTTTATCTGTGATGTCAACTAGGCTGTAGATAGACAATATAAAGAAGTCGTAACATTTTATTTTATCTAAATAATACGTACAGCAATTTAAAAAAAATTATAGTAGTATTTTTTTTAATCTGTGATGTCTACTAGGATATAGAAAATATATTATCAATCATAACATTTAATATTATCTAAATAGGTAATACGTACAACAATTCAGAAGTAAATAATACGTAGAATTCATGCGTTTATAACGATTTTTGAATTAAAAATTTTATGAATCCTAAAAGATGGAATAAAAGTTAAATATAGGTGCAGTCAATATCTCTCACACTATATATGTCACCATATTAAAATTCAGTGGTATGATTTTTTTAAAGAGGGCATAAAATTTACAAACAGAAGGTGTAAAAATTTCAGAGAGCTCAAGGTTGAAATCGATTATATAGCAGAACACTTCAGTGGTTATTTATTATCTGATAACTAAATAACTATTCCGAACTGAGTTTCTTTCAAAATCCGTAGAAATTGAGAGCACTTAAATAATTATCAATATAAATTATATATTGTTCGGTTAGTAGTAAAATTTCCACCAGTTTGACAATAATCCACTACTGATTAACGTGACACAATGCATGCGTAGAGCTTCGCTATGACTCGCCTGTCCGAAGAGTGTCTACGGACAAAGACTTACTACCGTGTATTTATTTGTGTTCGAGCCCCCTGACTCAGTTTCCGAGGGAAAATCCCGTGAATTATACCAAAATGCGACACTTATAACCGTCCCCAGCCATGTCTAGACGGGGTTTAAAAAAAACTTTTCAGACACACGCATCAAAAAGCTTTATTGCCCCTTGACTCAAGAAACACAATCCACTAGATCGTCCGCACTTTATTTTACGAATCACGTCGAATTTTCATGAGACATAGTACATACGTCAAAAAAGCGCACGTTTAAAAAAGTTTTATCTACAATTTGAATTAGAAAAACTAGTGACTAAGATGTTTCGCGCTTACTTTTTGATTCGATTTAAATATTCATATTTTGGGAGTTTTCGCAGTTTGGAAAATGGCGTGGGTCGTATAGTGAATGTTTACGGAAAATTAAATATAATTTAATATGGAAATGATGGAGGTGGTTCTGTGAATCACTTGGATTAATATTTTTACAAGTGACGAAATCGTTCACCTGCGTCAAGTTGATAAACTTTTTTTGTTTTGAATGATTATTTTGTATTATCGTTAATTCATATTTGATTTTTTCGTATAAATCAATGATATTTATGAATTGCAGTAAATAAATCATATTACACAGAAATAAGTTCTTTGAATTAGAATCATTATATAAGGTTGTAATAATTTTTTTGTTTGTTATCTAAACATGAATTATTTCTTTAAGTTTACTCTTCAAAAGAATGACGTATTATAAGGAAACTAAGTCTGCACAAATTGGTAGATTCAAGATGTATTATAGGAACTACATTAAGCAAGAGAAAATATAGTACATAAGTAATAATTACTGAGTAATTTGTAAACTTTGATCTTTGATGTGCAAATTACTAAAATAAAATGAATAAATAAACTTTCGTATTTACATACACTAAATACAAGTTCTTGCCAATGGTTTTGGTTACTATTTTAATTAGTAAATTAATAAAAACATAATTCTTTTATAAAATCATTAGAATTATCCATTTTTTGTTAATTTGACAATCAAATTCCAATAATTGACGCTTAAAAATAATTCGAGCGCCTGGGAATCCGCAAAACACATAGCTTGTCTTCAGGCTTACACAAATGAAATTAATTGTTTTTCATTAATCTTCAAATTCCCTTGCAACGCCGGTTTCCACCAGTCAGACCTTACATAAGATAGTACTTGTGGAACACTCGGATGTTGTCATCGTTAAAAATAAAGTTTTTTTAAATCTCGGAAGTGAGCACGCCGGTACATAATAATATTTTGTATCCGAAACGACAGATTCTGCTCATTGACAAATACAATCTAATTTCTCTCCTGTTACGAGAATCACACTCGTATATTACTCGGCGTTCGACGAATCACGATTTTTCCTCTTACACGAGGGATTTGGCGCCAACTTCAACTAAGCCCGGCAGAGCTTGGAGAAAAGCGACGGCTAGTTGAATCAGCGTCGAGACGTCACTCATGCGGCGTCTCGACGCTGGAATCATACTCATAGATAATCCAGGGAGCGCCAACCAATAAATCTGTGATTAATTGAACAATTATTTATTTAAGACCAATGATATTATCAAACATTTTGTTTAAGTTTCTATTATCTAGGTTAATTTAAAACTATACAATATGCAAAGTAAAGTTTGTACGAGTAGTTAGATTTTAATTAAAACTGAGTTTTATTGATGAAAACTTAAAAATAATACTACTTCATTCATTCATTTTATTTACATTTATAAGTGTTAAAATATTGGCTTATTAGTAAGATAGCGTCCTTGAGGTTATTTTTCAGAAAAACGGCGCTATACAAATCATCCAAATATTATTCATAAAATAATTGATTTTCCGTGCATAAATACGTGCTTGGTTCACCTCAATTTTATAATTATGAATTTAAAACATTTTCTTATTAAATTAATATAAAATAAAATAATCTATACAATTTGAAATTGATTTCAGTGCAGGAAACAAAAATTTAAAAATATCTTAAAAAAAATGTTTTTAGATTATAAACACCAAGTTAAAAATACTATTTAAAACAAATGTGTCCTTATCTTTACGTAGTATAAAATGAAGTCGCTCCCGCTGTCTGTGCGCTTAGATCTTTTAAACCACGCAACCGATTTTCATACGGTTTTCATCAATAGATAGAGTGATTCATGAGGAAGGTTTTTAGGTATATAATTTGTCAAGGTTTTGTGTAAATTGGTTGAAATATATAAATAAAGGGAGCGGGCTGGCAAGCGGGCGGTGTGGATTTCATTTAACAGATGGCGTTGGTTATAAAGGTTGGGTAATGGCGTGGTGTTGTGTTTCGTTAGCCACAGCAACGTGTGGCCTGGTCTGCTAGTATTTATATAAAATACAAGAACTAATTAATATTGTTTGATTGATGCAATGCGCAAAACATATCATTTTTAAGAAAATTAAATAATTTTCATACTAACTTTTATGCTGTTAGTATGTACATTCAATCAATTCTATTTCTCAGTATCTTAATTGCCTTCGAATGTTCTCCCATGTTCCCGGGAAACTTGTAACATACTCTCTACTAATACTGCCCATCGTGTGGTGTGTGTACCCCTGCTTCCCACGCCTAATGAGTGTTGTTCTGTTTATAGATGGTGTCCAACTCGACGTGCAGTAGTTCCTCCAGCAGCAGCCGTCAGTCCGCTTCAGCCAGGCTTCACCATCTCACGTCGGCGGAGATGGCAAAGTCTGATCTCTCGGAGCTTAAGAACTCCATCACTGAGATGAAAAATCTCTCTAACTTCTCGGTAGCTCAAAGGTGATCATTTTATTCCAATTACAAGTGCAAAACCAAGTGAATACAAACTTTAAAAGTTGTTCTACAGTGCGAGCCCTACGAAATTATAAAGCTTTTCTATAGTGAAAGCTCTCAAAGACTCTGTTTATTAGACGCGTATATTCGCATCTAGATAAACCATCTTTGCCATTTGATTGCACACGGTTATTTCCGTGAAGCTACAGTGATTTATTATTAGCTGATCAAGCTCAATTAAACATTCATAATTATCAACTTCATTTACTACAGATCCGAGTTTTAAATTTATTGTACATTTGATTTGAATAATCGTGCGAACGTTACAAAATAAATTCGAGTCTAGTTTATATATTTTACGAGTTTCAAAGCTTATCGAAACCACACCGAAAATAATAATAAACGATTTTTGAAGAACGGTCGGTAGATACAGTTTTTTCCCGTCCAAACAACTTCCAACATGGCGACTATGATAGAAATCCTCGAAATGTATGTTATATTTGTTTTTGTAAAGCATGAAAATATTAATTAACCAATTTTTATAAATATTCCAATAAAACGTATTGAATTCCTTCACTAATGAGTGAATAACCTAACTTTTGCAAGCAGCTAACAAAGATAGTTTAACGATTTATGTATGTGTGATTTAAATAATATTAAAAAGGAATTTTCGACCTGGAATATACAAATAACAATTCGTCAATTTTTGCTCGAGAGTTCATCGGTTAATGCAATGATTCGATTATTACGTACGCTCCAAACATAATTTTATTTATATCGATTGCCTGTCCAAACATTCTAACTTATTTATGACTTTGCAAAAAAGCTTTTCAAGGATCCGTTTATCATCTACATGAAAACTTCGAAACACTGAACGAAAAGGTCTTTGACCTTTTTGCAGTGTAATAAAAATTATTTTGACTTTTTAAATCCTTTTAGTCTTGACATTTATTTATTGACGATGACAATAAATATTAATTTAGATTTACAATACTTTCAAGTGCTTTTTAAACCAAATGAAACTCATAATTTATAGACTTTGTTTTATGTTGTGTTTGATTATGTTGTCCAACTAACGAGATTCACAGGAGAATCGGTCTAAGGTTACAAAGTTGCATGAAATACCATATACGAGTACCTTTGACACCTTATTCTGAAATCTATTAGCACCCTTCAAGGTGTGAACAACTTCCTAATTAAATCATCTGGTGTAGTGCATGAAACCAAGTATGTATTAAAAATACCTTAAGGTGATCCCCTAGTCCTTGAAAAGTTCGAAATCGGAATCCCCGCCTCTTTTTGGGAGGGTTTTAAAGTGCTCTCAGGAAGGTTTATGAATCAGAAACCCTGTTAATTTATATTTGAATTTAAATATAAGATCAATCGCTTAAATATAGTTTATTGAAAAAGCAGTAGATAACGCTTCATAAGAATTTCCATTTAAATTTCCATATTTATTTGATGGCGTATTTTTCTCAGAAAATCTCATTTGTCTTCAAACACTGCCAAAAGTAGGTGACATAACTGCCTAAAAGACAACCCACTAACGCGAAAACACATTGTCATAAAAGCTCATAATCTCAATATTAAACAAAATGTAAAAAAACAAGTTCTTTTTAAAAGTAACAAACGACGTCTATAAATTATTAATTAACGACATTCACCGGAATTTATTATTTGACGAAATGGATAAAAATTTTATTTGACTTGCAGATTTATTTTCTTCGATTATCGTATCGCCGTTACGACGGTGTCATATTTTATTAATACATTCGGTTGGTCGAGGTTGTTAGATTTACATTGTATTGTTAGGATGTTAGGCCACTTTATTTATCAGTTGTTGTGAGCGACTCGGGACGGCAATACGCCAATCGCGCGAGCCGATGTTACTAATAATCCGATTCGTTCTCCGCGGCTTCAAAACGGTCAGTGATTTCAAGGTTTCCGGTTTTCCATTAATTTAAGACAGTGAAATTACACCGAAGGTCAGGATTCATTGCTTAACCTCTGTTAGTCACGTTTGACAGTTTTTAGAAGTTTTGGAATATAATATGTTTCTAGTGTTGGCAAGCTGAATGATGTAAAAAAAACAACACAAGTCACATGGATGATTTCATAATAGTTACCACTCGCACGATTCTGCCAACTCGTTTTGCGTTAGTTTAATTGCGCATTGTATTTCGATTTGTAAAAACAATGAACAAGTACGCAAGACCTTCTGTTTTTTCCATGATACAATAAGATTTCGACGTCCGTGAAATGTTATGTGTTTGCCTCGTATTGAGGCGGTTAGCGCACAAATAGTTTTACTCACAAACAATGTTAAAGTGGTTCAACTAAAAATCGGTAATGCGCGTTTTCATCCCGACAAAATATCCCCGACAAAATATCCTACGGACAAAACATCCCCCAACAAAACATCCACTAAAACCTAACCTAGCCTAACTTTACAGGATGTCTGTATTATTTATGTCCCATTTTACTATTTTTGAACAATAATTTGTCTTTACAGGATGTTTTTTTTTATTTTTTTTATTTGAAATATACATATATATAACAGATTTACAGAAAGAAAATATTTGGTTCATAAAAAACTAATTACAGATAAAGTTATTTCTTGTTAATGAATCTACCCAATTTAAAAGAGAAAACATTTCTCGTGTTTGAATTGGGGAGTTGTTCTATTATAGAAAAAGATAAAGAAAAAATAATATACAAATATATAATCTTTTTTTTAAATTAAGAAAATAAAGTTATGAATGGTAACAAATATTGATCAATAAATTTACTGACATAGCAGTTACTAAAATAGATATACATGATACATGTAGTATAGATAATTAAAAGTAAAAATAATATTATTACATTTCTCGTAATAGGTAGGTGTTAGATGGTAAGTACATATAGTTGATTCTAACAATTGGATTAGCTGATAATAATTGCAGGAGTAGGTACATAATGTTAAGTTACAACAATAATCGCTACATTTCAGTTCAAATGCTGATGAAATATTTTAAGAGGATATGTGCAAATGAGAAGAATACATTAATTTATAATTTATTTTTTTTTTGTTAATTAATGAAGGAATTAAATGATTAATTTTGAACTAAAGTATCAAATATCATAATTAAAACTTGATCAATTACTACTAATCGGTACAAATTCGTTCTGTGAAATTAAAATTTATAATTTGTGTTGGGTTGATCTAGTAGTTGTTTTATTTGTGATTTAAAGGCTTTATAATTTTCTTCAGATTTGATTTTATATGGAAGGGCATTAAAAAATTTTATACCTTGATAGGAATAGTGGTGTTGAAAAGCACTAGTTTTAACTTTAGGGATATCTAGGTTGCCACGTGATCTTGATCGGTTACTTATTTTTGTGATTTTTGTTGTAGTATTGAAATGATCTTTGTGGATTTGCAACAGTGAGTTCTTTTTGAAAATTTTGTTAAGACTAAGAACCCTAAAAGAGTCAAACAGCTGTATTGTTGGAAATATCGATGGTTTTCGTGTAATGACTTTTAGAATCAACCTCAACCTCTGTACTGTATTACAGTATATATATTTACAGTATTGTTTTGGTCCCATTGTTTTGTTAGGTTAGGTTAAGTTTTAGTAGATATTTTATTGGGGATATTTTGTCGGGAATATTTTGTCGCGGGTTGAAAAGTCAAAGTCACGGAACCCTAAAAATCGTAGAATTGACAATGGCAGAATTTTGTCGTTTTTTGTTGACCTAGCAACTTTTATTTGTTGAAATATGCTATTATTTAAAGCTCCTTGCAAATATTTATTCAATACATTTAGGCATTTTTGTGGGTTACGCCACTTCCGCGCTAATCGCCTAATTTGTGTGAATATTGATTTATCTACTTGATTTTATATTTATACGTTTGTTACATAGCTAATGGTGTGTATTGTCCTCAGACTGCGGAACTCCATGGAGAACCTGGTGGACGCCGCAGACCCTGACGGGGAGATGTCGGAGCCGCTGGTCACCTTCCCGGACCCCGACACTCCCCCAGTGCCCGTCGTGCCTCCCCCCAACTCCGGCCTCATCCCTAGTGACATGCCCGGACTCAACAGTTCAAGTGAGTTATAACCACTTAAGCACATACCGCCTACCACTTTTAACACTTACCATTTTTACCAGTTACAACTTACCTAACGTTTACTACATTCCACCCTATTTCAAATACAAGCTTGTCTCTAGTGTAGTGGTTCTTTCCTTCAGTCTTCAGAAAAACATTTTATTTCCATTTCCATGTGTTAATATCTAATTTATTTTCGCTAAATATCTTCTCAGATGTAGCCGGAATATGTAAAGTTGTGTTTATGTTCGATATTTTTTCTATTTACAAAGAATTCATCGATTGAATCATATAATTTTTGCGAGAATTTATTTGTTCTTGTTAACGGCAATTCGATTTCTAAAATAATTCCTAAAAATAAATAGTATGCATTGTTTTGAAGAATGTAAGGCTAGCTTTTAAGAGACAGTTACCATTAATGTGTAGGTATTTATATTGTATTAAAACCTCACAACCTGTACATTTGACATTTATATTGAACGAATTCTCTTTACGACCGTGTCACTGTGATCATTAAAAGCCAAAACGAAGGGGAACGCGCATACAGAAATAAGTACCTCTTCAAATCCCATTCCATTTATTCATCTCGTCAATCAGTGGTCTAACAACGATTTATAATAAATATGTAATGGGTCCAATGAATGCAAGTGCGAGAATTTTGGTAGAATACAAATTGACTCATCGAATGGAAAACACAAAGAACAGTTTAAAAATATTGCATAACATAACCCCTCTTTTCTCTTTGTTTGGGGAGAATAGATTGGGGGAAATCATGACCCAATTTTTCAAGGGACATTTACAAAATGCGTCTTAAAAACAACCCCTTTTTTCAAACGTGAAATCGGATGCTTTGTGTCTACGTCAATGTGGTTTGTATAATCACTGAATATAAGAAGAATACAAAAAAAATCTGGAAAGTACCTACCTGACGCCTTTTAGTCAGGGAAGTAAATTTAACCTTGCTTTTAGCAGCGGATTAAATGATTTTTTCTGTTGCAGAATTATTTTATTTAAGCGTCAAGTTCATGATTAATTATTACAAGTGTTTGCTAATCAGAAAAATCAACATTGAAACTCAACGATGCTTCAGAATATACTTGTAGCATAACTTTAAAGTCGATGTCATGTGAAAAAAAGCAATTCCTGGTTTGTTATTGTGAACATCAACTTACAAAATAATGTTTTAATGTTAATTTTCATTCCAGTGAGTTGTTTGAACTCATTGTAGGCAACATTGTACTCTACAGATTTTACCTCAAATGAGTGCTTTGTGGTTAGTGTTAGAGAAATACTTTTTTTTGTTATTTCGAGTGTTATAGGATTGGTTTTGTCTTGATTGTAAATCCTGTGATGTTAGAGTGCGTTGATTGCTGACAAATATGTAGAATAGATAGCCTAGCAAATATGTAATTTAATAGCATATTTGGTTTAAGAGATAAGTTGACGTAAGGCGACTAGTATTTATTAGGTATTAGTCGACATTTCTGCCAAACGCTTGTATTTTATGCGACGTAATAATTTTAGTGGGCGGAACATGTTAATTCCATTAAGTTTCCTAATAAAATAAATCTGGAATAATCAGAAACTATGCTTATTAATGTAAGCGCAAAAAACGACAGAGCCTAACTATCAGAACTAGCGTCATTGATCCCTTCAGCACCGGTCGTTTCTACGACATGTTCTTGAATTCAACAAGTCAGCTGTGGAATGATTTTATGGTTTCTGCGTTTCCTAAGTCCTACAACACGGCTTCTTCAAGACCCTGGTTCGCTCCCTCCTTTCCGTAAAAAGACCCTGCACACATCGTCCCCACCGAGACTCTTGTGTAGAGTTAATGAAAAAAGAACCAAATCACTTCTTCTATTGGTGGTTGGCCATTAGGGCAATCTGCACCCGCTTTACTATACGTGGTTTATCGATGAATATATAGTATTTGTTAAATATACAATAAATAATTGAAGCCTTGGTTAAATGCGATTAAAAAAAATTGCCGGTTCAATTATTTTCTATAATTTATCTTCATTTCATTTCGTATTTTCATTAGAAATTCCGTAGAATTCTAGATGTTGATAGAAATTCCCAAAAGATAACTCTAGTGGGCGTGATGCAAATTCCTGAAACGTTCCTTTCTTCTTGATAATGATCATTTATTTTCATCTCTCTTGGAAGCTTATGACATTGTTTTCGCGCTGATGACGAAAATTATGCTATATCCATCCTCATGACAATACCTGCAGTTCAGTAATGCGGGATTGGCGAAAATTTCTGGAAACATCCTCTCAGATTTTTTACGATAATTCCTGAAATTGTCGTTTCGCAACGTTTATGATTTTATTGACATAAACTAATTATTTATTTATGTTCGCATTAACAAGTTTGTGTTATTCTGCAGGCTCCCTCGACACAATGAAGTTCCAGCAAAAGCACATGACCTCCGCATCTTCCAAGACAAAGGTGGTTCGGGAAAACTTCAGTGCAGAGAGGGCGGGTAGCGAGACGCGCCAGGGAGAGGTATTCCAGGGAAAAGGACAGCGCTCGCACCGCATCGCGAGGGAAGAGATGAACGCTTCGCACACTGCAGCCTTCAAACAGGTAAGAACACCTTTTATGGAAGTGCCTTTGATTTGCTTGGCATTTGATAAAAACATAAAAATGCATAAAAAAACACTGTTCTTAGGGTTTTTTCTTCAATAAAAAAGCTTAGTTATATTGTCACGCAATACTAAAACGCAAGTAACCTGCAACATATTCCGTAATAACGTTAAAAAAATGTACTCAAATCAATGTTTTTCTATCGTAATTTTCCAACAAAGAATATTTTGCAAAAAGTTTCAACGTATTATCAACAGATGTCTCTCATAGAAAAAAATGAAAATTCACCCCTTGTTTGAGTCATATTACATAAATATGGAGTAATCCTTCTAAATAAATACATCTACATTGAATAACTATGTTGGTGGTTTTAACAATGGCTCATTAGATTAATGCCGTTTTTAATTATGTGGCTAGTTTTTATTTTATATTGGCGCGACCTAAACACGACTGCACCTACTTCGGACCGTGTTTTGGATAAAGGGGTTAGGCTTGGTCACCTTTCCTAATTAATTATAATTTATGACAATTTCTACGAAAATTTCTCCGAATATATAAAACGTTTCACACCAATATTCGTTACAATACACGCTTTAGAAATTAATATTTTTCACAAAACAAACGATTTACCTAATGATTTACATGTTACGTATTGTGAATTGTAGTGAATTTTAACTAATCTCATCTGATAGGTAAACAACTTGTTGACCTTTTAGTTTATATTTAGGGTAGAAATCGCTTTAATTCAATTATTCACGTGCTTGCAGAATATCTTATCATTCGTGCGTGTTGCAAAGTAATGAATCCTGTACAACCCTTGTCCAGTTTTAATAATTTGTATGATTATACGGCGTACGACGTTTATGCGCTTTACGTGCTAAATGTGTTATTAGCAACATGCTACAATAAGGTGGAATAGCTAGCGGAATTTTATCATATTATCCAATACATATTTCACACAATGTTCAACTGCTAATGGTAATTATTTTACACATATATATGAATAATCTGCTGGTGTATGTATCATTACGCGATAGGATGAAATTATAAAATTAACAATGCTGAGGGTAACAACAGTGACACAATGGCATTCCCAATGGAACGAGGAAAAGAAGTGTGAGGAAATTCCACTCAGCTAAAGCCATTTCAAGCATCGTTTCAATTCTGAATAGTGGTCTTACATCAGGGCGATGCTGAGAGTATCTTATATACGGGAACGTGCCGCAAATAAAAATATGACGAAGTTCTAAATTTAAAAAAAATTAACATTTTAAAGTAATTCATACTTTTTATAAGAAGTTTGAAAGCTTATTTCATCAAATTTGCATACAAAGAAAGCATTTGAACGTAGCTGTCTTCATTTGTTCTTATACACACAAATACGTTTGCTTAGAAATAATGTATTTTTAATTCAGAAGCAAAAGGTTTACTTTCAAAAGAAAGCGTAAGAAACAAAGTTACTTATATTTTGTTTTTTTTTAAAGAAAGACTAACATGCCAGGGTTACGAATAAACTAACAATATTTGAAAATCACCTACTACCACCACAGTTGGCCGAAAATGTTGCTTGAATTGTGATGGAGGACTTGGCCAGCCGAGGAATCGAACACGGAACGCCTGGGTGGGATCCAAACGCGATGCCCACTCAACCACTGACCGATCTTATAGTTTGTGTACTTTAATAATTTTATTATTAAAGCATTGCTAAAAAATCGTGCAAAATACTATTTAAAATCAAGAATAATAAATCCCTTCTCGCATATAAAAATGCCTCATATTTCCATTGTAGTACAGAATATGCGACTTAAATTAAATGCGAGTACAAACATGTCTGCCTGACATATTTTCATTCTGCAACTGCGTATCTAACAGGTTTTTCATGTTCCGCGCAATTTCTCGGTAATAAATCTGCAAAGAGGGGTGGAAACGGGGTACCTACCCTTCGGTCTGCGAAATATGGCGCCAAGAGTCTTGCACCCACCCCAAAACCTCCCTTCACCCCATTCTACTTATTTCGCCACTGGAATTTGAAAAATTCATCAACCCCCATCATCATTTTTTATTTATCTACGTACAACCATTCAGAACATATTATTATATAAATATAATTCTTATAATAATATATTATTATAAATAAAATTATTAACGATTGTAAATGTTTATAAAAGAAGTTATCTAACGGTTCAGAGAACACGTACAGTGTACAGTTTGTATATGTTATCGGACCTGCATATGTATACTATACACACTTCTTTGTTGACTTGAACTCGTTGAATGAATTGCACGTAATAAACGTCTTATTTGATCAGGTCTTCCAATGTAGCACGACATAAAGAATCACATGCCAATTCCTCAAAATATTTATTTATTACGATTTTTTTTACATTACAGTCAGTCTTAAATTTTATCTTGTTGCCAGTAAGAACTCAAATACTCGTTAATTAAATAAAACAAATATATATGAAATATATCATTGAATAAGAAAATGATACTAATAATCTAAACGAAAATATGAAAGAGAACAAGACACAGAAAAATAAAAATAAAACGGTCGCAACTGGGACTCGAATCCAGAACCCCTCGCCTTACCAATTCTGCTACTTTTATTTAAACGCTCTTATTTAAACGTCATACTTGTCTTTTTTTTTTGTTAGTTTTTGGGGTGTTATGCCGTGTTGCGCTACCTCCTTCTATAGCCGACGTTTCGGACAGCGTTGCAGTGTCCATCATCAGGGCAGATCCGGTAGATCCGACGATGTGTCACGACGACTACCGGATCTGCCCTGATGATGGACACTGCAACGCTGTCCGAAACGTCGGCTATAGAAGGAGGTAGCGCAACACGGCATAACACCCCAAAAACTAACAACAAAAATGCTTTTGGCCGTGAAAATCTAAAAAACTTATCTGTCATACTTGTCAATTACATATTTAAAATTTCAGAAATAACAATATTAACTTCAACTTTTTTTTCCATATTTGGTAACAAGTGTTCGAATAACTGGTTTGTAACCTATATAGCGTCTCTTAAAGGTTATTCCCGTAAATGTAATATGTCATTGAAGAAGAAGATAATTCTAATAATCTAAACAAAAATACGAAAGAGAACAAGACACAGAAAAAATAAAAAGAAAAAATTCGCAACTGGGATTCGAAATCAGAACCTCTCGTTTTATCTGGACAAACACCTTACCAACTCGACGTGAGACCTCTTATGTTAACGTCATATTTGTCAATCTCATATTTAAAATTTAAAAGATAATTTTTTTTATTTCATAATATATTACATTCATGGGAATAACCTGCCAAAGCTATAAAAAGAGAGTTGTTCTAATAAAATTAAAATATTTATGTTTTCGTTTTTTCGCTTTATATGAAGAGTGGCGCAAGCAACGGATTAAACACCCTCTCCACTAGTAAAACTCCGCCCCTTTAGCACCCCACCCCCACCCCTGTTGAGTAGTGTAGAACCTCCAGTCGCGTCACAGCCGCGAAGTGGTGAACTCGTGCAGCCCATGCCAAGGAAACGATCTTTATGGAAGGTACACTAAGGCTTAGTATTGATCGGCACCTTTCTGTCTTGGGGGTGTGATGGCCTTCCGGGTGTTGGCGACCGGCTCCCGAATAGTGAGGACTCCGCTGACGATGTACAGGAGCCCGAGGAACTGTTCCATCCCTGCGAGGGGCTCCCAAAGGGTTTGCTTCTCAGATAACGAAGGCTCGCTTTTTGGCTCAGCACTATATAAAACTGTATATATTATATATCTCGCACCGCTTGCTTTGGATTCATTGTTTACCACACGGTCGTCAAGCACAAAAATTATAAATTATGATCTGATTTTTAATATAAGTTTTAATACGTGCGTTAATATTTTATAGGCATATTATTAATATGCAAACTTGTTGATGCTAAGCAAGATTTTAAAGCACAAGGTAGATATTTAAGTACGTGGTTTTTTGACAGTTATTTTAAAAGATAAATCATACACTTTTCTCGACGAACCTTATGAAGTGATTAGGAAAATTTATATTTAAAACATGTTTAAGTGCCAAATGACGTGTTTCCCACGTGCTTTGTGACAAAAATGATGTTTTAAATCAACTTTTGTTGATAAAAAATAACAACATTATTTGAACAAAGAAACGCCTGCTTTCATGTGTGTTTTTTATCGTGGCTTTGTTTTTTAAACAGAATATCTTAACTGTTTTATAGCTTGTTACCATTTTATTAGCTTCAGATTTCCAAGAATAGGTTGCGTGTAGGGAAAATAAAATCAATTTTATAGCGATTTTCCAAGTGTTTTTCACACCAAGAATCTAGTCGGTAAGAACTTCGTTTGTTCATCGGGATTATTATTTACGATAAAAGTGTTATTAATTTTGTAACTATTTTTTAGGAATGACAAACATTTCCGGGTTATAACTAACCTGACAATATTTGAAAATCTCCTACTACCTCCACAATAAGCGGAAAATGTTGCTTGAGGACTTGCCAGCCTGCATTGTACAAACTATTTTTGTATCGCTAGAAAAGAGTGGATTTCTTTTATCGCCAAATTTAAGACCAGTTGATAAATTTACAAATATTTATAAAAAATCAAGTCTTTATTGTTTTTTGTCAAAATTATTCATTGATAGGTGTTTTATTGTTATTTTTATGTGAATACCATACAACAGTTAACCAAAAGTGGATATCTGATACGTATCTCTAGATGGCTTCTTAGATCTTATCACTAAACGCAACTAATGCCCTTTTTATAATATTATGAATCTGAAGAATCACCTGGACTATAAACACTGAACGATTTAAAAATATATATGTTAGTATTTGTTTTAAAATGACAACAATCTCAGTATCAATGGCTTCGTGCTTTGTCATCATAAGATAGGAAATAAATAGGCTTATAATAGGTAGGTATATGATCTTAAAATGCCCTTAAGATTCTCAAGGCTAGAAATTAAATATTAAATTAAAGTTATTAAATTAAATTAATTTTTAAATTAAAGTCATGTAACAAACAAGTTGATCTTCAAAGTACATTTTTCTTGTTTCTATTTGCATCGTTCTGAAAATACTCTTTGACGTAACGAGAACAAGAAGAGTGTATTTTGATTTCACTGCCACGCGTGACTCATTTAGTGTTTCTTAACCCGTCTAATCACAGGAGACCCAAGTTGTCCCAAAACATCATATGCCGTTATAATAACAAGAGACCCAGATTGTCCCAGAGCGACTGTGCATTATTAAAAGTTATATATCTCTCTTCCTGTCATGCAAATATTTGTGATTTCTTTTATGTTAGAGAGCCAAAGAAATAATGCTTCTCATTGCCTAAGGAATATATGAGCTATATTGATCAGATATTTTACAAACCCGATAATAAGTGACGGTTTTATTTCGAGCCAATTTTTGACGTAACAAACATTTAATTTTAAAATAAAATTGTATGAAAGTGATAAAAAGTGAGGTGACAGTTTTATTACAAATTTTGTTAAAAAAAGGAATCTGTATTTAAAATTTTAAGTTTATTCTATTTTAAGTACTTTAATTCCAATATTCGCAGGTATGCATTTTTTAGCTAATTTACATTTCCAATATCAAAATTTTAATATTTAGAAAAAAAAAGTTGATTTCTAATAAACACATCGGAAAGATTATTTTGTCTAGATTTTAGAACAATTTTTGTTTTTGCAAAAGGGTTAAAAAATAACCCATAAATAGGAAAATTTAAGATGCATGGCAAGAACCAGGAATTTTGCGCGCAAACCTTGGCAGGCAAAAGATTACAGATATTATTTTCTTATTATTCGAAGGGTTAAAGCGAAGTTCGGACTGAAATAACAATCCTAAATATTGGTGTCATAAGCCACGGCAATGTATGTCTTGTGCTTGCTGTAATAGAGAGTCGTCTCCTGAAATACTCGGCATCACCTGCTGTGTGGTTATGAAATTTATAGTTTTGGCTACGGTTCATACGCATACTACCAACAAAGAAATTCTTCTAAAAATGTGAAACAAATAGATTTTTAAAATTGAAATATTAAAATTATCTATAATTTAGTCACTAAAGAATCTTACACACCTAGGAATCATGCATGATAAGGATTCATTGATAATTAGGAATCTTACAAAATTAGAATCTCAGAAAATTAGGAATCTCACACAGTTAGGAATCTTACACCTTAGGAATCTCACAAAATTATGAATCTTACACAATTAGAAATCTCTAAAAATTAGTAATCTTGCGCATTTATGAATCTCAGAAAATTAGGATCTTAATCTAATATAATTGAGAATCTTATTCTATTAGGAATCTCACAAAATTAGGAATCTTATGCAATTAGGAATTGTACAATTAAATATCTTACACAGAAAACGCACAAAAGTAGGAATCTTACACTATTAGGAATCTTACACAATGAGGAATCTCAAAAAAATAGGAATCCTACACAGTGAGGAATCTTACAGGTTAGGAAACTCAGAGAATCTTACGCAATTAGGAAACTCTCAAAAGTATGAATCTTACACTATTAGGAAATGAGTAATCTCACAAAATTGGGAATCTTACACAGTGAAGAATCTTACATGTTAGGAAACTCGCAAAATTGGGAATCTTGCGCAATTAAGAGTCTTACACAACTATGGAACTTACACAATGAGGAATATTACACATTTAGGAATCTTACACAGTGATGAATCTTACACACTTAGGAATCTTATACAATTAAGAAACTTTCACATTTATGAATCTTGCACAATTATGAATCTTAATTGAGAATCTTACAAACTAGCATTCATATACACTTAGAAACCTTACACACTAATCATAAGAAAGTATAGTGATGTACAAAATGGATAAACATATTTATTATTTATTTTATGGTAGCAAATGTTATGTAATCAAATTAAATAAACAATATACAAGAACATAATAATACTTCGGTTCTCCTCTTGCTGTTATAGGTTATATTTATTATTGTTTCCGTTATAAAAGAAGTTGCGCGGTTGAGAATTCTTGACCGATTTGTTGATAAATTTTGCCCTACATGATAATACAAACTTAAATAATTGTTGTTTAACCATTTTCAAAAATAATTCCCTTTTAAATGTATTGACCGCGTGAGGAAATTTATGAACTACTGTCATTATAAGTGCTTATTTCAATTAGAATAAATCAATTCATATAGTTAATGCAATGGCGTATTATTAAAATCGTGCGTGTAAACATTGTCCACATTCCTGCCGAAAATAAAATGGAAATGTCGGCGGAACTTTTTTTAATAAATAAGTAGGTGGGCTTCTTCGTCAAACACGGATCGTGACGTTTTCACAAGATGGCTAACCACGTCACGCCTCATTATTTTCTGAGATTATCGGTGCCGGCCATTTAAAACTGTTTTAATTAGGGAAACATTTTGTTTAGACAAACAAATTATTTTACATGAAACAAAGAAAGCATTCATTAATTTTATTTCTATGATCTTTGAAACTCAGGTGAAGTCGGGTAGCAACTAGATACTAAACAAGTAAAATATATAATTACAACATCATGGATGGCTAGTGTAAAGTCTTCCTCTACAACTCTACATAAATAAAATAAATGCTTTTCGTACTGGAATTCAGTTGTCGAGGAAGAGACTTATTGGAACGGAAATATCCTATTTATTTTCAAAAGCATCAACTTTTCCAAAAGGAAATGGCGCTTTTTTCGCGCTTCCCGCGCTAATGACGCCGCAGCGCGCTGATTGGTCGCCCCCTCCCCCACCCCACAACCACAGAGCGATGTCCGAAGATCGAAATAAACTCAATCGTGTTCTTCACATCAATGTTTCTGCTTTCAAAGAAGAGTTCCGCGCGCACTCCGGCTCGGGTCGGTCACTTTTCCATAGAAAAACGGCGCGTTCCATCTCAATTTTTTTGAAAATCGAATTTGTGTTACATTATTACCCCCATCGACGCCATTGACGGGTCAGTTCTATGTGTTGTGCTGTATTTGAAAAGTGTTGGGTTGAGTGTTTTTACAGTGATGGAGCTTTCTGAGCACAAAATAAAATAAAAAAATCACTTTCTTTAGAGAAATTTAGTAGGCATGAACCAGTAGTAAAATAAATTTTGAATTATATTGAATAGTAAAATTTGGTTTGCAAAATATTTATTGCACAAAAGAGTAGGTAGGTGACCTACCTAAAAAGCTTCATTTTACAAGGGCAGAATAAAGGATACGAATGGTTGAAGACGTTTGTTATTTGAAACCTGATCATTATCAGTCACAAACCACGGACGTTGAGATGTCAGCTCCGTGGCCAGTGAGAAGGGGGGTGCTCCGCCCCCCTAGTCTACTTTTCATGACCCCTCCGCAGGAGTCTCAGGAGCCTATCATAGATACCCCAGGCCCCCTGGTGGACACCCCCGGCACTGCCAGCACCCACACTCCTGGGACTCCTGGCTCCATCATGAGTCCCCGCGTTAGGATCACGGAGGTCCCTGTGACTCCAACTCCGACACCTAGATCCTATGTGTCAGAAAACATCTTTAGTCCGAGGGTCATCGAGACACCAACTCCAACCCCAAGACCAAATATTTTGCCTGAGGGTATATTTAGTCCGCGGGTCCCCGAAACTCCAAGGTCTCAAAAGTCCGAGGGTTATTTTAACCCGAGGGTGCCCGGCAATCCCACCCCGCCACAGACGTCCGATGGCATCTTCAGTCCCAGGATCCCTGTGGTGACCAGCCCCCGGGCGCAGATGTGCGAGGCTATGTTTAGTCCGAGGGTCCGGTGTGTTCCAGTCCTTAGAATGGATTCTGATGGAAACGAAGATGGCTTCCAAGTGAGTTATCAAAGGGATAAAAAAGTGCTATAAAATTTATAGTTTACAGAATCTATCATAAGTGTTAGTCTGAGAAAACACGTTAAAAACAGCTTTTTTAACGATCTGTTTCCTGTTTTTAGACAATCCTTCCTCCGCACGCACACTGGGGATGAAATATATTTAAATTAATGTAGAAATAATTTGTGATGATTATAATCTATTTGCTTTAAAATACTGGTTGGATAGGTATGTACCGAAGTATATGTATTGCTTATAAACAAATCAATCCATTGAATTGATTATGAAAATAGCATCGCCAGCCTTCAAATGAAAAGTTTATTTTCTTTTCACATTGACTTCGAATATATCACTACTCAGCGACCTTGACGCTTAAATTTGAATGGTAAATAAAATTGTAATCCTTGTTTTTTCCAATTCCAAACCGTGTAATAGAAATGTCCTGATAATTAGGTATTAGACAAAAATTAATGCCAAACGACTTACGAATGGATTTTCCGTCGGATCACTCCATTTCTGACCCTAAGAGGTCAGTTCTGGCCCGATTCATGGTGTTGTAATACTTGTAATTCATTGATTTTCTCCATGGAATCTTCCTGCCTTGAACGGACGGGCTCAAAAGCTTCAACTAACACCTTTCTTTGGGAAGACGAAAAGAGCCACGTGACCTTGTCTGCCGATTTATTTCTAGCGCCAATTGCGTCAGAGATTTACGCGCTCGCATAAAAGTACAAACACAAACAGACCGACTCGAATAATTATTTGATTTAAATATATGAAAATAAATATATTTCTAAGCTAAATTAGTATAAATTGGTCCGGTTTCGTTGTTCCGTTTATATGTTGCAATCGCGTATTACCTAGAATTCATAGTATTGATATAATTACAGTGTAAAACAAAAGTTGGTTGCAAGAATTTCTGATCACAACATACAAGAATGCGCCAGAAAAGATAATAATATTATTAATGATTTGTAAATGGGGCAATGTTGTTTATTTATCCTTCTAATGTATTCATAATTGGGTTATGAAATAGTAAGAATGAAGTCAGTTTGAAGGCGTCTGATATTAGTGACGGCGTTGAGCGTCGTGACGCTCGCTGACGTAGGTAGAAACCTATATCAAAAATATGGTTCAATGACTTTCACTAAAACTACTGATATATTTAATAATCTTTAACATATCCGGAAACATTTCATTTTGACTGTCCTAAAACGGGAATCCTCCTAGTTGGGCAATCAAAACATTTTATAAATAATGTAAGTATATTAAATGTATAATCTTGTACTAATATTTAATTGTAAAAATATTTCGATATTTTGTTATATATTCTGTTTTCTTTCTACCATAACACGAAAGATAAAAAAATTCGGTAGATATTCTTGATTTTGTAATAGGTACTTGAAAAATTGAAAAACGAAATCGTTGAATCTTTCATCTACAAAGCTTTCCGTGACTGAAGGATTTTTTTTTAATTTTCGGCAACATGGTCAAATCAAAAAAGCAATAGAAAAAATATATTACGTTAAAACACCACCATTTCCGTGACTATTTTGAAAAGCAATTTAGTGCTGTTATGTGAACGTACCTTAAAATGTTATTCAGTAAAAATGTAAATGGTTATTCAATATGCTTAATAAAGTTTAAAAAACCAGCGCTTTTATCTTAAACAAATTTACCCTTTTTCCAATAGTTATCCGTCGTACTGTAAAAGAAAAGTTTAAAAAATACAATAGATATCATTATAGTAAAATAAAAAGTTGCAAATATACGTAGGTACATATGACATAATTTCACTTAACAGTGTTAAAAAAACGTAATTAAAAAAATGGTGTATCTACAAAAAAAAAAAGTTGCGCTTAGATGATTTTATGCGAATACTACACAAGAGTCCCAACTGATGCACACGGCCTGGTACAGTGAGACTACGGAATCCCCAATTGGGGCATGTTGTGAGGACGAAGGTAGGGGGAAGGGGAAGGAGAGGGGCAGAGGAAGTTGGGGAAGTACCTGGCTACTCATATCTAGTCAACGCTTCAATTCTAAGAGACGGTCTTACACCAGGGCGAAACTGAGAATATCTTCCACTCTGGAACTGAACGAATGACGAACACTAAAAAATATTCACATGATTACTGTGGTGGGAAATGTGTTATCAGATTGTTCTTAATATTAAAACAAATAATACCTTTAAAAAATCTCAACATTGCGCAACATCCTCAATACCTGTATTCTGTAGACTTTATCACCCAAGAGAAATAACAAGAAATTATTAATTTCCCCTTCTGACAGGGGGAGTGGGGAATGGGTGCGTCACGCGACGTTCAGATTTTCTTCCGTGAAACGAATTCTTTCAATTCACCTACATTCATGTTATATTCCCGATGATTCTAGTATAAGAATAAACACGATGGATTTCCCTCCAAACAAGCTGGCGGACTCCCAAACATTCGGGTACCGGGTGTATCAATATTTACTGACAATTCTAATATTGATCTAACAAATAATTCTAAATATTAGAATTGTCGGTAAATATTGAAACGTTTAGATTAATTTTTTCTTGTTTCCGTTTTGAAAACAAAAACACGCACCCGAAAATTGTCTCTTTCAGATAGGTACCTAATTATTATATTGTAAATAAAAAATTTGTACATTTTTTTTATGTTTTGGTACCTACCTAGCACCATATTTTTGGTTGTTAGGTTAGGTTAATTTTTATGTTTTATCAAAAAGGAATTCGCTGCGAATTCAACGAATATTTTTCAACTTTTGAACCATCTCTACAAATTTAAATTTTAAATGCGTTTATCCCAACTCGATGTTTTTGTGTGTACGCCATTTTTGCGAAATCTCGTTTATAATATTAATACCCATAGAAATCAGAAATATAATCAATGTTATAATAATAATAATAAAAAGCCTTTAATTCTGGGCTTCCGTTAGGTATGAATATTAGATATGTTTTGTTACAATATATCCCGAAGCTCAGTTTGCCCCTTGGCATAGGCCTTCTCTAACATTTTCCATTGGGACCTGTCACGCGCTACTCTTCTCCATTGATGTCCAGCCGTGAGTTTTAGGTCGTCTTCCCATTTTATGTGTTGACGTCCTCTACTTTTCTTGCCATCTCTGGGATACCAGTCAGTGACATTTTTGCACCATTTCTCAATGTTAATGCCTGATTATTTATCGCCTGCCTATTGAACTTTTACTGCGTAAAAAAGTCGCACATATCCGATATTTTTATACTTATACTAGTGCATTTTCGATCCACCCGGCAAAATAACAGCCGGCCGAATCGCACTTTAATGTCAACAGTGTTCTATTAAAATCTCCCGTCAGCCACTCGCCTCATCTCAGAAGTGTGAGGCTGCTCACAACTTCAGTTGAGCTGGAGCTCTAGCGTCGAGAGCATTTCAAGCCGGCAGTCAGGTTCAAGCCAGTTGAAGCCAAGCTCAAGCTTGGTTTAAGTTCGTGGTTCCAGCAATACATTGTTTGCTCCAAGCAATGTCGTACAAGACGAAAGTGCATCCGGATCTAAAACTACGCTGTGACATCACGCCGGTAATGATTCAAATCTGGTGCAAGTTTTCGGGAAGTAAAACGAATATCGTGACTGATGTGTGCCTTAAGTGACGACTCAACAAAATGAATCGGATTAATAAATTAGGTTCTGTGGTGGTTTTGCCTCAGTCAGACTAAAAGCACAAATATTTCACTAGGTTATGCTCAACTACAGCTGAGAAAAGTGTCCATAATTTCCTATTGAATTTCCAATCGGAAAATTTTGATTGTTTATTTCGGAAATTTTCATTTCCGGCGCGGCGTTCTGAAAATCAGTTCCACGACAACTCAACAGAGCGATGTTACAAATTACAACCCACCTTTTAAGTCATTATAAGTAACGAAAAAATAGCCCATAACGTAACCCTTTTGATTTGTTTAGTCACCCCTAAAATCTACGAAATTTTCGTCAAACTTCATTCGACAATTACCTATAATAAAAATAATATACAGAATGTTAGGGGGGGTTCTTGACTTACTTTAACCATCCTGATATTATTTGGAGTAAAAAATATAAATGAAATTTTGGTCTCCCGTAACAATTTTGATGTTTTTTTTCTTCTTCAAACACAAAAAAATCAGTAGGTTTTTGACAGTTCGGATCGAGGACTGGGTGGTTACTCGGCTGATTGACCAGTGCGACATGTGGAAGTTTTTTTTTGTTTGATTTTGAAGAAAAAAAACATCCAAAGTCATTGGAGATCAAAATTCAGGAATCACTGGTTAAAGTTAGTCAAGTACATCCCCCTGTGTAGGTACATAGACACAATGTCAAAAACTTACTCTGTAAACAATAACCAATGACAGTTTCCATGCAACCCTTCATACTAATTAATTCTTCTACCACCGTTTCAACCTTGGTATAGTAAAGCTGGCCTTAAACCTGGTTTAAGGTCGTTTTAATTGTAATAGGTTCAATTTTTCACTGTTCTGATCTTACGCGCCGCGTTATATTTACACCTATATAAGCATAAGTAAGGTGATATCTGTTTTCTAATGTACCCAAACAGTCCTACACAATGCGCTTTTGACACTATGGTTTCTCAAACCATTTACCCAAAAATATGATTTGTGAACTTGGATGCTTTTAGAATGTTACACTTGACTAATCATTGAAAAATTTGATTCCCAGGAGCAGAGGACGCTGAAGGCGGGCGAGGTGAGTCAGCAGGAAATGAAGATGCAGACAGACTCGTACAGCAGTGAGCAGAAAGCAGCTAGCGCCAGCGTGGCCCAACAGCAGCAAGCCCGCCAGACCGTCACCAGCAGTGGCATGTTCAGCCAGGAGAAGCACATGGCCCAGTCCAATATGACCATCACCTCCAAGAACATGAGCACCAAGTCCAGCATGATCTCCTCCGCATCCCAGGTAAACATACATCATATCTCTCTTAGTAGATAAGATACTCACTCTTCAAATAGTCACTACGGCTAAAAGACATCTCATTATCTTATCTGTTTTGAATGTGACTATTCACATTGAAGATTATAATTTCCTGGCGCAAATAATAAAATGCACAATTAACACTTCCATAAACTAAAATGTTTACTACTCTTCCAACATTGTATTAAATGGTAAAATTTATTATTGCAGCAGCTGAGTCAACTGATGAATGGATCCATCAAGGCCAGTGAAGAAGACTTATCCAACATGACGTTTGATGACCTCGACAGCTTATGTGCCCAATCCACCCCCAAGGACGTGGAGATAGCTATTGCTAAATATACTTCACGGCTCGACGCTTTCATTAAAGTACTGAAACGTGGTGAAATATCAGTCAAGAAAGTTTCTACAGACCTTAATAAAATTAATGAAATCATCAGACGCGCATGGGCAGTGCCCACTTATGGACATGAACTGGGATGCTCCCTTTGCAACACATTGAGAAATAGTGGCGGAATAGATTTACTTATGACAAACTGCATCACTAAAAATGGAGAGTTGCAATTCTCTTCGGCACAACTCCTCGAACAATGCCTCACAACTGAAAACAGAGCCCACGTTGTCGAAAACGGCCTGGAGAAGGTTGTAAATGTGGCCTGTGTATGTGCCAAAAACAATTCAGTAGACCATTCCAGAGTAGGAACTGGTATTTTGGAGCATCTGTTCAAACATAGTGAAGGGACTTGCAGCGATGTCATTAAACTGGGAGGTTTGGATGCAGTACTGTTTGAATGTAGGAAAAACGACTTAGAAACATTGCGGCACTGTGCCAGAGCTCTCGCCAATTTATCTCTTTACGGAGGAGCAGAGAACCAAGAGGCTATGATCAAAAGGAAAGTGCCCATGTGGCTGTTCCCATTAGCGTTCCACAATGATGATAACATCAAGTACTATGCCTGCTTAGCGATAGCTGTTCTGGTGGCCAACACCGAAATAGAAGCTGCGGTGCTGAAGTCCGGAACATTAGATTTAGTAGAACCTTTCGTCTTATCACACAATCCCTTTGAATTTGCAAGATCCAATCTAGCTCACGCTCACGGTCAAAGTAAAAATTGGCTGCAAAGATTGGTACCCGTGTTGAGTTCAAAACGAGAGGAGGCCCGAAATCTGGCTGCCTTCCACTTCTGTATGGAAGCCGGTATCAAGAAACAACAGGGAAACACAGAAATATTCAGAGAAATTGGGGCCATCGAACCCCTGAAGCAGGTAGCTAGCTGTCCCAACGCTGTCGCCTCCAAGCATGCCGCCCAAGCTCTTCGCCTCATAGGAGAAGAGATCCCTCACAAGCTGTCCCAGCAAGTGCCTCTATGGTCCTCGGAAGACGTCAGGGAGTGGGTGAAACAGATTGGCTTCAGCGAATGCGCAAACAACTTCGTGGAGAGCAGAGTGGACGGAGATCTCTTACTGCAGCTAACAGAAGACAACTTGAAAGAAGATATTGGTTTAACGAATGGTATCAAGAGACGAAGATTCACAAGAGAGCTCCAAAACCTTAAGAAAATGGCAGATTACAGTTCAAGAGATGCGGGCAACTTAAACACATTCCTACAGTTCATCGGTCCGGAGTACAGCATATACACGTATTCCATGCTAAATGCTGGAGTTGACAAAGAATGCATCAGGGAACTTAGTGACGAGCAGCTGGAGACAGAGTGCTGCATCACCAATAGCATTCACAGACTCAGAATACTAAATTCTATCAGAGCAAGTGAAAGCACCCTATCCAGCATGAGTGAGGAGAGTCTGGACAAGTCCCTGGATGTCTTTGTCAGCTACCGCCGCTCCAATGGCTCGCAGCTTGCCAGCTTACTGAAGGTCCATCTCCAACTGAGAGGATTCTCCGTGTTCATCGATGTGGAACGACTAGAAGCCGGCAAGTTCGATAACAACTTGCTACAGAGCATACGACAGGCCAAACACTTCCTGCTCGTGCTGACACCCAAAGCTTTGGATCGGTGTACCAATGACGGAGAGTGCAAGGATTGGGTGCACAGAGTGAGTATTCTATACCTAGATATATAAATACTAATAATAATTATTTTTTTTACTTTTATGAGTAAAAACTCAAATTATAATATTTAATTAAATGAAGACAATATTAGCGAAACTCAATCAAAATCTGAAGACAGAAAAATCAGAAAAAGATATTGGTTCCACTAGGACTCGAACCCAGATACCTTAGCATTCATGGCCAACTGGTGTTGGTAGTACTTGGTCGAAGTATGATACAGTTAAAAGTGATCGAATTGGAAATAGTTCGATAGCTCAATCGGTAGAGCAGTTGGCCATGAATGCTAAGGTATCTGGGTTCGAGTCCCAGTGGAACCAATATCTTTTTCTGATTTTTCTGTATTCAGATTTTGATTGAGTTTCGCTAATATTGTCTTCATTTAATTAAACTAATAATAATAATAATAATTTATTTCACATAAAATTATACAATAAAACATATGTGGAAACTTTGACTAGCCAAATAGGAATGGATCCTGTTTTAGGCCAGTCAAAAATATTGTGATTTGAAATAACAGAATGATATATTTATTACAATGTAATTTTGTGATGAGACTAACTTTTTTCGTTTATCTCCTCAGGAAATTGTGGCAGCTTTACAATCACAGTGCAACATAATTCCCATCATCGACAACTTCCAATGGCCTGAACCTGAGGAACTGCCGGAGGACATGAGGCAGGTGTGCCATTTCAACGGAGTGCGCTGGATTCACGACTACCAGGACGCATGCGTGGATAAATTAGAAAGGTTATTAAATTGGCGCAAATGTTAAATCAAATATGTTAAGATAATTATTATATCACAAAACTTGTTATTTACACAAATAAACAAAATAAAGATGTAAACAAACAGCTAATGAAGTACCTACTACGAGAAGTTAGAGCTCAGGTGTTTTAATTGATAATCCAAGGCTTAATGCATTTTCACAGATGATGTCAATGATTAAGCTTAGTAATATAATGCATTAATACAACAGTACCTAGCAAGACTTGAAAATTATATTAAATTTGATAAAATTCATGGTGTTTTATTAAAGACGTTTCCATGCCCATTTCATTAACAAATCCTTTTTTATCTTCAGATTCATGCGAGGAGAGTTGAAGGAGGGTATGATGAGTCGAGGCCCCTTGGGCCCTAAGGAGACAGGCAGCGGAGCCCCGCCCACACCCGCTCCACTGACCCGAGCACCCCCGTCCTACCAGCGCATGCACAGCTCAGACAGCGGCAAGGGTAGCGACAAGGACACAGCCACCGGGCCGCGAGATTGACTAGATGGCCCTCAGGCTCAGGCGGCCATATTGCCAAGGTACATACTCAGAGCTGGTTAATTTCATCCAACATAGAAAGAGGATAAGTGTAACATCAATCAAAGCTTGATGGTAACATGCATTCATCGGTCTAAAAGCACTAAAAAGTATTTAACTCTTCGTGAATAAAACCCCCTGTAAAAGAGATTGAAAAGAAGAGACCAAAATTCGCTTGGTAAAAAAATAAATCTTTAGAATTGTTAGAGTTGAAATTCAAATTCGAGAAGATTATAATGTATTTAAAACACTTTGATTAAAATTTCACAATAATTATTGTTCTATTGTCAATTCACTTTCTCTAACGCGAGTATGTGCTAATAGAAATATTTGTTTGTTTTAGGTTGCGAAAGTCATCAAGTCCATCCAAGTGGTGGGCTCGGACAGGGGGCACCCCCCCGTCCCTGCCTCGTGCGCCGCGCCCCGCTCCCCGCGCACGCTCACTGGACCGCTCGCACCCCCCCTCACCTCCCTCACCATCCCAGCCGCCCTGCCTGGCCTCGGAAACACTCGCATCACACCCTCACACCACCGCGCACTCCCCTAACCCCAAGTCACGAAGTTACGATAACATTCTTGACTCAGACGAGAAATCACTCGGCGATACCATCACCAATGAGAACAGCCCCGAAAGAGACATTGGAAGCGAACACCCGCTGGAGCTGACACGCAGTTGTGAAGATGAACTGGATCGTCTGGACGAAGACTCTTCGGAGCAGTCGGAGCCGCCCAGGCGCGCCCAGAGCTGCGAAGGGCTGCTCCAGGCTGCTCCTCGACAGTCCTCCATGCTCTCTCTGCAGCCTGATTCGCCGGGAGGAACAAAGAGAAAGAAGAACTTCATGGACCGCTGCGTTCACAAAGTCCGATCGCTCGTCTTGAGAAAATAATGTTATTCCTGTAACCGATTGCTATTCGTTTTAGTATGGTAGTTGGTCGATGAATTGTTGATATTTATTTGTCTTTGATTTTGTATACAAATTCCCGAAACGCTAGTACGAGGATAGTTACGGAAACAGTTGTTGAAATTTGTGGCTGAAGGTATTTTATAAATACAGTCTCCATGTTGTTTTGTTCAAAAGTAAAGGAAAAAGTAATTTTATACTTTTGTGTGTTTTAAACAAAAGTGTTTGAATGGACTTGGATCCACAGCGCGTTACCATTTATAGTCTATTTTAGTTTATTATTGGATTTTATGTAAATGATGAATGTTGTATTGGAATGAATTGTAGTGAGTTTTGAAAGGGGACAATTGTTATGCAGGACAGTACAATATGAATATTTATTCCCTCCATTCCAAATACGAGATGTTTGTTACGGAACCCGCACTACCTGCTGCTACCATTACATTACATAATATTACGCTGGGCCAGTGGGCCTCTGATGGGCCTCCAACGGGCCAGTTGGCCAGTGGGCCTCCAATGACATGTATTTTATACGAGTAGACTTGTGATCTGTTAATTTATGACATCATTCTGAGAAAACATGACAACTTGACAATGCTAGTGGCAGCTCCCTGCAGCTATTTTATTTATTATAAATCCATTTGCCTTACTGATGTAATCAGCAGCATTATATTTATGAATATTTTTTAGAAACATTTTGAATATTATTTTATCTGTAGACTCTAGAATAGTATTTAAAAATATTTTATTAGTAAATTATGATATATTCTTACACACATTACAATATACAATTAATTTCATATTTAATTATGAAATGGAAAATAAAAAGAAACTTAAAATGATACTGTTTTTCTTCCTCTCCTTAAAATATGTTTTTTCCTACTACAAACGAAGAACACACATTCTTCCAAATAATGTGAACCGCCAAATTCCTGCACAACACAAAATACATTATCTTTTATTTATTTTTTATTCATCTTTATTAATTCCATTACAATTTCTGTGCTATGTCTGTCTCACTAAGAACTCCTGTGTTGAGAACAGGCACTTTTTATAACAGAAATGCAAATAACAACACAATATTATATTTAAACTAAAATACAAACCACATAGTACCATTGTAAACGCATTCTTATAAGTGGATGCGCAGTTTATAAAAAAATCAATTTATAACAAAATTACAAATAGCCGCAGAATATTACGTTTAAAATAAAAGACAATCAGCATCATACCATTGTACACGCATTCTTATAAGTGGAGGCGCAGTTTATAAAAAAAATCAATTTATAACAAAATTACAAATAACAGCAGAATATTACATTTAAAATAAAAAACGATCAGCATCGTACCATTGTAAACACATTCTTATAAGTGGAGGCGCAGTTTACAACAAAATAAATTTATAACAAAATTACAAATAACAGCAAAATATTACGTTTAAAATAAAAGACAATCAGCATCGTACCCTCGCATACTTATAAATTAGTTTTGATAAAATCTTTGATGTTAGATTAGTTAGCTGATGATACAAGACTTGGTGTCTGATTATTATTTAAAATAAGTTGTGTTCTGTCTGATGGCCAGTGAAACTGCATTGTATGGCTTAGTTGCAAAATATCTAAAATTTCTTTAGTCGAAAATTGTTTTAGCGATATGTATCAGGGATTATGCCCTTCGGTTCTAGTATCTCGAGCAATAAATGGTCTTTTGGGACAAAGTTACAGCAGGTGGTTGAGTTTCAATATCAATAAGCAGCCAAAATAATGATTGAAGAACTACATAGTACATTGGGTACCGCTGCGAATAGGTTTGATGCAGAATAACCTACGTTAAACCTACCTGTCAACACAGGTATACCCTAGCGAGACAGGCATCGAATAATATATTGTAAACATCACGTATATAGATCAATAAAAAATAAATAAAAAAAATTGTATTAATCGGTCTATAAAACTGTGAAATGAAACAATTCAGGGCATGTCTAACAATTTAATAATTCAGGATATGTTCTAAATTTTGCATCGCCATAAAATGGGGAGCTCGAAGCTAAGAATTAATACCAGCATGTTATGGGCAAGCTAGTTGTGGTGCTGACTGTAGTTCTTCAATAAAATAATTTATATTAAACATAAATATATAAAAGAGGAACAGATATGCATAATCAAGTATTAGAGCTTATTGTTTATGTAAATTTGGTGTATTAAGAAAGAACATGATCTTGGATTTGATTTGAGACTCTGGCACAACAGTGTGCTGATCAGGCGATGCGATGCAATTTTAACCTTTATGCTTTTAAAACTGTATACAGGAAAAATTAGAATCGCTCGCACTAATAACACCGCTGATTCTACATTTTATTTCATGAATGTAGCCTCTATGGTAACTCACCAAATAAATTGTCTATGAATAATGAATGTCAGAATTCGTTTTCGTAAAACGATGGTAAAACGGCATTGAAATATGAAAATATTTGAGTTTTAAAATTAGTAAGAAGGTCATTATTTCTTTAAAATCACCATATATTCTTGGGTTGAGTATGTGTTTAGGTTTATTTAGAAATAATAATACCAGTCTATATATTCGTATAATTGTAAGATATATTATCTGGTAAAAAGAAAATGGAAAGAAAATAAATTCATAGTTTTTAGCCCCATTTTTTAACAAAACTCATCAAGGTAATTTTCGCGCAGCTGTGCGGATTTTCGTCTGGCACTCGAGTGTAAGCCAAAGATTTTCACTCAACAGGTTAATAGTTAAAGTTTAGGTCAAGTTTTATTGAAGTACCCAATGTAAAAAAATATAATCCATTAAGTAAGTGTTTTTTTTTAATTTAATATAAATAATGGTAACATTTTTAAAAAATCTTAAGACACCATTCGTTGTGTAGTAGTCATTAATTAATACAATAATATATATTTCGACTGAGATTGTGTGGTGAATTAGCACTGCATAAATAATAATTTTAAAAGTATCATAAAACGGTTACCAATATATTAAAAGAGCATTCATCGCAGCCGACTAGACACTCTGGAGGTAATAGATCACTTTTAGATATTGTATAAACACCACCACATCGACACGGATAGGAATACTCCTCAGAATCCTTTTCTAGAGTTAATTCTTCCACAGAAAGGTAGGCAAAAACCGGTGGCTGTTCCGATAACCTCAAACGTTTCTGTTCCAAGTCATATTTCTGTCTAGATTCTGGTTCTTTTAGAATAATCCAAGCTTGATTTATTAAGTGGAAATTACCTCGGTCTACTTGATCACTTATCATCGCTTTGTCGGGATGATATTTCAGAGCAAGTTCTTGATATTTTCTCTTGATCTCCTCGAAAGAACTGTTTTCGTCACACTCCAATATGAAATAGTAATCCATTATCACCGATAGCTACAATAAGAATAAAACCGTCAGTTGAACCATTTTGTGAATAATAATTAACTCGAATAAAAACAACGATAGAAAGAATTCTGTGGTAACCTTGAAAAATTTATGCGCAATTAAGCCAACACATAAAACAAAAGAAAAACTTTCTACGAAATAAAACTCAAAACAGTAAAAGCAATAATTAGATTTGACAAACTACAACTCATTTTTTATTTGACCATGCTTTTCTGACATTTGCTGACATTTATAATCTTAGTGTGGCCTGGTGTGGCCCATAAATAAACCAGTCAGTGTGGCCAGCTGGCCAGCGACCATAGATATAATATGAACTGGCACGAATAAATTTATTTATTTATTTATAGGTATCATAACATCAAGACAATAATGACTCAATCGAAAATTTAAAACAACAAATTAAAAAAAGATAGGTCGCATCTTGGAATTGACCTTTAGCCTTGGGAAAGCAGAACCCCAGCAAGGCTGGTTCTGGTTTCAAATTCTAAATGCGACTGTATCTTTTTCTGATTTTTCCGATATAAATTTTCGATTGGGAGTTGATATTGTCTTCAATGATTAAAAATACGACGTTAGAATTAATTCTTAGATTACCTGTCATATTTTGCAATTGGAAATGTTTAATTTAAATTTTCTGTGGGTAAAAAGAATTTGCCAACCTGAAATTATTCTTTAGTACACTAGAATCCATAACTATAATCATTTTAAGCATGATAATGTTATTTCTCTGCAAGGGAGTTCTAATAATATTTTGTGAATGTAAATGGTAAAGGAATAAAGAAAAGGAGAGGACAATGAAGTTATAGAAATATAAACTTTTATCTGAATTTAAAGAGTTGAGAGTTTATTTCTTGATTTAATGTTTGTCAAATTGAGCAAATTTTCCAAGTTAGTAAGGTCTGTAAATTCTGGTCATATTGTAAACATGAACCCAAATGGCCCAGGACGGAGCTAATTTGAGAACACTTAAAACTACGGGGAGGGGGGAGATGTACGAAAAATGCCAAAACCTACTTTAATTTTTCAACGACATATTCCATTCCCTATCTCAACAAATAACACCAAAAATTCAAAAGATGTTATAATTGCATTAAAAATATGAAAATAGTTCACTGTATACCACTTTGCACATAAAAATGGGTTTATTTCATTTCAAAAGTTTGTCATATAAGATAGCTGCCAGGAAATGTCCCCTTATCATGAATTTGCCTTCAATGCCATCCGTCAAAAATCGAATTAGAGCTCTATTCAAGGTTTTTTAAGTTCATGGTTGTAAAAACCTAGGGGCATATCAAGTATTATTCAGGAATAATTTATAAAATTACATAAAATTGTTTTTTCTACGTGATAGTTTTGTCTTTGGCTTCAAGTTTCAACTCTGGACGATTGGTTTATTTATGAACTCTGGCAACAGTAGCAACTGATGGGCAACTGGCAACACGTTTTCTCTGGAAATGTGACAAACTGACACTTTTTTGACACCTTGACAGTTCCCATTTCGCATGTTATGTTACGATCTCTACAAATCGGGTTGAAACTTTAATTAATAATGTCGTGGACTTTGTCAAATAATTACCTCAAATTAAGACTATTGTTAACGACGGGACCTAAAATTGCCAATTTATCTTCGTGAGTATTTATGTATAATTAATTATTTGTCTAAGACCGTGAAATATTTCAAGGTTCAAAGTTTATAAAAATAGATGTTTCAGAAAAATTCCCTTGACATGCTCGTGTTCAGTCAACCAAAACGTCAACAATACGCAAAATAGAACGATTTTCAACTTGGCTAGAAGCTCCAAGAAGAAGGAACATAATGGCAGAAAATTGGTTGGGTAAGTAATAACCAAAAATGTATGTTTTAACCGCCCCATCAGGCATTCTGGGGGTTTTGTTATCGGATGATTATATTCTGAATGAAAAATAATTGATTTTTCTATATCACAATTATATGATATTAATTTTAGACCAATCATCCACTATAGTTATATGTTAATAATTTTGCATTGCCCTTGATGGTTATCATTTCACTAGCTATTTTTATTATGACTCACATATAAATACAACAAGTACATAAATAATGTACGTGTATTATTTACATCTTAATCAATTTAAAACCTTGGAAAAACAATTTTTAGTATTGCCCATAATGTCTTTCCTTTCATTTCTTAGTATTTAACTAATATTCTAAAATAAAATAAGTAAACATAATATAACTAAATCATTTATTATTATTTATGTCTTACTCCGCTTCACGGATAATACGGATTTTTTTTTTTTCAAACAGTTAGATTTAGCTTTATTATCACGAAAAGTGAGTATTTATATTGCGGGGGACAAAAAAACGTGCATTTAACATTTTAATTTCGTTTAAGTAAATTAATTAACTTACGCGGTAACGTCTTTTTATTTTCACCGTTTTTATTTCATAGACAATCAATCATAATTACACAAACCCGCTAGACAAACAAACCATTCAAAACCTGGGAAGTTTTTTAAAATTATGATGACATGCAGCTTTCGTAGTTTAACCTTAGGAATATTCCGTATTATCCGTGCATCAAACTTTGACAACTCGAACTTTCCGTATTATCCGTGTGGTGGACCAAATGCATATTTACCCATTTATTATTATACATATTATGTTATTCTTAAAATGCATTTACATTCATATAATACCACGCTTAGCTCTGTTGTTAACTCCCTTTCTCATAAACAATGCATGCAATAGATCTATCATTGTTTACTAAGTATATATATATTTTTTAAAATAATGCCCGCTATTTAATTAGGACATTTACATATATATTATGATACATTAAATCACCATACTGGGCGGCTTCCTCTTTCATGGTGATCAATGGAATATAGTTACTTTGTGAAGTCTAGTGTAAAGTGTAAACATATGGATTAAATATATAAACATGCTGAAAATTGGAAAAGTTATAATGCAAATTGGAAAAAATCTAATAGAAAATAGACAAAGACATGCATAAGAATTAGATCATGCATAATTCTTATTTTTAGTTTTATATGCATCCATACCTATCGACGGTCCCGAAGAAAAATGTCGGATCTGACAAAAATTGAAAATCGTTCTGTTGGCTTATTTATTGCCATATTTTGTTGATTTAAAAGTCTGTATTTTCGGATTTTTTAAGAGGCGGTTCTCCGAATTTCAACCGATTTCTTGCAAACTTCCCTTAAACATTTGAAGTTTTTAAGCTCTTAAAAAAATAAATGTTATTCTTGAAGATAATATCTAGACATTTATCGCGCCGAAACGCAAATTATATAAAATTCCCTCGATAGAAAAAATCGCAAAGTATGCTCCAAAAATGGTTATAAACACGTTTGTTTCGGTTATTTTACAAGTTACATGTATGAAAAAATTCACATCGTTTCTTTAAATTAAATTAAAGACAATTATCGTGAGATTTTTGCTCTATTTTTAACGAGTCGTGTTGCATTAAAGATTTTCATGACTTTTGCATTAATTTTATCGCTGTAAATGTTAGCACGCTCTTCTAACATTCGTAATTTCATATCTCTCCATCTTCTTCTTTTTGGGGCCGGGAACTGAGCCTTAATGAAATGAGATAAAGTATCAAAGATTAAAACAACACTACATTTCTTGATACCAAAAACAGTAAGCATGCAGAAACGATACTTTAAAAAGCTCCACTGCAAAAATTCAAAATCGCACATCCGATATTGTTCTTCGGGACCGTCGAGGCGTTGATATGTAAATACGTGCACACAAACACATTTGTACACATATGTATGCATACTAACATTTACTTACATATTCACACAAATATATAAACAATATATACATCTCTATTGGAGTACGAGAAATAGGCTACTAACACATCACATTCACTCATCAAAAGTGTAAATTTTATTTATTATTTTATTAATCAAATGTTAACTTTTTCAGATATTCCATGCAGCAAATGTTCAATGTGGTGTCAGACGTAGAAAATTACTGTAAATTCGTGCCATGGTGTAAAAAATCGTTGGTCGCATACAGAAAGCCGACCGAACTGAAGGCCGAGCTTGTGATTGGCTTCCCTCCGATTAACGAAAGGTACACGTCGCATGTGACCCTCGTGAACCCGCACATGGTGAGAGCCGAGTGCACCGATGGACGGCTCTTCAACCACCTCCTGACAGTCTGGCGCTTCAGCCCGGGTATGCGGGCGCACCCGACTTCATGCGTCATCGACTTCCACGTCGCCTTTGAATTCCGATCGGTGTTTCATTCCAACCTGGCAAACCTCTTCTTCGATCAGGTTTTGCTGCAAATGGAAGGAGCCTTCATCACTGAAGCTGCTCGAAGATTCGGCAAAGCCACCATACCGATGCAGATTATAGAAATAAGAAACCCTATCAAAAGTTGACAGTTGAATTTACTAGACCAAGCGAATTATTAGAAAAACTTTTTTATAATAATAATAATTTATTCTAATTATTATTCGCCATGTAAATAAACCTCTTAATTGTTATGATTTAAACAGTTTATGCTACCATTAAATGGTTATAAATAATGTGTCAGTGTGATCTTTGTTAAATAATTGTATTAATGTGTACATGTGTTATAATTATACACTTTTGGTGAATTCATTGTTCTTTGATGAATTTTTTTTAAGCCAGTAAAGAACTATTCATTAATATAATTCTAGCATACGTTTTTAAAACATGATAAGGAAATTAAGATTACTAACTAAATGAACTTCCATAAGCAAGAATCATGATTAAGTTTGTATAAAAACATATTTTAACTATCGTTTTCAATTTAAATATCGAATAAGCTGTTTTTGTAAAACTGGAAAAATTTTGAAACATTTACAAGACATAGGAATCTATGTAATACTCGCAAAATCTTTAAAAAAAGCCATGTAATTTGTCAGAAGAAGCATACATTACAGCTCTTGATATTATATTTTGTATAGTATATTAAAACAGAGCAATTTTATGGAAAAACCTTAAACTGCCATTATATTTTAAAGATATAAATTAAATTCCACATCAAATTTTCGCAAGGGTAGGTATTTCTTTACGAGACTTGTAAGATTTATTACGACGGGATGATTTGTGGTGATTTAATTAATCACATGCATAATTTAATAAAACGTTGTTACAAAAAAATAAATCTTTAATTTTTATTTTGTCTTAAAATATTAATGTTATTATCAAAAAGTATTATACAAGTGAATGTCATTAAAAATAAATACAATTTAACTAGAACATATCACATTTGACCGCACTGTGATATTGTGACTGGTATTTTGGGTTTATTGTTTGGTCCTGTTGGGACATTCTCTATCTTCCTCATGACCAGGAGTCCGTCAATGACCCTCCCAAACACAACATGCTTGTTGTCGAGGAAATTGCATTTGGCGCAGGTGATGAAGAACTGGCAGCCATTGGTGTCCTTTCCGCTGTTGGCCATGGATAGAAGGCCGGGGGAATCGTGCTTCAGAGTGAAGTTCTCATCGGCGAATGTGCTGCCGCCATAGATGCTCATTACTCCGGTGCCGTCACCCTAGAATGCAAAAAAACTGTTACAAAAACCAATTGTTATTATTGATATTAAGTAGTAAAAGGAGTTGAATTGTGTGATTAGTAAGCGATGCTTTTTGTGATAAAATTGTTATTATTGATATTAAGTAGTAAAAGGAGTTGAATTGTGTGATTAGTAAGCGATGCTTTTTGTGATAAAATTGTTATTAAGTAGTAAAAGGAGTTGAATTGTGTGATTAGTAAGCGATGCTTTTTGTGATAAAATAGTAAGCAATGCTTTTTGTGATAAAATTGAGTTTTCATTGTGGATTCAATGGTTACAGGTTCTGTTTATGTTGAAGCCGACTATGAAATTTATTTTTTCTTAGTTAAAGTTTACATATAAATGTATTATAGCTCGACCACAAGCAAAACAAGGTGCTCACACACACATCTCTTGTCGTGCGCAGAAAAGGAGTTATATTTTGCTAGCCTTCATTAGTGGCTTGCCACACCGAACTTTTAATTTCAGACGACGCCAGGGAACAGTCTTTTGTTGAAGGTAGAACTACATAAACAGATATTACACAGTATATTGCGTAAATATAAGTTTAAATTTTATTAAGTTCGTAAAAGTTTGCAAATGTAGTGGCCTAGGATGTGTACATAAAGCACCGCAAACAGAAAATCATCCATATTATGTAGTAGAATTGAGTTATTTATTTTGTTAAATATTCAATACGTTTCCAACGGCTTAAGGTTACTGATTCGGTTCCCGTTCAAGTGCAAATATATATTTTTAGATGGGGGTTAACCTCTCATCTGTTGCCGGCGGTCCCATAAAAAATCTTTGTTTTTTTTTAATACGATTTTTACCTGTTAAGGGGTGTTCAGACAAGACCGCATGTGCTTATGTTTTGTACCGATCACACAACGCGATCAAATATTTCTTCCATGGTAGGAGAGCGGTCAGATGAATTAGCAGTGGCCACGGAATGCACATTTTTTGTAATGAATCTATGAACTTGACATCTGTCATCCACCGGCCTAGGCAGCTCCATAATTAAAATGACCCCCTCTCCTGTTTTCTTCGGAGAGGGGGAAGCTTAACTTTTCGCATATCGCATCACAAGCGGTTACGGCGTGTATTGTCTATGGTTGATATGCGCTTAAATCGCTTAGATGCGAACGGTCTGAAGGGATTGTATGGAGAGCGTTATTTGGCATGTGATGATCTTTTATATTTAATAGCCGTGTCTGAACACCCCTATATGTATTAAAAAAAAACTGTGTGAAGGACAAGGTCAGAATCGCTTGCGCCAGTATCGATCTAGGACCTAGGTACTATTTGATTATTATAGCTACCCTGAATTATTTAAAAATAATTTTCTGTGAAATATGCAGGCATTTTTTCGAAATACCATCCAAAGTTCAACAGGTTAGTATTAGGAGTATTAGAATAAGAATTACGAACATTGACGAAATCGCCTCCTTGAATCATGAAGTCCTTTATAACTCTGTGGAATATTGCTCCTTTGAAGCCGAGTGGCACTCCATCTCTTCTATATTCTCCTGTGCAAAATTCACGAAAGTTTTCACTGGTCTTTGGAATAACATCTGCAAATAGCTCAAATATCATCCTACCTATCTCCTGCAAAGAATACAGCAAACAATAATTATTAAAGTTAAAAATAGAGTATAAACTAAGAATATAACAAATTCCAAATATATTATATCCTAAATATTATGCATAGTATTGCAATATTATGAATCAAATTCACCGTTGTACCGACGGTTATGTCGAAGAACACAACCGGATTATTTGGATTCCGCAACTGCGATTGTATTTGATTCCAGGTAGGCATTTTGTATACTTATTCTTGTCTCAAATATGATTTTTAATGTATATTTGACGTTTCAGCTACGGATTATTTGAGGTTATGTTACTTTGTTGTGCCTCAAAATTATTTTGATGTTTTTCTGGTTGGCGCCCTGACTTTTTGGTGGGTTTGGTTTCTAGTGATGGTCCAAAAATTGAATTTATTATAAGTATTTGTCTATGATTTTAATATCACAAAGATACCCACACACGGTTATTTACCATTATGAGTAAAGTTTTTGTTCGAAATAGAAATAATTTTCATTTTTAATAACATAATATCTCGAAAACCGTAATAATATTTTTGTGCGATAGGTATAATATTAAATTAAATAGCTAAGTTTAATATCATTTTAAATTTTTTATAACACACCTCTATATAAATGAATGTTCACATGTCTTCATAATTGGTGAAGACTAGAAATTACCGTCATCGCAATATTTAAATCTGATTTATTTTCTGATTCCTCGATTTTATCAGTTCTACTAGCTTATTATTAGCAATTTAATCCAATCCATAATGCTACGGACAACGGACACACTTGCTCATTTGAAGCCACAGGACATACTACCTAGTAACATGTGTGTCAGTGACGTTGCTAGTATTGAGCATGGTAATTGTTGGAAGTTGTGTTCAAATTACATTTGTACTGTATGGTGCTGCCGCCAGTATGTTGTTTGAGGAATTAGATTTCTAGCAACCGTCGTTATGTACACGTTGCGTGTTGCGAAACTTGTCAACAGAATCCCGTTGGATTAACATTGTTAAGTAGTTGAATAAATATATCACTGATTAAATAAGTTACACGTGTTTTCCTTTAAATCCAACCTGGAGATTCCATCAGTAATTTGAAGCTAATTTGTAGCAAATCAACAGCCGTTTGATTTATGAGCATGCTCATTGGATTATCGGGTGGAAGCCTCTCAGCATGCGTTAACAGGCTAGCTTATGAGCTTGCTCATTTCAATCCGCTCTCAGTTCGCGATAAAATGTTTAAATAGCCTGCTGGGGATACGAAAAAACCTTGTTTTTCGTGATTTATTATGGGAATTACGAATATATTTGGAACACAAGGTCATTAAAATACTCACAATAGATTTTCAAATACCCAAAAAGTTCCTTTACCTCTTAAATGAAATCACATTCTATTGAAATTAGCATTTATTTTTTATTATTTAGTCATTTTCGGATTTGTTGATAACTTGACCCAAATCAACCGTTTTATTTTCTTTCGTCAGAAGATTCTTAATTAATTGCGTTGCAAGCAATAAGATTATTTTGTGTAGTTCTGGGCGAATGGGACTGACTCTATTTCACATGAGCATGCTCGTTAAAGAGCATGGCAGTGTGTGTTTGTACCCTATTCATGAGAAAGCTTAAACCAAGCCTGCTCATTTGTGAGCAAATGTGTACAGTTGATGAGCTATACAACAACTCATTAACGAGCGTGCTCATAAGCCGGCTTGTTAATGAGCAAGTGTGTCAGTACCATAATTACCAGTAATTTATTTTAAATTTTGTGTGGGCCTTTTCACATACAAATATTTTCGTTGCCAACTATGAATATTATTTAATAGCCTAAAAGTTTTGAATAAAAAATAATGATTTCATCGTGTTTGAAGTTTGTCTATGTCACCAACGTGGGGAAAGTTTGACACAGTTTGACATTCCCACGTGCTGTTGAGTTTTAAAAATATAGTTTATAAAAATGGGCCGAAAAGCGAAATTTGACGACGAAGGAAAAGTAAAGAAAGGACCTGGAAGGAAAACTAAGAAGCAGCAGGCTCCTCAATTCGATAAAAGTCTACAAGGTACCTATTATGTTATTGCTAGTATCTGTATATTATATATTTATGTTTTATGACATGTTTGTTTGACAGAATTATATTTTCATTTACAGATGAAGTAGAAAAGAATTTAAGTCACAGGCAAAAGCAGAGGGCGGCCAAAAGGATACAGAAGAAAGATAATAAAGTGGAGAAGAGCAAAGATGCGAAAAAACAGAAGACCGAAAAGCCTGCTATATCTGCAAAAGTTAATGGTGTCCCAAAAGTCAACGGTGTTGGTCCTCTGAAAGTTATTAAAGGTAGAAAGCATTCATATATCCGTATTACTTTTAAATTATTCGTGATTTTTGGACTATCTCCTTCTTTTGCATCATTTTTGCAACTACTGCAATCGATCTTTGTATTGATATTGTCAACATTGTTTGAGGTTAAAAAACCATGCTTAAGTTATATAAGACCTAGTAATTAATGTTTGTAAAAAAATGTTAACATTTCAGGTTACTCTGACGATAACAAGTCATGGTTGACTCCCAAACAAAAGGAAACCAAACTTCCGAAAAAGGCACCAAAGAAAGCAAGCACATCCGATGAAGAAGATTCTGAAGATGTTTACAACAGCGATGAAGATATGTCAGAAGAGGAAACGACGGTTGGAGGAGCTTCGGTCGAAGAATCGGCCGATGAAGCCATGACTGATGATGAGGGAGACAGCGATGTAGATGAGGAAGCTGGTTCTGATGAAGGGGAAGAAGATTCCGATGAAGAGGATTCCGATGAAAAAGATGAATACACAGTAATTATTTCAAATTCTTAATTATTAAGCCTAATGATTCTTGAGACACCTTTTTTCAAATTTGATGTTTCAATTTGAATGAAAGTTGTAAATCCTCATTGACATATGAATATTGATAGACCAGAACAGACAGGAGAGGGGGTAATAACCAACAATAGCGGGGCGCGGAGCGGCAGGATGATTGAAATGATATGTGATTCGTCCAAATCAATCCAACAGTATATAGGCATCTCGCATTATAATATGACCATTTACTTAAAAGTAAAATCTGCTTTTGAATGAATAGACTTTTTTACATGGGAGCGCGAATTGCTAGCCACGTTATGAACAATTTTGCGATGTCCAAACATGGCAAAGTAAAGTTCACCTATTTTCGTAAGTGGATATGTTGTTTCCATATTTAGTTAAGACACTTTTACAAATGTTTCTTAATTTGCTTACCCCAGTAAATAGCGGCTTTGTGTTTCGCGTTGCTACTGTGCGTCGTATGCAGTGGCGGCTCGAGCACTTCTTTAGTGGTGGGGATCGACTTTTTTACGTACCGGAATCTCATCTCCCGTAGAATATTATTATTATTATTATATATTATAAAATTTCTCAAAAAAAATTTTGATGGTCTAATCATGCTAGTCGATATATTTAACACAAAATAATATAAAATGTCTATAGAAATATGCCAATTTACAATGAAATATAATAAAAATAAAGCTTTACCTTGCGAGATTATCATCAAACTAATTAGAACGCGAGCGATTCCCGCCCGTAACTTCGCAAACAAATGGTTCTATGGGGATCCAAAGGATTGTCCCCGCAGATGCTTGAACTCACATACTACTGCGCATGCGCAGTTGCATACGATCGCGAAACAACGCAAGGAAAGTATGGGGATAGTTCGGATTGTCCCCCAAGTGCGCAGTAATTCTGCGCACTGAGAAATAGACCTGCTTTTTTTTGCGCCGTACATTGTTCGCTGTACTCGCGTAGGGTCTTATTAAAATCATCCGGAATAATTGTTTGTATTTTATTTCTGCTAATGTTAATTACTTTTATGTTTAAAGAATTCATTCATTTTGGCGGCATCGACTGTTATTTCCTTTAGTAGGTTTTGAGTGTAACTGGTGGGGACTGTCCCCATTGTCCCCCTGTAAAGAACCGCCACTGGTCGTATGTGTTATCATATTATATTCCTATTATCTGAATAAACTTAAAATAGAGTAAAATAATGCTTACCTATGGAATGTAATACCACAATTGGGTTTATTCTCTTTTTCTCTTCAATTTTTACACGTTTTTATAGCACAAGCCACCATTTTGCCATGTTATTTCTTAAAATGTACGATGAGAGCTCGACACTGGTCTGGACAAGAATGATGACGTCACATTTTTTAGATTCACGCGAGGCTCTCGCAAGCCCAGCCGGTTCCGATGGAATGGTTCCAATGGGAGGGGGAAATAATACGCCTTTTATCACTTAGGGCAGGTCCATCTATTTGTATGTCCATGTAAATCCTTAACTAGAAAAATAAATTGTCTGGTAATTTTAATGTTGGTACTTTTTCCACTGACACTTTTAGGCACTGATTTGGAAATTATAAATTATATAGTTTTAACAATTAAGTACTACAAACAACATTTATTTACATGCACAAAATAGGTTATTAGGTTCTTAGATTGGGTAAACTAAGTAATGCATATTTATTTGAAACAAAACTCACCCAAATGTCAATGCACAATTTAAATGGAAATGGAGTTAAAGGAATCGTTGTAAACGGGAAATTTTGAACTTTGGTTGAATAAAAATAGAATTTTAATACATCTTTTACCAGCTATCCAAATGTAATTAGTTGTTTATTGTAGAAGTTAAGGCTCAGTTCCCGGCCCCAAAAAGAAGAAGATGGAGAGATATGAAATTACGAATGTTAGAAGAGCGCGCTAACATTTACAGCGATAAAATTGATGCAAAAATCATGAAAATCTTTAATAAAACACGACTCGTTAAAAATAGAGCAAAAATCTCGCGATAGTTTTCTTTAATTTTATTTAAAGAAATGCTGTGAATTTTTTCATACATATAACTTGTAAAATAACCGAAACAAACATGTTTTTAATCAATTTTATATTAATCAATTTTTTATTTTCGGCGCGATAAATGTCTAGATATTATCTTCAAGAATAACATATATTTTTTTAAGATCTTAAAAACTTCAAATGTTTAAGGGAGGTTTGCAAGAAATCGGTTGAAATTCGGAGAACCGCCTCTTAAGTTTAAATGTAGTGCATTTACCAAAATCTGCGCCTAATAAAGTGCAGCGGTTGGTGGAATATCTATTTACCATAGTTTTACCAATGACGTTATATAAATAGACTCGCCATAGTCTCACATACTCACAAAATAGTTAGCAACACTCTTTTGTTTTTAGCGGTTTTCAGTAATTTCTTAATTCAAAAGTTATTCATGGATTAAAAAGATGTGCTACTTCTATACCGAAGCCAAACTTTGAACTGGAACTTCCAACGCACGAACTACCCTTCTACACAATTGTCGGAAAGCTTGAAATTGGAAGTTGGCCTTAGTGTGGCCGTACCATAAGACAATCAAAGAATGTGTGTTTTTTCTCTAATGACACATAAAATTGTCGGATGGGAAACATGAAAATTAATTGTATTGCTTATAATAATTGATAAATAAGAGGATTAATTTGTGAAAAAGCCGCCGCACTTTTAAGCACAGATTATGGAAATTACACTTCATTTCAACAATTACTACAAGAAATAACTATTTACGTACACAAAATAGGTTATTAGGTTCTTAGTTTAGGTAAATTAAATAATCCATGCGTATTTAGTTTGAAAAAAAAACTTCGCGAATGTCAAATCCACACAAAAAACATGGCGGCTATGGAGATGTTTTAAATGGGCAATTTTTAACTTTGAATGAATATCGTATTTTAAATGCATATTTTTCCATCTATCTTTACTGAAACCGATGTTTCTTGTTGTAATTAAGTTTAAAAGTAGTTTACTTTTCAAAATGTATGCTATTTAAAGTGTCGGGGCATGCAGCGGCTTCTTCACACTTTACCATAATAGGTAATTTGTGTGTACATATAAATGAAATGTTATTTCTTCACTTTTACAACTGTTTGCCGTTTAATGGAAACATTTTCTCATCATACAGGAGGGCACTTTGGCATTTTTTAAATGCAATTTTCCTACTGGTAAGACACGACCTTACTCGACGAGTGAAAGTTTAGTTCTAAAGTACTACAAATCGAGACTAGTGCAATTATCTTGCTTTTGGCTTCCCACTATGAGATTTCCACCCCGCGTCTAAAGTTTATAACGTCATTGAGTTTTACATGGTTTGTTTTTATTTCACTTTTGTTTCAATGCATTTTTGATGACTTGTAGATCTATTTTTTAATCAATTATGTACATCTTGATGTTCCTTTTTTTAATTTTATACTTTGTTTTTATTTTATTTTAATGTGCGTGTTTGATTCGCAGACTGGAACACTGGACGATATTGCTGCAAGCTCTGATGGATCTGATTCGGCAGTGGATGATGACTTTGGATCTGATTCTGACGAAAAAGAAGATGAAGACGGAGATAGCGATGACAAAGACCTGTTGCCTATTGAGAAGGCCACCAAGAAATTGAAGAAGAAACAGAAGAAAAACCTGAAGCTGGCTGAGGAAGAACTCGAATTGAATATTGCCAGCCATGATATATTCGCTTTCCCCACTGAGGAGGAACAAGATCAACCCATCGGTCTCCAAGAAGTCCAACAGAGAATTAAAGATGTGGCGGCTGTTTTAACAGATTTTGGCAAGTTCAAGGAAGAAGGAAGAAGTCGTGCTGAATACTTGGAACTCCTTCAAAAAGATCTCTGCACTTACTACAGTTACAATGATTTCTTGATGGAACGTCTCGTGCAGTTATTCCCTCTATCAGAATTAATGGAGTTCTTGGAAGCCAGTGAAGTCCAGAGACCCTTGACCATCAGAACAAACAGCTTGAAGACCAGAAGAAGGGAACTCGCCCAAGCTCTCATCAACCGAGGAGTCAATTTGGATCCAGTTGGCAAATGGAGTAAGGTTGGACTCGTGGTGTACAGCTCTACGGTACCCGTGGGAGCCACTCCCGAATACCTGGCCGGACATTACATCATCCAGGGTGCTTCTAGTTTCCTACCAGTCATGGCGTTGGCTCCTCAAGAAAATGAGAGGATATTAGACATGTGTTCTGCCCCAGGTGGAAAAGCTTCTCACATCGCAGCCATCATGAAAAATACCGGAGTACTGTTTGCCAATGATGTGAATAAAGACAGACTTAAAGCTGTTGTGGGAAATTTCCACAGATTGGGTGTTGTTAACTCCATTGTGGTTTCGTACGATGGACGCAAATTCCCAACTGTTATCAAAGGATTCGACAGAGTGCTGTTGGATGCTCCTTGTACCGGAACGGGGGTAGCTGCTAAGGACGCTAGTGTTAAGACAAACAAAGATGCCACAGACCTGCAAAGGTGTTACAATCTCCAGAGGCAATTGATCCTAGCTGCCATCGACTGTGTCACAGCCAAATCTGCTACAGGAGGATACATTGTGTATTCAACGTGTTCAATATTGCCTGAAGAAAATGAATGGGTTGTAGATTATGCCCTGAAGAAGAGGAATGTTAAGTTAGTTCCAACAGGCTTAGATTTCGGAACGGAAGGATTCACCAAGTTCAGAAACTTGAGATTCCATCCGTCAATGAATTTGACAAGGCGGTTTTACCCTCACACACACAATATGGATGGATTCTTTGTCGCTAAACTTAAGAAATTCTCCGATGTTATTGTAAGCACCTTTAAATTTTATCGTAATACTGTATTCTTAGTTTTTTGCCTTAGCTGTTTGGTTTATTTTGATAAATTATACTTTGGTTTGTTAAATAAGTTTTTTTTTCCACAGCCGGAAGATGTGCCATCTGAAAATGAAGCAGAACCTCAAGCTGAAGAAGACACAGAAGAAGTGGAAGAGAGTGCGAAGGAAACGAAGAAATCCCGCAAGAGGCCGGCCAGTGATGATGTTTCACCAAACAAAAATAAGAAATCCAAGAAAGAATTTAAGGACAAGAAAGAACTTAAAGGACAGAAAGATTTCAAAGGAAAGAAAGAACTTAAAGGAAAAAAAGAATTTAAGGGAAAGAAAGCAGATACCACGATCGAAGTGAGTTCTTACTTGATTTAGTTTTAATTTTTCTTTATTCCCTTCCGCATCGCGTTAAAGAAATGTGAAATTTTGACAGTAATAATCTGTACATATTTTGGGAGCAGTCCCTTTTAAATTATTTTTTCTTCATTGTGATTCACTTAAATCATTTGACCTCTTGTATGCCCCGGTTACCGGTAAGCGCAATAAAAAAATATCATTTCTCTGAGCTATTCTGGGTAATGTTTGTAGATCATACACTACATTTAGATAACTGAAGAACTCGACAATGTGCAACTTAATCTCTCCTTTGAAAAGTCATTATTATTGTTCAAAAAGTAGGTAAAAAAAATTGGGTTAAAAAAATATTGTTATATAAACCGCGCTACTTGTGTAGTGTATCACTGACTAGAGGCGTGACTTGTATGGGAGAGATGAAAATACCCGAACACATCCGTTAGCTTCACGATAATGCAGGAACAAACTTGATGTATACGAATGTATCACAAACGTTTTGTGGGTTTCGGTTATAGTTATTTTTTTACTTGAACGTACAGGATGCGGCTTGTTGCGTTTGGGCGATAATATAGCAGCCGCATCACGCACGTTTGTATGTGTTAACTTTTAATCCGTGGGGGCCGGCAAGAAATTACAATAAATGAAAAAGGCATTTTTTTATAGTCAACACATAGACTATACCGTACTTGATAAAGTGACATTTTTATTTTTGTCTTTAACCAACCTAATAGAGTTAAAATCCGAAAGCAAAATGAATATATAAAGTCTACAATGCAATTGCGGTGCTTCTGCCTTGCACAGGCACGATTCTTCCACCACTACAATTGCAGGACTCTATCCCCTGGGACTTAATGACTTTTCAAAGGGGTGTTGAAATGCCACTTTGTTGAGTTGTCATGGAACCCTTATTTTACTCATGGTCAGGTGTCGCGTGTTCAAGTCCTCCGTCATGACACAAGCAATTGACGACGCAACACGACATGCCTTTCTTTTTAATTTTTTTTTATTTATTTAAACAAATTACACCTGGTACAATTTACAAAAACAGCTTTATGCAAAATCAAGTAAATTATTACGAAAAAATAGATTTAGTGGACAGACGGTGGAAATTTAGTGTCAGCATACCGGGAGTTAGATATTTTTTTTAATCATAGTTGCCGATTTCCATGTTTACCAGAATATATATTGGGCCACAAAGTTTGAAATTTTGTTGGTAGATACGAGAGTTCTCCCCGCAAAACTTTTCATTGTCAGGGTCTATTTCATATTGTATTAAATTTAATAATTTATTTTTTAGAGTGAAACATCCATGGTGGAATCGCAAGGTCCAGTACATCCAGACTTGCTGGTAGTTAAGCACAAGAAAAATAAGGAAAAGAAGGAGAAATACAAGATTTTAGAAGCCCAGAATCCAACTCCTAAAGTTCCCAAATCCCCCGTCTCAGGCAAACCCGAAGGCTTCAAAAAGAAGAAGAACCGAAAAAACAAGAATAAAGGACAACAGACGAAAAGGAAATTAGCAAAGAAAAATAAAGCCGCATAAATTAGCCTATTTAATAAATATATTACATTTGAATACCGCACATCATTTGCTGACTTCATTTTATATTTACCATACAACTTCTTAATCATGCATTTTACTATCTACTCTCAAAAGCATTATAGAGTACATATTCTTTTTCATCATCTGACAATAATACATTCCTGAAAGCGGTGGAATGTTGAAAGACTTGACGTCTATAACCGGGTATTACATCCCTGCCATCTATGTAACAAATTATACTTTATTACAGAGTATTCTTAAATTTTATTTAATTAATAAAATAATTCGTGTAAAAATGCTTTCTGTGTATTATTGTCTACTTATTTTATCACGGAACTAATTTTATAAAATAAATTATTGCTTTAGCTGCACTGAAGATGGTAGTTCATATAATTCTTCCATAATTTTCAAATAAATGACCATTTTTTTTCAACTTAATAATAATAATAATTGGATAATTTGTAAAGCAGCGTTTTTGTGAAAAATCACCTCAAGGGTGCTGTACAATTTATTAAGAATTCTTAGGTTCAATATAATTTTACTATTTACAAATAGATACAGAAACATACTTACCCTGGCAGGTCACTTCCGATAACTAAGTTTATGCTTGGAGAAGATACGGCATTGCACGCGGAGGACATTATATTTAAAACACTGGACATTGCATGATTTTACATTTGCTACCCTCCATTACTATTAGTATTACATTTATTAAAAGATTAGTGACAAAAGTAGAGTTGATATTTATTTTGTAAGACTGGAGAATGTTCATGAAATGACTTTTACAAACGCTAGATTTTTTTTACAAATTAGTTATTTACAATGTCGCAGGCATTGAAGGTGAAGGTGAAAGGTTTTTGAGTTTATGTATATGACTGTCTGAAAAGGTGAGTTTTAAGTTTAGCTGTAAATTCTGCCGAATCTGTGATCATTCTTAAGTCGTGTGGCAGTCCATTCCAGGCTTTAGGTCCTGACACTCCGAAAGCGCGCTCACCGAACTTAGTATCTGGTGTGCGCTTTGGTTCCTTTAACTCCCGGTAGGATAGCTGCTGACCTTGGGGTTGGCTGTCGAGAATTGGAATTTTCTAGAATACACAATTCAGATAAGCAAGCTGGAGCCATTCCGTTAAGGGACTTAAATACCATCCAGCAGAGCTTGAACTGGATTCTTTCAGGATATTTGAGCCAGAGAAGATTTTTGAGATGCTCTCAAATATGGGAATATTTAGATAAGCCGGTGATAACAATGACGTTATATAAATAGACTCGCCATAGTCTCACATACTCACAATATAATGTGGAAAGCAAGCAACACTCATTTGTTTTCAACGGTTTTCAGTATAATTTCTTAATTCAAAGCTTTATTCCTGTGTGATAAAGACAGACAATCAAAGAATGTACGTGTGTGAATGTCATAGGTATAGGGTAGGGCGGCTTATTAATTTCCTCGCCAAATACTGCTTTCACATCACGGTTGTAACCTATGGGTGTGAGTGTGACTGAGATAACAAGATACTCTCACTCAGTTACACAATGGACAGGAAAGGGTAAAGAATACAATGACGTATTATTATAAAATTAATTGTAATAATTGATAATACTAAGTAATTTGTGTGTACTTACAAATGAAGTGTTATTCCTTAACCTTTACGACTATTTGCCGTGTAATTGAAGCATTTTCTCATCACAAGGAGGGCATTTTGGTGCTTTGTAATGCAATTTACTTACTGGTAAGACACGACCTCACTCGACGCGTAGCAGTTTAGTACTAAAGTACTAGAAATAGAGACAGCTACAATCGTCTTGTGTTTGGCTTCCTACTTTGAGATTTCTACCCCGCGTCCAGTATTAATGTCATTGGGTGATAAGTCTTGCCGCAACGTTGAAAACGGATTGTAATTTGTTGATTTGATATTTTGGAAAGCTTGCATATATTCCGTTGCAATAATCTAGAGGTGAAATAGCATACGAATTGAATGGTAATTTAGTCGCCCCTGTTGGCAGGTTTCTCCTTACTGCTTTAATTGAAAGAACCCCATGCTTAAGGTTCTGTTCACTTGAGTTTTAGGGGAATAATCAGCATCCAGATTGAGACCAAGTAGTTTTATACACGTCTTTGGAGTGATGTCGCTTCCTGAAATGGTTATTGGGGAGTTATCAATGTTATGCTGACGTCTGCTTGTGGCGGTCCAGAGAAATTCAGTGTTTGACGGATTCAGTTTCAATCTATTTGAGGTCGTCCATCGGGTGATTACTTCTACACACTCAATTATGTGAATTTTTAGACTGTACTTCTTTTTTAAAATATTTGTCTTGTTGCATTTTGCACAAGCTTAATATTATAAAATGCACTTAAAATCTTAATTATTGCATTTCATAAAAACAGTTGTACTTTCGTAAATGGTTATCGGTTTTATCAGCTCATTTGCATACATCTTTAAAACTAGTGTTCTGTGAACAGCACGCGTCCCAAAAAGTAATTCTTAATTTCCTCTGAAATCATTAGTTGTAAACAGAACAATTTATTCATATTCATACTAGTAGATTAAAATCAGCTGTTGCGGGTTTTTTGCTGTTAGGCCCTGCAAGCGTCTTCTTGATGGGCTTCGTTCAATTTGATAGACTTCCCTGATAGTAGAGTTTTGCTCCAACTGCAATTAAAATGTGTGCAAAAATATGCTTACCTGTTCACATAGGTACCTATTAATTTTTCTATCCAAATAAGAACCATTTGTGAATGCCTACATAATTTATGTATGTCGTATTACTTAGTTTATTTGAAATTCACCGGACGAATGAAAACTAATTTTATCTAAGTAACGAACTCGCATTTACTAAAACATCTACCGCCAATCAGAATTCGAGAAAATTAAGGAAAACCTCTGAAATTGTGCATTTTGACATAAAATTCGATTTTCTCTTCCCTTACCTCCCCTATGGCATTTTTTAACCAAACCTCAATGATTAAAATGATTACCTCATATATACATATATCATTTAAAAAAATGATTTATTCATAGTTGTAGCCCAAATTTTCGAATTTTATAAGAGCCAAAAGGAACCGATTCCAAAAATAGCCGGTTCCTTGGAAACATACTATCAGTATCCAGTGGCCGCAAAGTCACTGGGCCAAAAAAAGGAATATTGTTGTACATGAAGTTGGGTTATTTTCAATTTTTGTGTTTGACTTTGGAAAACTTTATCTTTGTTTAGATATTTATTTTTTATTTTCTTATTTGATGTTTGGAAATTTTTCATACTGGGAAATTTTTGATCCTGGGAAAATTGCTGAAAAAATTTCTACTGGGAAAATCGGTCGGAAAATAGATCGTGAATTGTTTTTAAAGACATCTATATTTTTGATGTTACTCGAAGTTAGGAAATTTTCCATGTTATTTTTCTGGAAAAATCTTTTGACAAAATTGGAAAAATCGAAAAAAAATTTTGCTCGGAAAATTGATCCGAAATTGGTCTGGAAATTGAAAAAAAAAATTGTTTTATTGTTTTGTTATGTGTTTAAAAGTGAGAAAATCGAAAAAAAACTCGGAAAATTGGTCGAAAATGGGTCGAGAAATTATATAAAAGTTTTTGAAACTGAGAAATTCAAAGTTTTGTAAACTATCTTTTCAACATTTTCTCATCAAGGATGCTATTTTAATACTTCAATGGTTATTTATGAAATTAACAGAGGACGCCACTTCCGTTTACAACAATCCGAAGCTTAGAGAAATTAGCATAATAATATTATCAGAATATGTGTAAGTACAAGTACGGGCCTACGGGCACAAACAAATTAATAATATCGTGCAAAAAGTGTTTTTTCATAAAATAGCGGTTTTTCTTTTATTTTTAACATTAACTCCACACAGAGGCGTAATATGTCATCTTAGGGGATGCTGTGAAAATGGAAACAGGATACAGGACTCGGAAAAAAATATTTCTGATTTGTATGTACCTAAGCGAAAATTGTTCAATGCTTTGAACTTGCGATGCCTGGGTGGGAAATCGATGCATTGGTCCACTCGGCTACTAGCCGGTTGAGCTGATATGTTTTATGGATTCCGATTTAAACAATACTAAAATATTTTTGTTTAAGAAAATACTTTAGGATTTCCGTCTAAATATTACTGACTCTCCGAGAAACAAAAATTGAAAGCAATTTTTGGTTTTCGCTGGAAAAATTTCCACCTGCAAACTTTTTTCGTGTCTTTATGAATTTGATAATTCATATTCCATCCCCTTTACCCACCACATACCACCCCAATTGAGGATTCCTTGAAACTTTTCCGTGTGTGTTCTGAATGTTATCATTCATATTCCACCCCCAACACCCACACCACACCCCAATTGGGGATACTTGATTAAATTTAAAAAAGAAACTAATTTTTCATTCCCTTCGCTCTCTCACGTAGGTACTCCAGTTGGAGATGCCATATTACCACAGACTCCGAGGTTATTAAGAAATTGGGACTAATGTGCGGTGTTCCCAATTGTTTTCGAAATCTTTTTTTTACATCAATCTGTAGGTAATCTACAATTTAAAAAGTATTAGGAATATATTTAATTTTTATTTAGCCTTTCCAATTGCAAAAGAATTATTTCATACGTATATTGTCTAATGCAAAATAATCCAAAATGATAATAGCGTTAAATAGAGTTTTTTCAATTATTTTTAACTTTACACAGACCTATTCTTTTTTTAAATCGAAAAGTTCCCATTCTCAAGTTTTTATTTAAAATTTTAAGTTTCGAAAATGAAAAAAAACGTACCTAATTAAGAATTCGCATATTTGGTTATTGGTTTCCGTTGGACTTTAGAATACAGGCAAACCATTGTGTTTTCATATATTTGTGTACAAACAATGCTGAAGTCAGCTGAAGTAGGTAATATGTTGAAGTGCTGTTAGACCAATTCGGTACCCTTCCTACGTAAACAGTAATTAGTATGTTTTTAAAATAATTTTCATGTCAGAACGTTTGCTATTTGCTACTCGTAACTTGACTAGAATTTTCTTACGATTATCAATATACTGCACGATTATTTTAAATACCCATTTTGAATTTGGAACAGCTTGCTTTCATTTAAAAAAAGAAAATTGCCAGAAGAAAACTCTTAGGGGCTTATATCAGAATATCTCAAAGTACGTAAGTACCTTATCCTCTATTTTTTAAAAGAAGATTGCCAGAGAAAAAAGCTGGCTTATTCGGGAATCTTCTTGTCGTTTCGCTTTCCCGCGCGCGCCTGTGCCAGTGTGCAGATGTGTAAATACATAAATTAATGAAATGTAGCACCAACACAGCGGAGGGTCGTGAAAATCCCGGGACGCAGGGCGTGGCTGGACATTCATACCCTCGTTGGACAAGGACGAAAGATGTTAACAGAGCGAAGGAAGGGCGAAGGATTGCAAGCTAGTACTATAATACGGAAGTATTTTACCCTACCCGGTTCATTCCATCCCTATCTGAGGGAGGATAAGGATGGCTGGTGCCCTGCCACTGTTGCTTTTTTTCGCCTTAAAGCAAAATCAAGATTGCGATTTTAAAAACCCTTTCCGCTTTACCCAAATTGGAAAGTGATGGATGAGGAAAAATGTTATTATTTTTGATGCTCGCTCATCGCTAATTATCCCTTTACTCTTAGTTTTCGGTTTTCCTTTAAAGGATAACCAATACCAGCAAATTAATAAAATCGGGTTAATTAATAAAAACATATTATTACCACCTTATGGAGATGGCGGAAGTACTAATTTACTACTAATTTTAGTCACGTAAAAATCAGAGCGCTGACAAAACAGTCGAAATTTTACTGCCGTTTTAGTATCTTTAAAAATGTTTTATTTCTCATCGATCAGATTCCAAATAGTAAACTTAATTTTATGTTTAATTAAATGAAGACAATATTAGCGAAACTCAATCGAAAATCTGGATACAGAAAAATCAAAAAAAGATATTGGTTCCACTGGGACTCGACCCAGGCCCCTTTGTTGACATGAAAAGAGTTCTACCAACTGAGCTATGGAATCCATTTCTAATTCGGTCACTTTTAACTGTAGGTATGACTAAGAACTAAGAACTACCAACATTATCATCATTTTTTAACGCACATATTATTGGCTGCTATCTTTGTATATGATTGCAAGATTCAACCCGAACTAAATGCTATCTAGATAGTGTCTGGATAAATATTTGTGTATTTTATTTTAATACGCTGATTAATTGATTGATTTAATACTACTTAATTTGAAGTGTTTTTTTTTTGCTTAATTTTATTTAAAATTGGTTAACTGTATGTACCTACCTCACCTATCTGATTCTATCTACGAACTCGAATACCAATATGGAAGTCATCCGAATATTACATTTTTAAAAACAGTGATAGCTCAGATAACGGACGTTATTTCCTGTCAGATCTGTACGATTTTTACATATTCACTGTCACATATTTTAGTTTAGATTGTTTTAAACACAAATTCCTGCAAGTGTGCATGATTATTTATTAATTGAATGTGCGTTGTACATATAAAAGCAAATTACAGCCATAAAAATCACGCACATCTGACAGGAGATCACGTCCGTTATCTAATAACAATCCCACAAAAGATATAGAATCGCTTGGCTGGTTTAATCCATAACAAAACGGTTATTTGTTAATGTATTTACCTAAATATAACATATAACTGGACTCTAAATTCCTCGCAAATAATCAGTATGTATGATCACGAATTCCATTTCCCCGTTTCCAATATCTCCCAGAGATGTCGTTTTATCAAGCGAAAACTTTTTTCTACCTGAACTAAAATCATTTCAGAAACACATTAGGGACCTGCCTGTTTGAGATACTGGAATTAGATATAGAGGACTTTTGGGAATATGTCAGAATAAAACAACTGGAATATGGTTACGATTATGATAGCTACATTGTTATTTACTTGATCACATTATTTATAGATATTATTAGTTGACGAAGGCAAACATTCCTAATAACGAATTCACCATAATATTATTCGGTTCCATGCCAACTCAGAATGAAACCAACTCAGATCCACCTCAGAAAGGTCATTAAAAGCTATGAAAAAATAATTTTAAAATAGGCGGTAACCCTAGCCTAACTTAACCTAACTTAACCTATTTAACCAATTTTTTAATGTTTTTTATCATCACTCTTAATGACCTTTCTAAGGTGGTTCTGAGTTGGTTTCATTCTGAGTTGGCCGGTCACCATATTATTCAATGTATTTACTATTATCTTGATGATCTTAATAAAAAGAAACTTGTACTCGTATTATTTATTGAAGTCATTAATACTAAAAATTATAGGAAGCATATCATCAAAGATGCAAATCAAATTGATGATTTATGTAGAAAATGTTTGGCTTTTCCGGAAACTATAGAACATATTATATCGGGATGTTCTGTATTAGCGCCGTCCGAGTATACATTTAGGCACAATCAAGTTTTAAAAATAATTCACCAAAGTTTGGTAATTAAACATAACTTGATTGACTGCCGTAATGTACCATATTATGAATATGAACCAAATTCATTTTTAGAAAATGAATTTTATAAAATTTATTATGATAAAACTATTCTGACAGACAGAACAATTATTCATAATAGACCCGATATAGTTTTACATGACAAAATTAAGAAAATAACTTATATCATTGATGTCGCTATTCCAAATTCTTGCAATATTCAGAAAACTGTTTCTGAAAAAATATACAGATTTAGGAAATGAAATTAAAAGAATTTGGCATTCTCAGACTATAAAAATATTACCATTTGTTATTTCGGCTACTGGCATTATACCTAGCTCTCTCATTCAAAATTTAGGCGTATTAGATTTGTCAAAAAATTTGTACATAAAAATGCAAAAGTCGGTCATTTTAAATACATGTAGGATTACGAAAGATTTTTTAAATATTTATATTGAGGGATCAGTAGGATTTATCGGACCAGTTAGGATTTCATCAGAGCCGAACCCTCTGATATGAAAATATCTGGAGTCGGTGAAATATTTTCCCATTATGTTTCTGGTGGATTGACGTATTGTTCTTGTATTGTTTTATTCTTATATAGTGCACTTACATTGCGTTCATTTACTAGATATTCATTTGTGGAAAAGTGTGTGGAAGGGTTTAGTCTTTCATTTGGGAAAGATTCAACCCGGACATAAAATCTGGAGCACCGTAAATTCAAAGGCCTTTGATACAATTGATCGTAGTAAATTACTAGAAACTCTTAAAGCAAGTGGAATTACAGGAAACCTACTCAAATTATTTGTTAATTACTTTTGAAAATAGAAAGATATGTGTAAAAAATTTAGATCATTACAGCGAAAAAAATAACGTTTTCGCAGGCGTCCCACAAGGGTCCATACTAGGCCCTACCTTGTATATTATATATGTTACTGCAATGAAATTGATTTTCTCTCACGTAAAACATTATGTTTATGCTGATGACACTGCATTAGTTATTTCACATGAGGATTTATTAATTGCAAGTACTTTACTGCAAATAGACTTTGTCACTCTTCAAAAATGGTGACATGATGTAGGTTTAATAATCAATGCTAAAAAACGAAGCTTATCAACATCAGATCTCCTCACGCCAACATCACCATAACTCCTAAAATTGTTTGTCATGATTTTAATTGCATCCATATTTTTGTAATACAACCATACTCATCTAGGCATTTATCTAGGCTTAACAATTGATTGTAATTTTAAATGGGATATACATATACAAAAAGTTTGCACACGGCTTAGAGCTATAGTGGGTAAACTTTATAGGCTGAAGTTTTTTGTTCCACTAAATACCCTTAGATTAGTATATCTGTCATTGGCGGAATCCCTAATGAGATATGGAATAACCACACGGGGACATTCAACAAAAACAAACCTTCTTTCAGTGCAAAACGTACAATATTCTTTGGTAAAATTATTACTGAAAAAAAAACTGAATACGAACAAAGACATGATGTACCAAAATCGTTACTATACATTTCTGTAAATTTATTATCTGTTCATGCTATATTGTGGCTTAAAATTGGGAGTCAGCATACATCTCAATCCGAATATAACAAACTAGTGGTTCATGTTCATAATACAAGACTAACTGCACACGATGGACTTGTAATTCCCAGATACCTAAATAAATATGGTCAAAGAACTCTAGAATAGGTACCTTGTTCCAAAAATTTACAACTTGTTACCCAACACAATAAAAAGCTGTGAAATGAGTTTCAGAAGGAAATGTACGCTAAAGAAATGGTTAAGTGAAAGAATTTTTTTGTACTAATCTCTGTTTTTCCGCTTTTTCTTTTTAATGTTTTTTTCCATTATTATTATCTCTTTTCTTTTCTTTTTCTTTCTTTCTGTTATTTTCTCTGTTCTGTATTTCTTATAAATTTTATTAACAATTTTTGTTTCTTTTCCAAAATATATGTTTTTTATGTATATATATATATAATGTAATAATGTGTATATTTTTATGTACCTGTCTCAATTTAAAAAAAACAGTAAATGCCAAAGAACCCGTTGATAAACTGATATCAATCAGTTTAACGGGATTAAATTAAAAAAAATTGTAAATAAATAATAAAGGAATTTATTTATAAAAAAATAAAAAAAATAATGTCATTTTTTGTCAGTTTTTCTTCATAATTTCTATTCCATTCTAAACCTTCCCAAGAAGAAGTACGTATACTACATAAGAGTAAAAAATGTTTTTTCGTAATTCGTTTCGGTTCGTTAAGTTCGCCAAACCGAACCATCAAATTCATTATAATACCGCTTGATATATTTTTGTTATTATTTTTCTATCATCACTGTCAATTTTTTAGATATACATCCTTTCGGTATCGCCCTGGTGAGAGAGCACAACTCAGAATCAAAACGCAGTTTGAAATGGCATTAGCCGTGTTTAATGACCAGATCTGAATAGCCAGATACTTCCCAACCATCCTCTTTCCTACCTCCTTCCCCCTCCCACTTCCTTCAGTCTCACAAAATTCCCAACATGGGGAATGAAACAGTTCCACTGAAACCCATATTCACGGGTTTCTTTTGCTCTAATTAAAAAAAAAAAAAAATTTAGTTTTTAGAAGAAAGACAAACATTCCTGGGTTACAACTACCCATTTACTATTACCCAACCATGTTTGAAAATCGCCTACTACCACCACCGAAAGCATTAAATGTTGCTGGTGTTGTGATGGAGGACTTAAGGGGTCTCCACACGGTGCTGCCGCAGTAACAACTGCCGAAGAACTGACTAAAAATCGTATAGTCTGTAGTCAAAAGCGCCAGCCGTATTTTTATTGTAATAACAATACGGCTGGCGCTTTTGACTACAGTCAACTAAAGTTCTGCAGCAGTTGGTGCTGCGGCAGCACCGTGTGGAGACCGTCTTAGCCAGCCGAGGAATCGATAACGCGACGCGCGGGTGGGACCCAAGCGCGATGCCCACTCAGACCGATATGTAAGAGATTTCTGTCATTAGTAGTATTTCCGTAAATCGATCTACTGTTGAGATTTTGACTTCATAAAATATAACACTTTCATTTGTAGATAATGTAGGTACATTTCCAGTTATATCGTATTATGTTTAATTTAATTTAATTGCGGAAAAGTACAATAACCTTTAATTTATGGGTTGGTTAAATAAAAAATGTTAAATAAACATTAGCAACCTAAAAACTAATTTACACGTGGTGAAAATTTTATACAATTGAAAAACAACCGTGTATGTGAAAACCTTACCAATGTGGAAACTGACAACATGGTTAATCTTATTAATATACAAAACAAAGTCAGGTTAGTTACACAATTTATAACTCAAGAACGGCTCGACTGATTTTTATGATCTTTGATTTGTTGGGTTTGTCTCCGCCCCGAATAGCAGAATAACTATTAAAACATCGGAAAAATTGACGAAAAAAAAATGATTAAGAAAATTATTTTCCTCTATTTTTAAAGAGCTGCAGCAATATTGTTATAAATATAATATTGAATAGTGAGTGAATTTCAAAAATTAAAAAACGTCAAATGCCAATGCGCTGACTGTTTTGCTTTTGTTCTTAAACGTATAATGCTGCCTCTCTTTCATACACACTAAATGTAAATATTCGAAAATAAGACAAACGGTGAACGTATGTCTGCACCCCTTCAAAGGAAAAATACAAAAATTAGGTATAATAGATCGCCCCACACGTATAAAGAAAATGAAACGCAATTCCCGAAATATGTGGAAAAGAAAATGTAAATCCGTACACAACGCCATCTCCGATACTGACAAAAACAAAACACGTACAGTTACGCATCGATAATTGCTTCATTGTGTAATTTTTAACTTAATAAAAAAACTGAATTTAATTCAGCTTATAAGTTAACACAACAGTTATCGATTCTGAGGCGGTACGAAGTTCGCCGGTACAGCTAGTGGAAATATGTTTTTGCTTTTGCTTATATAGTCAATTTAAAAAATAATAAATTTTTTTACTTGTCAAGCAAAAGAGGGTTGTTTACCTGTTGTGTAAAAAAATCATCGCATAGCAAAATGACGTTTAGTCTTGTACTCCAAATATGCTCAGAAATCTCTGGATAAAATCCTTCGGTTACGTGCAGTTGCGCCCTGTTAAGTATATTTGCGGCACGTTCTAGAGTGGTAGATATGTTTCAGTATCACCATTCAAAATCTAAATGTTGCTTGAAACGGCGTTGGCCATGTTTGGTGACCAGATACGAATAGCCAACTTCCTCTTCCCCATCTACTTTCCCTCTCCCCTGCCTTCAAAACATACCCCAATTGCGAATGCCATAGTCTCACTAGCCCCAAACAGTTGGGAGCAATTGGGGATCTTGTGCGGTACTCACATTAAACAATGTATATGTTACAGTTAAAACTCGTTTTTAGTTATAACGCATTTTTTCTAGTTAAAACAAGTTTTTACTAACTGCCTTTGTTAAATCTGAAATTGGGATTGAAAGTACAGATACTGTTTATTAAAATATTTATTAAATATGAATTAAAAAACCTAACCTAACCCAACCCAACCTAACCTTACTTAACCTAACCAAACTTAAACTAACCTAACCTAACCTAACCTAACCTGATATCACTCGACAAAATCAGAATAAAACACGATGAACTTTGACATCGGTTGAAACAGTTTTAACTGAATCATTTCGAGAAAACGCGTTTTGTCTATTTAAAACTAGTTTTAACTGATATTCAGCAGTTAAATCTAGCTTTATGAAGGCATTTAGTGAAAACTAGTTTATACCATGTAGAGAAAACGCGTTGTAACTAAGAACGGGTTTTAACTGTAACATATATATATATACAAACGCCATGCTAAAAGTCAAGTTTTTTTTATTATTAGTGAAGTGAAATTAGATTAACTTTTTACATTGTGATTGTGGCCGAAACGATGTATTTTTAAGTATGGCGCCGGGCCAAGGGGGTTGGGATTTTAATACTCAAAGCTCAGCATTGTTTATTCAATGACCAGGGTACAGGAAGAGCACTCCCATCCGGAGATTGATGTAGCGCCGTAAGTCACAGGTTAAATACTTCGAAATAAAAAGGCTGCCACGCAGAAAGTGCTTAAAGGGCGAAGCTGCTAAGAGTTAAGGGAGTTTATGGGAGTAATTATTGCGGACCCCTGAACCTGAAATTACCTCCAAGTGGCAGTTGGCGGCCTCTGGAGGTTGGTGGTTATGGCCAAAACCACCTCAACCCAAGCCAGGGCACTGAAATAAATATTATTATATATTTATTTATTGCTTCTTTACAATAGAACATTTTTTAGCATATGATTATTAACCGCACTAGGGTTCGCTTGTTTAGGGCCTCTTATTTATACATATAAGACCCCCCCTATATAATAATAATTCTTGGATGATTTGTTGCGCCCCTCAAGGGCGTTGCGCAATTTTTTTCCAAGGCTCTAACCTATTATCGTTTCCTACTAGTTATTGTAGACGATCTATTATAATAACTATTGGGAGGCGGGTATGGGTACCGCCGCCCCGTAAAACATTATATTGGATAACCAATACCCCTTCCATAGGTCGCTCCAAGTGGTTCACGAGGTTTGTCTAGGTTTTTGGCAGCCAATAACATATATATATATATATTTTTATTTAAAAAGAAAGACAAATATTCTCGAGTACGAATAACCCAACAATGTTTGAAAATCTCCTACTACCACCACAGAAAGCCGAAAATGTTGCTTGTGTTGTGATGGAGGACTTAGCCAGCAGAGGAATCGAACATGCGATGCCCGGGTGGTACCCAAGCGCTATGCCCACTCAACACATACATATAATAACGGTTTGTAATATACATACTTATTTTTAATTATATTTAGTAATCAAACAGTTAATTACAATAAGATAATTACATTGTGAAATAAACACTAAATAAAACATATCAATTTCATTGGAGTTTATACATAAAATAAAGATGTAATAAATATTATAAGAACATTCACAACAGTAAAAATTATTACAATTTTCGCATAATGTAATACATTCATTCAGTTTAATTTCAAGGTATATAGATGAAATGTTCACATCTTGTAACGTATTCCGTGTATTTGTGCAGGTACGTCTGATTAATGAATTTTAAGCACATATAGATTTATAGTGTGGTATACTAAATAAATCGTTCGATCTGTAGTGGCGTTCAGGGCAACGAAAAGCAATTTTCTAACAAACAACAAGACATTTCACAATTTCGTAAAAGATTAAAGCACCGAAGAATTTTCTACTTTTATATGCAGCATTGAGATTAAATTATTTATTAAAGCCATATGTTTGATGTTTAGTAATTCGTTTTTATGTTTTCAAAATGATCAATCTATACATATACAAATATAAAAATCAAACTATGATTTCTTCTGTATATGTATGTAAGTTGTCTATGCATTGCTAAACCATTCATCCGATTTCGACGAAAGTTTGGGGATTTGATGTGCGCATGCCTGCATACTTGATGGTTTCTATGTACAATAGTGAGCTCTGGCGTATATGAAATTATGCGTTGCTAAACTTTGGTGAGTTCAAGGTTTCTATATATATACCGGTGAGCTCTGGCATTATGAAATTTGTATACAAAAATTACAATCGGTGGCTATATTTGGGAAGTGGGGAGAGGGAAGGCGGAGAAAGCAGAGTGGGAACGCGTGAGGGGAAGGGGACGCGGAAGAGGAAGGGCTGGCGAAAGGGGAACGGGACGAATGAGCAATTTATTTATTAAGTGGCATTGCAACTCTTGCTGGGAACTTGTTAGCGATAAATTATGTAGAACGAATTTAAAGACATTTTCTATTTAACAGGCCATTTGATTCGGTGTCTTGGCCTGGGTTGAGATGGTATTTGTATAGCGAAGCCCGGGAGCGAGCTTAATATTACAACTTAGGTTGGTTCTAATATTGTTTCATCTTTCAAACGAAAGCACGATTAAATTGAAATGTAAAGTATGAACTTTACATTTCAATTTATATTTTTAATTTAAAAAAAAAATCGACGTCCTCAATCGATGTCGTGATGTTTTACATATAAATATATGTTTTACTTATTGAAAAATCATCTTTCAGAATCAAAACATCGCTGATTTTCATCGAATTCACAATACACCAAATTGTGTTCCTCTTATTATAAATACACTATTGTGTCGCATCAAGAACCTCTATCTTAATTAACTGAGCGCAGCGTAGTAGTCCTTTTGTCATTTCACCTGTCTGTAAATTGGTTTATTACGTTCCGGTTCCGGTTCAAGATGGTGACCTTGTTAGATATTACCTTTCTATCCCACCAGAGTTCGCATGATCGTGGATCCAACGAGATGTCCAATCGATATAATCAATATTGTGGTATACCTACCTGCCTGAAAGAAAGTTTGAAAAAATAATTGTCATTGAGATGGTGATATTTCATTGGAAAATTTTTATAATTCCTTACTTGGAATAAAAAATGTTACCTAAAATATTTATGCGGTTTATAATTATGCAGGTATAATCATTGATAAAATCGGTAACGGTTGAAAGCGTGTACCTACCAAAAGTGACACATTTGTGCTTTTACTAGATAAAAAACTGCAACCGTTCCCGAGCATGACTGCAGATCGCTAACGCACGAAAACAGTTGACGATAAATAAATTAATAACAAATTTAAACAATTCGTCCAATTTTTCAAGTAAATTTTCACATTATGTTCTAGTTCTGTAATTATTTCAGTTGTATGAAGCAACTGGCCTATAACGATATTATACCAGAACTTTAATAGACCTTACACATAACGTGAAAATTAACTTAAAAATTATTGATGAATTGTTAAAATTTTTTTAAACAACCCGTCCTTAGTCATTGCAACTGTTGCTGGTTCATTAACAATCTGAAGTCATGCCCAGGAACTCTTTAATTTCGTATATCTCCAATAAGGGCTCAAAAATATTGGGATTTAAAACTAGGCTAACTAGAAATGTTAACAATATAAAGTGTATACTTTTATATTTTGCCTTTGTTAGAAGTCAACTTGAGTACAACTCTCCCGTCTGGAACCCACATTACAATATTCATGTACAAGCTATTGAAAGAATACAAAAATAATTCTTACGTTTTCTAAATTTTAAAATGGATAGTCCAGCTGTTGAACTACAACCTACAACAATATTTTAAATGATATGAATATGCCTAAATTGTCAGACAGTAACTTAGTATTTTTCTACATAAAATTTTAAGTGATGTACTTGATAGTCCGGAATTGCTTGCATTGATAAGCTTTCGAATTCCACAACGTAATACTAGAAGTCGGGATTTATTTCAGTGCAGAAATTCTGCGACCAACTACCATATGAATTCCCCTTTGCATAGAATACTAATAGAGGGAAATAATTATACCAATTTAGTGGACATCTTCGATTTGTCACTAAACAAATGCAAAATGTTGTTATATAAGCAGTTCAGTTATATACAATAAATACGTTATTTTTCGTATGTTACTTATATTTATTTTTGACTATCCATATGTAAAAACCCCAAAAAAGAGCATCAATAAATAATTTGTTTAAAGTACTTTGGCCTCAAACCAAATTTAAGTTTTATATGAAAAAGGCCGCGCAGTCGTTCCACTTAGTGAAACAAATAAGAATGGCGAAAATCGTAGAATAATTTCGATTTTAAAATATTGTAAAGATGAAGAATATTGGAAATATTATTTAGAACTTTCAAACTGGGATGTTTATTTCAAAGATAAGCCGCTTTAATAAATTTCTATGAAACCTTGTTCCTAAAATTGTAATTTAATATTCTGAAATAATTTTAATCTTTCGGTAAAGATAGGTTGTTGAACTCTTAATGTATAGCTATGGACCGTGAAATAAAATTAACAAAATAAGACAATGGCACATGAAACAAAAAGCCTTGTTTTTATGAGAAAAGCACTGTAAAACATTAAGCTTTTTCCTCAAGTGGTTACAATTTACCTGCCCTAGTGTTAAGTACATTGAGAGCTTTCCACCTTGTCTTAAGTTGTGGTTATGTCTACTTGTTGGAGTAGAAAATTCCAAAGCGAAAATTAATTGAATTTGTAAATTATAACCACTTCGTGGAAAGTATAATTCTTTGTTTAGAGAAGTCGTTGAGGCAGAGCAAATAATTATACCTTTCGAAGGTCCCGTGTTGACTGTCTCATGTTTTTGAAAGCAAGGGATAGCCTAATTTTTCACAAAAAAATTATTGTCATCATATTAATGCGGGCTCGTTTTCTTTTACTAAACCGTAAACCGTGTCCTTACTCCGAGTAGCGAGCGACGATACTTCCGACATAGAAAACAGGTTCACCTCACAAAAAGGTGAAGGAAAGTTAGAAATTATATCAGAGAAATTGCCGTGGGAAACAAACATTTCTATTGATTCTCGTTTTACTAATCGAATTTTTGTTTCTTTTGTAGATGAGGCTGGCTTCGCTGAACCCGTCCGGTTTCATCAAAGATTTCAAGGAAAACACCACTTCATAAAAATGTTAAAATTGATCAAAGCTTTGAGGGTACTTATGCTTAGAAACGGATTTTATTTTTTGCCACGTGTCAGTATTTTGGTGTAGAGCAGTTTCAAAAGAGAGGCTTTTCTCGTAGCTCCGTATAGTTTTGATTCCTGGGCAGGACCTGCGCGCAGCATCCAGCCCCCTACCTTCCCCTTCGCCCTCTCCCTCTTAACGATCCGGCCCCACCCCATACAACCCGTACAACCAGATCCACGGGGCAAGGCGGCTTCAGGGGAATGCCGGGCAAAATGGGGGAAAGATAGAAATAGAGAAAACGCGGCCCGACGGGGCTCACTTCACCCACTGACCGACAAATTTATGCAGGGGGTCCTGCTGCAGGAGAGTCACCAATAATAATCAACTCTGTTTATTAAAGCAACAGTTAATAAAAAAATGTTAACCCTTGTTAATTGGCGTCAAACGCACATCTTTAATATAAAGCAACCCTGTTCTAAAAAATCAAAGACTGTAGTTTGGTGGGTTTATGAAATTTGATTTTTTTTTGAAAATGAAATTTCTACTTCAATGCTACCATTTCGGTCCCCAACGTCAACGACAAAGTTGCCCCTGAAATTGCATTATTAGTATTTCGTATTAATTATTTAATGGCTGTATTTTATAATTTATTAAAGACCTATGAAATTTCCAGCTTTTCTTCTCTAGATAAGACGTTATGCCGTTTGTTTCATGTTTGTTAATTTCTTTTCAATAAGAACGAAAATATTGAAAATATGATTGATTATAAAATCACCGCCCATGAGATTCGTTCTCAGCAGAAAAACTAATCTTTTTAAAAACATTTTCTTCGGCAGGTAATTTCCTCGACAAAAACACCGGTAGATTGGTTTATAACCAGTATTTAGAACTCAATAGAATTAGAGGAGTAGCGTATCAGAGACCTTTAACATATCAGACTTAATAAGGAAGTAATGTTTATTGTTTTATCTAGTGATGGGCCCTTTTAGACGTGCATGTAGCATGTACCTGGAACACGTTTGCCGGTCAACACACGCATGGATCCCTCTCGCCGCGGATCATAGCAACATCAATCCGCTCGCATGTCTCAATTAGAAATAAGCCCGCGCTCCATTTCGGCGCTAGGCCCGCTCCCGCTCCCGCCCCCGCTCCCCGCTGGTCCGCTCCCAGCCCGCACTCGCATCCTCCAGGACCAGCCGCCCCCCGGCCCGCCCCAGGCCGCCCACTCCTCCCGGGTATCGAACCGGGACACCGGGAGCTGGTGGAGAGATTCGCGCGCCCGATATCTCCCTCAGTACTACGCGTTCCGTTACACGCGCCGGAAGTGTGCGAATTTACAAAAAAATCACAAATTCACGGGGTTAACGGCCGAGTCCTGACTGAGGTACCTACTTCCTACCTAGTAGTTATCCAGTTACCTTTGTTCTTGTCCGCCTTCTCGTCAGAAATCATCGCGATTCCTCCTCCATCTTTAATCTTCAATTGTTCGCGGATCGACTTTCAAACAAAGATCCGAATGTTTATTCGGCCCGAAGTTTTTCCCGCCCATTCGTACCCGCGGTAGTAAGTTCGTTTGTAAGCTCGATTTTTGAATGAAACCTCACGAATTTTCATCCAAAAAGTGAGCAATTGAATACTAAAGATGGTTATTTACCCTTATGAGTTTGTTTAGTGGCCCTCGAATAATTGTTTTGATCAAAATTACTTCTTCTACTCCATTAAATTTAAGTTATTTCTTAAGATTTTGAACAAAAGGTCTCTGACACCGTCAAATATTGTATTATAAAATGTTTAAAAAAAGTTTTAACGTTTCTTTACAAAACAATGTAATAGGAAAAAAGCCTTTAAAGGAAAAGAGGGTGTTCCCCGCGATTGGTGCCCTATTTGTGGATCGGGAGGTGTAGCTTTGACATCCCTTCCATCTTGGCGGGAAACCATAATGGAGGACGCGCGAAAATCGTTTGTTGTTGGCACTTCGCGGAATTTTCAGAGGCTGGAGTGTTTTTTGGTCTGAAGGAGGCCATTCTTTGAAATGCTTCTCTTTGGTTTTGTGTAATACGTCAGAAAATAATATTTTGAGATAAATAGCACTAAACAAACGTAAACATTTCACTTTTACTTAGAAAATCTCGGAAAGCAGTCGTGTTGTTTGCATGAATTGCTTTTGTATAAACATATCGCTGTGATAAGAAAAATCTGTAAAGGTAAGTTTGATATTCAATTAACGTGTTTGGTTTGGAATTATTTCAACATTTTACTTATTTTTTTATTGTATTACAAAGCATTACGTTTCTCAATTCCGACTTTGAATTCAAATTAATTTTCCGTCGTGTGCACATCAAAGACTAAGTAATCTTCTGCTCTCTAAATGTTAAAATACAAAGCTAAAAGCCAGCGTGGCGTACAAATTCCGGGAACCATTAAAACCTTCCGAACCTTCAAACGAAACGGAGTCCAGTCTACATAATTTATCATTTCATACATTTCTTATGGCACCCTGCTCGGGTTGTTTTCCTCTAATATTAAATGCAGGCTTGTAATTATTACACCCAGTTATTCCAGTTTTATTCCCAATCTACCCAATTACTTCAATTTCTCATAGAAGTGAAATACTGTTTTGTTTTCGAATTCCAGTCAACATTTGAAAGTGAAGCCTTGCAGTGAATCGAAACCTGTGTAGATTTAGATTTTGTGTCGAGTTCAAAGCATACCGCTTAGTGATTTAGAAGCCTCTGTTGGCTTGTTTCGGGAGTTTTTATCCAGTTGTCAGGTTCGCGGGTTGTTCCGCGGCCGTAATCTTTCGCCATTGTGAAGAAAGCAGGGAAAGTGTCTCCTATCAAGCTGGCGGCGATGGATAACTCGGTGTCCCCCATGCCCGAGTTGGCCCCCATCGCAGAGTTCGACAAGACGCCGCCGACTCCACCCCACGAGGAGATGCCCCTGGACGACCTGCCTCCGCCGCCCTCGGCACCAGCTCTTCCTGACGAACCGCTTAAGAAGTAAGTACTTATTTTCTAACAAAAAAACATTTGACTTTGTGCGAAACGGTTGGTCCGTTTGATAGACAAACGGATAGAGATCTTAAGAACATGGACGTGAAATGAGAATGCTGTCATTGTTTTACCGGTATTTCAATGGTGATGCTTTAAGAAATTTGCATCATTGATCCCTCCGGCATCGGTGTGAAGTCGGGAGACATGCCAAACGCATGCCCAATATTTGTAAAACTTAGGAAATCGTCACATGATAATGGGTCTCTTCTACGACTCGTTCCTGTCTTCAAAAGCTCGGCTGTGGAGTTTGCCGGTCGTGTTTCCTTCTTCATTTCCTCATAAAGACACTTCACACAGAAACCCCAAAGTTGATATCGGCTCCGAGGGAAATTATTATTATTTCTCTTGCATATAAAATAAACAGTTTTTGATTTCATGGGTGGTTCCAAATACACAATAACACTTGGGATATCTCAACCCAAATATTTCACAAGTATTCGTAACTACTACAATATTAAAACATAACCAATGCAGTAGGATGAAAAGCCATAAAACACATTCTTGACTAACTCATCGCTTCATTCACTTTCATAGATTGTCTCACACTCCCAAACAAACTCTTCCGTTGTACCGACTCTTGCCATGGTCTAACTCAAATTGTTTATTTACTTGATCGTGATTTCTGTTTTTACTTCCCCGACTGCATGTAATTCATTTATTACATTCATCAACGTGTTAGCAACCTTGCCCTACCTATGCCACGTGTTCATGTACAGGTACAATCGCATGCAAAATAATATATACTCCATCTTTTTATTTTTAATCAACGCTTTCAGTTTTACTATCCCGTAAAAGTCGCCGTACACTTTTGATCATGGCGTGTAGCACGCCGCACATTAACATTACTTGATCGAATCTTAAACCTACATTTGTTAATCTGCAACCCGCGTGATGTTCCATGAACAACCGAGATCTTACTGTAGTCCTTCCAGGATCTATAAATTTCTTATAACTTCAAAAGCACGCCCTTCAGGTAAAAACGGAAACCTTTTTCATGGTTGGGGGATATAGGGCTACCAACTCTCTTTATCGTACCGGGACTCATTCTGAATTTTGGCGGGACGCATACTTTTGTACACTTTCTTTTAGAATATATATATATATGTATATTGATTTCAATAAAGCATCAGTTAAGAGCGTTTAACCAGCCAGCGGCCGAAAATCCACATTTCGTCAAAAGATGTTCTTACGATCGTACAGGGCGGTTCCAATGAGAAAGATTAATTACTCTCCGTACCAACTTTTAAAAATTATAAGTCGATATCGATTTTATTTCATTTCAAATTTGCTTTAATTTATACCTACATCCAAAAATTCGGAAAGGCGTGTTGATAAAACTATTAAAATTACGTACTTTATGTAATTATTTTTTTATAATAAGTATTTATCATTTTTTAATAATGTCTGAGCAAAATAAGAATGTAGAAAAAATCTGAAATATATTAGTCTGTAAGTGCGCAAATAAATAGACAAACGGACCAATTTTTGTCGAGAAACACATGTACGTATATATTTTTTAATGAGTTTATTTAAACTAAAATTAAAATTCTGTAACATACGTTTACCAGATATTGTATTGATTTATTTTACTGCATGATTATATGATTTGAATTGGGTTTTGTATAATATAAAATCTTTTTTGAAAATTTAAAAAATCTGCCAACGACCTATGGTATAACCTTATTTATAACCTTTCTCAAAATTTAAATCATAGGTTTACTAGATAAAAGAACAATCTTTCGAAATCAATTTATAATTTTTTGTGGAAAAGAGTCAATACGTCTAAACACTGATTTAAAAATGACATATTTCTGGTTTTCTCTGGTTATGCGCTCTTAATACATTCAGATTAATACTGCAATTTGGGAGACGGGTATATGTACTGCCGCGACGTCAACTATTACAAAAGACCCTCCACACAGCATCCCCAAAGATGACACATGTCCTGAGAGGACCTCCTGCTTGGAGCTTATGTAGAAAGAGAAGATATTATTCTCACTCTGAGTTTTGTAAATCAGAACGATTCTGTATACACCATCAACTATCACCGATCACCTCAACACTCCGATAATTAATCGTTACAGAAAAAATCGTTAAAATATCAAGGAGCAGATTTTTTCAGAAACGTGTAATGGTCTAGGTCTGCTTTTTGTTACCCCGTAAAAAGCTTAGCTTACGTGTTTTTCGCTGATAAGGGCGTTATTGATTTTTGTTAAGTTCCTTCAATCCTGCTACAAAAAAACTCTAATATCGTATAAATAAGAATCCTTCAGAAAACCTAATACGAATCAGCCGTGTTAAATTGATACAAAAGGGGATTTTTGATAAGTAATAAATAAATTTTGCGAAAAATATTAAAGACGAATGAAACATAAATAATGAAAAATAATTTCTTCTTTTTGTAGTGCTATTTTGGAAGTCCAAATCTCAACTAAAATTATTATGCCATGTTGCGCTATCTGTTGTTAGACGGCCTCCGTGGTCGAGGGATAAATCTCTCGACTAGCAATTAGAGGGTCACAGGTTCAAATCCCGGCGAATAAATTTTATTTGATTAATTTGTGATATTCAAAATTAATTGACAAAATATAGTATATTTGCGGCAAGTTTCAAACTAAAAGATGCTCTCAGTATGGCCTCGGTGTAAGACCATCATTCAGAATTACTTGGAATGGATTTAGCCGTGTTTGGTAACCAGTCTGAATAGCCAGATACTTCCCAACATTCCTCTTCATCTTCCCACTACCTTGAGCCTCACAACAAATCCCAATTGGGGATGCCATAGTATCACTGACTCTAGACTGGAGCAAATGGGACTCTGGTGCGAAATTCACATTTAAAAAAATCTCCTTCTCTGGTCAACGTTTTGAACAGCGTTACAGTGTCCACCATAAGGGACATCAGGGAAGATGTATAATGTTACAACTCAATAATACATCTGCCCAGATGACGGACGATGTAATTCTGAAACGTTGAAGGAGGAGGAGAAGTAGTGAGAGCAACACGGCATAATACCCCAAAAATAAATCACGATAATACTTTGGCACATGAAAATCTCAAATCACATTCAAGATTTAGAAGATCAATGACTTCAAAGAATATGTCTTAATACTATTTCGAAAATTGGTGTTTAAGTATTTTTCTGAGATTTAAAATGGATAAAGTGTTAAAGTATGAAAGAAAAAAAATTTTTATTCAGAAGTGCGAATAGATAATACAATTGATAACATAATTGTATAAGATGAATTTTGAATTTCGCTTTGAATTCTTTTCGGTTTTTGAATACTAGGGTTTTCCAAGAATAACGTAGACATTATTTCTCAAAATATGGCGGCACTAGTGTGTAGACTTTTCCCTAAAAAACCGGCTTGGTAGCTGCTTCAGTGCTTCTTCTTTGCGTCCGTTTGCGATAATAATCAGTAGTTTATTTCAAGTTTTAATTTTAATGCAATCAAAAACGCGATCACCGATCTTCAAAGTTTTAATCTCAAATAATTAATATCCATATGAACTCCCTCTATTAATATCTACCAATACCGAGGAATGTAAATTTTGAGAAGTACCAATTTAATATGCTTTTCCTAAGAAGTTAATTAATAATTACTTCGAACCGCTTGCAATCTAACATCTGCCGATGAAGTTCACAGCCGAGGAAGTCCGAAGCTTGGCTTATTTCCTCCTAAAACACTCCCTACTCCAGTAGCAGTAGACCTACTCTGGTAGTTGGTTGTAGTTAATGTAAACAGGGGAAGTAGGGAAGAACCGAGACCGGCTGCAAATACAATAACAGAGGGAACCTAATGTCAAGAAGACGTATTTATGTGGTGGCGAGAAGCAGATGTGCATCTACTGAGAGACAGCGAACCTTAGTTATAGTTATAGAAGAAGGGTAGCTTAAGGGGACCGTCTGCGCTGCCTTTTCAAAGCTTAATTTTGGATTTGAGGCCAAAATAACCAACCAAATTGAACAATTATTTTTTAATCAAAATCTATAGCTAATATGTAATATGTATATATTGATTTATTTAATATTTGTTTGTTTTTACAATAATTATACATTTTTTTTACATATTAAACAGATTTGTAATATTAATGTAATAAAAGCCTTTCCTCACTAGTGATTTAATTAGAAAATATATGCAATTTAAGAAATCAATTTTTCACGATTTTAGAGGCGACTTTGGCAATTATTTGTGAGTTAATGATAATTATTTAAAAAAAATATTTAAAATAATTACTTTCAAATTATAATGAAATATAAAACAAAATTATAAATTACTTAAAAAAAACATTTTGGTGGTCTTAAATTTAAGTTACAAATTACTGATTTTCTTTGGAGTAAGTATATAAATTTAAATTTCTACCCAAAAAAAAACGTTTTTTTTATTATAATTTATTTTATTATATTAAAACAGTAGGTAGGAAAATATTTTTAACGTTTTTTTTATTACAATGAAAAATTTACCTCAAAATCATGCAAAATTGAAATATTCAATAACCATAATCATAATTTAAAAATTACACGTGGTAGAAGTGAAACCTTCAGAAAACTAAAGTAAAGAAGAATGGGGAGGCTACAAAGCACCTCACAAAGAAGAGACCGATTATTCTATCTCATCTCTTGCAGGCTAAATCCTATGAGAGGTATGTTTGTATATTTGTTTGTCTTTTTTTAGTGCCGCTATTTTTCGTTTCATCGAGTTTCAAATCACAACGGTGCCAAAGAAGTTTTCACTTAAAATAATTCTTCAGTTTGGTTGGATATTTTAAGTTTTGCATGAAAAAGGACACGCAGCGGTTCCTCTTAAGTCTTCATGATTTTATTTACAAATTACTCTTCTCGAAATTAGAAAGAATTCAACCGAGCTTTAGAAAAAATCTAGTAGATGGCATCTCAGTTATTATAGGGCTGAATGCTTCTTAAGGAAGAATGTTTTTATCCCTGTAGACGTGTTGTTGTACCAAAGTAATAATATGTACTCGACAATCATATTTATATTCATGGGATTTTTGATGGATTGGTTTTTGAGACCGATTGGTTTTGACATATTACCGTGACTCGTCAGGAAGGGATGCTATCAAATACGTATTTCCCATTTTCTGTATTCGGTTTATGTTAGGTGACATAAAGGACATTTGAGGACATATTTATAAAAAAACATATTTTATTTATGAGTCGGGACAAGGGTCAAGAGGGTCGAATAGACGTGGAATATCTGAAAGGCGTCAAATCCTTTGGCAAAACAGATAAATAGCGAAAACCCATTTCAAAATAAGTAAATATTCCCAGTTGTCACTTGTTTTTGATGCAAGAGGGATTTAAAAATATATATTTAAATTATGCATTTATGCCCTTTCTCTATTTACATTTCTCATTTAATGTATTAAATACAGATACCTGGTGTAATATTTTTTAACTTTTTCTTTTCTTTTTTATTTTCTTTCTTTATTTGTTATTTTTTTATGCTGCTAACTCCTTGAATGTATGTTACTTAATTTCTGAAAATTGCATTGTTCTTTTTTTTTTTTCTATGTATTTTTCTCTATGCTCTTTTGTTTTTATTTGTAATTTTAGTAAGTATATCTGATTATTATTAGTTTTCTTACTTTCTCCGTTTTTTTACACGAGTTTTGCTCAAAAGGTTGTAACGCGATATAAAAAGACAAATTATTTCTTCGTGTATTTTAAATGTTCTTAAGAAATTAAAAAAAAAATAAAATTATATGGTTCCTTGCCAACTCACAATCAACTCAACTTAAAACCTCTTTGAAAAGACATTGAAAGGGATGAAAAAAAATTAGCCCATAACCTAACGTAACCTATTTAACCATTTTTTTCAACCCTTTTAATGACTTTTTAAAGGAGAAATTGACTTGATTTAATTCTGAGTTGTCTGGTCACGGTATTATATATGGGAAATAAATTAAGGTAATTAGCTGTTTTTTAACTGTCAACCTAAAGTAGAAACGATATCCTCAAGGTAATTGCTAGATTTATAGCGTAACGTTAAATTGTTCACATAACGTAAAATTGATAACATCTCTACCCGGCTTAAGCGCGCGAGAAATTCATTAAATTATAAAGCGATCTACACACGGAGAAAGTTCAATGTAAATCTCTGGAGCAGTCACCCTACTCTTTCAAGGGTCTGCGTGGGAAGTAGGCCCCCCCCCTTTCCCCCCACGGGGCCCTGTAGGGATGGGGTCTGCCTTACACAAAGCGGTTTACTCTCCTGGCGAGGTGGAAGGGAATTTAACACCCTTATCAATACACGGGGGAGCACGGAGCCTTCCTAATAGCTGGCTGTGCCGGGAGATTTATTTTTCAGTTGGGAAAATGCGGTGTCATTAAATTCTAACGTGGAAAAACATTTGTGTTCAGACGAATAAGCTCTAAGACCTTAGAAAAAATGTTCGTTCGATGCTCTTAGACCTTAAAACTGTGTTCGTTTCTGTAACATTTTTGGTGGTTGTATTTAAGTCTAAAGTGCTCGGAATCAGTCAAACGATGGCAAATATTGCGAAAGGTGGAGTGAAAATGGGAAGGGGAAGGAATATTTGAAGAGAATTGGAACTAAGTACAGGGATTTTAATCAACTTTTCCTTATTTCGCTTGGTTGGAGAACATCAAGATCTTGCTTCCTTGAGGCTGTGTTTTACAAAAATGGTTACACTACTTCATTAAATGAAATTTAACCACGAAGTGTTTCTCTAAGCCAGGCCTGTAGGCATCATTGAAATAGTTTCTCTCAGTGTGGCACTGGTGAGAGACCTAAATTCAAATTCGAAACGTTGCTTATACTGGGTTTAGCGGTGTTGGGTTATAAAATCTAATATCCCGGTACTTTCCTATTGCTTACATCATACCTCAATTAGGGATGCCATATTCCCAATGGCTTCTGGCTTTTGAGACTCTTGAGCCGTACTCGTATACGAATATCGCCTAAAGTTGAATCTGGATATTCAGACTCTGTGCACTGTTGGGTGGTGGTACAAAAATGATCTTACTTCGCCGTGTTTTGAACTTGCAACCTGTGATAAATAAGCCACCCACAAAGCTTATCAAAACTAATGTCTTGAGAACATTTAATCTGTTTTTTCTGCGTACCGTGTCTTGAATATTTAGATATTCAGACATAGGATATTCAGACGGGTTTTGATCTTGCAATCTGTGGTAAATGAGCCACACACGAAGCTTGTCAAAATGAATATCTTAAAAACTGATCTGATCTTCTCTGTACCTTGTCTTCAATATTTCATAGTTTCCGAATGAAACCATCTTTGTTTTTGATAAATTTTCCCTTCCATTCCAGAGGCTCGAGTCCTCTCAAGGTTAATTGAGCAAATAAACAGAATGCTAATTAACTCGATATTCTACCAAGATCATTCCCTTCTTCCGGAAATTAAATCCATTACGAGCTTATTCAACTTCAATAAACATAATATTCTCTGGCCCACATGCTCTTTTTTGTGATAGGTACTAGATATAGAAAACTAAGCTTTTAATTATATTTTCTAGTCTTTAATTAATGAGCTTTCGAATAATGATTTTTTGGTGAAAACAGCGTTACAGACACATATAATGCTAGAATTATTCTTTAATAATAATAATATAATAATAATATATCTTTTTTAAACAAAATTTGCAAGATTTATAACTAAAAAAAAACTTACATATTCAGTGTTAATATTTACAATGGTTTATGTAAGTACAAAAGATTAACAACAGAAAATAATATACATTTGAACAGTAGGTACCTACTTGAAGAATAGAAAATAGTTATAAATTAAAGTTTTTCGTAATCCGCCTCACTAGGCTAGCCTGTGTTGAGGCAGTAATTTTTATGTCAATTTATATTTCTTATTAACATACCTACACTTATATTAAAATATAATCATACAATAGATTGGTTGCATTAACAATAAATTTTGAATAATAACAATCAGTACATTGGTTTAATTTCGAATTTGGGTGAGCGCGCCGGTAAAGGCCCTATCATATTTTTTATCCTTATATTATAAGTATACCTATCGGTTATTAGATTAGTGTTCGTTTTAATGAAATGTCTAGTGAATAACGCCTGTCATGTATACTGGTTTTTACAGATGTTCTCACTTATATGAGAACAATTCAATTACAAAAAAAATCAAAACGTATTTTTTTTACTATAATAGGTAGATACATCTATTTTCAAATGTCTTTTTAAACTTAAGATTATTGTTTTTGTTTGACGGAGGATCGAACCGTTCTACCCAGGAACTGAGCTAAATCCCGATCGGATTTCGACCGACATTAGTTTCGTGTATTAACTGCTATAATGACATCGAATTTCAAGTTATAATTATAGTATATGTCCTGGTGTGTGTGCGTGATCACAATCAGAAGTTGATAGAATGAATTGTCATCGACAACGAGTCTGCCGAGCTTCAGCTCGATCGAACTTCGCGGTTAATTTTTACTTCATTCATACATTCATTCAATCAACAAAACAAAAGAAAAATTCAAAGAGATGTAGGTACATATTTAAGAACTATATTATAAAATTTGGGAGGTTCATAAAATTACAAAAAAATTCTCAGACGAAAATTACGTACTGACAATGAATCGCCTTTTTTCGTTGCCATATAATCCGGACCTCGTCAATAATAAATTATATTTGTATTAATAAATTACTTCCTACAGCGGCTACCTTCACTCGCTTCACAACGCTGACCATCCGGGTGGCGACATCGTTTCCTTGTCTTCAGACTTTACAGACAGGAACACTCTTGTGAGGTGTCAAATGAAAAAAAGACTTTAAACGAACTAATTAAAAAGAATAACTAGGTTCCAATCTTCCTCCTACGTTCCCCAGATTGCGGCCATGACATTTGAAGTATTGTCAAAATAAAGTCAACAGCCCCATTGTCTATTCCTTTTCGAGCCATAAACAAGGATGTTCCCATCACTCTTTTAACATGTCCTCCTACCAAAGTGGTCCATACAGCTATAACACTTGCTCCCTGTACATATACCTACAATAAGCACCAGCACAGAGTGGGTACTCAGTTCGAACAACATTCGTGATTGATTCACAATTTACAAGTACTCCCAGATGTAAATCGTTCCCCTTTCACACGCCCCTCGTAAGAAGCCCTGTATTCTCAAAATAGATGCTGTGTACACAACACCACACCAATCTGATAAAGACATCAACTCCCAACGTAGTCTGTACCCACTTTACGACGCGACGCGACGCGGCATAAAAAGTCATAAACAACTTGTATTCGAAATCTGTTAAAAATTACTTATTTAATCTTACGCACTATCTTATGCATTCGTGGATGACGATCGCATGTGCATTTAATTTTTAAGAGTGTTGACGACCAAAGTGGCTTAGTGGTAGGAGTCTTCTTTGGAACAAGAAAATAGGCGGTATGGGTATCAAATTACACAATATCAACCTACAGAACCCGAATGACACAGTGAAAATCTGTTCAAAATAACTTATTTAATCTTACTAACTGTCTTATGCACTCGTGGAGAACGATCGCATGTGCATTTAATTTTCTACTCGTCGTCATAAAAAAGATTAAGAAGAGTACAAAAACGTCCCCTGATAATAATCTAATATGGAAGATGCCTTCGTTGTATCATTTCATCATGGTGTAAATTTAGAAAACATTTTTGAAAACATTTCTTGTAGTGCGTAGGTAGTGTTAAGACCCCGCATTCCAAATTTCACCGTTTATAACATATTTTTTTCGTTTTCCAATTTCCAAAAAAAAAACGTTATTTTTTAATATAATATCTCTACATTTGCCACGCCGAAACGATAATTATATGCAATTCCCTCGACAGAAAAAAATCGCAAAGCATGCTCCAAATTACACGTTTTTGTTATTTGACAGGTTATATGTACGAAAAATTTGACAATGTTTCTTTAAATGCTTTTTAAGACATTTCCCACGAGATTTTTACTCTATTTTAAGCAAGTCGTGTTCTATTAAACGTTTTCACAATTTTCGCTTAATTATCATCGTTTTAATATTAGCGCACTCCCTCTAACATCCGTATTTACATATCTCCTCTTCTTCTTTTTAAGCGCTTACTACCGGGCCTTAGATAATATTGACATGTTTTGTTATTTGTACCCTGATATGAACACTGCCAGTACGATATTATCGTAAATCGTCAAATAATTGGTTAATACTCGTATACACGATGTCCAGAAACTCATAGTACAAGCAGGAAATTGGTGAATCCACATAACATAAAGAACCCGAAAAACTCATTTTTTTATGTGGATTTTTTTTTCTTTTCGTTCGGCAACTAAGGGGTTAAAAAAATCTTTCAGAGATCTCGGCGAATTTAAAAAAAAACATTAAACAGCTTATATTAACTTTTTTTTAAATTTGACCTAAAACACTTCAACTTTGAACTCGATTTACTCGAAAATAAAAGCTCAAACCAAAAAGCTGACTTCAAAATGATGAAATGTCACCAGTTTTCGGCTTGTGTTTCAAGTTTCCGAACATCATGTATACCGATAAAATATGTTTGTCAGTACTAAACCTTTTATCCTGTTAGAATTTTTCAAACTCAATAAACATAGCTATCGAAAGTCAATAAATAATTTGCGAAATAAATTAGATAAGTTAATCCGAAATCTAACCCCCCGTCCCAGTCGCACATGTGTGGTGTCATAAATTCATAGGTATTTTCTGTTGACAGCTTATTAAAAAAATGCAAAACCCTTATCGAATATAACATCTGTACCTGTGAATTTTGGCCAATTTATAACAATAGTGTTTTCACATCACTTCGCCTCCACTTATAAACATGATGTAATTCCAAGGTAACCACAAAGGCGACTTTTCTTAGATTTTAGTTTCTAAAGAACAAATAGAAGAAAACTATGGATAATATCTCTGCTTCGTTGGGCGAAGGACTTAATAAAATATGTAAAATACTGTTTTCTTTTGTAGAACTGTGCAGCAAGGAATTAACGAAGCATCCTACTGCACGTTCAATCATCATTAAAAGAAGTCTAACTATCGTCCAAGATCAAATAATAAAATTTTTGAAAAAAAAAACTACAAAGAACAGCCGTACGTAAGGCTGTGGTCATTCTAATATTGGGAATCAACATGGCTTTAAGAAAAAAATGTATCAACTGTCTCCAATCTCGCAGTATTCAACACATTTTGAAGTCAATGGATAAACGACGCGGCGCACGATTCAATCCAAGTGAATGCACTAAATATACGGATTGTTCATATAAGCATTCGACAAAATCGATCACAGCTTCCTGTTTTAGAAACTATTGACTTTGGGGACTCATGGTGATTTCTATCGATGGCTTTCTTCCTTTCTTGACAGACGCTCACAGTTGGACAGAAGCCTAGTTCTTTCAGAATGGATTAGTGCACCTGGTTGTTTATGAAATCCTGCGCATTTTTCTCCTGCACCACATTATGAATTAAAATTAACATGAACAACAATACTTAACAACAACGATAACATTCCTTTTCTCAAATTATTATTTGAGCAAAAAATAATAAAAATGTCCACAATCCATAGAGCAAAGCACAGTGAAAACATGACACGGACGTTATATACGAATCTCATCCCCAAAAACGACAATCCTACAGAGATTTCACGAATTCTTCGCTTTAATATCTTTACCCAAATAAAAGCTGAAGAGTAAACGGTATAAGTCTACTGTCGTATAGGTTTCAGACGGTGGAGTCTCAATGACTTCTGATATCGGATGGAGAAATTCCTTTGCTTGCGAATCACGTGCCCGGAAAAGTTATGGAATGTAATTTGTATAAAAGGGGAGACCGTCCTCGCTGAAACGTAGCAGACTCGAGTGTTTTGATAAGGGAAAAGACGGTGGAAATATTTTCACGATATTTCAATATCTTTCATGCATTTCAATGTTCGATGATCCGTGTTTGAAATTCTGTATTTTGACATCATCTTATTTGCGTATAGAAGGGTTTCTGGTTGCATTTATCCAATACTGAAATTTGATATTGGCCATTTATTTTATTATATCATAATATTTGTATTCTTGGTAATTATGCAAAGCAATCTAGTTTTAGAATGTATTTTTACTGGCTATTGTTATAAGCATCTAATGAAGATATTTTGTAATGTCTTTTCGAGCGTCTCGTTCATTAAAAAATCATCCACCTTCTTCGTACTTGAACACATCGTTACCTTATTTAGATAGGACTGACATTATTTTTCGAAAATGACCTTTGAATGCTAAACTATTTATTGTGCTCATTTCTATAACCAAACCATTTCCCAGAGTAAGCTGTATTGTATTTACCTAGTTACTGGTATGACGAAATTCTAGCATCAAATTTTCAAAGCTTCACGTTGAACCTTTAGCAATTACCATTTTTTTCATCCGACAGTTGATCATTTTTATGAAGCGCAGTGTATTTCATCATTTTAGTTGGGTAGGGTTCTAACTTCTCCTTACCTTGTTCTGAGGTGTCAAAGATTGCAAAGACGATTTCTCATAATCTATTTACTGATTTCTGATTTTGACGTTCAATTTTGTGTAAAATATTTTAAAGGAAAATATTTAATTAGAACGTGGCCCTATATTATAAATTAAAATACTTTCAAAAGATTTAACCTAAAATCGGAAATTGGTAAATAGATTATAAGAAATCGTCTTTGCAAACTTTTAAACCTTATATCTCAGAACAAGTTTAGTTAGATCTCTTTCCAACCAAAGAGACGATATGTAAATTTAAATTACTCATACTTTTTCTAAACAGTCCACAGTACATTGTGTAGAAAATGTGACAGTTCGTTGAAGGCAAATTAGCTCACGTAATAATTGTTTGGCGAGTAGAAAGTGTGTAATAAAAATATAAAAGCAGGAAATTAAAATTCCAGGAAAATTAAATTTATCACATAACTAATTGTTTAGAGTTTATTTAATAACACGCTAAAAAATTACATAATTTCCCAGTGGGCTGAGATACCGCCTGTCACACCCTCCTGTTTCTATAAGCTAATAAGGGTTGGTTGACTGACTGCTTTCGTCAAAGTGGTCGAAATAAATAACACAAGTCATGGTATATTAATTTGTTTATATGTTTGAAACTGAGGATATCCTATGTAACGTGATGCGCCAATCTAACGTAAATGGAACGCATTATAATGTTTTACGACTTGGATTTGTTTTATTCATATGAAACAATATTGGGGAATTTTTATATTCCTGATTAAGCGACATTTACAACGTTTTTCAGGATGCTGTCGGATTAAAGCCGAGCCAACCTTATCTCTGTTTCAGGTAATATATTATATGCTCTACAATTCCTGTTAGTAAAATAAAAACAAATTTTAGGTGAAGCACCGTTTCCGTTGTTTTGATAACCTGAATAGGTAAATTAAATTTACCAAAAAAGCGATATGTATATTTGTAACTCATGCAAATACGAAGAAAATAATATAAAATGAAATTCTTAGTATGAAGACTAATGGAGGGAGCATTCCGGTTGTTTAGCGAATTAAATACGAATAAAGCACGGTATATTTGGTATATATTTTTTCTAGTGTACAATTTACCCCTGAAGAAGTGCATATTGTTCACGAAACATGTAGGTTGTGTAAAAATAAGGCGATATTGATGATGAAGTGTAAAAGAGAGTTTTCTAACAAAAATTGAATATTCATTTAGACTTTTGGAAAAGGGTCAATAGTTCAATAGGTGTCCCATATAAATAAAATCGGATATGTTTATCTGAGACACTATCTAGTACAGGTTACAAACCAGTTCTAAGAATATTTTTAAAAAGGTAACTGCCAAAAATATGGGTAAAAGTTAGTCGAACATAATATTCTTAATTCTGAATTTTAAATATGAGGTTAACAAAAATGAATTAAATATACGATGCCTCGAGTTGATGGGGGTGCTTGTCCTGGTAAGACGAGAAATCGTTGGTTCGAGTTCCAGTTGCGACCGTTACCTTTTTTTTTTATTCTCGTTATATATTGTCGTTTAGATTTATTAGTAGGTATTATCTTCTTCTTCAGTGATATATTGCATCTATAGCATGAAACATTTAAGACAGTTAATTAAAGTTGGTAGACACCTCTTGTCTTAGTTAGAAGTACTAACTTTGACTTTAAAGGATAAATTAATTATTATTTTTAATTGATAAACAAATGTTTAAGATAAGATTTTTATGCATAGCACAAAGGGTAACAGTTAATATTTATTTGCATGAGTTCCTTGAACCAGAGTTACACAGAGAGACGCACAACTGAATTCAGTATTTTTGACGATCTGACTACCTCCACGAATATTACGATTTTCACTGTGTTTACTGTACTGTACATTAGGATATTTAAAAAAAAGTTATTATTCGGAATATAACTTACAAAAAACTCTTCTTAAAATATCTAAAAGAATTTCTCATTTAATGAAATGATTAAGTTTATCGCTATATTTGCCGTTATTTACATATTGCAATGTAAACCTCAGTCGCGGGTTCAAATCCAATTTTATTTGTTTCATTTGTGTTATTTCGCAATTAATTAATTTAAACAATTCATAGTAATTTGGGGCACGTTCGAGAGTACAAGAAACTCTCGGTATCGACCTGGTGTAATTCAAAATTAAAACGTTGCGTGAAATGGCTTTAGCCGTGTTTGATGATCAGATTTAAATAGCCGGCACTTCCCCACTTTCCTCTACCTCATCTCCTTCCCCTCCTCATGACCTACACAATATACCCCGATTGGGGATGCCATAGTCTCACTGGCTCCAGACGGGGGCAGTTGGGACTCTCGTGCGGTATTCACATAAAAAATAAAGAATATTATTGGTTCACACAATTCAACATTTCGCACCAAAAATGATAAGGTTACCAACAGAAAAGAAAAGTTACCCAACTGAGCCAAAGTTTTCAGCATTCAACACTATTATTCGTTCTTCCTTTATTAAGTTAAATAAATTTATGCATTTCGGGAACACAATACCAGTAAAATATGGCCAATCTATTATCCGTGCCAGATTCATTAGCGTTAATTTAAACTAATCTCTCAGTGAACCAAAGCTAACCCTAAAGACATCCATCGCTAAATGCGATCCGTCCATTCCATGTAAAATGAATTCTGCCGGAGGTTGTTTCGAGGTCTGAGGGAGTTGGGAAGACTGATATGGGAGACGAAATTGAATTTCAAAGTAGGGTTCAGCGACCTACTGAGACCGAAGACGTCCTTAGTAGTACTCCAGAATCCAGACCCTGTGGGAGCTTGTTCTCACAGCCTGCTCCAACCTAAAGTGGCACTCAACATTAAAATGTCGTTTTTCTCGTAATGTTGATTGATTTTTGTTTTTACAAAGAGTAAATCTTTAGGTGAGGGTCAGACACTTACAAAAAGCAAAGTGTTTAAATGTTTATCAATAATAATAGAAGCAATTCAGTAAATACGGGCATAATTTATCTACCTATCTATTAATATATTTAGAAGAGTTCTGTGGCAGCGTGGCTTTGTTTTTTATGCAAATCTTCAATTTTGTTCCGAGAGAGATGAAATTTTGTACACTGACCTTCAAAATAAGAGGAAGGAATCCCATTTTCACACGCCTTGAGGAAACCCGGTCGCCCATAAATTTGAACAATAGGTATTTTACCAAAATGTTGCTTTCACTGTCGCTCTTACTACTCCGAATAATGAGTGAAAGAGACAACTGAACCTCAAGCTGATAATCTAATCTAACATCTAACACACTATATAAAGAGGAAAGATTTGTTTGTTTGTTTGTTTGTGTGTTTGTTTGCATCGAATAGGCTCCGAAACTACTGAACCGATTTGAAAAATTCTTTCACTGTTGGGAAGCTACACTATCCCCGGGTGACATAGGCTATATTATATTTTCAAAAAAATTAGGGATCCTTACTAAAACTTCAATAATGTAACCCAGGGTGTAAAAAAATTACCTAAAATATTCTTTAAATCGCGTGCGCAGCGAAAACTATTGATGATAGAATAAAATAATGTACAACGACTTTATAGAACACATCATTATTTACAAAAAATGTCGCGACAGCATATGTCTAACTATTATGGTTATGCCACAATAAGTATTCTTTTATTTTAAAAATTTAATTTAAATGTCGCCGCTTGAAAAGGCTCTTTATTTGTATCTTGGTTTTTATCCTTATCAAAATAAATTACTTTATATTCAAGACAGCTTCAATACCTTTATTTAACTTTTTGAATTTTTCAATTCGGATATTTAATTAGAAAGATATAATGAGTTTAAAATTGTTAGTATTAGAAAAAAATTTCGGCTACGGGCCGGGCGGGAGAGGAGTCAAGAAATGCAGTGCCAGGGGGGTTGGCGGCACGGGAGAGCGGTGGTGGGGAAGGTGGAAGTGGAACGCTGGAGGGGAACGCACGGGAAAGGACATGCAAGGAGTAACATTTTATTTATTTGAATATGGCATATATTATAAAAGAAAGTCCAACAAAACGTGCAGCTCGCCAAAACTCAGAAACGAGTCCCGGTTCGATCAAGGGTATGGTAGTGGTGTGGTCATATGGTGTGGTAGATCTCTATCCCCCCTGGGGAATAAGGGTATCCGTTTTTACCTAAAGGGCGTGCTTTTAAAGATATAAGGGCTGAAAGTTTCGCCCTCTTGAAATTTCTAGAACAGTCTTCCGGAAAGTTCTAGAAGGTTCCATAGAGCTGTAGAAAGTTGTGGAAGGAGTGGCGGAGTGGAATGATCAGGAATAGGGAATCGGGAACATCACTGTGCAACATTCCAGAACACTATCTTATTGTCCTGAGCGAAGCCGGGTAACCCAGCTAGTACCTAAATAAAATCATCAAAGGTTTTGTATTCCATTTTTTCTCCTCCAAAACTGAACATATTTTTAAGATTTTTTTTACTAACTGTATTAGAAGAAAATACTCTGTACTATTTGCTTTTTAAAGAAATACATTCACTAGTCTGTAAACTGAACGCCTGTTGATGGCTTTCAAACCAGGCAATTTCTACGATTTTTGGAGGGTCCTAACTCCTATAAAAAGTAACTTATCAAAAAAAGTAAAACACATCGACACTCTAATGGACGATATTAATATTATATTAAAAAAATATTTGCACTAGTGTTAGAATCCAGAAAGGAAATTAAGGAATACATTTGTTTGGATAAAATGGCGTTCGGTTTCCAATTAAAGCAGAATTTTACTTCTTGATGAAAATTTTCACCCTTTTCACTTTAAAATAAGAGGAAAGTTTTTGTCCACATTTTTTTTGATTTCAAAAAAGCTCTGCGCGAAGCCGGGGCAACGACAGGAACTTATGCTATAAAGAAATTAACGACATTATCGAAGGCATAATAGCATTACTAATAGTTTAATCTATCTTCTATCTACATATCTATCTATCTTCTATTTATTTATCTATCTATCTATATAAATAAAAATGAATCGCCGAAATGTATGTACGCGCATAACTTCCAAACGACTGTACCAAATTGGATAATTCCTTTTTTTTGTGTTCGTTATTGTCAGGAAAAAGTGTGTGTAAAAGAAGCCGTGACCTCTGATGATAATGAAATTATACACTATCTAATATATGTATAAAAAAATTGCAATAGGTGGCACGCGAGCTGTTTAATAACTGAATGTACCGGGACTGAATGTATGAAATGCAAGAGAGGGGGAACCTGGGAGGGGGGAGGGGAACTCGGGAGGGGGGTTCGTGGGATGGGGGAAGGGGGAGTGGAGTGGGGAGAGGGAAAGTGGAGAAGGCGGAGTGGGAACGCGAGAGGGGAAGGTGACGCGGGAGAGGAAGGGGAGGCGGAAGGGGAACGAGACGAATGGGAAAGGACCCGCAGGGAGAAATAATTTATTTATTAAATGGCATAGCAACGCATGCCGGAAACCAGCTAGTTAGTAATAGTTATCTTGAAAAATCGCGCGAAAACTTTTGTTAACTTGAAGTTAAGTTGAGTTTGTAATTCTAATTGTTTTTTTTTCTTTATTACTCGGATATTTAATAGTGTTTTATCAAAGTTTTATGGGCCATAATAATTATTATATTTTATATTTTTATGCCATTTGTTGATAAATCACCTGCTAATTGATTTGCTGATAAATCACAATGCTTTATAAAGCTATAAAACATACATAAGTGATTTTTTTTTGATAACAATGTTTAATGTTATAAAATAAACTAAGATATTTACACCTTTACTGGTATCGCCGACTCTTGAGGTGAACAAGTTAGACGGGGGTAAAAATTATTTATTAATACTAATTTCGGTTGTCTGTGCGTCCTACGTAACTCGGGTTCAATGAACTGAAATTTGCTTTGAATTTGTGTCATTTAAAAAATTGAAACTAACTGTGTGAAGAATTCAGGCAAGCTACAAGATAGGCACCTTCCTATAATATAGTAATTTTAACAGAAAATTATTTTAATGGTAAATTTTAAAATTGGAACTGATTTGTCAAGAATTCAGACAATCCCTGGTTAACTTGTTAATTAATTAATTAACGGGTCTGCGACAGTCCTCAATAATTCCAATGGACTTTGAAAAAAAGAATCTTTAATGTGAATACTTATTGTAAATTAAGGATCGGCTTCCCGCATTTCTACCGTTTTATTACAAATTTTCCTTAACCACTTAAGTTTTAAAGCTCTAAAATAAAATGTTATTCTTGAAGAAAATATCTATATATTTCTCACGGTTCCATGCCTCAGAATGAAACCAGCTCAAAACTACCCCAGAAATGTCATTAAAAGCTATGAAAAAATAATTTTAAAATAGACGGTAACCCTAACCTAACTTAACCTTTTTAATCAATTTTTTAAATATTTTTTTATCATCACTCTTAATGACCTTACTGAGGTGGTTCTGAGTTGGTTTCATTCTGAGTTGGCCGGTCTCCATTCCCCACATATATGAAATTCCCACGATAGAGAAAAACGCAATGTACGCTCCGAAAATTATTATATACAAATTTTTTTCAGTTAGTTTACAAATTATATGTATGAAAAAATTCACAGTGTTTCTTTAAATACTATTTTAGACATTCGCCACGAGATTTTTACTATATTTTGATTAACTCTCGACAGACCAAGAACACGATTCGTTTTAACTCTCCCGCAGCCAACTGGGGCCGAAGGTAGACCCCAAAATCACTCTCCTTATATCTACTTAAATACAAAAATATTTAATTTTTTATAAGAAAAACTTTCTTTTTTATACTTTTTTGAGTGTTATGGCATCAGTGAAAAATATCAAAAAATATTAACGCGCTCGTCCTGGTTAGACAGAGAGGTCTGGGTTCGAATCCCAGTTGCGACCATTGTCTTTTCTGTTTTTCTGTGTCTTGTGAAGTAGGCGTCCTGGCGTGGTCTCGGGAAGTCTCCGGTCAGGTCGTAAGGCTGACGCTGCGGTTTTGACTTCTTTTGTTTTCAACGCCAAGATGGGCGTACTGGGAGGAGAGATTGTTGAGGTTATCCTTAAAACACTTGTGTTTTGGATATAATTGTAACTTTATTAGATAACTTTACAATTGAGATGACTGGCAATTAGTCGGTTAATTGAGTCGGTAAGAGAGAGTTTATTAGAGAGAGTTTTTATAGAGAATCTTTAGAGAGAATCACTTTGCCAAAACAATGGACCCGTATTTATAAAAAATCAAGACTTGACGTAACCACAGAGAAAAGACAATATAGATGAGAATTAATGACAATATTACACAATGAAATAGCATAGACAAAAAGATTTGAAGTAAGAGGTGGCATAGACATAAAAAGTTAAAAGTAAAGGACTGTACACATCGAGATAAATACTAAGAATGAAAGTGTTATGAAAATAATGAATTTAAATATGAAATAGGACAATCACAACACAGAGGACACTACATCTTGTTCTCTTTCATATTATCGTTTAGATTATTATTGTTAACTTATTCTAATACAAAAATATTTGGTCAAATATAGATAATATTCCCTGCCCAATAAATGGACAGATAAATAAAAATAAAAAAAGGTATTTCTATGTTTGAAATGCAAAAAAAAATGCATGGTGTCGTCGACCGACCCACTTGATCATGGACGTTATGTTTGGCATCTTGGTCTGTCGAGAGTTAAACATTTTTTGGTTAAATTATTATAGTTTTTAATATTAGCGCGCTCCCTCTAATATTTGTATTTACATATCTCTCCTTCGTCTTCTTTTTGGGCGGGTAGTACTGGGCCTTAATGGGCCGTTGTTCCTGTCAAACTGATATGTGTGCATTTTGATTTTCATGTGCTGCTGCCACCTATGAAACTAAAAAAAAATGGTTTAATGGTTATTAAATTTAGTTTTATTAAGTTTGGGAACCTCTGCTTTATTACATATTGGGCTTCTTATTCCTTACTACGGCCCCGTGTAATACGTGCTTACAGTTTTAACAGGGACTTCGGCTTCTGTACTTGTCTTACATAATGAAAGATGGAGAGAATCGTTCCCCAAGGAGCGCTAAAAGAGACATTATACTCATGGTCTCATTTTGGCATGATTAAATAAAGAGAAATCTTGAGGCCATTTTAATCTTTGATAATGTGCAGCTCTCAGACTAGCTAAGTAGGCAGGTACCTTGGCTTATCATTTTCGCGGTAAAATGTTTTGCAATAAAATATTTCAAGCAACCTGGACATAAGTGAAATGCATCAAAAATACGAATTTCGGTTGTAGGGTGCGTGAAGTGTGAAATTCACGTTTAATGATTTAAATTTGCATCAAAATTTTCAAAATTAAGACTTATTGTATGAATTCAGACAAGCGATAAAGTGGGTACTATATTAATGATTATATATTTTATTTAATTCTATATTTTTGAGATGTGTATTTATTTATTTTGTTTAAATTATTAACGGATTTGGCGATTTTTATAGTTTATTAATGAATTATAATTGTTTTATCAATGAAGCAAATACTTTGTGGTGTGACATTATATATTAAATGAAAAAACACACTTTGTAAAACACCACTTTTTTAACAGCCAACCAGGTTTCGCTTAGCTCAAGCTTCATCAGGGCTATTATATTAACTGTTAAGCCCTGATGAAGCTTGAGCTAAGCGAAACCTGGTTGGCTGTTAAATAATTATTAATTCAAATAAAGTGGTGTTTTACAAAATGTGTTTTTTATTTTAATATAATTATAATGGTGTTCATTCGCTGTGGGAGGGATTCGACACTCCTGGACCCACTGACCCCCAGATTCCTACCCACCATTTATACCATGTCCTACCCAGAACTTCCTCTACTTCTTTTCCTTTAAAAGACCCTCCACACAGCATTCTTAAAAATGACATAGGCTCCGAGGGAAAATATTTTCCTTAGGGCCTCCTGTGTGGAGATATTGTAATTTTTTTTCTCATTACTTTTAATGACTTTTCAAAGGAGTTGTTGAAATTGCATGATTCTGAGTTGTCCGACCACCTTAGATTTGTATGTATTAGATGATGTACGATTGTATAATTGAAGCAAGGAGTACACCGTAAATGACAAAATACATATAGTTAATTCTACATATTAATATTCGTAGTCGGGAAACACGCCAAACGCGTGTCCAACATGTATACAAGGTTGACATTTGTCACATGAGAACGGGTCGCTTCTTCGACTCGTTCTTGTGTTGAACAGCTTGGCTGTGGAACGATTTGCCGGCCTTTGTGTTTCCTCCTTCCTACAACACGTTTCTCTTCAAGACCAATGTTCATTCCTTCCTCTTCTCAAAAAGACCCTTCACACAGCATCTCAGATGACAAGGACCTTGGGAAATTATTTTCTCAGGGCCTCCTGTGTGGAGTTAAAAAAAAGTACCGTTTCTGTACTACATTTTTATGATCCCGCAATACGTTTCTTTACTTTTGGGAACACAATGCAAGCCATGTATTGTACATAATATATGTTTTCATTAATATATAAAAAAAAAATATACAACAAAGTAAATTCACAAACACAAGCTACTCTATAAGTACTCGTCACCGTTACTGAAACAGAAAAGGCTTCGCAGATGATTAGCGCAACAAAGCACGTTGGCGACTAAAACAGTACAGGAATTTTTCCCAAATATAACTAAAAAATTCCAACTTCGTCTCGATTCGAAAACGAAAGGTCTAATCAAAAAAGTTAACCACAAAATCTACTCCAATCCCGCTCGTAACTACTAAAAGTTTCCGGATACCGTGTACTTCACGTTTAACCTATTAATTAGGCAAATAAACCCACGCATGAACGTCCCTATTTCACGATTGAAATAAATAAGAAAGCAAGTATTACAATGAACATTGGAATCTCAGATAATAAGAAATGATTCTGCAATGAAACCTGATCATTATTCGATTGGTAGTATTTTTCTTCCGTTGTTATAAAAGTCTCAGTTTATAGCTTTATTTCACAAAAGTAATTACCTCACACACCAGCAGAATATATACATAAGATTTTCACCCTCGTAAATAAATTCGAATATAAAATTCCTGAACGGATAAAATCCACGAATAACGAGGGATTAGTTTTGTGATTCGCGAGTTTCAATTGAGTTTTGTTTTTGCGTTCTGTTTTCGCTTGGGTGAGCGAGAAATAATTAAAGATTTATGGCCAGATTAAATGTAAGTACTTATTTACCCATTTTAAAATTTATTATTTTGAATCTAAATACATACCGAGTATTAATCTTGGGTAAGCGATGGTTCAATTGTTGAGTTCGTAAACAAACAATTACAAGACTTTAACCATTTTGTCAGGAGGTCAAAATATTTCGGCTTTGCGATAAAATCCAAATAAATGGAATATTTCTGAATGCATCCGAAAAACAGAGTGATAGGGGATTTCCAGATCCAAGATCTCGGATTTGTTTTAATTTTTTTTTTCAAAACTGCAACAGAACTTATTGTGTGAAGAATTTATACAACCAATAAAGTACCCACCCGTAATCAATTATTTTCAAAAGAAAATTATTACATTTCTCATTTTCAAAATTGGAACAAGAATTGTCACAAAAACATTCAATTTAACCAATGACATTAATACTGGACGCGGGGTAGAAATTTCAAAGTGGGAAGCCAAACACAAGACGATTGTAGCTGTCTCTATTTCTAGTACTTTAGTACTAAACTGCTACGCGTCGAGTGAGGTCGTGTCTTACCAGTAAGTAAATTGCATTGCAAAGCGCCAAAATGCCCTCCTGTGTGATGAGAAAATGCTTCAATTACACGGCAAATAGTCGTAAAATAACGCTTCATTTGTAAGTACACGCAAATTACTTATTATTATTAATTATTATTTTATAATAATACGTCATTGTATTCTTTACCCTTCCCTGTCCATTGTGTAACCGAGTGAGAGTATCTTGTTATCTCAGTCACACCCATAGGTCACACCCGTGATGTGAAAGCAGTATTCGGCAAAGAAATTAATAAGCCGCCCTACCATATATCTATGACATTCACACACGTACATTCTTTGATTGTCTGTCTTTATTACACAGGAATAAAGTTTTGAATTTAGAAATTATACTGAAAACCGCTAAAAACAAAAGAGTGTTGCTTGCTTTCCACATTATATTGTGAGTATGTGAGACCACGGCGAGTCTATTTATATAACGTCATTGAATTTAACACGATTTATTCATTTAAAAAAAATGAGTTTTCTATTCGGTACTTGAATCGATGAATTGTTGCTATATGTAGGATAAGTTTGTCGAGTTTTTTTTACCTGTTGCAAGTATTTATTGGTTTATTTATTAATATTCGTTATCGTATGTATAAGCCATCTGGAGGATGGTGAAATACCTACCCCTATAACTTGATAACTTATATAACCGATCAAGAAAAGTATTCACGAAAAATGTTGTATTAAATAATTGCTACCCTTAATATTCGTTCAAACTTCAGAATGCTGCACTAATAATTATTAAATATCAATGTTCTGGTGTGTTCTTTACATAAACTTTCAGTTTTTAAATTCTACAATTTTAAAATACTAGTTTTTTCCCGCGGTTTCGCTCGCATGGTATTAGGGGGGTTCCCACTACGCCTCCTCCCTTCCCCCCACCTATTGCAATTTTTTTATACAAATTTCATAATGCCAGAGCTCTGATTTATAGCCTGTATGTTATTCTGATGTACGAGCAATATTATTTTAAAGTTTCATTAAAATCCATTCAGTAGTTTTTGTGTGAAAGAGTAATAAACATACATACATCCATACTTCGCCTTAATAATATTAGTAGGATACAGTAATCTTTCACGGGTCGGCGCTAGTTACTAAGTATACAAAGAGTCTCTGAATAATTCAATATTATTCATAGTCAGAAAATCATATATATTGTGGTTGACAACTCAATAAGGATCGATGCACTCGTGGGAAAGTGCAACAACACTAACTTATATATAATGTATGCACTGTTCCACACAACCATACACCACAGTACAACAGACTCTCCAATAAAGACAAACATTGACTTCAGTTATGTATGCCACACTCGGGCATTAGAAGCCGAGGGGGCGATGTTATTAAATTCGTCACACTCTGGTGGAAGGGGTGCGAACGAATAAAAATCACCCAATTTATATTAAGTATATTTCCAATTCATTTATCGTCTGTTCGCCTTACAAAATAAATTCATTGTGGATTTTTTACGCTTGTACAACTGTTCGTATTCATCCGGAGAAATCTGTAACGTTATTGGTAATCCACAATTCTGGAGGCGGGTAAGGGTACCGCCGTCCCGGGAATCATTTATTGGATAACCAACACATCGGCCATACATAGGTCACATCTTTCGCAGGGGTTTGGTAATTTAGCAGGGGTGCCCGGGTTCTTAGAAATTTGTCCAGGTCTTGACGGCGGATGCATCTGTCCACCTGCTGCGTGGCGGGTCAGTTCGAGAGAGACTTTTTGGTTAAGGGGGACTTTTCGGACTCTCTCGGAAAATCGCCTTACACCGCAGTAGGAGAGAAAGATTCATACATCCGTCACTTCTTGACACGCTGACCCCCAAATTCCTACCCACCCTTCATGCCTTATTCCTTCTCCGTATTTTCTCTCCTTTCTTTCCTAAAAAGACCCTCCACACAGCACCCCCAAACTTCTTTGTCATTAGATCCCATAAGTATTGATCCTGATAGGCCCTGATAATTATTTTCCTCAGGGCCTCCTGTGTGGAGCTAACGTAAAAAAAATGTCGAATACATTAACTGAAAAAAGTTTTTTTAGTGATATAATAACACAAATAAACACTAATACTAAAATATAAGCCTACCTGTGCCACACGCGGCAATAAAATATGTGGCTTGGCGTATTTCAGTTTATCGCTCGCCATACATTCCCAATGGGAATATAAACTGTGTGTGGTAAATTTATTCTAAAAATAATTTTTGGTATAAATAATGGCTAATGTCTGGAACTCTCTCGGGGCAGGCACAAAAGTAGAGCACTTGTTATTGTTTCCTCGCTAATTGTTTTCGTTTTATTCGAATGCTTTAGGATTATTTTAATAGAGTACCCCAATCTTCCAAATGTAAAGGCAGATAAGCATTTATAATAACAGTGCCTAATTTAGTTGGTCAACCCCCGGGGAGTTAACGGCTATCTAAATATTAAAAAGTAAATGGACGATTTGTTGACGTGCAATTTTACATTACCGAAAGCCCCTGGCACATTCATTTCTTTGTGGTTGAAAGATATAACCGTTTGCATTATGCATTACCTACGTGAAACACAATAATGTTTTTTTTTATTAAAAGACAAATAACTTTGATTACATCACTTTATTTTATACACAATCTACTTGTTTCGTAAACAATGTTTACATCATCAAGAGTAAATGTACACTAAGGTATATCGGGAGTGTACGTACATCAGGAGTAATTGTACTATGATGATGTCCATACTGAAGACCATGTAAAGACAACTGGATACTAAATACAAATGTGGAAAAACTACAGGCCGCCTCAGAACAGGAAACCCTAGTGAGGAGGACTGTGAAAAAAAAATAATGTACCTTAATATAATATAATTTATAAATGCATTATGTACAAATTTTGCTATAGATACTAATAAAAAATAAATAAAAAAAGATGTGAACATTGTTTACGAAACATGTAGATTGCGTATAAAATAAATTGATGTAAACAAATTTTTTTGTTATTATTTTTTAATTGGTAAACTAACGTTTAAGACAAGATTTATATGCAGAGCACAAAGGGTAACAATTATTAAAAGCAATAATTATCAGCCTGAAACACTCATCTATATTGAAAAAATCTTCCGAGAAAAGATACTTGCCGCCAACGGGACTTGAACCCGTGTCCTTCTGATTGCCGGTCAGGTGCTCTTGACCACTGAGCTATGCCGCCATAGCGCAGTATTTAGCTCGTTAATATGATACAGAATACTGCATTTAAGAAAACTGTCAAAATATGTCATATACGGCCGATTTAAGTCACGTTACGCTGTGGCAAAAGATACAGAATCATCCTTCAGATACGTAAATTATACATAGAAATACTTTTTACAGTACCTACTTTTTACACACAATACAAGATTTTCAATGACCTATTCGTAAGTTATCTGTAGAAAAACGTATCAGTCCTTTAGTAAAACAAACCCATCTAAATAATCACATCAGGTCTCAGTAAATTCAAGTGATAGATATCATCACATCTTCAATAAGGCTACGTGTGGAAATTCTTGGTGTTTTTTCAGGCGCACTAAAACGGTGGAACAGTTTCAGCTAGACTTAGAGAGCAGAAAGATAAATATATCAAAGCTTTATTGTACTTACGTGCTACCATGAAGCTCTACGTGACTCCAAGCCAGACATAAAAAAGCCTACATAAAAAAAAACCACCACAGAAATTGGTCCTTCGAGCTGGATACTTTTCAGAAAACCTTATGGAAAGTGATAGAGTAAGGGTCTTATTAAAGTTTGTCACATTTCTTTATACAAAGGAATGTTTTTCCGAGCAGAAATTCAGGTTTTTTATGCAAATAAGAACTGTATTTTGCTTTCAATATTTTTGTTGTAATGCTAAGAAAATTTTGAAAAATAAAAATTTCTATTTGGGTAAATAAATTGAAAACTTTGTGTTTTCGAATTTTTGATTTAATACTGTAATTGGTCATTGATCACAACACAAACATTTTACTTAGTTAAGCTTGTCGCATGTACACAAAAAGCAAATGTTTGGACAAAGTCAGGAAATATAAGCGTTTTACAGTGTTTCACAATGGATATTAAGTTGTTAGGAAAATTGAAAAAATCTGAACACTGTATCAGAGAAAACAGTATCACTACGCGCAACCAACCCTTGTTATAAAATAATTTGTTATAATGTATTTATGCCGTAGCATCTAAATTTAATTAATTATGAGCCTTTTTAATAAGGTGTGTAGATTTATTTCATACTAGCTGGTTCCCCGCAAGCGTTGCAATGCCATATTTAAAGAAATACATTGTTTATCCCCGAATCACCTTTCCGTGCGTCCCCGTTCACCTCCCGCGTCCCCTTCCTAGCTAGCTTTATAAATTATAGCCTATATGTTATTCTGATGTATGAGCAATATTATTGTAAAGTTTCATTAAAATCCATTAACTATTTTTAGCGTGAAAGAGTAACAAAAGAGTAAATCCGTACAAACTTAAGTGTTTATAATATTACTTGCTGTTTCCCGGCATGCTTTGCATTGCCGTTTTCAAAGAAATATATTGTTTCTCCCTGAATCACCTTTCCCGTGCGTCCCCGTTCCCCTCCTAACTACCTTTATAAATTATAGCCTATATGTTATTATGATGTATGAGCTATATTATTGTGAAGTTTCATTAAAATCCATTCAGTAGTTTTTGCGTGAAAGAGTAACAAACACACATACATCCATACAAACTTTCGCATTTATAACTTCTTTTTTTTTATTTTTTATTTTTTTATTTATTATTTTTTTTTTTATATTTTTAAAAGAAAGACAAACATTCCCGGGTTACGAATAACCCAACAATGTTTGAAAATCTCCTACTACCACCACAGAAAGCCGAAAATGTTGCTTGTGTTGTGATGGAGGACTTAGCCAGCCGAGGAATCGAACATTCGACGCCCGGGTGGGACCCAAGCGCTATGCCCACTCAACCACTGACCGGTCACTGACATTAGTAAGATATTTCATATAAATGGTGTAACCTATTTAATATCGATTTATTGTGTTTGAAAAAATAACTAAAAATAAAAGTGTCAATTTTTCTTTTCAAGATAGCAGTCAATTAATGTTTCACGTAATAATTATTCTATTATAAGCTTTTATCATCCAACAACAATATTAAAATGTTAATGTTCTACCACTCTAATCATTTCAATTTCTTTGTATTAAATATGTATTTCGTTGTTGACTGTTAACAACAATGAGGGCACAAAGCAAATAAAATTCTAAATATAGTGTTCCTAGAAATTCATAAAAGAAAATGTTATTTTCAAGAGTCTCGGATTCTGGCAAAAATCGCAATAAATCTGGATTTTTCATACTTTGTTGAAGAGCGCAGTTCGCAGCACACAACCTTCAGAAGTATCAGGGGATCTTTCTCAGTCATTACTCCCACTCGCTGGCAAGACGGGAAGGAAGAAGGAAAAAGGAAGAAAAGAAAGAAGAATGGATGTTCCATGAATGGGGTGAAAGCTCGGTGCAGGTCGGGTCAAGTAACCGCTGTACATATTTTACAAAATGTTTCTCCTTTTTTCCAACCCTTTGTCTTTAATTAACGTGCTGTAAAGTTTTCCTTCTTTGTTTTGCCGAGATTCATTCCAACACTGAGACTTTCCATGAACACGAGAAGCATAATTAATAATTTAAAAAAATATATTAACTTAATTTATGTATTTTCAGTTTCAACATTTTTTTTCATTATTAGATACAATATAATAATATTTTTGGAAAGTTTTATAATTTTTAACGAATACTTATTTTTTTTATATTTTGGTAAAAAGCAGTCAGTTTGTGGTTTTATATATTAACTGAAATAATATTTTTTTTATAACCACAATTTTTTTTTAATACCGACCGGTTTCGCTTAACACACGCATATTCAGGGTATAAAATTAAACTGAGATCTGAAACTTCCTAGTTTAATTTTATACCCTGGAGATGCTCGTATTAAGTGAAATCAGTCGGTATTAAAAAATAAAAAAAATAAATCGTGAATGATTAATTGTTTACTTATTATTAATATCATATTTACTGACGGCCTCCAGGGGCTCGATTAGCAATCCGGAGGTCGCGGGTTCAAATCCCGGTGTGAGCAAATATATTTTTTTAAAGTTAATTTGTGTTACAGAGCGAAACATACCCTCAGTAACGCCCTGGTGTTAGACCACAATTCAGAATTATAACGTTGCTTGAATTGGAATTAGTCGTGATTGGTGACCAGATCTAAACAGCAAGGTACTTTCCTCCATTCTCTTCCCCATCTCCTTCCCCTCCCACTAACTTCAGTCTTACGATATACCTGAATTGGGGATGCCATAGTCTCACTGGCTCCAGACGGGAACAATTTTTCTCTCTTTTTTGTTTGAGAGTCATTAATATTGTCTTCAATGATTAAATATAAGAATTTGAGGTTTTATTCCACTACAAAAATATGTTTTTTTTGATGTAGCACATTCGTCATATCCGATAGTCTCTTTATGTTTTACTTTTAACAACAAAAATATAAATAATTAATTCAAATGGAAAACGATATCAACTGCTGAAATCAGGTATTTCGTAACGCGAGCCAATAAAAACCCTTTTCATATGTGAGGGAATGTCTCTATTACCGAACCTAATAAAATATTTACCAAAAGACATTTTCCGTCATTGTCCTAGCATTTGAATGACCCACTCTTAAATCCATAATATAATACGAAACTAGAAAACTACGGTAGGTACTTGACAACTTCTAAAAGGGTAGTCGTTGTAAGATAAACCCATCCTTCCCCCATCCATACAATATCTGTATATAATATTATCTTCCCAGTATTATCTCTGCAACTCTGAAGCGAACCACACAAACCAAGATATACTAATATATTGTGGGTAGGAATTATATAGATTTTGTAGATTATGGAGTTGACATAACTAGAGAGAGGAGGAACCGAACTAAGCGATATTACATATTTGATGGTGGTATAATAACGTATAGCGGCGTCCTCTGGGAACTGTGCTCAAACAAGGTTTGAACAAAGATGGGAATCCTCAGCGAAAATGTCTTAATGATATGTGGTCTATTTTGATCTTTGATAAAGACTTTGTTTGATAAATTCATGATTTTTTGGTGAATTGTTTAATAATAAGGAAAATTTAAGTTAATTAATAATGCAAGAGGGTGGGGTTGGCATATTATCCGTCGATTCAGAATTTATTTAGAAATTAGATCGTGTACTTACGGTGTGAATTTATAAAGGATGCCTGTTTATTTATTATTATCATAATTTATTAATAATCCTAATAGGGGTAGAAAGGAAATTACGTTTCAGAACATAATATGTTCTGAAAAACACGTAATTATATTTTAAAAACTTTTAAAAAGTTTCGAAATTTGCGTTATGTGTGACATTCGGCAAATCATAGAAAAAAATATTTAAATTTGAAAAACATAAAAATACACTGATATTTAAAAACCAAGTTTTTTTTAACCATAATGCATTTTTTCTGTAATAATATGTAGTGTGGTGATATTTTTTGAATACAAACAAATCAGTAGACAATTTAAATGGTATGTTATAGTTCTATCACCCGATGTATAAGGGTTAATCTTTATTCATACAGATATTCTCATAAAAGAATCAATCTTTAAAAACAAAGTTTTTCAATCGTGTTCTCACGGATGTTATTTCCACTACAAAAATAATTCATAATATAATTTCTCACTAACATAAAATTATTACATGAGTTATACTATCCCTCATAATTTTGACAAGAGGCTAATAACTTTCATACGATATTAATGAAATCAATTAAACAGGGGATATTTAGTGTTCACGTGTTCGGGCACCACGGTAATCAAACTAATTAAACATTCAAAAGGCCATTGATTAGGGTGTATCGGATGCAATCAATATGATTTGCTGCCAACCAGAAATAGCGACTGTTGGGGGAATCTTAAGGGTTAATAAATTAGGGTGATGGACAAATGTCGGTGCCTGAATTTACGCCTCTTGGTAATTAAGGGTAAATCACTTCTGTACAAGTGGGTACACGTCAATCACAGGGTTTTAGAGAGATTGTAATATGACACGATGTGACATTAATATGACACGATGTGACATTAACATGACACGATGTGACATTAATATGACACGATGTGACATTAATATGACACGATGTGACACTAATATGACACGATGTGACATTAATATGACACGATGTGACACTAATATGACACGATGTGACATTAATATGACACGATGTGACATTAATATGACACGATGTGACATTAATATGACATGATGTGACATTAATATGACACGATGTGACATTAATATGACACGATGTGACATTAATATGACACGATGTGACATTAATAAAGCGTGCAGCAACAAAATAATTTTGTAAATGTCAGCCACAAATATTATGTGTTATGTTTTCCGATTATAATTTTAAAAACTTAATTTGCCACATTCCACAACAAAAACATTTCAGAAAAGAGGTTCGTAAGTAGGAGATTTCACACATCAAAGCATTTTGGTACTTTATTTTATTTAGGCTTATAAAAAGACTAGCCATACGTAACACAGCCATAAGCAAAGGTCAATGCGAATTCTAATCGCAGTATTTCAAGCATCTATAATGCAACACCCCTGCCACAGGTCACCCCAAGTGGTTCGCTAAGTTTGGTGACTTAGCAGGAGTGCCCTTTTGACCTCTCCAGCCGGACTCTCCCGACTCATCGCCTTGCACCGCAGTGTGAGGAATAGATATATACGTCCGTCACTCCTGGGAACACTGACCCCAGGTTCCTACCCGCCCCTGATAACCTTTTCCTTCCCATATCTTCTTCTTATTCTTTTACCTTAAAAAACCCTCCACACAGCATCCTCAAAGATGGCATAGGCATAATGTATGTATTTCTAACCGATTAAATTTTAAAAACATAATGCATCGCCTTAAATCCCCTTTCAAATAATCTGGGAAATAAATTAAGGTAAGTTCTGGAAAAAAGATAGTCTTACGAGTCTGTCTGGAATATTACACCAGTACTTGTTTATTGCCGGATTTAAAAATTCAGTTATACTAAATTCTGAGATGCACTCAGTTTCTCTGATGAAAATACAGCCTCCTTCTCCCCTCTCCTCCACATGAAGAGGCAAGCTCACAAATCTGGAACCAGGGGTCGTAAGTTCAAATCCGAGCAAGTAAAAAAAGGTTAAAGAGGTTTTTCAGTATTTTCACACTTCTATAAAGTTATGCAAATTGGTAAATTTCTTACGTGGTTCAAAATGGAAGACACTCTTCGTATCGCCGTGATGAAAGATCTCAACTGAAGATTCTCAATTCAATCAATGTCTTTGAGTGACCAGATATAAATATCCAGCCCGGTTCCGCGACATTTCAACCCGTTACAAAATATCCCCGAAAAAATATCCCAACAAAATATCCCAACAAAATATGCTACGGAAAAAACATCCCCCAACAAAATATCTACTAAAACCTAACGTAAACTAACCTAACCTAACCTAACAAAAAATAGGACAAAAATAATTCAGACATCCTGTAAAGACAATAAATTGTTGTTCAAAAACAGTTAATTATAAAATAAGGTTAGATAAGGTTAGGTTAGGTTAGGTTTTAGTAGATATTTTGTTGGAGGACGTTTTGTCCGTAGGATATTTTTTCGGGGATATTTTGTCGCGGGATGAAATCGCGCAATACGATCCAGCCCTTACCATATTTCCCACAGCTTCACAACACTCCTGAAATTAGGGATGACATAAACCCACTGCCTTCGATAAGAACCTTGATCAGAAATAAATTAACATACCTATTTCTTTATAAATAATTGGATTTGTGTGAATCCGATCAATGTACGAAATTCTACGAAATCAATAATGCTCGTATTTTAAAGGCGCAATTAAATGTGAAATAACTTAAATTCTTTTAATTTCAAATTCGTTGATTTGTGAAAATCAACATAATGGTGCTTTGAATTTTACGATCAAAATTGAAAAAATAATTAATTTGAAATTGGAAAATTCTGTGAGCTTTGAACTTTCGTGGAAATCCAATTTGTAAAAGTTTTAAACTTGTCCCGCATTATAAATTTTACCCAAATCAAACTCGAGTAGTTGTTATGTTTTCAAACGTTGGCTTATCATTAAAAAGCTCGATTTCAGTAACAATATTTTTATTGGAACGAATCAATACCTAATTAAATATAGAGTAGGGTAGGTTTTGCAGCTAGGCTTGTACTCTGCAACCGGAGCATTAGCCCCGACCTAATTTTCCATATATACATATTTCTATTTTCATATTGAATCACGCTAGGAACATATTCACGCGGACAGAAACCAGGAACTATTATTTTATTGTTCGAACTGTTTCCGGTGTGTCGATACGACATGGCTATCAGGCGACTTCCGGGGGAGGCGCCCGTTTTGCGGCCAGGGGAGGCAAATAAGGGGCTCTAATGATCTAGTCATTGTCTAAAACAATAATGTTATTATTAAGTTCTAGCATGTACGAGTCATTTAGTTTATTTTTATTATTGTGATTGCTGTTTCGGCTTACAGTGCCATAATAGAGAATATATTTTCACAGTGGGATGGTCCGATGCTCTGTAGGGAACTCGCTTGAACAGCGCGGGTGCAAACTGTGCATCCTAGGCCCATTGTCCACGTAACCGCACGTCATACGCACGCTTTCGTCAATTGACGATTGCAAGACGAATGCTTGCATCTTGCGTAGAAACAATGAAATCTGTGTCCACGAAGCGGCAACGTCACGTCAGCCGCTCGTCATGCGTTCGTAATGCGGTGCGCGCGGCAACATGTCACTACTCGACCGACTCGTCAGACGGACGGTTGCTTTTTATTTTGTTCAAATTATTGAACAGTATTCGTGTTTATACAACAATAAACTGACGGAATACTCAAGAAAAGATTTTACAGATAGAGCTTGGAGTGAAGTGGCACAAAAAACGAACACTTCTGGTACACATTTTTTTTTTTTATTTAATAATTTTTTTTTTATTATAATCAATCTACAATTTATATTTCTTTCGATGTATGGATGAATCCAGTACTTTCTTCGCCTGTTTCGTCGTCTTCTAAAAAAATTGTATGCCATAATCACTTCATCATCACCACTTGACATTTTCACAACAAAAGACAAGCTTTCTCGATGCTAGTTGAAAGAAAACTCAGACGTTTTTTAACGTGACTGACTATTGCATGAAGCAGCGTGGACATAACAAATATGCAAAATACGCCTATCTTCATTTGTAGGTTACATGCATCCTACAAAAGACGACTGTGTGGACAATGGGCCTAGACTTACGGATTTCAATACTTCGCTTGTTTGGAAGCACTATGATATGATGTGAAACATTTATCTTCTCAGTAAATCGGTTTAACCGGTAATAAATCATTTTATGCACCATAAAAATTGAAATTGAACGGGGTAAATAGAATCATATAAATAAGTCGTCTCAAAGTGGCCTAACCACAGTTTGCAATCGGCCTTGTAAGCCGAAACAGCTGTCACAATAAGACAAAACTAAAATACTTGCAGAGCTTAATAATATCATTAATAAATTTGATATAAAGTAAATAAAAAAATGAAGTACTATGAATTAAACACAAAAACAATTTAAATAAAACAATAACTTTGTTTTGACAATAACGGTATTTCCAAAGTTATTGTTTTATTTTAAATTATAATGTCACATTACAAAGTAACTGCTTCATATGAACAAAAACAATTAATAAAATACTATTTGACTACACTTAGTACAATATTTCAAGAATTTACATTTTATTTAAAACCGTGTAAGCATTAAAAACGTTTGAACTTACAACGAATATGGTACAAAAAACAATATTTTCAATCAATTTCTAATGTATTATTCTGATTTTGTGAAAAAATACGACAGGTTCTCATATTATACGAAGAACAACGATATATTCTTCACTGTTACTTTTAACAAGGTTATAAGCCCTAAAAGCCTTTTTACTGACGTAATGATTAATACGACACCATCTTACATCGCTATATTACGTATAACCTGCTCGAGCGCCATTTACAGCTACTGTACGACATAAACTATAAAGTATGAACCCCTTTTTCTAAGGGTATAAATTCACCACCCCTGCAGCGGAGGGTCACCTCAGGACAGATGGGGGTTCAGAGTGTGCGGGGCCGAGGGCGCATTAGTCTTGTACGGGGAGCGTCATTAGGTATACGTTACCATAGCTTTATATGGTATACAAAAGCTCTAAAGTCCAAAAGCTTTCAACAACTTCTTTCTTGAGGAAAAGTACAGCAGAAAATTGCGTAAATTCAATCAGTTCTTTCAGAAATTCTCAGTTTGTACGTTATTTGTCGTAGTGGTATGGTTTTTGTTTGAATATTTGATTCGCGTCTTTGAGTGCATCCTTTGTTTTCTTGGGGTGCATTAACCCGGCTGCAAAAGGTGGTCGTATTGAAGTCATCGCTTTTGTTATAAGTTTTTTAAATCCGTCAAAATTAGTACCAAATACGTAATCGCCAGCACGGAGATGTCCGACGCAGAACCGGAGGAATTAGAGGAGGAAGTTGAGGAAAGGTTTGTGATTATTTTATCATTTTTATTTTATATCATCAATGTGCAATTCTTCAAGTATTTTATATTCAAAATAAACAATAGTGCACAATACAAGCCAATAAGACGACTTACGTGGTGTTGTGGTATAGGCAGTGAATTTGAATCAGGATACTGCCGGTTCGCTGCTGTTTGCACAATAAAATATTAACCATGTTAATTTTCATTTTATACCAGATACCCCTATCAGACTTATATTGTGAAATTTTAAATAGAACGGTGATCTATTGAACAATGAACGATTTGTAAAACAGAAAATCCGTTTTCTTGAGTAGCAAAAATTCTCGAACACTACCTCCGGTTTCACGAACTTTACACTGCTTTTGAGAGTGTAATTTACTGAAAGAACAAAAACTGATAACATTTCTAGACGAAACCAAATACCTACTCTTTTTATTGCAAAGGCGCTGCTCTCTGGAAAATTCACCTAGTATCTTCCTTTGTGTTTCCAGCAGTTTCGTGCCTTTAAATAATTCTAACTTTACACTTTTTATTTGAATACAACATTAAAAAAAAAAATCCTTCCCGGGTTACGAATAACCCAACAATATTTGAAAATCTCCTACTACCACCATACTAAGCGGAAAATGTTGCCTGTGTCGTGATGGAGGACTTAGCCAGCCGAGGAATCTAACACGCGACGCCCGGATGGGACTCAAATGCGATGCCCACTCAGCCACTGACCCGTCATTCTGAAACCTCTTAGACCATCGCATATTCAATTGTGGTATGTTGAAATGCTGAAGATACTTTAGAATGGAAGGAGATGGGGAAGAGGATGGTGGTGAAAAATATTTCTTAAAAACGCCTGTCTGAATTCATCACAGAATCAGTTCCAATTTCGAAAATAGCACTTAAGTTCAAACCGAATTTGGGTTCATTGAACCAAATTTACGCAAGACGCACAGACAACCGAAATGAGAATTTTTGATAATTGATATAAAATACATGTAGTTAGGTGGATATTTTATTCCATACATAAAATGAAGTCACATTGGAAAAAAAAGGTTTTTTAAGTTCTTGAATATGAGTAGCAAGCACTTCGCTTTATGTCAAAATCTTCCTTTTTTACCCGTGGTCAATTTAACTTCTCACTTCGTCTTCTCCCCACCCTACAACTTGCTGGTTGAAGTATTTTATTGACGACCCCTAAGACACATCCAAAATTCAATCCGTTTAATGGCCGCTTCTGCCAAGAACCACCTGTTTCAGTCGTTTACTTGGTAGGCTGAAAATATAAAAAAAACACTGGCTATTTTGCTGGCGCCAATTTGTAACAATTTTGGAAAAATCTGTCAATAGAATAATGGGTTTATTTAAACCGATCAAAAATTCTACGAAATATGTGTGAAAATTGTGTAATACAAGGAAAAAGCTCAGATGCCAAGAAAAAAAAGTCATGTCTGCAATTAAAAAGCTTCTATTGTCCCTTAGTTTACAAGAAATTTGCGAGATTTCTTGAAAATCAATGTGTTGGTAGAAAATTTTAATTATTACTAGCTAATAATTAAAATTTTCTACCAAAACATTGATTTTCAAGGACGAATAAATTCAACGCATCTCTGACCTTCCGTAGTATATTCTATCGGAAATGGTAGTACCCACTTTTTTGTATGAATGCCCCACATGAGTCGCAACCGTAGTCAGTGAGACCATGACATCCCCAATTAAATAGCCGTAATTAAAATGCTTCTATTGTCACTTAGGTTAATGGAAAATCTCAATATTTCTTGAAAATCAATGTTTTGGTAGAAAACTTTCGTTATTAAGTAGGTGTGTCAAGGAAGAATAAATTCAACATAACTCTGACCTTCTGTAGTATATTGCACCGAAATTGGGATAGGCACCACTTTTATTATGTGAAGAGTCCCAACTGCATCTAACCTTCTGGAGTCAGTGAGATCACGACATCCCCAACTGGGTATATTGTGAAGCTTAAGGTAGTGAAAAGGGAAAGAGTAGAAGTAGAAGATGAGGGAGTATATATGGTTATTCAGATCTGGTCACCAAACATGGCTGAAGGTATTTCAGGCAACATTTCAATTATAAACGAGTGGTCTTTCACCACGGTTATACTGAGAGTATTATCCACTTGGATACCTATATCTTTCTATAAATATTTCACACAGCACATATTTTAAAGGCGGTTTAAAAATTAAGTTTTAGGTTTTGACGGATCGGTTTCCGGTGGACATGCTTAATTTTGGAGGCAAATGGACAGGGAATCAGTCGGATTCTAGAAGGGTTAGGGGTTGGATGAAGGTTAGAAAATAGTTTTATTTTTTAAATCTGTAAAATGCGAAGAATACAAGGAGAAAAATAAAGAGAAAGAAAAAGACAAATAACTATACATAGGGTGTTACAGGACGTTCTTGATTTATTTTAACCAATGATTCCTGACATTATTTAGAGTAAAAAATGTTAATAATTAAATGAAGACAACACTAGAGAAACTCAATCGAAAATCTGGAGAATTTCTGCCGCCAATATCTGGTTCTGATTTTTCTGTCTCCAGATTTTCGATTGAGTTTCGCTAGTATTGTCTTCATTTAATTAAATATAACGATTTGAGATTTTACTCATAAAGTTAAAAATAAAAATAAATATATACCTATTATTAGATACTTAAATAGAAAATTAGGTACTTAGGATAACATTTTATTGCTTATTTACAAACTAATTAACAGTCTATTGCTTGCAGCATTTTAAGAATAATTATTCATGGACTGTCTAAACGCCCCGGGTATAGACCAAATATTTGCTTTGGGTTTTCGAGTCCTTCATCTACTCGATCTATTTTCCTTTCTCCCAATTAACCAAACCCAATGGCTAAATTAGTACGATATTAAATTTCAGGCACTCTTGTGTTGAGAACAAATTTTCGAGGGATTCGTTAAGGTTGACCCCAAATAAATAAATTTCATCTCTATAATTGACTTGTTGTTGAGAGTTGGAGCGTACGCTTTCCTCGAGTAAATATTTTTTAAACATGCTTTTTTAATATGCTTGATTCTTAGAACTAGAATTAAATTTTTAAAAATTAATAAAATAATAATGTTATCAAGTTATGCGAGTAAATATTAAGGTTTTGTAAATTGATTCATAATGACTAATGAGGTTACTGCTATGACTCATTTAAGTGCATTATTTTGTTAGGGTTTTGTTAACATACTAAGGAATGGCGATTAAATAATTTTCTTTACTTTATTAATTAGCGTTACTTTGGTGTCATTCGTTTGTTACTTTTTTAATATTTTTTAATTTTTCTTTATATTACAAAATTCATATCGTAAGATGACCCAAAAGTAATTGGGATTTATTTACAAATAATATAAGTAATACTAGCTTTAAGAGGGTTGGAGCTGGCAACACACATAAGCATACACTTCACCATAATCTTCGATTACACATCTGCCCTGATACTATCCTAAACGATGGCTAAGAATGAGGTAGCGCAACACGGCATAACACCCAATAAATTTATCACGATAATAAATCAGTTTGTACTATTATATTCCTAACTATTTAAATTACCTAAAATCTAAAAACTGTCTTCCAAGAGCTTATCAATTAAGTTCAAAAGTTGGCTATAAAGGAGCCCATCAGGTATGCTGAGTATAATTATCAACAATCAACGCCATGCTGTTTGCTGAGTACAAATACAATTACTATTAGTCTACGCCTCACTGTATTATTTGTGGAACAACCTATCGACGTGTAACACATAGGAAATGTGGAACAACTATGTACGGTAGGATGTACTGAACAACTAAACACATGGATAGAATGGAACATGAAGGTATTAGATTAACATCACACATCAACAGCGATTCAGTCACGCCATTAGTACTGAAAAAATAATGGAAATATTATCGATTAAATAACGCCAAGTTTATACATATATATATTTTTTTAAAATAAACGCTGATCTCTTGTCTGAAAAAATGTATCGCATTTTGAAGTAGACAGTTAGTATATTGTATTTAAATCATGGCGACATAAACTGCGAATGTATTTAATTTATAGAGTGTATTTTTCAAACGTTCCCGGGTTACGAATAACCCAACAATATTTGAAAATCTCCTACTACCACTACAATAAGCCGAAAATGTTGCTTTTAGCCAGACGAGGAATCGAAAACGGAACGCCTGGGTGGGGGGACCCAAACGCGATGTCCACTCAACCACTGACCGGTATATACGGCAATCGTAGCCAACAGTTTTAAGTTTGCCCTTGGACAAGATTTAGGTCAATAGATAAAATTAAAATCACTTAATAAGTAAAAGTAAAATAGTACACTATGATTAAGCTTTCAAAAAGTTATCATACTTGATTAACCTTTACGTGCCTGAAGGTAAAATCACCCGATATTGTACCCGATGGGGGGTCACCAGGGTCCGATTGATTATAAAGGATTACCTAAATTATACAGCATATCATGTAAAAAACAACTTTGATATCGTTCGCACAAAACGTTCATTTGAGAGATGTGCATTGTGCGGGAGGGTTGACGTAAAAATAATACTTATTTAAAAAAATATATATTAATAGTAGTAAGTAGTGATTGTATTAACAGATTACCAGCAATAGCTTGCTTTTAACTCTAGCTACGATAGATAGAACTAGTGAGGAAGCTAGTAAGCTATCGTCTCAAGTCAGGATAGTTTAATAGGGTGGGGTTCCGTTATTTGAGCTAGAAGCGCCTCCACTGTCCTGGCTTTGAGTTTATCTTCGTAAGGTAGCTGAAAGCTAGTGCATGGTCGGCTAATGTACGTGTTAAATTTAAAGTTTGTACAATTGTATCGCGATAAAGAATTTCTTCGGAACGCTGGTAGTCAATCTTATAAATATAAGTCTAAGCATAAATTCCTCGCTACAAAAAAATTGTGCCGAATCAATGACAATCTCCAATGAAAGTCTATTCAAGACTCATTTTCACTCCTTACTTTCCACAAAAAGACCTTCATAGACCAAGGATTACATAGACCCCGAGGGAAATTATTTTCCTCAAGACCTCCCGTGTGAGTTAATCTTTAAAATATCAGAATAATAATGACTACTAACAATGTTTAAAATAAAATTGTTGACGGTCTTATCCAAACACGTTTTCCTACTTTTAATAATTCGTCCAATGCAATTTGATGCAGTTTTCGAAGCACCTGTTTCAGTCATGTGTTTCTTCTACGTAAGCTCTCCATTTTTCACTACGGACGGACATGTGGTTAGTTACCTCAGTCACTGCAATGATTCTGGCTTGAAAATTCCTAGCATCATGTAAACCGTTAGTAAGCTAGGATCTTGCCAGGATAGGACGCTGGCATACTAACTAGCTTTAAATACTAGCCTCGTGTGGCCCAGGCAATACTGTACCTATTATTATTGCCCGAATGCAAAAAAAAACTCGTGAATTTTTGTTTTACAATTATTGGTTATGTATCTACTATAAAAACATTGTCTTCTATTTATATAAAAAGAAAGTCTGTGGCAGGCGGGTGGGCGGCGTGAATTTGATTTGTATGCAAATCTACAGTTTTATTCCGAGACTAATAAAAATTTGCACACTTAACCTTCAAAAAAAGAGGAAAGTCGTTTACATTAGATTTCGAAAACCGTACTTTGCAAACGCTGGAGACTTCGGCTAAAATAAAAATAAAGCAATATGGTGATTGTTTGTTGGTATTATGCCGTGTCAGTCTAAATTTCCGTTAATGGCAATTGCGTTAATCAAAATTAAAATCTATTATTTGTCTAAAATTACCCGATTTCCTTCTGAAATCCCCACTCCCCAGGTAAATTATTTAGAGTTTTGCTTAAACGGAGATAATTTCAAGTACCTTTTCCTACCCTTTATAAATAATCAAATAGTGGTTCGTTTCTCTGAAAAGTTCCCGAAACGCTAAATCTCCCTTCAGCCTTTCAGCCATTATAATTTCAGGGATCAGCGAAAATAAAACCAATATGCTTTAAGCTCCGGATTAATCCGTACCGCCGGCAAACTCTAGCCGATAAAGTTGTCAGTATTATTTCCTTTATACGCCGTCATAATCGGCTCTAGATAACTTCCAGTTAACATCCTGGGCTTAAATTCGCTGTGTTGAAAATTGGGTAGTTAAATTTTTTATAAAATCTCCCCGGCCGGATTAAACGGCCGAGTTCTAACCAGAGCAATTAGGCAGGAGAAACTGTACTTAAAAATAAGTTTCTACTTAACCTCTTACAAAATGTTCTGTGCAAATCTATAGCACTTCGCGAGATTGGCTAGATTTTCCTCAGAGTATTTTTGAATACTTTTAAAAATAATTTCGATATAATATAAAATGCAAATATAAGCGTGTCGATATGTAAGCAAGCGAAAAATTCCAAAAATCTTAATTAAAGTTGAGAGTTTCGATAAAAAAATCATGTTTTAGCCACTTGAACGTTTTTTGGCACACTATGCCAAGTTTGCAAAACGTCTTGATCGATCGCTTGCCATAAGGTACCAAATGTATAGGGTTTCGCGATTTTTCATCCCACGACAAAATATCATATGGACCAAACATCCCCCAACAAAATATCTACTAAATCTATCCTAAACTAACCTAACCTATTCTAACCTAATCTAACCTATAACAAATTGGAAAAAAATAATACAGACATCCTATAAAGACAATAAATTATTGTTAAAAAATAGCAAAATGGGACTAAAATAATACAGACATCGGTTGGGTTTTAGTGTATATTTTGTTAGAGGATGTTTTGTCTGTAGGATATTTTATCGGGGATATTTTGTCGTGGGATGAAAACGCGCTTTTCCAATTTATAGGACCTAAACATATGAGATAAACGGTGAAATCTGCTGGATTCATTGGCCTTAAACCACAGTAAGCAATATTTGTAGGCATGAAATTATTTAAATCGAATGGCCAAATTGAAAATCAAACACCCATCACTCGAATGGTTAGTAAGTCACCATGGTAGAAAATTCAAACTTCCATCTAAAGTCACTTTAGAGTTGAAGATATTTTTGGGATATCTCGCTCTTGAAAATACTTTTTATTGAACTGCAACAATTCTTCAAGTCCTTTTGAAACGTCTTCAGCTTTTATTTCACGCCAAAAGTCACGTACAAAAATCTGATCAAACCCAACTTATAAAATAAACGAGTTTTCCTAAATTTTCGTTAAACGGGTCCTTACCTAATTCATGATTTAATGATGTCTGCGACGCGGATCGGTGAATTTTGTGCCACTTCAAGACGCAAATTTAAAGAAATGCTCAGCTATTGCTAATTTAAAATTTGACTGAGTTTGCATGCCTGAACCACTATTGAACCACGTTTGAAATCGCGATAAGGACGGTACTTCTTAGGGAAAAAGTATGACAATCTTTTTTGTAGAAAATACGATATAAAAACTCTTTTCAATAATTTTTTGGTGGCTCTCACCGTTTTAGAGAAATACGCAAAAAACGAAAATTTGTGATTTTCGACCTCGGATAAAAAATAATGCTAATGCGAAATCGATAGAAACTTTTGATGTAGCATTTATAATGACGTTTTCAAGACCTGTACAAAAATTCAGGTTGTTCGGAATTAATACAAACTCAGCACTTTTTTCGTCTATTTTGACCGGACTATAAAATCAATAATGGAAATAAGACAGTAAAACCTAAGAACGATCTTAAAATACTTGTTTAAAATGAGAACCCATGCGACACTATAAATAACCGTACAGCATTTTTCTATTTTTATTACATTTACAGTGTGTTATAAAGCCTAGTTGAAACACGGCTAAGCATCTGCTTGCTGTTTATATTTTAAAAGGTTAAAGGTAAACACTTAATTACCGCAGCTCGCTGGAGGGTTGCCGATAACGCCGAGCGTCTCCGCCCCGCCGGGGGTGAACAAGCCCCCAAAGGAATCTGTGATTAAAGTAACTCTCTTACTCCCGACCTTTAGGGGTTGATTGGCGGACCGTGCCCTTCAGGCCGCGGGCAAGAAAAACCCATTACACGCTGTTACTCGTGAATATTTTTCTTTTGAGCATCAATATATAAAGGAAACACCTTATTCAAGAAGGGTCCACAAAGAAAATGTGGCAAAAGAGATTTTACGGATCAAACGATACAAAATATAAATAATAAGACTCCGATTTTCATGATCACTGAATTTGAGCTTTCTTTGGCTTTATTTTGCCGTATTTTCGTTTCAATATCTCAGGCGCGTGCTGAAGTTTATTGTGCATACTATAGAAAAGTAGGAAATATGGAAGAAATCCAACATGAAAAGAGCATTATGTTAGGATTGAAAGAAATACATTTGAAAAGTTATTTAGGATCGATGCACTTTTGTAATGGACGTGATGGTTCATATTTTACTAGTTTAATAAATATTATTCTTATAACTATTTAATTCACAATAAGTTTAACAGTAATTGAGTTGTTTTAATTTAAAAAAAAACGAGTGTGCTTTACACCACACGACTGAAGTAAAACTTCACTAACTTATAAAAGAAGAGAGAAAGAAAATATGCGCGTGCACTACTCTCTCTTGCGAAACGTTACTGGCTACGAGAGAAAGAGAGAAAGAAATTGTGTGCTCGCACCTCTCTCTCTTGCCCCTACAGTAATATACGAAACGTAACTCTCTCTCTTTCTATCTTCACTCACTTATATCTTCCTCTGAACTTTCGTTTGCTCGCCCGATCACACTTTTCGTAACGCTCTCGTCACGCATTCACCAGCTTACTTCCCAAGTCAAAGCGTGCGTAAAGAAATTTTACTTCAAAAATAAGTTAATCCTTCCTTCTCTCCAAATAAGAATCCAATCAAGCATTAAATTGGTTTATATTATTAGCATCGATGTCATTTTGTGGAAGTTTGTTCCATGCTTCCACTATTCTATTTGCAAGTAGATAAGTGTTCTAGGATTGGATGCAAAAGGCGTTTTGTAATTATGTTTTAGCATCCATGGGTAATTACATTTTTATTGGTGGTGAAGATTTATTGAATGCTAACACAACTATACCTTCTAACTATACTTTTTTCGCTCACAAGTCTTAGTAGTAATCGGCCAACTCATCTTTCGATAAATGTACCTCTGTTTATTTAAGTTTAACATCCAACGAAAAGTTTCTACCATAATAACCAATATCATTGTGCAAGTTAATCATATCATTAAATAAATTAACAAAACAAGTGTCAACACATAGAACAAACAATGGTACTTAGTTTTCAATTGGTTCGAGAAACTGTGAGTAATTATCACAAGTCTCGAAATTCTACCCTCCACGTGTGAGTTTTAATTACGTCAACTCCCAACAAGCATTCCCCCAGTAAGGGTGCTTGCTCCCGAAGTTTCCGCGTGAAGCACGTTCTCACGGTTAGCGGGAGGCTTTACTGAAGTATCTGCGAGCTTTCGCGAGAACCAGCGGCGAAGGGATTATTTGCGAATGCTCGGGGAAAGGGTGCTTTGTTCGCTTTGTTTATATTAAATTGTTGGAAGTTTACGAACACAGGCGGATATGACGCTTTTCAAACAAGGAACCGCCAATTTAATACAATATCTATTGTTCCGTAGAGCTCTGTTGATTCGATGCGCGGAAAATGGGAAATGGTTATGACGTGCCGGCATTATTTGCTGACGCAACCAATTTAATGATGAATTTGTGAACGTAAGCAGAAAAAACGTCACTAGAATGGCAATATCATCATCGTAATATTCCCTTCACTCATGAAAATATTCCCTGAAACAAGATCATGTAAATCAGACTAAATTGTCTTAACGTCACTGCAAAGAAAATGTTATGCTTCTAACTTCTGATTTGTTCAGTTATATAAAAAATTACAAAATAAAATTAACACTTTTATCCAAAATTAAAACTAAAAACAACAGCAATAAATTTTTTTGACACCTGTGATAGTTATTTTTGCAAGGGAAACCTGTCAATGGCGTGTAGTTTTATTTTATTTTGAATTTTAACCCTGGTGTTGCGGGTTCTATCTATTAGTCCTTCTTCGTTAATGATGGTAATGGCGGTACTAATTAAAAGATTCATCTGCAAGATTCTTAAAATCCTTGCAATTGTATCTCTACGACATAGTTGATTTCATTAAAATGGAAAATAGAGGGATGTTCAGAAAGTAAGTGTACTGATTTTTTTTGTTTTTGTTTTATTATATATATATTTTTGATACACTTGTTGACAATTTTTTCAAATAATTGCCAACCCGTTTAATGCATGTGGTGAGCCGTGGCACAAGTTTCTTTATGCCCTCCTCGAAGAATTCTCCCGCCAGCTCCTTCCCCCACTTCAGGACCACTTTCTGAACCTGCTCGTCGGTTGAAAATTTATTTTCATCCTTACATGCCTTTATGAAGGTGAAAAGATGATAATCTGAAGAAGCCATGTTAGGGGATTACGGGAAGTGGTTCAAAACATCCCAATCAAATGAGTCCATGATCGTATTGATGGCTAAGGCTGTTTGAGGACGGACGTTCTCGTGAAAAAGGCACACTTCTCTGGTCAGCATTCCCCTCTTTTTGTTTTGAATTTCTTCTTTTGAGTTTTTTCAGGATACACAATATTGTTGTGCATTGATGGTCTCAACCTGAGGCCGAAATTTGACCAACATGATGCCTTTTCGGTCCCAAAACAGTGAGGCCATGATTTTTTTTTCCGAAATTGTGGTTGTCAATTATTTGACAGATGGGGAATTGGTGTGACGCCACTTTGACGACTGTTTTTTTTTTCTAGACATGTAATGAGTCACCCACTATCATTTTCAGTCACAATAGAGCTCAGAAATCCTCACCTTTTTTTCTTGTAGGTTTTATTCCTTCCATGAGTAAAAAGCGGATCACAGCACTTGGCTTGATTTTTAACCCACATCTTCCACGCGACTTGTCATTACAACGTTAGTCCACGTTCCACGTACTGCGGTGTTCCTGCAATGCTTGCTCTGTTCAGAAGACCCCCTCTACTACTCAGTGTTGCCAAACCTCAAAAGACAAAAAACCACAGCCCGCTATGATCAGAGTACACTTATTTTCTGAACATCCCTAGTATATATTTTCTTAATTCCGTTGACCACCATTTCATCCCTTTATCGCTTCCATAGAACCTTTAACTACCCACCATTCACCCTTGAGGGCACTACCGTCCCACTGGATCTCACTAAAGCCGTTTGGAAGCATGCTTTAATCAAACCATTCCCTCATCTATGTAATTTTCCTAATGTTTCTCTCAACTTTATCCTTTTTTAAACCAACTTAACTTCTCAACTGAACGAAAAATTGAAATGATATCTCTTGCTAACTCCAGGGAAAACGTGACTTGCACACGGGTACTGCTAATGAAGAGGTAGGGGAGTAAAAAAACACAAATAATTTTATAATTTCATTTTGCACGGCACACGCTTCGTTATTCTCTAACAGAGTTGAATGAAAGTGGCAGACCGAAAAAGTTAGGCAAAGAATGAAGAGTTTTTTATGAAATGAAATGCATAACCTAATTGGCGCAAAACGTGTTTTTATCTTCTTTTCTCACATTTGACTTCATTTATGCTGTTACTACCTGTGTTTTATATTTCAATCAAAAACGTGTAGATTATTATTTAGACCTCATAAAGCTTCTCATCTCTTTTTTAACAGCTGTAATGGGTATTTAAAACATCCATAACCTCCACGGAAAATAGTTATGTTAGCAATTCTCTACATTAAATATTTTTGGAAAAAGTTTTAGATATCAACGCTAATTAAAAAGTTTTAGATAGCAAAGTTTTAGAAATCAACGATATATATTTTATGCTAAGAAACCTAACGGAGATGAATATAATAAAAAAATTGCGTTTTTGATTTTTGACCTAATCTTCTTAAGAGGCCGCTATCCGAATTTCTACCAATTTCTTGCAAACCTCCTTAAACATTTGAATTTTTTAAGCTCTTAAAAAATATATATCTACACATTTCCCACGCCGAAACGCAAATTGTATGAAATTCCCTCGATAGAAAAAAATCGCAAAGTATGTTTCAAGTTTTTTTTATTTTCGAGTCTGTTTCCGTTATTTTACAAGTTATATGTATGAAAAAATTCACAGTGTTTCATTAAATACTGTTTTAGACAGCCCCCAAGAGATTTTTGCTCTATTTTAAGCGAGATTTTGGCGCTGTAAATGTTAGCGCTCTCCTCTAACATTCGTAATTTCGTATCTCTCCATCTTCTTCTTTTTGGGGCCGGTAACGGAGCCTTAAAATAATTTGGTCACTAGTATGGGGTTGGGCCACCAAAAGAAATAATAAACTCTTGTTTGAGCAAAAACTAGATTTTTTTCAAATTTCTGACGAAATTATTATTATTAAGTATACACGGTGTCCAGAAGCTTGTAGTTTATAGTACAATTGAATGTGAGTGTGAATTTGAACCACATTTGAAGGTGAATTTATATCACATCTATATCGATTTTGTTGCATAACTTTTTGATATGAGCTTTTGTTTAAGACTAAGGACGAGTTGTTCACGGAATTTCAAATGTAACATTGTCATTAAATTGATTCAATAGGCCACTTGCATCACATTTTTTTATTTTTTTCCGGTTTAGGCAAATATTCAAAGACATACCGTATTTTTTTAAATCGCATTTTTGAAACCCTGACGATTTTTTAAATATTTCAATCCGAAAAATCAGACCATTTTTTATAAACCGGAAAGATGGGACATAATTTTATGGGTGCGAAAAAACGATAATTAAATAGCCGAAAATCATTTTAAAAAATAACCTTTTCCACATGAATGGCACAGGAGAATAACGAGGCATACCAAAAATATTACTCTCATAAATATTTTTTTCCTTGGTCCATCTTATTGATCATTAATCATTATAATGTTCAACGTCTATATATCACTAAATCTAATGTAATATACTTGTACTTGTAATTTATTATAATAATAATATATTACGGTGCTCCAGATTTTATTTCCGGGTTAAATCTTTCCCAAATGAAATACTAAACCCTTCCACACACTTTTCCACAAATGAATATCAAGTAAATTCACGCAATGTAAGTGCACTATATAAGTATAATAAATACAAAACAATACAAGAACAATACGTCAATCCACCAGAAACATAATGGGAAAATATTTCACCGACTACAGATGTTTTCATATCAGAGGGTTCGGCTTTGATGAAATCCTAACTGGTCCGATAAATCCTACTGATCCCTCAATATAAATATTTAAAAAATCTTTCGTAATCCTACATGTATTTAAAATGACCGACTTTTGCATTTTAAGGTACAAATTTTTTGACAAATCTAATACGCCTAAATTTTGAATGAGAGAGCTAGGTATAAGGTATAATGCCAGTAACCGAAATAACAAATGGTAATATTTTTATAGTCTGAGAATGCCAAATTCTTTTAATCTCATTTCCTAAATCTGTATATTTTCTTATTTTTTCAGAAACAGTTTTCTAAATATTACAAGAATTTGGAATAGCGACATCAATGATATAAGTTATTTTTTTAATTTTGTCATGTAAAACTATATCGGGTCTATTATGACTAATTGTTCTGTCTGTTAGAATAGTTTTATCATAATAAATTTTTTAAAATTCATTTTCTAAAAATGAATTTGGTTCATATTCATAATATGGTACATTACGGCAGTCAATCAAGTTATGTTTAAAAACCAAACTTTGGTGAATTATTTTTAAAACTTGATTGTGCCTAAATGTATACTCGGACGGCGCTAATACAGAACATCCCGATATAATATGTTCTATAGTTTCCGGAAAAGCCAAACATTTTCTACATAAATCATCAATTTGATTTGCATCTTTGATGATATGCTTCCTATAATTTTTAGTATTAATGACTCTATCTTGAATGGCAAGCACAAAGCCTTCTATTTCTGCGCTCAACTCTCCAATACTCAACCATTTGTTTGACGAAAATTTGTCAACATATGTTTGGTTGAGATAATTGAAGTGTTTTGCGTGAAGAATTTTATTTGACCAGGAATCTAATAATTCCTGGTTGGTATTTATAAGAATGCTGGCATTCTCGTCGTATAAATTTTATGACGAAATATTATAAAATTTGATTTTTTTAAAATCAGCACCATTACCATTACCATTACCATACTTCTAAAACAGGTACAAAGGCAAAAAATGTACGGGGTTCTCTTCGTTACATCTGTCAAAACTTCAAATCAAATGATAAGTTCGCAGAGAAAAAACAATAAATCTAGTGAATGTTAAACGTCAAATTCAAAAATTCACCGGAAATCAAAGTGTTACCATATAAAGAAAATTAATCAGTGTGGAATTTTATAAAATTAATAGAACATTATTGGAAACTGGACATTTTTGAGGACACGAGCCCTAATAATGGATTTATTCATTTAAAAAAAAACTGTACATTACTAAAAAATTTTACTAACATTAGTAAAAAAATCTATTCACACGATTTTTTCCATGTCGTTATGAAATCCTTGCCAGTGGCTTATTATTCAGCGCCATTTTGTTTTTTGGACAGTTGAAAGTTCCTCGTTCTAAGTCCGTTACAGCTTTGGAATAAATTGTGATCAGCAGGACAACTATAAAGTGCGTGTCAGTTTATTACAATTTAATAGAAATCTGAAACGCATCAGAAAACAAAATGGCGCAGAATTGCCATTTAATGACAATTTTGCATTTGAATTAAAAGGACCGATTCAATTCGAAATCGAAGTTGTTCTTTTTTAAATCAATTAAAAAAAATTGTATGCGTCGAACGTTTTCCAAAAGTTTTTTTTAGCCCTATTTGCTGAAAAAAACGGAAAACACAATAAAAAATAGAAATGAAAGATCAAAAAAAAAATCAGAGTTAGAGTTAAAAAATTAGAATAGTAGTGATACCTTCAAAAAACTAAAGTAGACAAGAATGGGGAGACTACGAATCAAAAAAGAGGAAACCGATAGGCTACGAAACACCGCACAAACAGGAGACCGATTACAGGTACTATATCATTCTCACCCAGGCTTAATCATATAAATGTGTGTGTTTGTCTCTTTTTAATGTAGCTATTTTTCGTCTCATCGAGTTTCAAATCACAACGGTGCTAAAGAAGTTTTCACTTCAAAATTGACATGCTCATATCGAGAAAAAAGTTTTTTTTTGGGTTGCATTTGTGATACCAATTTTCGCTTGTACGAGTTTCCGGATACCGTGCATTTTGATTGCGAGGATTCTTGACCCAGACCTGACCGATTTCAATATTGCCAGGAGCACAGGATTGCGAGGAGTGAGTAGCGGGATCATATTCGCCCGTATTCTCCCACAGAAGTGACAAATCGAGGCCATCCGTTCCACACCCCGCACCACGTACAGTCCATTACCATTAGGGAACCCTCCTGTTTCTGCTCTCCTGATAATCAAATGATTGATACAATGAAATGGTGCAGTCCGTGAATAGTTTTATTTATCGCTCGCTCCATACTCACAGATTAATTTATCGGCGTTAAAAGGAAACATCGTACAGAATTTATTTTGGAAATATAATTCTGTAATTCGGTCGTTGGTTTAATAATCTGCTAGCTAAGTTCTTTATCATTGCAAAGACAAAATTTCCCGTTTATAATTACGGTAGTGCTTAGTAAAAATAATAAAGTTTTGGGAAGAGTAATTACAAAAAATGGCTATTCGTTACCTTTGGTATTCTTTCTTGAGGTGAAAGATATTTAGATAAAAAAATAATAATGTTTTGTGCATTATTTAACAATTTCAAACGTAAAATCGACTTCAAAAATACATTTAATAATATGTTGGTAGATATGAATATAAAACTAATTTATATACAGTGTCGATTTTTTGTACTTATTCGCTGGTATACTCAGTGCATAGATTTTTCCGTGATGCATTCGAATGAAAATATGTTTTATACCTTGTTCTGGTGTTTATCTCTGCACATCCCCTTCCAGGTCACTTAGTTACATTTGTGTAATTAGGTACACCGAATTTTCCCTTAAACGACTGCATATTGTATATAAGTACGCCGGATCAATTGTCATGGTACAATGTTAGATGAGTGCGCCCAACGGTTGAATTTGGCAGAAACCTGGGGTCTGGGATCCCAAAATACCTGAAAAAACCCACGACTCTGTGCAGAAATGGGCGGTCCGTTTGATAGATTCTCCTATCTTAACGATCGGATATCTTTAGAGTACAGGCGTCGGGTGGGAATGCTGTCCTTGTTATATCGGTATTTAAATGGAAGATGCTCCGAGGAACTAGCGTCACTGACTACTTTGGCACCGGTGCACAGTAGGGAAACACGTCAAACGCTCGCCCAACATTTGTATACTTACAGTTTTTGTCACATGAGAACGGCTCGCTTCTGCGACTTATTCTTGAGTTCAACAGTTCGGCTCGAACGAATTGCCGGCCTCTGTTTTTCCTCCCTTCTCTCCTTCCTTATGACAAAAGTCCTGAGGGAAAATAATTTCCTCAGGGCCTCCTGCGTGGAGTTAAGATTAAAAAAATATTGGTAGGAAACCCCCAGATATATAGTACAAGGGAGCAAAAACTGGTTGCTAAGATTTTAACATGGCGGAAACATTTACATATGTATGTAGGCACCAGTGGCGGTCCATGAGTTTTCAGTGAGCTAGAGTGCTAAGATTGAAAAATAAAAATACGACGTTACTGATGTTGCAGTTGAAAATGTTTTTTTTTCTAAATTAAAACTTTCTGTATGAAGATCTTTCAGTTTCTGGATGTGGCATATCTCTAAACTGAAAGAATCCTGAAAATCTTCATGCAAAAAGTTAAAATTTTGAAAAGAAAAAGATTTTCAGCTGCAAAATCATCAATAACGTCGTATTTATCAATCTTAGCATTCTAGCTCACTGAAAACTCACGAACCGCCACTGATAGGTATCTATGCAAACCTTTTTATTGTTATAATATCTCCAGATATTAAAGAAGTCGGTAGTTCTGTGAACAGTAAACCTCGAGTCTAAAAAATATGTTTCTATTTTTCTCTTATTTCTCTTATTCAAAACTAAAATTTCCTCTGAAATTATATAATTATAAGTAGGTATCTACTTAAACACCCCCCTACTTGATAAATAAAGATGACGATTTCACATTTGAAAAAATAACCTTTACTGAACCATTAAAACGGCCACCATCTTGAAACCGGAACTGGAACGCAACAAACAAATTAAAAGACAGACGAAATACCTACGGACCAGTTATAAAGGACTTCGCAGTAATCAGACAATAAATAATGCTTTAACAAATTTAATTACACAATTTTATTCATAAGATAGGTTTTATATAGAAGAAAGGGAGATATGTAAATACGAATGTTAGAGGGAGCGCGCTAATATTAAAAAAGATAATATTTAAGCGAAAATTGTGAAAATAATAAAACACGAGTGGTTTAAAATAGAGCAAAAATATCGTGGGAAATGTATAGCATTGTTAATTTTATCATGCATGTAAATTTTAAAATAACAAAAAAAATGTGTTCACAATAATTTATTTTCCGAGCATACTTTGCGATTTTTTCTGTCGAGGGAATTTCATATAATTACCTACCCTTTCGGCGTGGCAAATGTATAGATACGAGTATTATCTTTTTTTTTTTTTTTCTTTTTATTTATTCATTATATAATTTGTGTACAGTTTTACAGTGATTCGACTACCACGCTAGGCACATGCCCGTATTATGGTAGTCGAATTATGAATATATAATTATATAAATGTAAGAATTGTTATTGGTTAATACATAGTTTAGTTAGGTACAATATTTTTGTATAACAACGAATTCTTTAAGTGATTTCGCAATTAAGTAGATAGTATAAGCAATAAACCATTCTTATTGTTGGCTGCTTTTTCGCTTAAATGAAATAGGTACATAAATACATGATAGATAGAAAAATAAATGCTAACTCTTGTGGAGATGTTGAAAATAATTCATCCAAATATAAATATTATCAAAAGGTTTTTTTTTTTTAAATTTGAATGTAAAATAAAATAAAAATAATAATAATAAAACAAAATAACTTAATTTGTTGACTTCAGGCAATCTTTAAAATAGTTCCTCCCCTTTGTAAATAACCAATCCTGTACATTTATGATATAAAGCTTGTCAGTTTTCGATTTCCTTGTATCAATACTCAGTAAGTTAAACATTTTGGGGGCAATATAGGAGAACTGTCGCTGCGCAAAAGTTGTTTTAGTTGTAGGAATTATGCATTTTAGGTGTGAAGAGTACCGAGTGTGAATTTTTTTTTGTGTTTTTTCCATCAAATCATTTTTCCATAAGAATATGAGAATTGTCTTTATATATAGTTGTCGGATGTCTAACACTGTGAGTTTTTTAAAAAGTGGCTCTGATGGGTGTGATGGGTTACATTTGAATATTATTCTTAGCAGAAGTTTTTGAATTAAGACCATGGGATAAAGAATTGACATTGCACACCCTCCCCATCCCACAATACCATATGTAGCAATTGCTTGGAAAAGTGCAAAGTAAACACATCTCAGTGTTTGTAGGTTAAGAATAGATCTGAGAGAGTAGAAAATGTAGCATAATTTGCGAAGCCTTTTTGTTGCAGAATTGATGTGTGCCTCCCAACGCAGTTGATCGTCAATAATAACCCCTAAGTACTTAATTTCGTTTGATGTTTTTAGGTCATCGCATGAGCAATTCTTGTAAATTGATGTAGGCGTGTTAGGGTTCTGTGAACATGAATGTATGGTAAGTTTATGATAGTTTTGGGGGAGATTTGGTTTTCGTATAGAAAAAAGTAGGTATTTTGTTTTTTCAATATTAAGAGTGAGGAGGTTGGAATCTAACCAGTGTTTTACTGCATTTATGCCATAGTTTGCTTTTTCAAAGGTTGAATTCAAATTTTCACCTTCAAATACGATAACCGTGTCATCAGCGAAGGATATTATAGTGCCACCAGTATTCAAATTGCATAAAGAGTTAATGTATATTAGAAAGAGAAGTGGGCCTAATACACTGCCTTGGGGCACTCCATACGTGATTTGTAAACTTGAACTTCTGTATTCTTTAGCGGAATTGATAATAGTTGACTGGGATCTGTTTGTTAGATAGCTCTTAAACCATTCAAGCGGAATCCCTTTTATTCCTATCTGCAGGAGTTTTTTCAGAAGTATGCGGTGAGATACAGTATCAAAGGCTTTTGCTAGATCCAAGAAAACAGCTATGGTTTTGCGACCTTTATCGAGGTTATCGGATATTAATTTAGTAAAAGCTGCAATTGCATCTGAGGCACTACGACCTTTGCGGAAGCCGTATTGATTTCTTGACAGGATTTTATTGTCTTCAAGAAATTTGTAGAGTCTTCGTTTTACCGTTTTTTCAATTATTTTTGAGATCGGACTCAGCAAGGATATTGGCCTATAGTTATTCACGGATGATCTGTCCCCTGATTTAAAGACAGGAATAATTGTTGAATGTTTTAGGGTGTTTGGGAACAGGCCAGTTCGAAAACTTAGATTCGTGATATGTTCAAGGGGTTTAGTGATGATTGGTTTAAGGTGTTTAATTAGTTTAGTGGATATATTGTCAATTCCCGTGGAATGTGTATTTTTAAGTGAAGTGATGATTTCATCGATTTCTTGTTCTGTTGTTGGAGTGAGAATGAAAGGGTTATAACTCATATTATCTAGAGAGATATTGTTTGCAAGGCTATCTTCAGATGCTTTAGTTTTATTTAGAATATTATTTGCTAGGTCTGATCCGATAGTGGAGAAGAATTGGTTGAAATGATTTGTGATTGTTTCAGAGTTTTCAGTTGCATTAAATGTTTTATCTGCGATGGTGATGTTGTTAATAGGTGTGGTCACTTTTTCGGTGTAGCATATTTCTTTGACGATATTCCAGATTTGTTTATTGTCATTAGCAGCTTCCTCTATCTGTTTCCTATAATAGTCTTCTCTGGCCGTACAGGCTATTTTTTTTACAAGCATTTCTGTAAAGTTTATAAAATAAGAGAGATTCATAGTCAGTAGGATTATTTTTACAATATTTATGAAGTTTGTCACGCTTACGAATGCAATGTAAAATGCCATTTGTTACCCAAGGTTTTAGTTTAATTTCACGTCTACTTTGGTTGTTTTTTGTGTTGGATGTAGCATTTTTTAGGTGTTTATGAAGGATGTCGATGAGAGATTCACAGGCTAAGTTTGGATTACTAAGTTTATAAAAATTTGACCAGTTTTCCTCGGAAACCAGTTTGAAGAGAGTATCATATGAAATTTTCTTTAGTTGTATGGTAGATGCTGGTGATTTTTGTATTCTATGGGAAATGGAGGTGATAGTAGCATAGTGGTCTGTAACAGTGCATTGATATACTAGAGAATTGATATTTAGTTTGCATTTGGCAAAAACGTGGTCTATGCAACTGGCGGATAACTCAGATACACGAGTGGGGACTGTAATAGCTGGTAGGAATCCTTGCAAAGTTAGTAGATTTATGTAATCGTTGGCTTGAGGATGCATTGTATTTATAATATTGATATTAAGATCACCAATAATAAAGACATTTTCATGATCTTTAATACATATTAAAATTTGATTAAGTGCTTTTAAAAATGGTGTTATGTTGGATGTGCTCGGTGATCGGTATATACATAGAATAGTAACGCTTTTTTCAATTTCGAGTTTTAGACAATTTGAGTTTGTTAATGTTATTTCCTTTATAGAGTGTTGTATATGATTTTTTATGTAAATAATAACGCCATCATTTTGTGATTGGTTATTATGTGTGTTGTAATGATTATAGTTTTTTATGTTTTTAGGAATATAGTTATCTTTGATCCAGCATTCGCTCAAGATAAGCAAGTCAAAGTCTGAATCAAGTTCTGTAAGTAGTACCATAAGTTCATTGAAGTTTTTGTTCATACTTCTAATGTTCATGGAAAAGATTTTTAAGTCAGATTTATTTAGGGTTTTTTGAACTTTTATAAAACTAGTGGTTTCAATACACGGAATCTGCGACATGTTGTCCAAAAGATTTGTTATATTATCATCCATTTATAAAAAAAAATTGTGTAGTATATATTACATAATTGATTGTTGGATTTTTGTTGGGTTTTGTATGAAGAACAGAAGCTGTTATTAAAAGCGATAACAATAATAGCAATAACATTGAACTTTATAATGGTAACAGTAACGTAATAAGCAATAAAATTGTTTTTTGTAATAATTACAGTTATACAATCTTGACATTTGGAGTCAATATAAAAATACAAGATTTGTCTTTGTTGGTGCTTTAAAAATAACATATATTTTTAGAAACTTAAAGTGTTCAAGAAACATTTACTCTGCACGTAAATGAAATAACAAATAGAGCTTTAAAAATGCTCGGGTTCATATGCAGAACAGCAAGTGGTTTCAAGTCACTAGAATGTTTGAAAACATTGTACACTTCTTTAGTAAGAAGCCAGGTAGAGTACAATTCGCCAATTTGGTCCCCAATGTATAAAATCCATTCCAACAATATAGAAAGGGTACAGCACAAATTTCTAAGATGTATTAACTTTAAGCTAAATATTCCAATTCAAAATATTAACTATGTCCTTTTGATGAAACAACTCATCATAATTACGCTGTCAGATAGGCGGATCATCTTTGACCTTGTACTATTAAATAAAATTATTAATAATTGCATTAACAACCCTGAAATTCTCTCCAAAATAAAATTTTACATGCCGACCAGAAATACGAGACAAAGTGCTACCTTTTTCTGTGACAATTTCAAAACGAATTATGAGGCTCATACACCTATTAATAGAATGCATCATCTGGGCAATACATTTGGGAATACTGTAGACATATTTAAAGATTCCGTATTAGTCACAAAACGAAGTCTTTATAATTATTTTAGTAAAATGTATGATTTCACGACTCCGTAGTGAATACACTCTATATTTCTATTTTTTTTTTAGTTTTTATATGTCTTTTTACAAATTTCGCTTTCCATACCTATACATTTAATTTGTCTTAAATGTATCATAAATCAATAAATACTATGTATTTGCTAACACAATTGTATTACTTATGTATATACCTATCTTGTAAAAGCCCAGTAGGGAGTAAATAAATAAATAAATAAATATGTATTATAAAACAGTAGAAATTCGGAATGCCGCGGCTTAAAAGCTTTCATGAGAAACTTTCAGCAACTAGCAAAATGTTTTGTACAAAATTAATGATAAATTGGACCTCATGAAAACCAGAAAGGTATTGGAAAATGTTTTTGTTACAAACCTGTTAAGTTACGGAAATTTGATAACGCCACCACTCGTAATATATGTAGTTACGATATAAAACTCGTAATTTATTCATAATGTCATCAAAGGTGTAGGTGTCCAATTGTGTATCTTTCAGATGACTGCATTTTCAAACACGTCGTACCTAGATACTTATCGTAACGATTTCAATTTCCGAGCGCTCTTCAAGTATTGCCGGCGGTAATAAAACAGGAAGGAATATCCAGACGGCGTTATTTAATAATTCAACCATATTTTTAACGATCACCAATTTATTGCCAGGTTTTATAGCGGGGCACAAGACTGAATAAGAGAATAGGTGTTTGGAGTGACCGGTCACGCGATTGAAGGTGTGGTTTAATTAACGAATGAACCGGACAAGACGAGGGATGATATCCCTAGAGAATTTCATCCGGTGGCCATTCATTTACTATTCCTGTTTTGTTTTTCCCTTTTTGTGTAGTTCTGAACACAAACAAGCACTTTAAATAAATTGCGTTAATTTGTAGGCTTCAAAAAACGGTTTTCATAATATCTCTAGTCTATGGTCACAGTAATTTTTCATGGTAAGGGTTGCGGTTACAAATACGTACTTTGGTGGGTAATTTAATAAAAAGGGAGTTAGCTCCCTATGGGATTGGTATATTTATGCTCCCTATCTTCAAACTGACCCGAAAGCGTTGCGACGTCGCGCATTTCCTCAGGATAAAAAGCACCGGAGATATTTTAAATAACAATATGAAAATACGCCAGAAGCTTTTTCATTCGCAATACGCCTGATCGTTAATAATTTTAATTACAGTTTGTTCCGATTACTTCCAAAGTTGTTTCCTGCCGAAAAGTTTTGAATTTGATCATTTTATCGATATTTCAGAAGACCAATAATATACGAGATCTACATTTTTTGGTTTGCGCGTCGGCTTCTTTTCTATTTTTATTTATCGATGCATCAACAGATGGCAGTAAATCGTGACGCCGTTCGTGCGCCTGCGCAATGCAAACAACCAATCAGTTAAAAAGTTTTGCCGACTTGCGCACTGGTGTTTTGTCTCCACAGAGAAGGTGTTGGAAGCTGTTGCACGGTGCGCAAGTGAATAAAAAGTAGTTTTATTCAATTGAAAGCAACCTGTTGCCGCTGGTTTTTAGTGTCAGTTGACACACAATAGTTCAGTGCTCTCGCAAGTTTCAGTTTTTATTGTTTCTGTGATTGTTTTCATTTATCATTAGAACTTTTTGTGTTGTGTTTACGAAATGCCAAGGAACGAAATGGGGAAAAATAAACATCATTCTTCGGCGCAACAGTAAGTTTTTCAACGCTAAATAATTAAACATTAGTGTTAATAATTACTTGTTATTCGGTTTATGTAAGAAATAGGTAATACATTTCATCTTTTAGCTACTTAGTAATCAAATACCATTCGCGTAAGTAAAGTTTTTCAATTCATTTCCTCGTCGAAAGTGCTAATTTTAAAGGTACACAATTTTCGCGGAACTTTTCGCATGTTTTCAAACAGCGATTTAAAATTCAAACGATCAAAATATTAACTTTCATTAAAACATCTATTTCTGTTGGATAAATATTATTACTTCCAAATGAGAATGATTACGTTTTCTTTAACACCAAAATTTGTTCTATGTCTATTTTAGATTGAGGAATAATTTATTTTTATTGCTAGGACTCTTAAGAACTTAATTTGAAGTTTTAATAGTATTTTTTTCATATTTTATTATAATTTCTGATGCTTATATGCAAGCGGATTCGAAAAGAAAATTAGTGATACATTTCCTATTTTGGGGTAAATTGTCATTTTCCAAAATAAGGGTAAATTTTATTAATTTATCCCTGTTGATTGGAACTTCTAATAGGTTTATTTTTTAGTAAACTTTCGAAACCACTGGACACGTTAAATATGAATATTTTTTAGAAAGTACATTTTAATTAATCTTAATTACTGTTAAACACTACTTTTTGCATTTGGGGCGATGGAAAATACTGAATTCAAAATTTCATGGAATGCAATGAAAATTTTCTTTCGTCGTATAGATCGCGCCATTCGCGAATTCCAGCTTTGTGTATGTCTATCTAACGCGTTATTTGTATTTCTGTAAGAAGAATTTAATGATAAATCCTAGGTACTTATTACATTAATTTGGAGTGAGGTCTCAAATTACTTCGACAAATCCAGATAAATCGAATCAATGTTGTATGTTACCTTTCGGTTGTTTTGCAAAGTTTTACGGCAGGCTAACCGTCGAAAAAAGGCATGATTTTTTTAAATGCTCAAGTGCAACCACGTGCAGTTCTTTCTATTTTGATACTACTCGTATATTTTCTCACCACAAAACGATACCTACTAAATAATAATATAGTTTGGTAAACTTTCTCCCTCACGATATTGCAATATCGCTTGGGCACGGGTAAGTGGGTTCTTGGGTACCCGAGCTATAAGCGGCCCTTCGGCGTTGTACCGTGGTGTAACTATAAAAAAATAATTCATAATATCTAATGCTAAAATTATACGTTGGACTCGATTAATATTGAAGAAATAATCTAACCACAAATATTAATTATTTTGATGAGACCGATTTCACAACTTTCTTTTGAATATTTTTCATATCATCATCATCACTCTTGGCTCTACAACCCCTGGTGGGTCTTGGCCTCCTCAAGAGTCTTCCTCCACTAATCTCAGTTTAGAAGCTCCAAGGTAGATATTTCTTTGAGGACGTTGTCGCTCCATCTTAATCTTGGTCTTCCCAGGCTCCTTCTCCCTGTCGGTCTTGAGTTCAGCAGGGACGTTGGTGCTTGATGCTCGGTAATTCTCTCCACATGCTCCAGCCACCGAAGTCTTCCCAGTTTTATAATTTTTTTGACGTTTAGCTCCACAGAGTATAGAGCTCATTGTTGTAATGTTTGCGCCAAAATCCATTTTCTAGAACCTTAATTTGAATATTTTTACTTGACCTCAATTTTTGAGAGGTTAACGTTTCATCTCTTCGAGTGTTTTGAAAAACCAAAAGTCTAGAGGATTGGCATTTATTTAAGGGAAAAAAATATTTTATATAGCACAAGAGAACAAAATGCTCAAAGCATGGGGCTGCGACATCTTTAGTTAGGGAACATTGTGGTACTGACCGTTTTTCCGTTATTTATTTTTGGGGTGTTGTGTCGTTTTTGCCCTACCTCCTTCTTTAGCCAATGTTTCGGACAACGTTACAGTGTCCATCATCAGGGCAGATGTGATCATGTGTGACACATCTGCCCTGATAGTGGATACTGTAACGCTGTCCGAAATGTTGGCTAAACAAGGAGGTAGGGCAACACGGCACAACACCCCAAAAATAAATAACGAAAATATTTTTGGCTGTGAAAATCTAAAATCATCCCCTCGTTTATTTATTTTTCAAAAACACTATAAAAACCAATATATTTCAAAAGCTTACAGAAATATATAGTTAGCTTAAACAATTATATAAGGTTACATGTAGGACAAAAAAAATTACACACAGGTACACATAGTTAAAATTTAAAAGATAATTTATTGTAGACATGTGGAAAATATCCACATTTTCTACGAGGCAATTAATTAACCTAGTGTTCCCAGGGGCATAGGGCATCGGCACTGGTGAGTTCTGGAACTACGGCTGGAAAGAATCAGAAGCCTCGCGTCAAATTATCCGGGACATAGAATTCTATTTCAGCCAGAATGTCTGGTAATGAAAGGAAACCGTTCAGAAGCTTATAAGCCATCAGAGACATCCCCCAGAACCAAGGCTACAGATACCCAGCATTCCCGAGACAAAAAAAAACGAGTGTGCTTTAGACCACACGACTGAAGTAAAACTTCACTAACTTATGCCGTCCATTAACAATATAACAATAACAGGAATAAAAATATCCCCATCCCCTCAACTCAACTTAACTTAACTTCACTTAACTTAACTAAACTTAACTTAAATTAACTTAACTTAACTTAACTCAACTCAACTCAACTTAACTTTTAACTCAACTTAACTCAACTCAACTCAACTTAGCTTTTAACTCAACTCAACTTAACTTTTAACTCAACTCAACTCATATCGATTAGCGTTTCACATTGATTAGCGTTTCAATTTTTTCGTAACGTTTCATATTTTTTCGTAACGTTTCATATTTTTTCGTAACGTATTCCTCATTTTACCCCCCATGTGTTGAGCGTGCGTAAAGAAGTTTTACTTCAAAAACGTGGGTAAGAACCGAGCTCTCTCATATAGAGGTATCGTAAAAATTTATTTTGAATTTTCTCGACATTATTAGGTACATAAATATAAATGCTATCCTCAAAGCAACTAAATGAGTGCTTTTATTATTACCTACCGTAACGATTCTTTTTCTTATCCAAATAATGCTGCAGCTCTTTCCAAAGATGAGATACACAACGTTCGTAGGTCTGTTTCCTCCAAAGGAAAAAATTAATCATTTTCTTACATTTCTCTCACCCACACTGCACCGTGACGTCTCCGTAGACCCCTACGAAACGACTAGCCATGATGATAATTTGAAAGTATAAAATATAGTTACAAAGATAATATTGAAGTGAGAGTGAATTCCAAAAATAACAAACGTAAATATCAAACGGTATTGCTTTTGTTTTTTAACATAATGCTGCAGCTCTTTCTTACACACTAAATAACAACAGTCGTAAATGAGTTAAACCCTCCCCCCCCCCCCCAAAGAAACAAGCAATCATTATCATGCGTCTCCCTCACACGTATAAAGAATATTAAACGCAATTCCAGTCACCGTAGCTGTGCCGTAATAAGTTATATCTGTTTCCTCCAAAGGAAAAAATTGTACTTTGTAGGAAACAGACCCACGTATATTGTGTGTCTCATATTTTGTCTCACCGTGAAAGAGCTGCTGTATTATAAGGATAAAGAACGTACGTTTTATGCTTAGAGCTTTTGTATTTTGTGTTCCAAGAAAGGGTAAAGAAAAAACTATAATCGTTACCAGGGCCGGCCCTAAGCCAAACGGCGCCTGGCGTTAGTAAACACCTCAGGGGCGCTGTATCTGGTATTATCAGCGCCTTGGCTCCTTTGCGCCAATTTCGCCTGCGCAGGGCCGGTCCTAAATGTGCCTGGACGTCACAAACTATTCGGCCTAAACATTTCTAATGCTTCTGTCCTGTGGTCCTGTGCGAGGATATCTGATACTTCCCGTTCGTAACAATAATGTTTTTGACCGTTAATAGCAGTAAACCGCAAGAGACAGTACATTATCCCATCCGCTGTGAGCCGCGCTCTCTGCTCACTGCTGCCAGCGGAGTCCACTTGTCCAATTATTGCTATAATTTAAGGTATCCGCTTACATTGGCAATGTTCGCACCGAGCGATGCTCCAATTCTCTTCTCCTCATTCGACATCCATTATAAAACAAAAGCGCAAATATGGCCGGCGAAATCGAAACATCGTGGGATTTATTATCAATTTCTTTTGTTTTCTCAACTGCCAAAGATCACATTCAAAAGTTACGACCAACTAAAAACACATTACATTTGGCGCCAATGATATTTTTCAATGAAAATCGAATAGAAAGCATATTATTTTTTATATTAAAAATATAATAATTATCTGGAATTAGAAAACCGATTACATTTTAGCTGTGTAATTTGAGAAGAATTATTAAAAGTAATGTTTTTTTTATGTACGTTCGGTTTCTTTTTGCGTTCCAATGGTATGGAAATCAAAAAGTTTATTTTCAAAAACAATTTTAAAAGAGATTTTTACAGTAAATCCTGAATAAAAGATAACTACTGTTTTTACCATAACATCAACGTTTTACTGGCGAAAATCTCTCCTCAGCCTCATTCCAAGATAGGGTCTAACCACAGATAATTGTTTCTCTTATCTGTGGGTCTAACGCAAACTTCATGACAGTGGTAAATCAAAAGTACTTTTTTGATTTTGTTTTGCCTTCGGGTGCCGGAAATTAGATTATTAAAAGCATTCTCCTATCTGAGGTTGACTATCATCGATTAATCTTCAACCTATGGATTGCAGTTTAATAAACACCAATTCATTATCGTACCTACCAGTCACTTGAGAGCCACGATGTATTGCGTTTTCCCCTATGGAATTTTCCACAATAAAAGATCTAGATGCTGTTTTTTCCTGTTTAATGTAAAATAAGTGCAGTCACGCAATCATCGACTAATCAACGAAGAATGTCTATATACATTAATCTTCCTCTCTTCTGTTCATGGTGTTTTGAGGAGGTACATACCTAAAATAAGACGGTTAAAAGTAACGTATTTGGGGGTATTTCACCATCCTCCTCATAGATTATCCATGCGATAACGTAAATCTTCGATTAATTAAACAAGATTTATTTATTTAAAAAGTATTTGTTTAATCTTCGGTACTTGAACCTATAAATATTGGTTATATATAAGTTAGCCGAGTTTTTTTGCCTGTTGCGAGTATTTATTTATTAATATTCGTTATCGTATAGATAAGCTATCAAGAGGATGGTGAAATATCCCCTTCGTCTAATTTTTCAAAACAAATTTTATATAAAGCTTCAACGAACAGTGAACACTCGTATGGAGCCGATATATAAGTATATCGACTGTTGTTATAGGTACACATGCACATTTGCTCTAAGAATGAGAACTTGAGAATGAGAACTGTCAAAGGGAATAACTGACCCGGTGATCAACTGTCCTCGGGATCAACTGTACCGGGGGGTCAACTGGTCGTAGAATCGTTTGGCACATGTTGACATATTATATTAAACTCTCTCCAAGTTACCGACATTCATCATTTATCACCTATAGCTGTATTTCCATATTATCTTTAAATCGACGTACTTAAAAACCTGTCGTGAAAAAACAATCAAATTATTCATTTTCACACGCTGTTTTCACACACAGGTAGCAATGAAATTTTGACCGCACGGTTTGTTTAACTTTACCAGATTTCTTTTTGGTAACGCGAAGTTAACTATGATACCGTTTACTTTTCACATCTCACCTATTTGTAAAGAAATCGCAGTCAAACAGGTAGATTTCTGTAAAGCAGGTGTTAATGAAAAAATACGTGGGTTCGCATCAAATTGCTGGCGTACAAAAACTCACACATTTTCAAGACCGGATCGTCCATAATAGATTGGACCAATACTAGAATACTAGATATGAATTGAATTGGCCTTTAAGGTCACGTAATCAATTTTGGCCTTTCTAGCTCAGTGTTACCAATGGTAAAATATTATATTAGAAAATATTCGGTTGAAGAACTTTTGGGGTTGATTCTTTGTTCGCAAGTAATCGGGGATGATCATGGTGTTTAACTGTGTCAATAACAGTTAAAACAATTTGACCGACTAAAGATTTATATAAATACTGGTTATTACCTTGTTGAAGGTTCTCAATGGGTGGTTTTACTATTGAGGCATCCATTTTTACTTCAACGATTACGTAATTATTTTTGATTGCAATTATTTTAAGGTAATTTGTTTTGATAATCGAAGAAAATAGTTGAATAAATGATGTAGAATGGGCAATATTGTTAATATAAGAACAATGACCGGTCAGTGGTTGAGTTGGCATCGCGTTTGGGTCCCACCTAGGCGTCCCGTGTTCGATTCGACGACGCGATCCATCACGACACATCCAACATTTTCCGCTTACTGTGGCTGTAGTAATAGATTATCAAACATTGTTTGGTTAGGTATTCGTAACCCGGGAATGTTTGTCTTTCTTTTTAATAGAAAAAATAAGGTTTGTTTGTGACGCGTTGGTGATTTCCTTCGTTTCCTATAGGCTGGGGAGGAACACATGATAACCATGTAAAACCACTAGATTTTCTGCGTACCACAGGACCAAGACTTATCCCACCAATCAATTGTTTCAGAAAACTGAAATTATGGAACTAAGGCGGATCTACTGACAACAATGTCTTTAATTTATATGGACTCGTCGTAACAATTAAAAAAACGCTCTAGCTAGACACACACCCTTGCTATGCAGTGGAAGAGGTGAATTAATACGCCCATTACTCCTAGACACATTGACCCCCAGATTCCTACCCACCCCTCATACCTTTTTCCTTCCCATAACTTCCCCTTCTTTCTTTCCTTAACAAAAACCTCCACACACCATCCCCAGAGATGACATAGGCCATAAGGGAAATGTTTTTCCTCAGGGCCTCCTGTGTGGAACTAATTAAAAAAAATTTAAAAAAAAGGTAGGTATGTATCGAAAAAACTTTGCCATAAATAATAATAATAATGGGATGTAACTATTAATAGTGAAAATACATCACTAGTTTTTTTGTCTATTTCTGGAAATCCATATATGTATTACGTATACATTCTAACTAAGCTTGCTGAAAAAGCTAAAAATAATTGAAAACAATTTATATGAAAGCGTTAACGTTGATAAATGGTACGTAGAAAATTTATTCTAAGATTATGAATCGTTTAGTTGAAAGGTAAAAAGGCCCTCGCTTGCTGACGGAGTTTAACATAATGTGGGGTGGGTTGTTGTTGTAGCATGTATTACGTTAGAAAAATTCTAGGGAGTTATGTAGGTACTGTTCAGTGATTATTCCGACCACAAATAACATTTCACATAGATTTTTCCGCACACAGATTTTTCCGGAAAAAGATTATTGCGCACAAAAATATTTTTATAATGTTTTCGGGTTTTTATTATAATTTTTTTTTATTGTTTTGTTTCTTGCTAGGGCAATCCCGATTAGTTACAGAACTAGTTGTAGGACGGGAGGAACTAACAATTCATAGATGGAAGGACATATTATAATTTTACGTAGGTATTTTGATATTAAAAATTAAGTTTCACATACAGTATAGACAAACGTAAAATACAGGTTAAGTAGAACAAACAAGAATAGAAAACAAATGAAAAATAAGGTTTGGATGATCACAAATAAATGGAAAAGAAACGAGACAAAATAGAACATGACAAGAAAATTACATAGTTTCATCCTTAAACTTACTACTTTGTACGTACTTTGCTTGAACCATTTCTCTGATTTTATTTTGCTGGATTCCCCCGTACATAACTGGAAGTGATTTATATAGTGTGTAGGCAATATAGTTCTGAGATTTTGAGTGTATTTGAGGTATGCCGATTTTATTGCTCTTTTCGAGTATTGTGAGTGTGGATATCTTGATTGTAAAGTGTAATGTTTTATTTAAATCTGTTTTGAATTGTTAAATATTTAATTCCCAGGGGATTCGCGATATAATTGTTTACAGTAGAATCAGTTACAGTTTACAGTTTGTTTAGAATCTAATCAAAATGCACCATTAAAAAATGGTTAATTTCAAGAGTGCCTAATATTTTTTAGGTGAGAAGCTACTTTTAACTAAATTTGATTTGAAAAACTTACATACTCTTGTTTATTGTTTTTATCGATTAAACCTTTAGACATCCTTGACACAGATAAGTCTATAATTATTGTAAACAATATTTTTTTTCAAATAAAGGGACGTTGAAATTTCAACAATCCATTCTTAAATATGAAATGAAAAATGCGGAGTGTTCTATAAGAGCGGTAATCTGTGCGCGAAAAGATCAGTGTTCGCAGTTTTGCTTGTGAGGAATAATTTTGTTCGGAATAATCAGTGCGCAATTTTCGTGGTCGGAATAATCCTAGTACTGTTAGGTACACAAAATCTTAATTATTTGTGTTTTATCGCGGAGGCCATAGCAGCATCCTTACAACATCAAACACAATTAAGGCTTGATCTGATTCTGGGTAAGGAAACAGCGACGAGAGGAAATAACAAAGAAAATGTAATATACGAGTTTACAGGATTAAACTAGCTCATGTTTAAATTAATTTTACCTCAATGACGTCAAAAAAATAACGGAGATTAAATTGTTTCATATTATTATTACTCCGTCTTCCATTTGCTGGTTTCGTCTTTTGGCTTCGTGAAAATTTAAGCTACTTTATCAACAGCACATAGCCCAGAACCTTTACTATGAGGACTTGATAAACTAAATCGACAAACAACCAAGCCTTGTGGATATGGTTTGAGAATTTTAGTACCAAGTATTATCGTTATTGATTTTTTGGGGTATTATTGTAGCTCTTCCTCCAAATTTATAGAGGGGAGGGCAACATGGCATGATACCTTAAAAAATTTTGGCCGTGAATCTTAAGTTATATTCAAATGGCTTAATTGCTTGTTGCTTATCAACCCCTAATGATGAAGGTCCTTGTCATAAGCATAGCTAATGGGGGGGGGGGGGGGGTGGTTCAAACGGTCGCTTGATCTTTTTAAATTTGAAAACCCCACAAGAGTTCCAACTGCTCCCAACCGTCTGCAGCCAGTGAGACTATTGCATTCCCAATTGGGGTATGTCGTGAGAATGAAGGGAAAGATATGGTGATGAGGGGAAGGTGGGGAGTACTATTTGCAATATAATAAATAACTAGCAATAATAAAAGTAATAATTTTATATTGAGGCATAAAAACCCTTTGTATCTGAGAAGGTTTAAAAGATTGTGAGGCACTCTACTTTCAAAAATACTTGGTGTATGTTTTATCTTTAGTAAAAAATTTAAGTGTAAATCCTTCCAACCATTGAGTAGGGACAGTCAATACTTTATCCCTTTCATCATTCTGACCCCTTGGTATGTTACAATCCCCCGTATAGCACCGTCCACCGAAGGTCGTCCGCAGGTGGCGCGGCTGGTGGATGGTTGAAGGGGGGCCGGGGTCAATTGAGCCTCGTTAGTGGACGGAGCAACTGCATCCATCATTACACCGCCATTACTCTGAGTGGGGCTGATTGGATTCTACGAGCAACTAATCAAACCTCATAAAAGCAGCGATTAGTCAGACGCAGTGACAGAACCAGAGCGATCTTATCCATCGAACAGCGACAGTCCAGCATCATTACGGCACTAGAAGTGATTTAAGATTTTGATAGCCAATTGTCTTGTGTTACGCTTCATCCTCTTTCGAGTAGCCTAAATTTTGATTTTATGGTGAACCCACATCAATTTTCAGGTTATTTTTTGGTTTTGTCAGACGCAGTGACAGAACCAAAGCGATCTTATCCATCGAACAGCGTCATTACGGCAGTCCAGCGTCATTACGGCACTAGATGTGATTTAAGATTTAACGTAACATTTTTTAAGATTTTACGTTAAGATTTTTTATTGTTATAATAATAATCATTTTTATTTTAGTAATTTGTACATTTAAGTTTCAAATTTATAATTAATTGTAATATTTTGTTTTGCAGCCAATTAATTATAATATTTCATATTCACTGCACATCCTTGTGTTATGTCTGTGAATGTCCTTGTTGTATAAGTACAATTTTATTTGAGAAGTATTTTGGTAGCATGTTTAATATTTTGTGGACAAATGTCATCGTGTTTAAGGTCAGCATCTGTTTCACGGTTAACCAATTTAATTCCTTTAACATTTTAATTATTTTCGAAAATCTATGTCGTCGAAGTATTATTCTCATTGCCCTGTTTTGGAGAACATGTAACTTATTTTGTTCTCTTTCGTTACATAGGAAAAGGTTACTTGAGCAGTAGCCTGAGGTGTGGAGCAATAACTGAATTGTTACACTTCCTCCTCTAACGAATAGCCTAAATTTTCCTCTTATGGTGAACCAACATCAATTTTTATTATGGCTGTTCCAAATTTGTTTGGACTGCATAAAAGCGTATAATTAACTGTTGTTTTAGTCAGGGTTATCGATGATCGCGCTTCTTTCTTATCGATGTTATCCATCGAACAGCGACAGTCCAGCATCATACCGGCACTAGAAGTGATTTAAGATTTTGATAGCCAATTGTCTTGTTACGCTTCCTCTTCTTTTGAATAGCCTAAATTTTGCTCTTATGGTGAACCAACATCATTTTCATTATGGGTGTTGCAAATTTCGTTGCGTCTAATTAGCTGTTTCTGTTTTTAATTAGGGTTATCAATGATCACACTTATTTCTGCTCAATAGCCAAATATCTGGATAGCCTGCACGTCAATTCAGATGATGGTTACTGCAAGATACCCAAAACCTCATAGGTGGAAAAAAGTTAAAAGGTTTTGAATTAAAAAGTAATGTATCTGAAATTAAATTTTTTAAAAGAATAATTTCCTTTTTATAAGTTTTGAAGGTTATTCCCATCAATGTAATAAATCATTGGAGAAGAAGATAATAATAAGCTAAACGAAAATATGAAAGAGAACAAGACACAGAAAAAGATAATGGTCGCAACTGGGACTCGAATCCAGAACTTCTCGTCTAACCGGGATCTGCACTTTACCAATTCCGCCATTGCCACCTTCTGTTAAACCGTCATATTAGTCAATCTCATATTATTGTAGGTAACTACCCTTCTTATTGGAAACAATCATTCTAAGAATTGGTTTGTTTGACTCGTTCGTTTGAGGTCGGAAAGGAATAAAGCAACGTTTTAATTCGTTTCTCAGATCATGCTTATGTTCGCAAATAAATGTATACGCAGTATAATACAAACACTGGTTATAGTATCGTTATTTATTTTTGTGGTGTTATACCGTGTTGCGCTACCTCCTTATTTAGCCAACGTTTCGGACATCGTTACAGCATCCATCATCATGGCTGATTGTAGTATGTTAATCTAATTCTTCAATGTACCGACATAACTTGTATTTACATCTAAAATGATGGTAACTCAGATTTGTATCAATGTATTTGCTTTCATCCTATAAAACGCGTCTATTTTAAGAGCATTTGATAAAACCAACCGAAAAAAATGCCCGTGTTCTTTGAAGAGAAATCGATCCATTAATTTTGCAGTCTGGTCACGTTGATTACTTTTTTCATGTAAGGGGAGGGGGGGTTCTATGAATCAGCCAATCGTCTACGTCAAAGCTTTACATCCAGACCAGTTATCCCTATAAAGTTCGATTAGTTATTGAGTAAACTGGAGTCACTCCACAAAAGAGTTATTCTCTTTCTTCGAACCTTGAAAGTTGTTGGGTTTTATTGGTTTTGATCTTTTGCGTAGTTCTCGATTGGTGGCTGGTTGTCGGCTGCAGGCTTGCCTTATTAGGGGCAGCGGCAGAGTAGGGTGATCTCTGCACCGTACTGGGTCAAGAGTTTGCACGGTCGCTTTTCTGTTTCTCCGTATGAGCTGTGTAGCGGATACAGAGAAAGAACCCGGTTTTTACCATAAATCGAGAATAGTAGAGCTTCACTGTTACTACTTTGGAAGTATTCGCACTAGAACTTCGGAGAGAACCTCTGCTGGAATCGTGATAAACTTTCTTGCTGTTTTCATCTCTCCATTCGTGTTGATGTATCTGATTATGCTGCTTGTATTATTTTCTAAATAACCGACATGAATTATTCCAAATCACCATAACATTATGACTAACATGCTGTCCTCGCAGTGTGGCTGTGAAACGGCGCACTATTTTCAAATATTATAAATAATAAGTTAAGCTCTCAGCCGGGCTGGTGTCGCTAACTCGCATCAAACGCTATCTGCAATCACATCATAAATAATGGTTCATGTCTTCCCGTAATTAGCTTCCAATTCAACAACGGCCATGTACAGTGACTGTATAGTCCGTGCAATGTTCTAGCTCGCCCTTCCCTGTTGCAATCACGATTTCCACATCTCTTAGGGCCGCTCCTTTCAATATCAGCGATATTTTCTTATTAAATCCAATGACAGGTTGTGATTCCTAATACTCTATTGAAATTCATATTAAACTCTGATGAAATATTGCTTTTAAGAAAATTGATGCCTCTTTTATGCATTCAACAAGTTCTACCACAAGGGAGAAAAGCCATATTTTCAAAAGTAGATACTATGTTAGATTAGACTACTAGGCATTTTTTCCAATATTCATGCAGTTCAATTGCCACTTATATTATTACATTATTCGTATTTATAAAAGGAAAAAGTGCAGATACATGGACACAGTATAATATGTTTACCAACGTAACAAGCTAACACGAGTTCCTTCCCGTTCAAACAAACTGCTGTTGGCACCTAGTAAAGAATGTGTCCGTTAGAGAAAACCTGGCGTAGTTTATGGCACTCTTACTTCCTTCTCATTGTTGGAGTATTGATTGTTAATAAATCTGCTAGCGGTTACCTTTCTTCTACAGGCTGCGGTAGTTACTTGATGCAAAAGCAGGTGCGGATTAATTTAATGAAAACTTCGCTGGATGTTGTCTTTTCTATCTGCTGATGATCTGCAGTTATATTTGAAAATAATTTAACCATAGGTTACGGAATTTACATACGTGAAGTTTTTCCAAAAAATCTGCTCTTAACTTAACACCATAGAATAAAGATTAACACAAGAAGTGTTTTTGGGCGTTTTTCATGACCCAATTTAATTTATTTTCTTTCGAAACTGTGTTTCATCATGATTACGATATTCAAATGGGTAGGTGATATACAATTTCAGGCAAGTGTAAGAGAGACAGACTGCGTTCTGAATGGTCTAGAATTAGAAGGTACTAAGTCATTAGTAGCACATTTGTTTCCATTCGAATTCGTATGGAAGGTAGTGTTATATTCTTTATTCTATTCCTAAGACCTAACTGCTTACAGTCCGATAACTTCCCTCTTTTTTATAATGACCCATTTGACCTATCCCCACAAACGCTCTTTCTGTTGGGATAGATTAGGTTTTAAAGATCCATGCACACATTACATAAAGCTTTTATTTTCGATTGTACTTAAAAATTGTTTATATCTTATCCCAGTCCAGCTCTTGTTACCGTTATGGGAGTGACCATGCAATGCACGAACTGCTTCTTTGCACCTGTTCCTTTCTCCCAACAATCGTTCTCTGTCGTGATCACCTCTGTCCCACCAGCACTGTAATGCACCTTCTACTTAACAACCATCCTTAGTCTGCAGTTTGAATGCAAACCACAACAACCTGCCAAATTTCATAGTTGTCTGCGTGGTTGTTAACACCACACAAAAAACATTTTTTATTTATGTATTGTTCATTTCATCATTTTTTAACTTAACATATACCTGTTTCATATTTTGTGAAAAAAACTTTTGTTTAAATTTTGTATAGCCTTTTCTTGGGTACTTTAATGAAAAAATTATTTTCGACTTATAAATATGATTCAAACGGTGACCCGACAGTTGATCCGTCAACAGTTGGCCCCCCGAAATGGTATTTTCTACTAAATTATAATTTTTTGTGCATTTTTTACCAATTTCAAATGTAAAACCGATTTGGTACGAAAATTTGTATGAATATCAAACAGTGTCAATTTTTTGTACTTATACAGTATACAGACAAATAGTTTTATCCTTGATGCATTTGAATGAAAATACGTTTCATACTTTTGTTATTCGGCTGTAGGTACATTCTCTCTGCAGTAGTAGTTAAGATTTCCCGATCAAATTTTTTCGCGACTGATCAGGTTAAAGACTCTATCAAACCATTGCAATTAGCAACAGTGTTTTTTCCGGTAAATATTTTGTATTAAATTACGAGAAAAAATTCTGAACACGTAATAGAACTTATATGTACTCGTAATACAACACGGCATAACAGATATTCTAGCACAGCATAGAATGACAAGAAGAATGGTGTCCTTAAAAGAAATTTCTAGAATATCTGTTCTGTTGTATTACGAGTACAGAGTACATATAAGTTCTATCACAAGCTCCGATTTTTTTTTCGCGCAATCTAATACAATTTATAGAAAAAAAATACTGTGGCTAATTGCAATGGTTTTAAGTCTTAACCTGATCAGTGGCGAAGAAAGTTGATCGGGAATTTTATCACCTTAACTACTACTTTTACTGGTGGAGATCTGAAGCTGAATGGTTGAATGAACCATGAAGGTGGATCCGATAACTGTTAGATCATTCATTATTATACTGGTCAAAGCACCAAGGGTAAAATCAATCAGGTTTTTGTGTAGCACCGTAGTCAATGAATAATCAATGAGAGTTATTTTGGTTTTATGTTGACGGTTTTAGGTGACAAAAGCATTGTGTTTAGTACTATTACATTTTCACAAATGGGTAATCTCGGAAACAATGGTGGTTAGATTGTTAGATAGTGCGGTAATATCACCTAACTATATATTAATTATCGAAAATAATGGACTCTTTTGGAAGAATTGTACTGGCTGCCACACTTCGCTTAGAAGTAAAATTCATAAAAACTCACACGCTTTCAGCAATCTCGAAATACACGTAACTTGTAACCTTCGCTGCGTTCGAGAGAACCATGCGATCATTTATCAAAGAGAAGAGAATATTGAATAATCATTGATTGACGAACCGTGGCTCAGTGAAATTTCACACCGTTGTTTGAAATATCCACAGCGCAACCTTTAAGATTCAGCTATTGTCGTAAGTATTTCGATAATAATAAAGAATCGTAGACGCAATCGGAAAAAACAAATGCTTCCTCAATAATTTTTCCAATTTCTCATATTCAGTGAAAATCTTATCAGTCCCTAAGTCTGTACCTTGGGAAACTCTACAACACTTTATTTGAAGCTAGTATTTAAAAGCAAAGCAATTCCGTATTAATAATAAAGCCCAACAAATTAATTACCAGTTGCTTCCCGTTGAGGCACACAGAATTTTCAGATGGATTATTTTGCCTGCTATGTTTGAAAAGTAATGCTTTTAATCCTGCGACAGTAATCCTTCAACAAGACATAAGGAGCATACTTGAGTAGATACTCATACCACACAGAGGGAATAAATTATGTCAAAAGCTACAACCCGCAAAGCGAGAAACTGCCAAGAACTAAGTAACCAAGTGGTACGTTGAGAATGCGGCTTATTCAGTTTTACACCAGATGCAGAGTGTTTAAAAAGATGGAAACGAGATTTCGCCCAGTCTCTCGATCGAGGTACATTAGCCGATTGGCTGCACTCACTTAGCTGATTAAATTATTATTTTGTGGCTTAAGCGAATAGACTCTCTTGCCACTTCTGGTCGCTCTATCACTTTCACCAACTTTACTGGTTTACAATACAAAGGCTTGATAAGTAAGTTTGCTACAACATTGTCTGTTGGAATTGCTAACCAATGCTTGAACACACAAAGGCTTCCATGGTCTTTTATATGAACATTGGCTTTATCTTAAGAAAAATGCTCTTATTCTAGTGGATTTTCTGCTTAACAAAAAGTACCCATTATAAGTTATCACAATTAATGTAATGATAACTATTATAAAAATTGAAACATTCAAAAATATCCCTTGATATTCTTTTTTATCATTTGTTTCTGGCGTACATCACCTATTCTTTCCAGTATAAATATATGAAATCTTGCACCTGTTTTTCTGTTCTTCGCTCTATTATTGTTTACTTATTTTAGAAATCACAAACATTGCATAATTCATTAACAGATCTGTCCGCAGAATGAGAGAGAAAGTGGGTTCTCCGCGCGCCGGAAAATCTACTGCAATTATAACATGATAGTCCGAGAATAAAACAAACTTTAAAAGTGAAACTAGTTACTTGGTTCAATGTGCCAATTGAAACTGATGATATAGCACTTACATCACAATAAGCAATGAATGTTTACTAAATATTACAAGTTGAATGACACTTAATATTTGTCACATCTTTTTTTTAATCAAAACTTTTCTAATTTGAAATTAATGATCTGTGCAGAATTTTAATGGAATCATAAGAGGCTTAACATTTATTTATCTACCCTATTCTCCTTGAAGACAGGATACATAAAATGTAGTAAATAATAAAATGGCTGGTAATATAGGGCATTAATAGTACTCTTATAAAACTAGTGGATCCCGAAATTTGATAACTGCAGAAATCGTTGATAAAAGTAAACCCTGTCTCAACTCTTAGACGGGGCATTACAAAGTTGTTAAAAGTAATAAAACTACTCAGTTACTTTACCTTGCTCTTTCAGTTAACATTTTCACTGTATCCGAGGTTACCTTTGACCACTCCGAGTGAACTTATTGCCATGCAATTATTTACCGTGGCATGTGCAATGCACATTTACAGTCCATTCCAAGCGTGGAAGTGAATTTTACGGCATGTAAGCGATCTTCATGAATCAGCCATTGGCCATATTAAACATTAACCAAAAGTGCAATCGGCAAAACACTGCAGGGTATTGGCACTACAGTGACTACAGGCATTGTATAATCATTTGAAAAGGTCACGTCGAATATTATCGAGCCGATTTAGAATCTTGCCAAATAATATTTTATCAGAATTTGGTCAACGCTGTTTAGACAACATTAACCTTTGGTCTGTTATTTTTTATAAAATATAACAATCAAAGAGTTTTCAATTGAGGAAACGAGTATATCCGCCAATAATGTCGTGAGAACTTTGTGTTAACAATGTTAGGAAAGTGTAAAATAATTCATTACCACATTGCAAAATACGCAGTCCTTGGAAGCTTGTCGAATGGTTAATTCCGTATAAAACAATTTAAAAAAACGTATTGTTCATCAGTCATCAACAACAGAGAAAACATCACAATATGTGATGTTTACTAATCATTTAACAGTTACAGTAGCAGTGTTATTTGAATTATTGAGCAATGGTCGAAGCCTGATCCATGGGGAACCCCCTTTTCTTTGTTAGAGCTTTGTAAGTGGTATAAAATGCCACGGCATTACGAGTATGTTATCTCATTCTGGAATGCAGTCACAATTCACAATCCAACAATAAGCGGAATGGTCGGGAATATGTGTATTTAAAGCTTTTTTTTTCGCTGCACAGTGCATTGGAATCCTCTGGATCCATTCACACGGTCCGGTGGCTGCGGGACTGAGTTATGCAATGCTGGTTCATGTGCCGCCCACTGGGTGCCGGTACTACCAGTATCCAGTCTGTAGTATGCCTGGGAGTACGGTAACTGCCATTGTGTGTAAACTGGTACTCGTAGTACGGACAGGTTGTACGTGCCCTTTCATTGTTCTACGTTCTATGGTAGAAGTAGCACAATCACCCGCAGCCTCCGACGACTAAATCAACGGATGACACAATCAGAACCGAACTTAGTTAGTCTGCCTTTGTCATTGCAAAAGTTCTACTACACCGGTGTTATAGGAGTATTTTAGTCATCCAATTATGTCTCTGTTTTAATATATCCCTCACAATGCATGACAAAATACAGAATTTTGAGAAACAAGCATTAAAACAAACGTTAAAGATATTTTATCAACAACTAACGCTAAATTTTATATGTTTGAAATGTTGTTTCGTTATTGGACTGTTTTCGATTATTTTAAAATTAATATTACGTATTCTGGTCCTGGTTACTGGTTTTGAATTTATAGTAAACTTTGCTTTAAATATTCAAAGAGCATTATTGTATTATTTTCAGTTGGTTTGATGTCGCAATAATTAAATTTAAAAAAACTTAAATATTTAATCAAAAATGTAAAATTTTACTTATGCACTGCAAGCACACGCTGGAATGTGTGTTTGTATTATAAAGTTCTTCGCCTAACTAGACTTTTATTGGTGTTCGAAAATTTGTACTCTATTATTACCATTATACTACTATTTTGCCTTATATTTTAGTCTTACAACATACATTATTAACAATAATAATACATATAGTTGCTTCTAGCCGCTAAAATAATCGTGTATGCACTATTTCCACCGTTGTTCAACTTTCTTTATTTAATGATACAATTTAATGTAAATTAAATCGAAGGGAAACATGTTCTCGCAATGTTCAGAGAAAAATTAACGTATTTAATTATCTTTGTGTTTTCTAACGTATTATTGTATAGAAGAAAATATTACTAAAAATATATTCTTATTGCATAAGAAGGGCGCGTAAAGGAATTATTTGTTTGGAAAGGGAAAATATTTCTGAATTCCAAGAATGTAACAAGTCAAGAAAATTAGTTCGCTCATTCAAGCTTCCGAAGGTAATGGTGGATACAATTGTTGCAATGTTCACGTAAAATTGTTCACTGGCCGTTTACCGGATCTTTTTTCCAGCAGTTACAAAAAGAAAACACAACAGTTCTGCAAGACTACTCAGATGAAAACCGCGATTTGCTTTACGTTTCATAACTGAACACTACAAATTTAGTCAATTTCTCCACGGTACTTAGTGCAAAGACTGGCACTGTAGTTTTTACCACAATTATATCCCTTTCTTCTGGTATTCGATTCGATTTTTCTATTACATCGTGATTATGTGAAAGAAGCAGGCATACAACGTGCAACAATGTCAATATAATATAATATACATTATAAACACGATTTTCAGTGGAGAAACAGGGCGGATCCGAAAGTTGATGCAATAATTTAGCGGCTTTTTCTACACTTGTCATCTTAGAGAAGATGTCCGGATATCTGAAGGTTACAAGTACAATTATTATTGACTATTGACCAATCCATTGAGAAACTGCTAATAAGTACTTTATTGAGACTTCTCTTTGTATTATTTTTGTTTCTTACAATGTTTTTTTATAAGAGGTTAAATAAATAAATAAAAATATTTTTAAGACTCTGCAATAACATATTTTCCCGTGTGTTTTTACAATTATTTCACAATTTGACAATATGTAGGTATATAATTATGTTTCCCGCTTTTAAAATGTTCATTCGTATGAAGTAAATTTTTATGACACTTTATTTGCCAGCATTATTTGAACTGACCCCAAAAAAGATTAAAGTTTGATTAAGTTCAATCTCACCAACTTTAGTATGTTAGTTGAGAAACTCCATAAATTAGTTTGTTTTTGAACATTAGTAATCAACGGGAGTTGGCAGGGTCCCCTATTTCCTGTGGAAGAGAAAGTTTGGAGCCATTTCTGTGACACAATTTTATTTTCCAGACTCGGTTGCTTTGGACCTCTGCCAAAGCCTGAACCTTTGTGGGTGTACTGTGTGGAATCCATTCATGAATAAAATCATTCAATAGCCATTTCGTAATACACCTCCTCGATTTTAACTGCTTGCTCTATACTTTCAATGGCCCCGCTTTTGTGATTTATTAGAACACCAAATTCGCTGTTGATAGTATTTTTAGTTCATTTTACCACAAATTTTGTCAATTGCTCTTCTGTTTTATTTTATTTACTTTTATCTTTAGATATACTTAGTTACATAACTTTAACTACTTGAAGTTCTGAGCTGTTGTTAAAGATCGTATCTTTTTGGAAGTGTTTTGTATTGGGTGTAATTTATAATTGTAATGATTTGCCTTCGATATCTTCTTTCAACATGTGCTTATATGATTAATCTTTTCGAATATCGTGATGCTGTTTGACGGCAAACTCCATGTTTTAATCTTCCAATCGTCCTTGCGCATCCTATTGCGCCATAAACGGGCATTTATTTATTAATTTTGAGAATCAATTTGTATTCATTAAGTCAGACACATTTATATTTAAATATTATTTAATGTAAGTAACTGCAGATCCTGACAGCCTTGAACATTCTCTTCTAGAAACAATTAATGTGGTTTTTGCACCATACATTCTGCATTCCTTCATACCTGCCAGTAGCCGATTGTTGGTTCCTTGGTTACTGTTAATAGGCCAAGATGTCATGAATTACAAAGGATATGCATAATAATACATATTCTATACACTGGTGATTATGATTATAGTATCAGTGAAATCACTATTTTCGATTAATCTTTTCTATACATCGGTTTACATTATGAATACCAAAAAATATGCTAGCTTTTTCTGCAGTTTAGCTTGAGTAAAACTAAAATAAAACCGTTAATTACGTTATAAACAAAAATAAACTAAAAACTACTAATAAATTATTAGCTTAAAAACTACTAAATGGATTATCGTTGATCGTGTCATCTGCCCTGATAATAGACGCTGTAATGCTTTCCGAAACTTTTTCTAAAGATGGAGGTAGTACAACAAGGCATAATACCCCAAAAATAAATCGCAATAAAACATTTGGCCGTGTAAATCTCAAATCTATAATCTAAACCTACTAAATAATATATTTTTTTAGTAGAAAACTATAAACGCATATAACAAACAAAAATGTTATAAAAAACGTTTATGGCTGAGATTGTTTGTGACAATTTCTCTCGAATAACTTTTTTCTTTCTTATAAAATTTTGGCAAAATAAATTAAAATCACTTTTGCGCTAAAAAATCGACCTGGACTCAAAGCAAAAATTTCTGGACTCAACTCGAATCCAATTCTGAACTTGCTTAGCTTGCAAAGCGATTTTTATACTATAACCTATAATCAATAATCATGGTGATGGAAGTCGTACAAATAATGAACATATTTTTGGCTTGTAGTTATAATGTTCCTCTTATTTCACACAGTACGTAGACTTTACAAGAAAATCTCTTATTTGCGGCTAAAATGCTATGCTGAACTAGGCCTGCATAATTTTTGATAGTTGACTGACGAGATTTCACTTCTCTCACAGATTTTCTTGCTTATTAACTGCATTTTTCTTTCAAACTCTCTTCGCAACACTTTCATGCCACATCTGTCCCATTTCAATAACGTCGGAGTTGTTTTGATAGTCTTGAAAATGATAATATGTGCCATCAAACCAACGGGTTTAAAACTGGTTTGGATAGCTCGAGCATCAAACAATCTTTAATCCTACTAGTCTACAAACTAATCGTTTGTATAGGCTTGTTATTATGATCGGAGCTTAATCTTTGTGTACCGTTAAACAAGCGTTAAATACATAACTTCTTCCACCGTTCTAAAACAAGTTTGCCTTGATCGTACGCCCGATACAAGGACGCTTCATCGACCATCTTGTTTGTAGTCTCTTGTCTCAAGTGCTGCGGGTACCTGATACCAGCTACCTGTTGTAGTAAGGCACACTTCCCCATACCAATGCTCAATGTTTTCATAGAATATAATATGTGGAGCTTCAGCAAAGCTTGCTGTGTTTGAACATCTCATGGTTCATAAAATCATAGTCTTTATTGTACTTTTCATGCTTATTCAGGAATTGGTGTCACGCTCAACTAGTGTGCTTTACTGTAGACGCTTTTATAGCTGATGTTTCGGAATACTTTAGGTAATGTCTATTAAACCCATATTCCGGGATGTTGTAGACTGTTAAATAATGAAGGGAAATGACCTAACTTGAAGAACGGCAATAATTTATTATATCAAACGGTGGGGTACGCTACACTTTACAGTAATATGCAGGGTGTAACAGCGCTTAGGTACTTGAAGATTTTTTATCGACGTGTCGCGGAGTGTGATCAGTGGCGACGTATAATTGAAATATACATATTTTTGTTTTTATTATAAAAAAATATCACCGGACAGCAAAATGACATCTACTTTTTGTACTGCTATTATTATGCTCTGGAATCGCTGGTTAAATCCTTCGGGTAAGTACATGCTGTTACTCTGTATATATTATTCTGTCCGCATTACAATATTTATTAAAACTAGCAGTTGGTGACCATTTTATAAATCCGATAGAAACTGGTTCCAAAAATAGCCGGTTCCTCGGATCCAGTTACAGCTAGTCACCGGGACAAAGTAACCGCTATAGGCAATGACGTCATATATAATATATAGACTCGTGGTATTATTATTCACAACTGCCAGTTACAATAATAATCATATATTATCATCAATCTTTCCATACCCGGAGAGATTCACGAGATTACAAATCCAATAATACTTATGCCTGCCAGCCGACGTTTCTCGCGCTAGCTGTTAACGTAGGTGGCGCCATCTTTTGGCATTATTGGCTACTTGATTGAATTCGATCCTATTACAAAAAGTAGCTTCTTAACAAACTTCAAGTACGAAGATGGTTTTCCATAAGCCGCCGCGTCAGAGATGTATTCGAAGTCGGGTTTTTAAATTTCAACCGTACAGCTGCAAGGCTATTAATAACGTCCGACAGAGCTCACAGAAATTTACTGAATAACCTAAAATGGCACGATTTTCATCATTATAATAATGAACGTGTAATGTATGTGTAAAACGGTATAATTAAGACTGATTCAGTAAATTCCAACGCCTTGAATAATGTTCTTCAAATTTACATTTAACAGCTAACACATTTATCAGCTGTGATCATTTTAATGTCATCTCTTCATGACGCTATTTTAGTCCCATATTTGTTCTTATTACATATTAGTTTAGTGAATAACTAATCACTCAGATTATTTCCTGTTCTTGCTGCTGATTCATATGCCCTATTTAAAATTAAATCATAATTTAAAAAAAACATTATTACCAAATTTTATTTGTAAAAGGCGGTTGTTTTTTTAAAAAACAATTATGCAACTAGATTTGAAAGTTCATAATACAGTTAATATTCAATGCTAATGTTACAATTAATAATGTACCCATATTTTGATTAAAATTCAAAATGATATTTCAAATATTAAATTTATTGGCATAAATTAATTTCAGGAAGGGAAATTATTAATGGACGCAATTATACGTACTTCTTAGATATAAATATATAATATTGTATATACCAAATTATTTTTATTGTACCGTTATGGTATTTCTTATGCCTTCCTGCTTTATGAGATTAAATTCGGTGTCATTTTATTAAATAATTTATACAAAATACATATGTACACTTGACAATCGTCTAAATTAATTAAATATCTAAACGTGTTTAATTTATAGCGCGAAATTATCAGGATTCGACACATGAAATGGAATATTATTCAAAGTCATTGAAATTTATTATTAGAAACGAATTTTTCGAAAGGAATTGAAAATCTTTGCAAGGTTCTCTAATCGTGTTTTGAATAATATATTATTTTATCTAAGAAAGCACTTGAAAAGTTTTTTCAAAATTATTTATTTATGTTTTTTCTTGTTTCAGGTAAGTTTCTACTGATCTCTTCTTGGTTTCTTTGCTGAAAATGTGTTCACCATGATCTTCGGTAATGTATTTTTGGAATTGAAAATAATAAATGATTTTGTTTCACAAACAAAATTTATTGATTAGATTCCTCGGTTTGTAGTTGGTACGATATATATAAGAGTATGGTTACCTGCCAACGCCACACACCAGTTAATTTAATCTCACCAACTGAAAGTATCCAGATGTAAATAAATATTTATTTGAGGTTTACGTGTTGTTGAAAAAGTTGCGTCGAGAGCTTCTATTTATTCACAAAGATATTTATATAAAGCTAAAACATCATTGGTTTATTAATTAATTATGACTACATATTTTGTACAACTGTAGATATGTTTTCCAGAACAAAATAAAAAATAAATAAAATTAACCGCTCACATACAGGAATCGATAGACATCCCCCGGATTTTATTGATTTTATCTGAAAATTTAATGTTTTCTGTAGGTACTATTTAAATTAATAAATTAACTTCATTTTTTTAAATTTATGAGTAAAATCTCAAATTATAATATTTAATTAAATGAAGACAATATTAGCGAAAATCAATCGAAAATCTGGAGACAGAAAAATCAGAAAAAATATATTGGCACCTCTGGGACAGACCCAGGACTCTTTGCTTACATGGCAAGTGCACTACCGATTGATCTAAGGTGTCTATATTTAATTTGGTCACTTTTAACTGTATCATAGTTCGACTAAGAACCACCAACATTATCTTCATTTTCTTAACGTACATATTATTGGCTGCTATCTTTATATATGATTGCAAGATTCAACTCGATCTGAGAGGTGCCATATCTTTTTCTGGTTTTTCTGTCTCCAGATTTTCGATTGAGTTTCGCTAATATTGTCTTCATTTAATTAAATAATAATTTAACTTTTACGATCTTCTTTCACCGGGCTAACAATATTGTGGAAGAGTGGAAGTGGAAGAGCACCTGAATGGAATATGGTATCATTCATAATTGAAATGTTGTTTGAAATGGCTTTAGCCAGTTTAGTGATCAAGTCTGAATAGCAAGGCACTTCCACGCCTTCCTCCTCCCCATCTCCTTCTCCTCCACACTACCTTCAGTCTCAAAACATACCATAGCCAGTTTGGCATACCCAATTTTTAAGGTACTCTTGCCTCTCTTTGGATGTTATGTCATTTCAGTATACATTTTTAATTATTTATTCAATATCATTTTTTAATTATTTTATTTAGTTGTTATTTATCCTTTAATTGAGTAGGTTTTTGTAATTTTATCTACCTATTCGTATGTTAACTGAATTTTTATAACTTGATTATTCTCACGTAAATGAATAAAGGAAAAGCCTTGGAAAATTCCTGTCACTCAGTGGTGCCAAAGATGAACAGAGTGGGAACAACGGCCGTTGTTCCACTACTATTTTATTTTTGTTTTTTTTTATTGATCTATATACGTGATGTTTACAATATATTATTCGATTGATCAACTGTCGCCAAATGCACAAATGCGCTCTTTCCAACACACCTCTCCGACCAACAAGCGAGTCGAGCGTTACTAAACAAATCATTTAGCTGATCGGAGACTCAGATTGATCGATCGAAAAGTTGGGAGCAACGGCCGCAAGACTGCCCTTTAGACGGCTAAGAGATAGGAATAGGTACGAGAGGAAGCAGAGCTGAAGGTTTTCCTCCGCGGTTGTTGAAAATAATTTACATCACAGCTATAATACACAAGCAAAATCACCAACAATCTTTTGGCGTCTCTGCTATCGTGGCTGTTTGGTAAATTAGCATCTTCTACAAGAATGAACTGAATACTGATGACTGAATATTGATTCTTAGATTCACATGTTCAGTGAGCATAATCAACTGACATGCTACAATGCCAGGCGTGTAGAACAGATGCCGTTTCGCTTATTAGATATCAAAGTGTCTCGAGACAACATGCGGCATACTGCGAAATATTAACTATTCATTATTAGTTGCGAGTGGTATGCCAACACGCTGGTACTAGATCTGCCATTCGCAAGTCCATTGGATCTCCAGCCTTTCTCGTTTAACATCAGTTGAAGTAGTAATAATTATCATTGCTTCAGCCATTGGTGGCTGCGCATTTAACATTCAGGGAAAGTGGTAATGTGACTTGACAGTTTCCCTTTAAATATGTACATCTGTTGGTTTGATTGGCGGAGATTGCAGACGCAAAGAGCGCCGATAACAATTATCTGGATTGATGAGTGTGAAATACAAAGATGGCATGTAATCATTAGTGCTAGCACTCCACAGAAGCCGCCAAGAAAGTTTGCTGGTTTCAAACAATTAATTTTTGCACAGCTAAACACTCTAAACAGTATGATAAACTGATCTCTCTTGTACTATAGGTAGTTAAACCAACTGTTGGCTGACGTTCTAACTCCACCGAACACTGATCGAAAGGAACAACTGCACCTCAGGCTGATAATACCTAATAGAAACGTTTTTCGAAAACCTCCAAATAACTTATTATTTATGTACACCCAACAATGAAATACAGAAAAGACATAAGGTTGATAATTTTTTTTTAGTCAGTTATCGAACGATTCTGCTACAATTGCATTCAAGTTTTGCGTTTATTAGTTATCGTTTATTACAAAAAAATGTTCCATTCCATCTACGTACCTTGTTTTTTGATAGATGTCTTTTAACATTTTTAAAAACACTAGACTAACAACTAATTTCACTAATTCACGTCAATCAGTATGTAACAATTCACTTCACGAGTTCACATCAAACACAGTGTACGAAAGAAATGAGAATGATACATGTGACAAGCAAGGAATAAATATTTCAGGGGAATCCCCAACCGAGCAATAGTTAGAGCTAGGAACGAAAATAAAACAACAGAATTTTTGGAGAATTCCGACCAACCGACCCTTAGAGCTACGAAAATATAAATAACATACAGTGTTTATGTGTGAAATATTTTTGTGGCAATATTCTGTTTTCACGGTCACGGGTCGGGTGTCACCCCCCAGCTACGCCACTGGCTCTAGGGGTTAAGTTAAGTTATCAGCTTTCTGTGCACATATTATTTCCTTTGTTGCATTAGTCACATTGCTATTCCGTTCCGTGGATTGGACCCGATGTCAAAGATATAGAAAGTCGTTTCGCCATGTATTATGCCACCAGTGAACCGCGGGTATTGTTCGTGACCTGCAAACAACATCTTTTCCGCAATTCACCTAGTAATTATGCATAAAAATCAGTGATCTTCTGAACGACACCATGTCTATTGAATTTTCATTCGACTTTGCACACTTACTTTTGTTAAACTTTAGTTATTGCCTACACAGATAAGTTCCCAAAGATTTTTCTGTTTTCAGTATGCGTTTAGCCACATTCTGAAGGGAATAATTAGAATGTTTTGCTATCGACTAAATAATATACAACTTTACAGTAGGGATTCTCACACTTTTTTAATACATCTATAATGGCTTCTCAGAATTTGCTAACCATTTCGATGAAATAGACAACATGTTTAATAAAAACACACTAAGGGCCTCCGCTCATGGAGAAACTGAAAAGAAACCGGTTCTCAACGCAATTACAAAGGCGATATTTTTCTGATCTGACACGTCAAAACTTAACAGTTCGTGGCAACCTGTCAACAATGCAACAATGATGAAAATAATGCAACTAAAAAACCAGCACTGCTGGTCGCCGTGGCAGTGGAGTTTCAGTTGCATTGTTGACAGTTTCAGTTGCAATGGTAGCGGCTGACTACTGCAATTGCGTTGAGAACTGGTTTCTTTTCAGTTTCTCCATGAGCGGAGGCCCTTTTACACGATCCGTGATGAAATCCTGAAACGAGTAGACTCCTTGTTGATCTGGGACTCGAAGCTAGCATTCAGAAACCAATACCAACACATTATCAATCAGGCCAATAGAATGCTCGGTTTTATAACTAGAATCACCAAATCGTTCAAGAACCTCAGTAGCTTCAGAATCCTGTACTACTCATTTGTAAGAAGCATCTTAGAGTACAGCTCCGTGATTTGGTCCCCACACTATAATAAAAACGGAAGGGGATATACAGACGTACAATTTTTAAAGATCTGATAGATATAAAAATGCTATTTAATTTAATTTGTGGTCTACATTTCTTTAAAGCGCTTTGAATTTGTTATAACAGCTGTGAAACTGGTAAGAGACAAGCAAATTTATCTATTCATCAATTAATAATTCATTTATCCAGAATTAATTACTTACAAAAAATATACTGGTTTATTAAAAAACACGATAGCCGTGGTTCATAATTAAATTAACAATAAATAATTCATTATTTAATAAGAAAATAATACTATTTAAATCTAAACGAAACAGAAATCAAATTAACACACAGAAAATAAAAAAGTAACATTGTGCACTGATTTTTTTAATGTAATTTTTATCGAACTCGTATTTTAATCTCAGAAAGAACAAAATTATTCTTAACTTATTTTCCCCGTAAAAATATTTCGCTAAAACTTTGTCCTTTCAATTATTTTTCAATCAAACATGTGTAAACCGTCAACCCGTGTTACTTGTGGTCTTAATTGTTTGCCATAAATCGGAACTTGGAACACACGTGTGAATGTGTATGAGACGAATGGGTTTCTTTGTGTAGTCAGCTCTAGGGATTTGTATGAAATAGTCTGTTATCCATTGTTTGTCAATAGGAACTATCGGCGGGCACATCGCTCGGGACCGACACGGGTTGGCGAACATCGTTTGTTGTTTATTGTTTAAAATTATAATGGGGTATCTTCACAAACTATGAATACCGTTAAAATATGTGGAAGATTTTAAGTTAATTTTTCTGATTCTGATCATTATATTAAAAATGTGTAATTTTAATATTTTCATTCCTAAACGGTTCCAAGTGGCTACGACGTCATTATGACATAGAAACCGCCACTGGCTGTAAGACGGCTGTCACCATGGAACTATGCAATATCCATACTCTTAGGCTGTCACCAATGTTGCCCGGCGTGACGTCAACGCCGCCGAATTCACAAACAAAACGAACATGTCGTTTTGGCGGCAAATCGAAAATGTATTCGTCAAAATAAAAATAAAACTAAAAACTCACTTTTTCCTAATTTATTCGATGTAAAAAAATATAAAAAATTGTTAAAATACCCTATTATTAGCCCTAGATTTACATCTACTACTATTTATATAGTGAGAAAATTTATAGAGTCTAAGAAGAAAATATGGCGCAAAAGTGAATGGTAGAAAACGTCGTGGACGCCCGAGGAATACATGGCACGATCAAGTGAACCAGATACTTGAGTAGGGAAATGTCAAGAGCCAGAATAAAATAAGAGTATGTATGAGACGATGTATGAACGTGAATGAGGCAAGGAGTGTGTGCCAAGATCAAGCTGTTTAGCGGTGTGTCCTCTCTGCTTGCGGAACGGTGCGATGGTAAGTTATTTAGGTGGCTGCTTTTACGTTCTATCAATAATGGTCAATTGAAAGGGAATTGATTTAGATATACACATTCATACAAGAGTTTCATTGTTTGCATTTGCGCCCAAACTATGAACAACTATAATAACTACCACACAATTACATTATGCGAATTTCTGTGGCAAATTAACAATAGCCCACTTCCATTATCACACGCCACATGTTAGTATAGCCCATAGGTACCTACATTAACTAAAACTTACCTCCATTGCTGATTTAATTGGAAAACTAAAAGGTAATTTCGTACATTTTTTTATAAACGAATGTGGGGTCATTAATATTACGACATACCACTGCTGTAAATATGTTACCTTGCAGAACAACGATATTCAAATATATTTTTTAATATCTGTTTATTAAAATAATAACTGAAAAGTTTCCTCTTTTAAATATTGGGAAAATTTAATCTTTTATAATTTAAATAATATAAAAAAACTAATATTTTCTGGTATTTAGTTTGTTTATAATGTTTGGTTTGATTAGGACTTCACTATTTTTTTTTTCACTTTAACAATTGTTTTCTAGCTCTTGAATCTGTCGAAATTTAGTTTATATTATTTTATTTAAAAATAATTTTTCAATTTATATCACAGTATTCCAAAATTTGCCTTCCCACCTAATATCTAAGAATGTAAATATGTACCTATATCACATAATTATTAGTGTATACACTTTTTACACAAGCTGTTCAGACAAAATGTAATCATGATTATTCTTTATATGCCCACTGTATTGTTTCTTTCTAGGTACCTACAATAATATAATGTATTTAACCGTATTACCCACGCACAGGCTGCGCCTTAGTGGGTTCCCATTATTCTTACGTTTTTTTATAATATTGTATATGCCAAATGTAAAAATTGGGAAAAAATAAAGGAAAAAAAATAAAATAAAAAATTATACATGGTGTGCTGAAACGGGTGGTACATTTTTGTCTTTTTTCAATTTTTTCGGCAATCAAAGTGTTAAAAACTTTTTGAGCTGGGTCTTCGACGCGTTTTCAAAGACATTAAATAGCTGATATTAACTTTTAACACCTTGCGATAATTTTTTTTCTTCAAATTTTATCTGAAAAACTCGTGCCACAAATCGACTTCAAACTTGATGTAAAGAAATTCAGGTGTTTCGCGCTTATATCACTAATTTATGTACACTATGAATCCATCATAACACGGGCATCAGCCTAGCATGGTGGTCGAAAAATCCACTAATGTAACCCTATTTTTGTATTGAATAAAGAAAAATTAAAAAAAATTAAAAAAAAAAAATAGTCTTAACCCGTTTACACAGGATATCATATCTATCCCAGCTCACATAGGTCTCATAGAAGTCGTTTTGTCTCCCTTACTATCATAGTGAGAAATATGTTCTAAAACGGTATTGGAAAGAGGAAACAACACGATATGTATTCAAATCTAAAAGTTAACCACAAATTAATTCAAATGTACACCTTTATTAAACCAAAGTTTCCGACCGCAATTAGAGACGACAAAAATGTGAGAGGACCATAACGTTTATAATTAATGCGGTTTTCTTTACATGCATATAATCCGATGTCTAGTAATAACCAATTGATACAGAAAAGATAACTGTGCTTTGCTTTTCATAGTTATTTAAATTATCATAAAAGTAATATATACATACTTAAAAGTAAATTATTAAAACATTATGGTATCTTGTGTTTGCATTTCAAATAATACCTAGTCCTACATACACATTTTATACAAATGAGAACTAGAAAGAGAACAGAAACAATAAAATGAATCAAACATTTAATAGATGGTTATTACTGTTAATTGATTAGTATAGTATTAAAATAATAGGTATAATGTGTACTTTTAACTGGTGTTGCATTGCATAAGCCTATTAACATATTTTGTATAAATATAAATAACAAAGAGAAGAAATAGAAAAAAAAAAATATATGAAATTAAACATAATATTAACGTAATAGGTAGGTACAACTATACACATAATATACACTTGAAAGCGTATTTGCTAAAATCAGTTTTTAGTTTTCTGATACGTTCACAAATATTCCATAAATTTTGATTATTTTGCAAAGCGGAAATATTTTTACCTTCTGACAAAATATGCCCGATAAGGTAATTAATGATTCAGCACCTGGAATCAAGATCCAATAATTCCTCAAGTGACGGACTGTGTGGTGGACTGTATATAAATTAGGCATAAGTGGCTTAACCCACTTCCAACAACCAGTTTCAATCATCGTCTCCCAATTATATTCTTTTGACGTTACTGCTTAATTGGCTTCCTTTGCCAAAATCGTCGAGCTAATATTATAGCACCTTCTCTGTGGAGCTGGTCATCAGCCCCGTGAACAACACGTCTTTCTTGAATGCGGTTCACTTAAATTATTGGGAAAATATTTGCTTTAAAAAAACAATTTAGAAAAAAATCATTCTCGTAATGTTTTGATCTAACGTATGTACAACCAAAATGGCTTTATTTTGAAGATGTTAATAGGAGGGTGAAATCTATTTGGCCAAAAAGGTAAATATTGCATCACTCTATGCTACGGCTAATGCTACGGCTTTTTTTCCAAATAAATGTTTTGGCATATTTACGTCAAAAAGCGAGAAAAAATGACCAGTCTGTGGCTGAGTTGGTAGATGCGTTGGGTCACCAACACAGATATCTTGCATTCAATTCCTCGGCTGGCCAAGTCCTTGATCATTTACAAATAACTCCAGGTTATACGTGATCCTGTTCTTAAAAAAAAGTATAATTATCTCTTTTCCTGGATATTATAGCATAGCCAGATGCATTTATAGCATTATTCCCCAGATGTAAAACGTGTTTTTTAATCAATGATGATTCTATGCCGATTGTCGTTAAAAATATCACCAATCAGAACAAGGTTAAAACAGATCAATTCAAAATTATGATGAATTACTTAAAATAATCATTTACGATTTTTTCAAATGAACCAATCATCCTTGTTCAATTTCGATCCTAAATTTTGTAGGCAATCGTGATCTATTTTCGAAATTAATCTTAAAACCAAAATGAGCGTAATAACAGTTATCTTGAGAACGCTTTGGTTCGTTTTGGTTTTCAAATATATGGATCGTGCCACGATTTTTCCGTCGAAGCATTATTATTATTGGTAATGGTCAAATTGGATGTCGGCATGATGTATAAGATGCTAATTTTAGAATATTACTTTTAACGATTTCATAAATTTTTATTGGTGAGATTTTGTAACACCTAAATGTTTTATTTGCCAGTTCTTTGTCTTATTTTGTGTTTTTGTTTATATTGTAACAGCAACATTATACAACTGGAAGTGCAGAATAGATTCTCTTTGGCAATTACACTTTCTGCTAAAAGGAAATAAGCGCTTTCGTCTATTATATTGTGTATATATGTACAATATACATATGTATAGAGTTTGTTATCCAGGTGACTTTTCATTTTGTTTCTTACAATTATGCCAAAGGAGCAAATTCAGATGGCAATCAATTATCTATAATTTATGAAAGGACCTCATTACATATCGATAAAATTAATAAAAAACAAATAAAATCTTTATTCCGGAATTGGTTTATTTAAAAATAACCCAAAAAACTTTCATAAAAAACAAATATTTTGCATTCTCCCAGAACTAATATCACTTCTTAAGGCGCCGTATCCCCGCTCAAAAAGAAGAAGATGGAGCTAATATTCAAAACGATAAAATTGAAGCGAAAATTGTGATAAATAATGTTTAATAAAACACGACTCGTTTAAAATAGAGCAAAAATCTAATAGGGAACATCTAAAAGAGCATTTAAAGAAACATTATGGATTTTTTCAAACATATAACTTGTAAAATGAGTGAAATAAACGTGTTTATAATAATTTTCGGAGCGTACTTTGCTTTTTTTTTTCTATCGAGGGAATTTCTTATAATTTGCGTTTCGGCGTGGAACACATCTAGATATTATCTTAAAAATAACATGATTTTTTTAAGAGCTTAAAAACTTCGAAAGTTTAAGGAAGATATGTAAGAAATCGGTAGAAATTCGGGTATTCTTGTTATTAACTGATAGCAACCATTTAATTATTTTTCCTTTGACGTTATTATACACCTATATTTTCTTGACGTTTTTATTTAATCTGAGTTATATTATTTATTTCTCCCTGAACGATATATTTTAATCTATTACATCTAGGTTAACTGTCAGCAATTGGAACATTCTTCATTCACACTTTAAAACCTTTGCACCGGAAATATTAATAAGCATAATAAGTGATTTTAAATTACACATTCGCGTCACGTGTGCATTACTAAGACAACCTCAAGGCAAAAGGAGAATGAGCCACAGTTGTATCCACCCAATTCCCATTTAACTATGGAATAGGAGAATGAGAGTATCCATAGGTGTTTAATGCCTTTTTAAAAATATCTCTTATAGGTATTTCTCTTTTCCTTAGAATTGTTGTTTAGGTGCGTCAATTTTTAATTATTTATTTATCTGTTATTTTAATGTGTTGTTCATTGCTTAGCGTGTTTACTATTAGCATTACAATGATCATTGCGGCAGGTCTTATATTCTTAACAATGCGAATCATAAATAATATTTACTATTCATAAGAATGCTGCTAATGTTGAAACGACAGTAATAGTGACCTAAATGATTTTAATATGATTGCCGTATATTATTATGTACGTATCATTTATCCTTGATAAATCATAATCACAAAATGTTACGAATTAAACTGATTTTTTAAATAATGTTTTTAAAATGTGGATACCTAGTCAAATTTGAAAGTAATCTGATACATAACATATCAGGGTTAAGAACAATTTACTTTAATAAAGTAAATCGACGGTTATAAATATGTCACTCAATGATTCTCTTTTAGAACGGCCAATGTTTATCCAAAATTTCTTAGCAAACTTACAAAAACCCGCCCGAAGGGAGTAATTATAAAATTTCCAAGATAAAGTTCGATTTTTTAATGAGCACTAAAGAAAATTAACTACGAATTTATTTAAAATAAGCTTTCTTAGAAATTTTGTGAAGTTTTCTTGAAAATGTTTGAATTATGAACTTTACAATTGTTTGATATTTGATTTAGACCATGTTATACCTACATTACTTTAATAGTCCCAGAAATAGCATCCACGACGTGCATTTATTTAGTTAGAATAGACCAACTTCATTTTGAAACAATGAATCTCAGTTGTTTCACATTGCGCACGTTTCGGCCTAATCTAAAAAAGCCGTAAACTTTACAGATACTCAATAGAATAAATATCCCATGAGCTTACTAACTTAATTAATAATACGAAAGCAACAATCGGACCACTAATTTGATAGTTTCTATGAATCATGAATAAGCGGAGTGTCCCACTGGGCTCTCACTTAGGACTTCCAACAAACTACAAGCTACTACACACAGGACCCACATCCCACATCATTGTAAATTCATTCCCCGACTTGATCGATAAATCAATTCATTCGAGATACGCTTAAGTCAAATTGGTAAAGCGTGGAATAATCTGCCATGCGGTGCTGTACTGTAGGCTTTCATGTCGTGAAATATAATAGCGAAAGTTGACGTTCGACTAATTACATCTCAAGGTGTACCATGACCATCTTATAAGTAATTAAGGTCGACGAAAGAATCAGATATACCACGGAGAAGAAAGTAATAAATACTGAAGTATAAATTAAAAAAATCATACATTTGAAACGCCCAATTTTAGCGTGTACACTGTTTTATTACCATTTTGTAACATGACACATGACCAGTGGCGGCTGGTGTTCATAAAAATAGGTGGTGCGCTAAAATAATAATAATAATGGTATTTATTTCAAAATGTGGGAAGGTGAGTGCAATCCCACACATACCATAGAGATATCCCATAAATCTTGGACCTACCTACTCTAATTAAAATAAATTCAATTATGAAAAAAATCCTACCTATTTGTAAATTAGGTCGATCCTCCATTATCTCTGGGTGCATGCAACACATTGAGTCTAAATTAATTATATTTATTAAGATAGATTAAATTCTTTTAAAGTTTAACAACATCGTTCAATCTAAACAGATATCATAAGGATTGTGAGGAACAACTCACTGAAAAAGCATTCCATATTCCATTATTTTAAAAGAGTTCTAGTAAAATAAATATTGATCCATCACCATTTGTAAAGTCGCCGCGATTGTAAATTCAAATTCAATAACAGTTGACTCCTATCCAGAAAATTGTATTTAGATACTTATTGGCACGAAAATCGAGTTAAAATAATGTTCAGTTTATCACACATCCGAAAGTCTTCCTTACGCTCCGTAACTCCAATGAAATATATACTGTCATAACTCATAACAAATAATGTCCGCAATGTTTGTTGTTATGCTGTCGTTGGTCGATGCTGAGTGAAACATAGCATGAAAAAGAGTAGATATTAAAATAAAGACACGATATGGATAATAATATGACACAAACGTGTCCCCGTTTAACATGCTACAGAACGAACCATTCCTTTTGATGTGGTGGAAATTTTTGGATCGTCACCGGCGATTTCGTAAAATTTGCAAAGCATTCAACCTACCTACGATTTTGGCTCATTATAGAATTATAGAAGAACTCCTGTGATCGCTTTGCAAAATGAACCACCACTCTGAATATAGGCACACAACGATCTGCTTTGTTACGCGGGCAGTCCAGTAGGCACCTATATTACGCATGCATTATAACCGAGTGTATATTGTGAACTGTGATGAGGCGTGTCGGAAATAAATATATTTTTTGGCGCTCGGAAATTTTTAGATTTAAATTAATTAATTAGATTAGATTTAAATTAATAGATATATTTTGGGAGTGCGGCGCTCCTCCGCACCTTAGAGCTGGCCGCCACTGCACATGACGCGCTCAAACTATTTAAGATTTTCTGGCATAATTAAAAAAAAATTAATGATCATGCATCTGTGTTGATTGCGAAACATATCTCATAAATAATTGTTGACATCCTAACATCTTAATTTAAATACAAAAACTATTTTATTTTGATTTGAAAAATATTTTTTCTTTCCATTCCATTTTTTTTGTACCGCATTAGAGTCCCAAACTGCTCCCAACTAGGGTTACCAGATCCGAAAATGTGTTTTCCTGTCAAAATCCTTGACTTAAATATGCAATAAATTTCCTGAAATTTTGTGTCAGTGGTATATTTATGGTTGGTACACACCCGGAGGTAGCAAAAAATCTAATTTTATTAACTCGCGGGTTGGTTTTTTGCGATTAAACTGTATTCATACATTTTATCTTATTTTTTTTCTTTCTTTTTAAAAATTCCCGACAATTTCCAAATTTTCCTGTTCCCTGGCAGACCGCTAAAATTCCGGACATGTCAGGAAAATTCCTATCATCTGGTAAGCCTTCTCCCAACCGTCTGGAGCCAGTAATACTATACTCTCCCCAATTGTGGAATATTGTGAGGCTGAAGGTACTACGGAGGGAAGGATATGTGGAAGGGATAGGTGGCGAAGTACCTAGCTATTCAGACCTGGTCTTGGCCTTCGATTGTGATTGGTTGTCTTTGATACTGAAAGTATCTACCACTCTGAAACGTTGCGCAAAGAAACTGTTTATTATTTTTAATGAATAAATTGTTAAATAACACATTTTAATTAAATAAATTTTACTTCGGATTTGGATTTGGATTCGAACCCCCGAACTCTGGATTCGTACCCAAGGATCGTGACCACTCATCCACGGAGGTTGTCATCCATCATTCCGTGCCTTCCTCCAAAAAGCGTGATCTGGGATCTGGAGCGCGATTCTGGTTCTATTTAACGACAGTAATCCTTTCCTTACCTTCAACTTAACGATTTTTTTGCAAATTGCGATTCACGTTCTAACAATGACAGCTAAATCCTCTCCTTTGAACTTCGCGAAGGAAAGGATCTAAAGGAGACCGTGTGGGCTGTCATTAGCGAGGTAGTGTCTGACATTAAAGTATGACATTGTCGATATTTGCGTGTTTTAACAAAATAAAACTTAATATTGTCGTAAGTTTTGAATGTAAACATGATTAGTGAACTATTCTTCACATAATAATGCTATTAAATGTACCGAATTACCGTAATTGCGATGTTTTAACTAGTCGGAACTCGGGCCTATTTTTCGGAAGGTCAAAATGTTTCTGCTTCGCATTAAATTCCAAATTAATGAAATATTTGTGAACCTATCCGAAAACTAAAAACTTTGTTCGAAAGGTGATGAAATACGCTTTCAAAGTTTATTATTAGAAGTAACCATGTAATTTTCTAAATATAAAAATCTTGAATGCAACATGAAAATGTCTCACCTTACGTTTTTTCCCACTAAAATTACTGGCTATGAAAAAAAAAATAAAAACACACATATTTGATTAGACGAATGTATTATAAAGGTTATCACCACCTCATTTTTTTGTCGTTTCATGTAAAATATTTTTTTTAAAATTCACAAAGTTTCTTGTTTTTTTTTTTCAAATTGCCACCAGCAACTTTGGTTTCATATAGGTGTACATTTTAACTATTTTGTGGTTAACTTTTAGATTTAAATAAAAAGTGAAGTATTTTCTCTTTCCATATTCTTCCTTTCGTATTTCTAACCATGATGGTAAGGGAGACAACGAGACCTGTGTGAGTTGTTCCGAAAACCAAATAAATTAGCCTGAGGGGTTTTAAAGTACATAACTTGCAAAATGTTTGATTAGAGTGATAATAATAGTGATAATAACAATAAACTACATGTTTAAAGTATGTGTGATATATCTGGCTGAAGGAGATAGGAAAACATGGTTCATAGGTAAAAATAAAATATGGCATGAAGGGAAACATTATTTTATTAAAAATACTCAAATTGCAAAACACATAAGGGTAATAAATCAAATAATTACTTATAACTTTATTTTGTATAAGGTTTACCTACATAAACTTGGGCCTTTCTTATGTTTACTAGTAACTTTGTCCTTCCCGGAACTTCAACCCGTTGTGAAAATACAAAAAAAATGTGGAAACCTTAACTTTAATACTATAATACATTATTATAATATTCTTATTAATAAATTTTCTAATTAAAACCCAAAAAGATGTCTTGAAAATTATATTGAAAGGCCTTAAAAAAACTAGCACTGAAGAAATTTTCAATATCTTAACGTCGCGTCGTGTCAATTAAACAATTCTGCTGTGAAACAATACTACTTTTAAACCCCACTTTCATTTAACAATCAACAGCAACATTATAACTCAAAACTAAAAAAAAGCTGGATTCAAAACATACAATTCAATTTAATTTATTCATTTTAAAAATATTACAAAATTACAATTTCAAAGCATTTTTAAAAGAGAAAATATCTACAGATTTTAAGATAAACAAATTTAGACTAACAGCAACAAAGTTTGTCGTTTGAATTTTGCTTCATTGATGTTAAACATATCGATATTAAAACAGCTCTCCCGACTGGCATAACCATTGGCAAGATAGTTCTGCACGCGGGGATATAAAACAGTCTATGCTGTCGGTGACAGAGAAAACCATCGGGAACATAGAAACTAATGCTCTCCATGATAGCCGAGTTTTCGAACCGTACACGAATCAGTCTGAAGAAATGTGTTATAATGAGCACATATCTTCTGACCTGTAGATGGTTAATACCGAGCATGCCAAAGAGAAAGTCAGTAGGGTAGAGCCAATGGTAGTTGCCATACTCCCTCAGGTAGACAAATCTCAGAAATTTCTTCTGAACCTTCTCCAACATGAGGGAATACTTGACTTGGTGTGGGTTCTAAACCACCGACCCACTCTCAAGTGTACTCCTTCCTATACAAATACTCGACCTCGCTAAAAAAATACCACATCATATACTTATAGTTATTTCAGTAACTTCATATTATTTATATAATTAAATATTAAAATGCAAATGAAATCCCCAGAACAGGAGATCCCAGTGAGGATATCATCGCCTCAGTCACCAGCATTTCTTCACTACTCTAGAGCAGTCATCAGCGACAGTAGGTACTATACAGCGACCACGCCACTTCCATCAGTTTCGAAAGAAATCTCTGAAAAAGAAATAAAAGTATCAAATTGTATCAAATGAAATTTAACTAACTAACCATCACGCCTTTTCGCCACAGGGGTAGGCAGAGAGGAAGGACTGCCAAACAACTCGGTCTTGGCACACACTCCTTGCCTCGTTTACATTCGTACATGCTCTTCCATTATTCTGACTCTTGACATGGCCCAACTCAAGTATCTGATTCACTTGGTCGTGCCATGTCATTCTTGGGCGTCTTCGACTTCTACTACCATTCACAGGTAACATACGCTTTAATATGCAGCATTTAAGGTTAAACGAAACCTATGCTATAATCTACGCATTCACAGATAGCGCCAATTTATTTATTTTTGGTAAAAACACTTTTTTTGCAAGTTATGCTTTGAAATATTAATGTAAATTAATTGTTTGAGCTTGTATGTATTCCGTATGAATATGAATAGTTTATTCTATAAACAAACTCAAATCTTTCCATAAAGGCTAACAAATACAATATTGGATTGAGTCACCTATACAAAATTGGACTTGTAAGCCTTTCTCAGAAAATAGTTTATGGACAAAACTAGGTATTCATATTCATATTGAATACGAGCGAGCGCAAACAATTCATTTATCTTAATATTTTAAAGCTTAACTTGCAATAAGTGTTTTAACCTAAAATAATCAAATTGGCGCCATCTGTAAATGCGTAGATTATAACGTAGGTTCCGTTAAACCTTCATCAAAAACAATTCAACACACATGATCAATATCAGTTGACACAATATACCATAAAAAATATTAAATACATACTTCATCAATGGGAAAGGTCTTTCAGCACATTTGAGCCTTTCGACCGCCTCTCTTCATGAAAGGTTTACCCTAGTTGACGTCCAGATAATTATCCTCGTGCTGCAAGTTTGCGGGACGTCAACATCAATCATCAGCTGCAGCGAATCCTACTGCCACCGCATTAGTGTCTGTAAAAGAAATAAACATCAAATTGTATCATACAGCATTATGTTTAAAATAACACATATTACTTGTTGCTAACAAATAAATTTCTGTATCTCAAAATCAGGTAATTTGACAGTGCATATTCTGTCTGCTGAAGGTGACATACGCTGTGCTGCATTCCAAAAACAGTTATCACATTTTATCAATATTAGTTGTGTACATATGAAACACAATATGGCACCATACAAATATAAAAATACATACATCATTGGGAACGTCTTCCTGCATATTTGATTCCTTCAACCGTCTTTGTTCTCCATTTCGTGATACACATTCCATAAACAGTTTGATGATCAAAATGCTGAAAAATAATTTTACGCCAATTAACGTCACATTATACATATATTTTTCTTATGTTTCTTAAAACAACAATACGGTAAAAATAATATTATTCTGTAAAATATTAAATGAACTGTCTCGATTTTTACATGAAAAACGTAACCTCAAATCACAGACATAATCTTGTTGATAATTCGGTTCGAGCCAAATATGAGTATATTTATATGCTTTTAGATACATATATTATAGCATTTACTTACCTCATTATTGCTTTGTACAGCAAAATATCGTTTAAATAACCGAACCGACATGATTGTATTGAAATCGTGACATCCATTGGCCATCTTGGCTCGGCGACATCTGTCACTTTTAGAAGTAGTGAATGAATAAAAAGGTCATTACCATCAAGAGTGAGGTAGGTACCTTTTACAAAACGAAAATCTTCGATAAACGGCTTTTTACGTTATTTTAAAATAAAATGAGATGTGCATAAAATGCAATACGACATAAAGTAATTGTTTTAAAAAGTTTTGATCAAGAACCTTGCGTTTCTTGATTGTTTTTAATTTATTAGTGTTTTCAAAGAATCTCTTAACAGTCTTAACGACCTTTGTTTAGATTTTTTTACTAGGTCTCTCGCCTTACCCGCTCCTGTAAGGACAATGGAAGAAACAGAATCGCTCTGTTGAAAATGGATGTAAGGAGACGACTAATTCGGATCCTTACAAGCGCCATCATTGTTAGTGAGCGATAGCAGTAGAGTTAACGCAAAAAGTACCAGAATCGCGCTCCTGGGTCCATAAGTAATGAAACATGTGGGCCTCGCCTTCTCCTTTCCCCAACTCCCCGCAGTAACCGGACCACAAAGTGCCGCCGTACGGTGATTGTAATTACAACTACACAGTAACTTGCTACATTCATCAAGTGAGAAACGACCACAATCTTCGTGTGTGTCCACTGTCCAGAAAAGTCACGCAAGCTCAGTGGTGGATGATTTGTTTATGGTCTTCTCAATTTGAGGTTATTCCATTCCCAGTACAGTCATTGCAAAATTTTCTTATGACCTCGTTTCAAATCTGATTGCAAAGCTAAGGTCAACGTTCGATGTACTGCTTGTTCCTCTCTTCAACACAGTTGATTGAAATTGATGTTCTGGTTTTTCGCTTTATTTAAGCGTTAGTTTTTTCTAAGTGTAATTTCTTCGTTTTCTTGGTGCTGCCCTTGGGAGCGTTTGCATGCTTGTTTCTACCTTTTCTTGTGGTGTCGTGGTCAGACGTGGCTGAACTGGAATGTGCACCGGACCTAGGGCTCGATTCTAGGTCATGTGGTTCGATCTTGTGTCATTCCTCTTTCCTTTTTACTACTTCGTTCTGATCATTTAGATACCCCATCTTAAATGATACCCTGTTTGGTGCTTTCAATTTGTTCACCACTCCCTTGCCATGATTTTAAAATCGAGTGGTTATATTTATTTAATTATCTGCAAGTGAAATATGCATGACTTCTGGTCGGCATTGAACGTTATTACCGTCATTGTTAACACAAAATTAGGTAAAAGTTGTTCGATTCTTGGTACGACGACGATGACAATTATTGTTGCTTTTATTATTTAAAATTCCGAATTGGACTCGCCTGAATTCACAAATTTTAATTATGAACATAAAAATTCACATTCCATCATGATCAGCCAGACAAGCTGATTTTTTTTCATTTGCCCGAATGCAGAACCAACGTTAATTTATTTCCGTATGGGGGCATACATTAATTACGTGAGATCAAAAGGGGGGGGGGGGGTCCAGCAAAATCTAACGTTACTTGAAAAGAATATACGTAGTGCCTCAAATTTATCCCACTAAGAGGGGGGGGGGGAGAGAGTTTATAGATTGGAAGAAAAACTGCTCACTTAGTTAATGTATGCCCCCTATGTGTGTGCAGTATAGCAGTAAGACATTCTTGGCAATATCCTTCAGATATCGATTTGAAGTAACGTGTGCGATCATAAATTAATTCATGAATATCGAATATATCGGGAGCATCTCCTATCCTTGTCCTATTTTCCTCTTCCTCTCCCCTTTACCTACTTATTAGTTTTAATTAAGACATACTAAAACTTATCAAGCAAATTTTAGCATGAGAATCTAGTTTGGCTTATCCGTAATTAATCTTATCGTATATATTATAAATATCTTTGTATATTTTTTTTTTATTTATTCATCATATATTTTTTTATACAGTTTTACAGGTGATTCTAAAAATAAATAAAAGCTTTTTGAAAAGCTCTGAATTGGATTTGTTATGCTAATTGCATAATATTGAGTAGCGTTTACCAAATAATCATGATTCTACAAGTTTATACAAATTTATTTGACCAAATTTATGACCTTAGTCTGTTGAGAGCTAAATACTAGATAGTCCCCGGTGTCGGAAATTTGAAATGACTGTCTTTAAGTGGTAATAATTTACATTAAAAATTGGATGGAAGGTAGCTAGGCTGGAATACGGCAAATTACTGTCTTTATGATTATAGTTAGGCCATAATTACTGCCTAAACCTTCGGCCTAATTTCCGGCAGAGTTTAATATTAATGTTTTTCATCTTTGGGATTATGAACCGGACGACTAACTTAGTTAACTCGGTAGTTACCAGTCATCTAATTACTTAGCTTCTGAAAAAGGTCGGCAGTTAAACTTGTAATGAAAAATAATGATTCTAAGGTTATTTTAAACCACTATTTGAAACCTTTCAATGAAATTTTTTGCAAAGATTGATATTGAAACGATTAAAAAACTTGCATTAAATACTTGACTGAAAACAACGAGTATCGAAGACCTACCTACCTACATGCATGGAAATAACAAAAAAATATATTTGGTTCAAAAAATATTTTGTTGCGCATTTTTATTATCCTGCACTAGAAACTAAAGTGTAATGTTTTCTTTATTTCTCTCTACATGTCCATAGCACATCATGTACCAATTTGTATTACTTTATGGATAATTTCGTTGATCCGGCATTGCATTGTATCACGAAGCGGCTTTTAAAATTGATGGGCGGTGAAACAAAATCAATAATGATTTGCGATGCAAAACCACGCGGCTGTTGCACGAACAGAGGCGTGACGACTGCTGAGCTGACCTACTGGTCGAATTTTAAAAGGGTCCCACTTCGAGGCCTTGAGGTCATCCGCAATTTTTTTCAGTGAAATTTGTATAATTTTTTTAAGGATATTGCGAAGTTTCCTAGCTGTGGAAAGTCGGGAAAATGTATTCATTGAAAAAAATTGAAATGTGATACCGCACACAAGTTCCAGCTGTCTGAAATCTAAAAAGTAGAACTACACTGTCCTAATTTTGGAAACGTCGCGTTCGTGAGGATGAATTAGATAAAAAGGGGAGAGGATAGTTAGAAAGTACTCAGTTAAAACCATTCAGAGACATTTCGATTGTAAATGTGTTCTTTCACTAGGGCGATGCTCACAGCATTTTTTCACTCTGAGCTAGGTCCAAATACAGTCTTACTATCGCGGAGGTCGTAAACACATACTATATTTGTTCCACAAATTTTACAATACTCCTGTCATTTCAACATTTATTAGAAATATGATATAAATGACCAACCCGCCGCAACTCAACATTTTCGGTATTGTTACCAAAGCAAACAGTGCATTGAATTCTAGAGTATGCACTACGAATACTTAACAGCATTGCTGCAGGTGGAAAATTGGTTCATTGACATTATTGAAGTGGCCATCTGGGTTTCTAAGTTTTTACGCCACTGTATGCTTTCATTGCTATCGATTTTAATTTGTACACATTTGGTTACCTAGCACTGGGATAAATTACAAGGCATTTATTTTTAAAAATTTGAAAAAACATCAACGAAAACTTGGAGAATTATCTTCTTGATATTTTGATTTTCCCAGAAATAATAATTTCGGCACGATTTCTAGCAAAACTGAAACTAAATTGCGGTCATATGAGTCTTTGAAAGACTTGGTGTCTTGATAACCATCTGATACGAGAGCAAATATTGCAGCATCCTCGCTATAGATAAGCTCAGTCACATCGTGTGATTTATGCACCAAGATACTGGGCCGATTGTACGCAATGGCCGTAATGAGGTACTTGCCTCTTAGTCAAGTAGATAACCTTATGCGAAAAGAACGTGTGATTTTCTGTGCGGGTTTCAACGATTATTGCTAATATTTTCTTTGTAATATTCCGATTATATAAGCTTTGAAGTATTGTAGTATAATTGTTGTTGACAGGATTCGCGAAATGGGCAAAACTGTAAGAAAGCCAATCGAGTTGCAAACGAGAGGAATTTCCCATGTCGAAAATCTGCCGGCAAATGGAAGGTAAACGCAATATTTATTTGACCTTTTACTGAACCTTTTAGTGTTACATCTTTTACATTATTATAACAATTCCTATATAATTACTTCCTCATCATTGAGATCTGAACCTATTCGCATGACATAAGAGAAACCGTCATATAATACTAAATTTCCCGGTAGTGTCGTAGGTTCCGACACATGCTGTTTTTCAAGAAGGCACTTGGGCATGAATCCTATCAATTTTTGACGAACCTAACTCTAATAACATTCTTCTTAAAAAACTAACAATATTACCAATAGAGTCATAATTTACACGGCAAAGTTTGCATGATGTTTGATTTACATTTAGGTATATTATTGCCATCTCTCTGTTGACTCCGCACACTATTTGCAAAGGGAAAATATCGCGAATGGCGGGCACATATTTAATGTGCCCGGAATTTTAGTAATCTGCGCTTGCGCTCTCAGTTTCGCATTAATCTTCCATACAAGTTTTAATTTTTTACGATTATTGGTTTAGGGTTCACTTATTTCTTGCCCTTCCTTGTATCCGAAAATACACAAAGAGAGTTCTTTGTGTATTTTTAGAAAGAAAAAATTTCACTTGTTTCATAATATTTTCGTGGGGTCCAAATATTCTTTTAACAGAAGCCGTCGTTTTACTTTAAGTAGCGTGCACTGTATTCGTATTCATGCCTTGACATCTTTTTAAAATCTTCGTGATAAGAGCTTGTATGTTTGCTAGGTTGGTGTCTATGGGCCTCGCCGGAATTCTGATTCCCTGATTGCCACTTCTTTCCAAGATTACATTTTTCGTGCTCTAACTTATATCTAACATTCCTTCTAGCTATTTTATCGGTTTTTCTGTGGAATGGTTACCTATCTTCGTACATTTCTTGTTCGAACACGACTTGCAGTCAACGTTCCATCGCTTTCTCGATTGTAAGAATAGAATGAGATGAAAGGACTTAACAAATATTAAGCTGTTTGGAATCAGAGATCTCCAGACTAACCATTCATCTGGCAGAGATAATAAATTAACAAAAAGCATTCCAGACGTATTCAGAAGGCATCAGGATCAGTCGTTGACAGTACCTACCCCAAGTCAAAGAGCACTGTCGTAACCTTTACAATTCCCAGAGTATTGAATCACTGATCTGCATTTAGTTCTCACAGTTTATTTATTTATTTATTTATTTATTATTGTTATACGCCCATATGGGCTTTTACATAGATTATAAGTAAGTTTTACAAAAGTTATCGAGTAAGTATTTATACCAAAGTTATAAAAGTGAAAAATTAAAAAATTGTATATACAAGAAGTTTACGAAAAATATGGCGTAAAGAAATATTTTAAACAATATAATATTTGAGTTATCGAGTTAGAATTTATAACAAAATTTATAAAAGTGAAAAATTTAAAAAAATAATTATATAAGTAGTTTTTGAAGAACATGGCGTAAAGAAATATTTTAAACAATATAATATTTAGATATCGAGTTGAATTTATACCAAAAGTTATCAACACCATGTAGGTTATGTGATTATATTATGCGTGTTGTCATAATTTTTTGATCTTCTTATTGTTTTCCATGTTCAAATGAATATCCATCATTAACGCTTGCTGAGTCAACCATCATTCTCACGATACTCTTAAATTGTCACATGTTTGTGATCACGTGAAAGTAATAAACGGTTTCAATATTTATCCAATTAATTGAATTAACTTGCTTTCGGATCTGCCTCCCCTTTATTAATAAATCTTTAATATTTTTTTTATTTAAAAAATGTTTAATAAAACGAACATGTCCAATTAAAAAAAAAACATCTTCCAAGGTTAAGCATTTCCTGAATTATATATTTTTGTTAATAAACGTATTAAGTTGTTACTACATATGTACAAATTTTTGCAATGCTAGCAACGTCGGCTTGGTTTCATCCTTCCCTCATTTCCAAGAAGGTATGTTGTCCATCATTGCGATTATGATTAGCTATTCTGACACCTGGGACCGGACTATCGGATGTCTGTCGCCAAATGAGGGTAGTAGCTACGATCAAATACCCGACCCGCACGAAAATGTCCTTTCAAGTATTCAGGATCACGGCCCATCACTGCCAGCGTTATCTTTGTAGCTTTCCTTAATCCACGCTGTTTCCATTTTCCAAATGATAATATTGTGCCTTTAGAGCTCACTCTCCAGCAAAACCGCAACACTTTGAAACTCGTTACCGCGTAAAGCCCTACGTACTTCGATAATAATATGCATGTGTCTGGTATTATACAAAATGTTCTTTACAATACGATTCTAGACAAAACGACAGAATACAAAATGGTCGAGAAAGCAATCTCTCCGGCTTCTTGGCGTTATTGGAAAGTTTCTCTCGCGAGATGCAATTTCTAGCATTTCTACTAGCGACGGACATAATCTAAACATTCGATTCCGAAAATATGAAATAGTCGAATGATATTACAAATTGCAGATAGTTGAAAACATGCTGTCGAAATTAATTAAAAATGGCTAAATAAATTCCCTAAAAAATGCTTGTGTCTCGGAGATAATTATGTTAATTTGATTGATCAATCGGTTAACTTCATTGTAAAATCCACACGTTCTAACAATTTTCTAATCGTTTTAATCGATTTTAGAACCGAAATATTTCGAATGAATTTTAATCGATTACTGAGATATTCCATCATTTCGGAATGGATGTCTCTATTATGGCCATCGCTAATTTCTAATGCACCGCGATATTTCTCTCCAGCGGTAGTGGCCCACATCTTGTTTGCAAACAAGTCGGACATCTCATCAAGAAGCTGTTTTCCTGGTACTTGTGAAGTCATTGCGTCAGATGCCTGACCTTTCAGATATTTAATAATATGACAAGCATATTAATTGCTCGTCTAGCCATTGAGAAGATCGAAGCGTGCCTTTCCATAAATACTAATCAATTTATGCTTTTAAATTGTTAATTTTATGTGTTATTTTTATTATTATTGTCAAATGAATGTGCGGTTTTTGTATTTAGTTTTTCGTCATGACCGCGATTCTATAAATTTATCGTCAGGGCGGGTGATAGACTATTCGTCTAGCAAACTTTCGCTGGAGAAATCGGTATCGATGATAGTAAATGCTTTAATATGACCACATTTTCAATTGACGTCGAAATAAACTCGCTCTCGATTAAGATAAACACTTTAATTTGTACCATAAAAACTTGGTGCTGTAGCAACTTCTTTAGAATTTAAATTTTACACGGGAAAATGTTTGAAATTGCAACCAGGAAAAGTTTTTAAAAGATAAAAGCTTTTCTGTAAACAGTAGATAACTTTAAGCTACTAATTTTGCTATAGTTTTCTAAAGTTTAATATGAAGTCAGCTAGCATAACCTTGGTACGAGTATGAATTTAAGAAGAAAAAACATCCTGTAAGTGTAGAAATTTGAACTCAAGTCCTTACAACTCTGCAGTCTGAAGCACTGACAAAATCTACTGTATTCATACAGGGTGTAAAAGGACGCACCCTACATCACAGTCTAAACCGCGATTCCTTAACTTATTTGAAGTGAAAAATGCAGATATAATTTTACTGTCTGGTAACATTTTTTTTTTCAATTAAATTAACTATCTTTACTCTGATATTGCGATGTGTTCGTTAATTACCTACATATATTTAGAAAACATGGAGCAATACACAAATTAACCTCTTAAAAAAAACTTAAAAACGATTTCATTCGACACGGAATTTTTTAAAGTTAGATGACCTGATCTACTAATAATCATCAATACGGATTGTGCCTCGAATGAACCGGTTTTTTGACCTCGAACTTGGACTGGTGAAGTATTTTCTATAACTTGCTTGTTTTCTACTTAACCCAGTCGCAATTCGCACAAATTTTAAAAATCATTATCTTAAATCTAAAACGTCAATGAAAATACAAATAAACTCATTAAACCTATTAAGTCCTAATTAACTCGTTTAGTTTTTAATTGCGTAGTCGTTTATTGTATCCCCGATTCTATTCACACCGTGTATGGAGCAACTCCATGTCGGTCATCATTTATATTTAATTTGTCGTCATTTATATTTTTATTGAGTTTGATATCATCTCTGTTATTAATATGGTGTCGTCCTTGTCATGTAATTAGTTAATTTTTCATGCGCAGTGTCCGGTGTTTACAATAGCTCCATTATGTTGTGTGCATTTGGAAAAATGCATTAGGTTAAAAGGCTTCATGAGCATATCATGATGTGTCACTTCATTATAGAGAGTGATTTGTATTACGTGGTTATTGCGTACGAGGAATTTGAAGGTTATCATCATAATTTTGTCTCCTTTCCTAATCGTGTCGGCATTGTTCAGTTAAGTTTTTTAATCGTCCTTATCTTGTGCTGCCTTGGTGGTGGTGGCTTCGGTTATTTTCTTTATCAACACTTTTTACTCGGTATCAATTTTAGAGGCGGATATGGACAACCAATACCCCTGCTTTCACCCTGCTGGGTGCCCGGGTTCATGGCGTTTGTCTAGGTCTTTGCGGCAGATGTCTTTGCCTACCTACTGCATTGCGGGTCGGATCGGGGTGAATGGTTGAGGGAGAACTTTTGAACCCTCCTGCCAGTTCTGTTATTGTATCATAATGGGCGAATTGCTTCATTAAACTGAAATAATAACAGAACTTTAATAGGACTTCCACAGAACTTGAAAATGAACATTGAAATTTGATGAACTGTTTAAATTCTGTGAAATCAATGGCCCTGAGCTTCCTGCCCGATGATTTTTCTGAACAGTTTTTGCCTCTGCTGAGCGGTTTTGTTTAATTAGCACTCCCCACTTTAACAGGGCATATTATCTCCTACCACCCCTACCAAGAATCTTAAATTTGCAATAAGCAATATCTCTTCAAAAAATTTAGAATTATTGATATGCAACCAAGTACCTAATCTTGAATGCCTCTTGTAATTTGTTGTTCTGTGTACAGTCAGAGTAGGTTAACCGGGATAGTTTTGTACCTACAGGATGTCCGTCGAAGTAAAAATAAATAAATAATTACCAACTTCCTTGAACCGGCACAATGATTAAAACGTATTTTAACCAGGCCATTGCCAATTCGAATAAATTTCAATATCACCTAAACCTATAATTAATAAATTAGGCAATAAATGGAGTGGGGTAAAAACATGAACACTAACTTATTTAAATTAAATTCTTTTCGTTTTTTTCATTAAAGTCAGGATGCGACACGAAGGTTATGAACCCGAAATATTATATAATGCTTTATAATAATTAGTTATTAATTAGTAGGAAGGTATAAATTAGTGAACAAAGCGTAATATTTCAGAATAATTTACTGCTGTGTGCGCATGTTGGTCAAAGATAATTATTATCTTTTCAGGATAGTTATGGTATAATAAATACATTAGAAAAACAATAACTTTTTAGGACGTTCCTACCAGCTTTTTGTTGCCGAGGTCGGTTGGTTCAGTTTTAAGAGTTTTTTTTATATCTTAAGAGTAGGTATGTTAGTTAAGTTAGATATGATACTTATACATACATACCAGTTAATGAAATCAAACAATTACTTTTTTTTTGTAACCACGATTTATTTATTTAATTTTTTTAATACCGAACGGTTTGGATTAACACAAGAATCTTCAGGGTATAAATTTCAACTGATCAAAAATACGAAAGAGATAAAGAAATGATATAAATCGTGATAACAAAGTAAATGGTTTATTTCAATAAATACGTCAAACCACAAAGTGACTGCTTTCTACCAAAATACATAATAGTTGTAAAATTGATTAAACAAAGATCTATGGATTTCTTGTGGTCGCTGTTTTACTGGACACCTAATAAGATTATGTAAGGATACAGGTCGATGCATTTTACGATGGTGAGATCAAAACGAAATGACTACGTTAAATAGATTTTTTTAAAATATTTATATTGCAGAAAGAATACAGCTTGTTCATGCTACTAGAATTGGCTCTGGCCTGAACTTTGTGGCAATTCGTAGTAAATCTTCTTTGGATCAAAAAATTTGTTGTTTTATTATTTGCGCCTCTTATATTTAAAAGCCTTCCAGAAGTCATCTAATAACCTTGTGCACTTTTAAAAAAAGTTGTATGATTGTAAGTCTTTGTGTAAGCGGAAGATTGCCAACATTTTTTCATCTTTGTGCTTACTAAATTAACAGTATAATGTATAGTATATTTTTTTCTTCTTTGTCCTTTTAAAGTACATACGTAATATACTTATATTTTTTTTTTTCATCTATGTATGTACTTTGTAAAACATTATTTCAAATTGTGACGAGATAATTAAATAAAATCGACAATTTTTATAGTGAACACTATTATTAGTTCATTTATTTATGAAAACAAATAACTTTGTAAACACCGCTATATTATTAACATTATCGACATGTTTCAAAAACAATGTTTTCTTTGTCAGGATAAAAGATTTAATATAAAAATAACAAACGCTAAACAAGTATAGACAAATAAGAACATAGACAAAATATTGGTTATTAATCACTTACAACTATCATAAAAACAGTTATTTAAAATTAAATATAAAAATTATTTTAGGATGTGTATCATGTCGATAATTTTAATATGTTAATAATATGGTGGTGTTTACAAAGTTATTTGTTTTAAATAGATCAATAATGACGCCACAAAGTGTATTTGCGAAGTTTAAAAAAAATGATATTAGTCTTTAATTTGCAATTATGACAAGGTTCAATAATAGCAAGATAGTATAATAAACTTTATGGGTTCCCTCCCAAAAGAAACCTAATTGTTCCCCTGAACAATTGCTGCTAAAACTGCTCGTTTTACCTTTTACTAAAAGGATTACGAGTCTATTAATTCTGGGTTAGCTGAAAGTATTCAAGTCCTGCCAGATATTTACCTGAAGATGCGCGATTAGAACCGGGAAGCAACTTAACTTTCCAAGTCATCTCAGCTGTTATTTCCCCTTCCAGGGATCACTCCTGAGCGGCAGGGTGAAAATTAACCAAAAGCATCCCTCGCCCCAAATTAGTAAGAGACGAAGCGATGCGGGAATGAGAAAGTATTCGAGATCGAATAACTAATCAATATACTCTCGAAAATAATTAGATTTGGCTATAAAATCAAATTTCAACAAATAGTCACCCTAAATGTTTACATTATAATATTAGCTTCCTTCAGATTAGTAGAGTTATCCACTATGTGAGAAAAAATAATGTTACGATATTATTATTTTATTTCAATACTTATGTATTTTGTTTTATTTTTATTATTACATAAAACTATTAACCTCAATATAGGCTTGTCGTAGTGAGGTTAAAAATTAAATTGTAAACAATAATACCAAAGATGTAAAAAGAAACAATTAATAAATAGTTATTATGCAAATCACTCCGATGGTAAAAGCTAACGACCACGCTTTTGTACTGATAAATACTGTACTGGAAAATATTACATTATCTGTGAAATAATCGTCTAATGATACCAGAAGTAAAATATATTTATGCTCTTTGAAATAACTTGTCGAATTTAAGTTTCGTTCATAATTTATTAATGTCTAGTAATTATGTCGACGTGCCAAGACAACTGTTTTACAAATACCTGTAATTATTATTGAATGCCTGAATAAATTAGGTACTAATATTCAGTAACGCCAATACTTGCCTAGGGGCAGAAGCTGTCGATTTGTCGATTAGTCGATTACTCGATTAGATAATTTTTAATTGGATCGATCAATTTGTTTGATTTCATAATACATGTAGATAATTAATAGTTGTTTTAATTGCCTTTATAGTGTTAATACATCATATGTTTATTAGTTATGGACTGTGATTAATAGAGCATTATGAATAGTGTTAATAAGGATTCAGGCATTCTGCAGAACGGATAAAATATATCTAATGTTTATTACACATTTTGGATAAGTATTGTATATTGAATAGGTATAATGCCTGTGAGTTGGTAGGCAAAGTGTTAAAACTGTTGTGTTTATAGTTTTATTGAAATGTCAACATTTTTAGTAATGATTAATAATCCTATAAATTTGATATTATTAGTGTTACTGACAACGTGATATGATGATGCACAAAAGTGCCAACTGCCGGTACCCATTGGGACCTTGATTTCCCAAGTTCGCGTATACAGGTCGTATTTTCAGCACCAGAATGATTTTAAGTAGCCATTCTAGAGCATATTAGGAGTAAAAGATATGGATGGCATTTTGCTGTCCGGTGATAGTTATTTTCAATTAAAAACAAAAAATATTTTGTTCCATCACACGTCGCCACTGAGTACGGCCTTGCGGGTCACGTAATGAGCACTCCGTCCCATTCGAGCAGCATCGTGTAGATGAGAAAGAACGCGCACGTGTATTTTGTATTTTTATATTTGTATTTTTATGGCAGTGTGATCAGTGGCGACGTGTGATTGAAAATGTTAGTACATCACCGGACAGCAAAATGACGTCTAATTTTTTTACTCCAAATAAGCTCATATATATGATATAAATGAGTCTGCGTAGGAAAAGAAAGATAAAGGTTGGGTAGTTTCAGATCTGGTCATTAAACACGGCTAATCCATTTAATCAGTCATATACGCATTCTGTCAGTAGGTCAAATATTTCCGCTTTGCAATAAAAACTATTTTTGAAAAATGATAAAATACGCTTCTAAATTTGATTATTAGAAAAAATCACGTTTTTTAATTTAAACATTTTGAATTCGAACATAAAAAGTTTTTTAATGGCTCACTTTACGTTTTTTTCTAACTAAAATTTCTGACAACAAAAAAAAATACACAAATATTTTATTATATAAATGTATTATAATAAACTCATGTGAAAATAATTATTAAATGGTATATATATATTTTTTTCAAATTGCGGTCGGAAACTTTCGTTTCATTAAGAGTTAATAACCAGACAAAGCTGAAAAATGACATTTTTGAATGAGCTCATAGACGTGTCGAAGCTTTTTACAGAAAAACGAAAAATTGATTTCGAAATATCGTTATTTTATGTGGTAAACTTATATTTTAAATTTTGAAAAAGTTTACATTTTTTTAATAAAAAAATAGTTTTACTGTTGGTCGATGGCAATATTTGTTAATTTTCAAACGAGTAAAGTTATTATACAATACATATATAATACCAAATAGTAATACAGTATTATAAAACTGTTCATTATCTAGGCAAACTTTGATTTAGAATTTTAATTTAACTTCAAATAAAATCATTAAAATAAAAATCCAAGCACCCGTTTTGTGCCGAAAATACTACAACTTGACTTATTTATTACACACTTACAAATTGATTTCTCTCAGAATTTTTAACACAGAAATTTAACGTAAGACGTTATTGAAATATTAGAAATAATTTTTAACCAAAAATATTTTCTCGAGTATATAATTCTGTTGAATTTGCGACACGCTTTTGTGAATATTTTATTCTGTATTTTGACGCGCACGGCGCTAACCAAAACTGTTAGTATCTGTCGATTCACGGCAGCGAGCGGTCGTGTTGTCCGCGCCGATCCAGTTCATAACATTTTTAATTTATTCGTCCGCTTAAAATGGGGAGAAAAATCAATAAAGAGAGAACTTTCATAAAAAAATCAAAATTACCACACCAAAAACATAACTGGGAGAAATATAACGAGAAAAAACAAAGATTAGTAATATTTAATTATCAATTTACGTTGTACATACCTTATATGCTACAGGGTCGTTGGAACGAATCTGTCAGATTTATTGTGTATTTTTTATAACATGTTGTTTAATTTTTAGAGAAAAGAATCAACATTCTAAAGTAAATAATGACTGTAAAGTTTCATCGGTATGTGCAATTTAAATTTTTATTATATATATTATTATGTACGCGTAAATGGGCTTCGACAAAGTATATTTGATCAATGTAAATGGGTAATAACTTCAATACATTGTGATTCATGGATATTACGGTGACCGATTTATCCGTTTATACCGCGGAAATTATAAACTAGCAATACTACCCAGCCTGCGTGTATACACGGTGTCGGGAAATATATGGTACATTACGGTGACCGATTCAATTGTAATTACCGCGGTAATTATAAACGATAATTTACTAGCATTAATACACGCAAGCAACATTGCCTTATATACACGGTGGCGGGAAACCCGTGGTACATTCCGGTGACGTAATTATAAACAATAATTCACTAACACTAATACCCGGCGTTGTGCGAATTATACGCTCGCAACATTACCTGGCATATTTATTTATATAATTTGTACATTATAATTGTACCATTTATGCAGTATATATGCAATGCCAAAAATCTTACAAATGCGCTATAGGACACAAAAAATAAATCTATTTTTTTATCCACTTCATTCAAAAAGCACGTAGCTCTCCCCACAGGTGAGTTCATAAATAAATTAGTGCGGCTTGCTTTACCATATAGGAGGTTGTGATGACGTCCTCGAGAGTGAGACTCTGGTACAAAAAAATTTAATTGGGCCAGTATCTCATTATTAGATAAGTGACCGTTAATTAGTTGAAAAAAATATTTAAGCAAAGCAATACCTCTACGTGTCTCTAGGGAGTGGTAATTGGTCATGCCTAATATATAAATCGATGGGTAAAGCCAAGGGTAACGTCCATAGAGCCGCGAGAATAAAAACCTTAAAAAAAATTTATGGACTCTTTCAATGCGTAAAGTGTATGTTAATTCGTGTGGGGCCCAGATGATCGAATTTGACTCAAGTACACTCAGGACTAGTGTGTTATATAATAACGTCAGTGTTTTTGTGTTACGAAACGGATATGAGTTTCTGATTACGAAGCCGAGAAGCCTGTATGCTCTGCTTATTAAATCATCGATGTGTTGGTGAAAAGTTAGTTTGCCGTCGTAAATAATTCCTAGATCTTTGATTTGGTTAAGGTGTTGGAGAATAATTTCATTGATTGTGTATTGAAATACATGCGGTTTCTTTGATCTTGTATACGAGACGATATTGCACTTGGGTGTACTGAAGTTCAAGCCATTTATTTTGGCCCAGTTTGAGACGCAGTCAATGTCACGTTGAAGGAGAATACAGTCAAGAATATTTTTTATTGATCGATATAGTTTCAAGTCATCTGCAAACAGTAAATACAGCGAGTGTGTGATGACTGAACCAATATCGTTAATAAAAATCAAAAACAGAAGTGGTCCAAGGATAGACCCCTGAGGAACTCCAGAAAAAACTACGAATTCAAAAGAACTGGATCCCTTATAATAAACAAATTGTCTACGATTTCGAAAATATGAAGCAAAAAAACAGAGTAGTCTTTTGGAAAAACCAAATGAAGCTAGTTTATTTAGAAGAATGTCGATGTCAACCTTGTCGAATGCTTTTTCCAGGTCAAAATAAGCAACATCCACCTGGCCACCATTGTCGAGAGTTCGTGATAAGAAATCTGAGATGCATAAGAGGTTTGATGTTACTGACATCTGGGATCTAAAACCATGTTGATGGTCGTCAAGAATTGGAGTAATGTGATTAAGTATATATTTATGTAGAATTTTCTCGAATATTTTCATGATGGAACATAGAACGGCAACTGGTCGATAATTCCGGATATCGCGTTTGTATGTCGAAGGCCGATCGTAAAATCAGGCAGATCATGTTGCGCCTAGCCACATCATGATCTGCTGCATCGTGAAATGGCGGCAGATCGTGATGTGCCTGAGGCGATTCGTGATCTGCCTGTTTTTACGATTGACCTGCGACATATACAAGGTGTCGAAAAATACGTGGTACATTACGGTGACAGATTCATTGTTATTACCGTGGTAATTATAAACAATAATTTACTTGCATACCCGGCGTTGCGCGAGTTACACGCATACTTCATTGCCTTATATATGTCGGCGGTCGATCGTAAAATCAGGCAGATCATGGTGCGCCTAGTTACTTCGTGAAGTGCCTGGCAGCAGATCGTGAAGTGCCTCAGACGCATGAAGAACGGCCTGATTTTACGGTTTCCCTGCGACATATACACGGTGGCGGGAAACCCGTGGTACATTACGGTGACCTAATTATGAACAATAATTTACTAGCATTAATACCCAACGTTGCGCAAATTATAGACATGCAACATTACCTTGTACACACGGTGTCAGGAAATTCATGGTAGAAGCGGAAAACTGAGGACTCAAATTTCACCACGGGAACAGAAGCTTTTTACCATCCTTTTTCTTCTATTTTTAACTTATTTATTTTTCTTTTTACGAACATATTAATTAATAAACAATAATCTGCGTAAATCGTCCTCAAATTCAATTTGATTCTGAATCTACTTTGCTTAAGACAAGTTCGTCCAGTCAATGAATGATCCAAAAGGTTTTAGGGTGCGTGAGCAGGAACCTAAGCGATTCCTTCAAAAAATTGTTTAGGGTGCTTAGGGTGTAAACATACTAAAAGTCCTGACGTCTAGGTGGTGAGTTAAGGGGTGGGGGGGAGGTCCCAATTTTCAGGTTTCCGCTTATATCTCGAAAACGGTGCGTTGCAGAGGAAAATTTTCTTAAATTAAGTAAAAGCTCATAAAATCATCTCCAACTTTTATTCTTTATGTAATTTTCGAAATCCCAGCCGTTTTTGAGTTACACGTTCTACAAACGTAGATATTTTTGAAAAAAATCATTTTACCTCACATTTTTCATCAAATATTCCTTCATGTCGTCTAAAATATTCAACAAAGAAAATAAATTTATATTAAAGAAGTTGTAAAGAATTTAATTAACTTTTATAATATAATTATATATATATTTAGATGCAAATTAATCTCCAACCAGTAAATATTTCTAACAATTTTAAGTTTTTTCGTAAAATATCATTTTCAGACAAACGCTGTTTTTATCTCATTACTGACACACATTTTGTTCGTTCGCCTAATAATACGTGTGACCACAGTTTGAAGCCAGTTTTTAAATAAAGTAGAAAAAAATAATATCACTTGAAAAATTTTAAATTGTATTTATAATGAAAATTATAATTATCTCAGGACAAAATTTTACGAAAAAACTTAAAATTGCTGTAAGTGTTGACCGGTTTGAGATTAATTTGCATTTTTATTTATATATATTCTAAAAGGGAATTAAATTCTTTATAACTTCCTTAAAATAAATGTATTTCTTTGATTAATATTTTAGACGATATGAAGGAATGTTTGATGAAAAATGTAAGGTTAAATGATTTTTTCGAAAATGTCTACATTTGTGGAGCGTGTAACTTAAAAACGACTGGGATTTCGAAAACTACATAAAGAATAAAAGTTGGAGATGATTTTATGAGCTTTTACTTAATTTAAGAAAATTTTCCTCTGCAACGCACCGTTTTCGAGATATAAGCGGAAACCTGAAAATTGGGACCTCTCCCCCACCCCTTAACTCACCACCTAGACGTCAGGACTTTTAGTATGTTTACACCCTAAGCACCCTAAACAATTTTTTTAAGGAATCGCTTAGGTTCCTGCTCACGCACCCTAAAACCTTTTGGATCATTCATTGACTGGACGAACTTGTCTTAAGCAAAGTAGATTCAGAATCAAATTGAATTTGAGGACGAGCTTCTGTTCCCGTGGTGAAATTTGAGTCCTCAGTTTTCCGCTTCTACCACGAATTTCCTGACACCGTGTGTACAAGGTAATGTTGCATGTCTATAATTTGCGCAACGTTGGGTATTAATGCTAGTAAATTATTTTTCATAATTAGGTCACCGTAATGTACCACGGGTTTCCCGCCACCGTGTATATGTCGCAGGCAAACCGTAAAATCAGGCCGTTCTTGATGCGTCTGAGGCACTTCACGATCTGCTGCCAGGCACTTTACGAAGTAACTAGGCGCACCATGATCTGCCTGATTTTACGATCGACCGCCGACGTATATAAGGCAATAAAGTATGCGTGTAACTCGCGCAACGCCGGGTATGCAAGTAAATTATTGTTTATAATTACCACGGTAATAACAATGAATCTGTCACCGTAATGTACCACGTATTTTTCGACACCTTTTACATGTCGCAGGCCAATCGTAAAAACAGGCAGATCACGATGCGCCTCAGGCACATCACGATCTGCCGCCATTTCACGATGCAGCAGATCATGATGTGGCTAGGCGCAACATGATCTGCCTGATTTTACGATCGGCCTACGACATACATATGCAAGGTAATGTTGCGAGCGTATAATTCGCACAACGCCGGGTATTAGTGTAAGTGAATTATTGTTTATAATTACGTCACCGGAATGTACCACGGGTTTCCCGCCACCATGTATATAAGGCAATGTTGGAAGAAGAGGAAGTTCTTGGAAGAAAAAAAGGTATGAGGGGTGGGTAGGAATCTGGGGTCGGTGTATCCAAGAGGATGTATGAGTCTATCCTCACCACTGCGGTGCAAGGCTTCCGAGAGAATCCTGCAGGAGAGGTCAAAAGATCTCCCTCAAACAGTCTCTTCCGATCCGGCCTGCCACACAGTTGGAGGGCAGACGCATCCGCCGCCAAGATCCGAACAAACCTTATCCCTTGAATCCGGGGAAGTAAGTCACCAAACGAAACGAACCACTTGGGGTGACCTATGGCAGAGGTGTTGGTTATCCAATTAATGGTTTTCTGGGCGGCGGTACCCATACCCGCCTCCCAAATTGGGTTCTGGATTCTGGGAAGGAAAAAGGTACCAGGAGTGGTAGGAATCTAGAGGTCCAAATTGAGTTCCGTTTCCCAAATTGGGTTCGGGATTCTGGGAAGAAAAAAGGTATCAGGGGCATGTAGGAATCTGGGGGTCAGTCCAAGAGTGACGGACATAAAAATCTATCCCTCCCACTGTAAGGAGAGTGCTGCTGGGTAGGTAAAAGATCTCCCAGGTCCAACCAGTCTCTCCTGATCCGGCCTGCCATGCAGTTGGTGGGCAGGTGCATCCGCCGCCAAGATCCGGACAAATAAATGAACCCAGGTACATGGGGTGAGGTTTTTGAAATTCTATTTAATTTAGATTACCAACAATAATCTCCCTGGTTCCCGGGCGGTAGTTCCCATACCCGCCTCCCAAATTAATGATAATACCTATTGTGAGAAGAATAAATATGTAAAAATGAGATATTTCTTACAATCAAACTGAATATCACTCAGTAGAAATACAATTAAAACAACAACAACAGAATACTCGTAAAAACATCTCAAAAATCAAGAAATTTGTATATTACGTAAGTACTTATTTTATACCCACTATTTTTACGCATTTCACTTGTATCTATTTATGTTTATGCACTTCGGTAAACAAATTACAAATAACTACTTATTCGGAAAAAGCTGGAACCGAGAATTCAATATCGATGTCGTCTGAACCATCCTATAGATATCGCCAGTTGAGTGGGATATGCTGCTTGCGGCGGAGCGAATGTGGTATTTCTATCTCGTTCTAAAAAACTTCCGATCGCGAGGCCGTCTTTTGATGAAATTTGAATTTTCGGCCGCTGGTAATGCCCTCTTAAGGTGTACATTTTAATTCTATTGTGGTAAACTTTTAGATTTGACTATAAAGCGTGTTTTTTTATTCTTTCTAACACCGTTTTGTTCATATTTCTCAGAAAGACACAACGATTTTTACGAGAACTACACAAATGTTCCCAAAAGTGAACAAATTAGCCAGAGGGGTTAAAGCAACGCTGGTCTTTCACAAAGCGACACTAAGACGGTTTCCACACGGTGCTGCCGCAGCACCAACTGCTGCAGAACTTTAGTTGACTGTAGTCAGTTCTTCGGCAGTTGTTACTGCGGCAGCACCGTGTGGAGACCCCTTAACAGCAATCTTCACTCATGCATTACTCGGTCCAGAGGGCAATACAAACATTTGAAATTTATTATTGCATAAATTCAAATCGTAATGACTTGATATTTTATGACAAGGGGACACTCAGATTACAACTTTCTACAATCAATCTTGTTACATGGTTTCCTGCATATTATCATAATACGATTAGATCCATGTTTCTCTTTTGTAATACATGCATTGTCTCTTGTCTCTAGGAATCTCTCCCTTTCGTCATGACATGAACGACCGTGTTAATCGCTAATTAAAGACAAGACAAGGCGCAACACCCAGACCATATAAAACAGGACATTGCAGATTTTCCACTTAACAACACGAGCACTGGGCAACATGTTACACGCACAAACTTCCGCTGTTTTTATTATTACAATACATCATGTAACAAGCGACAAATAATTTATGTAAAAGTTAACAAAATGTTTCCGTGTTGAACATTTTACCTTTAAATTCATTCGTAGGTACAGTTTGAAAATTAAAGTAAAGATTTTTTACGTGAATACTTCTGTAGCACCGTTGTGATACTAAAAAGAGACATACATCATATACATCTATATTCTATAGAATTTAGTCTGCGTGAGAATGACATAGTATAATCGATCTCCTCTTTGTGCGGTACTTCGTAGCCTCCCCACTCTTGTCTACTTTTCTGAAAGTTTCACTTCTACTAAAAAAATTCGCAGTGTTTCTTTAAATGCTACTTAAGACATTTCCCACGAAATTTTTATCCTATATTAAACGAGGGATGTTTTATTAAACATTTTCATAATTTTCACTTACGGGGGGGTACTCTAGTCTAGAGGCATGAATTGTATGTATTTTTTCAGCTGCAAAAAAAAACGATAATGTTTTGAATAGCCATTATTTTACCAAATATTTAGTAAACATTAAAGAATACATAAAAAAATTAAACGAAAAACTTTAAAATTCAAAAAGTTACCGGGTGTTGAAGAAGTGAGGGGTCTCAAAAAATGGCGCGCCCTTGTTGACAGTTGACACGATTGCAACCCTCCTAGTAATCAGAAAAAAAAATCATTCCAAAGAGATATACACATATATATTTGATTCATTCTTAATCCAAACGAATGCTGCTATGGCCCGTAGCTCGCTAGCCACGCAAAATAGTGGCTGCCTGAAATAAAAAATAAAAAATTTACCAGTTTTGACTTCTCCGAATTTTTTAAAAATACTAAAAATAGAAATTTTGTTATATAATAGATGTATAGACAAAAAAATTTCAAGTAAATTGGTTCACCGTCTCGAAAGAAGTAGTTTTGAGAAAAATGCGTTTAAAGTTTTGTTCTATTTAGATTCTAGTTAGATTCCGTCTAAATCGCGACACTAAATTGCTTTAACTTTTAAAATAATTTGAATTTCGAAAAATCCTTTTAAAAAGATATTTTTGAATGTCTAAACTATGAAAATATTTTTTTTTTTCTAGACTAGATTATCGTTTTTAATATTAGCGTGCTCCCTATAACATTTGTATTTACACATCTCCCCGTCTCCTTCTTTTTGAACGCTAACTACCGGCCCCTAAACCTTCTGAATACCACCGTGTTACTGATATTGTGAGTTGATGTTTCTTATAAAAAAAACAACCATTTTGTAATCATTGAATTGCTATTGGTGTGCTTGAATCTTCAATATCCCGTCGGTTTGCTTGCTAAGAACCTCACGTACGGTTTCCCGTTTTGGAGGCTTAAATTAGCCATTGAGATCAGTGGATTTGAACCCTGTGAAGTCTATCGCCTATGTTAGTGCCATCGCGCCGTTGGGAAACGGACGATTTAAAAACAAGACGTGGGTTAAAATTCAGGTATCCAAGAAAACACGTAGCTAATTTTATTGATAATTTGAGATGCCGCGGAGAGCTTTATCTGAATAGCGGTGATTTCGAACTTCTAAAGATTTTTTTTATTTTTTTATTTTTATTTTTATTAACCAATATACAATTAAACAAAATATATATAATATTGGTGGTAATAATACCTCCCTAATTGAGAAATTATCGTGTTTAGAGAGGGAATTATAGGTAAGATATAGGTAGGTATTTATATTCTGAAACAAAATGTAAAATCAATTAGAAATGATTTCAGTGGAGACATTCAAACGGACTTGCTACTTGTTAAAACTAATAGATACTAGTTTATTTTATATAAGAACTTTAAAAATTTGAAAGTTATGGCGGCGGATGCGTTTGGCTACCAACTGCGTGGCAGGCCGGATAAGGAAAGACTGGTTGAGGGAGACCCTTTGACCTCTAGAACAGGACTTTCTCGGAACACCGTCTTGCACCGCAGTTAGAGGGGTAGATTCATACGTCCGTCACTCCTGGACACATTGAGCCCCAGATCCCTACCATTTTCCATCCCAGAACTTCCTATCCTTACTCTCCTAAAAATACCATGCGCACAGCATCTTCAAAGATGACAAAGACCCCAAAGGGAATTATTTTTTTCTAATTTCCTGTTTCATGTTTCCTTGAGATGTGTTAGTCTTATTTTCTTCAATGATTAAATGTTATAAAAAAGATCAGAGTGTGCAATTCACACGCTGTAGAAGTAAAACCTTCAAAAAACTAAAGTAGACAAGAATGGAGAGGCTACGATGCACCCCACAAAGAGGACACCGATAGGTTATGAAGCGCCGCACAAAGAAGAGACCGATTATACTATCTCATTCTCTCGTAGGCTTAATCCAATCGATGTATGCATTTGCCTCCTTTTAGTGTCGCTATTTTTCGTTTCATTCAGTTTAACAGACGGATTGCAATCTTTAGAGCACAGGCGTCAGGTGGGAATGCTGTCCTTGTTCTACCGGTATTACAATGGAAAATGCTCCGAGGAACTAGCGTCGTTGATCCCCTCGGCACCGGTGCATAGTCGGGAAACACGCCAAACACGCGCCCAACATTAGTACACGGTTGACATTAGTCACATGAGAACGGGTCGTTTTTACGACTCGTTCTTGAGTTCAACAGCTCGGATGTGGAACGATTTACCAGCCTCTGTGTTTCCTCCCTTCTACAACATGGGTCTCTTCAAGACCCATGTTCACTCCTTCCTTTCCTCAAAAAGACCCTCCATACAGCATCCTCAAAGATGACATAGGCCCTGAGGGAAATTATTTTCCTCAGGGCCTCCTGTGTGGAGTTAATGTAAAAAAAAAAAAAAGTTTCAAATCACAACGGTGCTAAAGAAGTTTTCACCTCATAAAAATATTATCGTGGGGCGCGTCATCGCCTAAAGTCACTTTCATTGCAATATTACATATTATTATTTCATAAGAAACAATGATTCATGATATTTTAAATTACAAAACGGTCTAATAAATGTTTACTACGCATAATGTTGAACATATGCAGATCTAAATGTTACTATTGCACTACCTGAAACATGCAGTGTTACGCGGTCTACAAAAATGAGGAAATAGCACCTTATATTTAATGATAATATAAGCTCATGTGTACTTCAAGGTGGTCATGACCATGTTATTTGATTGAAAGGCAATGGACGTGACTATACTGGTGAATAATTCATCAGGTGTAAAATTCAGGTAAAAAAGCATTTGTTTTGGACCGTGTTCACTCGGTGTGAAACATACATAAATTTGTATTTACTTTGTAGCCCAGAGTAAAGTGGTAAGCGTGTTCGGTGAATTGAAAATTTCGTATATTTTGTAGTTAACTGATGTTATGCAGGGATTTTTTTTACCTTGCGAAATATCGACACTGTCATATAGGCGATTTTCATGTCATTTTGTTTCAATGGAGAAATATAACTGAATTTTTAGTTAGCCGTGTAAAATAAAAGAAAAACATTTTAGAATTATTTACAAACATCGTAATTTTGTGGAATATATTTTGAAGGTTTTATTTATTATTTAATTATTGAAGAAGATAATTGTAATGTATCGGAACATTAGTTATGATCAGTTTTATTATTATTCTGTTGTTTATGCTATTCTCGGGTGTCGGCCATGGTGTCGGTTACGACGTGTGCCGAACATAGCCGATCAGCGAGGAGCAAGTCATTCTTTTTGCGAGAGCTCGCAAGACAAAATCTAGCCAGCGAGTTATAAGGATGGCTGTCCTTTTGTAGCCAGTAAACCATCAATGTGATTTCAAAGAACCAAAAGTCTTTAAATATAACAGCATAGTAATGAGGTTTCCAACTCAGAATCTAGTAAACTCAACACCTCTTTGAAAAGCCATTAAAAGCTATGCAAATAATATTGAAAAATTACGTTTCATTTTTTTACTATTTACCGATTTTTAAATTTTTTTTAAGTCTGGAGCCAGTTAGAATATGGCATCCCCAATTGGGGTATGTTATGAGGATGGAGGTAGTGGGGCGGGGAAGGAGATGGGAAAGAGGAAGGTGGGGAAGTACCTGGCTATTCAGATCTGGTCATCAAACACGGCTAATGCCATTTCAAGCAACGTTTCAATTCTGAATGGAGGTCTTACACCAGGGCGATACTGGACGTGCCGCAAATATACTATTTTACAAATATAATATTATTTTTCCTTTGTAATTGGTACAATAGTGCCATTAGAATAGAATAAAAGGTAAGTGCTTAGAAAATGTCAAAGAGTTTGCAGTGATAAAGACAATGGTTCTTTTGTTAATCTTACCGCAGAAGCCGCACACATTTTGTGTTTGTTATTATTAATAAATTATAGATTTGTATTTATGGTTTTGTTCGACATCTAATATAAAATTGTTTTAAAGCATCTCCACTCACGGTTATTTTAGAAATGTCCATCAAACTTAAAATAAAAAATAAAATCAATTTCACAACACTAGACTAGCAGCAGGGTCCATCTATCTATAAATACGTAAATACAAATCTACAGTTTTTTTCGTAATTTTTTTAATTTTGCACACTTACACTTGACCTTCAAAGCAAGAGGAAGGTCACTGCCTACAGTGCCTACACGATAATTCGAAAAACACACTCCCACCCCCTTTTTCACCCCATAAGACCCGGAATTCCGAATTATTTCCAATTTATAACATATTTTCCTGCACTTTATGTTTTTAAGTCCTCAAAAAATTATAGGTATATTTCCTATTGTTGAAGATAATATTTATCTATTCATTTGCTAATTATTATTATGTTATTACATGCAATTCCCTCCATAGAAAAAAATCGCAAAGGATGCTCCGAAAATTAATAAAACCCCATTTTATCTGTTATTTAACATGTTATGGGTATGAAAAAAATCAGTGTTTCCTTAACCACTCGAACCCATATCCTTGTTTTCACGATAATATAACATTACCAGACATATGTATGACGTATGAGGCATAACTGACTTATTAAATTTGATTTTTGTTCTATTTTAAACGAGTTGGGATTTTATTAAATACGAGAGCTGTCCGTAAAATAAGGACTCCAAGGTGCTGCGGTCGCGAGGAACAATTTTACGAGAGATCCGGGAAAACTGGCGTGTAGCCTGGTTTCCCTACGTCAAATCCTCACAACGCTGAACTCCCTGCGACACTTAGTCTCGGCGTGGCAGCCGTTCGCGATAAAGCTTCCGCTCGCCGCACCCGCCAGGAAGAATTTCGTTCTATAATTAGTTTTTTTTTGTGCGAAGAACAAAACCCCGGTAGGCATTCATTCTCAGCTACTTGAAGTGTATGGAAAACAGTGTATGAGTGCGAAACGGGCGTATTTTCACAATTTTCCCATTATTAACGTTTTTTAAAATCAGCGAGATCCCTTTAACATTCTTACTTACATTTCTCTTTTTCACACCATCTTCTTTTCTTTTTGAAGTTTCATTTTTCCAAATGAATAAATTAAATTGACCATTATTTTATGATCTAAATATAAGTGTTGGAAATCTTCCTTCGAATTATTTTTTATTTACATCCTTTACAAGTTTGTAGGATGTTCCTCAATTTGCTTCTAAATAGAGTATATCCTAAAAGGCTAATTTATTTTCTTATTAAAAGCTTACACATTTCATCAAATTGAGGCGTCAAAATTAACACTCATGGGCGTAGCAGCTAGCAGATAATAGGGCGTAGCTTTTTGCACCCACGCCACGCGGGATGCATCTCTCTCACGTATCTCATTAGAGGCAGTGGCGTAACCCGTGGTAGATGGTTGCACGGCCCCCTATTAAAAGTAACAACGTGAGTGACTGCGCAGTTTAACACGTGTCACTCAACCGACTTCCGCATTTTATTAACTACTTCCTGGGCTTAAAAACAACCCACTTAAAAATAATTTATAAAGTTTGGTCCAGATGCCGACCGGTGTGAAAATTATAAATTGGACAGAGTTTGATGATGTTTTGTTTCACTTTTGCCTAGTTGGCCACCTTTTTAAAATTATTATAACCAATTTTCCCGGTTAATGATTATTTTAAGTCTTTAATATTATATCTTTTCTTTCTTCTCTTTCTCTTTACTGTATACTTGCTATGTTTTATATTTTATTTTGCTTATGCGGTGAACATTGTACGCGCGTTTTTTTATCCCAATGGCAATTTCATTAATGAAATAATTGTTAACGCACTGTAAATGTTTCAAACAATAAAAATAATAATGGAAGTAGTTGTTGAGTATTTTGCCGTTTTATTCGAAATATTTAACTTCATTTTGTATTTACATTCAACTTGTTTCATTTCCGTCTGTTGAATCCGAAACTGCTTTCGAATTACAGCTTCATATGTACCTAATTGGTAATTGAATGTAAATACTAACAATGAAACGAAACGAAATAGTGTTTGCTGAAATTGGGTGATAATAAGTGTAAGGAAAAACAATGGATGCAAGGAAGAAGGATAACCAATCACTTACCACTTAACCTCTGCTAAGGAGCATACAAAACAAATATAGCTCATATAGTTCCACCGCGATACCTCTAGACAATTATCGCCTAAGGAGCATACAAAACAAATATAGCTCATATAGTTCCACCGCGATACCTCTAGACAATTATCGCCACAACAACATTCTTATGAAACGATATGGTCCACTCTCGATATAGTCTAAAACCTTCCTTTTAGTTCTAAAACGGGATTATGAACACGAACAACACCAAAAAATTGCTTCCAAAGTCGTTCCAATTGTTCTTCTGTTTTTCAGAAACAAATGCATTCGAATTTGGTATTTTTCTCTTGTCATTGTTCCAAATTCAAAATGCTTTTCCAGCAAGGTGATCTGGTTGGGGAGGGTAGATACTGGATAAATGACATCCCGGTAGGAACTATGCATATTCTCATTTCAAAACCAAACACCGTCTATGGACTCTTTAACTTTTAATTTAACGTCTGTGTCGCATTTTATCTTAATTTTTACAACAAATTTGTCTTTGTATCATTTTGTCTTTGCTTTCACAAGAGGCAAAATTGTAAAATCATTTTGAAACGAGGCGTCTACTAATATCTACAGGAATTCCAAAAACTGAACAAATCGGACTAATATCTATGAGAACCAAAGTGAGGAAGAATATCTACAGCTCAAACTGCTGACTAATATCTATTAGAACCAAAGTGAGGACGAATATCTACAGCTCAAACTGCTGACTAATATCTATGAGAACCAAAGTGAGGACGAATATCTACAGCTCAAACTGCTGACTAATATCTATGGAACAGGTGATGTCGAAGAATATCTACAGCACTGGCAGAGGTTGGATTTGCAATAATTATGTATAGCATATTGGCATAACGAAATATTGCGTATGCAGTTTAAAAAACTTAATTTATGATAAGTTAGGTTAGGTAAGGTTAGGTTAGGTTAGTATTACGTAATTGAAGTAATTTATGCTTTTCCGTAAAACCTCTTGCTCAGTCTGCCTTCTGTAGATATTAGTCCCACCTACGCTCCATGGATATTCGTCACCACTGGGACCGTCGCAGATATTTATCCGACCTTAGCGCTGTAGATATTACTCTTCACTCTGAAGTTCATAGATATTTGTTCAAAATATGAGCTGTAGATATTCGTCCGACATACAGGCTGTAGATATAAGTATCTGGAGTCTTTGAAACTATTGCCATCAATTCCTTGCAAGGAACTCGATTTACGATTGACTCCGCCTCCAGAGATCTTCAAGGGACCGCACAGTAGTTTAGTTTTACAATGAAAAAAGAGGAAACACATTCCTCTATTTAAAATCATAGATAATACGTATCATTTAAGTAATATAAATAGGCAATATTGGTAATATCTAGGCTTACGACTCAAAAACGGATTATGTTTAGGCCGCGCTAAAGTCAACCAAGCCGAGCTTACAATCAAATGATATACTGTGTCATTTGATAACAATATAAGCTTTTATCTTTACAAAAAAAGGTTTAGTTTAGTTAAATTTACACCATTTAAGTTTAAAACATTGCGCAAGGCGTGTTGCTTCGTGATAAGACGATAATCTCATAATATTGAAATACAATCAGTCAAACCCTCGAAGATTCAATTATTCCTCGGCGTGTCGAGCGCTCGACTCGATCTCCGGGAATTATCACTCGATACGGAAATTGTGATTTTAATGCTTCCTATTTTATCTCCCTGTTTTGTTGATTCTGCGGAAAACAATTTTAACGGGATTATAAGAATTTTACAACCAAACGAAGATTATTGAAATTAAATAATTGTAATATTTTGTTAATTTACGATATTTAACCTCAAATCGCGGAAGTATTCGCTTATTTTTAATGCTATTCATGTTTTATAACTATATTATCAAAATACTTGCGTTAAAACAGGTTTTAACAGTAGTTTTATTAACCCCTCAGGCGTCGAGCATATTCTGTCAGAAGATAAAAATATTTCCGTATTGCAATAAAATTCAAATAAATTAAAAATTTCAATACGATTCCGAAAAATAAAAACTGTTTTTTTAAGGGGATTAAATACGCCTTCTAATTTTATAATTCGAAATCGTTTTTGCCCCTGAAGGTCTGTGGACGATAACGTCTGTGGTTTAGATAATATTTCTCATCATGATAGTAAGGGAGACACAACGATTACTACGAGATTTATTTGAGCTGTAAGTGAATAAATTAGGCAATGGGTTAACAACCAAACGAAGATTATGCGAATTAAATTATTGTTATATTTTGTTAATAATTTAATATATCTAACCTCGAATGACGGTACCATCCGCTTATTTTTAGTGCCATTCAAGTTTTATAACTAACTATCTTAAAAAAATATTTGTGTTAAAACACGTTTAATGGTAGTTTTATTAAAGTGTGTCTAGCCATTTTGTAAATTCATTCATATAATCGCAGCAGTAGGCTGAAGCTTGTCTAAAAACAGTTTGCATATAAACTTGCTGTACTCCAGTGTCTTTTATTAATGTGGGTGTGCTCTGAATTGAAAAATTACTGACTACTTTCAATATTAATTTCTATTGATAAATTGCGCATACTTTCTGAACAAACACCCAATAGCGTATGATCTGGTGGGAGAAAATGGGATAATTGAGGTAATTGGAAGCATTACGCCATGGAAACCAGAAGTAATTTCAATAAGATTTACTATGTTAGGCAAATGCATTTTAAGAGCCGTGTGTAATTATGTTTTGCCGCAACATTTATTGGAAACTTTGGTATCGGGCTCGAGAATTCGACATTATTTATTAAATTCTCGTCATCAGATATATTTTCTAATAATTATTATATAAATGACCCGTGAAAAATAAGGGATATTATCATAATTGTGGGATTTCTGAATTTCACTGCCTTTCAAATATAAATATTGTTGTAACAAACCATCAACAATTTGGGAGGCGGGTATGAGTTCCGCCGCCCGGAAACTAATTATTGGATTACCAACACCTCTGCCCCAAGTGGTTCGTTACGTTTGGGGAATTAGCAAGGTTCGAGCCCGGGTTAATATGTTTCAGCCCCCAGGTTCGCGAGGTTGTCCAAGTCTTTGCGGTGGATGAGTTTGCTCATCTACTGCATGGCGGGCCGGTTCGGGAAATATTGATTGAGGGAGATTTTTGATCTCTCCAACCACTACAAACAATGTTCGACTGAATGTCTGGATTCATTCTTCCGTCACTTCTGGACTCATTGACCCCCTGATTCTTACCATCCCCTCATACCCTTTCCTTCCCAGAATTTCTTCTCCTTCATTTCCATAAAAAAATACCCTCCACACAGCATCCCAAAAGATTACATAAAAATGAACAAAATATTGGAAAAAAATCCCTCTGTACCTCCTGTGTCGAGCTGATGTCCAATTTTGTAAATTGAACAGTTTATTGTGCTTGAATAATTTTACGCGTTTCACAGGAGAACAATAATTTCAATTCACGCATGCACCGACAGCCGAAATTAGTGTGTTTATTTTTTTAAGAATTTAATAAATATTTTTAGATTGAAAGAAAATTGTACTTCTTAAGTAATAGCAATAGATGGCAGGGGTTGATAATAGAAAAATCTATCTTGTTTTATGACTAGAAATAGTCGCCTCATTGTTGTAAATAATAGCTTAGATGTCTAGACTGTCTCAAAAATAATATCACAAAGGAACGAAGAAAATAAAATTGTTTGTGTACTTTACCTACAAGTACAACTTTTAGCATCTCTCTTTTTTCTACATAGGTAGATATAACAATAATTTTATTCATTTCGATATAGGTGTTAAAGTCCTCCGTGATCGAGGGTTAAGGCTCTCGACTAAGAATCTAAAGGTGGCGGGTTAAAATCCCGACTTACACAAAGTAAATTTTAAGAAATGAATTTGTTTTGTTTCTCAATTAATGAATTAAAAATAATTTACAGCGTATTAAAAATACTCTCGTATCGTCACCGTGAAATACTTTTTAAATGCTTTTGCCGTGTTTGGTGATGAGATCTGAGCAGCCAGGTACTCCCCCACCTTCATGTATGCCATCTCCTCCCCTCCCCACTACATTAAACTCACAAATAGGGATGCCATAGTCTCATTGGTTTCAGATAGTTGGAAGCCGTTGAGACTCTTGTGTATTCCCCCAAAGTCATGAAAATTTTAGGATAGTTTAGGATTTTTATTTTCAAAATATGTTTTAAAGTCTGTCCGTCTATTTATTTTTATAAAGGAGAATGTTTATGTCGGGCGCCGTTTGTTTGATTTTTGTGAAAATCTACCGCTTTATTCCGAGATAGAAATTTTGCAAACTTGATCTTCAAAACAAAAGAAAGGTCACTGTCTATGTCTAATTTTTAAAAACGCCCGGGCAAATTAGGCAAATATCATTCTTCATTAATGCGAGAAAAAACAACCTAAAAACTTAGAATACCGACTCTCAAGGAAGACATCGTGTTCTTTACAATGACAGACAGTACAGTCCAGAGGGGTTAGAAAACAAGAGAGAAAATGTTTATCGATAAATAAAATTTAAAAAAGTATGAACGTAAATTATTTTCCTTCTTTTCTGTAAGCCTCTCTGGACTGCCACGCCCTATTCTAATTATTTAAAGTAATAATATTATAGGTAATCTTCACCAATATTAAAATATGATTATAAAAATGAGGAAAAATTAAATATCGCAGAAATGTGATTTTTGTTTTACATTGTTGAGAAAATAGCAATCGGCTTGATGTATGCTTGATAAATATGTTTCCTGGTTTCAGGGTTTACAACGTTATTCAACGTTATTCAGGGTTATAACCTGCAAATCTAAGATCTTTGAACTTAGTAATATTGAAATCAGCACCTTCTCCAGGCGAGGTGGCCGCGTCTCCATCTCTCTTTATGGGTAACTTCCGCTGCTCGGGGCGACTGCGTCTGAGAGCTGCGAGTACCTATACCTAATGCAATTCGCCGCTATTAAACGATAATTGAGTTTCTAAACTTCACTCACTCTCGTTTTCCTGGTGGAGCATATTTCACGCTAATATTGGTTCCACCTTTCTAATTAATTATTCTATAAATTCTAAAGATCATCCGTTGCCCTTTAATCGAGTCAAACCAGCCAGTCGCTCTATCACTTTTTCGACGTTATTCTCGTTGGTTACGCGCACTTTTTGTGATCACTCTCTCAGCTTAACTGTACTTGTACCATTCACGTAGATTTTAAAAACAAGAAGTGCGGCATCTTCTTCGACTATTTCCACTTTTTTTTTCTCTGGATATTTTAATTCATTGCTATCTCAAAGCAGTGACGGATTTATACTTTTCAGTATAGGCCACTTCTTAGAAGTTGCCACCTATCATAATCACTCACTCACTTGTAGGCTGCCGCCCTAGGTCGCGGCATATACGGCCTATCGACAAATCCAGGTCAAAACAACTTTTGATTTTGAGATAAGTATACAGTTGTAAAGTCAATAGTTTCTGGTGCATCACTGGGATATATTACAATGCCATATAAGATATGTATGATGCACCATTTAGATGCACCATTACTCTATTCTTCTTCTTCTTGTGCCCTGTCCGTTCAACGGACGTTGGAATCATGTTGGCTATGCGGACTTTGTTTACTGCGGCCCGGAACAGCTCTACAGTAGACTGGCCAAACCACTGTCTCTGTTTTTTCTGCCATAAGGTTCTCCTTCTTCCAGGGCCCCGTCTTCCGGCAATCTTTCCCTGAGATATTTAAGTTTTCGGATTTTTATAGTTTTAATAACCTCTATTTCTTTATTTATCCGAACCATAACATCTTCATTCGTAACCCTGTCCATCCAGCTTATTTTAAGTATTCTTCTATAGATCCACATCTCGAATGCCTCAAGTCGTTTATATATGTTATATGTTTTCTTACATTATAAGTTATTATTTACATGTAAAATCTCTGTAATCAACTTTAAAACACTAACAACGAGATTTTGCAGTTTACCCACTATTATCTCAGAACAATTTTTAAGATATTTTACCGTGCTTTTGAGTAGCGATAATATTAATTTAAATTAATAATAATATAAATTTTATGGCGAATATGCATATTTTACGGTTTAATAAATAAATATACATTTTGGTGTACGACCTCAAGGTAAATCCGAGACCCGAGCAGTCGCTTGCACCCATAAGTGAAGGAAGTATTTAGTGAATTCAGAGGTTCCGCAATTGAAAGGGAAATCTAATATTACATTGTTTGAACATCCACAAGGAAGCGCAATATGGCATTACACTAATTGAGGCCTGGAGATATCTTCTGGTGTCATGAATACTCATTGTACGGTGTAATCATTGCCCACTGAGTAGAATTACAGAACTACGCTCAATTATTTTCCATTGGTCGTTATAAAGGAAGCACGCGAGAAGTATTAACCCTAGATTACAAACCTTCGTAGAATCGACTACGGCGACACATAATAATAATTAGTGTCGGTTTTTTATAGTATTTACAGATTTAAAAAAAAAACTTTTCATCATTCCACTTGCATCTTGTACTATCTGTTGTTCCCAGTCCTATTGCTCAACTGTTGAGTTGAAATTTTGGCTCAAATACACAAAAACGCTCTTCCCAACGCAACTCTGCGATCAACAGGCGAATCGAGCGTTACCAAACATATAACTTAGCTGATCGGAGACTCAGATGAATCGATCGAAAAGTTGGGAACAACGGCCGTAAATGTCAGTTTTTTTATGGCATTTACAGATTTTTATGCTTTATTTGGCATCTAGTACTAACCTCCGTTGTTCTCATTCCCACTGATCAACTGTTTAGTCGAAATCTTGGCTCATTACTCCTCAAATGAACAAATACGCTATTCCAAACGCAACTCTGCGATCAATAGGCGAATCGAGCGTTACTAAACAAATCACTTAGCTGATCGGAGACTCAGATGAATCGATCGAAATGTTGAGAAAAACGGGCGTAAATGTTTGCTTGTGTATCGAATTAACAGTGTGTTCAACCATGATCGTTGTCGAATCGACGAAGATATGTATTACATATCTTCGTCATATACATATTATGTAATAACTTCACCTGTCATACATTCATTTTTCAATCGGGTGAGATTAGTGCAAAAGTGCGGGTGAGATTTGTGGCAAAAAAGATATGCACAAATTTTAACACCATGATTTTTTCATTGCTAGATTTTAAAAATATTTATTTATGTACATATTCGTTGTTTGTATATTCTATTTTATGCATTGTTTTTAAATGTACTGATTTTTTCCGACAATTTTGTAATCACTATTTAAAACAATAAGTCTCAATTACCAGTACGTTATTTTTTGGGAATATACCATTATTAAATACAACGTTAGTTTTGTAGAGGCTAATTCGTTAAGAGGACATTACCAGAGAAACCAGAAATATGTCATTTTTAAATCAGTATTTAGACTTATTGACTCGTTTCCACAAAAAATTGTAAATTGATTTTGAAAGATTGTTCTTTTATCTAGTAAAGCTATGGATAAAATTTTGAGAAAAAATGTTTATTTTAAGTATAATAAGGTTATACCATAGGTCGTTGGCAGATTTGTTATATTTTCAAAAAAGTACATGTATTATACAACACCAATTTCAAATCATATAATCATGCAGTAAAATAAATCAATACAATATCTGGTAAAATTATTTGTCAGAATTTTAATTTAAGTTTAAATAAAATTATTAAAAAATATATACGTACATGTGTTTCTTGACGAAAATTGGTCCGTTTGTTTATTTATTTGCGCACTTACTAACTAATATATTTCAGATTTTTTTACATACTTATTTTGCTAAGACATTATTGACAAATCATAAATAATTTTAATGGAAAAATAATTTTAGGGTGTATTTAATATTAATTAATTTACAGCTTCGCGTTTCACAATTTTTCTTATCGACGACAACACGAATCGAGAGCGCTCATTCAGACCGCAACTGCGGCCACTGGCGGTTGTCTTCGCGGCGCTCTACATCGCAACATTTTCAAACGAATAACGAAGCAAAATAAATAGGATTTCATGTTTGTAAAATTTATAGGGTTGCCCCAACGCAAAATTTCATGTTCATTGAATATTTTTATGATAAAATTTTTATAATTTTGAAATTTTTTTTATTGTAAATTATTCTTATGTGAATACCGCACAAGAGTCCTAACTGCTCCAAAATATTTATTTTCAAGTAAAACTTCTTTACGCACGCTCGACACTTGGGGGGTAAGCTGGTAAATGTGTTACGAAAAGTGGTGATTGTTACGAAAAATTTCCTTCGAACGGTAATCGATGCGAACGGTGATCGATTGCTAGGTGGGTCGTGCCTTTACGCACGCTTGTTATTCGTGTTATTGTTTTATTGTTAATAGACTATTTTTGCGTAAATAAATAGATAAATTAAATTATTTAAAAATATATACGTACATGTGTTTCTTGACGAAAATTGGTCCGTTTGTTTATTTATTTGCACACTTACAAACTAATATATTTCAGATTTTATTACATACTTATTTTACTAAGACATTATTGACAAATCATAAATAATTTTGATGGAAAAATAATAAACACGAGAATCGGGTATGGGTACCACCGCCCCGGGAACCAATTATTAGATAACCAACACGTCTGCCATAGGTCATCCCAAGTGGTTCGTAACATTTGGTGACTAGCAGGGGTGCCTAGGTTTAAGGGGGTGAGGTTTGTTTAGGTCTTGGCAGCGGATGCGTCTGCCCACCAGCTGCATGGCAGGTCGGATCTGGAAAAGTTAAGGGAGTCCCTTTGACTTCTCCAGCCTTACTCTCTCGGAACATCGCCTTGCACCGCAGTGGGAGGGATGGATTCATACATCCGCACTCCTGGACACGCTGACCCCCAGATTTCTACTCACCCCTAATATCCCTTTCCTTCTCCGAATTTCCTCTTCTTCCTTTCCCTAAAACGACCCTCCACACAGCATTCCCAAAGAAGAGATAAGCAGTGTGTCGAGCGAGTGTAAAAAAAACGGTCTCTCCCGATCCGGCCTTCCATGTAGTTGGTGGATGTACCTGCCAAATTACTGATATCACCTATTGACGGCCGGCGTGGTCAAGGGGTAAGGCTCTTGACTAGCAATCTGAAGGTCGTGGGATCGAATCCCGGCATAGGCAAATAAATTTTATTTGACTAATTTGGGTTATTTCACAATTATTTAATTTAAAAATAATATATTTGCGTCACGTTTTAGAGTAAAAGATACTTTCAGTATCGCCCTGGTGTAAGACCACCATTCAGAATTGAAACGTTGTTTATTGACCAGATCTGAATAGCCAGGTAATTCCTCGCCTTCCTCTTCCCCCACCACCTTCAGCCTCGCAATATACCCCATAGTCACGTCATAGTCTCACTGGCTCCAGTAGGAGCATTTGGGTCTCTTGTGCGGTATTCAGATAAATATAAAATAAAAAATTGTGCATACGAATAAATATTTCAAAATGAGACATTTTTTACAATCCAACTGAATATTACACTTTTTTCATAAATATACCGCACAAGAGTCCCAACTGCTCCTGTCTGGAGCCAGTGGGACTATGGCATCCCCAATTGGGGTATGTTGTAAGACTGAAGGTAGTGGGGAGGGTAAAAATATAGGGAAGAGGAAGGTGGGGAAGTACCTGGCTATTCAGATCTGGTCACCAAACACGGCTAAAGACATTTCAAGCAACGTTTCAAATCTTAATGGTGGTCTTACACCAGGGCGATACTGAGATATCTTTCGCTCTAATGGCCGTAAAATAAAATTAAAAAACAAAAAACCAAAATATTAAAAAGAATATAACAAATTGTTTATTCATGTAGGTATCTACTTAATACCTACTGTGTTTACGCATTTCACTTGTATCTATTTATTTTTATGCACTTCAATATACAAATTACAAATAACTACTACTAATTAAAATTCTGGAAGCGAGAATAGTAATATAAAGTAGTAATAGTAGCGGGTAGCCCTAGCTCGCGTGAACAAAACCCTCAAAACTCGGATTGCCGCGGAACGAAATTTAGTTCTGAAAACGCCCGCTCGCGAGCCCTGATGTGTTAGCGCTAGTGTCGGAATCGAAGTTGTCATGTGCTGGTTATTCACTCTTAAGTGTATTTTTCGTTATTTTTAAGGCGTAACCTAATCGATGAAGGTTTGTAATGCAGGGTTAAACTACTTGATCGAGAGTTTATGATTATTGCATTGTGAGGTCAGACTAGTCCAGAGGCTGCTGAATCAATCCGTGAGAATATACAGACAATCTAACCCTTGCCACCTTTAAATTTTACCGCAAATAATAACATCTCCTTTATCTTGATTTAACGAACTGATTGCGAAACGCCGCCCGCGGTCATACATTATATTATTTCTCTGAAATCAGCACAACTAATGGCACGAACTGATTCTTCGTCCCATTCTAAAATGTTGCCAGTTAATTTATACTGCTTTATTATCAAATAAAAACAAGCTTATTGCATGTAATAAAATAAATTATTGCACTTCATGAGATAACAATCACTTAAAACTTGAGAGGCGTATAAGACGTAAACAGTTATTGAAACAAAAGTGTTTCTCATTCCTAAGCCTGGGTGAATTCACGTTATTTAGTTTTGCTTTCTACCAAAATGCAATTAAGTAGTGTTAAAGTAATCCTATCCAATAGTATAAATACAAAAGTGTGTATATTTGTTTGTTTGTCCTACTTTCACGTCGCAACGGGAGGTCCGATCGACGTTATTTTTTGCGTAGCGATAGTTGGAGGACTGGGAAAATGGGAAGTAATAAAGGCTACTATTTATCTCGGAAAACTTTTCATTTCCATTGGAAAATTCATTGTGCAGTAATTTCGCCCTCTTACCATGTGAGTGAAACCGAGGGTAAAAGCTAATCATAAACAATCGGTCTAAGTTTTAATTATTTTATGATCATTTATCGAATGCCGGTATTTGGTTAAGGCAATTGTATGGCACAGGAGAACATGATGAGATGATAACTGATTTTTGTTGTTTCCACAAAGTGACAGGTTCTGAACGATCATTATGAAATATTACTAAGACCATCGTGAAACCAATTTAATGGAAATCTGATATAATCAAGTACCTATTTCTAAACCTTTAGGAAAATTTATATTAATTAAGACGTTCTGTTAAGTTTTAACTTGCTAAAAATGTTATATTTTTCAGAATTATACGCAAATTCGATTTTATAGACTGGTATCACCGGGCACAGCTCTCCGGTCTAGTGCATGACAATGCAAACTTATTCCGGTTTCAACGTTCGTTCCATCCGCCTGCTTTTCCTCTAAGCGAGATAATTGTTAAATCTGTGCTAACTTATTGTAACATAAAGTTTCAATGTAAATATATTTGACTCGCGTTAATCAAGAGTTATTATTGAAAACCTCCACAACACACGCATCCAGTTTACAGACGTGGCAAGGCAACTATCAAAACCTCTGGATAAAATATCTAAACATAACCCACATTGCTAAACTATCCTTTATTTGCCCTGAGAAGAAGAAAACGGTGCATAATCTAAGCACTCACGCGTGTGTTATGAGTGTGTTTTCATATTAAACATTTTGTAAACGTACATACGAGATATTCTACAAAAAATATTGTTTTCGTGGTTAATATATGAGTCGTTAAAGCGTATGAAGAGAGCTATAAAAAGTTACCTCAGAAATATAGATATTTTTATGTCCCTTTGAATGAAAACCACGTTGCCTCTAAGATGGGTCTCGTATAAGATCTCCACACATTGCGTGCTGCATTATTCAGTGCATTCCGTTTTAGTGTTTCGGTTCCGAAGCCCCATTACGTTGCCACCGGTAATTATTTTTTACAAGTGGGAGTCAAGACCATCACATTTGAAGAACCCTTTGCGACCGGAATTGCATTTACAAACTTCTCAACAACGATGTTAACAGCCATTTCCTTAATTTTCATTGTCTCTTGTGAAAACACGCACATGCCGATTATTCCATGTTATAGTCATACTTTCGAGAAACAACTCTATAAACAGAAACAGTACATAATATTAATTTTGCAAAGATCGTCCACCCAAACACATGGACATTAATATTTTAGGCATATTCTTTCCCTCGAAATTTTTCACAAGAGACCTTATTATTGGATATATTAAGGAGAAGTTATTATTGTATGTGAGGAATTAAAACGCTATTATAAATGCAATATTATTTAAATTTTCGCATACATCAAGTTTGTGGTTATACATAATCATGGTAATTAGAATAAAATAACTTAGTTTGAGTATCAATTTATTGTATAAAAACCAACCGGTTTCTGTTCAACCTGAACCTTCATCATGGTTATATAAAACACATTTTAAATTAATTACAATGTTACAGTGTATTTATATGTAACATAGAAGAGTGAGAGAGAACATCAAATTGGTTGGGGGCGAGAAGAAGGTAGGTAAGAAAGTGGTAGTAAAATTAGGTGTAGGGAAGGGGAATGTGTTTAAAATGGGGCTATTTGTTTAATCTATTAATAATTTAATATATTTTTAAATAACCCTGATGAAGTTTCACGTTGAAGATATCACATATAATAAATTGATATTTAAACTAAGTAGGTATTTTATGCAATATTGTGTTTTGACCACTCCGATCGACACTCGTTTTAAAAGTCTCGATGTTGCTAATGTGCTTAATGTTGACGAACATATTGTATTATCTTATCACTCTACTCAAGTTTTTTTCTCAACTTTTTGCCGTGTCTTCATGAGACGTCACCGATTTCTTTAATTTCTGATCCATCGAAATCAGAAATGGAAATTCACGAAGGTACACATTAATGATCTTGGATATTGATAACACTGATAATTGCTTTGTTTTCACTTAGTGCAATCCTCGTGACGGATTTTCCAGTGTTTTCCCTAGAACAAATTCCTTGTCAGTATGTTCACACGCAAGAGGTGTCTTGGCTAGTAGAGTAATGGTCGTTTTATACGATGCTTTTTTTCGTTCAATTTCTATAATGGTCGTCTTTACATAATGGATTCGGAATGTAAAAATTACGTGTTCCTTTGGTACCGACTTTAGTGCAGTTTATTAATATGGCGGACATTATTTGTCATCTGTCGTCTGTGATTATATTATACGTAACTATATTATATTATTACCTATGCATTAATTTTAGGTATTGTGAATATTTTATGTATTTTTGATAGCAACGTCAAAGGCAAATACTTTAATATAATCTATGATTATGTAAAAGGTGTTGCCATTTTTTGACCATTGAGTAGGTACCGTCCCAACATAGTATTTCTTCTCCAAATCATAAGTATGAAAATAATGATTGTGTAAAGCAAAGTTTTTTATATGGTTCCTGATGTAGCCTACCAAGAACCTATAGATATTCGTGGGAGATCCCAAGCACTTTTTTATGCTCCGATAAAGAGGACTTCTGCCTATCAGAACACGCCAATCAACAGAGCTACGATTCTGCATTGACCATCGACATTCTCAACGTCGCGCGTCGCTTACATATAGTTCAGCAACTATATTTTGACGCGTGTTGCAAATATTTCATGACGATTGATCGCCGTTGGCCCACGGCATAATATCGCATATATGAAGTCATTTTAGGGAAAATACTGTGTCCCTGCTTACACAAAATATAACAAAGTGTCCCCGAAGGGATGTGCAAAGAGGACACGTACCGCCGGATAACAAAAGTATAAAACATATTTTCATTCAATTACATGAAGGATATACCAGCGTATCAAAATAGCAAAAGATCGACACTGAAAATAAATTCGTTTGATATCCATACCAACTTCTTATTAAAAGTACTTTTTATGTCGATTTTAGATTTGAAATTGATAAATAATGCACAAAAAAATAAAATTTCGGGTGGCAAACTACTGTCGGAGCTCAATTGTCAGGTCACGAAATAGTAAAACTGCCCCCATGATTTTTTTATACTTACATATACCTTAAATTGTAATCTTTTCCGTAATATCTTGGTGTATAACCGTTTAATGAAAAGCATCGTGTAAAATGGCCATACGATCGCATGTCCTCATCTTCACCGTCACGTCCCGCTTCGCAAAGAGAGCGCGGAGGTGAAGATGAAGATGCATCGCCTTTCCGTGTCTCCTTGTGTCCGGTCTCCGGTCTCCGGCAGCTGGTTGGCCTCAGCCAGTGTAGTATTGTCGACAACAAACAAAACAAACTTGAAAAGCGGATCGTTTCCTATTCCGACCTTAATACATATTTACCAACGGGCGTATTAATAGATATAATAATAATAATAATAATAAGCCCTTTATTCTGAACTTCTGATAGGTATAAATACTAGACATGTTTTTGTTTATTATAATATTTCGAAGCTCAGTTTGCCTCTTGGCACAGGCCTCCTCTAACATTATTTCTTCGAGAGCTTTTTCAAGCTTCATGTAGTTTTTCTTTATTCTTTTTTCTTTCTTTCTTCGGTTCTAAGGGCTCTCGTACTTAAGGTTGCAATATTGAGTGTTTTGTTTCTTCTTGTTGTTAGAGGGTGGTGGTCTATATCTCCTGCGGGGACCAGCCAAATTGGGAGACTTTTTGTTAATAGGTTTTGATTGTTAATTCTTGTTGGTATTAGTATTCTTTGTTACCGATTTTCCGAGGCAATTATTAGTTTTTATGGAGTATTTATTTGTGAGTCAGAACTTGTTCGGTTGAGATAGTTCAGTATGTTAGGTCTGGTGATCTCTCTCGTGCTAGTTTTGGGTAGAGATTGGGAGGGAATGCTCAATATTTTGTTTTTATTTGCTTTATTTTGTGGTGATGACTTGGGAGAATCCGAAGTTCCTCGTTTTCTCTTTTCGGTAATGTTGTCCTTCGATTTTAACACTATCAGTTTGTCATATCTTATGTAAGCAATGTTTCCCTTCTTTTTCTCATCTTCTAGTTGAGGTTGTAGCTGTTTCCGTTTTTCCAGGATTTCCTTCGAGTAATCTTCTTTCACATTAATACCTGACGGGAGGTTTGTCTTGTTCTTGAGTATAAGATGTTTTTTCCATTGAGTCGTGATAGAGGCTACAACCGGACGATTCTTGTTTTCGCTTTGTTTCCCTATTCTATACACGTTGTTAATTTCTTGGCTGTCCAAGTGTACTCCCACGTCTACTATGAGGCCTTTAATGCAGTCTATTAGGTCTCCTTCAGATTTTCCCTTCTCTTCTATTCCAAAGAACACCAGGTTATTTTTACGTTTTTCTCTGTCTACTGCTTTAAGTTTTTGTTCTAGTTCTGATACTTTATTTTTAAGGATATTGTTTTCCTCAATAATTGTTTTCATCTTCTCATCCAGCGCTTCCATCACATTTTTGGTTACCGAACGAGTTATTATTTCGGCTTGTTTCTCTAATTTCTCATCAAGTTTGAATAGAAATAATTCCATGTTTTTGTCCATTTTGTTTGTGTTTTATAAAAGTGGTAAAAAAATTGCTGTATTCGGCTTTACGCCTAAAAGTGGGCAATCGGTCTTACTTGACTCGATTTGGAAACAAAACAGAGCTACCGTGTCGAGTTTTTATGTAGCAATTTTTGGTTAGTTAGCACAAATTAAGCACAGACAGTTTTATAAAACTTTTCACTGAGATTGTATTTATGAAATCCACTATTCTCTTGACCGAAAAGTTTCTTTTTTATTAACGAGATAATCAGAGATATGGTTTGTTTGTTTTGTGATAATTATTATTTATTAGAAAAAAAAGGACAAATGTTCTCTAAAAAGAGAATTTCACCAGTTGAGAGTAATCACATTCGACGCGGAATTGTCACTTTACTTGGATTTAAAACATTCACTTATTTTATTCGGTCCGCTAGGCCGATGTATTTATTTCCAAAGTCACTTAGCTGTCACTGTTGTCAGAAATCAAATTAAATAATCTAAATAACTAAGTTTTAGACGAATAACATTCTCACAGAGTAATTCGCGGACTCTTTATCCGATGGTTATACTTTTTTGCGTGTTAGTTTGCGATTTTATTGTTTTTAAGCGTAACAAACAAGAGATTTGACAGAACGCGTCACATATGTTATTGTTGACTCGGATAATAGATATATGAGATATCATTTTGGATTTTAAGGCCAAAAGTATTATCGTTATTTATTTTTGGGGTGTTGTGCCGTGTTGCGCTTCCTCCTTCTTTAGCCAACGTTTCGGACAGTGTTCATCACCAGGGTATAGTTATTAGGCGAATTAGTAGTGTCTAGGAAAAGCGCGACAATCACATACGGCTATGCTCGACGAATCTGTCCGGCGCAAAATCACAAGGGCGGATCGGCTCGCCGAGCATATCCGTTTTTTCTTTAGCTCTACACAGGAGGCCTTGAAGAAAATAATTTTCCTCCGGGCCTATGTCATCTTTGGCGTGTGGGAGGGTACTTTTAGGAAAGAGAAGAGAGAAAATTCTGGGTAGGAAAAAGATGTGAGGGGTGGTCAGGAAGGGTCAGTGTGTCCAGGAATGACGGACGTATGAATTCATCTCTCCAACTTCGGTACAAGGCAATAAGAGAGTCCAGCTGGAGAGATCAAAAGGCCTCCCTGTCTTCTTCTTCAATGATATTTTACATTGATAGGAATAATCTTCAAGAGTTATTAAAAAGTTATTCCAATAATAATTTCTTTTTTTCTTTTTAATTTTTGTGAAAAGGAAAAGTATCTGCTGTTACGTAAATACAGGTGGTATTCGTGTGATTTTTCCTCAAGCCTAATGTAAAATTACTGTTTTATATTAATCTTTACAACGAATCGGTTTACATTACAAATATAACAAAAAATCTTTGGTTAAATTGAATCTTTTCCTACCAAAACCACTAAAAAATGTATTTTTTCATTAGAAATGTGTGAACGCATATAAGAAACAACTTTTTAAAAATACAGATGGCTGAAATTATCCGTTATAGTTTTCTCATAAAATTATTCACAAAATAAATAAAAACCACTTTTACGCTTGAAATCGTGACCCCTAGACACAGTTTGCCAAGCAATTTTTATGTCCATTACCTATATTCATGGCGACATAAGGCACACTAAGAATACAAACCTTTTTGGCTTGCGGCTTCCTCTTAATCCATGATTGGGGTAATAGACCTAATCATGAAAATCCTTTAACAGCAGAGGTATTATGTTGAAGATGGGGGCTTTAAAAATTGATCTCAACAATCTTCTAATTATCGTGGAAATAGGTAAACTGGTTCTACATACATACACTGAGTTGTCTACCATCCACAGATAAAGATTTGAAAAGTGTTGTGCTAAAATTTCACAGTTCATCTTCGTTTTAAAATTCATAACGGGAAATAATTTTGACATTATGCATTCCAAAAACGCTTTGACATTTGTGGGTCATCGATTGAACATGAGAACATGTACTTTTAACTGCCATAGTTAAAAGGTGAGTGAAAGCGTCTTTTCGTTGGAATAATAATGATCGCGTTTATGCCTAGGTCATTTTGTCACCAGGTCAATTAACAGAACTTCAGATTCGTGGTTGTGCGCGAAATGAGTTCGAATATGTTGAATGCGCGGTCATCATAATAATAATCCTTTCTTATTTGCTTACTCTATAGTACCTACTTACTTTGATTTTATATATTTTATAATTACACAATTTTTATATTCTTTCATGTATTTGCATTTTATGTTCTATGCTTTTCATATTATTTTATATTCTATTATATTCTTTCATTCTCTTTTATATTACTCTGTAGTCATGCACATTATTTTATATTTTTTTAATAACCTCAATATTCTTTAATATTCTAAATATTCTTTAATATCTGTAATACTATTTAATGTTCTTTAATATTCTTTAGTATTCTTTAATATTATTTAATATTCTTTAATATTCTTTAACATGCGTAAATATTCTTTAATTTTCTTTAATATTATTTAATATTGTATTTTTTTTATATTCTCTCACATTCTTTATATTGCATATGTTAATGTACTGTATAGAAAATCGAACACCACAACACGGACATGTGCCTATCATAGTCGTTGAAAATTCCTTAATTCATGTAACAAACAATTCTATGAATAACTAAAACTTTAAACAAAAATTGGTAAGATTGAAATCAAAAGCATTTAGTTGGTACCCATTGCTCGATATGAACATTATAGGAAAGGCTTTTGGCCTTTATGGCAACGGAATGCCGGCGTATGCCTTAGAGACACACGATCAACAAATTACTGAAAATTATAGTTTTAAGATATGGCTGAATGTTTGACCTTAGTCAATATATATATAATGCAGATAAGCGTGAGAAAGTAGAATTTGCAAGGAGAAGCTGTTGCCGATTATACAAAATAAATATTGATTATCGAGCCAGGAGTCAACGGTGAAAAGGGGAACACCAACAAACATGATAATCTGAACACACAATCAGATAGATACAGGATTTATTTATTTGTTTCCACGCTCAGAAAGGCTTTACATAAAAGTAAATATGAATTCATAAGTATGCAGTGCACGTAAGCGACTATCTGTATTACCAATGTATGAAATAATAATAATCTAGATCATAGATTCTCAACCTTTTTTTGGGGGGCGTAATGGGATGGGGAAAGATGGGATATAATAATTATTTTTATTAATTTCTCACACCATTACAAATTTGAGTTTATTACATATGATATGGGCCACATCCAGCCCCTTGGACTCGCCGATGCATCAATCCATTATTAACATTGACACTGACTCCCTCATCAACTTTTTCGAGTCAAAATTGGAAATTTTGCGCTCTGAAAGCAAGACTGCAACTGATGCCGTTCAGCACAAATTAGACGTACTGTCTAGTGAATGGAAAGACCAGTACAAGAAAATCTTAGAATGTGTGAGAATCCTTCAAGAAGATAATGCCAGTCTCCAACAAGAAGTTCAATCCCTGCGTGACACCCATGATGAATTGGTGACTCTAAAAAATGATCACATAGAAAAAAATGCTACTATTAATAAACTTGAAGTCAAAATTGATGAAATAAATTCTACTTTACTCATAATGACAGAGAACAACTTGAGGCGTGATCAATATGACAGAAGAAACAACATCGAAATAAGAAATCTTCCTGAGAGAAACGGAGAGAATCTTTATGAAATTGCTCAATCCATTAGCGAACTCTTAAATGTGAAAATATTAAAAAATGATATAGAATTTATTACACGTGTCTCTCCTCGCGATTCTTAATCTAATAAAATTAAACCCATTATCATGAAAGTCTCATCTGATATAAAAAAACAAGATAATCACAGCCTCCAGAAAGAAGAAATCAACTACCACAAAGGAAATCAATTTACCAGGGACTGACCAACGCTTTTTTATCAACGAGCACCTTACTATTGCAAATAAGGTGCTACTAAACAAAACAAAAATATACGCCAAAGAAAAGGGTTTTCGTTATGTATGGGTCCGGAACTGCAAAATTTTTCTTCGAAAAAACGATACATCTCCAGCGAAGCTAATCTCAAGCAATGCAGACCTTGGAAGGATGACATAGTTCTTGCATTTTTCTTTATTTTTTGTAGAATTTATTATAACCTAGAATTTAGCAAAACGTTTATCTTTAAACTTAATGTATATCGCATCCCTCACTTTATCATCATAATGACATTTATATATATATATACTCTACTAAAACCCACACTAAATGTGATTCTAACCATCCTTATCTGTATCACCTTTAATACTCACCGTCTTTACTGTCAACACATAAATACACAATTTGGCATGTTACCAATTACACGGCCACTGCATTTGCGACGGGGTTCTTCCTTATTTAGTCTAGTTAATATTAATATCAACACATTTTTAATGAATACTTATTGTAAACCATGGAAAAAACTATTAATTTATTTTTTATCACTAATTAGGATGGTCTCGAGCTCATTTCTCTACACCCTATATAATTCGAATCCTCTTACTCACCACTATCATCTACATACTTATTTTATAAAACTAGTTAACATAATCCTCTAATGGCGTTCACTATATACTATCAAAATGTAAGAGGATTGCGTACTAAAACTGACATCTTCTTTAAAAATATTGTGTGTAGTGACTATGATATAATAGGCATTACTGAAAGTTGGTTGAATGATAACATTAATAGTGGTGAACTCTTTGACTCTAGATACGACGTATTTATCCGCAACAGAAACTATGCTGACACAGGTCAATCAAGAGGAGGTGGCACACTGCTAGCAGTAAAACGCTACATTAACGCAACTGTTAATGACTGGAATTTGACTGATGAAGATATTTGGATTACAATTCGGGTGCCCTCGGAACAAGGTGGAATGGATAACATACATATATGCTCAGTATATATTCCTAGAAATCTTCGATTTAATTCTCAATTGCTCAATTTCTCCACCCAACTTAATCAAAAAATGTTGTCGTTGCCGGCTGATAAATTCATAATTCTTGGTGATTTTAACTTGCCGGAAATTAAATGGACCCTAAATGATCATAACTCATATCTTATTCCTGAAGAATATCAGTCTACAATTAGTTCACAGTTCATAGATTATCTGTCTTTCTCTGGCCTACAACAATTTAACAGTTTCACTAATGCTAATGAAAGGATACTAGACCTTATCTTATCTAATATAAATCTGAAAGTCTTATTACCTGAATTACCTTTAGTTCCAGAAGACATACACCACAAAGCGTTACATGTTGACTTACCTTTCAATATCTTATCCACGCTTGTACATAACAAATCTCAAAAATACATATTCGCCAAAGGAAACTATGATGAAATCAATACTCACTTATCTAACATTGACTGGCCTACAAAACTTAATAACACTGATATAGATATAGCAATCGAGACATTTTATAATGAATTAAACATTGTTATAAATCAATTTATACCTAGCAAATATATTCAAGTACTAAAGTATCCACCATGGTACTCACCTGCCCTCATTAAAATAACAAGAGAAAAACGTAAATATCTATCGAAATTCAAGAAATATAATAATCCATCTGATTACGAAGCTTTCTCAATTCTACGAATAAGGCAAAAAAATATGTCCAAAGAGTGTCACCAAAATTTTGTTCTCAATGCAGAACGGAATATTCATCGAAATTCTAAATCTCTCTTTTCGTACATAAAATCTAAACGTACAACATCATCCATTCCTAGTACTATGAATTATCAAAACGAAATTGCTCATACCGGTCAAGAAATTTCGCAGCAGTTCTCGTCGTTCTTTTATTCAGTATACGAGAAATGTGATGTCCCCAATGTAAACTCTCATGTAGACCACAGCGTTGCCGAAATTAGTGATTTAGAGATTAGTTATGATCTAATTTTGAAGTACATAAACCAAATCGATTCTAGCAAAGGTGCTGGTCCAGATGGAATTCCACCTATATTTATCTCCAAATGCTCAAAGAATTTAGCGTATCCATTATTAATATTATTTAAACGTTCGTTACAAACGGGTAAATTTCCTTCTATGTGGAAACAAGCATTTGTAACCCCAATATACAAGTCCGGTCCGCGAAATCTTGTACAAAATTACAGGCCAATATCCAAACTATCAATTTTCTCAAAATTATTCGAAAAACTTGCAGCAGACCAAATCTCCAACGCATTAAAGAACATTCTTAGTGAACACCAACATGGCTTCAGAAGCGGTAAATCCGTCACTACTAACTTAGCTTGTTTTACGAACTTTATACTTCATAATATGGATAAGCGTATTCAAACTGATGCCATTTATACAGATTACAGCAAGGCATTCGATAAAATTAACCATTCCATTCTGTTTAGAAAACTAAAACTCGCGGGTATCCATGGAGATCTACTAAGATGGCTAGACTCATATATCAGAAACCGTTCGCAAGCTGTTGTGCTAAGTGGTTTCAAATCAAATTGGGTCAATATTACATCAGGAGTTCCACAAGGATCAATTTTGGGTCCTCTCCTGTTTAATATCTATATTAATGACATTACAAGTTGTTTTAAACACTGCAAGGCAATTTTATATGCAGACGATATGAAACTATACCTTCCAATCGATGATATCGCGTGCTGCTTAAAAATACAGGAGGACCTTAATAATCTCAGCGAATATTGCAAAATTAACTGCTTGTTCCTAAACATAGATAAATGTTACTCAATATCGTTTACGAGAAATAGGACCAAAATAATATTTAAATATTCAATAAACAATGTCGATATTAAAAGAAAAGAATCAGTTCGGGACCTGGGTGTTACCTTAGATTCCAAACTTACATTCCAATTACATATTAATAACATTGTCACTAAAGCCAGCCAAATGTTAGGATTTATACTACGAACATCAAAACTATTTTATTTTCTCCATACATTTATTTTGCTTTATTATACCTATGTTCGTCCGCACCTAGAACACGCCTCACAAATTTGGAATCCAAGATATATAACATATGTTCATAGAATAGAACGTGTTCAGGAAAAATTTCTCTCCTACATAAATTTTCGCTCGTTTTATGCATTCCAATCAAATGAAGATATTCGTCAATTCTTTAAAATCCCGAAATTAAATTGTAGGAGAAATATTTCTGATCAATTGTTATTGTACAGAATCCTAAATAATACGATATCTTCCCCGTATCTTTTACAAAAAATAGATATTAGAGTTCCTGGTCGCAATGGCAGAAACGTATCCCTTTTTTATAACAGCAGCTCCAACACCAACTACTTACAAAATGAATTCATACATCGAGCCTGTCACTATCATAACACACACCTCACATATACAGACATCTTCAATATAACTTTCAACAAATTCAAAGCAACACTATCAGATAAATGTAATGCATCACAACACACCACTTAACATCCATATTTATATTTATTTATTATATTATTAATCAGATTCCTTTTCCTAATTTGCAATATATTTTCATATTCCCTAATCACATACAAATCATCCATATACTCCTATAAGATCATAAGCCTACCTTTTATTGTGTTTTTTCTATATTTTATCATGCATATTTAAGTATTTAGTTTCTCCTAACTATTTTTTTCTTTTTTTAGTTTTTCTTTATGTTTAATTTAGCTTCTCTTAACTATTTTTTTCTTAGTTTTTCTTGTCAGCGAAAAAAAAAAAAAAAAAAAAAAAAAAAAAAAAAAAAAAAAAAAAAAAAAAAAAAAAACAAATTTTATCAGCGAAAACATGTTTTTAGGCTTACTGTTTTATTTTAGCACTCTTTATTTTTATGTATCTTTGTAAAGCTGTTTGTTTTCCAAATAAAGATTATTATTATTATTATTATTATAACGCCATATAAATATTTTACAAAAAAATGTGTACAAATATTTATACAAAAAAGAAATTTCAAGAAAAATTGCAATTTAAAAAATAATCAGGCGGTGGTGTAAATTTCGTCAATGTGGAGAGACTCTTTCAAGAATCGAAATAATTTCCCCTTTGAATCTGTCGTCACTGACGCCAAATGTATCAATCTCGGAAGAGATTTGGTTGAGGAGCAATATTCTCCTCCCTACCGGGAGAACCATTGGCTGGTTATTCCTACAGGCAGGAAGATATAATAATCTATGATGACGCTGCCTAAGATAGTCATCTGTAATATAGAGACTCACGCGCTCCAAAATGGCTGAGTTCTCAATATAGCCTCGCAGCAGTCTAAGTAAGTGGGTGGCGGCATACCCCTCTCTTCTGAGCTGCAAGGAGTGAAATCCCAGCATGCCCAGAAGAAAGTTCGTCGGGTAGAGCCATAGATAGATTTCGGGATACTTCCTCATGTAGATAAATCTTAGAAACTTTTTTGAACCCTCTCCAACATGAGGGAACACCACACCTCATGAGGATTCCAGATAAGCGAACTCCAGCCTACTGCGGACCAGGGAGAAGTATAAAATCTTCGGAGAACGGGTATCCCGAAAAACTCTGATGGTTCGGAGAACAAACCCTAATATTTTTATGGCCGACTGGCACACTCCTTCGATATGAGGGCGGAATGTCAACCTACTTTCATACACAATCCCAAGATCCTTTATATTAGAAACTCATTTGAGATTATGACCGAGCATAGTGTAACTGTCGTAGGTGAGACTAAATGCTCTGGTAAAAGTCAGAATTACGATTTCAAGATATTGAAATGAAGCTGGTGTCGTTGACTCCATTCGGAAATATTATCAACATCAGCTTGAAGGCGCAGGCAGTCCTCAATATTTCTCATTAGAAGATATAATTTTAGATCGTCAGCGAACAGCAAAAGGCGAGAAAAACGGATGACTCCAACAATGTCGTTAATGAAAATGGAAAAGAGAAGATAGGTATTAAATATGACCGCATTATTAATGTCTGTAATGAGCGAGGTCGACAGCCGTATACACCAGGCTATTAGGCTTGCATTCAATAAAAGGTCGAAAGTAATTGAATCAAATATAGACTTAAAACTGCGAATACTCCTCATCAAGACCTATGTATGGAGTATCTTGATGTATGGCTGCGAAACATGGTGCCTATCCGAAAGAGATAAACGGAGACTAGAGGCTTTTGAGATGTGGTCCTATAGAAGATTATTAGGAATTTCCTGGAGAGACCACATTGCAAATGAGGAGGTTCTCCAAAGAATCGAAGGAGGAAGGCACCTGCTCAGGACCTTGTCCGAAAGGCGTGCAAGATGGATCGGCCATGTTATACGACAAGAAGGCCTCTTGCATGCCATAATGGAGGGTATGACCGAGGGGACAAACTCTAGGGGACGCCCACGCCGAGAGTACCTGGACGACCTGCTGGTGGACGTGCGCTGCTCATCATATGCAGAATTCAAAAGAGCCGCACAAGACAGGGAAGAATGGAAGAGAAAATTAGAGGAAATTGCTGCAAACCAATCCCAGGATTGAAACCAAACAGACACACATTAATGTCTAGAAGTGGAGAGTCTTTATTGTAGACCGTTTGAAAACGATCAGCAAATGCTTTAGCCACACCCAAGCCACGAAATTCCTGATTACCTTTCATCATGGTGTATTCAAGACCACCATCCCTCCGAAGGGATTTTATATAGTGCCAAAACATCTTGGGATCATACATGATGTTTTCCTCGATTTCAGACACGTAAGCTCGATAGGCCACTCGAACCTCGCGCTTAACTAACGTTAAAAACTTAACAGAACGTATTCATTCTGAAGGCCTTCAGCTTTCCAACGCTTATGAGGGCATGTTTTATACCTATATTCGAGATGACTTCTCTCGGGGACCACTTCGGGTACTTGCGACCACCACCGCCTGTCGTTAGCAAAAGAAGCGCACTCGTTTCCTCGTTGATATCCATTAGGATAAACTTGTAAATGATTTTAAAATTACGCGCACGGCGAAAAAGACTTTCGTCCTGCCGGCGCACTATCTGGAGCACTGATGGGGTGGGATGGGTTTCTCTGGGTCTCCTACCGCCCCCCTGAAAGTCTAAAACGCCCCCCAATTTTCTCTTGGTCTTCTACCGCCCCCCTGAAGGTCTGAAACGCCCCCAAGGGGGGGGTTTTCGCCCACGTTGAGAACCTATGATCTAGATAGATGTAATTGACGGCTGGCGTGGTCTAGCGGTAAGGCTTTTGACTCGCAATCCGAAGGTCGCGGGATCGAATCGCGGTGTGGGCAAATAATTTTTATTTAATTAATTTGTGTTTTTTCAAAAATAATATATAGTATATTTGCGGCATGTTCCAGAGTGGAAGATACTCTTAGTGTCGCCCTGGTGTAAGACCACCATTCAGAATTTAAACGTTACTTGAAATGACTTTAGCCGTGTTTGGTGACCAGATCTGAATAGCCAGGTACTTCCCTACCTTCCTCTTCCTCATCTCCTTCCCTTTCCAATACCTTCAGCCTCACAACATAGGTACCCCAATTGGGGATGCAATAGACTCACTGGCTCCAGATGGGAGCAGCTGGGACTCTTGTGAGGTATTCATATAAATATATATATTAAATAGGAATAAAATATTCATATTCGAGAATTAAAATTTTCTACATTTATTTATAACTTATTTGTGTAAAAATCAATTATTCAAATCATAACTCAAAATCATAATCTTAAGTAGATTTATATAATATTTTTATGTCCTAAACTAAACACTTATTTTGCCCAACATTCAACATACACACTGCGGAAAATGTTTCTCTAATAAATTACCAGAAAAAATCAGAAATATTAATGATAAAAATACAATTATTGAACTCTATCAAAAAGGGAAGTCATCAACAAAAAAGTGCTTCACCTATTTCCACCTGAAAATCGTGCTAATAATCCTAAAATGTATATAATATTTTTTTTGTTTTTCTTTTTACTAAATACTTACGTTAATATTTTTCGTTTTAATTTCACGATCATGATTAAGTAGTAACCATATTAACTACTCACATGTATTTTTTTAATACTTAATTTTAATGACGGAAATTTAAACTATTTCACAAAATTGTATCACATATTGTTAACCTGTTATTATTTTTTAACCCCCGACGCAAGGAGCTTGACTTTCTGTGTGTCTGTGTGTGTTTCTGTCTGTGGCATCGTAGCTCCTAAACGAATGGACCGATTACGATGCGTTTTTTGTTTAAAAGCTGACGTGATCGAGATGGTTCTTAGCTAAAATTCATGAAAATCTGTTCAGGCGTTTCAAAGTCATCAGCTCTTTTTGTGTCGGGGGTTGCTTAAAATTTGAAAATTTTACTTATTATAACTTTGAAGGTTATTCCCATCAATGCAATATATCATCGTAGAAGAAGATAACACTAATAGTCTCAACGAAAATAAAAAATAGAACAAAACACAGAAAATAAAATAGAGAGGTTTCTGAAATTTGAAATATGAGATTAACCATGAGTTTTAATAAGAGGTATCAGAAGCCGAATCGGAATGGCGCTTGTCCCGGTAAGACAAGAGATTCTGGGTTCGAGTCGCAGTTGCGACCATTATCCTTTTTATTTTTCTGTGTCTTTTTCTCTTTCATATTTTCGTTTAGATTATTAATGTTATCATCTTCTTCAATGATAAAATCATTTTCATTTGGATTTCGATATTTTCGTTAAGCCATTATAATTTTTCTTTCTTAATGATTTTTTTTTAGTTACATCACTTAATTACCTATACTTTCAACTATTATCATAATAATACATTTTGTTAAATCTCAGTAGGTAAATGACACAATTCGATATCAGTCAATTTTTCAGGTCGTTTTCCTACACATTTTTTTATAAATTAAATTTCTTTTACAGATAAAATGAGGAAATAGATATCATAATCGTGAATTAAATTACTAGTTAAAAGTTGCTTATTCACAGAAGGAAGAATAAAAATATTGTATGTTATTTGTGGCTCTATCCATTTTTGCTTGTAGCTTGTTTATGATAATATTTGCTTAGGTATCAAAGGTACATTCTTTCATCAACAAGCAAATGCTTTTAATAGAAGAGATGTATAAATCGTAAAATACAAAATTGTAAGATGTACCAAAGAAATAGGTTGTAAAACTGTAGAGAAAGACAAAAAATGGGACAAACTTGAGGAGGCTCATGCTATCGGACAAAAAAGGGACAAACTTGGGGAGGCTCATGCAAATGGAACAAAAAAGGGACAAACTTGAGGAGGCTCGTGCATATCAGACAAAAAATGGGACCAACTTGAGGAGGCTCATGCATATCAGACTAAAAATTGGACAAACAAGGAGGCATATCAGACAAAAATGGGACGAACTTGAGGAGGCTTATGCATTTCGGACAAAAAAAGGACAAACTTGAGGAGGCTCATACATATTATACAAAAATGGGACAAACTTGAGGAGGCTCATGCATATCTGATGAAAATATAATTTAATTGTTTACAATTTTTCTTTCTTTTCGATGTGTCGGTTATGCCCAATAGTACTTGAAGCTGATGGAATGTTTTATTTCCTGAACCGCACACAGATTTATTTATTCATCGTTTATAAGCTTGTCTGTTCAGTCTGTTTTCGTAACTATTCCAGTTAATTTGGTATCGTAATACCCGATGCATCTCATATGATCGGAGGTTTAATAATGAGATTGGTACTTGGGCAAAGCGAATGCGGCACAATTAGTATTGTAGGCTTATGCTCGTGTTGACACTCGGCGCGACTGATAAAACAATACTCCGACACCTGTTCTCCATTCTCCATACAAATCTCCCGTTATCACTATTTACTTGGACGTCATCTCGGTGGCCCAGAATCTTTTGGTACCTATTTAAATTCCGGGGCGTAAATTATGTATGTAGATGGGTTTCGCATGGGAGGCAAACGCCTGGAGAATCCAGTGCATGGAGTATTCAATACACAGTACACACCGTAAGTGAAGTCACACAATTGTGGCTTCCTGAATTGTAGGCATTAGATAAGGAAGATTATAAAAACCCATAGTTCACGCATTTGTCAGATATGTTTATTTTTATTCTCAATTGGGAGGCAATTTTTTTATTCTCAATTGGTATGAGTATCGAGGCCATATGTCACCTTAGGTGACCGGCCAACTCAGAATGAAACCAACTCAGAACCACCCCAGAAAGGTCATTAAGAGTGATGATATTTTTTTTTATTAACTAGGTAAGTTAGGTTAGGATTATCCGGCTATTTTTTCATAGCTTTTAATGACCTTTCCGAGGTGGTTCTGGGTTGGTTTCATTCTGAGTTAGCATGGAACCGTCACCCTAAGTGGTTGGCAACGTTAGTGGTGCTGCCCGGATTCATGGGATGAGGTTTGTCTAGGTCTTGGCGGCGGATGCGTTTTCCCACCTACTGCGTGGCGGGTCGGATCGGGAGAGAATGGTTGAGGAAGACCTTTTTATTTCTCCAGCCGGACTCTCTTGACATATCGCCTTGCACCACAGTGGAAGGGATGGATTTACACGTCCGAAGCTCCTGAACACATCGACTACCAGATTCCTACCCATCACTCATACCCTTTTCCATCCCAGAGCTTCCTCTCATTTCTTTCCATAAAAGGACCCTCCACACAGCATCCCCAAAGATGACACAGGCCCTTAGGGATTTTTTTTCTATAGCCTTTTGTGTGGAGCTAATGTAAAAAAACGGAACCAAAACAAAATGATTTTAATCACATAAATAATGCAGAGAATGAACCTGTCGTCCTTTTCTAGCTAATGATATACTGTTGAAAAAGAATGACGACACTTTTGTGAGGTCATTGGCTAAAAAAATTGGGAGCTTTTCGACCAAATTCCTCAGATATTACTTTATTGCAATGAATTTGTGGTTCCTTTTTCATTTTTTAAAACTATTTTGTTTTTTGTTCATCCTGGTTTGCAAAGTTGGGGAGTATATAGTTGCATACCATTAATAGATCCGTTGTAACCTCTCCACCTTTCTCGTAAACGACGCGTCAAAGACAGAAATACAGGTTACACCGGTGCTTTATATGCTACCATAGTCAACAATAAGTCTCCTACCGCTCACTTCTCATTCTCTCGAGGTGGATTTATCGCGAGTCACGGGATTTAATTGGGATAACTAATAAGTGAGATTTCCACGAGCAGGTGTCAAAGGCCAAATTCACCAACGACAAGTGATGGAATGGACCACTAACTACCGCAACTATTGAAGTGGTATCTAGTATCTTATATTTTAGCAGACACAATACCGCCTGTAATGAAGGCTGAACTTTGCCTGCAACAGTACCTCCTTGTAGGCGCGGTTTATCAGTTGATTTTAAGTTCGGCTTGATTGGAATGTCAAGCTTAGAGTGGCTTGGAAAATATCCCGCATAGGTCGTAGCCTATTGCACGGATTGTCTATGATTTCAATAGAGGAACGTGTTTATTTTTCGTTGAAAAACCAAACTACTGTCCAAGGTTCATAGAAAATGCGTTTAACAAGGTTAGGTCATACGAGCCTTTTTCGAAATAAAAACTTTCCGTTTTCGAATTTTCGACGCGTGATGTAGTTTGAAGTAAAATACTATCACATGTATTGCAGTTAATTCAAATCTTCCAGAGGAACATGGACTTCAAGCTCGAAGTATTCAATATCATTTACGTAGATGTCAGATTTGGCAATTGACTGCTAGCGCCTCGGCGTCTAAAATAGGAACTATTCTGCGGCTTATCAAAGCTTGAGCGGCAGATTTAGCCCGCTTAAATTTGAGCAAAGAATATCGTATGTAGCGAGGCTACGGACTGGCTGATATGTTCCGCTTTATTGCCGAATTGTATAATATGAAAGGCGGAAACTTGAAAAGGTTAAAGAATACCTCTTTATTCGGGTGTTTATGATAAATCACTCTGCGTGCCGAGATTTTACCATAATAACAATCATTACTTAATTCTACTCCCCCGATAAATCGTTTTGCAATTGACCAATAATAAATTTCTAAGAATATCGAAAATGATACACTTGCCAAAGATTAAATGCATGATGTTTTTTTGAAAGCAAAAGGTCATATTATATTATAATGACCCCAAGCTCCTTAACCCTAGTATGGCAATACAAAATTTTGGCATTAGGCAGTAGGGACAAACAGTTTGAAAGCTTCAGCGGCAACGAAAGCAATTACCGTTTTCACAGACCTCCTTGAAAAATTTGCAAAATCAATGTTTTAACCATCGAAGCAAAAAAAAAATAATGTACCTGGTTTTCCTTTCACTTTTTTTTTCAGTTTAATCATAAATTAAAATATATGAACATCGATTGAAAAGTTATTACGTTAGGTTAGCAGAACTGCTTTCTCGATTAGTATATTCCAGTGAATTTTGGATTTGTAAAACTATTACAAGAATTAGTTAAAACGACATTATACCCTAAAATATATTTAAAATCTTAACGACGTGCGTAAAGAAGCCGTTTATACAAATTGCGACTCGCGACCCGTGTATTGGACGGACCTACTGTCGAATTTGCCCTATCAAAGAAAAGAAGAAGAAAAATAATGTGGGAATCTTAACGACGTAAGTGAATAAAGCGTGTAAACAAATATGTATACGCACGGTCGAATTCACCCTAGCAGGCCTGTAGATTCGACCTTTCCGCCGGGTTCATTTTAATTAATTCTGAAGAACGTGTTACGAATATTGATGTTTCTAAATGAATACCTCCCGAATTTATTAATTCATCGCCTGGGAAAATAAAATGTGATGCTCACCGCTAAAAAAACGGGTTAGGGATAAAGTTTTAAAATCGTTGTACGTAAAATATATTAATAGTAAGGTATTGTTTTTATTAATCTTAAATATAAAGAACTTACATCCCCAGGTCTGGGTTTGAACAATAAAGTTATTGTCATTACGAATTCGCCGGAAATGATTTATTTTTATTTTTTATATTTCTTTATTCATTGCATAAAATATGGTTACATTAAGTGGATTTTTCGACCACCATGCTAGGCTGATGCCCGTGTTATGGTGGTCGATTAAAATGTGAGTTTTGAGCAAACACAAATAATTAGGGTTGTGTACCGCCCCCCCAGTATGAATAAAATCACAACTGCTCAGCGCGTTCCCCAATATTGGCAGTGTCACGGTCTTATTGGGGTGGTTAAATTATATATAATCTGCACATCCAAATAAAGATCTCTTTTCGAATGAAGTTACTCGTCGCGCGTTGGTCAGAGCTTTGGAGATTTAATAGATTTAAGTGTATGGATTGGCAATTGAACAATGTATGGATCAGCGATTGAACGCTATTTGGATTGGCGATTAAATTCTGTATGGATCGGTGATGAATGATGCATGAATTGGCGATTGAACTCTGTATGGATCGGCGATTGAGCGCTATTTGGATTGGCGATTAAACTCTGTATTTATCGGTGATTGAACTCTACATGGATTGGCGATTGATCTCTGTATGGATCGGCGATTGAACGCTATTTGGATTGGCGATTAAACTCTGTATGGATCGGTGATTGAACTCTGTATGGATTGAATACTAAACTCTGCATGGATTGGCGATTGAACTCTGCGTGGATTGGCGATTGAACTCTATATGGATTGGCGATTGAACTCTGTATGGATTGGAGATTGAACTCTGTATGGATACGCGATTGAACTCTGCATGAATTGGCGATTGCGACTGACCGGTATAACGCATTACACACTCAGTCATGTTCCTGTCTCCATTCTCTTCATACATGTCGGAATGTCAGAGCTTTTTAGAAAGTACAGGTCTTTATTCTGTTCACATCCCAGGAAATAGTTTCGTAACTTGTACCTCTGGTGCATACTATTCGTACTCGTGCATTCTCATAATCGCATTAATTTGTCTTTCTTCAGGGAACCTAAAGTCCATTAATGTTTGAAGATAATAATTTATGTTGTTGGTATTTAAGAGTTAAGCTACAATGATGAAAAATTACCTTTAAGTGCCTACCCAAATATTCTAAGATAATAGGGTAGGCTTTTTTTATTTATTCCATTTCTAAAACGTATCAAATGAAGGCTCTTGTTATTAAGGTTGAATTATTAGCATTAAATCAATGCTTGAGAGTGCATACACTGGGAGCCGTATATTCTCTTGACCCACCTTTCACCGCCTATCCACCCTACTTGTTCAAACCAACAAAACTATTGATTAACGCTAATAACTATTGAAATCATTATTTATTAATGTTGTTAGAACACATATTATACCTATAACCAATGGTAAGGTGGCACTTATAAAACTCATATACAATCCCTATATATTGCACAAAAACTAATAATTCAAATATTAAAGAAATCATTTTTATATCATTCAGAACCTATACTTAAATCTTAAGTTAGACGTTAAGATTATTCCTTGAATAAAAACTATATTATATTATACCGTGATATATGTCAATGATATATCGTGAAGTATATCAGTGATATTATATTATGTCGTGATATATTTCAGTGATGTTACTCGTATATTATATCGTGATATATATCCGTAATATTATATTACACCGTGATATGTATCAGTGATATTATATTATACCGTGATATATGTCAGTGATATTATATTATATCGTGAAATATATCAGTGATATTATATTATATCGTGAAAAACATCGGTGATATTATGTACTTCGAACCCTGGTTTATCGATCATTTCTTCGTGAAATAACCTAATTTTCTTGTAGGTGAAATGAATGCGTCGCCTTCCATATCAAATCGGTTCATTGCTCTTCGCGGTTCATTCGGAAATGCCGAGTGGCGAGGGCCGAGGGCCATCCATTTCTACTGGGTACGAAATACGAAATGGCTCGCGGTGAGACCAACGTTTGGTGCTAGGCATTGGGCACGGGGAATATAATAGGTAGTCTAGGTAAGGTACTAACTTTGGGTACATGTTTTTACTATTTTATTTGTGGTAACGGGGAAGGGTCAGCAAACTCTGCCCCGTGTTCCATGGTGTTGGGTCACTCTATTTTATGTGTTAGGTTTTGATCCAACTATTCCGATCACGAATATTGCGCACGCGATGATTCCGCGCATGCAAAGCTGATTATTCCGCACACAGATTATTGCGCACATTAAAAACTCTTAAAACAGATATTTTTGCAAAAAACATGTTTTATTTATCTATTTTTACTGGGTTCTCGAGGATGTTATCCCTTACGTAAGAACAATGCAATTATAAAAACTTATAAAAAAATATATATACATATATAAAATCTTACTCAAATGACAAATAATACAAAGAGAGGCAAGAGTCACAGGAGACCCATAAAGAGACCGACGGGATACGTAATATAATAAGCTCAGCAATTGTTTAATATTTTTGAGCAATAGCAGAACATTAATTTTATCTGAATCCATAAAAATTATCGACGAAAATGGCTACTTCAGCAGTTTCAACACCCTGTATATTATTATATAATAGTAGTAGAAATATATATAATACCTTTGGGTAAGATCATGGTCATGTAGATCACATTTAAAAGATCAATAATATTTTTATTAAAAACAAAACTTTTAACGTATAACGATCAATAAAGAAAAGTTGATTATCATTATTTCTTTGTTGTTAAATATCTCACGAGGGCTTCATTTATCCATCTTCTATTTCCATGGAATCTTACAGTAATGTAATATTTTTCCACATTTTCCAATCAACCTTTTTGTTGCAAAACATCTCACAAGACTTCAAAAAAGAACTGTTCAGTAATTCACTGAATAACAATGTAATTTACCAACTTTAACAATAATTAACTATTAGTTTTCCTTTGTTTTGATTAAGACCTATTCTCACTCTTTCTTTATTACCTGTTTTTCCTTTCCACTTTACTTACACAAATCGCCGTTCATATTTCAACTAATTCTCTTTTTGTTCGGTTCTCAAGTTTTTGTCTCTTATTTGTTAAGTTTAAATATCTCTTTCTGTATTTTTGTATACAACTGAGCAGTGGTTTGTTATTCTGAGGCTGTACAGTGTAAACTGGACATCCACTCTTGAAGAATTGATCCGATTCCGTTAGAGTTAAAGGCCTGGGGCTATTGAAATCTTTTTGTGTAGAGTTAATACCATTGAATCAATGCTTTTATTTTATGTAGTTTATTAGAAACTGCTTATGTTTTTTTTATTTTTATTTATTTTAGGTTTAGAATGCTCACTCCCGTTTGAATATCGTAATATGTAAAAAGTTGCAATTACTTTAAGGGAAATGGTAGGCTAATGGTGCAATATATGTTAAAAAAAATGATAAATTAGCTACATATTACCTATCGTATGCCATTTCCTGGATAAAATTTAAATTAGCTACAAATTTTTTTTTGAATTTGCAACTATTAAAGAAATAAATATTTTTGTTCATTCATACATATTACATTCTTCGTACACAGTACCTACCTAATAAGTCTGTATAACTGCACATGGCTGCCAGTCGATCTTCCGTTTCCTTCCATGACAACTCAGAATCATGCAATTTCAACACCCCTTTGAAAAGTCATTAAAAGTTCTAAAAAAAAACATTAAAAATATCACACAAAATCTAACCCTATTTAACCAATATTTTATATATTTCTCATCACTTTCAATGATTTTTCAAATGTGTTGATTTTTTAATTTTAATAATAAGATGATAAAACGGTAGAAATGGGTTTTGTGACATTTGTGTTACATTGCGTTACAATGTTCTTAAGTATCTACGAAGTTTGAAACAATTATTTTCCTTATTGTAGCATAATGCAACCCCACATTTTCGCACAGTGTTTGTGAGACGCCGCAATCTGGTTCTTTGTTCTTAGTTCCAGCTTACAAAGCACCATAGCAACCTCCGGACGAAAATCGGCCGATGCCAGCTGTGTATCCTGCTTGTTATTCGTCTTTCGAACTCTCTTACACAATAGCCAAGCATAGGACATCGCAAGGTCCAACAAATGGTAGAACATACGAACTTGCCATTGTTTGCTTTGCAACAATATTTTATATGTATATTTACCCATGATGCTATCGATCAACCTTCTCAAATTTATTCACTGGCATGGTTTCTTTCAGTATAGTCGTCCCTATCAAAATATGCCGGTGTTTTGTTACTCTTGGAAGATGCACTAAAGACATGATGAAAACTACTCCCATAAACTGCTGAATATCTGTTGCTGACACATGGAAAGAATTACTGGGATCTTTTTGAACTATGTACAGATTCGTTTGATCAGCAATGCAGTCTTATCAATTCCTTGGGAAATATTTTCAGAAAAAATTCAATCGGCGTTTCTAATTTTAAGATCTCAAGAGCCAAGGACTCGTCACCTGCGAAACGAAACTGATGCTCATTCAACTCAAGATTTTTCTTCTTCCAGAGTAGATTTTTAATGTTTTTTTTTTGCCTTCTGATGGTCCTGGTTGCGAAGTTGGTGCAGATATGGGCTTAGGCTCATCACCGGACTTCAAGTCTGAATCTAAATCGCTCTGATACTCAAAGTCAGGGTCTGCAAGGCTGTCATCATCATCCCCGAAGCAATCCTCACTGTCTTCATTGTTAAATAATAATTCCTCAATAATTTCATCATCTCTCAAGCCCGGGAAAGCCATTCCGTTAAGAAAAAGTATGAAAAATCAGGAAAAATATATAATAACAAAAAATGAAAATATATATGTAAATAGTACGTATCTTTGTCTTCCTTGCGCTGTCCCAACTCATTGCCTAGGTAGGCTGTTGGGGTCGGCTCTTCTTGTTTTCAGGTTGTAGCTTCTTCGGTTATGAGTATCGCCTTCATCCAGGCCGTTTCTCTGAAGTATTTTGGAGCATTGAGTCATCCAGGAGTTCTTTGGTCTTCCTCTGGATGACTGTCGACGAAGCTCTATAGACATTGTCTGCTTCACTGTGTGGTATGATGGTCTCCGTCTTATGTGCCCATAGCATCTTAACTGTCGTTCCTCCAGCTTGCCGTTTATGTCCGTGACACCCAGGCTACTACGAATTGGTGAACTTTTAATCTTATCTTTTAGTGATACTCCTGCCGACCATCTAAGCATGCGCATTTCTGCTGTTTCGAGTTGCCTAGAGTAGGAGTTGTACATAGTCCAGCATTCGGAGCCATACAATATCGCGGGTCTAACAATAGTCTGGTATATATTTCCTTTAAGTTTTATAGGCATTTTGGAGTCACACAAATTCCCGTTACAGATCTGAATTTAATCCATCCCACACCTATTCTATGGATGACATCCGTCTCTATGGGTGATTGAGCCCAGATACTTAAATGAGTCACAGTTTGCTAATGTTACTCCATCCAGTTGCATGGAAGGAGTTACAGCATTTATGTCAAAATACAAATATTCAGTCTTTTTCCTGCTAATTTTTAGGCCATTATCCTCCAGGATCTTTCTCCATCTTTCCAGGCTATTCTGTAAGTCACAATGGTTATCTGCTTTCAGTACTACATCATCTGCAAAAAGCATAATCTTGAGAATACTGTTGTTCATTCAGTGGCGTAGCGTGCCTTGGAGGGGCCCTGTATCAAAATTAGTTGGGGGGGCCCAAATGAAGGGTAAAGATTTCTTACAAAAGATACAAAAATGCTTGCATTAAATTAAAATAAATATTTATTGATTATAAGTTATAAGTTATCACTTCCTCCTAGAAATTGATCTAGCCAAACAATGCAAATTAATTATATACTTTTCTTGCATTTTTTTATTCTTGATTTATTAAATCATCTAGAGCTGAAGACGATTTCAGTTTTTCTAAAATTTCTGCCTCTTTACACAATGGTGACAAGTCTGATAGCCGTTCCTGTCCCATCGAAGTCCTTAGGTATTTTTTTGTCAGTTTTAATTTTGAAAAACTTCTTTCAGCTGTTGCGGTTGTAACTGCAAGGGTCAAGAATAGAAAGCATGCTGTTATCAGTGGCGTAGCTGAGGGGGGGGGGGGGTGGGGGGGGGGCGGCCCGCCCCGGGCGGCACTTTTAAGGGGGGCGGCAAATTTTCACAATAAATAATAATATTATCTTTAAAAATTTAAATCTTTTCATTTCATATTTTTGTTGCACCTACGGTTCGGACCGATTGAAATGAGCACGGAATTTTTCATTACTTATTCTGTGACGAAACCGTGGAATCCCATTTCTTTAAATGAATACATAATAATGTCATCTTGATCACTGTAATGACTGGCAAAACCTAGTGTTATGAATTGCAAGAATTTCCCGTATTTTGGTTTGCGCTTGGATTGCTTATGACTAATTTACAGTGAGAATGATTGAGATTGTGAACGATGTAATGTGTTTGACAATTCTAAGGAAGTTTCAATCATTGCTGGATCATGAGCGCTGCCAGAATCAAAGAAAAACCATTTTCATGTTATGAGTGTACTTATAATTCGACATACTTTTAATTTTAATTTAAACCAATATTGTGATGAGAATGTAAATTTTCAGAAATGGATTCATCTGCTGACACATTTCAAAGTAAAAAATCTTTAATTCTAGTTGAAGACTATGTATATGTTGCCAGAAACAAAGAGAAACTATTTTCATGTTCTTGAGTGTAGTTTTAATTCGCCAGAAACAGATTTAAATTAAACCAGTTTTGAATTGAGAATGTAAAATTCCAGTTGGATTCATCTGCTGACACATTTCGAAGGAAAACATTCTCTTGTTCGATGTGCAGTTATAAATTCTAGTTGCATAATATTTATTTAATGCCAGAATCAAAGAAAAACCATTTCATGTTGTGAGTGTAGTTTTAATTCAACTCATTCAGATTTAATTTAAACTGGTTTTGTGTTCATATAAAAATAAATTAGATAACGAGTTGCAGATTCATCGCGTACCGAGTGAAGCCTTACATTTGAGTTGCATACCAAATACTGCAAATTCTGAGAAATTGATTGTTCGGCGTGTAACTATTATTTGGCGACTCTAAAACCTGCCTTGCGTTCTAAATACGGAGTAAAAGTTCGAGATGCGAAATCATTTCAAATGAATACCATTCTTTATACCCGACAGCTGTTATAAACTTTGTAGTTGAATTTATAAACATGATTTTCGTTGGAAGAATACTCGTCAAATGTGATAATTAAAAAAAATTGTCTCGTATATAAATAGTTCATATAAAAAAAATAGATGAAAACTGGATGCAAGATGCAAGGCTATTAAATTTTGTCAGCAATAATTCCATGAGTTGCTTAATGGAATGAATTTTTTAATTTCAGATTTTAAGCATGTTTTCAGAGCAATTAATTATTTATAAAGATTAACTGAGATGTCTTTACTGTATTTAGACGACAGTTTTCCGGAAGCGTTTTTTATCACTTCGTTTGAAGAAGATAGGAGTTTCTCCGGTTGTAATACTTCGAGCATATAACTCTGGTCACATTTTTTTATAACCTCCTCCCTTTTCTGCTTACTTTTTCTTTTCATAGCTCCACTGAGATAATCTCTTTTAGTTTCATTCATTCTTTTCACAAATCAAACTAATTAATCAATAAATAATCGGAAGAACAAGATTGTATTGTATTAAAATGTAATACATAATGTTTGAAGTGGAATGAAATAAAACGCGTAAATATTGCTCTCCGTGGTTTATCATTGTACGTAAGTATTACTCTCCGTGGTTTGTCATAAACGGGGAATCCCGCAAAAACTGATGAAGGATGTTGCCAACTTTTGGGCGCATGCTTAACCCGGGAAAAAATGATATTGCTTTTTTTTACTTTTGTCATTTCGGAAGTGAAAACTCTATAGGTACATATGACAGTTTTTATGTTTTTTCCCGGGAAGTACGAGATTAAGTGACGTTGTGGATAAAATTTTACTATTTTTTGCTTACCCACGTTAGGGGCCCCTGTAGCCCGGGGCCCCGTATCATTGATACGGCTGATACGGCGGTAGCTACGCCCCTGTGTCCATTTCTTGATTCGTTAGATAATCATGACCATTATGAATAGCAGTGGGCTGAGGACAGATCCTTGGTGTACCTTCACTTTAATTGGGAATTTTGGTGATGTCCCTGATGTGCATCTTACTATATATACTAATATTTTTAAAATATATTGCCCACGGAAAGACTTGGCCTTGGTGGGATTCTTAGTTGTAATAAATATTCCTAAGATATACCACAATAATATTCCTTACATCTCAAATGTATCAGCAAACATTTAGTGTATATAAACTTTATACCTAAAGCAATGTGACAGAAATGACACAAACTTAAATTATTTCCTCATGCATAAACTACTAAATATTTTGAGTAACTAAGAATATATTGTTCAAAACAAAGAACTTACCTGTAGGTTTACACAAAAATAAGCACTTGACAGCAAGTAGAATTTTTTTTTAAATGCATGTATTTTTAAATGTTTCAAACGCGCGTCATTGTCAATTTCACGGCGACTGAACTTTTTAGCTACTTACGCCATCTGTTTGTGAGAAAATGTACTTGCATTATGAAGAATGGTGTGTTTCTGTGCTATTACTTTGATTTTTTTATGATTATTTTAGATATTGTGAGCATTGATCTTCTTATTTTATCTTCTTATTTCATCATTGAGCTTCTTATTTTATGTAGATAATCTTTTGTATTTCTACTTAAGTTTTATGATTATTATTTCTTTTTATTATATTCTGTATTTTTATTTATTATCTTTTGTATTTTTAGTTACTTTTATTTTTATTTAAATTTTATGTAATGATAGATACTGCTACCCGGCTCAGAACAGATATTGTCTAGTGAGTCGGGTAGCGCACATGATTTGTATATACTATTGATGTTAATAAACGCCCGGGTTACCGGCATTAAATTAAATTGAAACGGTTTGTAACAGAACTGTCACATAAAGGGTTTTAAGAGCCTTACTAATAATCTTGTTTTAAAAATTTTCACAACTGATTAACAACCCTATGTTGATAGTTGTTTATCAGTTGGTAAAATTTAAAACACGTTTATTATTAGTAAGGGGTTTATAAAATAAATAATGGGTTATATTTCATATAACGTGAACCATAAATCGCACCATTTTTATTTAAAGCGCTGCCCCGGAAACAGTCGATATAAACGATTAATTATTTTTCACTTTTATTTTTACCTAAATAATCTTTGTCAATTGAAAAAAATATAATCCTAAGTTAATTTTTTAAGACTTGCGGAAATGTTATGGCAGATTTAAAGTTTTTTTTATATTTGACTTTTAACGTTCAAGGGCGTTCTTAGTCATTGATTTTTATTTGTTTTACAGAATTTTAAGAATTCATCAGATTTCAAAGTTAATTTTTAAGTTCTGTAAAAATTATATTCAGGGTCTGTTATTATTACAGTTCTGTGAAACACCTGACCAATAATGATACACTAACAGAAATTGAATAGAACCTTTACAGAACTTGATATTTAATTTAGAAATTTGATAATTGTTTAAATTCTGTGAAACAACTGGCTCCTACGCGCGCAGAAATAAAAGTGAAGATAATACGTATTTCATTTTAAAAATATACTTATTTGAACTACGACCTATGACTAAACAAAATACCTAAGAGAAGAACTTGGCATGCCCATCCAAATACATACCGAACAATCTGAAAAAAAACGGTTATACATAAATGGAGGCAGTTTCCATGGTTATTATTCAGTTTTTATGATAAGTAATAAATATTGGTATTATCTTGGCTGCCATTTTTGAATAACCATTTGGACAGAATGTTTTATTGGTATGCCAAGTCCTCTCTTATAGCGGATTCAGACGTTTCAAATTTCAAAAAACTTGTTCACCTTTGTTGAAAGAAGATTCCTGATTCACACTTGTCAATATGCTTTCAAGTGTCGAGTTGATCCATTTTTTTAACTTATTTAATCATCGACTACGACTATTAGAACCTACTTTCAGAAACATTTTGCTTTTTGTGAGGTACTTGACAAATATTTCACATTTGAAAATTAGAATTATATTGTCGATAATGATATTCTATTATTTATCTTGAAATGGCACAGAGAATTGTTGAACTGGGTCTGCTGGTGTCACGTCGTCTTTGTAAGAAATCGAACCAGCCACATACGAGTACGGATAGCGGATTAAAACCCGTTTACGAAACTTCACGTGCCAAAAGCAAACCTGAAGGATTTACACCCGCTTCGCTGAGTATTGCCGAAGTTTCACGGGCCGAAAGCAAACCTGTAGGGTTAACACCCGCTTACAAAGCATCACGGGCCGAGAGCAAACCTGTAGCATTAACACCCGCTTATAAAGCATCACGGGCCGAGAGCAAACCTGAAGGATTAACACCCGCTTACAAAGCATCACGGGTCGAAAGCAAACCTGTAGGATTAACACCCTCTTACAAAGCATCACGGGTCGAGAGCAAACCTGAAGAATTAACTCCCGCTTACAAAGCATCACGGGTCGAGAGCAAACCTGAAGAATTAACACCCGCCTACAAAGCATCACGGGCCGAAAGTAAACCTGAAGGATTAACTCCCGCTTATAAAGCATCACGGGCTGAAAGCAAACCTATAGAATTAAAACCCTCTTACAAAGCTTCACTGGCCGAAAGCAAACCTATAGAAATAAAACCCTCTTACAAAGCTTCACGGGCCGAAAGCAAACCTATCGAATTAAAACCTTCTTACAAAGCTTCAATGGCCGAAAGCAAACCTATAGAATCAAAACTCTCTTACAAAGCTTCACGGGCCGAAAGCAAACCTATAGAACCAAAACCCTCTTACAAAGCTTCAATGGCCGAAAGCAAACCTATAGAATCAAAACTCTCTTACAAAGTTTCACGAGCCGAAAGCAAACCTATAGAATCAAAACTCTCTTACAAAGTTTCACGGGCCGAAAGCAAACCTATAGAATCAAAACTCTCTTACAAAGTTTCACGGGCCGAAAGCAAACCTATAGAATCAAAACCCTCTTACAAAGCTTCAATAGCCGAAAGCAAACCTATAGAATCAAAACCCTCTTACAAAGCTTCAATGGCCGAAAGCAAACCTATAGAACCAAAACCCTCTTACAAAGCTTCAATGGCCGAAAGCAAACCTATAGAATCAAAACCCTCTTATAAAGCTACACGGGCCGAAAGTAAACCCACGACCTTGGCACAGTTGGGATGTCGCGTAGAAAAAGAAGAAGAGTGCATCACTGGTTGGAGGAAGCTCTTCTTCGTGTATGTCACGGGCCCGGATGGCAAAAAGCGGCGAGTTACGAAACTGTTCCACAAGGATAAGGGTCCCAGATCAGCCGCCGCCAAGTCCACCGCCGCCAAGTCCACCGCCGCCAAGACTACCGCCGCCGGGGCCACCGCCGCTGAGTCCACCGCCCCGCCGAAAGATCGCTTCGAGAATTTCCGACAAATGATATTCGGATGCAGAAGAACTTGTCCTAGGAGGTTAACTATTTCATTTTGTACAATACCAGTTTTAATTCATTGATTACATACTTTAATCATCATAGTTACATGTGTGTAGATTACGGAAGATGGTTACAAAAAAAAAATTATTTAAAAATAGTTCCTTAGTGCGATAGTTCCTCATTTGGTTGACATGTCTGTGAATATTGTGTTTTGAAGGAATAAACAAATGAATGAACAATGGAATGAACAAATAAGTCAATTTAAAAAATAAATCCGCGAATATAAATAGGACATTTTGAAATATCGTGATGACATTTTGGTTTTGAAAATAAATCCGTTATTTTATTAAAATTACAGACAAAACGTGTAATATTGATGATATGTGATGTCTACGCTTCCGACCTAGCCATATTTTTTATACTGTAATTACGTATGGATTACGTACTAAGGTCGTCATATCAACCAAGCGAGCTTTTATAGTACAACTAGAACGAATTTCGGGAAGACTTCTTCAAAACGCATTTTTCCATCTCACTACTGCTCTATTTCAAGATCGTAATTTCCTCGATGTACTAAGTAGGCTATGCTGTTCTCATCATCTCGCAATACGGAATGTTACTTTTTTATTTTTATTTTTATTTTTTTTTTACATGAATACCTCACAAGAGTCCCAACTGCTCCCGTCTGAAGCCAGTGAGACTATGGCATCCCCAATTGGGGTATGTTATGAAGCCGAGGGTAGTGGGGAGGGAAAGGAGATATGGGAGAGGAAGGTGGGGAAGTACCTGGCTATTCAGATCTGGTCACCAAACACGGCTAATGCCGTTTCAAGCAACGTTTCAATTCTGAATGGTGGTCTTACACCAGGGCGATACAGAGAGTATCTTCTATATAATAATATTATGTGAATAATAATATTTATCATAATATTATGTGAATATATATGGGCGTGCACAATATAGATCGATATATGTAGTATATGTACACGATATACCGAAGCTATAATACTCGTATGACTGAATACATGCAAGGCTGAGAAGGCAAGAAGCAGCCGATCAAGGAATGTAATCTAGGCCACGCCCACATAAATTATACATTATATTGCTCGTCTATGACGACTGTATGGGATTGTATAACGAGCGATATCGCGAGACAGGCCACGCCCACGTATATTATACATCATATTCGTCTGTTACGACTGTATGGGATTGTATGGCTGGCGATATCGTCAGACACACCACGGCCACATATATTGCATAGCATATCCATAGTGTGCAACTGCATTAAGATGTATTATGGAATATTTTCGCAAATTAGGGATTCTACTAAAATGAATGAAATATTTGACAGTTATTTTTCCGATTTTATTAAAATAAATTAAAATTATTATTGTTTTTAAAAACAATCCAACAGTCATTTGGCTACGTAGTTTTAGCTACTATGTGCTGACAACGACAGATACGGTTTTCAGCACTGAGCACTGTTACCCGGCATCGTACCGTCTAGAAACAGGCGTGACGTCACGTCCATCTTTCGCACGAACGGAAATTTAAGTCATTATAAAAATCTTATTTGCCATCATAAAAATAAATTTTATGAAATTAATTTGTAATTTATTTTTTCCAGGCGTCGCTGTGGGTCGTGCGACGAGAGTTCCGAGCCATGGGGTTGCGCAAGTTGGTTGGAGTATACGCTGATGGTGTCCCTGTCGGTGGTGCTGCTGGTGGGGTCCCTGGCGCTCGCCATCTTCTGGACGCTGTACTATCGCGGGGGCTTCGCCTGGAGGGAGAACCCTGAACTGCAGTTTAACATCCACCCCGTCGCCATGATCACCGGATTCGTCTTCTTCGGTGGCTTAGGTTGGTTCTTGGTTCCTTTCTCACCAGCGACCATTATCTCCGCACAGGAGGCACTGAGGAAAATAATTTCCTTCTCTGGGTATGCCGTGTGGATGGTCTTTTTGTAGAAAGGAAGGAATGAACATGGGTCTTTTTAAGAGACCCCTGTTGTTAAAGGGAGGAAACACAGAGGCCGGCCAATTGCTCCACAGCCGAGCTGTTGAACTCAAGAACGAGTCAAGTTACACCAAGGCTATCAATGGAAGGCCTGTTCAGAAAGTAGCTTCCATTGAAGGAGACTAGATTTTCATTTCAATCCCTCTTAGAAAGCAGTTTGTCAATGGGTTCTTAAGTTGTGTTATAGTTATTTTATTATCCATTATGGGCCAGTTGTTTCACAGAACTAGAATAATAACAGATCTCGAATAGAACTTGAATATTAACTTTGAAAATTAGTTCTTTAATTTTGACTTAATGAGTAAAACCTTAAATTATAAGATACGGTCACACCTGGGACTCCAGCCTTGCCGGGTCAGTGCTCTACCTACTGAGCTAATGTGTCCCTATCCGATTCGGTCATACTTAATGGTATAATTCTTCGACCATGGCTGCTATCTTTATGTATGATTGCAAGATTCAATTAGAACTAAATGCTATCTAAAAGGTGTCTTGGATAAATTTATCCATTTTTATTTAATATGCGACATCTATTGTTTTTTTCTGCAAGTCTAGGATGAATGTTTATTTTTATGTTAATGAGTAAATCCTCTTTAAATTTTTATTGTTTTTTTTCCAGCCTTGATGCTGTACCGCATTTGCCGCTGCTGCAAGCGACTCTATGTGAAGATGCTCCACGCCATCTTCCATACGCTGACTATTCCCTGCGTGGTTCTTGGGCTCTTAGCCGTTTGGGACTACCACAATCGGAGCCAGACCCCCATTCCCAACTTCTACTCCCTGCACAGCTGGATGGGCATCGCTACCGTGGGACTGTTTGTCTTACAGGTCAGTACATTATACTTCACCATTACTGTGGGACTGTTTGTCATACAGGTCAGTACATCAATTATGCTACACCAACACAGTGAGATTGTTACTTCTTACGGGTTAGTGCATTGTACTACACCATCATTAATTGTTTTATAATATTGTAAGTCAACATCTTATATTGTCTAATTCCTTGTATAGGGAAAGAGTTTTCCATAAACATAATACAAGATTCACTCAAAATGACGGATTGGTGGTTCCGAAATGTACCAATAAATACGGTGAAAGAACCCTAAACTATATTGTACCCAGAATATTTAATAAACTTTTTTTTTAATTTTTAAATTTTTCTTTATTCATTTTGTTTGTTACAGGTTTGTTTTACATGGTTTTTCGACTACCAAGCTAGGCAAATTCCCGTATTATGGTAGTCGAGATTCATAAAATGTTACATATATTAGGGGGAGTACGTACATTATCGGACAACGTATGGTATCGGACAAGTGTTATTTCTTTAACTGGCGTATAGATAGGACGATGCAAGTTAGTTCATAATATTGCCGACCTAATTCTAGGTGCCTAGTGTTTGCATGACTACCGCCAAAGCCGTTGGGGTCGTGTTGTGCTTAGAAAACGAAATTTGACCACCGGATATTGTGTCCTCAGCTTTATTTGAAGACAAATAAAAGGTACGTTATTGATTTAATTACATTTATATATATATAAGACGGTATACTACATTTCAGTGGCAATCAAATGACGATCTTATATTTTAAAATTTGTTTCCCATACCAGGTAGGCGGTTATTTTTTTAACTCCAAGTCGTTTGTCTAATATCGGACATGGCTGTTACGGATGATATCGGACACACGAATAAATGCTTTTTTATTTATTTATTTATTTAAATTAATAGATAAACACCAATTGTAGTGTTTCATATTTTTATACACCTGTATACTATGAAAGTATATTGTACTGCGAAAACAATGTATAAAGGGTTTGCTATTGTTGATTTAAAAACATTATTTTCAAAGAGTCATTCTGTTTTACTTCCATTTTTCCAGATAATTCCGAGAAAAAAAATTGGGAGCAAAGGCTTGGGGTGAATGGAAGGATTGCAACATGAAATCAGCAGAGGAATACGTTTGTGAAAATAAGATGACAATTCGAGAAGCTGCCTTATATTTTGATGTCCCTAAAAGTACACTTAGTGACAGGTTGTTGAAATTTAAGAAAGGATTTAGGATAAGGCACTTCTAAAAAGTAAAAAACGTAGCCAAAACACAAGTACCGGGTTTCCCAAAAAACTATCAGGAAACAGTGCTAAAAAGATTTTCAAATGGATAAATCATAAAAGAATCCGCCCGAACACAATAAAGAAAATAATTTAACACAATTTTAAGAAAGCAGATAAACTAAAACTACAAAAGGATTATAACAAAGATAAAGTTTGCATAATCTGTGGAGAAAGCTTCGAAGAAGACTGGATTCAATTCCAAGGTTGTCACGGATGGGCCCATGAAAATTGTACAGGTCTTGAATCTTACCAGCATTTTTACAAATGTGAATTGTGCCAGAAATAATATTTATTTTCAGTATATCATAACGTGTTATGAAAAGTTTGAACACGGCTTTACCACTTTTTAAAAATCCTTTTTTTAATAAAAAAAACATGCATATTTTTTGTCCACTTTCGTGTCCGATACCACCTTTGATGTCCGATATTATACAATTCTTACAAATACTTTGTTGCCCTTTTTCTTGTATTTCTCTTGCTTTTATTTTTTTTAAATAAAGATATTGTCTTGATATGTTTGAAATCTTTTGTTATTAATCATTAGTAATCGTTTTATTATAAAACAAAAGAAAGTACGGCGTTAAACCAAGGAGCTAATTTGTCCGATACCACCCGTCGAAATCCGATAATAAACGAAAATTTTGTAATTTTAAAATCTAAATTTTGGGAAACAATGATAGTTACTGATTTTTAAAATTAGTGTACCATGTAGATCTGTCATTTCCACTTATGATTAATTCATAATCCGTTTATATTGAAGCACTATCACCAAAATACAAATCAACAACACTATGCGTCCGATAATATCCGTACTTCCCCTAAGTATAAAATATTAAGTATGATCATCCATATATGTAGATGAAAGTAAAAACATATAGCATACATATTAAAGAAAATATTCATACTAGTATTAGGTATATGACCACATACAGGAAAGGAGTTAAAGTAGGTGAATCTTGTATCAATAAAAATAAAATAGAATAACAAATAAAAATAAAAGTAAGAAATAATAATATTTGAAGGATAATAGAAATAAAAATAAAAATAAGAACAAATATATAAATCATCTATACAGATGAACAATGATAATCTTAGACCCCAAAAAAAAAAACAAAAGGAGGTATTTTTAGGCAGCGTATGAAATGGACGAACGATATCAAAAAATATGAAAAAAACCATCAGCGTAATATAATGCTTTGGTTGAAAATTAATTTAGAGATAAGATTTTTTACTCGAGAAATATGAAAAAATAAGAATAGTTTTTAAGATGTAAGGTATTATTTATAATATTTCCTTCCCTGAGCAAATAACCAGTTCTGTACATTAATGGCATAAAGGTCATCAGTTTTCGAAGTCTTAATATCAATATTCAGTTAGTTGAACATTTTAGGCGCGATGTAAGAGAACTGTCGTTGGGCAAAAGCTGTTTTTTTTGGAGGAATTTTGAATTTTTGGTGTGATGAATAGCGGGTGCAAATATTTTGTTGAGCATTTTTCCTTATCTGTCTTAACGTATAATTATCTAATGTCTAGGATTGCAAATTTTTTTTAAAGTGGCTCTGATGGGTGAGATGGGTGACATTTTAATATAATCCTTAGTAGCAGCTTTTGAATTTAGATCATGGGATATACATATAATTGAAGCTGCACAGCCTCCCCATCCCACAATACTGTATGAAGCTATTGATTGGAAAAGTGCAAATTTTATTTTATTTTATTTTATTTATTTATCTATAATAAAATATATTTACATTGGTTTTATGTATATGCCTGTCTCACTAGGGTATACCTGTGTCGAGACAGGCGTACAGGTATATAAATGAATATTGTAGTTACAAGGATATTTAAGGTAAAATACATATCACTTTGAATAGAATTAAAACAGAAAGGTGATTGGAAGGGTGGTAAATCTTTTAAAGAGAGTTATTTTATAAATGTTGGAGATGAAGTAGAGAAGTAAATTCTGCCTAATCTATTTAAAGGTCAATTTGACAGGATTCCATTATTTTCATTTATTTTATATGGGTTAGGTTGTATGTGAATAGTTATTTTTGTCTATGTGTGATTTATTTTACAGACGTTTGTAATAGTGAGGCGTACAATACTTATTATCCATTTTTTAATATCTTGTTTGAATTTTGTAAAGGAGTCAGTTTGTCTGATCTTAGTTGGTAGTGTATTGTATAGTTTGCAAGCTATGTATTTAGAGTGTCTTTGCCCGAAAGTGGTTTTGAAAAAAGGAGTTTGGAGAAGTTCGTTGTTTTTGGCTCGGGTATATGCATCTCATTGTTTGAAGGTTCAGGATTGATCTGATGGAGGGAAATATATAGAACAATTTGCGAAGTCTTTTTGTTGTGAAATTGACATGGTCCTCCCAACGCAGTTGGTCATCTATAACAATCCCTAGATATTTATTTTGGTCAGATTTTTTTAGGTTGGTATATGAGCAATTATTGTGGGGAGGCGTAGGGGTAATGTGGTTCTGTGAGCATGAGTGAATGATAAGATTAGGACAGTTTTGCGGAAGTCAGAAGGTTGTCGTCTAACCAGTGTTTTACTTTATTTAGGCCCTTATTTGCTTTTTCCATAGTTGAGTTCCAATTTTCAGCTTCAAAGATGATTACCGTATCATCGGCAAAAGATATTATAGTTCCATCAATTTACAAGTTACATAAAGTGTTAATATACATATATTAGAAAGAGAAGTCGGCCTAATACCACTGCCTTGAGGCACACCGTACGTGATTGGTAAACTTGTACTTCTGTATTCTTTAGCAAAATTTATAAGAGACTATTGCGACCTATTTGTTAGATAGTTTGAGGGGAGTACCTTTTATTCCTACCTGAAGGAGTTTCTTCTAAAGTATGCGGTGAGAGACAGTATCAAAGGCTTTGGCTAGATCCAAGAAAACAGCGAGGGGCTTGCGGCCTTTATCGATATTATCAGAGACTACTTTTGTAAAAGTTGCAATTGCATCTGCGGCACTACGACCTTTGCGGAAGCCGTATTGATTTCATGACAGAATGTCATTGTCTTCAAGAAATTTGTATAGCCTTCGTTTTACCGTTTTTTCAATTATTTTTGATATCAGACTCAGCAAGGATATTGGTCTATAGTTATTCACTGATGATCTGTCCCCTGATTTATAGGTAGGAATAATTGTTGAGTGTTTTAAAGAATTTGGGAAGAGGCCAGTTCGAAAGCTTAGATTTATGATATGTTTAAGGGGCTTAGTGATGATTGGTTTGAGGTGTTTGATCAATTTAGTGGATATATTGTCGATTCCAGTTGAATGTGTGTTTTTGAGTGATGAAATAATTTCAGTGATTTCTTGTTCTGTGGTAGGAGTGAGATTAAATGGATCATAACTAAGATTATCGATCGATATATTTTGTGCAAGGTTAAATTCTGACATTCTGTTTTTATCTAAAATATTATTTGCTAAGTCTGATCCGACCGTGGAGAAGAATTTATTGAAATGATTTGCGATTTTTTCTGAATGATTTGTTGTATCTAGTGTTTGGTCTGCAATGGTTATTTTATTTATAGGTGCGGTAGTTTTGTTGGTATAGCAAATCTCTTTGGACAATATTCCAGATTTGTTTATTGTCATTGGCAGCTTCCTTGATCAGTTTTCTATAGTATTCGTCTCTAGCTCTACAGATTATTTTTTACAAGCATTTCTGTATCGTTTGTAAAATAGGAGAGATTCGTGATTATTGGGGCTGTTTTTACAAAATTTGTGAAGTTAATTACGCTTGTGAATACAGTGTAGAATGCCGTTGGTTATCCAAGGCTTACGTTTAATTATGCGACTACTTTGTTGTCAGCAGTGGCGTAGCGTGCCTTGGAGGGGCCCTGTATCAAAATTAGTTGAGGCCCTTATTATTGCTCGGTCCAATACGTGATCAGGTATTTTCATGTATTAAGGTTGTCATTGTTCTTTCAAAAAACAAAATCCACCCTTCGCTAATGGTAGATAAATATGTACATAAATCACTCACAGAAACTGATTGCTGAAAAAAGGAAGAAATTTTGGGTATTTTTTTTATAACCTCCACCCTTTTCTGTTTACTTTTTGTTTTCATAGCTCAACTGGGATAATCTTTTTTCCTTTCAGTCATTCTTTTCACAAATAAAACTAACTAACCAATAAATAATCAGAATTACAAGATTGTATTGTATTACAATGTAATAAATAACGTTTGAACCGGAATGAAATAAAACGCGTAAATATTGCTCTCCGTGGTTTGTCATTGTACATCGGTTATTGCGGGATTCCCCCTTTAAGTGAATGACTTAAACGGGGGAATCTCGCAATAACCGATGTATGATGTTGCCAACTTTTGGGCGCACGCTTAACCCAGGAAAAGAAGAGATTGCCTTTTTTTTTATTTTGTCATTTCTGAAGTGAAATCTCTATAGGCACGTATGAAAGCTTTTTTTATATGTTTTTTCCCGGGAAGCCCGTGATTAAGTGACATTGTGGATAACATTTTACCAATTTTTGCTTTAAGGGCCTCTGTAACCCGGGGGCCCCGTATCATTGATATGGCTGATACGGCGGTAGCTACTAGTACTGGGCGTTGACGATAATTCCATCCAACGACAACGTCGTTATCGTTGGCGATTTTCAAGTGTTGAAAATAACGTCGACGTTGACGCAACTATAGAATAGACGCGCGACAAGCCAGTACAATCAAACATCAAACTAATCGTATAGGAGATCGACACAAACAAAAAATAGATCAAAATCGTATTAGGGAATTCCTTTTAACGGGTGGTTCCCCGGATCATTGATGTATTATTATTATCTCTAAGCCCCACACGCGTATTAATAATCCTAAATAATGTTGAAAGTTGAAACTGTTGGAAGACGTTGGTTCCGGTGTTCAACTGCCTAATAAATAAAAAGGGTTAAGAGTTTGCACTTCGTGAACAACATTACTCGATATTTCAAATGGTCTTTTGGTAATATACGTACCTACTGCACTTTTTTTTTTATTTCCCCATCCAATACGGCCGATACGCAGCGCCAGGGGACAATCAAATTTATCAACGACAAGCAAAAAATAACCTATAGATAATTAATAATTTTAAAGACATTGAAGATATATTTTGCTTGTCACTGATAAATTTGCTTGTTGCTTGGCCCTACGGATCGGCCGTGTCAGATGGGAGAATCCAAATAAAGGTGTAGTATGTAGGTACATTACCAAAATACCATTTCAAATTAGGTATAATATTGTTCACGAAGTGTGATCTCTTGACCCTTTTGATTTAACATTCCAACACTGTTGAAAGCAATAGCTGTTAGGTGGCCGACATTGATAAATTATCAATAGGTTATTTTTTTGCTTGTCGTTGATAAATTTGATTGTCCTGTGGCACTGCGTATCGGCCGTATAGGATGGGAAAATAAAAAAAAACGTGCAGTAGGTACGTACATTACCAAAAGACCATTTGAAATATCGAGTAATGTTGTTCACGAAGTGCAAACTCTTAACCCTTTTTATTTATTAGGCAGTTGAATCGTTGGCTGCTTTAAATAATATTCGCATGTAGGTATTATATTTCAACTGTTGGCGCTAATTATTATCAAACAGCGTTGGACGTTGAAACAATATAACTATTGTTTCCAACGGCTAGTTATATTTTGATACATTACTAGTAGCTACGCCCCTGGTTGTCAGTTTTGGGGATGATAAATGAATGAAAATTTTTATGTCCTTGTTTAAAGGAATATAAACATCACGGGTTACAAATAATCGTTGCGTTAGGTTATGTTATGAGCTATATTTTTTTCATAACTTTTAATGATTTTTCGAAGGGGTGTTGAAATTGCATGATTCTGAGTTGTCATGGAACCATTATTTTATACCCGAAGTTGAAACACTAAATACAGTCTAAACTTTGGCCGTAGAGCAATGCATGCCACTGTTGAAACCATAATGCACACAATGTATTAATGTATACTTATATGGACAATTGTAGACAACCATTTGTCTAAATTGGTGTCAAAATAATATTTTCAGTGAAACTTTACACTTTTTTGTGATAGCTGCCTCCAGTGTCTAAAAACTTATTTTTCTCTATGTTTTTATAAAACATTATTATTATTTCAAATATATAATACCTATTAGTTCTGTGAATAGTAGACTTCGCATCCAAAAAAAAGTATGTTTCTAATTTTCTCTAAACCCGTCTGCTTGGTTAAATATATTCGCACCTCACAATCTGGAAGCCTCAGTTTCGTCAAACCAAAGTCAAACCGTCACTGTGGATCGAGATTGTAAAATATCTATGCAAGATAGCTTTCATATTTCAGACAGTACATAGTTTGCATGAGAGGAGGAGAGATTGCGAGAGAGTGAAATGTAAGGTCGCTCTAGGATATTTTTGTTCTTATGAAAGTATAAAGCGATTACGTGTTTTGGGATGTATTTATTCCTAAACAAGCAGACGGGTTAAAACAAAATCAAAATTTCCTCTGAAATCATGAGATTTGTAAGTACACAGACCTACTTAAATAATAAAAACACTGCTATTTCACATTTGGAAAAAGAATCTTTACTGAATCATTCAAACAGCCACCATCTTGAACTGAACACCGGAATGAAACAAACAAATTTACAGATGAAATGCCAAATGGTCGAGTTAAAACAGGACTTCCCCATGGTATTGTATCAGGAAAGTCAATCTGTGCATATACTAATGTGTCGTTTGTTTCCAGTTCGTGATGGGATTGTTCAGCTTCCTGGTGCTGCTGACTTGTGGAGACGCCACCTTCAACTTCCAGCAGCGGCTCGTGCCCATTCACGCCGCCTTCGGCCTGGCCACCTTCGTCCTTGCCATCGCCACTTGTCTCACTGGACTTACCCAGAAGGCCCACCTTACCCTCGGGTTTGTCATTTTTGCATTGATTTTATTCCAATCCTCCGCAATCCAGCCCTATCTAATTAACACCTTTTGATTTACCTAACCTATCATTCGAAAGCCAGCAATTATACCAACTTAATCTAATCCAAACCTTCATCCAACCTAAGCTCTGGCAGTTAAGTGTGAGACCAAAGTTACCAAGGCCGAGCTTTTTAATAATGTTGCCAGTTATGCCAAAGCTGTGTATTTTGTTAAATATTTTATTTCATATCACGGTGGTCGTAATTTTATGCCCTTTTTTCCTTCCTGATCCCTTAAAATGTCTTTTATTATTAATTTTCCAGTAAGTATTACCCTCAGCATTATGAAGAGGGCGCGGTGATAAATTCATTGGGAATGCTGTTGGTGTTATGTTGCATATTTGTGGGGTACATCGTATATCGGTCGGCATTCCGGACGTGTCACAGCGCCCAGCACAGGGTTGCAGTGGCGCAGTTGAAGGTATTGAAGAAAAAGAAGAAAAATGTGGAAAACCTGAGCATGTGTCCATAATGGCTGATATTCTGAACTTGTCAATCCCAAGCAACTGGATGCAATGGCACAGTTGAGAACACTGAGGAAGAAAGTGGATGCAATGGCGCTTTATGAAGAAAAGGAATACACTAGATTGCATCTGATGAATTAATTTTGCTGGTCTTTCGGCCACATTGAAATGGTAGCTCCCTGTCTTAACGTTAAAAGTCTTAGGATTTTATTTTTAACATAATATTAAGAATCGAGAATTGGTGTTTGAAATTTACATATTACATATAAATATGTATATGCTTTACAATAAACTAGGGTTGCCAACCGTCCTGTTTTCCCAGGATATGTCCTGTTTTTTGGGGTGTCCTGGGCTGTCCTGGATAGTTTTTAAGCATCGTCCTGAGTTTTTAAAGAGTCCTGTTAAGGACCTATGTTTTAAAATTCGCGCGCCACTACTCTCTCCAATCGTTTTGTCACTGGGCTCGCACCGCGTGTGTGAAGGTAGTTGACTCTTTTTTTAGTGCAATATAACTATAATAATTAGGTACTGCTCTTATACATATATAGTCCTGGCTTTAAACCGAAATGTCCTGGTTTTTCTACCTTCAAATCCTGGATTTCAAAGTTTGGAGATGGCAACCCTACAATAAACCTGTGGTGTCGCGTTAACCCTAGCCTGTAGGTTTCAATAATGGAGTTATGGGCCCCAAAACCGAAACCTGTATGCAATGGCGCAGTTGAGAGATTTCAGAAAGTAAAGAAATGCACTGGATGGCGTCTGTCTGTCCTGCATGTCAGTATCACGGGACCTATTCCGAATGTGTGCATAAATGTAAACTTCATTTTCTTTTTTCTTTTGTCCTATTCCGGTCGGAGACCTGATTTGACGCCTTGCCTCCGGGTATCCCTGTTGGACTACTTCAGCGGCCTCCATCCATTATAGGTCTTTCTGGGATGGTCTCGGGAGTTGCTCGCTTTATCTTAACTTGATCTGAGGCGGCCAACTAGATGTTTTCTCTCTGAAATAAATATAATAGTTAAGAATCATAATATCACATACAGGGTTTGGTGTCTAAATTACATTGCCACCCGATGGGGAGTGACACCCGACTGAGTGTCACCCCCCAAGAGCACAATTCTCTAGCCACCCCCCTCACCCCCCCAGGAAGGAATTTTTTATGAAGTCGAACGGAGGGGGGGAGGGGGGGTGGGGGGGGGGAACACCACGTTATCCGCCCCAGGTGCCACCCATGCTGGCTACGCCACTGGGGAGCTACCATATTGATGTGGACTAAAGACCAGCAAAAATAATTATTAAATTTTCCCACCAGCCCAGAGAGAGCATTGAATACTACAAGGCTGTTAATACTTTTAACAATGTAGATCCATTTTATCCTGCGATTAGACCATATTACTACAAAAATTATCTGCTTTTCAACATTAATTATTTCACAAATTCACACTTAAAACTTAATGATAATTATTTTACTATAATACTTTTAATAATTATTATATAAATCCTGAAATTTTGTAAAAGTATATTTTTATAAATTAATCAAAGCTGTTTTATTTATAATAAATATATAGTTATTCTTTAGTAATATGTATTAAAGTTAATCTTATTGTAATAATGTATTATTTCTAATAAATCTTTACATCAACCATAGTATTTATCGTGCTTAGTATGTTTTAACAATAAAGTTGTATGTAGTTACAAATATTCATTTTTACAGTTTTTAATAATAGGTCCCTCCAAAACTCCCTTTTTTACAAGGATATCTGAAGTAAAATGCAATTGATTTTTTTGAAACATAGAATAAAGAAAATGTGTCATCTCCTCTGTGTATTGTTGAATGGTGTCATATCTTTTGAACTTTCTACCGGTAAATATAATGCAATTTTTCAATATTTTTATAGTAGACTTAGAAATAATTACAAAGTTTTTCCTTACAATAAAACTTATATTATGTACTTATCTTTATTTAAATCCTGTAAAGTGAGATAAACATTACCATTTTGCAGCCAAATCGACGTTTCTTACCAATATTCGTGTGAAATTCTCAGTTTAAATCTGCCGCCAATGTCACCTGGCAGTCCCAATTGCATTCGTCAGGCGGCATTGCCAGCACGGTGTGGTGACGCTTATGATTATGCCTCATTAGATCTCACAGGAAGCCCTTGCCTAGGTTTTAAATAAAGCTAAGTACATAATATAAATTTTATTGTAAGGTAAAACTTTTTCATTATGTAGCAAAGGCTTTATTTAAAACCTATAAAGTGAGATATTGTTTGTTATCGCCTTGTGACATGATGCTAATGTGAATCAATTACAATATTTATATGCTAGAAATAGGGGCAAGATTTCTAGAATTCAGCTAACCAGTTACCGAGGTTGAAAAAGATCAGCAACAGATGGGTCATTGTTGGTTTGACCAGCTGATTCTGGAATTTCCCTTCTATAGAACTTGGCAAAGGTATTGAGAGTTCTCCAGTTGCCATGCGACAGTATATGTATCATCTAGTTTATTCTTCTACAACCAGTTCAGGGATGCCACCACTGAGCGGATGCTGCCAGGTTGATCTTCTACGCTGGCATCTCTGAGAACTGTCCTAATCCAACCTGCAATTACTGCCCTGGAGGCCGCCTTCGCCGTCCCACAAGTTGTAATAAATAGATTAGGCAATATCGCCTGCGCTTTCCGTTCCCTCGACAGTTCTATGACCTCAGTCCAATAGACGTGGTCTATGTTCCTTATCTCAGAGCAAGTCAGCTTCCACCCTGATTGCTGCCAGTCTGCTGAATCTGTTTTGGCACCAAACACTGGCCAAATGGAGATGCCTTCTCTGTCCACTAACAGTCTTTCAGCTGTGCAGTGGAGCAAGATGAGATCGTGGACTCGGCGCCCTGATGCCAAAAGCAGGATTGTGGCTGCTCTCCTTGATGCTTCAAACAGAGTTATGTGTTGAGGCAAATTTTTCTCCAGCCATGATGATACAATCCTCAGGTCCCAAATGGGGGGCTTCGAAGGCTTCAGTCTGGTTAAAGATATCCCTTTTAATATCTTCTTCGCTATCGGATTGGAGTTCAGCTTACTCTCTGGAGAACCTAAGGTACACACCACTGATTTGTGAACTAAAATGGTACTCAGCAATAGTTTTCCTTTGATGTGTAGGTCGGCTAGGAACCTGGCTAGGTCTTCAGCTTTGGGACGCATGGCATCGAACTGATTCTCTGACACCCAGTGTTGCCACCTCCGCCATGCCAGAGCATAAGTGCGAAGGGTAGAACTTCTCCACCCGGATCTAAGAAGTTCCTTCTGCTGAGTTGACCATTTTCTTAGGTTTTTGTCCCACCTCCACAAAGCCAAATCTCCAGAATGAAGGATTCTACTTGAGAAGTAGGGTTGTTGGTCCTGGTGTCTATGTACTTCTTCTAGATTGTGAATCATGAGTGGTGCACCTAAGGCCCGACACTTCAGATCCACTCTCCAAAATACCCTCTCCCAACGAGGAGCCACTACCAGGGACTTGCTCTGTTCAGATGGCAAAGAACCCTCGGCAAGAGGCGCGGGGGAGGGAAGATCCAAGCCAGATGATAGTCCCAGTCCCTGCTTCAAGCATTGTGGTAGTCTGCTTTGTCATCCTGAAAATCAAGAGAAACTTACCTCTGAACCACGTGTGCTGTCTTAGAGTCAAATAGGTCTATCTCGGGTCATCCCGATTTTCTGAATGCTACCTCTGTAAAAGAGGGTAGCAAGTGCCATTGGGGTACAGCACAATGACGAGATAGACAGTCCGCTACTTCATTGAAGCGACCTGGTAAGTATGGTGATGTCATGGAGATACAGTGTTTGTCCAAAACATCTAGCACTAGTCGAGTACAGTTCAGGAGTTGAGTTGACATGGTACCAACCCTCGGCACTAGCTTGCGGAGGTAAGATATGAAAAACTTGTTATCCAACTGGATCAGAAGACCAGAGCTGGATAGCTCGAGTGCTGGAGGAGACAAGGCAGCCAACACGGCGAGCATCTCCTTCAGATTGGAGTGAAGATTCAGCTGATCTTCAGTCCACACACCACTGAGAAGTCACCCCAACCCTGATCCGAGGCATCGGTTGTCAGGTAATGCTCAAACAATGGCAGATGTATAGGTGACGTCAGGGTGAGCGATCGAACCCACCATCTTAATTCCTGAGCGGTTTCTGCGGAAATCGGTGATGACTTTCAAGGGTGGTAGTACAAGGTGCGGCAAAACAAACAGTGCAGCTTTGAAAGGCCGGTGCATCCCGTGTGGTGGGAGTAGAAACCTGGGAGTGGTCTCATTGTGTCGGGAGGGTAAAGCCGTTTTTAGTCGTTGCTGTGGTTTGGTCCGGACAAACGCCGGGGCTTTTCCGTCCGCACGTATCTTGAAAATGGCCAAAAATGGCGAAGTGACGAGGCCCACTTCCATCTCTGTGGAGCAGTGCATAAATCAAGTTTTCGGTACTGGGCTGAAAATAACCCAAAGCAACTTCACGAGAGACCTCTTCTCTCCCCAAAAGTGACCGTATGGTGTGTGATTTCCAAATTTAGGGTGATTGGGCTGTATTTTTTTGAGGAGAATGAATGAACCGTGACTGTCAACGCTCAACGTTATGTTTCCATGTTAGAAATTTTTTATTTAAAACCTCTTATGATCCGACTTCCCCGCCTTTTCCTTAGGCCTAAACCTGTCTCGGCGAGTGAAAGTTTTAGTAGTTCTACGGGCTGGTTCCTGACCTCGGCTCTCTGGCTGCTCCCTTCTCGCGATAGTCCTCCCCTGCTGCATTCTAAGACGAATGGGCTGTAAGATCTGCGCTGCAACGGGTTTAACGGGTACAGCGATGTGCTAGGCTGAGGAGCGAAGCACTTCTTCACTCCTCCCAACCTATCCAGCTGCGCCGACAGGATGTCTGGGTCGAAGAGATATTCCGATGTGGGTGGGATTTTTCTTATGGCGTCTCTAACATACCCGTCGCTGATGCCCCGCAATATCCCCTCTCTTCGGTACTCAATGTGGCTTGCCCGTTTTCCGCAGACTATCTGCATGAAGTCTTTGGACACCTTCTGGGACTCAAACCCCACGGCGAAGAGAGATTGAACTTTCTCATAAAGAGTGGAAGTGCTCAGCTTCGTGCCCGGTACTGCGCTCCAGTTGACCAGCTCCTGCAGGGAGGCCTTTCAGTAGATCGGCTTGCAGCAAAAGCGCATTGGTCAGGGATCCGCAGAAGGAGTCCGTTGACGTACTGGCCGATTCTTCCTGGGCTACACGCTTCAACTCCGGGTTCAATGCCAACATTGAGAAGAGAGGGGTTGCGGCGTACGACTTCTGGATCTCGAGGTAGCGGACATTGTTCCAATTTGCCATCCCCAGATGCTGAAGGAGCTCTACTCTTTTCACCTTCCCTGGGTTGGCCGAAGGTATCTTTGGCTGCTTTAGTTCAGTCGTCCACTCCCCGAGATCCAAGGCATCTCCAACACTAGACGCAACATCTCCTGCATCTGGGACATTTACTTTGTGAGCACGTCAATTGTGGTTTCTAAACAAAAACAAACGTGTTTGACCTTCGCAAAATAAATGCTAAAGATCCATAATCATTAACCGCCCCGTGATGGCCACACCGCCTGACGGATGCAATTGAGACTGCCAGGTGACATTGGCGGCAGATTCAAACTGAGAATTTCACACAAATATTGGTAAGAAACGTCAATTTGGCTGCAAAATGGTAATGTTTATCTCACTTTATAGGTTTTAAATAAAGCCTATGCTACATAATGCTTATATTACAGTTTGGCAAGAAAGTGTAGAAAATAAATGATGGCGCCACGATCGTTTTTTAGGTTTTAAATGGCAACACCAAGATGGCTCATAAGACAATGAATATAAGTTTTAAAAAACACTTTCAAAATGCATATTTCATAATGTATTTGTATTCTCAAAAATTTTGCAAAAAAAACTATAATTTAATCGAAGTAAAATTACAATTTACTATAAATAAAATAACACAAAACAAATTATAAGTGGGCTTGTATTTCGTTATAAGGTAATAATAATAATATTAATATAGGATGGGGCACTACAGGATGGGGCGGTACATATACAAATCAAAAACAAACAATTTTCATAGGTATCACAAAAATTAATTATAAAAACAACAATCTTACTCATATTCGTCAAAACTTTTATTCAAACAATTTAAGGTCAGAAATTTAAGTGCATTATACTTTTATCATGCAACGTTAAAAATATTATAAAGATAATATTCAAAATATAGTTGAACCCTTTAAAAATAACAGAAATCTTAGGCAAACCTCAATACTTCCTACTCCGAAATGTAAAAAAAACAAAAGGACAGTTAAATCATAAATATCTCGGAGTTAATTTTTTTAATTCACTACCTGAAAAAATCAGAAACAGGAACAGTTATTTAAAAAGATTTAAAACTCAGCTTAAAAATTACAACGAAAATTTGTACTGATCAAAAAAAAATTAAAACAATATAATAACCCCCTCCCCCCCCCCATATACACGAGTCCTACTTATTTATGGGGGTAAATCATCCGTCCGTGCCATTCGTCAAAAAAATCATTTTTTTACATAGTAAGTGAAGAAGTCCCAACTTTAAGAACTTTACTAACCGTACTCAAAGAAGACATTGGATTTAATGGTAGCCGGGAAAATTTAAGAAAAAAGTTGCATTCCATTGGCTTTGTTTATAAAAAAGTGCAAAACAAACAGAACTGCACTTATTGAAAAAAACAAAGATAGCGGCTAAAAGAGAGCATTACTTAAAAATTAACATGGATATCCGAAATTTACCAGAAGAACTGCAAAAAAATATAATTAACTTAAATGAAAGTTATATCCATTCATCCTACAAGCTAAAGATATGCTGGCAATCTATATATGTGACTGGAGTTCAGCACGATATTTCAAAAGGTAAGCGCTGGATCATGGTTCACGCTGAAAGCCAAATGGGTTTTGTCCCTCATGCTTTTTTCCTTGACGATTCATCTTACCGTTGATTCAGATTTACCTGTGTGTGGAAAATATCATTAAAATTATTATTCTATAGAAGGGAGTTTAAAAAAACACACTAGATAATATTCATTTAGAAAGAAAGACTGAGAAAACTAAGAAAAAAGTAACTTTTCTATGAGTTTAAAGAAGTTGCATATTATTATTATTTTTTTGTTAATTGAGTTATTGCCTTTTTCTTGTGGCCTAATATTAACTGTCAAATGTAAATGTCAAATTCGGATTTTAAACATAACCTCAAATCAGATTGTAATGGTTATAATCGCTCGAAAATTGGCATAAATCTTGTAATACTAATGAAATTCATTAAAAAACGATACTACGTACCAGTAATTTCTGTAGTTCGTTTGTAAAGATCTTACAAATTAGGCATAGGAGCTTCTTCGCGCGATAATCGGCTAGGCAGCGTTGAAAACCCAGTATATAACTTCTCTTGCACCACTACGTATTGGTTTGTTCATTTTTATTCAATTCAAACAATGCACAGGCAAACAATCAAAAAACGAACATAAAACGAGTGATTTTCAGCGTTTTCTACACTTTTTAAGTCAGTAAAGCCAAGAGCCATTCGAAATGTCATTGAAAAAACGACTATTTCGGTGTTACCATAGTAATGAAAAAATTTAGTTCCAAAATAATAAATTTCTAGACTTAATTGCCAAACAATACATCATCTTCTGAAATCATTTAACCTTCAAGCAGTCGTGCGGCATTGAAACCAACGCACACTTCCCCAATTCAATTTATTGTTTTACAAACATTAAAAAATTGTTTATTCAGTGCTTTTTTAATACATTTGTGAGAGAGAATTACATAAAAATAAATATGTAGTAGGTATATTCACAGTTGGTGACCGAACAACTCAGAATCATGCAATTTCAACACCTCCTTTGAAAAGTCATTACATGTGATGAAAAAAAAAAATAGCAAATTGGTTAAGTTAGGTTAGGTTATGGGCTATTTTTAAAAATATAACTTTTAATGACTTTTCAAGGGGCTATTGAAACTGCATGATTCTGAGTTGTTATGGAACCACATTAACTGTACTGGTAGTAATGGAGCTTGCCCATATCTGAGTTGATTCTGTTCAACAGCAAGATTGCTCTCCCCACCGGCATGACCATTGGCACGATAGTCCTGCTGGCTGGGAGGTAGAATAGTCTATGCTGTCGGTGACGGAGGTAACCATCGGGAACATGGAAACGAATGCTCTCCATGATAGCCGAGTTTTCAAACCATCCACGAATTAGTCTGAAGATATGTGTAGCAATGTGTGTACATCCCTTCTCTCCCATAGATGGTTCTTTCCGAAGATACCTAAAAGAAAATTGGTAGGATAGAGCCACATGTAGAGAAATTTCAGAAATTATTCTTCTAGTCTGCCGGGCAATCTGATCAATATAATGATGCAATGAATATATACTAATCATCCCTCGTACATCTAATCCCACGCTGTGCATAGCATTCAGTCCAGCTAAAAACACTTCAACCACTTGGGAATGGAATCATTGAGAGAGTCCAGAAAACATCCAGCGTACAAGGAATATCTGCCGCGATCACATCACTTTATTTTGCAACGGGTGCGATTGTAGATGATGATAATGAATCAGAACAATGCGTTGATAACTAGATTTGAATTATTGTCAAAAACAGTAAAATAAAACATGGATAAACAAATTTGCACATTGCAGTATCTTATAATATTAGGTCCTTACATATGAAATTGGCGTTTTGTATGGGAGGAACTTTGTATGGGAGTTTTGTATGGGAGCTTTTTCACCTTCCTAATTTGCTTCAAGTGGATTAAAACAATTTTATCACTAACACCGCAGCCTGCAGCTAACTCGGACGTGGTTTGGAATGGATCCGCTTCCTAAATAGCCTTCAATTCTTCATTATAAACTTTGGTCTCCGGCCGTCCACGAGGCTTGTTCTGCAGGTTGAAATTTCCAGAATGAAAACGTTGGAACCAAAAACACACTGTGTTTTCTTTTGCGGCACCGTCGCCATACACATCATTAATCCTTCGAGCCGTTTCTGCAGCACTGGTGCCACGGTGGAACTCGTACTCGTAAATAACGCAATATTTCAAGTTTTCCATTTTGTAATTTAAGTGACAAAGTGACGCAAAGAAAAAAAACAATTAAGGAAAAAATAAATGAATTATAATTTTCGAAACACAAATACATGAGTAACAGCTGTATAAATTTGAATTTGGAATTCCTAACCAAAGGGAAGATATTTGAGATCAAAGTTGCCAGTATGGCAAAATGCCAATTTCATATGTAAGGACCCAATATCATTACAAAGTATAAAATGAAGTCGCTCAAAATGTATGTCCGCTTAGATCTTTCAAACTAAGCAACAGATTTTAATGCAGTTTTCACCAATAGATAGAGTGATTCAAGAGGAAGGTTTATATGTATAATACATGCTTATTGTAGTCGAGAAAAGCCGAGAAATTCAAATATGATTAAATTTAAAAAATTAAAGAACCCCTGACACATTATACAGCCACCTATTACAGCCACCTTCCAGTTCCAGCATCAGATCATCATCATCAGGAGAAATGAACAGTACTAGTTAAGACGAATCTAATGAGCCCAAACTTGATGGGTTTACTAATAGGCAGTCCAGGGTTTCGTCTCCTACCTTCGAACTCCGTCATCAGAGTAGTTCAGTGGTTCCAGCATACATTTGTTTTTCAAATATGAGGTCACTCATGTGTTTGAAAATAAAGTAAATACCCATTACGCGTCTAAGATCCCTACCGGAGCTAACAACAATAATAAAAAGAGCTGATGACCTCGAAACGCCTGAACAGATTTTCACGAATTGTAGCTAAGAACCGTCTCGATCACGTCAGCTTTCAAACAAAACAAAAAAACGCATTGTAATCAGTCAATTCGTTTAGGAGCTACGAGGCTACAGATAGACACACAGACACATAGAAAGTCAAACTTATAACACAGCTCCTTGCTTCGGGGGTTAAAGATCAATACATATATGTTTCTATGTAAGTGAGTTGTCTATGCACTGTTATATTAAGCATAGGAAATGTTTGAAGCTTTCAAAATACCTTCTTTCCACCCCCGCGAAGATTTCTGGATTATTACAACCACAAGATAATACATCTGAAAAGTTTTTTAATCATTACAAAAACTCTTACGAAACTGTCAAAAATGTCACGATTTGAGAATGACATTTTGCAAACCTTCGATTGTTATCAAAATTCTATTTTCGAATAAACTCTTTAAATTAAAGAATTTAATCAAAGTACTCACCTATGGTACTAACCAAAATCGAATATTTCTAATCAAAAATTATATTTATTTTAAATAGGTAGGTACCTATGTTAGGAACCAATTTTAACTGATCGTTATTATAATATTCCGTCGGTCGATTAGGCTACATGCGGTTATAAATCCCACGCGACTGCTTGAAGGTTAAACAAAGGTATTGATAATGCGACAATGCAGCAACATTTTCTGCAGCTACATACAAAAATTAAGCATAAGAGAAGAAATTAAACAATATTAATCATATTGCAATCTTATTGTCTCTAGTCGAGGTTATTTCCTGTATCAACCTTCTGAAATACCACTATTCATAACTTAATAACCAGATTTTGTCGCGTCCCTTCTTCACTAAATTCCCCGCATGTACAGTAGCGATGGGTAGGTTTAGCTGGAGTGGGCTCTTGAACCCGAGTTCCTCCCGTGAAGTGAGTCCTACTCTTACTCCTTTTTTAAATCGACTACTCCCAGAGAACCCGGTCCAGTACTCGTACCCAAATCCGGAACTCGGCGGTCTGAGCAAGTCAACGCCGCGGCGCGAGAACTGCGACGCCGGTTGTCCTTGCCACTCGCGTCCCGGGTTCGCCGGCTACACTCAAACCCATGTGTCTTGGTCCGAGCCACGGTCGGAAGCAGGTCGCGCATTCGAGTTCTTTCGCGGGCTGCGGCTCCAGTAGAACCTTGCATCCCGCATCTCAGTCCGTGCCACTCGCGAGGCGGGAGCGGGTCGTGCATTCGAGTTCTTTTGCGCGCTCTGGTACCGAGGTACGGCTCCGTTTGAACTTGTGCGTGTCGGTCCGAGCCACTCGCGAGTCGAGAGCAGTAATCGGGCGTTCGAGTTTTTTTGCGCGCTCTGGCACCGATGTATGGCTCCGTTTGAACTTGTGCGTCTCGGTCCGAGCTATTCGGAGTCGGGAGTGGCACCTGGGACCTGCTCCAAGAACTCAAGTACTTTTAAAAGGAAGCATGTCTCGGAGGCCTCCGGTAAAATGCAGAACTTACCCATCTCTAATGTACAGTACACTTTTATAATTAATATTGTCTTGCGACTGATGTATCAAAGTTGTATGTTACGTATTTAAAAAAATTGTCCTGCGACTGCCTGCATATGTTTATGACAATAATGTTGTACTATGACTGCCTGCGCATATCCATATTGACAATTAAATTGAGTATCGGTTTGAGTCATTCCTTGCAATCAGGTTTAATGTGTGTATGATTTCAGGGAGAAGTACGCCAACTGGGAAGAGGAGGGCATCGTGATCAACGCCCTGGGAGTGACCCTGGTGGCCATCGTGGTGCTGGTCATCGTGTCCCTGCGGCGCTACAACCGCCAGCGCTGCCCCCGCGTCACCAGCGACCCTAACACCAGCTAGGTGACGAGCATGCCCAGTCCCCACCCGCAGCGGTACTAAGCAGTACACAGCCGCGCAGGTGTCAAATCATTCCAACCATACATTCTGGGCTCCTATAACCTCAAAAATCTCCACAATTTTTAAAAACTCTTCAATTCTGAATCCTTATTCAACTGGAATCATAATCACTTCTCAAATGAATGATTACTGATATTCGTTCATGTAGAAATTACTACATCAATGAATACATAACGAACGAGATATAATTTAATGCGAATAAGTGGAATTTTCGTAAATATAACTTGTGAAAGGTAACACCGAGAACAATGTTCCATTATTCACACTAATCCATAATTTAAGATAGAGTTGGGAAACCCAGATCGCCGTGAATGCGCGATTCTCATTATATTCTCAATAGCACTACGAGGTTTTAAGGAAAAACAATTTTTTTATTTTTTCTGCGATTATTTTGGTTCAAACACATATACAGAAAATGCTGAGGTTTCGTTTCGTTTAAAAATAAATATGTAGTTTTTTGATTTCAAGGGAAAATGATAATATTATATTAATGTATTATGTACCTACTTAAAAATTATAAAAAATCTTTGATTTCTTCGTATATACTGTTTAGGGTACAAAAAGTGATCATGCCTAATTATTTATGGTCTATGATAATTAATTTTAAGAATATTTAACTCCCTATCCAATTTGCCTATAAATGAATCAGTTTCTCACACAAAGACCTTCACCCATGAATATATTATTTAGTTTTCTGAATTTCTTTTTTCTCGTTAATGTTGTTAGTCTGTAAGATTCTGTATGAATTAAAAATATTTTTAATTGAATGTTAATGGCAAATAACTTCTCGTCGTTCGAATTTCTTTAAGATTTAAAAATATTTACTTTGTAAATTAAGCATATTATGTGTAGATAAATATGTATGTTATAAGGTGCTTATGAAAGGATTGACTGCATCTCAATGGTTTGCATGAAGATTTAACACAATTATTCTATTTTATTTCCAGTCATCCGACTGAACGTTCACGAATAATCATTATTTACAATAGAAACAAACATTTCTTTTGCCATATAATTATTGTGAATGTATTCTCAAGTACTAAGTAAAGAGTAGTAATAATTAATAGATGTGTTATCATTTAAAGTACATATATATACATTATATATGGAGGCCAACTAATGTTAAGGATACATTTTATCCGGGAAGGCGATATAAATGAAGAAACAGTTTGTTTGTTTTGAAGCCCACTCCGAGCTTGCATGGGAAGCGATGAATGTTCCCCGATGGATTAGATGTGTTCATATGTTGCCAAAGGTGATGAAAGGAAGTGTTTTGTTTAGGAATAAGAGAAAATTCAACTTTAGGATTAGAATTAACGAATAAGCTCAATATAATAAACAGATTTCGTGTTTTGATTAAACAAGATATGTCGATGTAAAAGTAGAAAAATTAGAAGACAGATTTGCATGAAACACTTTTATATCCTATTTATTGATGTTAGTAAAGTAGACCCTGTGGATTTAGGAATTCTGATGCTTAAAGGGCTTTGTTATTAAGAGGCTTGAAGAGCCGGGATGCCAAACGGCACCAACCCCAACACGAGCCACTCCCGACTCTTGGAATGTTTGTCCGCGTAAGATATCCATATTTATGTGTTTTCATGTGACAGTGTTCTTTAATGTCAATCGCACACTTTTCTGCTAAATTTAAATATGCTGGTACCAGCTGTATTCACTTGAAACAAACATCTACGCCATTCTACGTATGTATATAATAATCATTGTTACACTTTCTTTTTCCTCACGTATTAGTATGTTTGAAATTACACTTTTATTTACAATCACCGACATCAATTTATTTATTCCTACTAAATATATACTTCATTGGGTCTAAATAATATAAACTCGAGTATTTTTTATTGAATTACAGAACTGGGCTTGGGTGAAATACATCTTATGATATATCTTTGACTAACAAATAAGAACTTTTGTTTTATATCTTGACATCTGACAAATTAATATACACAAAATAAAATAAAACCCCTAAAATTTACCCTTGACATTCTCAGCTGAACAATATGAGTATCTTCCAGTTATTATTGGGAATAAATAAAGTTTAGCAAATTGAAAGAGACTATCTTATTAATTATAAACCTCCAAGTATAAATTTTGTAATCACACCATTTTGTGCTAAAATTTCTTTGTCCACTTTTAAAAATAGATTTACAATATTTTCTTCACTTAGGAACAACTATTGATATTTTTGGTACAATTATTAACTTTTTTTATGAGAAGATATTTAAACTGAAATGAGTCTGATTTACAACTAAAGCCTTTGTAACTATTATTCTTCTTAAAATTTTTTATCAAAGGAATTATTGCGGAATATTGTCTGACCAAGCTTTTGACACGCACTGGGTCCAAATGTTAAGTTTATGAATATGTTATTTCTGATATTTATATTAAACAATTTTATAAACATTTTATCTTCAAGTAAACATTTTAACTAGCTATTATTTGGAATGATACTTGACTTTGGTAATTATTCCCCCAACTGACGCACTTTTAGGCATACTTAGATTTTGAAAATTATGCACCTTTCAACAATTTCTACAAGAAACAACTATTTAAATACACAAATTAGGTTATCAGGTTCTTAGTTTGAGTTAACTAAGTAATTCATGCATATTTAGATTGAAACAAAACTCAAGCAAACGTCAATCCATACAACAACAAAAAAATAAAAATGACGGCAAAGGAATCCTTTTGTGTGAGAAATTTTGAACTTCAATTGAATAAAAATGGAATTTTAATGCATCTTTTACCATCGATCCAAACGAATTGGTTCTTTTTTGTAGTAATTAAGTTAAAACATCGTGTAATTTCCAAAATCTGTGCCTAATAAAAGTGCGGCGGTCAGTGGAATATTTACCTTGACTTTTTATACATGTTTCAAAAACTTTTATAATAGTAATAACGAAAATCAATTTCTAAAAAATTGTTGTTTGAAAGGAGTGATTTGATAACCACTAATTTAATAAATACATACTGTCATTTTTAATTGCATTTAAAACCATAATTATTGCAAAAATTATCTGCTCAATTTTATATTTTTAGATTGAATGAAACACTGAAATGTTTGAAACTGGACTCACGTGTATTGTGTTATCGAGAATCGTGGTAAAGGTCGGATTTAAGATGATCATTCAATAATATAATTCCCCTATATTGATAATGTACTTTCCTTTTTACTTACATCAAGTTGAAATCATTCTCTACTTAGGCCCTTGATCTAATAAGCCAACTACGAATAGGTGTTGCCAATTTGGAGATGAATAAAGTAATAAATTAATGTGGCAGAAATTTCAACAAATAAAGATGGGATTAAACCAAACGAACAAATGTTTATTCTAATTTGCTCTTGCAAATTATTTTTGTGTATCCAGTTATAGAGGATTCTTTCGATGCTCCGGATATGTTTGCCGAAATTTAGTAGAATGGTCTAGTATGCCCCGTTTAAAATAAATGCCGCAAGTGCGCGCAAACAGTTGCCTAGAGCATTCCTTCGTGCTCAGATGTGATCGCTCCCCGCGGCGTTCTCTTCAAAGGGTTCTTGTGTTCTTGCAACTCGCATTGATTTGTATGTATCAATTATGGATTGGAGTAATGAAAAATGTCTAGAAATGATAGGAGCTTACCAAAATTTCAGATGTCTGTGGGATCCAATTTATGGATATTATAAAAATAAATTTCACAAAGGAGATGCATGGCGGGAAATCGCGACTACTTATAATGAAAATGGTTCCTGAGGAAGTTTTTGTATTGACCACTTTCTTCTTGTCTTTGCATATCTATCATAGTGTCTTCTACATTATCTAGTGTTCCTATTTTAATTAAATTCATCACCCACCAATGTCTCTTCCTTCTTTTCTTTTTCGATAAATGAGTCATAGCGATAAATGCACCACTTGAAATTACAATATCGCTCTCACTGTTAGACATGGTGTGTAGTGAACGGTACAACGAATTGTTGAAGAATGAGCAATGAGCATTCGCTCTCCTAAACATCCCTAGAGCATTTGCAAGAATTCTGGTTCTTGAGGTTCTCATTCTTGTTCGTTGGTACTCTTTTGGTGTAAATGGTGAAAACGAATTACCGTGTAAACTAAAGATCGAGAAAGAACGCTCTTGTTCCAGATCTCGATCTTTGCTCGTTTGGTCTAATCCCACTTTAACACTTGACAAAATAATGTCAACGTCAACCCCACCATATAATTTTATCTCTCTTTGACAGTTCAACAAGAGTAGAAAAATTCAGAAGTATAATTATTTACATTACGCAGCTCAGTATTTTATACAGAGTATAATTTGCATTCAAGTTACATTGGTGTAATGTTTGATTTAATTGTGAATTTTATCACTGTTTTACAATTTTGAATATTTATACGGCATAAATAAATAAAATAAAGTTGTGACTGTGAAATGGTGTTTTATTTACTTATCCCTGAAACATTGAGAAGTATGATTATTTTTACGTTATCTCCACACAAGAGGCATGTTTACGTTATCTTTTAGGATGCCGTGTGGAAAGTATTTTTAGGAAAGGAAGGAGAGGAAGTTCTGGAAAGGAAAAACCTATGAGGGGTGGGAATCTGGGGGTCGTTGTGTCCAGGAGTGATGGACGTTTGAATCTACGTCATCTTTGGGGATGCTGTGTGGAGGGTGTTTTGGAGTACAGGAAGGAGTGAACTTGGGTTTTGAAGAGAACCGTGTTGTGGGAGGGGGAAAACACAAGCTCATAAATTATTTTACTGCAAGGCTGTTGAAAACAAGAATGAGTAGTAGAAGCGACCCTTTTCATGTGACAAAATGTCAACCATGTACAAATGTTGGGCACGCGTTAGGTGTGTTTCCTGGTGGGCGCACTTGCAATTTGTACAGGGACAGCAGCTAAGTACTTGGTAAAGTTAATTATCTGCGGACCCTGTGCACATTTGCAATGAGATGTTAATGTTGTGTTTTTTTAGTATAGTGTGAGTATTTTTTAACACTACTTTACGAAATCAACTTTTAAGATTAAAAATACTGAAAAAAAAACAAAATATTTCTTTCTGGTATTTAATTTTATTATTCATGTAATGATACGAATACATCGTCGAGAGATAAGTTAGTGACTACCTATCATTTTTTCCAAATTGAATTTTTAAAAAACAAGTTTATTTTTATGTGAAGACCGCACAAGATTCCACCTATTGCAATGTTTTTTATACAAATTTCATGAAGTCAGAGCTCACCAGTATATATAAAAACCTTTGTAGGCGTGCGCACAACACCAGTGAGAAACTGAAACATCGTTATAATCATAGACATATGAATATTAGTAGACCTGCCCTAAATGATAAAAGCGTATTATTTCCCCCTCCCATTGGAACCATTCCATTGGAACCGGCTGGGATCGAGTATGGGTTCGCGTTAATCTAAAAAATGTGACGTCATCATTCTTCTGCGAGCCAGCGTCGAGCACTCATCGGTACATATTACGAAATAACATGGTAAAAACAGTGCCTTGTGTTTTGAAAACGTGTAAAATAAAAGTGAAAAAGAGAATAAACGGAATTGTCGTATTACATTCCATAGGCAAGCATTATTTTAGACTATTTTAAGCTAATTCAGATCACATAATATGATCGTTTTTCAAAATCCACTATCACTCGAGATACATGGTGTGTGCCCATCGTTTTTTTACTGGGGTAAGTAAATTATGAAACATTTGTAAAAGTGGCCTAACTGAATACCTCAGCAAAATATTGAACTCGACCTTATAGGCGACCTTTCTTTGCTTATTTGGACTTCGCAAAATTGGTCATTGCGCGGCGTGCAATTCGCGCTCCCATGTAAAAAGGTCTATTCATTCAAAAGCAGAGTTTACTTTTAAGAACTAAATGGTGATATTATAGTGCAAGATGCCTGTATACTGTCAGATTGAGTTTTGACGAATCACATATCACCAAAGCTACCTTCCCGCTCTTCGTCCCGCTGCAGTTGGTTTCTACCCCTCACCTTTCTGTTCTGGTCTATTAATATTCATATGTCTGTGGTTATAATTAAATTTCATATTTATTTCCTTAATACTTAATATTTCATTAAAAAAAAAACACAATTGATATCACACAATTTCTAAACTGAAAAGCCAATATATTTTTATGCAAAAAAGCGTTGTACATAGGTATATTATTCACTGTTTGAAAACTAATTTTGTTAAAAATAATGCGAAGAATTTGTTCAGACCAATCATTCTGTCATTTAGAGCAGTCAGCTAGGAACACTATATTGTGATTAGAACGATTCGACCCGTTAAATTAGGATAGTTTAATTATTTTGCCTTTTTAATGAACAGCTCTGTAAATCTTCATTTGGCCACCACCTAGCCGGATACTATTTATGACCAATATTCAGCGAGAATGACTTCAGTCCGTGAGGTATGCTTTGACAATATGCCGCTTGCATGGATTTCATAACGACTTGGAAAAAATCCTGTGGATAGATTTTTTTACTAAGATTACGAAAATGTTAGTAAAAATTTTTAGAAATGTATAGTTTTTTATTTTTAAATGAATAAATCCATTATTTGAGCTCGTGACGTCACTATGTGAAATTGTCCCGTCTCCGATTATGTTCCCTTAATTTTGTAAAATTCCACACTGATTAATTTTTTTTTATATGGCAAAACTTTGATTTCCGGCAAATTTATGAATTTGCGTTCAACGTTCACTAGATTTATTGTTTGTTGTATGCGAACTTATCCTTTGGTTTGATTTTTTGATAAAGATGGCGGTGTTTTTACAGATGTTACGAAGAGAACCCCATACAATTTATTGCTATTCGTGTGGAAAACATTATTTTTTTAAATGATTTTCCGCTATGTAATTATCGTTTTTTCGCACCTATAAAATTATGTCCTGTCTTTCCGGTTTATAAAATATGGTCTGATTTTTCGGATTGAAATTTTCAAAAAATCGCCAGGGTTTCAAAAATAATACGGAATGTCTTAGAATATTTGCCTAAACCGGAAAAAAATTTAAAAAATGTGATTCAGTGGCCTATTATACTATATACCTGTAAGAATTTTTGTAACAAATGTGATTATTATATTATAACCTATACGCTACACAATAATGATGATTGTTCTTGCCGAAAAGTTCTTTAGAATGACTATATATTTTAGTATTTTAAATTGAAGTGCCTAAATAAAGGGGCAGCGAAATTTTCCTCCGCCCCGGGAGGCTGACACCCAAGCTACGCCACTGGCCATACAAGCACATGTGCATTACTTTTCAGCCTACCCCAGTAGTATTTGAATACCGTTCTTGAATGAGTTTTTATACGGACTATTTATTATAAAACTATTTATTCAAATTTATATTCCGTATGTACAGGCACAAACTAACAATATTTTTTTATGTCTTAATATTTTTAAAGCATAATTTGCAAAAGGTGTTTTTTTACTAAAATATGATGCAATACGTAATTAAATTAGCTCAATCTCCATTAGCTCTTTTCAAACTTCCACAATATGTCATCAATGCTTCTAATTTTAACCAATTTAAAGCGCGATTGGATTCTATTCTGAAGAGAAGAAAGGATCTATATTTAAATTTAACCCGTCAGGCTAAATTGGTTCGCTTGTCGGAACAACTCATATGGGTCTCATAGAAATCGCTGTATCTCCTTTATTACCTTAGTGAGAAATGTGATAAAAACGGTATTAAAAAGAAAAAATACCAAACTGTATATTCAATTATAAAAGTTAACCACAAAAGAAGTAAAATGTAGACATTTATGAAACCAAATTTTCGGATCGTAATTTGAAAAAACGTATGAAACTTTGAGAATTTTTTATTATTTATTTTTACATGGAAAATGTACATTACATTTTACATTACAAATAACATTTGTAATATATGTATTTGTCTAATAAAATATGTATGTGTTTTAAATATTTTCGCTCTCAGTAATTCAACCCTTAAGTACCGACGTGTGGTCTGACAGCTTGAGTGTTCGAAAAGTCTAGTTGCCTGTACTAATATAGTACTAACCCGCGCTTCTGTCTACCCCTCAAATAGTCGCCTGGCGGCATATTTCCAAAACCTATATCGCTTCAGTCAATTTATATTTTTAATATCAAAATTTAACTATTTAGAATTAAAATAATTCATTTCTAATGTACACATTAGAAAGATTATTTTATCTAGATTTTATAAATTTTTTGTTTTTGCAAAGTGATAAAAAATAACAAATACAAAGGTGTGTTTACAATATATGGGAAAAATATCAAAATTTAAATATTTAGAAATAAAATTATTAATTTAAAATATACACATTGTAAAGATTATTTTATATAGAATTTAGAACGATTTTTGTTTTTCCAAAGTGATAAATGATAACCAATATAGAGGTTACTACCGCGACTGAAACGATATAGGTTTTGGAAATACGGTCCGGCAGCATTCATGGAGTGGTAGTGTCGGTTGGTGTGATTTTGGTAAGTTATGGCTGTTATAAGATCGCGAGTGATCTGTCAGACTACCCGTCGGTACTTATGTAACCTTTTTTGGATTTGACTTTTTACAGATTTTATGGTTTTCCTCTTTTATTTTCAGTCAAATGTTTCAGGCATGAAACGGACAACCTCAAATGAAAGTAATGGTGTTCCTGTCACTAGGAGATATGAAACACGGCCTAGTGATAGCCGGCATGAAGAAATTTTGGCGGGATGGTTAGATGACAACTCCGAGTCCGATTCTGAGGCTCGAATTTTTGTTTGGCGGAGAGTGACCATATTACGGCCTCTGAACAGGAAGGATCAGAAAATGAAGATGCTATTTCTTGAGGAGCAAGAAATAGAGTCCAAGGAGGTCAATCAATCGCGATCTTATTTTGACAAAAATCGCAACAGCGATGTTATTTTGGTTGTTAGACCTGAGTCCTGAGTCCCATAAATGCTAGTATTTTATACAATATGCACTCCCATGGTAATACAATAGACAGATCATCTTTTTGAAATTACTGGCAAGATCTCTGATCGTGAATGGTTTGGTATATTTATGCTCTGGTCGTTCCACATATGCAGTGCTGTTTTCAGAACAGATGGGACAAGGGAATTGCACTCGTCGATTTACCGGAAAATGTAAGGGAAGAAAATGAAACGGAGAGTAACACACTAAGAAAACTATGTCATATCTGTCACTTGAAATGTAATACTTGCACGAAGCCTGTGTGCAAAGACCGTTTATAATATTTTATAGTTCCAACAACTTGATGCCTTGTGGTTTTGTATAAAAGTGTTGATTATTTATGTTTTCTCTATTTTTATAGTTTACCTAGATAATATTATATATTTTTATCTTTAAGAATAATTGGTTTTTGAGAGAGAAAAAAAAAAACAGTTTGCTTAAAATACAATAAGGTTGGTAAAAGTCCAATTTTAAAAAAAAATAGACATCTGTGATTTTAATGCTTATAATTATTAATAAATGTGTAAATCTTTATATTTTGTTTAACTTAAACAATTATAGATATGTACATAAACAATATTTAGAACGATAATAACAATATTGCCTTCATTGCTCCAGTCACTTGACATTGTATTAACTCCACGGCTGTACGTGAAAAAATTATCAAGTTTAGTATATGTAGTATAATTCAGGTAGCGCCGTGTATGGAAATCAGCTTTAAAGAGTGGTATATCAGTTGGCCACTTGTTGTCGTTGATTGCATCACAGTCATGTAGCTTGTAAGTATCTCTGTGTCAGAAGGGCCTAAAAGTCATGCAATTCATCGCTGAAAATCTCGCAAAACGGTTCAAATTCACCAAGTGCCGATGTGTGAATATTGTTCAAAGTATTGTGCATGTTGAAATATGCGCACTCTTTTGCGCTTGTGCGGGAGTCTTATACTAGAAGATGGCTCAAATAATGACCTGGTGGGAATTATGACTGGGGCAAACTTTTGTATATCAATTACTGGAGCACAGAAATCGTTGTAAGATATGTGAAAACTGAAGACAAGCAGTGCAGTGCACAAAGGCACATTCCAGGCAACCGCCTCTGATCAGCTTCCCATTGTGGACTGCTAGACTCACTACTTTGACAACTCTAACACATTACTCCATTAATGGAGTTTCCTTCGTTTGCCCTTCTTTCAATGTCCCTATTAGTCTTTCCGACTCTTATGAACATAATTTCTCACGAAGCCCTCTCTTTAGGGTGAATTGCCTAATTCAAAAAAAAACATAATTTCCAAACATTTTTTGTAAAACAAATTGACATTTAAATCAATGTCTGTGAATGCTGTGTCTGTTTTTGCTGTGCACTCTTCATGTATTATTTTATTCTTAAAATAAAACATGTTCTCAAACCAATGTGGGGCCAATTGTCAGCGGTTTAACTATCAGATCACCATCACAAATGCTTTAATAATATATTTTTTAAGAGTTTTAATTTTCAATGTACATTTGTAACTTTATATTTTAAATAGTAGTTCTACCAAAAAAATAACAGTTGATGATAATATACAACTACAAAGTAATATGGAATTTAGTCAACAAGGTGTTAAAATATGTTAAGTATGCAATTTTTATACAATAATAAAAAAGCTAATTGTAAAATAATCAGAATCAAGTTTTCAAAAGAATTGATATTATATCAGTTTCTGAGCTGAGCATTAATGAAGTAATAATAATAATAAGAGTTATTAATTTGATGCTAAAGAACCATTTATTATATAGCCATATTATATTATTAGGCGGCCTCTGTGTTGCAATGGCCTCCACAAGAGATTTTGAAGGAATTTGAGAAGTTTGATTCCCACTGCAGTACAAGAATGTGTATTGTGTTTAAAGATCCTTCTGTTAATGGCTATGGCTGTGTGAAGCGCTGGATTAAGTAAATATATAACAGCCTAGTACAGTACACGCCAAACTTTAATACCGGCCTGACATTGACACATGTCATATTGCCTTCCTCGATTTGGTTTGCGAATCTGCATAGTAAGATTGATTGAGTAACGGTGATTGGTTTGTAACATGTGGTAAGCGGTTACACAATTAGAAGTGAGTAGTACCTGCCAAAAGAATTGGCTGTTGGGATTGGGCCTGTTGGAGACTTGGCCGCGGTAGGGCCCGAAGCGCAGGCCTCTGGGCAGAGGCTCCGCGCCCTGCCCCCGGGATGCCTGAGGGCCGCAGCGCTACATGGAGGGGGCAGCCAAGCTCCATTTCTCCCGTCTTGTCGTCTGGTATCACCAGCAACGGTCCGTGCCTCGGGCAGAATGTCCGGAAGCGTCTGTCGTACTCATCACACCCTGGAAACACACACAGTTACAAATATACTCCACCACAACTCGCAAGTACAATACATGCTTAACTACACTTACAGGTATATGCATCATCTTCTTGCTCCTCCAGTTCCGTGTATTTAACTCTCTTCAGTCTTCGGAGCCGCCTCTTCTTGATGTACACTGGAAGCAAGCATGTATTCATTAAGCCAACCAACACAACACGTATCACATTATGTATATTATATCTGTAATAAGCACGCTGTACTCACCAGGCTCGCTGTCTGGAGCCGTGTCTGTCTCCTCCTCCTTACCACGCACCAGCTCATCCATTACCTTCTTCTTCCGTGCGGATCTACAGGAATAACATAAGCATCAAGCACAACACAACAAACAGAGCAACAGATAACAGTTAGATGCACTTTGCCTTCTCATACTTACTCGTCTATTTCCAGTTGGCTGAAGCCCTTCAAGCATTGCTCCACTGCAACACCGTCTGCAACAACCTGTAAAAATCCAACCAACATGTTGTACTTATTCGTACATATTACTTCACCACTAATAGTAAAAGAGTATTAACCCAACACACACCTTCTGGTTTTTGCTTCTTGCGCTTCGGGCCTTCTGTTGTTGCAGCCTGAATACCGGAATCTTATCCACAAAAGTTAAGAAATTGAACACAGAGTACATTTGGAATATTGTAAATCTAAACACAACATGCATACTATAGTATTACATACCTTGCTTCTTATTCTTGACCTCTAGATCTTTCCTGAACTCCTCGTACCAAATAAGGAACTCCGGTTTTTCTATCTTTCCTGTTGACAAAGTGTACAACATTTATTAATGAAGATTTATGACAGGATGATAGGACAAGGGAGGAGAAAAGAATCTTACCATGTTTGTAGGCGACGTACATACACTTGATTGCTTGGTGTAATTCCTCCGACATACCCCTCCATTCCTTTTTGGTGAAAAAGCCTTTCACGTCCAGATTTTCAGGGGCCATTTTAAACATTATATTTGGAAACTGTGTATCTGAAATCTAATTAATCAAGTTTTAGTTTTGCACTAAAGTTGCGCAAAATTGATAGTAATAAAATATGGAGCAGAACCTCACGTCAACTATTTAGAAGTTCGAAGATGCACTTCATTCCCGCGAAAATGGAAAAAAGTTTAGCCAACAGAAGAAAAATATTTTACGAAGCAAATTTTTTTTTTTCAAATCGGGGCTGAATTTTACACATTCACTTTCTACGGGCTTGGTTTTTATTACTTTAGGTTTATGTTATCATAATTATTAAAGGCAAAAAATATATGAGCATAATGTCACATTTTGTATAATATTTTAATTGATTTTTTCATTTTGGTTTGTATTTATAAGCTAACATTTAACAAAATTTTCTTCCGAACCGTTTTTTCTATTTTGCAAAATATCTAATAAAAAATGTCGAAACCGGGTAGCTTCTTAAAACCCCGGCATGACATGAGCCGATGAATCCACCGGGATTTGCTAGTTAAGCCTCGATGACACAGGGCGAGTTTACAAGCTACTATCTGGGAAATTCACTATCTGTTAGTAAACTCGCTCAGTGTCATCGTGTTACTTGCTAACTAGCAGATTGTTGACTATCTACGGAAAAAGTTGAAAGGTCGTCAACTTACTCGCCACACGCCAACTTCGTGATTGGTTTATTTATGTTTTCAATGTGGCTGCCAAAAAACAGCTGATTTCGACTGTCAAACGTCTGAAGAAGCAGTTCATGTTATTCCCGCTACTGGCGCTAGCAGCTACGTGCGAGCCGTTTCCTACAAAAATGTCGTCGGAAATAGTTCGTTCAGGAATCATTGTTTTAGCGCATGTTAAAAAAAATGAGTTAAAAAGGAAAGAAAAATTTCACAGAAGAGTGTTGGTAAAATCCTGGATAGAAAGACGTGAGAAATATATATATATATATATATATATATATGGCTGAGAAATCAATTAACTCTGTTAAAAAATGGCTAGATATTAATTCTCCTGCACTAAATACTACCAAAACAAAATACATTACTTTTAGTATTAATATCGTTGGCCAACCTAATCAAGATGTTGAAATAAAAGTACATGAATGTTCTTGTATTCACGATACATTCTGTCAATGTCCTTGCCTAGATCGAACGGACCATATCAAATACCTTGGTCTTACATTTGATCAATATCTTAAGTGGAATACACATTGCCTACTCATCACGAATACACTTAGAAAACATATTTATTTCTTCAAAAACATTAGAAACATACTAGATTCCAAATCTATGAAAATTGGTTATTACTCCCTTTGTCAATAAATCATTGAATATGGAATAATCGCATGGGGAGGTGCAACACTATCCGCTATAGATTCATTATCGAAGGCACAAAAATTAATTATGAAAGTTATTCTTAAAGTTCCCATAATAACAAGTACTGTAGATATATTCAACAAATTCCATGTATTAGATATTCGACAAATTTACACAAAAACAATCTTAACTCATCTGTTTAAAAATAAAACACATACATTTTATGAAAATACACAAAATATTGTAAACACGCGGCACAAAACCAAAGAACTCATACAAACATAAAATTTGGTCAAAGAAATTTCAAATACATTGCGTCTAAAATATACAATAACCTACCTGACAAAACAAGACAATCGAATAATATTAAAAAAGGTCGTGCAATAATTAGTCACCTCACCCAAATATAATCCTCGTATCCCATTATTGTTACCACTACCTACTAACCTGAAATTTTTTGTCAAATATTTTTACTTTATTGAAAAATGTATTTTATTTAATATTTATAAAATATTTGTAAACTAGTCTGTCTCGACACAGGATTTCCTAGTGAGACAGACAAGGCCAAAAAAATGTAAACTTTTTGGTATAGATGCATAAAAACAACAAAAAAAATCTAACAATTTACTAAAAAAGTTGAAGGATGACGATCCGTTGGCTTATCGAAATATTCTGAGGTTAAGCTCTGCCCATTTTGATGATTTACTGCAGGTGGTAGATAGAATGCTAAAAAAAATGATACTAAAATGAGAATGGCAATCCCAGTTGTCACAAAACTGAAATTACACTACATTATCTAGCAACTGGCGATTCTTTCAAGTCTCTAGAATATGTGTTTCGGGTTCCGGAATCAATTCAACTCGCTAGGTTGTTCACTACTGAGCGAGTGGACAGTTTTGTGTGTCATCATGACAATCTCACTCGCCGATTCAGCCGCTTTTAAACTTAGTAGATAGTAGCTTGTAAACTCGCTCTGTGTCATCGAGGCTTTACTCATGTCTCATAGCACTTGCCTCGATTTTATAGTATTTTGAACCTTAAAAATGCTCCTGGCCTTCTAAAATATATTTTATTCCCAGTATAATGTGGATTGTCCAAGGGAACCAATATCTTTTTCTGATTTTTCTGTATCCAGATTTTGATTGAGTTTCACTAATATTGTCTTCATTTAATTAAATATATTTTATTCGGTTGGCAGGGAAATAATGTCTTATAAGCATTTTGTCTTCAGAAATTGAATTCTTTTAAGCATAAATTCTTACGTACTTACATTGGAAAAGTTGGCTGAGTTTTCTACCTACTTTGATGCTGTGAGCATTTATTTGTTTATTTACAATATACGTTATCCTATAAATAAGCTATCGAAAAAATATTTGTCTTTGGCGATTTTGTCCTTGCACGAAAATAATTTCAAATTGATACCTAGTAGCATGTGCGTCACGCCCAAATGAGCATACTCACAAATCAACCGATTGATGATATGTGAGCATGCTCATTGATTCGCGAGTGAAAGAGAAATGAAGCAAATGAGCACTTATGAGCTTGTATGTCAGTACCATAACTGTCATAAAAAATCGCAGTTGCGAAAGCTCGATAGTATTTAGCCCATTGTTTATTTTATTCTCCACTCGAGTAATGGAGATTTCTGGGTGTTTGGTTTTCGATTCGGCCATTCGAAATATCATACCTCCAAATATCAATTCGGAAAAATATGAACTGTTTACTACAGTGAATACAATGAATCCACCTACATATTCCACATTTTTAGGTTTTATAAAGAGAAAATTTAAAAAAATATTTAAATGCATACCAGTACTTAATTCATTTTATTTTAAAAAATCAATTACATACATTAGGGTAGCCATTGCTCGAGTGGTTAGCAGAGTTTCAATATTCTTTTCTATTTTGATGGCTGTCAAAGGACCTCGTCATCTTTCTTTAAAACTCTAAAATCAAAACAGTAAAAATCATATACCTACATATAAAACTCCTCCAAATACACTAGGTGAGTTTTTGCTGGTTCGAAATGTGCGGTAATTGATTGGATAATTAAAAAAAAAATCAAATAATAATAAGGACAACAACGACCAGTAGAGACCCGATGATTTTATCCTGAATAGATAATATTGAAAGGGATTCTCACTGTAATCTGAAATAGCCTGTCTCGACACAGGGATATCCTAGTGAGGCAGGCATCAAAAAATCCAAATGTAAATATACTTTTTATAGATAAATAAATAAAAAATCTTCAATTTTGACCAACATCGTATTTCACAAAGCACCATTTTTAGGGTGAATTGCCTAATTAAAAAAATCGTATTTGGTGACCTTAGTCTGAAAGTTAACAATGATTTGGCAGTCCAATGAGAAAAAAAAACACATTGTGTATTCAGTTTTCCTCAAAGATATACCACTCAAGGCAGCCTGTAAAAAAATCAGCGTTAAGCTAAATCTACCTATTTTTAATTTCACGCTATATGTGTATATACACACAAAACGCATATTATTGGTAGGTATCTACTACTCAGAGGGGTATTTCACCATCCTCCTGATAGCTTATACATCTCTCTTTGGTTTTAATCCTGGGATTGGTTTGCAGCAATTTCCTTTAATCTTCTCTTCCATTCTTCGCTGTCTTGTGCGGATCTTTTGAAGTCTGCATATGATGAGCAGCGCACATCCACCAGCAGGTCCTCCAGGTACTTTCGGCGTGGGCATTCCCTAGAGTTTGACCATCGGTCATACCCTCCATTATGGCATGCAAGAGGCCTTCTTGTCGTATTACGTGGCCGATCCATCTTGCACGCCTTTCAGACAAGGTCCTGAGTAGGTGCCTTCCTCCTTCGATTCTTTGGAGAACCTCCTCATTTGTAATGTGGTCTCTCCAGGAAATTCCTAATAGTCTTCTATAGGACCACATCTCAAAAGCCTCTAGTCTAGTCTCCGTTTATTTCTTTCGGATAGGCATTTTAAAGATATTATTAGCTTATACATACGTTAACGAATAATAATAAATAAACACTCAAAACAGGTAAAAAAAATCGACTCTCTTATATGGCCACTATTCATGCGTTTAAGTACCGAAAAATGAAATCAGACTTTTTAAATAAATAAATCGTGTTTAATTAATCGAAAATGCATGTTATCGCATGGATAATCTAAGAGGAGGATGGTGTAATACCCCCTCAAACAAACAAAAATGATACATGAAAAAAAGGCTTTTGTACACAGTTCGTCCAGTACCTACTTATTCGCCAGTCTGTCAGGCTGAATAGCTTACGCGGATAACATCATTGAAAATGAATGACTGTTTAAAAAGTATAGAACTGTCAACATTGGTAGACACCCATTCTAATTTCAAAATTCAAGTTCATGCTAATTTCAGTTTTATTTCGTGCAAATCTTTATGTTTTATTTGTAAATAGTAAATATATCGCTTATCTATCTTACATGTCCATTCGTGGTTTTGGCGAAGCCTAAGATTTCTTCGAGATGAGTGAAAGTCTCGTGAAAATTGGTAAGTTCATAATAAATTCATAGTATTTCTTCGTTATTGACCGCAAATCTTAGTTCTTATTTCCCCCCATAAATCTAACGCACAAGTTTCATATTTCTGAAGTTTTTGGTTATACTAATCCATGGTGACCGCAGTCGAATTTTCTTCATTATGGTTAGATAAAATATCATTCCTGATTCATTTCAATATTTTTACGATGTTTATTATCATGTCAAATGTACGACGAAATATGGGCAAATTCAGTGGACGTATCGAAGTTTATGATGATATAAACAAATGTTTGAAGGTCATTTATTTCTTGACAGCAGGTGATAAGCTTCCTAATTTTAGTATTTTTTTATAATACCTATCATTGATATTTTACAAAAATATATTTCGCTGTGTTTGCTATTATTCCTTCTACCTTTCGAGCTATAAATATTGTTTTACCTTCGGTATGTGGGCTCTATGCTAGTAGATACTCAGCCCCCTACCTACTGGTCGGCTGCTGCTCCAGCCAATTCAAAGATTAGAATATATTACAGGTTCTTTTGTTTTTCCCTTGTTTATTTTTAGTTTTGGTAGAAAATAGGTGATATGACAGTTCTTAAAATATAATAAAAATCATAAAACTCTTTCAGTTTTTATTTTATATTTATCACCACCTATAGGTAAAAGCTTTATGCACATAATGTTAGGAAAAGTTTCTTTCAAGAAAAAGATCTGACATTTAACAATTCATAGAGGCTTGAAATATTGCTTTGATTTTAAATGTATACATAGAGATATACTATAGAGGCGTTATCCCGTACATAATTCTCTGAGGTTCGTGTTCAAATCATGCACGAACAGGCCTTCGGGAAAGTGAATTCTAACTGAAGCCACCGTCAGACAGTCCTTTCCTTTTACTCAAGCCCATGGTTTCATACTTTTCCATCCTACTTTGATACGTCACACGCCAGCCACGGTCGACGGTTGTTGTTGTTGTTGTACTAATAGAGAAATGGAGGTACTAACCTACGATTCCGTTGAACCAATTTATTCGCTAAATGTCTCATCTATGTATATATATATCAATTAATGTATAGTAAAATTATCCTAAGGGGCCTCCAGATATATATCATTTAGCAATTGTTTTGAGAAAAAAAAAACATGCGGAAAGGGATTGAAAAATGGGCTTGGCTTAAGAAAAAACCGTAGAACCTTCTGACGTGGTTGCTTCAGATAGCGAAAGCGGATGGTCTGTGTCTGTAGAAACAAAACTCTATTCAAGATGTGAGCGTGGACTGAAAGAGTGTAGCTTTTTCATTTTTTGCAAAAAAAAATTTTTCAAAGTTGTGAGCGAAGACTGAAGAGATGTAGTTTTTTTTTCCTTTTTTGCAACAAAACTCTATGCAAGATATGAGCGTGGACTGAAGGAGTGTAGCTTTTTCATTTTTTGCAACAAAATTATACCAAGTTGTGAGCGTGGACTGAAGGAGTGTAGCTTTTCCGTTTTTTGCAATATACATATGTATATATGTAAAATGATGTGGATTGAAGGAATGTAGCTTTTTCAATTTTTGCAACAAAACTCTATACAAAGATGTGAGTGTGTACTGAAGGAATGTTGCCTTATTTCAGAAGGCCATGAAATGCTGAAAGCCCAGTATAACTTCGAGGCAACACTGGCAAAGACGCTGAGCTTCAACGAGGGGGACTACTTCATCCTGCACCAGAGCATCAATAAGCAGAGGAACTGGTGGCAGGTGGTCAACATCCAGGGGCAGTTGGGTTTCGTGCCCTCCAACTATGTTTCCCCCGTGAAGGTAAGTGATATTTTTATGAGATATTTTGCATTTTTGAATTGTCCGATTGGATAAAGAATTTTTTTTTTCTAAATGCGATGGTTCAAACAAGGTAATATTGAATTTTATCGAAATAACTTTTGAGGATTATACCTGTCAATTTAATATTAATCATTGAGAAGATAATACCAATAGAAATCTAAATGAAACATCAAACTGAAGAAGACACAGAACAATAATAAGGTAACAGTCGCAACTAGCAATCGAAAAAGGGGCACTACTAGCGAACCCTTACTCAATTCGGCGAAGCCCTAAAAAAACTGCTTGTAGGGTCTAGCAGTAAAACACCCATGGCTGTGTGTATTTTGCTGCTCCATTAATGTCAATAAATATCTATGAATTTTCACAAAAATCCATAAATATTCATGAATATCTCACAATTGTATACATTATAACGCAGTGGAAAAAAAATGGTTGAAAATTTAATTTAAAAAAAACCAAACAGTTTTTATTCTCAAATTCAAAAGGAATTACCCAGCGACATAATGTTTTCAAATTTATTTTAATTCTTCTTTTTAGTAAATAAATGATTCTCCATAAGAATAATCTGTAAATTAAAATGTACCTACATAATAACATATATTACTTCATATAGGTAAGTGTATATATTCAAGACAATATTGTAAACGATTGTCGTTCATTTTTCAATTTAAGAGTGTGCTGATGTAATATATTGTGAAGATGATGGCATACATATTGTGGCTTTGTGTGTAGGTGGAGCCACTATTCATGATCAAGTTTATTGAGGAGTGCGTTGCGCGCATGAACGATGGTACGCAGCTGACCTCTGATAAGCAAGAACTGATCACGAAGCTCAATGAAAAGAGGAATGAAGCTGAAATAGCACTGAAGGTATGCAATATCCTTATTCTATTCAACAACTTGGAACTTGCTTGAATTGCTGTAATATTTTTTTGAATTGTTTACTCCTGTTAAATCTTCTGTGTTAAAATCAAACCTACCCTTGTAAAATGTCCTCCACAACAAAGGTGTACTCTCAGCTTGGATTTGGAGAGATCTGACATTTGGAGGAGACACTAGGAGGCTTGCAAAATAAAAATAAAAATTAAGCTCCCAATATAGTTTCCAATTCATGCTTTGATTCTTTTAAGTTTTCATTTAGATTTTTATTTTATTTCATTTATTTTTCAATAGAACGTGTTCAGGAAAAATTTCTCTCCTACATAAATTTTCGGTCGTTTTATGCATTCCAATCAAATGAAGATATTCGTCAATTCTTTAAAATCCCGAAATTAAATTGTAGGAGAATTATGTCTGATCAATTGTTTTTGTACAGAATCCTAAATAATACGATATCTTCCCCGTATCTTTTACAAAAAATAGATATTAGAGTTCCTGGTCGCAATGGCAGAAACGTATCCCTTTTTTATAACAGCCGCTCCAACACCAACTACTTACAAAATGAATTCATACATCGAGCCTGCCACTATCATAACACACACCTCACATATACAGACATCTTCAATATAACTTTCAACCAATTCAAAGCAACACTATCAGATAAATGTAATGCATCACAACACACCACTTAACATCCATATTTATATTTATTTATTATATTATTAATCAGATTCCTTTTCCTAATTTGCAATATATTTTCATATTCCCTAATTACATACAAATCATCCATATACTCCTATAAGATCATAAGCTTACCCTTTATTGTGTTTTTCTATATTTTATCATGCATTATTTGAGTATTTAGCTTCTCCTTACTATTTTTTTTTCTTAGTTTTTCTTTATGTTTAATTTAGCTTCTCTTAACTATTTTTTTCTTAGTTTTTCTTTATGTTTTTCTTGTCAGCGAAAAAAAAAAACAAATTTTATCAGCGAAAACATGTTTTTAGGCTTACTGTTTTATTTTATCACTCCTTATTTTTTTGAATCTTTGTAAAGCTGTTTGTTTTCCATTTTTTTTTTACGCACGGCAAAAAGATGATACGATATCCACATTCGTAAAAAATGTCATTTACAATTAATTTCCATTTCAATGTTTAAAAAATACATTTCTTGCTGCAAGAATGTTATACAGATCTGCAAATTAATCTAGCAATTCTGGGTGTCGCTGTGTGTTGTTGTTTTCTTTCTACACAATTTTATGCACCTGTACACGTTTTTATAAATTTCTTTGGTTAGTAAATTAAATATTTTTTATTCAACTAGCTGAAGTCCCCGGAGTTGCTGGTCTTTATACCAGTTTTTCGAAATCTAATATAGACTGTGACGTTCCACCTGTTTTAAATGACAAGTGTGCAAAATTTTATCAATCTCGGAATACTGTAGATTTGTATTCAAATCAAATCGATGCGGCCCGTCTGGTGTCCGCTATGCAGCCTCCCGGACGCTCGCCCGCTACAGAGCACTGACACTCCTTTATATAAATATACAGATAGATTTTTAGCAAAGAAGAGCCATAAATTTTTAGAATTTTTTTTTACAAATCCTAACCTGTAAGATTTATAGTAATAAGTTGGTTATCCGCTGTGAATATTGTACTTAAAATTTAAAAATAGTGGTCGAGCATCCTACCCACTGAGCGATCGATATACCAAGTTATAATATTCCAATTTGTGATTAAATATCTCATTGATTAGCAATGATAATGCTATCTCCAGCCTCCTATCATAGTTGTTTCAAGTCCTAACAAAACAGTGCACCCTGGTGTTCACAGGGTCTGGCTGAAGAGGTACAATTGTATCGACTTGCATTAGTTAGTTGCGTAGGTTACGTAAAGCCAGTTAGGTACCCTCGATATAATGATTAATTTATCTTTTTTCATGTATGTTTAAACTTTATAGCCCTATATAAAAAAGCAGGCGCCCCAGCCCCCCGAGTTGAACCACGGTCTGACCAACGGGCGCTCCCATCCGCCCCCCGCCGCGTCCCCCGTTCCCGAGGGCAGGTCTGGCGTGGCCACCCCATCCCTGGAGCCCCCACCTGCGGGGATTAAGATCCACCATAACAACCATAGCGAGGATAATGGATACGAAAATCTACAGGGTGAATATAATATTTTTATTATCTTTACTTTTTCTATAATGCAATCCACCAGTAACAAACTATGAACATACTCTTTTAATATAATATGTATGTAATATTATGTTTTTTTTTCTATTCATAAAATTATATGGAAGGCAAAAGCAGGGTGATTTTGTGACGTCTGATAATACTAGGCAAATGGTGCTATTTTATCAGGTTAATTGGTACTTTTTAAAGGTTCTTAAGAGTCAAATCAATACAAAACCCTTAAAAATAATATTTTACGCTTCACTTTTTGAAGTTTTTGCATTTGTATTGCTTTAAATCATAAATACGAAACAATCATGTTCGAAGTTGGCTAATTTTTTGATACCAAATAACAGTTATCCGTGTCGAGCACGATATAAAGAGGAACAACACAAGAAGTGCATTGTGGGCTTTTTTGTGATCCTAAAGCGTGACCATGCTTGAATTTCAAATACCTGTAAAATTGCATTTCATCATCTTTATGAAACTTTCATTTCACTCAAATGGGATGGTGGTATACAATGTCACGCAAGTGTAGGAGAGACAGAGCGCATGCTAAAAGAGCTAGAGCCAACAGGACTGATTCAGTGATGATATTGGTTTCTATTCAAATCTAAATGGAGGCATTCGTTGTGTGTATTACTGTGATGAACGTAGGTCGGAAATTATGGAATAATAGTGACCATGGAATACCAGTTGTACTGTGATGTTATACCGATTATCGCTGTCTATATTTTATTGGCTGACCCGACAAATGATCCGGCGACAATTGTCCCCCCGACAGTTGGCCCGCCGACAGTTGATCCCCCCTATCTATCTATGTATGTAAATAAAAATGAATCGCCGAAATGTATGTACAACTTCCGAACGACTGCACCAAATTGGATAATTTTTTTTTTTTGAGTTCGTTATTGTCACAAGGACAATCGGACAAGGTTTGTATTGTTGACAAAGTTTGTACTACTGGTGAGCTCTGGCATTATGAAATTTGTATAAAAAAATTGCAATAAGTGACACGCAAGCATAGGATCTGAATGTATGGAATGCGGGCGGGGGGGGGGGGGGGGGGGGGGGGGAATTCAAGAGGGGGGTTCGCGGGACGGGATGAAGGAGGGGCGTGGAGTGGGGAGAGGGAAGGTGGAGAAGGCAGAGTGGGAACGCGAGAGGGGAAGGGGAACGGGACGAATGGGAAAGGCCACGCAGGGAGAAACAATTTCTTTATTAAATGGCATAGCAACACATGCCGGGAACCAGTTAGTATATAATATAATATAACTTTCCCTATATATAATACTAGCTGGGTTACCCGGCTTCGCTCAGGACAACATTCGAGAGTGTTCTGGAATGTTCCACACTGATGTTCCCGATTCCCTATTCCCGAAAATTCCACAACATACTCTGCCACTCCTACCAGAATTTTCTAGAGCTCTATGGAACCTTCTAGAACTTTCCGGAAGATTGTTCTCGAAATTTCAAGAGGGCGAAACTTCCACCCCTTATATCTTTAAAAGCACGCCCTTTAGGTAAAAACGGTTACCCTTATTCCCTAGGGGGGATAGAGCTCTACCACACCATATAACTCCCTTGATCGTACCGGGACTCGTTTCTGAGTTTTTACGGTCCGCACATTTTTTTTACTTTCTTTTATGCCATATTCAAATAAATAAAATGTTACTCCTTGCATGTCCTTTCCCGTGCGTTCCCCTCCAGCGTTCCACTTCCACCTTCCCCGCCACCTCTCCCGCTCCCCCATCCCGCCAACCCCCCTGGCACTTCATTTCTTGACTCTTCTCTCGCCCGGCCCGTAGCCGAAACTTTTTTCTAATACTAACATTTTTAAACTCGTTATATCTTTCTAATTAAATATCCGAATTGAAAAATTCAAAAAGTTAAATAAAGGTATTGGAGCTGTCTTGAATATGAAATAGTTTATTTTGATAAGGATTAAAACCAAGATACAAATAAAGAGCATTTTCAAGCGGTGACATTTTAATTAAATTTTTAAAATAAAAGAATACTTATTGTGGCATAACCATAATAGTTAGACATATGCTGTCTGGACCTTTTTTGTAAATAATGATGTGTTCTACAAAGTCGTAGTACATTATTTTATTCTATCATCAATAGTTTTCGCAGCGCACGCGATGTAAAGAATATTTTAGGTAATTTTTTTTACACCTTGGGTTGCATTATTGAAGTTAAGGATGCCTATTTTTATTGAAAATTAAATATATAGCCTATGTTACCCAGGGATAGTGTAGCTTCCCAACAGCGAAAGAATTTTTCAAATCGCTTCAGTAGTTTCGGAGCCTATTCAATGCAAACAAACAAACAAACACATCTTACCTCTTTATATAGTGTAGTAGATAACTTTTTGCCATAGTCTCACTGGCTCCAGACAATTGGGAGATATTGGGCCTCTTGTGTTGTATTCGGATAGAATAAGTAATGTTACATGATTTTTTTGTATTTTTATACTGGTTTATACTTTATATAGGTAATAATTAAACATATTTCTTGAAATGGCTTTAGCCGTGTTTGGTGACTAGATCTGAATACCCAGGTACATTATCCTCATCTCCTTCCCCTCCCCACTACCTTCAGCCGCATAACATACCAAAATTCTCTCACTGGCTCCAGACGGTTGGGAGAACTTGGGCCTCTCGTGTTGTATTCGGAGAAAAAAAATTATATAAATAATTTTATAAATATTTTTTTTTGCATACTTGAAGAAATCATCTTTTACGGGATCAATTGTCTGACGGAGCAATTGTCATGGAATCATTTTATTGTGCCTTTCTATAAACACTAACACATATTATAACTATCTATTCAGTTTTAATAATTTTTGGTGTTATTTGTTGTTGTGATCAGATGTGGTGGGGGGCAGTCAGCTGCACATTGCCACTCGCTCCCCATCCCCCGGAGGCCGGAGCCCCCAGCGCTCGCAGTCCAGCCCCTCGGTGGCGGCCGGGGCGGGGCCCGGGGAGCACTCTGCCGCGCACATGGCCACCGTTCTCTACAGCATGGTGGAGCGGGTACGCACTCACACACGCCTGAGCCACGACATGTCCCGGGTGGCAGTCACCACGGTGCTGGATTCCTTAAAGGTATTTATAGGTTTCGATTTGGCTGTTATTATAGTTTTTAAGCCCTGTACTAATGGCCAGCTGTTTCACAGAAATTCAATTGTAACTTTGTTATCAAATGAATGTTCAGCGCCTTTTTTTTGACATTTGAAAGATCCTCTTTCAAGGTATGCTTCAGCTTTCTATCAAATTGTAATAATCTGAATAGCTTAAGAATGTGATAGTGATCACAATTTCTTCAAAAGCTAAATTGGCTTTTAAGGCGATCCAATAGTCCAGGAAAAAATCGAAATCGGATTTCACGCCCTTTATGGGAGGAGTTTAAAAATACTTAAAAAAAAGCTCTTGGAAAGGTTGGAAAAGGTATTTGAGAATTTTTTTTTACAGGTTGATTTCGTAAAGGCCTGTAAAAAACATTAATTCCTTTTTTACGCATTGTTTATTGTAATAAAACGAAAATTTAAAATTGATTTCACGAAACCAAGCGACGCGGAGCCATACGTCTATTTCCCGCTCCGGCCGGGGCGTGACTGATACGAAATGGGTGTGCCCAGTGCATGGTTCTTGTGGCCATGCCATAAGGGTCACTTCAAGAACCCAAATTCGTAGAGTGCGGGCCATATTGATTGATGTCAAAAATAACAAAGAGAAAATGCATGTTTCATTTTATTTTGTGAAGTTCGGGCGTAAGTCATTATTATAAAAGAAACTGAATTTGCCACATTATTAAATAAAACCATGTCCGAAAAGGTGTTTATAAGTAGGAGAGTTTGCACTTGAAAGTGTTTTTTATAGACCTAATACTTTATTTTTTTCTAGGCTTATTAAAAGACTTATAAAAAAAATTACCAATATTTTTAAGGGCCAAGGTATGTTCTACACGCAGTACTTAATTGAAGCATCTATAATACTTCCAAGTGATCAAATTTTCAAAACATAAAACAAATGCTTTTGTATGATTTTGCATTATTTAGTATGGCTTCATCTTAACCGCTTCTGTGCCAAGAGCGAGATTTCTCGCATCCTTGGTCGTGTCCAGCAGACCGGCCATAGAAAAATAGCGAGTTTACTCGCTCTTCTTTGAGCCTCTGTATCATACATATGTCCCGTTTTTTATTAATTTAAAATATGGAACACACAGAGACGACATTGGGATGATTTTGATTTTTTTTTTTTTTTTTGATTTTTTTATTTTTTTTTAAATAAGATGTAAAAATGATTTATTTTGATTAAAAGTTCACGGCCTGCTGTACACAGCTACAATTCTACCTACTGGCATTTAAAAGGGTGAAGGGAACCTTTCAAATGTCAAGAAACAAAATGGCGCTGAATGGCCATTGTTCAATTGTAACATTGTCATCAAATAGTCATTCAGCTCCATTTTTTTTTTAACACAAATATCAGGGAAACTTGGAACACAAATATCAGGGAAAAAACGTATTATTGCCAATTCAATGAAATGAATGATTAATTACCTACAGAGCGTTCGGCATTCAAAATTTTATTAAAAAATGTCACTGTCGTGCTTGTTGTCCGTTTTTTGGCGGATCTACTCTAGCCCGTCAGCACTCCGGGGTTTTGAGGCTAAGTACCTGAGTTGCACACCCGGCAGGCTGCCGGGGTTTGTGGCCAATGGGTTAAAGTAAGTCAAGTACGTCCCTTAATACCCTGTGTACGGAAAAGGATAGGATTTCATTAAATGAGAGAACTATCCATATTTAGGAAGTGCTAGAGCGCGGACGCTGTGGCCCAGTATGGACGCTGTCCTCTCTGGCAAGCGGCGCGGGCCCGCTGGCGGCGGAGCGCGCCACGCTGCGCAGCACTAGCGACGCGCGCCGCCTGCGCAGCGACCTCTCCGCGCTGGCCGCCTGCGCACAGGACGCACAGCAGCGCGCCTGGGCCCTCCACGACGACGAGCACACTATCGCCAATCATCTCTCCGAGGTTGTCAGCGTTTTGGTGAGTCCTATTAACATTACATTCAGCATAGCAATATCATTCCATAAAAGATTTAAGCTGTAAATCACCCAAAAATTCAAAAATTATTATTTCTTAATATTTTATAACATTTATTCCCCGCTTCTTACTATGTTTACAAAACCTAAACAATGTAACACATTAAACTAAGTCAATAACAGTCACATCATTATTTGACGGCCGGCGTAGTCCAGCAGTAAGGCTCTTCACTCGCACTCCGAAGGTCGCGGGATCGAATCCCGGCGTGACAAATAAACTTTATTTGATTAACTTGTGTTATTTTACAATTTATTAATTAAAAATAATATATAATATATTTCCGGCACGTTCCAGAGTGGAAGATACTCTCAGTATCGCCCTATTGAAACATTGCTTGAAATGGCTTTAGCCGTGTTTGGTGACCAGATCTGAATAGCCAGGTACTTCCTCACCTTCCTCTTCCCTATCTCCTTCCCCTCCCCACTATCTCCTAGCCTCACAACATACCCCAATTGGGGATGCCATAGTCCCACTGGCTCCAGATGGGAGCAGTTGGGACTCTTGTGCGGTATTCATGTAAAAAAAAAAACCTTCCATCCGGCGCAATGCAAATCCTAACACGATCGGGCGCAATTCATCTGTGAGATTAAACCACAGAAAAACATATCAATATAGATTATTTGCTCAATTTTTTGAGACAAATAGAAACTGGCCCTCTGTTAGTGGTGGGGAAGGAGGAAGTTAGAAGGCCACGCCCCTAGATCGGCGATATTTATCCTTTGGCACAAAAATAACAGATCACTTCATCTCACAAATTAGTTGCGCCCGATGGAAGTTTATGAACACATTTAATGTGGGGAAAGCAGAAAATACTCTGTACAATTTGGTAGGCTGGAATGGGTACCGCCTTGTCGGGAATTTATGGGATACTGCCATAAGTTACCCCAAGTGGTTCACTACGTTTGGTGACCTAGCAGTGGTGCATGGGTTCTTAGGATGAGGTTTGTCTAGGTTTTGGCGGTCGATGACCTGGATACACTGAAAAAATCGGTTTAACCGGTAATAAATCATTTTAGGCACCTTCAAAATTGAAATTTAAAATCATATTGCACCAGTTCACACATCCGTTATCGCAATGGCCAAAATCAATGAATTAAAGATCGAATTGCTTCCTCACGCACCCTATTCGCTAGATTTAACCCCCTCGGATTATTTTATTTTTTCCAAACTTGAAAAAATGGCTCGGTGGTAAAAGATTTACTAACAAGGTGGAATCTGCTGTTGATTTATTGATTATTGACACAAAAAAATTCCAAGTTTTTTGTGTTTTCTTAGTTAGGTCGGGTACTTTTGGGACAACCCTCATATGCATCAGATTACGTGAAATGGTCTTGAGAAGAAAAAACTACTACTGTATCTGACTCAAATTCGCCCAGCCCTGACATACGCACTCCCCGTGTGGAGCAATATAGCAAATTCAACCTACAGGAGACTTCAAGTCCTCCAGAATAAATGTATTAAAATCATTTATAATACCCCGAGGTACACCAATCTACAAAAACTGCACGATAGAAAAGAAATCCCGACTCTTCAAGATATGCATTCCAACTAACTACACAATTCTATAGAACTCTGAACAAGAATAATCCACTTATCAAAGGGCTGGGCAATTACAAGTCACCAGATGATCTTCCTTTCCGCTACAAACATAGGATGCCAAAACACCTCATATTAAAAATTCCTGAGAACGAAGACAGCGATGACGAAACAGATAACAACTGACAGACGCCATTTTTACGCAAATACCTACCGACATACCTGACCTATACTAACAATACCCGACCTACCACAACATTCCACATTCCCGCTCGTAGAGAAGCTTGGGCACGGTACCCTTGGCCGACCAAAATTACGCGCATTCCATCTGCGCATCCAGTGGCGTAGAGTGGGCGAGTTTACTCGGATTTTTTGTGCTCGATGGGCATTGGCGTAAAAACCAACGCAGATCGAGCCGAAATTAATGATGTTTTTCTTCCCTCTTTCCTCCACTAGACATAGGCACCAGAACCAGCTCCAAGGACGAGATGCAGACCTGAAGAAATAAAATACTTACATTCAGTAAAAATAAATGTAAAATTTTGAGAAAAAGTTCAGAACTTATGTTCCATATGGCTTTGCAACTTGCGTGAGGTTTTTTATCCAGTAAAGACTTTTTCCTCACGATGACACTAATTGTAACTTAAATTCAGTCAATTAAATACGACCTTCAGAAGGTAATAGTAAAAAGGCCAAATGAGCCGTAGTACTAGTAGCTAGAAACATGAAGGGTATTGCAATGCCCTAGCTAGTTAGAGGATTACGAAAGAATCCGTAGAATCAAAAAAAAATCAAAAAAGAAATGTTTGTAAATAATGATGATTTTTTTTTTACAGTCCAATGCAGATGTTCGAGTATCATGTGATGTATTGAGCACTGAAAATTACGAGTATGTAAGTGCCCTTGTGCTGTTCTATCAAATGGAAACCAGATGGCACATCCGGCAGCTCTTAATTCGGGTAAATTTTTTCAATAAAATGTTTGATATCTCCCTTCTACAACATGCCCCATGTTCGCTCCTTTCTTTCCCTAAAGGGACCCTCCACAAAGTATCTCCAAAGACGACATAAGACATTAATATTTAAAAAAATGTATTTAGTAATTTTGTGTAAGCCATTGAGATGTTAAAATTAGTACATTATTTTTACTACATTATCTTCTCAGATGGTTTGTTATTATGTAATTTTTTTTTTAAACCTAATATTTATGCAGTACACTGGTGGTTCTATGAATGGTAGACCCCGCTTCCAAAAAGCAATGTTTCCAATTTTCTCTTATTTAAATCAAAACCAAAATTCAAACCTCTGAAATCATAAGATTTGTAATTATGTACTTAAATATCAACCTTCTTCATTCTAAACCATGTCATATTTCATATAACATTTTTTTTATTTCAAATAAGGAATTACTATATAATTTGTCCAAAGAAACATCATTATCTGAATGATAATTATTTTTTCAAACTTTCAAAAGCTCGGTCAAAGATAGCCACCTAATCAAATAAGGCTTGCTTGAACAGTAAAGTGAATGCAGTAAATTTCGAAACCGGAAGCGGAGCATATAAACAAATTTATGCACAGATGAAATGCCAAACGGTTGAATTAAAACGTAGCGAAGTCTGTGCTCAGTCAATGAATATGTTGTAGAAAGGCACTGCAAATAATCTACATATTTAAATTAATTTTTACCATAGCAATATTTTTATGCTGGTATCCCCAGCCCACTACCGCTGCCACCGAGTAGACAGATGTCAGAGCGGAACTCATTATTCCGTTCTGGGTTCTTGTTTCAACCGGCCACGTGCCTTTAATTGTGCTACCTTTTCTAAAACTTCCGATGTAACCTCTGATAATATTTATCGTGGGTACATTGCAACTTGAAATAAAATAATCAATTTTCAAACATGAGTGTTATCATCTATAATCAGTCCCGCGACCTTTATGGGGCTAATGAAAAATAAGTAATCAATACCCCCGTAATTGGTGACCCCGACGTGTATTAATACCCCCATAATGTATTGTATATGAAATAATTTTGTAGGCTTTTGGTGTGATGTGCTCCCTGGACCGCGAGATAGTGAAGGTGCTGTGCAGCTCCGTGCTGGCCAGAGAGCTGGCCCGGGACATGCTGGCCAACCAGTCCCACGCCGAGCGCCTCTCTGCCTCCGCCAACCTGCTCACCACCATGCTCTCCATGGCTGACCCTCTTCCTCTCAGCCACTTTGGTAACATACATACGTAACTCATCCATACTTTCACATCACACTATTACATCTCAACAGACATTTAATGCGCGCGGGCCGCTCCTAATTTAAAAAAAAAATTTTTAGCAGTCAAAAGGACAAAATAAGTGTATAATAGTATATTAAAATATAAGTGGATAAACAGGTCTTTAAAACACGCGCGATTTCTCGAAATAAAGCAAGTGTTTTAAAGACCAGTTATCCACGAATACTTTACGCTATTTTTTTTTATTGGTACACTTTGAAAACATAAATATTGATATTATTAAAAATTTGGAAATAAGTTAATAGTAGGGGAGGCGGAGCAGGGATTTTGGGATTTACTCAAGCGCGTCAGATTAACTAAGGGGAGATACCTCCCGACCCTGCTATGGACTACCACCATTTATGAACCAATAATATTGGTGGGTGCGGCTAGGGCAACCGATCAGATTAGTAAAAAAAAATCGATACCTGTAGTTACTCGAGCGTGTCAGATTAAGGTATTGTGAGTTAATTACATGCAGAAAAGTTTACATTTCAATAATCTGATGATTTGAACGTGACGTAAATTTCCTTCGATTTAAAAAACGGAGGTATTAATATTTCAAATGATACGAACTGCTCTTTTCACATCCATTTAAATAATTAGAATGTAAACGATGTAAAAAAGAATGTAAACTTTGAATAAAATTTTTGAAACATTTGTAATGTTTTATTTGACGTTTAAAATATTCCTGTCAGATTTATACTTAAAAGTTGACATTTAGACTTCACATTTTGTTGGTTTGTTGATGTTGCCATGGTAACTTTAAAAAACGCGCGTTCCATAAAGTGCGATTTAAACACGCTAGAGCGTACTTTAAATGAGAAAAAAAGGGCACCAATAAAAAAAAAAAATTGTGACTATGATAGAGTATTTGGGCCTTCCCATCAATGTTCACTTATTTATTACCTTGCTGACTAGCTGAGGGTGGCTCACGTGCTTTCTTATTAGAGGAATTTGGGAGGGGGGTGTGGGTACCGCCGCCCCGAGAACCATTTGTTGGATAACCAACACCTCTATCATAGGTCACCCCGAGTGGATTGCTACGTTTGATGACTTAGAAGGGGTGCCCGGTTTCGTGAGGTGAGGTTTGCCTGGGAATTGGCGGGATGCTCATCTGCTGCGTGTTGGGCCAGATCGAGAGTTGGGGGAGATCCTTTGATCTCTCCAGCCGGACTCTTTCGACACATCGCCTTGCACCGCATTAGGAGGAATGGATTCATAAGTCCGTCACTCCTGGACACATTGACCCCCAGATTTCTATTTCATCCCTCGTACCTTTTTCCTTACCAGAACTTACCCTCCTTCCTTTCCTTAAAAATCCCTCCACACAGCATCCCCTAAGATGACATGGGCCCTGATGTAAATTATTTTCCTCAGGGCCTGTGTAGCTAATGTAAAAAAAAAATAATAATAATAAGTAAACTTAAAGAGCTGCAGATGGAGTCTTCACATTGGCTTAACGGCAGTTTGATCTGCAATTTAGCCCATTACTACATCCTTTCTGCGCCTTGCAAGAGACCCGCATCTACGTGCCTGTTTTGCTTGCTATCTATCTATATCAAATGTAATTATTAACCTCACAAAGCACTCTTTTTAGGGTGAACTGCCTATTTCAAAAAAAATTATTAACCTTTCTATGTAGTTAAAGCCACATGGCAGAACACATACTTTTTCGTAATGTATATTTTTATGCATTTTCAGAACAATTGGACATGGAGTTCGTCAGTTTCCTGCTGGAGTGGATTGAGTCCCCCCCGGAGTCGGACGTGGAGGAGCACATCCCGGATGACTTCCTGGCCACGGTGCTCGCCCTAAACTTGCAGTTCACAGACCAGGACAACAACCTGATCCTCGATGGCCTGCAGACGCGCTCCCACTCCAAGGTCTTCACCGAGAAACTGCTGCTTCTGCTCAATAGAGAAGGTAATAATAATTACTGAATGATAATTTTAGTCACAACATTTTCCGTGAGAGTCCATTTTTGTGCTTCAAACATATATTAGTTCTGATACTATGCCTTATTGAACAATTGTGTTCTAAGGTATTGAGGTATCTTCTTTTTTTAAGGATATGTCTATTTTTAATATATTTTTTTAAATTCATAGCATTGACGGTTTACAAATATGTAGTTCCCGTGAGCACTTAGGCCGTAGGCCCATTGTGCTATCTCCTATTTTACCTCATTCTTTTACAATATTATAAAGTTTAACATTATTTCAAGTTTAACATATCGACGGTCCCGAAGAACAATGTCGGATCTGACAAAAATTGAAATCGTTCTGTTGGCTATTTATTGGCTTATTTTGTTGATTTAAAAGTCTGTATTTTCGGAATTTTTAATGAAATGAGATGAAGTATCAAAGATCAAAACAACACTACATTTCTTGAGACCAAAAACAGTAAGCATGCAGAAAAGATACTTAAAAAAGCTCCACTGCAAAAATTCAAAATCGCACATCCGACATTGTTCTTCGGGACCGTCAATATTCAAAACTTTTATAAAGTTCACCAGTGTTGTCATTGGATATGTGACCATGTCTTTTGGTTCCACAATGTGTCTTCCCAGGTATCTGAGTCTTATCCCCACCATGGCGGGACATTGGCACCATAGGTTTCTTCATATTCTTCACATTTTTGCATCTATTGGTGTTTTCCTCTCCCAACAACAGCATGTGTTTCCTGAGATGGCAGTGTCCCATTAGTAGTCCTACCAGTTCCCTCAGTGAGTATCTGTCCATATCGAATAGTTGCCTGGTTCATCTGGGGTCTGGTCAGTATATGATTACTTTGGATTGCCTCATTTTGGGTGCCCTCTCCCATTCCTTCCAGTATTGGGTTTTGACCCACCTCTCAATCCCCCGAGTGGCGCTTTCGCCTCTTTCCTTGCTAGTTTGTCAGCCCCCTAGTTGCCCTCAATACCTTTATGTTCTGATACCCAGATCAGGTTTATTTTATTGTTGGTAGCGAGTTCTGTGAGAATAGTCCTGCATTCCATCACCAGTCTGGAGTTGTATCGGTTACTTTCCAGTGCAATTAGGGCTGTTGGCTATCGGTTATGAATCTTGTATAAATATTTTTTTTACAGTAAAGTTGTCTCCCAAATTTGGCAGACAACTTTGCTGTAAAACAAGCAACAAGCAACAAATTTTGAAGTAAAACTTCTTTACGCACGCTTGACTTGGGGAGTAAGCTGGTGAATGCGTGACGAGAGCGTTACGAAAAGTGTTATCGGGCGAGGCGAACGTAAGTTGAGAGGGAGAAATAAGTTAGTGAAGATAGAAAGAGAGAGAGTTACGTTTCGTATTTTACTGTAGGGGCAAAAGAGAGAGGTGCAAGCACACATTTTCTTTCTCTCATAGCCAGTTACGTTTCGTAGACACAGTGCAGGCCTATTGTCTGTATCACACTGTAGGAGCAAGAGAGAGCAGTGCTCGCGCACATTTTCTTTCTCTTCTTTTATAAGTTAGTGAAGTTTTACTTTAGTCTTGTGGTCTAAAGCACACTCGTTTTTTTTTATTTTTAATGTAAAGTTTGCTATTCTGACGTTACGTCTTACGATATACTTAAACATGTAAGATGCATATGTGAATAATAAGATATATTATTTGGTAAACATAAAACAACAACAAAAAAATAAATTGCAGTTTTTACCCCAATATTTTAACAAAACTGATCAAAGTACATAGTTTTCACACAGTTCCACCAATTTCTCGACCGACAGTCAGGGGTATTACGCGAATTTTATTATCCGACGAAAGGTTAAACATCATCCCATTCCAAAATCACTTACGAAATCATTATTTTTTCCAGATGATCCAGTTAGGGTGCTGGAGTTCATTCCGGCAGCTCCTCACTCGGTGCTTAAGCTCTCCCTGGACACCTTCAGCCGGCGCACCACGGCCTCCCTGTTCTACACCAACGATACCAAGGTGTTGCTGGACATCACCGTGAGGCAGCTGGCGGACCTGTCAGCCGGAGACCAGGTCAGTAGCACCTTGGAATAGGCCCACTACCCATCTATGAAAATAATTTGATCTCGGACGAACGGACTTATTTTTTTAAAGTTTGAAACGATTGTTAAATACATTTTCAGGCAAATACTTGTCCAGGTGCACACAAACATCTTTAGTCGCTTAGGCAAGTTTAGTCGCTTAGCATAGGCGAGGCGATGCGGTAGTTTTTTTTAAAATTTCTATTGATTTTGTAATAGTTTATCATTTGTCACCGCATGGGATATTTTCACCAACTGTAATTAACGTTAAAAATTTACGGAAGATATAAATAATTTATTTTTTTTGTGATCATCGTACTAAAAATGTCTAATTTTAATATTTTAACACCTTTTAAAATGATGTAGATATTTATTTATCAACTTAAAAATAAAATCAGTATAAAACAAACCTGAAAATGTCCTATTAAAGTTGCTTGTGTGCGCCTAGACTTATTCTAATCAAATTAGGGTAGGTACTGAAATAATGTAAAAGGTGAAAGTCGTACTGAAGGATAAATTTATAGATAAAAAAGAAAACAGTTTGTTTGAGAGTTGTGTGTTATATTATGTAAAAATATTATGTGTGAGAATGATAAAACAGTACGCTGAATATTATGCAATTTTTAGGTCTGATAAAAATTGTAACATTTTTTATTCAAATCGTATCTTTCGACGTTTTTGTTATGTTGGTTCATTTTTATGTCTATATTTAGCATTATGAAAAAAACATATTTGAATGAATGTAAGCTAATATTTAGTATTTATTAGCGGCGTGCCCTCTACCTGCAATTATGCCTCGGGGTTTTGCGTCACACGGACTACAGCCACGGCCATCGCCAGGCCGATTTGCTGCGCTGCTTTACGCGCATCTTCTGCGAGGAGGGCGAATCCAGCAAGGCCGACCAGAACCTCGTCAGGACCATCTCCAACGAGTTTCCCCAGTACTTCAAGGCGTAAGAACGCATCGAAAGAATTCCCACAGTGCTGATGTATTACAACTTTCCGTGTGACCAACAGATGTACTTGAAGGCGTAGTTTTTTACAATGCTGTAAGATGCTTGACAACTTACCATGAGTTCCCAGGAGGAATACAACTTTCTGTGTGGCTAACAGCAGTATGTATCTACTTGAAGGCATAAGACAGTTTTCCACAAGTTTCCGCAGTGCTGTAAGAAGCTTGACAACTTCCTATAAGTTCCCAGGTATATTACAACTTTCCGTGTGACCAACAGCAGTGCTTGAAGGTGTAAGACAGTTTTCCACAAGTTTCTGCAATGCTGTAAGACTGAGTTAAGAATGAGTTCCCTGATTACATCTTTCTGTGTGATCCACACTTCGTAAGTTTTAATACAGCTTTGTAAAAGTTTCTTCAGTACTGTAAGACAACTTACAGTTAGTTTGCCAAGTACTGAACGGATTTAGACGCTCTTCGTGTTAATTCCTATGCAATTTCCAACATCCTGCAAGTTTCTGGAATGTGTTAAATAACTTCCTTTTGGTTCCCGACATACTGCAAGGAATTAAACGCTATTTATGTTAGTTGGCATGTTCCAACTTCCTGCAAAGTGTTAAAAAGAGCGTATGAAATATGTGTAAAAATATTTTCTCTGGCCCAATTGTTATGTTTTTTTTTTCTCTTTTCTATTAATTTTGATACCATACACAAAATAACTCCTGGCCGTTTTGACAATTTTTGATAATTTCATTATTTTATCATAGGCACATAATATATTATTATGTATGCATTTACTTAAAATGCGCGTCACTAGTGTTGCCGGTAGAGAAAGAAAGAGTGGCAAGTTGAAAAAAAAGGGCAAATATAGGGAATAAACACGCGAAACGGAAATAAAAAGGGCGAAAGGGCAGGCTCTCTCCCTTAATGGATTCCAGGCATCGATGGAAACAAAATATAAATTTTATTGGTAGGTAAATTTCTTTTATTTTATCATAGGCACATAATATATTATTATGTATGCATTTACTTTTTATCTTAAATAGGTTTTGTGAACAAAATTTGTGATACTCGTATCAGATCACACAAAATGATTTTTAAATTATGTATGTAAGGTTGATAGTTTGACCCGACAGTTGATCCCTCGGCAATTGGCCCCTTGAAATTATAATGACTATAAAATTATAATTTTTAATGCATTATTTACCAATTTCAAAATTAAAATCGGCTTCAAAAATACCTTTAATTCTAAATTGGTTTGGATATTAAACGAATTTATTAACAGTGGCGATTTTAAGTACTTATACACTGGTGTATATAATATATAGACAAGTATGTAGTTTTATCCTTGATGCATTTGAATGAAAATATGTTTCATACTTTTATTATTCAGCGGTACATCCTCTCTGCACACTTCTTCGGGAACACTTAGTTGTATTTTGTGTAAATAGGTATATGTACCTGCGCATTGTATATAAGTATGCTGGGGAGCCAACTGTCAGGAGATCAACTGTCATGGAATCGGTTGATAGAACACCTAAAAAATATTCCCTTTTTATAAAGGAAATATCCTTATGCATTCCAAAATTTTCAACAAACCCTGGGCAAATCAACCCATTCGTACCTTTTTTGCTTATACCTAAGTTTAACACATTGATGCACACTTTCTGGTTTATGATAAAATACATGTTGTATTTTGTATAAGAAGAACAAAATTTGGTATTTTGTGAAATTTTTCCAACTAAGTCAATGAAAATAAGAAATGGTAAGAAAAATATTTTTTTTGAACCTTTTTATCGTCTATGGGTATAACACGATCAAGTATAGAAGAATTTGCAAAGATCGAAAAAGTAAGGAACGCATTTTAACACAAATAGATATTCTACACACTGCTACAGAACAAAACTTCCCTGTCCGCTGTATCGTATCTTGTCCCTGATTAAAATAGTGTGAAGTCACATCTCCTCAAAAACGACACGTACACGTTGTTGTGTGTTAGTTTTATTGTGTCAATTTTATCATATATTGGTTCAAACTAAGTGTTTGTTTTATTCAAATAGAATATGCTTAAATACATATTTCTTGAAAGCAGTATACAATAAACATATTTCTGAATATGTTCCTATATTAATACGAAACTAATAGGTTTTTCTTTAATATATATACCCACGTACAAAAATATGCTATGATAATCCAAATCCCTAGTCAACAAATAATAGAGCTAAATCCATACTAATTATAATGATCGTTTAGTACATTATTTTTGTTGATCTTGTATAATTATTATTATTGTCTATACAATCAAAAGAATAACTCTAAGCGCAATATCTGCTCTGTTAGGAAATTATATGCCCTATTATTCATCACAGTATCACATCTAGAGAATGATTTACGATTTTTACTGTTATATATTAGGTCGGTCTATCTTCGAGGTTTGAACGGTATTGGGTTATTCCTACTTGAACAAACATTTAGGACAGTATTGCAATAATGCCTGTCATGACGGCTGATGTGTAAAAAGTAGAAAGTTGTGTTTATTTGTATATTTGCGATGGAGAAAGCTAAATACGGTCCAATACCTAAAATGTTAACCCTCGTAATACAGAATATGTAACTATTTTGGGTAAAGTTGTCGAAATCCGCTTCACTTGGCCAAGTAGTATAAACATGGATCGTGGCGTCGAACTCTTCATAAATTTAAAAAAAAATTAAATCTAAAATGCATATTTTTTCATCTCCCCTGACATAAATACTCACTTTTCATAATAATAAGCTAAATCTAACTATTTAAATAGGAAATATCCGTATGAACTGTAAGGCGGACTTTGACAAGTTTATCCTGTTTTGTAATAAACGTTACGTATGTACATACTAAACATTTTACATAAAATTATTTTTGAAAATCATACATTGTTAAAAAATTGTTTAATTAAATAATTGATTAGGCACTCAAGAAATGATAAATAATTCATTAGGCACTCAAGAAATGATAAATAATTTTGCTCACAACAGTTGCCAAAGTTTTGATATTGACCACTCAATGTGCCATTATTTATTTGATATTACATTTATGTTTCTGTGAAACTACATTTTCTTTGGAACTTATTGTAACAATATGTAGTAAGCCGTAAGCTTGTGGGTTTACATAACCCCTTTAGCATATTTTATTTTAGTGACAGATATTTTTACTAAAACTTAATTTTACAGTCGCACAGAGTAGGGTTTTAGGTTTGCTGCACTTTTGCCATTTTTAATGGTAATTTTATTTTAGCATGACTATTATTTAGCTTTAAATCAATTTGTTGATAAATTACTTTGTAAATTTACATTATATTAATGATAACACATTATTATAATATGAGCCTTCTTTAACCTCTCAGGCTAATTTGTTCGGTTTTCGGGACAACTCATAAAGGTCTCGTAGAAATCGTTGTTTCTCCCTTACTATCATGGTTAGAATTATGATCTAAATGGTGTTAGAAAGAGAAAATACCTCACTTTATATTCAAATCTAAAAGTTAATTGTTTGTTAACAAAATAATTCAAATGTACACCTTTATGAAACCAAAGTTTCAACCATATTTTGAAAAAAAATTATAAAACTTTAAGAATTTTTTATTAATTATTTTTACATGAAATGATAAAAAAAGTGAATTGAGGATAACGTTTATTATAACATTTGCATAATAAAATATTATGTGTTTTTATTTTTTTCATCATCAGTAATTTAAGTTAGGAAGAACATAAGATGAGCCATTTTGAAAACTTTTTTTTTGATTACCTTAACAAATTTTGTATTTAAAAAATTATATGTTTATTTCGAATTATTAAATTTTAAAGCCTATTTCATCACCTTTTAAAAATAGTTTTAAATTTTCGGATGTGTTAAACAATATTCTATTTATTTGGATTTTAATGCGAATCGGAAATATTTTGACCTTCCGACATAATACGTCTGAGACCTGAGGGGTTAATTATACATTCTTGTAAATTTGCTTTTATATTGTGATTATTTACTTAGTAAGTTTATATTTATATAGTGCATTTGAGCTATTTGTGATTATAATTGTACAAATAATTTCACATGTTTCCATTTTTAGAAAATATTTTATTAACTGTTGAAATTGATTTACATTTTTGACCAATTTCTTCATTGTTAAAACCTGATGAACAAGAAATGTCTTTTTTTTGTGACATGGAAAGGATTCATTAAATGAGTACTTTATTAGTGCTAATTGCCCCATTAACCCACCCCATCCTAAGCTTTTTGACTGAAACTAAACACAGCAACTGATTGATGAATTTCTTGTGGAAACTTGTCCCGAATTTATCGATGTAGCAAAAAATGCCATAACTATTTGTTTTCGTCTTTATTTAATATAAATTTTTCCAAAACACTAAGATGGCAATACATGCTACTATTTACGTAAAAATAAACATGCTGTTTAATGGTATAAATTGTGGCCGCTAGGAAGGAATGGGTTAAGAGGGTTTTTTTTCTAATGCGCTTATAAATTATTTTTTTAGCATGGCAATTTTTTTTAACTGCTAATCAATCTTTTGGTAAATTAGTTTGTTATTAAAAAAAACTTTTAACGCACACATTAAAAATTTGCAACTTATTTTATAGCTATTTTTATAGTGCTTTGTTTCTTAGCGTGCCAGATATTTCAGCTAATTGCGAATTGTTTTTTTCAAAAGAAAAAATGGTTGTAAACATTATTAAATACTTTTATACAATGTTGGTATACCATTTGAAAGAATTTCATAAGTGAAATAATTCTAGTGGATAGTGATAATACTAAATTGGTATGTTGAAATGGTTGTATTCCTTGCTGGAATGTTTTCGATGTTTGACAAACTTTGGAATTTATGAAAAACAGCACAGCGGAAATTTATTGCACAACAGCATTTCTGAAAGCATTTATTTTTAATCTCTGCTAGTAAAATTAAAGAATACCGCTATGCTCTTTCACATTTGTGGATTTAAACTTAAACATATTTTCGAGCGTCAAGTATAAAACAAAAAATTAATGATGTATAATACATGCCAAACTTTAAGAGCGGCCTGAACATGGTATATTTCATTCTTGTATAGTTACTGACTACAATGAATGTAAGCGAAACAGAAATATGCGTAAAAACATATGTACGACAAAGAAAGGAGTGGGCGGGGGGGCTTGCCATTTTTCTGTCCTGAAACTCGCCTATTGCTACGGTTTCTGATCAACGCCAGGCCGGTCTTAAAGTTTGGCGTGCACTATACATTCCCTTTGAAAAGAGAAATATTAATGAAATATTATATTCGGGCGGAAAAACAAACCGTCGCAATAAAGATGTAAAGTGTTTCTAAATTATTAATAATATTATGGATCTAAATGTATTTGAAAGAAATTTATTCTGAATGTTCGGATGTAAGCTGTATAATGTATTTAGCAATCAACAAATTTTATCAAAAAAAAAATATTTGTATTATCTTCAGGTTAATTCTAATAAAACATTATTTGTCTATTAGCTAAATGTTTACCGTGGATATGTTGTATTTTATACATTTGTTGAAATATATATTTACAATTTACAGTCTATCATGTTACGTGCTTGGTCGGAAAACTTAACTTAAAAAGATTTAAACTTTTCAAAATTCTTTAGGACAAATTAATTGATATTAAAAATTATATTATATTATAATATTAGTGTTTCAAGGTACCTAAAATGTTACTTACATCAATTTTAGATGCCTTTTTCAATCTAATATGGTGGGTTGGTTATAGCTGCAAGAAGTCTTGTGTTTAAACATTTGTGATTGCTACCAAAGTTTTGTGATTAGACCGCTTAATTGACGTAAATATTATGTTTCCTTAGCCTAAAAAATAGTCTCTAATCTGTCAATTCAACAGAGTCTCTAGTTTTATAAATATATTTTATTTACAATGCACAGCTTTATAAAATCACTTTATTTATAGGATTAAATACATATTTGTATTAAGTTTGTTTTATCGCACAGATTATTTGAATTAAATAACTAGTGCTAAGTAATATTTTTTTGTGGTGAAATTTGGGTGAAATTCACAATAGAGTTAAGTCAATTCGATGCCACGATTAATCCAGTCAATAAATAGCCTAATATTAGCATTATTTTGTATTAGATGTTGAGTGGAGAAGCACGATGGGTAGGAGGCTCGGCTAGCAGTTGAACGGGTTGAGTTTGAAACTCACAGCGGTACTGTTATTTCTTTATCAGAACAAGTTGTGCTTAGTGAAAAGTCTGTAAAATGAATCTGTGAATGAATATATGTATTACTGATGATATACTGAATATTATGATACAAACCTTTTTCTGCTGCTTTGCATGATAATTTTTTAGGATAAAACTAGCTGAAAGTATTTTGATGCATATTTGATTTTTAGCATTTTTGATTTGAAAGCACCAATCACCAACCTATTTCACCACACTACTTGTATGTACCTCCATGAAATATAAAGAATATATTTTAAAATATTTAATTTGATTTTTATTTCTTTCAAACCTAAGTGATCAGCTCAGTTATGGGGGCTCCATAGCCAGAGTTAAGTTAGCCTCTCAAAAACTGGGCATACTGTATAGGGCTCGTAGTTATTTTAATAGTATACAACTGCTTACCCTGTACAAATCGCAAGCGCGCCCCACGGTTGAATTTGGTAGTCTCTGGTCTGGAGCCCCAAAACACCTGATAAAAACCCTCGACACTGTGCAAATGGGCGGTCTGTTTAATAGTTTCTCTTAACTTAAAAAACGGATTGCAATCTTTAAATCACAGGTGTCGGGTGGAAATGCTATCCTTGTTCTACCGGAATTCAATGGAAGATGCTCCGAGGAACTATCGTTATTAATCCCTTCGGCACCGGTGTATAGTCAGGAAACATGCCAAACGCGGGCCCAACATATGTACACAGTTGACATTTATCACGTGAGAACGGGTCGCTTCTTCGACTCGTTCTTGTGTTGAACAGCTCGGCTGTGGAACAATTTGCCGGTCTCTGTGTTTCCTTCTTCCTACAACATGGGTCTCTTCAAGACTAATGTTCATTCCTTCCTCTCCTCTAAAAGACCCACAGCATATCAGATGACATAGGCCCTGAAAGAAATTATTTTCCTCAGGGCCTCCTATGTGGAGTTAATGTAAAAAAAAAAACTTTTATTTGTCAATGTTTTTTTGGTATCTCGTTTATTCTTAAAATTTTCGGAAGGTGGCTTTTTATTTTGACCAAAGCAAAGGATTTGATATTGAAAATGAACAGGGAAACAGTAGGTTTAATCTATCCTGTTTTAAGCTATCAAGAGAGGCTCCATTCATATAATCAAAAGTGGAATCGAAAGTTTTAATAGCACTTCTGATTTTCTTCTTCAAACATTTTTCAAAGCATAAAGGTCAAAATTGCATCGCAAATAATTCTAACATGGATCATATTACAATGCTCGCATGTTCTCTGGAGACTCAACTTTCAGACATTTGTCTGGTTAAGGATGGTTAGAAATTGACTAGCCCCTAGGATACGACCAACTACAACAGCAGTGCAGTGAAATCATGACTACATCTACAAATGTACTGCAATATGTGGGTATTGAGCTAGGTTTTAGAAGTTTTTAACGCATTTTGTTACTGTCCATGAAAATTCGAAAGCAAAGAAGTTGATATTGTAGAAGCCTGTCAATTATTTTAAATATAATTTTCAATATTATATTTGGTTTTCAGATATTTACAAAATACTACCTGTCTTCTAGGGGCTAGAGTTGAGAGTTGGAGAATTAAGACATGTGTTAAATAATAATGTATTTGCGGATAACTGATTGAAGAAGAATATAATATATGAAATAAAGCCGCACACTGTAAATAAATTTAATAATAAAAGAAAATGCAAATTTTAGGATATGATTTATTGGAGTCCAACCAAAGATTCAATATTTTAGTCAACAAAATGGAAAAAATCTTTTAAATGTAGGTTCATTATAAACAAGGCTTAGAAATAAAGATGTATGATTTCAAATCGATGAAATATTTTGAAAAATGAATTGTTGTTATAAAGAAAATGTTATGAAAATGCGTTTTACATTAGTTATAAATATTTTGTATCAAAATCAAGTGGAAAATACAAAAAAGACCTTAAGAATATTCTTAGCCTAAGTTAATTATATTTTTCAATGGTGATAGTGTTTATTCTCCGGTCATCATCTCCATGAATTCTGAAACAAATAGAAATTTCCATCAGAGCTAAATCGAGAAAAATATGAAGTACATTTTTTTACAATTGACAGCTTATGCGGAAAAACAGTGTTATGTGAAAAAGTGATATTGCGTGTTAAACATTTTAATTGACTGCAGTGAGCATATTATAAACATTGACAGTCAAATAAATTTTATGTATTTTTATTTTATTTAGTAAAAGATTATACATTTATATACATTATTTAAGAATTTTTTTGACTGCCCAACTAGGAAGATTCCCGTTTTAGGACAGTCAAATTAGGATGAGTATTAACATAATACAGAACATGGTCTGTAAATAATATAAAAAAAACAAAACAAAACTAAAAGATTAAAACAAACTGTTCTTTGTTTAGCAAAGATTAAAAAGAATAATATTAATTACTTAGGTAGGTACTTAATTACAGAGGATTAAAACATATAGATAAAGAACAAACGTGTAAGCATTGCATATCATAGTCCTACACAGATGGGTTGTTTAAAATAAGAAAAAAAGAGAAAAGAAAAAATTTAAAAAAAAAAAAATATATATATTTAATATGGTAAATAGTCAACACATTTTATGTATTTTAATCAGTTAATTAATAAGTTTTGAGTACAATATGCATAAAAAAAATTAACACCTTATTATTTGAAAATAAAAAATTCCAGATATTGACCCTTTGGAATAACGAGGTTCCATCTATCGCGGTAACGTCATGCGATAATGGGATCTACAGTAAGCTACTTTAGAGTTCATTATCGCATGTTGTTATTCCAAAGGGTCGATAACGTATTAACCCCTCAGGCTAATTCATTCAGTTTTCGGAACAACTCATTTCGGTCTCATAGAAATCGTTATCTCCCTTACTATCGTGGTTATTGTGATTTAAACGGTGTTGGAAAGAGAAAACACCACGCTTTATATTCAAATCCCACCCGAGGCCTGAGGGGTTAAGTAATGGCCAACCTGTATTCACCGTCATTACATGCTTTGTACTGTCATCTGTGGTTGAGATTTTAAAACGGCGTCATCTGGATAATGCTTATTTCTACGTAAGAGCTCAATGTTTGTAGAGTGAAGAATAATTTTATTTACCATCGAAGTCCACTGTGCCTGAACCGTCAGAGTCAATCTCCTCAATCATCATGTCCAGCTCGTGCTCGGTGAGCTGGTCATCCAACTCCCTGAGGATTTCCTTCAGGCATGATGTGGGGATGTAGCCATTGCCTGAAAATATAAATATAATATGCATTCATACACCAATGATGTTTATTATGAAAGTGATAGCTAATTGACACATAAATGCAATGCCGTATGATCAAGCTTTTGATGAGACCAACACAATCCTCTTTCCCAGCAAGGTTATCTTTGCCTTTTGCCTATAAACTTTATTGAATGAGTTTAGCAAAATCCTGTTCGTATTGCATTTCGTCTTTCTGTAAATTTGTTTGACATTCCATATCCGTTTTAAGATGGTGGCTGTTATAATGATTCATTAGATTTTTTTTCAAAAGTGACACCGTCGTGTTTATTTCAACTTTCTCATTCACATTTTTCACCAACCTGTCTGAAGAAGACTTGGAAAAAGAATTGTCATTGCGATAGTGATGTTTTTTTGGAAAAATTATATAATAATTTAATTTTTTATAAAAAAAATTGTTACGCAAAATAATTAAGAGGTAGGTATTTAAATACCTACTTTCAAATCTTTTGATTTCAGAGGAAATTTTAGTGTTGATTTATTAAATAAAAGAAAATTAGAAACATACTTTTTGGGACACGAGTTTTCTGTTCACAGAACTGCCAGTTCTAACAAGATTCTAATTAGACATTTAATAACGTTGAAATAAATTCTTGCTTGTTCTAAGCACCACACATGTCTATGAGTTCCTTTCTTCTAACATGTTTTTATTAAGTGAAGAAGTTAATAATTCTTAAGCAAATCAATATTATTAGTTTGTATGAAAGAGCTATGAATTAGGTTGTATTAGGTTGGTACTGACCATCCTTGTCGTAGAGCCTGAAGGCCTCCCTCAGCTCTTTCTGCATGGCCTCAGCATCCTCCTCCACAATGAACTTTGCAGCCAGTTGCACAAACTCATCGAACTCCAGGCGACCAGACTCTGTGGAAAATTATCTCATTATTTCACTAATAAAGAATATTTTATAACGGCTAGTTTCATTCTCGTCAAAGTTGGCTAATTTCCCGGTCAATGAATCAACCAGCGATTTGAATACGCCAATAAAAGATACTTTAATGATGAATGTTATTCTCTAAGCGGTTCTAATGATGGAAGTTTCTCTTATATTGAAAGTTACTCTCGTGATAACATTACTCGTATAATATAGTAACTCAACGATGAAAGCTATTCTCATGATGAAATTTACTCCAGCGATGAATCTTTCTCATGTAAAAAGTTTCTCATGTGGAAAGTTACTCTCATGAAACTTATTCTCATGGTAAACGACGAAGGTAATAGCACGAGGAATGTTATTCTAATAATGGTAGTTTCTCTCGTGTTTAAGGTTACTCTAATGACGAAAGTTCTTCTCATGATGAAAGTTGTTCTAATGATGGAAATTTCTTATTATTTTTAATTGGTAAACTAATGTTTAAGACAAGATTTTTATGCATAGCACAAAGGGCAACAATTATTATAAGCAATAATTATTAGCCTGAAACACTCATCAACATTGAAAAAATCTCCCGAGAAAAGAAAAGGTGAAAAATGTAATAAGCAATAATTGTTGAATGAAACACTAGTATATATTGAATTATTTGGCGGGTGGGAGATAAACCGACGTAGCTCAGTGGTAGAGCAGTTGACCGGATATCAGAAGGACGTGGGTTCAAGTCCCGTCGGCGGCATTTATCTTTTCTCGGGAGATTTTTTCAATGTTGATGAGTGTTTCAGGCTAATAATTATTGCTTATAATAATTAATGGAAATTTCTCTCATATGGACAGTTACTCTCATGATAAAGTTACCCTAATGATGAAAGTTATTTTCGTGATGAAACTAACTCTAAATTCTAAATAATGAAAGTTTCTCTCATTAAGAGGAATATAAATGCTAGAAATATTTCGATTCTCATGCCTGCAAAATTAAAAATCGAGCGTCTTATTTGCGCGAGGCAAGTAAGCGAAAAAGTGGTTTTTATTTATTCTGTGCATAATTTTATAAGAATGAAAAATAGATAACCCCAAAAATAGTCTTAGCCATAAAGGGGTATTTAAAAAAAAGTTTCTTGTATTGTTTCATAGTTAAGTCTTGAAAAAACATTTTTTTTTGTGGTTTACGCTCAAATTTTTTGTTACGTAAATAATAATTTTATTGTAATTCCAATACATAGAAAAGCCAGTAAAAGCTTAAATTTATCCGTGGCATATTTTTTGATGTTCATATTGTAAGCCAATTTGTCGTAAAGATTAATCTAAATAGGATTTCACGTATAACTTCACCTTAAAGTTATTTTACTCTCATGAAGAAAGATACCTACTCTAACTGAAAGATGCACCTTTGATGAGATATTTGCTTTCATGGCGAAAGTTATCTCATGCTGAGTATGTTCTCGTGATGAAAGTTACTCTCACGATGAAGGACACTCTCAATATGAGAACATTAATGATAATAAATAGGTACATACTACTTTTGAAAATTAAAACATTTATAATGACCACTATTCCAGTTTTTTTTTGTACGTATGTCACGCGTGAGAAAATTGACAATATTTTTCTGTATTTTTACATACCAATATTATTTGACATGGATGAGAGGCTTCTATTTTTCAGTAAGTGGGTAAAAACCCAAGCTTTTCTTGTGAATCTTTGTATGATAGGGATTATGTAATGTGAATACAAGTAGATAATGTATAAAACTCACTGTCTGCGTCCACCTCATCGATGAGCTCCTCCAGGATCTTCTTGTTGAAGGGCTGTCCCATCATACGCAGGATGTCGGCCACCATGTCGCAGGGGATGCTCCCCGAACGCTCGCGGTCGAACCCGCTGAATGCCTTCTGGAGGACTGGAAACATCAAATTAATTATTATTTATAAGAATAATAGGTTACTCATTGAACAAGTCTTATGATCGTTACGGGTTCAAAACCTGGCATGCACATTAGTCAATAAGTAAATTTTGTTAAATAAACCGGTCAGTGGCTGAGTTGGCATCGCGTTAGGGTCCCTCCCAGGCGTCCCGTGTTCGATTTCTCAGCTGGCTAAGCCCTCCCTCATGACACAAGCAACATTTTCCGCTTACTGTGATAGTAGTAGGAGATTTGTCAGGTTATTATTAATTCATTGGTTAAATTATTAGCTGAAAAAAAAATTATCCAAAGAAAGCCATAATATTCCATACTTTTATCAGAGTCTCAAAATTCTTTCAGTGAGAGCAATTCTGTGGTACATAATTATATTTCAGCACATAAATAATCCTTTATATGTATATAAACAGGCTGGAACACAACCATAATACTCGTTTTAACTTTATTGAAGGTCTAATTATTGTATCTAAGCATACAGATAAATATGGACAAAGAACGTTAAATTACATGATTCCCAGTTGTTTAAATGTGTTACCTGCTGAAATTAAAAACTGTGCCCAAAACAAACAATTGTTGAATTTACTGAAGACTTGGCTTACTGAAAGAATTAATTTATATTAGCTTATAATGACATATGACATATATCTTATGAGATTGTAAAATTGTAATTTATGTTTTCATAATTGTTCTTTTCTCTATATTTCAGTAAAATTCCAAATTTTCATTTTATATAATTGTAAAAACGTAACTACTAACTCACTATAATAAGATCTTTAATGTAAAGAACCCGTTAGACAAACTGCTAAAAAGTATTTTTTTTTTTTTTTTTTTTTTTTTTTTTTTTTTTTTTTTTTTTTTTTTTTTTTTTTTTTTTTTTTTTTTTTTTTTTTTTTTTTTGCACAACTCGATATTAACATATTTGCAGAACTCGACATTAACATATCAATTGCACACACTTGCAGAACTCGATATTAACATATCAAATTTAAATTTAATTAAATTTCTAAAAATTAAAATGGAGTTCTACGAATTAAACACAAAAACCATTAATTAATAATTAATTAATGCTAAAAAGTAGTTTATCGGGACTTTTTGTCTTATAAATGTAAAGTGTGTAAAATAAATAAATTTAAAAAAATCGTAATGGTGCATTTTATTTGATTAATTTGTGTTAATTCACAATCAATTAATTTAAAATAGTATATTTGTGGCCCGTTCCAGAGTAGAAGATACTCTCAGTGTCGCCCTCATATAAGACCACCATTCAGAATTGAAACTTTACTTGAAATGGGTTTAGCCATGTTCGGTGACCAGATCTGAAAAGCCATGTATTCCCCACCCTCCCTTTTCTCCACCATCTCCTTTCCCTCACCACTACTTCAGCCTCACATAATTATTCCTTCCAATTAATTCCCCCTTTCAATAAAAGTGTTTTAAATTTTACATTATTGATGTGTAACCATTAACCTGCATTAATGGTTGTTTATCAGTTGTGTAAAAGTTAAAACACGTTATTAGTTCCCAATTGGAGTTGGCATAGTTTCACTGGCTCGATTCAGTTTTTTTAAATATTTTTTTAATATAAATACCTCACAAGAGTCCCAGCTGCTCCGTATGGAGCCAGTGATCAGCCAGAGGCTGAAGGTGTTGGGGAGGGGAGGGAGATAGGGAAGAGGAAGGTGGGGAAGTACCTGGCTATTCAGACCTGGTCACCAAACACGGCTAAAGCCATTTTAAGCAACGTTTCAGTTTTTAATGGTGGTCTTACACCAGGTTTATACTGTGAGTAAATAATCTTTCACTCTGGAACGTGTCACAAATATTCTATTTATTGTTTTTAATTAATTAATTGTGAATTAACACAAATTAATCAAATAAAATGCACTTATTGCCTTGAGAGCATTTGGGACTCGTGTGCAGTAGTCACATGAAAAAAGTACTGATATATTTCTTTTCGGTTTGTAGGTACATTGGTTTATTACCCATCAACTAACCTACTAACCTACTTCTATTGCCTACTTAACTGGGTACGTGTTTACGTGGAATAATTTCGATTATATTCATTTAGCGCCTTCTTTACATTACATATTTTATTGTGCAGAAAGGCCTTGACATATAGCCATACTCCCGTCGAATTTTCACCTACAGACATCATAAAATAAGATAAAAAGTGTAATTATTCCCCCCCCCCCAAGCCCTTTCAATGACCTGTGAAATTATTTTGTTTTTCAATAATATTCCGCAAAAAACGATTATATCCTAGTCCTTTCTAATGTTGTGATTTAACTTTTACACAACTACTGATAAACAACCGTTAATATAGGTTAAATGATTATTTATTAATTACGTATAATTTTAAAGACATTTATTAATAAGGGGATCTTTTCCTTTTGAAACAATTAAATGAATTCGAAGGAATAATAGTTATTCATTATTTTGTTGAAAAATGGGTGATTCTTCAAGGCTACGCAAGAATTTTTTTGTCGTTTATTTTAGAGAAAAATTAAGTTTTTTTTTTAAAAAGAGTTCGAGCTAATTTATAACATAATCAATCGAATTCAACCTCACAAAAACAAAACCTCATATTATTGTTATGATCGACAGTGGAAGAATGGACATCAGCGCAAAAAATAAATTTTTATCAATCAAAAAAAGTTATGTAGGTATAATATGTAGATATTAAAAATAATCAACTTGCAGGATAAAACCCGCTCCAGCCGGTTTTTTGTTGCTAGGCCCTGCAGGCGGATTTTGATTCCAAACTTCAAATGTCTTCCTGACCTTTACCAATTTTCCAATTTTGCCAGATGAATTTTTTTCAGAAAAATTAAAAATTACTTGATTGAAAAAATTCCGTAAAAAAAAGATTAATGTCTCACCAAACATAAAATTTAATTTTCATTGAAAGAAATTTAAGTTTGGAAACTTTTCATTTTTTATCCCGAAAAATTTTATTTTTAGAAAAAATCTCTTCTGGAAAATAGGAATATTTGTTAGCAATTATTTTTAAAGTTTTTTCGTGATATTATGAAAAGATTGGAATATTTTCTTTTGGGAATTTTTTTATTGTTATTCGGTAAAACTTGGAAAACCTGAATATTTTAGTTCGGAAATGGGTCGAGAAATTGTATAAAAGTATTTTAAACTGAAAAATTCCAAGTTTTGTGTTTTTTTTTAAATATCTGATCAGGGATGCTGTTTGAACACTCGAACGGTTCTTTTTGAAAATAACAGAGGGCGACACTTCCGTTTACAACAATCCCAAACGTGCAGTCAGTTGGGAAAATTTTACATCGAAATTGGATGACGTGTTCGCCAAAATAGATGCTATAATAAGGATATGCTAATCCGCTGCAGCTGGTAGGTACTTCTACAGTCTACACCCAGACTTCTAGACTCTCTAGGAGGAAAAAATAACGGGTTTCTGATAAAATAGAGGCACATTTTAACTTAATTTGATTGCCAAAAAATGAATATAAAAATAAAATTAATATTTCGAGCAGAGTGCGCCTGAAAAAAATCTACCTAATAAAACACAGCGGAGTTCTTTTAGTAGCTCACAACAACCGTCTATTCATCAAAGAGATATTATTTATGGATTTTATAGCATAGTTTTTATTGACTGGACATCAAAGGCTGCGAGTTTGTTATGGCATATTAAGAATGAAAAAAAGTGATAAAAATATTGCGAAGCTTTTTTTACATAAAAAAGTTTGTATGGAAAGATTGTCAATGATTCTTTAATATAATGTACATTTCATATGTTTAAAAGAAGAAAAAAAAGTAGACATTCTCCTGTTAAGGTGATCCACTAGTCCTGGAAAAATTCAAAATCGGAATCCCCGCCTCTTTTTGGGAGGGAATTAAAAATACTTGACATTTGAGAAGAAGCTTATGGAAAGGTTGGAAAAGGTATTTGAGAGTTATTTTTTACAGGTTGATTTCGTAAACGCCTGTAAAAAACATGAACTCCTTTCTTACGCATTGTTTATTATAATGACAAGGAAATTTAAAATTGATTTCACGGAACCAAGCGACGCCGAGTCTAAGGACGTCTATTCGCCACCGCAGACGAGGGGACGGGACGGAACTGGTACAAAATCGTTATGCGGACGGTATAATGTTTAATTCTCAATTCCAAATTCGTTGAACGCCGCCCTGTTTTAAACTTGCATTGTTTCGTTTTATTTTGTGAATTTCAGGGACAATGCTTTTCTATTATTTTCTAAAGAATTTAATTAGCCACATTAAATAATAAAACTTTTCCGAAAGTGGATTTATTAGTAGGAGATTTTGACAATTGAAAGTTTTTTTTTTGGGCCTGAAACTTTATTTTTTCGAGACTTATGAAAAGACTTATTAAAAAATATTCGATTATTTCCAAGTCTAAGATGGGTTCTACTCGCAGTAATTGCAGTAATTAAAGCATCTATGATATTTCTAAGCGAATAAATTTTCAAAAAAAAACTCATGATTTTGTATGATTTTGCATTATTTCGCATGGCTTCATCTTAATAAAATCATTTTCGTCATGGTCTCAAATAAAGAAGAAGATAAAAATAAGCATAAAAAAAATTGGGTCACAATTTTGAAATAAGTGAAGTTATAAAGTTCGCAAATTGCTTGTTAATTGGAACGCCCCAAAGTTTTATGAACACTTAAAGCGAAATCAGGTAATTTGGAAACTTTCCAATAATTACCTGTTAACGATCTTTCCACATTCACATCAATGAGGCTATTTGTTCAATATGTGAAGATTAAATATTCAGAGAGAGAAAACTCAGAAAGCTTGCCAAAACTTTATTTTTATTGTCGTTCTTTTCTTAACGATACCATTAACTATTTAAATAATGCCTAACTAATTCTGTTTCTAGCTAAACATGCTAGCTGGGTTTCGACCACGAAATATAAACCACATTTGCGTGTACCTATTAATAATGCCTAATGTCTTAGAGGAAGTTTTCAGTAAGATGTGTATCACATATTCCACCGGACGGTGGCTTATAATATAAGTAAGAAACATATAAATAAAATTATGTCACCGAAAACATGATGTAGTTTAATTTTAATGTTATTTTTGCGTCAAATAAATCACTTCATTCTAGCAAAAAGTTACTCCGTGTGGTCCACGCTGGTTTATACAGTAATATTACAGATAGACCTTCAGATTGTAACACAGCTTTTTTGGTAATTATTAAAATGTCTGGCGACCTTTATACTGTATAAACCGTTTGACATTTGAGATGAATTTTTGTTGGGTATATTAGTTTTTTTTGGGTATATCAAAATACGTGGTCGGGTCTGTTTATAATCACGGTTAAAAGAGAAAAAAAACAGCACAATTTATCTTTTTTTTTAATATCTACAATTCGCCCGATTTTCACGACTAAAGCTCTTAGGGGCGGTATTTCAGTATACTCAGGAACGTATCAGTTGTCAGGGTTCCTACCAGAGAGCTGAAAGCTAGCTTATAAAGCAACTGAAATAACATTTACAACCAGACTTCGCATTTTGATCTGAGTCGAGAGGTTGCGAATTTAGTGAAAAATTAAAACATAATTTTTTTAAATATTTAAATAAAGTCCCTGAATATTATACAAATTTACTTATGATATTTTATAGGTATAATATTTAGTAATATTTAGTAGGTATCCAGGTAATTTTCCTGTATAAACGCAAATAAATAGTTAGGTGTTCGGTATACAAAAAACTGGTATTCTAGGTAGGAACTCGCTAAATCAGGAAATGTTTGTTAGCCACATCGTATTGCAGGTGATTTAGTTCGGTTTATTATTGTTTACGTGTGAGTACGATCGATTGCGGAAACGTATACTAGGCCTAGCCGTTTACACTCTCGGATGTTGGCAAGCAATCGTGATTTAAAACTATCAACAGCATTAAAGACCAACCACACGCGCGATTATAATTGAATTGGATATCGAAGTGTAGTTGAAAATGCTGCAATTACTCGCCAATCAACGTTTTATTATTCTACATTAACCCCATACAATAAAATGATTTCATCTGGGTGGTGTGTGGGAGAAGAAGGTGACAAGACAATACAACACAAGACCCATGTTGTAGGATGTAGGAGGGCGGAAACACAGATGCCGTCATATCCTTAACATTTATGCTTTGACCTTCTCTTGTGATGAACTGTTCAACTTTGAACTATTCTCTTGTGTTAATTGTCAATCTAACACAAAACCCCAGAATTCGATTTAGACCCCAGAAGAAGATTTATTTTATTTGACGAAAAGAAAAGCAATATTTACAAATCGTACCAACTATTCTCCCATTGCGAGTTTCAAGTGTATAAGAAGAATATGCTCTCAGTATCGTGCTGATGAAGGACCACCATTAAAAATTGAAACGTTGCTTGCGTTTAGCCGTTTTGGTGACAAGACCTGAATCGAGAGGTACTTCCCTACCTTCATCTTCCCCATTTACTCACCCTTCCCATCACCTTCAGTATACTACCTCAATTGGGGATATCGTAGTCTCACTGGCTTCAGACGTTTGGGAGCATTTGGGACTCTAATATGTAGAAATCACATTGATAAAAGATAAGTATAGGTACCTATCTAATAATAATAAATAAATAATATCTTTATTTGGAAAACAAACAGTTTTACAAAGATACATAAAAAAGAAAGAGTGCTAAAATAAAACAGTAAGCCTAAAAACATGTTTTCGCTTTTTTTTGTAGCTGGACAAGAAAAACTTAAAAATAGTTAAGAGAAGCTAAATTAAAACATAAAGAAAAACTAAGAAAAAAAAATAAGGAGAAGCTAAATACTTAAATATGCATGTAAAGAATATAGAAAAACACAATAAAGGATAAGCTTATGATCTTATAGGAGTATAAGGATGATATGTATGTAATTAGGGAATATGTAAATATATAATAATTAAAAATATTATTATATGTACCTAATCTAGCCTTTAAGGCATGTTAAGAATAATGAAGTTGAACATTTTTAATTTTTATTTTTATTTGTTTATGTATGTCTTTGACAACTACATATAAAAAAAATGTTTTATGAATTTATGAAGGTATAGGTACCCATACGTAATGAGCTATCTTATGAATTATGTTTTTCATCACATAATATTTATAAACTAAAATGTGAGTTCACAATATGACCAATTTTTAATTTATTAAAAAAAAATTACTTTTACAAAGAACGGCTACCTTGTTCAATAAAAAATATGTCACAAAACGCCCTCCGCTAACTGTAATTTTTTTTAATATAGTTACGGATTACTCAGTTTTGAAATCTCTTTAGTTGTTGTAAAGCAGATCTTAAAACTGTTTTTGGTAAACTAGTCCCAGCGAGAGCTCGTACACACGTCATATACGTTCTTCTTCTCTCTTCAAAAAAAGACAAAAGATAATACTAAAACGATGATGTCGCACGTACGATCTCTCACTGCTTCTAGTTTAATAATCATATTGCTGAAATATATTTTGAATAGCGATAAAAAGGGGATTCGGGATGTTGCATTAATTTAGCTAAATTATGCTGTTTCCGTGTGTTTAATCGTGTAGACAGGTCAGATTCAGATGAAGCACACATGTGTAGGGGATAAGATGGAGTGGGAGAGATGGCCCAGTGCAGGGGGAGTGTGAAGGGGGAGGGGGGAGGGGGGGAGGTCATCAGCCCTCTATTTTAGTCTGATGTAAAGGTGCAATTGGTGCAGTACTGCGGCGAAACTGCATACAAAATTTCATTGCTAAATAATTAGTTCATTTTGAACTAACGTTTGCAGGTAACTAAACGGTTACTTTTTTAAACTTAGGTTAGTGGTCTCTGGAGGTGAACATGTGAGATACTTTTTTTATGAAAAAAAACGAATTAAGATGATCCAATATATATACACATATAAAAGGATATACAAGAAATCACAAACAGTTCCTTCACCAAACGAAAATCCTTCACCTTACCCAGATCACCGACAGCCTGTTCTGATTTGTGTAAAAAACATCGCCAAAATTCATGTTTTATTTTATTTTGTTAAGTTCATGCGCAAATATTAGAACAATTTCCATTCGTTCTCTTAATAACTGAATTTGTCATATAGGATTATTTTTTAAATATTTTCTAGACTCATCGAAAAATTTCCGGTTATAAGGCAAAAACCAGGATCTACATATTGTACTCGCAGTGTTTATATAATAATAATAAAAACGTTTTGTTTATTTATCATTGATTCTAATGACAAAAAGGTCACTGCTCAGCTATACATTCAGGATTTCTCCTGGAATGGAGCTGGTTTTCAGCAGTATAGGCTGGATTCGAGCCCGCAAAGTCTGAATGTAGAGTCAAGGAGTTCAATAATTATTGAACTCCAATTATAATTGCCATGCAATCTTAGTGCGATGTTAGATATACAATTTTATTTTGATACAATATTTTACATTTCATAGTACAATCCAGTAATATTGGCCTCCCTGTGTGACTTACCCTGGCTGAGCCCCCCATTTTAAAATATAAGAGTTTATTCATAATTATTTACGTACAATACCGGTGCATATTTAAATGTAGGTCAACGTACGGACGTACACATAATATTACAATGATACATTATTTATTTCTGAATGCGTCCTAATTTTGGAGTCGGCTATGGGTACCGCCACACCGGGAACCGTTTGTTCGATAACCAACCCTTGTGCCATAGATCACCCCAATTGTTTCGCTACGTTTGGTGACTTAGCAGAGGTGTCCGGGTTCATCGGGTGAGGTGTGTTTAGATGTTGGCGGTGGATGCGCCTCCCCACCAGCTGCGTGGCGAGCCGAATCGGGAGAGGCCGGTTTGGGGAGACCCATTTGATCTCTCCAGCTGCTCTGTCTCGACCCATCGTCTTGCACCGCAACGGGATGGATGGATTCATACTTCCGTCGCTCCTGAACACACTGGCCTCTAGATTCCTACCCAACCATCATACCGTTTTCCTTTCCAGAACTTCTTCTCTTTCATTTCCTTAAAAATACCCTCTATGAGAGAAATTATTTTCCTAATGATCCTACTGTGTGGGGTTTAATTTGAAAAAATAAATTTAAAAAAAAATGCGTTCTAAGTGTCAAAGATACCATCTGAATCACAATAAATTGAGAAGTAATCGATATTACAGTCAATATTCTTTTTTTTAATCTCGATGCTCTTGTGGATTTGCATTGAAGTGTTGACTCTAGCCACTCGTTAGTCTATAAATATAGCAGAGTTTGGCAGGCGGAGCTATATTGTTTTCAGCTCTCCTGTCGTCTACATACTTAATTACCGACAAACGTTTTTTGTGGAGAAAGCGTATTTTATTAGACAGCCAAACCTGTGGCTTGATTAAAATATACACTGAGATGTACAACCACATACCCTAGGGAGGATCGTCAAACCATTTTAACGAATGCGGATGCGTCGGGGGTCTCTAAAGATGCGCATTCGATTGTGTCATATTACTGACATAAAAAAATGCGTAATTGCTTGTTTGAAATTTTAAAAAATGTTTCATAATATATTTATGGTTTGTAAGTATTAAAGTTCCTACTTACAAATCTTATGATTGCAGAGGAAATTTTGTATTTGATTTATTCAACAAGAGAAAATTAGAAAATCAGAGAAAATTGATTTATTCGATAAGAGAAAATTAGAAGCATGCTGTTTGGGCGCACGGTCTACACTGTTCACAGAACTACAAGTTTTATATATTTTTGGATACATTAGAGAAAACTTTTGCTGTTACTGTCGCTCTTACTTCCCGAATACTGAGCAGAAGGGAAAATCGTACCTCAGGCTGAAAATACCTAAATATCGTCAAAATCGAGGTGTCGTATTCCCCATTTTTTTCCCCCAAAAGTAGACCAATTTTTAAGATTTTTTTACTATCTGTATCAAAAGAAAATACTCCATATCTGTAAGTTTTGCTTTTTTTAAATTACATAGTTTAGTTTGTATACTGAACGTCTGTTGATGGCTTACAAACCTGGCAATTTTACCGATTTTTTGAGGGTTCTAAGTCCTATAAGAAGTAACATATCAAAAAAGGAAAACGTACCGACACGCTAGTGGTCTATATCTGTATTATATTAAAATATATATATATTTGCAGTGGGGTCAAAATCCAGAGAGGAATTTGGGCAATATGTTTGTATGGACTAAACGCCGCCCTGTTTCCTCTTAAGATGGTAACCGGCAATTACGGAAGTTTTTTATACCACACCTTACCACCTTTTTTCATAACATTTTTATTACCATAATAAACTTTGGTATTTTTTGCCAATCATTCTACCCTTTTTTCACACTATTCTTTTTTCACGTTAGAAAAATAACTGTGATAATGGCTTCCATAATTTAATACTTGTTCTTCGCATTCGAAGGACTTTCTAAAGATAAGTTATTTCAAATGTTTTTCGTAAAATCATAAGTCCCAAGTTGATGTCAGCATACTACTACATTCGAAAAAAGATACCTACATAGGTAATATCCACTTTTTGAAAAAAGATACCTATGTACATAATATCCACTTTTTGAGACCTTGGGAGAAAATTATTTACACGTTGACGGTCCAGCCTAACAATGTACAAGCATCTATTATTTACAAAAAATGTAAACCTACTCGCTCTACCCACAAACCTGCAATATTATTTAATACGAGGAATAATATCTTCTGGTTTATTAATGCGGTTTTTTCGGGTTCTTCTGGTTTATTAATGCAGTCGGGTTAGTTACACAATTTATAACTCACGAACGGCTGGACTGATTTTTATAATCTTTGATTTGTTGGATTTGTCTCCGCCCGAGTAGCAGAATAGCTATTAAAACATCGGTAAAATTCACGAAAGAAAATTATGATGAAAATACTTTTCCTCATACATTTTGTATGGAACGAATTCTCATCTTTTGAAAGAGCTACAGCAATATTGTGATAAATATATCTAATATTGGATAGATAGTGAGTGATTTCCAAAAATTTAAAAAATCAAATGTCATTGTCCTGATTGTTTTGCTTTAGTTCTTAAACATATAATGCTGCCCCTCTTTCTTACACACTAAATGTCAATAGTCGAAAATGAGACAAATGTCTGCACCCCTCTAAACGAAAAATACAATAATTATAATAAATTAATCTCCCTTACACGAATAAAAAAATTAAACGCAATTCCCCAAGTGGATAAGTAAGGTAATTAAACAAAACACGGACAGTTGCGCATCGATAATTGCTTCATCGTGTAATTTTTTAACTTAATAAAAATCTGAATTTAATTCGGCGAATAAGTTAACACAACAGTTGATATATTAACTAGTTTTAAATAAATGAAAAACACAGAAATACATGGTGTAAAGTGTAAAGGAACGTACTTGACTTGGTTGGCTTGACCTTCTGACAAAATAGGCCCCAGTACTGAGGGGTTAAACAGTGATTCCTCGCATTTTTTGGAGTAAAATACGTAAATGAAATTTTGGTCTCCGGTGACATGTTTTGATTTTTTTTCTTCCATATGTCACCACTGGTCATTCAGCCGAGTAAACGCCCAATCCCTCTCCCCTAACTCTCCAATACCTACTGATTTTTTTAATGTTTAAAAACATCAAAAATGTTGCCGGAGACCAAAATTTCATTTACATTTTTTACTGCATGTAATGTCAGGAATCATCGGTTAAAGTAAGTCAGAACGTCCCTTATAATAAAAAATAGCAAATTATATAATAGCAAAATAAGGGAGATAAAAAGCTTCACCCGTGAAAGGAAAAAAGAGATTAGTCAAAATAAGATCTTACAATTTGAATACCAATATTACGTACGCAACCTTTCGTCTTTGCTATATTTTTCAAATAATTGTGAATAATATCACAGATATAACTTTTCCTTGTGAAATGAAAGAGTAAGAAGAGGGGTGCCTTATTATTCTAGATTATGACATTAAATACCTCGAATGGAACACACCTTGGCCTTGAGAATAACCCAGTAACAATGATTTTTATAAAAACATAAAAAAGGCATTAAGGTTGTAAAAATACTTTTCAATGTTGAATTACCTACACTACACGAACTTTTTCATGAATACAGATGAATTACTTCTTTGGAGAATGATGGGAAAACATTTCAGTTTTCGTGAGAATAAAATAATGCTTGTTTTTTAGCCATTTTTTTTCCATAAAGTTAAGTGTCAATTTAAACTTTATGATAACACCGCAATTTTAGTAGAGTGTAAGTTTTTTTTTACATTAGCTCCACATAAGAAGCCCTGAGGAAAATAATTCTTCTCAGAGTCTATGTCATCTTTTAGTAGAGGGTATTTTTTATTAAAGGAGGGAGGAAGTTCTGGGAAGGAAGAAAGCTATGAAGGGCGGGTAGGAATCTGGGGATTAGTGTCCAGGAGTGACGGACGTATGAGTTCATCCCTCCCACTTCGGTTCAAGACGACTTTTTGAGAGAGTCCTGCTGAAGAGGCCAAAAAGTTTCCCTTAACCAGTCTCTACTAATCTGCAGATGCATTAGCCGCCATGACCTGGACAAACCTTACCACATGAACCCAGGCACCCTTGCTAAGTAACCGAACGTAGCGAACCACTTGGGGTAGGCAGAGATGTTAGTTGTCCAATAAATGGTTCCGGGGGCGGCAGTACCCATACCTGCCTCCCAAATTATGTTTTATTTGAATTCTAAGTTCTTGTGAAAGTACTTTGCCTTGTGGATTATTCATTAAAAATAACTAATAACTTGTGGCTAGAGAGTTTTTCGACACGCGTCGGTTACATAAATTATTTTCCATTTTGAAACATTTCACATAATCCATTTATACTTTTTTGATAAAGGTTTTCTCAAGATTCACATTAAAGTATCCATCTATTTTTTTTAAATCGCCTCTGATTACTTAATCTGCCCTCGTTTTCTAAGTTTAAGCCATTGTTTACGTCAGGGTATTTCTGGACTCGAGCATGGCTTATTAATTCCACATTATGGCGCACACCCCATTTATTTATTTCTCTATGGACAACGTAAATAACCAAGGCGGACGAAAAAGTTCGATATTAAAATGGAGCGATCGGAATAAATCATTGGATCGGATCCGCGAGTGACGCAACTTCTCCGCTACCGAAGCGATGATCTGCGATGGGGCTGTGGTGTTTTATTATTATTTATAAATTGGGCTTCATCTCTGTTTTTGGAGTTAACGCTTTAAAGTGTTCTTTAATTATTTTAATCCTGAATTCACTAAGTAGGCAGTTTTTACAATCTGATTGCACAATAGACTTTTCTGGATTACTGCCCGCAGCCAGTGGACGATTCATTGTTGTGAGATTGTAGTAAGTGGGAGAAATAAATGGGAAAGGGAAGAGCACGTGAACCCAAAAATTCAGATCAAACATAGCTAAAAACATATTATACCTACTGAGTGGTGGTTGAGGCCAGGTTTCAGTCCCGACCTAAAGAATCTCACCGATCTTATTAATGAATAGTTTTGTAACAAAGATTTCGATCACTGATAAATGCAATGCTCTCGGCTTTAAACATCCCGATTTTTAAATAAATACCGAAGAAAACTGAAAGAGTTCCACAGTCCTAAGTTAATTATACTACGGTACTCTGTTAGGGAATATTGTGATCTGGATTTAAATGGAAAAATGAAGGAAAAAAGGTGGTCATCGGAATCTTGCTAGAAACAATTAGTTACAAAACTAAACAGATCCTAATGTTCCTAACTGGAAGCTTAACCGTTGTGCAAAGGAGGTTATATAAATATATAGATGAAATTATATTTTTGTGAATTTGTCGTTCGGCATCTAGTGTAAAGTCATAACATCTTGAAACTATCATATCGTGTAAAGTCATATCATACTTGTACATTCTAGAAAAATATATATTATGTTTGGTCAGGCACGTATTATAATTCTAACACGCCTATTATCGGTTAGCTGGGACGGTATCAGTAGGTACCAAATCGAAAAAAACGGAGACTCTACTCAGAAAAGTAAAGTTCACAGTTTGCAGCGAAGCCATTTGGGACTTTTCTACGCATTATCTCCAGTTTTTGTCGATCCGGTACCGATACCGACCCGGTGCACGGTGAGACGACGAGCTTAATAATTAATTAATCGAGTGTTTTATTTATTTTTTTCGAATTGTGGGGAAGCAATCACAACAAATCCCCGGAGTTTTATTATTCTGACAATGCGGCGACGGAGGAGACTCGGGTAAACACAATGGATGCTGCGGTATTTTTATTGATTGTTTACTGCATTCGTTCAGGCATTCAATATTCAGTAAAAATCGCGATAAAATTACTGTCCGTTTTCATTCTCCTATAGCTCGTTTCACGCCTATTTCCGTTCCAATTTGAATTTATCGCGCCAACTGCTTACGAATTGACGAAATCTACATTTGTCTGCGGAAAATGTTAGAAAGCCGTTGTTTTTCTCAGAGAAGTGACTGTTTTAATATATGTATATTGTAATGTGTTAAAATTGTATGCTGTACACAAGTTTAACCATGAAGCAGAAAAACGTAAGTGCGCTGAAACAGTAAACAAAAGAAAACTTGATGTGCATCAATTACGCAGCACCTAGTTTAGATTTTATGGATAAAAGAATATATTTTTAAAAAGTTGACTGTCAAGTTGAAACTTGCAACATGAAATTGCACAATTTTTCTACGTCAAAGTAAACTGTTTTTAGTTAATGTTTTGATGAATACAGAATGAATAAAGTTTTTGATTATTGGATTTTTAACACATTTTATACATCTCAAACCGCAAAAGGTGCATAAAATGATCTGTGTCTTGCGAAATTAATTTTCACTGCTTTTATTATGATCGCAATATAAATGATTGACTACATATTTGTAAATATGTTTTCACAACCAGCTAGCGTGGCCACGTTCCGATTAACTAATTTGGTAATTGATTTGCTTTCCTGGTCCCAAAATAGACATCAAATTTCGTTCCGTTTTACTAAAGCGAGCTTTTTACAGCAGTTCTGGTAAAGCTTTTATCCCGGCTTTAGGTAGATACTGTAGATATTTCAAATAGGCACTCGAGTCAACGACCGTTTAGGGAAACCGCATGAAGTAACGTGCCAATTTAACAAGATGTTAATCGGGCCAATTTTCTATTTTCATATTTTCCAAGAGTAAGTGTTTGATCGAAATGTTATGGAAAGCCCATACCGCAGTTCTGGAGCGATATAAAACGTGTTAATATATATATATATTTTTTTTTCTTAATAAAAATAATATGTTGTGCTAAATTAATACAAGTTTACTTTACAAAATATTATATTTATTGGTCATGAATACCTTATCAGCAAATAGGAACTCTTGTGCTCGATAAAGGAACCACGAATCTTACTTTGGTTGCATTTTACAATTATGATTTGCATAAAATTGAAACATTGTTAGTTTTATTTATTTGTTGTGGTTGGTTGATAATATATGACAATTTTGAAAAGAGATTGTTTTAATTTTTGATGTTTTGTAAATATAATGGTTTTGGATTTGAGTTGTTACCCCAATAAAACATACTACCAACTTAACAAGTCTCTTGCAAATATTACCACTTCATGTGAAAGAGGTAATTACCTACCTACCTAATTAGAGGAGCAAGTGGGAAAAACTTTCACTGTTATGTTGCAAGGGGTTTGAAAAGTTCATGGCTAATTTTGGTGAGAAGATGTATTCATTAGATTTAATGATTAAGGAACTTTAACTTCCTCATTCCTTCCTACGCGTAACGCGTAACCCTATCTGCCTCTGGCTACTTCTAGCAATAAGTAGGATGCTTGTGGGATGATTACATTTAAAAATTTTGTCCAAAATTAGGATGCGTTTACATTGTCACACTGTTTAACAGTAAATACTATACAAATGTTAAAAAAAGTCTTCCCAAAATCATACGTTGTGTACAAATGTGTAAACAGTGTTATTTTGGAACGTCTTTGCAAAGAACGGAATAATACATAGGTCAGTTCAGTAAACTTTCTCGAAGCTCGTTTGTAAACAATAACAAAATTTCAGGAGTTTGTGAAAAGAATTAATATGACTATAATCATTTCTCGCTTTGGCATCGTGTCAACTAGTTTAGATTGGATTGATTTCTCGGGGAGATTGGGAGTATTTTGTAAATAAAAGCGAGAAAGCTATTATTTCAAAGTTGTTGATTAAAAAAGGAAACATTTGATTTCGAAAGGAAAGCTAGACAATAGGTGTCTGTTTTCAAGTCAATGAGAACATTTTTATGTTTTAATATGCGTTAAATGTAAATTTAATAAAAGTAACAAAATTTACTCACCGGCAATCTGTTCTGGGGGAAGATCTTCCTGTAACACGAAAAATAAACAAACTAATAATTATATTATTACAATCTAGTGACATTAATGTACTTAGTTATAGTATTTTGGATTTTACTACTTAGGGCCTTATATTAAGATTATTTATTTTAAAGATGTACTGGTACTGTTGTTTGACAGGAGGATTTTTGGCGGGAAAACACGGTTGCGGAGGCATTTTAGATAGGTTTTTAGGTTGACGTTTTGAGATGTTTTTAGGATTATAGATTCGCTGGATGTTAAAAAAAGAAATTATTTTTAATTAAAGTGAAGGCTTATTTTTTATTTAAAAAACATTCATGTGTTGATGTTCACTTGCTATATATTCATTCTGAGATCTTATTTTATGTTGTGTTGATTCACTTGAAAACTTTATGGTTATTATTATTTTCAGTCAGCGTTATTTTACAAAACATATACATAGTATAAACTTAGTAGAAATGTGCGCTAAATTTAGAATTAAAAAAAAGATTATCGTGAATGCGTTTAAAAAATCGTCATTTTGCATTACAGTGTCACTCTTTGAAAAGTAATAATCGAGTGGCTCGTATGACGTATTCCATATCAATAACTTGAAATTACATATGTTACTAATTTTATTGGCATATTATTATTAATTTATATGGCCCAGCGCGTAAAAAGATGAAGCTAAAATTTTTAAATATCAGTAAGGCTTAACTAATGCATTTACACGTTTTCATACACATTAAGGGAACGGATAAAATTAACTAATAATATACCTACTGATGGTAGTTTTTTCTTTATTGTTCCATAATGCAAGTAATACTTAAGTTAATCCCCGAATTTATTGTATGCTAGATTTCTTAACTTTTATGCAAATGAACAATCGTTAATTTAATCAAAATGCCATCAGCAGTAAATCTAAAGAGATTTAGGACGGGTTGTTTAAAAAATATAAACAAATTCATCAATTTTTTAAAGTTAATCTTCACGGTCTGTGGAAGCTTCATTAGGCCAGTTGCTTCACAAAACTGAAATAATCACAGAACTTGAATAGAATGTTCACAGAACGTAAAAAAAACGAAAAATTAACTTAAAAATTTGAAGAGTCGTTAATTTTTTTTTGGAATAACCCTTCCTAAGATAGGCAGGTTTTTGATTAGCCTTGATTATTAAAATTTTTAAAAATGGTGGTAACTTATATTACTTAACTAGTACCAAATTGTAATGATTTGGAATAAATTATAAAGAATTTCTAAGCATAAAACGAAACATAGACATGCGTTGAAGATGGGTAGACGTTTGTACATATGCAAACCTTGGATTTGTTATTGAAGTAGGTACTAGCTTCACTCTAAATATCGTTAATTCATTCATAAATGTCAATGAAAAAAATTAAAAAGATTTTGCCATCACTTCAGAAAGTCAGTCTACTGTGGATAATTTATTTAATGTTCGTTTACTATTAATGTTTATTAAAGGCAGCATTTATAGCTCCTAATGATTTCTTTTGAGCGTAAATTCCGTTTATCACGATCGTAATTCACTATTAAGATGAATCTCTCTGAGAGGTTTCTACCAGACACGATCCTATTCATATCTATTTCAATTGGAGTAAAACCGAATGTGAATTATTATTTCCTTGAATTATTTGACGTAGATCTTAACAGGTTGTCATAAAAACTTTTTAATTTATGTTTTTTTGACTTGAAGTCTCTTTGTATTTAGGTAATTATTCCGTTCTTAGTAAAAAAAAATGTGGTGTAAGATGACAGTTTGTTCTGAAAAATAGTTCACTTTAAAACGGGTTCAATTTAATAAAGGTAAAACAGTATTTTTTAATATGCACGATTTAACTTCTTTAAAAATGCGATTATTTCTGAATACAAATGCATATCAAGATTACGACTGGAGGTAGTTTTACAATTGAAAATTGTTATGAAAAAATTAACAAATTGGCAAAAAACTATTTTTCATAAATCCACCGAGTGACCCGTCAGTGGCCGAGTTGGCACCGTGTTTGGGTCCCACATAGGCATCGTGTTTATTTACTTGGCTGGATAAGTCCTCCATCATGACGCAAGCAACATTTTCAGCTTACTGTGGTGGTAGTATGAGATCTTCAAATATTGTCAGGTTACTCGTAACCGAGATTATTTGTCTCTCTTAAAAAAAAAACTCACACTATCAAATTTTATATTATTTTGTTAAAATAAAATAAAATATTGCATTTGATTATATGAGAACCTTAACGTGTTCGGGTTGAAATGTGTGGAATTTATTTAAAAATAATTTTATATCAATAATCAAATTAATCTTAAATATATGCAAAAAGCAAAATAAATTCAGACACATAAATCTCAACATAGTACAGCTTCAAAACGATGAATTTATCCATCTTGGTGCGAAATGAACATTGTGATTAATTATGATGTTCTACGAGTAGAAGTTTCACACACAAATAATAAATCAATAGATATCACAACAACAGGACGATAACAAAAAATAACACATTTCACGCACCATTTTGAGGGTAAGTTTGGGCAGTAAGGATCACAACAGGAAATGGGTAGCACGGAACGCGACGGCTGATAGTTTGCGATGCCTCCCAGAGCGGCGCCGCTTTTATAGGGCGTCGCGGCGGAACCAGCAGGAAAGGCGGGTATTTTGGTAGGACCGTATAGTAAGGAGTAGCAAACTGTACACGACTGTGTGCTGTATACTGTATTCTGTGTACGTGACTGTATACTGGGCTCGATCTGTATAGCGGATCACAACAACTTGACTAAACTGACTGCAGAGAAATGCATTCAACAGTTCAGACAACGATGTACTCTACTCGGAATGTCAACAGTTTAAAATACTGTTACAGATCCGTAAACACAATTTAACTTTAAAATATATGTTAATTCATTTTATTGGAATAACTTTTTTAATAACTTTTTGAACGTCATATCCATCAAAGATTATTCTTTAATAAGATGTGAGCCTTTTTTGTTCCAGTTATTACCAGCATACTAACCGTACTTATAAAGCGTACGAACCTGGTACTCTGGCACCAATGCGTGGAGCGATTGTAAAATATTGTAAATTTACGTATCCTTTTAGATTAGATTATATTTTTTTCCATTCTTACATTTTTTTGTATTATTTCACCCACAATGCTAGGCATGTCTCTGTGTTATGGTGGGTGAAGTTTACAGATGGAAATTTTATATAATATGCTGGAATATAATAATTATTAAATTATAAAATTTTGATTATGTTAAAAATATTTTATATTGTAATTAGATTATTAAAATTGAATAGGGAATGTGAGAAATGTGTGAACGGGGATTAGGTGGTTAGATTGTAAAATGTGTGGGTATTGTGATTGAAATGTACTGCAGATATAAGTATCTAAAGGGTTATTTGTATTTTGAAAGTATTGTTAGGGTGCCTCGATGTCGGCTTCTAAACCAACACCAGGGCCCAAAACACGTCCCTGACTAGCTCTCAGCGGGACTATGGTACTCTCTATTCAGGGGGGTGGGCAGCTCAAGGCTAGGGAACTTCTCTCCATCCTCCGGTGACCCACGGGATCCTCACTGGTCAACAATCCTCCCGCCGTAGCAGAATAATAACAATGTTAAATCATTTAGACATGTATTGTAAACTCAAACACATACATAGGTTTCTACAGTACAATTCAATTACAAGAAAAGCAAATTACACAAACCTAGCTAAAGTGTTTAACTCTCTCTGACTCTCTCTCAAAACGAAACTCTCCGAGTCGTGATTTCCGCGGGGGCCCTACATTTCACTGAATTACGGACAACATTTAAGGAGGAAATCAAGATACAGCTTACATGTAGGTTGGCAGGAACCTCGTCTCATGTGGCAGCTTCATCAGGCACTTTCGTAGTCTAAATAGACCGAACTATAGTGGCAAAAGACTGATTCTACTCAAAAGTATTTCAATAATACATCGCGGCCCCATTGAATTGGGTCCGCCGGCTACAGGTGAGCCGCAAGCGTGCGTTCTCAAAGGCGCTCAGATCTCTTCTGGGGCGAGCGCAGCGGGAATGCCGAGTGGCAGGGCACGGGGGAGAGGCAAGGAGAAACAGGATACGGGGCGGGGAGAGGCGGCGGCCGAGCCGTGTGGACTTGTGCTGTGTTCTGTGCTCTCGTATTTACTCGCTTCAGGGGCGTATCGTAACACTTCCCCCCGCGCTTGGAAAAAAAGCGACGTGGCAATGGAGCTGTAGGAAAAAAAAATCCTCTTAAACTTTCATTGGGGTTTTTGAGAGATTCGTTGCTTGAGAGATGCCTAGCTAGAACATGCAATTTATGTTATAGTTTAGGTCACAATGTTTGTAGGGAATGGGTGAGGGGTGCATACAATGTTTGGAAAAGAACAGTTTTGGTGAAAGTACATGGTGTGAAACAACATACAAGATTATGCAATTGAAAGATGACAATACATGGTTATGCAATTGAACAAAATAACAATACATGGTTATGCAATTGAAAAATAACAATACATGGTTATGCAATTGAAAAATAACAATTCATATTTGTACAATCGAAGAACAAAAAAACAAGAACAAAAATGCCTGTGTGATTCTAAAGTTTCATTGGTCTGGGAGCTAAGTTTGCGAAGCGTGGATTTGTTTGGTTTCGGAGAATTTCGAAGAGGAGGACGTGGTTTCACAGATTCTAAGGATTACATTATCACTGTAATCAGACCCCTTTGAGATAACACTCAAAAGTACACTTGGGCCTTAGAAAACACTTGGTTTTGTCGAAGACGTCGAAGTTCATGAAGTGGAGACTGTGGTTGCTGTGCCGCGACTATGGTTACAGAGGTCATTGAAGAGGAGAATCCAGTGTCTGCAGACATGCCAGTACGAATCCTAAAGTGTTATTAAGGTAAACACGGATCGTATATAATGGTTATTGAAGCATAATGTAGCTCAACATAACTTGTATTGGTACGCATTCAGCGAATACTGGAAGTCAAGGTAATGATGGTTTACACATGACGATATATGCGTCACTGCATGACAGCGCAAGAGACGACATGGTTGGCATCGATAGCAAGAGTAAGAACAAACCTAGGAGCTAGCGTGCCCAAAAGGTGGTTCAGAGTGTCATAATGTATAGTGGGACAACTCAACTTGCTGTGGCACGACAAAACAACATACATATGGGCGGTATGGTCTGTGCTTTCAGGAACAAATGCGTAGAAAAATGGCAGCAGGAGGGACCTAGTAACCACAGCGCGTGCTGTCAGGAAGTGGAGCTCAGCTTGGCTGTTGGTGATGACATCCGCCTGGGCTTCTTTTTAATCCGGGAGAAATTATTATTAGAGCAAAATTCTTGAAGTTTACCTGCCTAGGGACCAATGAAGAAAAGGTTTGGAGAGAAACAAAATGTGTCCAGATAATGAAATAAACGAAGTTTTAACCACCGACCCAGAGAGTGACGAAGAGAGAGTTTTCTAACTAAATTGTGATTACATGAACATTTTCCTTTACCAGGATGACTTGGCGTTTGCCGAGTGACAATATGTCTTGGTTAAAAAAAACAACCGGCCTTCCATGGCCTATGTTAACATAAAGGTGGTAACATTTTTGTAGAATTTCAACGAACAAGACAAAGAAGTCGTGAATGAGTCACGGTAAAAGCAGAGAAACCAATTCATGAATAAAGGTTGTCAAAAGGAGACAGACGGTACGCCAAGTGCATATCGTACATATCCAACATTCATGAATGTGTTTCGTAAAATTGAGAAAAAGAACAAAAGGTGAGACATATGCAGAGAGTGAGGGAGAAAGCCTGCTGATAATTGGTTAGTTTACCGATTCGCACTCCCAGTGAGGGCGAATTATGGTTAACAACAGATTTTCCTCTTCATAACATATACCTGAGAACATGATGGTGAGGAGAAAGGAAAGGAAAAGGAAAGGAGTTGAGTGACGAAACTTGCTAGAGACTGGACTAATTTCCACTTCAAATTCCATGTGAGAATAAAACATGATCAACCAGCAGATTTCCTGACTCTTTACAATTGTTAAAAGGATGAGGAGAAATTTGAATACACATTAACAAAGAGACTAATCTTTTGCGTGTATTGGGCAAAAGATTAGGGGTCATTTTAAAAACTCCTGCGTGATTGTGAGAAAAGACAGACCCTTGCTCCAATTTCACAAACCTGGGGGTTTTCTTATCCGTTCCCCAGACAACGAGTTGGGTGGTTTTGTGCTCAATCGATTAACTCCCACAGCACTATGCCCCATAGTTAGCAGTGAAGCTACAAACTAGTCCTTTTGGGATAGTAGATACTCCTGGGCTTCTTTCCTTTTTGCAAAGAAGTAAAAAAACAGGAGGTCCACGGGCATTGGCGTTGAATGACAACAAAGGGTTGTGGACTACATTTCGTAGATCGCACACAAAAGGTTTGATATTATTTCGTTCGCACGACTCATGGTAAGTGTTTTAACGTCTCCACGTATAGTGTATAAGAACATGTAAGTACATACAAGATAAAACTCAATTATAGACAGAAGTCAAGAGTTTATACAATGCCTCTTAAAGAAGATGGCAAGGCCGATATTATGTCGTTCGCACGAATCACGGTAAGTGTTTTAACGTCTCCACGTCTCGTGTACAAGGGTTGTACACAATTATACATACAAGCGGTACTCATGACAAATGAATGACACACGACCAGAATACAAAAGCGGTACTCATGACAAATGAATGACACACGACCAAAATACAAAAGCGGTACTCATGACAAATGAATGACACACGACCAAAATACAAAAGCGGTACTCATGACAAATGAATGACACACGACCAAAATACAAAAGCGGTACTCATGACAAATGAATGACACACGACCATAATAGATTGTACAGAAAGGGTGGTACTCATGACAAATATGTCACACGACCAACTCAATAACATTTAGCTATGAGCAAAAGTGATTATGACGAACTTCTCGTATCGTGGCAGGTATTTTAAGGATCCCTCCTATAACGGTGGATGTTCTAAGGATCTCTCCTATGACGGTGGGTGTTCTAAGGATCTCTCCTATAATGTAACAGGGTTACGTTTAAATACAACACAATAAACGTTAATGATGCTTGATTTTAACACATTTTATAAAGATTCGTTAGATTAACTAACTCCGTAGCCCAAGAGCGTACGACAGAGAAGATAGACAATTTGATGCTACTTCATGTGTTACAAAATACAAGGGTGATGGCAGAGTATAATTCTACTTACACCAAGTATTTAAAACAAAGACAGACCTATAATGGTTTTACATACTGTCTGTTGTGGCAACCTGCAGTGAGGAAGACCAAAGAAAAGGGACCAATTACGGTTTTACATACCCTTTGTGCAGTTACAAACATACCAGGTTATGTGCAATTTGGGTTGCAAATACTTGGTTAAATGAACACCTAAAAGTTGTGAATTCCAAAATCAGGATAACCATAAGGTTTTATTAACCTGTCTCGTAGGGTTGAAACGTGTCATATAAGACATACGTAACGTACAAGCAAAAAAAAAAAAATAACAAAAAGGTGGCTTTGTTATAACAACCAAAGACCGGATGATTCGGTTTTACGTACTTTAGTTGAAACGAGCCAAATTGATTTATATACAGGGTTATAAAGACCAATCATTGGTTTTATAAATACAAGTTCCAAAATGGACGTGTCGATATCCAATTTTGGTACAAGAGCATGAATTTGGGTAGGACGCCATCAATTTTTAATTTAAGAGGAAAAAATTGAAAAAAACTTATATACACGAGGGGCGACTATGTAAGTAACCACTGTTTGATTTTCATGCTAGAGATACCTCGGAAGGTTTTACAACTCATGATGAACAAAATAAAAGGAAAAAATTGTAAAAATAGTTAACTGGTTCTGAGTCGGAATTTAACACTTTGGAATTTACAAAACCCGACTTCTAGAACGACACGCCGATGGGCAATTGTCAACTACTTTACATGAACAAAATAAACAGGTGAGAAAGTTCCTTTCCACACGACAAAAATGCAACAAAAAAATAGGAGAAAAATTACAAAATTACATGACACGGCAGGGTATGACATGGCATGAACATTGCATAGTGTACGTGTTGAGACAATAAATGGGCTCGCGACTTCCCAAACATTGAAACTCGAAAAGTGTCTCCGTTCCAAAGTGATCAGTTTTAGAACAGGTGAAAAAAATAAAAGAAAAAAATGCCGTGAGGGAAAGAAAAAACAGTGCAAAAACAACATTTGAAAGTAACTTCAATGAGAGTACGCATTAATTTACAAAATAATTTACAACTTGTTTCATTTACGAAACGATGGGCATGTGATTGACACAATACACGCCTGACGTAGTAAGACTCTGTAAGCTTACAAAAAAAATGTGATACATACTGGATCATTTTACGTTTGCTGAGATAGTGGGGGCAGTTTTACTTGACTCCTCACTTCCAGACTTTACAATGTCCTTAATGTGGTAATTACCAATGTGCTTTCCAGATGAGTCAGACAAGGAGTACACTAGGTCTGATATTTTCCTTAGGACTTTGGCCTTCACGAAACGTGGTGCCAGCTTAGCAGAGAAATACATGGCTCCTTGGGAAAGTGTGTTGTTCTTTCTCCAAACTATGTCTCCTGTATTGAAGGTGACATGTTTTCTACGTAAGTTATATCTGTCCGCACTCTTTTGGTGAGCCAGGAGCAAAGCATCAGTGACTTCACTGTAAATGGCCGACAGTTCTTCCAAGCGATGGGCATAGTCTGCGGTAGGGTTGCTTGTGGTGGCGGATGACGTAGGAAAGTTTGTGTCCCTATGTAGAGAACCATGGACGACTTGTTCCATACCGTGTTTTAAGAAGAAAGGTGTGTAACCAGTGGCCAGGTTAACAGTGTTGTTCATAGCGGCCTGAATTTTATCTAGGTTTTTACACCAAGTGCGTTGGTCTTTATCAACTAGAATAGCTAGAGCTGTGTTGATTGTTTGGTTGTAACGTTCGACAGTGTTATTTTGGGGAGTGTACAAGGTGTTATAATAAATGTCCTTGATTCCGTATTTGGCAAGAAATTCTTTGAATTCCTGGGCAATAAACTGTTTTCCGTTATCAACAGTTACGGTTCTGGGTGTTCCGTAAGGTATAAAAATGTGTTTTTCCAGAAGTTTGATGATGGCGGACGCGTTGGCTCTTTTTAAAGGGAAGATCCAACAGAATTTGGTGAAAACATCCACTACACTAAGTATGTGCATGTGTCCGGCATAACTTCGAGGAAAAGGTCCGACGAGGTCCATTGAAAATGACTGTAGGGGTCTGTCGGCGCGTTTGGGGTTACCCATTAGGCCGGCAGGTGCTGCCGTGCTATGTTTATAAGCTTTACAAGTTTCACATTTAGAGATGTAATTGCGAATTTGTTTGAAAAGACCAGGCCAGTAATACTTCAAGGAAATCTTTTTATACGTCTTGAAAGTTCCTGGGTGTATAGAGTCGGGAGCACTATGATTGTCAATTATTATTTGTTCTCTTCCTTCGAGGGGAACGACAAGTTTCCAAGAGTAATCTTCGAGGATGGATAGTGGTGCCTTGCAATTACGGTATAGTTGTCCTTCTTTTATGATAAAATTAGGAAACTTTTGTTGATTATTTTTACAACCTTCGAAGATTTTCAAGTACCATTCATCTTTTGTGGGTGGAGGGGGGGCAATTGTGTCAACATTTAATGAAGCCAATTCAATTCTTGAAAGAGCGTCAGGAACAATATTGTCCGCGCCTTTACGGTGTACAACATCAAAATTGAATTGAGACAAACGGGAGGCCCAACGAGCGAGTCTACCGGAGGGATTACTTAAAGAGATCAACCATTTCAAACTACTATGGTCTGTGACTACAGTAAATTTGCTACCGTCTATGTAACCGCGGAAATGGTGAACAGAATCCAATACAGCCAATAACTCCTTTTCGGTAATTCCGTAGTTTTTCTCGTGTTTATTTAGTGTACGGGAAAAATACGCTACAGGGTGTTCGCCATCTGGGAATTCTTGAGTTAGGACTCCACCGATTCCTACGTTGGAGGCATCCGTGTGGAGGGTAAAAGAGAGTGCAAAATCCGGGCAATTCAGAACGGGGGCTTTTTGAAGGGCATTTTTTAAAGTTGTAAACGCTTCTTCAGTTTCAGCAGACCATCGGAAGTTGCTGACACCTTTACGGGTGCCGGTAATTTTATTTAAGGGGGCTGCAATTGTGGAAAAGTCTTTGATGAATCTTCTGTAGTAACCTGCAAGTCCAAGGAAACCTTTGACTTCTTTCGCGTTTTTGGGTCGGGGGAAATTTGCCATGGCTTCCACCTTAGCGGGGTCTGTTCTTAGACCTTTTTCGTCGACAATGAATCCCAAATAACGTAAACGGGACTTACAGAATTCAGACTTCTTCAAGTTGATGGTTAAACCAGCGAACTTGAGTTGTTGAAAAACCTTTTCCAACATTAATAGGTGTTTTTCAAAGGTGTCGCTGACGATGATGAGGTCGTCAAGGTAACAAAACAGGCTGTTATCGACTTCAGGACCGAAGAGTTTGTCCATCAGTCTTTGTAATTCGGCGGGGCTGTTCTTTAGACCAAAGGGTAATCTTTTAAAATGGAACATTCCCCTACCAGGTACAACGAAAGCAGTTTTTTCACACGATTCTGCGTCCAAAGGTATTTGCCAAAAAGCTTTGCTTAGGTCAAAAGAGGAGATGAACTTGGCGTTGCGCAGTTTGTCTAAGGTCGCGTGGACGTAAGGTAAGGGGTATGCGTCAGCTTCCGTACAAGAATTTAAACGTCTACTGTCGAGACAGAAACGTGCGGAGCCATCTTTTTTAGAAACCAAAAGAGTTGGGTTGGTCCATGCACTTCTGCTGGGAACCACCACACCCATTTTTAACATTTCATCAAGTTCTTTTTCCAAAAGTTTAAGCTTTTGGGGGGCTAAGTTGTAATAACGTTGCTTTATGGGTGGGCCATTGGTTTTAATGTGGTGTTCTACCAAATTTGTCAAACCCAATCCACATTTTTCGAAAGATATTGATTCGAATTTATTGACCATTTCCTTTAGTTGGAGAGCTTGGTCCGTGCTTAAATTTTCGTGAGGTATTATTGTGCGGATCTCACTAATTTGAGCAGCAGTGGAGGTTTCGCCAAGAGTATTAAATACTTGGGGAGCAACGTTAAAAGCCTTCCAGAAGTCAACGCCAAGGATGAAATTCTGGGATATAGAGGGCACTATTAGAAAATTGATTGTAATTATTTTATTGTTACAATTAATTGGCAGTGCAAGGGTACCGATGACCGGCTGGGAAACATTATCCGCAGTCGTCAGGTGTGTTGTTTGTGGCGAAATTTTAAAATCACTGTTAACAAAAGGCAGGTGAGCATTGTTGCCAAGACGGCTGACAGATGCACCGCTATCAAGTAATCCGGAAAAGGGCACATTGTTAACAGAGAAAAGAGCATAGGGTCTCCCATCTTTAGCTTGTTTGCAACAAACCGAGGAAACATTTAAGGTCTGGTTAAAATACTTAATGTGTGATAACCAATCAGTCCATTCTTTAGACCTTGGTTCAGAATGGGTACCTGAGAGGTTATTATTTAGTTTTTTGGCCTCTTCATGTAGAAATTTGGTGGGGGCTTGGAGAAATCCACCTGAGGTCTGACATCGCTTGGGTTTTGTAACCTTTCTGCATTGTGCCTTGATTTCTTAAAAATGTTGCGCAGTTCGTCGCGTGGAGGAGAGCGGTCCCTAGAGTGGTGTCTCTTGGAGGTTCGGGGTTCCTTGGATTCCAGAAGTCTTGCTTGCTTGAAACAAGTAGCGGCCAGGTGGCCTACTTTTTTGCAAAAGGAGCACACTTTTTTGTTGTCGAATTCTGGCTTTAAACCAGACGAACGGCTTGGCACAACCACATTATTCGACACATTCTTTATGTTTTTCCTATCCTGGTACGATTCCAGGAGGAGGCAGACTTCGTTTAGCTGGGCCAGGGATGCAATTTTCTGTGAGGTGATGATGTTCTCGTATTTGCTTAAAAGGCCATCAGTTATGACTGGTAATAGTTCAGCTTCCGGAACAGGATGTGAAAGCTTGACGTTGATGGATTCAGCCCTTTCTATGAATGTAGCCACAGGTTCATCTACTAGTTGTTTAATAGATAGTAGAGATAGTTTGATCCGGTGCTGGGCCTCCTTTTTTCCAAAGCTAGAGATTAGGGCAGCTCTGAGTTTATTCCAATCTTTGCATTTAGTCTTTTGGATGCGGTGCCACGGAATTAATTCTGGGGAGATGAGTTCTATAAAGTTTTTCCGTAGAATCTCGAATGGGATATTTTTGATTGTAGCCGTTTCTTCAATACGGTCAATGAAATCCAGCACATCGGAGACGCCATTATATTTGACTTTCCAAGAGGATAAATCGTAAGTTTTATCTTGTGTCAAGATGGGTGCGACGTCCTGTTTTATCATTACATGCGGTGTAGGTTCTTTGTCAAGATTATCCAAAACTTGCGTAGCCGAACATGAATTATTTTCGTTGGAGGGGGCGAGATTTATTCTCCTAATGTACTTTTTGTTGAATAAAAGTGCATATGCCTTCAATGTAGATTTAGATTTGCTTGATGGCGAGAGTCCTCTATCCCTTAAAGCAGCTTGTAAGTGGGCTTTGGATAAACTATGCACATTGGGAATGGTACCCAAGTTGGATGGTGTAATAGCTTGCTTGTCCTCCATTGTGAGTTTCCTGGGTGGTGAGGAGAAGAAAAAAAATTGGCCAGGGGTTTCCTTTAGAAAGCGCAAAATTAATTTTTGTGAGGCACTTTTCACTTGGTGATCACTGTTGGCACTTCCAAATGTGTTTTGTATACATGACACCAGAATTCTTGTCAAGGAGAGGCAGACGAGAAAAAATTTTGCGTGGAAAGACCTTAGTGGTAAAGGTTTTTGTATTTCACTGACCACTTTTGAGAAAACTGTGAAATTCACAAGTATTTATTTATTTTAGAAAAATTTTGCCAGGACTGACCTTTAGAAAACAGGTTTTTTATTTTCACAAAACACTTCGCACTGAGAAAGGCACTAAAGTTCACAAAAGGCACATTTCTGGCAAATAAAGGACAAACTTCCGGATGAAAATGACTGAATATGGGGTTTATTGCATCCAACCATATTAAAATTATTTTATTTATTCATGGAATCAGTCATTGGCTTTATTATTATTCCACTTTTCACTTATGTAAGGGAAAAAACGCAATTCACTTTCACTTATGCTGAAAAAAAACAGTACCTATAATGTACAATGGGGAAAGAAAGTCATTATTTTGTCCATTTGGAGAAACATTAAATTGTACTAATTTGACAGACACAAGTGGGCCAATTGGTATATTGTGCAGAAATAATAAAAATACGTAAGTCCGAAATTTTCATTAAGGAATTCGCAAAATAACTGGGGTTCCAGAATCAATGATTTCCGTTGGTATCCCGGTTCAGTCATAAAAAACGGTTTGGATTTAAAACGCAGCCTAGCAACAGTCGGTTAGGATATCGGCGGGAACAAGGCATTTGCGCGCACAATCCGGAATATCGCGTGAAACAAAGGCCGTTGGATTTGGCGCGGATTGCTGTTGCTACGCGCTCGCTGTTTGGTGACGCGTGCGCAATCAGATTCGCGGCGTTTCGGGTACTCAAAATGGCCGTTGTTTCAACTTGCGATGCAATTTATAATTCCAGTCAGATTCGTTATGGATCTAATTTACATATTGGTTTCTGTGGTTTTTTCACAGGATTCACTGTAGAATAACAAGGCATAATTAATGTTTACAAAATAGTTGTTATGCGGGAAGGATTTCGACAAAGGAAGGTCCCGCAAAGCGACCGGGATAGAGAAAAAAATTCCAGGCTCCACGTTGATGCGCCAATTGTTAGGGTGCCTCGATGTCGGCTTCTAAACCAACACCAGGGCCCAAAACACGTCCCTGACTAGCTCTCAGCGGGACTATGGTACTCTCTATTCAGGGGGGTGGGCAGCTCAAGGCTAGGGAACTTCTCTCCATCCTCCGGTGACCCACGGGATCCTCACTGGTCAACAATCCTCCCGCCGTAGCAGAATAATAACAATGTTAAATCATTTAGACATGTATTGTAAACTCAAACACATACATAGGTTTCTACAGTACAATTCAATTACAAGAAAAGCAAATTACACAAACCTAGCTAAAGTGTTTAACTCTCTCTGACTCTCTCTCAAAACGAAACTCTCCGAGTCGTGATTTCCGCGGGGGCCCTACATTTCACTGAATTACGGACAACATTTAAGGAGGAAATCAATATACAGCTTACATGTAGGTTGGCAGGAACCTCGTCTCATGTGGCAGCTTCATCAGGCACTTTCGTAGTCTAAATAGACCGAACTATAGTGGCAAAAGACTGATTCTACTCAAAAGTATTTCAATAATACATCGCGGCCCCATTGAATTGGGTCCGCCGGCTACAGGTGAGCCGCGAGCGTGCGTTCTCAAAGGCGCTCAGATCTCTTCTGGGGCGAGCGCAGCGGGAATGCCGAGTGGCAGGGCACGGGGGAGAGGCAAGGAGAAACAGGATACGGGGCGGGGAGAGGCGGCGGCCGAGCCGTGTGGACTTGTGCTGTGTTCTGTGCTCTCGTATTTACTCGCTTCAGGGGCGTATCGTAACAGTATGGAGTTGTGTTTCGGTTTTTTAGTTATCAGGGAGAAGGTGGAAGAATTTGGGAGCTAAGTAGATGAATTGTCATTTTGCTGACGTAGTATGTAGTTCAGGTATTTTAAACATTTTATATTTGACATTTTTGCACACGTTTTAGACATGCACAAAAACAAAGTATTGATTATCTCAAAACAACTGATTTGGACTTGTTGCAATGTATCTAATACTGGTCCATCGATATACTTATATTATAGGATGTCATATTTGTACAGTTGTCCTTGAGGTGATTTTTCACAAAAACAGCGCTGTACAAATTATCCAATTATTATTATGCAAAGTAAATTGAAGTGGTTGAGAGTTGAGAAGATTAATAACTAACAATCGTGCCGTTTCACTGCAGGGGTAAGCAGAGAGGACGGACCGCCAAACACCATTTTGGTTTTGTTTGTCAACACTGGTTTTGGCACGCACTCCTTGAGAACGAATAATTGTAAAGGGAGGTAACAAAACATATTAGTTTATCAGTGGGAAAATACTGAGACATATTTTATTCTTACATACATCCCGTTTAAATTTGGAGTCTCTATTTGTGATTCGTTTTACATTTATATATACGCTTGTTCATAATCGTACGTACGATGGGTAATTTATTATTTTATAACATATATGGTGAAAGCAGAATGAGAACGACTTAAGGGGTCTGGTTCAGCCGATCCAAAAATACGATTTTTTTTTTATTGCCTAAAAATTTTCCTCTACATGCGGAGAATACATTCCCAAAGTTATAGCATCAAATTCAACCTTTAAATATAGTTAGGAGTGGTGCGCGCCAAGCAGGGAGACCGGAAAACGGAGCGGCCAGGTTACAAGCGAAAACTTTAAACGTTTTTCAAGTCGGCTGGAATCCTAGCTTATCGAATTTTCATCCGATTCACTTCATTCAAAGTTTAAATTAAAGAGAATTTAAATTATACACGGATGTACCTTGACTTACGAAAAAATATTATTGAAGGACAAGTATATTGCAAAACATAAGACCGTTTTTTGTCAATTTTCATTTTATGTCCGCCATTTTGGCAACCAAAATTTTTTTTTACAAGCTGTGATTCCTACGTATTCTATATTCATACTTTAACGAATTTCTTTTGAATTTAATGTTGCAAATGGTAAACCAGGATTCCAGCCGACTTGGTCGGACCTCCCGCTTGCGGTCGCTATATCGATATTATATAGGTATATTATACTAACTTTAAATTAATTAAATAGTGTTTTTACTTGTTCAAATGTACCTTTACATGCAACAAAAGTTTCGTGAACGAAAATATATTTTTTTTCTTTGATTTATGCGTTTTAACGCATTGAAAAAAAACTCGGTTAGACTAGACTCCCCCTTAAATCACCTCCTAGATCACAAGGCCAGGACACTCAGCCCACTCAGCAAAGCAGCCTCCAACTTGTATGAGATCCCACAAAAAATTTCGTTTGAATTTTTTTTCAATTTAATTTTATTTATTAAATCACTTTAAATACTTTTTTAAGTTAACTTTTAAAAATGAAATAAAAAATTTTTTTTTGGGGGTTCTCATTCAATGAGGTGCGATCTCGGGGCTTTGCTTAAACGTGCGGGCACGAAACTATCCCTGTGATTGAAAAACATTATAAAATAGCTCATGACCCTACTTAACGAAACCTATTTAACCTTTTTTTTTCATCACCTTTAATGACTTTTTAAAGGGGTGATGAAGATGTACATTTTTGAGTTGTCCGTTCGCAAAATAAATTATAACACCGTTGCGTTTCGGTTACTGTTCTGAACTCAATAATAATAAAAAATTCTTATTGCGTTTTTGTATTTTTCATACAATATGTTAATCGTCTAGTTGGTTAGTCAGGCATCTCCCAAACACCACGTTTTCACATAATGTTGAAAGCAATATTCAAATGCGAACCACAAATCAAATAATATTTACACGTGTCTGTATTTTTATAAAATAACACCAGGATGCATAAAACAATAGGCCCGTTACATTAGTATGACATTTTCAAATATCCTTCTAGTGACACAGAAAACATCAACATTTTGTTTAATTTATACTAGTTTTTCGGCATAATAAATGGATTTGGTTGTGTTTCTGAGTAATCTAGTATTGTACCAGATAGAGGGTAAACATTTATATTTAATTACATACTCAACTCAAATTTCGATTTTTCGTAGATGTCTGACTAATCGACTGGACGATCGATGTATTTATAAACTTAACTCAATGCATTACCTCATTATTTACTGTGAGATTAGGTATGTATTTATGTATGAATATGTATTTAGCCAATACTTATTAGCTACCTCCGTAAATGCATCGATATGTTTACGTTATCGTCTAGTTTTATATTTATTTCAGGCATTCAGAAGATATTAATTTCGGCTACACAAAGCGCAGTCATGCAGTAGGTACCTACACAGTACATTTCTTGTGGTGACCGGCCAACTCAGAATGAAACCAACTCAAAACTACGCCAGAAAGGTCATTAAGAGTGATGATAAAAAAATATATAATAAAATTGTTTAAAAAGGTTAAGTTAGATTAGGGTTACCGACTATTTTAAAATTATTTTTTCATAGCTTTTAATGACCTTTCTGAGGTGGTTCTGAGTTGGTTTCATTCTGAGTTGGCATGGAACCATTTCTAGTTACTGTACGAATCAGAGTTGGAGGAATTATCGTGTTTACTGCTTGACAACTGAAGTGAAATGAGGAACGAGAAAGAAGTTGGTTGCTCGGTAGTTGATTAATTTTCAACATTCTACGCGCTGCATTCAAAATTATTCTTAAAAAACTAAAACTTCTGGTTATATTTTAGCAATATTTATTTAGGAAAATATCTCATTTTACAACTAAACACTTACATTCTGAAAAAAAAAATCAATAACTTTAGACCAATGAAAACCCTATATTTTGCTTATGTCCGCAGGTTACTAGAATATGTTTGTCTTAAGTTTGGAACGCGCAATACAAATTATATGTGGACAATCTGGAACGAGTACAAAATCGTTTTCTACGACACCTAGATTTCCGTTGTTGTTGACCCGACCTAAATCACTAAGATTCAGTCGCATATTTCAATATACTATCGTTGAAAGATCGAAAAAGCTCGGCCGATGTAATCTTTCTACAACAAATATCCAGATATGTCGTAGATTGCCCAAAACTCTTACAACAAATTCAGCTAAGAGTTCCCAACAAACGAACCAGATCTAAGCAGAACTCCTTCGTTTATCGTGCATCACACACTTTCAATACACATACACAATTTGACATTTTTAACTCTGCACCACACTCCATAAAATCACACTCCTTAATCACACAGCCGCGAGGCGGTCTCTCGATAATTTACATTTATTTATGTAGACACCCATCGAATCATTATTTCTTTTAAAAACTTTTTATTGTGCATATTTTTATTATAAACCGATCCCCCATCTTACTCCAATCCTTCCCCCTACCCTTTCCTACCTAAATAACTTGTTTATTGTAATGTAATTTTTCATTATCATCTCTCAATACTTCACTTACATATATGTAATAATACCCAAGCGGAAACCTGTAAATGGTACAAATGTATCACCATCACCATCACCATCCCATCCGCACAACTGTTTTTCTTCATATTCACTAAATAATTATTATACGTCAGTGAAAACAAAATTAGTCCACAAAATTAAATGAAGTAAACACATTTTATTTTTCATTAAAATAGAAAGTACAATAACACTACCTATGCGTACATATACGTACCTACTTGTTGTGAAAAATTCAAAATAAACAATTGGCCAAAACAACATGAATAATTGTTTCTATTATTATTAAATGACATTAGACTGACCGTCGGTGCATGGTGAATAACAAAAACATATTGTCAACGAATAAACAACGATGAGATTGCAACAGGGCTAGGATTATTTTGAAATTCGATGATATTGTCTGAACGTGACGCATCGCCCGTTCATAAAGTTTAAAGGTGGTTCTTCGTGTGATGATGATTTATATAACAAAATATATTATTTTTCGAAAATATAAAAATATTTTAGAAAAATTGTGCGTATTGGTATTAACATTTGAAAATTGTCGCATGTGAACGGGTTGTTTCTACGAATCGTTCGTGGGATCGATCTATCCGCTATGGAACGATTTACCGGCCTCTTCAAGATCCATGCCATGCTAAGGGATACTTCCTGTTTTAAAAAAGACCCTCCAAGTAGCATCTCCAATGCTGACGTAGGCCTTGAGAGAAATTATTCATATCCTGTGTAACTTCTAATGTAAAAAAATATTGCTTTCTTACCATTAAACTAACCTCGCGTTTATTGACCAGGTCTGAATAGCCAGGTACTTCCCCACCTTCCTCTCACCCATCTTATTCCCCTCGGTCGTAAACTCACTGGCTCCAGATGGTTGGGTTGGAAACAGTTGGGACTCTCGTGCGATATTCACATAAAAAAAATTGTAGGTAACTACAAACAAATATGATTCTGCCCAATTAACGATATTTTTGTACATGTAATTTAATGCACACGAACCAAAGCAAAAAATCAACGCGGCATAAATGCAAGGAATTTAACACATAAAATCCCAAATTAGTTTTATATAGCTCATGAACAATTTGGCTTTTGGCAATCGGGCGGTAAGTATTATTTATTCGTTCACGATATTTGAGAAAATACCAAATTACCTCACGCAGAGGAGCCATTCCATAAATTTCTCAAAACATTTTTCAGAAATGTAAAATTAGATTTAATGAGTCTTAGGTACCAGCAATAACTCATCGTTGATTTTATGTTTTGAAAATGTTTGTACGGCACATTGCACAAAATATGGCTAAAATATTATAGGATGTAAATATATAAAATAGTAAACTTCGAGGTAAGAAACTGATAAGAGGCCATGACAAATTCGTAAACTTGAACAAGAAAAAATATTGAGACTGTTGACATATTGAAATAAACCCGTTGTGTAAGTTTGTAACACTTTCAAAACAAACCTCACCTCCATGTGAATAAAAACGAGAGATTTCTTAAGTACAGGGGTTGTTTCACGGAAATTCAAATGTAACTTTTTCATCAAATAGCAGTTCAGCGCCATTTTGTTTGTTTGACAGTTGGAAAGTCCCTGTTAAATGCCGATTCCACGTCCGTTTCAGCTTTCAAATAAATTTTGATTAGCGAAAATGGAGAACTATCGTGCTGTTTAATTATAAATATGTTTAAGTAATTTAAACATACTTAAATTTGTCTGAATTCACACAAACAACACTTCCAATTTTGAAAATTAAAAAGTAAATTATAATTACGCAGGAATAATTCGTATCCCACCAGTGGCGTAGCTAGGGGGGCGGCGGGGGCGGCCCGCCACGGGTGATACCCGACCCGACACTGGAAAAAAATACGAAGAATATTGTCACAGAAATAATTTACATATGAACACGGTCCATTATTTATATTTTCGTTCCTAGCTCTTACTAACTCGGTTGGGGATTCCCCTGAAATATTCCTCGCTTGTCACCTGTGTCATTCTCATTTCTTTCGTACATTGTGATTGACGTTAACTCTGCTGGGAATTATTACCTATTGGTTGTTGAAAAGTTATTATTCTGTTAGTGTTAATGTTAAAAAAAAACAAGATAAGTAGATTGGATAGTTAATTTTTTGGGGGGGGGGGGGGGGGGTGGTGACACCACGTTATCCGCCCGGGTGCCACCCATGGTAGCTACGCCACTGTATCACACACAATCAATCGAAATTAGTACATATGTTTGGTAAGGAAATGTTATTTTATTATATGGCTTTCTATACAAATTTTTATCTACTCCTCACAAAATTTTATTTGATTAATTTGTGTAATTTCACTATTCATTTATTCAAAAAAATAATATACGGTATGTTTGCGGCACATTTCAAAGTGGAAGATGCTCTCAGTGTTGCTCTGGTGCAAGGCTACCATTCAGAATTGAAACGTTGCTTGAAATGGCTTTAGCCGTGTTTGGTGACCAGATCTGAATATCTAGGTACTTCTCTAACTTCCTCTTCTCCATCTCCTTCCCCTCCCCACTACCTTCAGCCTCACAACATTCCATAACCATGGGGATGCCATAGTCTCACTGGCTCCAGACGGGAGTATCTGAGACTCTTGTAAGGTATTCACATAAAAAAAATTCAGCTCAGTGTAATGGATATTTTAGAAGAGGTGGAAGAAGAAGTTAGTGAGATGAAAGTAAAGAAACTATGGATACGAAAATGGATTAATAGCATCAAATACGAGGGCTGTCCGTAAAATAAGGTCTCCAAGGTGCTGCGGTCGCGAGGAACAATTTTATTCAAGATCCGGCAACGCTGGAATGTAGCCTGATTTCCCTACGCCAAATCCCCGCCACGTTGCACTCACTGCAACACTTAGTCTCGGCGGGGCAGCCGTTCGTGTTAATTACGCTCTATAATTAGTTTTTTGTGCAAAGAGCAAAACTTCAGTAGAAATTCATTCTCAGGTACTTGAAGTTTTTATGTTTTATTTTTTTTTAATTTAATATTTTTTTTTTGTTACATAAATAAAAATATTTCAAAAAAATTATTTTGATATAAAGTAAAAAAAGAAGGAGCTATAAAATTATATAGGTATCTTTAAGATAAACGATAATACAATTAAACAAAAAAGATATTACAATAGTATCTATTTATATATGTATGATATCAAAAAAATCCCACATAGGCATCGCCAGTTCGAGGGTATACTTATGATTTTTTTTATGCAGTTAAAATTATAAGTAAATTACATAATTATGTTTTAAAATATTTATAGAACAAATAATTCCGTATTTACAAAACTAAAATTAAGAAAAAAAAATATAAAAAACAAAAAAGGTTAAATAAAAATTGGGGATTTGTAAAGTTGCAACAGGTAGGATGTTATAGCAGGTATGTATTTGTGTCATTTGTAGTTATCCAAGTCTTTATTAATTTTTTGTATATGCTATAAGAAGATATGTTTTTAGATTTTCTATACATATAGTTTCTATAGTCTGATAGAGTGCGTTGTAAATTTTTGGTGCTATGAAAAAAGCATGTCTCTGCGCAAGCATAGTTTTGCATGGGAACCTCAAATCAGTGTTACCGAAGCTCTCGATTTTTCGGGAGATCTATCGATTTTTCACTTCATCTCCCGATCTACCGGAATGGCATCAAATCTCCCGATTTCTCGAAGTTCTCATCGATTTATCGTTTCTGGTCGATTCTTTGTTTATGATCCGCTCATCTGGCAAAAAAAACTGAAATATTCACCGGATTCGGGTATTGACCAGAATAATTACAAAATACTGCGATCTAAGCATATCTCTATTATAGACCCATACAAACCGATCATCTATGAATTATGAGTTGGAAATTACAATTTATTGCGTAACGCAGGGGTGTCAAACTGGATTTTCAATGGCCATTTATAAGATTTAGCGTGTGTAAGCAGGCCAGACTCAAAACTTAAACCCATACTCAATTTTTAAAATCTTTATTTAGTGAGATATGTTATAAATTTTCATTCAAGTTAAAAAAGGAGGGTAAAATGGTAAATTATCTAGAGCCGGACACCAGCTGACTTCTCTTGTTTTGATAAGCTCATTGATGTCGGGTGTCATATTCGTGGTAGTTATTTTAGGAATCGATTGGAGATGTTCATCCGAATGCCTTGAGCGATGTTTGTACTTATTTATTTTCAAAACGGAAAACATCTGCTCGCATAAACAGGTACTACCTAACAAACAGTGCTGTATGCTTTCTTATATTTGGATTAAACTTCAAACTTACTTTAAAAAGGATTTTTCTCACTATGATTTCTCTTGTAAGTTTTTGAAGTCTCCTTTCTACCACATAAATAATTGCAATCGGAACATGCAAAAGGTTTTTCTCCACTGCGAGACGGCTTGTAAACTTTTAAATGTTCCTTTTGAGAAAATGAATAGTTGCAGTCGGAACGTGAAAAAGGTTTATTCCACTGTGAGACGGCTTGTGGACTTTTTAATGTTCCTTTTGAGAAGATCAATAATTGCAGTCAGAACATGATAATGGTTTTTCCACACTATGATTAAACTTGTAAGTTTTTAAAGTCTCCTTTCTGCCACAAATATAATTGCGAACGGAACATACAAAAGGTTTTTCTCCACTGCGAGACGGCTTGTAAACTTTTAAATGTTCCTTTTGAAAATATAAATAGTTGCATACGGAACATAAAAAAGGTTTTTCTCTACAGTGAGTCAGAATGAGGATTTTAAGTTGTGACTTTAGAGAACATGAACAGTTGCAGTCGGAACATGATAATGGTTTTTCTCCACTACAAGTAAACTTGTAAGTTTTTTAAGTCTCCTCTCTAGCACATAAATAATTACAATCAGAACATACAAAAGGGGTTTCTCCACTGCGAGATGGCTTGTGGACTTTTAAATGTTCCATTTGAGAACTCGAATAGTTGCAGTCGGAACATAAAAAGGTTTTTCTCCACAGTGAGTCAGAATGCGGATTTTAAATTGTGACTTTAGAGAACATGAAGAGTTGCAGTCGGAATATGAAAAAGGTTTTTCTCTACTGTGACACGGCTTGTGGACTTTAAAATGTTTCTTTTTAGAACATGAATAGTTGCAGTCGGAAAATGATAATGGTTAAATTTTAATCTAATATAACTCTTAAGTATTTCATAACGGTAACGATTTCCATAATTTCATTAACAATTTTTATTTGGCCGATGCACTGTATTTTTGTTTTTAATAATTTAACTGAGTTATTAGTAGGTAGGTATTTCTTAATAAATGATTAATAAACAGTGTTCCGTTATCAAGTATGACATTTGGAGGTGACATTTGTTTTGAAAAAGCCCATGAGGTAGTTAATTGATTCCTAAATAAAATGAAAATTTAAAAAAAATGTTTCGTTTCATTTAATTAATTCCAAGGACAACGATCGTCACTCACTTTTAAAAGTAAGTAAGTGAAATGAATTTTGGCGTCGTAAAATGACGGATGACAGTCCAAGGTCAAAGTTTCACAAAAATTTGTGCTGAGTTGCCAGACGTAAAATAAGTCCCGTTGAACGTTAGGGAAAATTGCGTTATTCCACGGGAAACATCTACAATAATCGTGTTGACGGCGATGCTTATGGGTTTTATCGTTTGTTGTTAAGGTTCTGCTTCGGAATAATCAATGGGATTCGGATTATTAACAAGGAAGAAAATTCAGTATAAATAATAATTCTAGTCATCTGCCGATTTCTTCCAAATTCTCCCATTTTCTCCCGATTTCTCGCGATTTTTATGCGAAAATTCTCCCGATTTGGGTTCGGGAACACTGCCTGAAATGTATTATTTAATCTACTGCTGGAGCGATTTTCGTTTTTTGTAAAATATAAATTTAGTGAAAATATATATTTCAGACATTGCATACAGTAAATTTTTCTTATATCTAAGAGTTTAGCTTCTTGGAATTAATTGGAACTAATTGCAAGGAGGGATTATGCAACATTATTTTTATTATTAATTTTTGAGTAATTTCTGGGCATCATAAATACCCCCCCCCCATCCAATTATTCCATAAGATATTGATGATTGCACCAATGCATGATATACCAGTTTCATTATTTTAATATCAACTATGTTATTTAATCGTTTAAAAATGTAAGTCAAATACCTATGTTAATTTACAAGCTTTTCTACGTGATTTTTCCATTTTAGTTGGCTGTCCACAATAATTCCTAGGTATTTAACTGTGTTCCCCGAATTCATTTCTACACAGTTAGAACACAAAACAGGGTTGCAAGTATTGTTGTGAAACCTTATATTTAGGCGAGTTAAGGGTGCCGCCCTTTTTGTATTATAGAATGGAATATAAATAGTTTTTTCACACTTCAGAGTTAGAAGGTTTTAGTTTAGCCATTCTTTGACAATGGATGTGCACTTATTGAAGTAAAACTTCTTTACGCACGCTCGATACTTGGGGGGTAAAATGATGAATACGTTATGAAACGTTACGAAAAAATATGAAACGTTACGAAAAAATGTGACACGCTTTTTTTTATATGAATACCGCACAAGAGTCCCAACTGCTCCCGTCTGAAGCCAGTGAGACTATGGCATCCCCAATTGGGGTATGTTGCGAAACTTAAGGTAGTGGGGATGGGAAGGAGATAGGGAAGAGGAAGGTGGAGAAGTACCTGGCTATTCAGATCTGGTCATCATACACGGCTTATGCCATTTCAAGCAACGTCACAAAGGGAGTAACGTGGTGGGAATTTGACAAGGGGAAACCAGGCTACACGCCAGTGTTGCAGGATTTCGCGTAAAGTCGTTTCTCGCGACTGCAGCACCTTGGAGACCTTATTTTACGGACAGCCCTCGTATACATAAACTCTACCGAATCAATAGGGTTCCATCTTGTTTAGTGGTTGGTTTAGTGAGCAGTGACAAATGGTGCTCCAGTCCAGTCCAATTCCCTAAAAATATAAAAATATATTATAATAATATAATTTTTTTTTATATATATTATCAAAATATATTATTACACATTCTATCTATTCTTCTCTAGAAACACCACCACCCACCACCCTGCGACCTACTATAATAATATTGTCCTAAATCTAAATTGTCGTTTATGAGAAAAGTCGATGACTAGACGCGTCTGAAATATATTCACATCGTATTTCATCTGCGTCGATTGACGGTATCGATTTTCCAAGTAGTCTATCTCGGCTGGAGAAGCGCGTCATAGGACCGGCTATAATTATATTATCCCGACATGTGACCGAGTAGCTATAGTTATAGGTATAGTACATAACATTCTGTAATTAAATCGCGAAGGAGACTCCTTGGCTGGAAAATGTTACAGTTGATTGGAGACCAAATGGCGACGTTCTGAATTTCGGACCGAATCGCTGCCTGTCCTGTTGTTACACGATTTATAACTAAGAGGTTCAGAACGTTGATAAAAAACATTGATTTTCAAGCAACCACTCGGACCTATAAGCTTGTTTTAACGATAATATAACATTACCAGACGCTTGCTTATCTAATGTATGGGACGTACCTGACTTATTTTAAAGCATTTTAATTTGACTGCATAATTCCGTCTCTAATTCTGACACCGTCCGGGTAATTACATCGTGTAACCCGTAAGACATGTAGAGAAGAAACAAAAAAAACCCAACGAAGAATAGAAATCCCTACCCCTGTTGAACTCAAGAACGAGTCGTAGAAGCGACCCGTTCTCATATAACATATGTCGACCGTGTTCGTTGAGCGCGCGTTTGGTGTGTTTCCCGATTATGCACCGGTGCCGAGGGGATCAATTAAGCTAGTTCCTTGGAGCATCTTCCAGATATATATTGGTAGAACAAGTGCAGCGTTCTCACACGACGCCTGTGCTCTAATGATTGCATTCCGTTTGTTATGATATGAGAATCTATCAAACGGATCGCCCGTTTCTGCTATTTTTCAAGTATTTTGGGGCTCCAGAATAGAGGTGGCTGCCAAATCCAAATACTTGCGATATGTACAGAGTAGCAGTTGTGTACTATTAAAGTATCTGCGGCCTCTGTACAGTACGACCAGTTTCTGAGAGGCTAACTTAACTCTGTAATAAACGTATTTTCTTTGTATGCTTGTATTTCATATTCTTATGTTGTATATTATTTATATGCTTATGTCATACATTCGCAGTAACTATAAGTACACTTTATACACCTATGCTTATATTATAAATACTTTATATGCTTATGTTAAATACTCACAACAACTAAATTCTTATATCACTTACATACTTTTTATGCTTATGCTGATGTTTCATACTGTTTATAAGCCTATGTTTTATTTACTTTATATTCTTTACATGCCTATATTCTATATATGCTTGTGCTATATATTATATATACGCTTATGTTATATTTCCGCAACAACTATATGTGTACCTTATATACCTATGTTTATGTTATACATACTATATATGCCTATATTATAAATTCACAACAACAAAATCCTTATATCACAAAGCTAACACTATGTACTTTATATGCTTATCTTATATACTATTTATGTGCTATTCTATATTTTCTTTATGTGCTTATGTTTTATAAAATTTTATATGGTAATTTCAACCTATTATTTAAACATGCAGAACCCCTCAGTCTTATTCTAACCAATGTGACTAATCCGTTTATACATTTTATACAAGTAACTCTGTTTTCATTACAAACAATATTGATGGTAGAAATACCTGAACAAAATATTAAAATAGCACCCTATATTAAATGTACCACACCAACTTTAAAAAATGGAAGAAAGCATAACAAATATTTTGGACAACATGTCGCAGATTCCATGTATCGAAACAAATAGCTCTATAGAAGCTCGAAAAACCTTAAATCAATCTAACCTAAAAATATTTTCCATGAATATCAGAAGTATTAATAAAAATTTTACTGAACTAATGATACTACTTACAGAACTTGACTCAGACTTTGACTTGATTATTTTGACCGAATGCTGGATCAAAGATAATTATATTCCAAAAAACATAAAAAACTATAATCAATACAGCACCCAGAATAATCAATCACAAAACGATGGCGTCATTATTTACATAAAAAATCATATACAACACTCTGTACAGGAAATCACAATCACTAACTCAAATCTTCTCAAACTCGAAATAGTAAACAGCGTTACTATACTATCTATATACCGATCACCGAGCACATCCAACATAACACCATTTTTAAACGCACTTAATCAATTTTTGGTACGTATTAAAGATCATGAAAATGTCCTTATTATTGGTGACCTTAATATCAACATTATAAATACAATGCATCCCCAAGCAAACGAATACATAAATCTTCTAACTCTGCAAGGATTTTCCGCAGCTATTACAGCCCCCACTCGTGTTACAGAGTTGTCCGCCAGTTGCATAGACCACGTTTTTGCCAAATGCAAACTAAATATCAAATCTTTAATATATCAATGTACTGTTACAGATCACTACGCCACTATCACATCCATTTCACATAAAATACCAAAATCACCAGCATCTACTATACAACTAAACAAAATTTCATATGACACTCTCTTTAAACTGGTTTCCGAGGAAAACTGGTCAAATTTCTATCAACTTAGTGACCCGAACCTAGCATGTGAATCTCTCATCGACATCCTTCATAAACATCTAGTAAATGCCACATCAAACACAAACAACCACCAAAGTAGACATAAAATTAAAATTAAACTAAAACCTTGGATAACAAATGGCATTTTACACTGTATACGTAAGCGGGATAAACTCCATAAATATTGTAAAAATAATCCCACCGACTACGAATCTCTCTTATTCTATAAACGATACAGAAATACTTGTAAAAAAATAGCCTGTACGGCCAGAGAAGAGTATTATAGGAAACAGATAGACGAAGCTGCTAATGATACTAAACAAATCTGGAATATTATCAAAGAAATATGCTACACAGAAAAAGTTACCACACCCATAAATAAAATCACAATCGCAGATAAAACATTAAGTGCAACTGAAAACTCAGAAACGATCACAAAGCATTTCAACCAATTTTTCTCCACAATCGGATCAGACCTAGCAAATAATATCCTTAATAGAAATAGAACATCTGAAGATAACCTTGCAAATAAAATCTCTCTCGATAATCTGAGTTATAACCTTTTTAATCTCACTCCAACATCATATCAAATCATATCTTCACTCAAAAATACACACTCCACGGGAATTGACAATATATCCACTAAACTAATTAAACACCTCAAACCAATCATCACTAAACCCCTTCAACATATCACAAATCTAAGTTTTCGAACTGGCCTTTTCCCAAGCACCCTAAAACATTCAACCATTATTCCTGTCTTTAAATCAGGGGACAGATCATCTGTGAATAACTATAGACCAATATCCTTACTAAGTCCGATTTCAAAAATAATTGAAAAAACAGTTAAACGAAGACTCTACAAGTTTCTCGAAGATAATAAAATCCTGTCAAATAATCAATACGGCTTCCGCAAAGGTCGTAGTGCCTCAGATGCAATTGCAAATTTCACTAAACTAATTTCTGACAAACTCGATAAAAGTCGCAAACCCCTCGCTGTATTCTTGGATCTAGCTAAAGCCTTTGATACTGTATCTCACCGCATACTGCTGAAAAAACTCCTGCAGATAGGTATAAAAGGTACTCCCCTTAAATGGTTTGAGAGCTATCTAACAAACAGGTCCCAGTCAACTATTATCAACTCGGCTAAAGAGTATAGAAGTACAAGTTTACCAATCACATATGGCGTACCCCAAGGCAGTGTTCTAGGCCCACTTCTCTTTCTAATATACATTAACACGCTATGCAATCTGAATACTGGTGGCACTATTATATCTTTTGCTGATGACACGGTTATCGTATTTGATGACGAAGATTTGAATTCAACCTTTGAAAAAGCAAATTATGGCATGAACATAGTAAAAAACTGGTTGGATTCTAACCTTCTAACTCTAAATATAGATAAAACAAAATACCTACTTTTTTCCATACGTAAACCAAATATCCTCCACAACTGCCAAAAACTTACCATACATACATGTTCACAGAAACTTAACACGCCTACATCACCTCACAAAAACTGCTCATGCGATAACCTAAAAATATCAAATGAAATTAAGTACTTGGGAGTTATCATAGATGATCAACTACGATGGGAGGCACACATAAATTCTACAACTAAAAGGCTTCGCAAATTATGTTACATTTTCTACTCTCTTAGATCTATCCTTAGCCTACAAACACTAAGATGTATTTACTTTGCACTTTTTCAATCAATTGCTACATATGGTATTGTAGGATGGGGAGGCTGTGCAACATCAATTCTTCATCCCTTGGTCTTAATACAAAAACTATTGCTAAGGATAATATTCAAATGTAACCCATCACACCCATCAGAACCACTTTTTAAAAAATTCGCAGTATTAGACATTCGACAATTATACATAAAGACGATTCTCATATACTTATGGAAAAATGATTTGATGAAAAAAACACAACAAAAAATTCACACCCGGTACTCATCCCAACTAAAATGCATAATTCCTCCAACAAAAACAGCCTTCGCACAGCACCAGTTCTCTTACATTGCACCCAAAATGTTCAATTTGCTAAGTATTGATACCAGGAAATCGAAAACTGACAATCAATATATCACAAGTGTTCAGAACTGGTTAATTATAAAGGGAAACAACTATTTTAAAGAATGCCTGACACCACTAAATTGAGTCAACTTGATCTTAATTAACCTAACTTGACTTAACTTAACTTAAATTACTTAACTTAACCTGACTTAACTTAACTTAACACTTTCTGCAAAAACAGGAATACATTTCTAAAAAAAAAAAAAAAACATGTCTAATTTTATTATAAAGGTCAACATCTGCCTAAACGTTTCTGTTATTTGTATAGTATAGTATGTCATATTACTTAATTTATTTGGAGGAAAACATCATTTTATTTTTAAACCTAACATTTATTTGTACAAAAATTGGTGTAAAATAATGTACCTACCAATATAACCATGCACATTTAGATTTTCAACAAAATAAAATTCCTTTCTCATATGCATACCATATAGTACCTACTCTTATTTTATATATTTATAATTACATACCTTTGTTTGATTTATTATTATTTATTTATTATTATTTATTTATTAATTTATTTATTTATTTATTTATTATTATTACAACTCTTTTATATTACTCTATAGCAATTTAGATTCTTTTATATTTTTTTTGTATTCTTGAATATCATATAATTTTATGTATATAATTTCTTAATTCTTTCACATTCTTCATATTTCATTTGTTAATGTACCTACTGTATATAAAATCGATCGCCACAACACGGGCATGTGCCTAGCATGGTGGTCGAAAAATCCCCAATGTATGTAATGAAAAATCTAATGAATAAAGAAAACTTAAAAAAAAAAAAAAAAAAAAAACGGTGACCAGACAACTCAGAATGAAACCAACTCAGAAGCACTTCAGAAAGGTCATTAAGAGTGATAATAAAACATTATAAAAACATTGGTTGAATAGGTTAAGTTGGTTAGGGTTACCGGCTATTTTTAAATTATATTTTTTTTCATAGCTTTTAATGACAATTCTGAGGTGGTTCTGAGTTATTATGAGTTGGTTTCAATCTGAATTGACATGGAACCGTAATAAACCCAGTGTTTTTTTAAGGTGACTGGCCAACTCAGAATGAAGCCAACTCAGAACTACCTCACAAAGGTTATTAAGAGTGAATAACCAGCACATGACAACTTCGATTCCGACACTAGCGCTAACACATCAGGGCTCGCGAGCGGGCGTTTTCAGAACTAAATTTCGTTCCGCGGCAATCCGAGTTTTGAGGGTTTTGTTCACTCGAGCTAGGGCTACCCGCTACTATTACTTTATTTACTTTATATTACTATTCTCGCTTCCAGAATTTTAATTAGTAGTAGTTATTTGTATATTGAAGTGCATAAACATAAATAGATACAAGTGAAATGCGTAAACACAGTAGGTATTAAGTAGATAGCTACATGAATAAACAATTTGTTATATTCTTTTTAATATTTTGGTTTTTTGTTTTTCAATTGTATTTTACGGCCATTAGAGTGGAAGATACTCTCAGTATCGCCCTGGTGTAAGACCACCATTAAGAATTGAAACGTCGCTTGAAATGGCTTTAGCCGTGTTTAGTGGTCAGATCTGAATAGCCAGGTACTTCCCCACCTTCCTCTTCCCTATATCCTTCCCCTCCCCACTACCTTCAGTCTTACAACATACTCCAAATTGGGGATGCAATAGTCCCACTGGCTCCAGACTTGTGCGGTATTCATGAAAAAAAACGAGTAATATTAAGTTGGATTGTAAAAAATGTCGCATTTTGAAATATTTATTCGTGTGCATAATTAATAATAAGCACTTCAACAAACAGAATTAAAGCGCACAAACCGCTGTATATAATGTTATATAGTGCAGGCGCTTGCATTATAATTCCCGGGACTTGTGATGGAACCATAACAGTTTAGTTGACCGCGAGGTTACAGTGCCCATGAAACGCATGCCGGGTTTTTTTTTTTTTTTTTTTTACATGAATACCTCACAAGAGTCCCAACTGCTCCCGTCTGAAGCCAGTGAGACTATGGCATCCCCAATTGGGGTATGTTGTGAGGCTGAGGGTAGTGGGGAGGGGAAGGAGATAGGGAAGAGGAAGGTGGGGAAGTACCTGGCTATTCAGATCTGGTCACCAAACACGGCTAATGCCGTTTCAAGCAACGTTTCAATTCTGAATGGTGGTCTTATACACCAGGGCGATACAGAGAGTATCTTCCACTCTGGAACGTGCCGCAAATATACTATTTATTATTTTAAATGAATAAATTGTGAAACAACACAACTTAATCAAATAAAATTTATTTGCCACGCCGGGATTCGATCCCGCGACCTTCGGTGCGCGAGTCAAGCGTCTTACCGCTGCGCTACGCCGGCCGTACCCGCTGTATATAATTTATTTATTTATTTACGGACAAATAGTCCATTAACAATATAACAATAACACGAAAAACAAGCGTGCGTAAAGGCCCGACCCGCCGAGCAATCGATCACCGTTCGCATTGATTACCGTTCGCATGTCATTTTTCGTAACTATCACCACTTTTCGTAACCCATTCACCAGTTTACCCCCAAGTGTCGAGCGTGCGTAAAAAAGATTTACCCCAAAAATATATTTTGGAGCAGTTGGGACTCTTGTGCGGTATTCACACAAGAAAAATTTAAAATAAAAAAAATATTCGAAATTATAAAAATTTTTGCAAAAAAATATTCAATGAACATGAAAAATTGCGTTCGGGCAACCCTGTAGATTTAACAAACATGAATCAAGGAATTCGTGTTTATTTCAAATTTCGTTTTCAAATTTCATTTCCAAATATTATTATTCAAAGCGTCGCGAAGACGTGCTCTCCTGGCCGCGTTTGGGCCCGTAATGAAATCTGAAATTTGTGTTTACGGGCTGCGATAAAAATGGTAAAATGCGATGTTCAAAATTATTTAAAATTAAATACTTCCTGAAATTTTTTTACGATCAAATTATTTATGATTTGTCAATAACGTCTTAGCAAAATAAGTATGTAAAAAAATCCGAAATATATTTGTTTGTAAGTGCACAAATAAATGCACAAACCGACCAATTTTCGTCAAGAAACACATGTCCGTATATATTTTTTAATAATTTTATTTAAACTAAAATTAAAATTCTGAAATATGCTTTTACCAGATAATGTATTGATTTATTTTACTGCATGATTATATGATTTGAAATGGGTGTTGTATAAGAAATGTACTTTTTTGAAAATTGAACAAATCTGCGAACGACCTATGGTATAACCTTATTATTCTAAAAATATATTTTTTTTCTCAAAATCTAAAACATAAGTTTACTAGATAAAAGAACAATCTTTTAAAATCCATTTATAGTTTTTTGTGGAAAAGAGTCAATACGTCTAACCACTGATTTAAAAATGACATATTTCTGGTTTCTCTGCTTATACACTCTTAAGAGTGATGTTAAAAAAATATTTTAAAAATTGGTTAAATAGGTTAACCGCCTTTTAATATGACAAATTGATGTCCACAACATATCAGGAGTTTACTTTTGGGTTTCTATTCATAATGATCAATGCTTTGAATCCGATTTCACAGTAAAAATATATTTTTTTACATTAGCTCCACACAGGAGGCCCTGAGGAAAAGAAATCCTCTTGCGCCTATGTTTGGGGATTCTGTGTGGAGGTTTTTTTTAGAAAAGAAAGTTCAGGGAAGAAAAAAGGTATGAGTTGGGAGGTGGAAGTTGTTGGTTAGTGTGTTCAGGAGTAGCGCACGTCTGAATCCATCCATCCTGCTGCGTTGCAAGACGAAGGGTCGATACAGACGTTAGAGACATCAAGGGGTCTCCCCAAACCGGTGTCTCCGGATCCGGCCCGCCACGCAGCTGATAAGACCTGATCACACCTCCCCCGATGAATTCGGGCACCTATAACGTGCTAAGTCACCAAACGGGATGACAGAGATGTTGGTTATCTAATAGATGGTTCCGGGGTGGCGGTACCCACACCCGCCTCCCAAATTGAACATTGTTACATATTTTCTAGTAATTTTATTAGCTGTAAATTCTAAATAAATCCTTGGAAACCTAACGACAAAGCAAACGCACTTCAGAAAATGCATCGATTTTCAGGAGATTCCAGGAATTCCACCACGAGGAGGTTTACGACTTCCATAAATCACAGTGTTGAAGGTTGGGCGTTGGGAGTTGGGAGGAAACTGCAATCAGATGTTGAAAATGCACTAAGCAAGAAATAACTGCTATTTCAAGGCAAGAACATTCTAGGAATTACACCGCAATTGTGACACCTTTATTAATATTTTAAATATAAATAAAGTTCTAAACAACAATTTCAACTCGGCAAACTCAAAAGCCCGCGCCGCACAGGTAGTAATTTGAGGTATCTAGCTTGACTTTATTATTTTCAGTGGCGGCGGGGGGTGACAACTCACTCGTACAGCCAAAGAATGCACACAAAATCTCCCTCCATATAGAAATATCAATTAATACCTACTCTTGTGCCTAGCTACTTACAAACTTATATTTTTTGAAACGCATCGCAACTATATTTTCATTATTTTTCGAATATAATTTCTAATTCCCTAAAAGAAAGAATTCATGTTGCGTTTGGTCTAATCTTATTTCGCGCGTAACATCGAGTGCGAACATGTCCATCGTGGCACTGACTGGAGTGAATAATAATAAATCGTAGTTACTGTGAACTGCGCTGCTCACTTTTTTTTTTTTTTTTAATTAACTCCACACAGGAGGCCTTGAGGAAAATAATTTCCCTCAGGGCCTATGTCATCTTTGAGGATGCTGTGTGGAGGGTCTTTTTGAGGAAAGGAAGGAGTTAACATGGGTCTTGAAGAGACTCATGTTGTAGGAGGGAGGAAACACTGCGCGGGCGGAAAGGGTAGAGGCGCAATGGGGTAGGATAGGGCGGGTTGGGATAATGACAACATTCTTCGTATTTTTTTTGGGGTCTGTCTTACCTTCCACCGAACCCCTGAGACTGGCTCACGGAACCCCTGGGGTTTGAAAAGGGCTTAGCGAGGTACGGTCCCTGTCACATATCTTCTGTCATATTTGTGAGACCCCCCCTCCCCCCTAGTGTGCCGTCACATATTTTGCAATTTTACATCTAAAAATAATCAAAACAGTAGTTCAATTTTTTTAAATGTGACGTCACAGAGTTGATGCCCCCCCCCATACCCCTTTATTTACCCCTCCCCCCCCCCCTTAAAAATCCTAGCTACGCCCTTGGGTTCGATCGAACCCAGGTTAAGAACCACTGAACTAGACCATCGATACAGGGCAATGGATTTTATTCTGGTTACATATAGTGTTATTCAGCTTAAAACGTTGGTAACATCACCAGAAGAAGATCTTCGTGGAAAGATTCCAAATCTGTTAAAAATTTACGATGAATTTTCAGCAGAAAACATCGTGTTGGAAATTTTACGATTGAGGCGCCATTTAGAAGCCGCCACTGCCCAAAAAGCGATTCAATGGATCACATTGGAGCTTCTCAGATTCATTCTGAGTCTGTTCCAAGTTTAGCGCTGTCTTAGATTTTTTTTTAACAATTTGTGTTTCGGTGGCTTCATATGAAAGAAGCTTTTAATTAATAAAATCTTACGTAAGGTCCACAATGAGCCAAGCGCGACTAACCAATTTTTCGATTTTATTAATTTTATTGAAAGAGACAGGGATAATATATATCAATTTTGATAATGTGATCGAATATTTTAGTAAAAGGAAGTCTCGTAAGCTTTTTTAGTATTTTATTTTAAGTAGGGGTGCTCAATGCAAAACCGCCCCGGGTGCCAATCTACGCCGCCACTGATTATTTTAGTATGTTTTTGGGACAATATAAATTAGAAAAAATTGTTGAAAAATATATTTTGCGCGATTCAACCCGGTTCAGTCGTTTTTATTCTTACAGCATTTTTTTTATAAAAAAATTAGGTTTCGTAAGTTTGTGTTCGCAAATCTCGGAAAGTAATCGATAGATTGACTCAATTTTTTTACAGAACATTGCATTTTAGCAGAAGAGTGTTTCTATATATAATGGTAAGCGCTGGCGTTATGAAATTTGTATATATCGATATGTATATCAAAAATCGCCTTGGTGCTGAAAACATTAAAAGTTGTTAAAGTAAACCCTGAATATATCACAAAACTAAAGTTAATTTGACACATTAATGTCCATTAAATACAGAAAACGTAAAATTTTGCCGGATACATTTTTAAAAGTCTCGATGAATTCCAAACTTAAAGAAAAAAACGATTTGAAAAATGGTTACTTCAATATTTTTTATCACACAAAAACACAAGTTAAATAATTCTTTTATTTCCTAGATTCCATCATACGATTCAGAAAAACACAGTATTTATTGTAGAATTATCACGATGACGTGCATACGTACTCCCGCGTAGAGTTCCAAACTCGACTGCATAAAATTACTCGTTCGCGTTTCGAGGTAGTAAGTTTTTGCGATGTTGCCATGCCGTGCAAGCAGCTAAAATGTTTTTTTTTTCAATTTCTAAAAAGATAAGACATTTAGGTACCCAATTAAATTTAAATTAAATCTCGAAAGAAACTTAGAGTTTTATAATAAAGTTGAGCTAGATACCTCAAATTACTAACTGTGCGCCGTAGGTATATACGAACTATTTCTAACTTGGGAAAATTATTGTTAACAATAATTTTGTGCGTTTTCATTAATTTTATCGTTGATTTGGAGGATATTGGCAGATTATATCACTTATTTATATTTCAAATTAGGTACCTATATTTTGTTAACTCTTATGCAGTATTACCTATATTTTTCACCGTAATTTTTCTAAATATGTACTCCATTGTAGGTATAGAAAAGCCTTGTGGGCATCTTAGTAAAATAAAATAAAGATTTTTTTGAGATGAGGTTAAATTTTTTTTTACCCGTAATAAAAGACTATCCCATCAAAACGGTGGTTTCAAAAATTCCCCCATTTTTACAAAAAATAAATTTCCTCACTTTTCGAATAAGAATTGGTTGTTGTTTCGTTCCTTCTCAGTTTTTTAAAGTGCATGTCCTTGACTCCCCAGATTGTACATTCTGTGGTCCAGAAGTGGGAACTTTAAACCACATATTTTTCGGTTGTCCCTTTTTTGGTTGCATATCATTTGAGAAGGAGGTAGAATCCCACCCTGGGATGAAGCATCGTGATGAAAATTATGATGACGATTTACAAAGCATTATGTCCCCTACTCCTTGTCAATGTCGAGGAGTTCGTTTTTGGCCGTGCAGTGGAAGATGAGCTGCTTAATGGCCACCATCCAAGAGCCGACACTGCTGATGTGATCCACCATTATCGATTACGAGGCTCGATGAATCTCATCTGCTGTTTTGGTATCGGCATTTTGTAGTGCTGAAAAATAAAACAAATTAGTAGGCGAAGAAACTTGTAAAAATATCCAATAAAAAAGTGTATAGGTATAAAGCGGGGACTAAACGAATATCATTTTTATTTTTAAAGTTACTAATATATCAATAAATATAATTAAATCAAACTGAACCAATAGTTTCGTCACAATTTTAAGTCTGGCAGCACCCATTTTGTTATCATTTTGATAAAATTTCTCAAAAATAGTATTTGAATGGTAAATACATTATGCTGTTTTTTATTGAGCATTTAAGCGGAACGTTTGCACGGCCGGTTTCGGCCCGTTTCATACAAATATTAGATTTGGATTTGAGATCACAATACCCAACCAAACTGAAAAATTATTTTAGTAATAAAAAGTTATATCGAATATCTAGAACGGATATGAGCTACTTTATTTAATTTGATTTTAAATTATAAGGTATAGTTTATTTAAGATTTTAATGTTTCATGATTTTGGAGGCAACTTTGGCAATTATTTGTGAGTAAATGAAAAACACAAAAAAATAATTTTACTACATTTATCATAAAATTATGATGAAATATAAAATAAAAAATTATTTAAAAAAATATTTTCCATGGATGTAAATTTAAAATAAAAATTACCTATTTACGTAGGAACAAAGTTTGTCGTTTATATATTAAAATTACTACCCCAAAAATTGCATTTTAAACAATGTTTTATTATTTTTTTTATTTTTCATTATATTTTTTAAATAAATATGGTAAAGTTTTTATTTTTACTTTATATATTTACTAACAAATAGTTACCAAAGTTGCCTCTAAAATCATGAAACATTGAAATCTTGAATGGCCTATATCTAATAATTTAAAGCAAAAATAAATAAAGTAACTCACATCCCTACTAGATATTTGATAAAGCTTTTGATAATTTTTCAGTTTGGTTGGGTATTGTGAAATTTAAGATTTGTATGAAACGGGCCGAAACCGGTCACGCGAACGTTCCACTTAATTCACTTAAATTTTTGACAAGCATGTATCGTGTACAGACAAAAAAACGATGAAATGACTGTCAATAAAATTTATGCTACCAATATTTTATTTCATTTATCGTTTTTTTTAATATTATTTCGAAAGAAATGAATAGTTTACATTTATTACTCACATAAATCATTTTCTTGTTGTATTTTTTGGTTGTCCCTTTCTAAACAAATATCCTCTCTTCTATCAAGCCTTATCTAAAAATTGGTTCCCCCCATTCAACATCTCATCTCTTCTAAGTCCAAACTCGACTCCAATCTTCCATGTAATTTTAAAAATGGCCCCTTTGAATAAAATTATTATCTACATTCACCTTTCCTCTTTCCTCCCAATTTGAAATGATGGCCTAGAACACCCTTGAAGGACGAAAGCCAAAACAAAAAAAAATGTAACAATTTTTTTTTTCAAGAAATACCTATGTGAAATGAATTCGTTTTTCCACTAGAAAAACTTATCAAAGATTAATGAAAACTTAAAATAATACCGGTAAGACTTAAATGTTGCCTGTGCGGAAACAGAGAATTAAGGATACATAAAAAATAGTGGAGTAAACATGGTGTAGTTTATTAGTAACTTATTTGTTTACTATGTCCGACAGCTTTACGGCTTCTGACTCAGATAATTCTCAGAACTATCAATCGACAAGTAGGTATTTATAGTATTTGTATTTTTTTCTAGGCGTAGTTAAGTATTACTCTAACTAGCCAGTAAAATGTTTTTTTTTAAATTCTAATTTATTTACTTATAGATAGTATGTTTTCATTTTTCATGGAGTTTTTCGATGCCTATCTCACTAGGATATACCTGTGTCGAGACAGGCGTAGAGATATATAAATGTATATCACAGTTACAAGATGATTTAAGGTTAAATACATATTAATTTCAACACAATTAAAATAGAAAAGTTTTTTTTTTCAGGTACGTAAATTTAAAATCAAATTGGAAGTCTGGGTAAACCCTATAAAAAGAGTTATCTTATAAATGTAAGAAGAGATGAAGTAAAGTAATAAATCCTGTCAAATCTATTTATGGAGTTAGATTTGACAGGACTCTATAATTTTATTTTATTTTATTTGGGTTAGGTCGTATATAAATTGTTATTTCTGTCTATGTGTAATTTATTTTACAGACGCTTGCAGTAGTGTGACGTTCTATACCTACAATTCATTTCTTTAAGTGTTGGTTGAAACTAAAAACTTGGTATCGACTCTTCAATGAATTCCGTAGCATTATAGATATTCAAGTGCGTATTTAAGTTTACAGAAAATTTTGAGGCGTTTGTTCATCCTACCCGTAAGTATTAGGTACATTGATCTCACTTAGTTCGGGGGAAAAAAATAGAAACATTCCGCATATCATACATAAATAACACAATACATATTTGGATATATCTTCCCTAGTCCCTACTTTTGAACGCGATAATGTTGCTATGCAACCATGGAGGTTTTGGCGAACAAAGAATTCTACCCACGACCCACAACGGTCGCAACGCGACGCCTCGATAGATACCCGACGCTTTGTACCACTGGGCTCCTTACTAACTCACTCCATTCATTGCCAGGGTGGATGCACTTTTGCCGTATTTATTTTAAAGTTTCATTATCCATTAGGATGCGATTAAAGAGTTTGCTAAAAGCTCACAGATAGGTTGTAGGAATAAACCATATTTTAAGTTGAATCCTTATTTGGTTCTAGAGTTGGATAATCTAGAATTACAATTAAGGAGGCGTGTACGGGTACCGCTGCCCGGGAATCGTTTATTGGATAACAAGCACCCCTGCCAAAGGTCACCCCAAGTGGTTCGCTACGTGTGGTGACTTTGGTGGATCGGAAGAAACTGGTTGAGGTAGTCGTTTTGACCTCTCCAGCCGGACTTTACTGTGGGAGAAATGGATTCATATGTCCGTCACTCCTGGACACATTGACCCTAAAATTCCTACCCATCCCTCATACTTTTTTCCATTCCGAAACTTCCTTTCCTTCCTTTCCCAAAAAAGACCATCAAAGATGACATAGGCCCCGAGGGAAATTGTTTTCCTCAGAGCCTCCTGTGTGTAGCTAATGAAAAAAATGAACGAAGCGATCATTCACCACAAAACTCTTGTTAGAAAAACCGAATAAATTTAGGAAAATCCTTGTAGACTACCCCCTCATTCTCCCCCACATAGTATATAAACTGTATAAGAAGTCTTCCAGTCTGAAAATAAGTTTTATGTGTCTTTTATTATATTACTAGCTGGTTCCCGGCATGCGTTGCAATGACATATTCAAAGAAATAAATTGTTTCTCCCTTCATGTCCTTTCCCGTGCGTCCCCGTTCACCTGCAGCATCCCCTTCGCCTACCGCGTTCCCCTTCCACCTTCTACGCTTACCCTCTCACCTCTCCCTCTCCCCCGTCCCGACAACATCCCTCCCGCGTTCAATATATTAAGTTCCAGTACATTCAGTTAAACAGTTCGCGTGCCGCCTATTACAATTTTTTCATTCAAATTTTCATTTTGCATATATTACAAATATTCATTTTTGTATATTATAAGAACAATCAATTTAATTTGGTACTTAACATAGGTACCTGTTTAAAATATCTATAATTTAAAAAATCCAAAGACAATTCTTTTGTTGCAAAAAAAACCGTTGCCTGCTAAATTAACATTCATCAAACGCGCAAACTATCAAATGCACGAATTCAAAATAATCGTTAAATTTCCGTAAGAACCTTCAACGAAGTATTAGTGAACTTAAAAAGATGAATGAAATAGGTAAATTGGTTCTGAAGTTATGGCGTGACCAAGGGAAACAGGGATTAATTTTTATATATATATTATATTGTTATTCTAATGGTCTTGAATTGGAAAGCAGGACTTCGACTGAAACTCCGGTCTCATAATAATTCATAATACATCAAACTTGCGTCCCTAGATCCCGATGATTCACACAGCATCCCGACTACAACAGATCTCCTTTGTTACTGGTAAGCGGATAATGATTTATCTTAGGACATTAATTCGAGCGGGGGATAAAAATAGCATCGCACAGTACAATGTTCCGAGCGAGAGATCGGTCGCGGTGCTCCGAGCCGAGCTGAGGTCGCTGTTAGGGTTGAACCCTGACAGATTGATGGCTGATAGTACTATACTACCTACGGACAGTGACAGTTGAAGTCGGAGACAGACATATTATGCAAATAAAGTCAATGGAATGCGTTGATCAGAGCCGGAATTAGACATTTCTACTCTGTAAAGTTGAAGTTGTTGAACTCCGAGCGGGGATGCGAGTGTTAAAAACGGTTCCTGAGCCTTGAATGACATTTTAAATTAGATTTTTTTTATTATTAGATATTAATATCATTTATGTCGTATGCTAAGTTGGGTGACCGGACATCTCAGAATGAAACCTACTCAGAACCTCGATTGAAAAGTCATTAAAAGTCATGAAAAGGGTTATCGACTATTTTAAAATTACTTTTTTCATGGCTTTTAATGAATTTTCAAAGAGGTATTGAGTTGAATTGATTCTGAATGGCATGGAACCCTCAGATGATAGGAAAAATACATTGAAAAATCTCATTCACTTTCATTTATCATAAATTAAAAAAAAAAACATAAGAGGTAACGAAATAAATAATAAACAGTGGCAAAAAAAAATTGTACCTAGAAGAGGTGCATTACGCTGGAAGAAGCTCTTACGAAAATAATTTGATTTCTAGAATACTTTCCGTTCTATGCTCTCCTATTTTTTTTTTACATGTGCTCCACACAGGAGGCCCTGAGGAAAATAATTAAAATATATCCAATATCCTTATATTATGATTATGCCATAGAACAGGGGTCTCCAAACTTTTAAGCCGGAGGGCCGTACTGATTACTCCAGAGAGTCCCAAGGGCCAAAACCTATAATTTTAAATTTTCCAATTTATTTTCCTGCCATTATCTATAATTTATAGACAATTCGCGGAGCACGCGCTCTGAGCAAGCATACGTGTGCTAAATTCGCTAGTTCAATTACTAATTGTGTTATTTTATTTATTTTTATTTATTTATTTATTTATTACACGCCCTGATGGGCTTTTACATTATAGTTTATAAGTTGAGTATAAAAACAATGAAGAAAATATAATACAATGAGAAAAGAAAATACGTAATACAATATAAAAACAAAACCACATAATAAAATAAAAAGTACATATGTAAAAATGATAAGAAGTCTCACATTCAATATAAACAAAAAACTGCAGAAATTATGTAAATCTATTTGTGTCTAGAAGAATAAAAGTGATAGAATATGCAACATTTATACTGATTGGTTTTAAGATGAAATATATCACCTAGATTAGAATATTTATTTCCGAGACTGTGAAGTCTAGGAAATGGAGAATTTTGATAAGCTAGTGTCCTGGTGTTATTGAAGTAAAAGGGTAATAAATGTCGACATGATTTTTTGGGTACATGGATACTGATAAATTGAAGTAATTCTGGACAGTCAATTTTGTAATGCAGTATTTTATGTTACAGTATTAAATCTGTGCTTATTCTTCTTTCTGAAAGTTTCAAGAGAGAAAATTTATCCAGGAGGTAATTATAATCAATGTTTAGTATAGGAATACGCAATTTATAGTTTATGAACCTTAGAAACTTCCGTTGTATCTTTTCAATGTTGTCTGAATGAATATTGAAAAAGGGAGACCATAACGTAGAGTTATATTCAAGTTGGCATCTGACAAGGGTTTTATATAATTTTTATTTATTTTATAAATTCAATAATATTATTATTTTATGTATAAAAACAGTTTATTAAAAAAAAAAAAAAAAAAAAAAAAAAAAAAAAAAAAAAAAAAAAAAAAAAAAAAAATAGGTTTTATATAACATAATAAATGTGCCTAAATCATTAAAATCTTTTGCAGCTCTTAAAACAAAGCCAAGAGTCTTTAGGGATTTGTTGATAATATTATTAATATGACATACAAAGGTGAGTTTACTGTCGAACATAATGCCTAGATCCATAATTTCATTAACACAATTTAAATTTTCATCATCAGGATTATTTATTTTGGAAAAATGAATGAACTGACATTTATTTATGTTTAATGCTAGTTTGTTGATAGAGCACCATTCAAAAAGATATTTCAAATTAGTTTGAAGTGTAATACAATCATTAATGTGGTTGATCTCTTTATATAGTTTCATGTCATCAGCAAACAGTAGCACGTTTATGTTTGTGAATATATCAACAATATCATTTATAAATATAATGAACAAAATGGGCCCTAAATGGGAGCCTTGCGGCACTCCACTTGTTGCTATAAATTTGTACGAATGTGTGCCATTTATTTTCACACTAAGACTTATTTTGGACAAATAACTAACAAACCAAATTAATAAGCTACCATAAACTCCAAGTGTCGCCAATTTATTGATTAATATTTTGTGACACACCTTGTCAAAGGCCTTGCTAAAGTCCGTATATATTGAGTCAACCTGGCACCTGTTTGCTAAAGATTTAGATATGAAGTTTTCGTAAATTAGTAAATTGGTTAGTGTAGATTTATTTGAACAAAAGCCATGTTGGTAGGGTGTTATAATTTTTTTTATATTTGTAGATATTTTATGGAGTACAATTTTTTCAAAAAGCTTGGGAATCGATGATTGGATACATATTGGCCTATAATTTGTTACATCCGTTTTGTCCCCTTTTTTAAAAATGGGTGTTAGAAAACTGTGTTTCCATGTATCAGGGAAACTGCCTGTCTCTAGTGACTGGTTAAAAATTAGAAAAAGATGAACAGTTATGCCATTTAAACATTCTTTAATTAACACTGGTGGAACATTATCAGGTCCTGCATTTTTTCTAGCATCTAACAAATTTACATGGTTTTTGATATCATTAATTTCTATGCGTATTTCAGATATATCCAGGCTAAGATTCGATGAGAATTTTGGAATTTCGTTGCTAGGTATATCCTCTTCATACACAGACTTAAAATAATCAGCAAATAGATTTGCAATGTTTTCATCATTACATCCAATTTTTCCACTGAAATTCATAGTAGTTGGAATACCCAAGTTATTATTTTTTTGAGAGTTAGTATAATTCCAAAACTGTTTTATATTTACACGAATATCAGTTTCAATTTTGTCGATGTTATATTGTTTTGTCACGACTGCGACGCTTAACGACATCTGGTGATTAAGCCTCGATGACACACGGCGAGTTTACAAGCTACTATCTACTAAGTTTAAAAGTGGGTGAATCGGCGAGTGAGATTGTCATGATGACACACAAAACTGTCTACTCGCTCAGTAGCTCGCAACATTTTTGTAGGAAACTGGACTCGCACGTAGCTGCTAGCGCAAGTAGCGGAAATAACGTCAACTAATTTTTCAGACAGTTGACAGTCGAAATCAGCTGTTAATTGGCAGCCATATTGGAAACATAAATAAACCAATCACGAGTTGGCGTGTAGCGGGTAAAGTTGACGACCTCTCAACTTTTTTCGTAGATTGTCAACAATCTGCTAGTTAGCAAGTAACACGATAACACTGAGCGAGTTTGCTAACAGATAGTGAATTTCTCAGATAGTAGCTTGTAAACTCGCGAAACTCGCCGTGTGTCATCGCGGCTTTACAAGCGAAAATATACGTGTTTGTGTGTTTTTAAAAGACATCTATGTAACAGTGTTTTGGTTTGAATTTGTTTTTTGGGCGTGATTTACTACGGAAAGTATGGCAAAGAAGCGAAAAGTAGACCGTGAATGCAGAACATTCCAAGATCAATGGAACTTTCAATATTTCGTAATTGAGTCCAGTAAGAAAGCACTTGATTTGCAATGAAACCATAGCAGTTCTCAAAGAATATAATATTAAACGTCATAATGAAACGAAACATTTTCAAAATTTCTCAAAACATACAGGAAGTTTGCGGACAGAAAAAATTGAAGCTTTGAAGCCTGGATTAAAAACGCAGCAATCTTCGTTTACGAAACTCAATGCTGAACAAGAGGCTGCAACTCGTGCCAGCTTTCGTGTGGCTCTTGAATTCGGCGAATTCGCCGCTTCTGAGCAAGGTTTTAGACATAAACTGTCGCGGGCCTGATTGATGTCACTGGTTCTAAGATGTCGCGGGCCGGATTGATGACACTGGCGGGCCGGATGCGGCCCGCGGGCCGTAGTTTGGAGACCCCTGCCATAGAACATAGAACCAACACTTATTTCTTATTTCAATATCTAACCAAAACGTATACATCACTTTAATATATAACTAGCTGACCCGGCCACGCGTTGCTGTGGCTAACGAAACACAACGCTATCTACTGACTGGATAGTTATCCAACCTTTTAACTCACACCGCCATCTGTTAGTTTGCAAACAAATCAAATCCTCACCGCCCGCTTGCCAGCCCGCTCGTCCACCACATACATTCTCCTTTAATTATGTATTTCAACCAATTTAGACAAATTATATACCTAAACCTTCCTCACGAATATTATCTTTTTCTATTGGTGAAACCCGAATGAAAATCCTTTCAGTAGTTTTGAGTTTCAGACAGACGCGGCGGAGGACTTTAATTTATAATATGTAGAGATATTATTCCATAAAGCCAACATAAATTTCTAACCTAACATAACCTACCTAAAATTATATTTAATTTTGAAAAAGCATTCGGCCTGATAAGCCAAGTAGGTATTCTGAATACAAATTAATCAACATAATATAGTCGCGCTTGAGTCGTGGGCTTTGGAGAAGTTTTTGTCTGTTTGAGAATCGCTGATTCAAACGGTGTAAACAAACATTTTAATATCTTTCTCTCAAATTATGCAGAGCATCGTATTAATAGTTCCGGATTAGCAATTATAAGATCTCCACCGACCGCCACCGCAGCCCGCTGCTCGCAGCCGGTGACCCGTCCAACTGTCAGCGGGCTCTGCTCACTGCTGGTAGCTAGTCGCTGGCAGCCCTGGCCCATAGCGGATTAACAATAACACAACAATAAAAGCAGACGAACATCAACAGTGATATAAAAAGATTGTGAAAGCAGCAGTAATGGTGGCCTGCATAGATTATCGGGCGAGATCTGAAATGCTTCAGGGAATGGGGAAAGCGAGAGCACCCCGGACCGTCCAGAGTTTGGACGTAAATACACGAAGGCGACAACATCATCTATTGAACACTAGTACCTAATTCGCAATGATGCGATGCAACAGTGAGACAATTCGTGAAATTCCTATTCATTGCGTTTTCCCCTGCACATTTTCATTGCAACCGGCATTCAGCGCGACATTTTTTCATTTTCGACGCAATTCCATTCGGCGCGACAAAAAAAACTAATTAATAATACGTAATTTATGATCCATTCAATTTATTCTAAATTTGGAAAGACTGTATTATTAAAACTATTAATAACCAATAGCAACATATACAAACACGTAGGTATTCAAAATTTAAAAAAAGATAATTAAAATTGAAAACGACAATTAAAATAATTTTATGGTGAAATATTACAATAAAAGTAGGTACTTATATTATATTATATTGCTTGCCTAAATCCTTCACACAATTAGTTCCAATGAATATGACTCTTAAATTCAAAGAAAATTTGATTTCGTTGATAACCGAAATTAGCATGTTCGTTGTTTGATGATTTAATTTCATTAGACGCTACTAAATTAGATAGGTACCTACATAAATAGTTAAAAGATATTTAAAAAAAAAAAATTACAAGAATTTTTTCAGGCTGATTTGTCAATTTACAACGAACGAAAGTTTAGACAATTTAGTGGTATCTTTCAAATTCCATAGAACATAAATAATAAATGTAAATTTTATATTCATTCACCCTATCCATAGAACAAATAATTTCACCACCATTGGAATCACATCTAGAAAATTCTGAGTAGATAGGCAATACATATAATATATCTTGAGTTTGGCATATCTTATGGTGGCACTTCACTACCCCTTGTATGGACAGTAGATATATTTGACAAAGTATATACCAAACACGCGTTACTGCGCTCTTATTGGTTTTTTTGCGCACACCAAAGGAGTCAAATAGAAAGAAAAAAAAACAAATAAACTATCTACACCAGTGATGATCAATTTTTTTACCCGGAAGGCCAATTTATCAGTGTTTAATATGTTCGTGGGCCGCAGTAGGTAGGTTTAACATAACTTGACGGTTAACTAACTTTACAGTCGGTGGTGTCGCAAACATATTTATGATGTCAAAAATTTTATAAATACTAGGTAAAAGCAATAAATGCTTTCGATTTTCATTCTGATATTTAAAATACTGAACAAATTGCAAAATACTTACATTTTTTGGCAGCTGATCCAAAACAGACAGACAAAATTTGCTACGAAACCCTTTGGAACCCTTTTAAACAGATTTTAAAAGTGTGAAATAATTGATTAAAGGTGAAACATTTTCAGCAATTCAGGTTTAACCACGAAATTGTTTCTTTTTAAGAATATGTCAAATGATTAAAACAAACTTTGGGCAATAAGCACTATTTTGAGCGGTTGGATCAAAGTTACAATTATTATTATTAAAATCACACTGTTGCGATGAAATTGTCCTGAATAGCATTTTTTTTTTACTATTTGGCTCCATGTGTGGACGGTACCACTTGTCTTTATTTGTTTTTTTTTTAACGCCAACTATTGGCAAATACAACCAATACGCAATCACAAATTTGCAACGCCAAATGAAGTGCCACCGTTATGTAGTTTATTGTGTTTACATTTTTCGCATTGTGATAAAATAAATACACTAGAATTATTTAAAAGAGAGGCGTAGTATTGTAATAATAATTAAAGAAATAAAAATATTATTGCAGGTAATACATATTTATTGAAAAAATTAGAAATATACATAAAAACATAAGCTGCACATCTCACTAGGGCATTCCTGTACTATTCCTCACCTATATAACGCAATTACAATTACCCACATAATACTCGTAACTTTAAACGATTTATATATTTTAGAACGAATATCCAACGCTCAGTTTTTTCTTCCTATTGTCAGTTTCCCCTAGAGTTCCGTCTTTTACTTCCCTATGTTCTTGACCACTAATTGCGAATTCAACGCATTGATTTTTTAAATTTAAGACATCATCAAATATTTACTTTAATAATATTGAAGATCTTTGTTTACTTATAATTTAATGGATTCGTCATAAAGCTTTTCCGATACAGAAATGTGCATCGCACAATGTACCTACCTACAAAGCACCAAGCAGTCTTGCACAATGAGCCAATTACCACAAAGCTTTCTTGGAATCGGACGAAAACAAAACAAGGATCCATTAATCTAGCGAGCCGCGAGTTATTATTGCTGTGGTTATAAAATACTATATGTACGAGGTACTTATAATAATATAGCGCGCATTATGCCTAGAGACTTTGAAAACGCCGAAGAGACAAAGAGGTAGAAGTGTGTTCCGTGTGCCCGAAGTATTCTCAATTTTTCCTTACTCCGGATGACGTTGGTTAAATATTTTCAAATCCTATAATTGAAATTTACATAAATTCTTTCTTGAACAGATACACAGTTTCCCTGGCTTGTTTTGCATTATCCCATCTCACGACATATTGACCTTTTTTATATGAAAACTTCTTTAGCACCGTTGTGATTTGAAATTCGATGAAACGAAAAATAGCGACACTAAAAAGAGGCAAACATAATAGATCTACAGGATTTAGCCTGCGAGATAATGAGATAGTATAATCAGTATCCTCTTCGTGCGGTGTTTCGTAGCCTATCGGTCTCCTCTTTGTGTGGTGCTTCGTAGCTTCCCCACTCTTGTCTTCTTTAGCTCCACACACTGACGGCCGGCATAGCGCAGCAGTAAGGCGCTTGACTCGCACACCGAAGGTCGTGGGATCGAATCCCGGCGTGGCAAATAAATTTTATTTGATTAATTTGTGTTATTTCACAATTTATTCATTTAAAATAATATATAGTATATTTGCGGCTCGTTCCAGAGTGGAAGATACTCTCAGTATCGCCCTGGTGTAAGACCACCATTCAGAATTGAAACGTTGCTTGAAATGGCATTAGCCGTGTTTGGTGACCAGTTCTGAATAGCCAGGTACTTCCCCACCTTCCTCTTCCCAATCTCCTTCCCCTCCCCACTACCTTCAGCCTCACAACATACCCCAATTGGGGATGCCATAGTCTCACTGGCTTCAGACGGGAGCAGTTGGGACTCTTATGCGGTATTCATATTAAAAAAAAAACACACAGGAGGCCCTGACGAAAAAAATTCTCTCGAGTCTATGTCATCATTGGGGTGGGTAGAAATCAGGTGATCAATGACATTGATTCAAGGTGTGACGGACGTATGAATCTGTCCTCCCCACTGCGGTGCAAGGCGATGTTCCGAGAGAGCCTTGCTGGAGAGGTCAAAAGGATCCTCTTGTAGGTAGGTACACTAGCTGATGTCCCGGCGTTGCCCGGTCCTTACACAGAGTTGTTAGAAATCAGATGTAGACAGTAATCTGCCTCTTATTTTGAATGTCAAGTGGTCAAAATGTCATCAATAAGTATCCGATTTCTTCTTTGGGGTAAGAAAAGGGTTCGGGTAATTTTTCGAAATCTCGTGAAGACAGTGACCCTCCTCTTGTTTTGAAGGTCAAGTGTGAAAAATTTCATCAATCTCGGAATAAAACTGTAGATTTTTATAAAAAACTGACCCACACCGGGACACTCATATATTATAAATATACAGGGTGTCCCAAAAGTCAACGTTATCCCCTAAAGGGCTGATAGGCTAACTCATGACGGACCAAAATATCGTTACTTGACTTTAGTAAATTGTCCTCAGTTTACGAGATAATAGCAATTTTACGAATATCGCAAAAGTCGACACCTTGGATCAGTTTTTTGGATGTCACAGTTTTTAAGTTCCCTTTTCTAAGATTATAATTTTATTAGCAACCCTGCTATTGATCACAGTCCAAAAATTAATTAATTTGGCCTATATCCTTTAAAACCTTTACAATTTGGGAGGCGGGAATGGGTACCGCCGCCCCGGGGACCTTTATTTGATAACCAATACCTCTGCCATAGGTCACTCCAAGTGATTCGCTACGTTTGGTGATTTATCAGGGGTGCCCGGGTTCATAGGGTGAGGTTTGTCTGGGTCTTGGAGGCGGATGACCAGGACACACTGAGCCCCAGATTCCTACCCACCCCTTAAACCCTTTTACTTCCCCTCTTCCTTTCCTTAAAACAACCCTCCACACAGCATCCCCAAAGATGACATAGGCCCTGAGGGAAATTATTTTCCTCAGAGCCTCCTATGTGGAGCTCATATAAAAAAAATCCTTGGAAAAAAACATTTTTTCCATTTCAATAGATAATTTAATTAATGATTACATGTATGATCATAATACATAGGTCATATTCTTGTCTGTCATAAATTGGCCTATCAGCCCTCTGAGGGATAACGTTGACTTTTTGGTACATCCTGTATCTATTTTTTTTCTTCATTTTTATAATGTTGGCCTCACTGGGTGGACGACCCGTACCGAGTCACCCCTTTTATAATACAAAATTTAATAAGATGAGGCACATGTTACATTTTGATAAAATAATAGACCTTATTATAAAGTTGGCGATGAAAAAAAAAATTTAAATCGGCATATATTACAAGTTGTGTGTTTTGTAATGATTGTGTGTGTTACGCGTATTATCTTTTATTATTTTATGTTATAATATTTAGGTAATATTGTTTTTTTTTGTTCTTTAATCCATTTTGTAATTTTGTATCTGAATTTATTTTTGTTTTCCTCAATTTTTGTTTCACGTGAAAAATTGGTAGTTATGGTGTCTTTGTCCAAAGCTTATGTTTTCTTTGAACGCTTCTCTGTTAGTGATATTTTGAGTTTGCTGAAATTTGTTTTTTTGTTAAAAAATGTAGTTTAGTAGTGTTTTAACGTATAATTGGCGTATATCTAGTACGTTATAACTGTTGAATATTTGGTCCTTGTCAGTCAGTGACTGAATGCTTTTTAAGTATTACCTTTAAGATGGTTTTCTGCGCGATTTCCACACGATCGATAGCTGAGTTTGTTGCTTCTCCCCAAGCAATTATTCCATATTCTATTATTGATTGACAAAGTGCAAATTATAGAGTTTTCATTTGTTTTATTTTATATATGTTTCTTATGCTTGGGAAAGAGTGTATTGTTTTGAGGAGTTTATTTGTGATTGGTTTGATATGATGTGTCCATTTACGGTTATGGTCAATTATGATTCCAAAATACTTTATTTGATATGTTTTTTTTCTAGAGAAGGGCAATCGCAGATGTTGGTATTTATATATTCGTGTATTTTTATGGTATTTATATTGTTTTTTTGGTTGTCCCGTGCTATTTATACTGTACGTTGTGAATTTTGTTTTCGATATATTTGTTAAGTATGTTTGAGTCTAACCATGTTTTCACTCGGGTGATTCCTTTTCGCGTGATTCACTATCTTACTAATATTATAAATGCGAATGTTTTTATGGATGGATGTGTCTTATGGTAGAGTTATACTAGTAAGGCGTGACGTGACGTGATGTTCTCTGTCGTGATGGCTAGCGTTCACATCTATAAGTTGTCTTCTGACGCCTTATGACGATATTTCAAATCAATACAGTGGCCCGCGCGTCACTACACACCACGTGGTACGTACACACTAGCCAAGACGCGGCCGTTCCCGCGCCCCTCACCTTCACCTCTCTGTCGAAAATCGAGATAGCTTCTGTCGAGTCACGACAGACCGCATCATGACACAACGGAACTTACTAATATAATCGCCTCCATACTAAATGTATGAAACCGATACCGCTATAAGGCGTCACGTCACGTCACGCCGTACAAGTTTAAATTTACCATTACTCTTTCACGCAATAAATACCGAATGGAATATAAAAATTCTTTCACTAATCGAAAGCTACATTATTTACGAGTAATATAGGTTATATATATTGGTAAGCTCTGGCGTTATGAATAAGCTGTGGCGTTATGAAATTATTTATTATTCGTTTATTGGCAAAGCGTGTTGCTAAGTAAATGTTTGACGTGGGCTGTCATTTTGTTATTTGTTTAGGTTACTACGGAGATTTCTTTGATAGAGAAAATTCAAATATGAGTATTCTAATATGAATATTTAGTGTAGATACAAATATAAAATAGGTACTAATCTACATTTTGACCTAAGCCAACGGGGGGGGGCGAATATGCGAGCGAAGCCGGGGGCAAAAGCTAGTGTTTTATACTTTATTTCAATCCTTGATTTAAAGAGCAAAACTGTGTCGTCTGCATAAATAACTATTTCACCGTCTATTTCCATACTGTATTATATAGAAGAAGATTTGCTCTTCGTTTAAGATTGGTAGATTCATCCAGTACGCCCTCGTGTATGTGTTTTTTTAATGATTAATCAACTCGTAGAAAAAAAATTCATTTTACTAATTAAAAAATCTTTCGATAAATTTACGGTTTGGTATCGGGGTCAGCATAGCCAGAAAATTGAAAGGAATGTATTAAAATACCTATGTATTTTGTTTATGATCCCATAATTTAATGTAAGATTTTTATATTTTTAGATCTTTTAGGTTTATTTTTAGTGAATGTTTGATCGGCATGCCTACCATAAATAATTTCTTGAGGCGGTAAATTTGTCGAGATTCCGTTCAGATTGCACATTATAGTCCATTATAAATTATTCTGGAACTGGGCAATGTCGTAACTGGAAACCCATTCTGTCTAAACACAACACGTTGTTGCTTGTTTCCCACAGCTAGGGTTTCCAATAATTGTACTGAAAAATAACTATTTAGAAAATAAAATAATAGTGTAGCCAATGTGGTCGAACTCAAGTGCAATTTGACGTCGCATGTCATTTAAACAATAATTGTCTAATTTTTATAGAGCCGTTCTTCACAGTCCGGTTGAAAGATCATCCATCACCGGAAAAAGAAACTGTTAAAATGTTGAAAATTCAAAACGGCGCGTGGCGATACCAGACCTGTTGATTTAGTGGTGAATTCAAACAACTAGGGCTAAACATTCGTTAGAGAGGAAATCCTTTTTATGTGTTTTTAAAACATTATGAGTACCCCACAAGAGTCCCAACTGCTCCTAATCTATATACTTTATTTTCTAATAGAAAAAAATATCATCGGACAACAAAATGACATCTACTTTTTTACTCCATAAATGCTCAGGAATGGCTAGTTAAAATTCTTCGGGTACCTTTGTACTGTTATGCCTTGTATGCGTGAATAACGCACAATATAAAATATAATTAAAAATGGATATTTTATTCATTTGGGTACCACCATGATAATGGCAGCCCTACCCACAGCAGTGCAGTTTACGTTTTCGTTTAGTCCGTGGAATAAAATAATCATAAGATGTGGGTACTGGGTACGAGACGCTAACGTGAAGCATTTTCAAATGGATACTGAGAAATCAAAGCGGGAAAATTATTTCTGTATCATTATTACGAACGCCATTAATCTTGGTTAGTGGTTGGTTATTAAAGGATGGTATTTGCTCTATTAGTCGGTGTGTGGTTTTTTTATGTATCGCTTCACAGGAGCGCCTCTGCTGCACAATGTAAGGACAGGGGGAATATATATCGCCATCCGGTTGGGCAGCTTTGTGAGGCGGGTTAAGGTAGGAGATGTAAGAAGGGATTTATTAATGCAGATCTTGAAGAGGCCCGAATTGTATGAAAGAGGAAAGCTAAGGACGTTACAAAGAAACTCTCAGTGGTAGGACCATAAATACACTTTTATGTAACAATTTCTAGACATTTGGTTTTGAAGAGTTATATTGTCCATGTTACTTAATTTGTTATTTAAATTTATTTTTTTCTGCTACCGTTTCATTCACTAGCAAACTTTAAATTAAGTTTAAGTGAACTTAAGTTTGCTAGTGAATGACACGGATGTGTCGAAACCGGTAGATTTCCGGTAAAGAAAATTTAAGTAACAGATATACATGTAAAATAAAACTCTTCAAAACAAAATGCCATAAATATATTTTTATACACTTTTTAAAATTCTATCTGTTGTAGGGAATTATACGGAAATAGGTATTATACTTCTACGATTTTTTTTCTGACGCAAAATAAATAGGAAAAATATCACATGCTCCGCATCGAAGGAGTACAGTCCCGAAAATTTTGTGACAAGTAAAACAATATAGTTTACTATTGCATACATTAATAACTGGCCCATCTGGGCGATCCATTCCAACCAATATGGAAACAGAAGTAATATTTAGAAACATCAAAGAGTAAATAAATAAAATAACGGTAAATGTTTCGCTATTGAGTCCACGCTCAAAACACACTTTAAAAAAATAAAATAAATTGTATTAGGTAGATAATAGTTAGTAATAAGTAATTTAGTAACCGGAATTTAAAAATATTGCGTTTTAATGATTATTTTGTTAACTTTAAAAATGCGAAATGTCATTTTTCAAGTACCGCCATCTTTTTAAATAAGAAGGCCATTCTTGTGCCGTGTGAAACTGCAATATGCAAATTGTAAATACACACTACCAACCTAAAAATTCAAAAACATTTACGTAACCAGTTGTTTCAAATAATATAATAACAATTAATTGTTGTAAAATAACCTACCTTAATCGTCGGAATATAGGTAGTATGTTGTGCTGGCTATTTTAAAAAATGAGCGAATTCTCATTGTGTGGTCCGGCAAAGACCTCTTCCAGAGAAATTCACACAAATATCCCTCGTAGTGTACTTTATTTCGTCCATACGTCGGGACTCCCGCTCTCACTTCCCTCCAACACCGTTCTATATTTTGGGTATGCGCACCGGTTTCTGGATCGACGAAAAACAAACTGTGATTCACTTTAAGATGTTCGAATCCTTCATGTTCCAGGCAATTTTATGCCTTCCAGCAATCAGACCTTTTTTTTAAATACTGTACGATGCTGAGCGGCTACGCTACTGCTGGGTGGCTGAGCGGCTACGGCTACTGCGATGTTGAGCGGCTACGTACGCTAAGTTTGTGTGATATGGTTTATGATACAAAAGAAAGTGCCCCCTTTATACAAGTAGTTTAGTGGCTACGCTAGGTTTGTGTAACATGGTTTGTGATACAAAAGAAAGTGCCCCTTTTTACCGCCTGCTCGCGTCAAGGCAAGAAAAACATCCCAGTTTTCAAGTAGTTTAGCGGCTACGCTAGGTTTGTGTAACATGGTTTGTGATACAAAAGAAAGTGCCCCTTTATAACGCCTACTCGCGTCAAGGCAAGAAAAACATCCCAGTTTTCAAGTAGTTTGTGTAACACGGTTTTCGATATAAAAGTGAGTGTATTATTTATAAAAAATAATTACCGAAATTGTTTAGAGTTTATTTTAGAGAATTTATTTTATAAGTACTTTATAATATAGTGCTCATAAAATAAATTCTCTAAAATAAACTCGCATGTCATCATAATTTAAAAAAACATCCCAGGTTTTGAATGGTTTGTTTGGCAAAGCAGGGTTTGTCTAGCGGGTATGTGTAATAATTCTAACACATTTCTTTCCATGTTCTTTTGTTATAAATACAGGTACAAACTTGTCTATAATACTAATCCTACTTGCAGTACAAACCTTTCAAAACTTGGGTGTTATTGAAAAGAAAAACGCGTGCGTGTTCTTTTATTTAGGTATTTTAGTTTTAGGTATTAAAATAATTACATACGTAATTTGGCAAATCAGGTACTTTCGTAATAATATCGTCTATGTATCGCTTCTAGCTACTCGTTTCGTGAATGCTTTTTTTTATTTTTAGGTTGGCTCATTTGCAAATTGCATGTAAAACATTTTTCACATGGAACAGTTGTGGGTGGTTTGGTATATTTAAGGAACAGTTTCACATTTCATATAGGCTTGCGTCTAGTAAGTGATGATTTTTTGAATTTACGAAACCTAACAAAATAATGATTAATACGCATTATTTATCATTTTCGAATATTGAAATTCGTACTTATTATTGTGTAACTGACAGAGAGTGATTTTTACTTTTAAACATGCATATTTCATCGTCGTAATTAATAACATGGCGGTCCTTGAAAAATGACATTTCGCATTTTTAAAGTTAACAAAATAATCATTAAAACGCAATATTTTTAAATTCCGGTTACTGAATTACTTATTACTAACTATTATCTACCTAGTACAATTTATTTTAATTTTTTAAAGTGTGTTTTGAGCGTGGACTAAATAGCGGAACATTTACCAAAATAACTTCAGTGAAGGACTCAAAAATAAAATCATCACTAGAACAAAATATTACAACACTGGAAGAAAAAATTCAACACGAACTAATTAGTCAATAAAAGAAGATTATAGATTTACAAGAAACTAATATTAAAAATAATCATCACTACACACAGAAACTTGAAGAATTTCATCATAATAACAAAAAATCCTATGCAAATTTCAAGCAAATGTCAGGTGACAATAAAAACTTTGTAAAAACATCATACAACACAGAACAGAAATATGCCATATTAGTTACCTCAAAAAACACCTTGAAGGCCGAGGATATAAAAATAAAAATTCATAAAAATATTATTTTATCAAAAATAAAAGTCGGAGTTAATGGAGTAAAAAAGATCGGAGAACAGAAATTACTGATTTCATGCCAAAAAAAGAAGAAGCAGAAAAATTAACTGAAGAAATAAATAAGGTAATTGGAAAAGAAATATCAGCCGAAGAAATAATAAAAAAAAAGAAACCGTTCTTAATGTTAAAAAGGCTACAATGCCAATTGTCTGAAGAGGAAATTATAGATGGGATTGTTCAACAAAATGAAGGATTAACCATAGACGACAAAAATAACATTAAACTCATCAAGGAATTAAAAAAACAAGTACAATGAAGGAAAAGAAAATGATACCACCAACTACATTATTGAAACAACCGGTAAATTAAGAAAAATACTTATTGATAAAAAAAAAAAAAATCGAATTCCAAAGAGTGTACGTAGAGGACTGCAATCCGATCACCCAATGTTACCATTGCCTCAAATTCGGTCATACAGCACAAAGATGTCTCGCCAGGACGCAGCCCCCCATTTGCCCACATTACACTAAGGAGCACACACTTTCTAAATGTGAAAATAAAGAACAAATGCCAATATGCAACAATTGCTGTATCCAAAATAAAAGGTTAAACATAGAGTCGATAGCATAAAATGTCAAAAAATGCTTCAAATTGCTAGAGAGCGCATTGACTATGAATAAATTTTGGAATTTTTAATTTACTCAAATTCAAAAAAAAAATAATTTAAGATTTTTTATGTAACGCACTAGATAAAAAAATGTGTATAGAAGAAAAATTATGTCACTCCTTAAGAGATTTCAATTTAATTTGTACTGAAAAAGGATTTACCCTATTTCATATAAATATTAGAAGCATAGAAAAAAAACCTAGAAGAATTAATAATATCATTAAAAGATTTAAATTTTTTCCCTGATTGTGTTGTCTGCAGGCAAATTGAACCACTCTATTCCTGGGTACTCATATCATACAACAATAACAAAAATTAACAAAAACTCTGGTATTGGAATATTCATTTCAAACCAATATAATATTATCAGAGAGATAATTAATATTAGTAATGTTAACATTTTAAATGTAGAAATTAAAGATGTAAATAAATATTATAATATTGTTGTTATTTATCGTACCTACACATACATCGATACTACCACAATTTATAGATGGATTAAAAAACATTTTACTAAATTTTAGAAATAAAAATAATATTCTTGTGGGAGATGTGAATTTAAATATTGCAAACGATTCCTCTAGTAAGAATAAAGATGATTACCTTAATATGTTGGCCGAACTAAACTATATCTCGTACATAAATCATTATACAAGAAACGTCCAAGGTCAACGGCCTTCGTGTCTGGATCATATATTTACAAATATCCCTTGCATTAAAAATATAACCTCAGCTGTCATACATACGACTATCACTGATCATTATTCTATCTTCTCCATTACCTAACCAAATTAATGTCTAAAAAATACTTAATATGGATACGTTACTACATAAATTTGAATCAGAAAACTGGAATAAATTACTACAATGTAATGATGTCAATATTTGCTGCAATTTGTTCGAAGAAAAAATATCTACATACATAAGCGATTCGACAAAAAATATTAATATTTCCAAATCCAAACAATTTAAGTACAAGCCTATAAAACCGTGGATTACCCATGGTCTTATAATATCTGTACGACATAAACAAGCCCTTTACAAGTTAACTACCCAACAACCAAATAATAAAAATTTACTCAACTGTTATAAGGCATATAAAAACAAACTTTCATCTAACATCTAACACACTATATAAAGAGGTAATATTTGTTTGTTTGTTTGTTTGTTTGTTTGTTTGTTTGTTTGTGTGTTTGTTTGCATCGAATAGGCTCCGAAACTACTGAACCGATTTGAAAAATTCTTTCGCTGTTGGGAAGCTACACTATCCCTGAGTGACATAGTCTACATTATATTTTAAAAAAAATAGGCATCCTTACTAAAACTTCAATAATGTAACCCAGGGTGTAAAAAAATTACCTAAAATATTCTTTAAATCGCGTGCGCTGCGAAAACTATTGATGATAGAATAAAATAATGTACTACGACTTTATAGAACACATCATTATTTACAAAAAAGGTCGCGACAGCATATGTCTAACTATTATGGTTATGCCACAATAAGTATTCTTTTATTTTAAAATTTTAATTAATATGTCGCCGCTTGAAAAGGCTCTTTATTTGTATCTTGGTTTTGATCCTTATCAAAACAAATTACTCCATATTCAAGACAGCTTCAATACCTTTATTTAACTTTTTGAATTTTTCAATTCGGATATTTGATTAGAAAGATATCACGAGTTTAAAAATGTTAGTATTAGAAAAAAGTTTCGGCTACGGGCCGCGCGGGAGAGGAGTCAAGAAATGCAGTGCCAGGGGGGTTGGCGGGACGGGGGAGCGGGAGAGCGGTGGCGGGGAAGGTGGAAGTGGAACGCTGGAGGGGAACGCACGGGAAAGGACATGTAAGGAGTAACATTTTATTTATTTGAATATGGCATGTATTATAAAAGAAAGTCCAAAAAACGTGCAGCTCGCAAAAACTCAGAAACGAGTCCCGGTTCAGTCAAGGGAGTTATATGGTGTGGTAGATCTCTATCCCCCCTAGGGAATAAGGGTATCCGTTTTTACCAGGCCGTGCTTTTAAAGATATAAGGGCTGAAAATTTCGCCCTCTTGAAATTTCTAGAACAGTCTTCCGGAAAGTTCTAGAAGGTTCCATAGAGCTGTAGAAAGTTGTGGAAGGAGTGGAATGATCATGAATAGGAAATCGGGAACATCATTGTGCAACATTCCAGAACACTATCTTATTGTCCTGAGCGAAGCCGGGTAACCCAGCTAGTAAATTATAAAACACAGAACAGAAAGTCATTAAAAACAAAAGATTGATCAGGCGGAAAATGATAGTAAAAGAGTGTGGACGGTTATAAATGAAATAAATGATAAGAAAAAATGTAGGAATAATGATATCAATGCTATTACTCACGATAACTCGAAAATATGTTGTAAAGAAAACCCGTCAAAAGCTGCCAATATATTTAACACATTCTTTGCAAACATAGGAAAAAATCTTGCAAATCACATAAATACCAACCCAATTTCAGATTGCAATATTGATACAGAAAATAAAATAGCAAAATTTCAAGTCACAACAGAGGATGAAATAGTATCTATAATAAATCATAAACGATATGAAAGGAGGTTCTGCACCGGGATTTGATGGAATTACGGTTAATATTTTAAAAAAATATTAAAAATCAAATTTCTAAACCATTAATGCATATAGTAAATTTAAGTTTCCAAAGTTGAGTGTTCCAATCTATTTACAAACAAACTATCATTACTCCAATATTTAAATCTGGTAATCCAGAAGAAGTAAGCAACTACCGACCAATATCAGTAATCTCAAACATAGCAAAAATTTTTGAAAACATATTAAAAAAAGAATGAACCAGTTTATAAAATGTAATAAAATAATTAATGAAAATCAGTTTGGATTTATGGAAGTTAGAAGCACACAGGATGCAATTGCAAAATTAACTAGCCTTGTTCTCAATTCATTAGATAAATCATTAAAATGTATTGGAATTTTCATAGATCTCAAAAAAGCGTTTGACAGCATATCACATGACAAACTCGTAACTAAATTAAGAAACAATGGATTAAACGGTACAGCTCTAGAATGGATAAAAAGCTACCTTTTCAAACGCCCTCAAGTCGTAAAAATCAACAATGTGCTTAGCCAACAAGATACGAGTAATTTTAGTATACCTTAAGGTACAGTCCAGGGGCCGTTGCTGTTTATCATCTATGTAAATGATATATTCACACAAAGAATAAACGGAAAAATAATATCTTATGCTAATGACACTGTCATAATAATTGAAGGTGCTAATTGGAATACTGTGAACAACCTTGCGAATATTGACATCAATACACTGAAAAACAGGTTCGATAAAAATCTCCTCTCTTTAAATACCGAAAAAACACACTTTATCCCATTCTCTATCAATAAATTTAAATCGAAACCAGAAATAAAAATTCTAATACATCAGAGTAAATGTAGTGGAACTAATTGCACTCCAGAATGTTCTACACTTAATTCAACTTCCAAAATTAAATATCTTGGTGTATATATAGATCAACATTTTAAATGGAAAACATATTTGTGAACTTGTCAAAAGAATTAGGAAATGTATATATATATTTATAAGACTCAGAAATATTCTTAGACTGGAAAACCTAAAAAGAGTGTACTATGCAATTGTTCAATCTATATTGCAATACGGTATTATAGGATGGGGAGGAAAATATGATGTTATTTTAAATCCTCTCAAAATAGTTCAAAGATTAATAATTAAGATTATATTGAAAAAACCATCTACATTTTCTACCGAAAAAATCTTTTCAAGATTCAAAGTAACTACAATAGACAATTTATATAAAAAAATATTCAATACTACAAACTTTCAAAGAAATACAGCTAAAAAAATTACATTTCAATATCTCAGCAAGATATCAAAACAATATTAAAATCCCAAAATTTAATACCAAGCACATCCAAAATTCCTATCTGTATCATGGTATAAATTGTATCAACAAACTCCCATTAAAAGTAAAAATTATTGAAAATGAAGGTAAATTCCAAACAAAATTAAAAAAATACCCTAAACAACTGGAAGAGTTACATTACTATTTCACTTCATTTAAATCTGTTAATCGACACATCTCAAGTTTCTCTGAGATATATTTTTATATTTTTCTATATCTATTGTTAATAGTTGCAATATTATTATTCACCTACTCAAATGATAACATTGATAACATAATTGAGTATGAATTCACTCACCAAACACAAGAGCCTTGTCTCTTTATGGTGAGGAAAGGCTTTTATTACATTAATATTACAAATTTGGTTAATATGTAAAAAAAGTATAATTATTGTAAAAACATGCAAATATTAAATTTAAAAAAAAATCTAAGATTATTTCGTTAAATTATAATATTTAAAAAAATATATATTTATATAAAAAAAAAACATATGTTGACAAATTTTCGTCAAAAAAATGGTTGAGTATTGGAGAGTTGAGCGCAGAAATAGAAGGCTTTATGCTTGCCATTCAAGATAGAGTCATTAACACTAAAAATTATAGGAAGCATATCATCAAAGATACAAATCAAATTGATGATTTACGTAGAAAATGTTTGGCTTTTCCGGAAACTATAGAACATATTATATCGGGATGTTCTGTATTAGCGCCGTCCGAGTATACATTTAGGCACAATCAAGTTTTAAAAATAATTCACCAAAGTTTGGTAATTAAACATAACTTGATTGACTGCCGTAATGTACCATATTATGATATGAACCAAATTCATTTTTAGAAAATGAATTTTATAAAATTTATTATGATAAAACTATTCTAACAGACAGACCAATTAGTCATAAGAGATCCGATATAGTTTTACATGACAAAATTAAAAAAAATAACTCATATCATTGATGTCGCTATTCCAAATTCTTGTAATATTCAGAAAACTGTTTCAAAAGTCGGTCATTTTCAATACATGTAGGATTACGAAAGATTTTTTAAATATTTATATTGAGGGATCAGTAGGATTTATCGGACCAGTTAGGATTTCATCAGAGCCGAACCCTCTGATATGAAAATATCTGGAGTCGGTGAAATATTTTCCATTATGTTTCTGGTGGATTGACGTATTGTTCTTGTATTGTTTTGTATTTATTATACTTATAATATAGTGCACTTACATTGCGTGAATTTACTAGATAATCATTTGTGGAAAAGTGTGTGGAAGGGTTTATTCTTTCATTTGGGAAAGATTTAACCCGGACATAAAATCTGGAGCACCGTAAAATATTTATTAATTATACTAGCTCAGGCCCGTGAGAAATCACGGGTTATTTTATCTAATTGTAGGATTTATGAAGCTGAAAGTCAGTGGCGGACTAAGCCCGTCAGAGGCCCGGGGCGGCAAAGCTTAATGAGGCCCCACCCCCTAGTATAAAAAGTTGATGTAATTTTACAAAATTTTTATTCAGTTCACACGGGCCTCTGGTTCTGTACGGCCTCACTGTAAAAATGTAATTTTTTTCTATTTCATTTTATAAAAATTGCATTTGTTAATAATGCTATCAAATGTTTTAAGGAAATTCTGAAAAAAGTGAAGAAAGTTTTAAACAGTTTGTACGTTGAATTAACCTTCAAATCCCTATGTGGTGCCATAGTGACTGGATTTTTTAACAGTTTAAGCTGCCGGTACCCGAATTTCTACCGATTTCTTACATATCTCCCTTAAACATTTGAAAATTTTCAGCTCTTAAAAAAATTATGTAATTTTTAAGATAATATCTAGATGCGTTCCACACCGAAACGCAAATTACATAAAATTCCCTCGATAGAAAAAAATCGCAAAGTTTGCTCCGAAAATTATTATAAACACCTTTGTTTCAGTTATTTTACAAGTTAAAGTTGTGAATAAATTCACAATGTTTCTTTAAATGATACTTAAGACGCCTTCCACGAGATTTTTGCTCCATTTTAAATGAGTCGTGTTTTATTAAACATTTTCACAATTTTCGGATCGATTTTATCGCTTTAAATATTAGCGCGCTCGTAATTACATATCTCTCCATCTTCTTCTTTATGAGAGGGGATACGGTGCCTTAAAGCACCAGGACACTGTAAAAAAATGTTTTTCTTTTTTTTTTTTAATTTTCCGAAATTAACAATGCTCTCACCAAATGTTTTTTACAGCATTTTACGTGAAACCGTTTGAAACTGTGTATGATGAATTATCCTTCAGCAAAACTTTGAACGCATTTTTCTCGAAACTACGTTTTTCAACCTGGTTGACAACACATTAGAAAAACTATACATCCGATTTGCATGTACCATGCATCAAGTCTGCTGTTCAATAATCCAGTCACTATAGCCGGGGCCGTATTATCCATAATACGTATAGGCAACTAACTGTCTAGGGGGCCCCGTATTGGGTAGGGGCTCCTAGGGTAAAAGGGCCCGAAGACGTGCATTGCCTAAGGGCCCGACATGTTTAAACCCGCCCTGGCAGGGCTCTATTGTCCATAAGTGTAGTGTTCGCGCTCTTGCTTTAGTATGCCGCGAGCAAGCGGGTTCCGTAAGCGTAGTTCGGAACAGTCCTAATACATTGTACATTTATAAAGTCAATAAACACTTCGTATTAAACACTCTTTACAAATACATTAGTTCTGTCTTGTTCAAAGTTTAACAAGGACATTACAATAAGGCAGTGTAGGCCACTACCTAGGGGCCCCGCATCGGGCAGGGCCCCCTAGGGTAAAGGGGCCCCGAGGCGTGAATTGCCTAGGGGCCCCGACATGTTTTATCCGGCCCTGACTATGATCCTACGTAGGGATTGTTTTATAAATGGCTCCCTTCCATTTTTTTTATGAACGACGAAAATTTAACATAAAAAATTGAAAATAAAATTCATTACATTCCGTAATACCCAGCGGGTAGGGCCCCCTAGGGTAAAGGGGCCCCAAGACTTGCATTGCCTAGGGGCCCCAACATGTTTAATCCGGCCCTGGCAGGGTCCTATTGTCCATGAGGCAGTGTAGGCCTCTGCCTATGGGCCCCGCATTGGGTAGGGGCCCTTGGGGGACAGGGGGCCCGAAACGTACATTGCCTAGGGGCCCCGACATGTTTAAGCCGGCCTGGCAGAACTCTATTGTCCATAAGGCAGTGTAGGCCACTACCTAGGGGCCCCACATCGGGTAGGGCCCCAAGACGTGCATTATCTAGGGGCCCCGACATGTTTAATCCGATTCTGACTATGACCCTACGTAAGGATAAATGGTCCCCTTCTATTTTTTTATTTTTATTTTTATGAACGATAAAAATTTACCATAAAAAATTGAAAATAAAATTCATTCAACAATGAAACGCATTCAAAGTTTTGCTGAAGAATAATTCAACATACAAACTGTTTAGAACGGTTTTACATAAAATGTTGTTAAAATCTCCGTCAATTTTTTTAATTCATCTTTCAAAAATTTGGTGAGTGCATTTTTAACAAGTGTATCAATCACAAAATGAAATAAAAAAAATACTTTTAATAATAAAGCCTTGGTTAGAATTTGATCAAGGGAACATGGAGGCGTTTGGGGGCCCCCCAGAACCGGGGGCCCGGGGCGGGCCGCCCCCCCCGCCCCCCCCCCTTAGTCCGCCACTGCTGAAAGTATTAATAAAATAAGTATTTGCCTCAGGTTCATACCGTTAAAAATAAGAAATTTTTCTTCTGAATGTTTTGGTACTTACTTTAACCCTTGGCTGTGATATGATTTAAACTTCCACTCCTCCACTTTTTTAAACTATCACTTTCAATTTTGAACATTAAAAGTTTCTTGAACTTGAATAATTTTAGGAATTACGCAGTAATCCGCAACACTTGACGCATGTACCCATGAATCGACGACTGAAATTAGTATGTTTAATTACGCGTATAAAAAATATTATTTATAGTGTCTGCGACGTCGTTGTTATCACAAGATCATTATATTAATAAAAAATTATAATTCAAAATGTTTTAATAATATCCTCTTAGTTAGGGACAGTTGATGGTGGGTAAAGGTTTATCCTCAGTTTACTTTAACACAGGTACCTACCAACGCATATAGATGCATAACTTACGTACAGTATGTTTCGTTTAGACGCATTGTAATAAAGGTCTTTAAAAAAAATTTAAAAACATTGATTATTACACAATTCAGAGCTCGAAGCCAAAGCGTGTTTAATTGGTCATGAAGAATATTTTTTGACGTGCCGAAAATTGTTTCATTTCATTGTTATTAAAATACTGAAGGTTATAAAATATGTAGTTTATCTGAATGTGATAACATTTAACATAAAACATCTTCAAAGATTATCATCAAGAATTATATAGGTAGATATGTTCAATGTGCCTATTTTATTAGCATCAGAAAATGTTTACGTCTTATATTTATTAATAGTATATGTACGAGTAGTCCAATGAATAAATAATGAGAGGAAAAGTAAAATATCGGAAAACTGATACGAACAAACCTATTAATATAGAGGCGAACTTTAAATAATGAAAACTTAGATTATTACAGTGGCGATATCATGTAACGATCGAACTGGAACCGTTATCAATAGGACACACTGAAAGCTTCTTACCAATTTTATTTTATAAGCATCGTATACTTACGCTTTTTGTCATCAAGACTGTTTTTCTTCGGTGGAAGCCTATACAGAGAAGCAAACATATTTCACGTAGGTATTTTTTTAAAACAGTTATTAGTTTTTTTTATTTATTTCTATGGTCTCGTTGCAAATTTTGGTTAATTTTAATGATCTTAGTATGTTTACACTGTTTTGTAATACATTTTAATTTATTCTGTGTTTTAATTTCTATTTTACATTAGCTTCACACCGGAGGCCCTGAAGAAAACAATTTCCCACGGAGCCTATGTCACTTTAAGTATGCTGTGGGAGGGTCCTTTTAGGGAAAAGAAGGAGAGGAAGTTCTGAGAAGGAGAAAGGTATGAGGGGTGGGAAGGAATCTGGGGGTCAGTGTTTCCAGGAGTGACGGACGTATGAATCCATTCCTCCCACTGCGGTGCAAGACGATGGGTCGAGAAAGTCCGGCTGGTGAAGTCAAAAGGAGGACCAGCCTCCTCCGATCCGGCCCGCCACGCAGTAGGTGGGCAAACGGAGCGAACCACATCCAATAAATGGTTCTCGGGGCGGCAGTACCCATACCTGCCTTCCAAATTGTATTAAAGCTAGGTACCGTAAATAAGTAAACAAATTAGTGCTTGGAGAACTTTATTACTTTTTTGCACTCCGCATTACATTGACGCTATGTAGATTGCAGAATAACAGGTACTTAAAAAATATTGAAGTTTTCGAGACAGTTTGATGAACACGATGAAGTGTAATGAATGGTATGACCACACTGCGGCCAACTTCCAACTTCAAACGTTTGGCCGATTGTGTGGAGGGGTAGTTCGTGCGTTGGAAGTTAGAGTTAAAAGGTTGGAATTCAAGTTGGCCTGGGATTCTAGGTGATCGGCGATGGCTGGTTCGTGCGATTTAGCCCAACACGTTAGTCAGCGGAATATTATTACAGCAGAGTGATATAAAAATAGATAAGTTTTTAGATTTTCACGGCCAAAAGCATTTTTGTTGTTAGTTTTTAGGGTGTTATGCCGTGTTGCGCTACCTCCTTCTATAGCCGACGTCGGATCTACCGGATCTGCCCTGATGATGGACACTGTAACGCTGTCCGAAACGTCGGCTATAGAAGGAGGTAGCGCAACACGGCATAACACCCCAAAAACTAACAACAAAAAAGATATAAAAATATTTTGAAATTATTATTCTTTTAGCTTTTAACGATAATAACCAACATCGATTGAGTAAATGAAATGCACCAAACATGAGAAAGAGCAAATGCAATTTTGTATGATGGCATTGAAGACAAATCTATGGCGAGAGGAAATTGCCTGGTAGGCATCTTTGATAATAATAATAATTGGATAATTTTAAGAGCGCAGTTTTTTTTGAAAAATCACCTCAAGGGCTTTATAAAATTTATTATGAGTTCTTAGGCTCTCTCTAATTTTATTATTTACAAAGCGAAACAGAAGTCAATATTTGACAAAACACGTAGTAATCCAGTTTCTGTTGAGTGAATCCTTCTGTATGACAAACTTTTGAAATGATTTGAGTGAAAAGTGGTATATATAATGAATTATTCTTATTTTATTTTGTTTTGTTAATGCAATTGTACATACAATGGCTTACGATTTTTTTTGGCTATTTGGTGAAACAGGGAATGGGATAAGTCACTAAAATATTTCAGCATTTTTTTACATCGTTCGTATATTTTCCGCTTTACACCGCGGCTTCCATTTTTTCTCGAATGGTTTCGTCCATGGTCCATGTAGCATTCAATAAAGGCACGGTACCGCTTATCTAACATCTAATCTAACACACTATATAAAGAGGAAAGATTTGTTTGTTTGTTTGTTTGTTTGTGTGTTTGTTTGCATCGAATAGGCTCCGAAACTACTGAACCGATTTGAAAAATTCTTTCAATGTTGGGAAGCTACACTATCCCCGGGTGACATAGGCTATATTATATTTTCAAAAAAATTAGGGATACTTACTAAAACTTCAATAATGTAACCCAGGGTGTAAAAAAATTACCTAAAATATTCTTTAAATCGCGTGCGCTGCGAAACCTATTGATGATAGAATAAAATAATGTACTACGACTTTATAGAACACATCATTATTTACAAAAAAGGTCGCGACAGCATATGTCTAACTATTATGGTTATGCCACAATAAGTATTCTTTTATTTTAAAAATTTAATTTAAATGTCGCTGCTTGAAAAGGCTCTTTATTTGTATCTTGGTTTTAATCCTTATCAAAATAAATTACTTCATATTCAAGACAGCTTCAATACCTTTATTTGACTTTTTGAATTTTTCAATTCGGATATTTAATAAGAAAGATATCACGAGTTTAAAAATGTTAGTATTAGAAAAAAGTTTCGGCTACGGGCCGGGCGGAAGAAGAGTCAAGAAATGAAGTGCCAGGGGGGTTGGCGGGACGGGGGAGCGGGAGAGCGGTGGCGGGGAAGGTGGAAGTGGAACGCTAGAGGGGAACGCACGGGAAAGGACATGCAAGGAGTAACATTTTATTTATTGGAATATGGCATTGCAACGCATGCCGGGAAACAGCTATATATTATAAAAGAAAGTAAAAAAACGTGCGGACCGTAAAAACTCAGAAACGAGTCCCGGTACGATCAAGGGAGTTATATGGTGTGGTAGATCTCCATCCCCCCCTAGGGAATAAGGGTAACCGTTTTTACCTAAAGGGCGTGCTTTTGCGCCCTTTAGGTAAAAACGGTTACCCTTATTTTGCGAAGATATAAGGGGTGGAAGTTTCACCCTCTTGAAATTTCGAGAACAATCTTCCGGAAAGTTCTAGAAGGTTCCATAGAGCTCTAGAAAATTCTGGTAGGAGTGGCAGAGTATGTCGTGGAATTTTCGGGAATAGGGTATCGGGAACATCAGTGTGGAACATTCCAGAACACTCTCGAATGTTGTCCTGAGCGAAGCCGGGTAACCCAGCTAGTACACCAATAACTTTACAGTAACAAAAATATTTTAAGGAGATGGGCTTGAGAAAACTCAAACAATTTATAAATTATGATTAGGTATTTCATTAGCATTATATTTGTAATATTATGGGAAAAAGTTCCTACGCCAATACCTACCCACTCCTATGATTCGAATTTAACTGGCTATAGAAATTAACTGGCACGTTTTTTTCACGTGCTAGATTTCAAATTAATTAAAAGTGATTTCTCATGAAAAGTGATACATATGATGACTGATGTTCTAAAATCTTCTGACAACGACGGCACAGGACTCCAGGTACTAATATCTACAGCCCGTATGTCGGACGAATATCTACAGCTCATATGTTGGACAAATATCTATGAACTTCAGAGTGAGGACTAATATCTACAGAGCTAAGGTCGGACTAATATCCATGACGGTCCCAGTGGTGACTACTATCTATGGAGCGTAGGTGGGACTAATATTTACAGAGGGCAAGTCCTTAATAATCAGCTAAATGTGTCCAATAGTCCGATATTAGGGATTTTTACATACATACGTACATAAATTAAGTTTTGAAACTGCAAACGCAATATTACGTTATTCTATTCGTCCTCACTTTGATTCTCATAGACATAAGTCTGCAGTTTGAGCTGTAGATATTCGTCCTTACTTTGGTTCTCATAGATATTAGTCCGATTTGTTCAGTTTTTGGAAATCTTGTAGATATTAGTAGACGCCTCCCGGCACAGCCGGTACAGATGCATAAAAGTAATGCAAAAATAATATCGATTGTTATGTTGAAACGATTTTTGATACACATCCCTATTTCCTATTTCAAACAGGCTCCCCCACACGCACACTTCGACGCGACCGAGTCCCGCGCCACTTCAGGCCGCCGCGCAGAAAAGTACAGACCGATAGGTTTACAGCGCAGTTCACCGTGAGAATTTTCTGCGCGGCGGCCTGAAGTGGCGCGGGACTCGGTCGCTCCGAAGTGTGCGTGTGGGGGGCACTATACCATGGTCATACCTCATACCTATTCCATAGAAAAAATGCATTTGAATGTGTCAAAAATAGTAAACAAATCGAAGCAAATAAACAAAACTCCACCCAATTTTAAAAGATTTCACCTGTCTTCAATCGCTTTAGTTATACATACATAAAATATAATTATACATCTTGTATTTATCGAACAGATTTCGTAGGTTCATATAACCTAAAATGGACAAATACAATGTCCTTTCATTTATCGGAGAAGGATCGTTTGGAAGAGTATTTAAAGTAAGAAATAAAGAAACTGATGGAATATTTGCGCTCAAAGTGATAAGGAAGGTAATTTAAACTGCATTATATATTCGTCAGTAGTAATGCAAAGTTGAATTTTGCATAATACTATTCATTATAAATCAAAATTAATCTTACAGAAAGGGCGGTCAACGAAGGACTTGAAGAATCTGAGACAAGAATGTGACATTCAACAGCATTTAAGGCATCCGAATATCATACGTATGATTGAAAGTTTCGACACCGATTCAGAACTAGTTGTAGTGACAGAGTTTGCAGAAAAAGACCTCCATGGAGTGTTGGGGAAGGAAGGATGTCTTCAAGAATCTAAGGCACAAGTCCTTACTTGGGACTTAATATCCGCAATGTACTACTTACATTCACATCGAGTTCTGCACAGGTACATTACTCTTCTGTAGAATTTATTAATATGAAACCAATGGCATTATATACCTACTTAAGAGGCAAATCATCGCTTACTAAACTTCCCAAATATTTGTTTCAATTTAAGAGAATTCACTTATAATCTTTGTGATTCCATATTTTTTGTTGATATTGCGAGAATATAGGGTCTAAAGAATAAAAAATAGAGTCGAGTATATTATGTCGTCGCATGAAGCTATTTGAAACTATTGGTATGGTAAAATTATTTTCTACTTTTATTTTACAGGGATTTGAAACCGCAGAACGTTCTGATTGATGCAAATGGTACAGCAAAACTATGCGACTTTGGCTTGGCCCGTAACATGACAACAGGAACCCATGTTCTTACTTCTATAAAGGGAACACCGTTGTATATGGCTCCTGAACTTATAGACGAGAAACCTTATGATCATCAGGTCAGCACTACATGCATACATAACCTAACATAACAATGTAGTATCAGCATTGGTTTCTGTCTAAGGAATCCAGAAATAGCAAGAAAATAAGTTTTTATTTAACCTTAGAAATTCTGGACTTCTTTCTAAAACCTGCGTAATATGAATTGCATTGAAATTAGTCAATAATGACGCTCCGGGCCACATCTCTTAGCCAATCATAACTAAATTCCTACATATATTCCTGCGTAGGACTTGAATTTAAGTCGCTTAATAACTACATTTATTAATAATTTTTAACTTAATAACAAAACATTTATTAGAACTCAAATTTGTGCTGAGCGCATACCGATGATTAATGCAATCTGTTGGCACAACCTCAAACTATCTTTTCATACTAATCTTTGTTTACATAAATATATACATCAAGTGCGGTGCCTTTATACATGCGTTGGATGCGCCGCTTCTCTTTTTTTTGTAGTCAAATAGCTTTGGACCTTTTTTTTGCATCCGTAAACAGCAAAATTGCAATTAATTTACCAACAGAGAATGCACACAACGAAACGACTGATGTTAGGCCATGTCCACAGTGAATGTGCAGTTGCTTGCGCGGTGGCGGGAGTTTATAGCTGACCACAGTGAGTCGTGAGTTCTTGTAGCGCAAACGGATTGATTCCCCCGTCCTGTATGTGTGGCCGCAATGAGCAGATAAAAACGATTGAAAATGACTCGCTTAATCTCGCCTAGACCTGTCACTTGTCGCGCCAGCCACATCCACTACACTGCGGCCGTAAACCTTGTTTTCATATGATTGATATTTTGTGCCCGCTGTCGCTACTGCACACTCTGGACGCACACTTCAGGGTTTATAGAGTTCATTAGACTACTTTTGTCAGAATTGCACCTTGTTTATTGCACTAATCTATAAATTTGTAAATTTGATAATAGTAAGTAATCGTAAACCCTATACTTATTTGTCGTCCAGCATCCCTTCTACAAAAAATCACCGACTGCCACCGATATCTCAAATATATCAAACACAATTTTAATATGTATAGCTAATTTAGTGTGTTATATTTTAGGCTGATTTGTGGTCCCTGGGCTGCATTGTGTACGAGATGATAGCGGGGCAACCTCCCTTCTCCACCTCCTCCTTTGTGCAGTTGGTCCACCTCATCCGACACCGGCCTGTTCAGTGGCCCAGCTTTGTTTCTCCCCAAGTTGTGTCTTTCCTCCAGGTAAATATGCTTATTAAAATGTTTCTTTACATTAGAGATTGTCTCGCAATGCAATTTTTTCACACTTTTAATTTTATTTTTTTATGTGAATATTGCAGAAGAATCCCAATCGCTCCCAATCGTCTATAGCCTTTGAGACTATAGTATCCCTGATTGGGGTACTTGTGAGCCTGAAGGTAGTGGGGAGGGAAAAAAAAACGCTATGGGGATTTAAGTGTGTTTACATTCTAAAGTTAGCCATTCTACAATCTTTTTTTTAACGCTAAAAACTGTTCTCTATTTTCTACTTTTCTGTTTGTGGATTGTGGACATTATTCATATTATATCAATATAATTGTGTAATATAGTTTATATTATTTCCAGGGATTACTCCATAAAGATCCAGCCCTTCGGTTCAGCTGGCAAGAAATTTTAATCCATCCGTTTGTGGCAGGACACATCTTCATAGTTCCTGATCAAACTCCCACTGAGTCACCATTCACTCAGCCCCTGTCACAGAGTCAAACGGCTGCTAAGCAACTACAGAAAGATAGACTTAACACAGTTCAAAGGTAAAAACACTTGATTATTTGACTATACTAAATCTCACAATTATGTATTTATGTTATTTTCTATCACAATAAATATCTTCTCGTTTTCAATTTTCAGTTTAATGCCGCAAACTGCACAACTTTTGGGAAGAAGAGAACAGATTAAGGTAGCTCCTCCTGTTAAACCTACTGGATTTGGAGGTGAAGGTGTATCAGATGATGATAGCATCAGGGTGGTTAGTGCCGTCAGCATGAGAGACAGCTTCCGTACAGATGATGAAGACCTTCAGCTTATAACCGGAGCACATGCCGACCTACTTAAGCATGAATTCAAAGTCCTCAATCAAGATAATTTGATTATAAGTAATTTAAATTCAAACATTGCACAACTGGCCTTACAGCCCAGGGTCCCCCTTGCGACTGTAGGTGAAACTAAGGAAACAGAGTCAGAGAAAGATAAAGAAACTGTAACCGAAAAGGCTAAAGAAAGTGCAAAAGACAAACTTGATATGATTACTGTTGACAATAAAGTTACGGACGAACATGACGTCAGTAAAAGGAAATTAAGTCAGAATCTGGACAACTTTTCTATTAGATTGAAGACTGTCACGAAGAATGTAAATGATTCTCAAAATGGAGCAATAGCCCAACCTGCCAGCAATACCTATTCTGGGAAGCCAGTTACCTCTGTTGAACAGGAAACCGTTTTGAGTAGAAGTGTGCCTCCATCGTACAAACAGAAACTTCTCCAATTCTCCAGAGACAAACTCGGCTTTGGCAGTGGAAATAAATTAACCAGAAGCTTAAAGAAGTCATTTAATTTCAAGAATATAGAAAAGTCAGATAAGGGCAGGAGAATGAGTGAACCAACGCACTTGACTGCAGCGGAGATCAGAGTCATTGAACAGTACAAAGAAGAAGATGCGGAGAAGGCTGACGAAGATGAGAAAGTTGAAGAAGATGGAGTAATGAAGATATCAGAGAATCTCAAGTTGTGTGATATTAATAGTAATGAAGGACAAAATTTAATCGGTAAATTTAAAGTTTCGAAAATGTTTCCAATGATACAATTTTAAATGATCGACATTATAAATACATATATATTTGTTTTTTTTGATATTTCCAGATGACGACAGTACACCGATAGAGAAAGACGAGTGGTTGGCATTTATGCGTTCTAACATGAAGGAAGTACTGGAAGGAGATGTGGAATCCCTCACACAGCAGAATATAGTAATGTCAAACAATTTATTCAGAATCTCCATTTACAGTGAAATCCTTGAATAATCGTTTTTCCTCATGTGTCGTTTATTTCTTCCAGTCCCAGATTAATTTCGTACAATACTCGCAAAAATAAATGGCATCGATCATTCCTCTGTGCTTCATTTTACCTCATTAATCATTTAAAGGAAACAGTTTTTGTTCTATTTTACTTAATCGATCGCTGCCTGTGGTGTTCTGACATTAGTTGTCATTAGACAGTTAAACAAAGCGGTTATCTTTTCATTTTCAGTTTTTGAGCATTTTAATCATAAAAATGAACTGTCTGGTGAAAAAATTGCATACTCTTCAAGAAATATTAAAATTTGTCAAAGAAGTGGAAACAATCCAGCTAAAAAACGCGTTGATGTAGCTAAGAATTTACGAATCATGGCATTTTTATGTAAATACATTCCTATATATACATATGTGAAAATGCATATTTTTTAAGTAAGTCTAAAGTCATGGTGTTTGAAAGAGAGAGTACGAAAACAGTATGCAATATAGTTGTGAATGATGAATGTTTGGAGCAGGTGGATGAGTTTGTGTATCTGGGTAGTATGTTTACGAAAGATGGGAAGGCTGAAAGAGATATTGAAAGAAGGGTGAATGCAGTTAACTCCATTAATGGAAGACTGAATGCCGTTGGCGGTAATAAAAAATTGTCCAAAGAAGCGAAACTAGCCATCCATAATGGAGTGCTGGTACCTACCCTGATGTATGGCAGTGAGGCATGGAACTGGCAGAGGAAGGATGAAAGTAGACTGAATGCTGTAGAAATGAGATCCCTGAGGCGAATGTGTGGTAAAACCATGTACGATCGTGAGAGAAACGTGGATATCCGCAAAGAATGCAAGGCTGATGTAAGCGTGATGTGTAAGATTAAGAAAGGGACTCTCCGATGGTTTGGGCATGTAGAGCGAATGAACGAGGAAAGGAGTGTAAGGAGAATATATGATGCAAATGTGAATGGTAGAAGAAGTCGCGGACGCCCGAGGAAGACATGGCACGACCAAGTGAATCAGATACTCGAGTCAGGCCATGTGAAGAGTTGGAATAATAGAAGAGCATGTATGAGACGATGTATGAATGTGAACGAGGCAAAGTGTGTGTGCCAAGTTCGAGTTGTGTGGCGGTCCGTCCTCTCTGCCTACCCCTGTGGGGAAACGGCGTGATGGATAGTTAGTTAGTTAGCATATTTTTTAAGAATATTAAACATTTAAGTATTAATGTAGCTTTTTTTCTATGTTTCCACATGCATTGTTTTCCCGCATTCATAGTTTATTTCAATAGGACCCTTAAAAAACGATAGATTTAACTGTAATTTCTTTGAATCTAAAACATTGCTTCTGTTACCCTCTTGGATTCTATTATACTTCTATACTTCTTGTCTTGTTACAAATATCCTCACTGCACTATATTGCTCAATGCTTTGCTCTGTTTGCAGGTCAGTATGGTGGTTGGAGTAGCACGTCACTCGGGAGCAGGCTCGGAGGTGAGAGGCTCCCTGGCCGCCCTGCTGTCCCTACCCCTCGTAGCCCCTCATGTCCCCCGGCAGACCGTCAGCACCATACTGAAGGTCAGTGTAAAGTATAAACATTATTAAATGAAGACAATATTCTCTCAAAAAAATCATAATCGAAAATCTGGAAACAGAAGAATCAGAAAAATATATTGGCACCTCTGGGACACGAACCCAGAACCTTCAGCTTTCCGGGCCACTGCGCCAAGGTATTGAAATCCGATTCGGTAATTTTTTAACTGTATCATACTTCGACTAAGAACAACCAACATTATCTTCATTTTCTTTTTGCATATTTTATTGGCTGCTATCTTTATAATTATTATGATAATTTATAGAGCGCCGTTTTTGTGAAAAATCACCTCAAGGGCGCTGTACAATTTATTCAAAATTCTTAGGTTCTATCTAATTTTTGCTATTTACAAATGGATACAAAAACATACTTACCTGGCAGGTCACTTCCGATAAACACTTTAATTAGAAAGTTTGTGCTTGGAGAAGATACGGCTTTGCATGCGGAGGACATTATATTTAAAACACTGGACATTGCACGATTTTACATTTGCTACCCCCATCACTATAAGTAATACATTTTAAAAGATTAGTGGCAAAAGTGGAGTTGATATGTATTTTAAAAGACTGGAGAATTTAGGACTCTTTAGGGCTGGAGAATGTTCATGAAATGACCTTTAAAAACGCTTACATATGAATGCAAGATTCAAACCCGAACTACATGCTATCTAGATAGTATCTGGATAAATTTGATCCATTATACGTTTAGCTAAAATAGGTGTAACTAAGTGCTAGAGTTCTTCATACATCATATAAATTATTTTTTTATCCATCCTGTACATCATTACACAACAAGGGTCTCGTTAAAATGTATACCTGTATGTATCTACATACATGATTGTTCTGGGTTGTGAAATTTACCAGGATTACAACTCAATATTCTGATATTCTTGACATTTCTAGGTGTTTCTAATGTTTTCTATAAACTTTTTAATCATCCACATGTCACCTAATCCAAGATGTCTGTGCCTTGAAGGAGAAGATTGCTGGGAATAAATGCGTATTAACAATTTTTATTTGTGTGTTCTTCAATTTTTCAGGTTTATCTGGAAGTAAAACTGGTACCCAATCTGGTATACGCTGCCAGACTATTGGTACGCCAGAGTGCTGTAGAACATAATTCCACCGAAAGGTAAATACTCTAACAAATTTATAATTTTTACATATTTATTGCACTCAATTGCAATTTAAATATTCTATACCTATACAATATTATAAACTCACATACGCCCATCCAAGTACCGATTATTGAGATCTTAGTTTCCGTCACTGCATAGATGGCTCTGGTGATAGAGTGAGTAACTAGTCGATAAAGCAGATTTCTACTTCTTCACTTTGAAATAGGAGGCTATCTGAAGCTCAGAGAGACTTTTACGCAACTAAAGAATGGACATTAGCCTCCTGGCCTTCCAATACACTCTTCACCATTATAAGGGGTATTTCAGTGTAATTTATCTATTATTATTTATCTATAACAAAATATATTTACATTGGTTTTTTTTTTTAATGCCTGTCTCATTAGGATATACCTGTGTCGAGAGGATATACCTGTGTCGAGAAAAATAAACCGTGTTTGTTGTGAAGGATTTTGATTACAACAGGAATCATTACAACATTTCAAATAGCTTAGCGACTATTTATGCATTACATATTATGTACTTTCTGTACCATCAGATACACTAAAAACCCTTTCTTCATTCATTACCAATTGCTTATTGGAATCTGTCGATACGCTTCTTCGGCACACTTCTTATCTTGTTATCATATTTGTTGTACAATTTTCGACGATAGTTTGTCAAAATGTTTTTTCTTATTTGGTGAAGTCCCGTGAGGAGCTTGACAAGTGAGGAGATGTTGGCATTATGCAGACTAACAGAGCTGACCACCCAACTCTGTCTGCGGGGGGCCCCCTTTGTTCAGCAGCTGTGTGATGCTGTGGCCGTACTCAACATGGCGCCCATCCTTGCGCAGTACCTCTCTTTGAGTGAGTTATACCTAAATTAATATTTTTATAGTACAGTAAATAATAATAAAAATAAATGCTGGACAGACAGGATGAGTATCCCAAGTCGGAACAGTTTTTTAATATATTTTAATTCGTTGGCAAGTTTTATTTTCCTCAAAACGGAAGTTCAATAAAATTAATTAACCTTCAAAAAAATTTTTTTTAATACTTTGTTACTGTGGTGTTACTTTGGTCAATTACTTTGTGGTGAAATTCCATTATTATAATGATTTATTAACAATTTGATATTTTTTTCCACTTTTTATTTATGACCTTTATCGGTTTCAGCCTATCACGGTCATCTTCAGATTGGTATAATTTTTTCTTACTATGAGTATATTATGCAATTTTTGGTGTATCAGGAATCGTAAACATTTATCAAAAACTCACATAAATGGCATGTATCATGAAACACTGATTTAAATAAAATCCGTTTTTTCCATTTCTGATATCCCAAAAATTCTATAATATACCATGGTTTATGGAAAAATTGTACTAGTTTGAATATGACCGTAATAGGTAACGGTCGTAAATAAAAAAGTGGATAAAAGTTTTAAGTGTTTTAATAAATCAATCTATAACAAAATACTTCTATTTGATTGAATTCTCTTACTCTTCCAGACGAGAAGCGTCTACGAATGGTTCTCAACTCTGTCACCATGCTGATAGTCATCTTGCAAGACCTTCCGGAGAATGCTGAGCTCGTAGAATCCGTCTTATTTGAGGGAGAATGTGTCGAAATCTGTGATCTCCTGGTCCATCCCAGTGACACTCTTAAGACAAGAGTCTGTGTTTTAATCGGCTTACTGGCGCGATACTGCTGCAGAGCTCTCTGCAGGCATCTTGGGAGGGTGTGGGGCGGCAAGCAGAGGGATATCCTGGAGAAGCTGCAATCTCATCCCAACGACACTCTGTCTCGGTCGGCCAAATGCGCCATAAGAGACCTGTCCAAGTTGCCGTTTTACAAGCAGACTGCGGCACAGCGATGACGAAAATATAAAATTCATCAAAATAAGAAACGAAAATTAAAAACAAGCAAATTATAATCGTCTTGGGAGGGGGCATGGGTACCGTTGTTCCAAGGTTACCCCAAGTGGTTCGCTACATTTGGCTTAGCAGGAGTGCCCAGGATCATGGGATGAGGTTTGTCCAGGTCTTGGCGGCGGATGCGCCTGCCCACCAGCTGTATGGCGGGTTGTTTGGGGGAGTTCTTTTGACCTCTCCCATCGCCACTCACCTCAGCAGGAGGGATGGATTCATGTGTCTAACTCCAGACCCCCAAATTTCTACCCACCTTTCGTTTCCTTTTCCTTCCGAGAATTTCTTCTGCCGTTCCTTAAAGATTACCCTTAAAGACTACACTTCCTTTCCTTAAAGATTACCCACACAACATCTCCAAACATATCAGGCCCTGAGGAAAATTATTTTCCCAGGGCTTCCTGTGTGGAGTTCGTATAAAAATAACTATTAAAAAATATATATGTATGTATTGTGTTGCTAAGCAAAGAGCTGGTTTCGAGGGTTGGATTATGTATTGGAAGGAAATGTTACAGTGATGTAATGTCAAAATGATATATTTTGAGCTTTGATTATATAATGTCTAGATAGAGTGTTGCGCTGTAATTCCGACAAAAACAACAGGCCAGATTTGAAACACTAGTGTGTGTGATACGCACACAAGTATGCGTAACTTCTATAGTTTTACAAGCGCTCTACGTCGCTGAGTGATACCAGCTCCCGAGTATTTCCCATAAAAGTTGGTAAAAATATGTTTCGATTTTGCGGAACCTCTAAGGGCCAATCTTGCACTGAAAAAAGTTAAAATAAAGTTTAAAGTTAAATAATTAAACTGAGTTTAAGCCCTAACTAAAGTTAAGCTGCATTTCAACACAATTGAGTTGTATCAACATTTAAATAGTTAGTTTAAAGTTACCAGTGTTGCCATTGAAATGGCTTCGAATTTTCCTTGGATTTGATATATTTCTGTAAAAATAAACACACAATTATTTTTACGGGTGTCAACACCGCTTTGTAGATTGTATTTGTTTGACGTTATGAAGTTTTTGAGGGTTATGTTATTTAGGAATTGGTTTATTTATCGTTATTTGTTATTTCACACTTGCGGTTTAGAAACGTGAACAACGTTTGATGATATTATTATATTGTGGCCGAAGGTGGGCTATTATTGTTCTGCCCCTGTCTATTATACACGAGACAATACTTTTATGAACCCCAGAGATGTCTCCGGTAAATCTTTGTATCGTTCCCGTTGCATAAAAATGCAATGTTATTAGAACCTCGTACTCACTTTCACAGCACAAGTAGCACGATTTCTGATATGACAAAAAAAATATTTTGTTTCAGTTCCGTTGCATTAATTGAAATATTAAAATGTTGGTAAGTATAAATTATCAAGAGAAGTGTAGATACTTATATAAGTTTGAATAAACACTTGTTTGTAAATAATGTAGTTTGTCATTGGCAACGAGAAAAGTTAATAGTCTAACCATACTTTGGACATCCGAAATCTGAAAATAGAATCCATCTCTTCCTACGGAAAATCATCGGTTCATGGTTTAATTCCTTATTTTACCAATTTCCTATATATTCTAATCAACTTATTATCAAAACCCGGGTTATCAAGACATTTTTATTATTATTTTCCATTCAAACAGTATTTCGTTCCTTGGTGACGCATCTGACTAACATCTTTACCAAAATCTAACTTTAAACTCTCAACATCGCTGGGTTAAATAAAAGTAACTATTTTGTAGCTATTTAATTAACTTTTATTTAAACGAAGTTGAAACAACCCATTTTTGTAAGATATGATAAAAAAGTTACTTTTATTTAACTTTAACTAAAAAGTAACTTTAACTATTTTCGATGCAACTGGCCCTAATTCTTTTAATTTTGAATTCATTTAAGTAAGATAGTTTTCTACATATAATGACATAAATGAAAAGAAAATCATTGTTAAAAGAGATTTATTTTTATTTGATTATTTTAAAAAAATAAAGACAATGAAAAGCATTAGAAACGGTTTTATTTAGTTATATAATAAAGACAAAATAGATTTTTAAAAATTAAGTTAAACAGTTGTTTTGATCAGAGCAAATAACAGTTGTTTTAGCTGGTTGCCAGCTCCGCAGCTTTTTCTTATTATTTCTATCCACTTACTTCATAATATAGGATCATTAGGTATTCTGTAAAATATATATGAATAAAATTAAAAGTTTACTTGATACTTCACCAAACAAACCTGTCACATTTTTTGTAGTTTTAATAGATAAATTTCGTATTCATAACTTTTTTAAATATAGTGTCAACGCGAAGAATTTACAAACACTTAAACATAAAGGCAAACTTTCACATTTATAATATTATTATATATAGTGTACTTTTGGGTAATTATTAAAAACCTATTTTAAAATTATTAACAACGCACTCATGGGAAAATTTAATTTGAAGAACAGGCAACCCTGTAAACATGGTGTCAAATAGCGTTGTCCTAAGACCAAACTGTCAGACCAAATTACACTATTAAAACTGAATTGTTTCTTTGACTAAATGGTTATTTAGAGGTAACTTACCGATTATAGGTAACATTTTTAGTTGTTTTCAATCGTCCTTTGTAATTCCTGCACACTGTTATAGCGCAAATCGTCATTTTCAAATGTCACACAACACGTGTTTACCGCACAACGATAGTGTCGCCACTGAGCGGACAGTTTGAGCTTATCAGTGAACAGTTCACTGATTTTTTTTTTGGCGTTTCGTCGCTCAAGCGCTCTATCTAGACATTATATAATCAAAGATTTTGAGGTTAGGTTGTAAGAAAAAGAGAATACATGAATTTAATATTATAATCGAAAGAACTGTACACTGGTTACATACAATAATTAATGATCTACGAGGGTGTGGGTGAAAAGTTTTCGACCTGAGATAGAAAACACCTTTTTTTTACTTTTATTTCTCGACATAATCTCTGTGATATTTTTCATAATGGTGGTCTAACGTAGTGATACCAACTTTATAGTGCGAGCTGTCGAGCTCCTCAAAATACCCACTTACAGCGTCAATGATTTCCTCATTGCTCTGAAATTTTTGTCCTCCGAGCCATGTTTTGAGCTTAAGGAATAGATGATAGCCGCTGGGTGCTAAATCTGGCAAACAAAGTGGTTGGGGAAGCTATTCTAACTTTAATTTATTGCTTTTAACCATCGTGGCAACTGGAGTGTGTGCTGGTTCATTGTCGTAGTGAAAATTTTTTTTTTTCCAGATGTTGTTTTCTTTTTACATTGTAACCAAACTTTGCAATAAGTTTGTGAAGTACTCACCGTTGATAGTTTTACCCTTCTGGAGGTAATCAATGAAGAGAATTCCTTTTGTATCCCAGAAAACAGATGCCATAACCTTATTTGCTAACAAAATCGTTTGTGCCTTTGGTGTTGCTTCACCTGGTCCTGTCCATTGTTTACATTCAGGAGTGTAGCGGTGGATTCAAGTCTCATCAACAGTTATGAATCAATGCAAAAATTTGCTTGGATTCCACTTGCACAGGCCAAATTCTCAGTTGAGACAGTCTTGCGGCGCTCCTTTTGTTAGCAAATGCGGCACCCACCTAGCGCACAACTTTTCCATATCAAATGGTTATGTAATATTGCGCACACGTTCACTTGAAATTGTAACAGCTTCAGCTATCTCATTCACTTTAAACTACGATCTTCCAGCACGATTTTATGGATTTTATCAATCATTTTGGTAGTTATGACCTCAAAAAGGGCATCCGGAGCATGGTTCATCATCAGTGTCCACCGTTTTATGTTGGAGAAGAGTCTAAGCGTTAAATCAATTTCTTTATTGATTTGAAACAGAGTTAAACCTTTCAAATAGAAGCATTTTATAACTGCACGCTTTTCGGATTTTTCCATTTTCATGAAAATGACAAAGGCTTCTTCAAATGGGTGTCAAACGTATATTAACAGAGCTACTGACCTGAAATTTGGTATGCAAGCTAGTGAAGAATAATATTAAAGAATGTCGGTATAAAAATAGATCTGCTGGTGCCATCTGCGTGTCAGGTCGGAAACTTCTCACCCCACCCTCATTATGAAACCCGAGAACCATGTGGATGCTCAAGTTCAAAACGCAAAATGTTCGGAAGAGCTGAAAAACTTAGCCTTTTTAGCAAGTCTCTCGTAACTCCCACAAATATTTAAATATTTGAAAATGTATTAAAAAAAACTATACTTCCTTCAATAAGGAACTCCAGTGAAAAATATTATGGCTTTAAAAAAATAAGTTCATATAGACCAATAAACGCTGATTCTGAATAAGTTTTTTTTTAATAATATTAAACGTACAGTTTTAAAAAAATATTAAAAAGTGCATTTTTAATATTCTCGTCAAAAAACAGCGTTAAGTTGGTATGCTGTGTAATGCTGTATGGTGGCGTCACGATGGAAGATTCACTGTAATTCATTTGGGTCATTTATATGGGAATTTAAGTATGACACAAGCGAATGTTCTATATATTTCTTATTTTTGAAGATGTCGTAAAAGCATATACCTTTATAGAAACTTAATAGAATTGCCTTTTAGATTTTTGTATCTGACATATACGATTGTGTTTGAAAATTGCAGTATTTTAAGTTTCAAAATGAAAAATTAAAAAAAAAAAACAGCTAACTGTAAACATATTCTATTAAATGGTCGAAAAATTTAGGAAAATTCAAAATTTAAAAAATGAATTTGGAATAAAACTGTAACTTCAATTTTTATCTCATTCATACAATTAAAAAGGATAAATAAATATTATAATAATTCCGAAAAAATAACTGAAAAAATCCGACATCTTGGACTCGGTTTTACACAATTAATGCGTTGATTTCTCGAATTTGTATTTATTTACACATGCATAAGCCTTTTACATTATTAAATAATATTACTTTTATGGAAGTTTTATTAAATTCACGCGGAAAAGTCATAAATTTTTTTTTTTCATGATTATGTAATGTCAGTAACCTAAAAACCTATCGTTAACGAAACTAAATCGCCAACAAAACATTATTTAAAGGACTAAAACTGAAAAAAAGTAAAGGCAGCATTGGTACTTATGCTGAATTACACTAATATTACAGTGAATTAATCATTTAAACGAAAATTATCTTCAAAAACATAAAACTGCAAGTAAAATTCATCAACGTCATTCATTGTTTTGCGAAGAATTTGATTTCGCCATTTGCAATAAATAAGCCAATCAACGCGTAATAATAAACAAGATGGCCACGAGCCTGCGCAAATCTATGTGAGATTCAAGAAAACCAACATAAAAATCATAAAATACGTGTATCACTATTTTAGTAGATGACGTCACAAAATTCATCGTTGATATGGGTGTTTTCGAGGGATCTCCAAAAATTAAAACTTTGAAAATTATTTTAAAATTATTAAAATGTACTCTAAAAAAAAAAAAAATATATGCAGTAATTTATGTTAGAAGGTCATTATTCATAAAAAAATGGACTGGACTTCTCTATTAGGAAAAAAATTAAAATTTTCAGCTCTCAGAACATTTCATGTTTTGGACTTGCATCCATATGCTTCTAGGGTGCAGATATTTGCTTGCAATTATTAGCCTTGTTTTTTTCAATATTTTTATATTCTAAATAAATTTATTGATTAACATCTAAACTTTTTTTTAGGAGGCTGTGAATCTGAAGCATTTTTTTAGAGAGTATCTCTTTATTATATTCAATTTTTAAATATACTTTAGCTCTACTTTTTCTATTTGTGCAAATCTTTGGGAATTCTGCATGAAATAATAGACATTTAAGGTTTTTTTTAAATTTAATAATGTTGTTAATAAGTTCTGCTGCGTGGCTTTGAACGCTGAAACGCTGTCACAATAATGAAAAACCAAAACTCTTTCAGAACTTAATATTTATGTAATAACTCATTATTAAACTTGATTAAGTTACTTTATTTTTAACAGAGTTTTACAAATTAAATATGTAGACATTTTAGGTGCTTCATTAAAAAATAATGCTGGGTGGAATTTAACCAGTTTGTATTTTTTATAAATCTGTGAATGCAAATCTACTGTTTAATATAGCTACTTATTAGTGGGCATTACGTCTGTTTGATGTACCAAAATAAAATAAAATAAATAATTCTTAATTAAAAGATTTCTTGTTTTAAACATAAACTTAAATTATAATAGAGGATCCGCACTAGAAACGACCTTCACCCATCTGTTAAATGGATGAAAAGTATTTTATATCAAATTTAATATATTAGAAAATATATCTCGAGTGGGTTGTCTAAAAATTCCTGGCAAGACTATGATTAATTTAAAAAAATATTAATTGAAAGAGAGCGCGTATGCTATTTATTGGTGCAACAGAGAAGGATAGTGATACATTAATAAATACTTTAATTAACTGCTTCAAAATAATGCTCAGTGTATGAGTCTTCTGGATCTTCTCCAACATGAGGGAATACTTCACTTGGTGCAGACTCCAAATCACCGGTCCACTCTCAAGCCTACTCCTAACCAAAGCATTGTATTGTACTGTGAGAACCCGGATACGAAATTTATCACAGTGCGTAGGACAAAACACAGCATTCTCAGTGAAGTACTACACATCATTACGATATGAGCTTGAAAAGTCAACCTACTATCAAACACAATACAAAAATAAATAGGATAGATTCCGCAAGATGTCAGTAGTTTGAAGATTTGAGATTTTAGAAGTATAAGATTACTTAAGTATATTTCATACAAAAATCGCTGAGGAAACTTAGTATCGCACGGGTGTATCGCTCGTTTATAGGGCATATATAGTGCGATGCAGAAGTGTGTTTCCTGCAGCTGATGGGCTAACAGTGTAAGATAAATCTGCTTACATTATTAATGTATAAAAGTGGTTCCACACACGCAGATAAAAAATAAAAGATCATTGCACGCCAAATAACGCTCTCCATACAATCCCATCAGACCTAGCACACCTAAGCGGTTTATGCGCAGATCAATCATAGACAATACAGATCTTACGCCATAACCGCTCCTGAGACGATATACGAAAAGTTTTGCAACGCCCTCTCCGCCGAAAACAGGAGAGGGGGTCATTTTATTAAGGAGCTGCCTAAACAGGCAGATGATAGCTGTCAAGTTGATAGATTCAGTACATAGAAATGGCATTTTATGGCAGCTCTGTAATTCAACTGACCCCACCCTCCTACCACAGGAAGAAATATTTGATAGCGTTGTGTGACGGTACAACACATGAGCACTTGCGGTTCAACAGATATGTGCTCGCGCTTTTCTCTGCGCATGTGGCACATACAACATGGGTTAATATTTACCAAAATCAATGTTTTTTTTTAAGAAACCCAAACTAATAACCTAAAAACAATTGATTAAAATATAAAAGAGATTTAGCCTAGAAACCTATTTTATTATTAATTATAGTTTATATTTATGATTTAATCACCAAACTAAGGACATAAAAAAGGGGGCGCAATTCGAATTTCTACCGATTTCTTACATATTTCCCTTAAACATTTGAAGTTTTTAAGCTCTTAAAAAAATATATGTTATTTTTTAAGATAATGTCTAGAAGCTGCCCAAGCCGAAACGCAAATTATATGAAATTCCCTCGATAGAAAAAAATCGCAAAGTATGCTCCAAAAATTATTAAAAACAAATCTGTTTCTATTATCTTATGCATTATATTTGTGAAAAAATTCACAATGTTTCTTCAAATGATACTTAAAGATGCTCTCCAAGAGATTTTTGCTCTATTTTAAAAGAGCCGTGTTTTATTAAACATTTTCGCAATTTTCGCATCGATTTTGGCGCTGTAAATGTTCGCGCTCTCCTCTAACATTCTTAATTTCGTATCTCTCCATCTTCTTCTTTTCGAGCCCGGATGCGGAGCCTTAAATTGTGCTATTTCCAACTTTTCTAACTTTTTTCTTATTATAATTAAGTTGAACCGGAGTGATAATTCAAAAAAAAAAGTTATGTGTAGGGGGACCCAAAAGTAATGACACTCGGACGGTAAGAGAGAAGTGAAGGGGGAACGGGTTTTGTGTGGTCGGCTGTTGTACAGTAACTCTTTCTCGGTCAGTGTGCAAAGCAGCGTCGCTTCAACCAAAGTTTAATTTTATGTAAATCAAGATTTCTTCTTTTGGTGAAAACGCAAAGGTCTCCTCTTTGAGGATCAAAGAGAGCCTTCGCCGTCAAGCCTACCACGATTTGAAAAATCAGCTGGAAGAGGACCCAGATTTTTTTCCAAGCTTATTGTTTTTTTTTTTACATGATCTCCTCACAGGAGGCCCTGAGGAAAACAATTTCCCTCAGGGCCTACGTCATCTTTGGGGATGCTGTGTGGAGGGTTTTTTTAAGGAAAGGAAGGAGATGAGAGTTCTGGGAAGGAAAAGGGTTTAAGGGGTGGGTAGGAATCTGGGGTTCAGTGTATCCTGGTCATCCACCTCCAAGACCTAGACAAACCTCACCCCATGAATCCGGGCACCCCTGCTAAATCACCAAACGTAGCGAACTACTTGGGGTGACCTATAGCAGAGGTGTTGGTAATCCAATAAAGGTTATTTTTGGTGATGAGTGATGAGTCATGGTATTTTTATTATGAATTGTATATTTACTAGATTTTATATCAAGCTGTCATGTTCATAATATTAATAAAACAAAATCATAGATAATAACCACTCTGTAAATTGCCATCTCAACACAGGTGTTTCACACCTAGTGAGATGGGCAATACGTCATTATTATAACCTAATGTAATATGAAAATAATTAAATAAATAAATTATGGGTACGATCCTGAAACCAAGCAACAGTCAAGCCAATGGAAGAGTGCTCTCTCTCCTCTTCAGAAAAAAAGTCAGGTGAAATCGAACATCAAGACGATACTCATTGTTTTTTTTCAGAGATTTTGTGCACACAGGAGTTTTTTCCTCCAGGCCAAACAGTTAACCGACAGTTCTACATGGATGTAGGTACTAAAGAGGTTGTGAGAGAGCATCAGGAAAAATCGTCGAAAAAAGTCCTTGGCGCACAAGGGACTGGTTCTTCAACCAGGACAACGCATCTGCTTACACCGCATTGTCTGTGAAACAGTATTTCAAGTATTTGAGCAAGATGGAATGACCCAAATTGTTCACCCGACCTGTCTCCCTGCGACTTCTTTCTGCTCCCTGGGATGAAAAGGGACTTGAAAGGGAAATGTTTTCATACTGTTGAAGAAATGAAACAAACATCGCTGGAGGTCATAAAGGAAATTCCAATCAGTGAGTTTCAACATTGTTTTGAACAGTGGAAAGAAGGGTTAGACAAGCGCATACACTCTAATGGTGAACACTTTAAAGGCGACAAAATTTTGGTGTAAAATATTGAAAAATAAAATAGTTATAAAGAACTTCTCGTTTCTTTTGGGTCCCCCCATGTGTATTCAGTAGCGTAGTAATCGTGAATAAAATTTTACCATTTTTATGGATTGATGATTTTTTTTCCTTTTAGTGATGAATAAATATAAAATATTGTCCTGCTAGAGTGGCTTCTACAGCTTGACAGAAGAGAAACTTTTAGACTATTTTTTAAATCCTAATTTAACTTTTTTTATATAGAGTATTTAAAAATATCTTCTTACAATAAATAATTTTCACATTTTTCCCTCTAAAATTTTACAGCAATAAAGTAAGCAAGTACCGAAATGATTCGAAAGAGCGGCCGGGGTTAGTATATTATGGAGCGGCCCTGTTCATTCGAATTTCGAAAAGCACATATGTATATAGTGCTGTGAACATCAACAACACAATCGATACATGCGAAATATAATTTCGGCACTGACGGTAGGTACTAAATCGTAATAAAATCTAATTTGCACGCATCGCTTCGATGAAAACGGAGGAATAATATTGACGGGCAGGGTTAAAATTTATTTTATCTTAAAATATAAATGGTAATTTATTTTCTTTCATATTATTTACCAATACGATAAAAATATTAGAGGTTTCAAATATTTAGTTGTCCACATTATTTCACAGTATTTTAGATATTATGAATTATAATTGATTAACTTTTTCAATTTCGTTAATATATTATTCATGAGACTCGTAGATATGTAATAGTTAATAATAACTACAACATAAATTGTTCGATTATTTTATGATTTTTCTATTCCGGATTCAATATTATATTATAACGAGAACTTTAACGACTCAAAAAATACGTGTGTCGGTAGGTACTTAAGTAGTTTCGCATTTTTAATTCGATTAGTTCTGACTGGTATCTGTATCATTTTTTTTTTTAATTCTACGCACCTTCTAGGTAGGTACCTACTTCTGGGTAGGTTTGATTTTTTGTTCGGAAACACTCTAAAAATATTTGAAACAAAATGCGCGCGAAACCAATGAATAGGAAGAAAAAAATACACGTTCACTCAATCTGTTAAAAACTGTGTTCGATGAAAACTTATTCGTTTTCTGCAATTCAAGTTCCTAAAAAGTTACTAAGTAGGTACAAGTTAAATAATCGGTATTGGAAAATGCGTTGCTGTACTCAAAAAAGTAAGTTTTCCTTAGCATAAAAGTATATTACATATTTGTTCAACGCCTGTATTTTTTATATGCGTGGTGCCAAACGATGGATTTTTCGATTCCATCTATCAGGAAGTGCCGCCAAAAAGAGTTTCAATTTTCTGTATCACATAGTTAATTAGCTACCATTTCACCATAACTCATGCACATTGATATAAAACGATACTTACCGTGTATCTACTTTTCGAGAAATTTATAGACAATAAGGAACTCCAGTGAAAAATATTATGGCTTTAAAAAAATATGTTCATATAGACCAATAAACGCTGATTCTGAATATATAACTTTTATTTAATAATATTAAACGTACAGTTTTTAAAAAAATATTAAAAAGTGCATTTTTAATATTCTCGTTAAAACACAGCGTCAGGTTGGTATGCTGTGTAATGCTGTTATGGTGACGTCACAATAGTAATCACGGTAATGACTGGTTTATTTATGCTATACGTCATTTATATGGGAATTTAGGTATGACACAAGCGAATGTTCTATATATTTCTTATTTTTGAAGATGTCCTAAAAGCATATACCTTTATAGAAAGTTAATAGAATTGCCTTTTAGATTTTTGTATCTGACATATACGATTGTGTTTGAAAAATGCAGTATTTTAAGTTTCAAAATGAAAAAATTTAAAAAAAACAGCCGACTGTAAACATATTCTATTAAATGGTCGAAAAAATTAGGAAAATTCAAAATTTAAAAAATACAGTCCTCTTACTTTATGAATTTGGAATAAAACTGTCACTTCACTTTTTATCTCGTTCATACAATTAAAAAGGATAAAAAAATATTATAATAATTCCGAAAAAATAACTGAAAAAATCCGACATCTTGGACTCGGTTTTACGCAATTAATGCGTTGATTTCTCGAATTTGTATTTATTTACACATGCATAAGGCTTTTACATTATCAAATAATATAACTTTTATGGAAGTTTTATTAAATTCACCCGGAAAAGTCATAAAAATTATAGAGAAGTAACCTTTGATTATGTAATGTCAGTAACCTAAAAACCGAACGAAACTAAATCACTAACAAAACATTATTTAAGGACTAAAACTGAAAAAAAGTAAAGGCAGCATTGGTACTTATGTTGAATTACACTAATATCACAGTGAATTAATCATTTAAACGAAAATTATCATCAAAAACATTACTGTAAGTAAAATTCATCAACGTCATTCATTGTTTTGCAAAGAATTTGATTTCGCCATTTGCAATAAATAAGCCATTAGCCAATCAACGCGTTATAATAAACAAGATGGCCGCGCGCCTGCGCAAATCTATGTGAGATTCAAGAAAACCAACATAACAATCATAAAATAGTGAATCGTTATTTTAGTAGATGACGTCACAAAATTCACCATAGATATGGGTGTTTTCGAGGGATCTCCAAAAATTAAAACTTTGAAAATTATTTTAACTATTCAAACTAAATCTAAAAAAAAAAAAAAATATGCAGTAATTTAAGTTAGAAGGTCATTTATCATAAAAAAAAATAAAAAAAATGGACTGGACTTCTCTATTATGAGCTTGTACATACCTACATAGTACGTGGGCATTTCTGCAAAGTTTAAATCCATCGAACTTATTTCCTAATGCTGTAACAAATGCCGGGTTCCCGCCTTATGTATTCTATGGATTATTTCTCAGAACGAAAGTAAAGTTGAAGTCGATTCAAATTAGGGTTAATATGGTGAAAGCCTGTACTCGTTGATCTATATATAAGTTCAATAATTGAGCGCCTTATTTTGAAAGTCCGTCCCCTTCATTGCGATTACCAGAAAACATTTTTTTCGAAGACCGTTTTATTTTCGACTTTTTATACCTTTATGGTCGTTTATTCTGAGAAATGTTCAAAGTCAGGGCAGACAAAAGATGGAGGTGATGATAAGGATCGTGCCTACACAGCGTTTATGTATTTATTGCCAGTAATGCAGGTTTGGGTATAGTCCGTCTGTCGCGTATTGCGCAAGAAGCCGACTGCCGAACTGTTTGACAAATTGGACGAGCGATCCTGGCCGCGGATATTGACACGGATTTTAAAGACATTGACACAAATAAAAGACATTTGCCAACTTCGTTAAATAATACTCGCATACATTAAACTTGTAACCCAAAACTACTTACAGCGGCTGCGGATTTTCAATTGATCGAAGTCACGCTGGCGTATTTTGAAAGCGGTAGGTACCTAATAAATAATTAATATTTCGGTTTCGCGATTGTGGCATTATAGTGATCAACAGAGAAGATAAGTGGATAGGAACATCATTACTTTGTCTTCGTGTCATCATGTCCAATAGATGTGACACCTACTAAATATGGTCACTACTCTGTACCTACTACCTACTACTGATGAACCCTGCAGGGCCGGCCCGGAGCAGAACTCTACGGGCGCCAAGGAGACAAGGCATTGATAATAATCAATATATTATATTATAAAAGAAAATGTACAATATGCGTGCCGCTAAAACTCGGTACGATAAAGGGAGTTACGTGGTGTGGTGTGGGAGCCCTCCATCTCCCATCCATGAAGAAGGTTCCCGTTTTTACCTGAAGGGCGTGCTTTTGAAGATATGTAAATTTTGCCCTCTAATTTCTAGAGTGTTTGAGAGCATTCCACAACATTCCAGAACACTCTCGAATGTTGTGGAATGTTCTGTAACATTGTGGACCATTCGAAGCCTTTTTGTACGGGTGGAGCGTGAAGCTACCCATTGATAGGGGTAGGTATATAAAGCAAGATATGTTGTGGGTTCGAACGTCAGTTCAATCTCATACCAACTCCCTGAGCGGAGAATGGTACCTACTCCAGCTGGTACCTAATAGGGGAAAAGGTTATGATCAATGGACCAGCGCACCGCAACAAATTTAAGAGACGGGGGTATGGGTACCGCCGCCCGTTAAACCATTTATTGAATTACCAACATCTGCAATAGGTCACCCCAAGTGGTTCGCTACGTTTGGTAACTTAGATGGGTGAGACTGATTAAGGGAGACATTTTGATTTCTCCAGCTGGGCTCTCTCGACCCATCGCCTTGCACCGCAGTGGGAGGAATAGATTCCTACCTACCCCTCATACCGTTTTCCTTCCCATAACTTTCACTCTTTCCTTTCCATGAAACACCCTCCACACAGCATCCCCAAAGATTACATAGGCCCCAAGGATTTTTTCCTCAGAGCCTCCTGTGTGGAGCTAACATAAAAAAAATAATGGACCACTTAATTATTTCAGAAACTAACGGTATTTAAATCCAAGGTCACCTCAAAAAGCAAGCAATACCTACCCTGTCCCGACTTGCTTGCTTCATTCAGTATAGAGAAATTATTGGGAAAATAATTTTCCTCTATCAACTTCGGGGATGCTATGTGGTGGGTATATTTAAGGAAAGGAAGGAGAGGAGAAGAAGAGGGTATGACGGGTGGGTAGGAATCTGTGGGTAAGTGTATCAAGGAGTGACGGACATACTAATCCATCCCTCCAACTACGATGGGTCGATAGGGTCCGGCTGTAAAGTTCAAAGGGTCTCATCCAGTCTCTCCCGATCTAGCCCGCCACGCATTGGGTGGGCAGACCCATCCGCCGCCAAGAACTAGGCAAACTTCACCCCATGAACCTGGGCACCCCTTCTAAGTCACCAAGCGAACCAGCCAATCACTAGGAGCGACCTATGGCAGTACATGGTTGGTTATCCAATACATGATTCCGGGGTGGCGGTATCCATTACCGCCTCATTGTAATTGTGATCGGATCAAAGCATTTCGAAAGCAGGGTCCAATCTAAGCGCCTTTTAAAAATTAAAACTTTAACACATATTAATATTTTCATTAACGGTAATAATAAACATAAGACATTAACTAAAATTTAAAAAACCCAGTCATAAAATACTTCGAATGGCTCAGTTTCAAGGAACAAAATAAACATTAAAAAAAGAAACATATTGACGATTAAAAACCGAAACACCATAAATTTCAATGGTTAAACTCAATTAATGGCATCTTACAGCTTACAGGTAACGCAAACTAATAACGGAAGCAACAAGTACCTAGAAATCCGGTGGTCCAAATAAGGTGACAGTGTTTCAAATTAGACGTTACAATTAGTCTCCTTCAACGGAAGCAATCTTCCGAACAGGCCCTCCGTTGATATGCTTGGTGTAACTCTAAGTGACCAGCACAGATATGGGGCTCCATCGAAGCCAGAGTTAAGTTAGCATCTCAAAAACTGGGCGTACTGTACAGGGCCCGCAGATACTTTAATAGTACACAACTGCTAACCCTGTACAAATAGCAAGTACGCCCCACGGTTGAATTTGGCAGCCACCGCTGGTCTGGAGCTCCAAAATACCTGAAAAATACCCTCGACTCTGTGCAGAAACAGTGCATAGTCGGGAAACACGCCAAACATATGTACACGGTTGAAATTTTCCACATGAGAACGGGTCGCTTTTTCGACTCGTTCTTGTATTCAACAGCTCGGCTGTCGAACGATTTTCCGGCCTTTGTGTTTCCTCCTTCCTACAACATGTGTTTCTTCAAGACCAATGTTCATTCCTTCCCCTCTTCACAAAGACCCTCCACACAGCATCTCAGATGTCATAGGCCCTGAGGGAAATTATGTTTTTCAGGGCCTCCTGTGTGGAGTTAATGTAAAAAAAGACAACCCATTTTTATTCACTTTTCATACAAGTTCAAAAATTCTGTCACTTATCCTTGAGTTTTAATGAATTAATTACTTTTAAGCCATGTACCTACCAAGACTAAGGAGCTATACGTTTCCAAAGTTAGGTAGTTCAATCATCGCATTCATCGCAACCTTCCCCTACCTTAACAGCATCCTTATAAAACATACACGTATGAATATATTTTTTTTGAATACCTACTGCTCAAGAACCTCAACTGCTCCCAACCTTCTGGAGCCAGTGAAACTGTGGCATCCCTAATTGGGTTATTTTGTGAGGCTGAAGGTAGTGGGGAGGGGAGGAGATGGGAAGAATAAGGTGGGGAAATACCTGGCCCTTCAGATCTGGTCACCAAACACGACTATGCTTTCTATTCTTAATTTCCAGCAACGTTTCAATTATTGTAAATGGTGGTCTTGCACCAGGATGATACTGAGAGTACGATGCCCCCTGGGGGGGGGGGGGGGGGCACGGGGGCACGTGCTCCCCCCAGGACGGTATTTTTGTGTGCTGTGGAGATTCCAGTACAGTACATAGGTACTTATAAGCAAATCAAATTATCAAAGTTGTTAAAGTATATTAATAAAATAACAGAAAGAACATGAGTCAAACTCTTGTCTATTTCTGGCTGCAATTGCGAATTTTGTTCAAACGAAAGATGATAATCAGCGTTTGCGAGAGCGGTACGGTCGGGAAAGCGGTCGGAAAAGCGGTCGGAAAGCGGTCGGAAAAGCCCCCCCCCCCCATTTAAGTTGACAAACACAAATTTAGACTTCCTAAAAAATTGTTCCATCCTGGGGGGGGGGGGGGGGAATCGTGCTCTTGAGGGGCACCCCCCCATCCGGGTGGCACCTGGGGCGGGCCGCCCCCCTCCAGCCCTTGTGCCCCCCCCAGAAAAAAATCCTAGATCCGCCCTAGCTATACACTATATATACCTGCCTAGATAGAACAACAAACGTCAATTATGGAAAATACGTAAAGTTTATTTTATCTTCTATATTATTAATACGCTAACGTCTGTCGTACACGCTCGCTCCAGGTACTAGATACAAACGGAAGGGCTGCCATCTATAATATTCAATTAGAACTATTTAAGTGTCTTCCCGCGGAAACGGAGTTTTACTTGCTAGTAAAATATTATTAGAGTAATTAATAATGCCTAAACGTCTCCGAAAAATGGCTAAAATAGGAACAGATATATACGGTCCGGCTTGGCTTTGACATGTTGATAGGTAACGAACTATGTAACGATATCGCATTCAAAATCGTATGACGCCACCAACAATCTTAAATTGGTCCGTTTATACGATTAGGCACTACGAAAACGTGTTGAAAAAACTCGCAATAGTAAGAAAATGGATATTGTAAAAAAATTACGTTTTTTGAAATTCCTAATAATTATCTTTAAAAGCTTCACTCCACCAATCAAACTTTTAACATTATGGCATTGTATCTTCCACTAACTGCTTGATACAAGTTTATTAGAGTAGTTATTTATTTTATTATCATTGAGGGCGTTTTATTCGCCTTATAAAGCAACAACTGGGTACGTTTATTAGTATTGTTATTCCGCCTCTAATTTGCTGAAACACTGTTATTATGGAGATCCGAGCTCGCCGGATTATTTATGACCCCAGAATCACAGCAGAAAGGTTTATCTTGATATATATAATCAATCAATGGAATGAAAGGAGCTGGAAACACCGATGATTGCGGGTCCATTATTTAGTATTCCTTATTATGGTTGATTCTTTTTTATTATAGTTGATTTTTTTTGTTTAACGCTAAAAACTAGTGCAGACCTGTGAAAAGTCACGGGATATTATAATTGTAAGATTTGTGAAGCGAGAGTATTTATAGAAAAATATTGTCCCCGGGATCATTGCCTTTCAAAAGAAGCAATTGACCTATCAAATGTTAGTAAACTTGAAAAATTACGACATCACAATGACATTAAAAAATACAAGGCACGTTGTATTCATACTAATCGATCAAAAATAAGCACCGCTTACGAAGAGGACAATCGTTCAAATACTATGTGTGTACGAATGAAATAGCCATGTGAACGGCCCGCTAAAGTGTAAGTCCATTGCTTTATTGAACCTAGTTCAGTGAAAATCGTATCTTCACTCTATTAATTCAAGGAAACATCATCATCACACATTTCGACCAACAGAATTATTAATTAATAAAACTATTTTGGTACCTACTTTATCGCTTGTCTCGTATGATGTGTATACTTATTGTGAGTTCCAATTTTGAAAATGTAATTTTATCTTTGATCTTGAAAAATATTACGCATTACACAGGAACCGGCACATGAACCAACCACTGCTGAAATTAGTATGTTTGATTACCGGCTATTTAATAATATTGAATAGTGTAACACCTAGCGTTAAAAGGGGGCGTTTTTAAGTGTTTTTGGTCAATCATTTCAAAGGCTGACATTGGTTCCATGACAACGCAACACAGTGGCACTTCAACACATCTTTGAAAAGTGAAAATCACTTTTCGTGACTTTATATCACTTGTTAACAGTTGAAGTGCCACTGCGTTGAGTTGTCCGGTCACCGAAATATTAATTGTCCCAACTGCTCTAAGCCAGGAGATCTATAGCTATATCGGATATGTTGTGAGACTTTTGTGTATGTACCTACTGACTTAAAATAAAAAAAATAAAAATGAATAAAAAATATTATCGGTGATTCAATCCAATATTGTATTCGTTAGTTTTTGGGGTGTTATGCCGTGTTGCGCTACCTCCTTCTATAGCCGACGTTTCGGACAGCGTTGCAGTGTCCATCATCAGGGCAGATCCGGTAGATCCGACGATGTGACACATCGTAGCGCAACACGGCATAACACCCCAAAAACTAACCACAAAAAAGTGTACACATGTTTTGTGCGCGTTTGGCGTGTTTCCCGGCTATGCACCGGTGCCGAGGGGATCAATGACAATTCCATTGAAATACCGGTAGAACAAGGTCAGCATCCCACCCGACTCCCCAAAGATTGCAATCCGAACGGACCGCCCGTTTCTGCACAGATTCGAGGGTTTTTTCAGGTATTTTGGGGCTCCAGACCAGGCTCTGGTGGCTGCAAAATTCTACCGTGGGGCGCACGTGCGATTTGTACGGTGTTAGCAGTTATGTACTATTAAAGTACCTACGCCCAGTTTTTGGGAGGCTAACTTAACTTTTGCAAAATCTCATTTTATATCTGGCGGAAAGTGTTTTTTTCCTAAAATAATTAAACTCGCGCCATGTACAAAATAGTAGATTATGAATTATTTTAAGTATCACTTTAAATACAGGTAAAGAAGCCCGGGAAAGGGAAGGTTGGAAAGAACCTGGCAGTTTAGATCTGATCACTAAACACGACCAAAGCCAATTATGGCCAACTTTTCGATTCTGGTTGGTGGTTTTTCACCGGGACGCTAATGAGAATATCTAGAACTCTGGAACGTGCTACAAATATGTATGTATAATTTTAATAAATAATACACAAACTACTAGTTCACTCATCAACTATTTATTTGCTATGGTACTTAATTCTTTGTTTAAGTTTGTTGAGTAGAGAAGTGTCAAACTTGACCCCACATTAAATACTAGCGGATCAAGAACAGTCGACCCACTAACCTCTGACCTTTTGCGCTCCGGGACACGCGATCATATATTATAACTAAATGTACTCTCTTCCTCCTAGATTCAGGACAATGCCGGTGCGGCGGTGGAGGATCAGGCTGACTTGGCAACATTATATTGCCGTTTGCGAATAGGTAATAACTTCAACCTTAAACCTACATCCTCGAGAGGAAACATCACGATGAATTTTTGTTTATTACCAAAACACGATGTCCGACTTCCAATTTCTTCGTTAATTTTATTATGCAGTATGTATTTACTTTAGTCATAGAATTATAACATTTAACATTCCTTGCGTTCAAAATCAACACTCCACTAATTCATGACACCTACGAATAAACTTGTCAACTGAGGTCAAGGTTTTTGGTGAAAGCCTGAATATGTTCGAGTCTTCACACTAATTAACTTTTAGTTATATTTTGTAATTTATTATGGATTTCATTAAAACCGTGTTAAGGCTTAGAGTTGACATTATGCTCCTAATGCATATTTTTTCTCCTAATAATTTTTTTCATTGCTTTATTCACGTGCATGCACTAAATGTTCTATTTTTTCTCATTTCGTATGTTTTGTTATATTTTATTGTCAGACTTTTTGTAAACAAATATGTAAATACAAAGCATCACCGCTGTCTTAACGTCATGCTTAGATATATTATAAAGCGATATATTTAGACCTAATCTAAATTATTAAATCGTCATATTTTAAATCTTACTAAATTAGGTTTTACACAAGTAAGTAAGTATTCAGCAAATATTAATTAGAACGTAGAAAAAATTATAAATTAATTGACTTAAAATCTTTTTGATCTAAGCCTAAGTCTTCGAATAAGTATACCATATACATATATATATATTTGCCTAATACTTTTACTTGAATTTTAGATACAGCAATTTTTCAGCTCGGTTTTAAAAAATCTTCAATGTTTTTACAAACACTAATATCCCCATAAATTGGGTTCATTGAACATCAAGGGCAATGCATTGAGCTTAGTAAACAATAAAAAGACGATTTATTATAGTCAAGGCAAGTCATCATTTTTAATATCATTCCTCATTCCTATCGCCAGAATCTGGAGATGCTTTGCCAGTTTTCATTTTAAAAGATCACTGGGTTACCATTAATGGATTCGATACGTAAAGTGAGATTCTAATTTACTTTAAAGTACCAAAGATATTGGAATACAATCTATTATTTTTGTTTAGTACCTTCTAACTTACTATTTTCTTCTCCCAGTTCAACAATTTTCTCGACTGGGTGGAATTCGTGTTGTTATGACGACGCATAGCGGTAGATTTTTTTTAATTGTCACATAAATGAAGGCCTTTCTGGGAAGTGGAGGAGTACATTTTATTTTTGCACATTCAGGTACATTGGTTCGTCGTGAATTACTGTGGGATGGAATCGTCGTTTCAGTATAATCCCACTAGAGCAGTTAACGTGGATTGCGTAACTGACCCTGACTGTATCGACTATCCACTTCTTTTTTTTTAAGGTGGGTGGGTGCTTGTGGCATACTTTTATTTGTCGCTTGTAAATGTAACTGTCCGATTCGTTAATTTGCATACATTTTTAACTTTTAGTTTCGTTACGTAAATATTTCTGAACACTTTTTCAAGCGGATCAAATACAGGCCAAATGGATCACAGAATATTTTACATAAATTCGCAAAGGTTTATTCATTGGAAACTAAGGACGAGTTTCTAAAAAAATTTGAACAAATCATCAAGTATTTTAAGTTAATTTTCACGTTTTGTGTAAGTTCTACTCAAGTTCTGTTATTATATCATTATAGGCCAGTTGCTTCATAATACTGAAATAATCGGTACTTGATACTTAATACTTGAATAAAACTTTCACAGAACGTGAAAATTAACTTCAAATATTTGATGAATTGTTAAATTTTTTTAAAACCCATTCCTTACATCTGTGACAATAATGGACACAGTCCTGCAATAATTCCATTTTAAACATTTTATCGTTTAAAAAAATCTAATTATTATTAAATTACTCTAATTAAATAAAAAAAATATATTGCACTTGTATTAGGTAGGTACATAATACCCTACATATATAAAAAAAGTTATTAGAGCATATTAAACTAAGATTATGTAAATAAAGATCTGTAGAAAGATTGCGTAAAAAAAAGAAAAAGAAAAAATAACATATTTTTATAAATTAGAACTAATATAGGTATATAATACGTTAGTGATGTGTTTGCGACGTGTAGATATTTGTATAAGGTATAGTGAAATTCACTTAACAGGATTAAAATCACTTTTCCAAATCCAACAAATTTAATCAACATTAAAATGTTAAAACATTAAAATGATAAAATGTAAGTAAATTCTTGATTGTTTGACAAAACGATTGATTCTTGACGGAATATGAATTAAAATCGTAGTTTGTGTATTGATTGAAATAGTGGTTGATTAACAAACAAAATTTGGTTGAAAATATACATGTCATATAGTACAATCATTAATAATTTGATTGGTTGCAGCCTTATCAGCTACCCTCTATCTTCTTCAGTAGGTACAAAATTGATTCTGTATCAAGTTTTTGTCTCGCGCAGTCTTGTATTGGGCCAAGGTCGCGGTGGTTACGTAACTTTGACTGCTTGGGAAACTTTCGTATTTAAATAAATACATTTTATTAAATTCATAGGGCATCCACTCGTCGAATAAAAACAAATAATATAAAATAATTCCTTATTTGTTACGTAGGGAAAGATTTCGAGTTGTGCCAGGTTTGATACGTTTTATAATAGTAATTCTCATTGATCTAGAAAGATTTATCATATTTTAAGTTTTTTTTAATTTTGGGTTTTGTTGATTTCGTACCGATCCCTTTGGGAATGGCCTTATAAAACCGAGGTGCGTATGACGTCACGTGTACTCCACCAGATTCAGTTCATTTTGGCGGGCCTTTAAGATTCAAACTTGAACAATTTTATTATGAAAACTAAGAAAACAACTAACAAGTTTATAATAAATAAATAAAAACATATTTTTACTGGTATTAGTTATGTAGAAGGTGCATGAAAGAAAATTGACTGGAATTAATTATAATTCTAAATGAGCATATTTTAAAGCCTTGTAGTGGGCATATCAAATCAAAACACGGTTACCCTATCACTGTTGTATTTGTGATCGCAAATAATTAACGATATGTTTTTGGAACCAGTTTTTTGGCGGTTATCGGTATTTCCATTTCGTTGGACGTGATTTATATGTATGCGTTTTTTCTTCTGCGTATTACTTAATTCTAGTGCATGTTGGGGAAGCATCTTTGATCGTGAACTAAAGAGGAGTCATTGAAATCAGATCCACTGCATTTGCTTAGTGTGGCGATTGCTGAATAAGTATTATACCCTAGCGAGACAGGCATCGAATAATATATTGTAAACATCACGTATATAGATCAATAAAAAATAAAAAAAAATTATATGGATTACGAATCTAGATTTGCACCATGTTATAATGAATACTTGGTTAGTATTACGGAGGAGCATTGATTATCTACCGAATTACATAGTTTTATAGCCCCGGCTCAGACCATAAATCTATGCCCAGAATACTAATGGAGGGAAACAATTATACCAAGTCAGTGGAAATCTTCAATTTATCTTTAAACAAATATAAAATATTGTTACTGAGGCAGTTCAGTTATGTATGTACAATAGATGCTGTACATTTCTTACCATTCAGTTATTTATTTATTTCAAAACATACGGCACAACATGTGCCATTGACATAATTATAATTATATTTATATATATATATAATACATAAAGAAAGTGACATAAATGTAAAGTTATATCTAAAAACAAAAGGTAAAAAAAGGAGTTTAGGTAATAAGTAGTGAATAGAAATAAGATGTATAAAATTAAAGTATGAAGTAATAGCATAAACTGTAAAATATAAAGTACATATAACGTAAAAGTAAAAAGTTAAAATAAAAAGTTAAAAAGCAGAAAATAATAGGTATAGTAAAAAGTAAAATTTGTAAACTATAAATTACCTTTATGTGTAAAAGCCCCGAAAAAGGGCGTTAATCGATAAATAAATAAATGATCATTTCCAACTCTAAAACCGTCAAAACAATAGTTTCGTTAAATCACTAAATAAGATAAAAACGAAAGTGAGTAGGTTTCTAGATATATGTAAAATGCTTTAAAACAAGATATTAATATTATCGTTCGAAAATTGATCAGGGTGAAATAAAAACATTGTAAAAGTCACAAGTTACATGAATTAAACAAAAATTACTTCGCATTGAAGCAAACATATATGTATGTACGTTGCAATGCTTCTAAAGTACGAACACACTCGCTTTGTTATATTTTTAGCACTTTTTATTCTACGATCTTTAGTTACCTATACAAAATAACAATTACTTATCTTAAATGATATAGTGGTTTTCATATTCCTGCTATATTATTAGACATTGCTGATAGGTGTTTTTTGACCATTCTGGGCTAACGCATTATTCATTTGAACTGGGTTTTGAATTTTTTTGATATGAAATTTATGCGGTCTGGTGAAAAATCCTGTTTTTTGCATTGGTTCAATAATACATGTGACATCTTCTTTGCCGCACTGATAGCAATAAATATATAAATAAATGAATAAATATATTATTTGACTAATATAAATCGTTGTTTATTTTCACAAAAACTCTTGTTTTTTAAATTTTGTAAAACATCTAGTCTCTTCTTGTTTCAGGGCAAATAATTTAGTTATACCCAGTTGAATCTGTGGAAAAAATGAAGAGATTATGCGAGGAGAGGAGAAAAAAATCAACAATTCACGAGGAATGGGAAAAGGGGATGAAAATTATGTTGACAGTTTCCTAAATTATGAAAACGAAAATAAAGTGAGTTTTTATGTATCTAATGCTTTTAAATAATTTTAAGTAATCCAATCAACGATTAAAAAAAGATTGTGGTAAGCTTAACCTAGTTGCCCAGGTGCAATGCGTTATTTATGGTCGTTATTTGAATAAATTTGATTGCCAATGTCTTCGTATCCTTTGGTTACAATATCTAGTATCTGGTGTTTAGCCACCCGCTGAAGTGAAGAAAATATCTGTACTAACGATTTTTTCCGCGGTAGCGGTTTTCGCAAGTAAGTAAGAAGTTTCTATGATAAGTTTTAATTTATTTTAAACAAATATAACATATTTGTAGTTTTTTACAAAGTGCAAATATTTTACGAATTGCGGAAATTGCTCTTCTGGTTTTTTCATAAATATGCAATATGAATATGAATAAATAGTTTTGTTCGTATAAAAAGTCAATTCTTTCAAAAAAACGCGTACAAATAGAGTATTGTATCGGCGATTAAATCCAATATTGTATTTGCATACCTTTCTTGGAAAAAATGAGTTTTATACGGACTAAACTATTTATTCATATTCATATTGCGTATTTACGGACACAAACAAATAAATTCATTTTAATATTGTAACATGCATAACTTGCAAAAAGATTTTTTTTCTAAGATAATAAAATTATTGCCATCTTTGAACACGCAGATCATGAATCATTTTTAGTTTACCCTTAAACATAAAAAGTACAATAACGAAGAAAAAAAACAAGTAATTACCGGAAAGTTCTGGATATTAATGAGAGCTGAGGGAAGTTTATTATACTTTATGTTAAGATTTTAATATGCAGGTACTTAGTTAAAAAAAGAAAAAATCTAGGAGCATTGAAAATAACACAACAATATTTGATTCTTCCCTACTCCAATCATAAAAAGTTAAAATTGGTGAAATTAGCTTGCAGAGGACGTATGCTGCGCGACTCCGACGCCAGGGTGCGAACCACTCAGCTACAAATAGATTCATTGATTGTTGCGTTGATTGCTGATCTGTGATCTCACCTGAGCCTGGGAAGTAGTTGGAATTAGGAACGTATAATCAGGCTCGGTGTAAGGTTCGGCAGAGGCTCTCGGGTGAAGAGACGAAGCGACGATTGGTATTCGCTGTCGGTCAGTTCGTTTAGCGTGGTGAGGGGCGTGGGGCGAGGGGCGAGGGGTAAGGGGCGCCGGTTGTTGAGAAATCATCAATTCGGCGTTGGGAAACTTTATTATTATTATTTGCAGATGGCCACCTTTGAAGGCCGAAGCCACTAAATTTAGGATAGGCGGCTATTTATGACTGGACGCCTTCTTGCCCAAGACATCATCTCCATCTCCATCTCCATTCATACCGGCTATTATTATAAGACTGGGGGCAGGAGAGGGGGTTTACACGCGTCGGACAAACGTACGTACACCTCGCGTTTATGATCGCATCAATTTGGCAACCATAGTAATGTATAATATTTGATTTCAAACAATACATAGGTACATTATGCGGGGAAGCCAATATTGATTTGTAATGAAATAAAAAAAAATGTTCACATTTACTCTAAAACTGGAGAAGACCGGTGAAAAACACGTCATAGATTTGAGTTCTTCACAAATCACTTCCAATTTAAAAAATGACAAATAAAATAATTTCCTATTAAAATATTTTAGGTAGGGGTACACTATCGATTCTCCGAATTCTTCAGGTTTCTTCAATTCCAATTTTCAACACAGCTGAATGAACCTGAAAATGATTCAGAATTACACTATAGTCGAACAGATACCAAATGCAATCCCAAAATTTCACACGGAGATTAACGTACAGTAAAAACTTCGAAAAACCCAAACTTGAAAGACACTCTACTATTATATTATTAATATATAAGATACTAGCTGGGTTACCCGGCTTCGCTCAGGACAACATTCGAGAGTGTTTTGGAATGTTCCACACTGATGTTCCCGATTCCCTATTCCCGAAAATTCCACGACATACTCTGCCACTCCTACCAGAATTTTCTAGAGCTCTATGGAACCTTCTAGAACTTTCCGGAAGATTGTTCTCGAAATTTGAAGAGGACGAAACTTCCACCCCTTATATCTTTAATAGCACGCCCTTTAGCTAAAAACGGTTACCCTAATTCCCTAGGGGGGATAGAGATCTACTACACCATATAACTCCCTTGATCGTACCGGGACTCGTTTCTGAGTTTTTACGGTCCGCACATTTTTTTAACTTTATTTTATAATAATGTTGCTGTTTCCCGTCATGTGTTGCAATGGCATATTCAAATAAATAAAATGTTACTCCTTGCATGTCCTTTCCCGTGCGTTCCCCTCCAGCGTTCCACTTCCACCTTCCCCGCCACCGCTCTCACGCACCCCCGTCCCGCCAACCCCCCTGGCACTTCATTTGACTTGACTCTTCTGCCGCCCGGCCCGTAGCCGAAACTTTTTTCTAATACTAACATTTTTAAACTCATGATATCTTTCTAATTAAATATCCGAATTGAATAATTCAAAAAGTTAAATAAAGGTATTGAAGCTGTCTTGAATATGAAGTAATTTATTTTGATAAGGATTAAAACCAAGATACAAATAAAGAGCCTTTTCAAGCGGCGACATTTTAATTAAATTTTTAAAATAAAAGAATACTTATTGTGGCATAACCATAATAGTTAGACATATGATGTTACAACCTTTTTGTAAATAATAATGTGTTCTACAAAGTCGTAGTACATTATTTTATTCTATCAACAATAGTTTTCGCAGCGCACGCGATGTAAAGAATATTTTAGGTAATTTTTTACACCTTGGGTTGCATTATTGAAGTTTTAGTAAGGATGTCTATTTTTTTTGAAAATATAATATAGACTATGTTACCCAAGGATAGTGTAGCTTCCCAACAGCGAAAGAATTTTTCATATCGGTTCAATAGTTTCGGAGCCTATTCAATGCAAACAAACAAACAAACAAACATACAAACAAACAAACAAATCTTACCTCTTTATATAGTGTAGTAGATAAATATGAATAATATAATGATAGAGTGCCTTTCGAGTTTGGGTTTTTCGAAGTTTTTACTGTACTTAATCTCCGTGTGAAACTTTGGGAGTGCATTTGGTATCTGTTCGACTATAACTACTATATTTGATAGTGTCCGACCGAAACAGGACTTTCTACTGAAACTGAAACCGAATCTTCGGTGTCTATCACAGTTTCGGCCGAAACCGAAACCGAAACTTTTTTAGACATGTTAAAAATCTATTTTTTACTGAAATTTGGCTTATTTTTTACACTTATACCGACAGTTAACACTTGTTAAATGAAATAAAAAACAATAATTAAAGTATGTGAAAAAAAAATTACATAGCATTGCAAAAAAAAATTATAAAATTTAACAAAACATGTTAAATACTTCATGGAACAAAAATTTATCAATAATCAACACTTAAATTATATCTAAAGAAAGGACCTCAATAATTAATTGAGTATTTTAATTTTAATTGCGTTTACCCATTACAACATTCTTATTACACGTGCTAAATGAAATAAAAAACAATAATTGAAGTATATGAAATAATAATTATTTATTTTTATGATATTCTGCTACAAAACAAACAAAAATTAACAAACACGTTAACTTCTTCTTGGAATAAAAAAATGTCAATAATCAAAACTTACATTAATAATCAAAACTTACATTAATAATTACTTACATAATTCATTTTTAGAAAATAAATTTTATAAAATTTATTATGATAAAACTATTCTGACAGACAGAACAATTAGTCATAATAGACCCGATATAGTTTTACATGACAAAATTAAAAAAATAACTTATATCATTGATGTCGCTATTCCAAATTCTTGTAATATTCAGAAAACTGTTTCTGAAAAAATAAGATTATATACAGATTTAGGAAATGAAATTAAAAGAATTTGGCATTCTCAGACTATAAAAATATTACCATTTGTTATTTCGGCTACTGGCATTATACCTAGCTCTCTCATTCAAAATTTAGGCGTATTAGATTTGTCAAAAAATTTGTACATAAAAATGCAAAAGTCGGTCATTTTAAATACATGTAGGATTACGAAAGATTTTTTAAATATTTATATTGAGGGATCAGTAGGATTTATCGGACCAGTTAGGATTTCATCAGAGCCGAACCCTCTGATATGAAAATATCTGGAGTCGGTGAAATATTTTCCCATTATGTTTCTGGTGGATTGATGTATTGTTCTTGTATTGTTTTATTCTTATATAGTGCACTTACATTGCGTTAATTTACTAGATATTCATTTGTGGAAAAGTGTGTGGAAAGGTTTAGTCTTTCATTTGGGAAAGATTCAACCCGGACATAAAATCTGGAGCAAAAAAAAGGAAGGGCCTCATTAATTAAGTATTTTAATTTTAATTGCGATGACAACCACAACATTCTTATAACACGTGTTAATTGAAAATAAAAAAAATTGTTGAAGTATTTGAAAAAACAATAATTTAATTTTTCGATATTACTGCTATAAAACAAATACACGAGCCACGAACACCCGAAGTCAGCCGAACGACGCGCTATAATTCACGAACGCAGAGATTCTCTGTCGAAACCGAAACTGATGCCGAAAGTACATTTTTTTGCCGAAACTGAAACCGAAACTTTACTCAAATTTGGTTTATTTTTTACACTAATTTTTTATGATGATTCTAGGGTTGATTAGAAAACGGAACAGTAGTTTATCGATAAAAGAAGTATGTAAGCTATCGCTACAAAGCAGAGCAAAAAGTCACATAATTAAATGTTAAACAATACATCCCTTTGTATTCCATCAACAATGACGGAAAATTAGCAATAATAACAAACATATATATATAGCCAATATGTATATATATATATATATTGGCCAATTACGAAAAATTCTTATTGAAATGAATTTAATGATCGTCTTAGCGGAAATCTTCCTCTAAATCTTGAAAATCATTTCTGTTTAACCCCTCAGCCTATTTTAAAATATATATTTTTAAATGTAATGGTAAGCCCACACTGCGGCCAACGTTCCAACTTCAAACGTTTGGACAATCGTGTGGAGGGGTGTTCGTGCGTTGGAAGTTCGAGTTGGAAGGTTGGAGTTCGAGTTGGCCCGGGATCACCTTCACACGAACCCGCCTGCCGCAGCTGTCCACACATCCGTCTGCGAACGGCAGGCGATCAAGACGCGCGTGCCGCGTACTATTAAAATGACGATATTATTACGGAGAGTGGTATTAACAATTGTTTGAAAACATGTCGTGTATATAAGTACATAATACGTACGTAATAATTATAGGCAACCTGATAAGATTTTTTTTTTACATTAACTCCACACAGGAAACCCTGAGGAAAATAATTTCCCTCAGGGCCTATGTCATCTTTGAGGATGCTGTATGGAGGGTCTTTTTGAGGAAAGGAAGGAGTGAACATGGGTCTTGAAGAGACCCATGTTGTAGGAGGGAGGAAACACAGAGGCTGGTAAATCGTTCCACATCCGAGCTGTTGAACTCAAGAACGAGTCGTAAAAACGACCCGTTCTCATGTGACTAATGTCAACCGTGTACAAATGTTGGGCGCGTGTTTGGCGTGTTTCCCGACGTTGTCCAAGTCTTAATGGTGCCGAGGGGATCAACGACGCTAGTTCCTTGGAGCATTTTCCATTGTAATGAAATCAATGAACATCTCAGCAAAGTGGACTGGTCATTTCTCGAGAAAAGCGATATGAGCTATAACATAGATTCGTTTTATTCCAAAATCAATGCCATTATCGTAGACTGCATACCATTAATTGAATACAAAGAATCAAAGCATCCAAAATGGTTCAGTAAGGAATTAATCCAACTAATAGCTAAAAAAAAAAAATTACATAAAACATATAAAGAAGAGAGATCCCTTACAAATTATGTAGAGTTTAATAAAATAAGAAAAGAATGCAAAAATTTGTCAAAAATCTGTTACAACAATTATATAAATAAAGTAGAAAATTCAATTAATGGTGACATAAAACATTTTTGGAATTTTACAAAGTCAATGAAAAATGATGACGTTAGTATACCCTCTAACATGTTCTACGAAGGAAAAGGAGCCAACGACACTCAAAACATAGCTCACCTATTTGCAGACTTTTTAAAAAGTGTTTATGTCCGTGACTCAACAGCAGTCAATGATTGCTCGCCCAGTTTTTCCTCAGATCATTATTTAAATTTATCTAATGTAACAATTGAATATAACGATGTACTGACTCAGCTTAAACAACTGGACCAAAGTAAGAGCGGTGGTCCTGATAATATCCCACCTGTTTTCTTAAAGAATTGCGCCACCACTCTTTCATATCCACTACATTTTCTTTTCAACCAGTCGTTACAAACGGGACATTTTCCTGAAAAATGGAAATACAGTTTCCTCACCCCTATATTTAAAAAGGGTGACAAAAATGAGGTGAGGAATTATAGACCGATCTGCCTGTTATCAACCATCCCAAAATTGTTTGAGAAACTTATTTTAAATACAATCATCCACTGTATCAAGCCATTAATATTACCTAACCAACATGGTTTCACTTCAGGAAAATCTACCTTGTCTAATCTTTTAATTTACCAAAACTATATATCCGAATCCATTTCTAAGAAGTTACAAGTTGATTCAGTCTATACCGATTTCAGCAAAGCATTCGACAGAGTTAATCATGAGCTCTTGTTAAAAAAACTTCTCAAATTAGGAATAGTGGGGTATTTATACGAGTGGTTTAAAAGTTATTTAAGTAACAGGAAATTAGCCGTTAAAATTGACGGCTTTACTTCATATATATTTATCGCTACCAGCGGCGTTCCACAAGGGTCACATTTGGGACCAATTTTATTTTTGTTATTTGTGAATGATGTTCTTTCTATTTTCAACGATGTCCAAGTCTTAATGTTTGCAGACGATATGAAAATATATAAAGCTATAAAAAGTATTAATGACTGTCAAACATTTTCTAATAACTTGTTTAAACTTTTTGTTTGGTGCCAAGAGAACCATCTACAACTAAATTTAAGTAAATGTTTTATTATGAGATTTCATAGAATAAAAAATCCAATAATTTATGAATACTCCATTAATGATGTAGTTCTAACAACTGTAACCGAGGTGAATGATTTGGGTGTAAACTTTGATCAAAAACTGAAATTTATAAATCATATTGAAATTACATCAAATAAAGCTTTGAAAATATTGGGTTTTGTGATAAGAATTTGCAGCCAATTTAAAAAATATTCAAACCATTAAAAAATTGTACATGTCATTGGTTAGGAGTCAAATCGAGTACAACTCGACAGTATGGGCACCTAGTTATGCTAGTCATTCACTCACGATAGAAAGAATTCAAAATAAATTCTTAAGATATATTAATTTCAGAATGGGTATTACAAGGGAATGTATCAACTATGATTATCTACTATGTCAACTTAATTTATTAAAATTATCCGAACGTAGAATAGTATATGATCTAACATGTTTACATAAAATCATAAATTCAATAATTGAAAGCCCAGAACTCTTATACTTGATTTCTTTCCATATACCTCGCAATTCAACATCGAGGCACTATCTACCATTCTATTGTGACAACTCCAACACAGAATCACAATTGTATACCCCTGTTCGCCGTATACAAAATTTGGCTAATGACTATAAAGATGTTGTTGACATATTTAACACATCATTCACTAAATATAAACAAGTCATAGTAAAATTTATATCAGAAAGAAGAACCACAAATTTAATAATTCCAACTGCATAGCTCTGCTTCGAATTATTTCACATGCATGCACTTTTCCCAGTCTACAGTTTTTCCATCTTGCATGGTGGAGTATTTTGTTTTTATTTCAATTTGTTTTTTTTTACTCTATTTTTGTTTTTGATTTGGTTATGATTTTGATTTTGATATTGATTCTGATTTTTATTTTGATTTTGATTTTGATTCTGATTTTGATTTTGATTTTGATTTTGATTTTGATTTTGATTTGGATTTCGATTTCGATATCGATTTCGATTTCGATTTTGATTTTGATTTTGTTTTTGTTTTGTTTATGATTTTGTTTTTTATTTTGTTATGCACATTTAGATTTAGATGTTCTTTGTTTTAAAAATAATGTATGTAAAAGCCCAGCCGGGCGTGAAATTCCAAATAAATAAATAAATAAATAAATACCGGTAGAACAAGGACAGCATTCCCACCTGACGCCTGTGCTCCAAAGATTGCAATCCGTCTGTTAAGATGGGAGAATCTATCAAACGGACCGCCCGTTTCTGCACAGAGTCAAGGGTTTTTTTTTTTTTTTTTAAAGGTATTTTGGAGCTCCAGACCAGAGGTGGCTGCCAAATTCAACCGTGGGGCGCACTTGCAATTTGTACAGGGTTAGCAGTTGTGTACTATTAAAGTATCTGCGGGCCCTGTACAGTACGCCCAGTTTCTGAGAAGCTAATTTAACTCTGGTTTCGATGGAGCCCCCATACCTGAGCTGGTCACTTACGGTAACACCAAGCATATCAATGGAGATCCTGTTCGGAAGAATGCTTCCGTTAAAGGAGACTAGATTATCATTTCAATCCATTTTAGACGTTATCAAACATGATTGGGTCTTTGAAACATTAAATTCGACGAGGTTATTCTTACCCCAAGAGAAAACACTCTCGAGGTAACCGTCCATTCTCTGCTTCAAAGCCCTCCGAGCTATTGGGGTTTGTGTGCCCTTTGGAGGCTTGTCAAACAAAAAGCTATCATGGACTGTACTGTCATCCGCGTAACAATGAATCGGTGCACATGACAAGAGGTCGTTGATGTGCAACAGAAACAAAGTCGGAGACAGAACCGATCCCTGTGGGACGCCAGCATTTATCGAATGCGAGGAAGAGGTGAAACCGTCAGCAACCGCCTGAATCGACCTCCCCCTCAAAAAGTCGGCAATCCACGCACACAAGGATGCGGGAAGTCCGTACGAAAGCAGTTTGTTGACAAGCGCTCGATGCCAAACCCGGTCAAAGGCCTTGGAAATGTCCAGTCCAACCGTTTGGGTCTCACCAAAACGTTCCAGGCACTGTCCCCAAAATGCGTCACATACGCGAGAAGATCACCGCACGAGGGGTTCCGCCGGAATCCGTATTGACGGTCGTTAATAATTTTGTTCTTCTCGAGGTATGTGAGCAGTTTGTCGTTGATCACACGTTCCATCACTTTTGACAGAACAGATGTGATCGCTATGGGGCGGTAGTTGGCTTGGTTGGAGCGGCCACCCTTCTTTGGAATGGGGTGAATGATCGCTTTTTTCCAACCAGAGGGCACAGAGCCAGACTTCAGGGACATCTTGAAAAGCTTCGTCAAAATTGGAGCTATTTCTACAGCGCACCTCTGCAATACCAGGGCAGGAATTCCGTCAGGCCCGCTAGCTTTTTTAACATCAAGCCCTCGTAAGACTTGAAGTACATCCCGATTCCGGATCCTCAGCTTTTTCATACGAAAACCGCAATGAGGAACCGACGGCGGGGTAGCACCTTGATCATCGAGGGTCGAGTTTTCCGCGAACATTTTGCCTAATAAGTTAGCCTTTTCGGCGGCGGTATTTGCTAGAGAGCCGTCAGGTCTGGTAAGAGGTGGCAGACTGGGTTTGCAGAAATTGCGACCTATTAAGCCCGCAAGCGACCAGAACGCTCTGCTGCCGTGCGGGCAGGCAGCCAGCTTTCTGCTGATCTGCAGGTCGTGCTCGAATTTTGACCTGTTAGTGATCCTCTTGCATTCCTTTGCCATTTTGTTATATATACTATTCTGTTTTCGGACGTTCGAGATGTGTTTTAGGCTCGGTAAGCCGCGTTTTTTCGTCGCACTGCTTCGGAGCATTGTCGACTGAACCACGGCTTTGAGCCCACACCAGTTTCTTTGACAGTGGATTGGATGAAGCCATCCATCGCAGATGTGATGACTTCACCAATTTCCTGGGCACATCTTGAGGGATCCGAAGTCCGAAAACAGACAGCTGACCACGGGAAAGCATTGAAATGAGCCCGCAGACCAAACCAATCTGCTGATCTATAGTGCCACACTTTTCTCTTCAGCCGCTCGTTTGGCGGTCTGAAGGTTACGGGGATTGAAGTCGTCACCAGGCAGTGGTCGGACAATCCTAGAGGCGCTGTGACCTCAATCTTGTAACCGTGTGGCACAGTGGTTAAAAACAGGTCTAACAGATTGGCGCGGTGAGTCTGGACATCAGGAACCCTTGTAGGCTCCTGAACCATTTGCTCCAGTCCGTAGCAGAGGGCAAAAGATTCCGCCTCTCGTCCAGCCGAGTCCGTTGGTCCTGAGAACTTTAACCAAGGTTCGTTATGAACATTGAAGTCCCCCAGGACCACAAACTCTGCCGTAGGGAAGCGGGGCAAGAGGTCATCAACAGTATTGCTTAGATGTTTGAAGAGTTCGGACGTATCTGAAACGCTAATGTTCGGTGAGCGGTATAAACACGCGTAAAATCGTACCGTACTGGCAAGATTGACGCACTCCCACATTACGTCGAATTTGGAGTTCTCCAGATTCAACAGCCGCACACAGTTGACATCAGCTCGGCTGAAGAGACAGACACCTTCTTTGGGTCTGAATTTGCCCATGAGGGTGAAACCCGGGCAATCCAGATATGAGGCGTCCGTAGGCTCAGCTATCTGCGTTTCAGAAAGGAAGAGAAGGTTGGGACGTTGGGTGACAAGGTGGTGGTGGACTGAGTTTAAGTTTTTGTGCAGGCCGCGAATGTTGGTGAAGTTCACCAACAGTTTTGGCCTGCACCGGGGACTCCTGCTTCTCGCCGTTGTAATAACGTTACTTGATGTTATTGTGTTATTGATGATTTTATGTTAATTAATTTTTTTTTTGTTATGAGGGGAAAGGAAGGTGTGGAAAGGAAGGTTGAGGGGTGGGTAGGAAGCCGGGGATCAGAGTGTCCAGGAGTGACGGACGTATGAGTCCAACCCACCCACTGCGGTGCAAGGCGATGGGCTGGGAGAGTCCGGCTGGAGAGGTCGCCCAATGCGCCCCAAACGCTACTGCTGGGTCCCCTCCGGTCACGAACCGGCACAACAGCAGCGGCAGGGTTTTTGCACTCGTTGATGGGGCAGCCCACCCTCAGTCGTGAGCCTGAGGGTCGGGCCCCTGTACTACCGAGCGGCCCGGACAACGGAAACCGGTTGTAAAGGGTCTCCCTCAACCAGCATCTCCCAATCCGGCCTGCCACGCAGAAGGTGGGCCGACGCATCCGCCATCAAGACCCAGACAAACATTACCCCAGATAAAACGTAGCTACAGCTGTTCCATGTCCGCCATTTTGGAGTTTGGAATTCGGGGTTGGAGGGTTGGCCGCAGCCACCACACAATCGACCAACCTTCCAACTCTGAACTAAGGTCGGAGTTGGAAGGTTGGCTTCGGTGTGGACCTAGCATAACAGTTTTGAATGCAAACATTAACAAGTCTTAAAAATGGCTCATCCTCAGGTTTATTCTAACTAAAATTACTGGTGACGAAAAAAATTAAAACACACATATTTTATTAGTCAAATGTATTATAAATTGTAATCATTGTCGTTAACTCACCTTTTGTCATTTCTTATAAAAATTATTTTATGAATAATTCCATAGTATCACATTTTTTTCAAATTTGGGTTAATCTTTGTTTTGCACGCCTTTGCGTACAATTTAATTATTACTTTTGGATTTTAATTCAAAGCTTGGTGATTTCTCTTTCTTCCACAATTCTAACCATGATAGTAAGGGAGACACAACGATTTCTGTAAGACCTATGTGAGTTGTTTGTTATGTCTGAGAGGTTAACCGATCACAAAATATAAAACAAATACCAACAATAACATATCTAGTTGGTGCTAGGTACCGAGTACCGACGTAATGCTATATTGTTAATATAATGGAGGTACATATTATTGTATGTATATATTGTATAATATTGAATGTATTATATGTGCAGACCTTTCATAATGTCAACAATATTTTCCACCCATGTGGACTTGACACAAAAAGAGTAAAGCGATTCAACTTGGCCTAAAAACGCAATGTCAATAAGATCGATTTGAATTATTATGTTAATTAATCGATAAGCTTTCTTTTACGAGTTTATACATAGGTACATTTACACTGGCAGGGCTGACCAGAGACTTCGAACCTATAATCTGGCCAATTTCATCACTTTTAGTATTTAACATTAATTTAAGTGGGTCAATTTTACTATATTAAAGTGCTTAATAAATTATGTAATGGTGTGAATAAATTAAATTCTATAGACTATTTGAACAATTCATTTTCAAGTTCTGTGTAAGCTCTATTCTGTTTTTATCCAAGTACTGTGAATCAACTTGCCCATAATGATATAATAACAGAATTTGATTAGAACCCACACAGAACTTGAAATTATAAATTTGAATTTTGATGAATTGTTAAAATTCTGTAAAACATCCGTCCTAAAAATACCAAACATTTTAACATTCCGTTTGAAAAATTTTTCTAATTTAAAATTTTATACAGGGTGCAGCAAATCAGTTTTGAAAGGCAATTAAAAAAAACGACGCCGCTTATAGAAATGGGGTTTATTATATTTTATTCGGTACATCATGCCGTTTTATGCATCATATCCCGAAAATGACATCAGAAAGATGATGGCCCCAGCAGCGATACATTGATGAAGGTGATTTCTGAAGTTTTCGACTGCATTTTGGCACATCTCGATGGGCATAGCGGCTATTTCCTCGATAATTCGATCCTTGAGTTCTTCCAAGGTGTGAGACCGATGTTTGAAAACTTTTTCCTTGAGATAGCCCCAAAAGAAGAAGTCGCAAATGCTTAAATCAGGTGAGCGCGCGGGCCACCCCTCAGAGAGGCGAGGCGCGCAGGGAACATCTGTCCGGATCTGTCGCAGTTTCATCATTGTAACTCGAGCAGTATGGGCCGTAGCACCGTCCTATTGAAACTAGATGTCTCCCAGATCTGTTTCCTCCGTTAGTTCTTCCAATTTAGGTTCAAAATTTGTTTTCTAACATGGAAACATAACGTCGAGCGTTGACAGTCACGGTTAATCCGCTCTCCTCGAAAAAATACGGCCCAATCACCCCAAATTTGGAAATCGCACACCACACGATCACTTTTGGGGAGAATAGAGGTCTCTCGTGTAGTTAGTTGCCTTGAGTTATTTTCAGCCCAGTACCGAAAATTTTGTTTATTCACCGCTCCACAGAGATGGAAGTGGGCCTATCCACTTCGCCATTTTTTGCCATTTTCAAGATACGTGCGTACGGCAAAGCCCTGGTATTATCCGGACCAAATCATGAAAACGAATAAAAACGGCATGACCCTCCAGACCCAATGAGACCGATCCCAGATTTCTACTCCCACCACACGGGACGCACCGGCCTTTTAAAACTGCACTGTTTGATTTGCCGCACCTTGTATATACTATTTAAACGAGTAGGTACTTGCTACAAAAACCTAAAGCCTATGAAAGGAAGTTTTATAACATGACGCGATTTTTGGAATTAAAGCAATAAAATAATGAGGATGACAAAAAACGTACTTCATAAAAATGTTTTGTTTCACAGAATTTGAACAATTCATTAAAATTGAAAGTTTAAATTCAAGTTCTTGATAAGTCTATTCAAATTCTGTTATTATTTCATTATGTGCCGGTTGTTTCAAAGTATTTGGATAATAACAAAACTTGAAAAGGACTTTCACCGAACTTGAATATTCTCTTCGAAATTTGAACAATTCATCACATTCATAGTAATTTTTTAAATCCAAAAAATATTATATTTAAGTTCTCTTTTTACATTATTATCTACTGACCAGTTGTTTTACTTAACTAAACTATTAACAGAACTTGAATAGATCTTTCACAGAACTTCAAAATTAACCTTGAATTCAGATGAATTCTGTGAAACAACTGAACCATGGTGTAGCTCAACCATTATAGAATTATTTTTGTTTTCATAAATCAGGAATTTTTCAATACTATTTTGATAGCTATAAAGACATTCATATTTTGACCGTGAAAATCTCATATCATTACATTCTTAAACGTATCATCAACAATTCAACAATTAACCTTAAAATCAGAAATTAAAAGAAAATCGCGTTTGGACCAGAATCGAACCTGAAACCATTCAAATAAGAGTTTAATGCTTACATCATTACGCTGCAGAACAGTCTGTTAGAATTATTCTTAAACATATTAGTCAATTCGTTTTTTCGACAAGGATTCGCGGGTTACGAACGACCTGACAATATAAACAAGAAAAAATTGCTGCTACCATCATTATAAGCTGAAAATTAATGTTGGCAGGTAGTTCGTCGCGTCAGAAGAAGTAGTTTTCTAATTTTCTCTTGTTTAATAAATTAAAACCAACATTTCACCTAATTAAAACCAGATTTGTAAATGTAAACTAACTAACTGTTATATAACTACCTACTTAATTTTAAACCATATTTGTTTTATATGCCATTTTAAATAAAGACTAGTACAGTTTGTCCACAGAAACGTCACTTTCTCAATTACAATTCTTTTTCAATCTTTATGCAGGCAGGTAGGTACCATAGTACTGAAAAAAAAGATAATAAGAATTTCAAAATAAACACGACGATTTCACACTTGAAAAAATAATCTTTCAGAACCATAAGAAAAGATATCCATCAAGACAAAGTAAGGCTTGCTTGAATAATAAAGAACATTTGAAAAAACGAAACACGCAAACAAATTTACAGACAGATAATACCAAACGGTCGAATTAAAATAGGACTTCGCTGCGCGCAGTCAATAATGGGGAATTAGCCACCAAAGACCCACGACGCTTTGGTGGGAATCCGACGCATTTGTCAACTCAGCTACTAACCGGAAGAAGTTACATATATATAAAAATCTTTAATGATATCGGCTTTCATGTGGTTACTTATGGCAAGAGTTTTTTTGTATTGTGCAAAAAAGATGTTCCTGATTCTAATAATTATTTCTTTCTGGAACAAAACTTGCTCACTGACAAAGCTTTTCGATCGAGAATTTTGCGTAAGGCCATGTTTTAATATACATATACATAAGTAAGTAGTTATGTTCATTTTTTGTTGATTTCATAATAGAAATAATATGTTTTTCTCAGATTTGTAAAACGTCCTTCAAGATATTTCACAAAAATCGCAATTTTGAAATAAGTTAAATATTTTATTAATTAGCTAAAGTGAAAGAAGCACTTTAAAAAAAGGATTTGATTGTGAAGACTTCTGAATTTGCTTAATCCTTATTAGTTAGATTACGATCGAAGTATAATAATAATAATAATACTCTCATATGTACCTACATAAGCCGATACCGTAATACTTAATGAAGTATTACGTATTTTCCTCATATCTGTCAGAGTAACGTAACTGGCGCAATGTCAATCGGATCATCGAGCGTTAACTATTTACTCTGGCTCTATCGCGGAGCACTGCCAGGGCTGCCAAAAACTTGCTTTGATTTTTATTGTTATTAAGTTTAATTTGCAGAACTCCATTTTAATTTTATTTCTTTTATATATTCTATAATATTATTATTCAATTTATAAAAACAGTTAATTTATAAACAAGTTCTGCTATGTAATTATTACTACGCGTGACATCTGTTTCGCTTTCTGAACTGTGGTCATACCACTTACAGATGATGCATTTATATTATTTCTAGTTTTTAATTTATGATAAAAAAAATTATTGCTTTAATTATCTACGCCCTTATTAATTTCGGAGTAAAATGATTGAAATTAATAATGTTTTTATTTTGTAGAGCAGTTGGCCATGAATGCTAAGGTATCTGGGTTCGAGTCCCAGTGGAACCAATATCTTTTTCTGATTTTTCTGTCTTCAGATTTTGATTGAGTTTCGCTAATATTGTCTTCATTTTAATTGAAATTAATAATGGTTATTATGCTTTTAAAGTTTCCCCAATTATTGCAACGTTTAAATTTGACTAAGGGACGTTATGTATTCTGATCATTATGTGAGTTATTCCCAAATGATAACTAATGCATTTATTTTATAATATTTGAAATTGGCTTAAACATATCTAGAAGCGGTGAGGGAATAATATTTTTTTGTTTCTTTTATCAAAATACACTAAAAATTACGCTTTGAAAAATACTGGAGCTGTGATTTGTCGTAGATTGCATCCCCAACGCCTTTCTTCAAATTCAGTGAAAAATATTATCAAAAAAAATATTTTATATACAAACAACAAACGGAAATTATGCGTAAATACTATATGTTCCTGAAATATGTATGAAAAATGTTAAACAAATTTACACGTTAAAACCGTCCGGCTTGGTTCTGATGTCATCTGTATCCAATAGAGACTATTTAGCTGAGACATTGAAAACTTTGGTGACATCATCAGATGCAAAATTGTACAATTGGACATGATTCTACCATTAAAACAAATTTTTGAAAGAAAAAATAATTTCTGCTACTTTAGTTAGACGGTGAATATAGTTTGAAAATTGACTGTAGTTCCTTATTACTCTACAGGGCCCCTTCATCGAACAGATGAATGTTTGGATGGATGTTTTACAATATTCTGTTGGGAGGCGGGTATGAATACCGCCGTTATTGAACTCTGCCATAGTTCATCCCAAGTGGTTCGCTATGTTTGGTGATTTATCAGGGGTGCCCGAGTTCACAGTGTGAGGTTTGTCCGGGTCTTGGCAGTGGATGCGTCTGCCCACCAGCTGCATGGCCTGCCGTATCGGGAGAGAATGGTTTGATAGTCCCTTTTGACCTCTCCAACCGGACCCTCTCGGAACATCGCCATGCATCGAAATGGAAGGGATGTATTCATCCGTCCGTCACTCCTGAACACACTAACCCCCAGATTCCTACCCATCCCACGTACCTTTTCCTTCCCAGAACTTCATCTCCTTCCTTTCCTAAAAATAGCCTTCATACAGCATCCCCAAAGATGACAAATGCCCTAAGGGGAATTATTTTTCTCTGGGCCTCGTAGTGTTACTTTCTTCTAAAAATAATTTTTAAATTAATATTAAAATGATTTAAATAAAAAAAAAAACTATTTTTCCAAAAACTATTTTCATCGAGTTGTATCTTGAGGAAAATGGGTTTTAAAAAATAATATGTAAATAGTTGGTAGACCTTAAATGCATAACACGCGATCGTTATGATGCAACACGTCGTAAAGTTCTCGGCCATCTTGTTGCGGCGCGCGAGTGTGTGTGTGCATATGAATGTGGATTGTAGATGGATGTTACGCGACATTGTCCTTCCTTGTGGCGCTGCGGTAATTTTAATCGGCCATTACGTCAGAGCCGCTAGCCGCTAATATCAGTGGCCACTAGTCACTGGCCCACCGACTCTACTATTTCAATTCGCGATAAAATGAAGTAATACACCTCTCAAGTTTCAAGTTTCGGCTTCAGTTAAATGTCACCCAATAGACTAGGAGACGAGGTAGGTAAACCCTACGTCATCGAGTACACGGATGAAACTACTTTTTAGTGATAATGGACACTTAGAAAACCTTAAAAAAGCTGGTCTGCCGGTGCGCCTCTTGGCAGGAGCCGCGCTGCCATGGAAATAGTCAGCGTTTTTTTAAGAAGAGTGAAGCGATTAGTGACTTTTTCGGGTTACGTGAGGTAATTATTTAAGTTTAAACTATAGCCCGGAGACAGTGGGACTATGTCATCCCTAAATGCCTACTTGTGTCACTAGGTATAACTAGGATAGTAGAAAGATTTGTCCAGCTCAATTCAAGGACATGTCAAAAAACATTTTGTACAAAAAAACTTATTAATAATTCGAGAGCTTAATGTCAACCAACGTTATCTTCAAAAAGCATATCAATTACCAAAATGAATAATAATTAGTAAGTCGTTTTGTATTCTTGTTATTATCAAAAAAATTTAGCCTTTGTATTATCTTCAAAAACATACCATCTATCCAATTAAACAACTATCCAATCGCTTACAAGCCGTGAAGGTTGGAAATAAACTCTCTAACTTCGCGACACTTTCTTCAGGAGTACCCCAAGGATCCGTTTTAGGTCCACTTCTTTTCATCCTTTTTACAAATGATGTCGCCAAAATAATCGAGTCATTTGGTCTCTTATCCCACTGATACGCTGACGATCAGCAAGTTTATTTTTTCTGCACTCCAAATGAATCGACAGTCTCAAAATCCGTGTAGCTGAGTGCCTAGAAGCAATAACTCGTTGGATGTCTTCAAACAAGCTAAAACTGAACCCATCTAAGACTGAGTTTCTCTGGGCGGCCATAAACAAACGCCAACATTTCATAGACAATTCACCTATTTCCATTTCCGGAAGCGATATTATTCCAAAGACAACAGTCAAACTTCTTGGCGTTAATCTGGATTCAAACTTTTCGCTTAAAAAGCAAATAAATACGACTGTAAGCAATGGTTTTTTTCACCTAAGACAACTCAAGTCAGTCCGAAGAAATCTTCCTATAGAAGCAACAAAACTACTTGTAAACTCCTACGTAGTCTCACGGCTCGACTACTGTAACGGTATCTACGCTAGCCTTCCAAAATATCAAACTGACAAACTTCAATCCGTGTTTAATGCAGCCGCTCGACTCATAACCGGAGTCTCTAAATATTCACATATTTCAGAACACCTTCGTAATCTTCACTGGCTCAAGTGCCCTCAAAGAATCCAGTACAAATTGTGCTGGATGGTGTTTAAATCAATTAATGAAATGGCCCCATCTTACATCTCTGAACTATATGTCCCAGAAAATACTGGTCTGAGGCAGTCAACCCTTAGATCAGCAACATCATCAGCTATAGGCAGACTAATGGAACCTAAACGCAAGCCAAATACGAAATTTGGAGATCGCGCTTTCGGAGTGTCTGGACCTAAGGCTTGGAATAAAATCCCACCGAAACTTAGATGCATAACAAGCCCAACAGAATTTAGGTCCAAATTAAAAACGTACCTTTTTGGGCTCTCATACCCTTAAATAAAAATACCTATCGGAGTATCATAAAATTTTGCTTTTGTTTTCAAAATACGCTCATTACAGAACATTTTATATATTATAATTATAGTTCCCAATTATGTCCTCTGCGTGCGAACTGTGTCTTAATTGCTCTAAATAAACAATAACAGTGTTAATCTCTAGTGACCCTCCAGGTAAGTATGGTCTTGTATATATTTTCTGCCTGTACAGTGCATTTTTACAGCAGCATCGCGTTCATTGGTCAAATCATTGCACATATAGTTTCGTATCGGTGATCGATGAACCGATGGATGCAATTTTTAGCCATAAGATATTGTTGTATATAGTTTGAAATAAGATTGTATAAACGTTTTATAAATTTGTACAGCGCCCTTGAGGTGATTTTTCACAAAAACGGCGCTATACAAGTCATCCAAATATTATTATTATTTTTATTATTATACCATAGGATAAACCACGTAATGCCTATAATACACGACATATTTTTTCAGCCCGATTCCAATTATAGACCAAAGTCAAAACTTTTCGCTTTACGCGATCGCTATTTTCATCTCTATTTTCATATCTTATACCAAATTTCATTATACCTATTTTTGTATTTTTATATGTGGTTAACTGGAAGAAATAGAGTATACCCATAAGCTACACCCTTTGTATTTCATATGTACAATAAATATTTTTTGATTTTGATTTTTGATTTTGATTTTATCTACGATTTCAATTGTCATCACTGCAAATAACACATGAACCATGCTGTTTGTTGTGATGCGAACTGAAATCGTAGATATGAAAATAGAGATGAAAATAACGATCGCGTAAAGCAAGAAATGTTAACTTCGGCCTCTAATTGGAATCGAGCTGAAAAAAGAGATGGTGTAAAACGGCCATAAGTCTATAGCTATGTGTGGTTTATCCTTTAAGAAGGCACAGAAATATGTATAACTGTATGGGACTTGTGGGATTGCACCATCTTCCCCACATCCTGGAATAAAGAATTATAATTATACCAATAATAATAATAATTGGTATGTGTTTTTGTAGATGACGTTTTTTTTACTTTAAACATTTGAATTATATGTAGGTACATTTATTATAGATATCGTTGTTTGACTTTAAGGCCCAGAATTATTTGTTTGTTTTTTGTAGATAACGTTGTGCTCTCAAATTGTATCTCATTATTTTACTGTTTAAAAAAAGTCTAAACCACAAAGTGAACAACAGTCCTGGGACTATGGCATGTCCGATATGTGTATGTTGGTGGTGTTAGTGATATATGTGTATGTTTAATATCAGATCCCAAGAGAGGCTGGTAATCATTAAATATTAATGAATTTTTATGTAACACTTAGGCGTAGTATGTACGTTATCTTATAGAAGACATATGCATATAGCATATAGTATGTACTACCAATGTAATAAGGAAGGCTTTATTCTATGTACAGAACACATTTTTTATTAATTATGTCACGGTCTTAGATTCAAGTATTGTTGTTTACAATAACAAATCGAACGAAACTCCTAGAATCAAACCTTAGCCCCCGACACATTTACCATAAACCCGAAGGCTCCTTCTTCCATCACCAACAACACAATGTGAAGGTTTTGTTACACCATCATAAGAGTGTAAAGGTTAAAATATAGAATACACAAATATTTCTCATAATAACAAGCGCAGAGTCTCCCAGGAGGTAAACAGGGAGAATTAAGCGACACAACATAATGATACTTCCAAATTACAGTTTATACACGGTGTACGGAAATTCGTAGTGCAAGCTGGAAGCTGGTGAATTTCCATCACATTTGGGGTAAATTTTGTGGTATAACTTTTTTTGATTTGAGCTTTCGTTTTCTAGTAAATTGAGAAAGACTAAACAAATAACTAACATCACGCCGTTTCCCCGCAGGGGTAGGTAGAAAGGGCGGACCGCCAAAAAACTCGGTCTTGGCACACACTCTTTGATTCATTCACATTCTGACTCTTGACATGACCCAAGTATCTGATTCACTTGATCGTGCCTTGACTTCTTCGGGCGTCCCCGACTTTTTCTACCATTCAAATTTGCGTCATATATTCTTCTTACACTACTTTCTTCGTTCATTCGCTCTACATGCCAAAACCTGAGGATCCCTTCCTTAATCTTACTCACTACGCCTACATCTTATCGCCTTGCGTTCTTGCCGCCTTGCATTTTTTTGCGGATTTCCACATTCCTCACACGATCAAACATGATTTTACCACACATACGCCTCAGGGATCTCATTTCAACAGCATTCAGTCTAGTCTGCCAGTTCCATGCCTTACTGCTATACAGCACTCCTTTGTGGACTGCTAGCTTCGCTGCTTTTGACAGTTTTTTATTAGAGCCAACGGCATTTAATCCTCAAATAATGGAGTTACCTTCCCTCCTTTCAATATCTCTATCTTCCCATCTCTCGTCAAAATAATTAAAACAAATAATTATCATTAACTCACAAATTAACTGGTAAAGATGCCTGAAAAATTATGAAAAATGAATTTACTTTTACTTTAATAATGAAAATACAAATAAATAAAGTAACTCATATACGTACTAGACATCTGCTATACCTTTTAATAAAAAATTTTTTAAATTAAAATTTAAAATTAAATTTTATATGAAAAAGATCGCGCGGCCGTTCTCCTTCAATATAATTATTTTAATAAGCAGAGTGTTTCTGATTCAACAACTAGATATGCACGAAAAATACATACGAATATGTAATTAATTATTGCATAAAATTACGAATTATTCATTATATTATATTAAAAAATGTGTCGAAATGATTCAAAGGTACTCGAAACACTTTTATACATTCGACTTATAAACTGGTAATATTGCTACCGCCAGTTAACTTCATTATGAACATTTTGGCGCTCCGTATTATGAATATTGCGTCAGAGAGACCACAACCTTATTTGGGTCGCCGTGGAGCACGACATTGACTCGAAATTGGGCCGTGGCTATTTTAGTGTTTTTTTTCACGGTATAAAACTACAATATAACCTTCGTAATTTATTATGAACAATACGTTATTTTAAAACCTGAAAATATAAACATTTTGCAAAAAAATGTGTTTTAAAAACACATTGGGTAATTTTCCACGAAAACGGCGATTTTAAAATGAACACTTAAGAAATTAAATATTATAATTAATTTATTATTTTAAAAATTTCCAGTAGTTTGAGTTGATAGAGTCAACCTGAAATTTACTTTAACTGAGATAAATAATTTTTGATATGTGTAGTTAGTAACTTAGTAACAGTAGATTTTCCGGCAGTAAAACCATGTTGCTTAGGAATTTTATTTTTACATTAGCTCCACAAAGGAGGCCCCGAGAAAAATAATTCCCCTCAGGGCCTGTGGTCAGGTCGTCTTTGGAGATGCTGTTTGGAGGGGAGAGGAATTTCTGGGAAGGAAAAAGATATAAGAGTGGGTAGGAATGTGGGGGTCAGTGTGTCCAGAAATGACCGACGTACGAATCCATCCTTCCCACTGCGGTTTAAGGTGATGTTCCGAGGGAGTCCTTTAGGAGATGCCAAAAAGTCTCCCTCATTCAATCTCTCCGAATCTGGCCTGCATGCAGTTGGTTGGCAGATAATTCTGTTGTCAAGACCCGAACAAACCTCAACCCAAGAGTCCGATATATGTGAGGCCGGTGTCGGTACCGCCGGACACGCCTGCTAAGTTACCAAGCGTAGCGAACCACTTGGGTTAACCTACGGTAAAGGTGCCCATTATCCAATAAATGGTTCCTGGGGTGGCGGTACCCATACCCGCCTCCCAAATTGTGACTTCGTTTAATCTGAAATACTTTTTAGAAGAAGTTTTTCAAACATTACGCTGAACCCACTTGCTGAAAGTTTCCAAGGCTCCCGAGATTTGCATGATTTGATAAGGAAATATTGATGTCATGCCACATGTCACGTACAATGCTAATTTATTGCTTGATTTGAGTCTGTAATAAGACTTAATGGACATACAACACTAGAAGAGGAGAAAGTACGCTGTTTAACGAAATTCAAATATTTATTGCTGATTTAATTGATTTTTTGCACACGAGAAGTGTAAATATGACCTTACATAACACACATTTTCATTTTTACTCAAATGTCAGGTAGGTACCTAGGTAGTGCACCTATCTAACTGAAATATTGAAATTGGTATTATGACATCATCCGAACATATGAGAAATCAGCATCTAACTTGACCGTAGGAATAATAATCGTAACATTTGATAACGTCGTTTTGACCTAAGTTACCATACCTACAATTATTGTAACCAACACCCTGAGATATATTATAACAATGTTCGGAATTGTGAATTTTACGTGTATTTTTGATGATTTGTTGACGGCAACTGCAAAAGCAAATCTATTTTGTTATGATCAAGATTCAGGGTGTTGCTATTTTTTGGCGATTTAGTACCGACTCGAAATAATATTTCTTCTTTATGGCAACTATCGGTATGAAATCGCAAAGTAGGAAAATAATGATCGTGTAAAGCAAAGATTTTTCATATAGGTTTCGATATAGTTTGCATATGAGGATCAGTATTGAAAAAAACACTCTGAAAAGCCGAAAAAATGCCCGTTAATTAAGTATTAGAATTGTTCGGAAAATTATTTTCTTCGGCACTCCAAGATGTTCCAAGAAACTGCAATTGTATATTGGTATTTTTTTAAAGAAAGACAAACATTCCCGGGTTACGAATAACCCGAGATTATTTGAAAATCTCCTACTACCACCACAGTAAGCCGAAAGTGTTGCTTGAGTCGTGATGGAGGATTTAGCCAGCCGAGGATCGAACACGGAACGCCTGGGTGGGACCCAAACGCGATGCCCACTCAATTACTGTCCGGTCAAATCTATAATTGAGAAAGGGAAGAATAACCTACCATGCGCCGATTATATTATTATGTTAGCGTTGAAATAATAAGTGACAAGACGAAAACTTGAGTTGATACTGAATGATTTTGAATTAAGGTTTAGCGACATCGAATTGAGTGAACCTCCAGCCTCCAGTAAACCAAGCTATTTATCAATATCCACACATTTTGTGTAAGGGAAACATAATATTGATTGTGATATAGATGGTTTGATTTGAGTGACGAAGGAGCATGTGGTATACCTTCTAATATTAAAAAAAAAATGCACGAACACTTTCTTACACATGCGCTCAATGGATGCGTACCTACATACCTACTTTGTTCGGATCCTAATCCTAGTGGTAAAAATGGCAACCTTACAAATAATTGTCATTTTTAGGAACAGAAAAACAAACGCGTTGTTTAGAAGTAAAACATGGGCACGATGGCATACGACGAGTGAAATTTAAACATCCTCCAATTCCAATGATGTTGGGAAATAATAATGTGATCGTCCTCGGATGTGACTGCTGGCAGGCAGGTAGCGGATTTATTTTTAATCACTAAAAAGCTTGTTCAAAAATAAATTATAACAATCGTCAGAGGTATTAGGTAATAAACGAATTAATGTTCCATTCAATGATGGATTATTAATTTTGCCAACGCGGAGACAATTTCTTTTGTAGCTTCCATTAATTTACGTACAGCTAGTATATCATTGGGAGGGATCGATGTTCTCACGCATGTAAGTAGTTTTTTCTTTAATTCTAATAGAAATAACATTCAATATTTCGTATGTGTTCGACTTTGGGGGCGAACGTATAACCGACTCGTACAGTGCCCGCGGAAGCATGTATCTACATATGTTACCTCGAAATAACCGGTAAGTTTGCCAACACCCTTAAAGAAAGCTACTAACTTCATATTGGCGAAAGTCACAACAATTAGCTAAATTTAAGATATGCAAAAGGCAAGAGAAACACCAGAATATTGAAAGTGAGAGAAGAAATTGATTCACCCTGTTTTCCGGTGAGTCAATTTCTGGACCTGAGCGGAGCTTTTTTTGATCGACAACAAATATTTTTTTTATTTAAGGTCTGTGAAACATATTATAATATATCATCTAACACCGACAGACTTTCTGTTAAAGATGGAGGATCTAAAAGTCGTCGCGCGTCGGTTAAATCAGCGTCAAGCAACCAATAAGTAGACTAGGGGTAAGGGGAGGAATTCCCAGAAATAGGTCAATGAATCTTGTGAAGTGTTGTTGCCCCTAACGCCGAAGCTTTCAAAATTGGGGATCGAGACAAAAAAATGTTAGAAAAAAGCTTCTCTAAGCTAGGAATGTGTTCGCCGTTGACTGTTAGCGGCATGATCCAGGTAGTCATAAATTATTATTTATTTCATCCCTTTTTTCCCGAAGTCAACGACCGGCGAGGCGGTTAGTGGAAAGTTTCCGACTGTGTTGCATGTTTGAACTAGAACTAGATGGTGGAATTAACGAACTTTAAGCAAGCCGTTCAAGGTTCTTGGCCTTGCCTCGCCCTCGCCCTCGCCCTTGCCTTCGCTCTTGGTTGAACGATCTATCGTAATTTCTAGAAAGATGACCCACTTCTATTGAATTCCATTGCTTTTTTAAACATTTAACTGCACACAGGAGGCCGTGGGAAAAATAATTTCCCTCTGGGCCTATGTCATCTTTGAAGATGCTATGGGTAGGGTCTTTTGGAGTGAACATGGGTCTTGGAGAGACCCAATAAAAAATCAAGACAGTTACTACTTATTTCGTTAATTTTTAAAATAATAATCTCACCATCGATTATTTCAAAGTTTCTACTTTTTTATCAAAACGCTTTAATAAAAGTAAAAACAGGCAATGAAAGCGTTTTAATTGAACAGAGGAGGAGGAATATAGTAGTTTGGAACATAGGAGAGGAAACATAGTAGGTACCTAGTTTGGAATCTATTGTCCGTGATTAATATTGGATTTTTTTAAAGATAATTTCATTATGTGGGAACGGATCCAAAATAGCTTTTGTAAATCATGTAAAAAAGGGTCGGTATACCTACCCAAAGATTAAAAAAAAAATTGGAATACTCAAATATCTTGGAGGGGTGGTTGTAAGGTGCGGCGCCAGGGGTGGATGTGGCGGGGAAGGGCGGGAAGATGGAGCAGGTAGGTGAGAATTAGGTATAATAGGTATATTAAGATTACTGACAGCACACTGGTCGAACATGAAAGTAAATAAACTAAAAAATAAACATTCGGTTTGAAAAACATTTTATTAAACAAAATGAAAAAAACACATGTTTATAAAAAATCAAACAAAAGAATAATCAACGCTAACTAGATTCACATTCACAGAACATATGATTGCATGCAATAGTGCACAAATGCATTTTTTATTTTATTTTTTTTTTTATCCTTTATTCCAGATCTCGGGGAGGGTGGTGCAGTCCCACGAGTTCCATATAATACATATACAATATATCAAGTAAAATAAAAATATGCAAGATGAGAGAAAAAAAATAAAAAAAATTACATGGTAAAAGAAAATAATAGATAATAATACAAAACAAAATAAGAAAATTTGAATTAAGTTAACTTTTTGTTATACATCTATGTCATCAGGAAGTGGCTCCACCGCTTGTAGATGGGACCCTGCCAGAAGTGGAATGCTGCCATCACAAGACTGTTTTCGCTCGAGGCTAGTCGCGTTCTGAAGTTAGTGATCCGTTTCTTCATGAGTGCTCGGAATCCGGGAACTCGCCCTTCTTCAAACATCTCGGTGGCACTGCAGTACCAGGACAACCCAAAAAGCGTTCGATACGAGTTGTTGTACTGTACTTCCATTCTTTTTAGTGATGCTTTCTTGAAGTTGGTCCATAGCTCCGAGGTATATAGGCTCGTGCGGTACGTGTTAAAAAGTTGCCTTTTTGCAGCTGGGCTGCACTTGTTAAATCTTCGAGAAATCATATTTGCCCTTATGCACAGTGATCTTCTCTGTCGCTCAATATCCGAGTCATCGCTGAGGTCCGCTGTTGTGATTGTCATTGATCCACTGGCCTCCTGGATTAATTATGGTTGGATATGATAGGCACCCGTACAAAAAAAAAAAGTTTTCACACTCCGGGACATTGTAAATAACTAATTACGAACTGTAAATGTAAAAAAAATATTGTTTATAATTATGTATCTTTATTTGTTTGGTCATATTAAAATAAATCCTAGCAAGTACCTAATCCTGGCGCTGTGTACATAGATGTACATGTACAGTGCCAGCGCCCTTGTGGTGATTTTTTTAAACGAAAACGGCGCTATACGTATAAATTAATTAATTATTATCGAAGGAGTACCTGATACCTGTACAGAGAATAATGCCAAATCAATCCATCTAAAAGTAATGATATTACACCCTCCCTTCCTCCCCTACTGAGAAATGCCCAAATGATTGACTTAAAAACTAAACTTATGATTTATGAAAATTATTTCATTCACTAAATTAGTTACATATTCGTTTCAAATTCAGAAATATTTTTTAAAGTTTTTATGACGGGGAATAAACACTTTTAGAAAACAATTATTATAAGCAATAATTATTAGCCTGAAACACTCATCAACATTGAAAAAATCTTCCGAGAAAAGATAAATGCCGCCGACGGGACTTGAACCCGCGTCCTTTTGATATCCGGTCAACTACTCTACCAACTGAGCTACGTCGGCTTATCTCCCACCTGCCAAATAATTCAATATATACTAGTGTTTCATTCAACAATTACTGCTTATTACATTTTTTTCACCTGAAAACAACCAACTTTATTTTTTGTGAGAAATGCATTATAAGTGCTTACTCTCCCACTAGATGGCGTCGAGACAAATTATGTCTAAATTTTTTGGTGGAAACTTTAACTTGTCAAATATTCATTATTATTTTTAATTGGTAAACTAATGTTTAAGACAAGATTTTTATGCATAGCACAAAGGGTAACAATTGTTAATAATTTAATTTAATTTAATAATTTAATTTAATAATTGTTACCCTTTGTGCTATGCATAAAAATCTTGTCTTAAACATTAGTTTACCAATTAAAAATAATAACTTTTAGAAAACATATCTTACTCGTACCTATAATAGAAAATACAGTTGGTGTGTAGAACCCTCTTGAAAGTGAAAAAAATTTCTTCGACACATAAAAAGCACATTATATAAAAATAATAAGGTCTTCATTTTGGTGTAAATTATCTATGGATCAAATCCAAACCAATTTGATTGAGGGTACGTCTCCTAATAATGGAATTGTCGGCTTTCTAAAAATAGATATTTTGGGTCTCTTTTTGGGTTCAAATATCTGCTCCAAAAGGCATTGACTCCTTCTTGAGAAATCGAGTAAAAAATCCTGCCACAGGATACACGTTTAAATAAACATATAGTCAGAAATAAACGACCCCAAATGAGAGTAAGGACAAGGACCCCAAGGCCCATGTGAATTGGAAACGGTTTCCGATATTTTATTTTATCGTTTTTTGCGTTTCTCCAGAACCTTCCACGAGAAAAGATGCTTCCTACATATTATGCTTGTATTTTGTACCTATACCTGCTTGTAATTTTATGTATCTTAAATTCACGTGTCATGTTATTATATTATGGGGGGGTAGTTTGTTATATCTTTTAAAGTTCACTGAACTCAAATACGGGGGGAACTTGATGATGTAACGTTATTCATAGACTACGTTAGATGGTTTATACAGTACTCGGGTTCATGGGTTCATTGCACTGACATTATGAGTAAGATTTATTGTACTGCAAAAAAAGCAAACATATACACACATGCCCCTATTATAAATGCTCCTAAATCAACTGCGCCAACACGAAAATGGATAATTGAGACTACCAAAACGGCAATTTATAGAAATAGCAAAGAAATACTTTATGTAATTTTTTTTAATTCAGCCATTCATTAGCTACAGGCTGGTAAAATAGTCGAAGAACAACAATTACAAGGATGGTACACTTATTATAAAACTACTTATTACAAAAAAAGCTGTTAAAACTGACTCTTTATGTTCTCGATGGGACATAAAAGTTAAATTAATTAAAGTAATGATAATAAAAGATAGGTAAGCAAGATTAGCAGACGTTGTATTATAAACCATACAGACTTAAAAAATCCATTCAATTGACCTGCAATTGATTTTCAATAGTTAAAATTCACCAGACCAGATCCTTTTGAATTTTTTCCTGCACCTACAATTGAAAATATCCCTTGCTGGGGAGAGATTTCAGACAAATTGAAAATGTGTGGTCCTAAAAACACACGTCGACTTTCAATAATTTGGGAAATCGCAATTGAAACTTACATCATGACTCCCAAACATCGTTGGAAGTTGATCTTGAAAATTGTTATTTTAAGAATAAAAAAAAAAAACTGACATTATTAGGAGTAATAACAGAGTACAAGACAAAATTAGTTGACAATATTCATAATGAAAAATTGAAACAAATAGCTTCAATTAAATTTATATCTAACAAGTCTTTCAGCTCTAATAAAATAAACATTAATCACAAATCCCAATAGCGTAGAGTTCTTTTTCATTGTTAGTTTTTGGGATGTTATGGGGTGTTGCGCTACCTCCTTCTATAGCCGACGTTTCGGCCAGCGTTGCAGTGTCCATCATCAGGGCAGATCCGGTAGATCCGACGATGGCAGACATCGTCGGATCTACCGGATCTGCCCTGATGGACACTGCAACGTTGTCGGAAACGTCGGCTATAGAAGGAGGTAGAGCAACACGGCATAACATCCCAAAAACTAACAACGAAAATGCTTTTGGCCGTAAAAATCTAAAAACTTATCCAGCGTAGAGTTCTGTTTACAAATAACTATGGTTCTTTAAGCGGTAAAAAAAATCCCAATAATAATAATAATAATAAATGAGATTTTCTGATATATCGGTTGAATTGTTAGCCAAAATTATAAAAAATAGTCATAATTGGAAAGCCACGGGTTGCGATTGGATACATCATTTTTGGTATAAACGTCTGACTACTTTACATCCCCTTTTGGCAAAAAATCTTTCAAAATTTGTCAGAGAACCTCAAAATTTTCCAAATTTTCTAACTAAGGGCATTACTTATATGTTGCCTAAAAGCGAAAATATTAATAATCCCTCTCAGTATAGACCCATTACATGTTTACCGACAATATATAAAATTTTAACCTCTTGCTTGACAGATTTAATATACACTCATTTAGATGAAAAAAATGTTTTATCTGAACAACAAAAAGGTTGTCGCAGAAAACATATGGGATGTGAAGAACAATTAGTTATTGATTCTGTAATTCTAAAACAGATTCAAACCCAAAAACGTAATTTACATATTTGTTATATAGATTACCAAAAGGCTTATGATAGTGTCCCGCACTCGTGGCTGATAAAAGTTTTAAATATATACAAAATTAACCCAATTATTATTAGCTTTTTGGAAAAAATTATGTCATTTTGGAATACCGATTTGCTTTTGAATTTGAAAGATAAGAAAATTATAGTACCGGGCATTTCATGAAAAAGAGGGATTTTTCAAGGAGACTCATTGAGTCCTCTTTGGTTTTGCTTAGCATTAAATCCTCTATCTAAACTGTTAATTAAAAGCAAGTTTGGAAAAAAAATTAAAGGTAATACAAGAGAGAGAAATATAATTTCTCATTTATTATTTATGGATGATTTTGTAGGCACCGCGATTATTATTATATTTTGAGCAAAATGTCATCTTGACTCTAGCAACACTTGCCTGCGCAGCAAAATGCGCAGATGACAGAACTGAGCTCGCGAGTGGAAAAAACTTCCAGAGCATTCCGGTCCGAGCGCTCCTCCTGTCAGCAAGCTATTTTTAATTACGCAAATTATTGTCGCGGATAGAATCCTTGTAATATCTCACTTCTGGTGTCAAATAAAATATAACTCTACCGAGCAATCAGTGTTATGATTTATAAACTAAATTCCGTGACCATTTATTTAGAGAACCCGGATATCTCTGATGAGGTAAGCAGAGATATCCAGCAGCATCCACTAAAACTGGTGACCCCGACGTGATCTTTTCTAAAACTGGTGACCTTTCGACTAAAAGAACTAGCTTGCTGGCGGGAGGGGAGAAACGTTCCAAGACGGAATCCTGGACAGCAAGTAAGTAAATTCTATTGTTTTATAGCATAACTTAAAGTAAAATCCCTTTTGAAATAAATGTTCCAGTAATTTTTAAAATAAATACACGACCGTGTTATTTCGATAGCATTGTCACACATTCTTGTCAAACACATGTTTTACATCTAATTATCAATTGAAACATCATCATCCCACTAATGTTTTAGTAACATAATCATTTTTTACAGAATAATAAGTGCGTTTTACATTATTATCCCGCTATGTTTTGTTAAATAAATTGTTCCTTCCTGAATGATAAGTGCGTTTTACCCTCTATTTCAGTGAGAACGGATTGGCGCAGCGATGACCGTAGGTGATCATCACCAGGGAACGAGGCATCCCGAGTTCATCACCAGGGAACGTGAATCCTGAGATCTCCGCCAGAGAACGCAGGATCCTGAATCCGTCATCAGGGAGACCAGCATCTACTCCATCTGCATCCAGAATTCATCTGAGAATCGTCGCCGGATAAAATTGGTTCGACATATTTTTACGACAATGACGCCATATTTTTTCTTGAGGTCAAATTAATACAATAATGTTGCAAATCGCACATGTTCTGAATTGTAACGATTTTTAAAGTTCCTTTCTTATCATCTAAAACTATTTAATATCATCGAAAACGAGTTTATCTATACAACAAAAAATTTTAATAAATAAAAAAAAAGTTTTAACAAAATTTTAATAAATTTTAACAATAAAATTTTAGAAAATATTCAACTATTTTAAAAAATTTTAACAATTTTAACGATTTTTAAAGTTTTTAAGCAACTATCGAATCAACTAATAAATAGTGGAGGTATATAATTCCCACTTATTTTTATCAGAATTATTGTTGAAAATTTTTGAAAGAGAAAAGGCATTAGTGTGGATTTTTATTTTTAATTTAAAAATTGAGAATTTCAATTTTAACTAGTTTTATCACAAAGGAGTTTATTTCACTGTCGGGTATTCCATATTTTTGTCTCGCCTTTATTGTCTGCACTTAAATGACATCTACCGGAGAGACACCCTCCATTGAACCAAGCGACATAGCTAAAAGAACTGAAGAAATATTGCGCAAGGAAAATCCAACACCAAACATGGAATCAGACAACGAGGGCTGTTCTTCGGAAACATCCATCCATCACGTTTCTGTGAGGTTACCAAGTTGTTGGAGAAGTAACATTAGTCTATGGTTCGCTCAAGCCGAGGCTCAGTTTACTAACTCCCGCATCATTGGAGGTTATTATCCACCACTTACCCGCCCTGGTATAAGTAACAGATGGTTACTCCTTCAAGGCTCTCGCAAGGACTCTAATTTTTTTGAAAGAACGAAGCTACATTTAGTTTAGAACGAATTTAGACCTCCAATGTCCCTGCATACGTTGTTAGCAAGCAGTATGCAAGTGCTTAGCGGGAAATACAAGATACAATATGTGTTAGTATTACAAAATATAGACAAGACAATGGGACAGGTTGGTGAAAGTCCTCGAGGTGGGAAGCGCTGGGTGATTGTATCCAGCGTATCCTACAAGCACCTGTTTGGGAAAAAAAACACAGTACAGAAGTAATACGAGCATGGCAAACGGTTGGGAGTCCTCTCCAATCAATTGGCAGTCCCAGCAAGAATGCGCATGACGTTCGGTCTAGCCGTGAACCACACTCAGCTTCCGCGCCCCTTAGCCGGTTCCTCGGTGATGCCTCAAAGAAAAGTAAATGGGAGATTGGGGGGGAAATACCCGACGACCCTAAGGAATTCAGCGTCGAGTAGCCGGGGGCAAGGCGAAGGAGAGCCGAGGTCGCCCCCCCCAAACCTCAGGCATGCACATGTTGCTGGGGGTGGCGCAAATGATTTTAGAGGGCACCGTGCCGTCGTCGACTGACTCCTGTTGACGCAGGGACGAGGTCTAGTGCACCCCCCAGAAGGGGAAAAAGAAACATAACAAAATATAAAGATGCAGTTCAGTTCAGCCTCCTGAGCGAAGCAAAGTAGAGGTTGTGATACTAAAAAGAAGAAAAAATAACATAGAAACCAAAACAAACGCAAGGAAAAAAAAAACAAAGTTGAGTATGTAAGTTGGGTCACAACAGTTTTCCTTGGAAAAGGAAACTGGAAAACAAAGAATATAACACAAAAATGATGAAAAATAATAAATAGCTATCTCGATAAAACATCGTCTAGCATAGCTTAGCGAAATCTAAAAGAAACAATGCTAAAAGAAATAAAATAAGCAAAAAAAAAGATAATTCACACAAAAATAAAAGTAATAGAAACAAAATGTATACAATAAAATAAGATAATGGTATATACGATAGAGACGATATAAAACATAAAATTCTAGCAGTAGATGTAATGCAGTAATAAGGATGCCCGTGGATTCAGGAGCAGATACACCTGACACCTACATGATTTTACAGCTAGTCAGCGACTCTAAGATCAGGCCATCTCTCAACCCAGACTTTCGTAAATTTCCTCAAGCACTCAAAGTTCACCTTATTCGAAACGAGATCCGCGTTCCAAGCTGGTCTCGTAGTAACTTGCAAGCCATCGAGCATTTCCTCTCGGGCATCCATCATAATCTCACAATGCCACAGAATGTGCTCGGCTGTTTGGTCCGTATTGCCACACGCGCAGTTTGGATGGGGGGATAGAGAGAGACTGTGCAATCTTCCCCTAAACTCCCCATGCCCGGACAGTAATTGGGTCACATGGTGGTCCCTTACAATGTGTGCCCCTTCCATTCTGAGTTTAACTGACGGGAAGAAGGAGTAAGTCCATCTTCCCGTATTCGACCTGTCCCATCGTTCTTGCCATTCTCTCAACGTTCTTTCTCGCATCTCTCTAAGAAGACCTGGGAGGGAAACCGCTCCACCCGGTATTAGCTCAATACCATGGTGGGTTGCAGTTCTTCCTCTTGTTAGAAGCTTCTTTGTTAACACCTCCCTAATTTCAAGATCGATAGGCAAAACGCCGGCCAAAACTGGCAAAGCGTCCGAAGCGACTGTTCTGTATGCACCCGAAAGCGCCAGCAAGGGGACTCGCTGGCCTCTCTTGAGCGCCGAGAGTATGAGTGAATTCTCCAGGCGGTGCTCCCACACAGAGGCCGCATACGAGACTTGCGCCACGTAGGCCCCCCTGTATAGGAGATGGAGCGCTGGAGAACGCAGTCCCCACTCGGCAGTAGAGATTCTTCTCAATTTCAAGAAGAGGGCCTGGGCCTTACTTGACACGCTTTTAACATGGGTCAAGAACGAGGACGTTCGATCCAAAGTGACGCCTAGGTATGAAGTGCTCTCAACGAATCGGATGTTGGTATCACCCATTTTGATGGTGGGATTTCTACTTCTATTGAGGTTACCCTTCATCATGAGTCCCATGGTCTTGTGGGGAGCGAAGGTCAGCCGATTTCTCTTTCCCCATTCTAAAATCACACTTAAAACCTCTTCAGCTTTACTCTCAACTTCCTTTCTGCTGTTCCCCGAGACCAGAACAAATTTGTCATCAGCGTAATCTACCGAGATACATCCCTCAGGCAAGGGCAGCCTGGAGGAATCGTCAAACAAAATGTTCCAAAACTCAGGTCCAAGGATTGAACCCTGAGGACAACCCATGTCAACTTTTCGTTCAATAAGGTAGTCTCCAAAAGAAAGGATGACCGTTCTGTCGCAGAGGTAATCAGAACAGATCTTGAACAGATTTTGTGGACATTTCCTATTTTTGAGCTTGACAAGTATCATCGGCCACCACGCATGATCGAAGGCACCAGTAATATCGAGGAAGATTCCTATTACGTATTTCTTTTGGCAAGCCTTCACCCATTCAAGCGCATACACCAACACCAAACATGGAATCAGACAACGAGGGCTGTTCTTCGGAAACATCCATCCATCACGTTTCTGTGAGGTTACCAAGTTGTTGGAGAAGTAACATTAGTCTATGGTTCGCTCAAGCCGAGGCTCAGTTTACTAACTCCCGCATCAAGGAAGATTTTACTAAATACAACATCATAGTCGCCGCCTTGGACGCTGAAACATTACAATGCGTTAGCGACATAGTGATAAACCCGCCAGTGAAGGACAAATATTGCACACTCAAGGCATCGCTGATAGACAGACTTCAAGACTCCGAAGAGAAGCGTTTAACACGACTATTGACGGGATTACAATTAGAAGACCGAAAACCTACAGGACTTCTACGACACATGCTGGAGTTAGCTGGACCCGCATTAGCGGAGAGCGCCATCGTAAAAACATTATGGCTCCAACGGCTTCCTCAGCATGTCCAAGCCATACTTTCAGCACTTCCAGACAATAACCTAAACCAACTAGCACTAGCTGCCGATAAGATAGTTGATGTGTACCAGGCAACAGAATGTGGCGCGGTAGACCACGACACCAAACCCGGAACTTCAAGATCCGAACGTAATGATACGTCAATGCAAGGCCTTTTAGAGCAGGTCGCAGCTCTTACCCACGAGGTGAAACTTTTGAAGATGTCGCAGGTCCATAATCGTGACCGCCCATCTACCTACAGCGAGCACAGAAGCCAGAGTCCACGTCGCAATAATAGTCGTCAGAATAACTATCAGAATCCCGCTAGAAGACCACGTTCCAGGTCCCGCGGTAGATCGCCCAACAAAGCACCGAATGGGTACTGCAAATTACATGCCAAGTTCGGTGAAAATGCCTACCGATGCCAACAACCGTGTACCTTCCGCTCGAAGAGGTCGGGAAACGACGGAGGAATTCCACAGTAGAGACATGTGAAATTCCTACTCAGACTCGTCGTCTCTTCCTTTATGACCAAGAAACAAGCCAAAAGTTTTTAGTAGACACAGGCGCAGACATTTCTGTGATCCCGAAGACATCGAAAATAGCGAAGAATTACATAACTTCCGACAAGTGCCCCACAACTTTATACGGAGCTAATGGGAATTCCATCCGAACCTACGGCACAAGGACGATTGAACTTAAGTTCGGCCTCCGGAGAACAATGAAATGGCGTTTCATAGTGGCTGATGTGAATAGAGCCATACTTGGTGCTGATTTTCTCCATCATTTTAACTTGTCGGTCAACCTAAAAAAGGGTACACTTACAGACCAGTCTACAGGCTTACGGATTCGAGGCGCAACATCCAATGGACCCTCATCCGGTATCTCCAGTATTTCCTCATCACAAAAATACAGGGAGATTTTAAATAAATATCCAGGCCTGACGCGACCGAATATGCAAGCTCTAAATAACAAAAAACATACAGTGACGCACTGCATAGAGACCAAGGGTCCACCTGTAACTGAACGAGCTCGCAGACTCGCACCAAAACTGTTAGAAGCAGCCAAAAAGGAGTTTAATTACCTTATGGAGCAAGGCATTTGCAGGCCGTCCAAAAGTAACTGGGCGAGCCCTTTACACATGGTGAAGAAGCCTAATGGTGAATGGCGACCGTGCGGTGATTATCGTCGTCTCAACGCCAAAACGATTCCCGACAAATACCCCATTCCGCAGCTCCAGGACTTCTCACATAAACTCGCAAAAGCAAAAATCTTCACAACAATAGATATGCTGAGGGCATACTACCAGATCCCTATGGAACCAGAAGATATACCCAAAACGGCTATTATAACACCATTTGGCCTTTTTGAATTTACGACTATGCAATTTGGATTATCCAACGCTGCCCAAAGCTTCCAGCGTTTCATGCATGCCGTAACCAGAGATCTGGATTTTTGCTTTGTTTATCTTGATGATATCCTTATAGCCTCCAGCAATGAAGAGGAGCATAAAAAACATTTGGATATTCTATTTAAAAGATTAGCAGATAATGGATTGGTAATTAACATTAAAAAATGTCAATTTGGACTCCCGACTGTTAATTTTCTAGGTCATACCATTTCACCGGAAGGGATGACTCCAATTAAAGAGAAAGTGAAAACTATTATTGATTTTCCTCTCCCCAAAACAGCCAAAGGATTAAGACGTTTTTTGGGAATGCTCAATTATTATAGAAGATTTTTACCCAACACTATCAGCGCCCAAACAACACTTTTTGATTGCATTTCTGGATATAAAAAGAATGACAAACGTATCCTTACTTGGACCCCGGAATTAACGGAGGATTTTAACCAATGCAAGCGACACCTCGCTTCTGCCGCATTGTTAGCACACCCAGACCCAAACGCTGAATTAGCAGTTATGGTGGACGCATCCAACCTGGCTATGGGAGCATCATTGCAACAAAATAAAGGTACAGCATGGCAACCTTTAGGATTTTTTTCAAGAAAATTTACCCCGGCACAGCGTAAATACAGTACGTTTGACCGTGAATTAACCGGTGTTTACGAGGCAGTAAAGTATTTTAGGAGCAACTTAGAAGGTCGAAATTTTACTATTTACACGGACCACAAGCCCATCACTTTCGCTTTCAACAAGAAACGAGCCTCAAGTTCTCCTCGTCAAGAGAGACAACTAGATTATATATCTCAATTTACCACCAACATCAAACATATTTCCGGACACCAGAATACAGTTGCAGATACTCTTTCTCGCATTGAAGAGATAAATAGCCCTTCTGCAATTGACTATGAGAGAATGAGACAAGAGCAGAGTCACGACGACGAAATTACTAAGGCACTTGAGGACTCCTCTCTCTCTCTACGTCAAATGGTGATTCCTGGAACTAATTCTTCATTGTGGTGTGATATCTCTACCGGTCATGTAAGACCCTTCGTACCATCTAATATGAGAGAAGAGGTCATAGAAAATGTGCATAATGTTTGTCATCCAGGCATTAATGGGACTGTCAACAGTATTAAATTGAGATTTGTTTGGCCCAACATGGCGAAGGATATAAAGTTCTTTGTCAAACATTGCATAAATTGTCAAAAGGCCAAAATCTCCAGACATACAGTCGCGCCAAGAGCCACGTATGTTCTGCCTGAAGACCGTTTCCGGAACGTCCACATCGACTTGGTTGGACCCCTGCCCGCTTGTAGTGATTATCAATATCTGCTCACCATGATTGACAGATTCACTCGCTGGCCCGAAGCAGTCCCCTTAAAGAATATGTCAGCAGACACAGTCGCCACAGCACTGACAACTCACTGGATTTCGAGGCATGGTGTCCCCGAAACTATTACGACAGACCAGGGACGTCAGTTTGAGTCATGTCTTTTCAAGAAACTCACAGAAAAATTCGGAATCAAGCATACGCGGACAACCGCCTTCCACCCTCAAGCTAATGGCATGATAGAAAGGTGGCATAGAACCCTCAAGTCGGCACTTATGGCTAACGGCGACCCGAACTGGTTGGAGACTCTCCCTATTATACTACTTGGATTGAGGTCAACAGTTCGTGATGATTTAAAATGCTCGCCTGCTGAACTTACCTATGGTAGAACGCTGAGGTTACCATGTGATTTCTTCACTCCTACGCCTCGCGAAGAGCCAGATACTTACGTCGGTCGACTACAAAGAAGATTTGAAAATATAAAATCTACTCCTGCCAGTAATCACGGTTCAGGAAAGTTTTTCATACATAAGGATTTACCTTCTTCTACTCACGTTTTTCTGAGAACTGATTCCGCACGAAAATCGCTGCAACTCCCTTACGATGGACCTTACAAAGTGGAAGAACGTAACGAAAAGACATATGTCATTATCATCAATGGAAAACCAAAGCGCGTCTCTATTGATCGCTTGAAACCAGCCTTCGTTCCTTCCGAAGAGAAGTTGACTATCGAAGAACCTGTCGCAGAACAGACCCCGGACAAAATTACTACTACAAGGTTCGGTAGAAGAGTGCATTTTCCAGACAGGTACCAGGCCCTTTAGAAAAAAGGCTTAAAGAGACATAGTTTTTCCATATAATTTTTTTCCGATATATATATATATACTCCCAAATTCGATTCACAGATATATATCTCATTAGTAAATCCACATTATTGACATAAATTTTGGTAGTATTTTTTTAAAGATTACTGTAACTACAAATAACTAGAGACATCAACTTTTGATAGAAGTTGGAACTCTAAGTTTATTTAACTATGTTATTTTTTTTTACATATTTGATAACCTTGTCTTAAGGAAGGGTTATTTTTAAATCCCCATGTTCATAGAACATGATTTCACTATATAATGAAAATAATTAGAGACTACAATTTTTGATAGAAATTGAACTCTAGGTTTGTTTAACCATCGTCATAATTGATATATTCAATAATCCTGTCTTAAGGAAGGGTTGTTTTTAAAAAATCTCATGTTCATAGAACATGATGTCAACATGTATATTTGTACATAACAAAATACCATGTAATATGTGTCGTTTCGTTTTTTCCACGCTTTTTTAAGTGCATGATGTACTTTTCCATACACTTACAAAAGTGTGATGAGTGTTTTCCATGTTTTTGTAGGTATGTGATGTATCATTCCACATTACCTGGGAAAACATGATGTAGTTTTGCCATACGTTTTCAGTATGAAAATTCAAATATGTGTAGAAGGTACAATGAACTGCCTTCTCCATTTCCTTATTATATTACCATATTTTGATAGGTGTGTGATGACTGCTTACTTTGCCCACACCTGTCAAAACGTGAAGCATATTGTTATCATGTATTTATAGGTAAATTTGGTACTGCTCTTTCCGTACTTATAAATGTATGACGTAGACCACCCATGTACACCTGTTAAAGCATTAAAATTTTTTTTTTTCATCTATTTTTATAAAAATGTCAAAACATGAAAAATCTTTTCAATTTTTTTTCAAAATGTAAATAGGAAAAATCTTTTCAACTATTATCATAAGATGATATACCATGTTATAACATGAAGTAACTTTCCAAGATTTTTCTTGAGGTGTATTCTTTATTCCATGCTAATGAATGCATGAAGTATGTAACGTTAGATGAACATAAATAATATGATCTAAAAATAATACAAACTATTGTATTCTTTATTCCATGCTGATAAAAGCATGATGTATATAATATTAGATGTATGATTTGAAAATAATACAAGCTATATTGTATTCGTTTTCCCATGCTAATAATGGCATGATGTAACTTTAGATGCACTTAAATGCAGGACCTAATTATAATACCAACTATTGCCTGTAGTATTCCATACTAGTTAATGTATGATGTATGTATATAATTTTAGTTACACATAAATTTTGATCTGTATAGGTTACAACTTTTCATTATGATATCCCACGATCTACGGGACATATGTCTAAACACATTTCTTAATATAGTTCACCTTATTTTTTATATACGTTTAATATTTTTATATATTTATATACGTTTCCTGATGTTCTATACATAAAAAATGAACTTTATTAATTTTAAGTACTCAAGTATGTATATGATACATTCTACTTATGAAGTGAATATCATACCTCATATAGATATGACGCGGTTATAGATATGATAGGACTTTCCTTATCTCTACGAAGTGTGATACCCATTACGTATTTTCTTTCTTGACTTATAAGTTGTGTGAAGTTTTCACATATTTATTTTTTATTTCTGGTTACATGTTTATAATGTAGACACTTGTCACTCATCTTAAATAGATTTGAAGTAATCTTGACTTATAAGTTGTGTAAAATTTTCACTTATTAATTTTTATCCCTAGTTGTATGATTATAATGAAGACACACGTCACTCATCTTTAATAGATTTGAAGTAATTTAACTTAGCCAACGGGTTACATTTTTGTATTAGCACGACGTGGTTTCCCCTTTCCGTAGCTTATGAGACTTATAAAAATTAATTAATTAATTAATAATTTAATTAACACTTATCACTTTTACAGTAAGTGTTTATTACACTCAAACTAGGTTGCTTTAGTCAGCATTGTTTGTCAAGCCCACTTAATTATTTTTTTAGAAACATAGTTAAAGTTTATTACTTTTGGTTTTTTTCTCGATCTTACAACAAACTGGTTGATCCAGTATTCCAATTTGTCCGACTGTGTTAATTTAAAATAATCAAATGGGCATCGAACACTATATATGTAATTTTTGTTTAATTTTAAGTTTTTTACATATGTGCGTTTGTCGCATAAAATGCTGGGGAGGAGGTATGTAGGCACCGCGATTATTATTATTTTTTGAGCAAAATGTCATCTTGACTCTAGCAACACTTGCCTGCGCAGCAAAATGCGCAGATGACAGAACTGAGCTCGCGAGTGGAAAAAACTTCCAGAGCATTCCGGTCCGAGCGCTCCTCCTGTCAGCAAGCTATTTTTAATTACGCAAATTATTGTCGCGGATAGAATCCTTGTAATATCTCACTTCTGGTGTCAAATAAAATATAACTCTACCGAGCAATCAGTGTTATGATTTATAAACTAAATTCCGTGACCATTTATTTAGAGAACCCGGATATCTCTGATGAGGTAAGCAGAGATATCCAGCAGCATCCACTAAAATTTAAAATTATATTCGAATTATGAACCAAATTTAGAGAAAATGATTAAAGTAGTTAAATTTTTTTCAGATGATATTAAAATGACTTTTGGTTTAGATAAATGTAGAACGATCCATATAGAGAAAGGTAAAATTGTAGATGGAGACGAGGGTATATTTAGAAATTTCAAAATTGAAAGTATGAAAGGGGTGAGGTTTATAAATATTTAGGATATCCGCAATCAAATATATTAGATCATACTAGTATTAAAAATGATATTAGGATTAAATGTAAAACTAGGATCAGAAAAATTTTGAAATGCAATCTATCTGCTAAAAATTTAGTAAAGGCGATAAATACTTGGGCAATACCTCTATTAGCTTACTCATTTGGCATTTTGGTCTAATACAGATTTAGATAGCTTAGAACGATTAATTAGAACTACATTAACAAAATTTCATTCCCATCATCCAAATTCAGCTATAGAACGAATTAATTTACCTAGAAATTTAGGAGGTAGAGGTATACTCAAAATAACATCTTTAAAACATAATCAGGTAGAAATGCTAAGAAATTTTTTCCATAGGAAAGCTGATAGTTCAGAAATGCACAAAATAATTTGCAAGGCAGATAGAAATATTTTGCCATTAAATTTATACGACGAGAATGCCAGCATTCTTATAAATACCAACCAGGAATTATTAGATTCCTGGTCAAATAAAATTCTTCACGCAAAAAACTTCAATTATCTCAACCAAACTTATGTTGACAAATTTTCGTCAAACAAATGGTTGAGTATTGGAGAGTTGAGTGCAGAAATAGAAGGCTTTATGCTTGCCATACAAGATAGAGTCATTAATACTAAAAATTATAGGAAGCATATCATCAAAGATGCAAATCAAATTGATGATTTATGTAGAAAATAGAACATATTATATCGGGATGTTCTGTATTAGCGCCGTCCGAGTATACATTTAGGCACAATCAAGTTTTAAAAATAATTCACCAAAGTTTGGTAATTAAACATAACTTGATTGACTACCGTAATGTACCATATTATGAATATGAACCAAATTCATTTTTAGAAAATGAATTTAATAAAATTTATTATGATAAAATTATTCTAACAGACAGAACAATTAGTCATAATAGACCCGATATAGTTTTACATGACAAAATTAAGAAAATAACTTATATCATTGATGTCGCTATTCTAAATTCTTGTAATATTCAGAAAACTGTTTCTGAAAAAATAAGAAAATATTCAGATTTAGGAATTGAGATTAAAAGAATTTGGCATTCTCAGACTATAAAAATATTACCATTTGTTATTTCGGCTACTGGCATTATACCTAGCTCTCTCATTCAAAATTTAGGCGTATTAGATTTGTCAAAAAATTTGTACATAAAAATGCAAAAGTCGGTCATTTTAAATACATGTAGGATTACGAAAGATTTTTTAAATATTTATATTGAGGGATCAGTAGGATTTATCGGACCAGTTAGGATTTCATCAGAGCCGAACCCTCTGATATGAAAATATCTGGAGTCGGTGAAATATTTTCCCATTATGTTTCTGGTGGATTGACGTATTGTTCTTGCATTGTTTTGTGTTTATTATACTTATATAGTGCACTTACATTGAGTGAATTTACTAGATATTCATTTGTGGAAAAGTGTATGGAAGGGTTTAGTCTTTCATTTGGGAAAGATTCAACCCGGACATAATATCTGGAGCACCGTAAATTGGACTCTGGAGCGTGTTCGTTCATTTAGCATCCATGTCTGGTGGCCGTAAGTGAGCGTTGGGCGGTATACTGTTTTAAACACTGCCATCTTTGTTTTCTTATTACTGAGCTGTAGAGAGGACGCAATACGCTGCTTGCCGCACATATTCTTCTATCAATTTCTCCGTCTTGCCGACCATCGCTGGAGAACTCGACCCCAAGGTATTTGAACCTGTCCACCTGTTTCAACTGAGTCCCTTTAGCGAGTATGTTGCACTGAGTTTGGTCCCTTCCTATAACCATCACCTCCGTTTTTGAGGTACTCATCTTCATTCCCGCCGCCGTGCACTCTTCGTTGAAACGGTTAATCCACTCTTGTAGTCCCTCCTGTGATGTCGTTAATCTCGCGATGTCGTCAGCAAATAGTAGGGAGCTGATTCTAGTACTGCCTACCAGGGCTGCATCCGGTGTTTGGCTTTTCGGCTGATTCGGTCCATGAATATAGTGAAGAGGATTGGCGACATAGGGCACCATTGTCTGAGGCCGATTTCCACTTAAAATTCTTCCGAAACTTGACCGTTTATGCGGACCCTACTGCTACTATTTTCATACAGAGATGCTATGCCTTTTAGCAAGTTACCTTCAACTCCGTATTCTTTAAAAAAGGTGTCAAAAAGGTACATTTTCTTAGAAGACTAAGACATAAATTAAATAGAAACACTACGGAGCACTTTTTCGTTGTTAGTTTTTGGGGTGTTATGCCGTGTTGCGCTACCTCCTACTATAGCCGACGTTTCGGACAGCGATGCAGTGTCCATCATCAGGGCAGATCCGGTAGATCCAACGATGTGTAATTTTTAGTGTAGAGTGTGTGATTATTTACTAAAACTAACAACGAAAATGCTTTTGGCCGTGAAAATCTAAAAAAAAAAATAAAAAAACTTATCTACTACGGAGCTCATTTATAAAACTATTGTTGCTCCACATTTAGATTACTGCTCTACGATGTTATATTTGGCCAATGAAGGAAATTTAAACAAACTAGAAGTTATACAGAACAGAGCTAAGAGATGTATTCTGGGAAAAAGTAAAAATACGCAAGGATTAATCAAATGAGAGAGGAGCTAAATTGGATTCCAATAAAAAAAAGACTACTATTTAATGTGTTAATTTTTGTGCATAAAATTATGAAAAACCAAATGCCAAAATACTTTAAGGATGAAATTGTTTTTAATAGAGACGTACATAATTATGAAACAAGAAATAGGTATAAACAGAGTTCGATTGCCTAATGTATAGAGGACTAAAGATGTATGATGAAATGCCTGAAAGTATGAAGAAATAATGAATGTATTTAAAAAGAAATGTAATGCTTATTGTAAAAATATTTAAATTTATCAAATGAAATGTTATATTGTGCTTATTAGTTTATATTCATGTAGTATAAACTAACTCAATAAATAAAAAATAAAAAATAATAATAATAAATAAATTAAGCACCTCCCACAGTAGTTGCCGCGGTACTAAGTCATATGCTTTCTCTAGATCGATAAATCCAACATATGATGGCTTACCGTATTCCCAACATTTTTGTATGGTCACTTGTAGTGTAAAGAGCTGATCCGTAGTGCCTCTACCTTGTCTGAAGCCGCACTGTTCTTCTTGAATCTTGTTCTCTGTCGCTCTTCGACATCTTTTTTCCAGGATCCTAGCGTAAACTTTTCCTGGTTGACTGAGAAGTGTTATTCCTCGATAATTGGAGCACAGTTTCTGGTCCCCTTTTTTAAATATTGGGACTATAATTCCTATCCTCCAGGCTTTTGGGGTCTTACCCGTTCTCCAAGCCACTGAGAAAACTCGCGTTAACCACCTGAGGCCTTGGTTGCCCATAGCTTTTAACATTTCTGGCCTTATTTCATCTACGCCGGCTGCTTTTCCCCTTTTAAGGGACTTAATTGCCAGTTTTACTTCTTCCAACGAAATTTCGCCCTCTTCGTCCGTTTGAATGCTATTTACTATTTAGCTCTTCTTGGGTTCCTGTCTGGGGGGCGTTCAGTAGCTTCTCAAAGTATTCTTTCCATCTAATGAGAATTTCATTTTCCTCCATCAATAGGCTACCTGCCTCTTCTTTTATGCATCTGGTCGCGGTTGCGTCTCCCTTACGAAGTCGTCGTATTGTTTGCCAGAAAACCTTATTTGCCGTGTGATAATTTTCTTCTAATTTGGATCCAAACACTTCCCAGGCTCTTTTTTTGGATTCCTTGACCACTTTATTGGCAAACGTTTTTTTTTTCTGAGTACTTTTTACGGTTTTCTTGTGTAGGGTTTGCAATATACTCTCGGTATGCATTTTTCTTTTCGTTACACTTTCCGTCCACCAGGGTGTTCTCTGATTATTCAAACTTCAGAGTCCAAGCTGCCGAAATGAGATACTTGAGAGGAGGGGCAGGAGTTACGAAATGGGATCATATAAGAAACTCGACGATCCGAGATTGAGGTGGCTTGGGCATGTACTAAGAATGTCTGATGACCGAATTCCGAGGAAAATACTGAGTGCGATTCCAGAGGGAAGACGTCCAGTGGGCCGCCCCAGACACAGTTGGGAGAGGCAACTCCAGAAACTGTGTGAGGAGAGGATGGGTCTACCATGGAAAGAGGCCGAACAATCAGCACAAGACAGTGACTTATGGAGGAGCCTTGTCGATGCAATGGGTCCCCGACCCGAATAGGACAAGGGGAAGAAGATTTATGTATGTATGTATAATAATTGGACCATTTGTAGAGCGCCGTTTTTGTGAAAAATTACCTCAAGGGCGCTTTATTTTATTTATATTTGGGAAAGTTGACAGCAAATCATAAATTACACAATAATACAATTATAAAATGGTTAAATATTCATAATGAATTCCTAGATTCTATTTAATTTTATTATTTACAGATAGATACAAAAACATACTTACCTGCAGGTCACTTCCGAAAAACACACTTTATTAGAAAGTTTATGCTTTGGAAAGATACGACTTTGCACGTGGAGGGCATTATATTTAAAATATTGGACATTGCATGACTTTACCTTTGCTACCCTTATCACTGTAGGTTTTACATTTATATTTATATTTATAAGAAGATTAATGCCAAAGTTGAGATAATATTTATTTGATAGACTGGAGAATTGTAAGAATTTGCTTTGTTTTTACAAAAATTGTTATTTACTATGTCGCGAGCCGTGAAGCTGAAGGTGATAGGTTTTTTTTTAACTTATGGATACGACTGTCTGAAAAGATGAGTTTTTAGTTTAGCTCTAAATTCCGCTGAATTTGTGATCATTCTTAACTCGTGTGGCAGTCCATTCCAGGCTTTAGGTCCAGACACTATATTTAATGTACACAATATTTAATTAATACTAAAGATATCGACGACTAACTGAGCCGGGCTGTATAATAAGATAAACTTAATTTATTTTTCCGCTTTTTATTTCGGAAAAACGTAAAGAGTAAAATAATATCTCAAATGTTTAAATAATAACGAATTTTTAGAATCCGCGAACCATTTAATAGAAACTAATAATAATAATAATAATATTTGGACGATTTATATAGCGCCGTTTTTGTGAAAAATCACCTCAAGGGCGCTGTACAAACTTACCATACATGCCTAAAATCTAGAAAGACTACAAGCTAGACAAACAAATAAAAACAATTTATGGCTAAAAATTGCATACACCGGTTCATTGATCACCGATACGAAAATATATGTACAATATTTTGACCAATGAACGCGATGCTGCCTAAAAATGAATGAATACAGGGTCATACTTACCTGGGAGGTCGCTTGAAATTAATACTGTTTATTGTCTATTTAAAGAAATTTAGATAGAGTTCGCACGCAGAGGACATACTAAGCACCTACTCTCTCGATAAAACCTCGGGAACTAAAATACTCCATAAAAATGGAATTGGAATTAAGTTAAACAATTTAGAAGCCTTCGAATTTAAAAAAAGCCGTCAATAATAACTCGAACATCATCATCATCATTACATAGTATAAAATGAAGTCGCTCAAAATGTATGTGCGCTTAGATCTTTTAAATTACGAAACGGATTTTCATGCGGTTTTCACCAATAGATAGAGTGATTCAAGAGGAAGGTTTATATGTATAATAGATGCTTATTATAGTAGAGAAAAGTCGAGAAATTCAAATATTCATTTCAGGCAGTGGGCAGCGGGCACCTGGCAAGCGGGTGGTGTGGATTTTATAAAGGTTGGGTAATGCCGTTGTGTTTCGTTAGCCATAGCAACGTGTGGCCGGGTCTGCTAGTATTTAATAATCAAATATATTTAACCTACGGTGTCATATTCGTTCCACTAACCTGCCCTGAAACTGTTTTCTCCTCTCTGTACCTCCTCATCCTAAAATAATGTTAATAAAATGATCAAAGACAAACAAAAATAAATGAAGAAAAATAACATTATTGATAATAAATGAGATCTTAAACACAGAAAGGGTAAAGGGAGTTAATAACCTTTTTATTTAATTGTGCCTTATATACATTTAGTAAATTGACCTCAGGACAGATGGGAAACATCAAATTATAGTTGTTGCATTTTGTACACTTTATAATTAGTTCTACGAATTTTTTGAACTCCCCTCGTATTGTTATAGAAAAAATGCTTTATAAATACTTAAGTTGAAGCTGACCCTCTTTAAATGAATTTATTTTAAATAGACAATATTTCACGTTTTATGTCACCCCTCAGAGGAAGATGTGTATACATTGGCACATAAATTTGATTGTAAAATGGCAAAATAAAGGTGAACAAGGTAGAATGGAGGGTGAATTGCCACAGATAGATGACATCAAACGATTGTTGATCCCGAGAAGGTATTTATCGTTCAGGAACCCTTCACGAATTTACATATTTTTTGTTAAGGCGATAGCAATGACCTCAAAGCATTTAAGATTTGAAATTCAATTGAGTTAATCTTTTTTTGATGCTATCTGCAATCTTGTACAAACCTGCAAAAATTTGATTTTCAGGTAGGTATCCAACGATATAAAAGAATAGTGAAAAATAAGCTAATTTTAGGAAAACTATTCAGAATTATTTTTTTTAACTTTGTTTAAATTTAAAGTAAATTAAATGTAATAATGTTATTAAAGTTCTGAAAGTATTTTTGTGACAGTTGGTTCAGAGTACGAGGCCATTATCAAAATGTATAATAATAATAATATTTGGATGACTTGTACGGCGCCGTTTTTGTGAAAATCACCTCAAGGGCGCTGTACAAATTTATAATACGTTTATACACGTTTATATATATTAATAGTATTATTTACTCACTAATTTGTACCTTTATGAAGATGGCTAATTGCTGTACAACAATGTAGTATTTCTTCTACTTTCTACCACCTCAAAACGAAATACTGATTATTTTTTAGACTTCGATATTATTGATCCAGCAACCATGAAGTTCCAAAGAAATGCTCTGCAATATTATAGTATTTTATTTTTTCAAAAAACTTCAAGAGGATTGCAGAAAATATACCTCTTTATTGAGTAAACTCAGACATTTTTAACAAAAAAAGAATTTTATTGATTTAAAAAAAAAATTTTAAATCCTACGATAAAAAACTCGATTTTATCACAATTTTATCGTTTATATTAAAAAGCATTTGAAATGTGTCTCAACAAAATCACTTTTTAAACTGTTTCCAGTACCAAATCTCAAGGACATAATATGTAAGCAAACTTCTATTATTTAAAAAAAAGTTAAGAAAATTTTTTTAAAGAAAATCAGGAATATGGTGTTTCAAAGTTATGACTGTTATGAGAAATGGAAATCAATTTATTGCATCTAATTTTAAAACAATACAAGTGCAAAAGCATTATACATACCAAGGCATAAAGACCTTCTGCGTAGCGCTGTACTCTCAACGAATTAGAAGAAATAAATAAAATTAAACAATTTAAAAAAAAAAACTTAATAAACAAATCATAAATTATAAAATAAATATTTTATAATGTAAGATTACCAAAAATATTATAATATACAACCAAAGTAAAAATGGTGGCCCCCTTAATCAGGTACAAGAGCTCCACTTTTTTTATGAGGCATACAAGACTAACATTATCTTAAATATAAAATTTTGTAAAATTTAAATGTAGTGTTGTAGGACTCTATGTAACCTATATTTTTTTTAAATATTAAGATATAAAAAAATAAATATCTCTAGTTTTAAAAAGTATTGGGTCTACATTTGAAGGGATGATAGATACCCTTGAGGTGATTTTGCACAAAACGGCGCTATAACAATTAATATTATTTCAAATTAATAAATTACTTTGTTTTTACCACTATAATTGATTATAAAAACCGACATGTTGCTAACATAAGCCAGGCTTATGTAAGCAACATGTCGGTTTTTATAATCAATTATAGTGGTAAAAACAAAGTAATTTATTAATTTGAATTAAAATGGTGCCACAAAATAAGTTTGCTGTTATAGAAGAAGTGATTAATATTATTATTTGATTGCGTTCGTGTTCGAAGGAAGGGATCTTACGTTATTATCGATCCTCTTATGATAGAAAATGTATTGATTGCACAACAATAAATTTCAGAATATTTTTCTATGATAACTTTTTACGGGAAGCTTTGATATTTCTGAGCGGCGGGTCTTTAGAAGCGGCGTTTACCTGGGTCGTGAATATACCCGAATGAGCCCCTTGCATTGATTACAAAAAATAATGTTAATAGATTTGTCTGCGGTGTATTGAAATGGTGCCAATATTTTTAATACACGACCTTTATGATTATTAGCAAAAACGTAATAAATATTATTTTTGCTTCTCTGGAAATCTTTAAGTGTTTTTTTTTAGCTTCTATTTAGAATTTATTTTTTTACTAACATAGATATCAGCGCTGACATCATAACACAGCATGACTCAAAAAATACTTCTTTTTTCGAATTTCTTTAAAACTAGAATGCGCCATGGTTTGTTTGAATCGACAAACAAATGTTTTGATCAATCACCACTCCTTTTGTACATAGTTTGGTAACTAATTAAATTGGTACTTATGTATGATTAGCGACCAATATTTTAAAAAAGTTTTATTTAGCAATAAGAATAAAAGTAGGTATTATAATTTTTTAACGCTGTACATGCGAACTGTGTATAAATTTCTCCAATAAACGCCGCTATACAAATCATCCAAAGATTACTATTTATCATTATAATATTTTAAATTTCAAATTGTTTAAACCCATTATATTATTATTGTAAGTCTTCATATAAAATGAATCAACTAACCCATTTTTTTATTTATTGTTATCAAGTTTAATTTGTAGAACTCCATTTTAATTTTTGTTTATTTTATATATTCAATAATTTTATTATTAAATTATTGAATATATAAAAAAAAAAAAAAAAAAAAACAACTAACCCATCTTAAATGGCTTCCACAAAACAGGTGAACTCCTATCGTGCAGACCATTATAAATTCTCTTGTACAAAACAAACATGTTTAGTTGATATAGAAATAAATATTTTTGATCCATTGGTTATTTCTTATACTTTCGTAGGTTGTTATTTTTTTATAATAGCGGTACACAAAAGAAGCAATTATTATTATGATACACACACACACACATACAAAAGGTTGGTGTGTAAAAGATTAATTTGCGCCGTCAATGGAGCCCATAGAATTTACCAGTCAATGCCCTATAGCCTATAACGACTCCTTAAATGGTAGGCAGGTATCTAGAACGTTCGATGTTCAATAGGGAATTCCATTTAGTGTATCCCGCCTTTACGTACGACCTTGCTTGTTACTTAGGTAATAGTAGTATGTAGCAGAATTCGTAGTATTAAATTGAATTCTCAGGTTGTAAACATTTTACTACTATATTTTAGGGCTTTACGCAGTTAAAATGCGATACCATTACGTTGTAAAATTACGACGTATGATAATATACATACATGTAAAAATGTAATAGTAGTAATAATAATTCTAATTTCATTAGCAACTTTTGTTAAATGACCGTTTAACTACGGAGTACAATTTGAAACATACTACATGTGAATTGTAATCGTAAAAGAATTTTTATTTATCTGAATTTTAAATCAATTAACTAATTATCTAACCATCACGCTGTTTCCCCGCAGGGGTTGGCAGGGAAGACGGACCGCCATACAACTTGTTTTTGGCGCGCATTATTTGCCCCATTCACATTCATATTATTCTGACACTTGACATGGCCCGAATCAAGTATCTTATTCACTTGGTCGCGCCGTGTCTTCCTCGGGCCTCACCGACTTCTTCTACCATTCACATTTGCGTCATATATTCTCCTTACTCTATCTTCGTTCATTTACTCTACAAGCCCAAACCATCTGAGGGTTCCTTACTTAATCTTACTTAGTACGCGTACATCAGCCTTGCAATCTTTGCGGAACTCCACATTTCTCAGATGTAGAGATTGGGATCTACACACACGTCTCAGTTCTACAGCCTTCAGTCTACTTTCATACTTCCTCTCGGTTCCATGCATCACTGCCATACATCGCTTCTTTGGATAGTTTTTGTTAGCGCCAACGATATTCAGCCCTCCATTAATGGAGTTTGAAATCAGATCTATTTGAATTATTATAGTAATAAACCTACACGGATATCTAAATGTATGTTTTTATTTAAACTGGAAAGTATGTAAGTCTCTTATGTAATATTTCTAGACAGACATTTTTAGAATGGAATTAATACGCAATTGTAAACAACAACTCATTACGTACCAGGAATATGTACCCATTTAAGTCACCAAATAAAATGGATTGATTTATATTCCTCGAAGGTATTAGTTACAATAGTAAAAAAATGGCCTTGTCACATAATTTATGTAGTAGAAATAACCTCGACATCTTGCCGCTTCCGCTTGCCGAACAAACACCAGGGCAATGGAGCCTGGCTGAGCTGTGAACTGCGGACACGAGCTCTGGTCGTGGGCTTGTGCTCGTGCTTGTGCTCGTGCTCGTGCTCGTGCTCGCGCTCGCTGCTATAATACGATCACTCTAATGTCAATCCGCAAACTGAGGACAAATATTAGGGTGGGATGTCCAATGATTCAAACAAATCAGATTTCATCGTACGTCAGTTCTTGGGTAATTATGCTGTGTTGCGTTTCCTCCTTATGTAGCCCATATTTCGGGCATGTTACAGTATCCAGCGTCAGATGTGTAGATTGTGGTGAAGTTGATACGTATGTAGAAGAGTGATACCGTGTTACAAGTTAGCGTTAATCGTCTTTTGGGATCGATATTTTAGTAACTTTAAAAAAATTCAATTTGGGAGGCGGGTGTGGATACCGCCGCCCCGAAAACCATTTATTGGATAACCAACACTTCTGCCATAGGTCACCTTAAGTGATTAGCTACGTTTGGTGACTTAGCAGAGGTGTCCGAGTTCATGGGGTCAGATTTGTCTGGATCTTGGCGGTGGATGCATCTTCCCGCCAACTGTGTGGCGGGCAGGATCGGGAGAGACTGGTTGAGAGAGATCTTTTGACCTCGCCAGCAGGACTCTCTCGGAACATTGTCTTGCACCGCAGTGGAAGGGTTAGATTCTTATGTCTGTCACTTCTGGACACGCTGAGCCCAGATTCCTACCCACCTCTCGTACCTTTTTCCTTCACAGAACTTCCTCTCCTTCTTTCCCTAAAAAACCCTCCACAAAACATCCTCAAAGATGATACAGGTCCTGAGGGGAATTATTTTCCTCAGGGCCTCTTGTGTGGGCCTAATGTAAAAAAATATATTCTTGCAATTATTATGGTTTTCGGCGTTTAGTTATGGTTTAACCGTAATTACCAACCCTTAGAGTTTAATGATTGTAACACGATATCACATACTTAAACACACACCTCACCACAATCAATTTTAGAGGCGGGTATGGTTACCGCCCCCCGGGAACCATTTATTGGAAAACCAACACTCCTGCCATAGGTCACCACAAGTGGTTCGCTTCGTTTGGTGACTTAGCATGGGTGCCCGGGTTCAAGGGGTGAGGTTTGTCTAAGTCTTGGCGGCGAATGCGTTTGCCCACCTATTTCGTGGCGGGCCGGATAGGGAGAGACTGTATGCTGGAGACCTAAACTAGATCTCTCTTGCCAGACTCTCTCGATCTATCGCCTTGAAATTCAGTTGGAGGAATGGATTCATACGTTCGTCACTTGTGGACACATTGACCCCCAAATTCCTATCCACCCCTCACACCTTTTCCGTCTCAGAACGGCATAATAACCCAAAAATTAAACACGATTAATTAGACATCGTTCTCTTAGGATTCTCAAAAGTTACAAATGACTTTATTTATTTATTTCTTATTACTTCTCTTATTACCTCATTTTCTAAATAACTAACTAACCGTCACGCCGTTTCCTCGCAGGAGCAGGTAGAAAGGACGGACCGTCAGACAATACGGACTTGGCACACACTCCTTCATTCATGTCGATATACCTATTGCCTCATAAATTTTTTTGATTTTCTTACATTTCACATGACCCAACTTAAGTATTTGGTTCACTTAATCGTGGCAAGTCTTCCTTTAGGAGTCCTACCTTTTACTGCTATCATTTTCTTCTCTTTACTTCTTTTATTATTGAATAATTTGTTGGAACTATTGGCCTTCATCATTGCTTGATTACGGGATAATTAAACGAAAGAACAGTTTTTTTTAACATAATATTCATTTTTCAGCATTTTGATAGTTGAAATTTGAAATACAACAAACTACGAGTATCGTAGGTATTCCATGGCTCCACCCAAAATTTCTAACTGCAAGATGCTTACAGCATAGCTCACTACGTATGTATAAAATTTTGCTTTCTATTGCAGTCATAATGAAAAATTACTAATACAATTTTGGAATGCGGTGGAGGAAGTTCAATGTGATTTAAATGTAGCTAGGTGTGTCCTGCATAATATTAATTATTAAACTTTGGTCTGCGGTACACGGTCAAAAGTACTATGTAAGATTTTTTGCGTTGTCAGTATTAGAACATGCAACTTTCGAGATTCGTGATGTACAAATATCTACATTGCAAGTGTTTACGGCCCACCCTAGTGGACGTGACTACTGTTCCTTTTCATCGAGCGCCTATGATCAACCTCTAGAACCTTTGAATGCTCTGTTTTTTACGTGTTTACGTTTGTCTGCATTACCCGTGTCCATTAAATCCACGTGGTGGAAGAACTTCACACCGCATAATAACGTAATAACGTCTTTGCGTGCTTTTAATAATTCATACATGTGAGGCGTATATTTGGTAGGTAAATCCTTGTACGATAACATTACGACTTAAGACTACAGCAAATAACGCCCCCCGGCTAATAAAAGCGGTGCAAAGACTAAGAGCCCGTTCACACTTCCGTCGTAAAAACGGAGAGGGGTTCCGTCGTCATGACGGAAGCCCTAGGCCCCTGTTCACACTTCCGTTTTCAAGACGGATCCTACTCTACGAAAACAACGACCAAAACATTTTATCATTCTTCAGTAGACGGTCGTGCGCACTGCGCAATGGACGACGATGAAGCTCTTGCTGTCATGTGGTACTTATAAAAAAGAAGGAAAAAAGTGAAAAGAAAATTTTGGTTACACCCAATTATAGCTGAAATTATTTTTTCAACCGTGGGAGAATATTTTGTTTGCATACTTGAAAAGGAGAAAGTACGCGAAAATCAACCTGCAATTATTATAACTAAAATGACTAAAAAATATGAATGATATGACTAAATATTTTCTTGAGATTAAATAGAAAAAATCGCATTCTGGAACGAACATATATATTATATAATAATACGCGCCCCATAAAAACACAATTTGCCTGCTCGCTTGCGTCTGGGAGCGGGCGTCGGTGAAGTGTGAGGCGGGGTGTGGGGGGTTCAAAACGGATCCGTCGTCCCGCCGTGTAGTGTGAACAGCTCCATTGAAATGTATGAGCCAGCGCGATCCTTTCCGGCTTCACGACGGACACTCTGCGTAGGCGAACTCTCCGGCAAAAAATAACGGATCCGTCTTCACGCCGGATCCGGCAAGTGTGAACAGCTCCATATAGCCACTACAGCGGCTAGGGCCTCCGTCGTAAAGACGGAACCCACCTCCGTTATTACGACGGAAGTGTGAACGGGCTCTAAGATGGTGTAGACATGCATTTGTGGATAGTCGAAGAAAGGATTTTTTCCTAATATTTTTACAACATATACATTTTGTACGAAATGTTACACGAGTATAAAACATATAACAACAGTAATTAATGGGAACCCACTAAGGCACTATGGGAGTACACATATGGGAGTAATATTTAAAAAAAAATCGGATGAAAATGTAATGTAAGACTAATCAAGTGAATCAATACTTCAATTGGGTCGTGACAATAATCGAAAATTACAATCAATTTTGTACGAGACGACGAATGTATATAAATGGATTTCGTAACGTTCTATGGTGGGGTCTCACTAGGGGTCTCACTGCCGGAGATAGTGGATATGAAATGTTGGGTGAAGGGAAGGGAGATGGTGAAAAGAGAAGAAGGAGGATGGGAGGGCAGAAACCGTAAAATTCCCTTTAATAATTTTATGGTAACTAAAGAATCTACTTCACTTAATATAATTACCTACTCAAGTTACTTAACAGCGAAAGCTATACATCAATCCTTTTTTAATCTATTATCTACATTTCGCGGGTTTTGAACCAGCAACCTATGACCCAAAGACAATAATATTTTCGCCCTGCCATGCACAGAGGTCATCGTGTTACTGCTAAGAAACTTTCAATAAAATACATAAAAAATATACTGGTTTGTTACATTGACCATGTAAGTAAAAGCGTTAAAACATTATTATAAAATATACAGGTTTTTGCTATTTCTCTCTATTTATAGAAGAAAACCTCTGCCCAATATGAAGTTTGGCCGACTATCATTGTGTAGTTAGGTAATTCTGTCCACTTTATAACTTTCGCATTAGGTACTTAGCACTGGCGCACGGTGTGTGAAAACATCTCACAAAAAATCATCAAGGATTCAGACATTTACTACGGCCAATAAAATCCAAATGATACACGATACGTATTGTTATTAATAGATTCATTTGGGCTTAAGGTATGTGGCCCGTATTAATTATTATGACCATTTTGAAAAACACATCGAGTAACCGACCGTGAACCCAACCCGGTACTCTAGGAATTCGACGCCACAAATACTCACGAACGATTCTAGAGACCAGCCACTCTAGCGCTAAGCGAGACAAATATTTGTGGTTCAAAGCTCTCATAATGGAAGGATTTAAACACGCTTATGACATTTTGTAGAGTATTTATAAAGAGGCCTCGCTCACCCATTTTCTTGCACGACGCAATAGTTTTACCCCTGGGTCTTTGCAGACACCTGCATTAGCAAGAAGATAGAGTTGCAAGCATTCATTTCACAGCCAAATCGTTAGCACCTAAATTCAATTATTCACAAGTAATATTTTACAATCGTGCGCAAATTCTAAGTATAAAAGTATAAATAGATTAAATTAATATAAAACTTTTCATAGCTTGCGACACTTATAAATAAGAAGAAATATATTAACCTAAATACAATTTTTCGGTAATTTCGCATGGAATACGAACTTTTCCATATTTTGTTTATCTAGGTCTTAGGTGTACAGTTTTAAAAATGTTGCTATGTACATAAAATAGTAATTTTTGCGGGTTATTAATTAATTAAGGCGGGTCTCACAAGTTATGCGTAGTGAAAATGTATGTTCAGTGAATCTTGGGGTTTGAAACGTATTTTTTAAAGAAAATCAATATTAACTATTATTATTGTGATATATTTGAGCGTCTTGAACTCAAAGTGAAATAGTATGAATAAATTCGGGTTTAACGCCTGTCCTGCCGCGGCTATCTCTGGAGGCGACCGCGACGGGCGCGCGACGTCCTTGTGTCGCGTGACGTCACAGGCGTCGCTAGTTGCCCCAACCAGTGAGCGAGTGAGTGCGCGCGCACTGGCTGACCTCCGCTAGTGCAACCGCCCCGGATGAGAGTTTGAGCGAGATTAATCAGTCTACGATTACATTATGTAGACATGTGGAATGTAACATTACGTAGATCGTTCACATGCATTTCAAATCTGTTAGATTTCCAGTAGATTTTTAATGAATAATAGTGCTTTCTCTATATTCTCCCAAACTGTTTATTAAGGTAGAGTAAATATGTAATATACTTCATATTTTCTTGTTATAACTGCGAAAAACAAAATTGAAGTTAATTTTTAAGGTTAATTTTCAGTTTCTGTGAAATTTCTACTCACGTCTGTTATTATTCCAATTTTCTGAAACTCAAGAAATTGAATAGATCATACACAAAACTTGAAAATGAATTTTAAAATTTTGATTACTTATTTATTTATTTATAAACAGAAACAAACAGTACATTAGTTACAGTGATTAGAACAATTTACAGTAAGTAATATTTCATGGTGGGTACCTGTATGTTTCTTTGAAGTGTTTTATTTGTGATATGTATATTTTGTAATTACCGGGTGATGTGCTTAGTGGAACTAGTGGGTAGGTGTGTTTGTAGACGTGAAAAGTTGAAATTATTCAAATTTAAAAAAAAATAACCAGTCCTAATTAATTAAGAGAGTGTACTGTTTTATTTGGTACATCGACGTTAATTTCCAAAATTGTCGAAACGGCTTTTTAATTTTTTTCTTTCAAGAATTACGGACATATTCAAACGGCCATCGATTTAACCGTTAAAAGTGCAAATAATCTCTCTGGATCAGATTCGGTGATACTTTTACATTACATAATATGGGAGTCATTTGGCCGTTGATTGAAGATATTTTTAGATTTTATTATTTTTTTTTTCATATCCACACTCCAATCCTTGTTCACACATGAAACAATTTATTTAAAAAAATCAATTATCCTTTTTTAATGCCTGATGATAGATACGAAATGATGACCGCCTCTAAAATCTCTCATGATCGCGATCAAACAGGGCACCCCTGATTTGATTTGGAGTATGCCGCGTCTCATTCATACTTGTCCTTAAACACGTGGGTTCCTGAATGGGTCCCACGTGTATTGCCCGGAATGCAAAGATCGTTAGATTCCTAGCCGAGGGTTTTTCTTGGAATTATGACGTCAATACACCTAGCATCCCCACCCCCCTCCTTCCATTCCCTCTTGTGATTCATAGGAATATTTCGTCATCCGAATCAGACGATGACAATCTTTTGCCACGAAATAATATTGATGTGTTTGTTAACACATAAAAAAATATTTTTATATGTTCTATTATTATATCCTAGTATGTATTATTGTGACAATTATACTACGGTCTCAGGCCTCAATTCTGTTATAAATTGAAACAAAAATTGAAGAAAGCAAAAATAAATTCATACATAAAATAAAAATAAAATGGATTAAAGAACAAAAAGACAAAATTACCTAAATTTTATTACATAAAAGAATAAAACATACACACGCAACAAACAAAACCAATATAAAACACGCATCACTCACAAACACATAAATTTTCATTTAATTTAATTTTTTTAATTTAACTTTAATTTTAAACCTTATTTTTCGTTTAAATTTATCTTTATTTTAAGTGTTTTTTCCTCACCAAAATTATAAGTATATATATTTTTCAAACTTTATTATATGTATAAATTCTTCTATTATAAAATGGAGACCTCAGCATGGGTAAACAACCCAATGAGGCCAACATTACTGGATTGTACTATGAAATGTAAAATTTAATATCAACAATAAAAAAAATAGGTTCCAAATCTTTGGTAACTTTTATGTTAATGTTGCTGATATTCGAATATGCTTCGACTGAATTATAAAGCTGTATTAATTAAACACTTTAGCAGTACATATTAGGAGGTCACTGTATATCAGGGCTTCGTTTTTGTTTCTTATTTTGTATTAAAGTATATTCTTTTTCTTTTGTTTTGTCTAATTATGTAAACTTGAACACACCACAACCATAATTCGATCACTATCTCGATCCATCCCATCTATTACATTACAATAATATAAATATATCAATGCTAAACGTCAACAAAAATATGAAAATGTACTGTTTAAGTGCCGAGGTTTTGGGAAATGTGATTTTCAGTTCCGGAATGTATTTCAATCCCTCAAGCAGCTCTCTCCTCGGAGATTTCACTAATTTCTGGAATAATCTAAAGTATGTCGATCAACTATTTATGTAAATTGTAGGTACATACTTGCTGACGTCAATGGCTCAGTGCGTAGGCGATATCGCACTCCATGAGCACTCGTTCGACCCTTGAAGAGAAACCTATGGGTAAGGTTAGTATACAGGGTGTTAGTAAAACCATGTATGATCGTGTAATGGGTAAGATTAAGAAAGGGACGTTCCGATGGTTTGGGTATGTAGTGCGAATGAACAAGGAAAGGAGTGTAAGAAGAATTTATGATCCAAATGTAAATAGCAGAAGAAGTCAGAGACGCCCGAGGGAGACATGGCACGACATCTAATCAGATACTTGAGTCGGGCCATGTCAAGAGTCAGAATAATAGAAGAGTATGTATGAGACAATGTGTCTGTTTGGCGGTCTGCCCTCTCTGCCTACCCCTTCGGGGAAACAGAGTGATGGTTAGTTAGTTAGTTAAGAGACGTAGGTACGTGATGGACGTAGGTAGGCTTACATTGATCAGTGATTTCTGACATTATTAGAGTAAAAAAATATAAATAAGATGTTGGTCTCGGGTGGCATGTTTCTTTTATTTTGTTTATTTGTTTATTAAGACACACACAGCACATTTTGATACAAGTTATAAAGTATGATAATAAATTAAATTATTACATGGTTATCTACCTATCACGTAAGTTCATAGAAAGTCATTTTGGTAGTTTCGCCTGAGAAATGAACGGGTCTTAAAACTTAATTAGTGAATGGATGAGTAATAATAATAAAAAAGGAAAAAATGGCGAGGGGAAGGGGGGGGGGATAGATAAACAGACATTTTAAAATCAAATCTGTTTTAATTTTTAAAAAGTTTCAGAGACATTAAAATAAAAATTCTCTCACATGTCATTACTCGATTATCCGCATAACCCGTACCCCGACACTGGCTATCTAATACCTACGCATTTAAAAACAATTGTTTTTTAGTTGAAGAAAGCGAAACGGTGTCCAAACTGATTTATTCAGTTTTTACTCAAAATAACCTTAAGAATCACTGGTTAAAGAAAGTCAGGTACATCTCTTAACACCCTGTATAGGAACCTACGGATTGGTTTTAAATACCTAGAGAAGCTGCACCTGCCCTCAGTTCCTGCTTGTGATCACGTACGCACTTATATGCATCTTAGCTTTTAAATGCATTTTTTAAATATTTACAATCGCATAACAATACATTCCTCTAGTATTGTGCTACTTCAAAAGGTAACTAACATTTAACAAAATGCACCTCTATTAAATTTTCAGAAGCAAGACTGTATCGATAGTATTTCGATTTACTCAACTTTCAAATTCTAAAGTGAAAACTAATCTTTTTAAACCTCAGGATATCTTAATATATAAAACAAATACGGGTTAGTTACACCATTTATAACTCAAGAACGGCTGGACCGATTAATATGATCTTTGATTTGTTTGATTTGTCTCCGCTCCGAATAGCAGAACAGCTAAACGTCGGAAAAATACACGGAAAAAAAATTATGAAGAAAATTCTTTTCCTCATTCATTTTGTATGGAACAAATTCTTATCTTTTTAAAGAGCTTTGCCGTAATAGTGAGTGAATTCCACAAATTCAAAAACGTCAAATGTCAATGCGTTGATTGTTTTGATTTTGTTTTTAAACATATAATTCTGTCCCCTTAAGATGAGCGTTCATCTACCCGCGCCGGCCGCAACGCACGCACGGCACGCAACGGATTGAACGGATTTGCCGGTGCCATGCGTCCACTGTAACCGGATTTTAAATTTAGTTTGAGTACTTTTGTAGTAGAACTGATCGAACTGATTAACTGAAGTCAACTAATCCGTGTGACGTCACCGGCAAGAAACGCATTTTTGCTCAGTCAACTAATACGTGTGACGTCACCGGCACGCAACGCATTTTTTGCTCAAAAATACCGTCGGGCGGGCCGGTAATTGCCAGTAGTGGACGCAGTGCTGTAATCTACTACACTATGTAAAGAGGTAATATTTGTTTGTTTGTTTGTTTGTGTGTTTGTTTGCATCGAATAGGCTCCGAAACTACTGAACCGATTTGAAAAATTCTTCGCTGTTGGGAAGCTACACTATTCTTGGGTGACATAGGCTATATTATATTTAAAAAAAAAAATAGGCATCCTTACTAAAACTTTAATAATGTAACCCAGGGTGTAAAAAAATTACCTAAAATATTCTTTAAATCGCGTGCGCTGCGAAAACTATTGATGATAGAATAAAATATTGTACCACGACATTATAGAACACATAATTATTTACAAAAAAAGTCGCAACAGCATATGTCTAACTATTATGGTTATGCCACAATAAGTATTCTTTTATTTTAAAAAATTTATTTAAATGTCGCCGCTTGAAAAGGCTCTTTATTTGTATCTTGGTTTTAATCCGTATCAAAATAAATTACTTCATATTCAAGACAGCTTCAATACCTTTATTTAACTTTTTGAATTTTTCAATTCGGATATTTAATTAGAAAGATATCACGCGTATAAAATTGTTAGTATTAGAAAAAAGTTTCGGCTACGAGCCGGGCGGGAGAGGAGTCAAGAAATGTAGTGCCAGGGGGGTTGGCGGGACGGGGGAGCGGGAGAGCGGTGGTGGGGAAGGTGGAAGTGGAACGCTGGAGGGGAACGCACGGGAAAGGACATGTAAGGAGTAACATTTTATTTATTTGAATATGGCATATATTATAAAAGAAAGTCCAAAAAAACGTGCAGCTCGCAAAAACTCAGAAACGAGTCCCGGTTCAATCAAGGGAGTTATATGGTGTGGTAGATCTCTATCCCCCCTAGGGAATAAGGGTATCCGTTTTTACCTAAAGGGCGTGCTTTTAAAGATGTAAGGGCTGAAAGTTTCGCCCTCTTGAAATTTCTAGAACAGTCTTCCGGAAAGTTCTAGAAGGTTCCATAGAGCTGTAGAAAGTTATGGAAGGAGTGGCGGAGTATGTCGTGGCATGATCAGGAATAGGGAATAGGGAACATCATTGTGCAACATTCCAGAACACTATCTTATTGTCCTGAGCGAAGCCGGGTAACCCAGCTAGTAATTCGTATAAAGATATAAAAAATCCGTTGCGTGCGTTGCGGCCGGCACGGGTAGATGGACGCTCACCTTTACACACTAAATGTCAACAGTCGAAAATGAGACAAACGGAGAAAGTTTGTCTGCACCCCTCCAAAGGGAAAATACAATAATTATAATAAATCTCCCTCACACGTATAAAGAAAATAGAACGCCATTCCCGTAAATAAGTGGAAAAGTAAAAAAAATCACCAAAAATATAAATCCGTAAACAACGCCATCTCTGATACTGACAAAAACAAAACACGGACATTGCGCATCGATAATTGCTTCATTGTGTAATTTTTAACTTAATAAAAAAAATCATTTAATTCAGTAATAAGTTAAAACAACATTTATTGATTCTGAGGCGGTACAAAGTTCTCCGGGTCAGCTAGTTATAATATATTTTAGAGGAATCACTGGTGAAGTCATGGTTCATTGTTTTGATTCAGTATTCAGTATCCAAGAGGTGACAAACATATTTTTTTCATCTATTTATTAACGAATATTGTTGACTCATTTTAATACGCAATGTCCGGAATGTTGTACCAGAAATCCTTCTCGTGTTATGTACTGCGACGTGATATATCAGCGTTCAAGAATGCGTACTGATTTCCCTTTGGCAGAGAGATGTATTATCGATTAGGTTCCTCGCCTCATAATGTGTACGCTTTACGCCCACAGCTGTTACGTACTTTGCGGTTGTGGTCGCTTATCGAGATTTATTGGCAATACATAATATGTAACCCCTCAGGCCTCGGCCATATTTTTCAGGGGGTCAAAATATTTCCGCTTTACAATAAAATCTAAATAAATGGAATATTTCTAAACGTATCCGAAAATTAAAAAAACTGTGTTTGAAAGGTGATAAAATATGCGTAAACAAACTTTTTTTTTAAAAATTTCTCACTTATCTAAAATTACTGATAACGAAAAAAAAATTAAAACAAATACTTATTTTATTAGACAAATGTATTATAAATGTGATTGTCACCTCACTTTTTTGTCGTTCCATGTAAAAATAATTGATAAAAAATTCTCATATTGCGATTGGAAACTTTGGTTTCATAAGAGTGAACATTTGACTTATTTTGTGGTTAATTTTGGATTTGAATATAAATTGTGGTATTTTCTCTTTTTAACACCGTTTAGAGTTTAGATCATATTTCTCACTATGATAGTAAGCGATACACAACGATTTCTATGAGACCTATATGGGTTGTTTCGAAAAGCGAAAAAATTAGCTTCAGGGCTACCCATTCAAATAAAAGCGTGGAAAGAATTAGCTATTTGTCTTTCAAGAAGGAATGGGTTTTTGTATTTCAAAGGGGGGAACTAATATATGCTACTGGAATTACTATTAGGTTTTAGTAAATTTAAAAGGAATATTACAGTATTATTGTGTTTTAAGACGGTATAAAAAGTTATGTGTTTCAAGAGGAAATATATAATATACGAAGTTAGGTACATTTTTTTTCTTCTCGTACCCTGTCCGTTTAACGGACGTTGGCTATCATGTTGGCTATGCTTAAAAAAATTAAATTGAAATCATGGTAATAACATAAAATCATGAAGTACATTACAAAAATAAATTAAAGTTTTAACACGATTTTGTTAGCCAGTATTTTCTCTCCAGCATAATTTACAAAGTATGAAAATTGTGTTGTTTTAACGATCATAGTATTAAAATAATTATTCAACGCAACCTTGTATTAGCCGTAGGAGTTTAATGCCTCTAATTCTATTAAGTTGTGGTGTCATTAAAATTCGTAGTAAAATGCTCCACGTGCTTTATTCGACGTATTTTGATTACAAATTAAGTTCTTTTCATTTAAAGCTGTACGATAATACAAGGATGGCCTTGAGTTGAATAATGTTATGTAAAAATCGCTTTAAAAGTTATTTTTGGCAGAAGTTAATGCAGCAGGTAAAATCGGAATACTAGGAACTCGTTAACATTTTTCGGAGGCTTCAGATGTAACGATGAGTTCCAGGAAACCTGTGGAATTTATAATCAAGGCCAAACGTGAAACAATTTCCACAGTTTCTTGTATTCACTTTCGCTCTTTCGTTTCACGTCTATTACTTGTTTTTGTATTCGTGTGACAATTATTATATTTAAGACTTTATTTCATCACACCTTTTGCCTTGTGTAAATAAACTTAGCGACTGACCATGACCTCATTGCACGTAGGGTTAGGCAGTGGAGATAGAACGTCATACATCTCTCTGTCAAAACCGTATACTTTTATTACTTTCTTACATTTAAAAATAAACTTCTTATTTTTAATTTTAAAATCAATACCTCAATAAATCAATAGTCCAAATTGGAGTATGTTGAGAGGCTAGAGGCAGTTTAGAAGGGAAGGATGTGGGGAAGAGGAAGGTGGAGAAGTACCTGAACACACACTTTTGCTATGATGACAACACAATGTGGTGGTTGGGGAATTTTTCTTTGGCGGAAGTTGCGGGTTCCATTCAGCTAAAAAATGTATTAACGTAGATTTATCATTATAAATACAAGAGTTATGAGGGATGTGTTGTATATATACAGTAAACAGCTTTATAGCTTTTGGAGTTTTTGGACGTCCAATCAGAGTTAATAATCGACATCACAACACTCATGCTAGCTGCGTCCATACATATACTTCCTCAAAGTCAAAAGCGTAGATCTCCCAAATGATCGCAATATTGAAAGAATTTTTGCGTTTTCTTGGAGGTAGCTTCATTTTACAACACACAATAAACTGACTTGGTTGATTCAACTGAAGAAGTGTCCTGATAAAAATCTGCAAGAAAAAATCCTTTACAGTAGTTACAATAGTTTCCTTACCAAAAATAACGTTTAAGTTCTGACGTTTCAGTAAATCAAAGAGATTTTTGTATTCCACCACACGAAGATATTTTAGAAGGAACAAATACCCATGTAGGTAAGAATATATATTTTTTTACGTAGAAATGAGATGGTGGAAAATCTGTTTACTTTACATATATATCCATTTTCGCTGAAGTAGTGCTGAGATAACGTTCTAAGAAAATTTAATGCGTAATTGAAAAACATCAATCCCCTTCATCCAGAAAAACCCAACCATAAAAAGTAGACTTTATTCTTTGTAAATTCGCAAATTGAGTTTCATTAATCACTGAAAGCATTATACTCAAATCCAGGGATGATATGATCCCATCTTACTCAGAAATACATCGGTGAAGTCCTGACCTGAATAGGCTATTGCCCTTTGTGTGTCTAGTTGGGGTCGTTCAGTCCAGAACGAACAACATGTTTTCCATCGAATCGGTTCGGAGAACCGGCCGAACGACAAGTAGACAACCGGCAGGGAACGACAAGTAAACGCACATAATACAAACTAATGGCGATCTTGAACTTGTAAACAGTCCATTCCGAGAACGAGGAATTTGTAATAACAACGTCTGGTGACGTCATGAAAACTGACGTCATGGCCGATCTGGACTGGACGGGATGCGTCAGACGATCCTTGGTACACCTGCCCCTCCTGTGCCCCCTCCTTCCCTTCCTCGGTTCCCCATCCAGCGTCCGAGATGTAGAAGCATTTAACGGATATAAATAAATCTCTTACCTTATATAGAATTATTGTGCGTCAACACGCTCCTCAATCCATATATTGAAGATCGTAGTTTCCCTTTAACTTGTTACTGTTACGACAACAACATATAAAAGTAGGTTTCTCAGTTAATGATGCAGAAAATTCATAAAATTTTAAATACAAAAATAGATCATCCGAATATTATTATTATCTTTTAGAATCAATAATAAAGTCCATAACAGTACAAAATATCCTTTATCATTATATTTAAACAAACTACATACCTAACACAATATTATTGTATAAAAGGTATAGTATTGTGTGTTGACGAAAGAGAAGAATGGGAAATTTAATATTGTCAACATATAGGTAACGCGGGAGACCCGAGGAAGACATCTTGCATGATATCCTTGATTCGGGCGTCAGTCGGATGTCAAGAGACTAAAGGGAATAATAACAGAAGAATGTGTGTAAGATGATGTATGATGTCAATTAAGAGAAATTTTCTGCCTGTACGGAGTATGAATAAAACAACATAATATTATGTACATTTTTACGCAGCATCGCGTTCATTGGTCAAATCATTGTACAGATTTTCGATTTATTACATCTTGTAGATATTTAGAAATATTACGGAGGTGAAGTTATTATTTAATAAAATATTAAAAGATAAACGCTATGTATATTATTTTTGATTTTCTATCAACCTTTACAGTGTGATTAATACTCGCGGAAATACGATAAAGCCATTAATTAATTCTTTTGCGTGCAGTCGGCATTTACTTTTTGTATCTTGTAATTATGCTAACTCTATTAATAGAGTTATTGCATAATTATGCATTTAGCCGAACAGCTTGCCCAACTCGACAGTCAATAGTTTATTTATTTATTTATTTATTTATTTATTTATTTATTATTGTTATACGCCCATAGGGGCTTTTACATAGATTATAAATAAGTTTTACAAAAGTTATCGAGTTAGTATTTATACCAAAGTTATAAAAGTGAAAAATTTAAAAATAGTATATACAAGAAGTTTATGAAGAATATGGCGTAAAGAAATATTTTAAACAATATAATATTTGACAATAACATAATATACAACATTACAATAACACATCAAATCGTTAAATATATTAAACCCGTTACAATAATTTGTAGGATTCCACAAAGTGTTGGTTTAATTTGCATTTAAGATTATAAAGGGAATCAGCAAATATATCTATAATACCACCAAACTTGTTGCCCAAATTATGCATCCTATTGGTAAGCGAGTGTGATTGATAGTTGGTTGTGTATGTGTCGCAAAAGAATGTTGTACTTTGTCTAGTATTCCTTGTCGGTACATAGAGTTTAATAGCAGCAACGATGGCAGGGCTGTCAATAAGGTTGTTAATGACTCTGTATAATAAAATTAGATCAGAAATGGTTCTTCTGTCAGACAGCGTAATTAAATTAAGTCGATACATCAAATTTACATAATTTATGTTTTCTATTGGAATTTTGAGTTTTAAATTTAAGTACCTAAGAAATTTGTGTTGAACCCGTTCTAATTTGTTAGAGTGTACTTTATAGAAAGGAGACCAAATAGGTGAATTATATTCCACTTGGCTTCTAACTAGTGAAATGTAGAGTGTTTTCATGCAATACAAGGACTTAAAATCAGTTAGGGTTCTACAAAGGAAGCCAAGAATCTTTAAAGCCTTATTAGTTATATCATCTATATGTGCTGTGAATGTTAAGTTTGATTCGAATATAACTCCCAAGTCACGAATTTGTGATACTGGTGTTAATTTAACATTATTTAAATTATATTCATGTAAGATATGAGAATGAGTTCTGGAAAATCGTATTACTTGACATTTATCAATGTTCAAAAATAACATATTTTGTTCGCACCATTTAAAAAATTCATCTAAATTAGCTTGTAAAATTAGGCAATCATATATATTTCGTATTCTTTTAAACAATTTTAGATCATCTGCAAAAATTAGGACTTGTACATCTTTAAATATGTTTACAATGTCATTAATGAATATTAAGAATAATATTGGGCCGAGGTGGGACCCTTGCGGGACACCACTTGTGGCCTCGAATACATAGGATTCTATAAAATTAATCCTAACACTAAGCACTCTATTACTGAGGTAACTGATAATCCATGTCAATAAACTACCTTTGATGCCTAACAGTCGGAGTTTGGCTATAAGAATGTGATGTCGAACCTTATCAAATGCTTTACTGAAATCGGTGTATATAGAATCCACTTGTTGTTTCAAACTAAGGGATTCGGATATGTAATTATTATATATAGTTAAATTACTTAAGGTAGATCGACCTCTGATAAAGCCATGTTGGTTAGGAACAATAATATTGTAGATAGGTTTTACAATGGTATCTAATACTAATGACTCGAAAAGTTTGGGTAAAGTAGACATAATACAAATAGGTCTATAGTTTGATATATCGCTTTTGTGGCCTTTTTTATGAATGGGTATTAAATAGCTCTTTTTCCACAGAGCCGGAAAACAGCCAGATGCTAAGGATTTGTTAAAAAGTTTATGTAAGGGATATACCAAACTATCAATGCAATTTATTAAAAATATGGGAGGAATACCATCCGGCCCAGCAGATTTATTACTATCTAATGCTTTTATACTTCTTTCTATGGATTCTAATTTTATAAAACATTGGCTTAGGTTTAATGACTCTTCCACTGAAGTACTGAAGGCTGCATTGACGGGAATATCTTTGTCGTAAACACTTTTAAAAGAGTCAGCAAAAAGATTAACCATACCCTCAATACTGTCGGCACATATTTCTTTAAAGAACATGCTATTAGGATATCCACAGTTGTCTTTTCGTTGAGATTTAGTAAAATTCCAGAATTTTTTCACATTGTGATGATGTACCTCATTTTCTATTACGTTAATATAGTCACTATAGCATTTTGTTGATAATTCCTTACATTGTTTTCGTAGTTTAGTAAATGTTAAATAATCGTTAGGATTTCTGGTATGTTTATATTTTCTGTGGATACATTTTTTTTTATTAATTAAATTAGTTAGTTCCCTTGTAAACCATTTCGGATAATTAGATGATGTAAAGCTAACCTTGGGAACAAATTTTTCTATAGAGGTATTTAAAATCGAGTAAAAGTATTCTAATTGATCATTTATATTATTTTCCTCGTCTAAAAAGGACCAATCTGTTTGGGTAAGGTATTCAGTAATATGATGGTATTCAGCTTTGGAAAAGTTATACGATGGGGCACTTGTTTTTTTTTGAAGATGTTAAAGGCCTATTTGTTATGATAATGTCCAACGGTGGGTGGTGTTGATCTAATGGTAATAATAATTCATCAGATAGCTCAACCACTATTTTCGAATCACTTGAAAACACTAAATCCAACATTCGATTGTTAAAGTTGAAAATCTTGTTTGATTGAGTTAGTCCCAAGAATAAAGACATATCGCGAATTTCACTACATTTAGCACACTGTAAATCGGCTTGGTTTGTAGCAGGTCCGTTGTCATCTTGGCTGGTCCAGTTAGGAAGGTTGTAATCACCAGCAATAATGAATTTTGCTTTAGGATATTTGAATTTGAGTACTTCTATGTCCTCATTGTGATTTTTATACGTTTGCAAATCCGATGCAGGTGGGATATAGACACAGCCGATAATAATTTTTCCATTAGGTATATTGAGCAATACAAAAATTTGTTCAACACTTTTGTGTTTTACCGGTAGTTTAGTAGATGATATATTCTTGGACACGCACAGCATCACACCTCCTCCGTTAGACTTTTTGCTCGTAATAGAATTTCGATCAGAACGATATGTTGTATATTGATGTAGGCCTAATTCTGACGAGCTGATATCAGCATTTAACCATGTTTCAGTTAAAAACAGAATGTCGTGTGAGAAGATTGGGGAGTTAGTTTTAAGTTGGTGCCATTTCGTACGCATTCCCCGTACATTTTGATAATATCCTGTAAGTCTAGAAAATCTGTTCTGTTTGTTTTTTAGTTTTTTGCTTGGGTTTTGATGATTTTGGGAATTCCGTTGAAATGTTTGATTCGATATAGTATTAGATTCCTACAAGGAAAATCAACGAGCTTCTCTTATGATTTAAAAAAAATCGGTTCTATATGAATTTCACTGGCATTCGATTTAAAAAAAAAATTAAAACTATTTTCATCAAACCTTGATCAATATTTTGAAAATTTGAAATTTTACCCCGTAAAATTTAGCACGTATTTTAAATTTAACGTAACTGACACCCAACTATTTACGTACGAGAAAAGGTTGTTTATCTTGGTTAACATTGTGTGCAAATTTAAAAAAAAAAGTTATTAGTAAGGGCCTTAATTATGTACCTTCTAAAACAGAAAAATGTAAGGTTTTTAATAAACCCAGAAAAATGTTCTTTATTAACTTTTGATTGAACAGCCATAATATCTTGAAAATATAATCCACTTGTTCCAAATCTACCAAATGATGTGACTGAAATGGAGTTATGTTTTTTTATGTAGATTTAATCAACTAGCGTAGGGTTAATGATCGCAGAAATACATAAAATAATTTATGGATTCATTTACAATTTCAACAAAAACAACACGAGGTGGCTAAAGTAGTCATTTCATTTTTTCAGTTTTAAAATTACAATCGTAGACGCCAAGAGTTAAATAAAAATGTTTATGAAAAACATAAGATTGTTTAAAAAAAACTTTAGTTTATTTTGAATAGATACGTATTAACAATCAATTCCTATGTTTTCCTAAGCTAATTGATAGTGCTCGCAAAGAAGCAAGCTTACAGTACAATAACACTGATGTAAGTATTCAGTTTTCTACGATTTATGTAAAGGTATTGTAAAATTAAACAATTTAACGTACACAAAATTTAGAATAATTCTTGGGTAATAAATACTCGAGACAAAACAAACACGTTTGAAGTTCTGCTATGCACCAGGCACCAGGCACCAGGCACCAGGCACCAGGCACCAGGCACCAGGCACCAGGCACCGGGCACCGGGCACCGGGCACCGGGCACCGGGCACCGGGCACCGGGCACCGGGCACCGGGCACCGGGCACCGGGCACCGGGCACCGGGCACCGGGCACCGGGCACCGGGCACCGGGCACCGGGCACCGGGCACCGGGCACCGGGCACCGGGCACCGGGCACCGGGCACCGGGCACCGGGCACCGGGCACCGGGCACCAGGCACAAAGCGCCCAGCGTTAGGCACCAGGCCCCAGGCGTCAAGCAAGAGGCATCAGACAACAAGCACCAGACACCAAGCGTCAGGCGCCAGGCGCCAGACACCAGACACCAAGCGCCAGGCACCAGGCGTCTGGCACCAGGCACCGGGCACCAGGAACTAAATGCCAATGAACATGTATTGTCACATCCTCGGTGATTTTTATAATATACAGAACCATTATTACATGTCATGGTAATTTTAATTTGTGGGGGAGCAATAACCGAATTATTTTTTATTTGTCTGCATAAATTAATTGGTCGTTCAATAATAACGTTTAGAACAACGTTTCGACTTGACCTGTGAGTCCAATGTGCGAAATAACGTTTCATATGGAGCTGCCCTGACAAAACATCAACTACTTCGTTGTAAATACCGGACAAGTCCCAACTTCCCAGACCAAGTGGGACTATGGCATTTCCAGTTTGGTCATGTTATTATTTACAGTGAGGCTGAAAGGAGTGTGAATGGTAAGGGGTTAAAAAGAGGAAGGTCGGACAAGTTTAGTGCCCAGATCTGACTATTCAGATCTGTTCACCAAATACGGCTAAAGACATTTCAAACAATGTTTCAATTTTGGCGTTTCAAAAATAGCATAATTTTTTTAGTGATATTAAAAAAAAAAAAAACGACGTGGATGAGCCGGTACGCGTATTTCCTTTTCCGTGTTTAATACGAGGCAACCTGCGTGTTTAATACGAGGTAACATGCGTTACAAACCCGTGCACAGAAAGATGCCGCTTGCCTTCTACTGGACACGGGTTTGGAGGAGAAATGACGTTACAAACCCGTGTTGATTTCGAGGCATGGTTGCCTCGTATTGAACACGGAAAAGAAAATACACAGCCGGTACCTTATATTAATTGATTTGTTGATATAAAAATGAACGGTATCTTCAAAACAAATTAAAATCAATTACATCTTTAAGTCAGTATTATACGCATCATGAGTCATGAGTCATGAATAGAAGAATCAAGATCAACAAGGGTTCAACGCTCTGCTATCGTTTTGGTAGTTCACCTTGTGAATATTTAACGTGATATAAATTTATTTAGCGCCAAAGAACGTAGATAAATTCTACCAGTTTGCCCGTAATCACTTATGGGCGTCCTTGAAACTGCACACTAATTTAGCTTGATTTATCTGATTCTCGGGGGTCGTCGATCTCCGCACTATTACTAGCAGTGTTTATGTAGTAAGCTTTTTTTACAACGTAACGATTTGTTTTCGGTAAATCATTAAGCGTCTCGCAGATGCAATACGCTTGGTGAAGTAACATGGTTCTGGCCGCTTCAGTTCCCAGTGTCCAATGCCGCGGGTCATCGACGTGCGACGCCACATTAGCCACCAACATTATGTAGAGACACCACTATTTTATTATTATTGTGAATGCAATGCAAAGCGTAAAAGATACCAATAAAAAAATGATTAATGACACCAAATCCAATTTGCCTGTGAGAATATTTTGTTATAATTATTATATTATTATTTTGGAAATAGGAATGTGAAGGTACGGAAATAATCCTCTTTGAATGAGATTAGCAGATTTGTATTTATTTTTAACTTTATGAGTAAAATCTCAAATTATAATATTTAATTTAGTGAAGACAATATTCGCGAAACTCAATCGAAAATCAGGACACAGACAAATCAGAAAAAGATATTGGCTCCAATGGGAGACGAACCCAGGACCCTTTGCTTACATGGCAAGTGCTCTACCAACTGAGCTACGGAACCCAAATCAAATTCGGTCACTTTTAACTGTATCATACTTCGACTAAGAACTGCCAACATTATCTTCATTTTCTCAACGCACATATTATTGGCTGCTATCTTTATATATGATTGGAGCCAATATCTTTCTCTGATTTTTCTGTCTCTAGATTTTCGATTGAGTTTCGCTAATATTGTTTTCATTTAATTAAAGATTTTTATTTATTTATTTGTAAGAGACAAACAGCTTGTACATAAAATATAGGGATAAATATATACATATACATTAAGTTCAACGAAGTCAAGCAAAAAAAATGTCCTAAGTTAAAGTTGCTTGGAGACGGAGTTTTAATATATCTTAAAATTAATTTTAGGTGAGGAGGAGAGGAAGAGGAATATAGGATAAGGATGGGAGATGCTTACAATACATTCCACACTCTTATATGATTTTTCGATCATACGCGTTACTTCTATTCGGTATATCTGAAGGGTTTTGTTAAAATTGTCTATATTGTAAAATTTTGTGTTATATTGCGCACATATACGGAGAATTGGGGATTTTTTTCTAATGTCTGCCCGTAGGCAAATGAAATAAATTGGATTGTCTTATTGATCTTGTCGGAATATGATTTTTTATTAAGTTGTTTAAGGTAAGTTCTGGCGAGTCCCGGCCATTATTTAGAATTTTAAATAACAAGATTTTGTAACAAATTAAACGTAGGGTACGAAGGGAGTGAAAATGAATAGATTCGGTGTAATTTGAAAAGCGTAAGTTTTTTTTAATAATTTGTGTGTTTTAAAAATAAGTTTTTATTAACATAATATCAAACTAATTTTGAAAGAAGCACGATCTTACGCATAACATGGAGGTTTATTGACATTAAAAACTTTTGAATTTATGTTTCTTTAACCTGGAAAGAGAAATCTGAAAGGTCGATGGTGGCCTTTATTAAAGCATAATTGTTTTCTCTTATCGATGATAAAAAGGGGTTACCTTTTATGTTGAATACAAAATTATGTTATTCCTTTAGTTATGATACTTTTCCTACTTTTAGCACCTTCCAGTATGTTGAAATATCAAATTCAAAATATTATTAGATCGTAATTGAGAATGTCGTAAAGTCGCCAGAGTTATAGATTTCAGTTTTTAAGCTTTCATTTCTAAGAGAATATATATAGTGTCCATTAATTTTTCCGAAAGCCAGGGGATTATTATATGAATCTTTGTGAATAAGAAAATGATTTTGTAATGCATTGCTCTGCATGACGGAAAACAAATGCTCTAGATAAACCAGTCAAAAGTTACTAAAGAAAAAAGCATGTATGCACCTACAGCAAAATACGAGTAATCATAATTGGATAGATTCCAGAGCGCCGTTTATGTGAAAAATCACCTCTAGGGCACTGAACAATTTATTACGAATTCTTAGCTCTATTTAATTGTATTATTTACCTACAAGTAGATACAGAAAACATACTTACCTGGAAGGTCACTTCAGATAACATATTTTAATTAGAAAGTTTATGCTTGGATAAACTATGGCATTGCGCGCAGAGGACATTATATTTACTGGAAATTGCACGATTTTCATTTGCTACCCCCATTACTGTTAGTTTACATTTACTACCCCCATTACTGTTAGTTTACATTTGCTACCCCCATTACTGTTAGTTTACATTTGCTACCCCCATTACTGTTAGTTTACATTTACTACCCCCATTACTGTTAGTTTACATTTGCTACCCCCATTACTGTTAGTTTACATTTACGAGAAGATTAGTGGCAAAAGTAGAGTTCTTTGAAGAATTTAGGACTCTTTAGGGCTGGAAAATTTTATGAAATGACCTTTACAAAAGCTTACGAATAAGAATTTTTAACATTTTTAGACAATTAGTTATTTACAATGTCGCGGGCAGTGAAGGTTTACATCGTGTTATTGCATTACTTTCTCGCACAGCAAGTACTCACCCTCACAAAGTGGCCCAATATTACTTTCTCGCACAGCAAGTACTCACACTCACAAAGTGGCCCAATATTACTTTCTCGCACAGCAAGTACTCACCCTCACAAAGTGGCCCAATATTACTTTCTCGCACAGCAAGTACTCACACTCACAAAGTGGCCCAATATTACTTTCTCGCACAGCAAGTACTCACCCTCACAAAGTGGCCCAATATTACTTTCTCGCACAGCAAGTACTCACACTCACAAAGTGGCCCAATATTACTTTCTCGCACAGCAAGTACTCACCCTCACAAAGTGGCCCAATATTACTTTCTCGCACAGCAAGTACTCACACTCACAAAGTGGCCCAATATTACTTTCTCGCACAGCAAGTACTCACCCTCACAAAGTGGCCCAATATTACTTTCTCGCACAGCAAGTACTCACCCTCACAAAGTGGCCCAATATATTGATATTACCATGACTAAATGATGAAATATTAAAAAACAAGTGTCTTGAAATGAAAGCTAAATTGGACATTTAATTAAATCATAAACACCCTTTACAAATCAAATTAAATACCTACATGATGATTAGCCAATACGTACAAATGATGAGTCCCCTACAGACCGAGTGACCTTGCTCCGTGTATACAATAATTGATTACAAATAGTGCATTCTTTTCCCGGAGTTATAATTATTGGTGGTCTAACAATAATTTGGTAATTAGTAATTTAGAAGTTTTACACGACGTAGGTTTGTCGGTACTCCCGGGTCCGGGGTGCCGCGCAAAGTCGATGACCCGCGCGGTCTAAAGATATTGCCAATAAGTAGCAATAGTTGAGAAACTCGCCACATGCGCGACCAACATTTGTATATATACACATATTGTACGAACACGTACACATTGACATATGGAACGTTCACGCCTTGCTCTCCTCGAAAAGACCCACCCCCAACCTCCTACCCCGAAGAAAATTATTTTCCTTAGGTGTTATTCTTCTGTGTGGAGTTATTGTAACAATATATATTATGTATACGTATATTTTAGAAAATGGGATGGTTTTGGCCTTGAATTTGTGAAATGTTTTCATTTAGACATATTTGAAATTATGGTTTACCTATCCCTCATACCTTTTTGAATCTCTTGAAAAACCCTCCACACAGGAACTGAGGGAAATTATTTCCTGAAGTTAATGTAAAAAATATCCATATTTTTGAGTTGAACAGTGATTGTACTGATTATACAAGTTTTATTTTTGAATTTGTTCGATAATTAAATTTCCTTTAGATTTGTGAGTTCTATAGAAATAATAATTGAATTTATCGTAATTGATTTGGATTTCCAAGCATTTCGTTGAATTTAAATTGTATTTAGTAATTATAACACTATTGTAATAATTAGTTGAGGGTTTGCCTTAGCCAAACCTAACGACTGATTAATGATGCTGACACGCGAAATACTCAATCAGTGCAAAACTGCAAAGCCAATGTAGGGTGACCATTCTTCTCATGACAACGAATAATTTCTGTAAAAAAATCATATTAAAAATATATTCTTACAGAACAACTAATGTCAATTCCAAATTCCATAGGTTTTAGTATTATGACGCATTATAAATATCGATCGTCCAGCTAATTAGTTAGACACAAAGATATTAAAATATAAGAGATGTGCTATCGGCAGTTTTTATTGGGTGTAACTGTGTTTTCTGGCGTCGCGTCACCGATGTTGTTGACCAATACTAGTGCACACCTTAAAAAAATCAACTAAATGAACGAATTCTTTCCGTATTCAAAACTATATTGTGAACCAATACTACTGCACGCCTTAAATAAAACCATATAGAATATTTGATGTATAAAATACAGACACGTGTAAATATTACGAAATTGATGGTGAAAGTTCGAATATTGCTTACCTTATTATCTCAAAACTTTGTATTTGGAGGTGTTTAAATAATGAAATGATGAATGGTTTCAAAAAAAATTATGGATTCATCAAATTAACTATAATTAAAAACTATATAATTACAGGCCAGTTGCTTCATAAAACTGAAATAATCGCAAAACTTGCATAGAACTTAAACAGAACGTGAAAATTAACTTAAAATATTTGATGATTCGTCAAATTTTTAGAAACAACTCGTCCTAATAAATCGATTTTAAAAATCATATCCAACCATAGACGACATACAATTTGATAGAACATTGTAATGTAATGACTGCGGCAGAGCAGGGCTCAGCTCAGGATTATGGGCATATTTCTCTGTCAAGTGGGTGGGAATTGGGAAAATCATAAGAAGATGCACTTTGATAATCTTGTAATATAAGCCAAACATGAATGCACAATTAATACAAGAAGGACATACCGGATGGACTCCTGGACATGCTAAACTAACTTATGAACGAGGAAAACTAACGCCGGATGACAACTGACATCTTGGTTCGTCTAGCGAACGGTCCTGGCGGGTCTTCCAGCGTCAACCGCCGAGGACAACGTGGAATCCAGGGAGCCTAGATCCTCCTTCTATGTGACACATCCAAGGAGCGTCTCCCGTCTCAAATTGTCCCATCAATTCCCGTCCGAAGGCACGTGGCCCAACCGGTCTCCAAGACTTACGGTTTCAATTACAATTTCAATTTTACGGTTTCTCAACCATCCTGGACTTCATGACGCGGGGTCACACAGGCAATCCAGCCACCATTCACTTCAAAGCCACGAGTCCCAAAAACATTACCACCCAAATGGCCAACTGCCACCACGGGAAAAACTAAGTGGGATTTACACATCCACCAAAAAGCGCACTGTGCACGAACCACTCGTGTTACTCAAAAACACCCCGCGTCCTCTTTGCGAAAAAATAAACTCTGATTTACATGTTTATCGGAGATTAAAACACCTCTATGGTGAGTGACTAATTCACCAACCGCTAGCCCAAAAGCTGTCGGGGAGGAAGTGACCATAAACAAAAACTCATTTTTCTTCCCAAGGAAAATTGCCAGTCTCCAAAAAAATTACCATAGACAAAATAACCAAATAGGCAAGAACTGCACCAGTCACATAATATTTATGTGACAACATCCCATCAGGGAAATGGGAACAACTCAATTTGCGCGAACGCGGGATCCGGCGTTACCGCCCCCTCTGTGTATTTTCAATACATTAATCCGACAGTATTCAGGCAACTCGCATTGAAATAACACTATTCAGTCCTCGAAAATAAAATCTGCTTATGAATTAGATACTAGTCCTTTCTACAATGGCGCTCAAATTGCTGCCCGCGTTAAACATTTAACCACAAATCCCAAATCAGGTAAACAAAAGTTCAGCTTTGTTTCCAAAATTGAATATCGTGTTAATCGATTGGTTTATGAAAAAAGTAAACAAAAAATTCTTATCAATATTTTGTTTAATTACTAATCTCCCAAAATATTGTAAAAATGACAACATTATTACGTAGTTATTATTCGCCGGCAGGCACTGTTCAGCATTTAAATAATTGTATAGTTGATTAAACAGGTTTGTACATAAATAATAATAATATTTGGATGATTTGTGAAGATAATTAATACCTAATTAAATATATTTCGCAAATAACGGTCACCACACACAACTCGTAGTAGTCTTGTACTGTGAACGTCCTTGCTTATCAGCCGGGTGCAATGCTCCCTTGAAGTCAATTTATTCATATCTGCTTTACTATAGTTTTATTGACGGTTCCAATACTCTCTACATCTACCTAAACATTATGTAGACACGTTCTTCTTATTTGCGGTTTCCCCAAAAAGTATTAACTTAAATACAACTATTTATTTTATATCTACGCTTCTTGGGAGTCTCACAAATAAAAAATAAAACACTTTCTGCAAGTTTATACCTCTATGTACTGAAGCAGGTACTGTATTCTTCTTTTAGCTAGAAACTTAATTTTAGAGTCTTATAAACAACGAATAAAAAAATACTTAAATTCAGTTGCGGAATCATGTTTGTCTGAGTATCTTAAGTTCTTAAGTCTGCTGAATCCATTTTATTATTCAAGCCAGCCTTAACTTGCTGGCTAACTTTAACTAGGTAGATACAATAACTGTGACTGGTTCAGTGAAAAATATTTCTTCAAGTTTGAAATCGTCCTGCTCATTTGAATTTGGTATTATGGTACCTTAGTACCTACCTGCCTGAAGAATGTTTAAAAACATTAATGTTATTGAGACAGGGATGTTTTTTTGGACAAAATGTGTAATTTTAAAAATAATTATGTATTTAATTTGGCGTATACTTATAAATCTTATAAATTCAGAAGAAAATTAGATTTTGGTTTATTACAAGAGAAAATTTGAAACCAATTTTTTGGAAGTGAGCTCTACTGTTCACAGAATTACTAGTTAACTAGTAACACGATATTACCAAATTGTAATTATCTGTAGATAATATATTTTGCTAATCCACATATTTTCTTACACATTATGGTTAATTGCTTCATGAGGTAGTTGCAGAAATCAACAATTATTTTTCAGAAAAATCAGAAAATCAGTTAGTGCCTAATTTCTCATTAATAAAGCTAATTTATAATAAAGAACACGTTAGTAATAATTATTATTGATTCAGTAATTTATTTATTTATTGTCTACATTAATTTATATAATGTACATATTCGTTTCATTCTGAATGTCAACTTGTTTAAAAATTGTCATGAATAAAGTTTTGCAAAATTGCGATAAGATTAATTTTGAAGCTTTAATGATCAACATTCACGTATCAAGAGTCAAGAAGACCTTGACATTTTAGGCCAAGATCCCTAATTTATACAACATGTGACATTTTAATAATATTTTCGAATGTTTCCACGATAAAGGGCAGAGTTCAGGCGTGCGGCTGGCTGAACTTGTTTTTAAAAAATTTAAAAAAAAAAAAATAGTTATCTGTCACATCTAAATGCAATATCAGCAATAATATCAGCATGTTTTGCTGAATGATTTAAATGAAATGTCGTCGACCTCAGTTCGTACAATGAACCATTATAAAAACTGATGCATCTAAAATGTCTTCATAGTATGATGTACATGTACATATACATTTACATTGTTGTATTTATTAGAAAGACGCTGGAATGAAAGGCACGTGATTATTTTTGTATTTAAAACCAGAGGTTCTATCTGAAATGAAATGTTGCTTGAAATGGTTTTTCCTCTAAGTTTAGAGAACAGTTCTGATTAGCCAGTTACTTTCCGATTCCCTTCTCCCTCCACTTCACAACCTGTTTTAACTACACAACAATTTTCAAAATTGGGGATATCATTGTTTTCCTGGCTCCCCAGCAATTACTGGTAGTGAAAAGAGTATTGTATTGTCCTAACCCTTCCTTCTTTCAAACAGATCGAATTTAAGAAGATTAAAAAAAATATGCGCAAGTAAAACGAATGACAAGCTATCAACTAACTGTTTTTGAAGTGAAAACTTCTTTAGTACCGATGTTATTTGGAACTCGATGAAACTGAAGCGAGCGACACTAAAAAGAGACAAACACATACATCTATGGGATTTAGCTTGCGAGAGAATGAGATAGCAATAAAATATTTATTAATTTAATGGGTACTCGGTTCCAATATAATACGATGAATCCACGTTCCAACGCAAGTATCTTTCGTATAATGGTATAAACCGCCCGACAAACCTCAGCGGCCAGACATTCAGCGGACCAAGGGTAGAATCCTACGAAATCGAAAAAATAAATTATTGTCAAATCAATATCCAATGTTCAAACCACTCGAAAATGAACAGGCAAAGAAAATATAAAAGAAAGCGACATCTCGCGACTCCGAAGAAGAAAACGCAAATACTAATAGATGACCAAATGTATAGGAAAACGTGCATTGGAATTCGACGACAAAAATATGGAAAAAATCATCCTTTTACATTGATTAAAAAAGTCCTTCGTAGTCTCCCCACTCTTGTCTATTTTGATTTTCTGAAGGTTTAACTTCTACCGCGTGTGAATTGCACACTATGATTTTTTTAACATTCTTTTTCTTCTGTACATTAAACTGTGATTCAGCACGTGAGTGGTTTAGTCATGTTCGGTACTTTACTGGCAAGCGTTCAGATGAGTTCAAGAGTTCGGTACTTTACTGGCAAGCGTTCAGATGAGTTCAAGAGTTCGGTACTTTACTGGCAAGCGTTCAGATGAGTTCAAGAGTTCGGTACTTTACTGGCAAGCGTTCAGATGAGTTCAAGAGTTCGGTACTTTACTGGCAAGCGTTCAGATGAGTTCAAGAGTTCGGTACTTTACTGGCAAGCGTTCAGATGAGTTCAAGAGTTCGGTACTTTACTGGCAAGCGTTCAGATGAGTTCAAGAGTTCGGTACTTTACTGGCAAGCGTTCAGATGAGTTCAAGAGTTCGGTACTTTACTGGCAAGCGTTCAGATGAGTTCAAGAGTTCGGTACTTTACTGGCAAGCGTTCAGATGAGTTCAAGAGTTCGGTACTTTACTGGCAAGCGTTCAGATGAGTTCAAGAGTTCGGTACTTTACTGGCAAGCGTTCAGATGAGTTCAAGAGTTCGGTACTTTACTGGCAAGCGTTCAGATGAGTTCAAGAGTTCGGTACTTTACTGGCAAGCGTTCAGATGAGTTCAAGAGTTCGGTACTTTACTGGCAAGCGTTCAGATGAGTTCAAGAGTTCGGTACTTTACTGGCAAGCGTTCAGATGAGTTCAAGAGTTCGGTACTTTACTGGCAAGCGTTCAGATGAGTTCAAGAGTTCGGTACTTTACTGGCAAGCGTTCAGATGAGTTCAAGAGTTCGGTACTTTACTGGCAAGCGTTCAGATGAGTTCAAGAGTTCGATGCTCGATTGTTCAATGAGGGATGTTTCACCTGTAAAATAAAATTCAATGTCATTGTCTGCCGTTCAGTATAAACTATAAACCAACATTAATGACGTTTCCAGGAATCGCTGATATAACAATCAGGGTAATAATACCATTATTATCAGGGTAATAATGGTATTATTACCCTGATAATTCCAACAATCTGTTGGAATTATCAGGGTTTATGTACCGAGTACACATACAGGCAGAGTTGGGTACATAGCAACTATACTAATAGCAGCGTCATAACTGCTAACAACGAAGATAACACAGGCGAGAGTCTGGACCGCGTCTGTTCTAGCGGAGGTCAAAGTGAATCATAAAAACAACTCCGCTTCAAACACGCACCGGGATCTCTTCCATACAACATTATTTTGTTTGTCTCCCAAATACCCTCCGTAATCAAGTCTGCGTTTATTTAACAACCGACTACTCATAACACAAATAATTATTCTAAAATTGTAAAAATCGTGGATACTGATTACAGTAATGCACGTAATGACTTATAAGAATGCAATGATACTTTTATTATATTTGTACTTAAGGCGATCGACTAGTACAGGAAAAAATCGAAATCGGAATTCACGCCCTTTTATGGGAGGAGTTTAAAAATACTTAAGAAAAAGCTTTTGGAAAGGTTGGAAAAAATATTTGAGATTTTTTTTTTCATGTTGATTTCGTAAAGGCCTGTAAAAAACATTAATTCCTTATTTATGCATTGTTTATTGTAATAAAACGGAATTTTTAAATTGGTTTCACGAAAATAAGGGCGCGGAGCATAACACGTCTTCTCTCCGCTCCGTTCGGAGGAGTAATGACAGAAAATCGGGGCGGCTGCCAGTCGTTCTTCGGTGGACGGTATAAGGTTCACTTTGATATAACAAATTCGTCGACTGCCGTATTGTCGCCGTGATGTCAAAAATACCAACGCGAAAATGCATATTATATTTTATTTTGTGAGGTTCGGGCGTAAATATAATTTTTTTTCGCGATAATTATATAAGAAATTGAATTTGCTACATTATGCAATAAAACCATATCCGAAAAGTGTTTATAAGTAGGAGAGTTTTCAGTTAAAAATGTTTTTTATAGACCTAATACTTTATTTTTTTCTAAGCTTATTAAAAGACTTATTAAAAAAAATGACCGATATTTTTAAGGGCCAAGGTATGTTCTACACGCAGTATTTAATTGAAGCATCTATACTTTTAAGCGGTCAAATTTTCAAAACTAAATCATACGATTTTGTATGATTTTGCATTATTTAGTATGGCTTCATCTTAATACACTGAGCCTGGAGGCGCATTGACAAGCGATAGGTCCATGTCCCGAATATGACAAGAGGAAGAAGATGATGTTGATTGATGATTACGCTAAAATAATATTTGCCTTTTGGCTTCCAACACAACAACAAAAAACAACACAACACAACAACAAAAAAACAGAGTGTGCACTGTGCAATTCACGCTCGGCAGAAGTGAAACCTTCAGAAAACTAAAGTAGACAAGAATGGGGAGACTATGAAGCACTTTTTTTCAATGTTTCTATATTTTGTTGTCGAGTTCCAGTGCACTTTTTCCTATACATTTGGTCATCTTATTATTTGTGTTTTCTTCTGACGACGCTTTCTTTTGTGTTTTCTTTGCCTGTTCGTTTTGGAGTGGTTTGAAGATTGGTTATTGATTTTACAAAAAAAATTTTTTTTGGACTTCGTAAGATCCGATCCTCGGTCAGCTGAATGTCTGGCCGCCAAGATTCCTCAGGCGTATACCACATGGCTACAGGAGGATTTATCATATTATATTGAAACCGAGTTCCCGTAAAATAAATACATATTTTATTGCTTTCTCATTCTCTCGCAGGCTAAATCCTATAGATATAGATGTACGAGTATGTGTTTGTCTGTTTTTAGCGTCGCTCGCTTCCAATTCATCGAGTTTCAAATCACAACTGTGCTAAAGAAGTTTTCACTTCAAAAACAAAGGTATTATAACGTAAATATAAGTAGCGTAACACGGCATAATACCCCAAAAATAAATCATTATAACACTTTTGGCTTCTAAAAAATTTAATATCATATCCGAACATGTAGTTGTTTCCATTAGTGGGAAACAACTCAGCACGGGAAAACCACCCAGTGAGGCCCACATTATCAAATACATATGTGAAATAAAAACAAGTTATTGTATCAAATCAAAAGTAGTAACGACTCAACTCATTGAAATATCTGCTTTTGAGAAACACGTTGAAAGAGGACAAAAATGCATCATGCGTTTCCTTAGAAAATCGTTTAAATAATAATTCATATGAATTAAATATTTTTTTAAACGTTTGAATTACTCCGAATTTTTTTTACAAACTAATGCGAGTTTTAAATAATGAAAACAAGTTTTGCTTATTAGCAAATTAATTAAAATAATCTTTCGGTTATTCTTCGAAAAACTAGGTATAAATTATAAATAATAATGATTCTTTAATTTAGAAAGACAAAAACTCTTTTAATGGAAACACAAGGCTTGTCTAAAACCATTGCATAAACAATATTTTTTATTTATTTAGTATTATTAAGTGCGCTTTATTATATGAAATTTAAAAAAAACGGATTTTGTAACCCAAAACAGGGGTCACGTTCAAGAGGAACGGTAGTGCAAACTTTTTCTTAAAAAACTTAATTTATGATTCGAGGTTAAAATACTCAACTAAACTGAATAATTATTTTTAATCAATTAGTAGGTATAGCAAATATATAGTACAGATGCGAGCTACTTTATTTATTTTTGTCTAAAATTTTAAAGTAGTGCATTGTTTCTCATGATTTTAGATGCGTCTTCGACAATTTATTTTGAGTTAATGGTAATTATTAAAAATCTAATCTCGCCCCGACCACTGTATTAATATAATGAAATACAAAATAAAAAATGAGACATTTAAAAAAGTTTTTAGAATGAAATAAAAATTTATACTAGACAAATTTATGGGTAACCTGACAACTCAGAATCAACCCAACTCAAACACCTCATATGAAAAATCATTTAAAGTGATGAAAATATTAAAAATTGGTTTTTACTAGGTTACGTTAGGTTAGATTATAGGCTATTTTCCTTTTTTTCATATCTCTAAATGAATTTTCAAAGGTGTTTAGTTGAGGTGATTCTGAGTTGTCATGGAACCAAATGTGTGTCCCCGAAGCGTAAAACTGTAGTTTTTCATTTATGTTTACGCGCAACAAAATGCTTTTTTAAATCTTTAAAAAAAAATAATAGATAAAAATATAATAATCATCGTATAAATTATATTTCATCATATTAGGCAGAGCAAATTATGTTTTAATTGACCATCATTAACTCACAAATAATTGCAAAATTTTTCGTATATTTTATAATGGTCCGATGCTCTGTGGGGAACCCGCTTGCACAGCGCGGGTGTAAACTGTGCGCCCTAAAGTTAAAGCCTTAATTTACGGATTTCAATACTTCGTTTGTATGGAAACACTACGATAATTTAAAAAATAAATAAATGAAATAGCAAATATCATAATTAAGTTTTGTATGAAAAAGACAGTACAGCCGTTCCTCTTAGAATTGTTTCTACAGTGCTGCAATGCAATGTTGATAAAATAAATGTCAAAATATACAGTTTAATATAAAAAAAGCAATAAGATGAGAACAAATTTACTAAATTTACAAAACAATTAACAAAAGCACAGAAAAAAGATAACAACATGAAAAGATAGAAAACAGGATGAATTTTATGAAGAATTCTGCCCAATCGGTGTTACTCCTATTTCGTACCTCTTGGGTCTGCTATCGGGCTGTAGTAAAGCGTCCTTAATTTTCGCAATTATTTGTTGTTGGTATTTTTATGAAATGTAATCAAAAATATTATAGTATTCTAAAAAAAATATATATCGTACCTATATGTTACTTTACCTATATTTTACAAAGTTTCTGATCAATGGGTGACAATAATATAATAATTATTGGTAAGTACAGGTCATTGGAAAATAAAATATGTAGGCTGATGCGACCTTTGTAATTGGGAGTTTAAGAGTTCAAAGACGCAATAACTCCAACAGCCGGACTTCTGTTGTCCGTCAAGTGAAATAGCATTGCGCTACGATAGTGGACTTGTTGTTCAATCATTGCAAATATCGCGTATAAGAGTCGACGCCCTCAAATTAATTTGACCTTTTAATTTTACAATATGCAAACACTCCGAGTAAGGAGCACCCGAGACTGATAAAAATTCTGATGGGACTATCACACCTACATAATACTATGAAACATGTTATGGTTTTCGCGTATATAATTATTATGTTTAATGCGTAACAAAAAAGTCCAAATAATGTATAATTTATGCAAAGTTTTATGAGCTTTCAGGGTTTTGCAACGGTGTATACTAATCTCACAAAATATTAAACCTAAGATCGGTTTGCTTAGTTGTTAGGTTCGTTGATTGGTGGGAGGAGTTTAAATTATGTAGGGTTATTCGCAACTTGTGAACGTTTGTTTTTCTTTAAAAATAGTCAATATTTTATGTAAGTAAGAACTGATAAAATCTTGATTTCAGGCAAGAATTGAAAATGGTCCTTATGCGACCAGGTACCGCGTAAACAACCCTTAGTTTCGTTAAGCACGTATATTATGTTTGAAATAAATAAAAATAAACAAATTACTTAGTCCTTTAAATTGCAAGCTTCTGCGTCTGCAATTAAAAGGACTGAAGTGGATTCGACTTTTTAAATAGAAAACATTTCCAGCTACGTCAAATTGCACGATAAATCAATATTGCACTATCGGTTAAATCCTAAATCCTATGATAAAGTTGTTTAGATAAACGCTAAGGTCAATGAAATTGGTAATCCAATTGTAGGTATGTAACAAATCTTTTTAATTTCGAGCGTATATTGATAGTTATTCAATCTCGAATACTTTCTCTTTACCGCATAGATTCGTACTTTACTAATATGAGGCGCCCTCACCTGCTATTGGTTAGATTTTGCACCCGCCGCTCAGCCATGCAGATGTATATAAGCGCATGTGGTTTCTCGAGAAAGTTAAGTTGCCTCCCGGTTCTACCTGCGCATCTTCAAGGAAAAATCTCAGATCTGAAATGCGTTCAGCTAACCCAAAGTGAAAACTTGAACCTTTTGCTCAAAGGTTTAACGATCGGCTGAAGGAACAATTAAATTTCCTTTGGGTTAAAGTACCCATAAAGAAAATGATAGTTTCGTACCCTTTTACTATTATTGAATTGTTTTTTTGCAAATTGATTGTAGGTACTTACTCCAAAAAAATAATAATTGTATTTGCCGTAAACTAATTGTGCATTTTCTTTAAAATTATTTTGTTACAGGTCAACATTGCTGAAAGTCTGGAGAAGATGATAAACAATGTAAATGAATGCATCGTTTTATAGAAATTCATGGGTATGGAGACAGAATATATCTCATTATTATTTATTTCTGTCCAGGAAAAATTAAATTAATTATTATTCTTTGTTTCTTATGAACTCGTCCGAGTTCAACTAACGTCCGAGCACGTTTCATGACCTACCGTAACACGGCCATTAAAAACATTTCTATTTATAAACAAATAAATAATAAATAACTTATCAACACTTAACACTCGCGTGTGTTATTAACCTAATATTAGAAATAATTATTATGTAAATTTTAAAACATTTATTACAAACTGCAGGAATTGAAAAAAATCACCGTATTTCGCAGACATACTATTTAGATTTAGAACTTAATTAATTTTCAAAAAGTTTCAGAATTTAAAAATATTTACGTGCAACAAGTTGACTTCGTAATATAAATATGTAAATAGGCATAGATTTTTAGATTGCATTTTTTCTTCCCCAATGCCTTCTATAGGGCGCCCTGAAAATATAATTTTCAATGCCCTACAGAGAAGTACCCGGTTACTGAAATCTTGTCAGATAGGTACTATATTTCACTCACGACATAATATTATGTCATTTACATCCCGTGCTACGATCATTTGAAGTTTCTCTTGAATGTTTAAAGTGACAATACGATATTTTTTGAAAACCTTTAAATTTGACTAGCGTTCTGCCCAAAGCACCCAACGGAGGTGATTAAAATTTATTATTATTACTAGCTGACCCGACGAACTTCGTAATGCATCAGAATCAATAAATGTTGAATTAAATTCAGTTTTTTTACTAAATTAAAAATTACACAATGAAGCAATTATGGATGCGCTACTGTCGGTGTTTTGTTTCTGTCAGTATCAGAGATATCGTTGTGCACGGATTTTTTGTGATTTTCTTACTTTTCCACTAAAGTACGGGAATTTGGGAGGCGGGTACAGGTGTCGCCGCCCGGGGAACCATTTATTGGATAACCAATACCTCTGACATAGGTCACCCCAAGTGGTTCGCTACGTTTGGTGATTTAGCAGGGGTGCCCGGGTTCATGGGGTGAAGTTTTTCCGGGTCTTGGCGGCGGATGCTTCTGCCCACCTGCTGCGTGGCGGGACGGATCAAGAGATACTGGTTGAGGGAGGCCATTTGAACTTTCCAGCCGGACTCTCTCGATCCATTGCCTTGCGCTCGCACCGCAGTTCGAGGGATGGATTCATACGTCCGTCACTCCCGGACACTCTGACCCCCAGATTCCTACCCACCCGATTCCTTTTTCCTTCCCAGAACTTCCTATCCTCCCCTTCCTTAAAAAGACCCTCCACACAGCATCCCCTAAGATAATATAGGTCCTGAGACAAATTATTTTCCTCAGGGCCTCCTGAGTGGAGCTTATGTAAAAAATGCGTTTCATTTCAGAGATTTATTACAATTATTTTATTTTTCCTTTGGAGGGGCTGCAGACACACGTCTACCGTTTGTCTCATTTTCGACTATTGACATTTAGTGTGTAAGAAAGAGGGCAGCATTATATGATTAAGAACAAATGCAAAATAATCAGCGCATTTGAATTTGACGTTTTTGAATTTTTGTAATTCACGCACAGTTCAATATTATACCTATCCAATATTGCTGCAGTTCTTTCAAAATATGAGAATTCGTTCCATACAAAATGTACGAAAAAAATAATCTTCATCATAACTTTCTTTTTCGAGAATTTTTTCAATGTTTTAATAGTTATTATGTTATCCGGGGCGGAGACAAATCCAACAAAACAAAGATCGTCAAAATCGGTTCGGCCGTTCTCGATTTATAAATACCGACCTTGTTTTATATATTAAGATTATTTTTTTGTGTTTCTGAAATGTGGGTATCAAAATTACCACTTATTAGATTTTAAATCAAAATAAAATTACAGATCAATATTATAAATCTTAAAAATCATTTTACATCAGCGCTTTTAAGCACAGATTATGGAAATTACTCTTCATTTCAAGAATTATTACTACAAGAAAAAACTATTTACGTGCACAAAAGAGGTTATAAGGTTCTTAGTTTAGGAAAACTGAGTAATTCATGCGTCTTTTGTCAAATCTATATAACAAAAAAAATGGCGGTAAAGGAAACTTTTTGTACGAGAAACTTTGAACTTCATTGAAAAAAATAATTTAGGCGTCTTCTACTGTCTATCCAAACTTTATTATTTATCTCTTAATTAAGTAATTAAGTTGAAGTGCAATTTCCAAAACCTGTGTCTAATAAAAGTCCGGCGGCTTGTGGAATATTTACCCAAATTTACAAGACAAATTATTGCTAAAGCTATGGCTAGGTATTGCTACCACAATAAAAAAATTAGTACCAATTGAATAAATTTCAAGAATATTATTCCAAGCTGCGCTTACTGAAAAATGGATTTTTTTCTCTTTATTATTCCTCAAATTTAATCATATTTTGATTTCTTTGATTTCATATTTTAATTTAATTTCTGTAATATTGTATAACTTTTATCTTTATAAAAATAAAAATATCAATATTCCTAATTTTGTCATGATACTTTCATATTATTAATTAAAATGAATCTAAACATCGAGGTAAAATAATTATAACATAAATAATCATAAATAAAAAATTTAAAAAATATTAATTCGACAATTCCCATTTTTCCGCCTTGCTCCTTTGCTGCCGCCTTCCATTACTATTATTATTTTTTAATTAAATTGTTACGGTTATCATTATTGAATTATAAGTTAATCTTGCCTACCCCAACTGTATTATCCTTGTGGGTATCATAAACCGAAACTTAATATTATGGAATGAGAGTACCAGTAATCATTGTAAAACCTAACCTAGCTACCCTTTGATTTTTTTCACGAAAACGGTACTATAAAAATAATTTGTTATATTGTTATGCATTTTTCAATTGAAAACTTTGGATATAGATTAGGACTTTCTTCATCATCGTACCTTTTCAGGAGTATTACTAGTTACTGTGGCGATTGATTTCGCTATTACGGTGGATATTATTTTTGAGAAATTCATCTAGGTTTATTGTCGTGTTTGAGGAAAACATAAGTTTAGATAAAAGTTTGTTGTTTTTGCGAAAGTTTGGAAGGTAATTCCAACAACAATTACAACAACATTATAATGAAGTGCTGATTGCACGAGCTACTATTGTTGTTTTTGCGACACAGAAAAAACAATAACACAAAACAGATTAATACATATGAATTAATATTAATTGAGAGTCTGATATTGTGAAGTAGACGACGCGCACGCTTCGCTCACGTGGTGCGGTGACAGTTGACAATGACAGTTACAGTGACAGTGACATTGACATTCATCTTCGTATGTGACGGTTACCTAACAAATTATATTCATTACAATAACAGGCAAGCTGGAAGATGGTAGGTAGTCTAAACATCACCATAGGGGCCCGGACAATGTACGGTGTACATTATAGCCTAATAACTTTTAACTAATAATAATAATTCGATAATTTGTAGAGCGCCGTTTTTGTGAAAAATCACCTTAAGAGCGCTCTGAAATTTATTAAGAATTCTTAGGTTCTATCTATCTAGATACAGAAACATACTTACCTGGCAGGTCACTTCCGATAAACACACTGTCTTATAAATAACCGATAACAAATATCTAGAAGCTGATTTTACTTTAATTTAAGAAATATATTTGTGATGATGGCAGATTGAAATTTCCAACTAGAATCACCTGTTCAGCCCTTAATTAATAACATGTAATAAAATGCTATTTATTTTGTAATCCATTGTAACAAAATTTTGAATTAGAGGCTGATATCAGGTTAATGTCACATTTAACCACCTCGAAAATGAGTCTAGTTTTTGCACTGTTAATTCGTGGTGGAATTCCATTGTAATAGAATTGAAATTAAAAAACTTTTTCACTTTGTTCCACTTATTTATTATTATTAGGACCGGTTTCATCCTACTACGGACATTTTCAGACTGGTAGTTGAAACTCTGATGCTATTGATTTTATACAAACTTAGGCAGGGGTACACAACATTGTCTATGTATAATGAATAATTCTATTTTGTTAATTTAAGGTATTATAAGTTATTTAGTTAATTTAGGGTACATAAGGTAATTATAAAGGGTATTTTTAAAAATTATGAATAATGTTACATAGTAAGTAAATATTTTTAGTTCACATGAATATAAAAGACTTTATATACTTAAAAAGGTTTGTGATTTCTGAAATTTTATTTTTGTAATGTTGGGATATTCCCTCCTTGTTGCTTAGGGCTTATTGTCAAATATTGGTAGCACTAAAGTAATTATTATTAATAATAATAATAATTGGATAATTTATAGAGCGCCGTTTTTGTGAAAAATCACCTCAAGTTATTGTTAGGGTTCTCCACATATTTGGGTTATTACAGTTTTAAAGTACATACTTAAATTATACCACTGCTCTCTGAAGTAAAATCATCATTAATTTACCCATTATAATACACTTAGAATAATTTTTAATATCCCAAATTTACAAAAATAAAATTTCAGAAATCACAAACCTTTTTAATTATATAAAGTCGTTTATATTCATGTGAACTAAAAATATTTACTTACTATGTAACATTATTCATAATTTTTAAAAATACCCTTTATAATTACCTAATGTACCCTAAATTAACAAAATAATTTATAATACCTTAAATTAACAAAATAGAATCATTCATTATACATAGACAATGTTGTGTACCCCTGCCTAAGTTTGTATAAAATCAATAGCATCAGAGTTTCAACTACCAGTCTGAAAATGTCGGTAGTAGGATGAAACCGGTCCTGGTAATAATAAATAAGTGGAACAAAGTGAAAAAGTTTTTTAATTTCAATTCTATTACCTCGAAAATCATAACTAATTTATAAACAATAAACGTCAAATAATAATAAGATTAAGTATGGAAAATTAATACTGTTTTTCATTATTATTTTTAATTGGTAAACTAATGTTTAAGACAAGTTGGTAGAGCAGCTGACCGGATATCAGAAGGACGCGGGTTAATGTCCCGTCGGCGGCATTTATCTTTTCTCGGGAGATTTTTTCAATGTTGATGAGTGTTTCAGGCTAATAATTATTGCTTATAATAAATGTTTTTAAATTAACAAGTAATTGACAGATAAAAATCAACCCCTTTTCAAGTTCACAACTTATTTAAAATTTCGCAATGAATCATAATATATAAAAATGAATGCCTGTTTCACTTGGTCACGTCATAACTTCAGAACGACTTTACCTATTTAATTCATCTTTTAAAAAAAAATTCTAATACTTTGTAAAAGGTTCTTACGGAAAGAAAAATTAAGAAAATTTGATAATTTCAGAAAACTTAGCAAACTATTTTAACTTCGCACATTTGACAGTTAGCGCGTTTGATGAATGTCAATTTAGCAGGCAGCAAATTTTTTTTATATGAATTAAATTACCTACGTTAGGTACCGAATTTGGTTGATTGTTCATATAATATACAAATGAATATTTTTGTAATATACGAAAAATGAAAATTTGAATAAAAAAATTGTAATAGGTGGCACTCGAGATGTTTGAAAACTGAATGTATTGGCATTGAATATATGGAACGTGGGAAGGAGGGTTGCGGGACGGGGGAGCGGGAGATGGGAGAGGGTGGGCGGGGAAGGTGGAAGGGGATCGCGGGAGGGGAAGGGGATGCGGGAGGGAAACGGGGACGCACGGGAAGGGACATGCAGGGAGAAATAATTTATTTCTTTGAATAGGAGGATTAAACTATCGTACGAAGAATTTAAAAATCTTTGAAGAAAAAAAAGGAAAAATATGAATGAGGGAAATGTGAGGTTAGTTTCCACTAAAAAGTAATTGGGCACAAAGAATAACCTTTTGTAAATCATAATTTAATTTTTGAAAACTTGATCCCTAAAGAACGTCGGAACATCGGATTAAAAAATAATAATTTTATAATTTCACAATAGAACTTAACATGATATCGCTATGGTGTTTCTTTAGTTCGTTATTTTTGCGCGGGATAAACGAAAATAACCCTATAGTCCAGTCAGCGGGGGATAAAAAAGGGCTTCACTTTGCAAAAGGTTAGGTAGTAGCGATTTTGATATATGTTATTAAGATTGGGACTCTAAGGAAAAAAAAAAGTTTTCGATCTTGTCGAGCTCGACCCGCCATCTTGGATTGAAGGTGCCGAAATTTGTTTTTTTCAAAATAATTGTGAAGTGGTTTATCTTACAACCAAATCGTGGAAAGCAAACTTGAAGACAACTAAATTACCTACATTTTTTGCGGAGAGTTTTTTTTTGTAAGTCTAATAGGTAACGAGTTACAGCGGTTGAAAGAAGAAAATTTTGACAAAAAATCGTAAAACTCAAGTTTTCTTGATAAATTTTGTAAGAACATATTACACAATATCATTTTAACGTATTTCCACAACACAATATAATTATATGGCAAAATTTCTTTCAAATAACAGTAATTTTTCGTGTTACATAGAGGAGAGAAAGAGACGGCAACATACCGCGTGCCTGCATTCCTCACTGCAGCGTCGCCAGCTCAGCATCTATATTGCTACAGGCTAGGATCACACTATGACAAACCCTACGTCATCGAGTGCACAGATGAAACTACTTTGTAGTGATAATGAACATTTAGTAAGCCTTAAAAAATCTTGTCTGCCAGTGCGTCTTCGTCGAGTACATGAATTAAAAGAACATGATGCAAAACCAGAAGACATAGCAGATTCAGGAACACGCTTGCTTGTTGCTTTGTACGGGGGTGACATGGATGAACAAACCTTTGAAGAAGTCCGCTACCAACTTATCGCAAAGTCGACAACAAAAAGCAAATTCAATCTTCCCCTTGCCACCAATGAATGGCGCTGCATGGTACCATGCATTTAGGACATATCATCAAGTCCAAAATGGTATGGAAAAAAATCCAGAAAACTGGGGCTGGAAACGTGGCACCAATGGGCTTGTTTAAGAAAGAATGACAAAGATGCACCCGAGACTTCATCAAGATATTTTGTTAATGGAAGCCCAGAAGCGCCATTTCGAAATCTACTATCGCTGGAATATCTGTGGAATAGACCTACTGACCTTAACATTGTCAGAAGATCCCTACAGGCTATAAGAGAGGTGTTTGCAAAACAATGAGAATAAATCTAAAATCATGATGCAAACCATAACCCCACACCACAGAATAAAAGATAAAGTTTAAAATTTAAAGACACTTATAATTTCGAAGTGGTCGAAGAGTTTACATACCTGGGCTCCATCATAACGCAGGACAACGAAAACCCAGTAGAAGTAAGAAGTGCATCACAGCCGCTAAAAACACTTCGGTACTTCGCGTTATTGCCAGTGTTCAAATCCCGCAACGTCCATAGGAAAACCTTATATAAAAACAATTATTAGAACGGTCTTGGTCTATGGATGTGAGGCGGGAACACTAACAGCGAAGTCTGCGAAACAGTTGGACGCCTTCGAAAGAAAGGTACTTCGAAGAATCTTAGGAGCGCGAGCGGTGCGAGAGGTAGAGGCATGGAGAATCCGCCAAAATATAGCTCTATGATATTCACCAAGCTCCCAGACTCTATATCCATCTAAGGTTCCAAAGAATAAGATGGGCCGGACATGCGCATCGAATGCCAAGTACACGAGTACCGAAGAAGGTTCTAACAGGACACCCGGGAGGTAAACGTAAGGCGGGCAGACCTAGGCTGAGATGGGTGGATGATGTCAGGAAAGATGCAAGAGGATTACTCCATGTCGCAGATTGGAAGACGACGGCCGAGGACAGAGGGCTGTGGAGGCTTATGTTGAAGGAGGCCAAGGCTCGAAATGGGTTGTAGTGCCAAAAAAGAGGAAGAAGACCTACTGGAGATTCAAGGTCAATACAAGATGTCGCTACTTCCGTCGGCAGGTCGGACGGGGACGTCTCCCCCCTAGGTATAACTGCTACGAATTTGTGAATTTGTGGTAGCTCTCCGGATATGAAAAGAATTACGGTAATATATGTTGTATCAAGTTGCTTTATATTACATATGATGTCATTGCTCTGTCTCAGTTACTTTGTCCCGGTGACTAGCTACAGTGGATCCGAGGAACGGGCTGTTTTTGGAATCAGTTCTTATTGAATCTATAAAATGGTCACCAACACTAACTGGGCGAAGCCAAACTAAAAGCCGCCTGCAGGGCCTAGCAGTAAAAACCTGCGGAGCGCATTTTTATAAGCTAGTTTGTGATGAATAGCCCGAAAAAATAACAAAAGTTGGGATTTTCACCATTTTTTAGAAAAATATTCCCATTTCCGCCACTGTAACTCATTATTAGACTTACAAAAAAAATTGTTAAACAAAAAATGTGGGTAATTTAGTTGTCTTCAAGTTTGCCTTCAACGATTTGGTTGTAAAATCAACCATTTCACAATTATTTTGAAAAAACCAAATTTCGGCACCTTCAATCCAAGATGGCGGGTCGAGCTCGACCCCCCCAAGGTCGAAAAACTTTTTTTTTCTTTAGAGTCCCAATCTTAACAACATATGTCAAAATCGCTACTACCTAATCTTTTGCAAGGTAAAACTCCCCACTGACTGGACTACTAGGACTTTTAGAAATAAGTGTAGGGTTTTAAGAGAATCTTTTTAAAAATTAGTTCTTTGTTATGCCTTCACAGAGCATGACAAGTTATTATTTGGTTCACAATGTATTAAATTGTTTACCAGTAAAGGTTTAGCTTTTATTGTCCTACTGATCTAATAATATTTTCACATGAATGAAACCGTAAACATGAATATGAAGTCACTGACATCAGAAGAGTGATCGCGGACACAACAAGTGCGGCCGAATAGTACCTACCTCAAAACAAGTGCAATAAATGCACACCGCTCTCCAGCTGCAACTTATAATGCAGATAATATCAATGTCAGTGGGTTACGCATCCTAATTGTTTAGAAGACCTCGGTGGTGAATTTATTTAGACCCGGTATATCAGTCGATTTTAAGCTTTGCTTGGTTGAAATGTCGAGCTTAGCGCGGCTTGAAACATAATCCGTATATAGGTCGTAAGCTCAGATATCACCATTACCACAATTACTCGAATTGTCTATAATTTTAATAGAGGAACCTGTTTCTTTTTCTTTAAAAAACTACGTGTGTACTACATCTATACTTTCTACTCGACGGAAGGTACCGAGAAAATTTTGACGTCGTCTGTACTTCATAAACCAAAAATATTCTTCAAGTTGATTTTTTATGGGTTTATTTTTAATAAAGTTCCCCATTTTAAATAGTATTTGTTTGTCGGAGTCGTGCACTAATCGTGAATTTAATCGCTGAAAACAAACGTTGAAACTTTTTAATTATCTATTATTTATTATTTACCGACTATTTTAGATTGATTATCAATCAATCGATATAATAGTCCATACTTACAAAATTGGCAATTTACGTAATTTCGGTGATGTGGAAGTATTCAATATTATTTGCGTAGATGTCAAGCTGGTGTGCCCCGGCGCGCGGCGTTTAAAAAGGAACTATTCTTCGGTATGTCAAGGCTTGAGCGAGAGCGACAGATTTAGTCCGCTTAAATTTGAGCAACGTCCATGGCAAGGATACGGATTGGCTGATTTACCAGGCGTTAGTATCATAAGTTCATTGTATCCGCTGATCGTGATCGGTGAAACAGTAACATTGAAATATGTAACTAAATAACTTTGCTTTTTTTCAGATTGCTTCTATCTGCCGGATATTCTGAGTGGTTCAAAGCGTTGCCAGGCTCTCACCCAGGGGTCGCGGATTCGACCCTCTTATGGCTCTTCCACAATTGCACAAAAGCGTTACGCCGGGTCCCAGTAGTCGCGGGTTCACTCCACTATTACTTCTTCTTCTTCGATGGCTCTACAGCTCATATCGAGCTTTGGCCTCCTGCAACATTCGCCTCCAACTCCTCCTGTCCTCAGCGGCTGACTTCCAGTATGGTACCCGGAGAAGCTGTGCTGCATCCCCTCTTACCTCGTCTTCCCATGTCAGTCTGGGTCTTCCCACTTTTCTCCTTCCACCTGGATATCCAGTCATAATTCTTTTTTTACTCCACCACTAAGTCGTCCATAATTACAACAACATTTTCCCCTTATTTATTTATTTATTTATTCAACGCCCAGACGGCTTTTACATGTTTAGTAGTACAATTAATTCACGACAGATGATTTTTAAACAGATAAAGAAATAATAAAAATAAAATAATTTTAAAAATGCACACAAAAATACAAAATTAGAGCGATTTTCTAGGTTTACAAAAGTTCAGATATGTTTAGGAATAATTTTGGAATAAGTTTTTTACAAGATCCACAAAATTCGCCAAGTTGATGTTATATATGTCAACATCACCTAAGTATTGATTTCCCATAGTATGAAATCGTTGTATCGGAGAGTGGGCAATGTAGTTCCACTTATGAATGCTCCAGTAGAATATACTTACAATGACGGTAGTAGGAGGAATTGAAATATTATCACGTTTTTCTTAATCTGCAAATGTTTGCCTTTCTAAAAAAATATCGCGGAACACAAATGTTTTTTTTTTCAATTCTCTCTGCTTCAACTTAATTCTATTATATACGCATTCTTTCATTATGAGATAAATGCCCCTCCTTGAGATGATCTGTGGTTCAGCATAATTGACAATTTTATTATATTATGTTTAGAATTTCATCATTACGAGTTATACACGCTCTTCCTAAGGATGATCTCTGATTCAGCGTATTTACTATTTTATCTATTATATGTTTAGCATTTCATTATTAAATAATAAACATAATTGCAGCGTTCTGTCGATTTCCTTTATTAAAGTTCAATACCTTACTATATGAGATGTTATCATTTTCCATCTGTCTCCGATTTGATTGAGTTATACAGGGTTAATAAGACTTAACAGACAGAACATAATAAAACCAATTACATTTTTTTACTGATAAAAAACTTTTTTCCTTTACCTTTCGCCAATGGTTAGAACTTAGACGAATACACTAAAAGTACACATCAAAGGTTGCGAGATGGATCGGTTGACACGTGGGCTGTTCTTTGTTTGTCCCACATGCTTTTCTATACCATTCATCCGTTTGCGATGAAACTTTCGCTATTTGTTGTGCACACGCCTGTGAATGTTTCTATACATAATAGTGAGCTCTAACGTTATAATTTTTTTAGAAAAAATTACAAGAGGTGGTGCATCAGTGGTTTTACAAATGTGCGTATTTCTATAGTTTCTTTTGAAAGGCAATGATTCTGATGCAAATATTTAGCTTCAAAAATCATACAATTATAATATGCCGTTGATGTGTGTTTTTTAATTTTTAATAACAATAAACGCCCGGGTTGGCGGCAATGATATGAAATTGAATTTTTGCACTGAACTACCAGATCTAGCCAATGATCAGCGAGCATAGCAAAATACAAAGTGAATGCCAATTAATTTATTATTAAAGTCAGCAAAAAGTGTTTTATTTGTAACTAAAGAGGGGCCAGGGGTCAATGATTGGATAGACTGCGAGTAGATCAGGGGTGGGTCACTGTTGACGCTGCCCGCTGCCTGGTGAGTGCCGGAGCGGACGGGGCCGCGGGTTGAAGTCCCGACTATCACAACAACAATATTGACGCGGTGTTAATTCTCGGACGCTGGCTTTTATTTGCGTCTCTGGTATCATCCAAACAAAGGACACCTCAGAAAGATTATACGTAAGATATGTCAAGTCGAACATCCAGCTAAGACCGGGGAAAAAGAATGCTTATAACTTATATACGACACGATTTTAACCTCCAGCCAGGATCACTCTTATCTCCATGAGAACGGTACACCAGGGTGATTAGTTAGGACTTGTTAGGACTTGGAACGTGATTTATAACGACTGGGAACACGTGCTTTGAGAATGGGAAGGAGGTAGGAGTTTAATCGACCGGTATACATGGCATGGCAATCTAATAAGCCAATATTGGAATTTTAGGATGCGCAGGATTAAAGGAATGGATGGAGCATTATTATTTTTTTGTTTATTTTTTTTGCCTCTTTCGTTTTTTAGCGCAAATCGTTAAGTCAGAAATGAAAATCGATACGATTTTGACTTATAATTGTATTCTACCTTATCTACCCAATATTTATCTATGAATCTATTGTAATAAGTATTTTAAAACTAGTTGTTTTCATCACATCGTTTTAAATATATATATATAACTAGCTGGGTCACCCGGCTTCGCTCAGGACAACATTCGAGTGTTCTGGAATGTTCCACAATGATGTCCAAATTCCCTATTCCCGAACATTCCACGCCATACTCCGCCACTCCTTCCAGAACTTTCTAGAGCTCTATCGAACCTTCTAGAACTTTCCGGAAGGCTGTTTAAGAAATTTCAAGAGGGCGAAGCCAGCGATTTCCAGCCCTTATATCTTCAAAAGCACCCCCTTTAGGTAAAAACGGGATCCATCATCCTGGAGTGGGGATAGAGATCTACCACACCATATAACTCCCTTGATCATACCGGGACTCGTTTCTGAGTTTTTGCGGGACGCACGTTTTTTGGACTTTATTTAAATATAGCTAGTTCCCGGCATGCGTTGCAATCCCATATTCAAATAAATACACTTTTCTCCCGGAATTACCTTCCCTTGCGTCCCCGTTCCCCTCCCGCGTCTAATACTTTCTTACGTTTCTAATACTTACATTTTCAAACTCGTGATATCTTTCGAATGGTATGTCCGAATTGAATAATTCAAAAAGTTACATAAAGGTATTGAAGCATTATTGAATATGAAGTAATTTATTTTGATAAGGACTAAAACCAAGATACAAATAAAGAGCCTTTTCAAGCGGCGACATTTTATTTTAATTTTTAAAATAAAATAACAGTTATTGTGGCATAACTATAATAGTTAGACATATGCTGTCGCGACACTTTTTGAGAATAATGATGTGTTCTGCAAAGTCGTAGTACATTATTTTATTCTATCATCAATAGTTTTCGCAGCGCATGCGATGTAAAGAATATTTTAGGTAATTTTTTTACACCTTGGGTTATATTATTGGAGTTTTAGTAAGGATCCCTATTTTTTTTTAAATATAATATAGCCTATGTCACCCGGGGATAGTGTAGCTTCCCAACAGTGAAAGAATTTTTCAAATCGGTTCAGTAGTTTCGGAGCCTATTCAATGCAAACAAACAAACAAATCTTACCTCTTTATATAGTGTAGTAGATAGTAGATTACGGGTAATGTTTTACTATTTCGCGTAAATATCTGTAATAATTTTAACAAAATATGAATTTAATTTAAGAGGCGGGTGTGGGTACCATTTAATGGATAACCATCACCTCTGCCATAGCCTACACCAATTGGTTCGCTACATTTGGTGACTTAGCAGGGGTGCCCGGGTTCTTGGGGTAAGATTTGTCTAGGTTTTGGCAGCGGACGACCTGGACACACAGAACCCCAGATTCCTACCCACCCCACATACCTTTTTCCTTCACAGAACTTCCGCTCCTTCCTTTTCTTAAAAAAACCCTTCATATAGCATCACCAAATATGACACAGTCCCTGAGGGTGATTATTTTCCTCACGGCCTCCTGTGTGGAGCTAATTTACAACAAAAAATAGTGGGAAACGCCAAAAATCTATAATTGGAAACATCCTCGGATGTTTGTAGTAGATGTAAGCTATTTTAAGAAAAACCGGAGTCAGGAGTGAGGAGGTTGCACCGAAATTCGTACACGCTGTACGCCTAGATTTAGAGAAGTGAGTACAAGTAAGTGACGGGTGCCGGTAATCGGTTGCCGGTGGTAGTTGCCTGGTCCATGGTGGTTAATGAATGTATCAAAACAATTTTTTGTGGCCGCTAAATTCCGAGCTATGCATTGACCCTAGTTTCCATTCAGCTAAACGAGCGCCATAGTGTTTTTTTACATCGCGTGCTCGGCGCCGGGCAACTTTTAAGTCCTTCGCAGACGTGTAACAAAAAATATCAAGGAGTGATCAGCACGCGGTTTTCATTTTATTTTTCCGTTTATACTCGTATGGTAGTTATATTCGGCGTAGCTATTTTAAAATGGCAGACTTTGGATTGGTTGTTCCGCATCAAAACAATTATTGGAAGCACGCAAAGATATTCAAATACAAAAGAGATATGCTATGATGTCCTCGCGACTGTTGCCGAACTACGACCTTATGCGCGTAGTTTGCATACAAAAAGAATTTGTTCATTTTCTTGATTTTTTGAAGGTGTGCATTAATATTGGTTAACAATATAGTTTGAATACGAAAGAATTTGTTCATCTAGTTTAGCGTTCGTTTAGTTTATTCGTTAATTATTCGTTCGTTTAGTTTATCCGTTAATTGGTAAACAACACCGGCGACACCCGGAAGCGCAGTCTCACCTAGTAAAAACGGCGCATAGCACATCTCCTTATATTTCAATATCTTTGGAAGCACGCAACAGTGAATGAAAAAGAAGTGGGTATACTGGTGGTGATATTCGATTTCCATTTCTTCAATATTTTGTAACGAATCTTCGAAGACAAAAAAATTTATCAAAATAAAAGCAAATCAACTTTTCAAAAATCGATTCAGAATAAAAGCAGGTAACTAACTGTATACCCTGCAAGTGGATAGTTAAGTGAAAAGTGAAAAAATATTTAGAAAAGTCGACGATTTTTAATATACCTATCGATATCAATAATAAGGTTCACGATATTGAATTGCATTGAGATATTTGATGGCTTATTTAAAAATTTTGTGCGTGGTTAAATAATCGAAAAATTTATAAAACAAAAAATTGGTGTAGGTGCTCAAAACATTGTGAAACTCTTTTGTTTCAAAAAAATTAAACAATTCATCAAATATTTGAAGTTAATTTTTTTACGTTCTGTGAAATTCTATTCAAGTTATTTGATTATTTCAGATTTATGAAGCAACTGGCTTATAATGATGTAATAACAGAACTTGAATATAACTTAAACAGAATGTGAAAATTAATTTCAAATATTTGATGAATAATATATATATATAATTTTTTAAAACAATCTGTCCTTAAAGTACATCATTTCTAAGTATTTCTTTTCAAAACCGAAAGCTCTTTCAAACGTTATAATATAGTAAAAGGAAACTTTGTTTTACCACCGTTAGTCAGTAACATATGTTGTTTTGTTTGAGAACGTGATATTAAAAAAAATACCACGCAATTCTCAAACGCAAAAAAGGACATGAGTTATTTTTGTAGAAGTGATAATTAAATGACTCAAAGTTGTTTTGTACTCTATTTGTACAAGTATGACTAGAACATATTGGAATATTACAATTATCTACCTATAATAATATTTCGATAATTTGTAGAGGGCCGATTTTATGAAAAATCACCTCAACGGAGCTGTACAAATTATTAAGAATTCTTAGGCTCTGTCTACCTTTATTATTTTTTTCAATTACAAATTATGAAATAGAAGACATTTGGTTTTCCAGTAAGTGTCGGGAATTTATAAGAGTGGTAAATAATTATTTTCCTCCGTCAGAATAAGTAAGTGTCTAGAAATAGTCAACATTAAAATCAAAAATTAATTTAAAACTCCTCAGGCTAATTTGTTCGCATTTGGGAACAGCGCAAATAGATCTCTTAGAAATCGTTGTATCTCAATTACTGTCACATATGATCTAAACGGAGTTAAAAAGAGAAAGCACCATGCTTTATTTTAAAAATTATCCACAGACAAATTAAAATATACACCTCTATGAAACCCAGATTTCCGACCGCAATTAAAAAAAATATGAAAATTTATGATTTTTTTATTAATTATTTTTTACAAGAAACTACAAAAAACTGATTCATAATACATTTTTTGTCTAATAAAATGTGCAAGTGTTTTTATTATTATTTTCGTTATCAGTATTTTTAGTTTTCATTTTTTTTCTTTTATTTATTTGAGACACAAATAGGATATTTATAAAACATTTTTGTAGGTAATTATAAAAAATTTAAAATTTTTATATAAATATCCCTAGACTTATGTGTCTGCAGTAATTTGCATATTCACAGAAGCAAACAGATGAAAAACTTCTCGTAGATTTGGGATTAGTTAAAAAAAACGTAATGAGAGCAATTTGAAAAAAAAAGTTTGCATTAAAAAATTAAATATCTATTTTAAAATTCATATGTTTACTTCTAATAAAAAGTTGAAAGCATATTTCATCACCTTTCCATAACAATTTTTAGTGTTCGGATACGTTCAGAAATATTTAATTTATTTCGATTTTATTGCAAGGCTGAAATATTCTGACCATCTGAGAGAATGTGTTCAAGGCATGAGGGGTTAAGAAACTAAATAAACTACAAATGTAAATTTTCGATGTTAGTTTTTGGGGTGTTATGCCGTGTTGCGCTACCTCCTACTATAGCCTACGCTAATTATACAAATGTAAAATTTAAAAAATCTTACATTATTGATTGATAATTATTTAAAACAGAGATTTAAAGTGATTTTTAAAATTGTGAAAAAAAATCATATTAAAAAAATGTATTTTTGATAAAAAATTATAATAATCATTATTTCACATATATTTTTTACAGCGGGTTTCTGTGGATGCGTATTGATTTTCACATTTTAAATATTATAAATGTTGCAATTTTATAAACCTTTGATCACCTTACTGTTAAATTTTTTTGTTTTTATTTTTTTATTATGTATGTATTTTTTTTTATCGTAACTTATTTTTATTATCACTGTACTTAAAATTTTTGTTGCTTATATTTTTATTTCATTTATGTACTTTAATTTCTATCGTAACTTTATTTATATTATTTCAGATGTACTGCCTTTATTATTTATGTAAAAGCCCTCCGGACATAAAATAAATTAAATAATATTATTGTAGAAAGCAATCACTTTGTGGTTTGACGTATTTAATAAAATAAAATACTTTTTTGTTTAAAACCACGAGTTTTATAAATTTTTTGAACCGACCGGTTTCGCTTTACTCAAGCATCATCATGGTAAAAATTAATACTGTATTAATTTGTACCCTGATGATGCTTGAGTTAAGCGAAACCGGTCGGTTCAAAAAATATATAAAATTCGTGGTTTTAAACAAAAAAGTATTTTATTTTATTTAAATAAATGAACTCATCACCTCATGTCTCAGTTTCCATTTTACCTAATCAAAAAATTATGTACTTATAGAAATTTTATCATTTTTTTGGAAAAAAATTACAGCAATGGATTTAATAATATACATATCAACAATATTGCTATCTTGTGAAATTAACATAAGTGTAGTATTTCTACGTAAAAATAGGTATATCTTAATGATATTATTCGTTATGTATAATATAAACATTTTTTTAAAACGAAAAACTATTGCAAAAATATTTCCGCCCAAAACAATAAATGTTGCATTACTAAGTAATAGAGATGACCTTGGCCCCGCTGTAAAAATGCACCTTGTACGGAAGAAAAGATAAGCGGAGCAGTGTTATTTGATGTCAACGCACTCTTGTTTTGCTAATTTTGTCTACAGCGATGATAGATGGTGACTCCATTCTTGAAGATTTGACTGTAAATAACACACAATAAAGTTGTGATTAATTTTATTTTTATTTTCCGATTTTTCTCTCATCAAATAAGTCATGTTGTTACTCATTCTGTAAAGCAATTTATGGGTAAATAATTTGTTTCTAATAAATTCACTTTCATGCATTAGTTAATTTACTGTCATATATTTTTTCCTCAAAAATGCAGGGGTGATGTTTGGGTGCATGGATGAACCAAAGATTTAACAAGAACAGGGTCATAAGGTAATTATTTTTTTATTATTTGTGAAATAATTTATTAAATTATAAATATAAACCCCGAGGGACAAATTAAATTTTATTGTATAACTAATGTATCTGTTCTAATATATTATTTATCCTCCTGTTGACATTTATGTATTACGTTAGTAAAAGTCCTACAGGCGTTCAATAAATAAATAAAAATAGCAGAAATCATATACGTAGGTATTTATTTATTTATTATGTTTTTTAAGTAGTTACATACTTACCTATGTCCCAATACAATACTTATATTTAAAAAAACAGAATTAATCAATCACACATTTACGCTATTTTACTTTGAATTTGTTTTATATTTTCTTCTAATTTTATTTATTTTAATAATTCGCCAAATACCTTAATTGCACCGTTTACATCAAGGACTTTTGACTATTTTTTTTTTCTAAAGGGGAGTCTTATTTAAATTCTTTTCCTCGTCTCATGTGTGTGTTTGTGCTGCAGTTTTCAATTTTTCGTATGACTAGTTCACACGAGGACGGGAATAATTATTAATATTGAATTCTTCCAGTTTCAGACCTATTGTCCTGGTGTAACAGAAGTTTCGAGGACAGGACAATGAAACGAAACATTGTCCCGTCCTCTCGGTGTCCGACTGGCAGGATGTCTCAGCAGGACGATGTCTTGCCCTTTATATTCACTGGGATTTTCTGCAATGATCCTTAAATAATTAGAAGTGGAAAATCTTCCGGAGTATAATAAAGTGTGCATTATAATGACACCGGTGCGTTTTTAGTGACCGGTGCGAGCTTCAGATAACTGCAAAATATATACAGGGCCGGATTAAACATTTCGAGGTCCCTAGGCAATGCACGTCTCGGGGCCCCTTTACCCTAGGGGTCCCTAGCCGATGCGGCCTCTAGGCAGTTGTCTATACTACCTTAAGGATAATACGGCGCTGAATATACCTATATAATATATTTTGCATTTATATATACAGTTAGAGTAAGTACGTGGTTATAAATTTACTGTTTTTCTTCGGGATTCATGAAATTTACGTCACATTTTTAAGCCGAAATACGAGATTCGAGCGCCGAGAGTCGAGATATGTTCACGTGGTGCGACTGGCTATTGTCCTACTGTCTTATCCGCGCGCATTAACACGCGAACTTTACGGCCTGGCGGGTTGGTGAGGGTAAGACACTATCCTGTGGAGTTAGGCTGCACACCTATCTCTAGGACATCTATCTCTAGGACGCAGTCTTGTCCTCCAAACTTCTGTTCATACTAGAACAATAAGCTCCGGAGCTTGATAATACAATATTGTCCTATCCTCGTGTGAATTAAGTATAATAGTTTATTTATTTATTTTATTCAGGTTCTCCATAAAACAATTATGGAGAAGATTACAAAATTTAAAAAAAAATGCATGGGGGCAGTTTAACTATGTTGTGACGTATGTCAATAGATAGTTACTGAATTCTCTGTAGGTGACATTGAAGATGTCGATGCTCAATGCAGAGACGTTGAGCACTTGTGTCACCCTGCTTAATGGTGCATTCTGATAGGCAGAAGTTCTCGTTTTCGGAGCATAAAAAAGTGCGTGGGATCTCCCACGAGTATACGCGTTAGGGACATATTAGTTGATCACTTTCAATATTGGCGGATTTAGAATGATACCGGAGATTAACTTAAAAAAAGGTTTAATTAAATAATTAAAACACTTTGTTTTACCACAATCTTTATTTAAAAAGTCGACATGTTTCGAGAACGATGTTCTCTTCATCAGGACATTATATGTACTAAAAACTAAATTATCAAGCATAGAAAGACAGGCGTGGGTGGAAATGGAATTAGTTGGAGGGGGGGGAAGAGGGGTGGAAAGAGGAGGAGCTTAGAAGATAGACAGGGGGGAGGGGGTTGCTTAGAAGATCATAGACAAAATTACAATGGAAATATGTTTAAGATAGGGTTATTCACAAATTTATTTGGTAATTAATAATAATTAAATTTCTATTGACATTTTTCCTAATTTCTAATATTTCTAAAAGATCTAATTGAAAACCACTAACGTTAGTGTGTAAAATTTTAAAACCAGTATTTATATCAAATGAATGGTTAAATTCTATTAGATGGTTAGCAAATTCCGAATAATTATTGTTATTTAGACATCTCAAGTGTTCCTTAATCCTCGTTTCAAAATTTCTGCAAGTTTTACCTACGTAAAAATGATTGCAATCATTACAATTCAATTGGTAAACTCCGGATTTTTTCATTTTTTGGTCTTTGTCCTTGTTATTTAAAATATAATTTTTCAATTTATTATTGGTATAAAAAGCTGGCTGTATTGTATTAGGGATTTTTTTCCCGATTAAATTGGAGGTTTGATGATTTACAAACAATATTTTTCTACATTGTTTTTTAATATTATCACTAAGCAATGGGTAAATGTAGGACAAATGAAATTTTTTCTTATATTTTTTGTTCAATATGTCGTCTATTAATTTGGGGTTATAACCATTATTAGATGCAATTATTTTAATTGTGTTAAGTTCAGCTTTGAAATTATTTGGGCATAGCGGGATATTAATTAATCGATTGATCAAATAATGGAAAGCTAAGAGTTTTTGTGAAAATGGATGGTTAGTTGAGTTGTGTATAATTATTATATCAGCGTATGTTTCTTAAAAAATTCATAAAAACATTAAATTTACATTAGAAATAGGAATTAATTGTAGCATAAATTTCTTAGATTTAAACTTAACTGTAATTAAACATACGCTGATATAATTACACACAACTCATCTAACCATCCATTTTCACAAAAACTCTTAGCTTTCCAATATTTGATCAATCGATTAATTAATATCCCGCATCCCCAAATAATTTCAAAGCTGAACTTAACACAATTAAAATAATTGCATCTAATAATGGTTATAACCCCAAATTAATAGACGATATATTGAACAAAAAATATAAGAAAAAATTTCATTTGTCCTACATTTACCCATTGCTTAGTGATAATATTAAAAAACAATGGAGAAAAATATTGTTTGTAAATCATCAAACCTCCAATTTAAACGGAAAAAAATCCCTAATACAATACAGCCAGCTTTTTATACCAATAATAAATTGAAAAATTATATTTTAAATAACAAGGACAAAGACCAAAAAATGAAAAAATCCGGAGTTTACCAATTGAATTGTAATGATTGCAATCATTTTTATGTAGGTAAAACTTGCAGAAATTTTGAAACGAGGATTAAGGAACACTTGAGATGTCTAAATAACAATAATTATTCGGAATTTTCTAACCATCTAATAGAATTTAACCATTCATTTGATATAAATACCTACTGGTTTTGAAATTTTACACACTAACGTTAGTGGTTTTCAATTAGATCTTTTAGAAATATTAGAGATTAGGAAAAATGTCAATAGAAATTTAAATATTATTAATAACCAAATTAATTTTGTGAATAACCCTATCTTAAACATATTTCCATTTTAATTTTGTCTATGATCTTCTAAGCAACCCCCTCCCCCCTGTCTCTCTGCTAAGCTCCTCCTCTTTCCACCCCTCTCCCCCCCCCTCCAACTAATTTCATTTCCACCCACGCCTGTCTTTCTATGCTTGATAATTTAGTTTTTAGTACATATAATGTCCTGATGAAGAACATCGTTCTCGAAACATGTCGACTTTTTAAATAAAGATTATTGTGGTAAAAACAATGTGTTTTAATTATTTAGTTAATAAAATGGTACCACAAAGTGAATTTGCTAAATTTGAAGAAGTAAAAAATGATTGTCTAAAAATATTTTTCGGCAGGCTTCTAGGGTATTAAAATCGAGCATTCCTGTTAAGAACAATGATGGATACAGGAATGGGTAGTATGAATATTCTCTCATATACAGGTAATGCATAAATATAACTTTATTCGTATTAACTAGGTATAAGGGTTTTTTTACATTTAGTTCATCCTCCAACAACTTCAAAACACCTTATGTAAAATAGATAATATTTTTTCGCGGACTCGTAGGTACCGCGCGTCGCGGCATCGTTGTGTATCCATTTTCGCAGCGTTCCTCGTTTGAACTACGGTCGAATTGTTATATTGTTCCATTGTCCTGTCCTGTGCGGTCGAGGCTGTTTACAGAATTGTCCTATCTTCTGTATTGTCCCCGTGTGAACTCGGCATTATAAATTCAATTGATGTTTGCCTATTAATTATTTTGTAGATTAAAAATGTCGTATTGATTGTTTAAATAATTATTAAAAATTTTAGGTATAATATATGCACGTACGTCTGAACGAAATGAAGAGTGTACCTAATATTGTTTTATGATTTCTATGGCGCACTTGATTCGGATAAGTGTCTATTTCTGTAATTATTTACTTCTGAAGTATTGGTTCCCGCCAAATAATTTATTGTATCGTAGTGTAAACAGATAAATTTATAATATTAACTTCCATAGGTGTATCGCCCTCTTATCGCGTCATAAATGAATTTGTTTTGGTCCCAGAAGTTTCCCAATTATCTGACGGGCGGCGGATGTTTTGGTAACCAAATCTGTTTCTTCGTCACAACCGATTCCAGCTGGGCTCGGGAGAGAGGTTTATGGACTGTGATCAATGTTTACCAGGCTATAGAAATTATAGGATATGCTTGAAGCCATGGGTTAATTAAGTTCTTATTGTTCAATAACAAACAATTTTGATAAATAAATATTAAAATGCATTTATTCTTTTAAAATATTTTGAAGTGAAACTTTTTTAGCCCCGTTAGTGATTTGAATTTCGGATGAAACGGAAATGCGTCACTGAAATATATTATTTCGTTCCTCGGTTCTAATATAATGCGGTAAATTCGCGCATCGGCGCGGGCCAACGATAGCGCAGTGGGCAAGGCGCTCGACAAGTCTCAGCGGCCAGAGAGACAGACATCAAGCGAACGGAGGTTCGAAACCTACGAAATCCAAAAAAAAATAAACATTTTTATTTTTGTGAATTCAATGTCCAATCTTCGAACCACTTTAAAATAAATAGGCAAAACAAAAGAAAGCGACATCTAGCATCTTTCTAATTTTACTTCTACAACGTGTGAATTACACACTCTGATTTTTCTTGTATTAAAAAAATCTGCTTTTATAAATGACAGTTTAATAATGAGAAATAATTCGGAAGGCGAAACGGCTGTCAAGCTAAATATTAATAAATTGCCTAGCAGTACTTTTTTATAAATAAAAAACGATTAAAAACAGATTCTTACTGATGGCATGTGAGCAAATTACTAAGTAGATTTTTTTGCCAAAAACGGGTCATTTTTAAAGTGACAGGTAAACTATACTCTCACCCGGTTGAGAATAATTTTTTTTGATAGAAAGTGGGTAAATAAAAAACAAATCTTGGAACCCTGTAGTTAGTTATGGGGACTTATACTAACAATATTACATTTATTCCGTTGTTTCATGTACCCGTTACAAATTATTATCGCTTCATACTAGTAAGCCGTAGGTACATAGGAACTCTAATATTTTCCTAACAAGCCCTCTAATCATTAATTAAATGTGAATAAAATAGATGATTAGGCATTCTTCTCTGGTTGCGCATGTTTTCCGTAGTTTCACCTTCAGAAATCCGTCGTAAACAATATGTAGGTCAAACGATAAGTGCTTCTATGGTAAGACATGACCACGCAGGTCAAATGCAGTCGAGATAATTCCGTGATCTGTCCCTCGCTCCGTATCCGCACTGTCCTCCGACTGGTGAAGCTGATTGGTGATCAGATGACGCAACCAGAAACGAATGACAGTGACAGCCAACTATCAGGAAGATAGAAATCTTAAACAGGATCTAAATTATTTTATTTTTCGTGTGTTCTTATTTTGTGTGAAATAAAACCGACTCTAGCGTGGCAAGACGGGACGACGCTCTTGCACGGAACAACGCTTACTACGGCCAGTCTCGTGACTCGTCTGCCCTTCCTGCCCGTGCGGTATATTTGCTTAAATTCTCACTAATATTGGAAATCAATCTATTCTAAACTAGCTGGGGTACCAGGCTCCGCTCAAGGAGTTGATATGAGATTGAGTTGAGGTTCGAACCCACGACGGATCTTGCTTTATATACTCCATCCAATGGGTAGCCCCTACCTTACAAAAAATACTTCGAATGGACCACAATGTTCCAGGACATTTCACAACATTCGAGAGTATTCTGGAATGTTCCACAATGATCTGGGATCTTTCCGAACGTTCCAGACTGTCAAAAATGTTCCGGAATATTCTGGAATGTTGTGGAATGCTCTCAAATACTCTCGTATGTTCTGGACTGTTCTAGAAATTTTTGGAGGGCGAAACTTCCAGCTTTTATATCTTCAAAAGCAAGCCCTTCAGTTTAAAACGGGAACCTTCTTTATGGATGGGGCATAGAGGGCTACCACCCATATAACTCCCTTGATCGTACCGGGACGCATTTGAGTTTCAGCGGAACGCACATTATAGCACACTTTCTTTTTTAATATAATATTAATAATGATGATTTTTAAATTGTAATACATTTTTTTACGTAGGTATATTTTAATAATAATCTTTTTTTTTAAATATAAAGACTTGTTTACTTTCATTTTCACTTCCTTCAATAAAAATCAATTGGGATGTTTGACTTCTGCCAGGCGTCCCCTGTTGATTGTATTTTTTTAAAACGTGTATTTAATCACTTTATTAACGCTCTCTTTTACATGGTGTAAAAACATATATTATGTAAGGATTAAGTTAAGTACAACAATATATATAATATGTGTTTCTTGATATGAATTAATACCTCCTTAATTGAGAACATGTCGTATTTTCTCGTGTATTCATCAGATTAGTTATATTAATATTTTCGTTAATGTATCATGTTTGATAATACTCAAGGCATTTGTTTTATCGGTCATTCACTTGGTATGAATGAAGTAAATATAGTAATATTTTATAAACAATCGTACAACTTATTCTAATACCGGTAACCAGTACAACTCATTATAATACCGGCATGTGCTCTTTACAAATATAATATTTTTGGAATACTATTTTTACTATGTTTTTTTTTGTAGAGTAAATAATCTTTAATATTTATTTATTAATATTTATATTTTTATTAATAGAATACTTATTATTATGACCGTGGAAGGTGAAAGTGGGACTTTTGAAAAAGAATTGATGGATAAAAAGTGAAAGAAAATATTTGCTTATTTTTGATTCGTGGAATCTAAAAAGATAAACATTTGACGGTGCAAAGAAACCAATTATTTAATTAAAAAATAACATTCAACAGCTTACATAAAATAACAAAAATCTACTTGGACAACGGATACATATAATATCTACATAAAATTACAAAATAATAATACAATTTATTAATACAATACAATGACAAATAATAATACCCACAAAGAGAGGCAAGAGAGCAATTGAACAAACAGAGATGAGTGGTACATACTATATTTAGCTCAAAAATTTATTTTAGAGGAAATCATAATTATTTCAAATTTATTTTGAGCAATAAATTTGAAAATTTAAAAAACTACTGCATTTTAGTGTTTTAGATACAAACTCAAGTTTTTAATACTCGTGCGAATGGATTCTGAAAAAAAATGGCCCGTACTACCGTACATTAGACATGGGCAGATTCATTCCTAGAACTGAATCGATTCAGTCTGATTCCCCCGGCCTTTTGAATTGATTCCTTTTATTCATTCCTTTAATTCAAAAAAAAAAAATAAAAAAAAAAATAAAAAAAAAAAAAAAATAAAAAAATAAAAAAAATAAAAAAAAAATAAAAAAAAAAAAAAAAAAATCACTAAGAGGAAATTGATGATACGATCTCATTATATCGCAGATTACATCCTTTAGATGAATGTGTTTATTTTTCGTTTCATCGCGTTTCAAATCACAACGGTGTTAAAGAAGTTTTCACTACGTATAGGGTGAATTTTGTCGTTCTGAAAAATTGTAGGTACCAAAAATATTATTATTTTGCAAAAAAAAATTTTTTTGATCAGAAAAATATATTTATAAAGGCTAGCAATTAAATCTTAAAATTAAACAATTTTTATGGTTCACCCTACAGTTTCACCAATTTTGTTTTATTTATTAAACTAAAAATTGTTTCACTTTACGTGATCTAAACTTCCCACTACCTTCAGCCTCACAAAATATCCCAATTGGGGATGCCATAGTCTCATTAGCTCCAGACGGGAGAAGTTGGAACTTGTGCGGTATTCACATAAAAAAAAATATATATACTATTATCACGCTTTCGTATATCCGATCCGGTCACCTGGAATAAGCTCCACTCAAATATATAACTGAGTTTTATAACTGGATTGTTCTCACGTAAGTGCGAACATCTGTAAAACCCAGTATAAATAAATATATTTTTAAATGCACCTACCTCAATGGTGAAGTAAAAACCATGCGTCAAATATAAAACTAATTAAAAGTCTGAGCGACACGCGTCATACAATTTATTCCAAAAATAAAGGAACAAATCACTCGATTATCATTTATCACGGTACGACAGCGACTGATGTTTGTTTTGTTTACGGCTATCGGCTAGATAGACAATATCATAAAAAAAAACAATAATACATAAACATCGTTTTGTTGCTAAACGCATTGCATAATTTACGCACGTGTGAGGGAGAAAAATATAGGATTAACTTTCGGCTTTTTATTAGCAGAAGTTCAGAGTCCGAAGTGAGAAGTTTCGCCCTAATATGAGGCTTGGCGCGCGAGGACTAACGACGAACCGATTCTCTGCGGGCATATCAAGGAATAAATTAGGAACTTCTGACTAATATGTGCTGTTTGTCTTGCTGTGACTTGAATAAATTGCATTCCGCGGACCATAGCCTCGATACAACATATGGGAATTGAATTGTCGGCCGAATCAACTCGATACGTGGGACATGGGAATTGGGACAACGACGTCACAAATGAACAAGAAACAAATGTTTTGATTCCTTGAATAAAAATGAAACATTGATTGAAGTTGAGAATTGAACGCTACGGTCCGCGTAGACCTGTAGGACTATAATGAATAGTGGGACCGGCACGCTACACTCGAATCTCAGAATTATTTGACTCCTTGCCTCTTGGCTCTTGGCTGATTCGGTTGGCGGTTATGTCGCTTGGATTAGTGACTCTATGGCCGACGGGGTTTTGTTGTGTGGATTTACTGCGCGGGGTGCGGGATACTTACTACACGTGATAGACAATTTCGCGGCGCGCCGCCTGTAGTAGGTGTAGATACTTGTACCTATCCGCGCAACAAATATGCAGAATAATATTTAAATAAATTCCTACGAAACACTACAATATTTAAAGAGTACATTATTATTTTCTTACCTCAATATAACATGAAATAATTTAACTGTAAAATAAATTAATACAAATAAAAATAAATATGGTGCAGTTAAAAAATCGTAGGATGCAAGGCCAAGAGTAAGGAATAAAGATTTAATTCCTTTTGAAAATGAGAATCAGATCAAGTGTGTTACAAGATTGAATTTATTCATTTAATTCAATCATTCAATTTTGCCCACGTCTACCGTACATGCACGACAAGACTGATGAATTTGGCGCATCGCAGTTATTATTTGACAGCTTCGGTGATCCGAGACAACACTTGCGCACGCATACTCAGAGCGGTTGTAGAACAAAAAACTATATTATGACGTGAACATAGGGTGAAACGAAATAAATAAATACAAACTTTTCAGGGGGCGGAAAAGGGGTTATTTAAAGATGTTAGATGATTTTTTTAAATTAAAAAAATTCTACTCCCTCACTGAGAGTTCAAAACTTTTTTTAAAACAAATTAAATAGGTATCGATCACATTAATCATTTATAAAAAATCAAACGTATCGTCGCTCCCATTATAACACTGCGTATCTCAAAAAACACTATTTTTTTCGAATTTATTTCAAAACTACTCCTGCACCATGGTGAATCCGCAAAAAATGTTTTGACCAATTATACAAAGTTTGGTAATTAAATAATTGGTATCTTTATATTTTCAGCAGTACATCTTTACACACAAGTTTTATTTAGTAAAAATAATAAAATTATTTTAATTTTGTAATGCTCTTATTTTTTTTTTGTTTTATTATTTTAAGAAAGTTGAAAAGTAACTACAATATAATCTCGCATATCACACCATTTCACAGCCTTTTTGCGTTACATCGCGAATGTCATTTAAAATATCTAACAATTAAAAAAAAAAAAAGTTTAAAATAAAAAATATATTTTTTCCAAATAACTGAGATCCCTAAATATTAGTTTACCTTTTTTTTCAAAGTTGTGCTATTTTTATTTAATAAACTTAACGGTTTTTTGTTCCTTCTGAAAACCTGTGTAAAATGAGATAAGTACGCGGTGCTAGCTACGATATATTATATAAGTACACGTATCATAACCATATTAAAAATAGTATAGTTAGTAAAAGACGACAAGAAGTAGAATACAAGGGCTTGGGTCAAGGTTCAAATGTTTATTTCGATTTCAGTCGCCCCACGGTAGACGAAATGGAGAAAAAACCCGAATTAAGTGGTTTTTGCAAAAGTTAATGTTTTAAATATTTATATTTTTTTTAGTATAGCAAAATAGTTTCTGCATTTTATGTGTTTATTTTTTTTTTTTAATAGCGCTTGACGGAAGTTTGGCAAGGCCGCGAAGTGTGTCATAAATTGGATATTCGGCATCGCTTTTTTCAGTTCGCTCCTATGCATGGGCAGAGACGGTTATGTATTATGTCACGTTTCAATATATTTACAAAAGTTTGTTATGGGTGCTATTCCTCAAGGTATTCTTTATTTAATTTACTAAACTTTATATCAATATCACATGTGTGTGACATTTGAACTAACATCTAATGTTCCACTATTTTTGTATTTTTTTGCTGTTAAAATGCTCATTTCAATTAGCATTTAGAAACAAAACATCGTTTGCTCCCAGTTATAAATATATACGTATTGTAGACTGAAGTTTCACCTTTCATGTGATATATAAATTTTTCTCCTTTTTTCTCCTCTCTTGAACAATTTTGTTATTTTCAGGAAGGCCTGTATGCATTCCCCGGAGAAAATTATTCGAGGTATTAAATGTACGGGGTATATTAATTGCCACTTCTGTGAAATGAAAGAAGTTTTTAATTAATTATCTAACATAAAAATACCACATAGTGGCAGGTTCGAACATTTCAAGCCCTACATTTTACAAAAATGTTAAGTATTTTTCACTAAAATCAATGAATAAATGGAGAAAAAACCGCAGTTGTTATTGTGAGGTTTGAACAACATAATTTAGAGTGGTTGCAAGAAATGATATTTGTGTTCATGTGTTGGGTTTCAAGAAATCGGTTCTAGATCAAGGAAGAAAAAATTGAACGATCTGTTAGAGTTTCGCACTCTTGATGAACTCCAGTTAGCAACAGAAATGAGTCTGTACAAATGTACAAATGGGGCTGTGATGGTTATGGTAGTCACAGTCACTACAAGCAAAGGCATAGTAATGGAAAATATCATGATCTCTCTAATCTCCCTACAACTTCGTTGGTGCCACTTCAGCTCTACAGCGAAGGAAACTCAAAAAGCATTACTATTATATGGCAAAACCCACGGCCTTCATCTACAAGGTACTGCAGACCAAATCAGATTACAATTTAAAAAAGAAACTCCAAAGATGATAAGAAATGAATTTGCAATTTGCGACCACTTCCTAATTTTTTTTTCTGTTTACCTACTTAAGTTTTAAGTCCGCTAAGAAATCGTCCAATAGTTTTGGAAATTTGAGCGATGATTTAGACTCCAATGACAACGGATACACCTTTAGCACTTAGATTTTCTACCATGTTCGATTAATATATGAATGAACCTAATTGTTACCCGTCTTTTTGTGTTCATAGATGTGAAATATAATATGTAAAATTTAAAATTAATATGTTTTATTTGCCTAGATATTTGTATATCTTCAAAATTTATTATTTCGTTGTTGTAAATTTCTACGCAAGAATAAATTAATATTTTTTCTTCAAAATAACAGTATTAATAGGCTTGCGTCTGCGTAGCAGTTTTTATCGGATTTATTAAATGGTTACCTACACCCAAACCCTTCGCCCAGGCGAAGCCGAAGCAAAGGCCGCCCGCAGGGCCTAGCAGAAAAAACCTGCAAAGCGGATTTTTAACTGCTAGTAGTTATAATTCATTAATAAGATCAAAAAAAAAACATTGCATTAATATTTAGTCAGCAAAGAATTAATTCGTGTTTTTTCTTCATTCCGTCCACTGTGCGCCCGGTGCAACATCTAGCAAAATATTGTACAACGAACGCGCACATTATTGGTATTCGCATTTTCGCTAAAAAGACAGTTAAAGCATAAGTTACTTGATGGACTTGTGTGTAAGTAAAAGAAAAAGGGTGTAAATAAATAATGTTACGCCCGCATTTCTTACAGAGTTTCGTAAAGAAAAACGGATTTTTTATGAGAACAAGGAAGAAAATTGTGTGATATTTGGTACACCAAAATAATTCGTTTTAAACTGCTAGTCATAATTAATTATCGATAGGTTAACATTTTTGTTAAGATGTAATTAGAAAAAAAAGGACTATATTGTCCCAGCATTTTATCAAAGGCAGGATGTAATTGGCATATTTTCCGGGCAATGAGAAGTAAAGAATAATATTTATATGATTATTTTTCTTTATTTCATTCCATCCTAGTAAGCTTAGTAGAAAATAATGTAATAATTATATCAGTGTAGCTTTTTTTAGAATTTATTATTTTTCGAAAGATGAAAAATTTTAATATTTTGTTTTGAAAATATTATTAATAATAGAAAAATTATGATTATATAACTGAACGTTTTTGGAATTTGAAAGTTTTTGAAATAAGAAATGTTTTGAAATTTTTCGAAAATTAAACTATTTTAATTTTTTAAGAGTTTTGTTATTTGAAATTCTTTGATTGGTTAGAAAATTTCAATTTTTTGGAAAATTTGAGGGTTTAAAAATTTAAAAATAATCCGTAGTTTAACTAAAAATTTGTATTTTTGTTGAAGTTGCCTTTCTGTAGGTAATAATAATATATATAAAACTCGACATACTTGGTGCTCGCTTCGCAACTCGCGACTAATGACGTCATCGCGTGTCGCGATTCGTGAAGTTCACTCGTGAATTGCCACGATGAGTTGCCATCACGAGTCGCGACGACCGCGACGCACAGTATTTCGTTTCATACAAGTTAGACGGAAAAAATTCCAACACATCAATCAAGTACTGGTAACCTCACCTTCGGGATGTATTTAACCCTAATTTGAAAAAAATATAAGTACACTTCGTAGGTTATCATGAAATTTCTGATTCGTATTGATCACAGATCATGTGATGTATTTGTTCGCGAGAATCGGAATGGATTGTGACGCTTAGATTGGAGAATGACCTGTACGAAGCGCTCCACACGTGAACGACACTTCGCTAGTAGATAATATCATCAAGGATTGCAACAATAACATCAGTTTTGACAGCACATTTTCGAGATTTGCTCCCATCTAATTTACAGTTTATTTGTGTTTATATGTGTTTATACGTGTTAATTATTGTAAAATAAAGGATAGAACAGGACCAGACGGCGCTGGTTCCATTATTAAAATGGCGTACCCACTATCGCCCAAAATAGTGATAAATGAAGAAATGGAAATAGCAAGTGCTCCAAATGATGAGTCTGCTGGGGTGTGGCAAACCGTTACACGATCCGGTAAAAGATCAAGGATGAACTCGGAGACAAGTGAAACAAAAAATGAAGAAATTAAAGAAAAGAAAGGAATTGTTATAATTCAAGGAGAAAACTTACCTGGTAAATTGGGTATGGCTAAAATTCTTTTTAAATCCGGAATGAAAATTGAAAAAATTAAAGTAATATCCGGAACTAAAATTGAAATTACGTTCCCAAATAATTTGGAAGCTGAAAAAGCCATAAAAAATTCGATTTTTATTCTAAAGAAATGGGAAGTGACAATAAAAAAGAACATTGAATATACTTTTGGTGTCATCAGACGTTTAGATCTTGATGTCACTAATGAGGAGATCATGGAAGTGATTAAAAGTGATAACAATGTGGTTAGCATAAAGCGGCTCTCCAAAAAAGGAAAAGAAGGACAACTCACGCTTACGACAACTGTGAGTCTAAAATTTGTTGGGAAAGAGATCCCATCGTATGTCTCTATATATGGGGTCAAATTTGGAGTAGAACCCTATATATTTAGAGTTATGCAATGTTATAGTTGTTGGAGATATGGGCATATTGCTCAAAACTGTGGTAAAAAAGAAAAAAAGTTGTGCCCTAAGTGTGATGAACAACATGAGACCTGTGACAAGGCAGCTAAGTGTGTCAACTGCAGAGGAGATCATCCGGCTAACGATATTAATTGTCCAAAGTGGAAGAACGAGAAAGAGATAACCCAAAAAATGGCAAAAAAAAAAGTTACATATAAACAAGCGAAAATACTTGTAGATAAGAAAAAACCTAACTTAAAAGAAAAAGAAAATGTAAAAACAGGAAAGAAGACTAATTCAGATAAAGAAAATGTGTCGAAATCAAGTGGAGAAAGCAGTTATGCTGAAAAACTTAAAGGAAATAAGACTAACACTGGTGAAACTCAGATTAATCCTAAAGACAACATTAATGTTAACATTGCTCGAGAAATATTAACAACATTTATGAATGGAGAAAATTGGGAAAGTCTTGTGAAATTAGCAGTTAATAGACTTATAGACACCATCATGGGAATTATTAAGGAAGGCGGCTTAAATGAAATTTTAAAATCAATCTTTACGACGAACAATGGATAAGAATAATCTTAATATATTACAATGGAATGCTCGGAGTTTGCACTTTAAAAAACCCGATTTAGAAATATATTTACAAAAGCAACATATCAAAATTGCACTTATCTCCGAAACGTGGCTTCAATTTCCTTACATTTTAAGATTTAAAGACTATACAACATATAGACGAGACAGAGCCGATGGATATGGAGGAGTTGCAATCTTAATCCATAAAAGTTTACAATCAATTGAACGAACCCTAGACATCACCACGACCTGTGAATTAGAATTGTGCAGTGTTAAACTATTAAATGCCGGAAATCTGAAATCTGTCAATGTGATATATTGTCCTAGTAATATAAATATCACAATTCAAACATGGAGGAAAGTTTTTGACCAGATGGGACCAGGAGCCCTACTAGGCGGTGATTTCAATGCCCATAATCCACTATGGGATAGAGCTATACGAGATTTGAGGGGAGATCTTATTGCAGAAGCCTGCCAAGATTCAAACCTTATTATTGTCAATAACGGTGACGTAACAAGAATAGGACATCCCGGACAAAGGAGTTCGAGCCCGGATATTACCCTGGTATCTTCTGAGCTTGTACTAACTTGTAATTGGAGGATAGACACAGATACGATGGGTAGTGATCATTTACCAATTATTATCACTTTAGAAAAAACCGATTGTAATTATGAACCAATTATGAAAAGAAATTTCAAAAAAGCTGACTGGAACAAATACAAATCCACTGTAGATAAATTCATACAAAATTTTCCTGAAGAAAAATTGTCAGTTCAAGAATATTATAACAAATTAGAAGATGTTCTGAACAAAAGTGCAGATGAAAGTATTCCATTCTTTAAGAAATCTAAAAATAAAGCATTCAAACCAAAACCATGGTGGAATCAAGAAGTCTCTAAAGCTATAGCTGAAAGAAGATTAGCGCTGACTCATTTACGGAAAAATGTTAATATTGACAATTATATAGAATTAAAGCGCAAGGAATCCAGTACCAGACGAATAGTAAGAAAAGCAAAAAGGGAAGGATGGCAAAAATTTTGTGATTCTGTCGATACTAATACAACCTATTCTGATATGTGGAAGAAAATGAAATGGTATAAGGGAATAGGATCTTCTCGTCCAAATATCTTTGAGAACAGCGAATCGGCGCTACAATATCTACAATATCTAGCTCCAAACGAAAATTTAATCGAACATGTGTGGACCGAAGAAGAAACCTCGGAGACTACTGGTATTCACAAATCGATAACAGCTTCTGAATTAAAATCAGTATTAAAATCCAAAGATACCTCCCCAGGAATAGATCTGATATCCTACTCAATGATAAAGAACTTCCACTATACCAATACAATGGAAACAGGTACAAATTATTCCTATAATTAAACCCGGAAGAGATCCAAAGCTCATGACCTCTATAAGACCAATTTCATTAATTTCATGTCTTTGCAAAACTTTCAACACTATAATTACAAGGCGATTGGAGTGGTATTTAGAAAATAATTTCTTATTTAATAAGTCTACAATAGGATCTAGAAGAAAACTGTCAACAATGGATAATCTGGGAAGAATGGTTACAGAGATCCAAGTTGCCCAAACAACCAACGCCGTTACCCTTGCTGCTTTTGTAGACATTAAAGATGCATACAATAATATAAAGATCGAAGAGGTCATTAAAGTTCTTATTTCCAAAGGTATCAAAGGGAAAGTTATAAAATATATCTGGGAATATTGGAAACAAAGAATGATTATTATTAAGGAACCTAACATATTCGCTGAACAAATGTGCACGAGAGGACTACCACAAGGAGATCCCATGTCTGCCCTCTTATTCAATATTGGAACTTCCGGTATAGGAAACTATCCCCAAGTGAAACGCGTACAGTACATTGACGATTTTGGTATTTATTATTCAAGCTCAAAAGTAAAAACATGCGAAAACATTATTCAAAAAGCTCTGTTGGAATTACAGAATGCTCTTAAAATAAAAGGTCTTGAAATATCGGAAAATAAGACAAAAATATGTATATTTGCAAAAGGAAAGCGACGAAATATCCTGAATATAAAAATAAATGATGTACTTATAGAACGAGTAGATGAACATAAGTTCCTCGGGGTATGGTTGGATTACAGACTCGCTTGGAATAAACATATAAATAACACCTGTTTAAAAATGAATCAGCCAATGAATATTTTGAAAGTGTTGTCAGGAAAAAGCTGGGGAATTCATCCTCTTCACATGAGAAGATTGTATACTTCTCTTATAAGAAGTCGATTAGACTATGGCAGTATACTTTTTTACAACTCTGCCAAAAGCAATCTCGAAAAATTAGAGAGAATACAATCACGAGCTTTAAGAATATGTGGAGGTTTCCTGAACTCAACTCCAGTGCATGGTTTACAAAGTGAAATGAGTGCCCCTCCTTTGCATATAAGAACTTGGAAACTAGCTGCAAGATTTTGGCTTAGAGCTGTATCCATTGAAAATAATCCACTAGTTTTAGAGGTTCTCAAACTTAAATCCTTGATACAAAACAGATTCTGGAACAATAAAAAATTACCAATGTTGATTAAAATTTGTTCGGAAACAATTGATTGGAAAATAAATAAAAATAAATGTCTAGATATGTACTCCTTTGAAACCTGGGTAGGAGCACTTAATTTGGAATGTATTTCAGTTGAGATTGACAATTTTAATTCCCCCAAAAGACTACTCTTACCAAATGAAATTAGTAATATGGTAAGCGATATGCTAACTAAAAAATATTCTGGATTCAGCCAGATCTTCACTGATGGATCAAAAAAATCAGACCAAGTTGGAGCAGCTTTCATTTCAATGCCAAATAATTTTTCCCATCAAATAAAATTGAATACAAATTGCACTATTATGAATGCAGAATTGATAGCAATCAAAGAAGCAGTAGAATATGCAATTAAAAATAAGTGGAAACAAGTTGTAATATTAAGCGATTCTAAAAGTGCACTTCAACATATTAAAAGTATTCCGAAAGGAGTTCCCTGTAGGAAAATAGGCTACAATATTGTTGAAAAAATAAGGCGGCTACAGCAGAAAGATGTGTCCATATGTTTGCAATGGATTCCATCTCATGTAGGAATACATGGGAATGAAGAGGCGGATTTGTTGGCAAACGAAGCATGTGTGAATGGAAGCATCTACGACTGGACGCCAGACGCTGAAGATTACTCCCAAAAGATAAATTCCATATATAATAATATGTGGAATAATCATTTTGAAACATTGTCTACCAATAAGGGAATATGGTACAGAAAGCTCCAAAATGAACCGTTTAAAAGACCATGGTTCACTGAGGTTAATCTGAAAAGATCAGAAATGAGAATCATTTTTAGATTAAGATCCGGACATGCACTAATAGGAAGAATATTGTGTTTGATAGGCCTCTCTGATTCTCCAATGTGCTCGATATGTGAACAAATTGAAGATGTGGAGCACACATTATCAAAGTGCATTAAATATGAACGACAGAGAGTGACAATATTAATGACCTCGAACCCATCGGAAGTTCAGAATTTAATAGCCTCAACCGAGTTTCATGCCATATCGAGAATAATGAAATTTATTAGATCATGTAAACTGGAAAATATTTGAAAGTGAATTTTTATACAAAATGAATATAAAAGGACTAAGCACCTTTTAAAGATCATTAGAGATTATAGATAATATTATAATTTAAAAACAGATGAGGCAAAAAATGACAACATTGTGTGAGTCAGAAGCCTCGATAATATACATGATTTAAAAAAAAAAAAAAAAAATAATATCATCAAGCCCGAGCACCGAGCAGTTATTGTACGGTACGTTGAACTATTACTACGAATACTATAGCTTCCTTGTTAACGGGAATAATCTACATTTTGGAAGGTTTGATAAGGTATTAAGTACTTGTCTATTTTATTTAGTAATAAATTGTTGATAACCCAGGGCAAATATGCAATCTCTGCCTATTGACCAATGCGCAATAGATAATTATAATAATTAATATTTAATGAATATCGTGATGAAATCACTTTATCAAACGGAGTACTTATTATAAAATAATGTTCTCACATGACACGTCAGTACTTCTCGAATATTATTGAGATTCTGCTCACTGCCATATATTGAAAGCATCGGAACTCTTGGTGGGACTCACATTCCAACATTGTCTCCACCGATGACTTTCATAGCAAAGTTTGCTCGCAGTTTCGAAACCCGGCGTAAAATATTACAAAAAAATTAATCGGATTTCCAGAAATAATTGTTAATTCACCGGGATTAATTGGGATCACCGGGATTAATTTGATAACTGAATATTTTGAAATTTGAAATTTTTTTAAATTTGAAATATTAAAATTTTTAATTTAAAAAAATAAAAATAAATTGGAAATTTTGCTGAAAATTTATGATTTTGTTTAAGTAGACTGTAGGTTAATAATATCCTTTTGGAAATCGCGAGTTGCAAAGTAAAATCCGACACACTTCGTGCTCGCTTCGCAACTCGCGACTCATGACGTCATCACGTGTCGCGATTCGTGGAGATTCGTGAGTTGCCATGACTTCACGAGTCGCGACGACGCACAGTGTTTCGTTTCATACAAGCTGGAAGACGGAAAAATCTCTAACACATCAATCAAATACTGGTAAACACATCTTCGGAATGTACTTACCCTAATTTGAAAAAAATAGTCCCAAAGTCCGAAGAGTCCCAAATGAGTGGGACTATGGTAACACTAATACATATTGAAGAACATTGCAAGGCAAAGGGGTGAGAAAGGGACGGAGATGGGAAAGAGGAAGGCTGGAGAAAATGGTCACTACTTACAGAGTTGCTTTCTGATTATTAATGAATTCCTGAAAGCAAGAAATAATCTATTTCATAAAACGTTAGTTTCCGTTGCCGTTCGACGAAAAAAATACTTAGTAACATTTTTTTTAATCGGACAGTTTTACATGCTTGATTTGTTTAAATGTGTCGAGGTAATAGATACAAACATCATTATACAACATAATAATATATTAAATGCCTATTTACAATCATGTTTTCTTCATAAAAATAAAACTTCAAATTTGAATGAGAATGAAAAGAGAAGAATGACGAAAAAACAAAATAACAGGTATTTTCTAAAAAATGATCCTTCATAACATCAGGGCAGGGTTTTTGAATGCCTGTTGTGCCGCATGAGAGAGATTTTTTTAAAATATTTCCCACTCACGAACGGTAACTAAGACTGACGGATTTTACAAACTCAAAAAGCGTTCCGATTCGCTTCTGTAGAATCTGGGCGCAGTGTAGTTTTTAACAACGGCATTTTACTTATCGGATACGTTAATGTAGGTCTCTTTTTTAGTAAATGATAAAGCAATAGTAATGTTTAAATCTAGGAAATTTCCTCACGCACATAAGCTGTTTTATCTGAGGTCAATAAAGTCATAAAACATAAATATCATTCCCTACAAGTCGAGCCCCCATTCTCTCTGATTCATGGATCTAATTTTCGGAATAAATTTAAAGATAAGGGAAATAAAATAATTAAAAAAAATTAAAATTAAAACAATTTTCACCTGCATAAAGGCTTAATAAGACTCCAATAATTAATAAAGTCATTTTATAAAAAATATGTTAAAACATAAACATGTGTTATTTACCTACGTTATCACTCGTGTTATCATAAAATTTTAGGTTTTACGCGATTTTTATTACTGATATTGTTTTTTTAATTTTCATTTTTAATAAAAGTTATGATGTTATTTTTTTTTGTATTCGAATTTTTTTAATTTAAATTTCAGTATATTATTTTAACTGTCTTTCAAATTCTTTAAAGATATTTTAAGGGAACTTAAATTTTCTGGAAATGTAATTGAAGAATTTTGTTCGCAGGTAGTTCCATTTATATGAATAATAATTGTGATAAACTGTAAGAAAATGCATCAAAAGCAGCTTTCGCCGATAGTTATCTACTGTGAAATAATTCACTCAAATCACTCCTTGGATGAAATTATTTTTAAAAGCTATTTTACAGCGTAATATAATTTCCTAAAAATGTTGTTTTATGGACAAATATATCATCAAATTTTCCATCTTTGTTTTAAGATAACTCTGGTAGCTTCTAGATAACCAATCTAACTACTAGTACTAATAATAATATTTTTGACGTTATCTGTGTCAATCAACATTAGATTCGTAGCTAATAAATATTTATAGATTCATGTTGAGCGGTTTAGTGACCCCGTGAGGTCACTTACATCTAACTAGAGTCATATTAATAAGCCACTTGCATTACATTTTAAAAAAATCCGGTTAAGGCAAATATTCTAAGACATTCCGTATTTTTTTTTAATCGTATTTTTGAAACCCTGGCGATTTTTAGAAAATTTCAATCCAAAAATCAGACCACTTTTTATAAACCGGAAAGACGGGACATAATTTTATGGGTGCGAAAAAACGATAAATACATAGCCGAAAATCATTTTAAAAAAAAGAACGTTTTCCACACGAATGGCAATAAATTGTACGGGATTCTCTTCGTAACATCTGTCAAAACACAGCCATCTTTATAAAATCGTCAAACCAAAGGATAAGTTCGCAGAGAACAAACGATAAATCTAGTGAATGTTAAGTTAAACGTCAAATTAAAAAAATCGCCTAAAATCAAGGTGTTGCCAATGTTGCCATATTAAAAAAAAATCACTGTGGAATTTTACAAAATTAATATAACATAATCGGAGATGGGACATTTTCATGTAATGACGTCACGAGCTCAAATAATTGATTTATTTATTTAAAAATAAAAAAAGTTAACATTTCTAAAATCTTTGTAAAAAAATCTATCCACACGATTTTTTCTAAGTCGTTATGAAATCCATGCAAGTGGCCTATTACTAAATTCTAGTATCTCCAATTATTTTATAGATTGTTGTGATTTTGTCAATTTGTAAATGGCGAGTAAAGTTTGACGTCTATTGATACAATAATTATTTGTCTGTTTTTGATAACGTCCTACGGAATATAATAATGATTGTTTCCTTTGTCTGAATTCCGAATGTCACATTTCTTAGCCTCAAAGATGTTAATGGATACTTGCATGAGATACAATGTTCCCGTGATCGGATATAAAAAAAAATAATTGTCTATTTTGGGCTCAATACATACTATTTTGGAATTTAAATCAGCAGTAACAAATAATTATTATTTTATGATATGTGTTACGTGCATAATAATTTTTAATAGAAAAAAAATATACTAAGTCATACAGGTGATCGAATTTCAAAAAGAGGCAAAAGATGGCGAAAGTTAGATAAATGATGAATTTCAGTGGTTGAAAGTTAAATAAAATGTTTATTAAAATGTTGGAAAAAAGGCATTTCAGTGAAAAAAATTAATGGCTCTGAAATAAATCCAGAGAGATTATATACCTATGTTGTTCTGTCAAATAAAAATAAATAAGTTTTATTAAATTGTAAAATATGGATGTTCGTTCGATTTCGTAAATCGAATTTGAAAAAAGATTAAACGGTGACGCAAAACTGAGGCAATATCGTATATGTAATGTATAGTAAAAAGGTATTTAATATGGAAATAATACGATAGATGGCGGTAAGCATTTAGCTTGCGCCATAGCTCGCCAGATGGCATTAGTGTACAAGAAGTGGTACTAGAGATTAGAGATAGACTTTACCAGCTCCCGAGTGGGGAGCGCAGAGATATACCTACCCCCGAATAGTAAACAGTCGTAGCTATCCAGCTAGGTTATTAAAAGTAATAAACACCATTATATTAAAGAACCTTGTAATAATTAATATCTGCCGAGGAAAGGGCAGATATAACAACTGGCGCAGCCGTTAAAGTATAATTGTGTGAAAAGTTACGCGTGCGAATAATAATTTGTTCTGGGCACGGAGGACTAATGAGCGTAATACACGAGCCCGATTTTCAGCCCGTTTCCAATTAGACACAAAAGTCAACATTTTTCGCTTTACGCGATCGCTGTTTTCAACTCTATTTTCATACCTACGATTTCAGTAGGCATCACAACAAACAGTATGGTTCGTGTGTTGTTTGCAGTGATGACAATTGAAATCCTAGATATGAAAATAGAGGTGAAAATAGCGATCGCGCAAATCGAAAAATGTTGACTTTTGTCTCCAATTGGAAACGGGCTGAAAATCGGGCTCGTGTATTACGCTCTTAAGTCACTGCGGGAGTGACTTGCAGTTTTGGCAAAAGAATCGGAAGAGATTCTGCTCGGGATTAAGGAGCATTTGTTTCCGTGGCTACGGGCTGGATAAGAAGATTTTTTGTTCTAGGAACAAGAAGTAAAATACCGCAAGGAGGCGATCTGGTTGTGGATCATTGGATTAATCGTGTCAAGGACTAATCATTGGATTAATCGTTTCAAGGACTAACCATTGGATTAATCAGAGGACAAGGATACAACCCAGAGGAAGGGAAGGAGAGGACCAGACCAGAAGAGTTCCTGAGTTAAGTTCTTTTGCTTCTTTGAGAGGGATTATTTGTTATTGTTGTTTTTTTTTTTTGCCGATCTATCTGTTGGGAGTTATGGAATCGGGTAGAATACCTCCGTTTTGCCATCTCTCCGGAGACTGGGAATTGTTTCGACTTCGGATAGAGCAATTTTTCGTGATTCATGATGACAAAGCGTCTGGCGAGAAAAAACGGGCTTTTTTATTGAATCTCCTAGAATCAGAAACGTTAACCTTACTAATTAATCTGTGTTTTCCAGGGCAGATATAACAGTATACAAATACTATTTACTTATAATTAGTTATTTTATTATTGTACTATAAAAGCTTATTTAAAAACAACATGCTGATATTTAAGTTAGACGGTCAATTTCCTAATTAGAAGATATCGAAAGTTAAAAAAAAATTCGGAATTTCAATTTTATAAAACCTACCATAGACATTTTGAAGAAAAAGTTTTTTTGTGGTCGTCGGGTTTTCCTAACTGCTTAGAATATCTACTTGTTGTCTGGTAACTAAAAAAAATGTTCGAAGTAATAAGGAAACATTAAAACACAGTAAACCACTATACCTACCAGGAAGTTGCGTTACATTAAAGGAGCGGTAGACGGATTTTGCTCGGGGAGACTATTTGTAAGGTGTTGTTCCTATTATTTTTGGAAAATCTCCAACAAAGACGAGGCGACGAGCGACAGTCCGTTATGAACCTCCGATTCGGGTACCGGGTAAATACGCTACCGGGTACCCTGCAGCAGTGGCATTGCAGGCATCGGCCGCTCGTGCCGCACGGGCCATAGCGTCTCGCGCCAAAGTAAAGTGTGACGGGCATTAGTCAAGGATTGGTTTACTCAGTTTTTAACTAAACTGTTCTCTCAACACTTTCAATATGACGAATAAAATATAGAAGACTTCTGGAATGGCAATATTCTTAAGCGGACACTGATTGCTCAGAAAACGATCATATTACCTACATATTCTTAACTTTTCCGTTACCAAAATCGTAAAATTCCTTCCAAACAGAAGAACGAAATATTGGATTTACTTACGCATTTTCACTTGGAAAGTTATGATATAGGTACTACTCATGTGCATTTACTTTATTTTATTATTATTGCTTACGGCCATTTAAACCAGAAATAATAAGGTTCGTTGGGTATTTAGCTTCATCTGAATTATATATTATATCTACCAAACTTCTTTTACCTTTTCATCAACTTTTTATGTGTCAGATGATGGATTATAATTTTTTTTAACAGGAACATATAAAATTTAACACGGCAATTGTTATTTTCAGCAACGTTTCGATTTTGAAATGTGCTTTCGCCAGCGATACTGAGAATATTATGTATTATGTTAGACGACTCTGGTATTTAATACATTCCTATATTCATCAGGGGACGATGGATTTTAAATCGGTGCCCGAATTAAAAGCTAGTTAAATTAATCTTGGGTTAATTTTACCGAGATAGTTTCTTTTAACAAAATATAGAATCTTAGTATGTGAAACTAATGTGTATTTGTACCTCTTTACAGAGTGGATGATACTTTCAGTATTGACCTGACGAGAGAACAACAGTCATAATCTAAAAGTTGATTGTAATGGTCCAAGCTAGGTTAATAAGTGAACAAAACTTAACCAGGTACTTTCAACTTTCCTCTTCTGCATCTCTTTCTCTCCTACCTGCTTTATATAACTTTCCCCACATCGGGGATGTATTCACTTCAACTCTTGACAGTAGGAAGTTAACCAGTCATCAGCTGGTTCACTTTAAAAACAAAATTGATGTCATATAATAAAGCGTATGACATAGTTTAACAAACAAAAAATACCTTAATCTACTACCGTGAGGTACCAAATCATTGACATGTTTTGGACCAAAAATATCTGCATCTACTACCATAATGTACCATGTCGAACCAAAAAAAAATTACCTGCATCTACCATAAGGTACCAAATCATTCACACATTTTGGACAAAAAATATGTAGGTTCTTAATAAAATATAAAAACCTCTGAATTGTCATCACTCGTCAAAACTAAACTAGTCCCAGAGAGAGAGAGAGTTCCCCCGCTTCCTTCGCAAATATATTGTTAATGATAATAATAAACGAAAAATATAGAAGATAATAAAACGACGATGTCACGTACGATCTCTCACAGGGAATAGTGTATAACTAATTTACTACGTAAATAGATAACAGACTTTGGTAGAAATGAAATAGCAAAATATATTATTTAATGTATATGCTGGAATACAAGGAAATTTCCTGTGTTTATCATACTTAAAACGGAGATAAATTTCTGAATCACTTCTACCGAATGCTATTATAACAATAATTGTTATTAACCATGTAAAAGCGCAATACTTGAACGGTCAGTGATTGAGTGGGAATCGCGTTTGGGTCCCACCCAGGCGTTCCGTGTTCGATTCCTCGGCTGGCTAAGTCCTTCATCACGACTCAAGCAACATTTTCGGCTTACTGTGGTGGTAGTAGGAGATTTTAAAATATTGTCGGGTTATTCGAAACCCGGGAAAGTTTGTATTTTTTTAAATATACAAAATACTTTTGATAGTCTACATAATAATTATTAATTCCATTAGAACAGAAAAATTGCCCAGTTATAAATTGATATCTAACGGACCGGTAATTCTAAATAATAATAAAATATGCAATAACAACAACTTTTGAAAAGAAAAAAAAAGTTAATGATTGCAAACACTCAACATAAACCAATTAAAATTATAATATAAAAGCCTCCACAGATTGTTCTTACTGAAACAATCGAATAAAATATATTTGAAGTAAATACTCCTCGGGCTGAAAGGGTTTAAATAAAAGCTAACCGGCATCTTCATAATTGGGCCAATGTATTCAGATTTTAAATTCAAGGTAAAAAGAAAAGCTGGTTCAATGACCGAATGACATCTATACTGGTTTGTTTTTATTTCACTGTTAAATACGTGTTCCTTCCTGGCGACATCGGGACAAATAGAAAGTAGCCGGGCATTCGAGGCCGCCGGGTAGAAAGATACACTATTCGTGCTGCCCTCGCCGCACCGCTTCAACACCTGTTGGCGAGGTGCGGTGTACTCACCATCCTTGGCTGGGTGGAGAAAAGCTTGAATGAAATGATTTAAATGACGGTGTCGTTGAACTCTTATTCCAAAAGAAAAACTTTAAACATTCTAATTTTTCTCCTACTGTCTGCGACTCCGACATGCCTTCACTAATTAAGTTAAGTCATCTATAATTCTATAACATTCGATTCTCAGTCGGAAAGCAGTGGGTTCGATCAAAACCTCCTAGATCAAGGAGGTTTTGGTTCGATTCCAGCCACCTCTCGCTTCTAGCTTTTGTGGTGTTCATTGTAAAGTTTGATGTCTTGCGATCGTAGATAATTGTTTAATATGTCATTCTACAAGGGCCCAAACATAAAATAAATCATACGAGTTGGTATTTGATGTATCGAAAAGATAAAAAGTATTTTAAATTCTTGGAATTTCTTACAAAATAAATTTTCTATCAATAATAATTGAATGCACAACTTATACTTACTTAGTTTATACTTTATACTAAAATGTTAGAAGGTATTATTTTTCAAAAGCCCAAAAGAGTGTGAATGAAAAAAATGGTTTCGGAAATGTTACAAAATTTTCAAAACTAAACTAGAATCGACTGTCATCTTACAATCTTTATTAAAATAGTAAATAAGCAAATTCAGAAAAATATGATGTGTGCAAACCTTTTCAGTTAATGATTGTGGGTAAAACTAGAGGTCAAAAATGAACTTAGCAACTTTCATTGATTATTATAATTTATGAAAAAATTATAAAAATCCTTTTTTTCAATTTTACTTTTTATCTAAGAACGTTTAGAACGTGTATTTTCAGATTATAAAATGTCGCCTATCTCTAATAAATCAAAACATTTACATGTTTTGTTTTGAATAATGTTTTCAAATACCCTCAATATTTTCTAGAATGTTTCTCGCAAATTCCATAAGATACCTAATATTATGTTGTTAAATTTAAATTAAAAAATTCAATCTTTTTTTTTTTTTAATTCATTATTTCACACGACCGCTCCAACATCCAGGAACGTGATTTTGTCAGATCAAACAAATAGGGGAAGAAAGTAGTAAGGGTAGAGGAAGAAGGACTAATATGATCTGGGTACGAAATAAGCTGAACTAATTTCAAGTAAAAAAATTGCGAAAGTTTTATTATCATCGAGCTTTCACTCTGGACAACAAAACAATAAAAGCACATGTAATTATTTATACAATTTAATGTAAGTATTAACCATTCCAATTACCGAGACTCGCAGCTTTGCGATTCAATTTAAAGTATTTATTTTAATTTAGCTAAATGAATTGATGAAAACAAAAATGTAGAAAGTACAGAAAATGGAAGTAACTTTTCCTGAAATGAAAAGCTTCTGTGTAGTATGACGGTATTGTGAAGGAAGAGGGAAAGAGGGGGGGGGGTTGACCGTGAAAGCTCGAGCTGCGAGTGCAGAGGGGGTGGGCGGACTGCCGAGGGGACACGCCCTCCTCCCCTCCCCGCCAGCACGCCGGCTATATAAAGCGCAAGGCCATGTTCACCGGCACAGTCTTAGTTGACGATCTCAATCTGACCGAACGTTACCGAGGTTGTTTAACTGTGTGAACGCGCTCACTCCAATTGCGCAAATCAAATGTTTTGAAAACAGACAATTTTTAATTATCATCGACAACATAAGCTTTTTTTTCCTATTTTTAATTTGAACAAAAACGTTACCAAACCATCTTAAATATAATTTTTTGAAAACGTTCTATGAACCATTTTGTCAAATTGTGATATTTTTGTCGAATTTGGAGTTTTGTCGGATTTGATAAGTGACGATGCTCCTGTGGGCACTCCTGACGTGGGCTTGCCGGCTGGGGTGGAGCACGTGGCTGGTGTTCGTGGTGGCCCTGCTGGCGGGGCGCTGGGCCTGGAGCTGCTGGAGGGACATGCGCTCCCTGCCCCCCGGCCCGTGGGGGCTGCCCGTGGCGGGCTACCTCTACTTCATGGGGCTGGGGCCCAAGCACAGCCAGTTCCTGACCATGGCGGCCAAGTACGGGCCCGTCTTCTCGGCGCGCCTGGGCAACCAGCTCATGGTAGTGCTCAGCGACTACCGCCTCATCCGTGATGCCTTTCGCCGCGAGGAGTTAACCAGCAGACCAGACACGCCACTCATGCAAGCTCTCGATGGTTTCGGTGAGTACTTTTTTCTGTTAGAACCCATTTTTAACAAATTTATTTTAAAGCTTTCGTCAAAAAAGGCTTTCAATTAGTGTATTCGATAAAAGACTGAAAATGAAAGTGAAAATTTGCATAACGGGAATTGTTCAATTAAAAAAAAAATGAAAAAACCACATTTTAATATTAATTAATAATTAAGTACAAGTAAATAACAACTAATTTGAATTTTTTAACTTCGATAATCCCCAACGCTTCAGAAAATGTCAAAAAAAAAAATAATTGTGTTTTTGAAAACATTTAAAAGATCTTAAATAGTTAAAATTGTTCGCGAAGAGTAAAATTTAAGCACAGATAAATAAATACGTGAATTATCGCGTAAAATCAGCGTGAGCAATTTCTTGCATCACTGACATTCGCATTGTTTGTTTAAACATCGTCACGAACAATCAGTTCGACAAAGTGTTTAACTAATTGGCCAATACAATGCTGAACGCAAACATGAACATATTCAGCCTTCGCCGGTACATCACGTTTTGAGATCATACCGTTTATTGTGACACCTGTCAAAACGCAGTGTCATGTGCGCGGGGCGGGACTGCGCAGGCCCGTCCCACTCCCCACTGTAGTATCCGACCACCTCCCCCCTCCCTGCACAGCGCTTCTCCACAGAGTAGCGAGACAGATGCACGGCCAAAGCTTCGGGCGTCGCGACGCGTTTCAGTCATTTCACGATTCATACCGACCCTATCGATGTTACGAAGTTTGGAAAGGAGTTTGTTTGAAATTACGTTAGATTTCAATGGATTTGTTTTATTACAGGTATCGTGAACAGCAAAGGAGTCTTGTGGAAGGAACAACGCAAGTTCCTTCACGAGAAACTTCGTCATTTCGGCATGACTTTGATGGGAAACGGAAGGCAAAAGATGGAGAATAGAATAATGGTGAGTGAAAATTCGTTTACTATCTTTTTGATTAAAGTATTCAAAATTCAACTAGAAAAAAAGTTAATTGAAAACAGCAATTTAAGCCGGGAAACTAATTTGTCTATAATGTTTGTTTTAGCTGGAGGTAAACGACCTGTTGACCAATCTACACGCCACCAAGGGAGAAGCCACCGACATCAGCTCCTTACTCAGTGTTTCCATAAGCAATGTCATCTGCAACCTGATGATGTCAGTTCGCTTCTCAAATGATGACGTTCGCTTCAAGAGGTTTACCGCCCTCATCGCCGAGGGGATGAAACTATTTGGAGAACTGATAACAGCTGAATACATTCCTACTTTCCAGGTAATTAATAAATTCTTCCTGCTTTTCATAACTTGTTTGAATTTCTTAGATAGAATGATAATTTCCTGGAGGCATGATACGTAATATTAATGATTGTTTTTCCTCCTCCGCAGTACTTGCCTGGTAAATCTGAGGCCAAGAATAAGATGATGAAGAACCGCGATGATATGTTCCAGTTCTATCAGGAAATTATTGATGAACATAGGAGCACATTTGACCCCAACAATATCCGTGACCTCATCGACTCCTATCTGTTTGAAATTCAGAAGGCCAAGGAGGAAGGAAGAGACGCACAGCTGTTCGAAGGCAAAGATCATGGTAAAAATTGTTTTTAAACTTACTTACATTCAAAATAAAAATATTTGAATCTGGAATCTACAAAAATATAATTTATGGAACCTACTACAAATATCTATTTTTTTCAGATCAACAAATCAAACAAATCATCGGAGATCTCTTCTCTGCCGCTATGGATACTGTTCGCAATATGTTGTTGTGGATTTTCGTGTTCATGCTAAGAAATCCCGAAGCCATGAAGAACGTGCAAGAGGAATTGGATCATGTTATCGGCAGGGGCAGACTTCCTTCTATCGAAGATCTCCAGTACCTTCCTGTCACCGAGACCACCATTCTCGAGTCTCTCAGGAGGTCCAGCATTGTTCCCCTGGCTACCACACACACTCCCACTAAGTAAGTTTCTATTTCAACTGAAATCAATCAATGAATGGGGTTGAGATTTAGTAGTGGTGTAAGCGGTGAGGTCAGACTGCGCCGCACGCCGCACGCCGGACCGCGGCGCGCCGGCAGCGTTCCGGGAGCTTAGAACCCGTTGATGAAAGTGAGAGTAGTGTGGGCGCGCCTAACGGCCATTGTGAGGCCTGCCTCTGTGACGTCACGCCGGCCGCAAGTGTCAACGGGTCATTGCCTCCCGAGCGTAAACGTCAATCTACTTCACGTCACGTACTCACTACTCAGTACTGACAGTGGCAACTAGCAGAAAGTGGTTTTAGCTTAGTAGTCAATTGGGTTGAGTTGCGGGCTTGTCAGTCTTCTTATATATTAAATAACTTTTTGCTCGAACGTTTCCGTAGGTACATAAAAATATATATGTTACAAATAAAACCGACCTTGAATGGAAGTGTAGAATTTATTACATAATACTAATTTAGGTTTTTTTTGTTCACAGAGACGTAAATCTTGGCGGATTCCGTATCCCTGCCGGATGTCAAGTAATCCCCCTGATAAACAGCGTCCACATGGACCCCACCCTGTGGGACAAGCCCGAGCAGTTCGACCCCAAAAGATTCATCGACGCCAGCGGCAAGGTCCACAAACCAGATTTCTTCATGCCCTTCGGAGTCGGACGTCGCATGTGCCTCGGGGAGGTGATGGCTCGCATGGAACTGTTCTTATTCTTCTCTTCAATCCTCCATTCCTTCAACGTTACTCTGCCGGACGGCGTGGCTCCCCCGACGCTAAACGGACACCCGGGCGCGACCCTCATCCCCGACTCGTTCAAGATCCAGCTGACGCCGAGGCCGATGGACTATGTGCTACCGCCTCCCTTATGCGCCCTCCTGAGGAACGTGGGAGCCCATTGAGCCCGCCGACCTCACCTCGCTCCGAGGGAAAGAGTCGGTACTGCGGAGACAGAACCCGCCCCGCCATGCCCAGTGCCCAGGCCCGGGGTCTAGGCGGCTCCACTAGACTAGAAGAAGCTGCGGCTATTCATCCATCGCGCGGTAGTCGAGCAGCGTTAGAAGCATTTGTAAGGTGACTTTGTGGGATTCGTATTTAGATGTTGGTGTGGATCAGAGCCCCCAAGAGCACGGTATACCACTAATACCGTTCCTATTATATCTTAAGTATATTTAAGGACTATTTATTGTTCAAATCTTCGAGAAAGTTTAGCTGTTTGCGGTGCGTTCCGTCGGAGACTATTGACTGTTGTGTAATTATGCAAAACGGATTTAACGCACCGATTACAGACAAATTGCCATACGAATCAAATCAGTAAAAGCGTGACACAGAGAGACACGAATCTTGATTTTCTTTATTTATTTTCACTAGATTTAAGAAAGACGACGTACAATTTTTCATAAGATAATATAAGGTGTAACATGTTTACTATCTGATTGCTCGGTCTTTATTTATGGATTTTGTCTAAACATTGGCATAAAATATTTATCCCCGATCGTGTCATCAAATTTTGCATATTACAAAATTTTGATTAAATTCATTGATACAAGATGACTGATTAGAGTTAACTTCATGATGACAAATTTCGAAAGAAATAACCACAAATGTGGTCAGTTTCTAATATAAAGAGATATTTGTACAAATAGCAGGTCTGTGCACCTTATTGCGTTTCCCGTTCAGAAGGACTTGTGTTGAAGTAAACTGAAAACGTGTCACATAGAGTTCTTTGTATCTTGCGGCTGTGCAAACAAGTGTTCATTAATATTAGGAGAATTAATTATTTTAAGGAGTATAGAATAAGCAGAGGCGCGGGAGCCACCTTAGTCAGGCGACCCGCTCCGTACCTTCCTTCTGCCCGTCAACAACACTATAACACTCAACTTATTCAAATAAACATTGTTTCTAATTGAAGTACCTACTTAAATATATTTTAATGAATTTTACAATTATTATTTCCGATATAAATTGAACTGAAGTAATCCAAACCAGTAACGATTATTTTCGTACGATAGAAAAAAACCAACATAACTTTTCCTTTTAGTTTATCAAGTCACTTTTGGCTTAGTGCAATTTTTAGTGCGAGACATCAAAAAAGTATTATCCTAAAATAATGCACTGTTCCTTTTAATGTTCATACAAATTAGGCAAAGAAAAGGGTCTCAATCAAAACAATATTGTATCCGAACAGTAAATTAAAGTGCGTACTTAGAATTAACAGATTAGTTTTGGAGATATTTCTTACAAAAAAACCTAATTTTGTAAGAAAGGATTTATAAGTATTTTTTTAATAAAACAAATATGATGTAAAGTGAAAATATTTTTATTTATACACCCATCTCTTTCCTTGTACGCCTTCTTGCTTTTTGACAGCTGAATAAAAAAATAAATATTTTTCTTACTTACTTTACAACTAAAACAAACCATATTGCTTGTTGATTAAAATGACATCTAAAACAAGCAAAAAAACTTCTTGCTTTCTTGACAACTAACAAAGCAACATTAATTCACCCGAAAAATTCAGAAACAAAAATAGTTATTTGTTTAAAAATAGGAGCTAATAATATTATTACAACATAAATATTAAAATCTAACTACGGTTAAATATCGCACATTCAGTAGAAAAGAGTTGTAAGTTAAAAAAGTAAATTTTAAAGGAGAGCGAAAACACAAAATGAAAGATGAACAAGGGTCCCGTCGAAAAGAGATAATAGCGACATCTTGCGGAAATGGAGTGATCTATCGTAAACATGGTTTTCGTGAGGCATAGTCAACGACAATCACTTTATTTTACAGAGATAAAATAGAACATTTCAAATTACGACACTTTTCTACGGGACATGCGATATGATTATTCGGTTCAACGACGAACGACTTGGAGCGCATCTTCGATGTGAGCAACAAACACCAATATAAACGGACTTCGTTTCCGTTATAAAATTGGATAAAAAAATTTCAGAGCAGCCATGGATAAAAATTAAACTTGAATTATGTAATTGAAAAAAACCTTTAACAGAAGTTAAACTTACATATTTATTATACTAAACAGGGGGACGGTCTGGCTCCCACTCTCTTCAACATAGTGCTCGAACATGTAATAAGAAAAACGCTAATAGACACTGGCTCCAATATTTGTTTCAAGAGCAGTCAAGTTGTCGGATATGCGGATGACATTAACATTGTCGGAAGATTAATTTCAGCCATTAAGGAGGTCTTCGACCCTTTAGAAACAGCGGCACGGGAAATAGGACTGCGGGTTAATGTTGACAAAACGAAAATGATGGTACAAAGCAGGAACCCTTCACACAGAAAAAGAAGTAGTGCACAATTTAAAGACAATTACTCATACGAAGTGGTCGATCAATTCACCTACCTGGGCTCTAGTCTGACAGAGAACAATGAGGATCCAGCAGAAATCAGAAGGAGAATCACAGCAGCCAACAAAACATACTTCTCTTTGCTGCCAGTGTTTAAGTCACGTAGTGTCCACAGAAAAACGAAAATAACCATTGTCAGCACTGAATTGGCATATGGATGTGAGGCGCTGACTCTGACGGTAAAGATGGCTGAAATGCTGGATAATTTTGAAAGAAAAGTGCTGAGAAGAATATGTGGACCTGTGAAAGAGGGTGAACAGTGGCGCATCCAGCACAATGCAGAATTGTATGATATTTATAAGGCCCCTAGCATCTCAGCACATATGAGATGGGCTGGGCATGTACAGAGAATGCCGGATACACGCGTCCCAAAAAGAATTTTGACTGGACACCCAGGTGGAAAGAGAAAAGTGGGAAGACCTAGACTGAGGTGGGAAGACGAGGTAAGAGGGGATGCAGCACAGCTTCTCCAGGTACGAAATTGGAAGTCAACCGCTGAGGACAGGAGGAGTTGGAGGCGACTGTTGCAGGAGGCCAAAGCTCGATATGGGCTGTAGCGCCATCGAAGAAGATTTATTATACTAAAACATCTCAATTTTTAAACAAAAAAAAAAGATAAAATGCATTCAATTTGTAGTAAGTGTTGTTCTATAAAAGTCGAATTACAATAAATTTAACATCCGGCAACAATCCGACGGCATTTCCTAAATGACTTAAATCTTAACTTACTTTAGTTGAATGGTTAAAAAAATAAATAATAGTGAACAAATTATTATTTTATATTAAACTAGCTGGGGTACCCGGCTTCGCTCAGGGAGTTTTGATAAGAGATTGAACTGACGCTCGAACCCACAGCGGATGTTGCTTTGTATACTCTTACCAATGGGTAGCCCCACCCATGCAAAAAGACTTCGAATGGTCCACAATGTTCCAGAACATTCCACAACATTCTAGAATGTTCTGGAATGTTCTACAATAATCTGGGATGTTCCGGGATGCTCTGGAATGTTATGGAATGCTCTAGAATATTCTCGAATGTTCTGGATTGTTCTAGAAATTTCTAAAGGGTAAAATTTCCAGTCTTTATATCTTTAATAGCTCGCCCTTCAGGTAAAAATGGGAACCTTCTTCACGGATGGGGGATAGAGGGCTACCATACCATATAAAACCCTTGATCGTACCAGGACTCGTTTCTAAGTTCTAGCGGTATGCGCATTGTACAGTGTACCCTTTATTTTATATATAAGCTTATATATTGATTGACATAGTTATCCTCCAACGGTTCACTCTGATAAATGGCAATTTTAAATTTCACAGAATTTTTTTTCAACCAAACTGATTTGGACAGTATTTGTTCGTCGTTCGTTCTGTTTTTCGGTATCATGATTAGGTATTTTGATGCTATCTTAATGAGAAATTATATGCGCATCCTCAAATTACCTTGAACAGATAGACTAAGATCAATGTAGAAGTTTTCTATCAAATTCTGTATAAAATGTCAACCGAATCGCAATGTTTCTCAAATAAAATGTAAACCAATTGATTATCAAGGGAAGATTAGTATGAGAAAAGGCACATGAAGACGCCTTACCTCCTTTGAAACATACGTAATTTATGACAGTATAATTTTGTTAAGTTGTTCCGGACTCCAACTATCCGTATACCTATATAATCCAGCTATCAGTATACCTTCAAACGTCAGCATCAACAAGTTATAAAATTTCAAATAATATTTTTGATAGGAATCAATTTAATTTGATAGGGCGGAGGCGCTAGGGTGAGTCCCATGACCCCGGCCAGGTCTGGCAGAGGTCCCTCCACCTCGAGGCTGTACTTGGCCACCAGGCGCGCCCCGAACATGAACATGATGTTGCGGCCTAGCTCGTCTCCGGGACACATGCGCTTTCCTGCACAACAAAAAGTAATACCGATACAGAAGTCGAAATTGTTTTTAAAAATATTATTATACTCGTACATCGAGAGCTTTCCACAACCAAAGCAGCAGAGCGATCGCAAATTTAAGATAATTTAAAATTTACTCCTTACAAAAGTTCTTGTACATTACACAATCTTTTTTTATCAACTAGCGCTAGTAGCTAGTACCTTGGTGATGCGGAGAATTAAGTTAGTGCTAAATTTCAAGGTTAGACTTGATGAAAGCGGTTGTTTTTGCGTAATGAATTTTTGTTCTAACCTGTTTGAAATGGAATGAAGTGCCGTGGAGTAAGGACCTCGCTCTCTTCACCAAGGAACCTGGAAGGGTTGAAGGTGGTCGGGTCATTCCATGCCTCTGGGTCCGTGTGGATAGCCCACTGTAAGGGCATCACCATCGTGCCTTTCTTAATCAAATAGCCTCCTAGCATCGTATCCTAAAATTATGAAATTATCAATGTCAGTTAAATAAAATTTAAAAATATGTTCAAACTAAAGCAGCTAAAAGCTCGAACTAAAGCAGTTAAACTTGCGGCTTTTTAAGTACCTGCAAGCAGCCGTGCGGTATTCCTACAGGAACAACCGACCTCATTCTCTGCGATTCGCACATTGCAGCTCTGGTGAAAGGTAGGTGAGGGAGATCCTCTATAGAAGGATTACGGTCTCCACAAACTGAGAACAGTTCATTCCTCATAGTCCTCTGGAAACCAAAAGCAATATTGTAGTCATAACAAGCCATCTGCTTTGTGGATGAAATTGTGGAAATGCGCTATCTGTTTGACCTAAAAATGTGCACATTTTATAAATGTGCACAAAACAGGTGAAAATGTTGTAAGTGTAACTGATCTAACAACTAACCTGATCTTTCTTGTTGATTGCGATGAACATGAGGAACCATAGAAGTGTCACCAGCGATGTATCCAGACCGGCTCCAAACAGGTCACACAGCAGGAAGAGCAACTGTTTTTCAGACAACCTCTCCGTAGCCTCTTCTCCGGGGTTGGTTGCTTGTCTCCTTTCCTGCTCTTCCAAATAGTAATCCAAAACACACTCCCCTTCTGACATTATGAGATTGGAGGGGCTGAAGAAGTGGGATTTTGCTGAGTTGTCGTTGATTATTCCATAGTGAACACATTTGATTTTCTCACCTAAAAATTCCTTCATTTTTTCTTGTGAATCTTCACCAGACGAATTCGCTCTTTTAAATCTGCGACGAGCTTCGATTACACTTCTCAAGATAGTGTGGCTTTGCATCTGTCCAGAAACAATGCAATGAATCGTTTTCCGAATCGACTTCATGAAGAACCTAAGACGGAACAAAAATGTTGGTAAAACTTGAAAATAATAAAAACAGGTACCCATAATCACCAATGTGTTGTCAATGTGTACAGGTACCCATAATCACCGTGAGTTTATTTTATGTTGATTTGTGTACATGTTTCTTTACCCGCCTCACTAGACAAAGTCTGTTAAGAGGCAATATAGGTATATAATAAGTAAGATATATTTCACACTGAGACGATGTCTACATTTTACAGAAAACAAATTTAATTTCCAATAAAACATTAAAATTAAGATTATCTATAAATAACATAGCAAGAATAGCCCCTTTATAGGTTGGTACCATTAAAAATTTATTTAAATAATAATAAAACTTTTTTTTTTTAATATTACAAACAAGAAGTAATAGAAACGTAACGGATCTACTCTATTTTTCCTATGTTTATCTCAGTTAGACTCTTTAGTAGATGAGGAATAGTATAGGACCCAAGACGCTGCCTTGCAGTACTCCATACCTGATATCACGTTTGTCACTGCTATATTTATTATTATAACTGTTTTTTTTTTCTATTTTTAATTGACAATCCATTTTAGCGGTGGATCGGTTATACCGTTATTTTAAAATTGTTGATATGCGAAATGGTATCGAATATTTTTCTAGGTCTGAGAATACCCTTTTCCCATTTGATCTACATATAAGCTTTTCAGGGTGCAGTTGGTTAATTCAGATAAAGCGTTTAGTGCTTATTTTTGTAAAGTCCGTTAAATTTAACCACAAATGACTTCTCACCACCTCCATACTGGCAGCACTTAAAATTAAAAAAACGAAAAATGTGCTGGGTGGAATTCGAACCCGCAACTTATGTCAGTCGTCTGCACAAAGTGTAGATGTAAAATTCCAAGGCACCATTTTAAAATATTTCACGAACAGGAACGGTAAAAACGGATAGTATCTCACGAACCGGAACTCTCTGGTTGAATAATTTAGGACACAACAAATCAGTTAGAAATCAATGAAGTAGAACATTTTTGGTGTTTGTGCCATAATATGAACATGATGATGTGTAAGTCGTAGCAGTTAGCAGTAAGTAATAATCAGTAAGCATCCTACGCCTACCTGAGATAGGGCATGAAGTTGACGACAGCGGCCACCCCCATGGCCCGGACGCCCTCCTCCTGTATGTGCATGAGCCATTTCCAGGTCTCATCGTCCTCGTGGAAGGTCACTCCATATACCAGCTCGTTGATCACGTTGCCAATGAAATCCGCCAGCACTGGCTGCATATCCAGCGGTGCAGTGGGGTCAGAACGAGATGCTATTTTCTGAAATAATTTCATTTTGCGTAGTGCGACATCCACCATTCATTTGTCAAGGAATAAAGGACATATGAAATGAGCTGTGGGCGTACTTTCTAATTAAACAGTCTGATCATATAGTGTATATTATCTATTCAGTACCATTCATATTAGTAATGATTCATTTCCTTTTTAAAAACTTGATTAGAAGCAGTGCAAGTACCTACAATATAGCGTATACTTATATGTTTTGCGATACAATGCAAGTAATCGAGAATAAAACGTCACACTAAATAAGTCTGAGAAGATTTTTTTTTTACAGTGAATACCGCACAAGAATCTCAACTGCTCCCGTCTGGAGCCAGTGAGACTATGGCATCCCCAATTGGGGTATGTTGTGAGGCTGAAGGTAGTGGGGAGGGGAAGGAGGTGGGGTAGAGGAAGGTTGGGAAGTACCTGGCTATTCAGATCTGGTCACCAAACACGGCTAAAGCCATTTTCAAGCAACGTTTCAATTCTGAATGGTGGTCTTGCACCAGGGCGATACTAATAGTATCTTCCACTCTGGAACGTGCCGCAAATATACTATGTATTATTTTAAATGAATTAATTGTGAAATAACACAAATTAACCAAATAAAATTTATTTGCGCACGCCGGGTTCGAACCCGCGACCTCCGGATTGTGAGTCAAGAGTCTTAGCCACTGGACTACGGAGGTCGTCAAAAGATAAGACACATGAAAAAACCATCGACCATTCATTCGCTGTCCGTCAATGACAGTTATTGCATTCATAGATTCCAAAATATTTAAGTATTCAAAGGTTATCAATTGCAGGCATAATTCTCGTGAAATACGAACTTTTTGAAGGTTAACAGAGTTGTAATTGATTAAAAAAGACATTCACACATCGCCCTGAAGTCGATGAACGCGAAAGGTTAAAAGAATAGATGTTTATCAATGTTGTATAATAGATTGAGTAATTTATTAATTAGAATTATGCCCCAGGGGGATGAGACCGTATCTTTTGCGTTAGTCTAACGCACTTTAACGCGAAATATTTGCTCTTCTAGTGAGATATTCAAATTCAAAGTCGAATTGAAATTGCTTTCGTATGGACTTTATCCCCACGCGTTAGGTCAATGCAAAAGATAATACATACTTACCCCCATAGAGCTAAAAAAAATTACGTATATTTTGAATGAGCTCAGAATTTAAATCAAAGTTTAAATTGTGTTGGGAACATACGATTAACTTACCCTATACTTTTTTAAAGTTTGTTGATATAATTGTTATAATACTTTCAATAAAGTTAATATACATTGCTCAATTTTATAGTACCTACTTCAGTACTTCTTCTGAACTCTAGTTACTATAAGTCCACACGTGTTTAAATGAAATTTAATTTTTCAAAATTGGAACTGATTGTAAGCACCGGCATAAATCTTAGCAGACAAGATATAAAGTAGGTGCCTAAATAATTAGTGTATTATAAAATATTCGTGTGTATACATAACATGTTTGATAGTAGCGGGCGATTTGATATTATAAGCACAATCTAAAATAAAATTTAAAATAATTATTTCTCACACTCGGGTTGTCCAACTGTGGAAATATGAATAAAGTTTTTTTGAATATATTTTTTCGCAAACCAATTGTCCTACATTCGAGCCTCGGTAAAGGACAATGAGTATCTACTATAGATTCGGAACATTTTAAATGCGAACCACTGATAGAACGACATAAAAAACCTTAATGTTGCTTCTTACTACCTACCTTTTCCAAGTTGTCCACAGATTTAGCTAGCCTCATCTCCAGGTTGTGCCTCTTGGGACCCACCTTGGCCGCCCCGAGGGCCTTGAGCCACGCGGACAGCAGGCGCCGCTGATCCTTCCACAGCTCCCCCTCAGCGCAAATTATCCCTGCGACAAAATTGTAACAATTTAACCGATACACTAACAAATTTCAATTACACTATTTCAAATTTATAGTAACTTAAAAAAAAATCAAACAAATGTGAAAAAAACATTTTATTAAAATTTTAACTACACCATGAAAACTGTCCAAACAGCGATGAATTGAAGAAATACGTTGCTGATAAAAACGGCATTGTGGGATTGGGGTTTGTTGGCACAATCTGTTATGTACCCAACCAACAAGGGGATTCTGAGTTTATATTCTCGCTCGCGCCCATTTTATGTAAATGTTGAATTCATATTGTATGAATATTAGGTATTCATATTGTTTCCATAATTAATATAATTCATTTTCTCCATGCCTTACGCCATTACATCCAAGGGCGAGTTTCAGCTTTTTACACAAGTGCTTTCTACCGGCTCTTGCCCCCCTTTTTTTAAAGTGAAAACTTGTTTAGCACCGTTGTGATTTGAAACTCGATGAGACGGAAGCGAGCGACACTAAAAATAGTCAATAGGCCAAAATCTGTAGGATTTATCCTACGGGAGAATGAGATAACAATAAAATATTTAGTCTCACACAGGTCGCGCAAGGTATAAGGCGCCTAACGTACCTTAGCGGCCAGACATTCAGCGGACCAAGGGTCGAATCATGCGAAATCCAAAAAAAAATTGTAAAATATATCTAATCTTCAAACCACTCCAAAATGAACAAGAAAAGAAAACAAAAAAGAAAGCAACATCCAGGGACTCCTAAGAAGAAAACACAAATACTAATATGATGACCAAATGTATAGAAAAAGGTGCATTGGAATTCGACGACAAAAACATGGAAAAAATCATCCTTCACATTAATAAAAAAGGGCTTTGTAGTCTCCCCACTCTTGTGTACTTTAATTTTAGTAGGTTTCAATTCTACCGCGTGTGAATTGCACAATATGATTTTTTAACATTTTTTTTTCTTTACGTTAAACCACATATGATTCAGTACTTTACTGGCAAGCGTTCAGATGAGTTCAAGGTTCGATGCTCGATTATTTAAAAAGGGATGTTTTACCTATAAAATAAAAAATATTTTTTTAAATTTTCGGTTTTCATTCCCCATCGCAGGTACGAGAGAAAGGACTGGACCCTCTCTGGGAACTTTGGGGTCTGTCCACTCTCCTTCAGGCTACATTAAGATCGTTTCCGCTACTTTGGAGAGGTTGGTTCCGCACGAGCTTATGCCCTATCGTTTGACATTATGTTAACTATCGCAGACTTCGGGATGTCAAGAAACGGACGTCAATTATTTAGCACTTTAAGTTTAATTTATTCGATATGTTCATTTTAATAACTAAACCTCTGTATCGGTGTATTGTTGTGCAATGACAAGTCATTGACGCATTTATTGGCCTTTTAATCGAAATCATATCAAATTCGTGTCTCTGTGACATATGACGATGTATTTGTTTTGTAATACAAAAATAATATCAAATAAATATTGATAAGAAATCTCTGTTTTCAAATGTCACACGTCATGCGTAACGCAATCCGATAATAACAAATAAATTGTTAGTAACTATAATATTGTATAATTGCCGGGAAAAACGGATATATTTACTTAGTTTAATGTTACAGTATTAGCGTTTTTGGATGATGAAATTAAATTTAAAAAAAAAGTTTTATTGCACAATAAGAACACACACGTATAATATATTGTAGTAAGGCGATATTCGAAGCAAATAAGGGCGCTCGCAAACGAGAGACTTTAGTTGCGAAGACAGTCGCGTCGCAACAGTTGCGAACATAAATATCCGAGAGGTATACGCACACAAGAGACTTTTTTTTTAGTTCGGAGACATTTTAGTTGCGCCTGCCGGCAACCGCAACTTTCTCAGCGTCTGAACGATTATATCTAAAGTCTTCGGCGTCTTTTCCGAATTCAAATCTTACACATAAGTACTTACTACACATATATAAATGATATTTGAAAAAGAAAATAGTAAGAATGAATTAATAAGAAAATATCAAATGTTTTATTTTAATAGTTAAATTGTCAGAGAAAATCTGAGAAAAAATACTAGAAAACATTTGCTGAATGTTAATAAATAATTAAGGCCAAAGCTTTCTTTATATCCATTTGCAACACTGTATAACATGTAAAACAAATGTAAACTTATTGCAAAAATATACAAATATTAAATAAAATAATAAAAAATACATTAGATTCCTTCATTAATTGCGTGCAATTATTATTTTTTTAATACTGAACTATACTAAAATGGATTTCAATATATTTGACATTTTTCTTAATTTAATTAATTTTACTTTTTTTATGTATTTTATTCATTTACTTTATTTATTTCTTATAATTATTCATTTTACTAATTAAATGAATTAATTTTACAACTTCAAGCGATAGCACAACGCATTTTTATTTTATGACTACTAAAAGAAAGCTCTACCGACTTCATATTACAATAGCTGCATGGAGTTTTGCTTTTCATTAAATTTAGTAGCGTTAACTAACTTACGCAGCAGAGCTAGTTTTTATGAAAAATTAACTGAAATCATTGCATAAAAAAACATTTTTTTAAATACTCGTTTATCGAGAAGCAGAATAAATGTTTAACAAGGCAATGCGTTCACTATTGCAATAATGTATTATCATCCAGAGAAGAGAGGTGACAGCCTTGTAACTCAAACAGCTTGCAAAGAGATATAGGTAGATAAGACGATATTATTAATAATGGTTTCCATTTTACTTTTATTTTTAAGAATAATTTAACCCCCTCACTGACTAGACTCATCAACATAAATATATACATCCAACAACTCCAAAAACATAGCAATTATATAGGTTCCTAAGCACACAATAAGAAGTCAGGTGAGAAAATGAAAGAGATGATCACATAAATAACTAATTCCGCAACTTTATGAAACTAACGCAAACTTTTGAACACAATGAGAACAATATTAAACTTAAAAGAAAATAATAAGATAAGTAGTAAGAAGTACCTACTTTGGTGGTAAGGTAACGGTCCCCCTAGCACAGTCGATACATAAGGATTGATAGGATAACTTTCGTTAACTTATCATCGTTCCCTAGCATGACTACAACAAATAAGTATGTCCCAGTGGAATCAATATCTTTTTCTGATTTTTCTGTCTCCAGATTTTCGCTAATATTGTCTTCATTTAATTAAATATTATAATTTGAGATTTTACTAAAGTTAAAAATAAAAATAAAAATGTTCATCCTACACTTGCAAAGAATGTCAATAGATGTCGCGTATTAAAAATAAAATGGATAAATATTTATCCAGACACTATTTAAATAAGATTTAGTTCGGGTTGAATCTTGCAATCATATATGAAGATAGCAGCCAATAATATGTGCGTTAAGAAGATGAAGATAATGTTGGTAATTCTTAGTCGAAGTATGATACAGTTAAAAGTGACCGAATTGGAAATGGGTTCCATAGCTCAGTTGGTAGAGCACTTGCCACGTAAGCAAACGGCCCTGATTTTTGTGTCTCCAGATTTTAGATTGAGTTTGGCTAATATTGTCTTAATTTAATTAAAAATTAATATCAGTTCACAACGACTAAGTAAGTGTTCTTAATATATTCGACGTCAACTGTTGTTTGTATATAGATACGTTAACAATCTGCAGTTGTCCTAGGGAACGATGAGAAGTTACCGAAAGTTATCCTATCAATCCTAATCGATCGACCCATGGTCTTCTTACGGATTTTAATATAGGCTCTGTTCACATTTTTACCAATGTATTTTAATGCTTACCAATGTAATTTAATGCTTTTATTGTTATATTTTTTCATCAAATTATATTTTCTCTATTGTTTCAACGTTTTAAGTATTTACAATGACAGTGACACAAACAACTTTTAAATTTGTATGTAAAAGTACATTAGGGTGTGTAATAAATAAAATAGATTAATTCTGTAATACTTGAAGGTGGTTTTGAATGGGTCAAATGCAATTAATATAAAATATTATGCACGCATATCTTTATTAATATTATCACTAAAGTTATCGAACGGAATTCGGCCAACCGGCGCAGCGCTATCAAAATGCGAATGCAAAATTAATAAACATATTTCGAATATTCCGAAACTTTTGAGGTTATTAACTCATCGATTCAAAAAGTCAGAGTTCACGGCAAAACCAGATGCTGCTGGGGTGGGGTATCTGCACAAAAGCATTCGGTTCCAACACCTGCATGTTTATATAAGTTTGTGGGCTTTTCGGCTAGATGCTAACTTGCATGTCAATAAGACGGTCTCCACACGGTGCTGCCGCAGCATCAACTGCCGCAGAACTTTAGTTGACTGTAGTCAAAAGCGCCAGCCGTATTGTTATTATAATAACAATACGGCTGGCGCTTTTGACTACAGTTCTGCGGCAGTTGGTACTGCGGCAGCACCGTGTGGAGACCCCTTAAATCAACCATTTAATGACGGTAGGCGAATTCGTGTGCAAAAAAAAAATACAAAGGAATCGACACAAATGCATTTCTACAAATAATTTATAATGTTGCCTAAATTGTGTAGAATGTGGATTCAGAGACGGTATCAAAAATAAATAATAAATTTATTCCAACATGTAAACTTACAAAACCATTTTACTCAATGTTTTATATATGGACTAGCTGACCCGGAGAAACTTTGTACCGCCTCAGAATCAATAACTGTTGTGTTAAATTATTAGCTGAATTAAATCTAGTTTTTTTATTAAGTTAAAAATAACACTATGAAGCAATTATCGAATCGCCACTGTCCGTGTTTTGTTTTTGTCAGTATCAGAGATGGCGTTGTGTACGGATTTACATTTTTTGAGATTTTCTTACTTTTACACTTACGGGAAATGCGTTTCATTTTCTTTGTACGTGTGAGGGAGATTTATTATAATTTATAATTATGGTATTTTTCCTTTGGAGGAGTGCAGACATACGTTCACCGTTTGTCTCATTTTCCACTGTTTAAGAAAGAGGGGCAGCATTATATGTTTAAGAACAAAAGCAAAACAATCAGCGCATTGACATTTTTGAATTTTTGGAATTCTCTCACTATTCAATATTATACTTATCACAATATTGCTACAGTTCTTTTAAAATATGAAAATTCGTTACATGCAAAATATGCGAGGAAAGAATTTTCTTGATAATTTTTTTCGCGACTTTTTCCGATGTTTTAATAGCTATTTTGCTATTCGGGGCGGAGATAAATACAAAAAATTAAAGATCATAAAAATCGGGTCAGCCTTTCTTGAGTCATAAATAGTGTAACTAACCCGACTTTGTGAGATGTAAAACAATGTAATTTATTCATTTTTAATTTATTGTTTCTTTACAAGGTAGGTATTATTGTTTACAATTCAACTTTTAACCTCACTAGGACAAGCCCGTGTTGAGGTAAATAATTTTAAAAAAAGCAATAAAAATAATATAGTTGTTCTTCTTCTTTGTGTGCCCTATCAGGTCCCCCGACATTGGCGATCACTCTTGAAAATATCTCTCTGTCTTGTGCTGCCCGGAATAGCTCCTCCATACTTGCTATCTAATGCCGGTCCACTCTCGTACATTTTGCAGCCAAGACATTTGTCTCCTACCAGGCCCTCGGCGACCCTCTATCTTGCCTTTCAATATTAAATGGCGCAAGTGATACTTCTCCCCTCGAAGTATATGACCCAGATATGAAATTTTCTTGATTTTTATTAATGTAAGCAGTTATCTATCTGCTCTAGCCCACCTGAGAATTTCTGTGTTGGTGATCATGTCGGTCCATGGGACCTTTAGCATTCTCCGGTGAAGCCACATTTCAAAAGCCTCTAACCTGTTCATGGTATTTATTTTCAAGGTACATGTTTCACGTCCATACATCAAGACCGACCACACATGACATTTTAGCATTCTCTGCCTTAGTTTTAAGCTGATATTGTCAATGCAGAAGAGGTAATTCATTTTACTGAACGCAGTTCTTGATGCTTCAATTCTGCACCTAATTTCTATATCTGGGTCAAGAGTCTCCGTGAGAATACTGCCGAGGTATCAAAATCTCTCCACCTTATCGACATTACAACCATTTAACTGTATGATTGATCCAGAGTGATCTAGTCGTCCAAATGTCATCTATTTAGTTTTATTGACGTTGATTGTTAGGCCCAGTTGCTCACCAGCATTATTGACGGCCGGCATAGTCCAGTGGTAAGGCGCTTGACCGCACACCGAAGGTCGCGGGATCGAATCCCGGCGTGGCAAATAAATTTTATTTGATTAATTTGTGTTATTTCACAATTTATTTATTTAGAATAATATATAGTATATTTGCAGCACGTTCCAGAGTGGAAGATACTCTCAGTATCGCCCTGGTGTAAGACCACCATTCAGAATTGAAACGTTGCTTGAAATGGCATTAGCCGTGTTTAATGACCACATCTGAATAGCCAGGTACTTCCCCACCTTCCTCTTCCCTATCTCCTTCCCCTCCCCACTACCTTCAGCCTCACAACATACCCCAATTGTGGATGCCATAGTCTCACTGGCTTCAGACGGGAGCAGTTGGGACTCTTGTTCGGTATTCAAATAAATAAAAAAATAAAAAAATTAATAATATTTAATAGGTCTTGGAGGTCACTGATACTGTCAGCTAGTAATACAGTATCATCTGCATATCTTATATCTTCACATTTTATGTTATTAATGACATATAGTTGTTGAAAGAACAACATTGCTACATATTGTTACTTATAACTACTGCTTAGGTATCCGTTATAATGTACGAAGTTTCCTTTTTTATGTAATACATTAATTTATCTCTTTATTTTTATTACTCTTATTTCTACTTACATAACTTTAGTTTTGCAGGTACTATACGTGCTGTACAGTTCTCTTTAGTAATCACGTATAAGGGATGTTTAGCTTTGAACTACTTCCCCCCTTTCCGAAAATAAAAATTATATTTTATTAAGTGAAAACTTCTTTAGCACCGTTGTGATTTGAAACTCGATGAAACGGAAACGAGCGACACTAAAAAGAGACAAACACATACATCTATAAGATTTAGCCTGTGAGAGAATGAGATAACATAAAATATTTATTTATTTCACGGATACTGGCTTCCAATATAATACGATAAATCCACGGTCCCAAACAAGCCTTCTTTAATCTAGTGGCATGAGGCGCCTGACGGATCTTATCGACCAGACATTCAGCGGACCAAAGATCGAATCTTACGAAATCCAAAACAAATAAAAAAAATATTTTTGCAAAATCAAAATGAACCGGCAAAGAAAAAACAAAAAAAGCATCTAGATCTAGACGAGAGACAAAAAAAAACAAAAGAAAGGATCTAGACATCTAGCGACTCCGAAGAAGAAAACACAAAAAATTATAAGTTGACCAAATGTATAGGAAAAGGTGCACTGGAATTCAAGGACAAAAATATGGAAAAAGTCATCCTTCACATTGATAATATTTCGTTTCGTTGGCTTCGTTGTCTCCCCACTCTTGTCTACTTTATTTTTCTTAAGATACCACTTTTACCGCGTGTGAATTGCACACTCTGATTTTTTTTTATAATCCTGGTGGATTTATATTTAAACACATTTGACTTATATTATCAATTAAATATTTACGGTGTTGTTATTTATGTGAAATTTGACTATAATGAATCTTCTTGAAGAGTTAGAAGGATTTTTAAGTGTGTTGAAAACGGAGAATTAAGCTATTAGAAATAGAATATAATGTGTCATTACATTATGTTACTTAATTTCATCTTGACTGACGTAAGAACGCAGTGTCATATCATCAAAGGGTTCCGCGACTTTATAAATACCCCCACCAAAATTCCTACGGATAAAACATCACCCAACAAAATATCAACTAAAACCTAACCTAACCAAAAAATGGGACAAAAATAATACAGGCATCCTATAAAGACAATAAAGTATCGTTCAAAAATATTAAAATGGGACAAAAATAATACAAACATCCGGTAAAGACAATAAATTATTGTTCAAAAATATTAAAATGGGACAAAAATTATACAAACATCCGGTAAAGACAATAAATTATTGTTCAAAAATATTAACATGGGACAAAAATAATACAAACATCCTGTAAAGACAATAAATTATTGTTCAAAAATAGTAAAATGGAACAAAAATACATCCTGTAAAGTTAGGTTACGTTATGTAAGGTTAAATTTTATTAGATATTTTGTTGGGGGATGTTTTGTCCGTACGATATTTTTTCGGGGATATTTCGTCGCGGGATGAAAACGCGCATTACCCTTCAAAAGTCAGCCCATTCAGAGGCGTATTGTTAATGATCTGAAAGTGATAATGATGTAGAATGATCGGTGAAAATATCAAGACTTCCTCGTTATTTAAGCGAAGAGAACTCTCTCATTAAAATAACATGTTCGATGTATCCGAAATGGATGATCTAATGGAATTATTCGTGAAAATAAGCGAGTGATTTCATAGTTTAATAAGATATTAAGAGATGCGGGATAGAGCACGTATTTGCGCAATCGAGTTTAATCGATTCATGAATATTATAATAACATATTATATCGATTACACCTATTTTAACGATAACGTACTTCTTTATATAGCTTCCTCATGATATCACTGTTTACATAGAAATAATTGACGTCGGCCTCACCAATAAATGATAACATAACAGAGTTACACTTTTTTAAAGGATTATTTCAAGAAACTCACAATTAATTTATTTAAATCTTATGCTAGATTAAAATGCATATAAGAAACTAGCAATTACAATGTTTAAAAGGTATTCGAATAAAATAAGTGAACTAACAATATTTGATCTAATAATATTAAATTTGAAGGGATTATAGAGTTATGTTACCTACAGCGCGGTAAATCATTAATGTTTTTACTTAGTTACTTACCAATTTTTACCAAGAAAAACAAACCATAATTTTCATCCTTCGGAAAAATGTAGAAAATTTGAATAGAAACAAAGCCAGGAGTGCTGAATGTGTCCCTGCCAGCTGACTGCTGCCGATTCCAGCGTATCTTATAAAACAAGGCAACAAAAAAGTGCATGCAGCAGTGCTCGGTCATCGACTCGGCTGCGCTCAAAAACCCGCCAAACCCAACCGCCATCATGCATTTGGTTCTAGCCTTGTCGTAGGTCATTGATGCTGGTTTTAGACGTGTCGTTCCTCCGCACCAGACATACGTCCACCGTCCTCTCCACGGAGGAGAGGGAGAAAACCGAAGGAGGCCTGTCGCAGCTCGCGCCGGAAATGCAGAAAACTTTTCAAACGGGCGGTGCAGCCTGCACGAGCCGTTAGATCGGATTTTTAACGGCTAATGGTCGTGACCAAATCTGACACGAATATATTTCTGAGAATAAAATGCATTATACAAAACGTACGAGAATAGATATTCGACTTTTTATGCAGTTCATTTGTTTTTGTTAACATCACCTTTGAAGCGGTTCACAAAAAGACGAAGACTAAAATCTGTCAACTTGTAATAACGATTAAAATTAATGCAAAAAACTAAAGAAACTTACAGTACGATATAGTAAAACTGAAGTCGTATACATAGAGTAAGCATAACTACAACGCCCTCAATTGTTATAGAATTGATTGTGGACATAATTAATAGGATAAAAAAATATATACGCAGCTAAACATATTTTTTTAAGTAACGTACAGTCTTTCTCTCGGTGGTCTCTCACATATGACATAAGAATAGTATCTTCCAATATCCTATGAATTACTTGTTCCACAAAATCATTTTATTTTGCGCACAAGAGACAAGACCCGCAACCCCTGGGACCGGAGCCAAAAATCTTACCATTTCCCCGCGTAGATCATCCGAGGTTAGTCGTATCTGAATTTATTAAAAAAATAACATTTTGTTTCATTTTTATAAAAAAAGCCATGCGGCAAAACATAAAAAAATCAGACAAATAAATTGCAAATTGTTTAAAAATAAGCGGTGGGCAGAACCACCAAAATTGGGTCCGATGAATTAAGGTAACAATTTGAAGAAAAGATACGACAGATATTAATATCTCCCATTAATATTGCGCGCTCCCCAGATCTTTAGATTCAGATTAAAAAATATTTAATTAGAGACAAAAGATTAGCTAGTAAATTAGGATAAAGAACACTTTTAGAACCTTCCAGTAAAGTCAGTTGCTGAGGTTTGATTAAGAAGTCTAGACATTTTAATGATATGCTAAAGCGTTTTTTAATAAATTTGAGTGTGTTTTTTTATCCTTCTTGTTATTTTGATACGGGTAGCTTCGTTACTCGCATCTTACCTGTTTTGATGAACGAACACAATAACATGGAGTTTTCACATAAGTGCGAACAAGTATCAATTTGTGTTTTGCAGAATAATTGGCAATAATTTATCTAGGCAAGGGCTATTCGGAAAATAAATGTTATAAGTATAATCATTATATAGCAGCTTGCAGCATAACAACTTTTTTATATCAACTTAGGAACAACGCATTTTCTCTGGAATTTCCAATCATAGGTAAGAATAGATACCCTGTCTTAGAACGGGGTTTTCTAAGAATTTTAATAATATGTCACATTTCAAAGTTGATAATTAAGTTTTGTGAAAGACTTATTCAAGTTCTTTTAATACCAAGGTACTGTGAAATAGAGATGGGTAGGTTCTGCATCCGAGACGTGCTTCCGTTTAAAAGTACTCGAGTTCTCCCGACTTGCGAGTGGCTCGTATTTTTTTGGATTCTTCAAGTCGAGGATTTTTCAGGAACGTGGGAGCTCCAGACAAAATGTTGCTGCCACGCCACGCGTACGTAAAGTTGTGTCCAGGATCTGTGGATTCCGTCCAGTACGGCCAGCTTTTAAGGACTTGCTACAAAATGGTCTCCATTCGAATGCTCCAAAATGTCATAATCAAATATTTATATTGAACCAGAGAGTATCCGACATGCGGATATCCAATATTGTTGAAGCAAAATCTTCTTCAGCACCGTTATAATTTGAAACTCGATGAAACGGAAACGAGCGACACTAAAAAGAAGCAAACACATACATCTATAGGATTTAGATTGCGAGAGAATGAGATAGACTAATCGGTGTCCTCTTTGTGCAGTGCTTCGTAGAATAAAATTTAAAATATTTTTTAAACTTGGTTACAATATTATAATAAATCAGTGGTTGAGTGGGCATAGAGCATGAGTCCCACCCGGGCGTCGCATGTTCGATTCCTCGGCTGGCTAAGTCCTCCATCACAACACAAGCAACATTTTCGGCTTTTTGTGGTGGTAGTAGGAGATTTTCAAACATTGTTGGGTTATTCGTAACCCGGGTATGTTTGTCTTTCTTTAAAAAAAAAACTTACAATTTACCTACTTCTAATACCCTGCATTCGTCTCATTCTCTCTAAGTTTAGTTTTCTGAAGGTTTCACTCCTACTGCGTGTGAACTGCACACATGTTTTTTTTTCAGTCTGGTGGGTTCACGAATAAATATGAAGGTTTTCCGACGCGTGAGCAGACCACGAACAGTTGTCAATTGAACTGTTACTGAACAGACTTCCAAAATTTAATTTAATTTACCCCCTGATATCCCCTACCGCTATTATGTCTCCTGTGCGATTCCTCCTTCCTCGTTTCCCACCCCTCCGTCACTTCTCCCCTGCGACTCCTTTCTCATACGTCCCAGGGGACACTACCACTACGATGTCTCCATTGCAATCACTCCCTCTGCTCCCTCTCTACTTCGTTCTCCCCCCGTGATTCTCTTCCTATCCCGCCTTCCCTCCCTTCCTTCCCTGCCTGCTTAACCCATTTTTCAAACAACTCGCGTGTCACCTATTGTAATTTTTAAAACAAATTTCATAACGTCAGAGCTTACCATTAGGTATACATAGAAACCCTCGCGGGAACGCGCAAAACAAATCACCAACGCCTCATCGCAATCAGACGAATGGTACTGGAACGCAAACGGGACTAACAAAGAAACATTAATTTTTCCATACATAAAGTTAATAAAACACAAGCTTACCATTTCCTTGCATAATCCCATGAGTCAAATACAGAGGTGCCCTTCCGGAGAACACATCCTTGGCAAAAGCCTCTCTGATCAGCTTAGGGTCCGTCAGCAGGACGGTCCTTATGGAACCCAGGAAGAGTTCACACACCCCATGGGTGCCGTACTTCCTGGCTATGCCAGTCAGGCTCTCGTGGGGCGAGGTGGGGTTGAGGGACAGGAGGGACCCCAGCAGGGGGAAGCCGAGGGGGCCGGGAGGGGACAGGGGGTCGCGACGAGTCCACAGCCAGAACGCTGCAGCGATAGTGAGCGCCGTGATAAGAAGGATTATTCCAATCATGATGGCGGATCAACTTTCAATCAGACCTGAAAATAGAATGTCATTTTGTAAAACATTGTCGATGCTTTAAAAATAATAGATCGCTTTCCGATAGTCATAGATATAAAAATGATTAAAAACAACTTTTACATTAGGTACAAACAAAAATTTAAAACATTTGTTTTTCATTAGCTCCACTCAGGGGGCCTTGAGGAAAACAATTTCCTTTGGGGACTACGCTTCGGGGCTGTGGAGAGTCTTTTTAGGGAAAGGAAGGAGAGGAATGCTGGGAAGCAAAAAGATATGAGGACGTATGAATCCATTTTTTTCACTGCAGTGCAAGTCAATGGGGTGATAGACTCCGGCTGGAGAGGTCAAAATGTCTCCTCAACCAGTCTCTCCCGTTCCGCCCGCCACGCAGTAGGTGCGCAAAAGCATCCGCCGCCCAGACTAAGACAAACCTTTGGCAGGGGTGTTGGTTTTCCAATAAATGGTTCCCGTGATGGCGGTATCTGTAACCGCCTTCCAAATTCTAAGTACATTTCAATCTATAAATAAGTTCCCCATTGTACTCCTCAAAATTTCAAGCTCCTTATTCTATAAGCCCTGTAAGGAGTTTAAGTAAGGAGTAATATTTCCGACCAAATTCAAATTATCTATTTGCTACATTATATGTACAGGTTGTTAAGTAACGTACTTGACTTGTGCTTCTTGGCATTATTTGGAGTAAAAAATGCAAACGATTGATATTTAGGTCACCGATAACATTTTATATATTGTTTTTTCAACTAAAAACTTTAAAAATCAGTAGGTACTGGACAGTTAGGGTCGGGGAGAGGGGTTGGGCGGTTACTAGAGTGAGCGACCAGTGACGATACTTGAAAGATTTTTTTTGTTTGATTTTGAAGAAAAAAAAATTGAAAAAAAAGACATCGAAAAGTCACCGGAGATCAAAATTTCAGTTATACTTTTTTACTCCAAATAATGTCAGGAATCACTGGTTAAGGTAAATCAAAGTTAAGGACATGTACATCCCTTAAACATCCCATATAAATTTATACCGAATTATGAACTTAACCGACCCCCCCCCCCCCATATTTCTGAGCATCTCAAAAATCTTCACTGGCTCAAGTGTCCTGAAAGAATCCAGTTTAAGCTAAATTTGTGGTTTAGAAAATTGGTTGTTATGTAATGCCTAAATGATGAGTTATGTTTAAACATTTTTATTTTTATTACATTTTCTTTAAATATTTGTAATAATTAATCTTTTTACAGAGGTATTAAATTTTTGGTAGGTACTTCAAAATTTTGAACAATGATGCTGGAGAGAATGTTGGTTCTTTTTTATTGTTTTTATTTGTTATTACTATCTTTCAACCACCTTCACATTAACATTTTTCTTCATATGCGCCACCCCATCCACTGATTTCCTACTGAATTAAGGATTGGACTAGTGCGAAATAGACTTTATTTATTTTTTAGATTACTTAATTTGAGTAATTTTCTTAATCTGATAAATATATGGATATATTTCCTAAAGCACATATGTGACTGTTCTATTTCATATACTGATCTTCAATTACACCGAGGTTAATTTTTTTTTTGTCGTATGTTTTAATATGGTAAATGAATTATTACGTAAGTGCTAGACATATTCATTGAGAATATAAAGTGTTTTTTTTTCTGCATTAATTGTAAGGTTGTAATTAGATTTGTATCGCATCAGTTTTTTAGGATTAGGATGTCATTATTTGCAATTTCCATTACGATTTTTGATATTATACATATATATATATTTTAACTTCTAATATTAACGAGTGTATATTAAGGTAGAACCTGCAGACAAGCAGCCATGTGGCAGCTTCGCGGGACTACCGATAAATTGTCTAAATTATATTATGTAATTTGTGTTTTTGTTGGAAATAAAAAAAAAAAAAAAAAAAAAAAAAAAGCTCTGCTGGATGGTATTCAAATCCCTTAACAGAATGGCTCCGGCTTACTTATCGGAAATGTGTATTCCAGAAAATTCCAATTCGCGACAATCAACCCTCAGGTCAGCAGCAACATCAGCTATCGGAAGGTTGAAGGAACCAAAGCGCACACCAGATACTAAATTCGGTGAGCGAGCTTTCGGAGTGTCAGGACCTAATAAAGCCTGGAATGGACTGCCACACGAGTTAAGAATGATCACAGATTCAGCGGAATTTAAAGCTAAACTAAAAACTCATCTTTTCAGACAGTCGTATCCATAAGTTAAAAAAACCTTTCAACTTCGCCTTCACGGCTCGCGACATAGTAAATAAGTAATTGTGTAAAAATAAAGCAAATTCTAACACTTCTCCAGTCTTTCAAAATAAATATTAACTCAACTTTGGCATTAATCTTATAAATATAAATATAAATGTAAAACCAACAGTGATGGGGGTAGCAAGGGTAAAGTCATGCAATGTCCAGTGTTTTAAATATAATGTCATCCACGTGCAAAATCGTATCTTTCCCAAGCATAAACTTTCTAATAAAGTGTGTTTATTGGAAGTGACCTGCAGGTAAGTATGTTTCTGTATCTATTTGTAAATAATAAAATTAGATAGAGCCTAAGAATTCATAATAAATTGTAAAACGCCCTTGAGGTGATTTTTCACAAAAATGGCGCTCTAAAAATTGTACAATTATTATTATTACCCCCCATCCAACCCCATCCCCCCCATATCCTTTCCCTCCCTTTTCTCACCTAAATAAATTATTTCTTGTGATATAATTTTTCTTTATCATCTCTTAAATCACTTTACTTACATATAATATCCATGTGGAAACCTGTAAATGGTACAATAATTATATCACCACCCCATCCGCATAAGCCAATGTAAATCTTTTTATATTCATTAAATTGACTAAATAATTAATATTTTGTATTGGTTGTTAGTAATGGGCTTTGTTTTCTTTTTATATAAATCTACAGTTTTATTCCGAGTTTGATAAAATTTTATACGTTGACCTTGTACTTTGACCTTCAACTCAAGAGTAAGGTAAAATCAAATAAAGGTAAAGATAAAATTTCAATAAATAATGTATTTTTATAACTAAAATTATTTTTTCTATGGCAGCCGTTGATACCTGCTGTGAATGTTTCAGGGTTAGTTTTTTTTCTTTCTCTTATTTAAACTATGAACCTAAAAACCTAAAATAGATTCGTAGGTTCTTAGTTTGAGTTTAATTTTTAAAATAGCTTAGGTAGATTAAATTTTAATATTTTTTATGTATAAACATGGCTTTAAAAAAATATGTCATATTATCCGTATTTTGTGCTTAAGCTATTAAAATGCATTATTTTCCATTTCCAATTACTGAAATACTTGTTTCTCATTATTATCTGTATATTTACCAAAACATATATTTTAAGACCTGTAGTAATTTTCGTTTTATTATCTCGTGTCACGGTCATGCCGTAATTACCTATATTCTATTAGTATATATATTATAGTATAATGTGCACAGGCATATATCATATCACTCCAAAGAGTGAGTTGATACCACGTCCAGTCGCTAGTCGCCTCAGAGGCGACCTATATTCATTATTTATCGTTGTACATATCAGAATTATAATCTAATGGCATTCATTGAAAAAAAAACAAGATTGGCGATTATGAAATAGTTGTTAAACTAACAAAAATGACCTTGGCACTGTTATGTTATAAAATAGTAGCGAGATAAAGCAGTATGTACTCACCTAATCAAGTCCCGCGCCAACTTCTCACAGCTCCGCTATAACCTCAAATGTCCGAACGGAATGATCTATTGTTTTCCACAATTAATCGACTAAATGCACGAAATAAGACTTTAAAAAGTGACTCACTAATTGAGAATTATTTGCAAATCGCAATAGAAAAGTTATACTATCTAGTGCTTGGTGCAAGATGGCGAAAATGGATGTATATTTTTAATATTTCGGTGAAAATAGTGGCCCCGCCCGGTGTATGTCCGCGGTATGCCGACTTGCCGACGAGGACGGATCTGTCTGGACTGGAACGGTGATGCTCGGTTATGGATTCTGTATTCTGCCCAGTGTTAACGTAAATTTGGATAATGTATTGTGATTATTCCTATTTATTGTTTAACTCAATTCTGTTGCTTCCATTGTCCCGCGAATTATTTATACGAACGAATTGGGTAGTAACTTAATATTTTTTAAAACTAAATTTAAAAAATGAACAAAGTCCTACATTTTCAAAACACTAGTGGTCATACAGTAACATAATAATAGGGTGATTTAAAAAATCCTGCATAAATAAAATAAAAACGCTTCATAACCCGTATTTTGGTACAATATTCAAAGTTGTTGGTACGTCGCAGGTCGTCTAAAATCAAATTTTGATTATGGATACTACATAGTTGTTTTATCAGTTCATATAATCGGGCGCCTTTCCTATTCCTTGCCATTTCCCGGAGTTTCTCCCGTTTCCTCAGCGTTTCCCCGGAGTTTCCCCCATTTCCTCGGCGTTTCCCCAGAGTTTCCCCAGCTTCCTCGGCGTTTTCCCCGAGTTTCCCCGTTTCCTTCCCATTACCCAGAGTTTCCCCGTTTCCTTGCCATTTCCCGGAGTTTCCCCCGTTTTCTCGGCGTTTCCCCGCTAACGGATACTTTTTTTATTTTTTTTTTTAAAGAAAGACAAATTTTCCCGGGGTACGAAAAACTCGAGAATATTTGAAAATCTCCTACTACCACCACAGAGAGCGAAAAATGTTACTTGTGTTATGATTGGGGTCTTAGCCAGCTGAGGAACATTGAATTGAACATTGAACAAATCATCGAACATGCGACGCCTGGGTGGGACCCAAACGCGATGCCAACTCGGCCACTGACAGGTAAGAGACGAGGGACCGCGACACTACTTTGTCACGGCACACGCTCCATGATTCATTCTCGTATATGCTTCGCCTAAAAGTGTGTACTTTTCTCTTATTCTGACTCTTGCAATGACCCGACGACGCAAGTATGTGATTCACTTGGTTGTGACATGTCTTCCGCGAGGATCACCGATTTGATTATAAATCATTACAGCTTATGTTAATATAGGACCTGACGGCGACACTACTGCACGAGCAGGAGAATATAATTATATAATAAGGTCAATGAGTGACATCCACAGCTTTATTCGTCGTGTCATGAAAAACTTCATTGCTCTTCAATTTATCACCATTCATTTTAACTTTGCGTCTCTTGTCATAATTGAAAATATTTTTGTCAAAAAAGCACAATACTTGAGATGAAATTCACCATAAGTACTTTAAAATTATTATTATTTGTTAATACGATATTTTGCCAGTGTCCTTAATGATTTGAAGATGACCAAACTTTATCCGATCTTTAGCAATGTATTCACAGCATGCATATATATTTTCGAACTGAAAAACTATACACACCAAATGTCAAACATACAGATTGTGTAATGTGTATGGACACCTGTTGCACCACCCACCGATAAAATTGGAGACATAATTAATTCCATTGATTAAAAAATCAGCCCTAGAAAGGATTGATAGTTAAAATACGCGTCCCACTAAGTTGGACGTTGTATTTTTGGTTAGTTCACTAAATTCAGAAAAAATTAGAGCTTTTATAAAGGGATAATAGTTTCTGCATTCCTTGCAGCATAGTTGTTTTACACAATTAATAAATGCGAAAAGCCAGAAAATTTATTTTTTTATTTAAAACCGATTACAGAAGCACATAATATATATTTTTACTGTGAATAAGGCCTGTAAATAAGTAAGGCCTGGTGAATCTAATAAGTTCGCCCCTTGGTTGGTTATTATTTAAAATCATTCAGCAGGCTGCCCCGTAGTGGAGAGAAAAAAAAACGAATTTGAAATTCTGGGCACTCTTGAATACAAAAGTATCTTTCAAATAAAACCCCAGCACACCCTACTTATTCATTCCTCTATCGAATTCGCTAGAGATAATATTTTGTAGAACAAAACAATATTATTATATTATCAAACTATTTGCGGTTGTCTGTGCTGTGCGTCCATCCTACGTGAAATTTTGTTCCATCAATGCAAATTTGCTTTGAATTTAAGTATCATTCTCAAAATTGGAACTGATTGTGGAAAGAATTCAGACAAGCGATAAAGTAGATACCTAACTAAGATATTTTTAACATATTTTCAAAATTCGAACTGATTGATCATGATTTCAGATTAATCCGTGATTTTTCACGGGTCTGCGCTAGTGTGAGATTAAAATTTTACTAGGTGACTTCTTCAAAATACATAAAATATTCGAACAAAAAATAAAATAATTAATTGCTACCAACTTTGTGTACATAAATCAAACTAGTTTGGTTGAGGCTTTCTTCAGCCATCTATTTCCTTTCATAATTGCAACCAATTTTTTTAATCAATTCCAACTAAAAAAAAGTAATCTTTAAAATGATAATCATGTAACTAAAATTATTCCATTCCTATTAATTAAGAACTTAATAAATTATTTAAGAATTAAGATCTTCATTTTTCGAAAATTTCCATAATGAATCAGAAGTTAATCTCACGATAACGGGCCTAGACCCCTCGACTAAAAATTTCATTGTTCAGAGGTGAACGCACACTGTTCAACCATGAGCTATTGACCTGTGCGTTCATGTATATTTTTAAGACTGCGCTATCTGTACAAACAATTCCCTGAAATATAGTCGAATATTTGCATTATTTATAAACATTCTCCGATAAAATCTCTCGAGGGTCAAAACAATGCGCCCAAGAATGCGGTCAGATGACAATTTGCAGCTGGACAAAAAGAAAAAGTTAAAAATCGTCCCCATTAAACAGGGCTCACTCGGCCAGATCTCGACTTGCATTTATATTATATCTTTCGGATTATTTGGCAAAGTAGGTACCTGAAATTCTACCTGTATTCACGAAGGCGTCAATCTACGTATTTACTTTATAAAGGATTTAAATCTTCTCAAAAAATGCTACCTACTTATATTTACGAAATTATTAGCATTAAGGAATTGTCAGAACCAAAACATAATATATTAAATCCGCCAAATATTGACCCTTCACTCCAATGTACCAACAGTTTTGCTGTAAAATAATTATTTTATTTTAATTTATTTGAATACTGCTGTTACACTGCGTGGGAAACGAACGAGTGACCTTTCGACTGCTGAGACCGTAGACACTATGTTAAGATCGTAACCAAAATGTTATCATTCAAATAATTTTATTCGTAACACATGAAGTCAAATAATACCACACTCCAATGTAATTTAACACTTTTTTCAAACTCTGCCGTAGGTGGCGGTTTTTCTAAACATCGTATAGATAGATAGTGATCTTCCTCTTGTTTTGAAGGTCAAGTGTGAAAAATTTCATCAATCTGGGAATAAAACTGATAAGGGAATAACCAGACAAAACCGAAAATATGTCATTTTTAAATCAAATTTTAGATGTATTGACTCTTTTCCACAAAAAAATATAAATTATTTTAAAAGACTGTTCTTTTACCTAGTAAAGCTATTTTTTAAATTTTGAGGAAATGTGTTTATTTTTAGTACAAAAAGGTTTTACCGTAGGTCGTTGGCAGATTTGTTAAATTTTCAAACATTTTTTTTGTATTATACAACATACATTTCAAATCATATAATCATGCAGTAATTAAATTAAACTAAAATAAATCAATAAATTGTTTGGTAAAGTCACTTTTTAGAATTTTGTTTTTTGACGAAAATACTTCAGTTTGTCTATTTATTTACGGTCTTACAAACTAATATATATTTAAAAAATCTTATTTTGGTTAGACATTTTTGAAAAATTATAAATACTTATGTATGATCAAAAATAATTACACAAAGTAAATAATTTTAATAGTATTATTATCACGAGTTTGAGCATTTTTGAACGTAGGTGTTAAAACAAATTTTCAATGAAATAAAATCGATTTTGATTTATGTTAAAATGCTGGTATGGAGAAAAATTAATCTTTTTCATCGGAACCGCCCTGTACAGTTAAAAGAATAGTAGTTTTTTTCTGTAAAAAGATCCAAGCACATTTGGATATTCAGTATACGTAATTTTTTTTCCAAATTCTCAACTACTTATAAAGTAGTGATGAAAACCATATTTTTAAATCGATAATTTTATAATAATTAATAATTTTATTACATGCGTTAATTAAAAAAGTAGCTACTTATCAATGAGTTAATTATGATCAACATAGAGTAATACAGAAGGTTTCGCAAGAATTCGCAGATAAAGGCCCTATTCCGCCCACGTTGTCCGACATCACAACGGGGTCGAGTCTTGTAACGAATCGACCGGCGAGTAATAGTTGGTAATCTAGTTGGCGCACTTTACGGGCGGATTTACGGACCCCGGCGCCCCCGTCTACAAAGTATGGTGTGTATTGCACCGATCGGGGTCGCCGCCCTCCCGGCCGCTGACCGGGGTGCGAGAGGGGCACTGACTGGACGCTGGACACCGGCCACTGGGGCGGACGCTCCCGGAGCCCTACACGGGCAACGACATCAATAACAACGACTAGTCGGTAAGGTCTTTCACAATATAATATTACACACATTTAAATACTTAAGAAAAGTAGGTGCTTTGTTTTAGTGCCTGATAAGGTAAGTGCTAAAAATTTCCTCACTCGGAAAAGGGAATAAGTATAATCTGTAGAAGTATGAAGTTCGACTCAATCATATTATAAAATACTGAGCGAAATTCGTTGTAAATTAACTAATCGATTAATTTTGACTTTCAACCGGTACTGTGGCTAAGGAGGAATGGTAGGAAACTAGGAATGGAACGAAATGGGAAAGGTGATGGGCAAAGGGTAGGGGGGTGAGTAGGTCAGAAAAAGGCTAGTTGAAAGGGATAGGGGTTTACTTGACATGGATTGTTCCCATCCCAGAGACAACATCTACACAATTTTGGCGTCTCAACCCCAGTCGGCAAATGAATCATGGTGTGTCCCCTGTTCCCGGCTCAATATTTAAAAATTGTAGCTGGGAAATATAATAATTAAGTGGGCGTAAAGTCCTATTTTACTCCAGGGCTTTGTATTTCGTATGTCTGTAAATTTGTTTGTGTATTCCGTGTTGTATTGCGGTCAATCTTGTCAAGATGGTAGCCGTGTTGGATAGTACCTTTTTACCCCGCCAGAGTTCGGACGAGCATTACGAGCTGTCAAATCGGAATAATCAACATGAGGTTAATTTAGCTATTCACAGAATTATTATTTTATTATAATAATCCTATGGACTTTCTCCAAAGTGGTAATTTTACAAAGAAATTTCAATGAGTATTTGTCATCCCGAGAGTGCACTGTGAGTCACTGCGAATGCAGAAACTAACCTTACATAACGCGAGGCTTATCGACACTTACCTAACCTTACACAGCGCGAGGCTTATCGACACTTACCTAACCTTACACAACGCGAGGCTTATCGACACTTACCTAACCTTACACAACGCGAGGCTTATCGACACTTACCTAACCTTACACAACGCGAGGCTTATCGACACTTACCTAACCTTACACAACGCGAGGCTTATCGACACTTACCTAACCTTACACAACGCGAGGCTTATCGACACTTACCTAACCTTACACAACGCGAGGCTTTTCGACACTTACCTAACTATTAAAGCGAGCTGGTGCGTTGCCACAGCATCCAATGACAGCGAGAGGAATTCAATTTTATTATTTCCAATGTTAATTCTTTTATGACTTCGTCGGTCGTTCTGAAGGCAAATTCAACTCTTTGTGAATTTATTATGATTACATTTTATCAATAAGTTCTGCTCGAAAAAGATCTGATAACGCACTGTTATTCAATAACGTTGATCTTAGTTCTAGACACTAACAGCCTTACTAATAAATTAGGTTGATATTTTATACAATTGATAACCGCGTGTCTAAAAATCGTACTAATAGAAACGTAAAATAGAAACCGACATTAATAATAATAATAATAAATAATAAAATAGCAGAAATAGAAGGCTTTATGCTTGCCATACAAGATAGAGTCATTAATACTAAAAATTATAGGAAGCATATCATCAAAGATGCAAATCAAATTGATGATTTATGTAGAAAATGTTTGGCTTTTCCGGAAACTATAGAACATATTATATCGGGATGTTCTGTATTAGCGCCGTCCGAGTATACATTTAGGCACAATCAAGTTTTAAAAATAATTCACCAAAGTTTGGTAATTAAACATAACTTGATTGACTGCCGTAATGTACCATATTATGAATATGAACCAAATTCATTTTTAGAAAATGAATTTTATAAAATTTATTTTGATAAAACTATTCTGACAGACAGAACAATTAGTTATAATAGACCCGATATAGTTTTACATGACAAAATTAAGAAAATAACTTATATCATTGATGTCGCTATACCAAATTCTTGTAATATTCAGAAAACTGTTTCTGAAAAAATAAGAAAATATACAGATTTAGGAAATGAAATTAAAAGAATTTGGCATTCTCAGACTATAAAAATATTACCATTTGTTATTTCGGCTACTGGCATTATACCTAGCTCTCTCATTCAAAATTTAGGCGTATTAGATTTGTCAAAAAAATTGTACATAAAAATGCAAAAGTCGGTCATTTTAAATACATGTAGGATTACGAAAGATTTTTTAAATATTTATATTGAGGGATCAGTAGGATTTATCGGACCAGTTAGGATTTCATCAGAGCCGAACCCTCTGATATGAAAATATCTGGAGTCGGTGAAATATTTTCCCATTATGTTTCTGGTGGATTGACGTATTGTTCTTGTATTGTTTTATTCTTATATAGTGCAATTACATTGCGTTAATTTACTAGATATTCATTTGTGGAAAAGTGTGTGGAAGGGTTTAGTCTTTCATTTGGGAAAGATTCAACCCGGACATGAAATCTGGAGCACCGTAAATATAATATGATTTATTGTTTTCCTTTCTTTACAAACATCTAAAGATAATGATATCCTCACTGGGATTTCCCGTGCTGAGGATTTCATTTACATATTATAATTTAATTATAAGAAATTAATATGAATTTGTTATAAACATATAGGTATCATGTAGTATTTTGTTAAATAATTAAAAATTAAATAAAATTGTGTTTTTTTTTTTTTAATTCAGTTCAGTAGATTTGGTTTTAGTCTGTATTTGATATCAGTATATTTTCTATTTCTGTTCTCCCTATATTTAGTATCCAGCTTTTTATTTGAGATTTAAATGTTATTTAAATAGTTTAAAAATATGTTTCATTAAATAGTTCATGGAAAGATGTCGTAGCCATTGTTTACAAAGCCAAATAGGGTTGTTATTGTACAAACTTCAAATTTCGGAATATTTTCGAGATATTTTAAATGAAACTAGATTATGTGTATAAAAAACACCAATAATATTTCCAAGGTAGTCCCGATCCTTCTTCTTATTTCAATACAAATGCATTCGAATTTCTACAAATTTCCCAAATTTCAAGTAGTTTTCCAGCAAGGTGATGATAATGGAGAGTTAGGAACTGGATAATTGAATCACGCTAAGAACTAAGCACATTCTCATTTAAAAACAAACCGTTTTTATTTAACGTGTAATAAAAACACCGTTTAACAGTTGGGAAGTGTATTTTATTAGTAAGGCTATGAGTAGGTTATGTACGGTTGGTTCAATTTTCAAATGCAAAAGATAAATTAATGGTTAAGGATTACATGTCCCGAAAAGTTGTTTCGAAAAATACTAGAAACCATTTCAATTTATTGGTATAATATAATATACATTAGCAGCCTTACTAAGAAAACCACAGCACGACCGATAACCTGTGTTTTTGCAGAAACATCAATAAAACAAATTTACACTAAAACACGAAAAATTACTAGTAACGTTGGTCACTTTAAAATACGTTTTAAAATCTGGCAACAATGCAATTTTTTTCGTAATCTTCATATAAAATTTTGTTTTCTTTCCAGCGCATTCGCAGTTCGTGACGAAAACATATTAACATTTTTTGTCTACGGCGAAGTGTTTTGGAATATTACAAATGTGATCGTAATTTCTATTAATATAACTAATTCATTCGTATATTCATATAATTGATATATTTACTGTGTTTTTGTGGTTTTTCATAAGTTTTAGTGAAGTTATAATAACAATTATTGTACTTTCAAAGTTGAAATGTCAAAAAGTATTTTACATGATACATAAAAATTCATATTTACATTTAATGATATTTATTTTATGAGAATTTCATAAAAATGGTGTTTTTTGTAAAAGTTAATATCTAATACATGTGGTGGTAAACTTAGCAAAGAAATTAACATCTTTAGTGGTGCAAGAAATGTGTTGAAATGTCAGAGATATTTTTAGGTTATTTTTTTGGCAATAAAAAAACTTTGAAATTTTTTATTATATTTTTATTGTATGCACGAGGTGATTTTCATTCCAAATTCATTATATGGACTGTATTTTTTAAATTTTGATTGTTTTATTTAATTTCTGTACACTTTCATCAAAAATGTTTTGGTAAGAATTTTTTTTCCATTTTTTCCGTGTTTGAATCTTCAAATATGGCAGGTTTTTAAAACTAAAGTGTATTTCAAATACACAAATCTAAAAGGTAATTTTATCTAGTTTTTATAAATGGTATTTGTTTTTACGACACCTTTAAAAATAAGAAATATATAGAACATTCAAAATACTTTGGAAAATTCCAAATTTCGTTTAGACATCATTACTAAAACTGAGATAAACTACCCTCCCAAGCTGTGTAAACAGTGGGTATTTTTTTCCAAGAACAATTTTTTAATTAGAAATGTTTTCACATCCGCGGTGGTTTTTCAATTGAATAAAATTTTCACGGGGTTTTTTAGTAAGGCAGTAGGTGTTTTTTAGCCTTCGCTGCAAATATATAGAAAGGATTTTAGAGTTTTTATTTTATTTTAATCCCATTCTTGCCAAATACAAAAAAATATTACTGAATCAACATTTTGATTGATCTGCGTATCTCATTTACGCAGATCAATCAAACAGTACCCAACTTTGCTTCAGAAAGATCACTCGAAATTGAGAGAAAAAGCATTTCTTTTCATTGGAATGAAAGTTATCTCGTAGTTTAACACGTGTGCAGACTGGTAAAATATAAAAATAGTCGCTTAATTAATGGAAACAAGGTTTCCATAGAAGATAACACTACTAGTGCATAATGCCAATGACGTGTTGATCATCACGTGGACCTCACGGGTATTTGGACGAGTACCTATGTATCTATCAATTATTAATGTTCATTATTTTTATAATTTCTGAGTCCGTTGTGGATTACAAGACGTATAATTATTATTTATTTTATACATTATCAGTAAGCAAGCCACGCTGTTACCAGACTGCAAAATAATACAATCACTTGAAAATAGGCATAGTATTTTTGTTTGACTGTTCTGACTCAATAACGAGAGGAAGCAGTTTGTTGAACTATGCTTAAGACATGAGACTCACTATTTATATTTAATATTGTTGTAATAGCTTTGAGTAATTTCCAGGTAACGAAATATCTAAGACGAGAAGATCAAATTCGAGAAAAGTGGTGTTCGCGGTTGCCAAGTGGCCCGTACGTCCCGTCACACGATTACCGGTATTTCCCTAGTAAAAGTGCGCTGGAATCCGGGGGTACGAGAGAGACGGCCTTGAGAGCAGAGTGAACGACTCCTGGCCAGCGGGCCTGACTCACCACTCACTATACACTACTCACTGTTCCACTAGGCACTAGGCGTTACAGGAAAGGAAGCTCAACTCTTCACTCCATCCAGACCTAATGTAGAAAGGTTCTGAACTCATTAACAACATTGATACATATGTTTCAGAAGACTTTATCGTTATCGACTTTAATTTGTAGAACTCCATTTTTTTTTATACAGGGTGTTAAGGGACGTACTTGATTTACTTTAAAAAGTGATTCCTGATATTATTTGGCGTAAAAATGTAGATGAAATATTGGTCGCCGGTGAATTTTTTTCAAATTTTTTCAAAACCGACCAACTCCGTACCCTGCCCCCAACTGTCCAACATCTACTATTTTTATTTTTTTGCAGAAAAAAAAAACATGAACAATGTCATCGGACACCAAAATTTAATTTACATTTTTACGCCAAATAATGTCAGGTATCACTAGTTAAATTCGGTCAAGTACGTCCCTTAACACCCCGTATATTCAATTTTTATGTTTATAAAAAAAAAAATTATAATCGAGTTCTGTTGTATAATTAATTTATATATTATCGAATAATAATATTGTTGAATACATAAAACGAAAAAAAAATCATATTTAAAAGAATATTTAAACTAGTAAATATGTTCAGCTTGTTGTTGTTTTTTTTTACATTAGCTCCACACAGGAGGCCCTAAGGAAAATAATTCCACTCAGGGCTTATTTCATCTTTGGGGACGCTGCATGGAGGGTCTTTTTAGGGGAAGGTTCAGCGTGTCCAGGAGTGATGGACGAATGAATCCATCCTTTCCACTGCGATGCAAAGCAATGTTCCGAGAGAGTCCTGCTGGAGAGGTCAAAAGATTTCCCGCAACCCGTCTTACCCGACCCGGCCTGCCTCGCCGTTGGTGGTAGACACGTCCGCCGCCAAGATCCTGACAAATCTAACTCCATGAACCCGGGCACCACAGCTAAGTCACCAAACGTAGTGAACCACTTAAGGTGACCTATGGCAGAGGTGTTGGTTATCCAATCAATAGTTCCCGGGGCGGCGCTAACCATACCCGCCTCCCAAATCGTTTGTTAACAATGACAATTTATTTGCTGTGAATCGCTCTTGATGAATGGTGTTTTAAATATCTTTATTAAATTTGGAGATTTGTTTCAATCGCTGAATAGTTGACGCTGACGCGTTTTGAGAGCATTACATTAAATAAAATAAAACGCTTTCTATTTGGCCTTTCTGGGGCCTAGCAGTCGCAAGGTCACATCGACATAAATCAACTTAAAGGATCTGTTTGAATAATTAAGCTCGCACTACTGCAATGCATTTTTATTATATACTTTTCGATAATGGGAAAAAACATTTGTTTGCATAGAGTTACACACTATAGTCGAACAGACACCAAATGCACTCCCAAAATTTCATACGGGGATTAACGTACAGTCAAAACTCCGAAAAACTCAAACTCGAAAGACACTCCACCATTATATTATTAATTCGAAATTCCAATGGCGGTTATTCGCGTGAATTAGGCGACTAAATCCTTTGGAAATTCTATTATTATTCATATCATGCTACTATAAAAGCAAACAATTAATGATTCTACATTTAGTAATAAGTAGTACATTGACTTCATAAGATCAAAAACTCGTCCATTACTTTATTTTCGATGTATACTTAATAATGTCATTTTAACTTAGTTTATTTGATCGGTGTGATTGTAATTACATATGGTGTGATCTAATATCAGTGCGTTTAGTAGATAAAACATATCTAAAATAGTGGATGTAAATCAACGATACGAATTGCAGGCAGGAGAAAAAAAGATAGTTTATAATGTTATGAAGTTTTTCAAAAAAATCCATGACAATCCAGAATACATCAAAACATTGAACTTCAAGCAAGTACATTTATTGGCATTAGAGGCTTGCGGCCTCAACCTGTCCAACATTCGAAGAGTGTCGTCGGAAGCTTCTCATTTTCCGTACGCAGAAGAAGTAAAAATGTTCCATCAACCTCGTAAAAACTACAAAAAACCTAAAACAGTAACATACATATGACACATATTTTTGTTAAAGGAATGTGTTTAACCTAAAAGTAATCAATTTTTTCGTTTTTAACCTATGTGTTGAAATATTTAGTTATTCGTTTTTACAATTAATTAATCACTTATTTGTTTTTTGGATTAAATATTATGTTTGTTATTCTGTAAATTTATTTGTCATCTTATTTACTGTCAAATATGGTATGAAACACTTGAACTAGGTACTAGTACGACATAAGATGGAATAAATGGATAAATTTCGTGTTAATTAAATAAATATGTGTAGGTATATACATGTTTTTCTTGAATTGTAAAACATATATTTTTTAATTACAAATAAAAATTTACCTAAGTAACATGTATATTGTATTTTAAAAAGTATGTTGTTTTATGTTAATGTGTATATTTAGGTATTTTTGTCTTTAAAAAAATAAATTTGTAAGATCCCAGCCGGGGGTGAAAATCAAATATTATTTAAATTTAAATGTCTCATAAATTGGTTACCGCTTTATTAATTAGCATCAGATAAAATCTGTCTAAGAATTTTCTTGATTCTGAAATATGTAGGTATGTAATATGAGTTACGTCCGTGTAGGTATTTTTAAACACCTAGGCATTTTTATTAAATCCTTATTCAGACTTAATTTCAGTCACGAAGATAATAAAAAACATTTTGTTTAATAAAATTAATTTTAAGTGGTGAGCCTTCTCGTGTTGCTTTACCTGTACATTTTATAACTGACTTTGGACTTTGACCGATCATTTAGTTTCTGGTTTGACTATAGTCATCCTCTTTTATCAACGACCGACCATATTCATGAATAATAAAATAAATAAATAAATAAACGAAGGAGTCGCGTCCAAAAATTGAAGTAAAATTAGTTAAGTAGCATGTGTGGTATGAAAAAATAATACAGTTTGGAACTGTTATATATAAAACTAGCTGGGTTACCCGGCTTCGCTCAGGACAATAAGATAGTGTTCTGGAATGTTGCACAATGATGTTCCCGATTCCCTATTCCTGATCATTCCACGACGTACTCCGCCACTCCTTCCACAACTTTCTAAAGCTCTATGGAACCTTCTAGAACTTTCCGGAAGACTGTTCTAGAAATTTCAATAGGGCGAAACTTTCAGCCCTTATATCTTTAAAAGCACACCCTTTAGGTAAAAACGGATACCCTTATTCCCTAGGGGGGATAGAGATCTACCACACCATATAACTCCCTTGATCGAACCGGGACTCGTTTCTGAGTTTTTGCGAGCTGCACGTTTTTTTGGACTTTCTTTTATAATATAAAATGTTACTCCTTACATGCCCTTTCCCGTGCGTTCCCCTCCAGCGTTCCACTTCCACCTTCCCCACCACCGCTCTCCCTCTCCCCCGTCCCACCAACCCCCCTGGCACTGCATTTCTTGACTCCTCTCCCGCCCGGCCCGTAGCCGAAACTTTTTTCTAATACCAACAATTTCAAACTCGTGATATCTTTCTAATTAAATATTCGAATTGAAAATTTCAAAAAGTTAAATAAAGGTATTGAAGCTGTCTTGAATATGAAGTAATTTATTTTGATAAGGATTAAAACCAAGATAGAAATAAAGAGCCTTTTCAAGCGGCGACATTTAAATTAAATTTTTAAAATAAAAGAATACTTATTGTGGCATAACCATAATAGTTAGACATATGCTGTTGCGACCTTTTTTGTAAATAATGATTTGTTCTATAAAGTCGTAGTACATTATTTTATTCTATCATCAATAGTTTTCGCAGCGCACGCGATTTAAAGAATATTTTAGGTAATTTTTTTACACCCTGGGTTACATTTTTGAAGTTTTAGTAAGGATGCCTATTTTAAAAAAAAATATAATATAGTCTATGTCACCCAGGGATAGTGTAGCTTCTCAACAGCGAAAGAATTTTTCAAATGGGTTCAGTAGTTTCGGAGCCTATTCGATGCAAACAAACACACAAACAAACAAACAAATATTACCTCTTTATATAGTGTAGTAGATGTCAAAAGAATGCATCTTTCACTTTTAGAGTCCGAAGCATCTTTGTCAAAGTTTTTGCCAAAAGGTTTACCTAAGTATTAAAACTTAAAAATGTCTGTCTTTTGATGTTTGGCTATTATTTTTATCTTTGGTCAAAGTCTAAAAAAAATCTGAACGTTTGAAGACATCACCATTAAGTCTGCAGGGCGTCCAGGGGAATGTCCATTCGAGACGATGACGCATGCGAAGGTCGGGCATTGCTCGTATGTTGTGTTGTTTGTGAACACTGCTATAATCCATTATACCAAGCAGGTACTAGCGCTAGTAGCTATAGCAGTACTGAGCATCGAGCACAGCCTGCCAGGACGGGGAGGTGCTAAACATGTCACGAGATGCTGACTTGAAGGATAGTCTGCAGACAAGTGCCGGGTCAATGGAATTTAACTGACAACTGAAAGGGGTTGCGAGCTGCAGCTCGATAACTAATAAATTATCTGTTGGATCAATCGGTATAAAGTGTACCTACGCTTTCACTGCTTAATTAAAAAGGTTTTTTGCATTTTAACAAAATCTTAACATATAAAATGGAAAAATATCTCTTCTGCAAAATTATGTTTTACATGTACAATGTACATATGACCATATAGTCATCATAATTTTGTAATAGTGCTAACTCTAAGGCATCTGAATTCCATAGTGTTATCAACGAAGTGGAGATATCGATCTCTTGGTGTTGCTGACAGCATTAATTTCCACTTCAAATAAGTGGGAGAGGAAATATTCCCTGCGTTTCGTACCCGCCAAAATCAATCAAATTTAAACTGTTAAACACGACGATGACATTGAAGAAGCGCTTTCCATAATTGATCGGAAAAAAGGTATTTAATATTTGTCTTCGATTGCAGTAAAGTAGATTTAAAAATCCTTTAACATAAAAAAATGAACCCCTAAAAAACAATATTTGGTTTTCTTTTTTTTATTAAACGACTTCGAAAAGGAGGAGGTTATCAATTCGACGGTATTCTTTTTATTTTTATTTTTTTATGTTTGTTACCTCAGAACTTTCGATTGGGTGAACCGATATTGATGATTCTTTTTTATTAGAAATCTGGTGCTTCCCGTCTGGTCCCATTTTGATTTGGTCTAGTTCTGACAATGGGATCCATGAGAAAACCATATATATCTTAAATTTGCAATAAGTATGTGCACGACAAATGGACGAATAACTCAATATTACGCCAACAGATTTCGATGATTCTTTTTTTGAAGTAAAACTTCTTTACGCACGCTCGTCACTAAAAATCAAAAAATTAACAAAACGAAAAACGACTTCAGCCAAGATCTCCACATCTCGCATAATATGTGAGATATGGAGTGTGTATATTATACAGTCCCTGGCCAAATTATTAGACGCACTGCAAGATTTCATGTAAAATATTAATTACTGGGTGATATTGTACCGTTTTATTATTTTAGATTGATTTTTTTTTTTTTTTAATATTATCCAATCAATTACCGATTTATTTGACATAAATAAAACAGCATTAATTTAGAAAATCATAAGTTTATTAAGTTTTAAAGAAAAGTGAAATTAATGTTAGTATAAGTCAATATTTAGTTGAGCCACCTTTAGCCGTTATCAAAGCTTTACTGACAAGACTGTACTGTCTCCTGCAAGTGAGGATGATGATTCCACACATAAATAATCTTTTCTAGGAACTGGATTTTGTTGGTAATCACATATTTAGCCACTTCTCTTTTCATCAGCTCCCACACATTTTCAATCGGGTTCATATCAGGGCTATTACCCGGCCAATCCAACAGAGGGATACTTTTTTCTGCCAAAAAAGCTTGAACAGACCGAGCAGTGTGGCAGGGAGCTCCATCTTGCATGAAAGTGAATTGTTCCAAATAAAATACAGTGCGTCTAATAATTTGACCAGGGACTGTAACTACCTATGTGTGTAGTTACCTTGGCTGACACCGACTCCAAAATCGTACGAAATTATTTTTTTACTTTTTAGTGCATTTTTTGAAGTCGTTTTTGGTTTTGTTAAAATTTTTGTTTATATCACAGCTATTTTACTTAATTAATACAAGTGAATTGTTGTACCCCTAAATGGAGAAGGATGGATATATACATCTTCACCACTTACTTTAACCAGTGATTCCTGAAATTAATTGGAATAAAAAATGTAAATGATATTTTGGTCTCCGGTGACATTTTAGATGTTTTTTTTAATACAAAATAAATAGTGGGTGTTGGACGGTTAGGGGCGGGGTGAGCAATTGGGCGGTTACTCGAGAAATCGGCAGTGCGATGCGCAGAAGAAATTTATATTTGTTTGATTTTGGAGAAAAAAAAAATTGCGGGAAAGGAGTCACCGGAAACCAAAATTTCATTTTCATTATTCACTCCAAATAATGTCAGGAATCACTGCTTAAAGAAAGTCAAGTACGTACGTTAACGTACGTACGTGGTTAAAGTAAGTCAAGTACGTATGTATAGAGTGATTATTTTCCGCAGGGCCTTCTGTGTGGAGCTAATGTAAAAAAAATATATAGGAAAAAAGTGGACATGGTGTCCTATAAATTCCAATACAATAAAAACATAAATTCAAATACAATAAAAACATATTACGTCCTGATATAATAAGTGTTCATGATTAGTGATTAGTAATGAACTTTCTAGAGTACTGCCTTGCATATAGTTAGAAAGCTTTTCATATCCATGAATAATATTTTTTTCAAAAACCCTTCTCTTTCTTAAAGTATCACTGGTTGATTAAGTGCCATTCGTAACCTTCGAACCCTGCTTAATAAAATAAATAAATCTATAAAAAATATTTTCCATTCGCAACATCACCATATGCAAGTTTAGTGTTCAATACACTCCTGCATTAAACGCAGCAATGCAGGTAAGTTTATTTCTTCGATGGTGAAATGCATTCGTCATACTTCAATGACACGTCCATCACGCTAAATAGCTCTGTTTCCGTTTATTTTTGTCTGGGAGAAATTCCTGCCAAGTCATCGATGTAATACCGAGCCAATCACAACCAACCTTCAGCAGAGGTCCTTGAAAATGTAAATGTAATGCATTTTAACTCAATCCAGCTAAGTTATAATACGCATCGATACACGCTATGATAATGATTTAAATACTTGGAAACATTCTAGGAAATTGCCTGTCAAAGTCATGGCATTATTTTTATGGTTATTAATATGAAATTATTAATAACCTTCGCTTCCAAAACGTGATTGTTTAATACACCCTTCGTCTGAAACGGAAATGCCTCATCTGGAGTGCAGCGCTCAATGCCGGACCTACACATTCTACCACTCTTCGTCACTATAATTTATCTACCATTTAAACTATTTTTATTTTGCTCTACTGAATAGGCAAATTACTAACGGCTTTACTAATAAAAAATCAAATTTGTATGAAGATACATAACATTTTTGTAAATAGTGTGCGTTGTTATTAATAGGCCATTTGCACCACATTTAAAAAAATTCCGGTTTAGACAAATTTTCTAAGACATTGCGTATTTTTTTTAATCGTATTTTTGAAACCCCGGTGATTTTTTGAAAATTTCAATCCGAAAAATCAGACTATTATTTATAAACCGGAAAGACGGGACATAATTTTATGGGTGCAAAAAAACGGCAATTACATAGCCGAAAATCATTTAAAAAAACGACGTTTTCCACACTAATGGCACAGGAGAATAACGAAACATACCAAAAATATTACATCTCATAAATATTTTTTCCTTGATCCATCTTATTGATCATTAATCATTATAATGTTCAACGTCTACATATGACTAAATCTAATGTAATAAACTTGTACTTGTAAATTATAAAATAATTAATTATAAATTTTGATTTCGTTTAAATCAGCACCATTACCATTATGCTTCTAAAACAGGTACATAAAATGTACGGGGTTCACTTTGTAACATCGGTCAAAACGTCAAACCAAACGATATGTTCGCAGAGAACAATAAATCTAGTGAATGTTAAATGTCAAATACAAAAATTCGTTGGAAATCAAAGAGTTGCTATATAATAAAAAAATCAGTGTCAAATTTTACAAAATTAATTCAATATTTTCGGAGACGGGACATTTACATGTAGTGACGTCACGAGCCCAAATTACGGATTTATTTATTTAATTTAAAAAAATTAAAAACTAAGTTTCTAAAAAATTTTGTAACATTTTCGTAATCTTAGTAAAAAAATCTATCTGCACGATTTTCATCATGAAATTATGAAATCCATGCAAGTGGCCTATTACATTGTGCGTCAAAGACTTGCATAAAAATGCGAGAAATTTGATTTTACCCTGCTACATTCATTAATTTAAGAAAACATTCATCATTGCGTAAATGTGAATCGTAACATTCGTAACAGTATTACGGTGCATTACTAAACTTAACAGTGACAAACCAGAACACTTAACCTAACCTAACCTAACAACCTAACCTATCACAACCTAACCTAACCTAATTAATAATACATTGATTTTAATTCATACATGTACAGTGATGTAAAGTTGTTGAAAGTAATGAAAAAACTAGCCTAAAAACCTAATCTAACTTAAGTTTTTTTATCACTTTTTATAACTTTTCCAAAAAATTGTTCTGATTTTTGCTGTTACCAATGTCAAAATTCTTGTAATAAATTATTGAGAAAAAGCTTTTCAAATCATATTAACACAATTATATTATAGATCTGTGTTTTTTGACAATGCCCTGAACTTTGTGAAGGGGGGTGAATAGAGAACCATATGTTCCCCAATTAGCACAAATATACTACGAATGCAACTATTTATGGTGAACGAATCCCCTTTAAAATCGACGTCATGTAGGTGTATCGAACTTTATACTAATGTTATTCGGATAGGACAAGAAGAGCGCGGATAGGGTTCATTATCTCTTTAACACGATCCCTCGAGGTGCGAGGGTTTGCGTTTATCTGTAGTTGCCTCCTGTGGAAGTTTCGTCGGCTGTCGTCAGGCAGAGTCCAGACTCCAGATTAACAACAATGAGCCGCGAGGGTTTAGCGACCGCCAGACGCCGGACTGGTCCGAGAGGTCCGCTGGAGGTGGTCAGTGACTTCATTTTTACAGGGCCTAAGGACATCCACCGCACCTGAGCACTGACCACTGACCACTAGCACCCGACTGCATAGCAACTACAGGGCAAGGAGTCAACTGCATTTCTCGTAGGCAGTAGCTGCCTATTATTATTAGTATTATTACAGACCGCCAGACGTTCTCGCTAAAAGATACGCTTGTTGTTATGTCTACCTGTCCTTTTAAGTCTCGTAGGTAACGAACCCTGAGAGGTCGATTGATTTAAAAATATATTTTATGGGATCATTTATACTGTATCTATAAAACGAATTTATTTTTATGGACAGTTTTTTGGTATTTTCTTAAGGTGTAAGAATAAATTAAACCCCACATTTAAAAATGCTTATTTGAAACGCAGACCTGCATATATAAATTACGAGTATGTGTGCTGAAGAAGAAAACTCTAGAACGGTTCGGGGTGTTGAAATTAACATGAGTTTTTCTATAGAATTTCTATGTTAACGCAACTATTTTCGAGATAAGAAACCATGCAAATATGGGAACTTGACACCTCAACAATGTACAATTTCATCACTCCTTTGAAAAGTCGTTAAATGTGATGAAAAAAAAGAAGAAAAAAAATTGGTCAATTAGGTTACGTTGGGTTTATGTAAGGGATCGAAATTTGCGGCTCGTGAGCCGCATGCGGCTCTTTGCGTATGTAGGCGTATGACGGCTTTTCAAACATCAATTGCAATTTCACATCTACTCAACCAGCCTTATTATGAGATGGAGCCGCCGAAACGAACTTTGACTCGATCAGCATCAGTGTTACCAACTCAGCTCATGGAACGCTTGATTTTTTGAACGAGTTTTCTGAAGTATGAGAATTGTTTCGGAACTTTAGGAACACAAGGCTGGTTTAAGGTTTAAACTTAACGGTGATTCTGCGTAAGAGTCCACAAGATTAAATTATTGTTGCACGCGGAACAAATAAATGGGTTTCCCTCCGAATTTTTCTGCATTTTATATGGAACTAGAATTTTATAATTTTACTCGGAACATGAAAATGGTTTCTCTCGAAATACGTCAGCAGATGAATCCGCAACTGGAATTATTTTTTTGCATTTCGAACACAAAATTGGTTTCAATTTAATAAGAAATCTATGCTCGTGTCTGTTTATAGAAACATTTAAATGGGCAGAAGTGTGATATTATAGTAAGAATGTAAATAACACAAAGAAAATCGTAATTATCGTTCCACCAATAGGCTCTCCTTACTTGAAAGTTTGCCTACCCCTGGGTTAGGTTACGGACTATTTTTTTCGTCACTTTTAATGACTTTCCGGTGTTGAAACGCCACTTCGTTGAGTTGTAATGGAACCGAAAATATACAATTAAAACTGGGCGTTCTTACTTGTTATTATAAGGTGTGGTTTATTTTTACACAAAAAAAAAATCATTTAAACGCATAATAAATATTGTATTTTTATCTTTTGCCTCGGCTAATCTGGCTCACGGCCTGGCTAAGGTTACCGCTGACCACAGGTCACTGTCAGTAGTCAGGAGTCAAGAGTGTGAAGTGTGAAGTGTAGGAAGTGTAGAGAGGGTGGAAAGCAGATAAAGGGAGATTGCACATTGCACAGTGCTCTATGTATATCAACTTTTTTTTAAATTAAAAAATTTACGCACATTTAGAAGTAATATTAGAAGCTAGTATATATATACATACCGGTACATTTACACACCATTACAAAAAAGTTAAAATCATTTTACTTTTTGTCAGTATAGATACACTCATAAGAGGAACAGACAGGTCAATGGCTGAGTGGGCATTGCGTTTGGATTCCACCCGGGCATCGCGTGTTCGATTCCTCAGATGCCAGCGTCCGCCATCACGACATAAGCGATTTTTCGCTTACTGTGGTGGTAGTAGGAGATTTTCAAACATTGTTGGGTTATTCGTAATCCGGGAATGTTTGTCTTTCTTTTGAAAAAATCTGTGTAAAAAATCTATCTAGTGAATCATTTTTTTTTCAATCCTTGAGAGAAAAACTCCCAAAATTTGTATCCACGCAAACGGATGGTTTAATGAATATACAGGGACGTACTTGGATTACTTTAACCAATGATTCCTGACATTATTTGGAGTAAAAAATGTCAAACAATTTTTTTTAATTTGAAACATTTTAAAATCGAGGGTCGAGCTACTCGGCTGAGTGACTAACGATGACATGTGGAAAAAAGTTGTTGTGTGGTTTTAAATCAAAAAAAAATGAAAAATGGCACCAGAGACCAAAAAATCATTAACATTTTTGACTCCAAATAATTTCAAGAATCACTGATTAAAGTAAGTCAAGTATATCTTGTAACACCATGTAGGTATATCTGTTTTGGTTTTGGGTGACAGGAAATTTAAAAATTCTGTTAAAAAAATATCAAAATCCTGAATTTCAATTTCTGACTTCAAACTCCAAACCACGAATAATTATTGTGTCTTGTTGTTCAGGTTTTTCGGAATAAAATGTTCAGGGTCTTTTAAAACTGTCATTTGGTGTGGGTTATGATCGTAAAAATAATGACAACCAGTATGTATACAGAGGTGTACGCACAAAGGCAGTCTGAGGAACGAAAAGTGCCCAATAAACTGTTTTTTTTTTTTTAACTATAAAAAGTAAATTGAATACAAATATATCATGCCTTAATAAAAAAAAATTGAAAACTAGAGCTCGCAGAGAAAGTATTAAATTAACAAATTTTTATAGGCTGCAAATGTAATAAAAACAAATTGATTGGATTATTAAAGTAAATAATAAATAATTATAATTGGATGATTTGTAGAGCGCCATTTTTATGAGAAATCACCTCAAGGGCGCTGCCGCCTTTAACCGTGTACTTTTTTGAGCAACCCTAAAATGAAGAAAAAATTTCTACAATGCATATAATCCATATATCCACAGTTAATTTTCGCATTTTTATAGAATGGAAGAACTCACTGCATACCACTGATATTTTATATTTAATCACTCAGATACGTAAGCGGATATACACGATAATATAAAGATAGCAGTCACGTACAATAAAAGTGTTTTCACGTCAACGCGTGTGTTTCCACAGAAATCGTTATAACTTCGTGTTATAGTTTATAGTGGCATCCCTAAAACAAAAAGCAGAAGGTCGACAATAAATCAAGCTGCACGCCTCTATTCAAGTTGTCCATAGAAATACATAAAAAGACCCGTTCTGTCAGATACACGGTAGGTACAGATTTTATTCGCCAAATCGCCTGCGCGTCGCTAAACCTAAACATTGTTATTTTTTTATTAAATATTCTTGTATGAAATGATAAAAAAGTGAGGTGACAAAATTGTTTATTATACATTTATACGATAGAATAAGTATTGTTTTTTTACATTATCCGTGATTTTAGTAACGTTTTCACATAAAAACATCACATGAGTCATTTTATCGTTTTTTGTATGTTTGCATTCTAAATTTTAATATTTAAAAATGTTAATATTTATTTGTAATATAACAATTTGAAAGCTTATTTCGTAAAATTTCAAAAACAGTTTTTAGTATTCGGCTACGTTGACAAATGTTTCATTTATGCTTTACTTGTGAAACGGAAATAATACAAAGTTTTTGTAAATATGACATTTCGTTTAATATGCAAAACTCGCATATTCGCGATAGGTGGGAGCGGTTAAAATGTTAGCAAACGAGGTCATACAAATTATTATTTGAAAAAAACGTCAACCCTTACCCATCACAAATAATGGTGGTATGTACGCCACTGTAAACTTATTTGCGATATTTGTTCTTTGGAACCGGATTCAAGATACAAAAGCCACGCAATTCACTCTCTACAAACGTACCATTTTTCACAATAAATTTTATTGAACAAGATACCGCAAACAGTTGAATTGTAATTATTCACAAACATTATCAAAAATAGGTTTTAGTGTTAAGATTATTGGTCGTAAACTACATAATATACCGTGACATAATAACCTAGAAAATTGTAACCAATATGTAGACTAGTTCTGGGCGTGGTTTGAACCTGTGACCCTAGGGCCAGTAAGCAAATTCTATTACTAGAAAGTATCGTAGAGTAGGCGCCGATTAAACTATCCACCGGTAATAGAGCCAGTCGATTTACATGCTCTGCCTTCGTAGGAGAGAATAATAAATTCATGATAATAATGTCTTTCACTGCCGTTTATTGTTAACTGAACTTTACTCACTAAACTTTTTTTATGGCGGTTATGGGTACTGCCGCCCCGGAAACCATTTATTGGATAACCAACCCCTCTGCCATAGGTTACCCCAAGTGGTTCGCTACGTTTGGTGACTTAGCAGTGGTGCTCGGGTTATTGGGTGAGGTTTTTCCAGGTTTTGGCGGCTGATGCGTCTACCCACCTGTTGCGTGGCGGGTCGGATCGGGAGAGAATGGACTGGTTAAGGGAGACCTTTTGACCTCTCCAGCAGGACTCTCTCGGAGCATCGCCTTGCACCGCAGTGGAAGGGATGGATTTAAACGTCCGTCACTCCTGGAGACACTTAGCCCCATATCCTACCCACCCTTTACACCTTTTACCTTCCCAGAACTTCATCTCGATCTTTTCCTCAAAAGACCCTCTACACAGCATCCCCAAAGATGACACAGGCCTTGCTGAAAATAATTTCCCTCAAGGCCTCTTGTGTGGAGCTAATGTAAAAAAAAGGTTTTTGTTTGACTTCAAATGTGTAAAACCACGAATTTGGGAAAATAGATTCACCGTGCAATCTAAACATATGTAACTAATTATCATTTAATATCGTTTTTTTTTTCTTCTGACTTCACTTTTCACAGAAATAACTAACGATTATTACGTGTTTTTTCAACTTAAAGGTTGTCTTAAAATGTAATAATCTCCTGCATAATAATATATATGTGCGATATTAAATAAATGCTCTATTCACAAGAAGAAGCAAGAAAAGAAGCCAAGATAAAAAATGAGATATTAACTGGCGCCTACTCTCTTGTTCGTAGCCAGCAAGTACACAAAAAAAGGTTACAATAATTGTTTTTATAACATACAGAGTGAAAGCATCATTAAATTTTTTTAAACAAACACATTAATTAAATTATTTTTTAAGTACAAATGGTACATTAGATCATCTATCAAAGTCTACGGTAAAAATGACCAACGATTCAAGGTTCAATTTAATTAATAAAACCTGCCTAATTCCGTTAGTTAATGTCATTCAACTTTAGTTCTGATAACTCTGAGATGACCCCGCGTATTCCCAAATGAAATGTATTTGTGCAATTTGAAAGTTGCCGATATCACAACAATATCATTGCGATATCTAAACGCTTGGGTACAACATCCAAAATGATTCATATTTTATCCCTCCATATATATTTTAGAGGCGTCATTCAATTAAATAGGTACCTACTATTTTATTAAACTCTTACAGCCTTACTAAAAAAAACACAGCATGAACGATAAACTGCGTTGCTACAGCAACATGAATAAAATATATATATATGTTACTGTAAAAGCCCGAACTACGGTAAATCCTAAAATTTTCCGGTAAATCCTAAGATTTACCAACTCTTAATGGTACAAGTCCGAACCGTTCTACGAATATTTAAATAAGAAACGATTTTTTCGGGCTTTTACCATTAGAATTTAGTACATGTTAGGTTAGGTTAGGTTAGGTAAATGAACGATGATTATAGAACGGTTCGGACTTTTACCATTAAGAGTTGGTAAATCTTAGGATTTACCGGAAAATCTTAGGATTTACCGTAGTTCGGGCTTTTATAGTAACATATACACTAAAACACAAAATATTACTAATAAGGTTTGTTCTTAAAATGCATTTTAAATCTGGCAACAATGTAATTTTTTTATAAAATACATATTAAATTGTTTGTTTTCATTAATAACCGCTAGGTGGCGGCGCCTGCGCATTCGTCGTTCGCGCTGAAAACATATTAAACCGCGAAAGAAATTTCGCTCCGTGGATGTGTTTTGCAATATTACAAATGTGATTGTAATTTCTATTAATATGACTAATTCACTCTTATATTCGTATAATTGATATATTTACCGTGTATTTTATGTGGTTTTTCATAAGTTTTAGTCAATTTATAATATCAATAATCGTACTTTCAAAGTTGAAATGTCAAAAGGCCCGCACGGGCGGCACTTTTAAGGGGGGCGGTAAATTTTCACAATAAATAATAATATTGTTTTGTAAAAATTTAAACCATTTCATTAAATTTTTTTGTCGCACCTACGATTCGGACCGATTGAAATGAGCACGGAATTTTTCATTAATTGTTCTTTAACGAAATCGGGGAATCCCATTTCTTTAAACTTTTTAAATGAATATATAATAATGTCATCTTGATCACTGAAGTGATTGGAAGCATCCTATGTAGTGAACAGTGAGAATTCTCTGTTTTTTGTTTTACACTTGGATTGCTTATGACTAATTTACAGTGAGAATGATTGAGAGAGGTCCGTGGACGATGTGATGTGATTGATAATTCTAAGAAATTTTCATTCATTGCTGGACCATGAGTGACTAGCGACGTGAGTAATAAATATTTTATTTACATTTTTTTTATGTTATTGTATGTTTGACTATCTGATTCGTTGTTAAAGCTTTAATTTATTAAAAAAGAAAAATCAGAAAAATATATTTCAGTAAAGTTAAATTAGTTAGTTTTTTCTAAATGTAAAATAATTATTTGAAAATATTATATGATACTTTCGTTTACTTAATCGACTCTTTCTTCTATTATTTATTGTAAATGTCATTAATTATATTTTATTAATCAAATTATGAGAATAATACTAATTGAAGCTGGAAACTGGCAAACAAATTCACTCACAGAATTGTGTTCAGAATGAAAAGATTGAATTTCACTTGTGCATTCCTCTACTGATTTCGAAAGAGACTATTATTTAGGACTAGGAGCAGTTATAAAATTCCAGTTGCAACTGTATGTTGTATGTTCATGTATGTGCTGCCAGAATCAAAGAGAAACCATTTTCATATTCTGGGTGTAGTTTTAATTCGCCACATATAGATTTAATTTAACCCGTCTAATCACAGGAGACGCAAATTGTCCCACACATTTAATTTTAAAATAAAATTGTATGAATGCGATAAAAAGTGAAGAGACAGTTTTATCACAATTTTTTTTAAGAAAAGAAATCTGTATTTAAAAATTTAAGATTATTCTATTTTAAGTACTTTAATTCGAATATTCGCAGGTGTGTATTTTTAAAATTTAGAAACTTAGAAAATTTAGAAACAAAAATGTTCTAATAAGCACGTCGGAAAAATTATCTTATCTAGATTTTAGAACAATTTTCTTTTATTTAAAAAGGAACATTTAAAATGCATGGAAAATGACGGGAATTTTTAAACCTTGAAAAGCAAAAGTTTATAGATATTTTTTTCTTATTTTTCGAAGGATTAAACCGGTTTTCATAATGTAAAATTCCAAGTGTGGATTCATCTGCTGGGGCATTTCGAAGAAAAACATTCTCTTATTCGAAGTGCAGTTATAATATTCTAGTTGCAGACTATGTATGTGCTGCCCGAATCAAAGAAAACCATTTTCATGTCCTTCATCACAACACAAGCAATATTTTAGGCTTTCTGTGATGGTAGTAGGAGATTTTCAAACATTATTGGGTTATTCGTAACCCGGGAATATTTGTCTTTCTTTTAAAATAAACGTGTTCCGCGTTTAGTTTTAATTTGCCAATTTAAACCAGTTTTGTATTCAGAGTGTAAAATTCCAGTTGGATTCATTTGCTGACACATTTCGAAGGAAAACATTCTCTTATTCGATGTGCAGTTATAAAATTCTAGATGCCGACTATTTATTTAATGCCAGAATCAAAGAAAAACCATTTCAATGTTCTGAGTGTATTTTTAATTCATCACATACAAACTGGTTTTGCGTTCAGAATACAACGATAAATTAATAAAGAGTTTCAGGTTCATCGTGCACCGAGTGAAGCTTTACATTTGAGTTGCATACCAAATGCTGCAAAATTCTGAGAAATTGATTTTTCCACGTGTAACTATTATTTGGGGGACTATAAATTAGAATCAATTGTAAGTTAAAACCTGCCATGCGTTCTAAACACGGTGTAAGAGTTCGAGATGCGAAATCCTTTTATATGGATACCATTCTCAATTTCCGACAGCAGTAATAACCCTTGATTTTCGTTGAAAGAATCCTCGTCAAATGTGTAATAAATAAGTCGTAATAAAAAAAATAGGATTTTCGCATACTCCCCCCCCCCCCCCCCCGACGGCGCTTGAAGTACTTAAATATGGGGGCGGCGAAATTTTCCTCCACCCCGGGCGGCCGACACCCACGCTACGCCACTGCGAACATTTAAAATACTTTCGAAAAATTCCAAATTTCGTTCAGACATCATTAATAAAACAGAGATAAACTACCCTCTCACGTTGTGTAAACAATGTGAATTTCTTTCCAAGAACATTTTTTTAATTAGTAATGTTTTTACATCCGCGGCCGTTTTTCATTTGAATAAAAGTTTTATGGGTTTTTTAGTAGGGCTGTTAGTGTGTAAAAGTATCTAAAATTATTAAAAAACACATTATTTTGAAATTATTAAACACATCAGTTGAAGACAGTATTAGCGAAACTCAATCGAAAATCTGAAAACAGAAAAATCAGAAAAAGATACCGTCATATCTAGGACTCGAACCCAGGACCTACGCATTGCCGGGGCAGAGCTCTACCAATTGAGTTAATGTGTCCCCCTATCCGTTAAGAAAATGAAGATAATTTTGGTAGTTCTTAGTCGAAGTATGATACAGTTAAATATGACTGAATCGGATGGGAACACAGTGGCTCAGTTGGTAGAGCTCCGCCCAGGCAAGGCGTAGGTCCTGGATTAGACTCCTAGATGTGACCATATTTTTTTCAGATTATTCTATTTTCAGATTTTTGGTTGAGTTTCCTTAATATTGTCGTCATTTTTTCATTAGTTTTTTCGTCAGTTTTTCACACAAAAAGTTAAAATAAAAATAAACATTATTTTCTGTTTCTTCATTTTCGATTTTAGATATTCATACAACTTTCAAGAAAAATGAACTATCAAATCTTATGAGATTTATGTCTTTGGGGATCTATCGGAAATCTATCAAGGTCTTGAAGAGATTCCAAGACACAAAAGTTATGAATCGAAAAAACTGCTAATTCTTATTCGGTAAATATTAAATGTGATGACTGATTAACAGGGTGTAAACGAGAACAATTATTAAGAACCGAACGCTGAACGTTACAATATTATAGATGCATCGAAATTATAAAAATCAAATTGAACGAGTAATAAGCCCGACTCACGATCCGATTTGCAGAATTACTTGCAGTAAACCATGTTGAACCGCCAAACAAATTATTATTATTCTGACGACGCTCGATGGTCCGACAAAGGGAATATTAATAACAGTTTTGCCTACACACGATCCGACTTGCAGAAACTCGACATATTGGGTTGAATAATTGAGACACCCCATCGCAGAAACCTTCAGTCCTCTGCTAAAGCCACCCAAAATCATTAGTTGTTAAGTGGCTTATGAATTGAAACTTTCAAGCTTTTATTCTTACTTCCTAAATGTCAAACTTTAATTTACTAACTTATCAGAGTTATTCACAGAACAAAATTAGGGACATAAACTAAACATAAGGTAGGCACAAAGATGTATATATAAGATGTGCTATCAGCAGGTTTTACTGGGTGGGACTGTGTTTCCTGGTGTCGCCGATACTGTTAACCAATACTACTGTACACCTCAAAAAATCAACTAAATGAACTAATTTTTTCCATATTCAAACTATATGGTTAACCAATACACACTTCAACACACCAGCACACCTTCAAAACATCAACTACTTTCCGTATTCAAACTATTCCCATACGGAAGTAATCCCGCCGACCGCGACACTCGGGCGGACACCATAGCGTATTTCTTAGGCATTTTTTATATTTTTTATTGATTTCTGTACTCGTACATACAGTTGACAGGTAACTAGATGACAGTAATACAAAAATAATATATGTTCCTATTACGAAAGTATCCCGGTGTTCGCATTTTTTTATAGGAATACCTCACAAGAGTCTCGCTGCTTCCGTCTGTAGCCAGCGAGACTATGTCATACCCAATTGGGGGATGTTATGAGGCTGAAGTAGTGGGGAAAGGAAGGAGATGGGGGAGAGGAAGGTGGGGAAGAGGAAGGTGGGGAAGTAACTGGCTAAATCATTTCATGCAATTCTGAATGGTGGTCTTACACCAGGGCGACACTGATAATATCTTCCACTGTGGAACGTGCCGCAAATATAGTATATATTATTTTTAATTAATAAATTGTGAAACAACACAAATTAATCAAATAAAATTTATTTGCACGCACCGAGATTCGATACCCCGTAAGGTTAAGGCACCTGACCACGCAGGCCGCAAGTTTTAGATAAAGTGTTATTGTATATTAGGTTAGTAGCAGTTAAAGCACATCATCATAGTATTCAGATACAGTAACAAGAACAATGTGGTGAAAAGAAAACACTACATGAAGCAATTAAACGAAAATAGAATAATAATAAAATAAAACAAAAAAACGTAGAAGATAACCAATCTAAGTATTTCAAAACATTATATAATGTATCACATCGTGGGTTAATTACTACAACTAGGTAAATCTGAAATTAGCTTTGTTGGGAAATTAAATTAAAAGAATAGATATATGATAAATCGGTTGTTGTACATTCATACCGACGAGTGTTGTTAAATTGTCGATTGATGTGTTGGGAACCGTAAATAGCGTTCTTAGAGATCTCCTAATAAAACACAGCGAAAACGTGACATTCGAATGACTTACCTGGTTTCGGAATTACCTAGTTGTAGTAATTACCCCAAGATATTATATGATCAATTATTATCAAGATTTCTTCAATAGCGTTCTTAGAGATCTAGTTGTAGTAATTACCCCAAAATATTATATGATCAATTATTATCATGATTTCATCAAGAGCGTTCTTAGAGATCTCCTAATAAAACACAGCGAAAACGTGACATTCGAATGACTTACCTCGTTTCGGAATTACCTAGTTGTAGTAATTACCCCAAGATATTATATGATCAATTATTATCAAGATTTCTTCAATAGCGTTCTTAGAGATCTAGTTGTAGTAATTACCCCAAAATATTATATGATCAATTATTATCATGATTTCTTCAAGAGCGTTCTTAGAGATCTCCTAATAAAACATAGCGAAAACCTGAGATTGGAATGACTTACCTAGTTTCGGAATTACCTAGTTGTAGTAATTACCCCAAGATATATATTTGATCAATTATTATTATCATGATTTCTTCAAGAGCGTTCTTAGAGATCTCCTAACAAAACATAACGAAAACCTGAGATTGGAATGACTTACCTAGTTTCGGAATTACCTAGTTGTAGTAATTATCCCACGATAATACGATCAATTATTATCATGGTTTCTTCAAGAGCGTTCTTAGAGATCTCCTAATAAAACATAGCGAAAACCTGAGATTGGAATGACTTCCCTAGTTTCGGAATTACCTAGTTGAAGTAATTACCCCAAGTTATTATGATATATTATTACTATGACTTCTTCAAAAGCGTTCTTCAGAGATCTCCTAATAAAACATAGCCCTTTTCTGTGACGCCCTTCTCAAATAGGGATAAGTCCAGTATCAGAAATTGAGCTATTACTTCGGAGAGATTCAGTTCCTGGTTCCAGCCTATTCCACCTACTTTAGTATCCGGACATGCCCTGGACTTTCTTCTCATTTGTGATGATGAGCGATTGGTTGCTTTGGAAAGCTGTTTGTAATTCCATCAGCTACCACTTACCATCTAGGTGATTGATTTTCATTCCAATTTACACCCATCTACAGATACCATCGGATTTTATCATCGTTATTAAATAATAAATTGTTATTATTATATTGATGGGTAAAACATTAAAAAGTTATTAAAAAGGAATTCCAATAAAATTGAATAAATTATTGCTTGACCTATTTCCACAAAGCTCCATTTATTATTTGTTAGAAAAAAATAGAACCATACTACTTAACTTATTATGTGAACCTCGTTTTCAAATATCTATTTAATAACTATCACAGCGCAATATGCTTCATAAAACCTCTTTCTTTAACACTTTAAATAATTAGTTATGCAATAAAATATTTTAAAAATGTTAAATTTGCAACGGTAGAAAAGAAAAATAAAGACCCACTAGATTTTTTTAATACCATTAATAATTAATCACTTGAATTTTTCCGAAATTAGTTCCATAAGGAAAAAAAATCGCATTAGGGCCTATGTCATTTTTGGGAATGCTGTGTGGATGGTATTTTTTTTCAGATCCGAACAAACCTCACCCCATAAATCCAGGCACCCCTGTTAAGTCACCAAACATAACGAACCACTTGGGGTGACCTATGGTAGAGGTGTTGATTATCTAATAAACGGTTTCCGGGGAGGCAGGATCCATTTTCGCCTCCCAAATTGATGAAACATGAACAACATCTTAAATCCACATAACTTCACAGATGTTGCAAAATAATATAACAATTTATATTGAATAAGGTTCCTATACCTACATATCTATAATCAGGTTGCAGATGTAGATATAAATTTAGACGAAAGCTTTATCGCCAAAAATTAGACGTCGTTTTGTTTCAATGTTTACTTCCATGGTTAATTTTCCAACAGGTTTTAAAATGACTTTAACATATTAAATTGGAAAAAGATGCATGATAAATTAGATGGCTTTAAACGAAAACACTGCTGTGCACAAATATACCTATTAAATATGTAAAACCACAACTAACTATTTTATAAGAACAAAGTTCTTAATGGTTTATTGCTTTTGACTCGGTACCATGTAACATTTTACAGAATGTGAAAATATTTTATAATGTTAATTTAGATATTTTACATTAAAATGTAAGCAAAACAAGATGGCTGACAGCGTTTAGAATCATACTCGTAGTATGTACACTAGAATACAATCGAATACAGCCTGCTTAGCTACAAGCGTGTTTACAAACAAACGGATCAGCGACCCTCAAGTGTGCCGAGAGTGGCGGGAGGGTGAGGACTGAGGAGGCAGGAGGATATAGGGGGGAACCTCTGATGGAGGGAGGTGGAAGGATGTAAGGAAGGGGGAAATGGAAGTGTCGTACGCTTTCAAGCGGCGTCCATTAGTCTGCCATATCTCATAAGCAGTTTCTAATAGGACCACGGCGATAGAATAAACCAGTACTTCATTACTACGCTGCAGAATGCGCAGAACTGTAGGTACGGATACACTCATATAAAATTTGCATAGTGATCTCATTAGTTTGCATTTGATTACGCAGTATTAACCATAATCACGAGAAACAATTCAAAATAAGCTTTACAGTAGGAAGGAATTATCCCCAAACATTACGCAGGCCCTGAGAGTTTTTTTTCCTCAGGCCCTCCTGAAAATGAAAAACAAATCTTTCCTGAAACGACGGTATAGAGGTATAGGGGTATGCTAGAGGTATAGGGGTAGGCTAGAGGTATTGCTGATAATGAAACAGTAGTAAAACGAATCGGCAAAAAAATTCTGTCCCCTTACTTCTCAATTTATCGTAAAAACGCTTGACAACTCCTGAATAATTATTTCAAATGATATATATATGTATGTATTTGATTTCGGAAAACTAAAAAAATAAGATATTATCAGACATTATATAGACAGTTGTGAATATTATAGAAGTTTATGACGAAAACCTTACCTTCTTTATAGCACATTATTTAACATCTGGCATTTAAGAGCTGTTTTGAGAAATGTTTCCTTGCACATTAAGTAACCAATCACAAACATTTAGAGAAATTTAGAGAAAAAAAAAAGTATGGTAGAGAGAAAAATAATCATTGGTATAAACATAACATCTACGTATGTAATTCCAAGCAGGAAAACAACATTAGTAAAATACACCTGGCCCCTTGGATTCCTATCCACCCCTTATATTTCCTTCCCCTCTTTTTCCTTTCCTTAAAGAATCCTCTACACAGCATCCCCGAAGATGACATAGGCCCTGAGGGAAATTATTTTCCTCAGGGTCTCCTGTGTGGAGCTAATTTAAAAAAAATACATATACTTTAGAAATCGCAATTAGTCGTAGTGAAATTGAATTTATCAAATATTCAAAAGTTTATTCTTGTGATTGGCAAAGGTATGACTTAGGCCCCGAGGGAAATTATTTTCATCGGGGCCTCTTAGATGGGACTAATAAAAAATAATAATCACAATGATAGAAGGATGTTTAGAATTGTCCTTTTAGATGGGACAAATATATTTTTGTATAATTTATTGTAGGTTCTACAAAATTTACGACATTATTAATTTAGAAATGCCTCAAAAAACAATTTCGATTTCTGGATCGTCCTTTGTTATAAAAACCATATAAAATTTTACCTTTTCGCAAGGGTTCGTAGTCTCAAAATAATCAATCATTTCAAAATCAGGATTACGTCTATCGACTACTTCTAAAATAGAGAAAGAAGGAAACTGGATCATTTTGATGATGATGATCACATGATTTCCCTATCTTGAGGCAATACCTAGATGTTATCACGAACTTTAATTTACAAAAAAATAACTATCTGTTAAAATTTCTAACGCGAAACCAAATCTAATTATTTATTTTCAACAATAAAAAAGTACGATCTCTTCACTTTCCATCCTCTCTAAGGTGATATGACGGTATCAAGCAGCACACCGTACTTCATACACCGGCGCGGGCGTCACTCACAAGTCCATTGAGCATTTCTATTTCTCCGTTCAAAACAAACCATTACCGATGGTATTATTTTAGTTCCTAGCAGTCGTTGTCCGACTTTTGCGGTCATCGACTCCCAACACCGGAATTCCTCTCGGTTCCATCTCCTTTCCACAGCATCCCGTCAGAGTGTTTGATATCTGGTAGAAAGTTGAAGACGGTTGCATAATGGCACGCGTCATGACCGCGGAGTTTTTGTGCCCGATTCGAGTGCATCGCGCGTCACCGGATCCGAGATGCAAGCGAGATACGAGCTATGCTATTCTAACGGAGAGCTGCCAATTGAAAGTGGTGGGATGCGCACTGTAACCACTACACACTATACTCATGTAAACACTGCGATGTGTGTGTGTGTTTGTAGTGTGCATCTAACGTCACTTTATGGAAACATAAACAATGATTTGTTTATATAAATAAAATATGTGCTTGTCAACATTAGAACAGGAATAAATAGAAGGGAGATAAACAATGTCCTTATTAGCAAGACTAACAAATCAAACCAAAATATTATGTTTACTAGATTTTTCGTAAATATACTTGTAATTTAGCGACCATACTAATCATTTTGCTGTTGTACATGTTGAACTAGGCCATTCATATTTATGTTAAACACCCGTAGGTACCCACATAGCAAAACTTTCAAAGTTATCGTCGTTTTTTGAGATCAGCCAAATACAGAATATCTTGAAGAGTTTAATGATCTCGGTGCCATGAAAATATAAAAGGTAATCGATCGTTGGCCAACTTTTTTCATAATATATTATATTTGGTAGTCACCTGCACTGTGTTATGTGCCATTCTCCGAATTTAAGATTCAATGGTTTCGGAAGCACACTTTGTGTGAAAAGATGTCAACCGGCATTGTGACAATGATTGTTTTCCGTCTTTTTATTATATTTCAATTTGAATTATTTGTTAAGAAGTGTGTGGTGATGTAAAACCTCTGCCGAGCGAGGTCTTGTTCCGCTAACGGGGGCATCATAAAAGTGCCTTCGCAAAAAATGGCATCACTTGTAAGTGGGGCAGAGGAAAGTAAAAAGATGCGAGTGCTTAGAAATTACAAGCGGTTTACAACTGCATTTCACGTGCGATCTCATTAAAAGGCAATTAAACAAGGTGCTCCTCTTCATCAGCTTTCTTCTTAGTCTCTCCACAGTAACCTTCACAAAGAGACAACAACATTACTTATTACTTCTTACGAAGAAATGGCATTCATTCATACAACACGCGCGTATATAATCAATGTACATTAAAAACATACCTAAAAGCAGGAGATTTTATAATCGTTTGGTACAAGCGACTAAAATATTATAATGGCTTGTTGCTACCTTCAAGCTTCGTTGGTTTGATGGCGTATTATGTTGTCAATGCTGTGTTCACGACCAATGTCAGTGTTACTTAAACACGTTGGAATCGCATCAAATAATCGTAAAGATAGAATTGCCGTCATAACTTTTAATGATGGTCAGTGCATTGAAGAACTAGAGATTAAATTGTGCTTTAAACTAAAGTAACAAATACATAAATAAGTTTCTTTTGAGAGAACAAAACGAAAACAATGTTCGTTGAATATTAAACGTAACTTCCTGAATTTAAAGATTATTTCAACTGAAAAACTTAAAACTAAAGGAATGCATTCCTAGACATCCAAGCCATCTCAATCTCATCCAAAACAACCAAATTGATAACTTCATGCTAGTGAACAAAAATATTAACGTATTAACAATTTTAGGGTTCTGTAAAAAAACATTTTTTAAATTTTATAAGTTATTCATCTCGTTTATTTTTACTGTAATTTGGCCAGAGAGCCGTTATTTGCCCCTTTTTATCATTATTTTACTATGGCTCGGTCAAATTTGAAAGGCGGTTATGGGTTCTGCCGCCCCGGGAACCATCTATTGAATTACAAACACCTCTGTCTCAGGTCACTCACTCTAAGTCATTTGCTACGTTTGGTGACTTAACAAGGGTACCCGGGTACATGGGGTGAGGTTTGTTCGGAATTTGGCAGCGGATGCGTCTGCTTACCAACTGCGTGGCAGGCCGGATCGGGAGACTGGTTGATGGCCACCTTTTGACATCTCCAGCAGGTCTCTCTTGGAACATCGCCTTGCACCGTAGTTGGAGGGATAGATTTAAACGTTCGTCACTCCTGGACACACTGACCCCCAAATTCCTACCCACCCCTCATATATTTTTCCTTTCGAGAACTTCCTCTCATTCCTTTACTAAAAAGACTCTTCACACAGCATCCCCAAGATGACATAGGCCTAGAGGCGAATTAAGTTCCTCAGTGCCTCCTGTGTGGAGCTAATGTAAAAAAAGGAGTTGTATAGTTTTAATTTTCAATTTTTATTAGAACAACTCTATTTTCATAACGTTTGAAGGTTATTCCATTGAAATTTTTTTTAAATCTTCTTCAATGATAAAGTTTAATTTTTCGAAGTTATACGTAATGTTTTCATTTTGGTGATTTACTATCTATTTTTTACAAAAAAGGGATTGTACTATTTTCTTAATATGAGAGGTACAAATTAAAACTAAGTTTACCCGATATCGTACAAATATTGCTTTTGCCTCTTATACACGAGCAACGTAAATTAGGCATCCACCTCCATTATTTATTAAATGATTAAACAAAAGCGAAAAAAGGACCCAAGTAGGAAGGTGTATAATTATTTCAATTGGGTGTTAAAATCATTGTTTTATTATCAAGGCTTCTGACTCTCAGATTTTATTGATAATTATTGGTAGATGTTAATAAATAGAACAAATGCCAACATTGAACTACAAGTCCAGGGATTCAGAAATTATAACTAGTATGTTATAATATAAAGTAGGTATACTTCTCCAGCTCTTTGTCATCAGTGAAATGGTCTCATGACCAAGCCGGTTATTAAGTTGAACCGATTATTGACCTAATATCGTTTACCGGTAAACTGTGACTAGCGACTAGCGACTATCGCACTAACTACTCGTGGTCCATGATCTTTTAGAGAGCAATTGATTTAGTGATACGGCCTCGAGACTCGACTTACACGCAATTTAAATTGTGTTTATTGTTCAAGTTCTATGTCGCCAACATTTGCTTTGTGATAACTTGAATATTAAGCTTTTGAAAGTGGGTCGAGATGGAATCAAGAGAAAATACAGAACGGTTTAAGTTAAATTCAAATCGAGGGCAAATGTTATTATTTCAGTCGACTTCCTATGTGAAGAAAGCCTCTCTTGGCTTTCAAATGTTCATGTTGTTACTTGTTACTGTGGAGAATGGCGCGTACAGTACATTTTGTATTGAACATTTCAATTTTAGAAAGGTTAAATGGATGCTCTCACAATGGACGTACTTTTGGTATTCAGTTCACGTAAATGACGATTTATTGTCCGGAAAAATGCTTTACAATCCAAAATAAATACTTTTTAAGATAAGGTCAATGAATTGCGAAAGTTTCGGAAACTTTATTAATATAATGTAATTTAACATTAGACTTTGCCTGTTCTTTCATTCGTGTACGAATATGTATAAACTTTATGGGATGTGCGGGGTCGCACTATCCTTCCCACATTCCGGAAAACATAAATTAATATTATTTATTACGTAAATTTAATATCGAGGGTTTTGGGTTTAAAATTACATTGGTATTACCCAACTGAAAACGATTGTTAAAACTTAAAAAAATAATCAACAAAATATTAGTGAGCAAACAACTAATATAAATTTTGTTAATGTCTTCAGTTTCATTTTAGTGGAGTTACTGTTTAAAACAATAAGTTTTGGTATAGAATCCCTAGTTCATATTGTTTTCATAAATAGACTAGCTGGTTTCCGGCATGCGTTGCAACGCCATATTCAAAGAAATAAATTGTTACTCCCTGCATGTCCTTTCCCGTGCGTCCACATTCCTCTCCCGCGTCCCCTACCCCTCCCGCGTTCCCCTTCCACCTTCTCCACCTTCCCACCCAATTCTCCCGCTTCCCCGTACCGCCAACGCCCCACCCGCGTTCCATATATTCAGTCCCAGTACATTCAGTTTTTTAAACAGCTCGCGTGCCACCTATTACCATTTTTTAATTCTAATTTTCATTTTTCATATATTACAAATATTCGTTGTTGTATACTATAAGAACCATGATTCAAATTTGGTAACTAACATAGGTACCTATTAAAAATATCTATAATTCTTGATTCGATTCAAAGTAGGTACTTAAAATAAATTCATTAATTTAAAGAGTTTCGAAAATTGAATTTTGATTTAAAAATCATTGTTTTGCTAAATGTCATTCTCAAATTTTGGCAGTTTAGAAAGAGTTTTTGTAATGATTTTTAAAAAATTCAGGTATTTTGTCATGTAATTGTAATAATCGTTAAACGTTCGCGGGGTTTAAGAAGGTATTTTTAAAGTTTCAAACATTTTCTATGCTTAATATAGCAATACATAAATATCTCACTTACTCATATACCTTACTCAAGCAAGCATGTTTTGATTTTTATGTATATAGATAAAATTTCAAAATTAAAAGGAAACTCCAGGCTCGCTGGCGCCAAAGAGATTGGTAGGTAGTAGGCAGGTAGGAAGGTGACTGGGTAGGATATGTAATGTATAAACAGGTAGATGCACTTTAATTAACCGGATCAAATAGTGTCATTGATTTTCACTTCTCCTCTGTCCGATGTTGCTTCCGACAGAAGAAAGGTTGGATTTCTTTCCGACATCTGGTTCCGCCATCGCCATGGAGTTTCTTCATTAGAAAATGCTAGGCAATTTCCCCATCTCTTGTCGCTTTGTTTTCCGCGCAGCACTTTCATGGCACGTTCTGCGGTACATCGTCTCTGAGGTCATTTACTCGTTAGAATGTGCCGTCATAGAAATCACGGCAACGGCTGAGTGGTTCCTCTTAGCTGCGCTGGTGTGCGGTGTGTGGTTTGTAGTGTGTAGTGTGTGTAGTGTACATTAGGTGCTAGTACTACAGTACTAGGTAGTGTGAGACACGCGAAAGAAGAAAGGCAAGCAAATGTAGAGCGTGAGAAATTAAGGTCACACTCGTTATATAACATCTCTTTTTTATTTCAGAGTGAAAGAAACATCGAATACAATCTAATGAGCGAGGTGAAACAATTTTTACGTTCAGAGAAAAGGTAGATTTCACCGTTTATAAATGTTTGCCTTTCCCCTGCTTTTTATACCTATTATAATTCACAGTAAAAGTTTATTTTATTTCAAAGCCAATGCACTTATAATTCACCAATGTGCTTATTCCTCTCCTTTGTTTCAAGGAGGAACGGTGGATTTAGGTAAATATCAAATATTTAATTTTAAAGTTCATATGAACGCGAAAAATGTGGCGTCGAAAGTATGGTCAGGTGCAAAGTAGAAGATGAAAAGCTATCATAGATAGAACTTGATACAAACCAGAATATTCTATTGCTAGCAGAACTAAAAAGTGTCTGTTCAATATAATAAATTTTACGACTTTATGTCCGGGTTAAATCTTCCCCACAGGAAAAACTAAACCCTTCCACACACTTTTCAACAAATGATCATCTAGTCAATCCACGCTATGCAAGTACACATATCAGAGGGTTCGGTTCGGTGGAACTCATAACTGGACCGATAAATCCTAGATCCCTCAATACAAATATTTAAAAAATGTTTCGTAATCCTACATGTATTTAAATAACAACTTATATTATTATTATAACAATATGATAATAGTGGCGTGTCTTTATGAACCTATTTTTTTCAAAATGAGAAGGTTAGCAGAGTAAAATTTTAAATTAAAGGAGCTCGCTGTATTAACGGTTCTTTAATATCCCTGACTAGCTACAACAGGAAGGATGATAAAAAAACACTCCCTGAAAATTAAAATAATATTAATAGGTACTTTTAACAAATTTAACATAGACACATGAGACTACGTGTCAGCTCATCGCGTCCAGATAAAATACGAGATCACAGCGCACGAAATGGCCGTTTAGTAAGAAAGTGTAGAGGTTGGGCGGCCGAGACCGAGAGAGCTACAGAGGGGGAGGGAAAGGGAGAGGCCGACAGGGGAAAGAGACAGAGCGCAGCGGTCGATGTACCCTACGATCGACTGTCGCTGATTATGACCCGATTAGTTCCACAAGTGGGTCTAGGTCGGGTACAACGACCCGCGCGACCCACTTGCGGGCCAGTTCTGTTGCACAAATTACTCCGGCGCATTGTTCACGGCGCACTTTCATATCTAAGGCGCAGGTCCGTGCGAACCGAGCATTGCGCATGCGCCAAGCCACAACTTGGAGCGAATTTCCCGGCAATGGTAATAGCCGACTGATTGGACACTTTTCGAATTGGAAAGCTCGCCCGACAAGAATGTTTTCTGTCAGATGTGACTTTTCCTTTAATTCCATCCAAAACTTGGTTGTAGTTACTTTAATTTGTTTTCATAATTTAATAAAACTCATTTTAACTTAATTTGTTTTTTAACCGTGACCGGTTTCAGCTTGTTAAAGCCATCTTCAGACTCTATTAACCTTCTTCATCTTCGGACTCCATCATCAAACTCTAGATGAAGAATAATTTGTATGGAACAAATTATTCTTAATCTAGAGTTTATATACATAATATACACATGGGGGAGAGGGAGAAGGGTAGTCCTACAAGGATTTAATGCAATTTATAGGATTTTTCCATATTTGTTGACGTGTTGACGACTGAATTTTTAGCTATTTGGCTATTAGCAGTAGACATAATTATCTCGGGTTTATAGATTACTTATGTAGGTACGCATTACTTAGTGGGTGTTGGGTTTATGTATGTATTACTTAGTAATCTACAAACCCGAGATAATTATGTCTACTGCTAATAGCCAAATAGCTAAAAATTCAATCGTCAAAGACGACATGGCAACAAATATGGAAAAAACCATATAAATTGAATAAAAACCTTGCAGACTACCCCCCTCCCTCACCTCGTATGTTAAGTATATAAACTTGAGATAAAGAATAATTTGTACCAGTCTGAAGACGGCTAGGAACAAGCTGAAATCGGTCACGGTCAAAAAATAAATTAAGTATGGAAATAAGTTTTGTATGTGTTATATAATATAAAATTATAATGCAATTCCATCACGAATTGTCAGTTTCAAAAATAGAAATATCTATTGTTATCATTTACGAAGTTTTGGTTTCCTTTTCTCAGAAGATCATTGTTTTTTTTTTATTCAAACCATCAACTATCTTATGGTGTCCTCTCCTATCAGAGGGTGAAGGTTTCTCAAATCGTCGGAGCAATCTTCACCCTGCTGGTTGCAGTCCGGAACAACTAAGCGAAACTGCATTATTTGTACCAGTAACGTAAATTTCGAAGGTATTAAGTGCATGAAATAACGTCACTTGTTGGCATCCTTAGTGGGGAAAAGTTCCCCTTGGTCTTGGATACAGAAGTAAGGTACAAATTGAATCGGCTGACGACTTTAACTACTAGAATAGGTTGGGCTGGAGAGACTGTGAAAAGAAACTGAAGACATTTGTGATTGAGTTATGCTCAAAGCTGAACACAACGACTCTGATGGGAAATAAGAGAGCGTGGTTTAAATAGCAAATTGATATAATAATTTATTATATTTTGTGAAGTTTGTTGTACGAGAATAAATTTTATTTGAAAATTGTAATCTTACCCAGTTTGAAGATGTAATTTTGTATTTCTTTTTATTTATTGTAAATTTTACACATGTTTTACATTTAATTGTTTATACTGTATTGACGATTGCTAGTTTGTACATCGTGAAATAATGCAGACCACAGAAATCGAAATGTTATGTTTGGTATGTTCTTCCTTGTTCTGCGGGTATTTGAATGGAAGATGCTCCGAGGACCAGCGTCATTGATCCCTTCGGCACCGGTGCATAGTCGGGAAACACGCCAAACGCGTGCCCAACATATGTACACGGTTGACATTTGTCACATGAGGACGGGTCGCTTCGACTCGTTCTTGTGTTAAACAGCTCAGCTGTGGAATGTTTTGTCGGCCTCTGTGTTTCCTCCTTCCTATAACATGACTCTCTTCGAGACCATTCAATTTTTATTCCTTCCTCTCCTCAAAAAGACCCTCCACACAGCATTTTAGATGACCTAGGCCTTGAGTGAAATTGTTTTCCTCAAGGCCTCCTGTGTGGATTTAATGTAAAAATTTTTTAGATGATAGGTGGGTACTTTATTGCTTGTAAAAATTCTTAACGAAATCTAAAAGACAACATTTTGAAAATGACACTTAAATTTAAAGCAAATTTGAGTTAATTGTGCCAGAATTAATCAGGATGCGCACACAACCGAAATAAGTATTTTTGATAATTATTCATTTATTCCGGAATATGAAAATGGTGGTGCAATCCCACACATCCCCTACATGTATGCGGGACATATTCCCACATGGTTGGGACAAAAATAACAACCATTCCTCAATTTTAATTTATAGAATAATATGATCATGTAATAATGCATTTCCAAGGAGTTTTAATTAATTTTAACTAGAGTGATTTGCTGATATTTATTACCCGCGTGCGATCTGCTGCCTACTGCGTGCTCTACGTGATAATGTCTTCATTACGCGGAGAACATCTCCATAGCCCGGTAAGGCGGTTTCACTCGCGGTAATATCTTCTCGAGCTATCTGCGGTTTCCCACACAATTTCTTTTCCACATTTTCATATATGTTTGTGGGATTTGTGAGATATTGTACACCGGAAATTTCACTCGCTGATTGATGAGTTGTTACGTGTAATATTCAAACAGCTTTGGGACTATTCCATATCCCAAGGTCCTATCTAGAATATTGTTATCTCCATTGTTCCTTTCCCTTCAAACTCTTACCTGGGAAGAAATAATACTTACAAATAAAAACTACCTACACGACCAGTGAGGTAGCAATATGTACTTTTTCAACGGTGGATTATCTTATCTTGTTACTTAAAATCGAATTATTACTCTTAAAAATTGGCCATTTGAATCGAGTAAATTGTGCATCCCCAAAAGGATGTCGTCGTGTTGTGGAATTAAAATTAATCGTGTTGTAGGATGTACACCTAAAAACCTAAGAAATTAAAAAGTGATACGTGCGGCGTGAAATTCACCAGAAACAGACAGCATATAAAGGTAAGACTTTATCCACCTCCCCTTCTTTTCCATTTTAACCCCAATGAGCTGGAAAATTTACAGACTTCCAGTAAAAATAACTTCGCGAAAAATAGAAGACCTGTTAATTGATGTTTCGCTACATTTTATGTGAAGTCTTTCAAAATAATTTATTAAATGTGTCTGTTGCATTATAGGATTCCCATATGAAGTACACCTACTATAAAACGGAAGTAAATGGGGGATGGGAAGAAAAAATAGAAACTAGAAGATTGAAAAAAATCTAGATGTAAATAGGTATATTAATTAAGGCAAAGTTTTTTTGGATAATGAATAGAAATGTTTACCGTGGCAATTATTGGGAGTAATTGCATATTTATCTCGAATTGTGTATATAGCATTTTAAATCTGGCACCAGAACCAATAGACTTTCTGTCCTGCTACAAAGATCATCCATAGCAAAAAAAAATTAAACTTTACCAAACAATTAAAAACAATCTGAAATAAAAATAATAAAACGAATTCAACCGATGTTCACAGATTGGATTGAGTTGTGGGCAACCTTAAGCAAATAAGGTTGAAATTGTTGTTTAATAAAAGTTGAAACTATGCGAAGAAAATTTCCTGATGCTACATTTATTCTGATGGGTGACTACAACCTTCCAAATATTATATGGGACATTGAGAATATCGCGTCCTCGAGCCCGGACAACATCAATCATGGCTCCCATGAAATTATAGAAATGTCCAACTTTTTAAATTTGCATCAGAAAAACCATGTGTACAATATCAATTCTCGTCTTCTCGATCTTGTTTTTACAAATTCTTCTAGTGTTAATGTTTGTGCCTCTGATGAAATGATTCTTCCAATCGATAAATACCACCCACCCCTAATAATCACTTACATCAATACTTATGTTAAGGTAATTGATCCCGCGATTGTCAAACGTAATTTTGAAAAAGCGGATTACCCAAAGATTATAGAATTTTTATCTACTAATAATTGGGCTTATGATCTCACTTGTAAAAGCACAAATTTAAATGAGGCCTTAGAATATTTTTACAATGTAATTTATGAAGCAATCGATAACTTTGTTCCCCTACAAAAATATTACACTTCTAAATTCCCTAAATAGTTCGATTCTGAACTAATTAATCTAACATACGATAAAAAAATTGCCCACAAACGTTATAAAATTAATAGAACTCTAGATAATTATATCGCATTCTCTGTTTTGCGTAAGAATTGCAACAGGAAATTGAAAGTATGTTTTAAGAAATACACCAACAATGTTGAAAATTCTATTTTAACAAATATTAATAAATTTTGGAATTACGCTAACTCCTTTCGGAAAAATAACTCTAACTTTCCTGGTACAATGTTTTACGGGAAAAAGGTGGGTCATGACAAAAATGACATTGTAAATTTATTTGCAGATTTCTTTAAGAGTGTATATGTTGAAGACAATGACAACAGTTTATCTGATAAATCCCAATTTATCGAAAGCTCACTCAACTTGCATAACATCCATGTGGAAGTAAATGATGTTGTGACTTTTGTCAAACAGCTGGATATCAGGTCGAATTCGGGGCCAGATATGATTCCCTCAATTTTACTTAAAAACTGTGTTCATGTTCTAGCTCTTCCTATTACTATAATTTTCAATTTATCTTTATCTACAGGATGTTTTCCTGAAATTTGGAAAAGTAGCTTTATAACACCTATTTTTAAAAAAGGAGATAAAAGTCAAATTGAAAATTATAGACCCATATGTATTATGTCATCACTACCTAAACTTTTTGAAAAGATTATTTTAAGTAAAATCATTCATCAAATTAAACCACTTATATCAATATTTCAACATGGTTTTATGCCAGGCAGATCTACGTCATCTAACTTACTGCTTTACGAAAATTTTATTTCTAATGCACTGTCCAAGGGTTATCAAGTTGACACTATTTATACTGATTTTAGCAAAGCCTTTGATTCTGTTTCTCATCGCATTTTAATGGAAAAATTAGAGCACTTGGGAATAAGCGGCAACTTTCTCGAATGGATTAGAAGCTACTTATCATATAGAAAACTATCTGTAAAAATTAACTCCACAACTTCATACACTTTTTTTGCCTTAAGTGGAGTCCCCCAAGGTTCCCACCTAGGACCATTTCTTTTCCTACTATTTATTAACGACATATCATTAATTTTCGATAATATTCACTTTCTTCTATTCGCTGACGATCTAAAGCTGTTTAAATCTATCGAAAATTCTTCTGATTGTTTAACTCTACAAAGGAACTTAAATAAACTATATGAATGGTGCATCGTAAACAAATTATATCTTAATATCAACAAATGTCAAACGATCAGTTTCCATAGATCTAAAACCCCTTTATTATTCGACTACACTATTAACAATGCCACTCTAAAAAGAGTCTTTGAATTCAACGATCTTGGTGTTATCTTTGACTCCAAATTACGCTTCTTGAATCACATTATTAGTATAACCAGTAAGGGATTACAAATGCTTGGTTTTATTCTCAGAATCGCTAAAGACTTTAATAACATAAAAATCATAAAATTGTTATACACGTCTTTGGTTAGAAGTCAGGTTGAATACAATTCAAGTATTTGGTGTCCTCATTTCAACTCTCATTGTTTACAAATTGAAAAAATTCTAAATAAATTTTTACGTTTTATTAATTTCAAAATTGGTATTCCTATTATTGAAATCAATTATGTCAGTTTACGCAGTAAACTTAACTTACCAAAATTATCTGAAAGGCGAAAAATATTTGATCTCCTTTTATTGTATAAAATTATTCATTCAAGGTTGGACTGCCCTGACGCTATAAACTTGTTATCCTTACACATACCTCCAAAATATACTAGACGGAATATTTTATTTTGCAACAATAACTTCGCTACGAATTCTGCAGTAGAAAGAATACATAGGTTGGGTGATGAACTGACTGATGTCGCTGACATATTTAATTTAAACTTAGATTCATTTAAAGCCAAATTAGTCCACCACTTTTTAGATGTAAATAATGAATGAGAAATTTTTATTTTATTTCGATTTTCTTTTGTTTGTTGTTTTTTTTATTGTTCTTATTCCAAAAGCATATGAGTAATTAAGTAAAAATTAATGTGTTTTGATTTTTTTTTATGTTTTTGTTGTTCGTAGGTATATGAATTGTTGTATCTACGAGTTCTCTAAAGTCATCCAAGTGGAATTAGCTTTAGATGTATGTACTCCTATTTTTTTTTTTTTGAGTTTATGCTTTATTTGTATATTTTGTAATCTTTTTTTTAAGTTTGTTATGTACTGTTGTTATAAATGTTATTTGTATTTTATATGTTAAAGCCCAATAGGGCGTCAATAAATAAATAAATAAAAAATCTAAGACTTAGGACGAGGTATTGGGATAAGGGTATAAACAAAACTTAAAATCTGGAGTACAATAACAAACGAAACGTATGCAATCTGGAGTACAATCCAAAAAAACATAAGCAATATGGATTACAAAAAAAAACAAAACATAAGCAATCTGGAGTATAAGATGAAACAAAACATCTATAGAGTCAATACCTAGCAAGGGTTGTGCGCAGATACGAACCAAGATCTCTTTACCATATTTGATATTCGAGGATGTTTAAACCCAAAAAAATCTGGATGACAATCAGAAGTATGGTATTGACCGTATGAAGTGTGAGTATTCATCTGTCATGGAACTGGTTGGTAAAATCCCGGTTGGGCAGTTGAAGCCATAATTTATGCGTAAAGCTACTGAAAGCTCTTCTTTGTAATCTTCAGTTTTTCTCTTCCTACTCGTTCATAAGATTGAAACAAAATTTTTGCTTTTTTAAATACTTCAATTTGAACTTCGCTTTTGCTTGTTTGAATGAAGCGGAACCTTGGAAGTGAAAATTAACTCATTTTCCGACATCCGAACAAACTGAAAGTCGGCAGATAGACTCGTTGTCGATGACAATCTATAAATTAATTAATGTATCATTCTAACCAGAAGGTTCAAACCCCAGTCAAGCCATTTTTTATAAATTTTAAGACATTTGGTCGATCACTGGGTAGAAAAGTTCAAACTTCAGACAAATTATTTTTGTTTTATTTATTTATTTAATTATTTATACTGGGTTTTACAGATGTTTACACTTACATGAGAACAATCCAGTTATAAAACTCAGTTTAATAACTGAGTTTTATAACTGGATTGTTAATTACAATTATAAAAATCTACAATTACATACAATTAAATACAAATAAATACAATTAGAAAAACAAAAACATCACAAATAAAAATACAGAATTATATACAAGGTCACTCAAGTAACACTAGTAAGTTTTGTTTTAAATTACTCTTAAAAGTAGATGTATTATAGTAAAAAAACTGCAGTTCTTACGTTTTTATTTTTATTTTTGTATGTCGCAAAATCTAACAAATTTTTCTAATATTATCAGGAAATGAATTTGGGGTAGCCTAGAAATACTTTTAAAAATTATCATTTATATTTGAATGAGTTCCCGCGAAAAGCGAAAAAACCAAAATTAAAACAGTTGTTTTTATCGTTTACATTTGTTTGTGGAAAAACGGAATCGTAGGAGGAGACACATAGGGTGGAGAACGTAGTCTGTGCAATTAGTATAGAAACCGACGAATTCTTATGATTATTAAAATAATCGTATGTAAAAATACATAGCACAGAAATGTACGTTTTTAAGTCAAATATATTATTAATAACTGCAAATACTGTGTTCTTAAATACTACACAATGGAGCCCTCCGTAGTCTTTTTTATACTTTATTTTAGAATATTTACCCTTCTTCTGATCTAGGTGTTGTGAGAATAATTTTTTTTAATCAGAGTAAACCGCACTACGGGTAAAATAACTATCACTAAACTGCGAATAAAATGAAATAAATAAATATTTAAAAGAGAATTATTTGCCTTAGTGAAAAAAGTGCTAACAAAGCGAGACCAAAATTCATAGTTCTCGGTGGTGATATTCTGTTCGGGTGAAACTCGGTCATACACCGGGGCCATTATCGTTTACCGGGTCAATGTGTCCATTTTGGGCGAGTTATATAACCAAATAGCTACGGAACTGACAGCCGGCAGCAGTAGTTATAAACCTGTGTAGAAATTAAGTGGCCGTCATATATTTTTTATTGCCTACATTTCTATTTCGTCGGTTAACTTTCTTGGCGATAGCGATAGCGATGGCCCGGGGAGTCTCAAACACTGGAGCCTCATTGCACGAAGATTTAACAGGTTTCTGGTTCCTGGTTCCTGGTTCCTGGTGCCTGGTGCCTGGTGCCTGGTGCCTGGTGCCGTGAGTAACGCTCATCAAGTCTTCATTCAAATGCTGAAGGTTTTTTTTATAACCGCTATGACGCACGTACATAGTTCCCCCTCATCACAGAATACGAAATTCTTTATTCTATGCTTGTCATCGTGTGGTTAGATTGGAAATTGTAATGCATTCAAAAGTACAGGTGTATATCCTATTGTTGAATTAAGTTCATGTTGCCCTAATCCATTATTGGCTCATAAAAAGATATAAAAAGGTTTGATATCATTTGATTTAAAGAAAAATTATACTAAAATACAAAAGATAATAAATAAAAATACAAAATACAATAAAAAGAAAAAATAATAATAATAATAATAAAACTTAAATAGAAAGTGAATGAAATAATCAAATAATTGAACATTTTTTTAGTGTGAATGTTTTTTTTTGTTTTCATATATATTTAAATTTCAATATACAGCGTAGATATATAAAAAAATTAACACGAACGGTTTGCAAGTAACTTGTTAATGAAATTTCTTTTTTTGTTAATTAACCACGTATTAAAGTTTTTACATGTTAACTTGTTTGCACAATTCACGATAATCGTAAGTTATATCCATTAATTTATTATCAAAAATATTTTCGAATTGATTAAAACTGGAAGGAAACTAAATTTATCTAGAACAAAAAGGTTTTATCTGCCATTGCTATGAAACTGAGATTTGAGGCTCAAAGTTTTAATCCCGAATAAAATATCAACACCAGCAATTTGTGAAAAAATAATATGCAGAAAGTATGCATTATAATTTATTTTTAATTAATTAATCTTCATGTTTAAGGACATTTGAAGCATAGAAAAAACAAGTAGCATTCAACCGACTTTTGAAAAAAAATGTCTGTGTCCATTATAGAAGCAAGTTACCCAAAAAGTTTGCAATTGGAACCATGGTATTCTTAAAAAATATATATGAATAGCCTTATTAATAAACGTGGTGAAAATGTTATACAATTGAAGGAAAGGGAAGAAATATTAATTACCGTGAGAGTTAGTTGTGAGATAATCAAATAAAACCTTCTATCATGTTTATTAAAAGTTTTATTGTATTCAATCTTAAAACTTGTATTTTCACACATTTTAGCATCATTACACTAAACATTACAGGGAAATTTAATTATTACTTATACTAAATACAAAAGCGAAGAAAAGATTAATTTATCCTGTGACATTGATTTTTCTTAATTTTTTTTTAAACTCCTTTTAAATTATAATAGAAAACGTTAGCCTCTAGGGAGACACAATTTTTTTCCAATGTTAATGTTTTCCAAGGTTAGAAAGATGAATTTCCGTAAACGTTAGTTTTGAGATCATCAAATAAAACGTTCTATCTCATTTGTTAAAAGGTTTATTGAATTCAATCTTAAAACTTATATTTTCATACATTTTGGATTCATTTAACTAAAATTGCATGGAAATTTAATTATTACGTATAGAGAAATTACTCATAAAAATATACTTACAAATAAAAAAAGCGAAGAAAGATTAATTTATTGTGTGACATTGATTTTTCTTCATTTTTTTAAAACTTATTTTAAATCATAGTAGAAAACGTTAGCCTCTGGGTAGACACAATTTTTTTCCAAAGTTTGTAAATCCTTGACCTTTCTTTAACTAGTGCATGGGTAAGAAATCTTTGCGTAACATAAATTAATTATAATATAATAAAACTTCATTTCCGATGTACTTTAGCATAAGAAACCTCTGTGGCTTGACTCCAGTTCAATTATATATTTATCACTATTTATGTATTATGTAAAAGCTGTTTGTTTCTTACAAATAAATAAATAACGGTTCAAGAACTTCAGGATAACGCATTGGTTTTTGATTCCCTTTTACAAGAAAATAAGAATTATAAGGCTCTTGTAATTATTTGCCCTTATAAGCTATTGGCGGGAAGATTCGATTTTGACTGTTAATTAGCGTACTGGTCGGGAAGCAAACGGACATTTTCCAACAAAAAAATGGACGTAATTTCTTGGCTCATTTATTAAACATGTCTGTTGAGTAGTCAATAATTTTGATTGGTTTGAAGATTATTTTTGTCAAAGAAAGACTATTGTTTATGGCCACGCTAAGGTCATTGAGGTGATTTTTCACGAAAACGGCGCTATTTTTTTTTACGGTGCTCCAGATTTTATGTCCGGTTTGAATCTTTCCCAAATGAAAGACTAAACCCTTCCACACACTTTTCCACAAATGAATATCTAGTAAATTAACGCAATGTAAGTGCACTATATAAGAATAAAACAATACAAGAACAATACGTCAATCCACCAGAAACATAATGGGAAAATATTTCACCGACTCCAGATATTTTCATATCAGAGGGTTCGGCTCTGATGAAATCCTAACTGGTCCGATAAATCCTACTGATCCCTCAATATAAATATTTAAAAAATCTTTCGTAATCCTACATGTATTTAAAATGACCGACTTTTGCATTTTTATGTACAAATTTTTTGACAAATCTAATACGCCTAAATTTTGAATGAGAGAGCTAGGTATAATGCCAGTAGCCGAAATAACAAATGGTAATATTTTTATAGTCTGAGAATGCCAAATTCTTTTAATTTCATTTCCTAAATCTGTATATTTTCTTATTTTTTCAGAAAAAGTTTTCTGAAAATTACAAGAATTTGGAATAGCGACATCAATGATATAAGTTATTTTCTTAATTTTGTCAAGTAAACTATATCGGGTCTATTATGACTAATTCTTCTGTCTGTCAGAATAGTTTTATCATAATAAATTTTATAAAATTCATTTTCTAAAAATGAATTTGGTTCATATTCATAATATTGTACATTACGGCAGTCAATCAAGTTATGTTTAATTACCAAACTTTGGTGAAATATTTTTAAAACTTGATTGTGCCTAAATGTATACTCGGACGGCGCTAATACAGAACATCCCGATATAATGTGTTCTATAGTTTCCGGAAAAGCCAAACATTTTCTACATAAATCATCAATTTGATTTGCATCTTTGATGATATGCTTCCTATAATTTTTAGTATTAATGACTCTATCTTGTATGGCAAGCATAAAGCCTTCTATTTCTGCGCTCAACTCTCCAATACTCAACCATTTGTTTGACGAAAATTTGTCAACATATGTTTGGTTGAGATAATTGAAGTGTTTTGCGTGAAGAATTTTATTTGACCAGGAATCTAATAATTCCTGGTTGGTATTTATAAGAATGCTGGCATTCTCGTCGTATAAATTTAATGGTGAAATATTTCTATCTGCCTTGCAAATTATTTTGTGCATTTCTGAACTATCAGCTTTCCTATGGAAAATTTTTTTTAGCATTTCAACCTGATTATGTTTTAAAGATGTTATTTTGACTATACCTCTACCTCCTAAATTTCTGGGTAAATTAATTCGTTCTACAGCTGAATTTGGATGATGGCAATGAAATTTTGTTAATGTAGTTCTAATTAATCGTTCTAAGCTATCTAAATCTGTATTAGACCATGCCAAATGAGTAAGTTAATAGAGGTATTGCCCAAGTATTTATCGCCTTTACTAAATTTTTAGCAGATAGATTGCATTTCAAAATTTTTCTGATCCTAGTTTTAAATTTAATCCTAATATCATTTTTAATACTAGTATGATCTAATCTATTTGATTGCGGATATCCTAAATATTTATAAACCTCACCCCCTTTCATACTTTCAATTTTGAAATTTCTAAATATACCCTCGTCTCCATCTACAATTTTACCTTTCTCTATATGGATCGTTCTACATTTATCTAAACCAAAAGTCATTTTAATATCACCTGAAAAAATTTTAAAAATTTTAAATTTTAATTTTTTTTAGCCAAATATTATTGAACTCTCTTTTGAGTTTCCATGTTTTCTTTAAACGCTGACAACCGTGACGGTGATTTTTCATACCTTATTCGAGTTTGCAGGTCAATAGCTTTCTAAAAAAGCTGTCAGGTGGTTAGATAATTAACTTTTTTCGCCCTGAATCGGAAAATGATCTTTCTCTCCCCTTATTCTTTAATTGATGAACAACCGTGTACGTTAAAACCTCACTAATAGAAACGTAAAATAGAAAATGCAACACAATAGTTCATGGAAAGATATATGCATTTTTTATATACTCAAGGAGGGTTTTGATTGTTTTGTTTGATCAATTGTTTAACTGTTGAATAAACTTGAAATTTCGGAATATTTCCAAGGTATTTTAAATGTGCTATACATTTCTACTTTATGAAGACGTCATGAAAAAAAAAACTATTTTAGAAACTAGATTAATTTACCTCTTAGTTTTTTGTGTTGGAAATATACTTTAATGTTTATAAATTGGAATATTTAAACTTCAATTCTAAAAAAAATTAAAAATAAACCACATAAATTTTTACTCCAAACTTCGAAAAGTTGAAGAGAATACGAATTTTGAAAACACTTTTATTCTATTTATGACATCTGCAAAAAAACTATCGCATGATTTTATCACGTTTAAACAATAAAAAAAATATAAAAAAGTTTTATAATAATTCCCAGAGAATAAATAACATGTGCTATAAGGACTGGTTTTATGAGATTGCAAGATTCAACCAGAACTAAATTCTATGTAGATAGTGTCTTTGATAAATTTATCCTCTTATTTTAATATGCGACATCTATTTTTTTCATCGACTTTTCTGCCGGTCTAGTATGAAAATTTATTTTTAAGTTAATTATTAAAATCACGAATTGTAATTTTTAATTAATGACATTCACCCTAATTAAAAAAAATATTAGCACCAAATCAAATTTGAGCTTGTGTAGTCTTTATTCCATGTGTATGAAGTATTTATAGTAGAACGTTTGCATAATTACCCGCGAACTCATAAATAGAAGTTGGACACATATTTTAGATAGGATTTAAAAAAAAAAAAAAATTCAAGCAACTTGATGCAAAGAAGTCAATTTTTACCTAAAACGTTAGACAATAACTTGTTCTCCCAAGTTGTCAATCATTTCGGTTGTCATTGATGTGCGTTATTTCTGGGTAAAATTATTTTAACAGAAAATAGTTAATTGCCGTTTTCGAAATTGGAATTTAAATATCCCGTGATTTTCTGCGGGTTCGCGATAGTAAATGAATAATTATGTTTGCATCCTATAGACAGGTGTATTGCTTTCGGGATTTTCAAATATTCCAATCCAACATTTTTTTAGAAGTTTATTTTGTGGAAATAATTTAATATCAGGTTATTATTTTGGCCTACTGATGACCTATAATAAATAACCACACCAAAGTTTAATAAAAATATTCGTGTACAAAATACTCAAAATAAAGTAATTGTTCTAGATCTAGATATTCGGAAAAAGATCACGTCTCGCTCTGAATTTTTTGTTGATTTATAAAATTGTACTTTCCGACACGAAACAATTTTCTTTTAACTGTGTCTTTATCAATTTTTAAGTGGATGCCTCATTTTTGAAAAATTTGGGTTATTGCGTTTTTAATGTATCTACTTAATAAATTACAATAGTACAACAGGAAATTATTTGAATTTATTCATCTCAGGATGGACCGAGCTATCTTATTCGAGATAAGAACGTAAATAGAGTAGTGAAAAGATAAGAATAACAATGCATCAGAGCCAGTGCATTTGATAAAGCATTAAAGAGATTCATTCAGTGAACCAAGACAACAATAAAAAATCCATTAATTATGAATTACTGAGATATCATCATTTTTCAAAAGTAGGTTATCCGTGTACATTTCTAACCCAATAATATTCACAATAACCCATCTATCAGAGGTAAACACAAATAACGCTAATTAAAAACAAGGAAAATAATTTTTGTAAATATTTATTTTAAATAGTTTTTCCTTATTTTTTACTATTGCCAATTTGTTGTAAATATTTTTCTGTTTTTAAAAAGATAATAAGGTAATGCCACCAATTTGTTTTTGTTTATAACACGCTATCAAGTAATGCATTTAATTGATACTTTGCAACAATGCTACCAATGCACTTCCACTGGCCATTAGACAGAACACAACTTATTTTAAATACAAATCAGACACAGTCTTGGATCATCAGCCATGACAGATCTAATATCAAAATAAATTTATAAGTATGCATTTCCAATGGTACGATGCTGAATGTATTTTATTTTAAACGTAACATTGTATTGTTATTTGTATTTTTGTTATAAACGGCTTGTATTATAAAGTGCGGCTGATCTCCGCACAGGAGTTCCTGGTGAGACAGACACAGCTCATTAATTTTAAGGGGTCATACATTAATTATGTGAGATCAAAAGGGGGGGGAGGGGGGGGGGGGGGAGAGTCCAGCAAAATCTCACGTTACTTGAAAAGAATATACGAAGTGGCCCAAATTTATCTCACCAAGGGGGGAGGGGTTTCAATTGCTCACGTAATTAATGTATGCCCCCTAATAGAATTATTGAGGAGAAAAACCAATAAATATTGTATTTAAATAGATTCACATATTATATTTAAAAAAAAACTGAATTTTAGTCTAAACTTTGAATTTTTACAGGGACACCATATTACCATGGCAATACCATAGCGACAATGGCAACCTTTGGCAAAGGGCTTAAATTAAATTAACTTGACTAGAAAAAAAATAATAAGACATCGAGAGCTTTTTCACTCATAATATGCAAGGAACGGTTACTTTGGGAGACTTTCATCGGGCATCAGTGAAACGGCGTTAGGAATTTTCCTCCACTACTTTATTTTCAAAGGTCGTCTCCTTTGACAAATCGTAATTTATACATTTTTGATTAGTTGGCAATACAATGTTTCATGTGTTCATAGGTTGATGGTCTTGCTGGGCGTGCGGTTCTTTGGAAAGTGCCTACTCCTATTATATTACTCTTGCATTAAGAAATCTGATGCTATTTTCGTCACCCGAACAAAAGTTGTTTGCGCCTAAAGGGTTGAAGTGGGTCAACAGCATCAGCGCCTGCGCCAGCGTCACGATGAGAATTATCCAAAAGGCTTCCGTTTATAGCCGTCAACCTGTCAGAGTGACAGGCGCGGCGCGATACTTTCCCGCGCGTTGGCATCTGCGCGCGCAATCTTTTCCCGCGTAAAAAGTAAACTGGCGAAAGCGTCATAAGCCACGAGGAATTCGCAACAACTGCATTTCTGCATTTCTCGGCCGATGCAATTATTTAAAACTCACAGTCCAACAGAACAACAACACCGGATGCATTAACATACCTGCATAAAGCAAGTTTTTTCTCGCCGCGTAATATAACCGTCGAAAATGACCATAAATATAACCTATTTTGAAATATGGGTAGATTTAATTTTCGTAGATACCTGAAGCAACGAAAAAAAGATATCATGTTGAAGTACCAAATTTCCTCTAGGGGGTAGGATTTGAATTGAGAAAGCTAATTGAATTGTAAAAATTCAATTAGCTTTCAAACATTGCTTGAATTGCTGATATACGATGAACAGTCTGCACGGTCTGGATGTTTCCAGTCTTGTCAGTTTCTACATTAGTAAGGTTTTCACATAAACGGGTGTTCATCAATTGTATAAAATATTCACGACGTTTTTGAGCAAGGCGGTTAGTGTATAAACGACATTGTGAGGTGAACGCAAGGTATGAATTTAGTACCTAGGTATAGGAATGTTGAATTGTAGATTGTAGGTGGGAAGTTTTCAAATAGTGGGCGAAGGGCGGGTGGAAGGTTTCGAATAAGGATAGGGGTGGGAAGTGGAATATGGGAGATCATCCCTTTTATCACAATGTCGGTATATCACAATCTACATCTTTAAAAACACATACACGGATTTGGTCAGACGTCGAAAATATAAATTCTAGTCTACTTGATGTGACCGAATCTAACCGCGGACCAACTTTGAGGGGCGAAATATAAAAACATTATTTATTAAGTATTACAGCTTGATACTTAACAAATTAAGGTACTCGCAGTAAAAACTCATAGATTGCTATTAAATACGTCAAAGTGCTACCGAAAAAAACAAAGAATAACAAATTGACAATACTTTCTAGCCTGTAAAAATTCTCAGATTAAAAAACAATTTACCTTCCGTGATAAATTTATTTTAAGAAGAATATACCGTCACTTTATAGAAATGAACATGACTTATCTTAGAAGATCAGTTTTATTGTACCCATTTTACCTACGAATATAGAATAAAGAATAAACCAAGAAATGCCTTGTGGGAGTGTTTTGTGGTCCAATTATAGGTCTAATTTCGGCCTGTATTTCCATACAAAACCGTGTTTCATTATGATTGCGAAATTCAAATTAGATGGCTATGTTCAATTTCAGGCAGGTTTAAAAGGGACAGACCGCGTGCTAAATGGTCTACAACCTAAAGGTCAGTGGCACATTATTGTTTCCATTCAAATTTGTACGGAAGGCACTTATTTATTTCGTTATTCATATATTAAACGTCCGAAGGACTTTTACAAATATAATACAAGTCGAAAATTTACAAAAATTACACAGAAAAAATATCGGTACACATATAAGATAAGTAAAAATAAATACTTTATAATTTTACAAAAATACATAAATATAACAGATATATCATTTATAACTAATTGTTTTTGGTTTATGCAGGACGGAGAGATTTTGAAAATATCGAAAAGGTCTTATTATTAATTGAATGCAATGTAGATAATGGATTCCGCGAACGGTAAAAACACGTGGGGAAACATATTTTCAAGTTTAGAAATTATTTATTTATTTCACACTAGCTGGCAAATCTATTTTGTTGAAGGATAAGTGCATCATTTAAATATTTTATAAACTTGAAAAGCTTCAGATCATCTGCAAATAGAATGAATTCAATATTATAGAAATACAAAGATAAATCAATAATAAATATAATGAACAAAAGTGGGCCCAAATGAGAGCCTTGAGGCACACCTGACTGATTTTAAATTTATACGAAAATTATTCAATTTTACCATGAATTCGTGGTTACAGAGGTAACTATTCAGCCATTTTCTAAGGTATACTAAGGGCTTTTAATTGCGCGAGAAGGATACTAATATTTACTTTATCAAAGGCTTTTGAGAAATTTGCGAAAATTGAATCTACTTGTGTTTTTTTTTTTTTTTTTTTACATGAATACCTCACAAGAGTCCCAACTGCTCCCGTCTGAAGCCAGTGAGACTATGGCATCCCCAATTGGGGTATGTTGTGAGGCTGAGGGTAGTGGGGAGGGGAAGGAGATAGGGAAGAGGAAGGTGGGGAAGTACCTGGCTATTCAGATCTGGTCACCAAACACGGCTAATGCCGTTTCAAGCAACGTTTCAATTCTGAATGGTGGTCTTACACCAGGGCGATACAGAGAGTATCTTCCACTCTGGAACGTGCCGCAAATATACTATTTATTATTTTAAATGAATAAAATGTGAAATAACACAAATTAATCAAATAAAATTTATTTGCCACGCCGGGATTCGATCCCGCGACCTTCGGTGCGCGAGTCAAGCGTCTTACCGCTGCGCTACGCCGGCCGATGTGTATGAGACATGAAAGCTTAACAAATATAGTGTTCAAATAATAGAAGATTGGTTGTGATTGACCAGCTGGCTATAAAACCATGCTGTTCTGTGAATATGCCTGAATAAACAACAATCTTTTCTAAGGCAGTACTTTCAAAAGTTTTCAGGATAGTAGATAATATTCAAATTGGTCTATATTTTAAAATACCATTTTATCACCATTCATATAAATACAGTTGTCAAGAGACTTTGTTTCCATGGACTGGGTAGTATTCCAGTTTGGAGTGACAGATAAAATATTTATTTTTATTATTTAAGTGGGGAGTTGCTAAAAATTAACCCATTCCTTGATGAGTACCGTTATGGTGTTATATTCTTTAAACTATACCTACCTATACCTACCTGGCTGGGTCGAAACCGGATGGTATTTTTAAATAAAACTAAATCATTTTATCTAATACAAGCCGTTACGAATTGACCAATTTCTAAAAAATGCATATATGTATATATTTTTGTTATAATTCACTAATTGAGTATTCAATTCACTTTGAACAGCGCAAATTTTAAAAGCTCTAACACAAATCCGTTGATTACATGGGCCGGAGTCACATCTTCTGTAAATACATGGCTGTTTTTCTTTAACCGTTCGACTAGAAGATTCTTCGAGTAAGTCATAGAATATTAAAGTGTTCTAGAGAAAGTCCAAATAAAGCAAGAATCTGCCGATACCGTAATAGTAATACGGGCGAGGAATTTCTCCAAAAAAACCTCATCGCGTTATGCGACACGGCTCGGTCTATTATAATTATTATTATGGTCTATTTTCATCGCAAAAAGCTGAAAATAAACAAGAGCCGTAATAAATTTGAGAATTCTCATCGGACACGACATCGCTCGCATATCCACACGATTTACTCCAGTACTTGCATCTACAGGGCTTTCCGAAATTATGTAGAACTTTCTTTTCATTTATTTATTAAAAAAATATATATATATATATGCATCATATTTTCGTTTAGATTATTATTTTAAACTTATTCTTATATGATATATTTCACTGATGGGAATAACCTTAAAAAAAGTATAAAAAGAAAGTTTTTCTTATAACAATTTAAAAAAATATATTTTTTATATATAAATATATTATATATAAACATGGTGATCTTTCACTATTTAAACATTCGACGGTAAACCAAAATATATTTTAATGAAATGAAAATGAATAACCTTGTGTACGCCACAATTTAATCAAAATTTTAATTTTAATCACAATTTAAAAACCTATGATATGTTCGTCGGGATAATCGTATATTGAAAAATTATTGACGATTATTTTGATCAATTTGTGGTGTAAAAAAATTATTTATTTTCATTAATTAAAATAAAGCCACAAAGAGAATTTGCGATTATTGAAAAAGAAATATATATATATTTATTAGCAATTTGGTAGGCAGATATGGGTTCCGCCCGGCCGGGGAATAATTTATTGGATTACGAACACCTCTGCCATAGGTCAACCCAAGCGGTTCGCTACGTTTGATAACTTAGCAGGGATGCCGGGTTCACGGGGTGAGGTTTGTCCGGATCTTGGTGGTGGAGGCGTCTCTCCACCAACTGCGTGGCGGGCCGTATCGCGAGAGAGTGGTTGAGGGAGACTGTCCAGCAGGGCTCTCAGAACATCGCCTTGCACCGCAGTGGGAGGGATAGATTCATGTGTTCGTCACTCCTGGACTGTCCCCCAGATTCCTACACACCCGCATAAGTTTATCCTTCACGTTACTTCTCCTCTTTCCTCTCCTTAAGAGACCTTTCAAACAACATCCCCCTAGATGGCATAAGCCCAGAGCCGACATTATTTTTATTTATTTTTTCTAAATATTACATGACCAAGAGAGTACTCGTACATTGGTAACATCATTGAAACAATAAATTTACAGGTGTAAAATATTTCAAAGAGGGTACCTACGATATGTTTCCTTGTAATTTAATGTTATTTCACAATTTATTCTAGGTAGTATATTTGCGGCACGTTCCAAAATGGAAGATTTTCTTAGTCATCCTGACATGATGCTACTTTGAATTTGATAAAAGTGTGGATGTTAGAATTTAGACAAATACTATTTAGATATGAAAAGCACGATTAATTGACGAGTTTGATTTTTTTTACGCTGCGTTTGTTTTGAAATTAAGTTATGTGTGATTGGGTACCAACGGGAGTTAAAGATTATTTGATTCTATCAATATTGTTTCTAAGAAGAATAAGAATATTGCCTCTGCATCTGTCGTATGCGTCATATAAAATGAATTTGAAAATAAAATATAGGAAGTAAAAATAATTGAGTAAAACAGGATTATGATTTTTTAGCTACCCTGTTCAGTCAATGAACCTTGGACAAAGAGTTAAAAAGCAGCGTGTTGGAGTTTGCCGCGGGGGCGGGGCGGGAGGTGAGGAGGGCACGGGGGCCCCACTGATCCACATTCGGCAGGGATATAGGTTAAGACCCCCACTCCCCCCAGGCGCCCGCCCCTTCGCACTTTCTACACGGGCGCCACTGGTAACAACCAACCAATTGGGTAGTTCAATTGTAAAGGCTTTAAAAAAATATATATATAATGGTTTAACGCCGAACATTGTGAATATTTAAATATCTCGCACAAAGAAGCAGAAGAAACTTTTTGATTTAAATGCACATCCCTTTCACAACACGCATAAGTAAAACAATGAACGGTCAGTGGTTGAGTGGGCATCGCGTTTGGGTCCCACCCGGGCGTCTCGTGTTCGATTCCTCGACTGGCTAATTCCTCCATCACAACACAAGCAACATTTTCGGCTTTCTGTGGTGGTAGCAGGAGACTTTCAAACATTGTTGGGTTATTCGTAACCCGGGAATGTTTTGTCTTTCTTTTAAAAAAACATATCAACAATGCAGGTGCCTAGCATGGTGGTCGAAAAATTTCCAAATTATGTAACCATCGAAGCGATGAATAAAGAAAAAAAAATAAAAATATATATTTAAGGGAACGGCTATACGGCCTTTTCATTCAAAACTTAATTTTGAATTTGAGGCCAAAATACTAAATCAAACTAAAAAATATTTTTTAACCAAAATTTATAGCGTGTATCTAATACGAACATGTACTATTTAATTTATTTTTGTTTAAAATTATAAAATACACGTAATTAAAGAAATCAAATTTTCATGATTTAAGAGGCAACCTTGACAATTATGTGTGTGTTAATCATATATATATTTTTTAAATTGTTTTTTATTTGATATGATGAAATATTAAAAAAATGTAAATAAAGGATTTTGATGGGCGTAAATACAAATTCCAAAAACTGATTAATTATGCTTTTTTATGTTTATTATTATTTTTTTAATTATTATTCGTTATATTAACTCGGTTGGTAGGTTAAACCATTTTCTTTAATTATAATTAACCCAGAAAAAATGCCGAAATTTCTTCTTAAATAATGAAAAATTGATTTCTTTAATTACCTACATTTCATAATTTAAAACAAAAATAAATAAAATGGGACATATCCGTAATTAGATATCTGTAATACCTTTTGTTTAAAAAAAATATTATTCAGATTGGTTCGTTATTTTGGCCTCAAATCCAAAATTAAGTTTTATATGAAAAAGGTCACACATCCATTCCTTTCACAACTAGCAGCTTCCACTGCGACTTTCGCTGGACTTCACCATTTTATGTTGGAACTATTATAAATAATCAAAATTTCATAAATGTAAAGTTAACTGCCGAAATGTCAATTCGCGGTTAGGTTTTACAAATTGTTGATTTACATTAAGGAGGCACCATGTAAAAAAGATTATTCGTATACCACAGTCTAATCTAAAAAAAAAATTATTAATATTTTCACGCGGGCACAAGAATTATACATTTTTAAAGTTCATATGACCTCTGTACTCTATTTAAGGAGCTAAACGTCACAAAATTTATAATACTGTGAGGAATTCGGTGACTGAGTCATGTGGAGAGAATTACCGAGCATCAAGCACCAAAGTCCCTGCTGAACTCAAGACCGATTGGGCGAAGGAGCCTGGGAAAGCCAAGATTAAGATGGAGCGACAACATTCTCAAAGACATCTACCTTAGAGCTAAACTGGAGAGAGTTGGCACAAAACCGAAATGAAGGGAGGAAGACTCTTGAGGAGGCCAAGACCCACCAGGGGTTGTAGAGCCAAGATTGATTATTATGATTATGATGAAAGTTCATATATATTTTTATATCTTTGGCGTAAATGGAGAATTGAAAAATTAAGTATATTTCGACAAAACGCAAATGAAAATGCAAAAAAGTGGATTCGATGATCCACACTGCAGAGGCAGATGAGAATAGCGTATTAAAAGATACCATTAGGGAGAATTTGTAGCCGAGTGATCAAAGACGTCGAATTCGCTCCCAAGGTTCAATACTCTACAAACGAAGTGCTGGATCCATTGCACAAACAACAATTTTAAAAGTATTTTTATGAAGGGATTAAGGAAAAATTCCGTATATGTTTGCTTATATAAATTACCTAAAAAGTCATTCATCATGCGCCTCAACCCGTTCTGCCACAAAAGCATCAATACTTAAAAAAAATACTTTAGAACAAATCATGATCGCCAAAAAAGAATACCGTTGACACCACATCATTCAAAAACATCACGATTCATTAAAAAAAATCTTTCCCAATTGCGTCCCGGCGCGGCGTTTCATCTGTTTGCAAATGTGTTTAATTATTGGTTGCTATCAAATGAAATACTTTGTATTATTGCGTCATCCGAATGATAACACATTGGAACCTGTAGAACTGCCTATTGTTAATTAGAAGTGGTAGGAACGCGAATCTGTCACAATTAAAACTATTCAAAGAATTTATTACATTTATAAGAAAGAAAAAAGTTTTAGTGCATCCGAATTTTTTTAAAGTCTCCCCCTAGTGTTATTATTAAATATTGCTGCTGCAATAATAATTGAGAACAGCAGAGAATTGAAATCAGCTTCATTTATCAATATTTTTCCTATAAAAAAATATGTTCGACGATGTTTAACTGAGCGTGTTTCTTTTAATTTAATAGATAACTTATAGTATTGTAAATTCGTTTTATTAATAATTTGTTTTTATTTATTTATCAATATTTACAAGGTATATAGCGTAATGATGCCGTATTTTAGATCATAAATTAAACATATATCTTTATGGGAGTGTAACATTTGAGTGTAAAGCGGAAATAAAAATTATAACTTAACATACCCAAGTATTTGAATAAAATTATAATTAGTTATGCAAATAAAGAAAAAAAAACGAATGTAACAATGAAAAGTTAATACAATTTAAAACTAATACACTAAACAATAGCAAAAGCAAACTAATGTGATGTAAAGTGATGTTAATAGTTGTCACAATATTTAAGATAATATTGTTTATTTTATTTATATTTTTATTGTAATCAGGTTCTAATCTCAGGTCCTTCGCTAGTTCGTTAAACCACAACCAGTGTACTTACTACTTATAGTAGAGTTATACAAAACTGGAATCTGAAAAAATAGATTGTATCTACTTTGTGGCAATATTAAAAGGAAATCAAAAAGTGTTTAGAGTGAAGTTCATTTCCACCACAAGAAAATAAACGTAAATAGAAAACCAAATTTCAGATTTAAATAGAACTATTTCCACGTAGGGTAGCATTATAAATGTAAATCTTCTAATATTCTATCTAAACCATCGGAAATTGTTTAAAAAAATATATATATTTCTTCCCATATTTTACGCACACGGCCGCGGTTTAAACACCAGATGTCTTAATATGTATTATAATCGAGCTGCTTTCGTTGAGTTGAATTTAATCTCTTCAGATCAGGCTCGGGCAGAATCTGTAAAGTTTCAGTGAGCCAGTTTAGTCCAACTGTAAAGGCTTCACGTGGGAGGCTGTATGCATCTGAACTTTGAACACTCGATACGGTGGATGCGGAAGCAGGTCGCCAGTTGTTGTCGTATCCAAAACACTCATATTGTGTTCAACACTGAAGTGATAAATAAACCGATAGGAGTGTCCATACAGCCGAAGTAAGTCAATTTTGCTTACCTCTCGTGAAATTGATCAAACATGAAAATGTTAGAAATAATATCTTATTTCTTTCTTGAGTAGTTGATCAATCACATCGGTGTGTCTGAGATGAGATGAGTCGAGATTGTGTAAATTGGAGACATTCGCTATTATTTTAATGTATGTAGAAAACATTTTTAGAGATTACGTATACGTAAGTATCTGTTCAACGAAGAGTAACATAGTAGCATATAGATGAGGTAGGAGAACTACACCTCAACTATAACGGAATTATGGTCCAAGCCAAACGTCGTTAAATCTTTAGTTGGGTACTGATGGACGTGAAATTCTTCGGTGAATGGACTAAGACAAATGAAAAAAAGGGCTCGATCCAGTTGTAGTATGTAGTTACCTACACTTCTTCTTCTTGTGCCCTGTCCGTTCAACGGACGTTGGCTATCATGCTATGCGGACTTTATTTATTGCGGCCCGGAACAGCTCTACAGTAGACTGGCCAAGCCACTGTCTCAGGTTTTTCAGCCATGATGTTCTCCTTCTTCCAGGGCCCAGTCTTCCGGCAATCTTTCCCTGCATTATGAGATGCAAGATCTCGTACTTCTCTGGATGCCTCATTACATGTCCTAGATATTGAAGTTTTCGGATTTTTATTATTTTAACAACTTCTTTTTCTTTATTCATCCGACCCATAACATCTTCATTCAAGAAAAGTTCTAAACTACTGTTGATAGATTTCTTGATTTCATACACATTATTTAGCCCGTGGCAGCCCTTCTGCAGACAGACTCGCTGCTCTTTGACAACCCTGCTGCATAACAGGGAAGAAGCTTCGAGACGAAAGGCGAAAACACGCCGGCTTTCCACAGCTTCTAAAACTATCGGAACTGCTCTACAAGAAACCGCGTATAGGTATATAAACACCGCATCTGCCGCCTGCAAGTTACTCTCATCCAGTCTCAGTTAACCACCTAGGACATACAAATTCAAAAGTATTTCCTCAGTATCGTATATGCTCCTCCACAGAAGTAACTGTTGCCCGCAACTAAAGTTGCGGGCAACAGTTGCGCCTGGCCTAAAGAATTAGATAAAATGAGTGCCAAACAAAGAATTTTCACAGAATTTTCACAATATTTAAATTTTTTTACGTATAAAGTTTTAAACAATTTACTACAAACTCGCGGTATAGACAAACAGCGTTACAATGAAGACTTCAACACATAACGCAAAGGTAGAAAGAAAATATCAGACTAAAATAATTAACACATAAAAACACTAAAATGTATACTATATTTTCAAATGTATGGCTTATTTCCAAGTGAAATAAAAAATGCACCTAGATTAAGAATATTAAAAAATATGCTTGTAATAAATATTAGCATTTTTGTAAATCAAAATGTAAAAATTATGTATATTTACGTTAGACTACATGCAAAGGAACTATTTTAAGTAACATAAATAAATAACTGAAAAATAAATAAAATAATAAATACATATTTTCTTTTTTAAATAATTATTTTTTCCAATGAAGGCGCGATTACTTTTTCCACAATTGGTCTGAAACCGTTCGCACCTTTACATAAAGTATTCGGGGTAAAGTGAACAAACTTCGGGAGGTGATTCTACATAATGGTTGGTACAAGTAAAAATGATGAATAACTTTTTCGAAATTTCAACGTTTTAAGGAAGTTTTCAGGTAAAATAATATTCTTCAAAGGAAAAATATTTTTGTATGACAAACAAAATGAAATTTCGAAAAAAGTATTTTATCTTTTTTACTTCTACCGTCATCGTGAAGAAACATCACCCGAAGTTTGCGCACTTTCCCCCCCAGACATCCTGTATAACAGTAAATGAAGCGTGTTAATAATAAAAAATAATCACTACCATCAGTGGCATAATTGGCATAGTTTATAAATAAATCGTTTTTTTTTTAATGAACAATAATATTCTAAAAGATCGGATTCTACAAACTGGTTGACAATAAACAAAAAAACTATTCGTTTCAATGACTCGCGAGACACATCTTTTGCAGATCTTTCATTGTAATGGTAGAGATTCACATTCCGAAGAAAAAAGATAGGATAGTAATAGCTGTGACGCTTCCTCGAACAACGAATGCAACCGTTTAAGTTGGAATTTTAAATCGATGAAAAAAATTGGGGAACGTAGTTTAAAAAATGGAGATGGTCAAAAAAACTAGGCGTCTGCGGAGAAGGCCGATCGTTGTTAATTTTCAGCACTGACTGAGACACTGATTTTGACTGAAGGAAGAACTTTTAATAATACATCAGTAGGCATCCACAATACTTATTTAGGAAGGAGACATATTCAACAAGTAAATGCTATTATTAAATTAGATAATCCGGTTTACACGTGCTTTTCGCACGGCTTGGGATAAATGGAAAAACCTCACCCTATGAAATCGGGCACTCCAGTTAAGTCACCATACGTAGCGATTTTGAAATTACGAGATATATTGCAGTAAAGTCACAATTTCCTTAATGTAAATTAATTGAGTTGGATCGAGAAGTCAAAAAAAAGTTTACAACTTCTCTATTTTCTTTATTAGTTTTATATATTATTTTACAAAATTACCACATCTCTTATAATTACACACGTTTATTGCCATGTAAAATGCAGTTTTAGATTAGAAATCAGCATTGAAAATAATTTATTACTAAATTTCTAATACAATAAAATATAAGTTTTCATTTCTTAAGGTGATCAACTATCCTGGAGAAATTCTAAAACGGAATCCAAGCCTCTTTTTGCGAGAAGTACATGAGAAAAAGTTTTTGGACAGGTTGGAGAAGGCATTTTAGAGTTGTTTTTCATGTGTTGATTTCGTAAAGGCCTGTAAAAAACATTAACCCCTGTTTTACGAATTGTTTATTGTAATAACAAGGAACTTTAAAATCGATTGCACGGAACCAATCTCGCGTCTGGGAGGAGACTTGATGCGCTATCAGCCCTCCTGCAGATGGCATAAGGATGAAATTCGCAGTTGGGTAACGCCTCTTTTATTCCATTGGAAAAAAATATCGCCAAAATTAATGTTTTATTTTATTTTGTGAACTGCAGGCATATATATCATTTTTCTGCGATTATTATATAAAAACTGAATTTGCCACATTATACAATAAAACCATATCCCGCTGGATAATGAAAAGGGGTTTATAAGTAGGAGAATTTGCCTTAGAAAGTATTTTAACACAAAAACACATGATTTTGTGGTATTTGAATTATTTCGCATGGCTTCATCTTAAGGCTCCGCAACCGGGCTCGAAAAGAAGAAGATGGAGAGATACGAAATTAAGAATGTTAGAGGAGCGCGTTAACATTTACAGCGACAAAATCGATGCGAAAATTGCGAAAATGTTTAATAAAACACGACTCGTTTAATATAGAGCAAAAATCTCGTAGGGAGCATCTTAAGTATAATTTAAAGAAACATTGTGAATTTTTTCACAAATACAATTTATAAGATAATAGAAACAGACTTGTTTTAAAAATTTTTGGAGCATACTTTGCGATTTTTTTCTATCGAGGGAATTTCATATAATTTCAGCGTGGGCAGCATCTAGCCATTTTCTTCAAAAATGACATATTTTTTTAAGAGCTTAAAAACTTCAAATGTTTAAGGGAGATATGTAAGAAATCGGTAGAAATTCGGGTTGCCGAGGCCTAAGCATAACCATCTGTTTTATTAGGATAGTGTACGAAATATTATGTAAAAAAAATTATTATGTAAAAAAAAAGTTTATGAAGAAATTTAAAAAGTAACAGTTTGATCCTGCCAGTGTCCATAGTCTAGGTCCTTATTCAACTACCATTTTTATTTGATTTTACGTCCAGCTGGGTGTTTACAAACATAGTTTATAAGAATAGAATATACCAAAAATATACGAAAAAAAAATTAAAGTATGTTACTGTAAAACTGAAAATCTAGCAAATAATTTATTACGGCGCGCTTGTGGTGATTTTTTACGATAACGGTAGTATTTAAATCAGCCAAATATTATCAATATTATATTATTACTAAGAAAAATAAAAGTATCATTAAGAAAAAATTTGTGCATTTTTCAGTCCAAAGCGAATGACGAGCAACTAGTAGAATTGGCGAAAGCAGCAGGTGAAGGCCTTCATTCAGTATAGCATTCACCTAGCCGACGATTTCATTAAAATGTTAAAATAAATCATATTATTATTATGCAACTTTTTTTTTTTTCATTTTTAGTTGTGAACAACCTCACGAAGTACTTATTCGTTATAGAATCTGAGATCGTTGACCTCAAAAGATAAAAAGAATAAAAAATACAGTTACAATATTCGGTGTTGGAGCGAGATGGCTCTGTACATCTGTCTCAGTCCCTCCACCCCCTCCACCCACCCACCTCTCGCCCGTGCCATTCTTTTTAAATGCTACAAACCCTCGCAGATAAAATATAAATGAACTGAAAAATAAATGAAAATTTAATTAAAAAACCTTTTTTTGCCGATCACTTTTAAACCATTTTATAAGTTATTATGATTTGACGAAAACAATTTTTTTTAAAGTTTATGTTTGAATATGGCATTGCAAGCCGAAACAGTTGAAACAAAAATAGAAGCTAAAATACTTGCAGAACTTGATAATAACATTAGTAAATTTAATTTAAATTTTAAAAATTAATTGGATTTCTACGAATTATTCACAAAAACAATTAATATATTAAATTTAAATTTAATTAATTGGAGTTCTACGAATTAAACATGAAAAAATTAATCTATAAGAAAACAAATGTTATTAAAGAAATAATTAATTCATTTTCCTTTAATCATTTAAACAAATACTTATCAATCTTACTAATATTATAAACGCCAAAGTTTGTATGGGTGTGTTTGTTACTCTTTCACGCAAACACTACTAAATGGATTTTAATTAAACTTTACAATAGTATAGCTCATACATCAGAATAACATATAGGCTATAATTTATAAAATTAGCTAGGAAGGGGACGCAGGAGGGGAACGGGGAAGCACGGGAAAGATGATTCGGCGAGATACAATGTATTTGTTTATGTTTGTAACTTTGAATTGCAACGCATGCCGGGAACCAGGTAGTAAATAAATAAATGATAAAACATTTATTTTTAATGCAAACCCATTTTATCATCCAACTTAGTTCAGGCGGCAGATTTATGTTTTTGAACAATTGTATCGTAGTTTGATACTGAAAATTTTCAACAATTACTTTGTTTCCAGGCAATTAATATCTGTAGACATATAAGTCAATAAACATACCTAATATTATTGTACTAATCTAGAAAACAATAAAAGTCCGCGACAGAGGAAATTTATTTGGCGAAAGAAAATGTGGATAGGGAAGGAGAAATGAAAAATATTCCCAATACGGTTTGATCGATATAATTAGTGTTCGACCGAAACAGGATTTTCCACCGAAACCGAAACCAAATCTTCGGTATCTGTCTCAGTTTCGACCGAAACCGTAACCGAAACCTAAAAATGTTAAAAATCGATTGTTTACTGTTATTTGGCTTATTTTTATACTTATTCATACAGTTAACACGTGTTAAATTAAATAAATAAAAACAATAATTAAAGTACGTGAAAAAAAAATATATTTTTTTATTACTTCTATAAAAAAAGCAACATTAATAAAAAATAACAAAACATGTTCGATTATTGTTGTTTTATTATTTATTTAATTTAACACGTGTTAACTGTCTGAATAGGTGTAAAAAATTAAGTCAAATAACAGTAAACAATCGATACCGAAACTGATGCCGAAACTTACCGAAACCGAAACCGAAACTTCGGTCGGTCACTAAATATTATTGAACGCCACAGTCGTCACAAATTTATACCCATGGCTCGTTCCATACACATTTACGCATCGTCTAACATATTTATGCTCCACTTTTATTGGAGTTTGATATTTCCATTGACTTCTAAACCTTAGACATCGCGGTTCACAATAAAGAAACTGTGCTGCGACCAAATCACTCTCCAAAAATCCTCGGCCACGAGGTTCGAATTCCGCCAGTAAACCCTTGGCCGGGCGTCTTTAGATTGTCCATTTCTCATTCAGAACATAGTTTAACCCCCAGGCCTCGACCATATTTTATCAGATTATTTTAGATTAGCAATAAAAACTAATAAATGGTTTTATTCTGAACAAATCCGAAAACTAAAAACTATTTTTGAAAGTTGAAGAAAAACTGTTTAAAGTGTATTATAAGAAATAATTGTATAATTTTTTTAAATATTTATTTTTAATGCAAACTGAAAAAAGTTTAAAAAATAACTCATCTTTTGTTTTTTCTAACTGAAATTACCGATAATGAAAAAAATAAAACCACATACATGTTTTATTAGACCTGTGTATTACAAATGTTACTCCAACTTTACGTTAATGTATAAATAATTAACAAAAAATTCTCAAAGCTTCACAATTTTTTTTCAAATCGGAAACTTTGGTTTCACAGAGATGTACATTTTAATTTTTCTGTGGTTAATCTTAAAACGTGGTTAATTCATACTTCTCGTCATGGCGCCCTTGAGGTGATTTTTCACAAAAACGGCGCTTTATAAATCAGCCAAGTATTATTAAGTATTATTATGGCAGTAAGGGAGATACAATAATTTCTATGAGACCTTTGTGAGCTGTTCCCAAAAGCGAATAAATTAGCGTCAGGGGTTAAAAGCATTGAAATCCATGATGCTATATTTTCCTGAAGGCTTCCAAACTTCTTTTGCAATGTTTCGATTCGGATTCTCTCACCACTGATTAACGTATCCTCCGGAACGAAGCGCAAAAAAACATTGTAAAGGGTATAAAATGGTATGAGTATCGTAGTAAAAAAGGTGATTATGGGCGTACCAACCAAGCAACCAAGCTAAACGAGCAACCAAGGTCTAAATTACAAATATTCTGACATGCATTACCATCATGTAAAATAGATATATCTAACCTAGAAATTGTATAAAACAGCATCCAAATTAGTAAAGAATAGACAAAATTACTACTGAAGAACTTACCGACAAAATCTGGTATATTATTTGAACAATTATTATCACGTTTAAAAGAACCACTACAAAACTATCACCTTATCGATAAAAATGCAAGAATCTGCTATGTGTGCTCCGTGCTTGACTCAAACAGCTATACTGAATTTATTTTACAAATTGCAAGATAAAAAAATAATGATTAAAATGCATTTTAATTATTGCATTGTAAATAAAAGATGCGAGTCCAAATTCCTGAAGCAGCAGCAATTTTATTTATTCCAAGAATAAACAAAAAAAAATATTAACAGCAGAACATAACACCAATCTTGGAATGTGGTTTACACTGTGGGAATGCGAATAGGCAAAAAATAAATAAATATAAATCTAATCTGGTTTCATTATTATTCTCATTTTCTATTCAAAATCAAATAAATCCTCTTTCAGGTGTACCTACTGTCCTATCGGAGGATGGATATCACCGGAGCACTCTTCATAATGAAGTAATTTTAGTAATAGTTATTAATAGTAAAAACACGGGATTTATAATTTAAAAAAAGACAATTAATATAATTTCCTGTTAATATTTCAATCTCTACTTTATTGCTTATCTAAATTATTCTAGTCTAAATTTGGTAGGCGGGTATGGGTACCGCCGCCCCGGGAACCATTTATTGGATAACCAACACCTCTGCCATAGGTCACCCCAAGGGGTTCGCTATGTTTGGTGACTTAGCAGGGGTGACCGGGTTCATGGGGTGAAGTTTGTCCAGGTCATAGTGGCGGATGCGTCTGCTCTAGTGCTGCATGGCGGGCCGGATCAAGAGAGACTGGTTGAGGGAAGCCTTTTGACCTTTCCAGCCAGACTCTCGATCCATCGCCTTGCACCGCAGCTGGAGGGATGGATTGATACGTCCGTTACTCCTGGATACACTAACCCTTCAGATTCCTACCCACCTCTCATACCTTTTTCCTTCCCAAAACTTTCTACCCTTACCTTCCTTGAAAAGACCCTCCACCCAGCATTCCCTAAGATGAAATAGACCTTGAGGTAAATTATTGTCCTCAAGGCCTCCTGTGTGAAGCTAATGTAAAAAAAAATCTTCCAGCAGTTCCGATTTTGAAAATGACACCTACATTCAAAGCAAGTTAGAGTTAGGATTAACGCACGTCATAGACAACTGAAATTAGTGTGTTTGATAAAATTAAAACAGACTTGAAAGAAAACCTTTAATTGGTTTGGTTTTTCAAAAATTTTGTCATCACTGCCTGCAGCATCTCAGTATATCCCAAATAAGGATGCCATAGTCACACGGGCTGTAGAAGGTTTGAAGTATTTGGGACTCAAGCTGGGTAAGTTGTAAGGGAATATTTCCTAAACAGTGAAAAACGGAAAAAATATTTTAATTCCGTCCGTATTTACATATATGTTTAGCCAATATTCAGATAAAGTATTATTTTGTACTTATTGTACCAGTTCACTGAACACCTTTTTAAAAAGCATTCATGGCTCAAAAACATTATTGAGAGCGAAAATGTTGTCTTCCGATTTGTATGCAGCTTTGCCTCGCTCGTGTTCCGAACAGAGACTGATCTTCTCCAAAGTCTCCGACTCGCCGAAGCTTTAGCTGCAAAATGTTGATACGGGTGGGGGATGGGCGTGTCCCCCTCCCCCACGCCAGGCCCCGCCCCTCCCCCTCCCCACGCGGCCACGTGTTGGCTATAACTCATGTGGTGTGTAGAGCCTGCAAACCACGATAACGTAACCGCGCTGATACGGCGCGGACTGTAATGTTAATCCGAACGCGAACATAACAAAGGCATACGATTACGCTGGCCTCGCATCTGAATACGATACAATACACATATACTGTATCTCATGTATTCTTAAAAAGTCGCCTCTAGTGAATATCTGGAAACTTCTCAGAACACGGGTTCTCTCTTCACTCAAGTGACGAAAGAATCATTGAAACTGCCTCCCGTTTAATTGATTATACGTCAATCGCAGAACTTCACCTAGTATAAATTGTGTTCTTACAAAAAAAAAATTGTTAATAAAAATTCCATTCCCACTAGGCCTGAGATGTCGTTTCTATATTAAGGCGATCCACTAGTACAGGAAAAAATCGACGTCGGAATTCACGCCCCTTTATGGGAGGAGCTTAAAAATACTTGAGAAAAAGCTTTCGTAAAAGGTTGGAAAAGATATTTGAGAATTTTTTTACATGTTGATTTCGTAAAGGCCTGTAAAAAACATTAATTCCTTATTTATGCATTGTTTATTGTAATAAAACGGATTTTTAAATTGATTTCACGAAAACAAGCCGCGCGGAGCCCAACACGTCATTTCTCCGCTCCGTTCGGAGGAGTAGTGACCGAAAATAAGGGCGGCTGCCAGCCGTTCTTCGGTGGACGGTATAAGGTTCACTTTGGTATTACAAATTCGTCGACTGCCGTATTGTCGCCGTGATGTCAAAAATAACAACGCGAAAATGCATATTATATTTTATTTTGTGAGGTTCGGGAGTATATTTCAATTTTTTTTGCGATTATCATAAAAGAAACTAAATTTGCCACATTAAACAATAAAACTATATCCGAAAACAGTTTTATAATTAGGAGAGTTTGGAGTTCAAAGTGTTTTTTATAGACCTTATAATTTATTTTTTTCTAGGCTTATTAAAAAAAATGACCGATATTTTTAAGGGCCAAGTTATGTTCTACACTCAGTATTTAATTGAAGCATCTATAATACTTCTAAGCGATCAAATTTTCAAAACAAAATCGTATGATTTTGTATGATTTTGCATTATTTAGTATGGCTTCATCTTAAGGTGATCCCCTAGTCCTTGAAAAATTCGAAATCGGAATCCCGCCTCTTTTTGAGAGAGATTTAAAAATACTTGAGAAGACTTTTTCCGAAAGGTTGGAGAAGGTATTTGAGAGTTGTTTTTTATAGGTTGATTTCGTAAAAGCCTGTAAAAAACATTAACTCCTGTTTTACGCATAATTTATTATAATAACAAGGAGATTTAAAATCGATCGCACGGAACCAAGTGAGTCCAGAGACGTACATACATACGCCAGACGTACATCCGTACGCCACGGTGTCTGGGACACTCTGGGAGTTAACTAATACAAAATGTACATGTAGTCTTTATGCGGATGGCGTAAAGTTTGATACTCACATCCAAATTCGTTAAACGCCACCCACTTTGAATCATGCTGAAAACAACAGTGCGAAATTGTATTGTTTTTTTATTATTTTTAAATTAGCTCCACACAGAATATTATTTCCCTCAGGGCCAATGTCATTTTAGGGATGTGGTGTGAAGGGTCTTTTTAAAGAAAGGATGGAGAAGAAGATCTGGAAAGGAAAAAGGTGTGAGGGGTGGGTAGGAATCTGGGGGTCAATATGTCCAGGAGTAACGGACTTATAAATTCATCCTTTCAACTGCGGTGCAAGGTGATGGTTTGAAAGAGTCCGGCTGGAGAGGTCAAAAGGCCTCCCTCAATTAGTCTCTCCCGATCCGGCCCGCTATGCAATGGGTAGGCAAACTCCCCCGCCGCCAAGACCTAAACAAAAAATCACCCCATGAAACCGTGCACCCTGCTAAGTCGTCAAATGTAGCGAACAACCTGGGGTGACCTATGGTAAAGGTGTCAGTTATCCAATAAATGTTTCCGGGGCGGCGGTACCCATACCAGCCTCCCATATTGAAATTTAAATTTTTCTATCAATTGTGTTATTTGTGTTCGCAAAAGCACGACCTCCGGCCTCCGGTCGCTTTGAATCACGAACCGCGATCAGCTCGCTCTGTTGGCGCGTACGCATGGTTCATGCTCAATGCTCATAGTACTCGTATTATGATTTCATGCCTCGCAGCCTTAGAGTCCTGTTTGTGCCGTTGCATAATTTCATTTTCAAATGACAACCACGAATATGTATGCCAGCGGCGGTGTGAACGACCGCAGAGTGTGGTGGCCGAGTACCTAGCCTATACCCTGTACTATAATACTATACAACGGCAGAGAGCACAGAGCCTGCTACAGGCGTATTGTGGACTGTACGGAGGTATGGCTAACCGGCTGACAGTATTATCCTTGTAAGCGGTTTCACTAACAGCATGGACCGATCAAGTGCTAAAGCCGCAAAATCTTATTCAAGCCTTCTCGGTTCAAATAATCCTCAAACAACGACGTCGGGGATCTGCATTGATGATTAACATTTATTTGCAACTTGTTCACCTCAATGAAACTAACAAATTAAATATAACAAAGGATAAAAAATATCTTTTAAACGATCCAAGAACATATATAAATAAAATATGCGATAAACGTAACGTTTTTGGATTAGGTACACACTGCGTAATAATAACTGAAACGTAACTAATGAATTTTAAACTGATTGAACATGATTTATATTTGTTTTACAGAAAAGTCCCAAAGCTGTAATTCCATACCTTATAATAGATTCAGCTAGTGATAAATAAATTATTCGAAGTGTTTATATAATCTACTAACAATATATCTCAGTGGTAATTTAATTAAATGTTCAGATAATGTTAAATAATGTGTATCGCCAAACTTTACAGGTTATATTAATAATTAAATTAAACGTACAGAAATACATTAAAAAAACTAAACTCAATGGAAATACAAGGACTTTCAAGAGTGCTTAACAATAGATTATAAGCTAATTTTTGCCAATGCAAGATAATCCTCCTTAAAAAAGAAAAAAATGTCATAGGAAAAAAATCTTCAAATCGCAAGGCGACCCACAGTATAAATGTGACTATTTATTTAGATCAGAATAATATCATTATTTTCCATTTATTTTTGTGGAAAATTTGCACTTTCTTAAGAGTTTATCAAAAATATAATTTTTATTACGACTTTATAATTATTTTAAGATTACTTATCTTAGGGTAGGCATAATCACAAAAAATGTTGCAAACGTACAAAATAAAATAAACTGCGTTAGTAATCATTCCAAATACATGTCAAACATGTTTCAAACTCCATTTTGAGTCGTCATCACAATATATTCCTACGATTTTAAGGTGATCCACTGGTCCTAGAAAAAATCTAAATCGGGATCCCCGCCTCTTTTTGGGAGGGATTTTAAAATAAATAAAAAAGAGGTTTATTTCGAACGATTTCTTCCCAGATAAGTTCGAAACAGGTTTATTATATTGGAGTAAAATATTAAAATACCAATAACAAGAACAAATGCATAAAAAATAAATAATTGAGTAAATATAATAATTAGCCATTAGTATTGAACCCCGTCGAGTTCAATGACTGCTGAGTTTACACCTCCTGGTTATCTGTGTTCTAATATCTCGGTACTACGTGACCAGTTTGCTGAATGGCGTGCACTCATTGAAGTCGTAATAAATATTTACATTGCGGAATTATAGCGTAATATTCACTTATAATCTCGATACAATTAATTCAGGGTAAAATGTTCCTGCCCTTTTTGGTTAAAACATTTTTTTCACAATGATTACTTATCAGGTTCTGATTTGCAGCCGAGTAGTCCAAAGTATTGGGTTCGCACCCGGGCGTTGCGCATCTAACTTCAATTTTGGGGTATGTTTCTCGATTGAAGTAAGTAGACAAGAGGAAGTAGAAAATCAAGCAAGACGAACGAATTGGTTTCCAGAAGAATTTTGAAGTGAAATTTCTTTAGCACGGTTGTGATTTGAAACTAGATAAAACGACAAAGCGACAACCACATACATCTATAGGATGTAGCCTGCGTGAGAATGAGATAGAATGAATTGGCGCGCGTTGGCCGCTTTGATTATGAGCTCACTTTTCCAGGCTACTATTGGTTGAGATTGTCTGCGTGAAGGTTTCAATTCTACTGCGTGTGAACTGCACTCGATTTTTTTAATGTGTGTGCTATACAAGAGTCCCACCCCAAATGCGGAATTTCGAGAGGTAGTGGTACTGAAGGCAGTCTGGAGGGGAAGGAGATAGGAAAGAGGAAGGTGTGGGGGGGGGGTGCCGGCCTATTCTAATCTGCCGAGCGATTCTCTATCTTTTATGAGATCGAGATAGATATCGGGCGAGATCTCTTGTCAGATTTGTGTGATTTTCTATGGCTGTTCAATGAATAAATAATCATGCATACTTCTTGCAGGAATTCGTGTTTAATTAAGACGACCTAAACTAAAACACGTGACAGCTGAAATTCTGATATCGGCCCATAGAAAAATCAAATCACACAAATCTGACAGGAGATCTATCTGGATCTCACAAAAGATAGAGAATCACTCGGTTGAACACCGAATATTATTTGAACAGAGTTTCAAATCTAAATGATGGTCTTGCACCAGGGCGACTTTTTCTTCTTTGGAACATGCCGCAAATATGCTGTAATATATTTAAAGGAATTAACACAAATTAATCAAATAAAATTTACTTGTGCATTCCGGATTTAAACCTTTGACATCCGGATTTGCAATCAAGAGCCTTATTACAAATCCGGAGGAAACCCCTCGACCACGGATGCCGTCATAAATGGAATAACAAAATATTATTTTTTGTATAATAACGGAATTAGGCGTAAACGTTCCGAAGAAGATATATTAAATTTAGTAAATATTGATGACATCATTCAGATATCTTATAATAAATAATATCCAAGGTTTGAACATAGCGAACACCAAATATAAGATTAAACGAAATGCATGAATATTTTTTGCAAACACCGAAGTAATATTAGTGACCTCGAGTACACACTTACTCATTTTAGTTCACAAATTAGCATAGATAGTTAGATACGAGTATAATATTACGTACGATCACCAAATACATTCTTGTTTGTCTAATATAAGTCACTTTTATTATACACGGTGATGCAAAGCGAAACACCTGGAACAAAGTGCTCGTAAATTTTAGTCAAAGGTAAAAAAAGCTTGATCGGCCGATTATGATGTAAGCGCAGTGTTGAACTTGCTTACAGGTGTTACCCAGGCGTGTCGGAGGAGGCAGGCTATAATTTAAATATTAAATACACATTACTAGCAGAAGCATAATTGATTAATGATTAATGGCACAGGCTTCTCAACAAAGCAGTAAATAACATGCAAACGGTCCAACATTCCAAACAGTTAGTGGAAAATTATTCGTTTTTCCGAGAAACGTGACTTTATTGAGAGGCGGTGTGATCTCACAAGTCCGATTTGCATTGTGGTTTCCTTAAGCGGTTTGTTTTACATTTTCAGAGATTAAAATGGTAATTGTCCGAGAGACTGGGGCTTAATTGGGAGGAAAATTCCAATCAGCCTAGGAGAGAGAAGATTTTTACAGACCCAGAAAATAGATAATTATAATATCTTAGAACATTCTGATATTCAATCGAAAGTTTTTTTTAATTTCAAACGATCCAACAATAAAGTAAATCAAGTAAACATGCTTCACTTACGATATTTAAAGTAAAAGTAAAAAAAAATATGGATTAACGTTTTACTGTATGACGACATAAGCATTCTATTAAGTTATTTAAATAACTTTTAGTCACATTTTGGAGGAGGGTTGTGACCTATGATATTTATATTTTTATAACCTATTCGTGAATTATAATCGTACAAGCAGCATATACCGTGACAACATTCTAAAATAACATCAATTTCCCATGCATAATATATACACATCTTTATAGTTGGCGGTGAGTTTTCAGAGCGCTAGAGTGCTAACATTGAAATACAAGACGTTATTGATGTTTTTGTACCTGAAAACGTATTTTATTATTTTTTTTAATTTAATTTTTGTTAGAAGATTTTCAGCTTGTGAAAAATCTTCGTAGAAAAAGTTAAAATTTTAAATAATATAAAATTCATTTTCAGCTACAACAACATCAGTAATGTCGCGTCGTATTTTTCAATCTTAACACTCTAGCTTACTGAAAACTCAAGGGTCGTTATGCTGTTTATCTCAAAAAAATCAAGAGTAATGAGGCTTGATGATTCCAGAAAACTTTTCCAAAGAAATAAAATAAACGTTAGAAAATCAAATGATTGCTCATTTTTCTGATTTTTTTTATAGATATTTGGTGCACACGAGTATATCTCGACATCACAAATCACAAATAATCCTCACGAGAAAATAAATAATAGGTACACATTTTTGTACAAATTTAGTATGCAAACATAAATATAAGAAGGAAGAGTAAGCATTAGCTGATTCGCAATGCTATTGCCAATAATAATAGGCGTTCAAGGTATCACTTCCACAATTCAATCCGCAAAGTCAATGACATTTAAAGCTCTTCCTCGTTATAGACAGGTCAAACTTTGGGATGAAGGATACACTTATTGAACAAACATGCGCTGAAAGATAGTTCCTTGAAATAAAGTTCATTGAGCTGCAACTAACCAATTGAATCACTTGAATTCTTCTGGCTCATTTCCTTATTTTTGTATTTGACTTTTTATGCTCAGGGTTATCAGAGATTACTGTTTCTGTTACAATCGTAATAATAGTAATTTAATTCGCCGTGTATTATTAGATCGGCGGGTTTGTTATACCTAGCGGTTTGGGGTTTGAAGGCGACCAAGGAATTCTATAAATAGTGGAGTAATGTTTTCTTTTAGTACCAATGTCGTGCACTTTTGGAACAGGAAATCTTTTTAAAGTTGAAAGAGCGGAAGAGAAAATTCTCAGCCCCGGGGAAGACCGGACTCCGCTTCATTAAAAATATTACCTCGCATTTCAGACATAACATAATTTGGAAAAGTCGTATTAATCCACAATTTTTTTTTTCAAATAATGTTTAAAATACATAATTATTCAACGTTTTGTACAAATGACCACAGCACCACAAACGAAACATCTAGTCTAAAAGAAGTTCAAACATCGGATCAAAAAGAAGGAAAAAATAGATTGAAAGCGCCGCATGGAAAGATTTAACACATTTTAAAAATATAAATTCAATAAAATTCTTGTATAATTACATATATTCTCTAGTAAACTCTACCCTCAAGCGGTTATGACCGTGCAGGCGGTTGCTATGCTTTTCTCTATTTGCAAAACACTTGCATAATAATAATGCTATGAAATGTTAGGGATTTATTTTAAAAACAGTAAAGGATTTTATGTCACTTTATTCATTTAAAATTCTCTTCACTGCCTTAATAAGAAGCAATTGAGAATACAATTCCACTATCTGGTCTCCATACTTTAAAGCACACCAATTAAAAATTGAGAGAGTTTAACATACGAGTAAATTTTTAAGGTTCATCAATTTCAAACTCTCCATACCCATTGAGATAACTTAATGAAAGTTCTCAATTTAACTGACTTATCTTGTAGGAGAACCAGAAGCAATCTGGTACTTTTATTCAAATAGTTAATTGCTCAATTGAAGCACTTGACTTAACAATACTAATAACATTCCGACTACCAAAACGTGATACGAGACTTCCAGAAGTGTAGATAATTTAATTTATTCCTTACCAAAATTAATATCAGAAATTTCTAAAATTCTGCTTCTCTCCTATTAATGTAAAGGAAGAGAAACAATAATATAACATAATTTGTATATTATTGTTTCTATTTCTATTGTTACGCGATTGATGTAAAAGCCCTAAAGTCGTAAATAAATAATTAAATATATTTTTTCAAAAGAAGCAAACACATTGTGACTTGACATTTTAAATAAATAAAAGGAAATACTTTGTTTTAGGTCACTTTATTGATATTTTATAGTCTACCGGTTTCGGTACCTCCGTACCATCCTCAGGACTGTTATAAAAATACTAACAAGTACAGAGTAATATACATATATATATACAAAATTGTTTGGGAAAGAAAGAGACAGTAAATTAGAGCGGGACAGTGCGACAGTCGTGCGGGGGAGGGGAGTGTGGGATACGGGAAACTTACTTATAATATATATAAATTGTTAAGAAAGAAAGAGACAGTAAATTAGAGTGGGACAGTGCGTCTAAATTTAGAGGCGTTGGAAATTAAAAAATCGGTTAATTCAAAGGCCGACATCATCAATAATCAACTTAATTTAACATTCAGCCCTATTATAAGTATGTTTCCCGTTATCCCACACTCTCCTCCCCCACTTCCCTCCCATAACTGACGCACTGTCCCACTCTAATTTACTGTCTCTTTCTTTCTTAACAATTTATATATATTATAAGTAAGTTTCCCGTATCCCACACTCCCCTCCCCCGCACGACTGTCGCACTGTCCCGCTCTAATTTACTGTCTCTTTCCCAAACAATTTTGTATATATATATGTATATTACTCTGTACTTGTTAGTATTTTTATAACAGTCCTGAGGATGGTACGGAGGTACCGAAACCGGTAGACTATAAAATATCAATAAAGTGACCTAAAACAAAGTATTTTCTTTTTATTTATTTAATTAAATATATTATTCTCCTGACGAAGGAAGGGTGCTTCCGAAACCGGTAGAGTGTTTTAAAAAATAAAAGTGGTCTACAACAAATTTATATGTGTTTTAATTGTAAATTAAATATATTTTTGAAAAAACGGCTAAATTAAAAAAAAATTGTATTTACCTTCTATTTCATAGCATTATACACACGTAATATGGTACAATTTACAACAATTATTACTGAACGTAATAAATAACTTCGGCACAAAATATTTATTTCGTAGAATGGATAAATATTTTTTAATACCCGTGTCAACTTGTTATTAACTTTTGGCGTAATTCATTACGACATGTCGCGACATAAGACGCAGTTTTGTGTTAATTGTTATTACTTCCGGAAAATGGCGACTTGAATCGAAACCACCTTAACAAACAAGATTATTGATTATTAAAATATATTTTCAAATTTTAAAGTAAACCAATTATTATTATTGTAATTATAAATAATAAACCCCACACGATCCACCTATCCATAAAAATACTGGCCACCCCCAGTTTAACCGAAAAACATCAACTCAAGGGCAAGAGCCAAACCCTTGAATTAAAACCCTTCATTTTTACACAACGGTACTGCAAAGTGTATTTTTCGTTTTTGTTTTGTTTTATTACAATTCTACACAATTTTTTTTAAAAGTATATTATCAATAGTTTATATTGATAATATATTTAATTACATAAAAATTAATATGTATAAATATTATACTAAATATATTATAAATACTTTATATAATATAATATTAGCCAATTAATTCTACTTTCAGAAAAGACTGACGGAGAAATTCATGTGATCAATCGACCAGTGTCTTATTTTATATTCCTTCCAAAATTTTATTTAGTGTTTTGGATTAATTATATTATTTTCATATTTAACACATTACTTAATCGTGTCCGATATATTTTATTCATATAGGATAGTTCTTTGCGAGTAGCAGTAATTTGAAATGGTTTTAACTCAACGATTTCTTTGTAGTGAAAATTAATATGGTAGTACCAAGATGAATATATAGAATTCGTTCGAAATTCAAATTTTATTTTAAAAGGCCATTTAGATCCCTTGTCATTTCAAATTAATAGCACTTTCACTCAGAGTCGAAAATTCAAATAAATGTTATTACGATTGTATCGTTAATGCTTAATGCAACTCAAAAGTGATCGAACAACCATTCACCTTGTTTTATAATAGTATGTAATCTTGCGATCATCGACCTTAAGTTTACTTTTAAATAAACTGGCGAATCAATCTCGTACCGAACCTTAATTTGATCACTTAAAGTGGGGTTTTATTCTGCGAAGTAAATAAAAACAAGGAAGCACCGTGTCATAATTAACCGTGCCACACCGTTACTACGACGGGTTTCCCCAAAACGTGAAATTTGGACTGAAATTGCGGCAGAAATCATTTAACTCGCAATGTTCCTTTATTTTACTTGATCAACGTCGTGTAACTGTTTTTTTTTTTTAAATTCAATTGCTGTTAAATATACCAATAACGGTCTTGGCAATATAATATTTGTTATCATCGATTAATTGAAGTTTTCGTGTTCCGTTTGAAAAAATAAATGAACTAAATTCACACTCTGGCGAATCATCAAATACTGATAATAAAACAATTAAAACATGATCCACCCTAATTTTGTAAATTTCGCATAAGAGTCTCCAACTGCCCAGAGCCAGTAAGGCCATTGAGACGCCAATTTGGGAATGTTGTGAAGTTGAATTTACCTAGTAGAAAAGTGAGAAAATTTGTGAGGTACCTGACTATTCAGTTCTGGTGACTAAACACGTATAAAGCCATTTCAAGCAAGTGAATGGTTTTTTTTTATATCGTACTCTATTATTATACTGTCATTAAAAATATGTAAAGAAAAAAATAACAAAGAATATCAAGAACACCTAATTTTAAAACAATGAAAATGCAAAGCCATAAAAAAACTATAATAACCTTCCTTCTGAATTGCGCTGTATCAAGATCCAATGAGAACAAATAAATAAAATTAAAAAAAAAAATCAAAAAAACTTGTATTAAAAAGAAAATATTTTATACAAAATATATTATAAAATACAACCTAAGTAAAAATCGTGGATCCTTTATCAGGCACAAGAGTTTCTCTTTTCTGATTAGGTATACATAATGAATAAATATAATATTTTGTCAAATATTATGTATAAATGTAACTCATATTATTTATATCACAATAAAAAAAATAAAAAAAATGTCTAAGCTTATGGAAAATAAGTGCTTTGGTTAGTTAGATGATTACTTTATTTTATTTTGTAACGGTGTTATGTATTTCCATCAAGTGACAATGTAATTTTATATTTTAATCTAATTATCAGTAAATGTACATTAAATTATATACCTGTTTCGACCGTAGTGGGATGGAAACTGTTTACCTATTTACCTACCCTACACCTGACACCATTTACTGAGTTTTTATTACTTGTTTTTTTTTTAAACTTTTTTACGTGTTCAATAAGACACTAGTGGTTATTGTGTTTCCCAACCAAACGATCTTGTGTTGCGGATCATTTGACATGATATAACTGCAGTCACGTAATGTGAGCTCATCGGTTATTGCCCCGAGCTTGGAACACGTGAACACCAACTTCTTTCATTATTTATGCACGAATTGCTAAAACAAATAGCTTTTGACATCAGCTCTAACCTACTCAGCTAATCACCTATACTTTGGATTTTATCTTTAGATTTTCCTTGTTTTACAAGAATTAACACTCTTCCCTTTTACTAGTTTTCCTAAAAGGTAATTTATCGATGACGGCAAACTTAATCATTAAAAATAATACATTTATATTCCACATATAGAATATAATACACCATTATATTTATATCCCACTACGACACTTATTATTATAAAATGTTATTGTAGGGTGGAAGTCAACTAGGGTGAATGGGCAACTAGAGTTTGAATCGCGATGATTAAAGAAAGAAAGCGCTTTGCATTTTAGAGAAAAGCACAAATAAATATCTTTACTTTAATTGTGGAGGAGAGTATGGGTACCGCCGCCCCGTGAACCATTTATTGGATAACCAACATCCCTGTCGTGGGTCATCCCAAGTGATTCACTACGTTTAGTGAATTAGCAAGGGTGCCCGGATTCTCGAAGTGAGGTTTGTCTAGGTCTTGGCAGCGAACGGATTTACCACCTGCTGTGTGGCAGGCCGGATCGGGAAAAACTGATTGAGTGAAACCTTTTTAACTCTGCAGCCAGACTCTCTCGACCCATCACCTTACACTGCAGTGGGAGGGGTGGATTCATGCGTCCGTCACTCCTGGACACATTGACTCCACATTCCTACCCACCCTCGTATCTTTTACTTCCTAGAACTTCCTCTCCTTCCTTTCCCTAGAAGGACCCTCCAGTCAGCATCTCCATAGATATGAGGTTTTTTTTTCGTTTGAGCCTCCTGGGGAGCTAGTGTTAAAAAAAAGATCCCTTCACTTTTTTTAAATTTAACCACATTAAAATTTCATAATGTTATGATTAAATTCTGCAAGTATTTAATTTTTTTTATTATTGTGGCAGCTGTTTCGGCGTTCCACGCCATCGACGGAAACAGTTTTAAAATTGACATGACAATAATAAATAACTAAAATACTTGAAGATCTTAATAATAGCATTATAAAGTTTGATTTGCATAAATTTTGAAGTTCAACGAATTAAACATAAAAACAATCAATAATACCTTACCATACCATACCTTGATAATATAAATATATTTTTTTAAATTACATGAAGTTCAACGAATTAAACATAAAAACAATCAATAATACCTTACCATACCATACCTTGATAATATAAATAATTTTTTGAAAGGTTTATTTTTCCCAATTGAGTTTTGAATCTGCCTTATGGACCAAAAGCCAAATATTTTGCACATGTTAATGTCTTAGTAATTCATATAAATGAATTTTACTAACTAGTGAACCTTGGCTACATAGAATTCAAGATGAAATACATATCATAACAAAGTACCAATATTTAACAATAGTGTTACGTCTGTGATATTATAAGTTAATGAATGTTTACGTAATATCGGCTAAAAGTGTTAATCTCGCGAAGTTCGGAGATAAGCGTCTGTTTGGGTCCCGGCGGAGTCATCATCTGCGCGGAGTGCCGAGCCGTCAGTCCCGGGCGGACCATGCACTTGCCGGAGTCGGGTACAGTTATCCTTAACGAAAGCGAAACCTCGAGTTCGATGACCGCCCCCGAGCCATTCAGCGGCTCTGTCGGTCACCTGGTCACTGGTGACTGGTCAGTGGTCACCCCGCAGCAGCCTACGCCAGCGAGCCTACAGCGGCCAGTTCATCCGATCCGGCTCTAACCGGTCCCGACAGATCCGGCATGGTGACCCATTACGGGATCAGGCGTTTTGGAGATTCTTTGTTTTGGTCTCACCCCGTAACTACTGTTAGCTGGCCTCGCGGTGGTGAGTTTGCTTGCCGATCGAGAGGTCACGGGTTGGACTCCCGGAGGATTGAAATATTGACCAATAATTAAGTTCGCACTTTAACTTAACAAACTAAAGAAAATCAATAAACGATTCGCTTTAAATCCTTGGTAAACAACATACGCTTCCACGTAATGGATTTTTCACTTAACTGAGTGACTGTTATTTTTTTTAGCCTCATTGTAACTGCAATTGCTACCTAGGGTCATTTAAATTGTTTCAGCACGTCCCATTAACCCCTCCCCCGACCCACTCCCGCCTGTCCATTGAGATCTAAATCTTTATGTCTATTGTTGTGATTAGTTTTAAGTAAACCCTGATGAAGTAAGCATTGCGTACGTAACATGTTGGTTTTTTTAACAATACAAGTTGTTAAAACTAAGTATTTTATTAATTTTGATTGTTTCAGCAAAGATGTCAATCATGGAAATTTAACCAGTTACATCCATTGAACTAACACATTTATTAAATACCATCATTGATTTAGGTCTCTCCCTTTAAATAATATATGTTAACTTCAAAAGAAGAACAACTATTACATTAGTATGCGTCTGAATACGACAAAAAATGTTTTTGCTTCAGTTAGTACTTTCATAAGATCGTTTAAACGTTGAAAATTAACCAAACGCGACAAGTTAAAAAAAATACATATTTGTTAAAAAAATTTTTTACAATACCTCACAAGAGTCCCAACTGCTCCCGTCTCAAGCCAGTGAGACTATGACATCTCCAATTGGGGTATGTTGTGAGGCTAAAGGTAGTGGGGAGGGGAAGGAGATGGAGAAGTGGAAGGTTGGGAACCTGGCTATTCAGAGCTGGTCACCAAACACGGCTAAAGCCATTTCAGGGAAAAGTTTCAATTCTGAATAGTATCGCCCACTCTGAAGAAGAATAGAAACTATAAGCAATACGAATGCTGTGTTATTCCTGTCGAGTTTTTCCAAGTTACTAAGATTATGAAGTTCGCTTCTGCCTCTCGAGTGGCAGCGAGCGCAGCGTGAATAGACTACTCAATATCTTCGATAATTTATTCGATGTAACTAGAACGATGACCGATGTTAGCTCTTATTATTCACAATTGTTTATATTCTCGAGCCGCATTTGTGGCGTGCGGTGACTGCACAACGCCGCACTGAGCACTCTGTACACTGTACAGCGGCCACTGCAGGCTAAAGGTAATGACGGGGGAATGGACATCATATTAATGGTATTTAAGTGACATCTCGTGTGGAATAATTTTACGAGTGTTTGAACGGACGAAACCTAGTACAGATTAAATTAGTTATGCATTTAATCGATGGACTCACCCGAATGAATACACTTTATAATGAAATACAAACAGGCACTATAAAAAGAGTTGCAGTATATCTACAACACAATATAAACAATATAACATAACAGACTACAATAACCATTATATTCCAAGAAGAGATACATATTATTAAGTTAGATTAAGTGGATCTATAGCTTTTCCAACTCTGGACAAAATGTTGTTGGTGGTAAAGATAGAGGGGAGAGGAAATTTGATAAGCATTTATCTAACTGTTCAATCAATATAATTACTAAGCACGTCATTTTCTGTCTAGTATCACTTGTAGATTCGAGTCACAGATATAACTGTCGATTCTAAAATATCAGTAAAATAAGCTCTCGGGGTGAATGAAATCCTGATAACAAGATTTTACTGATTGCGATGCAGTCGATTGGGTTGGATTTTTTTGCATGCCATGCGGGGGAGGACAAAACCGTCAAGATGTACATGAAGCCAAGAAAACAAGAAAAAAAATATAGAATAAGACCTTTAGGCAGACCAAGACAATGTTCTGGCAGACTAGGAGATGTAGGTACAAAGGAATTGCTGGGACCAAAAGGCAACTGATTGTTGAACGTTGTACGAAGAATTGCATTATTAAGGATGTGCGGGTCGAAATGAATGATTTTCGACGTATTTATAAAATTAGGATAATAACAACTGACCATCGAAGACTATTCCATAAGTGTGTATTGCCTGTCATGATCATTTTACCATGAGCATTGTATCTTGTCAATATGTATATAGTAAACAATAGACGTTCTGCTACAAAAATGAATTACCGGATTAAAGTAAATGTTTTTAATTAAATTAAAACAATAATAATAATAAAAGTCGGAAGAGTTAAAATCAATACACGCAATGAACGCATAAGAAAGCTTTTAAAAATAAAATTTGTAATCAAATAAGGCAGGACTCAATGAACAATCAAAGAGACAAAGTTTAATTATATTTTGATGGTCAGATTTCTTTTGTTTGCTGACCGTTCCATGTTCGGCTGGTTGGGTTCGCGGCGTCTTGTGTAATTGTGCAATGACCAATATGTGTATGTCAATTTACATACCAGAGTGACATACCAAAGTATTGCGGCATATTCCATTATTTCGTGGTTGCCCAACAGAACATATTGCCGATTTTCGACAGAGAGGATACAATCCCCGCCCGTCATGTTGAGCATATTAAGTGTCCAAATATTTTACGGAGCAAAATTATTATTATGTCGTTCATGCGAACGTGGGCACGAAGCTAAAAATGGTCTTCTGCGAGAGTGGTTAAGGATTTTGACATATCTTATACGAATTTGAATGCAACCAGTTGAAATCTTGGGGAAATATAAAAATGTGTTAATGTAACAAAGCTTAAATCGAAATTATACAAAAAAATATATTCAAAAAGCCGACTAATATTTTTCACAATCATCAACATATTTTGAATTCCATCAAAATGTCTTAAAAACCGAATTGAATCAAAAAAGGATGAGAAGCAGGTTTTATACATCGACACCGATATAAAATTTGGATTTGGGAGACCGGTGTGGATACCGCCGCCCCCGGGAAACATTTATTGGATAACCAACATCTCTGGCAAGGATCACCACAATTGGTTCGCTACCTTTGATGACTTAGCAAGGGTGACCGGGTTCACGGGATGGGGTTTGTCCAGGTCTTGGCGGCGGATGCGTCTGAGCACCAACTTCGTAGCAGACCGAGAAAGACTGGTTGAGGGAGGCCTTTTAACCTCTCCAGCCGAACCCATCGCCTCACACCGCAGTGGAAGGGTTGAATTCGCACTTCCGTCATTCCTGGACACACTGAACCCCCGATTCCTACCCATCCCTCATACATTTTTTCTTCCCAGAACTTGCTCTCCTTACTTTCATAAAAGACCCTCCACACAGAATCCCCAGAGATAACATAAACACCGAGGGTAACTATTTTCCTCAGGGCGTCCAGTGTGGAGCTAATAAAAAAACGATTTTTTGGAATCAATTATGTGACTACTAGGTACTGACATTTGAATAGATGATTAGGGGCAATCCATAAATTACGTCACATTTTTTGACCCCCTCCCGTCCCTGTCACATATGTGAGGCCCACTTCCCCCCAGTGTGACCAACACCCCTTGTTACACAATGTGACGCTTATCTACTCCCCCCCCCTCCCCTCCTTAAGGTGTGACGTAATTTATGGAAAGCCCCTGAGTACGAACAAAAGAAATCGTGAAAAGATAGGAATTATTTATTATTTGATACAATATTTTACATTTCATAGTAATGTTGTTGTCATCCAGTAATGTTGTTGTCATCCAGTAATGTTGGCCCCACTGGGTGGCTTACCCGCGCTGAGGCCCCGTTTTATAATATAAGATTAACCTGCAATGGTAACAACAGCAGGGCTTAAATTTACGCAACTTTGCAACGATACGCATTGCGTTTTCTGTATCGTATAACGCATGGAGCGGGTCAGACTAACCAACATCGCGGTATTTCGTGAATTCTTTAAAAAGCATTTTTTATAAATATGCATTCTAGAATAGTAAAATAACTCAAGTATTTTCGCTGTTAGGATTCACCAATAGGTTTACTAAACCGAACGCCCGATTTTTTTTTCTTCAAGGCCATCATTTCAAATAATAGAGACGGAAAAGGGGTGTTTCTTATTTGGACAGAAATTTTTACACTTTTATGAGATTAAAAATTGTCATGGACACTGAACGAGAAAGTAAGCAACGTAATCAAATTTCTTTAACTGTTCACTAATTGTTATTTTCTTGTTAATTTTCATAAACAGGAACGGCAGGGCCGAAGGAATCCACCAACCGGAACACTGTTCCGGTTTGCTCCTTAAATTTGAGCACTGCCTATGTTTATGGCTAGGTTTAACGGTTAAGTAGTTGTTCCGGCGCACACACCCGTTACTATATTATTAACCATTTTGTTAAACGCGTTCATCACAAAAGTGTTATAATTTTATTTTGCCTCACAAGGTGATTGTATAAATACAGTTTCAATCAAAACCCAACGGTTGTATTCGATTCTGAATATATAGATGTTTGATCGCCTTGTGAATTACATAGCCGGCTAGGTACTTGTGTTGGTACTAGTACTGCGTTACGTGCACATTGGCATATTATTATGTTGGCTATTAGTGCGGTCCGACTCCATTGAGAGTTGAGAGCCTATAATATCCCACCAGGTTGGTTGCATTGCTGATATTTTTGGCTCGGGTTCAATAAACCCCCACAACCCGGTCAGGTACACAACCGACGGAAGCCAACGAGCGATCATAATCCAAATCAAATCAGATCACAGAGTCAAAAGAGAGAAACCAGTTTCACACTCACATAAGAATTACAAATTGAGTGGAAGTTGCATTGCTTCAAAGTGTCCGTTGCTTTTTGGAAACTTTCAATACAGCCGAGAAATCACTATTTCCATTCGGATATCTGTGACGTAACGCATTGCGTGAGATTGTCCGATATGATTGAATAGAAACTACAAGATTGTCACTTTAAAAAACGAATACGTGTGTAAGATAAGGTGACGCCTGAAACACTTGATGATGTTTTTTTCTAAAATTTAAGAAACCGTGCGATTTCAACCGTTTTGAAATCGAAGTCAGATTTAAAATTTCGCAAAATGTAAACACACCTTATTGCGTAAAATTTTAACATAATATTTATTTTTCATACGGAAAGTAATAAAAATACTTTCTCCACTACGTCATTAGCCTATTTAGGTATAAGAAATATCGTTTATTACTTCTATTTTAACGAAGGTGTAGTGCTAAAAATTAAATATCAGATAATTTTAATTTATGCTTTGTTGTTAATAAATATTATTATTCGCATGATTATGTTATTTTTAAGCGACGTTGTCTAAGGTGAACAATACATATTTCCGAACACAATACAATTTGAATACTCAAAAATAAACAAAACCCAAAAGTTTAGAAGCGTTAAAAAATTATTGTCCAAAATGCAAAAAGACAGACGTTTCAAAGATTATAATTATTGGTGTACATATTGTAAATTGGAAATTAACATGTTGACTCTGCAAATAATACTGAACATATTTGGAGATTTTATAGATAATGTTATCTTATAAATTGGTGATCATTTTTACCGTATGTTATGGTCTTTGGTTATAACAATTATTATTTGACAGGCAAAGCTTCCTGATATGTAATTTGTACTTTATTTTGTATCTATCTATAATAAAAAATAAAAAAAATTACAGGGGATACGCATTGCTGTAAAGTGATGAAAATGGTTTATGAGTTGAGACTACCTACACGTAGTACATGAATATTAATTATGATTTAATAAGATATTACATTTAGAGATTTTTATCGATATTGCATTACGTAAAATGCTATTTGTCACTTAAAGAAATCGCGAAATAAAGAGACCTCCATAACTTTTGAACATTTGACACTTAACGGTTGACCGCACAGCGCACATGTGCATGAATATTTTTCACCTTTCTTTTTAACAATACTTCCAGAAAGTATTGCGGAAACTAACATCGGTTTACTCAATCTAAATTGGTTTCTGCTTTTAGATACGATTATGAAATTGGGATAAGAAAACCTATTAATTATTTTATGTAGGCAGATAGGTAGATAATTTTTTTTTCAAAATAACTGAATTTCATTTATATTTAAAATATCTTCGGCTCAGGTACAGAATACAAGTTTATGCAAGTAATATTAGTGTCTTAGGCTAAAGATATGGCAAAAGTGTAATAAATTATTGTTTAATGGGAGAAAATGTTATAAAAGATATTATATTTGCAAAGTTGTCAGCATAATTTAAATGACTAAATATACTTTGAGAATATCCATCGATTTTTTTGATCGCTAAATTGAAGACCATAATAATATTAGTAATATCTATAATCGTTTTCCTATAAGCTTCCGATAACTAGGCATGTCAGTCATACATATATACCGAAAGGTAATAAGTCCAGAATCGAAAACAAACAAAAAAACTATAATGTTTTAGAGATGATTCAATTAGAGATAAAAAAAAAGCATTTACTGAACAAATGCTTATTTAGCAGGAATATCAACAACTATTTCGCTAGTCGTAATCATAAATCGATGATACTTCTAAATATATATTCTACTTTATTAATGAATATCTATTTACAACAGACAGGTAAATAAATAAAAATACAATGAAATAAATAGGTATGTAAAATAAACAATAACGAAAACAATAAGAAACGTTAAAGTTTGAGTTTAGTGGTCAAGTAAAAAAGAAGAGATCAAGAATTTTTGTAAAGTTCTGAAGGCTATCGATAAATATTTCCGAAATCTTGCTCGAACAGTGGATTTTACAATATTGTTGACGCATTCGCACAAAAGGTTAAGTATATGGAAGTTAAGAGGAAAGGAATATAAAAAGTTTCGGGTTTCTTAGTTGACGTGAACAGATGTTGATTTTGATTGTGGTCATGAGGGAAGATTCTACGTGGTTATTTCTGTTGACGTTCGTTCTAACTAACTAACTAACTAACTAACCATCACGCCGTTTCCCCGCAGGGGTAGGCAGAGAGGACGGACCGCCACACAACTCGATCTTGGCACACACTCTTTGCCTCGTTCACATTCATACATCGTCTCATACATGCTCTTCTATTATTCCGACTCTTCACATGGCCCGACTCAAGTATCTGATTCACTTGGTCGTGCCATGTCTTCCTCGGGCGTCCCCGACTTCTTCTACCATTCACATTTGCATCATATATTCTCCTTACACTCCTTTCCTCGTTCATTCGCTCTACATGCCCAAACCATCGGAGAGTCCCTTTCTTAATCTTACACATCACGCTTACGTCAGCCTTGCATTCTTTGCGGATATCCACGTTTCTCTCACGATCGTACATGGTTTTACCACACATTCGCCTCAGAGATCTCATTTCTACAGCATTCAGTCTGCTTTCATCCTTCCTCTGCCAGTTCCATGCCTCACTGCCATACATCAGGGTAGGTACCAGCACTCCATTATGGACGGCTAGTTTCGCGTCTTTGGACAGTTTTTTATTACCGCCAACGGCATTCAGTCCTCCATTAATGGAGTTACCGGCATTCACCCTTCTTTCAATATCTCTATCAGCCTTCCCATCTTTCGTAAACATACTACCCAGATACACAAACTCATCCACCTGCTCCAAGTATTCATCATTCACAACTATATTGCATACTGTTTTCGTACTCTCTCTTTCAAACACCATGACTTTAGACTTACTTACATTCATCATTAACTCATTCTTCATACATACTTCGTTCATCCTAGACACGAGAGACTGTAGATCTTCCATACTGCTAGAAATTAGCACCGCATCATCAGCATACAAAAGGCAACATACTTCCAGATTACTCAATTTTGCGCCCAATCCCATCTCTTTCAATTCTTGCATACAATTATCCATGTATAGATTGAATAACCACGGTGACATTACGCAGCCTTGTTTAACACCTTTTGTGATGTAAAACCACTTTCGTTCACGTTCGTTCAATGTTTCTAATTTGAAATATTCTAGGTGTGTCGTATAGTCGGATGTAGGATAATTTATGTAATATAGTTCTTCGATTCTCTGATCAGTTAGTGGCCGAGCGGTCCAAAGTGTTGGCTTCGCATCCAGGCACCGCGGTTTCAAACCTCTGCAAGCTAAGACGGTCTCCACACGGTGCTGCCGCAGCACCAACTGCCGCAGAACTTTAGTTGACTGTAGTCAAAAGCGCCAGCCGTATTGTTATTATAATAACAATACGGCTGGCGCTTTTGACTACAGTTCTGCGGCAGTTGTTACTGCGGCAGCACCGTGTGGAGACCCCTTAAGTCCTCTTTTATTTTCATTTTCTGATTTTACATGGTGGAAAGTATGTAGGTAGAAATAAAAAAATGTGATGTTATTTGTTAACCGGAAATGTTTTTTTTTCTTCAAACAAAAGAAAACTATTTAGATTGTTAAAAATACATTAATATATAAGGATGTCAAAATTTGTAGTGCACAAAAAGTTTATTTGTAGTGCACAAAAATATTTTCATTTAATAATAGGAAAAGCTCGATTTAGCCACTCCTTGAGAATGCCGAGCGTGCGTCGCTCCCCGGCCTGGCAACTGGCAACTGGCAACTGGCAACGCCGGGTGGATCCTCCGCTGGGAGAAAGTAGCCGCGGCGGTTCAATGACCGCCCGATTTTTTATTTCACGTTACGGTGGGACATGGACCACTCCACACTCCACTACACCACTACACCCACCGGGCTCCGGGCTCCGCTGGTAGGACACAAGACACTCGCACTCGCACTCGGTCACTCATAGTACCGTGCGTCGACCGAGAACCGCAACTACTTTGTTGAGTTCTTTATTGACCTTTCGCACTCGAACCATTCCAAATTTTGCCTTCACTGTATCAAGTTATTTATTTATTATGTTAATCGTAGTGGCATTACTTTATTTTAGTTTTGAATTTCACGCCCAGTTAGGCTATTACACGTTTATTATTTTTTTAACACAAATAACGTCTAAATGCTCACAACATCTCAAAAACAAAATACTTCACCATGCAAGAAGGAAAAATAGTACCTACATTGGGAATAGTAGAATAAATATATGAAATAATCCGAAGCAGAGTTGGGCAGATTATTTATTTAGATTTGTTGCTCAGCTTCTTGATGTAATAATAATTATTATTATTACTTTACATTTAGTGATTAATTCTTTAAATATGTCAACAACATCCTTAAAAACATTTCACAAATTCTTTATACAGCGAATTTGAATGGGAGTATACACTTGTAATTCCGTTTTAGATTTGTCACAATAAAATTGAAGATATTGCCTCGATGTTGGTTTACGAGGTAAATGTGTATAAGGGTTCAATTTATGATTTTACTTAAACAAGTTAAGTCATTAACTATTTATGTTACGTTAATAATTTTATCAATTTTGTTGACATAGTAGATAATCATAATTGACACATTCCCTTGTAATAAATACCCATTCTGAAGTTAATAAATCTTAGGAATTTGTTTTGAATTCTTTCCAACGTGAACGTAACTTGGTGCCCACACTGTTGAGTTGTTTTGATTTGACTCTTAAATAATGACACATAATTTTTTTTATTGTTTGAATATTATTAAATTGGCTGCATAATCACCCGACATTTTCAAAGCTTTATTTGACGTTATTTCAACATGATTAATACAATTTAATTTTTTGATAATTTATATTATTATAATTTTTTTATAATATAAGCGCCCTTGCGGTGATTTTTCACAAAAACGGCGCTCTATAAATTATCCAATTATTATAAACTTTCGGTTGAGGCTATCGCATTGAAAACTGCATTTTTGTGATTTATAAAAAAGAGCGTTAGAAATTATAACATAAATTATATAATAATGAAAGATGTAAGATAACAATAACGCATAAATAATATAAAATGTTTAGGATAAAACATTTGAATGTCTAATTTAGTTTCTCAGCAAATTGGTTTAACCGGTAATAAATCAAAAATTGACATTTAGAATTCTATAAATAAGTCGTCTCAAAGTGGTTTGACCACAGTTTGAAAATGACCTTGTAAGCCGAAACACCTGTAACAAAAAAAAAAAAAATACTTACAGGAATTGTTAATGACATTATTAACTTTAATTTAAATTAAATTGAAAAAAAAAAATATATATATATATAATATTTAGTACTAAAAAAGTATTGAGATTACAGTTTACAGGAGAAGTTACAAAAATTCTCGACCAGTGAGCTCTGCCCGCATTCTCGCGGTTTCAAAATTGAGATAAAGATAATTCGACTACTATACGATGTTCAGATCATCACTATAGCGAACGTTATGTAGCAATTTTGTGGGTAAGCGTACTTGCAAAAATTAAAGCAAAACAGTTGCTCCCGATAAAAAAATGCTAACAAATAACAAATAAATACTTATAAATTATTTATTAGTCGAATAACAGAGGCGGATTAGATTAATAATTATTGGTAAAGCAATGAGGTATTTCCCCAAACGACGGATTCTGTTGTAAATAAACGGAATATTTAAAGATCATTTTTCTGATTTTAATAATCGTACTAAAAATGTTTGTTTTTTATGTTTTCATTCTATATTATTGATTTTAAAACTGACAAAATCAAAACGGCCCGTTTTTTTGCAAATGGGTTTGTGACGTCACAAGCGTAGCTCAGCTGAACCAGCATAAATAAACACTGTCATTGAGCGTCCGCACTCATGACACCAAACGATAGCCACGCCCCAAAATATCGTTTTAACGTTAATTCAAAAATGGGAAACTTTAACTCGCTGTAGACAATTTATTCGTCAACATAAAAATAAAATAAAAATGCTATAATCGTCATAATTTTTTAACCAATAAAGAAAAAACGTGGAAATACCTCATTAAGGGAGAAGTAAAATGCTATGTCACGTGTTATTACTTAAGCGCCCTTGAGGTGATTTTTCACAAAAACGGCGCCATATAAATCGTCCAAATATTATTATTATTATTATTAAAGAACCCTTGTGAATTACTTAAAGATATAATTTTTTTTTAAATAATTTCATTGATTGATGACAAGGAAACTTTATTTTTAAATATTATATTTTATTTTAGTCAAACTTATTAATAAAAATTATTTATTTTTACCTTAATGAGTAAAACCTCAAATTGTAATATTTAATTAAATTAAGACAATATTAGCGAAACTCAATCAAAAATCTGAAAACAGAAAAATCAGAAAAAAGATATGGTCACATCTAGGACTTGAACTCAGGACCTTCGCCTTCCCGGGGCGCAACCCTCTACCAACTGAACTAATGTGTCCCTATCCAATTTAGTCATATTTAACCGTTTCATACTGCGACTAAGAATTACCAACATTATCTTAATTTTTCTTAACGCATATTTTTATTGGCAACTATCATTATGTATTGTTAGAGCTGCAGAATGTAGGAATGGATTTAAAATCGACGAGAGATGAGTCATCAGAGAGCAGGAGTAGGTCGTATCCACATGGATGAAACATAAAACATCTGCCTCGTGTTCTAAATGCATTCATTTGAACCAAGGTTCAAGCAGTATCAATTAAAACTTGAAGAAAACATAAAAAAACCTCCGAGAAAGCTTATTTTTTTATCTGTCTCAAGGATTTCTTTCGTGTTTTAATAATGCAGTATGTTGAAATACAGAAAGCTCTCAGACAACAATAGACTCGAAGAATTTAAACGTCCTAACAAAAAAGATGTCTCGGAAACAGAATCGTGCCTAAATCGCCATATGCCGAAGACTAGTCAATTATAACTGAGTTCCTAGACGAATGTAAAAAAAAATGGTCACAAAAGTAAACCTGTATTTCTCGTCTTATTTTGCAATAGTGTTCTCGTGATGTTTCACCATATCGCTTGGCAACAGCTTCTCCACCAGTTAAACTTCCAGCAGTTAACCGACTCCGAAGCGCTTAAAAAATCCAGCCAAATCCCGTACATCTCGCGTCGCCTCTCGATCAAACAAAACTCACCGCTTACTGTACCTATACAACTCACCGTTTCGCTATCAAACTCACTAAATGTTGCTAAATACATTAAGCTCAAACGATAAGAGTTTAGGCCACGTTAGACGAGTGTTTAGAGTTTGTTAATATTTTATGAAATATTTTGTAATAATGTCGAGCCATCAGACTTCCGATTCATGTGCCAAAATCACGTTCAGGTTCGATTTCAGCGCAAATCTATAATACATGGACATAGTTTTTTATTAACCCCTCAGATAGTGTCTGGATAATTTTTTATCTTTTATAGTTCGCGTTTGAATCTAATAATCATACATAAATATAGCAGCCAATAAAATATACGTTAAGAAAATGAACCCAGGAAAATAAAGGTAATATTGGTGGTTCTTAGTCGAAGTATGATACAGTTAAAAACGACCGAATCGGATATCGACACCTTGGCGCAGTGGTTAGCGCAGTGACCCGGAAAGCCGAAGGGGGCATACATTAATTACGTGAGCTCAAAATGGGAAGGAAGTCAATAAAAATCTCACGTCGAATTCAATGGGGGGGAGTAATGGGATAGGATGGGGCGGGATGGGTTTCTCTGGGGCTCCGCCCACGTTGAACACCCCCCCTAGCTACGCCACTGATCTCACGTAAGGAGGAGGTGGGGTCGCACCAAATCTCACTTAATATCACCAAGGGGGGGAGGGGGGGGGGGGACCACCGAAGGTCCTGGGTTCGAGTCTTAGAGGTGCCAATATCTTTTTCTAATTTTTCTATTTGCAGATTTTCGATTGAGTTTCGCTAATATTATCTTCATCTAATAAAAAACAAATTTACATGAAACGACAAAAAAGTGAGTTGACGATAAAATTTATAATACATTTGTCTAATAATGTGTGCGTTTTTATTTTTTCGTTATCAGTAATTTTACTTATAACAAACGTAAGGTGAGCCGTTATTAAAAAATATATATTTGCATTAAAAAATATATATATTTTAAAAATTGCATGTTTATTTCGAATTATAAAATTGTACGCACATTTCATCAACTTTCAAATACAACTTTTAGTTTTCGGATGCGTTTAGAAATGTTCCATTTATTTGGATTTTATGAGAGAGCCGAAATATTTTGACCTACCGACAAAATAGGCTCGAGGCTTGAGTGGCAAATAAATGTTATTAGAAAGCTATCTCAAAATTGCCATCCCAATGTTAGTCATACATCTGGGTTCGCCTGGAATGAGCATTTTAAAAATTCAAGTAAATTATCTCAAAGGAAATTGACAGTATACCCTAAAAATAAACAAACATTTCACTAATTATTATAAGCAATATTTATTAGCCTGAAACACTCATCTACATTGAAAAACTATCCCGAGAAAAGATACATGCCGCCGACGGGACTCGAACCCGCGTCCTTCTGATATCCGGTCAAATGCTCTACCATTGAGCTACGTCGGCTTATCTCCTACCAGCCAAATAATTCAATATATATTAGTGTTTCATTCAACAATTACTGCTTATTATATTTTTCCACCTGCAAACAACCAACTTTATTTATGTGAGAAAGGCATTGTAAGTGCTAAATCTCTCATTAGGTGGCGTCGAGACAAATTATGTCTATATTTTTTGGTGCAATACTTTAACTCGTCAAAAATTTTTTTTTTTTTTTAATTGATAAACTATTGTTTAAGACCAGATTTTTATGCATAGAACTAAGGGTAACTATTAGTAACTGTGCTATGCATAGCAATCTTGTCTTAAACATCAGTTTATCAATTAAAAAAATAATAATAAACATTTCACTAGTCACAAAACTGGGTTGTTTTTAATTTATATTAATACTAGCACAGACCCGTGAAAAATCACGGGATATTATAAGAGTACGATTTGTGAAGCTGTATGATCACTGCCATTCGGAAGGAGAAATTTACCTATCGAATATTAGTAAACCTGAAAAATTACGACATGTATCATAAAAGAATTAAGAATTCGTAAAATAATTTTAGTACCTACTGTATCGCTTACCTGATTACATGATCAGTAAGTAGTTCCATTAAGTATTTCCAATTTTGAAAATTAAAAGTTCACTGAACTTGAATAATGTTACGCATTACACAGAAATATTTCACATAATTTACGCATGCATTAATAACCGAAATGAATATGTTTAATTATTATTAATGTATACGTTGGATCAGAATCGTAAAGCTTCATTAATTTGATTTGCATTGAGATTAATTCAAACAAGATGCTCAATTTGTCCATTAACATACATTATCTGCTAAAATAATCGACAGATTCTCAATGTAAATGTTAAAATGGTGTGGCTTCAGTTATGAGTTTCTGATAGCGCGGGGTCAACAACACACCTGCAGATGCCGGGTACCGGGTGCCGGGTATCGGGTACCCGGTACAGTGGTGCGGCCAGAGAAGTTTGAAGATTTCTCCTGACAGTAATTCCGGTACTCGGAACTTCTGTCATTTACATTTGGAAAGGTTCAATGCTTTCTCTAAACACAGCGCCGACAAAAGTAACGCCTAAGTTATTATATATATATATTTACACATCGGCTCCACACAGAATACCCTGAGGAAAAAAATATCTCTTCAAGGTCTATGTCATCTTTGGAGATGCTGTGTGAAGGGTATTTTTAGGAGAGGAAGTTCTGAGAAGGAAAAGGGTATGAAGGGTGGGTGGGAGTGATGGACATATGAATCAACCCCTCCCATCGCGGTGAGGCGATGTTCCGAGAGAGCCCTGCCGGAGAGATACCAGTCTCTCCCGTAGCGGCCTACCACGCAGTTGGTGGGTAGATGCCTCCGCCGCCAAGATCCGGACAAACCTCACCCCATGAATCCGGGCACCTCTTGCAAGCCACCAAACGTAACAAACCACTTGGGGGACCTATGACAGAGGTGCAGGTCCCATACCCGCCTCCTAAATTATACATACTTTAAATAGTTCAAAGAAGATACTCAAACCTGTATTAATCTTAAATTAAATTTCAACCGTACAGAGGCTAGGGTATCAATACTATCAGATCAGATGCACACAAATCCTCTGCATTCATAATTCCCTCGTCCTTAGTCAATGACAATCTGATAATAATGGAAACATTATTTCTATTTTCTCTGTTTTTCTTCATATCATTTCTGCGATGCGACGTTACATTACACATGCATTACAATAGATATATTATACCTTCCACACAGCATTGGAACCAAGGGAAATTATGAAGGTCTCATATGTGGAATTAATATTAACAATTATAAATAACATCAAAAGCTATTTGTATAAAACTAAAAAGGTTTTTTAAAAATTATGATTGTATAATTTTACTTAAGAATTTATACGTTTTTAATTCTGAATTAATTATAAACTTATGATCGCTCTTGATTTCTTACAAAACACAAACTATTATCATTAATCTTTAAGACCGTGAGAGAAAAGTTGGTCTGGTCTAGTTTTGGGCTATTTCCGAATAATTAAAAACAAAATAAAATTATGGAAATTTGATACAAAACAAAAAACTATCAAAACAATGGTAATGGTTTCGCAAATGTTACAACTGTGACATAAAAATAAGTATTTAAAACAAAATATTGATTACCACTTCCACCAAAGTTAAAGAAACAGATATTTATTTAATGTTCAAGTTTTAACCCACATAATTTATATTAAAGTTCGCTGAAAGCAGCGTGGAACAGTCGTGCCTATTTTATTCGCAGTTCTTTTTTCACGCATAAACGTGATCGGGTTATTTGAGTTGCAAAAACGTAAGAAAAAGCTTTTAATAATGCAATAATATGTTGTTGCTATCCACCTGTATAGTTCAGTAGAAAATGCATGAAGTAACAGTATATATCCATCATGAATACATATTAAATGTAGTAGGGCGTTAAAATCAAATATAGGGCGGGTGAGATTAATAGTTATCTGGCGTTTTGATTGCTTACTGATTCGGTTAAAGTATAGCAGCCCAACCGAAAACAGTGGCTTAGCGATCGCATTGATCAGTTGGGCAGTCGTTTCAGGAACTTGTTATTATCTTTGAAAAGATGGTGACTGTGTTGTCCACCTATTTATGATATGATAACTTTAAATAATTGGATACAAAACGTACATTTTTCGTTAACAATATTCTCCATTGGGTTGAGTCGTTTACTAAAATTTAACGTTGGGAGATTATTAAGTTATAATTTTAAAAAGCTGGTATGGAGAATAAATAACCTTTCTCAGGGGGGTTAGAAAACAATTGGAGGAAGAGGAGCAAAACCAAACCGGTAATGAAGAGAACATTGTTCTCGAAACTTAGAGATTTTTATGTCTAATATAGTTTTGTAAACAAAGTAATGTGACTTTAATCCATTAAAATAAATTTTTAAAAAAGTACAATTATTTTTTCCGACTGCCGGAAGTTATAAGCAGTCGAATCAAGCCCTTTTGCAGCGACCTAATGATGTATGGTATAGATTCAAAAGTATGGGGGCTCAAAAGATTTCCAATGCGGCGGGTTATGTGAAACCACAAACTTATAACTATAAATTTCTATTTTTTGATCTACCTTTAACCCACTGTTTATATGTTTATTATTTTCTTTTGTTAACTTTGTGTACTAATGTAATTTATAAACTATTGTAAACTCTTTAACTCATATATTTTTCTATGGTCGATTTCATCCTTATATATGGTATTCGAACTTGGGGACATGCAAGCACTACTTACATTAAATATATTCAAAATTTACAAACTGCTATAATAAAAAAAATTGTCACAACAAATATTTACAAACAGAGACATAACTTAAAACTACTATATACTTACAATAAAAGGTCTCCACTGGTTCACTACTATTATGGATAATATGGTTGAAAGCCCTTACAAACACCTACTTGTACACAAACATACCACAAGATTTAGAGAATGAAAGGGCCTAAAAACACCTCGAATATTAAATAAATATGGAAGCCGTACTCTTGAATATCTAATAACAGTGATTTTCAATAAAATCAATAAAAACATAAAATTTGAAAAAAATGAGAGACTATGTCCTAAAATGATAAAACTATGGTTAATGAACGAAAACTCCATGTATCTTTGAATATCTTAATATAGCTGCCTACATATCTTGTTATTAGGCAGGTATATTGAAATATCTTATGTATTTATAGATGTAAGTTAAATTATCTAATACTAGCTGGGTTACCCGGCTTCGCTCAGGACAATAAGATAGTGTTCTGGAATGTTGCACAATGATGTTCCCGATTCCCTATTCCTGATCATTCCACGACATACTCCGCCACTCCTTCCACAACTTTCTACAGCTCTATGGAAACTTCTAGAACTTTCCGGAAGACTGTTCTAGAAATTTCAAGAGGGCGAAACTTTCAGCCCTTATATCTTTAAAAGCATGCCTTTTAGGTAAAAACGGATACCCTTATTCCCTAGGGGGGATAGAGGTCTACCACACCATATAACTCCCTTGATCGAACCGGGACTCGTTTCTGAGTTTTTGCGAGCTGCACGTTTTTTTGGACTTTCTTTTATAATATATTCCATATATTCAAATAAATAAAATGTTACTCCTTACATGTCCTTTCCCGTGCGTTTCCCTCCAGCGTTCCACTTCCACCTTCCCCACCACCGCTCTCCCGCTCCCTCGTCCCGCCAACCCCCCTGGCACTGCATTTCTTGACTCCTCTCCCGCCCGGCCCGTAGCCGAAACTTTTTTCTAATACTAACAATTTTAAACTCGTGATATCTTTCTAATTAAATATTCGAATTGAAAAATTCAAAAAGTTAAATAAAGGTATTAAAGCTGTCTTGAATATGAAGTAATTTATTTTGATAAGGATTAAAACCAAGAAACAAATGAAAAGGCTCTTATTTAAATTAAATTTTAAAAATAAAAGAATACTTATTGTGGCATAACCATAATAATTAGACATATGCTGTCGCGACCTTTTTTGTAAATAATAATGTTTTCTATAAAGTCGTAGTACATTATTTTATTCTATCATCAATAGTTTTCGCAGCGCACGCGATTTAAGGAATATTTTAGGTATTTTTTTAACACCCTGGGTTACATTATTGAAGTTTTAGTAAGGATGCCTATTTTTTTTTAAAATATAATATAGCCTATGTCACCCAGGGATAGTGTAGCTTCTCAACAGCCAAAGAATTTTTCAAATTGGTTCAGTAGTTTCGTAGCCTATTCGATGCAAACAAACACACAAACAAACAAACAAATATTACCTCTTTATTTAGTGTAGTAGATTACTATGTGATCTATTCTAATGTTTCCTTAAAACTATAAATGTATTCACAAATATTTTCTTAGATATTATATTAAGAATGTTTAAATTGTTAGAACCTGCAGACAAGCTGCCATATGACAGCTTTGTGGGTCTACTCAAATTCTTGTACAAAATGTCTTTTGTTATTTAATAAATAAATAAAAAAAATAACACTCAACATGCACTTTCCTAGTTATAAATATTGCAAATTTCGTTCAATAAAGATACGAGATATTATTATTTTATTTTTTTTAAAACATGAATACCTCACAAGAGTCCCAGCTGCTCCTATCTGGAGCCAGTGAGACCATGGCATCCCCAATTGAGGTATGAAGGAGATGGGAAAGAGGAAGGTGGGGAAGTACCTGGCTATTCAGATCTGGTCACCAAAAATTTCAAGCAACGTTTCAATTATGAATGGTGGTCTTACACCAGGGCGGTGCTGAGAGTATCGTATTCTGAAAGAGCATGCCGCAAATATGTTATATATTATTTTTAAATGAATTAATTGTGAAATAACACTAGTTATTCAAATAAAATTTATTTTTCGCACGCCGGGATTCAATCCCACGACCTTCGGATTACGAGTCAAGAGCCTTACCCCTCTCAACTATGGAGGCCGTCATTATTACTAAGCCACTGGAAAACGAGTTCAATTATAATAGACCTACTCAACTATATAATCAAATGCTCTTAGGGCCATCCTAGAAAATAAGGTATGACTAAGATAAATGTATTTTTAATGGTTCGGGCATCAGAAGAGTGGTATGTTATTACTTCCATAATCCACATATTAACCCAAAGAAACATTTTATGGATAGTCATAATTTCATACGTCGTTGGAAGAGAGGATTTCCAAAAGAACAACTTTTGTAAATAGCCAAAAAAGATAAAATAAAGTAATAAGTCAATGCTGGCGAAAATAGGCGAGTGTCGCGGGATGGTATTTGGAGTAGAAGAAGAGAAGACATAAAAACTTCGAGCCAAATACTATAATTTCTAAATACTAGGGTGACCAAAGCTTTTCCTAAATATTCAATATTTATTAAATTGGGAAAATAAAAACACAACGGGGTTTTCAAAATATTAAAAATTTCATAAAAATATAGGAGAAATTTAAAAAAAAATGATAATTAAATTACGTGGAAAATAAAATGATTTAAAAACATCATAGATATACGTAGTTGAAATTATTGTCATCTTTGGAAGGAAGGTGGCAATGGCCGAATTGGTATAGGTTCGATTCCCAGTTGCGACCATTATCTTTATCATTTTTCTTTCATATATTCGTTTAGATGAGATTATTAGTGTTATATTCTTCTTCAAAGAAATAAAATTATTTAAAAATGAACAAAACATGTAACACAAAAATGTTTTCCGAAAAGCGTTAACTTAATTTAATTCTCAAAATAGAGAGCGGATAGGCTACGGAAAAGGATTGAATATATTAATTAATTTTTAAATTTTTTTTTAATATGTGATTTAATAATGGAAGAAATTAAGAATGGGTAGAGGAGGGATTTAGTGTGTATTTTAACAGTGAAGTTATTTTACAGTTTTTGTGCTATGTTGATTTTTACAAAACTGGCTCTTAAATCTCTGGGCCATGGTCATTGGGATAGCGGGATAGCCTAATAGATAGTGAGAAGTAGAGGGACGGAGAATAATTGAAAAGTAATTGGCTTTACATGGTGCCCGGAAACCAGTGAAGTGGTAGAAGAGGGAAACTGGCGAATCCACATCAAATTTGGAGTCGATTTTCCGCCTGCTATAACTTTTTGAGGTAAATCAAAATTAAGTTTTGGAGTAATTCGAGTCCGAAGATGGATTTCTACGGGGTTACACTATACTAGTCATAACGAGAGGTCTTACGTGAGATCATCGTTTAAATATCTTCTGTCGTTTTCGTTTTGATACAAGACTCGTGAGAAAAAAGAGTGTCGTCGATGACGTGCGTACGAGTTCTCACCGTTAATAGAATATCAACGGTTTATTGTCCATTAAAATAATTGGAAACGTAGACTCGGTTCCGAAGGTTTTTTTTTAACCCTGTAAATGCCAATTTAAAAAAAAAAAAAACATAAAATGTGTTGTAGATTCATAATTTTCCCGCTTTCACCACTAGTTTCCGGATACCGTGTATAGATTTATGTAGTTCTTAAGAACAATTTCAAACTACCATTCGACTTTTAATGGTGGCATCACAATTTGAAACCATTGTCAAATTTGGAGATCGAAAGATGATTTTTACTTGATAGTAATGTTAATATTCGGATACAATGATGAATATCTTTGTTTGTTTACCTAAATTGAACCGGAAAAAAACACATTTTACGATTTGAAAAAACTTCCAATAAGTCCTTGTAATCCAATCTTAAAACCACCCAACCGTGGCCCAGTGGGGCACTTCAATAAACATGACTCGAGAAAATTGATTATGTTATTATTTATTATTGGTCTCTCCATTCAGTTCCGTGGACGAATTACACTCTGTGTACCACTGTGACTGAAGTACAAAAAATGTGAAACTCGATAGGTAAAGCGCTGGCCTAGTGCCACTGCGCCCAGTTTCCCATTGAAAAGGCCCTGGGGCCTGAAAAAAATTAGGTGTCTAATTTGACCGTGACGACTGCACGATCTTTACACCATAAATATACTTTATGTTGATTGATGACTGCTTTATTGTCGCTCTTTATACAATTTAACAGGAAATTTTAATAACTTTGTGAGTACATGTTGGGATATTTCAATTGTAGGCTGGAGTCAGTACTGTAAATGCCCTGAATAAGGCACGATGTGTTTTAATGACAACAAAATATAATATATGTGATATGTATGTATACATTTACCAAATAACCACGAATATTTTAATTGGGAATAAGCATACGTTTCTTATCGCTATAATGCTGCAGCTCTTACAAAAGATGAGATACACAATGTACGTAGATCTGTTTCCTTCAACGGAAAACAGTGATTATTTTCTTGCTCTTTCACACACCGCACCGTGACGTCTCCGTAGATCACTACAATCTCTCCGATAGATCACTACAATAATACTATATTAAAAGTATGGAATATAGTTACAAGGATAATATTGAAATGTGGGTGAATTCCAAAAATTTAAAATCTTCAAATGTCAATACGTTGATGGTTGTGCTTCTGTTCTTAAACATATAATGCTGCAGTTATTTCTTATATACTAAAAACGTAAATAACATCAATCGACAATGAGACAAACGGTGAACGTATGTCTGCACCCATCCGAAGGAAACATACAATCATTATCATACATACGTATAAAGAACAGTCACACGTATTTTACGTGTCTCGTCTTTTGTCTCACCATTATTGTGTAAGAAAGAGTTGCAGCATTATAGCAATAAGGAATTTACGTGCATTGCCTTTTTGCCGTCACCGTGAAGCTTCATGGTAATTATAAAAGCGCTCATTGAATAACGTATTTATAAAATTGGCTGAATAATTTAAGGTTTAACAACTTTTATTATTGGTTTACTAGCCAACTGATCTTTGAAACGTTAAATTATTACTGGTTGTTACTACATTAAAATTATTATCCTTGTGGTTTAAATTTTGATTAAAAAATGTTTTATTATATTGTGCCGCGTTATTATATCAAAGGTACTTATGTAAAATTTTACTTTCATGACTACAGTGTTAACCAAAAAAGTCGTATAAAGGCTGCAGTAGTATATAGGTAAATAGGAAAAATTATGTCATATAATTCTTATACACTGACATCATTATTGAAGGACAATGTCTACGTCGACAGGGATAAATTCACAATCAATTCAATAGGTTTATTAATAGGCATTGAAAACTGGTTAGCATTTTCTGAATGACCCTGTACTCTTCAATGATTTTCACGTTACCGCAGATACACGGTGATGCTAAATATATTTTTTATAAATAAAACTTACAATGTAGGCAAAAACACGTAAGGATCTTATTAAAAAACAACATTTTTTGATTATAAGAACATTTTTTAATATAAACGTAAATTGGGTAATGCGCATTTTAAACCCGCGACAAAATATCCCCGACATAATATCCCCAACAAAATTTCTTACGGTCAAAACATACTCCAATAAAATATCTACTAAAACCTAACCTAACCTTACCTAACTTTACAGGATGTCTGTATTATTTTTGTCCCATTTTACTATTTTTGAACAGTAATTTATGTCTTTCCAGGATGTCTGCATTATTTTTGTCCCATTTTATTATTTTGGTCCCATTTTACTATTTTTGAACAATAATTTATTGTCTTTTTAGGATGTCTGTATTATTTTTGTCCCAGTTTTTGTTAGGTTAGGTTAGGTTAGGTTCTAGTAGATATTTTGTTGGGGGATGTTATATCCGTAGAATATTTTGTCGGGGACATTTTGTCGCGGTATGAAAATTCGCGGAATCCATAAATTGACCTACAATCGATTAGAAATTTGTAAGGGTCACTTCTCTTGTGTGGTCAAGAAAACAAAACAACAATAAAATAAAAATAATAATTAATTTGTATTTGATAAAATAATGTTCAGCAATATCAAAAAGTATACCAACGTCAACGACACAAGAGCAAGTTTACAAAACTAACTTACTTTGCTAAGTTACGTCTCCTTTCCAATATAAATACGAAAGTGACACTCAGTTATGACATAAAAAATTTAATGGAGATTTAGGCCGATTTTCGTTTTAAGTAAGATGTAATAAGCTTATTTTTTATGACTGTACCAAGCGGTACGTATCTTGTTTGATAAAGAAAACTTTAATAACAAATAATTTTAAAAAATTATAAGAAAAACTCTCTTTTTACAACTTTTGAAAGTTATTCCCATCAATGTGATATAGGTATATTATTGAAGAAGAAAATAGCAAAAAAACGAGTGTGCTTTAGACCTCAGGACTGAAGTAAAACTTCACTAACTTTCCGATATTCTTTTCGTGGCTGCGGATGAAATCGAAAAAAAATGAACGCGCGTTCGCCTCCAATTCTTGCTCACAACTGCCGGCTGTAGTGGAATAAAATGCATTTTGCTGCGTAAAATCTCTCTCACAACTACCGTTCGTCTCGTTTTTCGTAACGCTCTCGTCATGCCTTCGCCAGCTTACCCCCCAAGTCAAGCGTGCGTAAAGAAATTTTACTTCAATAATAATCTAAACGAAAATATGAAATAAAACAAGACACAGAAAAATAGAAAAAGACAATGGTCGCAACTGGGACTCGAACCCAGACCTCTCGTCTAACCGGGACGTGCGCATTTACCAATTTCGCTATTGCCACCTTCTGTCAAACCGTCATATTTGTCAATCTCATATTTCAAATTTTAGAATTAACAATATTATCTTCAACTAATTTTTTTTTCCATATTACGGTAGTTGCCCATAATATGGAAAAAAAAAGAATTTGTTACAAATATTTTAGTCAAGTTGCGTACCTATCTTTCATATTGTATAAAGTTTAGCCATCTAAACTATCATCACTCCCAAATTATATATATCAATGAGTTTTTTTATATAATACTTGTCCGCCATGGAAACTGCATTGGGGGTCGCGATCTTTGGAAATTAGGAAACTCAAGAAGAAGGTATCTCTTCAAAAGATTGAGACGTTGAGAAGATATGTATTGTCGTATTGCATTGGTAGTACCTGATCCCAAACCTAAATGTAACTTCATAAATTAAAAGAAAAAAATTTCCAAGTAATTTCGTAAGTTTTAACATGGCCTTGTAAAGATGCAAAAAAGATAAGTGTGTGACTTCGGAACCATCTTATACAATCAAAACCACAAGGCTTAACGTCAGTAGAACATGGTTTTCGTTGCCAGCTTTTTGGTAAGTCATTACCATAACTGGGTCAATTGTTTAATGGTGTTCTTTGGTTCACCTCTGCGGATCAACGAACTTTAGTCCACCGGCCGTACTGGGCAGCACTGAGCCGCACTGGGCCGCTGTGAGCTGTGAGCGACCAAGTCACGGGGTTACGCCTTTAACGTTCGTTACCGAGAAACAATAACTCATTTGTTTTCGAAACTCCGACACGCTGTGACGTGGCCACAATAACTTCACCGACAAAGAGCGATTTGCGGGAAAATGTAGTTTCGGCAGTAAACTCATTTTGGTTTGGCGAGACGATTTTTACGACTTTTCGCGTAATCATGTTATTTTTACGGGACATTTTGGCCTGTGAACTCCAGATTTTCTCGAAATGGACAGACGAAAATGAAGTTTCGAATACAAAGTGATGAATTAATAAAGATTTTGACACAGTTTCAAACAACTTTAATCATAGACATATATTTTAAATAACTTAACACCATATAAATTTGAACAATTTTGAAAATATGTAAAAGTTTTTTGAACAATGGAAAATTGATTTTTTTTATTTATTTTATAAATTCAATAATATTATTATTTAATGTTTATAAACAGTTTATTATAAACGAGATAAATACTAAAGATTCAATCTGAAATTCTAAAAGGCTTATGATGACTTATTATGTTTCCACAGTGGGTAGTGGTTATTTTATCGAATGGTAGTCACAGTATCTCCAGTCATTTGAGTCTTGCGAGATCAATACATCATATACTTTGCGTATGTACGAAGCCATCTAGAGTTTGCGTCAACTGTGTGGTCTCCATTTTATGCAGTACATATAAACAAAATTGAATCGATTCAGAAAAAATCATAAAATACCTTTCTTACAAATCGCACAATCGATTTAATAATTATCTTGATGCAAAAAATTTCTTCAAAATTGATGCATTGAGTGTACGCAGACAATTCTCAGTTGCGATGTTGCTATATAAAATCGTAAATAATATAACCGACTGTCCTGAATTATTGAACAGAATAGATTTTCAAGTACACGGCACACACGATCGTGTAATATTTTAAAAAAAAAACACTGTAAAACAAATTCAAACCAAAATGCTTGCCTTATAAGACTGTGTTCAACATATAATAAAATTTTCTCTGATATATATAGCTTCATTTGTAACGAAAGTAAATATAAAAAATTCTATCAAAAGTGTATTAAAAGGTATTAAATGAGCACAAAACTGCATAAATCTAATGATATATTATGTATTATTACCTTCCATCTGTTATATGTAATATCTTTTAATGTAATATCTTTTAATCGTAAGATTACTGTTTAATTTCTAGATACACAATGTAATAGTACGAGATACGAAATCTATAATTGGTTTCTCAGTCAGGTAAATTATACATGTATAAATTAATCATTGTTGTAAACTGTTGATTTCCCTAAAATAAAATAAAAAAAATAAAAAAAATTATAAGTCCTTAAATGAAGGATACCTATAATTTCCACTGTAAATCAACATTGGTTTGAAGATATTAAAAATAATAAAATGCTATTGACCCCAAGATGTGCATAGGAACAGACCTTTTCATTGAGCACGTAAAAAACTCACGTTGAAAAGGGTGTAATTCGGTACCCGTTATGAGTATCGTTTCGAACCGAATCCCAGCTGTTAGTTAAACATCATATCCACCGGGATATCCACCACCTGGAAAGCCGATTTTCCATAAAATGTACGTTAAGTTGCACGTATACCCCTGTTTGGTGTCAGAGCGGGTTCGGGGCTTGGCCCGCTGAGGGTGGGTACGGTTGTTGGGTGGTGGGTGGTGGGTGGGGAGGCGACCTCCGCCTTCAGCCTTCAGCGGTGAATGACCTGCGCGAGCACCGGATAGTTTACGTAATAGCCGCGCCCGATTTTCCTCCTTGCTCCGCAGCGTTTTGCTGGTTTTCCACCTGACCACATGGGCCGGACCAACAGACAAATAAGACCCATGATAAGCGAGGTTTCTCATTTTGCCGACCTAAAATCTGTAGCATTTTTATGCTTAGTGTTTCGGCTGTCAATAAAGCATTACCATTCTATATCGAGTCTATCACAATACTATACTAGTAGTTACGTGAACTTACGAGAACTTCGCGTAACGTTGATAATTCCGACTTGACGGATTGCAACAATCGCAACGCTCACGCGCTCTGGCGAAATAAAAATGCGAGTTAAAACTTCACTTCGAACGCTCAGTCGACAAGGTGTCCGGGGTTAACGTTAACTTAATTAGGGAGATTATTCTACATGACAGTATCTACAAATAATCAATAATAACATAAAATTTAAAAAAAAATGGTTTTTCTTCATATATTCAATAACATTAGTTATTATTTAACTCATAAAAAAGCAGTTTATTTATAAACAAGTTCTGCTGTTATTTATTTATTTATTATTAAATTATTTTTACACGTGACAGCTGTTTCGCCTCCAGAGGGTGGCCTTTTTTTAAATTGATAATAATACTATTAAATACACAAAATATTTTTTTTAAATTCAAAGAGAGTTCTACAAATTATACATACCTGACGAAAACCGGAGAACCAAACGAAAGGGAATTGATGTGCTAAAAAATCTCGAGCGATATATGTAAAGTATTGCTTTACTCAAAAAGAAGAAGATGGAGAGATAAGTAAATACGAATGTTGAGAGAGCGCGCTAATATTTAAAACGTTAAAATTTAAGGGACAATTGTGAAAATGCATAATAAAACACGACTCGTTTAAAATAGAGCAAAAATCTCGTGGGGAACATCTAAAATAGCATTTAAAGAAACACTGTGGATTTTTTCATACATATAACTTCTAAAATAAGTGAAAAAAACATGTTTATAATAATTTTCGGAGCATACTTTGCGATTTTTTTCTATCGAGAAATTTCATATAATTTGCGTTTCAGCATGGAGAACGTTTAGATATTGTCTCCAATAATAACTTTTTTTTTTAGCTTAAAAACCTCAAATGTTTGGGAGATATGTAAGAAATCGGTAGAAATTCGGGAGACGGCGGCTTAATAATGTAAAGAAATGGATCTATTGAAAAAAATATATTTCGCTTTTGATGGTGTTTTATTTTTTTATTAATAAAACATACTCACAGGTCTTTTTTACGGAATTGGATGAATGTATGAGAAGTTGCGCCGCGTGCCGGGCCTGATACCGCACAACAGCCTTGCGAGCGGCATTCACTAATGAAGCGGTTGTGGTGACGCTGACCTAATGGGTGCGTGGTTCAACTGACTGGTTTCCTACCAAGCCTACCTCATCAACTCGTTATTCAATTATAACTATTTGCTATTTGCACTTCTTTACGTGCCTACGTACTTACTACGCATTCCGCCCGCGCAGGCCCGCGCCCGTACTACATAATACACTCTACACCTCATACATCATACACTATGCGCTACGCAACACATTTTTCCATTTTATTAGAGCTATTTTCTAAGTAAACTGCTGTTTCATATAAATCATCTCCTTAGATTACAGTATAGTTTATTTCTTTTTTTACTTAAAAAAGAAAGACAAACTTTCCCGGGTTACGAATAACCCGACAATATTTAAAAATCTCCTACTACCACAATAGTGGTGCCAGCAGAGGAATCGAACATGCGACGCCGGGTGGGATCCAAACGAGATACCAACTCAGCCACTGACTTTTATCAGATTGCCCACAAAAACGAATTTCAAAATTTCCTGATAATTACAGATCTACCTATGTAGTATGCAAATACAAGAAGAACTCGAAAGAGAACAAGTTTCTTAATAACTCAGGTATGCCTCATACCTCATACGTATGCCTAGTAATGTTACACTGTCGTGTAAACAAACTTATGGATCCTAACTAACTAACTAACTAACCATCACGCCGTTTCCCCGCAGGGGTAGGCAGAGAGGACGGACCGCCACACAACTCGGTCTTGGCACACACTCTTTGCCTCACTCACATTCATACATCGTCTCATACATTCTCTTCTATTATTCTCACTTTTGACATGGCCCGACTCAAGTATCTGATTCACTTGATCGTGCCATGTCTTCCTCGGACGTCCACGACTTCTTCTACCATTCACATTTGCGTCGTATATTCTTCTTACACTGCTTTCTTCGTTCATTCGCTCTACATGCCCAAACCATCTGAGGGTACCTTTCTTAATCTTACTCATTATACATACATCAGACTTACATTATTTGCAGATATCGTCATTTCTCACACGATCATACATTGTTTTACCACGCATACGCCTCAGGGATCTCATTTCAAAAAAATACAATATATTGTTTTTTAATTAACGTTGGTTTCACCTGCCGCATATTTTGAAATGGTAAGTGTTTTTCTCCTTTTTGCACTTATTAGATTGGAAACAAAATATCGTAATTACCTTTTAGTTCAACACATGTTATATATGACCGGATAACTCAGAATAGCGCAACTTCAAGACCTTTTAAAAGTGATGAAAAAACAAATTGTTAAATAGTTTACGTTAGGTTAGGTTATGGGCTTTTTTTCAAAAAAAATTCATAAATTTTAATGAATTTTCAAAGAGGCATTGATTCTGAGTTGTCATGCAACCATGCCATAAACTTGTTCTTATGTTCATGTAAAAGATTTTTTGTAATTTAATTTAAACATTTTTTTCCATTTTTTAAATTTCATTATTATGTTTCAAATCATATTACTGCTATGAACATAACTTTGTATTGTCTTATAATAAAAATTGTATTAAAAAAATACTCATAATTTTTTACGACGTATGTTATATAATATTCAAAATTCTATATTTCAAAACTTGCTTTTGTCAGTTACCATTGGAGACCATGTTAATACCCGAGCAGCTTAATTAATTGACCACATAATAAAAATGCATACACGCTCTTCCATCTTTAACAATCAATACTTGACATTGTACCAGACAACGCACACTGGCAATATTAAATAAATATAGTCATAAACCTACAGTTTTTAGGTTATTCCTCTAGGTTAGGCCTCTGACAATCCTTTCAAACGGACCGTTTTCTGGACCTTTCCTTTCCTTGAACCGGGAAACTTGTTCGTTAAGTCAGCCATTATTCACGGCTGAATGGGGCGAATAGATACATGATTGCCGTTAAACGAGTATAGATTTATTGAACCGGTGAATAGATTGTAGTATTTCATTCAACTCACTAAGTTACGTCATATTTAAATAGATCATATAATAATTATGATTAATTGCTTCCATTCACCATTTTTTTTAAATCGTGGAATAAAAAACAGGTGTCATACTAATATCTGCTTTACCTTTAGTTACACCTGGCACAGGTAGGTAGTGATTAATTTAAAATTGTAATGTTTTATGACATATGCCTGATCTACATACATACATTATCATACGCACACAGTGTAAATTGTAGGCTAAATACTAATAAGTCAATAGGCCTAGAGCTATTTAGTCATATGAGAATATCAATGAATAATGCCTAAAATCAAACGTAATTAAATATTTTACTTTATTCTTACCTAACGATAATATAATCCCTCGATGTATGATCTATATCGATTTTAAACAAAACTGATGTCGACTCCTGGGCCCCAGGCAGTCAATGAATTTCATTATATTATGTTCAAGAAACTAACTACTAAGCTCAACTAATAAATGTTTTAACCCAAATAATACAAATATGTAACAAAATCAATAGAAATGAAAAACAACTCAAATCAAATAATAATCTTTGGATTGAAAAGACCAGAGACTAGAGCAGTGACGATCAACCTTTTTAGCCGGAAGGTCAAATTATACATTTTCAATTTGTTCGCGGGCCGCAGGGGGTAGTGTACTATTAAATTCGATAAATCGGTATTTCTTTAATAAAACAATAATAGAGCCCCAAAAAGCGCCACAGGAGAAAACTTTATATCTCCAATACCAAATCAATAAGTGCTGTCGATTTTTATCATTCTGAAATATTTAAGAACCTAAAAAATACCTACTTGCAATTTTAGACACTTTTTGATTATTGTTCGGAAAGATAAACCAAATTTTTGGTATTTTACAATTCGGAAATATATAAAATGCATCAAACATAAATATTATATCCCAACAAAGATGTGATCTGAGGTCAAACCTTTGCCCTTTTCAGAATATGTAAGAATAATCTTATTATTTTGAGCTGCTGATTCAAAACTTTGAAGAAATATTTTTTGTAAAGAGGTTTTCCGCTAAACCCTTTTTCAAAACATAAGAAAAATCATTGAATATTCTTTAAAGCAATTTTTGGATATTTTATTTAGCCAATTGGGTAGTACGAAAAGGGTAGTGCGAAATGGGCTCGCGGGTCGCGGATTACTTATCACTGAACTAGAGGAATAACAAATAATATATTAGGGAATTTTTTTCAATTATTTTGTACGCATCCATGTTCGTATTTTGTGTTATCCACTGGAGCGACAGCGCAATTTAAAACTTTTTTCTCCGAGTGCTAGAGATTTTTGGTGACCATTTTGAATATTTTCCGCCCACATAAAAAAAATCGTTTCTCCGAATTTTAATATGGAGACATACAAACTGATTATAGTCCTATATATCCAATGAATTCACATATCTTTTTTCGATTATCACATATTCGATTTATATTAAAAATATAATAAAATCGTAAACTTCTACTAAATTACCCGTTGAATGGCAGGAAACCATATTTGTCCCAACGCACATAGGTCTTGTATAAAACGCTATAACTCCCTTACTACCATAGAGAGAAATATGTTCTAAACGGTGTTAGAAGGGGAAAACATCACGCTTTATATTCCAATCTAAAAAAATAGCCACCAAAAAAGTAAAATGTTCACTTCTATGTATACAAAGTTTTGAACGCAAATTGAAAAAAAAAATTTAAACTTCGGAATTTTTTATAAATTATTTTTACATAGATCGACAAAAATGTGAGATCACAAAATGTGTTTGTTAGACGTTTGTCTAATATAATATGTCTGTTTTTTTTTATTTTTTTTATTATCAGTAACTTTAGTTAGAAAAAACGTTAGGTGAGCCATTTTTAAACTTTTTTTATGCTTGTATGCAAAATTTTTATAATTAAAAAAATATATGTTTGTTTAAAATTATATAATTTGAAAGCGTATTTTATCACTTTTCTAAAACAGTTTTTAGTTTTTTAATGTGCTCAGAAACATTCCAAATATTTGAATTTTATTGTAAAGCGAAAATATTTTGACCATCTGAAAAAAATGCCAAATTTTTTAAGTGTTAAGGGAAAATTTGCCAAAATTGGCTGCAAAGCAATCCGAGGTACTTTAAATAGTGCCATGTTGTGGCATAAACCGCTTCAGTGGTTAAATAATAAATCAAACGTGAAAAAAGCAGACGCTTGTGCAGTAGAAAATTATTATTTTACTTTCCATCCCCTCAGCCGTTGGTTATTCCTATTTTTTTTCAATATCCTTGGTGTGGGTATTTTCTTTAAGTAAATTATTTCAGTCATGAAAGTAGTGCCTCGTCAGTTAAGCTTTGAATTTTACGAATTGAAAGTTATAATATGAAGTACTTGCGAAGCAATAAATGCTTACAGGTGTTAGTAACAAGAATAAGAATCCCGTAAGAGCTATAATCGGACAATCTCAGTGTTGGTACGCACGCATTATTCAACCAGCAATTAGAATGAGTCACTCGCGGAGCAAAAAATAACCTCAATTATTCATAAACTTATGGGTGTACCTAATGGTGATAGTAGACTTTTTATCACCACAAAGTACCTATGGTCAATTGAAATTCCGGATAAATTAATGTATTATTAAATTAATTTCGTAGTGTTTATTTAATTACTGTTTTTTAAGAAGAGTAAAACGTGACCCACAAGGAGGGAGGAACCACAAGAACTAATCTTACAATAATATTGATATTTATTATAATTTTTGTAAGATTAGTTATTGATGGTATTTATCTACATGATATTTTTTATTATTATTATTTATTCATTCCGGAATGTGAGAAAGTTAGTAATTCCGGAATGTGAGAAGGTTCGTGATATCCCACAAAGTAAATACCTACACCCTACAAATACGTAAGAAACCGCAAACAAAAAAAATACGTTATAATTTTTTTTAAATATATATGTAGAACAAAAAAATATGTTAAGTATGAAAAGGATTAAATTTGGATTTGAAAATCTAAAAATCTAAAATCATGAAAAATTGATTAAATTAATGGCCTTTTATATATTATTAAGAACACAAACAAATAAAGAAGCATGTCTGTACTACATATTTGCTATTCTATATATAGGGGATCTCATAGGGCACACCAAGAAGAAGAAGAAAAAGAATTATTCAGTTTGGTCAAGTATTTTGCATCAAATTCAAATTTAAGTTTTTTATGAAATAATAATAATAAAAATTGATAGCAAAAAAAAGAAAAACATTAACTATTTTAAGAACCAATGAACAAATTTAATAGACAAATGTTATTATCACCTCACATTTTTATCTTTTTATAAAAAAATATTATTAATAAAATTAAAATTACGCATTTTTCTCAAATTGCTATCGGAAACTTTGGTTTCGTAAAGGTCAACATTTAAATTTTTCTATGGTTAAATTCTAGATTTGAATACAAATCGTGGGGTTTTCTCTTTTTAAAAAGGTTTAGATCATATTTCTCACCATGAAAATTGAGATACAGTGATTTATACGAGACCTGTGTGAGCTGGAACTAATTCGGTCTCCTATTATTAAACGTGTTAATCATGCCACCTGGGTTCTTATGAGGGCTGCAAAACCAGAAACTCGCCCCTCCGTGAAACCAAACTCAACAGTAGGTAGTACTGAATTAGGAATGCTAACAATATTTTTTGTTAAATCAAAACACATTAAAAAATCCATTTTACTTTAAAAAAACACAGCCCGATTTCCACGGCCTATGTGGTCTGTTGAAGACATTGTTACATGACTTTGATTTTGGAGACTACTAATTCACTTCCCAATAGATATTTCAAAACCTACAAACCTTTTGGCGATCATTTAAGGTCCACGAATCCCTACATGGCCGCAAGCACATAAAACCATATATGGTACATGCATTCTATTTTAAGGTCCAAATATTTCACGTATACTAAATTAATTTGGCCTCGACATCAACGCGTGATTAACACTGTTCATACATGTCAAATTTTAATAAAACTTATTGCAAAACCTTACATTTGAACGTCATGATTTATTGGCTGTTAAATGCATACTAATTATGCACAAGTATCATTTCATTGTGAACTAATGTAAACTGGTTAGGTCACTGAAAAATTGAGACTCGACAGACGAAATTAAATCATTAAAGTTCAAATACTAGTTGATAAATTTAATAGTTGTTACTCCTTGAAATTATGCAAATTATTATAGCCGGTGCCTTTTTGATTTTTTTTTAGAGTGTTGGCCTATTCGTCATTAGCCCGCAGGATAAAATATGTTTTACGTACAAATATGTAGATCGTTTTGAAAGCTAGGCTTGTCTAACTTTAATATTTTTACATTAGATCGTTATGGTCTTAATTATCTGGTAGCTTATGTACTCAATAATTAAATAAGCCCAAATGTCGAATAAAGCAAAACAAATTAGGTTTTCTGGCATTTGGCCCATGTAGATACGACTTGTCAATTTGGTAGGCTGGTATGAGTATCGCCGCCGCGGGAACCATTTATTTTAATGAAAAGACAAATAACTTTTGATATCGATGAACTGATAATAAGTTTAGATGAAGATGAAGATACGGAAGAAGAAGAATCACATGAGGACGAAGACAATAATATCTGTTGTTGAATTAAGAGACTCAAAATTTTAAGTATCTACGTTTTTATATCGAAATAAACGCCCACTTAAAACTTGTTTTGTTTTATTTTACTTCTATAAAATTCCAGTTTTTTTGTGCAAAATTTTTGAAAGTATACGTTATGAAATATGCATTTTGGCCGAAGTGTTTAAAAAAAAAACATTCATTGGCGCCATCATTTATTTTCTACACTTTCTTGCCAATCTGTACTTCCACGGCCACGAACTCCGAATTCCAAAATGGCAGACGTCGAACAGTTGATCCGGCGCCGTATCATACCAGTTACCTACCGATGTTACGTTTTTCAATTTTTCGATTCATAAAGCTAAAAAAAAAAATTCAAACAATTTTTATACCACTCTTCCGTAATAATATTGAAAAATATAATAATATGTAAATAAAATATAATAAATAAATAAATCCACCTAAATAACGTTTTTACATTGAATAGTTTCATAGCTTCTTCCATATTCCGGGTTCGAACCCGGCGTGCGCAAATAAATTTTATTTGATTAATTTGTGTTATTTCACAATTAATTAATTTAAAATAGTATATTTGCGGCACGTTCCAGAGTGGAAGATACTATCAGTATCGCCCTGGTGTAAGACCACCATTCAGAATTGAAACGTTGCTTGAAAATGGCTTTAGCCGTGTTTGGTGACCAGATCTGAATAGCCAGGTACTTCCCAACCTTCCTCTACCCCACCTCCTTCCCCTCCCCACTACCATCAGCCTCACAACATACCCCAATTGGGGATGTCATAGTCTCACTGGCTCCAGACGGGAGCAGTTGAGATTCTTGTGCGGTATTCACTGTAAAAAAAAAAATATATATATAACTGTCATACAAAATGATAAAATCTGTTGAAAATAAAACAAACTTTTGGTGAGCGATGACGTCACACGATTCACCATACATACGGTGGTTTTCGGGGATCTAGAAAAATTAAAACTTTGACAATTATTTTAACTATTAAAACTAAATCTAAACATAAAAATAAATATGCAGTTATTTAAGTTAGAAGGTCATTATTAATTTTTAAAAATTAAAAATTGGACTGGAGTTCCTTATTAAATTATTGTTATTTTGCTTGAAGCAAAGAAAATTCAACGAATATAAATTTCTTCTACATCTCTGTTTTGTATGCAAATGATCGTCTTTACTTTGTATTGAATAATTCACATCTAGTAGTTGGCACGTGAGGCGGTGATTTATAACTCGTTCCAGAAAGTACGATATAAAGCCGGGAATCCCCGATTAATTGTCAACGTTAACTGCCTTAGCGTAACCATCGGAGTACGGTGATGAATGCGGATTACTTCAAGGGCTTCTGAATTCTTTAACCACTCGGACCCATAAGTTTGTTTTCACGATAATATGACATTACTAGAAATATGTATGAGGTATGAGGCGTACTTGACTTATTATTTTATCCGAACCACATCATGTTCGTTCGGGGGTTATGAAGTTCTAAAACACCTTTTACTTCGAAATCGATATCGAAAACTGAGATAGGTTTGTAGCACGTTGTTTATTTAATTGTATTTAATATATATGGATATGGGGGAGGATATATGCCATTCCTTCTGATTTAAAAAAAAAATTCAGTTTGGTTGAGAATTTTGGCCTCAAATCCAAAATTAAGTTTTGTAAGAAAAGGGCTACGAAGCTGTTCCTTTTTTTCTTTTGTTGTTTACTCATTGCTTAGGATCGTGACCCCTACTCTAATTTTCATGGTAGACAATGCTCCTCTACTCCTTATGGTTATGTGCTGCGTGGAGAGCCACTTCCTCTGATACTTCTGCCTTTTGCTAGTGACAATCAATTTCTCCAAGTGGGAGCCCTCAGTTTGGTGAGCAACGTGTCCAAAATATCTTAAAATACATTGTAGGCAGATAGTTGAAAGCCTGTTGTGGCTGCCTAGCTCTTCCAGAATGAACTTATTTGTGCGTCTGGCTGTCCATGGAATCCTGAGCAGTTTTCTCCAGCACCACATTTCGATGGCGTCTATCCGCGTTCTTTCGATGGTCCTAACTGTCCATGTTTCCATACATCATATAGAAATATAGGGGAATTCAAAACCCAGACGAGCCTCATCTTGGTGGTCTTCGTTGTGCCTCTATCACTCCATATCTTTTGCGTTTTACTAATGGCGTCTTTTCTCATGCAAATTCTTCTTCTCGCTTGTTTCACAACTTCCTTCTTCACTTATAGATGAGCCTAGATATATAAAGTCGTTCTCCATTTCTATGTCTGTGAGAGCATTATTTGTTCTTATAAAGTTGTTTTCCCTGTGGATCATCATTAGTTTTGTTTTGGCCTTGTTGATCAGTAGACCTAGATTAGGGCTTTCTTCCCTTTAAAGATCATCAAAGTCATTTCAAACAACATTTCGATCCTGAATAGCAGACTAGAGCAAAACTGAGAATATCTTTCATGCTGAAACGAAGTGCACAAAAATGATTTATTTTATTATAAAATGTTGGTGGAAAACCCATATAGGTACATCTAATCATTGCATTAGAACTGTGCACCTCGGGTTTTTGAACTTCTACATGTTGTGTCTAGGTTCTGCCATGTAGCACATTAATGTCCAGACAGTCCACACCATGCACGTGAGCCGTTCCCAACTGGCAAAAAAATAATTAAGCAGTAAAATGGAAAAAGCCTATGAAATCAATTGTGACTATAATACTACATTCGGACTTTCCCGTCGATGTACAAGTATTTATTAACTTACCTCTTAGTTGGGAACAGCTTGAGTGCGTTTTATGGAGTGTCTGGACGAAGTGATGTGGTCATTTTAGCCCAACCCCAGCCCTATTTGTGGATTTGTAGTAATGACCACTTGAGTATGCAGAGAGCGGAAGAAGGTTAATATTACCTATGTTAATGCAAGGTGAATTAATGAAACAATGCCGCTCCAGTGAGGGATTTATGTCTATCCTTGATTTGATACGAAGCAAATCAGTTAAAACGTCATCAAATCTAACACGTTGGAATGTTTTATTACGCATCTATGAATGGAACCAAAAGTATTAACATAATCGAGAATTATCCATATTATGCAACCAAATGACATTTATAGTGTTTACATTTTTACTTAACATAACATAATATTTCATACACTCTCCCAATAAGGCAGATGCTTGTGATTAGGAGAGGACAACTATATATTATTATATATATTTTAATTCATAATATTATTATAACTATTAGTAATTTTATAAGACAGCAGACAAATACATTTTCTTTTTTATAGATATCTCTTTTTTGAGATCAGATTCCTTTCTTGAGATTCGTGGTTATAAACAAAGTATTATTTTATTTCATTAATATGTCAAACCACAAAGTGGTTGTTTCTACCAAAACTTATTCAAGCCTGTCCTCGTTATAATCACTGAAGAAGATAATATCAATAACTTTCAACTAAAACATAAAAAAGATAAAGACACAGAAAACAAAAAAAATGAGTGTGCTTTAGACCACACGACTGAAGTAAAACTTCACAAACTTATAAAAGAAGAGAGAAAGAAAATATGCGCGCGCACTGCCCTCTCTTGCTCCTACAGTGTGATACAGACAATAGGCCTGCACTGTGTCTTAGATATACGAAACGTGGCTATGAGAGAAAGAGAGAAAGAAAATGTATGCTCGCACCTCTTTCTCTTGCCCCTACAATATACGAAACATAACTCTCTCTCTTTCTATCTTCACTAACTTATATCTCCCTCTCAACTTCCGTTCGCCTCGCCCGATCATACTTTTCGTAACGCTCTCGTCACGCATTCAGCAGCTTACTCTCCAGGTCAAGCGTGCGTAAAGAAGTTTTACTTTTAAAATGTAAGGCTCTCTTATCTGGGGCCCGAAACCAGAATCTCTAGTCTTACCGGGACTGACGAATATACCAATATTGAGACCTTATTTAATTCTGTCATTTTTATCGATCTCATATTTCAATATGAATTCCTAAATTTCATTATTTTATGTATCTTTATCCGTTTCATATTATCATTGCGAGTTGATGATATTATCTTCTCCATGATAATATCGCAAGAGATGATATGATTACACATCATATCATCTTACTAGTCCTTATGGTTTTTTTCCCTATACCATCCTTCTAACACTTTAAATATATCTTACTATTATTATGTAGGTAAAAGATTTAAAACATTAAAAAGTTGAAGCAAAAAGTATGATGTTTTTATTCATCCTAAAAATGTTTTTAATAGATAAATTTTTAGGCTTTAGTTATTACAATGGTTACATATTTCCACAAATAAGATGCACTTTTGCATATTCCAACTCCGTCGACTTTCATGAATATGCTTGTTCTTTAATGCAAAAGTGACATTCTGTTTTCTTTTGGAAACATGCGTAAATAATATCAACAAACACTATATTCTGTTTAACCCCTCATCACTTGGGGATTTAACCATAAATTGATAATATAAAAATAATATAAACAAATTCACACTAAAATGTTAATACAAATATAAGTAGTAAGTTAACATTATGATATTTTAAACTTGAATCTCTACATTATTTGAAAAAAATTAGTATTACATTACTTTTTTCAAAAATAAGATCACTTATGTTTGCCATGAACCCAAAGATTTGTGATACCTACCTACAGACTTTTCTTACTAAGCTTAACTTGTGTTGAGAAGGGAGTAAGGTGTAGGTTACAAAAACCTAGCTAACAACCCAAAGATATTTAAATACAAAAGAGATATGCTATGATTTCCGCACAACTGTCGGCGAACTACTACCTAATTAGAGTAGTTTGCATACAAAAATAATTTGTTCATTTCGTTGATTTTTTGAAGGTGTGCATTAGTATTGGTTGACAATATAGTTTGAATACGGAAAGAGTTCACTCATTTAGTTTAACTTTCATTTGGTTTATTCGTTAATTATTCGTTCATTTAGTTTATTTGTCAATTGGTAAACAATATCGGCGACACCCGGAAGCGCAGTCACGCCTAGTAAAAACGGCGGTTAACACATCTCTTATATTTCAATATCTTTGTAAGAACCACTCTGTAAATTGCCATCTCGACACAGGCGTTTCACACTTAGTGAGATGGGCAATACATCATTACTGTAATCAAATGTAATACTAAAATAATGAAATAAAAAAAAATTAGTGAGGAACTGTTCATCTGGGCATTTCACATGCGTTTTTCGTCCAACTTTCATATGCGTTGCCTTTTTATATTGATTCGGGAACCAAAAATTGACAAGTTCTATTTAGGTACCGGTCTTCGTACAGTTTAAGATGGCGAAGATTATTTAACTTCTGTCATTATTTTGCGGAACTATATTATGAGGAAATTTGCACGCTTAGATATTTCGTTTCACATATAAAATATTTAAAAAAATTCTATAATATGTGTTTATTAGGGTACTGATTGTGACGTGTATTTCTTTTCGGTATTGTGAATTTCACGTCTAACGGCAATGACAAATGACAAAAATGTAATGAATCAACAATGTGATCTTTGAATAATATGTTAGAGATGATGCAATTTTGTGACGATTTAGGACAATCCCAAAATATTATTTCTTCTCTAATGGCAAATTTCAGCATGAAATTGTGAAGAGGAACGTTTGCGCGGACCGTTTCATACAAATCTTAATTTTGGATTTTAGAGCAAATTACCCAACCAAACTGAAAAATTATTTTTTAATCAAAAGGTATGTCAAATTTCTAGTACGTCTGTGAGCTACTTTATTTATTTTTGCTTTATTTTATTTTAATTACAAAAATAATTTTTCAGTTCGGTTAGGTATTTGGATCTCAAAATTCAAAATTAAAATTTGTATGAAATAGGCCGAAATGTACGGCGCGAACGTTCCACTGAAGAATGAAAATAATGATCGTATAAAGCAAATGATTAATATGATTCCACGTGGATATCAGTTCGAAAAAATAATCGTATAAAAGAACCGTAAGTCCAACCCATCTGAAAATCTAATACCTATTTAACTTTTCACTATTACTGATTTATTGCATTAGCTGAAAATACGAATAATTATTTTTTGAGTCAGATTGAAAGGGTTGACAAAACCAGAATGGCACACCTTTAATCATGGAATATGGCGACATGCCAAATTACTTTAATACCTTACCAAAATAATTATCATTTCTCGACCAGCGAACTGGTTCAAACTGGATTTTTATTTGGCTGTAGTATGGGCACTATTTCAATTCTTATTCAGCCCACTCTCAGAAGGTACCTTCATTTAAGTGGGTACCGTAATCCATGGTAAAGTCGTTAAAATAACCTTTTTCTCCGTTTACTCTATTAGCACCATAAATAAATATTTGTTTTTACAAAACAAAACTTTTATTATGAATTTATTTATTTATAAACCGAATATAAAATGCAAAAGATATAACAAAATAAAATATGCAAAAAAATATTTTTAAATTTTAAAATCTTCACCATGGTATTTTTGCAATATGGGCTATTTTCCATGGTACAATTTTAGAGGAATTCAGATCTTCTAACTCTAAAGGATAAATATTTTGAATGAAAAAATAACTTTAAATCAAATAATACAATAGATTTGTAAAATGAAAAATAATAGAACTACCTACAAATATAGCGGGGATCTTGTCTCGATGATGGATACTACAAGGCTGCCTGAAACGTTGACTCAAGAAAAAAGAGGAAGAGAAACATGGTTTATTTCCTAACCTTAAAATCCCAACAAATAACAAATATAGTAGATTTTCATGACATGTGTTGAAAAGTTTCAATTTTGTTAACAGCGAAAGAAAGAAAAATAAAAATATTTCTTCCAAAGAACGGCGCTATCCATTTTTGACTTTAGTTGAAGGTTCTATTACCGAAAGGCGCAAAACATACTAACGCGATTTTTCATACTATATCCGAGATTTGTTGATTTGAGATTTTCACGGCCCAAAGTATTATCGACATTTATTTTTTGGTCATTATGCCGTGTTGCGCCACCTCCTACTCTAGCCAAAGTTTCGGACAGCATTCCGGTATCTATCATCAGGGCAGATGTTTAATTACGAAAACTGGAGCATTAATAAAAAAAATATGTTCAGAAAATTTTACGCTGAATATTTATATTTAAAATTTTTATTTTACTTTTTTCTAAAATCATATGCGAAAGATTTACCCCATAGTACCAAGAACTAAATTTAGTTAACATGTCATATACCACATACCTCTCTCTATTGGCTATTCTATTATATTCTAGTCTAGTAAATTCTCTTGTCTATTTCTCTATACAGGGTGTTAAGGGACGTACTTGACTTACGTTAACCTGTGATTCCTGTCATTATTTGGAGTTAAAAATGTAAATGAAATTTTTGTCATGGTTTTTTTTTTAAAAAAATTCTTCCAAATCAAACATTAAAAAAATTCTTCCGCACGTCGTCACTGGTCACTCAGCTGAGTATCTGACCGACCCCTTACCCCGCCTTCATCTGTCCAACACCCAGAATTTTTTTTATGTTTTGTAGAAAAATAAAAAAAAACATCAAAAATGTCACCGGAGACCAAAATTTTATTTACATTTTTTACTCCAAATAATGTCAGGAGTCACTGGTTAGAGTAAGTCAAGTTCGTCCCTTAACACCCTGTATACACTTGGAAACAAATTCACGTCAAGAATCAACATATTTATTGAATATAAGTTTTCACGTATTTAAGAGACACTAGATGACTAGAACGATATTTTAAAGTAGCAATGATTGTTTACGAGCATTGCACAGGAGTTAATCCTGTTTTTTTTTTAATTACATAAAATCTAAAAACTTATTCCTCTCTTTCTTTCCTTATATCGTCACTATGATATTATGCATTATGTATTTTTTTATATTATATGCAACATAAAAACTTTACAATTACATAACATGTACTTATTGTTTATTATGCACATATAGACTATGTATTAAGGTCATTTTTTCATTAACCAAATCATGTCAAATGTACAAATTATATTAAAGCCTACAAGGCCATTGATAATTAATAAATAAATTAGTAAGTAAGACCTGAAAAAAAATGTGTTTTATCAACCTCACGGTGATCTCTTCAAATGGCTTTTAAAATACAAATATATTATTGTATTAATAATATAATAAGGTTTCTTGTATTTGACGGGTTTGCTCATTTTATTTCTTAACAGCCATAAATTCTTCGCTAAGTAGAATAATATTTTATTAATTACACGCAAAGCTCGCAACAAAATTGTCTGGTTAAATTGTGCGAGAAATATTTTTTACGATTGCAATAAATTTGAGTTTTAAGTTCAACAAACTGTTACACAATTTTATCGAAATCAATTCACAATACGTGTTTAACAATATTTTAGTCTTGATACGTGATTATCAAATCGGTGACTAACAAGCGCGTATTTGCAGTAAGAATAATTCCAAGAAACACGACTCAAATTCAGAGAAATCTTAAACATATTCGTGTTACGAAAACTTGAACGCGTTGTGATGAAATGCGCACGATATTATTCCACATTAATAAATTTGACAAAGTATTCCATCTCCTTTTCACGTTAGTTTGAGATTTGAGGGCGAAGTAACTATTTTTCACCGAATAATAAATTGTTATTTATCTCCTCGTATGTAGTCAATGCGATAGAAAATGAAATTTATGTCAGTAGGTACATAAAAACGATTGGATTGAACGTGCAAATCTATTAGTCAGGACAATCTCCAGAAGATTCGCGGAGAACTCAGTGAAAATCGGACGTGGAAAACAAGCACCTTGTTGTAGATACTACTAAACTGCCGAGGTTCTCATTTTCTAGAAAGACGTTGGTCACTAAACAATGGATGCAAAAAATGGACCTAAAGGACTATGAATTGTACTGATTTGGACACATTTACCTAATACTTATATACAAAAGATACTGAAGAAGAATACCCCTTAACCACTTTCCCAGAGGCCTGTCTGTGCTTAACCAAGTGAATCAAGATCACATCGACGTCAATTCGCTGAATTACCTTAGCGTCCCATCATGACCTCCATCATCTCTCCACCATCGAACGAACAATTTACTCTCTTTACTACTGGATAATGAATAACTATTTTTAGCTTATTCATAAAATGTTAATATAATATCAAAATTAGTGAAATGTAATTTTCCGTACATTCTTTTAAAAAAACAAGTAAGAACCTGCTCTATAAACCAACCCTAAATTATTATACTAATAATATTTCTGAAATGAATAAATCGAGTAGGTATTCCAAAAATAAGAAGCTTATAAAACCGTTTAAGCTGTTTGGATTGTGTCACATTTGATCCGTCGCAGATGTGATGGGGGGAGGAATTATAGGATGTTACAACTTTCAGAAAGGCAAAAGACGGCCGCTGTTTTTTGGGCGATAAATTGGACATTTTGCAACTTTGTCGAAACGAGGTGCGTTAATGTCATACGCCTGCGCCTGCCTGCCAGACGCAGCAATGGCCGCCACTTCTTGCCAAATTTCCCGCGACTGCGTCTCTCGTAAAAACTTTATTGTTCGACGGCAACGTAGGCCACAGAACATAGCACGCAGCATATAGTACACAGCATACAGCTCGCTTATAAACAAAGGATCATCAACTCAGAAACAATCATAAAGAGCAAAGGTCTGTTTTTCGCTACAGTAAATCTAAGGAAATTATGGGAGATCAGAGGGGGACATTTGGGCCTGCGAGCCGGCATTACCCTGTGGACCTAATCGATCACGCTGAATGGGAAATGAATCGAGCAGGCATTCATAAACGAACCACAGCATTTTCGGTGGTCTGCACTCGTACCGCAATCACACATTACAGACTCTTTAAGGTGAGCACCATGTGGGCACAACGGCTGTGGGTATACCTTATCTTTTTTATGGAGCACTATAGTTTTCGAGGCAGTGAGAACCCTCAGTAGAATCTCAACCTCAGTAGAATCATGTATGAAATGGGAATTTCTCACGTCAACTGACTACAACCCAGATCTTTACCTACCTTATGGAATGAGACATACCCGAACGAGTCTTTCTCCTTCCATCCAGAATAGTTTTCGGTACTTTAGGCAGCATGCAGGATGAGAGACGACTTCGTCGTGCAACGGCAGTGCGTTATTTTGCTTAAGTAATTATAAGTATGAAATTCGATCAATCCAATGTTAGGAATTAGTATTATAATCAACAGACATTTGGATTCAGCGTAATAACATGAAAAGAATAAAACAAAATAAAAAATGTGTCGACGTACTATATTCTTATATTTATATTTAAAGGTTACAGTAGGAGAAAAAATCACGGGAAATTTTATTTTTCTTCATGAATAGTAATGTAATACGCGAGCTACCGGTAATTTGCAATCGACGGTTTGGCGACCGTTGACTTCAAACAAAACATACGTACAAAAACATCAACATCATACACAACTACTGCAACGAAAAACTTCTCTGAAAAGATGATTGGAGAAGTTCATCTTTTGGTTGTAATTGAGCAGTACAGAAAATATACAGATATATTTATAATTTTAATTATACGGGTTGGTATCTCATTTTAAGCAAGGCTCTTGCATCGAATAATGGAAATAATTGAATTTTAAAGATTTTTTCCAGCAGTCGGCAGGTAAATAATAAAACAGGTCTTATTAGCCAAGAGATCAGTTTCCAAACAAGTTTTTAATGGCAAGTTTTCATTCATCCTTCGATATCTTTACGCTTTCGGTACAATTGACATGAAATTCATTCAGCGTCGATTCCTTGCCGGCTCTTGCAATATAAGTATTTCATAAGAGATTGTTTTTTTGTTAAATGTGTATATGGTAATACAGATCAATGACATTTGTGAAGTTTCGAAATTGCCAGTCCATTCATTCACACGGTTCAAGATTGCTAAAACCTGATGAGTCCGTACTTATTCACAAATCTAGCGTTTTTATGAATAAATTAAGATAAGTTATTTTTTTAATTGCTTAAAAAAATATTTAACCGTAGAGAGTAGGCCATACGCTGTTGAGTAGATATTTGCCAATAATTATTTTGCTACCTACTGACCGACTAGTAAAACTTTTTTAGATATAAGTAAGTAAAAACTGAACCGTCACAAATTTGATAAGCTGAATTGCTTTTTAACCAAGAAAACGATTAGTTCATTAAACTCTCTTAAAAAATCTGCATTTTTATAGAAAAAAAATCAACCAGTAATAGATATAGCAAAAAACAGAATACGTAATAAAGTGCAAAACTTTATAGAAAAAAAAATGCTTTTTAAAGATATTTTTTGCATTCTATGAATGACCTCACTTACTGTAAAGTTTAAGCAAACCTCATTTATTTAAATAGCTGTCTGAATTATTATATGACTATCGGTGGCGTACGTCACTCAAAAGTTTAACCAGTTTTGAAGGACTGAAATAAGTCTATAGGAACAAAAATCCGAAACACTCCTCAAATGACGTCATTACTTTATGACACGCGATATAAAAGACAAGCTCACGACATTTAAGACCGAAAAACGTCGAAATTTTTTCCAAAGATCCGTTACGGCTGTTCAAAAAAAGAAAGCTCGTTTTTGTGTGTTCCGAACAAATTATTTTGATGTTTTCTCCGCGGAACAATGGTGGATGCACCGGGCGCGGGTTATTTACTGTTACGAAGCAATACAAACTTAACGACAATACTTTTTCGAGTGTATTATTTTATGTTTGTCCATAAAGACCAAAAGACTGAACCGGTACAAGAGCCAAGAGGTCGAGAAGAAAGCTGAAAATGAAGCAAGCAAGCGAACAGCAAACAGTGAACACACTACTGGCGCGCTATGGGTTTACATCGACAATCAACATACGTACTCGTATAACAATGTCGGTTAAGTAACGCTAAACACCACCCGTAAGCCGGTTATATCCGTATAAACTTACAATATTACATTAAGATGAAGCGATGCGAAATAATGCAAAATCATATGATTTTGGATTGAAAAAATGATCGCTTGAAAATATTATAGATACTTCAATTAAATACTGCAAGTAGAACACATCTTGGTCTTGGAAGTAATCGAGTTATTTTTTAATAAGTCGTTTTGTAAGTCTGTAAAAAAATAAAGTATCAGGCCTATAAAAATACGTTCAAGTGCCAAAATCTCCTACTAATCAATCCAATTTCAGATAAAGTTTCATTATATAATGTGGCAAATTAAGTTCTTTACAAAATAATCAAAAAACATTTTAATATTTGAGCCTGAATTTCAAAAATAAAATAAAACAATGCAATTTCACGCTGTTGTTTTCGGCATGAATCAAAATGGACAACGTTTGCTTGAATTTGGATTTGTGAATTAAACCTTACGTCGTCCGCATAAGGACTACATGTACAATGTACATTTCGTATTAGTTTTCGCCCCGACACGAGGTTGTGTGGACATCTCCAGACTCCACGTCGCTTGGTTCCGTGAAATCGATTTTTAATTTCCTTGTTATTATAATAAACAATACCTGAGAAAGGAGTTACAGGCCTTTACTAAATCAACCTATAAAATACAACTCTCCAACCTTTCCAAAAATTTCATGTAAAGTATTTTTAAATCCCTCCCAAAAAGAGACGTGGATTCCGATGTCGAATTTCTCCAGGGCTAAAGTATCACCGTAATACAACTTCTAAACATGCTATGCTTCCTAAAGAAAAGGCTTTCTGATTTCATCAACTCTAAATGCCAATTATGCCAAGGGGCAAGATATTGTCTGTTTTAATTTTGTTTAAAACGAAGTTTGGTATACCAAGTATTTTCTTCCGTTATAGAAATTTAATACAGTACATAAACACCTCGTTCCAGAGTAAAGGATACTGTGAGCCAACAACTCAGAACCATGCAACTTCAACACCTCCTTTGAAAAGTCAATAAATCAAAGTCAAAAATGTTATAAGTTACGTTAAGTTAGGTTAAGGACAATTTTTCAATATTTTTTCATAAATTTTAATGACTTTTCAAAGGGGCGTTGAAATTGCATGATTCTACAGTACTTACACTTGGTAAACAAACCGTTTATTGTGCACCTTATTACGTATAGGCGCTGGCACTCTTACGGAATAATTACATCGGTACAATAATGAAGCCTAAGTAGAACCTTTCTTTTTTATCATAGTTTTAATGAATTTGGCCAATCTATAAATAATAATAATTACGCAAGCAGTTATTTTTCACTGCACAAATTTCGTCTTGCCACCAATTTAATTATTAACTTATGCGGACAAGGCGACTCGCTGGCGTCTTTATGAAAGTGTAGATATATACAGGATGTTCGGGGGTAAAGTGCATTAACTTCGGTAGGGTATTCTACATGATGGTAGGAGTAAATTCCAATTTTTTTTCAAAATTTTTAAAATTTTAACTTTTTTTTCCCACTACCTACTAAAAATCCTTAGTGTGAAGTACAAACTTACCCGATAAATTTTCTGTGAGCTTTTCGGGCGCGACTGTGGCAACGTTGCATGGTTTTAATTGGCCCGTATTGTAATAACGGAAAATAATAATGCTGGTCGCACACGCCGGACTAATTTTATCTTTTTATCAAAAAAGTACCCCTAAATGTTGGAATTTCGTAAAAAGTTATTTATCCTTTTACTTAAACTATCATGTAGAATCACCTCTCGAAGTTTAAACACTTTACCCCCGGACACCTTGTATATGAATAAGTAATGTACTTGACTTACTTTAACCATTGATTTCTGACATTATTTGGAGTAAGAAATGTAAATGTTTTTTTTTTTACCGGTGACTTTTTTAACACTTTTTTCTCAAAACCTAACCCAACAAAAAAAGCATTCAAAGTGTCACCAGAGACCAAAATTGCATTTACATTTTTTACTCCAAATAATGTCTGGAATCACTATTTAAAGTAAGTCCACCCTGTATAGGCAATCTGTCGTGCATTGAACTTTTACAATAAATTCTCTATAATTTTTTTTAACAAGTTTCCAAAAAATCGGTATTATAATTCTTACCTTAATCGATGAGTTCCTTTGTTCACTGGTTATGTTGCTGGTTGCACGTAACCTAGAACATAAGTTAATCGTAAGTTGTAAGAAATAAGTAAGTCATAAGATTCAAGTAATAGTAATGACCGGCTAGTAGCCAGTGGACAAATGCATCGGAATTCCATCTGGTGGTTTAATCCTCTGGTAGCTAAATCCTACATCCTTGCGCAAGCAATATTTTCGGCTTATATTGATGGTAGTGGGCGATTTTCTTAAAGTGTTATATTATTTGAAGCCTAGGAATGTTTTCTTCTTTAACAGAAAAATCATCATCAACTATAGATACCAATTTAGGTTGTGAGTCTGTCTGCGAGTGATTGTAACTCTTGTTCAATGAACTTGGATTTATTTTGAATTTAAGTCGGGTGGGAATGTTGTCCTTGTTCTATCGGTATTTCAATGGAATATGGTCCGAGAAACTAGCGAGCTAGTCATTGATTCCTTCTATGCACGGTCGGGAAACACGCCAAACGCGCACCTAACATTTGTACACGGTTGACAATTGTCACATGAGAACGAGTCGCTTCTACAACTCTTTCTTGTGTTCGACAGCTCGGCTATAGAACGATTTGCCGGTCTATGTATTTCCTCCCTCATACAACATGGCTCTCTTCAAGACCCAGGTTCACTCTTTCCTTTCCACAAAAAGACCCTCCACACAACATCCCAAAGATGATGTAGACCCTCAGGGAAATTATCTTCATCAGGGCCTCCTGTGTGGAATAGTTAATGTAAAAATATATTTCATTTTCAAAATGGGGGCTGATTGTGTCAAGAACTCAGAAAAGCGATAAAGTACCTACCTACACATATCTGCGACTATGTCCCGTAGCACTTGGTGCTACGAGACATACTTAACTTGATCATTGACCATCGATTCCTGATATTATTTGGAGTCGAAAATGCATATAAAATTTTGGTCTCAGGATACTTTTTTGATTTCTTATTTTTGATTTTTTCTTTCAAAATCTAACAAAAAAATCTTCCACATGTCGTCACTGGTCATTCAGCCGAGTAATCGCCCAACTCCAAGATTTGAGTCTTTGCACCGATAAATATGTATGTCAACTTAAACTGATGTGTCAACTTACCCATTTGGACATGATCGGTACTTTTTTAATATAATTTTATTTATGTCATTTTCTTTAGCGTTAAGATAATTTTGTGTGCTTCGTAAATAAACGTTTTTAATATGTACCCTTAGATTTATTTTTTATCACCTTTGAATAACCAAATATTTTATTTTATTTTATTTTATTTTTTATTAGGTTTGTCAACAGTGATTTACATCAAAGCTTTCACAGATACAATTACACTGAACATGGTTGATGCTATCACTAATTAAAGACAAACACAACATTGATAATATAATACTTACATATGTATACAATCATTCACACACATACACATACCATAAATTACAAAATAATAATAAGTTTTTGCAACAAGTTTTTAGAACAATAATATTATAATATAAGTTTAAAGGTTTAGTTTATAGGTTTATAAGTTTATATAACAATATAAAAGGGAGCTTTAAATCTTGTTAAGAGAAGATTTGAAGTTGGCCAAATATTTGCCTCCAAACAAAAAGTATGTCATCTTAAGCAAAATTCCCCTAATTATAGTTAGAAAAAACGTAAGGTAAGCAATTTTTAAAACTTTTTTTTATTCAAAATTTTATTTTTTTTAAATTATATGTTTATTTTGAATCATAAAGTTTGAAAGCGTATTTCATCACCTTTCAAAAACAGTTTTTATTTTTCAAATATATGTTCTGAAATATTCCAATTATTTGAATTTTATTGTAAAGCGGATTTGATCATCTGAGAAATACGCCAAATTTCTGAAGGGCTAGACTACCGGCTGATATTTGACTAGAACAGGATGAATAAATTTGTATTATTTCACCGTGTATTTAAAAATTGTGGATTAGTTATGACCTTATGACGATGGTACCTGAGCATGAGCAGCCCTATTATCAATTCAAGGAACGAAATATGCAAGAATTACAAAGTAGTGACGAGTGTATAAAATGTGAGTTGGGAACCGAGTCACAAGGCGAGCGGTATCACTGATAATCTGCTGTAGTGTTGCAGAGGCGCGGCTACGGGGACTCCCGTTAGTCCCGCCAGGACGGGGGCAACAGCCCATGAGAGTGAAAGCTTCCGTCTCCCCGCTCCCCCCCCCCCCCCTCCCCCCTCCTGCTGCTCCCGCGAATATACGCAAAGAGGTGTTCATATTCAAACGCCTCGTCGTTCCTTTGTTGGACACTTAAGACCGACGTGTTATTTTATATGCTAATTACTAAAGTTATCATTATTACCACCCGAGGGTTAATTTTCTGACAAATGTGATTTTTCAGTGTTCCTAGGACCCAGATGCGATACCCACTCAGCCACTGACTGGTCAAGTACAAAATATGAATTACTTATATTCTTTTAGCAGACAACACAAGAGCAATAAGCATTGTGCGAAAATACAAAAAAAAATAGTTAATTAATTATTATCACTACAACTAGGAATATTAAAAAATATTTTATATTCACACGGTATTCTTGAAAAAAACAAACATACAGAAAATACAAAAAAAGGTGAACAATGCGTTGAACAATGTCAGCAATTACTGCTTTTAAATTCTTTATTTTTTTAAAAGCTCTTGAATATGCGTTAAAATATCAATGTACACCCGTTATAAATTATAAAACTTATAAATCGCCGAAAATAAATAAAATTACTCGATAAAATATTTTAAGTTAAAAATTATTTATGGTATCAATGCCATAAACTGATCGAATGTGGAAAAATACTGGCTATTAAAAAGCCTACACGTATATTGAAAAAACCCAGTGACCTACAACATTATATTATTGAGTCAGTTGTATATCTAATTATTACGTTCGTTATACGTCAGCAGGACTCGTACCTTCTCATAACTCGAGGCCAATTAATTCCATATTATGATTGTCAATGTTAACAAAAATGACAGCAAACAGAATGACCACTTTTTTACATATTCCATTTTAATCAGAAACGCTTGTTGTTTTAAAATGTGTTTAAATATAGGAAAATGTGATAACTATTCGAAAAATCAGAAAAAAGTTTTGGAAGAAAAAACTTCTTTAGCACCGTTGTGATTTGAAACTCGATGAAACGTAAAATTGCGACACTAAAAAGAGACAAACACATACATCTATAGGATTTAGACTGCAATAGAATAAGATGGTATAATCGGTATGTGCAGTACTTCGTAGCCTATCGGTCTTCTCTTTGTGCAGTACTTCGTAGTCTATCGATCTCCTCTTTGTGCGGTGCTTCGTAGCCTCTCCACTCTTGTCTACTTACTAGTTTTCTGAAGGTTTCATTTCTATCATGTATGAATTGCACACTCTGATTTTTTTTCAATGGCTATGAAATATATATATATATATACATTAGCTCCAGACAGGAGGCCCTGAGGAAAATAATTCCCCTCAGGGCCTTTGTCATCTTTAGGGATGCTGTGTGGAGGGTTGTTTTAGGAAAAGAAGGAGAGGAAATTCTAGGGAATGTGTCAGTAAATGTAATACTTTTGTTAAACCAATAAACTCATAACGCTGAGCAGGTTTCGCTAATACCAAAGCACAAACCGATTAATATTAAACCGCCTTGATAAAGGTTACTATTACAATTGGTTTAAATCATACATGTTTCGTTTATTGCCTTTATAAACAAGTTTAAAAAAATGCATCAATCTCTAAAGTCCGTCGTGGGAAGAAAAACCGCTAATCAATTATAATGAATTATGATGCGAAAAACGTGAACACGAATACATACAAAGTTGTTTACTCCGCATCTAAACAAGGATAAGAAATGTAAATAAAGCCACTGTTTATGGTTACTTACCAGTTAATTAATAACTCCGAAGGGAAACAGCTATCACGGTTAAAATTAAAAATATTACAAAACAAATAAATGATCTCATCTGTTTAAGTAGGTACCTACTTTAAAAATAAATAAAAAATATTCACGCAGCGGTAAGTTCAATGTTTTTTCTTCATAATAATAATTACCGTCTTTGACTTTTCTTTTGCATAAAATAACCGCAGATTATCATTGCGAGCTCAAGTATTACAAAATGTATCTGTAAAATTTATATTGGTTTTTTATTACGCCGTTCTTAATTACAAATGTTATCCTGACAAGCAGATCTATAAATATTAATGAGAAAATTAAGGCATAACAACGCCAATAAATTAATTTATTTAAAAAATATATTTAAAAAAATCGTATTGCACAATTCGAGATATACCTGTCGATAACGAATCGGTATTCAAAACTCTTATAAATATATAGATTCTCGTTTGGCCTCCGTTTTGGGAACGAGTTTTATTTTAACCAACAGCAGTGTCTATTTTCTGAACGAATTAATCACAATATTAAAATAGTAAAATTTTTAACGTTATTACTGAAAATGGTTTTTAACAGATTAATTGACTGAGCATAGCGAAGTCCTGTTTTAACTCGAGAGCTTTGCATTTCGTTTGCCTGTAATTTTTTTTGTGTTCCGTGTCAATCCTTCCAGGTGCTAGTCGTGTTGGATAGTACCTTTTTACTCCACCAGAGTTCGCACGAGCGTTACGAGCTGTCAAATCACTAGTAATAAAACGGAACTATTACTCAATTTGGGAGGCGGGTGTGGGAACCGCCGCCCCGGAAACAAAAAACCACCCCAAGTGGTTCGCTGTGTTTGGTGACTTAGCAAGGGTTCATAGGGTCAGGTTTACCCGTATTTTCGCGGCACATGCGTTTGCTCACCTACTGCGTGGCGGGCCGTATCGGAGAGACTGGTTCAGTGAGGCCTTTTGACCTCTCCAACCGGACTCTCTCGACCCACCTTGTACCGCAGTGGGAGGGATTACGTCTGTCACTCCTAGACTCATTGATCCCCAGATTCCTACCCACCCTTCATACTATTTACTTCCCAACTTCCTCTCCTTCCTTCCCATAAAAAGGCCCCCCACATCCCCAAAGATGACAAAGGCTCTGGGTGATTTTTTTTTTCCTCATAAACTCCTGTGTGGTGCGCTAACGTAAAAAAATACCAACCAATAACAGTTAATTTTGCCATTTAAATTTAGTATAAATAATTAATTAAGTTTAAATTGCACATTAATTAATTTTGAACCAAGCACCAGTGTGAAAAAAGACTATCTCCCTGGCGAGAGCCATTCAGAATCGGAATGTTGTTTAAAGTGGCTGTAGCTATTTTTAGTGACTAAATTTGACAGCAATATGCGAAAAGAAACGCAGCAGTTCCGGGAAGTTAATTAGATCACATCGTGAAGTGCTCTAAAATACATAGTTAATATAATTTAAATACTAGGGATATTGGGGTCGTGCAGATATAAAATGATGTTTATGTAAATTACCTTTAGCTAAATCGACAATAATGAGCAATCGGCATCTGAATCAACATCCCGATATCGTCACAGAGTAAAATAAAGGATTGCGTAATGCTGTTATTATTGATTCTGAAGATATATTTTATTATCCAGTGAATGGTAAAGTTGCCAATGGTGGCTGTGTGAAAAGCTTAGTAATGGTTATTTATTGATTAATAAATTATAAATAAACTTTACGTATCACCCATTGTGTTAAGGATATATATATATAGCATGTGACAGTGTATATATATATATAGCCCGACATTAAGTAAGATACGCAGATTACATAGAAATATTGTTTTAACACGTTATTCCGTCTTCAGTCGGCATTTTAATTTAATTGTTACAATAACCTGAATACAAATTACTCCATTTATTCACAAATTCCTAGAATTCATCGCCTTGCGAATAAACATTGCAAATCTATAGACATATTGGAAAGTTTTGGAAGTTTCAAAGGTCAACTAACTTCCATTCCATCTTCTGATAATTAAATTGCATTATTTTTGATTTCCTTTTTATAAAAATCTTATTTTTTGAAATTCGATACCACACGAGCACATATTTTTATTTTATTGGTTGTAACACACAAAAATAAATGTATCCATATACCTACATTCTAGCTTTTATACATTTTATTTACGGTGCTCCAGATTTCATGTCCGGGTTAAATCTTTCCCAAATGAAAGACTAAACCCTTCCACACACTTTTCCACAAATGAATATCTAGTAAATTAACGCAATGTAATTGCACTATATAAGAATAAAACAATACAAGAACAATACGTCAATCCACCAGAAACATAATGGGAAAATATTTCACCGACTCCAGATATTTTCATATCAGAGGGTTCGGCTCTGATGAAATCCTAACTGGTCCGATAAATCCTACTGATCCCTCAATATAAATATTTAAAAAATCTTTCGTAATCCTACATGTATTTAAAATGACCGACTTTTGCATTTTTATGTACAAATTTTTTGACAAATCTAATACGCCTAAATTTTGAATGAGAGAGCTAGGTATAATGCCAGTAGCCGAAATAACAAATGGTAATATTTTTATAGTCTGAGAATGCCAAATTCTTTTAATTTCATTTCCTAAATCTGTATATTTTCTTATTTTTTCAGAAACAGTTTTCTGAATATTACAAGAATTTGGTATAGCGACATCAATGATATAAGTTATTTTCTTAATTTTGTCATGTAAAACTATATCGGGTCTATTATGACTAATTGTTCTGTCTGTCAGAATAGTTTTATCATAATAAATTTTATAAAATTCATTTTCTAAAAATGAATTTGGTTCATATTCATAATATGGTACATTACGGCAGTCAATCAAGTTATGTTTAATTACCAAACTTTGGTGAATTATTTTTAAAACTTGATTGTGCCTAAATGTATACTCGGACGGCGCTAATACAGAACATCCCGATATAATATGTTCTATAGTTTCCGGAAAAGCCAAACATTTTCTACATAAATCATCAATTTGATTTGCATCTTTGATGATATGCTTCCTATAATTTTTAGTATTAATGACTCTATCTTGTATGGCAAGCATAAAGCCTTCTATTTCTGCGCTCAACTCTCCAATACTCAACCATTTGTTTGACGAAAATTTGTCAACATATGTTTGGTTGAGATAATTGAAGTGTTTTGCGTGAAGAATTTTATTTGACCAGGAATCTAATAATTCCTGGTTGGTATTTATAAGAATGCTGGCATTCTCGTCGTATAAATTTAATGGTGAAATATTTCTATCTGCCTTGCATATTATTTTGTGCATTTCTGAACTATCAGCTTTCCTATGGAAAAAATTTCTTAGCATTTCTACCTGATTATGTTTTAAAGATGTTATTTTGACTATACCTCTACCTCCTAAATTTCTGGGTAAATTAATACGTTCTATAGCTGAATTTGGATGATGGCTAAGTTGTATGAGTTTTTAATTGATACATTTATATTATTTATCACGTTATACTTAATACTGTAATTTATTATAATATTTTTATGCAAAAGCCTATAGGGAGCGTTAATAAATGCACCCTTGCCCGGAAAAATGCTTTATCCAACAAAACTACCAATCTTGAGTTATTGATGGAATAATGTTGGGCAATAATAATATGCATCAAGGTAGAGATTATGCTAATGAACATTATTTTAAGCCCATAGCAGCATTTTAAAAGTTGGTTTGTGGAAGTACGTTGTATAAAACCGTTTATCGATATGACGGAGCATAGTTTAATTGATAGGAATAAATGCTAAAAACGGTCGTCTTATGGTTTCAACTAGAAAGACTTCAAAGCCAAGAAGCTGAAGGATGCAGGGAAGTAGTATTTGTCCGATAATATAATATTTGTTTTAATTTGATAGGTTTGTAGAATAATGTTGTAAGTTGATCTTATTACAATATCTCGAACGTAAATGGTTTCATTTATTCATGTACTCTTTTCGCTTCTAAGCTCATGTACATCAATGGCGTGTGTAAATTTATGTTAGAAGAGCATGTTGCTTTCTACAAGGAGTTAAAAAAAAAACATTTTGTGGAATAATGTTGTGTGTGAAATTTTTTTATATATCTACAACATTTTTCCACTAATTCAGTATACATTCTAGTAATAAGGTCTATTTTTATTGTATTTCTTCACGACTTTTCATTTAAAATTCTTAAGAATTGTATGTTTTATATTGTATTTTAAACGTTAAATATTATGAAACCTAACTGGTTTCGTTTTTTCCATTTTTCTCGGAACAAGAATATTGTTGGATACAATATTTTTCTGGGTAAGGGCTCAAATAATAAAATAAATTTTACTCCAGGTACATGAAGGCGTTATTCTAACATTTGATCCACCTAAATTAAATACCTATACCATATGCAAAAAGCAATTTAATATCATTTTTAAATTCTTTTATGTTGCTGCTTAAAACACAATATGCACGCATAAAATTCTCATTATGTAGAACAAATATAATGTGTAGTGTGTATGCAGTCCTACTAACTAACCACAAAGATCGTTTATAAATACATTTTGAAAAAAAAGTGATAGTTAATTTAAAGTAGTTAATTTAAAGATACATCGCGACTCTCCGAAAAGTGAGCCCCGGCGTAGTGGTAAAAAAACTATTTTTTCCAGGATATAAGTTATCAAACTCACGGAATTTTTTCTCTAAAATTTATCAAACGCACATTTTTGCACAATATTTAATATAATTTTTCACATTTTTTCTGATTCCTGAGTGACTTTTCATTGTGATAGTTAGAATCTACCCTGCTGATGGACATTACAAAATCGAAATGTTGGCCGAAAAAAGAAGAGAAAACGCAACACGGTCCAGCGTTCAAAGATCTAACGAACTTGCATGCATTGTTCCGAAAAATAGAAAAAAACTGCCACAACGAAGTTACAAAATCTAACGCCGAAATTTATCATACACGTAAATGTTTTTTTTAGTAATAGGTCACAATTATAATAAATTTTGCAATATTGACGGTGCTTCAATGATTTATTCAAGTCAAGAGATACAAAACCAATAAATCGGACTCGCTTTTATGTCTTTACAACCCATTAAATATTCAGACACATTAGAATTCAATCATTTTATGGAACTAGAGGTCGTTGTCTTTTACACTTCAGTCTTTATTGATTGGTGCTATGAATTTTGCCTATATGCAAGGCGTCTTGTTAGAGTGAAAATTTCTAATGGAATCCCTATCCAACATCTTAGCGAACCCAAATGTCTACAATTCTGTAAGCAAAGTGTATAAATGTCAAAAATGAAATCTGTACAACAAAATAAAGCTATTGGCATAAGGAAAAGAAGCAGTAAAAAGCAAAATCTCTTGAAAACGTTAGAAAATCAATGGTTATCTATTTCACAAGGCTCAAAAATATTTTTTAAAACTTATTTTATTGAATACTAGCTGGAGTACCCGGCTTCGCTCAGGGATTTGATATGAGATTGAACTGACGTATGAACCCAGGACGGATCTTGCTTTATATACGCCTACCAATAAGTAACCCCACCCATATAAAAGAGGATTCGAATGATCCACAATGTTCCAAAACATTCCACAACATTGGAGAGTGTTCTGGAAAGTTGCACTATGATCTGGGATGTTCCAAGATGTTCCCGAACGTTCCAGGGTATTCCCGAACATTCCAGAATGTTCCGGGATTTTCTGGAACGTTCTGAAATGCTCTCGAATACTCCTGTTCTAGAAATTTCTAGAGGGCAACGCTTCCAGTCATTATATCTTAAAAAACGCGCCCTTCAGGTAAAAAATGGAACCCTTTTCCAAGGATAGAGGGCTGCCACACCATGTAACGAGTTTTAGCGGCACGCACGCTGTACACTTCTTTTATAGTATATATTGATATTGAGTATACCTTAAATAATTTATAATAATGTACAAATTCCTCAGTAACTCCACTTAAAATTGGTAACCTTTTACTACCCATAATCGCACATGTCCATGTCGTCATGTCCTGTCAAAAGAAAGCGCAAGGGATAATACTTAGGATGGAAAATTAATATTGGTATGTGAAAAAAAACAGATGTATAAAACTTAAGTAGGTACCTATACCTATTTTCTAAAGAGTGATAATTTTCAAGTGGTCTCGCCACAGATTGAAAATTTCGACGGCAAAAGAAGATGTAAAACAGTTCTAAAAATTTACACGGAAAATTTAATAAAAAATAAAATACATATAAAAACACATTACGTCATTCGTTTTTTTTTTTATAAATTAGCCAAGTAGCTTTTTAAAGATATATGATGGTACATTATTCGTTGAAACGTGTGGAAAGTGACATTTTAGTTGAGGCTTCAAATTATTTTAAACTTTAATAGTATATCAAGGTGTATAAAAATACGTTATTAGCGCTGTTCTAATTCTCCCAATTGGTTTGTGCCAGAATTTTCTAGTAATAAAACCTCCAAATTTCGCGCGTGGATAAAAACCGCAACCGTAAAAAGGTTAAGTTTTTTTCCCTGGAATAAATTCAGTGGCGCAGCAAAATCACGGGCCCAGCCTGTTTCCCGCTGGGGCACTGGGGCAATCTCAAAATTTCAGTAGTGATGTTGGAAAAAAAATTGCATTTTATTTATATTTTGCTGATTCACGAAAATGGCTGATTGTTAAAAGATGTTTTGCCTAAAGCTAGACGATGAAAATAAAATTGTTTCTGGGTTGTGGCGGAGACATGTAATATATTTTACAATTCATTATATAAAATGGTGGTAGGTAATCAAAATACAAGAAAATTTACTCAATTTCTCAGCGGGGAAAAAACGACTTCACTTCATGCAATTGACGGTAACACCAAAAATACTTTATTAATTTTATGTGACGTTTATATTTATCGCGCTGCTCCAAGCTAAGTGGAGCGCTAAGTGGAGCCAGGGAGTCTATGGCAAACCGCAATCGGGTTATGATGTGGGGCTGAAGGGTTTGGGGAGAGGAAGGAGATGGGTAAGATGAAGGTAGAGAACTGCCTGGCTAGTCAGATAGCCTTTAATTGATTTTGTCACTATATTCTATGAACTGGTTTAATACAAATTAATAATTGGGTACGCCAAATGATAATTTTGTAATATACCTAAAAAAATGCTGTTTCTAGCATTTTTTTAGGTATATCAATTCGTTGTTCGTTTGTCGTAAAACGAATAACATTTTAACAACAGTTGATCTACCGACTATTGGCTCCCCGAAAAGATATTTAATATAAAATTATAATTTAATGCGCATTATTCATCAATTTCAAACCTAAAATCGACTTCAAAAATACCAAATAATAAGTTGGTATGAATATCAAACGAATTTACATACAGTGCCGATTTTTGCACTATACGCTGGTATGTACATTACACAGACAATTAGTTTTATACTAGATGTATTTGAATGAGAACATGTTTTATACTTTTGCTATTTTGCATTCCCCATCGGGGTCACTTAGTTATATTTTGTGTAAGTGGGTATACCGTATTTTCCCTAAACCGACTGCATATTGTGTAAGTATTCCGGGGGGCAATTGTCGGCGGATCAATAGCCATGAAACCATTTTAACGCACTGGGGAAAGCCCGTAGAAGCTTTGGCTCAGTTGTTAGCTACGCCACTGAATACGCCGAATTCCTCTCCTTTGCTGTCAAGGTGTTGTTAAGATCAGAGCCAGCACGCGTCGATTATGCTCAACTATGCACAATTATTGTGCTTAACTGTGCTCATGTTTACTGTGCTCGGGTTTACAGTGCTCGACTTGACTGTGCTCGAACTTAACTCGGTCAGGCGGCGCTCACGACCAATCACTTTAACTTATGGGCATATTCAGTTCAGGTCGATGACCGTTGGGGAATATGTGTTTGTGCTGCAGCGTACTATGGACTGTAGGCTAGATGACAGAATTCACCATGCACTTTTTTGACTGTGCATGACTATGCGGCCTGGTAGAATGGATTAGAAATCATAAAAATAAAGATTTCCCGAAAGGTCAAGCCTTTAAATTTTTAGTTCAGATAATTCTAGAAAAAAATATTTGCTAACCATGTGTACGTTTGGCCATAATAATAGTAATAAACGATACAATTTCAGATGCTATGTTAACTTTCTAAAATTTAAAAATACGATGTTAGAATTCTTATTATGTTCAGTAAATACATTGAATTTATGCCATCGTTCGTACAATTATTGGGTGACTGGACAACTCAGAATGAAATCAACTACACACTTTTTTGAAAATTCATTAAAAGTGATGAGAAAAATATATTAAAAAATGGTAAAATAGGTTATGGGCTATATTTCAATTTTTTTCATATCTTTTAATGACTTTTCAAGAGGTGTTGAGTTGACTTGATTCTGAGTTGCCATGGAACCAATATATTGTTGCCTTTCAAGTAGTTGATCAGGGTTAGACTCTCGGACATGGAAAATTTTTAATATACCTAAATACGTAGATATGGTTTTTTTTTATTTCAAAAACATTTTTGAACATTTTTATTTAACATGACATAATATTATGGCAGAATTTTACTAGAAAGAGATGATTCAGCGACAATCTTCTGAGACTTCAATTGAAAATAAAGATAAGTCGACCATTTATTAGCATTTTAAAATCATTATTTATATTGAACGGACAGAGTGATGGGTCAGGTAACCCATCTTGAATAATTTCACCACACGAACAGCCGAAGATTGAAAGATTTTCCGGCCACGGAATCTATTTTACTTTGTTAGCACTTCAGCTCTGCACTCCAAAAGAGAGCTTTTCCTGTATCGCGTAATATTTCCAATAAACAGTAGGTACAAGTACGAAATTATACACTGAAATCAATTATACAACGGATTATCAGCATGTGTATAAATGCATATGTGCGTGGGTGTATGTAAAATGTACATATATGCATATATATATATATATGTGTAGAGAGTGCACACGCATGCATACATATGTGTGTACATATATATACGTCAATGTGTATGTATGTATTTACTAATACTTGATTCTGATTCTCCTTGTTTCACGTACCTACTTGTAATTTAATTTATTATTACGCATTACAACTAATAAGTAATACTTAGAATGGTGTGCTCACCTATAATTGGAATCATCGCTGTAAACATATTGAAAATGTAAATTAATGCATTAATTATAATTGTGTTGGCAGTCCAATAAATAAAATAAAAAACAAAAATATCTACAATTAAAATAAAAGTTCATTTTGATAAATCTGAATGAACATTACACACCGATGAGCTGTAGCCTATGCATAAGCAAACTATAGTATACAAAAAACTAACTAATAAAATAACGTCATATTACAATTTTGAAGTACCGCCGCCCCATTGGATAACCAACACCTCTGACGTTGATCACCCCAAGTGGTTCGCTACGTTTTGCGACTTAGCAGGGATGCCCGGGTTCAAGGGGTGAGGTGAGTTCAGGCCTTGGCGCCGGATGTGCCTACCAACCAGCTGCATGGCAGGCTAGATTGGGAGAGGCCGGTCTAAAAAGAACCTTTGACCTCTCCAGCTGGTCTCTATCGACCCACTGTCTTGCGTCTTGCACCGCAGCAGGAGGGATGGATTCATATGTCTGTCACTCCTAAACCCACTGATTCCTAGAATACTACCACATACATTTTCCTTCCCAGAACTTCCTCTCTTTCCTTTTATTAAAAAGACCTTCCACACAGCATCTCCAAAGATTACATGGGCCCAGTGGGAAATTATTTTCTTCAGGGCCTCATGTGCGGGGTTAATGTAAAATATATATGTATATATATATGGAACATACTATGGCCTCCGTTGTTATTGCAGCGCTTTGACGAAATCACCCTCACTTAGGACTCGATAGCACGAAATATTCAATAGAAGAAATGCGTGAAAGTATCAATACAAGGAATGGTAGCAATGCACGAAATAAGAAAAAAGAAATAAATTTTAATTTTAAGATTTAAAGTTTTGTATGTACCTATCCATTTTTCAAATGACGATTTTATTGATAACAACATAACAACCATAAAGAAATAAATGATTTATAATCATTGAAGATTGCAGTCCCTGTTAAACACCGTGATACGCAAAAATAATATGCCTTCAATAATTGATTTAAGAATTATTATTGTTGAATTGCAGCAGGACTTCCTGTAACGGCCGTAGTGCGCGGTGGGGGCGATGGGCTCTTTTCGGAGTGCATACCTCGCGACATTTGCGAACTGCATCGGCTATCGCGGTGCACCCAAAGAGGTTATTCACACCGCGGGCGACCTCGCGCCTCGCGTCTCGCGCCTCGCTCCTCGCGCCTCGCACCCACACGCCAGGCTGATGTTGCTGGAGTTTGTTTACATTCTGCGCGAAACGTTTTCATTGTCGAATGTGTGCCACAACCGGGCAAAGACCATTGAGTGGAAAGAGCGGGAACGGTGATTTCCCGCGCGTCGGCCATCTTGGAAAATGGAGGAAAATGTTGCCACCTACAAATTGTTTTATCCGTAAAATGATGATTTTTTACGATAGTTTTTAAGGAACTTGAGAACTTAAACGGCGAAGGTAAGAAAAAACTAATTTTAAGACGAAAATCATTTTGGACAGGACAGAAGAGGAAAAAGAGAGAAAGTGCACCAAAAGATAATCCAACATTTCTTAAGTCACGTGCTTTCATACGCTTTTGTTACCTTTTTAACCCCCCAGGCCTCGGACATACTTTGTCAGAGGTTCAAAATATTTCCGCTATGCAATAAAATCCAAATAAATAGAATATTTCTGAACGCATCGAAAAACTAATAGGTAACAGTTTTTGAAACGTGATAAAATACGCTTTCAAATTTTATAATTCGAAATAAACACATAATTTTAAAAATATTAAAATTTTGCATGCAAACATAAAAATGGCTCACCTTACGTTCTTTCTAACTAAAATTACGGATAAAGAAAAAAATAAAAACACGTATATATTTTATTGAAAAAACCTATTTACCTAAAACGTAATTTTCACGTCAATTTTATATCGTTCCATGTAAAAATAATTGATAAAAAATTCCCAGAGTATCTTTTTTTTTTCAAATTGCGATCCGAAATTTTAGTTTCATACAGGTATAGATTAAACTTATTTTGTGTGTGTAATTTTTAGATTTGAATATAAAGCGTGGTATTTTACTACTCTTTCAAACCCTGTTTAGATTTTATTTCTCACTATGAGAGTAAGGGAGACACAATGATTTCTATAAGACCTATATGAGTTGTTCGGAAAAACGAACCAATTAGCCCGAAGGGATAATAATCAAAAACAAAACTATTTTCGGTTTCGTGTCTGTCCTGCGCAACACTGGTTCAATGAACGCAAGCCTTATTTTAAATTTGAAGTGTCATTTTCAAAATTGGAACTCATTGTGTGAAGAATTCTGGCAAGCTAAAACCTACCTAACCATAATTATTTTTTTTTTTTTTTTTTTATATAAAAATAAAATAAAAAATAAAAAAATGTTACGTATACAGAAAATTGGAACTGATTTGTCAAGAATTTAGACTGCTCACGGGTCTACGCCAGTCTTGCATAAGGTGTATGATGTACGAATGGTTTGCATGGGACCTCTATATTATGTCATCTATCTATCTTCACGCCATGTAAGAAGGTTGACAATCAAGTTTTGCGATAAAAGAAATATTATATCATAATTTTTCTCAAAGGAAACTGACACTTCACTTCAGTTTAATTCAAAATATACTTCAAACAACGCAGTAGATGGAAAGCGGGCCGAAAAAATATAGTGATAAGTAAAGATTATACCAATCAAAGTAATTTTCACTTCGAGGTAAAACGACAATTCACTTAGATGTAACACACAGCTATCCACTTTTTAAATTTTCCTGACAAGACCATGTTTAGTACAACTTTGCGATAGAGGTAATTCTAGAACTTCTATTTTGGTGATTAGTGATTATCAAAAAATTGACAATTTTAATGAAAAATAACCCAAAAGCACGTATTCAATAATACATAATAATCGTATATTATGCAAAATCCGTACTAACGTTAAAAAAAATCAGTGTCGATCACGTTAAGGAAAATCTACATAATTGTAAGAAAATATCATTTTTCTGGATAGTTGGATGGATGTCTGGAAGTGGAATTCATTTATTATCAACTCAATTTATACGACAAAAAATGGAAGAATGATTTAGTTTTAGACCACACTAAAATACATAATATATTTTTTTAATTTGTATGTTTTTTTTTCATAAAATTCAGGAATTCACGTAGGTGCGATCCTGGCGGCGAATAGTCGTACTACTTTAGTAAACCTCTTGAACAACTTCAATTACCCGATAAGTTGATATCCATTACGAAGCCTTTCTAATTCGCTGAAAATACAACGGATGTCGCTGCTGTCTTAGAATAAAAATAATTTCAAAATTGCTAATGTTTCGAAAAATTCACGAGAGAATTTTTTATCAACGAATATTAGACAAGAAATGATTGTCAATGCATAATATTATATGAAAATATTATAGTTCATATTATATATTATGAGTATTGATATTGAATGGCTTGTCTGAAGCCGTATCAATGAGCGGTCGGCCATACCGACGACATATTGCTTTATTTGCACACAAGATATCAAATTCTCTCGATTTCCTGCATGTATTTTCTTCATTTTCGTAACAAAAATACTCGTGGATTTTTCAGAGCATTACCTAGGTACTCGCGAGGATTATGGAATTATGTAAGTATTTGGATTTTTGTTGTTGGATGGAATAAAAAGAAGTATGATATTTTTTTTATACCTACTTATAGAAAACTGTGTTTCGGAAAACACCGCAAGGCCTTATGAATAATTCATGGACGTAATGGAAAATATTTGGCATCGATATTATAGATTATTTATAGAACATCATTTAGGCGACATGAAATGGATGAAACAATAATGCCTTCTGTGTAAACTAGTACCAAGTTGGTACTACCAACACCTCCTAGGATTTTTTTCAAGTGAAAAATTCTTTGACACCGTTGGGATTTGAAACTCAGTGAAACCAAAAAACGACACTAAAAAGAGACAAAAACAAACATCTATAGGATTTAGCCTGTGAGAGAATGAAATCTTCTCTTTGTGCTTCATAGCCTTCCCACTCTTGACTACTTTAGTTTTCTGAAGGTTTCACTTCTACCGCGTGTGAACTACACACTTGTATTTTTTTCTCTGTGAACAATTTTTGAAAACTATGGAATAAACAAAATGTTCCTTTTAACTTTTATTTTACAATTAAACTGGATAGTTCCGAGTTCCACAGCTCATGATGGAAATGACTTTGCGAGCTGAAAATATTTCGTAGATCTAGCAATACAAGACAATCTCTGCAAATATCAAGACATCAAATAATTAATCGCTATAATTGGAAAAAAAAATGCGTGTGTAATTCACACGCGGTAGAAGTGATATCTTCAGAAAACTAAAGTACACAAGAGTGGGGAGGCTACGAAGCACCGCACAAAAAAGAGACCGATCATGCTATCTCATTATCTCGCAGGTTAAATCGTTTAGATGTATCTATGTGTTTATCTCTTTTTGTGTCGCTATTTTTCGTTTCATAGAGTTTCAAATCACAACGGTGCTAAAGAAGTTTTCACTTCAAAAATAACAATATGATATCTTATTCATAAAAATGATATTTCAAAGGAATGACATTGCAAGCTGAAAACAGTCGCGTTGATCAAAAATGTAGGACAGAATTTTAGCAAATTTCATAACCCCAGAGTGAGCTCTTTTTTTAGAGAGTTTTTGCCGCCCCAAAATCAAATAAACAAAGTAGCTGCGTCATTATTAAGATAAAGTCGTAGGATATTAATTTGAACATCAATATAAATTGTATTCTACAATATGCCAACTTGGTAGGTACTTAATACATAAAAGTTACCCTTTTCCAAATGTCAGACTGGCATTTACGACGTTAGCTTGTAAATGAATGTATCATGAAGGGAGATATTGCGCACAATCAGGAAAAAGTCAGCAAATATTTCGACCTTGGGATATTTAAGGCGCTTTGGTCCCTCGGCGCCCGACGCTAGGGATCAAAATAGACCGGCAAACTAAAATTTCTCACCGGATTCGTCCCAGAAAACAAATAATAAAAGTTTCGGAGCTTTCACCGAGCAGTACGGATAGCTTTGGAAATGTTTGCTGATTCGAAGCTACACGCAATTCACTGACAGAGTCGGAATAGGAGAATCAAATACTGGAAAAAATACATTCATTTTTTCACAAAATATGGATTCCAATTATGTTGTTTATACATAGTTTGGAAAATTTACTACCAGAAATTAGAAGTCATTTTGAAAGGAGAATTAATACTCGTAACACAAGGCTCGTATTTTTCATTTCGGTTTTAAATCAATACCATACGACTATTTTATGTTTATTTATTTATTTAGTCACTAGCTGGGTTACCCGGCTTCGCTCAGGACAACATTCGACAGTGTTCTGGAATGTTCTACAATGATGTTCCCGATTCCCTATTCCCGAACATTCCATGACATACTCCGCCACTCCGCCACTCCTTCCAGAACTTTCTAGAGCTCTATGGAACCTTCTAGAACTTTCCAGAAGACTGTTCTAGAAATTTCAAGAGGGCGAAACTTCCAGCCCTTATATCTTCAAAAGCATGCCCTTTGGGAAAAAGCGGGAACCGTCATCCTGGAGAGGGATAGAGATCTACCACACTGTATAACTCCCTTGAACTTACCGGGACTCGTTTCTGAGTTTTTGCGAACCGCACGTTTTTTTGGACTTTCATTTATAATATATATGGATTATTATTTCTTAAAATGAAAACAAATCATTTTGCATTCACCATTTGTTTAATCAAAATTTTCAACATGTTTCGTAAGGAATGGTTTCATCGTCGGGATAAAATGAAAACATAAATAAGTGGTGTAGGTATACAAAGTGATTTCTTTTCGTTTAATTAAAATGACGCCACAAAGTGAATTTGCGATTTATGTTTACAATTGAATATACATATATATTTGGTGTCCAAAAACTCGTAGTACAAGCGTGAAACTGGTGAATATACATCACATTTTGAGTTGATTTTGTGGTGCATTTTTTTTTATTTGAGCTCTATTTTTCGAGTACCTAAATCGAATCCGGAGTTAGAATGTTCGAGGTCAAATTTGATAAAAAAAATATATCCCTAGACCCTAGGGGGTTAATATCAGCCGTTAAATGTCTTAAAAATCGTCGCGGTCGCGGCGTGGACCAAAGCGTAGGTATACCACGGCTCAAAAAGTTGTTTTAATCCTTTGATTGGAGGAAAAAAAATAAAAAATATTGTTTAGGAAATACTCATTGAACAAGACAACATTAATAATCTAAACGAACATATGAAAGGGATCAAGACACAGAAAAATAGAAAAAAATAATGATCGCAACTAGACTCGAACCCAGAACCTTTCGTCTAACCGGGACGTGCGCTTTTATAAAAAGGTCAATATATGTTCCATATATACATATAGGTAAAATCAGATATAGACGCTATCTAGGTTATTTAGAACTTAGAACGACTGTTTCCAATGAAAAGGGTAGTTGCCTATGATATGGAAATATTACTTGAAAATAATATTGTTTATTCTAAAATTTGAAAATATGAGAATGACAATAACAGTTTTCTTAGAAGGTGGCAATAGCTGAATTGGTAGATATTACTAGTCGAATATAAAGTGTTGGATTGCGCGGCAAGGGAATCAGGGTCAGATGACGTCACAATTGTTAATCTTTCCGCAATGGCGTCCCGAAAGAGAAAAAACTATGTCAGATCTCAGAGCCAAACCGAACCATTTAGTCATATCTGTGGCTTGTTTAATCATTTTTCGAAATCAGGGTACAATTTGTACGAATGACCATACGACACAGCTTGAAGTATGTTTTAACGTTTGATGTTCTAATCAACATGAATTTATTTTTTCTGGAAATCCCCATTATGCGTTATAGGGAAATACGTTTTACAACCCACGTGAAAAGTCGTCTTTGCTGCGGTCGGAAATTGGGAACTCCGGAACCCTCCGTTAGCCGAAAAACTATTCCAAACCAAAATTTGTAGACCGTCTGCTGAGGTCCGCCGATTTGTCACCAACTCGTGTACTGAATATTTAATTGGTAACACTTCTCATGTTTTACCCGCCATTTATTGCAAACGAACGTGTCATTCAGACGAAATCGATACTAGATGATATCAGGGAATTTAATTCGAAGGTACTTTGTGGTGAAATATTGACTATTATGAATTACGGATGTTGGAAACCATAGTAAATAAAAAAGTGTTATGTCAAAATAGCGGCAATACAGTACAAACCTTTATTATTTATTCGTATTATTTATTTATTAGTAGATATATACATATATAGGTAGGCAAATAGTTTAATATTTTACTATTAATGTGGTGGACATCACAATTTTCAAACAAGTTTCACGCAAAACAACCATTGAATTGGTTGCATGGCTTATGCGGTTGCATCAGTAGGTATACCGTGTATGTAAAAAAATATAGGTAGGTACTTAATTAGAATTTCGATGTCAATTTTGTGAAACGTCATTATAGTCCAATGCTCTGCCGTAAGTATGTATTCATTTTTACTAAACACCGAGTATCATTGGCGTTTTAAATCATCCACCATAATAAATCAATAAAAGCACTTGAGGGGCCAAAGAAAAGAGATCTCCCGGTCACAAGAAGAATAATTTCGTGGCATGCCAGTTTTGGAGTTCAGATAAGACCAGTTTAAAAATATATATTTTAATGAATTATGTCGGAACGTAGCTTTTCAAAACGTGTGCGATGTGCGGCATGCGACCCTGCGTTTTGTAAAGAAAATTAAATTAGGGAACCGTTAATTACGTTTTGAGTTTAAATGTTTGCAACTTCTCCGTTTGCTCAACTGCGCTACTAGATGTTTACGTAATTTGGCAGGTTTATCTTATATTTTGCAGCAATGCGGATAAGGTATATAGAGTATTATTTGTATGGCTGTTTAAAAATAAAATCGCTAAAAAATATACCCAATTGTACTAGAAATTGTGGTTCTCCTTGTGCAGGTTCACGTTAATTTTATCGCTCGGTTCAGATTCACATTCCTTTGTTTATATCTCTTTCCGGAGAATCTGTTTTCCAATATTTTATCGTTTGATTTCCAGTTCCCGTATTATTGTTTCCCATCCACGGATATTGGCGGGAATTAGGAAGCAAATAGCTCTCAGTGCCGCAGCAATCGTTACAGCTGCGCGCGCCGCGGGAGGATCGGGAGGGGGAGGGGCAGAGAGCAGGGGGGCTGCGCGACTCAACGGAGGCCGACTTCAGATACAATACATTATAAGTCGCCCTGTTAATCAAACAAAATGGTAAGTCATTCTAAACACATCTTATCTCATTTTATCGAATCAAGATAAGCAAGCTTCGATTTATACTATCACGCGTTATCGCCGCAAACCGGGCTAGTTTTTCCGTTGTATTTATTTATCCGCAATACCCAAAACAGAAATGTCAAATGCAGCTTCCGCGATCCGCCGCTAGAGTGACGGCTCTATTAGGAGGAAATTGGACATTGTTTACGATGTTCGAAAAATACAGTTAATAGAAACATCGGTAATAAAGCTTTTTATGTTGTTCCAGGTGATGGATATCTGTGCCGTTAACAATAACGTGCAAAAAAGCCACACGATAACGTTGACCAATATCCAAGATGAGGAAACGTTCTCATACTCTTTGATATTACTGAAAGGATACGTCCCCTGGAGAAATACCATCGAAGAAAATAAACTTTTCTCCACCCTCTCTCACAACGGGGAGAGGGTCACCGCAGCTTGGGATGTTGTCAATGGCGAATTCAAGTGCATATTTAATTTAAAAAGAGGGAAAAATGAAGTCATACTGGAATATGAAGACAGCTGCCGCCAGCTCGTATTGGAATATTCCCCCCGGAAAACTAACCTGCGAGTGACGCCCGTCTACATAGTGTGCCAAGGTCATGATGGCAACTTCCAGAGTCCCGTGGGAGTCGATAGCTCCGTGGAGAGTGCTTGCGCGAGGATCGCGATCGGCGCCAAGCTCATCCAGTGCATCATGGCCGAGAAACTGTTCGAACTCGGACTGGGCAGGAAAACCTTCCAGCTGGAACACGACATCAACCCAAAGAAACCAGAGTGCGTCGTTTTCACAAGTAATCTCAATGTCAACAAAGCTAGAAAAATGAGAGAAAGCGATCTATGGAGCCATTTTGGGAGGGAACTTATGCTTTCAGAATTAGGAACCAACGACAGGAAATTTATGGCTTTTATTTCTTGCACAAGATTCAAGGGTCTGGATATTATCGACAAAGTTCTCACCCATGAAGAAATAGTCTCCCTGACCGAGGGTCACGCCGCCTTGGGAGGGGGCGGGCTGGCGGTGTTCGGCTCCGCCTGTCTGTACACCTGGCCTACCACGGTGGAGGAGATCGTTCCCAAGTTCTTGGACACCACCGTCATTGACAACAAGAGGTTCATGGATGATAGCTGTTATCGCGGCACTATTGGGGGCTGCTTCGCCACGACCCTCGGCTCCGTGTGCCACGAGTTGGGGCACACTTTCGACCTAGGCCACACCAAGGACGGCATAATGGGCCGGGGGTTCGACCATGTGGACCGCGTCTTCACGGTAGGAGATAGGAGGGGACTCATCAAGGATGCTAATTTCAACTTCAACGGGAAGCCCACGCAGCACACGACAGTGTCCTTCGCTAGAAACATCAACGTGACGATGAACATCGGCGAGCCCTTGAGAACTCTGGGACCGAGGAGTAAAACTACTCTGGGTAACTTCGCCAACTACAATAATGAAAATTTGAGACGCGGACCAAACTTCACTCCCATAAACCGACCACAGCTCAACGCTAATATGATGAAAAGCTACGAGTCCAAGAGGAATTCGATGATCAAATCAGCCAACGATTACACTTACTGGACCAAAAGCTGCGGAGTGTTTTTGAGTTACCACAGATTTTTCAACAATGAGTACGGACGGGAAAGAGAGGCTATCACCAGATATTTGAGATTTGACAAGAACAAAATGATGATTTTGTCCACCGCCGGTATCCGAGTGGTGGAAGTGAGGGAAGAATCAACGGGAATGGTGATCGACTCGTACGAATTCACAGACACCAAACCAGAAAAGAGATTCCTTATTCCGTTTACATCGGCAGCCAAGAATAAGTTATTGGTTATCGTGGTTGAAGACGACTTAGGGAATGTATTGAAACAACTGTTTACCTACTAAACGACAACAAAACATAACTAAACATCGCTTACCTTACAAAATTATTATAAGTAACATTTTAGTTAAGAGCAATCGACAATAAGCGCAGAATAATTAGATGCTAGAAGCTTATAATAATCAAAATATATATATTCGAGTGAAACAACCGATAACACAAGTGACGTTTTAGTGCTTTGATTTGACACTTGATTTTCACTGTAGTATCACTGTTGTGACACCGCGAGCCAATTGAGGCACACGAAACATAAACAATACAAACTCGTATATGTAGTTCGTAGACCACGTGGTCAGTTGTCACTTGTCAGTTGCCAGTGATAACAACTGTCAGATTCTAATATGGCAGTTTGCGTCGAGTGCTGGTCCCGGCCGGTTCTTGTTGACTGTTAAACGCTTTGTGATTATGTGTTGAGTTGCATTCGGCTGTGTGTTGTGTTGCGTACAATGTCTTCAAGTGATTGTGATAATGTTAGTAATAGTGCCAACTTCTTCTCCACCGTGCAGAAACATTTCCCCAACATCGAAGATGGGAAAATCAATACTTTGGAGTTCATAGACGCGGTCAGAGGTGTCGTGACCCTAGTTGGTACGTTTTGTTTACTTTTTTATACTATTCAAATTCGTGACACTATATAAATTACGCATTTTCCTGGACAATTATTTAAAAATACTGTTTATTTTCAGAAAAACTTGGCAGTGTTTTCACGCCTGTAAAGTACGACATGAATGGAAATGTAGAGGTAAACATGAATATATTATTATAATTACGTCATGTTTGAATATTCATTATCGGAAAAGTGCCTTGTGCTGAATGTTATTAATTGTGTTTTTAGAAAATATTGAAACGATATGATACTGATGTCGCAAAGAATGGGACCCTCCATGACATGGCGTTGAGTGAGCAAGCCGAGGGAGGCACTAATGCTACAGAAGCACTCTTGTGGCTAACCAGGTAATGACAATTTCTATCATTTATCGTGTTTTAACTAAGTAATATTATAGTTAACTTCACTCGCTTAAAATCTTTATTGATATTAGGCAAGAGCGTATTCACTTGGGGAGGTTCGACCTTAATGGCGGGGGGGGGGGGGATTCGACCCTGGGGTGGAGAAGGGGGGGATTGAAAAATCTATTAGAATGTTTTTTGCAACCTCTACTTACCACCACTTATTATTTACATCTGATGTTGATAAAAGAGATGGCGCAAATATTATTTTTATATTTGAGTTGTTCTTCTTTTTAACCAACTTAACTTTTACCACTCTATCACATTTCCACCACTCCGTCACATTTGTTTTTACTATAAATGAATTCTTTCTGGATCTCAGAGGGAAAAGGGTGGAAGGAGGCCTAAAATGCCCATCGGGGGTGACAAATACGAGCTGCGTGTATACCTATTTCGAATGACAACCCATGTGACAGAGTTGACGTACGACATAAAAGTTGTAGGAGACAAGTTATTGAGATTTTTAAAAATATTTTGAAACACCATAATAATATAATAATCGCTGTTACTTGATACGTTATACCTTTTGGAGTTTAAAAATAGTTTTATATTTTATGTTGTCATATCATTTTTTTGTAACATTATAGAATATACGCAAGTCGAGGTGGCAGGAGACAAGTGTGATTTGTACGAAATACACTTCCATCACAAGGAGTTACAGCTCTGTCACGTAATTTTTACTACAAAAATATAAACGCATATTTATTTTAAGTCTTTAGTATAGCAGATTTTAAAGTACTTATAAAATTTTAATATTGATTACTTATTCTGTTGAATTTTTCTCCAATCTCTGTGTAGACAACTTTATGTAGGTTAAAATGAAGAATAACCTATTTTCCAATTTACTAGCACTACACGAATACTATTATTTTTTTCTATTTAATACTGAGATTACTGAGGCTAGTTAGGGGGGGGTTTAACCCCCTAACCCATCTCCCTTGAAATTAGTATAATATTTTAGTGTTTTTTTTTTACATTCACTCCTTTAGGAGGCCCTAAGGAAAATAATTTTCCCCAGGACCTGTGTCATCTTTGGGGATGCTATGTGGAGGATATTTTTAGGAAAGGAAGTTCTGGGAAGGAAAAAGGTGTGTGGGGTGGGTACGAATCTGGAGATCAGTGTGTCCAGGAATGACCGACGTATGGATGTATCCCTGCCACTGCGGTGCAAGGTGATGTTTCGAGAGAGTCTAGTTGGAGAGTTCAAATGATTTCCCTTCCCTAGTCTCTCCTGACCCAGCCTGCCATGCAATTGGTGGGCAGACGCACCTGCCGCCAAGATCCGAACAAACCTCAACTAATGAATCCGGGCACCCCTGCTAATTCACCAACGTAGCGACCCACTTGGGGTGACCTATGACAGAGGTGTTGGTTATCCAATAAATGATACCCGGAGCGGCGGTAACCAAACCCTCCTCCCAAGTTGAAAAAGTGTGTTGTTTAAATCATAATTTTATTAATACTGTTTCTTAACAACATCCCTACCTGATTGCAACTAATCGAACTTTGACCCCGAAATCTAGTTTCCACCAAAGCTCTTGCATAATTAATAACATCAAGTACTTATGTAGGTTTAGATCATAGGTTCTCAACGTGTGCGATTTTTATTATTTAATATTATCATCTTACATGTATTATTAGTATTAAGAATTGACACTATACCATGAATACAAGAAGGAAGGAGATAGCAACCCGATACTTAAAATACAAAAGAATTGTTTTTTTAACTTGCTATATTAAACAAAAAGGTATAACAAATAATTTAATATAATTTTTCTTCAAACACAGCAAACTTATTTTGTGGCACCATTTTAATTCAAAATTAATAGAATACTTAGTTTTTACCACTTTTATTGTTTATAAAAACTGACATGAAAACCGAAACATGTCTGTTTTTATAAACAATTAAAGTGGTGGAAACTAAGTTTTCTATTAATTTTGAAATAATATATTTTTAATCGACGAATTATTGATTCCGAGACAGTTGAGCACCCCTCCTCCCCGATAAGAAAAAAAAATTTAAGGGCTCTAGAAAAAAAATATTCTCAAAGTGGGCAGTGGGCAAAATAAGGTTGAGAACCTATGGTTTAGAGATTGCGATAACAGATTATAATATATTTATGATAGCCTTGTAAATGAGACAATATATTGGCGATTAGATTAGTAAATTATTTGACTGTGTTATTAATCTGAGTCATGAAGTATTTTGAAAAATGTTTTACCACTGATTAATTCAATCAAAAACAAAATTTAATTTGCACAAATTTTCCAATACGAAACAAAAACATCCTTATGTTTTCTTTTTGCCTACCATTTTTTAAGTATCAGGTTTTCATTGTTTTGTGAATTCGATAAAACAATGTCAATAAATAAAATTTGTATTGAAAACTACCATCCAGGTAGGCAAATCATTTTAAAGAGCATTTGACTCTATTTGTGCACACCAATAGTATTAGGCACCAGGGATAGCCATATAATTGGAGTACAATTGTATGTTCCATCAAGCAGCGCTCTTGAATTTTTTACTAGCGCCAGGCGCCTTTTGGCTCAGAGTCAGCTCTGTCGGGAATGCACAACAAACTAGTCTGGAACACTCGCCTGCAGTTCCCTATTACCCCACAGTAGCCCAATGATACAATTCACCACTACAAAAGCAAGAATCTCTTTATTAGGATTTATTTATAACTCTTTATTTATACAACATTTTATGATATTTATTTCATACATCCTGTTACTTTTATTTTATACACATTTATGGTATTTACATAGGTACTATATCCTGTTTTTTTTATTTATTTTAAATGCATATATCCTGTTTTGAATGCGTAAATTTAATGGTTCCAGGGCTCTTCACTTCATAGAGTTATTCCTAGAACAGATATTGAATGAGGCAACGGAAACTGCTTCTGAAACCATCAGCAAGGAACTGGCTTATGCATATTCACTTTCAGTCAAACCATATCACGGCTGGGTGACACAAAAACTATTTACTGTAAGTATTGACTTCACCAGAGTATCTTGAATTCATATCCGTTTCGTTCTAATCACAATTCACACACCTACACGATAAATCACCTAACAGCAAAAAGAATATTCTACTGATAAGATTCTTCCTTTTGCGGTCAGAACTTTGTAACTAGTAGTATCATTTTTATACTTTAAGTGCTTGAATCATAACCATTTTAGCGGCTATGCTTATTTCGCAAATGTGTACAAAAAAAATTGTGTTTTTAGATAAAAAGTATGGTGTTCAATAAAAATGTAATAACTTGGACAAATATCACCCAATTTTATTGATTCTTTTTGCAATTATACAAATAAATAATGATATTTTATGCTTCTATTTAAAAAAAACTACATATTTACAACCACAAATATTAAAAAATATAAGATTATTTTATTAGAATAAGTTAACAATAATAATCTTAACGAAAATATGAAAGAGAACAAGACACAGAAAAACAGAAAAAAGATGATGGTCGCAACTGGGACTCGAACCCAGACCTCTTGAGTTCGTGTCCCAGTTGCGACCATTGTCTTTTTTCTGTTTTTCTGTGTCTTGTTCTCTTTAATATTTTCGTTTAGATTATTATTGTTAACTTATTCTAATATGATATATTTCACTGATGGGAATAACCTTCAAAAAAGTAATAAAAAGAAAGTTTTTCTTATAAAAATTGAATAAGATTATCTCTTCCAAATTGTGTTTTCCCACGTAAAAACCATTTTTCTTATTGGAAAGGTGGAAACCCTTTTCCAATAAGAAAATGGTAGCTCTTTTTTTTATCCCCATTTCCAGTAAGATGGCAATGAATGCCCTCATTTCATTCACGGCAGTTGGTGTCCATTTTTTTGGACGTGAATTCGATTTCAAATTTCCTGTGTTCAAAAATTGTGCAGCGTGATGATTGGTTTCTTTGACAATATTTACAAGAAGTAACGAGGTGAAAAATGAATTGAAATAGGCTGTATCAGAAGAAGGAGCGCATACAGGTACTGGAATAACAAAAATAAATCATCGGATGTTTTCGTAAAAACTTTTGTTGGAGGAATAACACCAAAAATCTCATTCGTACAGTGAAGAAGCAGAAGATGAATCCGAAGATTCACTTTCTATTCACAATCTTGTATTGCGATGAAAAATAATGTCACTTCATATCGGAACAAAAGTCTCGTCGTCAGTAGCGTCGCTTTTTTGACATCGTGATTGCTACATTGCGATTTGATACATCGCGTTTGTTCATAATAAAACTAATATCCAACATGGTGAAAATATCGGTTCACTTTATGGTGTATTTATTTTAACAGGATAAACATAAATACAGTTTTCAAAACAAGCGCCAAATGTAATATCCCATATTCAAACTGAACACGCACTCTCCGGATGACCGAAAATTGAAAATTGCTCACTGAAAATTACAGCGCCATAGCGCTTCATTGCAATTTTCGTAACTAATGCATACAGCGTGCTGGTGTTGGACCGCAACCATTATAAAAGAGTTAAATATTTAAATTTAAAATAAACAATAGTGTCTGTGGCAGTCGGCTTTGTTTTTTTATACAAATCTACATCCTTATTCCGAGACTGATGAAATTTTGAAAGCCTGACCTTCAAAATAAGATGAAAGTCACGGTCTACATGAGATTTCGAAAAATCACCCTACCCCCCTTTTCCAACCTCTTAAAGCAGAATTTTGATGCCTCTGAAATTTTGCACACTTGACATTCAAAATAAGAGGAAAATTACTGTCTACATCTAAATTTTGAAAACTCTTTGTAAAACCCAAGTAATGCCGGGGACTTAAGCTACTTTAAGATAAAAAAGTCAGGCAGATATACCAGTTATGAGAAACATATTGGGATGAATGTATTTGATTTTAACCCCTCAGGCTAATTTGTTTGCTTTTGGAAACAGCTCATGTAGGTCTCATAGAAATCGTTGTATCTCCCTTACTGTCATGTCGAGAAATATGATCCAAACCACGCTTATATTTGAATCTAAAAGTAAACCACAGAAAAATCAAAATGTTCACCTCTATGAAACCAAAGTTTCCAACCGCAATTTAAAAAAAATTTATGAAACTTTGTGAATTTTTTAATAATATTATTTTTACATGAAATGACAAAAAAGTGAGGTGACAACAGAGTTTATAATACATTTGTCTAATAAAATGTGTATGCTTTTTTTATCGTTAATTTTATTTAAAAAAAAAGTAATGTTTAGCCATTTTTAAAACTTTTTATGATTGCGTTAAAAAAATTATATGATTATTTCTTATAATAAAATTTGAAATCATATTTCATCTCCTTTCAAAAAAGTTTTTATTTTTTGGGTACGTTTAGAATTATTCTATTTATTTGGATTTCATTGCAAAGCAGAAATAATCTGACCATCTGACAAAATATACTCGAGTCATGAGGGGTTGGTTAACTTCGTACAGCGGTAAATACATACATATTTTTTTTAAAGTTTTCTTTGTTCATTGAATTGTTTATTACATGAATTGGGGATTTTTCGACCACCACATCCCCGTGTTGTGGTGGTCGGTCAATCATGCAGACATACACCAGTTGCGAGAAACATATTTGGATGTATTTGACCTTAACTTCACTAGTAGTAAAGGGGCTCCTCGAAATTACCACAGAAAAAATTGACATTTCATGTAACTTTGCAATGATAATTTAATTAACCCATAACATTCAGGACAATTTATTGCATATAAAACAAAACATTTATTTATTATTATTATTAAAATCATTTATTATTAAAAAATAAATAAATAGGTGCACCTCGATATCTTATAAAAAACACCCTGAATTCGTTACTTATTGGTAATGGATACAACTCGATAATTTATATGCCGGACTTCCCCTCACTGACCTTACTTATAATAACACTATTATTATTAGCGATGGTTTTCCGTAGTACTTGCCGTGGTTGATCACCATAAATGGGCATGAGAGATTGTAAGGTTTGTACATATTTATTTAAATGGTGGGAACGGCTGCGCGGCCTTTATCATACAAAACTTAAATTCGGATTCGAGGACAAAATATCCAACCAAACTGAAAAATTATTTTTTTAATCAAAAGGAAAAACAGCGAAATCAAAAAACTTAGATCCAAAGCACTCATTCAAAGACCTTAAAACTAACTTATTCTATTTATAAAACCCCCTTTCATTTGCTTAAATAAATAGTACACTTTGATATCTTGCGCAAATAATATATGTTATTGATTTGAGATATGATTTTAGATGTTCATGGCCAAAAGTATTATCTTGATTTTTTTGGGTTATAACATGATTTCACTTCTACATACATAAACACACATTTCACCACTATAACATTGTCTGAAACGATGGCTAAAGGAGGAAGTGCAACACGGCATGATAACCCAAAAATTAATCTCTGGGACAACGCCTTTAACCAACTTCGAGAGTTGTTAAAGGCAAAGATCCGGGGTTCGATTCCCAGTTGCGAACGTTACCTTTTTTATGTTCTGTCTTGTTCCGTTTCATTTGGATTTGTTTATAACTTCTTCAATAATAATATTGTTAATTATTATTGAAGAAGTTACTGTGTTACTAACTACAAAGATATTACAAATCAATATTGAATAAGTTGAGCACAAAATTAATACTGTTTCTGTTCAATTTGTGGGATTTGTGGCCTTGATTGTCAATATTTACTTCTTCTCGTGCACTGTCCGTTCAACGGATGTTTGACTATGCGGACTATGTTTACTGCGGTCCGGAATAGCTCTACAGTAGACTGGCCAAACCACTGTCTCAGGTCTTCAGCCATGATGTTCTCCTTCTTCCAGGACCCCGACTTCCGGCAATCTTTCCATGCATTAGAGATGCAAGATCTCGTACTTCTCTGGATGTCTCAACACATGTCCTAGATATTGAAGTTTACGGATTTTTATTGTTTTAATAACTTATTTTTCTTTATTCATCCGAACCATAACATCTTCATTCGTAACTCTGTCCACCTGGCTTATTTAGAGTATTCTTCTGTAAATCGGCATGTCGAATGCCACAAGTCGCCTTATCAATATTTACACACCTAGCAATTGTACAAATACATAAAAATATTAAATGAATGCCTTTCATTACAGCTCGTATTCCGAATGTGTCCCACAAGATCGCAGTTCTTCAGCTCCCTGGAGATGACGGATCGCGGTTGCTTCTTCAAAGACGTGGAATACTTCACCCAAAGATTGAGAGAGAATCGAATGGAAATCCAAAGCTTCTACGCAATCCACCAGTTGGGCAACAATAATGTTGTATGACATTACTCATACCTTTGTTACTTCCCCAAATTGTTGCCATTTTAAAAACTAGCATAATCTATTACAGTACTCTCTCGCTAATCTGCCACCTTCAACTTATTCAAACCAAAAACCAAATAACAGAAACACATACGACAGTTGCTAGAATACACAAAAGACTAACTGAAATATCCTAAAACAGTAATTATTAACCCTGTGACTGGTAAAATAGTCAGCGAGAGTATGCTAGACGGCGGTTTGTTAATTTGATTGTGTAAGGGTTAACCTAACTCGTCAGTGAACAAAGCTTGGTGCTCAAATCTAGGCACGCAATGGACTACTGAATATGACTTGCGAATAACGGCGAATTATAGACTTGATATTGTGCTTTCAACTTGGTGGATTATAATACTATTTGGCAGATAACCGAGCAGCTGATTACTGAGAGAGTACTGTATTAATGTTTAAATTTTTACGGTCAGTATTCGTGATGGCATCCCCATATTGTGTTTTATGTTTGTTCGCTAATTTTAATTACGTTTACGTTTTAGAAAAATTATGTATCCATAAATGATATTTTATGAGAGACGCATTATGTTTTGACTGAAAATACTATAACATATTTATTTCACCTACACTCTTCTATAATATTATGCTGTATTTGATTATAATAGTAGTTTGACTGATCTAAGAAAAAGCTAGTCTACCAACCCTCGTTATTTTGTGTCTAGTACCTACCGCCTACAACGTAATGGTACTGATAACACCAAAAAAAACTTCAATTTAACCTACTTAGATAAAGAAAAAAGTTACCAAGCAATTTTTTTATATAATATTTAATTTATATTCAATTAAGTACCTTTTTTTTTCAAAACGGTATTTATGGATTTACCTTTTTGTGTTAAATTTGTGAGTCGCTATATATCAACTTACAATCGGCATTTTACAGAGATATTACTCAATTTCACTTTTAATGAATACAGAAATTAACAAAGTATTAAGCATTTATGTATTCACTTTCCACGGAATGATATTCAGACGAGTCAAAACTCAGTTTTAAATCAAGTAATATTTTTGTAGAAAAACAAAAGGTTTTAATGAAGGGTGCTAAGTGGATTTATTTACATTATAAAATATGTATTTAGAAAATATATACAAATATAATAATAAACTTTAAAGTATTTATCGTTATACGAATGCTTAGAGACCATTACTGTCACTAGGAAATAGATTTGATCTTACCCATACGTGTATATAACAATACCTGATAGATTCAATGAAGAAGTGCAATCAATGTCAATGGGAATGTGTATTTCCAGATCATTGCCATTTTGCGCATCAGTTGATCCACTTATTATTTCCAATGACTGTTTTATGAGACTGGATTCTGCTTATTTTTTTATCACATCTTCCGCACTTACTAGATTTTAATCACTTTCTCATATTAAAAAATGAAATTTAAAATTTTATGCACACTTTGACTATAAATAAATAAAAATTGCTGAGAATCTGAAACGCAAACCTAACTAATCAGCTTTGCCATAAATCACTTTAGGACAATAATAAATTGAGAAATGCAAAAACTAAAGCAATAGGCACAAGAGACTTAACAATGGAGATTCCTACTTATCTGTACCTACTACTTATACTTGATTATTTCAATAAATAAAACAAAGTTCAAACTGAATCTTTTAAAATAATGGAAGACATTTATTTTTTAAACATAAATTTGAGGAATGTGAATTGAAATGTATTAATATTAAAGTAGAAACCCACTGAATGTTAGCTATTTTTGAATACGGTAATGTTAAATGTAATCGGAGCAAGTATAAACTTAGTTGTATGTAACGTAATGTGTATTGGTACTTTAAAGTGTCTTCTCTTCAACATGTCAACTCTATCCTCGGTAGAAAGTTCATATATAATGAACCTCAAAGAGTACAGAATCTTAAATGTTGATATAAATCCTATGATAATGTTATCTCTTACAACAAAGTAAACAATATACATAATGTACTTCCACATAACCTGACCCCATTCAAACAAACGGTTGAATGTTTAAACTAATATTATATAATTATACCTCTAGTGGATCTTCTCATCCGGGTTTCGACAAACAAAAGTAAGCTAAATTAATTGTTTGATGATTACACAGCATACATTATGTTGTAAAATTGAAATCTGAAATTTTATTGGCTAATTGTCGAGGCCTGGCTTACCAGAACTGTTTGATTTCGTACATAGATAATGATGTGTGTTTGAAACACAAGTCAGTTTGTTTATAAGTACGGAGCCTTATATTGAGTAGATATAAAGGTTGTTTTGTCTTAAGATTTAGCTTTATAAAAGTAGTACAGGTACCCAACATTGCAATGCAAATTTGAATTAATCTTGAGAAATATAACCTTCAGCCATACACATTTGTTTTCATTTTACCATTTAATTCCTTGGTCTAAATCAATGTTAATCCTTTTAAAGCAGTGGTTCCCAACCGGTGGTCTGCGAGATCTAAAATCAGGTCCACGAAACATTTATTCATTTACTACAAAACCGAATCGAAAGGTATCCAAAAGCTGATTTGTAATCCTTTTGGTATTAATGATGGAGAAGTAGCTGAAGAAGTCTAAGAAAAGCACATTAAATTGCAAAATGATAGTAATTGCAAGCTAAGAAAAGCACATTAAATTGCAAAATGATAGTAATTGCAAGGACAAGTTTAATTACGCGATTATTACTATATTATTATTGTACCTTGTGGTCCCTGTGAGAACAGCGCCCTTGAAGTGATTTTTCACAAAAACGGCGCTACACTTAATACATATAAATCAGCCAAATATTATTATAAACAAATAAATGTCATAGTGGTCCCTGGTCAAAAAAAGGTCGGGAATCACTGGTCTAAATCAATGTTAATCCTTTTCAAGTGTGCAGGGGAAAGATGTGCAATGTCACTCACAAATAATTTGTCAGCTAATTATATTTTATGCAATCAAACACCATTAATAACCATGCATCAATAATATGGCGTGGAATATGTAACGTGATAGTTACTTTTGTAACACGCTAAATAAAGATATCACTTCTTTACCTGCCAAAAGACGTTTCAAAACTTGACAGTGACATTATTTTCTACATCTCTAGGGAAGGTAGTTTTAAAGTCAAACTTCAAGTTGGCACAGGTAGGTACTTAGTTTATGTACCCTTTTAATCACGGGTCCTTTGATTGTTCCTCAGTTTTGACATCCTCATTTTGCAGTTTGGCGGTGCTTTTTCGAGCCAAGGATTTGAAGGAGTAGTATTGTTTAGCTCTAGCAGACGCAGCACGCAAAGCTAAAAAACCTACAAAATAAAATTGTTGTTGGTGAAAAATAAGACAATACTAAAAGCTAGACCTTTATTAATGTCACATTAACACCCGAGAAGTTATTATGAACTCTGAGATCTGGGTTCATTGTCACTTTGTTAGAATTTAGCAGACAGATCAAGTAACCAATTTTGTAAGAATGGTCAATGCTATCTATCTATACCTGTGAAAATTTTCAGGATATTATAGTTGAAGGTTTGTGAAGTTGAAAGTATTTATAAAATATTATTTGACTCAGGATCATTGCTTTTCAATTGTCAATTTTCTTAATGTAAATATATATTTTACTGGCAAATTAGAGAGACTTCAGAAATTTACCTTTCGAATGAACAACTTTAGTCACCTAGAAAAATTGTCAGTCAAAAATTTAAACAAAAGAAATACACAATTCGATGGGGTATTTCCACAAACGCGGGATTCTGTTGAAAATGTACGGAATATTTAATGATCATTTTTCTGATTTTAATCATCCTACTAAAAATGTTTTTTTTTTAACCCTTCAAAAATTTGGCATTTTTTTCAGATGGTCAAAATAGTTTCGCTTTACAATAAAATGCAAATATTTGGAAAATTTCTGAGCACATTCAGAAACTAAAAACGCAAATTATATAATTCGAACTAAACATATATTTTTTCAATTATAAAAATTTTGCATACAAATATAAACATTTTTTCAAAATGGCTCATTTTATGTTTTTTCTAACTAAAGTTACTAATAATTAAAACACATACATACGAGGGCTATTCAGAAACTAGGGAACGTTTCCGTCTGACGCCGCTAGGCGCGGCGATCACGTATGTTTTGGTGTGCGCGTGCTCCAGCCATCAGAACGAGAACGTCTCCGCGCTGCCCATTTTCCCAAATTTTCCAATTTAAAATGTGCGCTGCAATTTCAAATCCCGCCAGTTGTGAAGTGCGGTCCGTAATACGGTTTTTGTTAGCAAAAAACGAAAAACCGATAGAAATTCATCGGCAACTGTGCGAAGTGTATGGCAACGACGTAATGAATGAAAGTTCAGTGCGAAAATGGTGTATCCGGTTTAAAAATGGCTGAACCAACGTGCATGATGAAGAGAGGAGTGGACGCCCGAGCATTATGACAGACGATCTTCTCGCCAAAGTTGATGAGAAGATTCGTGAAAACCGTCGCTTCACAATAACGGAGCTTTCGCTTTGCTTCCCACAAGTTTCACGGACTTTGTTGTTTGAAATTGTGACTCACAAGCTTGGCTACCATAAATTTTGTGCAAGATGGGTGCCAAAAATGCTTACAGACCTCCATAAAGGTCAGCGAATGGGAGCAGCCTTAACATTTCTTGACGCCTACCACACACATGGTGATTCTTTACTGCAGGGGTTCCCAAACTTTTCCAAGTCGCGGCACCCTTAGAAAATTTGAATTTTCTCACGGCACCCCTGTCATATAATGTCTACACCCCCCCCCCCCCTCCCCAGGACGAAGGATCAACTTTTTACCTACTCCACTGAATAATACAACTCGTAAAATGAATAAGTGCATTTATTGATAGGGAAAACTTGCAAATATAATACAAGTACAAAAACCGTTTAGTGCGACCGGATTGATACAGCTACTCCTCATTTCTTTTTCCACATTTATTTTTGAGCGATATTTGCTCTTTATAACCGCAACCGCTGAAAATCCAGCTTCGCACAGATATGAAATAGCAAAGGGAATGAGGACCCTTACAGCTTTTCCACTTAGAATCGGATACTGATTTCTGACTGATATCCAAAACTCCGTCAAATCCGAACAAGCGTATTTCATTTTTAGGCTGCTGTCGGTCGAGAGGTCAATTAAATCTTCTTCCTGCGTAGTAAAATCTTGGGGAGCTTGAGCGCGGAATGGATCTTGGATCCATACAAACTTCTCCACTTGGTCTTCTGCGAAGTACTTGGCAAACCAGTCAGTTAACTGTGATAGGTGCTCTGTGAAAAGGGTCAGCAAGTTATTTGAAACCTTAACTCCGCTATGGGCCATGTACTGTTGCAATATTGGAAAACAATCTTTGCCTCCATCATCACCCATTTTTCTCTTCCACACTTGAATGAAAAAAACTAAAAGTGAATGCGGCACGCGGCCGCTGCAAGCGCAGCACCACAACCGTATCCCCACTCCTGTGCGTCCCACCTAATCCATTCCCAGAGCGCGGATCGGCCACGCAGGTGATTTTCCATAACATAAAATGTTTGTATTCGTTCATGTCAATTTTGATTTTTAGTAGAGACATCAGGGGCGCCTCGCGGCACCCCTGACCTCTGTCCGCGGCACCCCAGGGTGCCGCGGCACCCACTTTGGGAACCTCTGCTTTACTGGATCGAATCGTAACGGGTGACGAGACGTGGGTGAAGCACGTCAATTGCGAGACAAAATTGCAGTCCATGGAGTGGGGGCACACAAGTTCTCCCAAAAAACCAAAAAAAAATTTGCAAACCTTGTCAGCGAGGAAGATTATGGCTACTGTTTTTTGGTGTGCTGCTTATTGACTTTCTCGAGCGTGGTGCAACAATCAACTCTGATCGGTACTGCCAAACATTGCGCAAGCTTAGAAGAGCAAAGCAAAACAAGCGCCGAGGAAAGTTATCGTCAAAAATTTTGTTTTTTCATGACAATGCCCGACCTCACACGGCAAATCGAACTGCAGAACTTCTTGACTCATTCAAATGGGAGATTTTCCCACATCCACCCTACAGTCCCGACCTAGCACCGAGTGATTTTCACTTGTTCCCGAAGATGAAGAACTGGCTAGCGACACAGCGTTTTGATGACGACGACGAGCTCTGGGCGTGCGTCACTGAGTGGCTGAGATCGCAGGCGTCGGATTTCTATGACGAAGGAATTTCGAAGCTTGTCCACCGCTACGATAAGTGCCTTAATTTGTTTGGTGACTATGTAGAAAAGTAGCATTTTAATCACTCTTTCAGATGTATATAATAAAATATTTTTCCTGTACCTAGTTTTTGTTTTATTACAAAACGTTCCCTAGTTTCTGAATAGCCCTCTTATTTTATTAGACAAATGTATAACAAACACATATTGTATCCTCACTTTTTTGTCGCTCTAACTGCTAAAACTGCTGTTGGCAAATCGGATTGTGAAGTCACAAGTGTCGCTCAGTTTGGCCAGCATAAATAAACAATTTCAGTGAGCGTCCACGCTGACATCACACGATAGCCCTGCCCCAAAATATCGTTTTAGCGGTAATTCAAAAATGGGAAACTTTGACTCACTGTAGAATATTTATTTGTCAACATAAAAATAAGATCATCGTAATTTTTTTAAGCAATAAAAAAAACGTGGAAATCCCCATTATAATTAAATAAAAATAAAATATTTTCTGGTTATATATAGGTACACCTACTTTTTTAACCGTCTGAATTCACCCAATCAGTTCCACTTTTGAAAATTTAAAAGTAAATTTTAGCTCATTATTAGCAGGAACATTTCACATCAAGAACAACATCACAAACAACCGGAATTAGTACTTCTGATGAAATGGAGATAAAAACAGGGATGATGATTTAGTGGTTTGGCCATAGCTGCCGGGGTTGCAGTATCACTGATTCGGATTTCAGGAGAATTATTCATAATGTCTTCATTATGGTCAGCGGCTGAGTTGACATCACATCTTGGTCCCACCCAGTGACATGCGTTCAATTCCTCAGCTGGCAAATCCTCCATCACGACACAAGCAACATTTACCGCTTACTGTGATGGTAGTAGATTTTCAAAGCATTGTCAGGTTTTTCGATAACCGAAAAGGTCACCCAACATAGTTTGCCACATTTGATGACTTAGCAGGGGTGCTCACTTTCATGGGGTGAGGTTTGTCTAGGTCTTGGTGGCGATTGTGTTTACCCACCTACTGTGCGGCGGGACGGATTGGGAGAGATCGGTTAAAGGAGACCTAACCTAGACCTCTTCAGCCGGACTCTCTCGACCCATCGTCTTGCACCGCAGTGGGAGGAATGAATTCAGACGTCCTTCACTCCTGGACACATTAACCCTCAGATTCCTACCCACCCCTCACGCATTTTTCCTTCCCAGAACTTAACTAACTAAAAAAAACTAACTAACTAAACTAACAATTACGCCGTTTCCTCGCAGGGATAGGGAGAGGGAACGAACCGCCAAACAACTCGGTCTTGGCACATTCTTTGCCTCATTCACATTCATACATCGTCTCATACACACTCTTTTATTATGCTGACTCTTGACATGGCCCGACTCAAGTATCTGATTCACTTGATCGTAAAAAAGCCCTAAAAGGGCCCTTCACACAGCATTCCCAAAGATGACATAGGCCCTGAGGGAATTTTTTTCCCCAGGGACTCCAGGGTAGAGCTGCTGTAAAAAAAAAAAGTTGACTGCTCGCTTATTAGCCACACCTAAGTCTATATTTGGCACATATGAAAATAATTAGTACCAATGTTATAATCTTTTATATGATCAAAGAAGTCACCTGTGATCAGTTCAGCGACAAGCAGCAGCCAGGTGACCCAATGCAGAGTGACTTCCAGAGGACGAGCCTGAAGATATGGGTTTCCTAGTTGGAAAGATTGCAGCGGCAGTTGAAGAAGAATAGAGAGCATCCAAAACCCAGCCAACTCTGGTATCTAAAGTAATAAACATGTTACAAGTACCATAAGAATTAAATAAAAAAAACTCTTATAAGAATCGCATACCATTTCTAAATTATTTAACAACTTGCATTTATTATAAGCTGATAAAGAGGTCAACAAAACCGAATACAACAGCAAACTTAATATAAAATAATCCAGCATCGAGTGTTTTGCTGATAAGTGATGGGAGATATTATGACAATATAATATTATATTGTAAGATGAAAATTACAAAGAATTTTATTCTTTCTCTGCAAAACATTATCATCTTTTCAAAGGACGCTTTTCCACTCTGCCGACTAATAATTGTTAGACGCAGTCCTAAGATAAATTTATTTTGCTATATAATATAATTTAACCTTTCACTTACCCGTTCTGAAAGATTTCCCTTATATCCCAGGTAGAGTCTCATGCATTCTATTGCAGAATACATTGTCAGAACCGTTACAGAAAGAAACTTTGTCAAGTTTCCCAGACAGTCGAACTGAAAATCATCAATATAAATCAATTGCAGTTAACATAACCATTTTAACTATAAACATAATCATTGTGGGATCTCCCAGATCTCCTTATATAAATTAAAGTTCTCTTTTATTCATATTATATCATTTTTCTTTTTTCGTAGTCTACATTATGCGATAAACAATTATTATTGCTTTCATTTTACAGTGTCATGAATAATAAGACAAATGTGTTTACCTTTATGTACAGGAAATATGAAGTAGTCGAGAACCAAAATGGAAACAAAAATACATTGAAGAATAAAAACAATTGCAGGGGCATGCTGGGACAAGCTTCGTAAGTTCCTGTAAACAAATTAAATGTTTAAAACCGTGATTGATTGCAGTTCTAGTAAAATTACTTACAGACATGCAGATGTGTTAGCTTAATTATTACCTATATCAGCAGAATACACCATCGTTTCAATATCAGGAAAAATATTTTTAGAAACTGCTGTAACAGCTTCCCTCCATGGCATTTTGCGGCGACTTTGCAGAATTATTTTTGTAGAAGATAAATGAAAATATGTTCATTTGTTTTGATGTTTCGTTGTTTTCGAAATTTTGTTTATAAATGTTGCCAGTATAAAAAAATAGTTTCCGTATAAAAATTACTTTGATTTTAATAAAAAGACAAATAACTTTGTTTACATCACTTTTAATGGTACACAATCAACATGTTTCGTGAACAATGTTTACTTCATCAGGATCTACGTTTCCTAGTATACGTTTGATCCTGATGAAGTAAACATTGTTTACGAAACATGTTGATTGTGTACCATTAAAAGTGATGTAAACAAAGTTATTTGTCTTTTTATTAAAATAAATAATGTCATCACAAAGTGGAAACCTTTCCGAAGAAGTTTTCTTCGAAAAATTAATTACTTTGAGTCATCCGTAGTCGATCTTAAATTTTTAAGTGGGTGTATAATTGTCTTAATACTGGTAACATTGGAAACGTCAATTTTATTGAGGTTATGTCTGATGTGTCTGATTAAAAATATTTTCAAGAACTGAAAATGCAGAGTTTACGTATTTTAACCGATAGCATAGTTTCAAGTAAGTGGTAGACAATATCCTGTTACTGTTAAAAATGTTCTGTTAAACGGGATTATTTTCAATGCTATTAATATTTTTTTCTATTTCTTGCAGATTTAACATCAAAATGTGTGACCATAATTCCTGCCTGTGGTATAAAATATTTCCCTCCTCCACCGAATTTCGATGGTCAGTATTATTTATCCTGTACAATATTATAATATATTCAAGGTGCATTCAAATTAATTAATGTATTACAATATAATGTAGTTGATCATTAACTGAGTTTCCTTTCTCCTGATTTCAGACGTCATTCTACCAGACAAGCCGAAGCTACGTTTCTATGAGAAGGTTCCGGTGTACCCCCAGAACATCAGGCCCCCCAAGATGCAGAAGCGTCTCCGCTACATGAGAGGGCCTGAGGAAATCCACAATTTCCTGCTGCATAAGCAATATGGAATCGTTGTATGTTTAAATATTTATATATCTCTGACATTTTTTGTTTATACAATGATTAATATGATCTGTCGATCCTGCATGACTGAAGATTGTGGCCCATTTAGATTACAGCAATCCTTTCGGTGATCAGTCGAGTTTGGGGACCAGACTGATCCCACTATTCATTCTCACATCAAGGCTACTTTTTTTAAGACTAAGTTGCGTTAAATAGTGATTCTAAATGCCCCTGACTGTTCCTGCACAGTGCAACATAATCATATACATACCACAAAACCCTGCCTTTCAATTGCAGCCATAGATGATGAAAGCAAGAGAGATGGATCATTATTAGTATGAAACCAATATAGTGTCACCAACATATTCACCCATACTACAACAAATCGCGTCTATGCACAACGGCCCTCCGAATTTGTTTCTAATACATAATTTTCATCGGCTCCGCCACTTTGATAGTCCGTCCAGTTTGGTTGTAGCTCGGCAACAGTTGGCACGCTTCCCTGCATATCTCTATTATCTACGATTGCAGCAGTCTAGTCTGTCAATTAAAAGTAGAAAATAATAAAAATGGAACTACAAAATTTGTAGGCTGGCAACACCAATTTAATTGTCGAAAATATTCTTGCGCAATGACACTGAAAAACACTTTTATACCTTTTTAATATTCTATAAATGTAGGTTATACAGCTTTACATTACCACCATGAGTTATATTTTTAGTGTTGCCATTTGAACAACAGTGGCGCCCTCCTATGTTTTCTATTCTTATTTGGCAAACTGTACATCTTTTGTTAGAAGGTTCATCTTGTTGCTAATCTGTGTGACTATTCCTATTCCCAGGCATTGATAGGTGGGCGCATGCGCATCGAGCACTTTGAGATGGTCCGCTTGAACACGGGTCGACACATGGACTACAAGCGCATGTTCGCCATGTGGCGCGTGGACCCCCCGTGGCAGCCCGTGACCAAAAAGGGGCAGGGCATGCGTATGGGCGGTGGCAAGGGGGCTATCGACCACTACGTGACGCCCGTCAAGGCGGGGCGCATCATCATGGAGTTGGGTGGGAAGTGCGAATTCAATGAGGTGAGTGTTTTTTTTAATATCATGTAGCTGTATTTTCGCAACATTTGAGAGTTTGTCATTTTCTCGGACTCTTTGAACATAGTTACATAAATGTTTTGCTATTTTAAATTTGAATTCTAGCTATTTTTACCTTTCAAATCAGATACTATGGGTTTACAAATGTTATATTACCTCGCTAATTTTGTAAGACTCTCCACCAATAAAGTCTCTTTAAAATGACACATTTTTCTTAAGCATTCAGGCTTCGAGCCATATTTCTTAGGTCAAAATATTTCGGCTTTACAATAAAATCCAAATAAATGGAGTATTTCTAAATGCATCCGAAAACTGAAAATGGTTTTTAACCGCTTCTGTGCCAAGAGCGAGATTTCTCGCATCTTTGGTCGTGTCCAGCAGGACGGCCATAGAAAAATAGCGAGTTTACTCGCTCTTTTTTGAGCCTCTGTATCATACATATGTTCCGTTTTTTATTAATTTAAAATATTGAACACACAGAGACGACATTGGGATGATTTTGATTTTTTTATTTTGATGTTTTTTTTAAATAAGATGTAAAAATGATTTATTTTGATTAAAAGTTCACGGCCTACTGTACACAGCTACACTTCTACCTACTGGCATTTAAAACTGGCAAGGCCGATCAAAACCGAAACAAACAATATTAATTTTACAAATCACGGGGGAGTTGCAATTGTAGCGCAAAATGGTATTCGCTTAGACCATAGATTCTCAACCTTTTTTTGCCCACCGCCCACTTTGACGACAATATTTTTTCTAGCGCCCCCCCAACTGCTTTAACATACCCATCTTAAGGGGGGGGGGGGGGGGGGGGGCGATGGGCTTCCTGAAAGTCCATTTATATTTTTTACATACTAGGTACCTAGTATGTCAAAAATAGTCGTGAATCTGAAACAGCTATTGCCACGATTGTGAGAGGGGTATTGTTAATGATAAATCGCTCGCTAATAAAGTTGGTTGTTTTCATGTGAGAAAATGTAATAAGCAGTAATTATTGAATGAAGCACTAGTATATATTGAATCATTTGGCGGGTATTTGATAAGCCGCCATAGCTCAGTGGTAGAGCTCCTGACCGTCAATCAGAGGGACACGGGTTCGAGTCCCGTTGGCGGCCAGTATCTTTTCTCGGAAGATTTTTTCAATGTAGATGAGTGTTTCAGGCTGATAATTATTGCTTATAATAATTGAATTTATAAGTTATCTAATGAGATGGTTGAATTTTATGCGTTTTACGTACGTCGCCGCGTTCAGTAATATGGAGCCTATTTTTCTTTTTGGATATCAACGTTGCTGCAGCACTGAATCCACATTCAGCTAAATAGGACGATGGGAATGCTATTAAAAATCATTGAACTATCGACCATAATCCAAGGTAAAGTTGAGAAATCGGCTTCTGAAGCCAAAACTCTTCGTAGCTATTCTTAAATTTAATTTTTAATTCCTCATTTGTTATCAGTTCTATTAGTTCTTCTTCTAATGGGGATGATCCGACTGTGTTGACATTTGAAAAAGGATCCAAAACTCAGTGTGGTATATCCATGTTTAAAATATCCTGGAATCGTTCCTTGAAATCACTGTGGAGGTTTTCCAAGTGTTAACAGTAAACAAGCAAGTCGTCGTTCTTAAATGATACTGCTGATAAATTTGGGAAGTTATTAAATTTCTGTCTGCCGATATTTCTTTTGTATAATATCAGTTTGGATACAAAAGCTGCAACACAATTTTTTGTCTTAATCAAATTTAAGTTGTCGCCTTGAAGTTGGAGATTGACATTATTAAGCAATTTATACAGGCCTGTCAAGTACGCAATATCGTTCTTCGATGAGGTGAGGTTGTCGCGCAATTCTGTGTCTTTGTTTCCTAGGAGCTCTATCACAGACTCAAACAGATTGTAAAATCGAGTCAAACAAGAACCTTTTGACAGCAAGCGCACCTCTGTGTGAAGCAGCAATCGGTTGAAATCTTCATCATTGGCAATGCAAAGCTGACTAAATAATCTGTCATTCAATGAGTTACTTCTGATTTTATTAACTGCTCTGATAACATGTTGCAGTGATGTATGGAGGCGTTCACTCAGGTTTTTCGCAACCAAATGCTGGCGATGAATTACGCAATGCACAGCAAGCAAGTCATGAATTTTATTTTTTAAGCACGCTATGAAGCCTTCGTGATACCCTGTCATAGCTGGGGCGCCATTTGTAGCAGCTGACAAAATATTATTAAAAGGAATTTTCTTTTCGTCACAAAACTTTTACAGTGTATTAAATATGGTTTCTCCTTTTGTATCTCTTTCCAAATTTGTAACAAACAATAGTTCTTGACATATTTTCTCATCTTTGATGAACCTCACGTATGACAATAACAAGGCTTCATTGGTTGGTAAAGTGGACTCATCCAGCTGAATTGAAAATCGACAAGACTGCAGATGAATGCACAATGATTCTTCAATGTTTTCATCCATTTCATTAATTCGTCTTTGCACAGAACTATTGCTCAAATGAATTTTTCAGATAATATCTGCAGCTGGTTTATGGAGCACAGTGGTTATTACTTATTTTATTGCTGGTAAAATTAAATCGTCCCCAATAGTATGTGGTTTGCCTGTTTTAGCAATCAACAATGAGATATTGTATGAAGCTCGAAGTCTATCATCGTCATGCTTAGAAGCTGTTGAAAATTGTTAGCTGAATTTTGTACTTCTTTTTCATGTCTTGAAAATGGGTCACATCTTTGTCTTTCTTGTCCGGCTGGATTTTATTAAAATGATCTTGAAGCATAGACATATGAATATTCATATGTACGTTGTTAATATTGTTCTTTAGGAATTGCTTTGTATATACTGTATATTCTTTGTTTCACATTATTTAATCAATTTTGTAAGGACTCGTAAGGAACACTATATAATTAATTTTTTTTTAAGCTTATTATAATTAAGCGCATTTGAAGTGAAATATCACAAAACTGCGCTATATAAATACTATGTTATTATTATTATTATTAAAAGGTTAAAAAGGTCAATGAAATCAGCTTTTAAATTTTATAATTCGAAATAAACATATAATTTTTGAAATTTGAAAATTTTGAATGCAAACATAAAAAAAGTTTTAAATTGGCTCACCTTACACAACTTTTCTAACTAAAATTACTGATAACAAAAAAAAATAAAAACGCACCCATATTTTATTAGGCAAATGTATTATAAACGTTATCGCTAACTCACTTTTCATTTCAAAATAATTAATAAAAAATTAAACCAAAAAAATTAGCCTGAGGGATTAATTGGTTAAGGTTAACTTCTTTTGGCTTGTACATGTTTGTAGTATGTTTCGGATTACAGAAACTATACTGTATTATATTTTAGTCAGAATTCTCGAAAACTTTCAATACATGTTAATTTATGTAGGTACATATTTAATAAGTGTATTGTGTGCATTTCAGGTGAAACATTTCCTGAAGGTGGTTGCAGATAGGTTACCCTTCAAAGCGGAGGTGGTGTCCTACGAGGGCATGCTGGCTAAAGCGGAAAAAGAGAAGAGGCTCGAGGCGGAGAACACCAACCCGTTCACAATGAAATATGTCATCCAGAATAATATGGGCGGCTGCCACAGGTGGCTCCGACCCGTTGACCATTTCTGGTTCAATAAGCATCAATAAACTTCTACAATGGGATCTCTTACTAACATTACGGTTGAATTATTTCAGTCTCTGTCACATCTGATTGGTTAATGCAATTTTGAATTTTCTACATTTGAATGGTCCCCATTTCGCGCCATGTTTCGGCATTTGATGAGTCGTCAAGCATAACAGTCATGCTCTAATGTAAGACAGTTGATTACAACTTGATCAAAAGCTAGAACAAGCTGAGAAATTGCATTTATAGGGGACCATTCGTATAGCACTGATCGTCGATTTCATTGTCAATCAATATGTGTCTGGGGTTCAAAGATCCCAACCAAAATTTTATTGAAGAATGTCAGTTTGGCCATCCCATTTTTATATCTGTTAGTTATGTATTGTATAGAAAATTAAATTAAGACTTCGTAGAATAAAAACAAAGAAAGAATTACAAATAACGTTTATTTTATTGTATGATAAAGAATGTATGTAATAATGCAATGACATATTTGGTAACTGCTTTATATTTAGTTGTACACATAGCATATCAATGAACTCACACTCTGATACATAATACATAGATATATATTATATTGTATATAATGAAGTTACACCATAGACAGGGAATTGTATATTGGTCACTCGGTGCTGAGGATTGGTGCCTCCATTCAGCCAGACTAATGATATAAAATGGAAGAAGACATCTTTCACGAGGAATGTATTATTTTGTGCAAGCTATCGGAACATTCATACACTCCCACACATAGACATCACTTCTCTAACACACATTTACATGGCAAACTTTGCTTCTTCTATAATCATAAATAATATGTATCACGATCAACAATTTACTTACATATCTAAGGAAAAGTGTGGTTGGAAGAAAACTGGTAAGATTGTTAAGCAACAGATTAATAGTTAAGAAGTAGTGCGCTGACTTCCACTCACGATGGTTGTGCTTATTCTTCATAAGGAATTACATATTGTGAAATGGTAACCTTATATGTACAATCATGGGAAAGCTGATTGATTATATGCAATTTTACGTATGCATGGTATTCATTTTTAGGTTCCAAAAGAGCTAACTTTAAGGCAGGCGCACTACATAAATTAAACAATAAAAATCTGTGCAGGTTTTGTGATAGTATTTTACAAAGCAAGAATAGCTTTGTAATATTCAATGAACCTGGAAAAGGACTTGGATTCACAGTCAATAGATTTATTAGAATCGAGATTTGTACATAACAATTGGGAAAAATACATCTTGTCGATAATTTGAAAATGAATCACGATTAAAAACTTTTTTTAATACATACTTTTAAAATCAAGCAAGCACCGTGACGCTTTATTTGTCTACGTTTTACTGCTTAAAACGGATATGTACAAGAAGTATCAAATGCTCTTACAATTTAGGTGAACATTATACATTATGTTAATGCAGAAGAACTGATGACTTCTAACTGTTAAAATAAATCAATAAATATTTTGTACCCATCCACTATACATGTGAATACATTGTCTTAAATTACAAGCTTTATCATAATATAACATCGTACATTCTTTAAAGAACATGAAATCATACCAAAGCAATGTAAGTCTATAGATGACTAGATGTTTGTTGTATTGAACTTTTAGTAGCCTCTGAGGGATGTTGAAATTCGTTTAACAACATTTTAATAAATTAAATACATAGCGAAGGGAGAAATGTTTGATTCCATCTCCATATTCTGATTTTAACCAGGATACGGAAGCATTAAGAATTTGTTGTATAATTATTTTTAGCTTTTTGGTTGAGGTTTGAATCTCGTTGAAGACTTCTAAATTATTGCAAGCTGTTACAATAAGACTTACTTTTCAATACCAGGTGCCTACTTTACATGAATCATTGCAGAAGAAGAATAATAACTTCATTCAAAGCATGTCTGAATACGAGTAAAGAACTTGTTTCTTTCTTACATGGATATTGAGTAACAATTAAAGCAAACTATATCTACTGCATAGTGTCTTATGAGCAGTGTCCCTACTCACACATCTTTATATTAAAAAGAATTCAACATGATTGTATTATTTTAAATCAGTTACAAACAACTATTTATTATAATATTTTACAAACAATACAACATTTATAAATACACGCAAGCCGCCTATTCTACAGATCTTTGCTCGGATGTTCTTTTCTGCTCGCTAACTTGGAACCCTCTCACAAACCATTTTAATAGAACATTTTAATTTATACCATTAATCTAAGTATTTACATATTCTATACATAACGAAACCAAAAAGATCTTCAGGAATAAATATGCTTACTTGATTGTGAACTCACTAAATTAAATTAAGCGAAAATACTGAGAAAACTACCCAAATTAAGATGTTTTGTTTTTCCAGTGCAAAGTTCACAAGTATGTATATTAATTTATATAGTTTGAAATAAAACTTAATTTTATAATTTGGATGCTGACCAACAAGTTTAACATCCATTTCACAGTTCAGTAGAAATCAATCATCACTTAATTGAGTGTGACTAACAATATGTATTACAGTAGGTAATACATAATTAATTTGGATATTACACACTCTATATAAAATGAAGATAACAATAAATACACAACTAAGAATAGCTTCAAACAATCTGGATATTGTGTTCACATAAATAAATAAATAACCCTTCTTCCACCTTATGAACTAGCCCTATCACATTTGACCACAATCTACAGAGGAATTTTGTGCACAAGTTAACTATTTTATACAAGCTGATATGGTTTATGCATTTGGGTAGTCTTATTTAACGATATTGTAATATCTATATTTCGTATAAAATGACTTGATACATAATTTAATCAGCACTTTCATTACAATATAACACACACTTTAATACTTTCAAGAATATTATTCTATATTTTGCCGTTGCAGCAAGCTTAATGAAAATGTATACAAAAATTGCAACAAAAAATATTTAATTTTTTTCATTTGGGATAAGAAAAGTACATTATAGAAAACAATACCAAAAATGCACATCTGAACTTAATAATATCATGAATTCATCGTAAACATAACACTGAGAGTATTTAAATAACATGTATTTCCATAATATACTGATTATTGTTTAACATTATTGTATCAAATATCATTACACAGATTAAAGCTATGTAGACACGTGCATAGTAGTGACTAGAATGATCACCGACGTCCGGACAAGCGTACAATCCGGGAACTATCGGCACTTAATTAAATAATTGTCCAAACGTAATACTACGATCACTGCAATGATCCTTTGGTGCAGAAATACTGGATGTCTCTATGGAGACCTGTTTGTGGCTGGTAGTTGTACAGATGTATTGAAGGAGATTGATCTTGGTTTACATTTCGGATGACTGTGAAATTATAACGACGCTTTCACACATATCGCATTACGAACATCGATGTTGACAAAAGCATTATTACGTATGTTACATTTATAGCGCACCATCTCCTAATTTTAACAATATCTTACATTCTTTACGCATAAGATTCGCTCAAATTATCAAACAGGTATTCCAGTTGATGGGCCGTGTAGTTCTGGATGTTGGAGATTACACAGCCATTGGGGATAGAGGTCCCGTTCATCATCATCAGCTGGTCCACATCGAGTAGTTCCACTGCACTGTCAGATCCTTCAACGGCAGCCACCTTTGCTGGGGAGGGCGGCGCGCTTACCAGATTCTGGTACTTAAACGTTGACAGAATCTGACGGATCTTTGCAATGATCTCCTCTACTCAGGCATTCGACTCCTGTGGGATCATGCACAAACTAGGCTCATTTATGCTGAAATTCTTCAGGTGCAAAAGACAGCAATTGAATTTTGCACCTGAAGAATTTCTGTTAAAATCATTAACAAATAAAATTCAGTCAACTAAACATAATAGAAAAACACTTTACATTGAGATTTCACTCATCATCAAAAACAGTGAGTTTATTAAAAATTTACGAACATCAGTGATTTTTTTAATAGTAAGACATTACGATTATGTGGGAAAGAAGGCAAATTTGCTCTCCAATCAAATTTGTGAAAATACCTTGAGATTGTGAAAGTAGTGCATGATCTGCTCGTAGTCCATTTCCAGGTCGTCAAGGCCGAGAGACTCCGTGGGGAGGTCATCACTGATGCTCTTGCCGCCGGGGCTGCCAGAGAACATAGGGTTGCCCACAATGGTGGCCCTCTTCACCTCGGGACTGCTTCCACGGGAACTGACTCCTGGGAGGAAATATTAATACTGAAGTCAATTATACAAAAAAAAAATCTTAAAATATAAACTACAACTCTAGTCTGGGTTTGACAGTGGCGGTTCGTGACTTTTCACAGTGAGAAGATTGAAAAATTCAACATATTTGATGTTGTAGTTGAAAATGTTTTTTTTTTAAATTTTGATTGTCAAGGTTTTTTTAGTTTCGTCAAAAAATTGAAATTTAAAAAATATATTTAAAAAATTTCAGCTACAACATCAATACTGTCGTATTTTTCAATCTTAGCACTCTCGCTCACGAAAAGTGTAGAACCGCCCGTCATGACCAGTCCTTCCGGATGACTCTCAATCCTGAGTTATTCTGATGGTAACACAGATGTTGTAACATCCACTTGTAAAGTTTTATTGATTTCATTTTAAATAAAATCTTAGGTAAAAAAAAATGTGTTTTTGTTAATGTTAGTGATACAATAGTGTTCTATTGTTACCATTCCTCTCACCAGCAATCTCTACAAAGTCAGTGTTTCCGGTCTCCAGTTTCTGAACTCCATGGCCTGGCTTTGCTCTATACACCACCTCAGCCAAACCTTCAAAATAAACAGAACCATCAGCTATACATCTATATTAATTCAAAGCAAAAAAAACTTTACATAATTCAAAGATTTTAAAAATAAAATTATAATAACCTAATGAGGTAAATAATCCACAGATTGGGACAGATTAGATTAATTTTTCTGTATTTATCATAATCATTCTTACCTATTCCAGAATCTCTCATCAAGTCTGGGCTCTGTGAAGAAAGAGCAGCATCCTTGGGCTGGTGAATTTTCTCCTTCTCACAATGTACGTCCGCACTGAGGCACCCTCTGTTGGGTCGATCGTTGATCATCTCTCCCGTCTTCACATCCTCGTCAAACTCAAACATTCCGGAGCATTCCTCCTTCGAGAGATTGTCCACGAGGCAGTTGATGTTTCCCAGCTCGGGCAGGTGCTCCATGTTCCCATTGTTGTTCAGCTGGTAGGCAGCCACTTCGCTGGTCAGGTGTTTGTCACGGTGCATTCTGGAAAATAATTGTATGGAATATTAAATTTATTTAATTTTAAAACGAAACGACAGATTAACAAGGAAAGGAGGGCAGCTGTGTGCTGACAGACTTACAAGGAAAGGAGGGGAAGCACCACTTGCACGATCCGAGCCGGCTGTAGAAGTGGAAGCTTGCCATACTAAATCCCACATATTGGAAAGCGGGTCTAATCCCAGCACTAAGGGAGAGGGCATCCAGAATGAGAAAATCCAAAGTAATGGACCAGAGCCTAGACCAGTGATGATCAATCTTAAATGAAGGGCCAATTTATCCATTTTCATTTTTTCGCTGGCCTCAAGGTACAAATAGCTTAACATGGTTAAATTTTCAGTCAGTGGTTTCATAAACCTATTCATATTGTGAGTGCTTACAGGATCTATGGTAAACCGTCTGCTTTATGAAAAAAAAAATTTCTTGCTCTCAAAGCAAAAAAAAAAGTGCCACAAAACTTACAACCGTTCTTATGAAAAGTTAGATACCTATTGTTATTTATTGAGACTCTCGATATAATAAAAGAATTTTACCTATGGAGAGAGCTAGCTCTTTCGCCCTTTTTAATACCGTTTCAATCATGTTTATTCCCTATATTTGCTCCATTTTATTTGACTAGTCACACTTTCCATCTCTACTGGCAACACTGCAGCACCGAACGCTATGGATAAGATAATAAAGGATAATATTGATCTGAAATGCAGGAACTCACCTATTATCAAGATTGTAAGACTTCCTGGGGCTGCCGGGGGGGAGCGGGGGGCTGAGCTGTGGCTTTTCACCCTTGTAGTGGTGGCGCGGGTGGTGACTACGGCGCGTTGGGGGCATTATGGTGTCCGCCAAAATCTACAAATCATTTTAATTTCACTTTATTCTCATCTTTTATTTTCATCAAATTATTTTAAAATATCAGTTTAATTACAATGAGGAACAATTATAGCAAACTAACGCGTCATTAATATTTTGATGAATTATTGTGTTCTCTTCGCCGCTATTTTCTTTTGATGTGACATTTACGACAAGTGGGTTTTAATTATTTTTTTTTTTTAATAAAATCCCATAGCAAGAACCTAAAAACATATCATATAGAGTAAATTCATAATTTCGGTTTAATTAAAAAAGAAGAAAAAAAACTAGTGAACCTCTTGAGTTTTTAAAAATAATTTTTGGCTATTGGATGAGATACCGCGCGATATTTACTTACTTCATATTAGGAACTAAGAAACTAATATAACTAAGAAAAACATCTTCACAACCATTTTTTTCAATTAAACAATTAATAATTATCAATTATTTTTAATCATGAATTTTTAATTTTCGTAGATTAATATTTAAAATAAATTGTAAATATATTCACAATATTTTCCAAATTACTGCAGTATACCTTGTGAGGTGTGTTTCTGCCGCTGACGATGGGGGGCTGTGGGGTGCGGTGAGGCGGGACGGGCGGGCGGTACTCCCCCGGTGAGAGGGGGCTCATCTCCAGGGGGACTCCGTGTGGGGGCAGGGGAGGGGCACAGTCGGATCTGGAAAATAAGGCATCATCAAAAACATGTATAGTACTAATATATATCTACCAAGCCCGGAGCTTCCACCAAAATATAAAGTTGTAAACAGTCAGGCCCTTCTTCCACAGGAATAGCGAGTATCCGATACTGATGTTGTGTAATCACATAGCAAACAACTTGATGCCCACAGTTCGTACACATCGCAACTGAAATCACGAGACCCGCTTCGCCACCACCTCTTGATACGTCAAAACTAGTTTTCGTAACCTCACTCACAACTGCTGTGGCTATCAGTGTTGTCAGCTGTTTTATTCCTGCATTGATCTAAAGCAGATGCATTGTTACAAAATGTCTGCACAAGTGATGATGAGGCTATCATTTTTGCTAAACTATCAAATGCCTCGCCATATATAAAGTCTCGACGATGTGAGTGGTAACGGCTTCGACCGGCTGGACACGGGAGACTGGCGTGACCAATGAGTTTACAAAATATCGAACTTGTGTAATAACCTCCGCACAGATGTATGGCAATAGTCGCCAAGATACTTGAACCATCGAGTATCGGATACTTGCGTATCCCTGTGAAAGAAAAGCCTTAATATTCAATAACAAATTGATAAAGTACCTAGTCTAAAGCTGCCAGTAGGCTTTGGGCCAATGTTGGGCCAATGTGCAGGTCTGAAAATAGGACGTTTTTGTTTGGCCAATGCACTGGGCCAAATCTTCATTGGCCATTTGATCAAGATTGATGTGGGAACTATGGCAGCTGTAGTAATTTATTTAAATGGCACGTTTAATGTACACCAAAGAAAAGTTACAAAAAACGAGGTGCAACAGAAGATGGTGAATGCTGACTATGATGATATTGACGGATGAAGCTAACGTGTAAACGCTGTTGGCACCAAGTTCCTTTATGTGTGCACAAAAAACCAACACTTGATTGACCAATGTTGGCAGCCAACCAATATACGCCAAGCAGTCCTGTATACGTTGGGCCGGCAAATTGGCCGTTTTTTATTGGCAGTCTAAAAATTGATACTCACTGCCAGCTCCGTGTATTTTCATTCAAGTTGGATCGTCCGCCTCTCCCCAACTTGTCCCTCTTGCAATAGGTGGTCGTATCGATGATCCTGTTATCATTGCTTGCGCTCCTGGCACGTCCCACATGTCCCATGTTCCCCGATGGCAGTTCAATATGGTTGGGGTTGTCAAAGCTGGTGGCCATGATGTTGCCGTTTCCGTTGTCGTTTGGGTCAGGCTTGATGGCATCGTCCGGGTCAGCATAGTTGAGGTTGAGCGGATTGCTGGTGATCCGGATTTCTCTGCTGAGATGGTTGCGGTTAGCAAGATCTGCGGCGTGGGGAGGAGGCGGGGGAGGTTGGCTGCTATTTCGGTTCACGGCGTGCACTTGATGGCCGGTGTGACGCTCGATGGAAGCACGACCTACAAAAAATCAACAGGAAATTTTATTAGCATGAGTACCACTAGCTTTCTGTAAAAATGCAGAGAAGGGGGAGGAATCCTCAAAGAACTGATATAACTAAGGAAATCTAAACAGAAAGAAAGTAAAGAAGAAAACGTGAAGTTAGTTTTATAAAGTGTATCAGCAATAGGAAAAAATACTGTATGTATTTTCAGAAGATAATACGATTCAACTGCGAAAAGTTAATGCTTACCAAGCCAGACCCAATCGTGAGCATTGGTAGTGGATTCCCTCGGAGGTTTCCTGTTATTATCCCTTCCAATTCCCAGACTAGTTCCTATCAGTCCGGCAACTTGGATCTTTCCGGAGTCACCCATCGGCTGCAGGGGCATTGCCGGACCCAGTCCTGTCATGGCTTCCGGTCCCAGCGGTTTGAATTTTGAAGCATAGACAACACAGGATACCACAAAGATCTGAAATGAAAATTGTTTTTATTAATAGTATAGGCAACATAATTATTTTTAGGCTTTGATAAGCTTTTAAACTCTTGAATAACTGTTATAAACTACCCACCGTTGAATGCAATACTTTAAGAAAATAAGATGAGAAAAAAAAAATATATTTACAAAGTTTTATATAAGTATTTTTTTACCAAAGATAAAATGATTATATGTTAGCAAAAAAAAGCTAATGTTACTAAGCGACAATGTAATCTTAGATTTTAAACATTTTGTAGGAATAGATTAGTAGCCCTACTCACCACGATGGCACAGCAGAATGCGGCCAACAGGACGTACATTCCTATTTCCACAGGAGTCATGTGGGGCGCGTGTCTGCGGACCCCTCTGGACCCGAGACCACTGAGGCCACCCAGCTGACGCGCCTGCACTGTTGGCTCGTGATTGTTTTCATCCTTCAGGGGGATTCCTGGAAGGGGGAAGTCTTTATATAATAGTGACACCTTTCTAAAAAAAATGACTTGAAAAGTAGATAAAAGCTTACACGTCAGTACAGTCGTACAGTCCTTCAAAAGCATCTTGAAAGACAGATAGATAATGATACCTTATCACTGCCATACCAATGTACATAGGTACGTATATAGAAAAATGATTATGAGAGATACTCTTCTTGATACTATCTCAACAGGCGATTGGAGGCACAAATTATTTGCATGTTATATTATGCCCATAATATTGTTGAAAGGGCAGAGTCTTTTGATTATTGCAGCTAATAAAACTAACAGATTAAAGTGGGAAATGAATTTGATAAATAAATAATAAATTCAATAGTAGGTGAACAAATCAAAGCTAAAATAAAACTACAATTTTTGTATTTCTTTTGTGCGTTTCACCACTCATGCTTGAAATAATTGTCTACACATTGAATGAACTCTATCTTAAATGTAAAATTGAAGACGGAGGTGTAAAATATGAAATCTAATTCTGTGCAGTGAGACATTTATGAACCTTAAAATATCAAGATTAATTTTTAAATTATTTACACATGAAAACATGCCACAGTTATCTTTAAAAATTTGCTAGTAAAAGAACATTTAACATAATCCGTTCAACCAGTAAGCAAATTATTGTGTATTTACAAATTAAAAAATAAATGGGGATGCTTCTGTCTTTTTGTCAAACAGTTGTTAACCACTCCGATCTATCACGAATATGCACTTTTTACGTCTTAAACGAAATGCCAGATTTACGAAAACTTTGTGTTATTTCCGCCTCACAATTAAAGCTAAGCTAAGTAAAACGTAGCCGAATACTAAAAACTGTTTTTGAAAGGTTTATATTAAAATTTATATTACAAATAAATATTAACATTTGTAAATATTAAAATTTAGAATGCAAACATAAAAAAATGTAAAAATGACTCACATGATGTTTTTATGTGAAAACGGTACTAAAATCATTAAAATGGATTATGTAAAAAAAAACAATACTTATTCTATTGTATAAATGTATAATAAACAATTTAATCATCTCACTTTTTTTATCATTTCATACAAGATTGTATTGTCCAATTATTATTATTAAGAATATTTAATAAAAATTAATGTCTAGCAGCCCATAGGCAATTTCGCAGGTAAAATATGTATCAACGGTGTATCTGACAGAATAGGTCTTTTGGGGTCGTCCATTAATCACGTGATGTTTTTTAGCAACTTTTTGACCCCCTCCCCCCCCCTGGTAATATTTGGTGAGGTTTTAGGCTAAACCCCCCCCCCCCCCTCCCACCGCTCCAAATCACGCGTATCTTTTTTAGTACAAAGTATAGGACGTTCACCTTTAGAAATCGTGCGTTCAATGAAAAATAAAAATACACGTGATATCTCATTTTACCCACCTCCCCCCCCCCCCCCCTAGTGATGTTTCGTGATTTTTTTCCGATCCCCCCCTCCCCCCCTTTCGAGCCTCACGTGATTAATGGACGACCCCTTTTTTTATGTATTTCTATGGACAACTTGAATAGTGATGGATAGCTTGATTTATTATTGAGCTTCTTCTTTTTTTTTTAGGGATGTCACTAGAACAATAACAGAGTTATAACGATTTCTGTGGAAACATACGCGTTGACGTGAAAACACGCTTATTGTACTTGACTGGTTTTGTCATATTAACGTGTATATCTGCTTACGTTGCTGTGTGGTTAAATCAATTCCATATTTTGAATTTGGGAGGTGGGTATGAGTACCGTCGCCCCGGGAACCATTTATTGGATAATCAACACCTCTGCCATAAGTTACCTTAAGTAGATCACTAGTTTTGGATCATTACTTAGCAGGGGTGCCTGGGTTCATGGGGTGAGGTTTATCTGGGTCTTGGCAGCAGTTGCGCCTGCCCACCTACTGCATGGTGGACCGGATCGGGAGAGACTGGTTGGGGGAGGCCTATTAACCTATCCAGCAGGACTTTTTCCAAATAAGTACTTAATTCTAAATACGCTTTTAACCTTTGGAACGCTGAGCTTCCGTGAACTTATACCTCCGTTGTTAAAATTTAATAATGTCAGGATACATATGGATGCGTTGGCATACAACGGGAAAAAAAATTTCATAACCATAACCTGCGAATAAGTGATTATAAAATAAAATGACTTTGTAGACTAAAAACTTGCCAAAGATAAAAGCACCCCCACATAAAAGAAGCTTTTTACAAAATAAGGCAGCTGCCATTGATATAAAACATGCCAATAAGTACCAATCAGAATGTCGTGCAAGTCGGAGAGGGGACCTTTGTTTCCTCCTCCGCGCATGATGTCGTCGTTCTGCGGCGTGTCGGGCCGCTGCGGCACCTCGCTGGCCGAGAAGTCCACCTGCACCGTGGCAGTGGCCGTGGCCAACACCACGCCGGTGGCCTGGTTGGCGGCCAATTCAGCCTTGCCCGTGGGCCCCCGGGACTTGGGCAGCACCCCCGCCGCACCACGACACTCTTCCGACAAGAGGAGGGTGACTTTCAGGAGTTCTCCATTGCCTGGAATAAGATTAAAAATAGGAATTTAAATAAAGGAAAAATCACACCACAGATATTGCGCAAACTTTCTTTGAGAAACAAGTAATGTGAAATTTTTGAAAAAATGGGGGCTAAAAATAATCCATGTATTTTTTTTTAGTCTAGTTGTTGGTTTTGGCTAGTTTAGTAAGTTGGACTTTGCCACCTTTGATATTATATCGATTTAACTTTAAAGTTATTGAGCTTTTGATGCCTGCCCCTACTATTTGCACTTATGAAATAACCAAATTTAAAGAGAGGATTGGAGCACCCATCACAATATCGCTACTTCATACTTTACATATCTGCCCTGATGATAGACACTGTAACGCTTACAGAAACATTGGCTAAAGAAGGAAAAAGAGCAACACGGTGTGAACACCCAAAAATTATACATGATAAAATTAAAAAAGTATCAAGCTGTATTTTCCAGATTATTCGCATTAAAGAAAACCTCACCTTCGCCAACAGCAATAACACGAGGATGATGTGAAGCTACCATAGGAGCGAAGGCCACCACATCAGGGTCCAAGCTCTCCACCTTCAGCACATAGTCGTCCATCAGCACATCACGCAGGGGAGTGCGGGATCCATCCGTGAATTCAATGTCAATGTCGAGCAGTCCTTCCTAGAACACGAAACACAGAACAAATCTTTAGCGCACTGATTAATGTTTTAGCAGGGCTTTAAGCAGTGGTTCTTAACCTTTTTGGCTGGCGACCCAAAGTACGAATATATTTGAAGTACGCGACCCTAATCTAACTTTTTATTTTATTTTCCAGTGAAAGGTACTAAAATGATATATTATGTAATTTTAACTATTAAATTACAAATACATCCTATAAAATTTATAGGATGTAGTTGTAAAATTAGAAATAAACAACTTTATTTAAATGTTCTGTATTAAAATCAGACATTTTAGCATTAAAACAGTTAAAAAAATAATTTGTGACTACCCGGGTGTTGTATTTTTGAGCAAAGATCATGTATACCTACTTGGAGTTATGTTTATAGAAAGTGCACACCGCATGTCATGCTGATGATCCAACCTATTCCTGTACTTATTCTTCATAACAGAAAGGCATGAAAATCCTGCTTCACATAAATAAGTAGTTGGCAAAGGTAGCAGGGCTTTTTCAGATTCATTGCTCAGAACAGGCTTCCCAGATAATTGTGCCCAAAATTTTGGGCACATACGCTATCAATACGCGATTTCCGCGACCCAACCCAATACCTCTCGTGACCCGAATTTGGGTCGCGACCCGAGTTTAAGAATCGCTGGCTTAAAGTATTCAGAGTCAGTGAGAAAACAGAAACTTTAACAATTTGGTCAATTGAAGCACAATGTTGTCAGATGTCAGAGTGAACACAAAAACATTGTAAAGTGAAAAATCTACAACTATGTATAATGTTTCAGCAATTATTGATGTGTGATTAATGTAGTAACTTTACCTGATACTGCGCAGTAAGTCGTCGAGTAACGGTCGTTTCGGAAATATATCCATTTTCGATAGCGTTGTCGGGAGAAATATTCAGTTGCAGTCCGGAGATCACTCTGACAATAAGTCGAGCGACGGAAACCTTGTCGCTTCCAACTCGAATCTCACGGGCTCCAATTACTCGTCCTGTAAATGAAAACAATACTAAAAATGTCTGCTGTATGTAATAATAAGCAAAAAAAACAGGAGATTTTTTTTTAATCATACACATAAGTACCTCAACTCAAGACAAAGATTAATATTTAGAGTGAAAAAGCTTCCGGCAGTTTGTTATAATCAACGAAAACTCATGGCAATAATACTAGCAGTCATTAGGATCACTTTTTTAAGACTGTGAAATGACGCCGGGAGATTTTTCACTTCCAAAGGAAATCCATATTCAAAGGAGATAAGATTTTTGGCAAAAGTTTCTGAATAATGAAGTAGAGATGAAAAATTTTGTGTGGTCAACAAGTCAATAGTTGATGTTTTTCGCAATCAGTCGGCAAATCAATAGTTGAGGTATTTATCGATCAGTCAATAAGTCAATAGTTGAGGTTTTTCTTGATCAGTCAATAGTTCAGTCAACTACTAGCCGAGCATTTCTTTAGACTTCTTACCAGTGATAGGAGACAAGACTTGAACTTCTGTTCTGCCCGTAGCCTTGCCCCGGAGGGACCTGCCTCGGAGTGCGGCCAGCCGAGGGTCGGCCACCCGGAGCAGTGGCAGCACTAGCTCTGTCACCCGGAGCCAGGTGCGGCGCGACACCAGGTAGCTGACACGTCCAGAATCGTGGTCGGTGGCCAGGAAGCGAGCGTACACCTGGAATACGAAACATGTTTGATGAGAAAAAGTGATAGCTGTTGCAGGTTGATTTAAGTAATTTTGTGCTTCTCTCTTCTCTTTCAGGGTGGAATTAAAGAAACCACAGATATATGAAGTTATAGAGATTTACACAACTTATTGGGCATATATGCTGTGGATGTACCGTTTGATAGTAGGTATAACCATAATATCTAGTAAAAGTATAAAAAAATAATTGTTCAGTAATTTTGAGAGATATTCTTGGGAGATATTCAGAGACAACAAACAATCGACCACCATAACACGGGCCTATGCCTAGCATGGTGGTCGAAAAATCCACAAATTATGTAGGTAACCGTCACAATGAATAAAGAAAAGGAGAGGGGATGATTTTGGGAGATGTATCTTCTACCCTGACATGGTCTCATAAAAGTTATGCTCTCTCATTGTGCATTACGGTGAGAAATATGATTTAAACAGTGTTAGAATAATTAATAATAAAGAAAGAGAGTGCTTTCAAAAATTTACCATAAATGCTCCAGAAAATTTTGAAATATGTGATTCAAACATTTAGCATTTGAAAAATATTTGTCAAGTGTGCAAATTTTTTTAACATTTATAATGATAACTTCTATATCTTTGTCTAAATAAATATGTTTTTTTGTATTGTGTAAAGTAGTAATTACTGTTTACATTTATTACTTTTTAAATATTTTTAATTGCAAATTATGTCCATTTTTATAATACTAAAATCTGAAAGATTCTTTCATCTGCTTTCAAGAACAGTATTTTATTCTGAAATGCGCTGAAAAAAGCAAATTTATCTGGAGTAAAATGTAATGCGAATTTTTTTATTTCGCGGAATCTGTATTCTGACAGTTTTCCTGCAAAATGTCGGAGGCTCCAGGGGTAAGAGGGCCGTCAAATAAATAAAAAGTGCTTACATCAACCGGGCTCTGCTGGAAGCGCAGCCTGCAGGAGTGTCTCTCGGGAGTGACGCTGTTGGTGATCTCCTCCATGGCGGGCAGCGAGTAGGAGCGCTTGCGTCTGCGGCCTCGCCCCTTGCCCCCATCGTTCTCGGGCACCCGCCAGCCCTTCACCTGGCTCAGCCGGAAGTCCTCCACGTTCACCTCCAGCGGGAACTCGGGCATCCAGACGGTGAAGCGCGCCAGGCCCGTGTAGGTGCCGTACTTGACGATCACGGAGGCGTTGGAGCTGCCGCGGATCTCGGACCCATCCACGTACACGGAGCTGCAGGACGACGAAACCTGACAAACAAACATACATGCATATTACAATAACCTTCTTTCCCCTCTTCGTGAACGTCCAGCTTTGGACATTAGGCTGGCCTCAAATTTCACAATATCCCAAATAACCACCAATTAGGTAATTAGTATTTAAGACTCTTAGTACTCGATCATTCAATTGATTAATTTGTATAGCCATTGCGATCATTTCAGTCATAATTTTTTCTTTATCTAAATTGATGATAAAATCTTAAATAAATATTAACACACTTCATATGGACGAAAACAAGTGAAAATTGTTTTTAAGCCGTTGTACACATAGTCCGGTAAATGCCAAAATCAAGTTTAAATAAATCTATAGTTTACATAATAATATGCAATAAAAAATAAATGGCAGGGTGCGCTCTGTTTAAAATGAAAACAAATGTATATTAAACTGGCAAAATGCGGATTCACGACTTTTTTCAATAATAATATTATCAATTAATATACATAAAAAATAATAATAACTTATATCATTGATGTCGCTATTCCAAATCCCTGTAATATTAAAAAAACTGTTTCTGAAAAAATAGGAAAATATACAGATGTGGAAATGAGATTAAAAGAATGTGGCATTCTCAGAATATAAAAATATTACCATTTGTTATTTCGGCTACTGGCATTATACCTAGCTCTCTCATTCAAAATTTAGACCTATTAGATTCTCAAAAAAATTATATATAAAAATGCAAAAATCAGTCATTTTAAATGCATGTAGGATTACGAAAGATTTTTAAAATATTTATATATAGGGATCGGTAGGATTTATCAGTCCAGTTAGGAGTTCTACCGAGCCGAACCCTCTGATATAAAAATATTTGAAGTAGGCGAATTATTTTCCCATTTGGTCTTTGGTAGATTGACATGTTGTCCTTGTATTATTTTGTATTTATAATACTTACATAGTGCATTTACATAGCGTGGATTGACTAGATGATCATTTGTGGAAAAGTGCGTGGAAGAGTTTAGTTTTTCCTGTGGGGAAGATTTAACCCGGACATAAAATCGGAAGCATCTTAAATTTTTTTTTATTAAGTAACTACTCGCTACACCACAACTATAGAAGTATTGCCTGAAATTAAAGCCAATACGACTCCATAAATTTATGTTGAAATCAGTGTTGGGTCATTTAGTGATAAGTGTGAAAAGTGTGCGTATTTTATTGCTCCACGTCGATAGTGGAAATTTGAAATGATGTAAAGGACAATAAATAAAAAATCAGCTAAATTTGTCATTTTTCTCCTTTATTTTTTTCTGTTTTGATCTGCGGCGTCTATTTCTAGAAAAATGAGTGCGTCTTTTACGACGTGCATATTAGGAGGATTTTTTTTAGAAAAACGAAAAAAAAATTAAATACTGTTATTAAATAAATTTACAAAATATAAATATTCTGAAAGATCTTTTCAATGTTACTTTATAATAAAAAATCATAATAATTATACATAGGTTACAAGAACTGGAGATTTGATTTTTTTGAAAAAACAACAAACTTTCTTTTCGCTCTCCTGAACAATTAACATTTTGTCCTTTACAGCATTTCAAATTTCCGTTATCGATATAATACAAAAATGGTTTTCTCTTTGGCGCAAATCATTAAAAAAACCATCTCCAGTACTAATAAACATAATGATTTATTCCCGTTCTTATACGTTCTATTGTAGTTTCCGTTTGATTAAATATTCTTCCACGCAAAATAAAAGAATATCAGATGAGGCAGATTTTGTATCCTTTTTTATACATATACATAGTTGAGACCCTTACAAAGAATAAGGTGTTCAATATTCATGTAAAATAATCGGACAGCAATGCCTTTCCCGCCATTCAAGTAGAACAGGCGGAACAGGCGTAAAAGGTAGAACTACCCTTCCCGCCGGAAGTGTCTCAATATTTAAAAATGGCTGGTCACGTAATATTATGTATGTTTATGCAGTATTTACCTTCAAGACACTTTCATCTTCGGAATGGCATGAGCTCTGCAGCGTGACGTCAGCAACCTGTCCAGCCTGCGACACGATCAGAACCTTCATGGCCTGCGACACCTGGCGTCCGGTGATCACAGCTGTGTTCAACACTTCCCAATTCTAAAATCAAACGAACAAAACAATTTATTAGACTCTATGCATGAACAAAAGTAAATGGTTGACACGCAAAGCAATTTAGAAATTCCGCAAGGACCCAAAGTGAGACCCCTTATTTCTCGAGAGATTCAAGTTAATAAATTATTTCTTTTACAAAAAAAATGTTTCGTCTGTGTATTTAATGCATAAATATTATTTCAGTCCCGTGGGAACAAAAATTGTTTCTTGTCTCTATTTATTTGAATTTCACAAACGCCGCGCCGCCAAAGACAAAGATCGTGTAATGTATATTTATACGTGAGAGAGTTTTTTGATTACCTAATATAAAACGTAAAGCGTTTTGCTGGCTGGATAAATTGGTACAATAAAGGAAAGATGCTTAGATGGCGTGCTTTTATGTACCATTTTTATAAGCGTCGTCTTTAGTCGTTGGAAAAACAAAAATAATATTCAAGGCAGGTTTAAAAACGATACAAAAAGCGCGGTCCCACCTTACACAAAATGTCAAAGAAAAAAATACAAGCATGAGTGGAATAACAATTATGATTAATTTTGACTGGAAATAAATAAAGCACACACATAATACAAGATGTAAATAATTATCCACCAGACCCCTCTCATATTTTAAATATTTATTCCCATAGTAAAGTTAAAGAGCAACATGAGACGTAGAGCGCGGAACACGGTTGCATATTTATACCATCTACCAGACATATCGATCCAAAGTACTTTCAATATTTGATGACCATTGATTTTTCGCATCAGTGTGAGCTTTGACTCGCAGGTTAGACAATGCAATGCCACTACGTGTCCAGTTACGATAATTTTAAAATAAGTGGACATATACACAAACAATCCTGCCACTTAAAAGCTTCATTCAAAATTCGCGGGGCGCACTGCCGACTGCCGACTGCCGACTGGCGATAGAGCCCAAAGCTCTATAAACTTAGTAAATAAGTAGGACCCTAAGTTTGAACAGGAATAAAGCTTTCTGCGAGGCGGGCTGGCCGATCTGCCGCCATTAACGTTTACAAGTTCGACTTGTAACGAAGCCTAATCAGGCGCCCTGGGATCTTGCCCTGGGATCAATTTACCCCTTCACCCCATTAAGGAACACACCGAAAAGATACAAGAATTAATTTAGTACCAAAATAAACTTTCCTCAAAGTTCATATTTCCTAGAGTGTTTGTTGTTTACCGAGCAATATTACTGAAAACATCGACTAGCCCGTCAGGTTAATTTGTTCGCTTTTCGGAACAACTCATATAGGTCTCATAGAAGTTCGTTGTGACTCCCTTACTATCATAATGGGAAATATGATCTAAACGGTGTAAGAAAGAGAAAATACCACACTTTATACTCAAATATAAAAATTAGCCACAAAATAAGAAAAATGTACACCTTCCTGAAACCAAAGTTTCGGATTGCAATTTGAAAAAAAAAATAAAACAAGGAGTTTGAAACAAACGTTGGCAATTTTTTATTAATTATTTTTATATGGAACGACAAAAAAGTGAGGCGAAAATAACGTTTATAATACATTTATCTAATAAATTATGTATGCCTTTTAATTTAATTTCATTATCAGTAATTTTAGTGAAAAAAAGGAAGATGAATCATTTTTAAAACTTATTTATATTTGCATGCAAGTTTTATACATCAAAAATTATTTTATTTAGAATTATAAAATTTGAAAGCCCATTTTATCACCTTTCAAAAACATTTTTTTTGTTTTCGGATACGTTCAGAAATATTCCGTTTATTTGGATTTTATTGCAAAGCGGAAATATATTGACCCTCTGACAACATATGTCCGAGGTCTGAGTGGCTAGCCTTTCTAAATTTAGATACTTTTCAGTTCACAAATATAATTATAAGTTCCATAATTTTACACATGATTACTACGCGAACTAAGCGATTCTTCAAAATCCAAGAATTCATAATGCTTCAAAAATAATTGAAGTTAAGGTTTAAATTTTAAATCAACCATAAATAATAAATCATAACTAAACCAATAAATCTGTGAGAACTAAATACCTAACTCCGTTTATTAGTTAATATCTGCGCGTTTTGTAGACAAGTACAAAGTTTTCATTGCTCAAATAATAACCATAAAATTTGTGAAATCCTTAGAACTTATATTAAAGTGGTACGTTTATTATTCACCATTTACAAGGCAGTTTTGTTCGCCGATTAAATCATTTACGATACTCCATAACTCAATAAAGTTTCTACCCGATAGAGATTCTGTTACTTTCCGTATGTCATATTTTTATTTAATTTCTTTAAATTGTTGTTTTCGTAGAGGGGACGGCGTATTTTAAATTTATTGGTTAAATTTTACAAATCATATTAATGAATATTTATAACTTTGAAGTGTGTATATAAAATTCGTGAAAAACCCTAAAAATAATATGATTGGGGAGTTACTTGCATTGTAAAAGTTAGCATGTATGCGTATTAAGTTTTGTTACCTCAAAAAATAATAAGGGGTCGTCCATTAATCACGTGAGGCTCCAAAGGAGGGGGGGGGGGGGTCGGAAAAAAATCACGAAACATCACGATGGGGGGGGGGGGGGGGGGTAAAACGAGATATCACGTGTATTTATTTTTGTCCTAAACTTTGTACTAAAAAAAATACAAGTGATTTGGGGGGGGGGGGGTTAGCCTAAAACCTCATCACATATCACCAGGGGGGGGGGAGGGGGTCAAAAAGTTGCTAAAAAGCATCACGTGATTAATGGACGACCCCTAAGTCCAACTTCTGATGCCTGGCTCTTTCCCGACTTGCAATTAGTTGTATGTATGTACCTAAAATTTTTTTTTAAATACGTGATACCGTGTAAGAGTCCCATTTGCTCGAAGCCAGTGAAACTATATCCAATTTCGGAACGGTGATGAGATGGAGGACGAGGGGAGTTTGGTAAAGATTATTACTAAACGTTCAAGCCATTTTTTAAATTCTAATTACTCTCTCATACTGATAGAGAGATCATCTATCTGTAAATTCGTCTGTTATGTTCCGGTTCCGGTTCAAGATGGTAGCCTTTTTGGATACTATCATTTTATCCCGCCAGAGTTCGCATGATCGTAGATCGTTCAAATCGGATTAATCAATATTATGGTAGGTACCTACCGGCCTGAAGACAAGAAAGTTTGAAAAAAAGAATTGTTATTGAGATGGTGGCATTTTTTTGGACAAATTTTATTTGAAAACAAAAAACGTTTCGTAAAATATTTAAGATTTATAATTAAGTAGGTACGTACCTACTTGCAAACCTTACGATTTCAGAGGAAATTATGGTTTTGATTTATTAAATATAAGAGACAATTTGAAACATACTTTTTTGGAAGCGAAGTCCACTGTTCACAAAACTACAAATTTAATTTTTAATGAATTTCACAACTCTTGGGACTGAATATCAAGAGATTATCAACGATTTCACGACTCTGTAGCTCTGTAAGCTCTTTCTTACCCATACGTATTATTCAGACCCGCGCAATATATGTACATCTACAAGAAAGAAAAGCTTATTAAAGGCACATTTCTTCTTTGCGTACATATTTGATGTCAGTCTTATTTTTTGATGAACACGAACACAGAACTTTCTTCCGTATATTATATTCCGACCACGACTACAGTTCTGGACCTATGTAGGATCAAAACTCACTTTGGAATTCCTTTAGAGTTCGGTTTGGGAGAGGAGAAATGGAGAAATCTTGAAACGAAAGCACAGAGAGATTTATTTATGGTTAATTTCTACTGACAAATGGCTGAAGATAGCTTTAAGATAAGTTTTGTTGAACTGTACTGTCTTTATAAACAACATAGATAAGTAGTACTTTAAAGTATTAAATGTACATGAGTAGTACCTATATAGGTACACGTACATTTTACTAGAGATAATGTTTACACAAGTAGAGATATGATTGCGAATAGCTTTTAATGAGGATCAAGAAGTCACGATTTCGAAGTTATATGATATATCATTTGGCATTGGTAATTTTTAAATCATTATTACAACGCGTGGAGGCCGTTTCACCCATTGAAAATATTATCCAATCGCACGCATTCCTCTCGTTTAAATAAGTTATCAGAATTATTTCACAGCGACCGGTGATTTTTCACAAAAATTGTTTTATACAAATTATCCAATTATAATATTTATTTAAAAAACTAACATTTTTAACAAATCATGAAGCTAATTACAAATATATTCTAAATAAATAAAAATAAAGGTAATATACTTTAATATAGGTACAAGACATGTAGATTATTTTATAATATACCACACACGATTATATATTACAGTACGAGTAAATGGGGGTTTGTTCTGGGTACTGTGAATTTTGTCCAACAATTACAAATTATGAGAAAAAAACTCAGAGACAAAGGGTTGCCAACATCTGATATCGATTATTTATACCATAATAGTAAAAGTATACAATAAGACACCCATGGATAGTGCGGTTATCTGAAAGCTTCTGGATTTATCTACAAATATTATGTAGGTCACTATGCTTACCTTAGTACGAAAAATATACCCAACATTAATTTTAAAGCACAAAGAAATCCAAAACCGAATATTTAAATATATTGAAAGCCAAATCGAAAAGTATAAATCACTTTCTGAAACTAGTCACGAAGAAAAACTGAAATTGAAAACTCTTAAATCTTTGGAGTGTTATCACATTTCATAAAAAATCTCCAGTCCTAAAGAGTCCGAAACTCTCCAGTCTTTCAATATCTATCTTCAATTTATTTTGCCACTAATCTTCTCATAAATGTAATATTAACAGTAATTGGGGGTAGCGAATTTAAAATGATGAAATGTCCAGTGTTTTAAATATAGTGATAGAGTCGTATTTTCTCCAAGCATATAAGCTTTCTAATAAAAGTGTGTTTATCGAAAGTGACCTGCCAAGTAAGTATGTTTTCTGTATCTATTTGTAAATAATAAAATTAGATACAGCCTAAGAAATCATAATAGCGCCAATAGTACAACACCCTTGAGGTGATTTTCCCCAAAAACGGCGTTCGACAATTTATTAGTATTTACACCTTAGATTCTGAGATTTCAACGTAAGTATATATTTCACATAAAACGTAAGAAACTAGTTTGAAAGAACCCTAAAATGTACCCATTCTAAATGGGTACTGCTTTATTCCATTGCTTAATAGGAATGACTAATAGAAATGGGTACTGCTTTATTCCATTGCTTAATAGGAATGACTAATAGAAACAATTTGGTTCACATTCGGTGAACAAGCGAAAATAAATCTATGGGGTCTTTCTCTCCAGCCAATAGTACCAATTCCCGGGGTCTTCATTCCAAATAAAAAGGAAGAAAATTGCATTTCCCGAGATGCATTCCCTTGCACTTAGTTTTCTGGGAATCTTGTTTACAGCTCTCCCGACGTTCACATTTTCCGCCTTGAACATTAGATTGCCTCAGGATGCTCGTTTCGAATTAGAACACAGTTGGAACAAAAGGTTTTATTTTTTTAATCACTTATGTTTTAATGGTTTATTATATTTAATTGGCACATCCTTCATGATACCTTTTGTAAACGATTTAGAATTAAACACTAGCATTACATACTTACATTTAGTCGGTTAATGGTATTTAATAATCAATGTTTTCATTTTAGTTAACATTTTGCAGAACTCGTCCTAATACAAGACGAAAGTAACCGACAAAGATATATAAAGGTGGAATAAAAAGGCAGTTCTAAAAGTCCCAACTGTTCCTAGCCCTCGAGAGAGCGAGTGAGATTATGGTAAGGGGAAGGAGGTGGGAAGAGGAAGGTGAGGAAGTAACTGACTATTCAGATCTGGTCACCAAAGAAGGCTAATGCCATTTCAAGCAACGTTTCAATTCTGAAAGGAAGGGAAGATGGGCAAGTACTTGGCTATTCAGATTTATTTTTTTATTTTTACATTAGCTCCACACAGGAGGTCTTGAGGAAAATAATTTCCCTCAGGGCCAATGTCATCTTTGGGGGTACTTTGTGGAGGGTCTTTTTAGGAAAGGAAGGAGAGGAAATTCTGCTAAGGAAAAGGGTATTAGGGGTGGGTAGGAATCTGGGGGTCAGTGTGTCCAGGAGTGACGGACGTATGAATCCATCCCTCAACAATTATCTCCGGCCTGCTATGCAGCTGGTGGGTAGACGCATTCGCCGCCAAGATCCGAACAAACCTCACCCCATGAATTCGGGCACCCCTGCTAAGCCACTAAACGTAGCGAACTACTTGGGGTAACCTATGGCAGAGGTGTTGGTTATCCAATAAATGGTTTCCGGGGCGGCGGCACCCGTACCCGCCTCCCAAATTACATCCGCGACCTACGGTTTCATAGCCAAGGCTTGCAAGCACGGAGGCATGTGCATAAAAGTTTTTCAACATACCATAGTCAATTTTATTGTTGAAGTTTCTCTTATACGCTCTAAGTGCTATTCATCTCAGAGCGATGCCTTTAAAGTAAGTAGAAGTATTCATATCATAAAAAGCTAACAACAAAGAAGCCGCATCTGATAAACGGCTTTCCTATCCCTAGAATGTTTATGAAACTCTTTTCACAACACTTTGTTTGAAAAGAAAACTTCTGAAAGAAGTGTGAAGAGCTCGCACAGAAAAAAACAACGTAGGTAACTAAGTTAATTCAAGGCGCAAATCTGTGACGCTCCTTTTAATTCCAGTTACTTACGGTATTTATGTTTTAAAATGTCAAAAGAAAAATGTGATTTGTAAATAAATGAAAAACAATTTTTTTGTGAATATACCTATATATTTTTTATTTAAACTTTTGAAGTGAATTTCTTTAGCCCCGTCAGTGATTTGAAATTCGGATGAAACGGAAGTGCGTCACTAAAATTTATTATTTGACGGTCCTCGGTTCTAATATAAATTCACGACTACGCGCGAGCCTCTGATAGCGCAGCGGTATAAGCGCCTGACTCCCAGCGCCCATAGAGACATCTAGAGCTACCAACTACCAAGTCCAAAAAAATAAAACTTTTTGTTTTTGTAAAATCAATATCCAATCTTCAAACCACTTTAAAATAAATAGGCAAAATAAATTAAAGCGACTTTCTGGATGTAAAATATAAAATCATGTAAAGCCCATAAGGGTGTTAAAAAAGGTAAAAAATATATTCACAATATTGTGGATGCAATGATGCAGCAATCTCCCTGAAGGACGATTATTTTTAATTTATTTATACTATGTTTTAAAAGTGATTTTTTTTTTAACACCGTTGTTATTTAAAACTCGATGAAACGAAAAATAGCGACACTAAAAAGAGACAAATGCATACATCTATGGGGTTTAGCCTGCTAGAGAATGAGATGGTATAATCGGTCTCTTCTTTGTGTGATGTTTCGTAGCCTCCCCACTCTTGTCTACTTTAGTTTTCTGAAGGTTTCAGTTCTACCACGTGTAATAATTACACACTTCTATTTTTCTTCTTCTTTATGAAATCATTATTTATATATTATCATGTAATGGCCGGGATTGAACTATTCTTCCATTAAAAAAAAATATATATATTTTAGTTTTATAATATCATAGATTTATTTTCATTTTAAAATGCTTAGCGGTAATATACTTGAATCAACATAAATTATTTAAAAGGCATTAAGGAAGGGTTGTTCAAAAAAAAAAATAACAGTTCATAAATTTTTTTAAGTTAATTTTAACGTCCTGTATAAGTTCTATTCAAGTTCTCTTATTAAACATTGTAGGCCAGTTGCTTCTTAAAACTGAAATAATCACAGAACTTGAATAGAACTTGTGAAAATTAACTTCATAAATTTGATGAATTATTCAAAATTTTGAAATGTTATATTATAAGAGAAATACTGCAGGTTTGAAGGTCGATGTGACAGAATGTGAATTACCAAATCTCAGTCGCGACAATAAACTTTTTTTCGTATGCTTTTTTAGTACCTATATAATATATGGTATTTAGTGATTAATTAATATAGTTTTAATATGTAACGTAAAACAACACTTATTATTTATCTTCTTGTCTCTATAAATTACAAATTTTATATCTGTAAATATTCTGACAGAGAGATAAAGTTACGTTCTTTTGGTCCAAGAAAGAAAATAATTTATGTTTACCAATTCCTGAATAAACAATTTTCGCAAATCGTGTATCATAAAAGAAAAAGTCGTTAATAAAAATATGGAAAAGCATGTATACATGCAAGGAAAATTAAAAAAGAAACCTTACACCAGGTGGAAAACAATCGTTTTACGTTAATTTTCTTCAGAGCACTGTAAATACTTGGAAGTGGGGTCTTTAGCGAAACTTCGCAGAATGCAATTCTCTTCAGCATAGAGTGAAGCTGTGATCTGAAATTTAAAGCTCGTTTGCAGCTTTTGTTTCGGTTCACTGAAGCAGCTCACGTTCACCGATATTAGGGGACGGGGAAACCAACACTGCGTACAGCCTCCTGCCTGCTACCTCCTGCCTGCTGCCATAAACACCCCTCACCTACACTCTACTCTTGTACAGCCCCAGAGCGTTGCCTTACTTGCAAATTCAAAGTAAGTAGAACTTTGATAATGTTTAAATATGTAAACGTGACGTTTTTTATGCTTACACAACAAATAAAAGATTTTCGTTTTCCCCAGTCGGGTAAATATGTAACGCAGACATTGTATGGTTACATAAAGACGAGTTTTGTATTTTAAATGATGTGTTTTTTAGGGCATATTTGTATGAAAAACTTGAGGATAAGCAGGATGATCGACTGCCATTTATTGGACTTTATTTGCATTCGCCTAGTGAAAATTGAAACGGTTAATATATTTTAAGATTACTTGGGTCTGGTTCAGCTCTCTAGGTACTTCATTCAGTAATCGTTTCGTTTTCATGACATCATTAGAACAGACGATCAGAAAGATCGAGTAAAATAATAAAGCAACAAAAGATTTTTTATATGAATGCCACAAAAGAGTCCCAACCGCTCCCGTTTGAAGCCAGTAAAACTACGGCATCCCCAATTGGGGTATGTTGGGAGACTGAAGTTAGTGGGGGGGGGGAAGAGATGGGGCAAAGGAAGGTGTGGCTACCTGACTATTCAGATCTGGTCCAAACACGAATAAAGCCATTTTAAGCAACGTTTCAATTCTGAATGGTGGTCTTATACCAGGGCGATATTGAGAGTATCTTCCACTCTGAAACGTGCAGCAAATATAATACATATTATTTTTAATTAATTAATTGTGAAATACCACAAACTGATGAAATAAAATATATTTGCACACGCCGGATTCGAACTCGCGAACTTCGGATTGTGAGTCGAGAGTCTTACCCCTGGACCACGAAGGCCGTCTAGATATATACTATTGGTTTAAAAAATCATAATTTCTTTGGGCCAGTTTATAAAACTCCACAATCAGCATTCTCTACCACAACTTACTTAAAATAAATAATGCACTTTGCTCGCCTCCTTAATGAGCAAGTTGCATATAAAGCCCGCGGCTTGCATTAATATCTGTACGAACCGAGTCCGCTGCAGCGCGCTTTGGTAAGACAACCTCTAATCCTGGATTAAACGTGCCCCAGAAGTGGGCTCGAATCTGCACTGAAAGATAATTCATTATCAGAGAAGTTGGGAAGTTTCAGCCCGCGGACTGTTATGGTCTCGCCTCATTAATTGCGGCAACTTCCTGAAAAGCTTTTAGCAACTCGCAGCCGGACGCCGAACTAAATAATTGGATTGCTGTTATTAAAACGACCCTAGATGCAGGCGAGTGGGAACTTTGCACACACTTAGTTTATGTGCTTCACGATTTCGAGGATTAATTTTCAATAAGGCTTAAGGCCTGTTAAAACTTTAACGCAAGTTATATTTCGAAGTTTTCCTAGACTGTTAATCCACGTCCCAGGTGAGATTAGAAATGTGACTAGAACACATATTCTGTAGAGGTATCTCTACTTAAAAATGTTTTTTTCTCAAACAATTTCACAAAGTTAAAGAATATTTATTTTCGTTATTCCAGAGGATTACCATTACCAATTAATTAATTCTAGTCAATATTTGCAAGACGTGCAAAAATGTCAAATTTCAATGAGACTACTTTAAAAAGTTTCAAAAAGTTAATTACGAGTATTGTAATGGAAACATAAATCTGGTCGATTTAATCTTAGCATTTTGTTTTCTTTGATTTGACCAAATATCTGTTTCGAAAACTATAGGTAAATCGGTTCCGTGACAAATCAGAACACTTTCGAAATTGTCATTATTTTATTTTTCTTTATTACAGAAAATAGGTTTTTTTCTTGTTTACATTACACCTGAAAAGCTACTGCAAGTAGCTTGTCGGCAGGAAAATAGTGTGGACAAAAACATAGTACAGTATAAAATGTCTTACAATAGAAGAAAAAAATATTGCAATTTAATAAAATATTAGTACATAATAGAAACATAAATAAGTATAAAAAATATTAAGACAACGTCTAAAAAAATTAAAAAATACACGAGAAGTCAGTTAATACAGAAAATCTGATTCCAATAGCCATGTTTTTAACAATAGTGCAAATTTAGGTGTCGAGCAACATTTTTTCAAATCATATGGCAGCATATTAAATATAAGTGGGTACAATGTATTCAAAAGTTCGCTGGCCATGTTTATTAGAAAATCTAGGTACTATCATACCTTCATTTTGTGTAATGAAAAAGATTAGCCTAAAAACCTAACCTAACCTACTTTTTTACATCACTTTTCAAAATTGTTCCGATTTGTTCGATTGCTGGGTAAATGCTTTCTGATGGTTCCACAGTGATCTCAGCTAAATTTGGCGCGTTTGCGCGACATACAAATGAACAAGAATGAATAAAATATGGTCGTTGGATGTTAATCCCCCGAGTGTGTAATTCGGTGTTCTCCTCTGCAATCAAAGTGAGCTGCATGGCGGCACACTAAATAAATAATTAAACTCTGCCAAAACAACATTAAATTCCCGCTTAACAAAGTGCTAAACGGTGACGAAATTCCTCGAACCCAGACTAATTAATCTTCCTCTCACAGTAATCTTCAATTTAATTTAAACGGGGCGCAAATACAGCGAAAAGACAAAAGAGCTAAACAAAATGGCGATAGAGATCGGGAAAAACGAGGGAAAAAGCGCACACGGTGACTCGCGGCGGAGGCAAAGTTTAATTGATTTCTCGAGTTGCGCCAGAGGAATTCTCGACCAAATGGAGGAGATAAACTTGGATTAACAGTGCGATAGTAGGAAGAAGGATTAAGAACAAGAGAAAGAAAGATAGAACAATGAAAAACCTACTCGATTCTATTTAAGTTTAAGAACATTGGAACATTATTTTAATTAGATAGCAAATGTTTAGATTGCGAACATTTTCCAAAATATATGTATTTGTGGATATACCAACCCTACTCATAACTTTGGTCGATAAAAAATGCGTATTTAACAGTTATTCGTAATCGTCAAAGGAATAATTGTCACATCACTAGTTTGAAAGTATTCACGCAGAAATTATGTGCGGGAACACGTTACTAATTAAAATATATTATTTATTAATATGCAGAGGATGAAAGTTGAGACGTGAGGTAGAAGTTTACACCAGAAAAAGTTTCTCTGATGATATTACTACTCATGATACCTAATATTCTCATGGAGAAGGGTTCAAAGAGAAATATATTTTCTTTCAATTTCATTAAATAATTACGAATAAATTTGTTGGTACCTGAGTCCTGGGCAGTGGCGGACCTGTGTAGGAACTTTGAGTGTTAACTGTTTTGGGGCACTGTCGTTTTTGTTTGCTAGCCATACTGGATTATCTTACATGTGAAAGCCACTGGCGTGAATACTAATTTCTAAGGCCGCACAGTTTTCCAGTTCCGGAGGGGTGAAATTTTGGGCGAAATATTACATTTACGACAAAAAATTGTTTTACCACCTGCATTTCCACCCGGCGTGTAATATTCGAAATCCGACGAAATCACAAACTCCTTACCCAGATGACGATAAGGTAGAAATTTCCGTATATCCAAAAAACATCCCCCAAAAATTTGATTTATTTTCTTTTGTGAAATTCAGGCACAAATATTAAAATGTTTTCCAATCATATTCGAATTCAGATCCAAACTAAAAACCAACCTTTTTGGGCTATCGTACCCTTAATTTAAATATACGTATCTGAGAGTGTCATACTTGTATTGCCTATTATATGTCTTAAACACTCTTTTCTTATTGAATTAAAATTACTCGAATAAAATTACACATAGATCTGTCTCTTAACGAATCACACTTAGGAAGATCAAATACTTGGACTACTGTACCGCCCACCACAAAATGTTGCTTTTGCTTTCCAAAATACACCCATTAAAGAATATATTAATATAAAAATATGTTTCAGGATTAAATAACATGTGTTCACAACTATGTCCTCTGCGTGTGAACTCTATCTAAATTTCTTTAAACGGACAATAAAAAGTGTTAATTTATAGCGACCTCCCATCAGGTAAGTATGATCCTGTATACAGTTTTAGGCAGCATCGGGTTATTGGTCGAGACATTGTACATATATTTTCATATCAGTGTGATCAATGAACAGGTGGATGCACAATTTTTAGCCATAATTTGTTTCTAATGCGTTTATGATTATTAACTTTGTAGTTGTAACTCATCTGCGGAATTTATCTCCTGCTGACAAGCTACTTGCAGTAGCTTAGCGGGTAAGAAATTCAAATTGTATGCAATTTTTTATACAATAATAAAAAAAATAAAATAAAAAAGATTATACTTTTGAATGTAGCTATAACTTTGTGGTAATCCATTATAGATAAATGAAACAATGTTACTTTGTTTAAACCACTTGTATATTTTTTTGAAGCCGACCGGTTTCGGAACGACCGTTCCTTCCTCAGGGCAAACATATACTAATTCGACAGTTACAAAATAGTGGGTGGGTACAATATATTATTACAAAGTGTTGTGCAAATTATTACAAAGGTGGAGGTAAGGCTAGGGATTATTTAAGAGTGGGGTGGGGAACATATTTATGATTGGGCTATAAGATTTTAAAAAATTGTTTGTTTATAATGGATTCATTATTTTTAAGGGATTTTTTTTATTTCCAAGGCTTTGTCTAGTTTGTAGTTTTTCTAGCTAGATTAAACAAATTTTTTTATTTTTTTATTTTTTTATTATTTATTGACCAAGATATTGCAATACATATATACAAAATACAATGTACATTTTTTTTTTTTTTTTTGGTATAAACCACCTCACTAGGCTGAGCCTGTTCCGAGGTGGCAGGAATTTAAACTAATTTTGATATCTTAATCTTGGAAGAAAAATAAGATTAAAAAAATAAATATTTAAGTTTAGAAAGATAAATACAATAAAAGAAAAATAAAAGAGTAAAATAGAAAAAAATATGATAGAAACAAATTAGAGTCATAAAAATAATTGAGAGGAAAAGAGGAAAATACAGGCGTTGAGTGTGTTCTTGTATTGTTCAGGTTATCTGACCGCAGTATATAATGCCTTTGTCGATTATCCACATATGGATTTTGTGTTTTGCATTTTTTGTCATGTGGATATCTTTAACATCTTTTTTAATTAAATTAAAAATTTTTGGAGCCAGATTATGATAATGTCTTTGTCCATATGTAGTATTTGTCTTCGGAGTCATGTGTTGATGTCTATGTCTTGTGTCGTAATTGTGTTGTGCAGTATGATGGTTTAAGTTGTCTTGTTGGTAATGTGTAGCTATAATTTTGATGTACAGTTGCTGTATGTTCAATACAGCAAAGTCTTTAAATAACTGTATTGTCGAGAATCTAAAAGGTTTTAATATATTGTAAGTTTGCACAGCGCCCTTGAGGTGATTTTACACAAAAAAGCGCTATATAAATCATCCTAATATTATTATTATCTAAAGAACTTAATTTGTCCCATTTTACAATAAAAGCATTCTCGAAAAGGAGTTCGTTAGTAAGTAGGAGTTTTTAAACATCAAAACTTTTTTATAGGCCAAATACTTTACTTTTTAATTATTATTTTTAATTGATAAACTAACGTTCAAGACAAGATTTTTATGCATAGCACAAAGGGTAGATAACAATTATTATAAGCAATAATTATCAGCCTGAAACACTCATGTACATTGAAAAAATCTTCCGAGAAAAGATACTGGCCGCCAACGGCTATTATTGCTTACAATAATTGTTGCTTATAATAATTGTTATTTAATTTTTATCAACATCGTCTTAATCCTTATTATTTACTCATTAATAATTTAATTTTAACCCAATGAAATCAGAGTATAGTGTAATCACTCCTACACAGGAATTTATATTTATTTTGTTACTTTTTCTCATTAAGTAAACTTATTTTTAAGGAAGATGGACAAGAGATGGGTCTATTTCTTATCCTTGGGTTCTGGGATCCCTCGAGGATTAAGGATTAAGCTTCATTGGTTTCCTAGAAGATACTTCCCTGAACCTAACCTAACTCTTAACATTAATTATGTGTATGAATCAAAACCCCTAACAATGTTTCCCAGATCCATAAAGTATTTTATCATGTTTACGTATATAACAAAAATATAAAGTTTCGATAAACCCTAACCAAAATTTTTGCACAAGAAAAATACACGACATTTAATTTTCACGATATAATATTAGGTATTATTAAAATAGTTTTCTGAAAGTGTTTTGACACATACCTAAGCTTTGTTAAGAGGGGTCGCACGATGCATGTGAGCCGCTCCCAACCAGCAAATAAATAATTAAGAGGAAACCCGGTCGCCGAGAAATTTGCATAATAGGTATTTTACCAAACTGTTGCTGTCAATTTCGCTTTTATCCCCGAAATACTGAGATTTACTTTTTTTTACATGCAAAGGTATTCCCTAATGTCCTCTCTGGATTTTGACACTAGCGCAAAGGTTTTTTTTTAATATATATGTAGGTACCTACCATTAATATACCAACCACTAATATATATTAATATACCTCTAGCTTGTCACTATGTGTTTTTTTTATGAATTTCTTCTTTTAGGAGTTAGCACCCTCCAAAAATCGTTGAAAATGCCTGGTTTAAACGCCATCAACTGACTTCAGCATAAAAATTAGACAAAGTATTTAAAAAAAATATATATAGACTTAGAATATTTTCTTCTAATACAGTTGGTTCAAAAAAATCTTTCAAATAGGTCCAGTTTGGAGGAGAAAAATGGGGAATACAAAACCTCGATTATGAAAATTTTATTTAGATATTATCAGCTCGATGTGCAGTTATCCTCTTCGCTGAGTATTTGGGATGGCGGGGGGGGGGCAAAAGCGACGTGACAGCAACATTTTGATAAAATACCAATTTTTTAAAATTTCTCGGTAACCAGGTTACCTCTTAATATAAAAAAATTAAGACATAAATAAATAACAACCAAAGTGGTAAATTTTATATTTACGTATTGCGTACCATTTCGTGTTATAAAGCATAGCTAATTAATCAGATTTACCCAGAAAATCTTTGTTTCCCTTTATTATTCTTATTCGATTAGCATTTGATTCGATTATGGGAAAATTGTCGAAACAGTAATCCAACAGGAGCTCAGGGTAGTAAAATAAATGTGACAACAAACATTGGAAGTTGTAATTTTATAACTAGTATTTGGCTTCAGTGAAACATAAGGTTTAAAACTAGAATGAAAATAAAGACTCATCGGTATGGTAAAATATTTCCAGGTACACGAGACACGAGATTAAAATGAAAATTACAGCAGTTTTAAATAAAATTACAGCGCGGGCCTAATATTTAGGTATTTAGCAGAAACTTTGAATATACGTGAATATAGGTTTTAGGTATTATCTTCAATATTTTAAAATCTAGGCTTTGAGCATTCACAAAGAAGAAGGAGGTTTGAAATGAAGATATGTAAATACGAATGTTAAAAAACGATTATAATTAAACGAAAATTGTGAAAATATTTAATAAAACACGCCACGTTTAAAAAAGATCAGAAAAAATATCGGCAAATGTTTAAAGTAGCATTAAAAGATAAACTGTGAATTTTTTCATGCCTAAACACGTCAATACAATAGAACAAAATGAGTTTTCAATAATTTTCGGAGAACGATTTTTTTCCATCTACGGAATTTCATATAATTACCGTTTCGGCTCAGCAAATGTATAGATATAATCTTTAAAAAAACACCAAATTTTTTTAAGAACTAAAAAAAGTTTTCTTGAAAAATATGTTAAAAATCGAAAGAAATTTGGAATGCCGGGTCTTGATGAATACCAATAAATTAAAGTATAAAAAAGTAGCGTTAATCTGATGAATTCACTGGCCTCGAGAACTTATAAAGCCTTTAAATATACAAAAATACTATTGTTTTTCAGGAAATCACATTCCCACCACTTAATTAAATTATATAATATAATATTACCATACTGTGCAAAACGTGAAACCTGAATAATGCTCAACTGGATATTAAATTTAATATCTAACATTAATTGCTGACATATTCAATGAAATGTTGGCTGTGAAACTCCAAACTTTACTAAACGTCAAACTAAATAATAACCAGCAGGAAGTGCCAACCCGTAGAATCATTGAGGTTTGATATCAAACGAAGCTAATCGAAAATAACGATTGATAATATGCCAGAATATGCACTTAAATACGAACAATTAGATTGCTCTCAACAAGTCACACACAAATCCACAACAAGACTTTGATTTGAGCACAATTTTTGTGTAAAGCTAACCCGATGATCCGCGGTCCAGTTGCATGACGGTCCTCGCATAAGGCTGTTGTCAACCAAATGATCAATTATTACAAAGCCTTTGACAGTTATGGACCCCTGTCTGTCCATGGAGGTCTGTGAGGCCGTACGGCTGGCTGTACGGCTGTGCGACCGAGGGGCGGTGTGGCTGGTGTCTGTGTGGCACGGCGGGTCGCAAGCGCGGAAGGCTTTGTTGAAAGCAGATTAGATTGGAGCCTTCCCAACCCCCGACCAATCAGGTCACAGATCGCTGACCCAGAGGGTTGGCTGAAAGGTGTGAGAGGGGGTGAATCAGCTGACGAGATCTGGGATATATTCGGCGGAAGGACGGAAGTACCGGAACTCGGTTGCGATACCGGAGCCATTTGCATGTGACACTGTGAATTTTGACATAAAGCCTAAATTTTGCATGAATTAAACTAAATTAAAGCATGAATTTTCAGGACTGATGTGACTATAGGCGCACTCTTTGCACGTTGGCAGATCCGATCATTTGTATTTGGATATGTTTTTTATTTGTAAATCCGGTTTTGCAGATGCGCTTCGAAAAACTACTTATCAAACAGATATTCCGCAAGACGATGTAGTATATACCTACATGTACAGCATTTTTCCACGAATTCATTTTTATACAAAGTTAGGTCGGATTGGAGTTTTATATTCAACCACATAGGAACAGGAACCCCTAGTGAGGAGGACTAAGAAATACAATATATTTACCTTACATAACCATTATATATTGTATACTTATGGAATTATTTAATACACGTCGCTTAAATAAAAAAACAAAAAAAACAAAAAACTATTAGTATATACCAGGCTTCCATCATGTTTCTCGCTTTGAAATCTTTTTTTTCTTTAGTGAACATTTAAATAATATGTAACAAATCATGAGTGTCTCTTATGATTTTAGATTTTCACGGCCAAAAGTATTATCGTTATTTATTAGGTTAGGTTATTTAATATATTTCGTTATTTGTTAATTAAAGAGGAGGTACCACAACACGGCATAACACCCCAAAAAATAAATAAAGAAAAAAAACATACGTGTGTCGTCTAAATTCTTAATATTAAAATGGATATTTTAAAGCTCTTCAATTTATGGGTGTAGAAAATTGTATTCGTTGATCTAGAAATTCTAGACTGAACTAATAATAAATAATAGCAGTGCAAATATCTTGCCAGATTTGACCATTAGAGAAAAACAAACACATTTTCTGTGTATTCATAGATTTTATCTGTGTTACGTTTCAAATTAACAACAATATTTAGAGAATATCTACTTACATAACATTGTTGTTCATAAAGATGATCTGTTTCTTTATCCAAATAGAAAATATTTCGGGGAAAGGATTTCTATTTGTGTCCCCCGACAAACAAAAGAATCTCATTTCCTTGAATGACGTTCTGGGACGGAAGCTTTGGGGTTAAGTCTGGAGGGGGGGGGGGGTTAGGTTCACCCTTAATACGAGGCTTTCAAGGTTATTTCAGGAAACAAGATACGCACTTTTCCTGAAAGGCGCATAATAAGATTTTCAGGTAAAATGATTACATTTTTCCGCCTGCTGCTTTACTATAGTTTTTTTGAGGTACATAAAATTAAATAAATATGAGATTTGTAGCATCAAATTTTCTCTATCAACGATCTACAGTTTTTCGCTGAAATGAGAATTATGCAACAGTGAAAAAAATAAGTTTTTTTAAACATTTTTTTTTAAATGTCAAAGTTTCTTTGCAATCGTAAAGATATACCACGTTACATGGGTTGGCTTAAAGTTCTAATTTACGTTTAACCTCTCAGGCTAATTCGTTTGCTTTTCCGAACAACTCATATTATATGGGCCTCATAGAAGTTGTTGTCTCCCTTACTATCGTGGTTAGAAATATGATCTCATTCTAAACTCTACACGGCATTAAAATGAGAAAACATCACCATTTATATTCAAATCCAAAAAAATAACCACAAAATAAATAAATAATTAAAATTTACTCTTTTATGAAACTAAATTTTCCGACCGCAATTTGAAAAAAAAAATGATTATTTGGAATTTTTAATAATAGTAATTTTTACATGAAACGACAAAAAGTGAGTTGACGAAAACATTTATAATAAATTTGCCTAATAAGTAAGGTGAGCCATTTTTAAAACCTTTTATATTTGAATTCAAAATATTTATGCATTAAAAAAATTACATGTTTTTTTCGAAATACATTTTTTTAAAGTGTAATTCACCTGTGATAAATCACCTTTCAAAAACAGTTTTTTTTCGAATGCGTTCAGAAATATTAAATTTTTTTGAATTTTATTATAGTAAGCGGAAATATTTTTACCTTCCGGTTAAGAATAAAGTTTTGAAGTTTAAGAATTGTTTTTCAGTTATTATATTATAGTGTAGCTAGTTCTTTATAATGATGAACGGCCAGTAAATTTATTAAACACTTGTACATAGAATCTAGAATTAGAATGTGGATTATATGTAGTTGAATTCAGAGCCTGGCATTTCTATTAGATAAATTATTCGTTTGATGACAGCGCGGCGTAGAGAAAATTATTTTTTCAATATAAACAAGTATTTGATTATCGAACAATCTTATGTAGACTTCAGACTGTCTACTAATCTGTGGGAAGTGTTTTTTTCACCTTTACAAATAACAGAAGCGGCTTTCTACGTAATTGGATTAAGGTAAGTAGTGTATTGAATGTACACATTGCTGATAGGCATCTCATAGGAGTACCGAGTTACTCAGTACCGGGAACACAGTCACAGAATATGTACATAAAGGAGATACTGTTCCTAAATGTAACATTTCACTGTTCAGTCAGTGTCCATGTCTTTCACTGTAATTATCAGATTTCCAAATACAGAAAATACATCGTGAGGCTCCTGGCAAATGTTTTCCTACGTTAATATGCATTCAACCCCTCGGCCATATTTTGTCAGAGGGTTAAAATATTTCCGCTTCGCAATAAAATCCAAATAAATGGAATATTACTGAACGTATTCGAAAACTTAAAAATGATTTTGAAAGGTGATAAAATACGCTTTCAAATTTTGTAAATCGAAATAATAATACTAATAATAATTTATTCCAGAATGTATGCAGGGGTAGTGCAATGCAATATATTCCATATTTTGAAGTAACGAAAGAAACGAAGAACAAAATAAACATATATTTTTTTAAATATAAAATGTTAAATAAAATATTTATTGGAAAGTAGTTTTGAGAAAAACTCATCGATTTTTGGGATGCAATAACACCCATCCATTAAATGAAACATGAATTTTACTTAAGCCGCCGCTACCCGAATTTCAAGGGAGATTTCTTACATATCTCCCCTTAAGCATTTGAAGTTTTTAAGCCCTTAAAAAATATATGTTCCACGCCGAATCTCAAATTAAATGAAATTTCATCGATAGAAAAAAATCGCAAGGTATGCTCCGAAAATTATTATAAACACATTCATATCACTTATTTTAGAAGTTATATGTACGAAAAAATCAGTGTTTCTTTAAAGGATATTTTAGATGTTCCCCACGAGATTTTTGCTTTATTTTAAACGAGTCATGTTTTATTAAACATTTTCGCTTCACTTTTATCGTTTTAAATATTAGCGCGCTCTCTCCAACATTCGTAATTACATATCTCTCCATCTTCTTCTTTTTGACTGGGGATACGGCGCCCTAATACCTTCTTGATCATCGAACCCAAAACCTCCCTAATTCGTCGACCACTAAGCAACGGAAGACGTCGAATAATAATGGACAATAAGGTATATCAAAAATTTCATAGAGAAAAAATAAGGTAAGCTTGAATAAACCTTAAAAATTTTGTGAAACATCATTGCAGATTCTTGGCATTTCAAAAATAAAATACGGAGGTTCGAAACAAAACATCGGCGTACCGAAATGAACTACAATATTGCCGAGCCGAAACCAACAGCAAAAATACTGGAAATTTAAAAGGTTTACACAAAATCCTCGATAGTTAGACAATGCCGCAAACTTTGCCTTTATAGATGGAGCAATTGTAATATTAATACACGTACCACGCTATTCCCTGCCTTGCCTGAGCTTGCTTGGTCATTATTGGCGGAACACAAAAGGAACAGCGGCTAAATGCTCGTACACAATACTTGTATTTTGTGAGCTGTTCGATAATTAAACGCTGGGCTCCGAGGAAGTTCCTACATATCTAGTTCCTACCTAAAGTACATTTATGGGATGCGGATTATTTTGCAGCCTGGCAGCCCCAGATGCAAAGATGGCCGCCATTTAAGTAATCTAACGAACCTAACCTTAAAATATCTTAAGCGCATTTAATCCAGTCGTTTTAGATAAGCTTAAGTTGTTTTTTTTGCAAAATAATCTTGTGTTCGTTGGTGGCAGGTAAAATCAGAACATTGCAGTTGTTATAATTAGCGCAGCAACAAGCACATGAGGTGGTGCGGTGGTACTTAAAACTAACGAGGTCAAACTACTTAACACGTAAAAGCTACGAAAATGAACCTTGTTCATGTTAAAACATAATAAATGTACTTACAATGTTTTACAGTAAAACGTGAGGGTACAATGCAAAATAATGTTGAATGCAAAAGGCTTATCGAGAACTTCTACATTAAACCATTGACAATGTTAAGAATTTAAGCTGTTCAAATAAAAGTGTTTGCACACATTGTCCTCTCTTTTAATTTTACAATAAAAAACGTGCGGTATCGAAAATACTACTAAATAACATGGTGGAAATCTCAAAATTGCACGCCAAAAACAAGGCAATTGTATTGTCTTCGATTTCGCACTTTAAGTACTAAACTATTTTTAGGGAGATCCAAATCTTTCAATTCTTCCACTAATTAAAATAAATTTTAAATTGTATATTTTGGGGAGAAAACATTGTTAACTTATATCTCATAACGTTTGATGTGGTTAATTTATTCCCTTACGTACCCATAGAGAAGAGCAAATGTTTAAACACTGATTTATTAAATATTTATAATTTATCTAAAGTTTTCGCTATTTAATGTTTGCATTAAGAAAAATTATTTTCATGTTAATGGTGTTATATATCAGCAAATATAAGGCCTACCCATGGGATCTCCCACAAGCCCTTTGATTGCCGGTATATTCGTGAACAATTTGGAAAAGAAAATTTTAACGGGTACCTCACAACCTTATAAAAAAAATTCTTACAATGGAAAAGATATAGATATAGACAGGGAACGAACGTCAACTGAATGACTTCCTCAACCTTATAAATTTCTAACTAACTAACCATCACGCCGTTTCCCCGCAGGGGTATACAGAGAGGACGGACCGCCAAACAACTCGGTCTTGGCACACACTCCTTGCCTCGTTCACATTCATACATCGTCTCATACATGCTCTTCTATTATTCTGACTCTTGACATGGCCCGACTCAAGTATCTGATTCACTTGGTCGTGCCATGTCTTTCTCGGGCGTCCCCAACTTCTTCTACCATTCAGATTTGCGTCATATGTTCTCCTTACACTCCTTTCCTCGTTCATTCGCTCTACAAGCCCAAACCATCGGAGCGTTCCTTTCTTGATCTTACTCATTACGCTTACATCAGCCTTGCATTCTTTGCGGATCTCCGCGTTTCTCACACGATCATACACGGTTTTACCACACATACGCCTTAGGGATCTCATTTCTACAGCATTCAGTCTACTTTCATCCTTCCTCTGCCAATTCTATGCCTCACTGCCATACATCAGGGCAGGTACCAGTACTCCATTATGGACGGCTAGCTTCGCTTCTTTGGACAGTTTTTTGTTGGTGTTTAGTCCTCCATTAATAGAGTTACCTGCATTCACCCTTCTTTCAATATCTCTATCAGCCTTCCCAACTCTTGTAAACATACTTCCCAAATAAACAAACTCATCCACCTGCTCCAAGTATTCACCATTCACAACTATGTTGCACATTGTTTTCGTGCTCTCTCTTTCAAATACCATCACTTTAGACTTACTTATAAATTCCTACTGCCAACATATTAAATTCACATTAGAGATAGGCACCAATTCAATTCGCATAATTTTTGTAGATCTCACTTTATCTGTCGTAAAAAAAAATTAACATTTTTCGTAAACCCACCTACACCGACATATCCAATCATCCTGTTTCACATGAACACTCCTCGTTTCATTCAATGATCCATCGTTTGCTCACGATACCGTTATCAAATACTAATTCTCCAAAGAACTAGCATTAATAAAAAAATGCAGTTAATAACGGTTATGCTGCCGATTTCATCAATATAATTTTAAGTAAAAAAAAAAACAAGTAGCCACAAAAAAAAAGGGAATTTATAAATCAGATTGTAGTGATTGTTCAGCATATATGGGTAAAACAATTCGCGCAATGTCAATATTAGAATCAAAGAGCATCTTAGATGCTTAAATAATAATGGCTTTTCGGAATTCGCCAATCATCTTATTGATAAAGATCATACCTTCAATCAAAGCACCTGTAAATATAAGCTCACACAATTTATTTTTTGATCGGTTTAATTTTATACTCTGAAGATGCTGCTGGTGTTAGGCTAAAACGTTCGGTATTAAAATAAATAAATCGTGATTACAAACAAAATAATGGTTTTATTTCATTAAACTAATAATTATACCTAACAGTAACAAGATGAAAAGAATGGACAAAAATAATACATTATATCAGAGGTCCGATAATAATTTCTGCCGTAGAATCTTGACGTGCTACGTGAGCTTACTTTGTGTTTTCCTGCTGGGAAAAGCTTTAGGTACTAACCATGATGCGGTTGCAATATTTGTGAAATACACGAGATCAATAAGAAACCAAAAAAGTTCAAATCGGTTAATTTTTATATTTATGGAGTTAAAAACCACATAAATATTTAGTTTTCCGATATCCCCAAAAATGACAAGACTCATGAAATTTCAAAGTAAACTTGAGTAAAACATATACAATGGTGTATCGTGACGTCACACGAAACACAATTCAGAACAAGTATTCATGATGTCACACACTTTTCGGTTAGCCGCCAATATCAATATTTACATAGCTTATTTTTTTTTAATTTTAAGGGACGTACTTGACTTGCTTTAACCAGTGATTCCTGGCATTATTCGGAGTATAAAATGTTAACGAAATTTTAGTCTCCGGTGACTTTCGGTGTCACTTTAAAAAAAAAAATTCTTCAAAATCAAACAAAAGAAAATTTCTTCCACATGTCGTCGCTGGTTGCTCAGCCAAATAATCGTCTAACCTCTCACCCGTCCCTAACTAATCTACTGATTCTTTATGTTTTTAGTTTTGAAAAAAAAAACATCGAAAATGTCACAGGATACCAAAATTTCAGTTAATTTTTTTAATCCAAATAATATCACGAATCGCTGTTTAAAGTAAGCCAAGTACCACCCTGTATTTTCTGAATTTTCCAAAAGTTTAAAAGTTCTGTCAGATGCCCTGATAAACGAAGGACTGACAAAGTTCCTATCAAAATATGAGGTTTCGTTGTAGGCGACAAACTCATTCAAATTCCTACTCAAAAAAGCAACTTTAGAAAATATTACCTTAGAAATCGGCAGCACGGCCTGAATATCATCCTTGTCAATGTCCATCCTGAGCACGATCTTCCTTGGTGCGACGTGCTCGGGTGCCTCTTCTTCCTCGGCGCCGGGCGACAGGGAAGCGGGCACGCTCGGCGCGCGCGCGTACCGCACGGAGCACGACAGGCGTGCGGAGCCGCGACCAGCCGCGCCACCGGCCTCGGCAGCCCAGGTCAGCACCTCTTCGGACCTGAAAGGTTAAATTATGTATTTCCACGGCAAATTAAAAAATTGACATTTCACACCCCTTTGAAAAGTCATTAAAATTTATGAAAAAAAAGAAAAATAGCCCATAACCTAACGAAACCTATTTAATCCTTTTTTTCATTTCATGCAGGATTCTGAGTTGTCTGGTAACCAAATTATGTTCGGTACGATACGATTTACCATCCCGACCAAGAGTAATCCTATTCGGTGCGACCGATATACCAGGGGACACCATTTTGTTAGGTTGAGTATTTAACAGGTTGGATTTTAATCGGGTACACAGGAAACCTTGAGTCAATAAATAACAATAGTAATAGTCTTTAAAAATAACAGAAATCTTAGACGAACGTCAATACCTTATTCTCCAAAATGTAAAAATTTTTTAAATTAATTATTTAGTTAAATCATGGCCAGAAAAAATTGGAAACATGAATACTAACATAAAATAACTTAAAACTTTCCTTAAAAATTATACTGAAAACGATGAAAACTTGAATTGAATCATGTCAAATAAAACCAATATAATAAAACCCCCCCATACACACAAGCTCTGATTATTTATGGGGGTACATCAAAATACATCTTTTATGAAATTAATTACTGTATAAAATTTATTTGTAATTTATTTATCTTTTTGTGACTAATAAAAAAATAATAAAAAAATACTAAAAAGTAGAATTGGCAGGGATTATGGGATATGTTAAGTTAAATTATGCTAGCGAAATATATTTTTATTTGCGAGGCCGTCGTGTGTCGTGAGTGAGTACCGCCGTCCGGAAATCATTATTGGATAACCAACACCTCTGCCATAATAGTTCACCCCAAGTGGTTCGCCACTTTGCTGGGTGAGGTTTGTCTAGGTCTTGGCGGCGATGACCTGGACACAATGCCCCCAGATTCCTACCAATCTGTCGTACCTTTTTCCTACTCAAAACTTCTTCTCCTTCCTTTCTTTAAATGGAACCTCCACACAGATCCCCAAAGATGTCATAGGCCCTGAGGGAAATTATTTTTCTCCGGGCCTTCTGAATGGAGCCAATGTAAAAAAAACACATACTATTGTAATGTCATAGACCACAGCGCCCTATTTTTCGCTTATACGAGTATACCTGAAAGTCAGATTTAGTGATTTTTCACGGTTCTGAGCTTTTTAGCCAATACGCTTTTTTATTTTAACTATGATATCCAGTGATTTTTCACGGGTCTGTGATATAATAAATAACTGAACTGAACTTATCTTTGTAATACAGCCCTGAAAAACTCACGAATGCTTCTGAAAATATAGCTTTAAACTCAATAAAGTGTTGTACACCTACCTACAAATAAGTCATGTAGGTATATGTACAAAACATAAAACAATAGCAATAATTAAGAAATGAAAAAAAGCCCAAGCATATCCAATGAAGAAGAACATGCTATTAAAACCATTCAAATGCACTTAACTTTTTAAATTTAAATATTCTATGGGAATCCTTCGCGAGAGAATACACGTCTTTCCTTTCTCGGACTCGCAGAGTACTTTTCTTATTAAATTTCTCAGAATAAAGGTTCTCTGGGGGAAGAATAACATCGGGCAGAGATATTCACTAATTAGCAGATCATTAATACCGTTTGCTCGATGAGTTTTCGCTGTCTCGGAAATAATTGATAATCAAAGAAACAAACAATTAATGAGGGAAATCAACTCTGAAATCAAACATTAAGTACAAGCTCTCACGACAAATGATTTTTTTAAGTCTTAGTAATGAAGACAAAAATTGTTCATTTTTCATATCCGTAGATTTTTTAATATAAATAAAATGAGTAAGGGCCCTCGCTCATGGTGAAACCAAAAACTGATTGGCAATAACCGCCACTTCCCGAATTTCTACCGATTTCTTACATATCTCACTTAAACACTTGCAAGTCTACATACTATAACTAACTAAAACTATAAACTATACATAACTATACATACTATAACATAACTATAAACTACACAAGTTTTAAAGCTCTTAAAAAAATATATGTTATTCTTAAAGATAATATCTAGACATTCCCTGCGCCGAAATGCAAATTATATAAAATTCCCTTGATAGAAAAAATCGCAAAGTATGCTCCACAAATTACTAATAAACACGTTTGTTTCAGTTATTTTATAAGTTATATGTATGAAAAAATTCACAGTGTTTCTTTAAATGCTGTTTAAGACAATCCTCGCAAAATTTTGCTCTATTTTAAACGAGTCGTGTTTTATTAAACATTTTCACAATTTTCGCATCGATTTTACCGCTTTAAATATTAGAGCGCTCCTCTAACATTCGTAATTACATATCTCCTTCTTGTTGAGCCAGGTTAAGGCGCCTTAATTCACGGCGCAAATCAACTTTACGATCTTAATTATATAAGCTTGTTTAACAAAAATATAATTTATTAATAAAATTTATCATTTATCAACCTCAATTTACGAGTATAGTAATAATTTATCAACCTCCTGAACAAAATCGATATTTTCCTGCTCAGTCATATCGCAAATTACTCGAAAACTTGACAGGTCGTGAGGCGCAACCATGGCAACCTGTCAACCTGGCAACTGAAATGCGCCGGCCAAGTCAACTAGCACTGCGAGTTGCGAGTGACTGACTGGTGGCGTCGCCCTTGACAACTGGTCTTTGTGAAGTTGCCTGTGTGCGGTCCGCTAATGAAATTCGCAAGTTGCGTTCCTGTGGATAGCGGTAGAGTTGCCAACTGATTTTTGTACGGTTTCCCTATGAGCGGAAGGACAAAGAATGTGCTGTAACACCACCAAAGCCCGAAAAATCATTTAAATATAATATATATGTACTGCAAAACTGTATATTATTTACACAAAAGAGACCCGTATTGTAGAGAGAAAGCACAAAATATTACAAATCATTCAATAATAATCAGTCCCGAAATAATCAATGATGCTAGTTCTTTTTAACACCTTTCATGTAAGTGCCGGTAAAACAAACACATCATTCCACCTGTCTCCTATTTATAATCTAGGGATGGCAATACGTCCATTAAGGTAAAGAACCTATCTAAAGGATTGACTTTATTATTGTTTCGGTCACAGTCGTAATCAGACACGATTGGATCTTTAGAACATAAAATTCGTCGATCGATGCTATAAAAGCGAAAAGTTAATGCTTGAAGTTTATTTTTCTAATTTATTATCACAAATGCTCCGAGGAACTAGCGTCATTGATGGTGCATAGTCGGGAAACACGCTAAACGCACGCCTAACATATGTATACGGTTGACATTATTTGTCACATGACAACGAGTCGCTTCTTAGACTCGTTCTTGTGATCAACAGCTCGGCTATGAAACGATTTGCCGGCCTCTGTGCTTCCTCCTCCCTACAATATTGGTCTCTTCAAGATCAATATTCATTCCTTCCTTTCCTCAAAAAGATCCTTTCAAATTTTCAAATTATTTTCCTCGGGGCCTCCTGTGTGAAATTAATGTAAAAAAAAACTATTTACCATGTTCATAACGTTCTTAGACACTTACCTATATAACATGACTGGGCAGTTCATACAGAAAATCAATCCATCCAAAAAGCTTGGTAAGCAGGACCGTACTCTGAATCAGCGAGGGTGTAAAAGCAGATGCATAGGTAGGTTCTAGGAACTGGGAACTGTTAACCGCGACACAAAGACCGACCCCAATAATGTGGGTCACAGGCTACGGTTGTAACAACGGGGCACATTGTAATCAACAACAACAAACAAAGCGCCGGAAAAAGGGTCGGCAAGAAGCTCTGCCACAAATGCAATGAGGCAAAAAAAGCGTCCGGGGCAGAAAATATGCCGAGTAATAATGAGATAAAATGCCGCCCAACTTGCCTCGCCTCGGTTATGATGATAGATCTTGAATTGGAAGGGGTTTTTTTTGTTGTTGTAAAGGGCGAGAATGGATTTTTGATAAAGTGATAAAAAATAACCTCTTGTTTAATTGCACAACGAAATCTAGTGAATTTGCACCCCTATTCCTCTACACTACATCTGAATATATTTATTTGTACGTACAGCATTCATACTATTAGATAGTTCTAATTAGGGGTGTTTTCCTTACTTTTCTTTCAAAAGCCAAATTCACATTAATAAAATTATTGCTGACGTTTTCAGTATGGCACTGGACTTTAAATTTGCTGTAGACAATAATAAAGCACGTTCACAATCAGTAATAAACATATATTTTAGAATCGTATCAAATAAACATAATGTAATTACGTTAACAAAGATAAAGACGTCAAATAATTCGTCCCTTTTCATCTCGAATCAAAATGAAAAGACAACCCATACTGAATTAAAAAGCATTGTGTAAAATCATTGTAAAACGCTCATTGGCCATTATAAACTGGTACTCATTTCTTTTGAGTTTTACAACGACAAACGCCCCAATATTTCAAATAAATACGGGGATTTTTGTAAAAACATTTTAAAAAGCTCATTAACCATTATAAACTGGTACTAATTTCTTTCGAGTTTTACAACGACGAACGCCATAGTTTTTCAAATAAATATGGGGATTTTTTTACCTCGGCGGTGACTGCTGATCAGGTATTTCCTTTCTGACTGCTGTGACGGTGGCCATCTTCGGCTTCAGCTCCACCGTGGTACTCCACTGCTCTGAAGCGGAGGTGGCTCCCAGGAGACGGAGACCAGACTTCACTCGACATCTGTAACAAAAAGAGTTTAAGATATAAGAATTATTATTGATCAGTTAGTAGGAGAGTAAAATCTTTATATTGCTGGAATGAAACTAGAGAAGGTACCAAGTATTGTATACTTCGGCTGCAATTTAAATGAAGGATGGGATCCTTCGGTTGAAATCATATGCCATATTGAGCAAGCTCGTGCAACCTTTATCCGCAAGAAAAAGATGTTCAGCTGTCATGATCTCAACTTTGGAATACGAATGCGAATGGTCCGCTGCTACGTGTTTTCGGTATTATTTTATAGAATGGAAGCGTGGTCGCTTAAAGTACTGAAAAGGCGACTTGAGGCATTCGAGATGTGGATCTACAGAAGAATACTCAAAATAAGCTGGATGGACAGAGTTACGAATGAAGATATTACGGTACGGATGAATAAAGAAAAGAAGTTATTAAAACAATAAAAATCTGAATACTTCAATATCTAGGACATGTGATGAGACATCCAGAGAAGTACGAGATCTTGCATCTCATAATGCAGGGAAAGATTGCCGGAAGACGGGCCCTGGAAGAAGGAGAACATCATGGCTGAAAGACCTGAGACGAGACAGTGGTTTGGCCAATCTACTGTAGAGCTGTTTCGGGCCGCAGTAAACAAAGTTGATTGGACAGGGCACGAGAAGAAGAAGAAGTTAGTAGGACGCTCGACCAGCAGTCGGATTGCCATGCCAGTTCAAATCATACAGACTTTTTACGAATACGAATATAACAACTGTGTCTACCAGCAGAACCAAGGGCTTCCGATGGGGGCTCCAACGAGTTCACTTCTGGCAGATATTTTTATGAATAATCTTGAGAATAAGATTTTTAGTTGCAATTCATCACTTTTGAATAATATTCTTAAATGGAAAAGATGCGTGGACGATATCTTCTGTATCTGGACAGGAACAGAGCGGCGACATTGAGTAAATTCCTTCTTCTTATAAATTCATTCCACAAAAGCATCCAATTCACTTTAGAGGTAGGCAGTAACGTATCCATTAACTTTTTAGATTTAACGCTAACTTCAGTAAATAACAGAATTGAATTCAACATTTTTCGTAAACCGACATACACAGATATACCATCTGTTAATTTCGCGATTGAACTTTCAAAATTAAATAAATTGCTCTAAATAATGGTTATTCCACAGATTTAATTGATAAAATCCTAAATAAGAAACTTACACTCATTTCTACTAATACATTTTTATTTAGTACACCTGAAAGTAATAATAAAATAATAATAAATCTCGTTCAATGGCGCAGAATCTTTTCCAGCTTTTCCAACTTTTCCTCACTTAGTACAAAAAACTTGCCTGCCCATATTAAACCCGCGTTCTATACTGATAACAATTTAGGTAAATTATTAAAAGCCACTAAAGATAGAGATCATAAATTTAGCCACTCAGGCATTTACCAACTATGTTGCAATGATTGTCCTTCGTTCTACATAGGTAAGACATCTAGAAATATAAATATTAGAGTCACAGAACATTTAAGATGCTTAAATAATAATAATTTTTCAGAGTTTGCTAATCACCTAATTTCCACAGATCACACTTTTAATAAGGACACAGGGGTTAAAATTCTTCAACGTAAAAATAAAAGCAAAAAATTAGATAACTTAGAGGCACTTGAAATCAGAAAATCCCTAAATAATAATGCTAGTATTTTAAATAACCAAATTAATTTATCTTTTAGTCCCATTCTAAATATTTTTCCAATAAACCGCTCTGTGCTTCCCGGAAATACCGCAATTACCCCCACCCCGTTGCTTGCCCCTCACTCGAACACCTAAAATGTGTATTCTGTATAATAGGTTAGTTATAATATTCTCCTGACGAAGGAAGGGTGCTTCCGAAACCGGTAGAGTGTTTAAAAAAAAAAAAAAAAATAAATAAATAAAAGTGGTCTACAACAAATTTATATGTGTTTTTATTGTAAATTATGGCGAGCCACAAAGTTAATGCTTTTTACATATATATGCCTTTACGCCTGTAGAAATGTCAAAAAAAGGCGCTACAGAAATTAGCCAAGTGTTTATTCTTATTGAAGAGATATTAAAGATATCACAATATACATTTTTACTGCTTCATTGGGTACTTTAAGGTAAAATCTTAACGTCTTGTGGCAAATGGTCATTTTTAAATGGGCATAACCATTAATTTGCGAATGCTCATTTGCTTAGATGTAAATGATTGTATAGGCTGACTACGACCAGCGAGGGGGCCTATTATTACGGTGCTGAGATAAAACGTACAGACGAGGCAATTACATATTGTTACAGCAGTGGTAGCCAAAGCAGGCTGTCTAGAGACATATTTCATCTTATCTAATCACCGATCTCATCTTGTTGTAACCAGTAACAAAGTTAACAATAATAATGTAATGTATTTACAAAGCTAATCGTGATAGCGACTTGTCATTTACTGTTGCTTTACTCTAATAATACGGCTATATTATTACAGTGTATTATTCCGGTTGTGGTATTTCCTGTAATTTGGGATTACAGAATTAACACCAACATAATTGTTAATTAAATGATTTATATGTTTAGATTAGAATCAGATTTGGACACGTGACACTAACACGGACGGAAATTAAAAAAATGAATGCAGGAATCGTTATTATATTCGACTTGATCTAAACATATAAATGTGAATTTCTAATAATGCGAGGATCAGTTTCGTATACAATACAATTTATATTTATTCGTATATTATACAATTAATTTATACAAATAAACTACAATAGGGTATTTTCACATGTTTTTTTTTATACGAATTTTTTTTATTCTCGAAAAAAAAACGATACCAAGTGGAACGCTACGTTTGGTGACTTCCAGGGGTGCCTGTTCCATGGGTGAGGTGAGTTTGTCAAGGTCTTGGCGGTGGACAACAGGCCGGATCGGGAGAGAATGGTTGAGGGAGCCCCTTTGACTTCTCCACCCGTACTATCTCGGAATATCGCCTTGCACCGCAGTGGGAGGGATGGATTCATCCGTCCGTCACTCCTGGACACACTGAACCCCAGATTCTTACCCACCCCTAATACCCTTTTCCTTCCCAAAACTTCCCCCCCCTTCCTTTCCTAAAAAGACTCTCCATACATCGTGTTCAAAGATGACACAGGCCCTGAGGGAAATTAGGTTCCTCGGGGCCTCTTGTTTGGAGCTGGAGGGTGTCCAACCACTTTCCCACGGCGTTCTAAGGAAACATATGGTTTCCTCCTTCACCGTACACCTCAGGACTCTATTTTATTGAACGAAGCTACATTTATTTGAACGACTCTAGACCCTCCAATGTCCATGCATACGGGGTTAGAAAGCAGTATGCAAGTACTTACATTAACATAATACAAAAAAATAATAAATGTTGCAGCCCGTGGAATGATTCTTCTGAAATGTATAGGATAAATAATATATACAGATAAAAGTGTTAATAAGTAAAAAAATATAAAAAATAAGAGCTGCGCCCGGTTGAGGAAGCCTGGAATAAGAGAAATAAAAAAATAAAATAAAATAACAGTAATAATATAATGCAAGTATTTACAATAATAACAGAGAGATAATAAAATGCATAAAAAGAATATATTCAGAGAGGGAATTCCACAAACCACCAGGCAGTCCCAATGACAATGTGCATGGCTATCGGCCTAACCGCAGACGAAACCCGGAGTCCGCGCCCTTTAGCCGGCTCCCCGATTTTGCCTCGAAGAAATATATGTGGGAAAGAAGAAAAAGTTTTAGAAGACTCTGGGGAAAAGATGAGCGTCGGGTTGTCGGAGGGGGGGCGGAAGGACGTCGAGATCACGCGGCTATTCCTCAGGCTTACGCATATCATTGGGGGAGGCGCGGGAGGATTGCGGGAAAACCGCTCCGGTGTGTGTTCGCCTGGCTGTATGCACGGACAGGGTCTATCCCACCCCCTTTTATGGGGTGACGACGATACATAATATGTACAGTTCAGTTGCGCCACCAAAATATGGAAACCAATGCTAATATAAAGTAAGAAAATAATAAGAGCAATTATATATTGGAAACATAATTACAGTATGAGTACAGAAGTCATGATATATAGTCTCTAAGATGGAACATGGCCTGTAGAGGTAAAAGCATAAATCATTTTTGGCTGAAACATTAGAAGACAACCGATAGGTTGTAGACTTGTAAGCGGCGTGAAACTAAAGCTAAAAGAAAATAAGTAAAACATGAAAAGAAGAATGTGTCAGTACATAAGTCAAATGTAACCAGTAATTTACGGGTCTCTAGAGTAATATTATAAACAGTTCAAAGCGTATACACTAGTGAAGAGTAATGGAGGATATACCGAGGGAGACAGGAGCAATACGTGTAGCACCTGAAACAAAGATGAATTTAGTCTAGATCGGCGACTCTAAGTACAGACCATCTCTCCACCCAGGACTTGACAAACTTTTTCAGGCACTCGAAATTCTCTTTGTTTGACACAAGGTCAGCGTTCCACGCTGGTCTTGTTGTTACGCGCAAGCCATCCAACATTTCCTCTCGTGCTTCCTTCATCAACTCGCAGTGCCACAGAATGTGCCTGGCGTCCTGGTTAGTATCACCACACGCACAGTTTGGATGGGGAGAAAGGGTCAAGCTATGTAGCCGACCCCTGAATTCCCCATGTCCGGAGAGCATCTGTGTCATGTAGTGATCCAGTTTAATGTGTGCCCCTTCCATTCTGACTTTAACTGAAGGGAAGAAGGAGAAAGTCCATCTGCCCTTCGTCGATCTATCCCATCGCTCTTGCCATACACTCAGAGTCCTTTCGCGCATCGCTTTGAGCAAGCCGGGGAGGGCCACGACTCCTCCCGGTGTCAGTTCGACTCCAAGGTGGACAGCAGCCCTGCCTCTAATAAGTTCCTTTTTTGTCAATATTTCCCTAATTGCAAGGTCAATAGGCAGAACGCCGGCCAGAACCGGTAATGCATCTGAGGCTACAGTCCTATAAGCGCCCGAGAGCGCCAACAGGGGAGTCCGCTGGCCTCGTTTAAGAGCTGAGTTTATCAAGACATTATCCAGGCGGTGCTCCCACACGGAGGCAGCATACGAGACTTGCGTCACATATACCCCCTCGTACAGCAGGCGAATCGCCGGAGAACGCAATCCCCACTCGGCTGTTGAGATTCTTCTCAGTTTCTGAAACAAGGCCTGGGCCCTGTCAGAGACGTTCTTGACGTGGGCAAGGAACGAAGAAGATCTATCCATAATGACGCCTAAATACCTGGTATTTTCTGCAAATCGAATAGATGAGTCTCCCATTCTGATGAAGGGGTTCCTGCCTCGGCTGAGCATGCCCTTCATGAGGAGACCCACGGTCTTGTGGGGAACGAAGTTCAGTCTATTTCTCTTTCCCCATTCAAGGATCACTTGTAAACCTTCTTCAGCCTTAGATTCCACTTCCCTTCTACTGTTCCCAGAGACCAAATACAATTTGTCATCTACGTAGTCGACCGATATACAACCTTCAGGCAAGGGTAACCTGGAGGAGTCGTCGAACAAGATTTTCCACAGGTCGGGTCCAAGGACCGACCCCTGTGGACATCCCATGTCGACTGTTCGGGTGATTAAAACGTCCCCGTGCCCTATGATAACTGTCCTACCATTTAGATAGTCACAGATTATCTCAAACAGTTTACGCGGGCAATTCCTGCTTTTCAGCTTGGTAAGTATCATCGGCCACCACGCGTGATCAAAGGCACCCGAGATATCCAAGAAGATGCCTATGACGTACCTCTTTGGGCATACCCTCACCCATTCAAGCGCATGCTTAATAGCGTGCTCCGTGGATTTTCCCGGGACAAAGCCGAATTGAAGTTCGCTGGACGGCGTGATGGTGAGGCTTAAACGGTGCTTAATGATGATTTCCAATACTTTGCCTAAAATTGGCAATAAGGTTATAGGCCTATAGGCTCCTATGTCCGTTCTCGGCTTATCGTTGCCCTTTGGTATAATCCGGAGCACGCCCTTCTTCCATTCTGTTGGGAATTTTCCCCTACGCAAACAAGTCTCCAAAACTTGGTAGAATTCCTCTTTGGCGTACATCCAGACATTCTTCGCAATTATACCATTCAATCGGTCAAATCCCGGTGCCTTTTTTGGACCCAAACCCTTAATTATTGCTTCAACCTCGACTCGACTTAACGGTGGCACGACCTCCCCCTGGGCGGGTACACTAGGTGGCAGCCGTGACAGATTTCTAATCTGTTTATGGTGGACACTTTCCCCTATTACTGAGTCTAACGGAACTAACTTGCCCAGAAGTGTCTCAAGAGTGGAGGTAACATCGACACTCTCAACGTTCCCGAGCACCACGCTCGACAAATAACTGTCAGATCCTTTTCCCGTTTTTCCAATGACGCTGTGGATTTCCCACGGGTTGGCGTTACCCACTTAATTAACCCAATTGTGCCAGGCAGCTCGTTTTGCCAAAAGGACACCCGAGCGATAGGCACCTCGTGCGGCCCTAAAGCGGGCTTGGAGGACAATAGCCTCTTCAGGCGAGCACAAACTCTGCTTGACAACACTGAGATTCCTATAAGCGCTTTTAAAGGCTCCCTTCAGCAAAGTCAGCTCTTGTGTCCACCACGGCGTCCGAATGGCCTTTTTAGGGTTGGTTCTTCCCAAAGAAGCTTCAGCAGCCGATACCACCGCCGCGTTGAAAAAATTCCCCAAATTGTCCGGTTCCCTAGCTGCTACGTCGTGAAAGCCCCTTAATGATTGACGTAGCGCTTCCCCGAATTTATCCCAATCCGCCCTTGTGGTTCTGAAATTCCACGTAGACCGTGGAGCTTCTGTCTTTGGAATACCCACAGAAAAAGTTATTAGTCTATGGTCAGAAACTAACGCGCACTCGTGAACCTTCCACTTCGATATTTTGGCCGCAACAGATCCAGAGCATAGAGTAAGATCAATGTTGCTTTCGCCTCCGGCTCCTGAAAAAGTAGAAAACGTGCCTGGTTCATTGAGGATGAACAGACCTTGCGCCGCAATAAGGTCTTCGACAGCAAAGGATCTTTCCGTCCGAATTCCGTTATAGTCAAACCAGAGAGGCGATCGCGCGTTAAAGTCTCCACCGATAATTATGTTTCGACCTTTTAATTTGTGAAGCGCTCGCGTAAGGCTCAAAATATGCGGTTCAACAGGGTTACCGTATTTAAAATAAACGGAGATCACGATGATTTCCGTAGTACCTAGTTTAATGGATACACAGGTTTGGTACTCGTTTGAAAGCCCCTCCAGGAGTAAGGGTCTAATCAAGGAAGTATTGATTAGGACACCCGCACCCGGAGAGGAGCCCACCTCGAGCATCGCACCTGGCCTATTTATACCAGGAGTTTTGCCTTGCCACACGTATTGCTCCTGAATAAGCAAGATGTCAATGTGAAGGCTGGTCATGACCCGCTGGGCTTCAAGGGTGGCCACCCGTGACCGCTGCAGGTTTGCCTGGCCTATGGAAAGGAAATTAGCGGCGTCCATAGTCTGTCTTGCGCACCTGCACCTCCACGGCAGCTCTATGGGCGGGACAAAGTCTGTCACCTGTCCTATGATTTGCTGGTTTACCAAACCTACTACATGTGGCGCAGATGGCTGCTTCTGCCTTTTTGGGGCAATCCTCTAAGTCGTGACCACTGGCGGCGCAGTGCCTACAGGTTATCACATCTACCGTACAAAATTTACTTACATGTCCGTATAAATGGCATTTAAAACATCGAGTAGCACCCAAGTAGTCACGCACACGACAGGCGTTCCACCCAAGAAAGCAGAGGCCGCTGTCTATCAGTACCTTCCTGCTCTCTGGGTGGCAGGTAACAATCATATTCATCGTGGTCCCATCTTTTCTGCCAAATAGAGAGACTCGCCGCATGGTGCGGAGATGGTCTTCCCTCGTAAGTGTGGACTTACCTTGAATATTGTTTTTAAATATCTCCTCAAATAATGTCTGGTCCCCAGCGATATCGCCTTTTGGTACATCGTACAAGACCACCTTGGGGAGATTTCCCTGTGGAAGTACCATTTTCAGACCACTGGCCTCGAGTTTGGCTGCTGCGTTTTTTATATTATTTAGCCCCCCTGTACTGGAGGTCTGCAGCAAAAGGCCAGCACCCTTTATTTTCCTCGTTCTGACCGCTTGGAAGCCATCAATGGTAGGATTTAATACCTTCATCAGCTCTTTTTGTGTACTTTCTGAAGTTTTACCATCCGGAATAGTAGGATAAAATAAGACGGTAGGCTGGGGTAATGGTAAATCTCTTTCGGTGCCTTCGACGAATATCGAGGCTGAGGGAGCTCCTGAGGCGGCACCGGCGTACGACTTACGGGCGGGATGCTGTGGGAGTTGGACCGGGTGGGTCACCGGCGCAGGTCGGCTGATCAAGAGGTCCAACTTATCTGAGAAACCTCTTTGTGCCTTCAAGACCTCGCTGAAGGCGTTGGCTCTGGCAATAGCTGAAGCATTTTCCGTAGCCAGGTTGATAAGCTCTCTTTTAATTACATCTATGCTTACCTTTATGTTGGAGCGGTCCTCTTTATTTAGTTTATTTTTCCCTTCTTGCACAGTTGCAGAGATTCTCGCTAATTGGTCCCAAATGGGAGCTAGGCGCTCCTCTCCGCTCGTTGGTGATTCCTCTGTCCGAGCCCTTTTTTTCTTCACCTGGTTGGGAGAAGAAATCTTACCTTCTTCTCCACTGGCCAATATGGTATCATTCATTCTGCGGGCGGCACTCTGGGAAGTTGCCTGGATAGCTTCTGCAGCTTCCAAACTCACCTGGATGCTAGAAAATTCTCGAGGTGAAGCGGGACGTCTGGAGCTGCTTGAATGTCCTCTTTGAGCCTTCATTTGCTCTATAATTGCAAGAGATCTGGAGGTGGACTCTTGATGGGCTTGTTCCGCTTCACGCCTTTTAATAATTAAGTCCCTATTTTCTTTTGCTAGTATTCTCTCTAATACCTCGTCTTCGGACAAAATGTTGGAAGAGAGCTCATCATCTGACTCCATGACAACTAGTCAATTTATTTGTAACGAATGATAGGGAAAAAAAAAAAAAAAATAAATAACACAATTAAAAAAGAAGAATACCAAGTTAGTTTGGTATAAGCGCCCTGGTGACAATGCTATCACTGGTAAAGCACCTAATAATAATTTAAAAAAAAAAAAAAAAAATTAAATGAGAGAAACAAAAAAAAAAACAAAAAAAAATACTACTAATAAATAACAAAAAAAAAAGGTTTACCGAGTCTATTTTTTGGGTATAAATAGTGAAACGTCTTCGGATAACGCTCCTTCTCTTAATAATAAAAAAAAACGGTGTTAATTAGTCTATTATTGGGTGAAAGCTTTTTTTATAAACGTTGATGAAATGTTGTTGAAAAGTCACTTGATGAATGGGTAATTGGTGTCCGATCACTTGATGAAGAAATAATCACAATTATTCACTACCGACAATTTGGATATTTGAATGTTGAATATTTTGTTTATTATACATCCGAATTACACTACTCTTTCACTGTTGGATAGGGAATATGAAACCAAGTATGATTATATGTGGTTATTGTAAAATTATACAGAGATGGTTAGGATTTGAAACACTTTAAGAGTTGTTATTATTATACCGCAAGGTTGACACTTGGATCGAAACTCACTTAATTGTATTTTTTTTAACACTAAATATCGTATTTTATTAAATTTTAACACTCCAAAACTAAAAATTATCTACAGATAGGCTTATTTAATGCTTATAAACTAAACAATTGTTATATTTGTGCACCTTTATAATCCTGCACACTTATCACACAAACGTCACTTTCGCATAAAAATTGAAATAACTTCACTTAAATTACTTAACTATCTACTAATTACTATTGGTATGATCGGTATTGATTTCTTAACATTATTATACAAAAATATCTTTTGGATTTCAAACTTTTACCGGTTTAAACTTAATGCAAAATCGGCGCGAGTTTTGTAGGTTGTGCACCTGCCGGCGGCTGGCTGAACTGTTTCATATATTTTATCTTGTTTGGAGCTAATGTAAAAAGAACGATAAAAAAGTTTTTTTTTGACGAATAAATTTTCTATAACGATTTAAAATACGCCATTTTCGATTTACCGCCAAAGGAACCGTTTCGGAATATGCGGTTTTAGATAATTTTTAAAATCAATAATTATGAATGATAATTTTACACATTTTTAGCACTATGATCAGAATAAGACAAATAAACTTTAAACCTTCGGCATCTTCTTAACGGTATCGATAGTTTGTGAAAGTACCCCATTGTGGAATTTCATATTCCAGAAAGAAATATCAAAGAGGAAATTCTGCAGCGCAAAGAAAGAACTTGCAGTCATTATGACCATAAAGTGCAGAATACTCAACTGCTTGCCCATATAATGAGGAACAATAAAAACAAAGCAGGTACTTTACTGTTTTACCACAAAAAAATAAAGGAAAAGAAGAGCGTGCTGAAAACCTCAAAGAATAAGCCACTTGCATCACATTTTTTAAAAAAAATTCCGGTTTAGGCAAATATTCTAAGACATTCTGTATATATATATTTTTTAATCGTATTTTTGAAACCCTGGCGATTTTTTGAAAATTTCAATCCGAAAAATCAGACCATTTTTTTATAAACCGGAAATACGGGACATAATTTTATGAGTGTGAAAAAACGATAATTACATCATAATGCCGAAAATCATATTTAAAAAAAGAACATTTTCCACACGAATAGCAATAAATTGTACGGGATTCTCTTCGTAACATCTGTAAAAAAACCGCCATCTTTATCAAAAAATCAAACCAAAGGAGAAGTTCACATAGAACAAACAATAAATGTAGTGAACGTTAAACGAAAATTCAAAAATTCGCCGGAAATCAGAGTGTTGCCATATAAACAAAAATAAATCAGTGTGGAATTTTACAAAATTAAAGGAGCATAATCAGAGATGGGACATTTTCATGTAGTGACGTCACGAGCTCAAATAATGGATTTATTTATTTAAAAATAAAAAAAAACTATACATTTCTAAAATATTTTATTGACATTTTCGAAATCTTAGTTCAAAAATCTATCCACACGATTTTTTCCAAGTCGTTATGAAATCCGTGCAAGTGGCCTATTGAATTGTTCAAGAAATTCTTTAATAATAATACTAGTAATTGGATAATTTGGAGAGTGCCGATTTTGTGAAAAATCGGTTCAATGACAACTCAGAATCAACTCAACTCAACACATCTTTGAAAAGTCATTAAATGGTAAAACTACCTCATGCGTACTTTGCTGTATTTCCTACTAACCTTTTTTAGCTATTTAAATGTATGCAACATTGTTTCATATATTTTATCTAGAAGAAAAAGTACATAGTTACATACAAATCTTCAATATACCCATGTTATGTACTTACTTACTTGTTATGTATACCTCGGAACAGGCTCAGCCTAGTGAGATGGTATATACGAAAAAAAAATTGTACTTTAAACTGTAATAAAAGGTATTTTGTGCTTATATTATCTTGGTTAATAAATAATTTTAAAAAAATGTACTATTGCTATTGTCACTACTTGTTTCTGTTTTTTTTCCATTTCTCATTTACTATTAAACTTTTTTTTTAATATGAATACCGCACAAAAGTCCCAACTGCTCCCGTCCTATGGCATCCCCAATTGGGGTATGTTGTGAGGCTGAAGGTAGTGGGGATGGGAAGGAGATGGGAAGATGAAGGTGGGGGAGTACCTGGCTATTCAGATCTGGTCACCAAACACGGCTAAAGCCATTTCAAGCAACGTTTCAATTCTGAATGGTGATCTTACACCAGGGCGATACTGAGAGTATCATCCACTCTGGAACGTGCCGCAAATATACTATATATTATTTTAAATGGGTAAATTGTGAATAACACAAATAAAATTTATTTGCCACGCCGGGATTCGAGCCCGCAACCTTTGGAATGCGAGTCAAGAGCCTTACCGCAGGACTACGCCGGACGTCACGTGTTCTAAATATGTGATCTTCTGTGTAATATATTGGGGAACAAAAGTTTTGTGGAAACAAAGAAAGAAAGGTTTATTATTTTCATTTACATTAATAATATCCCGTGTATTCATGTAATAATTTTTGTGCAAGTGTTTTAAACAGTCGTTTCCTGCACTATTTATGAGTAGAATTTTGTAAATATTGATATATATACTTAGATAAAAGCCTAAATAGGCGTAAATAAATCAATAAATAAATAAATAATAGGGATTTCAGGGTCCAGAACCAACTATCTCATCCCTCTACCGTGAAGATTTACACTATGCACACAAATAAAACAAGAAATATTTTCCATGAAAGAGTAACAAAAAGACACTTGACTGCTTTGTTCTATTTGCACCTATACGATTCATATAGATAAGAGAGATAACGCGAAACGGGACATAAAAAGCAATACGTTCAGACGCCGTATTCGCGCATGAACATGGTTGTGTAATTTGGCTCGAATATGAGCAGGGGAGGAAACATACCCATATCTTCATTCACGATAAATCACCGGAAAATGACACAAAAATGGCTAAATGTGTCAATTTTTCCGTCGTTACCGAACAGGGCACGTTATGGCTGTGGCATGCAAATTATCCGTCGGCGGTTGAAGAGATAACCGATAAGATGAATGGTCCACTCGCCTCCCAAATTACATCCCCGACCCCTGTTGGACGAGATGTGATCTATGGCGGTAACATAATGTACCTACCATCATCCTGTATTATATAATAGCTTGCCTTATGCCCTCATGAGAACGGGTGAATTTGGGAGCGCAACGATAAGTAGCGGAAAACTCGCTACATTGAAAATTTTTCGCATTATTAGGACGCGAAATGTTCTGTACAGTATAAAGTTTAATAAAATGCGGTTGATATAAGAAAATAAAAATCTATGTATGGTCAATATACATGATTTTTTTCTTAATTTTAAACCCACATTTAAAGGATGCTGCGTTCAAGGTCTTGGGATGTGGACGGAGAAGTGGAGTGTTATTATTAATATTAAGAACGTTTCATAGAAACGACCCGTTAGTATACATATACATGGTTTTAATTTTATACATAACATAATATTAATTTTAAGGTTTCATGTCTCCCCGGCTCCAATGCTCAGAACGAAAAAAAAAGTTTTTTGGATTCTCTATCTCGCTTATTTATTTCCCGTTTATACTACGGATTCACGGACACCGAGTACAGTTGGACACAATTATCTTTACAGTTCGAGGATGCAAATACATATTAAGACTATTATAAAACTACCGATCACAAGCAGTTGAATCTTCGGTTGAAATCTTTAGGAAAATCTGTGTTTTCGACCTCTTCGACAACATAACTGTTTTCGACCTCTTCGACAACATAACTGTTTTCGACCTCTTCGACAACATAACTGTTTTCGACCTCTTCGACAACATAACTGTTTTCGACCTCTTCGACAACATAACTGTTTTTGACAATATCCAAACTGCTCATGATACTAGAACCAAAGGGCATATTCTCTTACTTATCCGTTTCACTAAAACCACTATTGGCCAATGATTTTTTTTAATACTTTGCAACAAAGCTATACAATGCACTTTCACTGGCCATTATAATGGCCACAGAACATACATTATTTCATAATAAATCAGATACCAAGTCTTGGATCATCAACAAAAACAGATCAAATATCAACGATTTTATTTAAAAAATGTTCATAAGTATGCATTTCCAATGGTACGATTCTAATTTTCTTGTATTTTAAATGAAATATTGTGGTTGTTATTTTTATTTGTGTTGTAAAAACTGATTATGTAATAAACTCTCATTGTGTTACCTATATATTATGCTCTCAACACAGGAGTTCCTACTAGCGCGACAGGCACAGCATATCACCAATGTAATCTAATTAAAGATGAATAAAACAATTTAAAAAATGCAAAATGTTTGCAATCATTGGAAGTATCTGATTTATTCAACCCACGTAAGGATTCCAATTTCCATTGTGTGTTTATCGAAACTAGGGATCTATAGCTTTCATTGGGAATACAACTGATATTCACAAATTAATGTAACATCTAAATTAAACTATTTATTTGACCAAAAATGGCGTTTCAACTGTTATTGATTTCGCTTTGTGCTTTAATGGAGGTTTAATTCAAGTATTTGATGGAAAATTTGAAAGGTTTCAGAGTGAAATAATTTTTTGATAAGAGGACTTAAAGGGCTTTCGCTTTTAGAGATTAATGGAGATTAATTTTTGAATTCGTTTCATGTTGTGGGTATTAATATGGCCTAAAACCTTCACAAAGAGTTATTCGTGAAATTAATTTAAATGGTTGGATTCGTAATACTTTTTGACTTATCGATTATTACGATATTTTATTTAGGTAAATAATACTAAACAGATTTTTATTTAGGTAAATAATACTTAACAGATTTTAAATTAGGTTCATATATTTTATACCTATTCTTATCAAGCATACTTATATACAGGATGTCCTGCGGTAAAGCCCACAACCTTCAGGAGGTGATTCTACTCGTACATGAAAGTACAAGTAAAAAAGATACTTATATAATTTTTTTCGAAATTCCAACGTTTTAAGGTAGTTAATCGACCACCATAACACGGGCATCAGCCTAGCATGGTGGTCGAAAAATTCACAAAAATGTAAACATATTATTTTTGCAATGAATAAAATGAATAAAGAATATTACAAAAAAATTAAAAAGTTTTCTGGTAAAAAAAGTTGAATTGCTTTATGGAAAAAAAAGTTGGAATTTCAAATGAAGTTAGTTAGCCTTTTTACTTATATCATAAAGTAGAATCACTTCCAGAAGTTTGTGCACCTGACCCCCGGACATCCTGTATTTCGGTCGTCTGTGCGTGGTTTTTTGTCTGCGTGAAATCTGTTTCAATGAACTCAAATTTGTTTTGAATTTAAGTGTCATTTCAAAATTGAAACAGCTGTATGGAGAATTCAGATAAGCGATAAAGTACCTAATAATATTTTATTATTTAAAAAAATGGATCTGATTTGTCAAGAATCTAGAAATGTGACCATCGCGTTATGTTTACAGGTGAGCGGTATTTATAATTTTTATATAATTGTAATTTCATTTTAATAACAACTTAGGAATATGAGTTTTAAAAACCTTTTATAACTATGTCCAACTTGATTATTGACTATAACAAGTGGAAAAGGTTGTATAGGTTTTATAATTTAAAAAATCATACACTTACAGTGGCTCCGTATATTATGATATTATGTGATACCTAACAAGGAAAAACTTTCTACACGGCTTCTTCCTTCTTCTATGATACGTACAGTGCAGTAACTTTTTCCGTCTTTTTCTAAGAAAGACAACATTCCCAGGTTATTCAAAACAATGTATGATTTCCATCTACTAGCATCTTAATAAGCGAAAAATGTTACAAGAGCAATGATGGCAGGCTAAGCAGAGGATTGAACCCGCGAGGCCTGCATGGAACCTAAACTAACCTAGCCCATGTGTAAAGCTAGGAAACTATATCCCCACCATTTGGGTGGGGATATAGTCTATAGTATACATAGGCTATTGTACCATCAGGTGCAAACAAACCTTTCTCATGCTAACGACAACAACTATTGTCACGATGAAGACCAACTAAAAGCTAAATGTTGAATTTGGAAACATAAAGTGATAAAAATTCAAGCAAGTAAAACCGAATTGAATAAGGTCAACAGGTAAGAACGTCTATATTCTTGTTTTTGAAGTATATTCACTTGTGGGAGTGATTTGTGTGGAAATTGTGAATAATCCAAAAAAATACTTCTTATAAAATTCGTTTTAATCTGGGAGTTTAGCACTGCACTGGATGGAAATCAATGCAAGTGGAAATCCTTCTGTATGTCGTCAGACAAAAAAAAATCACAGGCTTAAAATATTAATGATCTTCCGGCCGTGGAAGGGTGGGTACCTAATGGGTGGTGATGAAGCGTTCTGAAACTACACTGACCTTCACCACAGGTTAAAATAGCAATATTTACTAATATGAACTCGGAGTTTCCGTATCTGATACGGTTTTACAATCATGATAAATTTTCAATTAAACTGTATTCAATTTGATCATATTTAGTCGCAGTTCAAAGGCAAGCGCACAAACCCACAGATATGATTATTTAATGCCGACGCTAAATCACTACGTAACTTTATCTACGCCCCGAGTGGGGCCCGAACTGGAGGCAAATAATACCTAATAATAACAACAACAAACAACTGAACGTCGATAAGTTCCCCTACCACCTTAAATACTGGCATCGACTACCTTAGCATCTTGCCATTGATATAAATGCGCATATACACACGGAAAATTAAATACAACACGAAAAAATTAAGTCTATTAAAATCAATGAATGAAACCAAAACTGCTCGTTTAGATATTCCATACTTACATAAAATAATAAATGTCCACAAGGATTCTTCCAGAGAGCAATAAAATGTAATCAGGCACCCTTCAATGCCCCCTGGTCTGAAGGCAGGTTTTTATGAGCCAATTTTATTCAAGGGAAAGCCTTGGTCCATCCCGGCAAGAAAGATATTTGTGTGATGAATAGGTAATATACTATGTATTTACTCAAAATATAATGTTTCGCTCAAACGCATAAACGCCACATAATCTTCAAATTAGTGCTACCTAATGATGACAGCCGAATTCCACATGGAAAGCAATGATTGTCGGATATAATAATTGCAGTTCGACGTTTTCCTTCAAATTGGTGATGGAATTATGAGCTCTGTTTTAAACAGCTTTTAGGCATTACAACTACCTCCCTTTCATAACTTATCCATAGGATAACGTAATTTTCGATTTAGGCTTTATTTATTTATGAAGTCGGAGTTTACTATTCGGTACTATACATAGTGGCTATATATCTACATATATCATCGGATAAGTTTGCCGAGTTTTCTAACTATTGCGAGTATTTTATTTTTATTAATATTCGTTACTAGCTTTTACCCACGCCTTCGCTCGCATAGTATTAGTGGGAAATTACTGGCATAATTGTTGGCATACTTGTTATTATTCTTGCTATTTTGTCTAATAGAAAATAATTATTATAATAGAAAATAATTATTATAATAGAAAATTTCAAAATTTGAGAATGACATTTCGCAAATAAAAATTCTATTTTAGAAAATATTAAAATTATGGAAATAGACATTTATTTTAAGAACCAACTCCCTTTATTAGTGTTTTATTCATATTTGAATCCAGAGTAACCTAAAAAAATAAGAAAATGACAGTCCACTTCAAACGCTATGCTTTATAGCAATGTTATGCTTTTTGTTCGGAGAATAAACATTTTTAGAAATACATATGTAGATATTAACTACGACGCCAAAAAAGTACTCTTTTTAATCACAACAAAGCACTCTTTTTAAGCCTAAAATTTAAATTGTTTCCAAGGTAACAATTTGTTTGACGTTTGCGATAACTCGATTTTGTTAGGGACAGAAAACGTATGATACATAATTTCATAACGCCACAGCTCATTCATAACGCCAGAGCGTACCAATATATAAAGCGTTGTTACTCGCAAATAATGTATCTTTCGATTAGTGAAAGAATTTTTAAATTCCATTCGATATGTATTGCGTGAAAGAGTAAGGACCATCCAACCAACCATCCAACCAACCAACCAACCATCCAACCAACCAACCAACCATCCATACAAACTTTCGCATTTATAATATTAGTAAGATAGTATGGATAACTTATCAGGAGAATGGTGAAATACCCCCTAAATATAATAATAGTGATGTTTGAATGATGGAGTTTTTTTTATTGTACCTACTTTTTAATTTCGTATAATTTGTTTCCAATCTTAATATGACAGGTAATTGGTTGAATTGGTTAAAATGACATTCAAATTAATTTTTTGATAAAATATTGTTATGGGTAGGTACTGTGGTATACTTTTTTTATTTATTTATTTTTTTTTTTTTATTGAGTAAATTTTTTACAATAAGTTTATTTTAATACAATATTACATATTTTATATACTCTCCTAATAAAGCTAGTGCTTGTGTTTAGGCATAATTGTACTAATCGTACTATATCGGTTGTACAAATTATTAACACAATCATTTCCAAAAATTGAAAATGACACTAGCTATGGTAAACAACCGAATTTTTATTTTTGATAATTTTAAAAGATTTTATTAAACTGAAAGGACTGAATAATTAGAAGGAATATTTAAAAGGGAAAAAGATTGTTATTACATTATTACATTCTCCAAGAATATTTCTACGGCTAGAGATAATATTATGTGGTTTATTCCCTTTTGACAAGAAATAATATGCGATAAAAATCCATTCGGTGGTCCAATATAAACATTTAAAAAAATGATCAAACTGGACTTATAAATATTTTCCACAAATAGAATTTTATAAAAAGTGGGACTCCGACCTGGGAAATTGACCTTGGTTTGCCGGGTATTTATTACTACAAGGGCCAACCTAGGCAGGATATTCATTATCCAAGCCCCCACGTAAGTTCACCGTGTTTCAATTAACAGCCTCCAGGTGACACCAAGCAGGAGCCGTGTTCCGCTTCCCCTCTATTCTGGCGGGAAATTATTGTTCCGGTGTGATCCGCTAGTGGGGTTGATCTGGGGCCGCAGCCGTCCCGGATTATAAGCAAGTATTATTGAGAACCGAATACCAGGGAAGTTTTAGGGCCGTGTTATGATTAACATCTTTAGTGAAGCTTCATAGTGCGTTGTTCTTTGAATACATAGTAAAATAACAAACAGTTTTGTATAGAATTAAATGTATAGATGACAATTAAATAAAGATCTAAATTAATGAAGTATATAAAACCAACCCCAAAATAAAATAAAAAAATCAGAGCAATGCTTTAAAAGAATATTTTTTAAGTACGTTTAAGAATGGAACTATTTTCTTGTCATGATCAACTGTCTTGTTTCTTTTCTCTTTTCTTTTCCATTTAGTTGTAATCATCCATATTTGTATAACCTTGTACTCTTTTTCTTTAATTGTTTTCTATTGTTGTTTGTTCTACTTAACCTATCTTTTATTTTTCATCCATATTGTATGTGAAAGTTATATTTTTAATATCTAAATTCCTACGTAAAATAGTAACAATTTCCTCCTACCCATGATTGTATGTTCCTCGTGTCCAAAAATGAGTTCTGTAACTCATCATGATTGCCCTAGCAAGAAATAAAAACAATAACTTTTTTTTAAAGGGTAATTTTTTCTGTAACCCTGAGAAACTGCTGTAATGCTTGATACAATGACATTATTTGGAAATGTGGTCCTCACTGGGTTCATGCCCGTGCTGACTACTCTATTTAAAAAAAATTGTAAAATACATTAAATATGGAATAAAATGAAATAAATAATTAATTTAAATAATAAAGGCAATAATGAAAAATTAGGCAACAATTAGCCAATTTGGGAGGCGGGTATGGATACCGGCGCCCCAAAGATTCGCTACGTGTTTTTTTTTTACAATAACTCCACACAGGAGGCCCTGAGGAAAATTATTTCCCTCGTGTGTATGTCATCTGAGATGCTGTGTGGAGGGAAAAGTGGTGTTTGGTGACTTAGCAGGAGTGCCCGGGTTCACGGAGTAAAACACGTTGAGGGAAGCCTTTTGACTTATCCAGCCGGACTCTCTCAACCCATTGCCTTGCACTGCAATTGGAGAGATGGATTCATACGTGTCACTCCTGGACACTGACCCCCATATTCCTACCCATCCCTCATACCTTTTTCATTTCCAGAATTTCCTCTCCTTCCTTTCCTTAAAAATACCAATATATATATATAGAGAGAAAGGGAGAGAGAGAGAGAGAGAGAGAGAGAGAGAGAGAGAGAGAGAGAGAGAGAGAGAGCTTAATCCATTTCAAGCATTTATTAAAGACATAACGCATTATTAGTTTTTCCGTAAACTTAATGCTGTGTGTCTAGGTCTTGGTGGCGAATGCATTTGCCCACCTAGTGCGTTGCGGGAAGGATCGGGAGAGGCTGATTGAAGGAGACCTGACCTAGACATCTCCAGCCGAACTCTCTCGACTGATCATCAAGCACCGCAGTGTACAGGGGACGCATTCATTTGTTCGTCATTCCTGGACATATTGACCCTTAGATTCCTAACCACTCATACTATTTTAATTCCCATCTCTATCCTTCCTTTCCCTAAAAAGATCCTAAACACAGCATCCCCAAAGACGACACAGGCTCTGAAGGACCTTTTTTTTCTCTCTGGGCCTCCCGTGTAGAACTATTATAAAAAAATGTTAATCCAAGAATTACACACAATCGTCACATTAGAAAATAAAATGTTTTCCTTGAATATATCTGGATAAACCACTTCCTCAATTATTAAAGAGCGATAAAAAATGAAATACTAAAAATAAATCCTCAATCGCAAAAAATTAAAAAAAGGTTTTCATATAACCAGTGTACATTAGGAAGCCTTCTTATATTGTAAGGCTTTGAATAATGCCCCGGAAGCGGGACTCGCGCGGGAAAGCCGGGAAGGCGGCGGGGGGAGGGGGTTTGGGGGGAACTTCCGGTTGATTAAAGCACCATCTGGCGGGCTCTGCCGCGACTAAGTGTGGACCTGCTTCTACCCGTACAAGGAGCAGAGGTTTGAATTATTCAACAATTCTAAGAAAGAAATGAAAGTATTAAAAAAGACTGAGGTGGTCGAGCGATGATTAAATGGAATAATTAACAGGTTGAAGTTCACATCTTGGGAAGGTGGTTTCACTGAATGTAATTTCGCCTGTCCCATTCCGAAAGGACGCAAGTGTCAAGCATTTTAAGAAATCGTTCATTAGATTATATACTTTTATCAAGCAGGTAGATAGCGAAGCTAGCAGTCCACAGTGGAGTCCTGGTACATACCCTGTTGTATGGCAGAGGAAGGATGAAAGTAAACTGAATGCTGTTGAAATGAGATCCCTGAGGTGCATATGCGGTAAAACCATTCATGATCGCGTGAAAATTGTGGCTATCCGCAAAGAATGTTAGGCTGATTTAAGCATAATGAGAAAGATTAAGAAAGGGACCTTCAGATGGTTTTGAAAGGTAGAGCGAATTAACAAAGAAAATAGTGTAAGAAGAATACATGACTGTGAATGGTAGAAGAAGTCGAGAACCCCCGAGGAAGACATGGAACGATAAAGTGAATCAATGAAAAAAAAAGATACTTGAGTCGGGCCATGTCAAAAGTCAGAATAATAGAAAATTATGTATGAAAATGAGTGAGGCAAAGAGTGTGTGCCAAGACCGAGTTGTCTGGCGGTCCGTCCTCTCTGCCTGCCCCTGCGGAGAAACAGCGTGATGATTAGTTAGTTATGTAGATATTTTTTTCTCAAAGGAAGAATTTTTGATGTAGTATAATCATTTTCACACCACACTCTTGAAGTATCGATTTCACAAAGCAAGCTTTTTAGAGTGAATAGCCTATTTAAAAAAAAAAACTTTACTCGCTTAAGTCGATTTATTATGTATTGAAAAATGCTTAACCTAAAATTTTATTATTTTCATGCAAATTATAAGAATCATAAAAATGATCTAATGCCGTGCCGTTCGTAAATTATTTAATTGTGTTTTTATTAGCCATTTATTAAATTAATGAAAATATTACATTGAAAAAAAAACATATCTTTGAAAACTTACAAATTTATTTTTTATTAATGTGAATATTTAATGTGAAAATACAGCATTTCTAAAAAATATTATATTTGGTAGAAACAGATTAACATAAAAGCATCGCCGAACGGAGACCAAATTAGAAATACGCGACGAAGCGAAGAGACAAAAGAATTCCGACCACCGTGTTCGAACAGCGTAAATTGAACAGTAGCTTGAAAAACAGTAGACGACGGTTAATGTGTTCACTGGTTTATGGAAACAGCCGCTTAATCTACTTAATTCTTGTAGGACGTAACGATTTATGAAAATTTTGGGCATTTTGTCGTAATCAATCCATAGCCAACCCGCGCCATTGCTATATTTTCTAAGAAATAGGGTAAAGCGATTCAAACAAAGAGTACAGTGTGCAGATAGGTCGAGCCCAATTATTGAACGTCGATTTATATTGAAAAATGTCTGTACCCGAGAAGCATACGGATGCAAGTCCAAAAAGGTTAGATGTTCAGGAGAGCCAAAAAATTTTTTTTTCTGTAACTATGGTCTCATAACTTCTTCGGATATCCATGCTGATAGATAACAAAAAAAATCATTATATTAAATCAATTAGTTTTGTTTTGAAAACGAGCAAGATAAAACGAAATATTTAATATGTAAAGCCTTTAAACATATTTTTTTTAAATAACACTGACTTGAGTCAAACAAAAACACGGACTTGAGTCCTTCTGCTTCAAAATGAAGTGGAATATTTGGTTATGACATGTGGTGTATTACAAAAGGATCAATGTTTGAAAATGGTTTACTTCCGTAGAAAGCGTAGTAATGTATAATTTGAGTCATAATACTCAAAATGCAAATAAATAATAAAGATGCAAGTCCATGGTACATCTTTCTGCTTCTAAGATAGTCATTGCATCAAAGGTAGTTGCTTCCGTATACATTTTTGAAGATTCTATTTTTCTTCATGATAGGACCTGTATCTTTCTGCCACTGATAAACATGATAATTTACTTCAAGTCAACATCAAAAACTCATTTCTTCAAATTTTGGACTTGCATCCGTATGCTTCTCGGGTACAGATTTGCTAATAGAATTAAGGAAAGTTGCCTTAGATTTAAAGACAGATCAGCGCCTTATTTTTTTACATATCATTATAATTTCCGTTCTAATAAACTCTATGCGTAGGATTAACTTACTAATCTTGTCTTCCAAGACAATATTTATTTATTTATTTATTACACGCCCTGATGGGCTTTTACATTATAGTTTATAAGTTGAGTATAAAAACAATGAAGAAAAAATAATACAATGAGAAAAGAAAATACGTAATACAATATAAAAACAAAACCACATAATAAAATTAAAAAAACATATGTAAAAATGATAAGAAGTCTCACATTCAATATAAACAAAAAACTGCAGAAATTATGTAAATCTATTTGTGTCTAGAAGAATAAAAGTGATAGAATATGCAACATTTATACTGATTGGTTTTAAGATGAAATATATCACCTAGATTAGAATATCTATTTCCGAAACTGTGAAGTCTAGGAAACGGAGAATTTTGATAAGCTAGTGTCCTGGTGTTATTGAAGTAAAAGGGTAATAAATGTCGACATGATTTTTTGGGTACATGGATATTGATAAATTGAAGTAATTCTGGACAGTCAATTCTGTAATGCAGTATTTTATGTAACAGTATTAAATCTGTGCTTATTCTTCTTTCTGAAAGTTTCAACAGAGAAAATTTATCCAGGAGGTAATTATAATCAATGTTTAGTATAGGAATACGCAATTTATAGTTTATGAACCTTAGAAACCTCCGTTGTATCTGAGACAACGATGATCAAAAATAGTACCCACACAATAAAAAATAGAGTGGCAAACCATCCCCAATAATTAATATGAATATTTTGGTCGGGCTCGTTGTAAAAAATCTAATATTGAGGGGAAATACATATGCACGCGGTTGAAATTTGTAACACGAGATTTGTTTTTGTGTTCAAAAGCTCAGCTGTGGAACGATTTGCCGGCCTCTGTGCTTCCTCTTTCCCACAACTACAACATGGGTCTCTTCGAGGCCAATGTTCATTCCTTCCTCTCCTCAAAAGGACCCTCCATATACCTCAAATTACTTTCCTCGGGGCCTCCTGTGTGTAAAATAAAATAATAAAATAAAAACTATTCCATTTTTGTTTACCGGTAGTACCGTCGTCACAGCTAAATCTACTCAGATACAGTTCGAACCAACTTGATCAATGATCACACTAACCGGGACTATTGTATTCGCAGAATGTAAGAATTCCCGCCTGGAGGAAGTTCCTGCTCTGTGCTAATGACTTTGCGCCACCGCCACTTCCTGATTCGGCGCTAATTTATTCAGTCAGGGAACACATTCAAAATACAACAGACGTCCAGACGACACTACAAAGACAGGCGGGAAGGATCTACTCGCTAAGTGTGAAATGACCTAATGAAGAATAATTAAATGAGGATGAACTGGGATGAACAAAATATGAGCTTTGTAGAAGAAATTAATTCTATCGATATAGACATAGAAAACTTTGCAAGCTTCTCCACGTGTCAATGTAAGTTTATGTTATGATTCCCTTTGGGTAGGTACTTATTTCATTTAAAAAAACAACTGAATATTGAATAATTATTGCCTTTAATCGCAAGTTTTAATCCGACAGTGCAAAATTAAAGTAATTGTGTTAAAGTTGTGTCTTCACCATGAAGGATCTTGGAATCATTTTTTTATAGTAGGCTGACAGTTCATGCTCATATCAAGATGTCTTGTAGCACTTCAATAAGAATACTGGGCTTTGTTCTATGCACTGCAAGAAATTTTAGAGATACCCGAGTTCTCATCATTTTACTCAATTCCTTAGTAAGAAGTAGACTCGAGTGGGTCGGTAATTTGGAGTTCACATCAAATAAATTATTCTCTAATGTTGGAGAGAGTTCAGAAGAGATGTCTTAGATTTCTTTGCATGGGGAAGCATGGCTACTAGCTACTAACCGTGGCTCTATCATACCGATTTTATTTTAGGTACTCGTATGCTTGGAATAAACTATCTAGGCGTCAGAAGGGATGTACACATTGCTACATATTTCTTCAAACTTATTCGTGGATAGTTTGAAAGCTCGGCTATCATGGAGATCATTCATTTCTATGTTCCCGATGGTTATATCAGAGTGTTCTATCTCCCAGCCTGCAGGACTAACTTGCCATTGGTCACGCCGTTGGGGAGAGCAATCTTGCTGTTAAGCAGAATCAATTCGAATGTTATCAATAAAATGGCAAGTTCTGTTACAACAAGTATAGTTAAATACACAATGTTTATATTAATGTAATTCTCCTTTACAAATGTATTTAAAAACGCGCTAAAATAATCAATATCGTGATGTTTTTAAAACATTTGAATTGAACTTCGAGAAAATTTTATAAGGTAATATTTATTAATATAATAATAAAATTTTATACTAATCATCGAATAAACAACGAAATTTAGTTAATTAATAAATTTAATAAAAAACATAATTCATAAAATATTAGCATAAGCATAATGAGTAAGATTAAGAAAGGTACCCTCAGATGGTTTGGGCATGTAGAGCGAATGAACGAAGAAAGTAGTGTAAGAAGAATATACGACGCAAATGTGAATGGTAGAAGAAGTCGGGGACGTCCGAGGAAGACATGGCACGATCAAGTGAATCAGATACTTGAGTCGGGCCATGTCAAAAGTCAGAATAATAGAAGAGATTGTATGAGACGATGTATGAATGTGAGTGAGGCAAAGAGTGTGTTCCAAGACCGAGTTGTTTGGCGGTCCGTCCTCTCTGCCTTCCCCTGCGGGGAAACGGCGTGATAGTTAGTTAGTTAAAATATTATAAGCATTATATAATATCAATGTTTTTATGACACTCCAGGTACCTATTGATTAATTCTATGCGCCCTAGAGGAGATCTTCATAAAATCGCAGCTGTACAAATTATCATTTTACCAGAATTATTTTGATTGCCTTATCAATCAAGCATGTCGGATGTCTGCCTTGTTGGGAACCCACATGTCTCAAATCAACGTCACTTCTCTTCATTAAACAGGTGGGAGTAAATTTATCTGCTGCAGAAATTCTTTCAAGCGTAAAAACAACAATTTATGCAAGATGACAATCTGACAGTAGAAGCGGAGTGGACGTGTCGTAAATAATTTTCCTCAGTTGGCACAACCGTGTGATTAAAAAAATATATTAGCGTTGAAACAACCCAATTCTGATTTGAAAAAAATCAACGGAATGACTGTGTTACATTTTTAAAATCTGAACGATTGTTCAGGTTTTCCGAAACAACTGGCCCTAAGTGATCGCACAAAATAATAGTAAAACAACGGTTTTTCTTAGTCCTCTTCGCTGGTAGATCCTGTGCTGAGGCGGACTAGTCTTAATTTAATTTAATTAGGTGCACCTTCTACGTCGTTTTTAGAGTTTTTGGCCACTTTCAGCCAGATGTTAATTCTTGACTTGTGCTCATTGAACTTTTCTATCTTTTCTAGTTTATCTGTGGAAAGGATTTGTGCAGTTTATTTGCAAAAATATGTAATTTCTTTATCAGAATGTGCTTTTATAACTTGAAATACTTTTTATGTCGTTTTGATTCGACGTAGTGTGATAGATACGCTGTCTGATAGAGGGTTTCGTAATTTTTAATAGTATATTTTTGGCATATATTTGTTCTTCATTTGGTATGTCAGAAATTTTGAAAATTTCAAACGAAAGCATTATTATGGGTACTTTAAGTATGGTATTTATGATTTCTTATGGATTGTATTCAGAGTATGTATATACTTAGAAGTAGCACATCCCCATCATAACTGCATAAGGCTTTTAGGTACACCGAACACTGAAGGCATACTGCTGATAGAACTGTTGTAACCTATTCATCACCTTTATAAATGACGTATGTTACAGAAAGCGAGGTGACAACGGAGCTGTTCTTGGATCATATAAAAATTATAATTATTGCACCAACACTTACCTCATGACAAAATATGTGATCGGGGCGTCTGCGTGCCTCACGAAGACCGGCAGATGGAACCTCGCCAGCGGGTAAAGCGGAGCTCTGGGCGCCATTAGCGTGATGAAGTCATCTGCCCGTAGATCCCGGTGAGGTGCCCTCGCGGGGACCAGCTGCACGGAGCCGAGGCGGGTGGCTGGCTGGATCTGCGGAGAAAACAGGATGTCCGACTAATTGGTGGTGAGAAATGCAGAGGATGTATTTAGTATGATCACCGAGATGACGTATGACGACTAAATGACTGGAACGTGCAACTACCGCATCAGTATTCATGGACTTCCTTCAAGTCACGTCGGTTCCGCTCGACTTTACACAACTAAACAAAAAGAGAAGCTCGAGAGACAGCTCGGTATTACACATCCCTGACTGGTCTGATCACTTAAACAATAAATTATTTTAATAGCGGCCCGTTTGAACATGAATGACTTTCAGCCCAGTCCAAAAATAGGCGTGATGTCAAGTGAACTAAATACAAACCGGGAGCTTTCTCAAGAAACCAACCAAATCATTTCTCATATTCGTAAAAAGCAGTAATATTTTACGGTAATTGGATACATTTTTTAAAAAGACGATTTGTCAGGGTAAAGGTTTAGCCAAATTTTACGTTACGAAACTACCTTCAGGCATGTTGGAATTAATTTCGCGACACGAAACAACAGAATTTCATAAAATGTTGGCGGCACCATCATCATCAAAGCTTTTTATGCGATGCATAATAAAATGCGTCGGCTCAGCAGAAGCGTTTTCGTGACACTAGTGTCATTACAAATGCCAACACATGCGTTTGGCCCGTAACTAATTTAGTTTTTATTTATTTTTTTATTATTGTATAAAAAAAATTGCATACAATAGGAATTTCTTACCCGCTAAGCTACTGCAAGTAGCTTGTCATAAAAATAATGCATGCATGATGAAACCATGTGTTTATACGTCAAACTACCTGTGCAAATATGTCTTAAAACAAATTTTGCGGAAATAATTTCGTAATGTAAATTTGGCTTACACTCAAAAGTAAAAAGTTTTTTGTAAAGAGGTCTTCCAAAGCTGACAGTGCAAAAAATGGTTTAAAATAAAATACAAGCTTACTTACATTTATCTGGGTTATTTATTATTAAAATAATTAATGACAATGCCTCACCTGTACTCTAGGCAAGCATCCACCACCTTCAGGGTCCGCCGTACGGGGTTCCAATACAGAGTACGCCAGTTGAATCATCCTCGGGGGCTGCTTCAGGGGAGGCAAGGGCTTTCCATCTTTTGAAGTGGATGGAGATATCTGGGCTCCCCACCAGCTGGCAGGAACCTCCAGTTGAGCCAAGCAAGCACCTTCCCCTCCCTCTGGACTGCAAGCTCCCGCGAGAGCTGGCCTGTTGCCCATAGTAGCGTGAACAACACCGCAAACTCTTCCACCGGCTTCTCCGCCAGCATGAAAGAGTACCCTTATCACGGGAGCGTCTCTTGGTATCTCTCTCGCAACGACGTGAGCTGACATGTCGAGTCTAAGAGGCGCTTGATCCAGAGATGAGTTTTTTGATCCAGGGAATGGAGCCAGCGGGTCTGGGACCAGGGATCTGGCCGGGACGGTCTGCTTGGTGGAGAAGGGCCCATATGAGGCCCGGACAGACACGGCTCGGGCTGTTTGGAAGACGGTAAAGCGGTCCACGGAGAGGGGAGCGGCGCCCACCCCTCCGGAACCGCTCCCCGGCCCTCCGGCGCCACGGCCAGAGTGCTTCAAGAAGAAGCCTCCGTCCTTGTTCTCGAAGTGCACCTCTACGCATGTTGCCACGCCTGAAAAAAGGAAAATAAAATAATTAGTATATTTTTAAGTTGTAGAGTTTCAACTGTAATTCCCGGAGCAGGTGTAACAAGGAATCCTAATTAGGGGCCATTCATAAATTACGCCACACCTTCAGGAGGGGGGGGGGAGTAGAGAAGTGTGACAAGGGGTATGGGGGAAGAGTCATCACCTCTGTGACGTCACATGTAAAAAAAAGAATAATATTTTTTAAATTTGAAAAATATGTGACGTCACACTAAGGGGGAGGGGGTCTCACAAATGTGACAATGTGTGACAGGGACGGAGGATGGGGGGGGGGGGGTAAAAAATCATGAAATTCGTGTGACATAATTTATGGATGGCCCCTTAGGGAAATGTGAGGCTAAGGGAAGACTTAAAAGGGGAAGTAGCAGGATAAGATGTAAATTGCAACGTCCCTGGCTATTCATCACTAAATAAAACTTGAGCCATTTCAAGAAACGTTTCGGATGTGAATAGTATTTTTATTTAAAATACCTACTAATGTAAAGGTCCGAAAATGCCACTAATATCTAATAAGTATGGAGGCTGAAAGCTAGTTTACTATGAACAATATATTTTTTATAAACTAAAAAAGAATTTTCACTTGAGGAAAATTAGAAACCTAGTGCTAAATTGTATAGAATCATCCATGTACCGAAGAAAAAAAATTTAAAAATTTAATAACGTAGGTACGTCTTGTTATGATAACTGTTAACTCCGCAGACTATTGATTCCGATTGATGTGATATATACATTTAAAAAAAATCCAATATCGTTTTTCGATCCAGCTACCTCTTAAACCTACCTATATATGTATAGGTACCATACCTACCAGAAGATCGTCAGTTTAGCTATAAAAAAATAAACCAAGGCACATTTCTAGATTGCTGGAATACGAAAAGCTAACTTTGCGACAACTGTAGATAATATTTCACAGAAGATGTTTATGTCGGAAAGAAAAATGTCAACATAAATGTTTTCCTAGCGCCACTCTATTTATATTGCATACAAATTTAGGATCCCAGAACCCTACTACATAATACAGATAAATCATTCCTTGTTCCATCTAAAATAACATATTATTTATTCTTCATCATTACCACAAACAGTAATCTTGAAGACCTTTAAAATCATTCCAAATGAAATGTTAATTTATGTAATTTTTTGTTGATGTCTCTAACAGGGTTTAATCTAGCACCCTGTAGACTTGTACAACCAGGAGAATTAGAACCGTGACAACTCTTAAAAAAGGATTTACATAGATTAGGAGTGCTGTATTTATAAGAGACCCTCATTTAGAAATAGCTTAGGCCCCGGCAAGACTGCACTTAATCCGGGATTTGTCGGTACAGTGTGGAACAGTTTGTCGACAGTTACTAAGCCGGATATTTATTGCTTGTATCGAACGTACTACTTACTATAGATTGTTTAGAGGCTATCTGAATAACCTACAATGGCGAAGGGTTAATCATTACTTAGAATGCGGTCGTAAAGAAGGATGCAATCAGTTTGTAATGCGACGCGATGTTTCTTTCATGAGTATGGATCACAAAAAGATGCAAGACGTAGGTACTGCAGGCGCAATGCCATTTACATATTGTCATATTAAAATCTTTGAGATTATATTAAAATATTTTTATTAACTTCTTTGATCTTTACTTTGTGGCGTCATTTTAACAGAGTGAAAGCAAATCACTTTGTAAAACGCCACTTATTTGAACAAAATTATGAACATTTTGGCATACTATCGTCAATATAAATAGAAACAAGTGTTTTTTTATTTTTATTTGGAAACTCAACAGTTATATTATTTTATAATTTAAGGTAAAATATGTGTAAATTATTCAATCAGTAGGTAATAGGTTTTCAGTTGTAATTTAAGTAGGTTCTATATAAAATAATTATTTATACACTAGCTGAAGTCCCCGGCGTTACCCGGCCTTTACAGAGTTTTTCGAAAGCTAATGTAGAAAGTAATTTCTCTCTTATTTTGAACGTCAGGTGTGCAAATTTTCATCAATCTCGGAATAAAACTGTAAATTTGTAATAAAATGGAGTTTTTGCTTTTAACTTATGTTTTCGAGCCCGTGGTCCCCCAGCGCGTTATGTAAGTTCCCGTGATATTAAGTTCCATGGTCCAACAGGTACGCTATTTTTACTGTATTTAGTTAATTGTCGGTTTACTACAGTATAGGTTATGTTTAGGGTATTTGAAACCCGTCCTCTCAAAGGGCAATAACGTTATTTTGTCAATATGATTTTGAACCACTCAAAATATACCAGCATCTGCTAATTAAAATCAATTCCTTTTATTTCCATATTTAATGCTAACCACACAAAAAGGAACTTATATTTTTCCCATTATCCTGACGCGATTCTCTGCTCTGCCGCTAAAAAAATCTTAAAAGACTAGTGATGGTTTCCACGACCAAAACTATGCTACAATTATTTGTATTATAATACTATAGGTAATCATTTTTTTCAACATCAATAAATAAAAATCTTTTTGGCAAAATCATACACCTAAAGCGATTTTCATATTCAGGTTTCATTTCACATATTAATATAATGTATATTTTGATCACTCGCCGCGGCCGTGTTTCTTCTTGCAAGAGCGTTTGAGGTGTTATTACAATGCCTGGAATATTAAAGGCAATTTTTCTTCCCCTTTTCATTCACAACACGTGTTTTCTTCGGATTACGTCAATGATTTCATTCTTGAGCGAGGCGAGGCTGCTTCGCGTGTCACTAAAGGCAAAATGAAAGACCAAAAATAGAGCCATAAATAGCGATTTATAACTCTGAGATAAATTATTTTTCATGTTGTCATTCACAATTTAAGCCAAGAGATAATATTCATAACAAAGGCTTCAAAGATGCCACAAAATATTTTTGTTTGTTTTACAGGGTGTTAAGGAACGTACTTGACTTACTACTAGTGATTCCTGACATTATTTGGAGTAATAAATGTAAATGAAATTTGGTCTCCAGTGACTTTTTTTTCAATTTTTTTTTCTTCATTATGATACATTTTTTTTTCTTCTGCACGTCGTCGCTGGTCACTCAGCCGAGTAACCGATCAACCCTAACTCCGCATCCAACTGTCCAACACCTACGATTTTTTTATGTTTTTGTAGAAAAAATATAGATATATATGAAAAATGTCACCGGAGACCAAAATTTTATTTACATTTTTTACTCCCACTGGATCACTGGATAAATTAAGTTAAGTACGTCGCTTAACAGCCTGTATATAAGTACATATTATGCAAACTCAGGCAGAGTTCTACAATTTGGGCACCGTCGCGCCGCCCCCAGAACCATATATTGGATCACCAACACCTCTGCCATAGGTCACCATAAGTGGTTCGCTACGTTTGGTGACTTAGCAGGGGTGCCCAGGTTTATAGGGTGAGGTTTGTCCGTGTCTTGGCGGTAGATGCGTCTGCCCACCAGCTGCTTGGCAGGCCGGACCGGGAGATAATGATTGACGGATTCCCTTTAAGTTCTCCAGTCGTACTCTCTCGGAACATTGCCTCACACTGCAGTGGGAGGGATGGACTCATACGTCCGTCATTCCTGGATACACTGAACCCCAGAATCCTGTGTGGATTTTAAGGAAAAAAATAAAATTGTTTCGCAGAAATTCATGTGTGACAAAGTCGTCAAATGGCCATTCAGCGCCATTTTGTTTTTTTGGCAGTTGAAAAGTTCCCGTTAAATGCCGATTCTACTTAAGTTCGTTACACCGTTTGAACAAATTGTGATTAGCAATAGAGGACAACTATCATGTTGTTAAGCTTGACAGCTTATCACATTTTGATAGAAAGGTGAAACGCACCTAAGATCAGCGTTTAACGGGGAACTTTCAAATGTCAAAAAAAACGAAATGGCGCTAAATGGCTATTTGATGACAGCGTTACATTTGAATTTCTGCGAAACGGCTGGGCCTTAATGAAGAGCTGAATGTAATGATAATTATTTTTAATAAATAAGTTATATTATTACATAATGACTTCTAAGTTATAATCATATTGAGAGTAGATACACATAATACAAAGGATATGTTCGATATGTAGTGAACTTTTTCATTGACCAATTTCCATTTTTACATTGAGTATAGGGATAAACTGTGAAATTGGATTCCATGACAGTTAATTCCCCAACAGTTGACAGTCCATCTCCTACCCCCGCCCCGCTCAGCCTGACAATATACCCCAACTGGGGATACCATAGTTTCACTGGCTCCAGATGGTTGGTAGCAGTTGGAACAAAAAATAAGTCAGAGGAAGTTGAGGGCGCCCCAGGAAGACATCGTGTTTCACGACCGCCCACTTTGGAAATCAGTGGTTTCATAGTACATATTATTTCTCGTAGGACCACATCAAGCAATTAGTTCTAAACAGTACAACAATTAATCATCATGATCTATGAATCAATGTTCACCTCGTGACAGCCGGCTAAACTCAGCACTTCTGAGGGGATAGACTGAACTTACATAAATCTTTCTGTAGGCAATTAGAACATGTCATATTGTGACCTAACATCATGCGGGGCAATATCATTTATAACAATTTAAAATGTCAAAAAATTGCTGGAGATTCTTTTATTTATTTAGGCTCGGTATATCAGCCAGTCCGTATCATTGCTATGTCCGACATTCCTCGCTCCAATGCGTGCTAAATCTATCGCTCAATTTTTGCTAAGCCGCAGAATAGTTCATATTCTAGACGCCAAAGCGCTAGCAGTCGTATGCCAGTTTTGACATTTACGTAAAAAATATTTTAATATTCCACACCGAAAGTATATAAGACTATTATATTCATCGAGCGATAAAAAATGACGATGTTATTAATTGGTAATCAAAGAAAAATAGTCTGATAAGGATTTTAAAGGAATCAACATCAGGACAGGTTGTTTTCAGCGGTTAATTTCATTAATAGCGCACTGACTCTAGCAAAACATACTAATTACAATTAGTGACATACAGAACAAAACATACTAATTAGATTGAAGTGGGGAACTTTATCAAAAATTAACTAGTAATTTAAACCCACCTAAAAATAAAGTGCTCGGTGCATAGAGGCGTTTCAATGAGATGACAGTAGAGAGCATAGATATTCTCGTACTACTCATGTAAACAGTAGATTTGTTTTTCAAAGAAAAAAGAAACACGTTCCTCCATTAAATTCATAGACAATAAACATAAGATTTGTGACGTCTTGGCTTTCGACCTATATACGGATTATGTTTCAAGATGTGCTAAGCTCGACATTCCAACCAAGCCGAGCTTATAACCAAATGATGTACGGAGCCTTACAATTATTATTAACAATGTGCGACTTTATCACTCCTTTGAATAATCATTGACTTAAAATAATAAGATGATAAATAATATTCTTTTCTGTAATAAATTTGGGTTTGACGTTTTCAGTGTTGTGATTGACGTCAGTAAATTATTTGTGAGTGACGGTTAAAAAATTGTTAACGAAAAAGGACACTCTATTTGGTCACGGAATGGTACAGTAATTTTTGTTTTGACAAGCAAAACGTACCTAGCTAGACACGTCACGCTAAAATGAATTGGATAATAGCAACCATTTTAACTGCTAATTTTAAATTGACATTTCCACTGCGTTACTTTTAATTATGCATTTAAATAATATAATTATTGAGGTGATTAATTTAATGAACGTTGGTTTAAATAGCTGTCAGAACTGTTTTCCGTCAATGAATGGAATATCGTTTATTTAATTACCGGGTAATTTTGATATTTATTTATCACCTTTTTGATATCTTTATGGTCTATTTGAGTATCGGTTAATGAAAATTTGTGTAAATGACGTTGGTATGATGTCGATGGTTTGCGAAATCAACCAGAAACAATTTACATAAATTATAAAAAAAGCTGATAATATTATTTTATATTATATTTAGTAGTGTAACTTTTTAGGTAGATACGTACAAATTAGGTTTAAGAATGCAGTTATTTTACATCCTAGAATTTCTCTTCCATTAGATTAGACGTATTTGCTCTTGATGGAAGGGGAGAATAGATTAATAAAATATTTTTAGTATTTTTTTTTTAGCAAAAATGTCTCTGTATACCACATAGACATTTTAAAGTACCAATGTAAGCGGTGGTAGCCATACAACGACTTCATCACTCCTTTGAATAGTCATCAAAAGTGATGAAAACAAAAAAAACTCGTTGACGTTAGGTTAGGTCATGGTCTATTTTTTTCTTAATTTACATCATTTTGAATGACTTTATGACTTTTAAAGGGGGTGATGAAATGCCACTTTGTTGTCTATCGAAACTGAGATAATGAAATTTCAAAATTTATAATAATAATAATAATAATTGGACAATTTGTAGAACACCGTTTTTGTGAAAAATCACCTCAAGGGCGCTGTATTAATGTATTGTATTAATAATTGTATGTATTAATATTTAGAAAAATATACCTATATTCTTTATGTGAATACCGCACAAGTTCCAACTGCTCCTATCTGAAGTCGGGGAAGTTGGATCTGAACCAAACACGACTAAAGCCATTTCAAGAAACGTTTCAATTCTGAATAGTATCTAGTCTTAGACCCAGGCGATTTTTTTTTCATGATACCGCACAAGAGTCCCAACTGCTCCCATCTGGAACCAGTGGGACAATGGCATCCCCAATTGGGGTATGTTGTGAGGCTGAAGGTAGTCCCAACTGCTCCCATCTGGAGCCATGGGACTATGGCATCCCCAATTGGGGTATGTTGTGGGGCAGAAGGTAGTGGGGAGGGGAAGGAGATAGGGAAGAGGAAGGTGGGGAAGTACTTGGCTATTCAGATCTGGTCACTTAACACGGCTAAAGCCATTTCAAGCAACGTTTCAATTCTGAACGGTGGACTTACAACAGGGCGATACCGATAATATCTTCCACTCTAGAACATGCTATAAATATACTATATATTATTTATAATTAATTAATTGTAAAATAACACAAATTAGTAAAATATAATTTATTTGCGCTAGGCGGGATTTTAGCCCAAGACTTTCAGATTGCTAGTCTAGAGATTACCCCTCGGCCACGGAGGACGTCATTTCTTGACAGAGTTCAATATTTGGATGTTATCATTTATACATCAGATTTCTTACGGTGATATACTTAAAAATAAAAATTAATTCTAGTAGTTATAATGGTGTTGTGTAAAAGGAGTGTTTTGTATTGGGAATGCAAATACGTTAAGTAACTTTCGATAACCGTAATTAAAAGATTGGGTAGGTATGTTAGGCGAATTTCTATAGTAAATATATTATATTCTTAGGACGCAGCATCTTTCATCACTAAACAAAAAAAAACATGCACTATTCACACAGAAGCATCTATCAATATAGGCACAGAAGGCACTCTTCTTACATATAATGGAAATTTAAAATATTCAAAATTCAAAAAGAATTTTTAACATAAGTACTTTTGATTTTACCATCACAAGAAATAAATTGGGTTAACGTAACTTTCCATTTACACTTTATCGAGAAGCCTTTGTAAGCCGTCAGAATTCTAATTATTTAATTATTGGTATTTAATTCAATCGACGATCGCCTCCGTATCCGCATTATCGTTCTCCTGAAAATAATTAAAACAAACAACATTTTCTTGGGTTGTTAAAAAATACAAGGCGAAGATAAAATTTTAATGAAACCACCACCAAAATACTTGACAGCTTAATTGAATATTGATTGCTTCTCCTTCATTCCAGCGTTCTTCAGTCACTGAATAATTTCATCGAGCATTTTCATTCTTGTGGCAGGGAGCTTTATGGCTCCCAGGATTGCATGTCGGAGAGGAGGAGTGGTCTTATAGTTTATAGGAAACCGTCTGATGGATGCTGTTGAATGGATTTCTATGGGACGGAGTATCGACCACAGGTATAAGATATATTAAGACTAACCTACATCTCGATTGTGTCTGCGTCATTCGACGAAGAAGATCGTTGTTCGGAGGTTTGCTGTAGAAAATTCTTACTAATAATCCAGAGAGACTTGTAAACTCAATGCTAAATCAATCTTCCACAAGCCGTACTAATTTTTTCACCTGTGATATCATAATATTTACAGGATATTCATGATATTATTCACGATATTATAAGAAAAATTCTTAATAAAATCTTTTAAACAAAGCAATTCTAATTACCAAAAACAAAAAAGGTATAAGAAAGGTATACAGATAGGCGCTTGCGGCTCTTCAGACATCAACAAGTTTAACTTTCGGGCTAATCCGATAATTTTGTGGTTTTAACTATGTAAATAGCTAATCTGTGTGCGAGACCCCAGGATTTATGTATACACTTAGAACAGGCAATGGTTTTTCTGCGATTTTTGCTGCATTACGATATGTAACTAGAATTTTTACTGCGCTCGGAACACGAGATTGTTCTCTTCGAAATTCGCCAGCAGATGGGTACTGGTGGTCAAATTTTGACTAGATGAGAATTCGAAAAACCTCCACAATCTCCCTTTCCCGCTGTTTAAAGTAGAATAAAGCTCGGGCGACGATGGTTACTTCAGCTAGTAATAAATAATTTAGAGTTCAGGTCAAATCGAAAATAAAAAATGACATTTTCACAAGAATGATTTTTTTAAGTGAGCCTACTCAAGTCAAGTTATAGCTTGTTATGTTATTTACAATAACATAAACATAAATCAAACAGGAGCAAAATTTATTACCATGTTATATTGAATGTAAACACGTCCAAGTAACACAGTAGCTAGAAGCATCCAGATTTCCTAGAAACATTTCCGTTTATCACGACTTCAGAAAATCGAAAAACAGATAAAAATGTCAAAACCTCTGCAGGAGTAACAAGACAACTTTCATCCATTGACTGTTTAATCTCTCCCTTTTGTGTACGACCATTTACTCTTTACATCCTTAGGGATCCGGTTTATTATGGAAGAATCTAGCGTGCCAGGATACGGTGGCGCATTTATAATAAGCCCGGATCTAGAGAAATCAAGTTGTCTCAATAATTGAGAGGAAGCTCCATAAAAAGGTAATTTAATTCAGTACGTTAAAAAAGATCGCAGATGCTTATGATATGCGATTTTTGACAGAAGAACGTCGAAAGGTTGGATCAGGAGAGCAGGTCTGGGAGGAATAAAAAGTATTGAGTACGAGACTTGCATCGCAATGTGTGTGACCCAGTATATCCGTAGATAGTTAGGTACTGGGAAATGTTCCAGTGCGCGCCGCCTCTCCTTGTGGTGACATTATTTTAATTGGATTTAAAACGAATAAGGTTTCCGGAATTTACCGAGCACGTCCGATAATTACCACAACCTGCAGCGAGCACCTACTAATCACATGCGTGGAGAATCGAATGTGATTTTAATTATGATATTAATTGGGTAACTCTGAATACCGGAGTGATTCGATTTTTTATCATACACATACCGAGCCACCGGTAATTATGTGAAATTCGTTCGATAGAAAAAAATTGCAAAGTACGCTTCGAAAATTTTTATAAACGCGTTTTTTAATATGTTATAGGTAAGACAAAAAAACGCAGTGTTCCTTTAAATGCTAATTTAGACAATTGTCGAGATATTTTTGCTTTTTTTAATAATTCATGCTTTATTAAGTATTTTCACTTACGCGCTTTGTAACATAATCTAATGCTAAAATGTCTTTTATTCTAATACATTAATTTTATATGTATTCAAATTTTTAAAGTGAAAATTATTCCCGATTTTAAAAACCAGTAGTGTACCTATTTATTTACAGGAAAGCCTCGTTTTTTTTTCATTGTGATGATCACTTATGTCACTTTATGGAACATATAATAAAACCCATTCGTGTTTCTTCATTATTTATATTTTTTATAACATTAGATTTTTTATACAATATAAGTAGCTATCCTGTGGAAAACACATAAGACGGATATATTAAATAAAAATGGAGACTAAAAAAGTTATCTGATCATTTACAAAATCATCATTTTGCAAAACAAGAGGGTTGTTAAAAAAAAGTGACAGCCAGCGTATAGGGGCGATTGGAACATAACCTCTGGCCAGGGGCGTAGCTACGGCCGTATCAGCCGTATCAATGATACGGGGCCCCCGAGCTACAGGGGCCCCTAACGTGTGTTAGCCAAAATTAGTAAAATGTTATGCGAAATATGTTCTTGAAGTGTCGACTTTTTTCGATAATTCAGAAAAAATATATACTTTTTTAGCAATAGTATAAAACGCTGGGAAATGTTGAGTAACGATTCATCTGAAAAATATAAAATTACCCTTAAAAAGGTATGTCCTACTACGTCTTCAAAGAACGACGGTTTATTAGCAATAAAGAAAAAATATTTATTAATCATGAAAACTGTGTACTAACTAAATTTAATTTCCACTAAAAAAGATGAACGTGAATAATGTAAAAATATAATTAACAATTTAGAGAGTTATGATTTCTTAGTGCTTGTCACTTGTTTCTTCAATATTTTAAATCATTAATCCTGTTTCTAAAGCTCTACAGCATGAAAATAATGACTTACAGAACGCTAGTATTTTATTTTAATCTTTTGAATGGACTGAGCGAAATAAGAAATCAAAATTCATTCAATGGTTTGCTAAATGAGTCGAGAGATTTAGCAAAAGAGTGGGGGGTAACAAACGTCTTTGAAAATAAACGGCGAAAGATAACGAAGCGGTTTTTTTATGATTATCACAAGATTAGACCTGGAATCATATTTCAAGGTCAATGTATACTATTGCTATTTAGATATATTAATTTCTAAAACTAAAAAAAAAAAAAATTGTTTCTTTTGTGAGAAATCTTTACCCTTCATTTGGGCCCCCAACTAAATTTGATACAGGGCCCCTTCAAGGAACGCTACGCCACTGCCTCTGGCACACTTACGAGTAAGGAGTACTTACTAGGTCACGGGATGGTGGAATTCCAAAGGTTAAGAGTTGAAAAAAGTTGCGTTGATCTGGAAATTTCAGAATTTTTAAATTTTAGAAATTGCAAAATATCATTGCCCAGAGCTCACTTAATTTATCGAGTTTTTACTTTTACAAATGCGTTGGCAGTAACGTAACAACTAAGGCATGTGATAAATTGATTTAACGTAATAGTTGACGTGGTTGGGCATGTTGACGAACTTGAAGGTAGGGGGTATGTTAAAGAAATAAAGACATTATTTTCATAATGGTCTGCACGTGCCTGTCTGGGACTATTAATAATTGATTAAGTTTGATGGACATCACAAGAATGGACTTCCGCTACATGATAAATATATGAACAATCAAATATGTGTTTATAAAATAAACGCATGGTAATTGTGTTGGTATTTACTTAAAAGCTCCACAGCAAAGGCTAAATATTGATTATACGTTTCCAAGAAATATGGCGAGATCTCAAGTAAGGATGAATGCTCTCTTAAATATTATTAAATTTATACTCTGAATTGATTTCTAAAGAAGCCCTAATTAGGACTTCTAGTCTAGCCAAAAGGCAGGTTAAAAACGAAGAGGTGAAGTCTTACATTTCAGATTTTTAAATTAAATTTCACTCAAAGCTGGTAATCTTATGCATATCTCTAAGAACTTTGGACGAGATTCCCATAACAAAAAAAAACTTTAAAATGAAGATTACTAATAAAAATCATCAGTACAGAATTAGGAGCGATGTAAGTCAATTAGTAGATGGGGTTCTGGAAGAAATGGATATAGAGCGAGAAACAAGATCCTGAAAGCGCGAAAAGGGTAAGAGTAAAGAGTACTATTGGTCAGAGAAGGTTTACAAGGTGATTTTATATCGAATTTGACAGGAGCGTAGCAAGCCGTCCGGCGATTTTACAGAATGGTTTTGATTGGGAGACTTTTAAAAATTCGGAGGCTGAAGTTACTATGGACCGAGTATCAACTAACCATGACGATCAAACGTCACCTTTTTCATCGATCAATATTTGATATTTGTTTATTTTGAGAGTGGATTTATTCACCTTGGCACTCCAGATCAGTTCAAAAATGCATAATATAATATACTAAGAATGTTGCAAACCGACAACTTTTATAGCACTGAACTAAATTAAATTAAATAAGACAATGCACATAAGACCCATCAACTTCTAGGAAGAGACGGTTTCTTAATAAGCGCATTTGTGCATTGCGCTGCTTGTCTTCAGCCTTCACATAACTTACAACAACATCATCTGTGCCCCAGTCATCGATATACGAAAGTACGCTCCAGTTATAATTCCCGCCAGGATGTGATCCAAACGCCAACGAGTCGTCCATATTCCAAGGTGCACAAAATTTGGTTTTACCATACTACGGGGACCGCAATGGGCGGTATTGAGACAGCAGCTCGGCAGGCCAAAACCGTGACATGAGCGAGACAGATTACACTCCTAACGACAAATCACGTGTTGAAGAAGTGCAGATATATAACTCATCCCGTGCATTAACGATTCATTCTCAAGTGAATTTGGACCACTTTGATCATATGTATGTAATTCAAAAGCGACTGGAATGTATTCATTTTGGAATACTAATTTACAATATTAATTCAACACATTGGCACTCCTGCGCGATGAATTTAAACGGTTTCGAGAGATTTTCAAAGACGAATTGCGTGTACTCTCGAGATGATTTTACAAACGTTGATGGAGAAGTATTATTTATTCAATTAATTTACAAATGTAACTTAGTGGAGTGAATGAATTGCAATATCCTCATTAATTAATTCGTATTTAGGTACATTTCAAAAGTGAAAAGCACTATTGGCAATTTCAATTACAAGCGATCTCTTTTTCTAGGCCCCAAATAGCCAATTAAATTATGACCTTTAGAAGACAATATTAGCGAAACTCAATCTAAAATCTGAAACATGTTTCAGATGTTTCGCTAATATTGTCTTCACTATTTAAATATTGCAATTTGAGGTTCTACTAATTTAGTTAGAAATAAAAATAAATATTGATTATCCGTTGAATAAATAATTTAGACATAAAAGTTTAATCAATTTTCACACGAAGTTACGAAAATAGATGTTTCATTGTGCACAACAGACACGCCCACGACACATTTATTTATATTGGTTTATAGTAAAAAGCCTGTAGTGCTCGTGTGGGCGGCCTAGCGCCAACTTCAACGTCGAAAGTCTCGCTGTGTATTCTTTGTACTTACATCTGAATGAGGCTTAACTCTAATAATGAAGAGGAACTTACAATATTATTATTCCGTTCCAACTTCCAACGGTGATTTGTAGAAGTAGATACTTTCAAGATGCATTTCAATATCTACGATGACAGGCTATTGATTTGCATCGCAATATTTCAATCATTGCACTCTCCAAAGACCATAGTTCAACTTCAGTTTACCAGCAACAGTAATGAGCAATGATTATCATCCAGATCACGCAAGGCAAATCAAATACACTATTTATGCCACACGATAAAGCACAATTGTCAGTGTTTATTATTATTTTTAATTGGTAAACTAATGTTTAAGACAAGATTTTTATGCATAGCACAAAGGGTAACAATTATTATAAGCAATAATTATTAGCCTGAAACACTCATCAACATTGAAAAAATCTCCCGAGAAAAGATAAATGCCGCCGACGGGACTTGAACCCGCGTCCTTCTGATATCCGGTCAACTGCTCTACCACTGAGCCACGCCAAATAATTCAATATATACTAGTGTTTCATTAAACAATTAATGCTTATTATATTTTTCACCTGAAAACAACCAACATTATTTTTTGTGAGAAAGGCATTATAAGTGTTTCAGGCTAATAAATATTGCTTATAATAATTGTCAGTGTTTGTTTTCTTACTTAGTGTTTAAAAAAGAGTATTTTAATAAAACGATAATGAATACATTTATATAAAATTAGCCGAAATCCCCGGCGTTGCCAGGACTTTACGCAGAGTTTTTGAAATCAAATCGAGGCCCTGAGGAAAATAATTCCCCCCAGGGCCTATGTCAACTTTGGTAAAGGCATATCTGTGTTGAGGTTTGGTTTAGAAAAAGAATTAGAAGAAATTCTGGGAAGGAAAATCTGGGTGGGTAGGATTCTGGGGGGCAGTATGTCCCCTAGTAACGGTGCGAGGTGATTATTCGGGAGAGCCTTGCTTGAGGTTAACCAGTCTTTCCCGATGCGGTCTGCCATGCAACTGGTGGGCAAACCCATCCGCCGCCAAGACCCGGAAAAATATTATACCATGAACCCTGTGACTTAGTGACATAGCTGAGACACCCCAGCTAAGTCACTAAGTCACAGGGTAACAAACTACTTAGGGTGGTAATAAAATGTATTTGACTGATTCGTGGTATTATTTTAACTATAAATAAATTTACATATAAATTTATTTACATATATTATATAAATTTACACCAAAGTAAATGTAACAAAACTAACTGCAATCAAGATTGCGCTATACTTAGTCCAACTCCCAAAATCAAATATCTTGGTGTATATATATAGATTAACTAAATGGAAAACACGTATTTCTGAACTCGTCAAAAGGATTGGAAAATGTATTTATATATTTATTAGACTTAGAAATATTCTTAGCTTAGAAAACCTAAAAAGAGTGTACTACGCAAATGTTCAATCTATATTACAATATGGTATTATTGGCTGGGGAGGCACATATGATAATAATTTAAATCCACTCAAAATAGTTCAAAGGTTGATAATTAAGGTACCTAATCTTGAAAAAACCGTCTAAATTTTCTACTGAAATTCTTTTTGCAATATTCAATGTACCTACAATAGACAAAATGTATAAAAATATTCAATACTTCAAATTTATAAAGAAATACAGTTAAATACTCGTAACTTAGAATTCAACACAACTATTAAAATCCCAAAATTTAATACTAAGCACGTTAAAAATTCCTATTTTATCTAAGCATAATCTATTATAATAACCTCCCATTAAAATTAAAAACCATCGAAAATATGCAGGAATTTAAGCCCAAATTAAAAAAATTACCTTAAACTACTATAAGAGACCCAAATATGTATAATTTATATATATCTTAAAGTCTGCTATTATATAAATCGTTCATTCCTTCATTCTCTATAATTTCTTAGTTTCCACATCTTTAAGTCTACTACTACTGTATAAATCTTGCGTTCTTTCTTATATATCCTTAACTTATTAATTACAATAATTTTTGTTACTAACTTACATGATTCATTAATTTATAATGCTTTTTTAAATTTATATAATGATTTATTAAACTTATCATGATTTTCTAACCTTACTTAATATTTACAATAGCCGTTATTACTAACTTACACGATCTTTTAAATTACTAATTGAGCTAGAATTCCCTCACCAAACACAACGGCATTTTCTCTTTATGGTGAGGAAAGGCATTTTTTTTGTTTCTTTGTTAAAAATGTATGTAACTATGTAACCGATGTAACTTTATATGTATTTTTAATCAGTATTGCCAAAATAAATAAATAAAATATTTTTGAAATAAAATTTAAAAAAAATACTTTTAATTTATTCGATATATGTAGGTACACGGTGTTTGGGGATGTAGTTGACTTACTTTAACCTTCCTCGGTTCTTCGGGTCATTAAACTGAAATTTAACTGATCATAAAAGCCGTAATTATTGTCTTACTTCAACAAGCGATTCCTGACATTATTTGTAGTAAAGAATGTTAATAAAATTTTGGTCTCCGATGCCATTTTGATGTTATTTTTTCAACTAAAAACATTTTTAAAAATCATTAGGTATTGAACAGTTGGGGGCGGGTAGAGGGATTGGGTGGTTACTCGACTAAGTGACCAGTTACGACACGTTAAAGACAATATTTTCTTTTATTTTGAAGATTTTTTTTTAAAGTGACATCGAAAGTCACCGGAGACCAAAATTTCAATCACATGTTATAATTCAAATATTGTCTGGAATCAGTGGTTAAGGCAGATCAAGTACCTCCCTTTACACCCTGCACACACGATATGAATCATTTCAGTCAAAGTCAAAACCAATCCACGTTATTGCGGAAACTATTGAATTCCCTAGTTCCAAGCTTCGGGAGTACACATATTATTTATTCTCGGAACTTTTTAAAAATTCAGTACCGAGATTCTGGAAGTTGTTTTCAGGCTTCGGGGAGTTATGGAATTTCACCTTCTAGGGGAGAGAATGATTGGCGTTTCTTCTGATTATGTAAGTATGTACTGAAAATACTTACGCGTTAGGAAATAAATTGTACAAAAACTGACTGAAATAATCCATGTACCTCCTCTGTTCTATTAAATCTTGATAACGAAAGAAATTGTAACTTTTTTCCTGAAGTACTAAAATATTTCGCAAGTTTTAGTTCTCGCAAAACTGACACAGAAAGCTGATAAATTAATAACAAGCTAATCGAAAATAAAAATTAAAAACTTTGAGTTTACTTATAATGTAATTTTATGGATGATCTACTAACTTCTCAAATATTGGTTAAAATAATGAGTTACTTATTCTGAGGTTCTTTTTATGCATTTGCTCCACACAAGAGGCCCTGAGGAAAATAATTCCCCTCAAGGCCTATGTCGTCTTTTGGGGATGCTGTAGGGAGGGCCTTTTTAAGGAAAGAAAGGAGAGGAAGTTCCGGGAAGGAAAAAAGATATTAGGGGTGAGTACGAATCTGGGAGTCAGTGTGTCCAGGAGTGACGGACGTGTGAATCTATCCCTACCACTGCAGTGCAAGGCAATGTTCCGAGAGAGTACTGCTGGAGAATCAATAGGTCTCCCTCAACCAGTCCCTCCCCGTCCGACCTGCCATATAGTTGATAGGCAGTCGCATCCGCCGCCAAGCCCCGGGCAAACCTGACCCCAAGAACCCGGTCACCTCTGGTAAGTCACCAAACGAAACGTGCTTACCTGTGGCGGAGGTGTTTGAAAGGAAAAATATTTTGTAATGCGTGACAAATCATGATGAAATTATTTATCAGCTTATCACAATAATTCTGACAGCGAAATTTACCTTTCTATGAATAATTAAAAACGCTTTTTTCAAACCCTGTTTCATGAATAATATAGGTGTCACACGCAGAGATAAAAGATCACCGCATCAACAATATCGCTCACCATACAATCCCATACAGACCGATCACACCTAAGCAGATGATGCGCTCGAAGCTCAACGTTATACGCCGTTATAACCGCTACTCACGCGGTATGCGAAAAGTTATGCGACCCCCTCACCGGCGTAAACAGGAGAGGGGGTCATTTTAATTCGACGACCTCCGTAGTCCAGTGGCTAAGACTCTTGATTCACAATCCGGAGGTCGCGGGTTCGAACCCGGCGTGCGCAAATAAATTTTATTTGATTAATTTGTGTTATTTGACAATTAATTCATTTAAAAATAATATATAGTATATTTGCGGCACGTTCCAGAGTCGAAGATACTATCAGTATCGCCCTGGTGTAAGACCACCATTCAGAATTGAAACGTTGCTTGAAAATGGCTTTAGCCGTGTTTGGTGACCAGATCTGAATAGCCAGGTACTTCCCAACCCTCCTCTTCCTCACCTCCTTCCCATCCCCACTACCTTCAGCCTCACAACATACCCCAATTGGGGATGCCATAGTCTCACTGGCTCCAGACGGGAGTAGTTGAGATTCTTGTGCGGTATTCACTGTAAAAAAAAAAAAAAAATTACGGATCTGCGTGACCGTGCGGATGACAGCTGTCAAGTTGACACATCCAGTACAAAGAAATTACATTTCGCGGCAGCTCTCTAATTCAAGTGACCCCCTGTCCCACCATAGGAAGAAATATCTTATAGCGTAGTGTGTCGGTACAACACATAAGCGCTCGCGGTTCAACAGATAAGTGCTTGCGTTTTTAACGCTGCACGTGACCGTACCTTCACGCTTACTTTTTAGGAACATCATGTTCAAACTGATATTTATTACCCCTTTTGATTCGAACAATGTCTGACGACTAATTAATACAATGAACTACAAAATTAGAGGTGCTATTCCACTAATGGATCGCGATAAAAGGTACGCGTAGACCAGATTTTGTAGTTTCCCGTTTTTCGGGTGCGTTTTGGATGCGTTGGTGCGTTAATTGGACGTATAAAGGGGTCTCCACACGGTACTGCCGCAGTACGTACCTACTGCCGCAGATCTGTAGTCAAAAGCGCCAGCCGTATTGTTATTATAATAACAATACGGCTGGCGCTTTTGACTACCGACCATACGATTTTTAGTCAGTTCTGCGGCAGTACGTACTGCGGCAGTACCGTGTGGAGACCCCTTAAAAGCGGAACCTATGTCTCATCTAAATATAAGTCATCAATGGATTACTCAACAGTGTAATTTTCACTTAATTAAATCAAATATATTATGAAAACTTAGGATATATACATAACTCATAACTTGCTCTACTGACATATTTCTTTATAAAAACATCGCTTCCTTTAAAAGGCGTATATGTATGCAGATGCAAAAATCCGTAAATGTTTCAGATTGTTAACAGTAACAAATTTAATACCCACTGCTCTGTTACTACTTTCATAGTACTTTTGTCTTCTTTGTGTATGTAATTGCTGTGTACCTTTTATTTTTTTCATAATAATAACAAACTTAAGTAAAAAATCCTTAAATGTTTCAGATTAACCGTAACACATTTAATACTCACTGCTCTCTAACTACTTTTATAGTACCTACTTACTTCTTTATATATGTAATTATTGTGTACCTTTTATTTTTTTCATAATAACATACTTAGGTACGTACTTTTATAATAGCAAAAAAAAATGAAATTACCAGAAAATTATCAACTTTTATATTAATCGCTAAAAAATGTTTTATACCACTGCCAACCGGTATGCTTCGAGTATGTTTGTAATCATGTTTTGTGTAATATTGTGACAATAATTGCTGAATCTACTGTAGCCTGAGCCCAAATACGAATCGCTGGTTGAACTCCTTTGTACAATTTACTTATCGAATACTCATACCTACTTGTATTGTGCCTACTTATGTCTCTCATGCTCTGTTTATTATTTTACGTACTATAAATATACTTGTTATAATGCTATATACTTGTAATAATGCTATATACTTGTTATAATGCTATATTCTTGTTATAATGCTATATACTTGTTATAATGCTATATACTTGTTATAATGCTCCTGTACAATTTACCTTACATGTAAAAGCCATCAAGGCGTAAACAAATAAATAAATATACAATACTTAAGATAATGCACAGTTTATTCTGAGCTTATTACGTGCAGCTCGTCGGGCAAAGAGGAATTAAACCATATTATAGGTATGGCAATATAATATTATAACCTCTCATTATGACTTCGTATCGCGTTCCCCTCACACACCTATAACGCCCTGGTATATTATAATAATTTTATAATAACATCATTTTAACGACCATAGCATATATAGTCATATCCGTCCATGTAAAATATGCGTGACTATGTTAACTCGTGTTGCATGCCTTCACATGAGAGCGGTTGAAGCTACGAAGGGATAATTTATGTAGGAAAGAAGAGTCTTTATAACTTTGGACTCTGTATAGAAAAAGCATTACTTATTTCTCCAAGCATAGCAGAAATCCGGGAAGAAAATATTGTTCCCTGAAGAGCATGCGAAGAGCGACCGACCCAACAAAGATTTCGCGGAAGACCGGCGTTATTTTAAAACTTTACAATGGAAAGGAACTTGCAGATTCCATTAAAAATTTATGTAGCGTGCCCAAATAAATTGTTTGTTGGGCTTTGTTCATTAATTTTTTTTGTGTGTAAGTGGTTTTTTCGCAAAAAATCTGTATAATATTTAAGAATTTTGGGAAAACAAATTCCTGCGTTTGAACGTTTTTTTAAGGAAATATGTACAGCAGTATCAGCACGTATCTGAAGGATTTTAACCAGCGATTACTGAGCATATTAGGGGTAAAAATGTACACACCTCGCCACGGGTCACACTGCCACACGACACAACGGATTGCGTGATACTCGCTCTCTCTTGTCTATACGATGCTACTGGAACGAAACGGAGTGCTTATCATGTGACCCGCTAAGCTGTACCCAGTGCCGTCGTGTGATACGATACGATACGATACGATTGTACTACCCCAGCCTGGAGCACTCCTGTCCCAATGAGACCGGTACACCAGGGGGCACTGTTTGTTAGGACTGGAACACGTGCTCTAAGGATAGGAAAGAGGTTGGAGTTTAATCGATCGGTATACATGGCAACCTGGAGCCAATATTGGAATATAGGAAGGGCAGGAATAAAGGAAATGATTGAGCTATAGATATATCCTTTTTCGCCTTTCGCTTATTTTGCTTCCGGTTTCTTCTCGCTTCCAGCTTATTGCTTTCCGTTTTCATCTTCCCACTTCCCGCGTATATATGTATTTTTTGGTTGTTGCCTCCTGCTGCTTCTAGCTTCTCGTTTCCGGCTTCCCGTTATTTATGTTTTCCGCCATACGCTTGCCATAGCAGGGTTTTTGTTGTCTCTTCTTGGCTGTTCTTCCTTCTTCTCTTCTGGGTTCTTATTGTCACTTCATGGCACCTTTCGCCTCTTCTTGGATCTTCTCGACTCTTCCTCAGCTCGACTCGGCTGGAAAAATATTTACTTTTGATTTTGATTGAGAAAAAAAATCTACAAGTGTGCTAAGGAATCGCTAGCTAAAATCCTTCGGATACACCTGTGTATGAATGTGAGTGAAGCGAAGAGTGTCTGCTTCTATATTTATATATGGCATTCCATTTTCTTAAAAAGTAAAACAGTAAGTATAAGATTTTTCACAATTTCGCTTTATTTAGTTTCACTTGAAATCTGTCTCTCTAGCCGCTTAGACTTGTCAGGCGCCCTGCCCACTACGCTATGGGAGGCACGCGCCGAGGTGCGATTTTACCGCATTATATTTGGACCGACGACCGCCAAATAATAAATTTGTGACGCATTTCCTTTTCATCCGAATGTCAAATTACGCAATACGCAACCCGATGTGTTTCTATTAGTAGGCTTGGTCAGAAACGCGCAATCAGACCCTGCGCAGAAAAGTCCCACAATGGATTGTGCTGAAACCATTACCTTACTTTAGCGAACTTTACTTTTCTATGTAAGGTCTTGATATTTCAACGTTCGCTCGCCAGTGGTCAATGTACGAATGATGCCGTCGTTTATTCAAGACATCCCGGAACTCTCCTGGTTCCAAAATAATTATCATGTGGTTTGTCTCCTGCCCGTCGAAATAATACCCGGATTTCATGTTACGACAAGTCTATCTGTTTAGTATTGAACCAGCATTGGGACTAATCCGTTTCTCATGTTCCTGTTCAATGTATTCATCTTCCATTTTCCCTATCTTTCCTTACACAAGGCCCTACTTGGGAGAATAAAGAATATGACTACAATCCTACCTACTTGGCTAGTCCAATCATTTTAAAAATGCCCACATTATCAGTCGAAATATTGTCGCGCTTGTGATAACGTCAAATATTGATTCTCTCTCGAACACTCGAATTCGTATCAATTTTGTATGATACTTTTACGACGTAATTGTGCCAACCTATGTAATTGCGACTAGTGGATGAACCAGCTGATCGCCAACTTAAAAGATGGGGCTTTTCCCGTCATTCTTGTCCTGTGATTAAAAAAACGCAAACAAATGTACCTGAAGTATTCACAGTCCATCTTAACATCGGTCCTTATCCTCTTCTGACGTCAAATGGTAATTTTCAATTTACTCTCCAGAAATACAGCACTTTCACTCCATAAATTCAAATTGCTGGTATCGTTCTAGAGAAAATTACCCAATCTTTTAAGATTCTGGATCCAGTAGCTAACTCAAACAAAATTATCTGATTTACATTTAACATAGAGCGTGCTTGGAAATCAGGTTCGGTCTTAACGGCGATATCAAATTAAAGAAGTGGGTAGTATTTATTGAGGAATTGTTTTCAATTTAGCCGGGGGTAAGAAATCTTTTAGTAAATCTAAGACCAACAGTAATGTGATCCTAAGAAACATAAAATAAAAAAAAATAATTTTATTACCAATAAAACAATTCGGTGTCCGGACAACTCAGAATCGTATCAGTGTGCCTAGCTCGTGAATGAGCTTATTTTCTATATTGACACAATGCCCACTCGAACTTCTGCAGCGCCCCCATTATGCTATAAATGTAAAAACGCCCCCCCCCCCCCCCCTCCCCCCCGACCTCCAAAACGCCCGTTAAGAGTCACTGGGTTATGGGCTATTTTTAAATTATTTTTTTGTAGCTTTTAATGACTTTTCAAAGAGTTGTTGGGTTAGGTTAGGTTCTGAATTGTCCTGGAACCGAAAATTCACATTGAAATTCACAAGAAAGTATTTATTATGGATAATGCATTTATAAATTTAACCTTTTGACATTTAAAATTAATTGTATATTGCAGAGTGTTTCCAATAAGATACACTGGAGAAGCCATATGCAATATGTAGTAGGATGATCCTTATGGGATGTATGGACACTATAAAAAGCGCTACAAGTGTTTTCATATCGAACGCCGTGTTAACCCCTTAGGCTAATTTGTTTGGTTTTCGAAACAACTCATATAGGTCACACAGAAAAAATTGTGTCTCCCTTACTATGATGGCTAGAAATATGATTTACGGTGTTAGACAGAGAAAATACCACGCTGTATTTAAAAAAAATAACCACAACATCATTTAAATGTACACATTTATTAATCCAAAATTTCCGCCGCAATTTGAAAAAAATTATGAAATATTAGGAATTTTTTATTAATTATTTTTTCATGAAACGACAAAAAAATGAGTTAACGATAATGTTTAAAATACAGTTTTCTAATAAAATATATATGCGTTTTTAGTTTTTTTTTCGTTATCAGTAATTTAATTAGAAAAAACCTAGGGTGAGCCATTTTTATATATTTTTTTATGTTTTACGCCAAAATTTTTGTATTTAAAAAAATTATATGTTTATTTGAATTTACAAAATTTTAAGGAGTATTTTATCACCTTTCTAAAATAGTTTTTAGTTTTGGGATGTGTTCAGAAATACTCCATTTATTTGAATTTTATTGGAACGCCAAAATATTTTAACCTTCCGAAAAAATAGGCTCGAGGCCTGAGAGGTTAAGAGGTCCGCCGAGTACACAGCATTTCGAGGTATCATAAACATTTGTAATGATGGAAAAATCCAGGGGAAAACTAAAAAGAAGAAAAATACAAAGAAGGAAGAGAAAAAACTAATTACTAAGAGTCAGCCCATCTAAAGACGTTATCAGAGATTATAGTGTCAACTGAATTCGTATTTCAAAGGAAGGACGAAGGCCATTAGATAGGTGTTAGGTATCTACTTTGCAATACAGGGTGTTAAGGCACGTACTAGACTTTAACCAGGAATTCCTGACATTATTTGAAATAAAAAAATTTAATGAAATTTTGATCTCCGGTGACTTTTTAAATTTCTTCTTCAGAAAATAAATTTTTCTTTATTTAACCACCGGTCACTCCGCCGAAAAACCGCCCTTACCGCGACACCTGTTCAATATCTACTGCTTTTAAATTTTAAGTTGAAAAACCAAGAAAAAAAATCCAAAATGTCACCGGAGACACCAAATAACGCCCTGTATAACTCTGGTTCAATGAACTCTGATTTGCTTTGAATTTAAGCGTCGTTTTCAAAATTGGAACTGATTGCGTGAAGAATTCAAACAAGCGATAAAGTAATGCTACAATCAAATAAGCGATAATGTAACGCTACCTGTACCTAATGTTATGTTTATAAAATTATTTAAACATTTTTTTTTCAATACTTCATTTCTGTGGAAGCACTACGATATATTACGAACTCTGTATCATGCAGTAGTCATGTAAAATATAAACTTATGTAAAGGCCCATCAGGGCATTTATAATTAATAAATAAATAAAAATAAAATTGGAACTGATTTATCAAGAATTCAAACAAACCCGTGGTTTGTCAGGGGTCTGCGTTAGTCACATTCTATATGTGTTGGAAAATTTAACGTGACGTTTATGAGTAAAATTTCGTATTATGGGTTTTATTCTTAATTTGTAGCCCATAAAGGAAAAATAAAGTTAATAAGCTCGCTTAAGAAATAATAAAGCTTTTATTATTACCGCGACAATTTCCGGTTACGGTACCGTGACGGCCATAAAAGGCAATAAACATACGTTTCGTATCGTCATAATGCTGCAGCTTTATAAGATGAGATACACAATGTATGTAGGTCTGCTTCCTCGAAAGGAAAAAAGTAATAGTTTTCTTGCTTCTCTCTCACACACCGCACTGTGATGTCTCCGTAGACCACTACAATAGCCGTGACAATAATTTTGAAAGTATGTAATATAGTAACAAGGGTAATATTGAAGTGTGAGTGAATTCCAAAAATTAATAAAAACGTCAAATGTCAACGCGCTGATGGTTTTGCTTTTGTTATTAAACATATATTGCTGCAGTTCTTTCTTACTGTGGTGAACGTATGTCTTGCGGTATGAAAGAGACATGCGTGTATGAGTGAGACAACATGAGAAACGTATAAAAGGGTGTGATTGTTGTCCATTCGTCCTCTTACCATCAGACTTCCTTAGAAGTACCATTGTACCTAATCCCGTAATAAACATCAACAGACTACCTACGCATTATTATTGTAGTAACACCGTGTACTGAGATCATCATATTCAGAGGAATCTGGATCCATAGAAAGGAGTCCAGAAATATATGGGACAACCGGCCACGATCATCACAATAAGAACAGTCAAAAATGGGACAAACGGTGAACGCATGTCTGCACAATACAATAATTACCACACATCTCCCTCACACGTATAAAGAAAATGAAACGCAAGGAAAAAGTAGTACTTTGGAGGAAACAGTCACACGTAGTTTGTGTGTCTCACCATTATTTAATGTGAGAAAAAGAACTGCAGCATTATAGCGATAAGGAACGTACGTTTATTGACTTTTTTCCCGTCACGATAATTACAAAAGCGCTAAATATGTATGCCGCAGTATGAGGTAATTCAAATTACGAACATTAAAATTTTCCCGGGGGTAAGTTTAAAATATCAATGGCTTGTTGTTCAACGCTCAGGTGTTACTGAAATCTGTCTAACTAAGTTACAGAACTCTGTAATATGAACTTGTTAGTTGATACGCTGTTTCATTGGAAGAAGTTCATGGCTTTAAACTTTACTTCCAGCCAAGTTTTCTGTTAACTGCTTTGTTTACTCGACTCATATTATCAACTCCCTGAGCGAAACCGGGCACCCCAGCTATTTGATATAAAATCAAGTACTATTTACATCATTGTAAAATTAGCTTAAGTAAAGAAAAAAGTAAGCATACTTTTTCGATATACAAAATTACAAAGTACATCGCAAACGAATAAATTAAGTAAAGTTTAGTTTCTTACAATACCCAGTCCATAAAAAACAGAGAAGCGTTAACTCCAATCACGAACAAATAAATAATCAATGAAAACTACATTAGCGGGGTAATTTAGATTTTTTTAAAACTTATCACTTTTTTCGCCTTTCTTTAATCAGGAGCGTGCTTTAAAAATAAAGTTGCCAAGTCTCCTGAAATGTCAAAATTAATTGCGTCGCCATTTTGTCTGGCGGCCATTTTAGCTGACATGGCGGGAAAAGCTGCGACTGCTCGTGTCACGTGACACGGTAAACGTTCCTTTTTTAATTACAGCCCCTCGTTCCATGGAAACTGGGGCGACGTGACTGAAATCCTAACCAAAAAATGTTAGAAAAATAATATAATTATGAGGTGATTACTACCATGATAATTGTGTTAATTACTTCATATAAATTTAATTCTTACTGTTGGTTTGGGTAACGTAATAAATGTATACCTATCTCTAGGGAAATTATTTTTTTTGTACAATGAAGGTTACCGGATTTCTTTCCTAGAATAATTATTTGTCGACAATGTATCGTCCCTTACTGAGATTGATGGACAAGCAATCTGGAAGATTAACGATAGAGTGCAGTGTAGGGTATAGTATAGGCGCCTCGATTCTTGAGAAGGGTGACGGAAATCACACTACGGGCCCTTGTTCGAAGTTACACTACTTGAGAAGAACTTCCCGTCGAACCCTTGCTACTTTTACAGAAAAATCCAAAAATAAGCCGTTTAGATGTAGGCTCAGGCCTCGGTTTGTCAGCAGAAAGATTAGCACAAAAAATTCTATCGGAAATTCCAGATAGAAAATACCCAATCTGTAGGAACCTGAAAATTTTGAGTTTTTTGTGGAATTGTTGGAAAAAGTGGCGGCATTTTGAAAAATTTGCAATAAACGTGATGATGTAAACTATTTGGTATTTTGGAGCAAAAAAGGCGAAACGCCATAAATAAAAAAAAAGAATTATAACACTATTTATTTTTCGTTCTCAAATTATTTTTTTTACAAAATCTATAAATGATAAGCAAAATTTTTCAAAATTTTAAGCAACCCCCGACATAAAAAAGAGCTGACGACCTAGGAACGTCTGAACAGATTTTCATGAATTGTTGCTAAAAAGCATCTCGATCACGTCAGCTTTCAAACAAAAAAACCGCATCACAATCGGTCCATTCGTTTAGGAGCTACGATGCCACAGACAGACACACAAAAAGTCAAACTTATAACACCTCTCCTTGCATCGGGGGTTAAAAAATGAATGATTTTTTTCTTAAATACCTAAATAATTTTTTTTTTCAGGAAAATCGGTGTAAAACACGTCAAAATTGGGTTATTTGTTCGAAAATGTGAATTTCGCGTTATTCTCGAGAAATTTTTATTTATTTGTACTTCGCGTAAAAAAATCGCGTTATCGCAATGGCGAATTTTTCAGGTTCCTACCAATTGGTCACCCCATATGCTGGGAAATGAAATGCAGTAACAGTGCAAGTAGAGAGACTGGGCTGCAATGAGGAGCGTCTTGTCGAATTAATTGGTCCCCACCATCAGTGAACCACTGGGAAAAACGGATGAAAATAATAATGATGATGATTTCTGGATCTGTTAGATCGTACACCTTTTATAATTGAGTAATGAAAACACGATTCATTTTACTTGCGTACTAACATTTTGAAATTATATTTCATCGTGATTAACGGCCTTTGTGGTCGAGGGGCAAAGCTCTCGTCTAGCAATCCAGAGAACGCTGTTTCAAATTCTGGCGTGCGATACGACACGATACGATACGATTGTACCACCCCAGCCAGGAGCACTCCTGTCCCTGTCCCGGAAATTCTGGCGTGCGCAAATAAATTGATAAATTGGTGTAAGACCACCATTCAGAATTGAAACGTTGCTTTAAATGTCTTTAGCTGTGTTTGGTGATCAGATCTGAAAAACCAGGTACTTCCCCACCTTCCTCTGCCCCATTTCACCCCCTTCCCGTCTCACTGGCTCCAAACTAGAGTAGTTGGGACTATTGTAAGACACTCACATAAAAATAAAAATAATAATGATAATAAATTGTTATGCAAGACAGCTTTATGTTGCGCCCTGTAAGCATTGCTAAATCATGCAATAAGGAACTCCAGTGAAAAATATTATGGCTTTAAAAAAATATGTTCATACAGACCAAACGCTGATTCTGAATATATAAGTTTTTTTAATAATATTAAACGTACAGTTTTTTTTTAAATTTTAAAAAGTGCATTTTTAATATTCTCGTTAAAATACAGCGTCAAGTTGGTATGCTGTGTAATGCTGTATGGGGACGTCACGACGGAAGATTCACTGTACGTCATGTGGGTCGTTTGTTAGGTATGACACAAGCGAATGTTCTATATATTTCTTATTTTAGAAGATGTCGTAAAAACATATACCTTTATAGAAACTAAATAGAATTGCCTTTTAGATTTTTGTATCTGACATATACGATCGTGTTTGAAAATTGCAGTATTTTAAGTTTCAAAATTTAAAAAAAACAGCTGACTGTAAACATATTCTATTAAATGGTCGAAAAATTTAGGAAAATTCAAATTTAAAAAAATACACTCCTCTTACTTTATGAATTTGGAATAAAACTGTTACTTCACTTTTTATCCCGTTCATACAATTAAAAAGGATAAAAAAAAATATTATAATAATTCCGAAAAAATAACTGAAAAAATCCGACACCTTGGACACGGTTTTACGCAATTAATGCGTTGATTTCTCGAATTCGTATTTATTTACACATGGATAATGCTTTTACATTATTAAATAATATTACTTTTATCGAAGTTTTATTAAATTCACGCGGAAAAGTGATAATTTTTTTTTTTTCAGAAGTAACCTTTGATTATGTAATGTCAGTAACGTAAAAACCTATCGTTAACGAAACTAAATCACCAACAAAACATTATTTAAAGAACTAAAACTGAAAAAAAGCATTGGTACTTATGCTGAATTACACTAATATCACAGTGCATTGATCATTTAAACGAAAATTATCTTCGAAAACATAAAACTTCAAGTAAAATTCATCAAGTCAAAACATGTTTTGCGAAGAATTTGATTTCGCCATTTGCCATAAATCAACCAATCAACGCGTAATAATCAACAAGATGGCCACGCGCCTGCGCAGTTTTATGTGAGATTTAAGGAAACCAACATAAAAATCATAATATACGTGTATCTTTATTTAGTAGATGACGTCATAAAATTCACCATAGATATGGTGGTTTTCAAGGGATCTCGAAAAATTAAAACTTTGACAATTATTTTAACTATTAAAACTAACTCTAAAAAATGTAGTTATTTAAGTTAGGTTATTATTCATAAAATAAATAAAAAAAATTGGACAGGACTTCTCTATTGTAATTGTAAAATTGGACCGGGCGGGGTCTGAGTTGGCATCCGGGCGTCGCGTGTTCGATTCCTCGGATGGCTAAGTCCTTCATCACGACCCAAGTAACATATTCCGCTTGCTGTGGTGGTAGTAGGAGATTTTCAAACATTGTCGGGTTATTCGTAACCCGGGAGAATTTATCTTTCTCTAAGGTTCCTTTTCCGAAAATCAGTTCGACATGACAATTCGGAAACGAATAATTACTAATTTTGTTTTATTTTTTAAAGCATTGTTGAATTTTTATAAGTTGGTGTATTTTAAAGATAATTTATTAATAGTTTTGAAAAAATCCAATTTTAAGAGAGCTCTTGAGGCGCTTTTTCACAAAAACGGATTTATAAAAAACAAATAGGTTTTTTTCTAGGTTAACTGGGTTGTACGAATCAATGAAGTATCCGCGTATGATTGATTATAAGTAGATTTTACTAATTCTTATAATATATATAATTCTTGCTGCGAACTATTAAAATGATTTCTACAAGTATCCGGGATGTTCAGCAATGACTAAAAAAAACATTAATATGGCACATTTTAAGGTTCTAAATTACCTACCTAAGACATGACCCCATAAAGAAGAAAATTTTCACGTATTCTTCATTATTTTATTTGTAGGCCATTTATAATCCAGGATGTTCGCATTTTATAATCCAAGCTTTGGCGCGAGCCGCGATGTTGCACTACTTTATCAAAAAAATGTACTTGTAATAAAAACTAATGGGGCCCATTTGTTTCCTGGCGTCTGGCAATAAGGCTGCACTGAGAGCTCAGACCCCTCCAGAGGGAGTCGTATAGTTCTGTTCTGCATTACAAGGAGTTGGCTCCTTTAGCCATTGGAATTGGCTCCTTATAGGAGATAGCTCTTTTTAACTGTAATGTCGCATAAAGCCACAAAATCGTAAAAAAAGTCTGAACTCCAACAGCGAAGGTGGTTCCCGATCTTGTATATTTATTAACCAATAGCAATGCAACCATGGGTAAGGATTTAGAATTCAAAAATTAGATTTTAAAGTAAGAACTATTAGGCCCAGTTGTTTTGTATAAATAATTTTTATAAACAACAAAATATATTTTTGAAGTGAAAACTTCTTTACCACCGTTGTGATTTGAAACTCGATAAAACGGAAGCGAGTGACACTAAAAAGCGACAAACACATAGATACATCTATAGGATTTAGCCTGCGAGAGAATGAGATAGTATAATCGGTCTCATTTTTGTGCGGTGCTTCAAAGCCTTCCCACTCTTGTCTACTTTAGTATTCTAAAGGTTTCCACTCTTTCGTACTCGGTTCCAATATAACACGATAAATCCACGGTCCCACATAAGCCTCCTTTGGTCTAGTGGTATATAGCGCCTGACATTCAGCGGACCAAGGATCGAATCTTGCGAAATCGAAAAAAAAAAACATTTTTTTTTTGTTTTGTTCATCAAACCACTCCAAAATGAAAAGACAAAAGAAAACACAAAAGAAAGCATATCTAAGACTCCGAAGAAGAAAACGCAAATAGGTACTAATAAGATGATCAAATGTAAAGGAAAATATGCACTGGAATTCGATGACAAAAATATGGAAAAAAATCATCCTTCATATTGGAAAAAAAAAATGCTTCGTAGTCTCCCCACTCTTGTCTACTTTATTTTTCTGAGGGTTTCACTTCTACAGCGTGTGAATTGCACACTTTGAAAATCATTATTATATTAATTTAAAGTGCCTTCCCTCTCATCGGAAAAGAGTCCTCATTAACTTCTAATATTTTGTCAAAAGATCAAATGACCTCCCTATTTCCCTAACTGAGGCAATGTGCGAAATGATGAATCATATTTAAGCCATGGTCTAAGAATACAAGGTACCAAAAACCAAAAAAGATGAGGGGCTCGACAGATTGTATCAATCATTATCTAAAATAGGTAAAAACATTGAAGATCATAAATAAAATATTGACTCTAAATCGTATGCTGAAATAACGAAAAATGATAAAATTAATTAAGAACCAACCTATCGTCATTATAAGGCCAAAAGATTTGGGTAAAAAAATAAGGTTAAAAAGGATGAAATAAATTCAGGTGTGAAGAGCCATACAATTACCATTCATTGAAAAGCACCTAGAATCAGTGTTTAACGGTGACCTTTCAAGTGAAAAAAAATAAAATAAAGCTGAATGACCAATTGAATTCTGCGAAACAACTGGGCATTAGATATATTTGAGATTTTCATGGCCAAAAGTATTATCGTGATTTATTTTTGGGGTACTACGCCGTGCTACGCTACATCCTTCTTTAACGCTACAGTGTCAGGGCAGATTTGTTATGTTGACTAAAGGAGTTACACGGTAAAAAAAGAAGTAGATAGACGTTCATCCTCTTTCCCTACCGATGTACAAAAATACTTGATCTATCAACCATATCTTAATCCGAATCTTAAGGCTCAGTTCCCGGCCCCAAAAAGAAGAAGATGGAGAGATATGAAATTACGAATGTTAGAAGAGCGCGCTAACATTTACAGCGATAAAATTGATGCAAAAATCAGGAAAATCTTTAATAAAACACGACTCGTTAAAAATAGAGCAAAAATCTCGCGATAATTGTCTTTAATTTTATTTAAAGAAACACTGTGAATTTTTTTATACATATAACTTGTAAAATAACTGAAACAAACGTGTTTGTAATCATTTTTGGATCATACTTTGCGATTTTTTTCTATCGGGGGAATTTTATATAAGTTACGTTTCGGCGCGATAAATGTCTAGATATTATCTTCAAGAATAAAATATATTTTTTAAGAACTTAAAAACTTCAAATGTTTAAGGGAGGTTTGCAAGAAATGGGTTGAAATTCGGAGAACCGCCTCTTAATACTTAATCACTATTTTAGATTAATCTTTATTATGAATCGATTTACATTATAAATGCTTTGGATAACTTGAAGCTTTTCCTTCCGTTCCCATTGGGAGGAATTAAAATAAAATTGTAAAATACTTTATAAAAATACAAGAGTAAACTACTAAAATATGAATTTTTTCATAAGAAATGTAATGAGATTAACTTATTTTCTTTCTAACAAAATAAATAAAAACCACTCTTGTGCTTGAAATTATGGCCTCTATGCTTCATTTGCTAAGCGACTTGTATGCCTATTACATAAATATATTTGTGGCGATATAAGGCACGCAAGAATACATACATTTTTGGCTTCCTTCCTTATTGACTATGCTTGCAACCTTATAAGAGAAGTTGTCTCTATTATAATTCTTAATAAGAATAGCATAATAAACTGTGGAATAATTTTGTTCTAGTGCCTTGGTTTCTGTGTTACAAATTCCACTGTTTAAGCTACGGTGCACTGGGGAGAATAATACTCATTAGGCTAAACGTTAGCAAACAGCAGAGAACACAATGACCACATATTTTAATACAGAGATTAGAGGTTAAGGGACGTCGGAGGTTGTTACGTTCATCGTGTCATGTTAAAATTCACGGGGCTTTTAACGTTTTAATAATCATTATTTTTACAAAGATTGTACGTTTTATTTTGCATAAACGCAGGGTTATTTAAAAATGTTTTAATTTTATCGTGACGTATTATTGTTAAAGCGGGAACTGTGTAAAGACAGGTTCTCAACCAGCGACCGCGGAAGCGGGGGGCAGAGGGGGCCAAATGCCTCCCTAAAATCAAATGGGGGGGGGGGGGGGCGCGCCCCCTCCAATTTTACTACCTGGGTAAAGAAGGATTATCTGTGCTGGTAAAGATTATCTGTATCCTTCACAAGCAATATTTTAAAAAAAAAGTTTTTTATCCATTGAACCTGTTATTTGTTTGACCTAGTAATCTCCGTTTGTCTTATTTATAACTAGTTGATTGACTGGAGAGGAGACTGAAGGAAGAGGGTGACTAAACAAGTTTGCCCCCCCCTCCGTCATAGAGTACTTCCGCGGTCCCTGTTCTCAACGTGGGCGATAACGCCCCCTTTTGGGCGTTTGAGACTTTTAGGGGTGCAGTAGAATACCTAAACAAAATTACATTAAGGGCGTGGGGAGGTAAAAAAAATGGTCTAAAAAAACAAAAAAACACGCTAATCACGTACTAATAAAGCAAAGTATACCTTAATATTGGTTAATTTTTTTTTATTGTATGTATTGTAATAATTTTTATCGTAATATTTCGTTAGTTTGGGATGAAAATTGAACTGAAAGATTCCATTACATTCAGATCTACATTAAATTGGATGATATGACATGTTTTATTTTTTTATTATATAATATTATCATCTTATTAACATCGTAGCAACCATATTCGTAAAATACAAAATAATTGGTTGTTTAATTTGCTAAACAAAAAGGTATTACAGATAATTTAATATATTGAGCGGTGGGCAATATAAAGTTTTGGAACCAGAGGTGTTAACTATGCGCAAAAGTCAAGCACGTCAGCCGAAAGGCCACAAAAACGAGTGTGCTCTTTAGACCACACGACTGAAGTACAACTTCACTAACTTATATCTCCATTTCAACTTCCTTTCGCCTCGCCCGACCGTCCGCCTCTCCCGACAGTTCGCATCGCCCGACCGTTCGCCTCGCCCGATCACCGTTCACATCACACTTTTCGTAACGCATTCACCAGCTTACTCCCTAAGTCAAGCGTGCGTAAAGAAGTTTCACTTCAAAAACGATAATACAAAGTGAAAGTTAAATTAGATAAAATATTATTAAATTATATATGCCATAAAATCGCATGAGATGTACCTACGGATAGCTTTACAATCGGTTTTTAGCGCCGGCATCTTCTTGTGCAATGCATTTTCTATCCTAATAATTAACAGTGTTTCGTAATATCAATATGATGGAATAAGTTAATGCAGTCCAGAGCAATTAGAAAAATGGCTCCCCTCATTACGGGATATTTTGAACATGTAAAAAATAATATTAATTGAGAAGAGAAAGAGGTTGTATTATTGTATGTAGGATGGTGATATCTTTCTGAACCTTTTCGTACCGAACAGCAGTGAATAAACCAATACAATATAAAATTTGTTTTATTTAAAGTTTTATTTGCACTTCGCCAGAATATGAAGGTGCGAATTATTTATTTGAACCGAAGTTTGCCATCATCGGTGTGTTTGGTTGGCGGGGCATTTGAACGTTCTTGAATACTGAATAAAAATTTGACTCAATTTATTATTTTAAACCTTTCCAAAGTTTTGGAGCCAAAGGTAAGAACAATCAGAAATAAAACTTAGAACTTTCGCGGCTGTTGTAGGTATTTTTGGTTAGGGCTTTGTGGAAATCCGATATTCTAGTAATAAAGAAAAACTATTTCCTTAAGCACCGCGGTTGGAGTTTTATGGATTAAGTTATCCCCTTGTGACCTTGCTGACTCCGGAGCAGTTAATCTGGGTTGCGTGGTGCCGCTTTAGAGGTGGCGGGTGGCGGGACTCCCGCTGGGTGGCACTTTGATGATTACTAACTTTCAAAAGTATTACTAACGCGTGAAAACTTTACGTCACGCTGTGTTTCTTGGGACAAACTCACGGAAGTTGGTAGTCTTTTCAGGCAATCCAAATTTTGCCATTAAATTAAATTAGTAATGACACAGTGGTTACCAGAATGTCGCAGCTATTTTAGATGCCGAACTTATTGGGTGAAGGCTGGAATGGCGTCGTTCTTACCTGTAAACAAAGAAATAAAATAATTAGAAAAACTGTATTTTTCTTGTACCTATTCATTAACAAATATGATCACCATAATAAGGGGCTCAGCAAACTATTTATGTAAAGGTCCAGATAGAAAAAATTAGGATCAACAGGCCAGGAAGCAAACTCGAGGCCATCTGTATGTGCTGTGCCAGAAATATTTTGGAGACTTTACCATAAACATTCGCTTGAATGTTGTCGAGACCCAAGTTACATCCCAAAAAAATTTGAACACAATCTTTTTGTTTTCATAGATGCATGAAAATTTTTCTTAGTCCAAGGTAAAAAAAAAACGATTTAGCTTTTTATCATTCGGAAAATTGAATTCCAAATAAAATTAACTTTTTTTTTTAAACGAACAAATTTAAATTACATAATTCGCAAATTTCAAGATAGGAACCGCAGGTGTCAAATTTTCCAACATTTTAGATAAAACCATAAAATGCTGTCGTTTTTATCATCCTGAAACTTGAAAACTTGGCAGACGTTTCAAAACATTGCAGACAAACTAAAGTTTGTCGCGAAACCCTTTTGTAATACGGAAAACGTTGAATATTATGATCATATTTAATAGATGGCTATTAAATAAAAAATAACCAATGAAAGGTGTTGATTTGAATCATTTTGAAAGTCGTCATCAGTTACCAAAGAAAATTAATAATTTTGTTTAAAACCAGAACTTTCTAAATATTGGTATACCTATGAAATAAAAATGATAAGAAAAAGCGCCGCTGAAAAAAAAATCGTGCTTAAATTTCACTGTTCGAATATAATCGTTGATTAAATAAAAAAATAAAATTATATTATGCATTATTATAAATAATAATAACATGACCGCTATCTCGCTACCCAAATACCCTGCAATAATGGGGCAATACTTCCTGGAAACCTGGTGGGTAATATATTCCATTTAACGAGCCAACAATCTACTGCCTTCCCTTAAGCGTTATTATAATAATATTAATATGGAATTATGTAATAGTGTATTAGTGCAACGAGAATAGCAAATATCCCCGGGCCTTCGAAACGTATTGAACCTGCAAAAAGAGGAAAGACGCTCTGAATGAAGCAATAAATCGCGAATGCATTCCACCAGACACAGAGTTACGAGTTTATACAGCAATGAAATGAACGGTTCAGGAATTCCTAAGATTTAAAAATCTTTCAACGCTTTATTGACACTGAAATGCACCATCGATAAATCGGTTTTTTTCTCACAAAACCGCTTCGCCACGGAGAATATATATTGGTGTCATATAGTTATCGGAGTTTCATCCAATATGAATTTAATACACGAATATATTGAACAGGTGTCAGAATGCGGAAGGATTTATGTCGAAACGTATTACGAACGTTGTGAGCTGTGATACTCAATCACCTGTACATTTTACATAGAAACATACTCACGGGGAGAGATTGATACTAGAAATGCAATATTATTCGTGCGCGTACTTATGAAAGTACCTACGCAAGAGAATATTGCCAAATTAATATGATATTACATATAAATAAATTATTCATTTGAAATCCGCAATCATTCCCCGCTGGGTCTAATATATGTAAAACAAACACATTTCTAGAAACTACCTGTATGAAGATCAGGTTTATCAATCGAGAGTTTGTTATTTAAACGGTTAAAAAAAGTTGATACAATTTCAATATGTACCTCAAGTCCAGTTAACTGTTACATAAAACACACTACGATCTATGATTACAGTAACAATAAAGAGTACAAACTAAGATTATTCAATGTAAGTTGAGACAACCTGTAAATGTATCTGCTACAAAACATTAAAGTCTAAACTAAAACTGCCACTACTTTCTACGCGAAGAACGATGAATGTTATTCTGATATTTCTTAAATTACTGAATAACTTGATAGCCTGCCCTCAAATGTTAAGTGGTTTATATCCGTGTCCCTCTTAATTCTACTCGACTCTACCATCTTTTCCGCCGAAACAGACATAACACGAACTACTCATACTCACCACCTATACAGACATCTCCGGCCTGCATCAAAGCAAAAATAATTACTTCTGAATGTATCTTTAATTTTATATTTCTACTTTTATTTTTTTTAATGTTAACTAACTAATGTTTCAACTATTATTTTATCTTATTATTGTTCGACACGTATTATGTATGAAAAGGTCCCACGGGCTTTTAATAAATGAAATACAATATAGCGATGAAAGAATAATAAATATTAAGTGTTCTGTTCAGGGCCGGAAGAGAGGCCCGAGCTTAGGGCGCCAACATCAGAGGGAGCCCCCGGTCAGAGACCATTTTTAAAAAAATATTTCAACTCCTCCAATTTGTAGGATGGCTAGGTGTACACACTGAAGACACAGGACTTGGAAAAATATATCAACAATTTTCCTACAGCCCCCACTTCGGAGGGGGCCCCGACTTTGCCAAAATTGTGCGCATTGAGGAAAACGAAATAAGATTTTCATTCTAGAAAGAAATCAAAATTTGCTGTAATGAGCGGTGAACATTTTTCAAGGTTTACCGACCAATGTAACAAAAAGAAAAGGTGAAATAAGTGAGTTTTAAGTAAAGTAAAACAAAAAAAAATGTACAGTAATAAAAAAAACTATCAGAAGTGCCTACTGCTTTGACAAAATACTAATTATATTATATATATATATATATGCGATTATTAATTTGATCCTAACTACAGTTCTGTCTTTACATTAAGGGCACGCGGGGCACGAGTCCAGGGCCCCCAATCTGAGGGGGCTCCAGAACTCATGCTCCTAAACAGGGCCGCCGAGAGGTTATATCAGGTAGGTATAAATAACCGGGCCTGTGATTCGTAAAGGGCCCCGAGCAATTGTAGTACTTAGCTTATAATAATAAAGCACCCTTGATAAAAGTTTGTCACGAAAACGGCGCTATACAAATCACACAATAAATTAAAAGGTTACTTGAAACATAACAAGCATCACAATATTTTTTTACGTAGGAAATTAGCTATTTGTTATTTTGCCCCTTAATAGAGGGGCCCCGACTCTGTAAGGGCACAGAGGCACTGGACCTGTAAGTCCGGGCCTGGTACCAATTAGAAGTTTTCCAAGAAAAATACTACAAAATTTGACTTGAAAAAACCGGAATCATCCGCGTACACTCAATCTGGTACTCTGCATAATATGTATCTTTATTCCTACGTCTTACGTAATGTCGAAGCAAAGATTATCTGAGCTTTCATAACTACCCTCGCAGCAGACAACGCTGAGATCGATCAGCCTCTCGAAGAGGTCCATTGTTCGAGAGATCTCGAGAGGACCATAGAGTCGGATGAGAGATGATACGGAAAGAACTTCAAGCCGTATTACGTCATAAACCTCTTCCCTTATAGGGAAAGAATGTTTTGAGTTTTTTCAAACAAAGGATATACCGGGTCAGCGTTACCCCATGAACAGGTTTCATCAAATAATATTAGGTTTGAGCCTTGAAAATTGATTCATGTCTGGATACGTGACTTTTTACTTATTAAATTATATATTTATGGAAAGCTAATTCCTTTTTTGTAAGTGTTTTGTATGCAATGCCCAACTCACCACATCAAGTAAATACAAGAATAAGTACAATAGATACAAGCTCTAGCTATACAATAATAATAAATTTATAATATGTATATCACCGTTTTTTGTGAAAAATCACCACAAGGGCGCATATAGGAACAATATTAAGTTATCAAAAATAGATTAATTACCAAACGTCTATAGACAACACATAGCACTCTCTTTAGGGTGAATTGCCTTAAACAACAAAAAAAAACGTCTATAGATAGTGTGCAAACTCTGTCATAACTTTCTCTTTATATACTTTTGTCCTTATGAAAAAAAATATTTGTAAAGGATTATATTTTATTTATCTGCTGCTATGTTAACCTTTGAGAAATGGTTAGGAAGCAGGCGAATTCTCCATTTAATGTTTTATATTGTATTATTAATTAATTACTGCGTGTAGCTTGGTTTTCTCATACAAAGGATACTTAGTTATCTTGATAAAATTATCAAAAAAAAATATTTTTTAAATTATTTTTAAAGGAATATTTTAAGCATGAGTTTTTTGGTCCCTAAACAGTTCAGTCACCTAAGTATGCGCTTTTCTACACTCCCACAACACGCGACCTTATTTTTTGATGGTCGATTATCTTCCATTCTTATTATATCGTACAGACAATTCAATTTATATTGGAAATATTCCATCAAAAGCTGCGCTTATTAGAATGTGGCAGTTGGCCACCAGTACCACACTTGATATTGGAAATATTCCATTAAAAGCTGCGCTTATTCAAATGTGGCAGTTGGCCACTAGTACCACACTTAATATTTGAAATATTCTATTAAAAGTTGCGCTTATTAGAATGTGGCAGTTGACCACTAATACCATACTTAATATTGGATATATTCCATGAAATTCATATTGACAATATTACATTAAAAGCTTTGCTTGTTAGAATTATGGCAGTTGGCCACTAGTACCACACGTAATATTGGAAATATTCCATACACTTCCATCTAAAATATTAAATACACTTTATATTAGAAATATGCTATTAAAAATTTCCCTTATTAGAATGTGGCAGTTAGCCACTAGTACCAAACTGATAAACATTCATCACTTTAAAAATAATAATCTCTAAAATCCCTCAGAATCCAACAGCACATTTCTGCAGGGGTGTTTTCTTTCAGAGCAAATAAAGAGAATTCTCGCGGAGGTTCCGTTGCAAGTGGCGGGCTGGCGGGCGTTGCGGTGCAAACCAAGTGAAGTCAGTAGTAACTCATACACTTCATTGAAAACAGCGAGTAGCTCTCTGGCTTAATAATGCATGGCGTGCAGCTCCTTGACGGGGCGCTAACGAGAGTGGTGAGTGAATAATGAAAGATACCTCTGCACAGACCATATCGCATATTACAGTCACACTGCTGCGCCGAGTGCAAATACACTGTTAGATAGGGAGGGCCGTCAAAGCTTCAGATTTGAATACGCCAGGGGGTCTCAAAAGTTCGCATTCTGTTACTGATAATGATAACATAAACAATATTTTTTTAAATACTCCTATTACTTTAAGCCTTATATCAGACGCCACAGTTTTAAAAATAAGTGATTTTTTTTTTAAATTTCACTGAAACAAGTTCAATAATGATAATTTAGGGATATATTTTTAATTAAAATCTGACAAACCTATGTAGATTTTGAAGGCGTTAAAATAAGGATGAAAAATTGAACGATAAAAATATAAATATTAAAACTAATATAAACCGTACTTTTGCTGCTAATCTCCTAATAAATGTATCCGACGTCAATAGTAAAGAAGGATAAAATAGCAAACTGTAAATTTTTGTATTTTTTTTTAATATTGTGTTACTGTGTGTAAAATCGTATCTTCTCCAAACTGAAAAATTCTAATAAAGCTGCGTTTATCCGATGTGACCTGCCAGATAAGTATCTTTTTTGTATCTGTTTGTACACCCTTAGATATAGCTTAGATTTGAACAGCGCCCTTCGGGTGATTTTTCACAAAAACGGTGGCGGTACAAAAATAATACAATTATTATCTAAGCATAAATGATAAAACCCACACATTGCACTCTGTCAAGAAACATTATAAAGACATTCTTAAAATAAAATACTGCCACCTAAATTAATCTTACAAATATCCTTAATTTTCCATAACATTCTTTCTTTTTTTTCAATACATACATAACATATATACATTCTTTCTTATTTATATTTTCTTATTTATAAAACTTATACTAAATATAAATGTCACTTTATTACTACATTAAATTTATTGCATATCTTTATTATTTTCCATCATGCCAACATGATACACACATATATGCGCGTACAACAAAATTAATTATTTAAGTATTTACTCGCTGTTAGTATCTACCAATTATTTAACGAATAACTGCATTTATGTACACTCCCTTCCCGTACACAAGCAAATGCTTCCTATTGAAGAGTAGTAAATAATCTTAGATGTAAAATGATCATCATACATCATGTAAAACATATTGTTAAAAACAAAAAGTATTGAAAAAAATAAATTTGTCTAGTCTATCCTTCAAAAACATCACATACCTACCTAATTTGTATTAGCACTCTACCTTTGTGCATAATTAAAGATTTTTAACAAACCGTGGAAAATGTCGTCAAACCAACAGCAAAAACGTGAATTATATGCAAACCGACCTACTTAAAATATGTTATTGAGGCGACTCACCACGTCGTGTAACATTCGAAATTGGGCTGCTAAAAATAACACTTCTTATGAAGATGGCGCGATAAGGTTTAAATTTACGATTTATACCGACCGCCGGTTTTGATTGAAAATTTTAAAAAAGGATGTTTTATCATGCTTGCGAAGTTCGGGCACAACTAATAAAAATTTTTACGATATTTTTCCAAAGAACTTTATTTTCCACAATACCTACACAACAAACGATAACTGAAAACGGGTTCGTAAATAGGAGATTTTTAACGTTAAAGCAGTTTTAATGGGCCTGATACTATATTTTTCTGGGCTTATAAAAAGACTTAACAAAAACATACACTATTATTTCAAAGGCCAAGATGTGTTCTACTTGCAGTATTTAATTAAAACATCAGGTCATACAATTTTTTTAACCAAAAACACATGATTTTGCCTTACTTCGTAGTGCTTCGCAATAATACATATCTTTTTCCAAAATCAGTCTAATTATCCCCCGTCCGAGGCTTGATACAAGGCCAAAGTACTAATAAACATAAACATAAACTTAAAAATAAGTTTATAGAATATATTATAGTTATACACAACTTTTGGTGACCCCTGAGAAAACAATATCTACCCAAGGAAAAGGAATACGCGGTTATTACGCATAACTCCTAAGTCATCGGATAAATAGATTTCAAGCTTCGGTACAGGTCAAAAAGAAATAATTAATTTAAATTCAGAATAACCCCATCATCTAAATACTTATAGGCAACTTTTCAGTCTTCTGAGAGAACAATATGACAACAAAAAAGCCTCCATAACTCCATACGTCTAGTGCAGTCTAGTCTGGTTACATTTACAGAGCGTGCGATGTTTTTTTCCGTCTGAATTTTGAATGCGCCGCGACGCGACGTGTATACCGCGAGAGGCTGCAGCTTGCGGCTTACAGCGGGTAGTCTAGTCACTAGTCACTCTAGTCCTAGTGCACTCTCATCCCCACCTCAAATGCAGCAGATGAATCTCTAACCCTTCTTCTGCCACATTCTTTCAGCAGGAAGGTAAACAAATTGTAGATAGCAATATTAAAATCATTATTATATGAAACGAACAGCTGTAAATTTTGTAAGTTACCTCGGTAGTCACGTGTTAGCTATAAATCACAGTTGTAAGTCACCAGTTATAAATCTGAACTGTTTAAGCCATTAGTAATAGGCATAATTAATAATAAGCTTTAAGTTATTAGTCATAAGTCGCTGTGCTGTTATTAAATATTTTAGTAATTTGAGGAAAAACGTCATTCCCGCAACAACTGGGCCGAGATCTTTAAACAAGTTTTCTTGAAGCTGTAATTTGATTTGTTAATTAGCGACAATAGATTCATAACGTTTAAGGACAAATCATTTAAATGTTTCTTTTGTAAACGTGTTAATTAATGTAGAAAAGATATTAGTAATTAAAAAAACGGTATTAATATTTGTTGTGCTGAGGAACGTTTGCGCGCCTTTTTTTATACAAAACTTAATTTTAAATTTGAGGCCAAAATACTCACCACAACTGTTTTTTTTTAATTACACGTTGAAAATATCTAGTTCGTTGATAGTACGTTGGATAATATATATTTTTTTTAAATATTCACTATTAACTTGTCGAAAATAATCAAAGTTGCTTCTAAAATCATGAAAAATCGGATTCTTTTATGGCCAATACTTTATAATGTAAAGCATAAATAAATAAGTAATTCTGTGAACAGTAGACCTCGCTTCCAAAAGAGGTATGTTTCTATATAATAATAAATTAAAACCAAAATTCTATCTGAAATCGTAAGGTTTGTAATTAGGTACGGTAATTACTTACTTAATTATAAACTATAAATATAATATTTCATGTAATTTTTTTTCAAAGAGGAAATAAACAATTTGTTCAAAGAAACGTCACCATTTCATTAAGATTTTTTTTAAACATTCTTTAGGCAGATGGTACGTAAGTAAGTAAAGCTTGCTTAAATAATAAAGTGGATGCAGCAGATTTTCGAAACGGAAAGTACAAACAAATTTACAAGCAGTTGAAATATCAAAATAGCTCAAACCCGTGCTAGATATTTGTTATATATATTGATTGAAAAAAAAGTTATGTATGAAAAAAATTAAGAATATTTTTATAAAATCATCTGATTCTGGTGGTCAAAGGGCTAAGGTTTGGTCTGTGGTCGGTGTTATACTATAGTACATTATGCAAAGTGAAGAAATGCCCGGGAGAGAAGGAATTGAAATAGTACCTACCTAGTGCGAATGGCACTTTCTGTTCGGAAAATATGCGAGGTTTTTCATGATATGGATCTTGAGGGTAGTTTGCTGTATGAAGACTGCACACTGCAGACTAGTTGTTAGAAGATACTTGTATATTAATTTTTTACATGAGCTAACTCTCTACCCGTATTTGTTCCAAACTACAATTTATAGTTCCAGCACTTAAGATGAAGCCATACTAAATAATGCAAAATCATACGATTTTGTTTTGAAAATTTGATCGCTTAGAAGTATTATAGATGCTTCAATTAAATACTGCGTGTAGAACATATCAATCTTGGCCCTTAAAAATATCGGTCATTTTTGTATAAGTCTTATAATAAGCTTAGAAATAAATAAATTATAAGGTCTATAAAAAACATTTTGAAGCGCAAACTCTCCTATTTATAAACCTCTTTTCGGATATAGTTTTATTGTTTAATGTGGCAAATTTAGTTTCTTTTATGATAATCGCAAAAAAAAAAGAAATTTACGCCCGAACCTCATAAAATAAAATATAATATGCATTTTTGCGTTGTTATTTTTGACATCACGGCGACAATACGGCAGTCGACGAATTTGTAATACCAAAGTGAACCTTATACCGTCCACCGAAGAACGGCTGGCAGCCGCCCTTATTTTCGGTCACTACTCCTCCGAACGGAGCGGAGAAATGACGTGTTGGGCTCCACGCGGCTTGTTTTCGTGAAATCAATTTAAAAATTCCGTTTTATTACAATAATCAATGCATAAAAAAGGAATTAATGTTTTTTACAGGCCTTTACGAAATCAACGTGTAAAAAAAATTCTCAAATATCTTTTCCAACCTTTTCCGAAAGCTTTTTCTCAAGTATTTTTAAGCTCCTCCCATAAAGGGGCGTGAATTCCGACGTCGATTTTTTCCTGTACTAGTGGATCGCCTTAATGATCACAGGTGACAAAGTGAGTAAGTAATTATTTTTATCGGTCGGTAAGATAAATTTGTATTTTTAATTTAATGCTCCGATCGTGAAAAAAAATTGAATAACCACTGAAGTACTAGAGCAGAACCGTGAAAGATCACGGGATTGTCCGAATCCCTGACACATCAGTTCTACTTTTGAAAGCGACAATTAAAATAATTTTCTGTTAGTATTACATTATAAGCGGGTGCTTAATCGCTTGTCTGAATATTTTTAACACATTCAGTACAAATTTTATAGACACTTAAATTCAAAACAAATTCGAATTCATTGGACCAGAGTTATAATCACAGAAAGACCCACAACTGAAATCAGTATTTAATAATAACATCATACTTAGAAGAATTAAAGTGGGATAGAATGACAGGATTACTGACTTGAAGACAGTTTGGTGACTTAGCAGGGGTGCCCGGGTTCATGGGGTGAGGTTTGTCCAGGTGTTGGCAGTCGATATGTCTGTCCACCTACTGCGTGGCGGGCTGGATCGAGAAAGACTGGTTGAGGGAGATCTTTTATCCTCTAGCCAGAATCTCTAGATCCATCCACTTGCACCGCAGCTGGAGGAATGGATTCATACGTCCGTCACTCCTGGACACACTGACCCCCAGATTCCTACCCACCCCTCATATCTTTTTACTCTTCAGAACTTCCTATCCTTCGCTTCCTTAAAAAGATCCTCCACATTGCATCACCTAAGATGACATAGGCCCTGAGGAAAATTATTTTTCTCAGGGCCTCCGGTGTGGAGCAAATGTAATAAAAAAAAATTGTGGTAAAAGTTAACTTGATATAATGTATACGTATATTCTGTATTTTAAGACAGTATCAGACAGGACTCGTAACTAATGATAATTAAACATGTTTAACAGACATTGTAAAGTTCATTACAACATTTGTTACCAAAGTTGGGAAGAGTGAAGTATAAAGTCGTTAAAACTTAAATCGTTAAACATGTAAGTTTAAGAAAAGGCACCGAAATATTAGGTTCCTCGAGTACGTCCCTTCGTATATTTAATCGATAGATGTATATACATTGCCGACCTTCCTACCAAATAACTTTTTAACCACCAAACATGACATATATTTTGTTTATCAGTATTCCTTACGTCAGCTACATGAAGCCATAATTATCAATGCAGTATATAAGCCGACTTAATAATGAAACAGTATGTAGCATCGAAATATAGCCATTACAAAAAAAATGAAGTGTGCAGTTCACACCTTCAGAAAACTAAAGTAGACAAGAGTGGGGAGGCTACGAAGCACAGCACAATGAGGAGACCGATTATTCTATCTCATTCTCTCGCAGGCTATAAATCCTATCTATGGCCCTGAGAAAAATAATTTCCCTCAGGGTAGGGTTGCCAACCATCCTGTTTTCCAAGGACATGTCCTGTTTTTTGGAGTGTCCTGGGCTGTCCTGGATAGTTTTTAAGCATCGTCCTGAGTTTGTAAAGAGTCCTGTTAAGAACTTATTTTTTTTTAAATTCTCGCGCCACTACTCTCTCCAATCGTTTTGTCACTGGGCTCGCGCCGCGCGTGTGAAGTTGACTCTTTTTTCAGTGCAACATAACTATAAAAATTAGATACTGCTCTTATACATATATAGTCCTGGCTTTAAACCGAAATGTCCTGGTTTTTCTACCTTCAAATCCTGGATTTCAAAGTTTGGAGATGGCAACCCTACCTCAGGGGCTATGTCATCTTGAAGACTGAATGGCCTAATTTATAGATGTTCGTCTCTTTTTAGTGTCGATTTTTCGTTTCATCGAGTTACAAATCACAACGGTGCTAAAGAAGTTTTTACTTCAAAACGTGTAAAGATAGGGGTACTACGAGAACCGGTTAGGCATTATGTAGTTATTAATGCGAATCTTGAAGAGACCCGGATTATATGAATGAGGAAAAACAGATGCCGGTAGCTCGTTCCACATATCGACTTCAACATCAACAAGTCGACTTCACAAAAAGGAGTCGAAGAAACGACTCGTTCTCATGAAGCCATTATCAACTGTAAACGGGTGTTCCGCTCGTGTCCGTCGAGTTTCACGTACATGCACCGGTGCATCGGGGATCAATGCTGCTAACTCCTTAGAGCAGGCTCCATTAAAATACCTACAGAACCGACTCAACATGCCTACATTGCGTATGTGCATTAAAGATGTCAATTTCATGTTGCTTTCTGCAAAAGGTATAAGTTATCTTATTTTAAAGCCATTTAAAAAATATTGACTACGTTAGGAGGGAATAACCAGACAAAACGGGAAATACGTCATTTTTAAATAAAATTTTAGCCGTGTTGACTCTTTTCCACAAAAAAGTATAAATTGATTTCGAAAGATTGTTCTTTTATCTGGTAACTTTATGTTTTAAATTATGAGAAAATATGTTTATTTTTAGTATAATAAGGTTATACCTCAGGTCGTTGGCAGATTTGTTAAATTTTCAAACAAAATTTGGTATTATACAACATACATTTCAAATCATATAATCATGCAGTAAAATAAATCAATAAATTATCTGGGAAAGCCATGTTTCAGAATTTTAATTTAAATATAAATAAAATCATTTTTTAAAAGATCCGCAAACGTGTTTTGTGACGAAAATACTTCTGGTATAATATATTAAAGATTTTTTTACATTCTAATTTGCTTAGACATTATTAAAAAATTGTAAATACTATTTATCAAAAAATAATTACAAAAAGTACATAATTTTAATAGTTTTATCATTATGCATCTCAGCATTTTTTAATGTAGTCAAATAAAGCAATTTTTCAATGAAATAAAATCGATATTGAGTTATTATTTAAAAAAGCTGGTACGGAGAATAATTAATCTTTCTCAATGGAACCGCCCTGTACGATCGTAAGAACATTTTTCGACGAAATTTAAATTCGAATTCTTCGACAACTACTACCAGTCACAATATGTGAAAATCTTCATTGGTACGTATTCAAAATATATGCAGACAAATTTAATTAATCGAGTCCAGTTCAGCGATGGTTTCTACATTGCTGGTTTGGTAATAAACTTTGTTTCAATGTTTTTTTTCAGTTTCCTGTTTCAGGCAATCAGATTTCTGCTTTATAGTTAAGATAAAGTTCAGTACAGTAGGTATATACAGTGTAGTAAGAGTATATACGTAAGTTCAGATACACACGACACGACTCAACGTCAAATGCATAAACCCTCAAGGTAAGCAGGCTCAGGTATTCCAATCATTCTTCCAAAGTTCAATAGAATCCTTTATACCTTAATTTACTATAATTTTGTAGCAAACGAGCGACGCGATGCGCAGTTGTGTGAAATATTAAATTAAATTTTCACTAGAAAGGTTTTTTCACATATTATCATGTTTTCACAAAAGGTTCTCGAAAAGGAAAAAAAACGTTGGATAAATAACGGGAATCAGAATATACAATATTCATTGTGGGGCTTGAAAGATACCTTTATTTGCTCTTACAGAATTCAAAGATCTTCGTAGGAGTTTACATATATTGAAGGTATATCGTAAGTAGACCCTCGTTTTAGTCCCTTATTGACTGACAGAATGATATCCAGACTTCTCTGATCTTAATAGGGTTTCGTGATTTTTGTCACTAGAATAAGCAAGTATAATATATTTAAGTATTTTATCCGCTAATTTCATACTAGATATTCGAGGTGTAAGTACGTACCCACAAGAAGACCTTTAGTGTATCTTTAAAATCAATACCCTTCACAAAATATTTAATATTAGTGCAGAATATAAATTTTAAAATATGTTGTCCTACGGGTAGTAAATTTTTTTGAAAAAATAGCTACCATAAAAGCTTTTAAAGAATCGGTTTACAAGTATCACCTCATAAGTTTTACTTATTGTTGGATATTATGTTTTACTTATTATTTCTACGTATCATTTATAACCTATCTATATTTTTATTACTTTTACATATCTTTTTTATTTATTTATTACATAAGATATATTTATACAGCAAAAATAACATAATAATAATATTTCAAAAGAACTGTAAATATTAAAATGTGTACAAGTGTTATTATGTCCTGTTTGTCTATATTAGTTCCTAGCTAGGCAGATTGCCCGTTCTAAGGAACCAAATGCTGGTGAAAAATTCCAAACACGCATTCTGTACAAAAAAAAAACGTTTTTTTTTTTTTGAAGATTAAATATATACTAAGTTTTTACTGATTGTGCCATTTAATAGTTAACCATGTAAAATTTTAAGTTTTAAATACGAACATTTTTATTTTTTATATTATCTTATAAAATTAGATACTAATAGCTGTAATAATATTCTAATTTCAAATAGATGTAAAAATATATAGTTTTCCTCTCCTCAGCAAAAGCCTCTGCTTTATTAGGAGAGCGTATGAAATATTATGGTATTTGATGTAAACACTAAAAATGTTTCAAACAATAAATAAAAATATCTTTTTTTTCAATTTGCGTTCCAAAAGTTACAAAAGAATCATAAATATAAGCTTCTTGAAAACTAAGACTATGTATAACTATGTTAACAATTATATCGCTACAAAACAACAACAAAAAATATGGATAAAATCTTTTTTTTTAACGTAAATACACACAAAATATACATTCGCAATATTGAATTATATGCTTTCAGATTTAGGTGTCTAGCAATTAAGTATATTTTCTCTTCCATTATCAAAGTTGATTAAACTCAGCAGGGGAAGTTCTCAAAGCTTTCCTTCCGGGGTTTAATTATTTGAAAAAGTGTTTTGATATCCTCCCCGTGAACTGAACACCGAGCACTGGCTGTATTCGAAGCTGGCAATGATATTCCAATTATTCATGAAATATGTACGTTTTGAATCTATCTATTAATATCGGCGCAAAGAAGTGCCTTGTTCTCGCTATTATTAAATGTCGAAGTACGTGATATAAGGGAACTAGAATTATTATGGTAATATGGTATTACCAAAAACCGATTATGGTACATAACAAGATAAGTTAAGGATCAAATAGATTAAATGATTCCATGCCAACTCAAAGTCACCTCATAAAGGTCATTAAAAGCTATGAAAGAATAATTTAAAATAACCGGGTAGGTAACCCTAACCTAACTTAACCTATTTAACCAATTTATAAAATATTTTTTTATCGTCACTCTTAATTACCTTTCTAAGGTGGTTCTGAGTTGTTTTCATTCTGAGTTGGCCGGTCACCAGATTAAATATATTGTAATGATTTGTAGTTCGTTTTATATAGGTAGAACTTATAGAAACTTTGAGGTTAGGGTTAAAGAGCACCTCAGAGCACTAAATGGCAATAGCGATTCATTCACTTAAACTTAATGCTAAAAAAACCAAATTCATCACTTTCAAAATAAAAAATAAGAAAAACTCTGAAGAAAACCTGAACTTGAAAATTCATAGTCAGCATCACTTAAATGAGCATTGTAATTGTCCCTCATTAGAAAACGTTGACCATATAACGTATCTGGGTCTAAAAATTGACCAAAACTTAAAATGGACCGAACACATTACCTATTTAAATAATAAAATTAAAAAACTAAGTTATTTTTTCAAAACTATCAGGAATGTCCTTATTAAAAAAGACTTAATCAAGATTTACATGGCTCTCTGCCAATCACTCTTAGAATACGGTATTATCGGATGGGGCAGTGCAAATAAAAACATACTAAATCCACTAATCAAAACTCAAAAATTCATAATAAAAATTATACTGAAAGTTCCTGTAAGAACTAGCACTGACGAAATCTTTAACAATCTTAACATCATGTCAATTAAAGAACTGTATTCTAAAACTATACTCATTTACATGCATAAGTACAAAACCCAAGAAATGAAAACTTACACATACATTAGAAACACTAGATCTCATGGTCAAAAACATATCCAACAAGTAACTACTAACACAACATTTGGGCAAAAAAGCTTCTTGTATTATGGTATTAAACTTTTTAATAAAATACCACTCTCACTTAAAAACCTCAACAGTATAACATTTAAATCTCAAATAAAAAGCTGGATACTAAATATAGGGAGAACAGAAATAGAAAATATACTGATATCAAATACAGACTAAAACCGAATCTACGGAACTGAATTATAAAAAAAAACACACTTTTATTTTATTTTTAATTACTTAAAAAAATACTACATGATACCTATATGTTTATTACTAATTCATATTAATTTCTTATAATTAAATTATAATATGTAAATGAAATCCTCAGCACGGGAAATCCCAGTGAGGATATCATTATCCTTAGATGTTTGTAAAGAAAGGAAGAAGATATTATTATTATTATTAGAGTTCGCAGACCATTTATTAAAATATGATCATAGCTTTGACATAAATTCAGGTCTTCAAATATTACATACAGGATATAAAAAATCGCAAATCAATAATTTAGAAATTTTAGAAATAAGAAAAAATGTAAATTCCAAAGCTGACATAATTAATGAGCAAAAATTTTTTGTTAACCCTGTTTTAAAAATCTTCCCACTTAACCGGCCTTTTACTTCTAATAGCATGGTAATCCCCAATTCTTCAAAACTCCCACTATTGTCAACCCTTCCCCCTCCTTCAATTGCTTCTCTCCATATGTAATCTATAATTAATTTTTTAACTTTAGTTTACTTTTATTCCTGAAGAAGTGAACATGGTTTACGAAACATGTTGATAGTGTACAAAAAATAAAGTGATGTAAACTAAGTTATTTTCTTTTAATAAATTAAATATATAGAACTCCAATTATTAACAGTACATTAGAAAATTTTAGGGCGAACCTTCCAAGAATGTAATGCTGTAATAATTTCTATGATCTAGAATAGTCAACCCCACGGCCACGTGTTGATTTGTTCGATTTTCGGAACAACTCATATATGTCTTATAGAAATCGTTGTGTCTTCCTCACTATCATGGTTAGAAATATGATCTAAACGGCGTTACAAGAAGAAAACACCGCACTCTATATAACCGCAAATAAATTAAAATTTGAATCTTTGTGAAACCAAAGTTTGCGATGGCAATTCGAGAAAAAATATGACACTATGGGATATTTTTTTTATTTTTACATAAAACGACAAAAAAGTGAGTTGACTATAACGTTTATAAAACATTTTCCTAATAAAATATGTGTGTTTTTTCTGTTATCAGTAATCAGGTTAATAAAAATAAATAAATTTAAAAAAGTTAATGAAATTAATTAATTAAAGAAAACAAGGTAAGCCCTATTAAAACTTTTTTATGTTAACATTCATAATATTTATATACAAAAAAAAATTATGTTTACTTCGAATCATAAAATTTTAACGCTTATTTTATCAAATTTCAAAAACAGTTTTATCGGATGCATTCACAAATATTCCATTTATTTGGATTTTATTGCATAACGGGAATATTTGGATTTCCCGACAAAATAGGCCCGAGGTCTCAGAGTTTAAAACAAATCGTGAAAAGTAACAAATACGGTATTTTCCAAACATGTTATTGAACACAGTTCTATCGAAACAAAGATGAAAAGTCGAAAACCATAGAAATTTAATAAAACCCCTGAAATCACGAGAATAATCGTGAATTGGAAATTCTCTCACTATTAAATACCACAGAAGTTGATGCATAACTTTTGAACACACAAGAGAATATCCAGGGAAATTAACAAACAAACAACCGAAACGTTGAATGAATACGGATAATTATTATTGAAAATGTAACCATCGTGGAAACACTGTAAAGAAACATTTGAAAACGTAGAAGGGAATTCAAAATTCCCTCATTCGATTTTTTTTTAAAGTTGTTCGAATTTCGAATAACTTCCTGTCCTGGGTGGCGGAAAACAAACGGCGCGTTTGAGAGAAAATTTATTGCCCTTTGCAAACCGGAGGTATTTTCCAACTTGTTTCACATCCGCTACATGGGACTAACAACTCCCTTGCTTTACAACTAATGTACGGAGCGGGGCTAGTTCCCAGAACTGACCGTGAAACGTCGAACTTTAAAGATTTATATCTGTTACATCGGCTACATTGAAATCTTTAGGTTCAGAGGTCATACATCGGGACGTGGGTGAAAAGGTTAAACGTAGCGGTACCTGAGTAAATACATACATTGTTACGATACGCCCTTGAAGCGAGTAGTTTCGAGAACGCAGCGAGCCCGCAGTTCGGCCGCCGCCTCTCCCCGCCCCGTATCCTGTTTCCCTTTGCCTCGCCCCCGTGCCCTGCCAATCGGCATTCCCGCTGCGCTCGCCAGAAGAAATCTGAGCGCCTTTGAGAACGCACGCTAGCGGCTCACTTGTAGCCGGCGGACCCAATTCAATGGGGCCGTGATGTATTATTGAAATACTTTTGAGTAGAATCAGTCTTTTGCCACTATAGTTCGGTCTATTTAGACTACGAAAGTGCCTGATGAAGCTGCCACATGAGACGAGGTTCCTGCCAACCTACATGTAAGCTGTATCTTGATTTCCTCCTTAAATGTTGTCCGTAATTCAGTGAAATGTAGGGCCCCCGCGGAAATCACGACTCGGAGAGTTTCGTTTTGAGAGAGAGTCAGAGAGAGTTAAACACTTTAGCTAGGTTTGTGTAATTTGCTTTTCTTGTAATTGAATTGTACTGTAGAAACCTATGTATGTGTTTGAGTTTACAATACATGTCTAAATGATTTAACATTGTTATTATTCTGCTACGGCGGGAGGATTGTTGACCAGTGAGGATCCCGTGGGTCACCGGAGGATGGAGAGAAGTTCCCTAGCCTTGAGCTGCCCACCCCCCTGAATAGAGAGTACCATAGTCCCGCTGAGAGCTAGTCAGGGACGTGTTTGGGCCCTGGTGTTGGTTTAGAAGCCGACATCGAGGCACCCTAACAACTGACGCATCAACGTGGAGCCTGGAATTTTTTTTCTATCCCGGTCACTTTGCGGGACCCTTGTTTGTCGAAATCCTCCCCCTAACAACTGTCGCCCGATCGTTGGGGTTGGAATTTTTTTTCTCTATCCCGGTCGCTTTGCGGGACCTTCCTTTGTCGAAATCCTTCCCGCATAACAACTATTTTGTAAACATTAATTATGCCTTGTTATTCTACAGTGAATCCTGTGAAAAAACCACAGAAACCAATATGTAAATTAGATCCATAACGGATCTGACTGGAATTATAAATTGCATCGCAAGTTGAAACAACGGCCATTTTGAGTACCCGAAACGCCGCGAATCTGATTGCGCACGCGTCACCAAGCGGCGGGCGCGTAGCAACAGTTATTCGCGCCCAAATCCAACGGCCTTTGTTTCACGCGATATTCCGGATTGTGCGCGCAAATGCCTTGCTCCCGCCGATATCCTAACCGACTGTTGCTAGGCTGCGTTTTAAATCCAAACCGTTTTTTTATGACTGAACCGGGATACCAACGGAAATCATTGATTCTGGAACCCCAGTTATTTTGCGAATTCCTTAATGAAAATTTCGGACTTACGTATTTTTATTATTTCTGCACAATATACCAATTGGCCCACTTGTGTCTGTCAAATTAGTACAATTTAATGTTTCTCCAAATGGACAAAATAATGACTTTCTTTCCCCATTGTACATTATAGGTACTGTTTTTTTTCAGCATAAGTGAAAGTGAATTGTGTTTTTTCCCTTACATAAGTGAAAAGTGGAATAATAATAAAGCCAATGACTGATTCCATGAATAAATAAAATAATTTTAATATGGTTGGATGCAATAAACCCCATATTCAGTCATTTTCATCCGGAAGTTTGTCCTTTATTTGCCAGAAATGTGCCTTTTGTGAACTTTAGTGCCTTTCTCAGTGCAAAGTGTTTTGTGAAAATAAAAAACCTGTTTTCTAAAGGTCAGTCCTGGCAAAATTTTTCTAAAATAAATAAATACTTGTGAATTTCACAGTTTTCTCAAAAGTGGTCAGTGAAATACAAAAACCTTTACCACTAAGGTCTTTCCACGCAAAATTTTTTCTCGTCTGCCTCTCCTTGACAAGAATTCTGGTGTCATGTATACAAAACACATTTGGAAGTGCCAACAGTGATCACCAAGTGAAAAGTGCCTCACAAAAAATTAATTTTTGCGCTTTCTAAAGGAAACCCCTGGCCAATTTTTTTTTTCTTCTCCTCACCACCCAGGAAACCCGCAATGGAGGACAAGCAAGCTATTACACCATCCAACTTGGGTACCATTCCCAATGTGCATAGTTTATCCAAAGCCCACTTACAAGCTGCTTTAAGGGATAGAGGACTCTCGCCATCAAGCAAATCTAAATCTATATTGAAGGCATATGCACTTTTATTCAACAAAAAGTACATTAGGAGAATAAATCTCGCCCCCTCCAACGAAAATAATTCATGTTCGGCTACGCAAGTTTTGGATAATCTTGACAAAGAACCTACGCCGCATGTAATGATAAAACAGGACGTCGCACCCATCTTGACACAAGATAAAACTTACGATTTATCCTCTTGGAAAGTCAAATATAATGGCGTCTCCGATGTGCTGGATTTCATTGACCGTATTGAAGAAACGGCTACAATCAAAAACATCCCATTCGAGATTCTACGGAGAAACTTTATAGAACTCATCTCCCCAGAATTAATTCCGTGGCACCGCATCCAAAAGACTAAATGCAAAGATTGGAATAAACTCAGAGCTGCCCTAATCTCTAGCTTTGGAAAAAAGGAGGCCCAGCACCGGATCAAACTATCTCTACTATCTATTAAACAACTAGTAGATGAACCTGTGGCTACATTCATAGAAAGGGCTGAGTCCATCAACATCAAGCTTTCACATCCTGTTCCGGAAGCTGAACTATTACCAGTCATAACTGATGGCCTTTTAAGCAAATACGAGAACATCATCACCTCACAAAAAATTGCATCCCTGGCCCAGCTAAACGAAGTCTGCCTCCTCCTGGAATCGTACCAGGATAGGAAAAACATAAAGAATGTGTCGAATAATGTGGTTGTGCCAAGCCGTTCGTCTGGTTTAAAGCCAGAATTCGACAACAAAAAAGTGTGCTCCTTTTGCAAAAAAGTAGGCCACCTGGCCGCTACTTGTTTCAAGCAAGCAAGACTTCTGGAATCCAAGGAACCCCGAACCTCCAAGAGACACCACTCTAGGGACCGCTCTCCTCCACGCGACGAACTGCGCAACATTTTCAAGAGATCAAGGCACAATGCAGAAAGGTTACAAAACCCAAGCGATGTCAGACCTCAGGTGGATTTCTCCAAGCCCCCACCAAATTTCTACATGAAGAGGCCAAAAAACTAAATAATAACCTCTCAGGTACCCATTCTGAACCAAGGTCTAAAGAATGGACTGATTGGTTATCACACATTAAGTATTTTAACCAGGCCTTAAATGTTTCCTCGGTTTGTTGCAAACAAGCTAAAGATGGGAGACCCTATGCTCTTTTCTCTGTTAACAATGTGCCCTTTTCCGGATTACTCGATAGCGGTGCATCTGTCAGCTGTCTTGGCAACAATGCTCACCTGCCTTTTGTTAACAGTGATTTTAAAATTTCGCCACAAACAACACACCTGACGACTGCGGATAATGTTTCCCAGCCGGTCATCGGTACCCTTGCACTGCCAATTAATTGTAACAATAAAATAATTACAATCAATTTTCTAATAGTGCCCTCTATATCCCAGAATTTCATCCTTGGCGTTGACTTCTGGAAGGCTTTTAACGTTGCTCCCCAAGTATTTAATACTCTTGGCGAAACCTCCACTGCTGCTCAAATTAGTGAGATCCGCACAATAATACCTCACGAAAATTTAAGCACGGACCAAGCTCTCCAACTAAAGGAAATGGTCAATAAATTCGAATCAATATCTTTCGAAAAATGTGGATTGGGTTTGACAAATTTGGTAGAACACCACATTAAAACCAATGGCCCACCCATAAAGCAACGTTATTACAACTTAGCCCCCCAAAAGCTTAAACTTTTGGAAAAAGAACTTGATGAAATGTTAAAAATGGGTGTGGTGGTTCCCAGCAGAAGTGCATGGACCAACCCAACTCTTTTGGTTTCTAAAAAAGATGGCTCCGCACGTTTCTGTCTCGACAGTAGACGTTTAAATTCTTGTACGGAAGCTGACGCATACCCCTTACCTTACGTCCACGCGACCTTAGACAAACTGCGCAACGCCAAGTTCATCTCCTCTGTTGACCTAAGCAAAGCTTTTTGGCAAATACCTTTGGACGCAGAATCGTGTGAAAAAACTGCTTTCGTTGTACCTGGTAGGGGAATGTTCCATTTTAAAAGATTACCCTTTGGTCTAAAGAACAGCCCCGCCGAATTACAAAGACTGATGGACAAACTCTTCGGTCCTGAAGTCGATAACAGCCTGTTTTGTTACCTTGACGACCTCATCATCGTCAGCGACACCTTTGAAAAACACCTATTAATGTTGGAAAAGGTTTTTCAACAACTCAAGTTCGCTGGTTTAACCATCAACTTGAAGAAGTCTGAATTCTGTAAGTCCCGTTTACGTTATTTGGGATTCATTGTCGACGAAAAAGGTCTAAGAACAGACCCCGCTAAGGTGGAAGCCATGGCAAATTTCCCCCGACCCAAAAACGCGAAAGAAGTCAAAGGTTTCCTTGGACTTGCAGGTTACTACAGAAGATTCATCAAAGACTTTTCCACAATTGCAGCCCCCTTAAATAAAATTACCGGCACCCGTAAAGGTGTCAGCAACTTCCGATGGTCTGCTGAAACTGAAGAAGCGTTTACAACTTTAAAAAATGCCCTTCAAAAAGCCCCCGTTCTGAATTGCCCGGATTTTGCACTCTCTTTTACCCTCCACACGGATGCCTCCAACGTAGGAATCGGTGGAGTCTTAACTCAAGAATTCCCAGATGGCGAACACCCTGTAGCGTATTTTTCCCGTACACTAAATAAACACGAGAAAAACTACGGAATTACCGAAAAGGAGTTATTGGCTGTATTGGATTCTGTTCACCATTTCCGCGGTTACATAGACGGTAGCAAATTTACTGTAGTCACAGACCATAGTAGTTTGAAATGGTTGATCTCTTTAAGTAATCCCTCCGGTAGACTCGCTCGTTGGGCCTCCCGTTTGTCTCAATTCAATTTTGATGTTGTACACCGTAAAGGCGCGGACAATATTGTTCCTGACGCTCTTTCAAGAATTGAATTGGCTTCATTAAATGTTGACACAATTGCCCCCCCTCCACCCACAAAAGATGAATGGTACTTGAAAATCTTCGAAGGTTGTAAAAATAATCAACAAAAGTTTCCTAATTTTATCATAAAAGAAGGACAACTATACCGTAATTGCAAGGTACCACTATCCATCCTCGAAGATTACTCTTGGAAACTTGTCGTTCCCCTCGAAGGAAGAGAACAAATAATAATTGACAATCATAGTGCTCCCGACTCTATACACCCAGGAACTTTCAAGACGTATAAAAAGATTTCCTTGAAGTATTACTGGCCTGGTCTTTTCAAACAAATTCGCAATTACATCTCTAAATGTGAAACTTGTAAAGCTTATAAACATAGCACGGCAGCACCTGCCGGCCTAATGGGTAACCCCAAACGCGCCGACAGACCCCTACAGTCATTGTCAATAGACCTCGTCGGACCTTTTCCTCGAAGTTTTGCCGGACACATGCACATACTTAGTGTAGTGGATGTTTTCACCAAATTCTGTTGGATCTTCCCTTTAAAAAGAGCCAATGCGTCCGCCATCATCAAACTTCTGGAAAAACACATTTTTATACCTTACGGAACACCCAGAACCGTAATTGTTGATAACGGAAAACAGTTTATTGCCCAGGAATTCAAAGAATTTCTTGCCAAATACGGAATCAAGGACATTTATTATAACACCTTGTACACTCCCCAAAACAACACTGTCGAACGTTACAACCAAACAATCAACACAGCTCTAGCTATTCTAGTTGATAAAGATCAACGCACTTGGTGTAAAAACCTAGATAAAATTCAGGCCGCTATGAACAACACTGTTAACCTGGCCACTGGTTACACACCTTTCTTCTTAAAACACGGTATGGAACAAGTCGTCCATGGTTCTCTACATAGGGACACAAACTTTCCTACGTCATCCGCCACCACAAGCAACCCTACCGCAGACTATGCCCATCGCTTGGAAGAACTGTCGGCCATTTACAGTGAAGTCACTGATGCTTTGCTCCTGGCTCACCAAAAGAGTGCGGACAGATATAACTTACGTAGAAAACATGTCACCTTCAATACAGGAGACATAGTTTGGAGAAAGAACAACACACTTTCCCAAGGAGCCATGTATTTCTCTGCTAAGCTGGCACCACGTTTCGTGAAGGCCAAAGTCCTAAGGAAAATATCAGACCTAGTGTACTCCTTGTCTGACTCATCTGGAAAGCACATTGGTAATTACCACATTAAGGACATTGTAAAGTCTGGAAGTGAGGAGTCAAGTAAAACTGCCCCCACTATCTCAGCAAACTTAAAATGATCCAGTATGTACCACATTTTTTCGTAAGCTTACAGAGTCTTACTACGTCAGGCGTGTATTGTGTCAATCACATGCCCATCGTTTCGTAAATGAAACAAGTTGTAAATTATTTTGTAAATTAATGCGTACTCTCCTTGAAGTTACTTTCAAATGTTGTTTTTGCACTGTTTTTTCTTTCCCTCACGGCAATTTTTTTCTTTTATTTTTTTTTTTTTTCACCTGTTCTAAAACTGATCACTTTGGAACGGAGACACTTTTCGAGTTTCAATGTTTGGGAAGTCGCGAGCCCATTTATTGTCTCAACACATACACTACGCAATGTTCATGCCATGTCATACCCTGCCTTGTCATGTAATTTTGTAATTTTTCTCCTATTTTTTGTTGCATTTTTGTCGTGTGGAAAGGAACTTTCTCACCTGTTTATTTTGTTCATGTAAAGTAGTTGACAATTGCCCATCGGCGTGTCGTTCTAGAAGTCGGGTTTTGTAAATTCCAAAGTGTTAAATTCCGACTCAGAACCAGTTAACTATTTTTACAATTTTTTCCTTTCATTTTGTTCATCATGAGTTGTAAAACCTTCCGAGGTATCTCTAGCATGAAAATCAAACAGTGGTTACTTACATAGTCGCCCCTCGTGTATATAAGTTTTTTTCAATTTTTTCCTCTTAAATTAAAAATTGATGGCGTCCTACCCAAATTCATGCTCTTGTACCAAAATTGGATATCGACACGTCCATTTTGGAACTTGTATTTATAAAACCAATGATTGGTCTTTATAACCCTGTATATAAATCAATTTGGCTCGTTTCAACTAAAGTACGTAAAACCGAATCATCCGGTCTTTGGTTGTTATAACAAAGCCACCTTTTTGTTATTTTGTTTTTTGCTTGTACGTTACGTATGTCTTATATGACACGTTTCAACCCTACGAGACAGGTTAAATAAAACCTTATGGTTATCCTGATTTTGGAATTCACAACTTTTAGGTGTTCATTTAACCAAGTATTTGCAACCCAAATTGCACATAACCTGGTATGTTTGTAACTGCACAAAGGGTATGTAAAACCGTAATTGGTCCCTTTTCTTTGGTCTTCCTCACTGCAGGTTGCCACAACAGACAGTATGTAAAACCATTATAGGTCTGTCTTTGTTTTAAATACTTGGTGTAAGTAGAATTATACTCTGCCATCACCCTTGTATTTTGTAACACATGAAGTAGCATCAAATTGTCTATCTTCTCTGTCGTACGCTCTTGGGCTACGGAGTTAGTTAATCTAACGAATCTTTATAAAATGTGTTAAAATCAAGCATCATTAACGTTTATTGTGTTGTATTTAAACGTAACCCTGTTACATTATAGGAGAGATCCTTAGAACATCCACCGTTATAGGAGGGATCCTTAAAATACCTGCCACGATACGAGAAGTTCGTCATAATCACTTTTGCTCATAGCTAAATGTTATTGAGTTGGTCGTGTGACATATTTGTCATGAGTACCACCCTTTCTGTACAATCTATTTTGGTCGTGTGTCATTCATTTGTCATGAGTACCGTTTTTGTATTTTGGTCGTGTGTCATTCATTTGTCATGAGTACCGCTTGTATGTATAATTGTGTACAACCCTTGTACACGAGACGTGGAGACGTTAAAACACTTACCGTGATTCGTGCGAACGACATAATATCGGCCTTGCCATCTTCTTTAAGAGGCATTGTATAAACTCTTGACTTCTGTCTATAATTGAGTTTTATCTTGTATGTACTTACATGTTTTTGTACACTATACGTGGAGACGTTAAAACACTTACCATGAGTCGTGCGAACGAAATAATATCAAACCTTTTGTGTGCGATCTACGAAATGTAGTCCACAACCCTTTGTTGTCATTCAACGCCAATGCCCGTGGACCTCCTGTTTTTTTACTTCTTTGCAAAAAGGAAAGAAGCCCAGGAGTATCTACTATCCCAAAAGGACTAGTTTGTAGCTTCACTGCTAACTATGGGGCATAGTGCTGTGGGAGTTAATCGATTGAGCACAAAACCACCCAACTCGTTGTCTGGGGAACGGATAAGAAAACCCCCAGGTTTGTGAAATTGGAGCAAGGGTCTGTCTTTTCTCACAATCACGCAGGAGTTTTTAAAATGACCCCTAATCTTTTGCCCAATACACGCAAAAGATTAGTCTCTTTGTTAATGTGTATTCAAATTTCTCCTCATCCTTTTAACAATTGTAAAGAGTCAGGAAATCTGCTGGTTGATCATGTTTCATTCTCACATGGAGTTTGAAGTGGAAATTAGTCCAGTCTCTAGCAAGTTTCGTCACTCAACTCCTTTCCTTTTCCTTTCCTTTCTCCTCACCATCATGTTCTCAGGTATATGTTATGAAGAGGAAAATCTGTTGTTAACCATAATTCGCCCTCACTGGGAGTGCGAATCGGTAAACTAACCAATTATCAGCAGGCTTTCTCCCTCACTCTCTGCATATGTCTCACCTTTTGTTCTTTTTCTCAATTTCACGAAACACATTCATGAATGTTGGATATGTACGATATGCACTTGGCGTACCGTCTGTCTCCTTTTGACAACCTTTATTCATGAATTGGTTTCTCTGCTTTTACCGTGACTCATTCACGACTTCTTTGTCTTGTTCGTTGAAATTCTACAAAAAATGTTACCACCTTTATGTTAACATAGGCCATGGAAGGCCGGTTGTTTTTTAACCAAGACATATTGTCACTCGGCAAACGCCAAGTCATCCTGGTAAAGGAAAATGTTCATGTAATCACAATTTAGTTAGAAAACTCTCTCTTCGTCACTCTCTGGGTCGGTGGTTAAAACTTCGTTTATTTCATTATCTGGACACATTTTGTTTCTCTCCAAACCTTTTCTTCATTGGTCCCTAGGCAGGTAAACTTCAAGAATTTTGCTCTAATAATAATTTCTCCCGGATTAAAAAGAAGCCCAGGCGGATGTCATCACCAACAGCCAAGCTGAGCTCCACTTCCTGACAGCACGCGCTGTGGTTACTAGGTCCCTCCTGCTGCCATTTTTCTACGCATTTGTTCCTGAAAGCACAGACCATACCGCTCATATGTATGTTGTTTTGTCGTGCCACAGCAAGTTGAGTTGTCCCACTATACATTATGACACTCTGAACCACCTTTTGGGCACGCTAGCTCCTAGGTTTGTTCTTACTCTTGCTATCAATGCCAACCATGTCGTCTCTTGCGCTGTCATGCAGTGACGCATATATCGTCATGTGTAAACCATCATTACCTTGACTTCCAGTATTCGCTGAATGCGTACCAATACAAGTTATGTTGAGCTACATTATGCTTCAATAACCATTATATACGATCCGTGTTTACCTTAATAACACTTTAGGATTCGTACTGGTATGTCTGCAGACACTGGATTCTCCTCCTCAATGACCTCTGTAACCATAGTCGCGGCACAGCAACCACAGTCTCCACTTCATGAACTTCGACGTCTTCGACAAAACCAAGTGTTTTCTAAGGCCCAAGTGTACTTTTGAGTGTTATCTCAAAGGGGTCTGATTACAGTGATAATGTAATCCTTAGAATCTGTGAAACCACGTCCTCCTCTTCGAAATTCTCCGAAACCAAACAAATCCACGCTTCGCAAACTTAGCTCCCAGACCAATGAAACTTTAGAATCACACAGGCATTTTTGTTCTTGTTTTTTTTGTTCTTCGATTGTACAAATATGAATTGTTATTTTTCAATTGCATAACCATGTATTGTTATTTTGTTCAATTGCATAACCATGTATTGTCATCTTTCAATTGCATAATCTTGTATGTTGTTTCACACCATGTACTTTCACCAAAACTGTTCTTTTCCAAACATTGTATGTACCCCTCACCCATTCCCTACAAACATTGTGACCTAAACTATAACATAAATTGCATGTTCTAGCTAGGCATCTCTCAAGCAACGAATCTCTCAAAAACCCCAATGGAAGTTTAAGAGGATTTTTTTTTCCTACAGCTCCATTGCCACGTCGCTTTTTTTCCAAGCGCGGGGGGAAGTGTTACGATACGCCCTTGAAGCGAGTAGTTTCGAGAACGCAGCGAGCCCGCAGTTCGGCCGCCGCCTCTCCCCGCCCCGTATCCTGTTTCCCTTTGCCTCGCCCCCGTGCCCTGCCAATCGGCATTCCCGCTGCGCTCGCCAGAAGAAATCTGAGCGCCTTTGAGAACGCACGCTAGCGGCTCACTTGTAGCCGGCGGACCCAATTCAATGGGGCCGCGATGTATTATTGAAATACTTTTGAGTAGAATCAGTCTTTTGCCACTATAGTTCGGTCTATTTAGACTACGAAAGTGCCTGATGAAGCTGCCACATGAGACGAGGTTCCTGCCAACCTACATGTAAGCTGTATCTTGATTTCCTCCTTAAATGTTGTCCGTAATTCAGTGAAATGTAGGGCCCCCGCGGAAATCACGACTCGGAGAGTTTCGTTTTGAGAGAGAGTCAGAGAGAGTTAAACACTTTAGCTAGGTTTGTGTAATTTGCTTTTCTTGTAATTGAATTGTACTGTAGAAACCTATGTATGTGTTTGAGTTTACAATACATGTCTAAATGATTTAACATTGTTATTATTCTGCTACGGCGGGAGGATTGTTGACCAGTGAGGATCCCGTGGGTCACCGGAGGATGGAGAGAAGTTCCCTAGCCTTGAGCTGCCCACCCCCCTGAATAGAGAGTACCATAGTCCCGCTGAGAGCTAGTCAGGGACGTGTTTGGGCCCTGGTGTTGGTTTAGAAGCCGACATCGAGGCACCCTAACAACATACATAATTCAGTACCTGCTTAGCAAAAGGATTGGAATCCACTAGACTTATTCAAAACCGACATTATTCCCCAAAACCTTAAAAAGGATATCGCTTGTGTTAATTCTTTGTGATATTTTAATAAATAAGTGGAATAAAGTTATGATTTTCTATCAAAAGTAATATATCACATTGTATGATCGAAACATTTGTTCCTTCTTAAATAATGAATTTATTATTAAGGGCCATTAACCAGCCAACGGCCGAGAATTCAAATTTCGTCGAAAGATGTTCTTACGATCGTAAAGGGCGGTTCCAATGAGAAAGATTGTTTTATTCTCCGTACTAGATTTTTAAAAATAATAACTCAATATCGATATTATTTCATTCAAAATTTGCTTTAATATATACCTACATTCAAAAATGCGGAAAGGCGTGAAGATAAAACTATTAAATTTATGTACTTTTTGTAATTATTTTTGATCAAAAGTATTTATAATTTTTCAATAATGTCTAAGCAAAATAAGATTGTAAAAAATCTGAAATATATTAGTTTGTACGTGCGCAAATAAATACACAAACGGACCAATTTTCGTCAAGAAACACAGGTACGTATATATTATTTAATGATGTTATTTAAACTAAAATAAAAATTCTGTAAAATACGTTTCCCAGATAATTTATTGATTTATTTTACTGCATGATTATATGATTTAAAATGGATGTTGTATAGTACAAAATCTTTTTTGAAAATTTAACAAATCTGCAAACGACCTATGGTATAACCTTAATATACTAAAAATAATCATTTTTTCTCAAAATTTGAAACACAAGTTTACGAGATATAAGAACAATCCTTCCAAATCAATTTATAATTTTTTGTGAAAAAGAGTCAACACAGTTAAATTTTTTATTTAAAAATGACGTATTTCCGGTTTTGTCTGGTTTTTCCTTTCTAACGTAGTCAAAATTTTTTAAATGGCTATAAAATAAGATAACTTATACCTATTGCAGAAAGCAACACGAAATTGCCATCTCTAATGCACAATGTAGGCATGCACGCAATGTAGGCATGTTGAGTCGGTTCTGTAGGTATTTTAATGGAGCCTGCTCTAAGGGGTTAGCAGCATTGATCATAGATAAAAGAACAATCCTTCCAAATCAATTTATAATTTTTTGTGGAAAAGAGTCAATACATCTAAAATTTTATTTTAAAATGACATATTTTCGGTTTTGTCTGGTTATTAACTCTTTAAGAACTTGTTCGAAATTTTGTGTTAACATGTTTGTTGTAATGTTTTTTAATGCGTAACATAATTCATCAACCTTCCCAAACATTATCTCCCCTCTTTTCCTTCCCGTCTTAATATACTTTTTTTATTTCACAACATTCCCTAAAAAATGGGAATGCCATAAATCGACTGGTTCTGAATAAAATCGACATTGTGCGAAATCACACCAAACAAACGTTTTTATTAAACTCCAAGTTCAAAGTTGGGCAAAGAAATGCGAGGTGAAAGAGTTCAAGTTCTATCAATTCTGGAGAAGTAATCAATTTAGATGCTCTCGCAGCTATTCGCTGTTCTTCGAAATAATTTTCAGGTTACTGGATAATAACCGTTTAAGGTTTAAATGAGAATTTCTCTCACGATGAAAAATGTGCTCATAAAGCGAAGACTGCCAGGAACATTAATCTGCAGGGCGGGTGACAGTTCGGCCTGGATTTCTGAACTGTATTTTCCTCCCGTCAAAATCCCCAAGGATCCTGGCGGGGATTCGCCCTCTGTGGCAACTGGCAGGAACGATTTATTTTAAAGCAGACTGCAGAACCAACATAAAAGAAGAATAATTGAACACTGTGTTCATATTGTGTAAAGTGAACAACAGATAAAGCTAAATTTATAATATAAAACATTATCTTACAAAAGCATAAATTCTAAACTCTTAGGCATAAATAATATTGGATTATTGGTTCGTAATTTTACAGAGTTTTGCTGCTATGTAAATTGTTTTAAAAATAATTCAACCTTGATTTTGAAACACATTGACATTTTTTTAAATTAAGGTTAACGTCACGCACGTTATAATCTACGCATTCACAGATGGCGCCAATCAAATTATTTTAGGTTTTTAACGCTTTTTGCACGTTACGCTTTAAAATATTAAGGTAAATGAATTGCTCACACCCGTACATATTTAATTAGAATATAAATAAATAGTTTTGTCCCCAAACAAACCCAAATCTTTCAAGAAAGGCTGAAAAATTCCATTTTGTATCGGTGACTCAATCCAATATTGTATTTTTTAGCCTTTCTTGTAAGATTTTGAATTGTTTATGGACTAATCTATTTATTTAAATTCTAATTAAATATGTACGTGCGCGAACAATTAATTTACCCTAATATTTTAAAGCGTTATGTGCAAAAAGTATTAAAAACCTAAAATAATTTGATTGGCGCCATCAGTGAATGCGTAGATTATAACGTGCGTGACGTTTAACCTTACAGTGTATTTTATTGAATACTATCAATCATTTGGCTATTATTGGACCGATACCGGTGTATAAAGTTTTGCAGGTTTCAATGTTTATTTCTGGTGGAGTTTATTAATCATGCAATTTCGGCCCTAGATATGTGAATATGTGATTTTATTAACCATATAATTTCGGTCTCAGATATGTGAATATGTGATTTTTTAACCATATAATTTCGGTCTCAGATATGTGTATTGTGTATGTATGATTTTATTAACCATACAATTTCGGTCCCAGAAGTGTGTATACATGATTTTATTAACAATATAATTTCGATCTCAGATGTGTGTATTGTGTATATATGATTTTATTAACCATACAATTTCGGTCCCAGAAATGTGTATACATGATTTTATTAACCATATAATTTCGGTCCCAGATATTTTATTAATCATATAATTTCGGCCCCAGATATGTGTAGGTACATTGTCTTTCGATGCTTTGTCCTATTGCTTTTCGGGACCAGGAGATCCTTTCCGCAATATGTTTTAGATTCTTTAGGTTTTTGGGTACACGGAAAATAACCTTTTTATAGTTTTGACGCCAAGAGCTCATCGCTAGATAAACTATGGTAATATTGGTGACCAAAAAACCCAGAAACATGAAACTTCAACGTCTCCTTTGAAATGGCATTAAAAGTGATTAAAATTGGTTAAATAGGTTACGCTAAAGAGGTTAACGAGGTTTTTGGTGACTCAAGTATTTGCTTTACTTGATCGTGATATATCTTCATGGGATAACCCCACGTCCTCCCGCACCCACTTGCTCTTCATACATATGCGTAATACGAATAAATTAAAAAACCGTTGGAAAAAATCGCATTAAAATGTCATACATAAAAACTCTTGGCATAACCCAACTCAAGTATTTGCATCGCTTGATCGTGGTTTATTTTCCAGAACTATGCTTATGGGATATTTTTCAAAATGTTTGAAGTGAAAACTTCTTTAGTACCGTTGTGATTTGAAACTCGAGGAAACGGAAGCAAGCGACACTAAAAAGAAATAAACACATACATCTATAGGATTTCGCCATTCTAGTTAGCTTGGTTGTGGGGTCTTTTCCACATTCTCATAATATTAAACTTGCACCAATTTATTATATATTTTCCGCTCTCTTTCCAGCAATCTCCAAGGAATCTCGTCGAGATAACGACGCTGTTCTTTAAAATTGACCTGACGACTTTTCCTCACCTCCAATCTCCAAACAGTCGGAATTTTTCAAGCTTGCTATAGTAAAACTACCAGAACTTTAGTAGTCACTGGCTAACAATGCTGGAGAATATAGTTGTATTATTGATGTTAACTGTATGCATTAAAACAATAAAACACAACACGATTCTATTGAAATAACATGGAAATTAATAAAAGCATCAGTGAAATGAGGAACATTTTTCACACCTTAGAAAATGCTTCGGGTAGACGAAGAGATACTTCCATGAATCTTAATATAAAAAAATTAATGTTTCTTTGTTTATCCGTTCTGCGTTCCTAAACCATTCATCCGACTGCGATGAAACTTTGGTGATTCGATGTGCGTATGCTCGTGATGGTTTCTATATAAAATAGCAAGCTCTGGCATTGAGAAATTATTTCCTTTTGTAGAAATATGTATATGTTGTAGAAATATGTTTATATATATATATATATTGTCCTATTATCCGATTGTTATGATTGGTAAATTATTGGTGAATTGTTGCAGAAACGCCCGCGATGGTTTCTATATATAGAAATAGCTATATATACCAGTATATATTAATAATAATAATAATAAAAAATGGTTGAGTATTGGAGAGTTGAGCGCAGAAATAGAAGGCTTTATGCTTGCCATACAAGATAGAGTCATTAATACTAAAAATTATAGGAAGCATATCATCAAAGTTGCAAATCAAATTGATGATTTATGTAGAAAATGTTTGGCTTTTCCGGAAACTATAGAACATATTATATCGGGATGTTCTGTATTAGCGCCGTCCGAGTATACATTTAGGCACAATCAAGTTTTAAAAATAATTCACCAAAGTTTGGTAATTAAACATAACTTGATTGACTGCCGTAATGTACCATATTATGAATATGAACCAAATTCATTTTTAGAAAATGAATTTTATAAAATTTATTATGATAAAACTATTCTGACAGACAGAACAATTAGTCATAATAGACCCGATATAGTTTTACATGACAAAATTAAGAAAATAACTTATATCATTGATGTTGCTATTCCAAATTCTTGTAATATTCAGAAAACAGTTTCTGAAAAAATAAGAAAATATACAGATTTAGGAAATGAAATTAAAAGAATTTGGCATTCTCAGACTATAAAAATATTACCATTTGTTATTTCGGCTACTGGCATTATACCTAGCTCTCTCATTCAAAATTTAGGCGTATTAGATTTGTCAAAAAATTTGTACATAAAAATGCAAAAGTCGGTCATTTTAAATACATGTAGGATTACGAAAGATTTTTTAAATATTTATATTGAGGGATCAGTAGGATTTATCGGACCAGTTAGGATTTCATCAGAGCCGAACCCTCTGATATGAAAATATCTGGAGTCGGTGAAATATTTTCCCATTATGTTTCTGGTGGATTGACGTATTGTTCTTGTATTGTTTTATTCTTATATAGTGCACTTACATTGCGTTCATTTACTAGATATTCATTTGTGGAAAAGTGTGTGGAAGGGTTTAGTCTTTCATTTGGGAAAGATTCAACCCGGACATAAAATCTGGAGCACCGTAAAAAAAAATTGGATAATTTATAGAGCGCCGTTTTTGTGAAAAATCACCTCAAGGGCGCTGTACAATTTATTCATAATTCTTAGGTTCTATCTAATTTTAATATTTACAAATGGATACAGAAACATACTTACCTGCAGGTCACTTCCGATAAACACTTTAATTAGAAAGTTTGTGCTTGGAAAAGATACGGCTTTGCACGCGGAGGGTATTATATTTAAAACACTGGACATTGCATTGCTACCCCCATCACTATAAGAATTACATTTTAAAAGATTAGTGGCAAAAGTGGAGTTGATAATATCAAAATATGTATTTTAAAAGACTGGAGAATTTAGGACTCTTTAGGGCTGGAGAATGTTACTGAAATGACCTTTAAAAACGCTTACAAATAGTTTTTTTTTTTTTTTTCCCTACATTTTTAGGTTAGTTATTTACAGTGTCGCGGGCATTGAATGTGAAGGTGAAAGAATATTATATATATACTGGTCAGCTCTAGCATTATGAAATTTGCACCAAAATTTTACAATATGTGAGGCAGGGGTTCTTTGGTGTGCGTTTCATTTAGTTCAGCAGCAGGGAGGGAATCTGGGAGGTTGGGATAGGGAATGAAGGAGGGGTAGGGTTTTCCGGGAGGGGGGATAAAAGTGAAGGGGGAAAGCGGGAGGGGAAGAGGAGGCGTAAGGAGAACGAGGACGAATGGGAAAAGACACGCAGGGAGAAACAATTTCTTTATTTAAGCGGCTATGCATGCCGGGAACTCGCTAGTATTTTATAAATATTCCTATTTTTATCCAGTTCTATGAATAAACCGTTATATAACGTTCATTCACAAATACAGGTTGTATCACCACGTACCCGAAAGATTTTATAACCAGCAATTTTTAACATATTTGTAGTAAAAATGAAGGCGTTATTTTACTGTCCAAAGATTTTTTTTTTTAAATATTTTTTTGCCATCATATCTCGCCAGCGGGTACCACCACCTAACGTCCTAACGCATCACGTGAATCCGTTCCAGCATCACCCTACAGGCGAGAAATAGCGCATATCATGTGATAAGTTGCGACGCCGACGTGTAGCAGTGTCATCAGCAGCGAGCGTCATGGAAACAAAATTAATATTTTTATTAAATAAAAACAAATCATATTTGTACACACCACTTATTTTTTTTCATTACTTAAAATGACGCCACAGCCCCGGGAACCTTTTATTGGATAATCAACACCACTGCAATTGGTCGTTACTAAGTGGTTCGCTACGTTTGTTGACTTAGAAAGGGTACCCGTATTCATAGAGTGAGGTTTGTCTAAGTCTTGGCGCCACCTCCAGCCGGACTCTCAATACATTCATACGTCCATCAATCCTGAACACACTGACCCTCGGATTCCTACCCACCCGCTCATACCCTTTTCCTTTCCAGAACTTCCTCACCTTATTTTCCCTAAAAATACCCCTCACACGGCATTCCCAAAGAAGAAATAGGCCCTGAGGGAAAATATTTTCCTCACGAACTCCTGTGTGGAGCTATTAATTTTTTTATAAAAACGTCAAAAATTGATACACCATGTATAAGCATAAATATACGTAACCCGTGTGGGTTTACCTTTTCTACCCTAATCCTTGCTTTGTTACTTTAAGAATCCTTGTATTTTGCGAAACAGGGGGCTACCGTGAAGATAATAATATAACTTTCCTGGTAAAATCCCATGAGAGTGTGAAAAATCGGCACCTTTTGTATTTTGAGAGAAATGTTTTCACGTCGGAGGGCAATGGAGAGTGTGTGGAGGTTGTATTAAAATGCCTACAAACCCAGCAGTTAACTGACGAGTTGAACCAAAAACATACTAACATTCACGGAAACACGCGTCTTGAGATTTCAATTTCCCATTTTTCAAGGATCGCGGGATTGTGAATTATTAAGGATGTTCCATTATTCACAATACAAACACCAAAAAACAGTTACTTTTCTTGGTAGTTATGTTGAATATAGTGTAGCTACAAGTATATCTTGTATCGTGAATCGTGGCTCCCTTATTAGGCACAAGAGCTCCTTTTTTCGGATTAGGTATACATGACCATTGAAGACCTTAAATATAAAATTTTGTAAAATATATATGTATACATGTAACTTATATGCCTTATATTACAAAGAAATGCAAGTATGTACCTATATCATAAAATAGCTATACATCACAAATACAGTGTAGATTTTTTATCAACACTCAATCTTCAGAAAGAATACAACCGACAACCACCTAGACCGCCTAGCATGGTGGTCAAATCCTAAAATTATGTAATTAACAAAAGCAATGAATAAAGAAAAATTAAAAAAATAAAATCCATACCAGAATCGCTCTCCAATACATACAAAAACATCTTTTAACCAAAAAAAACTATTTATATCAGGCTCCACTTACGTTTAATTCTGCCAGCTTATATTAAGGCTTCCAACTCCTTGATAAACAATATTTTTAAAATGTTTAGACGTTTATGTTGTCAGAAAATTGGCTAATATTTTTCATCCTTGTTATTTTTTAAATAATAAGATTTTTATATAAGTCCCAATTGGTTAAAACAGGGTGTTATCCTAATGATTTTAATGTGAGTCTTTGAGTGACACTTTGATTCTAGGTGGAAAAATGATTTATTTGTGGTTCAAATGTTGTTACAAATTCACTCAGAAAGTATCTATCTGGCCACTCATGTAATTTTTTTTTTTTTCATTCTCCATGTAATATTTGGTGTTTTTGTATGTAGTGATTCATTATGCTACTTCACACAAATTAATACATGTTAACCTCAAAACAGGCAATTAGTCCTGGTGAGGTTGATGTTTTTAATGTAAAAAAAGTGATTTATCTAGTGATAAGTAAATAAATATGAAATTTGGTTGAATCCCAATTTTTTTAAAACCATGGAACGTGTAGTTATGTTATCGTAAATTCAATAAAATCAGAATGAAAATTCTGTTAGTGTATAGTGTATTGTATCGATAAACTGTCATAACACATAAAATAGGTGTTTCGGTATGATGTCTGTCAAAATAATAACACAAAACGTAATTATTTGTGACAGAAATCTGTCAATTAGAAACATCTATATTGGTGGAATTATTAAACGTGACAGTATCGATACAAATAATTGCGATTGTTTGCTGAAAATGAAAAGCTGACGGAAAAATAAAATGTACTGAATTATTATTTGTTCTCGTTATTAGATTTAAATTTGTACACAATAGCAGCCATGCCCAATTGATAAATTTATAGACCGTAAAAAAGTGATAAAAGAAGAAAAAAAGTCAATAAATGGGGAACCTGGGCAAATTTACTTTACAAAAAATTAAAAAGATTGCCTGAATAGTATTAATTGATAATTGAAAAATAAAGAAGATCAAGAAAATTGGCAAAATACTCTACCCGCGTAGAGAACTTACGCGGGGACGCGGTCCTTTTCACACAAATATATAAAACAGCATATATTCGTACTAGATGAGTATTTGATGTACCTTTTGATTACAAAATTAATTTTTCAGTTTGGTTTGGTATTTTGTCCTCAAATCCAAATTTAAGTATTGAATTTTTTTAGAGTAGCTTATCGCACAGGAAGCCTAGAGGAAAATAATTTTCTTCGGGGCCTACATCATCTTTGGAAATGCTGTGTGGAGGGTCATTTAAAAGAAAGGGAGGACAGGAAGTTCTGGTAAAGAAAGAGGTATGAGGGGTGGGTAGGAATCTGTTGGTCAGTGGGTCTGAGAGTGACGGATGCACAAATCCATCCCTCCCACTGCGTCGCAAGACGACAGGTCGAGAGAATTCTGCTGGAGATGTCAAATGTCTTCCTCAGCCAAGTGCAGTAAGTGGGCAGACGCATCCGCCGCCAAGACCTAGACAAACCTCACCTCATGAACCCGGGCACCCCTGCTACGTTACCAAACGTAGTGAACCATTTAGGGTGACCTACGGCAGAGGTGTTGATTATACAATAAATTCCCCTAAACTGAATGAAAAAGTGCGTGCCGCCATTCCTCTTAATGAGAAAAATGGCAGAAAGTAGAAACTTTTCCCTTTTATTTTTAGTCCACTATTGTGAGTAAAAATTTTCCCATCTCTCGGTTAGACGATTTGGCGATCGCTGGCTTAGACAATGGTACGTATAATATACTTAATATTATAATATATTAAGCGCTGTACAACTTCTTTGTCTACGGATTGAATTCGAACGATACATCACGGGTGAAGGTTTCAACTTTCAACCCGATAAATTTAACATGATGAGCTGTCACTGTCAAAGTTCAAAACTGTTCCATCCGACAGCTCCATGCAATAATAATTCTTCGGAGTTTTGCAGTGAACTTTGCGCCAGTGAATCAAATTCGAGAGATATGTTTTTTTTAAATACAATTCTCTTAAACGAATCGACCGGCAGAACAATGTATCATTTAAATCTCATTTCAGACTGGCAGGAAGTAAATAAAAGGATAGCGTGAAGTCCTATCTGCCTTCAAGATTTATTATTCATACTTGTTTGGCAAAATATATCTTCTTTCGCTGGAGAAGTTTCACAAACATATATTGTTTTTGTAGAATGAAATATGAAGTTTCTCCGGTACAATTTAGTCGAAACAAAAGCCTTTATTGAGTACCGAATTTCATATGGGTATGTGAGGGAAACATCATCAAAAAGGGCTTTTTACTATAAAACGATATTACATATAATTATATCGTACATAGTCTTTTTTGACGTAATGTAGCACAATTATCGTACATAGCCCTTTTTATGATATTTCACGTAATAGGTACAGTAACACAATTATCTTAAATAGCCCTTTTTATGATATTTCGCTTAATAGGTACAGTAACACAATTATCGTACATAGCTCTATTTATGATATTTCACGTAAAAGGTACAGCAACACAATTATCGTACATAGCTCTTTTTATGATATTTCACGTAATACAGTAATATAATTATCCTACATAGCCCTTTTTATGTTATTTCACGTAACACAGCAACACAATAATTATCATACATAACCCTTTTTCTTAAACGACTTCGAAAAGGAGGTGGTTATCAATTCGACGGTATTTTTTTAACTTATTTTTTTTATTTTTTTATGTTTGTTACCTCAGAACTTTCGATTGGGTGAACCGATATTGATGATTCTTGTTTTATTAGAAAGCTGGTGCTTCCCGTGTGGTCCCATTTTAATTTGGTCCAGTTTTGAGAATGGGATCCATGAGAAAATCATATATGTCTTAAATTTGCAATAAGTATGTGCGCGACAAATGGACGAATAACTCAATATTACGCCAACATATTTCAATGATTCTTTTTTTATATTTAAGTAAAACTTCTTTACGCACGCTCGTCACTAAAAATAAAAAAATAAACAAAAAATTTAACAAAACAAAAACGACTTAAAAAAATGCACTAAAAAGTAAAAAATAATTTCGTACGATTGTTATTTTTGGAGTCGGTGTCAGCCAAGATCTCCACATCTCACCTATAACTACCATGTATGTAGTTACCTTGGCTGACACCGAGTCCAAAAATAACAATCGTACGAAATTATTTTTTACTTTTTAGTGCATTTTTTTAAGTCGTATTTTGTTTTGTTAAAATTTTTGTTTTGTTATTTCATGTAGCACAGTAATAGAATTATCGTACACAGCCCTTTTTATATTATTTATAAAATTGCCATTTCGGCGTGGCAAATGTATAAATATTATCTTCAAAAATAACATATATTTTTTTAGAAACTTATGTGTTTAAAATAAATATTTTATGAAGCGGTAGAAATTCGGAATGCGGGAGATAATCATATTCTCCTTGTACTATTTTCTCCATTCACTGCTAAGGAGCAGCCAAAATCTTGTTCATATCATAATCTTGTTAATGCAATATTTTCGGATTTTTTCTGTATTCCGGTCACACACAATATTACAGCGCACAGGCCACGCCTCATTCATCACATTCCCATGCAGTAGCTTTCACAAGTGAGTTTTATATAGAATAAAAGATTCTAGCATTTCACGAAAATGGTTGAAAGCAGGAATATGGCGTAAGAGCTTTTAATATAATAATAAGACGTTTTCAGTCGGCCGGGGATGGAATCCGGAAGCGTGTATGGCGTGGGCTGGGGCGGGAGTGGGGGGAGGGAGTGGGCGGGAAAAGGGACAAAAGCGTTTTCCCGCTCTGTCAAAGGAACAATGGCGGGCGCGAGAAAACCGCCGGAAATGGAAATGGCCAACACATCTACCGGCGGCTAAACAAGTTAAACTCGACAAAACAAGTTAACAAACAACAAAAAATGCGGGCTTATGAGCACTCGTAGGTAACCTATTTTAGGCGAACAATACGGGAAAGTTAAATAATCTTTGTGTTCTATTTTATTTACATTAATGACCTCCGTAATAGACGGATAAATTTCATGTCTCTAGAGTTCTCTGGACTCATCGAACCAGATATATAAGGTGTCCTGAAACTCTTAGCGCAAACGGAAATTGAAGAATCTACTTCACTTTGCAAACCCAAAAAAACTTCCCTCAACCAGTCCCTACCGATTCGACTCGCGCAGTAGGTGAGCAAACGCATTCGCCGCCAAGACCTAGACAACCCTCACCCCATGAACCCAAGCACCTCTACTAAACCACCAAAGTAGCAAATCACTTGGGCAGGAGTGTTGGATATCCAATAAATGACTCTCGGATTGAAATTATAGGTTAGGTTATAGTAGTGAAAGAGAGGTCGTACGTAAGTCATTGACGATCGTCCTATTCCTTATCACGCGTCTTGTATGAAAACGAAAAAGTCAGAAGATACTAGAACGAGATGAAGAAGACGTTGTGTATGACCTCCCTCTAGGGCCACTATAGATGAAGGTTCAAACAGCATTTTTTATTATTATAAAATTTTATCACTTTTATTTTACGTATCTTCATCATTAACAAATAATATAAAACCCCATATAAGCGTGTATAAACGGTATAATAAATAAATAAATATTTATTGTAATAAGTATTTTTAAAATGTAAAATAGAAGACCATTTTACCATTAAATTAGTTCAACTACCGTAGTTCAATGTGTAATTGTCAAAGGTATTCATTTAGTCGTATAATTTTAATCCATTAGCTTACAAATAGAATTAAGCTATCGTCACATATTAAGCCTTTTACAAAGTGGTATTCAAAATTAAGCACCACATTAGAGACCTTTCGGAATGCAGGAGGAGTTGATCGCATTAGAGTTTCATCCAGTCTAAAAAGGTTGAAATTGTCGTGGAAATGTCTTCATCCCAGGAATTGCTGTAAATGTGATGTCACCGGGACTCGAATAACGACTTTCCCATGCAAAGACCCCCAGGAAAGTCTTGAAAACTAGTTGGACACCGGTATATTAGCATTTCATACAAGCTTCTGAATTTTTGGGAGGCAATATCAGAAAGTTATACACAACTAAGTTGTATGAGACCAAAATTAAAATTACGTCAATTGGAAAGTGTAATAAAATTATTTTCAATTTATTGGAATAACTATGAAGGTTATATACATCAATTTATTATTTCTGGGGCTTAATGCTAGAATTGCCTATGTCAATTTTTTGAATCGCCCAGGGATGAAGATTGTGTATCGATTTCTTTGGGTAAAAAACAATGAATTAAAATGTTGACTTCTACATTAGATGGGTCACAATTTCACCAATCTAAAGCCATAGATATTCATAGGATTCAAATAATGGAGGTTTTTAAGTTATTTCCAGTACTTAAATCAAATTACCAAAACTGACATACTTGTAGCATTAACCCTCAGATTTAATTATATAACAAGAAAACAATAATAATTCTGATTCATGTTTAGATTTATTAAATTATCTTTTTCTCAACCCCTAGTTTACCAAGAAATTCACCATGGATTTGCTTGTAGATTACAACACCTGCCTCGATTTTATGGTATATTTAAACTTCAATAATATTCCTAGCATACCAAAATATAGGTTATTCGCTTTGTAAAGAACTATTTGTCTTTATATTATTCTAGCTTGTCGTTTCGTCACTTACAAACGTGTAGATTTTATATCGAAACGTCGCAAAATTCCATGACAAATGTCATAATTCCGATTTTCAAAAGTCGTAGTATTTATTTACAGGAAATATTATATCCTCATATTACTTATTTTTATTGAAGAATGCTTATTTATCTGGAAATAAAATTAAACTCTAGAATATTTTCGTTTGTCTTCCTTATATTAATATTTTATAACATTAGGCAGGTAAACACGGAAAAAGCGGAGATTTAGCAAATTATTCTAATTTCTTATTCATTACAAAGTTAGGGTCTATTTTTTTAGTTAGACGGGAAATTTCTAATGATTCTAGCCTATCTATCTTTAAAGCGCCCTTGAGGTGATTTTCTCACGAAAATGGCGCTATAAAAATCATCCAATTATTATTATTATCTAGTTTAAGGTCATAAGTTCTACACCGTGGCACTGGCAAGAACGAAAATTGTGTATTAGTAACCTTGGAGGAATAATACATTTCCTCCAAGTTGGTAACGCACAGATCACCAAAAATTGTTGACTGTTGATGTCACAAAAACATAAGAGCACTACAAACAACTCTTCACCATTTCAATCAATTGTTGAATTAAATTATTTCTTTATGAAGAACATTGTAAGTGATAATATCAACAGAATCTCCCCAAAAATGGTAGGTACAGAATTTTGTTTATGTACCTCTACTTTTGTAATTTTACAGCTTTCAGACAGCATTTTCATTATTATCAGAGATACATAATCCGCAATTTACAACGCATTATTAAATTGAAACTTCGGTTGCCAGCGGTTATTGAGGAACTAAATCGCGATGACGGCTGTAAAACGGTAAATGTTTATGGACGCCATGGGGCGGTTTATTCGATCGCACCGAGCGCGGGGCGGGGCCCGAGACAAAGTCGGTAGCTCCGCCATTAGGCGGGAAGGCGAAGATATTTTAATAATTCATTTTATTGCCTTGTTCGAACGTGCGCCACTCTTCCTCTGAACCCGACAACTAACTACATAAAGTAGGACGAATAATATAAATGTATGTCACGTCACATGATCTTGCGAAAAGTTGGTATTTTGTTTTTAAATTGATTATTTACAGTAAGGAAAAGAGACATGTAAGATTATCGGTTTTGTATTCTAAAGTTTTGTCAGCAAATTATGCCACTTTATTCAATACATTGAAAATCACCTTTCGAACGGTCTTGATTTGGGTATTGAATTTTTTCAGCAAGTATTAGTAACATTGAATTACTTGATGGAATTTTCAAAATATTACCATCAATTATTTTAATTTTGGTTGTGGGTCTGTCTGTAATTGTAACTCTGGTTCTGTACTCGGAAATGTTTGAAATTTAAATTTATTAACGGTAATTTTTAAAATTGGAACTGATTTTGTCAATAATTCAGACAAGCGATAAAGTACCTACAATATAATAAGTACTTATTTGTACTAACATGTAGGTATATATACTAATACTTACAATATAATATATTAAATGAAAATAATTGATAGTTGAAGTATAAGATAACACTAATAAAGTAAACGAAAATATGAAAGAGAACGAGACAAAGAAAAATAGAAAAAGAATAAGGTCACAACTGGGACACGAACCTAGAACCTCTCGTCTAACCGAGACGTGCGTGTTTACCAATTCAGCCATTGCCACCTTCTAAAAAACCATCACAAGTCATAATTGTCAACCTCATATTTTTAAATTTTAGTATTAACAATATTATTTTCGATTAATGTTTCCATTTCATTGTCCCATTTGCGACCATTATCTTTTTCTATTTTTATGTCATATTTTCGTTTAGATTATTAGTGTTATCTTATTCTTCAATGATATATTACATTGATGGGAATAACCATCAAAAATTTAAAAAGAGATTTGTTCTTATCAAAAATTAAAAATAATTGAACTGATGTGTTAAGAATTCAAACCATCCCGTGAATTCTATAATGGTCTGCGCTAGTCATAATAATAACGATTAAGTAGTCCCCATTAACTACATGTTAGTAGTCTAATCGGTAATTTGAGGCTTTAAAATCTTATTATCATTTAAATTTTAGTTTTGTTAATGTTCACAGCTAACATAAAGTAAAAAATGAAACAACAACAATAATTCAGAACTTTAAAACAACAGTAAAGAACTTGATGAAGCAATAATTAAAGAACAATAAAAAAATAAAGAAAAATATGTACGAAAAAAAGCATTGCCGATAAGCTGTTTTTTTTAAAGGTTTGTCAACAGTGGTTAAAGCGCTCACTATTACAATTACATTGAACATCAAGGTTACTACTATCACTAATTAAAGACAAACACCTATATACCTAATATAATTAATATACTTTGCTCGTCAACGTTCTAAGATAGTTTTGATTCATTTTTTGTAAGGGTTGTCAAGCTTGACAATCATCTTCACCAATATTCGATATAAATATTTTTTCTGTTCAGAAGAGAATCGAGCTAAAAACTTCTGACTATAAGCTGTTATTTAATCCGTCGTTAAAACCCAACAGTACGTTAATGCTCCCCACTCTTAACGAGGTGCCTAATTCAAAACATCGTCTTGGAAACCCTTGTCTGCGTACAAATGTTCCGGGGGGTGTGATAACAGAAGTTGTGGCAGAAGTTCATTCCGGTGATGAGTGGAGGGCGTGCGGAGCCTGAATCTACCCCAGCAATATCACTACTGGTTTTACTGGAAGGTAGAGTAAACTGTAATAACTTGGCTATAGTACCTACCTTACTTGGTGATAGTTTATTGTCTAAAACCGAGTAACCTGTATTCCTTTTTGCTTTCAACGTCATATATATGGGACGGGCAATAATTCTTTCTCGTGAATCTTACTAAGGGCGGTTGAAAAGTAATCGGCTTAGGCAATAAATGGCGACACCAGTGTCAAATAAATATTGTTTTTCATAAAAACCTAACCTTCAAATGACTTCAGTAAAATTATCAACAAACTCTACCATTTAGTTTTTGTTTGACAGTCATTTGAAAGGAAAAATCGTCAACATTTGTAAAAAATATAGAAAATCAAATATTGCGCGGTGATGAGATACTTGTTTTGAAAAAGAAAACGAACGATTACATCAAAACCAAATTGTACGTTGTTTAAACGGACTCTACACCTCCGATTCAACAATGAAATATTCGACAGCTGAAATTATATGCGTTTGCAAGAGTACTTTCGATGATGAGCGTCCAGGACGTCCAAAAGAGCTCACCACACCAGAAATAGTCGATAAAATCCATGGAATGATAATCGACGATCGACGAGTGACCAAGTGGGAGAGAGCTTTTATTATTTCTTCAGTAGTTTATTGGTGCTGACCATAGAACATTAATTCTTAGCCTGTGGTGCTAACATTATTTAGTAAGTAATCTGTATTACAAGTGTCACCAAATAAGGAAGATCATGATTTATAATATATTGGTATTCTTTTGTTTTCTTGCTTTCTTAAGTCTTTTTGGTTTTATGAATCATATTCCTGTTTTAAACAATACTTCACAGATGATTTAATTTTTATACATATGACCTGAAATATATATAAAATGTACTGAAATAAAAATCATTCACCAACTTATCTCATTAAAACAGATACCTCAGTTAAGTCCTGCATTTTAATCTGCAAAAGTACCCTCTATCCTAACACATATTTTTGGATCCTTCCATATATTTGAGAAAGAAAATTATTGGCTTTCACCTAGCCTTTACATATATTCGTTGAAAATTTGTACTTTTTTTAAGACACCTTAGTATCACGAAGTTACCTCACTCTACTCTACTATTGGCACTCTAGCGCAGGGTGTGCCTATCTAGTATCTAGGGTCCACATATAGCAGTGATATAATACCGCGTAGGGTTGTAAATATATCATTGATATGAACTGTTTTTGACAATATACGAACTTCTCGTGACACTAAAATCAAAGGGCATAATCTCGTACTTAAATCCCTTTCACAAAAACAAACTTTTGGTCAAAGAAATTTTAGACACTTTGCCAAAAAGCTATATAATCCACGTCCACTGGCCATCAGACAGAACACAAATTATTTTTAATATTAATCAGACACCGAGTCTTGAATCATCAGCCAAGATTAAATATCAACGATTTTATTAAAATCTTTGTATCCATTTCCAATGCTTCTAATGAGGCGGGCACAGCACATCATCAATGTAATTTAATTAGTAAAGATGAATAAAAAAAGTTTAAAAAATAAATAAATTAATAATTGATTCTATTACATGCTAATATTGGTTTTATTACAGGTATCACCTTAGTGGGTTTAATTTGATCATGAATGGATGTATTATTATATTTTTATGTGTATTGAAAAAACATATGTGAAAATAAGGTTAAAGAAAATTAAAGAATTTTTGAAGACTGTTCCTCATTATTTTTATATACCAACATTGCTACCACTATTTCAATGACTTACCGAGGCGTATTGAGATATCTTAACAGACTATTCGATATTTGCTCATTGTAAAAATATATAACGCATTTACCAGTCTTGTGACCTTTATTCCAATGTCTTACATCTATTTTGAGGATTCCAGAGTGCTAATCCCCGATTCCCGCCACACTGTCTCGGCCAATGGTTTCCGGCAGATTAAGGCTGTGGGGGGAGGGAAGTCGCTGCCTTATCTTAATGGACTCCCTAACATCTGGACTGGCAATAAGTCACGTTATAGAGAACTCCATAAAAACATATGTGTTGGAACATTAGTTTAAGTAGACATTTCTAAATAGAAATGGGGATACATCTAGTCAACAAAATAAAATACAATCGTAATATATTTTATTTTAATCCAATGTTAGAACACGTTCAATTTTTCATATGGCTTGCCAAATTAAGTCTTAGAAATATGAATTAAAATAATTTTTTGTGCAAAATTATACTCTGTCCCTTGAATGGATTTAAAAAAATGTTGTAATGATATTAAATTTTATGAATTTCAAGGGATAAAGTCTGGTTCGCACGGGTTGAATATTAATTAAATCGATAGGCACAATTAGGTTTTGTTGTTCGATTTTATGACAAGCGAGATCAATTAGAAGAACTTTATTAGGTCGTTCGGCTTTGTTACGAGGGTAAAATGATTATTATAAGCCATCATTATTGACGGGCTTTTAATCGTTATTTTCATAATCAAAATAATTAAAAATACGCAGGCACCCGATATTGATCAATTTAAACCTTTTGTAAATATTTCAAGGTTTTATTTGTTTTGCGGATAACAGCCGACATACTTATAAGCAATAGAAAATGATTTAAATAACACTTCCATATCTGTGGTGTAACTTTTGTTAACAACTAGTTAACCTATTTATATTTCCCCAGTATTATACACTTATACAGGTACCTAGTCTACCTACCCCTCATTTCGTAAAAAAAAAACGAAACTGTGAGTCACAAAATCGTGATAAAGCTTATTCGTTTGAAAATGATGAACCTTTTGTTTCCGTCTGTCTTTTCATAGGACGGCGATAGTAACATTATTAGAAACATTTCATGAAGAAAATCATCTTCACGAAAATCTTATTCAGGTAAAACACATTTTTGGTAAGCGCCGAATTAATTGAAAATGAGATATAACAAAAAAATAACCCCATTCAAAAGACCTAAGAAATTGGGAGACTTATTCCAGGCACATTTACCAATGATTGTCTAATCCGAAAGTCGACAATCGCACGTAAATTTCCAATTCAGAAAATCAGTCTCTCAGTACAAATCCAAAATCAAAATAGGCGATACACGATGTCAAGGCAGTGTAAGAAGGACAGATTACGAAATCTTGATTAACTATCTCGATCTAATGGTCAAAAAGTACTAAATCAGTGGCGACAACGGTTTCAATTCAAATCTAAATGAAAGACATTTATATTTGAAAGCGTCTGTGCGTGGACCTGCCGCGTAACCTCGCTCTGCCAGAAGAAAAAACAAAAGGCTTATATATATTGACCCCTAGAGGTTGCTGTAATAACATAATACATAATAGACGGATTGAAAAAAGAACCTCATGAATTAAAACGTCTTGAATTGCAAGCTTTACTTAGGAATCTTTCCTCCAGTGTTTATTTAGACTGCTTTGTACAACGTATTTGACTTTTAGCGCCGATCTTGAAAAGTTTGGGATAAATTAACATAAGCAAAAATAACACTGTGAAAAACCAGTGAAATAATCCACTTACACAATAAGGTTTGAATTTTCCTTTCGTAACATTATTATATAACCAGTGTTCTTGAAATGGTTCAATTTTGTGGGAGGGTGATTTTTTTTACAAGATGCTTTGATTTGATCATTTGTAAATGTTTATTCAAAAAACAAAAGTTGCCAATATATATCTAAATAATTATATGAACAACAGTGAAGGATAAAATTAGATGGCTTATAATAACCGCTTTGTAATATAATATTTTAGAAACCTAAGTAAGATAATAATCATCTTAACATAATCTTGTCAAAAAATAATAATATACACTATTTAAAAAAAAATACATGTTTTTTGCAGGGTGGCTCTACAACAGTTAAATGAAACTTTTCGGAAGGCGATATAGCTTTCACAAAAATGAAAAGAGAACTCAGAAGTTAAAACTCAGTTAGGTATATAGCCGCACTTAAATTTAAAATATCTAAGAATATCCGAAAAAACTTTATTTTTAAACTATTAACATGTGTAACTGGATAACAAATACATGTATTTATAAAACGATTATTTTTGCAATATCAACATTTTACGAACTGAAAATGGCCAAACTTTATATAATCTCCTGTTTGTTTTTCAATCAAATTGCTATTCAAACACATAAACAACTCCTCGATCAGATAAAGTTCGCGTTTCAAACATTATCTTGCCTACTTTGATTTATGACTTAGCGAAGCCACATCTAAACAATGGCCAGTCCAATAAAAAAACGATACCATCAATAACTCAAATCAATGAACGTTGAGATTTTCTAAGCAATGCGTTAGCGTGCCGAGTAGCAGGAAAAATCTTTAGTTACCGCAGACACGCGATCTCTGCAGAACTGTGGAACTATAGAACTGTAGAACTGTGGAACCCCTGAGGTATTCCGTAAGTTTCCGTGGAATTGCCAACCTGAACGCGAAACACCTTGATTGGAATTCCAAGAAGCGGTGTTTTGGTTTCCCATAAAGCTATAGGGTGCAACACAAGTTTTTGTACTCTTGAAAACTCTGTTAAAAGAAAACTACGAGTCGATTGAAAATGAATGCTTATTTTAATAAAAAAGTCAATCTTCCCTTAAAAATGTGTTGTCTAAAAGTCTAAAATTCTCGAATTCAGCACCAAGATTTCAATAAATTGACACAACTCTCTTCGTTCAGTTCCCCCACAACACCAAAAATGTAAAAACTTATGGCGTATCCTATATATTTCAATATTTGCGGGAATCAAAGCGCTGTTCCGGAGTTTGGCCTAATTTTGCAAATTTATAAGCTTTTTAAAATCGATCTTCAATAATCTGAAACCAATTAATATAAATCTCTGTTTTCAGAAAGCTTTTTCTTATTTAAACTTATAAAATATTTGATCATATATAATACACAGAAGAGAGCTTCCGTTAACTTAAGAGGTTAAGAGGTTGCAAATTTTAATACTCTAATGATCGAAATGGAATCAAACGTTTTGATGTTAAGGTCCAGCACTAAAAATTACCCTAAATATCACTTTGTAGTCTGCTAACTCAGCAATACTATAAATCTGTAAATTCTCTATGGATAGTTAGGAAAATAATGTGTAAGGCTTTCAATGACAAAATCCCCAAACCATAAACTTTTAAATACAAATATCTGTAAAATATACAGATTGAAAACCAATTTACGCATTTTTAGGTATTTATTATAGAATTTAAAAGCGTACATTCTAATAACTTGTTTTACTAGAAACCTTGTATATTTACCTAACGATTTGGAATTTATAGATAAATCATTTGAGTTATTTCTTGAATTAGTAGATCATAAAAGTTGTGTATTTTTGGGTGCTGACCAACCAAGAACAATCAAAACATTTTTAAAGACGGCGAGTAATTAGTCGAACACTTAAAGAGAAATTAAATTTATAATGGGAATAAATATGAATAATCGAAATGGAGATCCGTTTACTACATTAAATTATTTAGAATCGTGCATCAAATGAATACTAACATTAACAAAATTAATCATTCATGACGCCCAATAAAGTTACATAAAACGCCAAACAATAATTTCACGACAATCATTGGTAAATAAACCAAATAACGAGAGAGAGGGTGGAGGGTGGGTCGAAGGGGGTTGAACAAAGAAGTTTTCTAGTTAATGGGCAGTTCGCGTGCTGATCTGAAAGCTGATTTGGAATTACGTTCACAAGAAGCTCGCCAAGCAAATACACGACCCATTTCCACGCAACAAATAATATTGTGACGTTCTATCGTGCCTTTAAGATAAGGCTTTTGAAATCAGCCCATCGATATTATTAAGCGTTTAGAATAAATGCTTTTAAATATATTAATAAAAAGGGAATACATTTAAGTAATTTTCATTTAAATAATGGGATGATTTATCAAAATCGGGGTGATAGAAGAATGTTAAGGCAGGAAGAAGTTTAGCAACAAATAATGTAATTATTATAATAATCTTATAGTGACCTACAACATCTCTAATATGATCAGGATTACAGGAAAGTTGCGAACCGAGTAAAAAAAAAAATATTTTTTTATTTATTCATCGCTTTGATGATTACATAATTTGTGGATTTTTCGACCACCATGCTAGGCACATGACCGTGTTATGGTGGTCGATAATCTAACTAACCAGTGAGCCATTTCTTGCTGGTTATTAGATTATTGGAGTTGGTAGATAGGATGAAATAACTTATATCTATTAAATGTATTGGAATATCTTTTGAATGTCGCACACATCAACAATAATATTTAGGATGTTTAAAAAAATTTGAACAATTCATCAAATATGTTAAGTTAATTTTCACGTCCTGAGTAAATTCTATTATTCTGTTATTATTTCAGTTTTATAAAGAAACTGGCCTGTAACGAGATAATAACAAAACTTGAATAGAACTTACACAGAATGTGGAAATTAACTTAAAATATTTGATGAATTGTTCAAACAGGACTACCTGTCCTTAGTCATTTGAAGAAGATAGTATTAATAAATCTAAACGAAATATTAAATAGAACAAGACGTTCAAATTTTAAAAACACGTAACAATGCAACCGTGGTTCGAATCCAGGACCTCTGCCTTACCGGGACAGCGCTCTAACCTATTGAGGCCTGATTATCTTATGTTATTTATGCATAGATCTCATAGCTCAAATTACCAATATTCATAAGTATTTCTGGGACGTCTCCAACAACCACTCCAATAATTTCTTCGCCGCAGTCAATAGGTTTTCAACCGCGATTCAATTTCATTCCAACTCAATCACCAATCACCAATCACTCAATCGCTTCTGTATTCAGTTCACTTCCGCCCTTTCTCTACTAATGGCCATGGCTCACATAATATACCAAAAAAATACATCACATATTTTGTTAATGAAATCAGGTTTACCGATATTTTTTAAAAATTATTTTTACTATGGTTTGACCACCCTTTATTATACATATTCGAAAGATTCAAAATTCAGAAAACTCGTGTTTCAAGTTTACTGTTTCTAACTAAGTTTGTTTATAATATAAATAAGCTTAAGTTTTGGCAAGTTGCCAGTGTTCGTATAAAGCTGAGAGCATGTTTTCAGACGTATTTCCACTACGCCAACACCACCTTTTTACAAGCACATATTTCAACGTGAGAATATTCTCAGAGCACGTTAAACAAGTCATTATTATTTTACAGTCATTATGTAGACACGTAGCAATGATCACACAACAAGAGGAAACCTTTTGTTGTCGTAAAAAAAGAGGGCATATAATTTGCCAAAAGTAAAAGAGCCATTTTACGTTTAAAGGCCTATAAAATGGCATTTTCACAAAAAAGTTCTTCGTTGACTCGAAATGATTAAAAATATTTTTACCCAAAGATTGCAAAACATTTTATCTGATGATATTATGTCATATTTTTCGCAAATTTTCTCAAAAAACTTTTAACAACATTGTAGCCCGCTAAAGAATTTTTCAACATTATAAGAATTTCCCAACAACATTATTTTTTTGTACGGGATTCGGGGGTGAAACATTTTTGTGACAAGGCATCAACAGGCCCTACTTTTTCTATACAATTATGTGGGGCTGTTAAAACAGAAAGCCTCTTTTGAGTTCGGGAGGCGGAAAAAATGTTTTTCCCATTATTTTAAAAAACAGGCAGTGACGCGCTCTCTCCGCATCCGGTTCCTGATTCGATCTACAATATTTAAACATGCTTTTTTGTCGCCCGTATTTTTACAGCACAACATTGTTGTTCGAAAGCGGAGCTTTAAAAAAAAAACATTTCGTGTTAACCAAAAAAACTTTATAATAAAATGAGAACTTGGGAAATCACATAGTTCACAAGGTTTTGTTAAAATGCAATCAAAGCTTGGCATTTGACGCATATGCCTATACCTTCCTCTCTAAATATTGTAAATCATAATTACTAATTTTAAAAACTTTTAGATACTAGATCAAGATATGTAGATATTCTTCAACGTTTAAGACAAGAAATAAGACAATTTGGGAGGCAGTTATGGGTACCGCCGGCAACCATTTATTGGATAACTAACACCCCTGCCGTAGGTCACTCCAAGTAGTTCACTACGTTCACTGACCCCCAGATTCTTACCCACCCTCACACATTTTCCCTCCCAGAATTAACTCTCCACGCTTTTCAGCATCCTCAAATATGACACAAGCCCCGAGGGAAATTTTTTTCCACAGAGTCTCCTGTGTGGAGCTAATTAAAAAAAAAAATAAGAAACATCAAGAAATTTCCTAAACGAGAAATAATTGTAGTATAAAAAAATCGGCGTTTTCTTGGCAAATCACTGTTTTCACCAAAGATCCCTTACTCTACCCCCACCCTTATTGCATAATTTATTATTAAAAAAATTGTACGGGAGATTGTTTCAAGAAAATTGCGGTCAAAAAAATGCAACGGTTTCGTACGGTCTTTTATTTTGTTGGTAAATAGTCGGATTAGTCTAGTCTAGACATGACAATACCAGCTAACTTGCCAAATTTACTGCAATATGACGGTAATAATCTATAACTTCCCACCCCTTCGAACACTTTGAGGACTTTAAAGTAGGTGGAGTAATTTCTTATCCGAATGTCACTTGCGGTTTAAATACGTTTTTCAATTCAGAAAATGTACCGAAAATGATTGATGACTTCTGTCCCGTGATTGACACAACACGGTTGGAGAGTGAGTAATAGCTATCGGTTAACCAGCCTTTTTTAACCCAGTTTCCGTAATATTTTGTTGCCAGTTTCCGTAATATTTTGTTGGTAAGCTAGAAGCCGTTTTATAAGGGATGAAATATAGTAAAAGAAACAAGCTGAATTAATTAAGAAATTTAAAGAGTTTATTTTTCGTAGCATTTGGAAAATATCGCCACAATGCTCGGAAAGCGCTAAATATAAAAAATATATTTTACATTTAAGTAAAGTAGATTCAAAATAATAGTCGTTATAAAAATAACACGATGGAATAAAGTCCAACCATTTGAGCTGTGATTATTTCTCTCAATAGATTGCTTTTGAATGGTAATCTTATATTATCGTGAAAACAAGCTTATGGGTTCGAGTGGTTACATAATACAACTAAAGATAAAATTGTGTTGATTGTTTAATAAGAACGACTCTCTTTTTATAACATTTTAAGTTTATTCCGGTCAATATTATGTATATTTGAAGAAAAAGATAATACTAATAATCTAAACGGAAATATGGAAAAGAAAAAGACAGAGATAAAAGTAACGGTCGCAACTGGGACTCAATCCCAAAATATCTTGCCTTACTTGGACGAACGCCTTACAAATTCGGCCACTGAGACCTCTTATTTAAGTGTCATTTTTATCAAACTGATATTTTCAGAATTAACAACATTATCTTCGATTATTTTTTCCCATTTTATTGGCAGCTACATTTGTTTGTAACCTGGATAGTTTAACGAGAGATCCTGAGTTGGAGTTCCAGTAGCGATCGTTATATATTTTTTTCTGTGTCTTTTTTTACCCTTTTAGTAGGTATCTTCTTCTTCAATGATATTTTAAAAATGTGTTGATTTAAGCGACAACTCGTCGCGATGAATAAATAGACCGGTTGGGCAATTATTGTTGGGCAGAGAAGAACATTTGTCGATAAAATAATATTATATACTTTTTTTTGTATCAAGTCCTAAAAAAATAGTTACGTTTAGGTTTAGTAGAAAAAGCGCAGTACTTTCATAAATTCGAAGTATTGGAAATATTTGATAATCCATCATTCATCCCGACCACCTTATTCATACGTGGCTACCCTGATCCCTTGATTCTCCAGGGATCTCCGTTGGGCCTATAAATGAAGGTATTTGACTTCAGAATCAAGACTAATTTATTTTACTTCCGACTGAAGAGCGTTCGTTAGCAAAGATAAACCGCCAAGAAATAAAATGAAATAAAACTGGGGAAAAGAGGCGTTTTCGGAGCACTTACCAACTCTCGTCGTGATGAATTCATTGTGATGGAAAAGGAAACATTTACGCGATTCCTGCTCTTTTTCTGACAGTAAACTCCACCTTATTTAATTGGTCAAAAGCTTAAATATACAGCTAAAAATATACGGAGCGAATTTTTCTTTTATATTCAGCCTAAGAAAAATACGTCAGTAAAAACGTTTTAAAGCTTTTAACGTTTATAGAGCACGTCACATAACACATAACACATAACGAGGCGTACTAGGAACACTACGCTTCTTCATATAGAAGCCAATAACACAAATGCAGCAAAAATTCACCAATTACCAGCGCAATCACATCATATTGTACCCACTATGATAAATTACTATATTTTCATGATTACATATAAAACTAATTCGTTAAATTTTCTTTTTGTGGGTATTATCTTTTTAGTTTCTGACTTTTTCAGTTTCAGGAAATATCAACGAGTTTCGTTTAGATTTTATAATATTTTCCACTTCTTCGATGATTAAATATTACATTGATGTATAAAGCCTTAAGGGTTATAATAAATAAATTGAATACAGTAATTATTTAAAATTCGTATATATAAAACCTGGAATCAACACCACAATGTTAGCATCCTTTCAAAATGATAAAAAAATGTCCTAGTTTTTGTAAAGTTTTCGAAATCGAAACGCACTTTTGTCACGCCGTTCAATTTGTTTATTATTCCCGAAGGGTCCGGGTTCATGTTCTTGACATGAATAATTGATGTAACCCTCTGGTAGGAAGGGGAAGACTGATTGTTCGGTCTGGGTGATCAGGTTTGTTGGGAGAACCGTTTCGGCATAAAATCATCCCCGGGTGACGGTGACACCGTGCGTGATTACACAAAAAAAATATTTTTTTTACTGAAAATAGCTGAAAAGCGGTTTTCAAATATAACAATAAAAATTACAATAAAATAACTTAGCTTGAAACTTTTAATTTTGCTTACATTTTTACTCCAAATAATGTGAGGAATCACTGGTTAATAAAGTCAAGAGAGTCCCTTAACACCCTGTAGACATAAGAAAAATTTAGAATAGTTTTACGCAGGCGACATAATAATCAAAACACTGTCCTACTGCACGCAAACCACATGTCATTAGACATTCTATACTATCTTGGTATGTATTTTTATTGTTAATGATTCTTATTGTTCGATTTAAGCGTGGGAGAGCAAATTTCCTAACGAGATTAGGATTTCAAATAATGTATAGAAATGTGATAAGAAATTTGAATTGATAGATATACATATACAATACTCTTAAACACTTTGATAAGTACGCTTACTAAATTAATGCTATGTCAAGGATACTTCGAAAGAAATATGTTTGTTAATCACTTCAGGCATTTTGTAAGTCTCAGTTAGGGAAATTTCTATAAACACGATAATCAAAACTAATTCCACGTGGAAAATGCCTGAAGCACGGGTTACTAGCTCGCCTGGTAAATACACGTTTCTCCAATAATGATTTCATGAAATCAACATACCTACCTACTCATATGTAATATTATGCATATCAAGTAACTAAATTGGTTCAGTTTGCATAATTACTTCAAAGTATAATAATCTATTGTATCAAAAATTATTAATTAACCTTCCTTTGACAAGATTTGAACTTAATTGTTTGTTAGTCAGTTTTAAATAATTAGGCTAAATTATGAGATATTGTTCTTATTTCATGTGTGAGAAAAGAGCTAGATGGCGAAACAAAATACTAACCTAACCTAACCATTTATTGAATAACAAAAACCTCTGCCATTGGTCACATCAAATGGTCCTCTACGTTTCGTTTCCTCTACGACTTAGCCGGGGTGCCCGGGTTCATAAGGTGAGGTTTTTCCGGGTCTTGGCTGCGGATGCGTCTGCCCACCAGCTGCATAGCAGGCCGGATCGAGAGAGAATGTTTGAGGGTGTCCCTTTGACTTCTCCAGTCGTACTCTCTCAGAATATTGACTTGCATTGCAGTGGGAGGGATGGATTCCGTTCCTGGACACACTGACCTCCAGATTCCTACCCACACCTCATACCCTTTTCCTTCACAGAACTTCCTCTCCTAAAAAGACACTTCACACAGTATCCCCAAAGATAACATAGGCCCTGAGGAGAATTGTTTAACCTCAGGGCCTCCTGAATGGAGCTAATGTAAAAATAAAAAAAAAAACTTTAAGAATTGAACTCGAAAATGAATCAAGAAACGTAATCAGGAAATCTTTTTTTCTTCTCAAAGCAACAATGGTGTGTTTTATCAAAACCCTATGCAAATAAGACTTTAACAATTAATATGTGACTACAACCGATGAGTATTAAGAATTGATACGCGATGCTGTAAGGCAATTCAAAAAATGTACTTAAGTATATAGTTTAATGATTAATGAGTTGAAGCATTTGAATCCAAAATCTCTGCTATTAGGGAAGATCAAAAGTACCCACTTCAACAAAGCTGTTCAGTTCGTTAGAATATCATTTTCGTAACAAAAAATATCGTTTTGGCGGGAACGGGTCTCCGCTGTGACAGGGCGGCAAAAGCGTTCATCATGACGGTGCTGGGCGGGAAAACCAAAGGTCGACATAACCTCAGAAATCACTCGGGAGTTTTATGTAACCCTGATACGTAACTTCTGTGCTGTAAATTAAACGACATTATATAAATATTATGTAAACAATTTGGTTTCTGTTACTTTAAATGTGGAGAATTATTAAATTATATGAACGTTGCTAAAATCAATGAAGATTTTAACGCTAGCTTTTTTAATCCCCAAGCAAAACGGACGGGTGTTACAAGTTTGGCGGCCGCGCCGTCTCCCGTGTGTCTGTCTGTTAGCTCCTAAAAGAATGGACCGATTATGATGCAGTTTTTTGTTTGAAAGCTGATGTGATTGAGATGGTTCTTAGCTATAACTCATGAAAATCTGTTCAGGCGTTTAAGGTCATCAGCTCTTTTTTGTGTCGGGGTAAGTTAAAATTTTGAAATTTTCACTTATTCGATTATAATGTGGACAATTAATGCCCTCAAATGATGATACTATATCTACTATCAATCCCTTCGTACTAATATATATATATTTTTAATATTAACTAAGACCACTGTTTGTTTTGTTTTACTACTTACAATTAATAATTTATAATTTACAACTGAAAAATGTCATCTAAAACACAGGTGAACTCCTACGTGAACGTCATCTTTGAGGATGCGCGGTGGAGGATATTTTTGAGGAAAAAAAGGAGAGAAAGTTCTGGGAAGAAAAATGTATCAGGGGTGCGTAGACGCTGCGGTGCAAGACGATGGCAGGTGATTTGATCACACCACACCCTATGAACCCGGGCACTCCTGCAGAGTCACCTACCATAGTGAACAACTTGGTGACCTATGGCAGAGATAATCGATAAATGGTTACGACGGTACGGTACCCATACCCGCCTCCCAAATTGAACTTAATTTATAAAAAAAAAATATTTCGCTGCTAAAACGATTTAAAAAAACAATTCATAGAATAATATAATTAAAATTCGGCCTTCGGAACTAGCGACCAAATTTAAGCAAACGTATTGCTAAATGTATGATTCAAGATTAAACCTAAGATTTAAGCTACCTATAAGCAAAAAAAAATCGGCCGTGCAGCACTGCTACCATACATACACTTTAATAATCTTCTAATTATTTTATTTAAGATAACACTAATAATCTTAACTAGAATATGAAAGTGAACAATACACAGAAAAATAAAAAGATAACGCTCGCAACTGGGACTCGAACCCAGAAACTCACAACTTACCGGGACGAACGCCTTATCCTATTCGCCACTGCCACCTCTTGTTAAACCGTCATATTTGTAAATCTGATATTTAAAATTTCAGAATTAACAATATTATCTACGACCATTTTTTTCATATTATTGGTAACTACCTTTTTCAAATGAAACAATAATTCAAAGAACTGGTTTGTAACCTAGATAGTGCCTCGGATAAATATATCGGATTTTATTTATGTGGAACACCTATTGATCTTTTTGTAAAAGTCTAAAATATTCAATTTTATTAGAACAACTCTCCTTATTATAATTTTTGACGGCTATTCCCATCAATGTAATATATCTTTGAAGAAGAAGATAACACTAATAATCTAATTCTAATTATCTATTCAATTTATTTTTGCAGAATATCATGATGTGAAAAGGTTCAGATATGTATAATAAACTGTTGGATTAAGTGTCAGTACCTACATATAATTTTATAACCAGTAGTATATTCGGATTTATTTTATGGATTCGATATTATGAAGGGATGAGATTAAAGTTTAGATCTGAAGCCGTTATTACGCGGTTAATCCACGTGTAAGTTTTTATGCCTGATCCTACGAAAGCGCGATTTCAGAACTTAATTGTTCTACAAAAACACTCAACTATAATTCTAAGTTCTAAGGGATAAGCTCACATAAGACATTGTCAGAACCAAAAGTTTACACAAATTTAATACTTGTTAAGAGGAAATTTAACTCTTCGCTTCAATGTATTAATAATTTAATACCTAGCTTCAGAGGCTCCTACATTAAAATTGCATTTTATTTAACACCAGCGAGTTCCCGGCATGCGATGCAATGCGAGTTAGTAAAGAAATTGTTTCTACCTGCATGTCCTTTCCCATCCCTTCCGTTCCGCTTCCCCTCCAGCGTCTCTTTCCTCTCACGCGTTCCCCCTCTGCCTTCGCCGCCTTCCGTCTCCTTCTCCCGCGTTTCATGAAAATCATCAAAAAGCTCGTGTGCCCCCTATTGCAATTTTTTATAGAAATTTCATAACGCCACAGCTCACTAATATATAGAAACTTTCGCAGGCGTACGCACAACAACTCACCAAATATTCATCGCAATCGGATGAATAGTATATGAAATAATTTCATAACGCCACAGCTCACCACTATATATACACAGAAACCATACCGAGCGCGTACAACAACTCACCAAAGATTCGTCGCAATCAGATGAATGCTTTAGGGACCGCATAAGGGACAAATAAAGAAATATTCATTTTCATATACAAGTATTCAGAAGTAAAGGAGAAGAGGTTTAAAGTTTAAACATGACATACCGATAATGTTTGGGTACTTTCTTCGCTACTCTAGATTATTCTAAGGTCCGTTCAAAGTTGAAATATCAGCTGATACATACCTGAAAAAAAAGAAAAATAATATTACAATCGATCCATATATATTTTTTACAAAAAACGTTTCCCAATCATTATAGTAATTGGATTTTGACAAGTACTAATTATACATCTGCGGTTTTAACATTTTAAGATTTAATAGATACCCTTGCTCTTATGCACCCTTGGGGCGTTGACGTTGGGTACATGAAAAGATAAAAAAAATTATACAAGGGTTAGTATTAAACAATGTTTGCTTACAATAAATACTCACATTAAAATTATCCTGATGAAGGTTGAGATCAATCAAAACCGGTCGACGTGTATAAATAAAAAAATGTTTTTAAACAAAGAACTTTACTTCATTTGGTTGTCAAGCCACAAAGCTTTCTTCGATACATTACAAATATAAAATAGGAATTACGTGGTTAATATAATTAAATTGTAATGTAATTATATAAAATAGAAATTTTATGTTTAATTGTATAAAATAGAAATAAGAATTTTCTAAAATTATCAGAAATAATATTTTGTCACGAAAAAACTTTTGAAGTGTATTTTAGACATCTAATTCGTTATTTTAAAAAATGTAGACATCGTTTGCATATTCGTTGGCCGAACTATGTAGTCGAGGAATTGGCGAGTCTGCTTAGTAATTAAATTAGTTTGTAAACAGTGATATTGAAAAAAATCCTTATGCCTAGTGTGTCGAGTTGGTACTCTTCTGACGACTAGATCGCAACAATGTTGTTCGGTGTTCTACATGACTCTATAATAGTCACGGTAAGGCGCGTGACTATTAACCACATATTTTGAGAGTAATTTCATGTGAGAAAGTTCTCACTGAGAACTGCCAAAATATACGGCTAATGGTTAAAGATGGTGCACGTTAAATCGCTCGACTCGTGCCCCTGACATTTTAACAAAATTTAAAATTGGTTAAAAATGTGATTAGGTAATTCAATAAGGAAGCGTGACACGAATTAGGACCGAATTACCGTTTTTGTTGACAAGGTAAAAACGTCGGCAACAGACTTTTTTTCTAAATGATTTTAACAAGATAAGAGTTGTATTAGATAAACATTTCCCTGAGGTGACAAGCCCCTTGGCTCGAGGTAGCTTTTCCACCTACACAGATTCAAAGGTCACGGTTCAATATTCCACGATTCGCAAAAGAGCTTGAAAAAGTATCTTACAAAAATACAATCCCTTAGGGATCGGCTTTAGGAAATAAAAGTAACAAATATAGTTCACTTAGAATTTTCCTCTCACAAATGAAGGAAATAAATACCCTTAAGTAAAATGGGTGCGATTTTGAATGATTCATCTAGCGGACGTAGAGAGAAAGTAGGTAATACGTGGAGAAGGACTGAGGAAATGACGTCACCAGATAAAGCCTTTCAGAGGTCAATGGAAAATGTTAAAAAATAATTTTAGTGGGAGAATTGACATTGACTTTTTTGGCAAACTGTTGTTTTACGCAAAATGGTGTATAAATGTTCGTTAGCGGCCTGCAGTCGTACTCGGGAGCGATGACAAGTTACCGACATTTTCGATAAAACCTATATCGATTGACCATGCTAGGGGGCCAAAACTTGTTTATAATTTTTAAAAAAATTACATTAGCTCCACACAGGAGGCCCTGAGGAAAATAATTCCCCTCAGGGCCTTTGTCATCCAGGGGATACTGTGTGGATGGTCTTTTTAAGGAAGGGAAGGATGGGAAGTTATGGGAAGGAAAAAGGTATGAGGGGTGGGTAGGAATCTGGGGGTCAGTGCATCCAGGAGTGACAGACTTATCAATCCATCCCTCCAACTGCGGTGCAAGGAGATGGATCAAGAGTCCGGCTGGAAAGATCAAAAGGCTTTCCTCAACCAGTTTCTCTAGATCCGGCCCGCCATACAACAGGTGCGCCACTTGGGGTGACCCATGGCAGAGATGTTGGTTATCCAATAAATGGTTCCCGGGGCGGCGGTACCCATACCCGCCTCCCAAATTGGGTATTTAATAAGCTGTAGGTAGATAACAAATATTATTATCAATAATTATCAGCCTGAAACCCTCATCTACATTGAAAAAATCTTCCGAGAAAGATACTTGCCGCCAACGGGAATTGAACCCGTGTCCCTCTGATTGCCGGTCAGGAGCTTCATTCGACAATTACTTATTATTACATTTTTCCAACTGAAAACAACCAACTTTATTTTTGTGAGAGAGGTATTGTTAATACTAAATCTCCCGCTAGGTGGCGTCGAGACTAATTATGTCTGCATTTTTTTGCTGAAATACTTTAACTTTTCAAATATTAATTATTATTTTTTAATTGATAAACTAACGTTTAAACAAGATTTTTATGCGTAGCACAAAGGGTAGATAACAAATATTATAATCAATAATTATTATAATATTTGTTATCTACCCTTTGTGCTATGCATAAAAATCTTGTTTAAACGTTAGTTTATCAATTAAAAAATAATAAGCTGTAGGTATTTATAAATTGAAAAATAATAAAATTGAATATATTAAAAAATAAGGAGTTTTACAAAGAAATTGATTTTTTTAATTTTTCTGACGAGTTTTTCTTCCTTAGTTCTTTTCTTCTGTTATAACCTGTTTCCTGAGCTCAAAGTGACTGCTAATAGTTTTTTAATCGGAACGAGCGCTGTTCGAAAACACGCAAATGTCGTTTACACGGGGGGAATTGCTTTTTTATTCGGAAAAATAACAACGGGGTGAAAAATAAAAAAAATTATGTTTTTTATCTATCCATCATGTTTCGGAAATGCGTGATTTTCTGAATAATAAATAGGGACGGAAAGCATTTGAATATGCTGAACGTTAACTCCAGGAAAACACATCTGTACAATGACATATTAATGGGTCGTTATTTTTGACATGAATCTGAAATGGGAGGATCAAATTTGTAACAGAAATAAAAATACTTTTCTCATTCGTGAAAAAACTATCCTTATAAAATAATATGTCTTAACTTGGTCCAATACATTCGATATTTGTTGCTAAATGGCTACACCGTGTCCCATAAAACTAACTCCAGTACAAAATTCATCTTATCAAAATTATTAGTCAAATGTATTTTTTAAGAAATAAAAACAGGAGTTAATCGTACAAGAATTATACACAATACAACTGTATTTTTTTCTCGTCTCCGTTTTACGTAAGAAATATAATAATACGAGATTATTATAGCAAAAAGCTAGGTACCTATTTTATTTTATATTATTTCAGTCAATAATATCTATTGGTCTAAATTCTAACACATCTGTACAATGACATATTAATGGGTCGTTATTATTGACACGAATCTGAAATGGAAGGATCAAATTTGTAACAGAAATAAAAATACTTTTCTCATTCGTGAAAAAACTATCCTTATAAAATAACATGTCTTAACTTGGTCCAATACATTCGATATTTGTCGCTAAATGGCTACACTGTGTCCCATAAAACTAACTCCAGTACAAAATTCATCTTATAATTAATTATTAGTCAAATGTATTTTTTAAGAAATAAAAACAGGAGTTAATCGTACAAGAATTATACACAATACAACTGAATTTTTTTCTCGTCTCCGTTTTACGTAAGAAATATAATAATACGAGATTATTATAGCAAAAAGCTAGGTACCTATTTTATTTTATATTATTTCAGTCAATAATATCTATTGGTCTAAATTCTAACATCGACATTTTCTCCGATTCACTGCCCAAATTTAAAAAGAGAATCATGAGAATAATATAAATTGTTCCATTCGTTTACACACACACACACACACACACACACCCTCACACACACACACACACGCACACCTTCCCACTACACACATCCCCCGGTAATTACTTAATATGCATACCATAAATAAGTCACTACAAAGAAACACATACCCACCATACCCAGAACAGATACCCACCATGAAATATTGTAAATTGTTTTCAGCAATATAGCTAATGCACTGTTTGTTTGTGGTTATAAATAAATAAATAATAAATAAACATTCATTGATTAGTAAATACGAGTATATAGGTAAAATTATGATTTATTTGTTATTTTGAAGGCATTAAAGATATTAGCAATATGCTGTATGAATCTATGCTTTATAAATTATAAAAATACAAGTGCGCAGTTCACAAGCGGTAGAAGTGAAACCTTCAGAAAACTAAAGTAGACAAGAGTGGGGAGGCTACGGAGCACCGCACAAAGCGGAGACTGATTATTCTATCTCATTCTCTCGAAGGCTAAATCCTATAGTTGTAAGTGTTTTGTCTCTTTTTAGTGCCGCTTTTTCATTTCGTCGATTTTCAAATCACAACGGTGCTAAAGAAGTTTTCACTTCAAAAAAACATTATTTATATATTTAAATAAATGACACGCGTACGGAGAATATTATTTGAAATACCAGAAATAAAATTATTCCTTTTTTTGTATGGACTATAAAGCGTTTTTTTGATGCATGCGATGGTTATTTTTTTCTACTGTCAATCTAAGATAGAATGTAACAAAATAAAACTCGACGAATAAGATTTTGCCATATCAGCAGAGGTTTAGAGAGTTGGGTTTTAAGGGGCTGACCGGCAGAGTCAGGGTGGGAGGGGGAGAGGATGGAAATGGGTGGTTAGGTTAGAATGGAATGACGTCACAAGCTGACGACGTTATTTCCTCCTATTGATTGACGCGTCGGTTCGAGGGGGAGTCAATCATTATGTGAACTGAGGGATGGCGATTTCAATTGAAAAAAAGCAACCCCTAATAAGTACAAAGTTTTTTTTAACTATATTACATCTATTTTCAATTTTCGGGCCATCTCTTGTAGCCGATTTCTAAGAAATTTATGAGCGTTTGTGTACTTGGTTGAATTATAGAATGCATTGTCATCGACAACGTTTCAGCTTGATCGGATGTCGGGAAGTGAATTAATTTCCACTTTCAAGTTTTGCATTCATTCATTCATTCATGAAAACAAAATCTAAATTCAAATATATGAATTTAAATGTAAATAAGGTGGAGAGTAAATTAAAAATAGACTTAGCGTAAGATTTTTGAAAAATTAACATTAAAATTTAGAATATTTGTTAAATTCTGAAACCCGATTATTACAAGTAAATATTTTTATTGTAAATTAAATGTATAAACATATCTACTCCTGGAATGTTAGTACAAATAACCGAATTTCTGACCGGTTAGTAACTGAATTAATAAATGCGTCTGGTTCCCACCCAGGCGTTTTGAATTCAATTTCACCATCAGTCCTTCATCGTCGCCAAAAAAGTTTTTATCGCTCATAATGAAGGCAGTATAAGATTTTCAAATATTGTCGGGTTATTCGTAACCCGGCATGTTTATTCAATGAGCTCTGTGTAAAAGAATCTGGAAAGTTCCGAATTTTCATGGGTTAGTAATATATTGTATTGTAGGTTATGTAAGATAAATTGTTTTTATTACAAGATTTTCAAATATTGACGGATTATTTGTAACCCAGAACTTTTATTCAATGAGCTCTAGGTATAAGAATCTAGAAAGTTACAAATTTTGCAGGGGTTAGTTATATGTGGTATTGTAGGTTATGCAAGATAATATGTCCTTATTACAAGATTTTCAAATATTGTCGGATTATTCGTAATCCAGGAATGTTTGTCAATTTATTCAATAAGTTCCGTGTAAAAGAATCTAGAAAGTTCCTAATTTTTCAAGGGTTGGGAATATTTGGTTTTGTAGGTTATGTAAGATAAAATAATAATAATAATATTTGTATGACTTGTATAGCGCCGTTTTTGTGAAAAATCACCTCAAGGGCGCTGTGTCATTATTACAAGATTTTCAAACAAAATAAAAGATTATAATGTGTAGTAGATATTCCGAAAACAATTTTGGAAAACATATAACATTTATTTCAAGTATACCGCAATACGGTGTAACAATGTGTGGTTTTTGAAATACTCATTTATTACAAGGAGATGGAAAAATTTGCTTCTATTCCACAGTAATACAACACGACACAATTTTATTTAGGTCGGAATGTAAGCGCATAATGCGCTTCCCGAGGCAAAATTGCACATTCTGGCCGAAGTTAAAATGACATCACGCTGAAGCCTGAATGTATAATATTCATGGAGATCCGATAACATTTCCTGCGCGCCACCGGCTTAACAAAACCACGTACACGTTATAAATAAAACAGCCTACTCCGTAAATGGAATATATGCCTTAGTAACGCGAGGCTCGGTATAGGCGGCGGTTTTTTCATCCCTCGTCAAAATATCCCCGACAAAATATCCTACTGACAAAATATCCCATATCTACTAAAACCTAACCTAACCTAACCTTACCTAAACCTAATCTAATCTAACCTTACCTTAGCCTAACCTAATTTAACCTAACCTAACCTAACAAAAAAATGGGAGAAAATTAATTCAGACATCCTAATAAAGACAATAAATTATCGTTCAATAAGTAATAAAATTTACAAAATTCTTAGCAACCCCCGACACAAAATAACCTTGGAACGCCTAAACCGATTTTAATGAATTAACGTCAGCTTTCAAACAAACAAAAAAACGCATCACAATCGGTCCATTCGTTTAGGAGCTACAATGCCATAAACAGACACACAGAAAGTCAAACTTATAACACCACTCCTTGAATTTGTCAGTGATTAAAAATGGTAAAATGTGACAAAAATAATACAGAAATCCTGTAAAGACAATCAATTATAATTGTTCAAATATAGTAAAATGGGACAAAAATAATGCAGACGTCCTGTAAATGTGTATTAGTAGATATTTTGTTGGAGGATGTTTTGCCCGTAGGATATTTTGTAAGGGATATTTTGTGGCGGGATGAAAACGCGCAGTACCATCGACGGTGAGGAACGTACGAATAGCCGGTATCGGTATATTTGCGGGCGGTATTCGGAATCGGTTTTGCAGGAATGATGTGTGGAACCCGAACCCACCAGGAAAATAGGAATCTATGTTTGAAACAGAATTCAATGTTGGCCGCTGATTTTCGGCCGAATTCTGATGCAAAGAGAAGCTTTGAACTTTGGTATAGAGAGGCTAGTGGTTACTTTCAGTTTTCTCCCGACCGTATTTCCAAATCTTTTTTATCATTGAACTGCAACTGAAAAAATATGCAATACTCATCGATATTAACATACTCTTTATATATATCTTTCATAGACAACGACTCCAAAAATAACAATCGTACGAAATTATTTTTTTTACTTTTTAGTGCATTTTTGAAGTCGTTTTTTGTTTTGTTAAAATTTTTGTTTATATAAAACCAGAGTTTCGGAACATAATTTGAAAAAAAAATTAAGCTTTAGGATTTTTTATTAATTATTTTTACAAGGAACGACAAAAAAGTGAGGTGACGATAACGTTTATATAATACATATGTCCAATAAAAAAGGTTTTTATTGTTTTTCGTTATCGGTACTTTTAGGTAGAAAAAACGTAGGGTTTGTAAGCCTGTTTAAAACGTTTTTATGTTTGCATGCAAAATGTTTACATTTCAAAAACTATATATTTATTTAGAATTCTATCACCTCTCAAAAACAGTTTTGGTTTTCGAATACGTTCAGTAATATTCCAATTATTTTGATTTTATTTCAAAGCTGAAATATTTCGACCCTCTGATAAAGTATTTCCGAGGCTTGAGGTGTTAATGTTGTGCCTTAATAAAAATCATTATATATGATAATATTGTTTTTCTTGGTCTAAATGGGTTAACTTAGTTTAACTTTATTGGATAGACCGTATGTTCCAAGTTCCAAGAAACTAAATACTACAGTGATGCGACCTATCTTAATAATCCTTTCAGTGCGAAGAGTGTATATGTACCTACATGCATATAGCAAACACCGCAACTCTAATACAGTATTTTAATGAAGTGACTTTAGTGTTTGCTTTCTAGAACGCTCAAATAAAAATGAGAAAAACGTGCGTTTAGGAGAAACCATAAAAAATTTTGTGAGATCTAAATCTTAAACATCAAAATGTAAAACAACATTTTTTAAGATTTAATCGACAGGAAAATAATACGAAAAGTGCGTAGAAAAAAATATTTTTTAGACTTGTGGAATCGATTTCAATATTATCGATCCAAAGCCAAAACACAAACCCTATGATACGATGTTCATTTATTCATCGTGCACGTATTGGTATAGATTGCAAACACACGATATAAGTTATTATTATTAATAGTCGTAATTTATAATCGTATTAAATTAATAATCGTAAAACCTGTAGTTTTTTTAAGACACATAGTTTTTGTTGACATCAATAGATGATAGATGCCATTAGGCTTAGAGCTTCTATCCAGTTCCGACAGATGTGTACGTATGTGTCGAATTGTCGAAGAAACGATTGCTGCTGAGGTTGACCGAACGGCCACTGCCTTTGGTCAACGCTCGCTAAAAAACGTGAGTCATTTTTTAAACTTTTTTATGTTTGCTTTCAAAAATTTTATATTTTATAATTATAGTTTATTATTTAAAATTAGAAAGCTTACGGATGCATTCAGAATTATTACATTTATTGGATTTTATTGCGGAGCTTAAATATTTTGACTTTCCGGCAAAAACAGGCTCGAGGCTTGAGAAGTTAACCCACTGTACACGCTTTACCAACTGGTGGCAAAGTAGTTTGTACTGTAAATAACTTGAACGAGAGCTTTTGTGTGGATTTTATTAAAATTATTTTTTTTTTTTTTAAATAATAAGAACTCACCGACCGAGAATACAAAATATAATGTATGGAAAATATTTATCATTTTACATTAACTTGTGTGGAATTGTGGTATATTCAATGATAAAAAAGATTTTATTAACAAGATAAAAGTAAAATTATTTGTAGGCATCAAGGGAATTTCTGGTATGAGCAATTTCAAACACGTTGGTCATAAAGAGACATTAACTTTGTAAAAAAAAAAGAAGTACGTGAAAAACAGTGATTTGTGTATCGGACCAAACACGTTTTTAATAATACGCTGACAAACACAAACAAGCTTTACGAGTGGGTTTAACATTAATGCCAAAAAATAAGATAAATGTTTATTCAGGCAGGACAGGGAAAGCATGAATTATTTATTGGAAGGTTGAATTAATTCGGAAAAAGTGAAAATATTAACGAATTTTTATGTGATGAATTCAGCGCTTAACTGTTATAATTCCGGTGTAATTTATACTGTCACCTTTGTTTCCCGTTAATACCCGGCTTCACCAGTGTTTTTTTTTTCTAGTTATAAAAAACTACAACAAACGTCAACAGACAAATTAGAACACAGACATTTTTTATTGGACAATCAATACCTCTGCGAAGTCGTCGCCCATGTGGTCGCCCTAGTGTTTAGATACGTTTGGTGACTAAGCAGGGGTGTCCGGTTACCTACCGTTTTAAATAAATGCGCTAATAACATTTCGAAACAAACATTATACTTTTTTTTAAAGTAAGCAGTCCCAACTGCTCCCAAACGCCTGGAGCCTATGGCTTCCTCAATTAGGATGTATTGTAAGGCTGACGGTATTGGGTAGGGGAAGGAGATGTGGAAGAGGAAGCTAGGAAAGTACCTGGCTATTTTGATGTGGTCAGCTAACACGGCCAAAGCCATATCAAGCAACATTTCAGTTCTGAATGGTGATCTTACACCAGGACGATACAAAGGACTATTTTCCACAAATGTATATTATATTATTTTTAATTAATAAATTGTGCAATAATACAATTCAAGAAAAAAAAATTACCTACGCACTTCGGGATTTGAACCCGCGACCTTCGGATTGCTAGTCAAGAGTCTTACCTCTCGACCACGCAAGCCATCTATTTTATTTATAAATTCATGTTTCTATGAATCAACGTACATACAAATGAGTAAATTTAGAGTATTTAGTACTTTGACGACCTCCGTAGTCCAGTGGGTAAGACTCTTGACTCACAATCCGGGGGTCGCGGGTTCGAACCCGGCGTGCGCAAATAAATTTTATTTGATTAATTTGTGTTATTTCACAATTATTCATTTAAAAAAATATATAGTATATCTGCGGCACGTTCCAGAGTGGAAGATACTATCAGTATCGCCCTGGTGTAAGACCACCATTCAGAATTGAAACGTTGCTTGAAAATGGCTTTAGCCGTGTTTGGTGACCAGATCTGAATAGCCAGGTACTTCCCAACCTTCCTCTTCCCCACCTCCTTCACCTCCCCACTACCTTCAGCCTCACAACATACCCCAATTGGGGATGCCATAGTCTCACTGGCTCCAGACGGGAGCAGTTGAGATTCTTGTGCGGTATTCACTGTAAAAAAAAAAAGAGGATGATCTATAAATACATAATAACAGTCGTACTTCTGGTTGAATCTTCGATTTAATTTCCAAATCTTCCATTCAGGAGTAGGAATATGGAACAAATTTGAAGGCTAAAATTTATTATTCTGTGCTTGTCCTTAAAACTCTAGGTATATTTTCTAGACCAAATTTGACGTTTTTGTCTCACGCTTTAAAAGTAAAAACGAGTTATCGCCATCCGGGGAAAACAGTAAAAAAAATTTAAATATGTAGCTAGAATATTGGAAGACTTCGGGTACTTCGGGTTCCTGGAATTCTGAAAATATGAAAAACACACTATCTAAACTATGTTTAGTAAAAAGGGCAATTTTATAGCGCTTTTCACGTAAAAACATCGCCTGTAAAGCGCTTAATAAACGGACTTTATGAAGCGTCTTTAAAGGTGATATTTTAACGTATTTTATGGAACCAAATTAATAGATTAAAGTTCCAATTAAATTATTTAGTAAAGTTCGCAGAGTTTACCCTTTATTAATTTATTATCCTTAGAATGCGTTCACAAATATACTTAGGTATCCACCTATTTATTTTACTTTCCAAATAAAAACCGTTCGTGAATGCCTACGTAATATATGTATGCGTATTACTTCATTCATTAGATATTCGCTGGAGGAATGAAAACTAATTTCAAGTACAAGCTCTCATTAACTGAAAAATTTACTGCCAAACAGAACTCAGAAAATTAAAGAACGCTGCCGAAATTGTTTATGCTGATACAAAATACGAGTTTCTCGCACCTAACCTCCCCTATAGCAATTTTTAACAAAATTGGTATGAAGCTCTAAAATTTCTAGAATACCATTTATTTATTACATCATTTTGGATTCATTTTGCTGTCCATAGGAGACGGCCCAAATTTTGAATTTTATAAAAGTCCAAAAATTGACGGCTCTTCATCGGGACATCGGGACAAAAAAAAACATCACAGGAATATCGTCGTACATGAAGTTTGGTTCAAAAGTGAGATTTTTTTTTACATTATTTTATATTTGATGTTGGAATACGATGCCTGTATTGAGGTTAACATTTATTTTGGTATTTAAAATTCGTAAATTTTTGATCCTGCAAAATTTTATTTTTCTAAAAAAATTTCATCTGGGAAAATTGGTCGGAAAAATATTCGGTAATTTTGTTTCTCAGACATTTGTCCTTTTAATATTTTATATGGAAATTTTCTATGTTGGGTTTTTTTCAAAAACCTTTTTTCCGGGAAAATTGGAAAAATCGGAAAATTTGAAAATGGACCGAAATTTTTTATAATATTTTGGTATGTGAAGTTTCGAAAAATCTTCCACGTCAAATGGACAATGAGTGAAAAATTGTATAAAAGTTACTGAAACTGAGAAATTCCAAGTTTTGTACATTTTCTCATCGGGGGTGCTGTTTGAAAACTTCAATGGTTCATTTTGAAAATACAGACGGCGCCACTTCCGTTTACAACAATCGTAAACTGTACAGTAATTAACATAATATTTCTATCAGATCCTCTTACCTAATTTGACACTCTAATTTAATTCTTGGTACACCAAGAAACGAATTAATAATCCAATATTCATCTCCAGAAAGCCAAAGCAAACTAATTTCATAGAGGGTTTGCTTATCCCATTGAAGTCGGCCGCGGTAATATTCGCAGGCGAGGTAAGTCAAGTCAACTTAATTGGTTCGCAATCAATCAATCTATCGGCAAAGAAAACCTCTCACGTAATAACTTTCTCCGGATGTTTATTTTTCTATTTATGGAAAGAAAGTAGGTCGTTTTTATTACCAAAGTTATTTCTAATGGGCCGTAAAAAAATCTACATCAATAAAAGTGCGTCTTACTGTAATACTTCATAATTATTATTTTTGATTAATGCGGTTATTTTATTCATTTCAACAAGCGTTTTGAACATTATTAGCTGAGTGGCGTTTTTGTATTAACTCTGCTAAATGTAATAGGCAACGTGGGATGAATCTTGCAAGGGGTGGACGAAATTAGACTGAATGAAGTAGAAATACAGTGCCTGAGACAATGTGGGAAAGGGAGAATGGAAAATATATATCACGGAAGTAGATGGAGGGCGAAGTCGGGGACGCCAAGAATATATAAAATGAGTCCGTTCAAATCAAAAGTCGATCTCGATTGCTTAATCGGTGGTAGAAGCAAGAAGTAGAGTTTTCATCCCGCGACAAAATATTCACAACAAAACATCCTCCGACGTAATATCCTACGGAAAAACATCCCCCAATAAAATATATATTAAAACTTAACCTAACCTAACAAAAAAATTGGACAAAAATAATACAGACATCCTGTAAAAAGACAATAAATTACCCCCTAAGTCAAGCGTGCGTAAAGAAGTTTTATTTCAAAAAAACAACACTGTAAAACGTCTATGGATGATACTCTTTCTATCGTGTTTGTTATTTTGATTTCCTAAAGTGGGAAGTGTACGATAAAGTTCGAAAACCGCAGTTCTATTTGTGGATTATCTATTTTGTAAATTGTAATCCCTCATATGTCAACACTATAAAATAATTATAAAATGAAACGAACTTTCAAGTAAATGGATTGGTCAATTATATTATTAATCCAATGCGCCAACACGCCATCTATTATTTCCGTGCAAAAGCAATTACATTAAAAAGGAATTCAATAAAATTATATCCAACTAAAAGTTCCCAGAGAACTGCTGAGAGGAATAGCTACTTAAGTCGTGAGTTAGGTACAATCAGGTAGGAGAATGGGCAGAGAGTGGGCAGAAAGTAGGGTAGAAATGGGGCAGATAGTGGAACTAAAACGAAATGGGCCAAAACTAGATGGTTATAGTTACTTCAAGTAGTTATAGGAATGGTTACGTTAAGTGGATGGGATTTCGGAGCGATAAAAGGTTATTAATAATTCGTTTCATTTTTGCCGATCACAGAGTAAAGATTTTTTACAGACATGTCGATCAGTGTAAATAAGATCGAGATGAACGGGACATCGGATACGGGGTGACAGGTGACTACGGCTTCCCCAATTGGGGTAGTGGGGAGGGAAGAAGGTAAGGTAGAGAAAGATAAGAAAGTACCTGACTACACAGATCTGGTCACCAAACATGGCCAAAGCCATTTCAAGCAACGATACAAAAATTCTGTCGTAAGCAGATAAACAATAGTGTGGGGCCTAAGATTCGATAAGTAATTTTTTTATATGAACACCGCACCTGCGTCCCAACTGCTCCCATCTGGAGCCAGTGAGACTATGGCATCCCCAATGGATGGTATGTTATGAGGCTGAAGGTAGTGGAGAAGGGAAAGAGATGGGGAAGGGAAAGGTGGGGAAGTACCGGGATGTTCAGATCTGGTCACCAAATACCAACGTTTCAATTCTGAATGGTGGCCTTACACCAGGGTGATACTAAGAGTATCTTCCACTCTGTAACGTGCCGCAAATATACTATATATTATTTTTAATTAATTAATTGTGAAATAACAAATTAATTGAACAAAATTTATTTGCCACGCCGGGATTCGATCCCGCGACCTTCGTATTGCGAGTCAAGAGCCTTACCGCTAGAACACGTCGGCCGTAATATTTAAATAGATAACTTTTTTTTTAAATCTGTATAAACCACCGCTGTAGGAAAGTTCTATTCAAATTGGCTGTGTTGCCGATAATGCCGATAGACTTTTAACTTGTTTTTTCAAAGTTAAAAAAACAATTCACGTGAATTTTAGATAAAGGTTTTAATTATGTTTTAAATAAATACAGTTTTTCTGGAATTCAATAATAAATTAAATAGCTTTGAATTGTGGAATAAAAGTAAACAATTTTTCTTAATGGTAAAAAACCTATGAGTTTTGTTTTTATATTAAAGCAAATAAATCTACCCTTTGATGCCGGGAGTAATTAGTAATAAATATGAAGTACCGACAAATTTCATCTACACGACGAAAAAAAATTTTTGTTTGCGATATTGGTCGACGTTCATTAATAGTATTTTATTCACTCACAATTTTTCAGTGCTTAATAATTTAGAAAATCAAATATCTCAATCATTCCTGGGAAATTCAATGCCGGCTGCTACATTCATATTTATTAAACAAATAAACCCGATAAAATTTGGATTAACATCACCCGTACCCGTATCTTCAAAACAAAATCAAAACTCTGTAAAATATTGAGATTTACAAAAATACGGTATCGTAGAAAACTGTTTTAACATTAAAAATCAGAATTTGCAAGGAATAGACGGGTGGCACACACAGCTATAAACGATATGGCTTGGCCTATTTTAGCATATCGCTTGCCATATATTCCCATTGGGAATGTACGACGAGCGATATGCCGAAATACGCCAAGCAACATTTATAGCTGAGTGTGGCGCAGGTTTAAATGCAAGCCATTGTATCCAATGCGTGTTTCGACAAGTTGAATACTACTTTACTTAATTCGTCTTTAATGTTTTCAAATAAATTTGAACTCAACTTTGGCATTAATCTTCTTATAAATATAAATTAATTAAAATGTAAAACCAACAGTGATGAGGGTAGCAAAGGTAAAGTCATGCAATGTCCAGTGTTTTAAATATAATGCCCTCCACGTGCAAAGTCGTATCTTTCCCAAGCATAAACTTTCTAATAAAGTGTGTTTTTCGGAAGTGATCTGCAGGTAAGTATGTTTTTGTATCTATCTGTAAATAATAAAATTAAATAGAACCTAGGAATTCAAAAAGAATTGTAAAGCGCCCTTGAGGTGATTTTTCACAAAAACGGCGCTCTACAAATTGTCCAATTATTATTATTATTAATTACAAACTAGGTTACTCTATGCATGTTTAAAAAGACGAAACGCAAACTACGTTGCTTTTTACTTGTTCAATAACATGGAAAGTAAACTATTTTGTTTTACATATGTTCACACATGATGATGGAAACTAAGTTATCCCGCAAATATTCAAACATGAAACGATAAATAGGTTACACCACTAACATCCATACAAAATGAAACGCGAACTGTAATTCCACGCGTGTCAAAACATAAAATGTGAACATTGCAATTCCACGCGTACAAAACACGATTTTTTTTTACTAAAAAATACGATTTGTGTTGCACATCGTACTGGAAGCATAATATAACACCAACGTACAGAACGTATTCTGTTTTACATACGGAGTAGTTTTTTTATGTAGAACCTCCGATTCCCGATCAATTAGTGGGTAACAGATTTTTTTTAAATGGCCAATGGGGGAAGGTGCGTGATTTACGGGAGCGGCGTTTTAACCCCTCTCAGGGGGTTGTCGGGTGAGAGAGGGCATAATGATTATAAACGGCCATTTGTGGCATCAAAGTGAACCATTTTTTAAAGCATTCAAAAGTAGAACGGGGCTAACGATGACGCCAACCGCATTTCACGTTCATGTTTTTTGGTGACCGGACAACTCAACAAAGTGGTACTTCATCACGACTTCGAAAAGTCGTAAAAAGTGATAAAAAATAAAAATAGGCTATGTTACTTTAGGTTATGGGATATTTTTTTATCACTTTTAATGACTTTTCAAAGAGGTGTTGAAATGCCATTTTGTTGAGTTGTGATCGAACCGTTTCTTTTTAATAATAATGAATCAGTTAGAATCTTGTCCAACTGAAGTGTCGCAATGAATGCGATGCTGCGTGAAAATGTACCTACATACATTGTTTTATTTATATATACTCTATACAGGTGGAAAATATACAAGAACATACTTAACTGGGAGATCACTTGAGATTAACACTGTTTATTGTTTGTAAGAGAAATTTAGTTACAGTTTGCACGCAGCGGACATTACGCCTAATTGAGACGAGAATGCGGAAGAATACAGAGAACAATTTTTTTTTTTACATGAGCTCCACACAGAAAGCCCTGAGGAAAATAATTTCCCTCAGGGCCTATGTCATCTTTGAAGATGCTGTGTGGAGGGTTTTTTGGGAAAGGAAGGAGAGGAGGGTTCTGGGAAGGAAAAGGGTTAAAGGGATGGGTAGGAATCTGGGGTTAATTGAATCCTGGTCATCCGCCTCCAAGACCTAGAGAAACCTCACCCCATGAACCCGGGCACACCTGCTAAATCACCAAACAGCGAACCACTTGGGATGACCTATGGCATAGGCTTTGGTTATCCAATAAAGGTCCCCGGGCTGCGGTACCCATTCCCGCCTACCAAATTGAAAAATTATATTTTTAATTAAATGAAGACAACGTAAGCGAAACTCAATCGAAAATCTGGAAACAGAAAAATCAGAAAAAGATATTGGCACCTCTGGGACTCGAACCAGGGACCTCTCGCTTTCCGGGCGAACGCGCTAACCACTGCACCAAGGTGTAGATATCAAATTCGGTCACTTTTAACTGTATCATACTTCGACTAAGAACCACCCACATTATCTTCATTTTCTTAACGCATATATTATTGGCTGCTATCTTTATGTATGATTGCAAGATTCAAACCCGAACTAAAGGCTCTCTAGATAGTGTCTGGATAAATCTTTATCCATTTTATTTGATATGCGACCTCTATTGACTTTTCTGCAAGTCTAGGATGAATATATAATTTTTATTTTTAATTTTATGAGTAAAACCTCAAATAGTAACATTTAATTAAATTTTAATAAAAATTTTAATAAAAATTTAAATAAAATTATATTATTTTAATAAAAAGAAAATTTAATAATATTTATTTTTGACAGGCTTTCTCTCTGTATAAATACCTCCATCTTCACAAATCCTACAATTATAACATATCATCATTATATACGGGTTTACGCTAGTTTACTATAATATTAACCAACCCTCATGAAAATATGGCATTTAATTCATAATTAGATATGAAATAGCGTTAAAGATGAAAAAATATAATAATATGAAAACTGGTAGAAACGCTCCTCAATCCGACTACAAATTCCTTTCTGTAGCCTCACAACGAAAAAGTCACAAAAAAACAAAGTACCTACCTAGTTCAAATAAAATTCCGGTCACATTTACACAACAACAACAAAAAAACATTTCCACCATAAAATTCTGTTCTACGAAAGAAAAAAGTATAAAAATGATTTATCCCGAGTGCTCTCAATTATTTGCAACCTATAAATAGTAAACGGGACACTGAACATTTAACTGAACCCAAAGTTGAAATACTCAACAACCAACCAATCATCCGTTTACGGGATGTTTAACAAAACGAACTAACTAAGGCGGGTACGTCCACCACATTCAGGCCAAAGTACTAATGGATTCATAGAAATTCATATTTCCACCCTTCGGCGCTGGTCTGGTTGGCGAATTTGATACCTAATAGGAAATGAATTGACTTTACCTATTATTATTATGAATGGGGTATTATGCTACGAAGCAAGAGTAATTGAACCAGAGGGTAAGTTCAGATTGGTTACGTTAAGTTACGCTATCCCATCCCGCCTCGGCTACCACAAGAGGTTCCGATCCAATAAGTATTTAGCCTGAAGGCTTTTGAGCAGTGGCGTACTAGGAAATTGGGAAAACCCTGGTCCAGCGGTTACCAACCGTTGTTACACGAACTTGTCGCGAATATTCAGCGAAATCATGAAAGGACCATGCCAAGAAACTATGCTTGAACGGACTTAAACGTTCTTGTACAATGTACAAACCCAGTTTGAGTAAGCAAGCAACCGTTTAGAAATTAGAAATATAAGGAACTTTACCGAGATTAATCTAATTTTGGCTCATTATGCCGTGTCGCGTGTTCTCATTCAAAAATCGGGGGTATTTTGTCAGAAGGTAAAAATATTTCCGTTTTGCAATAAAATTCAAGTAAATGGAATATTTCTGAATACATCCGAAAATTATAAACTGTTTTTGAAATTATTAAAATTTTTAATACAAAAATAAAAAAAGTTTAAAAACGTATTTTCTAGCTAAAATGAAACAAAATAAAAACACATACACATTTTATTAGACAGATGCATTATTACTGCCACCTCACTTTTTGTCATTCCATGTAAAAACAATTAATAAAACTTCACAAAGTTTTAATTTTTTTTTTTTATTGCGAACCAAAACTTTGGTTTCATAGAGGTCCATATTTAAATTTTTCTGTGGAATATTTTTAGATTTGAATAAAGCATAGAAATTTGATATAAAGCATAGAAATTTCTCTTTCTAACGCCATTAAAATCATATTTCTCACCGTGACAGTAAGGGAGATACAATGACTTATTTGAGACCTAAAAATATGGTCTCCTGTGGTTCAAAGGGTTATCGTGTGTATGGCAGATGTATAGATCATGGTAATATGTGTGACTGTGTGACCTTGACCATTTATGAGATTTTAAAAAATATATATGAATACCGCTTAAGAGTCCCAACTGCTCGCGGCTGGAGCCAGCGGGACTACGGCATCCACAAATTGCGGTATGTTGTGAGGCTGAAGGTAGCGGGGAGGGGAATGAGATGGGATAGTAGAAGGTGGGGAAGTACCGGGCTATTCAGATCTGGTCAAACACCGCTGACGCAATTTCAAGTAACGTTTCAATTCTAAATAATTTAACTATTTCTCAAAGGAATGTATTTAAAAAAATAATAGGAACGTAGCCATCTATTTTAGTTTTTAAATTTAAAAAAATAAAACAAAAACTTGGTTTGACCCAGGCTCGAACCTTACCTCTCAGTTGCCGAAATCAAACACTTTACTACTAAGCTAAGTCGGAAGTCGGAGAGGCTGACATTATTTATAATATAAGACTAAACTCACGGACAGAAGTGAAGGCGATGATTTTATTAATTGGCAACAGTGTATTATATCGCTTTCCGTATCCTGTCGCCATAATATAAAAGCTTTTGGTTCAAGTTTGCGCCACGGGCTTGACAAGGCGCCATGTTACGGTAATGTAGTTCATTATTTTAAAAGTCCCGAAAACCTCTTTTATTAGGAAATTTAAAAATTTGGAAATTATTTTTAAAAGTGGAGAAAGTTCTTTTGAACATTTTTTTGTCGTTTCGTTTTTGTAATAAACTTAACCAACGTTTTGTAATTCGAATTTAAAAGAAAACATTGAATTTAGGATTTATGAAAAAAGTAAACCAAAACCCTATTTTTGATTTTTTTTTAAATTAACGTTTTAAAGAAAAACCTCCAAAGTATTTTTGGGTCTTCATCATTTGAAAATATTTTCTAAAACAAAACATATGCAAGGGCGGTCAGAAAAGGGTCTGAATTCTGATTTATTTTTGACAAATGCTAACCCCCTGTAAATTTTAAAAATAAGTTTTTTTTTTCCCATTAAAAACATTATTTTTATTGTATTGCGAAATAATATTTTCGTTATTTCGAATTAATTAATTATTACATTCCACCTTAAGGGACGTACTTGACCAGTGATCCATGACATTAGGTACTAGGAATGAAAAATGTAAATTAAATTTTGGTCTCCGGTGACATTTGTGTTATTGTTTTTTGTTTAAAAATAAAAATTGAAATGGGACGGGGGGAGAGGTAGGTCTGTTACTGAGTGATAGATACAGCTTCATACAAAAGTTAAATGCTGAAGGTGTGCCGGTATATTAATGTTCTCAATTAAATATGGTTCCCATGGTTGTATTATTTGCCAAGTTCATCAAAGGGCACTTTTCAAAGTTTGTTATAACAATGAAACAGTAGATGTTATTTTGTATTCACTGCAGGGCACAAAACTTCGTGAGATCGAGGATTTCGGGCTCACAATTAGAAAACAGATAATTTTATACAGTGGTTAGTATTAAGTCAGAAAAAGGAAATTTTTGTTCAAGAATACCCCCCCCCCCCCCTTCTTCATAATTTTTAGACACAGATTTTTTTTTAAATTTGCGTAAAAGTGACAAAAAATAATTGTCCTCAATAACCTGTTTTTTGTGAGCTTTAAAATTTCAGTTCTTACCTTCGCAGTTCACGGTATCTACTCATTTTTTTACTCCACATACCAAGTCCCTACCTACACAAAATGCATTGCTAAGCAAACGTTTTCCGACAAAATGAACATTACGATGTGTAAAATAAAAGTTATCTTCATTCCTGTACAGTAACTGTACACTTCTACAATATAAAAATAAATATGAGACATTACACATAACCTTGGGGATGCTAAACTTAATATATAAATACGAATGTTTCTCTTTATTTGTCCCTTATGCATACCTAAACCATCGTGATGATACTTTGGCGATTCGTTGTGCGCATGCGAAGGTTTCTATATATAATGGTGAGCACTGGCGTTCTGAAACTATTTCCCATAATATTCACCGATTATGATGAAACTTTGGTGAGTTTTTATGCGCACGCCCGCGAAGGTTTCTATATATAATGGTGAGCTCTGGCATTATGAAATTTGCATAAAAAATTCAAATATGTGTGTGCGAGAAGTTTTCAAAACGTGTTTATTTTTAGTTTTATTTCGCCAGGAAGAGAGGGGGGGTTCGCGGGACGGAGGGATGAGGTAGGGAGAAAAGCGGGAAGGTGGAAGGGGAATGTGCGATAGGGAAGGGGAACGCGAGAGGGGACGCATGGGAAAGGACACGCAAGGTAGAGGTGGTGGACAAAAGAAGGGCAGAGGGAGGGATTGCAAAGGAGAAGTAGTAGGGAATAGCAAGAGATAGGGGATAGTAGGGTGTAAATTTGGAAAATTCATGGTTCTCACAAGGTCAGCTAGTGCGTAGGAAAACCTTCTGAATCAAAAATATTGTGTGTCCAAAAACACTACAAAAGACAGTATTAAAACACAAACACTTTGTTTCTTTGAATGGGATTCAACGCATGCCGAGTACGTGGTAGCTCGTAATAAAATAATATAATATACTTTTTTCACTTGTACTGTTAAACTACACTTTTTGTCCGTATTTTTCCATTGGTGTAAGAGTCATTGATGTAGAAAGGTGACCTGACTGTAATCTGATTAGGTTTTATTACTTAACCACGCATTGAAATTAATGGCTTTTTGCAGTAGGAGCAACCTTTTTTACGGGGTCCTTAAAAACTTTAAAATACAATAAAACCCTCTTTGGTACCTATTTCTACCGTACAGTGTCGCAGGTTTCGGATACATAAACCCATCCAAATGGAAACAGATTCAAAGGAGACTATAATGTAGAATATAAAAAAGGAACCAAATCTGATCAGGAATCTAAGTAGAGATTCGTGTCACGAGTTGGAGATAAAACACACTCCAGAACCGTGTGAATTGTTAATCACAATGGGAAGAATAGGGAGTAGTGCAGGATCATGGAAGTTTCCAGTTGTGATAAATACGCATTGGGAAGCAGGAGGGTTGGTGAAATGGTGCAATGATCACGCTATTTCATTTATTATTCAAATGTATCGATAATATTACGAATAATTAAGGAAATCAAAAAACATTGCTGGGGGTTTTTGAAGAATGGTTTCGAATTGTTCTATTTTTAGTCCCATCGTACTATTTTGAAACAATAATTTATTGTTTTTACAGGTTGTCTGTATTATTTTTGTCCCATTTTTTGTTAGGTTAGGTCACGTTAGATAAGGTTAAGTTGTTAGGTTAGGTTTTAGTAGATAATTTTTCGGGAGGTATTTTCTCACGGGATGAAAAGTCGCGGAACCAACTGCAGGGTCATTATTATTTGAGGTGGTTGTACGAGAGGTACGTAACTCCATTATTATATCCCGTCTCTCATCATCGTTAACTCTCTCTCTGATTTTCTCCCGTCTCTCTTTGAAGCTGATATAAATACTGTATAATTATATTAACCGCCTTTACTAATTATCGTTAATAATGTACCTTTTGACATTAAGGGCATTACATGTGCTGTGAGCAGGTACGGTTGTGAGCGAAACCAATTGGTTTTCACGTAAAATAAATTGGCGCGTACAAAGTTAGCTTTCTTTAAATCCAAATATGATTGAATCACATCTCTTTTTTTATGGTTTCAATATGAATAATTCGTACCACGTAGTTTATTGCTACGTATTTGCATTTGAATCCGAAGTTGTGCTGAAGATAATATTTTCATACTGAAAAACAATATTTTCATTTATAAATATCTGAACTGTGAAGTCAGAAATCCGTGACTTGGGGGTTGAAACGGATATGAAGATACACATAGTTTCCTGTCTTGAATTCTATTTTTAGTTCGCAATAGCAAAGGATTAAAATAACCAAGAAGTATTATCATTAATCTGCATTTTTCTATAATTAGAAAAGAAAAGAAAAAAAATAATAATTTAAATTTATAAAAAAAAATTTCCAGCCCCTTATTTTTTTATTCTTCACTAGCTGGTACCCGGCATGCGTTGCTATGGCATTTAATAAGGACATTTTTTCTCCCTGCGCGTCCTTTCCCTTTCGTCCCGTTCACCTTCCTCCTCCCTTTCCTCCCTCGCGGCCCCTTCCCCCGTCGCGTTCCCACTCCGCCTCCTCCACCTTCCCTCTCCTCACTCTACTCCCCCCACCTTCCCCGTCCCGCAACCCCCCCTCCCAAGTTCCCCTCCCCCTCCCGTATTCGCCTCCCCACTCCCGCGGATCCCCCTCTCGAGTTCCCCTCCCGAGTTCCCCCTTCACCCTCCCGGGTTTCCCCCCCCCTTCTGCATTCCATACATTAATTCCCGATACATTCAGTTTTCAAACAACTCCCCCCTCCCCCCCTTCCCCCGTCCCACGAACCCCCCTCCCCCTTTCCCCCGTCACACGAACCCCCCTCCCCCCTTCCACCGTTCCACTAACCCCCCTCCCCCCTTCCCCCGTCCCACGAACCCCCCTCTCGACTTCCCCTCCCCTCCGCCACCCCTCCCACGGATCAGCCTCCCTAGTTCCCCTCCACCTTCCCTCTCCCCACTTCACTCTCCCATCCCCCTCCCACCTCTCGCATTCCACGCATTCATTCCCGGTACATTCAGTTTTCAGACTGTTCGCGTGCCACCTATTACAATTTTTTATACAATTTCATAATGCCAGAGCTCAACAGTAGTTTTATACAAAATAACGAACAAAAAAATTATTATCCAATTCGGTTCAGTCGTTCGGAAGTATTTCGGCGATAAACTACGACGCCAACAAAGCACTCTTTTTAGGGTGAATTGCCTAATTCAAAAACAAACAAAAAACATCGTTAAGGCCACAATTAGTTTGCTTTTCTTCTGACGTTTTCAATAACTCTATTTTGTTGAGGTAGAACAGTTTATATGGGAAAATGAAATAGTTGTTTTTACTATCTTCCTCGCTATTTTTCCACATTTCCTCAACGTTTAAACCTTCCCTGGACTACGACAAACATTTTAAACCCAAAATCAGCTAAATCGGCCCAGCCGTTCTCGAGTTTTAGCGAGACAAACAAACACCAAATGATTTTTGAAAATTTAAAGAAAACTTGTTAATAAGTCTGTCTATGCGGTAGTCATTTTCTAATCATATATATCATATATGATATCGTTAACCCCTCAGGCTAATTTATTTTGGTTTTCGGAACAACTCATACTCATACATATTATAAAAATCGTTATGTCTCCTTTACTTTCACGGTTGGAAATAAAAAAAAAAAACTGATTTAGAGGGAGAAAACTTCACGCTTTATATTAAAATATAAAAGTTAACCGCAAAAGAAGTAAGATTTAAAAGTTTCCGATCGCAATATGAAAAAAAAAAAAAAATTTGGCAAATTTTTTATTGATTATTAAAAAAGGAAACAACCAAAAAGTGAGTTGACAAAAAAGTTTATAATACATTTACCTAATAAAATATGTGAGTGTTTTTTTTCTTCTTTATCTGTAGTTTTAGTTAGAAAAAAGATGACCCATTTTTTAAACTTTTGTATGCAAATTAAAAAAATATATAATTACTTCGTGTTTTAAACTTTGAAAGCGTATTTTATCACCTTTTAAAACAGTTTTTAGTTTTTGGATGCGTTACAAAATAGTACATTTATTTGGATTTTATTGCAAAACGAAAATATTTTAACCTTCCGGCAAAAGAAGCCCGAGGCCTGAGTGGTGAATTTTCCATAATATAAAAGACGATATTTGAAAACTTAATACAATCTGTTAACTAAATGTTTAAACTATCGCAGCAGCCATGAAGCCAAAGATGAATGGACTCGCCGCCGAAGTTCGTGGAGCGTTCAATAATGCCCCAGACGCGATACATCTCTCGACCGAGCCACAGCTGCCCCAACACTACTCCGTCTCTACTGTCTACTGTCTAACTGCTTCCGCAATCAATGGTACCTGCTTCCCTCATTAAACCCGCTCCTAAAGCAGGTAGACGGCAATAAATCTATTAGTCTTATCTTATCGCCAGGTGGATTGCCGCGGTGATTCGATAAATGTCCAATAAATCTCTAATCTGTGCATTTGTACCGATCCAGTCTCGACATCTCTCGGGTTACGTTACAGTGGAAATACTCGTACCCCGATGGTATATTATCTGTTGAAACATCTCCAAATGGAATATATCACTTGACCATACCGATTCTATGTTCGATGCATGACGTCTAAATTAAAACGATACATGCTTTATTCGTAGGAATAAAGTTACCTAAATAACTAAATGCATTTATTAAAGATCTCTTTCGAGTATTAATTTATTTTGGCTGATGCCAAACAGATGCGAGGTGTTAAAAAGTCGACATTTATAGTACGTAGTAAGCGGGAGGTGGGTATAGGTACCGCCGCCCGGGAATAATTTATTGGATAACTAACACCTCTCCCAAAGGTCACCTCAAGTGGTTCGCTATGTTTGGTAACTTAGCAGGGGTGCCCGGGTTCATCGGGTGAGATTTGTCTGAATCTTGGAAGCAAATGCATCTGCCCACAGTGCCCACCATCTGATGGCAGACCAGATAGGGAGAGACTGGTTGAGGAAGATTTTTTGATTTCTCCAACAGGACTCTCAGAACATCGCCTTGCACCGCAGTGGGAGGGATGGATTCATACGTCCGTCACTCCTGGACACACTGACCTCCAGATTCCTACCCACCCCTAATACCCCTTTCCTTCCCAGAACTTCCTTTCATAAAAAGATCCTCCATACAACATCCCCAAAAATGACATAATCCCTGATGGGAATTATTTTCTTCAGAGCCTCCTGTATGGAGCTAATCTAAAAAAAAAACGTCAAAAAGATTAATTGCTAATATAAAATTACTCGGTCTCCTAATAAACTGGATCTTAGCGAACACCAAATTGGTTAAATAGGTTAGGATAAGTTAGGTTAAGTTAGGTTAGGTTAGGTTAGGTTAAGTAAGTTTTTTTATACTTTTAAAATTGGTTAAATAGGTTACGTTAGGTTAGGTTACGGGCTACTTTTGTTGTTTTTTATAGCTTTTAATGACTTTTCAAAGAGGTGTTGAGTTGAGTTGATTCTGACTTGTCATGGAACCAGCCTGAGCCTGTCTATGTGCCCTTCATTTAACCTACTCTTCACGATATAAAAAAGTAAAAAAGCTTAAATAAACGTAGGAAATTGAAATAAACATGCGACACCGTACACCGAACGGTTCATTTCTCATTCGTTTATGTTCACTGAAATGAGCCGTAATTATTAGGTACTATAAAATCTGAGCTAAGGGTGGCAACACTGGCAACAGGCCACTTGCATGGATTTCATAACGACTTGGAAAAATTCGCGTGGATAGATTTTTTTACTAAGATTACGAAAATGTTAGTAAACATTTTTAGAAATGTATAGTTTTTTTATTTTTAAATAAATAAATCCATTATTTGAGCACGTAACGTCACTACATGAAAATGTACCGTCTCCGATTATGTTCCCTTAATTTTGTAAAATTCAAACTGATAATTTTTTTACACTTTGATTTCCGGCGAATTTTTGAATCTGCGTTTAACATTCACTAGATTTATTGTTTGTTCCATGCGAACATATCCTTTGGTTTGATTTTTTGATAAAGATGGCGGTGTTTTTACAGATGTTACGAAGAGAACCCCGTACAATTTATTGCTATTCGTGTGGAAAACGATATTTTTTAAAAGTGATTTTCGGCTATGTAATTATCGTTTTTTCGCACCCATAAAATTATGTCCCGTCTTTCCGGTTTATAAAAAATGGTCTGATTTTTCGGATTGAAATTTTCAAAAAATAGCCATGGTTTCAAAAATACGATTAAAAAAATACAGAATGTCTTTCAAATTAAAAATTTGCCTAAACCGGATTTTTTTTTAAATGCGATGAAAGTGGCGTACTGGCTACTGGCAACTGGCTACATTGGAAGGAGTTCCGTGACGTGCCAAGAGGAGGAAATAATTAAGGCGACCTGTCGAGGGATAATTGCACCCCTAGACTCCACTGTGCTTCGGGGATGGAAAAAAAAGAAATACGCAAGAGCAACGATTATCATAAATGGTTTTGAAAAATACAAACTGCAAAACAGTCATTCTTCTTCCATCGTTAGAGATAAAATATGGTGGCAATAATGGAATTCTCAAACTACAGCCAGTACACACTTACTGCATTGCCTCGGAAAATACTCAATAATAATAATTATAATAAAATATGTGTGAATTTCTATTATTTCTGATTTTTTTTGAAGTGTACAATTCTTTAGAACCGTTGTGATTTGAAACTCGATGAAACGAAAAATAGCGACACTAAAAAGAGACAAACACATATATCTATAGGATTTAGCCTGCAAGAGAATGATATAGAATAAACAGTTTCCTCTTTGTGCGGGGCTTCGTAGCCTCCCCATTCTAGTCCACTTTAGTTTTCTGAAGGTTTCATTTCTACCGCGTATGAATTTCACACTCTGATTTTTTTATTGTAATATTAAGAATGTGAGTTATGTTTATACATATATACATTATACAAAATATTATATTTAAGGTTATCATTATGATGTCTAGAAGATATTTCAGAAAATGTTAAGAGGAAACCCGGTCGGCGTGAACTATAAGTATTTTACCAAGATTTTGCTTTCAGTGTTACTCTTACTCTCCCGAATACTGAGCGAAAGGGACAACTGCACCTCAGGCTGATATAATCCCTAAATTAAATTATCAAAATCGAGGTTTTGTATTACCTATTTTTCTACTCCAAAAGTTCACCGTTTTTTTAAGATTTTTTTTACTAATTGTATTAGAAAAAAAATACTCTGTATCTGTAGGTTTTGCTTTAAAAAAAACATTGTCTAGTTTGTAGTATGTATACTGAACGTTTGCTGATGGCGTTCAAACCAACCAATTTTAATGATTTTTGGAGGGTCCTAACTCCTACAAGAAATAACTTACCAAGAAAAGCAAAAAGTACCGGCACGCTAGTGGTGGATATCTACTTTATGTCAAAATCCAGAGAGGAAATTGGGGAATACCTTTGAATGGATAAAACGCCACCCGGTTTTCTCTTAAGTTATCCACTTAACAGGAAAATCAAAAATATCTTGTTCCATATTATACAACTATTGTTTAATCAGAAAAGAGTCGGATGGTAAAAAACCTTGTAGGTATATCATATATAGAATAATTGCTGTAGTTAAATGGTTACATAGAAAGCAGGATAATAATCACAACTCAATAAAGCTCAGTTATTTATAAAAATCGGTACATAATATAATAATATTTTCTCTTACCCTTAAAAAACATCGTACAACAAAAATAAAAACATCTTCCTTTAGTTCGTTGGAATCGTTCGAATAACTTTACTTAAAAATGAGGAATTCTCCGCTTAGTTCCGAGTTTCGCCCCCAACTTTTTACCGCAGAGGCCGTCCTTTGTTAATTTATTCCTTTAATTTAAAAAGTTTTTCACAAACACAGAGACAAACCCTCTGTAAAAGAAATTGTTGATTTTTATAAACAACAGTTTGCTTTTATTACCATGATTACAGATTTTTTCGCAGAGTGGGTACTTTTTGTAAAAAATATTAAATGAATTTGCTTAATTAATACTTTTATTGAAGAAAAATAAATGTAGATACCAATATTGCAACCTTCCTGCGTGACGTAATAGGTAATACACATTTGAGTATTGCTTGAGTATTGCTACTCCTATCTATACTTAAACAAGACTTACCAATAATGAAAACATTCTCAGCTTCTGGCTTATTTTAAACATCAGGAAGAACATACCTGAAACGAAAAGAAAAAAAAACATTAAAATCAATAACCGTCAGTAATCATCATGATTATTACAAAAAAATCATTAAAAAATATTTTTAAATGTATCATAATTATTATAATAATATATAAAATATTGTTTGCTTTCTAACTGCATGATCTCAATTTGGGAGGCGGTTATGGGTACCGCCGCCCCGGGAACCTTTATTGGATAACCAACACCTCTGCCATAGGTCACCCCAAGTGGTTCAGGTGATTTAGCAGGGGTGCCCGGGTTCATGGAATGAGGTTTATCTAGGTCTTGGAGGTGGATGACCAGGACATACTGAACCCCAGATTCCTACCCAGAACTCTCCTCTCCTTCCTTTCCCTAAAAAACCTTTCACACAGCATCCCCAAAGATAACATAGGCCCTCAGGGAAATTATTTTCCTCGGGGCCTCCTGTGTGGAGCTCGTGTTAAAAAAAATGAAAATAATTTTGTAGGAAATGGCAGGACATAAGTTAATTTAAAAAGAAAAAATCTAGTTAACTTCATGAGAATCAACAATCATAATTAAGTAAAAATTGTATCTTCGATTCAAACAATGATCTCTATTTAAGTGTTTAAATAAATGTATCTAATACCCTGAACTTATTAGACGAAGTAAAAATAAGTTTTTTATTCTTGATCTTGATGCTACCTATCCAAATTCTTCTAAGGATTAAACTCTAGAAGTAACCCATTTCCCAGAAGGATAATCGAGATGAATATCAGCTACCGTTTGCAGTTGGCCTGGTTAACTTGGACTATGTATGAGAAGCAATCCCATTTTATTCCAAGGAATTTTCTCAAGATTCACATCTCAAATGCTTGGATTCATTGCCGTGTGATTACTTCCTTCAAGAGTACACGTCTCACATCCTGAGAACACGATACATAAATATTATATCACACATTCCAGCTAGTTATTCTAGTAATTTTATCTCCATCACTAGAACCTACACAAAGGCTAGAGCGGGAGATATTCTGTTATATTATTTTCAGAAACAGAACAGATGCGATGGCTTCCCACCCTCAACCCTAATAACCGACTTACTCTTCCTGGAAGGGCTGAATTTCCATCGCTCGGAACCGAGTTGTTTCCGCCACACGTAAAGTTGGCCTTGGAGGAGTTCCAAAACATCGGACTATCATCTATTAACTTAATTAAGGAACAATATAAGTGTTTTTATCTCAGTTTCCATATTAAACTCGCATACACCTCCGTGGCAGATCGGAATATATTCTTAAGTTTAGAATATTTTATTATTTTTAATTGGTAAACTAATGTTTAAGACAAGATTTTTATGCATAGCACAAAGGGTAACAATTATTATAAGCAATAATTATTAGCCTGAAACAAAACCAAAAAATGTAGACATAATTTGTCTCGACGCCATCGAGTGGGAGAGTTAGCACTTATAATGCCTTTCTCACGAAAAATAAAGTTGGTTGTTTTCAGGTGAAAAATGTAATAAGCAGTAATTGTTGAATGAAACACTAGTATATATTGAATTATTTGGCGGGTGGGAGATAAGCCGACGTAGCTCAGATGGTAGAGCAGTTGACCGGATATCAGAAGGACGCGGGTTCAAGTCCCGTCGGCGGCATTTATCTTTTCTCGGGAGATTTTTTCAATGTTGATGAGTGTTTCAGGCTAATAATTATTGCTTATAATAATTGTTAGAATATTTGATTTATTTATAAGAACTTTGTACATTGTACAAATTTTTGTGTTATTTCATCCGCCATGGCAGGGACGTCCCTGTGATATGGCGGGTGAAGTTAACAGATTGGAATTAATTATAATATGGTTGATAAAATTAAATTACAAATTTTACATATCGTGGTTTCTTAATTTAGTAATAGTAATTTACTATAATAATAATTTAACCCGGACATAAAATCTGGATTTTGTTTTAGATAGATAGGTAGGTTGATCTTTTAGATAGGTTGATAATAATACCTAGTAAATAAAATTAAAAAATTCAATTTAAGTGAACCAAATGAATGTGTTTTAAAACTAACTTTTTTTTATATGAATACCTCACAAGAGTCCCAGCTGCTCCCGTCTGGAGCCAGTGACTCTATGGCATCCCCAAATTGAGGTGTTTTATGTAGTGTGGAGGGGAAGGAGATGGGGAAGAGGAATGAGGGGAAGTACCTGGCTATTCAGATCTGGTCACCAAACACGGCTATAGGCCATTTCAAGCAAAATTTAAATTCTGAATGGTGGTCTTACACCAGGGCGATACCGAGAGTATCTCCCACTCCGGACTAAAAATTGTGTTTGTTATTTGTTCGGAATTATTAGAATGGAAGATAATCTCGTAACACCCTGGCGAAAGACCACCATTCAGAATCGAAACATTGTTTGAAATTAACTAGGTATGAACAGTAATTTGCTTAGTAGCTGTACTCCCTTCTGCTCAAAACATTCTTCTGGAAGTGATGTTGTAGTTTTCACTTAAAAAAATATCAAAAATGTCAACGCATTTCTCAAAATAAATTGCCGCACCCTGAGCTAACGAGTCTAGACACCCATAATATAATATTGAGAAATGTGGTTATGGCGTTAGCAAGGCGGAAGGATATGGGTATGGATAGAGAGGGTGAAGAGGAGGGTTTTTTGTTAAAAATGATATTCAAAGCGAGTAACTACAGCAATTCTAAAACCATAATATCATCTTTAATTTTGATGGTGAACTGAGGAAAATAATTTCCCTCAGGGCCTATGTCATCTTTGAGAATGCTTTGTGGCGGGTCTTTTTGAGTAGAGGAAGGAGAGAACATGAATTTTGAAGGGACCCACATTGTAGGAGGGAGGAAACACAGAGGCCAGCAAATCGTTCCACAGCCGAGCTGTTAAGTCAAGAACGAGTCGTTGAAATGACCCGTCACCATGTGACAAATGTCGACCATATACAAATGTTGTGTTTCCCGACTGTGCACCGAAGAAACCAATGAGGCTATATCCTTGATACAAATTTTCTGTCCAACCGCTCAGCATGTACAAGCCATCTAAGTGTTTTTTGAGGTTTGAAAGTTTTTTCCCCGTTGTGTTGGATTCGGAAGAAACGGAAATGATGCATTACAGCCATTGACGTATGATATCTAGACGAGCCCTGTGAAATTCAAAATGACGCAAGAAGCCACCAAAAGCAGGTTCAAGGCCAATTTATGAAAAAGTGCCTGCATTGTTTTGCACCGTTCAGGTCGCATAGTGCTTTGTGTTGTATCTTTTATCGGTCTACAAGATCTACACTGAAACTAATTTGTGTGTCAGCCGTCCGGACCGAGTTAATTTTTTTAAAACACAAAAATATACCACTTCCGAATATTGTACAAGGTACACACAGCGGACTTTATTTTTGAAAATGTAGTCAGCTATCTGAATACAACAAAAAAATATACCTTACAGATGTCTTTTTTAAAGAAATTACTTTTGGTCGAGCAATATTTCTGACGTCATGCCACGTAGCCCGTTTCGTTCACTAATACATTGACATACAGGCTCAAAACAAAACATAACGGCTTGTTTAAAATTAAAAGACCACATCTTGTCACACACTGAACGCCCTCGGGTTTATTTCTTCAAGCGGCTTATCGAGCGTGAACGGCTAGTTTATACCAAGTAGGAGTGATAAATTCAACTCCACAATACGTGTCGCGTGATATTCAAGGCATCTGATTGTTTGATGAATGTCAAAACTACATAATGGGATTTGAGAACGAACTTTGTGTTTTAGGAACTGGCTTCTCTAGGCTTTTTGAGCGAGGCGGTGGAATACGATGAAGAGTTGTATTGTTAACATTAATATCATGGCGTCATTATTCACAGGCAAGTTAGTTAGGTAGGGCTTATCTAGACTTAATTGATCGAAGATTACAGCACTTGCGAAGCATCAAACTGCGCTCATTGGCCTCTTTGATTATGATGTCACTTTTCAAGGCTCCTATTGGTTGAGATATGAAACGGAAATTACGCTAGGTTTGCGCTCATTGGCCGCTTTGATTATGACCTCACTTTTCGAGGCTTCCATTGGTTGAGATTGTTTTGGTAAAGTTTCGCTTCTACCGCGAGTGAACAACTGCACTCGATTTTTTTTAAATAAGACAAACATTCCCTGGTTACGAATAACCCGACAATGTTTAAAAATCTCCTACTATATTTATTTCCTAATCTTCTCCATTATAAAGTACCTAACTAATCTTTTTCCGTTATTAAATTAGGAATAAGTAAATAAAATTCTACGATGCGAAAAAAAACTTTTCAATTTCTTTGGAACGTTACTAATCGTGATATTTCAAACTGGAAGATACAACTTTTGTTCAGATAAAATGAACATTCTCTCATTAATCTTTGGGAAAACTTGTATAAAATTCGTTAAAGAAAGCCGACAACCACCTGGTCCCGCATACAATAACGTAAATCACCACTCGACAAAGAATTTTAATGGAACTGTCAAAAAAGGGCCGTTATTTCCCGCGCAATTTTCCCCGCGAGAAAAGCAAGGGCCGTCGATCGTTCGAACGGATTTGAATTGTGGAAATAATATCACTAATGGCGGCCCCTCCATACTTTACCCTGGGCAGGATCTGCTTGATGAAAGGACCGGCCATTAACTGGTTCAGGTCATTAGAGAAACTCCGCCATTACGGCCCGCGGTTATACTTATTCCACAGATTGCCGCAGTAAGGATTTACGGTACTAGAATACTACAAGTAGGGCGCCGTCCTTTAGTAATAGCGCAAGCAACTCAATGCCCAGTTCTTTTTAAAAAGAGAACAAATAATAACATATTTTTTTAACGGAAATCAAAGCTTTGTGGTTTTCTTTGGGAAGCAAAACAAAATTGGCGGAAATTATTATTATTTTAATTTTATTTACTAATAAAAATTTTGGGATTGAAGTAAACCGAATGATTTATCTCCCATCAATTTTTTGACGGCGAATTGTCGAAAATGTGTATACAACGTACTGTCCTGTTTTTCCTAGGTACAACAAAATATTATTTTAACTTTATTACTCACGCACAGGCTGCGCCTTAGTGGGTCCATGTATAAAATGTAAAATTGGGAAAAATAAAGGATTTAAAAAAAAAAAAAACGTCCATTGGTTTTATTTCACATTTGCCGTCTCAAATATTCTCGACCCATGTCAGTTTTTGATCAAACATAACGCATTTTTCCGATTTGTGACAATATGAAATATGACAGGATGTCTTAGGATGGGTTGTTTCAAAGAATTTGAACAATACATCAAATTTCTGACGGCCGTTGTGGTCGAGGGGTGAGGCTCACAAAGATCGCGGGATCGAATCCCGGCGTGCGCCAATAAAATTTATTTCACTAATTTGTGTTATTTCACAATTAATTAATTTAAAGATAATATATAGTTTATTTTCGGCAAGTTCCAGAGTGAAAGATACTCTCAGTACCTATCGCCCTTGTCCCTAGTGTAAGACCATCATTCAGAATTGAAACGCTGCTTGAAATGGCTTTAGCTTTTATATTTGGGCATCATGCCTATCTTATGTACTTAGTGAGATAATTTAAAAAAAATCGAAGATAATTTTCAAGTTCTGTGAAAGTTCTATTAAAGTTCTGTTTTTTTAAAATAATTATGGGCCAGTTGCTTCATAAAACTGAAAATGTATAGAACTTTCATAGACTTGAAAATTAAATTCGAAATTTGATGAATTGTTCAAACTCTGTGAAACAGCCCGTCCTAGAATTTTAAAATTTCATCAAATTTTCAAAATCAGTGAAATTGATAGTCAATAAAAATATTACTATTACAGAACTTGAATAAAATCTTCACAGAACTTGAAAATTTACTTTGAAATTTGGTGGATTGTTTAATTTTTGTGAAACCAATGGTTCTTGGTATTCCTCATATTTAAAAAATTGATATCTCTACAATTCTTTGCTACATCTAGAACGATTGAAAATATGTGTAACAAAAAATATTGTCGTCTTGTCTTATTTTTGACAGAATGGTGATGTAAATAACGTTGCGAGCAAAAAAAAGGTCGGTAGGATTTTTCTTAGGTAATTCAGGCATATTTCGTGCTTTATTTTTTATATAACAACCTTACAGACATCACAATGCATCCCAAAATCTTATAAATTGAGTGTTGCCATAAATATTCTGAAAAACAATAAAACTATAACAAATAAATTGAAAGTGAAAAACGGTGTTCAATCAATACTGAAACCTCGTTAAAACACGCATAATTTGACACTAGCATTATCAAACGGCCATCAATTTACATTTTCAGAATAGCTACCATATTTTATTACTCGTTGACTTAATTTACTAGGCACCAGCACGTGAAATTGGAGCAATTTGCATATTTTCCATTTGTGCAGTAGTGGAACGAGGTAAATTTGAACAGTGTGCATCATTTGTAGTAATCCGATAGACGCAAAAAAATGCGCGTACACCGAAACGTTAACCAATTTATTATTATCGACAATTTTTCCTCCGTAAATATTTTATTTTTAATAGTATAGCAAGAGGTTACGAGATATCTTTTTTTGTGAATTTCAGTATCACGTTGTTAGTTTGTTTTACTGGAGGGTCCGACTAAAGATTCGTACCAAAACAATCATTCCTTTCTTTTATAAATAAGGGACCTAGGACGGGTTTTTTAAAAAAAAATTAAGAATTCATCAAATATTTTTAAATAATTTTCACGTTCTGTGTAAGTTCTATTCAAATTCTGTTATTATATCATTATAGGCTAGCTGCTTCACAAAACTGAAATAATCTGAACGCGAAAATTAACTTCAAACATTTGAAGAATTGTTCAGTTTAAAAAAAAAAAATCCTTAATAATAATAATAGGTGTGTTTATTTCAGCCGATACGTTCTAACTTTTTTTTTACAAAAACAAGCTTTACTGTTTCACGGCTGGCATAATAATTCATTACATTTTCATCATTACAAGCGGAAAAAGTTGCTTGTGCAATGATGGAGGATTGAACGGTGACCGGACAACTCAGAATCAACTCAACTTAACACCTCCTTTGAAAAGCAATTTAAAGTGATGAAAAAAATATATAAAAAAAATTAATTGCGTTAGGTTAGGGCTAATTTTAATCCTTTTTTCGTAGCTTTTAAAGAGGTGTTGAATTGAGTCGATTCTGGAAACCTGGAATGATTGAACCCGCAAACTAGCGCACCTATAGCAGGAATGGCAGGATGCCTAACAAACAACTTCCTACCTACCGGTCAATGCTAATCAAGCTTTTTCGAGATCCAGGAATTTATCAATATGCTTTGCATCAAATACCATCTATTCTGATTCTGAAGAACAAGATACAGTTTTGTTCTTTATCATGAATAGAATATTAAATTTATTATTAATAATATTAAATTTATTATTCCATGAATTTTCTTTTGAGTGTGATATATTATTTATAACGTTCTAATATTTATGGGGTCAGGGTAATCCTTACAAGACCCTCATTCTTCTAGCTCCACATCCAAGACATTCTTTCCGATTTTCTTCCAACGTAACATAGACGTAAGATATATTTATGAAGGGTTCCAACCCCCGCCGAGATGGAAAGATGGTGGTTTCCTTCGTATCGTATTGGAAGAAAATCTACAAAACTACTGAATTTTATAGCTGTTATTTTTTTTAACATTATCTCAGGGCCAATTTAAGGGATGCTGTGTGGAGGGTCTTTTTGAGGAAATGAATGCTATGAAGTTATGAGAAGGAAAAGGTATGAGGGTTAGAACCTGGGGTCAATGTGTTCAGGAATGACCAACGCATGAATCCATCCATCCCACCATTCGAGGGAATTCAGCTGGAGAGGTTAAAAAGTCTCCCTCAACCAGTAGGTAGGTGGGCAAACGCATCCGCCGCGCCGCTTAGAAAAACCTCACAAACCTAAGCAATTCTAGAACCTGGGCACCCCTGCTAAGTCACCAAACGTAGCAAAATACTTAGGGCAACCTGTGGCAGGGTGTTGGTTTTCCAATAAATGGTTTTCAGGGCGGCGGTACCCAGTACTCGTCTCCCACATTCCTATAAGAAGGTAGGCTATTAATTAGGTACAAATTAGTCACAGTATTACCTACATATACAATGTCACTTTTTCTTCTGGTGATATTACCTATCAGAGGTTGACTCTCATCAGAGCAATCTCTACTTTCACCCTTCAGGCTACAGCCTGGAATAACTCAGTGAAACAGCACTCGCACCAGTCACGAAGGTTTAAAAGCCATAAGGATTGATAAGCTTTGTCTACTTCCATCATTTTATCTCTGGATTATCAATAGGGTAATTGTAATAGTATCATAACAGGCAGATATTATTTATCAATTGGTAGGTCAATATCACCATCTGCCTCGTCTGTCTTTTGGCACGTGTTCATCCAGTTGAATATCGGTTTTTGAGGTGAACACAAGGTCACAGAAATAGGTGTACAATAGACACAATTCACCATAAAACGTGTCGTGAGCTCGTGATTGGCCCATAAAAGTTACATACTTTATTTGCTCAGGGTCTATGATAAAAAAAGTTACGATAATGTTCGCTGACTTAGAATAAAGAACACAAGAAATGAGGTATAGGCGTGTTTCGTGATTCGTGATCCAAAAGTCAGACCGACCGGGAGTAAATTTCAAATACAGAACTGTGTTTCATCATCGTCACGAAATTTTCCTTTCAAAACAGAGTGCTTTCAAATGGGTTAGAACCAATATATTCTAAGTCTGTGGCGACATCCGTTTGCTATTCCAAACGTGCAAGGCATTTCTAGTGTGTAAAATCTATTCAGTGTTCGCTGATTCTTTTCACAATTTGAGGCAAAGTTAGGCAGTCGCAGTTGCTAAGCCTAAGCACACAAATAAATTTTATCATAGCGAAAACATGTGATTTACAACGCATACAATATTATGTTTAATGCTAAAATAATATTACTAACTATTTTTAAGTGTAATTAGTAAGTTAATAATTCCGAGATATCGATTACGTGCTAAAATCTGATGTTTTGTTAAAATTCTGAAAAAAAACAGTAAGTTAATAAAAATTGTATGCCTATTTTGTACACAGTCGATTCCTCTTAATCGGGACGTACGTAAACAATGTGTCCCGAATAAGCGGTTGTCCCAAATAAGCGAAGTTTAAGGGAGGTAAAAAAAATGTTAATTGAGAATTTTTTATACGTTAACACATTTTATCGAGTTCTCTCGAATGTGTTTTTAAACTTTTTTAAAACGAAATTTTTTTTTTTTTTTAATTTTACAGGATAGTGAAAAAACATATGTTTAAGCAGGAACATGAAGGGAGACTTCCATATATTTTTATTTGTTGTGTACGTTAATAATCATTATTAATATAAATAAATATTATTTCGGTTTCTTTCATTTTCCTCTTTCAAAACTGTTTTTTTCACACTCCTCTAAATTTTATTCTATTTCACTTTATTAATTGTAACCCAATCCCGCAAATCTGTTCTATTTCACTGTATTAATTGTAGCCCAATCCCGCAAATTTTGGAATCCACTCCAACCTCATACGATTTGCCCGCATTTCCTAACTAAACTTCGGACTCTGTGACACGTTTTGCATGGAATTTGTCCCAATTAAACGGAATAGTAACCCAAATAACTGAAGTAAATTAGTATGAGTTAACTTCTTCAATATTCGCAAGATTTTTGGTTTTCATTTAGTATCAGTTTCCGTATTTGGTTTCTGTTCCCTCTGATTTGTCCCAAATAACCGGTTGTACCGTGGGTAGGTACTATGCTGGCAGGTACTCAGCCCCCTACCTACTGGTCGGCTGCTGCTCTAGGTAATTCAAATATTTGAAATTTACAGTTTCTTTTATTTTTATTTTTTCATTAGAATATGTTTTACTTGACTAGCTTGAGATTTGGTGAAAAAGAAGGTCAGATCACAGTTCCTTCATTATAATAAAAATCATTATTATAAAGACTCTGTAAAATAAATAGTGTTATTTTTAGGTAAAAATGCATATGGTCCACCTCACGGATAATACGGAACGTTCGTATTGTCGAAGTTTATGCACGGATAATATGGAATATCCATTTTTTAACTAATAGACAATCAAATATGACATTTGTCGGAAGTACAAATCTTATAAAATAAATTCTCGTCAATATATAAACAAAAAAGGACTAACTTTGAATTATTAGGTTGAGGTTCAAACTACGAAAGCTGCATGTCATCATAATTTAGATATATACCTATCCCAGGTTTTTCATGGTTTGTTTGACAAAGCTGGGTTTGTCTAGCGGGTATGTGTAATTATTCTTATACATTTCTTTCCATGTTCTGCTGTTATAAATACAGGAACAAACTTGTCAATAATTCATTCACTTTACAGCGTGAATAAATTATTGTTTTATATGGCAATAATATTTTTCTACGATTGGCAGCATTGATTGTTTGTTTATGAAATGTTAAATAAAAACGATAAATATAAAAATGACGTATCCGCGTAAGTGAATTAATTTTAACAAAATTAAAATGTTAAATGCATATTTTTTTGTATGTTTTTTTGTCTCCCCCGACATAAATACTCACTTTTCGTAATAATAAAGCTAAATTAAAACATAAAAGCTTTGAATAAAAAATATTCCGTATTAACGAGTAAGCGGTTCAATGCATAAATAATATATCATTTTACATGTTTACAGATTAAGAAGCAAGGACGTTATAATATTGCATAGTTTATATGTAATCATTTTAATTTTTTACTAGGAATTCTTAGTAGTTTTTTTTTACTATCTACTAATACTTTATTTAGTTGCTTTATTGCTTTTAGAACTCAGTACTTGACTGTAAATCTGACAAGTATGTAAATGGGACTATAAATAATGGTAATTCATTTAGTATTAATTTATATAAATAACAGCAACCTACCTAATGTGAACTAAACCAGGCAATTTGACTGTCCTAAAATGAAAAACCAACTTGTTGGTCAGTAAAAGCATCCTTATTCTTATTATGTATACGTATTTTTGTATCGAATAGATAAAATTAATAAAGTTTCGGTATAATATGAATAAAAAGAAGTAATAGATTTGATTATTAATAAGTATATTGTAAGGTAAATTTAATTTTAAACGTTTCAAGGGTTCAGTGGAAAATATCGATATCTCCAGGGTATTTTAAGATTTGCAGATATGATAGTTTTGTGCTTATCTCGAAAAATTTTAAAATTTTGTACACAATGTATGTTATGCAATAGTTAATAACATTATTTATGATAACAGATGACAATTAAGTATTTTACTGGATAATGCAATAAAAAAGTGTATTATTTGTAAACAGGTGGAGCAAGAAAAATGAAGAGGAATTCACTTCATTATAATTGTATAAAATGTATGTTATGCAATAGCTAATAACATGATTTATGATAACGCATGCCAATTAAAAGTATTTTACTGGATAATTCAATAAAAAGTCTATTGTTTGTAAACAGGTCGAGCACGAAAAATGAAGAGGAATTCACTTCATTTAGTCAAATTTGCAGTTTTAGCACTATTTACGGCTTTTCTGACACTGGTTTCATTTAAACTAATGCGTACATATCACCCATTGCGGAAATTATCCTACTCACAGTTTCAAATGTTTCGTAGAACTGTAAGTATACCACTAACTTGGTGTTAATGAGTTAACTTGGTGTGTATGAGTAAACTTGGTGTGTATCGTGAACTTGGTGTGCATAAATTAACAGGGTGTGTATTAGTTAATATAGTGTGGATGAGTTAACTTAATTAGTGTGAACTATTTTTTTGTATTTATTGGGCATCAACTATGTAACAATTTCTAGATATTTTTTTTAAGAGTTTTAATTATCAATGTACATTTGTTACTTTAATTTTAAATTTTCTGCGACCGGTTTCGACACATCCATGTAATTCACGAGCCAACTTAAAACTGTTTGCTCGTGAATGACATGGATGTGTCGAAACCGGTCGCAAAAAAATTAAAGTTAAAGTAACTAATTTGGTGTATATGAGTTAACTTGGTGTGTATGAGTACACTACACAGGTGTGTATGAGTTAACTTGGTGTATATGAGTTAACTTGGTGAGGGTGAGTACACTAGGTGTGTACGAGTTAAATTGGTGTTCATTAATTAATTTGGTATGTATGAGTTAACCTGGTGTATATGAGTTAACATAGTGTGTACTGTGTATTATGTATGGATTTTTGGAGATGAAATTAGTTTCTTTGTTATAATTCGGACTATTGTTCTTGCACTAAATGGTTATCATTTTAGAACCCAGATGGAAAATCTGAGAGGAAAATGGATTGGCATGATTATGCACTAATTAAAAAGGACACTGCACGAGAAGGTAGGTATATTATTAATAATATAAGACGAGTTGATAATATTAAAAATAGATAATGCGAAACACCTCAGTTTATAATTCAAATATATTTTTAAACACCGTTTGTGAAGGACTTTTTTTTACACTATAGGACTTCAACACTATAAAGACATTAAAAATACTCTTGTCGGTTGTGATTCTATCTGTAATTCTGGTTGAATGAATTCTAGAACTTAGATTTGCTTTGAATTAAAGTGTCATTTTAAAATTGGTTTGGTCCAGTTGTCTGAATTTTTCCACTTATCTCCGTAGCAACATTTCAGACAAGCAATAAGGTGGATACAATTGACAATTTTAGTAATTTTTCAAGTTTGTTTGGTTTTCATTCGGAAGTTAAATTTCTGGTCGTCTAAAATTGAAAGTGTTTGTTTTCAAAGGCAAATACATTATTTGGAAAAAAAAACTTACTTTTTATAACTTTTGAAGGTTATTCCTATGGTTATTCCTAAGGTTATTACTTCACGTCCCGGTCAGACAAGAGGTCTGGGTTCGAGTCTCAGTTGCGACCATTGTCTTTTTCTATTTTTCTGTGTCTTGTTCTTCAATAATATACATAGCGGAGGAAACACTCCCAGTGACAAACTGTCCATGAATTCAAAACTGAGTTTCAGCACATAGTTTTTCTAGTATGATTTTGGATAAATGATAATAAACTTGTAAAATTGTAATACTTTAAGGTTTTGGTGAACAAGGAAAATCTGAAAGTCTTCCTACTCATTTGGAAGAAATGGGAAAAGAAATTTACGCAGTCAATGGCTTCAATGGAGCCCTGAGTGACCTGATAGCTCTCGACAGGGCGGTGCCTGATATCCGTCACCCCGACTGCAAAAATAAGCTATATAGCCATGAGCTGCCCTACGTCAGTGTGGTGATACCTTTCTACAACGAACATTGGACCACTCTGCTAAGAACGGTGTACAGTGTACTTAATAGATCTCCAGAACAACTCATATTGGAGATCATAATGGTGGATGACTTTAGCTCAAAAGGTATGACAGAAACTGGCGATATTTTTATATTGAATATATTTTAAGATTTTCGAAACAAGTGCATTAAAACAGCATTTAACTTACGGCTATCCGCCGCGGCGTGCAAAACGGGCGAAATCAAGCACTCCTTTCGCAGATGTCGATAAAGTTCAAATTACCGCTGCAAGAAACCATCGCCAAACGCACGTATTATGTTATATTGTGATGTTCAGACACAAATATTAATTTTGTTTCTGATTATAATCTAAAGGACTAATTTAAGGTAATTAACCGCGGCGTTTAACATTCGAAATCGGGCCAAATCACGCATTCCTTACGCAGATGGCGATAAACTTGAAATTCCCTGTGCAAAAAACCATCCAAAATGCATTTTTTATTTTATATTGTGAAGTTCAAGCACAAATATTAAATTATTTTCGGATCATAATATAAAGGACTTAATTTGCCACATTATTCAATAAAACCATATTCAAAAAGGACTTCTTAAGCGGAAGATTTTGCACTTCAAAGCATTTTTTGTAATTCTAGGCTTATAAAAATACTTATCAAAAAATGCTCGATTAAAGCAAAGGCTAAGGTGTATTCTAGTCGTACCCAGTATTTAATTAAAGCACATATAGTATTTCTAAGCGATCGAATTTACAAATCAAAAAAATGTTAATGTTAAAATCTCTACGAGTAAGACTTACCGCTAAGACTAATTTTTCAAATTAATTTAACATTGGTCATAATATTATTGGCGAAAGTATCCGTTAAGACACCCAGAGGAGCCTAAATAATGAAAAGCAATATAAATAAAACAAATTGATAACGCAAAAAATGATACCAAAAAAACGTGGAATATTATTAATGAAATAATGAACAAAAAAAAAATGGCATCAACTGATGTGAAAGAGATTAAAATAAATAACAATAGTATAACTGACAAATCGGCCATTGCAGAAAACTTTAACAACTTCTTCACAAATGTAGTAGATCAAGTACTTGAATCTTCTAGTAAAATTGATAGTACAACACCCGTAGACTCATCTTTGCATTTACGCTCAACTTACGATTCAATAAATTCCTTAGAATATTTTTCACCTATCACGATAAACGAAATTGTAAAACACATAGATAGTCTAAAGTCAACAAATTCTACAGGAATTGATGGTTTATCGGGTAACACACTAAAAAAAATAAAACATAATATTTTAATTCCATTGCTACATATTTTTAATATATCACTAAAAGAGGGACATTTCCCTGAACAATTTAAAATCTCCACCATCATTCCAATTCACAAATCAGGAGAAACGCACATATTAGACAATTACCGACCTATTTCCTTAGTTTCAAACCTCTCAAAAATATTTGAAAAATGTATCAAAAATAGAGTAATGAACCACCTAGAACAAAACAAAATTCTGTCCCAAAATCAATATGGTTTCAGAAGTAACCTAAGCACTGAAGATGCAATATTCGATTTGACAAAAAAATTGTACACATCTGTTGATAAAAATAAAAAATGCCTAGCTTTATTTTTAGATTTAAGAAAAGCTTTTGATACAGTTAACCACAATATACTTATAAAAAAAATTAATCGAATAGGTTTCAAAAAAGATACACTAAAAATTCTCACAAACTATCTCAAAGACAGAAAACAAAAAACAAAAATAGGGAATTTTTATAGTACTGAAACGAGGATAAAAAATGGAGTACCACAGGGTACTGTGCTTGGCCCAATCCTGTTTTTAATATATATAAATGATTTATGTAATCTTGTAATCCCTGGTGATATTGTATCTTATGCTGATGATACAGTAATAATTGTAAACGGAAAATCCTGGCTTGAAACTTATTTAAATGCATCAAAATGTATTGCACATGTCTCATCATGGCTATATAGTAATAGACTCTTCCTAAACAACAATAAAACATTTTACCTACCTTTTTATAAAAACAGTAAAAACAAACCCCCCAATAACCTTAAAATTAGAATTCATAATACTAACTGTAATCAAGTAATATGCTCATCTTGCTCTGAAATTGTAAAAGTTGAAAAGATAAAATATTTGGGTATATGTATTGATACAAATTTAAATTGGCATTCACAAATAAATAATACCGTTTCTAAATTGAGATATCTTACATACATATTTTACAGACTCAAAGAAGTATTGAATATTGACAAATTGAAAATGATTTATTATTCTATGGTGCAATCTTCACTCATGTATGGAATAATAGGATGGGGTGGTGCCCTTGATACTTTTATAAAACCTTTACAAACAACTCAAAATTATATTATCAAAGTTATGTATAATAGAATTAAAACATTTTCGACAGATGCTTTATACAAAGAATCTAAACTATTCAGTCTCCGTAAACTATTTATACTGCAAACTATGAAATATATCTTTAAAAACGTAAACAAATTCGAAAAAAATGTAAACAGAATCAACATTAGAAATAATAATGTATTCTATACCCCCCAAACACACACAAAACAAATGCAAACTCACAGTAGTTTTATTGGACCTCGTACCTTCAATAGTTTACCAAAACATATTCAAGTTGCAACAAAACTTCCGCATTTCGTAAAAGAGTTAAAATTATGGCTAAACCATACAGATGTAAAAACTCTATTTATTTAGTTTTATTTCACTTTATGCTTCTAAAAACTATTTATTTAGTTTTATATCACTTTTCTCACAAACTTTACACCTATTATTACAATGTATATCATTAATTACACTTACACTTATTTAACCGTACACTATTGTATAAACTTTTTGTACAAAATGTTTTAAACAATTTTTGTTTTTGCTTTATATACCCCTGTTTGTTTTTTTCTAGGTACTAAAAAAAACTTTTTTTAAATATATTACCCACGCACAGGCTGCGCCTTAGTGGGTTCCCACATTATTGTTATGATTTTCAAATATGTAAATATAAATTGTAAAATATGGGAAAAATAAAGGAATTAAAAAAAAAAAAAAAAAAAAAAAAAAAAATTATAACAATGTTACTAAATATTCTTAGTAAAATTTATCAAAGCGTATAAAATTGGTTGTGGAAAGCAAAATAAATTTTAAAAGTCTAAATTAAAAATAAAACGTGTACATGAGGTTAACATTTATATTATTATGCCAAACATGAGAAGTAAATGTAGGATTTCCTTGCAAACCTAACATGTTCTATTTAATATTTCTATTTTTGAAACTGATAATTCGTGGTGGAAGTCCATTATAATAGATTATAATAAAACAAATAAAAAACTTTATTCCACTTAATTTTATTTGACCGTAACCGGTTTCAGCTCTATGGTTAGGTTTTTTTATTTTTTTTATTATAATCTATTATTATGTTCTATTTGTTTTCGAAAGAAAAAACAAGCTGTATCCATTACTCTTTACAGATTTTTTAAGAGGACCCCTGGACGATTATGTTAGGAATAATCTACCACCACGAGTCAGAGTGATCCATCTCCCAGAAAGGATGGGACTGATTAGAGCCAGGTTAGAAGGAGCAAAGATTGCCATTGGACAAGTCCTTATATTTCTTGATTCTCACTGTGAGGCGAACGTTAATTGGCTGCCACCACTATTAGGTAAATCAAAATGGCAATTCAGTCGATTAAGAAAACTTCCGAGAATAATTTATAACCTTTTGGACCACAACTCAATTTCCAATTACTAGTGATTTGATAGCGCAATTGGTTAACTAATTAATTAAAAATTAGTTAACTAATTAATTGAGCAATTACACCTTTCGACCACAGGAATAGCAGATACGATACGAAGTACGAAAATACAGATACGAAAATCAAACACCAGCCACTATTCCTTCTGGTTCCATGATTTACACTGCCACGTGTCTCTCCAGCGTGATTATTTTTTCGACACAACGGGTATGAGGGTGGCCTAGTGCCCTCTTCTAACACATAATCTCATTTTTATACCGAGTATTTGAGTACCGACTCAAGTATTTGATTAACAATATCGTGTCATTCCTTTTTAGAACGACCCTGATTCTCCGCTTAATATATTCTTCTGAAACATCCATTTTCATACGTGACCAGCCCGTCATATTCTTCACCTCAAGGCCGAATAGAGTACAAGCCCGCGCGACCAAGCTAACATAGCTGTCGCTAAGTAAACTTCAATATTTAAAAAGTCACTGCTTATTAAATACGCTTGCCATAAAATAACACACAAAACAGCAGTAACAACGAGTATCAACAACAATCACCTTTTTTTGAGGGGGAGAGACGTTGAGAGAGACCTTACCTAGGCCTATCCAGCCGGACTCTCGGTGCATTGACGCACCGCAATGAGAGGTATGGATTCATACATGCGTCACTCCTGGACACATTGACCCCCAGATTCCTACTCACCCCTCATCCATTTTTCTTCTCAGAACTTCCTCTATACCCTTTCTCTAAAAATACCCTCCACACAGCGTCCCCAAGGATTATATAGGCCCCAAGAGATTTTTTTCTTGCAAAAAAAAAATCTCCATTTGCAAACAGGCGTTGCTCGAAGGCACTGACTTGATTATGTGACCATTGCAGTCGGCCTTGCTTCGTCTTAGTATTTACGTGATTTTCGGCGGGTCATTATTTACATATCTCTTAATTTGTACTAAAGCGCCTTGCGGGTGGATTTTCATTCAACCTGCATACAGTTGACATTCACCTTCCTGTGTGAATTAGATACCTCACTGTCGTCAGCTGTCAATGTATCAAAATTCCATAGTAAAATGCTAGCCGTGCAAGATTGACAACGTCTTATTTGTAACAACTTTGTAATATTGGTCAAGTGAATGAAATTAGAAAACTATTGATATAACGTATAGCTGAAGATATTATGGTATATAAGAAGTAGTTAGCAAATAAGTAACGGAGAGTTGGGTTGTCATTTCAGAGCCAATAGCAGAAGACTACAAGACCTGCGTCTGTCCTTTCATCGACGTTATAGAATGGGACACATTGGGGTACAAAGTCCAGGACGACGGAGCGAGGGGATCCTTTAACTGGGACCTCCTGTACAAACGGCTTCCTTTGTTGCCAGAAGACAAACTAAAACCGACAGAACCATTCAAGTAAATACTTCACATCTCTGTAAATGCATAACTAGTACGTACGATACGAAATGTTCATTTTCCCTACTTGTACCCAAGTAACGTACTTTACGTAATGCTACTTTAAACTAATATCTACTTAATTTGATTTAAAACTACGTAATTTAACTAAATTACTGTTTTATCTGTTGTTTTTGAATATATTTTCGTCGTCTTTAATTTAATTAATAGGTATATCATACCATTAAAAGCAAACAAAGCGTTTAAAACTTTTATTTTCTTCATAAAATAAACTGTTTTTCGTATTGGTTTTGTTCTTTTTTGAAGTTTGATTATTTCAATGCACGTCCTTTTTAAACGACTTTGAAAAGGAGGAGGTTCTCAATTCGACATTTTTTTTATTTTTTATGTTTGATACCTCAGAACTTTTGATTGGGTGAACCGATATCGATAATTCTTTTTTTATTTGAAAGCTGGTGCTTCCTGTGTAGTCCCATTTTAATTTGGTCCAGTTCTGACAATGGCATCCAGAAAAAACCATATAAGTCTTAAATTTGCAATAAGTATGTGCGCGACAAATGGACGAATAACTCAATATTACGCCAACCGATTTCGATGATTCTTTTTTTTAAGTAAAACTTCTTTACGCACGCTCGACACTTAGGGGGTAAGCTGGTGAATGCGTTAAGAAAAGTGGTGATTGTTACGAAAAATTTCTTGCGAACGGTAATCGATGCGAACGGTAATCGGTGCGAACGGTGATCGATTGCAATAATAAGCACTCCGTCTCGTTCTACCAGCACGATAACACACCACGTGATCCCGTGGTGACGTGTAGGAGTGTGATCATGGCAACGAGTGACTGAAGAGCTTCAAGAATTTTAATGACGGCAAAATGACATCTTCTTTTTGTGTTCCAAATATGCTAGAAATCCTTGGTTAAAATCCTTCGGGCACATGCTGTTACATCCTGCATAGCTTTTTTTTCTGCATAGCTTGGTTTGAAAAGTATTTTGGTTCAACATAACAGGTTGACTATTAATTTATTTATAGAACAAATATTATAATCAATAATTATCAGCCTGAAACACTCATCTACATTGAAAAAATCTTCCGAGAAAAGATACTGGCCGCCAACGGGAATTGAACCCGTGTTCCTCTGATTGCCAGTCAGGAGCTCTGACCACTGAGCTATGGCGGCTTATCTAATACCCGCCAAATAATTCAATATATACTAGTGTTTCATTCGACAATTACTTATTATTACATTTTTCCAACTGAAAACAACCAACTTTATTTTTATGAGAGAGGTATTGTTAAGTACTAAATCTCCCGCTAGGTGGCGTCGAGACTAATTATGTCTGCATTTATTGCTGAAATACTTCTCATCTACATTGAAAAAATCTTTTCAATGTAGATGAGTGTTTCAGGCTGATAATTATTGATTATAATATTTGTTATCTACCCTTTGTGCTATACATAAAAATCTTGTTTAAACGTTATTTTATCAATTAAAAATAATTATTATTTATAGAAACCTACGAGTATCATTGCGTTCAACGTCAGCACCTGCTTCACTGTTTTATTATTTAACATTTTAACATTATGAGTCAAATCTATTAATTTTATTCTCATTGCTTTAATGAGTTTTATTTTTGAGAAGTTATAACTTATTTTATTATATGGAACTGTAGAGCAATAATAACGTATTTTCGTTATTTAGTTGGGGTTATTAAGTCGTAATGAGCTTCCACCACCTTTAGCCAACGTTTCGGCAGCGTCACATCAGGGCAAATGAAGTGATTGTAGTAAAGTGTGCGTTTACGTGTGCAGAAGTGATATGCACGTGTTGCGCACGCAATCCTCTTGGCCGGTATTTCAATGAAATAATTAGTTAAATTGGTGTCGTTTCCGGTGTTTGGTTTTGGTGTAGCCGTAAAGTACAGGATAACAAGAACTGTTAAGCATTGCCCCGTCGTTTCTATTGATAATATCAATGGGGGTTTTGAGGTAATATTTTTATGAATATTTTAGAAGTCCAGTGATGGCCGGCGGATTGTTCGCCATCTCCTCGCGGTTTTTCTGGGAGCTCGGAGGCTACGACGAAGGTCTGGACATCTGGGGAGGGGAGCAGTACGAGCTGAGCTTCAAGATCTGGCAGTGCGGGGGGCAGATGGTGGACGCCCCGTGTTCCCGGGTGGGGCATATATTCCGGCATTTCTCTCCCTTCCCCAACCCAAGGAACAAATCCTTTATTTGCGAGGTGAAACCTTTCACTTCTTTTTACTTTTTTCTACTCAGTTTATAGTAGATTAAGCAAAGGTAATTCAACACAGGTACTAATTTCGGTTGGACAAATGGACGAATAACTCAATATTACGCCAACAGATTTCGATGATTCTTTTTTGAAGTAAAACTTCTTTACGCACGCTCGTCACTAAAAACCAAAAAATCAACAAAAATTTTAACAAAACAAAAAACTACTTAAAAAAATGCACTAAAAAGTAAAAAAAATAATTTCGTACGATTGTTATTTTTGGAGTCGGTGACAGCCAAGTTCTCCACATCTCACCTATAACTACCTATGTATGTAGTTACCTTGGCTGACACCGACTCCAAAAATAACAATCGTACGAAATTATTTTTTTACTTTTTAGTGCTTTTTTTAAGTTGTTTTTTGTTTTTTTTTTAATTTTTGTTTATTAATAAAAATAACAATTGTTAATAGTGTGATTGAGTAGATTTCATACGTTTTCAAGGTTACATAACAAGGACGGGTTGTTTCAGAGATGCTCTAATCAAATTCTGTTATTATTTCAGTTCTGTGAAACAACTGACCCTAATTATTAATAAGAAAACGTTAACAAAAAGAGAAACAAATACATCTATAGTATTTAGCCTGCGAGAGAATGAGATAGTATAATCGGTATCCTCTTTAAGCGGTGCTCTGAAGCCTATCGGTCTCCTATTTGTGCGGTGCTTGGTAGCCTACCCACTCTACTCTACTTTAGTTTTATGAAGGTTTCACTTCTACCTTGTGGGAATTGCACATTTTGATTTTTTTCCCTTTATTTTTCCTAATTTTTACATTTGCTATATACAATATTATGAAATCATATGAGTAATGGGAATCCACTAAGGCGCAGCCTGTGCGTAGGTAATATAGTTATATACGTTTTATTATTGTACGTAGAAAGAAAGAAACAGTGGGCATATTAAGCAAAAACAGTTACTTCTTCAAACTTTGCAAAATTACTTTGTGGCATCATTAATTATATAAAGAATAACAGATCACTTTGTATAAACCACTTTATTATAAACAATATCTACATGTTTCGATAACAATGTTATCATCATCAGGATATGTTAATATAAAGAAAAATAAATGACAAACAATAAAGACAAATTAGAATAAACTAGAACATAGACAAAATATTATAAAGTTACATTTAATATTTTGTCTATATTTTAGTTTATTCTAATTTGTCTATACTTGTTTGTCATTTATTTTTCTTTATATTAACATATCCTGATGATGATAACAATTTTATCGAAGCATGTAGATATTGTTTATAATATAGTGGTTTATACAAAGTGATATGTTATTCATTATACAAAAACAGTTAGTTTATAATTAAAATTTGTCTAAACAGTTTGTACAGAAAGTGTATAGGTACATTAGTGTAAAGTCATTGACTATGTGTAAAGTATAATAATTGCATTTATTTATATGGCGTATTCCCTGCGATACTTTACTGGACGAGTTTTTATTGAACTGCTTGACAAATCTCGCAATTAACTAACCACTTGAGAACTGGTTCATTAAGCACACCATATAAGTTTTATCTCATGTGTTATGTAGTTTACCTATGCCTTGAGCCATCTTAAACAGGTACTGCTAACGAGAGAAACAGATGAATCGTGCGCATAGTTAATAATATTATTGATATTCGTTATTTTAAACGAATCAAATTAATCCAGCTTACCGATTCAAAGAAAACCAATAATTTAAACTTTTGACAAGCCAAAGATGGCAAATAAAACACGCATTTAAATCGAACCGTGTGGGGGTTATCAAACTACTCAAAGCATATAGACTTAAGAGTGTATAAGCAGAGAAACCAGAAATATGTCATTTTTAAATCAGTGGTTAGACGTATTGACTCTTTTCCACAAAAAACTATAAATGGATTTCAAAAGATTGTTCTTTTATCTAGTAAACTTATGTTTTAGATTTTGAGAAAAAAAAATATTTTTAGAATAATAAGGTTATACCATAGGTCGTTCGCAGATTTGTTCAATTTTCAAAAAAGTACATTTCTTATACAACACCCATTTCAAATCATATAATCATGCAGTAAAATAAATCAATACATTATCTGGTAAACGTATGTTTCAGAATTTTAATTTTAGTTTAAATAAAATTATTAAAAAATATATACGGACATGTGTTTCTTGACGAAAATTGGTCGGTTTGTGCATTTATTTGTGCACTTACAAACAAATATATTTCGGATTTTTTTACATACTTATTTTGCTAAGACGTTATTGACAAATCATAAATAATTTGATCGTAAAATAATTTCAGGAAGTATTTAATTTTAAATAATTTTGAACATCGCATTTTACCATTTTTATCACAGCCCGTAAACACAAATTTCAGATTTCATTACGGGCCCAAACGCGGCCAGGAGAGCACGTCTTCGCGACGCTTTGAATAATAATATTTGGAAATGAAATTTGAAAACGAAATTTGAAATAAACACGAATTCCTTGATTCATGTTTGTTAAATCTACAGGGTTGCCCGAACGCAATTTTTCATGTTCATTGAATATTTTTTTGCAAAATTTTTTATAATTTCGAATATTTTTTTTATTTTAAATTTTTCTTGTGTGAATACCGCACAAGAGTCCCAACTGCTCCAAAATATTTTTTTGGGGTAAATCTTTTTTACGCACGCTCGACACTTGGGGGTAAACTGGTGAATGGGTTACGAAAAGTGGTGATAGTGACGAAAAATGACATGCGAACGGTAATCAATGCGAACGGTGATCGATTGCTCGGCGGGTCGGGCCTTTACGCACGCTTGTTTTTCGTGTTATTGTTATATTGTTAATGGACTATTTGTCCGTAAATAAATAAATAAATTATATACAGCGGGTACCCGGCATGCGTTTCATGGGCACTGTAACCTCGCGGTCAACTAAACTGTTATGGTTCCATCACAAGTCCCGGGAATTATAATGCAAGCGCCTGCACTGTATAACATTATATACAGCGGGTACCCGGCATGCGTTGCAAGGCCACTCAAAGAAAGAAAGGGTTTGTGCGCTTTAATTCTGTTTGTTGAAGTGCTTATTATTAATTATGCACACGAATAAATATTTCAAAATGCGACATTTTTTACAATCCAACTTAATATTACTCGTTTTTTTTCATGAATACCGCACAAGTCTGGAGCCAGTGGGACTATTGCATCCCCAATTTGGAGTATGTTGTAAGACTGAAGGTAGTGGGGAGGGGAAGGATATAGGGAAGAGGAAGGTGGGGAAGTACCTGGCTATTCAGATCTGACCACTAAACACGGCTAAAGCCATTTCAAGCAACGTTTCAATTCTTAATGGTGGTCTTACACCAGGGCGATACTGAGAGTATCTTCCACTCAAATGGCCGTAAAATACAATTGAAAAACAAAAAACCAAAATATTAAAAAGAATATAACAAATTGTTTATTCATGTAGCTATCTACTTAATACCTACTGTGTTTACGCATTTCACTTGTATCTATTTATGTTTATGCACTTCAATATACAAATAACTACTACTAATTAAAATTCTGGAAGCGAGAATAGTAATATAAAGTAGCAATAGTAGCGGGTAGCCCTAGCTCGAGTGAACAAAACCCTCAAAACTCGGATTGCCGCGGAACGAAATTTAGTTCTGAAAACGCCCGCTCGCGAGCCCTGATGTGTTAGCGCTAGTGTCGGAATCGAAGTTGTCATGTGCTGGTTATTCACTCTTAAGCCTCCGCTACCTGCATTTCTACCGATTTCTTACATATTGAACATTTTAAATTTTTAAGCTCTTAAAAAAATATATGTTATTTTTTAAGATAATGTCTAGATCATTGATTTTCAAAGTGGGGGCGCGCCCCACTAGGGAGGCGCGAAGACATGTACAGGGGGGCGCGGGCAAGCTCATCTTATAACAAGTGTGTTAAAGCAATATTTTTGTAATAAAACACCTGAAAATGTATTTTTCGACTTTATTACCAACCCTTATTTTATTAAAATTGCTTGGCGAACCCACTTGCTGCTACTTGCTGGGCCCTGAGCCGAGGGGAGGCGTGGGCATATTCATTTTAAGCAGTAGGGAGGCGTGATACTTATAAGTTTGGGAACCCCTGGTCTAGATGTTCCCCACGCCCAAACGCAAATTATATGAAATTCCCTCGATAGAAAAAAATCGCAAAGTATGCTCCGAAAATTATTATAAACACGTTCATTTAATTTATTTTAGAAGATATATGTACGAAAAAATTCACAGTGTTTCTTTAAATGCTATTTCAGATGATCCCCACGAGATTTTTGATCTATTTGAAATGAGTCGTGTTTTATTAAACATCTTCGCATCGATTTTATCTCTTTAAATGTTAGCGCGCTTCTCTAACATTCGTAATTTCGTATCTATCCATCTTCTTCTTTGCGAGCCCGGTTGCGGAGCCTTAAGATAGAGGCCCATAGCGCAGTGGTCTAAACCAAAATTAATCTAACAAATCTAACCTAAATTCGATTAAACATTTGAAGTTTTATTTAGCTAAAATAATTGTTCGATGGATTTGTCTATTGGATATTTTGTGATCAATCTTGTTTATTTTGTTGTTGAATTTAGAATAGAATTTTTAATAATAATAATAGTTTAAGGATATTAGGTAACTTTACGCCAAAACGTACCTCTTCCAATAAAGAAATCTAATTAAAATGGTCCAACTGCTATTGATACTAGATCCAAAGGGCATAATCTCTTAATTTTTCCTTTAAGCTTAAAGAGCTTTTGGCCAAATACATTTTTAATAATTTGCAACAAATGCACTTCACTGACCATTAGACAGGACCAAAATTACGTAAATATAAATTGAATATTTTAAGTGTTGGGTCATCAGACAAGAACGATTTTTCTAAACCTCTTGTCTTTTATTTTGTTGTAATATCTATTGTGTTGTAAACTGCGCCTGCTCAAAATACTTGATTTCCTAGTGAGACAGGTATAGTCACCCATATATAGTCCTATATATGTATAAGTTAGCGAAAAAGGGGGCGCTGTCGTCTGTGACGTAACGAAAGTAGATGAGGTTGCCAGTTAAAAATATAAAGATATAGCGTCAGTTCTTGTTTAAGCCACAGCCAACTTATATGTGAAGTACTGTAGTGATGTATTAAATAAAGATGAATAAATGTAATGTATATACATATATTATTAATAGTTCTACTAGTTTGTAACGAAAAATGTTTTGGTTCTAGAACTTCAGGCGAGTTGCAGAGGTTTGGATGGACGAGTACGCGAAGTATTACTACGATAGGAATCCCAACTGCAAGGACGTTGATCCTGGAGACCTCACGAAGCAGAAACTGCTGCGGGAAACTCTTCAGTGCAAACCCTTCAAGTGGTTTATTGAGGAGATTGCATTTGACCTGCCGCAGAGGTATCCATTCGTGGAGCCAGAGGGGGTGGCCAGCGGAGAGGTGAGCTACAAAGAAATCAATTGTAATAAGACATACTATGTGAAGTACTGTTATATGGGGCGACTTTTGAATCGTGGGATGACTTTGATATCGGACCGTATTATTACTGCAGCGTCTGCGTGGTTGAATTTCAGAACACAGCTACGAGTGCTTGTCGGACGCCACGCCATACGCACCGCGCTACAAATAACATCTGTGTACGTGGAATTTCTTTTCACCGTTTCTTCCCTAGTTATAACTACTACAGATTTATAGAAATTAAGTATCTATCCGGATATGGAGAGATTATATATGGCGTCATTGCCTGTCACGGTTACTTTAACTCTGTGACTAGCAGCTGTCACTGGATCACAGTTTACAGTGGATCCAAGGAACTGGCTATTTTTGGAACCAGTTCTTATCGGATTTATACCCACGGAGCGGGTTTTAAACTGCTAGTTTGATATAATTCTCGTCCCAACTCGGAAATTACAAGCTTCGAAAATAAGTACCTATCAATTTTGTTGGTTTCTTCCACGTTTCTAGTTATTTTGAAAGATATTTGTCGCATACTTTTTCGAAGCTGTGTTTGAAGTGAAAACTTCTTTAGCACCGTTGTGATCTGAAACTCGATGATACGAAAAAGCTATACTAAAAAGACTTACATCGATAGGATTTAGCCTGCGAGAGAATGAGATAGAATAATCAGTCTCCTCTTTGTGCGGTGCTTTGTAGCCTCCCCATTATTGTCTATATTGGTTTCCTGAAGGTTTTACTTCTACCGCGTGTGAACTGCATAGTTGGATTTTTTAGACAAATTTAAAAACAGATAAATTTTATTACGTTTTATAAATTCCACGACGAGTATAATAATTCCGTTTAATTATATTGTAAGGTATTCAAGTGTTTATCAATATAATATATACAGGATGCAACAGTACGTACCCCTCAGGATTTTAATCATCGATTCCTGAGAATATTTGGAATAAAAAACGTATACGTTATTCAGCTATAGAAGTGAGGGAGCGGACTCCGGATCGGCAGAGACGGGTAGATAAATGAAACGCGTCAGTCGATTTGGTGAGTCAGTGTCTTTATTGAAGAGCTACGCAGCGATGATAAATTTGGACAGGAGCGATTTTGACCTCGGGTCTGCATGTCGCCAGCACGTAGTTCCGCACCGTGGTGGGGGAGAAGACCTAGTCGTCCAGGATGGATGCTCGAAGCGGTGAGTCGCGGAGATGGGCAGCGGTGAACCTTGTGAGGAGAATTGAAGTCTCAGTGGCAGCGAAGCATGACGGGCTTCGGTAAGCCTGAGAAGTTGCTGCACCCGTGACAAGAAGACGCGGCGGGCCTTCTTGTCGCGGGAAATTGAGCCTCTTAAGCTGATGGTGCGATGGATCATGTTAGCTGCGAGATGGTGAGTCCTCGAAGGTTGTTGATGCAGCGTACGTCTGGCCGGTTACCGATTGCCGCACTGGGACGTTATCACTTGTGCACTGTTGTCTGTGTGTGTTGATGAACTGTTACTGAATGTTAGACTTGACTGGAACTGATTAACTCGGCGTTGAGTCATTTCATTTATATAAGCGCGACCGGTTGAGTAATGAGCATTACTCGGACGGCAGGCAATACGTGCCACTCGGTACCAAGAGAAGATACTCGAACATTCCGCTGCCGTAACGATGCGACGGCTGCTGACTCGAGGCCTTTCGATGTGTTTCCCAAAATGTATGGCGCGCTGTGCAGCGTAAACCTATAGCTGTAGGTAGGTTGATTAATCTGGCGTGTTCTTACAGAACCAGTGTCGGCGCTATGATTTTTACGAAAGGGGCGACCTTTCTGGTCGCCACAGAAGAAAAAAATCATCTCTCAGCAAAATGACATACACTTTTTTGCTTCAAATATGCTCAGGAATCGCTTATTAAAATTCTTCGGGTAAGTGCTATTACACCCTGTACTACTCGAATATTAGAACTCGCATTTTATACCTTTTTTTTAGGATTGGCGTATCATTGTAAAAAGCTTATAAAAAAGGGTATATCAAAGCTGAGTCATTCCGAAGAGAGATTTTGATCACCATATTTTTTTTAAATTCCCAATCACATTTTTTTTTTTTTTTTTTTTGAAATATACATATATATAACAGATTTACAGAAAGAAAATATTTGGTTCATAAAAAACTAATTACAGATAAAGTTATTTCTTGTTAATGAATCTACCCAATTTAAAAGAGAAAACATTTCTCGTGTTTGAATTGGGGAGTTGTTCTATTATAGAAAAAGATAAAGAAAAAATAATATACAAATATATAATCTTTTTTTTAAATTAAGAAAATAAAGTTATGAATGGTAACAAATATTGATCAATAAATTTACTGACATAGCAGTTACTAAAATAGATATACATGATACATGTAGTATAGATAATTAAAAGTAAAAATAATATTATTACATTTCTCGTAATAGGTAGGTGTTAGATGGTAAGTACATATAGTTGATTCTAACAATTGGATTAGCTGATAATAATTGCAGGAGTAGGTACATAATGTTAAGTTACAACAATAATCGCTACATTTCAGTTCAAATGCTGATGAAATATTTTAAGAGGATATGTGCAAATGAGAAGAATACATTAATTTATAATTTTTTTTTTTTTGTTAATTAATGAAGGAATTAAATGATTAATTTTGAACTAAAGTATCAAATATCATAATTAAAACTTGATCAATTACTACTAATCGGTACAAATTCGTTCTGTGAAATTAAAATTTATAATTTGTGTTGGGTTGATCTAGTAGTTGTTTTATTTGTAGATAGTTTAAACATGAAATCTCTACATATTATAAATTAAAGTCCTCCACCGTGTCTGTCTGTCTGTTCATGATAAACTCAAAAACTACTGAACGGATTTTCATATGGTTTTCACCAATAGATAGAATGATTCATGAGGAAGGTTCAGGAATATAATTTGCAAAGGTTTTGTGTAAATTGGTTGAAATGTATAACATATATAGGAGAAGAGCGGGCTGGCAAGCGGGCGGTATGGATTTGATTTGTGCAAATTAACAGATAGCGGTGGTTATAAAGGTTGGGTAACCATCCAATAGATGGCGTTGTGTTTCGTTAGCCACAGCAACGCGTTTCTGGGTCAGCTAGTGCTTTTATAGATTATTATTTCGTTTCAAAGTTGAAAATTGACAAAGTCACCCCATTTTACGGTACCATATAGCATATAGATATCACCATTAATTTTTTAGAGAGCGGAAATGGTTGGTTTAATGCCAACTCAGAATCAAGTCAACTCAACACCTCTCTGAAAAGTCATTAAAAGCTAAGAAAAAAATAATTTTAAAATAGCCCATAATCCTAACCTAAGGGGGCATAAAATAAATACGTGAGCTCAAATGGGGGGGGGGGCAGCAAAATCTCACGTTACTTTTTTTTTTTTTTTTACAGTTAATACCGCACAAGAATCTCAACTGCTCCCGTCTGGAGCCAGTGAGACTATGGCATCCCCAATTGGGGTATGTTGTGAGGCTGAAAGGTAGTGGGGAGGGGAAGGAGGTGGGGAAGAGGAAGGTTGGGAAGTACCTGGCTATTCAGATCTGGTCACCAAACACGGCTAAAGCCATTTTCAAGCAACGTTTCGATTCTGAATGGTGGTCTTACACCAGGGCGATACTGATAGTATCTTCCACTCTGGAACGTGCCGCAAATATACTATATATTATTTTAAATGAATTAATTGTGAAATAACACAAATTAATCAAATAAAATTTATTTGCGCACGCCGGGTTCGAACCCAAAAAATATTCGTAGTGGCCCAAATGTATCGCACCAAGGGGGGGGGGGGGGGGGTCTAGATTTGAAGAAAAAATGAACGTTATTAATGTATACCCTAACGTAACCCATTAAACCAATTTTTTATATATTTTTTCCATCACTTTTAATGACTTTTCAAAAGAGGTTCTGGGTTGATTTCATTCTGAGTTGTCCGGTCACCGAAATGGTTACTGTTCATTAGGTTACATTAGGTCCTTACATATGAAATTGGCGTTTTGTATGGGAGGAACTTTGTATGGGAGCTTATGGGAGTTTTGTATGGGAGCTTTTATACCTTCCCAATTTGCTTCAAGTGGATTAAAACAGTTTAATCACTAACACCGCAGCCTGCAGCTAACTCGGACGTGGTTTGCGATGGATCCGCTTCCACAGTAGCCTTCAATTATTTATTATCAACTTTGGTCTCCGGCCGTCCACGAGGCTTGTACTGCAGGTCGAAATTTCCAGAACGAAAACGTTGGAACCAAAAACGCACGGTGTTTTATTTTGCGGCACCGTCGCCATACACATCATTAATCCTTCGAGCCGTTTCTGCAGCACTGGTGCCACGGTGGAATTCGTACTCGTAAATAACGCGATATTTCAAGTTTTCCATTTTGTAAACTAAGTGACGCAAAGAAAAAAAAACAATTAAGGAAAAAACAAATGAATTATAATTTTCAAAACACAAATACATGGGAAATTAGCTGTATAAATTTGAATTTGGAATTCCTAACCAAAGAGAAGATATTTGAGATCAAAGTTGCTAGTACGGCAAAACGCCAATTTCATATGTAAGGACCCAATATAAACAAACTTTTTCTTTATTCCTTCTAGATTCGAAGTTTGGCAAATATGAAGCTGTGTATAACATGCAACGCTTACGAAAAACACCCCAAAATAACAATGGCTACTTGCTATTCTGAGGTGCCTGTAAACGAACGTCGTGAAGATCGACAGCAAAACATCAAACTCTCATGGAGGGGAGAAATAAGGTAAAATATGAGCAAAAGGATATTCTTCTTCTTCTTGGGCCCTGTCCGTTAAACGGACGTAGGCTATCATGTTGGCTATGCGGACTTTGTTTACTTAGGCCTGGAACAGCTCTACGGTAGACTGGCCAAACCACTGTCTCAGGTTTTTCAGCCATGAGGTTCTCCTTCTTCCAGGGCCCCTTCTTCCGGCAATCTTTCCCTGCATTATGAGAGGCAAGATCTCATATATCTCTGGATGTCTCATAACATGTCCAAGATATTGAAGTTTCCGGATATTTATAGTTTTTAATAATTTATTTTTCATTATTCATCCGAACCATAACATCTTCATTCGTAACCTTGTCCATCCAGCTAATTTTAAGTATTCTTCTGTAGATCCGTATCTCGAATGCCTCAAGTCGCCTAATTAGTTCTTCAGTAAGCGTCCATGCTTCCAATCCATAAAATAATATCGAAAACACGTAGCATCTGACCATTCGCATTCGTAATCCAAGGTTGAGATCATGACTGCAGAACATCTTTTTTGCATTGAGCAAGATTGCACGAGCTTGCTCAATGCGGCATTTGATTTCAACCGAAGGATCCCATCTATCATTTATATTGCAGCCCAAGTATACAATACTCCGTTCCTTCTCTAGTTTTGTTCTAGCAATATAAAGATTTTCATCCAATACGTTATTTTTGCTTATGAGCATGTATTTTGTTTTATTTATATTCAGTTCTACCCCAAAATTCTCACAAGTCTTCACTACTTAATTTAGCAAGAGTTATAAACGATATAAGGACGGGAATGTACTTTGATAATATTTCAAATGCTCGTGTTGGGTATCCTTTATCTTCATGAGAGATGCAATAAATGATAAGATATGGGACATTAAGACACCATTTGAGTCAGAAATGGTACTTTACAATCAATTTTGTAGCACCCAATACCTAATGTCGTATTTTATTACAATACTTTGATCCAGTTTATCAAATAAGAGTAGAAAACATAATAGGGCGCTACTGTTGTTCGAATGGCAATACTAAAAATAATATAACTCATGGTGGAAAATTAAAGCTGTGTAACTTACATTTTTGTGAAAAATTAAAAAGGCATAAAAGAGAAAAAATTATCTTTTCATTGCAATATCAATATCCCACTGATCTCAAAATTAGAATTGCATATAGGTTTTTTTTTATATTTATTTTTTCGCACTTATTCAGAGAATATAGGGCTACTGCAATTTTGGGTTAACATATGGAAGAATAGCATTTTTCATTTTTTCTATACCACATGCTTTAATTTATGCTTTTTCATTTCTTTTGTATGTGAATATATATTTTTTCTTTTTTTTTCTACCACGAGGAGTGATAGAAAAACTCCTCGTGGTAGAAAAAAAAACTTCTACTAATGGAGTGGGGAGGGGAGAGTTGGGGGGCGAATATGCGACCGAAGCCGGGGGCAAAAGCTAGTATATAATAATTCAAATAATAAAAGAAAAACAAAATCATAGCTTTTTAACTGAAAGTCGTACTCGTCAAAAACATATATTTCCAACACAAAAATGTAACACCTCATTTGCACAACATCATTACACAAATTCAGGAAAAAAATACTTTAATAGCCTACCTGAAAAGATAAGAACAATCGAAGACGATAAATGCCTACTAAAAGCAATTAAAGAGCAATTCAAAGTAAAAATAACAAAGTGATAAAATTATCTTTATAACTTTTAAATTTGTTTTTTTTAAGTATCTACCATAATTAAATTATAAGACATAAAATATATTTTGTAAATATCTATAGAAGAGAAATATCATTAAAAAAAATCTGTGAAAATTTATTATGTAATTTATTTTGTATTAAAAAAAAAAAGTTACTTTGAAATATAAATATTATTTTATTTTTACTGTATAAATAATGTATCTTATGTAATAAATAAAAATAAATAAAATCCAAATTACAAACCGATGAAAACTATTTTAGGTATCTTCTCACACCAATCAATGGATGGCATTATTTATGTAATTTATTATAATTTTGCAGCCCAGTTCGAAGTGACAAATGTTTGGATGCATTGGATGGAGACAACAAGTTTCCACTTGGTTTATATAGTTGCCACCAAGTGGGGGGAAATCAATGCTGGTCCTACTTTCCTGTGAGTATATCTAATTAAAATGATGATTACAATGAAATTCAGAAAGGTAACTCTTGATTGTGAATCTTTCATTGATACGATGTATCATTATGAACGAAGGTGTACCAAGGTCCAATAAGGTGTTGTACAGCATCCCATCTTATCTGCCTAACCTTGAGTGAAATGTGTGGATTTTAGTCGGCTGGTTTAGTCAAGATCTTCGTACCACTTTAGCTTTGAGGTATTTCAGTTGTTAACTAGTACCTACACGTCCTACACTGACAAAAGACCTACTAATTGGTTGAAATAACTAATGTCACATTACTATTTTTTTATTATTTCTTGCTGGAGCTATCCCTATGAGATATAAAACTCATTTTGTGACGGGAAGAATTTGCAATATTTAAGTGGGAGTAAATAGGGTGGGAAATATAATTCTGTAAGTGTATTTTGATACCAAAAATATAAGTTTAATTTTTTTTTTTGTTAAAGTGATTAAGTAGAGCAAACAAAAAAAGAAAACGAGAAAGAAATAATAAAGAAATATTTTATTTAGTTTTCGAATAACTTAATGAGTAAAACCTGAAATTCTAATATTTAATCATTAAAGACAATATTAACGATTCTCAATCGAAAATTTGATACAGAAAAATTAGAAAAAGATACGGTTGCATCTAGGAATTGAACCCAGAACCTAAGCCTTGCCGGGGCTCTATTGTACCATTGAGCTAATTCAACCCTATCTCCTTTGGTCACATAACCCCTCAGGCTAATTTGTTCTCCCAGAAAGATATCTCCTTTACTATCATGGTGAGAAATGTGATCTAAACGCTATTGGAAAGAGAAAACACCACGCTATGCGTTCAAATCCAGAAGATACCACGCATGGTACTATTTAACATCCTTGTTACTTTAACTGACGGTTAAAATTTAAATTTAGTTCACGATTTAGCTTTCTGTTGAAACAGACGCAGACGATCCTAAGATGTTTACACTTTGTGCTACACACTCGCACTTGCTGCTTATCAATGTGTAAATCGCATTTAGTGTAAAATCTCGTATTCTATGTTTAGTCAGATTCTCTTCTTACTTTGTTTTGTTTACTTTATTCCCGATCTTTTCCACTACTAATTAACTAATGATTTGAAATCTGATATATTGTTTACTCGTATACGCTGAAGTGCCAATATTCTACTGTGTGCTTCCAGGACCAAAGTTGGATTTACCAATCTACTAGTAGGATGTGTCTTGACTATGATGCACAAACAAACGAGATATCTATGAAAACTTGCGATATCAATTCACTAACTCAAAAGTGGCAACTGCAAAACTTAAACTACACGCTTCTTCAAGAACTGAAAGTCATCATTGGAAATGGTGCTTACTGACAATATTCTATGTGTTATGAAACTAAGTTAAACAATTTTTAGACAATGTAATAAGCATAATAAATTATATATTTTAATTGTTTTCCTTTTATTTGAGACAGTTTAACGACAACGTCCCCCATTTGTCTTGTGAGGCGCATTTGAGGTATATTTTCATAAAATTAATTGAAATTATTATAATTGCTAGTTGTTATTATTAGGCAAGAGTGGGAAGGGAGGAGGTGTGAAAGATAAGACAATGGCTATTTGGAAATTCTTACTGAAGTCATGAGTCAATGGGCCATAAGTAAAGTTTTGATATTGGAAGTTGATCTCTCACCAGGGAATACCTTTCTCTCTGAAACGAAGTATATAAATAACACTTTTATTTATGTGAATGTAACTACCCACCACAACATAATATTTATATTTGAATATTTATTTATGACTGAAAATGAACCCGCGATCTCTGGGCCCGGAGCCAAAAACTTACAGGTGTTGTAGAGGTTGTCAATTTCGTTTCACCGTCATTTCCCATGGTGTCAGGTGACAGTAAATAACAATAATTACTTGACAGAATACCGGATCTGCTTGTTTGCATAACGTCTTCAAAACGTTACAAGAAAGTGTCAATACTTATGAAAATGTTACAACAACTAGACAGACTGTCACACATAACAAAGTGGTTATTTCAAGGAGAAGCAGCAGTTGAACAAATCAGTTGAAACATTGAACAAGTGGCATTGTTTAACCGAGTAAATAAAGCGACAGTAAATATCAGTGAATTTCTCGAAGGCACGGTTTGTGTCATAAGATATATTATAATGAACCAAGAATTAAATTCCGTAGAAAGGTTCTCCCTTCAATCAATTAGAGTATTATTTAGCGTCCTGCTCAAAGACGTGCTCTTTATTATGTATTGAAAATACCGTGGTGAACACTTCAAAGTTCAGATTCGTCTTTCAGTGAGAATTGAAATGATCAATAAGACACGGACAATCCAGAAAACGTCTATTGTTAGTTTGATGAAAAGACTAGGAGGCAAATTCAGGGAACTATGGAGGAGCCCAGAACTGGCTTCGAACCTGTCTTATTATGACTTTTATTCAAGATTACCTATTTATTCGGCACCTAAGCGTACAATTTACGTTAAATTTGAAGTTCCGGAAGATTGTAATACGATTTCTAGTCTACCAATCATTGTGTCAAATATTTTTGTCTCTGTAGCTAAAATAGCAAAGGTATTATTGTAAGCATTTGAAGTTGTAAATAAATTAAACAAAATAACTTATAAATAAACACTTATATATTTTATTAACGCCGACCGGTTTCGGAACGACCGTTCCGTCCTTAAGGGCAAACATATAATGAATCATAAATATACCAAACCACCCACTAATGACTTGACAATTACAAAACAGTGGGTGAGTACAATGTATTATTATTATTACTAAGTGTTGTGGTAGGGGTGAGGGTGTGGCTAGGCATTAATGAAGAATGGCTGGGGGAAATAGAACGGACATTGAATGGGAACATATCTAGGATCGGGCTATAAGATAATATTTTTTGGTTATTGATAATGGATTCATTATTTTTAAGTTGTGTTCATTGACTTTTCATTATTTTCACGACTTACCATAAATATGAACTGAACATTCTTAGTTTTTTGATTACCCATTCAAAGCTCCTTTGATTCTTAGTTGAAATATCAGCGGTTACATACCTGAAAAGAAAAGAAAAATACATTAAAATCGATTTTTAAACTACGTACTTAATTAACTTATTCACAAACAAACAGTCAACAAATTGGTGTAAAGTCGCATACTAACTAATGGCACTTACAATGCTGTCAAAACTGTGTTGAATATTAGTGTTAAATAACGTAATACCATTGAATTGTTCCATGAAGTAATCAACCCGAATTCACTCGAATAAAAAGGACCCAGCAATTAACGTAAGGCAATTAAAGGCGTAGTGAATTACGCTGAATGTGACAGTGGTGCGAGTGGCGATGGCGGACGTTCCGGGTCTAAGAGAGAAATACTTAATTAAGTTCCAGCAGACATCGGAAATTACAACACTTAATTAGCCCGACCTTACCCGATACAAGTAAAGAAATTATTGCTTGGAGTTTCCTCTCCGACGAAGGAAAGGATATTCTCGGCAAGGGGAAATAAGCCCAAGTAATGGGGGAAATTTGAGCTTTCAGGGAGAATTTTCTGTATTTAATGTTCCTTATTTCATTTAAGATATCTTCAGTTTAGAAGTTTTCAAGTTTGTTTCAAACATTTTCATTACGATGGTGATTTATATTCTACGATTTCACGTTTAGATAATAAACAACAGCAATAATACAAACATTTTAAATTAAATCCTGACAGGTTATTTTGTAATAATATTTAGGAAACTTTTTCAGATAACCTTTTCTCCCTGGCAACTTAAACCTGAAACCCAACTCCGTGCAAATTTTTTTACATGTAATAAAAATATAAAATAAAACCTCCAAAATACACCAAACAGCAAATTTAATAACCTATATTTTACATACAGTTACTAATTATTAACTTTTTTATATTACTGGAACTTATCTTCTATGTAAACTGTAATCATCGCAATCTGTAAGAACGAGAATAGAAGTAAATAAATTAAATACGGTAAACTGTACACCATTGTAACAACAAGTCGTGAAAAAGAAGGAAATAACTTGAAATGAATATTTTATTGTGTACATAATTGAGTTTAAAATGTAACCATGACACATTTTTTTCTTTTTATTTTTATCATATTGGGGTACATACATTTAAGACCAAGAACAAAGAGGGCAAAATTACAAAAAATTTATAATGTAAAAGAATTACATTCTATGTTTCATACGTCTATTGAATTCCTAAGAAAGAGTGATACTACAAATCAAACATACACATGAGACGAAGAAAAGAAATGAACTAAGACTCCCCTTCAGGAAAAAAACACAGAGTCAAAAGTGATACATCAGTACGGAGCATTGAAGATATTTGGCGAATTACCAGAAGAAATAAAATTGGAAGAGAGCATAAAGGCATTTAAAATTAAATTGCGAAGATATGTGATTGATTTGGTATAGATGTGTTATTTTAAGTGTATGTATACCTATATAAGGATTGTGTTAAGACATAGATAACTATGTACCTATTTGAAATACCGCAATAAACAATAAACAATTATTTTCCCGACTTGTTTAAGCTGGGTTATTGTTAAAGGATTGAGGTAAATGGGAGATAGCACAATGGGCCCATGACCTAAGTGCTCACGGGAACTAGTAGTAAATCGTCTCCGCAAAAAAAAATCCCTAGTTTGGGCCATTTTGTAGCAAGTAGTTTACGACTTCATTTTAGTATTGTTAGGTTACAGTATGATAAAATATTGGATGTCGGTTGGTGGATATTTTAATGCGTGGTTTATTTTTTGAAGAGTTTGCGAAAGTCAACACTAAATCTACTAATTATATAAGTACTCCGGGTGCTAACACCCTCGGCCTTTAAAGAGCTGAATCCGCATTTATCATTTAAGTACTTTCTTGCCTTTCCTAGGGCTTCCATTTATATCAGAAGTTAGTAGGTGTCTGCACGATGTACTCGTAGAAACCGCACAAACCGCAATTGTATAAAGTTTCACCAAACAGCGGCATTGCGAAATTATGAACTTAATTATGTAAAAAGGTTTTTAGGGATATAACTTGATGTGACTTTTTTCACCAAGCAAGGATTACCAAATAAAAATTTCCATCATGTCAAGTTGTAAACAACCTTAAATAAATTCCGTAAATTTCCTTAAATGTTTTACTTAGTTTCCGAGAAGTATTTATTTAAGAGACTGCTGGATAAGTACATACATTAATAATATAGTATATTTGATAGCCTTTTTACACAGGAGAAAAAAATCCCTCAGGCCCTATGTCATCTTTGGGGATGCTGTGGGGAGGATATTTTTACGGAAGGAGAGGAAGATCTAGGAAGTAAAAAGGTATGAGGGTTGGGTAGGAATCTGGGGTTAATGTCAGGAGTGTCGAACGTATGAATCCAGCTGGAGAGGTATAAGTTACGTCTCCCTCAACCAATCTCTCCCAATCCGGCCTTCCACCAGGTGGGTAAACGCATTCGCTGAAAAGACCTAGACAAACCTCCCCCCATGAATCCGGGCACCCCTACTAAATCATAAAACGTGGCGAACCAATTGGGTGACCTATGGCCGGGGTGATGATTATACAATAAATGGTTCCCGGGACGGCGTTACCCATTCCCGTCTCCCAAATCGAATCCCGCCAGTTCCAAAATGATGTTATATTCTGAGATCGTTGCACACTTTGTAAAAAAAACTACGATTGAAAGACGAGGTTGTTATTTTCCATAACTCAGCGATTTCTTACAAAAAGCTCCGCAGTTTATAAAAAAATCAGAGAGCAATTCACACATGGGAGAAGTGAAACCTTCAGAAAACTAAAGTAGACAAGAGTGAAGCACCGCACAAAGATGAGATCGATAGGCTTCGAAGCACCGTACAAAGAGGAGACCGATTATATTATCTCATTCTCTCGCATGTTAAGTCCTACAGATGTATATGTTTGTCTCTTTTTAGTGTCTTTATTTTTCGTTTCATCGAGTTTCAAATCACAAGGGTGCTAAAGAAGTTTTCACTTCAAAAACATATTTAACGTAACGATGGTAAATGTAAATTAAAGCTTTCAAATTAAAACCCAAGGCTTCTATAAAGAAAATCCTTTCAATAATAATGATTAGATACTGGATTGTGAGTGATTACACGAAGAAACACGTAAGACATTTTTCTTGCGAAATAGTTTAGTTCAATTTATTCGCACGGACGCCTATTCGGATGCATCTCGAACAACCAAATGGATTTCGTTGTAGCCGAACTTTATTCCCGTTTCTCTATAAAAGAAGAACTTATAAAGTCCGATGTAAATAGGTCTGAGTGTGCCGGAATTCCGATAGCACGAACTACTTTAACATTGTACTTCGCAGAAGAGAAAATAGATGCAGAAAGAACTGCAGATTATTGAAATGTTCAGTTCCGTCTGAAAAAAATGTTTGCACTTCTCCAGAAGTGCAGCGTCTGTTACTTTAGAATGTTTTGTATTATTTTTGTTTCTTCGATTTATAGTAGTAGTTCTGTGAAGAGTAGACATTGCGTCTAAAAAATGTGTTTCTAATTTTCTCTTAGTTAATAAATAACAATTTCCACTTAAATATTATTGAAATTTGATGATTTGAACAAATTCTTTGAAACAATACGTCTTTAGTAAACTTTCTTTGATGACCGTGGCCGGTTATCCCATAATAATCTGGACTCCCTTTTACAGATCCAGATTCCTCTTCCAGATCTAGATGAAGATCTCAGTACAGGGTATTACTACAATAATAATGCGTAGGTAGTCTGTTGATGTTTATTCCGGGATTAGGTACAGTGGTTCTTCTAAGGAAGTCTGATGGTAAGAGGACGAATGGACAACAATCACACCCTTTTATACGTTCCTCATGTTGTCTCACTCATACACGCATGTCTCTTTCATACCGCAAGACATACGTTCACCACACTTTCAAATTCATTCAATATGTAAACAAAGGAATAATAATAACGAAGTATTTTTGTGATATTTCACTTCACGTGCACTAAATTATAATAAAAAGTAATCCTATAGTGTTCCTTACGAGTCCTTACAAAAATTGATTAAATGATTTTAAACAAAGAATATACAGAATATACAAAGCAATGCCAAAAGAACAATATTAAGAACAACAGTGCTGTTTTGTCACAGGACAATAGACAATAACGGTGTCATTAAACAAGATGGAAAATAAACATTTCAAATATAGCTACGTACCTACTTTATCTATCTGAATGTTGAAAATTACAGTTGAACTTGTACAATTTTATGCATTATGCAGAAACATGAGGGAATTTTTCACATACACCGACAACCAAAATTTATATAAATTGTTTTTAACGAAATTAATATGTTTAATTATGCCTCGTAGTGTAAGTAAATATTGTGAGTAGGTACATTTTTTACATGAGCTCCACAGAAGGCCCTGAGGAAAATAATTTCCCTCAGGGCCTGTGTCGTCTTTGGGATGCTGCGTGGAGGATCTTTTAAGGGAAGGGACAGAGAGGACGTTCTATGAAAAGGTAAGAGGGAATCTGGGGTTCAGTGTGTCCAGTTTATCCGCCCCAAGACCTAGACAAGAATCACAACATGAACATGAAGTCATCAAACGTAGCGAACCACTTGGGGTGCCCTATGACAGAGGTGTTGATTATCCAATAAATGGTTCCCGGGGCGGCAGTACCCATTCCAGCCTCCTTTGAAACCTAGCTCACTATACGAGTATTGATGTAATCTATTCGATGTACAATGCACTTCCATTGGCCATTAGACAAAATGTATCTTAAATATAAATCTGACACCAAGTCCTGGATTACCAGCCAAAACAGAGCACATATCAAAGATATTATCAAAAGCAACTTATAAGTATGTATTTTTTCACAATGGTACGATGATGATTGTCTGTTACTTTATATGTAATATTGTGTTATTATTTATATTTCTATTATATGTAGGTAATTATTTTTTTATAAACTGCTCATGTTTTAAAGCGCCTGCTCTCAACACAGGTTTTTCTAGTGACACAGCAAATGACATCACAAATTGTAAGTCTAGAATTAATAAAGACGAATTAATTTTTTTAAAAAAGCACATTTTTTTGATATTTCACAAAAATGATGCAATGGAACTAGTCAGACTAATTGACCAAACATCACATGGTTAAATAGCAAGGCATTATTAAGAGAAATATTATAAATGCAATGAGATATCCTGTCATATCACTGGGCCATTATCGATATAATCCTAAAATGAGTTCAGCTTTCCGAAATAATAAAAACTCCTCAGAAATCTGTTACGCAGTCTCTGACCCCAAATCCATTGTTTTCTTTGGAAGAATTTCCTTATTGAAAAGCAAAACCCTTCGCCGGTCGTTCCGATACCCATGTAATAGTAAAGTGACCGCTCACGTAACAAAGGGTGGCTTTCTTGGCTCAACAATGACCAGTAAAGAGCAGAGTAGATAACAGCCATAAACCAGAAATCACCAACCAGCTTGGAACTAAATATTTCTGGTTCAAATCAATTCAAAACTATACCAATTCCAGTTTTTAAAATACAAAAAGCTGCTTGCGACGCATTTCATTCCATGATTAAAAGTCATCATCATCATTATCATTACATAGTATAAAATGAAGTCGCTCAAAATATTTGTGCGCTTAGATCTTTTAAACTACGCAACGGATTTTCATGCGGTTTTCACCAATAGATAGAGTGATTCAAGAGGAAGGTTTATTTGTATAATATATGTTTCTTATAGTAGAGAAAAGCCGAGAAATTTGAATATTCAATTCAGGCAGCGGGCAGCGGGCAGCTGGCAAGCGGGTGGTGTGGATTTTATAAAGGTTGGGTAATGGCGTTATGTTTCGTTAACCACAGCAACGTGTGCCCGGGTCTGGTAGTTATATTATATACTAAAAACCGTGAACAGTAAACCCTGCGTCCAAAATAACATTTCTCGTATTAAATATTTGAAAACCAAATTTTCCTCTTATATTATAAGATTTGTAAGGAGGTACTTAACTTTTTCAAGTAAGGATTTACTCAAATTGTCAAAAGAAACATAACCGTCTTAGTGACATTTTTTCAAAATTTCTTCAAGTAGGTAGGAAGGTACCGTAATATTTAAAAAAAAATGCGAGGAAGAAAGTTAAAATAAACACGACGATTTTACAATAAAAAAATATTAACTATTACAACGGCCAACATCTTGAGACGGAACGTAATAACCAATTTACAGGCAGACGAAATGCAAAACAATCAAGTTAAAACTGGACTTAATAGGGACTATAATACACTAAATATGGACCAATATAATGACGAAATATTATATTCAATTTTAATGTCACTTGGCCGTAGGTGTTTTAATGTAATGTATGACCGAATGACGACATCCTAAAATAATGCAAAAGAACCTAATGAATAATGTTAAGGAAGAAATAAGTTAGATCATTAATTAATATGTACTCTATAACTCTATACTCTATACGAGCTTTTATAAACATGTGATACACATAATTTTATGAAACAGAGAACATGAAGTAAAATATGCTATTTAAATTATATAGAACCCGTGAAAAAAATAGCATTATGCTAACATTGATTATTATTATTGAGGTATGTTATTATAGCCTTCTCATAACTATACTTATTTAGGCATGCACATGCACAAAGAAAGGAGTATCATGAAAATACAATATTTTAAGCAAATGAACCGGGAACGTCTCAAGACGACGTTGCAGTACCAAGTAAAGCAAATACTCGAGACCTGCTGAATATGCGGAATTGATGAGTAAAAGCTTAAGGCGCCGTATCCCCGCTCAAAGAGAAGAAGATGGAGAGATATGTAATTACGAATATTGGAAAGAGCGCGCTAATATTTAAAACGATAAAATTGGAGCGAAAATTGTGAAAATATTTAATAAAACAAGACTTGTTTAAAATAGAGCGAAAATCTCTTGGGGCTATCTAAAACAGCATTTAAAGAAACACTGTGAATTTTTTCATACATATAACTTGTTTAAAATTAAAATTATTGTAAACAAACGTGTTTATAATAATTTTCAGAGCATACTTTGCGATTTTTTTTCTATCGATGGAATTTTATATAATTTGCGTTTCGGCGTGGGTAATATATAGATATTATCTTCAAAAATAACTTATATTTTTTAAGAGCTTAAACACTTCAAATGTTTAAGGGAGATATGTAAAAAGTCGGAATCCACAGAGATAATTTTCTAGAAAAACGCAGAAGGTTGAGGACATCTGTTAAAAAGCAAAACGTACATGTGATTCGTAGTACATATAGAGGAAAATGTAGTATGCTTCTTACTTCCACGTGTAGGTATAGACGTATCCACATTATCGGGAGACTTATTGTTACATGAGCCGTAAGAAAGGCGGTAAAGTGGCCGATTTTATCGCCTTTTCCCTCAAACAACACAACGGAAATTGCCTCGGAGCCGACACCGCCTGCCTGGCTGCATTTATAACGAAAATTCAATATTGGCTCACCTCTTTGCGTTTATGCAGAGTAAATATGAATAAGAAACAACACATTGGAAAACATCGCGGTCGCGTAATACGAGTAAGCATCATCATATAGAATTTCATATGAAATAATGGTACATTCTTAGAAAGCTTGCTTAATAATATACCTACCAAAAACAAAAAAAGATTTCTCAGAGTCCGATATAAATAATGATATATACAATTATACATATGTTGGAATAACACTGTCCTTCATCAGCGCCTCATTTTGTTGGAGATGAGGACAAGACGGGACAAGAAATGGCAAATAGAAATATGTGAAGTATAAATAATGAAATTGCTTTATTATGCTTCATTATTGTGCCGTTTCTTTCATTTTTATTCTCTCTCTGTACTATACAAGTCTAAGGATTTTAACCTGCGATTCCTGAGCATATTTGGAGCAACAAATGTAGATGTCATTTTGCTGTCCGATGATATTTGTTTCAATTAAAAACAATAAAAGTATTTACCCATCATACGTCGTAACTGAGTAGTCTAGTATACCAAAGCGTAGGTTCACGTGTTAAGCACTCCATCTCTTTCCAACAGCACGGTAAAACACGAAACAGCGCGCATATCACTTTATCCCGTCGCGACGTATATGAGTGAGATCAGTGGCGGTGTGTGTTTTAAAAATAGATTTTTTTTTTTTTATATAAATCGATCAGTAATAGCTGGTTAAAAGCCTTTAGGTACTTGCTATTACACCCTGTGTACTTACCATATTTTATACTGTTTATTAATATTTGTGTTATTTCATTAATTAATAACACCTCCACATAGTAACACCAATAGAACTTCATTTACCCTAGGTTGTGTGTATTATACACAATAATTCAACAATATACCCACGCTGTAAATATTTTAAATTGGAGTGTTAATCTGTGCACATCCCAAAGGCAAATTCATTAACATAATAACTGTCAACAGTCTGTAAAAACTAAATTTAATAAACAATGTCCAATGAAGGCTACAAAGGAAGAACCTTAAAAATAATCGACAATATAATTTACCTGAACGTTGAAGTACCGACAATAAGGGCAGCCCAATAAATGACTTAACCGCAGCCTACAATGTAACTTGAGTATTTAATACTCCATTAGTCCTTTCTTTCATATACCATCTTTTCTTTACGGCCCTCATTCAAAATAAATCAAAATACTTCGCCCATAAACTGTAAGCGATATCAAATTTGCCCAACCAACATAAACATGGGCCAATTCGATCGTTCAACGCGGACAGCAAAATAAAATAAAACAATTGAGTTTCGAAACAAAACTAAAGAATCTTGGGTTCGAAATTCAAAGGTCAACGCTGGACAACACCGCCCACACCTTCTCGGGTTCATTGGTATAAGATTAATGGAAAGAAAGAAGAAATAAGAAAATGAATAAGAATACTCGTGTTCAGATGTGTTCGTGATGGGCTTCGAGTCGTCGGGTGCCACTGAATTATTGGATATTCCATTCATCACAGCATCCCCGGAGCGGAGCCGCATATATTACAGAGGTGTGCCTTGACATTTTTAATTGGTAATCTCCATTGATACCTACCATACCAAACTGAAAAGAACGAACGTATACACTTCAGAATCGTACAGGCTTAGCAAAAATAAGATAAATTAGTTTCATCAACTAATATAGATCGATGCTTAATTATAATAGTTTATTTTTAATATTTAAATAAGATAATCGTAGTGTATGTGAATAAGTATTTAGTTTCAATTTAGCTCAACAGATGTATTAGGTATAGATTGTTATATGTAGTTTTAAAGTGTCTCAACAGAGGTCAAAAAGAAGAAGATGGATTGATATGTAATTACGAATGTTGGACAGAGCGCGCTAATATTTAAAATGATACAATTAAAGCGAAAATTGTGAAAATGTTTAATAAAACACGACTCGTTTAAAAAAGAGCAAAAATCTCGCGGGGGGTGTATTAAACAGCATTTAAAGAAACACTGTGATTTCTTTCATACATATAACTTGTAAAGTAACAGAAACAAACGTGTTTATAATTTTTTTTGGAGCATACTTTGCGATTTTTTTCTATCGAGGGAATTTTATATAATTTGCGTTTCGGCGCGGGAATGTCTAGATATTATCTTCAAGAATTACATATATTTTTTTAAGAGCTATAAAACTCAAAGTGTTTAGGGTACTTTTGTAATAAATCGGTAGAAATGGGGTATGCGGCCGCTTAACACAGAGCATCCTTTAGAACGGACGTTAAATACAGTTAGATATTCACTTTAAATACGACGAAAATAAAGACTTGTAATCTAGACACATCCAAGTATTATAATATTGATATGATAAGCTTGTTTGCTTTCCTTTTTTAATGTTACGTGTTACGTAATCGAAATAATGAGAAAACTTGGATAGTTTCGGCGCAGAACTGAAGAAGTTTTTAAATTAAGATAATATCTCGCTACAGAATCCTATTTCAAACTTCACGTTACAGGTAAATAGATTCTATGTATTTTCCCATGTCTCCGTCTGTTAGGGGGGGGGGGGGAGACAAAGTAAACTGCAAATGGATATTTGTCACGTATCATTCGATCCATTTTTCAAAGAGAATAATTCAATTCATCTCGCTCGCTTCTTCATTAAATATGACTGGAATATACTTACCTCCCATCTATCTAATGTACTAATCTAATTAATAAGTCCAGTAAATCTAAACATCTTACCTTGCATCAAATGGGGTAGTTCTGATTTTTTTGTAAGTTGTACCTGACGAAGGCCTAATAATATTTTGTATTAGGTATTACAGTTTTGTTACGTTTACTGGCTTTCACTTTTTAATACAATTAAATGATAGAAATTTTTCAAAACACTAATCTTGTTTTTTTTTCGTATTAGCAATCACATTCAATGGTATTCAATTTTTTGGAAGGGGAACTCTTTTGAGGTCGGGTTCGAATTTATTAAAAATCGACACAATTTAAAAAATTTGGATAAATCTGAATATCTGTGTCTCAAACACCATTAAGTTCACGATTTTTTTTTAAATTATAGCAAATTTAATTTGTTTTAGAAAAGCAGTAAAAATTATTCGCTGATAAATTCGACATTCAGACATTTCAAGAAAAATAACTGAAAAAGGTAAAAAAATTGTGCAGTTCTTTGGATTTTCGACAAAGATTTGGAGGTCGGTCGGGGTCGAAAACTTTTATTTCCATTAAGCCTCTATCATGTACAATATACCAAAAAATCAGTACTACCCCATTTGGACAAAGGTAACTCATTTTTAAAGTGATAAATTTACTATTATGTGTAATCAACGGTAGAATCTTATACCGAACAGCCAAAATTGTGATGAAATCGATTTTGGGTGGTAATGCGAATTACGTTTCAGGTACCTATATGATTCTAACCTTCTCAACTGAGAACACTTACATTCATCTTTTAATACGAGCATGAGACCCTGGGGTGTATTTCCGTCGAAAGCATTTTAACACCTCGCTCTAACACCTCTCTCAATTCTGAAAAGCTCCCGCGCTGAACATAAAGCAATCTTGTAATTAAAGCTTACAAACATTTATTAATAATCCTCATAAATTCCAGTCCCTACCGTCAGAATTAATTTCCTAGCAATATTTCACGGAGTGCCTGATGAAAAATTAATTTTCCCCGTTGCCTAAACGCTCGAAGTGTTACACGGGGTTTCCCGGATTCACCACGCGGGATGTGTGGGATATGTGGGGTAGATGGGCAGTGGTTACGATTATTTTCACACCAATTCACCGGTGCGGACCCTTATCGCCGCCATTAACGCCATTTCCGACGTGAAAATCTACAACACTGACGTCACAATCGCCACAATTAGTGACGTGGCGGTCCGCACAGTGGTCGCTGCGAACTGCGGTCCCTCCTCGATGAGTTAATCTCATTAATTAGATCCACAATTCACCTTAAAAGCCCTTGTCACGGGAGATTACTTCGCAGCCGCTGTTTGCTCTGTAATTTGTAGAATAGACTGTCATTGGGATTAAAACAAGAGAAATTGGACAAATGTCCGAGCGAATCATTCCACTTCGAAGTCATTATAATCGTTTTTCTTTTTTTTTTTGATAATTGACGGTTTTAAAGAGGCACAAAAAAGGTAACACCAAAGGTTTAATTCAGACATGGTTTTAGCAAAATTTCTGCTAAAACGCTGAATACATGAGCCAAGCTCAACCCGATACCAATCTTCCACAGTGGTCGTTATTAGCTACATTGAACAGATCTGAATAGTCAGGTTCTTTCCCACCTTCCTCACCCCATCTCCTTCCCCTCCCCACTACCTTCAGCTTCACAACACACCCCAATTGGAATGCTGACACTCACTGGCTTCAGACGGGAGCAGTTAAAACTCTTGTGCGGTATTGACATTAAAAATAATAATAAAAAAATATGTGTCTGAGGTTTGTAGAGAAGCTGGAGGAAGTGAGAAAGATGAAGGAGAAGCCAAAGATGAACGTTAAGAAATATTTTAAGTTACTTAACATCGCCAAAGCCAATTCAAGAAACATTTCGTTTCTTCACACATTTTTTTTCATATCAATCCCCGTACTACTCGTAGGTATATCAGGATCGATGTGAAATAAAATGTTTTGTTCGATAATTTTATTTTCATACTTACGATTTCTTACAGACAAGTTGACAAAATAATATTTTAGGGCTGTGCTAAATCGTCAAAAAATAAAAACGCTTTGAACAGAACCATAGATCCCATGAAAGCGCCTGTAATTTGTCTTTGCCGTTGCCGTCAACAAATCAAAAATACACGCGATTATTAGCAATAAAGTTCATAATCAGTAATACACATATGTATATTGTAGTCTTTTATAACAATATTTAAAAAAAAAAGTAAACATACAACATTTCCAGATCGCATAGTATCTAACATAAAACAATGACATATGAAACGTCAACAAAGAATACGTGCCTTCTTCGGTAGATCTTGCTAACTAAAATCACATCACCACAATCACAATAAACATAGTAGAACATGTCCTTTTTTCATCTCCAATCCATTTGAAAAGACGATGCTGAGAGTAACTTCCACTATATATCATCTGAAAATTAGAAACCTTTCGAGTAACAACAGAGAAAGCTACAAGCCAAAGATATATATATTTTTAGTGTGCCGTATATCGCGACGAATATATATTATGTAATATGAATAAAATCGCTTGGCAAACGGAGTCTAGACGTCACGACTACAAGCGCCAAAGTGGTTTTTATTTATTTTGTGTATAACTTTAAAAGAAAGAAGAAGAAATCAACCAATCTGTCCGAAAACTGTCACAGATAATTTAAGCCTTAAAATTGTATTTTTAAAAAGTTGTTTCTTATATACGTTCATTAATTTCTAACAAAAAAATCACATTTTTTAGTAGTTTAGTAGTAGACGCATATATTTTTTAATAATTTTATTTTAAATCTACTCGACGGAAACGGTAGGAAAAGCTTCAATTTATCAAAAGCATATTTTATTGTATTTATAATGCAAACCGATGAGTTGTAAAGATTATTCTAAAATAGCGATTTAGATGATTATCTGAAATAGCATTAAGCTTCGCCTTAAGTATGTATAGGATGTTTTGTATAAAATGGAGAAACCAGGAGTTGATATTTATGCCTACAAGCATTAACAAAGACAAGACGTTTTGTTCAGCAAGCTAGCGAGACAAAACAAACATGGCAGGGCGTTATCTGACCCGAACTTACGTTGAGTAATTACATATTAGATACGTGAAGCGGGCGTTCCATACTACAGCTGCAGTGTCCTTGCCGTTGTTCTCGTAACCTAACCTTCAGCCCTGTTGCAAGATTGCGCTCGTGATGCAAGATCAGCAAAGTGGGAAACTCGATGTTTCACTAAAGGTACTATTAAGACTTAGGACGGGTTGTAACAAAAAATTTGAACAATTCATCAAATATTTGAGGTTAATTTTCACGTTCTGTGTAAGTTCTGTTATTATATCATTATAGGCCAGTTGCTTCATACAACTGAAATAATCACAGAACTTGAATAGAATTTACACAGAACTGAAAATTAGCTTCAAATATTTGATGAATTGTTAAATTTTTTTGAAACAACCGATCCTCGGGTTGTGTTGTTTGAATCCGGAAAACCAAATGTGGAATCCAAAAACATGGGTCAACAATTTTCTAAATTATAGGAGTCGCACCGAGTGGTATATAATCTCAGTATATTGGGTCAACTTTTTTCACATATAATAAAATTATTTTTTTTAATCATTCTGAACGGATCGTTTAATCGACGAGCTTCAACAGTTCAAATTACTAAATAATTTCCTCAAAGATCGGGTAAAAAGGTAATAGGTATTTACTAGAAATAATGAAATTGTTCTTTGCGTTAATGGAAAACAATCCTAATTGGATCGTCTTTTGCTCGGAATTTATTATTGTTTTATTAACGCAATCATCAGTGTTAAAAGCTTACGAAAATACAATAGTATTAAGTCGAATACAAAGATTGTTGTCGTTGATAAACAAATTCGACAAAAGGAAAATCAAAAGCTTACATTAATTAAAGTTATAAACTTTTTTGCCTATTTTTTCTGCCAACCAACATCGTAACTAATATAAATAAGTTCTCTCGAGTGGTTTCCATCCGTAGGACCCATCCAGGAAGATCGACGGACACGTAGTCCTACGTAGTAGGGATAGTAGGAACTACGAACGTCGACCAAAATAAAAGACCTCTCACAAACTAATGTGGAAAAGTCACGTTCTGAATGTATGTTCCGGTTGGTAAAAAGATATATATTGGAAGGCCGATAGACGCAGAGTAATTCAATACAAACGCTGGAGCTTTTATCAAACACTCTTACGTCATGTTGGGTCATTCAGTTCCCAAGGCGTTGACTACTATTCACTGCTAAAACATGATTTGATTCCACGACTTGATAATCGATCTGTTATAGGGGTCACCATTAATTTGTTTAGCTTTAGCAATAGCCGGGTAAAACATGTAAGTAAATTGACGGCAGATTTGTAAACAAAAGGTTTTACTTATCTTATATGTCTAAAAATCAGTGTATGTTTGCTTGCTTATATGTATGAATTTTTATTCCTTATGCATTGCTAAACCATTCACCCGATTGCGATGAAACTATGGTGATTTGATGTGCGCACTGCGCATGCCCGCGATGGTTTCTATATATATAATAATGAGCTCTGGCATCATGAAATGAGAGGAGCGGTACGAATGGGAAAGGACACGCAGGGAGAAACCTTTTCTTTATTAAGTGGCATGTCGGGAACTCGCTAGTGGTGTATACTCGTAAAATTCGAAGTGAAAATACCGCAAATAAAATAAAGGGACTTGGCTTTTTGCCATGGAAACACTTTAGATTACTAATCAATAATTATACATATATGCGAGGACATTTAATTTGTAATGACAATTATTTAAACGACTGTTGGTAATCGATATACCAAAGAATTTTCCAGCAATTATAAAAATATTAATTTCGGTTTTGAGTATGTCTATACCTCAAATTCAATGAACTCTAGAACATTTACTTTGAATTTGAGTTTCATTTTAAAAATAGGATGTGTTTGGACAATTCAGACAAGCGATAAATTACATACCTATATGATACTTTTAACAGAAAATTATTTAATTGCCATTTGTAAATTTGGAACTGATTTGTCGGGAATTTAGACTAGCCGTTGAGGTGATATTCTTACGAAAATGGCGATATATTATTATTATCCCTAATGATATTTAGATGAAACTCGAAGCGAAAAATTGGATTAAATTTTTTTTACCTTCAAATATTCCAATGTGACCCAAAGAGAACGAAGAACGACCGGTCCCCGCTCACTGTTACTCGTGTGATAATAGTAGAACACTTTGCGATGCATTGGCGCCATTGACGTATATTAGCGCCTTTCTGACTATCCCGTGATTTTTGAAGGGTCTATGCTAGCAACTAAAATAAAAATGCAACATTTATTACGTCTTTTTTAAATATATCTAATGTAATATGAAGACTTTGAAATTACTCTGATACTAAATGAAGCATTATACAAAAGTGGTTTTTATGAGAAACTGTTGCAATTAAAAAAATGTTATAAATTTACACAATTTTATAAAGAAGAATTAGGAAGACAAATTTAAGGAATAAAAACATTAATTTGTTAGTCACGTAAATTCTGATAACACGGCCGGAAATATAACTAAACATGAATCTCAAGACTTACGGCGTACCCTTAATGACATATTGTTAGTATTTTTATAAAGTAGGCTTGTAGAGGGCTAACCTCGAAAAATACTGTTAAATTTTAGCATAAAATTACCTCAAACAAAGGCGAATTAATCTATTCAAATAAATTCACAGAGATAACAGCGGGGCGGTCAAAGTTTGCCATTTTAAAAACAGGGCATGAGAATAATAAATTGTAAGGCGCAGTGTGGAAGGGAGGGCATCTTAAATTATTGTGAATTCTTTTACCACAAATTGAAGTAAAGGAAGAGATATTAAGCATAGCGCCGAACGAAATGAGGTTCGTGTTGAAATGTTAATTGCTTCGAACTTGTTCTAGAATGTTAATCGTGACAACGATATATCTCCTAGCCCCCGGTGCATCTACTCTACACTGAAATCAAACAAACGGACTTGCGTAATAGGAGGAACAGAGAAAGAACGGCGAGGTTTAAAGATGGATAACAGATTGGTCGGAGATAATATAGCCCCAGGAAGTAAAGATGAAGAATTTAGATCGCACAATAAATGATAATCGATTAATCTAAAACTGTTGCTGTTTTTATAACATCTTCATAATTATGCAAAACCATACATAATGTTTTTATGTGTAGCTATAACAATAATCTTTTGAAGCATTTTTGTGGTATTTTAGGTGATATTCAGATAGCAGTAAAAACATACGTGAGAATCTTTTTATACCAATGACAGCCACTTAAAAGTTATAATTGTTGGCGTTGGTAATGTCGCCATCTCTGATTCGTTGTTCTTCAGTCAAAAGCTCGGCTTTTATAATTCCAATGGTGGTGTCATTATATATATTACAGACAACTGGACGTACAGTTAACGGTTAACGTTAAATAAAACATGAACACTGTACTCTACTGAGCAGGACCCGTAGATAATTTAATGCACACAACTGCTGACCGTGTACAAATCGTGTGGCCCACGTTTTAATTTGGCTCTCCCATCTTAACAGACGGATTAGTCTTTAGAGCACAGACATCAGGTGGGATGCTACCCTTGTTCTACCGGTATTACAATGGAAGATGCTTCGAGGAACTAGCATCATTGATTCGGCACCGGTGTACAGTCGGGAAACACGCCCAAACACAGTTGACATTATTTGTCACCTGAGAATGGGCCGTTTCCACAACTCTTCTTGAATTTAACAGCTCGACAGTAGAACACTTTACCAGTCTCTGTATTTCCTCTCTCTCTTACAAAATGGATCTCTTCAAGACCCAGATTCACCGCTTCCTTTCCACAAAAATATCATCCACAGATGCATCTCCAAAGATGATATCCGAGGGAAATTATTTTCCCTGGGTAGAGCTAATTTTAAAAAAATGAAACAAAAAAGGTTACAACCAATGTATGGTTTAAAATTAAGAAGGTAGGTACATAGTATTTAAGTAGGTAGGTACCCACTTACAAATCTTATGATTTCAGACGGAATTTTGGTTTTGATTTATCCAATAAGTGGAATTTAGAATCATACTTTTTTCGACTCTAAGTCTACTACTGTATAGAACTACTATACAGTACTAGGTTCTAGGATTTTAGCATTGTCATTTGTGTTTACTTTTCACCGTATCTCTATCTATTTTCCAGAGAATGAGTTATACACGCTCTATTTTATTAAAGCTCTCATATTTTTTTTAATTAAATGACTGGAAAAATAAACAAATACAAAAAATATAAAATAAACCGTTAACACCTGTTGAAAATTCCATCAAATATTTTAAAAGATATTTTAAAAACGGGCAGCAGGTGCGGCCGACGAAATGAAAAAAGTTCAATTTTACCTTTTACATTCTAAAATGCGTTGCGGCATTCATAAACCTCTACACGTTATGGCTGTATTGAACAAGCCGAAATAACTCTGCGGTACAGTTTTGCAAAATATTGGAAAGGGGCTACGGATTTTATTTTCTTGATTTATAGAACTTATTACGTTCGTAAATTTCGTAAGCGTGGGGTGAACAACCCGCAAATCTTTTAACAACGTGCTCAGACAATTTCAAAGACGATAATTGGAAATTCTCTTTGGCATCGTTTTAACTAAATGAAAATAATTAACTTTAATAAATACATATATTAAAAAACACACATTGTAATACACCACTTGTGGGGACTTACAGAGATACCCGCAAAGCGGAAAGAATAGGGAAAATCGAGGAGTACCGACGTACCTGCCCTGTATTCTTCCTTCACTTGTCTATGTTTCGCTGGTTGGCTCCGTAATCAACACTCACAATATGTGTTGAGAGGACGGTTATTATTTTTCAACTAAAAACGATGACACATATGGTCTAATAAAATATGTACGTGTTTTTAGTTTATTTCGTTATCCGTAATTTAGTTAGAATGTATAAATTAGTTAACTATAATATTCGATGCCCAGATTTGCTAAACAAGATTCAATTTAATGTACCAGCACGTTCAACACGCCCTTCTGTCCTGTTTAAGGTGGATCACTGCAAGACGAACTCTAAGCAGAATTCTTGCCTGTATATACTCTGTAATAGTTACAATAGCGTAGTATCCAAAGTGGACATTTTCCAAATGCAAGGGATCCATAAGAGTATTTCTCTGATGTTTCGTGAATAATGTTATGTTTCTATTGTTTATATTTATAATTCTGTTATGATTTGATTTGTATGTATAAGCTATCTTCTTATGGCAATGTATTGATAATTTTTAGTTTTATGTAATTTTTCGTTTTATATAATTTTTGGTTTTATATGATTTTTGGCTTCTCATTCCTTTCTGATAAATTTAATTGTTTTTATTTCTTATTATGCTGTCTTACAGAGGAAAATTCACAAAGAGAAAATACATAGTTGGTTTTATTTTAGCTATATTACTCATGTTTAAACTGAAAAAATGTAAACTGTTGATTTCCCGAAAAGGAATATAATCTATTTATTTGGATTTGAACTTCAAAACCTGGCCGAGGCCTGAGGGGTCAAGAAACGGTTTTGGTTGAAAACAATGATTTATGAAACATTGTTTAGATTCTTGAAATTATATATTTAAGAACAATTCAACAATTATTCTATTATACATCTTATAGAACATTGAGTTACGAATATTTAATTTACATAAATTCGAAATGGATGTCTCAATTATGCGCATCACTAATTATTAAATGAGACTAGAAATGGATAAAGTACAGTTTAAGAAAGCAATGGAGGCTTCGTAATAAAAAAAGTTGTCAAGTTCATTAATGTTCTTTTGTCTCGACAGTAGTCAGACTTATTGATTCTGGCAGCGAGCCACGTAGCCTGAATATCTGATCCTCGTAATGTAGCCACGGGCCACGGGATGGGCCATGGGAAGATCGAGAAGACGAGAAGCTAAGGAACAGACCCACGTGTGGCGTGTGACCTAATGTACGTTTGTACTATTATGTACTGCTGCAGCAGAGCCATCTGTGATAAGTTGAATTAATAAAAAGAAAAGAAAAGGGTCCGGACGATCCTAAAGAATGTAGTTTGCGAGCGTGTCATGACTTTGAACAAGATACGACTGCAAGAGTTAGAAAAGAAAACTTTTACAAAGACAAAAGAACTCCGTTTGAACAAGTGTTACGGATGAGATCAGATTAGGTCTATGCATTTTTGTCGTTTATACGATTACCTTCGATTTACGAAGAGTGCGCAACCACAATTTCAAATGTTCAATAAGAAAATGGTCAAACGCATTGTAGAAATAGTTTTTTTTAATATTGAACGATGAACCGGTGGATGCATGCTATTCGTTAGCCAAAAGTTGTTATTATAGTTTGTCTAGTCTGTAGTTAGTAATCCAATTTTTTAGTAAAAAAAGGCGCTGTACAAATCATCCAGACATTATTATTTTTAAAAGGGATCTCAAATAAAGAGTATTGAATCTATTGTGCCAATTCATTCGAGCTGATTAAAGAAATTTTGGAGAATGAAATCCCAAAACTTAGAAATGTTTGCGTGAGAAAAAAAGTTAACCTAGAAATCATTTGGTTTGGCGTAGAACTCGCCCAAAAATGTGAGAATCGTGAACACTGTCAAGCCGAGATAAATATTTGATCATTTGCTGGGAAGGTCATGGTAAAACTGACATTTTGATCCAAGAATTTGATCTATTCGATCCTTTATATATATGACTTGATCTTGTCTTCCTGAGAGCTCCCCGACTACTTCTTCAATCTAATTAAACGTAAAATTATGTATTCTCTTAACACGATTTTCTTCATTCACCGTTCATTTCTCTTCTTGAACTCCTTCGATTTCAACCGTACACAAACGCCACAGGACTCGTTCAGAGGGCTACTCTTAAAATGCCTAAAATTCGCAACTTTTGTCATATTTACTGTTTCTGCCCTTACTGAGCACGGGATGATTTGTCCGATATTTAAATAAACTTTAATTCAGCTGGGTGAGGAATAACGATGGTTATAATCCACTTTCTTTACGACTCGACTATATTACGAGTACTTACTATCAAGTATGTACGAGAACACGACCAGAAGTGATGAATTATTTTATGTGGCCTCTTGGATACCATAAACATGTTAAGGGCGGCGGGGGAAATGGGGAAAGGGGTGAACGGGGTTGATCAGGAACCCAGCAATACGGCAGTAAAGTGAACATGGCGAGATTCCGTTTTATTTCAATTTATAGTTGTGTTTCATCGCGGCGAGGCGAAATATTCATGGTAATATTCACTCTTTCGAATCATTAAATTGATTCGATGCGCTTAACTTAATGTTCTCGTAAATCAAAACTAAGTTATGAATCGCCAAGTCGGACCTCCAGTCGCTTGCCATCATCTCTCTAATCTATTAAGCAGATCCAACGAGCATAAGATTATAATTTCTTCTATCACAAATAAAACACGCTTCGCAGGAAGGTACAATACATACTATAAAATTAACGAAACGTCTACTCAAGAAAGGTTCTGAAGAAAACTGTAGGTCGAATTTTTGCATTTCTTCATATCATCAAAAATACTAATTTCGGTTGTCTATGCGTGAAATGTTATTTATTTTATATTATTTATTGGTTCGCCAACATTTTTACGGTGCTCCAGATTTTATGTCCGGGTTGAATCTTTCCCAAATGAAAGACTAAACCCTTCCACACACTTTTCCACAAATGAATATCTAGTAAATGAACGCAATGTAAGTGCACTATATAAGAATAAAACAATACAAGAACAATACGTCAATCCACCAGAAACATAATGGGAAAATATTTCACCGACTCCAGATATTTTCATATCAGAGGGTTCGGCTCTGATGAAATCCTAACTGGTCCGATAAATCCTACTGATCCCTCAATATAAATATTTAAAAAATCTTTCGTAATCCTACATGTATTTAAAATGACCGACTTTTGCATTTTTATGTACAAATTTTTTGACAAATCTAATACGCCTAAATTTTGAATGAGAGAGCTAGGTATAATGCCAGTAGCCGAAATAACAAATGGTAATATTTTTATAGTCTGAGAATGCCAAATTCTTTTAATTTCATTTCCTAAATCTGTATATTTTCTTATTTTTTCAGAAACAGTTTTCTGAATATTACAAGAATTTGGAATAGCGACATCAATGATATAAGTTATTTTCTTAATTTTGTCATGTAAAACTATATCGGGTCTATTATGACTAATTGTTCTGTCTGTCAGAATAGTTTTATCATAATAAATTTTATAAAATTCATTTTCTAAAAATGAATTTGGTTCATATTCATAATATGGTACATTACGGCAGTCAATCAAGTTATGTTTAATTACCAAACTTTGGTGAATTATTTTTAAAACTTGATTGTGCCTAAATGTATACTCGGACGGCGCTAATACAGAACATCCCGATATAATATGTTCTATAGTTTCCGGAAAAGCCAAACATTTTCTACATAAATCATCAATTTGATTTGCATCTTTGATGATATGCTTCCTATAATTTTTAGTATTAATGACTCTATCTTGTATGGCAAGCATAAAGCCTTCTATTTCTGCGCTCAACTCTCCAATACTCAACCATTTGTTTGACATCACATTATAATTATTAGAGATCAGATAGAGATTTTAACATCACAAGAGACCGTAGGTACAATTGCCTCCTGGCAGTCCATGTACTCGTCACCATTACAAAGAGTATTTCAGTCTAATAAAATTGCACCGCGCTTGTTAAATAATAATATTTGGATGATTTGTATAGTGCTGTAGTGCTGTTTTTGTGAAAAATCACCTCAAGAGCGCATATTTTCATAATCTTACCTCCAACTACAAACTAGACAAACAATTATAACAACCTATGGCTAAAAATTGTATCCATTGGTTCATCGATCACTCATACGAAACTATATGTACAATGAATTGACCAATGAACGCGATGTACAATTGTACATACTAGACAGAAAATATACAGGACCATACTTACGTGAGAGGTCACTTGAGATTAACACTGTTTATTGTTTTAAGACTGGTGTAACCAGAGTTTTATTTCAGCAAAAAAATCACAAAAAAACGTTGCAAAAACTAAAGTCGTAATAAAATTGCAAACGCTACATAACACATTCTACCCTTATCCACTGGAGCGTCTCATATGAACTAGATTTAATCCAAATTGAATTGAAATTGTAGCGGATAAGAGCAACAGCAAACGCTCGATAAACTAACTCCATATTCTGCATAAATTCATTCTGCATTACGAACTGGCCGTTAGTTTATGTCCGAGGGAGCTTCAGCCGGCGAAGCTTTCGCGGTCCACTTGGGAACGTATTTATGTGTCTGGCTCCACTGGTAGTGAGTGTATTGTCAGTTGTTGTAGTAGTGTGTCGTTAACCTATTTGGTGCCAGAATATTTTAGGCTTTGTCATCATATTATTATTATATATTATGGGACCTGTTCTGTTCTGTTTCGAAAAACGTTACTTGGTAGAGTTTACGATAATAGAGATGGTAATGATAATATAATAGAGAAAGATGAATATATTTTGGTAAGACTTTCGCATTTTCAAAAAACGCAATGAAGATATTAAGTTATAAAAATATGTATTATCCTTTAATGTCGCTTCAAAACTATTCATTTGCATATTTCAAATTTAAGAACAAGTAGGTAATATGTAAATATTTAAAAATATATATATTTTTCATTTTTCAAAGCCAAATAAAACCTTTGGAGACCCTATCAAAAAACAGTTTACCATGAAATTTAAAAAAAAAAATCCTCTTACTCAAAATTTCCCAATAGAGGTTGCCATGGTTCCATTGTTCATGTTAATACCTAACAAATCACGAAATAATTATTACAGAGTGTATAAGATGTTTGACAACTATTTAGCTTAGAGCAACAGAACAATTTTTAAAAATTCAACCAAATTTCATTTTTAACCTTCAGAAAACTAAAGTAGACCAGAATAAGGAGGCTACGAAGCACCGCACAAAATGGAGACCGATAATACTATATCGTTCTCTCGCAGGTTTAATCCTATAGTTGTATGTGTTTGTCTCTTTTTAGTGTCGCTATTTTTCATTTCATCGAGTTTCAAATAACAACAGTGCTAAGGAAGTTTTCATTTTAAAAATTAAATACAAGTGTGCAGTTCACACGCAGTAGAAGTGAAATCCTCGGAAAGGCATAAAATTCCGGAAATATTTAACGCATTACCTGAAAATATCAAAAATGAGACATCTTATTCAAAAACCAAAACAAAAGTTAAATCTTTCTACCTCCGTAGAACATGAAATCAAATAATATAGTTCCTTTTTTATGTTTTTCTCACCATATGTTTGTGCCGTGTAAAATATTTTTACTACAACGCAATTCATAAACATTATAATAATTAGTATTTTGTAATAGTTAGAATTTTAATATGAAGCATTATATTTAGTATTTACTATGTAAAACTGAAAAGTATATAGTATTAATTAATAAGAAAAATGCGAGATTTCTTACAATCAAACTGATTGATCAGTTTCGTAAGATTCGTAAGATAAAGTATTGTAAATGTAAAACTAAAAAAACACACTTTAAAAAAAAAATCTAAAGTAAACAAGAGTGGGGAGGCTACGAAGCACCGCACGAAGAGGACACCAAGTATTCTATCTCATTCTCTTGCAGGCTAAATCCTACAGTTGTACGTGTTTGTCTCTTTTTAGTGTCGCTATTTTTCGTTTCATCGAGTTTCAAATCAAAACGGTGCTAAAGAAATTTTCACTTAAAACAACAAAAACATAAATGGACTATATACCTACCTAATAAAGTATTGTTTGTAATATTATTAGACCTCACCCAACCAATATCTTAAAAATGTTTACTTTAATTGAAAAAAAAAACATTGAAAAGCAGCATTAAGAATATCAAATTTGACAGATGATGTACAAAACTGGTTAACGCTTGTAAATCCAACATTACGAGCATATCCATCCATTGAATGTGTTAATTCCGGCGCCACGGTGCACCCGGTCGGTTGCAAATGACGTGTTAGTCAGTGCCCAGTGCAATGCTCAACTCTATCAGCAGAACAAATGGCCCACTAACCAGCCACATCCAAAGTGGTAACTCCTCCAAATGGCTAACACACACTTGTGACCACCAATCGGTGATGACTTCCTCATGTTCACAGCTTCCAGACAATCAGTGAATCATGTTCAGATACTTCAAAAGACGTTGGAATTTCGTTAGATCCGTTTTTAAAATCACATTGGATAAAAAAATAAAACTTAACCTAGTTTTTTCAGAAATGGAAACAGCAATAGCCAATAGACAAGAAGTAGCTCCAAAATAAGGATTTATTCATTTTTTTAAATATTTTTTTTGTATAACATCATTTTTTTATGTTTTGTATAATTTACGTCACATATTATAATGTATAGTGTTATTTTTTTTGTTTTTATTTATATATTTTTGTACGACAGACAGGTAAGTCCATATATTTGTTCGTTATTTTAAGTACGTATATTTGTTCCATTATACATGGTGTTAAGGGACGTACTTGACTTACTAACCAGTGATTTCTGACATATCGTGAGCATCTCCTATCCTTTTCCTATATTCCTCTTCCTCTCCCCTTCCTATGACCCAAAATTAATTATAATATAATAAAACTTCATTTCCGATGTACTTTAGCATAAGAAACCTCTGTGGCTTGACTCCAGTTCAATTATATATTTATCACTGTACATGTATTATGTAAAAGCTGTTTGTTTCTTACAAATAAAATAAAATAAAATAAAAAAATATTTGCTGTAAAAAATGTTAATGAAATTTATATCTAGGGTGATATTTTGGCGTGTTTTTTTTTCGAATTAAAAACATAAATCTGTAGGTATTCAACAGTTAGGGGCGGGATAAGGGGTTGGTTGATTACTCATCTGAGTGACTAGTGACGACATGTTGAAGTTTTTTATTTTTTTATTCTGAAGAAAATATTTTTGAAAAAAAAAACATTAAAAATTCATCGGAGGCCAAAATTTCATTAACGTTTTTTACTCTCAGTAATATTAGGAATCACTGGTTTAAGTAGGTCAAGTACGTCCCTTAACGCCCTGTATATTTACTTTTAAACGTTTATTTACTTGAAGTATCTACCATTTCTTCTAAAAATGATAAAATATACCTAGTACTTTTTAAATGTACTTAAATGCAAACTTCAGTGGTGCAGGTATCTATTTCTTTTACACCTACTGTTTCTATATTTTTAGAGGAATTCGATAACAATATCAAATTCAATATCCTTAATACGCGTACATGTTGCTTGGTTTGATTAATATTTTCTTTGGAGAATAGTATTTTTTTAAAGAACATCTGTGAATAACTGAATTGGTTATATTATGTTATCTAGGTAAAATAGCATTGAAATGCCCAAAATAAATAGATTTTTACAAACATTATTTGTAAAATAATGCAGATACTGCGGAAGTCACACGAGAATTATAGGTCTGTTTGGTCAGCTGCATGATTGGATTTGTAGTATTTTGCTTTGTTCTTCGCCGCCTGTTTTTTATTACATCACAGCCCAAATCAAACAAACCATTCCATTCTTCCAAATAATTTATATTATAATATAACTGCAGATACTCCAGACATTATAAAATAGCATGTTGGTTTAATATTTTAGTAAATTAATGATTTGTCAGAAAATATTAATGCGCTGGCTAAACCCAATAAAAGGTAATTGTGGAACTATGAAAATCATTTTCACTCTGGCTTGTTTAATAAATAATTTTGGGTTTAATAAATAAGTTTAATAAATAAATAGTGCACTCAAATCAGTAACCAAAATAAATTCTCACGCCATTAGGCCGACAGTTGCGCTTTTAGATCTGCCAATTCTGTCGGACGCAATTACGGTGGGTTTATCATTTGTTGTGCGAAGCAACCTAATTGTTCCTAAAATATTATTCTAAATGGCAGGTTACAAAGCTTTTTTAAATCCATTTGTATTAGGTTTTATAAATTTACTTCGGAAATCATATTCCACGTTTCCGATAAAAGTTTGTAATTTGTGACATTTTTTGACTTGGAACTAAAACTAATGAAATAAAAGTACCTATTAATTAAATCATTCTACGTTGGTACAATCATTTAACAGTACTTATTCACAGTGTAAATAAAATGAGGTTAAAACGTTAAAAGCAAGAAGTTAATGTAAGCCCTTACATTTAAAAGTACGGACAACATTGTCAATAAACTAGCTCCAACGAGTGTGAAGTTACGTTATTTTACATTGATGGTATCTGGGTTAAAAGCTTTCCCGGGAGTACCGCAAGGATCTGAAGTGCGACTTTGTTTGAGTACAAGTTAAATTACTCTCGGAAATGAGTTGTAAAAAACATATGACTAGGTGAAGGTTAAACAAGCATTACTATTTACATCATGAAATACAAACATGGATACGATACTTGTAATGTTTATAGTCGGTATTGTAAATTAGACATTTTTCACCTAAACTTGTAATAATAATAATATTTGGCTGATTTATAAAGCGCCGTTTTCGTGAAAAATCACCTCTGGTGTCGGCCAATTCATTCACAGAAATTCAAATTTAACATTGTAATAAAATAACCATTCATCGGCAAGTCTGATTCTATGTGCGATTTCAGCTTTCCATCAATCATTGTAAAAATCTGACAAACTGAACAACATGATAGTTGTCCTCTTCTGCAAATCAAAATTTGTTCAAAAGCTAAAACGGACTTAAAATCGACATTTCACGGTTCCTCTTGTCTGTCAAAAAAAAAATGGCGCTGAATGATCATTGATGACAATATTGCATTTTAATTTCTATGATATAACTCTCCCCAAAGTTTACCTGTAAATTGGTAAACCCAATTATTTAAATACCAAATACCATTAGATTCACTTTGAATACTCTTACTTTGAAAAGAACATATTATTTCTTACTAGCTTTAACCCGCGGCTTCGCTCGTGTGGTATTAGGAAGAAATTACTATACGAAGAATTTTCCACGCGAATGAAAATTTTCCTATAATGAAAAGTAGCCTATGAAACTTCCCAGTCCTCCCACTATCAGTATGCAAAAAATCACGTCGATCGTTAACACTGTTGCGACATGGCAGAAGGACAAACAAATAAAGAAACATATTCTCGCATTAATATTAGTTAGGTTTATTATTTTAGATTACCGAAAAAGAAGAACATGTTTGGTCTACCGTTTCAAATCCCGTCTACTCGTTGTCTCGCATCTTCAGTATTACCAGTTTAAGATGGGTGTAAATGGCTCAAGTCAATAATACATTTATGCTTACGATTCAGAACAGTAGATTTATTGAGCAACCCTCGGCAGAAGGCTCTCAAAACTACGGAATAAGGACTTCGAGGACTTAATGCCTGATAGGATCATTGCGTCATCGCGAGTGGCCCCTTCAGATAACCCGCCTCGGAGGTAGTATCTTTTAACGCAAGGATAAGTTTGATGTAATGGGGAGATCAGAGTTACTAGACGAAACAGGGTCAGCTGTTAAAGGATTAGTCGGGACTTAATAAGGCAGACCATGACGGAGCTTTTACAAAGTGGCGTATAAAATTTAACTTTGGGTTTGACCTTGAAAGGATTTTTGAACTGTTCATCTAATAGATAGCTAACGATATTATAGATCAAATCTTTGAAGGGTTGCACGGAGAAGAGGTTTTCAAGAGGAAGACCTAAAATAATCGGCTATCTACATATTGTTTACTTAATTAGCAATAGAATAAAGACAGGCCAAATTTTTGTACGTAATGCTTTAAATACATATCTTTGTCATTTTTTATTCCTTCATCTCGTAAGCAAGGATTTTTATTTTAACAATCCTCCTTAATCAAAGCTTGCAATTTGGAAGGCACAAATACCTCTGCTTTGGACCTTCCCAAGTGTTTCGTTACGTTCGGTAAGGATTGTCTAGTATGTGTTTGCCCACCTGCTATGTGGCTTTTGATTTTGATTTGGATTTTGACTGAAGGGGACCTTGTTATCTCTCCAGCAGGGCTTTCTCGACCCTTCGCCTTGTACTGCAGTGGGAGGGATAAATTCAAACATCCGTCACTTCTGAACACCCTGACCCCCAGATTTTACTCACCCATCAAAAAAAAAATCCTTCTCTCAATCAGATCTTCCTCCCTTTCCTTCTTTAAAAAAAAAAAGGATAATTATTTTCCTCGGGCCCTCGTGTGTGGAGCTAATGTTAAAAAATCTATTTATTCTTTGGAGTCTTTTTAAGTTTCGTGATAAAGTGCATTGGTGTTATTACTCGTTGTTAAACAAAATATTTCTGTTAATGCATTTATCAAGATTTTCCTCCTTGATTTATAAGACAAATCTGTAGTTTAAATGACCAAATAATTTACCTACTGAAATCGCAGTAGATGATATACTCCCCTCTCATAATGCTGAACGCCAAGCCACAACACAAATCCAAACATGCCACGGGTCTGTTTACAGTATATTTCATAACAAAACGACCGCAATAACCCATAAATTCTAGGAAGCTGACCTAACCTAACCTTTTCACTTCCATCTATAAACTATAACCTTGTTTAGCTGCAAGTACAGACTTACCTGCTCATTTCCAGCGAGCGGTAGCTTTCTCCCGACACATTTCAGAGGCAGAACAATAAATTCAGCAGTTAGTTGTTGTAAATCTCGTAGTTGAGTAATAATAGCGGCTAATGCCAATCTTCTCTTGGTCTCACGTGAGGTCGACTTGAGAACGAAGTGGAGGCGATTTATTACCACTTTCCATTAAATACTGTTTCACGTGGAGTACGTTTTAGAACCAGATTAATGTATTCTTTGATTATTTTTTTTTCTTTATTTAACAATCAAGTCTATTCGTTCAGTTTTCGAAACAACTCATATAGGTCCCATGGAAATCGTCGTGACTCTCTTTTTATCACGGTTAGAAATAATATGATCTAAAGAAAAAATACCACGCTTTAAATCTAATCTTAAAGTGAACCTCAAAATAATTTAAATGTTCACCTTTATGAATCAAAGTTTCTGGCTGCAATTTGAAAAAAAATTAAACTTTGAGAATTTTTTGTTAATTATTTTTACATGAAACAGCAAAAAAGGGAGCTGACAATGTTTATTTATTAAAAGACCTACATAATTTATTTGCCTAATAAATTATGTAGGTCTTTTAATGTTTTTTTAATTATCAGTAATTTAAGTTAAAAATAAATAAGGTGAGGCATTTTTAAAACTTTTTTATGTTTGCATACAAATATTTAAAAACATATATAGATATGTTTTTTTCGTAACGCGTATTTCTTCACCTTTCCAAAACAGTATTTAGTTTGTTTTCGGATATGTTAAGAAATATTCGATTTATTTGTATTTTATTGCAAAACGGAAATGTTTAGACCCTCTGACAAAATACGGTCGAGGCCTGAAGGGTTAAAATAGTTGGTTATTATGGAGTAACCCAAAATTATACAGTTCTTACGAAATAATCAAATTGATGACATTAAAAAAAAACATTAATTCGAATAGTTATATTCTTAATTTTAACACAACTTATCTACAATATAACCTATTTTATGCTTTATTCTTCTTAAAGGGGTGGGAAAAGAGGATGGGGAGGTTTTTCGAAATCTTATCTAGACAGTGACCTTCCTCTTATATTGAAGATGTACAAAATTTCTCAGAATAAAACTCTAGATTTATATTTAAAAAAAGATAGCCACCCTTCATGCATGGAAATAATTGTAAAAAAAAAACATTTATAAAAATTATATGGAAATATACGTGAATGCCACAATATACTTACAAATGATTTTAATAGGGAAAAAAAATATATAGGAAATTACGTATCATTAACCCCCAGGCCTATGAAAATCTTTCGATCACTATGCCACACATATTTATTGGCGTTTTTTCTGTTCTCGTAAAAACATGGCGGTCATTTCTAGAGGGGATCATCACCATCGTTAGGATTGTTTTAATTACACTCACTCAGAGAGAATGTTTGAGGGAGTCATTTTAACCTTACCGACTGGAACTCTCTAGACTAGACACATCGCCTCGCACCGCGGTGGGAGAAATGGATTCAAACGTCCATCACACCTGGACACACTAATCCCTAGATTCCGACCCACCCCACACACCTTTCAGAAATTACTCTCTTTCCTTTCCTTAAAAAAACCCCCACACAACATTCCCAAAGACGCCTTAGTCCCCAAGGGAAATTGTTTTGCTCGAGGCCTTTTGTGTTCTAGTAAAAAAATTTCGATAAATTTAATAAAATCGGTCTAACCGCTTTTTCAAGAAAATACACTAATACGAAATAAATTCAGCATTAAATCTGATTTAGATATCAACTGCGTATTTCTTGAGGGTGATAAATCACATTTTAGTAATATTTAACGAATTAAACCCGCTTTTACACGAAGTAAATAACAAACAAAAAGAATGTCAACATTCTTTTCTGTCTGAAAGTTGGTGCGCCATATTGACAGCACCCGCATAGTTTTACAAGGCAAGGGGATTGTCCGATGCTTCTTTTTTATATCAATACAAATATTAAATAATGCTTTGGCGCCGTCACGAGCCTCCCCACTCCACCTCCTCCCAATGGGGGGAATCCGGGCTTCGGGCTGGAAATGTCGCTATTGGACAATAAAAAACATCCGGGTTCCCCCTTTCGAAATATCTTTCTACACACAATCTCCTGCTAAGTACAATATGTCCGTACATGTTCAAATTTGCGTACATAATGATATTTATACAGAGCATTTTTTCATACTTTGTGCCCGCCGCAACATATTCATGAAATTGTTGATTCAAAAAAGTGAATATTTTAAATATTTTTCGCTGTTTGATATTTTAATGAAAACATTCAATTATTAAGTATACAAACAATGTTTGTTTTAGGCCCGATTATTTACGAAAAATGGTACGCTGATGCTTTAATTTACATTTGAAATATACAAATTATTATCCTTAAAAAATATGGCATAATCATATTTTGTGTTTAAAGTAAACATGGGCATCCTAACCGATTATATTTTTAACAAATATATCTGAATTTGATAGATACTTAGTTAAGAGATAATATTATATGAGTAGGTAGTATAATGATAGTACGTTCACACTAAGGGCAGGTACGCACTTACCGGTTTGCCGCAACGCGGCTGCCCGTCCGTCTAGCCGCAGGACGCGGTTGCAACGGCTAACCGCCAGCCGGATGGCGGTTAGCCGAAGTCGCAACCGGAAAGTGCGTATGAAAACGCTTCGGTTTTTTTATTGATTACCCCATTGACATTCTCAAGATGGACGTTGAAGAAGTCGCAGCTATTTATTATATTTACTTGCGCTATATAAAGAAAAAGAAACAAAGAAAAAGGTACTGGGTGCATCCTTATTTGCAAACACGAAATGATACTAAACATTTTGAAATATTTTTCGGAGAGAGCAAAAAGCATGAAGATAAGTTTTTTGGATACACTAGAATGAGTCTGAAATCATTTGAAGAACATTTAAGCATTTTAAGAACCAGTATAACAAAACATGATACACGGTTTCGGAATAGCATTACGCCGGAACTTAAACGATAGTGCTTAGGTAATTAAAATAAAATAATTTATATTTAATTAGCAACCGCGTAGTGTGTATAGCAACCGTCCGGATAGCCGTCACTCGGGCCGCAGTGCTGCGAGCGACCGCAACGTTATAGCGGCAGCCGCATGACAGTGCGCATAAAAACTCATTTTTCATACATATTTTTGACTGCGGTCAACCGGACGGCTGACCACATTCCGGCAAACCGGTAAGTGCGTACCTGCCCTAAGAAATTAGGTAAATTCAAAGTGTGATTTTAATTCAATATCATCCCTAAGTCATTTTAAAAATTGTAAAACAATCTCGGGAGGACATTATTAGCCAAAAGCATCATATTCCGTTAGAGACTCTGAAGAACAGATCTGACCATAAACATAAACTTTTTTCTATATTACGAAGATATTCGTCATTGGAAAAATAAATAAACATTCTTATCCATTTATCTCAATTTTTTATACTTGATTTCATGGATAAAGTTAAAAAATTGTCAAAGTACATGATTAATAATTGTCCGGAATTTTTCGTTGACAGTTGAATGTTTAAAAATTATTTATATTTTTTTAATTGTATAATCGGCAACAAAAGTGAAGTGGCAGTTTTGTTACTAATTAACTACACAAAAAGAATGTGTTTTCCAAAAATCGAAGTCAAAATATTCCTATAAGTTTTTTGTTAACATTTTTATGTTTGATATTAAAATTATATTATTTAGAAATATCAATGTTTATCTCAAATACAAACATCTCAAAGATAATTTTATCTTGTTTCTAAAGTGGTTTTTCTTTTTATGACAATTTCAAAAATAAGAAATGTACAGCACTTTTAAAGTACCTCGGAAGTATTCCGAAATTTATTGAAATTACACCGTGTCGTGGAACAAGTAGGGACATTTCAAGTTGGGACTTATTTTAAAGACTCAAAGGTTATGTGACCTTAAATACATAACTTGATTACAGACACAAAAAGACATGAAAAAGTGAAATTAATAAAAAGGAAAAGTGAAATTTTGAGAAAAGTGTAAAGATTTTTTGAATACAATATCATACATTAACAGACGGTTATGGGACGTTTGAACCCGTCATACGAGAGAGATTTCACGAATGGCAATATCGTAATATTCTTTTCATGGTGAAAACACGTGAAAAGCTAGAAATGGGGTCAATCAATACGTGTAACATCTCAGATCTGCATGAGGCCAAAACGTAGAAAGAATTTTCTTTCTAAGAACCTACTGAACGCGGAATCTTTGGCACTGCAAGTGGAGAAAGCCTTTTATTTGGGGAAAAAAGTTAAGGAATGTCTGAAGGCGATTTGCATTCCTAAAGTTCCATGAACATCCTTGAACCCCGAAGCAATCTGGCACGGACCCAAGGAATTAGCATAGGAAGGGTGGAACGCCCTCAAAGGCAGGGGAGTACCAAGAACCCAACGGAAGAAAGTAACTCGTGTGAACCTGACAGCGATATGCGAATTAAAAAAATTCAATATTTTTCAAACGAATTTTGGTAAAACACGCCGTGAATTGAACTCAATGGAATGAATCGGGTTTAAATTTTTGGTTATTTTCGGGAGAATATTCATTGGTATATTTCACTGGATTGTCGCACGACACACCCATCCATGATGTCATAAAGATGTTGGTAAAATTTTCTGTTGCTGTCCATTGTAAAATAAATTGTCCCAATCCAACACATGTCATTAGTGTCATTACGAAGTAAAAAATGTCACCTCAGAAAACCTTTTTCATTAATTACACCGTAATATAACATAATTATTAAAGTCCATCGTTACTCGTGTGGGTAACTTCATTTTTTTCATTATCTTTACCAAAAGTCGTCAGGGTAAAGTGAATCGATTCATGGTGAACGATTTTTTTTTTAGTATTAAACTTCATACTTTTTGAATTTTTATTGAAACGGAGTTCTTACAGATATTCTCACTTCCAGTTATAAAAACTCAGATATTATCTTACTAATATTATAAATGCGAAAGTTTGTATTGATGGTCCTTACTCGTTCACGCAATAAATATCGAATGGAATTTAAAAATTCTTTCACTAATCGAAAGCTACAAGATTTGGGAGTAAAAGAGGCTATACATATTGGTAAGCTCTGGCATTATGAATAAGCTGTGGCGTTATGAAATTATGTATCATACGTTTTCTGTCCCTAACAAAATCGAGTTATTGCAAACGTGAAACAAATTGTTACCTTAGAAACAATGTTTTTTTTTTTTATTTTAGGCTTAAAAAGAGTGCTTTGTTTTGCTTAAAAAGAGTGCTTTTTTGGCGTCGTAGTTCATATCTACCTATCTCTAAAAATGTTTATTGTCCGAACGAAAAGCATAGCGTTGCTATAAAGCATAGCGTTGTGGACTGCCATTTTGTTATTTTTTTATGTTACTCTGGATTCAAATATGAATAAAATACTAATAAAGGGAGTAGGTACTTAAAATAAATTTTGTATTTCTATAATTTAAATATTTTCTAAAATAGAATTTTTATTTGCGAAATGTCATTCTCAAGAATTTTATTTGTCTTATCGTTATTTGTTGTTTGTATTATGTGATTTTTTTAAAACAGAGATAATTGGAGGAATGGGAAATGACATAGGCTACTTTTTATCACGGAAAAAAATTTCATTACCGTGGGAAAATTCTTTATACAGTAATTTCCCACTAATACCATGCGAGCGAAGCCGCGGGTAAAAGCTAGTACATAATACATCGAATTAAAATATAATCATAATTATAGCGACTTAATTGGCATACCTATTCCTAATAATCTAATGCTCGTTGATAATAATTGATGACAGTGAGCAACTCAAAGTGGCAATCAATAGATAGTACTATGCATAATAGATGAGTTATTTGACGTGTGAGTGATATTTGATTTATTAGCTACTGTTTTACGTGTAAAGAAGAATTACTGTCAATTTATATGTCATCCAACATACACAATAATTATGTACATGAATATTTCGTCACATTTGACATAATAAAACATTAAAGGAAGTTTTTTTCCACCAATTTTGTTTTTCCCCATCCTCCTGCCTATATTATTATATATTTCAATATAAAATAAAGTTATTTAAATATATTTATTCAATTTCAAACTACTTATGTTTACCCTCGGTAAAGCTACTTCTAACCGGTATTATTGACATGTATACTATTACAACGATTGAAATGTAAGCTATTACAACGGTAGATATGTAAACCATTACAACGATTGACAAGCAAACCATTACAACGATTGATTTGTAAACTATTACAACGATTAACAGGTAAACTATTACAACGATTGAAGTAAACTATTACAACGATTGAAATGTAAACTATTACAATGATTGACATGTAAACTATTACAACGATTAACAATAATGAAATTAATATGATAACTTCTAATATATTATTTAAAGCGTAAAATAATCTGTGGATATTTAAATAATCAAAAGTGAGTGGTGAAATGAACTAAATAACAGACAATCAAAACATTTTTTTGATATTAATATTTTATCAAAAAATAAACAATCTAAGCTTTACATACTAAATTTCATATATAAAAACCCAGCTAAATTGGAATTTTATTAAAGAGCAGTGAAAAAGCTAGAACCAACCCTGCGTGGGAGGTTTCTTACGGCGGATAGGCTAAATGATCTACCGATAGCAAAGGGTGAAGCCAGAACTGGAACACGCGTGAACACTCTGGGGACACTCGAAACTGCTGCAAAGGAAAAGGATACAATTTGCACCTTATTTTGATTAACATTCCCTATCAACTTTAACATCCCTCGAAATTCAGGACGCTTTAATCAGATAGGGTCGTTCATTAGGAACATGTAATCACCCTACTGTACATACTAAATACAGAGATCAGTGAGACTGAGATAGCCAAGGATTATAATATGCTAAAATCACAGTAATAATGTATGGCTTCACGCCTAGCCTGTATGGTGTCTAGTATAATTTAATTAGACATTAATTAACAGAGAGCCATTGAACAGATAATGCTTAGTAGTGTAATATTATACCGATTTTGATGAGAACGCTTGTTGCCAATTAACATATACATGAGATATTTTGATTGCTAGGTCTTAGAGAGGCCAATGCTTGGCCAATGAAAATGGTTCCTTTTCTTTATAGTGATTTGTGTTTCGAGATATTATGCCGTGTTGCGCTACCTCCTTATTTAGCCAACGTTTCGGACAGCGTTACAATGTCCATCATCATAATATCCCAAAAATACATAACTATAATACTTTATTTTTATTTTAACTTTATGAGTAAAACCTCAAATTTTACAATTTGTATGTCTTTTTGTGATTGAGTTTAGCTTATACTGTCTTCATTTAATAACTATAATAATTTCAACATTTTAAAATGTTTAATAACTAACGCAAGCCCGTGAAAAATCAAGGGATATTATAAATAAGTGCACGATTTGTGAAGCTGCAAACATTTATAAAAAATACTTCAAAATTGAAAAATACAACATCTGTCAAAATCTTTGGGTAGCTACTTTATCGCTTATCTGAATCGTTCCCACAATCAGTTATTTCGAAAATCAAAAGCAAATCCTAGTTCTAGAGTTCATTGAACACAAATTACACATGGACACAGAGACGCATCACCGAAATTATTATTTTTAATGATAATAAAGGGATAATTCATACAGCACAGTTTTGTGAGAACTCGTTTCAATGTAATCAGAAATAAGGTAAAAATCAGCTTACTTCGGGCGTACGAAATAAATACCGCTCAAACACCCCCACTACCATTCTAGGTTGATCCCTTCGGTGGACAAGTATATTATGCAAAATATTTTTTTGTATTTAGGTTAAAAGTAAAGGGAGTATAATATATCAAAAGAAAAATAGCGCGGTTCGGCGACTTTGTGAAGCGGGTTGAGGAAGGGTTTCTAGGAAGGGATTTGATAAAGCGAGTCAAGAGGCCCGGATTAAATGAAGAAGGAAAGAGGGATGGCGGTAGCTCGTCCTGCATTTATTTGTAATATTTTTGTTTAAAAACCCAAACAGGAAAATGCCAAACCTTTTTCCACTGGTTTATAAACGACTTGACCGGTTTCACCCTCAACGAACTTTACAACCTTTCGTTGCAGGGATATTTACTTAAAGGCGCAGTGGTAACGGATTTGCCCGGAAAGCTAAAGGTCCTGGAGCGCGATTCTGGTACTTTTTGCGTTAACTCTACTGCTATCGCTCACTAACAATGATGGCGCTTGTAAGGATCCGAATTAGTCGTCTCCTTACATCCATTTTCAACAGAGCGATTCTGTTTCTTCCATTGTCCTTACAGGAGCGGGTAAGGCGAGAGACCTAGTAAAAAAATCTAAACAAAGGTCGTTAAGACTGTTAAGAGATTCTTTGAAAACACTAATAAATTAAAAACAATCAAGAAACGCAAGGTTCTTGATCAAAACTTTTTAAAACAATTACTTTATGTCGTATTGCATTTTATGCACATCTCATTTTATTTTAAAATAACGTAAAAAGCCGTTTATCGAAGATTTTCGTTTTGTAAAAGGTACCTACCTCACTCTTGATGGTAATGACCTTTTTATTCATTCACTACTTCTAAAAGTGACAGATGTCGCCGAGCCAAGATGGCCAATGGATGTCACGATTTCAATACAATCGTGTCGGTTCGGTTATTTAAACGATATTTTGCTGTACAAAGCAATAATGAGGTAAGTAAATGCTATAATATATGTATCTAAAAGCATATAAATATACTCATATTTGGCTCGAACCGAATTATCAACAAGATTATGTCTGTGATTTGAGGTTACGTTTTTCATGTAAAAATCGAGACAGTTCATTTAATATTTTACAGAATAATATTATTTTTACCGTATTGTTGTTTTAAGAAACATAAGAAAAATATATGTATAATGTGACGTTAATTGGCGTAAAATTATTTTTCAGCATTTTGATCAACAAACTGTTTATGGAATGTGTATCACGAAATGGAGAACAAAGACGGTTGAAGGAATCAAATATGCAGGAAGACGTTCCCAATGATGTATGTATTTTTATATTTGTATGGTGCTATATTGTGTTTCATATGTACACAACTAATATTGATAAAATGTGATGAACTGTTTTTGGAATGCAGCACAGCGTATGTCACCTTCAGCAGACAGAATATGCACTGTCAAATTACCTGATTTTGAGATACAGAAATTTATTTGTTAGCAACAAGTAATATGTGTTATTTTAAACATAATGCTGTATGATACAATTTGATGTTTATTTCTTTTACAGACACTAATGCGGTGGCAGTAGGATTCGCTGCAGCTGATGATTGATGTTGACGTCCCGCAAACTTGCAGCACGAGGATAATTATCTGGACGTCAACTAGGGTAAACCTTTCATGAAGAGAGGCGGTCGAAAGGCTCAAATGTGCTGAAAGACCTTTCCCATTGATGAAGTATGTATTTAATATTTTTTATGGTATATTGTGTCAACTGATATTGATCATGTGTGTTGAATTGTTTTTGATGAAGGTTTAACGGAACCTACGTTATAATCTACGCATTTACAGATGGCGCCAATTTGATTATTTTAGGTTAAAACACTTATTGCAAGTTACGCTTTAAAATATTAAGATAAATGAATTGTTTGCGCTCGCTCGTATTCAATATGAATATGAATACATAGTTTTGTCCATAAACTATTTTCTGAGAAAGGCTTACAAGTCCAATTTTGTATAGGTGACTCAATCCAATATTGTATTTGTTAGCCTTTATGGAAAGATTTGAGTTTGTTTATAGAATAAACTATTCATATTCATACGGAATACATACAAGCTCAAACAATTAATTTACATTAATATTTCAAAGCATAACTTGCAAAAAAAGTGTTTTTACCAAAAATAAATAAATTGGCGCTATCTGTGAATGCGTAGATTATAGCATAGGTTTCGTTTAACCTTAAATGCTGCATATTAAAGCGTATGTTACCTGTGAATGGTAGTAGAAGTCGAAGACGCCCAAGAATGACATGGCACGACCAAGTGAATCAGATACTTGAGTTGGGCCATGTCAAGAGTCAGAATAATGGAAGAGCATGTACGAATGTAAACGAGGCAAGGAGTGTGTGCCAAGACCGAGTTGTTTGGCAGTCCTTCCTCTCTGCCTACCCCTGTGGCGAAAAGGCGTGATGGTTAGTTAGTTAAATTTCATTTGATACAATTTGATACTTTTATTTCTTTTTCAGAGATTTCTTTCGAAACTGATGGAAGTGGCGTGGTCGCTGTATAGTACCTACTGTCGCTGATGACTGCTCTAGAGTAGTGAAGAAATGCTGGTGACTGAGGCGATGATATCCTCACTGGGATCTCCTGTTCTGGGGATTTCATTTGCATTTTAATATTTAATTATATAAATAATATGAAGTTACTGAAATAACTATAAGTATATGATGTGGTATTTTTTTAGCGACGTCGAGTATTTGTATAGGAAGGAGTACACTTGAGAGTGGGTCGGTGGTTTAGAACCCACACCAAGTCAAGTATTCCCTCATGTTGGAGAAGGTTCAGAAGAAATTTCTGAGATTTGTCTACCTGAGGGAGTATGGCAATTACCATTGGCTCTACCCTACTGACTTTCTCTTTGGCATGCTCGGTATTAACCATCTACAGGTCAGAAGATATGTGCTCATTATAACACATTTCTTCAGACTGATTCGTGTACGGTTCGAAAACTCGGCTATCATGGAGAGCATTAGTTTCTATGTTCCCGATGGTTTTCTCTGTCACCGACAGCATAGACTGTTTTATATCCCCGCGTGCAGAACTATCTTGCCAATGGTTATGCCAGTCGGGAGAGCTGTTTTAATATCGATATGTTTAACATCAATGAAGCAAAATTCAAACAACAAACTTTGTTGCTGTTAGTCTAAATTTGTTTATCTTAAAATCTGTAGATATTTTCTCTTTTAAAAATGCTTTGAAATTGTAATTTTGTAATATTTTTAAAATGAATAAATTAAATTGAATTGTATGTTTTGAATCCAGCTTTTTTTTAGTTTTGAGTTATAATGTTGCTGTTGATTGTTAAATGAAAGTGGGGTTTAAAAGTAGTATTGTTTCACAGCAGAATTGTTTAAAAGACACGACGCGACGTTAAGATATTGAAAATTTCTTCAGTGCTAGTTTTTTTAAGGCCTTTCAATATAATTTTCAAGACATCTTTTTGGGTTTTAATTAGAGAATTTATTAATAAGAATATTATAATAATGTATTATAGTATTAAAGTTAAGGTTTCCACATTTTTTTTGTATTTTCACAACGGGTTGAAGTTCCGGGAAGGACAAAGTTACTAGTAAACATAAGAAAGGCCCAAGTTTATGTAGGTAAACCTTATACAAAATAAAGTTATAAGTAATTATTTGATTTATTACCCTTATGTGTTTTGCAATTTGAGTATTTTTAATAAAATAATGTTTCCCTTCATGCCATATTTTATTTTTACCTATGAACCATGTTTTCCTATCTCCTTCAGCCAGATATATCACACATACTTTAACCATGTAGTTTATTGTTATTATCACTATTATTATCACTCTAATCAAACATTTTGCAAGTTATGTACTTTAAAACCCCTCAGGCTAATTTATTTGGTTTTCGGAACAACTCACACAGGTCGCGTTGTCTCCCTTACCATCATGGTTAGAAATACGAAAGGAAGAATATGGAAAGAGAAAATACTTCACTTTTTATTTAAATCTAAAAGTTAACCACAAAATAGTTAAAATGTACACCTATATGAATTTATACTTTGTGAATTTTTAAAAAAATATTTTACATGAAACGACAAAAAAATGAGGTGGTGATAACCTTTATAATACATTCGTCTAATCAAATATGTGTGTTTTTATTTTTTTTTTCATAGCCAGTAATTTTAGTGGGAAAAAACGTAAGGTGAGACATTTTCATGTTGCATTCAAGATTTTTATATTTATAAAATTACATGGTTACTTCTAATAATAAACTTTGAAAGCGTATTTCATCACCTTTCGAACAAAGTTTTTAGTTTTCGGATAGGTTCACAAATATTTCATTAATTTGGAATTTAATGCGAAGCAGAAACATTTTGACCTTCCGAAAAATAGGCCCGAGTTCCGACTAGTTAAAACATCGCAATTACGGTAATTCGGTACATTTAATAGCATTATTATGTGAAGAATAGTTCACTAATCATGTTTACATTCAAAACTTACGACAATATTAAGTTTTATTTTGTTAAAACACGCAAATATCGACAATGTCATACTTTAATGTCAGACACTACCTCGCTAATGACAGCCCACACGGTCTCCTTTAGATCCTTTCCTTCGCGAAGTTCAAAGGAGAGGATTTAGCTGTCATTGTTAGAACGTGAATCGCAATTTGCAAAAAAATCGTTAAGTTGAAGGTAAGGAAAGGATTACTGTCGTTAAATAGAACCAGAATCGCGCTCCTGGGTTCTAGTCCCAGACGTGCAAATATCTTTTCCGATTGAGTTTCGCTAATTTTGTCTTCATTTAATTAAATAAATTAATCGTTCACCTCACTATTACTGCAAATTACTTAATTTTGGGTATCCAAATTTCGTCAAATATCATCTTTGGGTATCCTTTGTGAAAAGTTTATTTTTAAGGGAAGGAAGGAGGGGAAGTTGGGAAAGAAAATTGTACGAGTGACTTGGGGTGACTTGTGGCAGGGGTGTTGGTTATCAAATAAATTGTTCCCGGGGAGGCGGTAGCCATAACCGCCTCCAAAATGTACTCAATGTAGCCAACTTTTTTGCACCAAAATGTTACACAATACAATATCCTGGCTTTTGATTAAATTGTAACAGTCTACTCATAGGAGTAAAAAACCGATTCAGTCGAACATCAAAGTTGAAAAAGGATGTACCTACAGTTTTAAGCATAATACAAAAAAAACAGAGTGTGTAATTCACACGTGGTAGAAGTAAAACCTTCAGAAAATTAAAGTAGACAAGAGTGGGGAGGCTTCGAAGCATCGCACAAAGAGGATACCGATTATACGACCTCATTCTCTCGCAGCCTAAATCCTACAGATGCATGAATTTGTCTCTTTTTAATGTCGCTATTTTTCGTTTCATCGAGTTTCAAATTACAACGTGCTATAGAAGTTTTCACTTCAAAAACAATATTGACAGCACTCACGTAAAATATAATATTCGAAATTTTGGCGTAGTTATATATATATTTTACATTTACCCTGAACTCTGAACATGTTCACAGCAGCCGGTTTGTCTTGGGGCGGATTAGCTTCAAACTACAAACTAGAACAACACTCCTAAGAGATTTGTTGGCAGCCCAAAAATTATGCAGATTCCAAAATTAAGATCGTGGCCCCTTCTCTATGCCGAGCTTGTCGCTTCCGACGCGAGATGGAAGGTTGTACCTTGAATACACTACACTGTACAGTGTACGGCAGGCTGGGCCGTCGTGTAAGGAGGTTCATTTGATAAAGTTCTCTTTGGGGTCTCAAAAGTTACGTATCTATTAATTATTAAAGGTTATTACCACATTTTATTTGTTGATTCAATAGTAGGTACTTTTGGCACGTTGTTGGCTTGAATATGGGAGTATTAGATAGATTTAGCGAAAAATCCTTTTGTAAAAATTTAAAACATAGAATTAAATCCTATTTAAATAAAGGAGAATGTCCGCGGCGGGCAGCTGCGTGGCGGACACCGGGTAAGCGGCGTTTGTTCGATTTTTATACAAATCTACAGTTTTATTCGGATATTGATGAAATTTTACTTTATTAACATAAGGACTAAACTGCCAAGATATGACAATAATAATAGTAATTGGATAATTTGAACAGCGCCGTTTTTATGAAAAATCGATTCCATGACAGTTGATCCCCCGACGTGGCCCCTGACATACTGTATACAATATGTAGCCGGTTTAGGGCAAAATACGGCAAGTGTCACCTAAGAAGTGTACAGAGAGGATGTACAGCCGAATAACAATAGCGTAAAACATATTTTCATTCAAATGCAACAAGGATAAAACTGCTTGTCCATATACTATATACACCTGCGTATAAAAGCAACAATCTACACTGTAACTAAATTCGTTTGATATCCTTATAATTAAAGATATTTTGTAGTCGATTTTATGTTTGAAATTTGTAAATTAAAAAAAATATTTTTATAATAATTATGATTTCGAGGAACCAGCTGTTGGGTTAGCAAAAAATCACCTCAAGAGCACTGTACAAATATTTATTGCAAGGCTTTATCATAATATATTTACATTCAGATATTATAAAGTTTTAGCTTTGGAAGATATAGTTCTGCACATACAGAATTTAAAAAATTGCACATTGCATGATATTACAGATGTTGTTTATTATTCCATATTATTGATGTTCATGCATTAGAATATTGAAGGAAAAATAAATGGTGGTATTGATTTGAAAACCATATTTAAGTTTTTATTGTAGTTAAAAACATATTATAAAATGACCATAAAAAGGCAAAAAAAAATCAAAAAGGCAAAATACCCGCATGGTGTATTAGTGTGAAGTCTTTTTGAGGAGATACATACTTACATAAGTTTATTTTTCTCACGTGCGACCTTTGACAAAAACTGCGAACCCATAAGTTTTATTCCACCGTGAGCAAAGTCGTGAAAAATGACTTCTAAACCTTATAAATATTTTTCATACGCGAATAACTCAACTGCTGAAAGGTGAAAATCATGAATATTCAAAGAAATCACCCCTATTGTCCAATGATATATAAGTCTTGACATTATTAAATATAACATTTTAAGTTTTAGCCAGTGATGTTGGTATAATGCAGTCATTAGCAACTTGAGACTAAAATCCACAGGATTCAACGATATTTAAAAAAAAAACCTCCCCGCATTGCCGGGCCAGCCTACTGTACCCTGTACGCTACAACATGGCAACATATTTGGGATATTCCAGAGATTAGGGAGATTAGATTCCGACAAATTGGAAGTCAAACTCTTGTTGTTTCAGTATTATGTTGTAGGGGGGATCAAGATGTTATGTGTGATGAGGGGATTATAATGATAATAACAATTTATTCCTTTAGCGCAATCTTGGGATTTCACCCCGAGGGTACTCTACCCTAATCTCTACAAAAGGCACTTTTACTTTAAGATAATCTATTCAGGATATATTTTGTTAGCTTCAAATTATCTTACAATAATAATAGATGTGTGATAGTTGTGAAAAATTGTCTGTAGAGCGCATTAACTAGTAAAATTACAAAAAAAACTCAATTGCACTTTGGCTAAATATGGAGGAAGCTTAAAACGGCATAATAACCCAAAAATTAATCACTATAGGAGAGTTTTGCTCTAACTCTTCTGCTGCTCGAACCAACGTTTCCGACAGCTTTGCTGTGCATATTATTAGGACAGATGAAAGATACAGAGATACGAATCAACAAAATAAGAGGTATCACAATATCAAAAACCCTCGAATGCATAATTAATTAGCATTTAGAAGATAATAGTAAATCCTATAACAATAAAAAAATATAAATCTTAGTATTTATACAGTTTTGCTGTGCGATATAAATATTAGAAGAATATCTTCCCTTTCATTTGCTCCTACGTAAAACACCTAAAGCATATACACGGTGTCCGGTTATTCGTACTGCAAGCGGGAAACTGTTGGATATATCTACATAATAATAATAATAATAATATATATATGTCCGAGTATACATTTAGGCACAATCAAGTTTTAAAAATAATTCACCAAAGTTTGGTAATTAAACATAACTTGATTGACTGCCGTAATGTACCATATTATGAATATGAACCAAATTCATTTTTAGAAAATGAATTTTATAAAATTTATTATGATAAAACTATTCTGACAGACAGAACAATTAGTCATAATAGACCCGATATAGTTTTACATGACAAAATTAAGAAAATAACTTATATCATTGATGTCGCTATTCCAAATTCTTGTAATATTCAGAAAACTGTTTCTGAAAAAATAAGAAAATATACAGATTTAGGAAATGAAATTAAAAGAATTTGGCATTCTCAGACTATAAAAATATTACCATTTGTTATTTCGGCTACTGGCATTATACCTAGCTCTCTCATTCAAAATTTAGGCGTATTAGATTTGTCAAAAAATTTGTACATAAAAATGCAAAAGTCGGTCATTTTAAATACATGAGGATTACGAAAGATTTTTTAAATATTTATATTGAGGGATCAGTAGGATTTATCGGACCAGTTAGGATTTCATCAGAGCCGAACCTTCTGATATGAAAATATCTGGAGTCGGTGAAATATTTTCCCATTATGTTTCTGGTGGATTGACGTATTGTTCTTGTATTGTTTTATTCTTATATAGTGCACTTACATTGCGTTAATTTACTAGATATTAATTTGTGGAAAAGTGTGTGGCAGGGTTTAGTCTTTCATTTGGGAAAGATTCAACCCGGACATAAAATCTGGAGCACCGTAATAATTGGAAAATTTGTAGAGCGCCGTTTTTGTGAAAAATCACCTCAAGGGCGCTTTACAATTCATCATGAATTCCTAGGTTCTATTTAATTTTATTATTTACAGATAGATACAAAAACATACTTACCTGCAGGTCACTTAGAAAAACACACTTTAATAGAAAGTTTATGCTTGGGAAAGAAACGATTTTTTTATATTACATAACATAGAGAACCCAAAAAACTTTTAGTTTTCCTTTTTTTTTTGGAACTTTTGGAGCCGGGTCTACGTTTCGCCGTATTATTTTAAAAGACATTCAACAGCTGATATTATTATAGTCCCCAGCATCCAGCAATCGTTTTTTTTTTTAATTGACCTAAAATAATTCAACTTCGGACTCGCTGTACTCAAAAACCAAAGTTCATATCAAAAAAAGTTACACCACAAAATCAACTCCGAATGTGATAAACATTTTCCGCATACCGTGCATATTAAGGCTTCATCTAAATCAGGGGGAAGGCATCTTTTGATTGATGTTATCTGCCTTTGGTGAAAAAAAACAGAACCACGGCCTTTGAAACTGGCTATATAAATAAGTATCAAAGAAATATAATTCTTATCGTTGACGATAGAGCCTTGAAGCATTGTTTACCCATGTTTGCCAATATGGCCTCAAGGGCGGAAAAAATGGCACGTTGAAAAAGTTGTAGAACTCTTAGAAAGTCTGGTTAAAAAGAAAAGTTAGCATAAGAAGTGGGGTTCCTTTTGAACGATCAGTTATTCATTTGATGAAATCTTGGCAGATTTCCCTGAAGAACTTGGCACGCGCCGGAGAATGAAGTACATGCTTAGCCACAAACTGATCAAATTGACCGACTCTAATAAACGTGGAGTGAGTCAGTGGTGAAATATTTCACTAGTGATTAATGGCAATACTTAGAAGATTTCATTGCAAAATGAACTGAAAATCTAAAATTACAAGTATTTTAATAATCTAGCTTAAGAAATTCCCATTATAAAAATTCTGTACAAATATTTGTCTTATGTTCGAATATTTGAATACTACTCTTCCATGGGCAGTATTATCTTGTGGCTGTAAGGGGAGTGTACAGTGTTTCATTATAGATATTAAATAGTAATTACTAATACTATGGTTACATCCATGTATAATAGCTTTTGCCCCCGGCTTTAATTAATAAACCCCTCCACACAGCATCCCTAAAGATGACATAGGCCCTGAGGGAAATTATTTTCATCGGGGCCTCCTGTGTGGAATTCATGTAAAAAAAATGGTTACATATATGTATTATTATATACTAGCTTTTGCCCCCGGCTTTAATTAATAATACTATGGTTACATACATATACTATTATATACTAGCTTTTGCCCCCGGCTTCGCTCGCATATTCCGAAAAAATGTTGGAAATTAAAAATAAAAAGACTCCGCGTCCACTTATATATTCAACTCAACGTAATTATTATTGTTTTTACAATGTAACGTGCATTGCTGTAAAAAACATTAAACAATTTAATTCTTCTAACAGTAAATTTTGATTAGATATATCTTCTCTTGGATTTCTGAACCCCCGTTAAAAAGACCACGAACCTTTACTGCTCAGATAGGTGATAGGTAAGTCTAGGCTTAGAAGCCTAGAAGCAGTAGAAGCCTAGACCCACAGGAGAAACCGGGAAATAGAGTCCTTGACCCATTTTAATCAGCAACGTGACTAGCAAGCATTGGCCATGCATACAGAGCGGGTAGGAGAAGCTCACCCACGGTACTCGAAGCCAAAACATCTGGTACTAAGCCTTTAGGCAGAACAAGTTATGGCTGACCTGGAAAAACAGGGAGAGAAGGTTTGAATTGAACAAGAGCAATATACCGTCATGACTAAAATTTAAACATATCGATGAAATGCTCAAATGATTGAAAAATCGCGAAGTCTTATTCAGAATCTGGGGAAGAAAAGAGGCAAATTTAGGGGTATAATCGACAGCGCAGCAAAATCCTGTTTTAACTCGAACGAATTCTTTGTCTTTTTAAATTTTTTTGGGGGTTCCGTTTCAGTTTTCTAAAATCTTCTGCATCAGCTTTATTATTCAAGCAAGTCTTATTTTTACCAAATGACTAACTTTGACATAGTTCAGTAAAGATGATTTTTCAAATGTGAAATTGTCGTGTTTATTTGTATATTCTTCTTCAAATTTTTAAATATGATGGTAGATAGTGTCGTTTCTTTGGACAAATTTTATAACTCCTTATTAGAAATTTTGAGAAAATGTAACATAAAATATTTGGTTAGTAGGTATGTAATTACCAACTTCCAAATCTTTTGATTTCAGGGGAAATGTTAGTTTTTATTCATTAAATAAGAAACAATTTTTTGGACGCGAGCGTTTTTACTTTGTGAAAGGGGGAGACCGAGAAGAGACATTAAAAAACTGAGCAATATCTAAGTATATTCGAAACATCATTAGAATATTAACATGTTTCCATTATGCCCCTGTGTTGCGAGATGATGCATGATGTACAAATTCTTAGAAGGAATAAAAATTATTTATTCGCAAGAATTAAATTAATTTCTGCAGTCATGAGATTTCTTAAAGCCAACAGAGAAAAAACAAGATACGGCAGGCGCCAATGCAATGCATTCCCGCGGGACATTCATATGTCGTTACAAGAGCAGAGCAAACAGTCGGTTGGCACTTATTGACAAGGCATTCCATCCTGTATATTACTAAGCTGTGGGGTAGAGCCTGAAGAGGGCACTTACGTAAAAAGGAGGTCACTTGTGAACAAACTGTTGTAAAAAAATACCAAACTTTTTTATGAACTGCCTCAGTCTCTGGAAGACAAATACTTGGAGCTATTGAAACAAACAGACATCGGTGAAAAGAGCATTTTTATGTGAACATCATGCAAGTCCAGTGTCTGGCTGTCAGTTGGAAGTCGGTGCACTAATTATGAATGTTTAAAGGCAGAAACAAATGGAAGAATAATGAGAATGAGGAATTTGAAGGTTAATAAGTATCTGATCATACAAATAAAACCGTTTCAAGCAATGATGATGTTCTGGATGGTGGCCTCCTCAGAATATAGAGAGGTGGCCTTTCCCCGTGCAGCATTTATTTAAATATTATAAGGAAATAGCATACGCTTTATAAAATAACGAAAAAATTGTATTTTTTTCAACATCGGGATTGCGATCCTAGAAAAATATAGGTTTTTTAATGTAATACAGCACAAGAGTCCCAACCGTCTAGAGCCAATGATACCATGGCATCCCCAATCAGGGTATGTCGGGCTGAAAGTGGCGTGGAGGGGAAGGAGAAGGGGAAGAGGAAGGTGGGGAGGCTACCTGACTAATCAGATATATAGTCACTAAAGACGGTTAATTAAAGCCATTTAAAGTAACATTTCCATTATGAGAGGTGGTTTTTCATCAGGGCGATTCTGAAAGTATCACCATCCTGGAACGTGCAAACAAACTATTAAACATAATTTTTAATGTATAAATTGTGAAATAATACAAATTGATCAAATAAAATTTACATGCGGACCCTAGGAGTCGAACCGGCGACTTCCGGATTCGTAGCCGGATCGTAAGTACTCAACTACGGGACCGTGTGAATAAAAAAATCAAAAACTAATAATTAATGAAAAATTAAAGCGGGTCCGAAAGAACGAAGGTCGCGATAGCTTAGTGGTTAGAGGTTAGAATAATAATTTGTAATGAATTTACTAAGCGGTACATATGAAATCAAATAGTTGTTAGAGATGAACACTATTATGAAGAAAACAAATAATTAGATTGGATCTTGCAGCCGAGAAATTTGAACACAGAGGTAAAATATTTTCTCGGTTGATAGAAACGTTAGAAATATAAAGTGGAAATTTTATTAAGAAAGCATGGGTTGGTAATGCGCTTTGTGCCTCTGAAGAATGAATACCTGAGGCAAAGCGAAATTAATTTCCGATTTAATTTTGGAATGGGAAATTAATACAGCATCAAAGAAAACTAATTGCGATATTCAAAGGAATTATTTTCACACTAGTGAATGTTTAAAATCCGTCTGTATTGTACGTACAAAAGAGTGAAATAAAATATACAGAATTTTCCTCTCCGATCCCTCCTCCCAAATAAAACAATTAGGCATTGTAAAAAAAGATAACGTCTAAAAAAAAATAACTTCTTACTGAACACAATATAAATTGGCAGGCTGCCAATACCTGTAATGATTCTAACTTCTAAAGTAAATGTTGAACATTACAAGAATAAAAAATAAAAAAAACGAGTGTGCTTTAAACCACACGACTGATTAAAGTAAAACTTCACTAACTTATGCCGAGTACCCGCTGTATATAATGTTATATAGTGCAGGCGCTTGCATTATAGTGTAGTTTCCCGGGACTTGGGATGGAACCATTACAGTTTTGTTGACCCCGAGGTTACAGTGGCTTGTAACGCATGCCGGGTACCCGTTGTATATAATGTTATATAGTGCAGGCGCTTGCATTATAATTTAGTTTACCGGGATTTGGAATGGAACCATAACAGTTTAGTTGACCCCGAGGTTGCAGTGGCCTTGCAACGCATGCCGGGTACCCGCTGTATATATTTTTATTTATTTATTTACGGACAAACAGTTCATTAACAATATAACAATAACACGAATAACAAGCGTGCGTAAAGGCCCGACCTGCCTAGCAATCGATCACCGTTCGCATCGATTACCGTTCGCAAGACATTTCCCCCCCCCCCCCCCCCCCCCAAGTGTCAAACGTGCGTAAAGTAGTTTCACTTCAAAAATACTTATATTATTAGTGTCAGTATCTAATAGGGGAGTAAAATTAATTGTACAATCTTCATAAAAAAAAACAATCTGTTAAAAGTCTCAACTCAGTTTAAAAATGCAGTATGAAGGTTAAAAAATATGTTTTTCAGAATACCAGACATCAACAAAAAAGTTTGTCGCTCTTTAGATGACACTGAATTTTTTATAAACATCCAACAATACAGAAGCCAAAAACAAATACAAACAAACCAAAAGACAAAAAACATCAATATTAACCAAAGACGCAATGTCATCACGTCTAGTCTCAGAGATTTGACAAAGAGGCGCCAGACACTTAACTTTATAGACTACCACTGAACTGGGGCCTGGTGACTGGATGTAACTCCATCACTAGTCACCAGTATCGGGTGTCGGGTGTCAGCCGAGGGGAACAGATTCAGGATGCCGATAGACAAGCAGGAAGGAATCTATCTGTCAGCAAACCAAACACTTCACATTTCACATGCAAATCACTAGACCAAGATGAATGCCCGCAAGAATATTCATTATCATCGTGCTCGATATTGCACGCCGTCTGAGAGGCAGTCTGTTCAAATTGACTGAATATTGGATTTCAAACCACATATAATTGAATCCGTTCAAACAATGGCGCTTTGGCATGGTGATAGTATAAATTGAATTATATTACTTTGATACGGTAAACAAGGCTATGGCAGAGCCAAGAGAAGGGTGGGCGGATAGATAACTAATAATAAATGGAGGCAAGATTTTTGAAAGTGGCAATAAATGTTTAAAAAAAACATGTTTGAAAAGTATTAAAAATAAATTTTTAGTGAGTCCACGATTTGGAAAAAAACTGATTTTGGCAGTAGATAATTGATTTGTTGGTGACCAGACAACTCAATATTCGTGAACTCAACAGCTTCTTCATCCTTTTCTTTTTTTTACGAATAACCCACAATATTTGAAAATCTCCTATTGCCACCACAGTAAGCGGAAAATGTTTCTTGTGTCGTGATGGGGGAATTAGCCAATACTTAGAATCGAACATGGGACGCCTAGGTGGGACCCAAACGCGATGCCAACTCAGCCACCGACCAGTCTCTTTATCATTCCTTTGAAAAGTTATGAAAAAACTAGTTTAAATAGGTTACGTTAGTTTAGAATCAGTTAGGATATATGCTATTTTTTAATTAAATGAAAACAAATCACTTTGTAAATGTCGCAGGCCAATCATAAAATCGTGATGCGCCTCGACACGTCATGATCCGCCACCATTTTTGCCAGATATAAGTCAGGCACATCATGATAAGGCAGATTTACAATCAGGCAAATGGTGAATGTCGAACGATGCTCGTGATTTAAGTTAGGCACATCGTGAAATGGCAGACCATGATGTGGCGAGGCGCCTTATGATCTGCTTGATTTTACGATCGCTCTATGATTGATTCATACACCACTAATTTAATCAAAATTATCAGCATGATTCGAAACCAATGGCTCCTTATTATTTTTATTTTATTTTATCCTGACGAAGAACCGTTAATAATGTATAGAAAGTAATTTCTTTTAATTTAATTAAAATGACGCTACAGAGTGTTTTTTTTAGAGTCGTCATGGAACCGTGTAAAATACACCAGTAATTTTACCCGATCCTAATTTATTGTGAGACCATTTTCCAATGACGTCAAAAATACCTCTTTCCAGATCTGTGTTATTCCTAAGTGAGAGCACAATAATTGAAGTCATAGGACTTTATAATTTATAACTACGAAATAAGACCTTTAAAATACTCGCAACTTTGATTCATAACTACTTTTCTAATGCACCCTCGAGAGCGAGTTCTTTTTACCTTCCACGATTAAAAGACCAGACAAGTTTTAATTCAGTTCGTGTTCAGAACTTGGCGCTTTGATTTGATTCAGCTGAGAATCTTCCACTTTAAAACTAAAAACATAGTTATTTAAAAAGTAAACTTTTCTTATTGCGTTTTTGTGCGCACTGGGAGAGGAGTAATTCGATAAAACGATTAAATCCGGGGAGAGTAAAAAGGCTCGCAAAACCTTATTATTTCTCAAGCGTAAAAAGCTTCAATTCGCCATTCGCAATTTATTTTGTCGACTCCTTGACTTCTGAGAGTCGTCAAAACTCTCAGCGTCTTGAAAAGAATATCATTCCAGTCTGCGACCTCCCGTACCCCGTCGTACAGCTACATAGTCCTTTAAGCCTAACGAATGTAATTAAGGACATTTCTTCTCCCCTGAACTTAGTACTCTGTACTATACCCACCCTAGAAAATTTGTAGCATTCTCATCAGATTAAGTACCTGTCTACATTTGATGGGAGCTTGTAATCGCGCTTGTATAAAAAATTCAAATTAGAAATTCACCTAACTTTCGTCTATTTGTAGAGCCTTCTCGAACTGTTTGGATATCTTTTTTAATGTCCTTTCTGCCTACGCAAGAGCTTATAAATATAGACGGTCTCCCTTTCTTCAATCTATTTTGGGATGATTGGAAGAATCATTTCTTAGCATTTTTGGAAAAAATGTTGTAAAGTGCCAGACGTCCTATCCTTCTCTTATGTTAACTTCCAATGAATATATTATGTATTCATTGACAGTTATATCATATATATTCGTTTATAGCAACTGGCACTAGAAGAAAAAACTCACAAAATATTACCATATTTATATGTTTACTAGCGCAGACCCATGAAAAATCACGGGATATTATAATTGTAGGTTTTGTAAAGTTCAAAGTATTTATATACATAACTATACAATACTTTTACAGTTGGGGTGTGGGGAGTACTATATAAAAAAAATCATTCAAATGTAGGTACACATTATTTCCAAAGCTATATCGGTTTTAAACAAATTCCATTTTCTAGAACGGATTCTTCGTTTTCTCCCGCCTGAAGTGTGATATTGTGTACATGGCGACATCTGTTGAAACCAGTAAAAGTTTATTTTACAAAATATTATTTTAATTACAGATAGGGTTGTTTGGGTCTACAAGCATTACTTTCAGATTTACGGTACATCAAATCACTAAGAATAGGTAAACGAAAGGGAAAAATGGTGCGATTTCTTTACAAAAGGATAACAAATGGATTTCGCTGAAAAGCTGAAAGAATCGGAAATATTTTATTAAAAACTAAAGTGACGGGAGAAGGTGCTTACAAATTTTATAATGGAGGGTAAACGAGATTACCACTCAGTTCACGGTACCTACCCCCGATGATCCGTAGGATAATGTTTTGAGAAAATTGAGAGATTACACAGTTTTTTTAGATAGATTATGTAAGCTGAGGAGATTTAATTAATTATGTTGATCAATCTGAATGTCGACTATTAAGTCAAGTTTTCGCATTTTGTAGAAAATTTTAATTATCTCTGGGAATGTTAGAAAATAAATTCCGATAGAAAATTTCACAAAAAAGAGCTCCAAAAATTCTCCAGCTAACATAATTTATCATCATTAAATTATTATTCGTTGTTTTTCAGTCCACGAATAGTTATTTCTATAGAAGAAGATCGTTAGAAATAAGAAAGCTTTAATAATCTGATCTCCTTCCAAACTTCAAAGAGGCTGCGTTTAAGTACTAATATCACCTTAACCTAAAAATAAAATGTGTGTAATGAAAATAACTTTGTAGATATTATTCGTTTTAAAAGCCATCGGGAAAGCTGGTTTGGAAAGATATAAACAATGGTAAATTAAATACATAAAAATAATGCAATCTATAAAGGTGGTTAAGGGTTGTACTTGATTCATCAGTTATTGATTCCCAACATTATTTGGAGTAAAAATGTAAATGAAATTCTGTCCCCTACTATCCAAAACCTACTGATTTTTTTATGATTTTAGTTTAAAAAAAAAAAAAAAAAACATTAAAAAAAACTAATCGGAGACAAAAATTTCATTCACATTTTTTACTCCAAATAATGCCAGGAATCAGTGGTTAAAGTAAGTCAAATGCGTCCCTTACTTAATACATCGCATAAATTCATATGTATGAGTTCATTAAGTTCTCTTTATTCTTCCCACTCTAAAATCTGGAAATAGTTTTTAATAAGTGTTATAAATAGACGAAACTACCTACGTAAGACCTTAATTCACTGAACATAATATATGAAAAAAGTAATATTACTTGTGAATTATGCGCCATATACGTATTGACGAAAACATCAAAATAATCATAAAAATATAAGACAGATATTGTGTTTCAAATGCCATTTATTGTAAGATCCTCATATTAGAGAATGCTTTCTTGCGTGGGTACTGAGTATTCTAGATATTCAAGAATACTTCGTAGGTACTATTCTTCATGATGGCTATGCCGCCGGTACTTTGAATATTCTGAATGAGGTGACTGACGCAGAGTAGGTGCTGACTGCTGAGTAAACATGGATACCGTTGCCCGCTGTTCAGAAACAATTCCCGGGTTCGAAGCCCCATTGAGTCACAATTTCCCCTGCATGATATTAAACCTCAGCGGTGTTCGCCGCGCAAACAGAGGAGAGGCAAATACTTCACCGGTTAAAGCAAACAATCGATAGACGAATGCCCTACTCTCAGCATAATGGCGTAATAAAATTGCTTGTAAGTTGGCTCGGTATTTATATAAGGTATTCAGCTAATAAAGTCGTAAATTATAATTTAAAAAATGGCGATCGATGGAAAATGTATTTATGTAAGGGTTGCAGAGTTGTATTCAAGATTTTCGGCGAATTATACTCACAGAATATTTTACAAAGACGAAGCTTAACGCTAAATCACTTTAGATTAACAATTTTAGATTAATCTTTCCTACGAATCGGTTTATATTATAAATACAAAAATATGCTTTCGATAGATTAAAGCTTTTCCTACAGTTTCCATTTATAGAATGTAAATAATCAAAGTAGAATGAAAATAAAATTGTGGATTGCTTTATAAAAAACATCAGCGTAAACTACAAAAATGTATTTTTTCATTATAAATGTATGAACGCGTATAAGAAACAACTTTTAAAAAATATAATATTATAGGTAAAATTGTCTGTGACAGTTTCCGTTGATTAACTGTTTTCCTAATATTGATTCTAACGTTGATTATAAAATTATTATAAGCAATAATTATCAGCCTGAAACACTCCATCTACATTGAAAAAATCTTCCGAGAAAAGATACTGGCCGCCAACGGGAATGCTGATAATTATTGCTTATAATAATTGTTACCCTTTGTGCTATGCATAAAAATCTTGTATTAAAAAACGTTAGTTTATCAATTAATAATAATAATTATAAAATTATTCACAAAATAAACAAAAACCACTTTTGCGCTTGATGTCGTGACGTCCAGACTCTGTTTGTCAAGCGATTTTTATGTCAATTACCAATATTCGTGGCGATGTAAAGCACACTAAGAATACATGCACTTTTGACTTCCAATTAAATTTTAAAATTCTAGTTCATACACGAATTTGCTCGTTAGTACGAAGGACGGCCGTTAATATTGGCATATCAAGTTAATATCAGTATTATGCTAAAACCTGCCTCAGATAATTGTATTATAAAACTAAACTAACAGGACCCAAATTTGTATATTTTACCTTTGACCTTAGTTCAAGCAAATTTGTTTAGTTTGTGTAATTTAATTTAAAGTGAAGTAAGTTTTTCAAAATTCGTGTAAGTATTATTAAATTTCAGGTAGTTTGCGAGCTTTTTACTGTTTCGCCCTTTAGATAATTTTTCCTACAAAAATGAATTTTCGATAAAGGACAATTTTCAGGATGTTATTTGAATTCCTCTAATAGCTTGTTTGTACTCAATGGCATAACAGCTGTTTGTATAAAGGTGTTTTCATGGTGCATCAGAAATAACGTTCAGTACCAAATTCCTACAACGATTATATGAATTATTTTTACGTTAATATTCAAAAATAAACATTTCTTCCTTTCCTAATCTTTGAACACAATATTAGCGACTAACAAACGAAAATTTTAAACAGAAAAATCAGAAAATTACTACAGAGTTGAGTTGCTAACACAGTCTTCAATTATATTATTAAATATTACAATTTGCGTTCTACTCATTAAGCGTTTCCAAAAATAAAAATAAATGTTTCTTATATTATTTGCTTCCCCTGTCAATCTTCTCCTTCTTGGGTCGTTTCCTCGTTGTTTAGGATCGTGATCGCAATTCTAATTTCCTGGAGGACGAGGCTTCTCCACAACTCGAAGTTCTGCACTGCATAGAGAGCCAAGGACACCTACACCGACGTTCCGGACATAGGTGGATACTAGGTCATTCCAAAGCAATGAAATTCCCACATGAGAATATCCCGTTGGAAATTAGTTAGTTAGGTCCTTACGCTCACTTACGGCCACCAGACATGGATGCTAAATGAAAGAACACGCTCCAGAGTCCAAGCTGCCGAAATGAGATACTTGAGAGGAGTGGCAGGAGTTACGAAATGGGATCATATAAGAAACTCGACGATCCGAGATGATCTAAACATTGAACCACTGCTACTCTTCATAGAAAAATCACAATTGAGGTGGCTTGGGCATGTACTAAGAATGTCTGATGACCGAATTCCGAGGAAAATACTGAGTGCGATTCCAGAAGGAAGACGTCCAGTGGGCCGCCCTAGACACAGTTGGGCGAGGCAACTCCTGAAACTGTGTGAGGAGAGGATGGGTCTACCATGGACAGAAGCCGAACAATCAGCACAAGACAGGGACTTATGGAGGAGCCTTGTCGATGCAATGGGTCCCCGACCCGAATAGGACAAGGGGAAGAAGATGTATGTATATGTATGTATGTATGTAGGTCCTTGAAAGACGTCGAAAACATTCATAAATAATCTTTGTCGGAATTATCATCTATTACATCGTGAAGTTTTTAGTAGAAAGTAGCCTGAGTGCCGATTACGGATGTACAAGGATATGGAATTGTCCTTAACAGACATCCGAGAAAACAGGAATCGCAATTAATGAAAAAGTCGTTATTTATAAGGTTAAGAATATTTTTTATCCTTAAGTAGAACTGGAATCTTAAGTCGTTAATTTTAAGGTTAAGGACAATTCCTTATCCTTAAACACATCCTTAATCGCTCCAATGATTGATTTTAATTGCGGAACGCACAATAATATAGCTGTCAATTAAATGGAACATATCCAATTCATCTATCAGCACGGAGATTCTTCAGGGAGGTAAGCAGTAAGCTGTGAGGATGGAATACATCTCTATCCTGGCACAACCACGTATGCGTCTCAGGGATCTGACTGTTAAAGCAATCAGTATATTATGTAACATGTATTCTATCTTAACTGTATAATATCCGTAGAACAAAGAATAACACAAGAGTGCCCTGTGGGCGTGTTTCGTGAACCAATTTCGTCCTATAATTCCATACAAAACTGAGTTTTATCATGGTTACGAAATTGAAATGGGATGGTGATTTACAACTTCAGGTAAGTGAAAGAGAGACAGACAGCGTGCTCAATGGTCTAGATTCTAGAACATAAAGGTAAACTACTAACTCAATGGCACATTTGTTTCCATTCAAATTTGATTGGAAGGTACTTCTAGTGTTATATTCTTTATTCTATGATAATAAGAAATATTTACACTTCTTTGGAAGTGACATTTATTGACATTAAGGTGCTTTATCCAAAGAATTTTATGATCCCATTGAACGTGTTCCTAGGCGTAAAATTACAACACTGGCTAGAAAAAACCGGGAATCGACAGGTACCTACCCAGCCTGGGAGTGGGTGAACCTGGGAATATATTATTTTATCTTTCAGTTGGTACGAATGACCACCTTCATAATAATAAATCAACATATGAGGATGTCCAGTGTACGCATCGTAAAACTACAACACGTTATTTTATGCAGTGAGCATAATCGAAATATTTTTGTAATCAAGAGATGTAACAAATTCGTCGAGCTGACGTCGTTGTTTTTTTCAGATATCACGCTCTTTTAATGTGAAAATAATTCACCCAATAATTTGTTTTTATTGTTGAAATTAAATTTCTTTACGCACGCTCGACTTGGGGGGTAAGCTGGTAAATGCATTTCGAAAAAGTGTAATGCGAACGGTAATCGATGGTACGAACGGTGATCGATGCGAACGGTGATCATGCACAACTAAGATAAAGCGTACAATGCGTACATACTAACCCAAGGTCGTAGGTCACCCCAAGGTCGTAGGTCACCCCACGGTCGTAGGTCACCCCATGGTCATATGTCACCCCATGGTCATATGTCACCCCAATGTCATATGTTCTTTTATAAGTTAGTGAAGTTTTACTTCAGTCGTGTGGTCTAAAGCACACTCGTTTTTCGGTTTATTTCAATGGTATCATGACAAATCAGAACACTTTTTATGATATAATATATGTTTTTTTAATAGGCCTAATAAGAGTACTTTGTAGGTATAATAATAATAGTTTGTTCCAGAATATATGCAGGGGTAGTGCAATGCAATACATTCCATATTTTGAAACAAAAAATGGGTTAATGTTAAAAATAAAGTAAATAACAACATATAAATAAATTTAAAAAAAAACGAATAAGCATGAAAAACATGAGAAAAATAATAATAAACAGTAAAATTAATTCATGCAGCTGTTTACGGAGGGTATTTCATCGTCTCCCGTCTCTAGATGGCCATCAGGGGGGACTCCAACCAGGTAGTCATGGCGGTGATGATTGCATTCTTCGATTGGCGTAGTCTGCGCCATAAACTTCCCATGCGGTGGCGGAGAAGTGCTCGGAAAGTGTGCACTCGTCCCTCCAGGAACATTTCCGTAGCACTGCAGTATCTCGGTAGGAGGAAAAGTTGACGGTATGCGTTGTTGTAAGCAACCTTTAACTTGTTCCATTGGGATACAGTGTAGTCAACCCACAGTTCTGATGTGTACAGCGAGGTACAGAAAGCGTTGAACAATATTCTTTTTACTTTTGGGCTGCATAGGTAAAAACGTCTTGACAGCATACCCGCTCTAACAGATATCGCTCTTCTCTGCCTTTCCATATCCTCGATATCCTTAAGGTCGTCTGTGATGATGTGTCCCAGGTACTTAACGCTGTGATAAACATTCATTTTCCTGTCATCTAACCATACTGAGGGTGTTTGGATGGTTTCGTTTTTGTTTTTAAAAACCATAACTACTGACTTGGTAGTATTATATAACAGGTTATGGTTTTTTGCAAAGTTTTCACAAATTCTTAGTAACTTCTGTAATGCGCTTAGTGACGGTGCAAGAAGAACCATATCATCTGCGTAATTAATGTTGTTTACACATACTCCATGTATATGGCATCCTATTTTCGTGGCATTAAGTTTTTTAATAAGATCATCGGTATATAGATTGAACAGAACCGGAGACATGCTTCCTCCTTGCCTTACGCCACTTTTCAAATAGAATGGATTAAACAGCTCCCCAGACCATTTCACAATATTTTCTTGTTGCGTATGCCAAATTGACAGAATCGCTATTACATCTTCCGGAACTGCTCTTTTCCTTAGTTTTTCCCACAGTTTATTATGACGTACACGGTCAAACGCCTTGCTTAGATCTAGAAAGCAGGTATAGATTGGCGTTTTCCTTAGTTTATAATAGCTGATGGTTTCTTTTAGGGAATATAAGGTATAATGTCATTAAAAGTAATGAAAAATACAAAAAAGTAGTCAATAAAACTAAACAAATCAAGCTAGTTTTTTCCCATCACCTTTCATGACTTTTTATCACCTTTCAAAAGTGTTCTAATCAAATCTTAACTGTCACTGTTCTGATTTGTTCAATTGTGGTTGTAAGACGTTAAAATATTTGAAAGACATTTTGAAAGGTCTTTATTTAGTGGTTCATCGAGTTCGGGTAGAAAATTAACCAAATAACTCGCCAAAGTACATCATAAACATTGTGTTTTGCATAATAACATAATTTTTTTTTTTCAACGGCGATCTTGTATTTCGAAATAGCTTCCAAAGTGATGTTTAAATAATCCATTATCTAACATACCTACACTTTTTTCATAATTATTAAACTATTCGACATTTATGATAAATATTTTAAACCTTAAAAAACATTGATGAATTCGTAAAAGAACAAATAAATTACAAAAAAATTATTTCAGATAATAAATGTTCACAAAAAAGAACTTGAAAATTTTCCCCTATGGTACGAGCTTTAAAAGTCTTAACAATTTTTTGCGCATTCGACTTCTTGGAATAACGAAAAGCCTAGAACGTATTACTATGTCGTAAATATTGAACATAATGGAAAAACGTCTAAAGAGAGTGTACCTATATCACTTCTTATGTTTTGAACGTGCGTTTTCTTTAAGAAATGTTGGGACCTTGTACCCACATAATATTATCATCAATACCCTTACAAAATTCCTTCCAAGTCTGCTTTAGGATTGGGCTACAAATAATAAATATCCGTAGGCGGAAACAGCCGAAGGGATATTATTGATTATCAAAGATGTATTGTGTCCTTTCTTCAATTTATTAGAGCCCAAAGAACCGTTACACAGAAAAAAGTGCCGGGAAGAAATGCCATAATTGAAATTGATAACCTCGTTTATATTCCTATGAAAGATATAAATTTCTTACAAGTCGAAACACTGTCATAGTTAAATCGTACACATTTTAGAAGACTTGTCAAAGTTACCAAATATTACTAAGCACGTGGGTGTTTCATTGTGTATATTTGTATAGGAAGAGAAAGGTAAATAATCTAGGCAATCTAATAACTCTAAATTAAGATTTAAGATGAATCATTAATACGCCAACGCTGCTCTTAAGTATGATTAATATGCGATTCGTTATTAATAATGTTATCAATAACGGATCATAATAACATAGAGTTGGAATTCAAAAGAATGAGATTTACGTACATAGTTGTTTTGGTAATAATATCTGGCATTTATCGAATCATTTAATAAATTGATGATCACGGGGGATTCTAGAGAAAAGCTGGCACTACGAAGTTAAATATTTTGAATAAGTCTTAATCTACGCACGTGAAGTCATGAACTATTTATTCTATGCAGCTCGGGTATTTGAAAATATTTTACAAAGAATTTGAAACATACCTCGTAATAATTGTAACTGTGAGGTGAAGAAAGAAAAAAACTTTAATTGTAGGTACGCATAAAACGCAAGCGATCTTTAAACATCCATCGTCCAGTTGATGAAAGAAAAAAACCTTCGAAAATCGAAATTTGAGTTGAGTAAGCACTTATATGTAAAAGAGTACCCTATATCTGGTACATTACTCAGCGTACTCATAAACATCACAAAATAAATTATAATGCAGAAAATTTGTAGCGAATTAAACAAAATGTTGAAGTTTTCTGGATCACTATTAGGCTATTTAAAAATGTCATACTTATGTAACGGACCGTTATGCCTCCCGGTTTTATTTTATAGCATATTCAATATGTAAAACAGAGACACGTGTAAATAACATTTGATTTATGATGAAACTTTATATTAGGAGATGTCTGCCTAATCAACTGGAAGTTCGACATAAACATGAGACCATTAATAATTATTTTTAATGTATAATTATAGCATAGATCGGAAATTAATTAAGATCTTCTCACAACACATACTTATAAAAAACAATAATATTTATTCATTGAAAAATAAGATAATACCTATTAGTAAATCTAAAAAAAAAGAAACGGAATAAGACACTGAAAATAAAAAGGTAACGATGGCAACTGGGAACCAAACCAAGGATCTCGGATTAAACGGGACAACGCCTCTATCCACTCGGCCATTATGATCTATTTTTTTTTCAACGTCATATTTCAATTTCATAATTAACAATATTATCCTCAAACAATTTTTTTTTTTAAATTGGCAGCTTTCTTTTTCCAAGATTACAAAGTTCTACGCGAATTTATTTGTAATGTATTTGGTGTCTTTTTAAATCCCTCCTGGAGAAAATATTTTAAAGGTAAATGGTAAAATTACATAAAAAACATTCCCACGAAATAATCTATTTTTGTTTATAGATGTTCATAAACAATTTAATAGTGATTGAATAAAGAAAAGCATGCGAGTTAACGAGGATGCGGTCGGTTATCAACAGTTTTTTAATTAACTAGTTGGCTCGATGGCCAAGTTTAAGTGTTGGGAAGAGAACTTTTATTGGATTTTATCCGCCGCAGTGGATTGTAGTTTGTATCGACCTTTATTTGTCAACTAATCGGCACTGTAATGCGCTATAAACTAAGGGATGGCCAACTGGTCGAACACGAATCAACTTTTGATTGCGGCCGTATTCGTAATTTGACTTTTTTAATGTTACTTCGCACGCATGATATTGTTACAATCTAGTGTTGCAATTCCAATCGTTGTATCGGTTCCAGTTTTTTGTAAATGAAATTTAAAGGGATCTTATCGCAATTGCAGCATATTTGCAGGTTTTTTATGCAGTTTTTAGAAAATTTCTATTTTGTTTATTAGAAAATAATATTATGTTTTGAATAAATAAATTATTCTTCTAAATGGTGAAATAACAAAACGTGTTTAAATGTTTAAAACAATTGCGTAAAAAAATATTTACGGAACCTCTAAAAGTAGCTTAAAGTTCGATTATATCCTTTAATTCTAAATACAGGAGAATTATTAATTTGTGATATGCTTTATGATACTTGTGTTCTGTTTTCTCAATGCAAGTTTTACACGTCAAAGCAATTCGGAGGGTTTTTTTGGTATTTAAAATTTTTATAGTCGACTGGTAATAATACTAAGAATAGAAATCAACGAGTTTTTAGTTACCAAATGTTATATGTATTTAAAACTGTGTAGGGAGTGTTTAAAATTTGTTTGTAATTTTAGGCGCTGTTCCTAGCCTTGTCAACTCCTGAGGCTAATTTGTTTTTTTCGGTTTCGGAACAACCCATATAGGTCTCATAGAAATCGTTGTCTTCATTACGTATTAAAAATTAACGACAAAAGAAATAAAATATACATCTTTATGAAACCAAAGTCTCAGATTGCCATTTGAAAAAAATTTATGAAACTTTGGGAATTAAAAAAAAAATTACATTAAGCATATGATTACATTAAATATGAGGTGATAATAACGTACATAATATATTGGTCTAATAAAATAATCGGGCTTTTTTTTCATTACTAGTGGGTAACTTTGGTCAGAAAAAACCTAAAGTGTGCCATTTTAAAACTTTTAAAATTTTGCATGGTTATTTCTAATAATACAATTTTAAAGCGTATTTCATTACCTTTCAAAAATAGATTTTAGTTTTCGGATACGTTCACAAATATTCCATTTATTTGGATTTTAATGCAAAGCGGAAATACTTTGACCTATTGACGGAATATGGCCGAGGCCTGAGGGGTTAAGCGCCCTTGAGGTGATATTTCACAAAAGTGGCAGTACGTAATTTATTATCCGAGTATTATTAAAAAAATAGAAAGATGTTATAAGCAAGTTGGCCACCCCTGCTTAGCACTATGCCATACGATCAATGTGGTTTTCTAATGAATTAGTGGGAAATGGGTGGAGATAGACTGAGGAAGATGATGTCGTAAAGCGTCTACTTCGCCCGGGACTAATAAAGAAGATTAAAAGACCATTTCAAAGTTTGGTAATAGTATTAAATTAAAAATTAAGTGTGGGAGACTGTCGTTTATGCAAAATAATGCATGGAAATTAATTTGTCGCTGACCTCGTTCAGGTCGGATGGAAATCTGAGACGGAAACTGCGAGCTCAATTGCTATGAAATACAATAATAATAATTTATCCCACACGTCTAGATATTGTGAAAAATGGATTGCATGGTCCGAATGTTTCAATAGTATGAGCGATAGATCTGGCGGACCATAGACTCAAAGGGAGGCAGAATATCAATTTAAGTTTTTGAAAAGAGACAAACAGAATTGAGCCTGCGAGAGAATGAGACAGCAATAAAATATTTATTTAATTCACGGGTACTCGGTTCCAACATAATACGATAAATCCACACTAGTCTCCTTTGGTGTAGTGGTATAAAGCGCCTGAAGAACCTTAGCTGTCAGACATTCGGCAGACCAAGGGTCGAATTCTACAAAATCCAAAAATAAATATATTTTTATTTTTGTAAAATCAATATCCAATCTTCAGGCTTCTCCAAAATTAACAGGCAAATAAAACACAAAAGAAAGCGACATCTAGCGACTCCGAAGACGAAAACATAAATACTAATAAGATGACCAAATGTAGATATAGGAAAACCTGCACTGGAATTCGACGACAAAAATTTTTAAAAAATCATTCTACACATTGATAAAAAAGTTCTTCGTAGTCTCTGGTCTACTTTAGTTTTCTGAAGGTTTCACTTCTATTGCGTGTGAATTGCACACACTGATTTTTTTTAACATTAGTTACACACAGAATACCCTGTAATGATAGTTTTTTTTAACATTAGTTACACACAGAATACCCTGTAATGATAGTTTTTTTTAACATTAGTTACACACAGAATACCCTGTAATGATTTTCGTTGTTAGTTTTTGGGGTGTGATGCCGTGTTGCGCTACCTCCTACTATAGCCGACGTTTCGGACAGCGTTGCAGTGTCCATCATCAGGGCAGATCCGGTAGATCCGACGATGTGTAATTGTTAGTGTAAAGTGTGTGATTATTTACTTGGAAGCGATACCGTGTCGCCAGCTTCAATTCACTACGAGCTGGTAGATATTTCAGGAGAAAGGGAACTGCGATTTTAGTGAAAGCGCAGTATTTACGTTAGCCTGGGGTCCGTCCATGTGAGAATTGCCGACGAAAGTGGCGCCATCCTTATTCTAGAATTAGACAACAGAGTTCAAGTGGTTAAAGCGAAAGTAGCCAATATAAGCAAAAAAGGTTTTATACCTTTATATTGTATTATTATATGATATTACAGTATACTTAGACATGGTATTTTTTTGCGTTTAGCTTTGGTGTAGCCGTCAATTACCGGATACCAAGAGCTGTTGAGCTTAGCTCCGTCGTCTTTATTAATATTAATTGGATTTTTGTAGATTTCGATAGCCTCCGTAATCAGGCGTGATCTTTAAGTTTTGGGTCTTCCCAGGACCTCAGGAACGAATCCAAAGTAATGGCCGGTCTCAATTAAGTGCTCGGCGATTGCCGATTTATCAGGGTGGCCGAGTTTACAAGCACGAAAATGTTCAGCTATCCTTTTGGAAATCGTCCGCTCTGTTTGGCCTACATAAACTTTGTCACATCCGGAACAGCTGAGTTTATACACTCCATCTGCTTCCAGAGGAAACTTGGTCTTTGCAGACCTCAGTAGGTCGTGGATTTTAGTAGTGGTTCCGAAGACAGTCTTGATGCTTTCTTTTCTCAACAGCCTGGCAATTCTGTCTGTCACATTGTGAACGAAAGGCAGGAAAGCACAGGCTTTTGACTCTTGTTCAACTCTGTCTTCGTTCGGTGTAGATTTGGCTCTTATAATTTGCCTTGTTTGACTTGCCGGGTAACCGTTGCGCTCCAGTGCATCGGTCAGCTTTATAAGTTCTGCTCCAAGTTTTGTTTCTTCACATATTCTGGTCGCTCGGGTCACCAAAGTATGGATAAGTCCTCTCTTCTGCGCTGGGTGGTGGTGCGAATCGGCATGTAGATACCGATTTGTATGCGTTGGTTTTCTATATACTGTATGTCCTAGATTACCATCTTCTTTTGGCATCACCTCCACATCTAGAAAAGGCAGGATTTTATCGTCGTTTTCCAGCTCCATTGTGAACTTAATTTTACTGTGGAGTGAATTAAGATGATCCAGAAATTTGTTTAATTTTTCTGTTCCATGAGGCCAAATGGCGAAGACATCATCGACATAACGCCACCATACCTTGGGAACAGCCGAGGCTGTGTCGAGTGCCACTTCTTCAAACTTCTCCATAAAAAAGTTAGCTAGTACTGGCGACAACGGACTGCCCATCGCAACTCCTTCCACTTGCTCAAAAAGTTCATCCTGGAATGCAAAATATCCCGTTTTGAGGCAGTGTTCAAAAAGTTTGCAAATGTCTTCCTCATAGATCTCCTTGAGCATTGTCATGGAGTCTTCTAGTGGTACGTTTGTGAAAAGGGACACTACGTCAAAACTGACTAAGATATCTCCTTCCTCAGTCTTAACCCTTTTGAGCTTACTGATCAGATCTGCAGAATCCTTAATCCAGGATTCAGTTTTTCCAGTTTGCATCTGTAGTAATCTCGAAAGGTATTGGGAAAGTTTGTACGTCGGTGCACCAATAGCACTGACAATCGGTCTCATTGGGATATCCTTTTTATGTATTTTTGGAAGACCGTACAGGGCAGGAGTTCTGGAGGCTTTAACGAAAAGCCCAGATCGATCCTCTTTCCTAATACTGGAAGCTTTTATTAACTCCCTTGTCTTCAGGTCAATTTTGTTGGTGGGATTGTTTTTAATCTTCTTATAGGTGCCGGCGTCGCACAATAAGTCTTCCATCTTTTTAATGTAGTCTACCGTATTAATCACGACAGTGGCATTTCCTTTGTCGGCTGGCAGAACCAAGATATCCTCATTGGCGCGCAATTCTTTTAGGGCCGCAAACTCTCCTTTTGTGATGTTTGGGCGGGGTATTTGAGCCCTTTTCAAAATATGGCAAGTCTCTTGTCGTATGTTCTCTGCTTGCGACTCTGACATTTTGTGGACTTTCATCATTGTATGTAGTGCTGTCTCCACACCACATACGATAGATTCCACAGGTATCTTTTTGGGGGCAACTGCGTAGTTCATCCCCTTAGCAAGCACTGAAGTTGCATCTGGGCTCAGCGCAAGATCTACAAAATTACTTACCTGATTACGGAGGCTATCGAAATCTACAAAAATCCAATTAATATTAATAGAGACGACGGAGCTAAGCTCAACAGCTCTTGGTATCCGGTAATTGACGGCTACACCAAAGCTAAACGCAAAAAAATACCATGTCTAAGTATACTGTAATATCATATAATAATACAATATAAAGGTATAAAACCTTTTTTGCTTATATTGGCTACTTTCGCTTTAACCACTTGAACTCTGTTGTCTAATTCTAGAATAAGGATGGCGCCACTTTCGTCGGCAATTCTCACATGGACGGACCCCAGGCTAACGTAAATACTGCGCTTTCACTAAAATCGCAGTTCCCTTTCTCCTGAAATACCTACCAGCTCGTAGTGAATTGAAGCTGGCGACACGGTATCGCTTCCAAGTAAATAATCACCAGGGTTGCCGATTTGTGGGTAATTCCCCAAACTGCGGGGAATTTTTAAGATTTTTCAAGAATTGGGTATTTTGCGGGGAACACCATTTTGCGGGGAATATGCGGGGATTCTGGGCATTTTTTGATTATCCAACCGTTTTGAAAAATATGTATATTCGGTGGAAGATTTCATAGTTTATTTTATGGCAGCATTGTAACATTTGTTTCTAAACAATAATAGTCGTGGGATTTCTGAAATTCGGGACCCTAATTCGAAGACACATGAATTTGCTAGTCATAGAACTTCTACGAAAGAAGGATACCGCTATTCTTGATTTCTCCCAACATGGTCTGAATGTAGAAAATTGTAGTAAGTTTGCTCGTGTTGTCGTTTTCCAACGCTTCCATTGAGAGAAAATTCAGTGTTCTTAAAAATTTGAAAATATAAAATAGAAATCGCCTTCATACATATACTGTGGTAGCATTCATGGCTACTCGAGAACGGATTAAAAAAGAAGGAGGAAGATTGAAGTTTATCTTTCAAACAAAACGTTAACCAAAAAAAAGCATGATGCAGTAATTAATGAAAGGAGGTAATTATTTACATCACATGTATGTATGCTTATTTCGTTAATAATTAATTATATGTTGTTAATAAAGTCTTATAATGATGTAAATTGCTTAATAATTTTCTTAAATACACTGTTTAAAATTATTGGTCTCAACATCAAACAACAAAATATATTTTAAAAGTGGATTAAAATTATATTGTAACACTACAATACTAATTTATCTTCAACTAACTCTTTTTTGTTTAATATAAATTACTTGTCTTTTTCAGTTTTTTTTTACACTGTATTTATGACTATATTACCATATTTTTTATGTATCCTTTTTTTTCTACTAGACAATTTATCGGCACACCGTATTGATTTTTTTTTTAAAGTCATAATTTTTGTTTCAATGTTGGTAATTGGGTTGTAACCTCTTTTTAAACCTTGTATTATGTATGTAATAATATCTTTAATCAATTTTAATTTAAAAAATGCCATTTTCAATAGAATTTAGTTTTATTTTGGAGGTGAAGAAGCTTGTGGGGAATTTGCGGGGAATTTTATATTTTGCTCTCCCCAATTTGGGGATTTTGAACTTTTATTGCGGGTATTTTGGAACATAAGCATTGGCAACCCTGATAATCACACACTTTACACTAACAATTACACATCGTCGGATCTACCCGATCTGCCCTGATGATGGACACTGCAACGCTGTCCGAAACGTCGGCTATAGTAGGAGGTAGCGCAACACGGCATAACACCCCAAAAACTAACAACGAAAATGCTTTTGGCCGTGAAAATCTAAAAACTTATCACCCTGTAATGATAGTTTTTTTTAACATTAGTTACACACAGAATACCCTGTAATGATAGTTTTTTTTAACATTAGTTACACACAGAATACGCTGTAATGATAGTTTTTTTTAACATTAGTTACACACAGAATACCCTGTAATGATAGTTTTTTGTTGTTGTAGAATATAATGGTGCATATTTAGACTTAGGTACACAAAAATGTTATTAAAAATATTATTAAGCACAAATATTAATACAACTGGTTTTATTTACTAGCACAGCTTTGTATTGCCCCTTCCAAGTTTGAAGTATTGTGCAATGACTTTCTGTTTTTGGACTTTTTCGTTAATATTCTTTTCTAGTTATTTTCTTCATCATACATCAAGATTTCAAATGCATGAAGATTTTTGTTGGATGCACAAGTGAAAAGTCAGATTTTTTTACATTAGCTCCACACAGGCGGCCCCGAGAAAAATAATTCACCTTAGGACCTATATTATCTTTGGGGATGCTGGGGATTACGAAATCGCTACCAAAAATTATGCAATCCTCAGCCCCATGAACCCGGGCACCGTTGCTAAATTACCAAACGTAGCGAACTACATGGGGTGACCTATGGCAGGGGTGTTGGCTATCCAATAAACGGTTCCCATACCCAGCTCCAAAATTGTAAAGTAGTGCTAACTAACTTACCATCACGCCATTTCCCCAAAGAAATATAAAGAAACAGAGGAACGCAACACACCTCAACACTGGCATATTATTTACCCTGACATCCTTAGGTTTAGGTGTGACGTGGACTAACTCAAATTTACATTATTTAATTGTGCCGTGTCGTTCTGTCGTCCTCGACTTCTTATTCCATCAACTTGCGAGTCATGTATTTTCCTGACACTCCTTTCTTAGACTTTTCGGTTTACGTGTTCAACCCATATAAGGGTTCCTTTCTGAATCTTATTCATTACGCGTATATCGGCCTTGCGTTTTTGGGATCTCTTCATATGTAATTCGATCGTATATACAAGGTTTTACAACACACATGCAATAAATTAAATATATTACGTAAAATAAAAAGTGCAATATTTCGTGGTATATTATTATTTTTTTTTAATTTCAGACTGAGGCGATTGATGGCACTTACGACATTCAGATGGCACTTAAAAGCACTTCAGTGCTGTTTTACTTCCAATTTTAACAGGCTTTTATAGCACATTTTGAATCAGGAATTTGTCTGATAGCGGGGTAATTGTGCACATATTCAGTGCACATCATTTAGATTTAAGTGGTTTGAATGAAAAACCAGGTTTATCCAAACTCACAATGTACCGAGGGTTCAATGCTCTGAACTACATTAGAATATACATTTAAAATACAAGAAAGAAACCAGTACGTACTGATTGCTTTAAATAAAAATAAAGTAAGAAACAAAAAACCCTTACAAGAAGAATCCAATGAAACAAAAGCCGCTGTAACTGTGAACTGTTCAACGTCAAAAAAGCTTTCTAAAGGAAACCGACACAACGAGTACATTAAGATAGATGAACCACATATAAATAATTCGAATGCGACACTCCAATAATAAAAAAGGCTTTCTTTATCAACGCGACCTGAATCGTCCAAGAAACCTTCTACAGACAGTGTTACCTGATACCTCTAGATTGTATAGCTGTTTGCGGTATAAAACCAATGATAATTATCATAAATTAACGTTGGTGTCTAAATTTATCTAAATCGATATGGCAGACTCAAAGTGAAAAATATTTCGTCATTTTATATATGGTCACATTATGGTTTCATTGATTTAATTTTATTGGTCACAAAGATCCACGTATTGACTCGTCATAAATTAACGTCCACACAACATCATAAAACTGTTGAATAGTGTTTTTGTTCTGAGATGCTATTAAAGTAGTAATTACTATGTCTCTACATATGCAGTGATGATATGAAAAGGGGAACCAAGTAAGATTTAGTGGGCAAATGGTTGATCGAAGACATTCGGGTGGTAGATAGTGTGCGTGGAGAAAAACCACTGCAAATCAAATATAGATTCATAGTTCCAGAAAGCATTTCAAGGAGAGTAAGCTACTAACTGTTGTTGCCCAACCAATAAAAACGTCAAATTCTCAGGAACACCATTTCATCGTGGAGAGAGAGGCCTAAATAGTGTTATTTAACGAGCTGACACTTGGAGGAACACCAGATGAGGTGAAAAGAAGGAATATTTGAAAAACAGATCACACCACTATTAATATTGCCCACTTCTGGTCTATGCCTATAGTATGAATGGCCGGTGTTATCGAAGCTAGAATTATCAAATTCTAGCAAGCTAAGACTAAATGGCTTGGGATTTCAAAGGCTTATCATTAAATCGATCTGGTATTGTCTTAGTAAAGCTTTCAAGCCGGAGTCAACGTGTAGCCAGTTTAGTTTTGCCTGTATTGTAGCATCAATTGTTGCAGGGTTTCCTAGTTGCATCAGCGTGAAGTCTATTGCACACAATATACATCGCTGTACACGTCAGAACTGTGGGTAGATTATACTGCATCCCAATGGTATAAGTTGAAAGTCGCCTATAATAATGCTTATCACCAACTTTTCCGGCTACCGAGATACTGCAGCGCTACGGGTATGTTTCTGGAGGGACGAGTGCACACTTTCGGAGCACTTCTCCGCCAAAGCATAGGAAGTTTAAGGCGCAGACTAAACCAATCGAAGAATGCAATCATCACTACTGCGATTTCCTGGAAGGTCCCCCCTGATGGCCCACTGGAGACATCCTCCATAAGCGGCTGCATTCATTTCTGTTTTTAATGTTTTTTCATTTTATTTTTTCATGCTTATTCGTTTTTATTTTAGGCGTGTATTGTTATGTTTTACTTTTTCTTATGATTTGTCTTATTTTCTTTTGTTATTTCGAAGTATCGAATATATTAGATTGCACTACCCCTGCCTCACTCTGGAATAAACTAATATTATTGTTATTATTATTATTGCGTCATTGTTTCGGAGTCTCATGTTTTCTTGACTCCTAGATGCATCAGCGTCTAGACTATTTTGTCAATCTGGTACCTTTTCGCTCTTCCCAAAATTTATTTGCAATAGTGTAGTGACTTTTATGGTGTATCAATAATACTCTGTCTCTTGTTACTTTGATTTCGGGTTACATCAGCCTAAAGTCTATTAGATACTTGTTGAAGTTTTTCTTGTAACGCTGCGCTGTGAATGTTTCATATGTTTCACATGTTGCGCTGTATCTTTATTTACTGTTTGCATTAGTAGTGTCTATTTTATGGTGGTTCTGGGTTCTGGTGACTTTTGATGGTTTGTAATGATTTCCTGGATAAATCGATCAGTATTCACCACGAAATCAAACAAAATAACATTATTTGATCAAATATTTACTTATGATAGAAAATTTACACCATAAATGAAGTAACAAAAAAATCAACTTGTTAAGTTCAACATTGAGTGCGGAGCAATTGTAGTCTTAATTGATTGGTGAATACTGGGATGAAACACATTCTGCTTTAAAAACAGCAATACAAAAGAACACCGAGGGAACACTAACCGTATTTGTTGGACATAAAGTAAAGTAGGATGCGGTAACCGTTAAAGCAAGCACCAGACCAGACTATAATAATTTGGACACAATCCAACCTGTCTAAGATTCCTTTACCCTCACCAGTGTTTCTCAAATTATGACTTGTTATCATTTACCAAACATTATATGTATATGTACATATCTGATCCAATGGTTATCAAGAAATGAAATAAAAATATTTAAGTAATTCATAGTTATTTTCTACGGCGTCACTTTTGTTATCTAATGTCAGGGATGCTTAGCAAGGTATAAAATAATTGTTAAATTAACTTGAAATATTACCATTGTAAAATAAACTAAGACTGGTGTTTATATATTTAGAGATGTCACAGACTGACATGCTGTGAAATGGTGAAAACCTTGTGAGATTAACTGTCACAAATGAAAGAATGAAAAATATTCATAAAAATCAAAATTTTAAAACAGAATACTCAGAAAACATTATTTTGTGTAGGCGAAAGGTGTACTTAGTAGATTAGTGAAATAAAATATTGAAGCAGATTGTGAAAACAGAATGACATGGTGACAAGGCTGAAAACAAGCCCGTACGTGAAATTTATGACAACGGGGTGGATAAAATTACAGGTAAAAGTCGTTTGTCACACGTAATTGGATACTGTGTAGTTACAAATTATTAGTTAAATGTACTTTAGTAGTTGACAGATTTTTTTTTAATTTTGCCCTTGCTCGTGAAAACAGCTCTGAACAAATTGACCAATTACTTTCTTGCGGAAATGTCAATGGCTTTAGTAAAATACAATTTTCAGGCCTAATAATTAGGGCAATTAAAAAAAACACTGTTATTATTGAAAATGAAATTTGGCGTAATTCATTATTTTTTTAAATGGTCCGAAAACAATTATATGATAAACCAATTCGTTCATGGAGGAAAAATTCGTTGCTCGAAAGGCAATTAACGGGATATGTTTGAAGTCTCAAGAACAGAAATCCTAAAACTCCTCTTCGACACTTCATATTCAATTGAAACTCTCAGCGAAATAGTACTTGAATCACGAAATTAAATTTCGTAAAACGCTCCAAATACAAGTTCAGCTAACTTAAATTTGGAAGAACCAAAAAAGGAAAGAACGGTTAAAGTACCTACGGTACTGCGGAGTTATTCCAGATAAAATCTACAAGACGAAGAATACCTTTACGACATCCAATTTCAAGAAATAAGAAAGTTTTAATCAGGAAACATGAAACAGAATAAGAAACATAAAATAAAAAAGATAACGACCACAACTAAGTTCTTATAGTTAAATGAAATAAAGTTTTACCAATGTGTCGCAAATCACAGACGACTTTAAGACTAGATCATTGAACCTTTCCTTTAGTTTGGGAGCCATTGATTCCATAGACGTTTTACTCACAATATAAGGTTGTGAGAATTCACTGAACTGTATTATACCCCGAGGAGTGCCAAATTATTATGGCACTCGTACCAACCTAGTCAACATTAAAAGCCTGTGGGGCTCTGAGCCAACTACTGCAGCCTCCGACCAGCAAGATTCTGCCGACTTGAAGTTCAATGCTATCTATGAACTGTGGACATAGAATAGTATGAATTGAATTCCGGACACGTGTTATACTTTTTGAAGCCAGTGGGACCATGTTCCCTCCAGGGAAATGTTCTGGAGCGAAAGAAAATAGAAATTTAATCATTTTTATTTTAAGCAGGGCTTTGGGATTTTTTTATATTATATTTTTACATAAAATTTTTAATTATCAGTTGAGTAGCCCTGATATATGAAAGTTGAAGGTTCCCTAGTATGTATTACTGTGACAATACTACGGTCTAAGGCTATAATTATGTTATAAATAGATTACACACATTTGGTAAGTTTTATGCTGTAGTTGCCGATATTTTTAAGTGCCTCTTCTGAAGTAAAAAGCTGCACTAATTAAACACGTCTGCAGTAATTTTTTAAAAAGGTCACAGCATAACAATTTTTTCTTGTTTCTTCTTCACTTTCTTCTTTCTTATTTACTAACGTTTATTATTATTATTTTGTTTTGTTTACTTATGTAATCTTATCATTTTTCCTTTCTTTCTTCTTTCTGTACTGTACTATCACTGGTGAGTTAACTAACTAACTAACTAACCATCACGCCGTTTCCCCGCAGGGGTAGGCAGAGGGGACGGACCGCCACACAACTCGATCTTGGCACACACTCTTTACCTCGTTCACATTCATACATCGTCTCATACATGCTCTTCTATTATTCCGACTCTTCACATGGCCCGACTCAAGTATCTGATTCACTTGGTCGTGCCATGTCTTCCTCGGGCGTCCCCGACTTCTTCTACCATTCACATTTGCATCATATGTTCTCCACTGGTGAGTTAAGAAAATAATAAGAACTTATGCATGTCAGAACACGCTAATTAATAGAGCGATTCAACTCAATAGATGCTAAATTAACCACTGACATTTTCAACGTCCCTTACAAACAGAAAGTTAACTATATTTTGTAAGTACGTCACAATGTAAAATGCCCCTATGACCTTTTTATACTTTGCTCTATTTCCTATCAATCTTTAATAGCATATCTAACGTAACACAAGAACGTCTTATCTGGCATGTTCATTTGATATTGTTTTAAATTGTCAATACACACATGTTATGTGTTTAGTTCTATTATTTGTTACTACTACTTTATGGTTGTATATTGTTTTACCATTCATCATTTAATAATAATAATATTTGTATAATTAGAAATTAATTAATTAATTGTGAAAAATCATCTCAATTTATTGCTAACTACAGAAAAGACAAACTATTATAACAACTTATGGCTAAAAGATTGTAACCACTGGTTTATCGATCACTAATACAAAACAATATGTATAATGCTTTGAATAATGTAGGTGCTGCACTGTATCTTTATGTGTTAACGCCAGAGCTTACCAATATATAAAGCGTTGTTACTCGCAAATAATGTATCTTTCGATTAGTGAAAGAATTTTTAAATTCCATTCGATATTTATTGCGTGAAAGAGTAAGGACCATCCATACAAACTTTCGCATTTATAATATTAGTAGGATAGGATATGAAAATAAATAAATATGAGGTTGAAGGGTTACACGCGACATGTCGAGTTCTGGATTAAATGAGAGAAGAAAGTCAGATGAAGACAGCTCATTCCGATTAAAATAATACTGGTGCTCTAAAGACAAAACAAATATATCTTAATGTGGATATTAAAAAACTTACCACAATCCGTATATACAACCACAATTCTGCCCAAATACCAGAAGCATAACACAGCCATACATAAATGTCTAAGCCGAAAACATTTTCCTTGTTACGAAAAACGGGACCTTACCTGCAACAAACAAAAAACATAAATTATTAATAAATAATATTAAATTCAATTTTGAATCAATGCTTCGAAAATAATTTAAACCTTTTTGATAATAATTATTGTACGATCAACGGGTTCTGGATAAGTACTGAGAACGTGACCTCTGGTGTACCTTAATGGCCAAAGTTTCCGCCCCTGTAACTTAAATTGAAATGGAAGGTACACAAAGTTAATAACCACGATCAATTTTAAGGTCTAGTCCATAAATACAATGTAACTCAAAAAGGTCATGCTTTAAGAACAGAAACACTTAGGTTCGGTACAAGGTTATTAAAAAAGGAATTAACGAGCCCGCAGCGGGTAAACTCCTCGAAAAGGAGTTAATCATTCGTGCTGAACAATAAAAGTTGAAACTTTTAAAATAAATGGTTTCAAAAGCTTCCTTCACATTTAATCATTATTTTTAAATTATATTAAGCCATCCCCGTTTTTGGCACCGCAATCTCTTTATTTGGGGTGGTCCAAACTTAATCAAGTTGAGTTTTAAGGAAGCTTGTGAATCTTTTTGTGTTTACAAAACAAACTCGAAAATAAAAATGAAAGAATTATTAGTAAACTTCAACTTATCACTCTATACAAGGAGCACAATATATCGTTTTACGGGTAAAAGCTGATTTCGAAACACCTTTTTGCAAATAGTACTGCAACGAGTTTTACCTATGGTTACGATAGTGGTGAATAGTTAGTTAAGAGAAAAACAATTATATCAAAATTATAATTTAATCAAAGTAATTAATATAATTAAAAATGAAGCCACCAAGTAAATTTGTTATTATTGAAGAATTAAAATTATATTTTTAATCAAAAACGTATTAAGTTCATATTTAGAGATGAACTTATTTATATGAATAACACAATAGGTAAGCATATATCCAGTATAAATGGGAAAATTCAAATTATGAGTAATTTAAAAAAAAAAATCAATCAAAAACTCTCAAATTTCTATGAGAAATGCTTACAGCACGTAGAGTTATGAAACTGCAGAATATCCTGGCATACTTTTTCTTAGAAATGAATGATTTGGTGATTAGTTTTTTATTGCACCGCGTCGCGTCGTAATAACAACTGGTTATGGGTACGATTTAAGGTTTAAGGTAAGCGTAGCGTAGGTTATAATATCGATCTGCAGTTATCTATCTTTATAGGAAAAAAGTGGTCCTCGATTTTATGAATGATAGTTTGAAAATATAATAATTTAACGTCTTTAGCGCGACAATCAAATCGGATCTCAGATTAATAATATTATTACAAAAAAACGATTTCGATTTATTAAATTAAAGAAAATATAGTTTTCCGCGAAAACGGCACTATACAAATTATCCAATTGTAACGATGAAATTGCCTTTATTTAAAAGTGGAATAATAATTTTGTCTATTTTTAAAATTTTGGGAAACTATCATTCGTAAAATCGAGATAAGTAGGTACCACTTTTTTCCTAGAAATATAGATAACCGCAGATCGATATTATAATATACGCTACGATTACAATAACCTTAAATAATCCCCATAACCAGCAGTGGCGGTCCGTGAGTTTTCAGTGCGCTAGAGCGCAGATTGACTTAATATTATTATTGTAGCTGAAAATGAATTTTATTTTTTTTCAAGATTTCAACTTTTTGTATGAAGATAGTATGTGGATGCGGCGCATCCCTTGACTGAAAGAATCCTGAAGATCTTCATACAAAAAATTGAAATTTTGAAAAAAAACAAAAATAAAACATTTTCAGCTACAACGTCATATTTTTCAATCTTAGCGCTCTAGCTCACTGAAAACTCACGGACCGCCACTGATAACGAGCTGTTATCACGAAGCGACACATCAAAAAACTAATCATCAGATCACTAATTTCCAAGAATAAATCCAAGGTGAGACAAAACTCATACAAAAACGCGAAGAAGATCTTTTCCCATCTTACAACGCCTCGCATCAATCAGCGGCTTCCACAGTAATTATTACAACACAGAGTTTACCGGCTTTAGCTAGTAAAACTTTAATAATATTACATTATGGGTTGTATTAATTTTTATCGCCGTGGTTAATTCACGGGGAACTCCCCGCGGCTCGCTTCCATCAAGTATAGAGTTACAGCCGCCGGCATGGTATTAACATAATTATACACGGAACTCTGTTTTTTTCAAGGATCAGATATGATTGCATACAATCCTGCCCGGCAATCAGGAGAGGATATCTGAAAAACGCTATGCTCAATATTTCATTGGGGTTTCAATAATAGTAATAAAAAATTATATCTATATATACTTTGCGAAATGTTTCTGTTATTAATATGTAGGTCAATTTAAACATGTTTAGCAAACAATTAGTTCATCCAGAACTAGCGGAGCCTTTTAACTTTCCATTGAAAAAAAAAACTAGATCGGTTAAGTATTTCACCCTCCCCCCCCCCCCCCCCTCCCCACTCCTTCAATCGTTTTACAAAAAAAATGTTATCACTGCCGCGGGGACAAATGCACCTCAGCGTAGTAATACCTGTATAAAATCATTAAGATCGAGGGTTTGTTTCCCCCATTTTTTTCCTCTAAAACTGAACCGATATTAAGATTTCTTTACCGACTGTATATAAGGAGAAAATATGCTTTGTCTGAACGTTTTGCTTTTTTATAAAATACATTGTCTAGTTTGTTTACTGAACGTCTGTTGATGACCTTCAAACTAGGTAATTTAATTATTTTTTGGAGGGTCCTAACTCCTGTAACAAGTAACTTTTAAAAAAAAGCAAAACGTACCGACACGTTAATTGTCGATATCTTGTATGGAAAAAACAGGTAAATACGTTTGCATGAACAAAACGTCGCCCGGTTTCCTTTTAAGTCTCCTCCGTAATTTAGTTTTCAGTAAACCCTGATGATGTGAGCATTACTCACGAAACATATCTCTACCAGTAACTTCCACTCCTATCTGCACTATACCATCCTAAATTCTAATACAACAGTCACTGAGCAGGATATTCTATAAAACTAAATTAGTGTTTAAAATGCAATCGAAAGCAAATCAAAACTTTCAGTTAACAAAATAAAAATACAAATATGATAAAGGCATATCTATGATAAAGGACTTAAAGACAGCAGAAACGAAACTAATAAAAGAGAAACGGATACCCTCAACTTTATAATGGTTTTCAAACTCGAAATAGCATTGAGAAAAAAAAACATCATCTATTTATCTACAGAAGTTAGAAAGAAAACGGAACAAAAATTTCTTTGATATATCATCTAGGAAGAAGAAGGCAATTTGATTTGTGAGACAGGGCGAAAACGATGTTCAAATTCAATAAACACATTCAAAAAGGATATGAGAAACTATTTCCAGTTAAGAGAGAAAAGCGAAAAATTATCTTTGAAGTGTGGAAACAAAATATGATAAGCAAACTGAAATAAACCTTGTCGCGGTGGAACTGTCGTAGAAATATGGCAAATATTAGGGCATATTTTGTGGAACTTCCAAATAATCTGTTATCATCTGGCGGCATGCAAACAAAGAGATTTATTCAAATTTACTCAAATATTTCGGCTCTGGGGAATGTGGAATTATTTTGGAACTCTGCTGGTGTCTTTAATGCCACTTGGGGCTAATTAGCGGGCGGGATAATGAAGGGAAACACACTTTAAAAAAGGCAACAAATTAATTCCGCTAATGGATCGGATGAACCCCGCTCTCTTTGAGGGAATTAGGCATGTTCAATATTAAATTCGAAAAACGCCTAAATTTGAGTCTGCTCGCTGAATTGATGCATATAATTTTAACATTCAGTTGTATCTAAAATACCACCAACTTATTTACTGGTAAGGAAAATTAGGTTGTATAAAATTGAGTTACCGAGGAATATTCGACTGCAAAAGTTGTTGGTTGTTAGACAATTATGTATACATACTATACATAATACTATGACGACACAGAAGACAAATAAAATAGAATTAAATAACTTTAGTCAACCTCAGCACAGGACCCCTAGTGAGGAGGACTAAGAAATGCCATTACTATATTTAAATTCCCAATATTAACATTAAGTCGTTAAAAATTGATTGATATTTTTGTATTTAATTGTTGTATTATTATAATAAACTAGAGCAGACCCCTGAAAAATCACAGATAGTCAGAATTCTCGACAAATTAGTTCCATTTTAAAAAAAGGCAATTAAAATAATTTTCTGTTAAAAATATTAATATACTTTATCGCTTGTCTAAAATTTCCAAAGAATTTTGAAAATGACACTTAAATTCCGGAGCTACAGACTGATAGACCGAACCGAAATTAGTATTTTTAATTAATTATTGGAAATTTATTTACCGTGGTTTCGACAAAAATTAACAAATAACAAAATAGACAAACAGTTAGGATTGGTTGTTTAAAATTTTTTTAACATTCCATCGAATTTCGAAGTAAATTTTCATTCCAGAAAGTTCCATTCAAGTTTTGTAATTATTTCAGTTTTATGAAACAACTTTCCTATAATGATATAATAACAGTACTTGAGTAGAACTTACACAGATCGTGAAAATTAAGTTCAAATATTTTATGAATTGTTCAATTTTTTTAAACAACACGTCTTTAGAAAATGCATTTGAAAAGCAACATATTTGGTATGGACTTGATTAAACGAAATTGACTAAATTTACGGATTAAACGTTCCAATACTGACTGTTGATAAAATGAATCGATCTAAAACGAACAACAAACACGTCCATAATACCCAACAGATCACTAATCTGATCAGACAACAATTAAAAACAAAAAATAATTGATACAAATAGAAGTAGAACATTAAAAATAGCTAAAAACATAAATGCACAAGAAACCATCAGAAACTGATACCATGATATAAATTTGTTTCAAGTGAACTGAAACAAGGTACATACATGATATTAATAAATTTCTAATTCAAAAGAGAAGATAATAGTATAATATATTTCTATTAGATATTATCTGGCATTTCTTGAATGCTTAATTGGATGTTTTACAGCTAGAAGTGGAGGAGTGTATTGAAAAACATCAGAACCTTAAGATTTATGATCCAACGATCCTAAAACAAAAATAAAAAGGACTACTGGAGAATTTGAACCGTTTCAACAAGGTAAATAGTCCTGTTATAAACAAACACCCACGCTTAAAAGGCGAACAAGTGCTTTAACGCATCCCATTTTAGTCCCGTACTGTTAGGGCCGCGATATCATCTCAAAATTATGGAAAATAATAAAGTCATATTTTTTCAGTCGTAGTCGGTTTTGTTTATTCAGCTTTTTCTGTTTGGTTGTTTTTTGTCAGCCCTGGTTGTTTTTTGTTTTGTTTCAACAAAATGGCACAGTATAAATTAGTAAAGTTTAATAGGTATTATTATTAAGTTTTTCTTTTAAACCAAGAATGTTTTCATTAAAAGACTTAGTTTCTATATGGCTCTTTGTTTATCACTTTTAGAATATGGTATTATCGGTTGGGGCAGTGCAAATGACAATATACTAAATCGAAGCGTAATGAGTAAGATCAAGAAAGGAACACTCCGATGGTTTGGGCATGTAGAGAGAATGAACGAGGAAAGAAGTGTAAGTAGAATATATGACGCAAATGTGACGGCGCGATGGTTAGTTAGTTAGTTAGACTATTAAAAACCCAAAATGCCATAATATAAATTATACTAAACACAACAACATTATAATATGTACATTTCAAATAAAAAGCTGGATACAAAACGAAGGGAGATCAGAAATAGAAAATCCACTCACACCAAATACTGACTGAAACCGAAATTACTCAACTGCACTAGAAAACACTGTGCATTAGAATTATTTCTTTGTTTATTTCCTATACCATTCATCCGATTGTGATGAAACTTTGGTGAGTTGAGCGCACGCCCGCGAAGGTTTTTATATAAAATGTTAAGCTCTAGCGTTATGAAATTCGTACAAAAAATTTACAATTGATGCTGCGCGAGTTGTTTGAAAATGTGTGTATTTCATATAGTTTAGCCGCAGGGAGGGAAGGGGAGGGGAATTAAATCCTCAGAAATGGAGATCCTAGTGAGCATATATCACTAACTCTATTTGTTACAAAAAGGAAGCTAATAAAACATTTATTGTATAATATTTGATATTAATTCTACAATATTAATTATAGAGCACGACTCTACTCTGTCACAGACATTGAGACATTTAAAAGGTTACATCATGATCTATTTCCTTTGTTGTGTATTTAGCTAATGATTAATCTCAGTGATGTAATATTTTCCTTTGGTTAAGTATAAAGGCCACACCCGATAGCTTTAGTTCAAAGAAGTTAGTAAACCCTAAACAAAGCGTACGAAATCAGTTCACAATATAATATGGAGGTCACAAAAAATGCATCTCTGTATAGAGGTGTTTTAAATTGTTTTATCACCAAATAATATTTCTATCTAACATGAGGCAACAAGAACACAAAACACAGTGTTTTGTACACGGAAATTATGCTAGTAGACAATTATTATCCGGCTTTCCGGAGGCTTTTTTGACTGCAGTTGAAATGATTTTATCCTGTAGTTCATGATGCAGATGACGTTGAGCACTAACAATAATTGTGTTGACCTATACATATAAAAAGTATACTTTTTTGATACCAGAATCATTAATCTAGAGTTTTAATGCTTCAGAAAACAGATTTCTGCTTTACAGTTATGATTTAGTGTATGTTGATTTATATTATTTTATCGTGCAGACGTTCGAAGTTAGAACCAACTTCAGAATGAGAACAAAATTAGTCACAAAAGCGAACAACAAAGAAATGTTTGGCACATGTTCAAAACATTGTTGCTTTTGCAAACTTGGCATTTAATAATAGGCATGGAAACTCGGTCAATAAACAGGAACTGACAGTAAATTAATCGGAACTAAATTTAACCAGTATAGCAGATATAATTTAAGTCCTAAAGCTATTATGCAAAAAAATGGGAAAAAACTAGTATTTTTCATAAATCGTGGCAACGACATAAAACACATCCTACTGAACTGGATAACAGAAGAGAAGAGATATTTACGGGGTCTAAAATGTTTTGTAAAAGTTTTCCCTAAAATAGGTAATATTGGAATTAAGGGTAAAAGACCTATATCCAGAGGTCCCATCACAGTTGATCCCCGACAGTTGGCCCCCGGCATACTTATAGTCAACATGTAGATGCGGCTTAAGGAAATACATAATAAATAAGTATACATAATTCCAAAAATATAACGTCAAATACAAGTGTCCCCGAGGAGAAGACGTAACGCCGAATAACAAAATTATAAAACATATTTTCATTAAAAATTCATCGAGGAAAATACTACTTATCTATATACTGTACGTACCAGCGTGTAAGTACAAAAATTGAAAGTGTAAATTAATTCGTTTACCCTCCATATCAACTTTGAAGGCGGTTTTAGGTTGAAAATTGATTAAAAAAAGGCAAAAAAAATTGTTGGAGGGCCAACTATAGAGGGGATAAACTGTCTGGACTACCAGATATGGGTAGATCGAGACCAAGGGAGAAGAAGAATAACAGTTGTAGATTTGACCATCGGAATAAAAAAACTTCGAAGGTAAGATTTTTTACATGTATTTCATAAAACAAACTATGGTGTTGGCAACCCTGGCCAATTATTTTGACAGATGCACCCACAGAGGGCCATACTTAATAGGGCGGAGGCTTTTTAGGATTTAATGGGTCCTCAACAGGACAATAGCGGAGAAGGGAGTGGGGGACAGTGAGGGAGGCACTCATTGCTGTTTGAACAGGACCTTAAAACATGCCATTGTTCTGCTGCCGTCGAATGAAACAACAAATTAGCTGGGGGTGTTTACATATGAGTCTTTGAAATATTAAAAAACATTATGTTGTCATCTCTAAAAAATTCAGGCTTGAGAATTATGTATATTAGTGTGTCAATATTTATGTGATTTAAATGCGAGACCGATTTAAGCTTTCTAAATAAGATTGATTAAGGACGCTCAAATGTACAAGTAGATCGAAGAGACTGGAGTTCGTCAGCAACGACCGATCAGATTCTTATCAAACTGAGATGTGTGTAAAAAGGAATGAAAAGATAGTGCTTAAGAATCACGAATGTGGGATTCTAAACGTATGCAATACCGATGTAATTGGAATTAATAAGATTAAGAAAGGGACGCTTAGATGGTTTCAACAAATACGGAGATTAGATGGAGATATTTGAGTGAAAGAAATAGGGAATATCCAAGAAAGACATGGAACGATCACAAGAACCAAATGTTTGGATTGGCTTATGTCAATAGTTGGCATATTAGAAGAATATGCGTGCGAAAATGTATGAATGCGATAATTCAGAGATTGTATACCATTGTGGTAGTTAGAGAGTTACATTTTTTAAGCGATTTGAAATCATAGATAAAATTTAAAACATTTTATTTGGGTAGGTAAATATTTTCAGAAAAAAAGTACATTCATCATTAATTAGCTATGTTAAGAGAAAACCACATTTTTTATTTTTATTATTTAACAAAAAAATATTTAATTAAATTATTAAAACACTTTGTTTTTACCACAATAATCTTTATTTAAAAAGTCGACATGTTTCGAGAACGATGTTCTCTTCATCAGGACATTATATGTACTAAAACTAAATTATCAAGCATAGAAAGACAGGCGTGGGTGGAAATGGAATTAGTTGGAGGGGGGGAAAGAGGAGGAGTTTATAAGATAGACAGGGGGGAGGGGGTTGCTTAGAAGATCATAGACAAAATTACAATGGAAATATGTTTAAAATAGGGTTATTCACAAAATTAATTTGGTTATTAATAATATTTAAATTTTTATTGACATTTTTCCTAATTTCTAATATTTCTAAAAGATCTAATTGAAAACCACTAACGTTAGTATGTAAAATTTTAAAACCAGTATTTATATCAAATGAATGGTTAAATTCAATTAGATGGTTAGCAAATTCCGAATAATTATTGCTATTTAGACATCTCAAGTGTTCCTTAATCCTCGTTTCAAAATTTCTGCAAGTTTTACCTACGTAAAAATGATTGCAATCATTACAATTCAATTGGTAAACTCCGGATTTTTTCATTTTTTGGTCTTTGTCCTTATTATTTAAAATATAATTTTTCAATTTATTATTGGTATAAAAAGCTGGCTGTATTGTATTGGGGATTTTTTCCCGATTAAATTGGAGGTTTGATGGTTTACAAACAATATTTTTCTCCATTGTTTTTTGATATTATCACTAAGCAATGGGTAAATGTAGGACAAATGAAATTTTTTCTTATATTTTTTGTTCAATATGTCATCTATTAATTTGGGGTTATAACCATTATTAGATGCAATTATTTTAATTGTGTTAAGTTCAGCTTTGAAATTATTTGGGGATAGCGGGATATTAATTAATCGATTGATCAAATAATGGAATGCTAAGAGTTTTTGTGAAAATGGATGGTTAGATGAGTTGTGTATAATTATATCAGTATGTTTCTTTTCTAAAAATATTAAATTCAATCTTATTTTTAATTACAGTTAGGTTTAAATCTAAGAAATTTATGCTACAATTAATTCCTATTTCTAATGTAAATTTAATGTTTTTATGAATTTTGTTCAAAAAATTAAGGAACACTTGAAGTTGTCTTTTGGTGCCGGTCCATATACAAAAAATATCATCTACGTAACGTTTATAAAAATACACATATTTAAGTAATAAGGCAGAACTATTAAAGATTTTATTTTCGATATGGTTTAAAAATATATCCTGATGAAGAGAACATCGTTCTCGAAACATGTCGACTTTTTAAATAAAGATTATTGTGGTAAAAACAAAGTGTTTTAATAATTTAATTAATAAAATGGTGCCACAAAGTGAATTTGCAAAATTTGAAGAAAAAAATATTTGTTAACACATTTTTATATATAAAATCATTTTTTTAACTAAGGGTGAATATATAATATGATGTTAATTAATACTAATTATTATTTTTAATTGGTAAACTAATGTTTAAGACAAGATTTTTATGCATAGCACAAAGGGTAATAAGCAATAATTATTAGCCTGAAACACACATCAACATTGAGATCTCGGGAGATTTTTTCAATGTTGATGTGTGTTTCAGGCTAATAATTATTGCTTATAATATCTAATTAATTAATATCATAATTGAGAGTGTTTTAAAACAATCAATTTGTGTAAACCACGAAATAAATATTATTGAAATAAAATACTCCAATTAATTTGTGGTTTTCACGAAGATGGTTTGGCGGCTTAAAAATAACAAAGCACAGAATAATAATTTATTACTTTCCATGAAAATGCAATAAAATTCTGGGTATTTTTTAATAACCTAACCTAACCTGACCTCGTTTATTTACAGCCCAGTTGAGTGATATATGTCCCCAAGGATGTATCACGCTAAGAAAATAACAAAAACTATGGGGACTACCGAAAATATAATAATTATAAAATGGTAATATTTGTGCATTATTTACCAATTTCAAACCTAAAATACCTTAAAAAATACCTTTAAAATTATCAGTCAAATCCATCCATCTTATTTACAATAATGTATTTTTTGTGTACAGTGTTTTTTTGTACTTGTAAGCTGGCATATAATATATACAGTACCTACATAGACAAGTGGTTTTATCCTTGATGCATTTTAATGAAAATACGTTTAATACTTTTATTATTTGGCGGTACAACTTCTCGGCACACCCCTTTGGGAATCCTTATTTATATTTTGTGTGAGTGAGTATACCATATTTTCCCTAATATAAACCGATTGCATATTGTACAAAGTATGCCGGGAGCCAACTGTCGGGAGATGAATTGTCATGGAACTATATCATACTTTTCTCTACCACTCGTATTATTTGCAAAAAATGTCGAGGGCTGTGAAAAGTTACAACCTGTAGTTCAACAATAATTAATCCAAAATTTTGATTCTTGCTACGTAACTTTCGTTAGTTGTTTTGGGGGTATTTATTTATTTATTTGTTTATTAAGACAAATACAGTACATCATAATACAAGTTATAAGATGTTGCATTTTAACATGGTTATGTACCTATTAAGTAAGTCATACAATGTCATTAGGTGGTTATGCCAGACATATGAACGGGTTTTAAAAACTTAATTAATAAAAAATTTGTCCAAAGAGTGTCACCAAAATTTTGTTCTCAATGCAGAACGGAATATTCATCGAAATTCTAAATCTCTCTTTTCGTACATAAAATCTAAACGTACAACATCATCTATTCCTAGTACTATGTATTATCAAAACGAAATTGCTCATGCTGGTCAAGAAATTTCGCAGCTGTTCTAGTCTTTCTTTTTTTCAGTATACAAAAAATGTGATGTCCCCAATGTAAACCCTCGTGCAGACAATAGCGTTGCTGAAATTAGTGATTTAGAGATTAGTTATGATCTAGTTTTGAAGTACATAAACCAAATCGATTCTAACAAAGGTGCTGGTCCAAATGGAATTCCACCTATATTTATCTCCAAATGCTCAAAGAATTTAGCGTATCCATTATTAATATTATTTAAACGTTCGTTACAAATGGGTAAATTTCCTTCGATGTGGAAACAAGCATTTGTAACCCCAATATATAAATCCGGTCCGCGAAATCTTGTACAAAATTACAGGCCAATATCCAAACTATCAATTTTCTCAAAATTATTCGAAAAACTTGCAGCAGACCAAATTTCCAACGCATTAAAGAACATTCTTAGTGAACACCAACATGGCTTCAGAAGCGGTAAATCCGTCACTACTAACTTAGCTTGTTTTACGAACTTTATACTTCATAATATGGATAAGCGTATTCAAACTGACGCCATTTATACAGATTACAGCAAGGCGTTCGATAAAATTAAACATTCCATTCTGTTAAGTAAACTAAAACTCGCGGGTATCCATGGAGATCTACTAAGATGGCTAGACTCATATATCAGAAACCGTTCGCAAGCTGTTGTGCTAAGTGGTTTCAAATCAAACTGGGTCAATATTACATCAGGAGTTCCACAAGGATCGATTTTGGGTCCTTTCCTGTTTAATATAAATAAATAAAATTTATCAAAAAAATGCATTACTTCAAATCCACAAAGATAAACTAACAACAAAGTCATTTAGCACCAGGCCGAGAACCTTAGGACAAATAATAATCTCTAAACTTAATACAACAACAGCCCAACATCATTACACATACTCAGCCATAAAATGCTTTAACGAACTCCCCAAAGAAATACAATCCAAAAGGAATTATGAAATTTTTAAACAAAAACTTAAAAGACATTTTACTATTTATTAGATTTAGGTATGTGTTACGATGTGCCAACTTATATTTCCATTCTGAACAAAAAAAATGTCAACTTATTTTTTCTCTATGTATGAAAATTCACATTATGTTTATGTAAAAAAAAAAATGCCAACTCATATTTTCATTGTGAAAAATTTTCTATTTTGCACAAAAAAAAATTATTTCATAATTATTATTCAACTTATTATTCATTGTATATATTAAAAAAAGTAGTTCTACATACATCTAAATTGTAACAACTGTCAAGTATGTATATGTCAATCTGATGGTGCTCCCTCCCTAAACACGAGAATTTCTCAATTAGCGAGGTATTGTTACCACCAATATTGTATATTATATATATTTTGTTTAATTGTATATTATATGTAATGGTTGATAAAAAAAAAAAAAAAATATATATCTCTATTAATGACATTACAAGTTGTTTTAAATACTGCAAGGCAATTTTATATGCAGACGATATGAAACTATACCTTCCAATCGATGATATCGCGTGCTGCTTAAAAATACAGGAGGACCTTAATAATCTCAGCGAGTATTGCAAAATTAACTGCTTATTCCTAAATATAGATAAATGTTACTCAATATCGTTTACAAGAAATAGGACCAAAATAATATTTAAATATTCAATAAACAATGTCGATATTAAAAGAAAAGAATCAGTTCGGGACCTGGGTGTTACCTTAGATTCCAAACTTACATTCCAATTACATATTAATAACATTGTCACTAAAGCCACACAAATGATAGGATTTATACTACGAACATCAAAACTATTTTATTATCTCGATACATTTATTTTGCTATATTATACCTATGTTCGTCCGCACCTAGAACACGCCTCACAAATTTGGAATCCAAGATATATAACATATGTTCATAGAATAGAACGTGTTCAGGAAAAATTTCTCTCCTACATAAATTTTCGGACGTTTTATGCATTCCAATCAAATGAAGATATACTTCAATTCTTTAAAATCCCGAAATTAAATTGTAGAAGTATTATTTCTGATCAATTGTTATTATACAAAATCCTAAATAATACGGTATCTTCCCTGTATCTCTTACAAAAAATAGATATTAGAGTTCCTAGTCGTAATAGTAGAAACGTATCCCTTTTTTATAACTGCCGCTCCAATACCAACTACTTACAAAATGAATTCATACATCGAGCCTGACATTATCATAACACACACCTCCTATATATAGACATCTTCAATATTCAACAAATTCAAAGCAACACTATTAGATAAATGTAATGCATCACAACACACCCCTTAACATCCATATTTATATTTATTATATTATTAATCAGATTTCTTTTCCTAATTTGCAATATATTTACATATTCCCTAATTACATACATATAATCCTTATACTCCTACAAGATCATAAGCTTACCCTTTATTGTGTTTTTCTATATTCTTTTCATGCATATTTAAGTATTTAGCTTTTCTTAAATATTTTTTTCTTTTTGTTTTATTTTAACTTCTCTTAAATATATTTTTTTTTTTAGTTTTTCTTGTCTCGCGACAAGCTAGTTTAGTTTACTAAAAAAAAAAAAAAATTATCAGCGAAAACATGTTTTTAGGCTTACTGTTTTATTTTAGCACTCTTTCTTTTTATGTATCTTTGTAAAGCTGTTTGTTTTCCAAATAAAAATATTATTTATGTATTTAAATATTATTTATTTATTTAAATATTATTTATTTATTTAAATATTATTTATTTATTTAAATATTATTTATTTATTTAAATATTATTTATTTATTTAAATATTATTTATTTATTTAAATATTATTTATTTATTTAAATATTATTTATTTATTTAAATATTATTTATTTATTTAAATATTATTTATTTATTTAAATATTATTTATTTATTATTTAGTTAGTGAGTGAACAAGTAATAATAATAAAAAGAAAGAAAAGGAAGGGGGGGGGGAGATAAAGAGACATTTAAAAATCAAAAATTTCTAGGTGTAGTAATTTTACGTAGTGGGTAAAAATTGTGATTGCGCGAGTAATTGGTGATTTATTTGCTGCATTAGTGTTGTTAGCTTCTAAGTAAAAAAAAAAAGAGAGTGTGCCTGGTACGCTTCATTGGGACAATTAAACCAATGACGGATAGTAATTCAGGACTGTCTATATTATTATTTAGTGTTATGCCGTGTTGCGATACCTCCTTCTTTAGCCAACATTTCGGATAGCGTTACAGTGTCCAATTCAATCTTAAATCATGTGGCAGTCTATGTACTTCAAAAGCGGGCTCTTTGGTTGCTGAATTTACTTCACATTATTAATATTGTCAAACCATTCATATTTACAGCATCGATGTAAATTACAAACAAACTTGCATAATAACTTGACGAAACTGAACTCAACTTGAACACTAACTTCCTCGCTATCACGGTGGTCATTACTCTAGTTAAGCGTAAATTTACACCTGTAAAATATGGAGCCGTGTGGAACATTATACAGGGCAGCAGGCAGTAGCCCGGAGCCACTTGAAACTATGCTGATAACATCGAATAAATCTCCAGGCCGCGAACATTCCTCATGTTTTATGCCGGGGAAAAGTGATTATACTAAATTGAAGCGGTGCTAGCTACGTGTAGGTGTAATAAGGAAATATCTAATGACCTATCGAATGTGTTAAGAGCACTTTCGAGCACCTTTTGTTGTATTTGATTAATTTAATCCATTACCGAGATATCGCTTGATCTATCTTAAGTTATCGAGAGATGCGTTGTATTGTGTGGAATGTAGATGATGTATCACTCTGCAAATGGATTATGTACGGGATGAAAGCGATCATAAAGAAGATAATTTTACAAGAGTAGGTAACATACACCACACAATAAAAAAGATTTAGAATATTTGTAATACCTAACAGGTAGACATAATTTATTAATCGTTTAACAAAAATATAAGCAGATTGGGTTGATAAAGTTGTTGAACTCCTGGCCATTTTTTTTATTATTACCGTGATGATCCACGATTACGGTATTGCGACGGCAAAAAAAAGGCAATAAACATACGTTCCTTATCACAATAATGCTGCAGCTCTTTCAAAATATGAGGTGCACAATTTACGTGGGTCTGTTTCCTCCATAGGAAAAAAGTAACCATTTTCTTGGATCTCTCTCACACACCGCACCGTGACGTCTCCTTAGACCCCTACAATACTACTAGCCGTTACGATAATTTTGAAAGTGTGAAATATAGTTACAAAGATAATATTGAAGTGCGAGTGAATTCAAAAAAATAAATAAACCTCAAACGTCAATGCACTGATGGTTTTGCTTTTGTTCTTTAACATATAATGCAGCAGCTCTTTCTCACACACTAAACAACAGTCGGAAATAAGACAAATGGTGAGCGTATGTCTGCACCCCCCTTAAAGAAACCATACAATCATTATGATACATCTCCCTCACACATATAAAGAAAATGAAACGCAATTCCCATCGCCGTAGCTGAGCCGTAATAAGATATATCTGTGTCTCATCTTTTGTCTCACCATTATTTTTTTTAAATTTTATTATTTATTTGTAAGAAACAAACAGCTTTTACATAATACATGTACAGTGATAAATATATAATTGTACTGGAGTCAAGCCACAGAGGTTTTTTATGCTAAAGTACATCGGAAATGAAGTTTTATTATCTTATAATTAATTTTGGGTTATAGGAAGGGGAGAGGAAGAGGAATATAGGAAAAGGATAGGAGATGCAGATTATGTAATGAGTAAGAAAGAGCTGCAGCATTATTAGGATAAATAACGTCCATTTTATGCTTTTTTGTGCCGTCACGGAACCGTAATTGTGGATCGTCACGGTAATAATAAATTTTTTAATTTTATTTTTCAATTTTTTTATCGAACACGATACCTGGTTTCTACTGGTTGATGATCAAATTCAAGTCCACGATCAAAATTTAAAATTGTATTATTAGTAGATACCGCAAATGTATGTACCTACATGAAAAAAAAAATTTCAAAGGAAGCAAATACATTGAGGTGTGACATTACCTATCTATTAATTTAAAAAACGCACTTTTAAATAACAACTTTAAAAAGAGCACACTTTTCTTATTGGATTAACATTATTCGAAGCCTCACACTTCTGATTCTTCTTCAAATCTGTCTCTTATCGAGGGATCTTATTTAGAAAGACAAATATTCTAATCAAACCTTTGTACTATTGTTAGTTAAGCTCTGGCGCAAAATTTACACAGCTTTGTATGCCTGTCAAATTCAAGAATAATACCGTATATGAGAATTAATTTCGAGAAACATGGATAGTTGCAACGGTTCCATGCCAACTCAGAATGAAACCTGCTCAGAACCACCTCAGAAAGGTTATTAAAAGCTATGAAAAAATAATTTTAAAATAGCCGGTAACCCTAACCTAACTTAACCTATTTAACCATTTTTTTAATCATCACTCTTAATGACCTTTCTGAGGTGGTTCTGAGTTGGTTTCATTCTGAGTTGGCCGGTCACCAGTTGCAACAAACAAATGGACGAACGCTCGCCTTTCACTTCGAGGGCCAGGGTTCATTCCCAACTGCGCATCACCAGTCAAAAACAGTTCTGTGAAAGTATTGAGTTACATATATTATTATAAGATTAACACTATGACCCGCGCGGCGATGGAGGCTTTTATGCAGTGGGGTTTGGGGTTTGATTGTTGCTTGCGTCAATTCAGTTCCCGGACTGAAAGCTTGATGTTCCCATCAAACAACTGACAGAAATCGTGATGAAGAGAACGTGTTATTTGGAAGCTCCACGGCGGGAAACATCGAGAAACGTGACAACACGTCGAATAATTAAACGATTAAAATTAAAATATTACTCCCTACTTTCAAACAATGATTACATCATAAGCAAGAAGTGGTAATACCCTCAGCTTACAGTTATTTCAAAAGAAGGCGAAAATGTCTACCAATTCGTAAAAAAAAAACACATTTTCCGGTATTATAATATAACAGGTGAGCCAATGAAACAGGACGATTTAAAAAAAAAATAGAGAGTGGAAAGTTAGTTATCATGGATACTTGGTCAGGTGAACAACGCGCATTTATAGTCAAAGCGTATTACCAAAATGGGGAAAGTTTCGTCCGTGCGAGATGAGCTTTGCAACGAGGCGCGAGGCTACAAGAATGTGTGCAACAAAATGGAGGCCACCTTTCGGACAGTATTTAAAAAAAAATTTACTATTCTTCACTTTCACAAAATTTCCATTCGCGTAGATAATTTTTTCAGCAATACATTTTACAAAATATGATTTATTGAATGTTTTAAATTAAAACAAATGACTTTGTATACAGCACAGCACTTGTTTAATCAAAAGTATCAATGTGTTTCAAAACCAATGCTTTCTTCATCATTCAATGAAAATTATTGAAAATAACAATAGACAAACAAGCACCTATAGTGAAAAATATTATACGGACTGGTGATTAATTAGTTAAATGTATCATAAAAAACAATAATCTATACTTAATATTAAATGCGAAAGTGCGTGTGTTTGTTTGTTACGCTTTCACGCCTAAACCACTAAACCGATTTTTTTTAAATATTTCAAAGCTTTATCAGCGAGTAATATAGGATGAATATAATAGTAAGCTCTGGCGTTATGAAATTTGTAGAAATGAAAATGTGTGTATTCATATATTTTAGCGGCAGGCAGGAAAAGTAGGGGGACGGTGAGGTTCGCGGAGAGGGAATAGAAGAGGGAGGGGAAGGCAGGGAAGGTGGAAGGGAACGGGGACGCACGGGAAAGGACAACATGCAGGGATAATCAATGTATTTCTTTGAATGGTATTGCAACGCATGCCGGGTACCAGCTAGTATAAAATAGAAAATAAAAAATATTTTAGAATGTGTAATAATTGCATTTATATATTAAAAACTTTTATAATGTAACCAAAATAATCAAAGAATAAAAAAAGTGAAATTAGGATTATTGAAGGAGAAATTATGTTTTACATTTATACCATTGCTTTCGAGAAAATTATCGCTTGGGTGACCTTAAATTTGATCCTTTTTTACAAAGGAGATGAAAAAACTCCAGTTATTTAAATTCTACGTTAAGACGCACGTTCTTACTTAGCATAAATAAGTTACAATTCTGTCAATAATTTGGAACAATTTAGGTCTGTTAAATATTCGTTTTTCCCTTTCCGATAATTGACTTAATCGAACCATTGAAAATAAGTGCTTGGAGAGAAATAGTATCGCTCAACTGAGCTATTTATTTTCAAAGTCCCAACTGCCGGAATGTCGGAACTATGAACTAAGGCATCTTTGGCATCCCCAATCCCCATTTAGGGAATGTTGAGGCTGAAAAAAATGGGCGAGAAGGTGACAGTTGAAAAATACTTAAGACCAAACAGTGAGATAATGGAGAAAAAAAATCAACCTATTTGTACCGGAGTCTCACACTCGGCTGATTAACATCTTGGTTTTGTAGATAATCCGTGAGGTTATTTTACTTCCAGCTAAGGATCGAAACCAGTTACTGCAGGTAATACGCAGAGTTAAGTTGAAAGTTGAACATAATTTTTCATACCTTGACTCTGTGAACGAACGAGCTATCCGTTTGATAAAATCTCATGTCGGGTGGGAATGCTGTCCTTGTTCCACCTTTATTTCATGGAAGATGCTTCAAGAAACTAGCGTCATTGATCCCTTCGGCACAGGTGCATAGTTTAGAAACACTCCAAACGCGCGGCCAACATTTATACACGATTGATGTTTCGTTCCTCCTACATGGGTCACTTCGAGACCCGTGTTCACTTATTCCTTTCAGCATCCCCAAAGATGGTCTATGTCATCTAAATCTGGTAAAATAATTTTCATCAAGGTAATAATCATGGAATTAATGTTAAAAAAATACAGCATTTATATTTTTTTGTTATTAGTTTTCAGATTTCCAGTAAAAATGTAAAAGGTTAATTTTTAAACTATGTAATGAAAAAAAAATAACTGTAAAACTTTCCGAATTTGCTAAATTCGCATTTGTCATATTGTCAAGCAAATCGTTCAAATCTGTATCTGAATTCGCCCATGGGAGAGCGACCAGCTATCTGAATGTAGTAGCCTCATACCATACACCAATGTATGATACTATAGTCCAAATAAATGGCTCCGGGCAGTTGGGACTAATGTACTGTGTTCATATAAAAAAGCCTCCAGGCGAAGATTAATGCTAAATCACTATTTTCGATTGATTACTACTACGATTTACAATAAAATTACAAAAAATATGCTTTGGATAAATAGAAGCTTTTACCACCGTTTTCATTGAGTAGAAATAAAATAAGATTGTTAATCGGTTTATAACAAAATATAAACTACTACCAAACTACTAAAAACGACTATACTACTATAAACTACTAAAAAAAAGTTTTTTTTTTCATTAGAAATATCTGATCGCACAAAAGAAACAACTTTTTTAAAATATTATTTTATGGTTAAAATTGTTTAAGATAGTTTCCATTCATTAACTTTTTTCTTTCTTATAAAATTATTCACAAAATTAAAAAATTAAAAAAACACTTTTGCGCTTGAAATCGTGACGTCTAGACTCCGTTTGTCAAGCGATTTTTATGCCTATTACTTAGACTCTGAGGATATAAAGCACACTAAAAATATATACCTTTTTGGCTTGTGGCTTTCTCTTTACCGCAAAATGCACTTCGAAAGTGGCTGTAAGCGGCTGAAATCAATTTTTATTGGTGTGATTTTCATGTTGGTTTTTAGGTTTAGATATTTGTTTTAGCCAGCATCTAGCCGCAGGGAAGTTACAAAAGATAAAAGTGAAGTTGTTCCTAAAATCTTACCTGTATTTCTTCTATTCCCATGGGTTATTCTAACTTCTTTCTTTCTAACCATTCGAAGTTAGTTTCAACTTCTATCCGAGTTCAATATTCAGCACGTTCTAAGGTATTCTTAGCTGTTCGTTCGCAATCTTCAATCTACATAATTAATGCTCGTTTAGTTTGGGTTCATTAAGCACAAACGCCGACGCTTCTAATTCTAATAATTGTTTGGCCGTAACTCCAGACAGTTCAGACAGACCGCATCACACGACGCGACGGAGCGTTTCCTTATCCCGACTTGTGGCTCTCGGTTTAACAAAGATGTCGGATACACTAAACTACTTTACACCGTACGGGAGATAATAACATATTGCCAAACTGCTGAACTGTGTACTGAAGAGATAAACAGATAGAAGTGTATTTTGGGGGCGTCCGTGCGTCAAAATAAGCTTAATATTTCATTCAAATCAGTCTGTCCGGAACTCTTAGTGCAAGCAGGAAACTTGTAAATACTAGAGAACCCAAAAAAATTTGTTTTCTTTCTGACCTCTAGACTCTAACCAGATTCTTCTTCTCAAGTCGGTTCCTGATTGCTGAGGATGGTGACCACTACTCCAATTTCCATGGTGGGCTCTTCGTTATCCTGCGTGCGTGGAGAGCTGCGGACAAGGCCGTAGCCAGAGAAAAATTTCGGGGGGGGTTTTGTTTGGTGGAACAGTGTTTATAGAAATACGCAGTCACGGACTAAGGGGGGGGGGGGCGGAGGGGAAGGCCCGCCCGGGCCCCTAGCCTTAAAGCCCCCAGGACACTGTACATTTTTTTTTCATTTTTTTAATTTCATTTACTGAAAAAATCACTTCTTGATGCTCTCACCAAATATTTGAAAGAAATTCGTAGAATTGACGGAGATACAACATTTTATGTGAAATCGTTTGAAACAGTTTGTATATTGAATTATCCTTCAGAAAAACTTTGAACGTGTTTTGACGAACTTTTTAACACGTTTTTCAACCTGTTTGACAACCTATAAAACTATATATATATATATATGATTTGGATGCATCAAGTCTTATACTGTACGAAAATCGTGTGTCTTTGACACCACGTAAGGGAATTTCGATGTCTAAAAAAAAAGAAAAAATGGCGGACCAGCGAATTTTATTTTCGATTTTTGTATGGAAAATTTTCAGCGTCATAAAAATTTCAGGGTCCCTCTAATTGGATTTTCGAACAGTTTAAGACTTGGTGCATGCAAATCAGATATGTATATTAGTTTTTCTAATATGTTGTTAACCAGCCGAGCGATTCCGTATCTTTTGTGGGATCGTGATTGGATAACGGACGTTATCTCCTGTCAGATTTGTGTGTCATATTTACTGACACATATTTTAGTTTAAATCGATTTAAACACGAATTCCTGCAAGTACGCATGATTATTTATTCATTTAATGTACGTAATACATAGAAAAAGCAAATAACGGACACAAAAATTACACAAATCTGACGGGAGATTACGTCCGCTATCTAATAACGATCCCACAAAAAATACGGAATCGCTCGGCTGGTTAAAAAACGTAGTTTCGAGAAAACCGCGTTCGAAGTTTTAAAGGATAATTCAACTTACAAACTATTTAAAACGGTTTCATATAAAATGCTGTATCTCCGTCAATTTTACGAATTTCCTTAAAACATCTAGTGTTAGCATTGTTAACAAATGCATCTTTCAGAAAATGAAATAAAAAATACTTTATTTACAGTGTCCTGGGATCTTAAAGCCTTGATCAATTTGAATCAAGGGAACATGGAGGCGTTCAGAGGCCCCCCAGGACCAGAGGCCCATGTGAACTGAATAAAAAGCTTGTAAAATTACATCAACTTCTAAACTGTCAGAAGCTGATATACTGTCAGAAGCTGCAAGATGATTTGCAACGTTTGAACACGTATTGTAATGCCCATTGTTTGGAAATAAAAATATCTAAGTGGTTCGTCGTGCGCTTCACCAGAAATAAAAACATTTTTATCCACGAATACTCAATTAATCATCAACCATTATCCATTAAATCAGAAATTAAGGACCTAATAGAATATACTTGATAGTAAACTGAATTTCAGTAAACATATCAACCCCATAGTCACTAACGCATCTTCTATGCTTGGTTTCATAACCAGTTCCTGTAAATAATTCAAAGATCTTATTACTTTCAAAATTCTTTACTTCTCATACGTTCGTAGTATGCTTGAATACGCATCTCAAGTGTGGAACCCAGGCTATGTAATACACAAAAGTAGAATTGAAAGTGTTCAAAATAGATTCTTAAGGTACCTCAACTTCCGCTCTTTTTGATCTCATGTTAGTAATGAAGGCTCTGCAAAGTTCTTCAATATACAGACGTTAACTTGCCGAAGCAAAATATCAGATTCGATAATGTTATTTAAAATTACACATAACTTAATCGATAGTCCTGATATTCTTCAACGCCTATCATTCCACGTTCCAAATCGCAACAGTAGACAGTCGCTTACTTTTAATCTCCCTGTTTGCAAGACCAACTCCAAACAGAACTCATTTATCTACTGATCCACACAATTATTACCACATTGACATTTTTAACTCGACTTTACGTGACATAAAACGAAAACTCACTAAGCAACATGACTCAAACTAAAAAGTTCAATGTCCCGTCCTTTGCCTCTTAATCCTAATTCTATGTTTCTCCCCCCCCCCCCTTTCATATATTGTAACAAAAAAAATGTATATATATTTTTTTAATGTAGATATAACTTTGTGGTAATCCATTATAGATAAATTAAACAAAGTAACATTGTTTAATTTAAAAAATAAATTAATTAAGAAAACACCCTTACAATGTCACACTTTATCATTTATTCACTATCATCAGTGGAAAGTTCATAATTGGCATAATTAACTATCTATGTATCTATGTTATTATGTAATCTCAGTTTCGCTGTCAACTTTCCCTAAAATAAAATAAAAATTTAAAAAAAAAAAAAAAAAAAAACTAGGGGGGAGGGGGGGGGGGGGTGGCTCATTCAGCTTTGAGGCCTTGGGCGTCTGACGGGCTTAGTCCGCCATTGGAAATACGTTAAGTTAAAAAAAAATTATAAAAGAAATTAAATGGTATTATGTATAAATCTAATCACATATTTTTATAACTACAAAATTAAATTTAGTCTTTTCTTTGCAACGAGCAAATCAGTTACCTCGTCGGTGTCAATGATTCGACCACCATAACACGGGCATCAGCCCTAGCATGGTGGTCGAAAAATCCATAAATAATGTAAGCATAATATTTATGCCATGAATAAAGTAAAATTTAAAAAATGTCAATTCTGCATTGACTTTCCTGGCCTATGGAATTTCTTAAATAAGTTTTGAGGCGTTTCTTCTTTTTTTATGAATGTTAGAGGAGAGCGCTAACATTTACAGCGCCAAAATCGATGCGAAAATGGTTAATAAAACACGACTCGTTTAAAATAGAGAAAAAATCTCTTGGGGAGCATCTTAAGTATCATTTAAAGAAACATTGTGAATTTTTTCACAAATATAATTTATAAGATAATAGAAACAGACTTGTTTTTAATAATTTTTGGAGCATACTTTGCGATTTTTTTCTATCGAGGGAATTTCATATAATTTGCGTATCGGCTTGGGAAGCATCTAGACATTATCTTAAAAAATAACATATATTTTTTTAAGAACTTAAAAACATCGAATGTTTAAGGGAGAAATGTAAGAAATCGGTAGAAATTCGAGTTGCGGCCCCTTAGGGGGCATCCATTAATTACGTGAGCACAAAATCATATCCCACCGGGAGGGGGGGGGGGGGTCCAGCAAAATCTCAAGTTACTTGGAAAAAATATACGAATTGGCCCAAATTTATCTCACCGAGGGGGAGGGGGGGGGTCTAGATTGGAAGAAAAACTGCTCACGTAATTAATGGATGCCCCCTTAAGACATACATTATGAGGTACATAATAGATTTCCTTGAATCTTATCAACCCATCCTGATTTTCAACGGGTCTCGCACATTGCCGTAATGGTTTTCCATTGTTTTTCAGGAAATTTTTTTCAATATTTACTTCTAAGCACTTAACAGTTCGTTTTGCCGAGGACATGATAAAATTTCCAATTGATGTTTTATTACCAATAGAATTTCGAATAGGCTGAACCTGGCAAGAATGACATAGAGCCAAATTCAACGAATGTGAGCTGCAATGAACGTATAAGGCTTCTGGATGTGACTTACAAATTACTGCCTGCACACCTTTTAAACTTCCTTTCATCGAAGAAGCGCCATCATATCCTTGTCCGATTAAATATTCGCAATCTACACCCAAAATTTTTAATTCAGATAAAATTATATTAGCGAAATACTTTCCTGTTGTATTCTCAACTTTTAAAAAAGGTAAAAAGTTAAAAAATCTTCGGCGCACCGGTCAATTTCGGGGGGGGATCAAACCCCCTCGATCCCCCCCCTGGCTACGGCCTTGGCTGCGGAAACTTATGTACCAGACGCCAGTGATGCTAGGTCACTCCAGCGCATTAGTGAACTTCCTCTATTTCTTTTACCTTCCACTTTGCCAGTGACTATTAGTTTCTCTAAATTGGAGTCCGTTGTTTGGCGAGCAACGTGTCCAAATTATCTTAAGATATGTTTTAGGCAGATAATTGAGAGCCTATTTTTAATGCTTAGCTCTTCCAGGATGGACACATTTGTGCCTCTGGCTGTTTTTGTTTTTGCAATTTTCTTCATCACCATATTTTGAGGAAGTCTATCCGTTTTCTTTTGCTGGCTCTAAGCGTCCATGTTTCCACACCGTAGAGAAATATGGTGAAATCAATTCCCGGACGTTATAAGACTTCAGATAGACTAACGAAATTGATTTCTCTCCATGAAATAATTCTGATATTTGAAAATTTTTGAACAATAGTTATTTATAAAGTAAGAATTTATTCAAAGTAAGACAAAATTGGAGTTCTAAGCAACTTAATATGGATAGAAACTCAGTAAGGGAACTTGTAGGACTACTGACTAATGGAAGATTGCCATCTCTGGAGAAACGTGCACCTGTTGGGAGTGGAAAACCCCGATAGATGTAGGAAATATGAGGAGGTTGAAGATACTCCAATTCATACATGGTACCAATGTTCAGTCCTGGTGAGAACATGGCTCAGATACCTGGGAATACACATTGTGGAAACAGGAGACATAGCCGGATATTCAATGTCAAAAAACTCGCTGAACGTTATTATAATGGGAGATAACACAAACGGCCCTGAGAACTGTCTCCGTTTTATTAATAAAATAAGGTAAAATTGATTTCACTTCGGGTACACCAAAAGCACTTCTATCGGTGGGTAGTTCGGTGGTATTACCAAACTGGCGAACTGTGTGTAGTGTGGTGTGGTGTATGGACTAAGTCGAAACATAATACGGGAGCGAGAGAAACTTTCCAATTAGTTCCCGTGTTACCTTTACGGCGTTGCAATCATAATGCGTGAGCGGGATAGGAGGTTTAGTAATTAAAATGTTGCTGATAGGCGAGTTAAAGCTTTATTAGTCGTTTGGTTGCTGATGAACATCTTTGGTTTTTGTGGTTAATCCATGAGATTATCTTTCTTCGAACCATGGATCCAAACCAATAACTATGGGTAATACGCTATTAGAGTTGAATAGAAAGTCGAGTACAGTTTTTCATACAGTGTGCTTCAATTTTTTTTTTTTTTTTTTTACATTTTAACTCCAGACATATAACTAAATATTACGATACACCTACCAATTTTCCCAATCTTAATACATACAAATGAATCTTTCATTGTTTTTCCTTTGTGCGTTCCTAAACCATTCATTCAATTGCTATGAAACTTTGGAGATTTGATGTGCGCATCTTGATGGTTTCTACATATAATAATGAGCTATGGCGTTATGAAATTATTTCCTGTACAGTTCATCCGTCTGCAATGAAACTTTAGTGAGTTGTTGTGTGCACGCCCGCAAGGTTTCAATAGATAGTGGTGAGCTCTGGCGTTATGAAATTTGTATAAATTTTTTGAAATAAGTGCTGCACGAATTGTTTGAAAAATTAGTTATTTCATATAGTTTAGCGACAGGGAGGGGGAGGGGATTCCGGAGGGTAACGAAGGAGGGGCAGAGGTTTAAGGAGGGTGAAGGGGTAAAGGAGGGGTGGACACGGGGAAGGTAGAAGGGGATGCGAGAAGGGAACGGGCGCAGGAACGGGAACGAATGGGAAAGGACACGCAGGGAGAAATAATTTATTTATTCAAATGGCATTGCAATGCATATCGGGAACACGCCAGTATTTTATATTTCCTTAATTTCGACTGTTGTCATTCTAACAGTTTATACGAATGCAGTTACCTCAAAACCATTCGATATTCGGTAAAATTACCGAGTCGATTTGCATCAGTGAAAATAATGTATCGATTAAATCTTTCCATAGTTACTTCGCGCATATGTTAAATTAATATTAACTAAGCGTAGCCAACTACTTTTACTCAACCCTTCGGCATTTCATCTGTCTGTAAATTTGTGTTAACGTTCTGATCCCAGTTTCGAAAATCTGCTACATCCATTTTACTATTCAAACAAGCCTTCGATATTGTGATACATGTACGGTCCCTTGAAAGTTTCTGGAGGTGTGATATCGGTCGTAAATCGATCTCCTTGTATGACCTCTTTCGTCTTCCAAAACAAGGGGGTTGATCATACAGTAAATGATTGGGAATTGGGAATGAAACACTAAATTACTGATATTGCATATAAATAGTTCAGATAAACTTGCAACAAAAGTGAAATGATTTTGGATGCTGGTTTTTAGAAATGGATAAAATATTTACAAGGAATTGATGACAATAGTTCACAAATGATTTGACACATTTTGCTTTCTCGTGCATCTCGTGAAAGCATGGACAAAATTAAATAAAGAGAATTTTGATGTTTGAGAATAAAGATAAAATGTGACACAGACGTTAAATTGAAAGTAAAAGAGCCCATATACGGAAATGAATCAATATGAATTTAAATATAAAATTACAGGTACAAAAATAAGTTAAATATTTCAAATAGGACGACACAATACTCAACAGAACCTACCAACCTGACTTGAAAGTTCGAAAAAAGAAATGTCATTGATGAATTCCTTCTTTGAAATTTAAAAATTTCCCAGATAATTTATTGATTTATTATACTGCATGATAATATGATTTGAAATATGTGTTGTATAATACAAAATTTTGTTTGAAATTTTAACACATCTGCCAACGACCTACGGTAAAACCTTATTGTACTAAAAATAAACATATTTTCTCAAAATTTAAAACATAGCTTTACTAAATAAAAGAACAGTCTTAGGAAATGAATTTATAATTTTTTGCGGAAATGAGTCAATACGTCTAAAATTTGATTTAAAAACGACATATTTCCGGTTTTGTCTGGTTATTCCTTCTTAACAAACCCCATGATTTCATAGAAAATTTTGGTTCTAATTCATTATATAAGAGAAATTTAGAAACATTCTTTGGACGCGATGTCTACACTCTACAGTTCAGAGAACTACAAGCATAATATGTTTTGAGTATTGGACAAATAACAGTCAGGCTTTAACTCGTAACTTGGATCAAAGCCTTTTCATAAAATAATATGGATACTATCCAAATAGTGGACTAAAATAATACGGGTGCAATGCCTCATTTCCAAGAGAACTTAAAATCATTCAAAGCACAGAGCGGGGCTCGATGGACCGTTCTTTGAAATTTGCACATCTTGTGTACTTTACAAAATACTTTGAATTATATTGAGCGCTAAGCCGAGAGGAGCTCTCAATATCCTGCATTGATCGTCCCATTTGAGCGTGATACTACATCAATTTTACAAGAACAATTTCAGTTTAATAATTCCACGAAAATCGCAGCCAATACATTAATGGCTAAAATTGCGCACTCAGAAGGAAACTTTGGAAGGCAAAATGGCGGCATAAATCCACTTTGGATTCCATTTACCTGGCAGCCATTACACGTTAATGGCATTAATGAAAGGCATAATAACGTTGTGTAAACTGTAATACCGACATCGCGGGAGCCGTGGGATGGAAACTGCATTACCCACCGCAAATGCAGCCGGAAGCCGGGTGCCAAATTACTCATTAGTTGCTTCTTACACAGGTATTTCTACTACCATCACTGACTACATTCAATTTTCATACTCTTGTCTGTCTTCGGGTAAATTGTTTTACTTAGAAGGTGATTTTGCGTGCAATTTGTTGCAATTGGTTGCCCGCACCGTCTATAAAAAAGTATGCAAATATGAGTCAATTTAGAAATATTATAATTTAGAGATCTCGAATGAGTCTCTATAATAATAATAATAATATTTTGACGATTTATATAGCGCCGTTTTTGTGAAAAATCACCTCAAGGGCGCTGTACAAACTTACCATACATGCCTAAAATCTAGAAAGACTACATGCTAGACAAACAATTAAAAACAACTTATGGCTTATATATATATACCTTGAGCTATTTTGTTAGCCCGACCCTCATTTTCAAATTGAATATGTTTTTTGTCTTCTTTTTGTGAGTGCAATTTATGTGGTTTATAATAACAAAGAAACTGTATATAATATTGTGAGGACTTTAAATAAGCGCTTAGTAAGAATAATTTAAAATACTGATTTCGGCTGTGTGTCTGTCCTGCGTAACTCTGGTTCAATGAACTCAATAACTCTGACTTGCTTTGAACTTAAGTAGGTATTATTAAAAAAAATTTAACTGTTCGAAAAATTTATATAAGCGATAAAGTACCTACCTGTAATATACATAATATGGTAACAAAATATGACAGATTACGTTAAAAGAAAATGATCATAATTAATATTTTCAAAATTGTAACTGATATTTCAAGATATCAAAATTTCCAATGATCTGAAATACTAATTTAGATCGTGTGTTTATGTGACGGTGTAACTCTGGTGCAATGAACTCGGATTTGCTTTGAATTTAAGCGTCGTTTTCAAAATAGAAACTGATTGTGTGAAGAATTCAGACAAGCGATAAAGTATTTACTTACCCACAATAAACAGCAAATTATTTGAATTGTCATTTTCAAAATTACAACTTAATTTTTCAAGAATTCAGACTATTATATATTCCGTGATTTTTACAGGTCCGTATTGACGTTCAAATGTTTCTAGATTCCACCGCTTTGGGGAAATTATGAGAATAACATATTGTGTACACAATTAAACCAAACACAACGTCCAACTTCGAACTTATTTAATTGGTTAAAACTTGGATTCAAATAAAACAGTACTGCCAACAACACGCGATCGAAATAATTAATGTCGGAAATCTCGCCTCGGGCAAAAGGCCGAAAAGAAGTAATACAGACCGAATTTTCTGTGGGGTTTCCTTTAACGATTAAAACTTTAATTTGTCCCCTGGAAGTTGTAGGATTTATGACAGGTGTAACAACTTTCTGCCAATGATGCCTTATATTGGAAAAGTTCTGGATCCCTTTCCCACCCCTCTCCCTCCAACCTCCTACGGAACCTTGCGCCCCTCCCCATGACGTCAAGATCTCCTTTTCTTTCGATGGAACGACAAGTCCGATTTGTTATTCCTAAAAACGACCTCTGGACCCCTAAAAACGGTCGATCGATAACTTTCGGTAACTTCTCATCGTTCCCTAACATGACTGTAGATCGCAAACGAATAAATAACAATTCACAATGACTAAGGATGGTTGGTTTAAAAAAAATTAACAATTCATCAATTTTTTAAAGTTTATTTTCACGTTCTATGTTAGTTCTATTCAAGTTCTGCAATTATATCATTAGAGGCCAGTTGCTTCATAAAACTGAAATAATAACAGAACTTTAGGTCAATATATATTCCATTATACGTGAAATCTATTATACTTATCCGAGAGGCTATCTAGGTTACAAACCAGTTCTTAAAACGATTGTTTCCAATGAAAAAGGTAGTTACCTATGATATGGAAAAAATAGTCGAAGAAAATATTGTTAATTCTAAAAAAAATTCAAATATGAGATTGACATGATTGTTATGACGGTTTGATGGAAGGTGGCAATGGCTGAAATGGTAAAATCAAAAGCCCCGGTTAGACGAGAAGTTCTGGGTTCGAGTCTCAGTTGCGATCATTATCTTTTTCTATTTTTCTGAGTCTTGTTCTCTTTCATATTTTCGTTTAGACTATTAGTGTTATCTTCTTCTTCAATGCTATATTACATCGATGGGAATAACCTTCAAAAGTTATAAAAAGAGAGTTGTTCTTATAAAAAAATACATAATTATTCAATTCGGTCAAGTATGTTGGTCTAATATCTCAATTTAACTGTTGTATGAAAGAGGCCACGTAGCCGTTCCTCTTAATATAAATTGAGGACTAACTGAGTGCTCACTCAACTTTAGGCGGTAATGTATACAAACATACCTATATTTTATAAGCCGACCAAAAACCACGAAATAGGAAGAAAATCAACATACCTACCTTTCATTATTTTCATGTTACTTAACATATTATTCGTTCAAGATTGTAGTTCATATTGCATCAAACATTCACAATATAATTTAAAAAAACAAAACATAAGAATTACTGAGCATACAAAGCATAACATAAAAAAAACAATGGCAGAGAAGGTAATAATAAAATACATAAAAAATATTTCGACGGCGTGTGGTCAAGTCAAGTTTAATAATGTCTTCGAAGGGAAATTGGTTGTCACTCGTAAAAAGAAGAGCTTATAATATATGTATTTTTAAAACAACTCAATGCGAAGAACGTTGTCGATGTCGAAAGCCGTTTAAAATTATCCCAGAAACCTTTTAAAATATCGTTGTAGTGTGAGGCAATACGCACGTACTCAGCACAAATCAGTTGGATTCTGGATTGTATTGAACGAGTATGTAGTATCTACGAGTATGTATGGCTTCATTTAACATTTATCAAATAATTCTACATTTTTTGGGAAATTAATGTTTGAAACTCTGTTACTGACCATTTATTTTTATTTATAGTAATTGTATCTTTGTTTGTAAGTTTTTAATCGAGACGTTTTTTAATGTAAATAAGTATTTACCTATCGTATTCTCGTAACCAAATATAACATAAGTTAGGTGCATGTTCCAAGAAAATTTTCTCCTACGGTTAATAATATTGAAATAATGACAAATCTTTTAAACGTTTAAACAAAACTAAATCTTAAAATATAAACAAAGTCGGGTTAGTTACGCCATTTATAACTCGAGAACGGCTGGACCGATTTTTATGACCTTTGATTTGTTGGATTTGTCTCCGCCCCGAATAGCAAAAGAGCTAATTAAAAAATCGAAAAAATTCACGAAAAAATAAATTATGAAAAAAATTCTTTTCCTCATACATTTTTTAATTTTTGAAAGAGCTGCAGGAATATTGTGATAAGTATAATATTGAGTATTGAGTGAATTCCAAAAATTCAAAAACGTCAAATGTCAATGCACTGATTGTTTTCCTTTTGTTCTTAAACATATAATGCTGCCCCTCTTTCTTACAAACTAAGTGTCAATAGTCGAAAATCGGACAAACGGTGAACGTTTGTCTGCACCCCTCCAAAGGAAAAATACAATATTTATAATATATCTCCCTCACACGTACAAAGAAAATAAAACGTAATTCCCGTAAGTAAGTGGAAAAGTAAGAAAATCACAAAAAAAATCGTACACAACACCATCTCTGATACTGACAAAAACAAAACACGGACAGTTGCGCATCGATAATTGCTTCATTGTGTAATTTTTAACATAATAAAAAAACTGAATTTAATTCAGCTAATAAGTTAACACAACAGTTATTGATTCTGAGGCGGTACGAAGTTCACCGGTTCAGCTAGTAATTATTAAAAAATGAACAACCCAATTAATATTAGAGGGAAAATTTTATTGTTTGTCAAAACCAGCGAAAGTATTAAATTAAAGTAGGTATGTATATTAGGTAGAAAGGTTGCACAAAGCACACAGAATATTTAACTAAAACCATAGAATAAAGAACACAAAAAATGCAATGTGAACATGTTTCGTGAACCTAAAATCTGGCCAATCAGGTATTAAGTTTCAAATACAGAAATGTGTTTCATCACCAGAGACAGAGCGAATGAGAGATGGACTAGAACCAGAAAATATTAAGTCATGAACGATATTGGTTACATTTATTCACATCTACATGAAAGACATTTCTAGTGCGCATTACCTATTCAGCGCCTAATACTATAAACAGGAAGGTATTACCGCGAGCCTGACGAAACGCCGCTTGCGGTTGCTTCGTTGCTTTCCCATAATTCGTGGCTTGACTCGCGTTAAACCTACCTGTTAAGGCGCCGTATCCCCGCTCAAAAAGAAGAAGATGGAGAGATAAGTAATTACGAATGTTGGAGAGAATGTGCTAATATTTAAAACGGTAAAATTGAAGCAAAAATTGTGAAAATGCTTAATAAAACACGACTCGTTTAAAATATAGCAAAAATCTCTTGGGGGCGGTCTAAAATAGCATTTAAGGAAACATTGTGAAATTTTTCATACATATAACTTTTAAAATAACTGAAACAGACGTGAAAATAATAATTTTCGGAGCATTTCTACCGAGGTAATTTCATATAATTAGCGTTTCGACGTGGGGAGTGTATAGATATTATCTTCAAAAATAACATATATTTTTTAAGAACTAAAAACTTGAAATGTTTAATGGGGATATGTAAGAAATCGGTAGGAATTCGAGTAGTCAAATAGGTTACAGGATTCAAACGTGCAGTTGCGCGTTACATGACTGTCTAAATAAATTATACTATACTATCCCATTAAATACAAATCTTATCAACATCCAATATTTTACTCCGTTCACACTTGAGGCTAAACACTCCACACGAAATAAGCTCACAGTTTTTATCGATTCAAGAGCTCGATTTGTTACGCAATTAAACCGAATATCAAATCAACATTAAATGGCTCGAACGAGGGCGCTTTTCATTTCAACACTTCCGCTCTTAATCTTAAAAGCTGCCTACAAATCATACGGAGTCTAAACTTTGGCAAGTTTGGCGCTCTTCGCCAGAAAACACACTGCGCTAGAAGCGGCGAGCGAGGAAACTTTAAAGCTCCAGAAGAAGAAGTGTTCTGCGCTACGAAACTTTGCTTTACGTTTTACTCTGTATACGCTATGCGTGAGTATGCTAGAACCTCCCCAGTACTCGAGAGAAATTTCAAAAACTCCAGAGTAAGATTAATTCTAGTGATGCAACAATTCTTATTTATTTTTGTAATTAAAACTTGGGCGGAGAACCAGCAAAACTCAAAAAAAAATACCCACGATGAAATATTTAAATACTTCAATCTTTAAAATGTAACTAACAGATGGCCTCCGTGGTCTAGGCTCTTGACGAACAAAGCGAAAAAAGCGGTTTAAATCCCGACGCGCACAAATAAATTTTATTGATTATTTTGTGTTATTTCACAAATAATTAATTAAAAATAATATATAGTACATTTGCGGCACATTTAATATCGCCCTGGTGTAAGACCACCATTCAGAAATGAAACAATACTTGAAATGGCTTTGACAGTGTTTGATTACCAGATCGGAATACCAAGGTACTTTCCCCGTCTTATTCTTTCTCATCTCCTTCCCCTCCCCAGTAACCTCAGCCTCATAACATATAGGCCACTTGCATGGATTTCATAACGACTTGGAAAAAATCGTGTGGATAGATTTTTTTACTAAGATTACGAAAATGTTAGTAAATTTTTTTAGAAATGTATAGTTTTTTTTTTTTTTTAAATAAATAAATCCATTATGTGAGCTCGTGACGTCACTACATGAAAATGTCCCGTCTCCGATTATGTTCCTGGATCGTGACGTCACTACATGAAAATGTCCCGTCTCCGATTATGTTCCTTTAATTTTGTAAAATTCCACACTGATAATCTTTTTTTATATGGCAACACTTTGATTTCCGGCGAATTTTTGAATTTGCGTTTAACGTTCACTAGATTTATTGTTTGTTCTATGCGAACTTATCCTTTGGTTTGATTTTTTGATAAAGATGGCGGTGTTTTTACAGCTGTTACGAAGAGAACCCCGTACAATTTATTGCTATTCGTGTGGAAAACTTTTTTTTTTTAAATGATTTTGACTATGTAATTATTGTTTTTTCGCACCCATAAAATTATGTCCCGTCTTTCCGGTTTATAAAAAATGGTCTGATTTTTCGGATTGAAATTTTCAAAAAATCGCCAGGGTTTCAAAAATACGACTAACAAAAAAATTAAAAATACTGAATGTCTTAGAATATTTACCTAAACTGGATTTTTTTTTTTAATGTGATACAAGTGGCCTATTGGGGATACCATCGTCACACTGGTTCCACACGGGAGCAATGGGAACTCTTATGTGGTATTCACATAAAAAATAATATATAAAATAAAACTTAATGTGAGAAACAGAATATAAATAAAATATTAAACATGTATATTAGAAACATGCAACAGAAATACAACATTTTTCAACACTCTCTCTTGCATGATGTGACCTCTGTATAACGAAAATGGTATGATCAACGAATTTGATGTTTTCTCAAACTCACCTAAAAAAATTAAAAAAAAACCTTCAACTGTATGTTTACTTTAAAAAAATATATTTTAATTAAATTTGCGCTTGTTACCATTATATTTATATTTTTCTCCACTTTATAGAGTAATATAAATATTCAATACCGAACGCATTATTACAATGTCACCATTCACAAACAAATTATCTAGCAAACTCGCCAATTCCTAGCCTACACAGTTTAGCAAACGAATTCACCAATTATGTACATTTTTAATGTAACAAATTCTACGTTCAAAGCATTCGTAAATAATTTCTTTTGTGTCAAGATATTATTATGATAATTTCAGTTTATTTTATTAATTTTAGTGTCAATTAACCTCTTTAATGAAAAACATTATTTTTGAAACCTATTGTTTATTTCTAACCCTAGGGTAAAAAAAAAACATAAGTAAACACGGAAAAAAGAGTAAGTAAAATAAAATAAATTTAATGTATTCATGACCTTGCTTTTATTTTGATTCTACGAAAAAGGAATCATTAATCTGAATGTTCCTAATGATTATATTGACAAAACGAGTGCAGTAATATGCATTCAACAGAATGTTTTTAATAATTTTGAAAGCGAGTTTATTATCCGTCAAAGTGACAGAATGGCGGTAATAACTGCGTGTTGCTTATTTGCATAATTATCGATGCCGACACTAATTCTTTTGAATGCATATTTATCACCAATAAACTTGTACAATCAAAAAGGCAACTAATGTAGATATACTCACAAAGCTCTCAGTACGTGTAAAAAAATGTTTTCCTATTGAAACACTAAGGTGAGATCGAATAAGAAACTTAATTATTTTTTTATTAAAGACAAATAACTTTGTGTACAAAGTTATTTTTCTTTTAATAAAATAAATAATGCCGTCACAAAGAAAAAACCTTTCGGAAGAAGTTTTCTTCGAAAAATTAAGAAACCTTAACTTTTATTTAGAAAGTTCGAAAATATTTACAGCAAAAACATGAATTTTCTCGTTATCATCTGTTGTTAGGATGCATCGGAATCGTAATAATAATAATTGGCTAATTTGTAGAGCTCTGTTTTTTGTGAAAAATCAACTTAAGGGCGCTGTACAATTTATTATGAATTCTTAGGCTCTATCTAATTTAATTATTTACAAACAGATACAAAAAACACTTTTTATTAAAATAAAAAACATATGTACCTGGCAGGTCACTTACTTATGCTTGGAGAAGATACGGCGTTTCACGCGGAAAACATTATATTTAAAAACACTGGAAATTACATGATTTAATAATTAAAATGTGTGGTCCAGTCCTTGGCTGAGTTGGAGTTCAATTCCCCGGTTAGCCGAGTCCTCCATCATGACACAAGCAATATTTTCCGCTGACTGTGGTGTGTTAGTAGGAGATTTTCAAATTAACAGGTTATCCGTAACCCTGGAATGTTTGTCTTTCTTTAAAAAACAAAAAATATATCATTTACAAAATAATGAAAAATAGCATTTAACAGTTATTTTGTTTAGCTATATTATTTTTAGATACTTCATTGATATGGAAGAGACGTCTAACACAGAAAGTTTTATATCCTCTTTCTCAGTTTACGACGCATCCTTTATGCAGAGGCATGCATGCAAGCAAAGACGAGTTCCCATTTTAAACTCTAGTTAAATACCATTCTAAAAATGCGGCGGAATTCATATTTACCCGACGAACTTCGGGCACGATCCTCCAGTAGGTATAATATTCTCGGAATAAAATAGTTGGGTTAAAATTTATGCAATCTTCCGGCGAGGAGGTGGGTTCCTCGGTCTTGGAAAATAGGCAGGAAAAGTTTGGGCACCGGGAGAGCGAACGATGTCGCTTTTCAAGAAACTTGGCCAATCATTTATCCGGGAAGGCGTGATTTATGGCAGGTATCAATTTTTAATTCAAATTTTATGGAACGCGGCGAGGAAAAAAAAGCGCGCGTTGAGAAACCAATAACAGAATGTTTGACAAGATGGCGGAAACCATCGATATCAACATTAATTTATTGTCGGTGGTTAAAAATGATGATGGGTGAAATTGGTGAAAATGTAACGGAGTCATCGGATAATATTTTACGACTCTTGTAATAATGTAGATATTATATTTCGGAAAGGTGATATTTCAATCATTTATAAAAACGCGAATGTGTCCGATCTTGACAAGAAATTTATGATATACGATATTATATCTGTGGAAGATCTGAGAAAAAAAGAACTGGCGAACATATTGTTTTAAATGTGGATGGGGTGAACCTAGGTTAGGTATTATCAATCTAAATTTTTCCGAAGATATACGCAGAGGTACTTCTTCATATACCTACAAACCTTGTTTGTTGCTTGGTTTTTAATGTTATCACTATCACTGATAACCCTGGCAAATCAAGTATTTTGAAATGTAGGTACTTATGTTAGTTTTAAGTCTCTCACTTTAAGTCACCGTTGTAAATATGTCACTAAGCCACTAGCTTTAAGTCAACTATTATAAGTCTTAGTTATAAGTCACTAGCTATAAGTCTTAGATATAAGCAACTAGCTATAAGTCTTAGATATATATTATATCACTTGGTAAAATTACAAATCTTAGTTATACCAATTGTATTATATATTTACTTGTACAGCACCCTTGAGGTGATTTCTCAAAAAAACGGCGCTATATAAATTAGCAAATTATTATTAAAGCGTGGTTTTACAACCACTCTTGTACAGTGTTCAGAATACCGGTGAATTAATGTCGGTAAATTAATAATTAATAATCCTTCGCTGTCCTACTTCCTTGTCGGTTTTAGGTCGTAGTCATTTATTTATAGAAGACCTAAAATACGCTCACGGCCCCTTGTACCCCATGAACTATATTTAGGCCATAAACCCCCTGATAATAACGCAGTTGGCCTACAACCTACAATGGGGTTGATTAGCTCGTACAGCGTAAGTGCCTTTCAGATTGTATTTCTAAATGGCACTACAATAATTGTTAAATTATTAAAATAAGTACCTACAACCCCAACGCAATTAAAAAGAAATCTTGTTTCAATTTCTTTTGAAATATGAATGAAATGGAAATGTCGCATCCATTTGGTGTTGATCATAGAAAAGAGAATATAACACTAGAAGTGACTTCTATACAAATTTGATTGTTTCATTTAGCCCAACCCCGTTCCGTCTCACTTACACTTTCCTGAAATTGTAGATCTAAATCCCATTTTAATTGTTATGTAATTTATAATTAACGCGTTATGTCATTCTCGAATTGAATATGGAATCATAGGATGGGTATCTGCTATACATACGTACCTACACAACCTGAATACGATTCAAAAAGGAATCATAAAGACCATATTGAAAGTACCAATTAGAACGCCTTCAATTAAATTTTTCAATAGCTTCGACGTACCAAATGTACAGCAAATATATCCCAAAAATATATTATTGAAGCTTTTCAAAAATAATGAATCCTCTACTAGACCATGTATGCATAACACTAGATCGAATAAAAACGTTATAAAAAATATTCCAAGTTATAAAACCACATTCGGACAAACAAACTATACATACTTTGCAACAAAACTCCGTAACATCCTTCCCCAAGACATAAAACTAATAAAAAAATCCTAATGAATACAAATCAAGAATAAAAATATGGCTAAAAGAGGTCAACGAAAAACCTTAATGAAGGCACTAAAAACGACATAGAAGACAAATAAACCATATTTAAATAACTTTAGTCCGCCTCGGCACAGGACCCCCTAGTGAGGAGGACTAAGAAATACAATATTTTATACTTAATTTCACCATTATATTTTGTATGTAACAATTATTTTATATAGTCGCTAAAATAAAAATAATAAAAAAATAATTTACGAAAAGACATTTTATTTGTAAATATATGCCCAAATTGGGAAAACGGCTTTTGAAATTAGACCCCAAGCCTTTGGGTTACGCCCGTAAAAATGATGATTTTTCGCAAATTTCACTTTTTGCAGATTTTTTTATTGATTAATCGGGGAGCCGGCTAAAGGGCGCGGACTCCGGGTTTCGTATGTGGTTAGGCCGATAGCCATGCACATTGTCATTGGGACTGCCTGGTGGTTTGTAGAATACCTTCTCTGAATATTTTCTTTTTATGCATTTTATTTTCTCTCTGTTATTATTGTAAATACTTGCATTATATTAATACTGTTATTTTTTTCGTTATTTCTCTTATTCCAGGCTTCCTCAACCGGGCGCAGCTCTTATTTTTCTTTTTATTTACTAAAACTTTTATCTGTATATATTTTTCTCTATAGATTTCAGAAGAATTATGCCACGGGCTGCCACATTTATTATTCTTTTGTATTTTGTTAATGTAAGTACTTGCATACTGCTTTCTAACCTCGTATGCATGGACGTTGGAGGGTCTAGAGTCGTTCAAATAAATGTAGCTTCGTTCAATAAAATAGAGTCTTGACGTGTGCGGTGAAGGAGGAAACCATATGTTTCCTTATAACGCCGTTAAGAAAGTTGTTGGGTCCCCTCCAATGATTCCTCTAAAGACCAAAGTTGTTAGTAAGAATTCAAAATTTAAATCGGTTCGGCGGAACAGGGCCTGAGAAAACGACTTGAAATTCGACCCCAAGTCTTACAATGTGCCCGTAAAAATAATGATTTTTCCACAAATTTTAATATATAATATAAATTAAAATTTGTGGATAATTACTGAAATCGTTAACTTGAGTTGCGCCGTGAGAGAAGCTCGGTTGCCAACCAATTTGCAACCCGCAGTTGCCAACCAATTTTAGTTTAGTTTCGGTTTCTCCATGAGCGAAGGGCCTTAGAGTTTAGTTTCTTTTGAAATCCTCGTAAATAATAAGAAAATACTTGATTTGATAAACGACTTATCTAACTGGCATAACACCTACGAAAACTTTTCCAAAAAACTAAAACTACTATAACATAAATAAGTTTAAAGAATTTAATGTAAAAATTTTAGCAAACATTTAAAACAACGTAATTTTAATACATTACAAAAAACCGCCTGAAAAACTTTATCCCACAGGGTTTTCTCCCCTACAAAGTGCTTCTTAAAAATAAATATACTCCCAAAGATATACCCGGAAGGTGAGTAGATACTTTTCTAATAACTACACACGTATTTTATTTAAACATAAACAAGCTTGCTGGGAACTCAGTGATATAGAACATAATATTGTAAGAATTGCCTGCGAAAACAGTCGGCGAAGAAATGAAAATTAGTTTTTTCATACTCGTGGCATAAATTTCCTGAGGAGCTGTGGTCTGTTATTTTTGGGCAGGAGCAATGTGATATGTCCTACAAATTATGGCCAGTTTATAAGAAGACTGAACCGTCAAGGTATTCAAGGGCACTTGGCCACTTGGAATTGTTGCTCACACCGTTAGCACCCGGTCGTTTGATCAGATTTGCTTGCAGGTGAGTTTATAGAAAAAACTTATTTTACATAAGCTCCACACAGGAGGCCCTGATGAAAATAATTTCTCTCAGGGCTTTTGTGGTATCTTAGGCGATATTCTGTGAAGAGTTTTTTTATGAAAAGGAAGAAGATGAAGTTCTGAGAAGGAAATAGGTATGAGTGGTGGGTAGAAATCTTGGTTTCAGTGTGTCCAAGAGTGACGGACGTATGAATCCATCCCTTCAACTGCGGTGCAATGTGATGGGTCAAAGGAATCTGGCTGGCGAGGTCAAAAGACCTCCTCAACCAGTCTCTCTCGATCCGTCCAGCCACGCAGCAGGTGGTCAGACACATCGGCCGCCAAGACCTTCGTTAAACCTCACCCCATGAACCTGGGCACCCCTTGTAGGTCATCAAACGCATCGAACCAGTTGGGGTCAACTATAACCAATAAATGGTTTCCGGGGCGCCGGTAGCCATACCCGCCTCCCAAAATATCATTTTTTTAAACTTGCCTATTATCCTAAAATTTCAAAATAACCCTGAACAATGGCTACCCCTTTCTGACCCTTCTGTTTTTACCTCCAAAACTTTGTTTTCCCTCCAATAATTCATCTGTCAAAGCGACTCCCTTTACTTTATCACACTTTAAAGTAAGAACGCATTCCAATTTAAGGAAAATTTACAGCGAAAATACCTACCCCAATTTTGGAAAGTAGGAATTTATCATTTGCGGCGGTACAAAAATGAAACTTGTAATTTTCATTTACATTAATCATTTGTGGAAAAAAATAGAGTGCAATTCACAAGTGGTAGTAGAAGGGAAACCTTCAGAAAATTAAAGTAGACAAGGTGGCGACACTACGAAGCACTTTTTTATCAATGTGAAGGATGAATTTTTCATATTTTTTATCGAATTCCAGTGCACATTTTCCTATATATTTGGTCATCTTATTAGTATTTGTGATTTTTTCTACGGAGTCGCTAGATGTCGTTTTCTTTTGTGTTTTCTATGCCTGTTCATTTTAGAGTGGTTTGAAGATTAAATATTGATTTTAAAAAAATGTTTTTTTTTTTTTTTTGGATTTAATAAGATTCGATCCTTGGTCTCTGAATGTCTGGCCGCTAAGATTTGTCAGGCGCTTTAAACCACTGCACTAAAGACTTACGTGTGACCGTGGATTTATCATATTATATTGGAACCGAGTACACGTGCAATAAATAAATATTTTATTTATAGATGTATGTGTTAGTCTCTTTTTAGTGTCGCTCACTTCCATTTCATTGAGTTTCAAATCACAACGGTGCTAAAGAAGTTTTCACTTCAAAAATATTTTGATATTAATAATAATAATAATAATTTATTGTTTTCCTTTCTTAGTAACATATAGAGATAATGATCTAGATCTAGATCTAGAGATAATGATCCTCACTGGGATCTTTCGTGCTGAGGATTTCATTTATATAATATTATTAAACGTCAGTAATTTTTAAGTTGATGTGCCCATGTTTAATTAAAAAAATAGGTAATTAACTCAATTAACTTATATCTCTTATATCAGTTTGAAATGCAATAAAATTAATTTTGAAAATCAATTCCATATAGCGCGGCCATGTGAGCAAATTGCCTAACAGTGATTTTTATTATACAACTGTATCGTATTATATCTTCAATTGGAACATTAATTCGGGTAAGCAGAAAGGGGATTCGGGAGAATGGTTGGAGAAATTCGAGGTGAATTAAATCGTACAATCCGTTACAAGCCCACGGAGAGTTATTAGAGGAAGAAATTTCTCATATTTTATGGGTAAAAGAAAAGGCAAGCGAAATTATTGCGCGGTTTCAAAATTCGTTCCATTTGAACTTTGGGACTCATACGAGTATCATATTACTTTGGTTGTCAGAATTTTGGGACGAAACCAAAAGCTTTGCGTATTAAAAAACGCCTATTTAATTTATTTATTTATTTGTTTCTTTACATGGTATCTAGGTCTAATTTTAACAATTCAATTTATAACCTCACTAGGTCAAGCCTGTATTGAGGTTAGCAACTCTACAATTTAACAAAATCACACAATTTTTTTTTAAAGAAAGACAAACATTCCCGGGTTACGAATAACCCAACAATGTTTAAAAAATCTCCTACTACCACCACAGAAAGCCGAAAATGTTGCTTGTGTTATGATGCTTGTATTATGATGGACTTAGCCGGCCGAAGAATCGAACACGCGACGCTCGGGTGGGACCCAAGCGCTATGCCCATATAGTTATTGAAGAACAATATTGTTCGTATAAAATGGATCTTAGAATATATAAATGACTAACTAACTAACTAACCATCACGCCGTTTCCCCTCAGGGGTAGACAGAGAGGACAGACCGTCATTCGTACATCGTCTCATACACGCTCTTCTATTATTCCGACTTTTCACATGGCCCGACTCAAGTGTCTGATTCACTTGGTCGTGCCATGTCTTCCTTACAGATGCATGTCCGCTTACACCAGCCTTACATTCTTTGCGAATCTTTACATTTTTCACACGGATGGGATCTCATTTCTACAGCATTATGTCTACTTTCATCCTTCCTCCAACAGTTCCATGAATCACTGCCATACATCAGAATGAGTACCAGCACTCCATTATGGAGGGCTAACTTCGCTTCTTTGGACAGTTTTCTGTTGGCGTCAACGGCGTTCAGTCCTCCATTAATGGAGTTGCCTGCATTTACCCTTCTTTCGAAATCTCTATCAGCCTTTCCATCTCTCGTAAATATATAAATGCAAGCGCAAAACTGAATTCTAATACGTAATTTAGTATTAAAATACGATATTTTAATGAAGATATCGAGATTAAATTCTTCATCTACAAGTGTAGGCATGTTCATAAGTATTTTAGATTGACTTAACGAAATTAGTGCCTCAACACAGGCTAGCCTATTGAGGCGGGTTATAAGAATCCTCAAAATTTGTATACTTTGATCTACCTGTTCATATGCATATTATTATCTGTTTGTTAACTTTTTGCACGAATGTAATCTATAAACCGTTGCAAATATCTACACTGAAAATGTACTTTCTTTTTAAAATGTTGCAAATTTCAATGAATAAAGATACATTATTATTATATTATATCTTAACACGAAAACGCATAACATTGGATTTCTTGGAAGTAATAATAAAAATCCCACGGTGGTCTACGTGTGGAAGCAATTTTACTTTTACAAATCGTTTATATAATTTACATAAGTTTAAAAATGACTTACCAATAATGTGAACATTCTTAGTTACTGAGTTATTCAAGACACCATAGAGTCAGTTTTGATATATTAGCTGCTACATACCTAAAAAGAAACGAAAAAAAACATTAAAATTTATCCTTTAAAAAAGCTATAAAACATCTTTAAAAACCGGCAATCAATTGGAATATATGGATTATTTTAGAAGATTTTGAGAAAACATTGTTGATTACAAAGACAAGCTAAGAAAATAGACGTACATAACATATGGTGTAGGTGTTAGGAAGTCAAATAGCAGAACGCACACAAATTCATTCCATGCAGCCACAAAGGTGATTTAGTTTGGGTGGCGGGTATTAGTACCGCCGCCCCGGGAACCACTTATTGGATAACCAACACATAGGTCACCCCAAGTGGTTCACTACGTTTGGTGACTTAGTAGGGGTGCGCGGGTTCAAGGGGTGAGGTTTGTCCGGGTATTGGCGGCGGTTGCATAGCAGCTAACCAGCTAACCAGCTGCATAGCAGGCCGGATCGGGAGAGAATGGTTGAGGGAGTCCCTTTGACTACTACAGCCGTGCTCTCTCGCAACATCGCCTTGCACCGCAGTGAGAGGAATGGATTCATACATCCTTCACTCCTGGACACACTGATCCCAATATTCCTACCCACCCTTCATACCCCTTTCCTTTCCATAACTTTCTTTCCTTCCTTTCCTAAAAATACCCTTCACACATCATCCCCAATATGTAGGTCCTGGGGGGAATTATTTTCATCAGGGTATCCTGTGTGGAGCTAACGTAAAAAAAAGAGTAAGTCGCTCTCGAGATGACAATTCAAAAAACGACTTTAAAAAAAATCCTAACATCGTAAATCCACAGATAATCCTTATTTTTCTCTAATTGTGGCCACCGTGTGATATAGTTTGTATCTTATACATATAACATGGTAACTTTACTCCTGACGGGTAACTATTCGGAAAAGTCTAAAGGGGGTTTCCCTTGGGTGTTGAAATTTTGTAAATTATTTCCACTCTGCCAAAAGTCACGGAGAAACTGTCAAAGTTTCTGTGAGAAAAGTAATCAAGCTCGTAAAATAAAACAAACGGTGTAGGTTCAAGTACTTTCATATTTTTCCATATTTCAATTACTTGGATTTTCAAGGTTATTTTCACTCGGACATTAACAGCTTAGAAATGAACCAAAAAAGCTTCCAGAATATCTTTCGAAAGAATTATTCTTTCGCATTTCAGTTCGGTCAAATCATGTGTTTTTATTCTTCGCCAAGTTTCGTATATATTATTATCTGACATTAAGTCTACTGAAAGAAAAAAATCGTGACAGCAAAAAACTTACAGTTCCGAAACAAATAAACCATTTCTGTGCAAAGTATGGCAAAACTCGAAATTGTTAGTCAGGTCACGTCTGAGAGAGAAATGATGATATCAAAATAGTTGTGAACTAGATGGGTCCCTTTAATAATGCTTTTCTTAGTGTACGTTTCGAAAAACGACGGGAACAAAGTGATCGGTAAATAATCTATTTTTTAAAGTAAAAGCCTGATTATATTAATGGGTCATAGCGGACGACTTAAGCGAATCTATGACTTGATCTGATGTTCAAATGCTCGAAGCTTTTGTGTATCCTCCCTCCTAAATTATAATCACTCTTTTCTCTCCCACAGTATCCCAAAATAAAGTGTAGACCTTTGTGTTTTCTCCCTCCTACAACACGGGTCTCTTCGATACTCATGTTCACTCTTTCCTAATCTCAAAAAGATCCTCCACATAGTATTCCCAAAGCTGACATTGGCCCTGAGGGAAATTATTTTCCTCGGGGACTTCTTTATGAACTTTGTAAAAATCGTCAATGATGTAATGTTTGGAATAGACCAAATTTCATTCCAATGCTGAATTTTTTTTTAATCGACGTATGACAAAACATTCATGAAATAGTTAAGTCAGAAAAGCTCAGAAAATCAACCATCAACAATAATTTAACAAATTTTGCAGAATGTAGCAGAAAGTATTGAAATAATAAAAGTTTATTTAAAAAAGGAAACCTTTTGGGAAAATCTTACCGAAACGAATTTCACGTACGAGCTCTTTATCCGACTGAAAGGATATCGTTGCAAAGACCTTATTATGATTATATCGTACGAAGTTGGATCATGATTAATATGCCTTTGAAAATAAAATGTGAACGACATTCTCAGAATTCCGTCAGACTTGTTTATAGGTTCAATAATGTAATAATTGGCCTCGATCCCGAATCCAATGCCATCAACATTTTGATGAAATGCCCTAATTTTTATTTGCGCATTTTATTTATCGTTCTCTCTATGCTTACTGTCCGTAGCGTTGCTAAATTTATTCCATAAGTCACGTATGAAAGTAAATACTTAATCAATATTGTAATAAAAGAAGCTGGAGATGAATAAGGTCGGGCAAATAAGTCTTAGATTAAAACTTTCGTATTATATTACAATCCAACAACATGGCTTCCATTTATTACTCACCATTTATACACGTATGACAAAAGCTATTTTTTCTTCATCGATGTTCATAATTTTATTTTGTATTAATTCATTAATGAAATTGTAAAAATGTTTTCAGGGCGATCAGGGGATCAAAATAGGTGCCCATTTATCTTTTACAGTTTCTGAGAATCTTCTGAGGTCATGTTTTTGATAGCTGTCATAAAAAGCCTCGCGATCCCCTTTTCAAATTCAACAGTGCCGCGATCAGGTGCGAGCTGAGAAAGCTCCGACAAATCAAAACGAACAGAGGTTTTATTACCATTCAGGACACAGAAAACTGGTTTGGCATTCGGAATATCCTTGCGTCAAATGACCAAGGATTGCGGACTATCACGTATTTGATTTGGTGTCTTCACTTTGGCTTTACGAGCTAGTTCAAGATTATACTAAGTTTTAATTGGAATGACACTACTATTGAGGGGAAAGCGACAATAGCTGCAGAAATTTCTAAGAGTTTGAAGAAATATTGATTCATCAATGATGCCAATATCCTGTCTCGATGACAAGAAGACGCAGATACCTCGGGAGTCGTATTATGAAAGTAGGAGACATCACTTAACATTATAACACTCTGTGATAAGTATGTATTGTACGATTCTAGAGCCCTAAAGTTAAATCAACTTCACACAAGAGACCCCAAGAAAAATATTTCTTTTAATGAGCGAAAGGAGTAGGTCTTGAAGAGACCGATTTTGATGAAGGGAGAAAACACAGAGACCGGCAAATACAGCCGAGTTGTAGAAGCGACCCGTCCTAACAAATGTCAACCATGTACATATTTGGCCGCGCGTTTGGCGTGTTTCCCGGCTATACAATGGGGCCGAAGGGATCAATGACGCTAGTTCCTCGGAGCATCTTCCATTGTAATACCGCTAGAACAAGGACAGCACACCTACTTGACGCCTGTGCTCTAAAGATTGTAATCCGTGGATAGGGGAATGTTAAGATAGGGGAATCTATAAAACGGATCAATCGTCTCTGCGCAGTGTCAAGGGTATTTTCAGGTATTTTGGGGCTCCAGACCAGAGAAGACTGCAAATTCGACAGTGGGGCGCTCCTGCGATTTGTACATGGTCAGCAGTTGTGTACTATGTAAGTATAAGTATCTGCAGGCCCTGTGCCCTCAGTTTTTGGGAGGCTAACTTGACTCCGGCTTCGATGGAGCCCTCGTGTCTGAACTGATCGCTTACAGTTACACACCAAGCATATCAATGGAAGGCATGTTGGGAAGATATTTTCGAGTATCAAAAATGTATGCATCAGAAAGCAATAATCCCTCAAATAGTTGATTTTTTTTTCATCAGAACATCGTTGTTAAAAAGCCACATATGTATATTATACCAATTGGAAAGGGCCCCATTACCTACTGATCCTGGGTCCTAATCTGAATTAACTGGATGCTGCCTTTGCTTTATACTAAGGTGTAAGTACATTGTTTTTATACACTCAGAAAAGTTTGCATAACAATATATTGAATAGACCTTTATATGAAAGGGTACCGTAGGATGATGGAGGTAGTATATTAGTTAAGGTAACATCCATGGGATACCATTCTGTCACAAAAAATACACGTTTATTCTGCCTTAGTCAACCCTTCTGACATTTCCCGTAATATAATTTATTCCGAGCCTTGTATGTGGAAATAAAATTTGAAAGGATGGGCCATTTTCGAGAAGAGGGGAGATGTATCCTTCATAAACAAACCCTTTCCTTTGACGAACAATCCTACAATGCCCGGACAGCCTAAAGCTTGCGAAATGCAGCTTTTACACAGCGGAAATAATGACAAATTGAGTTTAACCGAAACACTATTGAGCTATTTTACAAATTTGCCGCAAATAACTTTCACCTAGAAATAAATACGATTTGCCTTTGTTTCTTATTTACAAAAAGCTTCACGAAATCACGTACGTATTAAACATAAATAAATACATTATTTTCAAATTGGATTCTTATTTTGAAGGTGATGCTTAAATATTTTACCAAAAGCGTAGCGTGCCCTATGGCAACCCACCCCCAAGGCTCGAAATCAATTTAAAATAAATAGATAACCGCGAAAAATGTCATAAACCGCGTAACACTTCAGTTCTGAATGGAGCTTTATAACAAGATCACTTTAGGCAACATTATGTTTGGCAAGTCAACGAAGCTCAAAGATAATTTAACATTTTGATATTTCGAGACAACACCCGAAATTAAACCGGTTCAAGTCAAAAACCGACAACTAGTTCTATATACGAGCACAGCCGCTAGTACTGATCATACTTACTACCATAGTTTATTTTGATAGAATTCAAAACTAGAATTTCGCGTTGCGTGCAATATTACAAGAAATACGTTTGTGCATTAACGATAATGATGGCAAAGGGCGCAACTTCCTCCCGAGAATTAAATGCTTTCGCCAAATATAGCTCACATTGTAACGTTCTCCTTAGAAAGCGCTGCTCGTACAGCAATGTTTACAGTAACTGAACAGGAGATTTCCAGGCCATTAGAGCCAGGAGACATTAATTCCAGCTGATATTTCACGGTGATATCAACAACGTTAATGGTATACCGTATTCGAGTACAGGGTACAGGGGTAGCAAATATATTGGAACACTCACCCCGAAAGTCAAATTTGAAGACAAGTACTTTGAAATGTATGTTATTTGTAACTCTAAGAAGACTGGATGGCGCAGAAATACTACTTTTGTTGCTTAGAACTGAAGTCATTAAATCTTCCGCAATTTATGTGGTGAATTTACTCGTCGGTACAGTACAAATTGTACGAAAAGATCCGATAAAGAACTGGTAATCAATTTTTGAGTCTCTGGAAGTTGCCATCGAATTTTCACATCCTTGCGAAATAGTTGGACGTAGAAAAGAGATCATACTGGTCACTCACATCAAATAATATTGAGATATCTCACTTCATAACGATTGTCACAGAAGATCATTATCAAATTATGTTATGAAATTCAACTGCCATGTAACATGTAGATAACTAATACAATGACAGTCTTGAGTGTGGCTGTAAGAAATAGCGAAATATAATAAAGAGATTTTGTATTTGACGAAACATAAAAACCACGTAATCATATTCTACCCCACGTTTCCTTTTTGAAACCTTATAAACCGTAAGAGAGTAAAAGTTTGCAAGTTCAAAGAAACGAAAACTAATATTAAATTCAATTCGCAAACAATATTTTATTTTATTATTCAATCAAAAAACTGGGGAAAGCTAAAAGAAAAAATCATCGGGTATTGTATTTGTTTAACAAACAATATTTTGTGATATTTCAGCAATTGTTGGCCTTTGCTGCTCTAAGAAAATGTAAACCATTACACGGCAAAAATACGCGTTTCAGATATGTACCTTCGAGAATTTATTGTTAAATCCAGAAAGTAGGTTAAATAATATGTTTTACCATTTTTTTTTACATTCCTTTCTGCTGTGGAAGGAAGTTAGAGAATGTAACATATATTCGCATTTGGTACGGTTACTGATCAAGAGATTTATTTAATATTCGTTTATTGGCTGGTGATCAGCCGAACGCATGATCCCTAGGAGAGCTTTAATAACGATGTGATAATACCAAAGCTTTAAGAGATTGATGTTGGTGAGAATTCACCATGTAATCTGTAATAAAAGTATATCAATCAATGCCATGCTTGGGGAAAAACCGTTCGTCAGAAACGATTATTAGATTGATAACGTACTCAATAATCGTATATCAATGTCTATACGTCAAACGAGAAAGCAATAGATTTTAAGATTTATTGTTTTTTAGACGCCAACTTCCTTTATACTTTATTTTTTACTCTATATTTTCTCCTCCCCTTCCATATCGGAGGTTAGCTATTCAACCTCAATACTTATGCAAATCTACAGTTTTATCCAAAAATGGATGAATTTTTGCAAACTTCATCTTCAAAACAAATGGAAGATCACTGTAATCACATTTCGGAAAACTATGTGTGACTCCGGAACACCTCAACTAGTGCTACATAAAAATTCAAGCTTAGCATTAGCACCAAAGAAGAAGAAGATTCTATTCTCTTTAATTATTTTTTTAAGATTTTTATCCAAATTTACCGAGGTGAAAGGTTCCTACCCTCGACTATAGTTCGTCATAATTCAGATTAGAGAGCGATAGAGAAAGGTGAGTACCAACAAAACTATATGCTTATGCTACTTCAAGCAACGTTTAAATTTTGAAATCAAGTCTTTCACAGGGCGTGACTGAAAGTATCTACCGCTCTGATAACTAAACGTAGCAAAAACCATATCAATTAACACAAACAAGCAACATTTTCGAATATTGTAAGAATTTAAATTACGTTCACTTGAAAATCTTTGAAATTATGTAATACTAACTAGTGCGTTGCTGTGCCCCCGTCCTACGAACCCCCCTCCCGAGTTCCCCTCCCCCCTCCCAAGTTCCTTTCCCCCTCCCGGATTCGCCTCCACCCCTCCCACGAATCCCCCTTCCGAGTTCCCCTTCCTCCTGGGTTCCCTTCGGGGGAAGAAGAATGTATGGAAAGCGGAAGGGGGCTTCCGCATTCCATACATTCATTCCCGGTACATTCAGTTTTTAAACAGTTCACGTGCCACCTATTGCAATTTTTTTATACAAATTTCATAATGCCAGCTCTCGTATATGTTATTCTGATGAATGAGCTATATTATTATAAAGTTTCATTAAAATCCGTTTGCTTAAGTTTTTGCGTGAAAGAGTAACAAACACACATACTTCAATACAAACTTTCGCGTTTTTATAAGTAGGATATACACAAAATTTCTTCTTCAACATGAATTTTACAAGCGCTTCATCACAAAATATTCCTAAATATAAAAAAACCAACGTTTGAATTCTGATCGCAAACAAGCAACATATCCGAACAGCGTAAAAAGAGAGCTCTTCTATTAACCTAATTTAAATTACATTCATTTCAATATTTTTGGAATATAAAAATAGATACACGAAATTTCTTCACCGGAATGAATTTTGCAAGAGTTTCTTCTCAAAATACAAATCAACAGCTTAAGTGTTGCGTGTTCCACAGCACAGCTTCCTGTTGGCTCTCGAGCCTAAGAATCTGGCGCCTGTTGGATCTTCGACAGATACTCTTTGAATTGAGATCCGCCGGCAGTCGATGACACGTGTGGGAGGGCGGGAGTGCGGGAGGAGTGTCTAGTGACTAGTGACTAGTTCAGCACGGATCACGGATCAGTGGACACAAAGCAGAGCTCAGCTGACACTGAACACAAATAGTGCGTGACGAGTCAATACCATTCAACTGATTGAATGCTGAAATAGAGTCAATGGATAACTACCCACGTATTGCATTCTGTCACTACACTTATGAAATCATATTTATACCGTTTTGGAATGCTGTTTTGATCTGTAAAGGAGGTGCAACAGATACGATCTAATTCAATAAAAATTGTTTTATCTATAACTTTCTTTCATACGTGTTAAAGAGAGGCTATGGTATCCCCAATCGGGGTATGTTATGAGAGTGAAAGTAATGGGAAGGGAAGGAGATAAGGAAGAGGAAGGCGGGCAGTACCTGGCTATTCAGATCTGGTCACCAAACACGGCCAAAGCTATTTCAAGCATAGTTTCAATTCTGAATGGTGGTCTTACACTAGAGCGATACTGAGCGTATCTTTCACACTGGAAAATATATTACGTATGTATAAGCCGTGCCGCAAATAAACTTTATATTATTTTTTAATGAATTAATTGAAATAACACAAATTAATCTAATTAAGTTTACTTGGGGAAGTATCTGGTTATTCACATCTGGTTACCAAACATGGCCGAAGCTATTTCAAGCAAAGTTTTCTCTGAACGATGATTTTACACTGGGAGATACTCAGCGTAGAACACAAATGGAGCGCAATTATATTATATATATATATATATATATATATATATATATATATATATATATATATATATATTTTGTTTATGAATTAAATAACACAAATTAATAAATTAAAATTTACTTGTACACGCCGGAATTTAAACCAGCGACCTCCGACTTGCTAGCGAGAGCCTTACCACTCGACCACGGGAGCTATCAAATCGCTCTGGAGAGGATAGCACATAACTTAGAAAAAAAACATGTTTTAATTACTTCATCTATGTTTAGTGACCAGATCAGTTAGGCTCTTACTAATTATATTCCCCCTCTTACCCCTCCTTCTGGCTTCCTTCAGTCTGACGACAATCCCAAAAAACATAAAACTGGAAATGGGACCGTATATTTGTACATCTCAATTGGTCAGCAAAAAGACTTCTACTTATTTAAGAAACCATGGAAATAAATCAGATCTCTCTAATAATAATAATAGTGCAATACTTTTAAAACATCACAGACCAGACAACGAGCCATTAATATGAAATTACCCCAAGACAAATGACCATCAAACTCACTTTAGCCGCAATCCGGCGCCGAATAGCCTGGAGGACCTTGAATCACATTCTGTCACATCCCCATAAATACATCAGGGAGTTCTGAGGGGAGGTACGGCCCACCTGAATATGGAGGTAGCTGGGGTGATAGGGGTAGTAGAGTAGGGAGGCATCACTCCCTCCTCCCCCCCTGCGGTCTGCCGGCTAGCCAGAAGATCGTGTTTCTCTGTCACTTGGTGCTTAAGCCTTGACGTAAAATATCCGCCGGAACATAGATCACCTGTTCAACTTACCTGGCCGCCGGCAAAATTCCTAATGAACGTTCTGGGAAATAAAACGGCGAAGCCCAATTCAGAATTTGAAACTAACTAGACTTAAGGGCTTCCTGGAGTATTACATAAAATTGTTAAGTGTTGGTGAGTTGAACCGTGTTTAACGTAATTTTAGTTATTTCGCTTAAATACATCTGAAAAGCTGATGTTAAATTTTAAAAAATATCAAGCGGTAAATTAATGATATTTCTGTTTTTTTTTTATTATTTAGAGTGGATAATTTATTGGAAACACTGTTTACTGGTTTACAATAAAGACGTTATTAATCACGACTTTGACATACAACATATTATATAGAGATCATAGATAACAACTAGATCATTACTATTAGTGATGTGACAGTTTGGAGGACAATGTCCAATTTATCAGGAATAATTGTATTTATACGATTACCAACACCGCTATCACAGGTCACACCAAGTGGTTCGCAATGTTTGGTGGCTTAACAGGGTGCCCGGGTTAATGGGTTTGGGTTCGTTGACATCTTGGAGGTGAATGCGAAAGTGGCGGGCCGGAACGGGTAAGTATGGTTGAGGGAGACCTTTTGACCTCTTCAGCCGGACTCTCTCGTCCCACCGCTTTGCAAGCCAGTTGGGGGAATAGATTCATAGGTCACTCCTTTATTTTTCCCAAAACTTCCTCTCCCATCTTTCCCTGAAAAAATACTCCACCCAGCATATCTAAAGCTAACATAGGCCTCATGGGAAATTGTTTTCCTCAGAACCTCCCACGTGGAGCAAAGGCAAAAAAAAATGTTAAAAATTAAAATATAGATCAACTTTGGAGAGGGCGGTAAGGGGAGGGGAGAGTGGTAAGAGTAGAGAAGTTTATTTGAATTCAGAATTCATTAAAAGGGAAAGGCCGGTTAAGTGGGAAAATATGTAAAAGAGGAAAACATATTGACTCTGTATCAAAATAAAGTGAAGAATATAAAGTTATTTGAATTTTAATTAAATAAATAATGCCATCACAAAGTCAAGGCCATTTACAAACTTTTCTTTGAAAAATGAAATTATTCTGATTAGTTTAATTTGATTGATGAACAACATACTTTTTAATAGATGCCAGAATAGGATAGCGAAGGTCCAAACCATCCCTTAAGCTTTTGATTCACCAGAGGTCTGTATTCTAATTTCATTAATAGATTTGTCATCGATGTTTGAATACGTCATCTCATCACCGACAGTTTTTTTTATATATCACGTAGCTATAATTAATAACTTTTTTCCACAGTAAAATTCCAAGATCAGCTGCCTATTAGTACATAGTTGTCCTTGTTTGAATTAGTTGCACGAATATAATTAAATAAGTAAATTCTATGTAAACCGAAAAATAAATGGAGATGTTCAAGAAGATCTTGAATGAAATCAAAACCAGTTTAAACTACTTTTAGTGAATGAGTTCGTTTGCTCCAATTTGTTCAATCTTTCAACGTTGTATTTTAGATTATTTATCTTTGAACAGAGACGCTTTTACAGTGCGTCATTCAGTTTTATTGTTAACACGTAGGTACTTATTGTTAACTGTAACAATCTTGACTGGCCTATCCCTCTTAAAATAAATCGCCCTAGGGATCTCTAAACCTCAATTTATCCAACGTAACTTTAAGTTCTACCATAGTTTTAAGTTATATAGCCATATACCCACCAACGTATTACACGCTTATAAAATGGAATAAAAGTGGTAGTAAAAGTTGATCTTTTATTCGACAAATAAGGTTTATTTGTTCTTTGGTTGTTTGTCTTTTTGCGTGTTTCTCAGAAGGACGAATCGTTTCGCAATGCCAAACACTTTTCTGAAAGTTGGATTAAGTTTTCAAACAAAACCAAACTAGCTTTTCTTATTTAGTTATTCACACATGATAAATATTTAATAATAATAATAATAACGTAATATTTGTATAGCGCAGTTTTGTGTCATTTCACTTCAAGTGCGCTTAACTATAATAAATTTAAAAATAATCCTACAGTGTTCCTTACGAGATCATTACAAAATATTTATAAAATAATACCTATGAAATAAAGAATATACAGTATTTACAAAACAATGACAAGAGAACAAAGATTAACAAAACAGTGCTGTTATAGCACAGAGGAAAATAATAATATACAAAAACAGTGTTATTGTAGCACAGGACAAAACAAGAACTTTTAAACTAAAATATAATACACTAACTTCTTACAAAAAATTCAGATATTAAACATAAAAGTACAATTAGGAGGAAACCGAAACCAAACGATTACCGGATACTTGAGAACATGACTTATTACTTGTATTGAAAAGATGTTAGGATTCATGAATGGTACGATTTTTTAAATAATTTTGTTTTTAAAGCCCGTTTAAATTCTGCCAAATTCTGGATATTAGTAAGAGCTGAAAGTTATACAAAGCCTAATCTCCATCGCGACCTTGCGCCCCTATGTATTCTAAGTATTGCAAAACCACTGTACGTTTTGAAATAATATAAACTGTCAAGGTTAACCAAATAGATAAGGTTAAAATAAATTGGAAGCCATCTCGAATAGTAAAAACCTTGAATAGGCCATTTCTGCTATCAGTCAGTCAAAGCGTTCACGGCCGTAATGTGGTATGAAGTTCAAAATTGAAATTAGGGAAAAATGTCCTTTTCCCCGACGACAACGACGATAAAAATTGAAAAATATAAAACTATATCTTTTGAATTCTCAAACACGTATAGACCGATTCATGCCTTATCGGTAACCGATTCAATTTTTTTATTTTTTTTTATTTAGTTAGGTACTTTATTTTAATTTTTACATTTGTAGACGATACATGTTAAACAAAGATATAAAATTGATGATGTACATAGATTATTTTCGTAGTCCTCCTCACTGGGTGCTGTGGTGAACTATGTTTTGGTTATGTTTTCGGTAACTTCTACGGTACAACTTCATGGTTTAGTTAAGGTTTTATTAAGAAAGGTATACCTTATTAAAATTAAAATAAACGTATTTTTACAAAATTTAAATAGTTGAAATAACAATCTTTCGAAATCAATTTATATTTTTTGTAGAAAAGAGCCGATACGCCTAGAATTTGGTTTTAAAATGACATATTACCGGTTGTGTCTGGTTATTCCTCTATTCGTTCCTCCGTGGTTACAACTATGTAAGCAAATGATTCTTCTACAATCACAAAGCATTTGCAATCGATTCATAGGTTTGATGAAACCGTGAATTCTATATAATTGATTTTCGAGTTGTGTGAAGATTCGTTAAAAAATAATGAACCTATGTAATTCGCATATGTCGGAATCCCACGCATTTGCAATGAACCTACGTATCTCGCATATGTCGGAATCCCACATTAGCGCCCCTGTATAAGCAAATAATAATAGCAGAGGTGACCTTGGGCTGCCATGTGAGCCGGTTTCGAGACCCCATCAAATGAGTGACTTCTTCATTATTCACGCAAAACCCCTTTGTGAAGAGTTAATGTTTGCTCGGGCCTCCATTGAAACCTCAACGACACTAAAAAAAAAGGATACGGTAAAAAGTTCCCCTCAGGTACCTGTTACCTGTTACGTGTTATTTGCCCGGGGATTAGCACTTTATTATTACACGGGATAGTCGCACTTCTTTGTGGATGCGAAGTAAATTGAAGCCACAGCAAATGGACAAAAGATAACCTTGGACCAAGTGGTCAAACACTCGTTGCAAAGATTCAGAGATAATAGTAGCCACCCTATTTACTGGGAACTTCGGACATCTTTATTTTCATATGAAAACCTGTTTGAAACCGAAATATTTGACATTGGGTTTTGAATGTAGGTGCCTAGTATCTGTATGGAGTGAAGCTGGGATATATTGTGTATCGGTTATATTGTGTACCAAACAGAGGCAATACTTAATTACAATAACATGTCTTATCTAAGTTTTGTATTCCATTTTTGTGTAATGGTGCCATAAAAAGATGAGGGCTACATGGTCGAGGGGTGAGGCTCTCGACTAGTAATCTGGGTTCAAATCCCGGCTTCCGAAAATAAATTTGTTTGATTAATTTGTGTTATTTGACAATTACTTAATTCAATATACCTAGTAGATATATTTGCGGCACGTTTCAGAGTGGAAGATACTCTAAGTATCGCCCTGGTGAAAGACCACCATTCAGATTTTTTTTTTTTTAAACTTTATTTATTCCCATTTCTTTGTACATATAATGTATAATAGCAAATAGTATATAATAACATAATATATCTATAATAACAAATAGTATGAACAAGACATGAAAACCCACTAAGGCACTGCCTGAGTGTGGGTAATAATGAAACATTGCTTTAAATGGCTTTAGCCGTGTTTGGTGTCCAGGTATTTCCCCAGCTTCCTCATCTCCATCTCCTTCTCTTCAGCAGAACTACCCCAATTGGGATGCCATAGGCTCAATGCCTTCAGACGGGGCAGTTGGGACTCTTGTACGGTATTCACATATAAAATAGAAAACAACTAAAAACTACAGTTAAATTTACTTTAAAAACTAAGCTGTTTTACTTTAGTTAAACAAGGCCTTAGAAAATAAACAAAAAAGCAATTTTTCCAATGTTATAGAACATAAAAGTCTCAGATTTGCTTAATAAGAAGGAAAAAAAACAAAATAGATACCAATTTGCACTATGTAGTCACCAAATTTTAATATTAAGAATATGTTTTTATGGATAGGTATGACAATCCGAGTTTTGGCAATCACGTAACGTGCCCCTTGAGGGCTGTTATTTTTCACAGCAACGGCGCCGTATAAATTATCAACATTATTATTATTATTGAATTAATTATCACGTGCATCGAAGTAAAGTCGTTATCATAATTATAATTAACCAGTTATCGCAAGCTACATGTAAATTATAGAAGCAATCATAAATAAAACACATTCGCAACGTCCTGCAGAACAGCAATTATTTTATTAAATTATTGATCGATCATCCTGTCCCCGATAACTGAGAACGGCACCGGAATAAATAATAACATGTGTGTTTCAATCTACAGACATAATAAGACTGCAGCAAACTGGTACTGCTGGTGCCACCGAATGCGCTCAGTGCATTATGCAACTCCCTACTGAGGCACGGAATTCCAAACGTGAATTGCTTCGCAATAAGTCAGTAGTGAAGGGCCATCCGAATCCCTTGAAGCATCCCGTCAAGCGAAGATCACTTCCTAACAAGGTCTCTTACTAATTCACTTAGCCCAATCTTCAGACACTCTCACTTATTGCTATGTGGCCAGAATTGCTTTCGCCTCGGTCATCTGGTTTCCTGGTAGAGATTTCAGTTTAATTTGGTCCTGCCGGTCTCCTTTAGTAGCATGCCAACCGCAGGACCATTTGTGGAAAAAACAAAAGGGAATAAACTCAGCACTCTGAGAGATGTGTGAGTCATCAAATCTCGTTTGGAGCCAGTGGAGCTGAAAGTCTCACGGATAATTTAAAGGCACTTAGTAAACGGGGGAAATGTCTTGTTAATGAACTTCAAAACTTAGTGTACTTAATCCAATTTTCTTTTGATAAAACTTTAAGTAAGCTTTGTTATTTGGGTTTCTGGGTTTCAGCTCTTGAAATTAGGATAAATAGACTGAGTGAAACAACGTATTTGTCTAGTAGTTTTACCGACTTATTTAATATGATGGAAACCTAATAAAGAATTAACTTAATAAATCGCCACAAAATACAATATGGTAAGAACTTTATTTTGTACCTATTATTGTTCTTCTTGAATCTATTAGTACAAGTTTTAAAAGCCGCTAATAATCAACGAAACTGGAGAAATTTTTTAATATACGACCAAAGTTGGACGCCAGAAGGACACCACGAAAAATAAGAAGGGATAATAATGTATAAATTATAATAATCTTATCATATAAAATCTTCCACGTAGTGTAATAAAAGACATCGATAACACACCACTATCATTCTTAATTACACAACATTTATAATGGCTCAAAAAAATATTTCATCATCGATGGCAAATTGAACTAAAAACAAGTGTTTAGGAATAAATTCCAATAACACACATCAATAATATTATAATCGCAAATTGTACGTATGCCTTTCGGAGTAGCCGTAAACAAAGCGATGCTATCTTCAAAGCCTTCAACAAATAATGAACCTGTTGTACAAGTTCGGCGATGGCTTTCGCGCAATACGTGCTCCTTACCGGGAACCTAACCGGCGAGCTTCCCGACCGCTCGTGACTCATCCGTTAGTTTGTTTGTTCTGCGAATCAGTGGGAACTTTTTTACGAGATGAGAGCTTTTTGCCGCCATCTAGTGCAAACTGCAAACTGGCCGGCGACAAACGGACAGACATAATGGGAACAGGGGCAAATCCAGTTTGGACTAATTCAATAGATGACCTCTGTGAACGCTGAATGAGCTTTTGCACAGAGGTCGTTATTTCTGAGCAGAGGGCATTGCAATGAGAAGTTTTTTTTATTGAATAACGCACGTAAGACGTGCACAGATGAAAGATTAACAGATCATTCAAACGACGGATGAAAGAAAAGAAAATCTATTAGAACAGGTCGAGTCAATGCAATTCAATATAGTAGGCAAATATTATTTTGTATATGATATTCTCTTCTAGCTGTTCGAAGTCTGTTGAACTGAGTGACTCAATTTTGCATAATGTTGTAAGACCGAAGGAAGTTGGAGAAATTAGTAAGAACTGTAAGAAGGAGTAGCCTGGATTATTTGGATCTGACTAAACACAACGAAAATTATTAACAAAGCAGCTTTCGATTCTTCAGAATGATTCACGGATGGTTCTAAAAATCGGCTATGATGGTAATTTCCGTCACCGACAGTATACAAGAGTTATAGATTATAGACTGTTTTATCTCCCGGTCTGTAGGACTAACATGCATATGGTTAATGGTAATGCAGGTGCGAAGAACTATCATGTTGTTGAAAAGAATCACTTCGGATATTGACATAATATTTAGCATCAATGAAGCTGAGTAAATGGTAAGCTTTGTTGCTGATGTCTCTTTGTTTTTCACTTACTTTTCTCTTTCTTGAATATATATGTATATACTAGGTATGTACACTGTTGTTTGTTTACGCAATACCTTAAAAAATGTGCTAAAATTCTGAGTGGTGATCCCTCAATCAGATACTGAAAGTGTCTTACACTCTGAAACGCATTGCAAAAATATACTGTACATAGTACTTACATATTACTTTTTTCATTTCTATATATGATAAAATAGCGCTTTTAAATAAGAAAAGCAACGTTTTATACATTTCTAATTAAATACGACATGTTTTCGACATTTTCGTATAAACGCTGTAACATGCTTCGTTGCGACTTTCCATCAAAACTCCGAATTGCCTGTGGCCAGATCTGTCGGAGCAGTTCCGTCTTGCCAACCGAATAATTTGAATAAAATTTGTAGCAGGGACGTTATTCAGCCCGCTGGCCGACATAACTACCACGGCTATATACTCTTATATACTGCTACGTACGGCTGCATACTACAGACACTGGCCAGCAAGCGGTGGTAACACTGGTAAAATGTCCATTTATAACCACGAATACAAAAATCTCATACATTTTCATGTCGTATTTGAATATTTATCGCCGTGATCGCATAAAGTAATAACACAAAAAAATGAATTGGAAAAAACTAGCATTGTGAATAAAATTCTGAAAGGTAAAATAATAAAGGGACTTGAATAAATTTCCTAACGCGATTTTTGTGAAATATCACCTGAGCAAAGTGTACTGTGCTGTACAAAGTATAGTGAAAATTACTGTTTAAATATAAAAAAATAAGCTATGTGAAATAAACGATAATTGGACCAAATGAAATTGGTTTCACAGGCTTCAGGAGGTTCAGGCTTGCTTTCCAAAGGTTCAGACTTGTTGTTGGATAATTTGCGAAAATTACAAAATAAAAATTTGGTGTACAAAGATGATTTTTTATTGAATTTACATGCCGACCATTTGAAGCAGAAATGTGCTAGGTCACTAGAGATAAATTGCTCGGGAGAGCAATTTTAAGGTTTGAGCAGCAAGAAGCGTTGATTTCCATCAAAAAGTCATATATTTGTTGGTGGACTGGGCACATTTGTTCTCAAAATGGTCGATACTACAAGGTACCTCTGAATTCATTCATTCATTTTTAGGCAGCATCGTGTTCATTGGTCAAAACATTATACATATATTTTCATATCGGTGATCAATGAACCGGTGTATGCAATTTTTAGCTACAAGTTGTTTTAAATTGTTTGACTAGCTTGTAGTTTTTCTAGATTTTAGAAATGTATTATAAGTTTGCTCAGCGCCCTTGAGGTGATTTTTCACAAAAACGGCGCTATATAAATCGTCCAAATATTATTATTATTAATCTCGATACCACTGTTACATAATATTAAATGTTGTTTATATGTATAACTTTCTGAAGAGGCGGATATATTTTTATCAAGTGAGACGAAAATTTTATTTTTAAATTTTCGAACAGTAATAAAAGAGGAAATGTCGATTTTCAGATAAAAGTTTAATGGCTCCTTTAAAATACGGCGAGAATGAATGGATTGTTTTTCTCCTCTTCTCCCTTCTATTCTTAACCCAGAACTTAAACAAAGAATGATCCCGAGGGATATTAAATTAAATTTAGATTTAAAGGTTTTGTGCCCCTATTCATCTCGCGGGATCGTCGCTCGGATTCCGTCACATAAATCGGAATAAATTCTCGGTCTTTTTGCTCCGGCGTGATGGACATTTCGGCCGCTGGACCAAATGAGATTTCACGAGTGCCATGTTCGGAGGAAGATTAGTTATTGGACAAGAACACATGTGAGATCACCGAATTTAAAAAGAGTACAAATATATTCTGAATTTTAAAATACAGCTTTGCCGGCTCATGACGCGACTTCCAAGAAGACCCTCTTTAATCTGGTCTTAAGTGGTTGGTGATATCCTCTTATTTATCCTTGTTACTTGTTCCGATTATACGTTTATTTTATTCGTGATACATTTGATAACTTAGCGTTCCTTTAGCCCAGCTGCAAATTGAAAACTTAGAGTTCATTCAACTAAAGGACCCTGCTGCAGTTGCCGGGAGAAGAGGGGAATACTTCAATTCCCACAGTCATTGTTTTGGTTCTGGACAATTCGCTTGTCTTTCATTGGCGCTTTCTTATACTGCTTGGTGCAGACATTATGGAATTTATTGTAAATTTGAAGGTGGTGCATTTTTTAGAAAATTCTCGGTGCGCAATTCGTCTTATGAAATTCCATTCTGACTCAGGATGCAGAAACCGGAAAAATAAGAAGTGAAAGAAAATGACAAGAAATATATTACTTGCCCGTAGGTGTTATAAGTTACGAGTAGGAATGTCGAATGTCCACCAATTATAAAGTAATTTTATCTCATAAAAATATGTGATCACCAAAAACCGTTAATTATATGTCAACGTTTAGGCCAATTTATAAGTCATTTAAAGAATTGGTAACTAATTAATAAAAAGGGGTAAAATGAAACGCAGCTAGCAGTCAAATAAGGAGTTCTGATGCCAATTCTGATGTACTAGAGAATTAAAGAGGCGTTTGGCAGAGGTAAAAAGAAATTAAACATATTATAGCAAAAATGACTCACAAAGTGCATGCATGTGTGGTAAACCAAAGTATGAATGATTAACCCCACAGGTCTCGGATATATTTTGACAGAGGGTTAAAATATTTCCGCTTTGAAATAATATTCAAATAAATGGAATATTTCTGAATGCATCCGAAAACTAAAAACTATTTTTGAAAGGTGATCAAGTATACTTTCAATTTTTTTAATTCGAATTAAACATATACATAATTTTTTAAATATAAAATGTTTGAAATTAAATGGTTCGCCTTATGTTTTTTCTAACTAAAATTACTGATAAAGAAAAAAAACACATACATATGTAAAGGAATAGGTACCTACCTAGAAATGCATAGGATTCCTTTATGTTCGAATTTTAAATAGGTGTTGTCATGGAGAAAGAAAATGATAGAGGATTGTTGTTTTGTGGTCTAGCTGGGTAGCACAGATTGAAGTAATAAGAAGATTGAAAAATAAGTTTATAATTACAAAGTGATATAATATTTTGAAGACGGACAAATAACTTTAATTGTAGTTTCTTTGTCAGCAAAGCAACTCATGATAGTTGTATGTCACATTATTAATAAAAAATTACAACAAATAGACAAATTGTCTTATACATATTTTATTAGATAAATGTATAATTAACGTTATGGTCATTCACTTTTTTGTCTTTTCATGTAAAAATAATTAATGAAAAATTCCCAAAGTTTCATAATATTTTTCCAAATTACGATCTAAAACATAGATTCTCAACCTTTTTTTGCCCACCGCCCACTTGACAGTATTATTTTTTTCTAGCGCCCCCCAACTTCTTTTACATACCATTTTGGGGGGGGGGGGGGGGGGGGGAGGGGCGATAGGTTTCCTGAAAGTCCGTTTTTATTTTTTACATACTAGGTACCTAATATGTAAAAAATAGTCGCGAATCTGAAACAGCTATTGTCACGATTATATTTAAACGTGTAATTATAATTACACTGTAATATTACGTAATCGTAAGAAAGGCTATGACTCCTATCATATTTCTGAGAAGAAGATTGTTTTAATGAGAACAATTAAAACGCATACTTAATTATGTAGAGAAGTTTTTTATTATCATTGAAAAGATATTAAATTTATAACTTATCTAATCAGATGGTTGAATTTGATGCGTTTTAAGAAGTTTGTTTATATTAGGCTCGATTTTACTTAAAAACAAACGTAAGTCGCCGCATCAGTAATATGGAGCCTATTTTTCTTTTTAGTTACCAACGTTGCTACAGCACTGAATCCACGTTCAGCTAAATAGGACGATGGGAATGCTAGTAAAAATCGTTGAACTATCGACCATAATCCAAGGTACAGTTGCGAAATCGGCTTCTGCAGCCAAAATTCTTGGTAGCCATTCTTAAATTTAATTTTTAATTCCTCATTTGTCGTCAGTTCTATTAGTTCTTTTTCTAACTGGCATGATCCTGCTGTGTTGACATTTGAAAAAGGATCCAAAACCCCAGTATTATTAAAAGGAATTTTCTTTTCGTCACAAATCTTTTCCAGTGTATTAAATATGGTTTCTCCTTTTGCATCTGTTTCCAAATTTGTAACAAACAATAGTTCTTGACATATTTTCTCATCTTTGATGAACCTCACGTATGACAATAGCAATGCTTCATTGGTTGGTAGAGTGGACTCATCCAGCTGAATTGAAAATCGACAAGACTGCAGATGATTGCACAATGATTCTTCAATGTTTTCAGCCATTTCATCAATTCGTCTTTTCACAGAACTACTGCTCAAAGGAATTTTTCGGATAATATCTGCAGCTGGTTTGTGGAGCGCAGTGGTAACTACTTCTTTTACAGCTGGTAAAATTAAATCTTCCCCAATAGTATGTGGTTTGCCTGTTTTAGCAATCAACAATGAGATATTGTACGAAGCTAGAAGTCCATCATCGTCATGCTTAGAAGCTGTTGAAAATTATTTTCATTTAGTTGGCTGAATTCTGTACTTCTTTTTTATGTCTTGAAAATATGTCACATCTTTGTCTTTCTTATCCGGGTGGATTTTATTAAAATGATCTTGAAACCTAGAAGGCTTCATCGCGTGGATTTGTGGGATCTTCGATAAATCCGTATTTAATATAATCCACACCATATTGCCGTATCTTCTTTTTAACTTCTGACACGGGTTTTTAATAAAAAAATTAACCAATAATTAAGTTTACTTTGCTTTATTAATATGTGATTATAGTGTTTTGTTTGCCTTTTTTAGATCATATTTTTTTACTTGCCAACGCCCCCCTGTGCCATCTCAACGCCCCTCAATTGTCTCTGGATCTTCTACCGCCCCCCTGAAGGTCTCAAACGCCCCCAAGGGGGCGTTATCGCCCACGTTGAGAACCTATGATCTAAAACATTGGTTTCAAAAAGGTGTACATTTTATTTTTTTATGATAAAGGCATGATGCAATCAACTGAATAAAATATTTGGATCAGAATATGCCAAGAGAACGAATTATAGAAGGTTGTGTATGAGAATTTATCCTGTGTAGGAAGGAGCAGTATAGCCTTCCCCCTTATCTGAACAGCCCTTTAGTATAAATTACGTTATGGTTATAACCTGTTAGATAGGTACAATAAAGCCTCTTTATTTTAAACTTTATGAAACCTACCTCATTTTTTTATAAAATGAAGACAATATTAGCGAAACTCCGTCGAAAATCTGGAAACAGATATATGCACCTCTGGGACTAGAACCCAGGACCTTTCGCTTTCCGGGCAAATGTCAGCGCAGTGGTCAGCGCATTTGCCCGGAAAGCGTAAGATCATGGGTTCGAGTCCCAGAGGTGCAAACATCTTTTTCTGATTTATCTGTTTCTAGATTTTTGATTGAGTTTCGCTAATATTGTCTTCATTTAATTAAATATTACAATAAATCCAGCATATTCACCGTCCAATTAAATTTAGCACATTCTTAGTTACAAATATTTACTAGGGTAACAATCAACATAAGCTTTTTTTACATATTCTTCGTCCGTCAGACTTCATTTCCAAACGGCTTTATACCATTTCACTCATTGAAAATACAAACAACTTCAATATAAAATTCCAAGAAGATTTTTGTACTATCCCAGTCTAATTAGCATTTCCCCTGATGATTACAGCGAGTTTAAAGATTACAAGCACAATTAAGACCACAGATACAGTTAATTAATGCCTTTCTACGCCATTAGACGTTGTATATGAGACTATAAAGGTGAGATACAACTTTCTGCTGCGATATTACAAGCCGAATCGACCATTAGTAGTCGAATATTCGGGCTGCGTTAGAATACTGTTTATGTAATCGTGCTTTATGATAATGCTTTTCTTTGATGGCTTCTTTCCACTGGAAATTAAAGGAAATATTATGCCTTTAATACGAAGAATTTAAAAAAATATATATTAAATTATAATTAAGTAAATAGATTAGAAACTGAACGCTGTTTGTATGAAATCCCTGAGATGCATTGTTAGGTAAAACCATGTATGATCTTGTGAGAAATGTGGAGATCCGCAAAGAATGCAAGGCTGATGTAAGCGTAATGAGGAAAGGGACCCTCAGATGGTTTGGGCATGTAGAGCGAATGAACGAAGAAAGTAGTGTAAGAAGAATATATGACGCAAATGCGAAAGGTAGAAGAAATCGGGGACGCCCGAGGAAGACATGGAATAATAGAAGTATGAGACTAAAATTGTTTTACGAGGAAGACATGGAATAATAGAAGTATGAGACTAAAATTGTTTTACGGCGCTTTGAAATATCCATTCACTGTTGAATATCAAAGGCTAGCTTAGACGAGACGATGTAGGTAACCTATAGTGTGGTCCACATTATTTCTCAATTGTAGGTTAGAAAAATACTATATCAGAATTCACATAAGAAAAGTAGGTACAAATTCGGCTGTGTGATTACGGTGAAATATCATGCTGCGTACACACTTGTGTGACAAAGCGCGAGCCGAACTACGAGTGAGAGCCCGTTCACACTTCCGTCGTAAAACGGAGATGGGTTCCGTCATTACGACGGAGGCCCTAGCCGCTGTAGGGGCTCTATAGAGCTGTTCACACTTGCCGGATCCGGCGTGAAGACGGATCCGTTATTTTTTGCCTGAGAGCCCGTTTACACTTCCGTCGTAATAACGGAGGTGGGTTCCGTCGTTATGACGGAAGCCCTAGGCCCCTGTTCACACTTCCGTTTTCAAGACGGATCCTACTCTACGAAAACAACGACCAAAACATTTTATCATTCTTCAGTAGACGGTCGTGCGCACTGCGCAATGCGCAATGCAAATATTGCAAATTTTACTATTATAAAAGTTCCTCTTAGTTTGGGCCGTAAAAGGCCGACAGCAAAAACTTTCCCTTGGGGCTGCCATAAATAGTTATAGGTGCTATTTGAAATGTACACATACCTACTTAAAAATAAAACAATTTAAATAATAAACTTTTTCTTCAAATCGGGAATGTATTGATGTAATACCAGCCATAAAATTACTTCAGGGGTCGGACCTTATTTGTTCAAACCGTGGGAGAATATTTTGTTTGCATACTTGAAAAGGAGAAAGTACGCGAAAATCATCCAGCAATTATTATAACTAAAATGACTAAAAAACATGAATGATATGACTAAATATTTTCTTGAGATTAAATAGAAAAAATCGCATTCTGGAACGAACATGAATATTATATAATAATATTATAAACGCCAAACGCGCGCCCCATAAAAACACAATTTGCCTGCTCGCTTGCGTCTGGGAGCGGGCGGTGGTGAAGTGTGAAGCGGGGTGTGGCGGGTTCAAAACGGATCCGTCGTCCCGCCGTATAGTGTGAACAGCTCCATTGAAATGTATGAGCCAGCGCGTTCCTTTCCGGCTTCACGACGGACACTCTGCGTAGGCGAACTCTCCGGCAAAAAATGACGGATCCGTCTTCACGCCGGATCCGGCAAGTGTGAACAGCTCTATAGAGCCACTACAGCGGCTAGGGCCTCCGTCGTAATGACGGAACCCACCTCCGTTATTACGACGGAAGTGTGAACGGGCTCGGAGAGTTCGCCTACGCAGAGTGTCCGTCGTGAAGCCGGAAAGGAACGCGCTGGCTCATACATTTCAATGGAGCTGTTCACACTATACGGCGGGACGACGGATCCTTTTTGAACCCGCCACACCCCGCTTCACACTTCACTACCGCCCGCTCCCAGACGCAAGCGAGCAGGCAAATTGTGTGTTTATGGGGCGCGCGTTTGGCATTTATAATATTATTATAAAATATATATGTTCGTTCCAGAATGCGATTTTTTCTATTTAATCTCAAGAAAATATTTAGTCATTCAAAATATCATTCATGTTTTTTAGTCATTTTAGTTATAATAATTGCTGGATGATTTTCGCGTACTTTCTCCTTTTCAAGTATGCAAACAAAATATTCTCCCACGGTTTGAACAAATAAGGTCCGACCCCTGAATTAATTTTATGGCTGGTATTACATCAATACATTCCTTTACCGATTTGGAAGAAAAATTTTATTATTTAAATTGTTTTATTTTTAAGTAGGTATTTGTACATTTCAAATAGCACCTATAACTATTTATGGCAGCCCCAAGGGAAAGTTTTTGCTGTCGGCCTTTTACGGCCCAAACTAAGAGGAACTTTTATAATAGTAAAATTTGCAATATTTGCAGTGCGCACGACCGTCTACTGAAGAATGATAAAATGTTTTGGTCATTGTTTTCGTAGAGTAGGATCCGTCTTGAAAACGGAAGTGTGAACAGGGGCCTAGGGCTTCCGTCTTAACGACGGAACCCCTCTCCGTTTTTACGACGGAAGTGTGAACGGGCTCTAATGGGAAAGGAACAAACCAATCGCAAAATGTTTGACTCGGAAATATGTGTGCAGGACAGGTGATGTCAAATTAATATAAAATGTTTATTGATACACGAATCTAAATCGCAGGCGAATCCTGGAAATAGATCAAGTGATCTGTAAGACTGTAAGTCATAAATAAATAAGGGTATTTGGCAAAACGTGCCATTTGACTCAATATGTTTATATTTTTCTGTATTGCTGTCAAAAAAATACACAGAGAAAATTTCAAATAAAGATAAAAAGTAAGGCATAAAAATAACTCGTACAACAAAAAGTTGACATTTCGAACACCTGGTCCTTCTTCAAGAAAACTCTTTAAAAATTTGTATGTCTTTGTGTTCCGTAAACCCATGCGGGGACGTCGTAAATTCTGGGATTGTTAGTAATCTACCGTGAACACACAATAAACGACTCTTTGCGACTAGAACATAAATAATGCTCACGAGGCCCCACGAAAGGGTTTTTCTGACGTCACGCGTGCCCAGGCGTAAATAAGCGAAAAAAGCAATTTCATACGTTTTAGTCGGCAGGGAATGCTAAACCCCATCAAGCTTACAGCTATAGAGGGGGATGAAGATAATAATATTATGGAAGAATAACGCTCACCTGTGCCACACATTCCAGGAATAGTATCGTTAGTAATGGGTAACACATATATGCCAATCAATATTGATAAAACTATATCTTGTTCCATTCACATTACTATTGGGTCGTGAATCTTGTTCTGTTTCTACGTTTGTATGTTTATAGAAAGAACGATTTAATGTACAGTGTTTTAAGGGACGTATTTGACTTACCAGTGATTCCTGATATTATTTGCAGTAAAAAATGTTGATGGAATTTTGGTCTTCGGTGACATTTTTGACATCCTTTTTTAACTTAAAACATACAAAAATCAGTAGGTATTGGCTAGTTAAGGTCGGGTTGAGGGCTGGGCGGTTACTCAGCTGAGTGACCAGTGACAACTTGTGTATGAATTTTTGTTGTCGCTTGATTTAAAAGAAAAAACTTTAAAAAAGTCTCTGGAGATCAAAATTTCATTTAAATTTTTTACTCCAAAAATGTCAGAAATTTCCTTTTTAAAGTAAGTACGTCCCTTAACGCCCTGCATTACAACATTGTTACGATTACGATTGTGAATTGAAAATGACAATTATTTCCTTATATTTAATTTACAACTATGGCCAAAATTAAATTTATCCTGGTCGTAAAACAAATTGGTTTTGCTAGATTCGTGCTGGTTAATAGTCAAAGTTTTGAAAAACTTGAGAAAAGGCGAAAGATTCTTGCTGTCGATCCCCATGAAAATGTATGTAAAAAGTGGTGGCAGGGGTACCCCGTTTCATGAGGTGAGGTTTTTCTAGGTCTTGGCGGCAAATGCGTTTGTCCGCCTGTGGCGGGCCAGATCGGGAGAGAAATGTTAAGGGAGGCCTTTTGACCTCTTCAGCCGGAGTCTCTCAAACTATAGCCTTACCCTACCTACCCATGCCACATAACCCTTTCCTTCTCAAAACTTTCTCTCCTTCCTTTCCTTAAAAGACCCTCCACATCTTTGTAAGCTGTCTATTGACTCCTCCGTATGTACATTTTTACCTGTCTTACGTTTATAACTAATAATATTATAAGCTCTAGTTTTTATTTTTATTTAAATCTATGTGTATTAATAACATAATTTTTGATAGATACAAAATAGGGTTACAAAATTTTTGAGTTGCGAGACAAAATTTACATTCCACATTTATGAAGATAAACTTTTTGACAAATGCTCTTTTTTAGCCAAAACAGAAAACACTTTACTACCCTACACTAATCCGTATTACTAACCATCTAAAGCCTCGATGACACACGGCGAGTTTACAAGCTACTATCTACTAAATTTAAAAGCGGGTGAATCGGCGAGTGAGATTGTCATGATGACACACAAAACTGTCCACTCGCTCAGTAGCTCGCGACATTTTTGTAGGAAACTGGACTCGCACGTAGCTGCTAGCGCCAATAGCGGAAATAACGTGAACTAATCCTTCAGACAGTTGACAGTCAAAATCAGCTGGTTTTTGGCAGCCATATTGGAAACACAAATAAACCAATCACGAGTCGGCTTGTAGCGTGTAAAGTTGAGGACCTTTCAACTTTTTCCATGGATTGTCAACAATCTGCTAGTTAGCAAGTAACACGATGACACTGGGCGAGTTTACTAACAGATAGTGAATTTCCGAGATAGTAGCTTGTAAACTCGCCCTGTGTCATCGACGCATAAGAACGTCAAAGACTAGACAAGCGAGACTTCGTAAGAAAATTCAATTATATTTTCTTATTTTTGTATCACCCCGAAGAAAGGAAGGAAATCGTCACGCATCATCTACTACTATCCTTCACGGAGGTCAATTTTAGCTTCACACTTTCCAAGAAAGAATATAACAGTGCTCAAGTAGCCGAAAATACCCGCACGCCGCTTTGAAGGAGCTTTTTCTGAAGCTTTTGTCGTTCCAAAAGCGACGCAAGGAATTCCTTTGAACCCGAACTAACGCGTATCAGAAAGTCATTTGCAGAACCGAAGTGGCATCCGTACTTAGAGCCGCCTAAAAATATACTTTCCGGAAAGAGCAGAATAAATCAATAGGTCAACGAATTCTCTCAACGAAGATGTCGAGAGTCACGGTTTTTGGCAGAACGATGTAAGGCATTGGAGTTTCTTGAACTTGGGTTTGCAGAATAAAATAAATAACCTTTTATTATCAAAGTTACTGGAATTGTAACAAAGGCCCAATCGGCTAATGCTTTTCGTATGTTGATTCACAATGTCTCTTATTACAATGTTTCTTACAAATAAATAAATAAATGTCGGTCATACGTAAAAATAAGTATTAGGTATTAAACGAAAAATTAGCCTACGTGTATTAAAAGCCATTAGCATTTGACCATAAATATCACAGGAGATGTGAGAAGACTCAAAATTAATGAAGGACAGGTAATTTAGAAGCTTTAAACTGTAGAGTAAATTATGCGTCATTTGCTGCTTTTGATCATGATCCAGAAACCAAAATTATTTAAATAAGATAAGAGAAATAACTAAGTTCATTATACTCATTAATAATTTACTATAACCTAATTTGAAACTATGACAGGTAAGTAGGAAGGTACTACAAATTTTTAATAATAATAAAAATATTTGGATGACTTGAATAACGCCGTTTTTGTGAACAATCACCCCAAGGATGCTGTACAAACTTATTATATAAGTATTTCTACAATCTTACTTCTAACTAAAAACTAGAAATACCATTGTAATAACTTATGGTTAAAAATTGCATTCACCGGTTCATCGATCACAGAAACGAAACTATGTATATGTACAATGATTTGACCAATGAACGCGATGCTGTGTAAAAATGTACTGTACAGGCGGAAAATATACAATGTAGAGTTACTAGGCTATTGGCTACTATCTACATCTAAACAATTGGAGATATTTGCCTCGTAATACAAGCTGATTACAGACGATATAACACAAAATTAAAGAGAGTTCGGATATTTAGGTCATCCTGGATTTTGTTTCGGGATTTCGACTTAATGGAAGTTGTTTCATTATTATTATCCGGCACGGAAAACCGTATAAGCCATAAAAGTTGCAATTACAAGCATCCATCCAATTCGTTCCCAGCTGTCGAAGATTTAAAGCTGAAACATCAAAAATAAAACAATTTGTATTAACCATTAAAGGTTTCGCTAGGTTCCAGTAGGAAATCCTGCAATTATTTTCACTGTAATAAAGTGCACAATCAAACGGGTAATAAATTAACTTTAACAACCGTGAAGCACATGATTGTAAGCACTAAACACTGCTATTTTGAATTATCGCCAATGATGGTCGGAACTTCAACACGGGGCCATGTGGTAGCAAACAGCGTGCAACATCGTCCCAACTTATAAACAAACAGAGGAAATGTAAAACATCGCGTTATACAAACAAGTTGCTCTTTATACCTAATGTCACAGTTTGGAAGATAAACGAGTACTACATGTGACAAACTTGCAGAGAAGTTACAGTTAGGAAAACAGTCTAAAACGGATCACACCAAAATAACGTTGGGTCCATAAATTACTGCCATGGGCCTAAAGGGCTTGTCAAGAAAAAGTGTTTGGAGACAAATAAGAAAACCAGCTTTCTAAAACGCTCGATTTCAAAGCAATTCCATATTCCATTTCCTCATTTTTTGACTAATTGTTCGCACAATCCGAAAGACGTTCACGATGGATTTATTCCAGAACTGCACGCTTTTAATTAGTATTTTGACCTAAATTAAAATACTGCTGTTACTATTACGAATTAGTAAAAATAATTAACACTCTGCTGAAATGCCTAATTCAATTTTGGTACCTTATTATTTTATTTTATTTTATTTTAGAGACTATATAAAATAATTGTACATACAAAACATAATGGTGAAATTAAGTATAAAATATTGTATTTATTAGTCCTAAAGAGGCGGACTAAAGTTGTTTAAATATAGTTTATTTGTCTTCTATGTCGTTTTTAGTGTCTTCATTAGGGTTTTTTCATTGACCTCTTTCAGCCATATTTTTATTCTTGATTTGTATTCATTAGGATTTTTTATTCGATCTAGCGTTATGCATACACGGTCTAGTAGAGGATTCATTATTTTTGAAAAGCTTCAAAAATATATTTTTGGCATATATTTGCTGTACATTTATTTATCTACAGTGTTTATGACACTTTTGTAAGTAATTTTAATATTACGCGATTGTGCTTTATATTTACAAAATATCGCTCAGTTTGATTGGTGAATCCGAAAATCCAACTTGTGTCTCCCAACCTGACCATTAAACTGAAAGAATGCTTGCAAATATTCAAAACAATTTGTTTCTACTGCGACATCTTTAGTTAAAACTAACAAATAACTCTTGAACACCCATGCAAGTCCAAACAAAGCAGATTTATGATACTAAAATTGAATCGAGATGCGGGTGCAGTTTCTATATTTATTCCCAGTACCGCGGAAGCCTCTCCGATAAGCCAATAAGCGATTAGCGGCTTTAAACAATGTGAACAGACAGCCTTTTGTTGCTAGCCAAGCCGAAACTTGGTCTGCAGCCAGCGATGGTCCAATTAAGAAACTCCAACGACACCTGAACTCGTTCTCCAGACTGCATAAAAGATACGGCGAAAGAGACCAGGAATGTTCTGGAATGTTGAGAATGCGTTTTGGAATTCGCCCGGGGGCTGGCGGGTCGTTAAAAGTTTCCCCGGCTAACTTTTTAGGGCATTACAGTAAAAAGTTGTGTTTGTCGGCGGAGCGCCTTCCCACAGGGAAACAAATTTGCACAAGTCTGTCGTTTTTGGTAGCATTCTGCGGGAAACTGCGCTAATGCAAGAGTATTTATTGTCCGATCTGCTGTAATTCCAACAACGTAGTGCGAAATGCTACGGTGTAAATTTGTTACATCGAGAATCTGAGGAGGAAGGAAACCAAAGAACGAGGGTGAAAATCACCAGCATTTTATTAATTTAAGTAAATTAATTTACCGACAGTGTTTCTGCAATAGATTTAGGTATATTGAAACTATTCAACACATAATAACGATATCAGTGGGACACGATAAAGAGTAACTGTGCGCACACACAGGCTATAATATCGTGGCGTGGCGTATTTCGGAATATAGCTCGCCGTACATTCCCAATTAGAATATATTGCGAGCGATATTTTGAAATACGTCAAGCCACATATTATATTATAACTGTGCGGGTACACAGCATTATGTTCAGGTTAAGATTCAAAACACAAAATAAATTTGAAGTAAATACTATATAATCTCAATGGTAAAAGGATTGGTAGGTACTTTAAAACACTCTTAGAACAAATTTATTTTTCTTACAAAACATTATTGTTCTTAAAGCAGAACAAGATACGCACAGTGAAAAGATTATTGTTAAAAGAACGTAAGCCAGATTCATCATTCCCGATTGACGTTACGTTTAGTATGATAACAAGAGGTCTTCAATTTTTGGTAGGTACTTCAAAATTTTGTACAATGTTGCTGAAGAGAATGTTGGTTCATTTTTCTTTGTTTTTTCAAAATTACTGTCTTTCAACAACTTTTACAAGATTTTTTTTTCTCATATGCGCCTCCCCATCCACTGATTTCCTGCCGAATAAAGGATTGGACTAGTGCGAAATAGACTTTTTTTAGATTACTTAACTTGAGTAGGTATATTTCTTAATCTTATAAAAATATAGATATATTTCCTAAAAAAGCGCATATATATGTGTCTGTTCCATTTCATATGTTGATCTACAATTACACCGAGGTTCCTTTTTTCAGTTGTATGGTTAAATATGGTACATGAGACTTCTTTGCCACATTTTTTGTTATGTATAATTAGGGCAAGTTCTATCAATGTTAGGGTAAGTTCTTAACCTATTTTTTGAAAATTATTTTTTTACTTCTTATATTAAAGAGTGTATATTGAGGTAAAACCTGCAGACAAACAGTCATGTGGCAGCTTTGCGGGACTACCGATAAATTGTCTAAACTATATATTTATGTAAACTGTGTCTTTGTTGGAAATAATAAAAAAATAATAAAAAAAAATTTCCGTTAGAAAATTTTGTTGGCTTATTTTGGATGTGTAAAATTTGGAGCTTCCTCGTCCTTCTTAAAACGACGCGACCGCGACGTTTTGGGCAGCCTTACCGAGTCAATCATTCGGGAAAATTTATAGCACCAAACAAACTATTGCCCTTGAAAATTTCAAATCGTATCTCAATAATGCAAAAGTCTATATTTGAGTCATTCCAATAATAATATTGTAAAACAACAAAAGCAGAACAAGATACACCCACGCAGTAAATTTGTAATTAAATACCTTTGAGTGGGTTGTAACAACATTTTACGAAATAAAATGAGCCAAGGAGAAAAGCGTTATTAATTTTCAAACAAAAGTTTCAGTCAAACTTTTGATGTGGCTATTAATTACTCGGGCAGACTTTGAAAAGTGAAAAACATCCAGCTATTCACAACTCCAGCTGAAACAAAAAGCCCACCAGCCGCTCCGTTACAAATTTAACTCTAATTTCTAATAGCCTGTCTAATGAAACAGTTGTGTTTGCAGATGTACGTATGACCTCTTCATCCAGTATTAGTGTCTGGATAGCGGCACCCACTCCGAATGTTTTTATGTTTCCACTTACAATTTCACACATGAACCAAATTTAGCCATTACGTTTCAGCTCTTATACATCGTCGCCATAACTTGCCGTCTTTACGCGTCACCCAGAAATTGGAATTACACAGGAGTAGATTTTCAATAGAGGTCGACTGATACCATTTCACGGAGGAAAAGATCGCGCGGGGCTACGCGCCTAAGCCTGAGAGCTTTTGTGAGCTTATTGACAAATTGTATTGTTAATGAATTCAATTAATTCAATTTTTTATTAGTATTTTTTCCATGATTTGAGATTTATTTTTGTTCTGTAAATGAATGGAAATTCTTTATTTTGCTTACAGGCCGACGAAGCAAGTGTTATTATTAAAAAATAGAAATACGTTACAAAAAAATAACATTTTATGAAATATGTGACAACTAAAAACCGAAATTACATTTTAAAACCTTACAATACTTTTGCATTTCATTCGTCTTTTCAAAATACATAAATAAAAATAATATATTTCTAAAAAGTCTCATACAAAATATTAAAGAATGCATTTCTCAAAAAATGTTAAAAATACAGAAATTTGTTATTTTAGTCAATTGACTCGCGGTATAAATTATCACTGCCTCGAATTAATGACTAAACAAAATACCTAAGGACTTGGCATTCCGATCCAAATACATAGATACCGAACATTCTGTCCAAATGGTTATACAAAAATGGCGACGGTTCACATTATTATTTTGTTTAAATAAAGATAAACATTCCTGTGTTTCGAATAACCTGACAATATTTTTAAATCTCCTACTGTAAGCGAAAAATGTTATGTCGTGACGGAGGACTTAGCCAGCCGAGGAATCGAACACGCGACGCCTGGGTGGGATCCAAACTCAACATGCCAACTCATCCACTGACCGGTCAAAACTATTATTCATTTTATATAAGCAATAAATATTAGATTCATCTTGGCTGCCATTTTCGCATAACCGTTTGTACATAATGTTTTGTTGGTAGATGTGTCAAGCCCCCCATTAGGGTATTTTATTTTATCGAAACAATTTTTTGGAATTCAGCAAATTCTAAAAGGATACAATATTATTTGTATAAATTTTTACAAAAATTTCGTGATTTTATTTACGTGTATTTTTATACGTGGTATATTTATAGCGTTATAATTTGGCAACGGTTTGGTATTTTGTCAAAATAAACGGTTGGCCATAATTTTTAAGATACAGGGAAGGAATATTAAAATTGTCATATAAATCAAAAAGTATTTAGAGCACATTTATTAAGTTGTTTTGACCACGGCAATTTATTTGGGTCTTAGAGGGTTAAGCGCCTAAGCAATGTGACATTACTCAAAAGCGGCCATGCAGAAAATAAGTGACAGTATTATTTTCAGAGATGAATCAACTGCTTTTGAAAACTTGTCCCTTGTAAAAATGGAGACGGCTCGGCGCGAAATGTAATCTGTCAGATTCCCACGATGGCTAAATGAAGCGCCAGGTGGCAACACACCACACAGCACACTCAGCATCTCGGAGATCATACCACACATCACCGGGACCGGATTTATTATAGGACTCAATAGGTTATAGCCCAGGGCGCTCAAAGTCCTATTGACCTCAAGGCCAGAACTTTCTGTATCTGCGTGATTTCGATATTTTTTTGCATGAGTCAAGAATTTAAAGCAGTAGGTATTTACAGCAATGTATGAGTACCCACGTCTCAATTTACTTGGTATCAATCAAAATTAAAATTCCAGTAATTCCCTGCATTAGATATGTCTGAAACACACTTCATGCTTTAAGATCATTTTGCTAAACCCTTCAGGCCTCGGGCCTATTTAGTTGGAAGGTCAAAAAATGTTCGCTTTGCAATAAAATTCAAATAAATAAATCATTTCTGAACGCAAAGGTGATGAAATACGCTTTCAAATTTTATAATTCGAAATAAACATATCTTTTTTTAAATATAATTTTTTTTAATGCAAACAAAAAAGTTTTTAAAATGTCTCACCTTTTTTCTTTGTAAAATTATGGATAATGAAAGAAAATAAAAATAAAACACACATAGATATGTTATTGGGCAAATGTATTATAAACGTTATCGTCAATTCACTTTTTTGTTGTTACTTGTAAAAATAATTATTAAAAAAATCCCAAGGTTTCATAACTGTTTTTCAATGGTGCACATTTTAATTATTTTTCGGTTAATTTTTAATTTTAATAAATAAATGGAGTAAAAAATAATAAGATCAAAGAGCTTTAACAACATTGCTAAAACATTTACGAATATACCAATTCATGAAATAATGTCAGCCCCTTGTTCGGTAATTCCGACCCTGCCCCCAGTCACTAGCTGGAAGCTACTATGTTGATATGTATATCAGGTTGTTATTGTATCATAGTACGTCTTCTGCATACATAAGCACGACAACAAGTTCTCTTCTGAATAAGAAGATTCTGGAAATTGCAAGCACAAAATACACACATTACATTTTCGTATAACGCTGCTAGCTTTCATACCCATTTTATTTTATGTTTCTTTGTGTTTAGCATACCTTCCTATATTGTAGAAACCTAACTTTAAAAAACTATAAATTTTCCAGCAGAAATATTCATTCAACCCCGACATTTCTGAAAGAACAATATTTTATAAATTTACTATCTAGTTGAAGTTTTCAATAGAAATTTTTGAGGAAAGTATCGTAGAATAGGAAGGACATGTGAACTAATAGTTAGGTTGACCTAGAAATCCGCAGCAGAAAAATATATTTAAGTATCACCACTATCTTTAGAATGTCCTATATTTGTGTGGTTACATTTGCAAAGAGAAACAAAAATGCAATAAAAAATGATATCCTGGATTCTAAATCACTTGAGAAAAAATGTCGGTGGGGGAGCTTTTTGGAAGAAAAATGAAGAATGAGTATGACTTTTCATCACTCCGCAGAAGAAATTTTGAAGCACGTTGCGGTGGTAATCTTGGGGGATGTTCAGTTGATGAGTGATTGGGTGATTTATGCGCCTTGCAGTGAGGGGTGTTGACTGTTGACTAACCCCGGACCGCGAGGCGTACGAACGCGAGGGCTGGCAAATCCGTTCAAGAAAATAATCATTAGGAATTTTTGGATTAAGAATATAAGTATTATATCATGTACCTCCCATTAAAAATTGCGTTGTTCAGAATCTTGACACCTTCTGGCGTCTTTTACAGTTTTATGAAACCATCATTGGATAGAAAATAGTTTTTTTTACTCCAAAAATGTATAATACTTTACCGCCTCCTCTCTGTTTTTGATTCCCTGTCATTTTCATCTGCAATCTGGGTGAAATTGACGATTGACTTGCGTATACAAAGTAGCTTTTTAAATATATTATAAAAACTTGCAATGGCGGCGCCGTTTGTTGATAAAAATCCGCCTGAAGTAATAATTTGTGAATTATTTAATTGCGATAAAATAAAGATTTAATCCAATGTATTGTTTATTTCACAAAAAAAGCTCAAATTTAAAAATATTTTGTCACAAAACAAAACAAAAAATAATTAGCATTATTTTTAAGAAGCCGTCAAAACAAATTAAATACAAAAGCTTTTTATTGTGAACGAAGGGTGAGTTTTTTGGGGGGTGGATAAAGCACAATATTCTCCCCAGGGTATTTTATTTCAACTGGGGAAAACTAAGAAACGTTGGCATTCAATCTGATACCATTTTACTATGGGAAGGGAATGGGTTGGCCAAAGAACCAAAGAGCAACTACGCAAAATTTGCTGTACATCAAACAGACAGGCATTCAATTGCATGCAGATAATCCAGCAAATTCAGCTTTACCAGAACACAGCGCCAGAAACAACAAAATATACAGAAAACACATGACGTGCAGAAAGCTCATGGACAATACAGCTTTAGTTTCAAACTTATGAAACGGTATTCTACCAGGAAGGAAGCTGTCAGTAGAGCTTGTGCATAGTTTATTATTAGTAAAATAACGTTATTATTAGTGTACACAGGAAAATGTTCGTTTACTCTGGCTTAATTGGATGGGGGTGCAGGCCAAACAGCCGTGATAATTCCAAGAAACCACAAAAGTTTTTTCCACGTTAAAAATGCACATCGCTGAGTTTGTTTGCTTTTCCGTGTTGACTAGATGCGGGCGTAAAACTAGATTGAGACGGAACTCGGCAAAGTGAGCCACAAAGGCATACCGCAGAATGGAAGAGTGGCCATTTTGTGAGCAAACAAAAATGTTTGTATTTGACCGGAGTGACTGGGGACGAAATGCCGCCCCTGATACATCCAGTTAACCACTACAGAGTTGTGGAATCGCCTACTTTGTATTTGGTATTAAAATGATTTCATGGGATTACAGTGAGATGGGATGGCTTACGCGCACAACTGTCACATTATGGCGTGCTTTTGGCGAGTGGTCGTTTATCATTTTGTAGAGCGAATTGTAACTACAATTTTAATTAGAATTTATGATCAGGGATAAGGGATAAGGTCGCGAGCAGTTTTAACGAGAAATAATTGGTTTAATTGACAGAATGATAGACTGCATTTTAAACTAAAATATTTCAGCACTATTATAAAACAAAGAGAATGTTATGTGTTTAATTTCGATAGTATCTGCATGATATTACAAGTTTGGATAGCATGTGTTTATATATTTCTTTTCAATACGTATTTTTTTTATATTTACAATAAATATTTACCGAAGGTGACCAGATATACGTATGTGCATAAATGATATAAAGAAGAGGGTCTGCGGCGATGTGTCTTTGCTTTAAGGTACAAATCTCCAATTATTTTATTCGCCCGGGTTCATGGGGTGAGGTTTGTCCGGGTTTTGGCGGCAGATGCATCTGTCCACCAGCAGCATGGCAGGCCGGATTGGGAGAGAATGGGTTAAGGGAGTCCCTTTGACTTCTCCAGCCGTACTCTCTCGGAACATCATCCTTGCACCGCAATGAGAGAGATGGATCCGTCACTCCTGGACACACTGACCCCCAGATTCCTACCCACCCCTAATATAATTTTCCTTCGCAGAACTTTCTCTCCTTCCTTTCCTAAAAGACCGCATCCCCAAAGGTGGCATAGACCCTGCGGGGATTTGTTTTCCTCAGGGCCTTATGAGTGAAGCTAATGTTAAAAAAATAATTCTAAGAGTGACACAACTTTGCACACTAGTCTTTATATTTACAATAAAACGAAAAAATTACCTTTTTCTGATTTTGATGCTTCTGGATGAAATTTTTCACACTTGACTTTGAAAGTCAAGTTTGCAAGAGAAAAATTAGAGAAAATTAAGAGAAAAATTAGTGTCAACATTTGATTTTGAATAACTCTGCGCAACGCCGGGTACTTGAGCTAGTAATCTCAAAAAGTGCGATTTATAGCGATCTGATCACTAAGGTATCCAACAAATAGACCTTACAACTCCTAGGCTCCAGACCAGCCAACGAAATTCAAGATTTGTTCAAAGAAGAATGTCGATACATTTTTTAAATAAAATAGAATTAATAATGAAGAAATAAGTTTAAAAATTGAGTACTTCAAACACGTCCACAACAAACTGACATAAATACCAGATAATCTTTTGAGCGGTATTGGCATATTTTTTTACCTTGTTATTCAATTTAACATTCTGAGAAAAAAAACATTTAATTTTATTAAATTGGCTCCATTTCATTGTTAGCTTCTGTAAGTTGTAGCAAATATAGCGTGTTGAAAGAAGTTTGTTTAAAGATCTTTATAAAATTAAACGGATCTCGATTCTAGATACAAATAAAAGAAACTTTGCACGCAGTGAACCGTCTAGACTCGAGTCAATAAGGTGGAATAGAAGAGAAAGCTCTTTGTTTAACAAATTCTAGAAAAGCTTTTACCACTGCAATTTCATTAGCGTAAACAGCGTAGCAGTGTTTTTTGTTACATAAATAAATCCGTTTAAATATACGGTGATTGGTACGTGATGCGCAATAATCAAGAAGGTTTTTGAAGTAAAACTTCTTTACGCTTGACTTGGGGAGTAAGCTGGCGAATGCGTGACGAGAGGGTTACGAAAAGTGTGATTGGGCGAGGTTACGTTTCGTATATTACTGGCTGCAGGGGCAAGAGAGAGAGGTGCGAGCACACATTTTCTTTCTCTCTTTCTCTCATAGCCAGTTAGGTTTCGTAAATCTAAGACACAGTGCAGGTATATTGTCAGTATCACAATGTAGGAGCAAGAGAGAGCAGTGCGCGCGCACATTTTCTTTCTCTCTTCTTTTATAAGTTAGTGAATTTTTCTTCAGTCGTGTGGTCTAAAGCACACTCGTTTTTTTTATTTCAGAATTCAATTTAGGAGTCGGGTATGCGTGTCACCGCCCCGAGAACCATTTATTGAATAAACAATGCCATAGGTCACCCCAAGTAGTTCGTTATTTTTAATAACTTAGCAGGAGTGCCCAGGTTCACGGGGTGTGGTTTGTCTAGGACTTGGTAGCGGATGCGTGTTTCTAACTACTGCGTGGCGGACCGGATCGTGAGATACTGGTTGACCTCTCCAGCCGGAGCCTCTCAGCCCAAAGCCTAGCACCGCAATGCGAGGGGTGGATTCATACATCTGTCAATACAGAACACATTGACTCCCAGATTCCTACCCACCTCTCATACCTTTTTCCTTCCCAGAACTTCTTCTCCTTCCTTTTTCTAAAAATACCCTCCACCAAAGCATCTCCGACGATGACAGGTGCTAGTCTACAAGGATTGTATTCAATTTATATGGTTTTCTCATATGTGTTGCCATGTCGTCATGGACGATTGGATTTTTAGTAAATTGGCTATTAGCAGTAGACGTAATTATCTCGGGTTTATAAAAGTAATCTTATATTAAAGTAATCACCCGAGATAATTATGTCTACTGCTAACAGCCAAATAACTAAAAAAATCAATCGTAAAAGGCGATATGGCAACACAAATTGAAAAACCATATAAATTGAATAAAATCCTTGTAGACTAACCCACTCCCTCTCCCCATATGTTATGTATATAAACTTTAGATTAAGAATAATTTGTGCCAGTCTGAAGATGGCTTTAACAGGCTGAAACCGGTTACGGTCAAAAATAAATTAAGTGGAAATAAATTTTATATGTGTTTTATTGTTTATTATTAAGTATTACCGAAGAGTTGGATATGTTTATGTTAAAGTCAAAACCCGTTCTTAGTTACAACGCGTTTTCTCTAGTATAAACTAATTTTCACTAAATGCCTTTGTTACGACTAGAATTAACTGATGAATATCAGTGAAAAATAGTTCTAACTAAACAAAACGCATTTTCTTGAAAAAAATCTGTTAAAACTCTTTCAACCGAAGTTCATCGTGCTTTATGCTGATTAGCCGAGTGACATTAGGTTAGGTTAGATAAAGTTAGGTTAGGTTAGGTAAGGTTAGGTTAGATTAGGTTAGGTTAGGTCAGGTTAGGTTAGGTAAGATAAAGTTAGGTAAGGTTAGGTTTTTAATTAACAGTTATTAAGTATTTTAATAAACAGTATCTGTTTTTTCAATTACAATTTCAGTTTTAACAAAGGAAGTTAGTAAAAATTAGTTTTAACTAGAGAAAACGCGTTATAATTTAAAATTAGTTTTAACAGTAACATTTATACCAAAAAGCTGTGATTTAAATTTTTTTTTTATTAAGCAGAAAATACCAGAGACTTTGCATGTCTACCGACCACGTATTTTAAACCGATACACAATGCCTCACTTACGCACTTGATGATATGCCATATTGCCCACACCCACGGGCCGTATTAACAACGCCACAACAATGGTAATATCCCATAATGACACCAGATACATCATCCTAACGACATAATCTGCTAATCTACATGTGCCCGTCGATCTATCGGACAGTATATGCCCGCTATACATTTTATCGGCCAAATATAAATCTACGTCCGACGCCCTGACAGCACAATGGTTTGGTTTGACTAAATAGGACAGTCAGGGTTCAAAATCCGATGCCAATGATTTTAGATAACACTTACATTATGTCTCATAGAAATCGTTGTGTCTCCCTAACTATCAAGGTAAGATATATGATATAAAAAGTATTAGAAAGGGCAAACACAACGCTTTGTATTCAAATCTAAAGTTATCCGCAAAAAAATATTTTTCAAAAAGTGAGTTGACGATAACGTTTATAATACATTTGCCTAATAAACTATCTATGTGTTATTATTTTTTTCGTTATCAACAATTTTAGTTAAAAAAAAAGGTAATCGATTTTTAAAAGTTTTTTATGTTTTTATAAAAAAATTACCCATATGTTTATTTCGATTTATAAAATTTAAAACCGAATTTTTTAATTTTAAAAAACACTTTTTAGTTCCTATATTTCAGAATACACCCGAAAACTAAAAACTGTTTTTGAAAAGTTATAAAATTCAATTTAAAGGGAACAAATTTTATAAATCGAAATAAAAACATAATTTTTTATAAAAACAAAAACAAAAAGTTTTAAAAATGGCTCACCTTACGTTTTTTCTAACTAAAATTACTGATAAAGATAATTAAACAAATGTATTACAAACTTTGTTATTACCCCATTTTTTGTCTTTCCATATAAAAATAATTAATAAAAAAATCCTAAAGTTTCAAAATTTTTTTTCAAATTGCGAATCAAAACTTTGGTTTAATAAAGGTGTTGTGTTTTCTCTTTCTGACACCGTCTGTATCATAGTTCTCACTATCTTAAGTAAGGGAGACACAACGATTTCTATGAGACCTATATGAATTATTCCGAAAAGTGAACAAATTAGTCTGAGGGGTTAACTGAATCAGGAACTGAGAATGAATTCTTCAGGAAAAGTGGTATAAATAACCATGTTTGACCGAATAACGAATGAAAATATAATTTGAGATTTTAAAACTTTTCAGCTTATTAAAAAAAGTTTTAAAATCACGGCCACAGTATTGCGGTGATTTGTTTTGGGGTGTTATGACGCGTTTCACTATCTCCTTCTTAAGCCAACTTTTCGGAGAGTGCCACGGTGTCCATCATCAGGGCAGATTTGTAATGTCATTATTACACTTCTTCCTTATAATGGATACTTAAACGCTGTCTAAAGAAGGAGGGGGCGGAACAATAAAATCCGATTTTTTTTATGTGAGTACCGCACAAGCGTCCCAAATACCCCTAATCATGTATTTTTTACATTAATTCCACACGCGGAGGCCCATTAGAAAATAATCTCTCTCCGGACCTATGACATCTCATGGAGGCGGTGTGAAGGGTCTTTTTAATGAAAGAAAGGTAAGGAAGTTCTGGGAAGGAAAAAGATATGACGGGTGGAATCTGGGGGTCAGTGTGTCCAGGAGTGACGGACGTATGAATCCATCCCTCAAATTGCGTTGCAAGGCGATGGGTCAAGAGTCCGTTCGGAGAAGTCAAAAGGTCTCCCTCAACCCGTCACTCTAAATCCGTCCGCAACGCAGTAGGTAACCCGGGCACCCCTGCTAAGTCACCAAACATAGCGAACCACTTAGAATGACCTACGGCAAAGGTGTTGATTATCCAACAAATGATTTCCGGAGCGGCGGTACCCATGCCCACCTCCCAAATTGAAAATCTGGATCCAGTGAGACTAAGGCATCCCCAATTGAGTATGTTGTGAGGCCGAAGGTAGTTGGGGGGGAAGAAGAAGATTTATCACCGGCATATGCTCTCAAGAAGAACCTAATTTAATTTTAAAATTTATGTTAAAGAGATTAACTTCGTGGAATAAATTTAAGGCTAAATTTTGATTAAAATATGAGAAAGAGAAGAAGATACGCCAGAAATGAATTAAGTTATCGTAATCAATATCACATTATTTTAGCAGACGTGCTTTACTAACAGCCTTTAAACACAATATGGCACTATTTATTTATTAATTTTCAGGAAATCGACAGTTTACATTTATTTCAGTTTGTACATAATATTAAATAGCCAAAATAAAACCAATTATGGATTTCCTCCTTGTGAATTTACTTGTACTGAGACAGCATAATAAGAGAAAATAAATAAATTTTATAAAAAAGCAATATGAATCCAAAAATTATATAAAACAAAAAATATAAAACATTTTTTTTCTTATATAAAACGAAACATTACTAAACAAAAAATCTATCAATACATTGATTGGTAGCCATGGAGAGAGGTTGTACATATAAATCAAATCATAACAGAAATATACCTAAACCATAAAAACGTAACATTATTTACGAACCATCAGAGAAATATTTTTTACGGTCCTCTTATATTTGGTAAGTTCGCAATTGAAAATGTCCACATTGGATATGTATTTATATATATATTTAAAATACCTCGGAATGCTTTGCTGTCAAGTTTGGAAAATTTCCCCTTATTTGTAAGTAAATAAGTAGAAGTTTGCTATTGTATATTTTTTTTTATAAATCCTACGAATATGTGATAATCGACAAAAAATATGTGAATTCATTGGCTATATAAAACATTACATTACATTCAGTTTGTATGTCTCCATATTAAAATTCGGAGGTATGATTTTTTTAATGTAGGCGGAAAATATGTCCAAATTTACACCAAAAAATCTCGAGCAATCAGAGAAAAAAGTTTTGGTGGTTAGTGGGTTTGGTGGTGAGTTTGGTGGTAGTTTTTTCGCGCCAGTGATTAACATATTTGGATATAATCTTAAGGGACGCAATACACAACGAATCGCGGTTGTCAAAATATAAACAAATTTGTAAACTTACGCAAAATGGAAAATAAATAAAGCGCTTATTCAATAAAAGATATAAGAAATAAAATGCCTTATTCTTAAAGTGCCCTGTAGCTTTTCGATTATCTTGGCAAAACGGAACTTTTCCGGCCATGCTAGAGGGACAGAGAAAAAATTAACATATAAATTGAACGCCCTAATGATACGGCCATCTTTCCCGGGCGAAACGAATTCGAAATTCGAATTCCTGTCTGTGAACTGGCGTCAGGATTAAAAAATATTGTCGATTGGACCCGCATAAGATGTGTTTTACACGGATCAAGTCAAGGCGATGGTTGACTCGAAGCCACATTTCCGGGTCGTTTGAAACAATGGCGAAACAAATCGACAAGCGAAAGTATATCTGCAAAACCCACAAGAATAAGCTATAAAAATGCTAAAAGCTTTTCGTAAAAATACGCTTTCTCTGACTTGCACGCAGCCATGGAAGTTCAGTCAGATTTTATGGTGTATACACTTTCATTGATTTCATGGTCGAAAAATATTAGGACCGAACAAAGATAGGATAGATTTGAACCAAAGCAAATCCTTCGAAAATCGATCAGTAGTTGATATATCGATGTCTTCGAGTCATTTCGTATGCCTTGTGCCAAGTGTAAGCTTCAGACTCGGACGAATCAATTTTGGAGATAATTATTGGACCGTATTAGATTCGGATTGCGAGTCAAGAGTCTTACTTTGCGACCACGGAAGCCGTCAAAACTTGTTTCACGTTTTTTGTTTGATACAAAATGGTATTTTAGACAATCTAGGATTTTATTATATTAGGTTATAAGAATTCCACTGTACTAGAACCTACCTACCCAAACACACATAGATTATTGTGATAGCACCATTTTATACGGTTGGCATTGTTAGCACTACAAGTCACATCGAGGAACAACATTCAACATGGTGTCAACTGAAAACGGAAAATTATTAAGAACAAGTGTGAAACTTAAAACTTTACAGGTAAGAGATTTAATTTTTAGAGAGTAAATACTATACCTTAGCGTCAAGTTTATTATGTAAGCACTTGCATACTGCTCACTGACAACGTACACAGGGACATTGGGGGTCTAGATTCGTTCTAAACTAAATGTAGCTTCGTTCTTTCAAAAAAATTAGAGTCCTTTCGAGAGCCTTGAAGGAGTAACCATATGTTATATCAGGGCGGGTAAGTGGTGGAAAACCTCCAATATACCTTAGGGTCTAACTATCGGATGCATGTTTCTACCAACTGGCATGCACACACGCGAGCCGAACCTGTTAGCTGAACCACGAATTATGGGAAAGGAACGGAGCAACAGCAAACGGCGCTATACGCCGTTGCTTCGTTCCTTTCCAATAATTCGTGGTTCGGCTCGCGTATCGGTTCGCAAATTTATACGAAGCATTACACATTAAACCCCTCATTCTCACATTGTCTCCTCCTACTCACCCTAATTAACAATTGTTTTTTCCTTTAGGGAAAATTCTTTTCTTTGAACATCGTTGCAGTGCTTCAAGAAGCTACAGTCAACCGCACAACATCTTAACTGATACATTAATATATGATACAGTAATAATATGATACACGTCCACATAGAAACGATATGCAACAAAGCGTTAAGAATGCTAGGATTTGTGCTAAGCAACTCCAGACATTTTTGCAGCTCGGCCGCGATTCGTGTGCTATACTATAGTCTAGTACGTAGCATTTTGGAAAGTGGTTCGGTAATATGGGGACCAGTGGATTTAACTTACTCTCAAATGATAGAGAAAGTGCAAAAGAAGTTTCTGAGATATTTATATCTTAGAGATTTCGGATATTATCCCTGGTTATATCCATCAGCCTTTTTGTCCGGCATGCTTGGTATTAATAGCCTTGCCGATAGAAGGAAAACTGCTTTGCTGATAACAGCATATAAACTTTTAAACGGTAACATCTGTATTCCCGATATAATACAAAAATTTGAGTTTTATGTCCCCGACAACTTCACAAGAGCGCGCAGACACAGAACTTTTGTTGTTCCGAGATGCAGAACTAACTTACCATTAGTAATGCCGCTCGGAAAAATGATTCTGTTACTAAACTACCTATCCCCTGATATAGATATTTTTCAACTAAATATTCAAAAATTCAAAAACGCTATTATTACTTAATAAAATACAATGTATGTTTATTATTGGTTATATATAACTGTAAATGTGCATTTAAAATAAAATAAATAAATAAATAAATTTAAAAAAAGAATACCTACTTGTCTTTGTGATTATATTATTTATTTTCCATTTTAAAATAATTAGCTTTAATTTTAATTTTGATTTATGATTAAATGAGGCACTGCTGATATAACCAGCTGCATTTCTAGAGAAATGTTGAATGTAAAGCTGAGCAGTGATTTATTTTTCAATACAATCAATGTTAAATAAACAAGATGTATAAATTTATAAAAATCTATGGACAAATAGACGTTTTTTATAATAATTATTACTACGTGTCATACTTCCTGGGGCCAGGGTGATACTGAAGCCACGTAGGGTCCAGTGTTATACTTCTGGTCTCCAGAAATATGTCCCTCCCGGGGGGGGGACAAGTGTTAAGCAGGCCCCCCGGGGGCCATATGCCTCGGCTTGGAAAGCTCAGCTCAGGGTAGTAGGGCTCCTCCGAGCCTGTCGATGGTTGACTCCAATGAAACAAGGTTTAGTCACAATTCAAATGTATTCAATAATGCAAGGGGAAACAGTACAGGCAACCAGGTAAGCAGTTTAAGGCCTAGCATTAGAGAGAGTGAGGCACTAGAAATACTACTGAATTTAGGCTCGGAAAGACTATAAGAGGGTTTAGAATCTCACGTGGCGTCGGACGGATGCAGGCAGCTTCCTTACGAAGTGGAGAGGTCTAGAGCAAAGCTCATAGATCGTGTGCAGGAACTGGGCGGCTCGGCGGGAGAGGGCGGCTTCTCGGCGTCATGGTGGGCGGATTCGGTCAGCTTACCGAACCGGTGGGCGATAACGGTGAATTACGCGGCTATCGGCAATGTAGGCGGATTAAAAGCCGGGCGCGTCCAATGTTATGGTATTAAATAGGCGGCAGTAGGATTATACAGGCGTCTGTGGTGATAGCGCCATACTTGGATCGTAGGTGAAGACTTAATTAGCCGCGTCGAAGGGTGGCATACTGCCCGACAGTACGTAGTAGTGCGTACGACCGCTCGCGCCGCTGTCTGGAATATGTCTGTCGCTTCGGCGATCGGTGGCCGGAGCTCTCTGCCCGTGATGAGCGAGACGGATGACTCGAACGTGTGCCCTATAAGGTAATGTCTTCTGCCATTGGCTGGAATCCGCGCCGTGTGGCCATATAAGGTAATGTCTTCTGTTAGCCTGCGAGGGACAGCAATAATCATGCGATGCTGTACATGTACTGTGCACGTGACACAGCTGCCTGCCGCTTGTATAGTCCGTTCGTACGATTTATGGGCAACCCATAACACTACCCTCCTCCCCCTGAAAAATGAAGGGAAAAGGCAGCGAGGCTGATGCAGGGGACCACGACCTTCCATACAGCATGTGATGCGATGGTTGCCACAATGTGAGGTACAGAGCTACCTCTTCACCAGGATTTAAACACTCCCTACCTAAGAGCCAACAAAATTTTAACTACCTGTGAGCCAAGCTAAAAAAAAAACTAGCAATAAACTGAACAAAGGTTGCCAACTCTCTCAAGAAATTAAAAAAAATATGACGTACCTAGTGCGATACAAGACACGCTAACGAAGGTGCATGAAGAAATAAAGAAAACATGACCCTTCCGAGAAGGATTACTACCATGTGAAAATCTTAAAATTAGACAAAAAATTTCCAACACTATTCCTGTTATGGAATATTGTACGCTGACCAATGTCATGAAATGATCGAAATCAACTCATATTCGCGTCTTACAACAGAATTCTTAAAATTATACAACTTTGTTTTTATACACTTTATTCCTGTTATGGAATATTGTACGCTGACCAATGTCATGAAATGATCGAAATCAACTCATATTCGCGTCTTACAATAGAATTCTTAAAATTATACAACTTGTTTTTATACACTTTATTCCTGTTATGGAATATTGTACGCTGACCAATGTCATGAAATGATCGAAATCAACTCATATTCGCGTCTTACAATAGAATTCTTAAAATTATACAACTTGTTTTTATACACTTTATGCTATTTTCACAATTCAATTCTTACCCAAATGTTAGTTTCCCGCACTCTCAGCTTGTCATGGTTTGTCTGGTTTGCATTTAATTATCAGGCATAAACGACCATCCTCTCATGTTCGCATATAATTGTAAGGTAATGCTACAAAACCTATCATGAATATTAATTTTCAGGCATAATATGAATCCTCTCATGTTTTCTCGACTCACCCTCGGTGACCCGTACAGCGCTGTACTTGGTGTACTAGAAATACACCCTTGCCGCAACGACATAGACAACCGGATAGATCCCTTGGAATCCTCACGGTGAACTTGCGTTCGACGAAACCACATAGGACACCCTCTAGGTGTTCCCACCAAAATAACCAGACGAACCGTAATGACCATAAGTGCAATTCCATTATTCTCTAATAAGAACAATAAGACCCGAATGACATAACTTTATGACATTACCGAGCTAAATTACTCAACTGGGTGCATACTTTTAAATCTTCTTACTACGAGAAGTACTACTCCTTATTTAAATACAGTGATATAGCAAGTTACAAAACACCGTACAATTGCGTCCTGATATGGCAAGGACTTTACACGCTGGCTTACCATATTGATACCGAAGTAATCAATTACGTGTTTACAAAATATTTATATAGTAATTTAATTAATTACATTTATCATAATTAAAACACTTGAATATACATTTGTTTACCCACCAAAAACTCTATGTGTGTGAGTACAATTTTGTTAAATAACTTTCCATTCGAGTTTGTTTCAACTCAACTTAAACTCTCAGGGTTTGACTACATAAGGAGAGAAGAAAAAAAAAAATTAAAATAAATAACAACAACGCCACGTATTTTTACCAAAAAATACGAAAATTTAATACTACCGACAATGTTATTAGAAGAGGAAAAATTTTCCTTAATTGAGTAACGAATTTCTTCCTAACACCGGAATCATATATACTTTAATTGTTCGGAAATTCGCGTTTCCAACAATCTTCTGCTCTAATTCTAAGGAGTTTAGCCATCCTATCACGCTTTGGATTATAGCTACCTGCCGAATGACACGTTAGGTTGATTCCCAAGTTCCCATCCTATCGGAACTTGTAACAGCTCTATAATACCACACAACGAGTAACCGTTGTTATATGATCGCGGAAGAAGGTTAAAATTCGATACCACCACAACCTATGTGAACCGAATAGTGTTGTCTATTGGGCCTATTCTGATAACAAAAATGTGGTAATATAATTATTACATTGCCTTTTCATCGTGAATTCACTCCAACATACGCTAGAATTGAGACATACCCCGTTAAGGAGTGGGTAACTACCCAATTGTGAACGTTTTACCGCCCCAATTTCTCCTATATCGTAACGTGTGAGATGTCCAATACTATAACGATTAACCTACATGTGAGAATAATTCGACAATGAAAGAGATTGAAAAACCCGAAAAAAAAAGACAAAAAATAAAATTAAAATTAAAATGATATTTCCAATTTATACATGACCTTATATTAATATATACACAAGGTTATTTACAACCATAAGGTTCCTAAGTTTCTTACTACTCAATGAACTACCCCAGTATGATGAGAGCTAGGTGCCTTTATACCTACCACTTGTACAAGAATTTTCTTATGCCGTCTCTTGCCAACGAAAAGAAAAGAATATGCTTGCATATTCTTTCATTGCAACTAAAATTAAGTAATTTTTAGAATGCAAATTGTTCCACGAAAATAGAAATTAGGTCTCTACTTCGGTCCCGGGCAGGATACTGAATACCTAACGCAGTTTTTTCTAATGAAAAACCTAGCCTAATTTAGGGTTCCTTGAACTACGCCCTCAATCAGTGTATCGTGTCGTGTTTCTTAGACGAATTTATATACTTATGTAACCATATTCATATATAAATTTAAAAAAAAAAATTTTTTTTAAAAAAAACAACCTAAGTGGCTACGCACCAGGGGAAAGTAATAAATTATTACTACCAATAATAGTCATTACAATAAATGAACTAAATATCGCATCAGTAATTTCACTAGTGTAAGGTGAGTTACCTCTTTTTTTTATAATAATAACAATAATAACACAAGTCTTCACGTGCAGACATACCGGCGTCCCGGATTGTCAATACTTGTGATGACGATCCATTAAGAAGGGAATTGTATACTTCTCTAATAACAAAAGTTAAGTTATATGCGTTATAACCTCGTACTAACAACTAGGGTTCATGACGTCCTTGGGTTATATATAAAGGACAATACAATACATGTACCTCGTGAATAAATTTACAATTTTTTATTAAGGTCATCCAATGATGGACAATAATGCTGACTAAGTCATGTAATCAATGAAACTGATACATATTCGCATTTTACAACCTTATGTAGAGGACAATACAATACATGCACCTCGTGTTTAAATTTACTGTGTTATTATAATTTGTAACCAATTTCTTTTCCTACTGATGGACTAATTTCCATACTCTGTTCTGTTTTTCTGTTTTCCTCTCCGTGTAATTCTCAGGATACGCCTCCTATAGCGTCGGTCATATTATAAGGATACCTCCTATAGCGTTTGGCATATTATAAGGATCTCTCCTATAGCGTCGTATAATTATCAGGCTATACTATAATCCTCTCGTGTTTTCAAGAGATACGTTTGCAAACGTCTATCTCCGTGTGGCCACACCGTTACGTTCAGAGAACCGTAACCTTGCCTTAGTTCACCAACACAAATGAGAAATTTCCTTCCTCAAATGCCTGTGCTTCGGCAAAAAAACACATAAAAATAACACAATATCCAAAAAAACAGAACTTCATTAATTATTTTAAAATTTATGTTACTACAATTTCTATAAAATTTCTCTTTAAAGGTTACTCTATATTTAACAAGAATCGTTTCCAAATCCTAATAACACAGATTTATAACACCGCTATACGATGCGTTATACACACTGACTAAGTCGCTCAAATACCTAAGTATTCAATTCGTGTGTTTACCTTTACATGTTATAAGCTAACAATTTATATACATAAAAAAAATTGAATCATAACTGAATTGCTAACGACGTTGCTTCTTACTACAACTTCCAAAATTAAAACTTTTACCTGTTTGACTAAATATTTGAAAATTCCTTTTTTAAAAAAAATTCCATGTCTATTATTTATTTACTTCCTAATTTAACAATATTATCCGATGATAACTTTTTTTACTAATAACTTTTCACTATAAGTCTCAGTTTAATCTCAACTTTTCTGTTCATAACTTTTTTAACTCTTGTTTACTTTACTATCATTTTGTTTTAAAAAAAAATTCCATTGTATTTAACTTTAAAGGGCGCCATGACATTTTTCTAAAATAGCTATGTCAAAACTATACGAATTTACAATTACCTAAAGCTTACTTGAGGGGTTAATTCTCTATTTCCAATTTTTCCTATATCACAAATTTCTTTTTTTTTTTTTGTTCAAGATTTCACATCTTAACAATCCCACCTTGCCCTAATTCTGAGGAAGGCATTCCTATAGCGGTTCGAAACCAGAATTGTATACGCGGGTACTTATGTAACCGTAGTACATTTCTTGAGTCTATTACTCAATATCTAATACGATATAATTTCCTAACAACGATCACGTTGTCATATTTATGAATACGAGAAAAAATGAAGCAGACAATTTCTTATAATTTTATAACCCTTTCCTTCATTACAAGTAAGACATTAATAATTGGATTCTATTTACTATTTGTTTTTGTTACTAAATGACAATATCGATTTAACTGTCGTAGTTTACTTTTTTAATTCTATGTTTTAATAATTTTCCACAGATGTTTCCAAAAAAAAAAACTTATTTATCTTTTCTATCCTGAAGTCTATTATACTGTTATTCATTCATGTAAATTTATTGCCGAAATCATTCCTACATTCTTATAAAAAAAACTTAATTGAAGCTAAACATTTAAATGTTCTTTGTACGAGAGATTATTCTGTTAAATTTGACAAGAATTTTCACTTTAAAAATTCTTCGTTATTTTTTATTTAAAACGATAATTTGAACATATGATGCTATTCACTTGCTTCTTTTGAAGTGTCTTTCCCAACGATAGTTTATTTTATTATCCGCATACTACTATTTAGAGTGGGATAGTCCCGATTAAAAAACAAACATGTTCCAATACTGTCTCTATGGTAAATAAGCATATACAAAATTTTATTATTAAACCTTCCTTAGATAAACATTCGAAAAATCAACAAGTATCTAGTAACATATACCTTGTAGTTTGGAATTTATTCTTTAAATGATGTTCTACTGCTTTTCACTAATTTATTTAATTTTCTACCACTTTAGTACGAAAGCAATTCAAATAGATTTTAAGAACTTAAACTAACAAAAAAAACACTTAGCCAATTATATACATTGATATACACGTTGCCTTGTTTATATACAAGTTTGTTTCCTTTCCCGAACGTTTATTATTTTAACAACATTGTGTTTTCTAATTTGTGAAATATGGAATATTAATTCAATGATGTACGATCTCTAACCGTGGGTTCATGACACTCATGATTTTCAAACGAAACATCATTAAACTTATAAGAACTTTACTATTTTTAACCGATCTGTACCTAACTTTTGTTTCTTAAAAAAAAACTTTTGCCTGTATTTGTTTATTCCTTTTCCTTCTAAAATTTATGCTATTAATCTACATTTGTCCTGAACTGTTCATTAATCCAATACGCAGTTAGCTACTCTGCCCTAGACAATCAACAATCAAAATTACAATTCTAATTTATTCTAATGTATTAACAATAAATCAAAACTTCTATGAAGAAAAATAACAATTGTGGCTTTAACTAATATTACAAGGGAAGCTTTCCATATTAACTTATTCTGTTTTGAAAATTAATAATTTGTTGCTTTAAAATTTCTCTTTTATAACATTATGTAACGTCGTTTTCCATTTTGTGATTTAAAACTACCTATTGAGAGAAACGAAAACTAACTTTATAACTTGTACTCATTATTTATTGAACTTTTCGTTTAACGTTTATTTTATAATTTAACTTCCGGGATTCGTTAAACTCAACACATTGTTTCCGTAAAGTTAATAAAGCTCTTTTGGGAACTACACCTCTAACTATCAACATTTTTCTTATTACCGACGCGTTTGCTTTCTCGAAATTTAATATTCTATCCATTATTGGTATGGTGGCCTCCATGATTTTGCGTTTTTATAATGAACAAAGCCAAAAAAAAAAAAAAATTTCGGACGAATAATAGAAGACGAGAGCAGTTGCTGGCAGTCGTTATTATATCCTCCTATTACAGGGAAACGGATGTGGACGAGCACAATCCGACAGCAGTTACTACCTTTTATTGGAAACAACCACTGCTCTTCAAGGAAGAAATAATACAACTTACACAGCCCGCAGGTGGAGATTTAAAACAACGAGATTCATTACTCAATTAAAAAAAATTCCGCGCGAATGACGAACAACTCTGACTGCCGCGATAGAAACGTAATAGCGAAAGAATGCTACGGTAGTAAGCGATGTTTAAAATACCTAACACTCGAATAGCACTAGCCGACGGACTCGCGACGTTTGGAATAATTCACACAGAACTACCGTTGTTGATGGGAGCACAAATATAAAATATTTATAGCTAAGATTACATAATTATGTTTCTAGGGAGACAACAATCGACAAGACTTCGGCCCAGTTGGCGCGCCAGTGTCATACTTCCTGGGGCCAGGGTGATACTGAAGCCACGTAGGGTCCAGTGTTATACTTCTGGTCTCCAGAAATATGTCCCTCCCGGGGGGGGGACAAGTGTTAAGCAGGCCCCCCGGGGGCCATATGCCTCGGCTTGGAAAGCTCAGCTCAGGGTAGTAGGGCTCCTCCGAGCCTGTCGATGGTTGACTCCAATGAAACAAGGTTTAGTCACAATTCAAATGTATTCAATAATGCAAGGGGAAACAGTACAGGCAACCAGGTAAGCAGTTTAAGGCCTAGCATTAGAGAGAGTGAGGCACTAGAAATACTACTGAATTTAGGCTCGGAAAGACTATAAGAGGGTTTAGAATCTCACGTGGCGTCGGACGGATGCAGGCAGCTTCCTTACGAAGTGGAGAGGTCTAGAGCAAAGCTCATAGATCGTGTGCAGGAACTGGGCGGCTCGGCGGGAGAGGGCGGCTTCTCGGCGTCATGGTGGGCGGATTCGGTCAGCTTACCGAACCGGTGGGCGATAACGGTGAATTACGCGGCTATCGGCAATGTAGGCGGATTAAAAGCCGGGCGCGTCCAATGTTATGGTATTAAATAGGCGGCAGTAGGATTATACAGGCGTCTGTGGTGATAGCGCCATACTTGGATCGTAGGTGAAGACTTAATTAGCCGCGTCGAAGGGTGGCATACTGCCCGACAGTACGTAGTAGTGCGTACGACCGCTCGCGCCGCTGTCTGGAATATGTCTGTCGCTTCGGCGATCGGTGGCCGGAGCTCTCTGCCCGTGATGAGCGAGACGGATGACTCGAACGTGTGCCCTATAAGGTAATGTCTTCTGCCATTGGCTGGAATCCGCGCCGTGTGGCCATATAAGGTAATGTCTTCTGTTAGCCTGAGAGGGACAGCAATAATCATGCGATGCTGTACATGTACTGTGCACGTGACACAGCTGCCTGCCGCTTGTATAGTCCGTTCGTACGATTTATGGGCAACCCATAACATACGTCAAAAAGCAAGGCCGACAAAATTTGGGACAAATGCGAGACCCGTGTACCTACTGTGGTTAGGTATAAATAAAAGTAATTAAGTTTAGTCCCCACTTCACCGAGATTTTTTCATTTGATTATAAAATGTAAACCGATACGTCTTCGTTCATTTTACTTTAATTCCCTCGGCTCTAAATATACAGAGTTTAACAAGAACCAATGACGACACTCTGACAAAATTAATTCCCTTATAATAATAATAAATCATCCCTTGCAGCCGACATTAGGGGAGGGGGATAAGGATGTTAATCACATTCAATAGATAGGGTTTTCGAATAATTCACAAGGCGCGTGCTCAGGCTGTTCTACAAAACATTGAACCAGCTTTGCATATTTAATATTTCAAGTGGGGTTTTATATTTTTTTATAAGGAAAAGGGATTATATTAAAATAAATCCATCTACAAGAAGGAAGAGATTTTATTAAGCTTCCTTGCTGTTTTTACTAATGATCTTAATTTTTCAATTTTATTATTTTGACGTTGTCTCGAACAAAATATATTTTTTAACTTAGGTATTAAGAAATATTTCCTAAGATACGATACGATATGATTATACCAACCCAGCCAGGATCACCCCTATTCTGAGAATGGGAAGGAGTTTGGAGTTTTCGACCGGTATACACGGCAAACTAATAAGCCAATATTGGAATTTAGGATGGGCAGGAATAAAGGAATGGATTACGTTTATTTTTTTCCTATATTTAAGCCTTTCTTCTTCTTGCCTCTCCTCGACTCTTCTTGGATCTTCTCGTCTCTTCTTGACTCTTCTAGACTTTTCTTGTTTATTTTTGTCTCTTCTCGTCTCGGCACTTGGCTCTTCTTGTAATTTATCCTGAAGTTCTCTAGAATTAATTAAATCAGTATAAAGTAGAAACTACTGGACGTGATTCGACAGTAAATTCTGAGCCTATATAAATTATCAACTGAAATAGTTAATCTCATCTTGGAATACTAAAAGGGCAATGAAAAAAAAAACGAGTGTGCTTTAGACCACACGACTGAAAAACATCAATAACAGGAATAAAAATATCCTTATCCCCATCCCCTCAACATCCCCATCAACTCAACTCAACTCAATTAACTTAATTCGGGAATCTTATCAAAACGACTTTAACGTTAGATGTGAAATGTCGATAAATTCACTATCAGAAAAAAAGAGTTCTAAAAACAACTCACGTCGCCGCACCACTGACCGGTGGTGGTTTTCTCCGATGTGCGGATTGCAGTGAACCCCTAAAAAATAACTACGACACTTGTTTGTCATTTGGATTATAATAAATATTACTACAGTTTGAGCAACGTCCCAATACTCCAAAGTAAAAAAATGCGCCCGAACGAATGAACATCCCGCCACAACTCCATAGTAAAAAAATCCACCAATAGGAATCCGGCCTAGACCTGAATCCAGAACACATAAGGAAGCTAAAAAACCTATGGTTTATTTCATACAACACGAAGTCGATTCCGAACGGTGCTAGTATGTAGGTATCTAAAGGCCAAAATTCGTGTTATGACTCCATATATTTGATGAAAAAGAAAAGCTGCACACAAAAGCCAATTTTATTTCATTTTTTAAAATCGCTTTAATGTTGAACTTCCAATAATTTAGTCCACAAACCGCCACTGCCACTGACTAAATATACTATAAAAACAAATTTTAACATTGACTTCCTTAGGTATGCATAACTACATGGGGTTATCAAGTATTGAGGCATAATAACAACCTACATAAACGGGATAAATTAACTCTCGTGAAGGTTGAAGGCCTCGATTTGTTTTTGCTGGGTGGGTACTTAACCTTTCGAGGAAATGGCGTGATGGATCTAAACCGAAAAGAGGTATTTTAATGCCATTTTTCATAACAAAGATGGCGTGCCAGTTTTACAACAACTTGTATAATATTATAACTCTAGTTCCGTTCCCTATGCCTCTAATCGCCGGATAGGTATTTCAATTTTCGTGCAGCAAATTACTCGTAGATTTTCCCCTTTGAATAGTGAGGCACAAACATTTTATTACGTCCATAATAATTTGTGGTGCGCTGAAACGTGTAGCGTTTGTGACGTGATTTCTCATGGCGGAACGTAAAGTGAGATCTTTGGTAGAGCTAGAGTTATTATTATTGGCTGTGTTAAATAGCCGGAAGTGATAAGACTTCAAAGTAACTTTAATTTGGGGGGCGGTATGGTACCGTTCCCCTTCTTCAGAATTACACAGAGCATCCATTAGAGCGGACGTTCGGTCCAGTTAAATATTCGTTGTAAACCACACGATAACGTAAACAAAGTAACTTGTAATTCGACTAACCACGAGCTGTATTGAAGATTACCGAAAATAATAGTAACTAACAGTTAAAAACCCGCTTCGCAGGTTTTTGCTGCTGGTCCCTGCGATGGCACGACAGTTGAGTCACAAACTATCATCCGTATCCCAGACTGGAGAGATTACTGAAAATGCTAATCCAAGAGTACTTATGCCTGCCAGCCGACGTTTCTCATGCTAGCTGCGTTAAGGGCGTTTAACCAGCCAGCGTCAACCACGTTTAACCAGCCACATTTCGTCGAAAAATGTTCTTAGGATCGTACAGGGCGGTTCCAATGAGAAATATTAATTATTCTCCGTACCAGCATTTTAAAATTATAACTCAATATCGATTTTATTTCATTCCAAAGTAGCTTTAATTTATACCTGCATCCAAAAATGCTCAAAGGCGTGACGATAAAACTATTAAAATTACGTACTTTTTGTAATTATTTTTTGATCATAAGTATTTATCATTTTTCAATAATGTCTAAGCAAAATAAGAATGTAAAAAAATCTGAAATATATTAGTCTGTAAGTGCGCAAATAAATACACAAACGGACCAATTTTCGTCAAGAAACACATGTACGTATTATTTATTATTTAATGATTTTATTTAAACTAAAATTAAAATTCTGAAACATACGTTTACCAGATAATGTATTGATTTATTTTACTGCATGATTATGTGATTTGAAATGGATGTTGTATAATACATGTACTTTTTGAAAATTTTACAAATCCGCCAACGACCTATAGTATAACCTTATTATACTAAAAATTAACATTTTTTTAGATAAAAGAACAATCTTTCGAAGCCAATTTATATTTTTTTGTGGAAAAGAGTCAATACGTCTAAACACTGATTTGAAAATGACATATTTCTGGTTTTCTCTGGTTATTCGCTCTTCGTCATCTTTTGGCATTATAAGCTACTCGCTTTAATTCGGTTCTATTACGATAGTAGCTTAAGTCACAAACTTCACGTTCACAGGTTTCATGTGGCGCGGTGTCGGTTATACTCGCAGTCGGATTCTTAAATTTCAACCGTACAGTTATTAATAACCTGTAATAAGCTAGGGTATTAATTACGTCCGATTAAAGAACATTACAGTAGGGGAAAAAGATAAGATTATCCAGAGGTTTCGTATTAAACGGTCTTATGGGTTTTGTCATATGGCGGTAGGAAAAACGTAAAGACAAAGAGAGATTAAAAGTTAAGTAGTCAAATCCATGAATTTAATTTCCATTAGAACAAAACAAGTTTTGAATCTTGTGAGCTCGCAGACATGTCTGCACGAACGATACTGTATTAATTGAATATCTATCGTTGTTCAGTAACCACAAATTGATTCCTCTTGACAAGATATCACTGCAAATTCTAGACAGCTACCCCATGAAGCAATCTCAGCGGTATCACATCGAGTAATATCAGTCTCGCGTTCCGCCCATTACGGTGGAGACAGCCCCCTGCCGAGCCAAGTGGGTGGGGATGGGGGCGATGGGTGAAGATGGGTGGGGAGTGGGTACGGATGGGGTGCAGCCCCCCAGATGAAACAGCCATAATGAGATGATGAATGGACCAACTTGTGGGGGAAAGTGCCCCGGGAATGCCAGACGCCAGGCGAAGAATGCTAATAACGAATTATTTCGCTTGACGTGTATGGCCCAATGATTAATTTTCAATGCAAAACTCCGCTGTCCTTATGGCTCGAGAGTCATGTTTCCCTGTTTGGGGAAACCCTTTGTCGTAGACAGTGACTTTTTGTTATACTGGTATACAACTATTTGTTCAGCTAATAAACCTTGATATTTTGGTTTGTAATATTTCTGTGCCTCAAATTTTAAAAGTAGGTTGTTCATTTTTTTAAGAAATTGGGATCTTTTAAGGATTATAAAACTATGTATATTCTGGGGATATTAAACAAATATTATTATTACTATTAAACATTAACCCTTATCAAAATATATGAAATCGAGGATAAAATTCACTGAAATAGATACAAAGTTTTAACAGTCGTCTTTAGATATTTTTATCTATATTATTTACTCAGAGACAGAACTCTACCCTTTTTTATTATTGTTTATATTTTAACGTTTGTTCTAACAGTTGTTCTCAAACGTTCAACTTCAATTTTTTTGTTTTTAATTCGTTTATAACTTAATTTTATATTTTTTCCTACAAAATGTACACTTTAAATACATATATAATACCTTATATTTTATGTTTGCTTATAAAATCTTAAATCTTAGAAATATATTAACAATTATTAAAATATCGACGCACAGTCTTTGCCTTTGTCTGATTTTTTTGTTTACAATTATATTTTTTTAAATATTTGTATGTATTTTTGTATTTCCATTATTACCCTGTATTTTATAACTATTCCACTGTCACAAAAACTTGCAATAAATCAAATGAAGAAAGAATAAAGAAAGTTTATCGGAAACAATCTTTAATCCCTCAGGCTAATTGGTTCGCTTTTAGAATAACTCATATAGGTGTCATAGAAATCGCCGTCTCCCTTACTATCATAGTGAGAAATATTATATAAACGGTGTTAGAAAGAGAAAATACCACGCTTTATAATTAAGATGAAGCCATACTAAATAATGCAAAATCATACAAAATCGTATGTTTTAGTTTTGAAAATTTGACGGCTTAGAAGTATTATTGATGCCTCAATTAAATACCGCGTGTAGAACATACTTTGACCCTTAAAAATATCGGTCATTTTTTTTAATAAGTCTTTTAATAAGCTTAGAAAAAAATAAAGTATTAGGTCTATAAAAAACATTTTTAACTGAAAACTCTCCTACTTATAAACACTTTTTCGGATACGGTTTTATTGCATAATGTGGCAAATTCAGTTTCTTAAATAATTATCGCGAAAAAAAATGATATTTACGCCCGAACCTCACAAAATAAAATATAATATGCATTTTCGCGTTGGTATTTTTGACATCACGGCGACAATACGGCAGTCGACGAATTTGTTATATCAAAGTGAACCTTATACCGTCCACCGAAGAACGACTGGCAGCCGCCCCCCTGTCTTCCGTCATTACCCCTCCGAACGGAGCGGAGAGCAGTCGTGTTATGCTCCGCGCCGCTTATTTTCGTGAAATCAATTTAAAAATTCCGTTTTATTGCAATAAACAATGCATAAAAAAGGAATTAATGTTTTTTACGGGCCTTTGCGAAATCAACATGTAAAAAAAAACTCAAATATCTTTTCCAACCTTTCCAAAAGCTTTTTCTCAAGTATTTTTAAACTCCTCCCATAAAAGGGCGTGAATTCCGATTTCGATTTTTTCCTGTACTAGTGGATCGCCTTAAATATAAAAATTGAACACAAAAGAAGTAAAATTTACACCTTTATGGAACCAAAGTTTCCAACCGCAATTTGAAAAAATATATGAATCTTTCAGTTTACAAAATCTCAGGCCAATTTGTTCGACTGAATATGTGCAAATTTCATGACGCCAGGGCTTATCGTTCGAGAGTTTCTGTTTATTTGCTTCGTTTACCGAAATAACATTTTTTTAATTACAGCTTTTTGTAACAATAATCTAAACAAATCAACAAAGCGCCAAAAAAATAAACGTTTTGCGAAAAAAGCGTCTCAACAAAGCCGCTCGACAATTATTTAATTTAAATCATTCGTTTGACTGGCACTCGTGAAGATTAACTTGTATAAACAAGAAAATATTTTTCATTTGACCACGGAAATAAAGTGTTTGTATAAACGAGTTGACGCCTGACATGGCTTAAGTGCTCGGAGTAAATTGGAACGCCATCGAAAACATAATAATAATGTGACCGTATTGCTTAGCTGAACGAGTGCCCTTGTTTTTAATGGTATATTTTTAATATTTCATGTGAAATATACCATTCACACGCGTGTTCCTAATTTATAATGTACTTACAAATACTACTAGGGCATCGAGCCTATTTTGTCGGAAGGTCAAAATATTTCGGCTTTGCAATAAAATTCAAATAATAGGAATATTTCTAAATGCATCCGAAAACTAAAAACGTTTTTGAAATGTGATGAATTATGCACTAAAATGTTATAATTCTAAATAAACATATAATTTTTGAAATATTTTTTTTTTAATGCGAACACAAAAAAGTTTTTAAAATGGCTCACCTTACGTCTTTTATAACTAAATTTACTGATAACGAAAAATATGTAAACAAATTTTATTAGGCAAATGTATTATAAACATTATAGTCAACTCAATTTTTATCGTTTCATGTAAAAACAATTAATAATAAATTCCTTAATAAAGTTAGATAATTTTTTTTCACATTCCGATCGGATGCGTTGATTTCATAAAGATGTACATTTTAATTATTTTGTAGTTAATTTTTAGATGTGAGTGTAAAGTGTGGTAAACACTGTATCAACCATTAACTATGTCTTTTTTTTGTAATTAAAAAAATAATAATAACTTTTAACCATTATAGTAAGGGAAGCAACGATTTCTATAAGAACTTTTGACATTGTATGGATATTTACATATTTACCTATTATAATGCTTCGCAAATGTGAAGATAGGTAAAGCGTCATTTCATGTAAAAATCTCCTTAAATGTACTTAAATTACAACACCTCGAGTTAATCTTCAATTATATATCTACGTATCAAAATAATAATTATAATGCTTGGCAAAATTTATAGTGCCATTTTTATGATTTAATATCACCGTAACACCGCTGTACAGAGCCTTAAAATAACTTAAAACTTAAAAGAAGAAGTTTTCTTCGAAAAAAAAATTACCTTAAAACACTTGGAATGAAGTTATTCTACAATTACGTAATAAATAATAATTTCACAAGGTTAATTTTTATTGGATATTCTTTTAAATATATAACGGGAGTTCGGAAAGCTACAAAATAACTCAAAACTTATTAAAACAACTGTAACTCAGTTAAAATATCTTCAAAGTAGCTCAGTTCTCGTTAAACAAAATACATAAAAATATGACAAAAGACATTCAGGATTCCGGGAACCATTTATAGGAAAACTATCACCCCTTCTATAGATCGCCCCAAGTGGTTTGATTCGTTTTGTGACTTAGCAGGGGTGCCCGTGTCCATGGGGTCGGATCGGGAGAGACTGGTCGAGGGAGACCTCTTCAGCTGGATTCTCTTGACCCATCGCCTTGCACCACAGTGTGAGGGATGGATTCGTACGTCCGACACTCCTGGACACACTAACCTCCAGATTGCTACTCACCCCTCATACTTTTTTCCTTCCCAGAACTTCCTCTCCTTCCTTTCCTTAATCCTCCACACAGCATCCCCAAAGATACATGACCTGAGAGATTTTTTACTCAGGACCTCCTGTGCGGAGTTAATTTACAAAAATAAAATTATAAGAATAATTTACTGACAGGCTTTCTCTGCACTATTTAATTATTTATTAAAGGAATTACGACATTTCACCTTCGGAAATATGTGTTTCATAAATCTGCGTGCAATATCAATATTTATACTTTATGTTTTGATGATAATCTTGCCTAGATAAAGTAGAGGAATACCATTCCCCATTCTTTTACAAATTATCTTAAAGATAAATTGAAGCACTGTATTAACATTCAGAACCGTTCAGATACCGACAATCAATAACACTGGAAGCTTTTATCTACCTAATGGCGAATTAATAATCTTCAAAGTCTTCTCAATATATAATATCTTCCGAGAAGCGAGCAAATATTTACGCAATGTGAAACTTTTTGCTTTCATTTCCGTCGTCGACCGGCGCCACTGCTAGTGTATGTTCCTTAGCAACAGAATGATAGAAGAATTCCAAGAAGGATCTCCAAAGAAAAAGCTCGGAAAAAGAGCTTTTATCACTATGGAAATCGGCCAGCCGATCGTTAAGTTGCCTCCAGATTGACATTGTTAGGAAATTAGAACACTTAGAAGTGACGTTGCGTCTTTAGAAGAGAAATGCTTTCATCATCCGAGTTTACTCGTGACGTAACAAATGGTACTAACGCTCTTTAATAAAAGCTTATATAACATTCATTAGTACTTATTTCTAAAAACCTGTCTGTTAACATTGATAACCCCTCGGGCCTTGACCTTGACCCTCAGAGGGTTAAAATATATCCGCTTTACAATAAAATCCAAAGAAATGGAATATTTCTAACGTATCCGAAAACTAAAAACTGTTAATGAAACGTCACAAAATGCGCTTTTAAATTTTATAAATCGAAATAAACATATAATTTTTGAAATTTAAAAATTTTGGGTCCAACATAAAAAACTTTTGAAAATGGCTCACCTTACATTTTTTCAACTAAAATTACTGATAAGTTAACAAATAAAAATTTAAAAACTTACATATTTTATTAGACAAATGTATTATAAATGTTATTGTCAACTCACTTTTTTGCTGTTTTATGTAAAAATAATTAATAAAAAACTCCCAAAGTTTCATTTTTTTTTCAAATTGCGAACCAAAACTTTGGTTTTATAAAGGTCAACATATTACTTTTTTGTGGTTAATTTTTATGTTTGAATATAATGCGTGGTATTTTCTCTTTCTAACCCATTTATATAATTTTTCTCACTGTAACGATTTCTATGAGACCTACATCACTATCAGTTATTCCGAAAAGCGAACCAAGCTTCGAGGAACCAACCAATCTGACGGGTTAATTGGTATTTTTTGTCATCCTCCTCTCTATATTATATTATTAAGACTATTTATATTAATAAATAAATTTACAAAAAAGTTATTCGAAAATATTTAAAAAAAAAAACACAATTTAATGAAGATATATTTCAACTAAACAGTAATATGTAAGAATTGTCGAACTTTCAATGTTTTTTACGTATAGTTTGGCAATTAAGTCTAGAAATTTATTAAATTGGAACTAAATTTTTTCATTACAATGGCAACACCGAATTACTCACTTTGACTATGACGTTTCATATGGCTGTCATGTTATGTTGTTTACTGTCGTAAATCCGTGTAGAAGATCACTCATTTAATTTAAAAAAATCATTGTTCGCCTGTGCATTGTTTGAATTGAATTAATATGAACAAATCAATACGTAGTGGTGCAAAAGAAGTTTTATACTGCGTTTTTAACGCTGCCTAGCTGAATATCGCGCGAACAAGCTCCTATCTAATTTGGAAGATGTTTACAAACGAACTGTAGAAATGACTGGTACGTAGGATAACTGGTAGTTTTATAATAAATTTCATTAGTATTACAAGATTTATGCCAATTTTCAAGCGATTATAACCATTACAATCTGATTTGAGGTTATGCTTACAAATCCGAATTTGACACTTCCATTTAACAGTTAATATGAGGCCACAAGAAAAAGGGAATTACTCAATTAAATTAAAAATAAATAATAATAATATGTAACTTCTTTAAACTCAAAGAAATGGAACTTTTTTCTTAATTTTCTCTTTCTTTCTTTCTAAATGAATATTATCTAGTGTGTTTTTTTAAACTACCTTCCATAGCTATAGAATAATAATTTTAATGATGTTTTCCACACACAGATAAATCTGGATCAACGGTAAGATGAATCTTCAAGGAAGGGGAAAAGGCAGATGGAAAATTTGAAACACCGTGAAAACGGAAAATAGCATAAGTGTTGATGATTGGAAAAATTGTTGCAAACACGTGATGAAATTCGAGGCAGAATATTGTGCACGAGGAAGTACTCAATATGATGATATCGATGAACTGATAATACGTTTAGATGAAGATGAAGATACGGAAGAAGAAGAATCATTTGAGGACAAAGACAATAATTATATCTCGGGTGTTGAATTAATGGCGGCCGGGGTAGTCCAGCGGTAAGGCTCCTGACACGCACACCGAAGGTCGCGGGATCGAATCCTGGTGTGGCAAATAAATTTTATTTGATTAATTTGTGTTATTTCAAAATTTATACATTTAAAATATTATAAAGTATATTTGCGGCACGTTCCAGAGTGGAAGATATTCTCAGTACCGCCCTGGTGTAAGACCACCATTCAGAATTGAAACGTTGCTTGAAATGGCATTAGCCGTGTTTGGTGACCAGATTTGAATAGCCAGGTAATTCCCCACCTTCCTCTTCCCTATCTCCTTCCCCTCCCCACTACCTTCAGCCTCACAACATACTCCAATTGGGGATGATATAGTCTCACTGGCTTCAGACGGGAGCAGTTGGGACTCTTGTGCGTTATTAATATTTAAAAAAAATAAAAATTAATAGTCTCAGATTTTTATATACCTATGTATCTAATTTTATATAACGAAATAGACTCCCATGTAAAACTTGTTTTGTTTTATTTTACTTCTATTAAATTATGGTTTTTTGTGCAAAAATTTGAAAATACAAATACGTTATGAAATATGCATTTTGGCCGAAGTGTTTTTTAATCATTGTCTTATGAGCCATCTTGGTGTTGCCATTTGAAACCTAGAAAACGATTCCAGCGCCATCATTTATTTTCAACACTTAATTGCCAAACTGTAGGACATTGTGTAGTCATTCCAATTGTGAAACGTTCCTGCAAATTTTCGTCTTTGTTGTAAAATCGTCAAACTGCGCTTCATACTATATTTCAGTTTGTTTCAGCTTTCAGAACCGACTTTAATACATTAATTTCAATCGAACAAAGAAGTAGAAATAGAATTTTAACGGGCACATCGCCTTTATGGTTGTTTATGGATAACCATAAAATCATATTTATGGAAATCTCGTGGATTTTATCGTTCATATTATTGAAGGCTTTGATCCTCGGTTTAACGACATTGCAAAAATCGTAAAATGAAACTTTATAAACAAAAATTGATTTAGAGTGGAATTCATTTTATTTTCTTCTGAATCACGTTTTACGTCCAGACAATTTTAATGGACCCGTCAAGGAAGAAAATATATCACATGAGTTTACGTAAGAACCTAGGAACTTTTATTTTACCTTTATAGAATTTTTATGTATTCCAAGATTTTCATATTTCGAATTGCAAGCATGGAAATGGTTTTCGATGAATCTTTTCAGCGATAAACCCACGAAATTTATATGCAGGAAACACATTTGTATAAACTTACTAAAGGGACTTTAAAATGTTTAAAGTTTCTCCTGCGCTCATGGAGTCTTTGTTTCTGAGTTGGAGTCTTTGAAACTTACCTGCAACAAAGAAAATACATTATTAGAAAATAAGAATTAAATAGAAACATGTAAATACATAGTAAGAATTCATACCCAAATAATAATAATAAAAAAACATTTATTTATCAATAGATTTTTACAATTTTATACATTATGTTTAGTTATCGTTGATTCTAACGAGTCACTTCTCTGATATAAATTCAAGATTTCTCCCGGAATGCAGCAGATATTCCTTTAATATTGTAAATTCTATGTTGTGCGGTTGACTGTGTCGTCAGCAAAAGACTTATTTTTAAACATAAGTTCCACACAGGAGGCCCTGAGGAAAATAATTCCCCTCTGGATCCATGTCATCTTTGGGGATGCTGTGTGGATGGTATTTTTATGAAAGGAAGGATAGGAAGTTCTGGGAAAGAAAAGGGTATGAGGGGTGGATAAAAATCTGGGATCAGTGTGTCCAGGAGTAACGAAGTGTGAATCCACCCCTCCCACTGCGGTGCAAGGCGTTGTTCCGAGAGAGTACGGCTGGAGAAGTCAAAAGGACTCCCTTAACCATTATCTCCCGATCCGGCCTGTAATGCAACCGGTGGACCGACACATCCACCGTCAAGACCCGGACAAACCTCACTCCATGAACCCGGGCACCCCTGCACCAAACGCAGGGAACCACTTGAGGTGACCTATGGCAGAAAGTGTTGGTTATCCAATAAATGGTTCCCGGGGAGGCGGAACCCTTATTATAACATAATAATTATGTGTTATTCACTCAATTGTTGGAAATGATTAAATTAACATTTTCAAATAAAAAGACCAATCATTCAACGATCCTTTTATATTCTCATACAAGAACATCATATTTTTTCAATACAAAATCGTTAAGCCCTCGATTATGAGGGCAAAAGGACAACACACATTTTTTGCTAAAATAAGTATATAATTTTTTGCTTGTAGAAAAGTGCACATTTTGCCTAAAGAGAATCAGAGTAACATTTTATTGTAATTTTTAATATTTTATTATGAGCTTTACCCACCTTTATTAAAAATCAAAGGAAAAGTAAGCTTAGCTAGCAACAGAATATTCAAGCACACCACAAACGTGCCACGCTTTCTTCTATCTATACGCTAGGCCTAGGCCTAGCGTGTAGATAGAATAACAGAATAGATAGAATAGCAGTAAGTATTTCACTATTTTCTGAGAGTGGCTCAAAATGATGAAAATGTGGGATATGATTTGAGGTTTTAATGGAAAAAAGTATTATAGTGATTTTTTTTTGGGGTGTTATGCCGTGTTGCGCTATCTCCTTCTTTAGCCAACGTTTCTGACGATGGGGATATACAGTTCGAAATGAAAATTCTATGGGACTAAACAGATCTTGGTATCTGATAATTGATAGCTACACCAAAGCTAAACATTTTAAATTTTACTGTAATACCAGATCTTAGCTGGCAACACATCTAAGTACATAAGCACGCACATTGCACATCTGCCTTGATGATGGACATTGAAATGCTATCCGAAACATTGGCTAAAGAAGGAGGCAGAGCAACACGGCATAACACCCTAAAAATAAATCACTATATTGATGTAAATGTGATTTATTCCCTATTGTCTTTTCAAAGTCGAAATTATTTAACCCTCAATGTGCAGTACCTCCTTCCTTTCCATTGCTTTGCCCTTTCGCGAGGAACTTCTGCGGCCTACTTCCCTGAGCGTCATTAATATTAACTTTGTTATCCCTTCATTAAATAGACATTCAATATTAAATCAATACCTCCATTGGGCGGCTACAATGGTGCAAGGTCCCGCGCTGAACCGTCAGGTCTCTAAGGACTAGAAAGTTCCAAAATGGCCACTGTTATTGTCCCATGGCATCACTGGAATGAGAATATCGAAGGTCAGACCTCCCCTTTGGCCATAATGCTCGCATAATACGGGCGGTTCCACGAACTAACCCCGCTTGTTCGACTGGCAAAACAAATGACAGTAGACATGGTGGCGCCATTGAGACATTAAATACCTATACATGGTCTGACAGAAAGTACCGAACCGTTTCCACCATTTTTTTTGTTTTATGAAAATAGTGATAAAATAAAAGATATCATATTTTGTAAGGCTTGCAATATTGTTTTATGGGAAAATAACGATAAGAATTATATCTACCAGTTTTTTTTTTTTTTTTTTCGTCAGTGAGGCTATGGCATCCCCATATGGGGTGTGTTGTGAGGCTGAAAGTTTGTTGAGAAGAAAGAGATGGGGGAGAGTAAGGTTAGGGAAGTAGCTGGATATTCAGATCTGAAATTTACCAAACACGGCTAAAGCCATTTCAATTCTGAATGGTGGTCTTACACCAGGGCGTTACATATAGTATCTTCCACTTGGGAACGTGCGATAAATATACTATGTGTATATTATTTTTATGAATTAATTGTGAAATAACACAAATTAATCAAATAAAATTTATTTTTTATTTTAACATAAGAGGAAACCCGATCAGCGAGAAATTTAAATAGTAGGTATTTCACTAAACTGTTGCTATCACTATTTATCTTAGTCCCCAGAATACTGAGCCATAGGGACAACTGCACCTGAGGCCTTGCCTGACGGTGTTGCCTGCAGGACTGTTGTGTGGTCCGTCGCCGTCATGAACTTCCCACTCATGACGGTTTTACTTACTTTGTTTTCTTGTTCTCTTATGTATTTTTTACAGCCCTAGCCTAGTCACTAACACCCTGTTTGACTGTCCATGAGGCTTACCGCTTTGCGGTGAGTTACTCATGGGCTTTAGAATTGTAGAACTGACCATAACAGTGCATTTCTGTAGGCGCGCCTGCATACCGCCCACTAACAACGTATGCGGGGACATTGAAGTTCTAGAATCGTTCCATATTTTAAATGTAGAGTCGTTTTTTTCAAAAAAATTAGAGTCTTGCGAGAACTCCGAAGGGGCGACCATAAGTCGCCTATACCGGGGTGGGAATAGGTGGGTGAAAGCTTCAATGCACCTGAGGCTGACAATGCTTAAATAAAATCATCAAAACGTCCCATTTCTCTCCTCCAAAACCGATATTTAAGATTTTTTAACTAACTGTATTAAAATGAAATATTCTATGTCTGTATGTTTTGGTTTTTTTAAAATACGTTGTCTAGTTTGTATACTGAACTTGCAAGCTTTCAAACAAGGCAATTTTAACGATTTTTGGAGGGTCCCAAAGGGGCATCCATTAATTATTACGTGAGCAATTTTTCTTCCAATCTAGACCCCCCCCCCCCCCCTCGGTGAGATAAATTTGGGCCAATTCGTGTATTCTTTCTAAGTAACGTGAGATTTTGCTGGACCTCCCCCCCCCCCGTTTATGCTCACGTAATTAATGGATGCCGGATAACTCATACAAGAAGAAGTAATATCTTCAAAGAAGCAAAACGTACCGACACGCTAATGGTTAATATCTATATTATATTTAAAAATATTTGCAATAGTGTTAAAACCAAGAGAGGAAATTGGGGAATACGTTTGTACGGACAAAACGCTGCCCGGTTTCATCTTAATGAGTAAAAATTCAAATTATAATATTTAATTAAATAATGTAGATAAGACGAATATGCCGGAATCGCCTTTCACATAGACCTCTACAAATATAACGAATAATTTATTTATTTAAACGTCCATGGGGCTTTTGCACATAATGCAGTCTTTGACCTACCATATCATAAATCAATGCAGTTCATGTTTTTTAACAATTTTTAAATTAAAATGAAGAGTAGAAAAATACAGGTAGCATAAAATATTAGAACCAAAATATAGGTTATCTGTTATCTTATCTTACATAATATTATAAACGCGAAAGTTATGGACTTTAATGAAACTTTACAATAATATAGCTCATATATCAAAATAACAATAAAATAATAAATAATAATAAAAAAATGGCAATAATTTATAAAGCTAGCTAGGAAGGGGACGCTAGAGGGGAGCGGGGACGCACGGGAAACGTGATTCAGTGTAATGTATTTCTTTGAATATGGCATTGCAACGCATGCAGGGAACCAGCTAGTATAAAATATAAGAGTTGACACAAAGTAATAATAGATAATCTGCCGATATCCTCCGAATCAACAATAATATTAATAAAAATTGGTGTTATAATTAGTTAATTTAAAGTTACCCAAGTTCAAATTGCTGTCTAATAATTGTTTAAGTATTTTTTACCAAGACTACGTAAACGTTGTATTGGGAAATACAAATTATAGTTGGAATGAGATGTACGTATATAAAATGTTAATGTTTGTCTAGTTATTCGTGTAGGTGCATGTAGATTTATGAATTGCAGGAGTTTACAACAATCGAATTTAGAGTTTAATAATTTTTATAAAAAGGTTAAGTCGTTTATTTTTCGTCCGTTTTAATAAAAATATCAATAATAATGAAAAAATGCTGCCAAAATCTTACTAATATTATAAATACGAAAGTTTGTATGGATGGTTGGATGAATGGTTGGATTTTACTCAATAAATATCGAATAGAATTTATAAATTCTTTCACTAATCGTAAGCTACTTTATTTGCGAGTAACATGGGCTATGTATATCGGTAAGCTCTGGCGTTATGAATAAGCTGTGGCGTTATGAAATTATCTATTATACGTTTATTGGCAAAGCGTGTTACTAAGTAAATGTTTGACGTGGGCTGTCAATATTATTTCTGTGATAGAGAAAATTCAAATATTAGTATTCTAATATGAATATTTAGTATAGGTAGACACATATATAAAATAGATACTTATCTACATTTTGACCTAAGCCAACAGCTATACTAATATTATGAATGCGAAAAGAAGTGTATTTGATTGTTGATTGATTAGGGGAGGGGAGTGGTTTTGCGGGAGAGGGGGGGGGGTGGGAGTGGGGGGGGGCCAATATGCGAGCGAAGCCGGGGGTAAAAGCTAGTTAATAATAATAATAAGAATAACGCTGCCGACATCAATTTTAAACGAGTAGGTATTCATATACCATAAAGTTTTCGCATTTTTCAAGCTTCATAAAGGGTTCAGTACATTTTGATCAAGGTTGTATACTAACAACATTCAACTCTTTGTGTTTCGCAAATATTATTATGCGAAATGTGACAGCGGGAATTCTTTCCCTGCCGGTGGAAGAGGAAATATTGTTATTTCATTCCGTTTTCGACATTCGTAAAATATTTTAGCTTTGAGATACCTACTAATGTGTTTTTATGTACCGTGTTTTTATGTACCGTGTTTGTTGCATCTCGAAACATCTCCATGTTATGCAGATTTAAAATGCAACTGAAAGATATTTATGGCCTGCGGGGATTTACTATAACGGTGGATGGCTTGTAAGTTTTTAAATATCTGCAACGAATTTGTGAGAGCTTTGGATGGATGCTTGTGGCGTGACGCAGCTTCCTTGGTGTATCTGCATTATTGTAATATAGGGGTTTCCACTTATGCTGTCACTGAAACGAAATTTTTGAAGTAAAAACTTCTTTAGCACGGTTGTGATTTGAAACTCGATGAAAATGAAGCCAGCGATACTAAAAAGAGACAAACACATTCATCTATGTATATGATTTAGCCTGCGAGCGAATGAGAGAATAAAATGTTTATTTATTTCACGGGTACTCGATTCCAATATAATACGATAAATCCACGGTCCCGCACAAGTCTCTTTTGATCTATCTAGTGGTATAAAGCGCCTAACGAACCTTAGCGGCCAGACAGTCAGTGAACAAGGGTATCTTACGTAATAAAATAAAAAGATAAATATTTTTAATTTTTTTAAATCAATATAAAATCTTCAAACCACTCCAAAAGGAACGGGCAAAGGAAACACAATAGAAAGTGACATCTAGCGACTCCGAAGAAGAAAACACAAATACTAATAAGATGATCAAAAAAATTGCTTCGTAGTCTCCCCACTTTTGTCTACTTTAGTTTTCTGAAGGTTCCACTTTTACCGCGTGTGAATTGCATAATCTGATTTATTTTTATTTTCGAACAGGTCAGATACCAACATTCAGAATCTAAATATAACTTGATTTAGTCTTATTTAGTTACAGTAATAGCAATAGCCTCAGGTTATTAGTAATCTCGTTTAACCCTTCTACTCCGCCCCCCACAACATTACCCAATATTGGGAGTGCCATAACCAGCCGACTCACGGCAATTGTGCCCAAACTAAAAGGAGTATATTCCGATCTTATTTCGGCAAAGCAACAAAAAGTAAGAGTTACAGTTCCAACCATTCTGAATCTACTAAGTAATTCAGCCACAAAAGGCGTATATTCCGTCATTTATTTTTTTGTTACGTAAAACGGAAATGGCAATCGCGTAGCAACTTTGTTAGTGAACGGCCGTAACTAAGGAAAATAAACGCTATATACAGGGTGTAACAGCACCTACGCAGCATTTTAACCAGCGATTTCTGAGCATATTTTGCTATTAGTTGACATTTTTTTCTACTAAAAAAATTCACTGACCACTCTCCTACACGTCGCGACGGCATCACGTGATAGGCACACTGTTTCACCGTGTTCGTGTGTTACCTTGCTTTCGGAACGAGACGGAATGCTTATCACGGGATCCGCTAGGCAATACCATGTTGTGACTTGTGATGGAAAAATATTTGCGAAGCTAGCAGTCCACAATGGAGTGCTGGTAAATACCCCGATGTATGGCAGTGAGGCATGGAACTGTCAGAGGATAGATGAAAGCAGACAAAATGCTGTAGAAATGAGATTGCTGATAGGTATGTGTGGTAAAACCATGTATGATTGTGCGAAAAATGTGGAGATGCGCAAAGAATGCAAGGCTGATGAAAGTGCAATCGAGTAATATTAAGAAAGGGGCGCTCAGATGGTTTGGGCATGTACAGAACGAAGAAAGGAGTGTAAAGAGAATAATAATATATGACGCAAATGTGAATGGTAGAAGTCAGGATTGCCCAAAGATATTCATATACAAAAGAGATATGCTATGATGTCCGCGCGACTGTCGCCGATCTACTACCTAATCGGCGTAGTTTGCATACAAAAAGAATTTGTTCATTTTTTAAAGGTGTGCATTATTATTGATTAACAATATAGTTTGAAAACGGAAAGATTTCGTTCAGTTACTTTGACGTTCGTTTAGTTAATTAGTCATTCATTTAGTTTATTCGTTAATTGGTAAACAATACCGGCGACACCCGGAAGCGCAGTCTCACCTAGTAAAAACTGCGGATAGCACATCTCCTTATATTTCAATATCTTTGGGAATGCCTGAGGAAGACATTGCACTATCAAGAGTCAAAATAATAGAAGAGTATGCATGAAGGTGAATGAGGCAAGGAGTGTGTGCCAAAGCCGATGTTGTTTGATGGTCCGTTCTCTCTAACTATCCTTGCGGGGAAACGGCGTGATAGTTAGTTAGTTTTTAATTTTAATAAATATCAATGGGCGGCAAAATGATATCTACATTTCTTACTCCAAATATGCTCAGGAATCTCTGGTTAAAATTCTTCGGCTACATGCTGTTTGTTACACCCTGTATATGTAAGTATTGCTTATTATTATTATTTTATTCTAGGCTAGGGCGGAAGGCAAAAAATATATAAAATTAATAAAGTGTATATTCGGTTTCCTTTACGCCCTTCTCACTGTTTGAATACCGCATTGCGTTGTCGTGATATTTTCTTACGAAAGGGAAATATACTTTGTCGCTTTTGCGTGAACTCTAGTTTTTATAGGTTTTGTGGGTCACACGCGTGGCGCCCTTTGATTCCATTTTGATAAAAGTAAATGGTGCGTCGAACTGCGTGAATGCCGAAGAAGGAAATATTATTATCGGAAAATTAATCTGATCACGGTGACGAACATTTATATAATGGGATATTAAGATTGTGTAATCGAACATTAAACCTAATGGTCCTCACGAAATAAATTTCAATTACAAAACGAAAACTTTTTTACCAAATGGGACGCATTTTTACGTTAATTCGAATTTCCTAAAATTGGATAAAAGTTAAATGAGAAGGTACCTACACGTATTTTTGACTGGCAACATCTTAAAGGGATAATAAATAAGCCTAAAGCATGTCAACACATACTAATAGTCCCGTTTCCAGTCGATCATTTGGCATCAAAAATGCCTTAAATTTGTTTGTTACGTTACGATTCCGGTTCAAGTTCGCCGCAGCAGCCAACAGACACGATCGAAAAAAATCATTTCTCTGAATATATGCTGCTATTCTGGGAAAAATATTTATGTTATATTATACACTATTTTTATAAAAAAAATACATTAAAAAAGACAGTAGATACAATTTACAAAAACATAATTTTGCAAAAAAAAAGCAAATAGTACAAGAAAAGAATGAAGAATGAGTCACTCCTTGATACACTGACCCCCAGATTCCTACCCACCCCTCATACCTTTTCCTTCCCAGAACTTCCTTTCCTTCCTTCCTTAAAACTACCCTAACCTGACACAGGATTTTTTTTACCTAGGGTCTTCTGTATGGAGCTAATGTAAAAAAATATATGTATGTAGGAATTTACAAATATTATGGTTTCAGTGGAAATTTTGTTTTGATTCAAAATAAAATAAAAATAGAAACTTTTTGGACGCGAAGTCTACTGTTCACAGAACAAATTACTATTATATTGTTAATCTTAATGGCCTTTTTGCCAAGTCTGATATTATATCATTGTATATTTAATTCATCTTATATAATTTATTGTGTTCAAGGGAGAACAAGCTTCTGCCACGATGTTAACGACTAAACAGTTTAGTTGAAGTGGCGCCCACTGTGTGTTCGCCACTTGTCGCGGTGCGTCACCACTCCCTCTCAATCCTTGGAATGAGAAACGAGTGCTTGCTTCATTATAGCTGTCCCGGTTAGACTAGGACTTGGGATGGTAGTCATCAGAGCAAGATAAGGGCCAATGCCAGGGATGGTTTAGTTTAAAGATCTGATTCGTGACCAGCGTTATTAGCTGATTGACCTTTTTAAATACATCTATTTGAAATTCGATTTTCTTGGTGGAAATTAATCCACTTCCTGAGATCCGATCCAGCTTAAACTCGGTATATAGACTCATTGCAGATTGTAGATGACAGTTCATTCTATCAGCGTTTGGCGTATTTCTGTACTATGCACCGGTGCCGAAGGAATAAATGAAGCTAGTTTCTCGGAGCATCTTTAAAGTACAGTTAGAACAAGGACAGTATTCCCACCCGACGCGACGCCTGTGCTCTAAAGATTGCAAAGGAGATTCTATCAAACAGACAGCCCGTGTACAGTGTACACGTACAGAATTGAGGTTTTTTTAAGATATTTTAGGGCTCCATACCAGAGAGGACTGATTTTGATTCGATCGTGTGTCATTTTCAACCATATTACATTCTTTGAGAAATGGAACTTCTTTGAATGTTTGAACCTTTGTTATATCCTACCGTTTTAGAATTAGATTCCTTGAGAAATGTTGTTTGTTTGAACGTATGTTGCTATATTGTATAGAATTAGATTCTTTGAAAAATGAAATTGGTTTAAACCTATGTTATATTCCACCATATTCTTTGAAATAGATGGGCTCACGGAGGGATAGAAATGGGTTTGTCATATAGAAAATAATATTAGTTTTATCAAGAAATGCGTGATATGAAACTGAGTTGATTCTACAGAGAGGAAGATAACTAACTAACAAGCCGTTTCACTACAGGGGTAGACACTAGACAGTGAGATACAAGTCGGTTTTGGCACACACTCCAATCTTCATTCACATACACACATCATCTTTTACAAACTCTTGTTATTCTGTCTCTTTTACATGATTCACTAGATCGCGCCTTGAAACATTAATGACTGAAATTGATAAGATTGTACAGTAGAATCATTTTAAAGAAATTCCTACTTGTGTAGTAGTGAACTGAAGTACACAAATACAATTAGATTGAACAATTACACTATTTTGAACAAAATAAACAAAAACACGCCACACGCATCACAGAAAATACGAACACAATAATAGATCATATACTTACCGATACAAAACTATCATACTCACTAACGAACTGTGATAATTCTATATCAGATCACAATATACTACTCCTTGATGTAATTCATATCATATCATAGTGTTTCCATACAAACGAAGTATTGAAATCCGTAAGTCTAAGTTTTATCTTTAGGGCACACAGTTTACACCCGCGCTGTGCAAGCGGGTTCCCCACAGAGCATCGGACCATCCATTCACACATATGTTAAGAAGACATCATTAAAATCTTCCCAAAAATATACACATATTAATCTTGATAATCTAAAGAATGATGTCATCCAAAATCCTTTTAATCTTAATATGAATAATGACTCGGTATTAAATTATGATAATCTTGTAAACTACCTCACAAATAAAATTATTTCTAATAGCACCACTAAAATTAAAACAAAAAAATATAAATAACCCAGACTGGATAACCAAAGACCTTATAAAATTGATCAACAAAAGAAATAAATTGCATCTGAAATTAAAAAGACAACCCAATAACACATTATTGAAAGCAGAATTCCTAAAAGTAAGAAATAACATCACTACAGAAAAACGAAACTTAAAACAAAGACACTACAATGATCTTTTTAAAAAATGCGAAAACAACAGTAAAAAAACGAATATTATACATTAACCAACAGTAAAAAAACAACAGTAAGTTAATGAATAATATTCTTAAAAATCAGTCTAATACTTCGAATAATTTTTGTACTAAATTAATAATTAATGATGAAATAGTCACTAACAACGTAGAGATATGCGACCACTTTAACAATTTATTTTGCAACATTGGCTCCTCCTTAGCTAATAATATACGTAACAAAGTCGTACACAAACCGCCCAATGCAATAACATTAGCACATGATAGTATAGAATCTTTATATCTTCAACCAACAACAGAATTAGAAATAAGCAAAATATTAAAATCATTGAAATCAAATGCGAGTGCCGGTTACGATAAATTCAAATACAAGACAGTACTAAGTCTCTCAACGGAATTGGTTCCTATATTATCAAAATTGATTAACCAATGTTTTAAAGAGGGAACCTTTCCAGACAGCTGTAAAATTGCCAAAGTGATACCAATTCACAAAGGTGGGTCCAAAACAGATACCTCAAACTACAGACCCATCTCAATCTTACCAATCTTATCAAAAAATTTTGAACGTGATATTTACGAAAGATTAAACAATTTTCTGTTAAAAAAATCATTCTTTTATAAAAAACAATATGGCTTTAGGAAAAAATCGAACACACTTGCGGCAATAAACGACTTAATCAGTAAACTTAGGAGTGGTATTGATGGTGGAAATTATATTTTATCTATACTAGTTGACCTTCAAAAAGCCTTCGATACAGTAAGCCATGATATACTTCTCAAGAAACTCGAGAAACTTGGTGTAGTTGGTCCTGCTCTTAATCTATTCAAATCACATCTTAGCAATAGAAAGCAATTCGTAAGCATTAACAATCAAAATAGTAAGCACCTTCCAATAAACTATGGAGTTCCGCAAGGATCCATACTAGGGCCACTACTGTTCCAAATTTATATCAATGATATTTCGCAATTAGAATTAAACGGTGAAATTTTTTTATACGCAGATGATACTGCAATATTCTACTGGGGTAAAGATCTAAACATACTACTAGAAAATGCACAAAGTGACCTAGAAAGAATTTGCAGTTGGCTCCAATCAAATATCCTAACAATGAATATTAAAAAAACAGGATACATGATTTAAAGCTCAAACCGTAAAAAAATTCCTCCTCATTTACCTTTAAAAATTGAAAATAACGATTTGCAAATCCTGATACAGGAAAAATATCTTGGGCTGTGCATCGACAAGCATTTAACTTTTAAACAACACATACAAGATGTAAAAGATAAAATCACACCCTTAATTAGCGTTTTCAGCAGGTTATCATATCTATTACCAATTAAATTAAAAAAAAGTTTATATTATAGTCTCGTACACTCACACCTAAATTACCTGATTGAAATCTGGGGAAATGCATATGAAACATACATCAATGAATTACAGGTAATTCAAAATAAGCTCATCAAAAAACTATTTCACTACGAATCCAAAACATCCACAAAAAATTATATTTAGAAACAAAACTGCTAACATTAAGAAAACTATACGAGTACAATATATGTCTCCTTATATACAAAATAAATAATAAACTCATACATACAAACACAGAATTCATAAAAACGTCCCAAGTACACAAACATTTTACACGACAACACGATAACATACGTTTAAACACCATTCATACTAACTACGGTAAGCAATCAATTAGTCACGAGGGGGCCAACTTATATAATTGCCTTCCAGATGATATCAAAAACGAAAAAAGTATGTGCAAATTCAAAAAAAAAATATTCATGTTTATTCACAAAAAACAAAGTAGTGAAAGTGAATAATATCGTATGGTAATATAATGTAATGTAAATGTTAGTACTGCAATCTAATGTAATTTAAGGTTATGAAATGTAAAAACTACGTATAAATTCAATATTCTAGTTAAGTAAGTGAAAACGTTATTTTCTTTTTTACTGGAATAAAAACTTATAAAAAAAAACTGTACCTATCATAGGATTACTGCGGGGTAAGAGGAGACTGCGGGCTGATAATTGGTTATTTTACTAAATTGATCCTCAACAATATAACTAGAAATATAGCATCACAGTTATTGAAGGCCTTTATTACAATCATTACATCAAACACGTAATGACGTATCATCTCTAGTTTATTCAAGATTAGGTTTAAACTCTACTCTGCTTCCAATAAGGAAACGATGTCTTTTCAAAATAAAGGAGAAAGGCGCCAAGCTCAGTTTAAAACATTCCAGTCAATTTGTTAATCAAGCTCAAGTGACACCAAACCCATTAAAAACCTCCGACATCCTCAACTCAATTTTCTTAGAACGACATTTACATGAATTAATCTGTCATTACATTATGCAAACCAGCGAAACGTCGCGGGTCGTGCAAGACCCGAACCCGGACCCAGACCCGGCTAGCGGGTTCCTGGTACCTGCAGATGAAAGCAGATGTGCACAAGTCTAAAGGGCATATTATACACTTCAACCACATTGATGCGATTTGGTTGAACGGCGTATAATTGAAAGGGTGTGCTGTTTACACGTACTTTTCAGAAGTGGACCATTCAATCACATTGCTGTCATAGAGTTTAGAATGTCTTCGAAACAGGTCGTGCGCGCGGGAATTATATCCCTCTGATTTAATGTTCCACAGGCTCGGATAGTTCTTAAAGTGCTCTAAGAACAGAGGCGTATGCTCTTCCCTCCATTTAAAAACCATTTTCTATGTTGACAACTCACAACAAAATAAACAGTCACAGTTTGACACTTCCATACGCACGCACAGTGCTGCGTGCGCATGCAACGCCGCATTCGCGCATGCGCACGAATGGACAACAGAACCAATCGCATTGAAAATATTGAACAAGCTCAATATTTTCAATTCGGTTGAAAGATGACGCGCAATGACATCGAAACATTCAATTTCTTGTTTACACGGTGCAATTTGGTTGCTTCAACCAAATTGCGAGGCAGAATTGAAGTGTATAATATGCCCTTTAGAGTAACAACTCTGAACTTGTTACTCTGAGGCACAAGTGCAGACCGCATATCAGGGTGGGTCGTTAAAGCATTAAAGCTACGTATTCACACGCGAGCCGAACTGCTACGCTGAACCACGACTTATAGTAGGAGAGCCGACGACATTAAACCTGTACTGATAGGTCTCCCAAAGTTCATACATATAAATCGTAAGGTCATTCAGAGGGGAACACAAAATGGCCGTGCTGCCATGTCTGGGACCGGTCAAAGCCTAAAAAAAAAAAATTTTTTTTAAATTATTTTTCGAGGTATCTGTACATATAAGTCTGCCGTATTCTGATTATTCCTCGTCCTCCTCGGCGTCCCCGACTTCTTCTAGGACTATACTAAAAAGCAGTGCTGCCCGTCCCCATGATGGGCCGTATCAGTTTCTGCCGAGAAATAAGAGACACCTTTGTACAGGTTATCTATACATATCGATCTCCTCAAAAAACTAAAGCTTATCTGAAAGATCATCAATTTTTGTGTAAGAAAAACCACTGCTGCCGTTTCCAAACAGTGGAGAAGACGGCGGCAGCAGCGTTTTAAAGTCACCCTCCGCGTAACCGAAATTGGCGCTTCAATTCGGTTTTATCAGCAATCGCCCGGTTTTTTTCGATTTGTATTTTTTTTTATTTGTATCACGAACAATGAATTTTACGTGTCCTTGATTGTTTAAATAAATGAAATCGCATATTTTACTTGTTATTTTTCGATTTTTCAGCCAATTTACACAAGTGCATTGATGGCATTTAGTGTGTTTCAAATATATTATCAGACTTTACAGACCACAAAATTCGTGCACAAATGGTGTCCCTTGATAGCTAAAAATAATAAGTAAGCGAAAACAAGACGATATATCATAATTAGTCTGTGATAAGTTCTCACAATTCTTCAGGTGTCTATGGGCTGTTCGGGTCACATGGTCTCGTTTCCTAAATTTGCCGAAGGTAGATGTGCAGAGTCATTATAATTCTAGAGCTCCGTAGACAAAAAATAGCTTTCAGACAGAGACGTTAGTCCTCCGAAATATAACAGTCACTGTGATTCAAAGAACCTAAGTCTTTCAATAGGCATCCTGTAATTCTGAAGAATACTGGTCCCGGTACTTACAAATAACGAATATTTTTTGAGATATTACAAATATATATACACGTGTACTGTAAATCAACAAACACGTAAGTTCGTGATGTTTGGGTTACATCTAATTGCGCAACCTATAAGCATTTGAATGAAATCTCTGAAAACAAAAATATATAACATAAAATAGTCATCTCATTATTATTTTATGATATTTGACTACTCCAAGTTAAAAAAATGATTAATTACTTTACCGACAAAACAACATTTATATCATTTAAAATATCCTTGAATGTTCGGCCGTGTAGACAAGCGTGTGATGAATTTACACATGTAAAAGTACGAATACAGTTCCGTCTATAATCAATAATATTTATAAGTATTAAGCTCTAAAAAAATACACTTTGGCGGCTCACCCTAATATACATGGACTGCATATATTGCACATGCACAGTGACTGCACTGCCACTGCACGTGTGGAGTGTGGGTGTGGGTGTGGTGTTATTGCAGGACGTCCTGAATATTAAATAATGCACCAAACAGAATAAAGTGAGAGAGAAGAAAACCATGAATGAATAACACAAGCGCACTATTTCCTGAGGGCCATTTCATTTTACAACTTCATTCTACAACTTTACACTATTTGAAATTCGATCTTCACGGCAATTCTAAAATCTATTATTAAGGCGATCCACTAGTACAGGAAAAAATCGAAATCGGAATTCACGCCCTTTTATGGGAGGAGTTTAAAAATACTTGAGAAAAAGCTTTTGGAAAGGTTGGAAAAGATATTTGAGATTTTTTCTTTACATGTTGATTTCGTAAAGGCCTATAAAAAACATTAATTCCTTTTTTATGCATTGTTTATTGTAATAAAACGGAATTTTTAAATTGATTTCACGAAAATAAGCGGCGCGGAGCATAAAACGTCTTCTCTCCGCTCCGTTCGGAGGAGTAATGACAGAAAATCGGGGCGGCTGCCAGTCGTTCTTCGGTGGACGGTATAAGGTTCACTTTGATATAACAAATTCGTCGACTGCCGTATTGTCGCGAAAATGCATATTTTTATGCATTATAAACCAACGCGAAAATGCATATTATATTTTATTTTGTGAGGTTCGGGCGTAAATATATATTTTTTTTTTTTGCGATAATTATATAAGAAACTGAATTTGCCACATTATGCAATAAAACCATATCCGAAAAAGTGTTTATAAGTAGGAGAGTTTTCAGTTAAAAATGTTTTTTATAGACCTAATAATTTATTTTTTTCTAAGCTTATTAAAAGACTTATTAAAAAAAATGACCGATATTTTTAAGGTCCAAAGTATGTTCTACACGCAGTATTTAATTGAAGCATCTATAATACTTCTAAGCGGTCAAATTTTCAAAACTAAAACATACGATTTTGTATGATTTTGCATTATTTAGTATGGCTTCATCTTAAATCCGGTTTTTGAAGAGATATTTTATGACAGTTGTCATATTCTCGTTACTTTGAAGGTTCTCAGAAACTGTAAAAGATAACTAACTGACTAACCATCACGCAATATTTTCTCTCTTTTAAAAACGCTTTTAAATGATAATTTTGTAATGTTTTTGAAATGAATAACTAACTAACTAACCATCACGCCGTTTCCCGCAGGGGTAGGCAGAGAGGACGGACCGCCAAACAACTCGGTCTTGGCACACACTCTTCGCCTCACTCACATTCATACATCGTCTCATATATTCTCTTCTATATTTCTGACTTTTGACATGGCCCGACTCAATTATCTGATTCACTTGATCGTGCCATGTCTTCCTCGGGCGTCCCCGACTTCTTCTACCATTCACATTTGCGCCGTATATTCTTCTTACACTACTTTCTTCGTTCATTCAAAAGTATGTGAATGACAGATCTATTGTTAGTAAATTATATAAATTCAAATTCTATGTTCCAATATGTACACTTCGAATAATTTATTTATCATTAGCTGAATCTATTTTAAGGTAAGGAATTACAGCCTGGGGACTTTCTTGTAAAACACATGTAAATCATGTTCAATCATGTTCTGTAAAAAATATTTATATTTTGTCATATTGTATTACTTTATCTTTTTAATAAATAAATAAAAAAATAAAAATTAGCTCTACATGCTAAAATCATTTGAGGGTCCCTTTCTTAATCTTACTCATTGTGCTTAGGTACATCAGCCTTACATTCTTTGCGGATATCCACATTTCTCACACGATCATACTTTGTTTTACCACACATACCCCTTAGGGATCTCATTTTAACAGCATTCAGTTTACTTTCATCAAGATTTAAATATAAATAGGTTTCTATTTGGAAGCTTCTATACCAAAGATATTGAAATATAGTCTATACATTGGTGCATACAATATAATATATTAAACAGATCAATAATATTGTGAAATAAATAACGAAATACTTTTTTTATATAATAATCTCCATTCAAGAGGCCCTGAGGAAAATAATTTCCATCAGTGCCTATGCCATCTTAGGGGATTGTGTGTGGAGGGTATTTTTAAGGAAAGGAAGGAGAGGGAGTTCTGGGAATGAAAACGATATGACGGGTGGGTAGGAATCTGGGGGTCAGAGCGTCCAGGAGTGACGGACGAATAAATCAATCCGTCCACTGCGGTGCATGGCGATAGGTCTATAAAGTCCGGCTTTAGAGGTAAAAAGACCTCAATAAACCAGTTTCATTCGATCCGACACGCCATGCAGCAGATGGGAAGACGCAGCCGTCGCCAAGACCCGGACTAACCTCACTCCATGAACCTAGGCATCCCTTCACCAAACGTAGCAAACAACTTGGAGTGACCTATGGCGGAAGTATTTGGTTATCCAATAAATAGTTCCCGGGGCAGCGCATGTCAGCCTCCCAAATTAAAAATACTAACAATAAATTGTCTATTCGTCGATGAGCTCCATATGTTAACAAAGGAATAAAATTGTGGAATAAATAAAATAAAAATTGTGAAATACTAATAGCATTCCTCTATCAATCGGGGCGCACTACAGGCACTTCCTTTATAGATTTCCAGATTGACTCTGATATTCAAAATGTCTAATTGTGTAATTCGTGTTAACTCATTATTACATCACTATAATATAATAAAGAATACCTAAATCTGTCATTTCTCTCACGAGCTCCGTACTTTGAATATACTATCCTAAACAAAATATGTTCTATATTTTCAAATAAAAAGCTTTCGGAAAAAAGAGTGACGAATCCGGATAATTAAACTAGTCTTAGCAATAAAACAGAAAATCTGTTAGGTGATTTCGTTTTACTGAATCATCAAGAACTTATTCTCTGGCGTCGTCATCTTTGCACAGTTTGTTTTGGGCCGAATATCCAAGTCAAAGAAACTATTTTTAAGCTTACTTTCTCATTTTATTCATGAGCCAAGGATCTTCCAAATTCATTTAACTTTCAAAAATTAAGATGCCAAATTGTTGGTTATATTTTTTTCCAAGTGTTCGAAAAGACAGTGTTGAAAGGCGGATAAATCCGGTAAAAACCAAAAACTGGTAAAATCAAAATAAGGATAGTTTAACCACTGGAGCAACAGCACAATTTAATACTTTTTTCTCCGATTGCTCGAGATTTTTTGATAATCATTTTGAATATTTTCCGCCCACATAAAAAAAAATCATACCCCGAATTTTAATATGGAGGCATATAAACTGGTTATAGATCTATACAGCCAATGAATCCACCTATCTTTCGTCGATTATCACATATTAGTAGGATTTATAAAAAAAAATATTATAAAATCGTAAACCTTATTCCTTACAAATAAGGTAAAATTTGCCAAAATTGGCAGCAAAGCAATCCGAGGTATTTTAAATAGTGCCATATTGTGGCAAAAACGTTCCAGTGGTTAAAGCCTATAACTTTTTTAGTTAGTTTTAGAGCTGCAATGCTACAGCTTGACATAGTTAATATTGCAAACAGTCAAAGAAGGAACTAACAAACGAACAAACTATTTTTAAGTATTTTATTTGTATCCTAATCTACACAAGCGACACCACCAATTGCAAAGTTAAGGTAATTGAACTATATAATTCTCTAACTCCTAAATTAGATTATTATATTAAATAAGCCTTCTCTGGTGATTGATTATGTAAATTCCAGATAAGTTCTTAGGAAGTTTCATCGTTTGGTTAACAATATCAAAAGCTCTGTGAAATAATATCAGCTAGCAGCTAGCGTTTATTATTCTTATCGGGTTTGTTCCGTGAAACAACTTGCTTTCTCAAGGCTTTTCGCATTTCTGAAGGTGATCTGAGCTTTTATCTCTCACCGTCAAACTTCGGTTTGCGCCACAATAATAATATTATTTAGGTCAGGTAATATTATATCGCTGAATTGTACAAAGTAAAAGGGAAAATATTAAAAGTAAAAAAATATGCGGAGAAGGCAACTCTTTTTTACTCTTACTTAAACAGGAATTTTTAAACTTTTTGTAGGTTTTCCGAATAAGTGAATACCAAAACCTTGATAGTAAGTCTTCCCATATAAGAATCTACACTACGCAACTAGTTGCGCACAAGTTGTTTCGACATCGGTTGAACTGCTAGTTTCACGTGTAAACATAAATATAGTTGTATGCCACAAAATTAGAATCGCGCTAATCCGAAATTACGGCTCCGCTAGTGGTATGAAACTAATTGCGAGGTGTAAAAACGTGATGCAACCAGTGTCGCGAAACCATTTTAGCTGGGCAGACATGTGTGTTCCTTGTAACTGCGCGAGAATTGTGTAAAAACAACATTGTGCATTGCAGAAAAAAGCTTTGATATTGGTGATCATGGTTGTTGTGATACTGAAGGTTACATTACACTAAATTTGCGAAATTTAGACAAAAATTTTGGTGTGGGGAAATTAAATTAAAGACGCTTGCAACTAGTTGCGTAATGTAAATTCTGCTTTACATCACACTGTATTATTTAAAAAAATTAAGCTTGAAGAAACCCAATCGACATTTTGACAGCCTTTCAAAAACAAATTTCAAAAACATGGCGTCTGTAGTTCACAGAGAATCTGAGAAGAAACCTTTATACATTTCTGGGACTAACAATATTTAAAATCACAATAATCTCATCTCTAAAGTAATATTTGTTGGATCCACTAAAAACTCATAGGGTGGGTGGTATCTACAAGATATCTTTATGTTGAAATGAAATGATGATATTTCTCATTGTTCTTTTTTTGTTATTTTTTGTTGTGATGCACAAAATGATTGTATGTTATTTTTAAGTATAAAACTACTATTATATAATGATATTATTTTTCTTACTTTTGTACTCTATTATATGTTTATTTATAAAAGGCAGTATAGCCGTTTATGTATTTAAAAAAAATATATATATATATATATATTTAAGGGTTCTTAAGAAGCCAAATTCGGAGGAAACCGTCAATTAATTACATAATAAATAACTCACGACGCCCTTTAGCCCCGCCGCAATTGCCCACACTCGCATTGGCCGTCACGAGCCGCGTGCGAGTGGCAGTATTTAAAACCTATGGTGCAGTACCAAACTCCGCATTTGCCCTTACGTGTCGACGCAGGCACGTACATGAGCGTGTACGCGCGTGTCGGCTAAATGACCGAGACATTGTTTTCGAGTGGCAGTGGCGCGAGTGTTTGCAAAATGGAGGAACTCATTGAAGTTGTTCGAAGCGAGAAATGTTTATACGACGTAAAACACCCAGATTATATGAATACAAAATTAAAGGATTCTATATGGAAACGAATCGCAGTCCATCTTGCTTCTTTTTCGTCTACGAATGGTAGAGACACGACTCGTGAAAGCAAATGCGGACACACATTGGCGCAGGGTCGTGAACGAGTGCGAGTGTGGGCAATTGCGGCGGGGCTTAAAACCAATGTTTGTTGCAAATTTCTAACTTTAAGTCACCACTGTAAATATGTATGTCATTAAGTCACAATTTTAAAGTCAGTTGTTATAAGTCGTCGTAGGTCACTAGCTATAAGTCTTAGATGTAAATCACTATTTATAATAATTATAAATCATGGTCATATAGTAAGCAGGTCCAAGACCGGTCAGTGGTTGAGAGGGCATCGCGTTTGGGACGCACCCAGGCGTTCCGTGTTCGATTCCTTGGCCGGCTAAGTCCTCCATCACGACTCAAGCAACATTTTCGACTTACTGGGGTGGTAGTAGGAGATTTTCAAATATTGTCCGGTTATTCGTAACCCGGGAATGTTTATTTGTACAGCGCCCTTGAGGTGAGTTTTCACAAAAACTGCGCTGTACAAACCAGCCAATATTATTATTATTATTATATATATAATTTATCAGAAAAACGGCGATTTCAAACATGTAATGTAATTTTTTTATCACCCTATATTGGGGTGATAAAATTGCGTGCTACGCGTTTGAAGTAATGTATTTTAATTGAATAATTGGATTCACAGATATTAGAAACGTGTGAAAATGTTCATAGAAAAACACGTCTCTAAAAATGGTCATATCATCCTTAATTCAATTTGTATAATTATTCTTAAATTACCGCGTCTATTGAAGATGCGATTAAGGAAAAGTGGTATTGTCACGCGGTAATGGAAGTGTAAACACTGCAGCGGGTGCGTGCGGGCATGCAGAGGAAACAAAGGAACATACCAGCATGACGGGGGAGTGGGAAGGAGAGGGGGTACACCTACCAGAAGGTGGGGTGAAGAGAGAGAGAGAGAGATGGGAAGCCCACAGCCACGTGCGTGACGGAATCATCCAACATGCCCGAACATTATTTAACAAAACGTTAAACACCGGGGCAAGGAAAAAACTCAACTGCATTCGTTTTTGGTCGGCACCTTAATTAATTTAACATGCAATCCAATGCAAGCCCAATGTATGGAAGGTAGGCTTGGAAGAATATAGGCAGGTATTATGTTTTGAAATTTCTGTTTTTGAAACTGTGGAAATCCTGTGGAAATGAGCGGAATGAAATCTCCACTTATTTATTTTGTGGAACAAGTAGCATAAGTTGTATATCGGTTTCATTTCTTCGTTGGTTTGGTTTCATTTTATAATTTGGGAGGTGGGTACGGGAAACGCCGACCCGAGAACCATTTATTGGATAACTAAAAACCCAAGTGGTTCGTTGCGTTTGGTTACTTAGCAGGGGTGCCAGGGTACATGAGGTGAGGTTTGTCTAGGTACTGGCAGCGGATCGGGTGTGACTGTTTGACGGAGACCTTTTGATTTCTCCAACCGGACTCTCTCGACCAATCGCCTTTCACCGCAGTGGGAGGAAAGGATTCATACGTCCGTCACTCGGGGACATATTGACCCCCAGATTACTACCCAACCTTTATTTATACCCTTTTCTTTCACAAAACTTCATCTCTTCCATTTCCCTAAAAAGACCCTCGACACAGCATCCCCAAATATGACATAGGCCCTGAGGAAATAGGTTTTCCTCAGGGCCTCTTGTGTGAAGCTATTGTAAAAAAATAATATTCTCATTTCTCATTGTCGCCCGACATAAAACACACAACCCAACCGTTTCTAGTTCCTTGTGCTTCGTACTCACTTCGTCTTCACTTCGTTTAGTTAAAAAAAAAATAATTACATAAATTTTTATTAAGGGTAGGCTTGACTTAATTTTAACGGGCAACCTATTCGCAATGTGTTTTTTCATATATTATGATTGCCAAAAAAAAAAATTTCATTCGCTAAACGGGTGGGTGAAGGTCAACTTCTTGTACTATTGTTATGTTTTTGGTTTTAACAGTTTTGTTTCGATTTGAACGGGATAAAGTTATAAAAATAACTGGGTTTTTCATAAAAACGACATCTTTGCATAATAATATATATTTTTCAAACAGTTTATGCAGTGATTATGCCTACAGTACAATAATAATTGCACAGCGTGTTTATAAACAAAGAGTCTTATTGAATAATTAAGTATTATTAAATATAAGTATAAAAGAGAAACTTAAAATCACAATAAACGCATTCTAACATAATTTTATTTTAACAAAATTAAGTTCCTAACATTTAACTATAACCCAGAGTAGGGAGATTTCATATTATCTAAGTGAGTATTGTATATACCAAACATATATTGGATAACTCCATTTTAACCACCTCTATCTCGTAAACGAATAACTATGATAAAACAGAAATGTTACAACGGAATTTTCAGTGGCAGAACCACACTTAATTTATGGATAATGGTTGACGTGATATTCAAAAGATGGCGTTCATTGTTTTTCATCTTTAACTTCTTCACCTTATTATTTTGTTTTTTTTTTACAGTAAATACCGCACAAGAATCTTAACTGCTCCCGTCTGGAGCCAGTGAAACTATGGCATCCCCAATTGGGGTATGTTGTGAGGCTGAAAGTAGTGGGGAGGGAAGGAGGTGGGGAAGAGGAAGGTTGGGAAGTACCTGGCTATTCAGATCTGGTCACCAAACACGGCAAAAGCCATTTTCAAGCAACGTTTCAATTCTGAATGGTGGTCTTACACCAGGGCGATACTGTTAGTATCTTCCACTCTGGAACGTGCCGCAAATATATTATTTTAAATAAATTAATTGTGAAATAACACAAATTAATCAAATAAAATTTATTTGCGCACGCCGAGTTCGAACCCGCGACCTCCGGATTGTGAGTCAAGAGTCTTAGCCACTGGACTACGGAGGTCGTCCAATATAATCCAAAATAACTACATAAACTCTCTTATTTTAGAAGAATCTGTGTGCATAGTTAGTTAATTAGTGAATATTTTCAACCTATACTAATGAATGCATATCCGCAAACTGTAAACTTCACCCGCCATAAAACAGGGTCATCCCTAGCATGGAGGGTGAAATATCATAAAAAAATCTATATGTACTTTCGATAATTTATGAATTAAATAAAAATAAAATAAATTGTTCGATTTCAAAAAAATCCTATAATTTCCAAACATTTTTCCCACCGTCATTTTCTTCTTTCCAGGGGAAATTAACCTCGCACTTAAGATTTGTAAGTAGGTACTTAAATACCGACCTACTTAATTATAAATTATATAAAAATTCATTGAAGAAGATGATGGCAATTTATGGGAATAAACTTCAAAAGATATAGTTATAAAAAGAGAAGTTGTTATTGTAAAAAATTGCATATAATATTTATTTAACATTTAAAAAAATTTCAAATAAGGAATTATCTATACAATTTATCCAAAGAAACGTCACTATCTCAATGAGAATCCTTTTTTCAAACTTTCCGAAGATACAATAATATTAAAATATATGCATATAAAAAAGTCAGAATAAGCACGAAGATTAAAAAATAAACAAATATACACACAAACGAAGTGCAAAAACGGTCGAGTTGAGATAAGACTTCGCTATATTCCGGGGGTATTTCATCATCCTCCTCATAGATTATCCTTATGATAACGTACAATTTCGATTAATTAAACACATTTTATTTTAAAAGTCTGAGTTTACTATTTGGTACTTCAACCTATGAATAGTGACTACATGTAGAATAAGTTAGTCGAGTTTTTATTTAAGCTGTGGCGAGTATTTATTTGTTTTTTTTTTTTAATTAATATTCGCTATCGTATGGGTAAGTTGTTAGGAGGATGGTGAAATACCCCCTCAATCAATTATGTTAACAGAGAAAATACTGTCTTAAGTTTAATGTCTTTCGATGGATTGATCCAAAACTTGGAACTCAAGATTATGTGATTGCTTTGTATTGGCACAATTGTTTTCGGCATGATTTTAATAACCGTAATAACAACAATAGTGTCTGTATTTCGTCCTCTCTAAATGGTTGGCACATTCCCAGAATAATTATTCGGTGCCGCTAAATGATCAATCATCAGTCCGTGAATGAATATGGCCAATACAATGGCCGTATTGATTCGCTAATTAATGCAAAGGCAGTGTCTGATTTGTCAACCACCAACGAGGCACTTCCTTCGTCGTGTAAGACATGCACAGAATTAATTATTAGTAGGATCCTCTGCTAACTGAAAGTGAATCACACGGATGTGGTCGTAATCATTGTATAAATAGTTAAGGAAAGTGTATGTCCAGATATTTAATAATATCTTCATCATTAACTCTTAAATAATAAAATTCTTTTAGAAGACGAGGACGGCCTTTGAGGGAACTCATCCTCGTCTTCGTTGATAAAAACATGGATTAACTTTTAGGTTAGAGAAATAAGATGTCACGATTTTATGAGCAAAGGTGGTTTTTGAAGTAAAAGATTCTTTAACACAGTTGTGATTTGAAACTCGATGAAACGATAAATAACGACACTAAACAGAGGCAAACACTTACATCTATAGGATTTAGCCTGCGAGAGAATGAGATAATTGGTCTCCTCATTGTGCGGTGCTTCGTAACCTCACCACTGTTGTCTACTTTAGTTTTCTGAAGGTTTCACTTCTGCCGCGTGTGCACTGCACATATTTTTTTGAAGTAAAACTTCTTTTAACACGCTTGACTTGGTGAGTAAGCTGGTGAATGCGAGACGAGAGCGTTAAGAAAAGTTAGTGAAGATAGAAAGAGAGAGTGTTACGTTTCGTATTACTGTAGGGGCAAGAGAGAGAGATGCGAGCACACATTTTCTTTCTCTCTTACTCTCATAGCCAGTTACGTTTCGTATATCGACACAGTGCAGGCCTATTGTCTGTATCACTGTAGGAGCAAGAAAGAGCAGTGCGCGCGCACATTTTCTTTCTCTCTTCAGTGTAGTTTTACTTCAGTCGTATGGTCTAAGTCTAAAGCACACTCGTTTTTTTTGTTGTTGTTATATCACTTTATTTGTAGATATAATTTTTTTCACTAGAGTTCCTGAGCCTAAATAATATTAATTTCCGGTGAATATTTCTAAACAGAAACGTACGAGTAACATAACAACGGCAAATTCGTCTCGATTCATACATAATATGGAGGTCAGTCATTGATCTCTCGAGCACAGATCAATGAAACGTTCTCTAAATTTTAATTACCCGTGCCAATTACGCTGCTTGAATGATGTAATGGTAATTAATTTATATTAATAGAACAAAGGCAGGATATAATAATATTATATCCGAAGAGCCTTGGCCAAAATTTTCGAATTCGACTGAAACAAACTCGATTGCCTTTCAGGGATTTATCATTGTGAATTAATTAGTGCACTCGTGAAACATAAAATAAAAGCATTTTTTAAATTTAACTTCACACAGAAAGTCCTGAGGAAAAAACTACCCAAGGCCTATGTCATCTTTGGGAATGCTGTGTAGAGGGTTTGAATATGAAAAATTCTTTAGCACCATTGTGATTTAAAAATCGATGAAATGAAAAAGCGACACTAAAAAGAGACAATCACACATCTATAGGATTTAGCCTGCGAGAGAATGAGATAGAATAATCGGTCTCCCCGTTGTGCGGTGCTTGGTAGCCCCACTGTTGTCTACTTCTGTTTTCTAAAGGTTTCTTCTACCGCATACGAACTGCACACAAGTTTATGTTTGTTGTCGAAAGGATGAAGAGAAAGTTCGGTGAAGGAAAAAGTTATGAGGGGTGGGAAAGAATCTGGGTTCAATGTATCCAGGAGTGAAGGACGTATGAGAAGATCTAGAATCTAGACAAACCTCACACCCCGCTGAACCCGTGCATCCCTGTTTAGTCATCACTTGGGGTGATTGTACTTGTAGCGGTATTGGTTATCCAATAAATGGTTCCCGGGGTGGCGGTACCCATACCCGCTTCCCAGATTATATAGATTTATTATAAACTCTATGCATTATGAGGGAATAACCAGACAAAACCGGAAATATGTCATTTTTAAATCAAATTTTAGATGTATTGACTCTTTTCCACAAAAAATTATAAATTGATTTCGAAAGACTGTTTTTTCATCTAGTAAAGATATGTTTTAAATTTTGAGAAAATATGTTTATTTTTAGTACAATAAGTTTTTACCGTAGGTCATTGGCAGATTTGTTAAATTTTGCAACAAAATTTTGTATTATACAACATACATTTGAAATCATATAATATGCAGCAAAATAAATCAATAAATTATTTGGGAAAGCTTCTTTTCAGAATTTTAATTTTAGTTAAAATAAAATCATAAAAAAAAGATCCGCGCCCTTGTTTTGTGAGGCAAATACTTCAGTTTGTCTATTCATTTATCTCTTAAAAACTAAAATATATTTTTTTTAAAAAACATTCTCTTTTTGCTTGGACATTATTGAAAAATTATAAATACTTATGACAAAAAAATAATAACAAAAAGTTCACCCTACTAATATTATAAAGGCGAAAGTTTGTATGGATGTATGGATGTTTGTTACTCTTTCACGCAATAAATACTGAACGGATTTAAAAAAAACTTTACATTAATATAGCTCATACATCAGAATAGTCTATAGTCTATAGGCTATAACTTAGAGCTCTGGCTATATGAAATTTGTATACAATTATACGTTTATTGTCAAGACGAAAAGCAAAGCGTTGCTACGTAATTGTTTGATATGCGCTGTCATTTTGTTATTTGTTTAAGTTGCTATGGAGATCCATTTGATAGTCAAGATTTACAGCACGTGTTTGATTGTTACGTTGAGGGGAAGGGTGTGATGGGGGGTTGGAAGGGGTAGAGGGGAGGGGGGAGGGGGTTGGGGGGTGAGGTTAGGGCAGAAGGGGGGGAGGTGAATGGGGAGAGGGGAGAGGGAGGGGGTAAGGGGGAGGGGGTAAGGGGGAGGGGGTAAGGGGGAGGGAGGCGGTCATTGTTCGACGAAATTAGAATTCTCGGCCGCTGGTTAATGGCCCTAAGCGCAATATAAATGAGATCACTGAAAATTATGTGTGGTGGAACCACGTACTTTCGGCCATATCAAGATCCGAAAAGCCTTCAAGGTCGATGTAAGAAAGGGACGCATAGATGGTTTGGACGTGTAGAGTGAATACATATTCGTATATGGAGAATTGAGTGTCATTAAAATGTAAGACGCGCAAGTGGAAGAAAGAATATGTACCGGACGCCACAAGAAGATATAATATTGGTGTATTTATAACGGCCTCCTCACGATCCGATATAAAACACTGCCGTATTATTCCGACAAAGGGAATAATGATAATTCGGCTGGTGGTTGTGCCTACTGACGATCCGATTTGCAGAGACTACATGCAGCACTGCAAACTGAAATTATTTCACTCGCCATATCATGCGCCGATCGAACTGGAACCGATATGAATAGAACCGCTGTAAACTTTTTAACAATATTATTTTACGAGCATCGTATACACTTGTTGTCCCTCTTCCGCTAGTGAAAATAAGTAGGCATATACAAGACAAAGGCTTGTTCCTCGTCGATGGAAGAATATTCCGATGCACAAATTGTTCAATGCTAAGCTTTTTTCTTGCTTGCAACTATCTCTGCGTTACCTATAGGAGCAAGCGCAATACTTGAGTCGGCTAACACAAGAGTATGACCAAGATGTGGTGAATTAATGCGAATAAAGAATGAAGCTAGTGGTGTATGATAAAGTTGTATGGCATTCCATCACGCCTGCCCATTGTAGAGATAGGGCGTGTCAGTTAAGTTATTTACAAATAATAAAATATTATTTATTTAATTCGGAGAATTGCACAAAAGATTTAAAAAAAAAAAAAAAAACTTTTCAGTCTTGAGTCGCCGCTACCCGAATTTCTACCGATTTCTTACATGTCCCTCTTAAACATTTGAAGTTTTTACGCTCTTAAAAAAATATATGTTATTTTTGAAGATAATATCTATATATTCCCCACGTCGAAACGCAAGTTACATGAAATTCCCTCGATGGAAAAATATCGCAAAGTATGCTCTGAAAATTATTATTTTCACGTCTGATTCAGTTATTTTACAAGTTATACGTATGAAAAAATTCACAGTGTTTCTTTAAATGCTGTTTTAGATAGCCGCCAAAAGATTTTTGCTATATTTGAAACGAGCCATGTTTAATTAAACATTTAAACAATTTTCCCTTCAATTTTACCGTTTTAAATATTAGCGCACTCTCTCCAACATTCGTTATTACATATCTCTCCATCTTCTTCTTTTTGAGCGGGGATACGGCGTCTTAACCCTCTATCACGAAGCCCGTCATAATAGAACGAAGACGTCACGTACGACCTCTCGCTGGGAGTAGTATAGCAATAAACAATTGAATTTTATTGAACCCCTAGAGATCTGGACAGGAATGCCCGCTGTTTTCCCTCCAATTAGTAGCATTACATATACGGAGGAACAGAGATGATATTCATCTCCTCTTACAACCAACAATAATTTCTCTTTATAATAATACCAATCTGATTATTTAACAGCCATAAACACATGTAATTGATAGTCATCAATTGAAAACGTTCGTAATAATACGTCGGTAATTTATTGGGTAACCGTCGGATGGGCCTCTGCAGCCAAAGCAGCCCAATTCTAAAACAAATTAGACCTAATAACTATTCATTGGTTGGGATATAATTATATTCACTTAAGCAAGACCAATAATTTGTTGTGACTAGACAACTTCAAGATTTTACATTTATAAAAGACGGAATATTAAAAAAATGCTGGCATTCGTAAAACAGCTTTTGATTTCAGTATGTATTTTTAACAGACTCCATTACAAAGATTCCACGAACGTTTTAAGGTAGGTACTATAATAATAATATTAACATTTGGCTTATTTACGTTCTCATTTTTGGTAGAAGGGCGCTTTATTAGAAACTATAGACTCAAGGCCCGATAGTTAGCGCTCAAAAAAATAATATAATGTAAATACAAATGTTAGAGGGAGTGTGCTAATATTAAAAACGATAATATTTAAGCAAAAATTGTTAAAATGTTTAATAAAACACGACTCGCTCATTTTGGAATAAAATAATACCATTATTATTAAAATAGAGCAAAAATCTCGTAGCAAATTTCTTAAAGATCATTTAAAAAACACTGTAATTTTTTTCATACATATAACTTGTAAAATAACAGAAAAAAGTGTTTATGATAATTTTCGGAGCATACTTCGCGATTTTTTTCTATCGAGGAAATTACCGTTTCGACATGGCAAATGTATAGATATTATCTTCAAAAATAACATACGAGTATTTATATTTTTTTAGAAACTTAAAAACTTACAAGTGTTCAAGAGAAATATGTTTAAAAAACGGTAGAAATTCAGAATGCCGCGGCTTTAACATGGTGCACCGCGTGCGTCGCGTCGTGTAAAATTCGGGATCAGGCCGCTACCAATTACACTCCTTATGTAGATAGGCAATAAGGTTTAAATTGGAACTGATTTTTGAGGTGTAATTCCGACAAGCGATAAAGAAGACACCTAACTAAAATATAATATTTTAACAGAAGATTTATTTTAATTGTCTTTCGAAATTGGAATTAGAAGTAATATCCCTGGATTTTTTACAGGTCTGCGCTAGTTATTATGTAATAAATATGTATAAATCATGGTTCCCGGAATCGATAGCGCTTTGAAATAAATTATTTATTCCAGCTGCTTCAAATTTAAGTTTAATCGAACGTTATAATGAAAATTTATTCAAATTCGTGGGCTTTTAATTTGATTCAGCGACAATAAAAACACTTATCAAGTTAAGACACCGGTGATAAATCAAAAAAAGTGTTATGAATTAATGCAAGTGGGAGGATAGACCAAACCGCTTGTCCATACATAATATTATTATAACTAATTTAACCCACGGAAACTGCTTTGGAGAAACACCTGATTCCTCTGGGAAATAACTCCCGTCTGAACGAAGACTGATTTCGTGGCTTGAATTATTCACTTTCCTTGATGAAATTCAGCTTATCTCGGTGTGACCAAAGCGCGGGGCTTTAGAGATTGCAAAACGTGGTTACCGGTTACGGCTAGAGATGCTGGCTGTCGTACTATTGTGGAGAATTCTCAGCACGAGTCAGAGATAAGAGGGAATATAGTGTGCTTACAAGTTTATGTGCGTAAAGTCGGCCGTAAAGTCAGCGCGTCCCCAAAACCCCTCGAAGAAAACCGTCCAAAGGGCCAGAAAACACCACGAACAGAAAACAGTAAGCCGATATTATGATTTATTTATTATTACGTCGCGTATTCGTCGTATAAGGTTTTGTTGTCATGAGAAATATCCATTTTAGAAACAGTAAATAGGATTCGGGTCTCCCATTTGAATAATTTTACAATAATATATTTTCGGTTTGTATGGCGTGTATCTACGAGTAGCATACACGAACGAACTTCAAACAAAATCTTATTATGTAGTTTTCCAATAAAAAAAGGCAATACCTATTTTGAAACCTAATTATATTCAAAACTAAACATATTTATTATATGTATAAAGCATATTCTTACCATTAATATTACTCTATCAAATATCCTTTATTTAAAATATATGGTGTCTGGAAATTATTGGTACAAATGGGAAACTGGTGATTCTACGTCACATTTGAAGTCGATTTTGTAGTGTAACTTTTTTTTATTTGAGCTTCGTTTTCGAGTATCGATGGAGTTTTTAGGTCAAAAGTGAAGAAATAAATCGATAGCTACGGAGTTATAACAAACTGTGTTGTATTTTAAAATGTATCGAAGCTTAATCCGGGTACAATAATATCACAACCGTAAAGTTTTCAAAAAAAAAAACAAATAAAACAAAAACAATAAGTAAAAAATGAAGAAAAAATAAGTTTTTTTGGGTTGTCTTTGTAATATAGATTTCCGTTTTTGCCAGTAGTTTCCATACATCGTATATAGAATGAAATGAAATTCAAAATCTTTAAGGCAAGGCAAAACTAATATTCACATTACTTTTCATATAAATAACATCTGACGTAGATAAAAATATTAAATCCATAATCCATAAGGCAAAGTGTGGAAAACTCTTAGAATTTGAATTTTTGGCAATGTCTGCTTTATTTTATGAAAATTTGGCTCCAGAAGATATATGATGAATTAACTTTTCGCAAAACTTTTCAGAATCTTTCTTTATATAGTTCAAGAAACTAATCCGAGAGCCTCCACATGCTGAAGAAGTTCCACGCAGCTTTTCTGAAAATGTAGAATTTAATATTTTATTTCCTACGGCTTATTATAATATTATTCTCCGACTCGGGCCGTAAAATGTTAATGAGGTCCCTCCGACCGAGCAGTATTCGGATGCGAAAAATATTCCCAACAACTTTTCAGAACAGTGACGCAAATTCTTTTATGATAATCCGCATTTTTTTTAGGAAAATTTCGCTAAAAGGAATGTATAATTTAGAGATTGCGTAATTTTATCTGGGAAATTGCTTTATGCTGTCTTTATTTTGGCAGACACCAAAGCCAATAATGTAAAAATAAGACAAACACAAATTGTGCAAACAAAAACATTTCAAAGTAATAAATCATAAAATGGTTGTTACTTGTTACTATACATATAGGGGTGCATGTTCGGTCGACTGGGTACCTAACGCGGTTGAAGAATGACATGGAATTGCTCGATTAAGTGTGAAATATATATCAATCCATTTATTTAGAATGGAAACTATGTTAAACGTTAATCGATAGGAAATAACCACCGAAACGAAACAGAAAGTGACTTACGATTTCGTTCAATAGTTTTTGTTTACAAAAAATATATAACTATAGTCTGTAGTGATGGACACGGACACCACGAGTCACGAGTCGAGATATTCATTTCGAAATGACCGATTATCTCAAGAATCGATATAAATCATAATGGGTGGTGCGATTCTAAAGTGGTCCATGTCCATAATTATGATTTTATTATCATTGGCGAAATCGAGTTTCAAGCCTTTCAAGATTTTCATAATTGAGCCTTTGTCAGGAATAGTGTTGTATCCAACAAAATCATCATTGTCGAGTCATTGATGGAATAATGTCGCATCCAACAAAACTATCATAGTTGAGTTATTGATTTAATAATGTTGGGCATATTATTATGCATCTTTTGAGGTAGGGATTATGGTAATGAAAAAAAAATTAAGCCCGTGGCAGCATTTTTAAGGTTGGTTTGTAAAAGTATGTTTTATAATGTTTTTTTTTCTCAATTATTTCTGGCTTTCACCCTTGAATAATTGAGGCCAAAAAAATAAAAATAATTAATAATTTAGGCCATCATTAAAATAATTAATAATTTAGGCCATCATTTAAAATTGCAGAGAAAGGAAAGGTGAACTTATATCTTAATTTTATTTAAATGAACCAATTTAAGAATTATATGAAAGATTGGAGTAGAGTTCAGACTTACATGCATAGAAGAGATGAGATATTGAATGAAGGGGAGGCAATTTTAGATAACGCTTAACGATAATGTTGTTTATCAAAATTACGAAGCATTGTTTAATTGCATGCAAATGAACATTTTATGGGTTTAAATGCAAACGAACATCTTATGGCTTCAACTACAAAGAATTCAAAGCCAAGAAGCTGAAGGATGCAGGAAAGTAGAATTGTCCAGAAAAAATATTATTGAACCTGCTTTTTGGTCGTTGAAACCGACACGTCGTATAATGTTGTATGTTGATCGCATGAAAATATCTAGAACGAAAATGGATTGATTGTTTTTTTCATTGTTAGTTTTTGGGATATTATGCCGTGTTGCGCTATCTCCTTCTTTAGTCGACATGGACACTGCAACGCTGTCCGAAACGTCGGCTAAAGAAGGAGATAGCGCAACACGGCATAACATCCCAAAAACTAACAATGAAAATGCTTTTGGCCGTGAAAATCTAAAAACTTATATGGATTGATTGATTCAAATCGTTATTTTCTTAAATACATCAATGACGTGTGTAAATTTAGGTTAGAAGAGCATGTAGCTTTCTGTAAGGTACGAAGAGTAAAAAAAAACATTTTGTGGAATAATGTCGTGTGTGAAAATTTACTAATTCTAACGCTAATTCGCATAAATTCTTGAGATATATTCTAATTTAATCGTTTTCATTTCTCATCGATCAATTAAGTCACGTCAATGGTATATCTTTACGACTTTTTATTTAAATCTCTTAACTTAATAATTGTATGTTTATTGTCTTTAAATATTAAATGTTGTGAAACATAACTGGTTTCGCTTTTACGGCTTTTCTCGGAACAAGAATATTGTTTGAAACAACCTTTTGTTGTATCAAACAACCAAAGGTTCAATAAATTGTAGCTGTGCTAAAATGGTGAAAATCTTTGTTACTATAAGATAGCTTCGGAGGTATGAGACAAGATTTCACCAATAATATAAATTAGCAGTTCTGTGAACAGTAGCAGACCTGGCGTCCAAAAAAGTATTTTTTTTTACAATTTTCTCTTAAACCAAATCCGATGTACATATATTATGTAGGTACCTACGTAATTATAAACCTTCTGTTTAATGTAACTATTTTTATCAAATAAAGAATTATAAAATTTGTCTAAAGAAAATTGACTATCTGAAGAAAGTTATAGTTGTCATAACTATAACTTTCTTCAGGCAGACAGGTTTAATATTTTTAAAAAAATGCGAACTAGTCCAAATATAAACAAGACGATTTCGCATTTGTAAAATAATCTTTACTGAACCGAAAACAGAACGTGCAAAGAAACTTACAGATAGACAAAATGCAAAATTGGTCGAATTAAACTAGGACATCTCTATCAAAAACAGAGTCCTCGGACAGCTCAGTCAAAAAACATATTCTTGGACTTGGACTATTTTTTTCGGAAACGAAATAGGCGTTTTCGGACCTAGAGTATTACGTAAATGTCTGAGCGTTAAATTCGAAATGTTGTTAATTATGCATAATTGTCAGAATCGAATCTTTTGATTATGTTTCGTCCGCGATTAGCTTTGGTTTGGCCCGTAAAAACATTTTTAAAAGAAACTTTTATGCATTAATAAAATAAGTTCATAGACATACCGTTTAATTTAATTAAATCGGAAATGTGTTCAAATAATCATTTAAAAATTCGTCGAACAAAAGAATTCAAATTTCATTTGGAGTGTCGTGATTCCTGATAAACAAAATTTGCGGTTCGTGTTTTAATGATCTTAAAACGTTGAACCTATGAACTTTTAACATTAATAATTAGGATCAGCACTCAGAAAGGTGTTCCTTGTTTATGGCTTTGTCTCATTAACATTAATTTTAATGGACTTTATTCATGGCCAATTTGGAATAAACACACCATCAACGTACAGATTACAATATTATGGTGCTAATTTTCATAGGATTTCATTTTATTATGAGATTTAGTAGAAAATAAAAACAAGAAGATTTATTTGAAACCGTTTTATTGGGCTCAAAACAAGAAAATCACGATTTTCAAGGAGATTTACAATCGTTAAAAAGGCTATCAATATTAATTTCTAACGATTGTAACGTTTTTGTGCCCACCTAAGGAAAACTTATGTGTTTTATCGTGATCACGCACCACCGTTACTATTGAAAAACTTCAATTCTAACGGCCTTCCATGTGTGAGTAAAGGCAGGTTGAGACAATGAAATGTGTTATTTAGTACTGTCTTTATTATGTAGACAGTAGTGTGTATGTATCACGATGAGACGCATAACACGAAGGGATGTGAATCTCTGCTCGACGCGTAGCGGATGGAGACTTGACGCGAGTGCCGCTAGTCGCGGTGAGGACTGTGAGGAGTTGAGGAGTTGTTCAGTAATAGACTAACTGCGAGCGCAGCGGCATAGCGTTTATACAGGCGCGCAGGGCTTTGCAGAGCCAGGAGAGTTCCAGAAACCGCGGGTAGACCGGCACACTTTCGTCGCGAGTCTCGAAGCTTCTAGGCTGTTAGTATTGTAGGGTGTTCTCAAAGGTTCTAGGTTGTTCTGCGAACGGCTCGTATTATGATTATAACGTCGATACAAATAAATTACATCTAGTACAAGTCATCCTGTAGTTACAATACTACATAGTGTACAACCGTATATTATTATAATTTATTTTACTTTACTGTGTAATATACAGGGTGACCCAGTAGAGAGCGTAGTAAAGCAATCATGGGACTAAAATTGTCGGTTATAACCTAAAAATGTGTTTATATCAAAACGTGAAATGTGAAAACCTATTTTGAAATAGTAAAGAGCAACACCATAGACATCCACATTTTGATTGTCTATGGGTAACACAAACATTTAATTCTCACAACATCGTTACACGGAGAAAGGTCGGTCTGGGGTTACTGGGGTGAAACACAATTGTTTTTAACATTGTATCAAGTTATAAATGAATTCATAATGCTTTTTGTCATTTCCAAAGAGTCTTCGACAGTTCATTTGTATTATATACCTAAGTATCCCCCGGTAAAACACCAGCATTCAGAATCTTTAAATGCTTGAAATGGCAATAGCCATGTTTAACGACCAGATCTGAATAGCCGGGTAAGTCCCAACCTTCCTGTTACCCATCCCCCCCCCTACCCCCACCCACTCCCTTAAGTCTCACAATATAAACCAGTTGGGGATATCATAGTCTAACTGGTTATGGACAGTTGTAGTGGGATCCTTGTGTGGGATTCACAAAAAAATGTGATTTTGAAATATTTTGTTCGCTCATAAGCATTCCTAGGATATTGTGTATCAATGGATATCAACATTTACTAACCTAAGCAAACATTAATTGAACGCGGTTATTTGCTCTGAATCTCGCATCGCGTCTCAATCCTGCCTGGATTATTATTATTGGTGTTGGTGTTGTTGCCACTGATCGGATTTGTTTGCATTGTCAGACAATATACAAACATCAGCCAAACCCGACTGTGTAAAGTCTAATTTACTAAAAGGACGGCGATGATCAAACAACTGGTAGCCAGAATAGATTAACGAAATCTCAAATTTGAATCATTCAATCTAACATTTTAACTTTCTACCAAACAAATAATAATAATCATGCTATTTTCCCGCGTGGGTCGGCAGAGATCCTAGGTGTGTATGTGGAACAACACACACACCTAGAAGGCATTAATTAATTGCTGGATTAATTATAAATCCACCTTTTGAAATCGAATTTTAACGCATTTTCCTAGTAGTCACTAGTCATAAACCCATACAAGGAATATATGCACAATTACATGTTTAATTAATGAACGCAATTATTAATATACTTTTTTTTAATTTTTATGAAAATGTATTAAATTGAAATAGTAATAATTAATGAACGCAATTATCAATATACTCTTTTTTTAATTTTTATGAAAATATAATAAATTGAAATAGTTGAATAGTAAAATTAGTTTTTCGATGTCTCTTAAAATGACGGCGTAATGAGCTTACAGTGATCCTGGATAAAATAATAATGTATGCCATGGTGTCCCGTGAAGACTTGTGCAGTACAATAATAATATTCATAATTCGAATGACAGTGACGGCAAGCCGCAAAACTCGACATTTTGATGGCTTATATCAAAGATATATTAAATATAAGAGATATGCTATCGACAGTTTTTACTGGATGGGACTGTTTTCTGGTGTCGCCGATATTGTTAACTAATACTACTATACACCTTCAAAAATCAACTAAATTTATTTATTTTATTTATTTATTTAATACATGAATTATTGAAATTACATATAGTTTTTTTATGATATTTCATCCTCCATGCTAGGGATGACCCTGTGTTATGGCGGGTGAAGTTTACAGTTTGCGGATATACATTCATTAGTATAGGTTGAAAAAGATTATGTAGTTATATTGGATTACAAGAATAAGGTGAAGAAGTTAAAGAAATATTGAAAAAGAGAAGTTATTATTAATACATTAAGGAATTATTGGTATATAAATCACAGTAATCAGTCTTATAAATGCATACAATGCTGCTTAGATAGTAAATAAAAATAAATGAACGAATTCTTTCCGTATTCATACTATATTGTTAACCAGTACTACTGTAGGTACACCTACAAAAAATCAATTCCGTATTCAAACTATGCCCATTAGACCGTAGTCCTCCGACAGTCAGGCGGCTATCATAGTATATCTCTTGTATGACAATATCTTTGGCTTATATGTTAGGAATTTTCTTATAATTCAAACAGTTCCGTCTTCTGTCATCAGTGTGCTCTAATTCATGTATGGATTCAATTGTAAAAAAAAAAGAATTTACGTTGTAGGGGACAACCTCGTCACAAATTTCTGTAGATTCGGACGCCCTAGTGCAGAGCCCCAGGCAGCAACCCGCTGCGCTCTTGGCAGCTGCCCGTTGCGCCCCTGGGTTTGGTAGAGAAATTTACGACGAAACTTGGATTTATTTGTATTGCGATAAGAAGCAGTATAGAGCAGCGGCATCGTACACGTTTTAAGAAAAAGAAAAAAATCTCACACGAAAATTCCATTTACTTTGGTGAGACAAAGCCGCTCCGTGCGATATATTTATGCAGTTTCCATGCAAGCTTAATGCATGTACGATGCATGAAAATTTATGAGGGATATGAAGTCTGAAATTTGAGGAAAATATCGTTATTCCTTCGTCTAGCAAACAAGCTCATTTCAAAGCAATTTTATTCTCAATTTATCCTTGAAGATGAGGAAAATTTCACGGCGCTGCAAATTGCATATTTTAAAATAATTTTACGATAAAACAGTAGAATAGAATAAAGTTTTAAGATAATAAGCAACGTAAAACTGAACATGTAGAGAGATATAGACGAACATCAATTTTTTTTTGTGATGGTAGAAACTTTTAAAATCGAAAAAATTCAGTTAAAGTTAAGAGCGTTTAACCGGAGAAAACCAGAAATATGTCATTTTTAAATCAGTGTTTAGACGTATTGACTCTTTTCCACAATTTTTTTTAATCGATTTCGAAAGATTGTTATTTTTTCTAGTAAACTTATGTTTTTAATTTTGAGAAAAAAATGTTAATTTTTAGTGTAAAAAGGGTTACACCATACGTCGTTGGCAGATTTGTTAAATTTTCTATTAGATTTACTACAAGATTTTGTATTATACAACACCCATTTCAAATCACATAATCATGCATTAAAATAAATCAATACTTTTTCTGGTAAACGTATGTTACAGAATTTTAATTTTAGTTTAAATAAAATCATTAAAAAATTTATACGTACATGTGTTTCTTGACGAAAATTGGTCCGTTTGTGTATTTATTTGCGCACTTACAGACTAACATATTTCAGATTTTTTTTACATTCTTATTTTGCTCAGACATTATTGAAAAATGATAAATACTTAAGATCAAAAAATAATTACAAAAAGCACATCATTTTAATAGTTTTATCTACACGCCTTTAAGCATTTTTGGATGTAGGTATAAATTAAAGCAAATTTGGAATGAAATAAAATCGATATTGAGCTATAATTTTAAAAAGCTGGTACGGAGAATAATTAATCTTTCTCGTTAGAATCGCCCTGTACGATCGTAAGAACATCTTTCGACGAAATGTAGATTTTCGGCCGCTGGCTGGTTAAACGCTCTTAAAGATTTTGTAAACAACACCGCATTTAATGTTGCGATGAGACTAAAGCACCCTTAAAATAAGCTTAGATTATCAATATTAAGGTCGTCAGGTTACGTTTTATAAGGTCAGGTGTAGGGTAATGTAAAGTTGGGTCAGGTCAAATTGCTCAGAAGTTCACATTTTGGTTTATTAAAGCAGCCGTCTAGAGTAGATAATAAAATTTTACGATATTAATTGGTAAATCTTTCTAGTAATGAAACCATATATCTCAATTTTTGGGGAATGTTTTAAAGCAGAGGGTAACAAGGAACAAGAATAAAAGGAAAGAATAAAGTTGGGTTAGGTTAGGTGTCAAGCTTCCGGATCTAATAACGAATAACTAAGAAACTATAAACAGATAGGTATTACCGCCAGCCAAGCCACGAATTATGGAAAAATAATTACCAACCTTATTTATTGTTATCAAGTTAAATTTATAGAACTCCGTTTTACTTTTTATTTCTTATCAGTTTGATAATGCCGCCAGCAGGCGAAACTGCTGTCACGCGTAATAATAATTACATAGCAGAACTTTTTTTTTTTTTAATTATTTCTGGCTTTCACCCTTCAAGGGTGTTCTAGGCCATCATTTAAAATTACAGAGAAAGGGAAAGGTGAATTTATATATTAATTTTATTTAAATGTACAAATTTCAGAATTATATGGAAGATTGGAGTCGAGTTCAGACTTAGAAGAGATGAAATGTTGAATGGAGGGGAGGCAATTTTAGATAACGCTTGATAGAAGAGAGGAAATTTATTTAGAGAGGGACAAGGTTTGAGAGGGACGAGGGAAGAGGTTTAGTTCGAGCTCTGATTGTAGATGAATGTGTTGAGTCTTTGAACAACAAAACTCTGGGAATAACCTGATGACATTTAGAATTTAAACATTTAAGAACAAATTTGTCAGCAAACAGTTGTCGCCTTAAATAAAGTGGGGGATCAGAACATTCCACTTGAAGGGAATTGATGGGCGACGACTGCATCGCTCCAGTTATTATTCGCAATGACTTCGATTGAATTTTGTCTAATTTACTGAGTGCATTTTTGGAGGCAGTACTAAAAAGTGGGCAGGCATAGTCGAGATGACTTCGAATAAGTGCATTGTAAAGCAACTTAATGCAGGTAGGGTGAGCACCCCACCAAACGCCAGTCAATGATCTGATGATATTTAAATTTTTTTCACATTTAGTAACTATATTGTGAATATGGGAAGACCATTTAAGTTTCCTATCAAATGTTACTCCCAAAAATTTTACTTCAGAGGCGTTGGGGATTGGAGAGTTTTTAAATAAAATTTGAACAGGAGGATTTTTATGACGGTTTGAGAAGGTGACACACTGACTCTTTTTAACTGAAAGTTCCAGACCATTTAAAGTGAGCCATGTGCAAAGGGCATCCATGGCTTCATTAAGATATTTGACGGCAAGTGGGATGATTTTGGATGATAAGTAGAAAGCTAAATCATCTGCGAACTCAATAACTTTTACTTGAGGGGGAATAGAGACATGCATATCGTACGTGTATATATTATACAGTATAGGGGATAATACATCGCCTTGGGGTAAACCTTTCCAAATTGATCTACTCTGAGGAGTAACATCTGGTAGTTCAATGAAAATTTTTCTATCAAGAAACAGATTAATAATAGATTGGACAAACATGGGGGGAAGGCCAAGGCCTAAAAGTTTTTTTTTAAGGATTGGGATGGAAACATTGTCAAAGGCACCTTCTATGTCTATAAAGACTGCAAGACATACTTCATGGTTAGAAATGGATAAATTAATATCAGTGCTGATGATGGCAAGGTTATCTTGCGTAGATTTTTTTTTCCTAAATCCAAATTGAGATGGAGAGAGAAGCTGATTACTTTCGACAAAAAATTCTAACCGGTTTTTAATTAATTTTTCATAAATTTTACTCAGGGTGGATGAAAGAGCAATTGGCCTGTAGTTGGATCCAGAATTGGGTGATTAGTTTGATTTTAGGATTGGGATGATTATTTGAGAACTCCAGTCATCAGGCATTATGCCAGACTGAAAGATTTTATTTAAGATGCTTAGGAAGTGATTTAGAACATTATCATTACTATTTTTGATAATGCTATAAGGAATACCATCTCTGCCTGGAGATGAGTCTTTGACTGTTGATAAACAATTTTTTAATTCAATTAAAGTGAATGGAGAGTCTAGCCAATGATCAGACATAGGAGTGTTGTGGATGGGAGTTATTTCATCTAAGTTAGGTACAGAAGGGGGGGCAATTTTGTCCAAGAACTCATCTATCCATTTAGAATGAGACGCTCGAGGAGATGTTGAACTGAAGGAGGATCGAAATCTTCGAATCATAGACCAAACTTCCGAAATTGAAGTATTCGGAGATACTGAACTGCAGAAGTTGTACCACCCGGATATTTTTTTTGACCTCAATACCCTTTTGGCATTGGCTTCGGCATTTTTGTATATAAGATAGTTCTCCATAGTCATATTGTGACGATACGAAAGAGATTTAGCTTTCCGAATTCTCACTACCTTAGAACATTCCTCATCCCACCAGGGAGTCGGAGGGAGTTTTTTAAGAGATTTGGTTTTAGGGGGAGGATTTGATTTATGTATTGCAGTTATGAGCATCGATTTGAAGTTATCGTAGTCATCTTTGACAGATAATACATCGGAAGAGGGTAAATTTTGTATAAACTTATCCATATGCGAGTTAAATTCGTCCCATTTGGTGTGTTTTGTTTTAATCTTCGTCGAAATATGGGACTTGTCTGAATGGAAAGAAGTTTGATAAGTGATGATGATCGGGAAATGATCACTGGAGCAAGGATCGGGGGACACCACCCACGAGGAGAGAGGTGCCAGATTTGTAGAGCATATGGAGAGATCCACTGCACTGGGGTTTGTGTTGGGGCGAGAGATTCTCGTAGGAGATCCGTCGTTCAAAAGGAAAAGGTTGGATTCATCTAAAAAATCTATAACATTTCGACCATCTCGATCAGAGAAAGCAGAACCCCAGACGGGGGAATGGGCATTAAAATCGCCCAATAAAAAGAATGGAGGGCTTAGTTGACGGACGATTTGTAACCAAGCTTGCTTATTGAAGTGAGAAGATGGGGGAATATAGATAGAAACAAAGGATGTGTCCTTTATTTTAGCTGCAACCATTTGAAAGTCAGCATTGGGGGGTTTGATATTATTTATTGGGGAAAACGGAAGGGATTTTTTAATAAAAAGGGCAGCACCGCCGCCCGTACCTTCCAGGCGATCATCACGGAGACAGGAGTACCCTCCCACATTAAAGTGGGTGGATGGAGTAAGCCATGTCTCCGAGACAGCAGCCACAGAAACAAGGTTTGAATTTAATAGGTTAAGAAGGTTCGATTTGTTAGAAATAGCACTGCGGCTATTCCACTGAAGTATTCTGACATCTTGAAGTGCCATTTTGAACAAATGATTTTAACGTGGAAATAATAGAAGCAGCGTTGGACGGTAGATTAGTTTGAGAAGAAATTAGGTCAATTAGAAGCATAATAAGAGTTTGTATAAATGAAGAATTATCTTGCGAGAGTTGTTCAGAAAGCTTTTGATGGTTTGTTGAGGACGAATTATAGTTGTTTGCGCACCCATTTGTTGCATTTGAAAGAGGAGAACCATTGGGATTTAAGAGAAGTGAGTTGTGTTGTTGCCGATCGTATCCAGGAGCCGGTTTAGAGACAGGGTTTTTGTACATAAATTTAGTTGATCGAGAAGATGTTGAGGAGAAGGGGAGAGGGTTGGATGGAGAGTTACTGGATAAAACCTCGGCAAAAGATTTTTTGACAGGCGGGAATAGTTTAGAAGCCTGCAGAAAAGACAAGTTTTCAGAGGCCATGGAAATTTTTATATTTTTTTGGCGAGTTTGTTCAGGACAAGAAGAGTGAATGGCGGAATGAGCGCCTGAGCAGTTAAAACATTTAGGTGAAGAGAGAGAAGAACATTGGTCAGCCGTGTGGTTTTCTCCACATTTGAAGCATCTGGGAGGGGATCTGCATGCAGCTTTGGTATGACCAAAACGGCAGCAATTGTAGCATTGGGTGGTGGGGTAAGTATAAATTTCAACTGGTAAGGAGTTGAAAAATAAATAGATATGGGAGGGAAGAGATTGTCCTTCGAATGTGATCACAACAGATTGGGAGGGCTTCCAGGAAACATTGCCCTCAGAGGTGTCCTTATAATTTAGCCTCCTGGCTTTTATGGGATTGCCGATATGTTGAGGGGTTGAAAGAGAAGACAGAATTTCTGGAATGGACAGATCGGTCGAGATACCCCTGACCAGGCCCATACGAGTGACATTGAAAGTTGGGATGTACGCCTTGAATTTAGAATTAGATGTAATAAAAATGTTTTTAATAAAGTTGTTGGCGGCTGAACCTGAGAGGAATTCAACAGACATTCGGAAGCGACCCTCGGCTTTTACACCTCCGGGCTTAATCGAAAGGTTCTTGTTGGTTGAAAGGAATTTACCAAATTCAAGAGGATGTATGGTTTTACCTTGCTCAGTTTTTTGCGCATAAACAATGTAGGGGCCACAGGAATGAGTAGAGTAAAAATTGGTTGGAGGAGGTTGATGAAGATCTGGTAGAGACTGAGAAGTAGAAGGAGAGTCATGCTTTACTGGGGAAGAGGGACTAAACTTCCTTTTTTTTGTGGAAGTTAGAATGACAGATTCACTGTCAGAAATTACAATGTTTTCACCATCTGGAGGGTCAGGGGGAGGATCTGGGGGCTTTTTAGGATGTCCAGGAGGGAAATCCTCCTCCATTGTTCACAAAATTACAAAAAAAAATATGTATGGAAAGTGACAGTAGTGAAAAAAAAGGTTATAAATATCTGGAAATCAGCGACGAAAAGTGACTCCTGGAAGATCAGAGGGGAGAAGAATCCTCAGGAAACAACACACTACACTTTATTGACCAGAAAACATAAAAATATTAGTTAAAATAATAAAAAAGATTATTTTTTTAAGAGAGAAAACAAAACAACTGATGACAGCCAAATGTTCAAAATTCGAATAGCTATGTTTATAAATAAACTGTTTTTATTAATTGAATAATAATATTATTGAATATGTAAAAGAAATAAAAATTACCTACCTGTTTATACGCAGCATCAGACTAAGACCATTACCAAAAAAGTATGCAATAAAGACTTCAAAAACGATTTAATAAGTAAAATTTAGTTTAAAAGAAATACCGAGCAACATGAAAGAAGAAGAAAATGTATTAAAATTGTTAGAAGCGGTGAATTATGTGAAGTGTAATTTTTAATTGTCGTAATTTGTTTGTCATTTTGGAAAGGAGCCTGCCATGAAACTCAAAGATTTTTCAGACTTAATAATATGATGGAAATTTAAATATCAATATATTAATTATTATTTTTAATTGGTAAACTAATGTTTAAGACAAGATTTTTTGCATAGCACAAAGGGTAACAATTATTATAAGCAATAATTATTTGCCTGAAACACTCATCAACATTGAAAAAATCTCCCGAGAAAAGATAAATGCCGCCGACGGGACTTGAACCCGCGTCCTTCTCATATCTAATTAAGCATTATTATATGCTTTTCTCTATCTATATAAATGATATTACTACATGTTTTCACAACGCTCAAATTTTACTATTTGCCGACGATATGAAAATATACCTTCCTATAAGCTCCCATGACTGTTCTGTGCGTTTACAAGAAGATCTTGACCGACTGACGGATTACCGTCTCAGAAATAAGCTTTTTATCAATATTTCCAAATGTTGCAAAGTCACATTCACACGTAACCATAAAAAAATACTGCATGAATACACCATTTCTGGATCTCTGTTAACAAATAAAGATTATATACGTGACCTCGGGGTTATTTTGGACTCTAAACTTACTTTTGATAAACACATTGATAATATTGTCACCAAAGCAACAAAGAGTCTAGGCTTTGTACTGAGAACATGCAAATTTTTCAAAAATACTAAGACTTATCTGATTCTGTACAATTCACATGTTCGTCCTCACCTGGAATACTGTTCACAGGTTTGGAACCCGCGCTATATTGTTTATGTTAACAGGTTAGAAAGAGTTCAGGAGCGATTTCTCAAATTTCTCAATTTTAAATCATTCAACATATACAATTCTTACGACGAAATCGAGAAACATTTTCGAATCTCGAAACTGCTCAACAAAATTATTAACTCAAAAGTTGACTGCCCGGAGCTGTTAAATAAAATAAATTTCCACACGCCGACTCGATACAGCAGACAAAATACCCTTTTCTACATTGATAGATGCAACACTAATTCCAACCAAAATGAATTTATACAAAGGGCATGTAAATACTATAATAATAAACTTGCACATATAGACACACTTGCTGACATATTCACTGCTAGTTACTGTCGTTACAGAATTTCTTTATTACATTCTATGTAGGTGCGAATAACACATATTCATGACTAAATTCATTGTACCTAATATTATTATATTACTTGCGTGGCAACTTTCCCTTATCCCTCTCCTCCCCTTACCCGTCCCAACCCAAATACCTATTTCGCAGTCTATTTAAGTATTGTTTTAATTATTTTATTATTGTTTATAACATGTTTATCACTTGTTGACTTAACATCTGTATTGTTATTTTTTTTAAATTGCTGCTTAGTTCTGTTTTTATTTTTTCTGTTTTTCTTAAATTTTCTAGTTTACATTCAGTTACTTTTATATTTCTAAATACCTATCTGTGAACATTAATAATTGGTCTGTTTTTTTTGCCATCCTCTTATGTATATTTTATTACTATGACTGTTTATGTTCCTTAAATAAATAAATAAAATAAATATCCGGTCAACTGCTCTTTTATCCACTGAGATACGTCGGCTTATCTCCCACCCGCCAAATAATTCAATATATAATAGTGTTTCATTCAAAAAAAAAATGTAATAATCAGTAATTGTTGATATCAGAAGGACGCGGGTTCAAGTCCCGTCAGCGGCATTTATCTTTTCTCGGGAGATTTTATCAATGTTGATGATGGTTTCAGCCTAATAATTATTGTTATCAATATATTATTCAAACCTTCATTTTTACGTGGACACAGGAGTTTGAATCTATTCAAAAATGTTCATAATAATATTATTCAAGTTGTACCATCGACACAATTATTGTGGGATACGCTTTTAAAGTCATTCGAAAAGGCATTTATAACTTATATTCCGAGTCCTTTTGTCAAAACTGGAACACTTTCTCGTAAATAATAAACCTACTCAAAAGCTTCTCAAAAGGTAGTCGTATATACTTTATTGCATCCTAACGATTTAGACAGCATCTTCCCATCACAGAATAACTGGTAATAAAGAAATAAAACAATTAAGTGTATTTTTTACGTTCAAGATGACAAGATGAGTCCATTTGCCAAAGATAGACAGCAAACTATTAGATATTTCATTTAAATATCATAATATAATATTATAATATAATAACGTGATACTCTGCGTCGATTTCACCTTTCAGAGTTCGAATTGGTTTCTGAACCCGCCTGTATTTGAATTTGATTTTTTATTGCGATCAATTAATTAGCCGTGAACTTTTTATGGGCGAAAACCTTGAGAATTTAAAAACTTGCCCGTGGGCTAGATGAAAATTAGAAGAGAAAATAGTAAGGCACTTCGGTAAAATGTGTTGAATCCAAGATGATGTAATAAATAATCGGTTACTGGAATCATATGATACTTTTAGGTGGATTTACTCTATCTGTTACTGATGAACGAGTCTATATTATGTATCATAATAATATTGTATAATAATTCGGTAGTGATGTGGCAAAGGGTCATAGATGCAGTTTGGATAATTTTAAAGTTTCTTCCATATAAATGTTCCGTATAGTAGGTGCCTATATTCATTAATGCGTCAAAAGTATAGATAACGTAAAGCATATTTACCCTTCATTTAATCGGCCAACTTTTGTGTCTTATTAGTATGGCATATATATCTAGATAAGTGGCGAGAAAAGGTAACTTTAGGCGACGTGTTAGATATAATATGGTATGAGAGTGTACTTGATTAAAAGGTCAAATAAGGGCGCTGGCAAACGAGAGACTTTTTAAAAAATTTGTATGAATTTGCATCCAACTGTCTCCGCAACTAAAGTCTCTCGTCTGCGGGCATCCTAACAATAAAACTTCCACGTGATTAAGGAAAATAATAACAAGGTTGTGTTGGGATGCTAATGATATATCTATTCAAAAATCAAGCTTGAAATTATCGTTAATAACACCCTGTACTGTCCATGTGTCCAACCGATTTCAAAACTATGTTTTGTAAAATTATGTCAACAGCAGATATAAATAACCCTTTGCCATATCACTACAGAATTATTTCTCGGTCTAATGATATTCTATAAATGTGGTACATAATGTAGGTAAGTGACTTTATTTTGATCAAAGCAGGGTTGCCGAATTTCTGTTTGACTTTCTAGTTTATAGGGGTGGACTGGTGGTATACTTTAAAGGGATCCACTTAAACTTAAACAGTACCAGGTAAAAGCGCCTTTAAAAAAAATAGCCGTAATTAACCACGTGGGCTCAAAAAACCTAGTGAGTTTTCGGGTTAATGATATTATTTTTGTCCTTATAAAGTTTTCCTGATTGCATCGACGTATAGTGAGTTGTCGGATTAATAATATATTTTTCTCGTTCCGGTGTCTCTCTGGTCTTTGTAAAGCATATCTCTTGCCTCCGAGACAATAAATAGAGTTTAATAAAATATTATTCTTAAAAATTATTAGACAAAAAATAAATAAATTATGATTAGACAATAAATAAAGTGAGTTTAAAAAATTATTCCACACTATTCTAAATTGATTGATATAGACAGATTTTTATTTATCTTTGAACACTAATCTAGTTGCGGTTGAGAAAAAGAATTCAATTTCTGTGAATCAGGTTTCCTGCACGAAATATTTTAGTATGATGTGTTTGTTGATGTTTCATAATGTATTACATACTTAAAAATCAACAAAATATTTTGAGCCTCGGTTAACCCCTTTTAAGTAAACATGGCCTGGGCTAAATAATATACACATAGATAATAGACGTAATATAATATGTAAGTACATAAAAGCCTTCCTGCATTATGCCTTTTTTCTATATCGTACGACAAAAGGTAGAGAGGGAGAAAAACGATTTAGTTTCATGACGTGGTTTTACGACAAGGATCACGAACTTACGTACTTAAAGTTCACGCCGTATCTTAACGTTTATTACCCGAAAAGAAAATGGCACATCCCTATTTCGCGGTGTACAGCAAGGAGAATATTATCAAAAATATGAAATGCCTCAAAGCCTGTTAGGGTTATTTGAAATTTATGTCATCATTTCAGTTTTAAAAGTATTTTAACTTTAACGTTGACTCAACGAACCCCCGATTTTAAAAAAGATTATTAGGTTAAAGTAAATGGTACCTCGTATTTATAGACGCAAGGGGAGTTCTTTTCACTTTTTCTTCACACTATTTTCTTTATTTCGCTTAAATTTCCACTATTGCAAAACTTTACATAAATTTGTTAAACGAGTATTAAAGAAGCCTAGAGACATTTTTTTATTTCCAGTGGGACAAGTCCCACCGGACGGACCTGGCTTAAGAAATACCTGTTTTTTTCTTCTGCCAAAAGCGGCAGGTGTAAATGCGAACCGGGTCCATTGTGGGTAGGTACCTACTACTGTGGGTAGCCGGTACCTACCTGTCTACGGTACCTACTCGGAATCCTCGCGGCCAATGATGTATTATTGCGCTTGTCGATGGCAAGTTCGAAATTCAAAATTAATTTTTAAATATTGAAACTGCGGCATCCATTCCCGCTTGAATAGATGGTTTCCATAGATGATCAAAGTAATTGGCGATAAATCACTTTGAAATTAGAACGCAGATAGAAGAATGTGTTAATTAGGTTCTTAGGAATAAATTGGCCATAATTCACGCAGATTTATCGCAATCGGTAACAGTTTATGAGATTATTGAGGTAGATTATAGGTAGCGAAAACGATAAATAAGCCAAAAAATAACACACACAAGAACAGCTTCGGTTCCGTGTAAAGAACTAAGTTGGCTAATATTAAATTTAAAAAAAGGATCGATTACCGGCTAATTAGGTACCTACACACGTTATTTATGTTCAATGAGCAGCTGTCAATTTTTAATACCATGGAGCCATGGCATGACAATATGTATGTATGATTATTTTTTTTCTATTTAGCAAACTTATTTTGTTTATCCGAAAATAAATCAACTCGTAATTTAAGAATTATTCCTTCAGAAGACGTCGACCGAGCTACTGATTAAAACGATGAAGCTAAAGTATAATTTTATAGACTTGGTTATTCCTTTATTAAATGCACTGGTGCGTTACTGAGATAGGGTGGGCAATGTGAGATGGGAATTTAATTCAATTTCGAAGTCCATTAAGTTCTCAACATCCCCACTCTGCCATGTGAACAAACAGTCCACTGAAGGGGGGTTCGCTCACAGCATTAAATGACCAGGCATTATCCTTGCAAATGGCTGTTCCATTCACTGTTACCAACTTAACGTTATTTGCTAAAAACATTGAAGTGCGTCATTAAGCCGAATATGGTCGATTTAAATGACTGTTTTTTTTTTTAATATGGCCTATGGGATACTGCCTCCGTGGTCGAGGGGTAAGGCTCTTGACTCACTATCTGAAGGTCGCAGAACCAATCCCGACGTGCGCAAATAAATTTTCAATTCATTAATTTGTGTTATTTCACATGTAATTCAATTAAAATAATATAGATATAGTACATATGCTGGACGTTCCAGAGTGGAAGATACTCTCAGTATCCTGGTGTAAGACCACCATTCAGAATTGAAACGTTGTTTTAAATGGCTTTAGCCATTTGTTCGGTGACCAAATCTGAATAGCCAGGTCTGAATATTATAACAGGCAAATCTGAATATTTCCGTGCTCTTCCCCATCTTCTTCCCCTCCCCACTATCTTCAGCTTCACAACATACCCCAATTGGGGATGCCATAGTCTCACTGGCTTCAGACGGGAGCAGCTGGAACTCTTGTGAGGTATTCAAATTAAAAATTATATATATTTATAGGTTCAGGGTACCTACCCTTGACCAGTTGTATTATTATAATATTATGGCTGCTCAAAATGTCGGAAAAATTGGAAAATATCTACTTATTTATATTCGGGTAGTAATGTACCGAATACTTCGTAACGGCTATATTTTTTTACAGAAAAAAAATGGCTAAAAAAAAGAAATCCGTCAGGATGGTGAATTTTGTTCTACACTGGACCGCTGAGGACATTTACAGTTGGCATTTTTTTTTAAAGAAAGACAAACATTCCCGGGTTACGATAACCCAACAATGTTTGAAAATCTCCTACTACCACCACAGAAAGCCGAAAATGTTGCTTGTGTTGTGATGGAGGAATCGAACATGCGACGCCCGGGTGGGACCCAAGCGATATGCCCACTCAACCACTGACCGGTTATTACACTTTTTATACTGGCGCATGTTTTTTCACTCTAAATATAGACATTTGTTAAAGTTTTTAATTAAGTAATCACTTTATGTCTTTGAAAAGAAAAAAATCTTAAATTACACAAATAACGGTTTGGTATCTATTTTTAGATGAATAATACATAATATGGGTAATTGTAGTGATAAAGTCAAGAATTTAAATGTGTACTTTAGTGATATTTCATTTCAAGTGTGTTTTTACCATTATATTATGTTAATAATTAATAATTATATATGTAATACATATATTATTTAACTAAAAAATGCTTTACATTAACTTTGGTATATAAACATTCAGGAGTTCTCTTTTTAACTCCCACAGTAATTACAATTCAACAGATATTGATTGATTAATCGCAATCTTCAAAGTAAGGATCGTTTCATCACTAGTTCTCAGTAACAGTTCATTAGTAGTAGATCAGAAAGAGCCGGCCATTCACGGTAACATCGGAAACACGACTGCATACAAAAAAACAACGTGTATGAATCTGAGTACCTAGAGAGTATCAGATAACCTGTTCATAAACACTGGAAGGTGAGGACTGTGCTAGTGAGATTAAAACCTCGTTCAGATAATGTAAAAGAGATGCTTGGATATTCGCAACTTGCAACGCAAGGTACGGTGTATCACTTTTCATTGTGACTCTTCCCAACAAATGATTTCAAAATATCACCGCTGGTCCTAACATTATGATGCTTTTAAATATAATGTCGTAATATTGAATTTCAGAATATGATCATTAATTGAAAACAGATACAGCCCCGTCACTATTTATTTTGATAAATTAGGAAACTTGACTAGCACTCCACAAGGACTACTTTGATATTTTCGTTAATAATTAAACATCTCTCCCCGTCTGGCGACCCAAAAAAAACTCATCGGCGTTTTAATCCACTCAATTCTCTATGGCCTATGGCACCACCAGATAAAAGAGTAGCTCCCGTTCGATTCACCAATACCGCCGAGTCATTATTTTTTTGAAAGCTCCACTCGACATATGGCAAAATGGCTTCTGGGGTGATTAATGCACTCGTACTCCCGGCGGCGACCCCGACCGAAAAACTGCCTGACTTCCCATTGATCCTAATGTCAAAACAGCGTTCGATATTGATACACAAAAACATACAACCCGACCATAGATAGTAAAGCGAATCGGCCATAAATGACATGGAAATTTATTCTATGAATTCCGCGTTCTATGGAGTCAATTTCCCTGGCAAAAAATTCAAATAAAAAACTGATTCGATTTTGGCATTCATTCAAATTCATAAACTGATTGGCGCAGAAAGATTGTGGGGCCAATTGACAAGATGGGCGAAGCACCATTTTGATAAACGCTGATAAGAAGAAGAAGCTATTGGGTTTTACCCTTGGGACATTTTTTGTTTTTATTTATCGAGGTGTTTGTAAAAATACGAAACAGGCACAGAAATTTTTCTACTCATTTGAATAATAATTTATCTTGAATATTCAGGCCTTTGCACGTAGGTATTAACTAATACAATTTTCGATGGCGGAATTAATCTGCGCAGCAAAATGGCTTGGCGTAAAAGCTTTTAATAAGGTAGAATAAACTTAAACTTTTAATAATAGACCGAGGATAATAAAGGAGGTAAGAATCTTAAAACTTTGGACCAAGTAGCAGCCGTAGCCTGATAAAGCTGGGATTTCTCTTTGTCGTTAATTCATAAAAGGCAATATCACAATACCATTAAATACATTAAAGTAGATAAAGATATAAAATGAACTGTTCTAATAATGTATTGTTTCTGGGGTTCTACCGAAACAAATCTGTAATAACTAGCCCCATTGTGTTCTGGTGGGGCCTAGTGCGTATCATGGATAAGGGTATATTATAATACAATTGATGGTACTCAACTGGTACGAGTATTAGTGGGGCAAATATTTGTGGGGTAAATATTTCCGAAAGCACTCATAGTATAAAGTACAATATGGCTAATAATAGCCGATGTTATCATGTATTACAATTACGTGATCGGGGATTGAAGTTCTGCAATATTTGTTGGAAAATAGTTCAAACAGTACAAATGTTTTATAATAATTTTAGAATGCAGTAACAATGAAAAATATTACCAATAACTAATTAATAATGAACAAATGAACAAACATCGATTCTAAATATAATGTAATATCAACGGTAATAGAGGGTAGCAATTGTAAAATCATGCAACGTTCAGTGTTTTAAATAAAGTGTCCTCTAAGTGCAAAGTCGTATCTTCTCCAAGCATAAACTTTCTAATAAAAGTGTATTTATCGGAAGGACCTGCCAGGTAAGTATGGATCTGTAAATAATAAAATAAGATATAACCTAAGGACTTGTAGTAAATTGTATAGCGCCTTGGGGTGATTTTTCACAATAACGTTATTATTGTTACTAGGTTTCTTGTGCGTAGAATAAATAAAAATATCTACAACGCTCTATGCGTGACCGTACGAGTTATGACGTCATCCGATCCCACGTCACTAACTACAATAATAACAATAGTGCTTGGATAATTGATAATGCGTTATTTTAGTAAAATACTACCTGAGCAGGCGCTTAGAAACGCTCTTACAACACTTTGGCCCAGATGTTAGGCAGAAATTCACGTGTGACAAAATCATCAAATGCCCATTCAGCGGCATTTTATTTTTTTTACATTTGAAAGTTAAACGCCGATTTTAGGTGTGTTTCAGCTTTCAATCAAATTGTAATAAGCTGACAGGCTTAACAACTTGGTAACTGCCTCTTCCGATGATTACAATTTGTTTAAACGCTGTCTCGGCATATGACGGGGACCTTTCAACTGTAAAAAAAAAAAAAAAATGGCGCTGAAAGGCCATTTGATGACTTTGTCACATGTGAATTTCTTCGATGCAACTGGGCCTTAGAACCAAAATTGATGTTAATACATGTGTCGTCACGCTGCCCTATGCGAGTACTGCTTCAAAGTAATAAACATTAAAAAATCAAGCATTCAAAATTAAGCTAAATATGAAAGTGTGAAAAAATAAATAAATCACACTGGAAAGAAGCAGTAAACATGAATATATCCAACACAGCACTTTCAGAAATAAAATCCACTCGGATGAACCAAGGCAGACTGTCGCAACCAGTTGTGGTTGCGGATACGATAATACGATAACCGTGATTACACAGGGAAGCGACGAAGCAGCAGGGAGCAGACTGTATCTGTATATCCGTGTATTGGAATTGTGTGACTCTGCATCAATGCCCGGAACACAGAATGCAGGACACAGAGTACAGAAAACCGAACATCAGCGCGGCACTGAGATAAGTGGAAAATACCAAGCGCCAGGGCAAATAATAATGCATTTTTAGTAGGTATTTGTAGCAAAGCTCTGTTCGCTGGAGGTTTCTGTTAAAACAGATTGTTTGGTTATTGTGAAGACTCCGTGGTAATAAAATTGTGTGTTAGATTTTACTTTGTAACTTTTTATTTTATGCGCCATTTGTTATGCATACATTGTCTACCGCCTACTCGTCGTTAGATTTATGAATGTTATCTTTTTGTTATGCAAGTAGTATTTTTATTGAGGACCAGGGGATATGAATTTGCCAAATCCGAAAGATTTTATTCAAAAAGGTTATTTGGTAACAAGCTAGATTTGAATAAGTGTTGAAGTTGGGGCGATATTTGGAAAAATACACAATTCACCCTAAAAATAGGGTGCCGTTGATTTGTGTCGAGGAATTTGTCGTTAAGATGGTTGGAGTTGGAGCATACGGAAGCTGCGAAGAGGGGGAATTTAGATAATGGTAGTGAAGATGAATGCAGTGTGTATAGAATGTGGAGCAACATATGAGGGAAGTTGTGGAGGTAAAACACGTTGTAAAGTTGATAATATAAAACTTTAGCGTTGTAAGTGACAAGATAAGGATTATAATATATGTACACTGTATACTGACTTATTTACCAATATAAATAACAAGTTGTTGAAGAAGGTAGTTAAAAATATATATATCGTGATTTCCTTCTAACGACTGTGAACAGAAAATCTTTAAAGTTTGATCTACTCGGATTTGAAAGAAAACACATTTTGGTCAATTTACATAAGACTTCTGAGCTCCAAATGTCTTCCGTGCCAACAAAATGTTTGCTCTTCGTAATGCGCGATCATTTACTAATGGAATCACAATAAGCAAAGTATTAATAATATGAAGCACTTGTTCGCAGTATTCTGGAATATAGCTCAATTACTTGGATTTCTTCTAAAAATAGTACAAAAGAGGTTTATGCGTTACCTGTGCATGAGGGAATAAACATATTATGCATCCTTGTTCTTGATTTCAACACCTTAGAAGCCGGTCAAAAAATATTTTGAGGTAAACTTTTTTTTAAGTTAATCTCTGGAACTATATTTAATTCACGTACGTTGAAATAAGTTAACTTATATGTACCCAAGGAGTGTACTCTTGGGAGATTCCATACACTTTTTTATGCTTCGAAAGCGAGGAATTCTGCCTATCAAAACGCGCCAATTAAAAGATCGACTCAATCGCTTAACGATTCTGCTTTGACTATCGACATCGTCAACGTTTCAGCAACAGATAGTTTAGCAACTATCTTTTGACGCATGTCTCATGATAGTAAAACTGCCCCCCCCCCTGACATTTTTGTACTTACATGTTACCTCAAATATTGAATCTCCTCCATGTAACCGTTTTAGGAGAACACGAATAAATAAATAAATAAATACCCAATGGTACCATTGGGTATTTATTTTCTGTATCTGAAAGAATTTAGATTTTTGATAAATTTTACTCGGAGTAAGGAAAAAATTACCTTAACCCATGCATACCAAACACACAGGTGTAAGTTGAACATCCATTACGATTGCATCATGAAGTTTTGGTTAAACCACGGCTTGTGCTATTACGATGAGCGAAACAATGGATCCTAATGCATTTTATTCATCGTTGAAATTAATGGTCCACGAGGTTATATTTCACATAAAATAGCACAATAAAAATGAAAATGATTCTATTTTTTGGTAAAGATCCAAAAAATGCCGGTTACGAAGAAACCTACAGGATCGGAATCGTCTCTTCCAGGGCAAGAATATAAAACCCAAATGAAGGGGATGCAAACATAAAAGCTTTGATAGGCGATAGTAACGTTTATCTTCGAACGAGCTTTAACCCCCAACCAAATGTGGGAAGACATTTGCGAGCGTGAAGATGAACACGGCTGATAGCCGTTCCACCCCACCGCGGCACTCCTAGACTCCTGGCATTGCTGGCGCTGGCACTATGGCGGCCCACCCCAACCCTTAACCCCATACCACGCTGGAAGCATAAAATGCTATCTTACCCTTACAATAGGTCACGAGTGTGATGTTAGTAACGCATTGAACGGTAATCCGCGGGAGACGTCAATAACAAAAAATATATATAATAATTGGATAATTAGTAGACCGCCGTTTTTGTGAAAAATCACCTGAAGGGCGCTATACAATTTATTATAAATTCTTAGGCTCTTTGTAATTTTATTATTTACAATAGATACAGAAAACATAGATACTTATCTGACAGGTCACTTCCAATAAATACACTTTAATTAGAAAGTTTATGCTTGAAGAAGATACGAATTTGCGCGCGGAGGACATAATAATAACATAGAATTTATGTAGCGCAGTTTTGTGATATTTCACCTCAAGTGCGCTTAATTATAATAAACTTAAATATAGTGTTCTTAAGAGTCCTAACAAAATTGATTAAATAATGTAAAACAAAGAATTTACAGTATATATAGTATTACAATACATACAATACATACATTACAATATTACAGTATTACAAAGCAATTCCAAAAGAACAATATTAACAAAAATAGTGAGTGCTGTTTTGTCACAGGACATTAGATAATTATAACCATAACGGTATTCAACGAGAATCATTAAAACTAAAATATAATATAGAAAAGGAGGTAGTTTACGTTTAGAAATAATACAAATTCGGAGTGCATATAAAACTATACTGAGGAGGTAATCGAAACCAAACAATTACCGGAAACTTGAGGAACATGGCTTATTATAGTATATTGAAAAGGAGTTAAAATTCATGAAAGGTATGATTTTTTAAATAAGTTTGTTTTTAAAGCCCTTTTGAATTCAGCCAAGTTCTGGATATTAGTAAGAGCTGAGGGAAGTTTGTTCCAAATGAGCGGGCCAGTTACACGAAAAGATCGATCATAGTAAACGGCTCGATTTGACCTAGAAAGTTCGATTAAACGATTATTAACATCAAGATCTGCTGACCTTAGAGTAAGCTGTCTGTCGCTTAAGTTTTGTCGGACACATAGTATTTAAAACACTGGACATTGCATGTAAAATTTGCTACTTCTTCTTCAATGGCGCTACAGCCCATTTCGAGCCTTGGCTTCCTTCGAGATAAGCTCCCACCGCCCTCTGTCCTCGGTCTTGGTCTTCCAATCCGCAACATGGAGTATTGCATCCTTCCTGACATCATCCTCCCATCTCAGCCAAGGTCTGCCCAGCTTTCGTTTACCTCCAGGGTGTCCTGTTAGAACCTTCTTCGAAACTCGTGTGCTTGGCATTCGGCGTACATGTCCGGCCCATCTTATTCTTAGTAGAGAGACTGGAAGCTTGTTAGATATCATAGAGCTCATTATTGTGGCGGATTCTCCAGGCCTCTCCCTCTCGCACCGCTCCTAAGATTCTTCAAAGTACACTTGCTACTATAGTGCCAAAAGTTAAATTTTATTTTGAAATACTAGAGAATTTAGGACTTTTATGAAATGACCTTTACAAAAGCTTACGAATTAGAATTTGTTAACATTTTTACATCATTAGTTATTTACAATGTAGCAGGTTGTGAAGGTGAAGGTGAAAGGTTTTTGACTTTATGTATTCAACTACTGTCTAAAAAGGTGAGTTTAAAGTTTACCTAGCTCTAAAGATCATTCTTAAATCATGTCCAAGTCTGAAAAAATTCAATACATAACAATATCGATCGTCCAGTTGATTAGTCAGACATCTCCGAAAAATCGTAATTTGAGTTGAGTGTGGAATTATATGTAAAAGTGTGCCCACCATCTGGTACAATTCTCAGATTAATCATAAACACCACCAAATCAATTACATTACAGACATAGTGTGAATTAAATTAAATGTCACTAGTGTGATATTTAAAAATGTCATACTAGTCTACCGAACCGTAATGTCTCCCGGTGTTATTTTATAGCATGTTTAATATGTGAAACACAGAAACGTTTAAAAAATATATGATTTATATTGCTTTCCTCGTTATCTCAAAATTTAGGACTTTAAACTTAAATTCACAAAATTTTAACAATTCGTCAAATATCTTTAGCTAATTTTTATACTGTGTAATTTCCGTCCAAGTTCTGTTATTATATCATTATAGGTCAGTTGCTTCATAAAACTGAAATAATCACAAAACTTGAACAGAACTTTTTTTTACATGAATACCGCACAAGAGTCTTGACTGGTGCCGTCTGGAGTCAGTGAGACTATGGCATCCCCAATTGGGGTATGTTGTGAGGCTGAAGGTTGTGGGGATGGGACGGGGATATGGAAGAGGAAGGTGGGGAAGTACCTGGCTAATCAGATCTGGTCACCAAACACGGATAAAGCCATTTCAAGCAAAGTTTCAATTCTGAATGGCGGTCTTACACCAGGGCGATACTGAGAGTATCTTCCACTCTGGAACGTGCCGCAAATACACAATATATTATTTTAAATGAATAAATTGTGAAATAACACAAATTAATCAAATAAAATTTATTTGTCACGCCGGGATTCGATCCCGCGACCTTCGGATTGCGAATCAAGAGACTTACCGCTGGATTACGTCGACCGTCAACTTACAGAGAACGAGAAAATTAACTTCAAATATTTGATGAATTGTTTAAATCTTTTGAAACACCCCATCCTTAGTATTTGGAGATTTCTGACTAATCAACTTAAGGGGATCTTACCGCAATCGCAGCATATTTGCAGGTTTTTGATGCAGTTTTTAGAAAATTTCTATATTGTTTATTAGAAAATAATATTATGTTTTGTACAAATAAATTATTCTTCTAAATGGTGAACTAACAAAACGTATTAAAATGTTTAAAACAATTGCGTAAAAAAATATTTACGGAACCTCTAAAAATAGCTCAAAGTTCGATTATATCCTTTAATTCTAAATACAGGAGAATTATAAAAATAAACATGATCACCACATCAATGTTTTCTAAACGGCTAGATAATAAAATTATCTTAAAAAGCATAAAAACAATGCTTATAAAAATAAAAACCGTTTTTCAATAATACTTTGTCTCGCGCCATTATATAAACCAAGGCAGAAGTTATTTCTCGTCAGTACGCGAGATGCTTTGAGAGAGGGACGACGTCAAATTTTACGAAAAATAAATACGTAAATGTGTTGGCACATGAGAAAAGGGGTCACACTAAAGGCTAGTCGTAATAATATTGTGTATTATTTCAGAACCAAGTTGACTTTTTTACTAGAAATTCCATTTCTCGGCCCGCTGTCTACAACCAGCGGCATAGAATATTTAGAGTGCGCCTTCACCAGAATCGTATTCCTAGTTTTATTCATTTGCGCCCTACTGGGCTTTTACATAAATTTCTAATTATATAGTTATGTTAGTTGTAACATTGGTATATCTAATAAATTATGGTAAAATAAATGAGTTACAGAGTTATAAAAAGTAAGAAAATTGTAAAATAGATTATAAAGGTTGCAAACAAACAAAAAGAAGCCGACACACTCCTGAAAATTAAATATAGGATTAACGAAAAAAAATATTGAAACCTATTTTATACATAAAATGCGAAAATAAAATAAACCATAAAAATTGTGTGCGTGGAGTCCACGCGCGACAGAAGTGAAACTTCTTGTTTATTAGGTAAAGATAAAGATATTATTAGTATTTTTTATTGCACAAGAGATAATAATTGAAAATAGGAGGCAAAAAGTTTCATAAAAACACGAAACGATCCTCATCATAAATCTCCCAGTACGAATCTAACGTACCTTGCAGCAATAATTAAAACGACCAAATGTGAATAACCAACAAATTACGCTATTTAATATTCAAACATGTTAGTTCACATACGTTTTTAGATTTTCACGGCCAAAAGCATTTTCGTTGTTTGTTTTTGGGGTGTTATGCCGCGTTGCGCTACCTCCTTCTTTAGCCGACGTTTCGGACCTGCAACATCTCTCGGATCTGCTGGATCTGCCCTGATGATGGACACTGCAACGCTGTCCGAAACGTCGGCTAAAGAAGGAGGCAGAGCAACACGGCATAACACACCAAAAACCAATAACGGAAATGTTAGTTCACATTCCTGCCGCAGGTTTTTAATGAGAACTATGGAATGTACGAAATATTTTTGTAGTTTCCTAGGCTTTAATATCAAAGGCAAATATTGTGATGTAACTCTTATTTAGTATTCGCCTCGGAAATCGGAATTTTCGTGGCACTCTAAAATTTACTTTGGAGTGCCACGAATAATATTAAATTTAAATTGGTTTAACTTTTTTTTTTTTTTAAATAAAGACAAACATTCCCGGGTTACGAACAGCCCAACAATGTTTGAAAATCTCCTACTACCACCACAGGAAGCCGAAAATATTGCTTGTGTTGTGATGGAGGACTTAGCCAGCCGAGGAATCGAACATGCGACTATACTTTGAATGTTTGTACTCTACATCAATGTTTACTTCTGGAATATTTAAATTTATTTTTATTACGTCCTTTACGATTTTTTTTTCAAAATATCTAATATACATGTTATACGAGGTTTTATTTTTCTTCAAATTTGTATTTATAATAGCTTACTATTATTTGTACTTTATGCTGTCACTTCGATATGTACTTTTTAATTTTTTGTCACATGTACATTTTTTTCTTAATCATGTATATTCTGTACCATTTCAAATTATTGTAATTTCCATGTAAAAGCCGTTAATCGGCGTTAATTCATAAAAAATAAAAAAATAATTATTTGTTATTTTATGTAACTTTTTGTAAAAAATAATAATAAATATTGAAAATTGCCGATATTTTATTTATCTGTCCAATATATTCAGATATAATTATGATCACATATTATGAAAATAGTGCGTAGGTAATTGAATACCGTATTGTTTTGACATCTGTCAATGAAGAACGTGTCCGTTACGAGGCACAAGCGACTGACTACCGTCTAGCAGTGTAGTTGTTTGTATCGAATAATTTATCAAACAAGTTTGATCGAAATCCGATCGAAAGAGTCATAAAATCACGAGCTCCTTTTGCAATCGGTAATGTTTCTATCTAAATTTACCTAAAACATGCACATTCAACTTAATAAACACAATTTGAAAGATGCCCATTATTTATTAAACGTTTCATGTTCAAAGCTTACTCAATCTAGTACCATCTAGTCTAGATTTCTTCGCTGCTCTGCCTTCGCCCGTGCGCGTAGCGAATTCCCCGTTCCAGCTTACCTCATTCTTCCCCGCCCCGAAATATTATTTCTGTTCGCGTAAATTACCCCTTAACGATCGATATACGATGACTGAGTGGGTAAATGTGTTTCTGTTCCATTGTTGGTCATTCCAAATTCCAGCAAGCGATGACTGAGCTTTTTATTGCTACAATAATCTAATTACTAAATACCAGATACCAGATACTGTTTAACACTAGCTAAATTGATTCGACTCGTAAAACTAATTATTGCTCAGAGCTAGCTCGTGGGACCAAAATGATATAATTACATAACTAAGTATGATCATTTTTGTACCTACTGATGTGCAGATTTCAATCGCCCTAATTTTTACCTTGTAAAACAGCCCGCGACATCATAAAGTAAATAGAAGCCCCGAATGCAGTATTGTAGTCACAATTGATTTCAATTTTTTTATAAGAACCACTCTCTTTTTATAATATTTGAAGGTTATTCCTATCAAAGTAATATATTATTGAAGAAGAAGATAACACTAATAATCTAAACGAATATATGAAACAGAACAAGACACATAAAAACAGAAAAAGATAACGGTCGCAACTGGGACTCGAACCTCCCGGGATCGTCGCCTTTACCAATTCGGCCATTGCCACCTTCCATCAAACCGTCATAATTGTCAATCTTATACTTCAAAGTTTAGAATTAACAATATTATCTTCGACTATTTTTTTCTATATTATAGGCAACTAACTTTTTCATTGGAAACAATCGTTCTAAGAATGATTTGTAACCTAGATAGCGCCTCAGATAAATACATATATTCGATTTTTATTTTATCTTCTGTTTTTATTTTAATTTTAAATTTTATTCTGTTTTTCTTTGTCTTGTTCTCTTTCTTATTTTCGTTTAGATTATTAGTGTTTTTTCTTAATTGATTTCATTCACTTTATTTTGCCCTTCTGACTGATTAATTATTTATTTGCCACTTGGGAACGGCTACTGTAAAAAGAATAAGTTTTTTTCTTCCTACTGCGCTCTTGAGGGTATATTATATAAATTGCCTTTCTACCTATCATTATTATTTGAATTTTACTTTATAAGATTGGATTCTCTGAAATTACTATTACTATTTGACAGCCCACTACATAACTCTGTGAACAGGTACAATTTAATTTTCGAACTAAATATTTTAAGGGGAATACACAAGCTAAAAATGTTTACGCGATTATAGGTGATAGCCATAAAAATCGCCTGAAGTAAGGCACATATTATGCTGGTTAAAACAAATATCTAAACCTGAAAACCAACATGAAAATTACACCAATAAAAATTGAGCACCGCTTAGAGCCACCTTCAAAGTGCATTTTGCAGTAAGGTTCTAAGAGGAAGCCACAAGTCAAAAATATTGAAGTAATTTTAGTGTTTCTTACATCGCCACGAAAACATGTAACAGGCATAAAATTCGCTTGACAAACATAGCCTAGAAACAGCCGATTTTAGCAAAAAAGTAGTTTTTATTTATTTTGTGTATAATTTTATAAGAACGAAAAAAGGCTAACCAAAGGAAACTGTCACAGATAATATTGGTCAAGAAATGGTTTTTTAAAGTTGCTTCTTATTTGCGTTTATATATTTCTAATGAAAAACTACATTTTTTAGTGGTTCACGCTTTATTTTTTATAAAGTAATTAACAATCTAATTTAAATTCTATTCAAGGCGAAACGATAGGAAATTGTTCAATTTATCTAAACCACATTTTTAGTATTCACGATGTAAACCGATTCGTTGTAAAGATTTAATCGAAAATAGTGATTTCACATTAACCTTCTCATTACTCTTAAATTGTAATTTTGGGCTATTAGGTACCTATATATTCTAGCATGGACGGTTTACCAAACTAGAAAACATTTAAAAACACATTATCTCGCAATTAAAATGTTATCCTTGCTTATGGTAAAATTAAAATTTAATAAAGTAAAATATTTCACAAAAAAGAGACAATAAACGCAAACCGAAAAAATAACATACAAATTATTAACCCCTCAGGCTAACTTGTTCGCTTTTCGGAACAACTCATTTAAGTATCATAGAAAAAGTTGTGTCGCGATAGTTAATCTATCGTGGTTAGATATATGATCTAAACAATGTTAAGAGAAAACACCACGTTTTATATTAAAATCTAGAAGTTAACCCCAAAATATTTAACATGTACACCTTCATGAAACCAAGGTTTCCGACTGCAATTTGAAAAAAAAATAATAAGGCTTTGGGAAATTTTCATTAATTATTTTTAGAAGAAACGGCAAAAAAATAAGTTGACGATATTATTTATAACACATTTGCCTGATAAAATATGTGTGTGTTTTTGTCGTTATCTGTAGTTTTAGTTAGAAAAAACGTAAGGTGAATCATTTTTAAAACTTCTTTATGTTTCCATTCATAAACTTTATATTTAAAAAATTTTGTGTTTATTTCGAATTATAAAATATGAAAGCGCTTTTCATTCCCATACTGAAAAAGTTTTTAGTTTTTGGATGCGTTCAGAAATATTTAATTTATTTGAATTTTATCGCGAAGCAGAAATATTTTGTTCTTCCGACAAAATAGGCCCGAGACCTGAGAGGATAATAACTAGTTACTCCCACAAACTAGTTAAAACATTTCCATCGAATTTTCCATTCCTTAAAGTTTTAATATACGCAGCAGTTAACAGTATACGTTAACAGCCATCATAAAATATAAATGGCATACTCAATTATTGCAATCTTGTCATTACAGCGATAATTTTCTTCTGCGCATAATATTAATAAAATGCAACCTTATCAACCGTAAGTATACACATGTTTCATTCATAATGTATAACATAATGATCGTCAAACAGAATTATCTCCCTGTAAACTGTAAACAAGGCATCCAGTTTCCGATATACGACTCCAGCTTACAGTAGTTGGTTTCTTATCTCTCTCTCAAGTCAGTTACAGTCACAAGTGGGACGCACATGTTGATTTTATTCAGTCAATAATAGTGTACAGCACTCAATGGGATTATTTCGGTATCAACTATCTGATAACATTCCGAGATTGGTGGAAGTTTTGTCGTTGCTATGGAGACATTATGTTCTCCTCGCATGTACCTATTATACGAGGGTTGTACAAGAATTAAAGACCGCTCTAATTTAAAAAATCAGGAAATATTTATATTTACTAAAAAAAATCGTATGATATTTTAGGTAGGTACATATTCCCACTATTTTTCGACGTAGTCCCCGTTACAATCGATGCCCTTCTTGAGCCGTGGTACTAGGTCCTTGATTCCCTGATTCCCTTGATTCTGGGGTTAAGTGGTGAACCCATGTTTCAACCAAAAGCCTCACCTTGGTTGGAAAAACGGTTCAAAGTGACCAGAGCGCTTCCAAACGATTTTGCTCTTCAGCATTTTGGGAACCCAACGAGCACGCAATGTGCATACGCCATTTTTCCGTCAAAATCGTTTGTGTGGTTACTTACTGACGTCTAGGATCTAAATTGCGAGCTTACTAACTTCAACAGGACGGACTCCCTCTTAGTTGAGAAAGCGAATAATTGAGCGCACCTTGCAGGTGGTGGGAGTTGACAGCGGAGCGTCCATCTCAAACGGACACAAAGATCGCACTGAAGAAGCTACCAAGCCGGATCATCGCTCGTTTTTTAGGGGAAAGTCTGAGCTACACGCTAGCGCTGCCATATTTTGAAAAATAATGTCCACGTCGCCGAAAATCAGGAAGGTCTAAAATTCGTGGAAAATAATATTATTTTTTGGTCTATAGCGCCATTTTCGCGTATTACATGATACATCATCAAACATACTAATTTTGGTAGTGTGTGATTTGAAGATTATTTCAATTGTCATTTTCAAATCGGAATTATAATATCCCGTGATTTTTAGAGTCGCAGCTACCAATAGTCTTGGTGAACGATAGAACTATGACATACATATTAATTTTGATGAGTTTTGTGTGAATACCGCAAGAGTCCTCACTTCCCTTAGCACCGTTACTATGGCATCCCAATTCGTGTATGTTGAGAGGCTAAAGTAGAAACGGGAAGGCGGTGGGGTAGAGGAGGATTGGGAAGTACTTGGCTATTCAAATCTGGTCACTAAACACGGTTGATTTCAGATTGATGGTTTTAGATTTTCACGACCACAAGTATTACTTATTACATTATTTATTTTTTTAAGTATTATGCCGTGTTGCGCAACCTCCTTCTTTAGTCAATGTACGAATAGCGTTACAGTGTCCATTATCAGGGCAGGTGTGTTGATGATGAACACCGTAACGCTGTCCGCAACATTGGCTAAAGAAGAAGATAGCGCAACACGGCATAATACCTCAAAAATAAATAACAATAATATGGTCAAGGCCATTTCAATCAACCTTTCGATTCTGAGTGGTAGCCTTGCACCAGAGCGGTATTTAATATATAAACTAAGATATATGAAAATGAGGAGAGGGAGGTTGTCCATGAATTCAGATGTAGTCATCAAACATACCTAAAGCAAAGCATTCAAGTTTCAGTTCTAAATGGTAGTCGAAAATAAAATGATCTAATTAAATGTTATTCCTAATTCTTACAATATAATACAAGCAAAACCTTAAATTGTACGCGTTAACCATTGTTTGGTTGTTTAATGAGACGGTTATTAATTTACCCACATCTGTTTCCACAATCTCCACTTCATATCAATCCTTTATTCCTTTCAAGTCTGCCAATTTAGAGTTTGGCCTTTGGCGTGAAAATATTGGCGCCCCCGAGAGAGACTGGCAATTATTTATCCGGCTTTAAAGAAGACGAAATTTGTATTTGAAAATCCTAAAATAAACAATCTGCGAAGGTCCGAAGCGTGAAACAAATGGAGCTAGGATGCCGGACACACAACAGGCGCACACAATGGGATAAATGAACCTTGAAATTGAAACTCTTTTAATGGCAAAAAACTAGCCTCTATTACACCAAAACGGTTTTGGGATAAAGGTGTTTTTGTTCAATTCTGCTCAGGTATAATTCTCACAGATCAACAAAAAATGTAAGTAGAAAATACTCCTGGAGTACCTTATGAATTAAGTATCGAACTTGAAGAAGATGAAATGAGAATTTGAAAGCAAAAACAACTTTTTTATATCGACACAAGACTCTGTGGTTTCCCTTGTTCCTCACCCTCGCCCTCTCGTTTTTTCAATTGGCCTCGCCCCAATTCATACTTATTTTGGTTCCTCTGGGGATAGTCCTTGCTTATATATGGTTGTAATTCATAAAACGTGGTTTAGTTTCCATTTTAGTTTAGTTTCTATTTTGGTTTTCATTCCGTTTTTCTGTTTAACCAAAAACTGTAGAGTAGTTATAAAATCTCCAACTTCTGACATTTTCATTACATTATGATGGCAGTATGCAACGCTCTCATCTGTCATACATTTTACTGAATTTTATGCGTGATTTTATGTGGCATCTTATGGTGCCTCTAGCGGCGGAGTTGTCAGCCAATACATATAAATACTGCCAATACTTTACGTTGGACGTATCGACTAGTCAAATTTAAAATTCGAGGCAGATTCAAATACAGATTTTATTTTAAAACTTTTCACTTTGAAAAACTGAGTCCTGCTTCCCCTATTGCTTTCATATTTAATCCAGAATATTTGAGAGTTATAAGTTTCAATTTTTTGAAAATTGGTCTTTAGGATTAATAAATTGTTTACTTGGAGCGTGAAGCAAAGCGGGAGCGGAAATTGATCAGTTGTTTGACTTTGGACTCTTTGGAGCGTAACAATTTTGAAATTTGCCCGCTCTAAATCTGTTGTTTCAATTTTGGGGATGTTTTTTTTAAATGTTAGTCTATTTGGATTAGTTTATTTATTATTAATTAATTTAACTACTTACAGCTGTTTTCGACAATAAAATATGTTTTTTTGGACTGAGAATGTTATAATTTACTATAAGTCACCAAATTGCGTGACAGAATAATACGGGAGACCATTTTTTTTTTATAGCCTCATTATAAACGATTATTAATGCTGGTTTTTTTTTTTTTACAGTGAAATACCGCACAAGAATCTCAACTGCTCGCGTCTGGAGCCAGTGAGACTATGGCATCCCCAATTGGGGTATGTTGTGAGGCTGAAGGGAGTGGGGAGGAGAAGGAGGTGGGGGAGAGGAAGGTTGGGAGGTACCTGGCTATTCAGATCTGGTCACCAAACACGGCTAAAGCCATTTTCAAGCAACGTTTCAATTCTGAATGGTGGTCTTACACCAGGGCGATACTGATAGTATCTTCCACTCTGGAACGTGCCGCAAATATACTATATATTATTTTAAACGAATTAATTGTGAAATAACACAAATTAATCAAATAAAATTTATTTGCGCACGCCGCGCGCCGGGTTCGAACCCGCGACCTCCGGATTGTGAGTCAAGAGTCTTAGCCACTGGACTACGGAGGTCGTCAAAGGTCGTGGTTGTTTGTAACACCCGTTGCACTAGTTGTTGTCGGCGGAATGAGTACGAATCGTTTCTTCGGCTTGTTATTTCGTAGCACGCCTAACTATGGAACGATCTACTGACATAAGTTTTTCCTCCTTCATTTAATTCAGGACTCATTAAGACCCACTTAATGAACTCATTCCAAAATAAAGCTCCTTCCTAAACCCGCCTCAAAACATCACTCCACTATATGTTTCTTTACAATGCAAAAAGCCAGGAAAAGTCTTGCGTATTGTGAGACGTAACATCAACAAATATGTGGAGCCTAGCCAATACCACTACACGAAGAGCCGAAGATTTTTAAAATCTACTAGAAGCAGCAAGGTTTGTGAAGATCTGGCAAAGCCACTCAACCTAACCCCCACACGAGAAGAAAGAAGAGTATCCACTCAAACCCAATAATGAATCGCATCGTTAAATATTCACGGATCAAAAAGAAGAAAAATATCCAAAGTAATTCATTAAAACGGGATGAAAGAGATCTTGGCTTGCAAAATTTCGCCATGACTGTCGGAGTGAGGGTGAGATAAGAGTGCCTTCAATATTAAATAGGATTTATATTGTGGCAGAACTCTCCGTGGAATCTTGTAGCTAGCTTTTTCTTTTTAATTCACGCGTAGGACGTTGTCGGGCGTCAGCTAAATATTTATCTCGATTAATATTAAGTGGGCCGATATTTCGCAACATCTGCCTAATTATGGATCAAGACCGCCTTGTCACTTGTCTCTCCAAAGTTCAGATTCCTGCAAAGATTGTTATAATCCAGGCAAAATATTATAAATCTAAACATCTTGGTGTTTATGTATGTTGGAGTAATCTTTGCACTCTTGTTATGTTAACATCTGTGGGTCAGGGTTCTCAAATTATGCTGTTTCTTGTCAAATTGATTCAATACGTGTAAATCGATAATTTGATCACATTTTCTAGAAAATGTTCAAAATTGTTTCAAAACAGTTGTGGCTCCTTATGGTATTGTTCTTTGGTCCTAAGTACAGTTTTTTATTCGTCAAATTTTATCGTGAACAATTCTAAGTAAATCTTTTCATTAGAGTTGTAAAAATAAATTACTACTTAAAAACTAACTTTAAACTTCTCGTGATCCACCTAAAATCAGTTTTCAATCTATAAAATTTTAATTACTGTACTATATACGAGTATTAAAACTTATCAGATAAAAATCAAGAAGAACATCTATTAAAACTTTCAGGGGGCCATAGAGTGTGTTTAATAATAAAAGTACAATTCACAGATACAAATTCTAAGAACAAAATTGCATATTTTTGATAGCCCTTTTAATTTAGTCCAGTTTCAATAATATTACATAAGATTATACGCCAGGTCTGAATAGCCAGGGACTTCCCCGTCTTCCTCTTCCCCATTTCCTTTCCCTCCCTACTACCTTCAGCCTCACAACATACCCCAATATGGTACGCCATAGTCTCACTGGCTCCAGACGGGAGCAGCTGAGACTCTTGTGAGGTATTCGCATAATAAAGGGTGTACATATGTAATGCTTTACAAAGTGTGAAATTTCAAACTTGAGCACAAAGACATATTTTGACAAAACTGCCTTTCTACTCCTCCAAAAAAATTATTAAAACATAAAAAAGCCCTATTTCACCAATGTATTGAATGTAGATACTTTTGTAGTAGGTATGAGATCATCTGTATTCATACAAAATACTAACTGGAAATTATGTAGGTACTATAATCAGCATCGAGGGGATACCAGATTGATTTTATGCGTAGGTACTTTATTCAGATGTGGCGATTTTCGCACAAGGGGAGGTAGTAATCTGAAATGGCCATGGGCTATTCAGTGATGGACTCTCAATGATCGGTAGGTACTGTTTAAGTAGGTACTCAGCATCGTCAATCGCCACAGCACTATTATTTTGAATTTACATCACTAGCAGTACTAGCACACGAGGGCGGGGCCCTGTTTAGGAGGGAAGCGTAAAATTATTATTTCGAATTGAACAAAGGAACGACACATGTTCCAAACAAAAATATTATGTAAGTTGTACGTTGTACTATGTGGTTAAGCATTATAATTTGTTTTTTATTGTTTGTTCGAAAAAATATTTAAATATATTTTTATCACAGGGAACGGTAGTTACTCGCTCTTTGAAATTAACAAGGAACCTGAAATGGATTGATTTTCAAAAATAGAGCAAGTAAAAAAACTGTCATTGTGCGTTTGTTTGGAGATTGTTATTTTTTTCATTATGGAAAATTCCTCTTTGTAACATTGACAAGAAACTGATTTCTGTTGTATAAAATGTTGACAACAGACTAATTGTGAAATTGAACATGTTGTAATGGACAACTAATTACTTGCGCGATTCAAGACAAAAGGATTACACTTATTGATCAGAAATTTGGAGGCCTCCCGAGCTGCAGAGAATTGCATAATCAAGGTTGGTGAATTTGTTATTTTTCTTGGAGTGTAAGACTGCTCTGTTCCTTTGTGATATAATTGTTCGCGCAGGTAGAATTTCATTTTAGGATTTCCTAATCGTATATTGGGTATTAAGCCCAGAGAGCTTGGGGAATTTACACACCTCATGCTCACAATTTATAATGCATAATTATGGTCCTTCGTAGCCCGATACGTTCTAGCAAGTTAATATAATATAAATGGACATTCGGTTTACGTAATTTTTGGTAAATCCGGAATACCTATATTATATTGCTGGTTCTATTTATGAAGGTTTTCAGAGTCACGTAATAATTGGTGATTTTCTTGAAATACCTTCCTCTTATGGAATTTGTTGGTTATTTCGATTTTACATACTTTTTTCGGTAAATATCGGAGTACCTACCTGTATTATTGCAGGTTTTTTGTTTAAAAAAGCAAGTCTAGCAAGAATTTGTGTAATAAATTGACAAATTTCATTGAAAGCTATTGATAGCATTTTACGTTTTCTTCTGTAAATTTCTGAGGTACCTACAGTAATTATAATTACTGTAAACTTTAATTTTTGTGATAAAGTTATTGTATTTTTTTTTAAAATGCCGAGAATTACAGAAGAAACTTCAGATGATCAACCGGATCGAATGCTTGTTATGTTAACAGCTAAAAGGGAAAGACTTTTTTCACGCATTAACGATCTATTCAACTTAACAAAGAATATATCGGATTTCGATTCCAGAAAGAATGAGACATTTATGGTGCAGTCCGAAATAATTGATCATATGCAAACACAGTTTGAAAGCATTATTGACGATATAAATGATCGTCAATTGTCCTTAAATCCAAGTTTTCAACCGGAATTTCAGGCTTTGAACGCCTTTGAAGATCTTTTCTTGAAAGTGAAACGAACCCGTAACCAGATACTGGCCACGGCACGTACACTCTCGACTCAAAATAATTCTCGCGAACCTTGCGTCATCAAGCTTCCCGCCATAGATTTGCCGAGCTTCGACGGGAAGATGGAAAATTGGGCAAAATTTTATGAGTCTTTTAAAGCTAATATACACAATAATAAACAGCTAACGGACGCTCAACGTGTTCAATATTTGGTTGGGAAATTGACGCACGGGGCGCTTAAGGTCACGGCCGGCATTGTGCCTGCAAGCGACACCTATAATATTATTTGGGATGGTTTAGTAAAAAAGTATCAGGATAAACGTGCGTTAGGTACGTATTATTTAAATAACATTCTAGATGCCAAGGGTTGTATAAATACACCTAGCAGTCTTGATGTTTTTATTCAAAGTTTTTCCGCATCCGTTTCGGCATTGAGGCAGTTAGACATTGATGACTTAGCCGATTTTATAATTTTGAACTGTGCGTTAAGAAAAATAGATCAACAGACTGCTCAGATTTTTGAGTTGACTGTGCGGGGTAAAGAAGTGCCTTCATACACGGAATTAATTTCTTTCGTACAAGATCAAGTGAAAATATTAGAGCGTTCAAAGGGGTCATCAAGTGCCATGAATAAGCCGCCTACGGCGACTTCATCCCGTTCGAACAATTATAAATCTTTCGTCGCGAGTAATGAGAATGTACCTCGAGTACCAACTCCGCCCCCGAAATCTTGTATGTTTTGTAAAAAAACTGATCATGCAATTACTGCTTGCTCTCGGTTCAAAGAGCTAAGTTCTCCACGAGCCCGTTTTGATTTTATAAAATCAAAACATTTGTGTATAAATTGTTTTAGCGCATCACATGCTGTAAGCTCTTGTAAATCGTCGCTTATGTGCGATTTGTGCAAAAAACCACACAATACCTTACTACATTTTGGTAGTGGGAATAATTTGAAAACAAATACTCATGTACATACGTCGGAAGTACTTACCAATGAGGAGCAGTCTTCCCCCCCTTTGGTACCATCCAGCGTCAGTGGAACGGATAATTGCAATATGCAACTAGAGGAACCCTTGCGCGTTAGCCCTTCGTGTTCGCTGTCAGCCAAAGTAACACCTAATTCGACAATTTTACTTTCAACCGCTCAAATATATGCGAAACTTAAAAATGGTAACAAAATGATTGTTAGATGTTTAATTGATAATGGATCGCAGAATAATTTGATTACGGTAGATTGTTGCAAGTCGCTGAATTTGCCAATAATTCCTTTGAGTAATTCTTTTGTTAAAGGCATTGGTTCAGCTTCACGACCAATCTTCGGTTACGTCTATTTAGACATCGAGTCACGTGTGTATCCAAATAATAAATATAATATACACGCGCTTGTCGTTGATAGTGTCACTGACCAGCTGCCTAATCACTATATAACCAAAAGTGATATGAGATACTTAGAGGGAATACCCCTCGCTGACTTAACATGGAATATTCCAGGAAGTATAGACATCGTCTTAGGGGCGCAACTGTTTCCGTATATTTATTTGGGAAACAGGGTGGAATCGGGGACTAGTGCCCCCCCTGCGTTATCAACCGCTTTCGGCTTCGTGCTAATGGGTGACTACCCTCATAAAGTGACCAATACAAATATGTCATTTTCCGCACTCGCGCTAAATGATTTAGTGCAAAAATTTTGGCTGTTAGAAGAAATACCTAACTTACAATTTCTGAGTCCAGAGGAGACGGAATGTGAGAATCTGTTTACTTCATCTATTTCTCGCGCTGATGACGGGAGGTATTCTGTTGCTTTACCTTTCTGTAAAGACCCGAACCAATTGGGGAATTCTCGAACTACCGCCCAGCGCCGATTTATGGCCTTGGAGCGGAAATTTAAACAATCGCCTTCTTTACAGGAGAATTATAATAAAGTTATCAGTGAATATATTGAAAACAATTACCTGTCAGAAGTCCCAGAGTCTGATATTATAGATGATGGATATTATATCCCGCATCACGCCGTCATTCGTTCTGATAAACCTATGCCTCGGATTGTGCTTGACGCTAGTGCTAAGACACATACAGGGCTGTCACTAAATGACATCTTGCATACTGGTCCCAATCTACAAGCTGATTTGTTTTTGCTTTTACTTGACTTTCGTCTTTTTCCCATCGCTATGACTGCGGACATAAAGCAAATGTATTTACAGATTGAAGTTCCAAGCAAGCATCGTAGATATTTGAGAATCTTATTTCGATTCTCCAACAACGATCTCATACGAACTTTTCAATTTAATCGGGTCCCTTTCGGACTAACGGCAAGTCCATACTTATCAATGCGGACTGTTCGTCAGTTAGCCCAAGATATGAGACCACATTTACCGGATGCTGCCAATGTGGCAGAGTCCAAGTTGTATATGGATGACCTGGTCTATTCTATTGAAGATGAATCCAGCGCCGTACGTCTTTCTCGAGAATTAATCTCGTTATTCAAGTCCGGTGCCTTTGATTTGGTCAAATGGACTAGTAATTCTCAAGTTGTACTTGAAAACCTTCCAGATTCTCACCGCAGTACGGTGGACTTTACTGTTGGTTCTAACAATACCTCTAAGGTGTTAGGCCTCTCGTGGGAACCAGTTGATGACAGCTTCTTCTTTACGACTTATTATGTCCAGGAGAAGTGTACAAAGCGGAATATACTGTCTATAGTCGCCCGCTTATTTGATGTCCTCGGCCTGGTCGCCCCCTCCATTCTGTACGCTAAATTGCTTATTAAGGAGCTATGGCTGTGCAACATTGGTTGGGATGATACTCCCCCTGAGAGCGTTATTCAAAGGTTCTCGGCACTCACACAGGAATTTCATTTGATTTCTACGATAAAAATCCCGCGTCATGTAGGTGTCCTAAAAGACAGTACAGTGCTCATCGTTGCTTTCTGTGATGCGAGCCTGAATGGTTATGGCTGTGTGATATATTTACACACAACTGATCTGTCTGGGAATATAACCGTGAGATTGTTGTGTGCAAAATCAAAGGTCTCTCCCACCAAAGTAACAACACTCGCTCGTTTGGAGCTGTGTGCCGCGGTCTTGATGTCCAAACTAATTCGGACGGTTCAAAATAGTTATCGTTCGCGTCTTACTATTGCAGGGACTTATGCGTTTTCAGATTCTACCATTGCGCTTTCATGGATACATTCGTCGCCTCATCGATGGTCGGTGTTTGTTAGTAATCGCGTGGCTCAATGTCAGGAGAATTTGTCTCCTGAAAACTTTTATCATGTCGCCGGTAGTGAAAACCCTAGTGACTGCCTTTCTCGTGGCATGCTTCCTTCCCAGCTTATTTCACACGAATTATGGTGGAATGGACCATTGTGGATTCGCAGCCCACCCTCGGGATGGCCATTAAGACCGTTTCATTTCTCAAATATCGGTGAAATGCCTGAGCACAAAACTAATGTGCTCACTGCAATAGTTCAGCGTGAACAATCGGTCCTGAGTGAACTGGCTCAGCGTATATCCACATGGAATAAACTTTTGAGGATTGTCGTTTTTGTCCTCCAATTCGCAAAAAAGGTATCACCCTCTTCTGGAACGGTCAATAATCTTATGACTGCTGAAAAGGCTGTGATTCGTTCCGTGCAGAGTATTCATTTTATAGAAGATATTGCTGCACTCCAGAAAGGCAAATTGCCTTCAAAAAAGCTTAGGAATTTATCAGTTTTTCTCGATGAGGATAATTTGTTACGTATTGGTGGGCGGCTTTCTAAATCGGATTTACCATTTGAGGTTAAACATCCGGTTTTACTACCTAAAAATGACTGTGTTGTGAATCTTATCATCGATCATTTCCATGTCATGAACTGTCATACAGGCCCTGGACTTCTTATGTCCATCTTACGGCAGCGCTATTGGATATTAGATGCCAGGACTGTTATTAAGGCAAAAGTACGGAAATGCAATTTCTGCTTCCGCTTAAATCCGTCGCATCCTACACCGAAGATGGCAGATTTACCTTCATACCGTGTTGTAGAAGCAAAGGCTTTCGTTCATACCGGTGTAGACTACGCAGGTCCCCTCCGTATCACGCTTGCTCGTCGGAGAGGACAACATTCACAAAAGGCATATGTCTGTCTTTTTGTATGTCTTGTAACCAAGGCCATTCATATTGAGTTGGTCTCTGACCTAACTTCAAATGCTTTCCTAGCTGCTTTCAGCCGTTTTATTTCTCGGCGTGGCCCTGTGTCATGCTTGTATTCAGATAATGGAACCAATTTTGTTGGTGCCAAGGCACAATTAGATGATCTCTATAAGTTTTTGGTTGAGTCGGAATTTGAGCCCGCTTTAAAGCGTGAACTCACTAATCGCCGGGTTGAGTGGAAAATGATTCCACCACGCGCGCCTCATTTCGGAGGTATATGGGAATCAAATGTAAAGAGTATGAAGACTCATTTGTACCGTGTAATCGGAACTCAGCTCCTCACTTATGAAGAACTACAGACCGTTCTGGTTCAAATAGAGTGTATAATGAACTCGCGCCCACTCACAGTCGTGTCTTCTGAACCCTATCCGGAAGTTATTACGCCTGCACATTTTTTAATGTCGACTCCTTTGCAGTACTTACCTGCTTCTGTTTTGACAGACGCTAAAATAAACTTTGCTCAGCGCAAGCAATTATTAGACGGCATGATTCAATCCTTCTGGAAGAAGTGGCGTTTGGAATATCTGCATACGTTGCAAGTCAGGCAGAAGTGGGCTACCACTGACCATCCTATTAAGGTTGGAACTGTCGTACTTATGGGACAGGAGGATTCGCCTCCGTTAAATTGGCCTTTGGGCGTAATAACGGATGTTCATCCTGGTACTGATAAAATCATTCGCGTTGCGACGGTAAAGACTAGATACGGACTCTTTAAACGTCCTGTTGTTAAATTATATCCCATCCCAACGCAATAATTTTGTCTTTATTTTATTTTATTTTATGTTAATATTCTATTATGATCTAATTGTTTCTGACTTAGCCAAGATATGTTTCTATTTATTGATTTGATCTTTACTTGTTTTCATATTCGTTGATTTTTTTCTTTGAAAGTTCTGCGAACTTCCAAGGCGGGGAGCATGGTTAAGCATTATAATTTGTTTTTTATTGTTTGTTCGAAAAAATATTTAAATATATTTTTATCACAGGGAACGGTAGTTACTCGCTCTTTGAAATTAACAAGGAACCTGAAATGGATTGATTTTCAAAAATAGAGCAAGTAAAAAAACTGTCATTGTGCGTTTGTTTGGAGATTGTTATTTTTTTCATTATGGAAAATTCCTCTTTGTAACATTGACAAGAAACTGATTTCTGTTGTATAAAATGTTGACAACAGACTAATTGTGAAATTGAACATGTTGTAATGGACAACTAATTACTTGCGCGATTCAAGACAAAAGGATTACACTTATTGATCAGAAATTTGGAGGCCTCCCGAGCTGCAGAGAATTGCATAATCAAGGTTGGTGAATTTGTTATTTTTCTTGGAGTGTAAGACTGCTCTGTTCCTTTGTGATATAATTGTTCGCGCAGGTAGAATTTCATTTTAGGATTTCCTAATCGTATATTGGGTATTAAGCCCAGAGAGCTTGGGGAATTTACACACCTCATGCTCACAATTTATAATGCACTATGTATGATTCAAGTTTAATCTTGTAAGTTTTGTTCTACAGCAAATGTAAAAGTTTTTTGTCCATTTGTTAATTTTTTTTAATTAGATATTACTCCAGACACCAGTTGTTTTATAACGATGTTTAGGGGTCATGTTTTTTTTATTCTATTTTAAAAAATGCTGGACACGAATTAGGAATTGGAATGACTAGGTACAATCGATTAATGTTAATATGAAGTGGTTTACGTTTACAACAATCGAAACATTTCGATTCCTACTGATAATCGTCAAGTTAATACCTAAGCGAAACTTGGAGGCGACTCACTTATTAATAAATCAGTGATTCACAAAGAGAGAATGATATGTTTAAAATATTATATCAAACCGCAAAATGATTGCTATACTGGAGAGAAATTAATATATTCGACACATGCAGTTGATTAATGAGAGTGTTATGTGAGAAGTAATGCAAAATCATGTGTTTTTAGTTTGAAAAATTGATAGCTTAGAAGTATTTTAGATTGGCCTTAAAAATAATCCAAGCATTTTTTGATACGTCTTTTTATAAGCCGTGAAAATAAAGTATCAAGCCTTTAAAAATTCTTTATAGTTTGAAATTATCCTGCTTGCGAATCTCTTTCCGTTTATGGTTTTATTGTATAACGCGAAAAAATTTATTCTTCAAAAATCGATCGAAAAACTTTTAAATATGTGAGCCTGAACATCAAAAAATTAAAATAAAAAAAGGAGTGTGCAATCACACGCGGTAGAATTGAAACCTTCAGAAAACTAAAGTAGACAAGATTGAGACCGATTATACCTACTATCTCATTCTCTCACAGGCTAAATCCTACAGATGTTTGTCTCTTTTTAGTGTCGCTATTTTTCGTTTCATCGCGTTTCAAATCACAACGGCGCTAAAGAAGTTTTAACTTCAAAAATTCTTTTTGGCGATGTTTTTTCTTGCAAAACTCAAAACAGGCGTCTGGTGTTTAGGAATTTAAACCTTATCGCCATCTACATAAGGAGTGTTATCGTTGGCGGCTCGATTTCGAATGTTATACACTATGTGGTGCATCACCTTAATCATAATATTGTCGGCGTTATATTTCGGAGAAACGCAACGGTTCTGCGGCACACGGTATTGCAGTATCAAATATTCAAAAGCACCATTCCTACATTATACTGCTGGAAAGTGAGCCATGGCTCAAAGTGTGTTTTCGTGGAAACCTCGTATTTCTAACATGGTATTGCTTTGTGCATACTATACCTACTGTTCACGGCTCTGTTGGTGAAAATAGGTCATTCTGTGTTATGAGCTGTCACGATTTTGAAGCAGTGTAACTCAATCTGACGGTTATTGGCATTGTAGTAAAACTCATTAACCCCTTAGGTTAATTTGTTCTCTTTTGGGAATAGCTTATATTATATAGTACATACATAGATCTCATAGAAATCGATGAATCTCGCTTATTGTCAAGGTAACAAATATGATCTAAACGGTGTTAGAAATAGAAAACACCCCGCTTTATATTCAAATGAAGAAATTAAACCCAGAAAAATAAAATGTGCATTTTCATGAAATCAATGTTTACGACCACAATTTGAGATAAAAAATTATGAAACTTCGTGAATTTTTAATTAATAACTTTTTTATGAAATACCAAAAAAGTGAGGCAACAATAACGTTTATAATAGATATGTCTAATAAAATATGTGTGTGTGTTTTAGTTTAAAAAAAGTAAGATAAGCCATTTTAATTTTTTTTATTATTTTTTTTTTTTTTAATTTATTAATTTTTGCGAAATCGACAGTTTACAATATTTCAGTTTGTACATAAGTGTTACATAGCCAAAATATAACCAATTATGGATTTCCTCCTTGTGACTTTACCTCTACTGAGACAGCATAATAAGTAAATTAAATGTATAAGAAAGGAATATAAAGCCAAAAATTATATTTAAATTTTTTTTTAATAAAACGAAAAATTAGAAAACAAAAAAAATTATCAATACATTGGTAGCCATAAATAAATGGTAACATATAAATCAAATCATAACAGAAATTGTATAAACAATAGAAACATAATATTATTCACGAAACATCAGAGAAATGCTCTTTTATGGACTTCTTATATTTGATAAGTTCGCAATTGAAAATGTCCACATTGGATAATGTGTGTTTAGGCAAGAATTCTGCTTAGAGTTTATGTTTGCATTTCTAATAATAACATTAAAAAATGTATTTCATCACCTTTCAAACACAGTTTTTAGTTTTCGCATACATTCAGAAATATTCCATTCATTTTCCAATTTTTGCAAAGCGGAAATACTCTGACCTTCTGACAGAATATGACCGAGGCCTAAGGGGTTAATGGCAACCGGTATTTATGTCGTAAGTTAGAACTATCTCGATGTTAGATGAGAACTGAATTTCGAATCTAAACTTTAATACTTTAGTAAGAAAGATAGTTATGTAAATAGGTTAGGACGTCTACTTCCCCTCCCTACACCCTTTCACCTTGCAACATATACCAAATTGGGGACGCCATAGTCTCACTGGCTCCGGGCAGTTCGGTCTTTACATAAAAATTTAAATAAACTCTAACATCCATTCCCTCCAATCATGTTTCAAAAGTCAAAACGATTTATTACAATTAAAAATGGAACATAAAATATATTATTCAAATACTGATGAAAAACTTCCACGAAAGTACCCACCCCAATTTAGTTAGCGATGAGTATAATCGATATATCCAATTCGAAATTATCGATTTATTCGAATGAATTTGAATATGAATTATTAATGTAGCCTGTCGGGGGGAAGATGATTCTAGAGTACCAACGGAGCGGCCACAAAAGAAAATAAAAAAGGGGAGCAAGTCATAAGAAAATAACATCATTCGATTATTGAAATGATTACCAAATCGAATGTTTCAATTATGACCGTCACTACTGTGAATGATGTATGGGTTTCTTCACCAAATTTAATTAATTCGGTTGATGGAGGCGCGGTTTCGGTTACATGATCTCATTACATCGTTAAAGCGTGGTCAGTAAACATATAAACTCAAATAGTTTATCGGTACCTAAGGAAGATGTTTATTTCAGCGTGGTTCTAGGAAAACTAATGAAATTGAGTCATTAATTATTTTATGGGCACGATATGATACACTAAGGTCAACCGCAATGAAAACAAATAAACATTAATGAATCGAAGATTATTGCACAATTTAATAATATTTGTGTTATCGATTCGGAAGAAATATGAGTAGTACAAACAGATTTCCTACAAATGTGAGCTATTTATGTTCAATCGAGAGGTTCAGATTGAGCAAAAAAGTAGCTTAACCCCTCCGGCCTCGGGCCTATTTTGTCGGAAGGTCAAAATATTTCCACTTTACAATAAAATACAAGTAAATGGAATATTTCTGAACGCACCCGAAAACTAAAATCTGTTTAGAAAGGTGATGAAATACGAAATACGCTTTCAATTTTTATAAATCTAAATAAACATCATTTTGTAATATAAATTTTTTGAATACAACGAATGATAACGAAAAAAAAACATAAATATTTAATTAGGAAAATGTATTCTTAACGTTATCATCAACTCCCTTTTTTCCTTTTTTGTCCGTAACATGTAAAAATAATTATAGTCGAACAGATACCAAATGCACTCCCAAAATTTCACACGGAGATTAACATACAGTAAAAACTTCGAAAAACCCAAACTCGAAAGGCAATCTATCATTATATTATTAATACTTGTATTTTATATATTAATTTAATAAAAATTCCCAAAGTTTAATAATTTTTTTCAAATTGCGGTTGGTTCACTTTGGATTCATAAAGGTGTATATTTTAATCTGGTGGTTAACTTTAAGATTTGAATATAAAGGGTTTCAATATAAATGTTTTCTCTTTCTAACACCGTTAAGATCAGTGATTCTTAACGAGGGCGGCAGCGCCCCCCTGGGGGCGTTTTGGAGGGCTAGGGGGGCGTTTTTAAATTTTAAGCATTTAGGAGGCGCTGCAGAAGTTCGAGTGGGCATTGTGTCAAAATAGAAAAGAGGCTCATTTACGAACTATGCACACTGACACACTTTCTTAAGGTGCAACAATTATTTGACAATTTATTTTAAATAAACTACACTTACATGCACAAAAATTTAAAGTGGGGCATAATTCTCAATCTAATAATAATGTGTTTTGAAAATATTTTTTTATTTGTAGTAGGAAATCCATTTCTACATAAATGGATGAAATTTTTAAGTTTCGTTTCGGAAGGGGGGGGGGGGGGGCGCTGGTTAATTTGGGCGCGGTAAAGGGGGCGATTCTTTCAATACGGTTAAGAAACACCGGTTTAGACCATATTTCTAACCATGATAGTAATGGAGACACAAGTTGATAGAAATCGTTGTGTCACACAACGATATCTATGAGACCTATATAAGTTGTTCCGAAAAGCTAACAAATTAGCCTGAGGGGTTAAAAATATTCTAGTGTCCGTCATTGGCTATAAAAATACTATTACGGTAGTTTAGACCAATCAAAACTGATAAAACGCTAGTCAAATAATTTTTTGCTAAACTAACTAAACGTATCTTCTTCCATCCACAAGCAAATGCTTTTAATGGAAGATAAGTGATATTATAATATGTTCCATTTTTTAATATCAATAATAAAAAATAAAAAAATGTAAAAAATATAGATAATATAGATAATCAAAAATGTAGTCAATGTAAAACATTCAAGTATTTAACTGTTAGAAATGTACAAATTAAGGGAAAGGATCTTGGCTTTCACTTCCCGAAATAGTTTATCGCACCTTAAATTTGTTAATAAAGTTATGATTTCGCCCGCAAAAACATAGAATTCAACGCTAACCGGAGTGTATCTAATACATACAGTATGTGCAAATTCTAGTGATGATATATCCTACCGGCTGCGCCAATTGTAGTGATCTGTATTTGACGATCACTAAGATTCCTTCTGTTTGAGTAGTCAATAATGAGACGTGGGTATTCTTATTCTTCTTCTTCTCATGCCCTGTCCGTTCAACGGACGTTGGCTATCATGATGGCTATGCGGACTTTATTTACTGCGGCCCGGAACAGCTCTACAGTAGACTGGCCAAACCATTGTCTCAGGTTTTTCAGCCATGAAGTTCTCCTTCTTCCTGGTCCCCGGTTTCCAGCAATATTTCTCTGCATTATGAGATGGAAGATCTCGTACTTCTCGGGAGGTCTTTCACGTGTCCTAGATATTGAAGTTTATGATTTTTTATTGTTTTAATAACTTCTCTTTCTTTATTCATCCGAACCATAACATTTTCATTCGTAACTCTGTCCATCCAGCTTATTTTGAGTATTCTTCTGTAGATCCACATCTTGAATGCCTCAAGTCGCCTTATAAATTCTTCAGTAAGCATCCATGCTTCCATCGATAAAATAATACCAAAAACACAAATATCTTCCTTTTATTGTGAGAGCTGTACAAGGTGTTGCTTCCGTGAAGGAAGAATTGATGGACATCAGTATACGCCCTTTTATGCGTTCACGCATGCTGTGTCACTCATACACGCCTGTCTCTTTCATACGTTTACCAAACTGAGCGAAAATTAAGCAGAGACGCACAGGTCGCAATTATCTTAGCGATCGCCCAGTTTCGCCCAGATCGCCCGAAAGTGGACGATAACACTTAGATACTTGATAACAGTTGCTCATAACTCCGGCGAAACACTTTTACCACTGTACAAATATAGTTTCGTTTAATTAAAGTTTATTATGGCTCAAGACAAAATGGCGCAAAATGTTAATTGAATCGGATCCAATGAAAGTCCAATCGAAGCATATTCGTTCAACTATGCAGGCTTTGTTAGTCAGGCTAATCAATTCCACTTTTGAGACAATCAATCATGATTGGTAGCAAATCTGCCATTGGGTCAAGAAAACAAAGATGGGCCGTTTAACAATGGAGCATTGGGACAAAAAGGAACGCAGCCTAAGAGGGGAACGGAAAAGGATGTAGATTCCCTTATTGTTTATGGCGGAACCGAACAGGCCAAGTTGGCAAAGACACAACAGACTGCAAGCCATATTCTAATACAGTTCATTTTATAATAAACAGTTCTAAGAAACAGTACAAGTTTTGTAATATGTCGCTGTACCGTACCAAAAAGAGCTCCTGTGCTTGGGAATATAATGTCTGAGGTTTGTAATTAAATACAAAAAGCCGATTCATATATGAGACGTTTATTGACACTGTTAACAAGTTCAAGGTTATCTATCAAGTGAGTTGTCAGACCTGCCAACTATCAGAATGTGACAGCTGATGCATACTATTACCAACATAACGGGAAGACTGTAATATATATTTATCTATAACACAATAATTTTTTTGCACTGTTGTACATAAATACATTCCCGAAACCTCACATAGTTATCTATCATGCTATAAAATATTTCGGGTTTATTAATTTAGGATTTATAATTATTATAATAGACGGTTCGTGCGATCCGGCGAAGCTAAGGGATAACAGGAAAGATTACCTTTATGCAATGATTCCTCGAAATCCTTAAAATTCTCCTTTTCATGTCTATCTATCTTACTCTAAGCTTCATATTTGGTTGCTTTGATCGTCCCACGTATCTACATATTCCTCCAACTCTGATTCTTGCATTTAGAGAAGCGGCAGTAATAAAAGATATAAAGGTAGCATGGTGGTTTTATATCTGTAGGGCCAGGTGCAAAAGTCCTCCTTTTTCTTTCGGCATAAAATCGATGGGCCTAATGTTGGGGGAAGCCTAAGTATGGAGGGCAAGAAAGATCGATTCTCGCGTCGCAGCAGCGAATAATAAAAATTGTTTTATTCAACGATTCCAACGCGTGGGTAAATTTACTACTAAGCATCTATCTGCTGGGGTGTTAAGTCAACAAGGTCCTAATAGTAATATCAGAGTAGAAGATACTCTAATGGGCGTTTAAAAAGATACTTTTTTTCATACCGATCCCAATGCCCAATTTGAAGATTTTTGCGGCCCAAAATGAAGTTTACAGGTTTCTATGTTATGTGCAATCATAATAACAATACAACCAGTATATTTTTTTCGCACATTTCTCGGAAGATACAATGCAACTGACCTGACTTTAATAAATGGAGGGCGAATGCAAAGGGCACACATAGGCGCATGTATAGTCATTTTATGCCTTCTAGCATTGAAGATCGCGGTTTCGTAATACAGTAATTACCAGTAATACACTTAATTACCAGTAAAATTTAACGGCAATATCTGCCTGTATCCATGGACGGATCTAACGCCTCCCGAGTGGTTCACCTAAGCCCAATATAATTTTTTTGGCCCACCAAACGATTAGAGTTGGACACCCCTGCTTTACACGATCATTATTTTTATAGTTACGATTGCATACAGTAAGTTGCCATTTAATTCTAATGTAGAGCAAAAATAATATTTTGGTCGGTACTGAATCGTCAAGAAATGGCAAAGCATAACCATAGATCTCAAAACCGTCTGTCAAAATCTCAAATCATAAAAAATAAACGAGAAATATTTATTACCGAAAAGTAATGCACGTACACAATCAGTAATAAACATATAATAATCCCCGATGATCTCCTCACTTAAAGCTATAATATGTGTGTAAATGTATATTATGTAATTATGATCTCCTCACTTAGAGCTATAATATGTGGGTAAATGTATATTATGTAATTATGATCTCCTCACTTAGAGCTATAATATGTGTAAAGATGTATATTTATGTATGCAGGTGTATGTGTATGTGTGGAGTGTGCACACATATGCATATACATGTATGTACATGTACAAGGTACAAGTAAGTGTGTATGTATTTTCTAATATTTGATTCTTCTTGTTTTATGCACGTACATGTAATTTAATTTAGTACCTATTGTGTAAACATATCAAGAATGTGGTAATGAATGATGTGCTCACCTTTAATTGGAATTATCACTGTAACCACATTAAATCTGTAAGCTTAATGAAAATTATATGTGATGTATTCTGTTGGCGAGCCTACAAACAAAAATAAAATATAATATTATAGTCTTTTCATCAGATGTCAAATAATGTCCGCCATCGAAAATCGAGACCAAAATAAAACACGTCCTTTTTTCATCCCGAATCCATATGAAAAGAAGACCTACATTTATGAGAATTGGAGTTTTTGTACTCTTCGTTGTTGATCCAGAGGAATTGGCACCTAAGACATCTTCATTACCTACGCAAACCTAGTATAATATTTATACGTGGTTTCCAAAAAGATAGGTTACCTATGAGTTTAAAACACACTCACTTGTGATTGGGAAATAAATAATTGGTAACAAGGCAATTAAAAATGTAGCGGACATGATGATAGTGATTGAACACATTGTAAGTTTGGTAGGGACACTAGGTTGCTAATTAAGTTGAATACGTGCTTCTTTCGTTCAAAATTAAGACGTCAATGTTTTGTGATAAGAGTAAAAAATAATTCTTTAAGTTAGGTTATGATTGATGGTGGGGGTGGAGCATTAAATAAAAATAAACTAAAAAGGTTGGGAACCCCGGTTTTACACTCTCGAGACTCAGTCGTAAGACTACCAGAAAGAGTTTGCATTGCCTCGCCAGCGCTCCGTTTGATAAATTCAACTCAACACCTCCTTTGAAGTAGTTAAAAGTGATGAAATTATTATTTTTTAAATTGGTTAAATAGATTGCGTTAGGCTAGGTTGTGGGCTATTTTTCAATTCTTTTTTTCATAGCTATTAATGACTTTTCAAAGAGGTGTTGAGTAGAGTTCATTCTGGATAGTCATGGTACCCTCCGTTTGGTATACCCGAGTCAAAAGGTACGAAGATGACAGCGGAGTGGGAGATTTGCAGAACTGCATGCAGGGTCTCTGCAAATCGGATCGTTTGAAGGCAAAACCGCCAGCCGAATTATTGTTAGCGGTTCAGCATGCTATACTGCAAGCAGTTCTGCAAATCGTATTGTGAGTAGACCCTATTGGAAAATCACGAATCAGTTCCAATTTTGAAAATGACACTTACATTCAAAGCAAATTCAAGTTCATTGAACCAGATTTCAATGAACTCGAACAGAATAACCGAAATCAGTATATTTTTTATGATATAAAACGTATTCGTCTGTGACGTAGACATGGGCAGATTCATTCCCAGGAGTGAATCGATTCAGTCTGATTCCCCCGGCCTTTTGAATTGATTCCTTTTATTCGTTCCTTTAATTCAATTAGTTCAAAAAAAAAAAAAAAACACCTTATTTATATGCATACATAGATATACTTTCTAATACGTGGTTTTCACTTAAGAAAACTAAAGTATACATGAGAGGCTACGAAGCACCGCACAAAGAGGAGGCCGAAAGGCTACGAAAAACCGCACAAAGAGGAGACCGATAATACTATCTCATTCTCCCGCGGACTACATCCTTTAGATGCATGTGTTTGCCTCTTTTTATTGTCGTTATTTTTCGTTTCATCGAGTTTCAAATCACAACGGTGCTAAAGAAATTTTCACTGCGCAAAGCACTCTTCTTAGGGTGAATTATGTCGTTCTGAAAAACTGAAGGTACTAAAAACGAAGTTAATGAAATATTTATTTTAATGTGTATTTATTTTGAAAAAAAAAAAATATTTTGACAAGAAAAATGTATTTATATTAGGCTATCAATTAAATCTTAAAATGGAACAGTTTTTGTGGTTTACCCTTAAGTTTCACTAATTTTATTTTATTTATTAAACTTAAAATTGGTCTACTTCACGTGATCTAAAATTCCCACTACCTTCAGCCTCACAAAATATCCCAATTGGGAATGCCATAGTCTCATTAGCTCCAGACGGGAGCAGTTGGGAGTTGCTGTATTCACATAAAAAACATAGTATTATCGCGCTTTCATACATCCGATCCGGTCACCTGGAATAAGTTTCACTCAAATATATATTTTTAAATGCACTTACCTCAATGGTGAAGTTAAACCGATGCGCCGAATAAAAACTAATTAAAAGTCTGAGCGACATGCGTCATACAATTTATTACAAAAATAAAGTAATAAACCACTCGATCATCATGACGTATCACGGTCCGACAGCGACTGGTGTTTTGTTTACGGCTAGGTAGACAGATACCATATAAAGAATAATATAAATAAACATCGTTGTTTCTAAACGCATTGCATAATTTACGCACGTGTGAGGGAGAAAAAATATAGGATTAACTTTCGCTTTTAGCAAAAGTTCCGGGTCCCGTGCAAGATGACGGCTTGGCCGCGCGGGAACTAACGACGAACCGATTCTCTGCGGGCATCAAGGAATGAATTAGGAACTTCTGACTAATAAGTGTCTTTTGTCTTGCTGTGACTTGAATAACTTGCATTCCGCGGACCTAATAATGACTCGATATCTTCAACAGATTAGAATTGAACTCGATCCGATGATCGACTCGATCCGTGGGATTTGTGATTTGGTACAACGACGTCACAAATGTTTTGATTCATTGAATAAGTGAAACAGAGATTGGGGTTGAGAATTGAACAGACTTGTAAGTCTATGACGGTATTAGTTCATTTATGACTATGACTATGACGAACAGTGGGACTGGCGGGACGACTGTGACTTTTGGATGACTCGATCGCTTGCCGGTTCAGTTGGTTGGCGGTTTTGTCGCTTGGGCTGGGGACGGGAACTCTCTGGCTTACGGGTTTTTTTGTATAGATTTACTACGCGGGATAACTACACGTGATGGGCAATTTCGCGGCGCGCGCCGCCTGTAGTAAGGTGTACCTATCCGCGCAACGAATATCCAATATTTACAGAGTACATTATCATATTCTTACCTCAAAATAACATGCATTATTTAACTGTAAAATAAATTAATAGAAATTAAAAGAAATATGGTGCTGTTAAAAAATCGTAGGATGCAAGGCCAAGGGTAAGAAATAAAGATTTAATTCCTTTTGAAAATGAGAATAAGATTGAGTGTGTCACAAGATTGAATTTATTCATTTAATTCAATCATTCAATTTTGCCCACGTCTACTGTGACGACTCTAGCGATAACAATATAATGTATAAATATGTGAGGGCCACGCCCACACATATTTATGCAGTATATTCGCGCTGTGTGTAACAACTACCTTAATTCTTATGAAAATCTCTCCCCAAATTGCACACAGCAAATTCGAGCCGTATAATTTTGATCTCACATATCACGCTATATTTTACGCTGAAGAAGTATGTGTATGTATGTATGTATTATCAATATAATTATTTGATGCGACAGGTCAAGAACACAAAAAGCCGCTCTTTTGAACATTTGGCTAACTTTAGCATAATCGTGTTCGTTGTTATTTAGATGCCAAACGATTTTCATTGCGAAGTTAACCAGTTTAATGGGGGCTCCCTTTAATTGAAACGAACACGCAATACATTTAGGAATCAAATAAAATTTGCGAATTCGCGACTTTTTATTGCACGCCTTTGATATCCATCGGCGCGCACGGCGTTATTGCTAATTCAAAAATTTCCGATCTAACAGTTTTTAATGCATTAAGTATGTAGTCCCAAGAATTGCGCAATTTTTATAAATAACTTATCCATACATATTTGCCTTTTGGATAGACTCATAATATCAATATTTCGTTCGTATACATTTTATATTATAATTTTCTTTTAAATCTGAATACCGCAAAAGAGTCCTTGCTGCTCCCAACCGTCTGGATCCAGTGAGACTAAGGCATCCCCAATTAGGGACTATTCTGAGTCTGAAGGTAGTGGGAAGTTGGGAGGGGAAGGAGATGGAAGGAGGAAGGTGGGTAGTTCTTGGCTATTCGGATCTGGTCACCAAACACGGCTAAAACCACTTCATGATGGTCATTCACTGGATGGTTACATTGGTTAATTGCCCTTACACCAGGGCGATACTAAGAGTATCTTCCACACTGGAACTTGTGAAATAACACAATTCAATGAAATAAAATTTACTTACGCACGCTGGGATTTGAACCCGCGATCTTCGGATTGCTAGTCGAGAGCCTTACCCCTCGACCACTGAGCCCGTCATAGGGGCAACATAGTAAGGTGGACATTTCTACATAGTTTCAATATTCTCTGAATGTTTTACTGTTAGTTATTATATTACTTACCTATAACCTATTGAAAGGAATATGCGACATTTTCCTCTTGGTCATTTTTGATATAAATATTGTTCTAGTAAATATGAATGTATTAAAAACATCATAGAAACTAAATTACGGAAAATCAAAGAAATCTACCAGTCCGCCTCAGCACATGACCACCTAGTGAGGAGGACTAAGAACAAACAGATGAAATATTTATATACATTATCATATCTTGTAATTCTCATCAAATCTGTAACTAAATAGTCACTAATAAAAAATAATATTAATAATAAAGGTGTTCTAAGAGTTCTAACCTACAAATAATACAGACTTTGATGTCAGTGCTTACCTATAATACACAGCAAGGCAACTTTCAGAATCATGGTGAACTCCAGCATCTAAAAGCTTTGAGATAAACAACGACAGTTTAGATAAGTAGGGCGATGGTCCCCATCTTATAACTTCAAAGAATCGTCAATTCTCCTTTTTTAAATCCTTTAACACATTCTCCAGTTCACCAGTGTTATCTTTTATATGAACTTTCACAAAACAATCGGGATAATAATATTCCCAAGTCAAACAGAACAAGAAAACATCGGACTACTTCGGTGTTCGAATAGAGAATGTTTTATAAACAAACGCACTTCGAATCTAGAGGGATCGGAAAACAGAATTCTCAGGGAAATTCAAATTGTGTTTCTCAGGAATGATAAACAAAATGCAATCTCCGGCCGACAGCTGACTGTGGAGACTGTTGTATGTCACGTTCGAGTAAGCCGACACGTGAACCGAGGGACACTCACTCACACTAATCACAAACACTTCAAAATAGGCGCCGAGCGGTCCCTTTTCAAATCCTCACTTCGTACTGTCGGAATCGAAACGTTCTTTATTCAAATTAACCTAGTTTTTTCGCCGCCAAGCCGATGACAGCGCGGGAAAAGTGCAAAAACCGAGCGCCACTCGCGAAGAAGTCTATCCCTCGGTGGTTTAAGACATGATTGTTGTCCTTTTTGAGTGGACTGGCGTGTATTTACGTTTGGGGTAAGTCGGCGCGATGCGACCGTCCAGTGCGGGCTGAGATTCGGTAGTGTCGCGTGTGTGGAGCGGTGGTAGGTGCGGGGGGGCGAGGGGCGGGGCGCACGCGCGCGCTCCGGCGCGGTCTCGGGCCGAACTGGCGGCGGGTATCGACCCAAGGAGCGCGCCTGCGCCCCCTCCCCGCCGTGCCCGCCCGGACCAGGGGCGCTCCGTGGGGAGGGCACCTATCTTCCTATTCACTCTCCACTGACACTATCGTGGGTATCCTAGCTTTTACTACAAGATACAACAACCGTTTGCTTCGGAGGAGATGGAAAAAACATCACCAAATAGATTATTGGGTTCTTAGTTTGAGTTATTCTAATAAAGCTCGGGAATTTCCTAACCTTAGATCTTCACCTACAACAAACACCAGATCGTACAAACAAGAAAAATATTGTGGTCGATACTGTGATTAAAAAAGGTGGAATTTTGAATTATGATTGAAAAGGATGAATTTTAAATACAACTTTTACCATCTCCCCGATCTCCCCTTACATAAAAGTTCTCTTGTTGTATTGAATGTGCTAAATAAACCAAGTGTCATTAAAAAAATTGCGTATTAAGCGTGACGTTGAATTATGCAATTTAATTTATTGCAAGTTACGTTATCGACCTGTAATCATGATTTTTTTATTATAAAATAACATTGAATAGGTTTTTAGATTTTCACGGCCAAAAGCATTTTTGTTGTTAGTTTTTGGGGTGTTGTGCCGTGTTGCGCAACACGGCATAACACCCCAAAAACTAACAACAAAAAAACATTGAATATACCTTTTAGAACACTGTTATTTTGTTTTAATTTCTTTAACAACAGAATTTAATTTATTTTTCATTTTTCATTAAAGTACACACTTATTTTCCTAGAAATTTTTCGACGATGCAGAACGAAAGGGGAAAATTGAGAAAAATTAAGTATTTAACTCATTTTTTGTCCTTCAGAGCATTTCAAATTTCCATGATCGTTATGTAACTCTATTCCGGTGATTTCTACCAAAAACGTCAGTACGGAAATTATAAGGATAGAAAAAAATTAATGAAATTTAATATTTACCACCGACTCAAATAAAGATACCTAATATGAAACCAGGCGGCCGCGGCGTTTTGTCCATACAAACGTATTCCCAATCTCTGGATTTTGACACTAGCGCAAATATTTTTTTAATATAATACACAGATATATATATATACACTAGCGTGTCGGTACGTTTTACTTTTTTGGATAGGTTACTTAATTTAGGAGTTGGACCTTCCAAAAATCGTTAATTTGCCTTGTTTGAAAGACATCTCGACAGACGTTCAGTATACAAACTAGACAACGTATTTAAAAAAATTAAAACATACAGATATAGAATATTTACTTCTAATACAGTTAGTAAAAAAATCATACAGAATATTTATTAAAAAAAATCTTAAAAATCGCTCCAGTTTTGGAGGAGAAAAATGGGGAAAACAAAATCTCGATTTTGACGATTTTATTTCGGTATTATCAACCTGAGGTGCAGTTGTCCCTTTCGTTCAGTATTCTTGGGGGTAAGTGTATAGTGACAGCAACAGTTTGGTAAAATACCTATTGTTAAAATTTCTCGGCGACCGGGTTTCCTCTTAATAAACAATAATATTTGCGCAATTTATATTGTGCCATTAATAGAGCCCATTACTCTTAGGTTAGGTAAATGACCTAAAATGATAATATATGGTACATACTCAAATATGGATTCAATGAAGATAGGTACATGAAATATTACGTATAAGTTATTAGGTATATACAATATACTTGAATATGGGAGGAACAATACGACACATTTTCTTGAAATTTTTCAACAGTTAACCCTTTTAAATAGACAACGACAGTGAAATTCTTATGGATTTTCGGAATGCTTCCGAGGTATGTAAAATATGTTGTCCATTTATTATTTTAGAAATCGTAACCATTTAAGAAACTGTAAAAATTATATTTCATAATTTTGTGTTTGAAATAAATATAAACATTTTTTATTTTTAGTAATAAACGTGCAAACACATTGTGGGTAGAAACGTCGAATTCGTAAGAAAACTATCACTTCACTTTTTATGCCGTTTATGCAATAATTTTTTTTTAACGAAACGAAAAATGCCGCCAATATGTAATTTTTTACGATTTCGAAGCATTTTAAGCTTATTAAGCTCTCCGAGTTGCTGGAGCAAAAAACAAGCTATTTTCCAACTGTTCAGATTGTTACTTAACTTTTAGATAATTCATATACCACGAAATTGTAAAACATAATTAATTACTTTAATAAAAAAATCAATATTAATTAAATAATATTTCATTACACTGAATTTGTAAAAAACATTTAATTAAAGACAAACATGACAATGAATTGGGAGAAACGATCGTCAGCAATAAAATATTAAATGAGAAGAAACCTGACTATGTTTTTCCTCCTTGTAGTAATATAATTCACAAGATTTGGCCTTGCGAGGTGACTAACAATTTGCACGTTTCTGATAGTCGTTGCCAACTTAAAAATAGCTGTGCATCAGTATAGTTATGCAAAGTATTATTTTTAAACTCTTTTTATTGAAATCTGGGAAAACAAATTAACATACATAATTGAATTACACGGTAATAAAAAAAAAATTTCACTACAGATCCACATTTACAAAAAAAAATACATGGAAACAAAACTATTAACATTAAGAAAACCGTATGAATACAATTCATGTCTCCTTACACAAAAAAATAATCAATTCGTACACACAAACACAATATATTTGTTTCCTCATTTATCGGATTCAAGTTTTATGTAATTCATAATTATTTAATCGATCCTTGAATTGATTTTTTTTTCTCAAAACAATTAACATTAACAACCTAAGCAGTTATTTTATATCGCTTATATTCTTATTCTTAATATATAAAAAATAATGTTTCGTTGTTTTTCCCTTATGCGTTCCTAAATCATTCGACCGATTGCAATGAAACTTTGGTGATTTGTTGTACGCATGCCCGCGATGGTTTTTTTTTTTTTTTTTTTTTTATTGTATTTATTACTTGCTGGAGCAATCCCGATGAGTTACAGAACTCATTTTAGGACAGGAGGAAAATTCATGGGTGTGAGGAAATAGTTACAGTTTTACTTGGAAAATGGATATTCAAAATATAAGATTCACATACAACATAGACAAAAAATAAATTTAAAAATATAACAGGTTGAGTGAGCAAACAACAATAGAAAATAATTAAAGAAACAAAGAACAAGGTTATACAAATGTGGATGATAAGTTTCTATATTAATTGTAGGCTCTGGCTAAATATAATAATGAAATTATTTCTTATGCCATTCATCTGATTGCGATGGAACTTTGGTGAGTTGTTGTGCACAGGCAAAGTGAAAGTTTGTAAATATACATACTGATGAGCTCTGGCGTTAGGAAATTTGCATATTTTTTTCACAATGGGTGGCATGCGAGTCTTAAAAATGTGTTTATTTAATACATACAGTTTAGAGGAAGGGAGGGAAGCGGGAGGAGAAACCGGGAGGGGGGAGTGGAACGAAGGAGGGGGATTCGCGAGGAACCGCGGGTGGTTGGAAGACGGGGAAAGTGGAAGGGGAACGCATAAGGAAAATGAGACGCGGGAGGGGAACGAGGGCGGGAACGGGGACGCTTGGGAAAGGGCATGCAGAGAGAATCCATTTCTTTATTTGAGATTTCAACGCATGCCGGGTATTTGCTACTACGGTATAAAATTATACTTAGGCATGCCATCGATTACATAATATACCAAACCTGTCAAATTATATGAATATAAAACTTACAGGTATGGTTAAAGATTTTGGCTGCCAAAAGTATTATCGTTATTCAGTGTCCATCATCAAGGCAGATGTGTAATCCATTACACGTTACACTTTCATTCTATCCGAAACGTCGGCGAAGGAGGTAGCGCAACACGGCGTAATACTCCAAAACTAAATCATAGTAATAAAACTTACCGTCTTATTTCTAGAATATATTTAAGCGTATGTGAGGTGATTTTTCACAAAAATGGCGATACGGAAAATAGCCAGGAAAACCATTGCTGTTATACACAAGAAAAACAAATAATTTTTTTTTAAATTGCTTAGATTTAAAATAAAGATTACTTCGAAATTATATCTTACGAATACCACCACACGCCTCTGCTTCTTAGAATCTCCAAGATACATCTGTCACCCTCAAACTCCGTAAAGTGGGATTCGTGATACTGCCAGTCTGGACCGTGGCGCAGCCTCCCTGCACTTCGCATACAATTCTCACCCCGGAGTAACAAAACCCTAAAAAAACAATAATCCCTTTCCTTACGAGCCATATTTTTTGACAAGCTGCCTCCAATTTACTGCTTTACATTTATTATCACAAAGTTTGGATCTTATTTCTTCTCTCTCTTGCACTTGGTCTAGAACTAGTCGGAGCTCTGTCCTTTTAAAACAAGCTTTTACCACAACGCTATCAAATTCAAGTCACTACTTAAAAAAGCATAACACAAAATATTCATGCATTTATTTGGAACAAAATTTAGAGGTGCTTTTTAATTAGGTGTCATGGATGAGTTTTTAACTCACGTTTTGGATGAAACTTCATAGTAATCCGCGGACCACGTGATTAATTAATAGGTAATCCAGGTGGTGTATAGATTAAAAAAATGTATCGAAATTATTTACCCTCGGAATAAAACCGTATAGATAAGATTCATTAATAAAGTGACCCGCAGGTGTCAATTGTAAATGTGTTATCAGGGGAAAGCGATAAGTTTGTATGTGTAGTTATAGCTGGTGGTGTGTGCCGTCAGCAGTGAGATAGCTTTTAATTTAATGGAGTGCTTTTATAATCGTTAAAGTATTAACACTTCTGAATGTTCCTCGCAACATACTGTCCCACGATGATGGATATTATCGATTTAAAAATTCCATTTATAGTTTCACTAGCTTCCGTTCTTTCAGAGTTCAAATAAATTTGCTAAAAAAAGAACAAAATTACAAGTGTGCAGTTCACACGCGGTAGAAGAACACTTTTGTCTAACCTTCAGAAAATTAGACAAGAGTGGGGAGGCTACGAAGCATCGCATAAAGAGGAGACCGATAGAGTACGAAGCACCGCCCAAAATAGGAGACCCATTAAACTATCTCATTCTCTCACAGGCTTCCTACAGATCTATAGATATATGTATGTGTAACAGGTTAAATAATGTATTTGAAGTTCCACCGTGTAAAACTAGGCTTGCGCAAAGACATGCGTATTTTATTGCACCAAAAATGTATAATGCTCTCTACAAGACTACAGAAATTGAATGTAAAAATAAATCCTCCAGCAAATATAAAAATGTAATAATGTCTTGGATGAATACCATTGATGGAAACATTTACTTGCTATAACATCTGACCTGATGTAACTTAACAAATTGTAATCTTTATTTGAATTGTAATTCAGTAAACACTAATTTTATTTTTTTTATTTTATTTTTTGTTTATTTAATTTTATGCTTTTTAATATCTACAAAGATAATGTATGTATATGAGTCAAATTTAAACCGTTTTAAAAACACACAAGTATACCCACGAACAGGTGATGCCTAGGTATGTGGGATTTTTTTGGTTAATCTGCTTATTATTTTATTCTTTAATTTTTAAATGTTTATATAATATGAAAAATGCCTTTAAGTATTGTAAAATTATACCAATGTATGTAACAAAAAAATTATTAATAAAAAAAATGAGTTTGTCTCTTTTTAGTATCGCTATTTTTCGTTTCATCTGGTTTCAAATCACAACGGTGCTAAAGAATTTTTCACTTCAAAATCATGCTTTATGTTTTAAACCAACTGAAGTGAACCCGGCGGTGATCGGGGTTATGAATGGTTTGGAGTAAAGTTTTGAAGATGTAAATTCTAGTACTTAAACTGGGTGTGGTTAGACTAAATTACTAGTCAATTCGAATGTTGTTTCACGTCTAGATTATTGCAACGGTATATATGCTAGTCTCCCGAAATATCAAATCAACAAATAACAATCTGTGTTCAACGCTGCGGCAAGACTCATCACCGGCGTATCTAAATATTCCCATATTTCTGAGCATCTCAAAAATCTTCACTGGCTCAAGTGTCCTGAAAGAATCCAGTTCAAGCTCTGCTGGATGGTATTCAAATCCCTGAATGGCTCTGGCTTACTTATCGGAAATGTGTATTCCAGAAAATTCCAATTCGCGACAATCAACCCTCAGGTCAGCAGCAACATCAGCTATCGGAAGGTTGAAGGAACCAAAGCGCACACCAGATACTAAATTCGGTGAGCGTGCTTTCGGAGTGTCAGGACTTAAAGCCTGGAATGGACTGTCACACGAGTTAAGAATGATCCCAGATTCAGCGGAATTTAGAGCTAAACTAAAAACTCATCTTTTCAGACAGTCGTATCGCTCACAGCGATACGACTGTCTGACAGCTCGCGACATAGTAAATAACTAATTTTGTAAAAATAAAGCATATTCTTACAATTATCCAGCCTTTCAAATAAATATTAACTCAACTTAAACCAACAGTGATGAGGGTAGCAAAGGTAAAGTTATGCAATGTCCAGTGTTTTGAATATATTGTCCTCCACGTGCAAAGTCGTACCTTTCCCAAGCTTAAACTTTCTAATAAAGTGTGTTTTTCGGAAGTGACCTGCAGGTAAGTATGTTTTTGTATCTTTCTGTAAATAATAAAATTAAATAGAACCTAGGAATTCATAATTTGTAAAGCGCCCTTGAGGTGATTTTTCACAAAAACGGCGCTCTACAAATTGTCCAATTATTATTATTATTATTATTAAGCCGCTTGTACACGTCCGTTGTTTTTTTTCCGGACTCGCAGTGTTGCATGGCCTATAATGGCTATAATGAATGTTTGATTATGAACCGGATACCGGTCCGGCGACAAGTTTTGGCAGATTGTGCGGTCGCCTATGCCAGTGAATGGATGAGTGAAGACCATAGGTTCTCAACGTAGGCGGTAATGCCCCCTTGGGGGCGTTTTAGACCTTCGGGGGAGGGGGGGGGGGGCGGTAGGAGACCCGAAGAAACCCATCCCATTTCCCATTACGCCCCCTCCGTTGCGTAAATATAATGGTGACGATAATTGCGGTTTCAGATTTTCAGATTCACGAGTTAGGGGGCGCTAGAAAAAAAAAATCTCAAAGTGGGCAAAAAAGGTTGAGAATCTACGGTGTAGAGTTTACACTGTAGACCATAGGTTCTCAACCTTAATTTTGCCCACCGCCCACTTTGAGAATTCTTTTTTCTAGACCCCCCCCACCCATTTTTTACATGGGTGGCGGAGGGGGCTCAACTGTCACGTAATCGATAATTCGAATAAAAATATATTCAATTATTTTATAAATAATAAAATAATGGATTTTAATAAAGATAAATTATTAATAACAATAATACTGGCCGCCGAGGTTTGTCACGCGTTAGAACCGAGGACCCGTCAAATAATAACTTTTAGTGACGCACTTCCATTTCACCCAATTAAAGGGGTGGAAGGGGGGGCGGCGAAGGGGATAGGATGGATGGGAGGGGAGGGTCGCGGAGGGGAGGGGGGCGAAGGGGAGGGAGCGGAGGGGAGTGGTGCAGCAGGATGTTATCGTTTAATCAAATGTCAAATATGATACGACATTAACCTTAAATAAGCCAAATTTACTGTATAGTATCAAAAATCTTTTTTTACAGCTTACTACGACTTTCAAAAACAGCTAATAAGATGATTTACTAACTTAGTAGCTTTTATTCCACGAAATTCAGCACTTACATAGTCCGTATTATATTTGAAAAACATTGTCCTGGAAATTATCAGATTTTCCACAAATATAGCCCTTTTCCGTCATAATTTTAATTGTTGAGGTCCTAAATAATGTTTCAATAAACACAACCACTATTATTTGTCTTAAAAAAATACTAAAATAAACCAATAATAACACGAAATGTTGAATGCATAAATATACCAAACCGCACCCATATTGAATGGCTTTCAATACAACGATTGGTTTGTTTACGGTACAACTTTAACATTCTATCACCAGGTGAATGTGAGCAGCATGTGATTAGTGACGTCACCACTCAGCATTACTCATCATACCAACTTGACGCTGTGTTTCAAAGACGCTATTAAAAATGCATTTTTTAATATTTTTTTAAAAACTCTGCGTTAAATAGATATTATTTAACAAGACTTATATGTATATTCAGAATATTAAGCGTTTATTGGTGTATATGAACATATTTTTTGAGCCATAATATTTTTCACTGGAGTTCCTTATTACTCGACGAGAACAGTCGTCAAGGCCAGCTTCCAGTGGACGTCGGAGACCGTCCTTGACGCTTGCTTATGATCCTTCGCATAGATTTTCACACTAATTCGCCGAGTTGAAACTCAACAAAGTAGTGCGAATACATAAATGCGAAGAATTTTAGAAAGGACAAAGGTCCTAATAAAAAAAACACAATCACAACGTTTTATTAAAGATAACTACAAAATAAATACTATGTAATAAGTAATCAATGTTTGCCAGATGTTTCACAGAATTTAAATAATTCATCAAATTTCAGAGTTAAAATTCAAATTCCGCGAAGTCCTGTTATTATTTCAACATGAGCTGGTTATTTGACAGTCATACATAACAACAGAACTTGCATTGAAACTCAAAAACTTTTAAATTTGGTAAATTGTTCAAATTCTGTGAAACAACCCATCCTAAATATTTCAAGTGTAGTCAATATCAATAAAGATTTTAAGACACCTTGTAGTGACCGCACAGTTCTCAAGGAGACGAGATGATAGGTGGCGTGACGTGGCGAAGCCGTCAGGCGGAAGGTCACCTAAAAGAGAGGAACAGTAAAAATTATATATTAAAACAATGAATAAATAATAAATCGCAAAATATCTCATAGCTAAAATTAACTAACTAACTAACCATCACGCCGTTTCCCCGCAGGGGTAGGCAGAGAGGACGGACCGCCACACAACTCGATCTTGGCACACACTCTTTGCCTCGTTCACATTCATACATCGTATCATACATGCTCTTCTATTATTCCGACTCTTCACATGGCCCGACTCAAGTATCTGATTCACTTGGTCGTGCCATGTCTTCTTCGGGCGTCCCCGACTTCTTCTACCATTCACATTTGCATCATATATTCTCCTTACACTCCTTTCCTCGTTCATTCGCTCTACATGCCCAAACCATCGGAGAGTCCCTTTCTTAATCTTACACATCACGCTTACGTCAGCCTTGCATTCTTTGCGGATATCCACTTTTCTCTCACGATCGTACATGGTTTTACCACACATTCGCCTCAGGGATCTCATTTCTACAGCATTCAGTCTGCTTTCATCCTTCCTCTGCCAGTTCCATGCCTCACTGCAATACATCAGGGTAGGTACCAGCACTCCATTATGGACGGCTAGTTTCGCGTCTTTGTACAGTTTTTTATTACCGCCAACGGCATTCAGTCCTCCATTAATGGAGTTACCGGCATTCACCCTTCTTTCAATATCTCTATCAGCCTTCCCATCTTTCGTAAACATACTACCCAGATACACAAACTCATCCACCTGCTCCAAGTATTCATCATTCACAACTATATTGCATACTGTTTTCGTACTCTCTCTTTCAAACACCATGACTTTAGACTTACTTACATTCATCATTAACTCATTCTTCATACATACTTCGTTCATCCTAAAATTAATCATCAGCTAAATTAAATAAAAATAGCCATCAGCTAAAATTAAACTAGACAAAACAAAGATATTATCGTGATATAGCAGATCTGCCCTGGTGATGACCGAAAAGTTGGATAAAGAAGGTAACATAACATGGCATAATACCCCAAAAATAAATGACGACAATAAATTGGCCGTGAAAATCTAAAGTCAAATAAAAAAATATGTTTTTTTAAATATTTTACTGCAGGTATTAAAAAATAAAATTTCTAGCCCGGTTATACTTGCCGATAAAATTAAGACCGAAATTTTAAAGTAGGTACCTATTAAAAAATAAACAAAATTGAAAACAATAAAAACGAAAAACCGTGAAGCAAGCGAGACACTGATGAATCTACAAAAAAAAAAACAAAAATAAAAAAAATGTATGTATTTTTAAAAAAATTTCAGCTTTTTCGCTAACCAAAAGAATAAAAAAAATTGTGCTATATACACTTTGACACATAAAAAAGAAACAATTAAATAGATAATTAATAATAATAGGATAACAACTCTCGTGTGACCGTATTTTTATTTAATCCAAAAATTCCGATCAAAAAAAAAAAAAAGTTATAAAGTACCATGAAATCTTACCCACATCAAATGTGTTTTTCGCTTGTTTCTGCACTCCGTGCATAATCGTCGGAATTTATATATTTCTTACTAGCTGGGTTACCCAGCTTAGCTCAGACAAAATTCGAGAGTGTTCTTCCATAATGATGTTCCCGATTCCCCATTCCCGAACATTCCACGACATACTCCGCCACTCCTTCCAGAACTTTTAGAGCTCTATCGAACCTTCTAGAACGTTCCGGAAGACTGCTCTAGAAATTTCCAGAGGGCGAAACTTCCAGCCCTTATATCTTCAACAGCACGCCCTTTAGGTAAAAACGGGAACCGTCACCCTGGAGTAGTGATAGAGATCAACCACACCATATAACTTCCTTGATCGTACCGGGACTCGTTTCTGAGTTTTTGCGGGATGCACGTTTTTTTGACTTTCTTTTTATCTATTATATTGATTTTAAATTATGTCTAAAAATTTAAGTGAAGACAAGACTATCAATGGTCCGAAGCCAGTAGAACTGTGGTAAATTGGTCCCAGCGAGAGGTCGTACTGACGGCACTGATATTAGTTTTTTCCCTTCTCACGCTACCTTTTTGAAAAAAAATCAGAATGTGCAATTCACGTGCGGTAGAAGCGAAACCTTCAGAAAACTAAAGTAAACAAGAGTGGGGAGGCTTCCAAGCACCGCACAAAGAGGAGACGGATTATACTATCTCATTCTCCCGCAGGCTAAATACTATAGATGTGTTGGTGTCTCTTTTTAGTGTCGCTATTTTACGATTCATCGAGTTTCAAAACACAACGGTGCTAAACAGTTTTCACTTCAAAAGACGGAAATTATTAGAACGATGACATCACATACGATCTCGCGCTGGGACCAGTTTACCCCTAATGATGTCAACTAATTTTATTTTGAAGAAAATATATTTAAATAATAATAATGAAGTTTCGCCAAGTTATGAGCTTTCAAATTAAATATTAGTAAACATATGCCATAGTGTCCCATGACGTCACATGCAGTGATGAAGTCGAATAATTCGTAATCCATTTTAGTGATTATTATTTTTTCAGTTTCATTTCTCGGTTTTTAATGCTTATTCGTTTTTATTTTATTTTATTTATGTGTTGTTATTGACTTTTAACTTTAACCTATCATATGTCTAATTTCTTTTGTTAATTCAAAATATTGAATGTATTGCTTTGCACTACCCATGCATACATTCTGGAATAAACCATAAAAAAAAATAACGGCTGCGCTTGTTCCTCGTCATCAAACACTTTTCGGCTGGCCGCAAATATAAACTAAATGATTTTTTTACAATAGCTTTACATAGGAGATCCTGAGGAAAACAATTTCCCACGAACCCTATTTCATCTTCGGGGATGCTGTGTGGAGGGTTTTTGTAGGGAAAGGAAGGTGAGGAAGTTCTGGGAATGAAAAAAGTATGAAGGGTGGGTAGGAATTTGGGGGTCTATAAAATGAAATAAATTTCGCTGGGCTACCATTTTTTTTTTAGATATCGAAATTCCCCTACATGCGGTGCCATAGACACTGGATTTTCGAAGTGCATGCAAATCGGATGGTTGAAAAACGTGTTAAAAAACGCATTCAAAGTTTTGCTGAAAGATAATAATTCAACATACAAACGGTTTCACATAAAATGTTGTATTTCCGTCAATTTTTCGAATTTCTTTAAAATATTCGGTGAGAGCATTCATCTTTCAGAAAATGAAATAAAAAATGTCAATTTTTTTTACAGTGTCCTGTTTGAAGCGTTTGGGGGTCCCTCAGGACCGGGGGTTCGGGGCTAGCCGCTCCCCCCTCCCCTCAGTCCACCACTGCGTACTTGACTTACTTACCAGTGATTCCTGACATTATTTGGAGTAGAAAATGTAAATGAAATTTTGGTCTCCGGTGAGTAATTTTTTTTTCTAAATTTTTTTCTGCCGAGAAACCGACCAACCCCTCTCCCCGCCTACAACTGTCCAACACCTACAATTTTTTTTATGTTTTTGTAGAAAAACAAAAAAAAACATTAAAAATGTCACCGGAGACCAAAATTTCATGTACCTACATTTTTTACTCCAAATAATGTCAGGAATCACATAGGTCAGGTAGTACATCTATTAACACCCTGCATATTTATACATATTTTTTATTAATTAAAACATATCTTGCATTGTATTCCCAAAGTTAGCTTGCATTGTATTCCCAAAAGTTAAGAAACTCAATGTGGGATTATATATTATGTAGTACAGTAACAGCACATTTTGATATATAATTGAAACTAGCAATACATATTTTGTCATTTACTGCATCCTCCCTGCATGATCACGCAATCAATCCCTTTAATACATCATATCATAGACATACAAGTCCATACCTACTAGTTCTGTCATCCCAACAGACTATAAATACCATCACATAGTTTATCCGCAGAGGTAAGCAGAGAGGAAGGACCACCAAACATCTCGCTCTCGGCACACTCCTTGCTTCAATCACATTCCATCTCAAAGATACAAATCTTTTTACCTGCTATTTCAGTCATGATATTAATTAATTTCTCCGCAGAGGTAGGCAGAGAGGGTGAACCGACAAACAACTCGCTCTTGGCGCACTTCTTGCTTCAATCACGTTCATACACCGTCTCATAAACAAGTCTATATTATTTACCTACCATTTCAGTAATGGTAACGAACTCTAATACCATCAGGCCGCTTCTCCGCAGAGGTAATAATAATAATAATTGGACAATTTGTAGAGCGCCGTTTTTGTGAAAAATCACCTCAAGGTAGACAGATAGGATAGACTGCCAAACAACTCGGTCACAGGGCTTGATTCAATCACATTCATACATACAAGAATAATATAACCCAATATTTTAGTTTAGTATGATAACGGACTAATGTCTTGTGTATTAGAGCAGCGGTTGTCAAATTTTTTGAGCCTGCGTACCCCTTGACTCTTACTACAAATCTGATATCTTAAATCCGTATCCTCTATCTATCTTATGTGAACGTGTAATGAAAAACATGTTTCAATTGTAATTTTTACTACTCTCACTTTATTTATTTATTATTATTTTATTATAGATAGATAGATACAAAATAAAGTACAAAATACATATTAGGAAGTTTTGCCTGTCCAACTAGGAATCATTACATGAATTTAACAATCAAGTCAAACAAATACAATTTTGTACAGAGTAACACGACTTCGGGCATTTTTAACCAGTGATTCTTCATCCGAAATTGAACAAATTTTGATCGGCGTCTTTTTATTTCAACGAAAAATTTTTTTTTCTCGAAATACAACTCCAAACTCACTCAAGTGTACCTATTGAGAGAGTGAATTTTTGAACCTCAAAAAAGCCTCGAAAACGATGCGTTTTAAAACCTACATTCGTACGACAATATTGCGTGCTACAGGTTGAAAACCACTGTAATAGAGTTAAGAAGCAATCTTCCGAACATGCCCTCCATTGATATGCTTGGTGTAACTCCAGCTCAGATATGGGGCTCCATCGAAGCCAGAGTAAAGTTAACCTCTCAAAAACTTGGCGTACTGCACATGGCCCGCAGATACTTTAATAGTACACAACTGCTAACCCTGTACAAATCACAAGTGCGCTCCACGGTTGAATTTGGCGGCCACCTCTGGTCTGGAGCTCCAAAATACCTGAAAAATACCCTCGACTCTGTGCAGAAACGGGTGGTCCGTTTGATAGATTCTTCCATCTTAACAGACGGATTGCAATCTTTAGAGAACAGGCGTCGGGTGGGAAAGCTTTCCTTGTTCTACTGGTATTTCAATAGAAGATGCTCCGAGGAAACAAGCCAAACGCGTGCCCAACATATGTACACGGTTGACATTTGTCACATGAGAACGGGTCGCTTCTTCGACTCGTTCTTGTATTCAACAGCTCGGCTGTGGAACAATTTGCCGACCTCTGTGTTTCCACCTTCCTACAACATGGGTCTTAGATCAATGTTCATTCCTTCCTCTCCCACAAAGTCCCTCCACACAGCATCTCAGATGACATAGGCCCTGAGGGAAAATATTTTCCTCAGGGCCTCCTGTGTGGAGTTAATGTAAAAAAAGAAACTAACGGATAACAAATAGATTTTTGATGTATCTTTCAATCTCATTAAAAAAAGTCTGCATTGTTGAGATTTGGAAGATGCATTATTACGGCAAAGTGTATTCTTATTTCTTATACTGGTTATATCAGTGGTTCCCAAACTTATTTAGACCAGGGACCACTATTACATTTATTTGTTCTCACAGGGACCACAAGGTACCTACAATAACGATAAACCGTTAATCGCGTAATTAAACGCGTCCTTGCAATTATTATCATTTTGCAATTCAATGTGCTCTTCTTGGACTTCTTCAGCTTCCTCTCCATAATTAATACCAAAAGGGTTAAGAATCAGCTTTTGGATACCTGGACCACCTGTGGTCCACGGACCACCGGTTTCGAACCACTGGTCTACATCGATCAGACTTTCTAGCAACTTTTGCCATTACCGCCATATTCGCTATTATTAAATTTCTCATATTCGCCTGTATGCGAATTTCCTTTTCCTTGTTCAATAAGAGGCAACCATGCCTCGAAATCAACACGGATTTGTAACGCCATTTATCCACCAAACCCGTGTCCAGTAGAAGGCAAACGGCATCTTACTGTGCACGGGTTTGTAACGCCTATTCCCCTCCACACAGGATGCCCTGAGGAAAACAATTCCCCTCAGGGCCTATGTCATCTTTGGGGATGCTGTGTAGTCGGTTTTTTTTAGGAAAGGAAGAAGAGGAAGTTCTAGGAAGGAAAAGGGTATGAGGGGTGGGCAGTGGTGTAGCTAGCATGGGTGGCACCCGGGACGGATAAGGTATAGGCTACTGGCTATTTTCGCCTATAAAAAGAGGCACAAAATTCTCGGGGAGCCATAGAGCTACGAAAATATAAATAATAAATAAATATATATAAAAACCCCTCAGGGCCTATGTCATCTTTAGGGATGCTGTGTGGAGGGTCCTTTTAGGGAAGGAAAGGGGGTAGGAATCTGGGGGTCAGTGTGTCCAGGAGTGACGGACGTTTGAATTCATCACTGCAGTGCAAGGCGATGTTCCAAGAGAGTAGGTACGGCTGGAGAATTCGAAGGGCCTCCCTCAACCATACTCTGCCGATCCGGCCTGCCATGCAGCTGGTGGGCAAACGCATCCGCCACCAAGACCCGGACAAACCTCACCACATGTACCCGGGAACCCTGCTAAGTCACCAAACGTAGCGAACCACTTGGGGTGACCTACGGCAGAGGTGTTGGTTATCCAATAAAGATTGTAAAGGAGATGTTTTATATGGGAAATTTTAAACTTTGAATGAAAATCGAATTTTAATGCATATTTTATATATTTCCGTCTATCCCGTCTTAGACCGATGTTTCTTTTGGTAATTAAGTTTTAAAGTATTTTACTTTTCAAAATCTATGCCTATTAAAAATATAACGGCATGTGGCGGCTTATGGATTATTTACCGTTACTATGGTTTGCAAGTGTATTTACATTTTTCTAATTACTATGGTTTGCAAGTCTATGATAACCTAGCTCGATTCATTTGATTGGATCAGCCTTTGTGAGCAAGTTAGACCCTTCGTACATGGAAATATTTACAAACAGCGTGACTGTGACGCAACCACAAGTAGCCTACAGATATACTACTATTAGACTAGGAGACGAGGTAGGTAAACCCTACGTCATCGAGTACACGGATGAAACTACTTTTTAGTGATAATGGACACTTAGAAAACCTTAAAAAAGCTGGTCTGCCGGTGCACCTCTTGGCAGGAGCCGCGCTGCCATGGAAATAGTCAGCGTTTTTTTTCGAAAAAATTACGTCATCGAGTACACGAACGGGAATGGTGTCATATGATAAAGGTCAATTAGAAAATGAGAAAAAAGCAGGGTTGCCAACCGGCAGCCTGGCAAGTTCGCAGGCAGCCGGCGTCAAAGTGGGGTAAAAAATAGTAATTTTTACGTCATCGAGTACATGAATGAAACTAATGAATAACTATAGTCCAGATCATTCATTTTAAGAATTTCTTGGTCTGCCGACCAGCAGCCTGGCAAATTTTTGTGTACGATTTTTTTAAGTTTTTTTTTTTTTTTTTTTTTAATTTTTCGTTTATCTTTATTATTATTTTTATTTCATTATATTTTTAAAAACTTTGAATGCCATATTTTAAAAATATAAATGATAATGATAAAAAAAAATAATTTGAGAGTTCCGAGTGTACCCATCCGTCAGGTGAGCCGTTCGACGCCAAACCACTTACGAAACCTGTGGCGGTGCCCCTCACCGCTGTCGCGTGTCAATATTATTGTACAATTTTATAATATTAATAGTCCTTTTAAAATTTCCTAATAGTCCATAGTAGTTGGAAGTTCGAAAAACCAACGCACCATCGCTGTAAGAGCTGCGTTCGTCCGTAAAACGACGGAAATTTCTGAAACCCCGTTCGTTTCAAATCGGTTTCGCTTGCCCTGCTGCACCGATTACATCGAAAACAAGATCGAAACTAATGAAAAACTGTAGTCTAGATTATCTCATGCATGACTTCTTTGGTCTGCCACCAGCAGCCAGGCAGTTTTTTGTGTACGATTTTTTAAAGTTTTAATTTTTTTTTTAATTCTTAAATAATTTTTTTCAATATCTTTATTATTATTTTTATTTCAGTATGGTTTTAAAAACTTAGAATGCCAAATTTTAAATAAAATAAGTGGTAATGATAAAAAAAATAAATTTTGGTATTCCGAGTGTACTCATCGGACGGGAGAGCCTTTCGACGCGAAACAACTTACTGGAAACTGGCCGCGGAGCCCTTCGCCGCCATCGCATGCCCATATTATTATACAAATTTATAAAAATAATAATTTTTTTTAAGATAACCTAATAGTCCATAGTGGTTGGAAGTTCGAAAAACTACCGCACCGTCGCCGTAAGAGCTGCGTTCGTCCGGAAAACGACGGAAATTTCCGAGCCTCGTCCGTTTCATATCTGTTTCGCTTGCCCTGCTGCATCGATTACGTCGAATGCAAGATCAAAATTAATTTAAAGCTGTAGTATAGTTCATCCCATTCATGACTTCTATGGTCTGCCGATCAGCAGCCTGGCAGTTTTTTGTGTACGATTTTTCTTCATAAGTTCTAATTCATTTTTTAATTTAAAAAATATATTTTCAATATCTTTATTATTATTTTTATTTCAAAATGGTTTTAAAAACGTAGAGAGCCAGATTTTAAATAAAATAAGTGGTAATGATAAAAAAAAATTGAGTCTTCCAAGTGTGCCCATCGGACGGGAGAGCCTTTCTTCGCGAAACAGCTTACTGGAAACTGGCCGCGGAGCCCTTCGCTGCCATCGCATGCCTATATCATTATACAAATTTATAATAATTATAGTCTTTTTAAGATAACCTAATAGTCCATAATGGTTGAAAGTTTAAATAACCACTGCACCGTCACACCGTAAGTGCTGCGTTCGTCCGGAAAACGACGGAAATTTCCGGGCCCCGTCCGTTTCATATCGGTTTCGCTTGGCCTGCTACATCGATTACCCGAGTATAAGATCAAAACTAACGAAAAACTGTAGTCTAGATCATCTCCTTCTTGACTTCTTTGGTCTGCTAGACAGCAGCCTGGTAGTTTTTTATGTACGATTTTAATTTTAATTTTATTTTATTTATTTTTTGTTATTATTTTCAATATCTTTATTATTATTTTTATTTTAATATGGTTTTAAAACCTTAGAACGCCAGATTTAAAAAAAAAAGTGATAATGATAAAAAAATACATTTTGAGTGTTCCGAGTGTACCCATAGGACGGGAGAGCCTTTCGACGCGAAACAACTTACTGGAAACTGGCCGCGGGGCCCTTCACCGCATCACATGACCATATTATTATACAAAATTATAATAATCATAGTATTTTCAAAATTACCTAATAGAACATAGCGGTTGGAAGTTCGAACAACTACCACACCGTCGCCGTAAGTGCTGCGTTCGTCCGGAAAACGACGGAAATTTCCGGGCCCTGTCCGTTTCATATCGGTTTCGCTTGCCATGCTACATAGATTACTTGAGTACAAGATCAAAACTAACGAAAAACTGTAGTCTAGATCATCCCATTCATGACTTTTTTGGTCTTTGTTTTTTGTGTACAATTTTTGAAAGGCAGTTTTTTGTGTACAATTTTTTGAAGTTATAATTTTTTTTTTAATTTTTAAAAAAATATTTTCAATATCTTTATTACTTTTTTTATTTCAATATGGTTTTGAATACTTTGTATGCCAGATTTTAAATAAAATAAGTGGCAATGATAAAAAAAATAATTTTGAGTGTTCCGAGTGTACCCATCGGACGGGAACGCCTTTCAACGCGAAACAACTTACTGGAAACTGGCCGCGGAGCTTTTCAACGCCATCGCATGCCCATATTATTATACAAATTTATAATAATAATAGTTTTTTTAAATTACCTAATAGAACATAGTGGTTGGAAGTTCGAACAACAATCACACCGTCGCCATAAGAGCTGTGTTCGTCTGAAAAACGACGAAAATTTCAAAACCCAGTGCGTTTCACATCGGTTTCGCTTGCCCTGCTGCATCGATTACACTCGGAACACTCAAAATTTATTTTTTTATCATAACTATTTACTTTATTTAAAATCTGGCATTCTTAGTTCTTAAAACCATATTGAAATAAAAATAATAATAAAGATATTGAAAAAAATTATTTAAGAATTAAAAAAAAAATTAAAACTTTAAAAAATCGTACACAAAAAACTGCCTGGCTGCTGGTGGCAGACCAAAGAAGTCATGAATGAGAAAATCTAGACTACAGTTTTTCATTAGTTTCGATCTTGTATTCGATGTAATCGGTGCAGCAGGGCGAGCGAAACCGATATGAAACGAACGGGGTTTCAGAAATTTCCGTCGTTTTACGGACGAACGCAGCTCTTACAGCGATGGTGCGTTGGTTTTTCGAACTTCCAACTACTATGGACTATTAGGAAATTTTAAAAGGACTATTAATATTATAAAATTGTACAATAATATTGACACGCGACAGCGGTGAGGGGCACCGCCACAGGTTTCGTAAGTGGTTTGGCGTCGAACGGCTCACCTGACGGATGGGTACACTCGGAACTCTCAAATTATTTTTTTTTATCATTATCATTTATATTTTTAAAATATGGCATTCAAAGTTTTTAAAAATATAATGAAATAAAAATAATAATAAAGATAAACGAAAAATTAAAAAAAAAAAAAAAAAAAAACTTTAAAAAATCGTACACAAAAATTTGCCAGGCTGCTAGTCGGCAGACCAAGAAATTCTTAAACGGAATGATCTGGACTATAGTTATTCATTAGTTTCATTCGTGTACTCGATGACGTAAAAATTTGCATTTTTTAATCCACTTTGACGCCGGCTGCCTGCGAACTTGCCAGGCTGCCGTTTTCTCATTTTCTAATCGACCTTTATCATATGACACCATTCCCGTTCGTGTACTCGATGACGTAATTTTTTCGAAAAAAACGCTGACTATTTCCATGGCAGCGCGGCTCCTGCCAAGAGGCGCACCGGCAGACCAGCTTTTTTAAGGTTTTCTAAGTGTCCATTATCACTAAAAAGTAGTTTCATCCGTGTACTCGATGACGTAGGGTTTACCTACCTCGTCTCCTGGTCTATATGTAATGCTGGTTTCCGTACACGGTACTACCCAAAATATACTGAACTTGACAAAATTTACCTATACATATTACATATATATCATCCAAATCTATGATTATCCATCCAAGAATGACAGCGATTATTTCGCACAGCTTATCGGCAGTGTTTTTTCGAAAACCGAAAATAAACCAAATGGGGAAAAGAATTGTGAGATTCGTCATAAGTAAGAAAAAAATTTATGAAAAACGAAATTTCGTGTTGTTATTATACTTTTACAATAGAGTTCCTCAAAGTTGACACTTTTTTTTATTTTTTTTTTTATTGATCTATATACGTGATGTTTACAATATATTATTCGATGCCTGTCTCGCTAGGGTATACCTGTGTTGAGACAGGCGTAGAGGTACATAATTACATATCATATATAAGAGTAATATAATTAACAATTAAACATAAAGATGATTGAAAGTGTGGGTAAATCACATAAAGAGAGTTTTCTTATAAATGAGGGAAGAGATACAGTACAGTAGTAAATCCTGTCAAATCTATTTATGGATTTAGATTATTTAGGATTTTATAATTTTAATTTGTTTTATATGGGTAAGGACGTATGTAGATGGATATTTCTGTCTATTTGTAGTTTATTTTACAGATGTTTGCAATAGTGTGACGACCAGTACTTATAATCAATTTCTTTATAACTTGTTTGAATTTGGTCATTGATTCGGTTTGTCTAAGCTATGTATTTAAAGTGTCTTTGTCCAAAGGTGGTTTTAGCAAAGGGAGTTTGGAGGAGTTCTTTGTTTTTGGCTCGGGTATTGTGTATCGATTATGTTGCTTTGTATAGGGTTATGTTGTTTTTATGTAAATTAACTAAGATGGATCTTGCGTAGAGCTGTTTAATGTCCATAACGTTGAAGGTGTTGAAGATCGTATCCGTGCTGGTAGTAAGAGGAAGTTTAAGGATTATTTTTATTATCAGTTTTTGTGCTTTAATGATGGGGTCGAAGGCACTAGAATAAGTGTTACCCCAAGCTAAAATTCCGTATTCGATGTGTGATTGGCACAGTGAGTAATACACTGTTTTTAAAAGGTGTAGGTTGAGGAAATTACGTGTTTGTTTGAAAAAGTATATGGATTTGCGGATTTTGTTTGTAGTGTTAAGTATATGTTGCTTCCAATTTAGGTGTGTATCAAAGGTTATTCCTAAATATTTTATAATGTTTACTTGTTCAAGGCATGGGCAGTTACAATTCAGGTTCGGAGATGAGTTTTTACATTCGTGTATTTTTAATTGGGGGTGGAGGTTTGGTTTTGTGATATTGGTGAGACTAAACAGAAGTATTTTGTTTTCTGTACATTGAGAGTTAGTGTGTTTGAGTCAAGCCAGTATTTAACCTTTTGAATGCCTTCCTCCGCTTGCGAATAAACGGTAGGCCAGTCTTTCGCTTGGAATAGCAGGACAGTGTCGTCAGCGAAGCTGACAATAGTGGCGTCGATATCTAGGTTACACAACTCGTTAATGTATATTAGGAAGAGCGTTGGACCTATAACACTGCCTTGTGGGACACCGTAACTAATGGGCAAATTCTGACTCTTTGTAGCTCTGAGTTTAACGCATTGGGATCTGTCATGTAAGAAGCTGGAGAGTAGGCTTAATTCATTATTCCTAATACCTATATTGAACATTTTGCGTTCTAATTTGGCGTGTGATATTGTATCAAACGCTTTATATAGGTCAAGAAATACCGATAGACATTTTGAGCCCTTATCGAGGTGGCCAGAGATATAGTCAGAGACGGTGGCTATGGCATCGTTTGTGCTTTTATGGTTTCTGAAGCCAAATTGCCGCGGCGAAAGTAGGTTGTTGGTTTCCAGGTATTCCATAAGACTATTGTTGACGATCTTTTCAAATACTTTGGACAGGGAATTGAGTAGCGTAATAGGACGATAATTACTAATGTCAAGTTTGAAGCCTGTTTTGAAAATAGGGATAATAAGACCTTGTTTTAGAATGGTTGGAAATAATCCTTGACGGATGCTAATGTTCAGCAGATGAGTTAATGGTTGAATTATAACAGGGGCAATTTTTTTAAGAACACCGTTGGATATTTCATCAATGCCGGTGGATGAAGAGTTTTTTTAAAGAGTTTATTACCATAGAAACATCTTTCTCTGTAACCGTTTTAAGAACAAAGCGGGATGTAAATTCATTATTGGGGGGGGGTGGTCGCTAGGGCCTAGCATATGGTTATTTGGATGGATTTTTTTTGCTAGTTCTGGACCTATATTTGCAAAATAACTGTTTATATAATTGACAATTGTGTTGGGGTTCGATGTAAAGTCTACAGTGGTATCATTGATATTGAGAGAGTTTAAAGAGTCGGTGGCTTTATTTGAATATATATACACTATATTCGTTAGCTATCTCGGGATTTCACTACCGATGATAACAATTAGCTTGATTGACATTTTTTCGTGAATAAGGATTATTTTACCATAGACAATAATGTTGCTATTATATTAACCATTTCTCCTTAAAATTCGGGTGTCAGCGTCTACTACGGACATGTCATTTAAAGTCTATGCCATTATTGTTATTAATTAGTTAACTGGCTACACCAAACTTATACGTCAAACACAGTCAAACAAATGCAAAAGTTAAAGTTGCGAAAGCGTGAGTAAAGTATTGTTTTTTGTGGATAAAACAATATTTCAACCATTGTATCTGATCCTTCACAGAACCACAATCGAAATCAATAAAAAATGGCCGGAGAAGTCGTTGTAGATGCTCTGCCATATATCGATCAAGGTTATGATGATCCCGGCGTTAGGGAAGCGGTAAGTAAAATTTTGTATTATAGTGTTAAAAAGCGATCATTACATGTATTTCTTATTTGAGAAGCGTGTGTGGATACCTCCGTCCCGGGAACTATTTATTGAATAACCAACACCTCTGCCATAGGTCACCCCAAGTGGTTCGCCACATTTGGTGACTTAGCAAGATGCCCTGGTTCACGGGTTGAGGTTTGTCCGGGTCTCGACGGCGGACGCGTCTGCCCAGCTACATGACACTCCGGATCGGGAGAGAACTCCAGCCGGACTCTCGGAAGATCGCCATGCACCGCAGTGGAAATGATGAATTCGTACGTCAGTCACTCCTACCCACCCCTCATACCCTTTTCCTTTCCTAAAAAGACCCTCCACACGGCATCCCTAAAGATGAAATAGGCCCTGAGGGAATTTTTATCCTCAGGACTTCCTGTGTGGAGCTAATGTAAAAAAATTTCCAATATATTAAATAGCTTTGTAGATTATACAAAGAATTCTTCTAAATCAAATCCGCATAGTGTTACTGTTAAATTAAAGTTTTTTTTTTATACTTTCGATGCATAGAGTTCTTTTCGAGATTTATCTACTGGCTGGTTTATTTTTTTTTTTGTAGTGTACTTATCCTACTTTATATATATATATTTATTTTGCCACTAGCCTGAAATTTCTTAACAAATACTTCAAAATGCCAATGTTTTCAATCCATAACATATTTTTTCTTGTTTTATAGGCCCTGGCGATGGTGGAGGAAGAATGCAGGAGATACCGCCCTACCAAGAACTACCTGGAGCAATTGCCTCCATCTTCAATCGCCCCATCCTCCGCCACATTTGAGACACCTCTATTGAGGAGAGAATTGGAAAGACTAAATGCGAGATTACCGCCCGAACCTCTCTCCATGAAAAGGTTACTATTTCTTTCATCTTAAATTTTACTATAATATCATTGCAATCAGTTTCATTAAATCTTATTTTCACCTAGCAACCAGGAAGACTTCACCCCTCAACATATGTCATTTTGTTTATGTATTGCTGAAATTACAGTTGCTCTTCAGTGGAAAAGTTATTATTGTCAGTGTATCATTTGCAAAATTTTGTTTGAAGGTATGAACTCCCTCCTCCAGTGGCAGGAAGGCTGAGCGATGCCTTGGCCTGGAACGAAGCAGTGGACAATTCACATGCACAGCTTGAACACCAAGCCACCAGGTTTGAGTTTTAAATTTTACAGTTCTCTTACTAAAACTTTTTATTTCTTAATCATTTTCATGGCAAATGAAATGTCATCTGACCAAAAAGTTTAAGGACCGGCCACCGTGTGGCGCTATCGGTCAACCGATTAGAATTTTTTTTTTTTTGTTAGGTTACCACATCTGTCATTTGACACTTCCCTCCAAATTTCAGCTTCATAGCTTGACATTTGTTTAAGCTACGCTGTAATGGGAACATCTGCCTTTCTGCATGTTTTTTTTTTTTTTTTAAGTTTAAAAATTTCACCAATTTTGCACCACGATAATGCACTGTCGCACAATGCGATCTTTATCCTCGAGTTTTTGACCACAAACAGCATGAATACTATCCAGCAGCCTTCGAATTCCCCTGATTTGGCTTCCTGCGACTTTTTCCTGTTCAACCGACTTAAAAAACCGCTTCGCGGAACGCGTTATTACGCAGTGTCTTGAAAAAATCTAAAACGGCTCTGATGGACATGCCGAAAATTGAGAACCAGCAGTGTTTAGAAGATTGGATCAAGTGTGTTGCAGTCGATGAGGAGTGCTTTCAAGGGGATCGATTTTCATGAATAAACTTATATTTTCAATTTTATGAATAAAGTCGTAAAACTTTTTGATCAAGGCAATAATGTACCTATTCCGATCTTTAATTTAATCTCCATGAAAGACCTACTAAAGTTTCTAGTCAGAATCATATAATATTATCTCCTTCTAGAGTTATGAATCTGGAACTCCAGTTGGACTACGCCTGTGAGACATGGCGAGCATACTTAGAAGTCATCAATAAAATGGTATCTGGGGCACAAGGAAGACTTGCAGTTCTAAGGTAAGATAAATTATTGTTTCTCAATAATATTCCACCGCCTTTTCATAGTCAATTTGACAGCCACCTCTGGTCCGGAGCCCCAAAATACCCCTTGACTTTGTAGAAACAGATTCCCTTCCCTTTAATAGATTCTCCTATCAAGTAAAGTATTCCCTCGTGTTGGAGAGGGTTCAGAAGAAATTTCTGAGATTTCTTTACCTGAGGAAGTATGGTTACTACCCGTGGCTCTACCCTACCAACTTTTTCTTGGGCATGCTTGGTATGAACCATCTACGGGTCAGAAGGGATATGTTGATTGTAACACATTTCTTCAGACTGATTTGTGGAAGGTTCGAAAACTCGGCTATCATGGAGACCATTAGTTTCTATGTTCCCGATGGTTATCTCTGTCACCGGCAGCATAGACTGTTTTATCTCCCGGCTTGCAGAACTAACTTGCCAATGGTTATGCCAGTCGGGAGAGCTGTCTTGTTGTTAAATAGAATTACTTCGAATATCGATATGTTTAACATCAATGAAGCACAATTCAGATGACAAGCTTTATTGCTGTTAATATGATTGTGCTTCATTGATGTATAAATTGCTTAAATCTGTTTGAATCTTAATTTTTTATCTCTTTTAAAACGGTTTGAAATTTTAATTTTGTAATGTTTTAAAAATGAATAAATTGAATTGAACTGAACAAACGGATTGCAATCTTTAGACTTTAGAGCACTGGCATCGGGTGGTAATGTTGCCCTTGTTTTACCGGTATTTCTATGCAAGATGTTCTTAGGATCTAGCATCATTTATACCTTTTACTCCAGTGCAGTCAGGAAACACCAAAGCCAGTTGACATTTGTCAACGAGAATATGTTGTTTTTACAACTCATTTTTGAGTTCAACGCTCAGCTACGGAATGATTTGTCGGCCACTCTGTTTGCTCCCTTCTACAACATGGATCTATTTTTTTTTTTTTTATTAATAATTTTTTTGGTACATACATTGGTATAATTTTACAATACTTAAAGGCATTTTTTATGTATAAACATTTAAAAATTAAAGAATAAAATAATAAGCAGATTAACCAAAAAAATCCCACATAGGCATCGCCTGTTCGTGGGTATACTTGTGTGTTTTTAAAACGGTTTTTGACTCATATACATACATTATCTTTGTAGATATTAAAAAGCATAAAATTAAATAAACAAAAAAAAAAAAAAAAATTAGTGTAATGAATTACAATTCAAACAAGATGTTAATAAAGATTAAAAAAATTTAACTTACATCAGGTCAGATGTTATAGCAAGTAAATGTTTGTATCAATGGTATTCATCCAAGACTTTATTACATTTTTATATTTCCTGAAGGAGGATATATTTTTACATTCATATTCATATTCAAGACATAGGTTCACTCCTTCCTTTCTTCAAAAGGACAAGTGATCCATTCTTGGTAGATGTGAAACTAGTTAGTTCTAAACTGTTAATTCCAGGAAAGAAACAGCGGCAGTGAACTGGGAGCGCAAGTCAGTCCAGACGGCCATCGGCTCCAAGCTACGAGGATTGGAGCAGGCCTGGGTGCAGCTGGTGTCTCACAACTACTCCCTGGAGAGAGCCATCGCTGAGCTGGAGAATGAGCTCACCGAGGCGCAGAGCAAGAGCAAGGAGGATTCCAGGAGAGAGTCACAGGTAATTCTAATAATTTCATTAAAACAGTTATTATTTTTAATTGGTAAACTAATGTTTAGGACAAGATTTTTATCACCAAAGGGTAACAATTATTATAAGCAATAATTATTAGCCTGAAACACTCATCAACATTGAAAAATCTCCCGAAAAAAGATAAATGCCGCCGACGGGACTTGAACCCGCGTCCTTCTGATATCCGGTCAACTGCTCAAGTCCCGTCGGCGGCATTTATCTTTTCTCAGGAGATTTTTTCAATGTTGATGAGTGTTTCAGGCTAATAATTATTGCTTATAATAATCATTAAAACAGTCCTGAAAATATTATATTTTAATATACACACGAAAAAGCAATAATAATGGGTATAAGATATTATTATTACAATAAACGCCCGGGTTGCCGGCATTTAAAAAAAAAAATAATAATAATAATAAAAGTTTTCACTTTTTTTTTTTATTTAGGCAATTTACCCTAAAAAGAGTGCTTTGTGTTTTCACTTTAAGTTCTTTGAATTTTTTAATTTTTTTTCAAAATTTGCTAATTATTTCCATACCCTTCGTATTTGAATTCTCAATTATAAATTGTCTAAAAAATCTTTCAAACATAAAATTTTATTAGTTATTCATTTCAATATACAAATATTATTCAAATATTATACTGTGCATTTATTTTATCATATTATTTGATCAATATTATGTAAGGAGTCGTTTAGGAGTAATTTTAAGAATAACAAATGACCACCGAATATTAAATTTATAGCAAAGCGTACTTGAAGTGAAATAGCACAAAACTGCACTGTACAGATGTCGGTGACACTTTACTATACTATTAATGGTTCATGGCCCATCCCCCTTGTTTCTGTTATCCGTGGTACGGTTATGCTCAAAATCCCACATAGTAAGAAAGATGTGATGCCTTATTTCTTGACTGATAGACCATCATTCTCGTCAGTTTTAAAGATAAATATAAAAAGCTATAAGATAGATATAACCTGATTTTTATTTATTTATTTCAGGCTGTTTTACCAGTAGAAACCAACAACACTGAGAAGATGGCCTCCAGAAGTTACACAGAAGACTTGCCTGTTCAAGAACCAGCAAGAAAGAGGGAGAGATTGAGGAAGGTGGAACAGAGAGAGGACAGTGAAGAGGAGGGTGACGAAGATGAAAATGAACCATCGAGAAAAAAGAAATCAGTCCCACAACAAGACATGTTCGCTGAATAGTACTTCTAGAAATTCTTTAGGAAAACGGATGATTAACATTTATTATTTTCTTCTTGGCCCTTCTTAATAAAATTCTGAAAACTATGTCTTTTTTATTTTCTTCCAGCGTACATGTAGAAACATATATTGACGGTCCCGAAGAACAATGTCGGATGTGTGATTTTGTAGTTTTGCAGTAGAACAGTTTAAAGTTTCATTTCTGCATTTTTACTGTTTTCGAGATCAAAAAATATAGTGTTACATATTTTGCATTTCAAATGGGGATAAAAACAAGCCAACAAAACGAGTTTCAACTTTAAGCAGGCCTGACATTCTTTGGGACTGTAGATATATATTTTCGTCTGGGACTAAAAACTTACGATTAATTTTTTTAAAGACAATTATAATAACCAATACATATTTTGAGTAATTTTATTCTTTGAACGTGTTCATTCCTTAAAAAATATTACAATGTTAACCTCTCAGGCCTCGGGCCTATTTGTTGGAAGGCCAAAATATTTCCGCTTTCCAATAAAATCCAAATAAATGGAATATTTCTGAACACATCCAAAAACTAAAAACTGTTTTTGAAAGCTGATGAAATACGCTTTCAAATTTAATTACTCGAAATTTAATTTTTTTTAATGCAAACAAAAGAAAGTTTTAAAAATCGCTAACCTTACGTTTTTTCTACCTAAAATTACCGATAAAGAGAAAAATAAAAATATGTTAAGACATATTTTATTAGGCAAATGTATTTATACATGTTATCGTCAACTTACTTTTTTGATTAATTTCATGTAAAATTTTTTTTATAAAAATTCCCAAAATTTCCTAATTTTTTTTCAAATTGCAAGCAGAAACTTTGGTTTCATAAAGGTGTACATTTTAATTATTTTGCGGTAACTTTTAGATTTGAATATAAAGCGTGGTGTTTTCTCCTACTAACATTGTTTAGATCAGTGGTTCCCAAAACTCTTTTGGCCCACGGACCCCGGGGCGGATAGCACAACGGAGGGAGTGGAATGGGATATAGGGTGAGGCGAAACATTCCGCCCCATCCCATCTCAATACAACCCCCCCCGATGTAACTTCCATGTGAATAAAAATGTGTCAAAACCTTGCCGCGGACCCCCAAATCAATTTTTATTTTCGGCGGACCCCCTGAATGATCCTGGGGACCCCTGGGAGTCTGTACGGACCACTTTGGGAACCACTGGTTTAGATCATAACCATGATAGCAAGGGAGACGACGATTTCCATGAGACCTATATGAGTTGTTAATTAGCCCGAGGGGTTAATGGAAAATGTTGAACTATGTAGCAATTTTAAGATACACAAATAAAAATATTAATGAAATAAAAGTGGTGGAAACTGGATATGAAAGGTAATCAATTAATAAGAAAGAAAACAATTATTTTGTAATACAACATACATTTTAAAACAAATACTTTTGCATATAAAAACATATGAGGGTGGAACTACAATAAATCACAATAATTAATATTATTTATTACAACTACATTATTCATCATACCCTTACTTCTAATTCTTTAAAGTAAGACTCTCTGCATTGCTCGACTGCTTGCTCGCGAAGGACATGAGGATTTGTCTTTTGATCTCAAAGGCAATGACGGCCAGTGCTGTGCCGCTGTTCAAACTGTCCACTCCTCGGATGGTGGGCACGTTCACACGGAGACCAGACCTTTTGTTAGCAAACCTAAAATATTGTTTTTAGTTATTCATCTTAGGTTAATAATATTATTACTCTGATAATCTTCAAGCTATTCATTTCATCTAAACATATTGCATTATGTATTACAATCCATCAAAACTCGCCTGTGAATCGAATTTTGGCTGTAAATTTGGGAACAACATTCACAAAAAATAGATCTAGATATTTACATATGTATATTTTTGAATGGGTGGACAACACAATTTAACCTGCACCATCAGAATCTAAACCCAAGGGCCCGTTCCCACTTCTCTAATGCCGTAGAGAACATATGGAGCTGCTCACACAAGTCCGAAACGATTAAAAAACGGATCCAGCACGTTTTGTCAGATGGATGGCCAGTGCAGCATTTAAAAATCGTGTTGGAACCCTCTCGCTCACAGGTTTGTAAGAAGCTATTCACACTTACCGCTTTGTCATTCCGGCGTGAGCCCTACAACATCCCCAAGACCCCTCAACTCACCCGCTCTCAGTCGCAAGGAAGCATGCACGCAGCTTCAAGTGATCATCCTATTTTTTATCGTTCCATTTTTTAAACGTAAGTGTTAACAGGGCGTCCAATATTCGATTTTTTATCGTTCCATTTTTTAAACGGAGGTGTGAACAGGCCGTCCGATGATGGTTTTTTGCTGTCCGATTTTTAAACGGAAGTTGGAACGGGCCCTAAGGTGAAGCACTTTGTAAAGGACCTTGAAATTTAAAGGAAATTACCTGCTCCTTGCACTTATGGCGATAAGATTAAAATTACAATTAACTTATGCTTACAAATTATGCTAAAAAAATAGTGCCAAAAAGTATATTTTATTTTATTTTGTGAAGCTCAGGCAGAAATATTAATATATTTTCGGTCATACTCTACAGGACTTAATTTTACAAAGTGTAAAACCAAATCTGAAAACAGGTTTGCTACCGGGGAATTTGACACTTCAAATGATTTTTTCAGACCAGATACTTTATTTTTTTTTCCAGGCTTACAAAAAAACCGGAAAAAATTGCCAGTTAAAAACAAGGCCAAAGTGACTTCCACTTGCAGTATGTATTTGATTAAAAAATGTATAATAATTTTAGGCGATAAAATTTTCAAATAAAAAAATTCCACAGTTCAATAATTTTCATTTTCAAGATCGCATATCATCCCATCACCTTAAAAGTCTTAATTGCTACAACACACATACAACCTAATAACCGACTTAACTAACCTGTAACAAGATTCACTGATGCCCATGGTCTCTCCTCCGATGACCAGAGTGGTCGAAGATAACTTTGAATAGTCCACGGAGTAGTACGGGAGCACAGGAATAGTCAAGGGCAATAATAGGTCTTCATTATCTTCCTGCCCTTCCTCCTCATTTTGTCTCTTATTCACTGTGAATTTATCCATGAGATTTTCATTAGAGTTGTTGTCAGCGATGAACACGGAGCTGTTACTGCCTATCTTTTGTTCAATCTGACTCCAAGCTACGTCGGTCTCTATGGGAAGACGGAAATGGGCACCGGCGGCACTTCGTAATACCTTGCTATCCCAAATGTCAGCGCAACCTGAAATAATTAACAGCACACTCCACATTGTTTACTGAATGGTTTGGTTAAATCCATAACTTCGAATTAGGGTGAGTGCACCGGTAAAGGCCCTATCATTACTTTTGATCCGAATGTTTACATTATTTTTGAAAAAATATTTGTGGATAACATTTTTTTATGCTATATGGAAGAATGTTGTAAAGTCTTGTTGCAAGGTACCTAAAGTTTCGTTGACCAAAAGAGTACGAGTTACAGGAATTTGGAGTACATCTTTGTTGCTGTTTTGATTACAGCGAGTATTACATATGTTAAAAACATGTCGATTTGTAATGATGAAAGATGTAACAAGGGTTCAAACAACTAAACCTTAACATTGACGCAGATGGCGAACCTCCAAAGGTTTAATACATTAGAATTTAATAAAAAAATGTGTAATGAAATTGAGGCAGGTACTTTCTTGGTAGATTTTCTTAACCACTCGGAACATTAGAGCGTCAAAAGACACGAATATAATAATAGAGGTCAAGACATTAGAGCGTCTTTTGACGTAAACGCGCAAGATTTTACAAAAATTGATTTATTTCCATCACTAGTATACGAATTACCATGAAATAAAAAATGGAATATCGATAATGAACAACGCTACGCGTCTGTATTCAAAAATATCTATGGAATGTAGAGATTAATTATCTGAGCCGAATGGAACCTCCATCTTATTTGATTGTCATTTGTTTACTAAGACATTGTTAGTTTTTTATTAAAATATTTTTGTATGAAATGGTAAAAAAGTGAGGTGAAAAAATTGTTTATTATACATTTATACAATAGAATAAGTGTTTTTTTTTTTTACATAATCTGTGATTTTAGTACCGTTTTCACATAAAACATCACGTGGATCATTTTAACAATTTTTTTATGTTTGCATTATAAATTTTAATATTTACAAATGTTAATATTTATTTGTAATAATAAAATTTGAAAGTTTATTTCATAACCTTTCAAAAACAGTTTTTAGTATTCGGCTACGTTCAGAAATGTTTCATTTATAGAGCTGTAATTGTGAAGCGGAAATAACACAAAGTTTTTATAATCTGACAGTTCGTTTAAGACAAAAAACTTGCACAATGGCAAGTTTAGAGTGGTTAATTACTTGAATATAATGTTCCATTTTAAATAGTCGTCTTTTAATCCCAATCTGAACAGGACATACAGCGGGACAAATATAAGTCTGCGAAACAGGAGGGCGCTGTGGTCTATGACTAGGTGTGGTTGCCAGATTAAAATATTAGATAAAGCGTTAGTTCACGTTTACGCCATAGCCAACTTACATTTGTAGTTGTGTATGAGACGTCAAATTGGTTAGATCTTAAGTTCTAGAGTAATGAGTTGTAAAAATGATGTATGTAATAATAAATTGTGTTAATAATATAAAATTTTAGTTTTTATCCAAATAACCGTATATGTCAGCATGCAACAAAACATAGTGGGAAAATATATTATTATGTAAGTACCTATAGTAAGCATAACACTTTGGCAGCCGACTCCAAGAGCTGTTCTTAAAATGGAGCCCAGGTTTCCAGGTTCTCTGATGTTGTCGCATATCACATTTATGGGCAGAACTTCATTAGAAGCTTTGATTTTGTGTGAATTTGGTGTTTTGAAGATACCTGAAAAATTTACGTGAGAAATAATAATACAGAAACCTACATAGAAATCCACAATACATGTTACAATTTGAAAAAAAGAAAAGATGACTCTGAACGGTCAACAATTTGAGAGGCGGGTATGGTACCGTCGAACGGTATGGTACCCGGAAACCATTTATTGCATAACTAAATATTAAAATAAAATAAATTGCATAACTAAATATTAAATATTAAATACTAAATATTCTAAAAATACACACACTAGAAGACAGACGTAAAATAAACGACTTGACATTTTTATTCAAAATACTTAACTCTAAATTCGACTGTTGCGAACTCCTACAACTCATAAACTTACGAATACCGACAGTAACCACACGACAAAATACCCTATTCTACTGCAGCATTCATAAGCGGAATTACATTGCCCACTCTCCGATACAAAGATTTCACACTATGGGAAATCAGTACTTAAGTGATGTTGACATATTCAACATCAACTTGGCGAATTTTGTGGATTTTGTAAAAAACTTATTCCATAACTATTCCTAAACATATATGTATTTTTGTAAACTTATCAAATCACTGTATTTTTGTATTTTTGTGACTTGTGTGCATTTTTATTTAATTTTATTCTTATCATTTCTCTATCTGTTTAAAAATCATCTGTCATCTGTCTATGTGTTTAAAAATCATCTGTCATAAACAAATTGTACTACTGTAAAAGCCCTCTGGGCGTTGAATAAATAAATAAATAAATAAATAAATAAATAAATAAATAACCAACACCTCTGCCATAGGTCACCCCAAGTGGTTCGCTACATTTGGTGACTTGGCAGGGGTGCCCGGGTTCATGGGGTGAGGTTTGTCCAGATCTTGGTGGCGGATGCGTCTGCCCAGACAGCTGCATGGCAAGCCGGATCGGGAGAGGGTGGTTGAGTGAGTCCCTTTGACTTCTCCAGCCATACTCTCTCGAAACATCACCTTGCACCGCAGTGGGAGGGATGGATTCATACCTCCGTCACTCCTGGACACACTGACCCCAGATTCCTACCCACCCCTAATATTGTTTTTCATCCCAGAACTTCCTCTCCTTCCTTTCCTAAAAAGATCCTCCTGAGGATAATTATGACACAACAATAAAACGTGCAACAAATAACAATTTATTCCCCCCCCTCCCCTATCCTCAGTGGGCTTGGTAGAGACAGTCGATATTCTATGTTGTTCTGATGACATAATAGTAGTCTTTGGGAAGGAAATAGGATTCCGCCAACATTCAATAGGCCACTTGCATGGATTTCATAACGACTTAGAAAAAATCGTGTGGATAGATTTTTTTTTTACTAAGATTATGAAATTTTTTTTTAGAAATGTTTAGTTTTTTTTATTTTTAAATAAATAAATCAATTATTTGAGCTCGTGATGTCACTACATGAAAATGTCCTGTCTCCGATTATGTTCTATTAATTTTGTAAAATTCCACACTGATTTTTTTTTATATGGCAACACTTTGATTTCTGGCGAATTTTTGAATTTGACGTTTAATGTTCACTAGATTTATTGTTTGTTCTCTGGGAACTTATCCTTTGGTTTGATGATTTGATGAAGATGGCGGTGTTTTTACAGATGTTACGAAGAGAACCAAATACAATTAATTTACATTCGTGTGGAAAACGTTCTTTTTTTAAAATAATTTTAGGCTGTGTAATTATCATTTTTTCGCACCCATAAAATTATGTCCCGTCTTTCCGGTTTATAAAAAATGGTCCGATTTTTCGGATTGAAATTTTCAAAAAATCGCCAGGGTGTCAAAATACGATAAAAAAAAAAAAAAAACGGAATGTCTTAGAATATTTACGGAAAAAAATTTAAAAAAATATGATGCAAGTGGCCTGTAAACCGTTTAGGGTTTCGTGGCCACAATTGGCCAACATGGCCACATTGACACAACGGTCAACAAACAAATTTGATATTTTGGCAAATGGTGAAGTTTACATACCAACTATACCAGGGCTGGTCTCCAGATTGGACCACATCTGCATCTCCTTGTAGGGCATCTTGCAGATACGGGGGCCGGCGCGCGGCATGAAGGGCTGCACCCGCTCCAGGTCACTGATGCGGCTGAACAGCAGCATCTGCAGCTCGCAGCCCGCCTGCAGACCCTCGGCCACCAGGCGCCAGCCCTCCAGCATCACCTGGCCGCAGCGCCCTCGCATCTTGCGGGACTTTAACTTGATTATGAGATTGCTGGAAGATATCCAAACAAAACGTCCCTGAGTCAAATTAATAGAGTTTGCATAATAGCCATGTTTAGGTGATTTTTATTAATTTATTTTCAACTTCCCACAATCAGCTAATATTCTTAGTTGCTAATTGATTAAGCTTCTAACGAATAACAAAACAACATTCCTCTCGTGGAATATTATAGATAATGTTTTGTACAATGTAGTCTGCATTTAAACTAGGGATGTTATGGATGTGCAGTTTCGGATCTGGATACGGATACGGATATAGGAATAATATTATACCGGTTTCGGATACGGTTACGGATATGAAATTATTTCGGATTATCCGCTAGTTTTGGATAATTTCGGTTACGGATATTAGAATTTTAAAATTATAAAAGTAAAATACAAATGGCAAGATTTGACTTTTATTTCTAGTCTATATTATCATTTGTTTTTACAATCAGTCACGCGCGGCTTTTATGACAAATGACGGCTCGGCCATGTCATTTAGACTCTGCCTTTATCCGAAACTATCCGAAACTTTTATATCGGTTTCGGTTAAGGATATGGATATATTTTTATTTCAGATATCCGATAGTTTTGGATACAGTTACGGATCTCCATAACATCCCTAATTTAAACACCATTTTAAATTGTTTTCTAAAAATTGAACATCCGTTTACACATTAAAATTTTAGATGTAAAATTGAAAAATATGTGACGACACACTAGAGGGGAGGGGGTCTCACAAATGTGACGATGTGTGGCAGGGACGGGAGGGGTTAAAAAAATCATGAAATTCGTGTAAGTATTTTATGGATGGCCCCTAAGGGAAAAGTAGGATAATTTCAGTAACTAACATACGGAATTCACATGTTTATAAAGTTTACGATATTTAAATTTCTTTTTTATAAAACCTAAAAATATGAGATAAACTGTGAAATAAAAGTGGATTCATTGGCTTTAAACCAGTAAAGCGGGAATCAGACGCTTCACTCGGGCGAATGTTCATTTTTATTTCATTCCGTGATCACACAGCACTACAGGAATGAACATTTACTCGTTCATTCCAAAGAAGCCATGCGTGTTAAAATTAGTTTGGTTTGTGATTTTTGATCGAAGAATTGACTAAAAAGAAACAAAAATAAATGCCGAGGGTGGTGGGTGCGGTTATGGATTTTAAAGAGAAACGTGTTGGGAGCTTCAGATACATTGTTGGGAAAGTTAGCGGAACAAGACCCTGAATCATACTTCAATCATCTTCAAATGGATAAAAGTCCATCATCCACCTCCGTCATTAGGCTGTATTTTACACAATTTTGCTGACACAAATAATTAAAAAGACATGTAGTTTTGTCTGATAAACCTTTTTTATGTCACAATAACACATTTTTAATTACTTTTTTATTTTATTTTACCTACAGATTAATAATTTTACATACATTTAAAAAAAAAATGTTAAAACCCATCATGTCACATCACGCATAAATAACCCCTCAGGCCTACCAACATAACAAAATGGCCGTAAATTGATGCTGTCTCGTATGCGAAAGTAAATTTTCATTTTCTGCAATTGAAATTTTGAATGCACCATTTTCCATCGCCCCGAATGCAAAAAGTTGTCTTTTATATTAAGGTGAATCTAAAGGTTTTTTTCAAAAACATATTGATATTAAAGGTGTCCAGTTCGATCAAAAGTTTACCTATAATTTTGTTGCAATAAGAAGTTTTTTTATAAGAAAGACAAACATTCCTTACTTTTGAATAACCTGACAATATTTGAAAATCTCCTACTACCACCACAGTAAGCAGAAAATGTTTCTTGTGTCGTGATAGATGACATCGGTAGAGTTTTGTTGATCACTTGGTAATATTAGACACCTCGCAAAACTTAAAATATTTATTGTTATATGTAAATACCTATTTTAATTGTAAATCTCTAATTTTAAGTCACATTTGTAAATATATATGTATGTCACTAGTTTTCAATCAGTAGTAATAAGTCTTAGTCGTAAGTCACTAGCTATGTACATATAAAGTCTTAAATGTAAGTACCTAGTTATAATTTTGAATCTTAGTTGTAAGCCTATCGTATTAATTTTATTGGTAATTTTTGGATAGGGCCTGACACGCTTATTATGAATATTTTTTAGAAAAAAACTTTAGATTCGCCTTAATTACTATAAGTGGAAACTTTCTGCATTCCGGGAGGCGGAAAATTATGCATTTTAATTTTCAATTGCGTAAACCCAAAATTCACTTCGCGAAGCGACCGGCGACTGTCAGCGGGCATTAGGTACGTCACTGTTATGTTGGTATCCCTGATGCATTAACAAGAGCTAAATACGACCGTAGCCATCTTCGTGGGATATAAAAAGAGGCGCGGAATTATGAAAACAAAACAGAATTATAATATTAACAAACCTCTATTCGTATATTATATTATGTATATTTATTATTACCATAAAATAACGATTAGCTAGAAGTTACGTAAAATAAAAACAAAACGTGCGCATTAGGTAAGCACTACTTTGACGAAATTCTAAAAAAAAAAACGCCACGTTTTTTTTTTTACTTAAAAAATTTTTTTTCAATGTAAAAATAAAATTTTCAATGTAAAAAAACTTGCCTAAAGGCCTTTATTCATTTTATTTTCAGAATTTCGTCAAAGTAGTGCTTACCTAATGCGCACGTTTTGTTTTTATTTTACGTAACTTCTAGCTATTATTATAACTAACTAACTAACTAACCATCACACCGTTTCCCCGCAGGGGTAGGCAGAGAGGACGGACCGCCAAACAACTCGGTCTTGGCACACACTCTTTGCCTCACTCACATTCATACATCGTCTCATACATTCTCTTCTATTATTCTGACTTTTGACATGGCCCGACTCAAGTATCTGATTCACTTGATCGTGCCATGTCTTCCTCGGACGTCCACGACTTCTTCTACCATTCACATTTGCGTCGTATATTCTTCTTACACTGCTTTCTTCGTTCATTCGCTCTACATGCCCAAACCATCTGAGGGTCCCTTTCTTAATCTTACTCATTATGCATACATCAGCCTTACATTCTTTGCGGATATCCACATTTCTCACACGATCATACATTGTTTTAACACACATACGCCTCAGGGATCTCATTTCAACAGCATTCAGTTTACTTTCATCCTTCCTCTGCCAGTTCCATGCCTCACTGCCATACATCAGGGTAGGTACCAGGACTCCATTGTGGACTGCTAGTTTCGCTTCTTTTGACAGTTTTTTATTAGCGCCAACGGCATTCAGTCCTCCATTAATGGAGTTACCAGCATTCACCCTTCTTTCAATATCCCTATCAGCCTTCCCATCTCTCGTAAACACACTACCCAGATACACAAACTCATCCACCTGCTCCAAGTATTCATCATTCACAACTATATTGCATACTGTTTTCGTACTCTCTCTTTCAAACACCATGACTTTAGACTTACTTACATTCATCATTAACTCATTCTTCATACATACTTTGTACGGGACAGGCACTGTAGTCGCCAGCCGCACAGACGATGAAGTGGGAAGTTGCCGGCTGGCCGCTTCGACACCTAGGGAGAAAGTGAGGAAAAAATGTAGGGAGAGGGAAAAGTGGGGAGATTTCAGGAAAATTGGGTAAATGTAGGGAGAAAGGTAGATGGCAAGAGGGGGCGGAAGGGGGGTAGAGGTAGAGGGGAAGTAGAGGGGAAGAAGGGAGGTAGAGGGGAAATTTGCGCGATCGACCAATTTATTGTAATGCTTTCTTCTTGGAGGGCGGTCCAACCAGGGCGGAGAAGAAGAAGTCCAAGTTTTCCAGGGGTAGATCGGAGAAGGCAGAAGAGAAGGCGAGATGTTGCTGAAGCGGTGAGATCTGGAACTCTGACTAATTTGGCGAAAGATCGGCCTATTTAACGGGCTTAGTGACGGGAGGCTGCCCGTACTATCCCTTTGTTCACATCTCGTGAGATGAAATTCTCGGAATTTAGATGAAATTCTTGGAATTGTCATTCTCTAGAGTTGAATGCGCCACTGCGTTCGTTCCGACGTTGCGGAACGAAGCAAAGAACGCCTCAGCGTTCAATCTCGACCTACTCTCTACGCTTCTCCGATTATCGTTTATTATGTGAGTTTGCACATTTTACATTTTATATTTTACATAGGGTATGAACAGTCTGCACAAATTGGAATTATTTTATATTTATGCAAAACTGTTATACGAATACATAGGTTGCATAAATTCGAATTTGTGCAAGTGTTTATAAAGGTAAAAATACATAGGTTGCACAAATTTGAATTTATGCAAGTGTAAATAATAGAGATCTGCACAAATTGGACCCGTGCGAAGGTTTGTATAGGAACGGCTTCGCACAGATCGAATTTGTGCAAAGGAAAAAGTCAATTTAAATAATTTAAATAGTGTAGGTATGTACACTGAGGGTTGGGGTCAAGCTTCATTTTTTGTCTTAGGCTGACTGCCTGACCCCGTAAATATTTTTATTCTTTCATAAATATTACATTAAATTACGCATGAAATTAAACTACAATTAATCTTAAATACGTCCGGTACATCCTCCCCCCGGTGCAGTCACGGCTGCGCCTAGCTGTCAGGACATACAGGTCGGCGGGATCCTCGAAGTCCGGTTCCCTTGGGCTGTTTGGTCCTTGGTCCGGCTGCGGTCGAGGTTGGTACTGGTGCGGGTGCCGGGATGAGGAGGGCCAGTTTTACAGCAGGACGGGTGTAAGTTCCCGTGGCTGTCTGGACTCGGGCGGTCCTCACTTGGCCGTCAGCAGCAGGGATGGCCTCGATGATACGCCCGCGCGGCCAACTGTTGCGTGGTAGCGCGGGGTCCATGATGAGCACCAGGTCACCGACCTTGAGGGGTTCAGTCGGGTGGTGCCATTTCTGTCGGGCACCCAAGGTGGGGAGGTATTCACGGAGCCACCGCCTCCAGAACATATCCGCCAGTTGTTGGCTGATACGCCACTGTCGTCGGAGACATACCTCCTCCTCCTTGTTGTCGTAGAGCGACAGATGCGGGCGGCCTCCTGCAGATCCCATGAGGAAGTGGTTGGGGGTCAAGGGCTCTTCGTCCCGCGGGTCGACAGAGATATGAGTCAGTGGCCGACTATTGACCACAAACTCAGCCTCTGCCAGTGCTGTGCGCAGGGTTTCCTCCCTTGGCGCCCTTTCCTTTAGTGTGGCGCTCAGGGCCAGCTTGACCGAGCGGACCAACCTTTCCCAGGCTCCCCCCATATGAGGACTGAGGGGGGTGTTGAAGCGCCACTCGATGCCCTTGGTGGCCATGGCATCCGTCATCCTGGCATCCTGCTGTAGGTATTCCACGGCATTCCGGATCTCCGTGTCAGCACCACGGAAGTTTGTCCCATTGTCCGAGTACAGCACCGCGGGTTGACCTCTTCGGGCAGTCATCCGTTGCAGCGCCATGATGGCTGAGTCGGCAGACAGTGAGGTCGTCAGTTCTAGATGGATGGCGCGGGTGGAGAGGCAGGTAAAAAGGGCTCCATAGCGCTTCTCTCGGTGTCTGCCAACTGTGACCTCCATCGGCCCGAAGTAGTCTAGCCCGCAGTTTGTAAAGGCCGGGACATGGTGTTCCACGCGAGACGGCGGCAGTATTCCCATCTGTGGTGGAGCGGGCTTGCTCCGTCGTATGTGACAGGTGGGGCAGTCATGATTTATCTTCCTGCTGACGGTGCGGAGTCGCAGGATGAAGAAACTGCATCGGATTTCGGCAACGGTTTTCTCCGTGCTTGGATGGTCTGCCTTCTCGTGGTAGTGGCGGATCAGCAGCCGGGCATATGGGTCTGCGCCATCCAAGATCACGGGAGTCTTCGCCACGCTGGTTGTTCCGGTGAGGTTCCTCAACCGCGAGCCCATCCGCAAAACGTCATCAGGTCCGAGGAAGGGGGCCAGACTGATCAGGCGACTGGCGGCAGGTAGCGCCTGGCCGAGCCTAATGGTGTGCAGGTCGGTGGAGAAGGCGTCTTCTTGGGACCTCCTCACCCATCTGCGCTCGGCCTCCCTCAGCTCCTCCGCGCGTAGCGTGAACTCGGCGGGTCGGTTCGGGCCCATCCGACAGCGCCTGATAAACCGCAGCATCCACGCTGTAGCGCGGATCAGCCGGTACCAGGAAGAGAACCTTTCGACCAGAGGCAGCGCCTCTCCGGCCGTGGTGATGTGGCCGACGAAGTGCTGAGGTCTGGTCTCGAGGGTCTGGTCATCTGGCTTGGTGAGGGTCCGCTCCTTAGGCCAGTCGCTCTCCGGTGTGGTGAGGAAAGCGGGGCCGCAAAACCATCTTCCCTGGAGTGACAGGTCGGGCAGCTCCAAGTCCCGGGTGCCGATGTCGGCCGGGTTCTGCTTGGTGGGAACCCACCTCCAGTTGGCTATGGAGGTGAGTTCGTCTATCTCGCCCAACCTGTTGGACACGAACGCAGAGTAGGTGCGCGGGTCCGTGCGCAACCAGCACAGCACCGTGGTCGAGTCCGTCCAGAAGATGGTTGCAGCTATCCTTGCTTGGCTCTCCAACCGGATGGTTCTGGCCAATCTGGCCGCCATGAGGGCGGATTGCAGCTCAAGGCGGGGTATGGAGAGCGGCTTAAGCGGCGCCACCTTGCATTTACTTGAAACGAAGGTGGTTTGTAGAGCGCCCTGCACCTCCTCCACGAAGTAGGCAACGGCACAGCAGGCTTGCTCCGAGGCGTCGCAGAAGAGATGCAGGGTCACGCCGCTCGTCTTCCGTTGGAGTGACTGCCGCGGGATGGAGACGCTGCTTTCCTGGAGCAGGCTCATCCAGTCTCTCCAACGTTCGGCGTGTTCCGGGGTGATGAGATCATCCCAGCCGACCGTCGAACGCCACACGGCTTGCAGCAGGATCTTCGACCGTATAGTGAGGCAGGCGACGAAGCCCACCGGGTCGAAAATCTTCATGACAATGGAGAGTAGCTGCCGCTTTGTAGGCCGCGTGGCTTCTTCGGGGCTGACCGTTTCAAGGAAGGAGTATAAGAAACGGTCGGTGGATGGGTCCCACACCAGCCCTAGGACCCTCTCAGTCTCGCTGCACCCGCTGTTAATGGCTACCGTGGAGGTAGCGCGGTCACCAGGGGGTACTCCAGCTAGCGCGTCCTGGCTGTTTGAGGCCCAGTTTGTAAGGTGGAACCCTCCCTTTGCAAGGAGGGCCCTTACGTCGCGGACTAGGGCAGCAGCGTCGTCAGGGTTTTCCACAGCGTCCAGGTAGTCGTCCATGTAAAACCGTGAACGAATGGCTGCTGCGGCGGCCGGGTACTGGTCTTCGTACTGCCCGGCCACCCTGTCCCGCACGTACTGGGCACTGCTGGGCGAGCAGGTCGCCCCAAACATCATGGACGCCAGCTGGTAAGTGTGAGGTTCCCTCTGGTTGGGTGCCCTCCATAGGTAGAGCTGGGAGGGCTGGTCCTCTCTCCGGATTTGGATCCGCAGGAACATCTCCTGGATATCGGCAGCAATGGCTATGCTGCCTTCCCGGAATCGGAGGATGTTTCCCAGGAGAGAGGACAACAGGTCGGGGCCGGTCAGGAGCTGGTCATTTAGCGAAGTCCCTCTGCATCGGCTGGCGGCGTCGAACACAACCCTTATCTTCCCTGGTTTGTTCAGGTTGGTGACAGCGAAGTGGGGAAGATACCACTTTCGCGGGGCAGGGAGTGACGCCTCATCTGGGGAGAGGCGTCTGGCGTACCCTTTGGTGACGAGTTGGGCCATCTTGTCGGTGTAAGCCGCTGCCAGGTTGGTGTCCGCAGCCAGCTTCCTCTCGAGGGACTGGAGCCGCTTCAGCGCACACTGCCGATTGTCGGGCAGTATGGCGTCAGGGTGTCTCCAGAGGAGACCAGTTTCCCACCGCCCAGTTGCGAGGGGGCGGGTGGTCTTCTCCATTAATGCCATGGCTTTGGCGTCCATGGCATTGACTCTGGCCGCAGACGTAACGCCGAGGGAGTCGACGGCAAAGTTGGATTTTACCAACTCCCTCAGGCGAGCATCTGCGGCGGTCTCTGACTGGAGGGCCAGTGTGGTAGCTGGCCCGTCATTGTTGAGGTTTGAGCCTCCGTGAGCGACCCACCCCAAAGCGGTCCGTGACACTATGCGGGAAGTGTTGTTTCGACGGACCTCACTTGATATAATAAGGTGGGCATTATCTTGCCCGATCAAGAGCTTTGGGGTGACGCGTCGTCCAGGAACGCGCTGCTCCGGCAGGCTCAGGTCGGCTACGGTGTTGGCGGTGATGGTGAAGGTGGTCTCCAGACCAGTGCCCCGGACCATCAGCTTCACGCGTTGGGAGTGGGCGTCGGAGCTGCACAATCCCCTCGCTCCATGCAGCCGCAGGTGTTGGACCGGGCCATGGGCGCCGATCTGCGTCGCGGTGTCAGCGTCGATGAGGGTTATGGTGGAACCCGAATCCAACAACGCGAATGCTGACACTTGCCCCCCGGTAGGGCCCCGCAACACGACCGGCACTATCGCCAACAACAAGCGGCAGTCCTCTGTCTGGCGTCACATATGAATTTGTTCGTCAACAACAACGCTCTCCCGGTGGAGCAAACGATGGTGCGGGCCTCGGCACAAACCCACAACACACCACACTTTTTCCTTACACTCCCTGGAGTGGTGGGGATCCAGGCACTTCCGACACAAATTGTTTGCACGCACCGTTTCCCACCGGAGGGAAACTGATTTCTCACTAAACTGAGCACAATCACCGAGTTTGTGTTGCTCCCCGCACTGAGCACACAACCTGTTATAGGTTACACTGTTTTTTTTATTGTCACTGTTCCTCCTTCCTGCCGGTGGTGGTGGGCGGTTGGCCGCTCCACCGGATGGTTTGTCCTCCGCACTGGCCAGCACATTTTCCCGGCGCCCTCTGCCAGGCCGCAGGGGATCCACCATCCCGCTGAGCGGGATCATGCCGGTGACGCTCCTGAGGAATGCTGCAAGCTCCATGATGGTGGACTGCGTCGTCTTGCCCAGGTGACGCAGCTCCAGCAGCCAGGCCATCCTCAGGGTGCAAGGCATCTTGGCGGTGATGTCAGCCAGCAGGGTGGGGTTGGTCAGGTAGCCCCCGGTCCGCAGCTCCCGCAGAGAAGTCACCAGGTTTTGGACCGTCCCTGAGAAGTCCGCGACATCCTCCAGGGTGGCTTCCGGTCCGAGGAAGGGTAGCTTCTTTACCTTCTCCAGCATCAGGTTGGCAATGGACCCAGAGCCCCCGTACCGCTCCTTCAAGGTCGCCACGATCTGAGGCACGCACTCCGGGTTCAGCAGAAGGGAGTAGACATTCTCCCTGGCTTTCCCCTTCAGCGCCCGCTGCAACCTGATAAGGTTCTCGCTCATGGTCAGCTTGCAGGTTGCTGTGGATTGCTCATACTGAGCAAACCAAGCTGGCCATTCGAGGGTGTCCCCGGAGAATGTGGGAAGGTCCTTGGCGGTGGACTGCCGGGCGACGAGGGCGGTCAGTCTGATGTTGTCATCTAACGAGGGCCTGGGGCTGTCCTGGTCGCGCGTGGAGCGGATGGCGTCAGCCAGCATGGTGCCGAACTGACGAACCCACTCGCCAGTGTGATGAGCAGTCTCGTCGGCGGTCGGTTGCGGAGGGAACAGCGGTGAGAAACCCTGAGGGGTAGCGCCGGGCTGGTGCGTGGGGTAGGCGCCCTCGTAAGCGCCAGGCTGCACCGGTGGTCGCGCCGCAGGGTGGGCGCCAGGCTGGTGCACAGGGTGGACGCCAGGATGTGTCCAAGGGTAGGCGCTAGGGAGCGCCTCTGGGTAGGCGCCAGCATGGGCACCAGAGGGCGCGCCAATAGAAGCGCCTGGGTAAGCGCCAAGGTGTGCAGCCGGATGCACCCCAGGATGAGGACCAGGAGCCGCGCCAGGGTGTGCAGCAGGAGGCGCGCCATCATGGGCACCAGGGGGCGCAGCAGCATGGGCACCAGGGGGCGCAGCAGCATGGGCACCAGGAGGCGCACCGGGGTAGGCGCCAGGAGGCGCAGCAGCATGGGCACCAGGGGGCGCACCAGGGTAGGCGCCAGGGGGCGCACCAGCATGGGCACCAGGGTAGGCGCCAGGGGGCGCACCAGGGTAGGCACCAGGGGGCGCACCAGCATGGGCACCAGGGGGCGCAGCAGCATGGGCACCAGCTGGCGCACCGGGGTAGGCACAAGGAGGCGCAGCAGCATGGGCACCAGGGGGCACACCAGGGTAGCCGCCAGGGGGCGCACCAGCATGTGCATCAGGGGGCGCAGCAGCATGTGCACCAGGGGGCGCACCAGGGTAGGCGCCAGGGGGCGCACCAGCATGGGCATCAGGGGGCGCAGCAGCATGGGCACCAGGGTAGGCGCCAGGGGGCGCACCAGGGGGCGCACCAGGGTAGGCGCCAGGTGGCGCACCAGCATGGGCACCAGGGGGCGCAGCAGCATGGGCACCAGGGTAGGCCCCAGGGGGCGCACCAGGGTAGGCACCAGGGGGCGCACCAGCATGGGCACCAGGGGGCGCAGCAGCATGGGCACCAGGGGGCGCACCAGGGTAGGCGCCAGGGGGCGCACCAGCATGGGCACCAGGGGGCGCAGCAGCATGGGCACCAGGGTAGGCGCCAGGGGGCGCACCAGGGTAGGCACCAGGGGGCGCACCAGCATGGGCACCAGGGTAGGCGCCAGGGGGCGCACCAGGGTAGGCACCAGGGGGCGCACCAGCATGGGCACCAGGGGGCGCACCAGGGTAGGCGCCAGGGGGCGCACCAGCATGGGCACCAGGGTAGGCGCCAGGGGGCGCACCAGGGTAGGCACCAGGGGGCGCAGCAGCATGGGCACCAGGGGGCGCACCAGGGTAGGCGCCAGGGGGCGCACCAGCATGGGCACCAGGGGGCGCAGCAGCATGGGCACCAGGAGGCGCACCGGGGTAGGCGCCAGGGGGCGCACCAGCATGGGCACCAGGGTAGGCGCCAGGGGGCGCACCAGGGAGGTACTGCGTTGCGGTGGGGATGGATGCGAGCAGTGCATCGAGTTGTCTGCTCATCGCTCGGTTGTCCCTCCGGAGCTGCCTGACGGTGTCCTCTGTGGTGGTAGAGTCATCCTCTGCATCCGAGGACAGTACGCTGTCAGGGCCGGCACGATGTGAGTCGGCAGGGCTGTCAGCGTGTGGATCGTCAGGGGCAGGGCTCGCAGCGTGTGGGTCGGCGGGGGCAGCCCTGGCAGCAGGGCTGGCAGCACCGGCAGGGTGAGGGCCCACAGGGCCGGCAGCGTGTGGGTCGGCGGGGGCAGCCCTGGCAGCAGGGCTGGCAGCACCGGCAGGGGGTAGGGGCAGCCCTGGCTCCACGTCGGGTTGTGAGTCCGAGCTCGAAGCTCGGCGACCGCTTCGCAGGGACGGCATCTCGGGACGTCACTGGACGGCGTAAAGGCGTGAAGACGTGAAGGCGTGAAGGCGTGAAGACGGCGATCCGGCTCGAAGGACCATGTACGGGACAGGCACTGTAGTCGCCAGCCGCACAGACGATGAAGTGGGAAGTTGCCGGCTGGCCGCTTCGACACCTAGGGAGAAAGTGAGGAAAAAATGTAGGGAGAGGGAAAAGTGGGGAGATTTCAGGAAAATTGGGTAAATGTAGGGAGAAAGGTAGATGGCAAGAGGGGGCGGAAGGGGGGTAGAGGTAGAGGGGAAGTAGAGGGGAAGAAGGGAGGTAGAGGGGAAATTTGCGCGATCGACCAATTTATTGTAATGCTTTCTTCTTGGAGGGCGGTCCAACCAGGGCGGAGAAGAAGAAGTCCAAGTTTTCCAGGGGTAGATCGGAGAAGGCAGAAGAGAAGGCGAGATGTTGCTGAAGCGGTGAGATCTGGAACTCTGACTAATTTGGCGAAAGATCGGCCTATTTAACGGGCTTAGTGACGGGAGGCTGCCCGTACTATCCCTTTGGTCACATCTCGTGAGATGAAATTCTCGGAATTTAGATGAAATTCTTGGAATTGTCATTCTCTAGAGTTGAATGCGCCACTGCGTTCGTTCCGACGTTGCGGAACGAAGCAAAGAACGCCTCAGCGTTCAATCTCGACCTACTCTCTACGCTTCTCCGATTATCGTTTATTATGTGAGTTTGCACATTTTACATTTTATATTTTACATAGGGTATGAACAGTCTGCACAAATTGGAATTATTTTATATTTATGCAAAACTGTTATACGAATACATAGGTTGCATAAATTCGAATTTGTGCAAGTGTTTATAAAGGTAAAAATACATAGGTTGCACAAATTTGAATTTATGCAAGTGTAAATAATAGAGATCTGCACAAATTGGACCCGTGCGAAGGTTTGTATAGGAACGGCTTCGCACAGATCGAATTTGTGCAAAGGAAAAAGTCAATTTAAATAGTGTAGGTATGTACACTGAGGGTTGGGGTCAAGCTTCATTTTTTGTCTTAGGCTGACTGCCTGACCCTGTAAATATTTTTATTCTTTCATAAATATTACATTAAATTACGCATGAAATTAAACTACAATTAATCTTAAATACGTCCGGTACATCCTTCGTTCATCCTAGATACGAGAGACTGTAGATCTTCCATAGTGTTAGAAATCAGCACCGCATCATCAGCATACAACAGGCAACATACTTTCAGATTACTCAATTTCGCGCCCAATCCCACTTCTTTCAATTCTTGCATACAATTATCCATGTACAGATTGAATAACCATGGTGACATTACACAGCCTTGCTTAACACCTTTTGTGATGTCAAACCACCCCGTAAAACCACCGTTCACCCTAACACATGCAACGCTTCCCTCGTACAGAGACGCAATTGCCTGTATGAGATTTGTATTCACTCCATACTTGGACAACACCTTCCAAAGCTTTTTCCTATCAACTCGGTCGTATGCTTTTTGTAGATCTACAAAGGCGCAGAAAAGTTTCTGGTTTTTCGCCAGAAACTTCTCAGTGAGCATACGCAAGGAGAAAATCTGGTCCATGCATCCCGTTCCACTCATAAAGGCACCTTGCATATCCCATATTTTATCCTTTGTTTCCATTCTTACCCTTTCAATCAATATTCTTCCGTACAGCTTACCGACTGAACTTAGCAGGCTAATAGCCCTATGATTCCCACATTCCATACGCGACCCTTTACCTTTGTATAATGGCATTATTATTATTATTTCTATTCTTCAATTATTAATGCGACGAATACCAACACCTCCAACTATAATGACGATGAAATCCAACACATGATTCCAGTGCCTCAGCTAGACTCTGAAGTGATTCTGATTAGAGGTTCGTTTATCTACATTAATTCTGTTTTTCATAATTCCGCGCCTCTTTGTGTTACCCACGAAGATGGCTACGGTCGTATTTAGCTCTTGTTAATGCATCAGTGATACCAACATAACAGTGACGTATCTAATGGCCGCTGACAGTCGCCGACCAGTTCGCGGAGTGAATTTTGGATTTACGCAATTGAAAATTAAAATGCATAATTTTCCGCCTCCCGGAATGCAAAAAGTTTCCTTTTATAGTAATTAAGGCGAATATAAAGTTTTTTTCTAAAAATTATTCGTAATAAGCGTGTCAGGCCCTATCCAAATTTTACCATTTTATTTTATTGGATGCTTATATGTACAGCGCCCTTGAGATGATTTTTCACGAAAACGGCGCTTTATAAATCAGCCAAATATATTTATTATTATTTAACCAGCTGTGGACTCGAACACACAACGCCTGGGTGGGACCCAAACGCAATGCCAACTCAGCCACTGACAATAAACTAAATAACACAATTTTAACAAGTATGATTTTTCCTACCTAATTTTTGAATCGTTGTAATCAAGTTTTTCATAACGCAGATTGCCATCATCGTTAAATATAGATTCCAATTCTTTACGGGGTCTGACTTCACTGGACTCGTCTTTACCTTCCAAGGAAGATTTAGCAGCAGTATGTCTCTTTATGAAGTCGGTTGATTTAGATTTTTTTGGTTGAACAGTCTGGGGATTAGGAGGCTTGATATCTTGTGGATTGTGAGTAATGGCATCAAGTTCTTCAAAATCAAATAATTTTTTATTCTCAGATACCGTTTTTACACGAGTATCTTTGTTTTTCGTTTTAAAATTCACATTTCCTGTACATAAATGAGCTTCTTTTGTTAATTGCTTTGCTTTTTGTATTTCTTTCACGTAGTTTTTATTTTCAAATGATTCAGATATGTCAATGATTTTTTCCTCTTTCAGGGTACCGTCATCTTGAGGAAGAAATACTTTTGATGGTTTTCTGTGTGACCAACCTCTGTAATTACACACATTTTCTTGCATGTGAAACACATTTCGAGTTAGTAATAAAGTTCTCGAATATATGCGAGTTGCCTGAAACGCCATAGCGTTTATAACCTTAAAAACTTGCCGCACGCTTTCAAGTTTACGAGAAATTCTCCACTGTTAAATACTATAAAAATATCCACAATACGATTCGTTGAGTTAAGTGAGTAAAAAAACATCAAATCTATTGATAAATCAAATTGAATGCAGTTCAGAAGAATGTTTACTTGGAACGTGATTTTGACATTTTGACATTTAATTTGAAAAACAATGCAATCGTTTTCTATGAGATTTATAAATAATAACATATTAGAAAAAATATTTTCGTCTTAAAATGGTAAAAAATATATTCTGTTCTGGCAACACTCTTAAAAACTGTCAAAACAGTCGATATGTTATCATTTTCCACGTTTAAATTCTCTTGTTGTTAGTAAATATTTTAACAACAATCGCTAATATCAATAAGGATGGTATCACTTTATTCTGAATTGCACTTTGTATCTTCGCTTGAAGCGGCCCAGTTGTCACCGCCTTCATTCTTCAATGAATGGTCTTTTACTTTTGATGTTTGAAGGTCAGATTTAAAGTTATGATGAAGAGTTTCAAGCTGATTGTCCATAACAAAAGCTTCAGTGGTACGAACATAAACTTATTAATCCTTAGATAATTACTGACATATTAATTATTATACTCTTTTCCTGTTTTTTTACTGTCATTCCTTTTCCAGCCCAATAGTTTACCAAAGTCAATTGCTCAATACAACTAATATGCTGTAACTTTTTTTGTAGGTACCTGCTGTATGCCTACCATGTTTTGTTTTAGGAAATGGCAAAACTGATAGTTGTGTGCATTTCTTACGTATTTGTATGTTTTTCAGCTGAAGATCTTGTTATCAACCCCAAGGATTATGCCGGAATCAAAGAAGGCGATATAGTTGAGATTTACCATGCCGACAATGAGTTCTCCAGACTACTTTTACAAGTTCCCTCCCTAAAAGAGGAAACCCATGGTAAAAGCAGGGGTATGTACTGTTTTCAAAATTTAGATCTAACGCCACTATATATATATATATGTTTCTGTATTAATGTTCTCACATTCTTAAATTTGTAACTGAAGCATAATTCTGTCAAAAGTTTTAGAAACTTAACTTGCCTCATGAAAGCCAGAACAGAAAATCCTCAGAATACACTCGATTGCCAGACGAAAATACGCAGAGTTGTGCGAAAATTACCTTGTTGAGTTTTGTTTTTTTCAAATATCGGGATAATTAATTTTATGTTGGCTTTTGATTGGCCCTAACTACGCCATAAACCATGGTGGAATAAATATACCAATTGGCCCCAATAGGCTGAAAAAGCTTACAGTCAGAAATAAATTAAGTGGAAAAAAGTTTTAAATTGTTTTAACCACATCGAATTCTCACTATCGAAAATAGAAATATTACTTAAATGTGCAAAAAAATTTTTTAAATGCTGAACATTTTGCATTGGTGGATAGTGGCAGTTTTGCTTTTATACCTCTCATACAAAGGTTAAAATCGCAAAGAATTTCAGCATGGATAATATAATGATTTCCGGTGACCTATTACCAATTTCAGTAATAAAAAATGTCTTCAGAGCCCAATCGGTGTTCGACTCGTTAACCCTTAGAGGCCAACAAGAAACTTCAATAAATAAAAATATATTTTTGTGGTAAAGCCAAGACATAGACAATACCATTTTTGACAAAGTGACATTTTTATTTTTGTCTTTAACTAACCTAGTAGAGGTAATATTCAAAGGCAAAATGCATGGATAAAATCGACTGTGTTTGGGCACGTATTTGTACCGTGCTTGGGCGGGATTCTTCAACTCTGCAAATGCAGGGTTCCAGCCCCTGAAGCTTAAATATTCTCAAAACAAATATTTCATTTTGTTTAATTTATTTACGTTTGAGCAGCTTAAGCCAAATGTAATTAAAGTTACAATTGTTTGGCGGTTTATCCTCTCTGCCTACTCCTCCCGGGTTAATTAAATAAAATTACATTTTGAAATTTTAGATACAATAAGTGTGGAGCAGAGCATTGCGGCAACTTTCCAGTTGCGAGCTCGTGGAGATGTATACATGAATATAGTAAACGCTTCCGAGGTGGCGCTAGACTCCGTGGAACTGACTTTCAAAGACCAGTACATGGGGAGATCGGAAATGTGGAGGTTGAAGAATCACTTGGTAAGTTAAGTAAACATTACCTATTGTAAGTTTTCAAACCAATCAACATTACAGCGAAATCGTGTCAGGGACATTTATATATTATTTAATTTTTTATTTCCAGACCAACACATGCGTCTATCTGAACAAAAAGATTGAGTTCTGCGGAGGGTCCATCAGATGCCAGGTCTACGAGATGTGGTCCCAGGGAGACAGGGTGGCCTGTGGAGTCATCACGGATGATACCAAGGTCGTCTTCAGATCCTCTACTTCCATGGTGTACCTCTTCATTCAGATGTCGTCGGAGATGTGGGACTTTGATATACACGGCGATTTATATTTCGAGAAGGCCGTCAATGGGTTTCTAGCTGACCTTTTTGCCAAATGGAAGGTGTGTATTTATGAATAACTAGCCTTTCGTGTACTTGGTGTTTTTCGGGGTTATCCACGAGAGCAATAGTTAGGTATGCTATTTTTACGAATTAAAATTAATTATAAATTTAATAATTTGAAAAAAATTATTTTTAAAATCCTGAAATACGGAATACACGGCGAAATCTCGGTAGATTCTTTGACTTTAAAGTGCAGTAAGCAGTTCATATGTTTCTGTATTAATATTTGGAAACATAAAAATAATAATAATTGGATAATTTGTGGAGTGCTGCTTTTGTGAAAAATCACATCAAGGGCGCTAAGAATTCTTAGGTTCTATCTAATTTACAAATAGATACATACTTACCTGGCAGGTCTCTTCCTATAAACACACTTTTATGATATTAATGAAATAATATTTGGAGATATGATATTAATTAAATCGAATGACCGAATCGAAATCCGATCAACCAGAAATTTCCATTACTCAAGTGGTTATGAATGATTTGGAGTAAAGTTTTGAGGTTGTGCTAATGTACCTAAAAACTGGGTGTAGTTTTAAGGAGGAAACAACATTATTGTTAACCCCTCAGGCCTTGACGATATTTTGTCAGAGGATCAAAATATTTCGCTTTGCAATAAAATCCATATAAATGGAATATTTCTGAATGTATCAGAAAAATAAAAACTGTTTGTGACAGATGATAAAATACACCTTCAAATTTTATAAATCAAAATAAACACATAATTTTTTTTAAATATGTATTTGTTTCATTGGATCGCGTTGTCAATTTTTTATTCTACCTTTAACTGCTGTGTAATATATTGGTACTGTTAAAAAACTACATTTTATCAACATTAATATACATATTACCATATCTCAATTCAGTACCGAGATAATGTGTAATAATGAATCAAACATACATCGTTATATACAAACATAGAAAAATATATATAAGATTACTCTATTTGTCTATTTTTCGAAGTTCAAAAATAATTTTGATGAGTGACAGAAGGGACACAAAATAGTTTGGGTGACCTATCTTATCAGATTATTTTTAAAATGATGACATTCATGACTTAACAGTGATGTTATTAAATAATGTTTTTACTTTCAGAAACATGGGAGCAACCACGAAGTAACAATAGTCCTGTTCTCAAGAACATTTTATAATGCAAAAAGCCTAGATGAATTTCCACAACACATGCGAGAATGCCTGCAGATGGATTATAGAGGCAGATTTTATGAAGATTTCTACAGGTAAAAAAAAACAACTACTTTTGTAAATATAACATTCCTAATAGAGATGTATGTACTAACTATCTCTTTGTAGCAAACGAGATGATCACATTCTGCATAATATGGAATTATAAATTAACCATAAAAACTTACTAAAATGCATGACCTAGTTGCTCCATCTATTGAGCTGGCTAATAGCCAATTTCAAAAAAAAAATTGGTTTCTGAAGATTGAACCTTACTCCCCAGGGACTGGAGTCAACAACGTTAAGAACTGAGCCAAATCCCAATTGTATAGGACCTAGATTTATGTCGTAAATTAACTGCTGTAAATTTTCCAGCTTCAAAAAAATGTGTGTGTGCATGAGTGCTAACAAAAGTTGATAGAATGCATTATCATCGACAAAGAGTCTATCTGCCGAGTTTCAGTTCGATCAGATGTCGGGAAGTGAGTTAATTTCCACTTCCAAGATTCCATTTTACATTAATTATTGTTATAAATTGTGGTAAGGAATAAAAGAGCCTAATGGACCAATAAATATTGGCTCTGGTGTCGCATGTGATACAAGCTGTTAATACCATAATTTAAAGATTTTTTTTTATTTCAGAGTTGCTGTTCAAAATGAGAGATACGAAGACTGGTCCAATGTGCTGCTGCAGCTGCGTAGGCTGTTCACAGACTATCAGAAAATAGTTCTTCAGTATCATGAGAGATCTAACATCGAAATCCCCACTGCCACCAATTCAACGGCGGCTCAGGGAAATTTTTTAGAAGTTTTGAATATGAGTCTGAATGGTAAGTTGAATTATTTATTAAGTATTTTTTATGTTACTCCTTTACTGCTCCAAGAACTCAAGTACTTTTAAGGAAGCACGTCACAGAGGCCTCCGGCAAAATGCAGAACTTACCCATCTCCAGTGTGAATGAATTACGTGGTCCATCGGCGGCGGATATCGAATGTCGCTCGCGCAATCCATGAAGTTTCACTTAAACACGCATTGTGTCAAAATGTGCCAAGTAGTGATAAGGTTATATTATATTTCATGAATTTTTGTTTTGTTTCCAGTGTTTGAAAAGCACTATTTAGACAGGTGTTTTGACCGCACCGGGCAGCTGAGCGTGGTCATAACCCCGGGAGTGGGAGTGTTCGAGGTAGACCGTGAGCTGACCAATGTGACCAAGCAACGGATCATCGACAACGGAGTGGGCAGTGACTTGGTTTGCGTTGGGGAGCAGCCCCTCCACGCAGTGCCGCTGCTCAAGTTCCACAACAAGGACACCACCATGAGCTCCGTGGATGACTACTCAATGCCCCATTGGATCAACCTGTCCTTCTATTCAACCAATAAGAAAGTGGCGTATTCAAATTTTATTCCCAGAATTAAGCTGCCTCCGAGAAGGACACAGGAACCCTTACAAAAAGTCAGTATTATACAAATTTGATAAAGTGCTAGACTCCATTCTGATAATGAAACTAAAAAAAAAATTATGTTAAGGGGAATCTTCTTAAATGGATAATTAGCTACCTATCTTAAAAACAAAAAACTTATGATTAAAATTATATCTGCCCGGTCATATAACTTTATTGCCACAAGTGGTGTGCCACAAGGATCACACTTTGGCCCAATTTTATATAATATATTTATTAATGGCATTTTTGCTGTTTTTCACAATGTTATTGTTTTGCTTTTTTCCGATGACCTAAAGATTTATAAAATTATGAGCAGTATGTTCGACTGTATTTGTATACAGAATAATCTGCGTGACTGGTTTATCGTCAACAAATTGCGACTCAATTTAAGTAAATGTTAAACCATTACTTTTTATAAAACCAAAAACCCAATCATACACATATTATGTTCCCAATAGAGTCACACGAACTAAAAGTATTTTTCACTGCTACAATCATGTCAATACCAATTAGTTTATGTGCTCCCTGCATGCATACAGCTTAGATAACCAATATATAAAACCGACATCTTAGATAACCAATGCAGAAGTTGCAGAAATTAGCACCAAAAGAAATTACGAAAAAGCATTTCACCTATTTTTTTAAAACAAAGATTTTTGAAAAAAATTATTAGTTTACATTTTGTTTTTCAAAATTGTAAATTTTATTTAAATCAATCTTTACATAGTACAATTATTTTGTAATCCATTTTTATATTTAAAAAAAAAATGAATTTTAGCCACTCGAGCGATTTTTGCGATATATTGATGCCATTTTAAATGGTCTGATTAAATGTCTCTGATTGCTTTTCGGATAAAAAAGGCAATTATCTCCTAGATTTGGATTTTTTTTTTTTATATTTGTAGCTCCCACCCTTGTGATTTTGGACTTAAAACGAAGCTATTGAAATGCTTTATCTATTATAACCATGGATGTCGCAAATCCGAACTCCGTAGACTATTTTATACCGATGTTAAAAATAATTTTTTTAAATATTTTTTTCACGCAGAATTTCTGATCAGCTGTTTACGGTTAAAATTAAGTCCTTTTTCCATAGATATGCACCTTTCATTATCAAGTATACTACAGACAATATACAGAAATCGAAAATATTCTATGTTGACTCGAATAAGTACCTCTCACGGCAGTTTCAAAGTAGAGTCTGTCAAATAAGAGTAGAAAATAAATAAAATGGAACTAAGAAATTTTTAGGCTGGCAACACCAATTTATCTGTCAAATATTCTTTAAAAGTGCAATGACACTGAAAATTCAGAACGCTGTATACGCATTTAAAAACATTTTTTTCTTAAAAAAAATTAAATCGAATAAGCACTATTGTGAAGGTACCTACTAAATGACATAAATTTGATTAAATTGTGTTTTACAAAGTGATTGGCTTTCATTTAATTTAACGTAGATTTGAATTTAACAGTAGGTGGAAAGGAAGAATCATTAATGGTGAGTTTAGTCACACTACTTTTAGATCTGAATGAGTTAAATATATTCAGATATAAAATTAGAGGCATGATCTAAAGCCCGGGCAACGCTGGGTACTTAAGCTAGTATTAAATAAATGTGCTTTATATTTTATTATAAAATCGTTATTCTTCATTATGTTAACACAAAATTGCAAATGTATAATAATAATATACCTGAATGCAATTCTAATTTTGAGATCAGTGAGTATCTATATAGCAGTGAAAAAATATTTTTTTCACTTTAATGCCTTTTTAATTTTTAATAAAAATGTAGGTTACACAGCTTTAGATTAACACCATTGTCATATTTTTAGTATTGCCATTTGGGCAACGGTGGCGCCCTCATTTATTTTCTACTCTTATTTGACAAACTGTAACAACCACGCAGGATTCGCGCGGTTATACACTTTACGATTATTTTATATTTTTTTATAAATCCTACAAATATGAGATAACCGGTAAAATATAGGTTAATTCATTGGCTCTATAGCACTATAATAAGTTTTTATGTCTCCATGTTAAAATTCGGAGGTATGATTTTTTAAATGTCGAGCAAATGGAGAAAAAAGTTTTAAAATGCGCTGTCGCTCCAGTGGCTAAGATATTTGTAGTGTAACTAAATAAATATAATAATTTTTTTAGGTTTGTCCTAAAGATTATGTTGAAATACGCATTTGAAACAATAGGGCGTTCTATTAATCGTTTTACACGACACACAGAATCTCGTAAAAGAAGCTGGAAACTGGTGACCCAACAAAAAATTTATGTCACAATATCAACTCCAAATGTGATGTAGATTCTTCCGCTTGTATTATAAGTTTCTGGACTCAGTGAAAACCTACTCCAATCAACACCTAGATTGCAAAGTAGGAAAAAAGTCTATTGTTTCTTGGTTTTAGAATTTAACAACAAATATGGTTAAAAATTTATTTCTTTTCAGGTTTATGAGACCGAAAGAAAGAGTAAACTAATGAAGGACGAAGAATACATTCACAATTCATTGTTTGACTATGACGCATACGATGCCCACGTATTCCAATTACCCCCCGCTAACGGAACCTGGTAAAAAATTCTAAATTGTATTACTTACATGATTTTTATGCCAAACCATAAAGTAATAACTTTTTTTTTTTAGTTTACAACGAGTAAATCGAACGAAGAAAACTTCTGTAGCGGGATTAGAAATAAGCCATAGAGACAAAAGTCCCCCTTCCATCATCAGCAGGAGAAGAAAGATGTCTGACCCTGATATCCATCATAATATTGGTGATATTTTGGCCATATCCAGTAAGTTAAATATAAATAAATTTTTAAAAATCTTTAGTATTATAAATAAATCGGTCAATATCGTAGATTAAAGAAATAACATATTCCAAGGAAGAAGAAACTAACATGAGCCGTGGGGTGATTTGGGAATAAATGTATCCGATAGTCTCCAGGAGACCTGATTCTGCACAGGAGGTGGGCAGACGCATCCTCTGCCAAGTCCTACACCCCATAAACCCAGGCACGCCGCCTAAGTCACCAAATGTAGCAAACCACTTGGGGTGGCCTATGGTTATCCAATGAATGGTTCCTGAGCGGCGAAACCCATACCGTCCTCCCAAATTGAAATACCCCTATTAATTTTTTTTTAACTCTATTAATTTTTCCCCAGGTAAGCAGAGGGGTTCTTGCGGCAATGAGAGTGTGAGCTCCACAGGTCTGGCAGGCGGTTCTCCCTCGCCCTCACCCTCCTCTTTGGAGCCCTCGGGAGTGGCGGCGGTGCTAAGGGCCGGCCGCGCCCTCATCAACCCCTTCGACCCCTCGCATGTCACCGTCAAGCTGACAAGCAACAGACGACGATGGACGCACATCTTTCCCAAAGGTAGTAGAGGCTACACAAATGGGCACATGAAAATCCTAACCTAATCTATTTTTTTCACAATCCATTTTAATAATAAATAATTATTATAGTTTATTCCAGAATATAGCATAGGTAGTGCAATGCAATACATTCCATATTTAGAAATAACAAAAGAAATTAGACAAATAATAAGAAAAGGTAAAAAGTAAATAACAATACATAAAGTTAAAAAAAACAAATGAACACAAAAAATATGAGAAATGAAACTGAAAAAAATATTAAACCCTAAAATGAACACCAGCAGCAGTTAACCACTCCGATACGTAAGCAGATATACACGATAATATAACGATAGCAGTCAAGTACAATAAGCATGTCTTCACTTCAACGCGTGTGTTTCCACAGAAATCGTTATAACTTCGTTATTGTTCTAGTGACATCCCTAAAACAAAAAGGAAAGGTCCATAATAAATCAAGCTGCACATACCTATTCAAGTTGTCCATAGAAATCATAAAAAGATCTATTCTGTCAGATACACGGTAGATACATATTTTATCTGCCAAATCGCCTACGTGCCGCTAGACATCATTATTTTTTTATTAAATATTCTTGTATGAAATGTTAAAAAAGTGAGGTGACTAAATTGTTTATTATACATTTATACGATAGAATAAGTATTGTTTTTTTATATAATCCGTGATTTTAGTACCGTTTTCACATAAAAACATCGCAAGAGTCATTTTTACATTTTTTTTTAATGTTTGCATTCTAAATTTTAGTATTTACAAATGTTCATACTTATTTGTAATACATATAACAATTTGAAAGCTTATTTCGTAACCTTTCAAAATCAAAGGCTACGTTCAGAAATGTTTGTAAATCTGACATTACGTTTAAGACGAAAAATGTGCATATTCGCAATAGATTGGAGCGGTTAACGGAGGATATTTCACCGTCTCCCATCACCAGTTGACCATCAGATGAGACTCTATCCAGGCAATCATGGCAGTGATGATCGCATTTTTCGATTGGCACAGTCTGCGCCATAAGCTTCCCATGCGGTGGCGGAGAAGTGCTCTAAGAGGGTTAAGTCGTCCCTCCAGGAACATTTCCGTAGCACTGCAGTATCTCGGTAGGCGGAAAAGTTGGCGATAAGCGTTATTGCAGACGACTTTTAGTGTATACCATCGGGATGTAGTATAGTCAACCCATTGTTCTGACGTGTACAGTGATGTGCAGAATACGATGAACAGTATTCTTTTTACGTTTGGACTGCAAAAGTGAAACCGCCTTGACATCATCCCTGCTCTAACAGATATCGCTCTTCTCTGCCTTTAGTCTTTTGCCTTTTTTCTCTGTCTTTTAGGTTGTCTGTGATGATATGTCCCAGGAACTTTACGCTACAACTAACTTCCATTTTTCTTCCGTCTAGCCATACTGAGGGTGATTTTGTCACTGTTCTGTTTTATCTGATTGCCATAATGGTTCCATGACAAAACAGAACATTGATGAAAGTGTATAAAAATAACAACAAACCTAACCAATTATTTTATCATGTTTTGTTTTATCAGGTTACCCTAATGACAAAACAAAACATTGAGAAAGAAAAAGAACAAACAAACAAACCTAACCTAACATTTTCTTTTATCATGTTCTAATTGGTCAGGTTACCATAATGGTTCCATGCCTAAACAAAACCCTGAAGAAACTAAAGAACAAACAAACAACTAACCTAACCTGACATATTATTTTATGTTCTGTTTTATTCCATTACCATGTGATGTTGTCTCGGCCATGTGTGAATAACTGGAATTCCGGAAACCTCACATTAAAATATTTATGTTTTTTTACTCTTTTTCTAATGTTCTTTATTAGTTGACAATTTTGTTCAAATGTCAAGTTGAAGTGCACATAACTAAAAAATGACTTTTTATCCATATATTTTTTTAATTTGCAATGACTTGACTCCCCTGACTTGATGGATAGGTTTGGGGATCTGTAATAAAGTAGAAGTTTTTTTTTAATTTTTGTATGTTTTATATATTCTGTATTTTTAGTTTATTCCTTCTCGAGTAGGTACCTACTCAAGTAAGTACTTTAATCTACCTACTCAAATTAGGTTAACGGGTTTTCAAAAATAGAACATTGGAGGGTGTCCAACCACTTTCCCACGGCGTTCTAAGGAAACATATGGTTTCCTCCTTCACCGTACACCTCAGGACTCTATTTTATTGAACGAAGCTACATTTATTTGAACGACTCTAGACCCTCCAATGTCCATGCATACGGGGTTAGAAAGCAGTATGCAAGTACTTACATTAACATAATACAAAAAAATAATAAATGTTGCAGCCCGTGGAATGATTCTTCTGAAATGTATAGGATAAATAATATATACAGATAAAAGTGTTAATAAGTAAAAAAAATATAAAAAATAAGAGCTGCGCCCGGTTGAGGAAGCCTGGAATAAGAGAAATAAAAAAATTAAATAAAATAACAGTAATAATATAATGCAAGTATTTACAATAATAACAGAGAGATAATAAAATGCATAAAAAGAATATATTCAGAGAGGGAATTCCACAAACCACCAGGCAGTCCCAATGACAATGTGCATGGCTATCGGCCTAACCGCAGACGAAACCCGGAGTCCGCGCCCTTTAGCCGGCTCCCCGATTTTGCCTCGAAGAAATATATGTGGGAAAGAAGAGAAAGTTTTAGAAGACTCTGGGGAAAAGATGAGCGTCGGGTTGTCGGAGGGGGGGCGGAAGGACGTCGAGATCACGCGGCTATTCCTCAGGCTTACGCATATCATTGGGGGAGGCGCGGGAGGATTGCGGGAAAACCGCTCCGGTGTGTGTTCGCCTGGCTGTATGCACGGACAGGGTCTATCCCACCCCCTTTTATGGGGTGACGACGATACATAATATGTACAGTTCAGTTGCGCCACCAAAATATGGAAACCAATGCTAATATAAAGTAAGAAAATAATAAGAGCAATTATATATTGGAAACATAATTACAGTATGAGTACAGAAGTCATGATATATAGTCTCTAAGATGGAACATGGCCTGTAGAGGTAAAAGCATAAATCATTTTTGGCTGAAACATTAGAAGACAACCGATAGGTTGTAGACTTGTAAGCGGCGTGAAACTAAAGCTAAAAGAAAATAAGTAAAACATGAAAAGAAGAATGTGTCAGTACATAAGTCAAATGTAACCAGTAATTTACGGGTCTCTAGAGTAATATTATAAACAGTTCAAAGCGTATACACTAGTGAAGAGTAATGGAGGATATACCGAGGGAGACAGGAGCAATACGTGTAGCACCTGAAACAAAGATGAATTTAGTCTAGATCGGCGACTCTAAGTACAGACCATCTCTCCACCCAGGACTTGACAAACTTTTTCAGGCACTCGAAATTCTCTTTGTTTGACACAAGGTCAGCGTTCCACGCTGGTCTTGTTGTTACGCGCAAGCCAGAAAAATAGAACAGATAATTTTTTATCAGTGACATCTGAATGATGTTTTCTTAAGCCCCGTTTCCATGCTTGCCAAGCCTCGGCAAGCCTCCACAAACGCCATCGTGGAAACAGGTCGTTTGTCTTGGCTTGCGTAGGCTTGCAAGAGCTTGCGAGAGCTGGCCGCCGATCCAGTCGGGGTCGGATCCAGCGGCAAGCTTCGGCAAACGCTCAGTGTAATTTCCGAACTGACGGCGAATGCACGCCGTTTTTGCTCCATCGGTATATCGATAATTAACATTACGAGACATGTGTATGACGTAAGAGGCTTGCCTGACTTATTAAAATGTATAAGTACATAATTTGAATGCACTAATTTAATTTATTGGATTTACCTCAAAAGTGAATATAAATAAATAATCTTTTATTGGTGATTTATTATTTATTAGAATAAAAAACATATGATTTTTGTTAGAATAACTTTTTTTTATAATTTTTATTAGTTTTGTTTAAGTTTTTATTCCAGCAGGTCTGCCATATTACATACAGAGTAAATATAAATCTAGAAGAAATAAAATATTATAACGTATTAGGTAGGTACCTAATGAAAATAAAATTTGAACATAAATAACAAAAAAAAAACCATAAAATTAAAAATAAAATAAAATTAAAAATAAAATAAAATTAAACATAATACAAGACAATATAATATTGTCTTGTATTATAAAAAAAAAGTTATTCTAACAAAAATCATATGTTTTTTATTGTAATAAATCATCAATATAATATTATTTATTTATTTTGACTTTTTAGGTAAATCCAATAAATTAAATTAGTGCATTCAAATTAGGTACTTATACATTTTAATAAGTCAGGCACGCTTATTATACACTCTTACGTCATACATATGCCTCGTAATGTTTATTATCGATATACCGCATGGAGCAAAAACGGCGTGCATTCGCCGTCAGTTCGGAAATTACACTGAGCGTTTGCCGAAGCTTGCCGCTGGATCCGACCCCGACTGGATCGGCGGCAAGCTCTTGCCCTACGCAAGCCAAGATAAACGACCTGTTTCCACGTTGGCATTTGTGGAGGCTTGCCGACGCTTGGCAAGCGTGGAAACGGGGCTTTAGACTTTCTTCTGTTTTAATATTAAAAAAAATGTGTGTTGTTTATTCTTCTGAAAATGTATGTAACTCAAAATAATGTACTATATCTTTAAAGTACACAAATAATGTTATTTAACTGTGTTACAATAATCGGAGCCAGTTTAGCGTATCTTTACATTTCTACTTTAGCCTACAGTCTACTGATATTAATTATTTGTTTTACGTGCATGGCAACAAGCTGTTTATATGTTACTCATTTCATATTTATTAACTAGTAGGCCACAATTTAATTCGCAGTAGACCACAATTTTAAGCTAAACTGGCACCAAATACATAATCTATGTGATTATTATCAGTCTTTTCATTCCAGGTCCCACGGGCGTGCTTATCCAGCAGCACCACTACCAAGCGCGCCCCGCGGGGGGTGTGGAGAGCACCCCAGAGGAGGTGGAGCCGCCAGCGCGCGCCACCCCGCCCCCACACCTGCTGCGGGCCTCCACGCCCCCGGGACCTCCGCCTCCCCTCACGCCCACACCGCCTATGCCCTCCCATCTCACCTTTCATCTTGGCGAAGGTAATAAACACGCCTTTTTGGTAAATATACAAAAAATGGGACACGGTTAATAGGCACATTTTATATTAAAATCACTTTGTATCCATTAGATAATAATAAGAAACAACTATTTCAGTAACCGAAAATGCAAAATATTCCAAAAAAACTGATAATTTGAAGTCTTTTCTTCACGCCATGTTTTGACATGGTAATATTAAAATTATTTTTAATTTATTTTTTAATTAAACCCAAATTAAGAACCTATTTTAGATTCTTAGGTTCATATTTTGGGATAAGAGAAGAGAAAACTAACCTCAAAACTTTCACTTCAATAACAATGGCCGCCAAATGAACAATCGATTTAGAAATAACTATAATATTTGTTTGATTTTGAAATGAGAATTTGCATAGTTCCTACTGAGATCTCATTTACCCAGTACCTACCTTTCCCTAACCACATTGCCTTGCTGGAAAAGCGCTTTGAATTTGGAACAGTGACAAGAGAAAAATACAAATTTCGAGTGCATTTGTTTTCTGAAACACAGAAGAAGAATTGGGACTACCTTGGAAGCAAGGTTTTGTGTTGTTTGTGTTCATAATCTCGTTTTTGAAGTAAATATAAAGTTTTTGACCATATCGAAAGTAAACAATATCGGTTTATACTTATTTGAGTCGTTGTGGTGATAATTACTTCGAGGTATGGCGGTGGAACTATATAAAATATATTTGTGAATGTGTTGTGTGCTCCTTCACAGATGTTCAGTGGTAAGTGATTGTTTATCCTTCTTTCTTGCTTCCCTAGTTTTCCCTACACATATTATCACCCAATTCCAGCAAACACCATTCTGTTTCGTTTCATTGTTAGTATTTACAGTCCGTTCGTTACCTGTGGATCTGAAGCTGTAATTCGAAAGCAATTTCATATGCAACAAAATGCATTATTTTCCATTTCGGGAAACTGAAATGCGTCTCAATATTATCTAACTGATACAAAGTCGTTTTTTTTTTTGTTAACCATGTCCCACTTTTCTGTATTTTTTCCCCCTTTTTTTAATGCAATTGTGAAAGGAATACCATTGATAGATTCGTTATAATCTGCCATCCCTTTCTTAAGGGGATCTTACCGCAATCGCAGCATATTTGCAGGTTTTTGATGCAGTTTTTAGAAAATTTCTATATTGTTTATTAGAAAATAATATTATGTTTTGAACAAATAAATTATTCTTCTAAATGGTGAACTAACAAAACGTATTAAAATGTTTAAAACAATTGCGTAAAAAAATATTTACGGAACCTCTAAAAATAGCACAAAGTTCGATTATATCCTTTAATTTCTAAATACAGGAGAATTATAAAAATAAACATGATCACCACATCAATGTTTTCTAAACGGCTAGATAGTAAAATTATCTTAAAAAGCATAAAAACAATGCTTATAAAAATAAAAACCGTTTTTCAATAATACTTTGTCTCGCGCCATTATATAAACCAAGGCAGAAGTTATTTCTCGTCAGTACGCGAGATGCTTTGAGAGTGGGACGACGTCAAATTTTACGAAAAATAAATACGTAAATGTGTTGGCACATGAGAAAAGGGGTCACACTAAAGGCTAGTCGTAATAATATTGTGTATTATTTCAGAACCAAGTTGACTTTTTTACTAGAAATTCCATTTCTCGGCCCGCTGTCTACAACCAGCGGCATAGAATATTTAGAGTGCGCCTTCACCAGAATCGTATTCCTAGTTTTATTAATTTGCGCCCTACTGGGCTTTTATATAAATTTCTAATTATACAGTTATATTAGTTGTAACATTGGTATATCTAATAAATTATGGTAAAATAAATGAGTTACAGAGTTATAAAAAGTAAGAAAATTGTAAAATAGATTATAAAGGTTGCAAACAAACAAAAAGAAGCCGACACACTCCTGAAAATTAAATATAGGATTAACGAAAAAAAATATTGAAACCTATTTTATACATAAAATGCGAAAATAAAATAAACCATAAACATTGTGTGCGTGGAGTCCACGCGTGACAGAAGTGAAACTTCTTGTTTATTAGGTAAAGATAAAGATATTATTAGTATTTTTTATTGCACAAGAGATAATAATTGAAAATAGGAGGCAAAAAGTTTCATAAAAACACGAAACGATCCTCATCATAAATCTCCCAGTACGAATCTAACGTACCTTGCAGCAATAATTAAAACGACCAAATGTGAATAACCAACAAATTACGCTATTTAATATTCAAACTTGTTAGTTCACATACGTTTTTAGATTTTCACGGCCAAAAGCATTTTCGTTGTTTGTTTTTGGGGTGTTATGCCAAGTTGCGCTACCTCCTTCTTTAGCCGACGTTTCGGACCTGCAACATCTCTCGGATCTGCTGGATCTGCCCTGATGATGGACATTGCAACGCTGTCCGAAACGTCGGCTAAAGAAGGAGGCAGAGCAATACGGCATAACACACCAAAAACCAATAACGAAAATGTTAGTTCACATTCCTGCCGCAGGATTATGCCATTTTTAATGAGAACCATGGAATGTATGAAATATTTTTGTAGTTTCCTAGGCTTTAATATAGTATTCGCCTCGGAAATCGGAATTTTCGTGGCACTCCAAAATTTTCTTTGGAGTGCCACGAATAATATTATAAACCTTTTAAATTGGTTTAACTTTTTTTTTTTTTTAAAGAAATACAAACATTCCCGGGTTACGAACAGCCCAACAATGTTTGAAAATCTCCTACTACCGCCACAGAAAGCCGAAAATATTGCTTGTGTTGTGATGGAGGACTTAGCCAGCCGAGGAATCGAACATGCGACTATACTTTGAATGTTTGTACTCTTCATCAATGTTTACTTCTGGAATATTTAAATTTATTTTTATTACGTCCTTTACGATTTTTTTTCAAAATATCTAATATACATGTTACACGAGGTTTTATTTTTCTTCAAATTTGTATTTATAATAGCTTACTATTATTTGTACTTTATGCTGTCACTTCGATATGTACTTTTTAATTTTTTGTCACATGTACATTTTTTTCTTAATCATGTATATTCTGTACCATTTCAAATTATTGTAATTTCCATGTAAAAGCCGTTAAGTAATCGGCGTTAATTCATAAAAAATAAATAAATAATTATTTGTTATTTTATGTAACTTTTTGTAAAAAATAATAATAAATATTGAAAATGGCCGATATTTTATTTATCTGTCCAATATATTCAGATATAATTATGATCACATATTATGAAAATAGTGCGTTGGTAATTGAATACCGTATTGTTTTGACATCTGTCAATGAAGAACGTGTCCGTTACGAGTCATAAGCGACTGACTAACGTCTAGCAGTGTAGTTGATTGTATCGAATAATTTATCAAACAAGTTTGATCGAAATCCGATCGAAAGAGTCATAAAATCACGAGCTCCTTTTGCAATCGGTAATGTTTCTATCTAAATTTACCTAAAACATGCACATTCAACTTAATAAACATAATTTGAAGGATGCCCATTATTTATTAAACGTTTCATGTTCAAAGCTTACTCAATCTAGTACCATCTAGTCTAGATTTCTTCGCTGCTCTGCCTTCGCCCGTGCGCGTAGCGAATTCCCCGTTCCAGCTTACCTCATTCTTCCCCGCCCCGAAATATTATTTCGGTTCGCGTAAATTACCCCTTAAGCAATCCTCCTGTTTCTGAACAGTGGGTCAAAGTTTTTTTTCAGGTATATTGGAGCTCTAGACCAGAGGTGGCTGCCAAATTCAAAAGTGGGGCCCACTTGCGATTTGTACAGGGTCAGCATCAGCAGATGTGCGGTATTAAAGTATCTTAGGGTTCTATACAGTACGCCCAGCTTCTGAGAGGCTAACTCAATAATTATGCACATAAATTATGATAAATGATAAAGTATGAAAAATAGACTCAAAGACAAGTATTATATGGTCCTGTCATGAGAAATTCGTTGTAATAAAGGGGAAGATGTTGCTACAAAGCTATCAGCGGTATGTGTGTACCGTGCAAAACAGATTCTTTTTAAAAATTATTATATTTGTATCAGAAAAGAAGCACTTTCCAGTATGAAAATTTTTATGTATTTTGAATTTAGGACCAGTTGTTTCACAGAACTTTAACAATTCATCAAATTTCAAAGTTAATTTTGAATTTTGTAAAGATTCTATGCAAGTTCTGTTATTATATTATTGGTCAGTTGTTTCACATAACTGAAATGATAACAGAACTTGACTAGAACTTTCACAGAACATGGAAATTAACTTTGGAATTTGGTGAATTGTTCAAATTCTGTAAAACAACTGGCACAGTTCTAGTTTGAATTATTTTTGAAGAGCGTCTAATTAGAATCTCATTTTATGTCAAGAATTTTTCTAAGGACAATCTTCGAATGCCTGAAGTCTATTTATTGATTGCCTCTTTTTTTCAGTAGCCATTAGCAGAGTTGACCATACGTAGCAGACTGTCTATCATTAAAATTGAATTTATTATTGTGGAGCACCTTTTTCATATCAACGAAGACTGCCTTGGCTTAACAATTTTATTTTTCTTGTCTACTTATCTCAATAACAGTATGTTTTATTTGTTAAGTCACTACACCTCTATTCACTTTTTTTTTCATTTCATGCAGGTCGTAAGAAGTCTACGATGGTATCGCCATTCGCCAATGCTCCATTTCCACCACAAACTCCGGTGCCCGCCCCGACTCACAGCAATAATAACATAGTCCTTCTCTGGGGAGTGACTGGGGAGCAGGAATGGACACCTGCGCTTACCACGGGTATGTCACACATTCAATCTTTTCATAATTTTTTGGGTAATGTCCGTCCAATGTTCATCATTAATTTATTGATTTTTTTATAAACTCTTTTGAGTGCTTCCCCACACATAATTCTTCAGTAAAATATGAAAGATTTATTCACCCCTTGAGGGAAACCAGAGTAGCAAATGTGTAAAATGCACCGTCTTCTCTGATGTGATGCATAATATATTTGAATATCGGTCAGTCAATAAATATTCTAATAGTAAATGGGAGGGGAAATGAAGAGAAAGCTTTTTAATACAGAGACAATCCCTTTATTTAGTCCATTTATCGAATTTATGATCTTGAAAATTGTTTTTTAAATATGTTATCAAATCTATCAATATGTGATTTTTTTTAGCTAGAGTGGTTATATGAAAATTGGAGCCAAGGGCCAGTTGTTTCAAAGAATTGGAACAATAAATCAAATTTCAAATTTAATTTTCAAGTCCTCTAAAGATTCTAGACAAGTTCTGTTGTTACGACATTATTGACCAGTTGTTTCACGCAATTGAAATAATAACAGAACTTTCATGGAACTTGAAAATTAACTTTTATTTTAAATTATAATGTCACATCATAAAGTATTTGCTTCATATGAAAAAATTGAAAAATAACTATGAAATTTGAGGAATTGTTCAATTTGGGAGGCGGGTATGGGTACCCCCGCCCCGGGAACCATATATTGGATAACCAACATCCCTGCCGTAGGTCACCCCAAATGGTTAGCTATATTTGGTGACTTAGCAAGGGTACCCGGGTTCGTAGGGTGAGGTTTGTCTAGGTCTTGGCAGTGAATGCGTTTGCCCACCTACTGCGTTTGTGGGTCAGATTGGGAGAGGCTGGTTAAGGGAGATCTAACCTAGATCACTCTAATTCTCTTGACTCATCGTCTTACACAGCAGTGGGAGGGATGGATTAGTATGTTTGTGTAAATCTGTGAATTAGCTGGCCCTAAGGTTTTTACTTTCTGGCCCTTTGAAATAACTCAATTTTATGTAAAACTGTTGAACGGAATCATTATAACTTTGCACACCACTTTTTAAAAAAAAAATTTATGAATTTTTTTTATCTTGTTGATTGGTAATAATGTTATATTTATTGGTATCTTTTGTAAATATTTATTATAAATCCTCAACTATTGGTTAACCAAATTTACCACCTGACTCTTATATTTTAAGTTTTTTAATCCCTTGCTAGACATATTACGCTAATCCAAGCCTTATGGCTTCCGGTGAATATAGCATGGCTTTTGTAATATAACAAAAATACCATATTATTACATCATGCTAAGATTATTGGTTGATGGGTAATAAATGAAATATAACCAATGATCCACAGAGTAATGATCTACGCATTTGGCTTTGAATTAGGGGGATGCGGGCTCAATTCCCGCTGCAGTGTAAAAATATACATATCGGCATTAAAATCTCCTTTTCATAAACATAAAATGGGTTCTGCCAGTTGTGTTGTGAAGTTGACTGTTAAATTTGATGAACCATACAAAATTACGTAGCTCTACGACTGTCGTAGCATTATTTTTAAAAAAACACCTTATTTGTAAAAATTATTTTCCACATTTCCATTACACATAATGAAAAGACTGTATCTAACTACTTATTTTGTTTCCTTTGACATTTCTGTAGGCTGTGATGTCTTAAAAGGTATTTGTGTGAGTGTTTTTTTGACTGTTTTGTATGATAATATTGTGTATTTTGAAATCAGTTTCATAATATTTCATCTGAATGATTTTATATTCATCCACATTAACTTCATTATTAACATTCATTATTAACATCTACAAAGTTCAAATATTCAGTTGAGCATAGTGATCGGCATATTTGAAATATTTTAATCCAGCTCTGGTGAAGAAGGGCCCCAAATGAAATTTAGAAGTACATATTTACCAGAAATTAATGTTTATCTCAATTATGCCCTATGTGGTTTTTGTGGAATTTCAATTTTTCATTTTTTTTTGGAACCAATATACAGCTTTCTCTTTTTTTATGAATGAATCATAGATATTATAGGGTACCTACAGTTTAATGAAATTGAGTTCAACCTAATAATATTCTTTGTTTTCACTTATCAAATAATGCTCGATTTAGTATTTTTTGGTACTACGGGCCTCAATCTTGTAGAATACATAAGTTTGTTTTAAGTGCCAAATATGTACCATAAATACATATTTAAAGGGTTTAAAATTGTGTAATGGCCTAGTTAGTGTTCACGGACGGGCATTAAGTCATTTATTTATGAAATTTCATGCAGAAATACCGTTTGTCGGCCTGTGACATTTGGCTCGTCCGTGAATACTACGCGAATACAAGCAAACACACACAAGTTTTTTTTTTTTAATTCAATTCATACACTTTAGTATTTACAGCATTGGGGAATTTTTGAGCTACTTATATGCATAGGGTATATGTACCTAAAAGAATGCATAATCTGCTCTTTTATAGATGGCCCTAATTTTATTATTTTATCAGTTTTTGCATGCTTTAACTTTAAAATATTAAGATGAATTATTTGTTTGCGTCTGTACATACGCAATAGGAATAAATAGTTTTGTCAGTGTACAAACTCAATTCTTTCAAAAAAGGCATGTAAATACAATCATGTGATTCAACCAATATTGTGTTTGTATGCGTTTCTTGAAAGAATTGAGTTTGTATACTGATAAAACTATTGATTCATGTTCATTTTGCATATGTACAGGCTCAAAAAAATAATATAATTCATCTCAATATTTTACAGCACATCTTGCAAAAAGGGTTTTTTCGTAAAATACTTAAATTATCTATCAACAAGTGGATTACAAATTATTTTAAGTTTATCCTCAAGCCTTTTATTTTTGTGAATTGGCAATGACAGTTTTGTATGAGTTTTGTTTTTGGCTTTATCATCACCTTTTTTATTTCCAGTATTAACATAATTATGTATGTACATTATAATACATTAATTGTATGTTTTGGTTATAATAGAGAACTCCAGTCCATTTTTTAATTTTTTTTTAATGAATAATGACCTTCTAGCCTAAATAACTGCATATTTATTTTAATTTTTAAAGTTAGTTTTCATATTTAAAATAATTTTCAAAGTTTTGATTTTTCAAGTTCCCTTTAAAAACACCATATCTATGGTGCATTGTGTGACGTCATCATGTCATCGATAGTTTTATTCACTTTCAACAGGTGCTGTCCTTTTACTCATTTTATATTGAAAAATCGATGGCCGAATGACTTTAGGTGTGACAAGTCGAGGCGTTTTTTCTTCACGATTAACTGCTTTTGATATAGAAAAACATTAGGTAAAATGTCGACATCTCATCGCTACTGTTATTGTATTGTACCAAAGTGCAATACAATAACAATTAATCATCTTTTTCATTGCAAATAAAAATGACTGCATATGACATAGTAAGCCGTAGATATTGTGTTCAGGTGTGACTTTTGCTTTAACATAATACATTGTATTATGTATAACACATACAGAAACACTGGTATTTATAATACACTTATCATGACTTGTATAAAAAGCCCTTGATAATAAACCAATTCGAAAATACGATCGATGTTATGGTAGATAAACAAAATGTCAAAATTGAAACGACTTTAACCTCAAATAGGCAACATTTACTGAAGATTATCAAAAATCTTTTTTTACAGCTTACACGACTTTCAAAAACAACTAATAAGATGATTTATTTACTAACCAACTTTTATCCCACGAAATTAAGCACTTAGGTACACAGTCCGTATTATATTTGAAAAACATTATCCTGGAAATATCAGATTGTCCGCAAATATAGCCCTTTTCCGTCATAATTTTAATTGTGAAGGCCTAAATAATGTTTCAATAAACACAACAACTTTTATATGTCTAAATCTCTACTAACAGTATGTAAATAAACCAAATAAAAAACACGAAATGTTGTGTTTGAACGGCTTGCCTCATACATTTCAAAATGCCATCACCAGGTGAATCTTCCATCGTGACGTCACCACACAGATTACACAGCATACCAACCTGACGCTGTGTTTTAACGAGAATATTAAAAATGCACTTTTTAATATTTTTTTAAAAACTGTACGTTTAATATTATCAAATAAAAGTTATATATTCAGAATCAGCGTTTATTGGTCTATATGAACATATTTTTTTAAAGCCATAATATTTTTCACTGGAGTTCCTTATTCCTAAAAAACAGTGTTAGTCTTACCATATGGTTATGGTTAGTCTTACCATTAAGGGTCGACCGAGATCTCGGTCTCGGCATTCTCGGCTACAAATTCTACCGAGACAGTAACCGAGACCGTTGTAAGTAGGTACGGTATAGGATAATGGGATTCAAATCTACCGCGCGCGTCCAAATTCGTCACTTGGTGTCACGACAGCAGAGAGAGCTCAGCAGAGAGAGCTGTCGATTGTGATTGGTACGTATTTTATATTATATTACATAAAATCTCAATTATTTTATTTGTAAGTAAAATCTCAAATTATTGTTAAATATTTAATATTAGATATATTATATAAAATCTCAAATTATTTTTTAATTAAATATTTAATATTAGATATATTATATAAAATCTCAAATTATTATATAATTAAACATTATTACATTCTTAAAAATATAGTATATTATGCAAAAATAGCGCTATTTCATTTTTTTGCTCAATTTATCTATTCTCGGTCTCGGCCGAGATTTTAATTTATCCTCGGTCTCGGTCTCGGTCGACCCTTACTTACCATACATCCCATCACCATCATTTGGTTGTGATTTTTTATTAAATATCCAACGCTTCTTTGATCACTCTGCAGGAACTTGGACACTTGGGAAAATAAACCATTAAAAAAATGGATTCAACTCAAGGTGTTAAGGATCAATATATTTTTTACTGATTCGAAGATAAATTTTCGAGTATTCCACTCTGATTTTTATTTGTATAATTTTATCAATAATGATAATTACTGTTTATTTCCTTTTCTTCGTTACATGGCTGGCAAAATTTGTGGATACCAAAATTGGTTGAAATTCTTGGTGCTTCCTGAATCAGTGGGCAGAATTATCATAGGTTGGCATACATACCCAATATATTCTCTTTCTTGCCGTAGATGCATCGTGGCTGCCTTTGTACTATTAACTTGGTTGTTCCCACAACTTGGAGAATTTTTAAATGTAATGGCATTATTTATTTAATACTTTTAACTGTAAAATGACTCTCCCTCAGCATTATATCGATGTTCATTTTTAGATTATCTACATATTTGAAAAAAAAATGATAAAATAATGAAAGTATGCAACCAGATTTGAAATCTAGGAGCTTAAATTCTTCCCCACAAAAGTTTATTTTTAAGAAAGTTTAATTTTTGTAATGACAATAATCAATTTTGTTTCTAGAATAATACTGCCCTCATTACATTTTAAAATCCTCTTTTGGTAAAAGCTTCGGCTTATAAACTGGTTGTTGGCAGCTAGAATTAGCTTGGGATATTATTTAATGCATAACTAAATTAGTAATTTATCAATGTCGTAATTACATATTGTTTTGCTGTAATTTTGTAGCTAATGATGTATTTTTTAACTTATGTATCTTAATTTTAATATTATATTTCATTGTAGCCATTTATTAAAAAAAAAAGTAGCTATGTTATGAAAACAATTTATTGCTGAGTATGTTATTGCCGGTAAAATTGCTTGTGAAAATCCGTACCTACCCACTTTAGAAGGAAAATAAATAAAAACCAAAATTTCATTAATTTTCCTGAAATTCTCCATGAAAAACGTTTACAAAATGTTAAAAATGTTAATTCCAAATTGTATTGAGTTATTACACAAACCATCAAAAATCTAAATAAACATTACAGGAAGCAATTCCCCGAAGATCAACTTACTAAAACCAACAATCCAAATACCATTTCACCATCCTCTTGTTAGTATATCCATAGAATAATGTGTAGTTTCGATTACTAATGATTTACATTTATTTATTAAGTCTGAGTTAACTATGAATAGTGGCTATATATCAGATAAGTTGGCCGAGTTTTCTACCTATTGCGAGTATTTATTAATGTATGTTATCCTACGGATAGGGGGGCATCCATTAATTATGTGAGCACAGATGGGGGGGTCCAGCAAAATCTCACGTTACTTGAAAAAATATACAAATTGGCCCAAATTTATTTAAATGGGGGTCAAGATTGGAAGAAAAACTTCTTACGTAATTAATGGATGCCTCCTAAGCTATCAAGAGGATGGTGAAATCCCGTAATAGGTAAAAGGCTACAACATCTATTGGTTAATTTCTTGACTATTGGAGGTATCTAGCTCTCTTTTTGTTTTTTTTTAAATTTCAGGATGTTGTTGTGAATCAAACAAAAATTTTATACATTCATAATAATATAATATTTCCCCAAATATATTTACAAATTCTTAATTTCCGGAGTGTTTTGTAACTAACAATTTTTAACAGAAGCATGACATTTTAAATGTGTGGTTTGTGTCCTTTTTTTATTGTGTTTCTTTAACATCCTCTTATACTATAATATATTATATAACCATCATTTACAGCATTTCTTTCTGCGGTCACTAACAAGGTAGGTTTTATTAGATGAACACTTCAAATATTTACATATATTGTTGTTTTTATAATTTGCATTAGTTGTGTAGCATACATATTACTTACTGCCCCTGTTCTGGCAGAAAACTATTTTTCTATAAAAATTAAATTAATACATATTTATGTTTTGTATAAGTATGGCTAGATTGCGCAGTTGATAGTATTTATGTGTACATGTATTATGTACTGATGTTGTTTTTTTGCCATTAGCGAGCATGATAATCTATTGTTGCAGAATTTAATATTAACAGTAATGAAAACAGCGTGCACATACATGAGTATATGTATTACAATAATGACAATCTGGATCAGGGTTATCCAACCCTTTTTAGTGACAAGACGCATACTAACCCATTCACGGAAAACTTTTTAAAACAAATTTCGGCTAAAGTTTCACGGTGGCTGGACAATTCAACAACTTGCAACTTCATCACCTTCCTTGAAATGTCATTAAAAGTGAAGAAAAAAATGGTTTTACAGTTTAAGTTAGGGTGGGTTATGGCGTTATGGGCTATATTTAAAAAAAACTAAAATTCTTAACTTTTAACAACTTTTCAAAGGGGTGTTGAAAGCTTTTGTTGAGTTATCGTGCAACCAATTTCACATGGTGGTTGGGCTAGATTATTACAGTTGTTTTTTTTATTATCTAAGGATGGGTTGTTTCTAAAAATTTGAACAATTCCTCAAATTTTTTAAGTCAATTTTCGCATTCTGTAAAAGTTCTATTCAAGTTTTGTGATTATTTCAGTTTCATGAAGCAACTGGCCTATACTGATATAATAACAGAATATGATTAGAACTTATACAGAACGTGAAAATGAACTTAAAATATTTGATGAATTGTTAAAAATTTTTGAAACAACCCATTCCTAATGTTACATAATATTTTATTTTCAACTATCAGAAATCTTGAACAGAACTTTGTATTTTTTTTTTGCATGATTGGATTTTGGCAAAGAAAAAAACTGAATTATACAATTTCTTTTATGATTGGATTTTGGCAAAGAAAAAAACTGAATTATACAATTTTTTTTATGATTGGATTTTGGCAAAGAAAAAAACTGAATTATACAATTTTTTTTAATGAAAACATCCGTAAGTTTTATTTTAAAATATTTTATCCAGTTTAATATACTATCAATCCTGTAACTTGATGCCTAGTTGCTTTAATTGCACTATCTCCGCTGCAGAGCTTTCTAACATTCCTTACATTTAACATATAATACAATAACAAGTCAAGTTCAAACCCATCACGGCAAACTTAAATCAAATAAATGACATTAGATTCCTAACCTCGGTGTTGCTAATCCCATTTTTACATCATCAGGAGTAGACTGGAAGTCCCTCACTATCCCGGCATGCCTGCCCATCACGACCGATTACTTTCCCGATAAGCGCTCGCTGCAGAACGACTATGTGGTATCCGACTATAACCTGCTGCCGGACGACGTGAATGCAGACTTTGCCCAGAACAGGGCCATCTATAAGGATCCTCTCACCACCATGGAGGTGTTTAAGGAGCTGGTGTCGCAGAGATTGGCTCAGGTAAGATGATACGACCTGCCATGATGAAAATCGATCTATCGTAATATGAATTATAGAACATGTTTTGGTTAACAGTTCGTAGTTAAAATTGTCACAATCTACATGTAGAATTAGGTTTAAAAAAACTTATCAAATAAAAATAAAAGCATTTCTTCGAATATAAGTAGCTATTCTAGCAAAACCACTATGTAATTCACTATTGTGTATATAAGAGGGAGGAGGTTTAGAGGGTTCAAACCCCCTCCCCCTCCATTGGCCTCAGAGTTACGTAGACAATAAAAAGAATGGTTCCTCGGTCCCTCGTAGATTACATTCCTGGAAAACACAACAATATTGTTTGCACCATCTCTTTTATCAATGTGATGTAAATAATATGTTGTGGTAATTAGAGATCCCAAAAACTTTCTAATAAATTTTCCAACTCCCCTCCCCTCAGGATCGAACCCCTGTAGTTATGCCCTTCGTAATTCCATAAGACGGTACAATTTACAAAAACATTGTTTTGTTTTGGCAGTGTTTCAAGCGAAGAGAGAGATCGAGCGAAAGAAGTGTATAAGATATGCAAGAAAAGAGTAAGTGTTGGGGTGAAAGAACGAAAGAAACGCCTGGAAGAAGAAGAGGGAATCAAAATGACAAACCACTTCCAAGAAAACATAAAACTGTTTTGGAAGGAGGTCAAAAGGTCCCGGAGTGGTCCAGAGAACGGAAGCATGAAAGTGATTAAATCGAAAGATGGACAAATGTTGACGAATGAGAATGAAATCAAAGAGAGATGGATGAAATATTTCGAGGAAGTCTTCGAAAGTAACCCGAGTGGTTGTGATCCCAGCGGTGAATCGGTTATGAACGATGATGGAGTGAATGTTACCGAAATCAGTATGGATGAAATAAAAAGATCAATTAAATGCATGAAGAGTGGCAAGGCTGTGGGTTTCGACAATATTGCTGCCGAATACTTTAAAGGAGATAGTCGTATTATTCTAACATGGCTGTGCAGACTTTTTAACCAATGTTTAAAGGAGGGTTATACGCCATTAGATTGGAGAAGGGCTGTAATCATGCCATTATACAAAGGTAAAGGGTCACGTATGGAATGTGGGAATCATAGGGCTATTAGCCTTCTAAGTTCAGTGGGCAAGCTGTATGGTAGAATATTGATTGAAAGGGTAAGAATGGAAACAAAAGATAAAATATGGGATGTGCAAGGTGCTTTTATGAGTGGAAGGGGGTGCATGGACCAGATTTTCTCATTGCGTATGCTCACTGAGAAGTTTCTTGCAAAAAACCAGAAACTCTTCTGTGCTTTTGTAGATCTACAAAAAGCGTACGACCGAGTTGACAGGAAAAAGCTATGGAAGGTGTTGTCCAAGTACGGAGTGAATACGAAGCTCATTCAGGCAATTGCGTCGCTATATAAGGGAAGCGTTGCATGTGTTAGGGTGAACGGCGATTTTACGGAGTGGTTTGACATCACAAAAGGTGTTAAACAAGGCTGCGTAATGTCACCGTGGTTATTCAATCTATACATGGATAATTGTATGCAAGAATTGAAAGAGATGGGATTGGGCGCAAAATTGAGTAATCTGGAAGTATGTTGCCTTTTGTATGCTGATGATGCGGTGCTAATTTCTAGCAGTATGGAAGATCTACAGTCTCTCGTGTCTAGGATGAACGAAGTATGTATGAAGAATGAGTTAATGATGAATGTAAGTAAGTCTAAAGTCATGGTGTTTGAAAGAGAGAGTACGAAAACAGTATGCAATATAGTTGTGAATGATGAATACTTGGAGCAGGTGGATGAGTTTGTGTATCTGGGTAGTATGTTTACGAAAGATGGGAAGGCTGATAGAGATATTGAAAGAAGGGTGAATGCCGGTAACTCCATTAATGGAGGACTGAATGCCGTTGGCGGTAATAAAAAACTGTCCAAAGACGCGAAACTAGCCGTCCATAATGGAGTGCTGGTACCTACCCTGATGTATGGCAGTGAGGCATGGAACTGGCAGAGGAAGGATGAAAGCAGACTGAATGCTGTAGAAATGAGATCCCTGAGGCGAATGTGTGGTAAAACCATGTACGATCGTGAGAGAAACGTGGATATCCGCAAAGAATGCAAGGCTGACGTAAGCGTGATGTGTAAGATTAAGAAAGGGACTCTCCGATGGTTTGGGCATGTAGAGCGAATGAACGAGGAAAGGAGTGTAAGGAGAATATATGATGCAAATGTGAATGGTAGAAGAAGTCGGGGACGCCCGAGGAAGACATGGCACGACCAAGTGAATCAGATACTTGAGTCGGGCCATGTGAAGAGTCGGAATAATAGAAGAGCATGTATGAGACGATGTATGAATGTGAACGAGGCAAAGAGTGTGTGCCAAGATCGAGTTGTGTGGCGGTCCGTCCTCTCTGCCTACCCCTGCGGGGAAACGGCGTGATGGTTAGTTAGTTAGTTAGTTAGTTAGTTTGTTTTGTAACACACAAGTGAATAATAAGAGATTGCAGTCAGCAAGAGAATGGTGCGCAGAACACCTTTTATGCCTGGCACACGATACAAGTTAAAGCTCGCGTGAATCCGGTATTCCACAAGTTAAGGCCACCACTGCTCTCCTAAGTCTTCATGGGGGCAATAAATATAGCTCACTTTTGGAATCAATGCTGTTAATGAATAAAATCATCATCATTTTTATTGTTGCGTTTTCTCACTAAACATTTAATAATAAACAATTCTTAAATGGAAAAGGCACTATTTTAGGTCACATTGCATTTTTAATATCTGGGTAACTGAAGGGTAGCGGTAGGTGATTTAAAATGAATTTATTTTGAATTTCCCGAAATCAGCCAATATTATTGGCTAGCTTAATTGCTTCTATCGAATACCAAATGATGTCGCCAATGTTGGTTCCATTTTGAATTGTTTTCTAACAATTGATGATTTGAAAAACATATGTTTACATTTTAAAAATTGCATTTTTTTAATGTCTGTCTAGGTTTTGTTGTAACTCCGGATTTGTCTCACAAACTATTTAAATAAAAACTTCGGGTCAACAAAACACTTTGAACTTTATTTGTGTTAGATAACAACGAGCTCTGATAGCTTATTTAACAGGCGGTAGGAATTATTCTGGGACTCCACCTTGAGGTTACAATAGTCTTTATTATAGTATCAATTATCGACAGCTATGAGCCATCTATGGGTAACCTCTTAAACTAATATCTAGGATAGCTATGTTCCATCTGTGGCTAAGCTCTTAAACTAATTAGGATATCACAGGAACATTTCCAGTAGATCATAGGCAAAAATATAGAAATATTAATAAGTCAGGTACGCCTCCTACGTCATACGTTTGTCTGGCAACGTTTAATTGTCTTGAAAACAAGCTTATGGTTCCGAGTGGTTAATATTCAATATTGCCTCAAATAATTATAAGGTATGGCAACTCTGGTAACTAACATACAGAATTCAAACTTTTATGTTTTTTACAATTTAAAAAAACAAATTATTAAATTAACAAATATAGTTGTATTCGTTAAAGGTTTTTTTTAGATTCGCTAACGCTCGATTGGTTATAACCTACCAACAAAAATAGAGAACTCCAGTCCAATTTTTAATTATTTTTTTTAATGAATAATGACCTTCTAACTTAAATAACTGCATTTTTTTTTATTTTTAGAGTTTTTTTTAATATTTAAAATAATTTTCAAAGTTTTCTTTTTTTAAGATCCTCGAAAACCACCATATCTATTGTTCATCGTGTGACGTCATCACGTCATCGATAGTTTTATTCACTTTCAATAGGTGCTGTCATTTTATATTGAAAAATCGATTGAAGAATGACTTTAGGTGTGAAAAGTCGAGGCGTTTTTTATTCAAGATTAACTGCTTAGAAAAACATTAGGTAAAATGTCAACATCTCATCACTACTGTTATTGTATTGTACCAAAGTGCAATACAATAACAATTACATAATCATCTTTTTCATTGCAAATACAAATGACATTGAAAGCCGTCGAATTTTGTGTTCAGTTGTGAGTGTTGCTTTAACATAATACATTGTAATACATATAACACATACAGAAACACTGGTATTTATAATACACTGATCATGACTTATATAAAAAGCCCTTGATAATAAACCAATTCGAAAATACGATCGATTTTATGGTAGGTAAACAAAATGTCAAAATTGACACGACTTTAACCTCAAATAGGCCACATTTACTGTAGATTATCAAAAAAAATTTACAGCTTACTAGGACTTTCACAAACAACTAATAAGATGATTTATGTAATTAGAAGCTTTTATTCCAGCACTAACATAGTCCGTTTGAAAAACATTATCCAGGGAATGTCAGATTGTCCGCAAATATAGCCCTTTTCCGCCATAATTTTAATTGTGAAGGCCTAAATAATGTTTCAATAAACACAACTATTATATGTCTAAATCTCTATTAACAGTATGTAAATAAACCAAATAAAAAACATAAAAATTGTTTGAACGGCTTGCCCCATGCCCCAACTTGAAAATGTCATCACCAAGTGAATCTTCCATCGTGACGTCACCACACAGCGTTACACGGCATACCAACTTGATGCTGTGTTTTAACGAGAATATTAAAAATGCACTTTTTAATATTTTTTTTAAAAACTGTACGTTTAATATTATTAAAAAAAAACTTATATATTCAGAATCAGCGTTTATTGGTCTATTTGAACATATTTTTTTAAAGCCATAATATTTTTCACTGAAGTTCCTTATTCCCAGGAAGTAATTAATACATATTCCTTCATCATCCCGTATTTCCAGGGTTTCCAGCTGATAGTGGGCACCAACAACGGGGAGACCATCCAGACGGAATGTGGTCTCCCCTCCTCGGCCGTGGCCCCCGCTACCCCGCGCACCCCCGCCCCCACCCGACACCTGCTCTCCATTGGGAGGATCTTCCACAAGATCACTCTGGTCGGGTCCACCATCACCGTCACCAGATATCGGCCCAGGTGTGTTATAAGTTTTTAACTTCTCAAACTTTTGGAAACCCTGAAGTTGTTTCCATTTGATTCTTTGTCGGTTGTTAAATAACATCGGAATTTTCGCTAAAGTTTGTACATTGAGTTTTTGACATATCTCACGATTTTGATTGGATTTTTCATTGTTATGTGTTGTGGAAAATTGGAAAGTTATATATTTTGAACATATGAATTTATTAAATTACTTTATTTAGTTAGTTAAATACAACGGTCGAACCAACATATATTTTTAATTAATTATTTAGATGAAATGGTATGTAATAGTTTTTACCATGTCCCATGCCTACATTCAATGAAACAAAATCTGAGTTATAAATTAATTTAAGGTGTATAAGATTAATTTTTGTGATCTTAAATAGCTTACATAATATATTTTTGGAAAATATATCGTTTTTACATAAATTTGGATCAACATTAAAAAAAAAACACATTTCTGGTATGGAATCCGTTAGTACCATTGTGTGACCATATACATAATGTACACCTTTTTTAGAGGCTACTTTTATAAAATTATAAAAAATTGTACATATTACTTGTTACAGTTTTTCTATAATTTTGATTTAATATTATTTAATATACCATTAATTTAGTTAGATGGTTAGTATTCAATTGGTACATATAAAAAATGTTCTGGAGTTCCTTTTTGTAGAAAAAAAAATCTACATACAAAATGCCCTAATGACTAGTGAAGGGTATCGTTCAAAGTTCAGATGACACCACATACCTCTCTCGCTTCTTTCTGTTCGAATTGCGGTTGTTAAGGCGGGTTAAATAAATACTGGTTTAAATGTGGATATGTATTGATAAAAGAAAATTAACTCAAACTCCTTGTTATAATAATTAATAATAAGATGAAGTACATAACTCATTTTTCCAGACATCCTGATCATTCAAATGAAAAAATGATTTTGATTTCTAGGCATCCTTACCCCCCTTTCAACATTCACTATCGCTATCGCTTCCACGCCCCGCACCACGACACCTACGAGGTCTCCTGGGTGTCCTTCACCACAGAGAAGCTGGAGAACTACAACTGGAACTACATGGACCACTACATCTGCACTCGCGGAGACACCGATTTCCCGCTGGTTGAGGTATGGAAGCTTATTGATTCTCATAACTCTTTCCCTTGTTCAATCATTAATAGTGACATTACTAGATATAATTAATAATAGATCACTTTAAACCACTATATTATAAACAATATCTATTATATCATTACTATATGCCTACTTAATCATTTTACTGTTCCTTAGTAAACATTGTAAACTGTCATTTAATTTAAATAAATTCCCCATTTAATTAATAGCATAATTAAAAATGTTTGCGAATTTGATAAATTTTGATTTTTGCCAAATAATGTATTGTATTTTTATGAATTTACTTAGAATATCTGGCCGGCCACAGAAGTAATCGGCCATGAAAATTCGATTTACACTGTGAATAAGTTGTATTTTTACGAATTTTCTTCGAATAACTGAATTTGAAGGGGTGGCCGAGGAACTCATTTTTTAGCAATTTGATTTGGTTTTCCTTCAAATTTCGAATTACGTTGGAATTTGTTCATTCGAAATTTGGATTTTGATTTCCCATGGATTTCAAAATAACGGGGTTCTTCTGTTTTGAGGTTACAAAATGCATACTTAACCCATTGGCCACAGAATTAATGAGCTAAAAAACTGGCCTTCAATACCAAAAATTGAAAACCTGCTTTGGTGTACTAAATCCATTGTAACTTTTTAACCATATATTCAAAAGATTTAATTTCTTAAAATTTGTGTACATATTGGATTAAGGTAAAGAAAAAAATAAAAAGAAAAATTTAAAAATTCTTAAAATATGTGAAAATAAGGATACAAATAGAACCTTCTATTTTACCGTAATTTTTTTTTCATATTTTTATTCAGAAAGTTGCAAAAAAACATAATATTGATAAATCGAACATTAATAATTTTTGTTTTTTTACATACTTGTATACAAATAACTAATAAAATAATGTGGTATGATTGTCCTCAAAGCAATCAGGGACGAGCAGGGCCACTGCCAAAAGCCTAGAACCACTCGCAATTTTGAAGAAATTAAATGGCGGCTGGCTGCATACTAAACTTGGAACTCAAAAATCTTGGATAAAACATTAGAAAAATATTATTGCCAATTCTACGAAATAAATTATTAATTACCTACCGAGCGTTCGGCATTTAAAATTTTATTCAAAAATGTCATAGTCGTGCTCAATTTCGGTTTTTTGGTGGACCTACTCTACCCGTCAGCGCGCCGGGGTTTGTGGTTAAGTACCTGTGTTGCACACCCAGCACGCTGCCGGGGTTTGTGGCCAATGGGTTAATAATTTTGCTGTTTCCAAGTATGTAAACATTTTAGATTGTGTATTACGTATCTGTCAAGAGTGTATGGAACTACATGTATCTCATGTACAAACATCTTGAACTACAGGGTGGCGCAATAGAACGTGCATTTATTTATTTATTGTTTCAAGATACAATCCCGTTAAACCGCAATAAAGCAGTTTGTCAACAGGATGTTAATGTTCAATTACAATTTAAACATACATACATATTATTATTACTATAACTATATTAATTGTCATAATTAACACACATTAATTAATATAAACAATCTCTATTCAGTAACCATTGTTTCAGCATATATTTGAATCTATTTGTAGAGTCGCAATTTTTTATATTAATTGGTAACATGTTCAATATTTTTAAGCATAGATAAAAAAATAAGTACCTACTATAAGGATAGTTGAAATAAAAGATAGGAATTATAAGGTAATTAAATGAAGTTTATTTAAAAAAAATAACATCATCTAAGTGACGGCCCTTTCTGAAACGGCACTCCTCTAATCGCGAGCGGAGATTAATGAAAACTTTCTTTAGTAATGCTGGTGTGATTGCTGCCATTTCACTACAGATACTCTCCTTCAGCTGACTGATATTTCTAGGATTGTTGACGTAGACTTTGTTTTTGAGGTGTCCCCACAAGAAAAAGTCAGGAGGCGTTAGATCTGGGCTACGTGGGGGCCATGGGATATCAACTCTTTTAGAAATTAGTCTGGCTGGGAACATCTGTCTCATAACCGCCATAGAGTCATTTGATGTGTGACTGGTAGCTCCGTCTTGTTGAAATCAAGTCCTTGAATTCACTATTCTCAATCTCTCTAGTTCTGGAGTCAAAAATTCTTCTAACATCGCAACATAACGGTCGGTGTTAACAGTGACGTTTCGTCCTCGCGATTCTTCAAAAAAGAAAGGGCCAATAATTCCTTTGCTCGAGATTGCTGCCCATGCAGTCACTCTAGGACTATGCAGCGGTTTTTCGTGCTTGAGTTACGGATTTTCACTGCTCCAATAATGACAATTTTTCAATTCTTGTGTTAATTGGAGTTTATATGGATGCAGTTTGAGATCTAGGTTTAAAATTCGTTGTAAACTTCGTCGCGACATCTGTAAAGCCGTCGATCTCTTCCGTGTTGACACTTGTGGATTTTCTCGTCTCCGGTCCTAGACGTTCTTGGACGACCTTTAGCTCGTAACCTAAACGTTGAACCGGTCTCTTCAAAACACTTTATCCATATTATAATTAAATTTGCACTCGGGGCTTCGCGAATTTGTTGTAATCCATATTCAGTACAATATAGTCGCCTTGCAGAGGTGTACGAAACGAACGTTCTCGTAAAACGCGCGAACACAAAATGTGCACGTTCTATTCTGTATAACAATTGACACCAGTTTTTTCTTTGGGACATTGTTTTGGAGTATTTTTGAGAATTTTTGAATGTTTTAATTTATTTTTGTGTAGGTTTGTTGAAGTACACTTGGTTTTTACTTAGAAGTTGATGAAAAACTTTTTGGATATAATTTTTTTGATAAAATTTATTATTTAACTCCCTTCTGAATCCATCACAACAGGCTTTAAAATACTGGCGTTTCCGCACCCTTCTACTCCCGCTGAACAACCCGGCCACAAAGCGCATCCTGGAGGGAGCGCCCCATTGCGATATTTACCCGGAGCCCACCAAAATGGACCTAGAGGACTTGTCCAATGGCTTCCTCCGCATGACTGAGCTCCACCTCAACAAGATCAAGCGACCACTCAATAATAACAAGCAACGGGTGAGATCTTAACCGGACAAGGATATTCAATATCTTTTTATAGATAATATAAGAATATTCAGAGGGGACCCTCTTATAAGGTTTTTCAAGGGACATGAAAAAATTGTGCGGAAATCTTATATACAGGGTGTCGTAAAGTGCATCAACTTCGGGAGGTGATTCTACAAGATGGTAGGATTAAAAAAGATTAACAACTTTTTCCGAAATTCCAACATTTTTTTTCCCATACAAAAAGACGTACCTACTAAAAATCCTTAGTGTGAGGTACGATCTTACTTGCTGAGTGCCTGCCGGACACGATTGTGGCAACGTTGCATGGTTGTGATTGGCCCGTATCATAACAGCGGAAAATAATAAAGCTGGCCGCACACGCCGGTCGAATTTTATCTTTTTACCACAAAAGTAGCCTTTAGTTGGAATTTCGAAAAAAATAATTTATCTTTTTTACTTACAATATCATGTAGAATCACTTCCCAAAGTTAATGCCCTTTACTCCCGGACACCCTGTATATTATGTGTGTGTGATTAAGCCGTTTTGTGTTTTAGTTTTCCAAGGATTTCTTGTGTGGAAACGTTATAGGAGGGTTTTACTGTATTTGCAGAGCATTATTTCAATAGTTAAGCCAAGAACTTTGAAACAATTTCGAAACTGCTGTAGAATGTTAGATTCCCAGAGAACTACACATCAGTCTGATTTTCCATTGAAAGTAATGAAATAAGATTAAATATTAGATTATTATTATTATTATGAAATAAAATCATAATTTATAGTTTTACGTGTGATGAACTAAATAATAAATATTGAATTGTGTTTATTACTACGTCATTCTTAGATATCTCGTAAGAATTAACAAAGGCTTTAAAATGATTACGTTTCAAAAAGTAATTGGATCATAATTAATGAATTATTTCAGCATTTCTATTTCTCATATCTCTGAATATTGCCGATGGGTTTTTAAAGACACGGGCTAATGTGTAAACTATAACTGTAACCGTTACCAAAAATCAAAATGTGTACGAGGCTCACCAACCGACAGCTGTCAGTTTTTTCCGCAAATCATAGGGCGCTCTTCGCAGGCTCACTGTTATGCTTACAGTGGTGTGGACGTACACACTAGAGCCTGGTTACTGTGTCAGCAACGGTTACAGTTACAATACACAAATGAGTATGCGGCTTATTATGACAGTTTTAAAAAATGATTTAAAAAATATGTTTTAACTTAAATGTATTAATTTGCATAGTTTTTTTAATGTGCCCAGTGTGCTGCATAAATGATTAATTATAATAAACTTCAAATTCATTATGTACGAAAGATTTGTGTACCTTTGTTGACTGGAAGTTATTGAAATATAAGGTTTTTGGAAACCTAAAAACTCTGCGACCATAGACCAATGATTTATAATGTGGTTTTTTGGGTGGTGTTATGTAAATAATTTTGACTGTATTAATGCATCTTTTCTTTCAGAAGCTGTAGCTGCTATTCTTTCTTCAATGCTTAATAATTTCTGTTTTTCCTCTAAAATTCTCCCTAGCCGGCAGCAACCCACATGGATCATCGATTTACCTATTTTGATTTTTCAGAAGCAGAACAATGCACACATTATTCAGAAATATTCACACAAATTATTACTTTCACCTACCAAAGCTCATTCTCCTCTTTACTCTTCTAATAAAAGTCAATGTGATATGTATGAATAATTATATGTTTAATGTGTCCTTTTGTGTGGCGGCCATCTTGTGATTATCTTAATCAATTTACAAAAGAAAATTGGCTTTGAAGTGTGTAAAATTAGCTTCTTCTTAATTAATCGCAGTTATATTAGTCATAGATAAAATTTTAATTTTCTCACTTGAATTTCTTTTTGTGGGTTTTCTGCTTTATTTTGATGGTTGAGTTATTATTATTGTTTTTTTTTAAATTTTATATTGTTCAGTTTTTACACACTAATATTTCATACACACTTTCTAAAAAAATATTTTTTTTTACAAAACTTTTATTAATTATAGTTTATTTGTTTAAAAGACGCTTGTTACAAAATTCATCCGTTGTTTTGTGTTAAATGTTCATATTATATGTTTTTCTCTTTTCTTCGACATCTTAAAAAATATTGATAAAACCGTAATTATAACTCTTACCGTGTTTTCAATGCTCACCTATGATATTGTGCAAACTTCGATTTGTCTAAATTTTCGTTTTGGGCAAATAAAATAATGCAAATCCTTTTGAAGAGTTCCCAGTTATTTTACCCATATTTATTTATTTAAAATCATATTTTGATACAAATCCATCCCAAATCTTTTCACTTTACAGCACTGGTTAAGGTCTCCGTAATACACCTTATGAAAAGTTGAAATCTTCAGACACCGGGCTGCATAATTGTTTGTAAATGTTTCTATGTTCGTAAATATGAATGCTCAGAACTGTAAATATTTAACTTTGAATAATAATTTAATTTTAATACAGTATCATAATTTAACTCGCAACTTTTGTGTCTTATATTGCTTTGCATGTAAGAATAATTAATCTGTGAATGTCCTTGCGTACACTAACCAGTAGTGTGTATGTAATATTGTTTTGTCTGTGTCCTTATACAGGAACTAATTACCATAACACCTTTATTGTGCTATTCTGTACCTACCGACCTAAGGCAATACTTTTGTTGAAGGAAAAATGGCATATTTTAATAAAAGATCAACTGCATAGTGTAATTAAATGGCTACCACTTGAACGGGTAGCTAAGCAGTAGTCAAATCCAACCAGTAATGCTGGCTATTGGAAAATGAAAACTGTAGTTTTTTTTTAAATTCTGAAACTATGTATTTTCAAATACATTTGTATCAGGGTTAAATTTATTGTATCAAAATCCCATGACTACCCAAGATATATTAAATTCCTCTGGGGCAGTTTTTCTAAATTTATAAAGAGCATGGAACAATCGAGAAGGTATTCTTTAAATCATAACCAATATATTATATGGTAATGTTTATTTATCAATCTGAAGTATTAATCAGAATACAATCAGAATATGTGTAACCTTTCCTGTATTTTTTTTACATCAATTTTGTTGAAAAAGCGTTTTCAGATAACCACTGGAGCGATCACGCAAAATAAATAAAATTGTCTCGATTGCTCGAGATTTCCCAGAAGGTAATTTTTTTAATTTTTCGCCAACATTAAAAAAAATCATACCTTCGAATTTTAACATGGAGACATAAAAACTTATCATAGTGCTATATAGCCAAAATGAATTGACCTGTATTTTACCGTTTATCTCATATCTGTAGGATTTATAAAAAAAAATATTTAAAAAATCGTAAAGTTTATAATCGCGCGAATCCTGCGTGTTTTTTTACTTGAAACTGCCGTGAGGGGTACTTATTCGACTCAACATAGAATATTTTCGATTTCTATATGTTGTCTGTGGTATACTTGATAATGATAGGTGCATATCTATGGGAAAAGTTCTTAATTTTATCCATAAACAACTGATATCCAAATATTCGGCGGGAAAAAATATTTAAAAAAATTATTTTTAACATCGTTCTAAAATAGTCAACGAAGTTCTGATTTGCAACATCTATGGTCATAATAGATAAAGCATTTCAATAGTTTCATTTTAAAATAAATGTCTGGCCAAGGAAATGTTTTAAATAATTACAATTAATGTTTTACAAATGGTAGGAAAATGTGGTCCATTTTTGGACCGCTATCAATCGCAGAAAAATAAAAGTGGTCCATTTTTCGACCAAAATCGTTCCAGTGGTTTAAGAAATGTCTTTTTATTTGCTCAAAAAGAGTCAGAAAAAGCTTGATCACTTTATTTACCACTTTGTTTATATGTATTTCCCTAGTTATTTGTTTTTATAAACACCGGTTTAACAAAGTTGTACACAATATTAATTAATTGATGAAACAAAGAAGCCATCAAAGGAGATCGCTGTTAAATCTTCCCAGTGTAAAAATAAATAAAACACACATTATTAATTATGTAAGTCACGTGTCCTTATTATGTATGTCGGTTTTGCCATTTTCCTTTCAATCAGTATTGTTGTACAGACAACTCTGACTTTTCTCTGACACCACTACATCCACTATAACCACTCCAGTAACTACTACACAAGGAAACTACTGTATTTTGTACATAATGTTTAACTAATATGTAATAACATTTGGAGTAATTTACCCGCTGTGGCCAGTGAAGGATTCAAATTCAAATCTTGCAATGTTCATGAAAACAGTTACATATATTAAAAGTTGTTCACATTATAAACAGCCATTAATTTATTATTCGATACACTTGTAATGTAAAAAAAACCTAGCTCACTTCAATATCGTGTTGTAATTTCAATTTCCTCAATAGTTTTATTCAAAATGTGTGTATAATGAAATATATCTTTACTGGAGAAATTTATAAATTAGATTAATGTATGTTATAAAAAACTTTTTGGCAAATTTTTTTTTTTTTCAAAATTTTGGTTTGGCTGTTTGTGATGTTTTTTTTTTTCAATCTGTGGGGTGTGTTGTGGCAGGGTGGGGCGGCCGCAGCACCCGGTGCGCCCCCGGGACCCTCCTGCGCCCCCCAGCTCACTCGGCGCCGCCACTCCGCCAGCATTGTCTCTAGGCAAAACTACCAGGTACTTACCCGGCACCTAACCGCATCCCCCTCACCATCCGGTCACCATATCATCTCGTCATCTCATCGGCTCTTTCATTCTGATATCATACACATTATGATATATTTGCTAATCTCATTGGAAACTTCACGCAGTGAATTTACACTGTTTCTAATTTATTACGAATTGATATTGAATTGTTTCAAACTTTTTGAAATTGGTCGATCTGCACCATTTTGATTTTTTTACATTAAAACAGCCCCTTTTAAACCACATTACCGTTATTCTTGACAGCTGATCACAATTTGATTAAAAGTTTAAATGGGCCAAGAATCGGTGTTTAACTAGAAATATTCAAAGCTGACGCCGATCGTTGACTTGATAGTCGTCAAATTTGATGCAGTTTGAAACAACCCAATCTATATTTACTTAACCCTTTAATATTATATGAACTTCTCTTTTAACACCCAATTTTTCATCTTTAATTATCCATTATTAACGCAACTTAACCTCTTCCCCCACGACTGCAAATTTAGAGGCAAAAAATATTTTTTCAATTTTTGTTTTATTTATTTTTTGCTTGTTTTTTATAGTTTAGGGTTTGTGTACGGTATTATGTGTGTCATACATTTAAGGATCAATATTTTTTTTATAGTAGCGAACTACAATACAAATTATCATTCAGTACCTAATTTCCTGGCATCGATCAAAACTGTTGTGCGTGAAGAGGAACATATCATGGCTGCATCTCTCTTTAACCACCCAACTCATCTCAATGATACTACTCGCTATGTAAATTGTTTCAGAATGGTACAAATGAAAAAATGGTGAAATAAACCATTAACAATCTTGAAAATTTAGTCTTTTGATAATGAAACATATTAATTTGCGTGAAATCTGGTTCAATGAACTCAAATTTGCTTTGAATATAAGTGTCATTTTCAAAATTAAATTATATTCAAGAGATGACCTTTATTCTAAAGTTGGTTTTATTTAAGATAAGCACTTCCAAATTTAGAATTTTTTTTTTCAGAAATCATGCCCATTTAGTTTTTATTGATTAAATACATTATTTGAAATCATGTATGTATGATAAAAGAGATATGTGACATTACGTATTACGAACAATATACTTTAAAATATTGACAGTATGAACTGTGGGGAAATCACTGATAAACAATCTATTTATTGAAAATCTACAGATACCCAGGAAGAAAAGATAACTCAAATTAATTTTAATTAATCAACAATACTAGCGAGTTCCCTGCATGTGCTTTTCAAATTCATAATGCCAGAGCTCGTCAATATATGTATATAGAAACCTTTGTGGGCGTGCGCACAGCTCACCAAAGTTTCATCGCAATCGGATGAATAGTATAGGAAATAATTTCATAACGTCAGAACTCACCAATATATCTAGAAACCATCGCAGGCAAGTGCACATCACATCACGAAAGTTTCATCCCAATCGGATAGAATCGGAAGAACAAGCAAAGAAACAATAATTTTTATATGATGTGTAATAAAAATTATGATCTAACGGTCATTATATATTCAGTGTGTGATTATTAAATGAGCAAGATGGAATAAATTCTTCGTCACTCACCCATTTCAATATCATCGCCATTCTGACAGAATAGTGTAAATCAACAACAGTTTTCTCAGATAATCGCTTTTATACGCATGAAAGTCCCACCAACTTCCCTATTGAAGACACCTCCCGTGTCCTTTGCGCACTTGAAGTGAAATGACACGAAACTGCGCTATACAAATATAAGTTATTATTTGTTATTTCGGCAGGAAAATTCAGATGGCCTACTTTTTGACAGTCCTCATATACCTCTCTTAAATGTACGATCCTGAACCGCTTCTGTGCCAAGAGCGGGATTTCTCGCATCCTTGGTCGTGTCCAGCAGGCCATAGAAAAATAGCGAGTTTACTCGCTCTTCTTTGAGCCTCTGTATCATACATATGTCCCCGTTTTTTATTAATTTAAAATACGGAACACACAGAGACGACATTGGGATGATTTCGATTTTTTTGATTTTTTTTTTTGATTTTTGATTTTTTTTATTTTTTTTTAAATAAGATGTAAAAATGATTTATTTTGATTAAAAGTTCACGGCCTGCTGTACACAGCTACACTTCTACCTACTGGCATTTAAAAGGTTAAGCCATTGACGCAACCGAGCGTAATTTTCCCTCAGTTGTTCATTTATAGTTGAGCTACAAATGTTCTTGGATTAACCTCCGCTAAGTGATCAACTGACAAAGAGACATCGTTACATACAAATGTGCACAAAAATAAAAAAAATTATTTATGCACGCTCAGCATGTAAGTTAGTTTTTGTTAGTTAAATATTAATTTAAAAGTTTGGTCCTTTGGCATTGTGTGATTACTCTGTCAAGATATGACATCGGTGAAATGGAATTCTTTATTAGGTTTTCCACTAAGTGCAAATTCTCTCAGTTATGATCGGTGAAAATCTTTTTAATACATTTTTGTTCATTAATTAGTGGATTTTCCGAGGATAATAAAGTATTATTTTCATATAACACCTAAAACTTTAATATCATTGATATCATTTCATCATTAAATCTCATATCACATTATAATATTATGTGCATATGTAGTTACAAAGGACAATATTTATAACCGGTCCGTATTGTAAAAAATATGCTTTCCATTTTGCTATTTTCTGATAATATTATAAACTTCTGTATTTCTACAAACTATGTAATAAAACATTATAAGTAAAATAACTTAAAACCTACTTCTTTTAACTTTTAAAAATCTTAATTTTAATTACAAAACTTCTGTGCTATTTGCATCCTACTGTGTGTTGATTTTTAAAACCTAGATTTGCCGAATCTCATTATTCTTTGCTGAATGCATTCTAAATTCATACTAATTAATGTATTTTATATTGAGGCCTGGTAACTTATATTTAAAAAAAAATGTTTTAAATAAATGAAACCCGAGATATATGTATATATTTTTTTCTTTATTATTCACTTTGTCACTTTGACAGTTACCTTCCTGAATAAACTAGTAGGTCAATTCATCTTACATAATTGTTACAGCAATGGTAGCAGAAGAAAGTATACGATTTTGTATATTTTATTAATTGCTTGGAAGTTCAGTTCAACTCGCAACAGAAGGATGATTCTGTATCTTTTGCGACAGCTTGTTAACACTCAACTCTGCACGCATGTTAAATCGCCCGTATATGACGTATTTTGATAGTTTTCTTAAATGCGGTATTCCGTTAAAATACCATCTCTTAAAAGTAATTACCCTAATGCTAAAGATGATAGCGCATTTTGCCACGTAATCCTCGTTAAGAGATGTCAGTCGCGGGAAATTTTGCAAATCGAATGTCATTTCGTACAAACATCAAAATAATATGAGAAATGGATATTCATTTATGAATGTCATTAGGCTTATATGTAAGTAGCTTTAATAACTTAATTGATCGGTCAGTAGCTGAGTTAGCGTCGCATTTGGGTCCTACCCAGGCGTTGCATGTTCAATTCCTTGGCTGGCCGGGTCCTCCATCATGACACAAGCAACATTTTCCACTTACTGTGGTGTTAGTAGAAGATTTTTAAATATTGTCAGGTTATTCGTAACCCGGGAATGTTTGTTTTTCTTTAAAAATAAAAATTAATCCACTTAAACACGACAGGAATATTGTATACAGGCCATCGAAAGCCATACAAAATCACAGAAATTTATCAGCCTTCCGAAGTCTGACCGATTTTGCCTTAATTATCTCGTAACGTTGACTTAACTTAAAAGATACAGAATTATCATTCAGATACCTACCATTTTCACCATAAATATAGAATTTTTATTTATTTTTGCTTCTATAGAATCTATAACGTATAGATTAACGCTAGCTTGTAGTCTTTCTAGATTTTAGGCATGTATGGTAAGTTTGTACAGCGCCCTTGAGGTGATTTTTCACAAAAACGGAACTATATAAATCGTCCAAATATTATTATTATAGAATCTATAAGCATAATTATCGAATGTTAGTGCAAATATACCTTAAAAAAATTCTATCACATGCTGGCCTTTGTGATAAACAAAACGATAGATATCATTTAATTAATTTTGAGTACATAATCTCGCTGTTATTAAAAATACTCTTGTGTAATTTTCATGCTACTTTTGTTGAACATTTTAATATCAGCCTCTAAAGCGGCACACTCATCAGCGATCTGTAACCTTAACACGTTACTGTAACCAAAAATCATAGTGAAGACATAGTTTATAAGCGACTCGTGGCAAGCCGACAGGCCTCGTGTACACACTAGAGCCTGGTTATTGCATCTGCAATGGTTCGGTTGCAATTCACTGACGAGTAAGCGGATTAACAATAATAATGTTTGTAGAAATACAGAAACAATATTGCATGATATTAAAATAGCATGTCTTCTGTTGCATGCTCTACTAAAATAAATGGAATAAAGAAATGGCTATCAAACCTAGGAGCATCTTACATTCAGCTTTGCCAAATGAATTATAAGCCCGTTGATAAGAATCATCTTCATTGTATTACCGTTCCAATCATGTCTGAATCATTAAGATATTTTTGGATTACTTATTATATTTAATGTATTTATTTTTATCATTTGTGCGATTTGTCACACTCGCAGATTTCACAACCTTTAGTTTCATTGTCATAAGTATTTTTTTAAATATTTATAACATACAGTTTTATTCCTCATTTTGATTCGCTGAATTATTATTTCTCCATACACATTACATATTGTAAATCACAAAAAATTATGTCATGAATGACCTTAGAGCAGTGGTCCTGAATTTTATGTTTTTTTCTTGTTTTTAGCAACAAAAAGATTTTGGTTTGTATTATTTTACCCAAGAAAATTAATTTGTCAAAAATATTGTTTTTGCTTAACAAATTATCAACCAAAGATTCCAAGTTTCAAATTACAAATTATCAAGCAATTTCAAGGTTTGAAAATGGTAAAATTCACAGCACTCCTTGCTTGCCTTACCATACAATTTTTTTTCTACTTAACTACCAATAAAAACATATTTTAACTTTTTTTTCATTATTTGTTTTTGGGATGTTATGCCGTGTTGCACTACCTCCTTCTTTAGCCAACGTTTCGGACAGCGTTGGCTAAAGAAGGAGGTAGCTCAACACGGCATAACATCCCAAAAACCAATCACAAAAATACTTTTGGTCGTGAAAATCTAAAAACGTATCATATTTTAACTTTGTTTAATATTTTATAAATCTCAAAAAAGGTCATTAATAAAACCCCTACTCCTAATAATAATTCAAATTTATATAAAATTTTTGATTTTAATGTTTTTTTTTATCATTATTATTTAATCGTCATTGGAAGCACCATGCCTTTAAATAAATATAAATAAAACAGGATTTATTCTCTGAACATTTATAATACAAAAATGCATTCTCCAATATCACACACCAACATTATCACAAACAAAAAATGGATGTCTGTGTAACTAATTGATTGTATGTTAATTAACGTCTCTGATGCTGCAATATGTCGCTACAACACTATTTGGTGCTCACACAGGTCGGCGTGGGAAACTCACCCTTCCGGGAGAGGGTGGGAAGCACGAGGTTGCCGGACAAGCCGAGACTTCGATTCGACACCATGTCAGTAGCGCCAATGGATACTTGCATCCTCTTTCTTCAGTTGTTTCTTAGCCATTCGCCTGTTAAATAATATGCCCGCTTCTGGTTGGTCCTTCATTTCATTAATTCTTTTTTGTTTTCTAGCTTAATGGACTAATTTGATCGAAGGAAGTATGAACACTTGAAATCACAATAACTTTCTTATTCATTTTCAGTTAAACAACATAATTTTTTTTAAAGTATTATTTTCAGGCTGTCTCCAATAACTGTGGTTCAGCTTCTAAATCTATGAAAATCTCTTACCGCCTATGTTACATTATGCATAAATTATTCCTGAGTGTCCCCAAATAAGTGTTCACAAATCCTTATGCAAATTAGTCTGTTAATATTAACTCCTGCGGTTTCGGCCATCACTTTGCAGTTTTCTTTAATTTTCTGTTTCACCTTTCCCTATAGGATATTGCAAAACATGTTCTTTTCAACTAGTGATCCTTTTGCAGTTTCAGCTACAATATTATTGTTTGCCTGATTTTCACAGTGTTTCAATAATTCCTGCTAAGTCACAGCCGCTATTTAGACATAGATTTGTGTTTATCCGTTTTAATGCTAATTTCCTGCTCAAAAATGCAAAGTAAAAATTATAAGGTTTTTGTTTCGTTTGATGAAAGAACTATAGATTAATTTTCTCTTTGATTACCCGTGATGACAATATCATGCTATGTCATATTCATTTACATTGCACTAACCTTTGAAATGCCGAACTCCCGCGATCTAATATCTGGTAAAAATCTCACAAACAGAAAGTATCGTTTTCAGAATACCAATCGGATATGCCAACACTCAACGGATACAATTTTTTTGCATCTGAAGGGTAATATTGATATTTGAGAAGTTAAGAATCACAGTTTATATTGTCTATGTTTTTTCAAAATCATTGTACCATTCAGAATTGAAATGGCTTTAGGCGTTTTAAACTAAGAGCATTTTTGGCAAGCATTTCTTAAGAGCACGATTACGCTCCTCAGCAATAAAACGGTTAAAATTCAATGCACATTTTAAAAATATTTTTTCTGTGTAACTAGGTATATAAACAATTTTACACTATTTGGATATATTATTTATTTTTTCCTACAGAACTATTTTTTTCACCTTCTCTAGACAAATGAAGGAGTTTTTGCATGTTTCTGTAATTTTTCTTACTGTCTAATTTAAAAAATGGTTATAGTTTTCATCTCATATTGTGTAAATAACATTGTATTGTTTGTTGAAAATTCGGTTACTTGGTGGTGGCTGAAAAATACTTTCATTTAGTGTTCAAAATCAAATCAAGACTGAAATGATTTGAGAAACACTTCATATAATAATTAAAAAATAAAAAAAAAATAAGAAAACAAACTATATTTTACAAAATACCTAAATAAACATTAACTTTTTCAAATATATACATATTTTTAATTGCTTTTCATTGTGCTAAATTAGAGCATCATAAACCCATTCAAGTAGGTATTAATTAAAAAAATATTTTATTTTCAGTTTTTTGTTAACAAAAACATTATTTAGTTCATTTTTGTTAACAAAGACATTATTTTTGTTTATTTGTGTGTTACCAATAACAAAATTCCAGCTGGACTGAGGTGAGCGATGTGTCTCAATCACATCCCTGCCGATGTCAACTGCTGATTACATCTTCAACTTTGCCGCTTTCATCCCACAGTTGCTGTAAACTTACGCTTGACAATAATAAACTGCTTGTACTAATCACCAGAGTGGAGGACTTGTGCCCCTATTTCCCCGACCCGCAGGTGGCGAGCCCCCTACACCCCATTGCTTGTGGTTGCTGTACATATTTCCCTCGGAGTGTTTATATTTCCTCTCGTTATGAATCTTAGAAAGTTTGCAATTCCAAATGAATATGAATCTTTTAATTTTGTTATTCCAGATAAACAGTTAGATATCCAGATCATATTTTTCGAATGTCCCCGATTCTTGTTTTTAAATCAGAATGCATGCTTGAGATTCCAGATTTACACCTGAGAATGAATGCGACTCCAATTTTCAACCTTTGGATTCCAGATTTCAAGATTAATTTCATTGATCCTAATCTTCAATTGCAATCTTGGATTGAATTCTTCAATTTGTAATTAATGATTATCCTGTTTAATCATGGAATATTAATAACTCCCAATGGAAAAATGTGACATAGAAAAATCATAAAAGATTCAGTCACATCTAGGAATAGAACCCAAGACCTCAGCCTTGCTGGTGGGTTTTTTCGATCTTTCTCTAATTTTTCTCTTTCACGTTTTTCCGTTGAGAGAATATTATCTTCAATTAAATATTACAATTTGAAGTTTCACTCAATAAGTTATTCCATTATAGAAATATCGAATATTCATCCTAAACTTGTAAGAAAGCCAATTTGATTTAGCACATTAAAAATAAAAATGGATATATTTATCAGCGCCCTTGAGATTTTTCACAAAAACGGCGCTATATAAATTAGCCAAATATTATTATTATACACTATTTAGATTGCGATTAAATTCCAGTTGAATCTTGCAATCACATACAAAGAGAGCAGCCAAAAAATATGCATTAAGATAATGTTGATAGTTCTTAGTCGAAGTAGGATATAGTTAAATATGTCCGAAGGGGTTAGGGTCGGATTAGCTCAGTGGTATAGCAAAGCCCCGGCAAGGCTGAGATTCCAGGTTCAATATCTATACACAACTGAATCTTTTTTTTGATTTTTCTATTTCAAATTTTTTGGTTGAATTACCTTCAATGATTAGATCTTACAATTTAAGGTTTTACTTGATACGTTATTCCACAACAAAAATATTGATTATTCTATTGTTTAATGTTTGATTTGTTATTATTTAATCATTGTTTTGAATCCATTTTGCTTGAATCAAGTACTAACGTGAAAGATTATTTTCTGATGAAATTCTTGAAATAATGTCATTGTAAAACGCCGAAAAAAGGCTATCGATAAAGAAGAATGCTTGTGAAGTAATACCCCCTGAAAGTAACAAGATCCCGTCACATTTGTGGTTACAGCCAACCACTCTCTTCAACAAGAGTCCCACTAATGGAAACACCAACGGGAAGTAAGTGACTTATCTTAAAATGACATAACCCCCAAATCCCTCGTTCTTTATCAATGACTAATAAATTCCATCTGCATTACATGTCACATAGCCTGTAGATTACCTATTTATATTATATTCATGATGTAATTTTGTTGATAAGCTATTGATTAAAAGTATCTATCTTTTGATGTGACAATGTAATCACATTTAGAATCATTGATTAACTTCCGAGAATTAATAATGAATGGGAATTCATAATGTAATGCTTTCTTCTTGCTAAACGATGAAATGTATTGATAAATTTTAGGTCGGCCGGGAGCAAGGAGCGGATGAGGGCTGCAATGGCAAATAATGAATCCACCTCTGAACATGCCGATGACTTTTATGATGAAGGGTTAGTATTCCTGAAAAAACATAGTTTTGTAACTAATTGCCTTTTTAACCCATTTCTTACTTAACTCAAAGTATTGTGAGCAAATAATGCATAATATTATAACATCAGTGCAGCACATTTCTATTATGTAAGCAGGCCCGGACTGGCCAGGTCCGCAGGTCCGCGATCGCGGAGGGCCCCCGGCGCGAGGGGGCCCCGAAGGGGCCCCATAAAACGTACAAAAAAAATGTTTTTGTCTTGTTAGTAGTTATTTTGTGTTCTTGGTAATGTTTGTTTACATTTTCGAAAAAAATATTACATTTTCATTTAAACATTACAAAATTGTATATTTTGATATTTTAGTCTGTGCGAGGATGAGTATTGAAGAAAGATTTTGTGGTTGGACCCCAAAAAGTTTGACTTTATCTTGAAACTCCAAACATTTCCCACAGAAGCTCTGCACAGTGTTTCTAAACTGTGTAAAATTGAAAGAAGTCTATTCAAAGGTTAAAAATCATTAATACTAAGTAATCAAAAGGTTCAATTCAAAGGTTAAAAATCATTAAAAAGTTAATCATCATCGTATATAATATTTTGTAAAACATTGTTAAAGTTGGCAAAGAGTGAAATGATTTTGGTCCTAACATTAAATCAGCTCTACATAAAATTTCCAGGGTGTTTTATTACCTGGAAAACCTTTTACGGAAAACGTAGCAAGGTGGTCGTATATCTTGCAAGAACTTGCTAACTGAAACAATTTGCGATCATAATGACTTATGGGGGTCACTGAGGATTATCATTTGTTATCGGGAAGTATTCGGAACTTGGCAATTAATTATTTTCTACCTACCTCTCTCTTCTTATCGGGAAAGGCTTTTTTACCTGGTTGCCGATAAACACGGATTTTTAAACTTTACCCTTGGAATTAAATTAGTAAATTGAATCTTTTTGAACGACCATTAGTTAGACTTTGATATTATGGAATTAAAAAATTCTGATCTATAGACAATCATCCACAATGAAGTTCTTACACCAATACTGATTTATTGCAGTGGGGTATTTTTTTAACGTTGGCTCCACACAGTAGGCCCTGAGGAAAATAATTCATCTCATGGCCTATGTCATCTTTGATTTAACAAACGAATAAAAAGTAAACTAGGCAATGGTTTCTGTGAAAGTGAGATTAATGAGCCGTGATTATTACCAGTAGTTCATAGAATGGAAGGGAGATGTGTAAATGCGAATGTTAGAGGGATCGCGCTAAAATGAAAAAACAATTAATTAATAAATCTAAAATATTTAATAAAGCAGAACTTTAAAACAGAGCAAAAATTTCTCAACAAATGTTTAAAGTGGGATTTAAGGAAACACATATTTTTTTTATAATTCACACATAATTTTGTTAAACCACAGAACAAAACGTGTTTATGATAATTTTAGGAGTAGGTATGTATTCTTTGCGATTTTTTCTTTAGAGGGATCTTTATAAAATCAAACCTGATATTTTCTTAAAAAATAATATTCATTGTTAAAAACTTAAAAGTGTTCGGGGGAAATACGTTATAAATCGGTAGAAATTTGGAATGCGGCTACCCGAATTTCTACCGATTTCTTACCTATGCCCCTTAAACATTTGAAATTTTTAAGCTCTTAAAATATATATGTTATTTCTGAAGATGATATTCCTCACGTCGAAACGCAAATTATATGAAATTCTCTCGATAGAAAAAAATCGCAAAGTATGCTCCGAAAATTATTATTTTCACATCTGTTTCAGTTAGTTACAAGTTATATATATGAAAATTTCAGTGTTTCTTTTAATGCTGTTTTAGACAGCCCCCAAGAGATTTTTGCTCTATTTTAAACGAGTCGAGTTTTATTAAAAAAAAATCACAATTTTCGCCGTTTTAAATATTAGCGCATTCTCTCCAACATTCGTAACATATCTCTCCATCTTCTTCTTTTTCAGCGGGGAAACGGCGCCTTAAGGCACGAAGGTATTCGTAGGTACTACCAGACTATATCTCAGCCAGAATGGTTTTTTTTTTTAAAGTTACAATTTATTTTTTTGAGAATTGGTCGAGTAAGTACAATGAGTGGTGCCATCGAATTAGATGGTAAGTTATTAATTATCAATTAGGATATTACCTAATCGAGTTTAACTTATCTTCATATCCAGGTGTCTACCTTCTACTGAGCAATTTGAATCAATGGTTTTCCCGACATTGTTTTATAATATTTATATGCCTACCAATGGTACATATAGCTTCATGATAATGACATTATAATGTTTTTTCTACGAAGGGACATTATCCTAGGAACTGAATATTATAATTTATTTAACCTTCCCCGGGTACCGTAAATCGATTATATTTTGGTCTATTGAATATAATTTTTTTAGTAACATGGGTATGTTCATTTTATAATGGAACAAGGAGGCATTTACTGCAATGAAAATCTATATATGTAACATATGTGTTACGTAAATACTCCTTTTAATATTTGCTGCTTTTGGTGAGCTATTTAAATTTTCCTATTTTTATGTGAATTCTGCAAGTGAGTCCCAACTGCTCTCAACTGTCTGGAGCCAGTAAGACTATGGCAGTCATTGGATTGCTAGCTAGAGCCTTACCCCTTGGCCAGAGATGCTATCACGGAGATTAGGAGCAATGTCTAATAACATGGTCAGCATTCAGTGCTAAGAGCGTACTCCAGTTTAAATCGGCATTATGGGGGTTAATTTTTTCGTAAGCCCACACAGGAGGCTCTGAGTTAAGAATTCCCCTCAGGGTCTATGTCATCTTTGGGGATGCTGTTTGGAGGGTTTCCCCAAACTGGCTTTTCCCATTATGGCCTGCTATGATGCTGTTCGGCAGATGCATCCGCCGCCAAAAAATGAACACTCCTCTCCAGATGAACCCGGGCAGCAAAAGTTGAGAACGACTTGAGGTAACCAACTTAGGTAACCAGGTGTTGTCAAATGAATGGTCCTCGGGGCGGCGGTATCCATGCCCGCCTCCCAAATTGAGATAAAATGAAGTACATTTTATATAGATTGTTTAAGCCCAATGAACGGCACGGCCCAGCTGTTAGCCTCAGCTGAGCTCTCTGCTCCCCGTGCTCCTAAACACCCACTAAATTATCATAATCCGATGGATAAACTTGTTTAAGCTTAATATCAGTAAGATACTATCAGTATCGCCCTGGTGTAAAACAACAATTCAGAATTGAAACGTTGCTTGAAAATGGCTTTAGCTGTGTTTGGTGACCAGATCTGAATAGCCAGGTACTTCCCAACCTTCCTCTTTCCCACCTCCTTCCCCTCCCCACTACCTTCAGCCTCACAACATACCCCAATTGGGAATGCCATAGTCTCACTGGCTCTAGCAGTTGAGATTCTTGTGCGGTATTAACTGTAAAAAAGAAAAAAAAAGCTTGCACAACAATACAGCAACTCCATAGCGGCAGAGTCCACTGAGAACTACGGAGACAGATGCAGTGACGAAGAAGACGATTTGGACACAACGGCAGCGGAAACAAATGCTGACATTTACTGCTCTGAAAATAGACAATGTTTCCAGTGTTTGACATGTGCTTTTTCTGTTATGTTTGAACTTACTCAATCTGGACTGTTTACCAACCTGTATATTGTATATAAATTTTTTCTTACCATACCTTGTACCCAAGTCACATGTGAACGTGTTTTTTCTAAACTTAAAATCGTCAAAAATCGACTTCGGTCGTTCAAGACCTTATGTCCAGTCTGATTTTTATTAATGTTGAGAGGGATTTATTTTATAATTTGGACAAAAATAAAATAATAGATGAAGTAGCTTTAACAAGTGAGTTGCTTACAAAGAAACTGTCACTTTAGGGCTAGGGGAGCAAAATGTCGAATCATTTCAGTTAGTTAAGCCCCTTCTATTCTAGTATACAACATTGTAAACTGTTAAACACACAGGATTTTTTTTAAATGTTATTATTATTTTTCTAATCCCTAAAATCCGTTTGTCATTATTTTTACTACGCAAATAATTTTGACATAATTCATTAATAATAACGTAATATTTGTATAGCGCAGTTTTGTGTCATTTCACTTCAAGTGCGCAAATTAATTTATTAATGCTTTGGTGTGAATAAAATCCTGCCCTTTATTTTGAACTCCGTTATAATTATTGGCAGTTCTACAGCATGTGTTTAGTAGTGTTGTGGTATCCTAAAAATACCGTGAATTTCTTATTTCAATAAATAATAAAGTCAACAAAAGTCGAAAATCATAATATTCGTATAAAAACCTATCTGAATTTCTTCTTCTTTATAGGTGCCAATAGAAACGCGTTTTCATTGTTTTCAAGCACCTAATTTTCAAAAATTCTCTGGGGGAGGCCCCCGGACCCCCCGTTTTCTAAACCCACCCCCCCCCACCCCACGTTAGGGGGCCCCTTTACAGGTTTTAGCGGAGGGCCCCAAATGGTCCCAGTCCAGGCCTGTATGTAAGTAAGAAGCATGGGGAAAAGTTTGAATATTATCTAACGAATTTCATCTATACAGGATCTATCGGCACTTATCCGATAACTAGTAATTCTGAGCATATTTAGACTAAAAATGTAGAAGTCTTTTTGCTGTCCAATGACATTTTTTTTCAATTAAAACACAAAAATTACATCACACGTTGCCAATGGGTAGAACTTAACGCATCATGTGATACGCGCTCCATCTCGTTTCAGCAGCACTATACAGACGAGACAGAGCTCATCACTTGATATGTTGCGACGCGTAACAGTGTGATCAGTGGCGGTGTGTGTTAGAATTTTTTTTTAATTTACAAAAATATCCAACATCAGCCAGCTGAATGACATATTTATATATTTTTTACTCTAAATATGTTCATAAATCGCTGGTTATCTTTCAGGTAAGTGCTGATACTTCCTATAATATCTATTCTAAAATGTGCGGAATGTTCATAGCTCAAAAAAGTTACATTGGTGACAATTAAGTTTTAAGCAAGCCATTAAAATACACCAATTTAATTAATTTACATGTTTATTTTGTCCTTTTTGGGTTTATCTATCATGATGCATAATTATAATTTTATCTATAAATTTTCCTTCCAGAGACGTTTCTGTACCCCGTCTGAAGAGCACGGTGAGCCTTAGCGAAATATTAGAGGCCATGAAGAATCCCCTGACTGGAGTAGGGTTCATGGTGCAGACCGTCAGTCTTCCATCCAATGCATTTGTGTCCATAGACGCAATTCAGTGGATTATCAACCACGTGGAAGGAGTAACTGATACAGAAAAAGCTAAAGAAAAGATGGAGGTATGATACTAGATGGTACAGCTTGACATACTTAACTTTTCAGACATAATAGAGAAACTAACAAAGTTTAAAATGTACTATTTTTTTAGACCATGTTGAAGGAAGGCCTAATCTGCCATTCGTCCGGTGATTTCTCTAAAAACTTTATAGTGGGCTACTACATGTACTACATCGTTCCTCTGAAGAAGGAAGTTGGTAAGTCAAATACATACATTATTCTTATATTAACATTGTTCCTTCCCTTTCTGATGAACGTGTGACACCGCATAAAAGTCACAACAGCCCGGAATCAAGGAATTGAGGAGGGGAAGGTAACGGTTGGAGATTACTTGATTATGTATTAGAATCTGGTCACTTTAAACATAACTACAGCCATTTTAACCTATTCAGGGCGTGACACATTCTGGTTTAACGACACTAGAATTAGTTGTTATTTTTGTTTAAAAAAACAATACTTAATGCATTGTATTCCGAAGAGTTAATATGTATAATGTTAATGAACTGGGTGTGGAATCATATGTAGAACGGTACAGCTTTAGACATACATATTATATTATTTTACAATACAAATTAGTATGTGTAATTTTGTGCTACGGTACCGTCTCACATGTTAAGACACGACTAAACGTGGCATGTATATCAACGGCAACTATGTTGATAGATTGTAATATAGCCCAAAAAGAGTTGAGAGTTACTTTTGTTTTCTCTTCGATTCTAAACAGTGGTAGCTGTGTGGCAAATTGTGATCAGCCGACAAGCATAACAACATAGTTGTGATTTTCTGCTGATCATTGTTTACAAGCTGAAATGAACCCAGAATCGGTGTTTAACCCTTTAAATGCCGTAAGGTATTTGGTGTGGACGTATCGGCAGGCTGCGAATTTTTTAGCAAAAAAACAATTTAATAAAATAATCTTTTTATGAAATATATTAAAATTATATATTGAAGACTTACTAATTATGTACATTGTATGTCATTTGTGTCGCTTTTCGATTTTTCTAAATAGTTGAGTTTGACACGAAAAATCGTCATTTAGAACAGCTTGTTAACAAGCTAATTTTGTATGGCCGGCCTCCTGAGCACGGTTACTTAGAGCGTGAAAACAAGCTTAAAGCACATTAGAGGTTAACATGGTCCTTTTTAAAAAAAAAAAAGAATGGCGCTGATTGGCTATTTGATGACAATGTTACATTTGAATTTCTTTGAATCACTCTAAGCTTATTTGCCTTTAACTTTAAATTTGATGATGTCCAGAATCTGGAGAGTACGTGCCCCCGCTGGGCGACCTGCAGAGCTTTGAGAACGAGTGGATGGAGGTAGAGGTGCTGGGGGCACGCTCCCCCCGCGGGGAGGCCGTGGACAACCGGGCGCGCCAGATCAAGGGGACCACCCCAACTGACGAGTCCCAGGTGCCCGTCTTCCTGTGTGACTACATTGATCCTAACTATGTCAACCAGGACAATGACTCGGAATGTAAGTAGTGAATTCAATTACATTTTTACATCTTTAACTCAATCGCTGCCAGCTTTTGCTGTGTAAGATTGACTAAGCCACTTTTTTTGTTGTTTTTTATCCACTACTATAAGCTGTACGAATCTACCTTTAAATAGCTTGTAAGTGGATAATATATAAAACACATGTTGGATGCCAGCTTTGTACTCTGTAATATTGTCATATTATGGCTATATAATATAAAATAGTTAGTCCTAGCCAATTTGGATTTAGAGAGAAACTAGGTACTCATGATGCCATTGCAAAACATGCATTGGATAAAAAATAAATGACTTTGCATTTTTATAGAATTACGTAAGGCATTTGATAGTATCTCACATACAAAACTAATTAATAAATTACGTGATATCGGCATTATTGGTAAGTTTAGGTATTAGTTATAAAGCTATCTAACTCAAGGAGATCAAAAGGTAAAATTAAATTATTTGAAAGATGAAATTTGGGAATGTGAAATTCCCCAAGGAACTGTCATTGGACCGATTTTATTATAATTTACGTTAACCAAATATTTAAATTATCACTTTGTGATAAACTTTTATCTTTTGTGTTTGTACTTATATCAATAATTATCGAAAAAACTCCTATACAGCTAATCCAGACATGAAGATTATCCAAAAATAGTAATTTATTATCACTCAACACAGAAAAAACATATTGTATTCCCTTCTCTCTTCAAGAAGATGAGCCAAAATTTTTTATTAACATAACTATTCATTCTGAATATTTTATAATTGACGTTTACACGTAATCAGTGGAGTAGCTAGCATGGGTGCACCCGGGGCAGATAACGTGGTGTCATCCCCCATTAAAGTTGACTTTGAGAAATTCAAAAAACAAAATTTCAACTTCATAAAAAATAAAAACATTACTACCTAGTCAAATGTAAATTGGTCCGTCCCGGGGAATGGGGGTGATACTCAGTCGGGTGTCATCCCCCATCAGGTGTCACCCGGGGCGCCCCCCCTAGCTACGCCGTAATACAGACTGCGCTAAACTTAATTATAAATTAAATTTAAAATATTTTGTAATATTAATATATAAAAATATTAAATGGAAAGACTGTATCAACCTCACTGTGGAAATAATATATTTTATTCTACATGGAAAAAGTAATTTAGTTTGGTCCCGTCCATTGGAGTGATCAGCGGCAAACGAGTTAGGCCTAAGCCAACCTATACTTAAGCTTGTTGTTTGATCCCCTGTCACATTTGACTGTCATTTAACCGTCCATCAACACCAATATAATATTTTAGATATGTGCAACTTCCAATATCAAGGGCTTAAATTCAAACAATGTTATCTACAAAAAACTTAACAATAATTCCTCGAAATATTGTTACTATTATTATTATTATTAAGGCTAGATAATATAACTGGCCATCAACTGCCGATTCTCAGCCGTCAAACATAACATTCACCAAAATGATTTTAGGCCGAAAAAATGACTTTTTTTCGAGTAGATCGACTTGCAACTCGTAAACTCGCCAGTTTCAAAAGTTTGAAACTGTCGAAGTAATTTGAAAAAAAAAGTAAAGTTGTTTATTTTACGTCCATGTATCTCGCAAAGTGTGTATTTGAATAATTAGTATGTTTCCAGTCCCCCTGTACAAGAATACCCACCTGGACATAGATGTGAGCAGCAAGAGCGACCGCATCGAGTGGGGCCACGCGCGCTACCAGGCAGCCTGGCGCCCCCACACGGCCTACGAGATGTGCATCCAGTGGGTCACTGCAAGCGGCACCATTGTCGCTGATCTGGTCAGACAACCTAACATATATCCCAACAGACTGATCCTATATTCATCCTTTAAGGTTTCTGTTTTATCCAGTTACCTATCACCTTAACCTCTCAACTGTCCATAGCCCGCTGGCGGGCCAAAAAATCTTTGCTTTATTTTAAAAATGCAATTTTCACCCTTATGTATATAGAAACTGTATGAAGGACAAGGTCAGAATCGCTTGCGCCAACATCTTTATTGACGTAACAGTTGATTTGATTAATCCAGCTTCTTGGAATGATTTTAAATTAATTTTCTATGACTTTGCGGGTCACTTTTAGTGGCTGTCAGTGGTAAGAATAACAATATTTCAAGTTTTCAAAAGAGTATCAATGTCATTATTTCTTTGAAAACTCCTTTGAATTGTTTTTTCATGTAGGGTGTGTATTCAGATTTGTGTAGAAATTAATAAAATCAGTTTATATTCGTACAAATATATTTTTTTGATATTTTTTTGCCTACTGGGAGTTTTTTTCTTTTTAGTTACAGTTAGTTTTCAATAGCTTCGACGTACCAAATGTACAGCAAATATATGCCAAAAATATATTATTGAAGCTTTTCAAAAATAATGAATCCTCTACTAGACCATGTATGTATGCATAACACTAGATCGAATAAAAACGATATAAAAAATATTCCAAGTTATAAAACCACTTTCGGACAAAGAAACTGTACATACTTTGCAACAAAACTCCATAACATCCTTCCCCAAGACATAAAACTTATAAAAAATCCTAATGAATAAAAATATGGCTAAAAGAGGTCAACGAAAAAACCCTAATGAAGACACTAAAAATGACATAGAAGACAAATAAACCATATTTAAATAACTTTAGTCCGCCTCGGCACAGGACCCCCTAGTGAGGAGGACTAAGAAATACAATAATTTATACTTAATTTCACCATTATATCTTGTATGTAACAATTATTTTATATAGTCGCTAAAATAAAAAAAAATAAAAAAAAAGTTAGTATAGTTAGCTATTCTGGGAAAACTTCTAACGATATTATCAAGTAGTATATGCATATGAATAATAAGATATATTATCAAAACAGAAAACAATCGCTTTGTTTTTATATCAACATTTGATCAGAACTCGTCGAGGTAAATTTTGCGCCGTTTTTTGAAATACCATCCAATGTTCAACAGGTTAAACATACTTTTTTTATTTTTTTTTTATTTATTTATCTTAAAAAAAGTATACTGTCTCACTAGGATATACCTGTGTCGAGACAGGCAGATACTAACTATTGCCCTATTCAGAGTCGAAAACTTCCTGGCGTCTTTTCTAACCAATGCTTCAAAAAGTGTCCATTGAAGCCACAGTCAATGTTATTTTGGCTACAAGAAGCTCTGGCAGCTTTTTAACTCCCAATCTAATCACATGACTACTGTAAAGTTACAAAAATAATCCCATATCGATATATATGACTATTAAATATGTACATACATATTTTCCTGTTCACATTGGGAGTTCAAACGTTCCGACAACCTTTTTTATCTGACGAGTCTCAAAAAATGTTGTTAAAGATTTGTAAATACATATTGCCATGGTATTTTTCTTTGTCCAGAAAAAACTCTTGTAGCTTTTTTACTACCAATGTGAACAAACAACCAAAAAGTTGCTGAAAACACGCTGCTGTTGTAAAAGAATATCTATTTGCTCTGTTGAAACTTCCGTCTGTTGCATGCGTCATTTATGAGAAAAAGAAGTAGAAGTTGCAACGTAGCTATCAATGGTTAGCTTTATCATCCTTTTTTTTACATTAATTCCACACAGGAGGACCTGAAGAAAATAATTTCCCTTAGGGCCTGTGTCATCTTTAGGGATGCTTAAGGGTCTTTGTGGAAAGGAAGGGGTGAACTTGGGTCGTTTCCTCCCTCCTACCTTTGTAGGAGGAGGGAGGAAACGCAGAGGCCGGGCAACTCGTTGAACACAAGAACGAGTCGAAGAAATGACCCAATCTCATGTGACAAACATAAGAAGTGATGCAGAATATTTTGATGTACGGTGGCAATTATTAATGTATATTTTGGTGTAGATATTTGGGTGGATGCGCAAGGCGCTGGCATGCCGGCTGATGATGGTGCCCATCCCTGCAGATCCCCTGGCGCTCCCCTTCACCCTCAAGTCCGACCCTCTGCGGGGGCCCATCTACGTGCCTCTCAATGTGGAGCCTCTCATCCAAGACAAGAACGCACTCTTTGAAGGTAAGGAAACACAATTATTGAATTATGGCATAAACTACCTCTGGCACGAGGACTAATTACATGTTTTTCCCGTTGGATATTTCTTCAAAAAAATTAACATAATAAATGATACACATCTTTATGTATATGCAGTTTCTGTTTATTATTTTTATTTGATATTAGACAAGTGTGTTCTTATGGCTTACTTTTGTAGGCAATTATTTGTTGGGACTAAGGTTCTAACATTCAAAAGGGTCAGATGAGATGAAAACTCGGCTATCATGTAGAGTAGAAATGAGCAACCCGTGCCCCATTTTGTGTGGCCCGCGAGCCTTTTCGTACTGCCCATTTGGTTAAATAAAATATCAAAAAATTTGCGGTATGGAATATTCAACGGTTTCTGTTCAGTTTTGCAAAAGGGTTTAGTGGAAAACTTCAGTCTTTCTTCAAAGTTTTGAATCAGCCGCTCAAAATAATAATATTTTTCTTACATATTCCTAAAATTTTTTTGGTTTGGAATTTAAAATTTGGTGTACAAAAAATTTCACCTTCGCAATGTTTTTTTTGTCAAGTCTATGTTAAGGTTTCAGTTTTATAAAATACCAAAAGTTTTCTTTACTAACTTCTGAACGATAGTAGCCCAATATTGCAAGTTGTTTTTTTTTTATATGTTCTTTAATATTTCTGAATTATAAAAATCGACAGCATTTTTTGGTTTGGCCTCAAATACAAAAAATAGATTCAATACACTTTTTTTTCATTGAAACCCAGAGATTTAATTTAAGTTCCTAAGTGATACCAAATCACACAGCCCCGCGATGGTATTTATTGATATGATTTTTGATTAACATAAATCCAGGTTTCCCGGAAGAGTCATGGCTGGACCGCCTGTTCCTGTTCCAAGAGGCCATCGTGGGTCGCTTCGGCTTTATCAAGTGCACGGTGGAGAGCACCTCGCGCGTGGGCGGCGGCGTGGGCGAACACCTCTACGTGCACGTCACGGGCAACATGTTCATCCTCATCCCCACGGCTCCTCCGCCCCCACGTGGCCCCCGTGTGCGCCCAAAGGCCAAGCACATCAACCCTACCAGGTGCACACTTCCTCGATCACTTCCAGCTTTCTCTACTGAAGGCGCACTATGTAGTCTATGCAACTATTATTCCCACCTGATGTTTAGAAGATGGAAATCATTTAGGAATTATGTGTTTGTGAATTGAATGAACACGGAAATCATTTACGAATGATGAATGTGTTTGTGAATTGAATGCACACGGAAATCGTTTAGCTGTATTTTTGAATTGAATGAATTTGGAAATCATTTGGTAATGCTGTGTTAAAATTTTCCACATTAGAATGGCTCATTTTTACGACTAGTTCGTGTGCTCAACAGCTCGGCTGTGGTATGACTTGCTTCTGCGTTTCCTCCATTCCAAAACATGGTGGTTGGTCAAGGCTCACCAGGTACACTCCTTCGTTTATTTATAAAAGCCCTTCAAACAGCATCCCCATAGATAACCGGTTTATAGCCAAGTGGTCGAAGGATCAGTTTCGCAACCAGGCGTCACGGGTTTAATCCTCCGCAAGCTTAGTTCTCCATTATTGCACAAACAACAATTTCAGTTTTTATTATTAGAATTAGGAAATTTTAAATATTCTCAGGTTATTGGTAAACAGGAATAAAAAAAAGATAAGAGGTGTCCCTCTTATATAATTTTCTTTAAATATCCTGCCTGCTATTCCTTATTTTTACTCAACAGCATTGCTCACTTGACTGCATTCTGTTGGACATAATATATATTACAACTATTTTATTGCAGGTATCCCGTACACTCTGATGTCGCCCCGAGCCCACACGAAGCGTACATCACTCGCCACGTCAGTGGGAAAAACAAAGATGACTACGATTACAGCCGAAGGGTCAGTTCATTTTTCATTGTTTTCGTTTCTATATTACTTTCTTACCTATATTCATGGTAGGCGCGCAAAAATATTTTCAATAGTCAACAATAATGAATTGAAACAACAGGCTCGACCCAACATCATTACAATTAACACAATAACAATAATATCTACCTTTTGAAATTTTATATTATTATCTATGCTAATCAATTTTAAAATTAACCTTCGTGCATTCGTTAAAGTAGCCCTTATCATAAAATGCTACTTTGACATCATCATCCTCCATTTTGTATCAAAAATTGAGTAGGTACCCTTTCCTCATTACCAATTTATTTTTTACTGGTTCTTTTGTAAACTATTTTCCTAGTCAAAAAAGATGCTTTTAGAAGTGGTAGGTATAAGGGGGAAAACACATTTTGGGAAGGAGAAGGTGGGGCTTCAAATAGTTATGGTGGTTTAATGCCTAATTCACATTAGGACAATATAATATTGTATTGTCCCAGCTCCAGACTTATTGTCCTAGTGTGAACAGAAGTTTGGAAGACAAGACAATGAACCTATACATTGTCATCGGAGACGGGCAGGCTATCCCCGCGGGACAATGTGTCACAATCACCACCTTGCCCGGTCGCAGAAGCACACGGCCAAGACAAAAGGCAGTCACTTCGCGCATACGTACCTCGGAACTCAATCGTAACACATGGCATCGTATATCCATTTTCGCAGCGTTCCACGTTTGAACTACAACCGAATTCTTATTGTCCCATTGTCCTGACGTGTGCAGGCTTTTCATGGAACTGGGACAACACAATATTGTATTGTCTTCTGTGTTGTCCTCGTATGAACTAGGCATTAGTAATGTGTTGTGAAAACAATGTAATTCCATGTAAATTAAGAAACAGGATAATTTTTATCAATAGAGTTACCCATCTACTGTTGACATGACAACAACATTATGATCAACTGTTTTCTATTTTATGAGGAAATGCAATAGTTTTTTGTCCTGAAATTCATCTCCATAGTGTGCCGTCTTAAATCGTGTTGTTTTTGTCCATGTCAGATGGGATTCCTTTGGTCGTGGAACCACATGGTGTCCAAGAAGTGGCGCTCCTCCAATACGCCGGCTACCGGAGACGAAATGTTCCAGATCCGCTTCCTGCGAGACTTCAAGCACTTCTGTGCCAACCAGGAACAGCGCCTCACTGTCTTCTGGGAGAATTGCTGGGAGGCCAAGGAGAATGCGTCGGCTGGCACCCTTAATCATCCTGAAATATAACCTCTCACAACCTAAAACTAACCAAATGAACTATTTATTGCTTTATTTTTAACCATTATGTTTGTCAATAGTAAAGAATACTTTTTATCTGGAAATATCTGAAGGATTCACATCGAGGACCGACCTAGTGTATTCTATATCCTAGTTCATTATGAATCCATATTCATGAGGCAAGCCATATTTATATCAGGCCCTTACCTATTCGACCTTGTTTGGCCAACTATTCCTAATGTTAAGATAATCTTTCTAAGGCTGCGTGCGTAATATTATAAGGCTCTGTGAATTTGTAACTTGATTGTATGTGTACATATTTATGCTTGTACATACATTTTTAAAAGCAATCTCTAATATTGTAATTTATTTTTTTATTGGCTGATGTAATTTTCCATTGTTTAAAAATTCAATTTTGACTCTAGATTTTGTTCCCTGGAAATTATTATTTCTTTTGTATAGTCTTTTTGTCATGTAATGTTATTTTTTGTTACCATTTAAATACGTAGGAAGAGTTTCAAAGTTGTTAAAGATATTTTTTGTATATGAAATTTAATATATGGATTATGCAATCAAAATTAATGGTTTATCACTATATTTTTATTGAATATTGTATTCGGTATTTAGATTATCCTTATCTATATAACACCTCAATTAAACAAAGAAGATTGGTAGCAATATGATAATCTTTGTTTATTTAGGTCAGGTATGAATCACATTACTACATATACTTTTAATAAAATCTTTAGAAAATTGCTTGCAGCTACAAAGTGATATAAATTCTATCGTCGAATGGAGTCACATCAATAAATTAATATTTAATATTAAGAAATGCTCTATTATGTGCTACACCAAGGTAAACAAAACGATTTACTATAACTACAAAATGTCTTATTCATCTCTTCAGCACATTGTTATTTCGAGAGATTTGGGAATCACATTTGATACACACCTAACATTTCACGTCCACATAGAAACGATATGCAACAAAGCGTTAAGAATGCTAGGATTTGTGCTAAGCAACTCCAGACATTTTTGCAGCTCGGCCGCGATTCGTGTGCTATACTATAGTCTAGTACGAAGCATTTTGGAAAGTGGTTCAGTAATATGGGGACCAGTGGATTTAACTTACTCTCAAATGATAGAGAAAGTGCAAAAGAAGTTTCTGAGATATTTATATCTTAGAGACTTCGGATATTTTTTTAATTTTATACACTTTACAAATACAAGACAAAAAGTCCCGATAAACTACTTTTTAGCAGTTTTTCTAACGGGTTCTTTACGTTAAAGATCTTATTATAGTGATTTAATAGTTACATTTTTACAGTTATACACGGTGTCCGAAAACTCGTAGTACAAGCGGAAAAATGGTGAACCTACATCACATAGGGAACCTAAATAAACATAAAGATTTTCAATTTAAGCATTTTTACATTCAAATTTAAAAAAAAATATATCTAATAAATTTTTTCGGGTTCTTTAGGGTTACCGATACACGGAAATGTTATTTTGACAGTTCGAAGATGCTACTATAAAATTATTTATAAGCTGCAAAATCTTTTTTCGTGTCCATAGTTTATTTATTTTCACTTACTAAGTTATTCTTCCACCTCTTCTAGGCATTAAAATATGGTTAATTAACGTATTTACTTTGTTGTGGAGCAATTTGAATAAGCGGCGGGCAATAATTTACTCCAGTTGAAAGTAATACGAACGATTTTCGGCCAATTCGAATAAGCCTTGTGAGAGAAATTATTAGCATATTTGTGTTCCAACTTACATTATGTAGTAATGTTCCTTTTCAAATCCAAAAACCCTAGGCACATCACAAAAAACACATTAAAATGTCATTGGTACATCACAAAAACATAATAACAGGCGTTGGTATTATTCCATTGTAATACACAATAATTATAAATAAATAAACTACGAAAATATCACAAAATAGTACACAAACACACATTGTTTTAAAGTTTAATGAACGAAAGGGTTGTTGATAGAAAAAATGTCAACAAAACGCGTCAATCGCGTAAGCCGTGAACCGAAAACTGCATAAACAATAATTCCCGAAAACACGTGACCGTACAGGTCCGAACATAGCCGCAATCTTCTAGCCTCTTCTCTCGCGTGTATTGAAATGAGCGAATAGAGATAGCTAATTTTGTTTTGGAATGCGATACGTACAAGCTGCGAATGATTCTACTTGAAAACTATCGCGCGTCCCTTATTTCACGTGTTTGTTGAAAGGAGCTAATAGACAGAGCGGATTTTGTTATACTACAAGCTGCCAAAATATTACGATGATCTATTTAACCGTCGAATGACCAATTATTTTATTTTTACAGTGAATTAAATTTTGGGCGATTTCAAAATAATGCTTAAAATCCGAAATTCTTTATTTGTTTTTCTTTTCAATAGTTTTTATTAGTTAGGTACTATGATCGTCAGTAATAATTTATAAGAATTTGACCAAAAAAAAAAAAAACTTCTGATTCGATTTACTCGAAAACAAAAGCTCAAATCAAAAAAAGTTATACTACAAAATCAACTCCAAATGTGATGGGGAATCCCCAGTTTCCCGCTTGTACTACGAGTTTTCGGACACCTTGTATAAAATTAAATTAAATTTTTTACAGAAATATAGAAAAATTTTTTTTTTTTGAAAACATAAATAACATTTTTAAAGTCTTTAGAATAATATGTCATTGTAAGCTAATACAAATTAATTCTTTCCGTAAGCCAAGTCTTCAGTAAATTCATCAATAGTTTGTTTTGGGCACAGTTTTTAATTTCAGCAGGTAAAATATTTAAACAACTGGGAATCATGTAATTTAACATTCTTTGTCCATATTTATTTGTATGCTTAGGTACAATTAGCCCTTCATTAAAGTTAAAATGAGTATTGTGGTTGTGTTCCAGCCTGTTTATATATAAAGGATTATTTATGTGCTGAAATATAATTTTGTACCACAGAATTGCTCTCACTGAAAGAACTTTGATCCCTGGTTATATCCATCAGCCTTTTTGTCCGGCATGCTGGGTATTAATAGCCTTGCCGATAGAAGGAAAACTGCTTTGCTGATAACAGCATATAAACTTTTAAACGGTAACATCTGTATTCCCGATATAATATAAAAATTTGAGTTTTATGTCCCCGACAACTTCACAAGAGCGCGCAGACACAGAACTTTTGTTGTTCCGAGATGCAGAACTAACTTACCATTAGTAATGCCGCTCGGAAAAATTATTCTGTTACTAAATAACTAATAACCCTGATATTGATATTTTTCATATTAAATGAAAAAACACACTTTGTAAAACACCACTTTATTTGAATTAATAATTACTTAACAGCCAACCAGGTTTCGCTTAGCTTAACTGGTTAACAACAGTTAATATAATAGCCCTGATGAAGCTTGAGCTAAGCGAAACCTGGTTGGCTGTTAAGTAATTATTAATTCAAATAAAGTGGTGTTTTACAAAGTGTGTTTTTTCATTTAATATATAATGTCACACCACAAAGTATTTGTTTCCTTCGATAAAATAGATATTTTTCAACTAAATATTCAAAAATTCAAAAACGCTATTATTACTTAATAAAATACAATGTATGTTTATTATTGGTTATGTATAACTGTAAATGTGCATTTAAAATACAATAAATAAATAAATAAAAATAAATATAAACCTTAAAACATGCAAAATAACCACTTAAGAGCAGTGCAATGTAAAGTAAAATTAAATGTTTTTGGTTTGAAAAAAAATATTACGAGTATCTTGGCCTTTGCTATAATCAATCTTTTTATAAGCCTAGAAAAACAAAGTGGCAGGCCTGCAAAAAATGCTTTGAAGTGCAAAATCTCCTATTTACTAATCCCCTTTCGGATACTGTTTTTTTGTATAATATGGCAAATTAAGTTCTTTGGATTATGATCGGAAAACATTTTAATATTTGTAACTGAACTTACAAAACAAATTAAAGTACATATTGCATTTTGGTGATGTTTTTTAATAAATCAAAACGGGCGACCAGTGTTAAGTGGTAATTTTGACCTCATCGCCATCTACGTAAGGAGTGTGTGATTTTGCCCAATTCCGAATGTTACACACCGAGGCGGATCGCCTTAAGAATGAAAAAAAGCATCCCTGAAGTGAAATGTACCCCTGCAACCCCTTGTTAGTTTGAAAAACATAATTCCATTTTTGTGCGAGTTGATATTTTTATTTTATTTATTTTTTTATTAGGTTGGTCAACAGTGATTTACATCAAAGCTTTCACAGATACAATTACACTGAACATGGTTGATGCTATCACTAATTAAAGACAAACACAACATTGATAGCATAATACTTACATATGTATACAATCATTCACACACACACACATACCATACATTACAAATAAGTTTTTGCAACAAGTTTTTAGAACAATAATATTATAATATAAGTTTAAAGGTTTAGTTGATAGGTTTATAAGTTTACTAGCTTTTACCCGCGGCTTCGCTCGCATGGTATTAGTGGGAAATTACTGTATAAAGAATTTTCCCACGGTAATGAAATTTTTTTCTGTAATAAAATTAGCCTATGTCATTTCCCATTTCTCCAATTTACTCTGTTTAAAAAAAATCACATAATACAAACAACAAATAACGATAAGACAAATAAAATTCTTGAGAATGACATTTCTCAAATAAAAATTCTATTTTAGAAAATATTTAAATTATAGAAATTGAAATTTATTTTAAGTACCTACTCCCTTTATTAGTATTTTATTCATATTTGAATTTATTTATTTATTTATTTATTACACGCCCTAGTGGGCTTTTATTATAATTTTTTTACAAAATATTTGTATCAAAGTAAAAACTTAAAAATTTAAACAATAAAGAAAAATATAAAGATAATGACAAAGAACGTTGAAACAAAATACATAGATAAAAATGTAAACAAAAACTAATAATCCTCACAATTGAATTTAAAAGATTCAAAACAAAATAGTAGCACCATAGTAGCAGCATAGAAGTTATTTGGTAGTACGAGTATGTACCTACCAAATAACTTCTATGCTATGGTCTACTTGTGTCTTAAAGAATAAAAGTGATAAAATAAACAACATTTATACTGATTAGTTTTGAAATGAAATATATCGCCCAGATCAGAATATTTATTTCCGAGACTGTGAAGTCTCGGAATCGGAGAATTTTGATAAGCTAGTGTCCTGGTGTTATTGAAGTAAAAGGGTAATAAATGTCGGCATGATTTTTTGGGAACATGGATATTGATAAATTGAAGTAATTCAGGACAGTCAATTTTGTAATGCAGTATTTTATGTAATAGTATTAAATCTGTGCTTATTCTTCTTTCTGAAAGTTTCAATAGTGAAATTTTATCCAGGAGGTAATTGTAATCAATGTTTTGTATAGGAATATGCAATTTAAAGTTTATAAACCTAAGAAACCTACGTTGAACCTTTTCAATGTTATCTGAATGAATATTGGGTAAATTTTGGATAGGGCCTGACACGCTTATTACGAATAATTTTTAGAAAAAAACTTTATATTCGCCTTAATTACTATAAAAGGAAACTTTTTGCATTCCGGGAGGCGGAAAATTATGCATTTTAATTTTCAATTGCGTAAATCCAAAATTCACTTCGCGAACTGGTCGGCGCATAAATATGGTGGGTCGGCGACTGTCAGCGGTTATTAGATACGTCACTGTTATGTTGGTATCACTGATGCATTAACAAGAGCTAAATACGACCGAAGCCATCTTCGTGGGTAACACAAAGAGGCGCGGAATTATGAAAAACAGAATTAATAATGTAGATAAACGAACCTCTAATCAGAATCACTTCAGAGTCTAGCTGAGGCACTGGAATCATGTGTTGGATTTCATCGTCATTATAGTTGGAGGTGTTGGTATTCGTCGCATTAATAATTGAAGAATAGAAATAATAATAATAATAGCTAGAAGTTACGTAAGATAAAAATAAAACGTGCGCATTAGGTAAGCACTACTTTGACGAAATTCTGAAAATAAAATGAATAAAGGCCTTTAGGCAAGTTTTTTTACATTGAAAATTTTATTTTTACATTGAAAAATTTTTTTTTAAGTAAAAAAAAAACGCGGCCTTTATTCATTTTATTTTCAGAATTTCGTCAAAGTAGTGCTTACCTAATGCGCACGTTTTATTTTTATCTTACGTAACTTCTAGCTAATCGTTATTTTATGGTAATAATAAATATACATAATATAATATACGAATAGAGGTTTGTTAATATTATAATTCTGTTGTGTTTTCATAATTCCGCGCCTCTTTTTATATCCCACGAAGATGGCTACGGTCGTATTTAGCTCTTGTTAATGCATCAGGGATACCAACATAACAGTGACGTACCTAATGCCCGCTGACAGTCGCCGGTCGCTTCGCGAAGTGAATTTTGGGTTTACGCAATTGAAAATTAAAATGCATAATTTTCCGCCTCCCGGAATGCAGAAAGTTTCCACTTATAGTAATTAAGGCGAATCTAAAGTTTTTTTCTAAAAAATATTCATAATAAGCGTGTCAGGCCCTATCCAAAAATTACCGAATATTGTAAAAGGGAGACCATAACGTAGAGTTATACTCAAGTTGGCATCTGACAAGGGTTTTATATAACATGATAAATGTACCCAAATAATTGAAATCTTTTGCAGCTCTTAAAACAAAGCCAAGAGTCTTTAGGGATTTGTTGATAATATTATTAATATGACATACAAAGGTGAGTTTACTGTCGAACATAATGCCTAGATCCATAATTTCATTAACACAATTTAAATTTTCATCATTTAATGAATACTGAAATAATATAGGATTATTTATTTTGGAAAAACAAATGAACTGACATTTATTTATGTTCAATGCTAGTTTGTTGACAGTGCACCATTCAAAAAGATATCTCAAGTTAGTTTGTAGTGTAATGCAATCATTAATGTGGTTAATTTCTTTATATAGTTTCATGTCATCTGCAAACAGTAGAACGTTTATATCAGTAAATACATCAACAATATCATTTATGAATATTAAAAACAAAATGGGCCCTAAATGAGAGCCTTGTGGCACTCCACTTGTCGCCATAAATTCGTATGAATTTGTGCCATTTATTTTTACACTAATACTTCTTTTGAACAAATAACTAGCAAACCAATTTAGTAAATTACCGTAAATTCCAAGTTTTTCTAATTTATTCATTAATATTTTGAGACACACCTTGTCAAATGCCTTGCTGAAGTCAGTGTATACTGAGTCTACCTGGCATCTGTTTGCTAAGGATTTAGATATAAAGTTTTCATATATTAGTAAATTAGTTAATGTTGATTTATTTGAACAAAAGCCATGTTGGTGGGGAGTTATAATTTTGTTTATGTATGTAGATATTTTATCGAGTACTATTTTTTCAAAAAGTTTAGGTATCGATGACTGGATACATATTGGTCTGTAATTTGTAACATCCGTTTTGTCTCCCTTTTTAAAAATAGGTGTAAGAAAACTATGTTTCCATATATGTATTAGGGAAACAACCTGTCTTTAATGATTGGTTAAAAATTAGACAAAGAGGAACAGATAAGCTGTTTAGACATTCTTTAATTAACACAGGTGGAATGTTGTCAGGTCCAGCACTTTTTCTAGCATCTAACAAATTGACATGCTTTTTAATATCATTAATTTCAATGTGTATTTCAGATATGTTCAGACTAAGATTAGTCGAGAATTTGGGAATTTCATTATCAGGTATATCCTTTTCATAGACAGACTTAAAATAATCCGCGAATAAATTTACAATATTTTGAACACTACATCCAATTTTTCCATTGAAATTCATAGAAGTAGGAATTCCTGAATTATTATTTTTTTGTGAATTAGTGTAGTTCCAAAATTGTTTAATGTTCACATGAATATCATTTTCAATTTTATCAGTGAAATTTTTATAACACATTTTAGACATTTTACAACACTCCTTTCTTAATAATTGAAATTCATTATAATCACTTGACAATCTCGATCGCTTGTAATTCAGAGTAACGTAAAAAAATGGCAGTCCACGTCAAACGCTATGCTTTTCGTTTGGACAATAAACATTTTTAGAGATAGGTAGATATTAACTACGATGCCAAAAAAGCACTCTTTTTAAGCACAACAAAGCACTCGGTAAATATCGGTTGGGACTGGACACGCTTATTACGAATAATTTTTTAGAAAAAAACTTTAGATTCGCCTTAATTACAATAAAAGGAAACTTTTTGGCTTGGGGGCGGCGGAAAATAATGCATTTTAATTTTCAATTGCGTAAATTAAAATTCACTTCGCGAATCTACACAATGTCAAATCGCGGCTATCAGGTACGTCACTGTTATGTTGGTATCCCTGATACATTGCAAATAACTGAATACTACTGTGGCCAACTTCGTGGGATATGTAAAAACACGGTTAAACTACGAAAGCTGCATGTCATCAAACCTTAAAAAAACATCCCAGGTTTTGAATGGTTTGTTTGGCAAAGCAGGGTTTGTCTAGCGGGTTTGTGTAATTATGATTGATTGTCTGTGAAATAAAAACAAATGTTAGTTCTTTGCAATGTATCAATGATACCAACATAACAGCGACGTGCCTAATGGCCGCTGACAGTCACCGATCGGTTCGCGAAGTGAGTTTTAATTTTACGCAATTGAAAATTTAAATGCATTATTTTCCGCCGCCCCCAAGCCAAAAAGTTTCATTTTATAGTAATTAAGGCGAATCTGAAGTTTTTTTCTAAAAATTATTCGTAATAAGCGTGTCCAGTCCGAACCGATAATTATCGCTTACCAATATATATAGCCCATATTACTCGCAAATAGTGTATCTTTCGATTTGTGAAAGAATTTTTAAATTCCATTCGATATTTATTGCTTGAAAGAGTAAGGCCCATCCAACTGTCCATACAAACTTTCGCATTTATAATATTAGTAAGATAAGATATATAACAATATAAAAGGGAGATTTAAATCTTGTTAAGAGATGATTTGAAGTTGGCCAATGTTGACATTGTCAAATTAATGGAATGTTTTTTATAAGCCTCGTTAAAATTACGGCACATTCTTGATAAAGCTGAGTCATACCCCAGCTTAGTTCGATATTTTTAATATGTAACGGAACATAATTTATAAGTCGTGAACCAATTCTAGGAACATTGAACCTGATTTGATGAAGTAGAAAAGGGCAGTTTATTAAACCATTAACAATTTTGAAAAGAAAATTTAAATCTGTATTTAGTTTTCTCTGTTCAAGGGTGCGTACATTGTAGAATTTTAGTCTTTTTTTTTTTACATTAACTCCACACAGGAGGCCCTGAGGAAAATAATTTCCCTCAGGGCCTATGTCATCTTTGAGGATGCTGTGTGGAGGGTCTTTTTGAGGAAAGGAAGGAGTGAACATGGGTCTTGAAGAGACCCATGTTGTAGGAGGGAGGAAACACAGAGGCCGGTAAATGGTTCCACATCCGAGCTGTTGAATTCAAGAACGAGTCGTAAAAACGACCCGTTCTCATGTGACTAATGTCAACCATGTACAAATGTTGGGCGCGTGTTTGGCGTGTTTCCCGACTATGCACCAGTGCCGAGGGGATCAACGACGCTAGTTCCTCGGAGCATTTTCCATTGTAATACCGGTAGAACAAGGACAGCATTCCCACCTGACGCCTGTTCTCTAAAGATTGCAATCCGTCTGTTAAGATGGGAGAATCTATCAAACGGACCGCCCGTTTCTGTACAGTGTCAAGGGTTTTTTTAAGGTATTTTGGAGCTCCAGAACAGAGGTGGCTGCCAAATTCAACCGTGGGGCGCACTTGCGATTTGTACAGGGTTAGCAGTTGTGTACTATTAAAGTATCTGCGGGCCCTGTACAGTACGCCCAGTTAGTCTATCGGTGTAGTGAGGAAGTGATCGAGCTCGCTTATCGGAATACGCTAGGTGGTACATAAAATGTTTTTGAACTCGCTCTATTCGCTGAATGTGAACTTTGTAGGTTGGACTCCATACAACACTTGCGTACTCCAACACGTTGCAGGTGAAGGAATTGTACAGCGTTATTTTTGATATGGGGTTTTGAAAATGTTTACTATTTCGTTTGATAAATCCTAGCATTTTCAAGGATCTAGAAATGATGTTGTCGATATGAGGTGCGAAAGTAAGTTTTTTATCAAATAATACGCCTAGGTCCCAAATGGTTGCGACTTCCTGGAGTTTAGTATCGTCGATAAAATATTGAGTTGGAAAAGGATTGTGTTTACGTGTAAAAGTTATGTGAACACATTTTAAAGAATTTAGAAACATTCTATTGTTGTTGCACCACTTTGAAACTCTGTTAATATCATTTTGGAGAAGTATTGAGTCTAGTGATGTATGGATAATTTTGAATATCTTACAATCATCAGCAAACAACAAAATTTCAGAATCCAAAATAACATCGCACAAGTCATAAAAGTTATAAAAACAAATGGGACCCTTGCGGCTTTTTATATGATAATATTTTTATCTTATCTTATTAGCAAAGTAATACGTCACTCTTCGATTAGGGCTGATACTGTTTAGTTTGTGTCCGTAACATCTGTCAGACGGCCAGTTACATTACATTTGTCACCGGTGTAGTTCATAAAAAATATTTAAAAAAATTTAAGCTCAGTTCAAAGTTCAAAATCAGTTAAAAAGTATTGGAAATTACCATGGCTTCAAATGAAAAATTTAAACAGCCCACTCAAACAGACGCTAAAGCCATTTCGACAGCTTACAATAAAAAATATGGTCAAGTCAAGGCAAAAATGCCAACGGAGAAAACTTCCATGTATTACAACATGAAGCATAAGGAGCGCGGATTGGCATTCATTTTCAACCATCAGACGTTTGACATCAAAAGTCTCAAACCTCGCAATGGAACTAACGTGGACCGGGACAACTTGATTGAAGTCCTCAAGCGCTTGGGATTCACCATCAATTGCTTTAATGATTTAACTTATCTGGATATCTGGGAACAAATTACAGCAGCAGCAAAGAGTGATCATACAGATCGTGATTGCATTATTATTTGTGTCTTATCGCACGGAGACGAAGGAAAAGTGTACGCAAAAGATAGATCTTATCCGCCGGAAGGTTTGTGGCACAGTTTCACAGCTGACAAATGTCCAACCCTCGCAGGAAAACCAAAATTATTCTTTATCCAAGCGTGTCAGGGTTCAAAGTCAGAAAAAGGAGTCACCCTGACGGATGCAGATGGTTGGTGCGATGAAGAAATTGAGGATGATTACACTATTCCCATACATGCAGACTTCCTGATCTGTCGCTCTACAATCCCAGGCTATCTTTCCTACAGAACCGAGGATGAAGGTTCCTGGTTCATACAAATCCTAACGGAGGAGTTGCGAAAATATGGGACCACGAGAGATATTATGACTCTGTTGACCATTATGACACAGCGAGTGTCAATTGAAAAAATTTCTTACAACCCCAAAGAACCAAAGCAGCACAAGAAGAAGCAGGTCCCGTGCACCACTACCATGTTGACCAGACTCCTGAAGTTTGAGGAAAAGAAGGCCCCCACAGTTTTTAAAACAACCACAACACAACCTAGATTTGTCACATCGTCAATTCCTTAAACACAACCTGGATTTATCACATCGTCAATTCCTAAAACACCACCTGAGCTTGTTACATCGACAACTCCTAAAATACCACCTAAGCTTGTCACATGCTTAATAAAAAAATTTGGTACAGTTAACTCCCTGCAGAAATAATTTTTAGTCATTTAAACTGTGTTTTTTATATACATATTACTTTTAACGAGTGGTGTGTCGATTATGCTCTGGAGATCTTTTTTAATGGCTGAATTTGCGGATGGTGCTCCGGAGACCTGTACTAATACCATACACACTGGAATTTTTTGCAATTCGATTTCAATTGTTATGCTTTGAAAACTGTGTAGAGGACAAAATCAGAATCGTTTGGGCTAATAACACTGTCAATTCTACTTTTTATTTCTTGAATGTAAGGCTTCATTCATGAATGACAGCTCACCAAATAAATTGTCGACGAATGTCAGCAAATTAAAATGGCATTGCAAAAATTAAAATATTTGAGTTTTCAAAATAGCAAAAAGATCATTATTTGATTTTCAAAAGACCTTTTTTTTAGATAGAGTTTGTATTCAGGATTATGTAGAAATAATAAAACTAGATTATATATTTGCAAAAACATATTTGTTATTATATATAAAATATATTTTAATAATAGAATAATAGAAGAGTATGTATGAGACGATGTATGAATGTGAGTGAAGCAAAGACTGTGTGCCAAGACCGAGTTGTTTGGCGGTCCGTCCTCTCTGCCTACCCCTGCGGGGAAACGGCGTGATGGTTAGTTAGTTAGTTAGTTTAGTTATTTTAATAAGATATATTATTTGGTAAACGGAAAACAATTGAAAAAAAAATAATCGTAGTTTTTAGTCTGATTTTTGAGCAAAACTCTGCAAGATAATTTTCGTGAGGCTTTGTGAATTTTTGTCCGGCACCCGAGTGTATGCTTAAGATTTTCTGATCTGGCTCTCCACATGTTAACAGAAGAGCCAATTCAATTCAATTTATTCATTTTAAAAACATTACAAAATTAACATTTCAAAGCGTTTTTAAAAAATATGATTAAATAGGCAGATTTTTACTAACAGCAACAAAGCTTGCCGTCTAAATTGTGCATCGTTGATGTTAAACATATCGATATTCGAAGAGATTCTATTTAACAAGATAGCTCTCCTGACTGGCATGACTATTGGCAAGTTAGTTCTGCAAGCCGGGAGATAAAACAGTCTACACTGTCGGTGACGGAGATAACCATGAGAACATAGAAACTAATGCTGTTTTTTTTTTTTTTTCATATATGAGACGATGTATGAATGTGAATGATGCAAGGAGAGTGGTGTGACAAGACCGAGTTGTTAGGCGGTCTGTCCTCTCTGCCTACCCCTGCAGAATGGTGTGATGGTTAGTTAGTTATTATTTTATCATAATATTTTATTTTTTACAGTGAATACCGCACAAGAATCTTAACTGCTCCCGTCTGGAGCCAGTGAGACTATGGCATCCCCAATTGGGGTATGTTGTGAGGCTGAAGGTAGTGGGGAGGGGAAGGAGGTGGGGAAGAGGAAGGTTGAGAAGTACCTGGCTATTCAGATCTGGTCACCAAACACGGCTAAAGCCATTTTCAAGCAACGTTTCAATTCTGAATGGTGGTCTTACACCATGGCGATACTGATAGTATCTTCCACTCTGGAACGTGCCGCAAATATACTATATATTATTTTAAAATGAATTAATTGTGAAATAACACAAATTAACTTCGTTGGTTATCTTCATACATAACAAACAGGTCCCAGGCTGTGACAGTAGGTGGATTTTCTTCCATCTGGAAAATCATTACTTCTGGTGTGCCTCAGGGGTCCATTTTGGGTCCTTTGCTTTTCTCTATCTATATAAATGATATTACGACATGTTTTCACAATGCTCAAATTTTACTATTTGCCGACGATAAAAATATACCTTCCTATAAGCTCCCATGACTGTTCTGTGCGTTTACAAGAAGATCTTGACCGACTGACGGATTACTGTCTCAGAAATAAGCTTTTTATTAATATTTCCAAATGTTGCAAAGTCACATTCACACGTAACCATAAAAAAATACTGCATGAATACACCATTTCTGGATCGCTGTTAACAAATAAAGATTATATACGTGACCTCGGGGTTATTTTGGACTCTAAACTTACCTTTGATAAACACATTGATAATATTGTCACCAAAGCAACAAAGAATCTAGGCTTTGTACTGAGAACATGCAAATTTTTCAAAAACAGACTTATCTGATTCTGTACAATTCACATGTTCGTCCTCACCTGGAATACTGTTCACAGGTTTGGAACCCGGGCTATATTGTTTATGTTAACAGGTTAGAAAGAGTTCAGGAGCGATTTCTCAAATTCCTCAATTTTAAATCATTCAACATATTCAATTCTTACGACGAAATCGAGAAACATTTTCGAATCTCGAAACTGCTCAAAGGAGGCTTGTCGCTGATCAGATGCTCCTGTACAAAATTATTAAATCAAGAGTTGACTGCCCGGAGCTGCTAAATAAAATAAATTTCCACACGCCGACTCGATACAGCAGACAAAATACCCTTTTCTACATTGATAGATGCAACACTAATTCCAACCAAAATTAATTTATACAAAGGACATGTTAATACTATAATAATAAACTTGCACATATAGACACACTTGCTGACATATTCACTGCTAGTTACTGTCGTTACAGAATTTCTTTGTATTACATTCTATGTAGGTGCGAATAACACATCATGACTAAATTTATTGTACCTAATATTTTTATATTACGTGCGTGGCAACTTTCCCTTATCCCTCTCCTCCCCTTACCCGTCCCAACCCAAATACCTATTTCGCAGTCTATTTAAGTATTGTTTTAATTATTTTATTATTGTGTATAATATGTTTATCAATTGTTGAATTAACATCTGTATTATTATATTTTTTTAAATTGCTGCTTAGTTCTGTTTTTCTTAAATTTTCTAGTTTACATTCAGTTACTTTTATGTTTCTAAATACCTATCTGTGAACATTAATAATTGGTCTGTTTTTTTGCCATCCTCTTATGTATATTTTATTACTATGACTGTTTATGTTCCTTAAATAAATAAATAAATAATCAAATAAAATTTATTTGCACACTCCGGGTTCGAACCCGCGACCTCCGGATTGTGAGTCAAGAGTCTTAGCCACTGGACTACGGAGGTCGACTGTGTATGTACATAATATATCGAGCCATGATCGCCAAAAGATCGTAACCGACAAAAACCAAATTTTACAGGAGACGTTTTTTTCTTCTCATTTTTTAAGTAATGTACTTATGGTACCCAAATTTACGGAGAATGTTTGATTTATTGATACCGTCTGCCCTACATTATGGAAATAGTTAAATTTGCGCTGCTTCGGAGATAAATGGCAGTTACAATGTTTTGCCCCGGCTCTTACGCAATGCGTTTACAATGTTTTGCATATCAAACAAAACAGACCTACTTTTAAAAATAATTAAATGTTTTTTTGTATTATTAATTGGTAGGTTCATGTTTTGTTAACAATAAAACGATGGAAAGTATTATACGCACATTCTTTATTATTATTCGACCTAGATATAAAAGAATAAATCCAATTTTATAGGGCAAAATCTTTCATCGAAAACTTTGTATTTTAATTATTATAAATGAAAATATCAGTAATGATTACCATCATTTCAATTTGGGAGGCGGTCATGGGTACCGCTGCCCCGGGAAACTTTATTGGATTACCAACGTTCATGGGGTGAGGTTTGTCCAGATCTTGGTGGCGGATGCGTCTGCTCACTAACTGTGTGGCAGGCTGGATTGGGAGAGACTGGTTGAGGAAGACCTTGCCAATGCTTATGTTCCAAAATACCCGCAACAAATTTCAAATTCCCCACATTAGCTCCACACAATAGGTTTTGGAGAAAATAACTCCTTGCAGGGCCTATGTCATCTTTGGGGATGCTGTATGGAGGGTCTTTTTAAGAAAGGAAGTTCTGAGAAGGAAAAGGATATTAGGGTGAGTAGGAATATGGAGATCAGTGTATCCAGGAATGACAGGACGTATGAATGCAACCCTCCTACTGCGGTGCAAGGCAATATTTTGAGAGAGTACAGCTTGAGAAGCCAAAGGGACTCCCTCAACTGTTCTCTCCTAATCCGGCCTGCCATACAGCTAGTAGGTAGACGCTTCCGCCGCCAAGATCTGGAAATACCTCACCCCATGAACCCGGGCAACCCTGCTAAGTCACCAAACGTAACAAACCACTTGGGGTAACCTATGGCAGAGGTGTCGGTTATCCAATATTGGTTCCCTGGGCGGCGGCGGCGGTACCCATACCTGCCTCCCGAATTGATTATTAAACTTAAGTGGAATATAAATCCATTTGAATCGAACATTTACCGAAAACTAGAAGCAGAAAACTTAGAAACAAAGAAATCATTGGAGTTCATTAGTTTAAAATATTATGAACTTATCAAAAAAATGGAGCCGGCACTAACTAACAACAAAAAATTGGAAGATAAAATAGAAACAATGGAAAGTACGATGACAAAATTACAAACCCGCATCCATTCATTGGAAATTGACGTGGAACATAAAAACAGGGATGCAAACTTAAAATGTATGGAATTTCGCGGAATTCCTGAAATTCAAGAAGAATCACCAGATACATTAAAAGGCATTATATACAATATAAGCAAAACAACAAACTGCAGTATAGGATCAAAGGACATTGAAACAATCTAAAGAGTTATGCAAAGGGAAAAACCTACACAGACCAAGGATATTAAACTAAGGACAGTAATTGTTAAACTTACCTCAGAAACGCATAAAGAAAATTTGTACTCCGCTATAAAAAAATTTTACCGCAGTGAAAATGTTGAAGACCAAATGAATACAAGTGTTATAGGTATGTCAGGTCCTAGAAACCCAATAAACATTTCGGAATACTTAACTTTTCAATCAAAACGTTTATGGTTCCTAGCCAGGCAGTTAGCACGGGAAAATAGTTATACATATGTAGATATGTCTGGACAAAGGCTGGGAGAATTTTTGTAAAAAGGGACGACAATTCGAGGCCAATACTGATAGATTCAGAGCAAAAGCTATAGCGAAGCGTTTTACTTGCTAAAATATAATAATGAATCTTGCCAGATTCATTAATACTTACTTGAATAACTGATTAGTTAGTGCAATGTGGCTAGCTTCAGTAATATAAGGTAGATGCATGGTAGGTAAGAAATGAGTTAATGATAGAACTGATATTTAAGTAAATATATAAACAGGGTTTATTGGAGATAATGATTTAAGTTACATTTAATTAATAATTAGTAAGTATAGACTCTATGTTAAATAAATCTCTAGGGCCACGTACAAGAGCATCGAAGATGATCATTGTTAGACAATATGTTGCAAGCTAATATCGCAAGTGTGCAGATGCATAAAAGAGTATCGAATTAAGGGCGCCATTGTATTTTAAAGTGAATACAAAAACTGATGACTAATAGTGAGATGGAAAATGTTGCGATCCAAAGCGCCATGCATAAATGAACTAAAACTAATACCGCGCCATGATTGTTGAATTCTGATCATATTCTGATGCTACGTCCAGGTCCAGAGCATAAATGAACTAATACCATTAATCATAAATATACTAACCCCTAGATCGATATCTTCGGGCCCAGTGTTGCCAACAGCGTTTGGCCTAGTATCGCCGTTTCTCATACATAAAGTAGCCTAATGTAGCCGAATTTCAGTTGCAGTAGCCTAAAGTAGCCCAAACGCCAAAATATCAATATGAATAAAGTAAAATGTAATTTTGATAAATTTATTTATAACATATTTATACACCACTGCCACTATAACACGGGCATATGCCTAGTGTGATGGTCAAAAAATTACCCATTTAATGTAATGTATAAACTTTACTGAATAAAGAACATTAAAAAAAAAAAAAAAAAAAAACACCGTAATGTATCTTAAAAGAAAGTAATATAGCATTTTAAAAACAAAATTAAAAAATAAATATACAAAGATAAAGATGATTCCGATTCGTCTTCTGCTAGCAATAAATAAGGCATCAACAAGACTTTCCGCCGTCGTCAGTAGTCTACCACACTATATATCTACTTCTACTACACTATCTACTATCTATCTACTACACTATACAAAGAGGTAAGATTTGTTTGTAATTTTTTTACTAAAACTCCAATAATGCAACCCAAGGTGTAAAAAAATTACCTAAAATATTCTTTACATCGCGTGCGCTGCGAAAACTATTGATGATAGAATAAAATAATGTACTACGACTTTGTAGAACACATCATTATTTACAAAAAAGGTCGCGATAGCATATGTCTAACTATTATGGTTATGCCACAATAAGTATTCTTTTATTTTAAAAATTTAATTAATATGTCGCCGCTTGAAAAGGCTCTTTATTTGTATCTTGGTGTTAATCCTTATCAAAATAAATTACTTCATATTCAAGACAGCTTCAATACCTTTATTTAACTTTTTGAATTTTTCAATTCGGATATTTAATTAGAAAGATATCACGAGTTTTATAATGTTAGTATTAGAAAAAAGTTTCGGCTACGGGCCGGGCGGGAGAGGAGTCAAGAAATGAAGTGCCAGGGGGGTTGGCGGGACGGGGGAGCGGGAGAGCGGTGGCGGGGAAGGTGGAAGTGGAACGCTGGAGGGGAACGCACGGGAAAAGACATGCAAGGAGTAACTTTTTATTTATTTGAATATGGCATTACAACGCATGCCGGGAAACAGCTATATATTATAAAAGAAAATACAAAAAAACGTGTGAACCGCAAAAACTCAGAAACGAGTCTCGGTACGATCAAGGGAGTTATAAGGTGTGATAGATCTCTGTCCCTCGGGAAAAAAGGCACCCGATCTCTGTCTCTCGGGAAAAAAGGTACCCGTTTTTACCTAAAGGGCGTGCTTTGAAGATATAAAGGCTGGAAGTTTCGCCCTCTTGAAATTTCGGAAAGTTCAAGAAGGTTCTATAGAACTCTAGAATGTTCTGGAAGGGGTGGCGGAGTATGTCGTGGAATGTTCGGGAATAGGGAATCGGGATCATCATTGTGAAACATTCCATAACACTCTCAAATGATTTCCTGAGCGAAGCCGGGTAACCCAGCTAGTATACATATAAAGAGGTAAGATTTGTTTGTTTGTTTGCATTGAATAGGCTCCGAAACTACCAAACCGATTTGAAATTTTTTTCACTGTTGGGAAGCTACATTATCCCCGGGTGACATAGGCTATATTATATTTTCAAAAAAATAGGCATCCTTACTAAAACTTCAATAATGCAACCCAGGGTGTAAAAAAATTACCTAAAATATTCTTTACATCGCGTGCGCTGCGAAAACTATTGATGATAGAATAAAATAATCTACTACGACTTTGTAGAACACATCATTATTTACAAAAAGGTCGCGACAGCATATGTCTAACTATTATGGTTATGCCACAATAAGTATTCTTTTATTTTCAAAATTTAATTAAAATGTCGCCGCTTGAAAAGGCTCTTTATTTGTATCTTGGTTTTAATCCTTATCAAAATTAATTACTTCATATTCAAGACAGCTTCAATACCTTTATTTAACTTTTTGAATTTTTCAATTCGGATATTTAAGAGTGAATAACCAGCACATGACAACTTCGATTCCGACTTCCGACACTAGCGCTAACACATCAGGGCTCGCGAGCGGGCGTTTTCAGAACTAAATTTCGTTCCGCGGCAATCCGAGTTTTGAGGGTTTTGTTCACGCGAGCTAGGGCTACCCGCTACTATTACTACTTTATATTACTATTCTCGCTTCCAGAATTTTAATTAGTAGTAGTTATTTGTAATTTGTATATTGAAGTGCATAAACATAAATAGATACAAGTGAAATGCGTAAACACAGTAGGTATTAAGTAGATACCTACATGAATAAACAATTTGTTATATTCTTTTTAATATTTTGGTTTTTTGTTTTTTAATTTTATTTTACGGCCATTAGAGCGAAAGATATCTCAGTATCGCCCTGGTGTAAGACCACCATTAAGATTTGAAACGTTGCTTGAAATGTCTTTAGCCGTGTTTGGTGACCAGATCTGAATAGTCAGGTACTTCCCCACCTTCCTCTTCCCTATATTTTTACCCTCCCCACTACCTTCAGTCTTACAACATACCCCAATTGGGGATGCCATAGTCCCACTGGCTCCAGACAGGAGCAGTTGGGACTCTTGTGCGGTATATTTATGAAAAAAGTGTAATATTCAGTTGGATTGTAAAAAATGTCTCATTTTGAAATATTTATTCGTATGCACAATTTTTTATTTTATATTTATCTGAATACCGCACAAGAGACCCAAATGCTCCTACTGGAGCCAGTGAGACTATGACGTGACTATGGGGTATATTGCGAGGCTGAAGGTGGTGGGGGAAGAGGAAGGCGAGGAATTACCTGGCTATTCAGATCTGGTCAATAAACAACGTTTCAATTCTGAATGGTGGTCTTACACCAGGGCGATACTGAAAGTATCTTTTACTCTAAAACGTGACGCAAATATATTATTTTTAAATTAAATAATTGTGAAATAACCCAAATTAGTCAAATAAAATTTATTTGCCTATGCCGGGATTCGATCCCACGACCTTCAGATTGCTAGTCAAGAGCCTTACCCCTTGACCACGCCGGCCGTCAATAGGTGGTATCAGTAATTTGGAAGGTACATCCACCAACTACATGGAAGGCCGGATCGGGAGAGACCGTTTTTTTTACACTCGCTCGACACACTGCTTATCTCTTCTTTGGGAATGCTGTGTGGAGGGTCGTTTTAGGGAAAGGAAGAAGAGGAAATTCGGAGAAGGAAAGGGATATTAGGGGTGAGTAGAAATCTGGGGGTCAGCGTGTCCAGGAGTGCGGATGTATGAATCCATCCCTCCCACTGCGGTGCAAGGCGATGTTCCGAGAGAGTAAGGCTGGAGAAGTCAAAGAGACTCCCTTAACTTTTCCAGATCCGACCTGCCATGCAGCTGGTGGGCAGACGCATCCGCTGCCAAGACCTAAACAAACCTCACCCCCTTAAACCTAGGCACCCCTGCTAGTCACCAAATGTTACGAACCACTTGGGATGACCTATGGCAGACGTGTTGGTTATCTAATAATTGGTTCCCGGGGCGGTGGTACCCATACCCGATTCTCGTGTTTATTATTTTTCCATCAAAATTATTTATGATTTGTCAATAATGTCTTAGTAAAATAAGTATGTAATAAAATCTGAAATATATTAGTTTGTAAGTGTGCAAATAAATAAACAAACGGACCAATTTTCGTCAAGAAACACATGTACGTATATATTTTTAAATAATTTAATTTATCTATTTATTTACGCAAAAATAGTCTATTAACAATAAAACAATAACACGAATAACAAGCGTGCGTAAAGGCACGACCCACCTAGCAATCGATCACCGTTCGCATCGATTACCGTTCGAAGGAAATTTTTCGTAACAATCACCACTTTTCGTAACACATTTACCAGCTTACCCCCCAAGTGTCGAGCGTGCGTAAAGAAGTTTTACTTGAAAATAAATATTTTGGAGCAGTTGGGACTCTTGTGCGGTATTCACATAAGAATAATTTACAATAAAAAAAATTTCAAAATTATAAAAATTTTATCATAAAAATATTCAATGAACATGAAATTTTGCGTTGGGGCAACCCTATAAATTTTACAAACATGAAATCCTATTTATTTTGCTTCGTTATTCGTTTGAAAATGTTGCGATGTAGAGCGCCGCGAAGACAACCGCCAGTGGCCGCAGTTGCGGTCTGAATGAGCGCTCTCGATTCGTGTTGTCGTCGATAAGAAAAATTGTGAAACGCGAAGCTGTAAATTAATTAATATTAAATACACCCTAAAATTATTTTTCCATTAAAATTATTTATGATTTGTCAATAATGTCTTAGCAAAATAAGTATGTAAAAAAATCTGAAATATATTAGTTAGTAAGTGCGCAAATAAATAAACAAACGGACCAATTTTCGTCAAGAAACACATGTACGTATATATTTTTTAATAATTTTATTTAAACTTAAATTAAAATTCTGACAAATAATTTTACCAGATAATGTATTGATTTATTTTACTGCATGATTATATGATTTGAAATTGGTGTTGTATAATACATGTACTTTTTTGAAAATATAACAAATCTGCCAACAACCTATGGTATAACCTTATTATACTTAAAATAAACATTTTTTCTCAAAATTTTATCCATACCTTTACTAGATAAAAGAACAATCTTTCAAAATCAATTTATAATTTTTTGTGGAAACGAGTCAATAAGTCTAAATACTGATTTAAAAATGACATATTTCTGGTTTCTCTGGTAATGTCCTCTTAACTAGAAAGATATCACGAGTTTAAAAATGTTAGTATTAGAAAAAAGTTTCGGCTACGGGCCGGGCGGGAGAAGAGTCAAGAAATGAAGTGCCAGGGGGGTTGGCGAGACGGGGGAGCAGGAGAGCAGTGGCGGGGAAGGTGGAAGTGGAACGCTGGAGGGGAACGCACGGGAAAGGACATGCAAGTAGTAACATTTTATTTATTATTGTAGAAAGCAATCACTTTGTGGTTTGACATATTTAATTAAATAAAATACTGTTTTGTTTAGTCTGTCTAGTCCTTGTCCTCAAATCAATGATAATAATATTAATTATCAATGGCGGCGAATTTTATTCATTAATAATTTTTCTACTTTAAGTGTTAAAAACCTTCCTTCTGAAGTCAGACCTGCCTTTTATACTAATAACAATCTAGGTAAATTTCTAATTAATTCTAAAGATAAGGACGACAAATTAAGTCATTCGGGAATATATAAATTAAATTGTAATAATTGTTCGGCGTTTTATATCGGTAAGACAACACGTAATGTTAATATTAGGATAAAGGAGCACCTTCGTTGCCTCAATAATAACGGTTTTTCAGAATTCGCCAACCATTTGATCGATAAAGATCATACGTTTTGTCATAGCACCGGTGCTAACATCTTACATAAAAACGGGCATGGTAACAGACTGAACAATTTAGAAGCACTAGAAATTAAAAAAGCTGTAAAAACCAAAAGTAATGTACTTAATAATTAATTAGACATATCAAGTAGTCCAATATTAGGTCTGTTTCCAATAAACCCTTAATGAAAAAAAAATCCCAGTGCTCTTTACCACCATGCCAGTTGATGCTTTGTTTTTCCAAATTTATTATTGTAACCCATTAGTCACATAATTATCTTTCGGTTTTTTCCATTACTTGCGAACTTAGGTCAATGTATTTTATGGCCGTTGATCTGTTTTTTATATTTGTATCATGTTGTCTCCCTCTATATTTTGTCTCCCTCTAAAATTTGTCTCCCTCTATATTTTGTTTTATGTAAGCACACATTATGACTTATTGTTTAGTATTAATTTGTACCCTGATGATGCTTGAATAAAGCGAAACCGGTCGGTTCAAAAAATTAATAAAACTCGTGGTTTTAAACAAAACAGTATTTTATTTTATTAAACATTTTATTTATTTGAATATGGGATTGCAACGTATGCCGGGAAACAGCTATATATTATAAAAGAAAAGGCTCGGAAAAACTCAGAAAAGAGTCCCGATATGATCAATGGAGTTATATGGTATGGTTGATCTCTATCCCCCCTCTATTCCCATTTTTACCAAAAGGGCGTGTTTTTGAAGATATAAGGGCTGAAAGTTTCGCCCTCTTGAAATTTCTAGAACAGTCTTCCGGAAAGTTCTAAAAGGAGTGGCGGAGTATGTTGTGGAGTGTTCGGAAATAGGGAATCGGGAACATCATCGTGGAGCATTCCAGAACACTCTCTAATGTTGTCCTGAGCGAAGCCGGCTAACCCAGCTAGTATTAGATATAGTTGCTGTGCTAGTGGCTAGTGGGTACTGGCGGAACTGGCGCAAGATCCACCGGAGTTGCTTTTCTACCAGCACGCTGGTAAAAAAATGTACGTCTGTGTGTGGTTAGTTTGGTGACCGGCCAAATCAGAATGAAAGCAACTCAGAATGGTCAAAGAGTGATGATAAACAAAAAAATGGTATAGGTTAAGTTAGGTTAGGGTTACCGACTTAATGACCTTTCTGAGGTGGTTCTGAGTTGGTTTCATTCTGAGTTGGCATGGAACCAGTTTGGTCACCGGCCAACTCAGAATAAAACCAACTCAAAACCACCTCAGAAAGGTCTGATGAGTGATGATAAAAATATTGCTTGGTTGAAAGTTTATTTACATTTGCGGGAAATATTGTTTTTTTTTGTTCTTAATTATTTGTGATTCGGCTGATTTAAATAACTTGTGTCTGAAGTAGCCTAATAGGCGACCAGTCGCCTTTTAAATTTTTTCGTTGCCGATTCTCGTTCCGAGTAGCTTAAATGGCGAAAAATCGCCTACGTTGGCAACACTGTTCGGGCCTTCTCCATACTAGTGATGTGGTCATAAATGAACTAATACCTAGATCGATATCTTCGGGCTTTTAGTACTGAACAGGTGTCAACACTATTTAACCAAATATAATGAAAAATAATATCAATTTCAAATTCTTGTCGTCACACACCATCGACAAAGATATAAGAAAGTTTAAAAAAAGGTACTGCCATAGACAATATAAAAACCTTCCCAATTTATTAGTCTAAAAATATATTTTAAATATAAAACGTCTGAAATGTCAATAGTACTTTTTTATTTTTGTATCAATTTATACTACATTTATATTTTACATTCACACAAGAAATATAAATCACACAAACACATTTTCTTCTTCTTCAATGGCGCTACAGCCCATTTCGAGCCTTGGCCTCCTTCAAAATAAGCCTCCACCGCCCTCTGTCCTCGGCCGTCGTCTTCCAATCTGCAACATGGAGTAATCCTCTTGCATCCTTCCTGACATCATCCTCCCATCTCAGTCTAGGTCTGCCCGCCTTTCGTTTACCTCCCGGGCGTCCTGTCAGAACCTTCTTCGGTACTCGTGTGCTTGGCATTCGGTGCACATGTCCGGCCCATCTTAATCTTTGGAGCCTTAAATGGGTGGAGAGTCTGGGAGCTTGATAAATATCATAGAGCTCATTGTTGTGGCGGATTCTCCATGCCTCTCCCTCTCGCACCGCTCCTAAGATTCTTCGCAGTACCTTTCTTTCGAAGATGTCCAGCTGTTCTGCTGACTTTGCTGTCAGTGTTCCCGCCTCACATCCATAGGCCAAGACCGTTCTGATAATTGTTTTATATAAGGTTATTTTGGTTTTCCTATGGACGTTTCGTGATTTGAACACTGGCAGCAACGCGAAGTAAGTGTTGTTAGCGGCTGTGATGCGCTTTCTTACTTCTACTGGGTCTTCATTGTCCTGCGTTATGATGGAGCCCAGGTAGGTAAACTCTTCGACCACTTTGAAATTATAATTGTCTTTAAATTTCACTTTATCTTTTATTCTGCGGTGAGGGGTTCTGGTTTGCATCATGATTTTTGTTTTATTTTCATTGATTTGCAACCCCACCTCTTTTGCCGCAGTCTCCAAAGGGTCAAACACATCTCTTACAGCCTGTAGGGATCTTCCGACAATGTTAAGGTCATCTGCGTAGCCAACTATTTGATTGCTTCTGTAGCAGATGTTTGAATCGGTACTGATCATTGTCTTCCTAACGACGTGCTCCAGTACAATATTGAAAAGGGTAGGTGCTAAGCCATCACCTTGTTTCAGCCCCTGGGAGACGTTAAAATCCTCCGTTGTTTCACCTCCTATCCTTACTCGACACCGTGAGCCGACCATTGTTGCTTTTACAAGCTTGACTATTTTGGGCGGTATTCCAAAATTTAGGAGTATTTCATAAATCTTCTCCCTATCTATGCTGTCATACGCCTGTTTGAAGTCAACAAATAGTTGATATATATCTATATCGAATTCCCAGCATTTTGTCAGGATTTGTCGAGTAATGAAGAGTTGATCAGTGGTGGATCTCCCCCTCCTGAAACCTGCCTGATATTCTCCTAGTAAGTTCTCTGAGTAATATTCTAGTCTTTCTTTCAAAATCATTGTGAAAATTTTATACGCTGTGCAAAGTAACGATATTCCTCTGTGATTTTCACACTTCAATTTGTCTCCCTTTTTATGTATGGGGCATATTATGCTAGTTTGCCATTCTTCTGGTACTCTTTCGGCGGTCCATATTTTCACAATGAGATTGTGTAGCAGGTTCTTCAGTTGTTCATTTCCATATTTATAGAGCTCTGCAGGGATATTATCTCCTCCCGGAGTTTTATTGTTTTTCAGTTTCTTTAGTGCAGCCCTTAATTCTGCCATTGTTGGTGCTCTCGTTGTTTCATCACTATTTAGCTCGTCCGGAATGTGAGTTGGTTGGACTGTCAGGTTGTTATTGGGATTTAAGAGCTGTTGGAAATATTCTTTCCACCTAGTCTTGATCTTTTCCTTATCTCCTATTATGTCTCCATTACTATCTCTGCAGAGAGATGTGTTGGGTTTGAAACCCTTTTTAAACACATTTTAAAGGTGTTGAAATATATTCGTCACAAACCATTATTTTTAGGATTATTATTCTTGCTGATTTCCATAAACAAGATGTTCATTGAGATGTCTTGTGATGTCAATCTGTCTTGTGAAAATAAGACTTTGAAGAAAGGAGTTGCAATTATTGGATTACTAGCTGGTACCTGGCATGCGTTGCTATGCCATTTAATTGAGGAATTGTTTCTCCCTCCGTGTCCTTCACCATTCATCCCATTCCTGTCCCACGTCCCTTCCGCTTCAGGGAACACATTTGATTCTGAAATATATATATTCATCACATTAACCAAAGTTCGCAAACAAAATATAGAATATTAAAGGTAAATTTTGGATAGGGCCTTACACGCTTATTACGAATAATTTTTAGAAAAAAACTTTATATTCGCCTTAATTACTATAAAAGGAAACTTTTTGCATTCCGGGAGGCGGAAAATTATGCATTTTAATTTTCAATTGCGTAAATCAAAATTTCACTTAACGAACCGGTCGGCAACTGTCAGCGGCATAAATGAACTAATACCTGATCGATATCTTCGGGCTTTTAGTACTGAACGGGTGTCAACACTATTTAACCATAAATAATAAAAAAGAATATCAATTTCAAATTTATGACGTCACACACCATCGACAAAGATAGAGGAAAGTTAAAAAAAGGTACTACCATAGACAATTTAAAAACCTTCCCAATTTATTAGCCTAAAAATATATTTTAAAAATAAAACGTCTGAAATGTCAATAGTACTTTTTTTATTTTTGTATCAATTTATACATACATTCACACAAGAAATATAAATATAAACACATTTTAGATGTTGAAATATATTCATCACAAACCATTTTTAGGATTATTATTCTTGATGATTTCCAAAAACACGATGTTCATTGTGATGTCTTTTGATGTCAATATGTCTTGTGAAAATAAGACTTTGAAGAAAGGAGTTGCAATTATTGGATTACTAGCTGGTACCTGGCATGCGTTACTATGCCATTTAATTAAGAAATTGTTTCTCCCTGCGTGTCCTTCACCATTCGTCCCATTCCTGTCCCACGTCCCTTCCGCTTCAGGGAACACATTTGATTCTGAAATAAATATATTCATCACATTAACCAAAGTTCGCAAACAAAATATAGAATATTATTTCCTACAAAATATAAATACAGATGTAGTATACCTTCAAGGATCACTTTGACAGCAAAAGGCACTCTGCTGGCGGAACACATTTGGTTCTGGTACTTTTATGCTGGACACTGCTGGCAGAACACGATCTAAAAACGAAAATAGATTCAATTCTGAGGCGAACAATGATAATTTACACAGTACCTACATTAGGAACACTGAACAAAAAGAGATTCTAACCTGTATTTTGGTGGCAACCACGTCCTACGTGAGTTTAGGTTTTCACTGGGTAAAGTCCGATGTTTTCCGACGGAAGATTAAGGGACGGCAGAGCATATTTTTTAAACGAACCGTTGGAATGTTTGCATTTGTATTCGAAATGGGACCCTCAAACATATCCACAACTTCCCAAAATCGGATGAACAACGAAGTCACTTCTGCCAATTCTCCATGCACATTCCCTATAATAACTTTCGTTGTGCGTTAATTAATGTCGAATTGATGTCAGATCCTTGCAGCCTTCGACACTAGAACAGTATTTAGGTGGCATTTCAAAATATTTACGCTGGCGTTTGATTGTTCGGCCATGTGCTATTTGACATAATATATAATATAACCAACTATTTGACATAATATAACTATTGGTGGATCAAATTTAAAGATGGCAGAAATGATATTTATTACGTCACGAGCCATAGACATTGATTTGGTCACAAAATAAGTCGGAGTTATACCCCCCGGTCAGCGGCCATTAAGTACGTCACTGTTATGTTGGTATCACGGATGCATTAACAAGAGCTAAATACGACCGTAGCCATCTTCGTGGGTAACACAAAGAGGCGCGGAATTATGAAAAACAGAATTAATAATGTAGATAAACGAACCTCTAATCAGAATCACTTCAGAGTCTAGCTGAGGCACTGTGTGGATTTCACCGCCATTATAGTTGGAGGTGTTGGTATTCGTCGCATTAATAATTGAAGAATAGAAATAATAATAATAATAATATTTTACGGTGCTCCAGATTTTATGTCCGGGTTGAATCTTTCCCAAATGAAAGACTAAACCCTTCCACACACTTTTCCTCAAATGAATATCTAGTAAATTAACGCAATGTAAGTGCACTATATAAGTATAATAAATACAAAACAATACAAGAACAATACGTCAATCCACCAGAAACATAATGGGAAAATATTTCACCGACTCCAGATATTTTCATATCAAAGGGTTCGGCTCTGATGAAATCCTAACTGGTCCGATAAATCCTACTGATCCCTCAATATAAATATTTAAAAATCTTTCGTAATCCTACATGTATTTAAAATGACCGACTTTTGCATTTTTATGTACAAATTTTTTGACAAATCTAATACGCCTAAATTTTGAATGAGAGAGCTAGGTATAATGCCAGTAGCCGAAATAACAAATGGTAATATTTTTATAGTCTGAGAATGCCAAATTCTTTTAATCTCATTTCCTAAATCTGTATATTTTCTTATTTTTTCAGAAACAGTTTTCTGAATATTACAAGAATTTGGAATAGCGACATCAATGATATAAGTTATTTTCTTAATTTTTTCATGTAATACTATATCGGGTCTATTATGACTAATTGTTCTGTCTGTTAGAATAGTTTTATCATAATAAATTTTATAAAATTCATTTTCTAAAAATGAATTTGGTTCATATTCACAATATGGTACATTACGGCAGTCAATCAAGTTATGTTTAATAACCAAACTTTGGTGAATTATTTTTAAAACTTGATTGTGCCTAAATGTGTACTCGGACGGCGCTAATACAGAACATCCCGATATAATATGTTCTATAGTTTCCGGAAAAGCCAAACATTTTCTACATAAATCATCAATTTGATTTGCATCTTTGATGATATGCTTCCTATAATTTTTAGTATTAATGACTCTATCTTGTATGGCAAGCATAAAGCCTTCTATTTCTGCGCTCAACTCTCCAATACTCAACCATTTGTTTGACAAAAATTTGTCAACATATGTTTGGTTGAGATAATTGAAGTGTTTTGCGTGAAGAATTTTATTTGACCAGGAATCTAATAATTCCTGGTTAGTATTTATAAGAATGCTGGCATTCTCGTCGTATAAATTTAATGGTGAAATATTTCTATCTGCCTTGCAAATTATTTTGTGCATTTCTGAACTATCAGCTTTCCTATGGAAAAAATTTCTTAGCATTTCTACCTGATTATGTTTTAAAGATGTTATTTTGACTATACCTCTACCTCCTAAATTTCTGGGTAAATTAATTCGTTCTATAGCTGAATTTGGATGATGGGAATGAAATTTTGTTAATGTAGTTCTAATTAATCGTTCTAAGCTATCTAAATCTGTATTAGACCATTTAATTATGCCAAATGAGTAAGTTAATAGAGGTATTGCCCAAGTATTTATCGCCTTTACTAAATTTTTAGCAGATAGATTGTATTTCAAAATTTTTCTGATCCTAGTTTTAAATTTAATCCTAATATCATTTTTAATACTAGTATGATCTAATCTATTTGATTGCGGATATCCTAAATATTTATAAACCTCACCCCCTTTCATACTTTCAATTTTCAAATTTCTAAATATACCCTCGTCTCCATCTACAATTTTACCTTTCTCTAAATGGATCGTTCTACATTTATCTAAACCAAAAGTAATTTTAATATCATCTGAAAAAATTTTAACTAATTTAATCATTTTCTCTAAATTTGGTTCTGAATTCGAATATAATTTTAAATCATCCATAAATAATAAATGAGAAATTATATTTCTATCTCTAGTATTACCTTTAATTTTTATTCCAAACTTGCTTTTAATTAACATTTTAGGTAGAGGATTTAATGCTAAGCAAAACCAAAGAGGACTCAATGAGTCTCCTTGAAAAATCCCTCTTTTTATTGAAATGCCCGGTACTATAATTTTCTTATCTTTCAAATTCAAAAGCAAATCGGTATTCCAAACTGCCATAATTTTTTCCAAAAAGCTAATAATAATTGGGTTCATTTTGTATATATTTAAAACTTTTATCAGCCACGAGTGCGGGACACTATCATAAGCCTTTTGGTAATCTATATAACAAATATGTAAATTACGTTTTTAGGTTTGAATCTGTTTTAGAATTACAGAATCAATAACTAATTGTTCTTTACATCCCATATGTTTTCTGCGACAACCTTTTTGTTGTTCAGATAAAACATTTTTTTCATCTAAATGAGTGTATATTAAATCTGTCAAGCAAGAGGTTAAAATTTTATATATAGTCGGTAAACATGTAATGGGTCTATACTGAGAGGGATTATTAATATGTTCGCTTTTAGGCAACATATAAGTAATGCCCTTAGTTAGAAAATTTGGAAAATTTTGAGGTTCTCTGACAAATTTTGAAAGATTTTTTGCCAAAAGGGGATGTAAAGTAGTTAGACGTTTATACCAAAAATTATGTATCCAATCGCAACCCGTGGCTTTCCAATTATGAGTATTTTTTATAATTTTGGCTAACAATTCAACCGATATATCAGAAAAACTCAATTGTTCAGACATTTGTTCAATGTCTGAACAATTGAGTTCTTCATTTTCTATCCACGGACCTGACTCATTATGTTTTATATCTTTACTCCAAATATTTGTCCAAAAATCGCGCATATCTGATTCAGATGGAAACGGATTATTATTATTCGAAATAATATTTTGTGTTTTTTTTTATTTATTATTCTTCATTTTAAGCACCCACTTAACCGCCAAGGCAGTTTGTCAGCAGGTCAATTTAACAATATTAATATGACACTAAAGCACAAATATAACAAGAAACCACAATATGCAAAATAGATACAGAAAAATAACTTTTAAGTAGAATACAAAGACATAAAATATACAGACAGACAGATATTATACAGGCAAAGTCATATTTATACATAAGATTACAAACAATATCAATATAAAAAGTTTTGATCAATTAGCCATTTTTTAATTTTTTTTTTGAGATCGGTGGTGCAATTTGATTCGATTTTTATGTTCATTGGCATCTTATTAAATATGGTAGGGACAAGATAAGTGAGAGTCCGTTGCCCGTATTTATTTATAATTTCCGGATGGATAAACCCTCATTTTTACTAAATCTAGTGCCATGTGCATGATCAACTTTTTCTTTGTATATTGAATCCGACAATACGTTTTGGCATACAATTTTAAACCATAATATCCCTCGAACAGGTAATATGTTAACTGATTCATATAATAATTTTATGTCTCTTCTTTGTGCATAAATACTTTTGCTTACCAAGAGCTTAGTCAAAGAGTTTTGAATTGTTTGAATGTAGCCTATATTTGTCTTGCACGAGTTTCCCCAAGACGTTATTCCGTATCTGATAGTAGATTCCGCTAGTGACAAATAAATAATTTTTAACGTACTTATGGGCATAAAATATTTAATTTTGTAAATTCGCCCAGCAATAGCTCGTAGGCGTTTGCAAATGTTGCTTATGTGAGTATCCCATTTCATGTGCATATTTTTTTTTTTTTTTTTTTTTTTTTTTAATATATTTATTTTTAAAATATTACATGGTTAATACATTATATAAAGTTTTTATTTCAAGAATACATTGTTTATTACGTTTACACCTTTTTTTAGGAGCAAAGCTCGTGACAAAAAAGGCGGAGAAAACGAATGTAGTTAGAAAAAAAAAATTACTAATGGTAAAGTAACACAAATTTTTTTATATATATGAGTATAAAACTAAATATAGGTAATATAATTAACATTAGGCTAGAAAAATCATTTATATTATATAATATGTCTATATATTTTTATATAGTATATGTATGAAACATATAAAAGAAGTAATGTAACACAAAGAAGAGGAGGAGATAAAATAAAAGAAAGGATGAAGATAAAGAAAGAAAAAGGATAACTGATATTACAAGTTGAGTTGAGAAATATAGTATTTAAAAAGATGAAGTGATTGTAATAAGCTATATATAAAGAGCTTTTATTGATTTTTTGAATTTTTTATAATTTTTTTCCTATCTACAGTTATCCCCAAATATACATACGTTTGTACAAGTTCAATGGTTCCGCATTTGCAGGATTGTGACGAATTGTGTATACATTCAAATGTATGCGATTTATTAAAGGCGTGATGGTAAATTTGACATGTGGAGATCGTATGTGCATTAATTTTGTTTTTTTGGAATTTATTATAAGACCCGCATCATGTGACCATTTCTGTAGAGAAAAGAAATCATGCTGCATGAGTTTCTTCAAGTTTGGAATAAAATATTTTCTCATTTTTCTGAAATAATCTATTATTATTTTTTTTATTATACGTATAATTATATCTTTTTAATCTACTAGCTTTTACACTGTTATGGTCACCGATGTTGGCTACTCAAACCAACACCAGCTCCGGGGCCAAGGGGGCCCTAACATGTCCCAGGCTAGCTCTCAGCGGAGACAATGATACTCTCTATTCAGGGAGCAGGTCGCACAAGGCTATAGAATTTCTCCCTACCTTCCGGCGTCTGGCGGGATACACTCTGGTCAATAATCCTCCTGCCGTAGCAGAATAATAACAAGATTGAATCAATAGGTCATGTATTGTAAATTCAAACACAGTACATAGGTCTCTACAGTACAATTCAATACAAGAAATGCAATTTACACAAACCTAGCTAAAGTGTTCAATTCTCATTATCTCTCTCTGAAACGAAACTCTCCGAGTGGTGATTTTCGCGGGGCCCTACATTTCACTGATTACGGACACATTTAAAAGAGGAAATCAATGATACAGCTTACATGTGGATTCGCAGGGTCCTCGCCTCCTTGGAAGTTCAACCAGGGCACTTTCTGAGTTCGAACAAACCGAAGTTATTACAGCACGGCGTAGCCGGCTCCAGCCCGTAGTTATTTCAATAAACATCGCGGGCTACATTTGAGTTGGAGCGGTCGCCCGGCCACAGGCCGCGTACGTGTGCTCGCAAAGGCGCTCAAATCTCGACTGTGGCGGCGGCGGCGGGTGGCAGGGCAAGCGGAAGGGAGCGGCGGAGCAGGAAACAGGGGGGGAAGAGGGGAGAGACCGTGTTGTGTGCGGACTTGTGCTGCGTTCTAGGATTTGAATCTACTCGCTACAGGGCGTATCGTAACACTTCCCCCCGCGCTTGGAAAAAAAAGCGACGTGGCAATGGAGCTGTAGGAAAGAAAAATCCTCTTATGCTTCCATCGGGGTTTTTGAGAGATTCGTTGCTTGAGAGATGCCTAGCTAGAACATACAGTTTATGTTATAGTTTAGGTCACAATGTTTGTAGGGAATGGGTGGGGGGTACATACAATGTTTGGAAAAGAACAATTTTGGGAAAAGTACATGGTGTGAAACAACATACAAGGTTATGCAATTGAGAAAACAATACATGGTTATGCAATTGAAAAAAATAACAATACATGGTTATGCATAAGAGAAGGACAAAAAGCAAAAAAAATGCCTGTGTGATTCTAAAGTTTCATTGGTCTGGGAGCTAAGTTTGCGAAGCGTGGATTTGTTTGGTTTCGGAGAATTTCGAAGAAAAGGACGTGGTTTCACAGATTCTAAGGATTACATTATCACTGTAATCAGACCCATTTGAGATAACACTCAGGAGTACACTTAGGCCTTAGAAAACACTTGGTTTTGTCGAAGACGTCGAAGTTCACGAAGTGGAGACTGTGGTTGCTGTGCCGCGACTATGGTTACAGAGGTCATTGAAGAGGAGAATCCAGTATCTGCAGACATGCCAGTACGAATCCTAAGTGTTATTAAGGTAAACACGGATCGTATATAATGATTATTGAAGCATAATGTAGCTCAAAATAACTTGTATTGGTACGCATTCAGCGAATACTGGAGGTCAAGGTAATGATGGTTTACACATGACGATATATGCGTCACTGCATGACAGCGCAAGAGACGACATGGTTGGCATTGATAGCAAGAGTAAGAACAAACCTAGGAGCTAGCGTGCCCAAAAGGTGGTTCAGAGTGTCATAATGTATAGAGGGACAACTCAGCTTGCTGTGGCACGACAAAACAACATACATATGAGCGGTATGGTCTGTGCTTTCAGGAACAAATGCGTAGAAAAATGGCAGCAGGAGGGACCTTGTAACCACAGCGCGTGCTGTCAGGAAGTGAAGCTCAGCTTGGCTGTTGGTGATGACATCCGCCTGGGCTTCTTTTTAATCCGGGAGAAATTATTATTAGAGCAAAATTCTTGAAGTTTACCTGCCTAGGGACCAATGAAGAAAAGGTTTGGAGAGAAACAAAATGTGTCCAGATAATGAAATAAACGAAATTTTAACCACCGACCCAGAGAGTGACGAAGAGAGAGATTTCTAACTAAATTGTGATTACATGAACATTTTCCTTTACCAGGATGACTTGGCGTTTGCCGAGTGACAATATGTCTTGGTTAAAAAACAACCGGCCCTCTATGGCCTATGCTAACATGGGATGGTAACATTTTTGTAGAATTTCAAAGAACAAGACAAAGAATCGTGAACTAGTCACGGCAAAGGGAAACCAATTCATGAATAAAGGTTGTCAAAAGGAGACAGACGGTACGCCAAGTGCATATCGTACATATCCAACATTCATGAATGTGTTTCGTAAAATTGAGAAAAGAGAACAAAAGGTGAGACATATGCAGAGAGTGAGGGAGAAAGCCTGCTGATAATTGGTCAATTTACCGATTCGCCCTCCCAGTGAGGGCGAATTATGGTCAACAACAGATTTTCCTCTTCATAACATAAATCTGAGAACAAGGGGGGTGGGAGGAAGGAGGGGGGAAAGGAAACGAGATACGAAATTTGCTAGAGACTGGACTAATTTCCAATTCAAACTCTATGTGAGAATGAAACATAATCAACCAGCAGATTTCCTGACTCTTTACATTTGTCAAAAGGATGAGGAGAAATTTGAATACACATTATATCACAGAGACTAATCTTTTGCGTGTATTGGGCAAAAGATTAGGGGTCATTTTAAAAACTTCTACATGATTGTGAGAAAAGACAGACCCTTGCTCCAATTTCACAAACCTGGGGGTTTTCTTTTTCGTTCCCCAGACAACGAGTTGGGTGGTTTTGTTTTTAATTTTTAGAAATTTAATTAAATTTAAATTTGATATGTTAATATCGAGTTCTGCAAGTATTTAAGAAAGTATTTTAGTTACAGCTGTTTCGACTTGTAAGGTCATTTTCAAACTGTGGTGAAGCCACGTACGGACGACTTATTTATAACATTTCGAATTTCAATTTATGAAGGTGTCAAAATTGATTTATTACCGGTAAATCCAATTTGCAGAGACACTAATTGAGAGAGTGATTAAAAGTGGGATTCCGAATCTTTCCCTTTTTGGTTTCACTTGCACTAAGTGCAAGGGTTTTCTTTATTGATTTAGAATGATGTTATTTCTATGACTCATTTAAGTGCATTATATTGTTTAGGTTTTAATTAAATTAAACACAAAAACAATTAATATATAGGGTGGTTTTGTGCTCAATCGATTAACTCCCACAGCACTATGCCCCATAGTTAGCAGTGAAGCTACAAACTAGTCCTTTTGGGATAGTAGATATTCCTGGGCTTCTTTCCTTTTTGCAAAGAAGTAAAAAAAAACAGGAAGTCCACGGGCATTGGCGTTGAATGACAACAAAGGGTTGTGGACTACATTTCGTAGATCGCACACAAAAGGTTTGATATTATTTCGTTCGCACGACTCATGGTAAGTGTTTTAACGTCTCCACGTATAGTGTACAATATGTAAGTACATACAAGATATAACTCAATTATAGACAAAAGTCAAGAGTTTATACAATGCCTCTTAAAGAAGATGGCAAAACCGATATTATGTCGTTCGCACGAATCACGGTAAGTATTGTTATTACGTCTCCACGTCTCGTGTACAAGGTTGTACACAATTATACACACAAGCGGTACTCATGACAAATTAATGACACACGACCAAAATACAAAAGCGGTACTCATGACAAATGAATGGCACACGACCAAAATACATTGTACAGAAAGGGTGGTACTCATGACAAATGAATGACACACGACCAACTCAATAACATTTAGCTATGAGCAAAAGTGATTATGACGAACTTCTCGTATCGTGGCAGGTATTTTAAGGATCCCTCCAATAACGGTGGATGTTCTAAGGATCTCTCCTATAATGGTGGGTTACGTTTAAATACAACACAATAAACGTTAACGATGCTTGTTTTAACACATAATATGAAGATTTGTTAGATTAACTAACTCCGTAGCCCAAGAGCGTACGATAGAATAACAGAGAAGATAGACAATTTGATGTTACTTCATGTGTTACAAAGTACAAGGGTGATGGCAGAGTATAATTCTACTTACACCAAGTATTTAAAACAAAAGCAGACCTACAATGGTTTTACATACTGCCTATTGTAACAACCTTTAGTGAGGAAAACAAGAGGACCGGTTGTGGTTTTACATACCTTTTGTATAGCTACAAACGTACCGCATGATGTACAATTTTTAAGTTGTAAACACTTGGTTAAATGAACACCTAAAAAAATTGTGAATTCCAGAATCAGGATAACCATAAGGTTTTATTAACCTGTCCCGTAGGGTTGAAACGTGCCATGCAAGACATACGTAACGTAAAAGCAAAAAAAAACAAAATAACAAAAAAGTGACTTTGTTATAACAACCAAAGACCGGATGATTCGGTTTTACGTACTTTAGTTGAAACGAGCCAAATTGATTTATATACAGGGTTATAAAGACCAATCATTGGTTTTATAAATACGAGTTCCAAAATGGACGTGTCGATATCCAATTTGGGTACTTAAGCATGAATTTGGGTAGGACGCCATCAATTTTTAATTTAAGAAGAAAAAATTGAAAAAACTTATATACACGAGAGGCGACTATGTAAGTAACCACTATTTGATTTTCATACTAGAGATACCTCGGAAGGTTTTACAACTCATGATGAACAAAATAAAAGGAAAAAATTGTAAAAATAGTTAACTGGTTCTGAGTCGGAATTTAACACTTTGGAATTTACAAAACCCGACTTCTAGAACGACACGCCGATGGGCAATTGTCAACTACTTTACATGGACAAAATAAACAGGTGAGAAAGTTCCTTTCCACACGACAAAAATGCAACAAAAATAGGAGAAAAGTTACAAGATTACATGACAAGGCAGGATATGACATGGCATGAACATTGCATAGTGTAAGGGTTGAGACAATAAATGGGCTCGCGACTTCCCAAACATTGAAACTCGAAAAGTGTCTCCGTTCCAAAGTGATCAGTTTTAGAACAGGTGAAAAAAAAAATAAAGAGAAAAAAAAATTGCCGTGAGGGAAAGAAAAACAGTGCAAAAGTAACATTTGAAAAATACCTTCAATAAGAGTACGCATTAATTTACAAAATAATTTACAACTTGTTTCATTAACGAAACGATGGACATGTAATTGACACATTACACGCCTGACGTAGTAAGACTTTGTAAGCTTACAAAAAAAATGTGATACACACCGGATCATTTTAAGTTTGCTGAGATAGTGGGGGCAGTTTTACTTGACTCCTCACTTCCAGACTTTACAATATCCTTAATGTGGTAATTACCAATGTGTTTTCCAGATGAGTCAGACAAGGAGTACACTAGATCTGATATTTTCCTTAGAACTTTGGCCTTCACGAAACGTGGTGCCAGCTTGGCAGAGAAATACATGGCTCCTTGGGAAAGTGTGTTGTTCTTTCTCCAAACTATGTCTCCTGTATTGAAGGTGACATGTTTCCTACGTAAGTTATATCTGTCCGCACTCTTTTGATGAGCCAGGAGCAAAGCATCAGTGACTTCACTGTAAATGGCCGACAGTTCTTCCAGACGATGGGCATAGTCTGCGGTAGGGTTGCTTGTGGCGGCAATTGACGTAGGAAAGTTTGTGTCCCTATGTAGAGAACCATGGACAACTTGTTCCATACCGTGTTTTAAGAAGAAAGGTGTGTAACCAGTGGCCAGATTAACAGTGTTGTTCATAGCAGCCTGAATTTTATCTAGGTTTTTACACCAAGTGCGTTGATCTTTATCAACTAGAATAGCTAGAGCTGTGTTGATTGTTTGGTTGTAACGTTCGACAGTGTTATTTTGGGGAGTGTACAAGGTGTTATAATAAATGTCCTTGATTCCGTATTTGGCAAGAAACTCTTTGAATTCCTGGGAAATAAACTGTTTTCCGTTATCGACAATTACGGTTCTTGGTGTTCCGTAAGGTATGAAAATTTGTTTTTCCAGAAGTTTGATGATGGCGGACGCGTTGGCTCTTTTTAAAGGGAAGATCCAACAGAATTTGGTGAAAACATCCACTACACTAAGTATGTGCATGTGTCCGGCATAACTTCGAGGAAAAGGTCCGACGAGGTCCATTGACAATGACTGTAGGGGTCTATCGGCACGTTTGGGATTACCCATTAGGCCGGCAGGTGCTGCCGTGCTATGTTTATAAGCTTTACAAGTTTCACATTTAGAGATGTAATTGCGAATTTGTTTAAAGAGACCAGGCCAGTAATACTTCAAGGAAATCTTTTTATACGTCTTGAAAGTTCCTGGGTGTATAGAGTCGGGAGCACTATGATTGTCAATTATTATTTGTTCTCTTCCTTCGAGGGGAACGATAAGTTTCCAAGAGTAATCTTCGAGGATGGATAGTGGTACCTTGCAATTACGGTATAGTTGTCCTTCTTTTATGATAAAATTAGGAAACTTTTGTTGATTATTTTTACAACCTTCGAAGATTTTCAAGTACCATTCATCTTTTGTAGATGGAGGGGGGGCAATTGTGTCAACATTTAATGAAGCCAGTTCAATTCTTGAAAGAGCGTCGGGAACAATATTGTCCGCGCCTTTACGGTGCACAACATCAAAATTGTATTGAGACAAACGGGATGCCCAACGAGCGAGTCTACCGGAGGGATTACTTAAAGAGATCAACCATTTCAAACTACTATGGTCTGTGACTACAGTAAATTTGCTACCGTCTATGTAACCGCGGAAATGGTGAACAGAATCCAATACAGCCAATAATTCCTTTTCGGTAATTCCGTAGTTTTTCTCGTGTTTATTTAATGTACGGGAGAAATACGCTACGGGGTGTTCGCCATCTGGGAACTCTTGAGTTAGGACTCCACCGATTCCTACATTGGAGGCATCCGTGTGGAGGGTAAAAGAGAGTGCAAAATCCGGGCAATTCAGAACGGGGGCTTTTTGAAGGGCATTTTTTAAAGTTGTAAACGCTTCTTCAGTTTCAGCAGACCATCGGAAATTGCTGACACCTTTACGGGTGCCGGTAATTTTATTTAAAGGGGCTGCAATAGTGGAAAAGTCTTTGATGAATCTCCTGTAGTAACCTGCAAGTCCAAGGAAACCTTTGACTTCCTTCGCGTTTTTGGGTCGGGGAAAATTTGTTATGGCTTCCACCTTAGCGGGGTCTGTTCTTAGACCTTTTTCGTCGACAATGAATCCCAAATAACGTAGACGGGACTTACAGAATTCAGACTTCTTCAAGTTGATGGTTAAACCAGCGAACTTGAGTTGTTGAAAAACCTTTTCCAGCATTAATAGGTGTTTTTCAAAGGTATCGCTGACGATGATGAGATCGTCAAGGTAGCAAAACAGGCTGTTATCGACTTCAGGACCGAAAAGTTTGTCCATCAGTCTTTGCAACTCGGCGGGGCTGTTCTTTAGACCAAAGGGTAATCTTTTAAAATGGAACATTCCCCTACCAGGTACAACGAAAGCAGTTTTTTCACACGATTCTGCGTCCAAAGGTATTTGCCAAAAAGCTTTGCTTAGGTCAACAGAGGAGATGAACTTGGCGTTGCGCAGTTTGTCTAAGGTTGCGTGGACGTAAGGTAAGGGGTACGCGTCAGCTTCCGTGCAAGAGTTTAAACGTCTACTGTCAAGACAGAAACGTGCAGAGCCGTCTTTTTTAGAAACCAAAAGAGTTGGGTTGGTCCATGCACTTCTGCTGGGAACCACCACACCCATTTTTAACATTTCATCAAGTTCTTTTTCTAAAAGTTTAAGCTTTTGGGGGGCTAAGTTGTAATAACGTTGCTTTATGGGTGGGCCATTGGTTTTAATGTGGTGTTCTACCAAATTTGTCAAACCCAATCCACATTTTTCGAAAGATATTGATTCGAATTTATTGACCATTTCCTTTAGTTGGAGAGCTTGGTCCGTGCTTAAATTTTCGTGAGGTATTATTGTGCGGATCTCACTAATTTGAGCAGCAGTGGAGGTTTCGCCAAGAGTATTAAATACTTGGGGGGCAACGTTGAATGCTTTCCAGAAGTCAACGCCAAGGATGAAATTCTGGGATATAGAGGGCACTATTAGAAAATTGATTGTAACTATTTTATTGTTACAATTAATTGGCAGGGCAAGGGTACCGATGACCGGCTGGGAAACATTATCCGCAGTCGTCAGGTGTGTTGATTGGGGCGAAATTCTAAAATCACTGTTAACAAAAGGCAGGTGAGCATTGTTGCCAAGACAGCTGACAGATGCACCGCTATCAAGTAATCCGGAAAAGGGCACATTGTTTGCAGAGAAAAGGGCATAGGGTCTCCCATCTTTAGCTTGTTTGCAACAAACCGAAGAAACATTTAAGGCCTGGTTAAAATACTTAATGTGTGATAACCAATCAGTCCATTCTTTAGACCTTGGTTCAGAATGGGTGCCTGAGAGGTTATTATTTAGTTTTTTGGCCTCTTCATGTAGAAATTTGGTGGGGGTTTGGAGAAATCCACCTGAGGTCTGACATCGCTTGGGTTTTGTAACCTTTCTGCATTGTGCCTTGATTTCTTGAAAATGTTGCGCAGTTCGTCGCGTGGAGGAGAGCGGTCCCTAGAATGGTGCCTCTTGAAGGTTCAGGGTTCCTTGGATTCCAGAAGCCTCGCTTGCTTGAAACAAGTAGCGGCCAGGTGGCCTACTTTTTTGCAAAAGGAGCACACTTTTTTGTTGTCGAATTCTGGTTTTAAACCAGACGAACGGCTTGGCACAACCACATTATTTGACACATTCTTTATGTTCTTCCTATCCTGGTACGATTCCAGGAGGAGACAGACTTCGTTTAGCTGGGCCAGGGATGCAATTTTCTGTGAGGTGATGATGTTCTCGTATTTGCTTAAAAGGCCATCAGTTATGACTGGTAATAGTTCAGCTTCCGGAACAGGATGTGAAAGCTTGATGTTGATGGACTCAGCCCTTTCTATGAATGTTGCCACAGGTTCATCTACTAGCTGTTTAATAGATAGTAAAGATAATTTGATCCGGTGCTGGGCCTCCTTTTTTTCCAAAGCTAAAGATAAGGGCAGATCTGAGTTTATTCCAATCCTTGCATTTAGTCTTTTGGATGCGGTGCCACGGTATTAATTCTGGGGAGATGAGTTCTATAAAGTTTCTTCGTAGAATCTCGAATGGGATATTTTTGATTGTAGCCGTTTCTTCAATACGGTCAATGAAATCCAGCACATCGGAGACGTCATTATATTTGACTTTCCAAGAGGATAAATCGTAAGTTTTATCTTGTGTCAAGATGGGTGCGACGTCCTGTTTTATCATTACTTGCGGCATAGGTCCTTTGTCAAGATTATCCAAAACTTGCGTAGCCGAACGTGAATTATTTTCGCTGGAGGGAGCGAGGTTTATTCTCCTAATGTACTTTTTGTTGAATAAAAGTGCATATGCCTTTAGTGTAGATTTAGATTTGCTTGATGGCGAGAGTCCTCTATCCCTTAAAGCAGCTTGTAAGTGGGCTTTGGATAAACTGTGCACGTTGGGAATAGTACCCAAGTTGGATGGTGTAATAGCTTGATTGTCCTCCATTGTGAGTTTCCTGGGTGGTGAGAAAAAAAATTGGCCAGGGGTTTCCTTTAGTAAGCGCAAAATTAATTTTTGTGAGGCACTTTTCACTTGGTAATCACTTGTTGGCACTTCCAAAATATGGTTATAGAAATTCCATATTACAATTTGGTATATATGACACCAGAATTTTGTCAAAGGAAGGAAGAAGAAAAAAAAATTTGCGTGGAAAGACCTTAGTAGTAAAGGTTTTTGTGTTTCACTGACCACTTTTGAGAAAAACTGTGAAATTCACAAGTATTTATTTATTTTTGAAAAATTTTGCCAGGACTGACCTTTAGAAAAAAGGGTTTTTATTTTTCACAAATCACTTTTGCACTGAGAAAGGCACTAAAATTCACAAAAGGCACTTTTCTGGCAAATAAAGGACAAACTTCCGGATGAAAATAACTGAATATGGGATTCATTAAGTCAACCACATTAAAATTATTTTATGTATTCATGGAACCAATCATGGGCTTTATTATTATTTCACTTTTCACTTATGTAAGGGAAAAAACACAATTTACTTTCACTTATGCTGAAAAAAATACGGTACCTATAACATAGAATGGGGAAAGAAAATCATTATTTTGTCCATTTGGTGGAGTATAAGTTGTATTAATTTGACAGACACAACAAGTGGGCCCATTGGTGTATTGTGCAGGAAAAAACGTAAGTGTGAGATTTTTTAATTAAAGAATCCACAAAATAATTGGGGTTCCAGAACCAAATTTATAATAGTAATCTTCATTGATATCCAATTCAGTCATAAAAGGCGATTTCGATTACAAATGCTGCATGGTAACAGGCAATTTATTCGCTTCACTCCAACGGGTTTTTTTCCGTTGGGTTTTGGCGCGAGGCAATGCACTTGCGTGCGCAACTCAGAGAATAGATATTTACATCGCGTGAAACATTTGCCGTTGAGATTGGCGCGAATGACCGTTGCTTGGTTTTGGGCACGCCTGCGCAGTTAAATTCCCGGTCAAAGGTTGGCGTTTTGGGTATCCAAAATGGCTGTTGTTCCAACTGCGATGCAATTCATAGTTTCAATCAGATCTGTGTTATGGATCCAATTTGCACATAGATTTCTGTGGTCTTTTTTTACAGAATTCATTGTTCACTGGGTGCAGAACATCAAGGCATAATTAATGTTTACAAAACAGTTCCTATGCGGGGAGGGTTTCGACAAGTAATGTCCCGCAAAGCGACCGGGATAGAAAAAAAATTCCAAGCCTCACGTTATAGCGCCAGTTGTTATGGTCACCGATGTTGGCTACTCAAACCAACACCAGCTCCGGGGCCAAGGGGGCCCTAACATGTCCCAGGCTAGCTCTCAGCGGAGACAATGATACTCTCTATTCAGGGAGCAGGTCGCACAAGGCTATAGAATTTCTCCCTACCTTCCGGCGTCTGGCGGGATACACTCTGGTCAATAATCCTCCTGCCGTAGCAGAATAATAACAAGATTGAATCAATAGGTCATGTATTGTAAATTCAAACACAGTACATAGGTCTCTACAGTACAATTCAATACAAGAAATGCAATTTACACAAACCTAGCTAAAGTGTTCAATTCTCATTATCTCTCTCTGAAACGAAACTCTCCGAGTGGTGATTTTCGCGGGGCCCTACATTTCACTGATTACGGACACATTTAAAAGAGGAAATCAATGATACAGCTTACATGTGGATTCGCAGGGTCCTCGCCTCCTTGGAAGTTCAACCAGGGCACTTTCTGAGTTCGAACAAACCGAAGTTATTACAGCACGGCGTAGCCGGCTCCAGCCCGTAGTTATTTCAATAAACATCGCGGGCTACATTTGAGTTGGAGCGGTCGCCCGGCCACAGGCCGCGTACGTGTGCTCGCAAAGGCGCTCAAATCTCGACTGTGGCGGCGGCGGCGGGTGGCAGGGCAAGCGGAAGGGAGCGGCGGAGCAGGAAACAGGGGGGGAAGAGGGGAGAGACCGTGTTGTGTGCGGACTTGTGCTGCGTTCTAGGATTTGAATCTACTCGCTACAGGGCGTATCGTAACAACACCTAATTTTTGTTTTAACAAATCTAATAAATCATTGATTATATTTTTATTATTATTACTACCAACTACCAATGCTATAACCAAATTTTCTCCCAATTACATCTACATGTCTCAAAATATTCCTACTTCTATTTCCGTTTTTATACTCTATTACTCTAGCTATGCTACTTCTTAAAAATACTACATCATTTTCTAATCTACTCTGCCATTCTGGTTTTCTATAATTATATGATCTATCATCAGAAGACGTTAATTTAACTCCTAACTTATTACATATAGTGATAGCACTAGCATACACTATTGTATGAAGATCTAAAAAAACTAATGTCATCAAATATAATTTTTGGTAAAATTATATTATTTAATTCAGAAATTAATTTAGATAATTTCTTTGACGTATGTAATTTTGTTAATTTTGGTCTAACTGTGGGCTCTATATCTATATATCTATTTATATTATTATGAAGTAAGTTAGCTAATTCTATAATATTTTCATCTAGTAAGTTTAAATTTGCAATGTTGATTTCCCTAAGATTATAAATAACTTCTAAGTTATTTGAGTCTACTGTAATATCATTGGATTCTTCGACTAGAATATTATCTGAACTATCTCCGTTCAATGCATCTGATATAACATTACTACTCGTATTAACTTGTTCTAAATTATTTTCTAATTGCAATCTATCTGCTACTTCCTTTTTTATCTGATCTAATGTTACTACAGGAATTAAATTATTTTTGAAAATTGCCCTCTTTTGGTCTGCTAATCTTTGTTCGTTTACTTGGGCAATCGGATAATTTTGTGAGAAAATTAAATGTAATTTTTTCCTATACAATAACATATCTGTTTCTAATTTAGTTACATAAAAATATGAACGAAAGATGAACATATTGACATCGTTCGTCCATTTCATACGCTGCCTAGGAATACCTGCTTTTGTTTTTGGTGGTCTCAGACTATCACTGTTCATCTGTGTAGATGACATAACAGACCGCTCTTCATTTCGGTTGGTTGTAAATGACATATTATCAATTTACAAAACAACACGAAAATGATTATTATTATTAGTTCCTACATTCCAGTAACCAAGCAACTATCGTTACCTAGTAATATCATTTGTTAATTGTCAACAAATAATTTTCAAAATGCCCAAATTAAATATTTTAATTTAAACCTTTTACCTTTCAACGTTACAAATCTATAATATATTATATTTTAGAATACTGTTATAAAAAAAAAATATATGTAATTAAATTTACCTATAAAATGTATTACAAATTAATCTCAAATATTATTGTTTACCTTGGTTACTGGAGCCTTCACAAAAGAGATTTTTTATATCCTATTTATTTATCTAAATAACCTACGGTTTACTGGAAGTTTATTTATTACGTAATCTAATGTACTTATTTTCAAATATTTATATTTTTTGGGATCAAAACTAATTATTTTCTATCTGATATAATTTATCTAAAATTATAATAATAATAATAATAATAATATTTTAATGAGTTTTTATTAACCGATATATCAGAAAAACTCATTATAATTGGAAAGCCACGGGTTGCGATTGGATACATAATTTTTGGTATAAACGTCTAACTACTTTACATCCCCTTTTGGCAAAAAATCTTTCAAAATTTGTCAGAGAACCTCAAAATTTTCCAAATTTTCTAACTAAGGGCATTACTTATATGTTGCCTAAAAGCGAACATATTAATAATCCCTCTCAGTATAGACCCATTACATGTTTACCGACTATATATAAAATTTTAACCTCTTGCTTGACAGATTTAATATACACTCATTTAGATGAAAAAAATGTTTTATCTGAACAACAAAAAGGTTGTCGCAGAAAACATATGGGATATAAAGAACAATTAGTTATTTATTCTGTAATTCTAAAACAGATTCAAACCTAAAAACGTAATTTACATATTTGTTATATAGATTACCAAAAGGCTTATGATAGTGTCCCGCACTCGTGGCTGATAAAAGTTTTAAATATATACAAAATGAACCCAATTATTATTAGCTTTTTGGAAAAAATTATGGCAGTTTGGAATACCGATTTGCTTTTGAATTTGAAAGATAAGAAAATTATAGTACCGGGCATTTCAATAAAAAGAGGGATTTTTCAAGGAGACTCATTGAGTCCTCTTTGGTTTTGCTTAGCATTAAATCCTCTACCTAAAATGTTAATTAAAAGCAAGTTTGGAATAAAAATTAAAGGTAATACTAGAGATAGAAATATAATTTCTCATTTATTATTTATGGATGATTTAAAATTATATTCGAATTCAGAACCAAATTTAGAGAAAATGATTAAATTAGTTAAAATTTTTTCAGATGATATTAAAATTACTTTTGGTTTAGATAAATGTAGAACGATCCATTTAGAGAAAGGTAAAATTGTAGATGGAGACGAGGGTATATTTAGAAATTTGAAAATTGAAAGTATGAAAGGGGGTGAGGTTTATAAATATTTAGGATATCCGCAATCAAATAGATTAGATCATACTAGTATTAAAAATGATATTAGGATTAAATTTAAAACTAGGATCAGAAAAATTTTGAAATACAATCTATCTGCTAAAAATTTAGTAAAGGCGATAAATACTTGGGCAATACCTCTATTAACTTACTCATTTGGCATAATTAAATGGTCTAATACAGATTTAGATAGCTTAGAACGATTAATTAGAACTACATTAACAAAATTTCATTCCCATCATCCAAATTCAGCTATAGAACGAATTAATTTACCCAGAAATTTAGGAGGTAGAGGTATAGTCAAAATAACATCTTTAAAACATAATCAGGTAGAAATGCTAAGAAATTTTTTCCATAGGAAAGCTGATAGTTCAGAAATGCACAAAATAATTTGCAAGGCAGATAGAAATATTTCACCATTAAATTTATACGACGAGAATGCCAGCATTCTAATAAATACTAACCAGGAATTATTAGATTCCTGGTCAAATAAAATTCTTCACGCAAAACACTTCAATTATCTCAACCAAACATATGTTGACAAATTTTCGTCAAACAAATGGTTGAGTATTGGAGAGTTGAGCGCAGAAATAGAAGGCTTTATGCTTGCCATACAAGATAGAGTCATTAATACTAAAAATTATAGGAAGCATATCATCAAAGATGCAAATCAAATTGATGATTTATGTAGAAAATGTTTGGCTTTTCCGGAAACTATAGAACATATTATATCGGGATGTTCTGTATTAGCGCCGTCCGAGTATACATTTAGGCACAATCAAGTTTTAAAAATAATTCACCAAAGTTTGGTAATTAAACATAACTTGATTAACTGCCGTAATGTACCATATTATGAATATGAACCAAATTCATTTTTAGAAAATGAATTTTATAAAATTTATTATGATAAAACTATTCTAACAGACAGAACAATTAGTCATAATAGACCCGATATAGTTTTACATGAAAAAATTAAGAAAATAACTTATATCATTGATGTCGCTATTCCAAATTCTTATAATATTCAGAAAACTGTTTCTGAAAAAATAAGAAAATATACAGATTTAGGAAATGAGATTAAAAGAATTTGGCATTCTCAGACTATAAAAATATTACCATTTGTTATTTCGGCTACTGGCATTATACCTAGCTCTCTCATTCAAAATTTAGGCGTATTAGATTTGTCAAAAAATTTGTACATAAAAATGCAAAAGTCGGTCATTTTAAATACATGTAGGATTACGAAAGATTTTTAAATATTTATATTGAGGGATCAGTAGGATTTATCGGACCAGTTAGGATTTCATCAGAGCCGAACCCTTTGATATGAAAATATCTGGAGTCGGTGAAATATTTTCCCATTATGTTTCTGGTGGATTGACGTATTGTTCTTGTATTGTTTTGTATTTATTATACTTATATAGTGCACTTACATTGCGTTAATTTACTAGATATTCATTTGTGGAAAAGTGTGTGGAAGGGTTTAGTCTTTCATTTGGGAAAGATTCAACCCGGACATAAAATCTGGAGCACCGTAAAATATTATTATTATTATTATTTCTATTCTTCAATTATTAATGCGACGAATACCAACACCTCCAACTATAATGGCGATGAAATCCACACAGTGCCTCAGCTAGACTCTGAAGTGATTCTGATTAGAGGTTCGTTTATCTACATTATTAATTCTGTTTTTCATAATTCCGCGCCTCTTTGTGTTACCCACGAAGATGGCTACGGTCGTATTTAGCTCTTGTTAATGCATCAGTGATACCAACATAACAGTGACGTACCTAATGGCCGCTGACAGTCGCCGACCGGTTCGCGAAGTGAATTTTGGATTTACGCAATTGAAAATTAAAATGCATAATTTTCCGCCTCCCGGAATGCAAAAAGTTTCCTTTTATAGTAATTAAGGCGAATATAAAGTTTTTTTCTAAAAATTATTCGTAATAAGCGTGTCAGGCCCTATCCAAAATTTACCAAATTAACCACTAGTACCCATAAGCTTGCCTTCACGATAAATTAAAAATATTTCGTTCAAACGTCATTCCATCTCTATATTTTAACCTCAAATATTTATTTACAGATAAATTAAGGTGAATGATAATGTTTTATGTAATTAATTACCTGATTTCTTGATCAACATTAAACACTTTTTTCACCTCTAGAATTCATGTAAGCATTTTTTGAATAAAATATGTTCATCGGCAAATTATCAAAACAACGTGCAACGGCGTCTGTAAGTAAACATTTAAGTAAGTAAACATATTTTTTTTACATTGACATGGCGGATTGCGGATGGCAAATCCATAGATGCGTATCTATTTCCTGCAGATAGTGCCGTGTGCGGTTTCCTGCATTTGGTACCATAAATAATACATACATTTGGTACCTTTTTTTAGTGACGTAGGTGTATGAGCATCTCTTTCTGACACGCGTAGAGAGCGAGAGATAGCGAAAATCAAAATTACAGACCTATCTAGAATTCAGCTTTATCTGTGGTGTGTGGCACTTTCACTAGAGTTAGAGTTATTTATGGACACAGGACACAAATTTTGACAGAGATATACGCCCCTGACCTCAATGAATGACTTTTGAAAATTCGAACATAAAGGAATCCTATGCATTTCTAGGTAGGTATTCCTTTACATATATATCTGAAAATTGATGGCCTCCGACACACCATATAACTCCCTTGATCGAACCGGGACTCGTTTCTGAGTTTTTTCGAGCTGCACGTTTTTTTGGACTTTATTTTATAATATATGCCATATTCAAATAAATAAAATGTTACTCCTTACATGTCCTTTCCCGTGCGTTTCCCTCCAGCGTTCCACTTCCACCTTCCCCACCACCGCTCTCCCGCTCCCCCGTCCCGCCAACCCCCCCTGGCACTGCATTTCTTGACTCCTCTCCCGCCCGGCCCGTAGCCGAAACTTTTTTCTAATACTAACAATTTTAAACTCGTGATATCTTTCTTATTAAATATCCGAATTGAAAAATTCAAAAAGTTAATAAAGGTATTGAAGCTGTCTTGAATATGAAGTAATTTATTTTGATAAGGATTAAAACCAAGATACAAATAAAGAGCCTTTTCAAGCGGCGAAATTTAAATTAAAGTTTTAAAATAAAAGAATACTTATTGTGGCTTAACCATAATAGTTAGACATATGCTGTCGCGACCTTTTTTGTAAATAATGATGTGTTCTATAAAGTCGTAGTACATTATTTTATTCTATCATCAATATTTTTCGCAGCGCACGCGATTTAAAGAATATTTTAGGTAATTTTTTTACACCCTGGGTTACATTATTGAAGTTTTAGTAAAGATGCCTATTTAAAAAAATATATAATATAGCCTATGTCACCCACGGATAGTGTAGCTTTCCAACAGCGAAAGAATTTTTCAAATCGGTTCAGTAGTTTCGGAGCCTATTCGATGCAAACAAACACACAAACAAACAAACAAATATTACCTCTTTATATAGTGTAGTAGATAGATAGTAGAAGTAGATAAGTAGATATAGTAGATATAGTAGATAGTAGATATCCAGCTATATTTTCCATGGCGACTCTTACGACAAAAATTCGAAAAATACACAATGCAGCCATCCCATTAGGGCGTAACGTAAGTTCTTCCGAGGCGGTGGTCGACTGAATACTGAAAGCGCCATGTTTGAAAGCGTGTCCACGCCTCCGTGTAGTGTTTCAACATGAAATTGGTCCAATTTTAATGCGTAGTGTTATTTAGGTACAGTATTAGACTACACAAATATAATTATTTTAACCTGAAATTTTGAATTGTTTCCCAGTAGTTTCCGTAAATAATCTTCTGTGGGGCGGGCCGATACCAATGATTTAAATGTCATAATCAACAGATTTGATTATAAATTGTGTTTTTTGGCAATTGGAAAATTAAGTTCTTTGGATTATGATCGAAAAACATTTAAATATTTGTGCCTATAAATTATTAATTATTATAAGCAATAATTATCAGCCTAAAACACTCATCTAGATTGAAAAAATCTCCCGAGAAAAGATACATGCCGCCAACGGGACGCCATCTAGCGAGAGATTTAGCACTAACAATGTCTCTCTCACAAAAATAAAGTTGGTTGTTTTCAGGTGGGAAAATGTAATAAGCAGTAATTGTTGAATGAAACACTAGTATATATTGAATTATTTGGCGGGTATTAGATAAGCCGACATAGCTCAGTGGTAGAGCACCTGACCAGCAATCAGAAGGACACGGGTTCAAGTCCGTTGGCAGCATGTATCTTTTCTCGGAAGATTTTTTCAATGTAGATGAGTGTTTCAGGCTGATAATAATAATTGTTACCCTTTGTGCTCTGCATAAAAATCTTGCCTTAAAAAAACGTTAGTTTATCAATAAATAATAATAATTAATATTTGACAAGTATTTCATCAAAAAATGTAGACATAATTTGTCTCGACGCCACCTAGCGAGAGATTTAGCACTGACAATGCCTCTCTTACAAAAATAAAGTTGGTTGTTTTCAGGTGGAAAAATGTAATAAGCAGTAATTGTTGAATGAAACACTAGTATATATTGAAATATTTGGCGGGTATTAGATAAGCCGACATAGCTCAGTGGTAGAGCACCCGACCGGCAATCAGAAGGACACGGGTTCAAGTTCCGTTGGCGGCATGTATCTTTTCTCGGAAGATTTTTTCAATGTAGATGAGTGTTTCAGGCTGATAAGTGTTGCTTATAATAATTGTTACTTTTTTTGCTATGCATAAATCTTGTCTTTAAAAAACGTTAGTTTATCAATTAAAAATAAAAATTAATAAATTTTAATATTTATTTTTATTATAATATACCTACTTACAAAACAAACTAAAGTATCGCATTTTGGTGATGTTTTTTAATAAATCAAAACAGGCGACCAGTGTTAAGAGTGAATAACCAGCACATGACAACTTCGATTCCGACACTAGCGCTAACATATCAGGGCTCGCGAGCGGGCGTTTTCAGAACTAAATTTCGTTCCGCGGCAATCCGAGTTTTGAGGGTTTTGTTCACTCGAGCTAGGGCTACCCGCTACTATTGCTACTTTATATTACTATTCTCGCTTCCAGAATTTTAATTAGTAGTAGTTATTTGTATATTGAAGTGCATAAACATAAATAGATTCAAGTGAAATGCGTAAACACAGTAGGTATTAAGTAGATAGCTACATGAATAAACAATTTGTTATATTCTTTTTAATATTTTGGTTTTTTGTTTTTCAATTGTATTTTACGGCCATTAGAGTGGAAGATACTCTCAGTATCGCCCTTTTTTTTTTTTTTTACATTAACTCCACACAGGAGGCCCTGAGGAAAATAATTTCCCTCAGGGCCTATGTCATCTTTGAGGATGCTGTGTGGAGGGTCTTTTTGAGGAAAGGAAGGAGTTAACATGGGTCTTGAAGAGACTCATGTTGTAGGAGGGAGGAAACACAGAGGCCGGTAAATCGTTCCACAGCCGAGCTGTTGAACTCAAGAACGAATCGTAAAAACGACCCGTTCTCATGTTATCAACTGTGTACAAATGTTGGGCGCGTGTTTGGCGTGTTTCCCGACTATGCACCGGTGCCGAGGGGATCAATGACGCTAGTTCCTCGGAGCATCTTCCATTGTAATACCGGTAGAACAAGGACAGCATTCCCACCTGACGCCTATGCTCTAAAGATTGCAATCCGTCTGTTAAGATGGGAGAATCTATCAAACGGACCGCCCGTTTCTGCACAGAGTCAAGGGTTTTTTTTAGGTATTTTGGAGCTCCAGACCAGAGGTGGCTGCCAAATTCAACCGTGGGGCGCACTTGCGATTTGTACAGGGTTAACAGTTGAGTACTATTAAAGTATCTGCGGGCCCTGTACAGTACGCCCAGTTTCTGAGAGGCTAACTTAACTCTGGTTTCGATGGAGCCCCCATACCTGAGCTGGTCACTAAGAGTTACACCAAGCATATCAATGGAGGTCCTGTTCGGGAGAATGCTTCCGTTGAAGGACACTAGATTATCATTTCGATCCCTGGTGTAAGACCACCATTAAGAATTGAAACGTTGCTTGAAATGGCTTTAGCCGTGTTTAGTGGTCAGATCTGAATAGCCAGGTACTTCCCCACCTTCCTCTTCCCTATATCCTTCCCCTCCCCACTACCTTCAGTCTTACAACATACTCCAAATTGGGGATGCAATAGTCCCACTGGCTCCAGACTTGTGCGGTATTCATGAAAAAAACGAGTAATATTCAGTTGGATTGTAAAAAATGTCGCATTTTGAAATATTTATTCGTGTGCATAATTAATAATAAGCACTTCAACAAACAGAATTAAAGCGCACAAACCCTTTCTTTCTTTGAGTGGCCTTGCAACGCATGCCGGGTACCCGCTGTATATAATGTTATATAGTGCAGGCGCTTGCATTATAATTCCCGGGACTTGTGATGGAACCATAACAGTTTAGTTGACCGCGAGGTTACAGTGCCCATGAAACGCATGCCGGGTACCCGCTGTATATAATTTATTTATTTATTTACGGACAAATAGTCCATTAACAATATAACAATAACACGAAAAACAAGCGTGCGTAAAGGCCCGACCCGCCGAGCAATCGATCACCGTTCGCATTGATTACCGTTCGCATGTCATTTTTCGTAACTATCACCACTTTTCGTAACCCATTCACCAGTTTACCCCCAAGTGTCGAGCGTGCGTAAAAAAGATTTACCCCAAAAAAATATTTTGGAGCAGTTGGGACTCTTGTGCGGTATTCACACAAGAAAAATTTAAAATAAAAAAAATATTCGAAATTATAAAAATTTTTGCAAAAAAATATTCAATGAACATGAAAAATTGCGTTCGGGCAACCCTGTAGATTTAACAAACATGAATCAAGGAATTCGTGTTTATTTCAAATTTCGTTTTCAAATTTCATTTCCAAATATTATTATTCAAAGCGTCGCGAAGACGTGCTCTCCTGGCCGCGTTTGGGCCCGTAATGAAATCTGAAATTTGTGTTTACGGGCTGCGATAAAAATGGTAAAATGCGATGTTCAAAATTATTTAAAATTAAATACTTCCTGAAATTATATTACGATCAAATTATTTATGATTTGTCAATAACTTCTTAGCAAAATAAGTATGTAAAAAAATCCGAAATATATTTGTTTGTAAGTGCACAAATAAATGCACAAACCGACCAATTTTCGTCAAGAAACACATGGCCGTATATATTTTTTAATAATTTTATTTAAACTAAAATCAAAATTCTGAAACATACGTTTACCAGATAATGTATTGATTTATTTTACTGCATGATTATATGATTTGAAATGGGTGTTGTAAAAGAAATGTACTTTTTTGAAAATTGAACAAATCTGCGAACGACCTATGGTATAACCTTATTATTCTAAAAATATTTTTTTTTTCTCAAAATCTAAAACATAAGTTTACTAGATAAAAGAACAATCTTTTGAAATCCATTTATAGTTTTTTGTGGAAAAGAGTCAATACGTCTAACCACTGATTTAAAAATGACATATTTCTGGTTTCTCTGCTTATACACTCTTAAGCGGGAATTTGGAACCTCATCGCCATCTATATAATACATAAGGAGTGCGTGATTTTGCCCGATTCTGAATGTTGCACATCGAGGCAGATCACCTTAAGAATGAAAAAAAGCATCCTTGAAGTGAAGTTTACAATTATGTAACTCTTATTAGTTTGAAAAACTTAATTCCATTTAGGTAGGGGGTAGAAGGGGGTTTCACAAATGTGGGGGGTGTCAAAAATCATGAAATTCGTGTGACGTAATTTATGGATGGCCCTTTAGCTCATGCGGACATTTTGTTGATGAGGAACTAACAAAAATTTTAGCTGACTAAATTGAGTGTAAGTCCCAATTCTGTGTCGGAGGCCCTCAGGGCCCTAACCGTATTTTAAAATATAAGAAAAGAAGCAATAATAAAACAATTAAAGACACATTTTTTACTTCGAGAATACATATTTCTAAGGAAAGGCCTTGTAAGGCTATGGATTAAGTCATATCTATGGATTAAGTCATAAATTATAAATACCTAAACTGCATGAAAACATTTGGAACCGTACATGGTTGAAGTTTTACAAGTGCACGATTGTTATTTTTGGAGTTGGTGTCAGCCAAGGTAACTACATACATAGGTAGTTATAGGTGAGATTAGGAGATCTTGGCTGACACCGACTCCAAAAATAACAATCGTACGAAATAATTTTTTTACTTTTTAGTGCATTTTTTGAAGTCGTTTTTTGTTTTGTTAAAATTTTTTATTTTTACTGACGAGCCTGCGTAAAGAAGTTTTACTTCAACAAAAGAATCGTCGTAATATTGAGTTATTCGTCCATTTGTCGCGCACATACTTATTGCAAATTTAAGACATATATGGTTTTCTCATGGATCCCATTCTCAGAACTGGACCAAATTAAAATGGAACCACATGGGAAGCACCAGCTTTCTAATAAAAAAAGAATCATCAATATCGGTTCACCCAATCGAAAGTTCTGAGGTAACAAACATAAAAAAAAAAACAAAAAATACCGTCGAATTGATAACCTCCTCCTTTTTGAAGTCGTTTAAAAAGGAAAAGTAAAATACAAATAAACGTACAATCTTTAGTTAGGTAGGTAAGTTATGCGGATACAAAAAAAAGCTTTTCTAATATTTATCCCAACTTCCACGATGCACAAAAAAATTATTAACTAAAAAGGCAATAATAAAAATTAAATTGATTCTCACAAACAATAGGCTACCGATGTAATATTACTTTACGGTTTGTGAGCATCCCTGAATCTTCAAGGGGGGGGGGGGGGCGGCTGCCCCTCCTGCCCGTACCTCGCTACGCCCTTGGGTACTTGTGCAATTTTTTTGCGAGTTAATGATAATATTTTTTATCTTATCTTATTAGCAAAGTAATATCACTCTTCGATTAGGACATCAGTCCTAATCGAAGTCCCAATACAGTATCAACTGTTGTGTTTATTATCGTAAAATATGTCAGACAGCTAGTTGCATAACATTTCTCACAGTCTTATTTATACAAGTTTTTTGCAAGTTCAGTTTAAAAGTTCAAAATCAGTTTAAAAAAGTATTGGTAATTACCATGGCTTCAAACGAAAATTTAAAAAAACAGCCCATTCGAACGGATGCTATTGAAATGCCAACTGAGTCCATGTATTATAACATGCAGCGTAAGGAGCGCGGATTGGCATTCATTTTCAACCATAAAACGTTTGACAATAAATATCTCAAACCTCGCAATGGAACTGACGTGGACCGGGACAACTTGATTGAAGTCCTCAAGCGCTTGGGATTCACCGTCAATAGCTTTGATGATTTAACTTATCTGGATATCTGGGAACAAATTACAATAGCAGCAAAGAGTGATCATACAGACCGTGATTGCATTATTATTTGTGTCTTATCGCACGGAGACGTAGGAAAAGTGTACGCACAAGATATATCTTATCAGCCGGAATCTATGTGGAACAGTTTCACGGCTGACAAATGTCCAACCCTCGCAGGAAAACCAAAATTATTCTTTATCCAAGCGTGTCAGGGTTCAAAGACAGAAAAAGGATACGCCGTCACCCTGACGGAGGTAGATGGGAGAGGCGATAAAGAAATTGATGATTACGCTATTTCCATACACGCAGACTTCCTGATCTGTCGCTCTACAATCCCAGGCTATGTTTCCTTCAGAAACAAAGATGAAGGTTCCTGGTTCATACAAATCCTAACGCAGGAGTTGCGAAAATATGGGACCACGAGAGATATTATAACTCTGTTGACCATTATGTCACAGCGAGTGGCAATTGAAAAAACTTCTTACAACCCCGATGAACCAGAGCTGCACGAGAAGAAGCAGGTCCCGTGCACCACTACCATGTTGACCAGACTCCTGAAGTTTGAGGAAAAGAAGGACCCTACAGTTTTTAAATCAACCACAACACAACCTAGATTTGTCACATCTTCAATTCCTAAAACACGACCTAGATTTGTCACATCGTTTTCAAAACAACCAAGATTTGTCACATCTTCAATTCCTAAAACACGACCTAGATTTGTCACATCCTTTTCAAAACAACCTACATTTGTCACATCTTCAATTTCTAAAACACAACCTAGATTTGTCACGTCTTCAATTCCTAAAACACGACCTAGATCTGTCACATCCTTTTCAACACAACCTAAATTTGTCACATCTTCAATTCCTAAAACACAACCCAGATTTGTCACATCGTTTTCAAAACAACCTAGATTTGTCACGTCTTCAATTCCTAAAACACAACCTAGATTTGTCACATCGTTTTCAAAACAACCTAGATGTGTCACATCTTCAATTCTTAAAACACAACCTAGATTTGTCACATCGTTTTCAAAACCACCTAGATTTGTCGCATCTTCAATTCCTAAAACACAACCTCGATATGTCACATCTTCAATTCCTAAAACACGACCTAGATTAATCACATCGTTTTCAACACAACCTAGATGTGTCACATCTTCAATTCCTAAAACACAACCCAGATTTGTCACATCGTTTTCAAAACAACCTACATTTGTCGCATCTTCAATTTCTAAAACACAACCTAGATTTGTCACATCTTCAATTCCTAAAACACGACCTAGATTTGTCACATCCTTTTCAACACAACCTAAATTTGTCACATCTTCCATTCCTAAAACACAACCCAGATTTGTCACATCTTCAATTCCTAGAACACAACCTAAATTTGTCACATCTTCAATTCCTAAAACACAACCCAGATTTGTCACATCGTTTTCAAAACAACCTAGATTTGTCACATCTTCAATTCCTAAAACACAACCTAAATTTGTCACATCTTCAATTCCTAAAACACAACCTCGATATCTCACATCTTCAATTCCTAAAACACGACCTAGATTTGTCACATCGTTTTCAACACAACCTAGATTTGTCACATCCTTTTCAACACAACCTAAATTGGTCACATCTTCAATTCCTAAAACACAACCTAGATTTGTCACATCGTTTTCAAAACAACCTAGATTTGTCACATCTTCAATTCCTAAAACACAACCTAAATTTGTCACATCTTCAATTCCTAAAACACAACCTCGATATCTCACATCTTCAATTCCTAAAACACGACCTAGATTTGTCACATCGTTTTCAACACAACCTAGATTTGTCACATCCTTTTCAACACAACCTAAATTGGTCACATCTTCAATTCCTAAAACACAACCTAGATTTGTCAAATCGTTTTCAAAACAACCTAGATATGTCACATCTTCAATTTCTAAAACACAACCTAGATTTGTCACATCGTTTTCAAAACAACCTAGATTTGTCGCATCTTCAATTCCTAAAACACAACCTAGATTTGTAACATCTTCCATTTCTAAAACACGACCAAGATTTGTCACATCGTTTTCAACACAACCTAGATTTGTCACATCCTTTTCAACACAACCTAAATTTGTCACATCTTCAATTCCTATAACTCAACCCAGATTTGTTACAACTTCAATTACTAAAACACGACCTAGATTTGTCACATCGTTTTCAACACAACCTAAATTTGTCACATCTTTAATTCCTAAAACACAACCTGGATTTATCACATCGTCAATTCCTAAAACACCACCTAAGCCTGTCACATGCGTAATAAAAAATATTGGTACAGTTCACTCCGTGCAGAAATAATTTTTAGTAATTTAAACTATGTTTTCCATATATTACTTTTATCGAGTGGTGTGTCGATCATGCTCTGAAGACCTTTTTTCTAATGGCTGAATTTGCCGATGGTGTTCCAGAGACCTGTTCTAATACCATCCACACTGGAATTTTTTGCAATTCGATTCCAATCGTTATGCTTTGAAAACTGTGTAGAGGACAAAATCAGAATCGTTTGGGCTAATAACACTGTCAATTCTACTTTTTATTCATTGAATGTAGGACTACACTCAAGAATGACTGCTCACCAAATAAATTGTCGACGAATGTTAAAATTCATTTTCTTTCCAATTTCAAAAATTCAAATATTTGACTTTTCAAAATAGTAAAAAGATCGTTATTTGATTTTCACAAAATCGTTTTTTTAGGTAGAGTAGGTATTCATGATTATGTTGAAATAATAAAACCAGATTATGTATTGCTAAAACATATATTTTTTTTAAGTTGTCTCCCAAATGGGAGTTTTTTTTTTCGATAAAGTTAGCTATTCTGGGGAAAAACGTTACGGTAAAAATATAAAAGATATTTTATTAAGATATATTATTTGGTAAACGGAAAACAATTGAAAAAAAATATCGTTGGTTTTAGTCAAAGAGATACACAGTTTTAGTCTGATTTGTGAGCAAAACTCTCCGAGGTAATTTTCGCGAGGCTTTGTGAATTTTTGTCCGGCACTCGAGTGTATGCTAAAGATTTTCTGATCTGGCTCTCCACATTTTTTTTAATAATTTTTATTTATTTTAGCCACTATATAAATAATTGTACATATATAATGGTGAAATTAAATACAAAATATAATGGTGAAATTAAGTATAAAATATTGTATTTCTTAGTCCTCCTCACTAGTGGTTCTGTGTCGAGGCGGACTAAAGTTATTTAAATATAGTTTATTTGTCTTCTATGTCATTTTTAGTGTCTTCGTTAGGGTTCTTTCATTGACCTCTTTCAGTCATATTTTTATTCTTGATTTGTATTCATTATAGTCTAAGATCCCGCTATAGAACGACCTTCACCGAGATGTTTATTTGATGAAACGTATTTTATATTTAATTTAATATGTCAATAAATATATTGCATATGGGTTGTCTAACAAATTTTAGTCCAGGGTATGATTAATTAATAATTAAAAATTGAAAAAAATCTGAATGTTTCACCGGTTTGATTATTAGACAAATTCTATACCAATCGAAAGTATGAAGCCCATAGAATATGTAAACGTTAGGTTGTCTATTCTTTTCCGGTCACAACTCTCGGGTAGCCAGGTATAAACAGGTAAGTCGAAACTAGCATTTTGCACCGGTCTGATTATTGAATTAAAATTAAATTAAATTAAAGATTATTTCATTATGAACACGGTGGTATAGGGTTGCATGCGAAAAATCAGTCCAGAATTCCGGTTGTCGAACTTTGAAAAGTAAAATGAGGGGTGCCAAACCATAAAGTTTTAAATGCCACACGAACTCAATTACGTTTTATTGCAGTAAAACGTTGTATGTGCTGGTGTTTACTTGCACTCTAAAGTTGAAGAGTCTCTAACGCTGTTTAGCCTTAATATTGTGAAACAGCGTGCCATAACGTTTTAAGAGCCAATTGAGCTGCAAATTTCAGTTCACTCAAAATGTCAAAAAAATTCTCGAGAAAACGTGTTGCCGTAGCAACATAACGTGTTGCGAAAGCAAATTGTTTTATGAAAACATTTTAAAATAAAGATATTGAAAGTGTTGAGTTGTGTGCAAGTAAAATAACACTTAAAACGTTTTGTTCTTTTCATTTTTTTATATATTTTTTTTTTATTATTTGCGTATTTTGACAGAGCACAAAATTTGTTTTAGATAATTAAGAATAAATGATCATTTTATAATACATTTTTTAACAATTACTTTTCTTTTTATTTTTCCATTAAATTTTTTTTTTGTGTCTCCTGAAAATTTCGTTTTCTGGCACTTGTAACGTTATGGCTTGGCACCTCTCTATTGCTGCGAGTGAATGTGTGTGAATATGCGTGAAACTTCAGCCTGAGAACTGCGGTTAGTTCTTAGATGAATATTTAAAACCAGTAGGATTTATTGGGGATCATACACCTTTAAAGATAGAAGACACTGTCGAAAGAACTGAAACGGAGAGTGATGACGAAGAAGATCCAGAAGTTGGAGATCATAGTTATATGTCCGATGACTCGGAACCTGAATAATTAAAATTAAATTTTTATTTATATTTGTTTACAAAAAACAGACAAACACAAACTGTATTTTTTTAATAGTTGTTTTTTATTTTGTCTTCTAATAATAAAGATAAAATTTGCAAGATTAGTATAGCGTGTTATCGAAGGTAGACATTTTCAATTCCGAACTAACCAAATATAAGGGATACTTAAAAGGGTATTTCTCTGATTTTTCATGATATGTTATGTGTCAATGTTTCTATCTTTTATACTTAAAATTCTGTTACTTTTTAATTTATATGTACAACATGGCTTCTTACGGTTACCAATGTTTTGATATTTTTATGTTTTATGTAAATCTTAGTTTTATATAATCTTTAGTTTTATAAAATTTTTGGTCTCATACTCCTTTATTAAACATTTTTTATTTCTATTTTTTTATTATGCTGTTTAATTCGAGGTAAAGTCACAAGGAGGAAATCCATAATTGGTTTATTTTGGCTATACAAACATGTACAAACTGGAAAAATGTGAACTGTTGATTTCCCGAAAATAAAATAAATAAATAAATATGTATTATTATTTTTAATTGGTAAACTAATGTTTAAGACAAGATATTTATGCATAGCACAAAGGGTAACAATTATTATAAGCAATAATTATTAGCCTGAAACACTCAACATTAAAAATATCTCCCGAGAAAAGATAAACGCCGCCGACGGGACTTGAACCCGCGTAAATAAATAAATAAATATGATTTCTATAACCTTCTTTTTTGCTATAGATGTATATATACTTTAGTATCACTTACAAGTACTACACTTTACAAGTAGATGCTATCTACACGGATTTTTGTAAAGCATTTGACCAGTTAAATCAAGCACTACTTATCAAGAAGCTAGAAATGTTTGGCATTAGTGGAAATACTCTGAAGTGGTTTGAGAGTTACATTACTGAAAGAAAACTACAAGTAGTGGTAGGAGGATACTCAGCTGACCTTTTTACTGTAACATCGGGAATTCCGCAGGGCTCTCATCTTGGACCCCTGCTATTTTTAATTTTTATTAACGATATAGTTTTAAGAATAAAATTTTCAAAATATCTCCTGTTTGCCGACGACCTAAAACTGTACAAAAAAATCAAATCACTGGAAGATTGCATCGATTTGCAAAAAGATCTATCATCACTACACGAATGGTGCACACTAAATGATTTGTATTTTAATAATAACAAATGTGCTGTAATTTCCTTCACAAAGAACAGAAACAAATTTTCAAACGCATATCACATTAACAATATCGTTTTATCAAACATAACTTCAATTAAAGACTTAGGCGTGATATTTGACTCTTCACTTAGCTTCAATAAACATGTAGATACAATTTCAAAAAGTGCATCACAAATATTAGGATTAACTCTTAGAATCACAAATTGCTTTAAAAGTGCAGAATTAACATTAACATTATATAAATCAATTGTGCGAAGTATTCTCGAATACGGATCCACTATTTGGTCTCCTAATTATGAGATTCACAATTATAGAATCGAATCCATACAAAGAAAATTAACCCGTGTTATTGCATATCGCGAAGGTTTATCTGATCAATTTGGAACGTATAACGACCGAATTCTACACTATAAACTACACTCTCTGACAGGAAGACGGAAACTTTCCGATTTATTGCTTCTGCACAAAATTATACATGCATCAGTTGATACACCAAACATTTTATCCCAAATTAACATCAACACACCATCAAGAAATTCAACAAGGAGGTTGCAAGATATTTTCTATATATCTACCTACCACACGAATACAGGATATTTCTCCCCTTTACCACGAACATTAAGACATTATAACACTATACACCGCTCTAATAATGAAATTGACATTTTTAATAACCCATTCAAACACTTCAAAACACATATTTTACCATCAATCGTATAAAGCTGATATTGTGATGAAGCCCTTTATTCAAAGATGTGTAATATTGTACCTACTAAATCCAGGTGCCAATAATAAATTGTTGGTGATTCTTTTGTATTCTACATTTAACTATTATTGTTTGTCATTCAGTTTTGCATATTTAAGATTAACAAATTATTTTTAATACTACTTTTGTTGTAATTTAAATCATCCATGTATGTAATTTTTTGGGCATAATTGCCTGTTTTATGTACTTAAATAAAAATAAAATAAAATAAAAATAAAAAATCACATAAAAAAATTAAGTCTAAAGTAAGTCTAAAGTCATGGTGTTTGAAAGAGAGAGTGCGGAAACAGTATGCAATATAGTTGTGAATGATGAATACTTGGGGCAGGTGGATCAGTTTGTGTATCTGGGTAGTTATGTTAGCGAAAGATGGGAAGGCTGATAGAGATATTGAAAGAAGGGTGAATGCCGGTAACTCCATTAGGACGACTGAATGCCGTTGGCGGTAATAAAAAACTGTCCAAAGACACGAAACTAGCCGTCCATAATGGAGTGCTGGTACCTACCCTGATGTATGGCAGTGAGGCATGGAACTGGCAGAGGAAGGATGAAAGTAGACTGAATGCGGTAGAAATGAGATCCCTGAGGCGAATGTGTGGTAAAACCATGTACGATCGTGAGAGAAACGTGGATATCCGCAAAGAATGCAAGGCTGATGTAAGCGTGATGTGTAAGATTAAGAAAGGGACTTTCCGATGGTTTGGGCATGTAGAGCGAATGAACGAGGAAAGGAGTGTAAGGAGAATATATGAAGCAAATGTGAATGGTAGAAGAAGTCGGGACGCCCGAGGAAGACATGGCACGACCAAGTGAATCAGATACTTGAGTCGGGCCATGCGAATAGTCGGAATAATAGAAGAGCATGTATGAGACGATGTATGAATGTGAACGAGGCAAAGAGTGTGTGCCAAGATCGAGTTGTGTGGCGGTCCGTCCTCTCTGCCTACCCCTGCGGGGAAACGGTGTGATGGTTAGTTAGTTAGTTTAAAAAAATATGCACACATAAATAATTAATTGATTAAAAAAAATTAATAACTTTTCCTCTATTTGAATGATAAACTACTCCAAAATGATGCACAGCATGTACGAGTCTATGACTATCCTTTTCATTTTCAAGAACAAATAGCATGCGCACTCTCTTTCTTTAAATGGACGGACTTCAAACAGCTGCTATGCTGTGTCCTCTTCTATCGCATGGGATGGTTGGTTGGGACCTCTCAGTCGCACACAGTCACTCGCAACAATATTTTACTTTTCAAAATTCGACAACCGGAATTCTGGACTGATTTTTCGCATGCCACCCTATACCACCGTGTTCATAATGAAATAATCTTTAATTTAATTTAATTTTAATTCAATAATCAGATTGGTGCAAAATGCTAGTTTCGACTTAAGAGCCCGTTCACACTTCCGTCGTAAAAACGGAGACGGGTTCCGTCGTCATGACGGAAGCCCTAGGCCCCTGTTCACACTTCCGTTTTCAAGACGGATCCTACTCTACGAAAACAACGACCAAAACATTTTATCATTCTTCAGTAGACGGTCGTGCGCACTGCGCAATGGACGACGATGAAGCTCTTGTTGTCACGTGGTACTTATAAAAAAGAAGGAAAAAAGTGAAAAGAAAATTTTGGGTACACCCAATTATAGCTGAAATTATTTGTTCAACCGTGGGAGAATATTTTGTTTGCATACTTGAAAAGGAGAAAGTAGGCGAAAATCATCCAGCAATTATTATAACTAAAATGACTAAAAAACATGAATGATATGACTAAATATTTTCTTGAGATTAAATAGAAAAAATCGCATTCTGGAACGAACATATATATTATATAATAATATAATAAACGCCAAATGCGCGCCCCATAAAAACACAATTTGCCTGCTCGCTTGCGTCTGGGAGCGGGCGGTGGTGAAGTGTGAAGCGGGGTGTGGGGGGTTCAAAACGGATCCGTCGTCCCGCCGTGTAGTGTGAACAGCTCCATTGAAATGTATGAGCCAGCGCGATCCTTTCCGGCTTCACGACGGACACTCTGCGTAGGCGAACTCTCCGGCAAAAAATAACGGATCCGTCTTCACGCCGGATCTGGCAAGTGTGAACAGCTCCATATAGCCACTACAGCGGCTAGGGCCTCCGTCGTAAAGACAGAAGCCCTAGGCCCCTGTTCACACTTCCGTTTTCAAGACGGATCCTACTCTACGAAAACAACGACCAAAACATTTTATCATTCTTCAGTAGACGGTCGTGCGCACTGCGCAATGCGCAATGCAAATATTGCAAATTTTACTATTATAAAAGTTCCTCTTAGTTTGGGCCGTAAAAGGCCGACAGCAAAAACTTTCCCTTGGGGCTGCCATAAATAGTTATAGGTGCTATTTGAAATGTACACATACCTACTTAAAAATAAAACAATTTAAATAATAAACTTTTTCTTCCAAATCGGGAATGTATTGATGTAATACCAGCCATAAAATTACTTCAGGGGTCGGACCTTATTTGTTCAAACCGTGGGAGAATATTTTGTTTGCATACTTGAAAAGAAGAAAGTACGCGAAAATCATCCAGCAATTATTATAACTAAAATGACTAAGAACATGAATGATATGACTAAATATTTTCTTGAGATTAAATAGAAAAAATCGCATTCTGGAACGAACATATATATTATATAATAATATTATAAACGCCAAACGCGCGCCCCATAAAAACACAATTTGCCTGCTCGCTTGCGTCTGGGAGCGGGCGGTGGTGAAATGTGAAGCGGGGTGTGGCGGGTTCAAAACGGATCCGTCGTCCCGCCGTATAGTGTGAACAGCTCCATTGAAATGTATGAGCCAGCGCGTTCCTTTCCGGCTTCACGACGGATACTCTGCGTAGGCGAACTCTCCGGAAAAAAATAACGGATCCGTCTTCACGCCGGATCCGGCAAGTGTGAACAGCTCCATAGAGCCACTACAGCGGCTAGGGCCTCCGTCGTAATGACGGAACCCATCTCCGTTTTTACGACGGAAGTGTGAACGGGCTCTTACCTGTTTATACCTGGCTACCCGAGAGTTGTGACCGGAAAAGAATAGGCAACCTAACGTTTACATATTCTATGGGCTTCATACTTTCGATTGGTATAGAATTTGTCTAATAATCAAACCGGTGAAACATTCAGATTTTTTTCAATTTTTAATTATTAATTAATCATACCCTGGACTAAAATTTGTTAGGCAACCCATATGCAATATATTTATTGACATATTAAATTAAATATAAAATACGTTTCATCAAATAAACATCTCGGTGAAGGTCGTTCTATAGCGGGATCCTATACTATTAGGATTTTTTATTAGTTTTATGTTTTGGGGAAGGATGTTGTGGAGTTTAGTTGCAAACGTATAGTTTCTTTGTCCGAATGTGGTTTTATAACTTGGAATATTTTTTATATCATTTTTATTCGATCTATATGCATACACGGTCTAGAAGAGGATATATTATATTTTTGGCATATATTTCTGTACATTTGGTACATTAAAGCTTACTAGTACTTTCAATACGGTTTTTATGATTCCTTTTAGAATCGAATTCAGGTTGTGTAGGTACGTATGGGTAGCAGATCCCTATCCTATGATTCCATACATACATGTAACAATAACTTTGAATGTCAGATGTTTTTTTTTTATTTTGCTCCCGTATAAATTGATAATAAAATAAAGTTTAAAAGTTGCAAAAGCATAGAAAGTGATATTTAAAGTGAAAGTTATAACTATACAGTGATTCAGAATTATTTACGAACCATATAAACAATAATACACTATCACAAGTGCAAAATTGGGCCGGACATTATTCAATATAGTTGAGGTTATTTTTTGACAGTTGCTGCAGTGCACTATCTGAACCAGTGGCGTGCACAGGGTTTTTGATCAGGGTAGGCAGTAGGAAAACCGCCGAATTGATTCAAATAAATAAAAAAATAAACTTACCACAGATACCCTTCGTACAAGTTTTCGCTAAGTGTGCTTGCTGCTAGCTGCAGATGATGTAGGTTTGGGTTATCTAAGATTTAAGCCACATCAAATATCCAAATAATAATAATAATAAATAATCACATCATTTATGCATATTATCACAAGCCAATTGGACATCCGAGGTGGCCTTGATAAAGGCGTTGGCGTTGTCTCATACTTCATACTTCAGATGTCACTGTCGTCACTGATTGCCATTTGCTAATTTTGTTCCAGAAAGCACTGCCTAATACTAACAAAAAAACCTCATAGAAGCAAATTCAAAGCGACAGTTCTACTCTATGCTACGTGCATTTCGTAAACATTGATTATATCCTGTATGAAGTTAGCTCTAAGCAGAAATAATTCCTGCTTAAGCCTCATTTTAGTGAGGCAGTCGGAGGGCGCGTGTAGTTTCCACGTTTGTAGTATGCCGTTTGATGTGTCACGCTTATTTTTGAAAGTGTCTATTTATTTTTAGCAATAATTTAATAAATTATAATATTATTTACATGCTTATGTTTTACAAATACGGTAGGGTAGGCAGTGCTTATGTGCATATATGGAGTGCACGCCCCTGATCTGAACAGTCATGGCCGAGAAACAAACCAGGAGCAAAGGTCTAGGACTGAATATTCCTGACACCAGTGAGACCAACATTGTAATCTTCATGAAACAGATGGAGAATAAATTTGAGATCATGAAAAAAGAAATGTTTCAAAAAATAGACAGTGAAAATAAAGATGCACGAACTTCTAGAGATTTTATCAGCAGCCAATATGACGACCTCAATACAAAAATGAATACTATTGCAAATTTAGTATCGGAAGTAGAAAACTTAAGAAAAGAATTAAATGAAAAAAACCTTCGAAAAAAATTTCGAAATTCGCCTGGCCAGCCTCGAACAGACTTCTAAGGAGGATGCATTAGAGGTCGCAGGAATACCACTATGTGAAGGTGATCAACCCTCGGAGGCCGTCAAGAAGCTAGCAGCGGCTGTAGGTGTAGAGCTTCTTCCCCACGATATCCTGGAAGCCAAAAGGATTCCCGACAGGCGACCCGGAGCTCTACCGAAATTTTTTATCAGATTCACGGATATTCGCAAAAGAAACCTACTACTAATAAAGCGAAAAAAAAAATTCACCATGATATCTTAAAATACTTTAACTGTGAAAAGATTTTTATAAGTGCTATTCTTAATCCTTATTTCAAAGAACTTTTATGGAAAACCAAACAAATATGCAAGGAAAAAAGTTTTCGTATGTTTGGTATAAAGACGAAAAAATTTTGGTAAAGAAATCAGACACGGATAAAATAATATACATTAAACATTCTGATGACTTGTGTAAAATTAGATGAGCTCTGTCACATGACGAACATTGGACCGATCGCTCGTACCATACAAAACCTGATCCTGACTGTTGTAAATTCTTGTTGTGAAATCATTCTACAGTGATTGTTTCCAAACTTTCAGAAATCATATATTTTACCGATGTACTAATATCGGGTATAGGGCGAACTCCCAGTTTTAGCCAATTTGACAGGGCTCCCAAAACATAATAATGTTCCATTGTAAATTGTTCTTAAAAATGGCTAGACTGATTTTTGATAATGAAACAGTATCTTCTGATAAAATTAATAATTATGTATCTTCAGATATAAAGTTTTGCAATTTACTAATGAAAGACTACACGAACCTAAAATTTTTTCACTATAATGTTCGATCCATAAATAAAAATTGGGAAGAAATACTCACTTTACTGAATAATCTAAAGGTTAAATTTGATATAATTATTCTACCAGAATGTTGGATTAATGAACTATATATATGTACCAAAACACCTTCCCGATTACACTCACTTCTCCACAAAAACCCATCACAATCAGAATTACGGCATTATTATATATGTGAATAATGTACTGAATGTTCAGACTTTGGAAATATTAACCCCGGGTGCAAATTGTCTACAAATATTGTACGGTGACACATGCATACTAGCAATGTATAGATCTCCCTCCTACCACAATAGAACCCCATTCATACAAAGCCCAAATGAAAAATTATCACAACTTGGGCATAAAAAAAACTTAATTTTAGTCGGAGATATTAATATTAACACTTTACTAAATAATTCACACCCACAATGCCAAGATTACTTAAACCTACTTAGTTACCATGGATTGATATCTACAATAAATCACCCGACTAGGGTCACCAAAGAATCCAGCTCTTATGTTGACCACATTATGATAAAAACGAATAATCCATATAAAACATTTGTTTTTGAATCTACTATTACTGACCACTATGCAACTATGATTTCATTAAACATACCATCAAAAAATACAAAAATTAAACACAATTATTGCATAAAACGAGTTGATTATGAGAATCTAAAAAAATCTTTTTCCTGTAATTATTGGCACAACTTACTACACATACCCAACGCTGAAGATGCATGGACTTACTTCATAAATAAACTACAAACTGAAATAAATAACAACACTAATTCTACAGTAAAAACAATCCCTCACAAATTTAAACCTCTAACTCCCTGGATAAATCACACCATTATAAATTGTATAAGAAAAAGAAACTTACTCCATAAAAAAACTTCATTGAAGCCTTCTGACACTATACTTAACAACTTTTATAAAAGATATAGAAATATATGTACAAAAGTCATCAGGAATGCTAATATTACAGACATAAAATAGAAGAAAGCAAAAGTAATCCAAAAGAAATGTTTAACATTTTACGCGAAGCTACTCATACTAAGCCTAACTTCAACGCTGACCTAAAACAACTCAATATTGATGGACTGACTGTCGACTTCTCAAATAATCCGGAAAAAATTTTAAACCATGCCAATGACTTTTTCACTAATGTCGGAAAAAAATTAGCAAACAAAATGTCCTCCCCGAATTCTAATACAAAATTACAGGAAAAACCACATATACCCCATTCTAAACAATTTAAATTTCAAACGGTTACACATGACGATATTAAGAATACAATTAACTCATTAAAAGACACAAAGTCCACCGGTATGGATGGCATCACCGTAAATTTACTCAAGACACTTGTTCATGAACTATTGGAACCTCTCACTTTAATTAATAATTAACCTCAGCATATCACAGGGAATTTTTCCTAAACAATTAAAACAAGCGCTCGTCATACCCGTATACAAAAGTGGTCAAAAAGTGGACATTAACAATTATAGGCCTATAACAATACTTAACTCACTCTCGAAAGTAGTTGAAAAAATAATTAACAAACAACTGAAAACATTTTTGGAAAGCAAGCAACTACTCTCCGAAAATCAATTTGGCTTTCGGTCAAATAAGAGCACTGCCGATGCTATTATTGCTGTTACAGACTTTCTTGTTTCAAATTTAGATAAGGGTAAAAAATGCATTTCTATCTTCCTAGACTCTCAAAAGCTTTTGATACTATCTCCCTTGACATCCTTGTTAATAAACTAAACACAATTGGTATAAGAGGGAAATACCTAGAATTTATTCAAAGTTACTTAACTAATCGAACGCAAAGTGTCAAAATCGAAAACAAATTCAGCCAACCCCTCCATATAACCTACGGAGTTCCCCAAGGAAGCGTCTTAGGCCCTACTTTATTTCTCATATACATAAACGATCTTTGTAACCTAACGATAGATGGAAAAATTGTAAGTTTTGCTGACGATACTGTGTTACTCATTCAATCCGACACTTGGTTAGACGCATACAAAATGGCTGAGAAATCAATTAACTCTGTTAAAAATGGCTAGATATTAATTCTCTTGCACTAAATACTACCAAAACAAAATACATTACTTTGAGTATTAATATTGTTGGCTAACCTAATCAAGATGTTGAAATAAAAGTACATGAATGTTCTTGTATTCACGATACGATAGATCGAACGGACCATATCAAATACCTTGGTCTTACATTTGATCAATATCTTAAGTGGAATACACATTGCCTACTCATCGCGAATAAACTTAGAAAACATATTTATTTCTTCAAAAACATTAGAAACATACTAGATTCCAAATCTATGAAATTTTTTTATTACTCCCTTTGTCAATCAATCATTGAATATGGAATAATCGCATGGGGAGGTGCAACACTATCCGCTATTGATTCATTATCGAAGGCACAAAAATTAATTATGAAAGTTATTCTTAAAGTTCCCATAATAACAAGTACTGTAGATATATTCATCAAATTCCATGTATTAGATATTAGACAAATTTACACAAAAACAATCTTAACTCATCTTTTTAAAAATAAAACACATATATTTTATGAAAATTCCCAAAATATTGTAAACACGCGGCACAAAACCAAAGAACTCATACAAACACCTAAAACAAACACAACATTTGGTCAAAGAAATTTTTCTAATACATTGCGTCTAAAATATACAATAACCTACCTGACAAAACAAGACAATTGAATAATATTAACAAATACAAAATTTTGATAAAACGATGGATTATCGAAAAAGGTCGTGCAATAATTAATCACCTCACCCAAATATAATCCTCCTATCCCATTATTGTTACCACTACCTACCAACCTAAAATTTTTTTCAAATATTTTTACGTTATTGAAAAATGTACTTTATTTAATATTTATAAAATATTTGTAAACTAGTCTGTCTCGACACAGGATTTCCTAGTGAGACAGGCAAGCCAAAAAAAATGTAAACTTTTTTGTATAGATGCATAAATAAATAAATATTCAATTCGAGAATGACATAACGCGTAATAATACTTTTTCATATCCTTTTTATTTACCACGTTTCATAGATTTTTAAAGAAATAAGGCTTATGACTATGAGTTTTCCGTGATATTTTTGATGTGAAGGTCTAAGATTTTCGTCAATTATTACTCCAAGATATTTTATAATTTGTGTTTTTCGATGACCGGGCAGTAACTTTGTATATTATTTCCATGGCATTCGTGTAATTTTAGTTCTAGTGATTTTATTGATTGGCTCCTTGAGTTCATTGAAAATGTTATATATTTTGTTTTGCTTATAGTAAGGTTAGTTAAATCGTTGATGTAGATCAGTGGTTTTCAACCTGTAGTACGCGTATCCCTGAGGGTATGCGAAGCCAGATTGGGGGTACGCAATAAAGTGGCACGCATGTAGAATCACTGATTAAAATGCCTGAAGTCATGTTACACTCTGTATAAAATTGCATTACTTAATTGTATTTGTGTGACTTGATTGCTAAATTCATGAAATAATGAGAGTATTAAAAATTACAAATGAAACACGTCTTTCAATACACGTGTAAAAAAGATAGGTAGAGGGTATGGAGAGCAACAAATTGGTAGTAAGAGACAAGGGGTACGCCGGCTCAAAAAGGTTGAAGACCACCGATGTAGATAATGAACAGAATCGGTCCCAGTACACTTCCTTGAGGGACACCATAGTTTAAAGATAGTAGTTTGCTCTTTTGTTTGCCAATTTGTACTTGTTGTTCTCGCCCTGTTATATATGACTCCAATAGGTTCTTTGTTGTTTCGGCCATTCCTATTTTTTTTATCTTAGTTAGGTCTATTGTATCAAAAGCTTTTTGAAGATCTATGAATAAAGCCAAACATGTTTTCCAATCATCTATGTTTTGTATGGCTATGCTTGTTAGATTTTCTATGGCATCATTGGTGCTTAGATTTTCCCTAAAGCCATATTGGGATGGTGATAATAATTTGTTTTGTTCAAGAAATTGAACAATTTGCTTCTTCATTACAGTTTCCAAGATTTTTGAAAAAGAACTTAAGAAACTTATGGGTCGGTAATTATATATATCCTTTTTGTAACCATTTTTATGTATGGGTATAACTGTAGCTTTTTTAAGGCATGAAGGGAATACATTTGTAGATATAGACAGATTGACCAAGTATGTCAATGGGAAAGTTAGTTCATTTTGTAGTTGCTTTATTGTTTTATTTGAGATTATATCATTTCCCGATGATTTATTTACATCAAGGGATACAATTGCGTTTCTGATTTCAGTATTTGTTTCATCAGTTAACTTTAATTTATCTATATGGTTCATAGTTTCCTTTTCTTCTGGTAAAACGCTTATTATTGGTTTTCTGATTTTCTTTGCTAATTGTGACCCTATATTAGTAAAACATTCGTTTACGTATTCGAGAATTTTGTCCGGATGCTTTGCAAAAAAGATTTGGGTATTTTCAATTGTTAATTCGTCTATGTTCTTGTAAAGAGATGATTTTGCATTTGTAATTTCATTAATGATCTTCCATAATTTGCGCGGGTCATTTTTACATTCGTCTATTTTCTTCTTATAATAATTTTCTTTGACATTGCGTATAACATTTTTGCAAATATTTCTTATATCTTTTATAGTATCGTTGTATAAAAATGTCACATGGATTTAATTTAACTTTCCTGTGTAATTCATCTCTTTTTCTAATGCAATTTATAACGCTTTGAGTTATCCACGTTTTAAGATATTGGTTTTTATGTGAAATCTTTTTTTCTATTGATTTGGTATTTGACATGATTGTGTGAGATATATATTCAATGAATTTACTCCAGGCATTATTTGTATCAAGGTTCTCCAGTAGGCTTATCCGGATTGTATTGGTTGTTTTACTTCATTCCATTTGGTTTCTGTCTTCTGCACGATAATTGGGTAGGGCTGCGATCTTTGTATTTTATTTTTTGTGATAGATAATATTGTTGTATAGTGGTCGGTTATAGTAGAGGTGAATATGATAGAGTTGGTTGATTTAATAGTCTTACTGAATATGTGGTCGATGCAAGATTTGCTGTCATTAGTTACTCGTGAAGGTTTATTTATCGTGCTTTTCAGTCCATGGAAGGCTAGGGTTTGCAGGTATTCAGTTCTTTGGAATTACCATTTTCTAATATGTCAATATTTATGTCTCCGATAAAGAATACATTTTTTGTGTTTTTTAGTAGATTGAGCTCATTAGAAAGCGTTTCAAGAAACAGATCAATATTAGTTGTAGCCGGTGATTGATAAAGAGCTAGTATGGTGGTCTCATCACCCACTTTGATTTTTAAATAGTTTACATTTGTGAATTTTATATCTTCCACTTCAGTTTTAATGCCATCTTTAATGTACACTATCATACCATCATTTTTTGTGTAATTTAATTTGGTTGCATAGGAGATGTAATCATTTATATGTAATGGAGAATATTTATCCTTTATCCAGCATTCAGTGAGGATAATTATATCTAGATTTATTTTTAAATTCTTAATTAGGATTTGAAACTCATCAAAGTTTTTGTTGATACTTCGTATATTTTTATTTAAGATATTAAACTTGTTTTTTTAAGTTAACAGTTTATCTGGTTCGTTTGTAATTATTGTTTCCTTATCCATTCTCCGAGTATTTCAGTATAAAGTGTTCAAGTAAGTGTTAATAATAAGATCATTAATTTAATAAGATCATCTAAGTGCCTGATAAAAATTATTTTTTCATCAGGATTTCTTCTTACCATTATTTTTCCGTCTTTAAACCAGACGAAAGAATATATTTTTTCTTTGTCAGCTTCTTTCGCTTCCAGAGTAGTTCCTTTTGGTACTGGCTCATTTCTTCCGAAATATACATTGTTTCCGTGGAAATATCTTTAAGGGCTGTGTAATTGATGTTTCTTCTTTTGGAGATTAGGTTGTCTCTAATCGATTTTTCAGCAAAATGCAGTAGCAGTTTCGGTGGTGCGTTGATTCTTCTGTCTGAAACCCTTTTTACCTCAGTTACATCGTTGTATTTGATTTCCAAATCAGCCGCCGCCGCAACTCTTTTTACGACTTCTATTAGTTGCTCACCATTTTTTTGGGGAATGCCCCGATCAATTTCAAGATAATAAGATCGAAACTTGCACTCCAAATCCGAAATTTTCATCTCAAGTTGTTTGAAAGTTATGTTATTTTCTTGTTGTTCTTTTTTAATGTTTTCAAATTCATTTTCATTTTTTTTATTTTGTAAAATTGTTATTTTTAGTTTTTTATTAATTCATCGTATTGACTACTCATAAATTCAATCCTTTTTTGGGTGTCCTGAGTTTGCTTTTTAATTTTTGATATTATTTCCCAAAGATATTTAAATATAAGAGATGTGCTATCTGCAGTTTTTACTAGGTGTGACTGCGCTTCCGGATTTCACCGATATTGTTTACCAATTACCGAATGAACTAAATGAACGAATAAACTAAATGAACGTTAAAATAAATGAACGAATTATTTTCGTTTGCAAACTATATTTTTAACCAATACTAATTCACACCTTCAAAAAATCAACAAAGTGAACAAATTCTTTCCGTATGCAAACTACCCTGATTATGTAGTAGTCCACCGACAGTCGCGCGGACATCAAAGCATATCTCTTTTGTATTTCAATATCTGTGTAATTTCCTTGTCCATGGAATCAATTTTTTTCTATAATCTGAATAATTTTATCCATGTAAAATTTTTCTTCGTTCTCAGTGATAACTCCTTTTCTTCTTGTATTTGTCATTTTTCAGTTTTTTTAATTCTATTTTTAGTTTGTAGGTAGTTTTTTTTCCTTTATTTGATCAGAAATACCCCTATTCAACTTTAAAATAAATTATTTAATTTGTCTATGACAATACTTTTTCAGAATTTTGAAAAATAAATTGTCTATGGTTTTTAATGACAATGATTTTTGTTTTGAGAAAAATTTTTGAACTCAAGATATAAAGTTATGATGCACTCCCATTCAGATGATTTTGCATTGCCAGACTGCACACTGGTTTACACTGCACACTGGTTTACACTGCACACTGGTTTATGTGTTTCAAATATGATTACTATTGTAATTTTTTTAAGTATCACTAAATTTATCTTTAAATTATGAGCTGTCAGAATCAACTACGGTTGTTTTAGTTATCCATAGAAATTTTAAACAAAATGTGAAACATCATGTAAAATAACATGTAAAAAAATATTTAAACAACAAAAACATTATTATTATATTCGAAATAACAAAAGAGTCAATTCAATTCAATTTATTCATTTTAAAAATATGATTAAATAAGCAGATTTAAACTAACAGCAACAAAGCAAACATTTAACAATTATCTGCCAAATTCTTCAAAATACAGACGCTAACTTGTCGAAGAAATAAAGCAGATTCGGTAATGTTATTTAAAATTACATATATCTTAATCGATAGTCGATCTTCTTCAACGCCTATCATTCCACGTTCCAAATCGCAACAGTAGACAGTCGCTTACTTTTAATCTCCCTCTTTGCAAGACTAACTCCAAACATAACTCATTTATCTACAGATCCACACATTCATTTTACTTAAATTATTACCACATTGACATTTTTAACTCGACGTTATGTGAAATAAAACGAAATCTCACTAAGCAACATGACTCAAACTAGGAATTTCAATCCCTATATATTCTCGTCCTTTGCCTCTTAATCATATTCCTATGTTCCTCCCCCCCCTCCCCCTTCTTTTCATAAATTGTAACTAAAAATAAATTATTTAAGAAAATACCTTTATAATGACTTTATCATTCACTACCATCAGTGGAAAGTTCATAATTGGCATAATTAACATCTAATTATTGTATTATTTTGTAATCTCTCGACATTCGAAGTGATTGGCAAGTTATTTCTGCAAGCCGGGAGATAAAACAGTCTACGCTGTCGGTGACGGAGATAACCATTAAGAACATAAAAACTAATACTCTCCACGGTAGTCGAGTTTTTTTTCATATATGTCATACATGTGACAAAACCAAGTTGTTGGGACTTCTGTCCTCTCTGCCTACCCCTATGGGGAATGACGTGATGGTTAGTTATTATTTTATCATAATACATATGTATTTGTTTATCATTTCAATTATTTAAAAATCAAACCTTTAAGGCGAGACACAACCTCGGTCATCGAGGTTTTGCCCGAGGCTCACATTTTAATTTATTTTGGCGAAATTGTAATTAAATTAAAAAAAACAAAAATGATGTCGCACAAGGGAAGCGAGTTATTTATATTTAAGATTAATAAAAACAGTATGTCATCATCAGTTTTTTTAACGTACAACGCCTTTAAAAAATTGTAATACGTTGTACAACTACAACTTTAGCGTTATGATCAATTTTATTTTTCTATGCGATGAATTCATGTATTTCCTGGTGTTTAATCTGAATACATTTTAGATTTTGTTCATATGTTCATCAGAATTAATTAAAATCCACCACTTGGAAAAATCAAATTTCGGGCCTGACAAGAGATACCCAACCGTAGTTACTTCAAAATGCCGTTGCCCCCCATTATGTTTCTATGCAGGAAGAGAAGCACTTAAGCCATTGTTATTCAGTTGCCGAAAGGGTTTCGGCAAGCAAGGACGTAATCTTTCCGGCCGGTCTCTACAGTGATTTTTTTACGTATTTTTTTATTTAATCAATCGAATACTTTTAAAATCTAGTAGTGAAATATTTCGTTTAATTTTAATTTTACTCCTTCTACAAGTAAGTAAAATATTTCTTGTGTGTTTTCACAATTTAAAATAATATTATTTTTTTAGTACTTATTTGAATTTAAAATACACACAGTGGTGAAGTTTCAGGAAAATATGGACAATAATTTTTGTTTTTGGGGTGTTATGCCGTGTTGCGCTACCTCCTTCTTTAGCCAAAGTTTGGGACAGCGTTGCAGTGTCCACCATCAGGCAGATCCGGAAGATCCGATCTGCCCTGATGGTGGACACTGCAACGCTATCCGAAACGTCGACTAAAGAAGGGGTAGCGCAACGTGGTGTAACACCCCAAAAACAAACAACAAAAATGTTTTTGGCCGTGAAAATCTAAAAACTTATGGACAATAATGTTTTTTTTTACAATTGTTTTAAAGTTTGTTTTGTACCTAGACCTATTTTTTCAAATCATAAGTTTCTTTGCAATATAGTGTCGCTAGTAAAAATAATTATAGTAGTAGAACTTTGTTGCTCAAACATAATGTAGAATTAGGTAGACACGTTTTTAGATTTTCACGGCCAAAAGCATTTTAGTTACTAGTTTTTGGGGTGTTATGCCGTGTTGCGCTACCTCCTTCTTTAGCCGACGTTTCGGACAGCGTTGGAGTGTCCATCATCAGGGCATCCGGCATCTGTCGGATCGGCCGTATCTGCCCCGATGATGGACACTGCAACGCTGTCCGAAACGTCGGCTAAAGAAGGAGGTAGCGCAACACGGCATAACACCCCAAAAACTAATAACGAAGATAGAATTAGGTAATCATAAATAATGTATGTATACATATTGTTTTACAAATTATTAATAATTTTATGTAGCTATAGACCACAGCATTTTTTGGAAGTGGAATATTTTCATCAGTTTATTTTTTTTTACATTTTCAGTTCAGTTCAGTCGTATATTTACGAAAGCATACTCCGAGAAGTGTCATTTTTCTCGGTTTGGAGGAATAAAACTTGAAGGTCGCCATTTTGGATTTTAATTTGGGAGTTTACCTGACCTCTGTGGACGAGCGATTAATAACTACGAATCCAGAGGTCGCGTTTTCAAACCCAGCGTAAGTTAATACATTTTATTTGATATGATATTAAAGATGGGATATTTAATTTTTTTATAAGCATACTCAAGATTTCGATAGTTTGTGCATCATTTGTGAAATCTGTTTCAATGAACTCAAATTTTTTTTCAATTAAGGTGTCGTTTTCTAAATAGGAAATGATTGTAATTACCTATTATATAAAAAATTTAATAGAAAGCCATTTTTCTTTAAATTTCTAAATAAGAACTGATTTATCAGGAATTCAGCCTATTCCGTGATTTTTCACGGTTCTGTGGTAGTATAAGATAATATACAAGGTGACCGTTTGTAAAATTTTCAAAATCCTAAAAATTTTTTGGTTAGAAAAAAAGTCTACGTAGACATTTTGTTTCCATGCAAAGATTTGTTACATTCATTCGAATTTTGAAACAATTCTTCGTATTTTTAAATTGTACAATAAAGTAGATCTTGAGATTATTTATTGTAGATAGAGTTCCAATTGTTTTATTTTCACTTATATTTACAGTATACTATTAATTAAAATATTGAAGAGGTACAAAACGTTTTATCATCATTTTACACTGGATTTTTTTTTCTTTCAGGTGGAAGTTTGTCAAACGTTAAAGACTGAGATGCTGATTGAAGGCCGTAGATTGATTAATGTAGATATGTTTAGTGATATGATATGTAGATTGATTAATGTGATTAATGTATATATAAAAAAAACTCAAAATATATAGTCAACAGTCAGAAAAAAGGACCGGTCTCATGTCTAAATTCACAATTAAATGCAATTTTCAAAAGATCCTTTCGACTGACGACGATTGTGCATCTTTGGATATTAACAGGAGTGCGGTGTCTAGAATTATGGCAATTGGCGGGGGACAGTACCAGTTAGAGGAGTTTTTAGCAGCAGTTGACGTACCAACAATGTCTTCAAAGCTGTATACGAAAATACATTCAGAAGTATCTCAGAATTGGCAGGAAACTTCTGTTGACTGTATGGCGTTGGCAGCTGCCGAAGAAAGAGATGCGGCATTAAAAGAAGGCAGAGTCAACAAACATGGAACTACCATGATTGATGACTGCAATCTAGCCGACTTCGAAAAAGTAAGAAAAGTACCAAGACACGCACTTCCATTACGAAACCAACACAAAGCCAACGAAATGACTGTGAAATGCTACAGGTGAACGCAGAGCATTTAATCCTTCAAAACGACGCAGAAGCAGAAGGTTCGCAAGCAAAACTTATCAATCTGGTGCAATCTGATCTCGGCGTGATTAAATTAATCATGGATTTTAACTGTTTTTAGGTAGAATCTGCAAACAAAATTTATAGAAATAATGTTATAAATTTACATACCTATTATATTTTATTTATTTTCCGTAAATTTTTTTTTAATTCTAAATACATACTATTATTCAATATTATAACGTGTATTCACTTTTAATTATATTATCTTGGTTACAACATATGACTTACAACTTATATAAATGTCTATATGCCATCACTTATTTGGCATGAAGGATTTAGGTAAGCAATGTGAATACATCGTTTTAAAGTTTTTTAAATTTGTCATATACTTTGTAATTTTTTTCAAATTCCCGCCGCAAAATAAAATTCAACCTCAAAAATAATTTTCGAAAATAATTATTTTCTTTGCAACAATCCCATTATTATTGGGTAAACTATGGCAGATAAAAAAGTTTTAATTTATATAAGTTTTATAAGAAGTTCATTGGTGGAAATTTTTTTCTGATACATATTATACATATCTGTTTTATATTCCTAAATGTTCGCCACTGCACACGCAAGAATCTCTTAAAAATTATTTTCCTGTACCAGTTTTTAAGATGACCGTTACCGGTCCCGGGTCCAGTCTATAAAATAAAAGTTAAACGAACTTAAACTTTGTTTTATTTTTAATCTCATTACTATGAAATTCCACAAGATATAATATATGTATTACCAGTTTGAAAAATATATAACTATATATTTATCGTATATGAATTACTTCATAAATAAAATATTAATAACTTAAGGAAGGAAATGTGATTTAGGATTACTTGAGATCTCTTATTGTTGTTGTAGGTACGGCTAGTTATTTAAATTATTTGATTACATAATTACTGCTAACAATAATGTTGCAGAAATTTACTAAAATTTGTCCAGGTTAAATTGAGAACTGTCGCACTGTGCGATATTTAAACTCAATCACCCGTGCCGTGAGCATTTAGCCGGTAACGCCCGGCCGTAGGCCACGCCTGTAGCCCCGCCTGTAATGGATTTTTTCTTAGGGTTGAGTACCATCTTAATTTGACTAAATAAATGTGAGTGTGACGAAAAGTGATATCCTTTTGTTGTGATTATTTTAAAATATGTAATATTTTGCTTTTACGCCCTAAGAAGCCTGTTTACCTTAGCCACCAATATGAAATCTAGAGAAAATATATTTTTTAATTATTTTAAAATTTGATTTGGAAGTTGGGGCAGAAATAATTTTATTTATTTATATTTATTTATAACATGTTACATATATTTGACATTTCTATAGATAAGATTTATTAAATCACCATACTAGGCGAATGCCTGTTTCATGGTGATTAATTAAGGATAGTAACTTTGAGTGTAGTCTAGTGTAAACAAATGGTTAAATTGGTAAAGTTATTATAAAAAATAGAAAAGAGAAAAAGAAGTGCGTAAAACAAACATGTAAATAAAATAAACCTGTAAACATATGGTACTAGTATGTAATGATGTTAAAAATTTATATCTTTATCTGAGTATATGAAACAAGTTGTAAACACTATCATAGTCACTCATCAGAAAGTCATTAAGCGCCTTTCTGAAAGTGAGATATTTGGCTTTAGACTTTATTTCAATTGATAAGTTATTAAAAAATTTAGGTGCAAGAAAGTTAAACTGTGATTGTGCCAATGAAGTTTTTGTTTTTGGAATAATATAATTCGATTATTTTGAATATCTTGTGTTGTATTTTGAATTTATAATATATTTTTTTGTAAATTTGAATTTAAAACAAGAGGTAATATTTTTTACATATATGGATTTTATATTAAGAATTTTGAAGTCTTTAAAAAGGTCTTTCGTGTGGTGTATATAATGTACTTTATAAATAGTGCGTATTATCAATTTTTGGGCTTTTATTAATGGATCTAATACAGTTTTAGAGCATCCTCCCCAGACAATTATACCGTACGATAAAATTGATTGACACTGGGAAAAATATACTGACTGTTCTCAGTGTATTTTTTTAGTATATTGCGCAATGATCTAAAGATATATGCCAGTTTCCGTATACGGCTTGTGACATTAATCACATGATCTTCCCATCGAAGTTTATTATCAATTATTACGCCTAAGTATCTAATGGAATCTACTCTTTCCAATGGATTGAATAGACAGCTGGATATATCACTACAAGAATGTGTTTTTAGTACATGATTACTTGAGGGTTGGCTTGGTTTGTTTGTAATGAATGTTAGGTATTTTGTTTTAGTTATATTTAGCGTTAGTAAATTATCATCCAGCCATTGTTTAACATTTTGCAAAATTAGTTCTGCTTTATGAAAAGTTTCTACCCATGTTTTACTTTTTATTACTAGGGCAGTATCATCGGCAAAAGTGATTATGTTACCATCAATTTCTAATCTACACAAATCATTAAATCATTAATTATTGATAGGCCTATCTGCCCGCGATACGGATGCAGTCAAGGGCAGATTTAAGGAGGGGGGGGGGGGGGGCACGGGGGCACGTGCCCCCCAAGACAGTATTTTGTGTACTATGGAGATTCCACCACAGTCCATACTTGGAAACAAAAACTGTCTTTATTAAACATTTAATTTTTCTATTGGTTTGACACTTTCATAAACCTTCCTATACATACTTGAATTTGTAGAAATAAACTTGAAGTATGATACTTCAAGTTTATTTGTAACAGTAATTGTTAATTTCTTTCGCCCATCCGCCCCTTGTGCCCCTTCCAGAAAAATCCTGGATCCGCCCTTGGATGCAGTCCCGATACCAAAGCTTTTAAATTTTTATTAATTGATAGGGTGAAGCGCAATGGAGACTAAAGAGCTTCCGAGGTTAAAAAAATCTACAAATACCCCATTTTTTACATTTTCACAGATCAAAATAATGAGATCAAAGGACACCGACATTATTTCGTCGCTGTTCACAGTGTTCACCAACCCATATGCAAGTTTTTAGGTATCTAAGTTTGAATATTAGAAAAATATTCTTATTTGAAAGCGTACACTTTTTTTCTGCTTTTATGCAAGTAAATAAAATTTTGAAATTTCCATCACATTAACTTTAAACCCATATTTTATAATGTATGCTTTAAGGCCTCGTCAAACCGAAGGCGTCATTAACGCGCAGTAAGGTGTTAGCGTCACATCGCACACTTTCTATTTGAACGGCTTCGGCGTTAGGCAGAGCATTCGGCGTCAGTCAGTCTTCGTCACGATTTCCAGCGGCTCAAATGAAGATGAGTTGTTACTGCTATATGCATTATCACCATAATAGAATACTAACTTTATCATAATAATAGAATACTAGCTTTTACCCGTTGCAGGCAACTAATGGGTTAAAACACTAAGCGATTTAACGTATGAACGTGGATAAAGCGAGGAGAGTGTGTTAAATTAAATATATGAAGAAAAAAAACAATGTTTGAATGCGGATTTTTAATTTTATTATTTATTAATTTGAATATAATTACATCTAATACAATATGAGATATGGGTAGTCCCACAAAGCTGTGACCGATCAGCTTGTCTGTAGGGTCTACCATTTAATATTATTACATAATACACATTAGCTGAAGTTAAAATATTAATACATGTGATGAAACACATTAATCAACAATGAATACAAAATGTCATAACTTTCCACCTTGTGAATGACCAGAATGCGTCAGCATTACGAAAAAACGGACACGCCTGCGAAACGTATGGGATTGAATTTGATTGAACCCGTGGTGACCGTAGAAATCTGTCATGATTGAATTTGTTTCAGGTTTCTAAAAATAAAACACAGAGGTTATTAGGATCGATACGATGTAAGGGGAACCCCTTTTTGAGGCCTAATTTAAAACTAGAAATATTAAGTCAGCCAATTAAATTGAAGAAAAGGTAATAAAAAATCGACCAACCAATCACTTAAAAGTAGGGAGTAAAATTAATGAAATCAAAGATCTGGACTTTGGACGGAGTAATTAATAAAATAATTAATATCTTTTACATTCTCACCAAATCGAGGGGTCAACGTGCTGGCCTGGGAATAATCATATATTCAAGGACATCGTGCGTTGAACCCAGAAATAATATAAACATTGAGTACAAGGAACGGGATCGTAAACCTTAGATTACGAAGAAATAAAATCATTTAAAAGTATTCAACTTCCAATTCGCAGTTTATTTTTGTTGGTGATTTTAATTTGCCCGAAATTAAATGGATACCTGACAATTCATTAAAAAATAATGTACTTTCCTTTTCTAATTATAAAAGCATGAAAGCACACAGTCTTGTCAATCTCTCATCAATTTGCAATTTGTATCAATTCAATTATGTAGGTACTAAAGAGAAATGAAAATTTATTGGATCTTGTTTTTTCAGATAAAGTAAACATTGATATACATATAGCACCAGGCTTAACCAAATTGGATCAATATCACCCTTCATTTGAAATTATAGTGAAACAAAATAAAGATCAATTCTTAGAAATGAATAAAAGCGATTCAAAATATAACTTCAGGAAGGGAAACTTTGATGAATGTCGACAGGATCTATTGTCTGTTAATTGGATAACTCTCTTTAAAAATAAAAATGTGAATAGCATGGTAATCTTATTATATGAAAAATTGTGGGAAATAATTGACAAATACTTTAAAAAATATGGTACTAAAACAAAAAATCAATATCCTGTCTGGTTTAATCAGCAATTGATTGCTCTTCTTAAGAAAAAAAAACAAAGTTAGACTTAAGGAAAAAACATGGTTATGAGTCAGATTATAGGGAATTCTCTTATTTAAGGAAATTTACAAAAAAAATACAAAGCGAATGTTATAAGTCATATATCAACTCTGTCGAAAGTGGTCTGCAAGGTAACATAAAGTTATTCTGGTCATACTCAAAATCATTACGAAAAAATAATTGTATTCCTAAAGTAATGCATCTTGACGATATTTCCGCAAATGACGGTGAAAACATAGCAAACATATTCTCTAAATATTTTTCATCAGTTTATACCAGGTCGGAATCATCTACTAATGATTCAATGCCAAACATAACTGAACACAATCAAAGCAATTTGGGTTAAATACATATTAGTGCAGATGAAATAAAATGTTTTTTGAGTAAAATAGATTCCAATAAGGGCCCAGGACCTGATAAAATTCCTCCTTTCTTTGTTAGTTGATGTGCAGACTCTTTATGTTTACCGCTTTTTATAATTTTTAATGTATCCCTTACCACGGGAACTTTTCCCGATCTGTGGAAAAAAGCACACGTGGTCCCAGTATTAAAATCGGGAGACCAATCTTTAATAAAAAAATATAGGCCAATCAGTATACTATCCTGTTTTGCTAAAGTTTTTGAATCTCTGATATATAAAAATATTTTTTCACATTTTAAACCCCTTCTCTGCACTAGGCAACATGGGTTTGTTCCTCAGAGATCAATCAACTCAAATCTTTTGGAATTTTGTAATTATGTTTGTAATTCTTTTAATGAAAGATTACAAGTAGATACAATTTATACTGATTTCCAAAAAGCTTTTGATAGAGTTAACCACTCCATCTTACTAAAAAAACTTGAACAAATTGGAATACATGGAGACCTATTACGCTGGGTGAAATCATATTTGTATAACAGAACTCAATTAGTTCTTATTAATGGATACAAATCATCCCCTATAGTTGTAACTTCTGATGTACCACAGGGTTCAAATCTTGGCCCCCTGCTTTTTCTTATATTCATAAATGACCTTGGCTCGAAATTAAACTGTGATTATGCTTTTTTCGCCGATGATCTTAAAATTTTTCGTAAAATTAAGTCTGTTTCCGTTCATCAGCTGCTTCAAAATGACCTCGACACACTTGAAATAACTGGTGTACTGTCAATGATATGCACTTAAATGTTGAAAAATGTTACATTTTAAACTTTACTAGAAATAGAATTATAAAGGATTTTCCTTATGTTATCAATAATATTATTTTCAAAAAAGTTTCTTCAATAAGAGATCTAGGAATCACTCTTGATTCTAAATTCATATTTGATGTACATATTAACAACATTAAGTGCAAATCATTAAAAATGATGGGATTTATTCACAGAATATGTAAACCTTTCAAAGATCCTCTATCAATTCTAACACTCTACAATGCCTTAATTAGAAGTAAACTTGAATATGAAAGCACTATTTGGAATCCAAATTACTGCAAATATGAAAACATTGTAGAATCAGTTCAAAAAAAATTACTAAGAATGTTATCCTTCAAATGTGAACTACACGACCATCTCAGATCATACGATGTACGTCGTGATTACTTCAAGATTGATACACTTAAAACTAGAAGGCAATTGACTGATCTAATATGTTTACATAAAATTATTCACGGCCATCTTGATACTACATTATGTCTTAACAGTATTGAAATTAATGTCCCCAATTCCCATTGTTTAAGACGCCATAACATTTTTCATATGAATTCATTTAAAAATAATATCGCCTACTTTAGCCCTCTGACCCAGATGTGTCGACTGTATAACAAAATAGAGTGCGCTGATGTGGATATTTTCGTTGATAATTTGTACGGATTTAAAAAAAAGTTCTAGCGCTGTTAAAAAGTACTAACTAATTATGTTGTGTGAATTGTCTTTCTATGCATGCTCGCGTATTTCATATGTCTTTTACCACTCATTGCAATGTGTTACTTGAGTGACCTTGTATATAATTCTGTATTTTTATTTGTGATGTTTTTGTTTTTCTAATTGTATTTATTTGTATTTAATTGTATGTAATTGTAGATTTTTATAATTGTGTAATAACTGAGTTTTATAACTGGATTGTTCTCATGTAAGTGTAAACATCTGTAAAACCCAGTATAAATAAATTTCAAGTTGAAAAAAGGGGGCCAAAATTATCAATGAAAATGATAGGCAATTAATTAAATGAGACGACGCGGAAAACTTAAAAGAAATTATTGGAGGAATTTTCAATTGTAAATCGATTACTTTTAATAACAAGGGAGGCCAGATTCGGGGAAAAACGTACGTAGAGAAAAAAAAGGTTTAAAAAACACTGAAAATTAGGACCATCACTTTCAGATGAAGCAATGATGTCAGGAAAAGCGATTTTGGAAAGAAAATCTAATAAAAAAATGAGAGTTTTGATGGGAGCGTCGACCGAACAGATGATGTTTCAAACGTATTTATGCGATTCCAGACGATTTTAAATAGATATCGTTATGTGCCTAAAATAGAGTGGCAATTCTAGATATATTTCGTTAAGGGTATTCTCAAAATATATTTAGAAACTTCACACCGATAGATGGCGTAATTTTCAATATTGTCGAATAAAACGCTTTTAACACGTTATGCTTTTTAATATTGGGATGAATTATTGGTTTGCGAACGTACATAAGATATAGTAATCTGCTTAAATAGTTTTGCATACCTATACTTTTATAATGTTAAAATGCGGCTGAAAAAAGCACAATTTTATTCCCGCGCTAGTTCATACAGAATTTTATTTTACCCAACCGAAACATATTTGCGAAACAGGTGCGTTTCATAACGAAGTAGTTGATTCCTTTTATAACATCTTAAATAATACTGTTAAAATCTGGAGTGATCCTTTTAAATAAAATCTCGTTCTATTTACAAACTTTCACTTTTTATTTCAACTTATTGAACATGGACAAGTTATAAGAAACAAAACGGTAAGAATAACAACTGTTACACTAGCCCCGACTTATGAGCTGTTTTATATCGCGGTTATTGTCGAGAAAGAATATAAAACACATGATGCGAGCCTTTTTAAAGAGTAAAATCTATCCTCCAAAACAACCAGTCATTGTGGAGTGGGAGACTAGACGATAAAACGAAAATCTACAATATCGATCAATATCCTGATAATCATCCATAAGCAAGGACTCACACCATTTGGGTGAAACATAGTAAGCTAAACTAATCGACCACAGATGTCGGTAGCCTTCACTTTTTTAACATATTGCCCGGGGCGGGATTCACAAATTTTATTAAAATTTTGGAATCATAATCTATTTAAAAATAAACTATAAAACAAACAAAATAAACCAAAAATCCTAAATCTAAGTACCTATACCACAAAAATACTAATAAAATAATTCAAAATAGCATAAATTAACTAAAAACCTTTTTTTTTATCCTACACTGAACTTATAATTTAACTGTATAAATGCTGTTGAATTACTCTATTAATTAACTAAAAATTATTAATCCTATTAAATAACTAAAATATTCAAATGACTAAATTACAAAAGTGTACATACTAAATTTTACATATTTAAATTGTCCAATAACACAAAATAATATTGTTTACACTGAACACAACACAATTATTGTTCTTTTTTCTTCTTTCTTCTCAAGTCTTCTGCTTGATCCATCCAAGGTGTAGTCGAGAAGATAAGTACCATAGTGTAAGGTACATAATCAATCCTTGGTAAGGTCCGGGATGTCAATTACAGGTTTAGTATCTGACTCCAGGGGCATCAGACATATCTTTGTGATGGGCCTCACAAAGATTCCTTGAGGTGTTTTTAGGGTAACAACTCGTACTACTCCATCCGCTCCAGGGTGTGTCTGCAGAATTCGGGCCATTTTCCATAAAGGTGGAGGTAAATGGTCTTCCTTTAAGATCACCAGATCGTCCTTTTGCAGTGCCCGTTGAGTGCTGGTCTGCCATTTAGTCCTCTTTTGCAGTTCCATCAGGTAATCTTGCTTCCATCTAGACCAAAAAGATTGAATTAGCGAACTGATCCTCTGATATTGAGTTAGTCTGTTGTCTGTTATCGCCCGGACGTCTCTCTCCGGAATGATAGAGGATTCAGTGCCTATAAGGAAATGGTTTGGGGTAAGTGGTTGGTAATCATGGATGTCATCGGACAAGGAAGTTAACGGACGGGAGTTCAGACAGGCCTCAATCTGACAAATTAAGGTATACAAGAGTTCAAAGGTTAATGAAGAATTATTAGTGATTCTATACAAATGGAACTTTGCTGACTTAACTGCTGCTTCCCACAAACCTCCCTGATTAGGGGCTCGAGGGGTTATGAACTTCCACTCAATACCTCTGTTCACTAAATAATTTTGAATCTTGTCGTTGTTTTCCCTCAAACTGGTGTACAGCTCTTTGAGCTTGCTGCAAGACCCTCTGAAGTTACTAGCATTGTCGGAAAAGATCTTTTCAGGTTGCCCCCTACGGGAGATAAACCTTTTTAAACTGTTCAAAAAAGCATTGCTAGATAAATCCGAAACTAATTCCAAGTGAACAGCCTTGGTTGAAAAGCAAATAAAGATACATAAATACGATTTCACGAGGGAAGCTTTTCTCAGCGTCCCACTTTTAATTGGAATTGGTCCGGCATAATCGATTCCAGTGATTGCGAAAGGACGACTCGGCGTGATTCTTTCGGGTGGTAAATTTCCCATGATTTGATGACCGGTTCGGGGACGACATCTAAAACACACAATACATTTATGTAATATCCTTTTAATAGTATTTTTCCCAAAGATAGGCCAAAATTTTAGTCGTATTTCAGCTAACAGAGCTTGAGGTCCTGCGTGTAAGTTTACATAATGGTAGTGACGTATTATCAATTCAGTTAGCTTATGTTTAGCTGGCAAGATAATTGGGTGTTTTTGTTGGTACGATAACTGTGTAGCTAAATTCAGCCTACCGCCCACATATATTAGACCATCATGTAAGAAGGGATGAAGAGATTTTAAATTACTTTTTCTGTTGACGATGCCATGGTTTTTTAATTCCTTCAATTCCCTTTGAAAGGCGTGTATTTGAGCTGATCTCAGTAGACATTTCAAGCTTGATTCCAATTCAGCTACACTTAAATTGCCTGAAATTCTACCTTTAACACTTCTGCAGTTATTGACAAATCGCAATACATATGCAGTAACTCTTTTCAATTTAATAAATGATGAGAATTTTTTAAATATCTCCCATTCTTGAACATCCGTGGATAATAGAACATTTTTGCTTTTGAGTTCCGGAGGGTTTGAACACGAAATCTTTGATATAGGCCAAGCGTTGACTCCTTCGGTCAACCAACTTGGTCCATTCCACCATATTGCAGAATGTATCAATTTATCTGTAGTGGTTCCTCTTGAAAGTATATCCGCTGCATTGTCTGCTGAAGATACGTGTCTCCATCGATCTGGATCACTAAGTTCTTGTATTTCAGCTACTCGGTTTGCAACGAAAGTAGCCCATCTCGTAGGTTGACCTTTCAGCCAGCACAACGTTATCATGGAGTCACACCAATAATATGTGTCGATCTCCACTATATTTAGCGCTTGTTTTACATTTTTTATTAATTTCGCCAGTAGCACAGCACTACAAAGCTCCAACTTTGGCAGTGAAATACACTTCAATGGTGCTACTCTTGATTTAGACGTTATTAGGTGTGAATGCCACTTACCGATATGGTCCACTGACACCATGTAAACGCAGGCTCCGTAAGCCTTCTCAGATGAGTCGCAAAAACCGTGCAGTTGTAGATATTTAGATTGCCTGCAAATAATTTTTCTTGGTATTTTCAACACATTTACTTGAATTAATTCTTGAAGGTAGGACCTCCAGGGTGCTAATATTTCATTAGGCAATGGATCATCCCACGCTGCTTTAGACTGCCATAACTTCTGCATTATCAATTTGGCTACAACTATAATCGGTCCTAGCAGACCTAATGGATCAAAAGTTGATGCAATGCAAGATAATATCTGTCTTTTACTCTCGGTTCGACTTGATGGTTTCATTATTACATAAGAAAAATAATCAGATTCATTATTCCATCTTAATCCTAATATTTTCTCAGTCTTTGGATTGTCAGTAATAATTTTTTCAGAATTGCCTGATTCGGCAATCTTAGCTTGGCCCGACTCGGCTGACAACTCCAAGACATTAGACCTCCATTTCCTCAAGGTCATCCCCGCAGACAAAAAGATGCTGATTAATTGCTCTTTTAACTCTCTACAGGATTCCATGTCATCTCCTCCGGTTAACAAGTCATCCATATAGAAGTCATTTTCTATGACCTGACTAGCGCTAGGAAAATTTACATTGTTATCCATACCAATTTGCCGTAGAGTTCTAGTGGCTAAGAAGGAGGAAGGCCCCAGACCATATGTGACTGTCTTCAGACGGTAATGCTTGAGCACCTCCTGCGGCGACTCGCGCCATAGTATCTTCTGCAGGTCACGGTCCGCTTCACACACGTTAACCTGGCGGTACATCTTCTCGATGTCGGCCGTCAGGACCACTTGATGTTTCCTGAAATGCAATAGTTGGGTGTATAAGTCCTTTTGTATAACAGGTCCTGTCATCAAGGCGTCATTGAGAGAAATTCCATTTGAAGTTTTGGCGGAGCCGTCAAAAACGACCCTCACTTTAGTAGTAGTGCTTGATTCTTTTATTACAGCGTGATGAGGTAAAAAATAGGATTCACGATCCCCCTTTGACTGGTCACACACCTCCATATGACCCAATTCCTCATATTCACGCATGAATTGTACATATTGTGTCTTCAATTCGGGATTCGACACAAATTTTCTCTCTAAATTTTTAAATCTTTTTTCAGCAGTGAGCAATGAACTTCCCAGCTGATCAATGCATGCTCGACGCGGTAAACTTACTACGTATCTACCGTCGTCTTGTCTGGTATGAGTACTAGCGAAACTGGCTTCACAAGCCTTTTCTTCATGATTTAGAATCTTAGTGGGATTAATCTCCTCCAATTTCCAAAATTTTTCTATTTGATGACTTATTTTATTTATAGATAAACTACAAAAATCTGATACAGGCCTTTGCTTGGGGTACATGTTGATCGGTCCTGATATGATCCATCCCAGTTGCGTACGTTGAAGTGTTGGTCCCGACTCGAGTTTCAATCTATCGTTGGTTAGGATTTCCCAAAAACTTTCCGCGCCCAACAGGATGTCGATGGGTGCAGCTATATTGAAGTTCGGGTCAGCTAGCTCCAATCCTCGTGGTAGCTTGAAGACTTTTTTCTCCATTGTCACTTGTGGTAAGTTTGTTGTAATCTCCTGTAAAATCAGACATGATATTTCGCGTTTATAATCAGTATTAAGCGAAGTCATCTCCACTGAAATTCTCTTTTTTATGTGTGTGATATTATTATGGATCCCAGAGACGGGTTTGTTTATCAATTCACATGGTAAATTTAATTTATTAGCAAATTCAGCTCTCATAAAATTTGACTGGGCCCCTGAATCAATCAGAACACGGGCTTTAAAAATCTTATTGTTACTACCCACAACTCCTATGTTGGCAGTTGACAATAATATTATTTTTTCTGCTTTATCCGATGCAGAAAAATTTGATACTGAAACCTCGTTATCAGCATCCATATTGGAGGCCTCCCGCAGAGGTACCTCAATGTGTAGCAAGGTGTTGTGGTTATCCTTGCCACAACGCCTGCAAGAAAGGTTTGCCTTGCAACTCTGTGCATGGTGACCCACCTTTAAACATTTAAAACATGCTTGGATTGATTTCGTAGCATCAATCCTCTCATGTAATTTCAATTTTATAAATTTTTTGCAATAATAAATTTGGTGACCTTTCTCGTTACAATAAATGCAGTTGTTAGCCTTTACCGCTAAAAATACTGATGAATCTTTTTTGTAATTATTGTTGCTTATTTGTGTTTTATGTAAGCTAGAAATCTTTTTCTCAGAAGCGTTCATAAGTTCCAATACTTGTGCCCTAGCAGATAAACATTTTAAGAATTCCTTTAACGTAGGTAATTCGTCTTGCAATGTATATTGCTCCCAATTTTTTCGAGTAGATGCGTCTAATTTATTTGATATTATATAAATAATCAACGGATCCCATTGATCTACCTTGATCCCGATATTTTGTAATGCCTTTAAACTAACGTTTGTTTCATCAATTAAATACCTCAATGCTACAGGCTCTTCTTGTTTCATGTCTTTTAATTGAAATAGAGATTGGATGTGTTTATGCGCGGTAGTTCTTAAATTTGCATATCGTTCATTTAACAATTCCCAAGCGGAAAGGTAATTTAATTCCGAAACTTCTAGATTAGCTATTATTTTTAATGCGTTTCCCTTTAAGGTGGATTGCAAGTAAAAGAATTTTTGCACATTGCTTAAAGTACTGTTATTATGCACTAAAGTCTTGAAGGTTTCGACGAAATTAACCCAATTTCTCTGATCTCCATGAAATTCCCGTAATTGAAGGGTGGGTAGTTTTATTTCCACCTTACTTTGATCAACGGATTCGATCGTGCCTTTGGCCGTTGCCAAAACTGAGAAATATTGGTTTTCGAAAGCTTCTCGTTGACTATAATTTTCAATTTCGTCTGAATCCGGTAACATTTCAATTTTCAGTTGAACTGCTTCGAATTCATCTAGCAATGATTTCACCCGATCATATCTTAATTTAATTTCATTTACCGACAATGCATTTAATGAATCTGCGAACCTAGTCAATTTTCCCTTAATCACGCCACGTTTGCTTATTAATGATTTTATATTTTCCATTTTTGATTATATTTTGTTAATATCGCTTGACAATTATTTTATTTGAGCAAAGCACCCGTTTGAAAGAATACCAATGACAATCTTGACAATACTATTTAAGAACACTATTCAAGTAATATTATATTATTATTCTCAAGTGGGTAGTGATTTTATTTATAATAATGACTCTATTTAAGATAAATCTCGATTAAATACATGAGGTCTGAATAAACATAAGATAGATGTGATAGGAAGACACTGAATACTTATCTCAGAATTGCTATGTGGTCCACTTTCCTTAATGATTTCCAGGTTCAATCAATTTTGTATTTTTTGGCTGCTGGTTCCTTGTTTTTTATTTATATATACAATCTCCTGATTGTAATCCGGTGGAAGGATCAAATGTTAAAATCTGGAGTGATCCTTTTAAATAAAATCTCGTTCTATTTACAAACTTTCACTTTTTATTTCAACTTATTGAACATGGACAAGTTATAAGAAACAAAACGGTAAGAATAACAACTGTTACACTAGCCCCGACTTATGAGCTGTTTTATATCGCGGTTATTGTCGAGAAAGAATATAAAACACATGATGCGAGCCTTTTTAAAGAGTAAAATCTATCCTCCAAAACAACCAGTCATTGTGGAGTGGGAGACTAGACGATAAAACGAAAATCTACAATATCGATCAATATCCTGATAATCATCCATAAGCAAGGACTCACACCATTTGGGTGAAACATAGTAAGCTAAACTAATCGACCACAGATGTCGGTAGCCTTCACTTTTTTAACAAATACCATCAACCAATTTGTCCCCAAACGCATCGTCAAAAAGAAAAAATTTCCTAACTGGTATTCAGCTCCTCTAATCAAAATTATTAAAGAAAAACAAAAACTTCATAAAAAATGGAAATCCTATAATAATTCAATAGATTATATAGAGTTCACTATCAAACGTACACAACAAAAACACCTACAGAAGCATTGCTATAATCAATATATAAGTTCGGTTGAATCTAATATTCAGAATAATAATAAACAACTCTGGAATTACGCTAAAAACAAAAGTAAAACAATCGGCATCCCACAAATCATGCACCTTAAAGACGAGTCTGGCACCGGCGCTCATGAAGTATGTGAATTGTTCTCTAAACACTTTCAGTCCACCTACGTAAGCGATATGAGAACGAAAAATACCAGCACACTTGATAGCTCTACGTTTGTAAATAATCATTCCTCGATTGGTAACATAAATATTGACAATCTAATGATCAATAAATACCTGAATAATTTAGATGTTAGTAAGGGTGCTGGTGGTGACGGTATCTCGCCATATTTTGTCAAAAAATGTGCCAAAACTCTTTCTTACCCTTTAACTAACATATTTATAATGTCACTAAAAGAAGGTAAATTTCCCACAAAGTTTAAAGAAGCAATTATAATCCCTATTCATAAACAAGGCTCAAAAATTAACATTGAAAACTACCGCCCAATCTCGATACTCACGGTATTTAGTAAACTTTTTGAACGTGTTGTCTACGATCAAACTTACACAATAATTGTTCGCAATATACAAAACCAACAACACGGATTTCTTCAAAAGAGATCAGTACTAACAAACTTGGTAAATTTTACGGAATATTTAACGAGCAATATGGACAAAAGAAACCAAGTAGATGTAATCTACACTGATTACTCTAAGGCCTTCGATAAGGTAAACCATTTCATCCTTATTCAAAAATTAAAACAGTTAGGCATCCATGGTGACTTACTCCGGTGGCTCACTTCATACCTTTGGAGTAGACTTCAAAGTGTCTCAATTGGGGGAACAAAGTCCAGCTTCTTTTCTGTGCCCTCCGGTGTACCTCAAGGTTCTCATTTAGGCCCATTATTATTTAATGTGTATATATATGATATTTACAAATGTTTTTTACATGCTAATTACCTAGCATATGCAGATGATAAAAAAATATACTTAGTTATTAAATCAATCAATGACTGCATTAAACTCCAAGAAGACCTCAATCGTCTTTTTGTCTATTGCGAATTAAACAAACTTGTTATTAACATCTCAAAGTGCAATAAATTAACATTTACACGTAATAAAAATATTATTTCATTTGTATACACACTGAACGGCACACATATCAATGAAGTAAAATATATCAGGGACCTTGGGGTAACGATGGATGTCAAATTAAACTTTATCCAACACACTGATGAAATAATTAACAAAGCCAATAAAATGCTGGGATTTATAATTCGTATAGCAAAACCCTTCCACAACATAAACACTCTACAACATTTACACCTCATATATTCGCCCGCACTTGGAACACTGTACACCGATCTGGACTCCTTTATACCAAGCCCATATTGAAAGAATAGAAAGAATTCAAAAAAATTTTTTTAAACACTTAAATTATAAATTCAAATTACACTTCTCAAAATATACCGAATCCATTAAATTTCACAATTTCAAATCCCTCCAAACACGACGTCTAATTTTTGATCAAATCCTATTGTTTAAAATTCTAAACAATGGCCTGGACTCACCAGAACTTACCAATTTAATAAATTTTCATATTCCGTCAAGATCAACCCGGCAATCCGATTTATTTTATTTACCCTCTTGTAGAACAAACATTAGAAAAAACTCCCCAATTCCTCGTGTATGTGCACAATATAATACAAAATTTCACAGCATTGACATTTTTAGTAAAAACCTTAAGAAATATCGATACGAAGTAACGCGTACGATCGATTATTAATATGAGAATATATCGTGAGCATCTCCTATCCTTTTCCTATATTCCTCTTCCTCTCCTCTTCCTATAACCCAACATTAATTATAATATAATAAAACTTCATCTCCGATGTACTTTAGCATAAGAAACCTCTGTGGCTTGACTCCAGTTCAATTATATATTTATCACTGTATATGTATTATGTAAAAGCTGTTTGTTTCTTACAAATAAATAAATAAATAAATAAATTTAACGGTAAAACTCACGAGTTCGAAAGAGACGGAATACAAGAGGTTTGATGGATTCAGTAAATTAAATCAACACCCGGGTAGATAGAATAATTTATAAAAAGGGCCGGCTAGGTTACAGGAGCATATCTTGCGGTTGCTGGCGTTAACTGGACCTTTTTTTTAAAGACCGCTTGCAAGACTTACTTCGCTGTGTACGATATTCGGGCAATAGCGAAGTCCGCATTACATGGTTCCAGAAAACTGTATTGTATTTTTTTCTAGTGAATTATATTTTTTCCATCGAAAAGTTCCAAGTTTTATGGAGGTGTCCGTAAATATAATGTGCTGCTGCCGAAAATTTCCCACTCCTTCAACGCCAACTGTAATTTTAGAACCCTCTTTAGCTGTAAAATTAATGAATTTCGACGTAGTTACCTATCGCTTCTGTAGAAAAATCGTCCACAGTATTTTTTCTTGGTGGAAGTTGTTTATACTTCAAAATAATGCACCACCTCTCATAATTTTTTTTGTCTTCCCTTCACGTAAAATAAGCATCATTTGCTCAATGAAGAACGTTGAAATTATATTTTTTGAAGTAAAACTTCTTTACGCACGCTGGACACTTGGGGGTAAACTGGTGAATGCGTTACGAAAAGTGGTTATTGTTGTGAAAAATGACATGCGAACGGTAATCGATGCGAACGGTGATCAATTTCATTAAAAAAGGAAAACGAAGTGCAACTTTTGCCTAAAAAGACAAAAAAAACGCATGAGTGTGTACTACTGTGCAAAAAGCAACAAACCATATTGTCTGGAATGTCAATGTTAATGTCACCCCAATGTCATATGTTAACTAACTAACCATCACGCCGTTTCCCCGCAGGGGTAGGCAGAGAGGACGGACCGCCAAACAACTCGGTCTTGGCACACACTCTTTGCCTCACTCACATTCATACATCGTCTCATACATTCTCTTCTATTATTCTGACTTTTGACATGGCCCGACTCAAGTATCTGATTCACTTGATCGTGCCATGTCTTCCTCGGACGACCCCGACTTCTTCTACCATTCACATTTGCGTCGTATATTTTTCTTACACTACTTTCTTCGTTCATTCGCTCTACATGCCCAAACCATCGGAAAGTCCCTTTCTTAATCTTACACATCACGCTTACATCAGCCTTACATTCTTTGCGGATATCCACATTTCTCACACGATCATACATTGTTTTACCACACATACGCCTCAGGGATCTCATTTCAACAGCATTCAGTTTACTTTCATCCTTCCTCTGCCAGTTCCATACCTCACTGCCATACATCAGGGTAGGTACCAGGACTCCATTGTGGACTGCTAGCTTCGCTTCTTTTGACAGTTTTTTATTAGCGCCAACGGCATTTAGTCCTCCATTAATGGAGTTACCGGCATTCACCCTTCTTTCAATATCTCTATCAGCCTTCCCATCTCTCGTAAACATACTACCCAGATACACAAACTCATCCACCTGCTCCAAGTATTCATCATTCACAACTATATTGCATACTGTTTTCGTACTCTCTCTTTCAAACACCATGACTTTAGACTTACTTACATTCATCATTAACTCATTATTCATACATACTTCGTTCATCCTAGATACGAGAGACTGTAGATCTTCCATAGTGTTAGAAATCAGCACCGCATCATCAGCATACAACAGGCAACATACTTTCAGATTACTCAATTTCGCGCCCAATCCCACTTCTTTCAAATCTTGCATACAATTATCCATGTACAGATTGAATAACCATGGTGACATTACGCAGCCTTGCTTAACACCTTTTGTGATGTCAAACCACCCCGTAAAACCACCGTTCACTCTAACACATGCAACGCTTCCCTCGTACAGAGACGCAATTGCCTGTATGAGATTTGTATTCACTCCATACTTGGACAACACCTTCCATAGCTTTTTCCTGTCTACTCGGTCGTATGCTTTTTGTAGATCTACAAAGGCGCAGAAAAGTTTCTGGTTTTTCGCCAGAAACTTCTCAGTGAGCATACGCAAGGAGAAAATCTGGTCCATACATCCCCTTCCACTCATAAAGGCACCTTGCACATCCCATATTTTATCCTTTGTTTCCATTCTTACCCTTTCAATTAATATTCTTCCGTATAGCTTGCCGACGGAACTTAGCAGGCTAATAGCCCTATGATTCCCATATTCCATACGTGACCCTTTACCTTTGTATAATGGCATGATTACAGCCCTTCTCCAATCTAATTGCGTGTAACCCTCCTCTAAACGCTGGTTAAAAAGTTTGCACAACCATGTAAGAATAACATGGCTCCTTTAAAGTATTCGGCAGCAATATTGTCGAAACCAACAGCCTTACCATTCTTCATGCATTTTATCGATTTTTTAATTTCATCCACGCTGATTTTAGTAACATTCACTCCGTCATCGTTCATACCCGATTCACCGCTGGCCTCACTATCACCCGGGTTGCTTTCGAAGACTTCCTCAAAATATTTCATCCATCTCTCTTTTATTTCTTCCTCATTCGTCAACATTCTTCCATCTCTCGATTTTATCACTTTCAGGCTTCCGTTCTCTGAACCACTCCGGGACCTTTTGACCTCCTTCCAAAATAGTTTAATGTTTTCTTGGAAGTGTTTTGTCATTTTTATTCCCTCTTCCTCTTCCAGACGTTTCTTACGTTCTTTCACTCCAACACTTACTCTTTTCTTGCATCCCTTATATACTTCTTTCGCTCTATCTCTCTCTTCGCTAGAAGCAGTGCCAGCCGCTATCAGACATAACCACGCTTTCTTCTTCTCTGAGACCAATGCTTTGATCTCGTCATTCCACCATGCGTCACCTTTCTTCCTACCTTGCGTACTTATTCCACATACATCTTTAGCAGATTCACAAAGACTTACCTTAATGTGGTTCCATGTTTCATCAATGCTTAGACCACACATTTCCTTCTCATTCAATCTCATCTCTGCACAATTCTCATACTCACTTCTGACATTTGCGTTTTGCAGTTTTTCTACTTTGACTCTTGTTGGAGTTGATATCGTTTTCACTTTAGAGCGCCAGCCGCGAAAGAGGTTTACTCTCGACACCACCAGAAAGTGGTCAGTTTCAACCTCCGCCCCTCTGAAAACTCTTGTGTCCTCGGTAACGGCTCTCAACCTAGAGTCAATTACCACAAAGTCAATTATCGATCTTTCATTTCCCCTTTCCCACGTATATTGGTGGACACCTTTATGATTGAAAAAGGTATTCGATACAAACAGGTTCCACTCTAAACATACTTCAAGTATTCTGTTCCCATTGTCATTTGTTCTTTCATCCCCGAACTTACCTAAGGCTGAATCAAATCCGTCACGTCTAATTCCCACCCACCCATTCAAATCGCCCGCCATTATAATCCTTTCATTCAAATTTTTTAACCTCATTACGTCGTTCACACAAGTCCAAAAATCATCTTTCACTTCATCGCTTTCAGAATTAACAGGAGCATAGCAAATAACCAGAAATACCCTTGTCAAACCAATTTTGAATCGGATCCACATTATTCTCGGACTTACACACTCATATTGCAACATACATTCAACCATTCTGGGAGACAGTAGCGCTGCAACACCCTGACAAGCCCTCTCCGTATCTGGTCTCCCAGACCAGATGACGAGCCTATCGTTATGCTGCATTGTACCGCTCTCTTTTTTCATACTCTCTGTCACACAAAGTACATCCAAACATTTACTATCCATTGTATCGCATAATTCATTCATCTTTCTTTCCATCCCTCCTCTGATATTCCATGTACCAATTCGACATTGTTCACGTTTCGTCCTCCTCTTTGCGCTACCAAAGGGTTGGCGATGTGATGGGTAGCGAGCCTCATCGACACCTGTGTCGGCCATTCCCTTCCTCCAATAACTACATATAAAAACTACCTTAACCTCATAACAACACAGTTACACATATTCAAACCTACCTCTAATAAATATACAACTAATAAAAATAGTGAAAAAATCAAAACAAACAATTTACTGCACTAACAACTTAATTAACTAGCACTTCAGAAAAAAAAAAATAAGAAAAAATATATAATGTCTTATCACCCAAAATGTTTTTATATCATCGTAAAATGTTTATATTGTTGTTAAGTTCTTTTATCATTATGATCATGTCATATGTTCTTTTATAAATTAGTGAAGTTTTACTTTAGTACTGTGATCTAAAGCATACTCTTAAAAATAATTTAAAGTGCTTACCCACTTAAGGGCCTCCAAGTAACTGGAGTAATTATAATCAGTTTTAAATATTTTAGATACTATAATAGTGTTCAATGAGATGGCGAAGAGTTAGTATAAGAGAGATAATATATATAAATTAAACAAAGTAAAAAAATTGTTTAATTTATCTATAATGTTTATAGTGTGTATAATTTATGTATAATAGTATGTATAATTTATGTATAATTGTTTAATATTACCACAAAGTTAAAGCTACATTCAAAAGGATAATATATATATATATATATATTTTGTAAGATATCGTGAGCTTTCCAAAAAAGTAATTAATATAAAAGGACATTATAACCTCAAATTCACTTTGGTTGCAACATACTCAAATGGGTAAACTGTGAAAACACCGCCAAATGCCGCTACACTTTAAATATGCATACATTTTGAAAAGTAAACTAATTTCAAACATAATTACCACAAGAAACGTCGGTTTCAGTCGTGATAAACGGAAAAATTTGCATTTAAAAAACGATTTTCATTCAAAGTTAAAAATTGACCTGTTGACATTTGCGAAGTTTCGTATCAAACTAAATACGCATGAATTACTTAATTTACCTAATCTAGGAACCTAATAACCTATTTTGTATACGTAAATAGTTGTTTTCTTGTAGTAATTGCTGAAATGAAGTGTGGTTTCCAGTGGCGGACTAAGCCCGTCAGAGGCCCGGGGCGGGAAAGCTGAATGAGGCCCCCCCCCCCCTAGTAAAAAATTCTAAAAAAATTCAAGAAAGTTTTAAACATTTCGGATGTTGAATTCATCTTCAGAAAAACTTTGAACGCATTTTTGTCGAAAATACGTTTTTCAACATGGTTGACAACATACTAGAAAAACTATACATCCGATTTGCATGCACCAAGTCTTAAGGCACCGCATCCACGCTCAAAAATAAGAAGATGGAGAGATATGTAATTACGAATGTATTTAAGCAATTAAATCGATGCGAAAATTGTGAAAATGTTTAATGAAACACGATTCGTTTAAAATGGAGCAAAAATCTAGTAAAAGGTGTCTTAAGTATCATTTAAAGATACATTGTGTATTTTTTCACAACTATAACTTGTAAAATTTTTTTATTTTTTTTTAATGTTCTTTATTCAGTAAAGTTTATACAATATTACAGAAAATGGGTAATTTTTTGGCCATCACACTAGGCACATGCCCGTGTTGTAGTGGCCAATTTTATGTTAAGTATAAAATAAGTTGAATGAAAAACAGAATAATATAAAAATAAAATAAAATAATTTATACAGCTAAAACAAGTATGAAGTATAAAGAAATTAAAAATAATACAAAATATCTACATACGTTTAAGATATATGAATATAAAAATAAGTATGGAAAACAGAAAAATTAAAATAATATAAAAAGTATATGAAAGAAGATACGTATTATTGAATTAAAAATAATACAAGGAGCATGTATCAAAAAAAAAATACAAGTAGGTACATTTGTGTAATTAAAAAACAATTAAAATATAATAAAAATACAAGTACATTAAGTACAAGTGTATTTGTACAAAAACAGAAATATAATATAAAATCAAAGAAAGTACTATTTGGTAAGAAAGTATGGATAAGTTATATCTTGATGAGTGATTTGCATGTGCGTGTTATGGTAACATAGGTATTGTTAGCAATAATAAAACGCTAAGTTAATATTTATGATGAAATATATTGTCTCCACGTTAATTGACAATAACAACATTCAAGAATCAGCAAGATTATATTCCGTGTTCCGCCATTTGTAAATCCAGCCGTTGGCTGTCCGTGTTGTTGGTTTGGTAGTACTCTCCTTTACCGGCCGCTGTAGACGGTGTAGTCTCCACGTTGGCCGCCAGAGGCGATAGCAGTACCTCTGGAGCCGTAAACGTGTGAAGCGGCAATATTCAAACATGCTGCTAACACGGCCATACTGACCACTGCTTTGACCTCAAAGCAGGAAGCTAAAAGAAAAGAATAAAAAAAAAATATTACAGGGATTGAAATTTTTTTCAACCCCAAAATGGTACTGACAAACAGATTACCCTGCTCGCCTTTCCTGACCATTGCAGAAATTTGTTCACCCGGTCAATTCCTCATATTTTCATATGCGACCATCACTCTGTGAGTGCTGCGATTGGGTCTCTTACCCACCACGTCAAAACCATCGTTCGGCAAGACTTCTACCACCTTATTAGGCAAACTCCGAAACCGACCTTTCAACTTTCTGTACCCCGGATTTCCCCCAGAAATCCGTATCAAAACTGTATCGCCAACGCGATACGAAGGTTTAATTAACCGTTTCGCATTGAATCGTTTCATCTGCCGCATTTGATCTGCATCAAAAAGCATGAATCGGTTCGAGTTGAACCGTTTCATCTACCGCCTTTGATATTTATCAAACGAACCCGTGCCTCAGCACGTAAGACCATAAGGTCCTGCTACTCACCAATCTGTGAGTTTATGAATCGGTTCGAGATGAACCGTTTCATCTGCCGCCTTTGATATTCATCAAAAGAACCCGTGCCTCAGCACGTAAGACCATAAGGTCCTGCTACTCACCAACCTGTGAGTTTATGAATCGGTTCGAGATGAACCGTTTCATTTGCCGCTTTTGATATTCATCAAAAGAACCCGTGCCTCAGCACGTACGACCATAAGGTCCTGCTACTCACCAACCTGTGAGTTTATGAATCGGTTCGAGATGAACCGTTTCATTTGCCGCTTTTGATATTCATCAAAAGCACCCGTGTTTCAGCACGTACGACCATAAGGTCCTGCCACTCACCAACCTGTGAGTTTATGAATCGGTTCGAGATGAACCGTTTCATCTGCCGCTTTTGATATTCATCAAAAGCACCCGTGTCTCAGCACGTATGACCATAAGGTCCTGCCACTCATCAACCTGTGAGTTTATGAATCGGTTCAAGATGAACCGTTTCATCTGCCGCTTTTGATATTCATCAAAAGCACCCGTGGCTCAGCACGTATGACCATAAGGTCCTGCCACTCACCAACCTGTGAGTTTATGAATCGGTTCGAGATGAACCGTTTCATCTGCCGCTTTTGATATTCATCAAAAGCACCCGTGGCACCCCAAAAAGGTACGCCATCGCCAAAATTGTCATGATGACAACTTTCGTGCTTGTTTCTGCCTCTGCCTCTAATCGGCAGTTTTTTTCATGAAGCCATCCTGGAGAGTAATAACACGCAGCATTCCGTCCACGCTCTTCACGAAAGATCATAGTAAATTGATCTACCTGCTCAACGCAACTGCAAAAGACATCTCCATTTTCTAAAAACCCCGGGCTCACATATCACATCGCCCAGTATCTCATTTTCCAACCAACATTTAAAATAGTTTTTCACATATTTTGTGATAACATTCCTCTTCCATGGAAACCAGTATTTGTCCCGGACGGCAGCCAGTGTTTGATTAACACCTCGATGTCCAATCTCATCATGAAGAATCCAAAGAACGCCACACCTGACATTTCTAGGGGTTCACCATTTAGAATATCTTCGAACCATTCAACATCGAATCATTTTGATTATCTCCGAATCATTTCAAACCACTTTGAATCATTTCAATTAATTCCAAACCATTTCAAATATCTTCGAACCATAATAGGTACTAGGTTTTGACACAGACAGTCGGCATAATTGTAATTCAACATGATTACAACTTCTTTTCGCCATACATAAACGGGCTTTAATTTTCGCAAACATATTTCCTTTTAGTTATTGCAATAGGGCATCTGCGATGTCCATACTCAAAAGCAAATCACCATATTGATCCGGTTTTGTCAGCTAGACGGCTACCAAGATCAGATTTCGTCATCGCCGCGTAAACTTTCAGCATCGTAATTTTGAAACATTTTGAAGTTCCGAATATTTCACCAATTGCCATCAAAAGATCATATGATCATATCCATCTGCTATCTTCTGGCCCTGAAGTCAGCTTTCCTCAGATTACGCGCGTAGCACAATGCTGGCGACTTTATTTGACAGTCCTTTGTCGACATTTTTGACAAATGTCTTCGATCATCAAATTAGGCTCACGATGATAAACACGAAAGGGGAAGGTCTTTTGACGAATCCATTGAACCACAAATGAGTTTTCAAGCACCAAATTAAAAATTTCAATGCGTCCTTTCACTCCTTTCGGCGGAAACACGATCCACGCATTCCTCCGACATCACAATAATACATCTGTCGTCACTGTAATTACGCGACATTTTTACGTAAATTCACAACAGAAGTCCAATTATTTCACATATATTCAGAAGTCCGATACACAGATTGTCACTAAATACAATAATTTCACATATATTCAGAAGTCCGACACACAGATTTTAATCATCGGCATCAAACATCAAAAACGTAAACAAACTCGAGAGACGCCGTGATGGCCGCCGTTTGCATACAAAACACGAGTTTTTGTCAGGTGAACGAAACAAAAGCCAATGGACACTTGCTTTTACGAATCCCACTTCTGATGTTAGCAATAATAAAACGCTAAGTTAATATTTATGATGAAATATATTGTCTCCACGTTAATTGACAATAACAACATTCAAGAATCAGCAAGATTATATTCCGTGTTCCGCCATTTGTAAATCCAGCCGTTGGCTGTCCGTGTTGTTGGTTTGGTAGTACTCTCCTTTACCGGCCGCTGTAGACGGTGTAGTCTCCACGTTGGCCGCCAGAGGCGATAGCAGTACCTCTGGAGCCGTAAACGTGTGAAGCGGCAATATTCAAACATGCTGCTAACAGTATATAGATATATATATCAGCAATTTTTGTGTAAATCCTCGTTTGAGCTAAGGCTAAAAATATATACTCAAATATGGAATTATTGTCACAATATTTTTCGTAATAAATACTTGAGTATAAGAAACATGTCAGTGGTGTTAAACATTTTTTAATGATGAATATGAAAGAGGAATATATTGTTCTGTAATATACAAGTTATTTAAATTATTTACTGGTGGTATAGGTTCATATGTTCCTTAAAGAAATTTCGCCCCTTTTCAGATATCCATTTATGCACACCGGTTGCAAAGTGAGTAAGTGTTTTTGATGTTTTGATGTCGTTATTTAACGTGTTGAATATTTTGGGTGCGATGTATGAGAACTGCCTTTGTGTAAAAGTGGTTTTTGTTACAGGAATTTTGCATTTTCCATGCTTTGAGTAGCGTGTATGTATGTCCGTTTGCGTAGAGTTTATCAATCCATTTTTCCAGATATGGATAAGAGCTATCTTGATATACAGTTGGCGAATGTCAAGGACTGTGAGTTTCTTGAAAAGTGGCTCTGATGGATGAGAGGGGGAACATTTGAAGATGACCCTTAGCAAAAGTTTTTGAACGGTCACTAGAGGGTAGAGGATGGATGCTGCACAACCTCCCCATCCTATAATGCCATACGTTGCTATCGATTGAAATAGAGCAAAATATACAGTTCTTAGAGTGTTTATATCAAGGATTGATCGTAGAGAATAAAAAATATGGCATAACTTACGGAGTCTCTTAGTTATGGAGTTAATATGGGCCTCCCAGCGTAATTGATTATCTATAATGACACCTAGGTATTTTATTTCATTTGATGGTTTAAGATTTGGGCATGAGCAGCTATTATTGGGTGATAGTGGAGATGTGTCTAGGTTTTGTGAGCACGTGTGAATGATTAATTAAGGAAGGTTTACTGGGAGTGTGAATTTACGGATTGAAAAGTGTATGCATTGTGTTTTTTGTACATTTAGGGTGAGGAGGTTGGAGTCTAGCCATTTTTTTAATTTTGTTAAGACCATAATTTGCCTTCTCTATTGATGTCTTCCATGTTTTGCTAGTGAATATGATAACCGTCTCATCGGCGAAAGATATTATATTGCCATCAATGTCCAGTTTCAATAGGGAGTTCACATATATGAGAAATAGGAGCGGACCTAGAACACTTCCTTGGGGCACACCGTAGGAAATAGGTAGACATTTACTTCTATATGCTCGATTTGAGTGAAGGACAGTTGTTTGCGATCTTTGTGTAAGGTAACTTCTAAACCATTTTAGGGCAGTACCTTCTATCCCAATCTGTTACAGTTTTTTTAGGAGAATGTGATGTGAAATAGTATCAAAAGCTTTAGATAAGTCTAGAAAGACAGCAAGAGGTTTATTACCCTTATCAAGGTTATCGGATATCAGTTTCGTGAAGGTTGCAATTGCATCATCAGTACTACGGTTTTTGCGAAAGCCATACTGGTTATTTGAAAGGATTTTATTTTCCTCAAGGAACTTAATCAGTTTTAGTTTTACTACTTTTTCAATGATTTTGGAGATTGTACTCAGTAGAGATATTGGCCTGTAACTATTTAGGGAAGATCTGTCACCTGATTTGTAAATAGGGATGATTGAGGCATGTTTAAGAGAGTTTGGGAATATACCGGATTGGAAGCTAAGATTTATAATATGCTCTAGAGGCTTGGCTATAAGCATTTTTAAATTTTTTGTAAGTTTAGTAGAGATTTCATCTATTCCTGTTGAGTGAGTATTTTTTAAAGTTGATATGATTTCTATAATTTCTAATTCTGTAGTGGGGGTGAAAAGGAAGGGACTATACCTCATGTGAGTCAGCGATATTTCGTTTGCAAGTTCATGTTCCGAAACACTATTTCTTGTCAAAATATGATTGGAAAGGTTAGAACCAATTGTGGTGAAAAACTCATTGAAATGATCTGCGATTTTTTCAGATTCATTACCTGTGTTTGTTAGTAAATGACCGTCAACGTTAATCTTGTTTATGGGTGTTGTCGTTACTTTAGTGTAAGATATGTCTTTAATGATATTCCATTTTTTTTGTCATTCTCTGCGTTATTTATTTGTTTTTTATAGTAATCTTCTCTGGCCTTTAAAGTAACAACTGAAACAAACGTGTTTATAATAATTTTCGGAGCAAATTTTGCGATTTTTTTCCATCGAGGGAATTTCATATAACTTGCGTTTCGGCGTGGAACGCGTCTAGATATTATCTTCAAAAATAAAATTCATTTTAAGAGCTTAAAAACTTCAAATGTTTAAGAGAGATAGCGGCGTTAAATTCGGGTAGCGGCGGCTTAAACTGTTAGAAAATCGTCACTATGGCACCACATAGGGATTTTTTTTTATAAAGGGCCGCCTTCTATTTTTTTAAGAACGCTGAAAATTTTCCATAAAAAATCGAATATAAAATTCGCTGGTCCGACATTTTTTCTTTTTTTCAGATATGAAAAGTCCCCTACGTGGTGCCATAGACACTGGATTTTCGAACAATTTAAGAGTAAAAATGTAAAAAAAAAAATTATGATTTTTTTTACAGTGTCCTGGTGCCTTAAGGCGCCGTATCCCCTTAATAAAGATGGAGAGATATGTAATTACGAATGTTGGAGAGAGTTTGCTAATATTTAAAATTAAAGCGAAAATGGTTAAATTGTGTTAATAAAACACGACTCGTTTAAAATAGAGAGAAAAGCTTGTAGGTACTCAGTATAGGCTGGTAGTCGAGTGAAGAAAAAAACGATGTTGCGTGATGAAAAACCTTTAATGAGTTCCCACAATAATTGAAAACACACAAACACGATATTGAATAGTATTACTACGAAGTTTCACACTCGGTCAAGGTCGATCGCGGATAGAGGAGGCGAGCTGCGGTAATGCTGAATTACTACCACGTCGGCTGTTGCTGGGCGCTCTTATATAGCCCGACGAGTGGAGCATTGGCAGTAAATCAACACTCGCCTGGTTTCTAGAAAGAGCCGGAACTGTGCATTGTAAGCGTACAATGATTCGAACCTTTTCTGGAACGCGCGTGGTAAGTAGGTTCGCGGCTTTGTTCCAATGAACTAGGCAGCTACCGCTCAGTCACGTACCGTCCGTGGCAGACGGCTGACGGGAACACTCTAGTAGTTTCGCTTGCATTGATTTGAACAAGGCGCCGGTCTCTCGAAACATCGATAAGTTTCGGGGCAATCCCAATGCGTGGGATAGCAATGCTGGTTGCTACAGGACTCCCTCCCCAGACAACGCAGACATGGCTGCGGTGAAAGGAGGAATGGTCAGATGCCGAGGTGGTCGGGAAATCGAACACGCCTTCCAGAACGAGTGGTTGCGTGTGTCCGATCGTGACTGTTATCGAACAACGGAAGGGTTGGTTGTGATGTGGCGGCTGGTGCGTCTGATGCGGTTTGCGAGTGTGATGCAAATCTTTCAAGATCTTGAGCAATGTATGCTGGTTTGAGGCGGTCGATGCTCACGGTGATTTCCTTCCCTTTTACTAGTATGGTATATGTTCGTTCGTGCCGACGAACGACTTGATGAGGGCCGCTGTAGGGTTGTTGAAGCGGGCTCTTGACGGTGTCATCCCTCAGAAAGACGTGAGAAGCTGTGGGAAGATTTTGGAAGACAAAATGATGTCCATCACCATGGCGGGTACCTTCAACTGGTCTCAGCTCGTTGAAATGTTTCCGTAGTTCCTTAAGAAAGATTCCGGTGTCGTCGTTGACATTAGGTCGTGCTGTACATAGGAATTCGCCGGGTAAGCGGAGCGGCTCGCCGTATACTAGCTCGGCTGAGGTTGTAGCGAGATCGTCTCTCCAAGCTGCTCTGATTCCCATGAGTACGGTGGGAAGTGTTTCCGTCCAACGGTTATTCTGATGGCACTTGATCGCTGCCTTTAGTTGACGATGAAATCGTTCCACCATGCCATTTGCTGCGGGGTGGTATGCAGTTGTATGGATTTGCGTCGTGCCTGCCAGGCAATTTAATTGTCTGAACAGCCTTGACTCAAATTGTCTCCCTTGGTCCGTAGTAATGCGGAGTGGAGTGCCGAATCTTGTAATCCAGCCCTTATAGAAAGCGCGCGCCACTGTTTCAGCCTCTTGGTCTGGGATCGGGAATGCCTCTGGCCATCTTGTGAATCTGTCGACGCACGTGAGGCAGTATCGGCATCCTTCTGAAGAAGGCATGACGATTATGTCGATGTGGACGTGCTCGAATCTACCGGAGGGCCTGGGAAAGGCTCCCAGGGGTGCTGACACGTGTCGTGTCACCTTGCTTCGTTGGCATTGGAGGCAATTGCGTGCGAGCTTAATGGTCTCGGCTTTGATGGCCGGCCAGACATAACGTTGAGTTATAAGCTTGACCGTGGCCTTGATTCCAGGGTGAGCCAGCTGATGGACCGCATTGAATGCCGCAGGTCTAAACTTCTTCGTGACGAAGGGTCTGGCTATGGTAGTTGAGACGTCACAGTAGAGATGCGCGTCAGTACCCGGAATATTGATTTTCTTAAGTTGTAGGCTAGAACTTCCCTGCAAGTGTTGTTTCAGTTCAGGGTCGCACATCTGGTCAGCTGCCAGCGCTGCGAAGTCCAGAGGAGTGTCTATCGTCTCGACCCTGGAGAGAGCATCCGCGACGATGTTGATGTTGGGTTGCTGGTTGCTGGTCATGGGTTGCTGGTTGCTGGTCATTGGTTGCTGGCTGCTGGTCATTGGTTGCTGGTTGCCCATGTCCTCAGATGCTCCGCTCGTGAGAGACATGATGATGATTGCTGTGCGAAATTCACCAAAGAGTTTATTTCGTGCGCGACGTGCTCGCTGTGGTCGTATTTGCACGCGTCGTGCTCACTGTAGAATTGTCCGTGCACGTCGAAGGTCACCGATGTAGGTGTGGTGTTTGTAGATCACGTCGGGGTCACCAATGTAGGTACTCAGTATAGGCTGGTAGTCGAGTGAAGAAAAAAACGAGGTTGCGTGATGAAAAACCTTTAATGAGTTCCCACAATAATTGAAAACACACAAACACGATATTGAATAGTATTACTACGAAGTTTCACACTCGGTCAAGGTCGATCGCGGATAGAGGAGGCGAGCTGCGGTAATGCTGAATTACTACCACGTCGGCTGTTGCTGGGCGCTCTTATATAGCCCGACGAGTGGAGCATTGGTAGTAAATCAACACTCGCCTGGTTTCTAGAAAGAGCCGGAACTGTGCATTGTAAGCGTACAATGATTCGAACCTTTTCTGGAACGCGCGTGGTAAGTAGGTTCGCGGCTTTGTTCCAATGAACTAGGCAGCTACCGCTCAGTCACGTACCGTCCGTGGCAGACGGCTGACGGGAACACTCTAGTAGTTTCGCTTGCATTGATTTGAACAAGGCGCCGGTCTCTCGAAACATCGATAAGTTTCGGGGCAATCCCAATGCGTGGGATAGCAATGCTGGTTGCTACAAGCTCTTGGGGGCTATCTAAAACAGCATTTAAAGAAACACTGTGAATTTTTCCAAACATATAACTTGTAAAATAACTGAATCAGACGTGTTTATAATAATTTTCGGAGCATACTTTGCGATTTTTTTCTATCGAGGGAATTTCATATAATTTGCGTTTTGGCATGGGAAATGTATAGATATTATCTTCCAAAATAACATATACTTTTTTAAAAGCTTTAAAACTTCAAATGTTTAAGGAGGATATGTAAGAAATCGGTGGTAATACGGGTAGCGGCGCGCGGCATAAAGCCTTGTTTAGGATTTGATTAAGGAAACATAGAGGCGTTTGGAGGCCTTCGGGGACCAGACCTTCCGCCTCCCCGTTAGTCCGCCACTGAATCTTTTTAATTACTTACCTATTTCATTACTATCTATATTAACTAGAACTAAAACTGTATAGACATTATAAAGATTAGTATTAGTAATTTTATTTTAAAAAATTGTAAATTATCGGTTCGGGCTGTATTTATTTATTCCTATTTTATCTGTATGGGATGGTGTTTGTATGGGACCTCCCGACTCCAAATCACCTCTTAGATAGGTTGTAAGCATATTTTAAGGGCATAAGCTCACTAAAAAAAAATCACTTTTTTATTTCATTTTCCTAAATATGAATTTGTTAATAATGCTTTCACCAAATATTGTAAAGAAATTCGTAAAATTGACGGAGTTACAGCATTTTATGTGAAACCGTTTTAAACAGTTTGTGTGTTGAATTATCCTTCAGCAAAACGTTGAACGCGTTTTTATCAAAACTACGTTTTTCATACTGGTTGACAACACATTAGAAAAAATTATACATCTGATTTGCATACCCCATGCACCAAGTCTTAGACTGTTCGAAAATCCAGTCACTATAAGACGTATAGGCAATTACGTAGGGGGCCCCGCATTGGGTAGGGGCCCCTAAGGTAAAGGGGCCCCAAGACGTGCATTGCCTAGGCCCCCCCCCCCCTGTTTAAGCTGGCCCTGGCAGGGCCATATGGTCCATAAGGCAGTGTAGGCCACTGCCAACGGGCCCCGCATCAGGTAGGGGCCCTGAGACGTGCATTGCCTAGGGGCCTCGACATGATTAAGCCAGCCTTGGCAGGGCCCTTTTGTCCATAAGACAGTGTAGGCCTCTGCCTAGGGGCTCCGCATCGGGTAGCGTATTCCCAAACCCTAACGCGTTTCAGTCGCTCTACTGACTGAAATGCGTTAGGGTTTGGAATGCATAAATCACCTTCCACACACTACCGCGTTTCAGTCGCTCTACCGACTGAAACGCGTTAGGGATTGGAATCCATAAATCACCTTCCAAACACTACCGCGCTTCAGTCGCCTTCGCGCTCTGTTGCTCTCTGTTTCTGTGAGGGTGACGAACGTAATTATAGAAGGGTAAGCAGAGAGGATGGACCGCGTTTTTTTTTAACTTAAAAAAAAAATAGTCACATTTACTCTAACTTCCTCATCTTCTTGTAACTGTAAACTTCACCCGCCATAACACAGGGTCTTCCCTAGCATGGAGGGTGAAATATCATAAAAAAACTATATGTACTTTCGATTTTCCATGTATTAAATAAATAAATAACTTACAAGCCTATACCTACTGGTTCAGTTACCCAACCCAACATACCAAAATACCATCAGATAGTTTCACCGCAGGGGTAGGCAGAGAGGATGGACCGCCAAACAACTCGGTCACATTGCTTGGTTCAATCACATTCATACATACAAGATCAGGTACCTATACCTAATATTTTAGTTTTGACAACGGACTTATGTCTATTCTATTAGAGTAAAAGAAGTGACCGAAAACGCATTGATTTTTGTTGTATCTTTCAATATCCTTAATAAAATCTATTTTATTGATATTGAAAGATACATTATTACTCCAATATGGCTTCTTATGTTTAGCAATATTTCCCATTATGTAGGTACGTGAGATTTATGAAATACATAATTCAAAATAATTATAGACTGGGTTTAATAAAGATTACTAAATTAGACATAATAAGGATTCCTATATAACTGAAACGCGGTAGGGATTGTTATGAATAAATCACCTTACAAATCCTATACTGATTCAGTCGCCTACGCGCTACGTTGCTCTATCGGTTTCTGTGAGGGTAACGACCGTAATTATAAGAGAAGTTTTTGATAATTATAATTAAATGTGTACAATATTTGCATTTTATTCCCAAATATAATTCCTATCTGTTCTAATCTTTATCATTATGTGTATATAATATGTACCTACATATTATCATTATGTGTATATATGTACCTACCTATTACTTTTAAATTAGAATGCTAAACAAGCAGCAGTTAATCTTATGTTTAAATGGATATTTTATTTTATTCTATTTCTTCTCCTTGTTATTCATACTTATACAAAATATGTAAGTAGGCTTATGCAATGCAAACACCAGTTAAAAGTACATTTACCTATTATTATAATATTATTTTAATACTAGACTAATCAAACAACAGTAATAATTATGTATAAATTGTTTGATTTATTTTATTGTTTCTCTTCTCTTTCTAGTTCTCATTTATTCAAAATGTGTACGTAGGACTATAATTTGAAATGCAAACACCAGATACCTTTATGTTTTAATCATTTACTTTTCAGTATACTTATATATTACTTATATGATAATTTAAATAACTATGCTAAACAAACCACGGTTATCTTTTTTGTATTAATTGGTTATTTAATTTATTAGTATTATTATATATATTTTTTTAATTCTTTTTCTTCTCTTTTTTTCTTATTTTATATAACCCATGTGTGTAGGACTATGATTTGCAATGCTTACACAAATAAACTGTATGATTTAATCATCTGTTATTAAGTACCTACCTAAGTAATTAATATTATTAAAAAAAACTACGCTTAACAAAGAACAGTTACTATGTTTTAATCTTTTATTTTATTTTTTTTATATTTTTATATTATTTACAGACCATGTTCCAAATATGTTAATACTCATCCTAATTTGACTGTCCTAAAACAAAAATCCTCCTAGTTGGGCAGTCAAAACATTTCTTAAATAATGTATATAAATGTATAATTTTTTACTATCTAATATATATATAAAAAAATAAAACTTGCATTTTATTCCCGAAAGGTTATATACCCATTGTGGGATCTTTAATAGTACAGTGACAGTACGTGTAGACGATGTAGACATGTAATTAAAACTAGCAATAAATATTTCGCCATTTACTGCCTGCTCATTGCTTCAGTGACATTCATTCACTATCACATTTACTTACAAGCCTATTTCAGTTACCCCAACATACCATAATACCATCAGATAGTTTCACCGCAGGGGTAGGCAGAGAGGATGGACCGCCAAACAATTCGGTCACATTGCTTGGTTCAATCACATTCATACATACAAGATTAGGCACCTATACCTAATATTTTAGTTATATGACTGAAATGTATGTATGTTTTTAAATGCTTACATTGCAAAATCAAATGCAACTATTACAAAAGCTTTTTTTATGATTTGATAAAATGTATCGTATTATTTGAAGGAGAAATAAATTATCACATGATTCAAGAGTCTTATTAGATTATTAAATCAAAAATAATTAAATTTATTTCAAATGTTCTCGATTTCAATGAGGCTAATTACTGTATAATTTATCATTAACGAGTACTCGCCACAGTTTTTATTTGTGATTTGTTAGTTTGAACTTACCTCTGTTTAATCACACGTTCAAATGTTATAATGCGGTGAGTCAATATTAAAGTGAAATCGTTAAAATGGTTTGTTTTATTTACAAGCAGAGTACCTAACAGAGTTGTTTAACGGTCCGCCCTCTCTGACTACCCCTGCGGTGAAATTATCTAGTAAGCATGGGCTTGTAAGTAAGTGTGACAGTGAATGAATGTCACTGAAGCAAGGAGCAGGCAGTTAATGACGAAATATTTATTGCTAGTTTTAATTACATGTCTACATCGTCTACACGTACTGTCACTGTACTATTAAAGATCCCACAATGGGTATATAACCTTTCGGGAATAAAATGCAAGTTTTATTTTTTTATATATATATTAGATAGTAAAAAATTATACATTTATATACATTATTTAAGAAATGTTTTGACTGCCCAACTAGGAGGATTTTTGTTTTAGGACAGTCAAATTAGGATGAGTATTAACATATTTGGAACATGGTCTGTAAATAATATAAAAATATAAAAAAAATAAAATAAAAGATTAAAACATAGTAACTGTTCTTTGTTAAGCGTAGTTTTTTTTTTAATAATATTAATTACTTAGGTAGGTACTTAATAACAGATGATTAAATCATACAGTTTATTTGTGTAAGCATTGCAAATCATAGTCCTACACACATGGGTTATATAAAATAAGAAAAAAAGAGAAGAAAAAGAATTAAAAAAATATATATAATAATACTAATAAATTAAATAACCAATTAATACAAAAAAGATAACCGTGGTTTGTTTAGCATAGTTATTTAAATTATCATATAAGTAATATATAAGTATACTGAAAAGTAAATGATTAAAACATAAAGGTATCTGGTGTTTGCATTTCAAATTATAGTCCTACGTACACATTTTGAATAAATGAGAACTAGAAAGAGAAGAGAAACAATAAAATAAATCAAACAATTTATACATAATTATTACTGTTGTTTGATTAGTCTAGTATTAAAATAATATTATAATAATAGGTAAATGTACTTGTTAAAAAAGTGAAGGCTACCGACATCTGTGGTCAATTAATTCAGCTTACTATGTTTCACCCAAATGGTGTGAGTCCTTGCTTATGGATGATTATCAGGATATTGATCGATATTGTAGATTTTCGTTTTATCTTCTAGTCTCCCACTCCACAATGACTAGTTGTTTTGTAGATGATTTTTGTAGGATAGATTTTACGCTTTAAAAAGGCTCGCATTATGTGTTTTTATGTTCTTTCTCGAAATAAACTCAAAACCAAGCTCATAAGTCGGGGCTAGTGTAACAGTTGTTATTCTTACCGTTTTGTTTCTTATAAATTGTCCATGTTCAATAAGTTGAAATAAAAGTGAAAAAGTTTGTAAATAGAACGAGATTTTATTTAAAAGGATCACTCCAGATTTTAACATTTGATCCTTCCACCGGATTACAATCAGGAGATTGTATATATAAATAAAAAACAAGGAACCAGCAGCCAAAAAATACAAAATTGATTGAACCTGGAAATCATTAAGGAAAGTGGACCACATAGCAATTCTGAGATAAGTATTCAGTGTCTTCCTATCACATCTATCTTATGTTTATTCAGACCTCATGTATTTAAACGAGATTTATCTTAAATAGAGTCATTATTATAAATAAAATCACTACCCACTTGAGAATAATAATATAATATTACTTGAATAGTGTTCTTAAATAGTATTGTCAAGATTGTCATTGGTATTCTTTCAAACGGGTGCTTTGCTCAAATAAAATAATTGTCAAGCGATATTAACAAAATATAATCAAAAATGGAAAATATAAAATCATTAATAAGCAAACGTGGCGTGATTAAGGGAAAATTGACTAGGTTCGCAGATTCATTAAATGCATTGTCGGTAAATGAAATTAAATTAAGATATGATCGGGTGAAATCATTGCTAGATGAATTCGAAGCAGTTCAACTGAAAATTGAAATGTTACCGGATTCAGACGAAATTGAAAATTATAGTCAACGAGAAGCTTTCGAAAACCAATATTTCTCAGTTTTGGCAACGGCCAAAGGCGCGATCGAATCCGTTGATCAAAGTAAGGTGGAAATAAAACTACCCACCCTTCAATTGCAGGAATTTCATGGAGATCAGAGAAATTGGGTTAATTTCGTCGAAACCTTCAAGACTTTAGTCCATAATAACAATACTTTAAGCAATGTGCAAAAATTCTTTTACTTGCAATCCACCTTAAAGGGAAACGCATTGAAAATAATTGCTAATCTAGAAGTTTCCGAATTAAATTACCTTTCCGCTTGGGAATTGTTAAATGAACGATATGCAAATTTAAGAACTACCGCGCATAAACACATCCAATCTCTATTTCAATTAAAAGACATGAAACAAGAAGAGCCTGTAGCATTGAGGTATTTAATTGATGAAACAAACGTTAGTTTAAAGGCATTACAAAATATCGGGATCAAGGTAGATCAATGGGATCCGTTGATTATTTATATAATATCAAATAAATTAGACGCATCTACCCGAAAAAATTGGGAGCAATATACATTGCAAGACGAATTACCTACGTTAAAGGAATTCTTAAAATGTTTATCTGCTAGGGCACAAGTATTGGAACTTATGAACGCTTCTGAGAAAAAGATTTCTAGCTTACATAAAACACAAATAAGCAACAATAATTACAAAAAAGATTCATCAGTATTTTTAGCGGTAAAGGCTAACAACTGCATTTATTGTAACGAGAAAGGTCACCAAATTTATTATTGCAAAAAATTTATAAAATTGAAATTACATGAGAGGATTGATGCTACGAAATCAATCCAAGCATGTTTTAAATGTTTAAAGGTGGGTCACCATGCACAGAGTTGCAAGGCAAACCTTTCTTGCAGGCGCTGTGGCAAGGATAACCACAACACCTTGCTACACAATGAGGTACCTCTGCGGGAGGCCTCCAATATGGATGCTGATAACGAGGTTTCAGTATCAAATTTTTCTGCATCGGATAAAGCAGAAAAAATAATATTATTGTCAACTGCCAACATAGGAGTTGTGGGTAGTAACAATAAGATTTTTAAAGCCCGTGTTCTGATTGATTCAGGGGCCCAGCCAAATTTTATGAGAGCTGAATTTGCTAATAAATTAAATTTACCATGTGAATTGATAAACAAACCTGTCTCTGGGATCCATAATAATATCACACACATAAAAAAGAGAATTTCAGTGGAGATGACTTCGCTTAATACTGATTATAAACGCGAAATATCATGTCTGATTTTACAGGAGATTACAACAAACTTACCACAAGTGACAATGGAGAAAAAAGTCTTCAAGCTACCACGAGGATTGGAGCTAGCTGACCCGAACTTCAATATAGCTGCACCCATCGACATCCTGTTGGGCGCGGAAAGTTTTTGGGAAATCCTAACCAACGATAGATTGAAACTCGAGTCGGGACCAACACTTCAACGTACGCAACTGGGATGGATCATATCAGGACCGATCAACATGTACCCCAAGTAAAGGCCTGTATCAGATTTTTGTAGTTTATCTATAAATAAAATAAGTCATCAAATAGAAAAATTTTGGAAATTGGAGGAGATTAATCCCACTAAGATTCTAAATCATGAAGAAAAGGCTTGTGAAGCCAGTTTCGCTAGTACTCATACCAGACAAGACGACGGTAGATACGTAGTAAGTTTACCGCGTCGAGCATGCATTGATCAGCTGGGAAGTTCATTGCTCACTGCTGAAAAAAGATTTAAAAATTTAGAGAGAAAATTTGTGTCGAATCCCGAATTGAAGACACAATATATACAATTCATGCGTGAATATGAGGAATTGGGTCATATGGAGGTGTGTGACCAGTCAAAGGGGGATCGTGAATCCTATTTTTTACCTCATCACGCTGTAATAAAAGAATCAAGCACTACTACTAAAGTGAGGGTCGTTTTTGACGGCTCCGCCAAAACTTCAAATGGAATTTCTCTCAATGACGCCTTGATGACAGGACCTGTTATACAAAAGGACTTATACACCCAACTATTGCATTTCAGGAAACATCAAGTGGTCCTGACGGCCGACATCGAGAAGATGTACCGCCAGATTAACGTGTGTGAAGCGGACCGTGACCTGCAGAAGATAGTATGGCGCGAGTCGCCGCAGGAGGTGCTCAAGCATTACCGTCTGAAGACAGTCACATATGGTCTGGGGCCTTCCTCCTTCTTAGCCACTAGAACTCTACGGCAAATTGGTATGGATAACAATGTAAATTTTCCTAGAGCTAGTCAGGTCATAGAAAATGACTTCTATATGGATGACTTGTTAACCGGAGGAGATGACATGGAATCCTGTAGAGAGTTAAAAGAGCAATTAATCAGCATCTTTTTGTCTGCGGGGATGACCTTGAGGAAATGGAGGTCTAATGTCTTGGAGTTGTCAGCCGAGTCGGGCCAAGCTAAGATTGCCGAATCAGGCAATTCTGAAAAAATTATTACTGACAATCCAAGGACTGAGAAAATATTAGGATTAAGATGGAATAATGAATCTGATTATTTTTCTTATGTAATAATGAAACCATCAAGTCGAACCGAGAGTAAAAGACAGATATTATCTTGCATTGCATCAACTTTTGATCCATTAGGTCTGCTAGGACCGATTATAGTTGTAGCCAAATTGATAATGCAGAAGTTATGGCAGTCTAAAGCAGCGTGGGATGATCCATTGCCTAATGAAACATTAGCACCCTGGAGGTTCTACCTTCAAGAATTAATTCAATTAAATGTGTTGAAAATACCAAGAAAAATTATTTGCAGGCAATCTAAATATCTACAACTGCACGGTTTTTGCGACTCATCTGAGAAGGCTTACGGAGCCTGCGTTTACATGGTGTCAGTGGACCATATCGGTAAGTGGCATTCACACCTAATAACGTCTAAATCAAGAGTAGCACCATTGAAGTGTATTTCACTGCCAAAGTTGGAGCTTTGTAGTGCTGTGCTACTGGCGAAATTAATAAAAAATGTAAAACAAGCGCTAAATATAGTGGAGATCGACACATATTATTGGTGTGACTCCATGATAACGTTGTGCTGGCTGAAAGGTCAACCTACGAGATGGGCTACTTTCGTTGCAAACCGAGTAGCTGAAATACAAGAACTTAGTGATCCAGATCGATGGAGACACGTATCTTCAGCAGACAATGCAGCGGACATACTTTCAAGAGGAACCACTACAGATAAATTGATAAATTCTGCAATATGGTGGAATGGACCAAGTTGGTTGACCGAAGGAGTCAACGCTTGGCCTATATCAAAGATTTCGTGTTCAAACCCTCCGGAACTCAAAAGCAAAAATGTTCTATTATCCACGGATGTTCAAGAATGGGAGATATTTAAAAAATTCTCATCATTTATTAAATTGAAAAGAGTTACTGCATATGTATTGCGATTTGTCAATAACTGCAGAAGTGTTAAAGGTAGAATTTCAGGCAATTTAAGTGTAGCTGAATTGGAATCAAGCTTGAAATTTCTACTGAGATCAGCTCAAATACACGCCTTTCAAAGGGAATTGAAGGAATTAAAAAACCATGGCATCGTCAACAGAAAAAGTAATTTAAAATCTCTTCATCCCTTCTTACATGATGGTCTAATATATGTGGGCGGTAGGCTGAATTTAGCTACACAGTTATCGTACCAACAGAAACACCCAATTATCTTGCCAGCTAAACATAAGCTAACTGAATTGATAATACGTCACTACCATTATGTAAACTTACACGCAGGACCTCAAGCTCTGTTAGCTGAAATACGACTAAAATTTTGGCCTATCTTTGGGAAAAATACTATTAAAAAGATATTACATAAATGTATTGTGTGTTTTAGATGTCGTCCCCGAACCGGTCATCAAATCATGGGAAATTTACCACCCGAAAGAATCACGCCGAGTCGTCCTTTCGCAATCACTGGAATCGATTATGCCGGACCAATTCCAATTAAAAGTGGGACGCTGAGAAAAGCTTCCCTCGTGAAATCGTATTATGTATCTTTATTTGCTTTTCAACCAAGGCTGTTCACTTGGAATTAGTTTCGGATTTATCTAGCAATGCTTTTTTGAACAGTTTAAAAAGGTTTATCTCCCGTAGGGGGCAACCTGAAAAGATCTTTTCCGACAATGCTAGTAACTTCAGAGGGTCTTGCAGCAAGCTCAAAGAGCTGTACACCAGTTTGAGGGAAAACAACGACAAGATTCAAAATTATTTAGTGAACAGAGGTATTGAGTGGAAGTTCATAACCCCTCGAGCCCCTAATCAGGGAGGTTTGTGGGAAGCAGCAGTTAAGTCAGCAAAGTTCCATTTGTATAGAATCACTAATAATTCTTCATTAACCTTTGAACTCTTGTATACCTTAATTTGTCAGATTGAGGCCTGTCTGAACTCCCGTCCATTAACTTCCTTGTCCGATGACATCCATGATTACCAACCACTCACCCCAAACCATTTCCTTATAGGCACTGAATCCTCTATCATTCCGGAGAGAGACGTCCGGGCGATACCAGACAACAGACTAACTCAATATCAGAGGATCAGTTCGCTAATTCAATCTTTTTGGTCTAGATGGAAGCAAGATTACCTGATGGAACTGCAAAAGAGGACTAAATGGCAGACCAGCACTCAACGGGCACTGCAAAAGGACGATCTGGTGATCTTAAAGGAAGACCATTTACCTCCACCTTTATGGAAAATGGCCCGAATTCTGCAGACACACCCTGGAGCGGATGGAGTAGTACGAGTTGTTACCCTAAAAACACCTCAAGGAACCTTTGTGAGGCCCATCACAAAGATATGTCTGATGCCCCTGGAGTCAGATACTAAACCTGTAATTGACATCCCGGACCTTACCAAGGATTGATGATGTACCTTACACTATGGTGCTTATCTTCTCGACTACACCTTGGATGGATCAAGCAGAAGACTTGAGAAGAAAGAAGAAAAAAGAACAATAATTGTGTTGTGTTCAGTGTAAACAATATTATTTTGTGTTATTGGACAATTTAAATATGTAAAATTTAATGTACACTTGTGTAATTTAGTCATTTGAATTTTTTAGTTATTTAATAGGATTAATAATTTTTAGTTAATTAATAGAGTAATTCAACAGCATTTATACAGTTAAATTATAAGTTCAGTGTAGGATAAAAAAAAAGGTTTTTAGTTAATTTATGCTATTTTGAATTATTTTATTAGTATTTTTGTGGTAAAGGTACTTAGATTAAGGATTTTTTGGTTTATTTTGTTTGTTTTATAGTTTATTTTTAAATAGATTATGATTCCAAAATTTTAATAAAATTTGTGAATCCCGCCCCGGGCAATATGTTAAAAAAGTGAAGGCTACCGACATCTGTGGTCAATTAATTCAGCTTACTATGTTTCACCCAAATGGTGTGAGTCCTTGCTTATGGATGATTATCAGGATATTGATCGATATTGTAGATTTTCGTTTTATCTTCTAGTCTCCCACTCCACAATGACTAGTTGTTTTGTAGGATAGATTTTACGCTTTAAAAAGGCTCGCATCATGTGTTTTTATGTTCTTTCTCGAAATAAACTCAAAACCAAGCTCATAAGTCGGGGCTAGTGTAACAGTTGTTATTCTTACCGTTTTGTTTCTTATAAATTGTCCATGTTCAATAAGTTGAAATAAAAGTGAAAAAGTTTGTAAATAGAACGAGATTTTATTTAAAAGGATCACTCCAGATTTTAACAGTACTTTTAACTGGTGTTTGCATTGCATAAGCCTACTTACATATTTTGTATAAGTATGAATAACAAGGAGAAGAAATAGAATAAAATAAAATATCCATTTAAACATAAGATTAACTGCTGCTTGTTTAGCATTCTAATTTAAAAGTAATAGGTAGGTACATATATACACATAATGATAATATGTAGGTACATATTATATACACATAATGATAAAGATTAGAACAGATAGGAATTATATTTGGGAATAAAATGCAAATATTGTACACATTTAATTATAATTATCAAAAACTTCTCTTATAATTACGGTCGTTACCCTCACAGAAACCGATAGAGCAACGTAGCGCGTAGGCGACTGAATCAGTATAGGATTTGTAAGGTGATTTATTCATAACAATCCCTACCGCGTTTCAGTTATATAGGAATCCTTATTATGTCTAATTTAGTAATCTTTATTAAACCCAGTCTATAATTATTTTGAATTATGTATTTCATAAATCCCACGTACCTACATAATGGGAAATATTGCTAAACATAAGAAGCCATATTGGAGTAATAATGTATCTTCCAATATCAATAAAATAGATTTTATTAAGGATATTGAAAGATACAACAAAAATCAATGCGTTTTCGGTCACTTCTTTTACTCTAATAGAATAGACATAAGTCCGTTGTCAAAACTAAAATATTAGGTATAGGTACCTGATCTTGTATGTATGAATGTGATTGAACCAAGCAATGTGACCGAGTTGTTTGGCGGTCCATCCTCTCTGCCTACCCCTGCGGTGAAACTATCTGATGGTATTTTGGTATGTTGGGTTGGGTAACTGAACCAGTAGGTATAGGCTTGTAAGTAAATGTGACTATTTTTTTTTTAGTAAAAAAAAACGCGGGTTTTATTGACTTGAAAAATAGATATTTTCAATGTAGAAAATAGATTTTGTAAGTAAAAAATAAAACGCGGTCCATCCTCTCTGCTTACCCTTCTATAATTACGTTCGTCACCCTCACAGAAACAGAGAGCAACAGAGCGCGAAGGCGACTGAAACGCGGTAGTGTTTGGAAGGTGATTTATGCATTCCAATCCCTAACGCGTTTCAGTCGGTAGAGCGACTGAAACGCGTTAGTGTTTGGAAGGTGATTTATGCATTCCAAACCCTAACGCATTTCAGTCGGTAGAGCGACTGAAACGCGTTAGGGTTTGGGAATACGCCATCGGGTAGGGGCCCTTAGGGTAAAGGGTCCCCAAGGCGTGCATTGTCTAGGGGCCCCGACAGGTTAAATCTGGCCATGATTTTGACCCTACGTAGGTATTTTTTTTATAAATGACCCCTTCCATTTTTTAAGAACCTTGAAAATTTACCATAAAAATCGAAAATAAAATTCATTATATTCCGTATTATTTATAAGACGTATGGGCAACTGCCTAGGGGCCCCGCATTTGGTGTGGGCCTCTAGGATTAAGGGGGCCCAAAACGTGCATTGCCTAGGGGTTCTGACATGTTTAAGCTGGCCCTGGCAGGGCCCTATTGTCGATAAGGCAGTGTAGGCCACTTCCTTTATGAACGATGAAAATTTACCATAAATAAACGAAAATAAAATTCATTAAAAAATAAAACGCTTTCAAAGTTTTGCTGAAGGATAATTTAACATACAAACTGTTTCAATTGTTGGTTTCACATAAAATTTTGTATCTCCGTCAATTTTTCGAATTTATTTAAAAAAAAATTGTTAAAAGCATTCTTAACAAGTGCATCAATCACAAAATGAAATAACATTTTTTTTTTTACAGTTGTCCCTAAAGCCTTCTTTAGAATTTGATCAAGGGAACATGGAGGCATTTGGGGGCCCCCCAGGACCGGGGGCCCGGGGCGGGCCGCCCCCCCCCCCGCCCCCCCCCTTAGTCCGCCGCTGGTGGTTTCCATAATCTGTGCTACATTTGTACATTTGTTTCAGATCAATTTCAATGCCAAATTTTTTGAATTCGAACCGAACTTTTACAGAACGGTAAAATTGACTTGAAATAATTTTGTTAAACAACCCAGCCTAAATATGTTTTTCTTTTTACGTATGTGCAAGTACCTGCACTCAGAATTTAGGTAGGTACCCGTCTGCACATAACAAATCGGTGTCATCCGACTATATTGCATACGTATTAGTTTTCTAATTTTACAATGAAATTACACGAAGTTGAACGGGATATTTTTTTTAAAGTATTAAATTCATATAGCGCTTTTTTTTAAGTAGTAACACTACTGGTGATTTCTGGCATTATAAAATTTGTATGAAAATGTACGTACGCTCATAACTTTCGAACGACTGCAACAAATTGAAAAATTCTTTTTTTGTTGTGTTCGTTATTGTTAGTACAAGGTTTGTATAAAACTACTGATGAGTTCTGGCATTACGAAATTTATAAAAAAAAATTAATAGGTGGCGCCTGAGCTGTTTGAAAACTGAATGTACCGGGAATTAGTATATGTAATGCAGCAGGGGGGGGTGGAAACAGGAAGGGGGGGGAAAGGGGATCGGAACAAATGAGAAAGGACACGCAGGTAGAATTTTTTTCTTATTAAATGGTATAGCAACGCATACCGGGTACCAGCTATCTTCTATATATATAAAAATCAAAAATATGTTTGCATGTAAGTATGTATGTATGTCCGCTATGCGTTGCTAAACCATTCATCCGATTGCGATGAAACTTTGGGGATTTGATGTGTGCATGCCTACAATGGTGTCCATATAGTAACGTACGGTAGGTTTTTGCTGCTAGGCCCTGCGGGCGGCTTTATATGTATTTGTATGTTTAACCGCTAAGCGTTGCTAAACCAGTCATCCGATTGCGATGAAACTTTGGGGATTTGATATGCGCATACTCGCGTTGGTTTCTTAATACAATAGTGAGCTCTGGCATCATGAAATTACGCATTGCTAAACCGGTCATCTGATTGGGATGAAACTTTGGGGATTTGATGTGTGCATGCCTACAATGGTGTCTTTATACTAACGTACGGCAGGTTTTTGCTGCTAGGCCCTGCGGGCGGCTTTATATATGTTTGTATGTTTAACCGCTAAGCCTTGCTAAACCATTCATCCTATTGTGATGAAACTTTGGGGATTTGATGTGCGCATGCTCGCGATGGTTTCTGTATACAATAGTGAGCTCTGGCGTCATGTAATTACGCATTGCTAAACCGTTGATCCGATTGAGATGAAACTTTGGGGATTTGATGTGTGCATGCCTACAATTGTGTCTATAAACAAAAAAAATAGCAGGTTTTTACAATTTACAATGATTCTAGACCTTAAATGTCCCCGCATACAGTGTTAGGTTGCGGTATGCAAGCGCGCAAAAACAAGACTATACATGTTAGTAAAGTGTTACAGTTAGAGAATGGGAAAAATAAAAGTAGAAACCATCATGAACAATCATGAGGTCATTAACAAAAACAAAAGAGAATCAGTCCGGCAAGCAGCGCCTGTATATAACGAAAAGAAAGAATGGTATAACAGAAAATAGAAATAGTGTTGCCTCAAACCCGACGATCGGCTGTCCCCGTGAAAATGAAAGAGAATGTTTGTCAGGCCTCACCACACCCGACAGAAGCGCCCTTAGGCCGGCCAGCCGATTGTGCCTAGAAGATAGTATGTGGAATTCAAAGGAAGACCCTAGGGAGAAAAGCGTCGGGTAGCCGGAGGGGGGACGGAAAACTGTCTGATGAGATTAATCCTTCCTCCCATCCTCATCATATAACGGGGGGAGGCGCGGTAGCCAAGTAGCTGCCCCACTAGATACAGGAGACCAGCCAATGTAGTAAACGGGGGCAAGTTCCAAGATCCAACCCCTTTAATGGGGAGGAGGACAAAACAAAACAAAAAGGATGAGTTCAACTCAAGTTAATTCTAAAAAACATAACAAAGTATAAAGATAAGTTGAGCTAAGGTAAAATTCCTAAGAAAATATATAAAATAGAAATAGAATATACAAAAGCAGGGAGTAAGTGGTCTAAAAGACCACCTTAGTTTCCAAAATTTACACCAAAAATAAAAAGAAAATAAGAAGAATAAAAAATAAAGACTTGTGAAAAGTAACACCAGTGGTCAGCTGTTCCGACACAAAACTAAAATAAAATCAAATAGAACAACGAAAGAAAAAACCAGGTTAACTGGTTCGTTAAACCAATTCTGTGAAAAAAGAAAGAACAATGGAAAGAGTATAAATTGAACATAGTAAGAAGCCCAAGGTAAGGATTTGTAAAAAAAAGTAAGAAAGACACCCTCCTTCTGAAAAAAATAGAAAACAGACCTAAAAAAAGAGTAATACGATGTATCTATACAGGAGAGAAAAACAAACAATAAAATGAGAAGAACAGAGATTAAGATGACTAAGTAATCAGTCATTTTCACCATGGTGAGTATCGCGTTCCTCTGCGCTGGACATTCCTTATCACCAGTCGGATGATCCGCCGGCTTCTTAAAACGGGTGCGCGTGGCACAGACAGCGGGTAGTGCCTTCTTGGGGCAATCCTCATATTTATGCCCCACAGCGGCGCAATGGCGGCAGGTTTCTAGTTCTTGAGTACATACTTTACTGATGTGACCATACTGTTGACATTTGAAGCATCTAGTAGCTCCAGTGAAATCGCGTGTCCGACAGGCGTTCCACCCAAGGTAGCACATCCCGCTGTCTATCAATACCTTACGTGCAGCAGGGTGACACGTCAAGACCATATTCATCGTGGGCGTATCCCTCTTCCCAAAGAGGGATACCCTCCTCATAGTGCGCAAGTGGTCGTCCAATGAGAGAGTGGTTTGTCCCGCCAAGTTGTTATTGAAAATCTCAGTAAAGAGCTCCTTGTCGGCTGAGACTTCTCCTGTAGGGATATTGTAGATAACAATTTTCGGCAATCGGCCCAACGGATTCACCATTTTGAGTCCACTAGCAATGAGTTTGGCCTCCACTTTCTTAATATTGTCCAAATCTTTCTTGTCCCTAGCATGAAGGGCCATGCCGGCACCTTTGATTTTACGGGTACGCACAAGTTTGAAGTCATCAATACGGGGGTTAATCGCTTTCTCAAGGATCTTTTGTGTGCCTTCAGATGTCTTACCCTCCGGAATGTCAGGGTACACCAGAATAGTGAGGGGTTTAGGCGGGAGGGGACGCTCCGTACCATTAACAAAAACCTTTTTGGAATTAGGTAAGCCAGCAACAGCACTTGCATAAGAACGTATTGCAGCTGAAGTGGGCACAGTGGTAGAAATTGGTCGTGCATTAATAACGGTATCCAATTTTTTATTGATAGTAATTTGGGCAGCCAACATTTCATCAATAGTGGTGCTCCTGGTAGAAAAGGTGTTAAGGTCTAACATCATATGGGTGATGTCAGACATAAGGTCATCCAGATTGTTGTTCAAGTTGTTCTTATCGCCCTTATTGAGTTTATTGGAGCCCTTCATAATAATTGATCGAATGGTATGACACTTTTCCATGGCAGGAAACACTTTGCTCTGGGAAGCAAGAGGAGAATCACTAATCCTAGCACGTTTTTTACTGCCAACATTGGGGGAAATATGGGCAATCATGGAAATTTCTCCACTCGGCCCCGGAGAGGGCGCAGTAGCAGGAGGGTGTCCCGTATCCTTATCCGAATCAGACTGGTTTGATACTTCAACGTCACGTAGAGCGGCACTACCCTTCTTTTTCTTAGAAAGCCTTTTCGGTTTGGCCTGTTTAAGGGGGCACGGTACGGAAGACACTGTGGCAATTGGCAGTTCAACCTCCTTTCCGGATGAGTCTCCCATTTCCAGAGAAGCAGCCTTAGCATGCATTTCCAATGCCCGACGCAAAGCCTCCTCTTCATAAGAGCGATTTAGAGCCGCTTGGAGTTTTGCCTTTTTTCTAAGTAGTTTATCACGTCTTGCTAGCTCTTGGGGGGTAAAATTTTCTTCACATTCGGACTCTCCAGACGAAACTGAGTCAGACGGCATTTGAGGGGAATTCCCTTTTTCTCCCCGAATTTTCCCCAAAAATGGGGAAAAAGTGGAGAAATGTGTTTCACCCAAGGCCCTCAGAACCCTCAAAAAGTGAAAAATAAGAGAAAAAAAATTGTTAAAGAAAAATCACGGGATATTAAGAGTTAATTTTTAGATATTAGCACAGTGTTACACTTCAATATGGATGCCTCGAGCAGGTGACCCGTAGTACTAAACCACGAATCAAGATGGTCGGAGATCTAGTAAATGATGTGAATGTTCTCATAGAACCTTCTGGAAGGTTTAACACGTGGCGAAGAAAAAAAAAACAAACGACAACAATAAAACAAGTCTGCTCTTGTAAAGAAAATTCCTAGAACCTTCTAGAAGGAAACACACGTGGTGAAACGAAAAAACAACAAAAAAGACACTTAAAATAATCCGATTATAGCCAATGACGTTATATTATAAATAGACTCGCCATAGTCTCACATACTCACAATATAATGTGGAAAGCAAGCAACACTCTTTTGTTTTCAGCGGTTTTCAGTATAATTTCTAAATTCAAAAGTTCATTCCTGTGTGATAAAGACAGACAATCAAAGAATGTACGTGAGTGAATGACATAGATTCATACTAGGGCGGCTTATTAGTTTCTTCGCCGAATACTACTGTCACATCACGGGTGTGACCTATGGGTAAAAATATAACTTCCTGAGATAACAAGATACTCTTATCAGTGGCGTAGCGTGGGGGGGGCGGGGGGGGGCGGCCCGCCCCGGGCGGCACTTTTGGGGGGGCGGCAAAATTTCACAATCAATAATCATCTTGTAAAAATTTGGATTGGGGAAGTCGCGGGTTCGATTCTCGCGTCAGGACTTAAAAGTTTTTTCTAGTTTATAGTTTCTTAACATCTTTCTAAAGTTTTATATACTGTTAAAATCAAAATATTAATGACTGACGTTTTGTTTTTATTTCTAACACATAAATTATTTTTAAATAAAAATGTAAATAGCAACAGTATCATTTTAGCTCTAATTGATAGTCGATTTGTGTTTTATATTCGTGAAGCTTTGTGCGCCCTGCTGAAAGCGCACAAAAAATTACACTTATACGGTTTTCTTCCACGTATATATCACGGTGTATATATTTTAAATGTATTATCACAGAAAAGTTAAATAGCTGACAGGTTTGTGCATACTTATTCGAATTGCAGTTATAAAATTCTAGATGCACACTATCTATGTGCTGCCAGAATCAAGGAAAAACCATTTTTAATGTTCTGAGTGTAGTTTTAATTCACCGCATACATATTTAATTAAAAGCAGTTCTATGTTCAAAATGTATAATTCCAGTTGTGGTTTCATATGACGACACATTTCGAAGGAAAACATTATATTATATAAAGTGCTTTATAAAATTCTTGCAGACAATTTATGTGCCGCAAGAATCAGAGAAAAAACATTTTCATGTTCTGAGTGTAGTTTCAATTCACCGCTTACAGATTTAATTAAAACCCCTTTTGTGTTCAGAATATAAAATTCCAGTTGTGAATTCATCCGACGACACATTTCGAAGGAAAAACTTATTTGAAGTGCTTAATAAAATTCTTCCAGACAAGTTATGTGCCGCCAGAGTCAAATAAAAACTTTTTTCATGTTCTGAGTGTAGTTTTAATTCACCGCATACAGATAAAATTTAAGCCAGTTTATTGTTCAGAATGTAAAATTCCAATTGTGTATTCATCTGCTGACATATTTCGAAGGAAAACATAACTTTTTTCGAAGTAAAAATATAAAATTCTAGTAACAGACAATTTATGTGCTGCCAGAACCAAAGAAAAACCGTTTTCATGTTCTGAGTGTAGTTTTAATTCACCGCATACAGATTTAATTAATAAATAAAAAAAAAATTAATTTAAAAAAAAGGAACACTACCCCCCCCCCCCCTCCATGAAGAAGTGCCTATATAGGAGGGGGGGCGGCAAATTTTTCTCCGCCCCGGGCGGCTGATACCCACGCTACGCCACTGACTCTTATTCGGTTACACAATATGACAGGGAAGGGTAAAGGCGGGTAAAACGTGACACACGGGTAAATATTTTTATATTTATTATATGAGTTTTCATTAGTAATACAATATTGGTACTATTATAGTAGTATTGTTAAGTACATATTTTATTATACAGTACAGGTTATAGGTTCAAATGATTATACAAATCTATACAGATTAATAACACCTAGGACCGTTACTATTTACAATTTTCATCAACGACATTATTAAATTAATGAACGCGTTACCCTTTGTACGTTTTACCCCATCTTTCCCAATGGAATAAAACGAATGCGGGACGCTGTGTGAACCGACTTACCGTTAGTAGGTTGTCCCTGTTATGCTTATGTCACTTTGTGATGCAATTTTCGCTGTCTCCTTTTCGACTATTTGCCGTTTAATTGAAGCATTTTCTCATCACGCAGGAGCGCTTTGCAATACAATTTACTTACTGGTAAGACACGACCTCACTCGATGCGTAGCAGTTTAGTACTAAAGTACTAGAAATAGAGACAGCTAAAATCGTAATATTGTGTTTGGCTTCCCACTTTTAGATTTCTACCCCGCGTCCAGTATTAATGTCTTTGATTATAGCAAACAAAGTGTCGTTCGATGCGGATTCTCAATCCGCATCAAATGATGTCCGAAACACGGCACAAAAACTTAAAAAACAGTAACAATACTACGAAAAAAGATATCAAATTGTCACGTAAGTCATTTAAAATCGTCAATTTCGAGAAAAAAAAATTTGCACTGTTGAAAGTTTACAAAACTACACCTTGTACCGATAAGGGATACAAGGTGAGATGGCGTTGTCGCCCACAATAAACAAAAAAAGCAATATTTCACAGTTATTGTTGCAAAAAACACAGTAAATTTAAAATTTTTAGAAAAATGTCACTACGAGCGTATAGCCCTCACTGAGACACACAAATTGGTAAAAAGTTCAAAACAATAGCAACACTATTTCCCACGTTATGGATTTTAAGGGCGGAGCGATTAAATGTCGATCTCACAACCCGAATGCTTGAACTGAACAGAATGTTGAGACTTGAGACAGGTCAGTTATCAGTTATCCGAGATGTCAAAACAAAACGGATCTCTCAGCGGTTTGGGTTGTTGTTTTTTGGAAAATGGCATTGCAGCCGAAAAAACGATCCCCGGTTAGATGTTTTTGAAAAATTCGGTACCCGAAAACATTCCGCAACTTTTGATAACGATATGACGTGTCCGTCCCATGTAAAAAAGTTCAGGGTCGCCGAAAAACCTATAAAATTTTCCAAAAAAAAACACGATAATATGCGCCCATAGATTCACTTCAAATTGAAATGTTATTCATTCAGGGTAGGTGCCTACTTATTTCGGTAGTATTGCAAATATGATGAAAACAGCAAAAACATTGCCGGAATTTTGTAAGGAATGCGTAGGTACCTACCTTAATGAGTAGCCACACAATTATTTAGGGTTTAATGCAATTTCATTTACTAAGGTAATGTTGTTTTCACGATACTGAATAATTTAACAATTTTTTAAAGTTCATTTTCACGTTCTGTGTAAGTTCTGTTTTTTTTTATCAGTAAATGACAGTTGGATCATAAAACTGAAATAATTACAGAACTTGAATAGAATTCGAACCGAACTTTTACAGAACGTTAAAATTGACTTGAAAAATGGAAGAATTTTTAATTTCGTTAAACAACCCAGCCTAAATATGTGTTCTTTTTTACGTATGTATGCAAGTACCTATACTCAGAATATAAGTAGGTTCCTACCTGCACATAAACACTCGATATCATCCGACGATATTGCATATGTATTAGTTTTCTAATTTTAAAATGAAATTAACTGAAGTTGAATGAGGTATTTTATTTAAAGTATTAAATTAACATTGCTTTTTTTTTTAAGCAGTAAAACTACTGGTGAGTTCTGGCATTATAAAATTTGTATGAAAATGTACGTACGCTCATATCTTCCGAACGACTGCAACAAATTGAAAAATTCTTTTTTTGTTGTGTTCGTTATGGTTAGTACAAGGTTTGTATAAAACTACTGGTGGGTTCTGGCAATACGAAAATTGTATAAAAAAATTTAATAAGTGGCGCGCGAGCTGTTCGAAAACTAAATGAACCGGGAATTAGTGTATGTAATGCAGCAGGGGGGGGGGGGAACAAGAAAAGGGCAGGGGAACCTGGGAGGGGGGAGGGGAACACGGGAGGGGGTTTACGAGACGGAGAAGGGGAGGAGTGGAGTGGGGGGAGGGAAAGTGAGGGAGGCGGAATGAAAACGCGAAAGGGGAAGAGGACGCGAGTGAGGAAGAGGGGGGGGGGGGGGGCGGAAGGGGATCGGGAAAAATAAGAAAGGACACGCAGGTAGAAACATTTTATTTATTAAAAGGCATAGCAACGCATTCTGGGTACCAGCTATCTTCTATATATAAAATCAAAAAAATGTGTGCATGTATGTATGTATGTCCGCTATGCGTTGCTTAACCATTCATCCGATTGCGATGAAAATTTGAGGATTTGATGTTTGCATGCCCACGACGGTTTCTGTATACAATAGTGAGCTCTGGCATCATGAAATTACGCATTGCTAAACCGATCATCCGATTGTGATGAAGCTTTAGGGATTTGATGATTGCATGCCCGAAATGGTGTCTATATACTACCGTATGACAGGTTGTTGCTGCTAGGCCCTGCGGGCGGCTTTACGTGTATTTGTATGTTTACCCGCTAAGTGTTGCTAAACCATTCATCCGATTGCGATGAAACTTTGGGTTTTGATGTGCACATGCCTACAATGCCTGCAGGGCAGTTGGTACCTACCCGCTTACTATGAAACAATATTTTTTCTGCAGTTTTTTTAACAACAATAAATCAAAGCTTTAGTTTCTTAGAAATTCTGATTTATACACTTTTATAGCGTCGTTTTTGTGAAAAATTATAACAAAGTATGTATTTAGTACCTACCCATTTAGTATTAAATAATATTTTTCTGTAATTTTTTTAACTGCAATAAATCAAAGTTTTAGTTTCATAGAAATTCAGATTTATACATTTTTGTACCGTCGTTTTTGTGAAAAATTACAACAACGTTCTTTCTAAGCACCTACCCGTGCACTATGAAATAATTTTTTTCTGAAAGTAGGTAAGTCAAGTTAGTTTTAACCCGTTAGTTGCTTTGCAACGGGCAAAAGCTGTCTCAAAATAAATTGATGAACTCAGTGAGTAGGTACTGAAAGCAGAAACTATTTTTTCGTTTTATCCATATTCAAATATCGTTTTTTTCTTCATATTTATAATTAAACACCCGCTCTTCGCTTTATCCACGTTCACACATAAATTTGCATAATGTTTTAACCCGTTAGTTGCATTTGCAACAGGCATAAGCTAGTATATATATATATACTATATAGTATTTTCTGGTTTCGACACAAAACTCACTTTTTTTGGGAGGCGAAAATCGACCGCACCGCCCCTTAAGTTTCACCAACCTCGAGGTTCGTTTTTGCTTCAAATGACTGAAAATGAGGAAAAACTTACTGTTTTTTACAGGCTAAGATCGACCGCACCGCCCCTTAAGTTTCACAAACCTTTTCGTTTTGGCTTGAAATGTCTGAAAATCTGGAAAAGTCACTTAGCGCATTTTGGTTTTGGCTTGAATTCACATTCAGACGCGAAGCTGATAGTAATATTTTTTCGACAAAACGAATACCACTAGCGATCTATTGTCTCATACAAAACGGCGGCGAAAACTGGAACTTCTCATTAAATCAACCAATTCGGCTCAGTTATAGTTCCCGCCGACAAGTTTGCATAAAAAAAAACAACCACAAATTAGGCCTAAGTTTCAATGCAATGGAAAATACTATGTATCAGTTATCCGAGATGTCAAAACAAAACGGATCTCTCAGCGGTTTGGGTTGTTGTTTTTCGGGAAACGGCATTGGGGCCGGAAAAACGATTCCAGCTTGGATGTTTTTAAAAAATACGGTACCCGGCAATATTAGGCAACTTTTAACACCAAAATTTCGTGTCCGTTTCATTAAAAAATGTTCAGGAGGAGATGACAATCATATAACATTTTGCAAAAAAAAACAAGAAAATACGTGTCCATAGATTCATTTCAGTAGGGTGGTTATTTACCGGCCAGTACAAATTGAAATTTTATTAATTCAGGGTAGGTACCTACTTATCTCGGTAGTATTGCAAATATGATGAAAAAAGCAAAACCATTGCCGGATTTTTGTAAAGAAATGCGGCGGTACCTACCGAAATGGGTAGATAGACAATTATTTAGGTTTTTGATGCAATTTAATTTACTAAGGTAATGTTGTTTCACCGATACTGAATAATTTAACAATTTTTTTAAGTTCATTTTCACGTTCTGTGAAAGTTCTATTTTTTTATCAGTAAATGCCAGTTGTATCATTAAACAAAAATATCTACAGAACTTGAATAGAATTCGAACCGAACTTTTACAGAACGTTAAAATTGAGTTAAAAAATTTAAGAATTTTTAATTTCGTTAAACAACCCAGCCTAAATATGTGTTCTTTTTTACGTATGTATGCAAGTACCTATACTGAGAATATAAGTAGGTTCCTACCTGCACATAAACACTCGATATCATCCGACTATATTGCAAACGTATTAGTTTTCTAATTTTACAATGAAATTACTCGAAGTTGAACGGAATATTTTTTTAAAAGTATTAAATTCATATAGCACTTTATTTTAAGCAGTAAAACTACTGGTGAGTTCTGGCATTATAAAATTTATATGAAAATGTACTTACGCTCATAACTTCCGAAGGACTGCAACAAATTGAAAAATTATTTTTTTGTTGTGTTCGTTATTGTTAGTACAAGGTTTGTATAAAACTACTGGTGAGTTCTGGCATTACAAAATTTGTAAAAAAAAAAATTATAGGTGGCGCGCGAGCTGTTTGAAAAATAAATGTACCGGGAATTAGTGTATGTAATGCGGCAGGTGGGGGGGGGTTGGAAACAGGAAGGGGGGAGGGGAACCTGGGAGGGGCAAGGGGAACTCGGGAGGGGGTTTACGAAATGGAGAAGCCTAGGAGTGAAGTGGGGTGAGGGAAGGTGAGGGAGGCGGAGTGGAAAGGGGAAGAGGACGCTGGTGAGGAAGGAGGGGGGGAAGGGGATCGGAACAAATGATAAAGGACACGCAGGTAGAAACATTTTCTTTATCAAATGGTATAGCAACGCATGCCGGGTACCAGCTATCTTCTATATATATAAAAATCAAAAAAATGTTTGCATGTATGTATGTCCGCTAAACCATTTATCCGATTGCGATGAAACATTGGGAATTTGATGTGCGCATGACCGCTATGGTTCCTGTATACAATAGTGAGCTCTGGCAACACCAAATTACGCATTTCTAAACCGTTCATCCGATTGTGATGAAACTTTAGGGATTTGATGTGTGCATTTCTACAATGGTGTTTATATACTAACGTATAGCAGGTTTTTGCTGCTAAGTCCCGCGGACGGCTTTATACATAGTTTTATGTTCAACCGCTAAGCGTTGCTAAACCATTCATTCGATTGCGATGAAAATTTGAAGATGTGATGTGTGCATGCCCACAACGGTTTCTGTATACAAAAGTGAGCACTGGTATCATGAAATTACGCATTGCTAAACCATTCATCCGATTGCGATGAAATTTTGGGGAATTGATGTGTGCATGTCTACAATGGTGTTTATTTACTAACATATTGCAGGTTTTTGCTGCTAGGTCCTGCGGGCGGCTTAATACATAGTTGTGTGTTTAACCGCTAAGCGTTGCTAAACCATTCATCCGATTGCGATGAAAATTTGTAAATTTGATGTGTACATGCCCACGACGGTTTCTGTATACAAAAGTGAGCTCTGGCATCATGAAATTACGCATTGCTAAACCGTTCATCCGATTGCGATGAAACTTTGGGGATTTGATGTGTGCATGCTTACAATGGTGTCTATATACTAACGTATGGCAGATTTTTGCTGCTAGGCCCTGTGGGCGGCTTTATATATATTTGTATGTTTAACCGTAGGTACCTACCCGCTTACTATGAAATTTTTGTTTTCTGTTAGTAAGTCAAGTTAGTTTTAACCCGTTAGTTGCTTTGCAACGGGCATAAGCTAGTTATATAGTATTGTCTGGTATTTTAAAAAACTCACTTTTTCTGGCACGCCAAAATCGACCGCACCGCCCCTTAAGTTTCACCAACCTCGAGGTTCACATTCGGGTAAAGTCGATTAAGACTTTTGATGGATCCGAAAGTGACCTCTCCGCTCCTCGAGTTTCAAAGACCGCAGAGACCATTATCGGACTCAGGCTAGCGTGCTCAAATCGTGTCCCGATTTAGGACCATTTTTCATACAAAAAACCCGTGCACGGTTTACAGCGCACCAAACGGCGAAAACTATAATTAAATCTCTCACCTGCGAAGAAATTCGGCCTTAGTTCTATTTCCTGCCGCTAGGTTCACCCGTTAAAAACGTCGCATTTTTCACGGAATGTAATTAAGTTTTTTTTCCATACAAAACTGATTTTGCCAGGAATTTATACTAAATAATTAAACGGCTTCGAGAAAATTCTTGAGAAAAATTGACATTTTACAGGGGCATTACGGAATTAAAGATTACGTTAAAAAAACACCTTCCGGCGGACATGTTAAGCAGTACAAGTTTTATCAACTTTTGAAGTCACGACATGCAGCGCCGGATCTGCCATACGTTCAAAAACGTGCAAAAAACCTGGCGCCAACTCCGAAAGGGCGCCGTGAGAAAATAAATATTGTATTAAAATTTAGTTATAATATTCCCTGAATCGTTTAAAAATTACCCATAGTACGAAATAATTATTACGCTCTAGCAACACTTTCCAAAGAAACAGAATGCGCACGCGTCAGGTTGGTATCAACGGCTTACGAATTTATAGTCAGTGTTAGGGTCACCGATGTTGGCTACCAAACCAACACCAGCTCTGGGGCCAAGGGGGCCCTAACATGTCCCAGGCTAGCTCTCAGCGGGAACAATGATACTCTCTATTCAAGGAGTGAGTCGCTCAAAGCTATGGAATTTCTCCCTACCTTCCGGCGTCCAACGGGATACACTCTGGTCAATAATCCTCCTGCCGTAGCAGAATAATAACAAAATTAAATCATTAGGACATGTATTGTAAACTCAAACACAGTACATAGGTTTCTACAGTACAATTCAATACAAGAAATGCAAATTACACAAACCTAGCTAAAGTGTTTAACTCTCATTATCTCTCTCTGAGACGAAACTCTCCGAGTGGTGATTTTCGCGGGGCCCTACATTTCACTGATTACGGACACATTCAAAAGAGGAAATCAAAGATACAGCTTACATGTGGATTCGCAGGATCCTCGCCACATGTGGAAGTTCAACCAGGGCACTTTCTTAGTTTGAACCAACCGAAATTATTACAGCGCGGCGAAGCCGGCTCTAACTCGTAGGTATTTCAATATAAACATCGCGGGCTACATTTGAATTTGGTCCGCTCGCCCGAAAGCGGGCCGCGTACGTGTGCTTGCCAAGGCGCTCAAATCTCGTCTGTCGTGTGGCGGCGGAATGGGCCAGTGCCGGGCAAGAAGGAGGGAAGCGGGAAGCAGGAAACAGGGGGGGAAGAGGGGAGAGGCCGAGTTGTGTCTTGTCTCGCGTTCTGGAATCTGAATCTATTTGCTACAGGGGCGTATCGTAACACTTCCCCCCGCGCTTGGAAAAAAAGCGACGTGGCAATGGAGCTGTAGGAAAAAAAAATCCTCTTAAGCTTCCATCGGGGTTTTTGAGAGATTCGTTGCTTGAGAGATGCCTAGCTAGAACATACAGTTTATGTTATAGTTTAGGTCACAATGTTTGTAGGGAATGGGTGAGGGGTACATACAATGTTTGGAAAAGAACAGTTTTGGTAAAGGTACATGGTGTAAAACAACATACAAGGTTATGCAATTGAAAGATGACAATACATGGTTATGCAATTGAAAGATGACAATACATGGTTATGCAATTGAAAAATAACAATTCATATTTGTACAATAGAAGAACAAAAGCAAAAACAAAAAATGCCTGTGTGATTCTAAGGTTTCATTGGTCTGGGAGCTAAGTTTGCGAAGCGTGGATTTGTTTGGTTTCGGAGAATTTCGAAGAAAAGGACGTGGTTTCACAGATTCTAAGGATTACATTATCACTGCAATCAGACCCATTTGAGATAACACTCAGGAGTACACTTGGGCCTTAGAAAACACTTGGTTTTGTCGAAGACGTCGAAGTTCACGAAGTGGAGACTGTGGTTGCTGTGCCGCGACTATGGTTACAGAGGTCATTGAAGAGGAGAATCCAGTGTCTGCAGACATGCCAGTACGAATCCTAAGTGTTATTAAGGTAAACACGGATCGTATATAATGGTTATTGAAGCATAATGTAGCTCAAAATAACTTGTATTGGTACGCATTCAGCGAATACTGGAGGTCAAGGTAATGATGGTTTACACATGACGATATATGCGTCACTGCATGACAGCGCAAGAGACGACATGGTTGGCATTGATAGCAAGAGTAAGAACAAACCTAGGACCTGGCGTGCCCAAAAGGTGGTTCAGAGTGTCATAATGTATAGTGGGACAACTCAACTTGCTGTGGCACGACAAAACAACATACATATGAGCGGTATGGTCTGTGCTTTCAGGAACAAATGCGTAGAAAAATGGCAGCAGGAGGGACCTAGTAACCACAGCGCGTGCTGTCAGGAAGTGAAGCTCAGCTTGGCTGTTGGTGATGACATCCGCCTGGGCTTCTTTTTAATCCGGGAGAAATTATTATTAGAGCAAAATTCTTGAAGTTTACCTGCCTAGGGACCAATGAAGAAAAGGTTTGGAGAGAAACAAAATGTGTCCAGATAATGAAATAAACGAAATTTTAACCACCGACCCAGAGAGTGACGAAGAGAGAGTTTTTTTTTAACTAAATTGTGATTACATGAACATTTTCCTTTACCAGGATGACTTGGCGTTTGCCGAGTGACAATATGTCTTGGTTTAAAACAACCGGCCTTCCATGGCCTATGTTAACATAAAGGTGGTAACATTTTTTGTAGAATTTCAAAAAACAAGACAAAGAAGTCGTGAATGAGTCACGGTAAAAGCAGAGAAACCAATTCATGAATAAAGGTTGTCAAAAGGAGACAGACGGTACGCCAAGTGCATATCGTACATATCCAACATTCATGAATATTTTTCGTAAAATTGAGACAAGAGAACAAAAGGTGAGACATATGCAGAGAGTGAGGGAGAAAGCCTGCTGATAATTGGTCAATTTACCGATTCGCACTCCCAGTGAGGGCGAATTATGGTCAACAACAGATTTTCCTCTTCATAACATATACCTGAGAACATGATGGTGAGGAGAAAGGAAAGGAAAAGGAAAGGAGTTGAGTGACGAAACTTGCTAGAGACTGGACTAATTTCCACTTCAAACTCCATGTGAGAATGAAACATGATCAACCAGCAGATTTCCTGACTCTTTACATTTGTGAAAAGGATGAGGAGAAATTTGAATACACATTATATCAAAGAGACTAATCTTTTGCGTGTATTGGGCAAAAGATTAGGGGTCATTTTAAAAACTTCTGCATGATTGTGAGAAAAGACAGACCCTTGCTCCAATTTCACAAACCTGGGGGTTTTCTTTTTCGTTCCCCAGACAACGAGTTATGCAAAAAAGGCACAAATTGCATCATGAAAGATGACACACGATATTGTATCGTTCGCACGAATCACGGTGAGTATTTTCACGTCTTCACGTATGGCGTACAAAACATGTAAGTACATACAAGATAAAACTCAATTATAGACAGAAGTCAAGAGTTTATACAATGCCTCTTAAAGAAGATGGCAAGGCCGATATTATGTCGTTCGCACGAATCACGGTAAGTGTTTTAACGTCTCCACGTATAGTGTACAAAACATGTAAGTACATACAAGATAAAACTCAATTATAGACAGAAGTCAAGAGTTTATACAATGCCTCTTAAAGAAGATGGCAAGGCCGATATTATGTCGTTCGCACGAATCACGGTAAGTATTGTTATTACGTCTCCACGTCTCGTGTACAAGGGTTGTACACAATTATACATACAAGCGGTACTCATGACAAATTAATGACACACGACCAAAATACAAAAGCGGTACTCATGACAAATTAATGACACACGACCAAAATAGATTGTACAAAAAGGGTGGTACTCATGACAAATGAATGACACACGACCAAAACAGATTGTACAAAACGGTGCTCATGACAAATATGTCACACGACCAACTCAATAACATTTAGCTATGAGCAAAAGTGATTATGACGAACTTCTCGTATCGTGGCAGGTATTTTAAGGATCCCTCCTATGACGGTGGATGTTCTAAGGATCTCTCCTATAATGGTGGATTACGTTTAAATACAACACAATAAACGTTAACGATGCTTGTTTTAACACATAATATGAAGATTTGTTAGATTAACTAACTCCGTAGCCCAAGAGCGTACGATAGAGAAGATAGACAATTTGATGTTACTTCATGTGTTACAAAGTACAAGGGTGATGGCAGAGTAAAATTCTACTTACACCAAGTATTTAAAACAAAGACAGACCTATAATGGTTTTACATACTGTCTGTTGTGGCAGCCTACAGTGAGGAAGACCAAGGAAAAGGGACCAATTACGGTTTTACATACCCTTTGTGCAGTTACAAACATACCAGGTTATGTGCAATTTGGGTTGCAAATACTTGGTTAAATGAACACCTAAAAGTTGTGAATTCCAAAATCAGGATAACCATAAGGTTTTATTAACCTGACCCGTAGGGTTGAAACGTGCCATACAAGACGTACGTAACGTAAAAGCAAAAAAGCAAAATAACAAAAAGGTAACTTTGTTATAACAACCAAAGACCGGATGATTCGGTTTTACGTACTTTAGTTGAAACGAGCCAAATTGATTTATATACAGGGTTATAAAGACCAATCATTGGTTTTATAAATACGAGTTCCAAAATGGACGTGTCGATATCCAATTTGGGTACATGAGCATGAATTTGGGTAGGACGCCATCAATTTTTAATTTAAGAAGAAAAAATGGAAAAAACTTATATACACGGGAGGCGACTATGTAAGTAACCACTGTTTGATTTTCATACTAGAGATACCTCGGAAGGTTTTACAACTCATGGTGAACAAAATAAAAGGAAAAAATTGTAAAAATAGTTAACTGGTTCTGAGTCGGAATTTAACACTTTGGAATTTACAAAACCCGACTTCTAGAACGACACGCCGATGGGCAATTGTCAACTACTTTACATGAACAAAATAAACAGGTGAGAAAGTTCCTTTCCACACGACAAAAATGCAACAAAAAAATAGGAGAAAAATTACAAGATTACATGACAAGGCAGGGTATGACATGGCATGAACATTGCATAGTGTACGTGTTGAGACAATAAATGGGCTCGCGACTTCCCAAACATTGAAACTCGAAAAGTGTCTCCGTTCCAAAGTGATCAGTTTTAGAACAGGTGAAAAAAAAAATAAAGAAAAAAAGAAAAAATTGCCGTGAGGGAAAGAAAAACAGTGCAAAAACAACATTTGAAAGTAACTTAAATGAGAGTACGCATTAATTTACAAAATAATTTACAACTTGTTTCATTAATAAAACGATGGACATGTGATTGACACAATACACGCCTGACGTACTAAGACTTTGTAAGCTTACAAAAAAAATGTGATACACACTGGATCATTTTATATACAACACAAAATTACAAAAAGGAGAAAAGAAAGGTGACAATTGGCATTGTTGCACCTAATAGTGAGGTATTCTCACAATGGCCATAATGTATGGACGAACAGTAACATTAATGGGTAAAAAGGAGTTAATAATCCCAGACAAAACCGTGGCACAAACTTGAGGCCCGCATGTGAGATTAAACACATCTTGAACAAATCCTTGTTGAGACGAGGTTTGTTGTATTTCGCAGTATTTGATTCTGCTAAAAGAAACGTTGGTGTCGCTCCGTTTCCTCATAGTTTTTTCGGCGCATTGCCTCTTAATACGCTTGGCTTGCGGGCGGCGCCCAGCTACGAGTTTGCCAATCCTTGTGCACGGCTTTGCAGCCCGCGTGTCCCGCCCATGGCCGAGCACGCGGCCGATGTATTTATTGGGACCGGCACACGTTGTTATTTTGATTTTTGCCGCGGCTACGGTTGTCAGTGGGACATTTGTTGATGAAATCATCCTTGTTTTCAACGTCGCTTTCTGTGCGCGTTCCATAGTTGACTTTTTGTTGAACGACAGTGCATATGCCTTTAATGTAGATTTAGATTTGCTTGATGGCGAGAGTCCTCTATCCCTTAAAGCAGCTTGTAAGTGGGCTTTGGATAAATGGTACCCAAGTTGGATGGTGTAATAGCTTGATTGTCCTCCATTGTGAGTTTCCTGGGTGGTGAGAAAAAAAAATGGCCAGGGGTTTCCTTTAGTGAGCGCAAAATTAATTTTTGTGAGGCACTTTTTACTTGGTAATCACTTGTTGGCACTTCCAAAATATGGTTACAGAAATTCCATATTACAATTTGGTATACATGACACCAGAATTTTGTCAAAGGAAGGAAGAAGAAAAAAAAATTTGCGTGGAAAGACCTTAGTAGTAAAGGTTTTTGTGTTTCACTGACCACTTTTGAGAAAACTGTGAAATTCACAAGTATTTATTTATTTTTGAAAAATTTTGCCAGGACTGACCTTTAGAAAAAGGGTTTTTATTTTTCACAAATCACTTTTGCACTGAGAAAGGCACTAAAATTCACAAAAGGCACTTTTCTGGCAAATAAAGGACAAACTTCCGGATGAAAATAACTGAATATGGGATTCATTACGTCAACCACATTAAAATTATTTTATTTATTCATGGAACCAATCATTGGCTTTATTATTATTTCACTTTTCACTTATGTAAGGGAAAAAACACAATTCACTTTCACTTATGCTGAAAAAAAAGCAGTACCTATAATGTAGAATGGGGAAAGAAAGTCATTATTTTGTCCATTTGGTGAAATATAAGTTGTACTAATTTGACAGACACAAGTGGGCCAATTGGTATATTGTGCAGAAACAACAAAAATACGTAAGTCCGAAATTTTTGATTAAGGAATTCGCAAAATAACTGGGGTTCCAAAATCAGATTTATAATAATAATTTCCGTTGCTATCCGGTTCAGTCATAAAAAGGCGGTTTGATTATAAACGCTGCCTAGCAACAGTTAATTTCGTTCCGACGGGTTTTTTCCGTTAGAATTTTGGCGCGGGACAAAAGCACTTGCGCGCGCAATCCAGAGAATAGGTGGCTATTTACCGCGTGAAACATCGGACCGTTGAGATTGGCGCGAATGACCGTTGCTGCCCGCCCGTTGTTTTGTGACGCGTGCGCAGTCAGATTCGCGGTTTAATGTTGGCGTCTTTTTAGTTGCTTCAAAATGGCCGTGTTTTCAATTGCGGCGTAATTCATACTTTCAATCAGATCTGTGTTATGGATCTAATTTACATATAGGTTTCTGTGGTTTTTTCACAGGATTCACTGTACACTGGGTGTAGAATATCAAGGCATAATTAATGTTTGCAAAACAGTTGCTATGCGGGGAGGGTTTCGACAAGTAATGTCCCGCAAAGCGACCGGGATAGAAAAAAAAATTCCAAGCCTCACGTTATAGCGCCAGTTGTTAGGGTCACCGATGTTGGCTACCAAACCAACACCAGCTCTGGGGCCAAGGGGGCCCTAACATGTCCCAGGCTAGCTCTCAGCGGGAACAATGATACTCTCTATTCAAGGAGTGAGTCGCTCAAAGCTATGGAATTTCTCCCTACCTTCCGGCGTCCAACGGGATACACTCTGGTCAATAATCCTCCTGCCGTAGCAGAATAATAACAAAATTAAATCATTAGGACATGTATTGTAAACTCAAACACAGTACATAGGTTTCTACAGTACAATTCAATACAAGAAATACAAATTACACAAACCTAGCTAAAGTGTTTAACTCTCATTATCTCTCTCTGAGACGAAACTCTCCGAGTGGTGATTTTCGCGGGGCCCTACATTTCACTGATTACGGACACATTCAAAAGAGGAAATCAAAGATACAGCTTACATGTGGATTCGCAGGATCCTCGCCACATGTGGAAGTTCAACCAGGGCACTTTCTTAGTTTGAACCAACCGAAATTATTACAGCGCGGCGAAGCCGGCTCTAACTCGTAGGTATTTCAATATAAACATCGCGGGCTACATTTGAATTTGGTCCGCTCGCCCGAAAGCGGGCCGCGTACGTGTGCTTGCCAAGGCGCTCAAATCTCGTCTGTCGTGTGGCGGCGGAATGGGCCAGTGCCGGGCAAGGGGGAGGGAAGCGGGAAGCAGGAAACAGGGGGGGAAGAGGGGAGAGGCCGAGTTGTGTCTTGTCTCGCGTTCTGGAATCTGAATCTATTTGCTACAGGGGCGTATCGTAACATCAGTTACAGAATTTTTTTACAAATTCCATATATTTATTTTAACGTAAGATCTATTTTTCCATGTATCTTTTACGACGAATGGGTGCGATCCAAACTCAATAACCAATCACAGCGCGGTATTTTTATTCTGGAGAATCAAACAAACGGACTTGCACCTTTCAAAATGTTTACAATTTTAGTTATTTTGTACGATTTAAGTCTCTAGGAGAAGGTAGTTAAAGACCATTTTTTTATGAAATCTTCAGTAAATTCCATTAACAAAAGCATCGCACGGTTTGCAGGATTTGCAGGTTGCAACGTGTTGACACTGTTGACAGTTTCATCATTGATTTGACATATTATTTGAAGTTCGTTAAATGTATAATTAATATCTATTATATTTGTTATTTTACGGTGTCAGTGAACATAAGCGTCTTTGTAAGGCGTTGATACCATACGTCAGTGTTTAGTGTTTGTATGGTGTTTGTTCGCTCTATTTGGTGTTGTCCGCTGGGGAAATGCAAGGTACAAATATGAGGTTATATTCTTATTAGATTTTAGAGCTAGTCAGAATCTGTAGATGCTATTCTTGTGTTGTACGTTGCCATGGAAACGATTTTGTATTTGCTTTTTCTATTAATATTCGCGTTGGGTATATACATAAACGCAGTAAATCTCAAAAATGTCTAATGGACCTAGTTCAGCGAAACCACCCGCATTGTCTCGTAACCTATATTTTAAATCATGGTACGGGCACAAACAAACAATTCGTTGTATTATTTTAAAGCATAACTTGCAAAAAGAGTTTTTCCTAAAATAATTAAAATAGCACCATAATTTTATGTTTACCCAATAGATTCAGAGAGTATAGGGCTCCTGGCGATTCTCTCTTTTAAAAAAAACGAGTGTGAGAGCTACCGCCATGTCACTTGGAAAAGTTACACCCTTTATATGTCTTGATTTTATTTGATAAATTAGTGTAAAAAAAAATAAAATTAAATAAAAAAATTGGGGTGAACGGATTTTTAATCAAAATAAAAATGTAGGGGGGGGGGCGCCATCGGTACCTAGTGCACAGGGCGCCAGATTTCGTAGATCCGGCCCTGACGACATGTACCGCATTTCATTAAAAATGTTTCACAATTTTGCATCAAAGATTGGAATAATTCTGACATTTGTTGAAATTAATCTGTCCTCGACAATGAACAATTTTGCGGCCAGTTAAAATGAATTCTTGGTAGGTACCTACCGGCGTTGAAAGGCGAATAATTTACATGCAGTAAATAAATAGTACCTAGGTAAATGAAACCAAATGAGATCAGTACTACTACGAAGGTACTTTATTCCATAGAAAATCAAATAAAACGATAAAGATTTTTATAATGCTGAATTCACATTTTTGTTAGATTTAGATAAATACGAATTAGCCAGTACCTACTTACGATTGGGAACTAATTTATTGTTGAAATAATTTTTAATATTTGGTCAGTACCTACTTAATTATGTGGGAACATTATTGTTTAAACATTGAAATAACTAAAAATGGTCATTTTTTGCCAAATGGGTTAGGTACCTACTTGAAAGATGTACATACATGTTTTTATAATGCTGAATTCACATTTTTGTTAGATTTAGGTGGCTGAATTTTAATAAATTTAATTACGAATTAGCCAGTACCTACTTACGATTGGGAACTATTTTATTGTTGAAATAATTTTAAATATTTGGTCAGTACCTACTTAATTATGAGGGAACATTATTGTTTGAATATTGAAATAACTACAAATGGTCATTTTTTTGCCAAATGGTTTAGGTTAGGTGAGTTTATGTAAATATTTCCGGCCATATTAAAATAAAATAACACAATTTATTACGGCTAAGTACCTACTATTCCATCTAATTAAAGCAAATGTGCTAAAAGAAAAGACATCAAGTACGCAATTTTTATTGAGAAAATGTGTAGGTACCACCTACATGAATACTATTATTCTCGGTACGTACCAGGTAGGTACCGGCTTATGAGGGTATTCTTTCCTTTAAATATTAAATCGAAAATGAATTATATGAAATGAGAAAAATCACCCAAGATGGTCACTTTTTTTAAATTGTTCGCTTTGAACATTATTAAAAAAATACGAATAGGTATCTACCTACTCGGGTAGAGACTATTTTTCCAATGCATTTTTAAAGAAATTAAATTAATTTCGATAAGTTTACGCTTTATTCACAATTTTATATTATTTATCCGTATTATTTTATACGTACGACCGGAACTTACGCGGATAACGTGAATGAATTGTTTGTTTTGTAAATTTTTCTTACAATTAAAATTTTATAATGTTGCATTTGCATTTTTATCAAAAGCTATAGGTTGCTGAATTTTAACAAACTTAAAAATTGTACTGGAACAAATTGATCTTTGTATTTTTAATTAAATTTTAATTTGAATACTGCACAACAGACCCAACCACTGGAACCAGTGAACCTATGGCATCCTCTGATGTGGTTTGTTGTGAGGCTGAAGGTAGTGGAAAGGGGAAAGAGATGAGAAAGAGGAAGGTGGGGAAGTACCTGCCTATTCAGATCTGGTCACAGGACACGGCTAGATCCATTTCAAGCAAATTTTCAATTCCGAATGGTGGTCTTATCAAATATTGAGAAATTAATAAATTAAAATAAAGATGATCCAATTTTTTGGCAAATACTGTAGGTATATTGAACATTGAACATCGTACATTTATAATTAATATCATTGTCACTACCGCACAAGAGTCCCAATTACTCCCGTCTGGAGCCGGTGAGACTATGGCATTGCCAATTGGGGTATGTTGTGATGCTGAAGGTAGTGGGGAGGTGAAGGAGATGTGGGAGAGGAAGATAGGGAAGTACCTGGCTATTCAGATCTGTTCACCAAAGACAAGCCATTTCAAACAACGTTTCAATTGTAAATGATGGTCTTATCCCAAGGCGATACCGAGAGTATCTTTCACTCTGGAACATGCCGCAAATATGGTCCTACATATTATTTTTAATCAATAAATTTGATTTGACGTGAGCATGCCCGCGATGGTTTCTGTACACAATAGTGAACTCTGGCATCATGAAATTACGCATTGCTAAACCGTTCATCCGATTGCGCTGAAACTTTAGAGATTTGATGTATGCATGCCTACAATGGTGTCTATATACTAACGTATCGCAGGTTTTTGCTGCTAGGCCCTGCGGGCGGCTTTATATGTGTTTGTATGTTTAACCGCTAAGCGTTGCTAAACCATTCATCCGATTGCGATGAAACTTTGGGGATTTGATGTGTGCATGTCTAAAATAGTGTTTATATACTAAAGTATAGCAGGTTTTTGCTGCCAGGCCCTGCGGGCGGCTTTGTACATAGTTGTAAGTTTAACCGCTAAGCGTTGCTAAACCATTCATCCGATTGGATGAAAATTTAAAGATTTGATGTGTGCATGTTTCTGTATACAATAGTGAGCTCTGGAATCATGAAATTATGCAATTACACCGTTCATCCGATTGCGATGAAACTTTGGGGATTTGATGTGTGCATGCCTACGACGGTGTCTATATACTAACGTATGGCAGGTTTTTGCTGCTAGGCCCTGCGGGCGGCTTATGTATATTTATATGTTTAACTGCTACGCGTTGCTAAACCATTCATCCGATTGCGATGAAACTTTGGGTTTTGATGTGCGCATGCCTACCATGCCTGCACGGCAGTAGGTACCTACCCGCTTGCTATGAAATAATATTTTTTTTCTGTTAAATAGTAAGTCAAGTTAGTTTTAACCCGTTAGTTGCTTTGCAACAGGCATAAGCTAGTTATTGTTCAGTTTCGATCGACCGCTCATTTTTCAGTCAGTGCGAAAATCGACCGTACCGCCCCTCAAGTTTCACCAACCTCAAGGTTCACTTTCGGATGAACCATTTTAATCTTTTTTTATGGATCCGAAAATGACCTCTCCGCTCCTCGAGTTTCAAAGACCGCAGAGACCATTATCGGATCCAGGAGAGTTCACCTAAATCGTGTCTCGATTAAGGACCATTTTTCATACAAAAAAACCGATGCACGGTTAACAGTGCACCCAAGCGGCGAAAACTATCATTAATTCGTTCACCGACGAAGAAATTTGGCCTCAGTTATATTTCCTGCCGACAGGTTCGCCCTTTAAAAACCGTCACGTTTTTCACGGAATGTAATTAAGACTTTTTTCCATACAAAACTGATTTTCCTAAGGATTTATTCTTATTAATTTAAAGGCTTCGGGAAAGTTCTTGAGAAAAAATGACATTTTAAACGTGCTTTGCGGGATCGTAGATTACGTTAAAAAAACACCTTCCGGCGGACATGTTTTTAAATATACATAAACAGTACAAGTTTTAAAAACTTTTAAAATCATAACATGTACCGCATTTCATTCAAAATGTTTCACAATATTGCATTCAAAATCAACATTTTTTTGACATTTTCCAAATATTCACTTTCATAGATAATGTTAATTGTTTGCAGCCTGTAAAATCGCTTATAAAATTTGGCAGATATTTAAATTTTCCCCAAACGTGCAACACTGAAAATGGAATAATATTCCAATGCCCTACATACCACCTCAACCCCTCGGCAAGGCCAGGACAGCTTATTTGTATAGATTTTTTTTAAAAACGATGCAGGTATTCGATTTTCAGGCTTGGTTTGAGGTGGTTTTGACGATGTTTTCTGTTGGTCTTGCCAGCATTGAGAATATAATTTTAGAATATTGAGATGAACTAGGTAGGGGCCGATAAACTGATAAATATTGTTTGGCAAGAAAGTGTAGAAATTAATTAATTTGGAACTAAATTTTTTCATTACTATGGTAACACCGAAATACTCGTTCTGTCAATGACATTTTGTATGGCTCTTGGCTTTACTGACTTTAATCATGTAGAACACACTGAAAATCGCTCGTTTAGTGTTTTTTTTCATTGTTTGCCTGTGCATTGTTTGAATTGAATTAAAATGAACAAACCAATACGTGGTGGTGCTAGAGAAGTTGTAAACTGCGTGTTTCAACGCTGCCTAGCTGAATATCGTGCAAAGAAGCTCCCGAAGCTCCTATCCAATTTGAAAGAAGTTTACAAACGAACTGCAGAAATTAATGGTACGTGGTATAGTTTTTTTTTAATAAATTTCATTAGTATTACAAGATTTATGCCAATTTTTGTGCGATTATAACCATTACAATCTGATTTGAGGTTATGTTTAAAAATCCGAATTTGACATTTCCATTTGACAGTTAATATTAGGCCACAAGAAAAATTGAATAACTCAATTTAAAAAAAAAAAAATAATATGCAACTTCTTTAAACCAAAGACATTAATACTGGACGCGGGGTAGAAATCTCAAAGTGGGAAGCCAAACACAATACGATTGTAGCTGTCTCTATTCCTAGTACTTTAGTACTAAACTGCTACGCGTCGAGTGAGGTCGTGTCTTACCAGTAAGTAAATTGCATTGCAAAGCGCCAAAATGCCCTCCTGTGTGATGAGAAAATGCTTAAATTACACGGCAAATAGTCGTAAAGGCAAAGGAATAGCACTTCATTTCTAAGTACACGCAAATTACTTATTATTATCAATTTTTATAATTATTACAATTAATTTTCATGTTTCCCGCCCGCAATAATATATGAGTAAAGGAGACAGCGAACGCTGCATTACAAAGTGACATATGCATAACAAGGAAAACCTACTAACAGTAGGTCGGTTCACACAGCGTCCCACATTCGTTTTATTCCATTGGGAAAGATGGGGTAAAACGTACAAAGGGTAACGCGTTCATTAATTTAATAATGTCGTTGATGAAAATTGTAAATAGTAACGGTCCTAGGTGTTATTAATCTGTATAGATTTGTATAATAGTTTGAACCTATAACCTGTACTGTATAATAAAATATGTACTTAAAAATACTACTATAATAGTACCAATATTGTATTACTTATGAAAACTCATATAATAAATATAAAAATATTTGCCCGTGTGTCACGTTTTACCCGCCTTTACACTTCCCTGTCATATTGTGTAACCGAATAAGAGTATCTTGTTATCTCAGTCACACCCATAGGTCACACCCGTGATGTGACAGTAGTATTCGGCGAAGAAACTAATAAGCTGCCCTACTATGAATCTATGTCATTCACTCCCATACATTCTTTGATTGTCTGTCTTTATCACACAGGAATGAATTTTTGAATTTAGAAATTATACTGAAAACCGCTGAAAACAAAAGAGTGTTGCTTGCTTTCCACATTATATTGTGAGTATGTGAGACTATGGCGAGTCTATTTATAATATAACGTCATTGCTTTAAACTCATAGAAATGTAACTTGTTCTTAATTTTCTCTTTCTTTCTTTCTAAATGAATATTATCAGGTGTGCTTTTTTAAAACTACCTTCTATAGAATAATCATTTTAATGATGTTTTCCACATACAGGTAAATCTGAAAAGTAAGATAAATCGTCAAGGAAGGAAAAAGGCAGATGGAAAATTTGAAACACCGGGAAAACGGAAAATAGCATAAGTGTTGATGATTAAAAAAAATTGTTGCAAAAAAATTGTTTGCAAAATCGAGGCAGATTATTATGCACGAGGAAGTACTCTATATGATGATATAGATGAACTGATAAAACGTTTAGATGAAGATGAAGATATGGAAGAAGAAGAATCATATGAGGACTAAGACAATAATTATTACATGTCGGGTGTTGAATAAATATACTCAGATTTTTAAATACCTATGTACCTACGTTTTTATAACAAAATAAACGCCCACTTAAAACCTGTTTTGTTTTATTTTACTTCTATTACATTATGTGTTTTTGTGCAAAATTTATGAAAATACAAACACGTTATGAAATATGCATTTTGGCTGAAGGGTTTTTTAAAACATACATTCATTGTCTTATGAGCCATCACGGTGTTGCCATTTAAAACTAAGAAATCGATCGCAGCGCCATCATTTATTTTCTACACTTAATTGCCAAACTGTACGAGTATTTATTTATATTCTTATTATAAGTGAATGGTCGAAATGTATGTCCGCACATAACTTCCGAACGATTGAACCAAATTGAATAATTCTTTTATGTTGTGATCCTTATTGTTTGGACAAGGTTTTTATAAAACTACTGGTGAGCTCTCGCATTATTAAATTTGTATAAAATGAATCACCGAAATTTATGAAATTAATTAATTTAAATTTATTTTTAATCACCATAACTTCCGAAAGACTGCAACAAATTGTAAATTTCTTTTTTTGTTGTGTTCGTTATGGTTAGGACAAAGTTTATATGAAACTACTGGTGAGCACTGGCATCATGAAATTTGTATTAAAATGAATCCCCAAAATGCATGTACGCTTATAACTTCTGAACGACTGCACCAAATTGGATAATTCTTTTTATGTAGTTATTGTTAGGACAAGGTTTGTATAAAACTAATGGCGAGTAGGTACTGGCATTATGAAATTTGTATAAAAAATTAATCGCCGAAAAGTATGTCCGCGCATAACTTTCTAACGACTGCACCAAACCGGATAATTCTTTTTATTTTGTGATCTTTATTGTTTGGACAAGGTTTTTATAAAACTACTGGTGAGCTCTTGCATTATTAAATTTGTATAAAACGAATTACCGAAATTTATGTACGCTCATAACTTCCGAAAGAATGCAAGCAATTGGAAAATTCTTTTTTTGTTGTGTTTGTTATTGTTAGGGCAAAGAGAACATGCAATAGCTACTGTTACAGACTTCATAACACATAATCTTGACGCTAAGAAAAAAGTTATTTCAATTTATTTAGACCTATGTAAAGCCTTCGACACAATCTCACACGAAAAACTTTTCAGGAAGTTAAAAAACATTGGTATTAATGGAGTAGAATTCGACTTAATTAAAAGCTTCATGTCTGACCGAACTCAACAAGTTAAAATTGACAACAAGATAAGTGAACCACTTCTAATTACATACGGAGTCCCACAGGGGAGTGTACTTGGCCCTTTATTATTCCTCATCTACATAAACGAGTTGTGTAACATTGATATTGAAGGTAAAATCGTGACCTTCGCTGACGATACAGTTCTTCTCTGTCAAGCTACCACATGGAAAGAGGTATTTATAATAGCAGATAAAAGTTTGTCAACTGTTAAAAAATGGCTAAACAGTAATACTCTTACCATTAATACAATCAAAACAAAATACATCACACATAGTATTACACAAAGAGGTCAACCTCCATCAAACATAGACCTGTTTCTGAATGACTGTGAACAAACTGTATCCAATTGTCAATGCGAGCATATTGAAAGGGTCAAACAAACAAAGTACCTAGGGGTTATTATTGATACACACTTACGCTGGATTGACCACATAAACTTCATCACGAATAAACTAAAACGAGTCATGCACCTAATAAAATCCATTAAAAACATTTTCCCACTAACAATACTCAGATCCATATACTTCGCACTTTGTCAATCCATTGCCACATATGGAATACTGGCTTGGGGAAGTGCCACAAATATAGCAATTGACCCAATTCAAAAGATACAAAAAGCGATAATTAAACTAATCCTGCAAGTGCCATTCTACACCGATTCAAGCGAAATTTACAAAACATTAGAAGTCATGTCAATAAAACAACTTTATGCTAAATCTGCTCTGCTACACCTCCTCCAAAACCAACTCCATATTCCAATGCAACCGAAAACAATAAAAAAGACAAGGTCCTTAACAAATGTAACCCTAAACATACCGATAACACACACCACACACGGACAAAGACACTTTCAGTATTACGCAACCAAACTTTTTAATTATATGCCCATTACTCTAAAACAACTACTAACTACACATACATACACAAACATTCACAAAAAACATATCACAGCCTGGATCAAAAATCAAGATATCCACTTTATACAAAATTTCCTAATCCCTAACCAAACATAACAAAACTATAAAAAAAGTAAAATAAACAAACATATCTTGCAAGAATTTTACAACTATTCATATATACATATATATATTTATATATACTTTATATATATATATATATTTTTTTTTTCTTCTAAATAATCCATTACCATTAAAATGTAAAAAAAAAAACCAACTTTCTACTACAACACATAAATACCTGTACTTGTCACACTGAATCATAAACACGTAAACACCTCAGCACAGGTTCTCCTAGTGAGGTGTTCACGAAACATACAACATTATAAACCAACAGTTTCACCTTCTCAAACCTACCTTACACCCAACATAATAAAATGTTATATTAATTAATATGTAAAATTGTTTTCCAAAATATATTATGTTAAAATATTAAATATATAAGGTAAAAACTGTAATATATAGAAATAAATAAATAAATTGTAGAGAAAAAACATAAAACACATGATGCGAGCCTTTTTAAAGAGTAAATTCCATCCTTGTAAACAACCAAGTCATTTTCACAGGAGTGGGAACTGACTAGAAGATAAAACGAAAATCTACAATATCGATCAATAACCTGATAACATCCATAAGCAAGGGCTCACACCATTTTGGTTAAACATAGTAATTTGAATTAATCGACCACAGATGTCGGTAGCCTTCACTTTTTTAACATATTGCCCGGGGCAGGATTCACAAATTTTATTAAAATTTTGGAATCATAATCTATTTAAAATAAACTATAAAACAAACAAAATAAACCAAAAAATCCTTAATCTAAGTACCTATACCACAAAAATACTAATAAAATAATTCAAAATAGCATAAATTAACTAAAAACCTTTTTTTTATTTATATCCTACACTAAACTTATAATTTAACTGTATAAATGCTGTTGAATTACTCTATTAATTAACTAAAAATAACTAAAAATTATTAATCCTTTTAAATAACTAAAAAATTCAAATGACTAAATTATACACGTGTACATACTAAATTTTACATATTTAAATGATCCAATAACACAAAATAATATTGTTTACACTGAACACAACACAATTATTGTTTTTTTTTCTTCTTTCTTCTTTCTTCTCAGTCTTCTGCTTGATCCATCCAAGGTGTAGTCGAGAAGATAAGTACCATAGTGTAAGGTACATAATCAATCCTTGGTAAGGTCCGGGATGTCAATTACAGGTTTAGTATCTGACTCCAGGGGCATCAGACATATCTTTGTGATGGGCCTCACAAAGATTCCTTGAGGTGTTTTTAGGGTAACAACTCGTACTACTCCATCCGCTCCAGGGTGTGTATGCAGAATTCGGGCCATTTTCCATAAAGGTGGAGGTAAATGGTCTTCCTTTAAGATCACCAGATCGTCTTTTGCAGTGCCCGTTGAGTGCTGGTCTGCCATTTAGTCCTCTTTTGCAGTTCCATCAGGTAATCTTGCTTCCATCTAGACCAAAAAGATTGAATTAGCGAACTGATCCTCTGATATTGAGTTAGTCTGTTGTCTGGTATCGCCCGGACGTCTCTCTCTGGAATGATAGAGGATTCAGTGCCTATAAGGAAATGGTTCGGGGTGAGTGGTTGGTAATCATGGATGTCATCGGACAAGGAAGTTAATGGACGGGAGTTCAGACAGGCCTCAATCTGACAAATTAAGGTATACAAGAGTTCAAAGGTTAATGAAGAATTATTAGTGATTCTATACAAATGGAACTTTGCTGACTTAACTGCTGCTTCCCACAAACCTCCCTGATTAGGGGCTCGAGGGGTTATGAACTTCCACTCAATACCTCTGTTCACTAAATAATTTTGAATCTTGTCGTTGTTTTCCCTCAAACTGGTGTACAGCTCTTTGAGCTTGCTGCAAGCCCCCCTAAAATTACTAACATTGTCGGAAAAGATCTTTTCAGGTTGTCCCCTACGGGAGATAAACCTTTTTAAACTGTTCAAAAAAGCATTGCTAGATAAATCCGAAACTAATTCCAAGTGAACAGCTTTGGTTGAAAAGCAAATAAAGATACATAAATACGATTTCACGAGGGAAGCCTTTCTCAGCGTCCCACTTTTAATCGGAATTGGTCCGGCATAATCGATTCCGGTGATTGCGAACGGACGACTCGGCGTAATTCTTTCGGGTGGCAGATTTCCCATGATTTGATGACCGGTTCGGGGACGACATCTAAAACACACAATACATTTATGTAATATCTTTTTAATAGTATTTTTCCCAAAGATAGGCCAAAATTTTAGTCGTATTTCAGCTAACAGAGCTTGAGGTCCTGCGTGTAAGTTTACATAATGGTAGTGACGTGTTATCAATTCAGTTAGCTTATGTTTAGCTGGCAAGATAATTGGGTGTTTTTGTTGGTACGATAACTGTGTAGCTAAATTCAGCCTACCGCCCACATATATTAGACCATCATGTAAGAAGGGATGAAGAGATTTTAAATTACTTTTTCTGTTGACAATGCCATGGTTTTTTAATTCCTTCAATTCCTTTTGAAAGGCGTGTATTTGAGCTGATCTCAGTAGACATTTCAAGCTTGATTCCAATTCAGCTACACTTAAATTGCCTGAAATTCTACCTTTAACACTTCTGCAGTTATTGACAAATCGCAATACATATGCAGTAACTCTTTTCAATTTAATAAATGATGAGAATTTTTTAAATATCTCCCATTCTTGAACATCTGTGGATAATAGAATATTTTTGCTTTTGAGTTCCGGAGGGTTTGAACACGAAATCTTTGATATAGGCCAAGCGTTGACTCCTTCGGTCAACCAACTTGGTCCATTCCACCATATTGCAGAATTTATCAATTTATCTGTAGTGGTTCCTCTTGAAAGTATATCCGCTGCATTGTCGGCTGAAGATACGTGTCTCCATCGATCTGGATCACTAAGTTCTTGTATTTCAGCTACTCGGTTTGCAACGAAAGTAGCCCATCTCGTAGGTTGACCTTTCAGCCAGCACAACGTTATCATGGAGTCACACCAGTAATATGTATCGATCTCCACTATATTTAGCGCTTGTTTTACATTTTTTATTAATTTCGCCAGTAGCACAGCACTACAAAGCTCCAACTTAGGCAGTGAAATACACTTCAATGGTGCTACTCTTGATTTAGACGTTATTAGGTGCGAATGCCATTTACCGATATGGTCCACTGACACCATGTAAACGCAGGCTCCGTAAGCCTTCTCAGATGAGTCGCAAAAACCGTGTAGTTGTAGATATTTAGATTGCCTGCAAATAATTTTTCTTGGTATTTTCAACACATTTAATTGACTTAATTCTTGAAGGTAGGACCTCCAGGGTGCTAATATTTCACTAGGCAATGGATCATCCCACGCTGCTTTAGACTGCCATAACTTCTGCATTATCAATTTGGCTACAACTATAATCGGTCCTAGCAGACCTAATGGATCAAAAGTTGATGCAATGCAAGATAATATCTGTCTTTTACTCTCGGTTCGACTTGATGGTTTCATTATTACATAAGAAAAATAATCAGATTCATTATTCCATCTTAATCCTAATATTTTCTCAGTCTTTGGATTGTCAGTAATAATTTTTTCAGAATTGCCTGATTCGGCAATCTTAGCTTGGCCCGACTCGGCTGACAACTCCAAGACATTGGACCTCCATTTCCTCAAGGTCATCCCCGCAGACAAAAAGATGCTGATTAATTGCTCTTTTAACTCTCTACAGGATTCCATGTCATCTCCTCCGGTTAACAAGTCATCCATATAGAAGTCATTTTCTATGACCTGACTAGCTCTAGGAAAATTTATATTGTTATCCATACCAATTTGCCGTAGACTTCTAGTGGCTAAGAAGGAGGAAGGCCCCAGACCATATGTGACTGTCTTCAGACGGTAATGCTTGAGCACCTCCTGCGGCGACTCGCGCCATACTATCTTCTGCAGGTCACGGTCCGCTTCACACACGTTAATCTGGCGGTACATCTTCTCGATGTCGGCCGTCAGGACCACTTGATGTTTCCTGAAATGCCGGTGTATGCTGGGTGTATAAGTCCTTTTGTATAACAGGTCCTGTCATCAAGGCGATTGAGAGAAATTCCATTTGAAGTTTTGGCGGAGCCGTCAAAAACGACCCTCACTTTAGTAGTAGTGCTTGATTCTTTTATTACAGCGTGATGAGGTAAAAAATAGGATTCACGATCCCCCTTTGACTGGTCACACACCTCCATATGACCCAATTCCTCATATTCACGCATGAATTGTATATATTGTGTTTTCAATTCGGGATTTGACACAAATTTTCTTTCTAAATTTTTAAATCTTTTTTCAGCAGTGAGCAATGAACTTCCCAGCTGATCAATGCATGCCCGACGCGGTAAACTTACTACGTATCTACCGTCGTCTTGTCTGGTATGAGTACTAGCAAAACTGGCTTCACAAGCCTTTTCTTCATGATTTAGAATCTTAGTGGGATTAATCTCCTCCAATTTCCAAAATTTTTCTATTTGATGACTTATTTTATTTATAGATAAACTACAAAAATCTGATACAGGCATTTGCTTGGGGTATATGTTGATCGGTCCTGATATGATCCATCCCAGTTGCGTACGTTGAAGTGTTGGTCCCGACTCGAGTTTCAATCTATCGTTGGTTAGGATTTCCCAAAAACTTTCCGCGCCCAACAGGATGTCGATGGGTGCAGCTATATTGAAGTTCGGGTCAGCTAGCTCCAACCCTCGTGGTAGCTTGAAGACTTTTTTCTCCATTGTCACTTGTGGTAAGTTTGTTGTAATCTCCTGTAAAATCAGACATGATATTTCGCGTTTACAATCAGTATTAAGCGAAGTCATCTCCACTGAAATTCTCTTTTTAATGTGTGTGATATTATTATGGATCCCAGAGATGGGTTTGTTTATCAATTCACATGGTAAATTTAATTTATTAGCAAATTCAGCTCTCATAAAATTTGACTGGGCCCCTGAATCAGAATGCGGGCTTTAAAAATCTTATTGTTACTACCCACAACTCCTATGTTGGCAGTTGACAATAATATTATTTTTTCTGCTTTATCCGATGCAGAAAAATTCGATACTGAAACCTCGTTATCAGCATCCATATTGGAGGCCTCCCGCAGAGGTACCTCATTGTGTAGCAATGTGTTGTGGTTATCTTTGCCACAACGCCTGCAAGAAAGGTTTGCCTTGCAACTCTGTGCATGGTGACCCACCTTTAAACATTTAAAACATGCTTGGATTGATTTCGTAGCATCAATCCTCTCATGTAATTTTAATTTTATTAATTTTTTGCAATAATAAATTTGGTGACCTTTCTCGTTACAATAAATGCAGTTGTTAGCCTTTACCGCTAAAAGTACTGATGAATCTTTTTTGTAATTATTGTTGCTTATTTGTGTTTTATGTAAGCTAGAAATTTTTTTCTCAGAAGCGTTCATAAGTTCCAATACTTGTGCTCTAGCAGATAAACATTTTAAGAATTCCTTTAACGTAGGTAATTTGTCTTGCAATGTTTATTGCTCCCAATTTTTTCGGGTAGCTGCGTCTAATTTATTTGATATTATATAAATAATCAACGGATCCCATTGATCTACCTTGACCCCGATATTTTGTAATGCCTTTAAGCTAACGTTTGTTTCATCAATTAAATACCTCAATGCTACAGGCTCTTCTTGTTTCATGTCTTTTAATTGAAATAGAGATTGGATGTGTTTATGCGCGGTAGTTCTTAAATTTGCATATCGTTCATTTAACAATTCCCAAGCGGAAAGGTAATTTAATTCTGAAACTTCTAGATTAGCAATTATCTTCAATGCGTTTCCCTTTAAGATGGATTGCAAGTAAAAGAATTTTTGCACATTGCTTAAAGTACTGTTATTATGGACTAAAGTCTTGAAGGTTTCGACGAAATTAACCCAATTTCTCTGATCTCCATGAAATTCCCGCAATTGAAGGGTGGGTAGTTTTATTTCCACCTTACTTTGATCGACGGATTCGATCGCGCCTTTGGCCGTTGCCAAAACTGAGAAATATTGGTTTTCGAAAGCTTCTCGTTGACTATAATTTTCAATTTCGTCTGAATCCGGTAACATTTCAATTTTCTGTTGAACTGCTTCAAATTCATCTAGCAATGATTTCACCCGATCATATCTTAATTTAATTTCGTATACCGACAATGCATTTAATGAATCTGCGAACCTAGTCAACTTTCCCTTAATCACGCCCCGTTTGCTTATTAATGATTTCATATTTTCCATTTTTGATTCTATATTGTTACTATCACTTGACAATTATTTTATTTGAGCAAAGCACCCGTTTGAAAGAATACCCCGACAATCTTAACAATACTATTTGAAAACACTATTCAAGTAATATTATATTATTATTCTCAAGTGGGTAGTGATTTTATTTATATTATTGACTCTATTTAAGATTAATCTCGTTTAAATACATGAGGCCTGAATAAACATAAGATAGATGTGATAGGAAGGCACTGAATACTTATCTCAGAATTGCTATGTGGTCCACTTTCCTTAATAATTTCCAGGTTCAATCAATTTTGTATCTTTTGGCTGCTGGTTCCTTGTTTTTTTTTTATTTTTTATATACAATCTCCTGATTGTAATCCGGCTCGAAGGACCAAATGTTAAAATCTGGAGTGATCCTTTTAAATAAAATCTCGTTCTATTCACAAACTTTCACTTTTATTTCAACTATTGAACATGGATAAGTTTTATAAGAAACGGTGAGAATAATAACTGCTACACTAGCTCTGACTTATGAGCTTGGTTAATATGGAGTTTATTGTAGAGAAAAAACATAAAACACATGATGCGAGCCTTTTTAAAGAGTAAATTCCATCCTTGTAAACAACCAAGTCATTTTCACAGGAGTGGGAACTGACTAGAAGATAAAACGAAAATCTACAATATCGATCAATAACCTGATAACATCCATAAGCAAGGGCTCACACCATTTTGGTTAAACATAGTAATTTGAATTAATCGACCACAAATGTCGGTAGCCTTCACTTTTTTAACACGGACTACCAAAATCAACGAGAACTGTCAAAATACAAGGGCGTCCACAGGCGTCGCCCATTAGCTTAACTTTGCTTAATTAACAGCAGGTTAAGGTTAACAGAAATTCCGGATTACGACTTGATAGAGACTACCAAAATTAGCGTAACTGTCAAAATACGGGTTTGTGACGTAATTATCGCGCTAACAGACGTTAATAAAAGATAGAGACTAGGCCCCCAGTTTAGTTGAACAATAATTTTATTAATTAAATTATTAAAACACTTTGTTTTTACCACAATAATCTTTATTTAAAAAGTCGACATGTTTCGAGAACGATGTTCTCTTCATCAGGACATTATATGTACTAAAACTAAATTATCAAGCATAGGGATCTTTCCGCCCCTCTCCCCCCCCTCCAACTAATTCCATTTCCACCCACGCCTGTCTTTCTATGCTTGATAATTTAGTTTTAGTGCATATAATGTCCTGATGAAGAGAACATCGTTCTCGAAACATGTCGACTTTTTAAATAAAGATTATTGTGGTAAAAACAAAGTGTTTTAATAATTTAATTAATAAAATGGTGCCACAAAGTGAATTTGCAAAATTTGAAGAAATAATTTTATTTTTTATATATTTGCTGAAGACGAAAATGATCTAATATAAATATAAAAATGAATATAAATGACGCGGAATTGATTTCTTGGGTCGAACAATTTCGTCTTTTATATAACAAGAAAGAAAAAGATTATAAAGACCAATAAAGACAGAATTGTCATAGAAAACGTTATTTATTTGTGTTTTTTCGTCAACTGTACGTCTCCATATGCAGTATATGCTAGCCCCAAAATAAAAATAAAAACATTCCACATGCAACAATGTCCGACAAATCCATCGTTTCAATATTTATTTATATAAAACAAAGTATAATATATTATCGGTTGACAGTTGACGTAGACAAGTGACAGCGGCATAGTCACTTCTATGGGCGTATTCTATTCTATTCCTATTCCAATTATAAACGACGTTCTAAAATATTACGGCTCCTGCCTATTCTTACGGCTTATTCCTATTATAAACGGGGCTTTAGCAAGTTGCGACAACTTTGCTCTAACCACCAAGTCTAGGGCCTAGTCCCTATCTTTTACGTTAACTAACAGTCTGTTAAGCTTAACATGGTGATTAGAGCAAAGTTGTCGCAACTTGCTAAAATTGGTGGTCCGTAACTTTTCTGTTAAGATTTAGTATTTAGTTTATTTTAGCGTCGCGAGGCGTCGGACCGATAGCGTAATGTCAAACTCTATGCACAAATGTAAATTGTCTATGAATTATTTCTGACAGATTGTCAGAGATTCAATTCAATGGTTTTCGCTTTTGAAGTTTCAAGTTTACCTATTTTAAAAGAAACAACGATGACCGTAAGTTATGTAATTATTTATTACTTTTGTTTTGTATTTGTTTACATTAATAACTATATTTTGTAAGATATCGTGAGCTTTCCAAAAAGTAATTAATATAAAAGGACATTATAACCTCAAATTCACTTTGGTCGCAACATACTCAAATGGGTAAACTGTGAAAACACCGCCAAATGCCGCTACACTTTAAATATGCATACATTTTGAAAAGTAAACTAATTTCAAACATAATTACCACAAGAAACATCGGTTTCAGTCGTGATGAACGGAAAAATTTGCATTTAAAATACGATTTTCATTCAAAGTTAAAAATGACCTATTGACATTTGCGAAGTTTCGTATCAAACTAAATACGCATGAATTACTTAATTTACCTAATCTAGGAACCTAATAACCTATTTTGTATACGTAAATAGTTGTTTTCTTGTAGTAATTGCTGAAATGAAGTGTGGTTTCCATAATCTGTGCTACATTTGTACATTTGTTTCAGATCAATTTCAATGCCACTCAGAGGGAAATGATATAGTACTATTATATAAATATGAAGTGAATAATGGACACGTATTGTCTGTTGTTGCAAAATGGAAATGCATTCACAAGACGGGAATGAAACAACGTGGGAAGACAAGACGACAGAATTGTTTCCCGAGTAAATATAAAGTTTTGCAAAATAAACGTGTGTAAATTAAATTAGTGGTTGTTACACCGATATGTAGACAGATAATATAATATCAAGTTTAATTGCAGATACGGGACCGGGAAGACGAAATAACGGGGAAGTGACGCAATCTATACTATGATGCCACCCGGAGGAAAATAATTCAACAGTGATGGTGTGTACCTATTTTAAAGATATGTAGGTATATTATACTGTGTGAATAATTATTGGACATATAATATATTGAATTAATTAGACAAAATATGTAATTATTTTATTAAGTGCTTCCAAAAAGGTTGTGAACTTTGATAGATTAAAATGATACTGTTATTAAAGGTGGTGAACTTTGATAGAGTTTCGCTACAAGATTGTTAGGTGTTTTTAAATAATGTTTGCGTCAGAGATAATGATATAAAAGTAATTTTAAAGCGTAAATATACTAATCGCTTGTGTATTGTACTGTTGCAGATATGAGTAGACAATGCAGATGAAGGAAAGCAGGCAGGAATGGATTAAATTGAGACACAGTGACAGGAAATGTATATAAAAACAACAGCGATGACATTTGGTGTATTGAATTTTATAAAAGTGTCTGTTATGTATAACGTGAAGTGATTATTTGTCTTGTATTATGTTGTATGATTAGTGAGAGACATAATGTCAAGTTTTTGATGTGTGCTGTTGAATAAATAAAATATTACACGTGTCATCAATTACCTACGAGGTGATTTAAATTGTCATATTAACTGCAGAGGTGTGTTACCTGCAGTACTATGACTGTGTCAATGCTTGAATAAATCAGATTACCAACGATTTTATGTGTTGTTCTTGAGTAAAAATGCAGAAATGGATGCGGCAGGTTTTTTTATTATGTATAGTCAAATTGTACATGAAAGAGGTTTGCAAATGGATATTTCTTAAAGATTATGGATAGAGGTTCAATAATAACACGACACTTGTCAATTTAGCGCACTGCAAGACGATAGAGTGTTCGTAAATGTTTTTTTCTTGAAGAAACACATAGTCGAGATCGATTAGCGTTGTAATCACATGACACTTGTATATTTTGGCTGTGGCTAACGTACCTACATAAATACACAAATTATCAATAAGATTGCAATAGACACGTACCTATTTGGTGCATATAATTATAGTAAACATACAATAAGCAACTATTTACGTCGGGAGAGGTAAAATTTGAATCAAAAATCTATTTTTATTAGTGAAAATTTCCTCAATAAAACGATCTCTTCGCTGCATTTGACGTTTTCGAAAGTTTCGCACAAATTACTTAAATAACTCAAACTAATAACCTATTTTTGAATATAAATAGTTGTTTCTTGTAGTAATTGTTGAAAGTGCCTAAAAGTTCGGAGGCTAGGTAAATATTTCAGTTGACGTATCTTTTAATTCACCGTACATTATGTCACTTAGGTACCTTTTAAAGAACAAAATTCGAATTAATCAACTTTGAAAAGTATGTCTTTCGGCAATTTGACACATCTAAATGTTCCACTAATCGGTAGGCCGATCGACCCCGATAGCTTAACGTGAAATTCAACGTTAGTAAACTGACTTTCCGACTTACGGACTACCAAAATCAACGAGAGAGTTTAAAATGGAAAAAACAAAGGCTACCGTCTAACTGTGCCAGTGTCATTTCATTCCTCTTTACAAAATTATTCATTTTAAATAGATAATAGCTTTATAATAGTATTGTAAATTAGTGTATTATAGTTTTAACTTGTATATTTGTTTTCAAAGTAAGTATTTGTGTTGTGTAATTGGTTCTTCGGAGCAGTAAAGGTAAGTTTTTTTTTTGTTTTGTGTCATTTAGATTTGTTGAAAAATGGTCCAAGAAAAACCACCTGATCCCCCAGATGACGGTGGTTTGCTATCTGAATCCTCGGGTGTTGGGAAAAAAATGATCGCTGTTAATATTCCGGAGGCTTCGGACTTCGTAACGATTACGTCCAAAAAAAGAAAAATGGCTAAACCAGCAGATAATAGAAATGCAACAGATTTTGAACAGATACATCGTAAAATACCCTCCACGCAAAACGACTCCCTTCAAAATAATTCTTCTGTTTTACAGGATGTAATTCCGTGCACTTCTTCCTCGATCTCAAACCCAAGTCCACCTAACCCTTCCACCACACTCACTACAGCCGCCCCACTGGTACCCTCTACTCCTTTGTCACGTTTATATAATAATCTGGATAGACCTCCTTACATAACACACGTGACTAAAATTTCAAAGGATGAAAAACAAACAAATTTATATGATGTGGACTTTGGACATTTTATGTTTAAAAATAAAATCCATCCTGTCTGGAATGGAGTTAAATCTGTTGGCCGTAACCGTCTTTCTGTTGAATTCAGGACAGCGGCTGAGGCCAATAGCTTTGTAAAATCTGATGTTGCCAAAAAAAACTCGTACAACATTTTTATACCTACATATCAGGTTACAAGGCTAGGTGTCACAAAAGGGATCCCTCCGCACTGGTCGATAGAGGACATCCTGGAGAACATTACTGTTCCTCAAGGTTTCGGAAAAGTTTTAAAAGCGCGTCGTCTAAATTACAGGTTTAATACGGGAAACTCTGTAGAATGGAGACCCTCCCAATCCGTTGTCCTGACCTTTGACAGCAAAGACCTTCCACAAAATGTTACTATGTTTAACGTCTCTCTACCAGTAGAGCTCTATGTGTTCCCAACTGTGCAGTGCTACAAGTGCTGTAGATTTGGACACACAAAGAACCTCTGCAGATCAGAACCCCGTTGCTTCAAGTGCAGTTCATCCCATAGTGGCGATTCCTGCGATAAAACTGAGGAAAATTATAAATGTTTAAACTGCTCCGGAATTCACATGTCCATCAGCAAAACTTGCCCTGAGCTGTCAAGGCAGCGCAATATTAAACACACAATGGCCGAGAAGAGCATTTCTTATGCGGAAGCATCAAGAATGTTTAACAAATCCATTCCATCTTATTCTGAAGTAACTTCGAAAAATTCGAAAAATTCCACCCCTTCTCAACCTTCATCTTCTTCATTTAGAAAAACTGTTGAACGGGTTGTGAAACCCAGAATTCTAACAAAAAAAAATAATACTAATCACGAATCCCTTCTGTGGTTCCCTAATGGACAACTTCCTTCCAGTTCAAATTTCAATACTTACCTAAAGTCATCTAGTAAAGAACAAAATTATAATATAGACATTAACTCTACACTAATCACCTCATTTTTACATATTTTACAAACTTTAAATAAAAACAACATCCAAATACCGTCCCACGTTGCTAAACAAATTACTAATATTATCAACTCAACTAGAAATGGCTCCTCTGATGAGGATTCTTCAGTGGAATTGTCATAGTCTTAGAAATAAGTCTGACGAATTTTTAAACACATTACACTCAAACTCAATTGCAGTGGCTGCCATCTCGGAGACATGGCTGGAACCGGATTCTGATTTCAGAATCAGGGGATACCACTGTCTTCGAGACGACCGTCAAGATGGAAAGGGCGGCTCCGCTCTTTTCATTAAAAAATCATTACCATTCTCCCCAGTAGATGTAAAACCAATTGGTTGTCCTTTTCAAGTGACGGCCGCAAAGGTTTTTGACACTACAATCATTTCTTTGTATATATCACCATCTAACAAACCTTCAAAATCAATCCTGAAAGCAATGTTTTCCAAGGTCACTTCCCCTTCTCTTATTCTGGGAGATTTTAATGCCCATCACGGATTATGGGGAGCTCACAATTGTGACAGAATGGGCAGAGATATTGTTGATCTACTCGACGAACTAGATTTTTGTATCATCAATGATGGTTCTCCTACCCGTCTTCAGGTGCCTGGTCAGCGTCCCAGCATGGTTGATCTTACTATTTGCAATTCCAGCATAGCCGCATCCCTGTTATGGAAGGTTTTGGATGACCCTCATGGGAGTGATCATTACCCCATCCTCATTGAATCCTCAAATATTTATCATTCCAATAAAATTGTCAAGTTCAGTAGTCGAAAACCAAGGTTCTTAACGGCCAGGGCAAACTGGAATGATTATTCAAATCATACAAAGTTCTCCGTGCAAAGTCTACCCTCTCCAACTACAGAAAATGTTACGGAATGTTACGATTTATTGGTGTCTGCAGTCATTACGTCCGCAGAAAAATTTATCCCCATTAAAACGACACGTAACAAAGGGAAACCTCCCCCAGCTCCTTGGTGGGATATTGAATGCTCAGACGCAGTAGATAAGAGGAAAAAATATGCGAAAATTTATTCAACAAATATGAATATGGAGAACTTCCTTCAGTATAAATAGATTGAAGCTAAGACCAAACGTCTTCTAAAAACCAAAAAACGTCAAGGCTGGAAAAATTTTTGCTCATCATTATCTCCAGAAGTTCCTCTTTCAGTTGTTTGGAATTCAATTCGTCAGTTTAAGGGTTCTCACGTCCCATCGGTGACTCGACCACTCTCTTCACAGTGGGTGAAGGAATTTGCCGATAAACTAGCTCCTCAAACTGCAAGTAATTTTAATGAAACAGAATTCACATACTCATTTAAAACACGGGGTTGGATGGACACCCACTTCAATTTGACAGAGCTTAGGGAGGTCTTAAATGATCTCAGAGACTCATCTCCCGGTGTAGATGGAATTCCTTATAGCTTTATTAAAAACTGCGACGTTACCACATTAAACTATTTTCTTTCAGTTATAAATTTGATCTTTGACTCCGGCAAAATTCCATCAGCATGGAAAACTCAAATAATTGTCCCCATTCTGAAACCCCAGAAAGACCCTAACTCTGGACTTTCTTACAGACCTATAGCTCTGTCATCTTCCTTAGTTAAAATAGCTGAACATATGATTAAAAGACGCCTAGACTGGTATGTAGAAAATGAGAAAATTCTTCCCAGTTCTCAGTTTGGCTTTCGAAAAAGAAAAAGTACGATCGAAAGTGTGTCCATCCTGACTTCTGATATCCAGTTGGCCCTGGCCGATAATGAATCCCTTGTCGGTGTTTGCCTTGATGTGTGCGGAGCTTTTGACAACGTTTTATTAGATGTTTTATTTAATAAATTATTAAAAATTGGCATCCCTCGTAAGCTTTCCAGTTTTATAATTAACCTCCTTCTTACCAGGAAAATTCAAATCCAGGTGCTGGATTCTTCTCCGCTGGAAAGAATAGTAAACAAGGGTTTGCCTCAGGGCTCCGTCCTTAGTCCTATCCTTTTTAATATATATACCTTTGACCTGCATCGGAGTTTGCATCCATCTTGTAAAATACTTCAGTATGCGGATGATCTTTTCATATACATTTCAGGACGAATTATTACTATTCTGGAGGAAATAATTAACATTTGCATGAAAAACCTTGACACCTGGTTAACGAATCACGGCTTAGAAATTTCTCCGTCCAAAAGCAATGTTATCGTTTTTTCCAGAAAACGTGTTCCTCCGCGTATAACAGTCCAAATAAATAATTCAATTCTCCCTATGCAGGTACAGATAAGATTCCTTGGGGTAATTTTAGACTCTAAGTTAACATGGAACCCGTATGTTAATTTTATCATTAACAAATGTCAAGCTGGCCTCAACATTTTACGTGCCGTTTCACGGGTTTGGTGGGGAAGTCACCCATTCACCCAAAAACTTTTTTATAACGCATATGTTAGGAGTCATTTGGATTATGCATCATTCCTCATCGAACCCACTTCTAAAAAGAACCTCGCGAGGTTGGACCGTATCCAATTTCAAAGTTTAAGATTGATTATCGGTGCAATGCGTTCTTCCCCAATTAACGCTTTACAAGTGGAAGCTGTGGAGGCTCCTCTTCATTTCAGAAGACAGTTCTTGGCAGACAAGTTTTTATTTAAATGCTTAAGACTCTCTAATCACCCACTGATAGACAAAATTACTGCACTCACTGCTCAAGTGAAATCACTTCCTTATTGGAGGAACAAATCAATCCCTCTTCTTGTTAAAAGTCTCCATACGTACAGTGCGTATAAACCCCTCTTAAATCCATCTGATAGACTTCCTTTATATGCTAACTCCTTTCGTATTCATTTACGTAAACCAAATATTCTTCTTTCTCTCGGCATAAATAACAATCACGAAGCTCCAAGAAAGCTTATCGAAATTTTAAATTCTAAATACTCCAACTGGAAAATTATTTACACAGATGGTTCCAAGTCTTCCTTATCAAACCATGTGGGAGCGGCATTCCATTGCCCATCAGATCAAGTCAATAGAAAAATCAAACTTCCAAAAGAGGCTTCCGTTTTCACTGCTGAATGTATAGCCATTTTTGAATCCCTCAAATTTCCAATGTGATCATTGACAATGATCACATTGGAAACTTTTTAATTCTCTCAGATTCCCTGAGTGCACTTCAAAAATTGAACTCTTCCCCCTTCCATTACCCAGAAGACGATTTCTGTGTTGGAATCCGCACTTTAATTTATAAATTAACCGACTCTGGCAAAGAAATCGTGTTGGCTTGGATACCTAGTCACTGCGGTATCCCTGGAAATGAAAAGGCAGATTCATTGGCGAAAGATGCCATTATTTCGGGGGATATATTATATAATTTTTTAAACCCCGATGACATTTTCATTAAATTGAAAGAAAACATGATTTCCACATGGCAGAATCATTGGGATGAGTCTAGTAAAACAAAAGGATATAACTTTTTCATAATTCAGCCAACGATTCCTTCAAAACCGTGGTTTTCTAGACTCTCTTTGAACAAATTCTCAACATCCTCGATTTGCCGCATGCGGATAGGGCATTGCTGCCACAATGTTCACTTGACAAATATTCATGTTAAGATTTCTGCGATGTGTGAATGTCGTCTGGGTGAAGAGGACCTCAATCATATTTTTTTCAGTTGCCCTATAAATAATTCATACATAAATTTCATCCCTCACCTTATCAGTACGGGCATAATGCCTCCCTACAACATTGCATGTCTGTTATCTTCTCAAAACAAACGCGTTTATAGAGTATTGTCTAATTTCCTGAATATTAACAGCATCAATTTGTAATTGTAAGTTTAGTTTAAAATTTTTCATTATTTAGTTTATTTTTTATGTATAATAAATTACATAAGCATATTTATTATTTTCCTGTTACTTCCACTTGTTATACATATGTAAATAATAAAAATCATCTCGTGTTGTAAGAATTTAGCGTATTATTATTATTATTTGTATAGTATTATTATATAATGTAGATATGTTCTTGATACCAAAATTGTAAATATTTACCAAAAATACACTCACAAAATTACACACAAAAATCATTCACTTGACACTGGCCAGAACACTCCTTTGGGGTGAAAAGCCATTAAAAAAAAAAAAAAAAAAAAAAAAAAAATCAACGAGAACTGTCAAAATACAAGGGCGTCCACAGGCGTCGCCCATTAGCTTAACTTTGCTTAACAGCAAATTTAAAATCTGTTAAGGTTCTTGATAGAGACTACCAAAATTAGCGTAACGGTCAAAATACGTGTTAGTGACGTAATTATCGGGCTAACAGACGTTAATAAAAGACTAGCTTATGCCTGTTGCAAAGCAACTAACGGGTTAAAACTAACTTGACTTACTAACTTACAGAAAAAAATTATTTCATAGTGCGCGTGTAAGTACTTGGAAGGTACATTGTTGTAATTTTTCACAAAATAACGCTATAAAAATGTTCTATTCAGAAGTTCTTAGAAACTAAAACTTTGATTTATCAGAGCAAAAAAATTACAGAAAAAATATTTTTCATAGTATGCGGGTAGGTACCTATTGCCCTAAGTGAGATTTTAAACAAAAACAGCGCTATAAAAATGTATTATTTAGAATTTATTAGAAATTATAACTTTGATTTATCGGAGTGAAAATATTAAAGAAAAAAATATTATTTCATAGTGCGCGGTTAGGTACTTGGAAGGTACGTTGTTGTAATTTTTCACGAAAATGACGCTATAAAAATGTTTTATTCAGAATTTCTTAGAAACAAAACTTTTTATTTATTGAAGTAAAAAAATACAGGAAATTATTTTTTCATAGTAAGCGGGTAGGTTCCAATTGCCCTTAGTGAGATTTTAAACTAAAACGGCGCTATAAAAATATGTTATGAAAAATTTTTAAGAAAAAAAAACTTTGAATTATTGGAGTAAAAAAATTACAGAAATTTTTATTCTTCATAGTAAGCAGGCAAGTACTTATTGTCCTTAGTGAGATTTTAAACAAAAACGGCACTATAAAAATATATTAAGAATTTCTAAGAATTTTTTTTTGATTTATTGGAGTAAAAAAATTAAAGAAAAATATTTTTTCATAGTAAGCGGGTAAGTACCTATTGCCCTTAGTGAGATTTTAAACAAAAACGGCGCTATAAAAATGTATTATTAAGAATTTCTAAGAAAAAAAAAACTTTGATTTATTGGAGAAAAAAAATTACAGAAAAAATATTTTTTCATAGTAAGCGGGTAGGTACCTATTGCCCTTAGTGAGATTTTAAACAAAAACGGCGCTATAAAAATATGTTATGAAGAATTTCTAAGAAAAAAAAAACTTTGAATTATTGGAACAAAATATTACAGAAATTTTTATTCTTCATAGTAAGTGGGTAAGTACCTATTGTTCCTAGTGAGATTTTAAACAAAAACGGCACTATAAAAATATATTATTAAGAATTTCTAAGAAAAAAATCTTTGATTTATTTGAGTAAAAAAATTAAAGAAAAAATATTTTTTCATAGTAAGCGGGTAAGTACCTATTGCGCTTAGTGAGATTTTAAACTAAAACGGCGCTATAAAAATATGTTATGAAGAATTTCTAAGAAAAAAAAACTTTGAATTATTGGAACAAAAAAATTACAGAAATCTTTATTCTTCATAGTAAGCGGGTAAGTACCTATTGCCCTTAGTGAGATTTTAAACTAAAACGGCGCTATAAAAATATATTATTAAGAATTTCTAAGAAAAAAAACTTTGATTTATTGAAGTAAAAAAATTAAAGAAAAAATATTTTTTCATAGTAAGCGGGTAAGTACCTATTGCGCTTAGTGAGATTTTAAACTAAAACGGCGCTATAAAAATATGTTATGAAGAATTTCTAAGAAAAAAAAACTTTGAATTATTGGAACCAAAAAATTACAGAATTTTTTTTTCTTCATAGTAAGCGGGTAAGTACCTATTGCCCTTAGTGAGATTTTAAATTAAAACGGCGCTATAAAAATATGTTATGAAGAATTTCTAAGAAAAAAAAAACTTTCAATTATTGGAACAAAATATTACAGAAATTTTTATTCTTCATAGTAAGCGGGTAAGTACCTATTGTTCCTAGTGAGATTTTAAACAAAAACGGCACTATAAAAATATATTATTAAGAATTTCTAAGAAAAAAATCTTTGATTTATTTGAGTAAAAAAATTAAAGAAAAAATATTTTTTCATAGTAAGCGGGTAAGTACCTATTGCGCTTAGTGAGATTTTAAACTAAAACGGCGCTATAAAAATATGTTATGAAGAATTTCTAAGAAAAAAAAACTTTGAATTATTGGAACAAAAAAATTACAGAAATTTTTATTCTTCATAGTAAGCGGGTAAGTACCTATTGCCCTTAGTAAGATTTTAAACAAAAACGGCGCTATAAAAATGTATTATTAAGAATTTCTACAAAAAAAAAACTTTGATTTACTGGAGAAAAAAAATTACAGAAAAAATATTTTTCATAGTAAGCGGGTAAGTACCTATTGCCCTTAGTGAGATTTTAAACAAAAACGGCGCTATAAAAATATATTATTAAGAATTTCTTAGAAAAAAACAACTTTGATTTATTGGAGTAAAAAAATTAAGGAAAAAATATTTCTTCATAGTAAGCGGGTAAGTACCTATTGCCCTTAGTGAGATTTTAAACAAAAACGGCGCTATAAAAATATATTATTAAGAATTTCTAAAAAAAAAACTTTGATTTATTGGAGTAAAAAATTTGCAGAAAAAATATTTTTCATAGTAAGCGGGTAAGTACCTATTGCCCTTAGTGAGTTTTTTTTAACAAAAACGGCGCTATAAAAATGTATTGTTAAGAATTTCTCAGAAACTAAAACTTTGATTTATCGGAGTCAAAAAATTTAATAAAAAATATTATTTCATAGTGCGAGGTTAGGTACTTGGAAGCTACGTGTTGTAATTTTTCACAAAAATGACGCTATAAAAATGTATTGTTCAAATTTTTTTATAAACATTTTTTTTTTTATTTCCTTAAACAAAAAACAGAAAAAATATTCTTTCATAGTGCGCGGGTAGGAACCCAGCGTCATTATATTCATTTTCACTTAAACGGCGCTATAAAAATGTATTATGCAGAATTTTGTTTTCAAATAATCATTTTAATGTAAAAAAAGCTCACATAATTATGTATTTTTATAAATAATATGAATTCTAATGTTGAGCTGGACGGTGCCTACTTTATTTTTTTAATCATTTTATCAGGTACCTACCTATTTCATTATTGGCAGACATACTCACTAGCGCAAAAAATAAGTTTAAAAAAAAAAACTATAAAATTTTCATTTAATTAATCCGCCCAATGATTAACGTTTCATGTTTGGGCATGGGCGTGGGTATGGGCGTGGCCCAAATAAAATCAGCTAATCAGGGATCAGCCTTAGATGGCTGATAATATTCGACGTCTCATTGGCTCCCAACCTAATTGGTTTTCAACCAATTAGAGAACACTCATTAAAAACGTGTAAACATGAGGGGTGGTTCACATTCCAAATAATAATTTTAAACAACAACAAAAAAATTAACATAACTATAAATTTTTTTTAAAACTATTTTTTTAAATTTTTTTTTTTTGGAAATGATATTTTTTATATGTCAACCTTTTAAATTTATTAATACACATGCTGTTTTCTTAATAAATATGTATTGTTTTATGAGAAATGTATGAAAAACTAAAAAATTATTCACAACTTAATTTGAGATATGAATCTGCCTTGCCCAATCGTTAATGCAAACGCCCGAATCGATTTTCTGAAAAAAAAAAATTCAAAAAAAAGTCTCTATTATTATAAAAAAATTTATTAATAATTTTTCCAGCGGTCTTTTATAATCCACCCTCAAACCAACACCATGAATTTGAAATTCGTTCTAAAAATGAGCCAACAACAACAAAATTATAGCACTATTTTTTGCTTACGTTCGAATCTCCAATATAATCTAAATTTGAATTTTGCTTAAGAAATGCTGTAGTTCTATTTTCTGCCGAGCGGCGGCTCCGTGAAAAGTGTACATTGTTTTAAACATTAGTTTCCAAATATGGCTTTTTACTCGTTTTTTTAGCAAACGTCAGATTTCAAACGAATATCCCAACGTTGTTTTTGTGAAAAGTGATAAAACCGATGGTAAATAAACGTTCTGAAAACTCTCGTGGACGTAATTTTACAAAATTTTGGCTTCCAGGCGTGATAATTTCGAAGATATCGCGTTTGCGAGTCGGCCGGCGAGAAAATGAAATATAAATGGATCCCGGTGTAACTGACCTTGGTCAACAGTCTCAGAAACAATTGCTAGTGGCTGGAAAATAATCGACGCTTCGAAGGATTGTGAACTTTGAAGTGTTCCAAAATATCGAGCGCTAATGTCCATTCTCGCGTGTCAGCCGTCGGGACAATTTCCTTTGAACAAAATTGAACCTTGAGGTGTGCGAAACTCGAGGATCGGAGAGGTCGTTTTGGCGTGCCAGCGGCATTTTTGCGTCGCCAAGCCAAAGTAAACCTTGAGGTTGGTGAAACGCGAGGGGCGGTGAGGTCGATTTTCCCATCAAGCGAAAAGTGAGTTTTTCGAAAAACTGAGCATTAATATATAACTAGCTTATGCCTATTGCAAATGCAATTAACGGGTTAAAACTAACTTAAAAAATTCATAGTAAGCGGGTAGGTATCTACTGCCATAAAGGCATGGTAGGCATGTGCACATCAAAACCTAAAGTTTCATCGCAATCCGATGAATGGTTTAGCAACGCTTAGCGGTTATACATACAAATGTTTATAAAGCCGCCCGCAGGGCCTAGTAGCAAAAACCTACCATATGTTAGTATATAGACACCGTTATAGGCCCCCCCCCTTCCTCACCAGCATCCTCTTCCCCTTTCCACTCCGCCTCCCTCACCTTCCCTCACCCCACTTCACTCCTAGGCTTCTCCGTATCGTAAACCCCCTCCCGAGTTCCCCTCCCCCCTCCCAGGCTCCCCTCCCCCCTTCCTGTTTCCACCCCCCCCCCACCTGCCGCATTACATACACTAATTCCCGGTACATTTATTTTTCCAACAGCTCGCGCGCCACCTATAATGTTTTTTACAAATTTCGTAATGCCAGAACTCACCAGTAATTTTATACAAACCTTGTACTAACAATAACGAACACAACAAAAAAAGAATTTTTCAAATTGTTGCAGTCCTTCGGAAGTTATGAGCGTACGTACATTTTCATACAAATTTTATAATTCCAGAACTCACCAGTAGTTTTACTGCTTAAAATAAAGCGCTATATGAATTTAATACTTTTAAAAAATATCCCGTTCAACTTCGAGTAATTTCATTGTAAAATTAGAAAACTAATACGTATGCAATATAGTCGGATGATACCGAGTTGTTATATGCAGATGGGTACCTACCTAAATTTTGAGTGCTGGTACTTGCATACATACGTAAAAAAAAACACATATTTAGGCTGGGTTGTTTAACGAAATTAAAAATTCTTCAATTTTTCAAGTCAATTTTAACGTTCTGTAAAAGTTCGGTTCAAATTCTATTCAAGTTCAGTTATTATTTCAGTTTTATGATGCAACTGGCATGTACTGATAAAATAACAGAACTTGATTAGAACTTACGAAGAACTTGAAAATGAACCTTAAAAAAATGTTGAATTATTCAGTATCGTTGTACAACAACCTAACCTAAGTATTGCATTTAATTGTGTAGCTACGTATTCGGGTCGGTACCTCCGCATTTGTTACTAAAATTCCGGTAATATTTGCTTTTTCATCATATTTGCAATACCACTGAAATAAGTACCTACCCTGAAGGAACATATTTAAACTGGCCAGTAAAAATCTCCACTTCTGAAATCTATGGCACGCGTTTTCCTCATTTTTTTGGAAAATGTTATATGTTTATCATATCCTCATGAACATTTTTTCATGAGACGGACGCGTTATATTACCGTTAAAAGTTGCCTTATATTTCAGGGTACCGTATTTTCTAAAAACATCCAAGCCAGAATCGTTTTTCCGGCCGCAATGCCGTTTCCCGAAAAACAACAACCCAAACCGCTGAGAGATCCGTTTTCTTTTGACATTTTAATTTGCTGTTGAAGCGCGGGTAAATCTAGCGCTTTTGTATTAGGTACTTACCTACTATATCATCACAGACAGATAATATTCCATAATAATATTTTTTACACAGGCAAGACCGATGCACAAATTTGCACCAATCCTGCTTAAATTTAGGCCCTGTCGAGCTATGCAATTTGAAATCCGCAATTAAAAAAAAAAATTCTTCATACAAAACCTATTAGGGCGGGGTCTGCTTTTTTTAAGGTGGTAGTGGATTTTAACGCCATCACGACTCCATCTTCAGTGTTGCAAAGTTCGAGAAAAATTATAAAATTTTAATATACCAGCCAATTTTACAGGCTGCAAACGATTTGCATTTATCGATGAAAGCGAATTTTTCGCAAATGTCAGAAAAATGTCGAATTTGAATGCAATATTGTGAAACATTTTCAAGGGGAAGCTCAACATGTTTTGGTTTTAAAAGTTTCTAAAACTTGTATTGTTTATGTTAATTAAAAAACATCTCCGCCGGAAGGTGTACTTTTAACGCAATCTTTAATTCCGTAATGCCCCTATAAAATGTCAATTTTTCTCAAGAACTTTCTCGAAGCCGTTTAATTAATTAGAATAAATTCCTAGCAAAATCAGTTTTGTATGGGAAACTAACTTTTTTTTACTTCCCTTCTCGATCCGACGTTTTTAAAGGGGCGAACCTGTCGGCGGAAAATATAACCTAGCCGAATTGAGTGATTTTATGAGTAGTTCCAGTTTTCGCCGCAAATTTATATTATTTTTCGCTCTTAAAATGTATCAGTTCAATTTTATGTGAGTTTCCTGTCTAGTCTATTTTTTTTGTGAAAATCGTGAAGCTAGCGTATTTATTTAAATTCAGACGAAGCTGCCATTTCGAACGGATGAAAATAGAACTACAACAGTATTCGATAGACATTTGATTTTTTCTAATGTGAATAATTCATACTTGTATTCCGCACCGCTAGAAGTCTCCCGTAAAGTTTTGGCAAACATATTGATAACGATGAAAAATGTTTCCCCTAACAAAAAAGAAACAAAAGCTAGTGGCTGGAAAATAATCGACTCTTCGAAGGATTGTGAACTTTGAAGCGTTCCAAAATAGCGAGCGCTAATGTCCATTCTCGCGTGTCAGCCGAAGGGACAATTCTAGACTTCAAGCCAAAGTGAACCTTGAGGTTGGTGAAACGCGATGGGCGGTGAGGTCGATTTTCGCATCAAGGAAAAAGTGAGTTTTTTGAAAAACCAAGCAATACTATATAACTAGCTTATGCCTATTGCAAATGCAACTGACGGGTTAAAACACTATGCGATTTGATGTGAAAAAACGATGTTTGAATGTGGATTAGGCAAAAAATTAGTTTCTACTTTCATTACCTACTCACCGTGTCCATCAATTTATTTTGAGACTGCTTTTGCCTAATGCAGGCAACTAACGGGTTAAAACACTAAGCGAGGAGCGGGTTTTTAGTTAAATATATGAAGACAAAAACGATGTTTGAATGTGGATAAAGCGAAAATATAATTCCTGCTTTAAGTACCTACCCACTAAGTGCATCAATTTATTTTGATACAGCTTTCGCCCGTTGCAGGCAATTAACGGGTTAAAACTCTGAGGAACGCGTGTTAAATAAAATATTTATAGAAAAAAACTATGTTTGAATGTGGATAAAGCGAGTGTGCGCCTACAAACGGCACCAGCAGTCGACCGCTCAATTTCGTACACCCGCTCTCGGGCCGCTTCGGTCGCCCGGTTCAAGGCATTCAGTATGGGCTTTTTCTCGTAAAAGGGGGCCAAGGAGCTTCCTGCTCAATTTTTTCACAGTGCCATTCGGGTTGTGCAGGTCGATACGTGATAAGACCACCATTAGGAATTGAAACTTTGCTTGAAATGGCTTTAACCGTGTTTGGTGACCAGATCTGAATAGCCAGGTACTTCCCCACCTTCCTCTTTCCCATGTCCTTCGCTTCCCTACTATCTTCAGCCTCACAACGTACCCCAACTGGGGTTGCTATAGTCTCATTGGCTCCAGTAGTTGGGACTCTTGTGCGATATTCATACTAAAATTGAATTAAAAATGTGCAGCACAATTACACGACAAATGTATTATTCAGGAAGGTATCTACATTATTTTGCAAAAAAAGGATCATTCTTAGTTATTAACAATATATTATTACCTCAGCAAAGTTATGTGCTCCTGATACATTTTCAACGGGAGTACAGCGTCCTTTAGTTGATTTTTCACAAAAATGGCGCTTTATATTTTTTTTTTTATGGGAAAAAAAATACTTGAAACTTTATTTTATTGCAATAATAATTACAGGAAAAAAAATATTTTACAATGTTAACATGTTTGCAATATTTTAAAATGTTTAAAATTTTAGAATATTTAACAATTCGTCTTTTCACAAAAAAAAATATTTGTCAATAAATATTTAATTTAATTCAAAATATTATGATAAAGTAACTGCTCATATTTCTTTGCCCCTGGTATATGTATCACTATCCGAGTAGGTACTTATCTGTATTTATTTTTAATAGTGTTCAAAGCGAACGAAGCCACCTATTTACCTATTAAGATTCATAAATGAAAAATATTTAGCATTGCATTTGAACCCGGCTAATTAAAAAAAAAAAGTTCCTACCTACAGTGGTTATCCCATACTAAGTTCCTACCGAAGCTACCTCCGTGTACATAACTGCGCGTGCTGGCAAAAAGTAACCTACCTGGTAAATACCGAGATAGAGAATATTCGAGTAGGTACCTACGAATTTTCTCAATAAAAACTGCGCACTTGATTACTTTTCTTTAGCACATTTGCATTAATTCGATGGAACGGTAGGTACTTACCCCGTAATAAATTGTGGTATTTTAATATGGCCAGCAATATCCACACTCTCGAGGAATTTGAGAACACGTTTTTCACACGATTTTTTTTGGAAAAATTGTCATTTTCGGCAGATTCTCCTGATATATTTAATATGATTGCGTATATAATATTATAATCAAAAGATGCGGAATCCTCTACTCTAATAGATTTTATAAAAACATTGAAGCCGGGATCGTTTTTCGGGCCGCAATGCCGTGTCCCGTAAAAGACTACGGAAAATTCTGAAAAATCTGTTTTATTTAGGCTAAAAATTTGACATCTGAGAGATACTGACCTATGTCAACAAATCCTAGATTTCCATTGAAACTGAAGACAATTTTGACGGTTCTTTTTTTTAGGGTTGACATCTGGCGGCGAAAAATAGAACCGAGCCGATTTGAGTGATTTTATTCGAGGTTCTAGTCTTCGCCGCGTCAGTTTTCTTCTGTGAATAGAGCGCTGGCGACATTCATTTTGTCGGAAAAAAAAGACACGCGAAATTTGTACTGGAGCTTGTCTGAATTTTTTCTTCGAGCAAAAATGAACCTTGAGGTATGCGAAACGCGAAGGCGGTGCGGTCGCTTTTCGCGTGCGGGAAAAAAAAAATTTCACGCGAGAATGAACCTTGAGGTGGGTGAAACTCTAGGGGGGTGCGGTCGATTTTCGCATCCAGAAAAAAAAGTGAGTTTTTTCAAAACCAAGCAATACTATATAGTATATACTAGCTTATGCCTGTTGCAAATGCAACTAACGGGTTAAAACTAACTTGACTTACTAACAGAAAAAAAAAATATTTCGTAGTAAGCGGGTAGGTACCTACGGTTAAACATACAAATATATATACAGCCGCCCACAGGGCCTAGCAGCAAAAATCTGCCATACGTTAGTATATAGACACCATTGTAGGCATGCACACATCAAATCCCCAAAGTTTCATCGCAATCGGATGAACGGTTTAGCAATGCGTAATTTCATGATGCCAGAACTCACTTTTGTATACAGAAACCGTCGTGGGGATGCACACATCAAATCTACAAATTTTTATCGCAATCGGATGAATGGTTTAGCAACGCTTAGTGGTTAAACACACAACTATGTATAAAGCCGCCCGCAGGACCTAGCAGCAAAAACCTGCCATACGTTAGTATATGAACACCATTGTAGACATGCACACATCAAATCCCCAAAGTTTCATCGCAATCGGATGAATGGTTTAGCAATGCGTAATTTCATGATGCCAGAGCTCACTTTTGTATACAAAAACCGTTGTGGGCATGCATACATCAAATCCTCAAATTTTCATCGCAATCGGATGAATGGTTTAGAAACGCTTAGCGGTTAAACATACAACCATGTATAAAGCCGCCCGCAGGACCTAGCAGCAAAAACCTGCCATACGTTAGTATATGAACACCATTGTAGACATGCACACATCAAATCCCTAAAGTTTTATCACAATCGGATGAACGGTTGAGCAATGCGTAATTTCGTGTTGCCAGAGCTCACTATTGTATACAGGAACCATAGCCGTCATTCCCAATGTTTCATCGCAATCGGATGAATGGTTTAGCAACGCATAGCGGACATACATACATGCAAACATTTTTTTGATTTTTATATATATAGAAGATAGCTAGTACCCGGCATGCGTTGCTATACCATTTAATAAAGAAAATGTTTCTACCTGCGTGTCCTTTCTCATTTGTTCCGATCCCCTTCCCCCCCCCCCCCCCTTCCTCACCAGCGTCCTCTTCCCCTTTCCACTCCGCCTCCCTCACCTCCCCTCACCCCACTTCACTCCTAGGCTTCTCCGTATCGTAAACCCCCTCCCGAGTTCCCCTCCCCCCCTTCCTGTTTCCGCCCCCCCCCCCCCACCTGCCGCATTATTAATACACTATTTCCCGATACATTTATTTTTCAAACAGCTCGCGCGCCACCTATAATTTTTTTTTTTACAAATTTCGTAATGCCAGAACTCACCAGTAATTTTATAGAAACCTTGTACTTACAATAACGAACACAACAAAAAAAGAATTTTTCAATTTGTTGCAGTCCTTCGGAAGTTATGAGCGTACATACATTTTCATACAAATTTTATAATGCCAGAACTCACCAGTAGTTTTACTGCTTAAAATAAAGCGCTATATGAATTTAATACTTTTAAAAAAATATTCCGTTCAACTTCGAGTAATTTCATTGTAAAATTAGAAAACTAATACGTATGCAATATCGTCGGATGATATCGAGTGTTTATGTGCAGGTAGGAACCTACATATATTCTGAGTATAGGTACTTGCATACATACGTAAAAAAGAACTCATATTTAGGCTGGGTTGTTTAACGAAATTAAAAATTCTTCAATTTTTCAAGTCAATTTTAACGTTCTGTCAAAGTTCGGTTCGAATTCTATTCAAGTTCTGTAATTATTTCAGTTTTATGATGCAACTGGCATTTACTGATAAAAAAACACAACTTACACAGAACGTGAAAATGAACTTTAAAAAATTGTTAAATTATTCAGTATCGTGGGAACAACATAACCTTAGTAAATTAAATTGCATCAAAAACCTAAATAATTGTCCAACTACCCATTCCGGCAGGTACCGGCGCATTTCCTTACAAAATTCCGGCAATGTTTTTGCTTTTCTCATCATATTTGCAATACTACCGAGATAAGTAGGTACCTACCTTGAATTAATAACATTTCAATTTGGCCGGTAAATATCCACCCTACTGAAGTGAATCTATGGACACCAATTTTCTTGTTTTTTTTGGAAAATTTTATAGGTTTTTCGGCGACCCTGAAATTTTTTACATGGAACGGACACGAAATTTTGGTGTTAAAAGTTGCCTAATATTGCCGGGTACAGTATTTTTCAAAAACATCCAATCTGGAATCGTTTTTCCGGCCGCAATGCCGTTTCCCGAAAAACAACAACCCAAACCGCTGAGAGATCCGTTTTGTTTTGACATCTCGGATAACTGATAACTGACCTGTCTCAACATTCTCTCTAGTATTTTCCATTGCATTGAAACTAAGGCCTAATTTGTGGTTGTTTTTTTTAATGCGAACCTGTCGGCGGAAACTATAACTGAGCCGAATTGGTTGATTTAATGAGAAGTTCCAGTTTTCGCCGTTAATTAAGTATGAGAGAATAAATCGCTAGCGACGTTAATTTTGTCTACAAAAATACTCTATTTCCGCGATTGAATTTCACCTCCTCAGTAAACGGTCTATCAGAAACAATTGCTAGTGCCAAACGAATTCAAAGGATTGTGAACTTTAAATTGTTCCGAAATACCGAGCGCCGAGGTCCATTCTGGCTTGAGAAGAGTGGCACATTTTTTGGCTGAATTTTCCATACAAATTTCCCATACATTTTACCGGACACGGGTATTTGAGGGAGAGTGAACCTTAGAGTGGGTGAAACTCAAACAGCCCGGAGGTCGTTTTGGCGTGCAAGGGCCGTCTTAAAGTTCTTCACCCGAAAGTGAACCTTGAGGTTGGTGAAACTTAAGGGGAGGTGCGGTCGATTTTCCCGTCAAGAAAAAAGTGAGTTTTTCAAAAAACCAGACATTAATATATACTAGCTTATGCCCATTGCAAATGCAACTAACGGGTTAAAACTAACTTGACTTACTAACTAACAAAAAAAAAATCAAAGTAAGCGGGTAGGTATCTACGGTAAAACATACAAATATATATAAAGCCGCCCACAGGGCCTAGCAGCAAAAATCTGCTATACGTTAGTATATAAACACCATTGTAGAAATGCACACATCAAATCCCCAAAGTTTCATCACAATCGGATGAACGGCTTAGCAATGCGTAATTTCGTGTTGCCAGAGCTCACTATTGTATACAGGAACCAGGAATCCCCCCCCCCTTCCTCACCAGCGTCCTCTTCCCCTTTCCACTCCGCCTCCCTCACCTTCCCTCACCCCACTTCACTCCTAGGCTTCTCCGTATCGTAAACCCCCTCCCAAGTTCCCCTCCCCCCTCTTAGGCTCCCCTCCCCCTTCCTGTTTCCACCCCCCCCCACCTGCCGCATTACATATACTTATTCCCGGTACATTTAGTTTTCAAACAGCTCGCGCGCCACCTATAATTTTTTTTTTACAAATTTCGTAATGCCAGAACTCACCAGTAATTTTATACAAACCTTGTACTAACAATAACAAACACAACAAAAAAAGAATTTTTCAAATTGTTGGAGTCCTTCGGAAGTTATGAGCGTACGTACATTTTCATACAAATTTTATAATGCCAGAACTCACCTGTAGTTTTACTGCTTAAAATAAAGCGCTATATGAATTTAATACTTTTAAAAAAATATTCCGTTCAACTTCGAGTAATTTAATTGTAAAATTAGAAAACTAATAGGTATTTATTTATTTATTTATTTAAACGCCATAAAATGGCTTTTACATTAAAGTGTTACATGAGATTAAAAGTATACAGAGATACACAGGAAGGTGTCAGTATTATATTAAGAACAAAATAAGAATGTACAAGTATACAAATGTAATATCGCTGAAGTGATACAGTTGTTATTGTAAGTACAATGAGATAAAATTGAAAAGAAATACAAAATAAATATGTAGTCGTACAATAGAAAAAGAATATACTAGGGTTATATAAGACCTGACATAAAACAAAGTACCAAGTAAGCTATAAATATTGAAATTTGATGAATTGGAATACGTGTTAGTAGGTATCCAAGTAATGTTATAGCAAGTTATTGCAAAAGGTATACATGATTTTAATTCTAATCTGTTATTCACAGTTGTAACTGCAGAAGGAAGCAAGTCAGACAAATGGCCTAACTAATTATTAGGGCTCAGGCTACAGTAGATTCAGCAAATTATTGTCACAATATTACACAAAACAGGATTACAAACATACTCGAAGCATACCGGTTTGCAGTGGTTTAAAACATTTTTTTAGCGATTAATATATAATTTCATTTATATATTAATCGATTAATATATTAATATAACTGCCTGCATATAAGCTTTTTAAAGGGAGCGATGTTTTTATAAATAAATATGTCAGTAGAGCAAGTTTCATTCCCCACACGATGCAATCTCTGAATACAAGAGTTGAACATAAAATTAGTGCGAGAAGCAACTATGTTAAATGGAGCATGGAGTCTAGTGTTGTATTTATTGGGTACTTTATAATGTATCATATTCACTAGTTCAGGGCTATCCAAATATCCGTTAATGATTTTAAATAATAATAAAACATCACAGATTTTTCTTCGCTGTGATAATTCGGGTAGTCTAAGCAATTTCATTAAATAATTATAATTTAAATTTTCTATGGGAATGTGTAATTTGTAATTTATATGCCTTAAAAATTTGTGTTGTACTCTTTCGATTTTGTGTGAATGTACATTGTACAAAGGCGACCAGAGAGAGGAATTATACTCAAGGTTGCTTCGGACCAGTGTTATGTAAAGCGTTTTAAGGGTATTAATATACGTTAGATCTTTGCACGTTCTTAACACAAAACCGAGACATTTAAGTGCTTTATTCGTGATTGCATCGATGTGGGGGACGAACGTCATCTTGTTATCAAAAACGACACCCAGATCTTTTATTAATGTTACTATAGAAAGATTAACATTGTTGATATGATATTGAAAGAGTATTGGATTTTTATTTCGAGAAAAACTTATAGATTGACATTTGTTAATATTTAAAAATAAATCATTTGTGTTACACCAATTATATAATCGATCCAAGTTGTTTTGCAATACAAGACAGTCCATTAAATTTCTTATAATAGTGTAAATTTTCAAGTCATCAGCAAACAATAGGAAATGGATACCTTCAAATATTGAAACAATGTCATTGATAAATAGCAAAAAGAGAATCGGACCTAGATGAGAACCTTGTGGCACGCCACTTGAAGCTTCAATTTCGTGTGATATATGATTAAATAGTTTAACGTATAGTTTTCTAGATGTTAAATAGGTCTCAAGCCATTTTAGTAGATTTCCTTTTATTCCATATACTTCTAGTTTGTTTAATAAGATTTTTAGAGAAACTTTATCGAATGCTCTGCTGAAATCTGTGTAAACTGCATCCGTTTGCAATCTTGAATTTAGATTGTCTGATATATATTTATCGTATATAATTAAATTTGTAAGTGTAGATCTACCGGATATAAATCCATGTTGGTGAGGAGAAATGATTTTACGAGCCTGTAGCATAAATTTTGATAAAAATACGAATTCAAACAATTTAGGTATTGCTGATTGTATGCAGATAGGTCTGTAGTTAGAAGCATCCGTTTTGTCACCTTTTTTATAGATGGGACTAAGGAAACTGATCTTCCATTTTTGTGGGAAAAGGCCTGATGCTAATGATAAATTAAATATATTGGTTAGGTGGCCTTTTAAATTAGATACACAGTTTTTTAAATAAATTGCAGGTATGGTATCCGGGCCAGCGGATTTCTGAGTATCTAATAGTGTAATTTTACGCTGAACATCGATTTCATCAATAACAAGGTCATTGAAATCAATAGAAATATTTGAGTTGAATTTAGGTATTTGGTTATTGGATGGGTTTGGATCATATACTTCGCCAAAGCATTCGGCAAATAAATCAGTAATTCCTTGGGGTGTATCAGCAATTTTACCATTGTAGTACATGATGGACGGAATACCAGATTCATTACTATTAAGATTATTTGCGAATTTGAATAAATTTTGAGGTTTATTTTGTAACGATTGCTCAATATTTTCCAGATATTCTTTGTAACATGAGATCGATATGTTTTTCACCTTTTTGCGTAATTTAGAAAAAAGTAGATAGTCATTCGGAGCTCGAGATATTTTGAATGTTTTATGTGCAAGTTTTTTTGACTGGATTGTACAAATTAGCTCTTTGTTAAACCATTTGGGGTAATTAGATGTCCTATATTTTGTAATAGGAACGTAAAGTTCAATTGATTTGTTAATTATGCAGTAAAAAGATTCTATTATATCATCAATATTATTACAATTACTAATAAAGTTCCAGTCTGATTTGGCGAGAAACTCGTTAATCTTAGGATAATCCGCTTTATAAAAATTTAATTTTTCTTTAAAAGACTCTAAATTTAAATTTTGTGTAGATATATGCTTAACAAAAAGTGGTGGATGATAGTTATCAATTGTTGAAACATTATCATTTGCATGTTGTACACTTATATTGTTGGAATTGCTGAAAATTAAGTCTAATAGATTATTATTACAGTTATATATAAAGTTCACTTGTCTAAGATTTAGGAAACATGACATTTCTATAAGTTCAGAAGATCCATTATTGGAAGTGGAATTTGTGCGAGTATTAATGTTGTTAATATCCCAATGTACAGTTGGTTGATTAAAGTCACCTGTAAGGATAAATTTAGCGTCCGGATATTTTCTTCGCAATACTTCTACTTCTTGACAGTAACTAGAATAAAGCTGGACATCAGATGAGGGTGGAATGTACGTACAACCAACTATAATTTTTTCACTTTTGCTTGTCACTAAAACAAATAGTTGTTCCACGTTGATATTTGTACATTTGATTTTTCTTGAGGTAAATTTAGTATTAATAGAAATTAGACAACCACCTCCCCTACTTTTTTTGCTAGTATTGGTATCGCGGTCCATTCGATATGTGTCATGGGAGTGAAATCCTAACTCGCCATTTTTAATATCTGGGGTCAACCATGTCTCAGTGAAGCAGTAGACATCATATACTAAGGTCGGTAATTTAATTCTTAAATCATTTAGTTTAGTTTTAAGTCCTCTCACATTTTGGTAATAAATATTCATAGATAGTTTTGTAGATTTTAGGTTATTCGTCAGTTTTTTGGAGATAATTTGACAATTGTTGGGTTGTTATTAATATATTTAATGGTGATATCTTGCTCACCTGATGATTGCCTATTTTTAAGTTCGTTTCTCAAATCATTTAACTGATTCCTTTGCGCAAATGATAGATCCGGGTACATGCGAATGTTATTTTTTAGTGAGTGTTTTTTACCGAGTAAAATTTTAGGCCATTTTGACTCGGGAAACTCAACTTTGATTCCCCTCGGTTTATTTATATCCCTTTTCCCGATCCTGTATATTTTCAGGTCGAGAGAGTTGGTAGAGTTGTCCAAGTCAAAAATAATTTTTTTAATGTTGGTGGTATCACTATTCATAATATCTGTTTGGGTTGATGCTTCACATTCAGGAATGTTACAAATTATTACATTTTTTTCTCTATAATTTTGCTCATTGATCTCAGCAATGATCTCACAAACGTTTTTGGTTTGAAAATTTGAGGGAATAGTAGGTGTTGTTGTAGGAGGAATATTTTTGTATACTGACAATTCACCTTCTAAAGTAGCCATTCTCGCTGCCATTTGTCCAATGGAGCTAAGAATATTATTTGTTTTAGGCATTATTTTTGCAATATGCTCCTTGGTAAATTTATTGTTTGGGTCCATCACAATGTTGGTTAATGCATTAATGGCATCTTTGGCCAAGGAAATGTATGCTTGCGCATCCATAATGAGTTTTGATATTTTGTTAAAATAAATTAATAGTTGGTTGAACTTCCCTGGATAGTCGCTTGCAGTCTGGTATATCGTTCACTAAGTTAGTAGTGGTGGACAGCACTAGGCGCGAAGAGTACAAGGTACCTGCGCGTCAATGGTGAACAATAATTTTAAATATGTATGATGTGATGTGTATTTGTCAAATTTAAGCGTGTTTACTGTTTATTTTCTTGGCACTTCTACTCTGCCTCTGTCTTACAGTCACTTCGGATACTAGTTGACTGGAAAAAAAGCACTAAAAAGAGATTTTAGTCGGTGTTTATTGTTATTTTACTTGGTACGAAAAAAAGTGCGTGCTCACTGTGTTTACTGAAAGGTTGACTTAGGTATGCAATATAGTTGGATGATATCGAGTTTTTATGTGCAGATGGGTACCTACCTAAATTCCGAGTGCAAAAAGAGTGAGTAAGAAAACACATATTTAGGCTGGGTTGTTTAACAAAATTAAAAATTCTTCAATTTTTCAAGTCAATTTTAACGTTCTGTAAAAGTTCGGTTCGAATTCTATTCAAGTTCTGTAATTATTTCAGTTTTATGATGCAACTGGCATTTACTGATAAAAAAACAGAACTTACACAGAAAGTGAAAATGATCTTTAAAAAATTGTTAAATTATTCAGTATCGTGGAAACAACATTACCTTAGTAAATTAAATTGCATCAAAAACCTAAATAAATGTTAAACTACCCATTCCGGTAGGTACCGGCGCATCTCCTTACAAAATTCCGGCAATGGTTTTGCTTTTTTCATCATATTTGCAATACTACCGAGATAAGTAGGTACCTACCCTGAATTAATAACATAATTTGTACTGGCCGGTAAATATTTACCCTACTGAAGTGAATCTATGGACACGTATTTTCTTGTTTTTTTTGGAAAATTTTATAGGTTTTTCGGCGACCCTGAACTTTTTTACATGGAACGGACACGAAATGTTGGTGTTAAAAGTTGCCTTATATTGCCGGGTACCGAATTTTTCAAAAACATCTAACCGGGGATCGTTTTTTCGGCTGCAATGCCGTTTCCCGAAAAACAACAACCCAAACCGCTGAGAGATCCGTTTTGTTTTGACATCTCGGATAACTGATAACTGACCTGTCTCAACATTCTCTCTAGTATTTTCCATTGCATTGAAACTAAGGCTTAATTTGTGGTTTTTTTTTTAATGCGAACCTGTCGGCGGGAACTATAACTGAGCCGAATTGGTTGATTTAATGAGTAGTTCCAGTTTTCGCCGCAAATTTATATAATTTTCGCTCTTAAAATGTGTCAGTTCAATTTTATGTGAGTTTCCTGTCTAGTCTATTTTTTTTGTGAAAATCGTGAACCCTGCGTATTTATTTAAATTCAGACGAAGCTGCCATTTCGAACGGATGAAAATAGAACTACAACAGTATTCGATAGACATTTGATTTTTTCTAATGTGAATAATCCATACTTGTATTCCGCACCGCTAGAAGTCTCCCGTAAAGTTTTGGCAAACATATTGATAACGATGAAAAATGTTTCCCCTATCAAAAAAAAAAACAACTGCTAGTGGCTGGAAAATAATCGACTCTTCGAAGGATTGTGAACCTTGAAGTGTTTTAAAATACCGAACGCTAATGTCCATTCTCGCGTGTCAGCCGTCGGGATAATTTCCTTCGAACAAAATTGAACCTTGAGGTGTGCGAAACTCGAGGATCGGAGAGGTCGTTTTGGCGTGCCAGCGGCATTTTTGCGTCGCCAAGCCAAATTAAACCTTGAGGTTGGTGAAACGCGAGGGGCGGTGAGGTCGATTTTCCCGTCAAGCGAAAAGTGAGTTTTTTGAAAAACTGAGCATTAATATATAATATACTAGAAGTTTGCCCGTTGCAAAGCAACTAACGGGTTAAAACTAACTTGACTTACTAACAGAAAAAAAAATATTTCGTAGTAAGCGGGTAGGTACCTACGGTTAAACATACAAATATATATAAAGCCGCCCACAGGGCCTAGCAGCAAAAATCTGCCATACGTTAGTATATAGACAACATTGTAGGCATGCACACATCAAATCCCCAAAGTTTCATCGCAATCGCATGAACGGTTTAGCAATGCGTAATTTCATGATGCCAGAGCTCACTTTTGTATACAGAAACCGTCGTGGGCATGCACATATCAAATATACAATTTTTTATCGCAATCGGATGAAAGGTTTAGCAACGCTTAGCGGTTAAACACACAATTATGTATAAAGCCGCCCGCAGGACCTAGCAGCAAAAAGCTGCCATACGTTAGTAAATAAACACCATTGTAGACATGCACACATCAAATCCCCAAAGTTTCATCGCAATAGGATGAATGGTTTAGCAATGCGTAATTTCATGATGCCAGAGCTCACTTTTGTATACGGAAACCGTCGTGGGCATGCACACATCAAATCCTCAAATTTTCATCGCAATCGGATGAATGGTTTAGCAACGCTTAGCGGTTAAACATACTACTATGTATAAAGCCGTCTTTTTTTAACAAATTTCGTAATGCCAGAACTCACCAGTAATTTTATACAAACCTTGTACTAACAATAACAAACACAACAAAAAAAGAATTTTTCAAATTGTTGCAGTCGTTCGGAAGATATGAGCGTATGTACATTTTCATACAAATTTTATAATGCCAGAACTCACCAGTAGTTTTACTGCTTAAAAAAAAGCTATGTTAATTTAGTACTTGAAATAAAATATCTCATTCAACTTCAGTTAATTTCATTGTAAAATTAGAAAACTAATTCATATGCAATATCGTCGGATGATACCGAGTGTTTATGTGCAGGTAGGAACCTACTTATATTCTGAGTACAGGTACTTGCATACATACGTAAAAAAAACACATATTTAGGCTGGGTTGTTTAACGAAATTAAAAATTCTTCAATTTTTCAAGTCAATTTTAACGTTCTGTAAAAGTTCTGTTCAAATTCTATTCAAGTTCTGTAATTATTTCAGTTTTATGATGCAACTGGCATGTACTGATATAAAAAAACAGAACTTGAATAGAACTTACGCAGAACGTGAAAATGAACTTTAAAAAAATGTTGAATTATTCAGTATCGTTGTAAAACAACCTTACCTAAGTATTGCATTTAATTGTGTAGCTACGTATTCGGGTAGGTACCTCCGCATTTGGTTCTAAAATTCCAGCAATGTTTGCTTTTACATCATATTTGCAATACCACCGAAATAAGTACCTACCCTGAATTAATAACATTTCAATTTGGCCGGTAAATATCCACCCTACTGAAGTGAATCTATGGACACCAATTTTCTTGTTTTTTTTGGAAAATTTTATAGGTTTTTCGGCGACCCTGAAATTTTTTACATGGAACGGATACAAAATTTTGGTGTTAAAAGTTGCCTAATATTGCCGGGTACCGTATTTTTCAAAAACATCTAAGCGGGGATCGTTTTTTCGGCTGTAATGCCCTTTTCCGAAAAACAACAACCCAAACCGCTGAGAGATCCGTTTTCATTTGACGTCTCGGATAACTGACCTATCTCAATATTTTCTCTAGTATTTTCCTTTGCATTGAAACTGAAGTCTAATTTGTCTTTCCTTTTTTTAATGCGAACCTGGCGGCGGGAAATATAACCTAGCCGAATTGGGTGATTTAATGAGAAGTTCAAGTTTTCGCCACTGATTCGTTTGAGAGAATAAATCGCTGGCGACATTAATTTTTTCGACAAAAAAAACACCTCATTTCAGCGACTGAATTTCAATTTGACCGACAACGAACCTTAAGGTTGGTGAAACTCGAAGAGTGGAAAGGTCGTTTTGGCGTGCAGGGGGTCGTCTTAAAATGGTTTATCCGAAAGCGATCCTTGAGGTTGGTGAAACTTAAGGGGCGGTACGGTCGATTTTAGCGTGCCAGAAAAAGTGAGTTTTGTCTCGAAACCAGACAATACTATATACTAGCTTATGCCTATTGCAAATGCAAATAACGGGTTAAAACTAACTTGACTTACTTAATAACAGAAAAAAAAATTCATAGTAAGCGGGTAGGTACCTACTGCCATAAAGGCATGGTAGGCATGCGCAAATCAAAACCTAAAGTTTAATCGCTAAACAAAACTAACAGAAAAAAAAATTCATAGTAAGCGGGTAGGTACCTACTGCCATAAAGGCATGGTAGGCATGCGCAAATCAAAACCTAAAGTTTAATCGCAATCCTATGAATGGTTTAGCAACGCTTAGCGGTTAAACAAACAAATGTATATAAAGCCGCCCGCAGGGCCTAGTAGCAAAAACCTATCATACGTTAGTTTATAGACCCCGTTGTAGGCATGCACACATCAAATCCCCAAAGTTTAATCGCAATCAGATGAACGGTTTAGCAATGCGTAATTTCATGATGCCAGAGCTCACTATTGCATATAGAAACCATCGCAAGAATGCGCACATCAAATCCCCAAAGTTTCATCGCAATCGGATGAATGGTTTAGAAACGCTTAGCGGTTAAACATACAAATATTTATAAAGCCGCCCGCAGGGCCTAGTAGCAAAAACCTACCATACGTTAGTATATAGACCCCGTTGTAGGCATGCACACATCAAATCCCCAAAGTTTAATCGCAATCAGATGAACGGTTTAGCAATACGTAATTTCATGATGCCAGAGCTCACTATTGCTTATAGAAACCATAGTGAGCATGCGCACATCAAATCCCCAAAGTTTCATCGCAAACGGATGAATGGTTTAAAAACGCTTAGCGGTTCAACACACAAATATATATAAAGCCGCCCGCAGTGCCTAGCAGCAAAAAACCTACCATATGTCCTCTTCCTTTTTCTCGTTTCCACTCTACCTCCCCCACCTTCCCCCCCTCCACTTCACTCCCCCCCTTCTCCGTCCCGTAAACCCCCTCCCGAGTTCCCCTCCACCCTCCCTGTTTCCCCTTCCCACAACTCCCGCGTTTCATACATTCATTCCCGGTACATTTAGTTTTCAAACATCTCGCGAGCCACCTATTGAAATTTTTTGTACAAATTTCTTAATGCCAGTGCTCACCAGCCAATAACCAACACAACATAAAAAGAATTATCCGGTTTGGTGCAGTCGTTAGAAAGTTATACGCGTACATACTTTTCGGCGATTAATTTTATACAAATTTCATAATGCCAGTACTCGCCATTAGTTTTATACGAACCTTGTCCTAACAATAACAATAATTACATAAAAAGAATTATCCAATTTGGTGCATTCGTTCGGAAGTTATAAGCGTACATGCATTTCGGGGATTCATTTTAATACAAATTTCATGATGCCAGAGCTCACCAGTAGTTTTATACAAACTTTGCCCTTACAATAACGAACACAACAAAAAAAGAATTTTCCAATTGCTTGCATTCTTTCGGAAGTTATGAGCGTACATAAATTTCGGTGATTCGTTTTATACAAATTTAATAATGCAAGAGCTCACCAGTAGTTTTATAAAAACCTTGTCCAAACAAAAAAGATCACAATGTAAAAAGAATTATTCAATTTGGTTCAATCGTTCGGAAGTTATGTGCGGACATGCATTTTGACCATTCACATATAATAATAATATAAATAAATACTCGTAGATATAGTTTATTGGGTCCCTACCTAGTTCATCTCAATATTCAAAAATTATTTTTTCAATGCTGGCAAGACCAACGGAAAACATTGTCAAAAAGCACCTCAAACCAGGCCTGAAAATCGAATAAAGGCATCGTTTTTAAAAAAAAATTCATACAAATAAGCTGTCCTGGCCTTGCCGAGGGCTTGAGGTGGTATGTTGGGAATTGGAATATCATTCCATTTTCAGTGTTGCAAAGTTGGGGAAAATTTAATTATCTGCCGAATTTTATAAGCGATTTTACAGGCTGCAAACAATTAACATTATCTATGAAAGTGAATATTTGGAAAATGTCAAAAAAATGTTGATTTTGAATGCAATATTGTGAAACATTTTGAATGAAATTCGGTACATGTTATGATTTTAAAAGTTTCTAAAACTTGTATTGTTTATGTTTATTAAAAAACATCTCCGCCGGAAGGTGTACTTTTAACGCAATCTTTAATTCCGTAATACCCCTATAAAATGTCAATTTTTCTCAAGAACCTTCTCGAAGCCGTTTAATTAATTAGAATAAATTCCTAGCAAAATCAGTTTTGTATGGGAAACTAACTTTTTTTTACTTCCCTTCTCGATCCGACGTTTTGAAAGGGGCGAACCTGTCGGCGGGAACTATAACTGAGCCGAATTTGTTGATTTAATGAGTATTTCCAGTTTTCGCCGCAAATTTATATAATTTTCGCTCTTAAAATGTGTCAGTTCAATTTTATGTGAGTTTCCTCTCTAGTCTATTTTTTTTTGTGAAAATCGTGAAGCTAGCGTATTTATTTAAATTCAGACGAAGCTGCCATTTCGAACGGATGAAAATAGAACTACAACAGTATTCGATAGACATTTGATTTTTTCTAATGTGAATAATCCATACTTGTATTCCGCACCGCTAGAAGTCTCCCGTAAAGTTTTGGCAAACATATTGATAACGATGAAAAATGTTTCCCCTAACAAAAAAGAAACAAAAGCTAGTGGCTGGAAAATAATCGACTCTTCGAAGGATTGTGAACTTTGAAGCGTTCCAAAATAGCGAGCGCTAATGTCCAATCTCGCGTGTCAGCCGAAGGGACAATTCTAGACTTCAAGCCAAAGAGAACCTTGAGGTTGGTGAAACGCGAGGGGCGGTGAGGTCGATTTTCGCATCAAGGAAAAAGTGAGTTTTTTGAAAAACCAAACAATACTATATAACTAGCTTATGCCTATTGCAAATGCAAATAACGGGTTAAAACTAACTTGACTTACTTAATAACAGAAAAAAAAATTCATAGTAAGCGGGTAGGTACCTACTGCCGTAAAGGCATGGTAGGCATGCGCAAATCAAAACCTAAAGTTTAATCGCAATCCTATGAATGGTTTAGCAACGCTTAGCGGTTAAACAAACAAATGTATATAAAGCCGCCCGCAGGGCCTAGTAGCAAAAACCTATCATACGTTAGTTTATAGACCCCGTTGTAGGCATGCACACATCAAATCCCCAAAGTTTAATCGCAATCAGATGAACGGTTTAGCAATGCGTAATTTCATGATGCCAGAGCTCACTATTGCATATAGAAACCATCGCAAGAATGCGCACATCAAATCCCCAAAGTTTCATCGCAATCGGATGAATGGTTTAGAAACGCTTAGCGGTTAAACATACAAATATTTATAAAGCCGCCCGCAGGGCCTAGTAGCAAAAACCTACCATACGTTAGTATATAGACCCCGTTGTAGGCATGCACACATCAAATCCCCAAAGTTTAATCGCAATCAGATGAACGGTTTAGCAATACGTAATTTCATGATGCCAGAGCTCACTATTGCTTATAGAAACCATAGTGAGCATGCGCACATCAAATCCCCAAAGTTTCATCGCAAACGGATGAATGGTTTAAAAACGCTTAGCGGTTCAACACACAAATATATATAAAGCCGCCCGCAGTGCCTAGCAGCAAAAAACCTACCATATGTCCTCTTCCTTTTTCTCGTTTCCACTCTACCTCCCCCACCTTCCCCCCCTCCACTTCACTCCCCCCCTTCTCCGTCCCGTAAACCCCCTCCCGAGTTCCCCTCCACCCTCCCTGTTTCCCCTTCCCACAACTCCCGCGTTTCATACATTCATTCCCGGTACATTTAGTTTTCAAACATCTCGCGAGCCACCTATTGAAATTTTTTGTACAAATTTCTTAATGCCAGTGCTCACCAGCCAATAACCAACACAACATAAAAAGAATTATCCGGTTTGGTGCAGTCGTTAGAAAGTTATACGCGTACATACTTTTCGGCGATTAATTTTATACAAATTTCATAATGCCAGTACTCGCCATTAGTTTTATACGAACCTTGTCCTAACAATAACAATAATTACATAAAAAGAATTATCCAATTTGGTGCATTCGTTCGGAAGTTATAAGCGTACATGCATTTCGGGGATTCATTTTAATACAAATTTCATGATGCCAGAGCTCACCAGTAGTTTTATACAAACTTTGCCCTTACAATAACGAACACAACAAAAAAAGAATTTTCCAATTGCTTGCATTCTTTCGGAAGTTATGAGCGTACATAAATTTCGGTGATTCGTTTTATACAAATTTAATAATGCAAGAGCTCACCAGTAGTTTTATAAAAACCTTGTCCAAACAAAAAAGATCACAATGTAAAAAGAATTATTCAATTTGGTTCAATCGTTCGGAAGTTATGTGCGGACATGCATTTTGACCATTCACATATAATAATAATATAAATAAATACTCGTAGATATAGTTTATTGGGTCCCTACCTAGTTCATCTCAATATTCTAAAATTATTTTTTCAATGCTGGCAAGACCAACGGAAAACATTGTCAAAAAGCACCTCAAACCAGGCCTGAAAATCGAATAAAGGCATCGTTTTTAAAAAAAAATCCATACAAATAAGCTGTCCTGGCCTTGCCGAGGGCTTGAGGTGGTATGTTGGGAATTGGAATATCATTCCATTTTCAGTGTTGCAAAGTTGGGGAAAATTTAATTATCTGCCGAATTTTATAAGCGATTTTACAGGCTGCAAACAATTAACATTATCTATGAAAGTGAATATTTGGAAAATGTCAAAAAAATGTTGATTTTGAATGCAATATTGTGAAACATTTTGAATGAAATTCGGTACATGTTATGATTTTAAAAGTTTCTAAAACTTGTATTGTTTATGTTTATTAAAAAACATCTCCGCCGGAAGGTGTACTTTTAACGCAATCTTTAATTCCGTAATGCCCCTATAAAATGTCAATTTTTCTCAAGAACCTTCTCGAAGCCGTTTAATAAATTAGAATAAATTCCTAGCAAAATCAGTTTTGTATGGGAAACTAACTTTTTTTTACTTCCCTTCTCGATCCGACGTTTTTAAAGGGGCGAACCTGTCGGCGGGAACTATAACTGAGCCGAATTTGTTGATTTAATGAGTATTTCCAGTTTTCGCCGCAAATTTATATAATTTTCGCTCTTAAAATGTGTCAGTTCAATTTTATGTGAGTTTCCTCTCTAGTCTATTTTTTTTTGTGAAAATCGTGAAGCTAGCGTATTTATTTAAATTCAGACGAAGCTGCCATTTCGAACGGATGAAAATAGAACTACAACAGTATTCGATAGACATTTGATTTTTTCTAATGTGAATAATCCATACTTGTATTCCGCACCGCTAGAAGTCTCCCGTAAAGTTTTGGCAAACATATTGATAACGATGAAAAATGTTTCCCCTAACAAAAAAGAAACAAAAGCTAGTGGCTGGAAAATAATCGACTCTTCGAAGGATTGTGAACTTTGAAGCGTTCCAAAATAGCGAGCGCTAATGTCCATTCTCGCGTGTCAGCCGAAGGGACAATTCTAGACTTCAAGCCAAAGAGAACCTTGAGGTTGGTGAAACGCGAGGGGCGGTGAGGTCGATTTTCGCATCAAGGAAAAAGTGAGTTTTTTGAAAAACCAAACAATACTATATAACTAGCTTATGCCTGTTGCAAATGCAACTAACGGGTTAAAACTAACTTGACTTACTTACTAACAGAAAAAAAATCATAGTAAGCGGGTAGGTACCTACTGCCATAAAGGCATGGTAGGCATGTGCACATCAAAACCTAAAGTTTCATCGCAATCCGATGAATGGTTTAGCAACGCTTAGCGGTTAAACAAACAAATATACATAAAGCCGCCCGCAGGGCCTAGTAGCAAAAACCTACCATACGTTAATATATAGACCCCGTTGTAGGCATGCACACATCAAATCCTCAAAGTTTCATCGCAATCGGATGAACGGTTAATCAATGCGTAGTTTCATGATGCCAGAGCTCACTTTTGTATACAAAAACCGTCGTGGTTATGTACACATCAAATCCTCAAATTTTCATCGCAATCGAATGAATGGTTTAGTAACGCTTAGCGGTTAAACATACAAATACATATAAAGCCGCCCGCAGGGCCTAGTAGCAAAAACCTACCATAAATTAGTATATAGACACCATTGTAGGCATGCACACATCAAATCCCTAAAGTTTCATCGCAATCGGATGAACGGTTTAGCAATGCGTAATTTCATGATGCCAGAGCTCACTATTGCATATAGAAAGCATCGCGAGTATGCGCACATAAAATCCTTAAAGTTTCATCGCAATCGGATGAATGGTTTAGCAACGCTTAGCGGTTAAACATACATATATTTATAAAGCCGCCTGCATGGCCTAGCAGCAAAAAACTGTCATTCGTTAGTATATATACACCATTGTAGGCATGCACAAATCAAATCCCCAAATTTTCATCCCAATCGGATGAACGGCTTAGCAATGCGTAATTTCATGATGCCAGAGCTCACTATTGTATACAGAAACCATCGTGAGCATGCGCACATCAAATCCCCAAAGTTTCATCGCAATCGGATGAATGGTTTAGCAACGCTTAGCGGTTCAACACACAAATATATATTAAGCCGCCCGCAGTGCCTAGCAGCAAAAAACCTACCATACGTCCTCTTCCTTTCTCGCGTTTCCAATCTACCTCTCCCACCTTCCCCCCCTCCACTTCACTCTTCCCCTTCTCCGTCCCGTAAACCCCCTCCCAAGTTCCCCTCCCCCCTCCCTGTTTCCCCTTCTCACAACTCCCGCGTTTCATACATTCATTCCCGGTACATTTAGTTTTCAAACATCTCGCGTGCCACCTATTGAAATTTTTTGTACAAATTTCTTAATGCCAGTGCTCACCAGCCAATAACCAACACAACATAAAAAGAATTATCCGGTTTGGTGTAGTCGTTAGAAAGCTATACGCGTACATACTTTTTGGCGATTAATTTTATACAAATTTCATAATGCCAGTACTCGCCATTAGTTTTATACGAACCTTGTCCTAACAATAACAATAATTACATAAAAAGAATTATCCAATTTGGTGCATTCGTTCGGAAGTTATAAGCGTACATGCATTTCGGGGATTCATTTTAATACAAATTTCATGATGCCAGAGCTCACCAGTAGTTTAATACAAACTTTGCCCTAACAATAACGAACATAAAAAAAAAGAATTTTCCAATTGCTTGCATTCTTTCGGAAGTTATGAGCGTATATAAATTTCGGTGATTCGTTTTATACAAATTTTATAATGCAAGAGCTCACCAGTAGTTTAATAAAAACCTTGTCCAAACAATAAAGATCACAACGTAAAAAGAATTATTCAATTTGGTTCAATCGTTCGGAAGTTATGTGCGGACATGCATTTCGACCATTCACATATAATAATAATATAAATAAATACTCGTAGAAGATATAGTTTATTGGGTCCCTACCTAGTTCATCTCAATATTCTAAAATTATTTTTTCAATGCTGGCAAGACCAACAGAAAACATTGTCAAAACCATCTCAAACCGGGCCTGAAAATCGAATAAAGGCCTAGTTTTTAAAAAAAATTCCATACAAATAAGCTGTCCTGGCCTAGCCGAGGGGTTGAGGTGATATGTTTCGCATTAGAATATTATTCAATTTTCAGTGTTGCACAGTTGGGGAAAATTTAAATATCTGCCAAATTTTATAAGCGATTTTACAGGCTGCAAACAATTAACATTATCTATGAAAGTGAATATTTGGAAAATGTCAAAAAAATTTTGATTTTGAATGCATTATTGTGAAACATTTTGAATGAAATGCGGTACATGTTATGATTTTAAAAGTTTTTTAAACTTGTACTGTTTATGTTTATTCAAAAACATGTCCGCCGAAAGGTGTTTTTTTAACGTAATCTACGATCCCGCAAAGCACGTTTAAAATGTCATTTTTTCTCAAGAACTTTCCCGAAGCCTTTAAATTAATAAGAATAAATCCTTAGGAAAATCAGTTTTGTATGGAAAAAAGTCTTAATTACATTCCGTGAAAAACGCGACGGTTTTTAATGGGCGAACCTGTCGGCAGGAAATAGAACTAAGGCCGAATTTCTTCGTAGGTGAGAGATTTAATTATAGTTTTCGCCGTTTGGTGCGCTGTAAACCGTGCACGGGTTTTTTGTATGAAAAATGGTCCTAAATCGGGACACGATTTGAGCACGCTACCCTGAGTCCGAAAATGGTCTCTGCGGTCTTTGAAACTCGAGGAGCGGAGAGGTCACTTTCGGATCCATCAAAAGTCTTAATCGACTTTACCCGAATATGAACCTCGAGGTTGGTGAAACTTAAGGGGCGGTGCGGTCGATTTTGGCGTGCCAGAAAAAGTGAGCGGTCGATCGAAACCAGACAATACTATATAATATACTATATATACTAGAAGTTTGCCCGTTGCAAAGCAACTAACGGGTTAAAACTAACTTGACTTATTTAATAACAGAAAAAAAAATCATTGTAAGCGGGTAGGTACCTACTGCCATAAAGGCATGGTAGGCATGTGCACATCAAAACCTAAAGTTTCATCGCAATCCGATGAATGGTTTAGCAACGCTGAGCGGTTAAACAAACAAATATATATAAAGCCGCCCGCAGGGCCTAGTAGCAAAAACCTACCATACGTTAGTATATAGACCCCGTTGTAGGCATGCACACATCAAATCCCCAAAGTTTCATCGCAATCGGATGAACGGTTTAGCAATGCGTAATTTCATGATGCCAGAGCTCACTATTGCATATAGAAACCATCGCGAGTATGCGCACATCAAATCCTTAAAGTTTCATCGCAATCGGATGAATGGTTTAGCAACGTTAAGCGGTTAAACATACAAATATCTATAAAGCCGCCCGCAGGGCCTAGCAGCAAAAAACTGCCATTCGTTAGTTCATATACACCATTGTAGGCAAGCACAAATCAAATCCCCAAAGTTTCATCCCAATCGGATGAACGGTTTAGCAATACGTAATTTCATGATGCCAGAGCTCACTATTGTATACAGAAACCATCGTGAGCATGCGCACATCAAATCCCCAAAGTTTCATCGTAATCGGATGAATGGTTTAGCAACGCTTAGTGGTTCAACATACAAATATATATAAAGCCGCCCGCAGTGCCTAGCAGCAAAAAACCTACCATACGTCCTCTTCCTTTCTCGCGTTTCCACTCTACCTCCCCCACCTTCCCCCTCTACTTCACTCCCCCCCTTCTCCGTCCTGTAAACCCCCTCCCGAGTTCCCCTCCCCCCTCCCTGTTTCCCCTTCCCACAACTCCCACGATTCATACATTCATTCCCGGTACATTTAGTTTTCAAATATCTCATGCCAGTGCTCACCAGCCAATAACCAACACAACATAAAAAGAAATATCCGGTTTGGTGCAGTCGTTAGAAAGTTATACGCGTACATACTTTTCGGCGATTAATTTTATACAAATTTCATAATTCCAGTACTCGCCATTAGTTTTATACGAACCTTGTCCTAACAATAACAATAATTGCATAAAAAGAATTATCCAATTTGGTGCATTCGTTCGGAAGTTATAAGCGTACATGCATTTCGGGGATTCATTTTAATACAAATTTCATGATGCCAGAGCTCACCAGTAGTTTTACACAAACTTTGCCCTAACAATAACGAACACAACAAAAAAAGAATTTTCCAATTGCTTGCATTATTTCGGAAGTTATGAGCGTACATAAATTTCGGTGATTCGTTTTATACAAATTTAATAGTGCAAGAGCTCACCAGTAGTTTTATAAATACCTTGTCCAAACAATAAAGATCACAACGTAAAAAGAATTATTCAATTCGGTTCAATCGTTCGGAAGTTATGTGCGGACATGCATTTCGACCATTCACATATAATAATAATATAAATAAATACTCGTAGATATAGTTTATTGGGTCCCTACCTAGTTCATCTCAATATTCTAAAATTATTTTTTCAATGCTGGCAAGACCAATAGAAAACATTGTCAAAACCACCTCAAACCAGGTCTGAAAATCGAATAAAGGCCTAGTTTTAAAAAAAAACCTCCATACCAATAAGCTGTCCTGGCCTTGCCGAGGGATCGAGGTGGTATGTTTCGCATTGGAATATTATTCAATTTCCAGTGTTGCACAGTTGGGGAAAATTTAAATATCTGCCAAATTTTATAAGCGACTTTACGGGCTAGAAACAATTAGCATTTATCGATTAAAGTGAATTTTTCGCAAATGTCAGAAAAATGTCGAATTTGAATGCAATATTGTGAAACATTTTCAAGGGGGAGCTACACATGTTTTGATTTTAAAAGTTTTTAAAACTTGTAATGTTTATATTTATTAAAAAACATCTCCGGCAGAAAGTGTTTTTTTTACGTAATCTACGATCCCGCAAAGCACGTTTAAAATGTCATTTTTTCTCAAAAACGCCGTATAATTAATAAGTATAATTTCCCTAGTAAATTTCGTTTTGTATGGAAACTCGAAATTGACACGCGAAAATGCCAATTTTTTTGACCCGGCGCACCTGGCGGCCGGAAATAGAACTAAGTCCAAAGGTGAGAGATTAAGTTAGAGGTTCTAGTTTTCGCCGCAAAATTTGCCACATTTGTCGCTGTTTATTATGTTTCAGCTCGATTTATGTGAGTTTCCTGTCTAGCGATAATGGTCTCTGCGGTCGGTGAAACTCGAGGAGCGGAAAGGTCGTTTTGGCGTGCAAGGGCCGACTTAATCGACTTTACCCGAATGTGAACCTCGAGGTTGGTGAAACTTAAGGGGCAGTGCGGTCGATTTTGGCGTGCCAGAAAAAGTGAGTTTTTTGAAAAACCAAACAATACTATATAACTAGCTTATGCCCATTGCAAATGCAACTAACGGGTTAAAACTAACTTGACTTACTAACTGACAGAAAAAAAAATATTTCGTAGTAAGCGGGTAGGTACCTACGGTTAAACATACAAATATATATATAAAGCCACCCACAGGGCCTAGCAGCAAAAAACTGCTATACGTTAGTATATAAACACCATTGTAGGAATGCACACATCAAATCCCCAAAGTTTCATCACAATCGGATGAATGGCTTAGCAATGCGTAATTTCGTGTTGCCAGAGCTCACTATTGTATACAGGAACCAGGAATCCCCCCCCCCCCCCCCCTTCCTCACCAGCGTCCTCTTCCCCTTTCCACTTCGCCTCCTTCACCTTCCCTCATCCCACTTCACTCCTAGGCTTCTCCGTATCGTAAACCCCCTCCCAAGTTCCCCTCCCCCCTCTTAGGCTCCCCTCCCCCTTCCTGTTTCCACCCCCCCCCCCCCACCTGCCGCATTACATATACTAATTCCCGGTACATTTAGTTTTCAAACAGCTCGCGCGCCAACTATAATTTTTTTTTTACAAATTTCGTAATGCCAGAACTCACCAGTAATTTTATACAAACCTTGTACTAACAATAACGAACACAACAAAAAAAGAATTTTTCAAATTGTTGGAGTCCTTCGGAAGTTATGAGCGTACGTACATTTTCATACAAATTTTATAATGCCAGAACTCACCTGTAGTTTTACTGCTTAAAATAAAGCGCTATATGAATTTAATACTTTTAAAAAAATATTCCGTTCAACTTCGAATAATTTAATTGTAAAATTAGAAAACTAATGGGTATGCAATATAGTTGGATGATATCGAGTTTTTATGTGCAGATGGGTACCTACCTAAATTCCGAGTGCAAAAAGAGTGAGTGAGAAAACACATATTTAGGCTGGGTTGTTTAACAAAATTAAAAATTCTTCAATTTTTCAAGTCAATTTTAACGTTCTGTAAAAGTTCCGTTCGAATTCTATTCAAGTTCTGTAATTATTTCAGTTTTATGATGCAACTGGCATTTACTGATAAAAAAACAGAACTTACACAGAAAGTGAAAATGAACTTTAAAAAATTGTTAAATTATTCAGTATCGTGGAAACAACATTACCTTAGTAAATTAAATTGCATCAAAAACCTAAATAATTGTTAAACTACCCATTCCGGTAGGTACCGGCGCATCTCCTTACAAAATTCCGGCAATGGTTTTGCTTTTTTCATCATATTTGCAATACTACCGAGATAAGTAGGTACCTACCCTGAATTAATAACATAATTTGTACTGGCCGGTAAATATCCACCCTACTGAAGTGAATCTATGGACACGTATTTTCTTGTTTTTTTTGGAAAATTTTATAAGTTTTTCGGCGACCCTGAAATTTTTTACATGGAACGGACACGAAATTTTGGTGTTAAAAGTTGCTTTATATTGCCGGGTACCGAATTTTTCAAAAACATCTAACCGGGGATCGTTTTTTCGGCTGCAATGCCGTTTCCCGAAAAACAACAACCCAAACCGCTGAGAGATCCGTTTTGTTTTGACATCTCGGGTAACTGATAACTGACCTGTATCAACATTCCCATTGCATTGAAACTAAGGCCTAATTAGTGGTTGTTTTTTTTTAATGCGAACCTGTCGGCGGGAACTATAACTGAGCCGAATTGGTTGATTTAATGAGAAGTTCCAGTTTTCGCCGCCGTTTTGTATGAGACAATAGATCGCTAGTGGTATTCGTTTTGTCGAAAAAATATTACTATCAGCTTCGCGTCTGAATGTTAATTCAAGCCAAAACCAAAATGCTCTAAGTGACTTTTCCCGATTTTCAGACATTTCAAGCCAAAACGAACCTCGAGGTTTGTGAAACTTAAGGGGCGGTGCGGTCGATTTTAGCCTGCAAAAAACAGTAAGTTTTTCCCCATTTTAAGACTTTTGAAGCAAAAACGAACCTCGAGGTTGGTGAAACTTAAGGGGCGGTGGGGTCGATTTTCGCCTGCAAAAAAAAGTGAGTTTTGTCTCGAAACCAGACATTAATATATATACTAGCTTATGCCCGTTGCAAATGCAACTAACGGGTTAAAACTAACTTAAAAAATTCATAGTAAGCGGGTAGGTATCTACTGCCATAAGGGCATGGTAGGCATGCGCACATCAAAACCTAAAGTTTCATCGCAATCCGATAAATGGTTTAGCAACGCTTAGCGGTTATACATACAAATGTTTATAAAGCCGCCCGCAGGGCCTAGTAGCAAAAACCTACCATATGTTAGTGTATAGACACCGTTGTAGGCATGCACACATCAAATCCCCAAAGTTTCATCGCAATCGGATGAACGGTTGAGCAATGCGTAATTTCGTGTTGCCAGAGCTCACTATTGTATCCAGGAACCAGGAATCCCCCCCCCCCTTCCTCACCAGCATCCTCTTCCCCTTTCCACTCCGCCTCCCTCACCTTCCCTCACCCCACTTCACTCCTAGGCTTCTCCGTATCGTAAACCCCCTCCCGAGTTCCCCTCCCCCCTCCCAGGCTCCCCTCCCCCCTTCCTGTTTCCACCCCACCCCCCCCACCTGCCGCATTACATACACTAATTCCCGGTACATTTATTTTTCAAATAGCTCGCGCGCCACCTATATTTTTTTTTTACAAATTTCGTAATGCCAGAACTCACCAGTAATTTTATACAAACCTTGTACTAACAATAACGAACACAACAAAAAAAGAATTTTTCAAATTGTTGCAGTCCTTCGGAAGTTATGAGCGTACGTACATTTTCATACAAATTTTATAATGCCAGAACTCACCAGTAGTTTCACTGCTTAAAATAAAGCGCTATATGAATTTAATACTTTTAAAAAATATCCCGTTCAACTTCGAGTAATTTCATTGTAAAATTAGAAAACTAATACGTATGCAATATAGTCGGATGATACCGAGTTGCTATATGCAGATGGGTACCTACCTAAATTTTGAGTGCTGGTACTTGCATACATACGTAAAAAAAAACACATATTTAGGCTGGGTTGTTTAACGAAATTAAAAATTCTTCAATTTTTCAAGTCAATTTTTACGTTCTGTAAAAGTTCGGTTCAAATTCTATTCAAGTTCAGTTATTATTTCAGTTTTATGATGCAACTGGCATGTACTGATAAAATAACAGAACTTGAATAGAACTTACGAAGAACTTGAAAATGAACCTTAAAAAAATGTTGAATTATTCAGTATCGTTGTACAACAACCTAACCTAAGTATTGCATTTAATTGTGTAGCTACGTATTCGGGTAGGTACCTCCGCATTTGTTACTAAAATTCCGGCAATATTTGCTTTTTCATCATATTTGCAATACCACTGAAATAAGTACCTACCCTGTAGGAACATATTTAAACTGGCCAGTAAAAATCTCCACTTCTGAAATCTATGGCACGCGTTTTCCTCATTTTTTTGGAAAATGTTATATGTTTATCATATCCTCATGAACATTTTTTCATGAGACGGACACGTAAAATTACTGTTAAAAGTTGCCTTATATTTCAGGGTACCGTATTTTCCAAAAACATCCAAGCCAGAATCGTTTTTCCAGCCGCAATGCCGTTTCCCGAAAAACAACAACCCAAACCGCTGAGAGATCCGTTTTCTTTTGACATTTCAATTTTCTGTTGAAGCGCGGGTAAATCTAGCGCTTTTGTATTAGGTACTTACCTATACTATATCATACCCAGACAGATAATATTCCATAATTATATTTTTTAAACAGGCAAGACCGATGCACAAATTTGCACCAATCCCGCGTAAATTTAGGCCCTGTCGAGCTATGCAATTTGAAATCCGCCATTAAAAAAAAAAATTCTTCATACAAAACCTATTAGGGCGGGGTCTGCTTTTTTTAAGGTGGTAGTGGATTTTAACGCCATCACGACTCCATCTTCAGTGTTGCAAAGTTCGAGAAAAATTATAAAATTTTAATATACCAGCCAATTTTACAGGCTGCAAACGATTTGCATTTATCGATGAAAGTGAATTTTTCGCAAATGTCAGAAAAATGTCGAATTTGATTGCAATATTGTGAAACATTTTCAAGGGGGAGCTAAACATGCTTTGGTTTTAAAAGTTTCTAAAACTTGTAATGTTTATATTTATTAAAAAACATCTCCGGCAGAAAGTGTTTTTTTTACGTAATCTACGATCCCGCAAAGCACGTTTAAAATGTCATTTTTTCTCAAAAACGCCGTATAAATAATAAGAATAATTTCCATAGTAAATTTCGTTTTGTATGGAAACTCGAAATTGACACGCGAAAATGCCAATTTTTTTGACCCGGCGCACCTGGCGGCCGGAAATAGGACTTAGTCCAAAGGTGAGAGATTAAGTTAGAGGTTCTAGTTATCGCCGCAAAATTTGCCACATTTGTCGCTGTTTATTATGTTTCAGCTCGATTTATGTGAGTTTCCTGTCTAGCGATAATGGTCTCTGCGGTCGGTGAAACTCGAGGAGCGGAAAGGTCGTTTTGGCGTGCAAGGGCCGTCTTAATCGACTTTACCCGAATGTGAACCTCGAGGTTGGTGAAACTTAAGGGGCGGTGCGGTCGATTTTGGCGTGCCAGAAAAAGTGAGTTTTTTGAAAAACCAAACAATACTATATAACTAGCTTATGCCCGTTGCAAATGCAACTAACGGGTTAAAACTAACTTAAAAAATTCATAGTAAGCGGGTAGGTATCTACTGCCATAAAGGCATGGTAGGCATGCGCACATCAAAACCTAAAGTTTCATCGCAATCCGATAAATGGTTTAGCAACGCTTAGCGGTTATACATACAAATGTTTATAAAGCCGCCCGCAGGGCCTAGTAGCAAAAACCTACCATATGTTAGTGTATAGACACCGTTGTAGGCATGCACACATCAAATCCCCAAAGTTTCATTGCAATCGGATGAACGGTTGAGCAATGCGTAATTTCGTGTTGCCAGAGCTCACTATTGTATCCAGGAACCAGGAATCCCCCCCCCCCCCCCGTTCCTCACCAGCATCCTATTCCCCTTTCCACTCCGCCTCCCTCACCTTCCCTCACCCCACTTCACTCCTAGGCTTCTCCGTATCGTAAACCCCCTCCCGAGTTCCCCTCCCCCCTCCCAGGCTCCCCTCCCCCCTTCCTGTTTCCACCCCCCCCCCCCACCTGCTGCATTACATACACTAATTCCCGGTACATTTATTTTTCAAACAGCTCGCGCGCCACCTATATTTTTTTTTTACAAATTTCGTAATGCCAGAACTCACCAGTAATTTTATACAAACCTTGTACTAACAATAACGAACACAACAAAAAAAGAATTTTTCAAATTGTTGCAGTCCTTCGGAAGTTATGAGCGTACGTACATTTTCATACAAATTTTATAATGCCAGAACTCACCAGTAGTTTCACTGCTTAAAATAAAGCGCTATATGAATTTAATACTTTTAAAAAATATCCCGTTCAACTTCGAGTAATTTCATTGTAAAATCAGAAAACTAATACGTATGCAATATAGTCGGATGATACCGAGTTGTTATATGCAGATGGGTACCTATCTAAATTTTGAGTGCTGGTACTTGCATACGTACGTAAAAAAAAACACATATTTAGGCTGGGTTGTTTAACGAAATTAAAAATTCTTCAATTTTTCAAGTCAATTTTTACGTTCTGTAAAAGTTCGGTTCAAATTCTATTCAAGTTCAGTTATTATTTCAGTTTTATGATGCAACTGGCATGTACTGATAAAATAACAGAACTTGAATAGAACTTACGAAGAACTTGAAAATGAACCTTAAAAAATGTTGAATTATTCAGTATCGTTGTACAACAACCTAACCTAAGTATTGCATTTAATTGTGTAGCTACGTATTCGGGTAGGTACCTCCGCATTTGTTACTAAAATTCCGGCAATATTTGCTTTTTCATCATATTTGCAATACCACTGAAATAAGTACCTACCCTGTAGGAACATATTTAAACTGGCCAGTAAAAATCTCCACTTCTGAAATCTATGGCACGCGTTTTCCTCATTTTTTTGGAAAATGTTATATGTTTATCATATCCTCATGAACATTTTTTCATGAGACGGACACGTAAAATTACTGTTAAAAGTTGCCTTATATTTCAGGGTACCGTATTTTCCAAAAACATCCAAGCCAGAATCGTTTTTCCGGCCGCAATGCCGTTTCCCGAAAAACAACAACCCAAACCGCTGAGAGATCCGTTTTCTTTTAACATTTCAATTTGCTGTTGAAGCGCGGGTAAATCTAGCGCTTTTGTATTAGGTACTTACCTATACTATATCATACACACACAGATAATATTCCATAATTATATTTTTTAAACAGGCAAGACCGATGCACAAATTTGCACCAATCCCGCGTAAATTTAGGCCCTGTCGAGCTATGCAATTTGAAATCCGCCATTAAAAAAAAAAATTCTTCATACAAAACCTATTAGGGCGGGGTCTGCTTTTTTTAAGGTGGTAGTGGATTTTAACGCCATCACGACTCCATCTTCAGTGTTGCAAAGTTCGAGAAAAATTATAAAATTTTAATATGCCAGCCAATTTTACAGGCTGCAAACGATTTGTTTTTATCGATGAAAGTGAATTTTTCGCAAATGTCAGAAAAATGTCGAATTTGAATGCAATATTGTGAAACATTTTCAAGGGGGAGCTAAACATGTTTTGGTTTTAAAAGTTTCTAAAACTTGTAATGTTTATATTTATTAAAAAACATCTCCGGCAGAAAGTGTTTTTTTTACGTAATCTACGATCCCGCAAAGCACGTTTAAAATGTCATTTTTTCTCAAAAACGCCGTATAATTAATAAGTATAATTTCCCTAGTAAATTTCGTTTTGTATGGAAACTCGAAATTGACACGCGAAAATGCCAATTTTTTTGACCCGGCGCACCTGGCGGCCGGAAATAGAACTAAGTCCAAAGGTGAGAGATTAAGTTAGAGGTTCTAGTTTTCGCCGCAAAATTTGCCACATTTGTCGCTGTTTATTATGTTTCAGCTCGATTTATGTGAGTTTCCTGTCTAGCGATAATGGTCTCTGCGGTCGGTGAAACTCGAGGAGCGGAAAGGTCGTTTTGGCGTGCAAGGGCCGACTTAATCGACTTTACCCGAATGTGAACCTCGAGGTTGGTGAAACTTAAGGGGCAGTGCGGTCGATTTTGGCGTGCCAGAAAAAGTGAGTTTTTTGAAAAACCAAACAATACTATATAACTAGCTTATGCCCATTGCAAATGCAACTAACGGGTTAAAACTAACTTGACTTACTAACTGACAGAAAAAAAAATATTTCGTAGTAAGCGGGTAGGTACCTACGGTTAAACATACAAATATATATATAAAGCCACCCACAGGGCCTAGCAGCAAAAAACTGCTATACGTTAGTATATAAACACCATTGTAGGAATGCACACATCAAATCCCCAAAGTTTCATCACAATCGGATGAATGGCTTAGCAATGCGTAATTTCGTGTTGCCAGAGCTCACTATTGTATACAGGAACCAGGAATCCCCCCCCCCCCCCCCCTTCCTCACCAGCGTCCTCTTCCCCTTTCCACTTCGCCTCCTTCACCTTCCCTCATCCCACTTCACTCCTAGGCTTCTCCGTATCGTAAACCCCCTCCCAAGTTCCCCTCCCCCCTCTTAGGCTCCCCTCCCCCTTCCTGTTTCCACCCCCCCCCCCCCACCTGCCGCATTACATATACTAATTCCCGGTACATTTAGTTTTCAAACAGCTCGCGCGCCAACTATAATTTTTTTTTTACAAATTTCGTAATGCCAGAACTCACCAGTAATTTTATACAAACCTTGTACTAACAATAACGAACACAACAAAAAAAGAATTTTTCAAATTGTTGGAGTCCTTCGGAAGTTATGAGCGTACGTACATTTTCATACAAATTTTATAATGCCAGAACTCACCTGTAGTTTTACTGCTTAAAATAAAGCGCTATATGAATTTAATACTTTTAAAAAAATATTCCGTTCAACTTCGAATAATTTAATTGTAAAATTAGAAAACTAATGGGTATGCAATATAGTTGGATGATATCGAGTTTTTATGTGCAGATGGGTACCTACCTAAATTCCGAGTGCAAAAAGAGTGAGTGAGAAAACACATATTTAGGCTGGGTTGTTTAACAAAATTAAAAATTCTTCAATTTTTCAAGTCAATTTTAACGTTCTGTAAAAGTTCCGTTCGAATTCTATTCAAGTTCTGTAATTATTTCAGTTTTATGATGCAACTGGCATTTACTGATAAAAAAACAGAACTTACACAGAAAGTGAAAATGAACTTTAAAAAATTGTTAAATTATTCAGTATCGTGGAAACAACATTACCTTAGTAAATTAAATTGCATCAAAAACCTAAATAATTGTTAAACTACCCATTCCGGTAGGTACCGGCGCATCTCCTTACAAAATTCCGGCAATGGTTTTGCTTTTTTCATCATATTTGCAATACTACCGAGATAAGTAGGTACCTACCCTGAATTAATAACATAATTTGTACTGGCCGGTAAATATCCACCCTACTGAAGTGAATCTATGGACACGTATTTTCTTGTTTTTTTTGGAAAATTTTATAAGTTTTTCGGCGACCCTGAAATTTTTTACATGGAACGGACACGAAATTTTGGTGTTAAAAGTTGCTTTATATTGCCGGGTACCGAATTTTTCAAAAACATCTAACCGGGGATCGTTTTTTCGGCTGCAATGCCGTTTCCCGAAAAACAACAACCCAAACCGCTGAGAGATCCGTTTTGTTTTGACATCTCGGGTAACTGATAACTGACCTGTATCAACATTCCCATTGCATTGAAACTAAGGCCTAATTAGTGGTTGTTTTTTTTTAATGCGAACCTGTCGGCGGGAACTATAACTGAGCCGAATTGGTTGATTTAATGAGAAGTTCCAGTTTTCGCCGCCGTTTTGTATGAGACAATAGATCGCTAGTGGTATTCGTTTTGTCGAAAAAATATTACTATCAGCTTCGCGTCTGAATGTTAATTCAAGCCAAAACCAAAATGCTCTAAGTGACTTTTCCCGATTTTCAGACATTTCAAGCCAAAACGAACCTCGAGGTTTGTGAAACTTAAGGGGCGGTGCGGTCGATTTTAGCCTGCAAAAAACAGTAAGTTTTTCCCCATTTTAAGACTTTTGAAGCAAAAACGAACCTCGAGGTTGGTGAAACTTAAGGGGCGGTGGGGTCGATTTTCGCCTGCAAAAAAAAGTGAGTTTTGTCTCGAAACCAGACATTAATATATATACTAGCTTATGCCCGTTGCAAATGCAACTAACGGGTTAAAACTAACTTAAAAAATTCATAGTAAGCGGGTAGGTATCTACTGCCATAAGGGCATGGTAGGCATGCGCACATCAAAACCTAAAGTTTCATCGCAATCCGATAAATGGTTTAGCAACGCTTAGCGGTTATACATACAAATGTTTATAAAGCCGCCCGCAGGGCCTAGTAGCAAAAACCTACCATATGTTAGTGTATAGACACCGTTGTAGGCATGCACACATCAAATCCCCAAAGTTTCATCGCAATCGGATGAACGGTTGAGCAATGCGTAATTTCGTGTTGCCAGAGCTCACTATTGTATCCAGGAACCAGGAATCCCCCCCCCCCTTCCTCACCAGCATCCTCTTCCCCTTTCCACTCCGCCTCCCTCACCTTCCCTCACCCCACTTCACTCCTAGGCTTCTCCGTATCGTAAACCCCCTCCCGAGTTCCCCTCCCCCCTCCCAGGCTCCCCTCCCCCCTTCCTGTTTCCACCCCACCCCCCCCACCTGCCGCATTACATACACTAATTCCCGGTACATTTATTTTTCAAATAGCTCGCGCGCCACCTATATTTTTTTTTTACAAATTTCGTAATGCCAGAACTCACCAGTAATTTTATACAAACCTTGTACTAACAATAACGAACACAACAAAAAAAGAATTTTTCAAATTGTTGCAGTCCTTCGGAAGTTATGAGCGTACGTACATTTTCATACAAATTTTATAATGCCAGAACTCACCAGTAGTTTCACTGCTTAAAATAAAGCGCTATATGAATTTAATACTTTTAAAAAATATCCCGTTCAACTTCGAGTAATTTCATTGTAAAATTAGAAAACTAATACGTATGCAATATAGTCGGATGATACCGAGTTGCTATATGCAGATGGGTACCTACCTAAATTTTGAGTGCTGGTACTTGCATACATACGTAAAAAAAAACACATATTTAGGCTGGGTTGTTTAACGAAATTAAAAATTCTTCAATTTTTCAAGTCAATTTTTACGTTCTGTAAAAGTTCGGTTCAAATTCTATTCAAGTTCAGTTATTATTTCAGTTTTATGATGCAACTGGCATGTACTGATAAAATAACAGAACTTGAATAGAACTTACGAAGAACTTGAAAATGAACCTTAAAAAAATGTTGAATTATTCAGTATCGTTGTACAACAACCTAACCTAAGTATTGCATTTAATTGTGTAGCTACGTATTCGGGTAGGTACCTCCGCATTTGTTACTAAAATTCCGGCAATATTTGCTTTTTCATCATATTTGCAATACCACTGAAATAAGTACCTACCCTGTAGGAACATATTTAAACTGGCCAGTAAAAATCTCCACTTCTGAAATCTATGGCACGCGTTTTCCTCATTTTTTTGGAAAATGTTATATGTTTATCATATCCTCATGAACATTTTTTCATGAGACGGACACGTAAAATTACTGTTAAAAGTTGCCTTATATTTCAGGGTACCGTATTTTCCAAAAACATCCAAGCCAGAATCGTTTTTCCAGCCGCAATGCCGTTTCCCGAAAAACAACAACCCAAACCGCTGAGAGATCCGTTTTCTTTTGACATTTCAATTTTCTGTTGAAGCGCGGGTAAATCTAGCGCTTTTGTATTAGGTACTTACCTATACTATATCATACCCAGACAGATAATATTCCATAATTATATTTTTTAAACAGGCAAGACCGATGCACAAATTTGCACCAATCCCGCGTAAATTTAGGCCCTGTCGAGCTATGCAATTTGAAATCCGCCATTAAAAAAAAAAATTCTTCATACAAAACCTATTAGGGCGGGGTCTGCTTTTTTTAAGGTGGTAGTGGATTTTAACGCCATCACGACTCCATCTTCAGTGTTGCAAAGTTCGAGAAAAATTATAAAATTTTAATATACCAGCCAATTTTACAGGCTGCAAACGATTTGCATTTATCGATGAAAGTGAATTTTTCGCAAATGTCAGAAAAATGTCGAATTTGATTGCAATATTGTGAAACATTTTCAAGGGGGAGCTAAACATGCTTTGGTTTTAAAAGTTTCTAAAACTTGTAATGTTTATATTTATTAAAAAACATCTCCGGCAGAAAGTGTTTTTTTTACGTAATCTACGATCCCGCAAAGCACGTTTAAAATGTCATTTTTTCTCAAAAACGCCGTATAAATAATAAGAATAATTTCCATAGTAAATTTCGTTTTGTATGGAAACTCGAAATTGACACGCGAAAATGCCAATTTTTTTGACCCGGCGCACCTGGCGGCCGGAAATAGGACTTAGTCCAAAGGTGAGAGATTAAGTTAGAGGTTCTAGTTATCGCCGCAAAATTTGCCACATTTGTCGCTGTTTATTATGTTTCAGCTCGATTTATGTGAGTTTCCTGTCTAGCGATAATGGTCTCTGCGGTCGGTGAAACTCGAGGAGCGGAAAGGTCGTTTTGGCGTGCAAGGGCCGTCTTAATCGACTTTACCCGAATGTGAACCTCGAGGTTGGTGAAACTTAAGGGGCGGTGCGGTCGATTTTGGCGTGCCAGAAAAAGTGAGTTTTTTGAAAAACCAAACAATACTATATAACTAGCTTATGCCCGTTGCAAATGCAACTAACGGGTTAAAACTAACTTAAAAAATTCATAGTAAGCGGGTAGGTATCTACTGCCATAAAGGCATGGTAGGCATGCGCACATCAAAACCTAAAGTTTCATCGCAATCCGATAAATGGTTTAGCAACGCTTAGCGGTTATACATACAAATGTTTATAAAGCCGCCCGCAGGGCCTAGTAGCAAAAACCTACCATATGTTAGTGTATAGACACCGTTGTAGGCATGCACACATCAAATCCCCAAAGTTTCATTGCAATCGGATGAACGGTTGAGCAATGCGTAATTTCGTGTTGCCAGAGCTCACTATTGTATCCAGGAACCAGGAATCCCCCCCCCCCCCCCCGTTCCTCACCAGCATCCTATTCCCCTTTCCACTCCGCCTCCCTCACCTTCCCTCACCCCACTTCACTCCTAGGCTTCTCCGTATCGTAAACCCCCTCCCGAGTTCCCCTCCCCCCTCCCAGGCTCCCCTCCCCCCTTCCTGTTTCCACCCCCCCCCCCCACCTGCTGCATTACATACACTAATTCCCGGTACATTTATTTTTCAAACAGCTCGCGCGCCACCTATATTTTTTTTTTACAAATTTCGTAATGCCAGAACTCACCAGTAATTTTATACAAACCTTGTACTAACAATAACGAACACAACAAAAAAAGAATTTTTCAAATTGTTGCAGTCCTTCGGAAGTTATGAGCGTACGTACATTTTCATACAAATTTTATAATGCCAGAACTCACCAGTAGTTTCACTGCTTAAAATAAAGCGCTATATGAATTTAATACTTTTAAAAAATATCCCGTTCAACTTCGAGTAATTTCATTGTAAAATCAGAAAACTAATACGTATGCAATATAGTCGGATGATACCGAGTTGTTATATGCAGATGGGTACCTATCTAAATTTTGAGTGCTGGTACTTGCATACGTACGTAAAAAAAAACACATATTTAGGCTGGGTTGTTTAACGAAATTAAAAATTCTTCAATTTTTCAAGTCAATTTTTACGTTCTGTAAAAGTTCGGTTCAAATTCTATTCAAGTTCAGTTATTATTTCAGTTTTATGATGCAACTGGCATGTACTGATAAAATAACAGAACTTGAATAGAACTTACGAAGAACTTGAAAATGAACCTTAAAAAATGTTGAATTATTCAGTATCGTTGTACAACAACCTAACCTAAGTATTGCATTTAATTGTGTAGCTACGTATTCGGGTAGGTACCTCCGCATTTGTTACTAAAATTCCGGCAATATTTGCTTTTTCATCATATTTGCAATACCACTGAAATAAGTACCTACCCTGTAGGAACATATTTAAACTGGCCAGTAAAAATCTCCACTTCTGAAATCTATGGCACGCGTTTTCCTCATTTTTTTGGAAAATGTTATATGTTTATCATATCCTCATGAACATTTTTTCATGAGACGGACACGTAAAATTACTGTTAAAAGTTGCCTTATATTTCAGGGTACCGTATTTTCCAAAAACATCCAAGCCAGAATCGTTTTTCCGGCCGCAATGCCGTTTCCCGAAAAACAACAACCCAAACCGCTGAGAGATCCGTTTTCTTTTAACATTTCAATTTGCTGTTGAAGCGCGGGTAAATCTAGCGCTTTTGTATTAGGTACTTACCTATACTATATCATACACACACAGATAATATTCCATAATTATATTTTTTAAACAGGCAAGACCGATGCACAAATTTGCACCAATCCCGCGTAAATTTAGGCCCTGTCGAGCTATGCAATTTGAAATCCGCCATTAAAAAAAAAAATTCTTCATACAAAACCTATTAGGGCGGGGTCTGCTTTTTTTAAGGTGGTAGTGGATTTTAACGCCATCACGACTCCATCTTCAGTGTTGCAAAGTTCGAGAAAAATTATAAAATTTTAATATGCCAGCCAATTTTACAGGCTGCAAACGATTTGTTTTTATCGATGAAAGTGAATTTTTCGCAAATGTCAGAAAAATGTCGAATTTGAATGCAATATTGTGAAACATTTTCAAGGGGGAGCTAAACATGTTTTGGTTTTAAAAGTTTCTAAAACTTGTAATGTTTATATTTATTAAAAAACATCTCCGGCAGAAAGTGTTTTTTTTACGTAATCTACGATCCCGCAAAGCACGTTTAAAATGTCATTTTTTCTCAAAAACGCCGTATAATTAATAAGAATAATTTCCATAGTAAATTTCGTTTTGTATGGAAACTCGAAATTGACACGCGAAAATGCCAATTTTTTTGACCCGGCGCACCTGGCGGCCGGAAATAGAACTAAGTCGAAAGGTGAGAGATTAAGTTAGAGGTTCTAGTTTTCGCCGCAAAATTTGCCACATTTGTCGCTGTTTATTATGTTTCAGCTCGATTTATGTGAGTTTCCTGTCTAGCGATAATGGTCTCTGCGGTCGGTGAAACTCGAGGAGCGGAAAGGTCGTTTTGGCGTGCAAGGGCCGTCTTAATCGACTTTACCCGAATGTGAACCTCGAGGTTGGTGAAACTTAAGGGGCGGTGCGGTCGATTTTGGCGTGCCAGAAAAAGTGAGTTTTTTGAAAAACCAAACAATACTATATAATACTAGCTTATGCCTGTTGCAAATGCAACTAACGGGTTAAAACTAACTTGACTTACTAACAGAAAAAAAAATATTTCGTAGTAAGCGGGTAGGTACCTACGGTTAAACATACAAATATATATAAAGCCGCCCACAGGGCCTAGCAGCAAAAATCTGCCATACGTTAGTATATAGACACCATTGTAGGCATGCACACATCAAATCCCCAAAGTTTCATCGCAATCGCATGAACGGTTTAGCAATGCGTAATTTCATGATGCCAGAGCTCACTTTTGTATACAGAAACCGTCGTGGGCATGCACACATCAAATCTACAAATTTTTATCGCAATCGGATGAATGGTTTAGCAACGCTTAGTGGTTAAACACACAAGTATGTATAAAGCCGCCCGCAGGACCTAGCAGCAAAAACCTGCCATACGTTAGTATATAAACACCATTGTAGACATGCACACATCAAATCCCCAAAGTTTCATCGCAATCGGATGAATGGTTTAGCAATGCGTAATTTCATGATGCCAGAGCTCACTTTTGTATACAGAAACCGTCGTGGGCATGCACATTGCACATATCAAATCCTCAAATTTTCATCGCAATCGGATGAATGGTTTAGAAACGCTTAGCGGTTAAACATACAACCATGCATGAAGCCGTCCGCAGGACCTAGCAGCAAAAACCTGCTATACGTTAATATATAAACACCATTGTAGAAATGCACACATCAAATCCCCAAAGTTTCATCACAATCGGATGAACGGTTGAGCAATGCGTAATTTCGTGATGCCAGAGCTCACTTTTGTATACAGGAACCATAACAGTCATGCGCACATCAAATTCCCAATGTTTCATCGCAATCGAATGAATGGTTTAGCAACGCATAGCGGACATACATACATGGATTTAACATTTTATAACATTTTTTGGATTTTTATATATATAGAAGATAGCTGGTACCCGGCATGCGTTGCTATACCATTTAATAAAGAAAATGTTTCTAACTGCGTGTCCTTTCTCATTTGTTCCGATCCCCTTCCCCCCCCCCCCCCCTTCCTCACCAGCGTCCTCTTCCCCTTTCCACTCCGCCTAGATCGTATAAATAAATATTTAATTTAATTAAAAACATTATGATATTGTAACTGATCCTATACCTGTGCTCCTGGTATTTTTAATGGTGTTCAAAGCGAACGAAGCCACCTATTTTTTACCTATTAAGATTTATAAATGAAAAATATTTAGCATTGCATTTGAACCCGACTAATTAAAAAAAAAAAGTTCCTACCTACAGTGGTTATCCCATACTAAGTTCCTACCGAAGCTACCTCCGTGTACATAACTGCGCGTGCTGGCAAAAGGAACCATCTTGAGTGAATTCTTTTATTTCATATTAGTAATTTTCGATTTAATATTCAAAGGAAAGAATACCCTACAATCTTCATGAGCCGGAACCTACCTGGTAAATACCGAGATAGAGAATATTCGAGTAGGTACCTACGAATTTTCTCAATAAAAACTGCGTACTTGATTACTTTTGTTTAAGCGCATTTGCATTAATTCGATGGAACGGTAGGTACTTACCCCGTAATAAATTGTGGTATTTTAATATGTCCAGCAATATCCACACTGTCGAGGAATTTGAAAACACGTTTTTCACACGATTTTTTTTGGAAAAATTGTCATTTTCGGCAGATTCTCCTGATATATTTATTATGATTGCGTATATAATATTATAATCAAAAGATGCGGAATCCTCTACTCTAATAGATTTTATAAAAACATTGAAGCCGGGATCGTTTTTCGGGCCGCAATGCCGTGTCCCGTAAAAGACTACGGAAAATTCTGAAAAATCTGTTTTATTTAGGCTAAAAATTTGACATCTGAGAGATACTGACCTATGTCAACAAATCCTAGATTTCCATTGAAACTGAAGACAATTTTGACGGTTCTTTTTTTTAGGGTTGACATCTGGCGGCGAAAAATAGAACCTAGCCGATTTGAGTGATTTTATTCGAGGTTCTAGTCTTCGCCGCGTCAGTTTTCTTCTGTGAATAGAGCGCTGGCGACATTCATTTTGTCGGAAAAAAAAGACACGCGAAATTTGTACTGGAGCTTGTCTGAATTTTTTCCTCGAGCGAAAGTGAACCTTGAGGTGTGCGAAACGCGAAGGCGGTGCGGTCCCTTTTCGCGTGCGGGCAAAAAAAAATTTCACGCGAAATTGAACCTTGAGGTGGGTGAAACTCTAGGGGGGTGCGGTCGATTTTCGCATCCGGAAAAAAAGTGAGTTTATTCAAAACCAAGCAATACTATATAGTAAATACTATATAGTACAAGAAAAAAGGTATTTAAGCGACTTTACAGTACTTTGCGCAACTTAATTGTGACTTTCAGGTAAAAAGTGTCCGTCTCAGGGGGGGAGGGGGGGGGGGGGGGGGATGTGCTCTTGAGTGGCACCCCCCCCCCCCCCCCATCGGGTGGCCCCCCCTCTGCCCCTTGTGCCCCCCCCAGAAAAAAATCCTGGATCCGCCCTTGTACGTTAGTATATAGACACCATTGTAGGCATGCACACATCAAATCTCCAAAGTTTCATTGCAATCGTATGAACGGTTAAGCAATGCTTAATTTCATGATGCCAGAGCTCACTTTTGTATACAGAAACCGTCGTTTGCATGCACACATCAAATCCTCAAATTTTCATCGCAATCGGATGAATGGTTTTGCAACGCTTAGCGGTTAAACATACAAACACATATAAAGCCGCCCGCAGGGCCTAGCAGCAAAACCTGCCATGCGTTAGTATATAAACACCATTGTAGACATGCACACATCAAAACTCTAAAGTTTCAGCGCAATCGGATGAATGGTTTAGGAATGCGTAATTTCATGATGCCAGAGCTCACTATTGTGTTCAGAAACCATCGCGGGCATGCTCACGTCAAATCAAATTTATTGATTTAAAATAATATGTAGGAGCATATTTGCCGCATGTTCCAGAGTGAAAGATACTCTCGGTATCGCCTTGGTATAAGCCCATCATTTACAATTGAAACGTTGTTTGAATTGGCTTGTGTTTGGTGACCAGATCTGAATAGCCAGGTAGGTACTTCCCCACCTTCCTCTCCCACATCTCCTTCACCTCCCCACTACCTTCAGCATCACAACATACCCCAATCGGGAATGCCATAGTCTCACCGGCTCCAGACGGGAGTAATTGGGACTCTTGTGCAGTGTTGACATTGATATTAATTAAAAATGTACGATGTTCAATGTTCAAAACACCTACAGTATTTGGCAAAAAAATTGGATCATCTTTATTTTAATTTATTAATTTCTCAATAATTGATAAGACCACCATTCGGAATTGAAAAGTTGCTTGAAATGGATCTAGCCGTGTCCGGTGTCCAGATCTGAATAGGCAGGTACTTCCCCACTTTCCTCTTTCCCATCTCTTTCCCCTTTCCACTACCTTCAGCCTCACAACATACCACATCTGAGGATGCCATAGGTTCACTGGTTCCAGTGGTTGGTCTGTTGTGCAGTATTCACATTAAAATTTAATTAAAAATATAAAGTTCAATTTGTTCAAGTACAATTTTTAAGTTTGTTGAAATTCAGCATCCTTTAGTTTTTGATAAAAGTGTAAATGCAGCATTATAAAATTTTAATTGCAAGAAAAATTTACAAAACAAAAAAATTCATTCACGGTATCCGCGTAAGTTCCGATCGTGCGTATAAAATAATACGGATAAATAATATAAAGTAGTGAATAAAGCGTTACATTATCGAAATTAATTTAATTTCATTAAAAATCCATTGGAAAAATATTCTCTACCCGAGTAGGTAGATAGATACCTATCCGTATTTTTTTTAATAATGTTCAAATCGAACGATTTTAAAAAAAATACCATCTTGGGTGATTTTTCTCATTTCACATAATTCATTTTCGATTAAATATTTAAAGGAAAGAATACCCTCATAAGCCGGTACCTACCTGGTACGTACTGAGAAAAATAGTATTTATCTAGGTACCTACGCATTTTCTCAATAAAAATTGCGTACTTGATTACTTTTGTTTAAGCGCATTTGCATTAATTCGATGGAACGGTAGGTACTTACCCCGTAATAAATTGTGGTATTTTAATATGGCCAGCAATATCCACACTCTCGAGGAATTTGAGAACACGTTTTTCACACGATTTTTTTTGGAAAAATTGTCATTTTCGGCAGATTCTCCTGATATATTTAATATGATTGCGTATATAATATTATAATCAAAAGATGCGGAATCCTCTACTCTAATAGATTTTATAAAAACATTGAAGCCGGGATCGTTTTTCGGGCCGCAATGCCGTGTCCCGTAAAAGACTACGGAAAATTCTGAAAAATCTGTTTTATTTAGGCTAAAAATTTGACATCTGAGAGATACTGACCTTTGACCTATGTCAACAAATCCTAGATTTCCATTGAAACTGAAGACAATTTTGACGGTTCTTTTTTTTAGGGTTGACATCTGGCGGCGAAAAATAGAACCGAGCCGATTTGAGTGATTTTATTCGAGGTTCTAGTCTTCGCCGCGTCAGTTTTCTTCTGTGAATAGAGCGCTGGCGACATTCATTTTGTCGGAAAAAAAAGACACGCGAAATTTGTACTGGAGCTTGTCTGAATTTTTTCTTCGAGCGAAAATGAACCTTGAGGTGTGCGAAACGCGAAGGCGGTGCGGTCGCTTTTCGCGTGCGGGAAAAAAAAAATTTCACGCGAGAATGAACCTTGAGGTGGGTGAAACTCTAGGGGGGTGCGGTCGATTTTCGCATCCAGAAAAAAAAGTGAGTTTTTTCAAAACCAAGTAATACTATATAACCAGCTTATGCCTATTGCAAATGCAACTAACGGGTTAAAACTAACTTGACTTACTAACTTACAGAAAATAATAATTTCATAGTGTGCGGGTATGTGCTTAGAAGGAACGTTGTTGTAATTTTTCACAAAAACGACGGTATAAAAATGTATAAATCAGAATTTCTATGAAACTAAAACTTTGATTTATTGCAGTTAAAAAAATTACAGAAAAATATTATTTCATAGTAAATGGGTAGGTACTTAATAGATACTTTGTTGTAATTTTTCACAAAAACGACGCTATAAAAGTGTATGTAATGGCAATATATTCCATTTAAATTTGAATCCTGTAGTGTCAGTTGGAATACTTGGAATGTAATTATCAATTGTCACTTGTTTTATTTTCTATTATTTTATTATAAATAAACATAAATGTCGTTTCTTTGTTAAACTTTGCAACACAAGTGTTTTATTTATAAATCAATAGAAAAGAATTAAATCATATTATAAAACGACATTTTTCGTAACCACAAATGGAGAAACTTCAATTTGAATTTACGCTACTACCTGGAGGCGATGGCAAGTCAAATATTATTAGCATTACAAAAATAGTCACAAGTGATGAAAAAGTGTTTACAATACCAGAAATGTTACAATCCGCCAGCCATCACAAGGAGATTATGAAAAGTGGTGCTTTTGGCAAAGTAAAAAATAGTTTTAAAAAAAGATACCAGGTTAGAAGAGTCTGGGTAACAATGACAGAAGAACTAAAAAAAACATATGTAGACGAAGATGGAAACCTACAGTTCGGAGACCAATACCTCGAAGAATTGGAAGAAGAAAGTTTACAAGTACATCAAAAAGAAGATACACTGGGAAGATTGATGGTAAAATTAATGGAAGATAAGCAACAGAGCCTCAAAAACATTGCTGAGAATTTTGTTATAGAAAAATTCTGTAGTAAAAATACAAATGCAAGCCAGTGGATAGAAGTGTTTGAAAAAGAATGTTTACGATTTGATGTGACCATGGATGAAAAAAAAATAGAAATACTAAGATTATTCATGGATAAAAGTTGTGTAGATTGGTATAGTTCCATGATTATTAAACGAACAATGAACTCAGAGTGGTCAACATGGAAAAACAAATTCTGTGAATCATTCGCAAACAAAGGATGGAACCCTGTCACCTACGCACTATTATTTAGATACAAAGATGGTTCTCTGTTGGATTATGCTATGAGAAAAGAAAAACTTCTATTGGATATGAGAAGATCAATCGACACCGGTACTTTGATAGATCTTGTTGCTTCCGGACTACCAGAATTCATACTTAACAAGATCGATAGAGAAGGATTACAAGATACTGTGGATTTATTTAATGAAATAAACAAGTATGAACATATGGTCAACAAAAAAAGATTCATGAATAGGAGAACATTTGGGAATGCAGAATATAATAAAAATGAGGATAAAAAGCCATGTAAAATTTGTGAAAAATTGAATAAGGGCACTCGTTACCACCCTGAAGCCACATGCTGGTTCAAAACAAAAGAGGATGAAAAATTTAAGAGAAATGCCATTAAACATGTAAACAATTCAGTGATAGAGACTGCGATAAATGAAAATGATCAAAAAAACTAATAGTAACACCCTTAATCAAAGTCAAACTATTACTAAATGATGAATTAAAAATATACGGAATTTATGATTCGGGTTCAAATGTTTCTCTAATTAATTCTAAGTTTTTGAAACTAAAAAGAAAAGGAAACAATTTGAATGAAGCAAATTTAGTAACGATTAATGGTGTTAAAAAAACGAGTGGTTTGACAACGTTGAAGATTAAAATTTTTGAATTGGAGAAAAATGTTGATGTGTACATTATTGATGAACACAATTTTAAGTATGATTTTTTGATTGGATTAGACATGATAAAAGACTTCAAACTAATTCAAAGTGAAGACTTACAAATATCACAGAAAATCTGCCTGAATAATACAAATAAAAAAGAAGAAAATTCTACAAATATGAAAACAAATACTGAATTTAAACATTCTGAAAATAAGAACATTATAGAAAAACACCAAATTAATTTTAATGAACATGTTAAAGAAGAAGATTTTAAAATAACAATAAATCATTTAAATAATGATCAAAAAACAGAAATAAATGAACTAATGGGCAAATACACATCAGTGTTTGCGAAAAGTAAATACGATGTTGGTACTGTTAATGGATATGAAGCGAAGATAGACTTATTGGTGGATAAATATTGTAGTAAGAGGCCTTACAGATGCAGCGTAGAAGATAAAAAGGAAATAGAAGAGCAAATAGCAAAATTAATAGACAATAAACTGATAGAAGAGTCGTACAGCCCATTTGCTGCACCTGTCACTCTAGCATTTAAAAAAGAAGAAAACAAAAGATCCAGATTATGCATAGACTTCAGAGACTTAAATAAAATAGTAATACCTCAAGCTCAACCATTTCCATTGATTGAAGACCTAATGACAAAGACCAGAAATTGCAAATTTTTTTCAACGCTGGATATAAACTCAGCTTTTTGGTCTATTCCGTTGCGGATTGAAGACAAAAAAAAAACAGGATTTGTAACACAGGAGGGGCATTATCAGTGGACCTGCCTACCTTTTGGATTAAAGACCTCTCCGGCAATTTTTCAGAGGATATTAAGCAATATATTGAGAAAATATAAACTAACCGATTTTGCTGTCAATTACATAGATGACATACTTATATTTTCAAAAACTTTTGCTGAACACATCGATCATTTAACAAAGTTGCTGAATGCAATCAAAACTGAAGGTTTTAGATTAAAATTTACAAAATGCACATTTGCATCAGACATGGTAAAATATCTGGGTCATATAATTCAGAATAATTCAGTCAAGCCAGTAAAGGATAATTTGATTTCAATAAAGAATTTTCCTATTCCAAAAACACAGAAGAATGTGAGACAATTTCTAGGAAAAATCAACTTTTATCATGAGTACATTCCGAAGAGTGCAATAATACTAGATCCTTTGCATAACTTACTAAGGAAAAACCAAAAGTTTATTTGGACTGATAAATGCCAAAATGCTTTTGAAACGATGAAAAACCTAATATGCTCACAACCAATCCTGGAAATTTTTGATCAAGATTTACCAATTAATATATATACAGATGCTTCTCTAGAAGGCCTTGGAGCTATTTTAAAACAAACACAGTCTGATGGAAAAGAAAAACCTGTAGCTTACTTTTCGAAAAAACTAAATGGCGCCCAGAAAAAGAAAAAAGCAATTTACTTAGAATGCTTAGCTATAAAAGAAGCAGTGAGATACTGGCAATACTGGTTGATAGGTAAACCATTTACAGTTTATTCAGATCACAAACCACTGGAAAACATGAATCTCAAATCTAGAACCGATGAAGAGCTAGGTGATTTAACATATTATCTTTCTCAATATGACTTTAACATAAAATATGCTCCAGGAAAACAAAATTTGGAAGCTGACTGTCTAAGCAGAAACCCAGTGCTGGAATCAAATGAAAATACAGATGAGCAATTAAAAATTGTCAACTTAATAAAATTAGAAGATATCTTAAAAGATCAGGTAAAAAATGAGAAGATACAGTGCAGAAGAGATAAATTGATATCGAAAAATAATGTTTATTACAAGAAAGTAAAAAAAAGAGAAAAAATAATTCTATCAGAAAAATTCAGCATAGACTTTATCAGAAATGTTCATACAGAACTAGGTCACATAGGAATTACACAAATGCAAAAAATGATAAGCTCATGGTACACAGCAGAAAACATGACAAATAATATAAAGAGAACCTGCGAAAGTTGTGCAGTATGTTTAAAGAACAAATCAAGAGGTGAAAATAAATATGGATTGATGTCCCACTTGGGTCCCGCAACAAAACCTTTTGAAATATGTTCCATTGATACAATAGGCGGTTTTGGGGGTTCACGATCAACAAAGAGATACTTGCACCTGTTATCAGATCATTTCACGAGGTTTGCATATATTTTGACGTCAAGAACTCAAAATACCAATGATTTCATCAAACTCTTAAACTCCACAGAAACTAATGACATTGGCATGATACTCTCAGACCAATACCCGGGTATCAATTCTAGAGAATTCAAAAAATTTTTGGATGAAAAAAATATTCCAATAATTTTTACTGCAGTGAACTCACCTTTCTCAAATGGATTAAATGAAAGATTGAACCAAACGCTGGTCAATAAAATTAGATGCAAAATCAACGAAAATGACTCAAAAGTAGCTTGGACAACTATAGCGCATAATTGTGTAAAAAACTATAATGAAACGGAGCACACTGTTACTGGATATGCGCCACAGTACCTACTTGACGGCACAGATGTTACGATTTTGCCAAATGAGTTAAAACTTAAGAAGACCGGCATCGATTTGATTCAAGAGAGAAAAAAAGCTCTAGAAAATACTATGAAGTCACATAATTACAACAAGATAATTTACGATAAAACCAGGAGACACTTTGACTTCAAAGTTGGTGATACTGTTTTTGTGGAGAATGGAAACAAACTTAACAGGAAGAAGCTCGACGAATTGAGAATCGGACCATACAAAATCATAGAAAAATTATCAAACTCAATTTACAAGATAAACACTAGTCGAAAAAAATTTGAATCAAATTTTTTCCACATCTCGAAGTTAACTCCAGCACCATTATTTATGAACCATGAAGAGGACATCGAAGATGAGTGAAAATTTTGCAGTAATTTTCTTTCCAGGGGGAGGGGAGATGTAATGGCAATATATTCCATTTAAATTTGAATCCTGTAGTGTCAGTTGGAATACTTGGAATGTAATTATCAATTGTCACTTGTTTTATTTTCTATTATTTTATTATAAATAAACATAAATGTCGTTTCTTTGTTAAACTTTGCAACACAAGTGTTTTATTTATAAATCAATAGAAAAGAATTAAATCATATTATATGTATAAATCAGAATTTCTAAGAAACTAAAACTTTGATTTATTGTTGTTAAAAAAATGCAGAAAAAATATTGTTTCATAGTAAGCGGGTAGGTACCAACTGCCCTGCAGGCATGGTAGGTATGCGCACATCTAAACCCAAAGTTTCATAGCAATCGGATGAATGGTTTAGCAACGCTTAGCGGTTAAACATACAAATACACATAAAGCCGCTGCGTGTCCTTTCTCATTTGTCCCGATCCCCTTCCGCCCCCCCCCCCCCTCTTCCTCACTCGCGTCATCTTCCCCTTTCGCGTTTTCACTCCGCCTCCCTCACTTTCCCTCCCCCCACTTCACTCCTCCCCTTCTCCGTCTCGTAAACCCCCTCCCGTGTTCCCCTCCCCCCTCCCAGGTTCCCCCCCCCTTTTCTTGTTCCCCCCCCCCCTGCCGCATTACATACACTAATTCCCGGTACATTTAGTTTTCGAACAGCTCGCGCGCCACCTATTAAAAATTTTTATACAAATTTCGTATTGCCAGAACTCACCAGTAGTTTTATACAAACCTTGTACTAACCATAACGAACACAATAAAAAAAGAATTTTTCAATTTGTTGCAGTCGTTCGGAAGATATGAGCGTACGTACATTTTCATACAAATTTTATAATGCCAGAACTCACCAGTAGTTTTACTGCTTAAAAAAAAAGCTATGTTAATTTAATACTTTAAATAAAATACCTCATTCAACTTCAGTTAATTTCATTGTAAAATTAGAAAACTAATACATATGAGATATCGTCGGATGATACCGAGTGTTTATGTGCAGGTAGGAACCTACTTATATACTGATTATAGGTACTTACATACTACAAACGTAAAAAAGAACACATATTTAGGCTAGGTTGTTTAACGAAATTAAAAATTCTTCAATTTTTCAAGTCAATTTTAACGTTCTGTAAAAGTTCGGTTCGAATTCTATTCAAGTTCTGTAATTTCAGTTTTATGATGCAACTGTCATTTACTGATTAAAAAAAAACAGAACTTACACAGAACGTGAAAATGAACTTTAAAAAATTGTTAAATTATTCAGTATCGTGGAAACAACATTACCTTAGTAAATTAAATTGCATTTAAACCTAAATAATTGTGTGGCTACCCATTACGGTAGGTACCTACGCATTCCTTACAAAATTCCGGCAATTTTTTTGCTGTTTTCATCATATTTGCAATACTACCGAAATAAGTAGGCACCTACCCTGAATGAATAACATTTCAATTTGAAGTGAATCTATGAACACGTATTTTCTTGTTTTTTTTGCAAAATGTTATATGATTGTCATCTCCTCCTGAACATTTTTTAATGAGACGGACATAAAATTTTGGTGTTGAAAGTTGCCTAATATTGCCGGGTACCGAATTTTTCAAAAACATCTAACCGGGGATCGTTTTTTCGGCTGCAATGCCGTTTCCCGAAAAACAACAACCCAAACCGCTGAGAGATCCGTTTTGTTTTGACATCTCGGATAACTGATAACTGACCTGTCTCAACATTCTCTCTAGTATTTTCCATTGCATTGAAACTAAGGCCTAATTTGTGTTTTTTTTTTTAATGCGAACCTGTCGGCGGGAACTATAACTGAGCCGAATTGGTTGATTTAATGAGTAGTTCCAGTTTTCGCCGCAAATTTATATAATTTTCGCTCTTAAAATGTGTCGGTTCAATTTTATGTGAGTTTCCTGTCTAGTCTATTTTTTTTTGTAAAAATCGTGAAGCTAGCGTATTTATTTAAATTCAGACGAAGCTGCCATTTCGAACGGATGAAAATAGAACTACAACAGTATTCGATAGACATTTGATTTTTTCTAATGTGAATAATCCATACTTGTATTCCGCACCGCTAGAAGTCTCCCGTAAAGTTTTGGCAAACATATTGATAACGATGAAAAATGTTTCCCCTATCAAAAAAAAAACAACTGCTAGTGGCTGGAAAATAATCGACTCTTCGAAGGATTGTGAACTTTGAAGCGTTCCAAAATAGCGAGCGCTAATGTCCATTCTCGCGTGTCAGCCGTCGGGACAATTTCCTTCGAACAAAATTGAACCTTGAGGTGTGCGAAACTCGAGGATCGGAGAGGTCGTTTTGGCGTGCCAGCGGCATTTTTGCGTCGCCAAGCCAAATTGAACCTTGAGGTTGGTGAAACGCGAGAGGCGGTGAGGTCGATTTTCCCGTCAAGCGAAAAGTGAGTTTTTTGAAAAACCAAACAATACTATATAACTAGCTTATGCCTATTGCAAATGCAAAAAACGGGTTTAAACTAACTTGACTTACTTACTAACAGAAAAAAAAAAATATTTCATAGTAAGCGGATAAGTAACTACGGTTAAACATACAAATATATATAAAGCCACCCACAGGGCCTGGCACCAAAAACCTGCCATACGTTAGTATATAAACACCATTGTAGGCATGCATACATCAAATCTCCAAAGTTTCATCGCAATCGGATGAACGGTTAAGCAATGCATAATTTCATGATGCCAGAGCTCACTTTTGTATACAGAAACCGTCGTTTGCATGCACACATCAAATCCTCAAATTTTCATCGCAATCGGATGAATAGTTTTGCAACGCTTAGCGGTTAAACATACAAATACATATAAAGCCGCCCGCAGGGCCTAGCAGCAAAACCTGCCATACGTTAGTATATAAACACCATTGTAGACATGCACACATCAAAACTCTAAAGTTTCTTCGCAATCGGATGAATGGTTTAGCAACGCTTAGCGGTTAAACATATAAACACATATAAAGTCGCCCGCAGGGCCTAGCAGCAAAAACCTGCCATACGTTAGTATATAGACACGAATTTATTTTGAGACTGTTTTTGCCTAATGCAGGCAACTAACGGGTGAAAACACTAAGCGAGGAGCGGGTTTTTAGTTAAATATATGAAGACAAAAAATATGTTTGTATGTGGATGAAGCAAACATATAATTCCTGCTTTCAGTACCTACCAACTGAGTGTATCAATTTATTTTAAAACAGCTTTTCACGTTGCAGGCAATTAACGGATTAAAACTCTGAGGGACGCGTGTTAAATTAAATATTTTTAGAAAAAAACGATGTTTGAATGTGGATAAAGCGAGTGTGCGCCTGCAAAGGGCACCAGCAGTCGACCGCTCAATTTAGTACACCCGCTCTCGGGCCGCTTCGGTCCCCCGGTTCAAGGCGTTCAGTATGGGCTTTTTCTCGTAAAAGGGGCCAAGGAGCTTCCTGCTCAATTTTTTCACAGTGCCATTCGGGTTGTGCAGGTCGATATGTGATAAGACCACCATTAGGAATTGAAACTTTGCTTAAAATGGCCCCTTTGCTTAAATTAACCGTGTTTGGTGACCAGATCTGAATAGCCAGGTACTTCCCCACCTTCCTCTTTCCCATGACCTTCCCCTCCCTCCCTACTATCTTCAGCCTCACAACGTACCCCAACTGGGGATGCCATAATCTCATTGGCTCCAGTAGTTGGGACTCTTGTGCGGTGTTCACATTAAAATTGAATTAAAAATGTACAGAACAATTACAAAACAAATGTAGTTCCAATGTATTATTCAGGTAGGTATCTACACCATTTGGCAAAAAAGGATCATTCTTAGTTATTAACAATATATTATTACCTCAGCAAAATTCTGTGCTCCTGGTACATTTTCAACGGGAGTACAGCGTCCATTAGGTGATTTTTCACAAAAACGGCGCTATAATTTATTTATTTTTATTTATGGAAAAAAAATACTTGAAACTTTATTTTATTTTACAATGTTAACAATATGTTTACAATATTTTACAATGTTTACAATTTTACAATATTTTACCATTCGTCTTTTCACAAAAAAAAATAATTTGTCAATAAACATTTAATTTAATTCAGAACATTATGATATTTTGTAACTGCTCTTATTTCTATGCTCCTGGTATCGAGCACTGGGCTCTTGGTGTGATTTTTTGCAGAAATGGCGTTATAGAAATTATTGTAATGTAAAATGGAAGAAAAAAATAATTTTATCGTGTTTATTTAATTAACGCATAAAATGGCAATAATCTAAGTCATTCCCAAGGAAAAAAATATTTATATCGACGTACAATGTTCAAGTAGGTACCTATGTACAACATTTGTGGCAAAGAAATTGACCATCTTTAGTAAGTTATTTAAATCGACTCATTTTATTATTTTCTCTATATTTGAACGATAATATTCCCACATGAGTAAGTACTGCTGGCCCGTTTGTGATGATCTCGCCTTTAGGCCTACGAAATAATTCTTTTAAAATTGAGAGATCGATTTAGAAATATGTTTAATTTTGTAACAGGGTATGGTTTCAGAATACAATTCTCTGTTCCAACTCTTAAGGGTGATTTATGAAACCGGGCCATTACTAGGAAAAACACGTGTGCCAAAATACTTTGGTTGGAGGAGGAATCCTAATGGATATTTCAGGTTCATTATCAAGTCAGGGGCGGCCGATGGATATTTGCCCGAGTGGTGACTGACTTTAACGCGAGCAAATTGATTTGTGAAACAATTGTCTTGTGCATTTTCTATGGCAGTGGGGAGTTGAAAAATTAGGCAATAAAGATTGATCGTTGGTGCATTTAAATATACTAGAGCGACGCGCCGATTAGGAGTTAAGATATTTGACATATTTGTCAAAATAAGATTGCAGAATTCGTTAAATAGTGACGCACGCAGAAAGAACGAAAACGTGTACAGACAATGCTTATATAATGTTATTATATAACCAATAAAGTCGACGCAAGTAATTAGGAGGAGTAGTGAATTGAAGTGCGCCACTGAGTTCTCCTTTTAAGCGCTATTGGGATACTTTATGACTTCGGCGCAGACAAAATTAATTTACACCGGAAAAAAAGCGAACATGGTTCCTTCACAAAATTCTCTGAAATAATAGTTAAAGTGTGACATTTTGACTATTAAAGTTGATATATGCATATTGGGAGATGTGCTTATCACTTAAGATTTGAAAAAAGTGACTAATAAATTATTGAAACCACACAAGTAGATGGGTGGGAGTCAGAAGGCAGGGGGTTGGAACAAGACAGTTGGGGCAGGGAAGTGTTGGAAGACGGTCGGAAAAGGAACCTAGGGCCGCGCAGACGGGATAAAAATCATCGAGTTTTGATAGACGAGAGAATAATAATTTGGTGCGCGTAAACCGGGAATAATTCAGATAGTAATATATAATAAGAAAGGACAGTCAGGGAAGGAACCTAGGGCCGCGCAGACGGGATAAAAATCATCGAGTTTTGATAAACGGCAGAATAATAATTTGGTGCGCGTAAACCGGGAATAATTCAGATAGTAATATATAATAAGAAAGGACAGTCAGGGAAGGAACCTAGGGCCGCGCAGACGGGATAAAAATCATCGAGTTTTGATAAACGGCAGAATAATAATTTGGTGCGCGTAAACCGGGAATAATTCAGATAGTTATATATAATAATAAAGGAAGTCGGGGCAGGGAAGTGTTAGAGGACAGTCAGGGAGAGATCCTGTTGAGAATTAAGATCGTCAAGTTCTGAGAGTCGCGAGGAGACCAGCTCGGTGCTTCTAAATCATTTTAATTAAACAAAGAATAGTTCGTCTTTATTAAACAAAAAGAGTCTACGCGAATAAGGAAGTCAGAGATTGAGGCTTGCGAGTTCATATCTGTAAAGTTAGATAATATAATTTGTAAATTGAGGCGGTCGGGACGTACTTACGGGGCACTTAGCAGAGTCAGGATAAAACAAATCAACGCGAGAATTGTGTTCGACGGCTGCATCTTGGAATAAATAACTGCATGACGGGTTGTGTTTTAGAAGTGCTTGTTTAATTAAATATTATTGTAGTGAATTGATTTGTGAAATTATTTTGTGCAACAAGGCGAATTTGGTAAGTTTGTATAAAATTATTAACATATTTAGTACGGGCCTTGCAGGAAAGAGTCAATTAGGGTTTATATACAAGCCTTAGGAATCTAGGACCTTTTTTTTAAGTCGAGCGGAGCTTTGCACGTTTCCGGGTTGACCGGCTAGCAAGTACCTTTGTTGGGTGAAGTTATTCTTGAGACGAGACCGTTGTAAAAAATAATAATTTGGGGTTCAATGGACTAAAATAGCATTTGAAGCACAAAGTGCGCTTTCGGGCAATAAATCTTAGACGAGAGACTTCATTTAAAAGACGGGATTTTGAAACCACAAAACAATAATAAAACCCTTTAAAAGTGCTTTGTTGGTGATCTAGAAAATTAGGTTACTGGGTATTCTCCAATACATAACGGGTACCAAAATACATAGGTATAGAATGTAGGTATAAATTAATTTGTAAAGCGCCTTGGAGGTGTTAATTATTATTTACGAGTTTCGTAATAATATTTTTAAACGTAGCTAGGGGACTATATTTAGGAAAGGGTTTTTGAAAAGGCATTGGGTAATTTAACAGTTTATAGAATGGTGCGTAGCATGGGCATCTTTGCTTACTAACAAAATCTGACATAATTAAATTCCCATTCCAAAAGTTTCCCACACCTTATTCCAAATTTTAGGTATCACAACAAGTCTACTACATAGGACTTTGCATAAACTTGGTTCGATAATCTATCATATAATCACCTTTGGTTCACGTTTAGGTATATTTCTTTCGACTTAGCAAAAAACTTTCATATTGTCGGTTGAATGCAGCCGTCGGTAGGTATTCACATTTTAGCGTGATGCGCTATATCCACCTACTTAATTAACAAACTCTTTTTCTTCAAACTTAATTGAGCGGGTTACGACTCGAGAATGGACGGCGGTTGTCGAATGAATTAACGGGTCCGGCTTTCCTATTTCACCATGAGGAAGTATCTCACGCGACTTTATCGGGGGCGATGTGATCGAAATGCAGGTGGGCTTACACTATTTTCCTAATGTGGAGGCGAAGTAAGCGATGGTCGTGTCTGGTCCGAGCAAATTGGAATCCCTTGTGATCACTTCTCGGTAACGTGGATCTCGTACCCGCTCTAGACTGGATTGGAAGCGTGGCCGGAGCCATTCCATGATGTCGACGTATGTACGTCACTAAGGCATTGGGGGACTTCAGGAGAACAAAGGACGTGCACCCATTTCGCCCTCCCTCTACCGCCGCTCCGAGGTACCAGCGGATAAAAGTTGTCGTCGCGGGAGGCCAGTTTGATGCAGGACGAAGATTACGATCTGGCCGGACTACCTTCGTCATGGGGGAAACGAAGTGACGAAATTTGCGTGGGCTTCACTACCTTTTAGGTTACGCTCGTGTGGGGTCTGCCTTGTCGGCGGAACGAAGGGAACATGACATATGGAATCGTTTGGCAACCGATCGGCGGTTCTTTGTTAGAATCCGGATAAGTTTTCTTAACTACTTTTGGTTTACGCTTAGGTAGGTATATTTCCTTCGATATTCGATTTAGCCAAAAACTTTCACATTGTCGGTTGAATGAAGCCGTCAGTAGGTATTCATATTTTAAGCGTAATGCGTTATATCCACCTACATAAGTAGCAAAAGTTTTCTTAACTACTTTTTGGTTTACGCTTAGGTAGGTATATTTCATTCGATATTCGATTTATCAAAAACTTTCACATTGTCGGTTGAATGAAGCCGTCGGTAGGTATTCATATTTTAAGCGTAATGCGTTATATCCACCTACATAAGTAGCAAAAGTTCTCTTAACTCCCTCACACTAGGAATAGGGATCATCCAGCATCAGGGTGGGAAGGTACTCTGGACGAAAGTGCAGCGGGGGAAATAGAAGGGAGGGAAGCCAGATTCACGACCTGGTGCCTTTCATTCTTGGACCCAGCACCCTGGACGCCGAGCTTGACCTTCCTTCTTTGAGCTGATTTTTGAGCTTGAGGTTGGGGTACGCCTATCGTAGAGCATATGCCCGTAACACATATAGGGGAAGGTCCCAAGTTACGCTTGTGTATGTTATGCGAGAGGACGTATTTTTCATTCAAATCAAATACCGATGACCATCGCGATTGCAGGCTGGCGCATGTTTTGTAGCGTGCCTAGGAAAAACGTAATCATTATTTCTACTGGTTCGAGGCGGCGTGCTGGACGGAGAACGGGACTGTTGGGGACATGAGTGACTGCCAAGGCGAGGATCGGTGACATCAAAATCTTCCTTAATTAAATTCATACATCGCCAGATCAGAGGAGAGAGCGGCCCCACCGATCTCCTGACATTGCCGATTGTCTAATCAACTTCGGTTTAATGTTTATGCCGATGCTTTAGGAGTTAATGGAACTCAAGTCATCGGCATGCTGAAGAACTTCAACATCATCATCAATCCAGAGTAGGATGTCAAGTTCCAAAACCTCGTGCCACCCACACATTTCCTGAACAGTTCCTGACATCGGCTATCACACCATTAATCGGAGCAGACCCTCATATCAAACGGTATGAGATGACCTCTCATCATCATCATCAACATATTTATAATTTGGCGGCGTAGTGGTCGATATTATTCCCATTACCACTCTATGATCCAGAAACACACATCAAACCCTTTCCCGACAGAAGGCAAAACATGTCGATTTTCATTCGTCGCTTGCGACCTTAACATTCTCCGGAGGCGTTGGAATTGGAAGCTGATTCGGCGGTCTATGACCATCACCTTATCAGTTGGGCTATGGAGGAGTCCAATTATTTAAACAGCACATGTTCTGTCTCATGTTAATCCAAAATACCTACCCGTAGAATCAAATTAACAAAATAAAACAAGCTAGCTAACTAACAAACTGCATCTAGCACTGTAAGTGTAGAGTTATTGCACTCCGTACTGCTTTGAGTGTAAATCTTTTGTTAGAATATACATAAATGTCAAATTATTTTCATGATAGCATTTTATAGGGCCGCAGAGAGTACGCGACATCGCATCGAAAGGTAGGATCTTCTCAATTCGCCGTTTGAATGTAAATTTATAGGCTAGATACTAGGAGGGAAAATGCAGATTACTTCAATAAAAATAGTCGTCGATGAGCGTAGGTGTATAACAGGTGCTAGTGGAGGAAGCTGAATGAATATAGATAGATAATTAGTTATTTTTCAAGCTAGTCAGACTCAGTCATTGTTATTCGAAGCCTTGCAAATTGTAACACGCCATACCTAAAAGAACAAGGGTTTACCACAAATAAATTATTAATTAAATTGGATTAACTATACCAAACCACTCAAACAAAAAAGTACACAACGTTGTGGGGTTAATTACAATTGATTAATTAAGAGCATCTCGTCACGTTTGCATAAAAGTATTACGTGATGGGGTTGAGAAGGCGCTTCAAAAGAAATGCAGGGGAGAGACGCGAGAACGGGCGAGCTACGAGCTTTTTAAAGGCCGAGCGGGGTAGCTGTAGCAATGTAGGAGCATTTGGAAATCAAGTGGTAGGTTTTACTACTTAGAAGGGGGGGGGGTTTATCACAGTTTTGCTAAGTGACCAGGAGGTATGGTATTACAAAGTGTTGCATTTTGCTGGGTTTTATACAATGACTTTAACAAGAATAGAAAAAAAAAAAAAGTAATACCGTAGGTATAACGGTTCGCATGTCATCCGAAAATGACTGAAAACACAACGAAAAAAAAAAAGTAAAATATTAGGACAATAGATGTGTCGCAGAGGAATTGGAAACAATAACGTTTACATTAAATTAACTATATAAATATAGGAGAGATAGGTCGATGATGTCCAACTTCCGATGAGACGCAGGTTAAAGGTATCATATTTTGAGGGGAGTAGCGCCATACGTCTATAAAAAGTGAAACAAAATTAATCAAGAGAATAGGTAGTGCAATAATGTACACATTAGCTTAACCAGACAAATTTAGGAGAGGTTGGTTGATGATGTCCAATTTCCGATAAGACGCAGGTTAAAGGTATCATATTTTGAGGGGAGGAGCGCTGTACGTCAATAAAAAGTGTAACAAAATTAAACAAGAGAAATTAATGATATCCAACCTTCGATAAGTATTAGTGAGAAAGGGTGTTACGTTATTAGGGGAGATAGTCCTTCAATAATGCATTCAATATCAAATCGCCAAGGTGATAATATCGATGTTAGTCAACTTTCAATTGGGTTTGAACGTTTGGTAAATTGGATACCGGACGATTAGTTTAAAAATTATGCAATCGGACCAGCGTTGAGTAGTTCTGTTTACCAGAGTAAACATAGATAATCTACCCTAATCGTTATATTGAATAGAGATAGTTTAACAAAAAAAAGGGGCACCAACAAACGATAGAAAAAAGGGTCCCTTTCATTTTGAGGGTAGATCATTTAAACATTTAACACTCAGCGTGAAGAACAAAAAAAAGGGAGGTCATTAAACCGAGTGCCGACTAGCGGAGATATGTGTCAAATAGGTTTGTGCGTTTAACGTAACGGTAAATTGAAACCCTCCCTACAGCCGGTCATCACAAGAAGTGGGTGACAGTCGGAATAAAAGCATTATTTTGAAACGTAATTTCAAAATAATCTGTACAGGATTGAACGAAATTAGTTTAACTAAATAGTTCAAAGAAACAGAATCTGTTGAGAAACAAAATACATGCAGAATAAACATTAGTGACGTGAACCGGATTAGGCGTGAAGACAATAAAACCAAATTAAAGATAGGAGAGGTAGGTAAAATGTTAGGCAACCTCCGATAAGTATAGGGAATAAAAGGTATTCCGATGTGAGGGGAGGAAGTCGGTTCTTGATGGCAAATTAAAATTTTAAAAATAAATTGTTTGCTAATATTCAACCCGACTTACAGAATAAGCGTATCCAAAATGTTTAATTCTAATAATGCACTAGATTTAAAGGACTACAATAATAATTACGTATTCAAACGTAGGAATCTGGAGAAATAAAATGACTAGGTACCTACTGTAGACAATTAGCATTTCTTAGCAGTTAGATACTTTTATGATGATATTGGTCCCCAGTACCAAATTGTTAAATTTAGAACAACGGTCAGGTCCATTTTGGGCAAAGTTCCTTTAACGAAAAAACAAACAAAAAATAAGGAAAGGTCGGTCACACTCGTATAATTACGGTCGAGTTATTATGGGGAAAAAAAAATGCAGACGGATCTTCGAGACGGCCATTATGTGAAACCGAAAGTACCGATTAAGGAGAGACGTACCGACTTAAGCGATCTATGCGAGAAGATGCTTGCCATTTTGTAAGGGAAGTTGTATGGGTGAAACGTCACCTGATCGCCTCTTAAAAACAGATAACAGCGACTAAGCAAATACAGTTTCAACAGTGTTCTGAAAATGGGGAACATAGACAGAGCAAGCTTACGAGTGATAGTCGTGTTACCGTTAACAATGACAGGGCCGAATTGGGGAAAAACACTTCGGGTTATTTTATAGAGAAAAATAAAGTATGAATTTAGACACAGTGAGATGTGGAGCATTGGAACATTTACAATTTTAGTATTAGTTTGTGGAAGGGTTTGCGAATTGCGCAAAAGGAGTTTTTGTGAAGCGGTGGGTAGTTAAAATCAGCGTAAGTCGGTGAAAAGGTTAGGCGTTGAATAAAATTAGTATTAATTGGTTTGGGGGCAAAAATAGACAACTAACTACTCACATAATACATTGTCGGCTTATGTGGGGAGTACAATAGGAGACAGTTAGGGTACCATGACTAGGTACCGTTGTAGGTCGTAACCGGCACAAATTCCTGGAAATATGTAGGCATAACGCAAGGTACATTGACCGTAGTTTCAACATTAGACAAACATTGGGCAAGGCCGACGAAAAAACGGAATAGGGAAGGGATGCGATGACGTACAGGACAGGACCGGTTTAGGAAATATTCATCATTACAATTTTGAAAAAAAAAGGCACAAAGATTTTAGGCGAGTCCAAACGGGCTGACTACTGCTGAAGTTCTGGAACAAAATAGGTGGTTGTAGTTTGGATTTATATCTACCTCCACTATTTTTTTCCATAAAGGGGAGACGGTGATGATCTCGCCTTTAGGCCTACGAAATAATTCTTTTAAAATTGAGAGATCGATTTAGAAATATGTTTAATTTTGTAACAGGGTATGGTTTCAGAATACAATTCTCTGTTCCAACTCTTAAGGGTGATTTATGAAACCGGGCCATTACTAGGAAAAACACGTGTGCCAAAATACTTTGGTTGGAGGAGGAATCCTAATGGATATTTCAGGTTCATTATCAAGTCAGGGGCGGCCGATGGATATTTGCCCGAGTGGTGACTGACTTTAACGCGAGCAAATTGATTTGTGAAACAATTGTCTTGTGCATTTTCTATGGCAGTGGGGAGTTGAAAAATTAGGCAATAAAGATTGATCGTTGGTGCATTTAAATATACTAGAGCGACGCGCCGATTAGGAGTTAAGATATTTGACATATTTGTCAAAATAAGATTGCAGAATTCGTTAAATAGTGACGCACGCAGAAAGAACGAAAACGTGTACAGACAATGCTTATATAATGTTATTATATAACCAATAAAGTCGACGCAAGTAATTAGGAGGAGTAGTGAATTGAAGTGCGCCACTGAGTTCTCCTTTTAAGCGCTATTGGGATACTTTATGACTTCGGCGCAGACAAAATTAATTTACACCGGAAAAAAAGCGAACATGGTTCCTTCACAAAATTCTCTGAAATAATAGTTAAAGTGTGACATTTTGACTATTAAAGTTGATATATGCATATTGGGAGATGTGCTTATCACTTAAGATTTGAAAAAAGTGACTAATAAATTATTGAAACCACACAAGTAGATGGGTGGGAGTCAGAAGGCAGGGGGTTGGAACAAGACAGTTGGGGCAGGGAAGTGTTGGAAGACGGTCGGAAAAGGAACCTAGGGCCGCGCAGACGGGATAAAAATCATCGAGTTTTGATAGACGAGAGAATAATAATTTGGTGCGCGTAAACCGGGAATAATTCAGATAGTAATATATAATAAGAAAGGACAGTCAGGGAAGGAACCTAGGGCCGCGCAGACGGGATAAAAATCATCGAGTTTTGATAAACGGCAGAATAATAATTTGGTGCGCGTAAACCGGGAATAATTCAGATAGTAATATATAATAAGAAAGGACAGTCAGGGAAGGAACCTAGGGCCGCGCAGACGGGATAAAAATCATCGAGTTTTGATAAACGGCAGAATAATAATTTGGTGCGCGTAAACCGGGAATAATTCAGATAGTTATATATAATAATAAAGGAAGTCGGGGCAGGGAAGTGTTAGAGGACAGTCAGGGAGAGATCCTGTTGAGAATTAAGATCGTCAAGTTCTGAGAGTCGCGAGGAGACCAGCTCGGTGCTTCTAAATCATTTTAATTAAACAAAGAATAGTTCGTCTTTATTAAACAAAAAGAGTCTACGCGAATAAGGAAGTCAGAGATTGAGGCTTGCGAGTTCATATCTGTAAAGTTAGATAATATAATTTGTAAATTGAGGCGGTCGGGACGTACTTACGGGGCACTTAGCAGAGTCAGGATAAAACAAATCAACGCGAGAATTGTGTTCGACGGCTGCATCTTGGAATAAATAACTGCATGACGGGTTGTGTTTTAGAAGTGCTTGTTTAATTAAATATTATTGTAGTGAATTGATTTGTGAAATTATTTTGTGCAACAAGGCGAATTTGGTAAGTTTGTATAAAATTATTAACATATTTAGTACGGGCCTTGCAGGAAAGAGTCAATTAGGGTTTATATACAAGCCTTAGGAATCTAGGACCTTTTTTTTAAGTCGAGCGGAGCTTTGCACGTTTCCGGGATGACCGGCTAGCAAGTACCTTTGTTGGGTGAAGTTATTCTTGAGACGAGACCGTTGTAAAAAATAATAATTTGGGGTTCAATGGACTAAAATAGCATTTGAAGCACAAAGTGCGCTTTCGGGCAATAAATCTTAGACGAGAGACTTCATTTAAAAGACGGGATTTTGAAACCACAAAACAATAATAAAACCCTTTAAAAGTGCTTTGTTGGTGATCTAGAAAATTAGGTTACTGGGTATTCTCCAATACATAACGGGTACCAAAATACATAGGTATAGAATGTAGGTATAAATTAATTTGTAAAGCGCCTTGGAGGTGTTAATTATTATTTACGAGTTTCGTAATAATATTTTTAAACGTAGCTAGGGGACTATATTTAGGAAAGGGTTTTTGAAAAGGCATTGGGTAATTTAACAGTTTATAGAATGGTGCGTAGCATGGGCATCTTTGCTTACTAACAAAATCTGACATAATTAAATTCCCATTCCAAAAGTTTCCCACACCTTATTCCAAATTTTAGGTATCACAACAAGTCTACTACATAGGACTTTGCATAAACTTGGTTCGATAATCTATCATATAATCACCTTTGGTTCACGTTTAGGTATATTTCTTTCGACTTAGCAAAAAACTTTCATATTGTCGGTTGAATGCAGCCGTCGGTAGGTATTCACATTTTAGCGTGATGCGCTATATCCACCTACTTAATTAACAAACTCTTTTTCTTCAAACTTAATTGAGCGGGTTACGACTCGAGAATGGACGGCGGTTGTCGAATGAATTAACGGGTCCGGCTTTCCTATTTCACCATGAGGAAGTATCTCACGCGACTTTATCGGGGGCGATGTGATCGAAATGCAGGTGGGCTTACACTATTTTCCTAATGTGGAGGCGAAGTAAGCGATGGTCGTGTCTGGTCCGAGCAAATTGGAATCCCTTGTGATCACTTCTCGGTAACGTGGATCTCGTACCCGCTCTAGACTGGATTGGAAGCGTGGCCGGAGCCATTCCATGATGTCGACGTATGTACGTCACTAAGGCATTGGGGGACTTCAGGAGAACAAAGGACGTGCACCCATTTCGCCCTCCCTCTACCGCCGCTCCGAGGTACCAGCGGATAAAAGTTGTCGTCGCGGGAGGCCAGTTTGATGCAGGACGAAGATTACGATCTGGCCGGACTACCTTCGTCATGGGGGAAACGAAGTGACGAAATTTGCGTGGGCTTCACTACCTTTTAGGTTACGCTCGTGTGGGGTCTGCCTTGTCGGCGGAACGAAGGGAACATGACATATGGAATCGTTTGGCAACCGATCGGCGGTTCTTTGTTAGAATCCGGATAAGTTTTCTTAACTACTTTTGGTTTACGCTTAGGTAGGTATATTTCCTTCGATATTCGATTTAGCCAAAAACTTTCACATTGTCGGTTGAATGAAGCCGTCAGTAGGTATTCATATTTTAAGCGTAATGCGTTATATCCACCTACATAAGTAGCAAAAGTTTTCTTAACTACTTTTTGGTTTACGCTTAGGTAGGTATATTTCATTCGATATTCGATTTATCAAAAACTTTCACATTGTCGGTTGAATGAAGCCGTCGGTAGGTATTCATATTTTAAGCGTAATGCGTTATATCCACCTACATAAGTAGCAAAAGTTCTCTTAACTCCCTCACACTAGGAATAGGGATCATCCAGCATCAGGGTGGGAAGGTACTCTGGACGAAAGTGCAGCGGGGGAAATAGAAGGGAGGGAAGCCAGATTCACGACCTGGTGCCTTTCATTCTTGGACCCAGCACCCTGGACGCCGAGCTTGACCTTCCTTCTTTGAGCTGATTTTTGAGCTTGAGGTTGGGGTACGCCTATCGTAGAGCATATGCCCGTAACACATATAGGGGAAGGTCCCAAGTTACGCTTGTGTATGTTATGCGAGAGGACGTATTTTTCATTCAAATCAAATACCGATGACCATCGCGATTGCAGGCTGGCGCATGTTTTGTAGCGTGCCTAGGAAAAACGTAATCATTATTTCTACTGGTTCGAGGCGGCGTGCTGGACGGAGAACGGGACTGTTGGGGACATGAGTGACTGCCAAGGCGAGGATCGGTGACATCAAAATCTTCCTTAATTAAATTCATACATCGCCAGATCAGAGGAGAGAGCGGCCCCACCGATCTCCTGACATTGCCGATTGTCTAATCAACTTCGGTTTAATGTTTATGCCGATGCTTTAGGAGTTAATGGAACTCAAGTCATCGGCATGCTGAAGAACTTCAACATCATCATCAATCCAGAGTAGGATGTCAAGTTCCAAAACCTCGTGCCACCCACACATTTCCTGAACAGTTCCTGACATCGGCTATCACACCATTAATCGGAGCAGACCCTCATATCAAACGGTATGAGATGACCTCTCATCATCATCATCAACATATTTATAATTTGGCGGCGTAGTGGTCGATATTATTCCCATTACCACTCTATGATCCAGAAACACACATCAAACCCTTTCCCGACAGAAGGCAAAACATGTCGATTTTCATTCGTCGCTTGCGACCTTAACATTCTCCGGAGGCGTTGGAATTGGAAGCTGATTCGGCGGTCTATGACCATCACCTTATCAGTTGGGCTATGGAGGAGTCCAATTATTTAAACAGCACATGTTCTGTCTCATGTTAATCCAAAATACCTACCCGTAGAATCAAATTAACAAAATAAAACAAGCTAGCTAACTAACAAACTGCATCTAGCACTGTAAGTGTAGAGTTATTGCACTCCGTACTGCTTTGAGTGTAAATCTTTTGTTAGAATATACATAAATGTCAAATTATTTTCATGATAGCATTTTATAGGGCCGCAGAGAGTACGCGACATCGCATCGAAAGGTAGGATCTTCTCAATTCGCCGTTTGAATGTAAATTTATAGGCTAGATACTAGGAGGGAAAATGCAGATTACTTCAATAAAAATAGTCGTCGATGAGCGTAGGTGTATAACAGGTGCTAGTGGAGGAAGCTGAATGAATATAGATAGATAATTAGTTATTTTTCAAGCTAGTCAGACTCAGTCATTGTTATTCGAAGCCTTGCAAATTGTAACACGCCATACCTAAAAGAACAAGGGTTTACCACAAATAAATTATTAATTAAATTGGATTAACTATACCAAACCACTCAAACAAAAAAGTACACAACGTTGTGGGGTTAATTACAATTGATTAATTAAGAGCATCTCGTCACGTTTGCATAAAAGTATTACGTGATGGGGTTGAGAAGGCGCTTCAAAAGAAATGCAGGGGAGAGACGCGAGAACGGGCGAGCTACGAGCTTTTTAAAGGCCGAGCGGGGTAGCTGTAGCAATGTAGGAGCATTTGGAAATCAAGTGGTAGGTTTTACTACTTAGAAGGGGGGGGGGTTTATCACACGTTTCTAATTAAATTTATTAAAATTCAGCAATCTACATAAAGCTTTTTACAAAATGTGAATGCAGCATTATAAAATCTTTATCGTTTTATATGATTTTCTATGGAATTAAGTATCTTCGTAGTAGTACGATTTGGTTTCATAGGTACCTATATGAAACCACATCGTACTACTACGATTTATTTTCTGCAAGTAAATTATTCGCCTTTCAACGCCGGTAGGTACCTACCTAGAATTCATTTTAACTGGCCGCAAAGATTTGCATTGTCGAGGACAGATTAATTTCAACAAATGTCAGAATTATTTCAATATTTGATGCAAAATTGTGAAGTATTTGAATGAAATGCGGTACATGTCGTGGATTTAAAAGTTTATAAAACTTGTATTGCTTATGTTTAATCAAAAACATGTCCGCCGGAAGGTGTTTTTTTTAACGTAATCTTTAATTCCGTAATGCCCCTGTAAAATGTCAATTTTTCTCAAGAATTTTCTCGAAACCGTTTAATTATTTAGTATAAATTCCTGGCAAAATCAGTTTTGTATGGGAAAAAAACTTAATTACATTCCGGGAAAAATGCGACGTTTTTAACGGGTCAACCTAGCGGCAGGAAATAGAACTAAGGCCGAATTTCTTCGTAGGTGATAGATTTAATTATAGTTTTCGCCGTTTGGTGCGCTGTAAACCGTGCACGGGTTTTTTGTATGAAAAATGGTCCTAAATCGGGACACGATTTGAGCACGCTACCCTGAGTCCGAAAATGGTCTCTGCGGTCTTTGAAACTCGAGGAGCGGAGAGGTCACTTTCGGATCCATCAAAAGTCTTAATCGACTTTACCCGAATGTGAACCTCGAGGTTGGTGAAACTTAAGGGGCGGTGCGGTCGATTTTGGCGTGCCAGAAAAAGTGAGCGGTCGATCGAAACCAGACAATACTATATAACTAGAAGTTTGCCCGTTGCAAAGCAACTAACGGGTTAAAACTAACTTGACTTACTCACAGAAAAAAAAATATTTCGTAGTAAGCGGGTAGGTACCTACGGTTAAACATACAAATATATATAAAGCCGCCCACAGGGCCTAGCAGCAAAAATCTGCCATACGTTAGTATATAGACACCATTGTAGGCATGCACACATCAAATCCCCAAAGTTTCATCGCAATCGCATGAACGATTTAGCAATGCGTAATTTCATGATGCCAGAGCTCACTTTTGTATACAGAAACCGTCGTGGGCATGCACATATCAAATATACAATTTTTTATCGCAATCGGATGAAAGGTTTAGCAACGCTTAGCGGTTAAACACACAATTATGTATAAAGCCGCCCGCAGGACCTAGCAGCAAAAAGCTGCCACACTACATACACTCATTCCCGGTACATTTAGTTTTCAAACAGCTCGCGCGCCACCTATTAAATTTTTTTATACAAATTTCGTGAAGCCAGAACTCACCAGTAGTTTTATACAAACATTTAATTAACAATAACGAACACAATAAAAAAAGAATTTTTCAATTTGTTGCAGTACTTCAGAAGTTATGAGCGTACGTACATTTTCATAAAAATTTTATAATGCCAGAACTCACCAGTAGTTTTACTGCTTAAAAAAAGCGCTATACGAATTTAATACTTTAAAAAAAATATCCCGTTTAACTTCGAGTAATTTCAGTAAAAGTTCGGTTCGAATTCTATTCAAGTTCTATAGATATTTTTGTTTTATGATGCAACTGGCATTTACTGATAAAAAAATAGAACTTACACAGAACGTGAAAATGAACTTAAAAAAATTGTTAAATTATTCAGTATCGTGGAAATAACATTACCTTAGTAAATTAAATTGCATTAAAACCTAAATAATCGTCTTACTACCCATTCCGGTAGGTACCGGCGCATCTCCTTACAAAATTCCGGCAATGGTTTTGCTTTTTTCATCATATTTGCAATACTACCGAGATAAGTAGGTACCTACCCTGAATTAATAACATAATTTTTACTGGCCGGTAAATATCCACCCTACTGAAGTGAATCTATGGACACGTATTTTCTTGTTTTTTTTGGAAAATTTTATAGGTTTTTCGGCGACCCTGAACTTTTTTACATGGAACGGACACAAAATTTTGGTGTTAAAAGTTGCCTTATATTGCCGGGTACCGTATTTTTCAAAAACATCCAGGCTGGAATCGTTTTTCCGGCCGCAATGCCGTTTCCCGAAAAACAACAACCCAAACCGCTGAGAGATCCGTTTTGTTTTGACATCTCGGATAACTGATACATAGTATTTTCCATTGCATTGAAACTAAGGCCTAATTTGTGGTTGTTTTTTTTTATGCGAACCTGTCGGCGGGAACTATAACTGAGCCGAATTGGTTGATTTAATGAGAAGTTCCAGTTTTCGCCGCCGTTTTGTATGAGACAATAGATCGCTAGTGGTATTCGTTTTGTCGAAAAAATAATACTATCAGCTTCGCGTCTGAATTTGTATTCAAGCCAAAACCAAAATGCGCTAAGTGACTTTTCCCGATTTTCAGACATTTCAAGCCAAAACGAACCTCGAGGTTTGTGAAACTTAAGGGGCGGTGTGGTCGATTTTAGCCTGGAAAAAAACAGAAAGTTTTTCCCCATTTTAAGACTTTTGAAGCAAAAACGAACCTCGAGGTTGGTGAAACTTAAGGGGCGGAGCGGTCGATTTTCGCCTGCAAAAAAAAGTGAGTTTTTTTCAAAACTGAGCATTAATATATACTAGCTTATGCCTGTTGCAAATGCAACTAACGGGTTAAAACTAACTTGACTTACTAACTAACAGAAAAAAAATCATAGTAAGCGGGTAGGTACCTACGGTTAAACATACAAATATATATAAAGCCGCCCACAGGGCCTAGCAGCAAAAATCTGCCATACGTTAGTATATAGACACCATTGTAGGCATGCACACATCAAATCCCCAAAGTTTCATCGCAATCGCATGAACGGTTTAGCAATGCGTAATTTCATGATGCCAGAGCTCATTTTTGTATACAGAAACCGTCGTGAGCATGCACACATCAAATATACAATTTTTTATCGCAATCGGATGAAAGGTTTAGCAACGCTTAGCGGTTAAACACAGAATTATGTATAAAACCGCCCGCAGGACCTAGCAGCAAAACCTGCCATACGTTAGTATATAAACACCATTGTAGACATGCACACATCAAAACTCTAAAGTTTCTTCGCAATCGGATGAATGGCTACATACAGCAAAAAGCTGCCACACTACATACACTAATTCCCGGTACATTTAGTTTTCAAACAGCTCATGCGCCACCTATTAAATTTTTTTATACAAATTTCGTGAAGCCAGAACTCACCAGTAGTTTTATACAAACCTTGTATTAACAATAACGAACACAACAAAAAAAGAATTTTTCAAATTGTTGCAGTCCTTCGGAAGTTATGAGCGTACGTACATTTTCATACAAATTTTATAATGCCAGAACTCACCAGTAGTTTTACTGCTTAAAATAAAGCGCTCTATGAATTTAATACTTTTAAAAAATATTCCGTTCAACTTCGAATAATTTCATTGTAAAATTAGAAAACTAATACGTATGCAATATAGTTGGATGATATCGAGTCGTTATGTGCAGATGGGTACCTACCTAAATTCCGAGTGCAAAAAGAGTGATTTAAAAAACACATATTTAGGCTGGGGTGTTTAACAAAATTAAAAATTCTTCAATTTTAACGTTCTGTAAAAGTTCGGTTCGAATTCTATTCAAGTTCTGTAATTATTTCAGTTTTATGATGCAACTGGCATTAACTGATAAAACAACCGAACTTTCATAGAACGTGAAAACGAACTTTAAAAAATTATTAAATTATTCAGTATCGTGGAAATAACATTACCTTAGTAAATTATATTGCATTAAAACCTAAATAATTGTCTAACTACCCGTTCCGGTAGGTACCGGCGCATCTCCTTACAAAATTCCGGCAATGGTTTTGCTTTTTTCATCATATTTGCAATACTACCGAGATAAGTAGGTACCTACCCTGAATTAATAACATTTCAATTTGTACCTACTGGCCGGTAAATATCCACCCTACTGAAGTGAATCTATGGACACCAATTTTCTTGTTTTTTTTGGAAAATTTTATAGGTTTTTCGGCGACCCTGAACTTTTTTACATGGGACGGACACTTTATATCGTTATTAAAAGTTGCCTTATATTGCCGGGTACCGAATTTTTTAAAAACATCTAACCGGGGATCGTTTTTTCGGCTGCAATGCCATTTTCCAAAAAACAACAACCCAAACCGCTGAGAGATCCGTTTTGTTTTGACATCTCGGATAACTGATAACTGACCTGTCTCAACATTCTCTTTAGTATTTTCCATTGCATTGAAACTAAGGCCTAATTTGTGGTTTTTTTTTTAATGCGAACCTGTCGGCGGGAACTATAACTGAGCCGAATTTGTTGATTTAATGAGTAGTTCCAGTTTTCGCCGCAAATTTATATAATTTTCGCTCTTAAAATGTGTCAGTTCAATTTTATGTGAGTTTCCTGTCTAGTCTTTTTTTTTTGTGAAAATCGTGAAGCTAGCGTATTTATTTAAATTCAGACGAAGCTGCCATTTCGAACGGATGAAAATAGAACTACAACAGTATTCGATAGACATTTGATTTTTTCTAATGTGAATAATCCATACTTGTATTCCGCACCGCTAGAAGTCTCTCGTAAAGTTTTGGCAAACATATTGATAACGATGAAAAATGTTTCCCCTAACAAAAACGAAACAAAAGCTAGTGGCTGGAAAATAATCGACTCTTTGAAGGATTGTGAACTTTGAAGCGTTCCAAAATAGCGAGAGCTAATGTCCATTCTCGCGTGTCAGGCGTCGGGATAATTCCCTTTGAACAAAATTGAACCTTGAGGTGTGCGAAACTCGAGGATCGGAGAGGTCGTTTTGGCGTGCCAGCGGCATTTTTGCGTCGCCAAGCCAAAGTGAACCTTGAGGTTGGTGAAACGCGAGGGGCGGTGAGGTCGATTTTCGCATCAAGGAAAAAGTGAGTTTTTTCAAAAACTGAGCATTAATATATAGTACTAGAAGTTTGCCCGTTGCAAAGCAACTAACGGGTTAAAACACAAAGCAAGGAACGGGTGTTAAATTAAATATTTGAAGAAAAAAACGATGTTTGTATGTGGATAAAGCGAAAAAATAATACCTGCTTCAGTACCTATCCAGAGTGCATCAATATATTTTGATACAGCTTTTGCCCGTTGCAGGCAACTAACGGGTTAAAACTCTGAGGAACGCGTGTTAAATTGAATACTTTTAGAAAAAAACGATGTTTGAATGTGGATAAAGCAAGGAGTGTACGCCTACAAAGGGCACAGGCAGTCGACCGCTCAATTTCGTACACCCGCTCTCGGGCCGCTTCAGTACGGGCCTTTTCTCGTAAAAGGGGGTCAAGGAGCTTCCTGCTCAATTTTTTACAGTGCCATTTGGGTTGAGCAGATCAATACGTGATAAGACCACCATTTGGAACTGAAACTTTGCTTGAAATGGCTTTAACCGTGTTTGGTGACCAGATCTGAATAGCCAGGTACTTTCCAGTTTCCTCTTTCCCATGTCCTTTTCCTCCGTACTATCTTCAGCCTCACAACGTACCCCAACTGGGGATGCCATAGTATCATTGACTCCAGTAGTTGGGACTCTTGTGCGGTATTCATATTAAAATTGAATTAAAAATGTACAGCACAATTACAGAACAAATGTATTTCCAGTGTATTATTCAGGTAGGTGTCTACATTATTTGACAAAAAAGGATCATTCTTAGTTATTAACAATATATTATTACCTCAGCAAAGTTCTGTGCTCCTGATACATTTTCAACGGGAGTACAGCGTCCTTTAGTTGATTTTTCACAAAAATGGCGCTTTTTTATGGGAAAAAAAATACTTGAAACTTTATTTTATTGCAATAATAAATACAGGAAAATTTTTTTTTACAATTTAACAATATGTTTGCAATATTTTACAATGTTTACAATATTTTACAATTCGTCTTTTCACAAAAAAAATATTTGTCAATAAATATTTAATTTAATTCAAAACATTATGATATAGTAACTGCTCATATTTCTTTGCTCCTGGTATATGTATCACTATCCGAGTAGGTACTTATCTGTATTTATTTTTAATAGTGTTCAAAGCGAACGAAGCAACCTTGTTACCTATTAAGATTCGTAAATGAAAAAGATTTATTTATTTATTTATTTATTTATTTTATTTATTTATTGTTTGAAAATATTACATAATACAATATAGTGAACTTAAAATGTCCAACTAGGCAATTGCCCGTTTTAGGACATTCCAGTATGATAATGTTTTTACATGTAAATTATAGTAAATTATAGTGTTGACTATTCTGTTGGTAAAATAATACATATGTATTGTTAGCAGCATATTTAAATATTGCCGCTCATCTGCCGCCAGAGGTACTGCTATCGCCTCTGGCGGCCAACAAGGAAACTACACCAGCTATTGCGGTCGGTAAAGAAGGGACGCTTCCTGGCTAGCAGCAATGGAGAAGATCTACCGACTGACACGGACAGCCAACGGCTGGATTTACAAATGGCGGATTGCGGAATATAATCTTGCTGATTCTTGAATGTTGTTATTGTCAAACGTGGAGACAATATATTTCATCATAAATATTAACTTAGCGTTTTATTATTGCTAACATCAGAAGTGGGATTCGTAAAAGCAAGTGTTAATTGGCTTTTGTTTCGTTCACCTGACAAAAACTCGTGTTTTGTATACAAACGGCGTCCATCATGGCGTCTCTCGAGTTTGTTTATGTTTGATGCCGGTGATTTAAATGACAATCTGTGTATCGGACTTCTGAAAATATGTGAAATGTTTGGACTTCTGTTGTGAATTTACGTAAAAATGCCGCGTAATTACAGTGATGACAGATGCATTGATGCCCGATATCGGAGGAATGCGTGGATCGTGTTTCCGCCGAAAGGACGCATTGAAAATTTTAATTTGGTGCTTAAAAACTCATTTGTGGTTCAATGGGTTTGTCAAAAAGGCCTTTCCCTTTCGTATTTATCATCGTGAGCCTAATTTGATGATCGAAGACATTTGTCCAAAATGCCAACAACGGCTGTCAAAATAAAGTCGCTAGCATTATGCTGAGCGCATAAACTGAAATACATGGTGAATCAGAGAAGCTGACTTCAGGTCCAGAAGATAGCAGATGGATATGATCTCTTGATGGAAATTGGTTAAATGTTCGGAACCTCAAAATGTTTCAAAATTACGATGCTGAAAGTTTACGCGGCGATGACAGTATGATCTTGGTAGCCGTCTAGCTGACAAAAAGGGATCAATATGGTGATTTGCTTTTGAGTATGGACATCGCAGATGCCTTATTGCTATAACTAAAAGGAAATATGTTTGCGAAAATTAAAGCCCGTTTATGTGTGGTGAAAAGAAGTTGTAATCATGTTGAATTACAATTATGCCGACTATCTATGTCAAAACCTAGTATTATGGTTCGAAGTTATTTGAAATGGTTTGGAGTTAATCGAAATGATTCAAAGTGGTTTGAAATGATTCGGAGATAATCAAAATGATTCGATGTTGAATGGTTCGAAGATATTCTAAATGGTGAACACCTAGAAATGTCAAGTGTGGCGTTCTTTGGATTCTTCATGATGAGATTGGACATCGAGGTGTTAATCAAACACTGGCTGCCGTCCGGGACAAATACTGGTTTCCATGGAAGAGGAATGTTATCACAAAATATGTGAAAAACTATTTTAAATGTTGGTTGGAAAATGAGATACTGGGTGATGTGATATGTGAGCCCGGGGTTTTTAGAAAATGGAGATGTCTTTTGCTGTTGCGTTGAGCAGGTAGATCAATTTACTATGATCTTTCGTGAAGAGCGTGAACGGAATGCTGCGAGTTATTGCTCTCCAGGATGGCTTCATGAAAAAAACTGCCGATTAGGCAAAGGCAGAAACAAGCATGAAAGTTGTCATCATGACAATTTTGGCGATGGCGTACCTTTTTGGGGTGCCACGGGTGCTTTTGATGAATATCAAAAGCGGCAGATGAAACGGTTCATCTCGAACCGATTCATAAACTCACAGGTTGATGAGTGGCAGGACCTTATGGTCATACGTGCTGAGACACGGGTGCTTTTGATGAATATCAAAAGCGGCAGATGAAACGGTTCATCTCGAACCGATTCATAAACTCACAGGTTGGTGAGTAGCAGGACCTTATGGTCATACGTGCTGAGACGCGGGTGCTTTTGATGAATATCAAAAGCGGCAGATGGAACGGTTCATCTCGAACCGATTCATAAACTCACAGGTTGGTGAGTGGCAGGACCTTATGGTCATACGTGCTGAGACGCGGGTGCTTTTGATGAATATCAAAAGCGGCAGATGGAACGGTTCATCTCGAACCGATTCATAAACTCACAGGTTGGTGAGTGGCAGGACCTTATGGTCTTACGTGCTGAAACACGGGTGCTTTTGATGAATATCAAAGGCGGCAGATGAAACGGTTCATCTCGAACCGATTCATAAACTCACAGGTTGGTGAGTAGCAGGACCTTATGGTCTTACGTGCTGAGGCATGGGTTCTTTTGATGAATATCAAAGGCGGCAGATGAAACGGTTCATCTCGAACCGATTCATAAACTCACAGGTTGGTGAGTAGCAGGACCTAATGGTCTTGCGTGCTGAGACAAGGGTTCTTTTGATAAATATCAAAGGCGGTAGATGAAACGGTTCAACTCGAACCGATTCATGCTTTTTGATGCAGATCAAAGGCGGCATGAAACAATTCAATGCAAAACGGTTATTTAAACCTTCGTATCGCGTTGGCGATACAGTTTTAATACGGATTTCTGGGAGAAATCCGGGGTACAGAAAGTTGAAAGGTCGGTTTCGGAGTTTGCCTTATAAGGTGGTAGAAGTCTTGCCGAACGATCGTTTTGACGTGTACAAAAGTTGAAAGGTCGGTTTCGGAGCTTGCCTTATAAGGTGGTAGAAGTCTTGCCGAACGATCGTTTTGACGTGGTGGGTACCAGACCCAATGGCAGCACTCACAGAGTGATGGTCGCATATGAAAATATGAGGAATTGACCAAATGAACAAATTTCTGCAATGGTCAGGAAGGGCGAGCAGGGTAATCTGTTTGTCAGTACCATTGTGGGGTTGAAAAAATTTCAATCCCTCTAATATTTTTTTTTTCTTTTCTTTTAGCTTCCTGCTTTGAGGTCAAAGCAGTGGTCAGTATGGCCGTGTTAGCAGCATATTTAAATATTGCCGCTCATCTGCCGCCAGAGGTACTGCTATCGCCTCTGGCGGCCAACAAGGAAACTACACCAGCTATTGCGGTCGGTAAAGAAGGGACGCTTCCTGGCTAGCAGCAATGGAGAAGATCTACCGACTGACACGGACAGCCAACGGCTGGATTTACAAATGGCGGATTGCGGAATATAATCTTGCTGATTCTTGAATGTTGTTATTGTCAAACGTGGAGACAATATATTTCATCATAAATATTAACTTAGCGTTTTATTATTGCTAACAGTATATTCATATTCTAGAATACTTTCAGTTATACCACGACATTTTTTACTATTGTTTAGCTGACATAATAAACTAAAGAAATATTAATAGATAAAACAAGAAAAATGAATTTGAAAATGAAAATGAATGAAGAAATTCTGTTGGTAAAATAATACATATATGTATATATTCATAATCTAGTATACTTTCAGTTATATCACGACATTTTTTTGCTATTGTTTAGCTGACATAATAAACTAAAGAGATGTTAATAGATAAAACAAGAAAATGAAAAATAAAAATGAAAGTAAAGAAGGAACTTTTCCTTTAAGGAAAAATATCACGAAGAATTGAGCAATTTTCGAAGTTACTTTATGTAAAAATACAGTTACTGTAATGCTAATATAATACCAATATAAATTAAAATGTAAAGAAAAACAAAAATTACAATTCAATTACTGTTGTTTAGCATATTCTCGCATTCAGCTCTCCCCAAGACCAGAAGCCAATTAGTAACCTGCATACGCAGAATATTAGTACTCATTGCCTTCCATGCATCAGGTATGAGATTGAGCAATTTAGGGCCTAGGTATGAGAATTGTCTCTGTGCTAAAGATGAGGAGGTGGTGGGCGGAACTATTGGTTTTTTTTTTGCATGTCTTGTATTATGACAGTGGTTTACGGAAGCGTAGTGGTGCCTCTGTTTTTGAGTGTGTAATATGATTTTCCTTATGTATAATTGTCTTACATCAAGAACACGAAACTCTGCGAACAATGAATCGCTGGGGTACCTGAAAGGTTTTTTCAGTATGACTCTTATAAGCGATTTCTGGGATTTAGCTAAGGGATCGAGTATAGTTTTAGCACAACCGCCCCAACCTAAGGAAGCATAGTCTAATATGGAATTACACATTGCAAAGTAAATTCGTTTCAAATCATTTACGCATTGCATTCAAATCATTTAGCATTGCATTTAAACCCGACTAATTAAAAAAAAAAAGTTCCTACCTACAGTGGTTATCCCATAATAAGTTCCTACAGTGGCAAAAAGTTACCATCTTGAGGGAATTCTTTTATTTCATATCATTAATTTTCGATTTAATATTTAAGGGAAAGAATACCCTACATTCTATATGAGCCGGTACCTACCTGGTAAATACTGAGATAAAGAATATTCGAGTAGGTACCTAGGCACTTTCTCAATAAATACTGCGTCAAGATTACGAACTGTATTACTTCTTTAGCAAATTTGTAATAATTCGATGGAACGGTAGGTACTTACCCCGTAATAAATTGTGTTATTTTAATATGGCCAGAAATATTTACACTCTCGAGGAATTTGAGAACACGATTTTGACATGAATTTTTTTTCCAAAAGTGTAATATTTGGCAGCTTTTCCTGAAACATTTCATGTAAATTGCGTATATAATATTAGTACCAAAAGTTGCGCAATCCTCTACTCTAAAATATTTTCAAAAAACATCTAAGCCGGGAACGATTTTTCGGTCACAATGCCGTTTTCCGTAAAAGACGACGGAAAACTCTGAAAAATCTGTTTTATTTAGGCTAAAATTTGACATCTCAGAGATCCTGACCTAAGTCAACAATCATAGATTTGCATTGAAACTAATGGCCAAAAAGATGACTTTTGTTTTTTATGCGAACCTGTCGGCGGGAAATATAATCGAGCCGAATTCAGTACTTTTATTTGAGGTTCCAGTTTTCGCCGCTGATTCGCTTCAGTTTTCTGTGAATAAATCGCTAGCAAATATGTAGGCAAAAAAATGCTTAATTTTTCAAAGTACTAAAACTTGGCTGAATTGAATTCAAGCTAAAACGAAACTCGAGGTTGGTGAAACTTAAGGGGCGGTGCGGTCGATTTTGGCGTGCCAGAAAAAGTGAGCTTTTCAAAAACTGTGCATTAATATATAGTACTAGCTTATGCCTATTGCAAATGCAATTAACGGGTTAAAACTAACTTAAAAAATTCATAGTAAGCGGGTAGGTATCTACTGCCATAAAGGCATGGTAGGCATGCGCACATCAAAACCTAAAGTTTCATCGCAATCCGATGAATGGTTTAGCAACGCTTAGCGGTTATACATACAAATGTTTATAAAGCCGCCCGCAGGGCCTAGTAGCAAAAACCTACCATATGTTAGTATATAGACACCGTTGTAGGCATGCACACATCAAATCCCCAAAGTTTCATCGCAATCGGATGAACGGTTGAGTAATGCGTAATTTCGTGTTGCCAGAGCTCACTATTGTATCCAGGAACCAGGAATCCCCCCCCCCTTCCTCACCAGCATCCTCATCCCCTTTCCACTCCGCCTCCCTCACCTTCCCTCACCCCACTTCACTCCTAGGCTTCTCCGTATGGTAAACCCCCTCCCGAGTTCCCCTCCCACCTCCCAGGCTCCCCTCCCCCCTTCCTGTTTCCACCCCCCCCCCACCTGCCGCATTACATACACTAATTCCCGGTACATTTATTTTTCAAACAGCTCGCGCGCCACCTATAATTTTTTTTTACAAATTTCGTAATGCCAGAACTCACCAGTAATTTTATACAAACCTTGTACTAACAATAACGAACACAACAAAAAAAGAATTTTTCAAATTGTTGCAGTCCTTCGGAAGTTATGAGCGTACGTACATTTTCATACAAATTTTATAATGCCAGAACTCACCAGTAGTTTTACTGCTTAAAATAAAGCGCTATATGAATTTAATACTTTTAAAAAATATCCCGTTCAACTTCGAGTAATTTCATTGTAAAATTAGAAAACTAATACGTATGCAATATAGTCGGATGATACCGAGTTGTTATATGCAGATGGGTACCTACCTAAATTTTGAGTGCTGGTACTTGCATACATACGTAAAAAAAAACACATATTTAGGCTGGGTTGTTTAACGAAATTAAAAATTCTTCAATTTTTCAAGTCAATTTTAACGTTCTGTAAAAGTTCGGTTCAAATTCTATTCAAGTTCAGTTATTATTTCAGTTTTATGATGCAACTGGCATGTACTGATAAAATAACAGAACTTGAATAGAACTTACGAAGAACTTGAAAATGAACCTTAAAAAAATGTTGAATTATTCAGTATCGTTGTACAACAACCTAACCTAAGTATTGCATTTAATTGTGTAGCTACGTATTCGGGTAGGTACCTCCGCATTTGTTACTAAAATTCCGGCAATATTTGCTTTTTCATCATATTTGCAATACCACTGAAATAAGTACCTACCCTGAAGGAACATATTTAAACTGGCCAGTAAAAATCTCCACTTCTGAAATCTATGGCACGCGTTTTCCTCATTTTTTTGGAAAATGTTATATGTTTATCATATCCTCATGAACATTTTTTCATGAGACGGACGCGTTATATTACCGTTAAAAGTTGCCTTATATTTCAGGGTACCGTATTTTCTAAAAACATCCAAGCCAGAATCGTTTTTCCGGCCGCAATGCCGTTTCCCGAAAAACAACAACCCAAACCGCTGAGAGATCCGTTTTCTTTTGACATTTTAATTTGCTGTTGAAGCGCGGGTAAATCTAGCGCTTTTGTATTAGGTACTTACCTACTATATCATCACAGACAGATAATATTCCATAATAATATTTTTTACACAGGCAAGACCGATGCGCAAATTTGCACCAATCCTGCTTAAATTTAGGCCCTGTCGAGCTATGCAATTTGAAATCCGCCATTAAAAAAAAAAATTCTTCATACAAAACCTATTAGGGCGGGGTCTGCTTTTTTTAAGGTGGTAGTGGATTTTAACGCCATCACGACTCCATCTTCAGTGTTGCAAAGTTCGAGAAAAATTAAAAAATTTTAATATACCAGCCAATTTTACAGGCTGCAAACGATTTGCATTTATCGATGAAAGTGAATTTTTCGCAAATGTCAGAAAAATGTCGAATTTGATTGCAATATTGTGAAACATTTTCAAGGGGGAGCTAAACATGTTTTGGTTTTAAAAGTTTCTAAAACTTGTAATGTTTATATTTATTAAAAAACATCTCCGGCAGAAAGTATTTTTTTTACGTAATCTACGATCCCGCAAAGCATGTTTAAAATGTCATTTTTTCTCAAAAACGCCGTACAATAAATTAGAATAAATTTCTCATTGTATGGAAATGAGTGTCTTAATTTTTCTCTGCCTTTTTTGGAGTGCAAACCTGTCGGCGGAAAATATAACCGAGGCCAAAGGTGATAGATTTATTCAGAGGTTCTAGTTTTCGCCGCTGATTTGCGTAATTTGGCGCTGTCAATTATGTAGCGGTTCGATTTTATGTGAGTTTCCCGTGAACCGAATATGGTCTCTGCGGTCTTTGAAACTCGAGGAGCGGAAAGGTCACTTTCGGATCCATCAAAAGTCTTAATCGGTTGTACCCGAATGTGAACCTCGAGGTTGGTGAAACTTAAGGGGCGGTGCGGTCGATTTTGGCGTGCCAGAAAAAGTGAGTTTTTTGAAAAACCAAACAATAATATATAACTAGCTTATGCCTGTTGCAAATGCAACTAACGGGTTAAAACTAACTTGACTTACTAACTGACAGAAAAAAAATCATAGTAAGCATGTAGGTACCTACGGTTAAACTACAAATATATATAAAGCCGCCCACAGGGCCTAGCAGCAAAAATCTGCCATACGTTAGTATATAGACACCATTGTAGGCATGCACACATCAAATCCCCAAAGTTTCATCGCAATCGCATGAACGGTTTAGCAATGCGTGATTTTATGATGCCAGAGCTCACTTTTGTATACAGAAACCGTCGTGGGCATGCACACATCAAATCCTCAAATTTTCATCGCAATCGGATGAATGGTTTAGCAACGCTTAGCGGTTAAACATACAACTATGTATAAAGCCGTCCGCAGGACCTAGCAGCAAAAACCTGCTATACGTTAGTATATAAACACCATTGTAGAAATGCACACGTCAAATCCCCAAAGTTTCATCACAATCGGATGAACGGTTTAGCAATGCGTAATTTCGTGTTGCCAGAGCTCACTATTGTATACAGGAACCAGGAATCCCCCCCCCCCTTCCTCACCAGCGTCCTCTTCCCCTTTCCACTCCGCCTCCCACACCTTCCCTCAGCCCACTTCACTCCTAGGCTTCTCCGTATCGTAAACCCCCTCCCGAGTTCCCCTCCCCCCTCCCAGGCTCCCCTCCCCCCTTCCTGTTTTCACCCCCCCCCCCAGCTGCCGCATTACATACACTAATTCCCGGTACATTTATTTTTCAAACAGCTCGCGCACCACCTATAATTTTTTTTTTACAAATTTCGTAATGCCAGAACTCACCAGTAATTTTATACAAACCTTGTACTAACAATAACGATCACAACAAAAAAAGAATTTTTCAATTTGTTGCAGTCCTTCGGAAGTTATGAGCGTACGTACATTTTCATACAAATTTTATAATGCCAGAACTCACCAGTAGTTTTACTGCTTAAAATAAAGCGCTTTATGAATTTAATACTTTTAAAAAAATATTCCGTTCAACTTCGAGTAATTTCATTGTAAAATTAGAAAACTAATACGTATGCAATATCGTCGAATGATATCGAGTGTTTATGTGCAGGTAGGAACCTACTTATATTCTGAGTATAGGTACTTGCATACATACGTAAAAAAGAACTCATATTTAGGCTAGGTTGTTTAACGAAATTAAAAATTCTTCAATTTTTCAAGTCAATTTTAACGTTCTGTAAAAGTTCGGTTCGAATTCTATTCAAGTTCTGTAATTATTTCAGTTTTATGATGCAACTGGCATTTACTGATAAAAAAACAGAACTTACACAGAAAGTGGAAATGAACTTTAAAAAATTGTTAAATTATTCAGTATCGTGGAAACAACATTACCTTAGTAAATTAAATTGCATCAAAAACCTAAATAATTGTCCAACTAACCATTCCGGTAGGTACCGGCGCATCTCCTTACAAAATTCCGGCAATGGTTTTGCTTTTTTCATCATATTTGCAATACTACCGAGATAAGTAGGTACCTACCCTGAATTAATAACATAATTTGTACTGGCCGGTTAATATCCACCCTACTGAAGCGAATCTATGGACACGTATTTTCTTGTTTTTTTTGGAAAATTTTATAGGTTTTTCGGAGACCCTGAAATTTTTTACACGGAAAGGACACAAAATTTTGGTGTTAAAAGTTGCCTTATATTGCCGGGTACCGAATTTTTCAAAAACATCTAACCGGGGATCGTTTTTTCGGCTGCAATGCCGTTTCCCGAAAAACAACAACCCAAACCGCTGAGAGATCCGTTTTGTTTTGACATCTCGGATAACTGACCTGTCTCAACATTCTCTCTAGTATTTTCCATTGCATCGAAACTAAGGCCTAATTTGTGGTTTTTTTTTTAATGCGAACCTGTCGGCGGGAACTATAACTGAGCCGAATTGGTTGATTTAATGAGTAGTTCCAGTTTTCGCCGCAAATTTATATAATTTTCGCTCTTAAAATGTGTCAGTTCAATTTTATGTGAGTTTCCTGTCTAGTCTATTTTTTTGTGAAAATCGTGAAGCTAGCGTATTTATTTAAATTCAGACGAAGCTGCCATTTCTAACGGATGAAAATAGAACTACAACAGTATTCGATAGACATTTGATTTTTTCTAATGTGAATAATCCATACTTGTATTCCGCACCGCTAGAAGTCTCCCGTAAAGTTTTGGCAAACATATTGATAACGATGAAAAATGTTTCCCCTATCAAAAAAAAAACAACTGCTAGTGGCTGGAAAATAATCGACTCTTCGAAGGATTGTGAACTTTGAAGCGTTCCAAAATAGCGAGCGCTAATGTCCATTCTCGCGTGTCAGCCGTTGGGACAATTTCCTTCGAACAAAATTGAACCTTGAGGTGTGCGAAACTCGAGGACCGGAGAGGTCGTTTTGGCGTGCCAGCGGCGTTTTTGCGTCGCCAAGCCAAAGTGAACCTTGAGGTTGGTGAAACGCGAGGGGCGGTGCGGTCGATTTTCCCGTCAAGCGAAAAGTGAGTTTTTTGAAAAACCAAACAATACTATATAACTAGCTTATGCCTGTTGCAAATGCAACTAACGGGTTAAAACTAACTTGACTTACTAACTAACAGAAAAAAAATTCATAGTAAGCGGGTAGGTACCTACGGTTAAACATACAAATATATATAAAGCCGCCCACAGGGCCTAGCAGCAAAAATCTGCCATCCGTTAGTATATAGACACCATTGTAGGCATGCACACATCAAATCCCCAAAGTTTCATCGCAATCGGATGAACGGTTTAGCAATGCGTAATTTCATGATGCCAGAACTCACTTTTGTATACAGAAACCGTCGTGAGCATGCACACATCAAATCTACAAATTTTCATCGCAATCGGATGAATGGTTTAGCAACGCTTAGCGGTTAAACATACAACTATGTATAAAGCCGCCCGCAGGACCTAGCAGCAAAAACCTGCCATACGTTAGTATATAAACACCATTGTAGACATGCACACATAAAATTCCCAAAGTTTCATCGCAATCGGATGAATGGTTTAGCAATGCGTAATTTCATGATGCCAGAGCACACTTTTGTATACAGAAACCGTCGTGGGCATGCACACATCAAATCCTCAAATTTTCATCGCAATCGGATGAATGGTTTAGAAACGCTTAGCGGTTAAACATACAACCATGTATAAAGCCGTCCGCAGGACCTAGCAGCAAAAACCTGCTATACGTTAGTATATAAACACCATTGTAGAAATGCACACATCAAATCCCCAAAGTTTCATCACAATCGGATGAACGGTTGAGCAATGCGTAATTTCGTGTTGCCAGAGCTCACCCCCACTTCACTCCTAGGCTTCTCCGTATCGTAAACCCCCTCCCGAGTTCCCCTCCCCCCCCATCCTGTTTCCACCCCCCCCCCACTTGCCGCATTATTAATACACTAATTCCCGGTACATTTATTTTTCAAACAGCTCGCGCGCCATCTATAATTTTTTTTTTACAAATTTCGTAATGCCAGAACTCACCAGTAATTTTATACAAACCTTGTACTAACAATAACGAACACAACAAAAAAAGAATTTTTCAATTTGTTGCAGTCCTTCGGAAGTTATGAGCGTACGTACATTTTCATACAAATTTTATAATGCCAGAACTCACCCGTAGTTTTACTGCTTAAAATAAAGCGCTATATGAATTTAATACTTTTAAAAAAATTTCCGTTCAACTTCGAGTAATTTCATTGTAAAATTAGAAAACTAATACGTATGCAATATCGTCGGATGATATCGAGTGTTTATGTGCAGGTAGGAACCTACTTATATTCTGAGTATAGGTACTTGCATACATACGTAAAAAAAACTCTTATTTAGGCTGGGTTGTTTAACGAAATTAAAAATTTTTTAATTTTTCAAGTCAATTTTAACGTTCTGTAAAAGTTCGGTTCGAATTCTATTCAAGTTCTGTAATTATTTCAGTTTTATGATGCAACTGGCATTTACTGATAAAAAAACAGAACTTACACAGAACGTGAAAATGAACTTTAAAAAATTGTTAAATTATTCAGTATCGTGGAAACAACATTACCTTAGTAAAATAAATTGCATCAAAAACCTAAATAATTGTCCAACTACCTATTCCGGCAGGTACCGGCGCATTTCCTTACAAAATTCCGGCAATGTGTTTGCTTTTCTCATCATATTTGCAATACTACCGAGATAAGTAGGTACCTACCCTGAATTAATAACATTTCAATTTGTACCTACTGGCCGGTAAATATCCACCCTACTGAAGTGAATCTATGGACACCAATTTTCTTGTTTTTTTTGGAAAATTTTATAGGTTTTTCGGTGACCCTGAAATTTTTGACATGGAACGGACGCAAAATTTTGGTGTTAAAAGTTGCCTTATATTGCCGGGTACCGAATTTTTCAAAAACATCTAACCGGGGATCGTTTTTTCGGCTGCAATGCCGTTTCCCGAAAAACAACAACCCAAACCGCTGAGAGATCCGTTTTGTTTTGACATCTCGGATAACTGACCTGTCTCAACATTCTCTCTAGTATTTTCCATTGCATTGAAACTAAGGCCTAATTTGTGGTTTTTTTTTTTAATGCGAACCTGTCGGCGGGAACTATAACTGAGCCGAATTGGTTGATTTAATGAGTAGTTCCAGTTTTCGCCGCAAATTTATATAATTTTCGCTCTTAAAATGTGTCAGTTCAATTTTATGTGAGTTTCCTGTCTAGTCTATTTTTTTGTGAAAATCGTGAAGCTAGCGTATTTATTTAAATTCAGACGAAGCTGCCATTTCGAACGGATGAAAATAGAACTACAACAGTATTCGATAGACATTTGATTTTTTCTAATGTGAATAATCCATACTTGTATTCCGCACCGCTAGAAGTCTCCCGTAAAGTTTTGGCAAACATATTGATAACGACGAAAAATGTTTCCCCTATCAAAAAAAAAACAACTGCTAGTGGCTGGAAAATAATCGACTCTTCGAAGGATTGTGAACCTTGAAGTGTTTTAAAATACCGAACGCTAATGTCCATTCTCGCGTGTCAGCCGTCGGGACAATTTCCTTCGAACAAAATTGAACCTTGAGGTGTGCGAAACTCGAGGATCGGAGAGGTCGTTTTGGCGTGCCAGCGGCATTTTTGCGTCGCCAAGCCAAATTAAACCTTGAGGTTGGTGAAACGCGAGGGGCGGTGAGGTCGATTTTCCCGTCAAGCGAAAAGTGAGTTTTTTGAAAAACCAAACAATACTATTTAATACTAGCTTATGCCCATTGCAAATGCAACTAACGGGTTAAAACTAACTTGACTTATTTAATAACAGAAAAAAAAATTCATAGTAAGCGGGTAGGTACCTACTACCATAAAGGCATGGTAGGCATGCGCACATCAAAACCTAAAGTTTCATCGCAATCCGATGAATGGTTTAGCAACGCTGAGCGGTTAAACAAACAAATATATATAAAGCCGCCCGCAGGGCCTAGTAGCAAAAACCTACCATATGTTAGTGTATAGACACCGTTGTAGGCATGCACACATCAAATCCCCAAAGTTTCATCGCAATCGGATGAACGGTTGAGCAATGCGTAATTTCGTGTTGCCAGAGCTCACTATTGTATCCAGGAACCAGGAATCCCCCCCCCCCTTCCTCACCAGCATCCTCTTCCCCTTTCCACTCCGCCTCCCTCACCTTCCCTCACCCCACTTCACTCCTAGGCTTCTCCGTATCGTAAATCCCCTCCCGAGTTCCCCTCCCCCCTCCCAGGCTCCCCTCCCCCCTTCCTGTTTCCACCCCCCCCCCCCACCTGCCGCATTACATACACTAATTCCCGGTACATTTATTTTTCAAACAGCTCGCGCGCCACCTATAATTTTTTTTTACAAATTTCGTAATGCCAGAACTCACCAGTAATTTTATACAAACCTTGTACTAACAATAACGAACACAACAAAAAAAGAATTTTTCAAATTGTTGCAGTCCTTCGGAAGTTATGAGCGTACGTACATTTTCATACAAATTTTATAATGCCAGAACTCACCAGTAGTTTCACTGCTTAAAATAAAGCGCTATATGAATTTAATACTTTTAAAAAATATCCCGTTCAACTTCGAGTAATTTCATTGTAAAATTAGAAAACTAATACGTATGCAATATAGTCGGATGATACCGAGTTGTTATATGCAGATGGGTACCTACCTAAATTTTGAGTGCTGGTACTTGCATACATACGTAAAAAAAAACACATATTTAGGCTGGGTTGTTTAACGAAATTAAAAATTCTTCAATTTTTCAAGTCAATTTTTACGTTCTGTAAAAGTTCGGTTCAAATTCTATTCAAGTTCAGTTATTATTTCAGTTTTATGATGCAACTGGCATGTACTGATAAAATAACAGAACTTGAATAGAACTTACGAAGAACTTGAAAATGAACCTTAAAAAAATGTTGAATTATTCAGTATCGTTGTACAACAACCTAACCTAAGTATTGCATTTAATTCTGTAGCTACGTATTCGGGTAGGTATCTCCGCATTTGTTACTAAAATTCCGGCAATATTTGCTTTTTCATCATATTTGCAATACCACTGAAATAAGTACCTACCCTGTAGGAACATATTTAATCTGGCCAGTAAAAATCTCCACTTCTGAAATCTATGGCACGCGTTTTCCTCATTTTTTTGGAAAATGTTATATGTTTATTATATCCTCATGAACATTTTTTCATGAGACGGACACGTAAAATTACTGTTAAAAGTTGCCTTATATTTCAGGGTACCGTATTTTCCAAAAACATCCAAGCCAGAATCGTTTTTCCGGCCGCAATGCCGTTTCCCGAAAAACAACAACCCAAACCGCTGAGAGATCCGTTTTCTTTTGACATTTCAATTTGCTGTTGAAGCGCGGGTAAATCTAGCGCTTTTGTATTAGGTACTTACCTATACTATATCATACACAGACAGATAATATTCCATAATTATATTTTTTAAACAGGCAAGACCGATGCACAAATTTGCACCAATCCCGCGTAAATTTAGGCCCTGTCGAGCTATGCAATTTGAAATCCACCATTAAAAAAAAAAATTCTTCATACAAAACCTATTAGGGCGGGGTCTGCTTTTTTTAAGGTGGTAGTGGATTTTAACGCCATCACGACTCCATCTTCAGTGTTGCAAAGTTCGAGAAAAATTATAAAATTTTAATATACCAGCCAATTTTACAGGCTGCAAACGATTTGCATTTATCGATTAAAGTGAATTTTTCGCAAATGTCAGAAAAATGTCGAATTTGATTGCAATATTGTGAAACATTTTCAAGGGGGAGCTAAACATGTTTTGGTTTTAAAAGTTTCTAAAACTTGTAATGTTTATATTTATTAAAAAACATCTCCGGCAGAAAGTGTTTTTTTTACGTAATCTACGATCCCGCAAAGCACGTTTAAAATGTCATTTTTTCTCAAAAACGCCGTATAATTAATAAGAATAATTTCCATAGTAAATTTCGTTTTGTATGGAAACTCGAAATTGACACGCGAAAATGCCAAATTTTTTGACCCGGCGCACCTGGCGGCCGGAAATAGAACTAAGTCCAAAGGTGAGAGATTAAGTTAGAGGTTCTAGTTTTCGCCGCAAAATTTGCCACATTTGTCGCTGTTTATTATGTTTCAGCTCGATTTATGTGAGTTTCCTGTCTAGCAATAATGGTCTTTGCGGTCGGTGAAACTCGAGGAGCGGAAAGGTCGTTTTGGCGTGCAAGGGCCGTCTTAATCGACTTTACCCGAATGTGAACCTCGAGGTTGGTGAAACTCAAGGGGCGGTGCGGTCGATTTTGGCGTGCCAGAAAAAGTGAGTTTTTTGAAAAACCAAACAATACTATATAACTAGCTTATGCCCGTTGCAAATGCAACTAACGGGTTAAAACTAACTTGACTTACTAACAGAAAAAAAAAATTTAATAGTAAGCGGGTAGGTAACTACGGTTAAACATACAAATATACATTAAGCCGCCCACAGGGCCTAGCAGCAAAAACCTGCCATACGTTAGTATATAGACACCATTGTAGGCATGCACACATCAAATCCCCAAAGTTTCATCGCAATCGGATGAACGGTTTAGCAATGCGTAATTTCAAAATGCCAGAGCTCACTTTTGTATACAGAAACCGTCGTGGGGATGCACACATTAAATCTACAAATTTTCATCGCAATCGGATGAATGGTTTAGCAACGCTTAGCGGTTAAACACAAAACTATGTATAAAGCCGCCCGCAGGACCTAGCAGCAAAAACCTGCCATACGTAAGTATATAAACACCATTGAAGACATGCAAAATTCAAATCCCCAAAGTTTCATCGCAATCGGATGAATGGTTTAGCAATGCGTAATTTCATGATGCCAGAGCTCACTTTTGTATACAGAAACCGTCGTGGGCATGCACACATCAAATCCTCAAATTTTCATCGCAATCGGATGAATTGTTTAGAAACGCTTAGCGGTTAAACATAAAACCGTGTATAAAGCCGTCCGCAGGACCTAGCAGCAAAAACCTGCTATACGTTAGTATATAAACACCATTGTAGAAATGCACACATCAAATATCCAAAGTTTCATCACAATCGGATAAACGGTTGAGCAATGCGTAATTTCGTGTTGCCAGAGCTCACTATTGTATACAGGAACCATAGCAGTCATGCGCACATCAAATTCTTAATGTTTCATCGCAATCGGATGAATAGTTTAGCAAAGCATAGCGGACATACATACATGCAAACATTTTTTTCATTTTTATATATATAGAAGATAGCTGGTACCCGGCATGCGTTGCTATACCATTTAATAAAGAAAATGTTTCTACCTGCGTGTCCTTTCTCATTTGTTCCGATCCCCTTCCCCCCCCCCCCCCCACCCTTCCTCACCAGCGTCCTCTTCCCCTTTCCACTCCGCCTCCCTCACCTTCTCTCACCCCACTTCACTCCTAGGCTTCTCCGTATCGTAAACCCCCTCCCGAGTTCCCCTCCCCCCTCCCAGGTCCCCCTCCCCCCCTTCCTTTTTCCATCCCCCCCCCACCTGCCGCATTACATACACTAATTCCCGGTACATTTATTTTTCAAACAGCTCGCGCGCAACCTATAATTTTTTTTTTACAAATTTCGTAATGCCAGAACTCACCAGTAATTTTATACAAACCTTTTACTAACAATAACGAACACAACAAAAAAAGAATTTTTCAATTTGTTGCAGTCCTTCGGAAGTTATGAGCGTACGTACATTTTCATACAAATTTTATAATGCCAGAACTCACCAGTAGTTTTACTGCTTAAAATAAAGCGCTATATGAATTTAATACTTTAAAAAAAATATTCCGTTCAACTTCGAGTAATTTCATTGTAAAATTAGAAAACTAATACGTATGCAATATCGTCGGATGATATCGAGTGTTTATGTGCAGGTAGGAACCTACTTATATTCTGAGTATAGGTACTTGCATACATACGTAAAAAAGAACTCATATTTAGGCTGGGTTGTTTAACGAAATTAAAAATTCTTCAATTTTTCAAGTCAATTTTAACGTTCTGTAAAAGTTCGGTTCGAATTCTATTCAAGTTCTGTAATTATTTCAGTTTTATGATGCAACTGGCATTTACTGATAAAAAAACACAACTTACACAGAACGTGAAAATGAACTTTAAAAAATTGTTAAATTATTCAGTATCGTGGAAACAACATTACCTTAGTAAATTAAATTGCATCAAAAACCTAAATAATGGTCCAACTACCCATTCCGGCAGGTACCGGCGCATTTCCTTACAAAATTCCGGCAATGTTTTTGCTTTTCTCATCATATTTGCAATACTACCGAGATAAGTAGGTACCTACCCTGAATTAATAACATTTCAATTTGGCCGGTAAATATCCACCCTACTGAAGTGAATCTATGGACACCAATTTTCTTGTTTTTTTTGGAAAATTTTATAGGTTTTTCGGCGACCCTGAAATTTTTTACATGGAACGGACACGAAATTTTGGTGTTAAAACCTGCCTAATATTGCCGGGTACCGTATTTTTTAAAAACATCCAAGCTGGAATCGTTTTTCCGGCCACAATGCCGTTTCCCGAAAAACAACAACCCAAACCGCTGAGAGATCCGTTTTATTTTGACATCTCGGATAACTGACCTGTATCAACATTCTCTCTAGTATTTTCCATTGCATTGAAACTGAGGCCTAATTTGTGGTTGTTTTTTTTAATGCGAACCTGTCGGCGGGAACTATAACTGAGCCGAATTGGTTGATTTAATAAGAAGTTCCAGTTTTCGCCGTTAATTCGTATGAGAGATTAAATCGCTAGCGACGTTAATTTTGTCTACAAAAATACTCTATTTCCGCGATTGAATTTCACCTCCTCAGTAAACGGTCTCTCAGAAACAACTGCTAGTGCCAAACGAATTCAAAGGATTGTGAACTTTAAATTGTTCCGAAATACCGAGCGCCGAGGTCCATTCTGGCTTGAGAAGATCGACACATTTTTTGGCTGAATTTTTCATACAAATTTCCCATACATTTTACCGGACACGGGTATTTGAGGGAGAGTGAACCTTAGAGTGGGTGAAACTCAAATAGCCCGGAGGTCGTTTTGGCGTGCAAGGGCCGTCTTAAAGTTCTTCACCCGAAAGTGAACCTTGAGGTTGGTGAAACTTAAGGGGAGGTGCGGTCGATTTTCCCGTCAAGAAAAAAGTGAGCGGTCGATCGAAACCAGACAATACTATATAACTAGCTTATGCCTGTTGCAAATGCAACTAACGGGTTAAAACTAACTTGACTTACTAACTAACAGAAAAATAATTCATAGTAAGCGGTTAGGTACCTACGGTTAAACATACAAATATATATAAAGCCGCTCGCAGGGCCTAGCAGCAAAAATCTGCCATCCGTTAGTATATAGACACCATTGTAGGCATGCACACATCAAATCCCCAAAGTTTCATCGCAATCGGATGAACGGTTTAGCAATGCGTAATTTCATGATGCCAGAGCTCACTTTTGTATACAGAAACCGTCGTGGGCATTCACACATCAAATCTACAAATTTTCATCGCAATCGGATGAATGGCTTAGCAACGCTTAGCGGTTAAACACACAACTATGTTTAAAGCCGCCCGCAGGACCTAGCAGCAAAAACCTGCCATACGTTAGTAAATAAACACCATTGTAGACATGCACACGTCAAATCCCCAAAGTTTCATCGCAATCGGATGAATGGTTTAGCAATGCGTAATTTCATGATGCCAGAGCTCACTTTTGTATACAGAAACCGTCGTGGGCATGCACACATCAAATCCTCAAATTTTCATCCCAATCGGATGAATGGTTTAGAAACGCTTAGCGGTTAAACATACAACCATGTATAAAGCCGTCCGCAGGACCTAGCAGCAAAAACCTGCTATACGTTAGTATATAAACACCAATGTAGGAATGCACACATCAAATCCCCAAAATTTCATCACAATCGGATGAACGGTTGAGCAATGCGTAATTTCGTGTTGCCAGAGCTCACTATTGTATACAGGAACCATAGCAGTCATGCGCACATCAAATTCCCAATGTTTCATCGCAATCGGATTAATGGTTTAGCAACGCATAGCGGACATACATACATGCAAACATTTTTTTGATTTTTATATATATAGAAGATAGCTGGTACCCGGCATGCGTTGCTATACCATTTAATGAAGAAAATGTTTCTACCTGCGTGTCCTTTCTCATTTGTTCCGATCCCCTTCCCCCCCCCCCCCCCCCCCCCTTCCTCATCAGCGTCCTCTTCCCCTTTCCACTCCGCCTCCCTCACCTTCCCTCACCCCACTTCACTCCTAGGCTTCTCCGTATCGTTAACCCCCTCCCGAGTTCCCCTCCCCCCTCCCAGGTCCCCCTCCCCCCCCCAGGTCCCCCTCCCCCCCTTCCTGTTTTCACCCCCCCCCACCTGCCGCATTACAGACACTAATTCCCGGTACATTTATTTTTCAAACAGCTCGCGCTACCTATAAATTTTTTTTTTACAAATTTCGTAATGCCAGAACTCACCAGTAATTTTATACAAACCTTGTACTAACAATAACAAACACAACAAAAAAAGAATTTTTCAATTTGTTGGAGTCCTTCGGAAGTTATGAGCGTACGTACATTTTCATACAAATTTTATAATGCCAGAACTCACCTGTAGTTTTACTGCTTAAAATAAAGCGCTATATGAATTTAATACTTTAAAAAAAATATTCAGTTCAACTTCGAGTAATTTAATTGTAAAATTAGAAAACTAATAGGTATGCAATATAGTTGGATGATATCGAGTTTTTATGTGCAGATGGGTACCTACCTAAATTCCGAGTGCAAAAAGAGTGAGTAAGAAAACACATATTTAGGCTGGGTTGTTTAACAAAATTAAAAATTCTTCAATTTTTCAAGTCAATTTTAACGTTCTGTAAAAGTTCGGTTCGAATTCTATTCAAGTTCTGTAATTATTTCAGTTTTATGATGCAACTGGCATTTACTGATAAAAAAACAGAACTTACACAGAAAGAGAAAATGAACTTTAAAAAATTGTTAAATTATTCAGAATCGTGGAAACAACATTACCTTAGTAAATTAAATTGCATCAAAAACCTAAATAATTGTTAAACTACCCATTCCGGTAGGTACCGGCGCATCTCCTTACAAAATTCCGGCAATGGTTTTGCTTTTTTCATCATATTTGCAATACTACCGAGATAAGTAAGTACCTAGCCTGAATTAATAACATTTCAATGTACTGGCCGGTAAATATCCACCCTACTGAAGTGAATCTATGGACACCAATTTTCTTGTTTTTTTTGGAAAATTTTATAGGTTTTTCGGCGACCCTGAACTTTTTTTACATGGGACGGACACTTTATATCGTTATTAAAAGTTGCCTTATATTGCCGGGTACCGAATTTTTCAAAAACATCTAACCGGGGATCGTTTTTTCGGCTGCAATGCCATTTTCCAAAAAACAACAACCCAAACCGCTGAGAGATCCGTTTTGTTTTGACATCTCGGATAACTGATAACTGACCTGTCTCAACATTCTCTCTAGTATTTTCCATTGCATTGAAACTAAGGCCTAATTTGTGGTTTTTTTTTTATGCGAACCTGTCGGCGGGAACTATAACTGAGCCGAATTGGTTGATTTAATGAGTAGTTCCAGTTTTCGCCGCAAATTTATATAATTTTCGCTCTTAAAATGTGTCAGTTCAATTTTATGTGAGTTTCCTGTCTGGTCTATTTTTTTTGTGAAAATCGTGAAGCTAGCGTATTTATTTAAATTCAGACGAAGCTGCCATTTCGAACGGATGAAAATAGAACTACAACAGTATTCGATAGACATTTGATTTTTTCTAATGTGAATAATCCATACTTGTATTCCGCACCGCTAGAAGTCTCCCGTAAAGTTTTGGCAAACATATTGATAACGATGAAAAATGTTTCCCCTAACAAAAAAAAAACAACTGCTAGTGGCTGGAAAATAATCGACTCTTCGAAGGATTGTGAACTTTGAAGCGTTCCAAAACAGCGAGCGCTAATGTCCATTCTCGCGTGTCAGCCGTTGGGACAATTTCCTTCGAACAAAATTGAACCTTGAGGTGTGCGAAACTCGAGGATCGGAGAGGTCGTTTTGGCGTGCCAGCGGCATTTTTGCGTCGCCAAGCCAAATTAAACCTTGAGGTTGGTGAAACGCGAGGGGCGGTGAGGTCGATTTTCCCGTCAAGCGAAAAGTGAGTTTTTTGAAAAACCAAACAATACTATATAACTAGCTTATGCCTGTTGCAAATGCAACTAACGGGTTAAAACACTATGCGATTTGACGTGTGAACGTGCATGAAGCGAGGAGCGGGTGTTTAACTAAATATATGAAGAAAAAAACGACGTTTGAATGTGGATAAGGCGAAAAATTCAAAACTCAAAGTTTCATCGCAATCGGATGAATGTTTTAGCAACGCTTAGCGGTTAGACATGCAAATATATATAAAGCCGCCCGCAGGGGCTAGCAGCAAAAACCTGCTATACGTTAGTATATAGACACCATTGTAGGCATGCACACACCAAATCCCCAAAGTTTCATCGCAATCGGATGAACGGTTAAGCAATGGGTAATTTCATGATTCCAGAGCTCACTTTTGCATACAGAAACCGTCGGGGACATGCACACATCAAATCCTCAAATTTTCATCGCAATCGGATGAATGGTGTAGCAACGGTTAGCGGTTAAACATACAAACAAACATAAAGCCGCCCGCAGGGCCTAGCAGCCAAAACCTGCCATACGTTAGTATATAGACACCATTGTAGGCATGTACACATCAAATCCCCAAGGTTTCATCGCAATCGGATGAACGGTTTAGCAATGCGTAATTTCATGATGCCAGAGCTCACTTTTGTATACAGAAACCATCGCAAGCATGCGCACATCAAATCCCAAAAGTTTTATCGCAATCGGATGAATGGTTTAGCAACGCTAAGCGGACATACATACATACATGCAAACATTTTTTGATTTTTACATATATAAAAGATACCTGTTACCCGGCATGCGTAACTATGCCATTTAATAAAAAAATCTTCCTGCGTGTCCTTTCCCATTCGTCCCGTTCCCCATCCCCCCCCCCTTCCTCTCCCGCGTCCTCTTCCCTTCTCGCATTTCCACTCCACCCCCCTCCCCTTCCCCCCCCTTCACATCACCCCCCCCCCCATCTCCGTCCCGTAAACCCCCTCCCGAAATCCCCTCCCCCCTCCCTGTTTCCCCTTCCCACAACTCCCGCGTTTCATACATTCATTCCCGGTACATTTAGTTTTCAAACATCTCGCGTGCCACCTATTGAAATTTTTTGTACAAATTTCTTAATGACAGTGCTCACCAGCTAATAACCAACACAACATAAAAAGAATTATCCGATTTAGTGCAGTCGTTAGAAAGTTATGCGTGTACATACTTTTCGGCGATTAATTTTTATACAAATTTCATAATGCCAGTTCTCGCAATTAGTTATATAAAAACCTTGTCCTAACAATAACAATAACTACATAAAAAGAATTATCCAATTTGGTGCAGTCGTTCAGAAGTTATAAGCGTACATGCATTTCGGGGATTCATTTTAATACAAATTTCATGATGCCAGAGCTCACCATTAGTTTAATACAAACTTTGCCCTAACAATAACGAACACAACAAAAAAAGAATTTTCCAATTTGTTCCAGTATTTCGGAAGTTATGAGCGTACATAAACTTCGGTAATTCATTTTATTCAAATTTAATAATGCTAGAGCTCACCGGTAAATTTATAAAAACCTTGTCCAAACAATAAGGATCACAACGTAAAAAGAATTATTCAATTTGGTTCAATCGTTTGGAAGTTATGTGCGGACATATTTCGACAATTCATATGTAATAATAATATAAATAAATACTGGTAGATATAATTTATCGGGTCCCTACCTAGTTCATCTCAATATTCTAAAATTATTTTTTTCAATGCTGGCAAGACCAACGGAAAACATTGTCAAAAAGCACCTCAAACCAGGCCTGAAAATCGAATAAAGGCATCGTTTTTAAAAAAAATTCCATACAAATAAGCTGTCCTGGCCTTGCCGAGGGCTTGAGGTGGTATGTTGAGAATTGGAATATCATTCCATTTTCAGTGTTGCACAGTTGGGGAAAATTTAAATATCTGCCGAATTTTATAAGCGATTTTACAGGCTGCAAACAATTAACATTATCTATGAAAGTGAATTTTTCGCAAATGTCAGAAAAATGTCGAATTTGAATGCAATATTGTGAAACATTTTCAAGGGGGAGCTAAACATGTTTTGGTTTTAAAAGTTTCTAAAACTTGTATTGTTTATGTTTATTAAAAAACATCTCCGCCGGAAGGTGTACTTTTAACGCAATCTTTAATTCCGTAATGCCCCTATAAAATGTCAATTTCTCTCAAGAACTTTCTCGAAGCCGTTTAATTAATTAGAATAAATTCCTAGCAAAATCAGTTTTGTATGGGAAACTAACTTTTTTTTACTTCTCTTCTCGATCCGACGTTTTTAAAGGGGCGAACCTGTCGGCGGGAAATATAACCTAGCCGAATTGAGTGATTTTATGAGTAGTTCCAGTTTTCGCCGCAAATTTATATTATTTTTCGCTCTTAAAATGTGTCAGTTCAATTTTATGTGAGTTTCCTGTCTAGTCTATTTTTTTGTGAAAATCGTGAAGCTAGCGTATTTATTTAAATTCAGACGAAGCTGCCATTTCGAACGGATGAAAATAGAACTACAACAGTATTCGATAGACATTTGATTTTTTCTAATGTGAATAATCCATACTTGTATTCCGCACCGCTAGAAGTCTCCCGTAAAGTTTTGGCAAACATATTGATAACGATGAAAAATGTTTCCCCTAACAAAAAAGAAACAAAAGCTAGTGGCTGGAAAATAATCGACTCTTCGAAGGATTGTGAACTTTGAAGCGTTCCAAAATAGCGAGCGCTAATGTCCATTCTCGCGTGTCAGCCGAAAGGACAATTCTAGACTTCGAGCCAAAGTGAACCTTGAGGTTGGTGAAACGCGAGGGGCGGTGAGGTCGATTTTCGCATCAAGGAAAAAGTGAGTTTTTTGAAAAACCAAGCAATACTATATAACTAGCTTATGCCTGTTGCAAATGCAACTAACGGGTTAAAACTAACTTGACTTACTAACAGAAAAAAAAATATTTCGTAGTAAGCGGGTAGGTACCTACGGTTAAACATACAAATATATATATAAAGCCGCCCACAGGGCCTAGCAGCAAAAATCTGCCATACATTAGTATATAGACACCATTGTAGGCATGCACGCATCAAATCCCCAAAGTTTCATCGCAATCGCATGAACGGTTTAGCAATGCGTAATTTCATGATGCCAGAGCTCACTTTTGTATACAGAAACCGTCGTGGGCATGGACACATCAAATCTACAAATTTTTATCGCAATCGGATGAATGGTTTAGCAACGCTTAGTGGTTAAACACACAACTATGTATAAAGCCGCCCGCAGGACCTAGCAGCAAAAACCTGCCATACGTTAGTATATAAACACCATTGTAGAAATGCACACATCAAATCCCCAAAGTTTCATCACAATCGGATGAACGGATGAACAATGCGTAATTCTGTGTTGCCAGAGCTCACTATTGTATACAGGAACCATAGCAGTCATGCGCACATCAAATTCCCAATGTTTCATCGCAATCGGATGAATGGTTTAGCAACGCATAGCGGACATACATACATGCAAACATTTTTTTGATTTTTATATATATAGAAGATAGCTGGTACCTGCGTGTCCTTTCTCATTTGTTCCAATCCCCTTCCCCCCCCCCTTCCTCACCAGCGTCCTCTTCCCCTTTCCACTCCGCCTCCCTCACTTTCCCTCACCCCACTTCACTCCTAGGCTTCTCCGTATCGTAAACCCCCTCCCGAGTTCCCCTTCCAGGTCCCCCTCCCCCCCTTCCTGTTTCCACCCCACCCCCCACCCGCCGCATTACATACACTAATTCCCGGTACATTTATTTTTCAAACAGCTCGCGCGCCACCTATAATTTTTTTTTTTACAAATTTCGTAATGCCAGAACTCACCAGTAATTTTATACAAACCTTGTACTAACAATAACGAACACAACACAAAAAGAATTTTTTAATTTGTTGCAGTCCTTCGGAAGTTATGAGCGTACGTACATTTTCATACAAATTTTATAATGCCAGAACTCACCAGTAGTGTTACTGCTTAAAATAAAGCGCTATATGAATTTAATACTTTAAAAAAAATATTCCGTTCAACTTCGAGTAATTTCATTGTAAAATTAGAAAACTAATACGTATGCAATATCGTCGAATGATATCGAGTGTTTATGTGCAGGTAGGAACCTACTTATATTCTGAGTATAGGTACTTGCATACATACGTAAAAAAGAACTCATATTTAGGCTAGGTTGTTTAACAAAATTAAAAATTCTTCAATTTTTCAAGTCAATTTTAACGTTCTGTAAAAGTTCGGTTCGAATTCTATTCAAGTTCTGTAATTATTTCAGTTTTATGATGCAACTGGCATTTACTGATAAAAAAACAGAACTTACACAGAAAGTGAAAATGAACTTTAAAAAATTGTTAAATTATTCAGTATCGTGTATTTATATATATTTTGTCCTTTTGTCTGGATACGAAAAAATATTATATTTACATATTTTTTATTTAGTAAATTAAATTGCATCAAAAACCTAAATAATTGTCCAACTACCCATTCCGGTAGGTACCGGCGCATCTCCTTACAAAATTCCGGCAATGGTTTTGCTTTTTTCATCATATTTGCAATACTACCGAGATAAGTAGGTACCTACCCTGAATTAATAACATAATTTGTACTGGCCGGTTAATATCCACCCTACTGAAGGGAATCTACGGACACGTATTTTCTTGTTTTTTTTGGAAAATTTTATAGGTTTTTCGGAGACCCTGAAATTTTTTACACGGAAAGGACACAAAATTTTGGTGTTAAAAGTTGCCTTATATTGCCGGGTACCGAATTTTTCAAAAACATCTAACCGGGGATCGTTTTTTCGGCTGCAATGCCGTTTCCCGAAAAACAACAACCCAAACCGCTGAGAGATCCGTTTTGTTTTGACATCTCGGATAACTGACCTGTCTCAACATTCTCTCTAGTATTTTCCATTGCATCGAAACTAAGGCCTAATTTGTGGTTTTTTTTTTTAATGCGAACCTGTCGGCGGGAACTATAACTGAGCCGAATTGGTTGATTTAATGAGTAGTTCCAGTTTTCGCCGCAAATTTATATAATTTTCGCTCTTAAAATGTGTCAGTTCAATTTTATGTGAGTTTCCTGTCTAGTCTATTTTTTTGTGAAAATCGTGAAGCTAGCGTATTTATTTAAATTCAGACGAAGCTGCCATTTCGAACGGATGAAAATAGAACTACAACAGTATTCGATAGACATTTGATTTTTTTCTAATGTGAATAATCCATACTTGTATTCCGCACCGCTAGAAGTCTCCCGTAAAGTTTTGGCAAACATATTGATAACGATGAAAAATGTTTCCCCTATCAAAAAAAAAACAACTGCTAGTGGCTGGAAAATAATCGACTCTTCGAAGGATTGTGAACTTTGAAGCGTTCCAAAATAGCGAGCGCTAATGTCCATTCTCGCGTGTCAGCCGTTGGGACAATTTCCTTCGAACAAAATTGAACCTTGAGGTGTGCGAAACTCGAGGACCGGAGAGGTCGTTTTGGCGTGCCAGCGGCGTTTTTGCGTCGCCAAGCCAAAGTGAACCTTGAGGTTGGTGAAACGCGAGGGGCGGTGCGGTCGATTTTCCCGTCAAGCGAAAAGTGAGTTTTTTGAAAAACCAAACAATACTATATAACTAGCTTATGCCTGTTGCAAATGCAACTAACGGGTTAAAACTAACTTGACTTACTAACAGAAAAAAAAATATTTCGTAGTAAGCGGGTAGGTACCTACGGTTAAACATACAAATATATATAAAGCCGCCCACAGGGCCTAGCAGCAAAAATCTGCCATATATTTGTATATAGACACCATTGTAGGCATGCACGCATCAAATCCCCAAAGTTTCATCGCAATCGCATGAACGGTTTAGCAATGCGTAATTTCATGATGCCAGAGCTCACTTTTGTATACAGAAACCGTCGTGGGCATGGACACATCAAATCTACAAATTTTTATCGCAATCGGATGAATGGTTTAGCAACGCTTAGTGGTTAAACACACAACTATGTATAAAGCCGCCCGCAGGACCTAGCAGCAAAAACCTGCCATACGTTAGTATATAAACACCATTGTAGAAATGCACACATCAAATCCCCAAAGTTTCATCACAATCGGATGAACGGATGAACAATGCGTAATTCTGTGTTGCCAGAGCTCACTATTGTATACAGGAACCATAGCAGTCATGCGCACATCAAATTCCCAATGTTTCATCGCAATCGGATGAATGGTTTAGCAACGCATAGCGGACATACATACATGCAAACATTTTTTTGATTTTTATATATATAGAAGATAGCTGGTACCTGCGTGTCCTTTCTCATTTGTTCCAATCCCCTTCCCCCCCCCCTTCCTCACCAGCGTCCTCTTCCCCTTTCCACTCCGCCTCCCTCACTTTCCCTCACCCCACTTCACTCCTAGGCTTCTCCGTATCGTAAACCCCCTCCCGAGTTCCCCTCCCAGGTCCCCCTCCCCCCCTTCCTGTTTCCACCCCACCCCCCACCCGCCGCATTACATACACTAATTCCCGGTACATTTATTTTTCAAACAGCTCGCGCGCCACCTATAATTTTTTTTTTTACAAATTTCGTAATGCCAGAACTCACCAGTAATTTTATACAAACCTTATACTAACAATAACGAACACAACACAAAAAGAATTTTTTAATTTGTTGCAGTCCTTCGGAAGTTATGAGCGTACGTACATTTTCATACAAATTTTATAATGCCAGAACTCACCAGTAGTGTTACTGCTTAAAATAAAGCGCTATATGAATTTAATACTTTAAAAAAAATATTCCGTTCAACTTCGAGTAATTTCATTGTAAAATTAGAAAACTAATACGTATGCAATATCGTCGAATGATATCGAGTGTTTATGTGCAGGTAGGAACCTACTTATATTCTGAGTATAGGTACTTGCATACATACGTAAAAAAGAACTCATATTTAGGCTAGGTTGTTTAACGAAATTAAAAATTCTTCAATTTTTCAAGTCAATTTTAACGTTCTGTAAAAGTTCGGTTCGAATTCTATTCAAGTTCTGTAATTATTTCAGTTTTATGATGCAACTGGCATTTACTGATAAAAAAACAGAACTTACACAGAAAGTGAAAATGAACTTTAAAAAATTGTTAAATTATTCAGTATCGTGTATTTATATATATTTTGTCCTTTTGTCTGGATACGAAAAAATATTATATTTACATATTTTTTATTTAGTAAATTAAATTGCATCAAAAACCTAAATAATTGTCCAACTACCCATTCCGGTAGGTACCGGCGCATCTCCTTACAAAATTCCGGCAATGGTTTTGCTTTTTTCATCATATTTGCAATACTACCGAGATAAGTAGGTACCTACCCTGAATTAATAACATAATTTGTACTGGCCGGTTAATATCCACCCTACTGAAGGGAATCTATGGACACGTATTTTCTTGTTTTTTTTGGAAAATTTTATAGGTTTTTCGGAGACCCTGAAATTTTTTACACGGAAAGGACACAAAATTTTGGTGTTAAAAGTTGCCTTATATTGCCGGGTACCGAATTTTTCAAAAACATCTAACCGGGGATCGTTTTTTCGGCTGCAATGCCGTTTTCCGAAAAACAACAACCCAAACCGCTGAGAGATCCGTTTTGTTTTGACATCTCGGATAACTGACCTGTCTCAACATTCTCTCTAGTATTTTCCATTGCATCGAAACTAAGGCCTAATTTGTGGTTTTTTTTTTTAATGCGAACCTGTCGGCGGGAACTATAACTGAGCCGAATTGGTTGATTTAATGAGTAGTTCCAGTTTTCGCCGCAAATTTATATAATTTTCGCTCTTAAAATGTGTCAGTTCAATTTTATGTGAGTTTCCTGTCTAGTCTATTTTTTTGTGAAAATCGTGAAGCTAGCGTATTTATTTAAATTCAGACGAAGCTGCCATTTCGAACGGATGAAAATAGAACTACAACAGTATTCGATAGACATTTGATTTTTTTCTAATGTGAATAATCCATACTTGTATTCCGCACCGCTAGAAGTCTCCCGTAAAGTTTTGGCAAACATATTGATAACGATGAAAAATGTTTCCCCTATCAAAAAAAAAAACAACTGCTAGTGGCTGGAAAATAATCGACTCTTCGAAGGATTGTGAACTTTGAAGCGTTCCAAAATAGCGAGCGCTAATGTCCATTCTCGCGTGTCAGCCGTTGGGACAATTTCCTTCGAACAAAATTGAACCTTGAGGTGTGCGAAACTCGAGGACCGGAGAGGTCGTTTTGGCGTGCCAGCGGCGTTTTTGCGTCGCCAAGCCAAAGTGAACCTTGAGGTTGGTGAAACGCGAGGGGCGGTGCGGTCGATTTTCCCGTCAAGCGAAAAGTGAGTTTTTTGAAAAACCAAACAATACTATATAATATATATACTAGCTTATGCCCATTGCAAATGCAACTAACGGGTTAAAACTAACTTGACTTACTTACTAACAGAAAAAATATATATTTCATAGTAAGCGGGTAGGTACCTACGGTTAAACATACAAATATATATAAAGCCGCCCACAGGGCCTAGCAGCAAAAATCTGCCATACGTTAGTATATAGAAAAATCAAATCCCCAAAGTTTCATCACAATCGGATGAACGGTTGAGCAATGCGTAATTTCGTGTTGCCAGAGCTCACTATTGTAAACAGGAACCATTGTAGGCATGCACACATTAAATCCCCAAAGTTTCATCGCAATCGCATGAACGGTTTAGCAATGCGTAATTTCATAATGCCAGAACTCACTTTTGTATACAGAAACCGTCGTGGGCATGCACACATCAAATATACAATTTTTTATCGCAATCGGATGAAAGGTTTAGCAACGCTTAGCGGTTAAACACAGAATTATGTATAAAGCCGCCCGCAGGACCTAGCAGCAAAAAGCTGCCACACTACATACACTAATTCCCGGTACATTTAGTTTTCAAACAGCTCATGCGCCACCTATTAAATTTTTTTATACAAATTTCGTGAAGCCAGAACTCACCAGTAGTTTTATACAAACCTTGTATTAACAATAACGAACACAACAAAAAAAGAATTTTTCAAATTGTTGCAGTCCTTCGGAAGTTATGAGCGTACGTACATTTTCATACAAATTTTATAATGCCAGAACTCACCAGTAGTTTTACTGCTTAAAATAAAGCGCTCTATGAATTTAATACTTTTAAAAAATATTTCGTTCAACTTCGAATAATTTCATTGTAAAATTAGAAAACTAATACGTATGCAATATAGTTGGATGATATCGAGTCATTATGTGCAGATGGGTACCTACCTAAATTCCGAGTGCAAAAAGAGTGATTAAAAAAACACATATTTAGGCTGGGGTGTTTAACAAAATTAAAAATTCTTCAATTTTTCAAGTCAATTTTAACGTTCTGTAAAAGTTCGGTTCGAATTCTATTCAAGTTCAGTAATTATTTCAGTTTTATGATGCAACTGGCATTAACTGATAAAAAAACCGAACTTTCATAGAACGTGAAAATGAACTTTAAAAAATTATTAAATTATTCAGTATCGTGGAAATAACATTACCTTAGTAAATTATATTGCATTAAAACCTAAATAATTGTCTAACTACCCATTCCGGTAGGTACCGGCGCATCTCCTTACAAAATTCCGGCAATGGTTTTGCTTTTTTCATCATATTTGCAATACTACCGAGATAAGTAGGTACCTACCCTGAATTAATAACATTTCAATTTGTACCTACTGGCCGGTAAATATCCACCCTACTGAAGTGAATCTATGGACACCAATTTTCTTGTTTTTTTTGGAAAATTTTATAGGTTTTTCGGCGACCCTGAAATTTTTTACATGGAACGGACACAAAATTTTGGTGTTAAAAGTTGCCTTATATTGCCGGGTACCGAATTTTTCAAAAACATCTAACCGGGGATCGTTTTTTCGGCTGCAATGCCGTTTCCCGAAAAACAACAACCCAAACCGCTGAGAGATCCGTTTTGTTTTGACATCTCGGATAACTGACCTGTCTCAACATTCTCTCTAGTATTTTCCATTGCATTGAAACTAAGGCCTAATTTGTGGTTTTTTTTTTTAATGCGAACCTGTCGGCGGGAACTATAACTGAGCCGAATTGGTTGATTTAATGAGTAGTTCCAGTTTTCGCCGCAAATTTATATAATTTTCGCTCTTAAAATGTGTCAGTTCAATTTTATGTGAGTTTCCTGTCTAGTCTATTTTTTTGTGAAAATCGTGAAGCTAGCGTATTTATTTAAATTCAGACGAAGCTGCCATTTCGAACGGATGAAAATAGAACTACAACAGTATTCGATAGATATTTGATTTTTTCTAATGTGAATAATCCATACTTGTATTCCGCACCGCTAGAAGTCTCCCGTAAAGTTTTGGCAAACATATTGATAACGATGAAAAATGTTTCCCCTATCAAAAAAAAAACAACTGCTAGTGGCTGGAAAATAATCGACTCTTCGAAGGATTGTGAACCTTGAAGTGTTTAAAAATACCGAGCGCTAATGTCCATTCTCGCGTGTCAGCCGTCGGGACAATTTCCTTCGAACAAAATTGAACCTTGAGGTGTGCGAAACTCGAGGATCGGAGAGGTCGTTTTGGCGTGCCAGCGGCATTTTTGCGTCGCCAAGCCAAATTAAACCTTGAGGTTGGTGAAACGCGAGGGGCGGTGAGGTCGATTTTCCCGTCAAGCGAAAAGTGAGTTTTTTGAAAAACCAAACAATACTATATAACTAGCTTATGCCTATTGCAAATGCAATTAACGGGTTAAAACTAACTTAAAAAATTCATAGTAAGCGGGTAGGTATCTACTGCCATAAAGGCATGGTAGGCATGCGCACATCAAAACCTAAAGTTTCATCGCAATCCGATAAATGGTTTAGCAACGCTTAGCGGTTATCCATACAAATGTTTATAAAGCCGCCCGCAGGGCCTAGTAGCAAAAACCTACCATATGTTAGTATATAGACACCGTTGTAGGCATGCACACATCAAATCCCCAAAGTTTCATCGCAATCGGATGAACGGTTGGGCAATGCGTAATTTCGTGTTGCCAGAGCTCACTATTGTATCCAGGAACCAGGAATCCCCCCCCTTCCTCACCAGCATCCTCTTTCCCTTTTCACTCCGCCTTCCTCACCTTCCCTCACCCCACTTCACTCCTAGGCTTCTCCGTATCGTAAACCCCCTCCCGAGTTCCCTTCCCCCCTCCCAGGCTCCCCTCCCCCCTTCCTGTTTCCACCCCCCCCCACCTGCCGCATTACATACACTAATTCCCGGTACATTTATTTTTCAAACAGCTCGCGCGCCACCTATAATTTTTTTTTACAAATTTCGTAATGCCAGAACTCACCAGTAATTTTATACTAACCTTGTACTAACAATAACGAACACAACAAAAAAAGAATTTTTCAAATTGTTGCAGTCCTTCGGAAGTTATGAGCGTACGTACATTTTCATACAAATTTTATAATGCCAGAACTCACCAGTAGTTTTACTGCTTAAAATAAAGCGCTATATGAATTTAATACTTTTAAAAAATATCCCGTTCAACTTCGAGTAATTTCATTGTAAAATTAGAAAACTAATACGTATTCAATATAGTTGGATGATACCGAGTTGTTATATGCAGATGGGTACCTACCTAAATTTTGAGTGCTGGTACTTGCATACATACGTAAAAAAAAACACATATTTAGGCTGGGTTGTTTAACGAAATTAAAAATTCTTCAATTTTTCAAGTCAATTTTAACGTTCTGTAAAAGTTCGGTTCAAATTCTATTCAAGTTCAGTTATTATTTCAGTTTTATGATGCAACTGGCATGTACTGATAAAATAACAGAACTTGAATAGAACTTACGAAGAACTTGAAAATGAACATTAAAAAAATGTTGAATAATTCAGTATCGTTGTACAACAACCTAACCTAAGTATTGCATTTAATTGTGTAGCTACGTATTCGGGTAGGTACCTCCGCATTTGTTACTAAAGTTCCGGCAATATTTGCTTTTTCATCATATTTGCAATACCACTGAAATAAGTACCTACCCTGTAGGAACATATTTAAACTGGCCAGTAAAAATCTCCACTTCTGAAATCTATGGCACGCGTTTTCCTCATTTTTTTGGCAAATGTTATATGTTTATCACATCCTCGTGAACATTTTTTCATGAGACGGACACGTAAAATTACTGTTAAAAGTTGCCTTATATTTCAGGGTACCGTATTTTCCAAAAACATCCAAGCCAGAATCGTTTTTCCGGCCGCAATGCCGTTTCCCGAAAAACAACAACCCAAACCGCTGAGAGATCCGTTTTCTTTTGACATTTCAATTTGCTGTTGAAGCGCGGGTAAATCTAGCGCTTTTGTATTAGGTACTTACCTATACTATATCATACACAGACAGATAATATTCCATAATTATATTTTTTAAACAGGCAAGACCGATGCACAAATTTGCACAATTCCTGCTTAAATTAAGGCCCTGCCGAATCACACAAATTGAAATCCGCCATTAAAAAAAAAAATTCTTCATACAAAACCTATTAGGGCTGGGTCTGCTTTTTTTTAAGGTGGTAGTGGATTTTAACGCCATCACGACTCCATCTTCAGTGTTGCAAAGTTCGAGAAAAATTATAAAATTTTAATATAGCAGCCGATTTTACAGGCTGCAAACGATTTGCATTTATCGATGAAAGTGAATTTTTCGCAAATGTCAGAAAAATGTCGAATTTGAATGCAATATTGTGAAACATTTTCAAGGGGGAGCAAAACATGTTTTGGTTTTAAAAGTTTCTAAAACTTGTATTGTTTATGTTTATTAAAAAACATCTCCGCCGGAAGGTGTACTTTTAACGCAATCTTTAATTCCGTATTGCCCCTATAAAATGTCAATTTTTCCCAAGAACTTTCTCGAAGCCGTTTAATTAATTAGAATAAATTCCTAGCAAAATCAGTTTTGTATGGGAAACTAACTTTTTTTTACTTCCCTTCTCGATCCGACGTTTTTAAAGGGGCGAACCTGTCGGCGGAAAATATAACCTAGCCGAATTGAGTGATTTTATGAGTAGTTCCAGTTTTCGCCGCAAATTTATATTATTTTTCGCTCTTAAAATGTATCAGTTCAATTTTATGTGAGTTTCCTGTCTAGTCTATTTTTTTTGTGAAAATCGTGAAGCTAGCGTATTTATTTAAATTCAGACGAAGCTGCCATTTCGAACGGATGAAAATAGAACTACAACAGTATTCGATAGACATTTGATTTTTTCTAATGTGAATAATCCATCTTGTATTCCGCACCGCTAGAAGTCTCCCGTAAAGTTTTGGCAAACATATTGATAACGATGAAAAATGTTTCCCCTAACAAAAAAGAAACAAAAGCTAGTGGCTGGAAAATAATCGACTCTTCGAAGGATTGTGAACTTTGAAGCGTTCCAAAATAGCGAGCGCTAATGTCCATTCTCGCGTGTCAGCCGAAGGGACAATTCTAGACTTCGAGCCAAAGTGAACCTTGAGGTTGGTGAAACGCGAGGGGCGGTGAGGTCGATTTTCGCATCAAGGAAAAAGTGAGTTTTTTGAAAAACCAAGCAATACTATATAATATATATACTAGCTTATGCCCGTTGCAAATGCAACTAACGGGTTAAAACTAACTTAAAAAATTCATAGTAAGCGGGTAGGTATCTACTGCCATAAAGGCATGGTAGGCATGCGCACATCAAAACCTAAAGTTTCATCGCAATCCGATAAATGGTTTAGCAACGCTTAGCGGTTATACATACAAATGTTTATAAAGCCGCCCGCAGGGCCTAGTAGCAAAAACCAACCATATGTTAGTGTATAGACACCGTTGTAGGCATGCACACATCAAATCCCCAAAGTTTCATCGCAATCGGATGAACGGTTGAGCAATGCGTAATTTCGTGTTGCCAGAGCTCACTATTGTATCCAGGAACCAGGAATCCCCCCCCCCCCCCCTTCCTCACCAGCATCCTCTTCCCCTTTCCACTCCGCCTCCCTCACCTTCCCTCACCCCACTTCACTCCTAGGCTTCTCCGTATCGTAAACCCCCTCCCGAGTTCCCCTCCCCCCCTCCCAGGCTCCCCTCCCCCCTTCCTGTTTCCACCCCCCCCCCCCCACCTGCCGCATTACATACACTAATTCCCGGTACATTTATTTTTCAAACAGCTCGCGCGCCACCTATAATTTTTTTTTACAAATTTCGTAATGCCAGAACTCACTAGTAATTTTATACAAACCTTGTACTAACAATAACGAACACAACAAAAAAAGAATTTTTCAAATTGTTGCAGTCCTTCGGAAGTTATGAGCGTACGTACATTTTCATACAAATTTTATAATGCCAGAACTCACCAGTAGTTTTACTGCTTAAAATAAAGCGCTATATGAATTTAATACTTTTAAAAAATATCCCGTTCAACTTCGAGTAATTTCATTGTAAAATTAGAAAACTAATACGTATGCAATGTAGTCGGATGATACCGAGTTGTTATATGCAGATGGGTACCTACCTAAATTTTGAGTGCTGGTACTTGCATACATACGTTAAAAAAAACACATATTTAGGCTGGGTTGTTTAACGAAATTAAAAATTCTTCAATTTTTCAAGTCAATTTTAACGTTCTGTAAAAGTTCGGTTCAAATTCTATTCAAGTTCAGTTATTATTTCAGTTTTATAATGCAACTGGCATGTACTGATAAAATAACAGAACTTGAATAGAACTTACGAAGAACTTGAAAATGAACCTTAAAAAAATGTTGAATTATTCAGTATCGTTGTACAACAACCTAACCTAAGTATTGCATTTAATTGTGTAGCTACGTATTCGGGTAGGTACCTCCGCATTTGTTACTAAAATTCCGGCAATATTTGCTTTTTCATCATATTTGCAATACCACTGAAATAAGTACCTACCCTGTAGGAACATATTTAAACTGGCCAGTAAAAATCTCCACTTCTGAAATCTATGGCACGCGTTTTCCTCATTTTTTTGGAAAATGTTATATGTTTATCATATCCTCATGAACATTTTTTCATGAGACGGACGCGTTATATTACCGTTAAAAGTTGCCTTATATTTCAGGGTACCGTATTTTCTAAAAACATCCAAGCCAGAATCGTTTTTCCGGCCGCAATGCCGTTTCCCGAAAAACAACAACCCAAACCGCTGAGAGATCCGTTTTCTTTTGACATTTTAATTTGCTGTTGAAGCGCGGGTAAATCTAGCGCTTTTGTATTAGGTACTTACCTACTATATCAAACACAGACAGATAATATTCCATAATAATATTTTTTACACAGGCAAGACCGATGCACAAAATTTGCACCAATCCTGCTTAAATTTAGGCCCTGTCGAGCTATGCAATTTGAAATCCGCCATTAAAAAAAAAAATTCTTCATACAAAACCTATTAGGGCGGGGTCTGCTTTTTTTAAGGTGGTAGTGGATTTTAACGCCATCACGACTCCATCTTCAGTGTTGCAAAGTTCGAGAAAAATTATAAAATTTTAATATACCAGCCAATTTTACAGGCTGCAAACGATTTGCATTTATCGATGAAAGTGAATTTTTCGCAAATGTCAGAAAAATGTCGAATTTGATTGCAATATTGTGAAAAATTTTCAAGGGGGAGCTAAACATGTTTTGGTTTTAAAAGTTTCTAAAACTTGTAATGTTTATATTTATTAAAAAACATCTCCGGCAGAAAGTGTTTTTTTTACGTAATCTACGATCCCGCAAAGCACGTTTAAAATGTCATTTTTTCTCAAAAACGCCGTATAATTAATAAGAATAATTTCCATAGTAAATTTCGTTTTGTATGGAAACTCGAAATTGACACGCGAAAATGCCAATTTTTTTGACCCGGCGCACCTGGTGGCCGGAAATAGAACTAAGTCCAAAGGTGAGAGATTAAGTTAGAGGTTCTAGTTTTCGCCGCAAAATTTGCCACATTTGTCGCTGTTTATTATGTTTCAGCTCGATTTATGTGAGTTTCCTGTCTAGCGATAATGGTCTCTGCGTTCGGTGAAAATCGAGGAGCGGAAAGGTCGTTTTGGCGTGCAAGGGCCGTCTTAATCGACTTTACCCGAATGTGAACCTCGAGGTTGGTGAAACTTAAGGGGCGGTGCGGTCGATTTTGGCGTGCCAGAAAAAGTGAGTTTTTTGAAAAACCAAACAATACTATATAACTAGCTTATGCCCATTGCAAATGCAACTAACGGGTTAAAACTAACTTGACTTACTAACTAACAGAAAAATAATTCATAGTAAGCGGTTAGGTACCTACGGTTAAACATACAAATATATATAAAGCCGCCCACAGGGCCTAGCAGCAAAAATCTGCCATCCGTTAGTATATAGACACCATTGTAGGCATGCACACATCAAATCCCCAAAGTTTCATCGCAATCGGATGAACGGTTTAGCAATGCGTAATTTCATGATGCCAGAGCTCACTTTTGTATACAAAAACCGTCGTGGGCATTCACACATCAAATCTACAAATTTTCATCGCAATCGGATGAATGGTTTAGCAACGCTTAGCGGTTAAACACACAACTATGTATAAAGCCGCCCGCAGGACCTAGCAGCAAAAACCTGCCATACGTTAGTAAATAAACACCATTGTAGACATGCACACGTCAAATCCCCAAAGTTTCATCGCAATCGGATGAATGGTTTAGCAATGCGTAATTTCATGATGCCAGAGCTCACTTTTGTATACAGAAACCGTCGTGGGCATGCACACATCAAATCCTCAAATTTTAATCGCAATCGGATGAATGGTTTAGAAACGCTTAGCGGTTTAACATACAACCATGTATAAAGCCGTCCGCAGGACCTAGCAGCAAAAAGCTGCCACACTACATACACCAATTCCCGGTACATTTAGTTTTCAAACAGCTCGTGCGCCACCTATTAAATTTTTTTATACAAATTTCGTGAAGCCAGAACTCACCAGTAGTTTTATACAAACCTTGTATTAACAATAACGAACACAACAAAAAAAGAATTTTTCAAATTGTTGCAGTCCTTCGGAAGTTATGAGCGTACGTACATTTTCATACAAATTTTATAATGCCAGAACTCACCAGTAGTTTTACTGCTTAAAATAAAGCGCTATATGAATTTAATACTTTTAAAAAATATCCCGTTCAACTTCGAGTAATTTCATTGTAAAATTAGAAAACTAATACGTATGCAATATAGTCGGATGATACCGAGTTGTTATATGCAGATGGGTACCTACCTAAATTTTGAGTGCTGGTACTTGCATACATACGTAAAAAAAAACACATATTTAGGCTGGGTTGTTTAACGAAATTAAAAATTCTTCAATTTTTCAAGTCAATTTTAACGTTCTGTAAAAGTTCGGTTCGAATTCTATTCAAGTTCTGTAATTATTTCAGTTTTATGATGCAACTGGCATTTACTGATAAAAAAAAAACAGAACTTACACAGAACGTGAAAATGAACTTTAAAAAATTGTTAAATTATTCAGTATCGTGGAAACAACATTACCTTAGTAAAATAAATTGCATCAAAAACCTAAATAATTGTCCAACTACCTATTCCGGCAGGTACCGGCGCATTTCCTTACGAAATTCCGGCAATGTGTTTGCTTTTCTCATCATATTTGCAATACTACCGAGATAAGTAGGTACCTACCCTGAATTAATAACATTTCAATTTGTACCTACTGGCCGGTAAATATCCACCCTACTGAAGTGAATCTATGGACACCAATTTTCTTGTTTTTTTTTTGAAAATTTTATAGGTTTTTCGGCGACCCTGAAATTTTTTACATGGAACGGACACAAAATTTTGGTGTTAAAAGTTGCCTTATATTGCCGGGTACCGAATTTTTCAAAAACATCTAACCGGGGATCGTTTTTTCGGCTGCAATGCCGTTTCCCGAAAAACAACAACCCAAACCGCTGAGAGATCCGTTTTGTTTTGACATCTCGGATAACTGACCTGTCTCAACATTCTCTCTAGTATTTTCCATTGCATTGAAACTAAGGCCTAATTTGTGGGTTTTTTTTTAATGCGAACCTGTCGGCGGGAACTATAACTGAGCCGAATTGGTTTATTTAATGAGTAGTTCCAGTTTTCGCCGCAAATTTATATAATTTTCGCTCTTAAAATGTGTCAGTTCAATTTTATGTGAGTTTCCTGTCTAGTCTATTTTTTTGTGAAAATCGTGAAGCTAGCGTATTTATTTAAATTCAGACGAAGCTGCCATTTCGAACGGATGAAAATAGAACTACAACAGTATTCGATAGACATTTGATTTTTTCTAATGTGAATAATCCATACTTGTATTCCGCACCGCTAGAAGTCTCCCGTAAAGTTTTGGCAAACATATTGATAACGACGAAAAATGTTTCCCCTATCAAAAAAAAAACAACTGCTAGTGGCTGGAAAATAATCGACTCTTCGAAGGATTGTGAACTTTGAAGCGTTCCAAAACAGCGAGCGCTAATGTTTATTCTCGCGTGTCAGCCGTTGGGACAATTTCCTTCGAACAAAATTGAACCTTGACGTGTGCGAAACTCGAGGATCGGAGAGGTCGTTTTGGCGTGCCAGCGGCATTTTTGCGTCGCCAAGCCAAAGTGAACCTTGAGGTTGGTGAAACGCGAGGGGCGGTGCGGTCGATTTTCCCGTCAAGCGAAAAGTGAGTTTTTTGAAAAACCAAACAATACTATATAACTAGCTTATGCCTATTGCAAATGCAATTAACGGGTTAAAACTAACTTAAAAAATTCATAGTAAGCGGGTAGGTATCTACTGCCATAAAGGCATGGTAGGCATGCGCACATCAAAACCTAAAGTTTCATCGCAATCCGATGAATGGTTTAGCAACGCTTAGCGGTTATACATACAAATGTTTATAAAGCCGCCCGCAGGGCCTAGTAGCAAAAACCTACCATATGTTAGTATATAGACACCGTTGTAGGCATGCACACATCAGATCCCCAAAGTTTCATCGCAATCGGATGAACGGTTGAGCAATGCGTAATTTCGTGTTGCCAGAGCTCACTATTGTATCCAGGAACCAGGAAACCTCCCCCCCCCTTCCTCACCAGCATCCTCTTCCCCTTTCCACTCCGCCTCCCTCACCTTCCCTCACCCCACTTCACTCCTAGGCTTCTCCGTATCGTTAACCCCCTCCCGAGTTCCCCTCCCCCCTCCCAGGCTCCCCTCCCCCCTTTCTGTTTCCACCCCCCCCCCCACCTGCCGCATTACATACACTAATTCCCGGTACATTTATTTTTCAAACAGCTCGCGCGCCACCTATAATTTGTTTTACAAATTTCGTAATGCCAGAACTCACCAGTAATTTTATACAAACCTTGTACTAACAATAACGAACACAACAAAAAAAGAATTTTTCAAATTGTTACAGTCCTTCGGAAGTTATGAGCGTACGTACATTTTCATACAAATTTTATAATGCCAGAACTCACCAGTAGTTTTACTGCTTAAAATAAAGCGCTATATGAATTTAATACTTTTAAAAAATATCCCGTTCAACTTCGAGTAATTTCATTGTAAAATTAGAAAACTAATACGTATGCAATATAGTCGGATGATACCGAGTTGTTATATGCAGATGGGTACCTACCTAAATTTTGAGTGCTGGTACTTGCATACATACGTAAAAAAAAACACGTATTTAGGCTGGGTTGTTTAACGAAATTAAAAATTCTTCAATTTTTCAAGTCAATTTTAACGTTCTGTAAAAGTTCGGTTAAAATTCTATTCAAGTTCAGTTATTATTTCAGTTTTATGATGCAACTGGCATGTACTGATAAAATAACAGAACTTGAATAGAACTTACGAAGAACTTGAAAATGAACCTTAAAAAAATGTTGAATTATTCAGTATCGTTGTACAACAACCTAACCTAAGTATTGCATTTAATTGTGTAGCTACGTATTCGGGTAGGTACCTCCGCATTTGTTACTAAAATTCCGGCAATATTTGCTTTTTCATCATATTTGCAATACCACTGAAATAAGTACCTACCCTGTAGGAACATATTTAAACTGGCCAGTAAAAATCTCCACTTCTGAAATCTATGGCACGCGTTTTCCTCATTTTTTTGGAAAATGTTATACGTTTATCATATCCTCATGAACATTTTTTCATGAGACGGACACGTAAAATTACTGTTAAAAGTTGCCTTATATTTCAGGGTACCGTATTTTCCAAAAACATCCAAGCCAGAATCGTTTTTCCGGCCGCAATGCCGTTTCCCGAAAAACAACAACCCAAACCGCTGAGAGATCCGTTTTCTTTTGACATTTCAATTTGCTGTTGAAGCGCGGGTAAATCTAGCGCTTTTGTATTAGGTACTTACCTATACTATATCATACACAGACAGATAATATTCCATAATTATATTTTTTAAACAGGCAAGACCGATGCACAAATTTGCACCAATCCCGCGTAAATTTAGGCCCTGTCGAGCTATGCAATTTGAAATCCGCCATTAAAAAAAAAAATTCTTCATACAAAACCTATTAGGGCGGGGTCTGCTTTTTTTAAGGTGGTAGTGGCTTTTAACGCCATCACGACTCCATCTTCAGTGTTGCAAAGTTCGAGAAAAATTATAAAATTTTAATATACCAGCCGATTTTACAGGCTGCAAACGATTTGCATTTATCGATGAAAGCGAATTTTTCGCAAATGTCAGAAAAATGTCGAATTTGAATGCAATAATGTGGAACATTTTCAAGGGGAAGCTAAACATGTTTTGGTTTTAAAAGTTTCTAAAACTTGTATTGTTTATGTTTATTAAAAAACATCTCCGCCGGAAGGTGTACTTTTAACGCAATCTTTATTTCCGTAATGCCCCTATAAAATGTCAATTTTTCTAAAGAACTTTCTCGAAGCCGTTTAATTAATTAGAATAAATTCCTAGCAAAATCAGTTTTGTACGGGAAACTAACTTTTTTTTACTTCCCTTCTCGATCCGACGTTTTTAAAGGGGCGAACCTGTCGGCGGGAAATATAACCTAGCCGAATTGAGTGATTTTATGAGTAGTTCCAGTTTTCGCCGCAAATTTAAATAATTTTTCGCTCTTAAAATGTATCAGTTCAATTTTATGTGAGTTTCCTGTCTAGTCTATTTTTTTTGTGAAAATCGTGAAGCTAGCGTATTTATTTAAATTCAGACGAAGCTGCCATTTCGAACGGATGAAAATAGAACTACAACAGTATTCGATAGACATTTGATTTTTTCTAATGTGAATAATCCATACTTGTATTCCGCACCGCTAGAAGTCTCCCGTAAAGTTTTGGCAAACATATTGATAACGATGAAAAATGTTTCCCCTAACAAAAAAGAAACAAAAGCTAGTGGCTGGAAAATAATCGACTCTTCGAAGGATTGTGAACTTTGAAGCGTTCCAAAATAGCGAGCGCTAATGTCCATTCTCGCGTGTCAGCCGAAGGGACAATTCTAGACTTCGAGCCAAAGTGAACCTTGAGGTTGGTGAAACGCGAGGGGCGGTGAGGTCGATTTTCGCATCAAGGAAAAAGTGAGTTTTTTGAAAAACCAAGCAATACTATATAATATATACTAGCTTATGCCTATTGCAAATGCAATTAATGGGTTAAAACTAACTTAAAAAATTCATAGTAAGCGGGTAGGTATCTACTGCCATAAAGGCATGGTAGGCATGCGCACATCAAAACCTAAAGTTTCATCGCAATCCGATGAATGGTTTAGCAACGCTTAGCGGTTATACATACAAATGTTTATAAAGCCGCCCGCAGGGCCTAGTAGCAAAAACCTACCATATGTTAGTATATAGACACCGTTGTAGGCATGCACACATCAAATCCCCAAAGTTTCATCGCAATCGGATGAACGGTTGAGCAATGCGTAATTTCGTGTTGCCAGAGCTCACTATTGTATCCAGGAACCAGGAATCCCCCCCCCCTTCCTCACCAGCATCCTCTTCCCCTTTCCACTCCGCCTCCCTCACCTTCCCTCACCCCACTTCACTCCTAGGCTTCTCCGTATCGTAAACCCCCTCCCGAGTTCCCCTCCCCCCTCCCAGGCTCCCCTCCCCCCTTCCTGTTTCCACCCCCCCCCCCCACCTGCCGCATTATATACACTTATTCCCGGTACATTTATTTTTCAAACAGCTCGCGCGCCACCTATAATTTTTTTTTACAAATTTCGTAATGCCAGAACTCACCAGTAATTTTATACAAACCTTGTTCTAACAATAACGAACACAACAAAAAAAGAATTTTTCAAATTGTTGCAGTCCTTCGGAAGTTATGAGCGTACGTACATTTTCATACAAATTTTATAATGCCAGAACTCACCAGTAGTTTCACTGCTTAAAATAAAGCGCTATATGAATTTAATACTTTTAAAAAATATCCCGTTCAACTTCGAGTAATTTCATTGTAAAATTAGAAAACTAATACGTATGCAATATAGTCGGATGATACCGAGTTGTTATATGCAGATGGGTACCTACCTAAATTTTGAGTGCTGGTACTTGCATACATACGTAAAAAAAAAACACATATTTAGGCTGGGTTGTTTAACGAAATTAAAAATTCTTCAATTTTTCAAGTCAATTTTAACGTTCTGTAAAAGTTCGGTTCAAATTCTATTCAAGTTCAGTTATTATTTCAGTTTTATGATGCAACTGGCATGTACTGATAAAATAACAGAACTTGAATAGAACTTACGAAGAACTTGAAAATGAACCTTAAAAAAATGTTGAATTATTCAGTATCGTTGTACAACAACCTAACCTAAGTATTGCATTTAATTGTGTAGCTACGTATTCGGGTAGGTACCTCCGCATTTGTTACTAAAATTCCGGCAATATTTGCTTTTTCATCATATTTGCAATACCACTGAAATAAGAACCTACCCTGAAGGAACATATTTAAACTGGCCAGTAAAAATCTCCACTTCTGAAATCTATGGCACGCGTTTTCCTCATTTTTTTGGAAAATGTTATATGTTTATCATATCCTCATGAACATTTTTTCATGAGACGGACACGTTATATTACTGTTAAAAGTTGCCTTATATTTCAGGGTACCGTATTTTCTAAAAACATCCAAGCCAGAATCGTTTTTCCGGCCGCAATGCCGTTTCCCGAAAAACAACAACCCAAACCGCTGAGAGATCCGTTTTCTTTTGACATTTTAATTTGCTGTTGAAGCGCGGGTAAATCTAGCGCTTTTGTATTAGGTACTTACCTACTACATATATCATACACAGACAGATAATATTCCATAATAATATTTTTTACACAGGCAAGACCGATGCACAAATTTGCACCAATCCTGCTTAAATTTAGGCCCTGTCGAGCTATGCAATTTGAAATCCGCCATTAAAAAAAAAAATTCTTCATACAAAACCTATTAGGGCGGGGTCTGCTTTTTTTAAGGTGGTAGTGGATTTTAACGCCATCACGACTCCATCTTCAGTGTTGCAAAGTTCGAGAAAAATTATAAAATTTTAATATACCAGCCAATTTTACAGGCTGCAAACGATTTGCATTTATCGATGAAAGTGAATTTTTCGCAAATGTCAGAAAAATGTCGAATTTGAATGCAATATTGTGAAACATTTTCAAGGGAGAGCTACACATGTTTTGATTTTAAAAGTTTTTAAAACTTGTAATGTTTATATTTATTAAAAAACATCTCCGGCAGAAAGTGTTTTTTTTACGTAATCTACGATCCCGCAAAGCACGTTTAAAATGTCATTTTTTCTCAAAAACGCCGTACAATAAATAAGAATAAATTTCTCATTGTATGGAAATGAGTGTCTTAATTTTTCTCTGCCTTTTTTGGAGTGCAAACCTGTCGGCGGAAAATATAACTGAGGCCAAAGGTGATAGATTTAGTCAGAGGTTCTAGTTTTCGCCGCTGATTTGCGTAATTTGGCGCTGTCAATTATGTAGCGGTTCGATTTTATGTGAGTTTCCCGTGAACCGAATATGGTCTCTGCGGTCTTTGAAACTCGAGGAGCCAAGAGGTCACTTTCGGATCCATCAAAAGTCTTAATCGGTTGTACCCGAATGTGAACCTCGAGGTTGTTGAAACTTAAGGGGCGGTGCGGTCGATTTTGGCGTGCCAGAAAAAGTGAGTTTTTTGAAAAACCAAACAATAATATATAACTAGAAGTTTGCCCGTTGCAAAGCAACTAACGGGTTAAAACTAACTTGACTTACTAACAGAAAAAAAAATATTTCGTAGTAAGCGGGTAGGTACCTACGGTTAAACATACAAATATATATAAAGCCGCCCACAGGGCCTAGCAGCAAAAATCTGCCATACGTAAGTATATAGACACCATTGTAGGCATGCACACATCAAATCCCCAAAGTTTCATCGCAATCAGATGAACGGTTTAGCAATGCGTAATTTCATGATACCAGAGCTCACTTTTGTATACAGAAACCGTCGTGGGCATGCACACATCAAATATACAATTTTTTATCGCAATCGGATGAAAGGTTTAGCAACGCTTAGCGGTTAAACACAGAATTATGTATAAAGCCGCCCGCAGGACCTAGCAGCAAAAAGCTGCCACACTACATACACTAATTCCCGGTACATTTAGTTTTCAAACAGCTCATGCGTCACCTATTAATTTTTTTATACAAATTTCGTATTGCCAGAACTCACCAGTAGTTTTATACAAACCTTGTACTAACAATAACGAACACAACAAAAAAAGAATTTTTCGATTTTTTGCAGTAGTTCGGAAGATATGAGCCTACGTACATTTTGTTACGTTGCAAAGTTATAAGAATAGGTTCCTTTATTTCTGTCGCGCGGGAAATAAGTGAATCGGGTCCCAGCACAAACTTGCCGCAACGCCCTCTGCCTTCCGTACGAGAGGCCGGCCGCCAAGCACCAGCCAGTCACCAGTAGATGCCCGCCCGGCCAGCTTGCAACATCTCGCGTCGTGAATAACGCGCCGGAGAGGCAAATTCTCCCGAGTTCGAAATGTTAACTTTCCCCGGTGTTTGTCGACGTACCAAACTGGAGCTAGCTGTAAGTACCATGCTGAATCTTACCCTGTGTGCATTTTAACTTCATCGCCCCTATAAAGAACGTATAGAGAGAGAGAGAGCCTTCCGCAATTAGACAAGTTTTAGGTAGCCTAAAGTAAATCCCCTGTTACCTTGAGCTGAGGCTGGCAATTACCGTGTTAAATATTGTATTCTCAGTGAATAAAACTATTTGTGCTATGAAACATGTGTTTTGATTGAGGAGAGAGGCTCGGCGATTGTGGGAGAGCAGAGAGAGAAAGACAGCGAACCACAGGCACTCGCCTTGAGGTAAGGAGAATCGTGTTTGTGCCGAATTGAGCTACCCGACTGGCAATTTGTATGATCTTCCATCCGTAGAATTTACTCCTCGTGGCCATGCTTACACTGGCGCTTAGGCGTGGGGCCTAATTTTTTTTTCCTCTCCACGATCTCGCAGTCTCGTTCCTCAATCAACAATTGTAAACTTTATAATGTTATTATGTTTTGTCTTGTTTATTCCCAATTTGTCTAGCACATCCAACAAGAATCCCGTCGCGAACGTAACTGCGTATCATAATTTAAATTATTACGGGCCCGATTTCATCATTTACGAGTTGTCACTCGACAAAACATTATTACCGGTATTCCAACGCAAGGTGCCCAATCAAGAAAGTTGTCGCCGCGAATAATACAGTGATTACAAAGTGTCGGCCGATTAAATTTGCGATTTTCAAATACAAGTGAATAGTGGAAATGAACACAAATTTTAAAAAAAAGTTATTCAACAATTAAAATCCTGTACATGATAAACCAATTATCCGCTTGGTCCCGAAAGTGCTAAAATATTATACTGCAGCATGCTGGTCCATACTTATAGACATTTGCTGACGCCTAGGGAACAAGTGGAATAACTTCCTTCTGTCATTTGACAATTTTGGTATTTTTGACTCCTGCCGTTTGCTGAAACCGGGTAATGCTGAACCACATTCGACCGATGCAAAAAATACCTAATCCGCGTTGACGTGAATTCCTCGACAGGTGACATTACATCCTACCTTGTCAAAACGAAAGGAAATTCGCGTGTAAATACCAGAAAACTGGTGCTGCCTAAAATCAGACTATAAATAGTCACGTAAATAAAACCATGCCCCAAGACATTGTTGAATCCTCAAACAAATACTTCCACGAAAGCTTGTATAAAAAGAAACATATTTCTTTCTGTTTTCTGAAGAATTCCCCCTTCGGAAAGCTATAAAAAAAATTTAAAAACGTGTTCCCTTAAGGTGAACCTTTGTCCGATTATTTCTTATCTTCGGACTTTGCAATTTTTCAACCTTTTTTCGAAAACAACTGGATTTTTTCTTGAAAACATGTTCTCCTAAGGTGAACCCTTGTCCGATTATTTTTTATCTTCGGACTTCGCAATTTTCAACATTTTTTCGAAAACAACGGGATTTTTTCTTAAAAACGTGTTCCCCTAAGGTGAACCCTTGTCCGATTATTTCTTATCTTCGGACTTTGCAAATTTGCAACCTTTTTTCGAAAACAACGGGATTTTTTCTTGAAAACGTGTCCCCCTAAGGTGAACCCTTGTCCGATTATTTTTTATCATCGGACTTTGCAAATTTTCAACATTTTTTCGAAAACAACGGGATTTTTTCTTAAAAACGTGTTCCCCTAAGGTGAACCCTTGTCCGATTATTTCTTATCTTCGGACTTTGCAAATTTGCAACCTTTTTTCGAAAACAACGGGATTTTTTCTTAAAAACGTGTTCCCCTAAGGTGAACCCTTGTCCGATTATTTTTTACCATCGGACTTTGCAAATTTGCAACCTTTTTTCGAAAACAACGGGATTTTTTCTGAAAAACGTGTTCCCCTAAGGTGAACCCTTGTCCGATTATTTCTCATCTTCGGATTTCGAAAATTTTCGAACCTTTTTTCCAAAACACCTGGATTTTTTTTTAAAAAACACATTATCTAAGGCAAACCCCTGCCCAAATTTTCAAATAATCCAAACACTTAGAAATACGTCCCCAGTGGTCAATCCCTGGCAAAATTTCTTTCCAACTGCGGATGAAGAGTCTAGTTCTCACTTTTTCCAACGTAAGGTCACACTGACACGACCCTATACACTATGGAAGTCCCTCAAGTCACGCTGGGAATAATTCCCCACATTTCTACGTCAAGAAAGGAAGAACTACTACAGGCCCTGAGAAATAGAAATATTTCTCCCAGGAATAAATCCAAAAAATGCCTTATTCAATATGCTTCTTTCTACAACAGAAAATACATCAGGAGGTTGCAATTTCAACCCTTTTTGTTCGTCACTAATGAGCGGCCTCTCGCATACGATTGTCACTCATCAGGACACTCGAACGAAAAAACCTTTCTAGCTTTGGCACAACTATAGCCAAATTCGGGGGAAAAATATAATTCTCCCTTTGTTGTTTTGTTTCATCTTTTTGTTTGTTCCTTTTTTGGTATAAATATCTCGTCATCATCAATCATTCGCCTCTAATTGCTGCCCCAGGTGTCAAACCTTGGAAACATCGTTTTTTTTCTAAGCATGCACACCTCTACCTGAAATTGATCACTTCGGAGAAAGGAATTCCCTGTGGCTTACTGCAAGTAGTCGGAGACTACGTGCCCAAGGCTTTGTGCATCGTCACAACTTGCAGCATCATATTTTCACCTCATCGTGTCATGCCTCGTCACCCCTTCTTAAGTTTAGAAAAATCTTTTGTGTACATTAAATGTTGGGTCCTCGCCAAAGTGCATCTAACCCTAATGTTATATTTAGTTAAATTAAGTAAGCAAACCTGTGTAAACCCACGGCGTATCAGACGTTTGCTACCCGTTCTAAGTTTTTTTTTCTGTTTTTTAAGAAAATAGAATGGCGCTCAATAAAAAAAAAAAACCCATATTGCTCTAGTTTTCTCCAGAACTGGATATGACACACCATATTCTGGAAAGTATCGTTATAAAAGAGACAACTTCGACTTGTCTCTTCATTAACAATAAATTTTGTACAACATTTCAGCAACATTGAGCTACCCTTGGTCTCAACTGCTCAAACTGAAATCTTGGGTTGTCATGTTGTGACTTACACGTACAAAGTACGAGGTCCCAACAAGAAGCCAGGTCTCTAAGTGAACCACCCTGTGAATAGCCCATTCCATTATTGTAATTTTTGTAACACCAAAGTGTGTTCGTCACAGTCTGTTTAAGTAAGTAAAACCCAGATGGTCTTAAACACTCAAGTCGGACAGTTGTAAATAATTTTCCTTGTCAAGAGACAATTTTAAAAAGCGATAAGCGCATGTCTTGTATTGTTGCTACCATCGTACGTGTAAGCACAACTAAAAATTGTACCATCACTGTACTATACTCTGTGCGTAACCAAAAGGGTTTGTACCACAAAAGATCTCTTTTGCGGTACGCTTAGATGAAATTCACATTTCATCAGCACGCCAGAATTTTTTGTCCTTTAATTGTTGAAGTATAAAATCTTGGCCAGATCTTCAAATATGTTTTTACCTTTGTGCAAGTCTTTGACGTACGCTAATATGGATTTATTATGCTACGGTATTGTTGTATTAAGTACATCAGTATGTCTCGCCGTCTGTATTGAATAGGTACCTTTATATGAACGTTAACCTTTTGTTGCCATCATAGGTGAGAACCTTATAAAATCTGCCGTCATAGATGGGAATCTCAGAATATCTACTAAATGCGATACGGGGAGTCCGTTATAATTACTCTATGGTTTTTGTCAGAAATGTCATAAATACCTAGTCTTTTGTACCTCCTTTCAATACTGGGCAACCCAATTGTAATTCGTTCATTGTTATCCGTGAAGACGTTATAAAAACTTACTTGTAAATCTTTGGATTTCACATCTTGTACGCTATACGTGAAGACGTTAAAATACTCACCATGAATCGTGCGAACGAAATAATATCAAACCTTTGTGTGTGAACTACGCAATGTAGTCCACACCCCCTTTTACTCATTAACAATGCCCGTGGACTTCCTGTCACAAGAACCCAGGAACTATCTACTATCTCAAAAGGACTAATCATACGCTTCACTCATGATTATGGGGCATCGTGTCGTGGGAGTTAAGTTGATGGACACAAAAAACACCCAACTCGTTGTCTGGGAGACGAACAAAGAAAAATCCCCAGGTTTGTGAGATTTGAGCAAGGGTCTGTCATTTCTCGCAAACAAGTAGGAGAATAAAACGACCCCTAATCTTCTACCCAATACACGTAGAGGATTAGACTCTTTTATGCCAGTGTATTTTTTTGTCCTACACTACCAAAAATTATTGTAATGTACCAGGATTACTGCTGTAGACCTTGTTTCACCTCCACCCAGAGGACGAATTTCGGAAATAGCCGAGTCCTCAGCAGTTTTCTTCGTTCAAATGTTCCCAATTGCTACCCTCCCCCTTCCTCGAAATTATCCGTGAATGGGGATATATGCGTTATGCACTTGGCGTTTCGTTTGTCAAATGGGACAATCTTCATACACGGATCCTTTCAACTTCCTACTCCCTTCCCACTTGTCATAACTTAATTGTACTCAATGTTTTGTTCTTCGAAAGTAGAAAAAATGCTACCGTATAGACGTGAGCATAGGTCATGGAAGACCAGCTTCTTTCGAACAGGGTATTTTGTTATACGTACAAACCCTTACCCACGTATTCTTGGAAATGTATTTAGTAAAAAAAAAAAAAAACTGAATGGGTTATACAGAACCTTCCTAGAATACGTACCCTTGTAATATGTATTAGTCATTAGTTGCATTTAGTTAACTCTCTCCGTCTCTCTCTATACGTCAAACAAATCCAACCTTTCTCAACATGCACACCTTGTTTCTCTCCAAACCTTTTTATCATTGGTCTACTAGGCAGGTAAACTTCAAGAATTTTGTTCTAATAATAATTTTTTGCCGGATTAATAAGAAGACCAGCAGCTCTTCAACCTACCTACACCTGCGCCCTCTTCATGCTGCCTTCGCTACCGTCACGGAGGTCCCATGCCTTCAACCCCTGCGTACCAAAAGCACCCGACCGCATCTAACATAACCTAGTGTGAGTCGTGCGTGTAGTTGCGAATTGTATCATCACAGAAAACCGACGCTCAAACTAACCCGAGCATGCCAGCTCTAGGTTGGTTCCTGTTCCTGCTGCCATCGTGCAAATGCCTGTTGCCATTGTGCAAATGCTTTGTTGCCATTGTGCAAATGTTCCTGTTGCCATTGTGCAAATGTTCCTGTTGCCACTGTGCAAATGTCTGTTGCCATTGTGCAAATGTTTCTGCTACATCATGCAAATGTTTCTGCTACATCATGCAAACGTTCCTGTTGCCACTGTGCAAATGTTTCTGCTACATCATGCAAACGTTCCTGTTGCCACTGTGCAAATGTTTCTGCTACATCATGCAAACGTTCCTGTTGCCACTGTGCAAATGCCCTGCTACATCATGCAAATGTTCCTGTTGCCATTGTGCAAATGTTCCTGCTACATCACGCAAATGTTCCTGTTGCCATTGTGCAAATGCTCTGTTGCCATTGTGCAAATGCTCTGTTGCCATTGTGCAAATGTTCCTGTTGCCATTGTGCAAATGTCTGTTGCCATTGTGCAAATGTTCCTGCTACATCATGCAAATGTTCCTGTTGCCATTGTGCAAATGCTCCTGTGCCCTTGCGCAAATAACAATACCAAATATTGTTCACACAACAATCCCACTGCGTACAAAAACCAGTGTACCAACCACCAAATAACAACGGCTGTTATCTATGCAAACCACCACCTCTATAAAGGACCAACCACCAATTACGATTCCACTCTCCAGTACCTCAATGGTTTCGTACCAGCTCACCCACAGGATCCGGATGCAGCTACCCTTTTTGACCTCTGTGACAGGTAGAACTCTCTCCACAACCAAGAAGCCTCATCCTGTGTTCTCTTCTTCGTGTTTTCTTTAAGGCCCTAGTGTTCCTTGAATGTAATCTCAAACGGGCCAGGTTACTGTGACAAAGTAACCTTGTAACTTCAGTGAAACGTTCAACCATCCCAGACATCCTACGCAAACCACGTTCCGCAAACAATAGCTCACAGACCAATGATACAATTTTAGAGTTTTTTTTTTCTATCACTGCATAACCCTTGTACCTTTTTTCCAACAGGTCCTTGTTCTTCGCAACTGTATTTATGTATGTCACTGCCCTTTCATGTACATTTATAGATAATTCTTTGTTTTACCATGTATTATCTCTTTTGTTTTGGACTATAACTATTCTTCAGCTAGCAACTTTTTCTCTCTCCCTCCTTTTTCTTTTAAATGTTTTTTTTTGCACAAGTGCTGTAAGGGTAAGAGGATTTATTAGCCCAACAGCTCCATTGCCACGTCGCTTTTATTGCGGCGAGGGGGGAAGTGTTACGTTGCAAAGTTATAAGAATAGGTTCCTTTATTTCTGTCGCGCGGGAAATAAGTGAATCGGGTCCCAGCACAAACTTGCCGCAACGCCCTCTGCCTTCCGTACGAGAGGCCGGCCGCCAAGCACCAGCCAGTCACCAGTAGATGCCCGCCCGGCCAGCTTGCAACATCTCGCGTCGTGAATAACGCGCCGGAGAGGCAAATTCTCCCGAGTTCGAAATGTTAACTTTCCCCGGTGTTTGTCGACGTACCAAACTGGAGCTAGCTGTAAGTACCATGCTGAATCTTACCCTGTGTGCATTTTAACTTCATCGCCCCTATAAAGAACGTATAGAGAGAGAGAGAGCCTTCCGCAATTAGACAAGTTTTAGGTAGCCTAAAGTAAATCCCCTGTTACCTTGAGCTGAGGCTGGCAATTACCGTGTTAAATATTGTATTCTCAGTGAATAAAACTATTTGTGCTATGAAACATGTGTTTTGATTGAGGAGAGAGGCTCGGCGATTGTGGGAGAGCAGAGAGAGAAAGACAGCGAACCACAGGCACTCGCCTTGAGGTAAGGAGAATCGTGTTTGTGCCGAATTGAGCTACCCGACTGGCAATTTGTATGATCTTCCATCCGTAGAATTTACTCCTCGTGGCCATGCTTACAATTTTCATACAAATTTTATAATGCCAGAACTCACCAGTAGTTTTACTGCTTACAATAAAGCGCTCTATGAATTTAATACTTTTAAAAAATATTTCGTTCAACTTCGAATAATTTCATTGTAAAATTAGAAAACTAAAACGTATGCAATATAGTTGGATGATATCGAGTCGTTATGTGCAGATAGGTACCTACCTAAATTCCGAGTGCAAAAAGAGTGATTAAAAAAACACATATTTAGGCTGGGTTGTTTAACAAAATTAAAAATTCTTCAATTTTAACGTTCTGTAAAAGTTCGGTTCGAATTCTATTCAAGTTCTGTAATTATTTCAGTTTTATGATGCAACTGGCATTAACTGATTAAAAAACCGAACTTTCACAGAACATGAAAATGAACTTTAAAAAATTATTAAATTATTCAGTATCGTGGAAATAACATTACCTTAGTAAATTAAATTGCATTAAAACCTAAATAATTGTCCAACTACCCATTCCGGTAGGTACCGGCGCATCTCCTTACAAAATTCCGGCAATGGTTTTGCTTTTTTCATCATATTTGCAATACTACCGAGATAAGTAGGTACCTACCCTGAATTCATAACATAATTTGTACTGGCAGGTAAATATCCACCCTACTGAAGTGAATCTATGGATTTTCTTGTTTTTTTTGGAAAATTTTATAGGTTTTTCGGCGATCCTGAAATTTTTTACATGGAACGGAAACAAAATTTTGGTGTTAAAAGTTGCCTTATATTGCCGGGTACCGAATTTTTCAAAAACATCTAACCGGGGATCGTTTTTTCGGCTGCAATGCCATTTTCCAAAAAACAACAACCCAAACCGCTGAGAGATCCGTTTTGTTTTGACATCTCGGATAACTGACCTGTCTCAACATTCTCTCTAGTATTTTCCATTGCATTGAAACTAAGGCCTAATTTGTGGTTGTTTTTTTTAATGCGAACCTGTCGGCGGGAACTATAACTGAGCCGAAATGGTTGATTTAATGAGTAGTTCCAGTTTTCGCCGCAAATTTATATAATTTTCGCTCTTAAAATGTGTCAGTTCAATTTTATGTGAGTTTCCTGTCTGGTCTATTTTTTTGTGAAAATCGTGAAGCTAGCGTATTTATTTAAATTCAGACGAAGCTGCCATTTCGAACGGATGAAAATAGAACTACAACAGTATTCGATAGACATTTGATTTTTTCTAATGTGAATAATCCATACTTGTATTCCGCACCGCTAGAAGTCTCCCGTAAAGTTTTGGCAAACATATTGATAACGATGAAAAATGTTTCCCCTATCAAAAAAAAAACAACTGCTAGTGGCTGGAAAATAATCGACTCTTCGAAGGATTGTGAACTTTGAAGCGTTCCAAAACAGCGAGCGCTAATGTCCATTCTCGCGTGTCAGCCGTTGGGACAATTTCCTTCGAACAAAATTGAACCTTGAGGTGTGCGAAACTCGAGGACCGGAGAGGTCGTTTTGGCGTGCCAGCGGCATTTTTGCGTCGCCAAGCCAAAGTGAACCTTGAGGTTGGTGAAACGCGAGGGGCGGTGCGGTCGATTTTCCCGTCAAGTGAAAAGTGAGTTTTTTGAAAAACCAAACAATACTATATAATATATATATACTAGAAGTTTGCCCGTTGCAAAGCAACTAAGGGGTTAAAACTAACTTGACTTACTAACAGAAAAAAAAATATTTCGTAGTAAGCGGGTAGGTACCTACGGTTAAACATACAAATATATATAAAGCCGCCCACAGGGCCTAGCAGCAAAAATCTGCCATACGTTAGTATATAGACACCATTGTAGGCATGCACACATCAAATCCCCAAAGTTTCACCGCAATCGCATGAACGGTTTAGCAATGCGTAATTTCATGATGCCAGAGCTCACTTTTGTATACAGAAACCGTCGTGGGCATGCACACATCAAATATACAATTTTTTATCGCAATCGGATGAAAGGTTTAGCAACGCTTAGCGGTTAAACACAGAATTATGTATAAAGCCGCCCGCAGGACCTAGCAGCAAAAAGCTGAAACACTACATACACTAATTCCCGGTACATTTAGTTTTCAAACAGCTCATGCGCCACCTATTATTTTTTTTTATACAAATTTCGTGAAGCCAGAACTCACCAGTAGTTTTATACAAACCTTGTATTAACAATAACGAACACAACAAAAAAAGAATTTTTCAATTTGTTGCAGTCCTTCAGAAGTTATGAGCTTACGTACATTTTCATAAAAATTTTATAATGCCAGAACTCACCAGTAGTTTTACTGCTTAAAAAAAGCGCTATACGAATTTAATACTTTAAAAAAATATCCCGTTCAACTTCGAGTAATTTCTGTAAAAGTTCGGTTCGAATTCTATTCAAGTTCTATAGATATTTTTGTATTGTGATGCAACTGGCATTTACTGATAAAAAAATAGAACTTACACAGAACGTGAAAATGAACTTAAAAAAATTGTTAAATTATTCAGTATCGTGGAAACAACATTACCTTAGTAAATTAAATTGCATCAAGAAACCTAAATAATTGTCTATCTACCCATTCCGGTAGGTACCGGCGCTTTTCCTTAAAAAATTCCGGCAATGTTTTTGCTTTTTTCATCATATTTGCAATAGGTACTACCGAAATAAGTAGGCACCTACCCTTGAAATCAATTACATTTCAATTTGCACTTGCCGGTAAATATCTATCCTTCTGAAGTTAATCTATGGGCGTATATTGTCGTATTTTTTTTCGAAAATTGTATAGGTTTTTCGGCGACCCTGAACTTTTTTACATGGGACGGACACCTTATTTTGTTATCAAAAGATGCGTTATGTTTTCGTGTACCGTATTTTTCAAAAACATCCAAGCCGGAATCGTTTTTTGGGCCGTAATGCCGTATACCGCAAAATCAACAACCCAAACCGCTGAGAGATCCGTTTTATTAGAGTAAACATATGACATTTCGGATACTGGGCTGTCTCAACATTTGCTGTTCAAGCGCGGGTCTTTTGTATTAGGTACTTACCTACTATATCATACACAGACAGATAATATTCCATAATTATATTTTTTACACAGGCAAGACCGATGCACAAATTTGCACAATTCCTGCTTAAATTAAGGCCCTGCCGAATCACACAAATTGAAATCCGCCATTAAAAAAAAAAATTCTTCATACAAAACCTATTAGGGCGGGGTCTGCTTTTTTTAAGGTGGTAGTGGATTTTAACGCCATCACGACTCCATCTTCAGTGTATAAAATTTTAATATACCAGCCAATTTTACAGGCTGCAAACGATTTGCATTTATCGATGAAAGTGAATTTTTCGCAAATGTCAGAAAAATGTCGAATTTGAATGCAATATTGTGAAACATTTTCAAGGGAGAGCTACACATGTTTTGATTTCAAAAGTTTTTAAAACTTGTAATGTTTATATTTATTAAAAAACATCTCCGGCAGAAAGTGTTTTTTTTACGTAATCTAAGATCCCGCAAAGCACGTTTAAAATGTCATTTTTTCTCAAAAACGCCGTACAATAAATAAGAATAAATTTCTCGTTGTATGGAAATGAGTGTCTTAATTTTTCTCTGCCTTTTTTGGAGTGCAAACCTGTCGGCGGAAAATATAACCGAGGCCAAAGGTGATAGATTTAGTCAGAGGTTCTAGTTTTCGCCGCTGATTTGCGTAATTTGGCGCTGTCAATTATATAGCGGTTCGATTTTATGTGAGTTTCCCGTGAACCGAATATGGTCTCTGCGGTCTTTGAAACTCGAGGAGCCGAGAGGTCACTTTCGGATCCATCAAAAGTCTTAATCGGTTGTACCCGAATGTGAACCTCGAGGTTGGTGAAACTTAAGGGGCGGTGCGGTCGATTTTGGCGTGCCAGAAAAAGTGAGTTTTTTGAAAAACCAAACAATAATATAAGTACTAGCTTATGCCTGTTGCAAATGCAACTAACGGGTTAAAACTAACTTGACTTACTAACAGAAAAAAAAATATTTTGTAGTAAGCGGGTAGGTACCTACGGTTAAACATACAAATATATATAAAGCCGCCCACAGGGCCTAGCAGCATCTGCCATACTTTAGTATACAGACACCATTGTAGGCATGCACACATCAAATCCCCAAAGTTTCATCGCAATCGCATGAACGGTTTAGCAATGCGTAATTTCATGATGCCAGAGCTCACTTTTGTATACAAAAACCGTCGTGGGTATGCACACATCAAATCTACAAATTTTTATCGCAATCGGATGAATGGTTTAGCAACGCTTAGTGGTTAAACACACAACTATGTATAAAGCCGCCCGCAGGACCTAGCAGCAAAAACCTGCCATACGTTAGTATATAAACACCATTGTAGACATGCACACATCAAATCCCCAAAGTTTCATCGCAATCGGATGAATGGTTTAGCAATGCGTAATTTCATGATGCCAGAGCTCACTTTTGTATACAGAAACCGTCGTGGGCATGCACACATCAAATCCTCAAATTTTCATCGCAATCGGATGAATGGTTTAGAAACGCTTAGCGGTTAAACATACAACCATGTATAAAGCCGTCCGCAGGACCTAGCAGCAAAAACCTGCTATACGTAAGTATATAAACACCATTGTAGAAATGCACACATCAAATCCCCAAAGTTTCATCACAATCGGATGAACGGTTGAGCAATGCGTAATTTCGTGTTGCCAGAGCTCACTATTGTATACAGGAACCATAGAATGGTTTAGCAACGCAAAGCGGACATACATACATGCAATCATTTTTTTGAATTTTATGTTTATAGAAGATAGCTGGTACCCGGCATGCGTTGCTATGCCATTTAATAAAGAAAATATTTCTACCTGCGTGTCCTTTCTCATTTGTTCCGATCCCCTTCCCCCCCCCCACCCCCCTTCCTCACCTGCGTCCTCTTCCCCTTTCCACTCCGCCTCCCTCACCTTCCCTCACCCCACTTCACTCCTAGGCTTCTCCGTATCGTAAACCCCCTCCCGAGTTCCCCTCCCCCCTCCCAGGTCCCCCTCCCCCCCTTCCTGTTTCCACCCCCACCCAACACCCGCCGCATTACATACACTAATTCCCGGTACATTTATTTTTCAAACAGCTCGCGCGCCACCTATAATTTTTTTTTACAAATTTTGTAATGCCAGAACTCACCAGTAATTTTATACAAACCTTGTACTAACAATAACGAACACAACAAAAAAAGAATTTTTCAATTTGTTGCAGTCCTTCGGAAGTTATGAGCGTACGTACATTTTCATAAAAATTTTATAATGCCAGAACTCACCAGTAGTTTTACTGCTTAAAATAAAGCGCTATATGAATTTAATACTTTAAAAAAAATATTCCGTTCAACTTCGAGTAATTTCATTGTAAAATTAGAAAAATAATACGTATGCAATATCGTCGGATGATATCGAGTGTTTATGTGCAGGTAGGAACCTACTTATATTCTTAGTATAGGTACTTGCATACATACGTAAAAAAGAACTCATATTTAGGCTGGGTTGTTTAACGAAATTAAATTTTTTTTAATTTTTCAAGTCAATTTTAACGTTCTGTAAAAGTTCGGTTCGAATTCTATTCAAGTTCTGTAATTATTTCAGTTTTATGATGCAACTGGCATTTACTGATAAAAAAACACAACTTACACAGAACGTGAAAATGAACTTTAAAAAATTGTTAAATTATTCAGTACGTGGAAACAACATTACCTTAGTAAATTAAATTGCATCAAAAACCTAAATAATTGTCCAACTACCCATTCCGGCAGGTACCGGCGCATTTCCTTACGAAATTCCGGCAATGTTTTTGCTTTTCTCGTCATATTTGCAATACTACCGAGATAAGTAGGTACCTACCCTGAATTAATAACATTTCAATTTGGCCGGTAAATATCCACCCTACTGAAGTGAATCTATGGACACCAATTTTCTTGTTTTTTTTGGAAAATTTTATAGGTTTTTCGGCGACCCTGAAATTTTATACATGGAACTAACACAAAATTTTGGTGTTAAAAGTTGCCTAATATTGCCGGGTACCGTATTTTTCAAAAACATCCAAGCTGGAATCGTTTTTCCGGCCGCAATGCCGTTTCCCGAAAAACAACAACCCAAACCGCTGAGAGATCCGTTTTGTTTTGACATCTCGGATAACTGATAACTGACCTGTCTCAACATTCTCTCTAGTATTTTCCATTGCATTGAAACTAAGGCCTAATTTGTGGTTGTTTTTTTTAATGCGAACCTGTCGGCGGGAACTATAACTGAGCCGAAATGGTTGATTTAATGAGAAGTTCCAGTTTTTGCCGTTAATTCGTATGAGAGAATAAATCGCTAGCGACGTTAATTTTGTCTACAAAAATACTCTATTTCCGCGATTGAATTTCACCTCCTCAGTAAACGGTCTCTCAGAAACAACTGCTAGTGCCAAACGAATTCAAAGGATTGTGAACTTTAAATTGTTCCGAAATACAGAGCGCCGAGGTCCATTCTGGCTTGAGAAGAGTGGCACATTTTTTGGCTGAATTTTCCATACAAATTTCCCATACATTTTACCGGACACGGGTATTTGAGGGATAGTGAACCTAAGAGTGGGTGAAACTCAAACAGCCCGGAGGTCGTTTTGGCGTGCAAGGGCCGTCTTAAAGTTCTTCACCCGAAAGTGAACCTTGAGGTTGGTGAAACTTAAGGGGAGGTGCGGTCGATTTTCCCGTCAAGAAAAAAGTGAGTTTTTCAAAAAACCAGACATTAATATATATACTAGCTTATGCCTATTGCAAATGCAATAAACGGGTTAAAACTAACTTGACTTACTTACTAACAGAAAAAAAAAATTTCATAGTAAGCGGGTAGGTACCTACGGTTAAACATACAAATATATATAAAGCCACCCACAGGGCCTAGCAGCAAAAACCTCCCATACGTTAGTATATAGACACCATTTTAGGCATGCACACATCAAATCTTCAAAGTTTCATCGCAATCGGATGAACGGTTAAGCAATGCGTAATTTCATGATGCCAGAGCTCACTTTTGTATACAAAATCCGTCGTGGGCATGCACACATCAAATCTACAATTTTTTTATCGCAATCGGATGAATGGTTTAGCAACGCTTAGCGGTTAAACACACAATTATGTATAAAGCCGCCCGCAGGACCTAGCAGCAAAAACCTGCCGTACGTTAGTATGAAGACACCATTATAGGCATGCACACATCAAATCCCCAAAGTTTCATCCCAATAGATGAACGGCTTAGCAATGCGTAATTTCATGATGCCAGAGCTCACTTTTGTATACAGAAACCGTCGTGGGCATGCACACATCAAATCCTCAAATTTTCATCGCAATCAGATGAATGGTTTAGCAACGCTTAGCGATTAAACATACAACTATGTATAAAGCCGCCCGCAGGGCCTAGAAGCAAAAACCTGCCATACATTAGTATATAAACACCATTGTAGACGTGAACACATCAAATCCCCAAAGTTTCATCGCAATCGGATGAACGGTTTATCAATGCGTTATTTCATGATGCCAGAGCTCACTATTGTATACAGAAACCATCGCGAGCATGCGCACATCAAATCCCCAAATTTTTATTGCGATCGGATGAATGGTTTTGCCCATTGCAAAGCAACTAACGGGTTCTAACACTATGCGATTTGATGTATGAACGTGGATGATGCGAAGAGCGGGTGTTTAATTAAATATATGAAGAAAAAAACGATATGATGACATGCAGCTTTCGTAGTTTAACCTTAACATAAAAATGGAATATTCCTTATTATCCGTGAATCAAACTTCGACAACACGAACGTTCTGTATTATCCGTGAGGTGGACTAAATGCATATTTACCGAATATAATAATTATATTATATTTGTATGTCTAATTTGCAATTGAAGTTTCATCCAAGGAAAATATTATTAAATTCTTTTGCTCAGTTACAATTAGGTACTTCCAGTCGAGCGATTCTATATCTTTTGTGGGATCATTATTAGATAACGGACGTGATCTTTTTGTACATATTTTAGTTTAAATCGTTTTAAACATGAATTCTTGCAAGTATGCACAATTATTTATCCATTTAATGTACGTTGTACAAAGAAAAACCAAATAACAGCCATAAAAACCACACAAATCTGACAGGAGATCACGTTCATTATCAAATAACGATCCCACAAAAGATATCTAGTACGAAGAATAATTAATCTTTCTCATCGGAACCGCACTGTACGATCATAAGAACATCTTTCGACGAAATTTGAATTCTCGGCTGCTGGCTGGTTAACTACTCTTAATATATTCTACGTCAACTATTGTTTGTATGTTAGTGATCTGCATTTGTCCTAGAGAACGATGAGAAGTTACTGAAAGTTATCCTATCAACCCTTATCTATGCCCCATGCTAGGACTTCTGATGTTTCAATATTGGTATTGATGAACTGTTCTATTAAATTAATAACAATTTTCTTCTTGTTTTACGGATAAAGATTTGTAAAAGAATTCCTGGGAATTTATTTAATGAACTTTTTGCAATGGATGATACAGTAGAATCCAGATATAATGACCCTCAAGGGGCCAGCGATACTTTGTCATACTAATCGGACGATGCACAAAATGGCCGGCCAAAACAATTTAAGCTTGTTTTTATTATATTAATGTTATTACTACTACTATAATACGGGCATGTGCCTAGTGTGGCAGTCGAAAAACTGTCTACCTGAAAAAATATATGTTTATGAATAAAGAATAATTATTGATATGAAATATGTAATAGTATAAATTTCTTTTTAGGTAAATAAAACATTTAATACAAATTATAACTTTCTTCTTCTTCCTTGCGCTTTCCCAACTCATTGCCTAGATAGGCTGCTGGGGTCGGCTCAGGTTGGCCGTTTCTCCCAAGTATTTTGGAGCATTGAGTCATCCAGGATTTCTTTGGTCTTCCTTCGGATGACTGTCGATGAAGCTCCATAGACATTGCCTGCTTCACTGTGTGGTCTGATGGTCTCCGTCTTATGTGCCCATACCATCTAAACTGTTGTTCCTCCAGCTTTCTGTTTATGTCCGTGACACCTAAACTAACACGAATGCGTGAACTTTTAATCTTATCTTTTAGTGATACTCCTGCCGACCATCTAAGCATTCGCATTTCTGCTGGTTCGAGTTGCTTTGAGTAGGAGTTGTACATAGTCCAGCATTCAATACAAATTATAACTTTAATGGTACTTCTACATTTTACATATACTTAAGACCCCTGCCACACACAGCAATAAAATATAAAAGATCATCGCATGCTAAATAATGCTCTCCATACAATCCCTTCGGATCTGTCACATCTAAGCAGTTTATGCGCAAATCAACCATAGACAAAACATATCTTATGTCGTAACCGCTCCTGATGTGATATGTGAAAAGTTGTGCTACCTCCTCTCCTCCAAAAAACAGGAGGGGCTCATTTTAATGACGGAGCTGCCTAAACGTGCAGATGACAGTTGTCTAGTTAATAGATTCAGTACAAAGAAATGGTATTTCGTGGTGCTCCCTAATTCATCAGACCCCTTCTCCTACCATAGGAAGAAATATTTGATAGCGTCGTCTGACGATACAACACATACTCAGTCGCGGTTCAACAAATATTTGCTTGTGCTTTTATAGCTGTGTGTGTCAGGTGCATAATGTACTGTAATACAAAAAAATACAATGTACCTACATTCTGCAAATAAATATTTATTTATTTTTTCATGTTTTCCATAAAATAGTTATACACTAATATATTATGGAGAAGATTACAAAATTAAAAAGTACATGGGGGCAGTTTCCGTAGTTTTACTATGTTGTGGCGTATATCAAAAGATAGTTGCTGAACTCTTTGTAACATTGAAGATGTCAATGCAGAATTGTTAAGCGAGGTATTGATACATAGGTTTTGTAAACAAAACACTGCACTATTATATTTATTAAAATTTTAATTACTTTAATAATATTAAAAACATAAGGCACACAGTGAGGAGAATAAAGAACCACAATTCTAACTTGTAACTGCTTAAATTTGGTAAACACATGCGGGTGAGTTGAGAAACAACTAACTAACTATTACCAAATAACTCAGTCTTGGCAAACATTCATTCACATTCACACATGTTTTCTTATTATTTTGATTCTTGACATGGCCCAAGCATCTGATTCACTTAATCGTTCTATGTTTTCCTCGGGTGAGCCCAAACCATCTAAAAAAGGTCACTGCTCAGCTACAATTAAGGATTTCTCCTGGAATGCAGCTGGTTTTCGGCAGTGCCTCCATATAGATTTTTCATTCATTAGCCACATCTTTAAAATTATCATACTTAAACTCTTATTTTACTCAAAAGCAAAGTTATTTTTGATATTATTCAAAATCACTGGCACAAAATTCTCCAGTGTTCAGTTTCCATACATTTATTTGCTATTTTAGGTATTTTCAGACCTTTTTCCTGTGAAACGTGTGCTGTGACTATGTACCATTGTTTTTTATAAGTACTATCTCCCCAGTTATCCTTTTAATAGCAAGGAACCAGAATATACCCTTCTTATATGATGAATTGCAAAATACTATACCTTATTTATATATTTAAAATAATATTAGAAAAATTTCATTATATTACATTTCAACCTATTCAAAATCATGCTTTTCTTATCACAGCTGATCCTTTGGGTTATGACAAATCATGATTTGTTATAACTCAAAGAGCGCCTTGTGCGGAGATAATTTTGACATCCTTTTCCAGTAGACAAAGTAGGTGATTTCTGTAATCAATCTTTCTTTCTTCTTTTTTCTGGCGCTGTCCCAACTCATTGCCTAGGTAGGCTGTTGGGGTCGGTTCTTCTCGTTCTCAAATTAGAGTTTCTTCGGTTCTGAGTGCGTTTCTTTAAGCATTGAGTCATCTAGGAGTTCTTTGGTCTTTCTCTGGATGACTGTCGATGAATCTGCATAGACATTGCCTGCTTCACTGTGTGGTCTGATGATCTCCGTCTTACGTGCCCATACCATCTCAAACGTCGTTCCTCCAGCTTACTGTTTATGTCCATGACATACACCCAGGCTACGAAGAAATGCGTGAACTAACGTGCTGTAATCAATAATATTTTATAAGATTAGTTTTATATTTCATAGAATTTGAATATTTGCACTTCGCTCTTTGTAGCCATTGCATTAGAATGATATATTTTTCTGCGAGTTTTCTATAATTTGTGGAAAAAATTTGAAACTATTCATCAAATAAGGAACATTTCAATAATGGAAACACAGGTTTTTTTCTACAGACAGGAAAAATTAAGAAAGCATATTGCATTAATTTTATCATAAATAATAAGTTTCAATTCTGTAACTCAGAAGAAAAAGGTCGGTTGTCCAGTATTTGTGAAAATGAGTTATGTATGAGGCCTTTTTAGTTATTTCAGTATCTACACACAGGTATAAAGAATGTTGTCCTACGACAACGGAAAACAAAGTTAGGTCAACATAAAAGGTCTGGTGTATTTTGAGTATTTTTATTTTCTAATGCTATAAGGTCGGATGTCCGCTAAAAACGTTAAAAACCATAATATTAATATGTGCCTTAAGACAAATTAAAAAAAACAGGAAAAAAATTACATAAATTTAACCATGAAGAGATAACCAATAGACTAATTATTTTACTATTTCCTCTCTCCTGAACAATTTCAAAAATGTGACAACCGACCTTTTTCTTCTGAGGTACAGAATTGTATTTTCACCTTGTTGTCCTTCGTTGATGTGAGTATATTTTAGATTAAATCAATAACTTTGACAACGCCAGCCGTCACCTGGAATTTAATAATACACGGGGTCGGTTCTTCTCGTTCTCAAATTATAGTTTCTTCGGTTCGGAGTATAGCCTTCATCCATGTGTTTCTTTAAGCATTGAGTCATCTAGGAGTTCTTTGGTCTTTCTCTGGATGACTGTCGATGAAGCTACATAGACATTGCCTGCTTCACTGTGTGGTCTGATGATCTCCGTCTTACGTGCCCATACCATCTCAAATGTCGTTCCTCCAGCTTACTGTTTATGTCCATGACATACACCCAGGCTACGAAGAAATGCGTGAACTAACGTGCTGTAATCAATAATATTTTATAAGATTAGTTTTATATTTCATAGAATTTGAATATTTGCACTTCGCTCTTTGTAGCCATTGCATTAGAATGATATATTTTTCTGCGAGTTTTCTATAATTTGTGGAAAAAATTTGAAACTATTCATCAAATAAGGAACATTTCAATAATGGGAACACAGGTTTTTTTCTACAGACAGGAAAAATTAAGAAAGCATATTGCATTAATTTAATCTTTGTTTCAATTGTATTTTCACCTTGTTGTCCTTCGTTGATTTGAGTATATTTTAGATTTCATCAGTAATTTTGACAACGCCAGCCGTCACCTGGCATTTAATAATACACTGTAGTCAATGTCCAGCTCCTCAAAAACCTGTAAAAAATGGTAATTCAATGTTATGTTATAATAATAATAGGATAATTATATTTTATGTGTATTATCTAACTCGGATCATAACTGTATAAAGGTTGAAAAGTGATCTCACCTGCGCATTTGTAATCCTGTCAACACGGCGCGTCAATTTCGTCAAAAGTAACAAAGTTCAGCTTATTAAATGTCCCCATCAGGCATTTTACAGTATAACATAAATATAGCAAACCACCCACCAGGATAAATTGTATCATTGCGGCATTTTATTCCTACAGAGGAAGATTTAGGTTATATTTATTTCTAAAATAACGCGTTTCGTGACAATTTTTAAAGCTAATAGGCAAAGAAAAGTTACATAAATTTTATAATGAAGTAATATATTAGTATTATATTATTATCATACCTATTTTAATCCGCAAAATCGTATTTAAAATCACAGTCATGAATAAACAAATAATAAACGAACTAATACCAAACCAATCCATAAAAAAATTATAAAAAGTTGTCATTTTGAATATGAAGTTTAGTGATGCCATATCTCAAAAAAACATGTTTCAGGGGTAAAAAATGTTAATGCTTACTAAGAAAAAACATGGTTTTCGTAAATTTTTTTTTTATTGAGAACAAAGATATCTTAATAAATTAACTTTAATGCTTTATTTAAAAACAAAATTTTAAAATATACCTGTGAATAGCACTAAAAAATTATTTTTTTGAAAAAATAACAACTAAACACCCTAAAAATTTTTTTTTACATATTTTTTCGCTTTTGTCAAGCGTAAAGTATGTAGAACTTCATTTAAAATATTATATATTTAAAATATTATTAATTAAAATATTATTAAATATTATATATTTCAAATAATTATATGAAATAATAAATTAGTTGAAAAAAAAAGAACAAACAATATCCATGAAATGAGGTAAAAGAAATTCTACAATAATGTATTTTTTCTATTTAGTGTAGATATAGTTACAGCAGTTAAATATTCACTATATTTTAATGTATCCATATTATTTATTGACAAACTTAAAAATTTTAGTAAGAAACATTCTGAATATTAAAAAACAACATTCCAAAATTAGGCATTCCAAAACCAAGCATATAGCAACATTATACGAATACTGTCGTTATGTTGATTCCTCCTTTTTCAAGAAAATCGTGAAGCGAGCGTATTTATTTAAATTCAGACGAAGCTGCCATTTCGAACGGATGAAAATAGAACTACAAAAGTATTCGATAGATATTTGATTTTTTCTTATGTGAATAATCCATACTTGTATTCCGCACCGCTAGATGTCTCCCGTAAAGTTTTGGCAAACATATTGAAATGTTTCCCCTATCAAAAAAAAAAACAACTGCTAGTGGCTGGAAAATAATCGACTCTTCGAAGGATTGTGAACCTTGAAGTGTTTTAAAATACCGAGCGCTAATGTCCATTCTCGCGTGTCAGCCGTCGGGACAATTTCCTTCGAACAAAATTGAACCTTGAGGTGTGCGAAACTCGAGGATCGGAGAGGTCGTTTTGGCGTGCCAGCGGCGTTTTTGCGTCGCCAAGCCAAATTAAACCTTGAGGTTGGTGAAACGCGAGGGGCGGTGAGGTCGATTTTCCCGTCAAGCGAAAAGTGAGTTTTTTGAAAAACCAAACAATACTATATAATATAATATATATATATATATATATATATATATGAAAATTTTAATATACAATATATAGAGACTAGGCCCCCTGATGTGAGAGAGCGCTGGCGCAGGAATCAGAATTATGATTAGCAGGGGGCCTAGTCTCTATCTTTTATTAACGTCTGTTAGCGCGATAATTACGTCACAAACACGTATTTTGACAGTTACGCTAATTTTGGTAGTCTCTATCAAGAACCTTAACAGATTTTAAATTTGCTGGGGGCCTAGTCCCTATCTTTTACGTTAACTAACAGTCTGTTAAGCTTAACATGGTGATTAGAGCAAAGTTGTCGCAACTTGCTAAAATTGGTAGTCCGTAACTTTTCTGTTAAGATTTAGTTTATTTTATCGTCGCGAGGCGTCGGACCGATAGCGCGACGTCAAACTCTATGCAGAAATGTTAATTGTCTATGAATTATTTCTGACAGATTGTCGAAGACTCAACTGTTTTCGCTTTTGAAGTTTTAAGTTTACGTATTTTAAGAAACAACGATGACCGTAAGTTATGCAAAGACATTAATACTGGACGCGGGGTAGAAATCTCAAAGTGGGAAGCCAAACACAATACGATTGTAGCTGTCTCTATTCCTAGTACTTTAGTACTAAACTGCTACGCGTCGAGTGAGGTCGTGTCTTACCAGTAAGTAAATTGTATTGCAAAGCGCTGCTGCGTGATGAGAAAATGCTTCAATTAAGATGAAGCCATACTAAATAATGCAAAATCATACAAAATCGTATGTTTTAGTTTTGAAAATTTGACCGCTTAGAAGTATTTTAGATGCTTCAATTAAATACTGCGTGTAGAACATTCTTTGGCCCTTAAAAATATCTGTCATTTTTTTTTAATAAGTCTTTTAATAAGCTTAGAAAAAAATAAAGTATTAGGTCTATAAAAAACATTTTTAACTGAAAACTCTCCTACTTATAAACACTTTTTCGGATATGGTTTTATTGCATAATGTGGCAAATTCAGTTTCTTATATAATTATCGCGAAAAAAAATTATATTTACGCCCGAACCTCACAAAATAAAATATAATATGCATTTTCGCGTTGGTATTTTTGACATCACGGCGACAATACGGCAGTCGACGAATTTGTTATATCAAAGTGAACCTTATACCGTCCACCGAAGAACGACTGGCAGCCGCCCCCCTGTCTTCCGTCATTACTCCTCCGAACGGAGCGGAGAGCAGTCGTGTTATGCTCCGCGCCGCTTATTTTCGTGAAATCAATTTAAAAATTCCGTTTTATTGCAATAAACAATGCAAAAAAAAAGGAATTAATGTTTTTTACAGGCCTTTACGAAATCAACATGTAAAAAAAAAATCTCAAATATCTTTTCCAACCTTTCCAAAAGCTTTTTCTCAAGTATTTTTAAACTCCTCCCATAAAAGGGCGTGAATTCCGATTTCGATTTTTTCCTGTACTAGTGGATCGCCTTAAGGGTATTCTCCAATGACGTTATATTATAAATAGACTCGCCATAGTCTCACATACTCACAATATAATGTGGAAAGCAAGCAACACTCTTTTGTTTTCAGCGGTTTTCAAATATAATTTCTAAATTCAAAACTTTATTCCCGTGTGATAAAGATAGACAATCAAAGAATTTACGTGTGTGAATGTCATAGATATACTATAGTAGGGCGGCTTATTAATTTCTTCGCCGAATACTGCTTTCACATCACGGGTGTGACTGAGATAACAAGATACTCTCACTCGGTTACACAATGGACAGGGAAGGGTAAAGAATACAATGACGTATTATTATAAAATTAACTGTCATAATTATAATAATGAGTAATTTGCGTGTACTTGCTAATGAAGTGTTATTCCTTCGCCTTTACGACTATTTGCCGTGTAATTTAAGCATTTTCTCATCACACAGGAGCGCATTTTGGCGCTTTGCAATGAAATTTACTTACTGGTAAGACACGACCTCACTCGACGCGTAGCAGTTTAGTACTAAAGTACTAGGAATAGAGACAGCTACAATCGTATTGTGTTTGGCTTCCCACTTTGAGATTTCTACCCCGCGTCCAGTATTAATGTCTTTGGTATTCTCAAAATATTTTTAGAAACTTTACGCCGATAGATGGTGCTATTTTCAATATCGTCTAATAAAACACTTTTAACACGTTATGCTTTTTAATATTGAGATGAATTATTGGTTCGCGAACGTATATTAGTAATATTAATCTATATTTAAAAAAAAATTGGTACCTATAATTACATAATCGTAGAGAACGGGTGAAAAATACACAATTTCATTGCAAAAAAAATATGCACAAAAGACATTTTCCACAGCTCCGCGCGCGTTGGTAAAGAACATTTTTATTTACCCAACCAAAAAACATTCGCGAAAAAGATGTATTTCAAAAATTTTACGATGTCTCGCATGCGTGGAAGAGAGACGCGAGATAGAGGTTTGTTGTATTCAGTAAATTAAATCAACGCCTGGGAAGATTGAATAAATTTATAAAAGGAACCGGCTGGGAACAACGGCATGTGTGGCGGGAGCTGGTGTTAACTGGATCTTTTTTTAGAGGCCGCCTTTGCTAAACGGGCATATTCATGACAAGCGATGTAGGTACATACCTCTCGGTTGCTTGCTCGTTAATATTTCGTGAATAAGTCAAAAAGTTACATTTAATTCTTACATTTATATGGGGTGCATTTATCAAACCAACGAAGTGGTTAGAATTGCCAGATGGAGAAACAAATTTGTCGTGTGCTCAAGTCAGGATACGATGGCTTCACATAACAACAAAACAATGCATAATAATATAGTATATGCCTATGTGGTGTGATTTGGTGTCAGCTCGCTGAGATAATTTTTCGCAAAAAACGGCGCAATCAAGCGAATTAATTATTTGGGAACAGTCAGTCGGAATAATAGAAGAGATGTGTATGAATGTGAATAATCGCATTCTTCACATTCTCTTTCAACTCTTAGTTGTGACCCATCCTCTCAGCGAGAAAACGGGGATAGATAATTAGTAAAAATTACACAATTACTACAGAATGTAATAATTACTGCAGAATAAAATAATTTAATTATTAAAATTAAAATAGTACTTAATTAAAATATTTTTTAGTAAATAAAATATTTATTATTAATTAAAATATTTATTATTTAATTAAAATTTTATATAAATTACTACAGAATGTACCTAGAAAATGTGGATATAGAGCGAATTAATGAAGAAAGTACCTAGGTAGTATAAGAAGAATATATGAATTGTTCTTTAGGAATTGCTTTGTATATACTGTATATTCTTTGTTTCACATTATCTAATCAATTTTGTAAGGACTCGTAAGGAACACTATATAATTAATTTTAAGCTTATTATAATTAAGCGCATTTTTGACAAATCTAATACGCCTAAATTTTGAATGAGAGAGCTAGGTATAATGCCAGTAGCCGAAATAACAAATGCTAATATTTTTATAGTCTGAGAATGCCAAATTCTTTTAATTTCATTTCCTAAATCTGTATATTTTCTTATTTTTTCAGAAACAGTTTTCTGAATATTACAAGAATTTGGAATAGCGACATCAATGATATAAGTTATTTTCTTAATTTTGTCATGTAAAACTATATCGGGTCTATTATGACTAATTGTTCTGTCTGTCAGAATAGTTTTATCATAATAAATTTTATAAAATTCATTTTCTAAAAATGAATTTGGTTCATATTCATAATATGGTACATTACGGCAGTCAATCAAGTTATGTTTAATTACCAAACTTTGGTGAATTATTTTTAAAACTTGATTGTGCCTAAATCTATGTTATTATTATTATAATTATTATGACGCAAATATGAATGGTAGAAGAAGTTGGGGACGCACGAGGTAGACATGGCACGATCAAATGAATCAGATACTTGAGTCGGGTCATGTCAAAAGTCAGAATAATAGAAGACCATTGATGTATATATATCAATGTAGAAGACTATGTATGAGACGATGTATGAATGTGAGTGAGGCAAATAGTGTGTGCCAAGACCGAGTTGTTTGGCGGTCCGTCCTCTCTGCCTTCCCCTGCGGAGAACCGGCGTGATGGTTAGTTAGGTAGTTACCGATAAAATATTTGTAAAAAAAATTGTAACTTAGTCTTGGATTCACTCTCTACCTTCGACCAAGTATGCTCTCTAATAATACTTTTGTTTCTTATAAAGAGCACGCCTCATTTTTATGGAATAACAATAATGCGTTGTACAAAGTCGAAAAAAGCTTCAACTTCTATCGGACAGAATGTAGGTACCCAGCTCGATCTATGCATTTTATTGTTTAGCAAGTCTCAATAACAAAATAACTAGGCGGGCGTCTAGTGATAGTTGGAGATTTTAGAAAGTTCTAAATAATTACAGTCGTTCTCACTATAATTATATAGTTAATTTGTCCTTTTTTACTGCGTGCCAAAACCGCAAATGTTCCTTGCGCCGAGTAATACTGGAACATTCATAAAAAAGCAAAACGAACATTCTATCAGAATAACAAATCGCGCCACGCAAATTGACATTTTTACTACAAATATACTGACCACTTTAACACCATAGGAATGGGTTGAAAGCGTGCACGTGAAACGTATGGCTCGCATATAGGTTTGTCTCCTTCTAACGCAGATTAGGGCATTTTGGCTGGCAGTTTTTGCACAAAATAATTAGTTTTGTTAATTTAATTACTGGGTTATTATAAGTGATAGAACTGTGAAATTTTCGTTCGCGAATATTTCATTATGAGTATTATTTTTCGACATTAAAATAAATAAAATATTATCTGTAGTTTTCAAATGTGGTTGAAAAATAGATTGTATGGGAATGGTCACATCTGTTTCACCTTAAGGGGTCTCCACACGGTACTGCCGCAGCACCAACTGCCGCAGAACTGTAGTCAAAAGCGCCAGCCGTATTGTTATTACAATAACAATACGGCTGGCGCTTTTGACTACAGACTATACGATTTTTAGTCAGTTCTGCGGCAGTTGGTACTGCGGCAGTACCGTGTGGAGACCCCTTAAAAAATAGTCGAAAACGGCAAATAGTCGAAAAGGAGACAGCGCAAATTGACAAAAGCATAACAGGGACAACCTACTAACAGTAAGTCGGTTCACACAGCGTCCCGCATTCGTTTTATTCCATTGGGAAAGATGGGGTAAAACGTACAAAGGGTAACGCGTTCATTAATTTAATAATGTCGTTGATGAAAATTGTAAATAGTAACGGTCCTAGGTGTTATTAATCTGTATAGATTTGTATAATCATTTGAACCTATAACCTGTACTGTATAATAAAATATGTACTTAAAAATACTACTATAATAGTACCAATATTGTATTACTAATGAAAACTCATATAATAAATATAAAAATATTTGCCCGTGTGTCACGTTTTACCCGCCTTTACCCTTCCCTGTCATATTGTGTAACCGAAAAAGAGTATCTTGTTATCTCAGTCACACCCATAGGTCACACCCGTGATGTGACAGTAGTATTCGGCGAAGAAACTAATAAGCCGCCCTACTATGAATCTATGACATTCACTCCCATACATTCTTTGATTGTCTGTCTTTATCACACAGGAATGAACTTTTGAATTTAGAAATTATACTGAAAACCGCTGAAAACAAAAGAGTGTTGCTTGCTTTCCACATTATATTGTGAGTGTGTGAGACTATGGCGAGTCTATTTATAATATAACGTCATTGAAGTTATGTAATTTTTTTTATTTTTTTTTTTATTTTTTTATTTTTTTATTTTTTTTTTTTTAATAATTATTTATTATAATTATTTATTATTTATTACTTTTGTTTTGCATTTGTTTACATTAATAAATATATTTTGTAAGAGATCGTGAGCTTTCCAAAAAGTAATTAATATAAAAGTACATTGTAACCTCAAATTCACTTAGATCCATAGACATATGAAGATCCCAAAACACCGCCATATGCCGCTACACTTTAAATATGCATACATTTTGAAACAAAACATAATAACCATCGGTTTCAGTCGTGATAATTTTTGCATAGAGTTTGACGTTACGCTATCGGTCCGACGGAAAAATTTGCATTTAAAATACGATTTTCATTCAAAGTTAAAAATTGACCTTTTGACATTTGCGAAGTTTCGTTTCAAACTAAATACGCATGAATGACTTAATTTACCTAATCTAAGGAACCTAATAACCTATTTTGTGTACGTAAATAGTTGTTTTCTTGTAGTAGTTGTTGAAATGAAGTGTGGTTTCCATAATCTGTGCAGCGTTTTCACAAATTAATGTATGTTTATCACGGTTCCATGTCAACTCAGAATGAAACCAACTCATAATAACTCCGAACCACCTCAGAAAGGTCATTAAAAGCTATGAAAATATAATTTTAAAATAGCCGGTAACCCTAACCTATTCAACCAATGTTTTTATAATTTTTTTTATTATCACTCTCAATGACCTTTCTGAGGTGCTTCTGAGTTGGTTTCATTCCGACCTGTCCGGTCACCGTTTATCACTAACCTCATTTGCATGTTGATAATTGACTACATTCAGAGTTATTTAATGTGTAATAATAATTATTTTACAGACCATTAAAAAAAGGGCGTCAAGTGCGCAAATGGACTACTTGGTGGACTGGCTCGGTGACAGGCCGGCAATGGCGTCGGAAAGGTTTGAGGGGATAATAATAATAATAATAATAATGATTTATTGTTTTCCTTTCTTTACAAACATCTAAAGATAATGATATCCTCACTGGGATTTCCCGTGCTGAGGATTTCATTTACATATTATAATTTAATTATAAGAAATTAATATGAATTTGTTATAAACATATAGGTATCATGTAGTATTTTGTTAAATAATTAAAAATTAAATAAAATTGTGTGTTTTTTTTTTTTAATTCAGTTCAGTAGATTCGGTTTTAGTCTGTATTTGATATCAGTATATTTTCTATTTCTGTTCTCCCTATATTTAGTATCCAGCTTTTTATTTGAGATTTAAATGTTGTACTGTTGAGGTTTTTAAGTGAGAGTGGTATTTTATTGTAAAGTTTAATACCATAATACAAGAAGCTTTTTTGCCCAAATGTTGTGTTAGTAGTTACTTGTTGGATATGTTTTTGACCATGAGATCTAGTGTTTCTAATGTACGTGTAAGTTGTCATTTCTTGGGTTTTGTACTTTTTTTTTTTTTATTTATTTATTTATTTATTATAGATACAAAGGAAAGTACAAATTACATATTTGGAAGCTTTGCCTGTCCAACTAGGAAAGTTTCCCGTTCCAGGACAGACAAATTGACGGTATAGTTCATATTATTCCAAGAAATGTACATAAATACATAACAAAAACAACAAAAAAAAAACAAAAAATTTCATTTTTCTCTGAAAGTAAGTAATTGATAAGTGTAAACCACTTATGAATGTAAATGAGTATAGTTTTAGAATACAGTTGTTTAATTGACATGATGTTAAGATTGTTGAATATTTCATCAGTGCTAGTTCTTACAGGAACTTTCAGTATAATTTTCATTATGGATTTTTGAGTTTTAATTAGTGGATTTAGTATGTTTTTATTTGCACTGCCCCATCCGATAATACCGTATTCTAACAGTGATTGGCAGAGAGCCATGTAAATCTTGATTAAGTCTTTTTTAATGAGGACATTCCTGATAGTTTTGAAAAAATAACATAGTTTTTTAATTTTATTATTTAAATAGGTAATGTGTTCGGTCCATTTTAAGTTTTGGTCAATTTTTAGACCCAGATAAGTTATATGGTCAACGTTTTCTAATGAAGGACAATTACAATGCTTATTTAAGTGATGCTGACTATGAATTTTCAAGTTCAGGTTTTCTTCAGAGTTTTTCTTATTTTTTATTTTGAAAGTGATGAATTTGGTTTTATTAGCATTAAGTGTAAGTGAATGGTAGTCTAGCCAATTTTTAATTCTTTTAAGTGTGTCTTCTGCTTTCTTAAATGTTTCTGCCCAATTTTTCCCATTTATTAGGAGAACAGTATCATCCGCAAAACTGATGATTTCTCCGTCACATTCTATGTGGCATAGGTCATTAATATAAATAAGGAACAGAATCGGACCCAGAATACTTCCCTGAGGCACCCCGAATTTGACATCAATACACTCACTGGTTATGTTGTTAAGTTTCACAGTTTGCTTTATATTTCCCATGTAACTTTTAAAAAATATTAGTTCATTATCAGTAATTCCTATGTTCTCTAGTTTTTCAAAAAGATGTGAGTGATTTATTGTGTCGAACGCTTTAGAAAGGTCGAGAAATATGCCAATGCATTTTTTATGAGAGTCTAGAGAATTTTTAATATATTCAATTACTAAGGCTATGGCGTTGGATGTTCCTAAATTTTTTCTGAAGCCAAATTGTTTTGGTGATAATAGTTTATTTGATTCTAGGTAGTCGACGAGTTGAGTTTTAACTGTTATTTCTAAGATTTTAGATAATGTGTTTAGAATTGTGATTGGTCTGTAGTTATTGATATCTTTACGATTTCCTGATTTAAAGATTGGTGTAATAGTCCCTATTTTGAGTTGAGACGGAAATCTGCTTTCTGTGATAGATTTGTTTATTAGAAAGAGTATCGGTTCGGTAATTTCATCTTGTAAGAATTTTATTGTTTTCATTGTGATTTCATCACTACCAGATGAGGATGTTGATTTGAATTTAGATAACATTAGTGTTAGTTCTTGTTTAGTGATTGGTTTTAGGGCAAATTTAATCCTTTGTGGATTTGGGTGTTTGTTTATGTTCGGGTTAAAGTGTTGAGGTTTGGTTATTTTGTTTGCTAAATTCGAGCCTATGTTTGCAAAAAAGTTGTTTGTGTAGTTAATTAGTTTATGTACGTTTTTGTTGATTGAGAGTGTACCGTTATCTGTGTTGATTTCTTCCAATGGGTTTGTTTTGTTTTGATCTGTGTAGGTGATTTCTTTAATTATTTGCCAGATAAGTTTTGGATTATTATTGGATTGATCTATTTTAGATCTGTAGTAATTTTGTTTAGCCGATTTAGTAAGATTGGAGCAGATGTTTCTATAGTTTTTGTAAAATAGTTTTAAAGAAAAGTCATAAGGATTGTTTTTTACTTGCTGATGGATCTTGTCTCTTTTTCTTATACATTTAAGTAGGCCAGGTGTGATCCAAGCTTTTTTGATAATTTTATTGTGTGAATGAAACATGTGACTCCTACTACAAACATTTTATTTCTGTCTTCGATGCCCGCTTTCTACCAGTATTCCCTACTCTATAATTTGTTTCTTTCAAATCTACTTTATATTTTTGTTTACTGCGCAATGTCCCGATAATTTTATACAAATTTCATGTTTCATACATATTCATTCACATTCTATTTTATTTTATTTTATTTATTTATTTATTTAATATAAGAATATTGTACATTGTATATTATTTTTGTGTTATTTCAACCGCCATGCTAGGGATGTCCCTGTGTTATGGCGGGTGAAGTTTTCAGAAAGTAAATTATACATGTTATGGTTGTAAAGTAAAAATTTAAGTTATACAAATTAGATCAAGTTGCAAATATTTTATATCATGGTTTTTAAATGTAATAATAAATATTTTTAATAATAATAATAGTAAAATTAATAGTAATAATAATTAGGTCGATAATAAAATTCAATGTGAGTAAAAGTTGTAGAATTATTTGTTAATTTAAATAATTGATGTTAAATTATACAATTTCATTGCGAAAGAATAGTAAGAATAGTATATAATAATAATTAGGTCGATAATAAAAATTCAATGTAAGTAAAAGTTATAAAATTATTTGATAATTTAAAAAATTGTTGTTAAGTTATACAATTTAATTGCGAAAGAATAGTAATAATAATTAGGTCGATAATAAAATTCAATGTAAGTAAAAGTTATAAAATTATATGTTAATTAAAAAAAAAATGTTGTTAAATTATACAAATTAATTTGATAATAATAGTATTAAAACTTACAATTCAAGTAACAAGTTTTAAATATAATGGTTTCTAAAAGTAAGGATCCATTGTGATAAAAGTTTTTTAAAGGTGTGGGGTTGGGATTCGGTTTTTATTTTTTCAGGGAGAAGGTTAAATATTTTAGGAGCTAGGTATATGAAATGTCTTTGAGCTGACGTGGTATGTAGTGTAGGTACGTTGTAGTGTCGGTTGGTTATTGTTCTAGTGGTGTAATTATGATGTATAAGGGTTTTTTTCTTATATTTAAACATGAAGTACGTTAGGGTAGATTTTAGATGAAGTTGTCGTATGTTTAGGACATTACATTCGGTGAATAGTCGAGTGGAGGGATATGATGTAGGTCGCTTTTTGATAGCACGTAATATCGTTTTTTGGGCTTTCTGTAAGGGATCAATAAATGTATGAGCACAGCCGCCCCAAATTATGATGCCATATACTAGTAGGGATTGGCAGAGAGCATAGTAGACTGTTTTTAGTACTGTGGGAGTAAGGATTTTTCTAAGAGTTCTAAAAACATAAGACAGCTTGCGAATTCGGGGAGTTAGAGTGGCTAAGTGCTGATCCCAACGAAGATGATGATCAATTAGGACCCCCAGGTATTTTATATGGGATACTTTTTCCAAATTTGGGCAAGTACAGGAAGAGTAGGGTCTTGGACAAGAGTGAATTGTTATTTTATGGTTGTTGGTAGGTTGGGTTGCAGCAGACAGACTAAAGGTTAAGAATTTGGTTTTACCAGCATTGAGGGTGAGGAGATTGTCATCTAACCAATTCTTTACAAGGCCTATGTCGTATTGGGCTATATCGAATGCTCCTTTCCAATTTTTATGCCGAGCTATAAGCACAGTATCATCTGCAAAGGATATTAGTTTTCCCGTTATGGGTAGGTTGCAGAGTTTATTGATGTATATAAGGAATAAAATTGGGCCTAAAACACTTCCTTGTGGGACTCCGAATTGGATAGGTAAAGGGTTACTAATGGCTACGTTGTTAATTTTCACGGATTGTGATCTGCCAGTTAGGTATGAGGAGAACCAGTTAAGAGTTGAATCCCGGATGCCTATTTGAGACAATCTTTCTAGAAGTATGGGGTGGGAAACGGTGTCGAATGCTTTGGCTAAGTCTAAGAATATGGCTAGGCAGGAATCGCCTTCGTTCAGGCTGTTTGTGATGTTCTCAGTCAATTCTAAGATTGCAGATTCTGTACTAATTTTTTTTTGGAAGCCAAACTGATTGGGTGAGAGAATCTTCTGGGTTTCAAGATGGGAGATAAGTCTACTTTTAACAATTCTTTCAATAATTTTTGATAAGACACTTAGCAAAGAAATGGGTCTGTAGTTTTCGATATTTGTTTTGTCGCCACTCTTATATATTGGGATAACTGTTGCATGTTTTAGTTGGTTGGGGAAGGAGCCGCTATTGAAACTTAGATTTACAATATGTTTTAACGGTGTGGTAATAAAGTGAGCGATACTTTTTAGTATGTATGGTGAAATTTTGTCAATACCCGCTGCACTATTTGTTTTTATGGAAAGTATTGTGTCAAGAATTTCTTTAGTGGATGTGGGGGCTAGGATAAGTGAGGGATGAAGAGAGTTCTGTTGTCTTACCCGTGAAGTTAGAAGGTTTTGGGTTTTATTAGTGGCTTTAAGAATTTTGTTGGCTAAGTTCATGCCGATGTTACTAAAATAATGGTTGGCGTGATCGGCTACGGTTTTTGGGTCTTCGTGGACTTGGGTATTTTTCCCATTAATAACTAGAGATTGAATATTGAGTGAGGTTTTTTTATTTTCTGAAATGTCATTGACTACGTTCCAGATTACTTTACTGTCATAACCTGAATCTTCAATTTTTTTTTTATAATATTTTTGTTTGGTTATTATTATCAGGTTATTGCAAATGTTACGATATTTTTTGTAGAAACGTAGGACTTGGGGGTCTGGGTTAATTAGTGCTTGTTTATGAAGTCTGTCTCTTTTACGTATGCAGAAGATAAGGCCGTTCGTAATCCAAGGTTTTAGCATCTTTTTTTTTGTTGGAGGCTGTTTTGGTGGGGAAGACGCTTGATTAATGTGGGCAGTTAGTAATGCAGTAAACGTTTCAAGAGCTGTGTTTACGTTTTCAGAGAGCAGGGTAGACTCCCATTTTTCTCGTTCTATAGACTTTATCAGATGATCCATATTTACAATTTTATGAGTAGGATTAAAAGACTTAAGGGGAGGTGATTTTGAGTTGTGTAATTCTAGGATGGTTGAGTAGTGGTCTGTTACAGAAGATTCAAATACAATTGATTTAGCGGTTCGCTTTGTTCTGACCATGATGTGATCTATGCATGTCTTAGTAGTGAGTGTGACTCGGGTAGGTGTTTTGATGTATGGTATAAGGCCATGCAGACCCATTAGGTTTAGGTATTTTGTAGTATGAGGGCTAGCTTCGTTTAGGATGTCTATGTTGATATCACCAATTATGATGAGATCCTTAGTTGTGTCAACAATATTTTTTTCAAGAGAGTAGAGAAAAGATGAAACATTGTTGGACTTTGGGGAGCGATATATGGCGAAGATATTTAAGTTGTCAATTGTGATTTTGAGGCAATTTGCATGGTCAACTGTAGTTTCAGACACTGTTGGGTTTAAGTAGGATTTGACATAAACTATAACCCCATCAGATTGGGACCTGTGCCGAGTTGTATTATACACGGAGTAGTTGTTGATTAACTTCGGGATATAATTTGCATTTATCCAACACTCTGACAGAACAATTATATCAAATTCATTTCCTAAGTCTGTTAGGAGTACAAGTAAATTGTCGAAGTTTTTATTGAGGCTACGGATGTTCATTGCAAATATTTTTAGTGCTTTAGGTGTTGAGATAATTTCATTAAATGTATTTATATCGTTTGTCGTTTGAACCGTGATGTTCAGGAAGTTATCGATAGAGTTAGCTGGGTCCATTTTTAACGTCTGTGTATAGTGGGGGCTCGAATACAACAGAGGCATTGTAAGTTAAGTAGATGTATGAGGATAATGGGAAAACCGTAGCAATTAATATTTGAGATGATTTTTGCAGATGTTTAGTTGCTCTAGTGTTTAGGAAAATCACAGTTATAAAGGGAATAATTACACTTAGAAGAACTACAATCATTGGGATATTTGAATGTATTGAAAGCATGAGATTGAGCTTTTTCAGGATGGTAAGAACTAAGAAAGTTAAGCGAAGTAGAACAATTAAGAGGATTAAAGTAATCATTATAATCATGAGCATCGGGAGAGTAATAAGGATGTGTGGAGTTAAAATAAAGTTAGTAGTGAGAAGGATTTGGATTGAAGGAATATAGAGACATATAATAGGATCGTTTAAGTCATAATAAAAGGAAATTAATAAATATACCACATATAAGAGATTTAAGAGGATCAAAAATTTTAAGATAAGTAAAAAATGTGCAATAATAAAAACAATCAATATGATATAAGCAATCAAGTAGTTAGATATTATGAAATGAATTAAAATAGTTAGATTTAATTTTTGAATATCATTATTTGGTGAAGTTAAGTGGAAAAATTGATTGAAATTAGATAATTTTATTTGTTGATATAATAGTTTTGTTGAAATAATAATATAATTTAAAACAATTAAAAATATCGCATGTATCAAATTTGTAGAAATATTTGGATATTTTAGAATAGTTATATAAATGAGAATTATGGCGTAAATTAGGATAAATATTTGAAATAAGTTGATGTAGTTAATATGGTTAATAATAAAAGTAAATTGATTTATAATGTGAACAAAAGTTATTGTGAAAAAAACATAGATCGAATGTATAATATAAGTAAGCAGATTTTGTGAAGTAATTTTTTTGTGGACCGGAAGTCACATTTTTTTTATGTCCGATTCGTAGGAGATTCTAAGGATTTTGGTGTCTTCAGACTTGCGAACATAAACCTGGCCATCTTTCGTCCAAGAGAACTTGTAGTTTTTACTTTTTGCCTGTTGCTTTGTTTGTGCCAGGAGGAATTTTTTTCTTGGTGTCAGGTGGTCGGATATATAGATGGGCGTGCCCATCTGAGCATGTTGTAGTCCTAGTGAGGTAGTAGTTATTCGTCCTTTGCTTTTGATATGATCTTTGAGCTTGGCAAGGAAAAGATCGCGCATCAGTTTAGAGCTGAGTGTGATAATAATGTCTCTTGGTTTTTGTTTAGTTTCATCTGAGCCTTTCCTACCTCCCACCCGTACCACAGACGTCACATCTTCGGGTTGTAGTACAGTTTTTATGACGTTTGTGGAAAGGTTGTGGAAAACGTTTGATAAATTTTCCTGAGGAGTTTCTGGGAAGTTGCGCAGTTCTAAGATGTTTGACTTAGCCTCATACTCCTGTTGGTCGATTTTATTTTCAAGATACTCCACTGTTTTTTTAAGGCCTTGCTGTTCCTTTTTGAACATTTCTATTTCTGTTTCTATTTTTTGGTTTTGCAGTAAGGTTTGGTCGATTTTTTGTAGGATGTCATCGTATTTTTTGCTGATGAAATCTATACTTTTTTGTGTTTCTTCTTTGAATAGGTCCATTTTTGTTAGAATTTCCTTTTTCATATTATCCATTTTCTTATCTATGTGTTGAATAATTTTTTCCATATTTTTGTCTTCAAGTTCCAATGCACTTTTACCTCTAGTTGCCATGATAAATATATGTTATATTAGATTGTTTTTTTTTTAAAAATATTATTACAAAAGTTTTTTTTTTTTAATTTTATGTTTATAATTTTTTTCAATTTTTTTAATTGGAGTACATATATTTGTTTTATCTAAGTTTTAATTTTAAATTGTTTTAATTATGCGTGTGTTGTTTTATTGAATTAGTATTTATTTATTTACATATAGTGCCATCTATTGCGTACTAGCCGTATCTCGTTAGATGCGTTTTTCGTTTATTGTATAATTAATTACCGCCATCTATTGAGAGGTATTTTAATGTATATTGTTGTTTGGTTAATTTTTAAGTTAGCTATATTTTAAGGTTTGAACGCAATGTTGTTAAGTTTTAGGTTATTTAACAGGTGGTGCTATTTATTATATTATATTCTAGTTGATTTATTAAAAGAAAAAAAAATCAACGATAATAATTGGTTCGGATTGGTGTGGGATCGAACCGACGTCCTCAGAACTGCCTGGCGAGAATGATAACCACACAGCTATCCACTGGTATGAAAGTACTGTCCTTAACTTTGATAAGAATTACGTGTAGCGTATTGCCGTATTATTTGCAATGTCGCTGAACTTTAAAATGTCCGTGAAGAATTAATTATTTTTGATTATTTTTAAATAACTGCTTCTAGTTGTTCACTTATAAACACAAATTGTGTATTGTATTAGTTTCACTGAGGTATTAGACTGATTTAAGCACTATTTTATGTAATTCCGTATTGTTAGTTATTATAAGACTGTTTTGGAAAGTGACAGCTCAAGTTTCAGTTTAACTTCTTTTAGGGTTTATTGCCTATTTAATAACTTCAAATGTTTTAATTATGACACAGAGACACTACACTGGTTTACTTTTTAATTTAATAACAGTTTTCTCTGGAAAAGAGCAGATTTAATTAGGTTTTTCAGTATTTAATTGCAGAGCTGTTAATGTTATTGTGCACTAATTGACAGGTAGAGGTAAGTTTTCTAAAACGTTAACATGTTTTACACTTATTCATCTAATAAGTAATCTATGTTTATATGTAATTTCGAAGCCTCGTATGTCCTTCATAATGTATCACTCCCGCGATTATGGTATATGTCAAAAGACACTCTTACTCCAGTGAAATGATCTCATCATCTATATCCGTTTATTACCAGAACTGTGGTGGTATTAGGACCAAAACTCAGGGACTATTAATTAATGTATTATCGAATAACTACGACGTTATAGTTCTAGTTGAAACGTGGCTTGTAGCAAGTGTAAATACGGCTGAATTCATAGATTCGCGATACACGGTGTTCCGACGAGATAGGGACCGTACACATACTGGTAAGATGGACGGAGGCGGTGTACTGGTAGCAGTACGCAAAGAGCTCGCAGCTTCCCGGCTCGATGACTTGGAAAACAGTCAAATCGAACAAATCTTCGTATCTATTCCGGTAAAGTCTTCCAATCTCATCATATGTGCAGTATACATACCTCCTGTCTCGCCACCAACGTTTTATGATATTTTCTCCAAAAACCTGGAATCTGTATTCTCATCTGAACCAAATAATATGTTTTGTGTACTGGGAGATATGAATCTACCTACTCTTACTTGGTCATTTTCCGAAGGCTGCAGTCAAGGTCTCGCCTCCTCAAACACGGCTGCATCGCAAACTTTACTTCAAACAATGTCATTGATGAACTTGTTCCAATATAATTGTATACCTAACCATAATGATAAATACTTAGACCTCATATTCTACAGTCACGAAACAAATGTAACACGTAGCAATGACCCTCTGCTTTCAGAGGACAGACACCACCCAGCCCTTGAATTTGATATATCCTCCGTAATTCAACCAAAAATCAAAAACAAAAAAGAACGTAGGCGCAATTTCAGGAAAGCCGATTATGCTCAGATTAATAATGACATTAATTGTATTGATTGGTTATCCGAAACCGCAAGTTTATCAGCCGAAGAAGCAGTTGATCGATTCTATTTAAAAATAAATAATATAATTGATAAGTTTATTCCAGTATTGGCACGACGAAATGACAAATTTCCCATATGGTTCACTCCCGAACTTATTAGGCTATCACGGAAAAAAGATAAAGTCTGGCTCAAATGGAAGACATATAAAGGTCTTTCTGACTATCGTGAATTTTCCTTCTTACGTGCTAGATACAAAAAATTGACCAGTGAATCCCGAAAGTTATTTTTTGACAACATCGAAAGTTCATTGCAAAATAATATCAAAAGTTTTTGGTCATACATATCTTCATTAAAATCATCTGATGGATACCCTGCTGCTATGTCCTTCGAAGGACGCAAATCTAACGATGCCCAGGAAATTTGTAATATGTTCTCTGAATTCTTCAAGTCAACATTCGAACCCTCCTCTATCAATGACACAATTAACATCGACCAACTTGAAGCAGTTCAGGACTCTGGACTTGCGCACATTCACACCGTTGAACTAACGGAAAAAGAAGTGCAATCGAGTTTAAAATCACTAGATATTAACAAGGGTGCGGGTCACGATGGAATACCGGCGTTTTTTCTTAGATCTACTGCATCGTCATTGTGTGTGCCGCTCACCATAATATTTAATAAATGCCTGAGTGACGGGGTTTTCCCTGATAGGTGGAAGTTGGCCTATATTATACCGGTCCACAAGGGTGACTCACGTCACAGAGTGGAAAACTATAGACCAATATCCATTCTCTCGGCGATCCCTAAACTTTTGGAAAGACTTGTCCATGATAATATATATCCCCAGCTTGCCGCCAAAATTACAGAGCAACAACACGGGTTTGTAAAAGGCAAATCTACCATGAGTAATTTACTCATTTATGCAAATTTTTTATTCAATAGCATGGATCGAGGCCACCAGGTAGATGCAATATATTGCGACTTCAAAAAAGCTTTTGACAAGGTTGACCATCTTATTCTTATTCAAAAAATTATATACAACGGAATTAGGGGTAACTTATTACGTTGGTTTGTCTCGTATTTAACAAAAAGACAGCAAGCTGTATCATTACGAGGACATACTTCTAAGTGGGAACCAGTTACTTCTGGCGTGCCACAGGGGTCAATCCTGGGTCCGCTATTATTTATACTTTTTATTAACACCGTTACTAAATGTTTCATGCATTGTTTATTTCTTTTGTACGCTGATGACATAAAAATATTTGCCATTGTGAGAAATTTAAACGATTGTCTGCTCATCCAAAGCGATTTAGTAAGGTTCGAAGCATTTTGCAATGAAAACAAAATTTACCTAAGTTACAACAAATGTAAACAAATAAGCTTTACTAAAAATCACAACGCTATCATACACAATTATTGTATTGGTAACTATTTACTCGAGCGCGTTTACTGTATAAGAGATCTAGGCGTACTTTTTGATTCCAAACTACATTTCGATGCGCACATTGAGAATATTGTGAATAAAGCTTACTGCATGCTAGGATTTGTCATCAGAAACAGCCGCGAATTTCGAAAACCTGAAACCTATCTTCTTCTTTACTACACGCTGGTCCGTTCTCAACTTGAATACTGCTCCTCCATATGGACTCCACTTTACGGTATCTATAAAGACAATATTGAAAGTATTCAAAAGAAATTTTTGCAATGCCTCAATTACAGAATGAGCGCACCTAAACGGGGGTACATAAATATGCTCTCAAATTATAACGTCTCTACTCTATCTAACCGGCGAACATACCTTGACCTCATGACTCTATATAAAATCTGCAACAACGTTATTGACTGTCCTGACCTACTGAAACTAATAAACTTCAAAATACCACCCAGAGTAACAAGGCTTAACGACTTATTCCACATTAGCCGGACGCGTACAAATGCTGGTGTCAGGGATCCAATCAGAAGAATGTGCGAATTGTTTAATCGAAATCAAAACCTCAAGGATTCCGACTTATTTTTCGACACACGCAGTACTTTTAGTAGAAAATTGAAGGCTGTTTTCCTACAAAGTATAATAACTTAGACATTACTTGGCTTATAATTTTAACTAATTCTCTTTTTTTTTTTTTTAATTTCTGTATAATATTATTTTTTATCAATATATATGTTTTTGAACTTACCATCAAAATTTTTCCAAAGATAATTTGTAAACTTTTATAGGGTTATTGCGCACTTTTTTCATCTCTCTATTTGTAAAATAATTTTCTCATATTTACATACTTCTTTTCCATATTTATAAGTAAAAATATTTGTATATTTTTTTTATTTTATCTGCTGTTAATGTTAATTCGTGAGAAATAGTTTGGGTGCAGGTGAGTTCTCTAGTTATTGTTTTGTATATTATTGTTAATTGACATCTGTATCTGTATTTTCTCCTAAATAAAAAAAAAAAAAAAAAAAAAAAAAAAAAAAAAAATACGTGTAAGTTTTTATTGAAGTGTGGTTTTGTATTTTTAATTGCAAGTGTTCAATAAACATTTCCCAAGCAACTTCTATGTCTTCAGCTTTATATATTGACTCCCAGGTTTCAGTTTGTAGTGATTTTTTTATTTTTGTATAGTCTATAACACGTTTATTCCACGTTAAATTTTGAGTCGATGGTCGATTTTTCTTTGCATGAATGTTAAGAATTAAAGTGTAGTGATCAGTGATGGTGGATTGATGTATGATTGTGGAGTATTTTTTATTCGTTTTTGCCATTATGTGGTCAATGCAAGTTTGCGAGGGGATTGATTTATTCATTTTGTGATCCACTTTTGTTGGTTCCCTTATTGCGGCAGACATCCCGTGGGAGAGGAGGAGTAATTGGTACTCCTGTGTTTGTGGATGTTGCCTTCCAGTATCCAGTATATTCATGTTAATATCCCCAATAATGAACAGGTTCCTGATGTTTCGTTCTTGAAGTAGTATGGAGTCTAGTGATCCAAGAAATGGTGATAAATTTGCAGATGAAGGCGATCTGTAGATAGCGAAGATGCATGTATCTTGATCGAGTTTTATTTTCAAACAGTTTGCGTCTTGTAGTTCAATTTCTTCTATTTTGCATTCCATCTTATTTTTACAATATACAATTACTCCGTCGTTTTGATGTTTGTGAAGTTTAGTATTGAAGACTTTGTAGTTGTTGATGTTTTTATGCACATATGTTGAGGAATTTATCCAGCATTCTGTAAGGATTAATAAGTCAGGTTCTAAATTTAATTCATTTATCAGCACAGTGAAATCCTCGAAGTTTTTGTTAATACTTCGAATGTTTTGATGAATTATGTTCAGGATCGGGAACTCGTCCTTGAGTATACGGTTTAACATGCAGGTATTTGTGGTGATTATTGGTTGAGGTATCAGTTTTTCAAGTGTTTCCGTTGTGAAAGAGGCCATTATAAAGATATAGAGTAGATGGAGTGTATATAGGGGTTTTTTTTTTTTTTTAAATCATCTTAATAGGTATATCGTTGAGATGTCTTATTTCGATAACCTTTGAGTCTTTAGTTTTTCTTATAAGAATTTTTCCATCTTTAACCCAAACATATTTATATTCTTTTTCTAAGGCTCTTTGTTTGGTGTTCCAATGTAAATTTTTGTAGTACTGTGTTAATGCCGCATTTAGATAGACGTATTGGGCTCCTTCCCCGTTGAATTTTTTTATTGGGTCACTATGTTTAGCAGCTAACATGATGTGTACTTTTTTATTGTCTACAAAATTAATTGTGATTTTTTTTTGGTTGTTTGGTTTGGAAGTTGTAATTTTAAAGGTGTCCTCTGGTGATATGGTAACGCCTGCGAGCTCAGCGATCTGGCTTACAGTATGGGCTGGGGGTATGTTTTCCTGTAATTTAAGGCCGCTTATTTCAATACTGTTTAACAGGGCTGATTGTTCAATGTCTGCCAGGCGAACCTCCACCGTAGCCAATCTTTTCTCCTTTTCTGCCATTTCTTCCTTAAGTTTGTTTATGTGTTTTGGTGTATCCATGATTTGCGACAGTTTGTTTAGGATATCGTCATATTTATCGTTAATAAAGCTGTTAAAGGTTTTTATTTCTTGAAGCTCAGTTTCTATTTTTTTAAACATAACTGATTTCATTTCCTCGAATTTTGAATTGATGAATTCGAATATTGGGTCATCTTTGGTATTTTTGTTAGACCTTGTTTCCATGATTTTAGTTGGTTTGGACATAGGGCTAAATAAATGATCCAATGTGCACTAAAAAAAAAACTTTGACCGATTTACTGCGAACTGTCACTTCCACTTTATAAGTTGAATAAATTAACTTGTACAACTTAGTAAGTCACTGTTTATTACGGAATACTATCAATTTTATGTTTAAAATTATATTTACACTTTGAAAATAGGAGTGAGTAAACTTTTTACTGTATTAAAAATGTCGTAAATTATATCACTTTTTCATTGGCTTGGTTAGTTTTGATTTTGTATAACTGGAGTAAAACCGTATGGTTTTGACTACATAAAACACTTAAAAGACAGAACTAAAATACCATCAGCAATTACTGCACTTTTTTATCGTTTCTGTCACTTTTATTAAATATATTTTTTAATTTTGCGGGAGCAAACAAAAAACAGACTTGTCACTGAAGTATTATTGTTGTCGGACGTTGGACGCATCCAAAATCAAAAAGAGTGGACCGATTTGGCCGAGAGGCTTAACTCCCTCGGGTTTGGATGCTGCAAGTCTTGGGACAAGTGGCAGCATGTTTGTACATATTATAATAATGAAACAAACAGATACATTACTCTAAATAATTTATTTCACCATTTATCAATTGTTTCAGACATGGAGGGACCTCAAGACGAATATGAAGAGAAGGGCATCCAAGCTTAGAGTGGAGATGGTGAAAACTGGGGGTGGAACTTGTCCAGTTTCACCTCTTACCCCACTAGAGGATAAAGTGATGGCCATAATTGGGAGAGAGCTCATTGACGGATCACATGGAGGGGAGACTGAGATTGAGATTGTATTTTTCAGATCATATTCATGCACAAATATATTTTAATATGGATGGTGAAAACCTAATAGGCAATTTGTTACTTGTTTGCAGATAGAAACCTTGGAAAATGCTGAGGTTCGCTGGGCCAGTTGAGATTCCCTGTGTAAGTACTTACACTGGAATATCTTGGTGTGTATGGGGGAATGATGCTATGAAACGAGTAAGGGTGGGCATACATTAAGACATTGGTCGTGCAGCATGTTCAGCGCAGCGTAGTTTAGGTTTTTGTATTGTATGGAAGCAGTGGCGGACTAAGGGGGGGGGGCGGCCCGCCCCGGGCCCCCGGTCCTGGGGGGCCCCCAAACGCCTCCATGTTCCCTTGATCAAATTCTAAAGAAGGCTTTAAGGCACAACTGTAAAAAAAAATGTTATTTTTATTTCATTTTGTGATTGATGCACTTGTTAAGAATGCTCTCAACAATTTTTTTTTAAATAAATTCGAAAAATTGACGGAGATACAAAATTTTATGTGAAACCAACAATTGAAACAGTTTGTATGTTAAGTTGGATTATAATCGGTACTATATTTCACACAAAACTACATCGAGAGCCTCTAGCGGACGTTATGGTCCTTTCGATAAATTTGGAATATTTTTGGTTTCAAAAAGTTTGGCTTGTTTTCGAAAGATGTCGCTAAAAAACAAGGAAAAAAGGGAGCATAAAAACATTTTATGGCTCCATCGAAACCCGAATTGCATGTACCCGCATGTCTACCTACACATGGCAAAATTCCGACCGAGGGTAATAATTCTAGAACATATGAAAGCGTAGGTACCTATCGATATTCCAGATGGGATATGTTGTGAGGCTGAAGGACGTGGGACCTTTCTTTAAATTATCTCCAGGTGTGATGAACGTGGGAATCCATCCCTTCCACTGCGCTGCAGGGCGATGGGTCAAAAGGTCTCCCTCAAACTTTCTGTCCCGATCCGGCCCGCCACGTAGTAGGTGGACAAAATCAACAGCTTTCAAGACAAAAAAAAACTCGTAAAAAACTAACAACGGATAACGATAACATTTTATATTTCCGTCTGAAGTCATTATAATCGTTATATATTTTGGTATGTTGTGTGTTTGGTAATTGGGGTATGTGGCACACTGCCCCCAGATTCCTACCCACATATGTATATTATTTATTTATTGAAATAAAAGTAGAAGAAAACATAAACAAGAAGTGTTTAATTTAAATCACGAAAATATTCACATGTAAGGTTCGCGTAATAATATTATATTGTAATAAAATATATATATTTTTTAATTATTATTAATTGATATACATGTGCAAAATCCTCTCGCCAGTCAACACTTCTACTAGCCGATTACTAAAAATAAAAACGGACCATAAAAACATTTGATGTATTCATTGAGACCCGCATTGTATATATCTATAACCACATGTCAGTCTTTCGACTAAGGGTCGAAATAATAATAATACATTCCTACTACCTAGAACATTTGAAAGCGTATCGATATTCCAAACCTTGGTGGTTGAAGTTATTTCTAATCTTGTTACGATCCTTGGCTACGAATCCGGAAGTCACGAGTTCAAATTTCGGCGTGCGCAAGTACCTATCTACATTTTATCTGATTAATTTGTGTTATTCCGCAATATATTATTTTTAAATAATTTCGTTTAGATTACCTCTTATTGTTGGTTATCCAATAAATTTAGGAAACGAGTGTGGGTGCCGCTGCCCCGGGAACCATTAAAAATGTGTTTTAATTATCGTTGGTGGTATCATTTGTTATGTTTATATTCAACCGCAGACGTTGTCATCGTTGATTCACACACACACTCACACACACATGCAAATATAGGTGAGGAAACGCAATCACCACCAACACCTAGACAAACCTTATTCTAAAAACTCGGGTACCCCTGATAATTCACCAAACGTAGAGAATCACTTGGCGAGACATATGACATACTTATTTGAAGAAATAATCTTTTAGGGGATCAACTGTTGGGATTGACTGTCGAGGGATCAACTGTCGGGGACCAACTGTCAAAGATATCAACTGTCATGGAGCCAATAAAATAAAGCATTTGCGTTTTTTTTTTTAAATACAATTGTTGTTTAAAATTTGTCACGACTAGGACTGCACGATTTGTCAAGACTGTCAGACTGGGAAGGAAAAAGGTATGTGGGGCGGGTAGGAATCTGGGAGTCAGGTGTGACGAACGTGTGAATCCGTCCCTTCCACTGCGCTGCAAGGCGATGGGTCAAAAGGTCTCCCTCAACCTTTCTGTCCCGATCCGGCCCGCCACGTAGTAGGTGGGCAAAAGCATCCGTCACTTAAACAAACTTTACCCCAAGAACCTGGGCACCCCTGCAAAGTCACCAAACGTAGCGAACCTCTTGTTGGTTATCCAATAAATTTGGGAGGTGGGTATGGGTGCCGCTGCCCCGGGAACCATTTATTGGATAACCAACACTTATGCCATAAGTCACCCCAAGTGGTTCGCTACGTTTGGTGATTTAGCAGAGGTTCCCGGGTTCATGGTTTGTCTGGGTGTAGTTTGTCCGGGTCTTGGCGACGGATGCGTCTGCCTACCAGCTGCATGGCAGGCCAGATCAGGAGAGAATGGTTGAAGGAGGCCTTTTATCCTCTCCAGCCAGAATCTCTTGGAACATCGCCTTGGACCGCAGCGGGAGGGATGGATTCAAACGTCCTAACTCCTGGACATACTACCCCCAGATTCCTACCCAACCCACATACCTTTATCTTCCCAGAACCTCCTCCCTTCCTTTCCTACCCGCCTCCCAAATTATACCTTGACCGTTTTGAAGATTTAAAAAAAAACATTTATGTGAATACTGCACAAGAGTGCCAACTGATCCCGTCTGGAGCCAGTGAGATTGTGATATGTTGTCAATTATAATCCCCAAATTGGGGTTTGTTGTGAGGCTGAAGTACCTGACTATTCAGATCTGGTCACCAAACACGGCTAAAGCCATTTCAAGTAACGTTTCAATTCTGTTCGGTGGTCTTACACCAGGGCGATACTGGTATCTTCCACTCTGGAATATGCCGTAAATATGGTATTGGTACTCAACGCATTTGACGTAGGTACTAGAAATACATAAAATAACATTTTTTTACAACACAAACACACCACGTGGCAATCGCAAGAATTGTGTACGGTAAGGTACCTAAATGACCCTGTTGAAATACCACATTTCAGAATTCAGATTGTAATGTATGTAGACCCCATAAATACCTAGTGATAGGTCTACATAACAAAAATAAATAAAGTAGTTTTTATTTTTTTTTGTGAATACCTCATAAGGGGCTATCCTAAATTACGTCACACGAATTTTATGATTTTTTACCTCCCATAATAATATCTTAGATTCTCACCGCGTTTGATTACTGCCATCTTTTGAAATAATTTGAACAAAGCTTTTAGTTTAAAATTGTCCCGTAAGCCGAAAGATAAAACGGCGCCACACGACAGTGGGCATTTGCTAGTAATTTAAAATCCCCTATGTCATTGTTAAATTGTAGTTTAAAATTATAAAATTATCTTTAAAAAATGGAGAAAGATTTTAATATGTTGTTGTCATTTCGTTTTTTCTAATAAACTTAACCTACGTTTTGTAATTTGAATTTTAAAAAACATTGAATTTAGGGTTTATGAAAAAATTAAACCAAAACCCTATTCTTGATTTTTTTTTAAATTTACGTATGTCGGTTTAAAGAAAAACCTCCAGAGTATTTTTAAGGGTCTTCATCATTTGAAAATATTTTGTAAAACATATGGAAGAGCGGTCAGAAAAGGGTCTGATTTCTGATTTATTTTTGATAAATGCTAACCCCCTGTAAATTTTAAAAATTCGAAATATTTTTTTTTCCCAATAAAAACATTATACTTATCGTATTACGAAATAAAATTTTCGTTATTTCGAAATAATTTATCATTACATTCCGCCTTAAATTATCCTTCAGCAAAACTTTGAAAGCGTTTTATTTTTTAATGAATTTTATTTTCGTTTATTTATGGTAAATTTTCATCGTTCATAAAAGGAAGTGGCCTACACTGCCTTATCGACAATAGGGCCCTGCCAGGGCCAGCTTAAACATGTCAGAACCCCTAGGCAATGCACGTCTTGGGCCCCCTTAATCCTAGAGGCCCCCACCAAATGCGGGGCCCCTAGGCAGTTGCCCATACGTCTTATAAATAATACGGAATATAATGAATTTTATTTTTGATTTTTATGGTAAATTTTCAAGGTTCTTAAAAAATGGAAGGGGCCATTTATAAAAAAAATACCTACGTAGGGTCAAAATCATGGCCAGATTTAACGTGTCGGGGCCCCTAGACAATGCACGCCTTGGGGACCCTTTACCCTAAGGGCCCCTACCCGATGCGGAGCCCCTAGGCAGAGGTCTACACTGTCTTATGGACAAAAGGGCCCTGCCAAGGCTGGCTTAATCATGTCGAGGCCCCTAGGCAATGCACGTCTCAGGGCCCCTACCTGATGCGGGGCCCGTTGGCAGTGGCCTACACTGCCTTATGGACAATAGGGCCCTGCCAGGGCCAGCTTAAACATGGGGGGGGGGCTAGGCAATGCACGTCTTGGGGCCCCTTTACCCTAGGGGCCCCTACCCAATGCGTGGCCCCCTACGTAGTTGCCTATACGTCTTATAGTGACTGGATTTTCGAACAGTCTAAGACTTGGTGCATGGGGCATGCAAATCAGATGTATATTTTTTTCTAATGTGTTGTCAACCAGTATGAAAAACGTAGTTTTGATAAAAACGCGTTCAACGTTTTGCTGAAGGATAATTCAACACACAAACTGTTTAAAACGGTTTCACATAAAATGCTGTAACTCCGTCAATTTTACGAATTTCTTTACAATATTTGGTGAAAGCATTATTAACAAATTCATATTTAGGAAAATGAAATTAAAAAGTGATTTTTTTTTAGTGAGCTTATGCCCTTAAAATATGCTTACAACCTATCTAAGAGGTGATTTGGAGTCGGGAGGTCCCATACAAACACCATCCCATACAGATAAAATAGGAATAAATAAATACAGCCCGAACCGATAATTTACAATTTTTTAAAATAAAATTACTAATACTAATCTTTATAATGTCTATACAGTTTTAGTTCTAGTTAATATAGATAGTAATGAAATAGATAAGTAATTAAAAAGATTCAGTGGCGGACTAACGGGGAGGCGGAAGGGGCGGCCTCTGGTCCCCGAGGGCCTCCAAACGCCTCTATGTTTCCTTAATCAAATCCTAAACAAGGCTTTATGCCGCGCGCCGCTACCCGTATTACCACCGATTTCTTACATATCCTCCTTAAACATTTGAAGTTTTTAAGCTTTTAAAAAAGTATATGTTATTTTGGAAGATAATATCTATACATTTCCCATGCCAAAACGCAAATTATATGAAATTCCCTCGATAGAAAAAAATCGCAAAGTATGCTCCGAAAATTATTATAAACACGTCTGATTCAGTTATTTTACAAGTTATATGTTTGGAAAAATTCACAGTGTTTCTTTAAATGCTGTTTTAGATAGCCCCCAAGAGCTTTTCTCTCTATTTTAAACGAGTCGTGTTTTATTAACACAATTTAACAATTTTCGCTTTAATTTTAAATATTAGCAAACTCTCTCCAACATTCGTAATTACATATCTCTCCATCTTTATTAGTGTGGATACGGCGCCTTAAGGCACCAGGACACTTTAAAAAAAATCATAATTTTTTTTTTTTACATTTTTACTCTTAAATTGTTCGAAAATCCAGTGTCTATGGCACCACGTAGGGGACTTTTCATATCTGAAAAAAAGAAAAAATGTCGGACCAGCGAATTTTATATTCGATTTTTTATGGAAAATTTTCAGCGTTCTTAAAAAAATAGAAGGCGGCCCTTTATAAAAAAAAATCCCTATGTGGTGCCATAGTGACGATTTTCTAACAGTTTAAGCCGCCGCTACCCGAATTCAACGCCGCTATCTCTCTTAAACATTTGAAGTTTTTAAGCTCTTAAAATGAATTTTATTTTTGAAGATAATATCTAGACGCGTTCCACGCCGACACGCAAGTTATATGAAATTCCCTCGATGGAAAAAAATCGCAAAATTTGCTCCGAAAATTATTATAAACACGTTTGTTTCAGTTATTTTACAAGTTATAGTTGTGAAAAAATTCACAATGTATCTTTAAATGATACTTAAGACATCTTTTACTAGATTTTTAATCCATTTTAAACGAATCGTGTTTCATTAAACATTTTCACAATTTTCGCATCGATTTAATTGCTTAAATACATTCGTAATTACATATCTCTCCATCTTCTTATTTTTGAGCGCGGATGCGGTGCCTTAAGACTTGGTGCATGCAAATCGGATGTATAGTTTTTCTAGTATGTTGTCAACCATGTTGAAAAACGTATTTTCGACAAAAATGCGTTCAAAGTTTTTCTGATCCAACATCCAAAATGTTTAAAACTTTCTTGAATTTTTTTAGAATTTCCTTAAAACATGTGACAGCATTATTAACAAATGCATTTTTTAGAAAATGAAATACATAATACATTTTTTTACAGTGAGGCCTCCCAGGACCAGAGGCCCGTGTGAACTGAATAAAAATCTTGTAAAATTACATCCTTTTTATACTAGGGGGGGGGGCCTCATTCAGCTTTCCCGCCCCGGGCCTCTGACGGGCTTAGTCCGCCACTGTATGGAAGTGTACGGAGCAACATACACTGCTCGGCTTTGCGTCGAGTTGCGGCCTGGACGCAGTTTCTGCGAGACTGGGTAAAGTATTTTGTAATATAATATAAGTAGATAATTTTATTGTATGGCCATCACTTTATTTTTTTTGTCCGAATAAGAGACCCAACTGCTCCAACACCATATGGAGCCAGTGAGACTATGGCATCCCCAATTTTGGTATGTTGTGAGGTTGAGGGGAAGGAAATGTAGAAAATCTATCTGGCTATTCAGATCTAGTTTCAATTCTGAATGGTGGTCTTACCAGGGGATACTGAGAGTATTTTCCACTCGGAAATAATATTTTCAATCAAAAGCATCAAGGGTTTAATTATTTGTCCATTCCGTAGGTTCTCAACCTTATTTTGCCCACATTTTGAGAATATGTTTTTTTCTAGCGCCCCCCTACTGTTTTTACTTACCATCTGTTGTCGCGAATCCGAAACAGCTATTGTCACAATTATATTCAACACAACGGGGGAGGGCGTAATGTGATGGGATGGGTACCGGATTTTTTAAACCATTTTTTTTACCTGCCCTCGCCACACTATACCATCTCAACACCCCCTAGATTTCTCAAAAAATATATTACTGAAAATCACATTAAAATATTTCACTTTCAGTTAAGAAAAAAGCCACCGAGGTTCGCTGCACAACACCTCAGTCAGTGGAGATTCACCCGGTAACGCCTGGACCGTCTGCACTGTGTAAGTACTTACACTGAAATATATTGGTGTGTATTGGGGAATGATGCCATGAAAAGAGTAAGAATTGCATGTAACAAATATATTTATTTAAAAAATCACATAAAATATTTCACTTTCAGTTAAGGATATTATTTTTGAATTGGAGTCGCAGATCTGCGGGAGGAAAATCTATACGTACGATATATTACATTATTATTATTATTATTATTTTTTTTTTTTTTTTAAATTAGGTTTGTCAACAGTGATTTACATGAAAGCTTTCACAGATACAATTACACTGAACCATGGTTGATGCTATCACTAATTAAAGACAAACACAACATTGATAACATAATACTTACATATATATACAATCATTCACACACACACATACCATGTATTACAAAATTTTGAAACAAGTTTTTAGAACAATAATATTATAATATAAGTTTAAAGGTTTAGTTTATAAGTTTATATAACAATATAAAAAGGAGCTTTAAATCTTGTTAATAGACGATTTGAATGTTGACATTGTCAAATTAATTGAATGTTTTTTATAAGCCTCATTAAAATTACGGCACATTCTTGATAAAGCTGAGTCATACCCCAGCTTAGTTCGATATTTTTTAATATTTAACGGAACATGATTTACAAGTCGTGAACCAATTCTAGGAACATTGAACCTGATTTGATGAAGTAGAAAAGGGCAGTTTATTAAACCATTAACAATTTTGAAAAGAAAATTTAAATCTGTATTTAGTCTTCTCTGTTCAAGGGTGCGTACATTGTAGAATTTTAGTCTATCGGTGTAGTGAGGAAGTGATCGAGCTCGCTTATCGGTATACGCTAGGTGGTACATAAAATGTTTTTGAACTCGCTCTATTCGCTGAATATGAACTTTGTAGGTTGGACTCCATACAGCACTTGCGTACTCCAACACGTTGCGGGTGAAGGAATTGTACAGCGTTATTTTTGATATAGGATTTTGAAAATGTTTACTATTTCGTTTGATAAATCCTAGCATTTTCAAGGATCTAGAAATGATGTTGTCGATATGAGGTGTGAAAGTAAGTTTTTTATCAAATAATACGCCTAGGTCCCGAATGGTTGCGACTTCCTGGAGTTTAGTACCGTCGATAAAATATTGAGTTGGAATAGGATTGTGTTTACGTGTAAACGTTATGTGAACACATTTTAAAGAATTTGGAAACATTCTATTGTTGTTGCACCACTTTGAAACTCTGTTAATATCATTTTGGAGAAGTATTGAGTCTAGTGATGTATGAATAATTTTGAATATCTTACAATCATCAGCAAACAACCAAATTTCAGAATCCAAAATAACATTGCACAAGTCATTTATAAAAACAAGAAATAAGATTGGGCCCAAATGGGACCCTTGCGGCACTCCAGATGGCACTTCTAATCCTCTTGACTCATAGCCATCAAATACTACTCTTTGTATGCGGTCAGTTAGATAGGAGTAAAACCAGTTTAGCAAGGTACCATGAACACCCATTGGTTTGAGTTTACGAATTAATAATCTGTGATTTACTTTATCGAAGGCCTAACTAAAATCTGTGTAGATTGTGTCTATCTGTTGACCTCTATCGACAGCTTCGGTTAAGGTATTGACATAGCAAAGTAAATTAGAGGATGTTGATTTCTGGGAGAGAAAACCATGCTGTTTTGGAGTTATAAGATTTTTGAGATGATAATTTAGATATGGACAAATTAATTTTTCGAAATTTTTTGCAAACGAACAGAGAATAGAGATGGGTCTATAGTTTGTGACTTCGTGAAGGTCTCCGCTTTTAGGTATTGGTACAATATTAGCCTGTTTCCATCTTGTTGGGAAAATGGATGAAGACAATGATTTTCTGTAAATGATAGTCAGAGGGAGTGCGAGACTGTGTGCACATTTTTTATTAGGAGTGGCGGAATTTTGTCGGGGCCAGGGCCTTTGCTCTGGTCAAGGTTTAGCATTTCTCTTTTTACATCGTGTACACTAATGTTTATTGTGTGCAGAGAGCTGTTCGAATGGTCTATTGATTCAGATTGAGGTTGAGTCTCTTCGTTGCTTCTAATGTCATCTTTCTCATACACTGATGAAAAATGTTGAGCAAATAGTTCGCTGCTTTCCTCGCCGTTTGACGACTTTTTTTCTCAAAACGTCATGTTTTGGGGGATAGTACTTATGTTTTGTTTCTTGTGTTTGACAAATCTCCAAAAAGCTTTAACGTTATTATGATTAACCAGACACGATTCGATTTGTTCAATGTGTTTAAAGTAGCAATTACTAATGAGTTTGGAACAACGAGTGCGTAAGAGTTCGTAAGAGTTTTTATCACGTGGATTCTTATATTTTTATAGAGAATTCGAAATTTATTTTTTTCTTTTAGTAATTTAACTAAGTCTGGTGAGTACCAGATGGGATGCTGCCTGTTACGATTTACAAATTTGGTTACGCATTTCTCAATTATTTGTTTTGAATGTTTTTGAATGTTTATTTAGATGTATGCAAAAATTTGTTCATACATCTAGTAAAAAAAATATAAACAAATACAATTGATACAGTTAAATTTTTTCAAATACAATTTAAGTGGAAAAAAAAAAGATTACAAAAATAAAAATAAATTTTGAGGAAACAGATATGAGAATAATATTTGAAAGATTTTTATGAATCAAAAAACATTCTTCACATATAATGCACACATCCTACGAAAAGTGCTAAGACTTGAGGCTTCCTTTACGGCATTTGGCAGGCTGTTAAAAAGTTTTTGTCCTTTATAAAACGCGCTATTTTGTGTGCACGAAAGTTTAGTTTTGGGAAGCCTAAAGTCTCCGCGTCTTCTCGTAGGATAGTTGTGAACATTTTCGTGAAACATAATGTTACTCTTCAGATAATTTGGTAGCATATTATTTTTCAGCTTGTAAATCATTGTTAATGCATTATACGTTATATGTTGTTTTGTCGTCATCATATTTAGATTTTGTAACATAATTTTGACTCTAGTAAACATATTATATTTTAAAATCATCCTCATCCCCCTATTTTGTATAACCTGTAGTTTATTATTTTGGGCTTCGTTACATAGGAATAAAACACTAGAACAATAATTTAAATGCGGAGTTACAATAGAATTGTAAACAAGGCGTGTTGTCTTGAGATCCAAGTTATTTCTGATCCTTTTTAAGAATCCAACTTTTTTAGCAATTTTTTTTGTTATGTATTCTAAGTGTTCGTCGAATTTTAATTTATCATCCAATATTACACCCAGATATTTAATACTGCTAACCCTTTCTATGTTTTCGTTATCGATTGTTAGTATTGCCTGCTCCTTTCCACCTAGGCTATCCACAATTAAAAACTTTGTTTTCGTAACATTCAATTTTAATTTGTTTTGGTGAAGCCAAAGCGCTATATAATTTAAATCAGTTTGTATTTTTTCAATGGTTTCCTGTAAATTTTTACTGGCTATGTATAACAATGTATCATCAGCAAATAGTTTAATTGCACAATGCTTTAACACTTTGATAATATCATTCATGTATATAATGAACAACAATGGACCTAAGACGGATCCCTGCGGAACGCCTTTATTAGTACTATGTGGTTCAGATGTTTTACCACCATATTTTGTAATTTGTGTTCTTTCTGATAGGTAATCAACAAACCACTTATTTTCTTTACCATTAATTCCAATATTACTTAATTTTTTGATTAATCTATCTCTATCGATTGTTTCAAATGCCCGCTTTAAGTCTAGAAATACTGCAATAATTTTATTTTTTTTATCTCTAAAATTTTTCCACTCATCTATTACATAGTTAATAGCGGTTTCACAAGAACATTTATTTCTAAAACCAGATTGTTGTGGAACTAATATCTGCTTGGCCTCAATATATTCTGTTAATTGCTCCTTTACAATGTATTCCAGTATTTGTTCATATTTGGGTAAACAATTGATCGGCCTATAGTCGTCAAATTTTTTTGGGTTATCAATTTTCGGGATAGGAGTTATTACAGACGTCTTCCAAGTTTTGGGGAATACTCCACTATTCAAAGATTCATTGATAATTTGGACCATCGATTCGCCAATAATATTTATAGAGTCTTTGATTATATTTATTGTAATACCATCTGCAGATTCCTTCGATTTCATATTACTCAACACCCTCTTTAAGTACGGTAAGTCCACATTTTTAAACTTAAATTCTTTATCAGTGCGTATAGGCTCGTCTAGTTGGTTCTCAGGATGTTGTGGAATACTTTCGATTATAAGATCTATGCTCGAAATAAAATGCTTGTTAAATTTAGTCGCTATCTTCTCTACTTCTTCTTCAGTTCCATCTGGGAAATCAATTGACTTTACAATTTCTTTTTGTTTACCCTTTATGATTTCTTTTAGTGTTATCCAAAGTTTTCTTGGTTCATTCTTTTGTGTTTCTAATTTTTGCTTATAATAATCGCATTTATGTTGTTTAATTTGTTTGGAGTAAATATTACGAACTTTTTTATATGCATTCCATTTTTCTTCTGATGGTTCCAATTTTGCCGCTTTATATGCATTATCTCTTTGTTACTGAAGGTTGTGTAATGGTTTCGAATACCATTTATTCGTATTTTTAAACTTAACCCTTTTCATTGGCATAATTTCATTGGCATAATTATACGATACATATGAGTGTAAAATAAAGAAACCATATCGTCTACCGGCATGAAATCAGGTAAAAGTAGTGCCCAATCCAGTTCTTGTAATTCCTGATTGAATTGAACGTAATCATTCTTATTAAAATCATATTTAAGTAAGTTTTTATTCTTTAGCATTTTTGTTAATTTGAAATCAAAACTATATTCAATCTCTAAAGGTGGATGGTGTTTATCAATGCGACTTAGGATTTCTGTACTTTGCCTGACTTGTATTGTTTGTGAATTGGATAGAACGAGATCTAAGATTCTACAGTTACTATTTGCAATGCCATTGAATTGATTGAGGTTATTTAGGGCAAGAAAGTTTACAAGATGGTTACCAATGTCAGTATTATAATTTTCTGGAGATAGGGAATGAGTCTGGTTGGGTTCATTGTGGGTCATATAATATGATCAACGTATTTGTAAATATTTCAATAAATAAAATATTTATTTACCATGAGAGCATTCGTTGAGTGGTAACCTTTTCTGTTGAAATATATCTCTTCATGGACTTTCGGCTTTACTATAGCTACGTGGGTTCCGTCGATACCTACATCCAATTATTCCCGGAAACTGATACTTCTCATGAAATCTGAAATAATTACAATTTTTCATCATTAAAATAGATATAAATATTGAACTATCAATGTAGTTTTTAGAATTCAGTTTTCTTTTGGTTTTAGGACAACAACAAGCTGAGAGCGGCGTTTGCTGAGCGGGAAGGGACCCATTAGCTTGAAAACAAGTTATGTTAATGACGTATGAAGCGTACCTTAGTTATTATTATTTATTAAGTTAAAAAAATTGTACTTTTCATTATCGTTACAATCACCCTTTTTTACTTGTACCAATGTAACACTAGTAGTTGGTGCGTACGATGTACGTCAATATATAAATAACGACATCTAATGTGGAGTTCCCCTACGTTTTGATCTCTTGTCGCAAATACATTTACCATTTAGATAGTTTTTTTTACTCTATGTGCCTAGATGCCTAAATGTTTGTACTTTTCTAAAAATTTTGTTATTTTGCTTTCATGTTGACTTCTCTGCTGCTGATTCGTGAGGATCGTGACTGTTACTCTAGACGCGATGGACACTACTCAATGACTTGCGCTGCCTAGAAAGCTGCGTTTAAAGATGTTCATGACAGGCTGCTTCGACGTGTTGATTTTGCTGTTTTTTTTGTTGTTATTTTATGTAAACTGTAAACTTTATAACTTATTGTATGTATGTAAACTGTACAACTTTTGGCCTAGGTTTTTAGTGCCGAATCTCTATGTGAACGATGTTTTTTTTGTAAAATTTATGGAGGGAATTCTTTAAAGGGTTTAAAGTAAAAAAAAACCTTCATTACGACGGTGGTTTTTTTATGTGTTTTTGGGGATGTGTCATGAAATACTTTCTTGAATTTTAGCAACACCGACGTACCTTCACTGGCCCAGATTTCGGTGGGAAGGGGAGGGCAGGCAGCCGGAGGCTGGGAGAGCCCTACGCGGCTCTTCTGGTTCTATATATTATCCAATCACCCTTATAATTCCATCCTATATAATTCACCTATATAATTATACATTATCCAATCATCCCTTTTATTATATTTTAGATTCAGTAAATTACAAAGTTCACATTGGGATAAAAGGCTTTTCCTAGTAGCGTCGAGTCATAAATAAATTTGCAAGTTATTTAAAAACGACAAGAGATCTTTTCATTTGTTATAACCTTGCCTACATTTATTCTATCAATGACAACGACAGTTGTCTTGAATCGAGTCTGTGAACGAACTGTGAACACGAGACCTTGCCGATCGAGCTAGCCAGGGAGGCTTGTGTATAAAGTTGGTTTTGTAAGTATTCAAATTGAACTTGTGTTGTTATTAATTATTAATTTGCCTATAAATCAGTAATGAGGTGGTTCGATACCGTAATTACATAACAGTGTAAGAAAGATAGAGCGTATGCTAAATGAGTTAGAACCAAAGGGTACTAAGTCAGTGGTAAGTGTGTATTATAATTTAGGATATCCTGTCGTCTGAATATATGCCTTAATCCTCGGGTAAACAAGATAAGTAACAATAAAATATAATAAATTAAGACAAACGCTCTTTTAATGGCACTCCTCTCTTCCCGAGTACCGGGGAATTTTATGTGTCTGTTCATTACTTGATTTAATGCCGATACAATCGCATTAATGTGTCGGCTTACCGATTTTTGTGATAGGGATGCATGGGAATCATTTCCCACCACTTTCTGGTAAGATCCCGTGGCGAGAAACGAGAGTGTCATTAAAACCTTAAAAGTAAATAATATATTATAAGTATGTATGTGTGATGAGCAGAAATAAACGATACAAACTAAATAAATTAAACAGAATCTATGTAATGGAAAAAAGAATCTGGATAAACAAAAAATAATGTGAAATTGTAATTTCACACAATTCATGTGCTGTTAGATTGGGGATTTGCAAATATTTTGATGAAAGGGTATGAAATAATGTTGTATTCACTTTCAGCTCCAAGGGCACTCCGGTTATTCTCCTACGTACTGGTATTATTGGCCTCAGCTCCTCGCACAATGCCGTAAATAGGTCTTGTGACAATCTGTAATTAGCTATAAACAATGATGCTGGTATATTTAGAGGATTTGATTGATCCCTCAGTTGCCGTCTTCGGACACTCTCGTCCCTCCGTTCTTCCCTGAGCAACGCCCTATTGATATACCTAACCCAGGCGGAGATACATTTTGGCTGCGGCTAATGTACCTAAATAAATACACAAATTATCAATAAGATTGTAACAGACACGTACCTATTTGGTGCATATTATTATAGTAAACATACAAGAAGCAACTATTTACGTCGGAAGAGGTAAAATTTGCATCAAAAATCTATTTTTATTAAGGTGAAAATTTCCTCAATAAAACGATCTCTTCACTGCATTTGACGTTTTCGAAAGTTTCGCACAAATTACTTAAATAACTAAAACTAAGAACCTAATAAACTATTTTTGAATATAAATAGTTGTTTCTTGTAATAATTGTTGAAAGGAAGTGTATTTTTCATAATATGTGCCTAAAAGTTCGGAGGTTAGGTAAATATTTCAGTTGACGTATCTTTTAATTCACAGTACATTATATATATCACTTACCTTTTAAAGAACAAAATTCGAATTGGTAATTCTTCGGAACAAACGTCAACGGTTAATACGCACTTTTTTTGATAAAGCTTTTAGATTCTTCTTAATTACCATAAAAGACAACTATTTGCATTGGGGGAGGTTGAAAATGTTACATTTTTAATTTTAGTTACGTAAATTGAAAATTTGCTTTCACTGTCAAATCACTCTGTTTGCAATATTATTGTTATTTTAATATGTTGGTATTACTGATATTTTACATTCCATGTTACACAAACCTAGCGCTAAACTACTTGAAAACTGGGATGTTTTTCTTGCCTTGACGTGAGTAGGCGTTATAAAGGGGCACTTTCTTTTGAATCACAAACCATGTTACACAAACCTAGCGTATAGGTCTTTTCGGTTACGCGCCTTTGAATATATTGCCATGAAGTCAGTTACGGTATGATGTAGCCTTCCATATAGTATCAGTAATACCAACATAATAAAATGACAATAATCATTACAAATTGCATGTGGTGAAGCGTAGTGTCTAAATACGAAAGCAAATTTTCAATTTACGTAACTAAAATTAAAAATGTTACATTTTCAACCTCCCCCAATGCAAATAGTTGTATTTTATGGTAATTAAGAAGAATCTAAAGCTTTTATAAAAAAAATGCGTATTAACCGTTGACGTTTGTTCCGAATATTTACCTTCGAATTAATCAACTTTGAAAAGTACCTATGTCTTTCGGCAATTTGTCACATCTAAATGTTCCCTGTTAACTAATCGCCACTAATCGGTAGGCCGATCGACCCCGATAGCTTAACGTGAAATTCAACGCTAGTAAACTGACTTTCCGACTTACGGACTACCAAAATCAACGAGAACTGTCAAAATACAAGGGCGTCCACAGGCGTCGCCCATTAGCTTAACTTTGCTTTAACAGCAAATTTAAAATCTGTTAAAGGGTCTCCACACGGTGCTGCCGCAGAACTGACTAAAAATCGTATGGTCTGTAGTCAAAAGCGCCAGCCGTATTGTTATTATAATAACAATACGGCTGGCGCTTTTGACTAGTTCTGCGGCAGAACGTACTGCGGCAATACCGTGTGGAGACTCCTTTAAGGTTCTTGATAGAGACTACCAAAATTAGCGTAACTGTCAAAATACGTGTTTGTGACGTAATTATCGCGCTAACAGACGTTAATAAAAGATAGAGACTAGGCCCGCTGACAGCCTCGATGACACACGGCGAGTTTACAAGCTACTATCTACTAAATTTAAAAGCGGGTGAATCGGCGAGTGAGATTGTCATGATGACACACAAAACCGTCCACTCGCTCAGTAGCTCGCGACATTTTTGTAGGAAACTGGACTCGCACGTAGCTGCTAGCGCCAATAGCGGAAATAACGTGAACTAATCCTTCAGACAGTTGACAGTCAAAATCAGCTGGTTTTTGGCAGCCATATTGGAAACACAAATAAACCAATCACGAGTCGGCTTGTAGCGTGTAAAGTTGAGGACCTTTCAACTTTTTCCGTGGATTGTCAACAATCTGCTAGTTAGCAAGTAACACGATGACACTGGGCGAGTTTACTAACAGATAGTGAATTTCCGAGATAGTAGCTTGTAAACTCGCCCTGTGTCATCGACGCATGGATATTCAACCTCTCAACTGTCGATAGCCCGCTGGCGGGCCAAAAAATCTTTGCTTTATTTTAAAAATGCGATTTTCACCCTTATGTATATGGAAACTGTATGAAGGACAAGGTCAGAATCGCTTGCGCCAACATCTTTCTTGACGTAACAGTTGATTTGATTAAATCCAGCTTCTTGGAATAATTTTAAATAAATTTTCTATGACTTTGCGGGTCACTTCACTTTTAAGGGCTAGCGAGACTATCAAATCGTTTGACTCAAACACGTAGTTTTTTGTCTATGGCTAGAGTTTTTTGGTCTATGGTTAGAGTTTTGACCGTCTCCAGAGGAAGCTTGACGCTTGATTCAAACATTGCGCAATAATCTACGTGATTGAAGCAAATTTATATTTTTTGGGCGTATCATAGACAAGTAAGTACCTACGTGGTGATTTTTGACATTACGTATCACGGAAAACGTTTATAAAATTATATTAAATTATTACAAAATAGGTATTAATTGTTTTTGTGTTTAATTTGTAGAAATCCATCTGATTTTTCTTTTAAATTGATGTAAATATAATTTAATAATTTTATTATGTTAATGTTTTATTAAAATATCAATATATAACATTTATTATAACATAACAAATAATTATTTTTCTTTACTAGATTCCATATCGCACAAAAATCACTTTCGACTACCGAAAATGACAGGAAGCCAACATCTAGGCATAGACTAGATTTGACTCAAATGGTTTGAAGCGCGCGTCAAGCTGTTTGAGCCAAACATTCATAGACAATAACGGTAAATAAATTTACGTGTTTGCCGTCAAGCCATTTGATAGTCTACAAGCGTTCTGTCAAGCATTTGTCTATGCATAGATATGATTTTCGATATTTGGGGGTTAGATGGATAGTTGGTTTGATTTATTTATGGTTGACAGTGAATTTTGTGCTGCTGGAATATAATGGAATCTAACAGAGACAAAGCATTCTTAGCTCTTGGGTTAGCTTTGTGTTTTAATAAAAAAAAAAAGAATTTGGTGTCAAGAATGGTACAATTTGAGATCTTACAAAGCGTATTACAGGCAACAGCACCAAATGATTACGCGTATTTTTTCCAAATAGATGACCGTTCTTACGAAGCATTGTTGTATATTTCAATTGATATTATGAATAAATGTTATAATTAATATTTTAATATAACATTAATTGATAAAGAAAATTATTTATTCCCCATTTCTCAGATGTTCACAAGATCTAAACAATATTTTTGAAATCAGTCAATAGCAGTTACATTATTATTAAACAATATGAAAACAAAACAAAAAAATATTTGCAGAACTGAATAATAACATTATTAATCAATAGCACTATAGCAGTTACAATAATATTAAACACTAAGAGAACAAAAAATAAAATACTTGCAGAACTTAATAATATGTGATACTAGCATGCGTTGCAATTCCATTAAAATAAATAAATTTATTCTCCCTGCATGTCCTTTCCCGTGCGTCTCCGTTGACCTACCGAGTCCCCTTCCGAGAATACCGCACAAGAGTCCCAACTGCTCCCGTCTGGAGCCAGTGAGACCATGGCATCCCCGATTGGGGCTGAAGGTAGCGGGAGGGGAAGGAGATAGGGGAGAGGAAGGTGGAGAAGTACCTGGCTAATCAGATCTGGTCACCAAACACGGCTTATGCCATTTCAAGCAACGTTTCAATTCTGAATGGTGGTATACCAGGGCGATGCTTAGAGTATCTTAAAATCTGGAAAGTGCTGCAAATATATTTTATATTATTTTAAGAAAAAAATGTGAAATTACACAAACTAATCAAATAAAATTTATTTGCCACGCCGGGATTCAATCCCGCTGCCTTCGGTTTGCGAGTCAAGAGCCTTACCGCTGGACTTCGCCGGCCGTCAATTTTTCTTTCCGTAAGATCTTTCCACTAAGTATTGTAAGACTTAAAAGAACTTTCAATTCCTTCCCCTCCCTCCAATTTTCTTACTTTTTCTTTCCGGAAGAACCTTCTACAAAGTATTAGAAAACTTTTAAAAAAATCTGAATGAAATAGGTAAAGTGGTTCTGAAGTTATGGCGTGACCAAGGGAAACAGGGATTCATTTTTATATATGTATATATATATATATAATTCTTGAAATATATATATATATATATTTAAACAACTTAATTATTAAATTAGTTTTTTTTTTATCTGATTCTTTTCTACAAATTAAACACAAAAAACAATTAATACTATTAATGTACATGGGTTCCTATTTTATGATACTGCCATTGCTTCGAAAATGTAATTAATTTCAAGAAATGGCCAAGATCACCTTTAATGAGTGAAAGCCAAATAAATAATTTTAAAAAAATATAAATCTATGAGTTGTCTATCCTCAAAAAATATCAATTCGCATCAAGCTCGCCGCCATCACGTAGATCAGGGGTCTCCAAACTACGGCCCGCGGGCCGCATCCGGCCCGCCAGTGTCATCAATCCGGCCCGCGATATCTTAGAACCAGTGTCATCAATCAGGCCCGCGACAGCTTATGTCTAAACCTTGCTCAGAAGCTGCGAATTCGCCGCAAATTTTTTCGCGCGAATGCATACGCTCGTTGGCGAGGTACTGGGCACCAATACATTGCGTCCACCAAGTATCGCGCGCAAAATACGGGCGTAAATCGGGTGTAGTACGACAGCTTACCTCTAGTTTACGCGCGAAGTGCAGACTCTGCAGAGCGAGTGCACGTATCAAGGGAAATGGAGCGGTAAAATTATGATTAGGAATTGGTTAATAAGTTTCCAAATGCTGGCGCGTTTCACGCTCTTTCTGAACGCAATATTCGCGCAAAACGATTCACGGTGAATTTGCCCCCTTTGAACAAGGACTTTTTGTTGTGATTGTGATAAGTTGGATAAAAAACTCAAAATTATATTTTGATGATAGCAACTCGGTTTTATTTACGGGCTAGGCAAAGCTTAATGACAAGTATAATACGCAGAAAATTTAATTAAAGCATAGTAACTAATAATTGTAATGAATCCAACTTACTTTATAAACATAAAAAAATACATTATAACATACGAGTATAAACACGTTAACATAAAACATGTAAAATACTAATGAGATTTAAGTATGTAATTGTGATTTTTCACTGACGATAGTTTGTAGTTGTCGATCAATTTTACTTGTACCAATTATTAAAAGAGATTTAAGATGCTCATCGGTTAATATAGACCTGAATTTTTTGTTTGTGAACTTCATTTTGGAGAATGTTTTCTCACACAAGTAAGTAGTACCAAAAACAGAAAACAGACCACGAGCAAATTTATGCAAATTATCAAATTGTGCCAGCGGAAGACTCTTGTAAAATTCCAACAAAGATGAGTTTTTATATTTGTTCTTAATTATATCACTAGGGCCAGGGGAAAAAATTCGGTTTATGGGCGAAATTCCTAAAAAATAAAACTTATTATTTTTATACTAACTATGGGCCAGGGAATCCGAATCTGAAAGAATTAGGCGGCGGCAAGCAATATTAACTGAATTACACGACTTTTAAATTTTCAATACACACATAAGAAAACAGCCATTTTAAAAGCATTTTGACACATGAAAACCATAGAAACCATAGAAAAACAACAATTTAAGTGTGGCCATTAAACAAAAATATCATCGAACATACCTTATAAATCAAACACATCTTCGTCGTCTGGTTTGTGCCCCTTTATACCGCCTGCTCGCGTCAATTTAAAAAAAACATCCCAGTTTTCAAGTAGTTTAGCGGCTACGCTAGGTTTGTGTAACATGGTTTGTGCCCCTTTATACCGCCTGCTCGCGTCAATTTAAAAAAACATCCCAGTTTTCAAGTAGTTTAGCAGCTACGCAAGGTTTGTGTCACATGGTTTGTGCCCCTTTATACCGCCTGCTCGCGTCAATTTAAAAAAACATCCCAGTTTTCAAGTAGTTTAGCGGCTACGCAAGGTTTGTGTCACATGGTTTGTGCCCCTTTATACCGCCTGCTCGCGTCAATTTAAAAAAACATCCCAGTTTTCAAGTAGTTTAGCGGCTACGCAAGGTTTGTGTCACATGGTTTGTGCCCCTTTATACCGCCTGCTCGCGTCAATTTAAAAAAACATCCCAGTTTTCAAGTAGTTTAGCGGCTACGCTAGGTTTAGGTAGCATGGTTTGTGATACAAAAGTGAGTAAAATTTATAAAAAGTAAGTACTTAAATTATAAACATGTTATTTTACGTTATTGATATTACTGCTTAATGGCAACACTTAATTTTATGTGGTGTAACATCTTTATTCTTTTTCTATGTTTTCTTGCGACTTCGATAGTGTCAATTTTTGTGTCTGTTTATAGCAAATTTTAAAGTCGTATAATCCATTTAATATTGCTTGCCGCCGCCTAATTCTTTCAGATTCGGATTCCCCAGCCCAAAGTTAGTATAAAAATAACTAGTTTGATTTTCTAGGAATCAGAATGCTTCCAAAATGGCCATTTTCCTATGTGTGTAAAAAAAATTTTTAAAGTCGTATAATTCAGTTAATATTGCTTGCCGCCGCCTAATTCTTTCAGATTCGTATTCCCCGGCCCATAGTTAGTATAAAAATAACTAGTTTGTATTTTTAGGAATTTCGCCCATAAACCGAACTTTACCCGGGCCAGGGTTTAATGTCGATATTAAGAGGATTTTGAAAAATCTAAAGTTCATTCGCAATGACATCAAGGTCTGAGAAACGAGTATCAAAATGTATCTTCAAAGCACTCAAAGCTCCAATTGCAAAATCGAAGGGAAACTCAGTCTCAGTAGTGTAGCTGAATATTTCACCCGTTTTAAACTGTGTGAAACATTTTTTACTCAATTGTGATTGAAACAGCATTATTTGCTGCCGGAACGATTTGACATTAGTATTTAAATTAGGAAGAAGTTGGTTTTCTCTTTGCAACCTCAAATTCAGTTCGTTCATATATGTTTTATCAAATCGACATAGAATGCTAACTTCCACAGCCATTCGCTATTTTGTAATTTGGTAAGAGGGCGATGCTTTTCATTCAAAAAATTTCGATCACTGATCGAAGTTCAAAGAAGCGCGGAAGGACTTGTCCGCAACTTAGCCAGCGTACGGCAGTATGATGTGGAAAATCATTTTCTCCAATATCTTTAATAAATTCGCGGAATTCTCGATGATTCAGCCCAGTGGATCTGATGAAATTAACAATTGATATGACTGGTTTTAGAACTTCAGACATATCCAAACATTTCCCGCACAGAGACTATTGATGAATGACACAATGTAAGACTAATGGTTTTGAACCACCATCATTTTATACAGCCTTTGACACAAGAGCCACTACTCCTTTATTTTTACCACACATGTGCCTCCATCAGTTGTAATAGATTTCAAGTTTTTCCATCGAAGATTTATTTAAAAAATGGCTTTTTCTTAAAAAATATCCCTCCCTTAAAAATATCCTCACTAGTAGTTGTGCCGTGAATACTATCAACATCAAGAAGTTCTTCATACACTTTATAGCTTTTATCCACTCCTCGAATAAAAATCAACACCTGAGCCGTATCTGAAACATCTGTTGATTCATCCAAGGCCAGAGAAAACCATTCAAGTTGTCTATTTTTGTCAGACCTATAAGATGATATATTTTCTGGGATGTCTTTCACCCTCCGAGCCACAGTATTAGCTGACAAACTGAGAGTTTTAAATAAATTTACCTTTTCGGGGCACATTTCTTCAGCTACTGCAATTATGCATTCTTTGATCATTTCTCCATCGGTGAATGGTTTTCCACGTTTTGCGAATTCAAGAGCCACACGAAAGCTGGAACGAGTTGCAGCCTCTTGTTCAGCATTGAGTTTCGTAAACGAAGATTGCTGCGATTTTAATCCACGCTTCAAAGCTTCAATTTTTTCTGTCCGCAAACTTCATGTATATTTTGAGAAATTTTGAAAATGTTTCGTTTCATTATGACGTTTTATATTATATTCTTTGAGAACTGCTATGGTTTCATTGCAAATCAAACATAGTGCTTTCTTACTGGACTCAATTACGAAATATTGAAAGTTCCATTGATCTTGGAATGTTCTGCATTCACGGTCTACTTTTCGCTTCTTTGCCATACTTTCCATAGTAAATCACACCCAAAAACAAATTCAAATCAAAACACTGTTACATAGACGTCTTTTAAAAACACACAAACACGTTTATTTCCGCGTGTAATAAATAATGTGAAGAATTAGTTCACGTTATTTCTGCTACTGGCGCTAGCAGCTACGTGCGAGTCCAGTTTCCTACAAAAATGTCGAATAAATTGGAAAAATTAAAATTATAGGTTTTGGCCCTTGGGACTCTCTGGAGTAATCAGTACGGCCCTCCGGCTTAAAAGTTTGGAGACCCCTGACGTAGATCATTTGAAGCAAGCCACAAGCTTCCTCTGTAGACTGTCAAATGTGTCAAATCGCTTTGGCTTGGCTCAAACAAAAACTACGCACAGTGTTGCCAACTTAACGAAAAACTACGTGTTTGACAGAAACATGACAGAAACTACTATTGATAGTGTCGGAATCTCTTTAGACGGGGGGTATAACTCCGCTTCATTTCTTCAACCGAGTTCAAAAATGGTAAATTTCTATGACTGCGTGACGTCATACCGCGAGGACCAATGGAAAGCTTGACAGCTATGCGTATGTGTAATGTGTATGTGTGTCAGTGTATAATCCAATAATCCAAAATGGTCGCTCTTCAAAATGTCACGTTTTATTTACCCGAGCGCAATCTAAAACTTTAAACATGTAAATATCAGTGCGGTGTGGAATTAGCAGACTTGAATACATTGTTTACCCGATTTTGAGAACTCGTGCATGTGTTTTTGGATAATACTATCGTGAAATGGCACATTGCGATTGAATGCATAATCATCGTGAATTCGTAACCTCCAGGTACAAATATTTATGTTGATTATTTATATGGAATTTTAAGCTCATTTCGTACGGCTATTTTAGCGAATAATTACAATCACTTCATAGTGTCATAGGTACATTAATTTAATCTTGTTTTCACGTATTTATAATGTTTTGTTTTGATCTGTCTGTCTTTATGTATCTCACGAGTTTTTCTAATACTTTCAGCTCGAAACACCAAAGTGACGGATAGAGTGTCGGGCTGCCTACTTTCTACCCCTACAGCTGGCAGGCTGGCGGAGACTACAAATGCTGGAGTACACTCATTTGATTCAGTAACGTTGTGGTGTCATGCCGGTAGAGGGGGGCTGACTTATTCCACCACTTCCTGACACCGCTGTCCTTGAGAGAACACAAGAAGGAAGAGTCTCCATCAGAACTCGACAAGAACGACACATTCTCAGTACGCCTTTTCTATTCTGTACTTTATATTTTTGTCAGTAGAGGGAGTACGAAAACAGTGTGTAATACAGTTGTGAATGATGAATGCTTGAGAAGGTGAATGAGTTTGTATATCGTGGGAAGTATGTTTACAAGAGATGGGAAGGTTGATAGAGATATTGAAAGAAGGGTTAATGCAGGTAACTCTATTAATGGAGGATTGAATGGCGTTGGCGCTAACAAAAAAACTGAAAAGTCTAAAGAAGTGAAAATAGCAGCCCACAATGGAGTACTGTACCTGATGTATGGCAGTGATTAACTGGCAGAGGAAAGATGAAAGTAGACTGAATGCTGTAGAAATGAGATCCCCGAGGCGTAAGTGTGGTAAAATCATGTATAGTCCCTTTCTGCCTGTACAGAGTATAATTAAAACAATATATTATGTATATTTTACGCAGCAAAGCGTTTATTGGTCAAATGAATGTACGAGTATAGTTTCATATCAGTGATCGCTGAACCGGTGTATGAAATTTTTTGCTATAAGTTAAAGTGGTTTGTCTACTTTATTTATAAGTTTGTGCTGAGCGCTTTTGAGGTGATTTTTTTACAAAACTGGCGCTATACAGATCATTAAAATATCATTATTTATGATCATGTGAGAAATGTGGAGATCCGCAAAGAATGCAAGGCTAATCGTAATGAGTAAGATTAAGAAAGGGACCCTCAGATGGTTTGGGTATGTAGAGCGAATGAACGAAGCATGGAATGTAAGTAATATGACGCAGATGTGAGTGGTAGATGAACTCAGGAATGCCAGAGGAGAAGACCTGACACGATCAAGTGAATCAGATATATTGCCTCGGGCCACGTCAAGAGTCAGAATAGTATGTATGAGTCGATTTGTGAATGAGGCAAAGAGTGTGTGCCAAGACCGAGTTGTTTGGCGGAACGTCCTATCTTTCCACCCCTGTGGTGAAACAGCGTGATGGTTAGTTGGTTATTCTTGTTTTTAACTAACTAACTAACCAACCATCACGCAGTTTCTCCGCAGGGGTAGGCAGATAGGACGGACCGCCAAACAACTCGGTCTTGGCACACACTCTTTGCCTCACTCACATTCATACATTGTCTCATACATTCCTATTATTCTGACTTTTGACATGGCCCGACTCAAGTATCTGATTCACTTCCTCGGGCGTCCCCGTCTTCTTTTACTATTCACAAACGTTCATTCGCTCTACATGCCCTTGTATTTCCTTCTTCTTGTATTATTGTATTGTATTTCCTTGTTTCACTAATTCTTGTATTTCCCTGTTTTTACCTGTTTATAATAAAATATTAAAACATGTTATTGAGTTTTCATTTATTATGAGATTCCATTTTATTTTTAAAATAATATCTTAGGCTAAAAAAATTGGGTAGGTACCGAAAGATAATTATATTGTCTATGGTCGAGCCTTTCATTGTTTCCTCTATTCTTGTCGATGGTGTCTATGACGTCATACCGCGAGGAAAAAAAAAAGTCGTCACATTTATGGCGTATCTATGGTGATAGAGCTTTGAAATTTTGTCTGAGCAAAAAGCAGGAAGTTATCAATCTAATGACTGGTTTATTTATGCTGACAGCCACCAGCCACTAAAACATAAATAAACCAGTCATTAGATTGATAACTTCCTGCTTTTTGCTCAGACAAAATTTCAACGCTATTTCACCATAGATACGCCATAAATGTGACGACTTTTTTTTTCCTCGCGGTATGACGTCAAAGACACCATCGACAAGATTATAACATGTTTTAATATTTTATTATAAACAGGTAAAAACAGTGAAATACAAGAATTAGTGAAACAAGGAAATACAATACAATAATACAAGAAGAAGGAAATACAAGGGCATGTAGAGCGAATGAACGTTTGTGAATAGTAAAAGAAGACGGGGACGCCCGAGGAAGTGAATCAGATACTTGAGTCGGGCCATGTCAAAAGTCAGAATAATAGGAATGTATGTATTAATGTGAGTGAGGCAAAGAGTGTGTGCCAAGACCGAGTTGTTTGGCGGTCCATCCTATCTGCCTACCCCTGCGGAGAAACTGCGTGATGGTAAGTTAGTTAGTTAAAAACAAGAATAACCAACTAACCATCACGCCGTTTCACCACAGGGGTGGAAAGATAGGACGTTCCGCCAAACAACTTGGTCTTGGCACACACTCTTTGCCTCATTCACAAATCGACTCATACATACTATTCTGACTCTTGACGTGGCCCGAGGCAATATATCTGATTCACTTGATCGTGTCAGGTCTTCTCCTCTGGCATCCCTGAGTTCATCTACCACTCACATCTGCGTCATATTACTTACATTCCATGCTTCGTTCATTCGCTCTACATACCCAAACCATCTGAGGGTCCCTTTCTTAATCTTACTCATTACGATTAGCCTTGCATTCTTTGCGGATCTCCACATTTCTCACATGATCATAAATAATAATATTTTAATGATCTGTATAGCGCCAGTTTTGTAAAAAAATCACCTCAAAAGCGCTCAGCACAAACTTATAAATAAAGTAGACAAACCACTTTAACTTATAGCAAAAAATTTCATACACCGGTTCAGCGATCACTGACAAGAAACTATACTCGTACATTCGATTTGACCAATAAATGCTTTGCTGCGTAAAGATACATATATTGCTTTAATTACACTCTGTACAGGCAGAAAGGGACTATACATGATTTTACCACACTTACGCCTCGGGGATCTCATTTCTACAGCATTCAGTCTACTTTCATCTTTCCTCTGCCAGTTCCTCACTGCCATACATCAGGTACAGTACTCCATTGTGGGCTGCTATCTTCACTCGTTAGACTTTTCAGTTTTTTTGTTAGCGCCAACGCCATTCAATCCTCCATTAATAGAGTTACCTGCATTTACCCTTCTTTCAATATCTCTATCAACCTTCCCATCTCTTGTAAACATACTTCCCACGATATACAAACTCATTCACCTTCTCAAGCATTCATCATTCACAACTGTATTACACACTGTTTTCGTACTCCCTCTACTGACAAAAATATAAAGTACAGAATAGAAAAGGCGTACTGAGAATGTGTCGTTCTTGTCGAGTTCTGATGGAGACTCTTCCTTCTTGTGTTCTCTCAAGGACAGCGGTGTCAGGAAGTGGTGGAATAAGTCAGCCCCCCTCTACCGGCATGACACCACAACGTTACTGAATCAAATGAGTGTACTCCAGCATTTGTAGTCTCCGCCAGCCTGCCAGCTGTAGGGGTAGAAAGTAGGCAGCCCGACACTCTATCCGTCACTTTGGTGTTTCGAGCTGAAAGTATTAGAAAAACTCGTGAGATACATAAAGACAGACAGATCAAAACAAAACATTATAAATACGTGAAAACAAGATTAAATTAATGTACCTATGACACTATGAAGTGATTGTAATTATTCGCTAAAATAGCCGTACGAAATGAGCTTAAAATTCCATATAAATAATCAACATAAATATTTGTACCTGGAGGTTATGAATTCACGACGATTATGCATTCAATCGCAATGTGCCATTTCACGATAGTATTATCCAAAAACACATGCACGAGTTCTCAAAATCGGGTAAACAATGTATTCAAGTCTGTTAATTCCACACCGCACTGATATTTACATGTTTAAAGTTTTAGATTGCGCTCGGGTAAATAAAACGTGACATTTTGAAGAGCGACCATTTTGGATTATTGTGGATTATTGGATTCATAAACAAGTGCCCCATCGTATAACTTTTCCAAAGCTGAATACCATCATATTACTGAATACCTTACCCAAACAGATTGGTCCTTTTTAGATGAGGAAAATAATATAAATGATCAATTAGAATACTTTTACTCGATTTTAAATACCTCTATAGAAAAATTTGTTCCCAAGGTTAGCTTTACATCATCTAATTATCCGAAATGGTTTACAAGGGAACTAACTAATTTAATTAATAATAAAAAAATGTATACATAGAAAATATAAACATACCAGAAATCCTAACGATTATTTAACATTTACTAAACTACGAAAACAATGTAAGGAATTATCAACAAAATGCTATAGTGACTATATTAATGTAATAGAAAATGAGGTACATCATCACAATGTGAAAAAATTCTGGAATTTTACTAAATCTCAACGAAAAGATAACTGTGGATATCCTAATAGCATGTTCTTTAAAGAAAAATGTACTGACAGTATTGAGGGTATGGTTAATCTTTTTGCTGACTCTTTTAAAAGTGTTTACGACAAAGATATTCCCGTCAATGCAGCCTTCAGTACTTCAGTGAAAGAGTCATTAAACCTAAGCCAATGTTTTATACAATTAGAATCCATAGAAAGAAGCATAAAAGCATTAGATAGTAATAAATCTGCTGGGCCGGATGGTATTCCTCCCATATTTTTAATAACTTGCATTGATAGTTTGATATATCCCTTACATAAACTTTTTAACAAATCCTTAGCATCTGGCTGTTTTCCGGCTCTGTGGAAAAAGAGTTATTTAACACCCATTCATAAAAAGGGCGACAAAATCGATATATCAAACTATAGACCTATTTGTATTATGTCTGCTTTACCCAAACTTTTTGAGTCATTAGTATTAGATACCATTGTAAAACCTATCAACAATATTATTGTTCCTAACCAACATGGCTTTATCAGAGGTCGATCTACCTTAAGTAATTTAACTATCTATAATAATTACATATCCTAATCCCTTAGTTTGAAACAACAAGTGGATTCTATATACACCGATTTCAGTAAAGCATTTGATAAGGTTCGACATCACATTCTTATAGCCAAACTCCGACTGTTAGGCATCAAAGGTAGTTTATTGACATGGATTATCAGTTACCTCAGTAAAAGAGTGCTTAGTGTTAGGATTAATTTTATAGAATCCTATGTATTCGAGGCCACAAGTGGTGTCCCGCAAGGGTCCCACCTCGGCCCAATACTATTCTTAATATTCATTAATGACATTGTAAACATATTTAAAGATGTACAAGTCCTAATTTTTGCAGATGATCTAAAATTGTTTAAAAGAATACGAAATATATATGATTGCCTAATTTTACAAGCTAATTTAGATGAATTTTTTAAATGGTGCGAACAAAATATGTTATTTTTGAACATTGAGAAATGTCAAGTAATACGATTTTCCAGAACTCATTCTCACATCTTACATGAATATAATTTAAATAATGTTAAATTAACACCAGTATCACAAATTCGTGACTTGGGAGTTATATTCGAATCAAACTTAACATTCACAGCACATATAGATGATATAACTAATAAGGCTTTAAAGATTCTTGGCTTCCTTTGTAGAACCCTAACTGATTTTAAGTCCTTGTATTGCATGAAAACACTCTACATTTCACTAGTTCGAAGCCAAGTGGAATACAATTCACCTATTTGGTCTCCTTTCTATAAAGTACACTCTAACAAATTAGAACGGGTTCAACACAAATTTCTTAGGTACTTAAATTTCAAACTCAAAATTCCAATAGAAAACATAAATTATGTAAATTTGATGTATCGACTTAATTTAATTACGTTGTCTGACAGAAGAACCATTTCTGATTTAATTTTATTATACAGAGTCATGAACAACCTTATTGACAGCCCTGCCATCGTTGCTGCTATTAAACTCTATGTACCGACAAGGAATACGAGACAAAGTACAACATTCTTTTGCGACACATACACAACCAACTATCAATCACACTCGCTTACCAATAGGATGCATAATTTGGGCAACAAGTTTGGTGGTATTATAGATATATTTGCTGATTCCCTTTATAATCTTAAATGCAAATTAAACCAACACTTTGTGGAATCCTACAAATTATTGTAACGGGTTTAATATATTTAACGATTTGATGTGTTATTGTAATGTTGTATATTATGTTATTGTCAAATATTATATTGTTTAAAATATTTCTTTACGCCATGTTCTTCAAAAACTACTTATATATACAATTTTTTAATTTTTTCACTTTTATAACTTTGGTATAAATACTAACTCGATAACTTTTGTAAAACTTACTTATAATCTATGTAAAAGCCCATATGGGCGTATAACAATAATAAACAATAAACAATAAATGAACTAATACCATTGGATTATACACTGATACACATACACATTACACATACGCATAGCTGTCAAGCTTTCCATTGGTCCTCGCGGTATGACGTCACGCAGTCATAGAAATTTACCATTTTTGAACTCGGTTGAAGAAATGAAGCGGAGTTATACCCCCCTGGCTGTCAGGGGATTGGTGGGTTAGTATCAGGGGGGTATAACTCCGTCAATTTTTGTAACCCGGTCACGTGATCATGACGACGTCATAGTAATGACTACCAATAGCAATCTTACAATTTCCATAGAAAAACTTTTGAGAACTGAGTGGTATATACGGTGGGATATCTATGGTATTATATGTCAAATAGCACGTTGGCCGAAACAATCCGAACATTCAAAACAACGAAATATTTTGAAAAAATGCTTCCTAAATATCGTTTCAGTGTCGAAGGCTGTGAGGATAGTGTTTCAGTTCGACACAGAGTACCTAACTGCGAAAATAATGAGAGTCGTTATGGGAATGGGCGTTGAGAATCGGCAGATCTGACTATTGCTTATCCAATTTTGGGAAGTTGTGGTTATGTTTGGTTCCCATTTCACTAATAACTGCAAAAATTCCAATGGCACGTTAAAAAAAGACGCTTTGCCGACCCTTAATCTTCATGGAATCGGAACACATCGGGGTTTACCTAAAGAAAACGTAAACGATCGTAGGATACCAAAATACAGGTGCGAATCTTTTGTTTTTTCAGTGTTCCTAATATACTTTGTAACTTTTCCCTAACTTCACCTAAAAATTGTATCTATTTTCATTTTTAGACTATCCATATTCTACCTGGAGTGTCCAGCACGAATGGTGCCGTCCAAGACCACAATTACAGTTTAAAAGGTATAAAGTCTTCTCTATACTCTATATGGCATCAACCTATTTTATTCATAGAGATAGATGCTGATTCACTGAGTCTTTCTTATTATAAAGATATTCAATACATTTATTATTTCTTCAAACACAGCAATTCCATTATTATTAAGATATTTAATATGACAGGCGCGTATCCGAGACGCGTGGTCGTTGTTCTTAATTTATTTTCTCTTTTATACTCTGCAGTGGTAGGATATAGTTCATAGGATGAGGCTGGGTAATGTAATGAATTTTTTTTTGTTTCAGAACCAAACGTGTTCTACCTGGGCCGAGTACCGTGCGTTTTGCTGCCAAAAAAGTAGTGGAAGATTATACAGGTATACATCTGGATTTATATTTCATTAAAGGAGATAATATTATATGTTTTGCTTGCGAACTTTGGTTAATGTGATGAATATGTTTATTTCAGAACCAAACGTGTTCCCTGGGCTGAGCAGCGTACCGTGTGTGAATTGCACTCTGTTATTACATTGTCTTCAGACCTCTGCAGCCATACTCGGTCAACCATCGCTTTAGCCGCAGTAAGACGCATAGATTCATACATCCATCACTCTTGAACATATTGACCCCCAGATTCCTAACTACCCCTCTGTACATTTTTCCTTCTCAAAACTTCCTCCCTTTCCTTTTCCTAAAAATACTCCACACCGCATCCCTAAAGATGACATAGGCCCCGAGAGAATTTTTTCCTCAAGGCCTCCCACGTGGGCTAAAAATCTATCCAAACACTTATTTTTTATTATTATTACTCATATTTTCATTAATTATGATTAAGTTCCTTCTAAATGTGTTTGCACATGATTGTATTTCCGTTTTTTTGTGTTATTCTGTATAAAGCAATAAAATACTACATGCAATTATGAGTTTTTCATTTTATTTTTAAAGTAATTTTTAGGCTAATGATTTGGGTAGGTACTGATATTGTCCAAGGTAGTATCTTTTTTTTTACTTTCCTCTATCCTTGTCGATGGTCCGTGACGTCATAATCGCGGAATGAGCATTATTTATGGTCAAATAGTGTTGACACCCGTTCCATACAAAAAGCCCGAAGATATCGATCTAGGTATTAGTTCATTTATGGTTAGTATATTTATGGGATTGGTATATTTATGGCTGTCAGTGTCAGTTGCAGGGGGGTATAACTCCGTCAGTTTTTGTAACCCGGTCACGTGATCATGACGACGTCATAGTAATGACTACCAATAGGAATCTTACAATTTCCATAGAAAAACTTTTGAGAACCGAGTGGTATATACGGTGGGATATCTATGGTATTATATGTCAAATAGCACGTTGGCCGAAACAATCCGAACATTCAAAACAACGAAATATTTTGAAAAAATGCTTCCTAAATATCGTTTCAGTGTCGAAGGATGTGAGGATAGTGTTTCAGTCCGACACAGAGTACCTAACTGCGAAAATAATGAGAGTCATTATGGGAATGGGCGTTGAGAATCGGCAGATCTGACTATTGCTTATCCGATGTTGGGAAGTTGTGGTTATGTTTGGTTCCCATTTCACTAATAACTGCAAAAATTCCAATGGCACGTTAAAAAAAGACGCTTTGCCGACCCTCAATCTTCATGGAATCGGAACACATCGGGGTTTACCTAAAGAAAACGTAAACGATCGTAGGATACCAAAATACAGGTGCGAATCTTTTGTTTGTTCAGTGTTCCTAATATACTTTGTAACTTTTCCCTAACTTCACCTAAAAATTGTATCTATTTTCATTTTTAGACTATCCATATTCTACCTGGAGTGTTTAGCACGAATGGTGCCGTCCAAGACCACAATTACAGTTTAAAAGGTATAAAGTCTTCTCTATACTCTATATGGCATCAACCTATTTTATTCATAGAGATAGATGCTGATTCACTGAGTCTTTCTTATTATAAAGATATTCAATACATTTATTATTTCTTCAAACACAGCAATTCCATTATTATTAAGATATTGGAAAAAATTCGGTTTACTGGCCAAATTCCTAAAAATACAAACTAGTTATTTTTATACTAACTATGGGCCGGGGAATACGAATCTGAAAGAATTAGGCGGCGGCAAGCAATATTAACTGAATTATACGACTTTAAAAATTTTTTTGACACACATAGGAAAATTGCCATTTTGGAAGCATTCTGATTCCTAGAAAATCAAACTAGTTATTTTTATACTAACTTTGGGCCGGGGAATCCGAATCTGAAAGAATTAGGCGGCGGCAAGCAATATTAACAGAATTACACGACTTTTAAATTTTCAATAAACACAAGCCATCTTCAAAGCATTTTAACACATGAAAACCATAGAAAAACAACAATTTGAGTGTGGCCATCCCTAAAACAAAATCAAAAACTAATTATATCAATAACGTAAAACTTTCCGACGCGATAATTCTTCACATGATAATTCATCACATAACACATTAACCTGATGAATTATGACTATCTCAACGGCCGTATTCTTAAACCAAAAGTATGAAAATTCGTAGTCTTAAAAAGTTGTTACCTAGACCGGTCACCAATATCAATGTTATTATATAAAACCTAACCTAACCTAACCTAACCTAACCTAACCTAACCTAATCTAACCTAACCTAACCCAACATGGTTTGTGCCCCTTTATACCGCCTGCTCGCGTCAATTTAAAAAAACATCCCAGTTTTCAAGTAGTTTAGCGGCTACGCTAGGTTTGTATAACATGGTTTGTGCCCCTTTATACCGCCTGCTCGCGTCAATTTAAAAAAACATCCCAGTTTTCAAGTAGTTTAGCTGCTACGCTAGGTTTGTGTAACATGGTTTGTGCCCCTTTATACCGCCTGCTCGCGTCAATTTAAAAAAACATCCCAGTTTTCAAGTAGTTTAGCGGCTACGCTAGGTTTGTATAACATGGTTTGTGCCCCTTTATACCGCCTGCTCGCGTCAATTTAAAAAAACATCCCAGTTTTCAAGTAGTTTAGCTGCTACGCTAGGTTTGTGTAACATGGTTTGTGCCCCTTTATACCGCCTGCTCGCGTCAATTTAAAAAAACATCCCAGTTTTCAAGTAGTTTAGCGGCTACGCTAGGTTTAGGTAGCATGGTTTGTGATACAAAAGTGAGTAAAATTTATAAAAAGTAAGTACTTAAATTATAAACATGTCATTTTACGTTATTGATATTACTGCTTAATGGCAACACTTAATTTTATGTGATGTAACATCTTTATTCTTTTTCTATGGTTTTCATGTGTTAAAATGCTGTCAAGATGGCCGTTTTCTTTTGTGTTTATTGAAAATTTAAAAGTCGTGTAATTCTGTTAATATTGCTTGCCGCCGCCTAATTCTTTCAGATTCGGATTCCCCGGCCCAAAGTTAGTATAAAAATAACTAGTTTGATTTTCTAGGAATCAGAATGTTTCCAAAATGGCCATTTTCGTAGAGGTGTCAAAAAAATTTTTAAAGTCGTATAATTCAGTTAATATTGCTTGCCGCCGCCTAATTCTTTCAGATTCGTATTCCCCGGCCCATAGTTAGTATAAAAATAACTAGTTTGTATTTTTAGGAATTTGGCCAGTAAACCGAACTTTAGCCAAGATATTTAATATGACAGGCGCGTATCCGAGACGCGTGGTCGTTGTTCTTAATTTATTTTCTCTTTTATACTCTGCAGTGGTAGGATATAGTTCATAGGATGAGGCTGGGTAATGTAATGAATTTTTTTTGTTTCAGAACCAAACGTGTTCTACCTGGGCCGAGTACCGTGCGTTCTGCTGCCAAAAAAGTAGTGGAAGATTATACAGGTATACATCTGGATTTATATTTCATTAAAGGAGATAATATTATATGTTTTGCTTGCGAACTTTGGTTAATGTGATGAATATGTTTATTTCAGAACCAAACGTGTTCCCTGGGCTGAGCAGCGTACCGTGTGTGAATTGCACTCTGTTATTACATTGTCTTCAGACCTCTGCAGCCATACTCGGTCAACCATCGCCTTAGCCGCAGTAAGACAGATAGATTCATACATCCATCACTCTTGAACATATTGACCCCCAGATTCCTAACTACCCCTCTGTACATTTTTCCTTCTCAAAACTTCCTCCCTTTCCTTTTCCTAAAAAGACTCCACACCGCATCCCTAAAGATGACATAGGCCCCGAGAGAATTTTTTCCTCAAGGCCTCCCATGTGGGCTAAAAATCTATCCTAACACTTCCTTTTTTTATTATTATTACGCATATTTTCATTAATTATGATTAAGTTCCTTCTAAATGTGTTTGCACATGATTGTATTTCTGTTGTTTTGTGTTATTCTGTATAAAGCAATAAAATACTACAAGCAATTATGAGTTTTTCATTTTATTTTTAAAATAATTTTTAGGCTAATGATTTGGGTAGGTACTGGTATTGTCCAAGGTAGTATCTTTTTTTTTTTTTTTTTTTTACTTTCCTCTATCCTTGTCGATGGTTCGTGACGTCATAATCGCGGAATGAGCATTATTTATGGTCAAATAGTGTTGACACCCGTTCCATACAAAAAGCCCGAAGATATCGATCTAGGTATTAGTTCATTTATGGTCAGTTGACTGGTTGATTTATGGTAAGAATAACAATATTTCACGTTTTCAAAAGAGTATCAATGTCATTATTTCTTTGAAAACTCCTTTGAATTGTTTTTTTCATTTAGGGTGTGTATTCAGATTTGTGTAGAAATTAATAACATCAGTTTATATTCGTACAAATATATTTTTTGATATTTGTTTGCCTACTGGGAGTTTTTTTCTTTTTAGTTACAGTTAGTATAGTTAGCTATTCTGGGAAAACTTCTAAAGATATTATCATGTAGTATATGCATATGAATAATAAGATATATTATCTGGTAAACAGAAAAAAATCGCTTTGTTTTTTTATCGACATTTGATCAGAACTCGTAGAGGTAATTTACGCGCCGTTTTTTGAAATACCATCCAATGTTCAACAGGTTAAACATACTTTTTTTATTTATTTATCTATAAAAAAGTATATTTACATTGATTTTTTTTATGCCTGTCTCACTAGGATATACCTGTGTCGAGACAGGCAGATACTAACTATTGCCCCGTTCAGAGTCGAAAACTTCCTGGCGTCTTTTCTAACCAATGCTTCAAAAAGTGTCAATTGAAGCCACAGTCAATGTTATTTTGGCTACAAGAAGCTCTGGGAGCTTTTTAACTCCCAGTCTAATCACATGACTACTGTATGTAAAGTTACAAAAATGATCCCATATCGATATATTTGACTATTATGTATATGTACATACATATTTTCCTGTTCACATCAGGAGTTCAAACGTTCCGACAACCTTTTTTATCTAACGAGTCTCAAAAAATGTTGTTAAAGATTTGTAAATATTGCCATGGTATTTTTGTTTGTCTAGAAAAAACTCTTGAAGCTTTTTTACTACTAATGTGAACAAACAACCAAAAAGTTGCTGAAAACACGCTGCTGTTGTAAAAGAATATCTATTTGCTGTTTTGAAACTTCCGTCTGTTGCATGCGTCATTTATGAGAAAAAGAAGTAGAAGTTGCAACGTAGCTATCAATGGTTAGCTTTATTATCCTTTTTTTTACATTAATTCCACACAGGAGGCCCTGAAAAAAAAAATTTCCCTTAGGGCCTGTGTCATCTTTAGGGATGCTGGGTCTTTGTGGGAAGGAAGGGGTGAACTTGGGTCGTTTCCTCCCTCCTACCTTTGTAGTAGGGAGGAAATGCAGAGGCCGGCAACTCGTTGAACACAAGAACGAGTCGAAGAAACGACCCAATCTCATGTGACAAACATAAGAAGTGATGCAGAATATTTTGATGTACGGTGGCAATTATTAATGTATATTTTGGTGTAGATATTTGGGTGGATGCGCAAGGCGCTGGCATGCCGGCTGATGATGGTACCCATCCCTGCAGATCCCCTGGCGCTCCCCTTCACCCTCAAGTCCGACCTGCTGCGGGGGCCCATCTACGTGCCTCTCAATGTGGAGCCTCTCATCCAAGACAAGAACGCACTCTTTGAAGGTAAGGAAACACAATTATTGAATTATGGCATAAACTACCTCTGGCACGGGGACTAATTACATGTTTTTTCACGTTGGATATTTCTTCAAAAAAATTAACATAATAAATGATACACATCTTTATGTATATGCAGTTTCTGTTTATTATTTTTATTTATGGCTTACTTTTGTAGACAATTATTGTTGGGACTAAGGTTCTAACATTCAAAAGGGTCAGATGAGATGTACACATTTCTTCAGACTGATTTGTGGACGGTTTGAAAACTCGGCTCTCATGTAGAGTTGAGATGAGCAACCTGTGCCCCATTTTGTGTGGCCCGCGATCCTTTTCGTACTGCCCATTTGGTTAAATAAAATATCAAAAAATGTGCGGTATGGAATATTCAACGGTTTCTGTTCAGTTTTGCAAAAGGGTTTAGTGGAAAACTTCAGTCTTTCTTCAAAGTTTTGAATCAGCCGCTCAAAATAATGATATTTTTCTTACGTATTCTTAAAAAATTTTTTGGTCTGGAATTTAAAATTTGGTGTACAAAAAATTTCACCTTCGCGGGGCAAGTCTATGTTAAGGTTTCAGTTTTATAAAATACCAAAAGTTTTCTTTACTAACTTCTGAACGATAGTAGCCCAATATTGCAAGTTGGTTTTTTTATATGTTCTTTAATATTTCTGAATTATAAAAATCGACAGAATTTACTGGTTTGGCCTCGGAAATATAAAATTTTTGCATGCGGCGCTTTGTCTTTAGCGTTCTATAATTGTAATATTCAAACATTACCGTTTTCGTAATATATAATAGATTCAATACACTTTTTTTTCATTGAAACCCAGAGATTAATTTAAGTTCCTAAGTGATACCAAATCACACAGCCCCGCGATGGTATTCATTGATGTGATTTTTGATTAACATAAATCCAGGTTTCCCGGAAGAGTCATGGCTGGACCGCCTGTTCCTGTTCCAAGAGGCCATCGTGGGTCGCTTCGGCTTCATCAAGTGCACGGTGGAGAGCACCTCGCGCGTGGGCGGCGGCGTGGGCGAACACCTCTACGTGCACGTCACGGGCAACATGTTCATCCTCATCCCCACGGCTCCTCTGCCCCCACGTGGCCCCCGCGTGCGCCCAAAGGCCAAGCACATCAACCCTACCAGGTACACACTTCCTCCATCACTTCCAACCTTCTCTACTGAAGGCGCACTATGTAGTCTATGCAACTATTTTTCCCACCTGATGTTTAGAAGATGGAAATCATATAGGAATTATGTGTTTGTGAATTGAATGAACACGGAAATCATTTACGAATGATGAATGTGTTTGTGAATTGAATGCACACGGAAATCATTTAGCTGTATTTGTGAATTGAATGAATGTGGAAATCATTTGGTAATGCTGTGTTAAAATTTTCCACATTAGAATGGCTCATTTTTACGACTAGTTTGTGTGCTCAACAGCTCGGCTGTGGTATGACTTGCTTCTGCGTTTCCTCCATTCCAAAACATGGTGGTTGGTCAAGGCTCACCAGGTACACTCCTTCCTTTATTTATAAAAGCCCTTCAAACAGCATCCCCATAGATAACCGGTTTATAGCCAAGTGGTCAAAGGATCAGTTTTGCAACCAGGCGTCGCGGGTTTAATCCTCCGCAAGCTTAGTTCTCCGTTGTTGCACAAACAACAATTTCAGTTTTTTTTATTAGAATTAGGAAATTTAAAATATTGTCAGGTTATTGGTAAACAGGAATAAAAAAAAAATAAGAGGTGTCCCTCTTATATAATTTTCTTTAAATATCCTGCCTGCTATTCCTTATTTTTACTCAACAGCATTGCTCACTTGACTGCATTCTGTTGGACATAATATATATTACAACTATTTTATTGCAGGTATCCCGTACACTCTGATGTCGCCCCGAGCCCACACGAAGCGTACATCACTCGCCACGTCAGTGGGAAAAACAAAGATGACTACGATTACAGCCGAAGGGTTAGTTCATTTTTCATTGTTTTCGTTTCTATATTACTTTCTTACCTATATTCATGGTAGGCGCGCAAAAATATTTTCAATAGTCAACAATAATGAATTGAAACAACAGGCTCGATCCAACATCATTACAATTAACACAATAACAATAATGTCTACCTTTTGAAATTTTATATTATTATCTATGCTAATCAATTTTAAAATTAACCTTCGACCATTCGTTAAAGTAGCCCTTATCATAAAATGCTACTTTGACATCATCATCCTCCATTTTGTATCAAAAATTGAGTAGGTACCCTTTCCTCATTACCAATTTATTTTTTAATGGTTCTTTTGTAAACTATTATTTTCCTAGTCAAAATAGATGCTTTTACAAGTGGTAGGTATAAGGGGGAAAACACATTTTGGGAAGGAGAAGGTGGGGCTTCAAATAGTTATGGTGGTTTAATGCCTAGTTCACATTAGGACAATATAATATTGTATTGTCCCAGCTCCAGACTCATTGTCCTAGTGTGAACAGAAGTTTGGAAGACAAGACGATGAACCAAGACATTGTCCTCGGAGACGGGCAGGCTATCCCCGCGGGACAATGTGTTACAATCACCACCTTGCCCGGTCGCATTGTCCGCGTGTAAACGCGCACGGCCAAGACAAAAGGCAGTCACTTTGCGCATACGTACCTCAGAACGCGATCGTAACACACGGCATCGTATATCCATTTTCGCAGCATTCCACGTTTGAACTACAACCGAATTCTTATTGTCCCATTGTCCTGTCGTGTGCAGGCTTTTCATGGAACTGGGACAACACAATATTGTATTGTCTTCTGTGTTGTCCTGGTATGAACTAGGCATTAGTAATGTGTTGTGAAAACGATGTAATTCCATGTAAATTAAGAAACAAAATAATAGAGTTACCCATCTACTGTTGACATGACAACAACATTATAATCAACCGTTTTGTATTTTATGAGGAAATGCAATAGTTTTTTGTCCTGAAATTCATCTCCATAGTGTGCCATCTTAAATCGTGTTGTTTTTGTTTTTGTCCATATCAGATGGGATTCCTTTGGTAGTGGAACCACATGGTGTCCAAGAAGTGGCGCTCCTCCAATACACCGGCCACCGGAGACGAAATGTTCCAGATCCGCTTCCTGCGAGACTTCAAGCACTTCTGTGCCAACCAGGAACAGCGCCTCACCGTCTTCTGGGAGAATTGCTGGGAGGCCAAGGAGAATGCCTCAGCCGGCACCCTTAATCATCCTGAAATATAACCTCTCACAACCTAAAACTAACCAAATGAACTATTTATTGCTTTATTTTTAACCATTATGTTTGTGAATAGTAAAGAATACTTTTTATCTGGAAATATCTGAAGGATTCACATCGAGGACCGACCTAGTGTATTCTATATCCTAGTTCATTATGAATCCATATTCATGAGACAAGCCATATTTTTATATGAGGCCCTTACCTATTCGACCTTGTTTGGCCAACTATTCCTAATGTTAAGATAATCTTTCTAAGGCTGCATGCATAATATTATAAGGCTCTGTGAATTTGTAACTTGATTGTATGTGTACATATTTATGCTTGTACATACATTTTTAAAAGCAATCTCTAATATTGTAATTTATTTTTATATTGTCTGCTGATGTAATTTTCCATTGTTTAAAAATTCAATTTTGACTCTAGATTTTGCTCCTTGGAAATTATTATTTCTTTTGTATAGTCTTTTTGTCATGTAATGTTATTTTTTGTTACCATTTAGATACGTAGGAAGAGTTTCAAAGTTGTTAAAGATATTTTTTGTATATGAAATTTAATATATGATTATGCAATCAAAATTAATGGTTTATCACTATATTTTTATTGAATATTGTATTCAGTATTCAGATTATCCTTATCTATATAACACCTCAATTAAACAAAGAAGATTGACTTGGTAGCAATATGATAATCTTTGTTTATTTAGGTCAGGGATGAATCACATTACTACATATAAACCTTAAAACGTGCAAAATAACCACTTAAGGGCAGTGCAATGAAAAGTAAAATTAAATGTTTTTGGTTTGAAAAAAAATATTACGAGTATCTTGGCCTTTGCTATAATCAATCTTTTTATAAGCCTAGAAAAACAAAGTGGCAGGCCTGTAAAAAATGCTTTGAAGTGCAAAATCTCCTATTTACTTATCCCCTTTCGGATATTGTTTTTTTGTATAATATGGCAAATTAAGTTCTTTGGATTATGATCGGAAAACATTTTAATATTTGTGCCTGAACTTACAAAACAAATTAAAGTATTGCATTTTGGTGATGCTTTTTAATAAATCAAAACGGGTGACCAGTGTCAAGCAGGAATTTTGACCTCATCACCATCTATGTAAGGAGTGCGTGGATTCCAAATGTTACCCACCGAGGCGGATCCCTGAAATGAAAAAAAGCATCCCTGAAGTGAAATGTACAATTATGCAACCCCTTGTTAGTTTGAAAAACATAATTCCATTTACTTGTGCAATTTTGTGGGAGTTGATATGATAATATTTTTATCTTATCTTATTAGCAAAGTAATACGTCACTCTTCGATTAGGGCTGATACTGTTTAGTTTGTGTCCGTAACATCTGTCAGACGGCCAGTTACATTACATTTGTCACCGGTGTAGTTCATAAAAAATATTTTTAAAAATTTAAGCTCAGTTCAAAGTTCATTTAACCAGTTAAAAAGTATTAGAAATTACCATGGCTTCAAATGAAAAATTTAAACAGCCCACTCAAACGGATGCTAAAGCCATTTCGACAACTTACAATAAAAAATATGGTCAAGTCAAGGCAAAAATGCCAACGGAGAAAACTTCCATGTATTACAACATGAAGCACAAGGAGCGCGGATTGGCATTCATTTTCAACCATCAGACGTTTGACATCAAAAGTCTCAAACCTCGCAATGGAACTAACGTGGACCGGGACAACTTGATTGAAGTCCTCAAGCGCTTGGGATTCACTGTCAATTGCTTTAATGATTTAACTTATCTGAATATCTGGGAACAAATTACAGCAGCAGCAAAGAGTGATCATACAGACCGTGATTGCATTATTATTTGTGTCTTATCGCACGGAGACGAAGGAAAAGTGTATGCAAAAGACAGATCCTACCAGCCAGAAGCTTTGTGGCACAGTTTCACTTCTGACAAATGTCCAACCCTCGCAGGAAAACCAAAATTATTCTTTATCCAAGCATGTCAGGGTTCAAAATCAGAAAAAGGAGTCACCCTGACAGAGGTAGATGGGATGTACGATGAAGAAATTGAGGATGATTACACTATTCCCATACACGCAGACTTCCTGATCTGTCGCTCTACAATCCCAGGCTATGTTTCCTACAGAAACAAGGATGAAGGTTCCTGGTTCATACAAATCCTAACGCAGGAGTTGCGAAAATATGGGACCACGAGAGATATTTTGACTCTGTTGACCATTATGACACAGCGAGTGGCAATTGAAAAAATTTCTTACAACCCCGATGAACCAGAGCTGCACGAGAAGAAGCAGGTCCCGTGCACCACTACCATGTTGACCAGACTCCTGAAGTTTGAGGAAAAGAAGGCCCCTACAGTTCTTAAAACAACCACAACACAACCTAGATTCGTTACATCGTTTTCAACACAACCTAGATTCGTCACATCCTCAATTCCTAAAACACAACCTGGATTTATCACATCGTCAATTCCTAAAACACCTCCTAAGCTTGTTACATCGACAACTCCTAAAATACCACCTAAGCTTGTCACATGCGTAATAAAAAATGTTGGTGCAGTTCACTCCTTGCAGAAATAATTTTTAGTAATTTAAATTGTGTTTTCTATATATTACTTTTAACGAGTGGTGTGTCGATCGTGTTCTGGAGACCTTTTTTTAATGGCTGAATTTGCCGATGGTGCTCGGGAGACCTGTTCTAATACCATCCACACTGGAATTTTTTGCGATTCGATTTCAATCGTTATGCTTTGAAAACTGTGTAGAAGACAAAATCAGAATCGCTTGGGCTAATAACACTGTCGATTCTACTTTTTATTTCTTGAATATAGTCCCTATGACAGCTCACCAAATAAATTGTCTACGAATGTCAAAATTCATTTTCGTAAAACGGCATTGGAAAAATAAAATATTTGAGTTTTCAAAATAGTAAAAAGATCATTATTTGATTTTCAAAGTATGTATTCAGGATTATGTAGAAATAATAAAACCAGATTATATATTTGCGAAAACATATATTTTTTAAAGTTGTCTCCCAAATGGGATATTTTTCTTTTTCTTTTTGATAAAGTTAGCTGGGGAAACACGTTACGGTAAAAGTATAAAATATATTTTTTTAAGATATATTATTTGGTAAATGGAAAAAAATAGAGAAAAAAAAATAATCGTAGTTTTTAGTCTGATTTTTTAGCAAAACTCGCCGAGGTAATTTTCGCGAGGTTTTGTGAATTTTTGTCCGGCACTCGAGTGTATGCTAAAGATTTTCTGATCTGGCTCTCCACATGTTAAACAAAAATTATTATTTTGTTGAATAACAGAAGAGCCAATTCATTTCAATTTATTCATTTTAAATTACGGTGCTCCAGATTTTATGTCCGGGTTAAATCTTTTTTATTTTTTATAAAAACATTATAAAATTATCATTTCAAAGCGTTTTTAAAAGAGAGAAAATATTTAAGATTAGATAAGCAGGTTTAAACTAACAGCAACAAAGCTTACCTTCTAAATTGTGCTTCGTTGATGTTAAACATATCAATATTCGAAGTGATTCTATTTCACAACATGTCCTGACTGGCATGACCATTGGCAAGTTAGTTTTGCAATCCGGGAAATAAAACAGCCTATGCTGTCGGTGACGGAGATAACCATCGGGAGCATAGAAACTAATGCTCTCCATGATGGAAGAGTTTTTTTTTTTCATATATGAAACGATGTATGAATGTGAATGATGCAAGGAGTGTGGTGTGCCAAGACCGAGTTGTTTGGCGGTATATCCTCTCTGCCTACCCCTGTGGGGAATGGCGTGATGGTTAGTTATTATTTTATCATAATACTTGTGTATTTGTTTATCATTTCAATTATTTAAAAATCAAACCTTTAATGTGATTAAATAAATGTGAGTGTGACGAAAAGTGATATCCTTTTGTTGTGATTATATTATAATATATAATATTTTGCTTTTACACCTTAAGAAGCCTTTTTACCTTTGCCACCAATATGAAGTCTAGAGAAAAGTGAATAAATCATGTTAAAAGTGAAATTTTTTTTTTTTATTCTTTTAAAATTTGATTTGGAATTTGGGGCAGATTGTGTTGCTTTTTATAGATAAAAATTATTTATAGGTCTATCTGCCCGCGATACGGATGCAGTCCTGATACTAAAGCTTTTAAATTTTAATCGATTTATAGGGTGAAGCGCAATGGAGACTAAAGAGCTTCCGAGGTAAAATAATCTTGGAATACCCCATTTTTTTACATTTTCACAGATCAAAATAATGAGATCAAAGGACACCAACATTATTTCATTGCCGTTCACCAAGGGCGGATCCAGCTTTGGCGCCAGGGGGGGTCACATAGTCGTGGTCAAGTCACAAGAAGTTATAATTTAATTTTGATAATAATAGATACTTAAATAAAATCTACATTGTGACAAAAATACAGGGTGGGGCAAATGTAATCATCTGATGTTCTTTTGCTGTAATATATTTTTTTAATGAAAAACTTTGGTTCTGCTTGTGAAATTTGTTTATTAGAATTTATTCAATCAAGTTGAAAAAATGATATCGGCCAAGTGGCCGCCACCAGAGTTGATGACCATACGGGCCCGTTTTATGGCATTTTCCATCACTCTTGCCAGAGCTTCGGGCGACAGGTTCTCGCATTCCTGGCGAATATTCTCCATAAGGGCTTCAAGAGTCTGAGGCTTGTTGACGTAAACCCGCGACGACTTCAAAAAACCCCATAAAAAGAAGTCTGGCCCCGGAGCTGCCGTTCTGCTGAGAATATTGCTGCTGTTGCCCAAACATCGGCCAAACGATGTGCCACGCAATTGAGCATTAGCCGGCGGTCCCTACGGAGAATTTTGGTGAAAGATTTGAAGAAGTTCCCTTACAAAGTGTAGAAAATGCATCAGCTGTCAGCTGTTGCCCGCCAAACGCGTATAACCTACGCTCAAGCCATCCTGAATCTCAACGTGGTGGAAGATTTTTCATCGAAAATTATCATGAGCGATGAAGCTCATTTCAATAAACAAAATAATCATTTCTGGGGCACCGAAAATCTGTGTATCACCCACGAAGAGTCATTACACCCACTCAAAGTTACTGCGTGGTGTGCTGTTTACGCTGGAGGAGTCATCGGGCCATTTTTAATAGAACGCCGCGGGCCAAAAGACGACTGTGGACGGCGCGCGCTTTAGAGCCATGATTACCGATTTTTTTCTTCTTCAATTGGATGAATTGGGTCTGGAGAACATATGGTTCCAATGCAACGGCGCACACTGCTCGAGCCACAACCGATATTCTGAAGGAAGCATTTCCGGGTCGCTTAATCTCTCGTTTTGGTGATTTGAACTGGCCGGCCAGATCATCCGATTTAACCGTTCCAGATTTCTTTTTATGGGGTTTTTTGAAGTCGCGGGTTTACATCAACAAACCTCAGACTCTTGAAGCCCTTAAGGAGAATATTCGCCAGGAATGCGAGAACCTGTCGCCCGAAGCTCTGGCAAGAGTGATGGAAAATGCCATAAAACGGGCCCGTATGGTCATCAACTCTGGTGGCGGCCACTTAGCCGACATCATTTTCTAAACTTGATGGAATAAATTCTAAAGGATTAAATAAACAAATTTCACAAGCAGTACCAAAGTTTTTATTAAAAAAAAAAGTTACAGCAAAAGAACATTGGATGATTACATTTGCCCCTCCCTGTATATAAAAACATTATGTTTAAAAATTTTAATTAGTGGTACACCTAGGTCCTGGACCCAGCCCTGGGGGGGAGGTCATGACCCCCCCCTGGATCCGCCCTTGCCGTTCACTTTTTTTCTGCTTTTATACGGTAGATAGAACTTTGAAATTTCTGTCACATAAACTTAAAAACTATATTTTATAATTTATGCTTTAAGGCCTCTTCAAACAGAAGGCGTTATTAACGTGCGGTAAGGCATTAGCGTCACGTGCAACCTTTTTATTTGAACGGCTTCGGCGTTAGGCAGAGCGTTCGGCATCAGTCAGTCTTCGTCACAATGTCCAGCGGCTCAGATGAAGATAGGTTGTTACTGCTGTGTGCATTATCACCATAATAGAATATTAGCTTTTGCCCGTTGCAGGCAACTAACGGGTTAAAACACTAAGCGATTTGACGTGTGAACGTGGATGAAGCGAGGAGTGTGTGTTAAATTAAATATATGAAGAAAAAAAAGATGTTTGAATGCGGATGAAGCGAGGAGTGTGCGCCTACAGTCGACCGCTCAATTTTGTACACCCGCTCTTGGGCCGCTTTGGTCGTCCAGTTCAAGGCGTTCTGTACTTAGAAGGTACTTTGTTGTAATTTTTCGTAAAAACAACGCTAAAAAAATGTTTATTATTCAGAATTTTTTTTTTTTTTTCTGAAACTAAAACATTATAAACCTTTTTTTTATTGCATTAAAAAAATTATAGAAGTTTTTATTTCGCAGTGCGCGGGTAGGTACCTACTGTCCTTGTAGTGATTTTCCACAAAAATGGCGCTATAAATATGTATTATTCAGAATTTCTTAGAAACTAAAATTTTGATTTATTGCAGTAAAAAAGTTACCGAAAAAAAATATTATTTCATAGTAAGCGGGTAGGGACCTACTGCCCTTGTAATTAAAACAATTGAAAATTAAACAATAATATATGTATGGCTTCATGAAATTAATAAGAGGAAAGAATTTGGAGAATATCATCGTTTATGCCGGGAGCTTTTATCACACAAAGATCGTTTCTTTCAATACTTTCGTATGTCAGAAGCGTGCTTCGAAGAATTGCATTCCCTTCTGCAAAACCAAATAAGCAAATGCACCACAAACTGAAGGGAGCCTATTTCGACAAGAGTTTTCTTCTACTTACCCGATTCATTTATTTCAATTCCAATGTCCTCCCATAATCTTGCCTTTATAGAAACATTTTTGTATGCACTTTTCCTCATTTCATACAAACAAGGATGTTTTCGGACACATTCAATTAACTTTTCAATTACCATTCTTACCACAGTCAAGCAAGAACACCCGGCGTTAAATAAAATTTTGTAAAAAAATACAATGCGACGTCCTAACGCCGCGTTAGAGTAACACTAACGCGCTCACTCTGTTCGACTGATTTAGACATGTTCAGTACAACACAACGCAGCGTTATAACGCGGCATCAGTCTGGGCGTTCTTAACGCCTTACCGTGCATTAATAACGCCTTCTTTTTGACGAGCCCTTTAACATATTTTAGCTTTCAAACTTGCAGTATGTCAAAAATATGTATTACAGTTTGGCGACTTGCCTGACCGGCGACGAACTAATACTACTTTTCACTAATATATTTTTGGCTTTCGAAATAAAACAAATAATTGGCAGCATAAAGTATTTTATTAAGTAGAAATATTTGTTCTACAAAAAATTAAAGGGTTTTCTTATGTCGAAAAATATGACACCATTCATTAAGGCAGTCTTAATCACCGATACATACAACATTACTCCATCCACAATCACAACATACTCTTGTCCATGCAAGAGATTACTGTTTTTGAGATACATGTTTTTAAAAAACATAAAAAATAATTTGAGCAAACGTTATGGATGAAATATATTCTTGTAAACATATACTATAAAGGGTATATAACAAATATTATAATCAATAATTATCAGCCTGAAACACTCATCTACATTGAAAAAATCTTCTGAGAAAAGATACTGGCCGCCAACGGGAATTGAACCCGTGACCTTCTGATTGCCGGTCAGCAGCTCTGACCACTGAGCTATGGCGGCTTATCAAATACCCGCCAAATAATTCAATATATACTAGTGTTTCATTCGACAATTACTTATTATTACATTTTTCCAACTGAAAACAACCAACTTTTATTTTTAAAAATCTCCTGTTTAAACGTTAGTTTATCAATTAAAAATAATAATTTATGTACTATAAAAGTCATATTTTTATCACAACATTCAGATCAGAAGCTTTTACTAGTAAATTGCACATAAAAAATTACTTTCTAATGGTTCTATTAATCGAAAAAATAACATGACACCTAATACTATTGTTTGTGCCAAAAAAAACTATTTTTATATTGCAAGAAAACACCCTTCTGTCATTGATCTGATGACGAACCAAGGAAAATAATCATTTGAAAAAGCTTACAATTTGTGCCAAGAAAACTATTTTAACATATTCCAAGAAAAAAAAACCCCTTCTTCATTGCATCATGGATGAACCAAAAGAAATTGAACATTTGAAATAAGCTTATATTAAGTAGTTATTCATATGAAACCGTGTCTTTCCATTTCTCTAATCCTATCTCCCCTCGTCTTACAGCCTTTTTGCAACAAATAATTGATAAGTGTAATATTATCATCTGCTGAGAATATTCAACACCTATTTTGCTTATAAAATATATATATTATATTCGACTGTTGCAAATCAAGAACTGAAAATGTCCAAAAATATGTGCAATTTTTCAAAATATATCGGAAAAAAACTATTGTTGCAAGTGTTATACTTCGACCCAAAAGTTATTCATTTGCAACTTTTCTATTCACAAATCATACAATTTGTATGTTATACAAACATAGTAGGTAATTAAGAATACAATTAAAAAGTAAAGGCTATAATAGATAATAAATAGTTCATTGAACTAAATACAAAAAAAAGGACAGAGCATACTAGTTCGTAGAACTAAATGAAACATAAAAAGGGACTTTGTATTACCTAAATATAAAAGCTTATAAAAATAAGAATTCTCGAGTTGTGGTCAACCTGCTGATGGATCAGTACATCGGTGGGGCTTCCTCCACTAACTGTGATGGCTTCATAAAAATAAACAAATAATTCTAGTTTGTGCTACAGTCTTGTTCAAAGGCATTTCCAAATGTCATAGAAAATATTTATAATCTAAATAAAAATAGATAAATTATACTATTTTTTTGTAATAATATTAACTAAAAGCCTTTTTTCCAGGACATTAAAATGAAAAATTTCAAGTTTAGTGCTTTTACGTATTTCCAGGAAACAAGTTTAATGATAATACTTTTAAAAATACAAGAATTCATTATTGGTAATGTGATCAACAGCTCATAATTATTGCCAGGAGGAAACATACTAAAAAAGTATATTGTGTATATTTCCATATTGTTTCATAATTGTATAAAACTTATGTATTTTTATCTGGGAGTCATGGTGATATGCGTATCATGTTTCTGAAAAGTCAGAAGAGATGTAAGTCTGTTGAACTCCACACTATTGATTTTTTGTCAGAATCACTAGAAAGCTTAAAATAAAGTTGACTCGATTATTTGAACACAAAAAGCGGTAAAACTTTTTAAAGACATGTTTTAAGTAGGATGAATAGAAAATTACTTAGGGATCCAACTTAGTGTATAACCAAAGTCTCAGGTATTATTAGAATTGTACATTGAAGTGGTTATCACAAGAGAGCTAACATTGACTCAATTATGACTTACTTTTCCCCAAACACCAACAGCCGAGTCAGCATGGTGGTGGTGCAAGGGATCTGTTTCTGCTGGTGCATTACGGGGCTGTCCGGAGTGTTGGACTCATAGTCGTAAGCCACACGCTGGGACACAAAGGTCAGCAGCGTCAGTATGTCCCGATCCTTTCCGTAGTAGCGCAGCTCCTCGGCCAGCGCCTGGATGAACCAGGAACCTCTGGTAGTGTTCCTCCAAGAGTAGTACCCTGGAACTGTAGAGTAACTTATCAGGAAGTCAGCGTGGATGGGGATCCTGAAGGTGGCCTGCCCCGGCCCGTCTGTCTCCGTCCTGTTCCTCATGAGTACCCCTCCATCGAGCTTGTCGCCCTGGCAAGCTTGAATGAAGAACAGCTTCGGTTTTCCGGCCAATGATGGGCATCTGTCGGCAGTGAAACTATGCCACAACATTTCAGGCTTGTAGAAAGTGTCCTTGGCGTACAGTATTCCCATCTCTCCGTGGGAAAGAACGCAAATCAGGATGCAATCGTGATCTGTGTGATCTAGCTTGGAGACATCTGAAACGATATCACACAATTCTTTTTGATTTAAATTCGGAAAAACTGAAACCGTGAACCCCAGAGTCTTCAGGGAGTTACTCAAAGTGCTGCAATCCACATTGGTTCCCGAGCGACTCTTCAGGCCGTGAATGTCAAAATGCTCGTGGTTGAAAATAAGGGCCAACCCCCGTTTTTTGTGTTTCATGTTATAATAAACAGAGTTCTTCTCAGTTGGCATCTTCGCGATAGTCGGCTGAATGTTGGGAAAGGCTGTTCCTTTAGCGTCTCCTTCATCATTATCTTGCCTTTGTTCAGCGGGATGGTTCATGCCTTTTGCGTCTTTTTCATCACAATCTTGCCTTTGTTCTGTGCCATGACCATTCGTCTCTGGCAATATTATTGGTTGCACGTCCGTATCCATTGTTATTTTGTTTTGTAAAACTTCACAGCACACTTGACGTTATGTTCAATCGAGATTTCGTCTAATTTATTTCGGTTAAAAATATGGTTTCGCACTTCCCAGTGTCACTGTTCTCATCAACAACCAAGTGAAGTCAAGTGAGTAACAAGTAACAAGTAACAATATTTCACAAATCACAATAGCTGAGAAAAAAACAATGCTTCTTGGCCTTCTTGCGCTTCTTGGAAACTAAAAAAAAAATTGGTAACATTGGTAACATCATTACATCAGCAACCACAAGCAAGTTCTTACCCAGAGTTTTTTTATATAACCGGGGCATGTTGTGTTATTGGTTTTTATTTTTGAAGTAAAACTTTTGTACGCACGCTTGACTTGGGGAGTAAACTGGTGAATGCGTGACAAGAACGTTATGAAAAATGTGATCTGGCGAGGCGGACGGAAGTTGAGAGGGAGATATAAGTTAGTGATGATAGAAAGAGAGAGAGTTGCGTTTCGTATATTACTGTAGGGGCAAGAGAGAGAGGTGCGAGCACACATTTTATTTCTCTCTTTCTCTCATAGCCAGTTACGTTTCGTATATCTAAGACACGGTGCAGGCCTATTGTCTGTATCACACCGTAGGAGCAAGAGAGAGCAGTGCGCGCGCACATTTTCTTTCTCTCTTCTTTTATAAGTTAGTGAAGTTTTACTTCAATTGGGTGGTCTAAAGCACACTCGTTTTTTGAAGTAACGCTTGACTTGGGGAGTAAGCTGGTGAATGCGTTACGAAAAGTGTGATGCGAACGGTGATCGGGCGAGGCGAACGGTCGGGCGAGGCGAACGGAAGTTAAGAGAGAGTTAGTTAAGTTTTACTTCAGTCGTGTGGTCTAAAGCATACTCGTTTTTTTCTTATTTACACCCCAAATGCAGAAAAACTGTTTTCAATTTGCAATAAAAGATTTTTCTTTCGAATGATTTAGAATTAAAATTATTAATGTAATTCCAGTAATATGATTAAACCTGCCGAATCCCGACATTATATCAGTTGCTCTTTATGCTCGATAGGGGGATATTTACGTCTATTAAGTTGCACTATGCTAGAAACCCTGACGAGATAAGCCGAGTGATACCATTACTAAAAATTCCTGATATCCATTACAGTTCCATTCGGTCGTAATATGGGAACTCACCATCTGAGTTTTGGGAATAAACTTTCTCATAAAACACACTTCCTCAAATCATAATTCATCAGCATCATAACTCACCCAAAACAAAATTCCTCAGAACAGCGGAGATAATATAAAATAATATAAAACAGACACGCGTGAAAGTTAATTAGTTGCATTCCATTTTATGGCTATTCAAGCTTGTCACAACAATAACAAGAACTATTTATAACGTACCTACAAAATAACGGTATTCCGTGTGAAAAATGAGAAAATTGCGAATTTCGCGGTAATTAAGTGAAATGACAAAACTCGCGAATGCTTTTTTCGTAAAATAGGGTACATGCAGTATATAATTATGTAATATGGTGTTTTCAAAGCTTTGAGACATGATGTCCTCGTCATCAGAGGTGGTGTTGGGTCGGGAACTTTGGGTGTCGGGTTCTGGCCCACGACGCTCTTGTTGTTGGGAAACGCTATGGCTGCCACCCGCTGCTTCTGAGTAGGTCCTTCGGCCGCCTGCATTGCCCGATGTTGAGGGCTGGCGCGGCTCTGTCTCCGACCTCAAGAAGGACATCGAACCTGTTCTGTTGAGACAGGTACGAGTTGGACGTGTGTTGGATGGGCGGGGAGTGGCAGCGCTTGGCAGTTGGCGCCCTCTGCCATTCTGGCTCCATTGGTGTGGAGCTAGGCCCTGGGATGGGAGTGGATTGGGTATCGGGATGATGGTGGACAGGGGCCTCGATGGGATCCTCGGTCGGTTGCGCCGCCTAGATGAATTCCACGGCTTCGGTCTTCGTGTTGATCCTGGCCGCTGTCACCCCTGGCGGGCAGTCAAAGCCTATGAGCGCGACTGGTTCCTGCCTTTTTTTGTCGTGTCAGTCATGGCGATCTGAAAAGATAAAAAAATACAATCAGGGATTTAATTAATTGGTATGCCTTGAGAAAGGCAGTTTTCGCGTTGTCGTTGGCCGAGCTGAATGACGGGCAACTGCCGGCCTCAGGCGCCCTAGGGCACCAGAAAGCTTCAGTCCCCACCGTTAAGCACTTCCTTTGGAATTGTCTATTTTCTAGTAGCACAAGCCACCAGAAAATTGATTAGTCCTCGTCAAGCCCTCACGTCGTCTCTCCCTCTATCTATCTGCTGAGCCTTTTGAATCAATCTCTTATGTGAATACCTCACAAGAGTTCGTATATCGCCTCAGGAGCAGTTACGGCGTAAGATGTGCTTTGTTTATGGTTGATCTGCGCATAAACCGCTTAGGTGCGAACGGTCGGAAGGGATTGTATGGAGAGTGATATTTGACGTGCTATGATCTTTTATAGTTTATAGTTGTGTTTGAACAGGGCTATATCGCTTAGGTGTGACAGATAGGGATTGTAATCAATGACGTTATATTATAAATAGACTCGCCATAGTCTCACATACTCACAATATAATGTGGAAAGCAAGCAACACTCTTTTGTTTTCAGCGGTTTTCAAATATAATTTCTAAATTCAAAACTTTATTCCCGTGTGATAAAGATAGACAATCAAATAATTTACGTGTGTGAATGTCATAGATATACTATAGTAGGGCGGCTTATTAATTTCTTCGCCGAATACTGCTTTCACATCACGGGTGTGACTGAGATAACAAGATACTCTCACTCGGTTACACAATGGACAGGGAAGGGTAAAGAATACAATGACGTATTATTATAAAATTAACTGTCATAATTATAATAATTGATAATAATAAGTAATTTGCGTGTACTTGCTAATGAAGTGTTATTCCTTCGCCTTTACGACTATTTGCCGTGTAATTTAAGCATTTTCTCATCACACAGGAGGGCATTTTGGCGCTTTGCAATGAAATTTACTTACTGGTAAGACACGACCTCACTCGACGCGTAGCAGTTTAGTACTAAATGGTACTAAAGTACTAGGAATAGAGACAGCTACAATCGTATTGTGTTTGGCTTCCCACTTTGAGATTTCTACCCCGCGTCCAGTATTAATGTCTTTGATTGTAATGCCTATAATAAACGACATCTTTTTTCAGCCCGATTCCAATTAGAGACCATAGTCAAATTTTTTCGCTTTACGCGATCGCTATTTTCATCTCTATTTATGCCTTAAAATGGAATATACAATCTGCGCGGTTTTGAAGTTGTAAGTTCAGCAGGCGCCAAATGTGCGCCTTAAAAATGAAGTTTCCGCAATCTGCGTAGCTTTGAAGTTGTGTTGTTTGCGGAATCCCTAATTAGCAGGCGCCAAAGAGCCTTAAAAAAGATTTTCCACAATCTATTTAGCTTTGAAGTTGTGTAGTTAACGAAATATTTTCACGGCAGGCTTCAAATGTGCGCCTTAGAAATAAGGTTTCCGCAATCAGCGCAGCTTTGAAATTGTGTATTTTGCGGAATCCCTACAGAGAAGTCCAGTCCAATTTTTTTATGAATTACCTTCTAACTTAAATAACTGCATTTTTTTATTTTTTAGAGTTAGTTTTAATAGTTAAAATAATTGTCAAAGTTTCAATTTTTCAAGGTCCCTCAAAAACCCGCCAAATTTAAGATGTATTTTGTGACGTCATCAAGAGTTCACCTACTTAATAACGATACGCATTTCATGTTTTTTATGTTGGTCTCCTTGAATCTCACATAGATTTGCGCAGGCGCCGCCGGCCATCTTAACGCGTTGATTGGTCTATTTATGGTGTATGGGCAATGGCGACGGCGAGATCAGAAGCTTCGCAAAAATGACATGATGAATTTTACTTGCAGTTTTATGTTTTTGAAGTTAATTAACGTTTAAATGATCAATTCACTGTGATATTAGTGTAACTCATCATAAGTACCATTGTGTGTCGATGAGGCTCGCTACCCATCACATCGCCAACCCTTTGGTAGCGCAAAGAGGAGGACGAAACGTGAACAATGTCGAATTGGTACGTGGAATATCAGAGGAGGGATGTAAAGAAAGATGAATGAATTATGCGATACAATGGATAGTAAATGTTTGGACGTACTTTGTGTGACAGAGAGTATGAAAAAAGAGAGCGGTACAATGCAGCATAACGATATGCTCGTCATCTGGTCTGGGAGACCAGATACGGAGAGGGCTTGTCAGGGTGTTGCAGCGCTACTGTCTCCCAGAATGGTGGAATGTATGTTGCAATATGAATGTGTAAGTCCGAGAATAATGTGGATCCGATTCAAAATTGGTTTGACAAGGGTGTTTCTGGTTATTTGCTATGCTCCTGTTAATTCTGAAAGCGACGAAGTGAAAGATGATTTTTGGACTGGTGTGAACGACGTAATGAGATTAAAAAAATTGAATGAAAGGATTATAATGGCGGGCGATTTGAATGGGTGGGTGGGAATCGGACGTGACGGATTTGATTCAGCCTTAGGTAAGTTTGGGGATAAAAGAACGAATGACAATGGGAACAGAATACTTGAAGTATGTTTAGAGTGGAACCTGTTTGTATCGAATACTTTTTTCGATCATAAAGGTGTCCACCAATATACGTGGGAAAGAGGAAATGAAAGATCAATAATTGACTTTGTGGTAATTGACTCTAGGTTGAGAGCCGTTACCGAGGACACAAGAGTTTTCAGAGGGGCGGAGGTTGAAACTGACCACTTTCTGGTGGTGTCGAGAGTAAACCTCTTTCGCGGCTGGCGCTCTAAAGTGAAAACGATATCGACTCCAACAAGAGTCAAAGTAGAAAAATTGCAAAACGCAAATGTCAGAAGTGAGTATGAGAATTGTGCAGAGATGAGATTGAATGAGAAGGAAATGGACGGTCTAAGCATTGATGAAACATGGAACCACATAAAGGTGAGTCTTTGTGAATCTGCTAGAGATGTATGTGGAATAAGTACGCAAGGTAGGAAGAAAGGTGACGCATGGTGGGATGACGAGATCAAAGCATTGGTTTCAGAGAAGAAGAAAGCATGGTTATGTCTGATAGCGGCTGGCACCGCTTCTAGCGAAGAGAGAGATAGAGCGAAAGAAGTATATAAGGGATGCAATAAAAGAGTAAGTGTTGGAGCGAAAGAACGAAAGAAACGTCTGGAAGAGGAAGAGGGAATAAAAATGACAAAACACTTCCAATAAAACATTAAACTGTTTTGGAAGGAGGTCAAAAGGTCCCGAAGTGGTTCAGAGAACGGAAGTGTGAAAGTGATAAAATCGAAAGATGGAAGAATGTTGACGAATGAGGAAGAAATAAAAGAGAGATGGATGAAATATTTTGAGGAAGTCTTCGAAAGCAACCCGGGTGACAGTGAGACCAGTGGTGAATCGGGTATGAACGATGACGGAGTGAATGTTACTAAAATCAGCGTGGATGAAATTAAAAAATCGATAAAATGCATGAAGAATGGTAAGGCTGTTGGTTTCGACAATATTGCTGCCGAATACTTTAAAGGAGATAGCCATATTATTCTCACATGGTTGTGCAAACTTTTTAACCAGTGTCTAGAGGAGGGTTACACGCCATTAGATTGGAGAAGGGCTGTAATCATGCCATTATACAAAGGTAAAGGGTCGCGTATGGAATTTAGGAATCATAGGGCTATTAGCCTGCTAAGTTCAGTCGGTAAGCTGTACGGAAGAATATTGATTGAAAGGGTAAGAATGGAAACAAAGGATAAAATATGGGATGTGCAAGGTGCCTTTATGAGTGGAAGGGGATGCATGGACCAGATTTTCTCCTTGCGTATGCTCACTGAGAAGTTTCTGGCGAAAAACCAGAAACTTTTCTGCGCCTTTGTAGATCTACAAAAAGCATACGACCGAGTCGATAGGAAAAAGCTTTGGAAGGTGTTGTCCAAGTATGGAGTGAATACAAATCTCATACAGGCAATTGCGTCTCTGTACGAGGGAAGCGTTGCATGTGTTAGGGTGAACGGTGGTTTTACGGGGTGGTTTGACATCACAAAAGGTGTTAAGCAAGGCTGTGTAATGTCACCATGGTTATTCAATCTGTACATGGATAATTGTATGCAAGAATTGAAAGAAGTGGGATTGGGCGCGAAATTGAGTAATCTGAAAGTATGTTGCCTGTTGTATGCTGATGATGCGGTGCTGATTTCTAACACTATGGAAGATCTACAGTCTCTCGTATCTAGGATGAACGAAGTATGTATGAAGAATGAGTTAATGATGAATGTAAGTAAGTCTAAAGTCATGGTGTTTGAAAGAGAGAGAGTACGAAAACAGTATGCAATATAGTTGTGAATGATGAATACTTGGAGCAGGTGGATGAGTTTGTGTATCTAGGTAGTATGTTTACGAGAGATGGGAAGGCTGATAGGGATATTGAAAGAAGGGTGAATGCTGGTAACTCCATTAATGGAGGACTGAATGCCGTTGGCGCTAATAAAAAACTGTCAAAAGAAGCGAAACTAGCAGTCCACAATGGAGTCCTGGTACCTACCCTGATGTATGGCAGTGAGGCATGGAACTGGCAGAGGAAGGATGAAAGTAAACTGAATGCTATTGAAATGAGATCCCTGAGGCGTATGAGTGGTAAAACAATGTATGATCGTGTGAGAAATGTGGATATCCGCAAAGAATGTAAGGCTGATGTATGCATAATGAGTAAGATTAAGAAAGGGACCCTCAGATGGTTTGGGCATGTAGAGCGAATGCACGAAGAAAGCAGTGTAAGAAGAATATACGACGCAAATCTGAATGGTAGAAGAAGTCGTGGACGTCCGAGGAAGACATGGCACGATCAAGTGAATCAGATACTTGAGTCGGGCCATGTCAAAAGTCAGAATAATAGAAGAGAATGTATGAGACGATGTATGAATGTGAGTGAGGCAAAGAGTGTGTGCCAAGACCGAGTTGTTTGGCGGTCTGTCCTCTCTGCCTACCCCTGCGGGGAAACAGCGTGATGGTTAGTTAGTTAAGTACCAATGCTGCGTTACTTTTTTTTCAGTTTTAGTCCTTTATAGTGTTTTGTTGGTGTATTTCCGTTGTTCGATAGGTTTTAGGTTACGTCTGAAATTTTTTTTAATGACTTTTCCGCGTGAATTTAATAAAACTTGCATAAAAGTAATATTATTTAATAATGTTAAAGACTAATGCATGTGTAAATAAATACAAAATACAGAAATCAACACATTAAATTGCGTAACACCGAATCCAAGATGTCATACTTTTAAAGTTAATTTTTTCGGAATCATTAAAATATTTTTTTATCATTTTTAATTGTATGAACGAGATAAAAAGTGAAGTGACAGTTTTATTCCAAATTCATAAAGTAAGAGGACTGTATCTTTAAAATTTTTAATTTTCCTAAATTTTTCGACCATTTAATAGATTATGTTTGCAGTCAGCTGTTTTTTTTAATTTTTTCATTTTGAAACTTAAAATACTGCAATTTTCAAACGCGATCGTATATGTCAGATACAAAAATCTAAAAGGCAATTCTATTTAGTTTCTATAAAGGTATATGCTTTTACGACATCTTCAAAAATAAGAAATATATAGAACATTCGTTTGTGTCATACCTAAATTCCCATACAAATGACGTACAGCATAAATAAACCTGTCATTACAGTGTGTGATGGGTCGACCCCTTACTTGGGTTTTAATACCTCTCCTCTCTCGCGTTTCGATCTCCGGACGGTAGAACCTTCTCTCGTACTGTATGATTCGCCAATAACGTCTTGAATCATGACTCGTTTTCCCACCCCTGTGACTGAACACAGCAAAGGTTTTCTCCTTCCGGGAAACTTTACAATAAACCCTTTCCTTTACGTTGTGAATTTTTTTGTTTCAAAGGTACTAGAAAATCTAGAATAGGTATTTAATGTCTATATATGGTAACTTTTGGTTCTTTTAGGTAAGGTGTGGAAGAATTTCTCTGTATCTTTTGAACGTATGAAGGATACTTACTGTCTAAATCTATCCTAAATGTGTCCCCATTACGTCCCTAATAATTTAAGTTGTTTTAATACTCTCGCAGTACCCCCTGTAGTTCTTGGGAGTCTATAAAGTTGATTTTTGACCCTAATAGACGTCCTAATAGATTTTAAAATACGTACCTAGAATATTCCATTTAGTTATTTGGCGGCTCCTTTGCATCGCTCTCCATGGCTGGACCCTATACATAATCGTGATAATATTATATTGTTAGTAAACGCAAAGTTCGTACCTAAGATGGAAGGGATAAGGGAGGGATGGAATGGATCATGCATTTTTTGCAATCTAGTACTGGCTCCTCCACTTGACCAAATTGACCAGGTGGTCGGCTCTCCGGACACGACCTCCCGACCAAAGCATGTCAAGGCTATACCCATGGCACCCAGAAGATCTCTTGACGACCAACCAGATACCCGGACCCTTCCATAACTAAGGAAGGACGGCATGCCTTCAAACCTTTCCCGATCAACCCCAGTATCGAACACCTCCGGGACTACGTTACTGGCTCTAGAAGGGGTAATCCAATTCGTCCCTTGTCACGGCTCTACTCGCGAACATGTGGCTACAGCTTGTGATAGACAGATCCTTCCTCCTGCGTCACCGGGCCAGCGTGTAAAACCACCTCTAGTACCGAACATACAACTTAAGTATTGTCTAAGCGCTATGTTTGCTTCTAGGTCGATAGGATTAAAAAATGTGCAGGCGCTGCAGGGTTGTTTCCACAAAATGAACTGCTTATGCTCCTCCCACACTACCTTGCCGGCAACCCGAGATGCTTTTGGCCAAGACGCCTCCGTCAGCGAACCGCGTCCTTACATACCGTTTGGCAACTCATTTCATTCCGTCTCGTCACGCCCATTCTCTAGACACGGTTCCGCGAAAGGGAATTGCTTCCAGCATCTCGCGTGACCCGATCAGTCTATGGTGAGCATCCTCTCCTAACAGGACAATGTGGGAAGACCCCTACCGATGGACCATACATTTCCACATATGTATAGCCTCGGTGTCATCGTCAAATTGTTCAACCATAAAGTTTAAAAGGCGCAATTCAACAAATAGGAATTCAAAGGAGTACCTGTTAGTTTTAAATTTACGTTTTCACTCTCGTAGTGTTTAGGTTGCAGACAGTCGCTTTCTATTGGGTATGTCGTATACCCCGATGGACTCCCATTTGGTTGAGGGTACAACACTCGTTCATTTTTTGCTCCCCCGCCAGTGCCATCAGCTGTCTGAAAGAAAAGGTCACTGTCCTTGGTGATAACACCGTTGAACATATCCTGAAATAATATTATAAAATTTTGTCATTTATTTAAATCTTCTGTTTCCCGAGGCAGCTTCGGTTCTGTCATCTCTGCGTCGCGTTCCGGGATGGCCTGGGAATTTATATTAGGTATAACAACTTACCGAGTACGTAATTGCTAAAAATCCCGGTCGGAGATATACACGACCAATTGTCTTAATTACGTATGCCGTAGACCTGTGGAGAAAACAAAACTTCCTACGAATTTCATACTTTTATTTGTAAACTAAATATGGTAAATAACCGCTCGACGCCGTTGGTGTGAGCTTTCACGAATTGAACGTTTTCGTAGATTACTATGTTCTAACTATTGAAATTTAAAAATATACCAAATTCGATATCATTCCTGACTCCCGAACCCTTGCTGAGATTATTTAAATCTAGTTAAGTTTATTATTAATTTCGTTCTTTCGCGGTCTATCACGACATTTTTATTAAAGGGATGAAATTTTTTATTGCAAAACTAGGGCCATTATTATAAACCTAGAACGACTGTTTATTACTTGATCCGTTATTTCTTTAAATTAAGTTAGTTAAGTCCCTCCCCATCCGAATTAGCACCATTTATTATTATTACTAAAATTCAAGGCCGATATTTTTATTTAGGGTAAATATTTAAAGATATCTTTTATCTCTCTACATAATAAACGATAACAATCGCGAGCTTTTACCGAAAATTATTTTTGTGAATAATTTAACACAACACCGGATAAGATATAAGGCCGTCATTCTCATAATACGTATTTACCGACTTTTATTTCGTCCGATGGATTTGTTAATTATTATTATTAGAATTTATTGATTTAATTTATAACCCCTTTTAATCGATTAACACTTTTCACCACTGACTCGTGAATTAAGTCATGTATTTTCCACTGAATCTAATTCACTAACACTTGCAAAGCATAATCAACGAAGTTAGTTTAACACTACACAGTCTCGATTTTTCTAAGTCCAGCCATCAATTCCCGATACACGCACGATTTTTCACAGTTCTTCTTCTCCCGAAATCTAGCACCGAACTCACCCTCCCCGACCAAATTACGTCTTTATACCCCGTTTCTCCCATCAATCAAATTTAAATTTTGCAATTTACAACCTTATAAACGCGTAATATCGTCTTTGTCCCATACCACTTTCCTATCCCGCCGGTTACTCCATTTTCCTTCCAACGTCCTGTTCCAACCGACCTCCTTCCTACGATGACACTCCTCTGTCGCAATCGATCAGGGGCGTATTTGGGTCTAAACATCTAATTCCCACTCAAGTCTCCGCATGATTAGTGGATATAATCCACCTTTTATCGTGTGAATAATTAATTCAACTTTTCTCGAAAATTTATAGTGTCCATTCTATCCTTTTTTAATTCGCTTCCAAATACGGTGTATCCTGAATTTTCTATATAACTGCCCTACTTTCTTGGCTTAACCCAAATCCAATTTCAACTCATTAACCTACAACATATCCCGACAGTTATCTATTAAGCATTCATTATTATAAAATTCTCCCAACACGTCACTGCCTAGATATCCCGTCGTTTTAACATTTGGCTATGGATTTTCTAGTAAATTTGTGACTGAATGTCCTTTATCGGACGTACCGCTAGTGTGCACACTCAGCTGTGTCCGTTTCTGGCCATATGTCGCGTTTCTTGTGTTCGTATACAATTTTAATATTTCTTGCGTTTGCAAATGCTCATGTGCAAACTCTAATTACTTGGTCACCTTCCAGCAAAGTCGTGATGCTCGTAGGACCTTATTTTATAATAATCTAAACCTTTATGACCTCGATCCTCCTTTCTCACGGGCTATAACCACTGCCAAGATCCCATTCCAATCCTGCCTTCGAACGTTTTTTTTCCTTTTTCCTAGTTCCTCCTACTTATTACATCCCTCTCTGGCACCAAAACCGATAAATCTCCCGTAATTACTCGCCTAGTGATCAAGAAAAAAACTTGAGTTTTCAAATAATTTAAAATCCTGACAGGTCGTTAAATTTTATGCCTTTTCACTAATTTCTTTCTCCTATCATCTGTATGTAAAATCAAGTGGTGATTTCAGCTTAATGCGTACCTTAGAGACCCAAAATCATGTCAGATGTTTCGCACTCGAGACCCACTTAAAGAACAAGAGATCGTAAACCTTCCCTCCCCTCTAAACTAACGGACAAAAATCCAATACAAAATCTTAGACTTCATATGGTCACTAACATGAATTGATTTCCCTTGACTACCTCGAAGAGATCGGCTCCTGTGGGTTTTCCACGTCTAACACTTTCCCCCATCGTCTACCTGCAGAATCTGCTAGATATTTGTCTGGAAAAAGCGGTGAAGACCGTCAATGTCCACTCCCGTTTCACGATTACTAAGTAATCGAGATCGCTTGCTACTTTAGTTAATCAGTGCATGATCTTTGTCCTTTTGAATTTTCCGCCACCGAGATCCCCGCAAAACTTTCCGATTCCAGACGTGAAATCAACTGTTGTCGATTCCCTCCTGCTCCCATAAAAATGCGATTTATGACCAAGTTAGAAGTGGTTCTATCCCCTTAAAATATCTGCCCGACCAAACCGTGAGATAATCTTGGAATCTTAATTTTGCAAATCCCTCACCCCACGCCCCCGGCCTGTGATTGGTTTAAGACGCACCTACTGTCCTCATCTCTATTCTGATTGGATAGTCGGTTTTTTTCCTAACTGCTTACACCCCTTCGTGGCAAGGAAACCCCAAAAGTTTAAAAAGATTCCTTTAATATTGATTTTAAAACCACCCGAAAGATGTCGATAGTGTGATCATATTCTATATTTTAAAAAAAAAATTTACCCACCTATACCGGAGTGAAACAGGTTCATCACAAGTGATTACCATCGTGACGTCACCACACAGCATACCAACCTGACGCTGTGTTTTAACGAGAATATTAAAAATGCACTTTTTAATATTTTTTTAAAAACTGTACGTTTAATATTATTAAATAAAAGTTATATATTCAGAATCAGCGTTTATTGGTCTATATGAGCATATTTTTTTAAAGCCATAATATTTTTCACTGGAGTTCCTTATTAGCAGGCGCCAAATATACGCCTTCAAAAAGTTTTTTAAACAATTTATTTAGCTTTGAAGTTGTGTAGTTTACGGAATATTTTCTCGGCAGGCGTCAAATGTGCGCCTTACAAAATGTAGTTTCCGCAATCTGCGTGGCTTTGAATTTGTGTAGTTTGCGGAATCTCTGTTTAGCAGGCGCCAATAGGCCACTTGCATGAATTTCATAACGACTTGGAAAAAATCGTGTGGATAGATTTTTTTACTAAGATTACGAAAATGTTAGAAAATTTTTTAGAAATGTATGGTTTTTTTTTTTTAAATATATAAATCCATTATTTGAGCTCGTGACGTCACTACATGAAAATGTCCCGTCTCCGATTATGTCCCCTTAATTTTGCAAAATTCCACACTGATTAATTTTTTTTTATATGGCAACACTTTGATTTCCGGCGAATTTTTGAATTTGCGTTTAACGAACTAGATTTATTGTTTGTTTTATGCGTTTTGATGTTTTGGTTTGATCTTTTGATAAAGATAGCGGTGTTTTTACAGATGTTACGAAGAGAACCCCGTACAATTTATTGCTATTCGTGTGGAACACGTTTTTTTTTAAAAATGATTTTCGGCTATCTAATTATCGTTTTATCGCACCCATAAAATTATGTCCCGTCGTTCCGGTTTACAAAAAGTGGTCTGATTTTTCGAATTGCAATTTTCAAAAAATCGCCAAGGTTAAAAAAATAAGATTAAAAAAAAAAAAACAATGTCTTGCCTTAACCGGAAATTTTTTTTAAAAAATGTGATGCAAGTGGCCTATTGTGCGCCTTAAAAATGAGGTGTCCGTAAACTGCGTAGCTTTGAAGTTGTGTAGTTTACAGAGTCTCTATTTAGCAGGCGCCAAATGTTTCATTTTTAGGACTAAGCTACACGAGCGGTTCTCCCGCCGCGGTAAACCGCCCGAGAGAGCTCCCGAAGAACATCTAAACTACACGAGAGGCGGTCTCCCGCCACGGCGCCGCGGGAAACCGTCAAGTTCAAACTACATGAGCGGTTCTACCACCGCGGGAAACCACCCGATCGACCGCGCACGACCAAACAACAACGCTCTCTCGCACGAAATGATGCAATCGCGGGAAACCGCCCGTGTATGTTGAACGTGGCGGTTTCCAGCGGCGGGGGAATCGCTGCATGTGGCGGTCGAATTTCTCCCGCCTGTGACCTGCGAGCTCCCGCAGCGGGAGAACCGCTCGTGTAGTTTGCGCCATACAACGCTCATAGTAAATCGTGACTGCCGCGGTTTCTCGCGGCGGGAGAACCGCTCGTGTAGCTTAGACCTTAGACCGACCTTAGCTACACGAGCGGTTCTCCCAATAGTACAGTTTTTATATCCCTCAAAGGTAAAATTAAACTTAACATAGTCATTCACTCTAAAAATTGTGTAAATGATATTATTTATATGTAATGCTGACTGTGAAACTAAATCAAATTATAAAAAGAAGATTTTCTGTGACGGGTGGCCGTGTGGCGGACACCGGGCCGGGGGGGGAGGGTAGAGAAAGGAGGGGAAGTACCTGGCTATTCAGATCTGGTCACCAAATACAGCCAATTCAGAATGGTTGTCTTACACCAGGGCAATACTGAGGGTATCTTCCACTCTGGAATATGCCGCAAATATACTATATATTATTTTGAAATGAATTAATTGTGAATCAAATAAAATTTATTTTATTTATTATATGTAATACGAACTGTGCACAAATGTATTTATAAAGAAGAGTTTGTCTGTGACAGGCGGCTGCATCGCCGACACCAAGTGTGTCCAAACAAAAGGAAGGTCGCTGTCTACATCTGATTTCGAAAAACTCTGTTGAAAGTCCGGAGAACGCCAGTGACTTTTTATGGTTATTTTTATAGTAATTTGTTTTTGAAAAAGCAAAAAATTTTATTATCTAATTTTTGTATAATTTTCGTCCAAGTTTGGGCGTAATTATTTTATTATTAATTGTTATCATATTATTTTAATATAACTTGATTTAAATTAATAAAATAGTTTTGCGGGAAGTATGAAGCTTGAATGTTACCGATAATAACTTATTACTAGTGCCTCAAATTATTATTTCTTGTTTCAAAAGAAAAAGAAAAAAATCCATTTATTTTTTAAACGACGAGGAGGTTATCAATTCGACGGTATTTTTTTTGTTTGTTACCTCAGTACTTTTGGTTGGGTGAACCGATATTGATGATTCTTTTTTTATTAGAAAGCAGATGCTTCCCGTGTGGTCCCATTTCAATTTGGTCCAGTTTTGACAATGGGATCCATGAGAAAACCATATATGTCTTAAATTTGCAATAAGTATGTGCGCGACAAATGGACGAATAACTCAATATTACGCCGACAGATTTCGATGATTCTTTTTTTGAAGTAAACCTTCTTTACGCACGCTCGTCACTAAAAATAAAAAAATAAACAAAACTTTTAACAAAACAAAAAACGACTTCAAAAAATGCACTAAAAAGTAAAAAGATAATTTCGTACGATTGTTATTTTTGGAGTCGGTGTCAGCCAAGATCTCCACATCTCACCTATAACTACCTATGTATGTGGCTGACACCGACTCCAAAAATAACAATCGTACGAAATTATTTTTTTACTTTTTAGTGCATTTTTTGAAGACGTTTTTTGTTTTGTTAAAAGTTTTGTGTATTTGTTTCTAAACTTGACTCCAATCATCCGTATAATTCGAAATTTGGCCATATGAATAAAATGAATGTATAACTCACCTTCCCTCTCTCCATAATTTAAATTAATTTCCTAAAACAAGGGTCGCCAAACTACAGCCCGCGAGCCTCACCATAGTTCATTTTGACTACATTGTAAAATTTACAATGTATGTAAATCATACAAAATAATAATCAGATGATTTTATTTAATAACCAATTTAGAAACGCAATTAGTTACTGACATATATTAAAATTGAACATTTTAACTGCAATCAATATGAATCTTGACGTGCTTTTGAAGACATAAGGGCTGAAAGTTTCGCCCTCTAGAAATTTCTAGAACAGTCCAGAAAATTCTAAAGTATTCGAGAGCATTCCAGAATATCCCGGAACATTCTGGAATGTTCGGGAATAGTCTGGAACATTCGGAAACATCATTGTGGAAAATTCCAGACACTCTCGAATATTGTGGAATTTTCTGGAACATTGCGGACCCTTCAAAGCATTTTTTGTAAAGCAAGGTTCATTGTAGGTTCGAACGTCAGTTCAACCTCATATCAACTCCCTGAGTGAAGCTGGGTACCCCAGCTTGTGGTTAATAACAGTAATGTTTAAAAATTCAGAAGTAAAAATACAAAGAATAGTGTATCACAATAATTTATTTAATACAAGTGTGTTACAAAAACAACAGATTGTAAACATCCCCAAGGCGAACAATAAAACAAAAGAAGTGTTTTCAAGTAGCAATCATGAAAACATATAAATGTGGTTTTATCACTTGGAGGACAACAGAGAAGATTACATTAGTATGTTTTATAAAATTCCCTTAACACTTTATGTGAATTTAAATATGAAATTTTAAATGAAATTAAATAAATATATATCCAGTAATATTTTACAAATTAAATCTAATCATTTTTTTACATGAAAGGAATATTAGTAGAAACGGTGATTTGTAAAACAAGTAGCTAGTATTAAAATGCCGGTTAAACTAACAAAACAATAATTTTACTATGAAAAATACCAACTACAATATACTTAGTACAAAATAAAGATGAAAACAATAAAAAAGTGATGCGCTGCGGCACATTGTGTGCTTTCTTTACCGGAAGATTTATATTATAGACGATTTTATTATAAAAAATAAATGTAACAAAATGGGATTCAAAATAAATACATATTATATTAAAAAAAAAAATAGTAAACAAATGAAATTACTCAAAAGGGATGATTTTTATCAAAATTATATTACGTTAAGGTAAAGAATTATTTACAAGTTTTAAACAATAGACTACGTGCATTTTAATTTAAATATTATTCAACCGCCAAAACGAACGGGAAATATTAAATTATATTAAGTTAAGGTAAACAATTATTTACAAGTTTTAAACAATAGGCTACATGCATTCCTAAAACAATTTTATTCCACCGGGCTAAACGGTACGATGTGTTAAATCACAAAAACCCAACATATTAATTCTTTCCAACGAATTCACAGAATTCCTTAGCAACAAAATTTTATAAACATATAGTTTTTTTTACATTAAATTCAAGCAGGAAACCCTGAGGAAAATAATTTCCCTCAGGGCCTATCTCTCATCTTCAGGATGCTGAATGGAGGGTCTTTTTGTGGAAAGGGGTCGTCTATTAATCATGTGATGTTTTTTTAGCAACTTTAACCCCCCCCCTCCCTGGTGATATGTGGTAAGATTTAGACTATCCCCCCCCCCTACCCAAAATCACATGTATTTTTTTACTACAAAGTAAATTGAAATTTTCAGAATATTATCTTTAAATACAGAATTTCCAGAGACATTAAGGTTGCAGGTTGTTTTTGATTGGCATTTGGTTTAGAAATCATGTGTTCAATGAAAAGTAAATACATGTGATATCTCATTATATCCCCCCCCCCCCCCCCCCTCCTTGTGATATTTTCACGTGATCAATGGACGACCCTAAATAAAGGAAGGAGTGAATCTGAGTCTTGAAGAGACCCATGTTGTAAGAGGATGGAAACACAGAGGCCGGCGAATCGTTCCACAGTCGAGCTGTTGAACTCAAGAATGAGTCATAGAAACGACCCGTTCTCATGTGACAAAGTTGTTAGTATTAAGTCAATTCAAGGAAAATAATAATAATTAACAACGTTTTGACAAAAATCATTTCAACTAATAGTAGAATTATGTCCATATTGGAGACTGTTTAAAGTTCTAAGATGCAGGTAGCCTATTGGTTCGTAGATGCCATTCCATTTTTCTAATGCGGATATCCCAATTATCATTAAATCCAACCAATTTGAAAAAAATGTGCAGAAGATATCAATATTTTGCTATTTCCAAGCCTCAGTGAATTTCATATCTAGATTTACAGTTATTTTTCATAAATTTGTCCGCGTTCCGTAGTAAATCAAAAGAAAACACCGACATTAGAAAAATGGGAGGGCAAATTAACATGAATTAAACATTATTATTTACAATAATAAATTAAACTATTACAGGCTTCAGCCAAAGTGGCGTGGAGCCCAACACGAAATAACCAAATTAAAAGAAATATCTCACAAAGAACATTCACCTTAGTTTTACGCAGATTTAAGTAGGTTATTATTAACTTCATCTAAAGAAATAAGTTTCCCATCGACATTATATATTTTATTTGTGAACTCACAGTGATGTCCATTTTATAGAATCATCCAACACTGATATTAAAGCTTCTCTGTATATGTATATAGTTCTTGATAATACTTTCTTTAAACACTATACCATGTTTCCTTTATTTCTTATGTAATAAGCGCACTAGAGTTGAAGTTTCACTAAAACAGCGCCATACAAAGAATAATCTACAATTTTTACAATATGCATCTTGTTATTGAAATTATAGACATGACAAATTAAATAGCTTTTGCTGACAAAAAAGGCAGTAATTTAAGATTTTGTAGTGATAATGATACGTGTATACAGAAGCGGTTCTCTTATCGCTACGCAAAGAAAAGTTAAAAGGAAATTGAATAAAACTTCTTGAACCAGCAAAAAGCATCAATTCACCCAACCATCTGTTATCCACTGGAGCGGTTTTGGCCACATTTTGGCCAATTTGCAAACACCCGCGATCGTCCGCTGAATTATTTCAAAAGTTCCCGCGTGTTGGAATCTTCGATTAATCACAAAGCTAACTTAGTAGTTTCACAATTTAACAAGAGATGTCTCGCATCTCTTCTGAATTATTTGTTATTGATTTTCAGTGAAACAAAATTATTGCAATATTTTTTCTTATAAATCATTGAGCATCTGTTTACTGTTTGAATTTAAATTTATTCTGTGATTATCAACTAGGCCATAGACAACACAAAAAGTGATAATATTTAAAATTGCTCCAAGTAGGTACCACAAACGGCAATTTTAAAGTAAATAATACACAGAATTCACATGTTTATAAATTTAAGAAATTTTTTAGGAATCCTAAAAATATGTGATAAGTGGTCAAATATAAGCGCATTCAATGGCTCTCTAACAATATATGCAGTTTATATGTCTCTCATATTCAAATATAAGCGCATTCAATGGCTCTCTAACAATATATGCAGTTTATATGTCTCTCATATTCAAATATAAGCGCATTCAATGGCTCTCTAACAATATATGCAGTTTATATGTCTCTCATATTCAAATTCGGAGGCATGATTTTTTGAAGAAATTTCTAAACCAAATGCTTCAAAATTTCCAAACGCTCGAGGCTGAAATTGGTTATTTAGCGAACTCGCCAGTGGCTAGACTTTAGGATTCAATACAACATTTGAACTCTTAAAAGATATCAAAAATCATTTTCAAACACGCTTTTGTTGTCTTTTCTTTACAAACTTTACTGCCGACATGTTTTCTTTTATTAAATCACTTGCAAATTATGATAAAATAAAGATCAATCGTCTAATTTTAAAAATTGAACAACGAACTCTTAGTTCTAATTAAATGTAATTTCAGTTCGTCAAATAAAACAGGAATGTGACTTTTCATACAATTTCGATAAAGAAAAAAGAAATCTTCGACCCGATGAACAATCTGGTAGTTTTTAAAACTATTGGAATATACATTTTTGTAAATATTTTTCAATTTTTTTTACATTCTCTTCTTAATATTCTAAAACCTCATTTTTATAAAATACGACAATAATGGAGACTCGCCGAAGAGGGAACACGAAGATGGGTCATATACAAGACTGTATACGTGAAGAAGGCGACGAGTCTCTCGATGGATAGTTTCATGCAGGCACTTGGCTGAGGCTGGCAGGAAACGTCTTGTGCGACATCTCAACAATAAGGCGTCACTCGGTGCGAACAGTTGTAAGCAAAACCCTGGACAATTGAAAATACGTACATATATACACCACTGCTCTTAGACGCTACGGGGGGAATGGGTCCAAACACTCTAACCTAACACCACTTTTCACAGGTTCAGTACAATATTGCTAATATGTATATGTATGTTACAAAGGGCCGGGAACATGTTATTCATAGATAATTCTCTATCTAGTCGCTAATGCTAATGTTCGATACGGTTGGCACTGTCATAAGGCATCTTTCTCCTCTTAGAGAAAATCATACTTGGTATTAAATCACTGGTTTTTGTACATTTTCAATGAGCACCACATCGCTTACAGAACTCCTTAGACATATTATATTAAACGTACATGGGCTGTTGTGCGTATACATACATCTAGGTTAAAGCGTGAGTGATGAATAAGCTCCTTATTAAAGTTAATAACTTTGAGGTTTAACCATCGATTGATTGGTGGTGGAATATTAGAAAAATGATCAACATTTTATAATACTTATTTATTGATAAGTTACGGGGCACACGAAAACCCTCCTGTAAAAATGGCACTTGTCGACAAAAGTCTGTTTGTTGTCTTTAATTTGTAGAGTTTCATGGATGACAATGGTTTTGCTATGTTTTATCTCAAAGGAAAGGAATCCAGCCTTACTTTGTTTGCAATCTTACTATGGTAATGAAACGTTTAACCAATGTTAACACAGGATGGCTCTGTCCACATGGCTGATGGAGCTGGGTGTGTGCTTGTGGGTGGACAGCAGGTTGCCGCACGGCACGTCGCACTGCGTACAGTCACCGTACGTTGAGTCGCCACCCACCTTCCTCATATCGCTCTTGTACGTGATGCAGCTGTTGCACTTAGTGTTGCTACCTTTGCCATTCTGCGTGCTGAGGGGATTGTTTTCTTTGGTGTGACTTTTCCCATTCAGGGGTATTGATTCATATGTTTTGCAAACCTCTATTACGCTTACAATGCCATTTGGGTAGTTTGATTCGCACTTACCGATTTTGTCTGAACAAAATTTAGGTGCGTCTGTTTGGAACTTTTTACATAGATTAAGAACTGATGTGGGGGAGTCTGGGTGTGATTTCCTGCTAACTTTGGGGGTCGAGGGGGCATCAGGAAAGGGTGGAGCGGATTCTCGCTGGTGCGGGTGTTTCAGGGGGATGATGACGGGGGTGCTCTTGTCTGTGTCGTCGCTATCTTCTTCCGATTGATCATTATGACCATTTTCTGGTAGGATACACAACTGTCCGTTGATGTTTTCTGAAGAGTCGGACAGGATGCAGGGCAGACTAGGAGCGATGTAGAGCGGTGCGTCGTCACTCAGCCAGGGGTGGTCCATGCACTGTCTCACCGTCATGCGACATCTGGAATACAAAGTTACAAATTAGAAAAAAATACTTGCTTACATAATCACAAATGGCAAATGCTATGGCAACAACAATGTAATCTTTTGAATACAAACAAAACCCGAGGTTCATCGGTTCAACCTCTGTAATGCTCTATATAAAACCAGAATGAAATGTGGACATTGTGGACTAGTTCCAAGACCCGTGACGTCAGAATCGGCAGATTCAGTCATACCAACCAAACAGCGTGTTTTAATGTGATGGTGTTTTATTCATTTTTTAATGAAGATTTATTTTGCGTATAATAATATGTATATAATAAAAATTATATTTTAAGAATCATTGTTTATTGATCTATATTTTCTTAAGCTATAATATTTTTCACAGGAGTTCCTCATTACTTTCTTACTCTGTAACCTATGTTCCCCCATTGGCTGTTTGGGTGCGGATGAAAAATATTACCGTCCGCCAGCTATTACTATTTTCATAATAACTTATTGGTTTTTTTGCAAAATTATGTTTATGTAAATTATATCATCTTACCAGAATATTTGTTTAAATATTAAATTTATAAAAAATTGTGTATATAATCTACCAAGAGTAATTTCCCTAAAATCGACCACCACAACACGGGCATGTGCCTAGCATGGTAGTCGAAAAATCCCCAGTGTATGTAATGAAAAATCTAATGAATAAAGAAAACTTTAAAAAAAAAAGAAAAAAAAAAATAGATCAGAGAAATTATTTTTTTGATTGTGCCTATTGGATACGACGTCGCACCAGAGATTAAAGGACATACTATTATAGTATTATACATATTATAGTGTGTGGACTTACTTTGGATTTAGGACCAGTGCGTCCCGAATGAACTGGAAGGCCAGGGCAGACACCTGTGTGAAGAGTTCGCTGGGGAAGCTGAGGTTGCACTCGGAGATGTTGAGGAAGGTCTCCTGCTTGTTGGCGGCACCGAAGGGACTGTAACCGCTGAGCAGCACGTAGCCCAGCACGCCCACAGACCAGATGTCCGTGGCCAGGGAGATGGGCTCGTACGATAGTACTTCTGGAGCTACAATTAGAAAGATAAATAATTGTAAGGATAATGTCACACGTCTTTTTTCACTATAAAACAAAACCTACGGATGTACCCTGTGTCATGACGGAAGAAAGGCATGCCGCTGATAGATAGAAGGAGGTTAGGATGGAGCTTTCAGCGGCAAGAATATGTTGTTAGCATAGCTATCTGTAATTGAAAAAGCTTCCATCAGATGCTGACAGACGCCAGCAGGGAAAGTTCTTCTATCGATTGCCGACAGGGGTGCCCGGGTAGGCGGTGGCCATCGAGAGTGGTTCTCACCAGCCTACAGCTCAAATACAATAAGCCGCTAGTATAGACAGGTCGTGTGACTTGTACTATAATTATTGTAAATACGTAAGTTTATAACAAACCAGTTAGTTTCAAGGACCTAATGTTATTGAGAAGTACCTACCCCCACAGAACTAACAGTACTTGAATGTGAATAATACTAAACATTACACTATCCAATATTATACAGGTGGATCACCATGTACCTGACAAACTCTAACTAGTGATTCCTGAGCTCATTTGGCGTAAAAATTAAAGCTGATAAAAATAAGACAGAAATGGCATGGTACTAACCGACATAATCCGGTGTGCCCAGGATCTCTCTGACCTCCACACCAGGCTCGATGAGCCGGGAGATGCCGAAGTCGCACAGCTTCACGTCGCCTCTGGGAAAGTCCTCGGTGAGGAGCAGGTTCTGGGGCTTCAGGTCCAGGTGTGCCACGTTGCGCATGTGCAGGTGCGACAGGCCCTCGAGGATCTGGCGCATGGCGATCCGGGCGTTGCGCTCCGGCAGACGGTCATCAACGTCCAGCACCCGCTGCAGCTCTCCACCGGCGGCGCTGTTAAACAAATAACAAGTGGGTTCAGACCAACACTTAGTCTATTTTTAAAATCCAACTGATTGTGGGAAGAATTCAGACAAGCGATAAAGTAGGTACCTATCTATATTTTACCACATTTAAAAAATGGCAAGTGGTTTACGAAGATTTCAGACTATCCCATGATTTTGCACGAGTCTAGTACCTACCTTAATAAAACTTTCCTTAGATTTAGTTTTCGTTAACTATTGAAGTTTTTATTTTTAGTTTTAGTTTCAAATTTTTAATTTCCAATCTCCGATAGAAGAGGGCATCAGAAGAAAAAAGTGAAGAAGAATTTGGGAGACAGGTATGGGTACCGCCGCCCCGAAAATCATTTAGTGGATAATTAACACCTCTGCCATAGGTTACCGAAGTGGTTCGCTGCGTTTGGTGACTTAGCAGGGGTGCCCGGGTTCATGTGGGAGTAACAAGAGGTTTATTCGGGTAGTGCGGCGAATGCATCTGCCCACCTACTGCGTGGCGGGCCGGATCGATAGAGACCGGTTAAGGGAGGCCTTTTGACCCCTCAAGCCGGACTCTCATCGCCTTGCATATCGCAGTTGGAGGGATGGATTCATACGTCATTCCTGGACACACTGACCTTCAGATTCCTATCCACCCCTTTTCCTTCCCAGAACTTCCTCTCCTTCCTTTACATAAAAATACCTTCCACACAGCATCTCTTAAGACAGCATTAGAAATTATTTTTCTCATGGCCTCCTGTGAGAATCTAATATAAAAATAAAAATCTTTGCGGTTTGAGCATGAAACATGGTGTCCAAATTATAGAAATATCTTACAGTTCCAGCACCAGGGCCACCTCTTGTCTGGCGTCGAACACCTCGACCAGTCGCACGAGGCGAGGACAGCCTCCGCACAGAGCCAGGACGGCCACCTCGTGACGGATCTCCCGGGACGTGTCCTGGGCGCGCCTGCGCTTCCTTATGAACTTAGCTGCATACTCCACGCCACTGGCGAGATGGCGGATCTTGCGCACCGACGCAAACTTACCCCTGTAACAAACAATACGACACCAATCAGTCAAATGGACAATAATTTGTAATAATATTCATGTGAAATAAGCAGTAGACGGTCTTCCGAGAGGGAGGGAGGCGAAACCGTAAATTGGAATCCGCTATCAGCAAACATTGTCGAAGCGCTGAAATATCGCGGTAGTTCAAACAGTATTCATAATTCATACCGCTTTTTTTACGTTAGCTCCACACAAGAGGCCCTGAGGAAAAAATCCCACAGGGCCTCTGTCATCTTTGGGGATACTGTGTGGAACAGTGGAGATCCGTGAGTTTTCAGTGAGCTATGTGAATAATAGTATCAAGCGGTTATATATTTATATTACATATGACTAGCTATCACTGGATGACAGTGGATCTGAGGAACAGGCTATTTTTGGAACCAGTTTCTATCGGATTTATAAGTCGATATCAAAAGCCGCCCGCAGGTCCTAGCAGCAAAAACCTGCGGAGCGGGTTTTTTAACCGCTAGTAACTAAATTAATAACCCAAGAAATATTTTGGTTCAACGGGAGTATTCGGCAACAGTAACCGCGAGAGCTCGATGGCCGGATAATTAAACATTAAACACAAGAACGGATTATCTTTAAAATGTTGTCCGTCAGGTCCAAACAATACCTCTATTACACTGCGCTTCCGTAATGATAAATTACAACATCGCCATGACTCATCAAGAGGAGATAACGGTATCATCAGCGATCCCACCGACACCGAACAACGAACAACCAATGCAACACACGAACACACAGCGTCACAGCGCCAGTGGTTAAACTCCACGTTCCTCGGTGCGATCAGCCGATCACCGCTATTACCACTAGGTAAGTTATATTACAACAGCAAGATAGCTTTACTTACAGTTTCAATAAGCCGATCACCGGCCGACCCAAGGACGTTGGGCCAATCGATCATTGCGACCAAACGCGTATCAATCTAATGAATCTGCCGGATTATGCTCGAGCAGACATTACTCAGTCGGCGCATTGCATTTATAAACAGTTTGCTAAAGATGAATATGAATTAGGGAAATACAGGTTCGAGATTGGAGATATTTATGTAGGAACGATTGCAACACGTGCACCAATGGCGCCAGATCAGCGGCCAGGGCAGAATACGAGTACCTACCAGATCAGTACGTCAGTACGCAGAGGGAATACCGGCAGGCCTCTACAAGGTACAAGCTGCACGCTGCACGCTGCACGCTCGCACCATCAAGATAACACTAATTGAAACTAACATTGTTTATAACAAGCAGCTCACAATGAAGGAAGGAAAGAGCGAGCAAGAGTCAGAACACTACTTCCTCGATTAAATAATTTAAAAAACGCAACAAATATGCCAAGATTAAACAAGTACGAAAACAGAATCTTCATTTCAATAACGATCTAGTGCAAAGCAGTTTGGAAAATAAGAACATACTGATTTTGCGTAAAGTTACACTGATATGCACCTGCCCAAATCAATACATCCAATATCCGAAGTGGGGCATCCAATACGATGCAGTAGCAACAACGAACGGCTTTATCAATAAAATAGGCTTAAGCTGTGCTATAAACAAAAATTGTTATATTATGAACTCTATTTAATCCGTTGTCAACATTTTTTTAAAGAATTCAAGAGAAATAATATTTTATAAAACCGCATCCGTCAGCATGCACGACGAGCACGTTTTGACAATTAAACATACTCTCAGCATTCACCGGTCAATCCTCTCGAATGAATTTATATAGGAATATAAATTCAGTAAGCTTGGTCAGGAATGCGAGTCGGTCGCGGATTGACACTGACACTGCACTGGTCACTGGATGACGCTAATTATTTCACTGGAGGATGTCGGTTTTCTCATATCTCCTTGGCTAAATAATGCGGGAGGAATGCGCGCCAGCCAACCACTGGAAACAAGGGGTAACAACCTAAGTCGCACAATGACAGGGAATGCTTCAGACTGCAGAATGCAGGTGGAACCTGGAATCTAGCCACAGATGCATCGCCGAGAGAACTCAATATCGCTTTTCTCGTACTTAACACGAGATTATTAACCTCTAGTGTGCCAAAAAATCCACCGATTTGCTCATCGCAATTGCTTCGATTTCAACCTGTCAAAAATGGGGGTATTTTGTCAGCAGGTAAGGTAAGATTTTCGCTTTACAATAAAATCCAAATAAATGGAATGTTTGTGTGTTTTCGAAAGGTTTAATATAGCATAGCATAGACAGATATACATATAAACAATTTACAAATGTATAAAAACAGGTGACTGGATAACTCAATGCAGTGACACTTCAATACACCTTTGAAAAGCGATATAAAGTCATGAAAAGTGATATAAAAAAAAAAGGTAAGGTTATCAATTTTAATTAAAAAGTGCCACTATGTTGAGTTGTTACATTATCTGGTAAGACGGTACAAGTAACATGAACATTATTTTTGCAAAAACAAGTAACTTATGACGAAAATAGTATCAGCCGGCGTACGCGGACGATTGGCATTTTACCCCTGGCACAATAAGGACTAAGGAGTAGTACTAGGTCGAAAAATACGGCAAATTCAAAAAGAAAAAAGTGTAAAAATGCGGAACTAACGAAATACCAGCCATTATAACCACCTAATCTTATAGGTCACGATTCCACTTCGAAATAAGCTATCGTGAAAAACGGGGTTTTGTGGTTTAATTAGCACTCTATTGAAGAGCTAATGAGACGGCTTACTAGTTCGGAGGCCGGTGGCACTACCGATCAAAACAGGCGGCACATTTGTCAAACGGTTATAAAGATCAATCTAATAATCATTAAGAGAAGCTCTATAGCAAATACCACTCGGGCCACAGGACAGAAGAAACAACGACAGGCAGTAAATCAGTTTTGTGGAAGAAGAAACCGTAGCGAGCAATGGCTCCGGTGCGGTGGTGGTGGATGGAGTGTGAACCAAGCTCCCGCTAGAGCAAGGTCGGTGACCGCCACACGGGCGAGAACCATATGGTGCCCAATTGCGGGACTAATTACACGTTGTACGGTTGAATCGGGTTTCACATATAGCCCTACGAGTCGTTATATTACTAATGTGGTGAATTACTCTAGGTCCAGATATACACATACACAACATACTGATAATACCAGCAACATAGGTATTATGTCAAATTGTCACCTGGACGCATTGAAACAATGGCCAATAGTATTTAGAATTCAGATGATGTTTTGTTCTTAGTAAGTATAAGGCGTTTGAATGTGTCCAATTAAAATAGGGTAAATTTAAAGCAAAAGGAACCAAATTTACAACCAGTTTTATCAAAGAAATAATAATTAGATAACAGCTTTATTCATTTGCAAGGAAAAACAATCGAGATAACAAACATAAAATAATTGGCGACATTCCTCAGTTTGTTAATTTATCCATTTCGATATCTTATCGAAAGATATTATAACCTAATGGAAATGCGCATATTATTCCAATAATGAAAATGCGCTACATAATGTTATAAATGTTGTAGTCATTGCACTCGTATTATTCACGATACTCGTGTCACATATATCACCAACAAATGACAGTTGAGTGTCAAAAAGGTGACACCTGAAAGAGCACTCAGAGAATAAGGTTGAAAATGTCGATGTTAAGTAATTGATTGGCGAAGAACAGGCGATAAATCCAGCTAATGCTGATGGCGTGTGAGCACAGTCGTGACCGACCAGATATCGGATAGCGCGAGGATTTCAAACACTGCGTTTGGCAATCCACGACCACTTTGTTTGATAAAGCTCTGGAAACTTTTAACAAAACAACTATTGAAAGCCGTGACATTCAGGCACAATGGCTATTCAGATGTAAGGCGGTGAAAGATAGACTAACCACTACACTAACCCAAGCCGAGGAAAGAGTGTAAAGACAGCTCAAGACGGATGGTCATCAACCGGAACATCAACAAGGAACGTGTTCAATTCAATTTACAACGCGCTGATAAACTGAAGGTCCACGACACGAAGATCAAAACAGTCAAATATTATCCATGGATTTTTGCAGTAGATGTGTTAACGCTTACAACCTCCAACAAGATGCTTGTTGAAATGATCATTAAACAATATAAAGAACAGTGAAAGGATAACACACACATCTTCGATACATCATTAGGGACGGCCATCGCCGTCCATGGCTTTATGACTATCATCATTCGTGGTGACAAGGCGAATTTACATCTCGGTTCCGGTAATTTACCCGCACACAGCACACCGTGAAATCACAATTGAATCTTGTACAAAAGATACTCGGGTCATAACCTGCAGTTACATTGGGCGGTGTGTTTATAATTAAATGTCACAATATGATACCTAGATCAAATTGAGAATGTGGAAAACTTATTTTGGTTCGAACGGGGCGTTACAACTTAACGTGCAAGTACTGTGGTCCTTTGATCTTGGTTTTTAATTTGACTGCAAGAAAAGTGTAGATTTTTCTCTCATTAGATTGAGGAGTAAGAGGCCGAATGCTGCGGAATTGCTTCAGAACTGCTGGACGCCATCAGTCTTTAACGCGTGTGGCTTGCTACTCTAGCTGATTGACAGATTGCATGGTGCTCCTGGCGTGCATTCGGTTTATCCCTTCCCACGGCACGAAGAAGGAAGAAGATAAATGCGCAATTTGATCCACGGCTTGAGAGGATGGTGATTTATATTATGTAATGAGAACGTAACGTCATAAAACAACGCTATTAGCGACGGAATGAAAAACGATCAGCATCATATTTTTTTATGGCGAACAAGTCTTTATGACTATAAATGCTTCCGTGAAAGGCTATGGGTAATTCTGAAAAAAAAAACTACGATGGCACATTGAAAAACACTAACAGTAAATGAAAGAGTGACCCTTCGTTATCTCTGAATATAAAATTTTAAGTACACCATCAATATCTTACAATATTACGTCAAGTCCGAAGGTATTAATGGTAATTTGAGAGAATGGAATAACCGCTTTGCATACATTGATACATTCGCATATATGGCGAAGACCCTCACGCGGGCATGTAATCCAGAAGCAGAAAACAGAAGACAGTGAAAGGGATGATGGTGCCAGTGTGGCGGGACTTTCTCCCGCCGCGGGCTCGCGCTGACCCTGAGCGGCGGATCTCCTCCCCCAGACACTGCACACTGCACATTGCACACTGGACAGCCTTATATCTCGTGTGGTACATCACTTTGTCTTTCGCAAGCCCAAACGGTGCATTACCCATTGCGAAAGCTTCTACTGCATTATTCATCTGTTCGATCAATCAGTGAAAAGATAAATAATGAGGCGAGTTATATTTAGCAGATGAATCCTCTTACTTCGTCAATCAGGTTTTGTTCCAAACCAGTCGACACGAGGAAAGTGTGATATTTATGCACCTGTAAAATTATTATTCTGGTAGGGTGACGTAAAACTACATCGCAATCTCCCGAGACATTTATCGAAACTTTCGTAAGATCAAATATGTTAAGAAAAAAATACTCGCGGAGAATCAATAACAAAACAAAATTCCGCAGAGTTCGTTGAAAGTAATGATGGAAAAGCGAAAGTCAGAGGTGCTTTGCGGAGGTAGGTAAGAGGTAAACGTAATAAAACAGACAATGCGCTGCCTATTCCAAACGGAGGTGTCGGACGCCCTCGCGTTTCTGTGAACATGTGATTATGTTATAATATATTATAATAAGGCGACGATTGTCATTTTCAAAAAATACCGTAAACAGACGGTGACGCAACGCCGAGAGCTGACCTGCCAGGCTGTAAGCCAGACAGCCCCAGACGTAATACCACTGTGACAACATCAATCAGTGATATATTTTGTAAATATTTAGAAAGTATCTGTCCGATCGGCTACCGTTGGAATGCTGTACTGCGTCTGCGAGACGACGGTGATAATCGATGTGAGATGTGATGGCAGCAGGATATTTGGTTTACTAACCACTTAACCAGCCAACTGAGCCAACCAGCGCGACCTGAACGAGGAACGGGCCATCAGAGAAGACAATCAAAGCTCTGGTGACATTTGCCATTTTTATAGAGGCGCCACATTAATATGTGCGACATTTATATTACAGATAAAAATAAATGTTGAATTAATTTATAAAACGTTAAATGCACGGGTAAATGATTATATAAATAAAATAAAGTTGTCGATTCAAAGAATGCACTATTATTTGTGCGAATTCTTTAAAACATTTTAATTTAATGAAAAGTATGCGCATAATATTGTTACGTCTGGTTCAAACCGGTAAAATGTTTCATATTAATAAAATGATAAATAAAAAACTAAATTAAATAGTTGTTTTATTTCTTATACAATACCGAGCATGGAATAAGTGCATTATTATTTGTTGGAGCTCGAATAAATTTATTACTATATATTTTTTCTGACCGACAACAAAACATTTGGAGTGTTTAAAATGTTTCTCGTCGATGAAATGACGCTGTTTTTAATCGGTCTTCCATGTTTTGACACGCGACTGACAGTTGGTATGTGCTTGACATTTGGCCATTGCCAATCGCCGGCTGGACCACCTCTAGCTCGGGGCTTGCGTCACCAGTCACCAGTGACTAGATGCACATCTCTCACGACCCCGTGTGTGCAGTGTGCATTGTGCATTGTGTGCTTACCTTCGACTCCAGCGAAGGCTGTCCCTGCTCAGTGCTCGACTGCTGGTACTCTCACTGCACCAGAGTGCCTACTTACAATTGGCTCCTTGGTGTTATGGCCATTGTGGTATGTTCAACTAGTTACATTAAAATGCCGATATCTTTAATTGGCGAATCTACGCGTGGCCTTTGCTTGAGCCACATTTAATACTCGATAAAATGAATAATCACGAGCCTTCTTAGGTTGACACCTCTTATGAGTATAATGTTCATTTACCAACGTATGGAAAATTAAAAATAATAAAGTAATATTCAAGATTTAATAATTTAATTAATCTAAGTAATGTAAAACAATCGATTTACCAAATAAGATTTAGAAAAAAAAATCATAAATTAAAAGCTAACCAATATTGCGGAAACATAACGCGAGAACGTTGAATCAAATTATAATACAAGAACACACATTTTAAAATGCTCACCAAACGCAAGAACCGAAAAAGGCTTTTTATAGAACTTTAAAACTCCATTAAGTGTGTTCAGAAGAACAACATTATTAAACAAAGTAATAAAATGATTACGTTTCCTCAATTTAAAACGGCACGATTATCAAATAATTGAAACAAAGGTAAGTAAAAAAATGAGCATTGTATAGAATTTACGAAATCCGCATTCAATGACCGTTACCAAGATTAAGACCAGTCGATAGATCGAATTGTCAGAAAGGATTGATTGTAATTATAAAATGTTTCGATATCTTTGTAGACTGTTTGGTAATGGCGAGACGGGCTCTTGACGACCTGTCGACACCATTCCAACATTTCTAACACTTCAAGTGCCGAAATCACCACTCGACCTATCCAATGAACTTACTTAACAGACGATAGATTTCTCCATCAGCATTTCGCAGAGCAGCTTTGAAGAAAACATAATATTAACAAAACACTTCCGTCAGATTATTAGGAAAAGATCTGAGACCACCCCTGCCAACAATGATTATTCTTGTCCAATGCAGGTGTCTAAATGTGGAGTGTTACATTTAGCAATAGGTCAGGAACTATTACGCGAACGTTATGTCAGAATAGATCTGGTTGGATCATCTGCTTCCCTTTAGCAAAATCCTGCCGCATGCCATCTCTGTGCCATTAATGCTAACAGCTCTAACCAAACCCGTTTCACTTCCGATTCAGGAAATGTTTCTATACAATAACCAAAAGAGGCCTACAGAACTACATAACTATTTATAAAAAGAACTACACAACTATTTATAAAAAGAACTACACAACGCATTATAATCTGCAATTCATCTAGAATAAAATACACTAATACGTCAGACGTCAATTAATGCTGATATAGGTATATCTAAATACTCTATTGGAGCTATTTGCTTAACCGGAGAATACAGGTAAATAAACTGCCAATGTTACTACTCTGAACCCTTGCACACTGGACAGTGCACAGCCCGCTACATATTTATATGTATAATTAAATAACAGTTGTTGTTTGTTGAACCCACATGGATAGCTAAGTATGTTTAAGGTAAAACGATTTGAACGCCCTAGAAATGACATTTCATAAAGCTGGCGCTAAACACATAGCCAAAATATTGTCAACATTTTATTTTTAATAATTTATTTTACAATGTACAGATTGTAAATTTTGAAATATGGTCTTCAAAACAAAATGTTTAGAAATTGTTACACGTAATTAAAGTCGAAGAATTACAAAGAAATGTTGTTAAGTTTAAATTACATACTTTTATTTTAGGACAGCTTCAACTATTTCGTGTTAACTTGCAAAAGCAAACACCAGTATCTTCAGAAACAATCTTACAGTAAATTCTAAAGTCGCTCGGTGCCTAATGATCACCGGCGCCAATTTAACAAGATCCCGAAACATCCCAGCGAACTAAATACACGAGTTAGCGCACATTCCTTCACGGATCGGACGCCCTATTTTCGTTGAGGATCCGACGCCTATTTTCACCAGACAACTACACACATAAATCTTATCCCGAGGGAAGAATGTGGGTGACACCGGTGGACGAATAATTATTGCACGATGATAATTTAAGCGCCAGCCGATGGCACTGTCAAATGGATGGCTAAATGAACCGCGACGCGTATTAACTTAAATGCAAGGGTCTTCTACGTTTCATAATTAGACCAATTCTACTCAGAGCCTACTCAGAGAAAAATAAATGGGAGGAAAGGGTAGATTCAAACATACCTACAACAATAATCAGATAATACTCTTTCATAAGAAAAGAAGCAAGAGAGAGAGAGAGAGATCAAAGTTTCAGAACGAAATGAGCTTTCAAACCCTAACCATCGAAACAAGAATCGAAGAATGTTGAATAAAAAGAGGTCTATCGTTTGAACACGCACTGATCCATGCACTTGGACAGGTCTGTTTTCGGGAAAGAAGACTCCTGTTCAGTGTCCAGTTCGCCGCCGGGAAGCGAAAAAGGGCCTTGCAGATACCCACCGATGGCGGAAAAGAAGGTGACCGATCGAGTGAATAAAGTGAGTAAATAAATACCCGATGGCGGGGCCAGTGCTCCTCTGGAGGGAGGAAGAGGAGGAGGGCAAGGGAAACCTGATCGGAGAAAGGTGCATTGTCCTCCACTCTGCAGGGATCAGGTGACCAAATGATTCGTTACACCAACAAATAAAATGGAACGATTATAGCAGGAACGCCAAAAATTGGAATAAAATTTGTAACACATGCCAATTATACGTATCCAATTATCAGCGTAAGAAAACATTTCGAATTGTATGTTTTTGAAAGTATCATATTCAACAACCAAGTAGTTTTTCAAGGGATGCGATGCAACAGACATGGATGACATTTTATCCAGTAGGTGAGACAAAAACAAACTTATGTTCAGTAATAAACCAAACTCTTTTTTAAGGCAGATATCTCAGCGCTGTCGTAACATGAGAGTGATGCGGAGGACAGCTGGTCACCTGAGCAGCGCGATGTAGAGGAAGCGATCGGTTGTTTATGAGGCGGGTGCGAGGCAGTGGGGGGAGGGGGGAGGGGGTGAAGGACGCGCGGCCCGCTGCAAGGTCGCTAGGGCCGATGCCCCCCGTCCCCCCTCCCCCCCGCTCCGCCACCCACCTCCCACCGGCGCTCGTGATACCCTCGGGCTCCGAGGCTCCGAGAGGACCTACCCTCCGAAGGGCACAACCCGTCTGCTATTTTCGGCAGATGTATTCGGGTATTTTCGGAAAAAAATATGCAGAAAGGACGTCTGCAAGCTGCAGCATGAAACATTTATTACAATTTGAGATTGGAAGCAAATGAACCAAGATACGCCCGACCAATTTTAAACTAAAAAAAGGGTTAAGAAATTATTGGTTTTGAAATTAATCGATTTTAAATGTATCGAAAATATTTATTATCGGATTCCATAGATAAAGAAAAAGTAGATCATGCTTATAAAACAAGATTTAGTCAAAATGAAGGTATGTCCATTTCTAAAATTACAAATAAATATTAGCAACGGACATCCACTTATCTAGTGCCTACTATATTTAATAACATTTTAAAATGGTTATAGATCAATATTTTTTATTATTTTGATATTGTTTGTAATCTTATACGTATAAATGGGACTAAGTATGTTGCCTGTGTTATATCTATCTGTCTACATATTTTATGCCTTTGTATTGTATTTACTTGAAATGTTATTCTTCTGTATCTATTTCTTTATTGTGGTTTCATGTTACACGTGTGCTTTAGTGTTACATTAATATTGTTAAATTGAACTGCTTTGGCAGTTTAGCGGGTGCTCAAAATTAAGAATAAACAAATAAAATTTGAAGTGTTACGTAACGACATTAAACAATAACAAATTATCTAACCGTGTTAGATATCTAAAATATTGTTATGTGTTCAAAATGTATTTGAGAGTTCCGTCAAATAAATCTACATCCGTCTGAATGGTTGGGAACTTTAATGCACACCATTAATCAAGTTAGTCCCGACAGTTGCACAATTTACATGTGTTTATGATGGAGAAATATGTCATTAATCTTTGACATGCGTGCTTGTTGGTATTTTCTTATCACATTTAATATTCAATAAGGCGAAACTAGAAGTAGTGATTCACTCGATGGAATTGAATCGTAATGGAAAAATGAATAAACAATACAATGGGCGTTTTCGTAGTTGTCAAAAAACTCATATTTTGATTTGAAAGTCGTGTGTTAGGGTAAACTTAAGAGCAGACATCACCACTTTTATCGGGGGTTTGTCCGAGGCCCACATTTTAATTAACTCCCAGGAATTCCTAACTAAGAAATAAGGACGTAATATTACCGGAAGTAAGGGTTAAGGGGCGCACTTTACTTGCCTTCCTTTTAATCAGTGATTAGTGATATTATTTGGAGTAAAAAATGTAAATGGAATTTTGGTTTCCAGTGATATTTTTGATGTTTTTTTTCAACAAAAACATTTTGAAAAAAATGGTAGGTGTTGGACAGTTGGAGAAGACACGCGGAAGAATTTTTTTTTGTTTGATTTTGAAGAAAAAAAAAAGTTATTTAAAAAGTCACCAGAGACCAAAATTTCATTTACATTTTTTACTCCAAATAATGTCAGGAATCACTAGTTAGAGTAAATGAAGTACTTACCTTACCACCCTGTACGTAGGATGTAGGTTATTTATGCATAGATATTAAAGATTGATAAAACAGTACCCACCTTATCATAAAAATATTTGAAAATTTTGTAAAACGTCTCTCAACTACAACATTACCGGTAAACATCAGATTTTATTTTTCTAGGCGTTGAATTAATGACTTGCCGAGGTATTCAGTCTAAAACACCGGAGATTTTAGTAATATGATCATCACAATTAATTTTAAAAATATACCCATCGGAAATATCCTTTTTCTTAGTAATAGGGCAAATTACACCGCTCGCTGAATTTTTTTACACACCTTCTTCACTATTCTGACTTTATTTTAGAGTGTCTTTACTTGTGTCATCTTAATGGAGGTAGATGTTCAGGATTTGCAAGGATTGCACTACTTGTTTTATCATTTGATACGGATTGAAGCTTTGCGAGGAATGCGAGGATATGTCAGGCTCGGTTGAGCGAACGCACCACCTGTCGGCGCAACCAACACTCTCAGCGGTGGGCGGCTCATCCAGAGATCCAGTGCAGCGAGTCCTGGCGGCAGGAGGGAAAAAACCTGCAGCACGATCCTCGCGGTCGTGGGACCCTTTGCCCTTGCCTCTCCAGGCACATTCTATTACACAACCTTATGGCACACTCAATCATGCCTCGCGAGGAACAACCAGTAAATCAGTCGAGTCGTGATGAGGCAGTTGAAATTCTCACGAGGCCACGGATCAATGCCTTTAAAATTATATTGGGCACTTAATGAGACAAATGATTCAACAACAAAAAGTAAAAGTGCAAAATAATATGATAAATTAATGTAGGTCTCCGTGGTGGAGTGGTTACCATCCTGGGCTACGAATCCGGAGGCCTCGGGTTCAAATCCCGGCGTATACAAGTAAGTTTGATTTAATTTGTGTTATTTCACATATTATAGTATATTTGCGGCACGTTCCAGGGTGGTGGATACGTACGGTATCACTCTGGTAAAAAAATATCATTCTGCATCGAAACGGTGTTGCTTTAAATGGCTTTAACCGTGTTTGGTGATCAGTTCTGAGCACTTATGCTATCTCCTTCCCCTCCTTACTACCTCCAGTCTCACCTCACAACATATCCCGACTGTTCATACTCACATAAAAAAGGTAAATCATGAACTTTTTAATTCACGCACTTAACTCCCTAGATTGTACATTCTGTGGTCTAGAAGTGGGAACTTTAGATCACATTTTTTGGTTACCCCACTCTAAACCAATACCCTCTCTTCTATCAAGCCTTAACTACAATTATTGCCTCCCCCCTTTCAACGTCTCGTCTCTTCTAAGTCTGAACTCGACTCCAATCTTCAGTACAATTTTGAAATTTGCACATTTAAATAAAATTAATATATAAATTCACCTTTCCTCTCTCAGTAATTTGAAATGATGGCCTAAAACACCCTTGAAGAGTGAAAGTCAGACATTTTGAAAAAAAAAACCTTTAATTTGAAGAAAGATACGCGGAAAGAAAAGAACCGACGCGGAATACAATATTACACGTGGATATATAACGATCGCTTGATACTGCATGTGGGTGATGGAGGGTGTCAACTTACGATCAAAATAGCACCGTTTGGCGATTAATCGCGGACAGCGGCCTGATAAGTGCACGATTTATGCATCGCTGCAAGACTCGCTGCACCTATGCAATCCGCTCCCAATGCGAGCCTTACACAATAGTTAAATAGAAGATCGACTTCTGCCAGAGCTGGTTACTGCTGCAGTGTCGTTGGCTAATATATGGATCAAACTTCATCGAGAATGCAAACTAACTAGACCAGTAACTAAACTCAATTCGATTGTCGATCATCGAATCACTTGCGATCTCTGTTTGCGCAATGATGCTGCTAGACGGAACGTCTTATAAATCTAAAATCAGCATGGTTTATGTTTTCAACAGTTGCATAATAAAATAAAAGAAATGAAAAGATTTCTCGGCACAAAAAACAAATTTTACCGGTCAGTGGTTGAGTGGGCATCGCGTTTGGGTCCCACCCAGGCGTTCCGTGTTCGATTCCTCGGCTGGCTAAGTCCTCCATCACGACTCAAGCAACACTTTCGGCTTACTGTGGTGGTAGCAGGAGATTTTCAAATATTGTCGGTTTATACGTAACCCGGGAATGTTTTTCTTAAAAAAAAAACTTCAAGGGTAAAATTAAAATAACTCATAATCCAGATGGCGGTAATTTAATTATTTTAAGAAAAAAATGTTGCATTTGGCGAACCGACAGTTAATCAACTGTCGGTTCACCAAATGCAACATTTTTTTACATTTGGCCTCCCGAAGTTATAATTATTATGAAATTAAATATTTTTGTGAATTATTTACGAATTTCAAACCTAAAACTGACTACAAAAATAAAAAGTTGATATGGATATCAAACGAATTGATTTATAGTGTCGACTTTTTGTATTTATACGCTGGTATAAACACAGTTTATATTATAGAAGTAGTTTTTTCCTTGAAGCATTTGAATGAAAACATCTTTTATACTTTTGTTATTCGGCGGTACATCCTCTCTGTACACGCCTTCGGGGACACTTAGTTGTGTTTTGTGAAAGTAGGTATATCGCATTTTTCCTAAACCGACTGCATATTGCATATGAGTATATCGGGGGACCAACTGATCAACTGCCGTGGAACCGTTGTATGTATTTGTATGCCTTTCTTCGAAGAATTGAATTTGAATTCGGACAAAACTATTTATTTTATTTCATATTGCATATTCATGGGCAAACAAACAATTCATCTTAATATTTTACAGCATGACTTACAAAAAAAGTTTTTTCCTAAAACAATTCAAGTAACGCCATCTATGAACGAGCAGATTATAAATTATTTTAAGGCGGTACACAATCCTAATAATTTTTGTTTGCTCAAAACTCACTTTTTAATCATTTCCGGCGAATTCGTAACTAAATTAACTTTTTTATTCAGATGTTGTCCTGGGGATGTAAGTTCTTTGTATTCAAGATTAATAAAAACAATACCTTACCATTAATATATTTTACGTACAACGCCTTTAAAATATTGTAATACGTTGTACAACTAAAGTTAGCGGTAAGCACCAGATTTTATTTTTCTAGACGATAAATTAATAACTTCGGCAGTGCGACATCATCCCACATTTTCAATATTTATAACACGTTCTTCAGAATTAATTAAATTGAACTTGCTGAAAAGGTCTAATCTCCATGCCTGCTAGGGTGAATTCCACCGTACGTTCATCCAGTACGCCGTGCAGCGGGCGCATACTTGTTTACACGCTTTCTTCACTTACTTCGTTAAGATTCCCACATTATTTGTCTTCTTCTTCTTTTCTTTGATAGGGCAAATTCGACAGTAGGTCCGTGCAATACACGGGTCGCGAGACTCTATTTGTATACACGGCTTCTTTACTTACGACGTTAAGATTCTGAATATATTTTAGGGTATATTGTCATCTTAAGCCTTTAGCCAAGGTTTTTTTAAATGAGTGGAATCTTGATAGTCCTGTCTTTTGGAGAAGGGAATTCCTCACTTGCGTTTAACCCGATATAGCTTCTTGTATGCAAATTCCCTCCATGCCCAATTTGTAATGTAATGTGCAATGTGCAACTTGCAATACGGACCGGAACGCTTAAAGCAGACAAATTCGTCCGCCAAGTTAGTGTCGGTGTTGTTTTAGCGAAAGAAGGATGATGTCTAGCCGACGAGACGGCTCCGCGATGCTCTCTCTCCCTCCCTCCCTGTACTCTGCACTCTGCACTCCACACTCTGCATAGCCCATTGTGATTCAGGCTTATTTATAATAAATCGCTCGTAATAAGCGGAAAGGCATTTCAATGGCAATGCTGTTTATGATCGGACATGGAGATGCAATTGGCGCAGCAGTGCAAGTTGCTCCTGCAGGATGGACTCACGGATTGCAGCACAAAACTGAGGCTAATAATATCAGTATATAATATTTATGACATTATCACCATTGATGTTTATATTTAGATGAGATACGAAGGGAAAAAATGGTTCCATCTAGTTGGGGAGTAAGCATCCCCAACGCTCTAAAGACTGGCAAATAACGGAAACTCCCTAACAAGATCGTAACCGTTTCGAAGAGATTCCCCTTAGGCCTCGAGCATGTTTTATCAGAAGGTCACAGTATTTCCGCTTTACAACAAAATCCAAATAAATGGAATATTTCTAAAAGTATTCGAAAACTAAAAACTGTAATTGAAAGGTGATGAAATAATAAGATTTCAAATTTTGAATGCAAACATATATTTTTTTAAATGCCTTTTACCTTACGTTTTTTCTAACTACTACTGACAACAACAAAAAAAACACACTCATATTTTATTAGACAAATGCATTATAAACGCTATTGGCAGGTACGTCATTATTTTTTGTTTCATGTAAAAATAATTAATAAAAAATTCGCAAAGTTTCATAAATTTTTTTCAAATTACATTGGGAAACTTTGGTTTCATGGACGTGTAAATTTTAATTCTTCTGTGGTTAACTTTTAGATTTGAATATGAGCGTTGTGTTTTCTCTTTTTAACGCCGTTTAGATCATATTTCTCACCATGACAGTAAGAGAGACAACGGTTTCTTTGAGACCCATATAAGCTGTTCCCAAAAGCGAACAAATTAGCCTGAGGGGTTAATATACAAAATGTAATAGCGCCTCTAATAATTAAATTCTATTTGATACCACTTTTCCAGTATCCACTGTATCCAGTATTCAGTACGTAAAGGAATGCGGGAATGATGACAGACAGACGAACATTATTAATAGAATATATCCACATAAGGGCAGGTGAAGTTTCCACTACAAGAATGATTTAATCGAGAACGAGTAATCATTTTTATGGCTGTGAATGCATTTTATTGTATTCCTTTCATTTTTATACTCTTGTAACTCTGTACTCACCATGATCCTTTGACATTCAGCTCAGAGAGATGGATTATAATTTCAAATGCAATATCCTATTGACATGTCAATTCTAATACGGAACCGAGTTCGGACCTAACAAAAGCGCCTGCCTTGAAAAGGTTGTGATATTTTGAGGACATTATTGATCTGACATTTGACCCCGAGTATATATATATATATTTCCGTCCGGATTAATAATCGGCGTTAGGTTTCACACACGTGTAGAGTAAGTAGAGGTAGAGGCGAATCGAAGAAACCTTAAACATCATCAGTGGTGATTACATCAACAGTGAAAGGAATTCATACAATACCAAGTAAATCTGTGAGTTTCACTCGCATTCCACTCCGAACTCTGGTAGGCAGTAGGTACTCGGCGAGAGTTCCCTCTTCACTTCGGGTCGGCGAGCCGATGACCAATATGGCGGAGATTTTTGTTTCATTAAACACTCTATAAAGTTTCCAATTTATAGCTTCGATAAAATCTTCGGAAATTATTTCAGGATGCAAGATTGCTAATTTAACTTAACCTAGATACTCCTTTCTCGTCGGCTTTGTCGTTTCGGATCACTTATTAAATTCAATGACAATTGGTTTTCAATAACCGCGTGAAATTCAACACATTATGTTGGATTTAAACCAGGAATCCTAGATCTTATTAGATCCAGGTAGGCAGGAATGAGGGAAAGGATAAACAGCTGCCTGGAAACCCGCCTTAGTCCATCCTCCAGCATTGACGCACACTGGAGAGTAATATTAACTCTTAACGTAGTCATAGAACCCTAACAGCATATTACTACTATTACCTTATTATCTTTTTTTCAGGTACAATTTTTACAATACTTTTTCTTTTCAAATATTTTTGTGTATGTATTATAACCCTTATGGAATGTGTGGGACTTCACTAACCTCCCCACATACCGGAATAAACGTTTATTATTATTATTAGGAATATGCACAATATTCACGATTTTGCCATATTTGTACACACTTAAAGCTTAGATCGTGTCACAATATTTAAAGATTAATTAAGACATAAAATTATAGAAGTGACGGAAAAACGTAAAAGCATACACAAAGGCAAAGAAAGGCGTAAAAAATCGTATTTTTTATGGTGACGATAAAAAATCTAAGAATCTAAAAAGTCTTTTGACAGTGCCGAAAAAAGCGGCCAATTTAGCATGAGGTGACAAAACAACGATCTTGATTATAAAATAATATTACGTAAGTTTTATTTATGTAAACACAGACAAGATAACTCTATAGGGAAAAAGATTTCACGATGGTCGAGAGTTCAAAACGATCAAATAAAACGAAACCCATTTGCCCAATAGACAAATAGCTACATTGATTAATTACTAGTATAGTTCAGAAGAACAAAGACCACAGATTCTGTGAGCAAATTGATGTCACGTTAGTGTCCCACGCGGACTTGACTGATGCCTGCTTCTCCGCGGCAGGAGGTAGGAGGGTAGGAAGGTAGGAGTCACCGCGGTAATATTCGTCCAGAGAGTCATCCACGTCTAAATGTGTAATCCTCGTCTAAAACAGTCATCAATCCCTCGATGCGGCTATAAACGGCGCCTCCTGTCGAGGGTTCATTCAAGTCAAACTATTTCAGGTGCGGGGCGATCGGCCCGATCCAGCGTAGAGCGTAGGAATGGGAGGGCTGCACCAAGTTACCGTTACAAGTATGCAGCCACGGCGATGCCAGACATTGGGAAAGCCGCGGCTCCGTTAGGCTTTCCGTCCCGTGAAGGTCGGACGCGGAGGTCAAACGCATAGGGCTTTAAAGATTAAATATTTTTATACGGTACATCTCCTATTGTCGCGGCTTGCGGCGTCACCCAGGGAACCGTGGTAGGCCCTGCGTTGATTGTGCGATACAACTAGCGGAACGATTATTGACCACCGTGAATCAACTGGTCGCGCGTCGGGCCATTTCGGGAGGCACATATCTTCATTAGTGTTTCGAATGCGCAATCCCACTCACCCCGCGCCCGATATATTCCGTTGGTGACATTTAGATGCAGCGGGCTGGCAGGAGACGCGGGTATTTGCAGCCCGAAACACTAAATATACCCGCGTGGAGCGCCGGGAATGCGACGCGCTACTAGTTACCAACTACTAGGACCAGCCGCAACCAACTCTCCTCTCTTGGCTTCCATCCGCATACAGCAGAGCTGGTGGAATTCTCCAAGCATATTTTCTTCTGAACTTATATCAGGAGCTTTTACAAACATATGATATTTATAGTAATTTTGTGAAAAGCCGTCTAATAAATAAATTGCGTGCATATGAACACATCTACTCTTTCTAATAAAGTACCTATTGAGAACTGCGTGCAAGCGAATATCTACAAAAGAATAATAAAAGCTAACATTAATATTTCTGTATGAGATATGTTATTATAGCCTTCACTAAATTCCGTGCAGTTGAACACATCCTGATATTGTTGCAATTAAAAATAATTTTTGATCTAGTATTTCTAGTATTAATAATTTAAAAACAAAATAAAAATATATGATTTAAATAGACAATGCCTTTGTCTCCATAGACGAACTTGCAAAACATAGATGTTGGATAGATTGTAAAACCGTTGACAGCTATCAGTTGACACTAGGAATCTGTTAATTTCTTGGACAAACACAATAAGTTTTTTACCAAGAAAGGAAATTTGAGCAATGTTTGAAGTACCTACTCAAAATAGAGACGTCGCGCGTCGTTTCACGCGGATTCGTCTCTCATTGGTAATAATGGCAAAGCAACTAAGAATGGATCGAAACAGATCATAATGAACATTGCAGTGATTACGGCGTTCGATTTAATAGCAACAGGAAGACGATTTTCTTAATTACCAACCGATTAAAATTACAAAAAATTAATTTACGGTTGAGGTAAGCATTATTGCCGATGAGGATCATTACTTGTAACGGCAAGGTCTCGATGGCATAATAAAATGTTAGAAGAGTGATTCTCTCACGCCTACGCCAGATAATTGTACGCTAGTTCAGCAGTGAGTAGGAGTACCAGGAACGCAGAGGGAGAGATAGGCGACAATCGCAATAAACATAACATACTATGGCATGTGCTATTCCGCTTGCATTTCCCTCAACAGATAAACTAGTCTTTATGCGTAACGAATGAAATGTTCGCGTGGTCACAAGGTCAATACCAATCCACTGACAGAATGGGGAGAACTGAAAAGATAGCATGTGACATGACATCTAAAATTTTTATGCTGAAAATATTAAATGTAAATAATGTTTATGCAGATGACCACACAAAAATGTTTTATTTGTTCATTAAAAATAACGATTGCTAATTTTAAGGCCGTAATTCGTGGAATTTTTACCAATTAAATTTAAATGGCCATCGATAATTAAAAGTTGTTTAATTTGCTAACGCGAACCACGATAAGACTGACAAGTGGGTGATAAAAAAAACGAGAAAAATGTACAGTACAATCTTGGTAATACGACATTCGATAATTAGACACACTCAGTTATCGGACGTTTTGGTTAGAATTTAATGTATCTACTCTAAATATGGGAGATTATATATTTGATTTGAGATTTTCACGGCCAAAAGGAACACCGTGATTCATTTTTGAGTTATTATGTCGTGTTGCGCTTGCTTGTTCTTCAGCCAGAAATTTCAGACAGAACAGTGTCCAAAATCAGAGCAGAAGTGCAACACGGCCCAATAACCCAAAAATTAATCAAGATAAGGGCGGATATAATTTATAAAATTAGATAAAGGTCAATAGGAGAAATTGTTAACGAAATTGAAATAATTTCATTGTGTTTATTATAATACCAAAGAATACGGCTAGACTATAATTATCAACAGAAAACTTGATGAAAAACATACATATGAAAGTGACAAAAGTAAAACCCCCATTTTTACTTGTTACATATAAAAAAAAGAATTACAAAGCATTGAATCACCAACATTTATTTGCACATTAAACATAACATTGAAGTCTGAACATTTAGCAAAGCAAATAGTAAATTAGTGATTCATGACGTCTGCCCGGTGTTGCGAGGAATGCGTCGTGATCGTGTTTCTTGGAAGAATGTGGCGTCGCGTCGGGCTAGAGGCGTCGGCATCGGGGCGCCCGGGGGACTTTCCCGCGCCGCGCCGTGGGAGGCACGCGTTGACTATTTATACACCGTCGCACGATAAGCGCGACCCGCGACCAGCACAACATGACACACACCACAGAACAACGCGACCTTAAACCGTCACTTATTGACTGATGGATTTATTCGACGGTATCGAAGAACAATGTCGGATTTGCTAAATTTGTCGGATTTATGTTATGTGTTTGACAAGAAAGCATCCGTTCTAATGCAGCTTCACCTCAAAGGTAATATAGATCGTAGGAGTTAACAGATTTAATTGATAACTTGTAATAAATCAACTCAATAAAGCGAATGAAAAACGGTTTACCCTTCGCGACAATAAACTTCTGATTTATGGAACAAGAAAAGGGTACCCATAAAATGTGCAAATCTAGAGCGACACGATGACGCCACAGACCTAGTTAAAGTACCTATCTACCTGCTTATCTGTAATTAATTGGACTTTTAACTATGGGTCTAATCGTCTAAGGAATTACGAGCAATTTCAAAATGTATAATATTATCGTAACTGAGACAAAGTTGTCGAGGAGTTAATTAAAAGATATTGTAATGGTTAGGAAACATTTTAGTGTTTTTGCACGTTATCAGTAATCATGGTATTTATAAATTCGAATGGCCAGCTACTTTGGAGCCTTGTTTCGTAAAGCCCAATTGTTTCATCAGTTGTTGTTGATTGTCAATAATTAAAACCTATTGTCATTCAGTTGTTAGTTTGAAATTAACTATCGCCTGTCACCCAAAATGTGCAACATTTTTATTTATTTTAACCCCTCGGACCTCGACCGTATTTTGTCAGAGGTCAAAATATTTCCGTTTTGCAATAAATTCCAAATACCTAATGGAATATTCCTACATGTATCCAAAAAATAATGTTTTGGAAAGGTGGCAAAATACGCTTTCAAATTGTATAATTCGAAATAACCATGTAATTTTTTAAATATAAAAATTTTGCATGCAAAATAGAAAAATTTAAAAAATGGCTCACCTTACGTTTTTTCTAACTAAAATTACTGATACCAAAAAAATAATAACACATACATGATTTATTAGGCAAATGTGTTAATAATAATAATAATAATTGGACAATTTGTAGAGCGCCGTTTTTGTGAAAAATCACCTCAAGGGCGCTTTACAATTCATTATAAATTCCTAGGTTCTATTTAATTTTATTATTTACAGATAGATACAATAACATACTTACCTGCAGGTCACTTCCGAAAAACACACTTTATTAGAAAGTTTATGCTTGGGAAAGATACGACTTTGTACGTGGAGAGCATTATATTCAAAACACTGGACATTGCATGACTTTACCTTTGCTACCCTCATCACTGTTGGTTTTACATTTATATTTATATTTATAAGAAGATTAATGCCAAAGTTGAGTTAATATTTATTTGAAAGACTGGAGAATTGAAAGTGTTATATGCGTTATCGTCATCTCGCTTTTTTGCAGTTTGGTGTAAAAATAATTTATAAAAAATTCTCAAAGTTTCATAGTTTTTTTCAAAATTGCGGACACTTTGGATTCATAAAGCGTGGTGTTCTCTCTTTATAACATTGTTTATATCACATTTCTAACCATGATAGTAAGGGAGACACAATGATTTCTATGAGTTGTTCCGAAAACCGAACAAATCTGGTTAAAGACAAACATCCCCGGGTTAGGAATAACCTGACAACATTTGAAAATCTCCTACTACCCCACACTAAGCGGAAAATGAAGCTCGTGTCGTGATGGAGGACTTAGCCAGCCGAGGAATTGAACACACGACGCCTGATCTAATAATTCAAAGCATTGCTGAGTATAGCCCGGAACAACTAAGCGGACCGATAAAAAAGAAAATATGAAGATAGATTTCAACCGATGCTTTGGTTTATAGCCAAACTTGGTATAATAATCAAACATTAAACAACCGAGCCTAAGTTACTTTATGATTGATTGATGATAAGGAACAATATTAATTTAATCGTTTAGTTTAATTAGAACGGTGGAATTTTGCTCCGCTAAATGACAGCCCGAACGCAACTGGAGACTGGGCGTGTCAAATAAAACGTGACTTGAAAGAATTACCGAACTAGGATAAATACTCGTATCGGACAAGATTGGACTATTGTATTAAAAGTTAACAGATATAATCTAAAAATGCATTAAACAGGACATTCCAGTAACTCAATCACGAATTCGTGCTTTGGATACATAAATTATTATTAATAAAAAGTAAACACAAAAAGCACTAAATAAATTGCTTTTGCTGAAGGATAACTGTCAATGTAGGTATATATTTATATCCTGTAGTAAGAAAAAAACATTCACAAGAAATATGCAATCCCTATATATGTAGGTTAAAATCGCAACAAATAAATTGTAAAACAAACAAACATGTGACGCAAGATGGGTTCGAACGAATATGTAATTTTATCACAAACGCTCCACAAACAGTATTTTTTATTACGTATTATTAAGATTTACATTATACTTTACGATGACGGATGTACACGACCAAGTTTATATATGTATGGATGATGGTGGATGTGGTGTTGTATTTAAATCAAATAAGCATTGCACTTTACTTACAGGTTTATTAAACAAGCACCATAATTTACATTTTGAACAATATTAGTTATCGGTACACGAAGCAATTTGTGAGCTGTTAGATTGGCGGCAATCGGGAACAGAATGAATATTCTTTTCGATCGACAAACGTCGTCGGTAAACTTAGGTGGTAAAAAACGCCGTGTCCGCTATTGGCGTACGAATAGCTAATAGGAGGTAATCGCGTATCGAATTATTGCGTTATTCGCTAGCCACACATGTTTCGCGTTTCGTATGCATATTTTTTCCATTTAATTTTTGACGTGAAAACGTCTTTAAAATCGAAGCTAGTGTGGGGACAGTTTCTACATCGTTTTAAAGAGGACGGATGAAAGTTTGTGCCAGTACCGCTCCGGTCATATCTCTGAGACTAATTCTTCGACTCGAGTGAACCAAGTGATGCTTTTAAGAGGTATGTGTGATACCGTAAAATGTGTAAACGTATACTGAACCTAAAACTAATGCTTACTTTTACGTGTACATACCTACCTTCAGAAATTCTTTAAACTTAAACTAAAAAATGATTTCGATAAAACTACCACGCAAGGTAAACCTGTATAGATTTGACATTTGCAAGAAGCATCCAAATAATCTCGAAGCATAATGTATATTACATTTATCTTACTTCTCTTGCCACTACCCTGTATTCAATGAATTAAACACGCTGAATTAGATAATATACTGCTATTTTTGTGACAAACGTGGAACTATTCAAAGTTCAAGGTTGGAAGCTTAGGGTAATCTTTATTTTCATATCCAATATCAACAAAATATTGAATAAAAATGCCACAAGGTTAAATTTTGCGTAACTCAAATAAATAAGCCCTTACCAAGAAACTTAGATCGATCAAGCACGAACGATACGATTTTAAAAAAACTCACCCACGGAAATACTGCCCATAGTGCCCGTGGCTATCCATAATGGGCCTTATTGTTAACAAACGATACAAAAAGCAAAATAATTGGACGACTGCTCTAATAGGAAATTCATACGAAGAACAACAGCGAAAGCCTAGTGGGCGCGGGTGAGGAGAAGAACGGTGGGAGCCATCAGTACAAACGGAACTGCATCTCCTAACACCATTCAATTAATTCAATTGCCCGCAGTAATTACGCGGGTTAATTAGCAGCCAATCAGATCACCATAAATCTGACTGACAGATCGGTCGGCAGTGGCAGATTACATATCAAAGAAAGTGTTGCGTGTAAAACCTCAACTGTCAAAGCGACATTGATGCTCCAAGGGTACAACTTGGTTGTGGAAGCGAGTGATGTAAAAAAGTATTGAAGTGTGCCGAGTGGTGTCTGAAACTAAGAGTTGAGCTGAGAAGCTGAAAAAGCCTTCAATTGTGATATATAGAATGTTAAGAGACGTACTTGACTTACTTTAACCGGTGATTCCTCACATTATTTGGAGTAAAAATGTAAATGAAATTTTCATCTCCTGTGACATTTTTGGTGTTTTTTTTTTCCTTTCATTGTTAAAACGGCCTTCAAAATTCAAAATCTTAAGACACCGTCTGATTGATGATTTTTCTTTCACAGTTCATGAGTTCGAGTTTGATCAATTAAAAAATCATCAAGCAAAAACTGACTGACGAATATTACCCAACGTCTGAACTATGAACCCGGTGCGCAAAAAACATACATAGAAAAAGATGTCTGATGATTTGCATAAGACAATGATAAATGTCTGACTAATGTGATTGACGCGTGGTCTTCTAATACGATAATTGCTGATGAATATTAAAATTCCATAACCGTGTTGTAATCTTGTCACTTGTTACGCAGATAAGTAATACATAAGATGCCAGAGTATTTTTGTAGAAGTAAGTAGACACGGCACGGTGGACAAGTAGAGCCTGATTTGCAAGAAGTTACGATTCGACGCATCCATAAATGTGAGGAGATTATCGCCGAGCTTGTTTATTTTCCTAACTAACAGGAGGTACGTAGGAAAACGTGAGTGCTCAATTAAAATAATTATGCAAAACGATTGCGGAGAGCCCGAGATATAATGAGAAATAAACACAACCGTTATGAAAATCTGTTTAAAATTATGTAAAAGACGAGAACTATTATAACATTGCAAACATGTAACTGAAACGATTCACAAGACGTAATAATATGAGGAATCGACATTATCAACAAGCCAGAAACATTCAATTTGATCAAAACTAGTTTCGCACACAATTACCAAATATACGCGCACGACAAACTTAAAACAATTCCGTAAAAATACAAGGCTGAGTGGCCAAAGGATTGCGTCAGATAATTATTTTTAATTAATAAAAATGTTCATAAATCCTGTAACAAAAATCAGACAAAACCAAAAAAATCAAAAAAAAGGAAACAAAATCAATCGAATTAATTATTGGACAAGCAGAGCTATTAATGGAACACGGAAAAACATGGCTTAAGTGATTACTATTGACAAGCAGTGTCGGCGATTTTAAATGACAACAAGAGGTAATACAGACAGGCAACAGTTTCCAAGACATTGTTTGTCTATTTAGGATATAATATCGCTCCCAGCAGGTAGCCGAGAGAGAGGAGATAGCAATCGGAACAGCGGGAGATAGATCCAAGGTTCGAGCTTCTAAATCAAACTGCATCGATATCATCAAACGTTAACGAACCCAATATATCACAGCAATGGCTGGGCGACCAGCGACTGTGGCAATAAACAAGGCGAACTAAGAGAATGCTCAAAAGCAAAGCTTCCAAAACATATTGGCTCACCGCTCATTTCAAAGATATTTTTTTCAGCCTCCATCGAGGAAAACTAACTCTTTTTTTCAGGTAGGTAACTTATCACACTTAATTTAATATACCTCCATATTGCACTTTCACACGAATTGTTCTCCATCTCGCATATTTCTTGTAATGCATAGTGAAATAGCCAAAAAGTGCATAAATTCCTGACAATGTGCATCTTTGTTTAAGACTTAACGATCGCTAAAGCTCAGTGATAAATTAATGTTTATTGGTGCTCTCAAAGGCTATACTAACCTATTTCACATACTGAAAAGTACGTAGCCTCTGTTTATAAATAAATATGGCGAAACCTGTGTTATGTACCATTAACCTCAAATCCACCTTTTATGCTCACAATAAATAAACAACTCGCCTATACGTATTGAGACGAAGTATTCACAGTTGAATATACAAAACGATATTATGCAAGAAGCACCTGATGTATTGAAGAGTCAAAACAATGGAAGATCCAGCAAGTGAATGCTTCTTATTAGTAGCACGAATAAAAGGCCACCAGGTAGAAACAGATGCAGAAACCATTACTTATCCAAAGGTAATGAATCCTAACACAATTGTTTTGCAACATGGTGCCACCGTAATTGCTGCACTTTCACTATCTACTCACAAGGCTCGAGGAAATAGAATGACCAAAGGCATCTTGTAAGCGGTAAGAACAAAAGGTTCAGATTACAACTGCAATAAGAAAACAGAAACTAATTAAAAAGAAAGAAAGGTGACGAACGATTGCATGGAAGCAATAAGCAAGGAAAGAATGAAGATAACATAATTAATTTTGCGCATTAGAAAACAGTTTCAAAGGAGACAACATAGTAAAGAACAAAAGCCAAACGCCAAGGACAAACACCCGGTCGTTATCACCAACTACATACATATGTACCTATGTCTTGAAATAATTACCATTTGTTTTTAACAACAATTTATGCGTTACCATGACAACATTTAACACATCAACAGAGATTAATATTATGTAAAAGACGATCAGCCGATAGCAGATAAACTCTCGTGAACTTGATTCAAATAGTTTAGTGTAAATAAACCAAAATAAATGAAGACCTGTTTTTTAAGGATGCGATCAAATCAAAACAAAATGTAAATATTAAATGCGGATGAAAATAATTAAGACTTTGAAATGTGGTAATTTATTTCGAGAGTGGCAAATATTGGTGTTATCACTTCACATCTTCGCGTATTTGTCGGAGAAACGGCCTTGAGTTTTGCTGAGAGTATGTCAGAAAAAGTTATCCGCGCGTTGCTGTCATCGCTGGGTGTAATTTACTTTTATATACCAACATTTGCAGATAATTCCCGCTTAGTTGCATGTAATTAGCCAACGTTTACAAGACAGTTTAGCTTTGCATACGGGGCAATTATCTCCCGAGAGAGCAATCCACATTCGTCTTCGCTTCCTACATCCGTGTCTGCAGAGCCCAGCCAGCCAAGCAGCCAGTGTTTTCATAAACGGTCGTCATTTCAAGGTTGTCACTCCGCGGGACTTAGGACAAGCTTCCGGGTAAGGCAATTGGATGCCACTGGAGTCTATACTCAAAAGACAACTAATTCTCCAGGAAGTGCGAGAGTATTGAGATGGGTTGTGCAAAAGCTCCTTTAAAGTCAGAATTTTGGTCTGAAGTTTCTAAAGACTAATATTAAAATCATAAATATATACCTAAGATACAATCGTTAAATGATTGCCGCACGCCTTCTAGCCAAAAAAAAAACTTTAAAATTGATGCGTAGGTGCATAAGAAATAAAACGATTTAAGTATCTTGAGGAAATAATTACACGCGTGACTCACGGCAGACATGGGGCATAAATGAGAAACTATAAAAATAGACATAACAAAACCGATAGACGGAGATAACCATAGAACCAGGTTTCCTAAGAGACCGGAAGGTCATGAGATGAAAAAAATCAAACAAGAATGCTGAAAGATAAATCAACATTAAAATATGGAAATATTCCATAGGAGCAGCAGCAGAGAAATAATATTACCAAAGCCAAGCTAGGCACAATTTAACTGGACTTTCTTTCTGGATTGCTTTACAATGCAAATTTTTAGAAGACAGCAAAAAATATTGTTAAACAAAGTTTTAGCTAAATATTCAATCAAGGTTATACGATAAAACGAACTACAAGATAACTTAATCAATCTAACATTTTAGATATACAACAGAAAATCTATTTGCATATTTCAGTAAAAACTTTCGAAGGGTGGGCTCTGGTATCTTGGTGATATCTGCAGATTTTTTTTCTGCTTGAAATTTTTAAGTTAATGCAACTATTTTGAGCTGGCAATTTCCATATTATGGAGCTTTGAACTTTCAAACAAGCTGTAAAAAATAGAAAGAAGCTATTTTTATTGTTTGTTCTAAATGAAAAAAGAATTAGTAGTAAAATTAGTCACCAGTTACCGTTGAACTATTCCATATTGTCTTTGGATTTAATTTAAGTAAATGCATCTGAAAGTAATTAATTGCGTAGAAAATAGGAACTAATGTTTTCATTTGACCAATTTACAAGCGGCCATATAGAACTCCAACAGCAGTGCGGTCCCCTATACGGGACAAGCGGCGTCGAATGTCCGCGTCTATTGTCACCGCGCCCCATTTTGTACCTGGCTCTTTAGGAAAACAATGTAAACTTTCTCAGGTTATTTAATAACCAGAGTCGATTTAGAAACGCAGCTGTTTTCCCATTTTGAATTGGTAATAAAAATCTAATCTGTTTCCACAGTTGTTTTCTATTTTCTCCGTTTGCATTAGGTAGAGCATGCACCTCTAATTTTGTTCAAACAGCCAAAGCTAGAGGAGATGGGTATAAAATATGACAAGTAGAACAAGTCCTCAAGATTCGTGAATAAATAAATATTTAGGTATATTCAAAAGGTCATAATTTGAAAAAATGTTGTCCGATGATGCCAGAAGTTATGCAAAAATGTTAAAGAAATGACTGTTCGGAAGCAATTGTTTGTAAATATTATTTAAATGTATTGAATTTGATGGTCTTTCATTATTTATAATTATGTTTTAAGTTGATGTTTAATGTCATTGTATGTAATTTTTATAAATATTATTGTGATTCTTATCATTTGTATTCACTTTCTGTGTTTTTCATTTCTGTACTTGTCCGCTTTTTGTATCTGATTTTTTTTATTTTGTCTACGAAAACCGACTTAGTAAGTAGCTTAGAAAGTGTTAAACACAATCGGAAAACAATTTTAAAGATAAGTGAAACGAAAATTTGTACAAATTTTGAGTGACAAAATGTGACAATAGGAACCACGTTCAGCTGAAATCTCTAGAGTTTAACCTCGCTTTTAATATAAAATAACAACAATGTGAGAAGACGTGGACGTGGAAGATGCCAGATAGGAAAAGGTTCAAAGGCTGCCGGCAAAAAAGCTTTTACATTAGTCTAAACCCTTAGTGGCCATCCCAATCAGATTGGGAAAGTCCTTAGGACGATAATAGCCAAAGACAACATTTATTTATTAATGAAACCTTCTAGGAAGACGGCGATTATATCAACAGAAGGGCTAAGAACGCAGACAGGTAATATGGGACCCATAAAGCGGCCCGTAATGCTGTCGTAGAAACTCCGTATGCGAGGACGTAGATCATGACGCTATAACTGCCGGATTCAAGGGAGAAATAATAAAGAGAAGCTTTATTAGGTACTGGAGTGCAGAAGAAAACTCACGAATGCCGTAGCATGTAATGCCTATATTCTGAGGGTTCATGTACCAGACGGTAAATTTCGAAGGTTCACATTGCGGAACTCGGCGGGATATCGGATGAGGTAAAACACTTACAAGCGCGGTGTAATTAAGGTAGGCAGAGACAATGCAATAAATTAAGGTGGGCAATCAAGTAAGGCTTGTACCGAGCTATCAAGTTAGGCGAGCCCGGCGCTCCGCGGAATGTCGCCTGCATGCGGAAGGACCAGATAATTGCGGACTTATCGGACTGACTATCAAAAGCTCCTCTCGAGAAATGGAAAGATTCAGTTTCTCATCACTTATATCCATCCTTCCCTGTCGCTTGTTATTTAAATTGCAGCTTGAGATTACAGCCGGCTTAAGAATTATACACTGTACGATGAAGATTTTTCTAACTTAAACGATCTTTACTATGCAAAGGAAATCTTTAAGGATGCTGAGTGTCTTTTATGTCAGGAATGACTTGATTTGAAAATAGCCATATTGTAGGAGGGAGGCAAAATCCGACAAGAGTAGGAGAGCAACTAATTCTCATGCAGAAATACAAAGCGCGTGCAAATGGTGAGAATGCGTTTGGCGTGTCTCTGGGCACCGGAACCGAAGAGATCAATCATGTTAGTCCTTTTAAATACTTATCATAAATTCTGTATTCGTGTCGTGCTTTAAATTTTACCAAAAATAAACCTACTACATAATTATTATAAGAAAAAGAGAAAGTCTGTTTGTTATGAAGCGAATGAAACAAGATGAATGTGTTGTCAGCAACAACAATTTCCGTAAATACTCTCGCCAAGGCCAATTTTCCTTCAAAATAAACAGGGGAATAAATCGAGAAACGGGCACTCAAAAAGCTAATTGGATGGTCATTATCACCGCACTGGTGTAGTTGTTTGGGGGACATTAGTTGCGAGCAGAGAAATGCTACTGGAGTATAAAGCCAACATGCAAAACAATTATCATAATTTTCAAAACCAGGCACATATGTAAAACATCAAGTGACATAACTAAATGACAACATTCATCTTAATTACGTAAAATTATCCACGATTTTTAAGGCAAATTTTAAAATTCGGTGGCAGTTTTTTCCTGACACTATTCCTGTGTATATTTTTTTTTATTTTACTTTCACGCAGGTAAATGGTTCACGTCCCGAGTTAATAGCGTCTCAATCAAATTGGTGAATTGAAAACTTCTCGTTCGAAAAGCACTTCGCTGTATTTACGAATCGAATGAAAATATATCGTTTAATTTTACACATAATAATAGTGACACGTTTTAGGAAATACAAAATCTGTTACATGGCTACATAACAAATAAAATAAAAATATGTATATAATTAACGTAAGATCCGGAATGATATAAAATGGCTTTTACATTGCTTTCTGGGAGTCCTTGGCAGGGTACCGGGCAATCCGGGCATTCCCCAATTTGAATAATTTTTTGAGGGTGGAGTATGTGGAAAAGGAGAAGTAGACGACGAAGGTTTGGAAATAACTGGTTATTCAGATTTGACTACTAAATAGAGCTAAAATCATTTGAATTCGAATGGCGGTCTCTCACCAGGGCGATACTAAGCTTGAAACGGAATAATGAAAGCCATAACGAGTTACTATCAAATCAAAACAATAGCAGTGCAGGTCATTATTATGAATGAAATCCTTCCGGTGCGACCAGCGCTTCTCCCCGCGTATTCCAATTGATTATTATTCAATTAACGAACGGACTGAGGGAGTACTGAGAGAGTGACGGGCCGAGGGACAGGGGTGTCTCGACCCCGTCCCGCGTCTGCAGTCCCCCGTCCGGCGTCCCACCGCAGCGGAGTAACGGAACAACCGAGGACATTACGCGTATCTTTAGTCTTTATAGGCTGCGCTTCCGCCAGCCGCTTTGTGACGGGGCGGATGTGGATCTGTACAAGTCGCGCGGGAGATTCAGCCCAGACCTCCTCGGCGTACATATCCGGCCGGAACCGCGAGAATCAAAATACGATACCGAGAACTACTTTCGGCAAAGGTAAAGATAAAAACCAGCAACACGTACGCGCAAAACGTAACGCAGGAGATCGTATCGGCAACGAAACACGCAACTAATCCATTTGGAGACGTGTGCTAAAAATAACCAAAGAACTTGCGAAGTTTTTTTTATTTGATACGAAAACAAGACATTTATGGTCGGGAAGACGATTAGCTCGGTGGGGGCGCATGTCCTAAAAGGTCTCTATACAGTAACAGTATATTTGGACAAGCTAAATACTTTGTCAACTGAATGAAGGGCAACCCAATTTTATAAGTACCAACCAAATTAAGGCACGGATAGCGGTTGATTTACAGTAAGCGCGATTCCCGAAGGTGTAAATGAATGGTAACCTTTTCCTAAGCCGGACAATTAATTCGAGGAAGCCGTGAGTCACCTTTCTTTCTACATAGTAGGAACAATACGGCTTGTCCTTTACAAAGCAAACAGTACCTAGTCCCTTCTGGCAATTCTATAAACCCGATCCAGACAATTCAAAGGGGATTTAAAAGGGTTCGTTGAACCAGTTGCGCTTGTGACATGGATAAGCATTTGAGTTTCCAGTTCCCACAATGATATTTTAATGATTCACACCTTCCTTACATCTAGCGCCGACATTAAAAATTATTCTTGCTCAACAATAATAATTATTAGCGAATCCGCGTTGCGCAACGCAATATCAAATACAATAAACAAACGGCAACACTTCTTCTAAGGAGAGAAATTTGCAGTTATCTGAACAATCAACCGTAGGAAGCGGTGATCGTTTTAATCAATGCCGAAATGATTTTTGGATTACGGCTAGTAATTGTTTCGTTGTTTGGAGTGAATGCACTTTCTACCATTCTTGATGAGATTACTGGTGTGATAAAGCGATGCCCCGAGTCTATGAGACTTTGTTCACCAGCGAGCCGACTACGAAGAAATGACAAGGCCAATTGAATTATGTTATTAGCAACGATAAAAAAATAAACAAAAATACCCACAGTAACAGACGCATCGGTCAAATGATAGGATCAAAAGATTGAACCATTGTTCACTGGGAAGATTGGCATCAATTATAGAAGTTTAGGAAGGAGAGGTGCCTGTAATGAGACTGCGAAGAACAAACAAGCCATTTTCAAAATAAAAGAGACGAGTATCCTAAGTTAATGACAGTTATAAGTGCATGACAGGTTGGAGTAATTTGACTCGTGGGAAAATATCAAAATGTTCGAACTTCTTGTACGGCGAAATTATTATCCATTACCTCAGCTCTCTCTTAAATCCGTACGCTTCAAACGCTAATTATTTAAGTTTCAAACTCAAGTGTGATTATTTGCCAAACTCATCAACATTAATGAAAAACAACAAAAACCGTTTAAACGTGAATATTTCGTGTTGAGATCAGCAACCAATGGCAGTAGCAATTAAATACTTCGGGAAACGTTACGCAATTGTCTAAATACATTTTTAAATAATTGCTCTATTGACAGGAAAATTTAAACCGCGTGTGTATTCCTTGACCTTAATTTTCATCCGGGCAATAATCCGCTATGGGTACAGTCTCATTGTCTTGCAACATTTCATCAAGATATGCCAAATTCCGTACAAATACGCTCGTCAGATATGCGACAATCTGCAATTCGGCCGTAATTGCCAGCGTGCGAAAGGAAGAAGAGACAATTAGAGACAGTATCAGTGTCTTACAAAGAGGTAGCTCTAACGGTCCAGGTATTTTCTCATTCCACCCAATCAAGACTACAGCAGGTGTACTCTGTCTCCGAAGACAATGCGTTTTCCAGGGAGGTGGAGCAAAGAGAGCGAACCGCGACACGACTAACCCACATACACCCGGAGGTCTTTTATTCCTCGCCGCTTCTGGTATTCTGATCATTCTAAAAAATTATAGTTACGAAGCCAATGTCAAGTACGATGGGAAAATAAAAGATACAAGAACATCCCAGGAAAGGTCAAGGCAGCATCACAAAGGAAACGTACATCAGTGTAACACTAAAGGCTAATTTAAGCCACAGGTAGATGCAATCTGCGAATTTATAGCTGGCACATTTTTTATGATAGTTGAAGAAATTTTAAAGAGAACGAAAATATTAAAAGCGTGTCTACCTACTTCCGTGATACTTCAGATGAGACGTAAAAAACCCACGTCCTCGCGATTTGATGGGAAAAATGAAGGGAAACATTTTTTCTAGTAATTTGCTTACACATCATAAAAAAGATAAGATTCCAAAAGTAAATCAATTCGTACTTTCATTTATTGCAATACTGTAAACATTTTCGTTCGTGTGTATTTGACTTTTATGATATGCCCCTGCAAAATGAGTGTCAGTTGCAATCAATTATGTTTTTAAGAACAGTGCAGTGCCGATTCTGACAGATCAAAATAATAAAGGGAAAGTTTCCGGAGCCAGCAGATTAAATACAAAAATTGCAAGCAGATTAAATTTCTCAATTCCCATCGCTAACACAATAAAATTGACTACAAATTATAATAAAGACCCGTCGCAAACGCCAACATCCTAATCAAGAATACGCGGATAGATATAAAGAAGATTTCGAGGAGTTGAAATAATAACCATGTAGGTGTTTCGGGGATCACGAGCTTTTCACGCGACGCGACGTCCGGTTCTCGAATCACGACAAAAAAACGGACATGCTTCAATCAAGTGTGTCCATTGTTGTTGGTCTAACAATCATACGTCTACACGGCGTAGGTTGAGCTCTGAGCCGCTTAAAGGTACTCGAGTGCCTATTAGCAACAGACTTTCCACATCATTTGTGAACGAAAAAAATTAGAAGACGATAATTATTATTACTTTCCAACCAAAAAATTATTTCGGCAAAGAAAAATTTCGTTTGGCATAACGAATGGCATTAGACAAAACGGTCCCGACTATGATTAAATAGACATGTCATTTCGGAGCAGTATTAATTGAAATACTCCAAAGGCATGAGACAAAAAACAATTTGCGTCGAAGCTTTGGGCCATTGAGAATCCCACACGATAACGAGTCTAATAATCCGACGCTGTATTATGAATATGTAGGAGATAAATCACGACATGTGTCACTTTTGTTCAAAACGCCAGGTAGAAGTATACCTCCATGACGAGAAACAGTCATCGCATATGATAATGAATGGACATAGCAAATAAATAGTCAACACGCAATGATTGACAACTAACTGGAATACATTTTTGGTAGATTCTAATGAGTACGCGCCTAAAATACAAATTGCAGGTTGGTCGTAATAAAAATGACAGCAAATTATGTGGCGTAATGCTGTGATGCCTCCATCAGAATTGAACAAACGAACGCTTTACTTTTAACAATTAATTTGAAATATAACGTTACATTGACGCGAGTGCAATGTTGTTCAGCATTCAATGCACGTAGTTACATTCAATTGAATCACTTATTGAAAGGTTTATGACGCAGTACAACAGGTTCAAGCAACCAAAACATTGCACTCTTCGTCCGTGCGTTGAGATAAGACATTATCTGGTGGCGCCGAGCATCCGTACTCCATCTCCATACACATCGCACCACACATCTCGCAATTTATTCTTCACGGCCGCTGCACCATACTAATGAGAATCAAGAATATTTCTTTAGTATTATATAGTGCACATTGCTCGTAAACACGAGTGTCGGCAAGTGAATAATTGCACTTGTAACGCGTTTTGATTTTTTTTAGAGTGCTGAAAAAATGAAAACAAAACATACATGATTTAAATCTACATACTTCTGAATACATACTTATTGTGGAAATCAATTAATTTCATCAATCATCATTAATGCTACAACCCTGAAATAGTCCTGGTCGTATCTAGGAAACGTCGCTCTAATCTCAAATTATAAAAGGTGGTTATGCGCGACCAATAAACAGAACAAAAATCATTGCCAAGCGTAGTAAAAGAAACACCGTTTAATAATGGTCAAATTTAAAAAAATGTATATATAACTTCAGCCGATCGGGTAACGACTTGAAACGACAGACCAAATCAAGTACATAACAGCGGCAGACGACTATAAATAAAGACGTCAGAGAGTTCAATCAACCAAAAGCGTCATAATGCGCATTGCATTGTAAAAACAGCAGAGTTCACGTTTACGATATCCGGCGTTCTGGCTGGGTGCCACCACGCCACGTGGCGGCCACTAAACTCGGCAAAAATCAACAAATCAACACTAGTGTGGATTCAACGAATTTTAACACATATTTGGCTGGCCATCAAGTCGAGAGCGGTCAACGATTGTTTTCCCTTTCGGCCGTTCTTGGCAACGGCCAATAACAACATTATGCACGACTCAATGAAACAGTCGTTATAGTCGAATTAATATGCACGCGATAAATATTTAATATTGCTTATCAGTTGATTTGATCTTCGAGGCGATTGTATCAGCCGAGAGACTAATTGGATTATAATGAGATATCAACTACTTTCTCGACAGAAATGGTAATAAATTACACTAAAGAGATGCTTACTACAACCCTTAAGCGACATGTTAAAAAAAGATAGCAATCGGGCAACTGTTCAATAAAACTGAAATTGATCATTGTTTGAAATGGATATCAAAAACACTGTAGAAAAATGAATAAGTAGTATTTTATAAAGTAATATTATAGACGTGAATACAACGATTACCAGTATATCAAACACTTAAGTACCAGGAAGCGGTTGGTCACGGGTGTTAGATTGAACTGATTTATTGGTCCAATAAACCAAGAATAGATGATTGAGCCATTAATGAACCTTTCAAAACATCGACAATACCATGATGCAGTTACAATATCCACGCGTTGTAAATAACCACACTCGATGATAGTAATAAAGTCGTGAGACGCTCATTACTTATTTAGGAAACAAGTACTTTCCCTTCCCATGAAATCTCCCCCATTCAAAGGCGACTAAGCATGGAAACAACTGGATTTATGGAGATATCCTTTTATTAATAGAAACAAACAGATTTTGTGGAGACATAGAACAAACGAAAGCCTGCATACAAAGGAAGCATTGTCAGCGAGTACCTGGTGCTTTCAGCAAATTATACATCCCGATCACGCCTACTGGAACCAGACTACATCCTTTCTCGAAATAGTCGTGATTCAAATATTATGGAGTGTCGCCGCGATGTTCCCCGCTCGTCATGTCATTCCCGAGTTCGGGAGCTTGTCGGCCGGCACGACTCCTCACACGACAAGGCGTGATGATGAAGCGGTTTATACTTTTTCTCGGTCACCAGATTTACTGACACAGTTGGATACAGCTGAACGCTGATTAACACATTTGAATAAACATACAGAAAAAAAATACCTGACACTATTCAAAAGAAATTGAAGACGAATACTAATTTGTTGTTTTCATAAATTTAGCGGTTAATGAACCACTAGGATCGAATCTTAAATAATCTCGAAAATAAATTTGTAAAAATCATAATAATGAATAAACAATAAAAAATCTAAAACAATACAGCCAGTTTAACCAAAACCTTTAAATGTAATTGCCAAGACACTGACAGCTTAGATGACCGCAGTTCAAATATAATTTTGTACAATATGGTGGATGTCTCCATATTTACTCTAGTTCTCCCTAATAACATACCGTACAAGTATGAGAGGCTCGGCTAGTCTCTAGGCATGTATAAGAATATAAGAAGGTGTTGTTTCATAGTCTTTGGTATTACACAATGCATTCTCGTGTCCAAATATTTTCTCAAGAGCCTATACGGAGGATGTCCAGAATACTAAAACTATACCAAATATTTCCATACTAAATATCAGGAGTCATGGCCACCTCATGCATAATGCAAAGGCGCAGTACATCACAACAGGCAACAAGCAACATACAACGGGACCATCGCAAGCCCATTGTACGCGGGCAGGGGAACTGTTGAGACTGCCGAGTACCATGAGCGAAGAGAGAAACATAGCAATAGCAATTCCTGCGATGCTGTTCGCTAAGGAGAGCGTGACGCTACAAAGGGCGCGATGCTTCGGCACTCAGCGCTCCGCACATCACGAGGGGTCAATGGCAAATTAATTTCATCCGCCACCTCCTCCCCGCCACCCAGAGCCATCGCAAACTACATACCACACACCATGAACATAGACAAATTCAAACAATTGCATCATGACCTAACTGAAGTTGTGATGTATAGCACTGCCGCTGAGAGATCCGTTGTAACGTATCCTAATAATACGCAGATATATGTTTTGCATTTGACAAATAGGATGAGGTTATAATACAGCTATCAGGGATGTGACAGTATGATTCCAGGCACTTTCAACTACCAATGAGTTCATTCTTAAATTGTTGGATTGCATGACCAATAATTTTGAATGTTAAATAGGTAACACGAAAACAAAATTTAATAAAGTTTTTGGGCTGCTTTCTGCGTAAACAATTTGGTTGTCTATTTCCTCTGAAATCTTCTCTCGCCTTGAATTTTAAAATAAATGTAAACAGTCTTCCTCAATTTGGAGGAAAGAAATCGCGAAGGTTGATATTTTCGGACACCAAAACAATATTTGTCTTATTTCTTCTATATGTACAGATAGAAGATTCGCAAAATGGTTTACCAATAAATGATTCACATCTCTTGTACCTTTTCCCCTGTATGTGGTTCTACGAATTTAGATAATGTCATCTCTAATAATATAAATGACTAATCCTCATCGATCCAAATGAAAAAAATACGATATTTAAAAAATATTATATATTTATTTACTAAGAATAGAGAAATCAAAGTTGTATCTCTTGCACAAACTGCAATGAAAGTCGGAACATAAATATGAACAGATATAAATAATGAAAATGATGCCTAATATTTCCAGCGAACTGCAACTGATCTAGAAGATGCTAATGAAGCACGTTCTCACGATCACGACTAAATGACTACATCGTGCTCTATGCGAAACGAACTTGGCAAGAAAATTATACCTCAGTACCACAACCAATATACAGATGAAACCCCGTCATGCTGCGGTCTGAAGTAATTATGAATTAAATTAAAAGTTATTTGGAGGAAGGGTTACATTTTTATTATTAATAATAACAGAATCACACTTCTATCGCAATTGAATGCCCAGTTTAATGAGTCAGAGATACCGAACCAACACAAAAGGCAAATTTTTGTTACATATGGACATAACCAAGAACAAAAAAAAAAAATTTGGTACTTTTGGGAGTGCATATGACGACGAGCGCAAGTCAATTAAAGGATAAAGATAAACAATGATAAGCGTCATAAAATACAAAAATAAATCTTAAGTGTTGGTGGTATTATTTGCTAATTGATAAGGAAAACGTCAATGATTTCCTGGTAATGATTTGAAACATAACTGTTCGGAATTTTTTTAGCATAATTATAGTGAGATAGAATATAAAAAAAAATCAATCAAAAACATTAAGCAGTGTTAACACGAACAAAAAGTGCCAAATCTTACTATTTTTCTCGAATTGTGAGGGTGATAGCCACTTTAAAACTCTGGTAGAAGTTTTGGTCTTACCTGAAAAGAAAGAAACAAGAAAATTAGTAATGAATACGTTAGTTAAAATGAAAGAAAAGGAACCAAAAGAGGAATCTGCAGGAATTATTTGTGAGGATGGCTGACGAAAAAAGAATACCAGAAGCTACTAGCGGACTCACTTCCCGAGGCAACGGGATTAAGCCCTCGCCATAAATACTAGTTCACACAAACCCACGACTGGTTATAACTTCTTAATGACGGGCTATTTCCCCGATGCTTGGCCATCACGCGGTCAAATGATACTTAAGTTTAATTTGCTATGAAACTCGCCCGTTAATACCAAGGTGCATCGAGGAACCGTATGGTTTTACGCGGACAATCTCTCTCACAGTTCCGCAGGTATGCGCAGTTCACGGGAATCCAAACCACAAGTAGCTATTTTCCCAACACGAGTCAATCACGCGGTCAGCTCGTGTTGATGTCTGCATTGGACATTAAATTATTGTCGGGAATGTTAAGCGCCGAGTGCCGAGTGGAGATCGAGAGAAAATTATATCAACTGGATTTCATAGAGAAAACGTTGTTCTCTTCAGAAAAAATGTACTGTCCTGTTCCTTCCAAATTAAAGAGCCTGAGTGAGTCTTGATTTACGACGGTTATAATTTTGTTTCGGATGCTCGTCAATTAAAAAAGTGTAACGATCCATTTAATGACCAGCTCGCCCGACTTTACTTCCAGATCAAAACGCTGACGACGGAAATGAAGCCCAAGAACGCGCAATAAAACAAAGTAATGCGCTGCCGTGACCTTTTGAGTTAGGAACTCACAATTAGGCGACGGAGTACAGCCTTGCCGGTTCACTTCCTGCCGCGTAACGGGCGCAGGGCCCTAAACGGATCCGAACCTGAGTCTTAACGCGGGAGCATCCGGTGACCCCCCAGGCACAAGCACTGGCAAAGCGACAAAACTTACCGTTTCTCTTCCAAACAGAAGTCGTTATCACACACTGCTTCACAAAACAGTAAAGCTTTTAAACACGCTAAGCTATTTTATTGTCGTGTACAAAAAATATAAAAGCTGAAGTCCCGTTTTCACAATGTAATGAAGGCAAAAACATACGAGTGTCGTATTGGTAGTAAGCCCATAATACCAATAACAGCGGCACATAACGCTTTTAAAAGGCATCTGCATTAGGCTGAAGCAAGCACCTATTAATGTACGTTCACGCATTAAGTGTTGAGGCCTACAGCCGATACAGCGAGATCGATGGACGTATTGATGCATCGGTAAAGCCATCATCAAGTTCACAGCCATCTATACAGTTAACAGTAAAACAATATAATTCCACCCATAACTTCGCTTGCATAACGCTTTGAGGTGAGAAGTTATTGACCTTTACCGTAAGCATAGAGCTCATTACCGGGTCATTGTGGAAGAGCTGACCATATTCGCCATTGCTAGGTATGAGTTGTTGAATACGGTAATGTTGTATTTTGTGGTTCAGAGGAAATCAGATATTTAGTCGAAACAATTTTCGGGCGGAGCGATGTTGCTATTCCTTCACTTATAAATTTAAAATATTTTTAAATAAAAATTAATGCGTCGATTTGTCGTTGATGAAAGTGGGTCAATACTTTTGACACTTGAATACCGACAGATAAGAGGGGACAACCGCTTAAACTCAACCATAAGCGCAGTCGAAGATAACTTGAATGGGAAATGTCAGATATTTATTTCCGGTAGCACTCGTCATAACCGGTTCAAAGACAGAATACGTTACAAGTTGTTGTAATTGCGTTGGAAATCGACAAAATAATGTTAGTCATAGGATATCACCAATCCAGCGGTTTACAGGAAAGCTAGCATAACTTATACACGTTGACATGAAACATCTACATCCTCTCATTTATTAAAAAACAGATGAAATCCATTACTCCAACGCAATAATATGCAATAAATTTATGGTCAGTCCGTTCAAAGACAAATGACCTTTCAAAAATATAACGGAACCCTCATGCATTATCCAACCGACAAGAGCATATTGCTCACCATATTATTGAACCATAAATAACCGACGTTCCAATATCGAATGAAGAATACGCTTGACCCCGAAAGAGACCAACAACTCTGTTGGGACAATGTTGCATCGTCAAAGAAAACAAAGACGCATGAATGGAAGAGCCGGTCCATTCAGTGATTAAGCCGAGGTCCGAGCGGTTCACTCGGTTCAAGTGACGGAAGCTGGGGAGGCGCCCCACGGACCATTTCACGTCCGAATATTATAACCAGACAGTGCACGAGCTAAATAAAGAACAAAACGCGTAAAACATCGGTAAAACTTAACGAGACCCGTCCGGAATGCACACTGCACGATATGCTAAGGTTGTAAGAGAGCATCGTCAATGAGTGTTTGAAAGATCAATCACAATTTACAAAAGCTTTGAAGGTTTAGAAAATTTTATAAGTATTCATCACTTGGCAAAATGAACTGAATTAAACAGAGGAAATTTTTTTCGAACAGAGTAAAATAATCGTTTTCTTTTGTAGGCGAATCAAAAATTGTTTTCGAACACTGAAGATTCTTAGTAAGAGTCGTGAAACTTCAAAAACCACGCACCTTTCAAGGGGATTTTACCAAGATCCAAGATAATAAGATGGGTTTTGATTTATAATTTAACAACCTTCAAAATAAGATTGGAAATAAATAAATGAAGAAAAGAACAGTTTTTGTAATAAAATTTCAAAGTATCTTTCATCACTTTGCGACACGGAGTTAACTAGTACCTATTATTTTGCATCGAACCCAAAAATTCAGCATTAATCTTCATTACGTTCACTCCACAAAGAAATAATAAACATATCGCATTCATAATTCATACCAAAGTGAAGGGTTATTTAACTCAATTTCTTTCGTTGTAAATTCCAAATAACTGAACTTGCTCCATCCACGCGGAAATTAAATTGTGAAACCGTTTAAAAAAGGTCAAACTAAATACCCTAGCAAAAATATAACGTCATTATAAGAGTTAGGCCTTTTTATTCACCAATCAGCGTACTTCCGATAAGTGCATTTCCGGGTGATGGTGCGCTATGAAAGATGCTCAATGCTGCGCGTGATTTGTGTGCCAGAATTATGGAACAATGGTGCACACTGCACAGGGCCTAGGAACACTCCTCATACATACTAGTGGAGGTACTAGACATAATGAAGTTCAGATGAAATAATAAGAGATTTGTTTAAGAAATTAAATGTAGCTTAGAATTACTGATTGCACGGCTACCATTTCGAGACATATTTATGAAAAACTGCAAGTTCTTAATTTAATTCTCAATTTATTTTATTTTTGTATTATTTATTAATAAAACCTTTGTGTATATAATAATGCCGGTTTTACAATGGGTTATGCACCATGACTTATGCTGCTCTTCTATTAAAAGCATTTGCATCAGATGCATAATAGTTCCCCGTAATGCGACGAAAATAACAGTACTACTGGTTATTATCTTATTCAACTTGGTAACCCACCGCGATCATAGATCCCACCGCGTCCACATTTGTAGAGGTGCAACGGCTGAACACTTCATTAAAAAGCTGTGAATGTGTTTACCTGAGAAACTCATTGTATTCCGTACTAAAACAAACATAAATCATAATTCTCCGTCCGTCTCGGAAGAGTAATGAGTATGCACCAGAATTTGAATGAAAATGGGAAACACCGCCGGATTTACGACGCTGTAAAGCGGTCCCAAGAACTTGCATAATATTTTTTCGCTACTTCCGGCATGTTATCATGTGCGTAAACAATGGCCCGTGATTCTAGGGAGTGATAATGCAACGAACGCTCGGGGCGGGCGGCTAGAAAATGATCATAGAAAATGATAATATTCCAGATGATTAAACAATGTTCCTGAGCCTTGCGGTGTTGTGGTAACCAACCAACCAACCCCACAGAGAAGCTTATTTATGAAAGCAAACTACTCAATATGTATTTATTTGTTTACTATTATTAACGCCGATTAAAGCGGCTTTTACAAAAATATTACAATTATTTTACATATGAATACAGAATATACATAGATAAAAAAATATAAATATAAAATACATAAAAAAGAACAATATAAATTGTAGTATCAACATAAAAACAACAACGAGTAGGTTATTATAAATACAATACAACATATTATAAATCCCAGACAATATGTATTAAGAAATTAATACTTTAAAACTGTATTTGATTATAATCATTGTATTGAAACTAACTGAAAGAGCAATATGAATTCTTGGTTTTATTTTGAGAATGGGTGCAAATTTTAAAAATGTATCAACATTAAAAAATCTGTATTGCTCGTTAGTACGAAGCAAATTAGAGTACAATTCCACCATTTGGTCACCATATTACAAAATCCATTCTCAATTATTGGAAAAGGTACAAAACAAATTCCTTCGGTATATTAATTTTGAAATGAAAATTCCAATTGAACTTATAAATTATAATAACTTACGCGCAGAAACCAGACCCCTTAAATTATCAGATAGAAGAGTGTTAATTGATTTGTTATTTTTATTCAAAATTATCAAATCTTTAGTTGACTGCCCTAATTTATTAGAATTAATCTGTATTAATGTACCTGCTAGACTAACTCGCAATAAAGATATTTTCAATTTTAACAATACCCTCAATACTAACTATTCTATTAATTCACCAATCCCTAGAATGCATAGCCTTGCAAATAAACATTGTGAATCTATAGATATATTTGGTGTTGACAGTTTTGCAATTTTCAAGAGACAACTCATCTCTATTTTATCTGTTAATAATTAACTTTTCTTATTTTTGTTCTTTTCATAAAACCTCCTCTCATTTAAAATCTTACCAGTAATTTATAACCTTATTTTATTTTATTTTGCTGTTCTATTTAGTTCTGTTTTATCATCGTACATTATTATACACATATAATTGTTTGTTTATACCTACTAACTAGCTTTTACACATTGCACTTTATTGTATTTCTGGTCTTATTACTGATTTTTTCTTATTACTCATAGTATTTCATTTCTTTTATGATGTTTAATTTTTTAATGTTTTTAATTTCTGTTGTAAAAGCCCACTAGGGCGTTAATAAATAAATAAATATGACTATCAATAGAAAACTGAAGTGGAAATGGGGAGAGGATAAAGAAACACCGATTTATTTTGCCAACGTTACTTCTTAATGAGAAGAAGGCTTCGATAGCTTGAGGGAAACGTTGTGGAACCAGAAGACATAGCTAAACAAACAAATTCAGCAATGATGAAATTCATTGACTAGACTAGACTAATATTAAAAGTATAAGGCAAAACATAGGAGATAGCAGATTGGGCAGGTTTGGGTGGGCAGACCTTCTCCCTATCAAACAACAAACACAAATTTAAAGCGCTTTCACACATTTGAAATCAAATACAGTTACACATTATTGCACTACGGCAAGATTTGCGTTTTCCGATGAACTGTGCAAATGTGCAGTATACAACGTACATGGCTATGTTGTTTTCGAAGATTGAAAGGCGAGAGAAACTCTTGTCCTGCAATGTTGTACGCAGAACAGAAACATATAGTGCATTGAAAATACTTCACGGAGGAAAGCACGTCGTTTTAGACGCATTAGTTCATGTATCGTGTTAAATTAATGGCAGAGTAATGGCGAGCCATGTAGACAATTGGTGGGTATTATTGCTTATCGAACACCATCTAAATTTACGAGTTCACCTATATGGAAAGACTTTCGTTTTTGTTCTGTTACAAAACACGGACATAGAGAACGTGCGCAGATTTCCCATGCAAAAGAGAAGGCTGCACTGAATTTGGTAATACTTAAATCGTTTTGAAGTATTCCAGCTTTGTAGGTAATCCAGATAAATAAATGATCGAACAGGTTAAGTGCAAACAAGGCTTCGATAAAACTGGTGCAACGGGTAGATGTTGGAGATACGCTAACCGGGAGATATAGGAGCAATGGACCATTTCCAGGAAGGAGGGGCTGACAACTCATCCCGTTAGATGGTACTGAATCGCCGTTAGCGATAAATTGTGGATGGTAGTAATCAATGGCAAAAGTTGAAACATTAACAGACAAAATCACAGTAATTTAAATGATGATATCATTGATGTTTATATTTCTAGATAACAAAATATTTATGTACGTACAAATATCCTCTATGCTTTATCCGGCATAATGTAGGAACTTGGAGACCGACTACCGCACAAGCGCCTATTCCAATTCAAAATTGCATATGAAAATACAAATGGAAAAAGGTTGGCGAAGTTTAGTTACACGGCATAGAAGATTTCCGTTACATCTAGCCATCATTCAATTAACCGGCAGTCTTTAAGATCAATGTCGTTCAGTGATGCCCGCCTGAAGGGTTCGGACGCTTTCCTATGCGGCTTCAGCAGCTTGATCTTGATGATCGACCATAATTATTCTTCTCTTCTCCAATCAGGGCGCCAATGCGAGCCGGGACCGCGGCCGGGGTGCGGACCCAATCAGCGCAGCCCAGCTAGTTGCTACTTAGCAACTAACGTGAACTATGAGACTGCCGAGCTGTCCGCGATTCGAACCCGTTGATTATTGGAGAGTAGCAATAAAACGGCCGCTGGGACATAAATAAAATAGCAATGCAAAAATAATAAGACCTCGTGTAGACAATTCTACCTACTATACAAAAGGCTTTATAAAGTACCAGAATACCGTGTCCAATGAAGTTGATTGCAATGCAGCAATTAAATGAAATGACGATGATACCTTTTCTGTACGCGATGACAAGAAGTTGACCACACTGAATAATACGTCTATAAAAGTACTGAGAATGAATTAACCTTAATAACTTAAAGTATACACTAAAATTGAATCTTCTTAAAACGCAGCTTAAAAATAGGTCGGATTCCAATGAAATTGTCGATTAAGGTTTATTAAAACACCAATTATTATAAAACATAAGTGAAAAACGACAAATGTGCAGAGAACGGGGTCCGTCAGTGACTAACAAAAAAGCCTTGGACCAACCGAAGAAACGACTGCGCAATTTAACAAAGCACCTGCGTCGAGTGGAATATCAACCAGCCGTTTCCCTATTAAGTGATATTATTAAAGTCAATTATATTTATACAGAGTTATGCCCGGGCACAAAGACGTTGTCATTAACGAAAGTCGAGAGCGAGACTCCGTAATCTAGTCCTTATAAGGTGACGGCGTATTACTATGTATCATCGTGGATTACTGACAACAATAATATTACCGTGGTGGCTGAACGTTGAAAGGACTGGGCACATTGTTCGTGCTTGCTAACCATAAGCAGCAGCTTCGGATGGATAGGAGATTCTTGTTCGGATATCCGTCAAGTCGAGCGACAACTGCTGCATGCTATTAATGGAATGAGGCTTTTGATACATTTGTAGTTAAATTGCACCTCATTCCAGAGCAGAAGATACTATAAGGATCGCCGGTAAGGTAGGGTGGTGAGACATGCCACCATTCAGAATGGAAATGGTGCCTTAGTGGCGTTAGATATGGTATAATGACCAGTTACCTCCCAAACTTCCCCTTCCTCTTCTTGTCGACTACTTTCAACTGCCTCCAGGCAGTTGAAAATCGAAGCTTGTTTATTTTTTTTTAATTTGGTCTTATTACATAGATGGTTTGGAAATAAAGTTTTTGGGATGCACTGAAACGGTTAGATAAAAGCTGTACCGCTGATAACTCTGTCTTTTTCATAAACTACATTTCAAAAACAGAGGGGTTTAATTGGTACTCTCAGCGGCAGGACTATATCACAGGTAAGAACCTGCCTGTAGAAGAATGGAGCCAACTAAAGCCTTACTCACAGGGAGGCTGGCCAAGCACAATGGCGGGGCAGGTGATATTTATTATTTATTTGCACCAAGGAACGAAACAATCACAGGCCAAGTCTCCGATAAAGCGCCCCAGAGCGCCGCACGAGCGAGCACCACGAGCTATGGTCCTGCCACTGAGAACTCTGCTATAACCTCTCTTTCAGTTAAAAATGTCGGTCATGAGAAAGAGGGAGACCTTACAAAGGATTTACCAGAGGTATGCCTTTACGAAATATTCAATCATAAACTAGCCGAGCAAGATAAGCCTTCCTTTATCGCAATGCATAAATTCAATATCAAGATCTAAAATATTATATTAAATGCATATCACATAAAGTACAAGGGTCTTAAGGATATCATAGGCTACGATTTTGCATAAGAAGTAGTCGGCGAGCTCGTTGGTATGCTAAGTTGTTAGCACATAATGATAAGCCGTTATTTATTTATCAATAAACATTATGCAAACAGTTAATAAACAAGCGGGGGATAGGTCACAATAATTATAAATATTATACAATTACAAGTTAATAAAATATCTAATATTGTGATTTATAAATAATAAAAAACAAGACGCTTGTAACGACATTGGAATTTTTCTGAACAACCGAAACGAATGTCGAATGATCATGATTAATCATTATTCAACAAATTAATATTATTATGATGAGTGATAAGTGTTTTTAAATGTAATACCGCACAAGTAGTTACTAAATTCTGCATCTCAAAATTGGGGAATATTGCGAGGCTGATGAAGTGGGGGAAGAAAAAGAGAAGATGTTTTTAATAGTACGTGGCTGTTCAAATCTGCTTACTAAACATAGCTATAGTCATTACAAGCAACGCTGCGATTCTGAATTTGCGATTCCTCACGAGCGAAGTGAAAATATTTCAATAAATACAAAATAATAAAACTAAACAGGTTACATTTATGTAATAAAATAAGTTACAAAACTAATAACGAAGCAGGAAGCTAATATATTGTTCTTAAAAACTATACCATACACTGATGATTTTATTTCCGACCACAACATAGTGACTTTTAAACGTCTTAGAGAAATTCCACAACTTGAAAATATTGAATACCTCGGTTGTATGGCATCCCTTTACATCAAGAAATAAAGTGTTAAATTTCCAGACAACCTTAAAGTTAATAGAGTGACTGGTATAATCACTTCCTCAGTCCAGGTAATAATCCATTTGCAACAGCCAAACCGTGGACGAAAATTGAATTAAAGCGGTTATAATGGCATTACGGGCAAAATTTTTGGACAATGTCGAAATCAAGTAATATTACTTGTGTTGTATAGAATGGCTACCGCAGTCCCGTTAGACGGGCAAACGATTTATTGGCAGTTCTTTCACGGCCTCCCCCGCTCAATGCTCGTTGCTACTGAAGTATGGAGGCAGTAGCGATGACAAGGCAGGTTTCAAAGAAAAAATGGAAACATGGTCCTCATCGAGTCGAAAATTCTTATAACATTCCTTTGCGGCTTTCTCAATAAAATTGACAGAAAAGATGCAGGATCATCGTCGAGTAGATTTTTTGTGGAATAAAAGGAATTTTATATTATTGTAGAAAGCAATCACTTTGTGGTTTGACATATTTAATAAAATAAAATACTGTTTTGTTTAAAACCACGAGTTGTTTTGTTTAAAAAAACTCGTGGTTTTAAACAAAACATGATTTTATTTTATTAAAAAGGAATTTTGTTACGATTGGGCTTTCCCAATAAAATTGACAGAAAAGATGCAGGATCATCGTCGAGTAGATTTTTTGTGGAATAAAAGGAATTTAAAATACAGAAAAAGTTCTATTAGGACTTAAGATTACATAATCAAGAAGTTTTGTTCGTGATCCAGGATTTATTTACACGAGGGAGTAATTTTAGTAACCAAGAAGAAATTCAGAGGTCTGCGTAGGGGAGACTGGGGATGGTTGAAACACTTTTACTTTAACTAGGCGTAGTAATATTTCTTATGCATTTATGGAAAAGATGTTTATACCAGATGTTCTATGATTTATCTAGTTATCAAATTAAATTTATTGTATGGCCACAACTCGTACAGGTAAGCTACAATGACCACTTAAAGACGATGGGGAAAACTGTTTCTATTATCCCCATAGTGTGGACGATTGAAACAGTATGTGGGGATAATTGAAACACTCTAAATATCTATGGAATAATTGGAATAATTTTAATCAATGTTCAACATTTTCATTATTAAAACAGTACTCAATGAGATCATGAATAGTGATTAAACATATCACAAGTATTTAAAAAATTATAAACATAAATGTCTTGAAATGAAACAACTTTAAATATATTTTTTATTATATATGTTTACGTGCTCTTAGTTATACTTATTATGAGTATTTGACATAATCAACATACTTTTACTGCGATATTATCCTGGAGCAGAATAAAACGGTATTAAAAATAAGTTTTTTGCTTTCATACAAAAGTGCTTGTTTCAACCATCACACTGTTTCAATCATAACAATGTAGAATTTACCTCTGAATTAAGAGCATTTTTTGTGTGTAAAATTCAACAATTAAGAAGTCGAAAAAATAAAAATTTATTGATTTTATGGTTTGGGATTTGACATCATTATACAAAATATCGCAATATTTTAGATTTTTTTTTTAAATAATCTGTTAAGTGGCATTAAAATCTATTAAACAAGTAAATATTATCTATTAAAAGAAAAGAAAAATCTGGATGTGCAATTCACATGCGGTAGAAGTGAAATATACAGAAAACCAAAGTAGACAAGAGTGGAGACTACGAAGCACTTTTTTTTATCAATGTGAATGGTGATTTTTTTCATATTTTTATCCTCGGATTCCAGTGCACCTTTTCCTATACATTGGTCATCTTGTTTGTGGTTTCTTTTTCGGAGTCTCTAGGTGTTGTTTTTTTTGCCTGTTCATTTTGGAATGGTTTGAAGACTAAATATTGATTTTACAAAATAATATTCTTTTTTGATTTCGTAGGATTCGACCGCGATGAATGATTATCAAGTTATAAAAGAACTTTGCGATCTAAGGACGAAATGGTGAATTTTTAAAAATGAATAAGAAATTTGGTAAAATCTTCTTCTTGCATCCAGACAGATTTGTTCGTGGTACCGATACTACCAATCGGACTCTCTTTTAAGAAATGGCTTAATTGATACGTAGAAATGTGAACATCGGCGGAATTGAGTTGCCAATTGCATTTGCCGCTACAGACAGTTATGAAAATTCCTCGTTCGGCCGACGTTACTGCATCTACTTGCCGAGTTCCTCTCCTGGCTATAAACCGATTAGGTTTTTGAACAGTTGTGACACCGGTCTCATCTACGTTATAGACGTCCTTTGGTTCAAATTTAAAACTATCCATAACGTTCGCTAAATTGTTGAAAAATTCATCAACATTATGTCAATTAAAACTTGTTGCTTGTGCCATACCTACTCGTGGCTTGGGCACATCTTATAGATAATAAATTCTGGATGGCGCGCAAAAATCCTCGGAGCCATTCTATTCCGGCCATCCCATTTGTGTACCATGAATCTGGCCTTGTGTGATCAAATCAAATGCCAATTGTCTTAAATCTTTTGAAGATAGCCCAAAATAGGTAAATGTTGGCTGTTTTTTTAGCATAGTTTACAACCTCGGTTTCTTGAGAAGGGGAACACACTTTCTTCATAACATAATTTTTTTTCTCTGTTGTTCTGTACTTACATAATTGATAAAACAATGTATACTATTAATGTTGATTTTTTTAGTTATAAATGTAAGAAAATCAATAAAGATATGTTATTACGAAATTTTCACGTGAGGGTGTGTGACGTCGAATGTGGTCGAATGAGATCGACTTCATCAACCAAGATCACAGAAGTTCACCATTCAAGATCACAGAAGTAAATTAGACTTAATGATTTGAATTTGAATAATACTTAATGATTTAAATTTCTGACCTTTTTTCATTATAACTTTTAAATTTTCTCTCAGTGTGGACGATTGAAACATGGTTATGATTGAAACGTAGCAATCATCCCCACACGAGTTGTTTCAAACATCCCCACGCTGCATTTTCTGCTTCAAAGTCAAAAACATGCCTTTTAAATAGACATTAACGCCACGCAAATGCATTATAAATACTCTTAAATAGATAAAGAAGAGAATGTAATGAAATATTTTGTCAAGCTGCGAGAGTAAAATGAGTTATAAGATAAACAATAATGTCTTAAATATTTACGTTTTAGTGCGAAATTCAATAATGTCCCCTATGCACGATTGAGTCACTCGCCGGCTACTGCGCTTTTGTAGAAACGTCCCAACAGACCTGACGGAGTTTCGAGTATTGTATCACACTCTTAGGTATTATAGTTTTCGAGTAAATTGAGATGTTTCAATCATAACGTGTTTCAATCGTCCCCAGTCTACCCTACACACCTAACCACAGTTTCCATGATTCACGATATGGTCACAAACTATCATTAGATGCACATGGCAGCAATTGATAGCGTCTTTTTGAACGGTGTATGTACGCAGGCCAAAAGAAAAAGAAAATATTAACAAAATATCAATTAGTTTTCACAAGATAACATCCGGCGTCTTTACCATCCAGGTTAGACCATCTGTAATCTGTTTCGTATGCAAGAAAAATACAAAGACAACGCATCCGCTTTATCTGCTTCCAACACGACCAAAATATAAAGTGTGGATACCTATCAACACTTGCACTAAATACGAGACTACTATTATGTACTATTTATCACCGATCAGACGAAGGGAAAGTGCTCGCGCTAGTTAGGCACTGTATGCAGTAGTAGTACCTACTACCTACTAGACTAGTACGCGTCCTTGGGTGACGGGTGACGTTACTATAGAACACAGAGTAGACAGCAGCTGACAGAGATGTTTGGGATAAAAAGTTTCCGCCGTTAGCCTTCTCGGCGATGGACACAAACGATAATATGCATTGTGAAATAGGCCTGTCATTGCTTTATTGTGATTCAGAAACCTTTTGCGTACCTACTAAGAGCAATTCACAAAGACAGACCGGCACAAGAAATGTCGCTCATAGTCTGTAATTTTTTAGATCTAATAGTTTCAAAGATATTTTCCTTAGCATCCACTCCACGAATGCATCCACGAATCCATCCTATATGCTTTTTCGATTAATTATACCACTATTGACTAGAAAATCCTGCCACTTTGATAACCGATGACTTATTTATACATTTTGTTTGAATGACAAATGAGCGCTTTCTTGACCTCGCCATTTTACTGCAATCAAGCCCTTTGCTGCCTTTTATTTGTTGCCTTTGAGGCCAAGACCGCTCCGCTGGATCTCCTCTTCAGCGCTCCCAGGGGGTCGATAGCTCACTTTTCGAATCACCGATCTACACCGCACAATGGTGCTTTACAAGATAGCGTGTTACGGATCCATTGTAAACATAATTGTTTGACAAGTCTCATTACTAGAGAGGTATTATCCGATGCAAATCTTGCCGGTGGAACGGAAAATGATGAAAACTTTCCTTTCAAACCGCGACGTCATATAATTCCCGAGGAAAGCCGGAACAACGTGTCACGGCATGAAATTCTATCTTCGCGGTGCGGGCGTCGCCACACGTCAGGGGCTATTGCAATAGTCGCTTTGTTGGTTGCCGCAGAAAGCGCCATGGATACAGCATGCTTCCTCGTATCGAAAACGTAATACAATATGATGGTTCAATTAGTGATCAGTGATCAGCCAGTCATTACGCGGGGAGTGGAGAGATCGTTGGCGAGACGTTTCACGAAGCTTGAGGACACGACAATGTGTGCTCACGGAACAAAGGAAATGCTCTGCTCCACATACAAAAGACAAAAACAATTAAACAATTTCAACAAAAGGTCGAGGTAAAGATTCTGTCATGAATATCCCGAACGGGTAGCGTAACCGATTTTTAACTTCTTTATCGAATAGCGTGAGAAAATATACTAGACATACAAATAATAAAACTCTAAATTCCTTGGTAACATCATGGGGATCGGCAAATACAAGATTATCCAGTGTGATGGAAAATGAAGTGGAGAAAAAATACAGCACTGCATGGTTTTGAAACCTACATGATTGGCTAAGTTGTCCTGGGCCTGCAGGGAAAAGATTTCCCTGATGATAGTCAAACTCTGATGGGAAAGGGTATCAGAAGAAGAAAGATTACGCAGAAATTGTTCGTAGTTGATGATGATAGTGGTTTAGATGTTAGCACAGATATTGCAAGTGTGAATAATAAATTAATGTATCCGTACTTAAAGAGATATACAAAACACATTCCGAATAAGGAAAAATAGTCTGAGTCCAATACTTTCAATATCAAAACAAATAGAGTGGAAAGTGTCAACAAACAGTCTCAAGAGAGAATTTCTCACACGGACAAAATATCTCTCCACTTGACGCTGGACATAATATTATAATATTATTATGGTCAATATTTGTTCACTACTAGAGGTGCTGCTGAACAGAGGTACTTCATAATGTCTGAGGTGTCGGAGCTGCTATGTGAACCATGAAGGAACTACAATCTCAGACCGATTTACATGTGTATAAATGGTTTTAACATAAAGATGCAAATACTATTAAGTTTTACACCTTTGTACACGTTTCACACATTATAAATCTCGGTAAATGAGGTTTAATACTGTTTATAAGTGCAATAGACATAGGATTACCAGAAAAATAAACAAAATCAGTAATCGATTAAAGCAATTATAGATTAATTTCATTATTAGTCACTCATGACGGAGCTTTATTAAAAATAAAATACTACTTAGTATGTAGGTATGCCCTATTTTATTATTGAATGTGTTGTAGTCAACCGGTTTCATACACGGTATCTTTTTTTAGGACAGAAATAAATGATAACTATATAAATACTTTGTAGATATAGTGTTGTGTGTGAAACTGGTTGGTTTCAATAAATAAATTTAAAAAAACTGTTACAATTAAAGCAAAGTAACAGTTTTTCAAATAATTCTACTAGCTTATTGTGAACATCGATTGTGTGAATACTCGAACACAAAATAGAACTGAAAAAACCATATTGATTTTCAGTGAAAAAATGAAAGCGAACACAATTTCAATGAATGGACTGCGTCGGAGGGGTCGATCTAAACGTCTAAAAGTGTATAGTGCATTTCAATTCGAGTTCTACGATTTTTTTTAATCTAGGGCGTAAATTTCCAATGGATTTCTATTGGTCGCTTGACCATCCGGATGCTTGCGCACAATCCATTGTACAGCGGAAGATTCCCGACCGATGCGAACAATGTCCCAACCAGGGCTTCAACTTTATTAGCATACGAACAAAGCACGGCCGTTGGACAAGAACCGAGAACCGTGTCGCGACTTAGAGGAGGCCCACACAGAGAAGTCAATACATTTTAGTCGGTTGCCCAACACTCGCGATATAGAACATACCAGGTTGTAAATGGGCCCATCAATACTAGGCATGTGACTTCATTTTGGGCCCTATTTATAATTTATGACATTTACAAATGAAAATGCATGTAGTTTTTCTTCGTTTAGAATCAATTGTTTTCAGTTGACATGTTTTTCATTCCTCTCAAACGCATTAATACGACTTATCTAGAGATCGTTCGATAACCAAACTAGGACATGACCTATGATAGTCGAACATAGGTATACACAAAAATGGTAAACACGATACCAAATTCTTACACAGAGTGTGCGTAGGTAAATTTGACCAACGATGATGTTGTACGCAAATTCAGGTGTTCAGGAAGTTTTTGGGTTTTACCCAAAACTATGTGTTCTTGACTCAAAAGTAAGGAGAAAATTACTAATTAGGTATGCTACACAATTTCATAAAATCCGGACAAAAAAATTAAAATAGAGACATTAAATAATCAAATGAAAAACATACTTAAAGTTAAAAAATTGACATCGAAATTGTCTAATATTGTTTAAATTTTTTTGTGCTATTTTATTATTTGTGTGACACCCTTATCATATTTATTAGCATCGGCGGGGTCATGTTGGGCACTACTAAAGTCTATTATTATAAGTTCATTCACATTCTGAACATAATATAAGCTTAACAATTAATTTTATTATCTTAAAGCTAAATAATCGATTTGCGTTTGTTTTCGGACGGTCTGGTTTGAGTTTTAATCCAAATCTGAGAGTCCACGTGGGAAGTCGTTTAGTCAATCCGTTGTAATTTTTTTGCGCTCTTGCGCAGAATTAGCAGGCCCCAATCTGTCTAACCTACGTGTAATTATGGCATAAGCACTGAGACGTAGTAATTTTACATTATAATTGCTTGTATTTTAAAAACTTTATGGCAAACGTTGAATAAACCAAAACATGACGATCCGATATGGAATATTATAATTATCAAGCCATCATAAGATTATTAAAATAAACTAATATTGTTATGTATATTTAAAAAAAAGAGTAGCCCATTTAGAAGATAGAAAATTAAAACAGGTCACAAATAGTGCAGAATTAAAATAAAAACAAAGGTATAAACATCAACAAAAGCATAACGATGGTGAATAAGAAAAAGAAATCCTTAGCAGAAATACAAAAGCAGTAAAACAGAAAGTATTACAAGATGTCAGAATGCATTTATAAAAAGCAAGGGAAATAGGGCCAAAATAACAAAAACTGGTTCACCTGTGAGTCGACCAAATAAATCACAAACTGACAAGAAAAAGTCACAGCTATTTGGTAAGTTCATTTATATTACGCAAAGTTGCATTGGAGTTAAAACGACAGATCGGACACCATTTAAATTTTATTGTGAATGAAGTCGTAAAACAGTTGACTCTAAAACGCCCATTTATCATCGGAAGGGACTGGACCGGCGATGGCCAACATTTAAACCGGATTGCATAACGCCGCGTGTTCCTCCCATTGCAGTGAAACCAAAACTAGTGTAGGATTGGATCATTTAACATAAAACACGACGGAAATTACCTGGTGCATGTGAAATAACAATACCAAAGAAAACATTAGGCCGTTTGCTGTCACAAGAAGTGTGAAAACACGTATGATCAAGTAAATTGCGTGATACGTGGGATTAACTCTTAGTATCTAACAAACTCGTTCCAACATATTCTGATACATTATAGGTATAACAATATTTGAGCTGCTAAAATTTCTGACAACGTATGCCCAGTTCATTTTGGGAGAAAAAGAACAGCGCCCAACAGAGACGAAAACTCACAAGTCCCATATGAAAAACACTCCTGCAATCTTTTATACAAAAACAGAATGGCAATAACTGAATCGTACTAAAAGAATCCCGTTGTGACCGAAGAATTACAACGTCCGGTCCACATAAAATTGTCATTGAAGATTCGCCATCAGGAAGAAGCTATCAGAGTAAAGCCATGCCGGAAGAGTTCCAACATTAAAAAGGATGAGCAATAATGAGTAATGAAGAGGAAAAGAAACGTGCGAAAGAAACTTAAACAATGAGTGTGAAATACCTTTACACAGCGTAATGTGTAAAATCACGGATTAATCTTGCATTGAATTATATAGCTCGTGAGACAGCTAAAGAGGTGGAGCGTCTGATGTTCAACACGAGAACTAAACGATTTACTCATCATTGATTTTATAATACAAAAGAAACAATAATTCATTTCCTTTTCTTTGCAAATTTAACATGCTGGTCCAAAAGCGTTTCTACGTCAATAATACAATGACATTGACCCCCTCTGCCAACATATATTGTGTCCTGAATTCTGAACAGGCTCGGCATCATCCCAACGAGTCAACGATTCTTGGAAGCACAGCTTAACAACTTTAATTACGAAGACAATACATTCAAAGAGCAGTATACAAGCGACAACAGTAAAGGTTTGTTAACTCATTAACCTTTTTTTTAAATAGCAGTATGTAATAAATTTAAGAACCACATACTTTAATATCTTTGAACTACCGACACCCAACCAACTTTTGACAGATTCGTGCATTTAAAAAATGCCGTTTAGAAAATATGCAAATAATTTTGGAGACAACGTTCTACAGAGTACAATACTTAGAGGGTTGAAACAAAACAGAATCAACTAACTAACTAACTAACTAACCATCACGCCGTTTCCCCGCAGGGGTAGGCAGAGAGGACGGACCGCCACACAACTCGATCTTGGCACACACTCTTTGCCTCGTTCACATTCATACATCGTCTCATACATGCTCTTCTATTATTCCGACTCTTCACATGGCCCGACTCAAGTATCTGATTCACTTGGTCGTGCCATGTCTTCCTCGGGCGTCCCCGACTTCTTCTACCATTCACATTTGCATCATATATTCTCCTTACACTCCTTTCCTCGTTCATTCGCTCTACATGCCCAAACCATCGGAGAGTCCCTTTCTTAATCTTACACATCACGCTTACATCAGCCTTGCATTCTTTGCGGATATCCACGTTTCTCTCACGATCGTACATGGTTTTACCACACATTCGCCTCAGGGATCTCATTTCTACAGCATTCAGTCTGCTTTCATCCTTCCTCTGCCAGTTCCATGCCTCACTGCCATACATCAGGGTAGGTACCAGCACTCCATTATGGACGGCTAGTTTCGCGTCTTTGGACAGTTTTTTATTACCGCCAACGGCATTCAGTCCTCCATTAATGGAGTTACCGGCATTCACCCTTCTTTCAATGTCTCTATCAGCCTTCCCATCTTTCGTAAACATACTACCCAGATACACAAACTCATCCACCTGCTCCAAGTATTCATCATTCACAACTATATTGCATACTGTTTTCGTACTCTCTCTTTCAAACACCATGACTTTAGACTTACTTACATTCATCATTAACTCATTCTTCATACATACTTCGTTCATCCTAGACACGAGAGACTGTAGATCTTCCATACTGCTAGAAATTAGCACCGCATCATCAGCATACAAAAGGCAACATACTTCCAGATTACTCAATTTTGCGCCCAATCCCATCTCTTTCAATTCTTGCATACAATTATCCATGTATAGATTGAATAACCACGGTGACATTACGCAGCCTTGTTTAACACCTTTTGTGATGTCAAACCACTCCGTAAAATCGCCGTTCACCCTAACACATGCAACGCTTCCCTTATATAGCGACGCAATTGCCTGAATGAGCTTCGTATTCACTCCGTACTTGGACAACACCTTCCATAGCTTTTTCCTGTCAACTCGGTCGTACGCTTTTTGTAGATCTACAAAGGCACAGAAGAGTTTCTGGTTTTTTGCAAGAAACTTCTCAGTGAGCATACGCAATGAGAAAATCTGGTCCATGCACCCCCTTCCACTCATAAAAGCACCTTGCACATCCCATATTTTATCTTTTGTTTCCATTCTTACCCTTTCAATCAATATTCTACCATACAGCTTGCCCACTGAACTTAAAAGGCTAATAGCCCTATGATTCCCACATTCCATACGTGACCCTTTACCTTTGTATAATGGCATGATTACAGCCCTTCTCCAATCTAATGGCGTATAACCCTCCTTTAAACATTGGTTAAAAAGTCTGCACAGCCATGTTAGAATAATACGACTATCTCCTTTAAAGTATTCGGCAGCAATATTGTCGAAACCCACAGCCTTGCCACTCTTCATGCATTTAATTGATCTTTTTATTTCATCCATACTGATTTCGGTAACATTCACTCCATCATCGTTCATAACCGATTCACCGCTGGGATCACAACCACTCGGGTTACTTTCGAAGACTTCCTCGAAATATTTCATCCATCTCTCTTTGATTTCATTCTCATTCGTCAACATTTGTCCATCTTTCGATTTTATCACTTTCATGCTTCCGTTCTCTGGACCACTCCGGGACCTTTTGACCTCCTTCCAAAACAGTTTTATGTTTTCTTGGAAGTGGCTTGTCATTTTGATTCCCTCTTCTTCTTCCAGGCGTTTCTTTCGTTCTTTCACCCCAACACTTACTCTTTTCTTGCATATCTTATACACTTCTTTCGCTCGATCTCTCTCTTCGCTTGAAACACTGCCAATCGCTATCAGACGTAACCATGCTTTCTTCTTCTCTGAGACCAGTGCTTTGATCTCATCATCCCACCATGCATCACCTTTTTTCCTACCTTGCTTACTTATTCCACACACATCTCTAGCAGATTCGCATAGACTCACCTTAATGTGGTTCCATGTTTCCTCTATGCTTAGAACGTCCATTTCCTTCTCATTCAATCTCATTTCTGCACAATTCTCATATTCACTTCTGACATAATCGTTTTGTAGTAAACAGAATCAAAGATAATTTAAACCAAAGATGGAGCTTACGAAATTACAAATGTTTGGGAGAAACATGAGCTGATTAAGGATCACCAATAGTAGACACGTACCGTTAAAAACAATGATTATTTTATGTCGCACCTTAAATCAGACAAAGGACTTATTATTGCATTAGCACGAACAGAGAATTAGACATCCATCGATAAACAACTCTAACGCTGGCCGACATATCCACAAGAATTAGCATACGTAAGAGATGAAATAAATTGCAATAATTCAAATAAGGCATCGACAGGACGATACCTGGAATAACATTTAATATAATGTGTAAGATTTAATCGGCCGTGTTTACAGCGGGAGATCGCATTACCCAAATGGCGACAGACCAGATACTTCCCACACGCTCATTGTTTATGCATAAACCACAAAAACGAAACAGACCAAATAACCATTCTTTGATTCACATAATAGTTTTTTAAGTGACTGATTAGCTGTCTTCGCGTTCGATGTACGAGCATTTGATTTCGGACGAAAATATTCCACGACAAGACTTTGAAATCATGTTATACCAATGTATGTTAATTTGATAAAACCTGACGATGCCTGAGAAATTTAGTACACTTAATTTGTATATTTAATTCCTCGAGATTCTAAGAATAAATCAAAGACCATTTTGTCCAGCCGATGATTTAATAAGCTTATTAAATTGACGAGTTTAAGGATAAATTCGTTACTAACTTAACGATTTTTGAGGTGTGGATACAATTAAAAACTTGTTTGAATTGAAACTTTATATACTATTAAAAAGCATGAGAGACCATTTGTATCCGAATTAACAATACTTCATAATATATTGAAGAAGAGTCGTATGTGAAGTTAAGTTTATCTAAAGTTTTCCGTGGCGTGGGAGGTTGGGTACCAGTTATCAGGCAAATGTGAAATCTACTTTACGTGTACGTATAACGATATTGGTAAACATTGGGTACGACAAAATACACTATCGACATTATAAGTCAGGTTGTAGACACTCGTAAAACAGCAGTGTACTCTGCGACACCAGAAATAAGGTTTTCGAGCGGGGCAAAAGTGACATCGATGGAAAAGGTGTTACAGGGAGGGAAAATACTTTGAAAATATGACATTCTACTGTGTATTTTTTAGGAATAATTGGTGACAGTCTGTCAGGTACGCCCGTCATACCCTGTTTTTACTAATCGCAAAGTTGCCACTGACTATTGCGTACAAAAAAAGCTCAGAAATTTAAGGCACGGTTCCAACTTTAATTACGATACCTTTGCGATTTTAACTAAGCCTACATAAATACACAGTTTAAATCAAAACATGGTTCGAATCATTCAAATGGACAACATATTAAAAAATGTTCGATTAGATTTTTTAAAATCATGTCTTTCAATCATTTACATACTACTTTTCTGCAGATCTTTAGGCATATGGCACTTATCTAGGCATACGGCACATGCACCTTTATGCTGGTAGAAATTCAGAATTTGTTAATGGATAATGTGAGAAACAATATTGATCAATAAGCATGAAATGGTATATAATTAGCATTGCGCCGTGTAATGATCAGGTAGAGGGATAATTATTGCCTGTCCACGGTTAGTTAACACTCCAGTGCTACACTCTGCACACGCGAATGGATTGTGTGTCAAATGTTGGCTGTTGCGCCCACTTTGGCTGTGTGGGTTCGAGTCTCCGCGGGACCAGCCGCAACCAGCCCATAGCGGAGGAGGCAGGCGCCGCTGACTTGGGCGAGGAATGTGGAGAAGAACTCTTGACGCAGTTCAAGTCTTGGCCGTATTTTTAAAGGATTCCCTGACTCCGGCAGTATGTTTTTATTAATTCTCGAAGGATATTAAGAAAAAAAACAACATATAATTAAGGTATTTTTATGTCGACAATAAAATAAATTTTATAAAACGCTTTAAAATGTGACTTTTTCGATTTGCCGCGAATGTTCGTTTTTATTGGTTAATAGGGCGGATTTGATACACCAGACAAATTTGGTGCCAGCCGTCTTATCAGGGGCGATTTCTACGTCGTAATGATGTTTATAGCCAATTGGAACCGTTTCGAAATGCGCAGTTTTAGAACGTTTTTTAAATTAATAATTATGAATGAATTTTTTTTTAAATCTTTAATATTTTTAACGGTTTGTGAAAAAAAGACAATGCTATAATCGCGTTCTTGTTAGGCTGATGCGTTAGGTTTCAACAGCAGACACGTGAAAGCAAGATCGCGAAAGCTTAAAAAATATACTTGTAGGTACATATTCCCAAAACCTTCCGAAAATATATATTTTTTGATATGGAAAAATACATACATAAAATAAATTAACGGGAAAATGGAAAAAAAAGTAAACAATATTCCTAAACAAAGCCGTACCCAATTTTATTTTCTAATCATTGAAAATAATATTAACTCGCAATGAAAATATGGAAATAGAATTAGACACCGAAAATAGAAATAAAAAATATACCGGTCGCAATTGGGACTCGAACCCAGATCCTTTTACGATGGGTTCTTTCACAGAACTCGAACAATTTATTCGAGTTCTGTGGAAAGTCCTATTAAGTTCTGTTATCATCCAAGTATTGTGAATCAACCGGCCCACGACGAAATAATAACAGAACGTGAATTTGAAATTTGATAAATTGTACAAATTCTGTGAAACAACCCGTCTTACCGAGACCAACAAAATTCCGATTTAGCTACTGAGGCCTAATTAAATTGTTCATTTTTATCGATCTAATTAATTTAAGAATATTACTAGCATTATCTTAATTTTATCTTTTGGCAATGTAGTGCAGAATTGCTTTTAATAAGGTCTGATATTTTTTCAATTTATTAATTCTGAACCTTCGCAAATCTCGCGCTTATACTCGTACAAACCAATTATTGTTAAAGTTTTTTTAATTGTAGGTACTTTAAAGTGTTTTTCTAACATCGCAAAGTGCCTTTGAGGTGATTTTTCAGAAAATGACACTAGAAACAGAAGCCTAGTATTTATTAAAAATAAGAGATCTCCACGAGCTCACAAATTGAAAAAAAAAAAAACCCGATTAGAAGACACCCTGAATCGTCGATGTTACCAAAAAATAATCGGTTCATTGCTGTAAGCTGTAAGTGGGACATCTTGTCATTTGGAGACCCGGCCCTGATATCGGACACAATCTTTGCCACTTCATCGGGTAAGACAAGCGGTTCTCGCGGGCCCCATTGACCAGCTGTGAAAACTGTTGTTCAACATTCATTTATTCGTGCATAAAATCGGGAGGTGAAGCGGAGAGCTTTGAAAGGAAAAAAGCTGTTACCGTGTGATCTTTACGGGCATTTGTAGTGGGTATATTTGGGTAGGCTATGTATGAATACATTACTTAATGCTTGACTTACATTTTGAAATAAACGAGAACAACTTCTCTGAATCAAGATTTTAATATGAGAGCTGTAGTGGTTGCATAGCTGAACTAACCTTGGCTGTCACTTAGCATTCGGATTATGAAAATTATCTCCCATTCACAGTTCACACCATAGCAAATTAAATAGTAATATCGCAATAAAACATTTTTAACAGGTCAGAATAAAAATTATAATAATTAATACGTCCGCGAGATCCGGTACAGATAATTAAAAAAATAATTCATTTTCATTAGCTTTCATTGTGTGGATGTAAACAACCATAAATCCACGCAGGTTCGAATAAAATCAGCAAAGGGAGGGTCGTAAAAGCTTTCATCGTAAGCCCAACTCCTGGATCTTATTTTGCCGAAGTATTAACATATGCGTACAAAAAGCTAAAGTAAGACCAACGAAAACAAAATGCATCAGCTTTATGGAGAGCATAAAAATACATAAAATGGATTAAGTGAATGGTAAACACGGGCGAAGCAGAGACGAAGGAGAAAAAGATCCGGTTCAGGTCGTGAGGTCAGTCGAGAGCAGAATCTGTTGTAGTTACTACGAGGCGCATAGTACCGGGGTACTGCAGAGGCCAGGCCAGTCTCGGGCCCAGCATGCACTCGGCACTCGGTTTACCAGAACAACAAAAGTAAAAGTGAGTGATAGGGTCGGGCGCGGAACAGCGCGGCGACCTGGATAATACGTATGACGGGCTTTTGGAATTCCTCGGCCATACCCCCAGCGAATCTTCAGTGGGATTTAGCGGGATTCTTGACCGTTTATTGTTTCAGCGAATGCAGGAAGATGATATTAAGCCAGACCTTCCAAGAGGAATCGCGTGACTATCATACCATTTCCCCACAAGGGTAGTCAGAAAAGAAGGAACACCACAAAACACTGTTTTTAAACAGACTACTCGCTTTCATCACATTCATACATTACATTCTGAATTCTAACTGTTGGTTGTAACCAATATAGACCATGTTCAATCAGTGCAAAATTCATTGGTTAAATTATTAGCTGAAAAAAAATTATACAAAGGCATAATATTCCATACTTTGAAGAGTCTCAAAGTTCTTCCAGTGAGAGCAATTCTGTGGTACAAAATTATATTTCAGCACATAAATAATCCTTTATATATTAACAGGCTGGAACACAACCATAATACTCGTTTTAACTTTAATGAAGGGCTAATTGTACCTAAGCATACAAATAAATATAGACAAAGAACGTTAAATTACATGATTCCCAGTTGTTTAAATATGTTACCTGCTGAAATTAAAAACTGTGCCCAAAACAAACAATTGATGAATTTACTGAAGACTTGGCTTACGGAAAGAATTAATTTGTATTAGCTTACAATGACATATTATTCTAAGGACTTTAAAAATGTTATTTATGTTTTCAAAAATTTATTTTTATCTATATTTCTGTAAAAAAATAAATTTTATTTTATATAATTGTAAAAATGTAACTATTAAATCACTATTATAAGATCGTTAACGTAAAGAACCCGTTAGACAAACTGCTAAAAAGTAGTTTATCGGGACTTTTTGTCTTGTATTTGTAAAATGTATAAAATAAATAAATAAATAAATAAAAAAAAACGATCAAGCGTATCAAATATTTGATACACTTGATCTATTTGATACACTTTATCATGCGTTCCCGACTTGCTCAATCCTTTGCACGTCATACACTCCCCCTATAAATCATTATCCTGTCCAACCGCTCTACATGTACAAACCATGCATCTCGTTCTTAATCTTGAGTAACGCTTACACCGACCTTGCATTCTTTTCTGATCTCCTTATTCGAAATGTTCAGGAATTTAATTTCTACTATATTCAGTCTACTTTCGTCCTTCCTCTATCAATTCCATGCCTCAAAACTATATTTTTAGCGACTACTCTTACCTACTGCTTTCCGTTCATTATTAATTGAATTCCCTGGAAATTTCGGTTAGGAATTTTAAATAAAATTTAAGAAATACGTAACAGTTATTAATGTTATTTATATCAAGGAACACATCGTTTGCTTTAGCTAGATGCATATTAACAGTACACTGAACTCGTACTGCCAATAAAACAATATCAATATATAAATAATGGAACACTTCTTGTATTAGGAGTGCAAGACTTCGAGGGGGTCAAGTTTAGAGTCCCGCCCGAGTATTCGCTCTTCCATCATCCTTTTTATCGTCACATGCAAATCTCCGGACAAATATCGCATTACAGAACAAATAATACGACATTACACGCGGAGGTAATGAACGGCGGTGGTTGGTAGTACAGATGGCAGAGAACCCGCGGAAAGGAACATGGCTATCAGCGTCAACCTGAGAGGAGTAAATTGCATTGAACCATGCAGCTCTATTTATAGCGCGTGTACCTTGGGAATGTAATGCAATAAAATCGATTCGAAAATAATAATTTTTGCAACACGAACAATAAAATTATTGATTAAAAATGTGAGTAGGTACCTAATTTACCACATAAACCATTTTGGAGTAATGGGTTATTAATTTGTTTATTATTGTTATTTTTATTGCTGAACAACTGATCAAATTATATGAATTAGATAAGCATATAAGAAAAAACGATTATTGCTGCGATTGGGAATCGTGAAACTATATATTAGATAGTCGACTACAATTGTGCATTAAATATCAGAAGTTTACAGTAATGGCTCAGCGCATAAACAGAGCAGCCGCCCGGAAAGCTGGAGATTCCTGGGTTCAAATCACGGTCAACATTTAGTCTTGTGCTTTTTACATGTTTTATATGTAGTGTTTGTGGCCATTTTGACCACAGGTTATAAAGCATTACAAATTTCAAGCGCGTCTGTATACAATACTGTATTTATGTGAGCGAATTCCTCGAAACCTGATCGCAAAACAAACATAGCTATAACAAAAATTACAATACGTAATGCAGTCCTAAACCAGTAACCACGTACTTCTGGTAACGAGAAACCCGCCAGTGAATCACACCCGAATTCATTACTATGCGTGCCGCCTACTAAAAAAATGCCAAAACTCCCGAGATACTATAATACTGGTGGCTGGTGGCATTGTCCTCTAGCTACTTTATTCGATGTTCGTTGAAACCCACATGATAATCAGCTTAAATCAGATGGCTGGGGTTTCACATCAATAAATCCTGCTGTGACCTACGGAAGCACTTATCTGACGCTTGCAAATCAATCTGATAATAATGCACGGAAACCTTCGGACCAATGAATAAATCTTTAGAGATCTTGACAAAAAAAACTATTGATAATTTAGAGGAAAAACAGCTTTAAAATTTGAAATACACCTTGGCAAATCTACACGGTCCCAATAAGTCAAAAGATGTGGGGAAATATGTTCATTTCAGGCTTTTTGTGATCATTAGCTGAAACCTTCACTTCAATAATGTCAAATTTATGTTTTTTTACCAACAAATATCAATTTAATTGTGAAGCTTTATGTTTTCGAATGACAACATAGACCCTGACAGCATAATGAATCAGCTATAAAAACAAAGCGTATAACATTGGATTGATGCAAAGAATCAATCCATAAATAGGAGGTTATCATCAGAATTGGGGGTCGGGACTCTAGTAAAGTTGGACATTTTCCATCAGACAAAATTATTGTTCAGTCGTAAAAACTCCCACGCGCTCAAATAGGCTACGCCTTCGGGAATGTGACCCTACAGTCCACAGTACTTCCACCATCCGAGAAATGAGAAGAATAAACATTTTGTGTACATTTACAGTTAAAGACGGAGACTGTTATCAGATAACAACGACATTCCCATAGCGGCTGCGGAGATAATTAAAAGGTTACGAAATCGTTTTCATCCACGCTGCGATGGCACCAAAGACAAAGGCTTTTCTGTTTCATTGTTTGATGTAAACCGAGAAAATCACAGGAACGAGAAACTGTAGAAAGCAATCCGTGTAATTACGTAACATCACACCGGTCAAAGAACCCCACAAAACGGTGAAATTTACTTCATTACGAAGAATGAAACTAATTTGGAGTTAAGATGGATGTAATGAAACTGCACCGAAAGATAAAATCGCAATCTGATAACAAAAGAAATTTTATAAATGAAATCCACGTTTACTTTGAGACATATCCTTAAATAGAAAAAAAATGGTAAAACATTAGGACGTTGCTCCTAAACCATTTACATGTTTTGATACAATAAAAGCATTAGGGAAATGAGGGCTGCATTCACACGGACAAATTACATCCCGTCAGAGCTTACAACCTGTTTTAGGACGAAACAAATTAGTGCCCCTCCGTTATTACACGCCTCTCATTGGAAACATTCATCCACGGACAAGTTCGATTGGATGAAGACCACGCGATGATTTCTACCTGAGCACCCAATCTGGGAATACACTGTTCAAGGAGATACAAGCAATGTTGCACCACTAACAGAAATGTATCAAAAGAGAGTAACGAATTTAGTATCCACCGAAGATTGAGATTCTTGCAAGGTCTGTAAAAAGGTTGATTTATTGTAAAAACCGAGAGGTCGAACGCAATCAAACCGAATTAGTCAAATACAAAGGTGCAGACGATAAAAATCCCTTTATCGAATTAAACGATGGAGCCTTTTCTTAAGTCTCGGCTGCTTCACACACTATATCGATCATTGGACAGAACCCAGGTAGGTCGGGACTAAAGAGCAGAAACAGGTAACAGGGGTTCGATCAGATCAGGAACTATAAAAAAAAAACAACAGAATTACAAGAGTGGGTCAGTCGTGTGGGTAGAGAGCTTGGACAACTACCGGGAAAGAAATACCAATAGACACTACAGAACAGACAACTTTACACCGAGAGCATAATTAACACACCAAAGAATGAGACACGACATCACTAACCAACAAACAGGAAGGAAATATGTATAATATATAATTACAGGATATTCATTTTAAATATTTATTCGACGTATTCCGCAAAGAAAGATAACAATTTATATTATAAAAATCCATCGGTCAATAATTATGTCTTGTGATTAAGTAACCGCTAAGAGGAAACTAAACGATAAATAATAAATGCATTCATAATTATGAAATAATTATAATAAATTATCCAACTTCACAAAGACGATAAAAATCGTATTGCCCCATTTTCTGGCCATAGAAACAAAACACAACGTGTCCTGCGATCAGTATCTCCGGAAAGGGCGATTCCTGAGAAGATAAACAAAAAGTAAACACATTATGCTTGCGCCTATTGTGAGCGTTCGACACAAGATGAAGTGCCATAAACAGAAATCTCCTTCCTCGGAATCTACTATAAAAAGAAGGGCGTGGGAACGCGCGGGCCAGCACCAGTGCTAGTCTAGTGCCAGACTGTTTACTACTTGCTGCCTAGGTGGCCTCAAGCAATCACTGCTGCATGATGGTGGTTTTTTGTTTGTTTGTGGGCCACGATGGATATGGATTCTGTAAATCTATAGGCCCCTCGAGCAACGAACTCAATCCTACGAGTACCTTCACAACAGTAGTAGGAGTCGACTCAAATCTTGAAATACACGTAATCAAAATAATGGCTAATTTTTATTGCGCCATTTAATGTGAAATAATACCTTACGGCGCTGTAGAAGGACACGAAACACTGAAGAGATATAGTACACACTCTAACTTTAAAATATAATTTAACTAACATAAGACGATTAGTTATTTAAAGGCGGCTGTGAAAAGTATCTACTACAGATTTCAGCAGATTGACAAGACTGAAGAATGAAAGTAACGTTAAAAAATATAATAAGTGAAAAAAGTTTAAAACTGCTTTAATGTATTATTAAATTTCAGTTATTCATTTTATTTATTTCTTCTTCTCAAGTAGGTTCCTAATTGCTAAGGATTGTGTGACCCCCACTAAAATTTCCGTGATGGACTAGGTTTCTTGACTCCCGCGGTTCTACGTTACGTGGAAAGCCAAGAACACCAACGTACCGGCACCAGTAATATACTTTTTTGCATTGGTGACCTTCCTCCGCTTCTCCCGCCTTACCCACTTTGCCGGTCAATGAATTTCTTCAGGTTGAAATTATTTATTTATTGTTTAATTAAGCGAAAAAGAACGGTTTCTGTTTAAAGAAAAATAAAAAATGATGTATAATGGAAAAGAAAAAACGCAAGGAAAATAAATGACATGATTAATATTTATAATAAAGTGAGTTTTCACAAAAACGTGCTATGCAAATCAGCGAATTAATATTATTTTTATTATGTACGAAATAATATCAAATACTACTAAAAAATGTTTGTGTATGCATATTGTCTTGCACTAATTTTACAGTAATTTGATGGAAACTCTTCATCAATGATGCAGGGACGCATCTGTGCCAGTAATCTACAGTCTGGACGAGAATGTTCTCGACTTTCCGGAAGCGCAAAAGAATGAAGAAAAATTAACAAGATCCAGTATTTATCTGACACTACAGCAGGACGCCCGGAAGAGTTCGACAAAGCAAGAAACACTTCCATTACATGACCAAGACAGTCAGATAAGATCAACTTGCTTGGTACTTGGCACCTTTGATTAAAAACTAAAAAATAAAAGGGCAACCTCGAGCAATGATTGAAGTTTCTCATTTCGGCGCAGAAGAAGCATCTCGAGACGGCCGGGAAGTGAAGAACACTTCATTAGTGACGAGAGCTGACATTTCGCTGTGAGTTGGCAGATGAAGATAATAAATATATTACAATTAAATTGTTGATCGCAAATTTGTTTTGGTGCTGAATGTAAACCTTCTTTCCGGTATATATTAATCAGGAATTAAAAGATAAAATAATATCAGACAGTAGTTGTTGTTTGGTTCAAACAATTCAAAGCAAGGTTGCTTTAAAAAACTGTAATCTGATCTGAAAATTACGACTTACATAATTATAATCATTGAGTGATTTAATTACACACTTATGAAATTTAATCATTATTTGACAATGAGTAATAATTACATAATTTAAATTTTTGGCACATAAAGGAAATAAATAACAATTTTCAATTCAATTATTAACCTTCTATAAATATTTATTTTTCTTAACAATTTGCACAAAATGCACAAAATGTCAAAAACTTAAATCGGAATACAAATAAATGGATGATATAGGTAGGATATTGGTAGATGAGTGGAATGCTGATATCACGGCTTCACCCGGCCATGAACCCTGAACCCTGAACCCTCACGAGCACCGGCAGCATGCAATACCAAGGCGAGAGTTTGAGCTTAGAAAGTCGCGCGGGACATGAGGATGAGCAAATTGTTATATAAAAAAGATCGCCGGATACGTAACCTCTGCACGAGGAAACGAATTACTTGCGAAGGAACACGTCATGTCTTTTACGCGAAAGTAAAAACATTTAAAGAAAAAAACCTTGCGATGCAACCCGATAAAAAAAAATTAAATAAAAGTTAATGGTTTCTCTCATTGGAGCGTGACAGATCAAGCTTAAGAAATCAAAACAATACAACACGTAGTTAAACAAATTTGATAATTTTATTAAGAAAACATTGAGGAGAAAACGGAATAAATTAACAAGTAAACATTTTGATTGGAAATTTAATTATAACTTCAGAAATATTAATACCCAACCACTTAATTTAAAATGCACGTGAGACAGCACTTACGGAAAAGATGGGACTATTTCTTACCCGCTTATTTCAAGTTGAATGAATTGCTCGCTCCCAGAATAAACTATTTCATCACCGAAGCAAGCGGAATCATCGTGAGTAACATTGTCTAAATAGTCATCATCCTTTCGAGTCTCGAGCACATGGTTGTTTCTGCATCTTACTCACGGTGGGGGCAGGACCGTTGGGTTGGTGAAATGCCTTTGGCCTGACTCACCCAATACCCGCGGGAAACCTCCACCTATTAATTTAATCCTCTCAGCGAACAAGCAACCCAACCCAACCCTGACACCATTCGCAAAAATATAAAAAAAACGAAACCAAATTCCACGTGGCTCGAGGAGTCAAATTTCCAAGTGGATTGAAAAAAGTTCCGAGAAATGCATACCGATCAAAACGCACACTACACGAAGACACTTAGCAGGAAAACAATCAGACAAAGGCTACTTCCAACAATGCGAAGCCAATGATAGAATTTGTCGTTTTGTTCAGTATCGCGTGGCTTGACTGAACGCTGCAGACCATAATAAAAGGGCGTCATAGTGGGATTCAATTAGCTGTAAATGAATCACACAACCGAGAGCAAAGCTAGAAGGAGTAGGGAGACAGTCGACACTGTCGCCTTTATCAAGAACAACTTCAAGACGGGCCTAGTATGGTTAGCGAGGGTGTTTTCAATACACCAGATAGGAGTTTATGTGCGAGATCAGACAGACTTTCTGTCACAGAGACGTGGATTATTTGCATTGCTCGGAATCTATTCACAGATGGAAATAATACTATTGAAATTCAATGGCAGGAAAATGATTATATTTATGGAGTAGCAGAATATTATTATCGCTTGCGGAAAGGGTCAAGTAGGAAATTCCCTTCGATTTGTTGGTTTGTTAATAATACATTAATTGGCATAACTTAAGAACAATGGGAACCCGTAATAGCTTTGAAAAAGGTTAGACCACGACTAATCTGGGTAGGCATCAAACATAGGACGTGAATCAATCATAAAAGCTCCCGCGAGTATAACACATGAAAGATTTTATAATTTTGTGCTTTAATAAAATGTGTTTCGGGGGCTGACAAGTTCGATCACAAATTGACTAGTAATTCTGTATAATAATCAATTTCTAAAGGGAAAGACATAATCGAGGACGATTTTCCTAAATTAAAATTGTCTTTTATCTGAAATGCTTTTGTAAACTAACAAATGTTCAACTCACGGTATCAGCACTTGAACATTGAAAATTTAGAATCACAATGTAGTAAAACATTTATTTTATTATATCCAATGGAATGCAACAAGCGCAGTTGTTATAAATAAACGCTGCATTGTGCATTACGACTTATTGTTTTTTTTTATTGCATTCTGACTACTGCATATTATTGTACGGGGCCCCACGATTCAAAACGCTAGTTCACGTCCATAGGCACCAGCATTTAATAATTAATTCTTTTGTATTCCGATCTCACAACACGAATCAGCTTTCCAAAGGTCAGTTTTGTTTCTGTTAGGGCATTGTTTTGTAATGCCTGGGGTAGGGTTCACCGGGAACTATCTACGAGGTCTCGAGTTAGAATGAAAATGGTCTCGGGTTGCCGAACAAAAAATACTGATTCTCGGCTGTGTCGTGGAAGTTACAGTCGTAACGGATGAATGAAGAGCATAACTCCTTTTGCGCCGTTAGTGCTGGGTTCGGTTCACGAGGCAGTCACCGGCCGTTTAAAAGGATTTCCATGTACCCAGTTCGGGATACATTCTCGCTTCCCTGTGCGAGGGTCAACGCCTTCCGACAAACGCAAGTCGAGGATTTTAGGCAAAACCAACAAGCAGAACGGAGAGAAGACAGAGACAATCGCTCGTCTGAGGGGGTAAATGCTATTATAATGATAGTTAAGAACTCAGTGACCGTTGCGGCTACGTGGCTACTTTCAATGCTAAAAAATACGTTTTTCTACAGTGAAATATTTTCACTGCAACATAAACACGAACGATGATATCTATGATAGTAAATACCAAAGTGAGTTATGTATCCAATGTCCAATGGAATGTTAACATCTGCTACCCTGGTGATGTTACAAGTTGCAACAGTTTTATGAAGTAGTTATGATATTGTTTATTACGGGACTCCATATCTGATTCTGTAAATAAGCCGAGTAGAAGTAGTAATTGTCGCCTCGGCGTCCGTTGCCGGGGTTTATCGAGTTGTCCTGTAATGGTTGCTAACGACTCTAGATCCAGTCCGACTGACCGTTCACTTCCTTCACCCCCGCAAAGCCAGACTTCGCAAGCGGTCGAGAGTGGGCATTGGCTTAAAAATATCAACTATTATGATGAGTCAACAAGTATCTCAAAGTTCCGGTTTTCTGGATCTATTTTTAGAACCCAGAACGAGGTAAAAGGCTTCGAACCGTTTGATTTGAATAGCTTTAGTTAAACTGGCATTAGGCTAATTTCGAAATCAAAAGTAATTTCGTTCTGGCTAAGAAGTGTTGATTATCTGTCCAGTGTTCCAAGAACTATTAGCAAATTTGACTGCACTTTCTATGCTAAAGACATTTCGATACGCTTTTTGCAATTCTTGGTTTTACTTTATTCTCGGTGAGAAATATTGTAATCACTCAAGTATCTGTGATATCTATTTTTATAACTCTTTGCTTCGTCCGCTACGTTGTCCCATTTGGTCAGTGAAACAGGTGTAAGAAAACATCAAGGCGTACAGTGTTGAATTCGATGGCGAAGCTATCTGTATTAGGCTAGGATTATTCCCACGTCGGATACTCCATATAAGTCCTGGTCAGTGCGATCAGTATCTTCCTAAATGTCACAAGAATTCCCCGATCTCTAAACTATCTAAGCCTAAGCAATCAGGGGTCAACATCTTCACTCGGTTAGCCGCCTTCGTGATGCGTGGTGATGGATTGGTATCAATCATAATAATCTAGAATAATAGGTACGCAAAACCCGAAACCAGATTTGTAAAAATGTTCTATTTGACTGAAACAAGTGAAGATAGACATTCTAGTGTGCGTACGGCTAGGCAGACCATCTGCAACAATAGCAGGAAATCGATAGTCTCCCGAGGGCTCGACAGTCGACATTTGAGGCGATCCGGAGTCCGGACAAAGGTAAACACGGGCCACAGACTCCGGCGCGTCGATCATTGCCCGCAGCTCTCAGGGGCGTAGCGGCGACCTTCCATCTCGGACGTATTTGGTAAGGACTGGCCAAAGTGCGATCACCTGTACACGACGCTAATTGGACAACTGGATTATCGACTCGTTACAAATTCGTGACTCAAAACATGCTATCTTCATCGGTGCTGGATACGTTTTAAACTATCATCATGCATTCATAAATTTTATTTTTATTAACAGTAACAGTATAAGATAAAAGAAATTAACACTGATTAATACGTTGGCAGAATTAATGGTATAAATGTGCACTGTTGTGATGTTGAGTGAACACCTCACCAGGAAAATATGTAGCGATTTGTATGTTAATTTGAATGCTCCGCTTTGTCTTCAAGAATTACACAAATTTCCTTAATAGAAGAAGGTTGGATATTTTTTAATTAGCACGCACAGCCGTCTAACAACTCGGGGGAAGGTTTGTTGGGTACGTAATACAAGATAGGGCGACTGACCCCGATTTGCACGAGTTCCTTTGGCGCAACCCTCTGCCGTCACACCTGTTGTTAGAAGGTGTAGTCGCGCAGTCGTGTAGAGACGGTGACTCGCAACTCGCAACACTGCAGGTAACAGACAGGTGAACAATGCACAGGAAAAAGCAGGCTCTACCAGGAAGCACAAAGAAGTTCGAATGCCTTTCCATACTTGATTTAAATGACAATTGACGATACCAAAAATACAAAGAAAAAAATTACGATAGAATTGGATATCGCACGAAAATTACAGGAGGAAAAACAATTGCAGAGAAATTTAAAAAAAAATAAACACAGTTTGATAACATATTACTTACCCTAACCATTGACCGGTCAGTGGTGGAGTTGGAATCGCGTTTGGGTTCCATCCAGGCGCCGCGTGTTCGATTCCTCGGCGGTTTAATTCGAAGTCCTTCATCACGACAAAAGCAACATTTTTCTATATGCAACATGTACTTAGCTATATTATTTTTTTTTAAATCAATACAGTTTTGAAACAAATTACGTAGCTAGCAAGGTAGGTAATCGTTATTAACAAGATTAAATATCTTTTAAACCATTGTTTAAAGCTTCATTAAGCTTGAGTTATTAATATAAATTATTATAATGCTTTATTAAAACCATGTTTAAAAATCTTAAGGTGCACGACAAAACATCAGTATCAATACATATTTTTATTATAAAGATTTCAGTTTCTTAATATGAAATAATTTTTAATGAGCCTCGTTGAAGCAATTTCAATATTCGGTATTATTAAAAGAAATAACTTCTCTAGTTATCTTATTTGGGACTCTAATATTAATTATTTATGATAAAAGAGCTGGACAATTGAACCAATACGGCCATTAAAAACTTTAAAATACACACAAAATTTAATTATTTTCTTTGATGTACGTGTAATTTCATGCGATGTTCAATTCCTTCAATAACGTGATAAACTCTACGAAATCCGGATCAAGCCCATCTTTGTGGCGTTGAAAGGTGAGCTTGGTCGTGTAAAACGCTTCCTCTAATTCCAATAGATAAAAAAAAATTACAACAGTTGTAATTTGCACTTATCATCTCAAGAGATCTGAACCTCGTTATAAAAGTTAAACGGTATCAAAATAACGTGTCGTTTTTTGTGCCGATCCCACCGGGAACTAAATAATTGGTTGCCGCCCCCGCCTCCGCCCATCGCACTGCAACTGCCTTACGCTGGCAGAACTTCTAGCAAGCATAAGTACAGTCATTTCAATCTGTGCCATGCGATTCTGTATCTTTTGTGGATACGGAATCGATTCCATACGTAACCGCCTGTCAGATTTTTGTGATTGTCTATGGCTTGCAATTGCTTTTTCTACGGGTTAAAGTGTCAGCTTTCAGCGCAGTTGCCGACTTCAACTACAATTACTTCATCTTCAATTCAGTTGTGCCAAAATGCAGCTGAAAACTTAGAAATCGCCTTCGTCAATGGTATCGCTCCTGGGGGCCATCATCTTTCTGATGTTATCTTCAAGACTTGATGCATAAAACGGCATGATGTACCGAATAAAATAAAATAAGCTCCATTTCTAGTTGCGCCGTTTTTTTAACAGCCCTTCAAAACTGAACTGTTTGTTTTGCCGCACCTTGTAGTTTAAAACACGAAATGCAAGTATACATGATTATTTATTCATTTAAAGTTACCAAGCATGTTGATCTTATCTGACTGTCTTGGTCATGTAATCAGGGTTGCCAATTTGCGGGGAATTCCCCAAATTACGGGGAACTTGTGGGGAAAATGCGAGGAATTTTTATTTTGTTTCCCCCCAATTTGGGGAATTTGAACATTTATTGCGGGTATTTTAGAACATAAGCATTGGCAACCCTGCAGCTTACGCATCAGCCCGTAGAAAAAGCAATTACAAGCCATAGACAATCATACAAATCTTATTAAATATTACACATGGAATCGATTCCGTATCCACAAAGGATACAGAATCGTTCTTCAGGGTTCTGCCAATCATCTGGGCAGGGTAATATAAGATGGAATAACGCATTCACGAGAGAATGTGTGGGTGATTATGCTGATTATCATTATGATTGTGAATACGAATATTGCGCTTTTGCCTTTTAAGCTTTTGCGTAATTGAAAAATCATTGTCCGCTGCGAAAGCGGCAGACCCGTTTGATTTTAAGCTGATTGATTTGGACACCACTGTGATGAAATTTGTATTTTGCAAAAAAAACATGGCGAAAAAACAACGAATATTTAATACGCGGAACTTTAGGTCGAAGAACTTAGAGGTCGTATTATTTCGCTGGCTATTGAAATATATGGCAAAAAATCTCCACACGAGCTCTGAATTCGATTTGGTGCTTTGAATGTAAATGCTGATTATTTGTTATCGCTCTCAGAGAAGTGTATTGACTGTGTTGAGGGGTGGATGTTCGCACCTGTCTGTAAGGCCGCAGCTGCTGTCTAGCTATTGACTTAGGAACACGTGCTTTGTTGAACATACCAGAACTGAAGGAACAACCAGACACACCTAGGTCATTTTTAAATCAAATTCTAGAGGTATCGACTCTTTTCTACAAACTTTCTTGGTGGTTGACAGATTCGTTAAATAATCAAACAATATACATAATCATACGGCAAAATAAATCAAAAAAATATCTGGGAAAGCTACTTTTCAGAATTTTAATTTTATTTATAATAAATTCATCCAAAAAGATCCGCGTACGTGTTTTGTGACGAAAATACTTCAGTTTGTATTTATTTAGGGTCTTAAAAACTATATACTTATATCAGATTTGTTTACACACTTATTTTGCGTAGACATTATTAAAAAATTATAAATACTTATGATCAAAAAATAATTACAAAAAGTTCCTAATTTTATCATCGTGAGCATTTTTATTGCCAACTTTAATGTAGGTATATATTAAAGAAAATTTTGAATGAAATAAAATCGATATTGGGCTATTACATAAAAATGTTGGTTCAGAGAATAATTAATATTTCTCATCGGAACCACGTTGTACAGTTGCAAGGGTACGATCGCAAGACCATCTTTCGGCGAAATTTCAATTCCGGTTAATGAGCCTTAAAAATATTCATGAATGCATGATTATATTTACCTACAATTATGTAGGTATTTCGTAAGTCAGGTTATCTATCTCTAAAAGATTTCAAGAAGCCTGTGAAAAAATATTTCGTGCAAAATAACGAGGAATGTGTTGATACGGTTTTATAATGAACTGTGTGTGCACTGTGCATGATAAAGTCTGTATAGCCGAAGCTCGCCGGTACTGCCGACGGAAAATGCTTGGTGATTCATACGCGCGAGCAAGGCGCAAACCGGTGGCTTTGAATAACAATTAACTGAATTCGGAAAGACAAAAAGGTCGAATTGTGCAACAAACAGCGTACGTTTGAATTTAATTGTGCGATCTAATATATGATGCACACTGCATCGTATAACATGAATTATTTATTACTCTTTTAAAATCATTGTTTTTCTCTTTAATAACGATACATACGTACAAACAACAACGTGTTCACAAAGTTTTGGTGGTTTCACACGCATGATGCAACAAATAATTCAAAATGGGATGATCACACGGTAACATCGTCCTCGATGCCTCACTGAACATGAGAGAACAGTGTTTACATTACACATCGCTAGATAACGATCTGATGAATTAATTACAAATGCCGACGTATCGTCTCATTTGTAATTAAAAATGTTAAATTTGAAAAAAATGGGTGGCAGTTCCTCCTTCCTTCTTTCGACGTCGTAATCCAAGGTGAAGTTGGGTAACTGATCGATAACCGACAGGCCGTTATTCACCATTTCTACACTGAATTCTCGAGCAAGTCGACACAGAATACATTATTGTAAAACTTAAAGATTCAGCTGGGGCAAATCGTTTAGCATCGAGCACATATTATTACACTGTACAGCACGCCTTTGTGAAACGGAATAGCAACTATAAACCAATCTATCGATGAGCCATTAACGGCAACATCCAAGTAATAGACAATTATAACAACGAATGAGCAATTAAAACGGTCAATCGACTTGAGAAGAAAATTACTGGCCAAATTGTTGTCGAGTGCTAGAAAAGTCAATGATCATTGAACAAAGCTTATTTGCACATATCGTGCGCCAGGTGACACTAACGAATAGTGTAAGATTATATAAATAGCCTCTTTGGCTTCATATAAAATAATCAGCTACCGCATAGGTCAAGGGGAATTACTGCGATCGTGTGGAAAAATGCACTCGAAAAGGAAAAAATCATTGAACGCATTCGAATACAGCATGGCTAGATCAATAATTTACAAGGGAATACAAATAAAATTGAAACCATTGAAACCATACCAATTACAAAATCACGTTAATAAAATAGGGAAAAATACTAGATTAAACGAAAAGGTTGGCATTAATTAGCACCTCCATTTTGATTGGATTTTTTACGCGATAAATCGTCAAAGACAGTTGAGGACAATCTGTTGACGCTATCCGTAGATCTGGTCGCATAGGAGGCGTTTAGCGCCCGAGGCCCCTCTCAGAACATAAGTGTCCAATTCTCGACACCAAAATGGGAGACACAAGGCCAGTCGCTTATTGCAAGTTCAAAGCCAATGCGATCAATTTGATAGATGATGGGTAATTCTGATGCTAATGATGTTTACCACTTCAATCAAGCAATCAAACAGAACACAACAACAAATTTGGCCATAAAATTATATCTCCCATATATCATTATTTAATGGCTGGTTACGCTAGCATTAGGCATTTTAACAATGCTCGCCAAGATTTCAAGCGATTTTACTACGGATCGTAAAAAAAACTCTTGTTTCATGTAGAGCAAAAACCTCAACGAAATCCAAGAATAAGCTTCTAGGTTTGCAATCTATGTAAGTCGTGGAATTTTAATAGAATTCTCAACATCAATTTAATATTTTATGACTTCCTTCTAGGGCTCACGATACTCGGGAATAATTCTAAGTCCGCGTGGACCTAAAATGCAACCGCTGTTTTGCAATCTTTCATTCACGTTCCGCTCACGTTCTTTGGCGTTTCGGCTTTAAAACTGGCGAGAGGCCTTTTTCCAAATTCCGCGAATGTTGTAAAATCAGCATATTATTTTCGTGGTCCGTATCAAACAACCATATATTATAGCGGCCCTGAGAAGACAAATTGAAGGCAGACTGTCCATATAAAGATCGGCGCCAATAACAATGAAAAGACAGTCGCAAAAGAAAAGAAAAAAACAATATTTATTAATATATTTTAATAAACTGACTTGTGACTTTAAAAGGTGTGTTGTAATAAAACTACTAAGTAATAACAATTACACCTGGTGTGTCTAAGTAATAAGGCGGTGGCGGGTTATGTAAAGAATCTAGTTTACAATGTAGTCACAGCGCCATGTTAAGGTGCAACTGATAGAGAAGTAGGTACAAATCATTAGACCACTCCAGATTTATTGGTTTATTTGGATTTCACCGAGCAACATTAATTTGCAAGTTGCATGGCCTAATGGGAATCTATGGTAAAGACTACAGCTAATGGACACGGCTGTATCAACAAATGCCAATAGTTTTGGATACATTTCCAAACAATTTTAATACCAATACACATACTACAATATTTCAAAAACATATTGTTGCTCCCATCATATCAAGTGTCAGAAAAATGTAAATCAAGATATATTATCTCGCTAGCTTTGTAATTTAATTACTAATATTGTTTGCAAAACATCTAAACGCAGCAAAAAAAACTTATTATATTATAAAAATATATTTCTTATATGGCATTGTATTTTTCAAACGTTTCCTGAAGATTACCATGAATATTCAACATTTCCAGAAGTTTGTGATGAGCGTGAACCCCTGTTTGCAAAGGAATATCTCCATTAGACAATAATCTGCAGCCGACTTTTTTCTTTTTGTTTGCATCAAACAAACGTGGTCTGTGCGCTGATGCCGTGAATGCAATGGCCGGGTACTCGCGTGGCAAAACAGTCACTCGCCGACAGAGTCCCGAGATCCGCGGGTGACTCATCACTTAGATATTTCGATCAGAATCTATACAGAGAGAGGTGGAAAAAGTAGAAAAAATACAAAGTCGAAGTTGCTTCGCTGTTTTGGCGTCCGGCAGGGAAGGCCGTTCGGTCCGTATTCGGTCGTCAGCTGCGGACAAGTTCTTTAGCAGAGCTATTCACAGCCGACACAGCACCAAGTCCAAAACAAACTATTCAAATATGTACGTCCCATTATCGTTGTTTACATCTGAGTATTTATGGTATTTTTCATATTTTATGATTTTAATGTGCTTTGATATCGCACAAGAGTTCCGAAACCAGTGGAAATATGGTATCATATTTGGATGATAATGTTGCGAGTTTGAAAGACGAAGGAAGAGAAGTAGGTTGGGAAGTACCTGGACATTCAAATCTGTTCACTAAACGTAGTTAAAATTAATTTCAAGGAACGTTTTGATCTTAAAATGGTCTCTCACCAAGCCAGAAAATATCTATCGTCCCAGAATTAAAGATACCGAGATAAATTCTTTAATAATAATAATAATGTTTGGATTATTACTAGACATCGGATTATATGCATTTGCATATTTGCATATGCATATGCATATAACTCTCTAATTACGGCGTTAATGCATATTTTGGCCTTTTTTCCCAATCGTGCATATTTAGCGTTTGAAGACGCATCCATTATACAGAATACCTCCCTCATCTCAACACATTTCCACAAGTTACCAGGATACCATAGAGAAATTGGAAACAAAAAACCTTCCTCTATTTAAATCAAAAGAAATACTGGAAACAATGATTGAACTCGCCAACGCTCTTCCCTATTCAGAAAAGATTCGTGAAAAGTTAGACGCTATTTTGTTTAAAAATCCGAGTCTTGAAGACATAAAGAACATTAATGCCTACATCAACGGCACAGGACAGACATACCCTGCGTAAACAGGTATCTCCAGAAATGGCACCAATTTTTTTTAATTTTGTCAGATGACGTCAGCTGACGTAAAGAAGTCGTTTTCGGCGTTTTGGGTGACAAACATCAAAATTTTTTGCTCGAAAATTTGGAAAAATGCTTAATTGTATATTGTCACAAAAACTATGCATAATTTTAAGAATATTTCGCTGTTTTTGTATCGTCTTTAATTAAAAAATATATAAAAATAAAAATGGTTTTTTGATTTTGCATTGTGGATATTTTAGGCATATCAAGAGTTTTTAGTGCATATTTCGGCCTTTTTTAGTGCATATTTGCATGCATATTTTGGCACTTTGTTAGTGCATATAATCCGATGTCTAATTATTACTATAACGCCGTTTTCGTGAGAAAATCACCTCAAGAGGGATCTTACATACAAACTTAATCTACGCCGGGTTTTGAACCAGCGAATTCAGAACTAAGAAGCTTACCGCTTTGCCACGGAATTCGTCATGGGTGACGCGAGTGTCGAAGAACTCTGATGATTATGATCAAATCTTTTAAAAATTCGGGTTTTACCAGAAATTTTAAGGATTTACTGTCACGCTGGTTTGCCGGCGGTGCCGTAAGGCGAGCGGGCAAATATTTGCTCGCTCTCGTCGCGATCTCATTACGATTCCGCGTTCAAATTAGCAAGCAAACTCGAGGCACATATCGCACACAAAGGCGCTTATACTCGCCGCACGTGAAGGCTTTAACAAATACAACACAACTGTACATTGCCTACTCGCCGTGCGAAGGGACGGGTTTCATTACCTAAGCGGTTGGATGCAATTACGGTGAAACCTCCTGTACCTGTAATCATATCATCTGGACCCGGATGATGCGCCAGGAACTGGTTCATCAAATCAAATCAGTACGGTTTCATATCGATAGAAGATGATGGTACAATAAAATTAAATGAATTGTAAGGCATCGATTGTTATATTATCCAGTATGCAGATTGGTCGAGTTCATACTTGTTCAGTGTGTAAAAGGCGGAAGGCGAACAAAGATAAATGATACAAGTATGGAATAATCGCGATATTTACACATCGTATTACGTAAAGCCTCTGATCCTTGCAATGAGTCATAATGAACAACTACAGCAAAATAATAAATCTTTAAAATATACGGTGTAGGTAAACCGTAAGAAAGAAAATTATGTGGTGCAAGAAGAAATTCCCACGAAAAACTGCATAACTTCGCGGTGAGATCACAAAAATTACCGCGGCTGACCTACGATGGTGTATCTATGCTAACAACCCGAGATTATTGCCCTCGGATAAATTGACTGTTAACGTACGAGATTTACCAGATGCTGGATAAGAAATAATCATCATACGATTATCAGATGAAACAATGGCTTCGACCGGTGGAAATTGGTGAGACACGCCATCCGACAATAATGGCAATAATTACGCTCTGTCACCGATTGACCCAAAGATGTTTCTTTTCATTTTTCTCGTTCTCACGATTTCCCAGCACAAAAAACATATCAAATTATATATTGTGTAAAACAATTGTGTCATGATAATATCCTTGGGGAACAAAAACGTGTGAACCGCCGACACTTTCGATGGCAAAAATATGTCAACAAGTCAATCCAATAACTCTGATGCACAATGCAATCGAATTAAACCATTCAAAATTGTAAGACCAATGGAAAGTCGATTGCCATTTTAAAACTATTTATAGCGATGACCATAAATACACGCAATACCAAACGATAAAGTTCATTCGTCGAATTGAAAACGAATTTTACGGCATTATTTATCGCAGCCTTCAAGAGAAAGTAGAACCACGAGTAACAATAAATCCGCAATATGGCTTCCAACGACCAGCGAGTAAATTAAAAGGGAAACAACAACACCGATCGACAGTAGAGGTGCAAAAAGCTCACTACCGCAGCTCTAAAATGGTATCATCTCGAAAGCAAAGGCCTGGAGCCCAATGCCGGTGGAATTAGAGAAAATGGATTCTTTCGCCTCACGACCACAGAGGCCTCGGGCTTGGCAGACCACACTGTGGGAAAACCATCGCGAATCGTCAGCGTATTCGCAGAGTCGGAACCTGAGGAGAATAGGATCAGATAACTGGGGCGGACTTAATAGAGGTCCAGGGTTCAAATAGATGCCCAGATACCTAATACAAGTATATTAAATCTACTATAGGATACATAACACAGGTTATGAAGGTTAACACAGGTTTGAAGACTTAAAAACTATTAAAAAATAAGGGACCGTCCAAGAAGAAGTTTGCAAAGAATACGAAGCGACAAGCGACGCTATGTGGGCAGATAAAATCTTTATCTAAAAGACGGAATCTGGAAATTTTACTTCGTTCCGGAGGCTATCCATAATTAAATCCGAAATTGAATCTTGACCTGTTGGTGTTAATGGCTAGGTTGCTTTAATGGCCCAAACGGAGAACCTTATATCAAATTATAGGCCGGAAAAGAGCGTGCAGGCGGAATAGAGCACCAATGCTAATTTATCATCACCGGTGTGATAGGAACAAAGGTGAGGAACTTACTCGAAACCCATTCGCAGCGTGTATTCAGAGGACTCTACTGCTTCATCTGCACCATCATAAAGTTGGACTAGATAATGCTCAAATAGATGGAATAGAAACATCACGAACCTCATTGAATATACGGTAGCAATATCATTGGTCACGAGAACTCAGCGAGATAATTTGGATCGAATCCCTAATGAAAACAACAAACGGTATCATATTATTTCTGTTGCACAATTCAGCAACACATTGAAGAAAATAATATTTATAAATTTGATCACGGGAAAATTGTAGTAAATGAACCGTTACTAGATTTCGTGTCGAATGAATTTATTATAGACTGGAGTTATTCATTATGATATTATGATGTCAAACTCCCTAATACAAACGTAACTACATAATGTTATGCATGTATTGTACCATTGTACCTACTGGGTACAATTTAGAAAATGTATACGATGTCACAATAACACCCGCATGGGCAGGAAGACTTAACGAAATAAGTAACAAAATAAGAATAAAAAACAACAGACCTGGGGATGAGCAAAAATAACATCATTTTACCTTGTGTCACAGCAATGATTGTTGTAAACGTGCCGATGATTCGATTCCCTGTGGTCAAACCGTTATTCTCACAAGTAAAGGAAGAATGAGAAGGTGTAATCCCTCTTCCAACATGTCGCAACAAGATTAAACTGTCACTCAAATGTAGCTTGACGCAGCGCTACCCAAGATGGAATACGAAATGGTATAAAAACAAAAAAACATTCAAAACCGTAGTAAATGGTACATTACGGCCAAATAATACGTGACAGTGTGACAGCTTTCCTGATGTCTGTCAGCTATTGTTTATAGTCAATCTAAAACACAACCACCAAGATTGCGGAAGGATTTTGCAACATATTAAAAGGCATTTGATTTCAGATAAAGTAACTTGCGTTGTAAGCCTGGAGCAACCAAACTTAGATTGCTACATTTACATCTAGGGGCGTTGGACAATGTCAGTGTTGGTGGTGTTACCTTCGCTGACATACAAACTAACTTACGATCTCTACAATTTAAAGAAGACGAAAGGCATGTACGCAGTAATATATTCACAGAGTTAATTGGTCGGTGGTGTGACGAAAGCTGGGACTCAATAAATTTAGGCTGAGAAACGACTTTAATAAACTATACGCTGGAAGTTTCAAAAGCCGAGGCGTTCCCAAAACTTTCTGCCTACGTGAACATATCGTTAGTGTCTGTACCCCCAGGCCAGGAGTACGGGGCTGCGACTGGCTGCGTTGGCCCCTCGACTCACCTTGAAATTGGACTGTTTCCAGAACGACTGTTCAAAATTTATCGAACCGACTCAATCACCGAGAAAATATACACAATTATCAACGCTTCGATTGCGTTCATTTCTGTCGTGGTAATGAAAAAACTAAGTTTCAAAGTAGGCCAGTGGGCGGGTGACGTCAGCGAAATCTGCTGATTTAAACCCAATCCAAACAATGACGGTGAAGTAACATTACCTAATCCAATTATCGGGAACGTGTGCCGATTCTTTAGGGTCGATAAGCCAACTGTTATTAAATCGGCCATTCTGATCGACGTTCTGCCGATAAAGAAAGACGGGTTGAAAAAAAAACTTCGAACGACGGATGCAGCGGTAAATATTGCCAAATTTGACGGTAAAAAAATATTATACGATTCGGCAAAGCTTCGCAGAAAAAAAAAGAATTTAGGAAAACATTGAAGCGAATTACCAAAACGAATAAATAAACTGCTGCATAAATTACGTTTAATGAATGTTTTTTCGTAGAATGAATGGAAAAAGTAACAGATAACCAGTTTGAATAAATTCTCATTTTTTAATACAGGATGAGTAAAGTAAAAAACCAAACCAAAGGTTCGTAATATTTAACGATCAATTAAAAGAATAAATTTGAATGTAATAATAATAACACTTAACAAAAATAATCACGATAATACTACTTTGTGTTGGAAGTACATAACCCACAAAAAATAAGGTAGGTACAAAAACAAAAACCTTTTTTGTTAATTTTACTTACCTACTTAAATTACATTACAAAGGTAATGTATTTAATTTGACACGGTTAGACCGTGAGTAGGTGGTGCTGATATTGTTATGACTAGATTCTGTAGGAAATCTCCAACATCGGCTCAGTTTCCGGAAATCACTTTGTTCGTCACGCCAAAAGGGGTTCATTCTTACCTGAAACAAAGAAACGAAAATACATTATTCACGCGCATAGACAACGTTTCCCATACAGACAGACTACCGCTAATGACCACGCCTTCCCGCTAAGGCGAAGACAGCTAAGGAAGCCAGTTCCTGCCGATAGTCATGCTGAAACCAAAGACTGCAATGCTTTCCAGTCAGGGGTCACTCAATTATTGTTATGTTGCTCGCATTCAATAAATATACCAATTGCACCGCTGGGAGAGTGGTTATGCCGTGACCACGTGATAACAATGGACACTTGTAAAATTATTGGACACAATTAGCCAGTTTCACTTTATAAAGATTTGCATGACCTGCCACAATAGACAGCAGATATTTATGGGACAACAAATTTACAAGACAATAAACAAGAGTTTACCGACACTACGGCTATAATTTCCATACGCACTAAAACACTTCGAAAAAATAGCACATCCGTGATAATTATCCAAGAAAACAATGAGACAGCAGAGATTTATCCTAATTGGAAACAATGAACAATTCATTTAAGATAACAATAAAAAAATACAGTGAGAAAAACGAGAGAATGTATTGAACCCTAACCCTTGGCTGAGGAAGGAGGCTGTACTGTGCACTCCACTCACACGCCCTCCGGGGGGCACCGCAATCACAACTTGCCCGTAGAAGGCTCATATGAATTACCCGAGCAATTTCCCAGCCTTCCCAGTAGGTATACACAGCGCGTTGAAATATTTTTCAGACTTGCACACCAAATTACTGTTCTTCATTTTGGTGAGAAAACTTCTGTCTGTCAAACAGTAACTGATATAATACTATATATAAATAATAATAAAAAATAAAACAAAGTGATAACTTTAAGACAATACATAAATTTAGATGGTGTAATAGTAGAACGTATAGCGGAAGACTTTGAGAGCTGATATCCAGAACGGCAACAGTTAATTTCGCAATGTTGAAAGGTTCCAGAGTGACTTAACAACAATATCTGCCGCTTGAGAAATAGGTTCGATCACGAAGGAACCTTTCTTTCCACCGTGTGCAATAATCCATCACGATCTTTTAACACATGCACGTTCTTCGTCCACAGTGCTCAGCATCCATATAATCTTCGCTGCTATAGTCAACTATCACTTACATTAATTTAAATGGAAACGAAAAACTGACGGTAAAAGTGTTTTATTTTATTATTACCGCCAATAATTGCGGTCAAAGAGGCAATGCAATTTAACCCAATGAAAGACGTTATCATTTTAAAGGTCTCTCCTCTACACATACCCAATACTTAAGTCGCTTAAAATTTTAAAAGTAAAAATTGATAGCGCCAATGAATTTAATCCCCAATCGTTTCAAATGTAACAAAAGCGTGAGAAGATATTTCAAAACCAGTAGAGGTAAAAGAACACAGCAAACCAGTTCAGTAAGTCGATTAAAAAAATATATTATTTAGCGGTGTAAAAAGATTTACTTAAGATAAATATGAGACCATGAGCAGAATAAATTTAATATTTGGTGGCGAACTTTTGCCGTGCCAAAAACAATATCGTGGGATAGAACCTACGGTCAAATACCTTCGATATGTTAATTCGAAGCGAATCGAGTAAGCGTTACAGAGGAATGACCGATTAATCAATTATTTAAGTAGATGCTATATATTTCAGAATAATACAAAATGTTAAATGGCAAAATAACTTTAAAAGAGGACACGTAAAGAACACAAGTAGTGAAAATGCTTCCGCAAATGATATCATATAGAACGACGGAACGCACAGCAAAAAACGCAGCCAAGAAAAGATTGCAAACAGGTTTTTTTAGTCCATGCAATACATGTTTTTGCATCTCGTATGATAATATATCATGTTAATAGTATATTTGTCAAATCCGATAAAGCTGCTGAGAAATCAAAACACGGTAATAATGTTGGAAGTATGGCGGAGTCTGTTCAATCCAAGGACAGCGTAAAAATAGATCTCGGATTGGCACTCCTTTGGTAATTCGAAATGTTCGATATCTAATTTGAGGGAGCGTTTACCTTTGTTAGTCGTGAGACGAAATAAACGAGATTTGGTATGCAAATAAATCATAGATAAAAACTGTGTCGTCCCGCCTCCGGGCCTAGCTGGTAATCAAACGTTTAGATTTATCTGCGACCGGCCCACTTAGTAGGCTCACTCACAATCAACATACACATGCAGCCAACCAACCAAACACTATCTGATGGATCTCCGCGACACGAAGAGGGAAAGCAAGTAAGCGAGCAAACAAGCCATAGTCTTCGAGGAGAAACACGACGACGTGTCAGTAATCAATTTGGCCGTGTTAACCGGAGAGATAAACCATTTTGACGATCGGGGAACGGACCGGACTTGGATACTTCCTGGCTCGGTTAAGAGTTAACACCAAGAAAATAGAGGACGAACCAACTTGGAAGAAGAATACATTACACTGACCGAAAGAGTTTACTAGTTTGAAAGGAACGCGAGAAACTTTGCGTTCTAGGCTGCCGGTCATATAATTTTAATCAAGAACATGAAAAAACTGCAGCTTATGTTACTTATGCAAACCCAGTTACCTTAACTATGTAGGAAATATTTAAACTGGGAGCGGATTCAATAATCATACACGTACACGTGACCATACATCACGCTGGTAATAAACTAATCTTGAACCTTCAATCAATGCTAAATATTAATATGAAAATGATAAGGTAATAAATTAGATCTTGGTACAGCGTGGAAGTATTGTCGAGCAGCTAGACAAAGTTGTGGACTTCCTTCACATGTGAGAATGAAAAGGATAGATGCTAGATCAATCTACCGATAACTTAACATAACAGGCATCAGGAAGTAGAGAAATTATACGGAACAATAAAGATAATTAGAAAAGTTGAGTTATTGCAGATTAAAAATCAAATGTAATACTTTGTACAATTTTGGACATGTTGCCACGAGCTATATGCTTAAGGTCATATTTTTGTATCCCTAATTTGTAGGTACGGTCTAAAATCAAGTAGGTACAAAATGTTTCGGATTACGCAAACAAAGCACTAAACAGGTCGTATCAGAATTTGATAACAATGAAACAAATAACTTACTGCCGGGTGCAAGCAACCTGCCACCAATCAATACAACTTCGTTAGAAAAGCGGCCACAAGATATAAATAACCGGCACACCCATAGCAATATTTTATTTTTGTTTGCACCGATACTGAACTAGTTGTTTAGAAAATAAATTGTCCGGTAGTATAATAATAATTGTAGGTACGTAAATAATAATTCAACTCGAAATCAATTCAAAAAGCATAAAAAACAACATATCGAAATCGAATATTATAAAATCAATTTGCGCACAACTATAAATCATATTTTATTGAAAGTTAAAACAGAAGTTAGGCAAAGCTTTTGAAGTCAAGCATACTGATAACAGGTACCAATACGTAGAACGTGAAGTCTCCTAGTTTCGGCATTTTTGAAAGTGAATTAGGTTACGAGGCCAGATGAGGTGGGTCGGGCCCTTCAGGGGGTTACCAGGAGTACCAAGCCGCGAAGAGGTATGATATTGGTAGAAGTTGGTCAATAATGATACTTTTTGTTGGTGGAGTAGGTGTGCCGGCTGCCACCCCCCACAGCGCGCCTTCTCCGCGGTCGGTGTGGCGAAACGCGAGACCGCCGCGGGCCGCTGCCGCCCTGGTATCTAGCGGGGCAAATCGCGACACTGCCCCATATTCGTGACACCCACCCGCTCGCACACGATTGTTATAGAAGAAAAATCTTGTACATATTTTTAAAATAAATTTAAAACATATAGATTAACAACTTTTTGGTACCTACTAAAAGACCAATAGAAAGAAAAAGTAACCGAAAAATTGCATATCTAAATTCTAAATCTTTTTAAAATCTCCTCTAGCACAAATACACGACATGAATTTCAGGACATTCTTGTTCACAAAATATATCCATAAAGTCATGGACATTTAACGCAAATTATCGTATTGACCTAAGCTAAGAGAACAACATTTAAAAACGACTTAATTACACTGCGGTCTAATAACCCGGTTGGAACATTATAGGCGTTACTGGCACCGCATGCGCTAGCTAGTCGGTGCACCATTGTATCGGGTGTGAATAAGCGAATAATGCACGGGTGTGTAATTATGTAAGGGCAATCCGAACAACTATTACGCGGCCTAATATTGCGCAACACGGCACCGCACCAAGGCGCAAGGCGCAAGGGCCGCCGCAGTAGGTTAGCAGCATTAGCAGCCAGATTCATTTTTGCTGCCGATGGGAAGTCAAGTCACTCGGTCGCTTGGCTGTGGCGATAGTGGATACGCGATACGCCCGCCCGGTGACCCTATTCCATCTTTTGTTCGCAACAAACTAAATGGCGACTTGGAGAGCAGAAAGGCGAATCGTGCCAGACAATGAGCGATTTCCTATCGAGAGATTGACGCAACAAGTCCGTGGGTTCACCAGAGAATTAATGAACTAGTTTTTATATTGGATGAACCAATACGATTGTTCACTTTGTCTAATCAGTGAAGATTGCTCAAGACTTGAGAGGGAACAGCAAACGCTGAACAAATATTTCAAATCGTAGATGTGCTGCAAAAGGTATCTAGTTTCTTCGTATGATACGTCTTCCTTAGTGGGGTAATGGAGCAAGATAAGCGATGGTACACACTACACAACACCCGCATGTTTCCGTGAGATCTCATGAATACTCAAACAGGTTGAGTAAACACGGTTTTGAGAAATAGCTCGCAATACGCACGTAATTAAAAAAATAAAAAACAAACGTCGAAGATACCATGTACGAAACATCTTTGTTGAACTGATAATTCTAGGAATCTTTACATGACTTCGACCCAGATCAATGGGATTGAAAGAACAATGAAAGAAAAAAACAAGACTGAGCACTTATAAAGCAGGAGGTAGCGCGATGGGATAATTGAAGCAATCTGATTCCGAAACATTGAAATAATCTAATATTTCCAGATAATTTTAACCAATAACATTGGGAATCGGAAAATTCGATTATTTCGAAACAGATATCGGGATTATGCCCAACACCAGGAGAAAATGAATACACAATAATATGAGCAGTAAAAGATAATAACTTTCGATTAGTATTACAATAGAATGATCGCAAAAACTAATTAATCAATTAATTAATAATAATAATTTGTTCCCAGCTGTTCCTTGTGACTAGTGAACAAAGTATTCAGCTGTGGAATTCTACTGATTATTATTCTAATGATGTTGATTTTATGCTTGCAAAAACATATGCCAAGGAAATACCTGGAGTATTATTATCAAGTATGCAAAATAAAAACGCATTCGAACCGACTGGGACTGCTGCGCTAATTTGCGCATTTCTATTTTAATTGCACCGACTGGAAAAATTCCGTTATTATAAACTGCAGTCAAATTGTTTAATGACATCGAGGTGCTAGGAGAATGGTTCGTTATCAGCGGATGAATTTTGACTGACCATCATCTGGCATTTATCAAGAAAAACATTGATAATCGGAAATCTAAAACGGAAAAATCAGAAAAAGACACGGTCACATCTAGGAATTGAACCCAGGAATTATCTTGCAGGGGGAGCTTATGTGACCCTATCCGATTCGACAATATTTAACTGTATCATACCTATTTCGACTAAGAACTACCAATTTTTATTAACTCTTCATTTTTTTATTGATTGCTATGTTTATGTATGATTGCAAGATTCAACTCGAACTAAATGCTACCTAGATAGTGTCATGGATAAATTTATCAATTTTTATTTAATATTCGACATTTATTGGCTTTACTGCACGTCAAGGATGATTTTTATTAAAACATCTTCGATCGAGTGTCGCTAATATTATCTTAATTAATTAAATATTACAATTTGAGGTTTTACTCATTAAATTAAAAATAAATAAAATAAAATAATTGAAATAACGTTAATGTTGCTCAAGAACCTTTGTCTCACTAATGAATACATAGCTTTTATTGTATTTTCCTTAAACATTACTAATTTAAGATTCCACGGAAAACACAAACCAATAATTTTCCTTATTTCATGTCTGCACAGCACGCACGATTAATTCATGGATATTATCGATCATTATAGACTGCTTACATTACTGGTGGCGTAAGTGTAAATGACACAAGGCAAAGCCCGACCTTCTAAACACAATAAATCCTGTTAAATAGGTTAAGACGCGTATTATCAGAAGAGCTAAGGATCATTGCCGCTCCGTGGCCGTGAACTGAGCTTATAAGGCAACTACTGTTAATTGGCACCACGTAATAGCAACTACCAACCAACATGCATACATGCATACATGCATAGTTGCATAGGTGGAAATAATAATTAATTCTGCGATGGGCGCAAAATGCACGACGAGTTATTGGACATTCACAGAGACCAGAAGTAGAATAAAGTGCTGAAATCTCTTTGAGATTATTAATTTTTTTAATAAGGAGGGCGGTACAATTTAAAAGAAGCTTTGCAAATACTTTAATTTTTGCCTTAAATAATATTGAATGGATATTAATAACGGTGACCGGAAAACTCAGAATCGTGCTACCTCAACACCTCATTTGAAAAGTCATTAAAAGTGGTTAGGTTAGGTTATGGGCTATTTTTCTTTTTTTTCAATTATTTGTCTGTAAATTCTAAACGGGCTGTTATGAAAAGGTCTAAGGTTCCAATTACAAAAATCCTCAAACTGTAATTTTTTTTTCCATGAAATACAAACCAAAATATCTGTAAATAGCTAGCTCCATAGCAACTCAACAAAGTGGCATTTCAACACCCATTTGAAAAGTCATTAAAATTACATGATTAAAATTATAAAAAAACAAATAGCCCACAATGAAACCTAACGTAACCTATTTAACCTTTTTTTACGTCACTTTTACTAAATTCAAAGGAGTGATGAAGCTGCACATTAATGAGTTGTCCGGTCACCCTGAAAACAATTGCAATTTGAAAACCAGTCAAGCATTTTTGAACGCCTTGCCTAAAATTCGCGTTTCATATAAAACTACGTAGGTATTTCATATCATAAAACTTAGAGTTAACAAACTTTTTTCACCGTAAATCTTATAAATTTTCCAAATTACTAGTGTAGAATTTGCAGACAAATCATTCGTAGTATTTCTTACGTTAACAAATGTGTATATTTAGCTCACGTACCATGGTCTCCGTACCTCTGAGAAAATAACCTTCAGATTATAACATTTTAGACGGATTTGAGTTAGAATGTATTTTATTGGTTTAATCTAAATTAAATATATTAATGATTACGACACTTTAAAATCTCCTGATTAATGGTTTCATCTAAGTGCATGATGTTAGGCAATGAGTTGAATTATGATGGGGAGTAAATGTTATTGCAGAAGGATGCTCCGTGAGAATGGTAGACAAACAATGGCTCGTTTATATTTTACACACAGTCTCACGAAAAACACAACGAGAGGAATATTAAGGAAATTGTGAAAGATACTCTTATTACAGAAGACGATCATGTTCAGCAAATAGGCAAGCGTAGAAGCAAATAAGCTTGACTCTGAAACAAAAAGATCCGGCTCCGATGCTGTTACAATATAAAAATGATACTCGGGTAGAAACAAACAGTTATAAATAAACACTAAATATAAATATAACGATACACATAATGCAAGACACTAGATTAGAATGTAAATAAAACATAACTCACGAACGAGTTAGAAAAATAAAGCAAGAAAAGCAGCAACCTTCAAAAGCCTTGAATGTAAATTAATGCTAGGGAAGTCGATAATATCCGTTCGATCAGCTTTTAAGGCTCCGCAACCGGGCTTGAAAAGAAGAAGATGGAGAGATACGAAATTACGAATGTTAGAGGAGACCGCTAACATTTACAGCGCCAAAATCGATGCGAAAATTGCGAAAATGTTAAATAAAACACGACTCGTTTAAAATAGAGCAAAAATCTCTTGGGGAGCATCTTAAGTATCACTTAAAGAAACATTGTGAATTTTTTCACAAATATAATTTGTAAGATAATAGAAACAGACATGTTTTTAATAATTTTTGGAGCATAGATACTTTGCGATTTTTTCTATCGAGGGTATTTCATATAATTTGCGTTTCGGCTTGGGCAGCATCTAGACATTATCTTCAAAAATAACATATATTTTTTTAAGAGCTTTAAAACTTCAATGTTTAAGGGAAATATGTAAGAAATCGGTAGAAATTCGAGTTGCGGCCCCTTAATAAGCTTTACAAAAGTCATGATTTCAGATTGGCATTCAGAAGGATGTATTCAATCACAATAAAATGCAAAGGGATTGCATAGTGCATAATGCAAATTTGCCCAAAAGAGGTGGAATAAATGGGTGCGCTAAATCCGTCAATCTCGAAACACTTCTCAGAAGAGAGTTGTCTTATGTCAGCACCTCCAATTTATCGTCTGAATTAAACATTTGGTGGTACGCGACGGACGGTGATTGCCAGATTTTCATTTAAATTAGAGCCATCGATCGCGGAAATTAATCTAGCACTTACTAAATCAATATCATTATTAATTCGAGACGGCAGAGAGGTACCTCATTCAAATCCCGAGTTGGCAAATAAAAAAAACATTTGAATTCAAATTGTTATATTTTTTATCAAATAGGTACTAAATTTCCATGTAAAATAACGTTTATTTGCACCTTGTTCTAGAGTGGAGCAGATTCCCTGGAGAGAGAACACCATTAAAAATCGAAACGTTGCGTGAAATCGCTTTAGCTATTTAGCTTTAATCCCCAAGAAGGCAGATTGTCGACAAGCCCTCGGTGCCAAACCCGGTCAGCGGCCTTGGAACTGTCCAGTGCAACCGTTTGGGTCTCACCGAAACGTTCCAGGCACAGCCCTCAAACATGCGTCACACACAAGAGAAGATCACCGCACGAGCGGTTCCACAGAAATCAGTATGGACGTTCGTTAATAATTTTGATCTTCTCGATTCTTCTCGTATGTGGGCAGTTAGAAGTCAGAACAGAAGTAATCGAAATGGGGGCGGTAGTTTACCGGGTTGGAGCGACCACCCTTAATTACCGCATATTGTACATAAGTATACCAGGGGGCAACTGTCGGAGGGATCAATTGTCATGGAACCGTAATATTTACGTGCGTTTGGGTTTTACACGGCTGATATGCAGACTTTAGAGCACGTTTATTAGTAAGGCCCTGAGTGTTTTCTTTGTGAATCTCTTAAAACGAATTAAAATAATATTTTGAGATACTATCAAATTGACTAAATAGATTGAATTGAATCTCAATAACCAGATTCATTCCAACCTTCCTATTCCCCTGATCCGGTTCTTTCCGCCAAAACAAAACAAAACATTCACCAAAAGGGGGATGCCATACCAGGATTGTGCTTACACATGCATTTGAAATAATGCAAAATATGGATAAGTAAAATATACAAGAACACGTTTTCCATCATACAAACTTTAATATAATATCATTTATTATTAGTACATTAAATTAGCAGCCGATGGCGGAAGTCGTGAATATCATACATTTATTGTCCTCCGTTCAACCATTGATCTCTTTTGACAGCTTAATAGATTCCGCTAATTGAAATATCACATCAGAACATGCACGTGCATGACAACTACGTCAAAGCATAATAATTGCATTTGATCATTGTGATGCAGGCCGTTGATGGTTTGGAACGGAATAGTTTCACTGTGACATGCGCCATTTATGACTGATTCAACAGAATTCATAGTGCCACGTCATGTACCTATTAAAGAAACCAAGGCAGAAAGAAAAACAAAATTCCACGGGAGGCCCTGAGAAAAATGCCTATGTGACATGAGATTGATTAGAATAAACTTAAGATCAAAATTTTGTCTTGATTGAATTCTTTTGGCCTCTACCGGTGATATTTTATAATTTGTTTATCGAGGGAATGCCGTGCCCTTGGTTTCCTGTGTTTTTATCTTTCAATTATGAACGCATGTGCGTCTGCAATTACTCACGAGGGCTAAACCTAAATTTCATTAGGCCAACGATCAAAAAATCTTATCAGAATCGTGATCGGATGCAACCTTAATCTAAAAATCCATAATTACTATAATCAGTGGATTTACAAAACCTAAATGAAAAGAGGGAGCAGATAAAACAGTGCCACTACCGAGAAAAGACCAAATGAAAACCATAGATCAATCACAGTTAAAAATAAGTTGAAAGATAACTTTTTACGCGGAACCAAGATACACGCTGCATAATTAAGCCAAAGAAGTCATTAGATCTAGATTGTTATCTGAATGAATTCGTCAGGAGATCCAAAGGACAAACGGTAAAGTTCCTCAAATGTCCAATACAAGCTAAGTATCGACACTTTGTAAAAAATGAATGCTACTCTATGCAACCAAAGAAAAGTTGTGAGCAAACAGTAGCGTTGTTTTTGAAATAGGTAGAAGTTGAGTATACTTCAGGCCAGTTCTAAACCCGACCTTAAATGCCAGTCTTACATCAGGTAACCCATTACGTGTCGTAATTATAACCCCTCTTGTTGTTTTTCATGTAAAACACTTTTAAATAGATGTGAATATTTCTTAGCAAGGTCGTTGCGGTAATATAAGTTCAATAAAATACCCAGCATGGGAAAAAATATGACGGTTTCAGACTTTAGTGTTAACATAAATGTACCAACAGGATTTGCACATGCATAGTTTGTAAAATGCTTTATACATTTAAAAAGGTATAAACTGCAATGAAGAAATAAACTCTTTACGAAAACTTTCGTAAATACCCTGTCACAATGGATGAATTGATGTGATGTTTCAAAATGAAGTAATGTGCACGCGCAATAAACAGTGTCGAACAAATTTTGCAGTAAAAATCACGTAAAATCGACAAATTAAGCAATTGCAGGTGGGTGCTAAACTGTACGATACTACTACCCACGTTACTTACATATTACATGGTTGTCGATTCAAACAGATTTCCACTAAAACACTCGAAACATAAAATATGTTTTATAGAAAACCAAAAAAAAAAATGCCATTAAAGTGCATACTTACAACTTTTTTAACAATTCAAGAATTGTGTGTGGAATATTAAATCGAGTCAAAACATATTAAAGTTATAGGAACGGCGGTTCTTCCCACCTTAACTGTCTGGTTTGCATCAAGTAGTATATTCTCAAAGCAGACAAGCTTTGCTTAATGCGTGATCCGCACGGATTTCGCAGTCAATCAATCCAAAACTAATGTGAATTTAAACAGTCGTATCCGATGATCGATCAACAACCGACGCTGCCGCTTCCGAGAACTGCGAACCGGCCAAAGCTAAATTCCTTCGATGATTAAAGTGTCAAATGTACGACGGGAGGTGGCGTGGTGTAGATTAATAAGAAACGGATACCATAAAATTTACCCGACGAACAACTACTTCTTGGTCAGGTTTTTTCAAATCACATCCCTGTCAATGCTACAGAAATGTTATGGAAAGAAACTGGCCTGAGGCAACAGCTACAAATAATAATTATTCAAGCACTAAATAATAATTAATTAATATTGATCATGACACGAGACACGATGTGAATACATCAACAGACTCGCAGTCTGAACACAATCCGATAACATATCAAGAAATTAATAGTAGCTTTACTGAACACAATTGGGTACGTATATATTTTTAATGTAAATGTGATAAAGCTAAACACACGTATTTTGAGTCTATGTACTAATATTGAAGACAAGATACACAAAGCAATCTTGGGATCAATTGAAGTCAATCAAATTTCAAGACATTGGTGAAAAGTAAAGAAACGTACTTTAAACTAACGAAGACCAAATACGCAAAGCAGTCTCGGGATCAACAGAAGTCAATGAAATTTCAGGAATTGCTTCAATCGAATTTAGAAGTCGAAGAGAACGCAAATAGTCATGCATTCTATCAATCAATGGGTAAATATAACCTCCCGTCATGTTCTGAGAAACAGGCGCCTTTGGAACTGGCGGTCCCTGTTCTCGTCCGATCCAATTCACTTGCCATCAATCTCAATTAATGCTATAGTCCAAATTGGAGGCGGAACAGCGCGGCCGTGTTCCGGCGGCTGATACCATAAACAATCTGATTGTCAGCAGCACTGACTTGTGCTCTGTGCTCTACCTCCGCGCAGTTTCCATAAATTAACTCTAGAAAAAAACACAAGCTATTTAAGAGTGTATAAGCAGAGAAACCAGAAATATGTCATTTTTAAATCAGTGGTTAGACGTATTGACTCTTTTCCACAAAAAACTATAAAAGGATTTCAAAAGATTGTTCTTTTATCTAGTAAACGTATCTTTTAGATTTTGAGAAAAAATGTTTATTTTTAGAATAATAAGGTTATACCATAGGTCGTTCGCAGATTTGTTCAATTTTCAAAAAAGTACATTTATTATACAACACCCATTTCAAATCATATAATCATGCAGTAAAATAAATCAATACATTAGCTGGTACACCTATTTTTCAGAATTTTAATTTTAGTTTAAATAAAATTATTAAAAAATATATACGGACATGTGTTTCTTGACGAAAATTGGTCGGTTTGTGCATTTATTTGTGCACTTACAAACAAATATATTTCGGATTTTTTTACATACTTATTTTGCTAAGACGTTATTGACAAATCATAAATAATTTGATCGTAAAATAATTTCAGGAAGTATTTAATTTTAAATAATTTTGAACATCGCATTTCACCATTTTTATCGCAGCCCGTAAACACAAATTTCAGATTTCATTACGGGCCCAAACGCGGCCAGGAGAGCACGTCTTCGCGACGCTTTGAATAATAATATTTGGAAATGAAATTTGAAAACGAAATTTGAAATAAACACGAATTCCTTGATTCACGTTTGTTAAATCTACAGGGTTGCCCGAATGCAATTTTTCATGTTCATTGAATATTTTTATGCAAAATTTTTTATAATTTCGAATATTTTTTTTAACTGCTCCAAAATATTTTTTGGGGTAAATCTTTTTTACGCACGCTCGACACTTGAGGGTAAACTGGTGAATGGGTTACGAAAAGTGGTGATTGTTACGAAAAATGACATGCGAACGGTAATCAATGCGAACGGTGATCGATTGCTCGGCGGGTCGGGCCTTTACGCACGCTTGTTTTTCGTGTTATTGTTATATTGTTAATGGACTATTTGTCCATAAATAAATTATAAACAGCGGGTACCCGGCATGCGTTTCAAGGGCACTGTAACCTCGCGGTCAACTAAACTGTTATGGCTCCATCACAAGTCACGGGAATTATAATGCAAGCGCCTGCACTATATAACATTATATACAGCGGGTACCCGGCATGCGTTGAAAGGCCACTCAAAGAAAGAAAGGGTTTGTGCGCTTTAATTCTGTTTGTTGAAGTGCTTATTATTAATTATGCACACAAATAAATATTTTAAAATGCGACATTTTTTACAATCCAACTGAATACTACTCTTTTTTTTCATGAATACCGCACAAGAGTCCCAACTGTTCTCGTCTGGAGCCAGTGGGACTATTGCATCCCCAATTTGGGGTATGTTGTAAGACTGAAGGTAGTGGGGAGGGGAAGGATATAGGGAAGAAGAAGGTGGGGAAGTATCTGGCTATTCAGATCTGGCCAATAAACACGGCTAAAGCCATTTCAAGCAACGTTTCAATTCTTAATGGTGGTCTTACACCAGGGCGATACTGAGAGTATCTTCCACTCTAATGGCCGTAAAATACAATTAAAAAACAAAAAACCAAAATATTAAAAAGAATATAACAAATTGTTTATTCATGTAGGTATCTACTTAATACCTACTGTGTTTACGCATTTCACTTGAATCTATTTATATTTATGCACTTCGATATACAAATTACAAATAACTACTACTAATTAAAATTCTGGAAGCGAGAATAGTAATATAAAGGGTAAATATTCGGAACAAACGGTAACGGTTATTATGCACTTTTTTTTTATTAAACTTTTAGATTCTTCTTAATTACCATAAAAGACAACTATTTGCATTGGGGGCGGTTGAAAATGTTACATTTTTAATTTTAGTTACGTAAATTGAAAATTTGCTTTCGTATTTAGACACAACGCTTCACCATATGCAATTTGTAATGATTATTGTCATTTTATTATGTTGGTATTACTGATACTATATGGAAGGCTACATCATACCATCACCGACTTCATGGCAATATATTCAAAGGCGCGTAACCGAAAAAACCTACGGCTAGAAACCATTGATTTTCACTTTTTTTAATATTAAATAGTACCTAAAGGAGGCGGGGGGTGAGAAAAACATCCCAGTTTTCAAGTAGTTAGGTTTGTGTAACATGGTTTGTGATTCAAAAGAAAGTGCCCCTTTATAACGCCTACTCGCGTCAAGGCAAAAAAAACATCCCAGTTTTCAAGTAGTTTAGCGGCTACGCTAGGTTTGTGTAACATGGTTTGTGATTCAAAAGAAAAAATCGTTAAACATCAATTCTTTAAAAAAAAACACCCCAGGATTTATCTAGTTTGAATTCCAAACAATGTTTCTAACCAAATTAGTGCTTACCTAATTCACACAAATTGGTGGTATAACTAATTTTCTAGCCACTCGTTATCTTATACAGCCAGTGCAATGTAAAATATCAGTAATACCAACATATTAAAATAACAATAATATGGCAAACAGAGTGATTTGACAGTGAAAGCAAATTTTCAATTTACGTAACTAAAATTAAAAATGTAACATATTCAACCGCCCCCAATGCAAATAGTTGTCTTTTATGGTAATTAAGAAGAATCTAAAAGTTTTATAAAAAAAAAGTGCGTATTAACCGTTACCGTTTGTTCCGAAGAATTACCATATAAAGTAGTAATAGTAGCGGGCAGCCCTAGCTCGCGTGAACAAAACCGTCAAAACTCGGATTGCCGCGGAACGAAATTTAGTTCTGAAAACGCCGGCTCGCGAGCCCTGATGTGTTAGCGCTAGTGTCGGAATCGAAGTTGTCATGTGCTGGTTATTCACTCTTAAATGACACTGCGAGTTAGTAAAAAAAAACCGAGTTGTCGGCTTTCATACTGGCCTAACCACATGGAGAAAATATTTCACAAAGTGGTATTACTAATTTCTGATAGTGTTTTGATTAGTTGCCTTTTGATATGGTTAGTAAAACGTTACCACAACACGGTGTTCTTATTTCTTATCAACAAACGTACGAGTTTACAAGACGGCTAATGTTTTGGGTTTAAATTTCTTTTCTTCGAAGCTTTGTTTCAAATAACTAAGATGTGTTTAGAGTTATTCTTTAATTTCTTGGCTGATTTAAAACAATAAAATGTATGTAGAATTTTGATCTACTTAAAAAAACTGAAGATTAAACAATAGCCCGACCTACGTGATGGAAAGTGCATTTTTATTTAAACAAAAACATACACTGTAGATAACATAGATAAAGAAATAAACCCAGTAACCTATGGTAGCTGGTAGCACCCAAATAACATGACCGATATACAGATCAGCTGTAGATAATGTATGGAATCCATAAACTAGATGCATGCACCAATACAGAATACAGATAACTTGCTGGGTGCATGCAAAGCGATCAACAGAGGGCCCGACCAAGAGCCTATGATTCCATCCGCGTACACTTAACGCAATTTGCATCAAGTGCACTGAAATAATAATAATGATTACTAGTGCCAATGGGTGTAGGGCATGTTAGCGCCTTATCAGTTTAACCTTAAAATATAATTAAAATTCATACGAGAAATACACTTACAAAATAAAACGGGAAATTGTAAAGAGTACACAACGAAATCATAACCAAAAAATAAGTTTACTGAATAACAGACAAAACAAGTAGTAGGTATCACAAAACGTCACTTTGATCGGACAGACAGGATGGTAATTTTTGAAAAAAAAACGTTAGTTAGAACCTTGTCCAACTGAGGTGACGAAAGTCAAAACCACAAACTGGAAATAAAAGGAAGGATAAAGTTTCATACGCATAAATAATACATTAACAAAAGTGTAGTACAAACGTGTGGTTTCGGTTAGCTTTATTATTTAATCCTATCATATTCGTAAACATCAAGGTTCTTGGACGCGTTACTTAGATACTTAGAAATCTATGATAAATTTTTGAGAATAATAATTATTAAAATGACGTTTCTGGCAACCCAGGAAATGCTATTGGCAAAACAGTCACCGTTAATATATTGATGTCACGTGTCAGAATCACATGATGACAATAATTAATTAATTATTGAGGATGTGGCTTACAGAAGCTAGACAAAAAGTCTATTTTTATCGTACAGATTTTTGGTACTACTAACAGGTAAGTAAGTACTAATAAAGACGAAAAATACAATACAAAATAAAACTGCACATTTTTGCTTGGCTGTATCGACAAGATTAATATGCAATCGCATTGGGCATGTCGGTATGCCCCTCTTAACCTAACCTAAACAAAAATTTGCGTAGGTACCTACGCAATAAACAAGAAGAGGAACGCTGAGCATACAGATATGACAAAACTTGCAGCTGTCCTTTCGATGGTATTTTGCATCTGTATATTTTAAGCCAGTCTGTGGAACCACGGCATCCCCATTTTTGGTACGTTGTGAGTTGTGAGGCTCAAGAGAGTGGGAGATGGGAGAGAGAAAGGTTATTAGGATCTGATCACCAAACACGGCTAATAGCATTTCAAGCGAAGTTTCGATTCTGAATGGTGGTCATTCATCGGCTGTACCCAATATCTACCACTCTAAGGCGGCTCCCTCATGGACCGGTAAGGAATCAACATAAACCGATCGCTGTAAGGCAGTAAAGTTTGCTAAAGTAAGATAACGATTTGCACGGCAGTCCATTGTGGGACTTTTCTAAGTAGGGACAGCACTCGGTTTATCTCCATTCCTTACCGGCCCATGAGGGAGTCGCCAAATCCCGTATACACTAAAACACGAACTACCTATTACTTATAAGCTTTCTTCCGCGGTCATGCTTTAAAATACATCTGGAAACATTATAAATGGGGATAATTTACTTTGTAAAAATGGTTGTTTAATTCTTTTCCGCCAGGGGCGTTATTGGCGCGCCTGCGCATTTGTACTCTGTGGCCCGCGCAGAAAAAAACAGTTTGGTTTGTACCGCGCTGTTGGGTTAGGTTAGGACAAGAGGGTCGTGCACAAATGCCATCAGGAGCGTGTCGATGCAGCCAAGCAAAAACTAGCCGTTCTATTCTCAAAGATATTTTGCGTCTGTATTGAACGAAATTGTCGTCATACCGACTTAAGTACGAAGACCACGCAAATTAATTTTTTAAAGTCTTGTGATTGCATGATTTCCTCCATGGTGAAATTAATGTTAAGTATGAAGTTAGTGCGTAATGACAGCATATTAATTCACAGTATTGGGCACAGACCGCAGCGAGAGGAGGGTAGGCTGCGGGTGGCGGGAAACGGCCGATGGCGGACGGAAGTGGCCAGTTGGCTGGTGTTGCCAGTTGCCATTGGGGAACACGAATATGGTAATGGCAACAACTCTTCAATCATACTAGTCGGAGGAGGACGGCGGGGTATGGATACAAATTTGCAGAGATTCTTTATGATTATTATTTGTTACTAATTTACGACTGATCGTTTGAAAATCTAGTCATTATATTTCCGAAAAACTAAATTATGATTGTGTTGAACATTACATGGAAAGAAATCGATTTTCACCCTCCGGTAAATTTTCAGGCCATCAATTTAAGAATGTTTTATTGATTTGCCTTGATAACATATCATGATGATACAAAGAAAGACACAATATAAAACATACACGCACACAATTTTAGAACTACATTTATTTATAGTTCTATTATAGGCCCTGAGGAAAATAATTTCCCTCAGGGCCTATGTCATCTTTGAGGATGCTGTGTGGAGGGTCTTTTTGAGGAAAGGAAGGAGGCCGGTAAGTTGTTCCACAGCCGAGCTGTTGAACTCAAGAACGAGTCGTTAAAACGACCCGTTCTCATGTGACTAATGTCAACCGTGTACAAATGTTTGAGCGCGCGTGTTTGGCGTGTTTCCCGCTATGCACCGGTGCGGAGGGGATCAATGACGCTTGTTCCTCGGAGCATCTTCCATTGTTATACCGGTAGAACAAGGACAGCATTCCCACCTGACGCCTGTGCTCTAAAGATTGCAATCCGTCTGTTAAAATCAACAAATTACAATCCGTTTTCAACGCTGCGGCAAGACTTATCACCGGCGTATCTAAATATTCCCATATTTCAGAGCATCTCAAAAATCTTCACTGGCTCAAATGTCCTGAAAGAATCCAGTTCAAGCTCTGCTGGATGGTATTTAAGTCCCTTAACGGAATGGCTCCAGCATACTTATCGGAATTGTGTATTCCAGAAAATTCAAATTCTCGACAGTCAACCCTAAGGTCATCAGCTGTTGGAAGGTTAAAGGAACCAAAGCGCACACCAGATACTAAGTTCGGTGAGCGCGCTTTCGGAGTGTCGGGATCTAAAGCCTGGAATGGACTTCCACATGACTTAAGAACGATCACAGACTCGGCAGAATTTAGAGCTAAACTTAAAACCCACCTTTTCAGACAGTCGTATCCATAAACTCAAATTCTTTCACCTTCACATTCAATGCCCGCGACACTGTAAATAACTAACCTAAAAATGTAGAGAAAAAAAAAAAAAAAAAAGTAAAAAGTAACTATTTGTAAGCGTTTTTAAAGTAACATTCTCGTTTCAGTAACATTCTCCAGCCCTAAAGAGTCCTAAATTCTCCAGTCTTTTAAAATACATATTTTGATATTATCAACTCCACTTTTGCCACTAATCTTTTAAAATGTAATACTTATAGTGATGGGGTAGCAATGCAATGTCCAGTGTTTTAAATATAATACCCTCCGCGTGCAAAGCCGTATCTTCTCCAAGCACAAACTTTCTAATTAAAGTGTTTATCGGAAGTGACCTGCAGGTAAGTATGTTTCTGTATCCATTTGTAAATATTAAAATTAGATAGAACCCAAGAATTATGAATAAATTGTACAGCGCCCTTGAGGTGATTTTTCACAAAAACGGCGCTCTATAAATTATCCAATTATTATTATTATTATTATTATTAAGATGGGAGAATCTATCAAACGGACCGCCCGTTTCTGTACCGAGTCGAGGGTTTTAAATTAAATTAAGATTAAATTTAATAATTTATAATTTAATTACATAAAGACAATATTAGCGAAACTCAACCGAACATCTGGAAAGAGAAAAATCAGAAAAAGTTATTTGCACCTCTTGCAAATATCTTTTTCTGATTTTTGTTTCCAGATATTCGATTGAGTTTCGCTAATATTGTCTGCATTTAATTAAATACTACAATTTGGGATTTTTACTAATAAAGTTTTTAGTTTTCGGATACGTTCAGCAATATTCCATTTACATAGATTTTATTGCAAAGGGGAAATATTTTGACCCTCTGCTAAAATATGGTGGATGCCTGGGGGGTTAAATAATCAGTTTAGCGGGACGAAGAAGTGAAAGAAATATATTATTTGCTTTAGAGTTGAGATCCCATATCTTTTGGAGTGCGTCATTAATTTTACTACTTTGATATTGGTTATTAGTAAAATTTTGGAAATAGATCTGACTCCTCATGAATTGATGTTATCTGCAAAACGTGTTCGATATCAGAAAATAGGTTGGGCTGTACACAATCTACGCATGTCTCCTTCCAATTGATAATGACCTTCTGTAGGTTTCGACAAAGAAAGAAAACGCCAGGTTTAGTCACACACTTAAATAATTAACGGTAAAAAGATAACAGAATTTAATTAAGGGCGTTGAAGTATTGGCTTATTTATTTATTTATTTATTTATTAACAGAAACAAACAGTACATTATTTACATTGGTGAAAAAAGTTTACAGTTAATAAGTATATTTCAAGTTAGGTACCTATGATATGTTTCATTGAGGTATCTTGTTTGTATTAAATTTTTACCGGGTGATGTGCGTTGTGGGAGGGTGTGTGTGTGTGTGAGTGTGTGAGTATGTTTGTGGATGTGAGAAGTGGTGATGTATGTATGTATGCGCCTTGAACAATTTACATTACTGACATGATGCTCTTTTTAAATTTGGGAAGTGAATCGGAGAAAATGTCGATATTAGAATTTAGACAAACATTATTTAACATATGAAGAGCACGGTTAATTGGCGAATTAGTTGCTGCATTTGTTTTATAATTAAGCGTGTGGAATAATTCTGTATGGCGTGTACGTCTTAAGGGTATGTTAAAATTAATTAGGGAAAGAAGTTCGGTACAGTCGATGTTATTATTTAAAATTCTGTGTATAAATGTTACATCAGCTATTGTTCTCCTTTGTTGCAAAGTTTGAAATGTGCATCCAAAGATATTGTTGAATTTGAAGGCAAGATATTTTATAAATTTGTGTTGAATGTTTTCTATGCTATCAATATACAGTTTGTACTGCGGGTTCCAAATTGGTGAGGCATATTCCAGTGTACTTCTGACTAATGCAAAATATAACATTACTACTGTACGCGGGTTACTGAATACTTTACTGACACGGAGAACAAAACCAAGCATTTTATATGACCTGTTAACGATTGAGTCGATATGCTTATTAAATATAAGTTTGCTATCAAGGTAAATGCCAAGATCTTTACATTCCTTTATAGAGATAACAGGTTCATTGTGGAGTGAATAAGAGTACTCAATTATATGTTTATTTCTGGTGAATGTCATAGTGTGACATTTGGAAATATTGATATCTAAACAGTTAACTTTGCAATACTTGCAAAGCCTATCTAGGTCACTTTGTAACGCTTCACAGTCAGAGAGAGAATGCACCACTTTGAATATTTTCATGTCATCAGCGTAAAGCAAATATTCGGAATTTTGAAAGCATGATCCAATGTCATTTATATAAATGTTGAACAAGAGCGGACCTAGGTGGGAACCTTGCGGGACACCAGATATTACCTCTATAGACTTTGAGAAGACGCCGTTGATTAATATTACCTGATTGCGATTACTAATGTAAGACTTAATCCATCTAAACAGGTCGCCATGAATACCAAGGAGGATGAGTTTTTTCAAAAGAATTGAGTGAATTACACGGTCAAAGGCTTTAGAGAAGTCTGTATACATAGTATCGACTTGCTCCTTATCGTCCATCTTGCTATGCAAGAAGTTAATGAAAAGGGCAAGGTTGGATGTTGTAGACCTACCTTTCATAAATCCGTGCTGATTCGGCGTAATGATTGTCGAAATAGTAGAGTACAATTGATCAAAAACAATTTTTTCAAGAACTTTACTTAGAATAGGAAGTTGGGAAATTGGACGGTAGTTTTTAACGTCATGCTTATCACCTGTCTTAAAGATTGGTGTGATAACGGCTGATTTCCATTTGAGAGGAAACGATCCTTCTGTCAGTGATTTTTTATAGATGGCGCAAACCGGAACACAGATGTATTTACTGCAGTTGCGTATAAAAATCCCGGGCAGCCTGTCTATTCCTGGTCCTTTGTTGATATCTATGCTTGAGAGATATTTTAAGGTGATTTCTTCATTTATTTTGATTGAAGATATTAATGTGTTGTTAAGAGGATCTACCGTATTATTAGTATCAGGAGTTGGAATTTCATTTGTAAAGACTGTTGAGAAGTAATCAGCAAAAAGGTTTGTAACTTCTTTGCTGTCGTGTGCCGTTGTGGAATGATATGTCATGTGTTCAGGTATAGTGGGAGATTTTCTTTGCGTCTTAACATAAGACCATATTTTTTTAACATTATTTTGAATATTAGATTCCAATTGGGCAATATAGGCTTTATGAGTAAGATTAGAAATCTTCTTCTGTCTTTTGCGGAGTAATGCGAAAGATTGATAATCCAATGGATTCTTGTAGCGTTTCCAGGCACGAAAAAACTTTAATTTTTCTTTCGTTATATTAATTAAAGCCGCCGAATACCATGATGGAAATTTAGTTGATCTGGTTACTTTTTTTGGAACCATGTCATCTATTATGGCATCAATGATTCTATAAAAATGGTGTACCGCAGTATCAACGTCTTGCGCATTCAGTACAGAAGACCAATCACTATTTCTGAGAGCATCATTGACTAAATCATAGTTAACTTTATTAAACAATTTGATTATCTGGGGTTTTAGAACGACAGCAGGGAGGGGAATATTAAGTTCAACTATAATAGATTTATGATGTGCATCTTCGATTACTAATGGAGAGTCGGCAGCGGAGATGTTGACTGTAGTGTTACAAAACACGAGATCTAAAATTCGTCCGTGAGAATTATAAATTGCATTATACTGTGTTAAATTTGAGAACGAAAGGCAACTAAGGAGGGTAGAAGCGCAGAGATCAGTACTACGTGGCTGACACGTAGAGTTCCAGCTCATGTTTGGCATATTGTAATCGCCTAATATTAGAAAAATGTCGTTTGGATATTCAGTAGTTAGATCAGATATGGCAGTTGTATGACTATTGATGATAGAGAAACGCTGCGCATTAGATAACTTAGGACTAACCCCCGGTAAGTAAGAGCAACAAATATGAATGTTAGAAATACGATGTTTCGAATGTCTTAATAACAGTGAGATCCATATATCCTCTGCTTCTGAAGTCCACGATTTTCGTGATCGAACTTTAAAATCTTTTTTTATACCTATAGCAACGCCTCCCCCTTTAGTTTTACCCGTTAGAATAGTGTCTCTGTCATTTCTGTAAACGTTGTACCGGCAATCAAACAACTCATCATCGGATATGCTGTCAACTAACCACGTCTCGCTAATTAAGATTAAGTCAAATTCGTTAATCAGGACATTTTGATAGAATTCTTTGGTTTTGGATCGAAGGCCTCGTGCATTTTGATAAAAAATTACGATAGTGTCATGCATTGTGTAAATGAAAAAATTATTATCCTGTTACGATTTGAAAAAAATATAATAATTATTAAAAATAAAGCATTAGTCGTAAGCTTATTCATAAATAAAATAGATAAGAAATGTGATAAGTCAAGTACCTACTTACCTATTAGTACTTATCGGAAATGTTTCCGCTTTCTAAATAAATATTGATAAGTGTAACTGGATAATTCAGCAACTATTAAGTTAAGTTCTGTTAAGTATTAATTTAGGTTCTATTAAGAACTATTAAATTCCATACAATTACAACATATTACATGAAAACAAAAGGTTGACATTAAAGCTTTTATAGTTGTGAAACAAAGGGGTTGCTTTATCAACCAACAAACAAACAAAAGTAAAAATATATCAGTCGAACACTTCAAAATACTGCAAATAGTCCGGTACAAATAGAGCTTCGATGTTAAATGATGATTAAGAAAAAACCGTTACGAAAATGTGCACGTACTGCTTGTGGATATCGATTATCATTAACATATTCTTCTTTTGACTTGAAAAAGAAATGGCTCCTAAATCGCTAGTTTACAACAAAATACAACGAACGTTTGAACCCTTCACTAAATAACAATCAAATGAAACTAGTCCTTCAGTTTTTAAATACATCTATTTGATCAGATAAAGACAATATGAGCTAAATTCAAAACGAAAATCTGAAAACAGAAAAATATATTAATATTTAATTAAATGAAGACAATATTAGCGAAACTCAATCAAAATCTGAAGACAGAAAAATCAGAAAAAGATATTGGTTCCACTGGGACTCGAACCCTGAACTATCTAGATAGCATTTAGTTCGGGTTGAATCTTGCAATCATATATAAAGATAGCAGCCAATAATATGTGCGTTAAGAAAAATGAAGATAGTGTTAGTAGTTCTTAGTGGAAGTATGATACAGTTAAAAGTGATCGAATTGGAAATGGGTACCATAGCTCAATCGGTAGAGCAGTTGGCCATGAATGCTAAGGTATCTGGGTTTGAGTCCCAGTGGAACCAATATCTTTTTCTGTCTTCAGATTTTGATTGAGTTTCGCTAATATTGTCTTCATTTAATTAAATATTATAATTTGAGTTTTTACTCATAAAAGTTAAAAATAAAAAGAAAAATATATTGTCACCAGAGAGGTCAATATATTTTTCTCTTCAAGCACCTCTAGTGCCAATATCTTACTCTGATTTTTCTGTTTCCAGATTTTCGATTGAGTTTCGCTAATATTGTCTGCATTTAATTAAATATTACATTTAGAGGTTTTACTGATAAAATAAAAAATAAAAACATCTATTTGAATTTCGATAATGTTTACTTGAATGAATGAAGGCTTGGAACAGGAAATTAATCTACTTCCCGACATCCGTCGAGCTTGAATTTGGCAGATAAACTCTGGTAAAGCTACAATTTAAAAAAAATAACCTTTTGAGAATTATATGCAATATATTGTTATATCTCTAGGTTGTATCTCGTCTCAATAGCTCATAGCGTTGATCGATTATATAAGCGGCTAAAATACGACCAACATTGTGTAGTTTATATTTTTTTAAATACAAGATAAAGGAAATAAAATGGATATTGAAGAAAACGGTGCCTTGTACCTGTGAGAGGACTGTCAATGGAGCTAACAAGGAATTTCCCACAGCTGCTGGGCAGACAATAGAGGCGATGACTCACAATGCTGCAAGCTACATACTCCATACATCCATACACGATCGGAACGCGGCCAGCCCCATACACAATTCGCGAATTCCTCGCCTTCATCAACCGGCTGAGAATACTCGCTCGGAATGCGCCAGAAAAAACAACACAATCGGAAACTAACAATCTGCTCTGAATTCTGAACCCAAAAACCTGAATAAGGTCACGAGATGATCGTAATCTGCAATGGGCGAGATTACAAAACAATTTAGATAATATGGTGTTTTCACAAAATAATAACTTTTAAATGTAGGCCGTGCAACCTTCATACCGATACCAAAAGTGGAGAAACGCAAGGTGGCTTCAAGGGGTCAAATACAATATTAAAAAGAGCAATACTTTTTTACATGAATGCACAAGTCATTGAAATTTTACGAGCCAATGAAAATATGACATCATCCGTTTAGGGACTGACTGAAGAAAAGGAGAGAGTGAACGTAAATGACTATTTTTTAGATATGATCTCTGATCTAAACAGCCTTTCTACAGTGTTAATTTCAAGCGACCTCCCAGGTAAGTATGGTCCTGTATTCATTCATTTTTAGGCAGCATGGGCGTTCATTGGTCAAAATATGTGCATAGGTATATTTTCGAATTGGTGATCGATGAACCGGTGTATGCAGTTTTTAGCCATAAGTTGTTTTTAATTGTTTTTCTAGCTTTTAGTTTTCTAGATTTTAGGCATGTATGTTAAGTTTGTACAGCGCCCTTGAGGTGATTTTTCACAAAAAACGGCGCTATATAAATCGTCTATATTATTATTATTATTTCAGGTAACGTTTTCATTTCGCACTCGTTAAGTTATGAACCTCCATCCTCTGGGTATAGATCCAAGGAGCTTTCTTACTTACTGCTGCGGAAGTCCATGCTTTTATTGTTAATCATAAAAACTTCTACCCGTGTTTATTAAAATAGGCAGGTATGTGGAGAGTAAGAAAAAACAAGGCTAGATGCGCCAGAATTCAAGTAATTTTTATCAAAATATTTTGTCCACGCCTTTTCAAGATCGCTTGATACTTGCTTTTGAAGACTTTAACTACACTCTTTGAGCATACACTATATTCCAAAGAATCACAACAACTTGCCGTGTTGTCTATTAGTCGTTTTGCAATATAATGTATGGGCCTCTGCGGCATTTCATTTCCCACAGAAAACGATGTTCGATGTTCAATGGGCGAGGAATTAGTTGGCAGTTTGACCCACTATTGGGCCCGCTGTGCGATGTGGAGCCGGAACGCGGTCAAAGCAGATCTCTTGCCGGGAGCGACACAAGACAGAAACATACAACACGAGAGGAAAAATACGCTGAACGCGTGTTTGTTGATAAAGACGTCGCAGACACATGTGCAGAGAAGATCAAAACAAGAAAATCAGAAGGGCAACTATAAAACAACTTGAATAGGTCGGAGAAAGGTGAGTTAGGACACCTGTGATGAATTTACAAAACAGTGAAAAAAGAAATAGGAACTATAACGGATAAAAAGTATAAAATATTAATAAAGAATAATAAAAGGGGTGGGCAGTAATCTTGTAACCCCATACTAATCCGTCTTGGTACAGACTGATTGCTTCCCCACATGCATGCATACTTTTCTGTTATTCCGACCCTTGAAACCATGCGAATCAAATATTAAATTGATTGTGCTGTGATTTCTTGGGGCGGCCATCGTACTTAACACTTATATAGCATATCCTCTCTGCGTGTTTTAAATATCAATAAAGTATCCCAGTTTTACGCCTAATTTTGTGTTATCAAAACTGCTAGCTACACCTTTATCGCCAAATTTTGTTTAGAGACGACTGTATCCAGTGCTCCAAATACAGAATTGAAATTGTAAAGGCCAATAATGACAAGAGCAAACTGAAGAGAAATAAACTAACCACAACCCTACTCCCTCGGCATGACTGTTGAATGCAGTCTTCTGGACGTTCATCTCTCGGAGTGGCTGTCTACTAGCGACCCCACCACATGTGTGCCCGTTGCCTGTTGAGTCGGATGAGTGCAAGTTGCATCTGCAGAGACATCTGCATTTGTTGAGGTAGCGCGTGTATCGCGGTCAGCAGGGTGAAAGCGGCGCCAATCCGGGCCAGGGCACAAGGCGCGAGCACTTCTGCCCCGGGGTAAATAATGCAAGCGATCGCCCTCTTCGCAGTACGAATATCGTGGCCAGCGTGCCGGATTCGATCCAGCGACGGGCGACGATTGGAACATTGTATTTATGTGTTCATTCATAGAGTTCAGCATTCCGGACCATAAACAATTTACAAAAATTTTGTCCAAGAATGTTACCTCAACGGCAGCTTGCCTGCAAGCTCCACGAATTAATTACATATTTGTTCTCACAAGTGTTTATTAGTTGTTTTGGTGTTTGATTCGTACAACTAATTTAATTTAAAAAAATTAAATCAATTTTTTTTTTTTTTTTTTTAATTCCTTTATTTTTCCCATATTTTACAATTTATATTTACATATTTGAAAATCATAACAATAATGTGGGAACCCACTAAGGCGTAGCCTGTGCGTGGGTAATATATTTAAAAAAAGTTTTTTTTTTTAGTACCTAGAAAAAAACAAACAGGGGTATATAAAGCAAAAACAAAAATTGTTTAAAACATTTTGTACAAAAAGTGTATACAATAGTGTACGGTTAAATAAGTGTAAGTGTAATTAATGATATACATTGTAATAATAGGTGTAAAGTTTGTGAGAAAAGTGATATAAAACTAAATAAATAGAGTTTTTAGAAACGTAAAGTGAAATAAAACTAAATAAATAGAGTTTTTACATCTGTATGGTTTAGCCATAATTTTAACTCTTTTACGAAATGCGGAAGTTTTGTTGCAACTTGAATATGTTTTGGTAAACTATTGAAGGTACGAGGTCCAATAAAACTACTGTGAGTTTGCATTTGTTTTGTGTGTGTTTGGGGGGTATAGAATACATTATTATTTCTAATGTTGGTTCTGTTTACATTTTTTTCGAATTTGTTTACGTTTTTAAAGATATATTTCATAGTTTGTAGTATAAATAGTTTACGGAGACTGAATAGTTTAGATTCTTTGTATAAAGCATCTGTCGAAAATGTTTTAATTCTATTATACATAACTTTGATAATATAATTTTGAGTTGTTTGTAAAGGTTTTATAAAAGTATCAAGGGCACCACCCCATCCTATTATTCCATACATGAGTGAAGATTGCACCATAGAATAATAAATCATTTTCAATTTGTCAATATTCAATACTTCTTTGAGTCTGTAAAATATGTATGTAAGATATCTCAATTTAGAAACGGTATTATTTATTTGTGAATGCCAATTTAAATTTGTATCAATACATATACCCAAATATTTTATCTTTTCAACTTTTACAATTTCAGAGCAAGATGAGCATATTACTTGATTACAGTTAGTATTATGAATTCTAATTTTAAGGTTATTGGGGGGTTTGTTTTTACTGTTTTTATAAAAAGGTAGGTAAAATGTTTTATTGTTGTTTAGGAAGAGTCTATTACTATTTAGCCATGATGAGACATGTGCAATACATTTTGATGCATTTAAATAAGTTTCAAGCCAGGATTTTCCGTTTACAATTATTACTGTATCATCAGCATAAGATACAATATCACCAGGGATTACAAGATTACATAAATCATTTATATATATTAAAAACAGGATTGGGCCAAGCACAGTACCCTGTGGTACTCCATTTTTTATCCTCGTTTCAGTACTATAAAAATTCCCTATTTTTGTTTTTTGTTTTCTGTCTTTGAGATAGTTTGTGAGAATTTTTAGTGTATCTTTTTTGAAACCTATTCGATTAATTTTTTTTATAAGTATATTGTGGTTAACCGTATCAAAAGCTTTTCTTAAATCTAAAAATAAAGCTAGGCATTTTTTATTTTTATCAACAGATGTGTACAATTTTTTTGTCAAATCGAATATTGCATCTTCAGTGCTTAGGTTACTTCTGAAACCATATTGATTTTGGGACAGAATTTTGTTTTGTTCTAGGTGATTCATTACTCTATTTTTGATACATTTTTCAAATATTTTTGAGAGGTTTGAAACTAAGGAAATAGGTCGATAATTGTCTAATATGTGCGTTTCTCCTGATTTGTGAATTGGAATGATGGTGGAGATTTTAAATTGTTCAGGGAAATGTCCCTCTTTTAGTGATATATTAAAAATATGTAGCAATGGAATTAAAATATTATGTTTTATTTTTTTTAGTGTGTTACCCGATAAACCATCAATTCCTGTAGAATTTGTTGACTTTAGACTATCAATGTGTTTTACAATTTCGTTTATCGTGATAGGTGAAAAATATTCTAAGGAATTTATTGAATCGTAAGTTGAGAGTAAATGCAAAGATGAGTCTACGGGTGTTGTACTATCAATTTTACTAGAAGATTCAAGTACTTGATCTACTACATTTGTGAAGAAGTTGTTAAAGTTTTCTGCAATGGCCGATTTGTCAGTTATACTATTGTTATTTATTTTAATCTCTTTCACATCAGTTGATGCCATTTTTTTTTTGTTCATTATTTCATTAATAATATTCCACGTTTTTTTGGTATCATTTTTTGCGTTATCAATTTGTTCACAATAGTATTTCTTTTTACAACTTCTTATTAACCTATTTAGTAAGTTTCTATACATCAAATACTTTGTTTTCATAAAAGACATTATTCTTACGTTATTTTTTTGACAGGTTTTTTCATAATTTAACATTTCTCTGTAAAGTTTATCTCTGTGTTTAATGGAGACTATTAGTCCTACAGTAATCCAAGGTTTGATTTTTTTATATTTTCGCTTATTAATAACAATTTTGTATGTGCTTTTCGATATATAATCTTGTAGAGTTTTATAAAACAATTCTAATGCTGAATGTGGGTTAGCTGTCGATCGTACATTGTCCCATTTTTCTGAATGGAGTAGATTGTTTAATGTGTCGTAGTTAATATTATTTTTTTCTAGATTACCAGAGTTTTCTTTTAAATTAGTGGTTAAGAGGTTGTGTCCATAAAATGTTGGGTAGTGGTCAGTAATGTTTGTATGTAGAGTTGAAGATGTAGTTTTGACGTGTTTGTGTGTTTTTACAAATATATGATCTAGAGTCGTGGAGTTATTCAAATTTTCTCTTGTTGGAGAGTTTATGTATGACTGATATCCTGCATATGATAAACAATCTAAGTATTCATTTATACAGTTTGTTCTTTTGTTATTTTCATTAATGTTTATATTGATATCTCCAGATAATATTGAAAAATTGAAATTTTTTCTGTTAGCCGTTTTAAAAAATGAATTTAGTTCGTTAGTGAAAAGTGATTCATTTAAGGAAGGAGATCTATATATAGCTAATATCAGATAATTACAATTATTGTGCTTGAATGTTACTTCAATTGCATTAGCTGTTTTAAAATCTAAAATTTTGAAGGTAGTTTTCTTAAGACAATTTTTCACAAATACGGTGATACCATCGTGCCCAGTATGTTTGCATTCAGATGAGATGGTGACATATCCTGGAAGGTTATAGGGGATTACCTCTTTCATCTGTGTTTCTGTTAAAATAACAATACTCGGAGAAAAATCTAGACTTTCGAGAAGTACACAGAGTTCATCAAAATGTTTTCTTAAGCTACGTATGTTCATATTAAGAACTGAAAAGTTTATATCTTTAAAGTGATTATTTAGTTCATTAGTATCATTACAAATATAATTTTCATACAAAAAATTTTCGTCTGACATGTTGAAAAGAAAAAATTTACACATGCAAAGTGGTTACTTGATCCTCTATTCTTCGGGAATGTCTGCCGGCTGTCTTATTTGGATGATTGGGGTTAATTCATCTTTTCTCATCATAATGTGTCCATTTTTAGCCCAAATAAATTTGTAACCAAGTCTTGATGATTTTGCCAGGAACAGTAGGTGTTTATTTTGTGGTGTCAGTTGTTCATTAATGTATACTTTGTTATCTTCTGGAAAGTTAAAGTTTTTTGTGGACAAAAAACCGTATTTTCTTTTTTTGTCGATGATTTGGTCTCTGATTTCTTTATTTTGAAATGATACAACAATGGCTGGGTATTTGTTTAAAGGATTTCTATTTTTGATTCGGTAAATATTGGTTATTTTTGAAGATTCTGTTTCGCCTTTAATAGTTTCCATTATGTTATTCACTATTTTTGTTATGTTTTCATTATCTTTAAATGGGACTCCCTGTATTTCGATGTTATTTTGTTTGTGAAGTTGTTCTAGTTTGTTAATTTGCATTTTTATTTCCTTGTTTTCCGATTGCAGCTGTTTAATCAATATGTCTTTGTTTTTATTTTTTTCTTCGAATTCATCAATTTTGTTACTACAGAATTCAACTGATTTTGTAAGTTCTCTGAGTTCATTCTTGATCTGTTCTCTGAAAGATTTCATTAATTGTTCCGATAAATCTTCGAATTTTTTTTCCAGGAATTTTAACATCTTATTTGTATTATAGTCTTCTTCAGATTCGCTAGATGCTGCTTTTTTTGTGGCTCTCTTTTGTTTATTCATATTAATGTTTTTGATGTTCTGCAATAGATGGTGTTATAATATAGTCTGAGGGTAAGTCTTGCGCTTCTACTAATTTAAAAAAAAAAAAGTTGGTTTTAGTGAGGATCGAACCTCGTTCCTACGGACCTATGGCTCAGATGGTCAATGTCCGCGACGCTAACCACTAGACCAATCCGGTAGGTATCGGGAGCGAGGTAATATCGCTATATTAAAGGTAATATTGCTATCAAGTGTCAGTTGCAGTTTACAGTTGGTACTTAGATGCGACAATATTCCCACAAATTACTTCACAGTTTTTAATTCACTTTCGATTAGTAATTCTTGACCGTTTCAAATGTTTAAAGTGGTAGATAGTTCACTACTGTTGCACAGTTATACAAAAATCAATATCTTTTTGAATAATACGATTTAAAAACGTTGAAATTAGATAATTTTTGCAGAGTGAAATTTGACGTGCACACTGTTTGATGTAGGTACTCTATATGTCTAATTAATAGTGTTATTATCAAGCTCTGCAAGCATATTAGTTTTGTTTATTATAGAGACAGCTGTTACGGCTTACAAGGCCATTTTGAAACTGGTCAGTTAACTGAATTTGACAATGTTATCATATTTTCGCTGTACGTGTAGGCACCTCTCATAATTTATAAGTCTGGGTCATTTCTTAGTTTTCCGTACTTAACCACCACACATATTATTACTGGAGGAATTCATATAATAAACAATATTTTCGGTAAACATTGTGCTGTGACTCTACCAGTGGGTTTTTGTGTTCACTTTCTCCTGGATTATTCATAATAATACCAGATAAGACATTTTTATCGTTGGATAGCCCTCGGACCCAAATAACAGTCTCAAATTATAAATCTTGTGAAAAACATCTTTATTTTAATCAGAAATTCCACCTTGATTCATTACCGAATACCTATCTTTACAACTTGAGTTGCTTGATTATTTGATGTCAGTTTAATAAGCTGATTATTTGGAAACGGAAATAATAAAAAACCGATAATAATTCTGACTAAAGGTGGATAGGTGCCTCTTCCGAAGAATCTTTTAAATAATTAAAATCCATAATATTAACACTAGTGTTGATAATGTTGATGACCGTACGGTAAAAACCAGTTACCGCACCGATATCATTTCAAAAGATTCAATATATTTTTTATTTTAATCAGATCTGCCAACATTCGAACGGAAAAAAGGTGTCATACCCACAACATAATGCGGCAATCGACTGTTTCAAGTTTGCTGGGAACCGAGGCTGGCGGTCCCTTATCGCGTTCTGGTACTAACACCGATGTAAGGCAGTGAGGCGTGGGGCTGAGTGAGAAATAACGAAAGTAGACTGAAAGTCGTATACGACGGTATAACGAATGAGGGCACTCGAAAAGAACGAAAGGTTGATGCAAGATAAGAGATGTGCAACATTCCATCATCTCTGCCTACCCCTATGGAGAAATGGCAGGATAGTTTAATAAGTAAGTTATTTAGAGCTGCACATAGTTAAAATAAATTAACATTTACACGAGGAAATAATTTGTTTAACAGAGAGCCTGGGGGTTTGGACCGTAAAAGGACAGACTGTAATAGCCGGTAGATTGAGTTCCCCGCACAAAGCTGCACCAATCATGATACCACCATCGTGCAACAATAAATCGCATTAACAGTGTTCAATTCTTCTGGCATCTAGCTACAGATCTGACGATGGATGCCATTCAAAATCGCACTGGGAAAGAACTGATATAAATTGGATGAAATATCTTCAGAAGTGGCTGCACGCCACTCTCGTCGATAAAGATTGATTTGCCAAATTGTTCATTAATTTAGAAATGCATTTTTGCATCGTTATAAAAAAACACTTATTTTTTGACGAAGTCAATTTTATTAAAATAGTTAATGCTTTTCCAAAAGATTAAACAAAAAAAAATTATATTTAGAAATAAAAGTCGCTGGCTGTGAGGTCCCAGATTCGTAAGGTTAACTAAACTAATAAGGGGGCATACATTAATTACGTGAGCTCAAAAGGGGAGGGGGGGGGGGGGGATCCAGCAAGATCTCACGTTACTTGAAAAGAATATACGAAGTGGCCCAAATTTATCTCACCAAGGGGGGAGGAGGGTCTAGATTGGAAGAAAAACTGCTCACGTAATTAATGTAAGCCCACTAAGGGTCAAGAATGAAATATTAAAAAAAAAACCAACTAAATTTGCTCTATTAGTAAAAACACAACCACCTATATATTATTTGTAAAACAGTATTTTGATATTACTTTAAAGAAAGTAAGGGAATTAACTTATAAAGTTATTAAGATTTTAAAGATTAGATTGAATCAGATATAATAAGGCACACCAGGCCCCCTAGGACAGTCGATCGATAAGGATTGATAGGATAACTTTCGGTAACTTCTCACCGATCCCTATCACGACTGCAGATCGCCAATGAATAAGTAACAAGTCACAATGACTAAGAGTTCCAAATATATTCGACGTTAACCTTTGTTTGTACGTTAGCGATCTGCAATTGTACTAGGGAACGATGAGAATTTACCGAAAGTTATCACATCGATCCTAAGCGATCGACCGTGCTAGGGGGCCAGACAAACGTAAAGAATATCTACATTGAACTGTTGGTATTACAAAAACAAAAATATATACAAAGCATAAAATTAAAAAAAAAAAAATGATCCTCAACATTAATTGACCGCTTACTTATTTAATACTAGCTGGGTTACCCGGCTTCGCTCAGGACAATAAGATAGTGTTCTGTAATGTTGCACAATGATTTTCCCGATTCCCTATTCCTGATCATTCCACGACATACTCCGCCACTCCTTCCACAACTTTCTACAGCTCTATGGAACCTTCTAGAACTTCCCGGAAGACTGTTCTAGAAATTTCAAGAGGGCGAAACTTTCAGCCCTTATATCTTTAAAAGCACGCCCTTTAGGTAAGAACGGATACCCTTATTCCCTAGGGGGGATAGAGATCTACCACACCATATAACTCCAAGTTTTTGCGAGCTGCACGTTTTTTTGGACTTTCTTTTATAATATATGCCATATTCAAATAAATAAAATGTTACTCCTTACATGTCCTTTCCCGTGTGTTCCCCTCCAGCGTTCCACTTCCACCTTCCCCACCACCGCTCTCCCGCTCCCCCGTCCCGCCAACCCCCCTGGCACCGCATTTCTTGACTCCTCTCCCGCCCGGCCCGTAGCCGAAACTTTTTTCTAATACTAACAATTTTAAACTCGTGATATCTTTCTAATTAAATATCCGAATTGAAAAATTCAAAAAGTTAAATAAAGGTATTGAAGCTGTCTTGAATATGAAGTAATTTATTTTGATAAGGATTAAAATCAAGATACAAATAAAGAGCCTTTTCAAGCGGCGACATTTAAATTAAATTTTTAAAATAAAAGAATACTTATTGTGGCATAACCATATTTTTTTGTAAATAATGATGTGTTCTATAAAGTCGTAGTACATTATTTTATTCTATCATCAATAGTTTTCGCAGCGCACGCGATTTAAAGAATATTTTAGGTAATTTTTTTACACCCTGAGTTACATTATTGAAGTTTTAGTAGGGAAGCCTATTTTTTTTAAATATAATATGGCCTATGTCACCCAGGGATAGTGTAGCTTCCCAACAGCGAAAGAATTTTTCAAATCGGTTCGGTAGTTTCGGAGCCTATTCGATGCAAACAAACACACACACAAACAAACAAATAAATATTACCTCTTTATATAATGTAGTAGAGTATGTAATACGTAACAAAGTAATTAAAAAGTATCAACAAAGTAAAAAAAAAAAACTTAGTTGTAATCCAGTAATTATATTATGTTATATATTTATTTGTACAGCGCCCCTGAGGTGATTTTTCACGAAAACGGCGCTACATAAATTAGCCAAATATTATTATTATTAACTTACGTTTAATCCAAATATTTCGTAGATGAAACTAAACGCACAAAAAATCTCATCTAATTACTTTCCTATGGAATACAACTTAGGAAATGTCAGTGGTCCAACCAATAAATTATTTCTTAATGAATTTAGAACAACGCAGTAAAAGCTTCGGGCCTGCTGTACCTAACATAAATTATTGGAATACAGCTGTCACGAGTTCTGGTGCTCCCATTTTTGTAGATCATTTAAAATTATAATTTTCAGAAAAGCATAAAAAGCAGTTAATAAGGGGTGTTTTGGATTACGAAGCTACGCAGGCAAAAAACTAAATAAATAAAAATATATATATCTACCTTACGAGTAACAACCTTATTTTTTTAAAGAAAGATATACATTCACGGGTTACGATGTTACGAATAACCTGACAATATTTTAAAATCTCCTACTATCACCACAGTGAGCGTAAAATGTTGCTCGTGTCGTGATGGAGGACCAAGCCAGCCAAAGAATTGGGTGGGACCCAAACGTGATGCCAACTCGGCCATTGACCGGTCCTATTGGTGTACGTTCATGTGTTGTGATAAAACTGATAACTTTAATATTATGTTAATATTATTATGTCTTTTTTTCAATTTCTATGAACTTACTATGTTTTATATTTTATTTTTATTATTTCTATTATTTCACTAGTAGCATCTCCACCTACTAACGACTACTTGATTTACGTATGCTGTAACAATTTTTAATGGGAGTGTTAATAATATCTATGCACATCCCGATGACAATTTCATATGTAATAATTATTAACACTCTGTAAATATTTCAAACAATAAATAAATAAATATGAAAACGGCAAATTTATTAATTAAAATGGTTTAGTGGCGTCTGCTGCAAACGATGTAAGTACGCCGTTATTAGCAAAGCGATTTATCAGTAATCAAATACATAAGTAACAGTGTGATAATAAGAAAGGATTTGAAATTAACTTCCACTTATTATATAAAATTGCAGAAAATTTGTTGAAATTGTTGTCGGGACGATTTTTAAGGATCTTTGATAAAAAGGTAAATCCAACGAAGGAACCTTTGCGAAAGGAATCAATTGTTTTCATTATTGAACTGCATGCTAAAAGCGTCTGGGTGTAAAATAATATATGGTAACATCATTATCTAGTACGTTACCTGCGGTTTATGTTTTTATCTGAGTGTGTTGTTGAGTGTGTTATCTCGTGTTGAAGTCGGTTCGCCAAACAAACGCGTTAATTTCCAGAGGAACACGTGACTCACACACCACAAGGCGTCCGTCGTGTTACACTTAATATTTACATTGTGCCTAGACTGCTAATAATGTGCTGGAAAAGGTGTGAATAGATGTGGTGGGTAACACAGTAACAACATATAAAAATGACCTTGAACGAAGACACCCGAGCGGATCTGTTGTATATCGATGCTTTTTCTTATTAACCCGGCGTCATGGGGTTGGAAATTTGTTACACGGACGTGGGAGTTGGGTCATAATGACCCACTAATTCAACACCAGATAAGTATTTCATTACATTTAGAGAAAAGGTAGAAAATTTGGCTTTTAGCCATATTGCACTTTATTATGGAAATACAATATGATATTAATTATATCGATAAAAATATTATTATTATTTATTGTTTTAACCAATAAACACACTACTTTACAAAAGTTAACAAAATTATCTTCCTCAGTGGTATTCAACCTTTTCGAGCGGCGTACCTCTTGACTCTTACTACAAATTTGTCGTTCCCCGTACCCTCTATCTATGTTTGTACAAGTGTAATGAAAGTGGTGACATGATTTTAACAATGAAGTCAATCAAGAGTGTAACACGACTTCAGGCATTTTTAACCAGTGATTCTACATGCGTGGCACGTTATTGCGTACCCCCAATTTGGCTTCGCGTACCCCCAGGGGTACGAATACCACAGGGAGTGGAAGATACTCCCTTTATCGCCCTGGTGTAAGACCACTATTCAGAATTGAAACGTTTCTTGAAATGGCATTAGCCGTGTTTGGTGACCAGATCTGAATAGCCAGGTACTTCCCATCTTCTTCCTCTTCCCTATTTCTTTCCCCTCCCACCACCCTCAGCCTCACAACATACCTCAATTGGGGATGCCATAGTCTCACTGGCTTCAGACGGGAGCAGTTGGGACTCTTGTGCGGTATTCATATAAAAAAAGGTAGAAAACCACTGCTCTAGCTTAATCATACTGAACACTTATTTTTTAGCATTCTTTTAGTTTAAATGGCACTTTTAGGAACTTAACAAGCTAATCTTTAAAAGTTAATTCGAATCATCATAATGAATGCAGTCGGCGCAAAAAGGTATTACGGGGAAGGATGATATTTACCTTTTCCAGCTTTAGGCACGTGTAAGTCGCAAAGCGATCGCCGTCTGACTGTTCTTTAATTTAAAAAAACGTGTAAAGAAAGTCAACATCTCCAGCTACTGAGAAGATCGGCAACGTTGCACACGTAGTTATAAAACCACAAGCAATTTAAAACATGGCGGGTCATTTTGACCCATCCCCATGACGCCGGGTTAAGCGGAACTTCCACCACAAAACATCATGTGAAGATCCATAGAAACATCGTGTCAGATTTACTATGTTAATCGAATGAAAATAAACATACGTCAAGTTGTGACACAACAGCAACAGACTAACCTAATAAGAAGTGTGCCACCCCACGGGGTACACGTGAGCACAGTGAGCAGCAATGAGCTCCGAATGCAGTCGCTACATCAATTCTCATAACGAATATGCTCCACTTCCTCGAAGTAACACAGATATGGAAAAACGGCCGCAATTGAGAAATGGCACTCAACAGCAGCACATCAAGCTGTCGGAGAAGAATAAAAAGGTACTACCACCAGTCTTGATGACAGAACCGGCTATCACTGCGATGAAAACGAAATGTGATTTGAGCGACATGGAGATGACTATGACATGAAAGTGATTAATTTGACATTTATATGAAGTGGTTGTAATTTGATTGGAAGACTTGATTCCCTTTTTGCCTTGGTGGGGACAAGCGTAAGCACCACGTGGGTCTGACGACGGCCTTCGTTCCAATCTCCGCGCCACGTGACCCCATCTCCAGTGTGTATCCGCGCATGTGTTTAAAACAATCGACAAGTAAGCGCTGGCGCCACGCACATCGCTTTACTATCCCCACAGAACGTGTCTAGGTACTAGGTATATCCACCTACCGTCTGGGCTCCCAGGATCTGCCCATATAAGCGTGCCGAGTGTCGACTGCCGCGATCAAAGTACTCGTAGATACAAAGTATACGCAAAGCTATTCTCATCATTGAGCCAATTGGTTTGTCAATCAGCCGGATAACATAGTGGCACAATACCGCTGGGTTCATTGTTTGACTTTAAAACGTCCAACAGTTAATACACTATGCACTTCATTAAACATAGGCTTGCAGACCTTTCACTAATGGTGCAATATTTCAATCTTGAAGGTGTCTATTTATCTGGCCTTTTGAATGCAATGAAAATAGCAAAAACAACAAAAAATTGCAATGCACCTGAAAAACTATCTATTTCCTGAAAGTTTTCCAGGGTTTAAGTTTTTATTTTGTGATTTTACAATAAAACGCGGAATATTAAGTGAGTTATTGTTATTATATACCATTCTGAATCAATAGACAAAATAATAACAAAAATTAAACGCGCTCTTTATTATTATTTTTTAATGTTAATACAGCACAAGAATCCCAACTACTCTCGTCTAAAGCCAGTGAAACAACACCATCCCCATTGGAGATGAGTTGTGAGGCCGAAAATAGTGTGAAAGAGAGAGAGATGGGAAAGTACATTGCTATTCAGATCTGGTCACCAAACACGGTTTTTTAAAATGTGAATACTTCACAAGAGCACAACCGCTCCCGTCCGGAGACTATGGTATTTTGTGAGGCTGAAGGTAGTGGAAGGGGGGAGGAGATGGGGAAGAGGAAGTACCCGGCTATTCAGATCTGGTCACCAAACACGGCTAAAGTTATTTCAAGCAACGTTTCAATTCTGAATGGCGACATCATCCGCTCTGGAATGCGCCGCAAATACACTTGTATATTATTTGTAATTAATAAATTGTGAAATAACACAAATCAATCAAAAAAAATCAGAGTGCAATTCACACAAGGTAGAAGTGAAACCTTCAGAAAACTAAATTAGACAAGAGTGGGGAGGCTACGAAGCATCGCACAAAGAGGAGACCGATTATAGTATCTCATTCTCTCGTAGGATAAATCCTATTGATGTATGTGTTTGTCTCTTTTTAGTGTCCATATTTTTTGTTTCATCGAGTTTCAAATCACAGCGGTGATATAGAAATTTTCATTTCATTAAAATTTACTTACGCATGTCGGAATTCGAACCCGCGACCTTCGGATTGCTGGTCTAGGGCCTTACCCTTCGACCACGGAGGCCGTCATAAATATCAATAACAGTCAAGAATAACAATTTTCCATAATTAATTTCCCGTCAACTGGCATCACGTGCGGAAGAGTATACAATACTAACTTGTGTGTTCGGACTGTTTACAAAACACGAACGAAGAATGAAGGAAAACAAATCTTCAAGAGTGAATGAGTACATTAATCAAATCTTCTGTAATTCATAAATCAACACTCGGTTTGCAAACAACATGACAAATCAATGACACGGTGCCAATCAAAAGACGAGGAGTGCGAATCAAGATAACATGAACGTAGAATAAATACATAATAAAAATAACCGATATATAATTTAAATAACAAAATTAGGGTTTCATGTAGATACCTATGTATTAATATGTTGATGGTTTCATAATATGTTACCTCAGGCCTCGGTAATATTCTGTCAAAAGATCAAAATATTTCCGCTGTGCAAAAAAAACAAATAAATCGAGCATTTCTGAACGTATACGAAAACTAAAAACTGTTTTTGGAAGGTGATGAAATACACTTTTAATTTGTATTATCATAATCATTATCTTTAATATATATAAAACAAAGTCGGGTTAGTTACACTATTTATAACTCGAGAACGGCCGGGCCGATTTTGATGATCTTTGATTTGTTGGATTTGTCTCCTCCCCGGATAGGATAATAACTATAAAAACATCACAAAAAATAACGAAAAATATAGTTATTAAGAAAATTCGTTTCCCCATACATTTTGTATGAAACGATTTATATTTTGAAAGTGCTGTGGGCATTTTGTGATAAGTACATATAATATTGAACTGTGCGTGAATTCCAAAAATTCTAAAAAGTCGCTAATTATTTTGCATTTATTTTTTCAAACAAGCCTCTCTTTCTTACACACTAAATGTCAATAGCCGAAAATGAGACAAACAGTGAACGTATATGTGTCCACCCATCCAATGGAAAGATACAATAATTAAAATAAAAAACCCTCACACGTATAAAGAAAATGAAAAGCAATTTTTTTTACATCAGCTCACACATGAGGCAAGAAGAAAATTACTTTCCTCAGGACCTATGTCATCTTAGGGGATGCTGTGTGGAGGGTCTTTTTAAGTAAGGGAAGGATAGGAAGTTCTGGGAAGGAAAAAGGTATGAGGGGTGGGTAGGAATCTGGGGTCAGTGTGTACGGGAGTGACGGACGTATGAATTCATGCCTCCAAGTGCGGTGCAAGGCGATGGGTTGAGACATCACCCCATGAACCCGGGCACCCCTGCTAAATCACCAAACGTAGCGAACCACTTGGGGTGACCTATGGGTGACGTATGACAGAGGTGTTGTTTACCCAATAAATAGTTCTCGGGGCGACGGCACCCGTACCCAAAATTCCCGTAAGTAAGTGAAAAAGTAAGAAAATCACCAAAAATATAAATCCGTACACAACGCCATCTCTGATACCGACAAACAAAACACGGACAGTTGCGCATCGATGATTGTTTCATTGTGTAATTTTTAATTTAATAAAAAAACTTAATTTAATTCAACAGTTACTGATTCTGAGGTGGTACGAAGTTTTCCCGGGTCAGCTAGTTAGAAATAAAGGTGTAATTTTTTAAGTATTCAAATATTTAATTCATACATAACAAAGTTATAAAAATGATTCATCTCACGTTTTTACGAACTAAAAAAACGCATATATGTATATTGTATATTTTATTAGACAAATGTATTATTAACGTTATCACTTTACTCTTTTTCCATAAAGATGTACATTTTAATTATTTTGTGAAGATTTGTAAACAATTTGTAAATTTGATTATAAAGCATGGTGTTTTCTCTTTCTAACACCGTTTAAAACATATTTCTCACTATTTTAGTAAGAGGGAAACAATGAGAAAAAAAACTAAGAGACCTGTACGATTTGTTTCCAAAAGCGAAAAAATGCCCGATGGGTTAATAAAGATATATATATAATTGACACGAAAATTAGAAACAATCGAGAATATTCAAACATAGATACCTAAAATCTACACGGTGTTCGTCACCAAGTTCAGTCGCATTAGGTAAGTTGTACAGAAAATATGGAATTTGTAGAATCAATAATTCAGAAAACTTAATTTACGAGTGTACTACCGGGGAGAAGCCCTTGAAAAATAGCAATAAGTGTATGTTTGATGTTGATGTTAAAAAACCGGTAAAGGAAATATTAAATCTTATGATAGTAACAACAATCTATTTCATCTTATTGCGGAGGCTATTAAGGCCGCTTAAACGGTTAAAAAAATAACCACCGCCGCCGAATGAAACATAATCCAAACGTCTTGGAGTGTAAATATTTATGATAATGTGTGAAAAATCCTTCAACTGTAGAAGATATCAGATGGAATGAAACACATGGCGCCACAACTATGGCGGAGAGAACTGACCCAGCATCTCCTACGGGTCCAGCGGCCGGTGGCCATGGAATCGACCGCACCATCCTTGCGGTCCGAGATACGTCTCCAGTCGTATGAACACGGTGAACAGATCGCAACAGATAAACAAACAGTAGGTACATAAAAAAATAAATTATTAATAATAATAATATTTGTCCAATTTGATAAAAGGTCCTGGACAAAAACACCAGTGACATCTTGCATGAATTGCTTAAAGCCAAATCTAGGATGAGGGAAAATTGTCTGGCAGCTCTTTTTTTGAAATTTTTGTATGCAAGGTGGTATTTAATGAACTATTTATATATTATTTTTGTACCGTTAATGCAATTTTAACGGCTAATTTTTTGGGTATTTGAAGAGACAAGGAATTGGAAAAGTCGTTAAAAAATTTAAGTAGGTTTTGACACTTTTCATACATCTTCCCCCTCACCCCGCGACCCCGCGGGCTTAAATGTTTCTCGAATAGTTCCGTCCAGGGCTTTTTATTCGGTCCATGGATTTTGCATGAATGACATTGAAGACAAATTTAGGGTGATGGAAAATTGTCTGACAGCCATCAACTATGACAAACTTTTGAAGTGATTTATATAAGTCTAGTGGCATAAAATGTTTCCAATGAAAAGGGTAGTTACCTATAAAATAGAAGAAAATTAGTCGAAGATAGTATTGTTAATTCTAAAGTTTGAAAATTAAGAGCGTATAACCAGCTAGCTGCCGAAAATCCACATCTCGTCGAAAGAGGTTCTTACGATCGTACAGGGCAGTTCCAATGAGAAAGATTAATTACTCTTCGTACCAACTTTTTAAAATTATAACTCAATATCGATTTTATTTCATTCCAAATTTGCTTTAATTTATTCCTACATTAAAAAATGCTGAAAGGCGTGTCGATAAAACTATTAAAATTATGTACTTTTTGCAATTATTGTTTGATCATAAGTATTTATCATTTTTAAATAATGTCTCCGGAAAATAAGAATGTACAAAAAAATGAAATATATTAGTCTATAAGTGCGCAAATAAATACACAAACGGACCAATTTTCGTCTGGAAACACATGTACTTATATATTTTTTTATGATTTTATTTAAACTAAAATTAAAATTCTAATACATACGTTTACCAGATAATGTATTGATTTATTTTACTGCATGATTATATGATTTGAAATGGTGTTATACATAAATGTACTTTTTTGAAAATTTAACAAATCCGCCAACGACCTATGGTATAACTTTATTATACTAAAAATTATAATTTTTTCTGAAAATTTAAAACATACGTTTACTAGATAAAAGAACAATCTTTCGAAACCAATTTATAATTTTTTGTGGAAAAGAGTCAATACGTCTAAACACTGATTTAAAAATGACATATTTCTGGTGTTCTCTGGTTATACGCTCTTAACTATTTTAATATTATTTTTTATACTGCTAATGAATAACATAAACGGCTTATACTTTTTTCTTTTTTTTATGAGACAGGAAATGGAACACGTCGTATTAAAATTATGTAGTTAAAATCATTTTTCATACATCTTCCCCCTCAACCCGCAGTTTCAAATAGTTCTCGAATAGCTCTGTCCATGGCCTTTTAGGTTCATAATTTGTATAGCTCCATTTTAGGGAAATGTGAAAATATCACTCGAATGGCGCTTTAAAACGCAATAAACAACGAAAATTAATAAACAACATTAAAATTAACTCAAAGGGCTACGAAAAGCTTCGAACTTTTGAAATAAACCGAGCAAAGGAGAAACATAGAAAGATTTAGAGCCCGTTCACACTTCCGTCGTAATAACGGAGGTGGGTTCCGTCATTACGACGGAGGCCCTAGCCGCTGTAGTGGCTCTATGGAGCTGTTCACACTTGCCGGATCCGGCGTGAAGACGGATCCGTCATTTTTTGCCGGAGAGTTCGCCTACGCAGAGCGTCCGTCGTGAAGCCGGAAAGGAACGCGCTGGCTCATACATTTCAATGGAGCTGTTCACACTATACGGCGGGACGACGGATCCGTTTTGAACCCGCCACACCCCGCTTCACACTTCACCTCCGCCCGCTCCCAGACGCAAGCGAGCAGGCAAATTGTGTTTTTATGGGGCGCGCATTTGGCGTTTATAATATTATTATATAATATACATGTTCGTTCCAGAATGCGATTTTTTCTATTTAATCTCAAGAAAATATTTAGTCAAATCATTCATGTTTTTTAGTCATTTTAGTTATAATAATTGCTGGATGATTTTCGCGTACTTTCTCCTTTTCAAGTATGCAAACAAAATATTCTCCCACGGTTTGAACAAATAAGGTCCGACCCCTGAAGTAATTTTATGGCTGGTATTACATCAATACATTCCCGATTTGAAGAAAAAGTTTATTATTTAAATTGTTTTATTTTTAAGTAGGTATGTGTACATTTCAAATAGTACCTATAACTATTTATGGCAGCCCCAAGGGAAAGTTTTTGCTGTCGGCCTTTTACGGCCCAAACTAAGAGGAACTTTTATAATAGTAAAATTTGCAATATTTGCATTGCGCATTGCGCATTGCGCAGTGCGCACGACCGTCTACTGAAGAATGATAAAATGTTTTGGTCGTTGTTTTCGTAGAGTAGGATCCGTCTTGAAAACGGAAGTGTGAACAGGGGCCTAGGGCTTCCGTCATAACGACGGAACCCACCTCCGTTATTCCGACGGAAGTGTGAACGGGCTCTTAAAGCAAAAAAAAGAAGCAGACAAAGTAAGGACCTTTAGGACTCCACACGTAACAAATTTAGTGGCCTTCAAAATTTAGGACTATAAAAATCTTAAGGTGTTGCAGTAATAATGTTTTAGAGATCGTTTTTGAATGCGCCCTAGGGTAAATTTTTACAAAAGAGGCAAAAGTTATCCAATATATTATGATGTTTGGTTAACGAACCCGGAGATTGATAATACCCTTGACATAAACATAACCGTGAAATAAATCCTTGGAACAAACCTAACTTTTATTTCTGCCGTATAAAAAATGTTACGTTGTATACAATGAGTTGTAAATCTTCAGAATTGAAGTTTGAGTAGGTAATTCCCAATAAAAGGTTTGTTTATGACTAGTACGTCATTTTGTCTAGGCGTGTTATGGGTAATACAAAGTGAACACGCCGACTAAACAGTAGGATATTTACTGTCTGTTCGAAAGAAATCCGAATAATAACTTGCTAAAGTAATACCAGTAGTCATACGACGTACTTGAGTTACTTTAACAAGTGATTCCTAACACTATTTGGAGTAAAAAATTAAAAAGAAATTTTGGTCTCCGGTGACTCTTCAAAACCAGACAAAAAAATTCTTCCACATGAGACCAAAATTTGTTCCATATTTTTTTTTGCTTTAAATAATATCAGGAATCACTGGTAAGGTTAGTCAAGTACGTCCCTTAACACCCTGCGTAATATTATGATTTGTCCAAAAATGATTGATGAGTAGGTACAAAATCATTTCATAAGGTTTTGTGTCGTCTGTAATTTGATAGAACTATGTCAACACTTGCCTTAGGCGGGGTCCATTGCGACGGCAAACGCCAGAATTTTGCTTGACAGTCCTATACAACAATCAAGGTCACAATTTTTGCTTACACTCAAGGCCGCAGTGTTTGTGCTTCCCGTGTTCGGCGGAAAACAAAACTTAAACATCTCATCCCGGGTGAAGCGGGAAGGCAGGCGGGGTCGAGCGGGGGGGGGGAGAAATCATTTTTTGACAGAAGTCGCGCGGTGCGGTCCGTGTATGTAGAAAAATCGGAACGGATTTTTGTGGTTATGTGCTATGTATGAGCGAACATAATCACGAGTTTAAAATATTATTATACCTAAATATAATATAATAATAGAAATATTTGATAATATAATATCAAATATTTATAATTATTCTGTTGTTGACGTAAATATTTACGTACTTTAGAGTAGAAATAGATTTTAGATAGATAATAGAATTTAGATTCTATAGTTCTAAATTAGGTCGTGCAGTAAAATGACGTTATTATATAATGTCATTGGTGCAATAATCGATATTAGTCGGAAATCTTTCCTGATAAAGACTGATCTGTGTTTTCTTCCTGATGCAGGTAGCATCTTTTCTACATCGAACGCATTTTAACATTTATGCAAACGATAAACGTCAAATTTTTTGGTGCGCGGACCTAATAATTATGATTTTAAGTTGTAAGTAAACACACTGTCGTAATGGATGATTATTTCTTTCGTGAACTCACTTGTAAATAAAGTCTATTAATTTATTAATCGGTTTCAGAGACACGGGAGAAATTGACCATTGTAAATCGGTATTCTATTTTTGATGCTACGTAATTATTTACGTAGCAACAAAACGTATTCACTCTAAATTCTTAATAAATAGTAACTTTAGGTCGTGCGTATTAGTCGGAAATCTTTCCTGATAAATAAATATCTATTAAAATATCTGTGTTTTCTCCCTGATGCATCTCTTTTGTCATCAGAACGCATTTTAATATTGATATAAACGTCAAACGTCAAGTGTGCATGCCGTGGACACGTCCGTACCTCAGATCACTTGTCAAATCGTGTGGACCGCGCGAACTTCACCCCAAACGATGTTGGTGTAAAGTTATGGCCTTGAGTGTTGGCAAAAATTATGACCTTGATTGTTGTGTTGGACTGTCAAAACTCTGGCGTTTGCCCGCGCAATGGACAAAGCTTCATAACAACTTATAACTTATAAACCAACCAGCAAACCAGTAAAACTTAATTATTTGTGATTTCCGAGCACAATTGAAATAAAAACTGTTCTGTTGATAATATTTTGACCAATGACTACGGATTTATTCAGGTGACCTCAAACCCGGAATGAGCTTGTCTAGTCGTAAGAAAGTGTAAAAAGATGATTTTATCTGGGATATTCTCTCCGTCCGAGCCGCAGATGATTTTCGGCATTATTGACATACAAGTAGTCTTGCAGGCAGGTTGGTAGGTATGTTGGTGGCAAGTAGTATAGGTAAGTATCGCGAGTAGGAGATTTCACTCGATCTCGCGACCTCCGCCGGTGAGAGACCGGCAAAGGGCGAGGAATGCCACCGCGGCGGCGACTTCGTCAATGCACATCTCCTAGGCCCATTACACGCAGGAATGCCAAACAATAAACTGCGAGATGCAGGCGGGGATAAACACCGCCAAACAGGCGAACTTGAAAGATAAAGAAATTAATAAACGATCGCCAGTAAGTAGACAAATGGGCAATTTGCAGATGTACACGACCCCGCAGCAGGTGAAGGCAACTTGGTAATGGATATCAAATCCACAATAAGAAATCACAGCTACTTAATAAAATAATAAAGGTCCATTGAAAGCATGAACGTAAAACCTCTGGATAGAGCATTAGTGCGATTTTGTATGAATGACATTGAAGTCAAATCTAGGGTGAGTGGAAATTGCCTGGCAGCCATCTTGTAAGACAAACTATTGAAATGATTTATATGCAAAATAGTTTAAAATAAACCGTTTTATGTTGTTAATGCATTTTTTGGGGTATTTCAAGAATTAGACATGTCATTAAAAGCTTTAAGTAGGTATAAATTAGCCAAGAATTATTATTAAAGGTATTTTTCAAACTACTTCCCCTCACCCCTCGTCTTCAAATAGTTCTCGAATAGCTCTGTCCAGGATCATTTCAGTTTATGATTGATTACATGTAATTTTAAAAACTTAACCTAAACGTTTCAAACTGATTCTAAATAATACGTAAGTATATAACAAACAAGCAATTAAAATTGAAAGCAAGGAATACATTAAAAGTAAAATATTCTTGTACTCGAAGAAGTCAAAAACAATTTTTGGTTTAACGACATTTGGTTTTACACCTTAGTTGAGTTAAGTGAGACCACAAAAAAAGTGTGAACCTTATCTCGAATGGCGCCCCCGCTGGTCGAGACTTTTACTGGAGCGATAATCTCTAATTAACTGGCGGTATTACGAAGTCCATTTACCTGCTTACAGGTTACAGGGGCTTCCTCACCTTCTTACAAACCGCTAAAGATTTACACTGTGATAAGATTTTATTTAAGCCGATTCATGAAGATTATTTGGATAATTACCTACTTGATTAAATTGGTAAAGTAATTTTGGTTCCTACTTTTCGATTGTTTTCGGGCATATAACCAATCAATTATAGACAACAGAATTGAAAGTACTAAACACAAATTACCATGTGTTCTTTTCATATGTATACACTCCTCTGATTATAGGCTAATAAGCGGTGTGACGTCATTTAATTGACATATTGAGTAAACGAGATGGGTTTATACTTTTAGGTGCGAGGAATTAAATGGTAAATAATCTATTTACCTGAAGGTCGTTTGTCAGTGGAGGACAGTTGAAGCGGCTACATGCCCAGGCGGCCAAATTAAAGCACTTGTGTCAATATTAGCTAAAGACTTCGTAACTGCCGTTCGATTCAAAGGGAGCGATCGGTTAAAAAATAATATTACCATAATATTTTCAGCAGATGTCACAATGCAAATACGTAAGGTTGTTGGTTTTTAAGAATACAAAGACGGTTGAACAAAGTGAACACACAATATGTTGAACTGAACGCAGTTAATACAGGAATTAAATCCGAAATTCAATGAAGACTGAATGTCCGAGATATGTTAAGGTATGGGTGGTAACGGAAGAAGTAACATAAGCTGAGGAAGAACTGGAATTGTCACGTAAAAGGATACGCGAGAGAAGATAGCGTAACATAACGGAGTTGGGCGGTATATAAGGAAGAAAAATGAGTGTAATAAACGACTCACAAGTGCAGCAGGTTTGCAACGATCTACCACAACCAGGAGCGAGACAACCAATAATATACTTTATCAGAACCTATCAAAAAGGCAGCAAAAGTTGTCAGCGGTACAGCGAAAGCCAAGGCAGTTCATGCAAAGAAGGGGCGTCTACACACTTATCAATATTATCAGAGAAGTGATAACAGGTAGAAAGCCAAGCAGGAAAAGGTTGCCGTACCGTTACCATGCCGAGCCGGCTGTATTTGGCAAACAAGCCAAATTACCTACAAACTAACACTACAACTATACTACTGTGGTCGACAAAACGCCACCGGTGACATTCTGCCTCGCACTAGAAAACAAAACACGTAGGAAAATTTATGTGTTTAGTCGACAGACAGATTTTTGGATTAGTAATGCCAGCTGATTTTTAATACAAAAAAGTTTAAAATTCGTAAAGAACGCCCGCTAATACTGGTATGAATGGTTTGAAAGTGTACACGTATTAATATTCGATAAATACTGAAATGGTGTTGGACATCAAAACATGCATGTAAGCATGTACACGAGAATGTCAAAAAAACTAGTTTAATTCAATAAGAATCCTGTTAAAACTCCATAGTCCAAAGCAACGGGAACGGTGTTAAGTTACGGAGTGAGAACGAATGGAACAGGTTTTGGTAGAGCGTCTAACACACAACACACTGGGCTCACGGCTCAGGCTGGCATATTCTCATTCGCCGAGCCGGAGCGGACACCAAACCACTTTCTTACGTCTGCAACAGCCTGTGGAGTGTGGTCCCCTACTTATTTGACAATTACCAGCTCAAAGTATGCAAGCTATGTGTGCCTCGCTTGCATTCTAAGCTAATTCAATCTGGTCATGCCTCATGCCCGTTGCATCCGCGAGACAAAAGCCAACCGACCAACCAACGCAATGAGTTGGACTATTTCGAAAATGCGCATCATTAAAGGTTTAGCAGGAAACTAATCTCAACTACACTAGTTTTGTAAAATGTATAAAATCACATTGGACACGCACTACACGACCGCGGATAAATATTAAAAGACAATAAATTATGTTTACAGATGTAAACGATCTGATTAGCTTAATGATCAATTATATTAATTACCGAAATAAGCTTTAATCGCTTACGAAATGATAGGCCCTAGGCAAACCCAAAACAGTACTAATCAAATTAATGAGGAGCGTTGTTCCATTCTGATTTAAGTCATTCAATTGACATAATTCACGTCATGAAAATATAGGCCGCTCTTGTGAATGTGGTTATTGACATTATTAAATAGAATTTGGATACGATATAAATCTACGTTGTAAAAAACATGTCACAACGAATGAACATATTGGCTAACAATCAGCAAAGGAAACCAATCTGGGCTAATGACTAGGCATCGTGAGACTGAGTAGGGCCTTGACTCTTTTCTGCCCTCGTCCAAGACGATAGACACCAATAATAAATCGAGTATGCCGAAGATCGTTTTGGTAGGTAGGGTATATCAGGCAAGAGAACAAGATATCGTTAATATACAATAATTTGATATTCAATAATAGGAATTCTGATTGACGAACATAACATAACGGAGTTAATGAAAATATGTTTACAGTGACAGGCGATAATTTCCCATCAGAGACTGCAAAGACAACCCATTAAAAGGTTACCAACATTTTCACAACAGGAAAAGTTCCCTCTCGATTTATGTAAACAATAAAACTGAATACTTGAATAAAAGACTTTCGCTGCCGACAAAGGTTGCCATTATTATAATAAACACCAATAATATCAATAAAAATACTAAAGCCAGAAACGGTAGCTCTATATTACATGTTACAAGTTTGGCCATAATAATAATTAACGTTTCGAAAGGTGGCCATAGAATTTTTTTGCCGTATCGCCCGGACAAAGCGTGCCTTTAAGCGGACATGGAAAAAACAAGAAAAAAAACCCTAATGGCGATAAAAAATATTTGCTACATAACGGTGTACCGAATAATGGAAACGAGATAAGGCAAGGACGGAGATAATTTAAGAATAGAATCGATAAAAACTGATAACAGGGGATTATAATTATTTTAAGAACAACAATATGAATCAATAGTGTTTTTGATTTAATTTCGTAACACGGTACGGTTTTTATGTTTGTGGTCTTTCAAACACGAGCAATATATTATTATGTGGTACATTTTTAGCTACGTCCTTGCAGGTGATTGTTATTTACTTTTTTTTAAGTTTAGAAGTTTATACTCAGTTTTTTGTAATCATTTTACTATTCTTGCTGAGCCATTTCTTAGCGGTGGATGGCGAAAACTATTTTGTTAGTTGCATTCGTTACCGCCGTTTCTAAAAAACAGCGAGAATATGCGGGGTCTCTTTCCATGATTCTGACAAGGATTTCCCCACACATTTTAGTGAAATATCGTACTTACAGATACCGTGGATTTTGAAAGGGTTCACGAATAAAAAATTAACAGGCACAGAAGATGCACATTTGCGAAATTGTGCAGTACAGAACGAAGTACATGAAAATATGAAAGAAGATATAACGAGTTTCTCGAGGGTTAAGGGTTTCAAATTTGTTATATTCTGATCATTTGAAAGCTTATTTTATAAGCCGTGTCGAATAGTGGTATCGAATATGGTTACTGAATTATAGTTTGACAGTGTTTTTGTTGGTTCGTTGGTTTTCTGGTTTGTTGCTTCGCCTGCCACGGATTAGCCTCCGTCCACATATTCCTGGCAACATGAGAAGCTGAACACACTCCTACGTTGTTATTGGCCTGTCATTATTAGTTATGCCTTGCACTGCACATTGATTACATTACGATCAATTCGGATTCGTGTCTGTTGTGTACGTTATTGTTAAGGTAATCAAATACGCGGACATCGCATCGCAGTATCAAGAAGCAATGTGGAATCGATTAGTTAACAAGATATTATTTGCATATAGCGATTAGGACAACGCTGTTATTACCCACACAAAGAGAATAACACGGGGATGATAAACATAAATTAACATAATACTGATTATTGATATTTTAAAAATCTATTTAAGTAAAACACCAACTTATTAGAACTACAAAATTATAGAAGTTTGAAATGTAAAAAAAAAACATTTTTTATATGCTCGTAATTTTTATTTCTATAGAATCTCAAGACTGTCGTCGATTTTTATAATAGTTATAGGTATATCTATAGAAAAAAAACACATGGAAGTTCGCGAAAAAGAGATCAAAAGGTTTTAGATATTCTTCTTACTAAAATTTGATGATCTGAACAGTTTTTATACCATCGTCACAACTTTGTAAGAATTTTACATTGAAGTCATTTATAACATTCCACTACTTTTAATACCCAGAACGTGTACGGATGGGATCACACAAAAATATTGACCTTGCAAAAAATGCAGTCTACAGAACACTGAGAAAACCACACAACGACGTGAAATTTCAACAAGATGCATCTCTAAACTTTCCTAGAAAATGACAACGTACTTCCATACCCTACAAAACATGGCCTAAATTTCAATAGACAAGTATCATCTTGAGAAAGCTCGTATGAAGTGTGCTAACATCAAAGGCAATTTCCAACACGCATACGTTTACCACATCGTGGATTGACATCTTCATCGTTTTCCGTATGTGCCGGCTCTTTGCTACCGGCTACATTGTTAATCTAAGGCCACAGGAAACATAAAACGCAGATCAAGTTTGACAGGAATATCGTCCGGTTTCAATACGTATTAGAATGGCCATTCATATTTGCCTAGAAAGATACGAAGACAGATAAACAAAACGACCAAGACGGGAGAAAATCATCAGACATCAACCATTAGTAACAAATGATTAATTTGTGCTGAGAATGATGCGACATGCATAAATAAACAAAAATAGAAGAAATCTGAAAGTAAACTAACAAAAACAAAACTTATATTTGTTACCATGTCTAAACTATAATTTTGACGGCGACCATGTCCAATTATGAGAAAACATCTCGCTGTTAATGTTTTACTGAAGGCAACCTGAGGTCATATTGGTTTTGCAAATCCGTAATATAAACATTAAATTAGTCATTGATTTGGCATGGTGGTTTTCGTCTACATCAATTTAATTTAGAAATGTTGCCTTATCGAATTTACGATAGAAATGTTGAAAACAAATAACCGTAAAAGGCGAAAATGCATCATGTTATTTACCCAGCTGATTAGTTCACACAAGGTCGAATGCTATAGAAATAATATTTGCTTAGTTAACCAATAATTATTATCATAAATGTAAAATAAAAATACAAAGATGACAAATAAATTTAAAGAAGCAATTAGGGAAAAACTAAAGTAAATCTAATTACAATTGGCGCAACAGCAGATTCCACACAGTCTGACAGGAAAGAATTCAATAAAAATGCTTAATCATTAGGTTGATTCACAAAATCATTGACGTGCACGAAAAAATACATAGATATTGCATACGTCAACAATGTACGACTTTGCTGCAGTAGGATAATCATTAAATATTATTATTGTGCAACATTATTTTAATCAAAATCCCCAAAAAAATATCTTGCGTAATAATAATAATAACGTAATATTTGTATAGCGCAGTTTTGTGTCATTTCACTTCAAGTGCGCTTAACTATAATAAATTTAAAAATAATCCTACAGTGTTCCTTACGAGATCATTACAAAATATTTATAAAATAATACCTATGAAATAAAGAATATACAGTATTTACAAAACAATGACAAGAGAACAAAGATTAACAAAACAGTGCTGTTATAGCACAGAGGAAAATAATAATATACAAAAACAGTGTTATTGTAGCACAGGACAAAACAAGAACTTTTAAACTAAAATATAATACACTAACTTCTTACAAAAAATTCAGATATTAAACATAAAAGTACAATTAGGAGGAAACCGAAACCAAACGATTACCGGATACTTGAGAACATGACTTATTACTTGTATTGAAAAGATGTTAGGATTCATGAATGGTACGATTTTTTAAATAATTTTGTTTTTAAAGCCCGTTTAAATTCTGCCAAATTCTGGATATTAGTAAGAGCTGAGGGAAGTTTATTCCAAATGAGAGGGCCAGTTACACGAAAAGAGCGATCATAGTAAACGGCTCGATTTGACCGAGAAAGTTCGATTAAACGATTGGTAACATCCAGATCTGCTGACCTTAGAGTAAGCTGTCTCTCGCTTAAGTTTTGTCGGACACATAGTTCCGATATATAGGCAGGCGCCATTCCTTGCAATGCTTTGAAGGTCATTAAGCAGATCTTGAACTCTATTCTTTCAGGACATCTAAGCCAATGAAGACGATCCCTTAGAAGCGGGGTTATATGACAGTACTTAGATTCACCAAAAATCATTCTCGCCGCAGCATTGAAGACGGACTGTATTCTATTTAATTGTGTTTTAGGAAGGCCAGCATATGCACTATTACAATAGTCCATACGTGAGACAACGAACGAATTTATGAGGGACTTTGCTCCATCAGAAGGAAGGCATCTCCTGATTGACTTTATCTGCCGTAGATGGAAAAAGCCAGAACTCACAGCTTTTGAAATTTGCGACTCAAGAGAAAGACTATTGTCTAGAGTGAAACCAAGAAATTTTATTTCTGTAGAAGGAATTATATCTGTGTCCTGAATACGGATTGGACTGAAATCTATGAGGGCTTGCCTTCCAGGAGAAGCTATCCAAATAAATTCCGTCTTTGTCGGGTTAAGTTTGAGTTTATTGACAGACATCCAACTTGAGACTGTGTTAATGAAACTAACCACCTCGTTTTTAAGGACGTCTTTTTCGTCCGGGGAGCAAAACTTGAAAATAAAAAAATCATCCGCGTAGCCTTGTGATTCAAAGCCAGCTGAGTGAATGAGTCGTTCGAGACGATTCGTATATAGAATGAAAAGAATGGGACCCAGGACAGAACCCTGGGGAACTCCGAATTCGATGGGAGTTTCAGGTGATGTACATTTATTGAAAGTTACTGAAGCTACTCGTCCAGACAGGTACGATGTCATCCATTGGAGAACATCACCTCGAACGCCAAATTCGGTTTCAAGCACATTTAATAAAATACTATGATCTACCGTGTCAAAAGCCGCACTCATGTCCAGAACAGATACCAAACCCAACTTACCTGCTTCCATCCCGATGATCAGATCTGAAATTACCCGCAAAAGAACAGTTTCTGTTGAATGAAACTGTCGATAAGCGGATTGATTTTTGGCAAATAGACCAGCGGAGTTCAAGTACCCCACCAATTGTTTGGCAACGATTTTCTCAAGCAGTTTTGATAGAAATGGTAGGTTGGATATAGGCCTGTAATTATCCGAATTGTCAGTATCAAGGTTTGGTTTTTTTAGAATCGGAGTTATAATTGATTTTTTAAGTATTCCCGGTACAAGTGAATTTACTAGTGACTTCTGGATAATTGCGGTAATTACAGGCGCTATATCCGGGAGACATTGTTTTAAAAGCCAGGTAGGTATGGGGTCTTGTGTGCATTGTTTATTTGGACAAGATTTCACAGCACGCGTCACATCTTCTTCTGTTATTGCTGCGAAAGTAGTGAAGTCTCCAGAGAGCGGACTTGGTGATGTGACAGAAGGCGATCCTTCCACACTGAGGTCCCGAATTTTCTCAACCTTACTTCGAAAGTGTGTTGCAAAGCTGTTCGCTTCAAGGGAGGAATCGACCTTGATGTTGTTCTCTCCAGACAAAGTCTTTATATTCTGCCAGAGTTTTCGAGGGTCCTTTTCTGATTCAATTTGGTCACACCAAAAGTTCGATTTTTTCTGTGTGATTTCTTCTTTGTACACGTTTTGCTGGGCAATCCAGAGCTGCCGATTGCTGAGAGTCGGATTTCGTCTATACATCCGCTCAAGTTTCCGCATTTCCCTCTTCTTTTGAAGACATTCAGCATCGAACCATTTGCTGCAATTCCTAATGCGGCAGACCTTCTCTGTGAAAGGAGCATTTTTATCAAGTAATGCCCTTAGCGTAGAATTATATAGTGTTACTAACTCTTCAACTTGGCTCTCGCTATACTTTTTCTTATCACAGAGAGGCGACGCTTTTAATTCGTTGCAAAAAGCCTCGAAATCGAATTCTCTCCAATTTCTTGAGATTACGGATTTGAACTCCAATTTTGGAGGATCGAAGGCAAACACGGATGTCACGAGACGATGATCCGAGAGTCCAATGTCAGTAACATCCACGCTATTCGGGGGAAACCCGACCCGAGAAATTATAACGTCCAGTGTACCTCCCGCGTCATGAGTAGGTGAGTTCACCCACTGGTCGCAGCCGAAGTCACGTAGAATTTTGTTAAATTTTATTGTCAAGGGATTGGTTTTCTTTTCCAAGTGAATATTTATATCTCCCAGAATGATAACGTCGCAATTATAGTTGGAGGTGCACTCTAGGAGAGATCGAAATTCATTGAAAAAAGTTGCAGTGGCTGTAACTGACCCGGGACGGTAGATGGAAATTATCACGAGGGAAGCGCCATTAGCAGAAGCCTTGCAGCCGACAAACTCAAAAGTGGTATAAACCTGACGTATCCTTATACTGTCTAAGCGAATACCACTTTGCGCTACAATTGCAACCCCCCCGTGATTTGTAAAATTAATATTAGTTGAGTCGGTTTTGATCGGCCTTGCAGCTTCATACACCGAGAACCCACTTGACCGAAGGGTTTTGATGGAGTAGGAGTCAGCATTCTCATGCCAAGTTTCCGATAGCGCCAAAATGTGAATACCTTTGTCTCTTATCAAATCCACAATATCTTCGTGTTTCTTGGCAATCGATCTCGCATTCCAAGCAGCAACAGTTAGAGACTTTGGCAGGCGCAAGTTCCTGGTTTGTGCTAACCGCAGATTTTTAACCAATCTAACCTTTCTCCCGGCTCTACAGCCTCTTTTTCTTCCTTTCCGTTGAGGAAGAAGCACTCTATTGTTATTTTCATTATTAATACCATTGTCACTAATATTATTGTTTGTTAACGGCAAGGGTCGTAAAGCGTACAGTTCGTCCAAAGTATACCTTATCATGATTTACGACCTTACGACCCATCTCGAAACAGTTCTCACAAAAAAAACAAGAGGTAACCTTCGGTCATCGGTCCACCCCGGCAGCAAAAACATGTGGCATACATCTGTCAAACCACACTGCACACTGCACTGTTACAGAAAGTTAAGTCTGTTAAAATGTTTTTGAATGAAACTATTCGATATTTAAAACTATTATATCTATTAGAATTTACACTATACAACTATTTTAACATAAAAAACACAACAATTTTGTTATTTCACTTATAAGGACGCACTTTCAGAAAACTAGTATAAAAACTACCCCGTTAAGAGAATTAAAATCCGGGAGCTTATGTAGATACGTGTCTGCAGCTCCTAAGCGCGAACACGATTTTGCGTGCCAATGTTATCCGTATCAAGACGTGATAAAATACCAAATAAGGATAATATGTATTTAAAAAGGTTGGTAGAAGGGCCTGTAAAATAAATGACAATGAAATGATAAATAGTCGATAGATGATCCACCGACCTCGCCATAACCGTAGTAAATGACAAAACATCTAAAAAGTCAATGATCAGCTCTGCCTCGCCGTAAAATGAGAAAACTGGCCTGTAAAATATGTCACGGCTCATAGTTTTGCATCATACACCACGGCTACCGAGCAACTTCAGTGGGCGAGTAATTATAATTATAAACGATAGGATTTTTAGTTTTACAAACACCTTTCCGGGGGCCTGACCAGACAATGTCGCAAAGACCATTAGTTCCCTGGCCCACACGACAGACAATATGGGAAAAATCGAAGCTGGGATACTTAAAGGCGAGGACATAGGATTCCAAAGGGCAATCAGTTAATAGCTGCAGAATTATGAAGTAGATAATTATAAACGATATGATTTTTAGTTTAATAAACACCTTTCCGGGGGCCTGACCAGACAATGTCACAAATACCATTAGTTCCCTGGCCCACACGGTAAACAAAATGGAAAGAATGGGATATTTAAAGGCGAGGGCACAGGATTCTAAACAGCAATCAGTTCTTAGGTTTAGAATTATTATGTAGTCTGTATAAGACCTAAGATATAGCAAGAGAGGTTCAGGTCTTGTTACTTGGGTCGCTGGGGATGTGGGTGGACAATCGATGGATTGAGATGTCGCGCTATTTCCTTATTGCACCGATGCTTATGGAAACTAGAAATCAGTGGTAATGAAATCAGCAAGGCAGGGCTTTTCCGAATATGGGAATTGTTAACTAAATAATATTATAGCCATGAAACCAGGCCAAGGATTCGTTGGTTAATAAAACCGCAGAAGAGGATCTCCTTTTCCTGAATACTTTTACAGATCTAATTAACATTAACCGATGATTTGGCAGTAGTCACAGTTTTTTTTCGAGCACTGAATGCCGTTTTAATGGCAGGTAATCGATGTAAAATAGCCAGGTGGACAATTATTAAAAGTTATTCACGGAATACATTTAATTTAACAATCTTAACTGCTAATTTCTCGGAGTTAGCTACTTTTAGACGCGCTGAACGTATACTCATTAGCGCATATGCGCAGACATCTCACCTGCAGTTTATAGGCACATTAAGAAGCCTGTTCCTTTTCACTACTTCGTGAGAGTGGGAAAACGACGAAACCAAACAAAACGAGACCCGGCGATGTATCAAAACATAACTAAATCGTGATGATCTAAGATGGGGGATCCGATAGAGGTGAATTAAGACTAGATAGACTGGCGGCCGGTGACTAGTATGGGCAGGGGGCGGGGAGGAGCATAAAGGCTGAGCGTGACCGTCCTTGCATTATCGCATCTCTCACACTAATGACTACCAGTTCTGTCGATCGGTAATTAATTATGAACATTAATACTAGTGGGAAATGGTGTGGGCGATACTGCAGACGCTAAGGTTTCTGCTGAGACGGAGAGATAATAATTAATATCGATTGGCATTAAGACGTGATACACATTGTGCAGTGACCAGAAGTGGCTGCCATTATAAACAAATAAATTAAACGGCTAAATAACGACTTACAACAACCAGTTTTACCAAAGTGCTTAAAAACAGAACTTACAAAATGTTTCATGCGTGAATGGTTCGATAAGATAATCCACAAAATGTATTTAATTTAAAAGTAATTCAAAATAATAGCACCATGTAAGTCACAAATGTAAATAACAAATGCACATCGTGAATAAAACTCTTCAAAACAAAATGTCTAGAAATTGTTACCTAGTTTATGCCCAAGAAATACAAAAAGAATTTAATTAGTTTACTACTAATTGCTCTTTGTTAATATCTAAATACATAGATATATGTATTTATTCACGACAGGTCATTAAATAAGAATAATCGAATTGGCCGTAAAATCACTGGTTATTAAAAAAAAGTCGATAAGGCAAATCGAGTCCATTAATTCTTGGTCATCTATTTAAGGCAACACGCCTAGTTTATACCCATACTAAATATCGCGGAAATATATCCATAGTAATTAATTGGTGAATCTTTCCTACATTTTCTGTCAACAAGAAAAAAAAAACAGTCCAGAAGGTTATTTACATAATTATATGTGATCATTTGCATACGGAAAACTAACTAACTTCCAAGTTTGGAATTGGAAATTTCGAAGAAGGTCTGCCAGATTTCTGCCACCCAAAGGCGGAAAATAAAACGCCAAATTTCTTAAATTTACTATGCGTACTAGTCTGATGTAGACTTATGTGAAAAAAAATATTGCTGGCTAATTTAAAATGAACAATAAACAAGAAAAAAAGTGATGTTTCAACAACAAAAAGAAACATAAATCAATCTGCCAGTTGAGCCAAACGGGATGTTAGATAAATCAATGTTTTATGAGAAGATATAGAACTATAAAAACAACGAACATGGTTTATAGATTAGTTTCAAATGTACGGCGAACTTTTAAATCAATTGCCAATTTGGATTTTAAGATTATTTGAATACTTGCTAAAGAAAAAAATATTTGAATACTTGCTTGCTGCAATCTGGATGTAGTCGGAAGAGGAAATTGATGTATTTACCTAAAACAAGAGAAAATAAAAGATATTAATAAAAATCTGATTTGTAAACGATATCCAAGATAACCACATTCAAAAGAGAAACGTAATAAAACACACAAAGACAATGAGCAGTTAAGTTGAGAAAATCTAATGCGGACTATGCAAGAACAATGAATATGTCAATACATAATATTAATGTGACCACAGCGTGATATTTAAGGGTTCCAGTTACACATCTTGCGGTTTCATCAGGCTCAGATCTATAAGCCGAGTTACGAGTGAAACCGATTACCTTTGTGGTGCTCATGTACCCAGAGTCACTAGACGGGATAATTCCGGTGAATGTCCAATACATCTAGACAAAACACAACAACTAATAATTTTGCAATCCACACTTTTCGAAATTAAGCAATTTGACGTGCACAATAAATTAGATTGTGGCAATAACGACACACGATTCTGATACAATGCAGTGTAAAATTGTCGTCAATATCGTGTTCTCGACTTATAAATTATCGTTGTTGAAACGCCTCAGAGAATGCAATTGCAAATACATGTGTATGCATAATGTTAACGTAGCCTGGAGCCAGAGCTGTGAAAAGGTAATAATTATGGCGAAACATAGAGAGGCATAAAGCAAAGGCTGTCGAAGCCACAATAAACCAAAACTTGATTATAGGAAAACCACACTGGGTACCAAAATAAAATAATAAGCTAGGAAGAAAGACGGAATAATAATTATACACTTTTAATCAAGATTAATGAAAACCATAATGGAAACACGAAGGAACAAGAGAGTTCTGTTTACATTCATCGATAGTGCAACGCCAGCGCCAGGCGTTAAGTTCCGATCGTAACATACAGTGTAAGGTAGAGCATCACCAGCAAAGGTCATATTAAACAGAAGCAATAATGGCAGAAGGACAAAAGTGGCAAAATCTTTATTAGCATAACCATACATTTTCTAATAATTGTAGGTAAAGCCCAATTTGAAGACTAACATAATATTATATATGAAATAAAGTAGGTCGTTGTCAATGTTGTCGCTGTGGATTAATTTTTCTGTCTCGTCTTAGTGTGGCGTCTTGTAGACCAGGTCTGAGGTAAGAGATCGGATCAGCTCCGGCAGTAATGTGGACTGAGCCTAATAAGATCCTGAGAGTCATTTGTTTGAAGGTGGGCACTGGGCAGTGTGGGCACTCTGGACATGGCAGAGGTAATGACCAAGTCACGTGCACAGCAACACGGACGATAACAAGGACAGGCGTTCCTCGTTGTTCTAAACCACTTTACCCAAACATCAATATAGACTAATCTACGTGCCGCATTCATCAAATGGCAAATAGCACACCACTATATTACCAATGGCGAAAGAGAAGTATTCTAACATAATGCCATGGTTAAAACACACAATGAAAGTACTTTGCAGAAGGCTGTTATGAGTTATGTTGAACTTTACAAAAAACTGATAAATATCTAATACATGCATAATTGATTTCTGCGAACAAATCGTTTCTCAACGAAGAGACAACATTATTATAATAATATTCTAGAAGGCATAATCAATTAGTTGGCAACAAAAGCCACATAGGACTTACGATTGACCTCAGAAGCGGCAAGACCTGAGCCAAATGGAAGCAGTAGGTATATCGAAAATGTCGAAAAATATGACCAAGGTTAAGCTACTAGCTGGTTGGATTAAAGATCAATGGCGTTGACGCCAAAACAATCAAATCTACTCTAATGATTATATAAATGCCTAAACGACAAGTGGTCGTGTTAGTTATGCATTCAAAAAGCCCATTACATTATTTCAATAGTCAATTATACGCAGTAAATGAAACAGAGTAAGGAAATGATGTTGCGGGAACTTTACTACAGAAACTTTTGAAAGCAAAATGTCATGTTAATTATATCATTTACCAATAAGACCGATGGCTTCGAGATTCATCTTTCACGCTGATCGAGAGGTTGTCAATTTTCATTGAAAGCCACTTTACAATCCACAATATTTATGAATTTGCTGAGAATGGCAACAATCGTTGGCCTTTTGAAACAGTACCATCCGCCGACATTGAGCATGTCCTTCGTTGGTTTTGCTTCTATTTTAACAATTGTAAACGCGATTGTGTTGAGCAAATAGCAGCGGTGCTATCTGCTATCGGGCAAATTCATCTGGGATCTTCTTCACGCCAGCGTTGTGGTCGGGCATTCAATTACAAGAGTTAATCTGTTTCAATTGTGTTCATGTGCAGCATCGGGGGAGGGAGCAGGCAGAGGTATAGGCAACAGGCAACAGCCCATGCACCGCTGCTCCTGAACAAAGTGCATATCACTCCATGAATCTACCGCCGGGATGAGTAATACTCGCTGCTGGGCGAATTGTCATCAAGATGCCATCCAATCCAAATAACTATCCGCCTAAACGCACATTATCGCAGAACGCATAATTCCGATACAATCAACATAACTTAGATACATTATACAACTGGGAGAATCTGTTCAAATTAGGAAAACTCCACGAGAGACTTGAAAAGTAGGGTCTTTTTTGAAAACCTGCAACGATAATATTGTTCTGCTACATGCTACACTTCACACAAGAAAATGTTATGGCATATGGTGGAGTTGGAATATAATAACGAACATTACTATGCATGATTATTCATTACTTAGAATTAGCTAACATTATTAACATGTAAATGGGCATCAATTAGATACCATATTAATGATAGTGCTGTGATTATTTATAAATGTAAACAATAAAGGAAATAGTAATAATTGATTATCATAGTTAACTTAAATTATTAAGAGCATTATCATACGCCATATTATTATATTACTTTCGCATCAATCATGGGGACTGATAATTGCATTGCCACAGTGTCAGCGGGTTGTATTTATTGCAATTTAATTAGAAAATAAGATCACATCCCACGACAGTTCTGCAAGAACGTGCATAGGAGGATGGCTCTTTTAATTAGTGATATCCACATTAGATAATCGACTTAACATTGGACCGTGAGTATCTACAACAAGTCTACACCACCGCATAGTACCTAAGGTCAGACATAAACTTATTCAAACGATTAACGATGATAAATAATATAATAAAATTATTGTCAGTGTAGGTAAATATCAAGATTGACTTGCATTACGGAATGGCAGATGTAATAGGGACCTTTGAAAACTTTTGTACAATGCCAGCGTATTTTAAAGAGGAAAAAACAAATCAGAAGAATCTCCTACACACGGTGCATAAAAGGAAACAACGGCCGGGATTCCATCAGTCACCACGTCGCGTCACCACTAACCGAAGCGAATATCCGCCAGTTTTTAAAATATTAACGATATCTTCTTTGGATACAATTCGTCTCGGACGTCGAATTTATTCGTACGCTGTGAGGTCCATTGCGAAATGGCAGAACTGAATCAGTTTTGAGCAATAGTTCACTCAATATAAGGAGATACATTATAGCTTAGTCACAAAGGGCGAACATTTATTACCAGGCGTACTTATCGGGGCCAAGGCGAGGGAACAGGACACAGGGAAGATAACACGGTTTATGGCGGAGTAAAACCAATAAACCGCACACAAAACTTGGCAAATGGGATTAATGAGACGCTAACAAGTAACCAGTTGATAAATCTAAGGCTTGCTGCAAGCAACATTGCATAGATGAGTAAGTGTGACAGTTAGGCTGGTGGCTAACCGCACGAGAATGATGGCCATTTTAGGATGTTTCACATGAAAAGCAACTTGGCCAAACAACTACCGATGGCCTGGTCTAGTCACGTTTGACCCATCGTGCGTACCAAATCCGCGACCGTAAACATTCAATTACTGCTACATCAGTTTTTCTATCCGACCCAAAGGCTCCGCAGCTAACGCGACCTTAAACCGAGAACCCGATTAAAACCGTTTATGATCAAACTCAAGGGGGGATGAATTCTTTGCACTCTTTAGAATAAGCAATAGAAACAAAGAATCAGAAACTAAACAAAGAATGAATGAGAACTGCCATACTTTTGATGTTAGTAGTCACGTTAAGTGGTTTTCTCACCCCATTTGGCACTGCTCTGACGTAATTATTGTCAAACGGAAGGAAGCTTTGCATACAAACAATGGAGATTACGTGGAGGAAAACACGCGTTCTTGGTGATTGATTTAGACCAGTATTATGTAACAAAGCTCACCAGCTAACCTTCAAAAGCAGAAGACCATCATCGCGGATCTTGGCACAATTATCCTAGGACAATAATTATGATATAATAACTACACTTATGCCCCACCTCGACCACGGGACACAATGAAGGTGTATTGATAAAATAGATAAATCATACAATCATTAATTATTGCCATGAAAAAACATGTTACAGTCGAAACTTTCAATGGCAAGCGAGTAATAAATTTTACACCATAATACGGTTATTGATTCAATCCCAGTAAGGCTGAAACAACTAATATTCATTATAATTTTATTATACTGTTGATGAATGTAGTTATTTATTAGTGCACTGTCACGTATTAAATTCTCTCCATTAACACGTGACTTCTTAGCATTCTCAACCAATTAATAATAAGGTTGGCTCGAACGACTTTTACCGAGAACAATAATTTACAGAGTAAGAAGGAATGAAATGAAGAATTACCGAGGAAGTGTTATCGGACCCCTATTGAATTATCTTGTCGAGAAAACCTCGATCATTTCCATTCCGGCCAAGAACCGGGGGGTCAATTAACTAATATACTTAATGAATAATTATTGAAAATTAAATTTGGTATCCGACTAATGATGGATATGCCTAACTCAAGCAAAATGTGTTGATGAAGCAGACATTTTGTTACCTCCGACATGTTCTTGCATGACTAAACCGGTAAATCATTTATCATGGATAGTAATGCCCTTACTGACCTTGGGGTTATGGGGGGCCAAAGTCGAAAATTTAAAGGATTTATTAAATTTCCGTAATTTTAGTTCAAAATATGATTTTTTAAAATTTATTTACGTCCAATTTACAATAAAATAACACGAAATTTGAAAAAAAAATGTACATTATAAGAATGAAGGATGTTATATGAAAGCAAAGACAAAACAGAGATAAACATAAGAAAATAGAAGCGATAATCGAAGCGACAAGCGAAGTCAATACTTTGATAAAATTAAAATAGATAGATATAAAATATCTTCAATTGTTTAGTGACCGATAAAAATCATTTAGGCTTATATCAAAAAAATCAAGGTCTTGAATTGAGTTGACCATTTTACACATTCTGGACAGCGGTGAATTATATCCATAATTAGTAATGTTGAGATTGAGGAAGAGCAGTTAATTATTTTCGAGTCTACGGGAAGGTATATTGAATGGGATGAGTTGTAATAATGTAGGTGAATCAATAATACAGATGATAATTTTGAAAAAACTTTAAGAGAATTTTAATTTTAAAAGAAAAATTGCAGTACAGCACGTATAAATCGATAAATAATACGTTTAAATGGTTTGATGTGCCACTTTTGAATGATAGTTTGATATCATAGACCAGAGGTATCAACAAAGAAAAAAGGACACACAAATTGTCAGAACAATTTTGATTGACCGTCTTTTAATGTTGTACTGGGTAAATCTCCCATCAATGGGTCAAACGCTCAACTGCCTTTGGGTCATCTGCATTCCTGACGTCACGGGACACGTAGATAGAATTTACCTACACGCATTCCGTTGACGCTTCCTGAAGACAAAGCAGCCACACAGCACACACCTTTCGGATTGCGTAAAGGCATCGTTAGACACGCGGTATTCAGGCTGAGTGGTGAGTGGCGCTCACCGAGCTATTCGCTACTTGCTCCTTATTTCCGCCGTTGAGCATTTTGCGTTCAGCGTTCAATCTGCTTCAGCACTCAGCAGCCGCCCACCGCAACTCGGCTCGTCATAGTCTCCCGTATTTCAATTACCGCCACGCGAAAAAATTTGAGCATTTAGTCGCTGCAAGTGGGAGGGTAAGTGCATGTTCATTGTGCTCCGTGTGATTTACAACGGCATCGAATCGGAATAATAAAGCGATTAAAAGATTCTCCACGGCAATAAATGCGCGACACCAGTTGTGGTGCATAAGAAACGTGTGCATGCATACATTGCTTATTTCCCGAGATGCGCGCCCGTGAATAACCCGAAACCTCTCACGGCCGTGGCATCATACCTGGTTTATGTGGCATCCAACAGCGATCGGTATTTCAGCTCAAGCGTTGCGTGGAAATATCCAAATGTCTAACTATCAATCTTTCCCGGAACCCGCTGATAATATCTGGGATCAATATAATAAGTGATAAGCATGTAATTTCAATAAGTTTCGTATTCATTTTAGTTTGATACAGCTATGATAAGGTAACCCAATCGCATACATTGGTCCACAAAACCTAAAAAACCAACAAAATGTAAAGTTGAGAAGGTCAAAATATTTCCGCTTTGCAATAAAATTCAAATAAAAATACTATTTTACATATCCGAAAACTAAAAACTGTTTTTGAAATGTGATGAAATACGTTTACAAATTTCATTATCAGATACAAAAATATTCTTGAAATTTGATGCATTTTTCTCAAATTGCTATCGGAAACTTTGGTTTCACAAAGGTGCACATTTGATTTTTTCTATTAAATTCTAGATTTAAATATAAAGCGTGGAGGTTTCTCTTTCTAACACCGTTTAGATCATATTTCTCACCATGACATTAAGGGAGATACAATTATTTACATGAGACCTAAGCGAATTGGAATAAATTTGGCCTCCTGTGATTAAACTGGTTAACTTTTGGAAACAGATATTAATTCTACTAAACAACACCTCAGGCGGTAGGTATTTACCAAGTTAACTAATCACGATGAAATGATTAAAGGTGGAATAATTGAATCTGGTCATGCACGTGGCCTGAACAATACCCCTTTGTCGAGCGCACAATTCGATTGGCATTAAGTCTCGCATAAAAACAGCGCTAGGCACACAATTGAAATGGTAAGGCGGAAGAACGATTCAGGGACGGTCATTAATAACAAGATCCTTGAATTATCAACATCGCCATACATTATAGTTCAAATTTGTGCCAAGAAGACATTATAATAAATAATTGATTAAAAATAAGATCGATTTTGCACTTAGAGAAGTAACAAAGTATTTATGTATGTAATCATTCCAATACAAGAAACACGAGAGTGGTTGAGATTATGAAAGACTTCCCAGGAGCACTTTAACATTTTTGATACTTTTATCTTTATTATTAATTTCATTTTGGATCCCATAACCGTTTTACGATATAGGTTTATAATACCGTTATTTACAGTCGTAAGAATATTATTTACAAATATCTGGTATCAAACCGCATCCCACTGCCTAGTTCACGCAGAAATTGAATCCACTTTTATTATTTTGACAAATCCAAGTAAACATGGAGTCGAGCGATAAACATGAACATAAAACGGATTCGTATGATTATTGTACCGTGGTCAAAGGCGTAGTGAAATAACTGGATAAACGGTTGACAGCCTAGCGGGGGTAAGGTACCTAAGGCTATATTGTAATAATGGCGTTTATGCAACTTGTGGCAACTGATTAATTTACGAGACCTACCCCAGGTTTCAGACTTTCCAGCTTTCGTGTTTTAACGGTAATTAATGATTTTCCCTTTGGTAACTTCTCTCTATTATTCATAAAATATGCATGTACTAATAAAAGTTACACCGGAACTTCCGCTACTCCGGTCTACTTAAGGATAAGGAATTGTCCCTAATCTTAAAATGAACGAGGTTTTCATTAACCGCGATACCAGTTTTCTAGAATGACAGAAAAAAGCGTTAATTTTAAGGTTAAAGATAATTCCTTTTCCTTGAGTAGAACCGGAATCATCCCTTGCAGGATCATTAGTATCACTGACATTACGAACAAAGATAAGACACCGATCAGTTTTAAAAGAGGACAAGGAAATGTTTCCGCAATTCTTGATGTATGGTATAATGTATGGCAGGTATAATCTTCTTGGTATAATCCTATGTACCAGCGGCGGTGGTGGTGAATATTCGACTGCTAACCGCCAAAGGTTTGCTGCGGTGACCTTTACGAGTATCTCACGGCTGTCGGCGACCTCAGGGTACCTCCAGCCAGGTCCCTCAGTTGTGGCCGCTTGGCACATGTCCACCGGAGAAACATGGCCAAAGGTTGGCAGGGCCGTGCGACAACAGACAATTAAAGGGAGTCAACCGTTTATATGGACAACTGGGAAATCGAAGCGTCAGACGAGATAAATCTTGCCGGCGCGTCAAACGTGTCAAGCGCGTCAAACGCCGAGCGTTTTTCATCAGATTCAGCTATGACAATAATTATTGTAATTCTCAAGAATGAGAGGAATCAGTGAAGTAAACGAATTTCAAGTCAGAAAAAAGAAGATTATTGTAATGGTGTGGAATTCTAATACTGCCAACAGCTGTAGCCAATAGCCACATTTCATAATAAATGCGAAATTTTTACTAAAGAAGAATTTCAAGGATATCCAACAAGAGTACCACTTCGAAATAAGGAGGGGGTTTAATGGCAACAACCTAAAGGGAGATTCTTAACAAGACATCGTACGTGGTCTATAAGAGTGTAAGGAGAGGTTTGTTTGTTTACCTTTAGTTAGGTCGGTTAGGACTTAGAACCAGCGGAGATAGCCCGATACGGTGGCCGCCCCGGCGACGCCACGCCAGTCTGTTCGGTCCGTTGTCCCGCGACAGAAGCGAAAGGCTAATTTATATGACAAATCCGGCGGGCGGGGATCTCGGTGCCCTTTGTCCGATTTGCATAATCGGGACATTATCTCCATCGCCATTGCCGGCATTGCCAGGAGGAGGTGCTAACGAACACGCCCGACTCACTTTCAGAAATGAGACTAAATGTCGACTTCTAATAATTGAGACAATTGGAATGCCAAGCTTATCGACAGATCCATTGACCTATGACGCCTAACAATGGATACATAACTTTTGTTTAGACGATTATTTTATAACGGATACTTTCCCAAGACTCCATGGTATGTAATTTATTAGAATCCATAAAAGAAGAAGAAATACTTATGTTCAAAATAACGCGACGTATACGAATATAAATTGGTGGTGAAACTCAATACCACAATGGAACATTTTATAACAAAAGCGAATAAAAATAAAGAGATGCCCGCTGCCCACTGCCCACAGTGCCCACAGGAACGGAGAGGCCTCTCGCTTTGTGTCTTTTAGAAGACAACTTCATAGACATTGCGCCTGCGCGGGAATAAATTACTAGAGGCGATGGAAAGCTCAGATAGCACTTTATAGGCATAAAGCTAAAGAGAAACAATGCGATATTAATCAGGCGGGTAGGCCTGGAGAGCAGTGCATCTCGCCTAGCGATAGCATCTCCTACATTAATGGTCCATTTTTACAGGAGCAAGAACACAGCCATCGAGATACAATGCCTTTAAATATTAATCGAGGTTGGAGCGAGGGAATTGTTCAATCTCAATCCGCCTCCAACCACAATGCGTTCTTTGTTGTCGTTGGAGGAAACGGCGGATGCATATTTTAATGCGTCGCTAACTTGACGCGAGGAAGCCATAGTCTAATTGTGTCGTGACACAGAACAGAATCACGTACCTGCCAGATAAACACAATCAGCATTCCAGCGACAAATTGATAAAAGATGGATTAACATCAACGCAAACAAATTAAAAAGATTCCTCCCAGTATCGCATTATCAAATATTACAAATAATATTGCTGGGTTACAACACAACTAACAGCCTGCCTCCCAGAAGCAGCGGCCCACGTGGGAAGAAACGCGGAACACAAAAAAATATTTAAAAAAGCAACGCGGAAAGCGAACATAATTAACAAGGTACATGATTGATAGGCGTTTTATTAACTTATCAACTTCTTTGTAGACTATTATGTCAAAGCGTGAAATATAAGTAGATTAAAATGAAAAAACGGTAATCCAGTAGCAACGTGCATCGAGGTGCATACACCATTCGACAAACATCATAAAGCGATCATGATAATAAATAGTTTAACACGTAATACGATTGACGCAAGAATACGTAATACAACGCAAGAATTGTGTTATAATAAGCGTTTGATGAATGAAAATCAAGTTGCTCACCGTACCAAAACCTCATTTAACGGTCAACCATATTACCAGGTGGTATTCTGAGAATCTACGAATAACAAACTAATCTAACCAACTTGTCTTCATAGGAAATAATCTGAGTGGAAGGCATCTGTGGCATCTTTGTTTTATGAGGCATCTGATGGTATAATTTTAGAGAGAATGCGCGCCCAACAAAGATCCTGTTGCACGTTGTACGCTGTTATTGGATGTCATTCAACAGCTGCAACTTGTACGGGATATCCCCCGGGCGCACTAAAATAGAATATATCCCATACAATTCGAGTAAAATATCTCTAACGTAACGGTAAAAACACTCGACAGACAAAAAAACTGGCTTAGTAGTAGATATTTCAGCAAAGTTTTGCACAATGGCCCGTAACCTGAAAAGTAATTGTGTGTCGTGCTCGGAATCTTTTTGTAGCCTGAAAACCAGATATTTATTCATTAAAAAAATCGTAGAGAAAGTAGTTAACCGAACAACACAAGTTTAAACTCATTTATCCACAATAACTAAACATAAATCAAATAAAGCTTAGAAGTTTACCGCTACATGGATTAAAATTGAAAAAGCTTCTGGGGGAAAAAATGGTTTAAAAAAAGAAGACTTAAATAAGCACTCTGACCTAAATGTAACGTTTTTGTTAAAAACTTCATTAGGTATGTACTCATGCTGCAATGGAGTGAATTAATTAGTGCTGTCTCCATGACGTGATAGAACTCCGACCCTAATGTATGCCACTTTGTCCTAGTCAAGATATATTAGCTTTGTGGAAGCTGAACGGTTAAAAATAATACGGCTGGTGATATATGAGACAGGGGAGGGAGCAGAAGATTATCCACACTCAACAAACGGTACAAGACAACAAACATTTATGAAAACAGAATCTGATGAATGAAAGCACTTAAAAACGAAAAACAACCTAACCAAGCAAACAAGTGAACATAGAAAAAATCTATTAGAATCAGCAATAGAACAACAATTTGGTTTTTGGTAATTTCAGAAAACAAGGGATGATCAGTACGGCCAATACTAACTTCTACGATGACATGTTTATTTAATAGACCGTACAATTCAATAACAAGTTTATTAAATAATTCGACAAGATGGCTTTTATTAGCTCACTTTTTCAAAAGTGAAATATTGGCAACTCTTCTTTTATTATCATTGTTAGGAATCGAATTTAGAAGAAGGGATTAAATGACACAGGTCTCTATAGCGTAATGGCACTAATGATTTACGGAAGGCTCTTTGAAACCATTACAAACGAATTCCAAAAATGATAATTTCTTTCATCAAATGTCAATTATTTTCAACTCCATTCATCACACTTGAAAAACGCTTAATAAATAAACAGTTTATAAAACGTTCAATTGATTATACGAGCATTAGAGCTGCAGGGGCACTGCGGAGTGTGTACGAGACGAGTCTTCGGATGTAATCGCATCTGCAGGGTCATATACAGGCGTTATGTTGTCATTAGGGAGATATATCGGTACTCTCGGTGTCTGATTTAATTTGAACCCCTACATACACAATACATATTTATTATACACAACGCAGCAGTCCCGGGCCTTTAAAAATATACATGGCTTATGAGGCGTCCTGCATGAAAGAGCGCGGCTACATTTACATCCATCTCGTCAATGGGCTTTTTGAGGGGGTTAGATTAATTAGACGGGCTTCATTATATGTTCGTAGATAGGTAGAACGTGCTCGCTTTGAGAGCTCATAAAAATAGACACCCAAGTGTTCGGAAGTTTACGTTAAGATCGCCGGCTTGGCCATCAAATTGCTAGTTTAACTTAGTTTTTACAATAGGACAAATTGCCCACAAAAACAACAAAAATGTAAGTATTTTTAAATCGGATTTACGGATTTTTTACGGTTTACGTATTTTTTTAATCGGTGTGGTAAAATGTGTGTGGTGTGCGACGAGTTTTATTGATTTCTCTCAAAATGCATAAAAATGCTTTTATTCCGATATTTATGGGTCAAATTAAATTTCCCGAAAATTCCAAATTTTCCAGGTCTATGGCCACCCTGATACAAGTGCAGGAGTGCTAGACTGCAGCAGAATTCTCCTTCGCGAGCAGCAGAGTATATTATCATAGCGCCTGGCATCAAGATGCAGGCCTGCTGCACTGGTAATGCATAAAATACCTTCCAGGCAGATACGGCGATAAGGGACGGAATTCACGGTAACGGCGATATCGCGTGAACCCTATCAGGTCAGGCTCGTGTTGACATTGTCATTACGCCGAGGTTTGTTTACTTTCAGCCGATTACTTAGACTAAATACGTAACCAGCATTCCAACGAACATTGTAGAATTATAGCCGGAATGTTTTGCCATTTTATGTCAGTACCCTCATAGTAGTTTCTTCGAATTTACTGGGCGGGCTGATGCTACGCCGAGCTGTATCAAATTTCCGCACTGTCAACAATCAACATACTTTCTGCTACGTATCAGTTACACCATAGTTTAAAATGATTTGATCAGAAATATGAGAATTGCTTGAAACACCTGCCACCCCAAACAAGAAACTGAACATAAAACTAAGTACGAAATTTCCGCTTTAGAAAGATCAGTTCAAAAAAATATTTATAACATTCATTTCAGTTCAGTGGGTCGACTTGTATTCGATTGCATACTTTCACAGATCGTCTGGTATCTTCGCCATCAGAATATTATATCTAAATCCCTTTTATTTATCGCGTCAGGGATCCTTTGTGCTGACTATCCTGCTGTTGTGCTGGCCCAATCCTGTGCCAGGTCTCTCCTCGTGTAGCTTCTGCAATTATTTTCCACACACTTGTCTATAGTTTTGTTTTTTTTTCCACACCTTTGTCTATGGTTTTTTAGGCCTATCAAGTCACACATAATTATTAAAATTAATAAATTTCATTTGAGAATAATAAAATTCAGTGAACTTTTAATTTAAAAATTAAAAATTGTTATTTAGGAATCATATATTATACATATTCTTTGAACGGTTATCATTTTCATAAGCGGTGCTGCATTTTTTGTTCAATTAGTATGAATAAAACGTGTCTCGTAATTTTTAATGTTTTTTTTTTTTTTAATTATTTCTGGCTTTCACCCTTCAAGGGTGTTCTAGGCCATCATTTAAAATTACAGAGAAAGGGAAAGGTGAATTTATATATTAATTTTATTTAAATGTACAAATTTCAGAATTATATGGAAGATTGGAGTCGAGTTCAGACTTAGAAGAGATGAAATGTTGAATGGAGGGGAGGCAATTTTAGATAACGCTTGATAGAAGAGAGGATATTTATTTAGAGAGGGACAACCAAAAAATATGTGATCTAAAGAGCCCACATCTAGACCACAGAACGTACAATCTGGGGAGTCAAGGATGTGAATTTTAAAAAGGTGAGAAGGAACGGAACAATGACCGATTCTCATTCGAATAAGTGAGGAAATTTCTTTTTTGGAAAAATGGGGAAATTTTTGAAACCACGGTTTTGATGGGATAGTCCTTTGTATTGAGGCGTAGCGAGCTCCCTTGGATTGACTGGCAATGTTCCAATACTCTGTCCAAACATTGCGGGATCTATCTTTGATGATGGAAAAAATATCAGATAGGGGAATATGGTTTACGAGGGTAACAATAGGGTTGGACGCTCCTTGTTTTGCCAAAGAATCTGCAATATCGTTACCCACTATGCCAATGTGTCCAGGGATCCAAACAAGAATTACGGTTTTTCCAGAGCTTTGAATGGAGGATATCAGCACTCTAATGAGTCATACAAAGTGATCATCAGGATGAAGAAGAGGACAGGATTTAAGTTTTTGGAGGGAACTGAGAGAGTCAGAGAGAACAAGGGAATGTTCACAATTATTTTTGATTATATATTTGAGTGCTTCAATTATTGCAATGCACTCAGCAGAGATATTGGATAGATTTCGTAAGTTTGTTAACATTCGATAGGTAAATTTCTTCATTTGAAATGCAAATATTTATTTTTTAAACACTTTCAGCTTTACAAATCCTACAATAATAAAATTATAATATAATATCCTGACATTTTTCACGAGTCTGCGCTAGTTATGAAATCGTTGCAATATAATTAAATGAAGTAGCTAGTATGTAGCTGACGTGAAATATTATATAGGAGGGTATTATAGGTATCACTCAGATTCTAGAGCACATTATCTACAGTCTTTAGAGAAATTTTCCTACGGATCATTAACACTCTTCTCTCTACTAAACTGCGTTTTAAATATATGGTTGTAAAGATAAATGCATAGCACAGAGCAAAATTAGATAGCATTAAAGCTGGTATCACAGAATCAATCATTATTTTCCGGTGATGAAATAATAACTCTAGAAGAACTTCATAGCAAGTACGACGCAAGTCCCCGCTGGCATAAAAACACCATTTTATCTTATCGCCTTATCATGAACCATTCTTATCATCTATGGAAGCACACCTGAATACAGAGAATAATAAAAATATTTTCCACTTCTATTTTTTGATTACATATTGTTCTTCAAAGTGCTATCCCGCTGAAATTAAGCATGTTCAGTTCAATCTTATAATAATTTGAGGTTTTTTATTCTGTTATTCCAAAAATTAAAATATTAATCCTAGACTTCAAAAAAGTCAATAGATGTCGGACATTACAATAAAAAATAGAAAGGTATATTTATCCAAGACACTATGATTGCATTTAATTCGGGAAGAATCTTGCAATCATACATACAGATATTTATTGTTATCACGTTTAATTTGCAGAACTCCATTTTAATTTTAATTTCTTTTATACATATATTCAATAATACTTTAATTCAATTTATAAAAACAGTTTATTTATAAACAAGTTCTGCTATGTAATTATTATTACGTGTGACAGCTGAAGACTTCTGAAGGCATTATCAAAATGTCAAATACATAAAGATAGCAGCCAAAAAAATTATCCGTCAAGAAAATGAAGATAATGTAAGTGGTTTTTTGACGAAGTTTGTACTAAATACAATAAAATATGACCGAAGGGGATAGGTTCAAATTATCTCAGTGGTTAGAAGAGAGCCCCGGCAAGGCTAAGTTCCTGGGTTCAATTCCCAGATGCGACCGATTTATTTTTTGATTTTCTGTGTCAAATTTTAGATTGAGAGACGCTATTATTGTCTCCAATGATTAAATATTATAATTTGAGGTTTACTCATAAAGTTATTCCAAAAGCATAATATTATGTATTTTTAATATTGACAGAAAGACTACGAGAAGTCTTTGACGGCGCGAAACGCCGATTACAGTTCCTTCCCCATAATTCGCGGCTCGGTTCGTGCATATATACGCAGCATAAGACGATTTCATTGCCTTTTAAAATGTAGTGTACTTGTTTATGCAGCAGTGTTGGTCTTTCCTTTGACAATATTTTCTGACAATGAATTCAACTTTCAGTTTAATATAGAGATATTTAAAAAAACTACAATACCTACGTCAGAAAGCACAATTAATTCAATTGGCTTATTTAGTAAATTCTCAATAACATGTATTTAAAAAACCTGTATAATCATTATTCATACATATGTAGGTAACTACAAATATATTTATATTTTTAACAAATAAGTGTTGATATTCGAGATAAACCAATAGATAAATAAAGACTACGAAAATATAGCAAAGATACCTAGGAAAACATGGAAAGCCACTCACAAAAATGTGGAAATTTACGGCAGAAATTTTATCACAATAAGATACGACTATCGTGTTGATAAATTAGTAGGTAGCAGACAAATGTGATGTGACCTTCATAAACCATTTATTTATTGATGCTTTATTTTTGACAGTAGCTTATCATATTTATCGTTGTGTACCATCGATTGAGCGATTTTAAAATTATCGTCGATTTACGGCTACGGTACCGTGAAAGTAAAAACAAATAATTTTCTTGCATCTCTCTCACACACGGCACCGTAAGGTCTCCGTTAACCCCTAAAATACTATTAGCCGAGACGAAAATTTTGAAAGTATGGAATAAAGTTACAAGGATAAAATTGAAGTGTGAGTGAATTCCAAAAATTCAAAAACGTCAATGCGCTGATGGTTTTGCTTTGGGGGCATACATTAAATTACGTGAGCTCAAAATGGGGGGGGGGGTCCAGCAAAATCACATGTTACTTGAAAATAATATACGAAGTGGCCCAAATTTATCTCACCGAGGGGGGGGGGGGGGGGTCCAGATTGGAAGAAAAACTGCTCATGTAATTAATGTATGCCCCCTTTTGATCTTAAACATATAATGCTGCAGCTTTTTCTTACACTCAATAATTGTTATTTAGTGTGTAAAAAAAAGTCGAAAATGTAAACGTAAAATGTAAATGTAACGGTAAACGTATGTCTGCACCCCCCTAAAGGAAACATACAATCATTATCGTACGTCTCCCTTAAACGTATAAAGATAATTAAACGAAAAAATTCCTGTCGCCGTGGCTGAGCTACGAGTATAATAAGATATACCTATCTGTTTTCTCCAAAAAAGAGTTGTGCTTTGAAGAAAACAGTCACACGCATTTTGTGTGTCTCGTCTTCTTAGTGTGCAAGAAAGAGCTGCAGCATTATAATGATGAGGAACGTATGTTTATTGCCTTTTTTCCGTTACGCTAATAATAATTTTACAATTTACTTAGCCCTTTCATCTACCTTCCAAGGTGCGAACAAAATATAACAAGTCAATACAAATAATTCTTTGTAGGTTCAATAATTTATGTAAATTCAATGGTCGGGGTAAACAGCACTATCGGCATGCAGTTGTGTATGCCCATAGCTAGGTCATAAAAGAGTAAGTATCTGTAATAGATTCCGCATAATGCTATCAGTTCCCAGAAATTATGATAATGGTCTGTATTAAGTATGGCAGTGCCGCGATAAGATAAAATAATCGATACCTTCCAACACAAGAAAAACAAGATAAAATACGGTTTTCTGAATTCATAAATAATGACAATAAATGAAAAAAAATTATAAATCAACTGATAAAAATGACAAATTTATATAAATCATCTTACAAGAAGGTTAAAATTGTTTACAATGTTTGAATTATATTCCTTTTTTTTCTATATTAGCACCTACCCAAAACCCAAGAAATATTTCTATATTAGCTTTTACCCAATACCCAAGAAATATGCAAACCTCATCCCATGAACCCGGGCTAAGTCACCAAGCGTAGCGAACTACTTGTGGCGACCTATGGCAGGGTGTTGGTTATTTAATAAATGGATCCCGAGGCGTTGGTACACGTACCCGCCTCCCAAATAGATTTTAACCCTTTCACAAAATTTATTAAAATACTTATTGCCATTATCTGTATTGTGTTTTCAAAGGGTTAAAAATGTGAATTTTATTTTTATTTTAAAAATATATAATAAATTATAAAGCCTACTTACTAACTTCCATGGCAACGCAAGCTCATCGAACAAACTTGTCATTCAATGATACTGTTTCGATAACGTTTAGAGAGCATGATGTATCGTTTTATTTTACTTTTTGATTGAGTTTTATGTCGTCAAAGATGACAAAATACTGATGTTTCCACAATCAAAACATCTTACAAACTAATCCATAGATATTTTGTTGGCTGAAAGGCAGTTTTTAACTTCGGTGAAAAATGAATTATACCTTTCACCAAAAAATGTTCTAAAATCATAGAAATGACAAAGGTTTGGAGATCATTACGATGCAGTTATCAAAAGATGAGGAAGAAATTTACCAATAATTGGTAGGTATATTATAAGGTGTTGACACCGATGTTTAATTGCTCTCATTTTCCGAGTATACTGAACAACTACAAAACCGTTATTATTGAGCATGTGAAACGTTAATCCGTATCAATGAAAGGCAGACAAGTTACCCAAACTCCTCATTTTGGTTTTATTTTTTATAACGATGTTTATGACCCGTTCCCGATTCATGGCCCCTCGTTACACCACGGTGTCCCACAAAGAGGGGTCCCAAGATCACTTTCAGCTCTGCCGACCGGAATATACCGTTAGTCCATAACAGGCGAACACCTCATGCGGCTCTCTGGCTGGCATCTTGGAGACACCTCTGCAACAGAGGCTAACCAAACACTCGCAATCTAAACACGTTATTAATGCGTCATCAGTGCGTTTGACTCCGAACCTAATCAGTCAGAGCACAGGTTTTGCAGATAGGGATCGTCGGCAAGTCGGCAGACAAGACAGTCACTTTGAGATGAATGCACCATCAGACCCAGAAGAAGCTAAAAGTAGGTAGTGGTACAATTTTGCACAACTCCGTGTTGTCTATGAGTGATGACTGACACGGAAAAACCTTGACCCTATTCCAAAAGTAACTCACTTTTTTACATCGATTCCATCTATGGGAATATAAACAACCTTAATTGAACCCAACTGAATAGCTTGATCAGGTAGTGTAGTGTTGCCACTGATGGATTACTTCAATATAAATGCTTTTAATAGCATAAATTCTGTGGGAACTGATTCAAAGGAGAAATAATACCAAAACACTAAACTATTATTCGGGTAATTCCACAGAGAGAATATTCGTTAATAGTGAGAAATAAATTAAACGCTATTGATTGATCACCGCATGTGCTGATGCATGTGTTATGGCTTTATGCTCTTTTGCTAGATGGACAATAATAATTTATTATAATTGCATACAATTGGCAGGTTTGCGTGCAAGAGTTTTGCTTGAGTTTCATTTAGTTGCACTCTGATACGTGAACGCCAATCTACAGCACTATAAAGTTTAGAAACTTGTCGGACAAATCGCACTGTTTTACAAAATGTCCAAGAGATATAATATGCAAATATCATAAAAGTTGTAAGAGGGAGTTGTTTCCACAATCAAGAATTCTAGAGCACTCTGCAGAAACTTGGTGACCTTTCGGATTACCGGCTTGGAAAAGGCCAAAAATCAAAGTTTACCAATGAAAGTCAATGATGGATCACAGGTTGTGGAGGAATGAACCTAATGAAAAAATGGTTTGAGCTTACTCCTGAATGATCTCAATCGTTACGCAACACTGGACTCAGTTCCTCGTGCTACTAAATGCTTTTCTCATTGAGATAGTGGAAAAACACTGTACGTCTAAAGATATATCCATTCAAACGCACTCGCTACTCAAAGAAAATGTAGGATCAATAACAATAAATATCGGAATGTATCATGTACATAAAACGAACGGTACAAAACCAAATCAATAAAGCCGACTGAGATGCAATAAACTAACCCCAATAAAACTACATTTACCACGGATGTCATCAAGCAGAGAAAAATACTAAGGTTTATATAAGGGTTATGTTAGATAAGTGTAACGTAACACCTTTTACAACCAAATAGGCGTGATCTAAAAGAAAGGTTGATGCACCAGAATAAAACATATTTTTATAAGATGCCACACAATAGTTCCACTGCCTGGATACATTGGGCTTATCGCAACCATAATTGGAGTATGTCGAAAGAAAATGGGAAAAGGAAGATTACAAAGATCTCGACACCAAAAGTAGCTTTAGTCATTTCAAGCAATTTCTAAATCTGTCTATGTCCTGGAGTCCTGGTGATCTATCACCAGAATGCTGCTGAGAGCATCTTCAAATATGGAAGAAGCGAAAATGGTACTAAACAAGATAGTTTCCTACGGCCTCAAGATATATAAATTGACGACCTCCGGTGGAGGGGCTAGCTTCTTCCCTAGCAATCCGAAGGACGCGGGTTCAAAACTGGGCGTGCGCAAATAAATTTTATTTGAATAATTTGTATCATTTCACAATTGTATTAATTTTAAATAATATATATCATATTTGCGCCACGTTCTAGAATTGAAGTTACTCTCAGCATCGCCCTGGTGTAAGACCACCATTTAGAATTGGAACGTTGCTTGAAATGGCTTTATTCTTCACCCCCATCTACTTTCCCTCCTCACTGTCTTCAGCCTCACAACATATCCCAATTGGGGATTCCATAGTCTCACAGGCTCCAGACGGGAGCAGTTGGGACTCTAATGAGGTATTCACATAAAAAAAGGTAAAATAATAAGTTTTTTTTTAATATTATTTGCTCCATACAGGAGGCCCCGAGGAAAATAATTCCCTTCAATATTATGTTTTATTTTGTTTTTGTAACATGTATATATCCAAATTAAAAAAAAAATAAACTCCAGTAAAATCAATCATGTTGATTGATCTCTATAGCATCTATACATATAAATTTTTTAAATTTTATTTTAACTACCACTATTATCCACATAATATAATACCCACACACAGGCTTCGCCTTCGTGGGATTTTTTTGTTACTTATATATACATATATATATTTTTTTGTTATTATGTATTTACCTGTTAAATGTACCAAAAAATTACTAATAAAAAAAATTTAAAAAATGCCTATGTCATCGTTGGGGATGCTGTGTGGAGGGTCATTTTAGGGAAAGGAAGGAGAGGAAGTATTGGGAAGAAAAAAGGTATGAGGGGTGGGTAGGAATCTAGGGGTCGGTGTGTCCAGGAGTGACGGATGTATGAATCAATCCCTCCCACTGCGGGTAAGGCGACATTCCGAGAGTCCTGCTGTAGTAGAATCAATACAGAAACCACACCTTTTAAAATTACAACCGGCTGTTCCTTTATCCTGGATGTGGTTTGGTCATTATCTTTCTAACATAAAAACCAAATATCAATATTTACAATAAGACATTTAATTTGCAAGTCAATTATTAAAAAGACGTGATAAAGAGTAATCGGGACATCACGTAACCCCTTCTTCCACTGACGACCCATAGAATTAATATCTGACAGAGAGGTCACGCGAAGATCCGAGAGTATTGCGTAACTGTGAGGTCTCAGTACCAGTACATACTCCTCGTTACGTATCTTTACGAGTTAAACACTTCAATTAACAAAGAAAATACGTAATCATTTGATCACGATTCCTTTCAAGCGAGGCGGGATTGTAAAAAGCGCCAATGGACTTTAATGCATTTCACATTACCTCACGCGATTGCTATAAAATACACAATATTGTTTTTAAATAAACATAAGATGTGTGATCTTTTGAAGATACATGTTATGATATTTTCTCCTCCACGATCCTTAATTTCGAACAGTCATGAAATGTTTTTGTTATTATTTTTAATTGATAAACTAATGTTTAAGACAATAAAATAAAGTTGGTTGTTTGCAGGTGGAAAAAAGGTTATAAGCAGTAATTGCTGAATTAAACACTAGTATATATTGAATTATTTGGCGGGAAGGAGATAATCCGACGTAGCTCAGTGGATAAGAGAAGTTGACCGGAAATCAGAAGGACGCTGGTTCGAGTCCCGTCGGCGGCATGAGATTTTTTTTAATGTAGATGAGTGTTTCAGGCTAATAATTATTACTTATAATAATTGTTTTTGTGTTTAATTCGTAGAATACCATTTCGTAGAATTAAAAAAAAAAATTATTTAATAATATCAATCAAGATTACAAGGATATTAGTTTTTTTTTACAGCTGTTTCGGCTTACAAGGCCATTTTAAAACTGTGGTTAAATCACTCTGAGACGACTTAAGTTTTGATGTAAGCATAATGAGTAAGATTAAGAAAGGGACCCCCAGATGGTTTGCGAATGTAGAGCGAATGACCGAAGAAAGTAGTGTAAGAAGAATATACGAGGCAAATGCGAATGGTAGAAGAAGTCGGGGACGTCCGAGGAAGACATGGCACGATCAAGTGAATCAGATACTTGAGTCGGGCCATGTCAAAAGTCAGAATAATAGAAGAGAATGTATGAGACGATGTATGAATGTGAGTGAGGCAAAGAGTGTGTGCCAAGACCGAGTTGTTTGGCGGTCTGTCCTCTTTGCCTACCCCTGTGGGGAAACGGCGTGATGTTTAGTTAGTTAGTTAGTTAGTGACGACTTAAGTTTTCTTTATTCATTGAATTGTTTGTTAAATAAATTGGAGATTTTTAATTGGCGCTCAATTCCAATTAACTTCAATTCGTTTTCCATATGGGATGCGGGTATGGGTACCTCCGCCCCGCAAACCATTTATTGGATAACTAACACCTCTGTCATAGGTCATCCCAACCAAGTGGTTCACTACGTGTGGTGACACAGAGGTGCCTGGGTTTACGGGTGCGGTTTGTCTAGGTCTTGTTTTGCCCATCAACTGCGCGGCGGGCCGGATCGGGAGAGTGTGGTTGAGGGAGATCTAACCTACATAGACCTCTCCAGCGGGATTCTCAGCCCATCGCCTTGCACCGCAGTGGGAGGGATGGATTAAAACGACACTCCTAGACACATTGACAAGATAGCCACCCCTCATACTTTTTTCCTTCCAGGAACTTCCTCTCCTTCTTTTCCCTAAAAATACCGTCCGCAAAGATGACACAGGCCCTGAGGGATTTTTTTTCTTAAAAAAAAAAAAGATTAAAAAAAAAAATGTTTACATAGAAAATTCTTTACATTGCAACGTACAAAAATAAGCCAACTTATACATTTACCTCACACTGAAGTTTATACATTCTTTAACATGCGAATAAAATTAGCCTCTTGTTCATATGAAGTCAGGTGACATAGTCAACATATCACGATGACATTCGTATTATTATGCGTACCTACACGTGCTGAAAATTGGACCAATGAACCCGTTTCATGGACTGTAAACTAGCTGAGGGTGAACCTAGAAAACTCCAACTCAATGGATCGTATTCGACTAATCACACTAAAAACTGTCGATCAATACATAATTTCTGTATTACTCTGAACTAATTTATAAATTAACCCACCAGATTACATTGCATTTTAATCCGCCTATAAAAATGGGGCCATAATATTATAAACATAAAATATTTCAACATTTTAACAGACTAGATGTTAGAAGTATCACGGGATCGTCGCAATAAAGCAAAGTACCAATCCAAACGATGAAGACTTGTCATGGAATGTCTTATCTTGCTAAAGTATTGGCTATCAGCTGCTTGGCGTAATTAAAAACAAGATAATAAGATAGTATTAAACACTTCACAAAACGACTTGCCGACTGTGAAGTTCAGAAAGAAATTTTCTTTTTATTACTCCATTACATTTTATCTGGGGAAAAATAATCGTCTTTGCAAAATGAAATAAAAATAACAAAGTGCGATTAATAAAAAAAAATACAGTAGGGAAAATGATTTTAGCCGCTACAAACTACCTCCTTTATGCTTGTGTCACACACAGCTATAAAAGATCATCTTTGCCTATTTCAGCACATCGCTCGCCATACATATGCCGAAATACGCCAAACTAAATGATATTTTATAGCTGTGTGTGACACAAGCATTATACAATTATTATCGTTGAGACTTTTCTTATCCGAAACCAATCCATATCAAGATTTTTTAGAGTCCCAACCCTATGAAGGTGTCCCCAATTGGGGTGTGTTGTGAGACTGAAGGTAGCCGGGAGGGGATATAGATGAGGTGGAGGATGGTGGGGAAGTATCCGGCTATTCAGATCTGGTCACCAAACACTACTAAAGGCATTTAAAGCAACGTTGTAATTCTTAATGGTGGTCTTACACAAGAGCGATAGTGAGATTATCTTTCAATCTGGAATGTGCCGCAAGTACCTATACAAAATATTATTTTTAATGTATAAATTGTGAAATAACACAAAATAATAAAATAAAATTGACCAACGCACCCCTTAGCCTTACCCCTCGATCACGGAGACCGATTAGGGACAAGGAATGTGAAGAAGTTTTAACACTTTTAATTATGCAAGATCGGTCTGCACAAAGTTAATCCTTTCGAAGGAATTGTCAAGGTTTCATGAGTGTTGTGCGAAGACTTATGTCGTATCGTGTTCATAAACAATTTTTCTCATATATGTCTGGGTATGACGGCATACAAACGTCACCAGACTGAATATCCCGCTATACTACCTACCTAGAGAGCTTTTAAAAAAAAAAAATTTCTCCTACAAATTAAAATATGGATAATTCCAGTTTGCCGTTTCACCATGTCGATGCGATTCACACATTTACAGATCTCCGTGTGATGTGATGACTAATACTGAACGATATGAAAGAAGCAAGAATTTAACTAGTGAATTTCACGCACGCGGAATTCGCAACGGTCATTTTTCAAATCCAACCGTCTATCGCGCTGATGTCACTCCCTGAGAGTGAGAGCCGAGACTACCAGCTACCAGTCTGAACTGGAGGGGCCAAACGCACGCACATGCTCGAAAAATATACATTTTAACGGTTTAGTAAACATATATTTTTCTCGATAAAATTACTTTATGGCGTTGAAAAGCGTCCTATGATTCATTAGCCATGCATCTGTATTTATTATTATCACTCAAATGTTGACCTTAAAAATTGTAAAAATGTGTTATTTGACCTACTTGCCAAATCGACAAGGTGGTGGAAATTGATAAAAATGACATTTTAATCATTTTCGTAACAGTTTTTGAAGTAAAATTTCTTTACGCACTCTCGACTTGGGGGGTAAGCGAGTGAATGCGTTACGAAAAGTGTGAAGCGGTACGAAAAGTGCGATGCGAACGGTAATCGATGCGGAACGGTGATCTATGCGAACGGTGATCGGGCGAGGCGAACGGTCGGGCCTTTACGCTTGACTTGGGGAGTAAGCTGGATAAGGATAAGGATGAGGATAAGGATAATGAAGATAAGGATAAGGAGGGTAAGGATAAGAGGGAGATATAAGTTAGTGACGTTTTACTTCAGTCGTGTGGTCTAAAGCACATTCGTTTATTTTTTTGTGTTCTTCTTTTTAGTGAACATTCTGGCGATCAGTTTTCTTCCCCAAGTGTTCAGGTGCAGTTATACGACGAACATATAAACAAAACAATATTGGAGACCGCATAAAGTTCTTGTATTCCCGTGACGAGAGCATTTCAATGTCAACCCGTCACAGCCAGCAGCTAGAATCACGCACATGTTCGTCAGACTGTTAAAACACTGGGATCATTAACATGCGCAGTGTTAATCAAATTCATTGCCGACACCCGAATAATAATATCAACAACCGTCTGGGTCATTCTTGCTCCCCGTTGGTTGTTTTATTGTCCTGGAAATTGATGCCTGCCCGCCTCCGAAATCATTAAAATCAACGTCGCAGCATGCCTCAATAACCCACCACACGAACCAGTATAAACATACCATAAACAAACAACGCGCTTGTGCTTAGCCAAATAGAAATCCGTGTAATAAAAAATGGGGTGAGTTGTTATTTTGCTGTGTACCTAGCGAACAGAGGGGTGGCGCCATAATATCCATACTCTTAGGGTGGGCCGCAGCACTTTAAATGGAACGGGACGATCGAGTGTTCTAGGCTGTCGCGTGCAATAGTCATAAAAGTAAACGATTCTAAAATTAAAATCATTGGATTGATGGGAGGAGAGCTTGTCAAAAGCACGAGGCAGAGTAAAGTACGTTTAGCGTAAATACAATAATATAACTAACAATATTGTAGAAAATCAAAGTAAAAGATATAATAATAATAATAATAATAATAGTGTCCCGCACTCGTGGCTGATAAAAGTTTTAAATATATACAAAATTAACCCAATTATTATTAGCTTTTTGGAAAAAATTATGGCATTTTGGAATACCGATTTGCTTTTGAATTTGAAAGATAAGAAAATTATAGTACCGGGCATTTCAATAAAAAGAGGGATTTTTCAAGGAGACTCATTGAGTCCTCTTTGGTTTTGCTTAGCATTAAATCCTCTATCTAAAATGTTAATTAAAAGCAAGTATGGAATAAAAATTAAAGGTAATACTAGAGAGAGAAATATAATTTCTCATTTATTATTTATGGATGATTTAAAATTATATTCAAATTCTGAACCAAATTTAGAGAAAATGATTAAAGTAGTTAAAAATTTTTCAGATGATATTAAAATGACTTTTGGTTTAGATAAATGTAGAACGATCCATATAGAGAAAGGTAAAATTGTAGATGGAGACGAGGGTATATTTAGAAATTTCAAAATTGAAAGTATGAAAGGGGGTGAGGTTTATAAATATTTAGGATATCCGCAATCAAATAGATTAGATCATACTAGTATTAAAAATGATATTAGGATTAAATTTAAAACTAGGATCAGAAAAATTTTGAAATGCAATCTATCTGCTAAAAATTTAGTAAAGGCGATAAATACTTGGGCAATACCTCTATTAACTTACTCATTTGGCATAATTAAATGGTCTAATACAGATTTAGATAGCTTAGAACGATTAATTAGAACTACATTAACTAAATTTCATTGCCATCATCCAAATTCAGCTATAGAACGTATTAATTTACCCAGAAATTTAGGAGGTAGAGGTATAGTCAAAATAACATCTTTAAAACATAATCATGTAGAAATGCTAAGAAATTTTTTCCATAGGAAAGCTGATAGTTCAGAAATGCACAAAATAATATGCAAGGCAGATAGAAATATTTCACCATTAAATTTATACGACGAGAATGCCAGCATTCTTACAAATACCAACCAGGAATTATTAGATTCCTGGTCAAATAAAATTCTTCACGCAAAACACTTCAATTATCTCAACCAAACATATGTTGACAAATTTTCGTCAAACAAATGGTTGAGTATTGGAGAGTTGAGCGCAGAAATAGAAGGCTTTATGCTTGCCATACAAGATAGAGTCATTAATACTAAAAATTATAGGAAGCATATCATCAAAGATGCAAATCAAATTGATGATTTATGTAGAAAATGTTTGGCTTTTCCGGAAACTATAGAACATATTATATCGGGATGTTCTGTATTAGCGCCGTCCGAGTATACATTTAGGCACAATCAAGTTTTAAAAATAATTCATCAAAGTTTGGTAATTAAACATAACTTGATTGACTGCCGTAATGTACCATATTATGAATATGAACCAAATTCATTTTTAGAAAATGAATTTTATAAAATTTATTATGATAAAACTATTCTGACAGACAGAACAATTAATCATAATAGACCCGATATAGTTTTACATGACAAAATTAAGAAAATAACTTATATCATTGATGTCGCTATACCAAATTCTTGTAATATTCAGAAAACTGTTTCTGAAAAAATAAGAAAATATACAGATTTAGGAAATGAAATTAAAAGAATTTGGCATTCTCAGACTATAAAAATATGACCATTTGTTATTTCGGCTACTGGCATTATACCTAGCTCTCTCATTCAAAATTTAGGCGTATTAGATTTGTCAAAAAATTTGTACATAAAAATGCAAAAGTCGGTCATTTTAAATACATGTAGGATTACGAAAGATTTTTTAAATATTTATATTGAGGGATCAGTAGGATTTATCGGACCAGTTAGGATTTCATCAGAGCCGAACCCTCTGATATGAAAATATCTGGAGTCGGTGAAATATTTTCCCATTATGTTTCTGGTGGATTGACGTATTGTTCTTGTATTGTTTTATTCTTATATAGTGCAATTACATTGCGTTGATTTACTAGATATTCATTTGTGGAAAAGTGTGTGGAAGGGTTTAGTCTTTCATTTGGGAAAGATGAGTGAGTGAACAAATGAGTTTTTCTGATATATCGGTTGAATTGTTAGCCAAAATTATAAAAAATACTCATAATTGGAAAGCCACGGGTTGCGATTGGATACATAATTTTTGGTATAAACGTCTGACTACTTTACATCCCCTTTTGGCAAAAAATCTTTCAAAATTTGTCAGAGAACCTCAAAATTTTCCAAATTTTCTAACTAAGGGCATTACTTATATGTTGCCTAAAAGCGAACATATTAATAATCCCTCTCAGTATAGACCCATTACATGTTTACCGACAATATATAAAATTTTAACCTCTTGCTTGACAGATTTAATATACACTCATTTAGATGAAAAAAATGTTTTATCTGAACAACAAAAAGGTTGTCGCAGAAAACATATGGGATGTAAAGAACAATTAGTTATTGATTCTGTAATTCTAAAACAGATTCAAACCCAAAAACGTAATTTACGTATTTGTTATATAGATTACCAAAAAGCTTATGATAGTGTCCCGCACTCGTGGCTGATAAAAGTTTTAAATATATACAAAATTAACCCAATTATTATTAGCTTTTTGGAAAAAATTATGGCATTTTGGAATACCGATTTGCTTTTGAATTTGAAAGATAAGAAAATTATAGTACCGGGCATTTCAATAAAAAGAGGGATTTTTCAAGGAGACTCATTGAGTCCTCTTTGGTTTTGCTTAGCATTAAATCCTCTATCTAAAATGTTAATTAAAAGCAAGTTTGGAATAAAAATTAAAGGTAATACTAGAGAGAGAAATATAATTTCTCATTTATTATTTATGGATGATTTAAAATTATATTCAAATTCTGAACCAAATTTAGAGAAAATGATTAAAGTAGTTAAAAATTTTTCAGATGATATTAAAATGACTTTTGGTTTAGATAAATGTAGAACGATCCATATAGAGAAAGGTAAAATTGTAGATGGAGACGAGGGTATATTTAGAAATTTCAAAATTGAAAGTATGAAAGGGGGTGAGGTTTATAAATATTTAGGATATCCGCAATCAAATAGATTAGATCATACTAGTATTAAAAATGATATTAGGATTAAATTTAAAACTAGGATCAGAAAAATTTTGAAATGCAATCTATCTGCTAAAAATTTAGTAAAGGCGATAAATACTTGGGCAATACCTCTATTAACTTACTCATTTGGCATAATTAAATGGTCTAATACAGATTTAGATAGCTTAGAACGATTAATTAGAACTACATTAACTAAATTTCATTGCCATCATCCAAATTCAGCTATAGAACGTATTAATTTACCCAGAAATTTAGGAGGTAGAGGTATAGTCAAAATAACATCTTTAAAACATAATCAGGTAGAAATGCTAAGAAATTTTTTCCATAGGAAAGCTGATAGTTCAGAAATGCACAAAATAATATGCAAGGCAGATAGAAATATTTCACCATTAAATTTATACGACGAGAATGCCAGCATTCTTATAAATACCAACCAGGAATTATTAGATTCCTGGTCAAATAAAATTCTTCACGCAAAACACTTCAATTATCTCAACCAAACATATGTTGACAAATTTTCGTCAAACAAATGGTTGAGTATTGGAGAGTTGAGCGCAGAAATAGAAGGCTTTATGCTTGCCATACAAGATAGAGTCATTAATACTAAAAATTATAGGAAGCATATCATCAAAGATGCAAATCAAATTGATGATTTATGTAGAAAATGTTTGGCTTTTCCGGAAACTATAGAACATATTATATCGGGATGTTCTGTATTAGCGCCGTCCGAGTATACATTTAGGCACAATCAAGTTTTAAAAATAATTCACCAAAGTTTGGTAATTAAACATAACTTGATTGACTGCCGTAATGTACCATATTATGAATATGAACCAAATTCATTTTTAGAAAATGAATTTTATAAAATTTATTATGATAAAACTATTCTGACAGACAGAACAATTAGTCATAATAGACCCGATATAGTTTTACATGACAAAATTAAGAAAATAACTTATATCATTGATGTCGCTATACCAAATTCTTGTAATATTCAGAAAACTGTTTCTGAAAAAATAAGAAAATATACAGATTTAGGAAATGAAATTAAAAGAATTTGGCATTCTCAGACTATAAAAATATTACCATTTGTTATTTCGGCTACTGGCATTATACCTAGCTCTCTCATTCAAAATTTAGGCGTATTAGATTTGTCAAAAAATTTGTACATAAAAATGCAAAAGTCGGTCATTTTAAATACATGTAGGATTACGAAAGATTTTTTAAATATTTATATTGAGGGATCAGTAGGATTTATCGGACCAGTTAGGATTTCATCAGAGCCGAACCCTCTGATATGAAAATATCTGGAGTCGGTGAAATATTTTCCCATTATGTTTCTGGTGGATTGACGTATTGTTCTTGTATTGTTTTATTCTTATATAGTGCAATTACATTGCGTTAATTTACTAGATATTCATTTGTGGAAAAGTGTGTGGAAGGGTTTAGTCTTTCATTTGGGAAAGATTCAACCCGGACATGAAATCTGGAGCACCGTAAAAAAAAAAAAACTTTATTTCACATAAAATTGAACAATAAAACATATGTGGAAACTTTGACTAGCCAACTAGGAATGGATCCTGTTTTAGGCCAGTCAAATTGACAAATTTAAATTCATATTACATTGTTTACTAACATAACATGTTATTTATAGCAGGAAAAGGTGTTAATTATGTATTCCTAACAGTATATAATTTTGTACTCATAAGAAAAAGAAGACAAATAATGATATCTTAACATCAAATTCAGATATTTTCCCCTATTACTGTATATATTATATTGGATTACTGTTTTGAAATACTCAGTAAAAAATACACAGAAGGTGATCATATTACCTTAATTAAACTAAAAACTTGACAATATAAAGATAAAAATCAAAAAATAAAATGAATTGTTAAAAATTAAAACAATCCAAAATATTTCTAAAAAACCACAGTTTCACACACAGCCAAACAGGCAGAAAATTTCCCTGTTTGTGGTACACAAATATCCCCCAGAAAAAAGGACATAAGTTTATCCATTCGTTCCAAATTCAGTCAGAACAGAATAGTAATATACGGTACACCTTTAGAAAAAATGTATAACATAATAGAGAAAGAAATGCGCAGCCCCTGAGAGAATGATTGCCTATGTTGTTCGACCTTGGGATTCACGCTCATCTCCCGCACGAATAATTCGTTAGCGACCGTTGGATCTCGAATAGCTGGGAGCAAACAATAATAATAAAATGTGTTCAGAATACAGAATGCCATCGCCAAGCAACTCCGCCGGAGGTCAACTCGCGATGGCCCGCAGTTCAAATGTTTGGACAAAACTCTCGGTGCAAAAAAATGACTGAACATCATTTGACCTCAGTTTGATCAGCATTAATCAAAACGACTGGATGCGAAATTAAAGATAGTAATAGGCTCAAATGAGACACAAACATTAGTTGAATCTGAAAAGATGCAAAATGATATAATTTGCAATTCTTACTTCAGATTGCATATTAAATTTGTGGAGGCATAACAGAATTTTGATGTATCTCAAGGATTTGTTGAGAACCAATTAACCAACAATGAAATAGATTGAGATAGTCAAATAAACAATCAACGTCTCAAAATTGTGCAATGTAATCTGGTCGTAATTTACTCCATTGACTTGTAACGACACAATATTCAATTAAGTCAATGCTGCTCATTTAAATACTGCTACACAAAATAGTAGCTCATAAATTTGATTGAATTATTGACAAGAGAACTTTTGCAACATTACATTAATCGATATTAAATTGTATCGGCGATTGAATTTCGGATATAGGACGCAAACAAACGAATCGTTACATGGTCACGACGATTGCGAAAGTTTTTTTGGGACAATGAGGAAACCTCTCCAAAGAGATAATACAAAAGAGTGAGCCGCCCCCGGTCAGAAGTATGGAGAGCCAGAAGGCAGAATGAGAGACGATAGACCCCCGCAATCACCGCAATGCTCACAATGAAATGGTCGGGTCGCGTTTGGCAATTCTTTCACCTAAGTCGTTTGTTCTGCTTTATGGACCGGTATGTAAATCTCTATTCGCCAGCATCGCGAGAATGTCGTTGAACGGAATTTCGCAATTTGCAGCGCACATCATGCAGATGCATGACAACAATTATTATTGAAGATAGCTAAACGAACATTCTAACCAGTTCAATGCTAAGCAAAAGACAGATTTCACAGAAGAAATTAATATTTCCGACGATTGTGAACAAATTAATCTTACAACTGTCGTACCGGGGGTTGGCTAACATCATGTATATTTATACTTTAAGATAGCCGCACTAAACAATGAATCGTACTAGAATAATTATTGCAGCATTCTCGAAGGTTTTTCAGTCGGGACATTCCTTATCCACCGGCAGATAGTTTTACATTGAATGAACAGTGGAAGTAGGTACTAAGTATTTCTCATTCCTCGTTAAGTGGTCCGAGTATTCGAGTTCTTTGAGCTTTATTATAGTAATAATGGCTTCCCATTCTTTATTCATACGCTGCAGTAACTTCGTTTGTGACAATTTTCGTCGACGAAATGATTCAAATTCCACGGTAGCTTTGTCAAGGTCCATGTTGCCCCGCAGTGGAATAAGCAGATGTGATGGCTGGTAATACGCCACAATTCGCATTCCCAGATAGTATTAAAGCTGATATTCTGGTGCGGTATCACCACCTGCTTTTGGGGCATGGTTTACAGGAAGGGACATTATTATATGTCGGAACATGTGGTGCGGTTTACAGTTTACACGCGGAAGCAAATACAACCAAATTTAAAAATCCAAGACTTGATAATTTACCTCAATCTCATGCTTAATACCAACTCATTTATATTTTATCATAATTACAAATGATTAGATAACCATTGAGTCTAAAAATATGAATTACGAAGATAATAATTGGTTGGGAGTTGAGCAACGAAAAAGTTGAAAATAAAATGAAAAGAAAAACAAAGAATTACGGAAGCATGGACAAGTGGCTGTCGGCAGAAGGGCTGGCGGCTCGAGGAAGCGGAACGAGACTTCAAGGACCAGCGGCAGGTTTGTATGGAATCTTTCCCACAGTACCTTCAATCCACGTGACTTCTTCAGGCTGTTCAAGCCACGCTTTATTATTATCTTTATCGTTAAAAATGCGCCGCTGTGAACCAAATTATCATATAATCATATGTTTAGAGCTTCGAACAAATTATAATTCCCGGGCATATTTTAGAAAACGCGCATGGTCCAATAATTGGACTACCAACTAAGGCTGCAGCGACTGTGGGTGTTGAGAAGTCTTCGGAGAATTGCGTCGCGGATTCTGGGTAAACTTAAACTAATTGGTTATAAATGAAGGACACGATCAAAAAGGCAGTGCGATTGTTAAAAATGACTCAAATACTTTATAATACAATAGACTGACGAACGTTTTACATCAGGCAAATTAGGTAGTGGTGAGTGGTGAGCAGAGTACAAATCACGTACAGGGAACAGGAATGCGAAATGATTACGTGAGCTATCAATTCAATGTTCCGCATTATGTACAGTATTAGAAGAATAATTAAGGGCGATAGTAAAATATTGGACTATTTGTTGCACGCACTGGTAAAGATCATAAATGAACACTTTCTCCGTAATATATCAAGAATCAAGAGTTGCTTGCGACACCCGGGCGGGGTGTTATTACACGCGTAATGCAATGCAACCAGACTGCATGAACTAGGAAAGGTGAACGCGTTTGATTGCATGTTACGCCTTTAGAATTCTCGTTCTCAATAATTATGGACCTACACACTACACATGTATCTAATAAACTCTCATTTATCAGGCAAATTAGTGACCATGTAATATAAGAAACGACTATTGAAATCGGTTGCATCTTCACGCAAGATTACTGACACGACAATGATGAACCGACGAACGACACCAAAATAACAGATCAAAGACGCGGTCAGCATTGCCGAACAAAACATTAAACAAGTAGAAGAAAAATATGGCATGATTATTGAATAAATAGGAAGCTCATTAATTAATCACCGAAGAGTCGATTGCAACCCAAAGCACGTGTTGTTCTGTGGATGAAATCCAAACAAAACCAGACTGGACGATGCCGACGTTTCACAAAAGCGGAACGACTAACATGTCCGCGCGGAGTGCAGCGCAAAAACTCAAGGTCATGGCGAACCAACCGGCAAAAAACTCGAGACTCGGAGAGCGGCGTTCTCACGGGAGATCAGGAGCGCAGAGGGGAGAGGGAAGTCGGTAGACGGACGTCATTCCTCGGGATCCGTCGACCGTCACAGGACCGGGCTCTCGGCTGCGGCTCTACGCTCTCGGGCCGGGGGGCATCGTAAACCCGCGGCCCTCTGAAGGCAACAGCGGGCAACACTCCAAGCCGCGGGAGGATGTCGTTCTTTTCGCATGGTCGATTCACGCGATCCGCAATATTATGACTGCGATGCGTGCATTCTGCCGCAAGGCTTGATTATTGTGTAATACAAAGAAGATTATGTCTGCCATAAAATAATTAGCACCTCCTTCGACGTTTCGCACAGCATAAAAACATTTTGTCTAAGGAAAATTCATACGTTGAAAACTGCACGTTGACATCAATATTATCGTATCGCTGATACCTCTTTATGCAAATATTATTCTTTATGAAGATTTTAATCTCTATGATGCGTCCAATGACGGTCCTTAATGATATTTTTAATAAAACGACAATATCCATTGCGAGATACTTGTATCTTGGTCGATAACCCAGAGTAAATAAAATACAACTCAACCCACATCTCTGAGTCAGAGCACAAAAAAATAATTTAGGTACCTACCTACCTATAAATAATGATATATCGTAATACGCTGGCTTAATCGAATTTAATTTCGAAGCGAAATCTGAAATCTTCCATGTCCATAATATGCACAACGCGAAATTACGGTACCTACGTATAATAGCAAGCCGATCCAGCCTTTTTCGGAATCGACTAATCATCGTGGGCGTCAAATTGCCTCTCGAACTATTTTATTTATTTTTTACAATCACAAAGAGACGTCAGAGAATTAAATTATTGTTGTATTACAATGTAAGTCGCACTGGATTCGAGAGATCGATTGATTATTGTATTAGCAAGAGGAAATCAATCAGTGTTGCCAAATACCGAAATGTGAAATGGCGAACAATCAGGCCATTTTTTTACGATGTTTTAAACAGTTAATAATGTCGCAAGAGAGCGATTAAAAACCTAATATTTAGAGCACTTTATTATCTACCTACGTTAAAATATATTATAGTTTGTAACTTGGATTAAAAATATTGATTGGTAACACGAGTGTTCTTAAGTTTCTAGGAGGATGTCAAGTTAAGTAGACCTTGTCAATCGGGACACCTGCTTATCGTCAAAAAAAATAACGGCATTTAATGCATCTCTGGTGCCTAGAGCTTTTACCGCACCAGAGGGAATTGACTGGAAGCTAGTCTGGAAGCTGTAAAAATTCCCACACCAGAGGAAGGTCGCCAGATTTTAGAAAACTCAAGTGGGTAACGCTATTTTGATGGCCGTAATACCTTCGTGGTTTTCATCACAGATAATAACACTGAGGCAGTTATAATATACTTGGTAGAAGTTTTTCATTATTCTCGTCTTGTTTTTCCGAAGATTAAACACTTTTACAACACAAATACGCCACAAACAAGCGGATTCGATCAATATCGCCTGATATTGCACATCTCTTCCCTTTTACCTGTTGTCCCATTATTCTCATACTAATTCACACTTACTCGATATATTATACTTTTCTAGTGTTATTTTCTCTGTGCGCATATCAGATAAAAAAAAACAATATGCCGGAAAGAGTAACTAAAGTAATCTCGTCATGTTTCATCTATGATTTTGTGAGGCCTACATCGTAAAATGTTACGCAGAAACCTTGCTAAATGTGATTTATTCTCATAGCAACACATTAAAATAATGGTGCATTCACAACAGTAGCAGTTGATTTCTCTATGGGACCTTCGGTCTAGCCTAGAGCTGACCGTTATCTGCCTCAAATGCAGGCCTCATTGTTGCAATATTTGAAAACCTACAAAATGTAATAATGTCAATAGTATCTTATCTTTTAACACCTAGTTTCTAACCTTTTATTTCCCGAACATCACACGTTCTGTGTGGTCACAGTTAGCCAAAGTTATCTTCACTATTTGAACACCATTATAATACCGACACCGACATTCACCCGTTTAAAGTGAGATAAGAATTTTAAAAGCTTTAAAAAAACTACTAAATGCCGTAAAACTAAATCACAGGGAACGAAATAAATAATAATAATATTTGGATGATTTGTATAGGGCCGTTTATGTGAAAAATGTGTATAAATTCAATCCACCGGTTCATCGATCACTGACCAATGAACGCGATGCTGCGTAAAAACGTACTCGTACATGTATGTTTGTTACCTTCCGGTCCTGTCCGCGTATCTTCCGTAAACCTTTTGTTAGAAAGTTTAACGAGTGGTTGGGTTATTTTTATAGTTTTGTACTGTTTTACTAATATTAAACTGTGTCATACTTGTAAATTGATTATACCTATTCCAAATGAAGACTAATTGTGTTTACCGTAAAGTAATGATGGATTTTTTTAATTACCAATAAAATATTATACCTTGTACTTTGAAATAGCGAATATAACATTATTTATACAATTTTACATGTTCCGAAATCCAAAATGCTGTCGAGTATCAAAATTTATCTTACTTTAGATTAAATCGGACAGGAACTATAATTTTAATCTAGATTCGCGTCCTCTAAAGCTGGGTTCAAATTCTATTATTGTGACTCGTAGATTTTTGATCTTATCAAAATATTTCCATGACGGTATCGTATATACGTAATAAGACAGCTGATTTATTCAAAAACATAACAAACAGCACTGTTGATAACTTTCTGCAATATTTAATAAATACATTTATGTTTCATAATATTATTCGAAGCACTGAAAATACACACTAGAAATGCCTTCCATGTAGATTTTATGGAAACTAATGTGAAACGATTTGCCGGCCTCTGTGTTTCCTCCCTCCTACAACGTGGGTCTCTTCAAGACCTTCCTTCCTTCCTCTCCCCAAAAAGACCCTCCACACTGCAGCCCTGAGGGAAATTATTTTTGAATTCCCCTTCTTACACTTGCCTTACATCATATATCTCCATTCCTTTTTATCAAATGATGATGAAACACAGTTCTGCATATGAAATCTAAGCAAAGGATGGTCTGACTTTTGGATCACGAAACAGACCCACATCGCATTTCTTGTGAATTTATTTATTAGGTATATGATTCAAAGTGAAAATATATTCGCTCTTGGAGTATTCATTCAGGTAGATACTCGTATCTACTCAGCGAAACATAAGATATCGATCGATGTCTTACAACTTACCATCACTACTTCTTTCACTGACATTGGTCGAATGAAGTGGTGATATACGATATAAGGCAGTAAAAGAGAGACAGAGCGCGCAATATTGATTGGCTGTCTAGGTCAAATAGGCAAAAGGTGTTATGTGTATAATCGACAAGGATCGCAGTATTATCTCGTCACTATTCTAAACGAAGGTGATATTTCCGAGTGTCAAGTACTTAGGTCCAGAGGTCGCGAATTCCAATGCTGACGATTTTCAAATGAAATGACTGTGATGCAATAGTGAACGATAAGACTATTAAAAATGGTGACAAGTGATTGTCATTGCCTGGGACTTGCCATTAAAGTCCCAGGCAATGACAATCTAACTAACTACATTCCTCAATTCAGGGTTCAATTTTCCGCTAGATTCATCGGTTCGATGCATTAAGACTTGTGTGAAAATCAAGTCTGCAGGTCAACAGCGGGGTAAAGTTCGGTTTATGGGCGAAATTCCTAAAAAATTAAACTAGTTATTTTTATACTAACTTTGGGCCGGGGAATCCGAATCTGAAAGAATTAGGTTGGGGCAAGCAAATATAAACTGAATTACACGACCTAAAAATTTTCGATACACAAACAATCTGCAATGAATTAATGACACATCTTTATATGGGCGATACTCCGAAAGAAGAAATTTCATTATCTTCATACTAACTTTGAGCTGGGAAATCCGAATCTGAAAGAATTAGGTTACACTCGGCAATATTAACTGAGTTAAACGACTGTACAATTTTGAATTCACAAACAATATAAAAGGCCATTTTGGACGCTTTCTGACAATAAATATCATAGAAAAAACCAAGGATATTACATATTAACATATAAAATTAAGTGTTGCCACTAAGCAATAATATCAATAACGTAAAAAAACATGTTTATATATTTCAGTAATTATTTTTTATAAATTTTATTCACTTTTGTATCACAAACCGTGTTACACAAACCTAACTTAGCCGCTAAACTATTTGAAAACTGGGATGTTTTCTTGCCTTGACGCGAGTAGGCGCTACGAAGGGGGCACTTTCTTTTCTATCACAAACCATGTTACACAAACCTAGCGTAGCCGCTAAACTATTTGAAAACTGGGATGTTTTCTTGCCTTGACGCGAGTAGGCGCTACGAAGGGGGCACTTTCTTTTCTATCACAAACCATGTTACACAAACCTAGCGTAGCCGCTAAACTCCTTGAAAACTGGGATGTTTTCTTGCCTTGACGCGAGTAGGCGCTACGAAGGGGGCACTTTCTTTTCTATCACAAACCATGTTACACAAACCTAGCGTAGCCGCTAAACTACTTGAAAACTGGGATGTTTTCTTGCCTTGACGCGAGTAGGCGCTACGAAGGGGGCACTTTCTTTTCTATCACAAACCATGTTACACAAACCTAGCGTAGCCGCTAAACTACTTGAAAACTGGGATGTTTTCTTGCCTTGACGCGAGTAGGCGCTACGAAGGAGGCACTTTCTTTTCTATCACAAGCTATGTTACACAAACCTAGCGTAGCCGATAAACAACTTGATTGGTGGTTATTGTGCCTATGCTTACTGGAAATTCATATGTATGTTGATTGTTTAGGTGGAATTTATATACTCATTTATATAGTCAGTCATCAGGTTAATGTGAGTTATGTGATGAATTATCATGTGAGGAAGAATCGTGTCGAAAGTTTTACGTTATTGATGTTATTGCTTATGGCAACACTTAATTTTCTGTAGTTGAACATAAAATATCTTTGGTTTTTTCTATGGCATTGTTGAGAGCGTCAAAAACGTCAAAATTACCTGTAAACTGTGTATGAATTCAAAATTTTGCAGTCGTGTAATTCGTTTATATTTGCTTGCCCCAACCTAATTCTTTCAGATTCGGATTCCCCGGCCCATAGTTAGTATAAAGATAACTAGTTTTATTTTTTAGGAATTTCGCCCATAAACCGAACTTTTTCCCAACAGCGAATCTGTTTTTGTACTAGCTGAAGTCCCCGGCGTTGCCCGGGCTTTTGAGCAAAGTTTTTCGAAATCTAATGAAAACAGTGATCTTCTTCTTGTTTTGAACGTCAAGTGTGCAAAATTTCATCATTATCGGAATAAAACTGTAGATTTGTATCAAAAGCAAATCCACCTCGTCCGCCCGACACAGGTCCACATATACTATTTATATAAATAGAAAAATTGGGAATACAGATAAACAAAAAAGTTTCACGGTTACTTAAAGAGTAATTTAATATTTTCTCAAAAATAGAAAATTTATTTTGAGGCACCATTTTAATTCAAAATTAATAAACATTTAGGGTCAGTTGTTTCACAGTTCATCAAAATTTCAAGTTCTGTAAATGTTTTATTAAAGTTCTGTTGTAAATATCATTATTAGCCAAATACTTGAAATTCGTTGAATTGTTCAAATTTTGTGAAACTACTGACCCTAAATTTTAACCAGTGATGAAAAAATGGCTTATGAAACATTTTTTTAAACAATAAAAGTGGTCAAAACGAAGTGTTTGTTATTTTAGAAGTAATAAAATATGTCCACTATTTTAGAAATTTCATTCAATAACACCATTCTTCTTGTCGTGCTGTGCCGTGCTAGAAAATCTGATCTATCGGATTGGTATTGAAGAAGTAGTGGTGACGACTAAGGTCGTACATATTATAATAATAATGAGCTTTTACTCCAGGATGTGGTGAGGAGAGTGCAATCCCACACGGCCCATATAGTTATACACATTTACACACCAGATTTTAAATAAAGAATCAAGTAAACATAGAGTAGGAAAATACAAAAATATAAACTGTAGCATTCCAAGTAGTTATACACATTTACACAACAGATTTTAAATAAAGAATCAAGTAAACATAGAGTAAGAAAATACAAAAATATAAGCTGTAGCATTCCAAGAGGAATAGGCTATCAATATAGTTATATTAAATACATATTGCAAGATTTGTGTAAAATCTGTTTTCCAAGTCTATGTATTCATCGCCTCAAGTAAGCCCGTATGGTGCATTTTCCATTATTTCAAGGCAAATTGAGGGCAATACCCATTATACAAACAGACAACCGCCTAAGGGTAGTTCTCTAAGGAGGTCATTTATAAAACAATTCTGCAATAATATACTCAGTGCAACAATTACCCATTATTACAATAATATATATTATAAAAGCAGGTCATTACATCGCTAAAAGTAATTCATAATATTTAATTGCATTATTTGAACAACAACCACAGAGATAAGTGGACAGCAAATAATACTGATGCGGATCATCGTCTGTCGGTAAACTTGCATAACTCCACTGAACAGAAAAACTGTAGAAAAACCGGTGTGCCCGAGGGGAAGACAATGATAATAATTGATTGTCTAGGTAAAATTATTTTACCATACTGTGGCTGGAATTGAGCAAACAAATTATTTCTTGAATAGAAGACCAATTTCAACTGCCATTTTGGCCCCTAGCAGTCTAATCTTTTAGAGATGCTCAGTGCTTTACTTCAACTAGTCTTTCGGTAGACTTGCAAAACGTCACCGAAAAAACAGTAGACCTCGCGTCCAAAAAGTATATCCCAATTTAATTTATAATAAATGAAAACCAAAATTTTCTGTTAAAATATTAGATTTGTGGGTAGGTAAATAAATTTATTTAATATTCAAAAATTCACTTTGTGAAGAAACCATCGGTTTCGAAACATATTGATAATTTTGATGTTGGTAATTTGAATAATTTTGATTAAGTGAAGTGTATTTGTGATTTGTGTGCCCGAAGTAAGCTCAACTTCCCTTACTTCGGGTTATACTGAATTTCATTGTTATTTCTTGCCTGAAAAAGCCTGGGAGTGATGTACGCACCTAATTTAGCGATTTTTTTTGAGTTTTCTTCCAAGTCGGTGTAGATTACACTTCCACAAAGTTTTTGTTCAGTGTATAACTTCAACTGTGCATGTATTGGTAGATTATTTTATTTATAAACATAATATTATAGTACACGATAGACTCCACGGCACGGTGAAGGACTTGAATCTCGACACGCAAATGCATCATTATCCGAAGGAATGCAGAAGACATCGGCAGAATGAAGAAGAGACGAGCAACTAATAATAATAATAACATATTCGAGAGGAGACTCGTTTAATAAACACTAATAAAGATGGCTGCGTGTTTGTGTTTATATTAAAATGTTCACCGTGGTTGTCAGGGGTGGTCGGGGTCACCAAGTCACCATACAGATTGTACAAACAAAATTGAAGCGTGCGATCTCTATAATAATAAAGTCGCTAGGCCATTAATAACGTCCCATACACAATGAATTAAAAACAAATTAATTGCATTATATATAAATGACAATTAATGAAAGATCGCCTCAAAAAAAGTACAATATCGATCGTCCAGATGATAAGTCAGACATCTCCGAAAAATCGAATTTTGAATTGAGTGTGCCGTAATATGTAAAAGTGTACCCTCTATCTGGTGCAATACTCAGATCACCCTTAAACATCACCAAATCATTTATAATGCACAAAAACTAATGCAATTAAACAAAATGTTGATGTTTCCTGGGTCACTAGTAGGATATTTCAATATGTTATCTGTCATACTAATGTACAGGGTCGTTATGCCTCCGGATGTTATTTTATAACAAATTTAAAAATGTTATAAAATAATAACCGGGACACGAACCCAGAACCTCTCGTCTTACCGGGACAAATTGCGACCGTTATATTTTTATTTTTCTGTGTCTTGTTATCTTTCATATTTTTGAACTAAACTGTTTTAACAAACCACAAAGCGATTTTTTTCATTTAATTATAAATGACGCCTTAAATTGAATTTGCGATTATTGAAGAAAAAAAAATATTCATCACGCCTTCAACGGCGGTTAGGATTCACCACTTTTTAAAGATTACAAGTAAAGAGCATAAAAGTATTTAAAAGGGTTTGAAGAATGTTAGTACCTATCGTTAATATTTAATAACTTAAAATTCCCAAATAATAATAATAAAGAAATAATGACCATTGCACATTCCTCCATGACGGGGTAAATAGTAAAGAGAGGTTATACAACCGGGGGACTGGTTTTTGCGTCGCGTTATCTCAATTTGCATTTACAGTTGATAGTTCACCACAAATAATTAATAAAATAATAATAAATAAAAAATATTATGCAAACGGAATTTAAATGACTAAGCCGTGGAAAGACTGGGAGATGCGCAATTGTTTGCAAAATAAATAATGTATACAATTTATAACGCTGCAAATCTTCGGTTTATTATAATATGTAATTTTTTTTAGGTCGGGTAGGTACCTAGGCAATCCGTTTATCAAAAAGTGTTTATGAAATAAATTTAGATTATGAAATTCTTTTTTATGTGAATACCGCACAAGAGTCTCAGCTGCTCCCGTCTGGAACCAATGGAAGTATGGCACCCCCAATTTGGTATGTTGTGAGTTTGAAGGTAGGCAGTGGAGATAAAACAAGAAATTAATTATTGAATTGAATAATTTTGGTCAAATAAACTTTAAATTAGTGTTAAGTCAAAATATTTGCATGATTTCTCCGAATCGAACTCAAACAAGCAACTTCAGCTCGATGTTACTATTACAGTGCGGAATTCAATGCAATGTATAATTTATTAACTGATAATAAACAGAGGTAGCCGTAGCTCGTAGGTTAATGTTGATAAACCAAAGAAATAACAAACGTAATATGTAAAATAATAATGTTATAAGAATGAAGAATAACAACGCCAGTGACGGGTGATACTAAATGATACCTACAATATTTTTTACTCCAGTAGGTTCCTACCTGCCCACGTCCCTAGTGCCTAGTGCCTAGTGCCTAGTGCCTAGATACCTAGGTACTTAGTTAAAAAAAACTATTATCCACCTAATAATTAAAAGGGGGTTAGGGGGGATTCGTTAGTCTTGGATTCGTTTTTTTATTAATAATAAATAAATAATAATATTTGGACGATTTATATAGCGCCGTTTTTGTGAAAAATCACCTCAAGGGCGCTGTACAAACTTACCATACATACCTAAAATCTAGAAAGACTACAAGCTAGACAAACAATTAAAAACAACTTATGGCTAAAAATTGCATACACCTGTTCATTGATCACCGATACGAAAATATATGTACAATATTTTGACCAATGAACGCGATGCTGCCTAAAAAATGAATTAATACAGGACCATACTTACCTGGGACGTCTATTAGTGTCTAAATATGGTTTATTATTGTGGGACTTTCTGAGAAAAATAATATCTCGTCAGAGCCCGTTCACACTTCCGTCGGAATAACGGAGGTGGGTTCCGTCGTTATGACGGAAGCCCTAGGCCCCTGTTCACACTTCCGTTTTCAAGACGGATCCTACTCTACGAAAACAACGACCAAAACATTTTATCATTCTTCAGTAGACGGTCGTGCGCACTGCGCAATGCGCAATGCGCAATGCAAATATTGCAAATTTTACTATTATAAAAGTTCCTCTTAGTTTGGGCCGTAAAAGGCCGACAGCAAAAACTTTCCCTTGGGGCTGCCATAAATAGTTATAGGTGCTATTTGAAATGTACACATACCTACTTAAAAATAAAACAATTTGAATAATAAACTTTTTCTTCAAATCGGGAATGTTTTGATGTAATACCAGCCATAAAATTACTTCAGGGGTCGGACCTTATTTGTTCAAACCGTGGGAGAATATTTTGTTTGCATACTTGAAAAGGAGAAAGTACGCGAAAATCATCCAGCAATTATTATAACTAAAATGACTAAAAAACATGAATGATATGACTAAATATTTTCTTGAGATTAAATAGAAAAAATCGCATTCTGGAACGAACATGTATATTATATAATAATATTATAAACGCCAAACGCGCGCCCCATAAAAACACAATTTGCCTGCTCGCTTGCGTCTGGGAGCGGGCGGTGGTGAAGTGTGAAGCGGGGTGTGGCGGGTTCAAAACGGATCCGTCGTCCCGCCGTATAGTGTGAACAGCTCCATTGAAATGTATGAGCCAGCGCGTTCCTTTCCGGCTTCACGACGGACGCTCTGCGTAGGCGAACTCTCCGGCAAAAAATGACGGATCCGTCTTCACGCCGGATCCGGCAAGTGTGAACAGCTCCATAGAGCCACTACAGCGGCTAGGGCCTCCGTCGTAATGACGGAACCCACCTCCGTTATTACGACGGAAGTGTGAACGTGCTCTCACGGCGCATGGAGAAGGCCCTTGATTCCCCATTTACACGTTTTTTTTATTACAGAAAGGGGGAAGAAACAATGGATATTTATTCAAAACATAGACGGAATATTTTTGTAATTATTATAACAGGATATTAACATTTCATATTCAGACTGATGTGGAAACCGCCGCAATCATTCGTGAGGAATCTGAAGAGGTTTTTTTATCATTATGAAAATCTAAAATAATTTTATTTTGGCTTTCATTGTTTATGGCGTTTGAGTGTGATACAATAACATTTTATTATTATTTGAGTGTGATACAAAATTTTATTATTCGTAATGCATACGTCTTTCTCCTGAACAAAACATAATATCTTCTTCAAATTTTGCAAATTCACTTTGTGGCACCATTTTATTAATTGAATTATTAAAACACTTTGTTTTAACCACAATAATCTTTATTTAAAAAGTCGACATGTTTCGAGAACGATGTTCTCTTCATCAGGACAATATATTGTCCTGATGAAGAGAACATCGTTCTCGAAACATGTCGACTTTTTAAATAAAGATTATTGTGGTTAAAACAAAGTGTTTTAATAATTCAATTAAAACATAATATAATAATATTATAAGGTACAGGTATTTTTGCAGTAGCTTAGCGGGTTCAATTTCGCTTTGTACACAAATAATATCGCAATAAAAAATAAAAACAAATTCATCTACTTAAATACCTACATAAAATATTAAAAAGTGTAAATATTATTATTTAGTATGCAGTAATGTAGGTGCCAAGCACCGAAGAAATTAATATTATTATTGACCTTTAGACGTAATTAATAATCGGTAGGTACATAAAAATATAAATTATTTTGGAGATCGACAATATCATGATATTATCAAGTCAACTTGCAGGACAGATAAAATAATGAAAACCCCCTGAAAATAAAATTAATTAAAAATTAAGATAAGATAACCTACACGAATAAAAAAAAATACTTTCGTTGGGTAAGAACTCTCGTTCGTAGGAAGGTATTATAACAGAATCGTGATGTGATCACATTCCACAGCTATAAAATATTTCCTTGAACGACAATGACAGTCGGTTTTGTGATAAAAATATCAAATTCCCCACTTCTGACGTTACAGATGATTAAGTTAATGGTATAGAAATTTGCACCGAAGCATTTGAAATGTAAAGAGCAATAATATTATGCGGATTGCTGGTGTGATAATTTGAGTTTGTAATAAGTGCAGTTTGCACACAAGACATGTGTCTTACCTGGCAAAAGGGGTCTGTTCAACGTGGTAAACATCGGTTATGGGTTCCGACCGCATGAGTCCTTGGAGCCTCTCGTCACATAATTCTAGAAAACCGTCGCCACTGCTTTTTACGTCTACCTTCATTTTGAAATCACTTAATACACTCATTTTCACTCTAATAATGTAAACACGATTGAAACGGTGGTCCACAATAAAAGCCAAGGAGTTAACGTACAGGCCGTCAAAACTACCTATTACTTTACTTTAAGTTCTTTAAAATAACTCCTAGTTAGATACAAAGGCTTTGCGATTATTTAATCAAATCCACATCAAATTCTAATTGCTTCACTAGTCTCGGCTACTACAATAACTTATCGTTATCATTGCATAGAAGAGTTATCGGAACAATCCAAACGGAAAACATATCGAAGTGGGTAAAATCACGATTTTTCTTTGTAATTTTTTACACAGACTCTGTAAAACTTACAAAAGGCACAACTATAATTTTGAGATTATGAAAAAAACTGGAATACGTTCGAATATTCGAAAAACATTCAAAATAACAAACGTTAGGACGATAACAGACAGCGGCACCGCACGCCACCAGTCACATTTCCGTATGTTTCCTTCAGTACCAAATCGTTTGTTGATGGAGATGTACTTTTAATTTTTACCCCTACACTTCGCTAGTGTCGCGTTCTCGACGAACGGAACAAATCTTGAAGCATTACTGACATCTATGTACGAACCGCTATACCAAATGCTATCGATGTTTGAGCGGGGACTTCAAAATCGTAATATAGCGAATAAAAATATTCCATCGAGTGCTCAAAAAGTATTTTAACTTATTCATCACTCAAACTAAATACGTAAGGAACTCCATTAAATATATAACAAGTCAAAATTATAAAATTCTTAGTTTTAACCACTTTTATTAATAAGTGGTTAAAACTGAGTATTTAAATTTTGAATTAAAATGGAGCCACTAAATAAGTTTTTCTGTTAAGAAAATTTTATGGATTATAGCACCATATATTGTAATTTTCATTATGAGATCACAAAAAATATTAATAAGAAAGTACCTACTGCATACAAAAAACGTGCAAAAATATCAAAAAATCATGCACTCTTCATAGATAATGTTAGTATTTCAAATAACTATGAAGAATGAAATTAAATTGATTCTTATTTATGGTCTCACAATTAAACATCATTCTAGGATCTAGATATTGGCAATATATAAATATCATATATTATGTCTGAAAATTTTAGGATATTATGTACAGGTAAAAAATAATTTTAAAGATGCAGTTGCTTGTGTAGTAGTTTTAAAAGGATTAAAAAATAAATTTATTTAGTAATAACTTAGTTTTTGTTAGGAAACTAAATAATGAAACAAAAAAAACGAGTGTGCTTTACTTTAAACCACACGACTGAAGTAAAACTTCACTAACTTATGCCGTCCATTAACAATAAAACAATAACAGGAATAAAAATATCCCCATCCCCTCAACATCCCCATAAACTCAACTCAACTCATATCATTGATTAGCGTTTCACATTTTTTCGTAACGTTTCATATTTTTTGGTAACGTATTCATCATTTTACCCCCAAGTGTCGAGCGTGCGTAAAGATGTTTTACTTCGAAAAATCAGAGTGTACAGTTCACACGCTGTACAAGTGAAACCTCCAGAAAACTTAAGTGAACAAAAGTGGGGAGGCTATGAAGCCCGCACAAAGAGGAGACTGATTATTCTATCTCATTCCCTCGCAGGCTAAATCCTATAGATGCACGTGATTGTCTCTTTTTCGTTTCATATCACAAGAGTGCTTAAGAAGTTTTCAATCAAAAACATAACAAGAACAAAGTCTAAATTTAAACAGAATTGATAAATGTCACTATCACAATATCTTTGGGCACTTACAGGGTAAGAGGGGACCACAGGCGGATGTTCCAAAACAAATTCAAATAAACTTTTTATAACTTTCAGTGGTTTGCCCGTATTATATACCCATTGGCTTTTATTTATCCGACATTGATTTAAAAAATAATAATAAATAATCCAATCATGTATCTACCCAAAACTGATAAAAAATTATTTATTTTTCAATTTGAACTGTTTTTGGTATAATAATAGTAATTGGACAATTTGTAGAGCGCCGTTTTTGTGAAAAATCACATCAAGAGCGCTATCAAGGGTATAATATTATCTCCATCCTGCGATTCTCTATCTTTTGTGAGATCAATCTCTTGTCAGATTTGTGTGATTTTCTATGGCTGTTAAAATAAAAAATCATGCATACTTGCATGAATTTGTGTTTAAAACGACCTAAACTAAAATACGTGACAGCTCTCAACTGAAATTCTGACATCGGCCCATAGAAAAAACAAACAACAGCCAAAGAAAATCGCACAAATCTCGCCCGAGATCTATCTCGATCTCACAAAACAAAGAGAATCCCTCGGCTGTTTAGTTATCTGGGATTAGATATCTGTAACTATTTTTAAAAAAAATTAAGTTTTTTTGGGACTGTTATTATTCTCCTCAAGTGGTTCGCTACGTTTTTGTGACTCAGCAGGGATGCCGGGCTCATGGGGTGTGGTTTGTCCGGGTCTTGGCAGCGGATGCGTCTGCCCGCCAAATCGGGAAAGATTGGTTGAGGGCGATCTTTTGACCCCTCCAGTAGGATTCTCTCAGAACATCACCTTGCACACTACAGTGGGAGGGATGGATTCATAATCCCATCACTCCTGGACACACTGACCTGCAGATTTCTACCCACCCCTCATACATTATTCCTTTCCAGACATTGCTCTTCTTTCTTTCCTATAAATACACTCCACACTCCACATGGAATCCCCATGAAGATATAGGCCCGTAGCCCGTAGACGATATACAGATGAGAATTAATGAGTGTAGAGCTAATGTAAAAACAAAACAAAAAGTTCTTGAAAGGTTTATCATTCAAGACTTTTCGTGTGGCTCTTCCACTTTTCAATAGCAACACCTAAAAATCTGGATGCATTTAAAAACTTGAATAAAAAAAATTCACAGGTGAAGAAAATAGCTAGAAAGGAAAATTTACAAAAAAGTTAAAAAAACAGAAAGTCTATGAACAACACTTTAAATTTATAATGAGAAAGGGAAAATAAATAGGTGTGCCTATTAAATAAAACCAGTCATATATAACGATAAGTAATATTTATACTTATTTTAAATAACATTATTGAGTAAATGTAATATCAAAAAAACACAAATATATACAACAAAAACTATCATATTGATTGCATAATTGCAAATGAATAACCACTCAGTCCATAGGAGTCATAAACACAGATTTGTTTAAATTTAATGATACTATAATAAATGGACTGTTTATAATGATAATATGGATAATTACTATGATAATAATTGATTAGTGTTCAGAATCAGATGATCAAATAAAAAATGTTTTTGCCAATTCAGATCTCTCTTATTATTATTTTTACTCCTCTACCAAACTTTTTATATATGTACAATAATTGGACAAATCCGGGCTTCTGCAAAATTTCCAAAGAAAAATAAATCAATTTACAGAAGATGGATGTTGTCTTAATGCCTTTTTTAAATTTATTATTTCATAAATGACTTGGTATTACTATTTATTCAAAGATGCCTCAAATAATGTTACGGAATATGGTATTACACATTAAGGTTTTATGAAAGGAATCCTAAAATACTGTCTGAAAAGTTCGAGTTCTAGAACCCGGCAGGGCTACTTACCGACCGGCTGACAAAATGATGATTTTTATTAGTGCCTGACAAAAGCCACAATGTGGATTTCAAAACCTTTCAGTTCTCATAGAAAAATACAATGATCAGAAATAAAATACAAACCATTCCTATAGCCATCCTTGTTCTTAAACAGGCATTACCGATTTCAACACATTAGAAACCCCATACTGAAAGAGGTTAACTTATACATTTCTAACAAGTGTACTCATGCGAGATCCCATGCACCTTTTTATGCTCCAAAAGCTATAACTTCTGTCTATCAGAAAGCGCCAATCAACGAAGGACTCAACTGCTTAATGATTTTCAATGTCACTTATTGACAGTATAACAACTATCTTTTGACGCATATCAACATATCGACCCTTTGGAATAACAAGGTTCCTTCTTATATGGTAACGTTGTGCAATAATGGGATATATATAGTAAGCTACTTTAAAGTTCATTATCGCATGACGTTACCGCGACAAATGAAACCTTGTTATTCCAAAGGGTCCATATAGTAAAACTGCCCCAATGACCTTTTTATTCTTCTACTTTGCTCCACTTCATATCAACCTTTTCCAGTTGTACCAACGTAACATAACACTATGTATGTATAATGTCACCTCTTGCGTGTTTATTGTTGTCTTTAGTATTGTTTTTTTTGTTTTTGTTTTTAATATTTTTACTTCAATGTACACATACTATGTACTTTCTTCTATTTATATTTGACATCATCTACTACAACTTGTTTATACATTTTTTTTACCATTTCCCATTTACTTTGACTTTATGTGTTCTACATTTGTAACAACAACAAAAAATATGAACAAAATCTCAGAATTATAAAATAATAAGTATGTACAACAACAAAAAAGTTGGTTCTTATTCTATGGATGATATTCTATCATTTTACATTACATGTTATTTAATATCATCCATAAACATTATTTGTTTGGAATTTTGAAGCCACTTGACTAATAGTTTTAGAATGTCAAATATTTTATCACAAAGTGTTACGCCTCTTCAGCGGGAGGGAGAATATTAGAAACAATGGCGATTATTTCCTCCACTTCTTTTTCAGACAGCCTCTCCTCGCTCTCCTGTACAATCTGAAAACATAAATACATAATTAAATAAATACTATAAAACATAAAACAAATTAATTAAATTGAATGTTGGTTGTTTCCCGGGTGTTAAGGCGGGTTGCGCTTCCTTTACTTCTTGCACCATGATTCTATAGAACTTTACAATGTTCATAAAAGGGGCAGATTTGAAATACAAAACTGTCCACAAGAATTGTCGACTACTCCAGAACATTAGACTTACAATACTTTACAAATGGAAATCAAAGCTGTGTAAATTTTATTTTCACATAGGTACTGTGCGTCGCATTCAATACATTTTAAAAATGTACTTGATAATTTTAAATTAGTTTTAAAAGTGCTAGTGAATGACACGGATGTGTCGAAACTGTTAACGATATTATAAAAAATAATCACTCATCGATTGTTCAGTTGATTGTAAGAGATCTCTGAAAAATCGAAATTTTAGTAGAGTAAGCAGTTAAATGTAAATGTTTACCCTCTATCTGGAACAATACTCAGATTACTCATAAACATCACTAAATCAATTATAATACAGAAAAACTCGTAGTGAATTATACAAAATGTCGGTGCAGTCTGTACCGGAATGTTATGCCTCCCGGTGTTATTTTATAGCCTTTTTAATATATAAAACACAGACACATGTAAATACTATTTGATTTGTGGTGAGCATTCGAACATTGATTTCCTCATTGTATCAAAATTTTTGTATTTGGAGATGTCTGACTAATCAACTGGATTGTATGTCCAAATAAATAAAATAAATGATGTGTTAATATGTGAAAGCTTACAAGTTGTATTTCCAGTGGCGATCTTGGAGGTGTATTTAATATCATGAGTTTTTCTGTTTTGGTTAGTTTAAAGGGCTTCAAGGCTGTGAGCAATTTGCTGATCTTATCTTCGCTCTGGTTCTTGCAATCTGTATCCTGCAAATAGCGCAGAGTCTGGAAACAACACAATTAACACATTATTAAGGATACCTAATCAAAAAGTTGCAATTAAGCAAACAGCTACATGGCATTTTTCATACAAAACTTAAATTCCGATTTTAGGCCAAAAACCAAACTAAATAATTATTTTTTTAATCAAAAGGTGTAGCCAATATCTAATACGGATAAGTGTTACTTTATTTATTTGTGTTTTAAATTTTAAAATATAGGCCATCAAAGAATTCAATTTTTAATGATTTTAGGGGCATTTTTGAAACTTTTCTTGAAAGTGGAAAATATTAAAATTATAATCTTACGCAACCCTATGTAAATATAATGAAACCTAAAAATAAAACATTGTAAAAAAGGTGAGTTTTGGGTTGAAACTTTAAATTTATATATGACAAATTTGTGTCTTCTTTCAGATCTGCCAAGCAATTCTATATCTTTTGCGAGATCGTTATCTAGATAACGGACGTGATCTCCTGTCAGATTTGTGTGATTTTTACATATACTGCCACATATTTTAGTTTAGATCATAAAAACACGAATTCCTGCAAGTATGCATGATTATTTATTCATTTAATGTAAAACGCACATAAATCACACAAACCTGACAGGAGATCACGTCCCTTATCTCGATAACGACCCCACAAAAGATAAAGAATCGCTCGGCTGAATTAAAACTGGCAGTGGTGGAGCATATTTGATGCTTGATGACAATTCGTATCATGGAAGAAGATAACACTAATAATCTAAATGAACATATGAAAGAGAACGAGATACAGAAAAAACAAAAAGATAATGATCGCAACTGGGACTCGAACCTAGAACCTCTCGTCTCTACCAATTCGTCTGTTGCCATCTTCCATCATATTTGTCAATCTCAGACAGAGAACAAAATAAGTTACAAATTCTCCAAAGTAGGGCAATGAGAATAATAGTCAGACAAAAATATCGGAGCTAAATTGAAACAGATGCTGATCTTGAAAGTGATGATATTTATACATAAAATAATAAACAACCTGTTAGCAAAATAAATTTATATCTTGTATAACAAGAACATTCACAGACATAATACAAGGACTTGCAACGATATCAGACTATCAAAAAAGGACAAAGGGAATAGGCAAAATCGTTTACAAAGGAATGAAGTATTATGGTGTACTGCTGGAAATTCATAGATTCAAGATGTATTGTAGGAGCAATATTAAGAAAGAGAAAATATACTAAATAGGTATAACAAGTTAAAATGAATTAGTAACTGGCAAACTTTGGTGTATAAATAACTAAAATAAAATTATTAAATATATTTTATAATTTGAAACACAAAATTTGTTTATTTTATTACGTTTACTTTATTTATTTAATGAATAAAGAAGCAAATCCAAACTAGATATTTACTACACCTTTTGATAAACAAAATATTAATTCAATTTGATTGGGTATTTTGACAACCATTTGTATTCAGGGCGAAGGAAAATACAGCATTTAAAATATCAATTAAATAAAATGAAAATTTGCTGTCGTCGTACAGGATGACAGCTGACAGCCATTACAATCATTTATGTTTGTATTCTATGACATTTTGTATTGAGATTTTGAATGCAGTGCAGAACCGACCGGTTTCGCTTTACTCAAGCATCATCTGATGATGCTTGAGTATAGCGAAATTTGATTTATGATGCAGTGTTTTCCATCGCCGTATGCAAATAGTTGTCTTTTATAGAAATAAAGGTGAATTACAAGTTTTATTTCTAAAAAATATTTGTATTAAACTTGTCAATTCATCGAGAAAGTTTACCAAATTTTCTTCCTAGAAAATTGGAAATAAATTTAGTCGAAAAATGTATAAAGTTTTTATAACTGAGAAATTTCAGGTTTTGTAAATTTTCTATTTGACATTTTCTCATTTTTTTTTTTTTTTTTTACAGAGAATACCGCACAAGAATCTCAACTGCTCCCGTCTGGAGCCAGTGAGACTATGGCATCCCCAATTGGGGTATGTTGTGAGGCTGAAGGTAGTGGGGAGGGGAAGGAGGTGGGGAAGAGGAAGGTTGGGAAGTACCTGGCTATTCAGATCTGGTCACCAAACACGGCTAAAGCCATTTTCATTGGGGATACCGTTTGAAAACTTTCTGAAAATAACAAAGGGCGCCACTTCCATTTACAACAATCCGAAACTGTACAGACATTAACGTAATTATACTATAAGCCAGAAGAAATTAATAGAACTTACTTCGTAAGTAACAGTGGCTAGGGAACCTTCCTTCTTATATTTCTTCTGGGTATTGTCTTTCAGCATTTGCAAAATTTGAATTACTTCATAATTGCAAAGGGATGCAGAATTAGCGTTAATTCTGTAGGAGTTAAATAAGGGCAATATTATTATCAATTATCATATTGTATACCATATGATAGCATTATATTATCCTCCTTTCTAACACAGACATGGGTAAAAAAAATATATTTGAAAAAAGTGGGTCGGTCAAAGCAATTTTCGATCTAAATCTTGATTTCAAACGATAATACATAACAACTTTCGATTTTAGGTCATCGACAACACGTTAAAATTTGGGGGTTATGCGAATCAAACCTCGGACGGTGAATATTTGAAAAATGTACAGAAAGCCTTTGATCAATGATTGTATTTATTATATTCCGACAGGTGTGTCTATATTTATAATTAATAATTAGGTAATAACCATTGATAATAACTTACGTTTCCATTTTGAAACTTGATATATGAAAATTTCGGAATCGAGTTTGATATCACCAGCAACTAAACGTTGATATATTCAGAAAAGTCATGAAAATTATTTTTAATTCATATTCCGATTTACAAATCTTTGAACGCACACACACCCTTTTATTTATGTATGTACTTTTAGGTTATTTTATTTTGGCAGATTTTGAATTTTACACGACAAGCCATAGATTTTTGATAAGGTGTGTTGCCATTTGCCTCACCTCACTCATCAGGCCATAAACAATAAATAATATTACGGTCGCCTACTTAAAAACTTTAAGGCCAGAATTATTTTCTAAAGTGTCGTTCATAAAGCACAAAAAGATTGATTCATAAAAAGAGTTATAAAATCTACAAATAATTTGAATCACGCTAAAATTGAATAATGAAATAAAACTTTCAATAGATTTGTTATAAAATCAGATTGAAAAAGGGTTTTTTAAGAATTTCTTTCAACTTTCTAACCATGAAGCCGTTTCTCCGCAGGGGTAGGAAGAGAGATCGAACTCCCAAATAACTCGGTCTTGGCACATATTCCTTGCTTTATTCACATTAATACGTCGTTTGAATCACATATTTATTCTAAAATTCAGAGATGGAATAATGACGACGATAAAATGGGAAATGTTCCCATAATTTTTTTAACCAATTAGATAATTAAATTAGCAATTAGCCTTTCCGTTTCCAAGATTTAAAACCTAGTCTGTATGGTTCATTGATAAAATATTATAACATAATTTTGTTGTGATGACAAGATGATCTTCAGATTTATTTATTTGTATATTATATCAACTAGTTTTTCATAATATTTTTTTCTTACTTTAACTCAACACAGGAGGCCCTGAGGAAAATAATTTCCCCCATGGCCTATGTCATCTTAGGGGATGCTGTGTGAAGGGTCTTTTTTAAGGAAGGGAAGGGTAGAAAGTTCTGGGAAGGAAAAAGGTATGAGGGGTGAGTAGGAATCTGGGGGTTCAGTGTATCCAGGAGTGATGGACGTATCAATCCGTCCCTCCAACTGCGGTGCAAGGCGATGGGTTGAGAGTCCGGCTGGAAAGGTCAAAAGGCCCCATATGGCAGAGGTGTTGATTATCCAATAAATGGTTCCCGTGGCGGCGGTAGTGGCGGTACCCATACCCGCCTTCCAAATTAAAGTAATATATGAAAACAATAGTAAACGCAAATCATTCCATAAATGAATTTATTGTGTATACCCATATTTGCTTTTTGAATTTGTGTTTTAAGGATTAAATAATACATTTTGTTAATATTAAATGTTCTGATTAAATTTAAAGTGATAGTTTGATTTCATAAAACATTGAACATAACGTTTTGTTCTGGGCCATGTAACTATTAGGATCTAGACGATATACAGAAGTCCCGGGAAACTTCTTACAATATACGTTAATATTATGTACTTATGTAAATTTTTACTTAAAATAAATTAGCAATTCAAAAAAAATATTCAAATATACATTTTTTCATTACGAATTAAATCGCTCATATACATATTAAGAAAACTGGTCGCTTTATAAAAAAAATGTTTGAGCACATAAGTATAATATAATAACAAGCACAACGCCCCTGTGAATATTTTTAACAAAAAAACGGGCCTATAAATAAAATAAAATTATAAGTTTGCAGTTCACACGAGGTAGAAGTGAAACCTTCAGAAAACTAAAGTAAACAAAAGTGGGGAGGCTACAAAGCACCGCAAGAAGAAGAGACCGATTATTCTATTTCATCCGTTTACAAACAAAAACTATAATCATACACAAAAAAGTGTTTGACGTATTATCAGACACAAAAGCTCATCTTTTCTGGTAAAGTATACTTGAACAATAATGTCGTAAGACACATTATTTTGAAAAAATACGTATGTATTAATCTTGTACATATTGTCTTATTATATTACAAAAAATAAATAAATATTGAAATATTCCTTACTAAAAATTTTCAAATTGATTGATATAATCTTCAACAAAATTATATTATTAGGCTAGGTTAGTTCAACCTTTTAAATACAATCATGGTAGATTTCCTCAGTCCAAGCTAAAAGAATATGATGATTAAAAAATCAAAATTACAGAAGATGCAATTAAAAAATATCAAGTTCTAGCTAACGATAGCAACGGCGCGCGTGTAGTGTAACTATATTTTTACGCTACCCAATGATTGAACCTGTAAGCAAAATACATATTTTTCTATATGATATTTTTTTCAATATTCAGGTTCACTAGTAGTCAAAAAACCCTGGACACTATTCGAGAAAAATATGAAGCCATGGGATGTGGGGGAAAATGTATGAAAAATGTCAAAACCTGCGTAATTTTTTTAATGATATATCCCATTGCCTGTCTCATCAAATGCCCATAAAGTCGGTTATAATTTCAATTAACATTGAAAAAATAATTTATTATGTACCACTTTGCAATGTCAATAAAATCGCACTAATGCAATGTCATTTGTCCAGGGTTTGTTCATTGCAGTAGTCGCTGTTTTTTTGACGTGTAATCAAACCTTTATCAAGAAAATATTGTAGTTTATGGTATTTTAAGTGTAGCAACATTTTCGTCGTTTGTCTTTGCTTTCTTATCATATGGCGTGCTTGAAAGCAGGGTAGCGCATGTTCTTCCGCCATTTTCTTTTTAATCAATAAGTTAAGAAATGTCAGTGTGGTGAAGTTATTTCGGTGAAGAAATCTTCCAACATCCGTCCGTTGGAGAAAGAAAAACACAAAAAGATCATCATGGAGAATTCCTACGGGGTTGGCGTGGTAAACAGATACGCTCTTTTTCTCGATGATGAATCGGATCCTTTGGATGTGCTGAAAGCAAAGGAGCTCGAAAAAGAGCGCAAGAAGAAGACCAAAGAAGCCGAAAAAGAGAACAAAGGAAAGCCTGAGGCGAAAGCCAAACCGGCTGTCCCGGCTCCAGTGCGCAAGGGCATCAAAGAGACCCAGAATGTGAAACCACAAGACGGCAAGGTCGCCGAACCAAAAAGGGAAAATAAAGTTCCCGCCAGACCTGCCGATCCACGCAATCCCGAGAGACCTCCTCCTCGCCGGCGTGAAGACCGTCCAAACGGTCCGTCCGAGAATAACGAAGGCAATCCCAGGCCTCCGCGAAGGGATTTTGGTGATCGCAAACCCGGCACTTTCGAACCGCGTCGCAATTTCGGCGAAAACACCGGCGAACGACGCAATTACGGCGGAGAAGGCGGTGGCGAGCGTCGCAGCTACGGAGAAGGTGGTGAACGTCGCAGCTATGGTGATGGCGGAGAACGTCGTAACTACGGAGGTGGTGAAGGCGGCGTGGAGCGCAGGACCTACGGTGGTGACAACAACGAGGGAGGCGAGCGTCGCGGTCCCATCAGGGAGAGGGGGCCGCGGGACGGGCCTCGCGGAGGCGGCCGAGGCCAATTCGACGGCCGCGGCAAGCGCGAATTCGATCGTCGCTCCGGCTCTGACAGGACAGGCGTGAAGCCCGTGGACAAGCGAGACGGTGGCGGCTCCCACAACTGGGGATCACACAAAGACGACCTTGAGGAATGGAACAAACCGACTCCCAACTCCGAGGGAGAGCAAACCGACGGAGAAAAGACCGAACCCGCACCAGCCGCCGAGCCGCGTGAGGTCGTGCCGGGAGCCGAAGGAACCGAGGCGGTGCCAGCCGGCCCTGCCGTCCCCGCCGTGCCCGCCGAGGAAGAGGCCAAGGAGCTGACTCTTGACGAGTGGAAGGCTCTGCGCTCCGGTCGCCAGAAGCCGCAATACAACCTGCGCAAGGCTGGCGAGGGTGAGGACTTGACCCAGTGGAAGAACATGGTGGTCCTGAAGAAGGAGAAGGCTGACGGTGAAGACAGCGACGACGAGTACGACTCTGCCGAGTACCCGCAGCGCGTCGGTCGCCAGAAGAAAGTAGTGGGCATCGAGTTCACATTCTACGAGCCCCGACGTGGAGGTGGCATGGGACGCGGAGGTCGTGGTGGACGAGGTCGCGGTGGCCCTGGAGGCGGCCGCGGGGGAGGTGGCGGTGGCGGTGGACGCGGAGAGAGGCGTGACGAGCCTCGCGAGGGTCCCCCGGCCCAGGTGGGAGGGGAGGAGCGCAGGGAGCAGCGTGGCCAACGCCAGTTCGCCCCCAAGGTGGATGACAACAAGGACTTCCCGTCCTTGGGTTAGAACAGCTCACTGGTGGGTGGATGAGGAAGGTTTCCGGTAACATTATATATCAGCTATGAGCTAGAATACAGTCATTGTGTGTAATGTTATTTTTGAAGTAAATGTATGATTATTTACGGAAATGTTTATTTTTAACAGACTGATGTCTTACGCTAGAGACGCCGTTGGGGGCCCCGGAGCGCGATCCCGGTCCCCGGATGGCCGGGGAAGTGTTTCGGGTTCGGAGGTTTAGCTTTTGAGACATCCTCGATTTCTCTCGATCCCCCGTCGATTGTGCTTTTGAAGAATTGTTGACATTTTTATAAAAGTTTAGAAATGAGATTCATCCGTTTTGTTTGTTGTAAATGTTGATGCCTGAATTTCTGGGTTTTTTTTTTACAAAGAGTACAAATAATCGGTTTTGTGATTTGGTGGCTTTTATTTGAGAAGTTTCCTCTGTTGACAAAAAATACTGTAAATAATATATACTTATCCTTTTTGTACTTTTAAATGTGAAAATGAATTTCGTGGTAATTAGCGTTGGTTTGTTTGAATGGAATAACAGCATGGACAAGATATCGCAGTACAGTAGAATATTACTTATCCTTAGCGTAATGTTTCATGTTGACTCATCTTCTAATATCCATGTGTATATCATTCTCATGTTTTCTCAATTTTCTACATTTTTGTTGGTTTTTTTACAAGACTCAAAAAGATGATGAAAAATTAAAATCGAATAGACATCTTTTCAATATAATCATTTATATTTTAAAACTTTGCAACATCACTTGTCATAAGATTGTTATTTTATATAATATGTGAATCTTATGAAGATTGAGGTCTGTAAATAATAGTTTTTAAATAAACTACTGGAATACATTGATATGGTGTTACAAATATTGAGTTTCTTATTATTATTTTACACAAATCATCTCGACTAAAGTCATAAATGGATCCGAGGTATGTGCAAGCATATAGAAAGCGCAGCGGGCAGTTATTTGTAGTCTAGTTTTATATTACGATCAAACTTTATGTACTTCACCCAGCATACATACATTTATTATTATTGTTATTTTTTACATCTATTTTGTATTAAGTTCCCCATACTGTTTGCCGAATAGATATGTTGAAACTTATATAATTTCTTTACTTGCCCATGCCTAAAATGCCTCCGTCAGCTAACATTACCCGTATTATGCATTATTTGCAACTTCTCCGTGGTAACTAGCTCTTCAAGCCGTATTATCTTTAGTTATAACATTTTTGTACAATGGAACCAATTTTTTTTTTAATTGAATGCTTTGCTTTAGAACTTGAATAGTAACAAAAGTATTTGGTGACTTTTAACATTTGCTGCTACTTGTTTGGAATGGTTGGTTTTAATTAATATCTAATTTAATTTGTAGTTTGTGCCTTATTGCAACAGAATTTCAACTTACAACCAACATGACAGAAACACCACATTGCTCAGGAAACGGTTCCTTCTGGATTTCCTTAGTACAAGTCTAAATGCAGGTAGAGGGCCGGAAAGAAGGCGAATGTTTGTTCTGGAGTTCGGTGTTAAGAGATTTCTATGATTATATTAATTGTAAGAACGTCTTATATTCACACAACTGCCAAGTACGCAAGTACTAGTTAGAATTAGGCAATAATCTTACAATACTCCATTAACCAGTTGGCAGACAAGATGGCTTGCACATGAACTAGACTAGTTGAAAACTCCTTCCAGCCAAGTCAGTGCCGTTGCGTCGGCCACTGTCATATGTGTAAGTTAATCGCTGCTCCCTAGAATTTTTATCAATATAATAATAACTTTTATTATATAATTCAGTTTTATTAATTTATAAAACAATTGTTTTGCTTTGTACATAGACTGTTTAATATTGTCTCTAAAATTTTGTCTGGAAATGACCTAGCAAGTTGAAATATAGATTGAAATTTAATAAAGTTTTGTAGAATACGGAACAATTGTTTTTATATTAATTTATTCTGTGAAGAGAGTTGATCTATTTATGATCGTCCCACTGATGACCATCAGCTTCAATCTCACGGCAGATTGGACAGAATCCTGGCTGCTGGCAGAAAACTACGTGCGGTGCTTTCGAGAGATTCTCAGAAGTAAACACCAATCAACCTTTACGCAAATCGCAGGAAAAAAAACTTAAGTGATTTGCTAATATGGTAAGATTTTTAAGAAAGGCAAGAATGGAGCAAGATAATGATTCAAGTCACTCTAAAAGAAGCCCTAATGCAAAAGAAGCGGGAATGATTTATATGAATTTTTTAGTTTATATACAATGTGCTATTACAAGATGTCCATTTCTTCATCGATTGCCATGTGATTAAGGTCTTTCGGTAATACCTTTCTAAAAATTAAAAAAATGATATGCTTCTGGCCTAATAGATAATGGGGATGTTCTTCAAGTTGGCATAGTTAGGTTACATACATTGAAAATATTACAATAATCTATTTATAGTACCATGGTCTAAAATTGGATAAGTTTTACGACAAGCACATTGTCTTACTTCTTTATATGTATTTTGTTTACTCTTACTTTTATTTTATAAATAGTAACACTTTGTCTAAAGTTTCACTTTTCTCACTCAAGTTTTTAAAACTGAAAATTTGTTTTCTATTTAATGCTAAACAAAACTTTTGTGATAAATTTTGTTTATCCAGTTTTATAGGAATAACATGTTTTGTACGATTTGTGGTTGATCTATTACCCTGATTAGGCAACATGCACACCTATAATATAATGTATAAATTATGTTTTTAGATAACAAATACTAGCTCGTTTACTTAGCACTGAAAACCAAATACTTGGTTTTGTCCAAGGTCTTAGAGAGGGTCGCTTTCCTGCCTTGGATAATATTGGCCGATAGTAATTTAAACTACAATAGGAAAGGTGAGCATAAAATTGAATGATTGTTACTAGGGTTGGAATGGGAAATACTGAGTGATTCAACCATCAATCAATCTGGATATAAAATGATATAGGAGGATAAATTTACATCGTGAAATTCAACTTATGAGTGTGAGCGGAATCCTTTAAGTAGACCGAAAGGGTAAACCTGACTGGAGGGCTAATCTTGTGGCTATTAAACCCTCAGGGCTCAGGCATATTCAGTCAGTAAAGAGCTGATCGCATTTGGCCAGTATTTTATCCGAGTGGTGAGTATAGTAGTAACTAAACACGTCCGAACACCGTAATTTTAGTAGAGTGGGTCAGTCAGCTCTTTAGTAGATTTAATCCATTTCGTTCTATTTTTATGGCGAGTAAGAACCCCCTCCAAGCTTTCCTGCATACTGACATGCGCAAACCTGCATTTTAGCAGAGTTCATTTGTAAACGCATGGAAATGTCATGGCGATATAGCAAAGACACTCCAAATTTTTTTTATTTATGCTGCTATTAATGTCTTTTCGTGTCCATAGTTTATTTACTTTCATCTTACGACGGGCGGCGGGCACAAATTTACTCTACTTGAAGGTAATGCGAACGGTTTTCGGCGGGTCAAGTAGCAAGTATACTCGCTACTTGACTTACTACTTGATCAATGTGAACATACTTTAATAAGTCAGCATATTTCTGTTTTGCACTAAAATTAAAATAAATGGAATATTTCTGAATGTATCCGAAAACTAAAAAACTGTCATGAAATACGCTTTCAAATTTTAATATTAAAAATTACTATGTAATTCTTTAAATATATTTTTTAAACGACTTCGAAAAGGAGGAGGTTATCAATTCGACAGTATTTTTATTTATTTTTTATTTTTTTATTTTATGTTTGTTACCTCAGAACTTTTGATTGGCTGAACCGATATTGATGATTCTTTTTTTATTAGAAAGCTGGTGCTTCCCGTGTGGTCCCATTTTAATTTGGTTCAGTTCTGACAACGGGATCTATGAGAAAACCATATGTCTTAAATTTGCAATAAGTATGTGCGCGACAAATGGACGAATAACTCAATATTACGCCAACAGATTTCGATGATTCTTTTTTTGAAGTAAAACTTCTTTATGCACGCTCGTCACTAAAAATCAAAAAATAAACAAAAATTTTAACAAAACAAAAAACGACTTCAAAAATGCACTAAAAAGTAAAAAAATAATTTCGTACGATTGTTATTTTTGGAGTCGGTGTCAGCCAAGATCTCCACATATCACCTATAACTACCTATGTACGTAGTTACCTTGGCTGACACCGACTCCAAAAATAACAACCGTACGAAATTATTTTTTTACTTTTTAGTGCATTTTTGAAGTCATTTTTTGTTTTGTTAAAATTTTTGTTTATTTTTGTATGCAAACTTAAAAAGTTTCAAAAATAACTCACATTACATTTTTTCTAACTAAAACTTTATCATCTCAGTTTTTTGACAATTTCATGTAAAAATAATGAATAAAAAATTCAAAAAGTTTCATAACAATAAAAAATATCTAAAAAAATTGTAATTCTTTTGGGTTAACTTTTAGATTTGAATACAAAACATAGTGTTTAATACCTATTTCTCACTTAGATTGTAAGGGAGACAATGATTTCTAAGAGACTTACAAGGAGTTGTTCCTAAAAGCGAACTTAATATTTTTAAAGCTGTAATCTCTGTTGTCAATGACCTTAGTGAATTTTAACTCAATAAAATGTGATTGATGGATAACTGTGTAACGCTGATCTCCAATATGGTTACAGAAAGAAGTTTCTTGATCCAATTTTCTTATACATGGTGCAAAGCATTCAACTTTTAATTACTATTTTTAATTGATAAACTAATTGTTTGACAGGATTTTTATGCATAGCACAAAGGGTAACAATTATTAAAAGTAATAATTATTAGCCTGAAACACTCAACTACATTGAAAAAATCTCCCGACGGCGGCATTATCTTTTCTCGGGAGATTTTTCCGATGTAGATGAGTGTTTCAGGCTAATAATTATTACTAATAACTAGACATTACATGCACTAACAAACAGTGGCGGTTCTTTACAGGGGGACAATGGGGACAGTCCCCACCAGTTACACTCAAAACCTACTAAAGGAAATAACAGTCGATGCCGCCAAAATGAATGAATTCTTTAAACATAAAAGTAATTAACATTAGCAGAAATAAAATACAAACAATTATTCCGGATGATTTTAATAAGACCCTACGCGCGTACAGCGAACAATGTACGGCGCAAAAAAAAGCAGGTCTATTTCTCAGTGCGCAGAATTACTGCGCACTTGGGGGACAATCCGAACTATCCCCATACTTTCCTTGCGTTGTTTCGCGATCGTAAGCAACTGCGCATGCGCAGTAGTATGTGAGTTCAAGCATCTGCGGGGACAATCCTTTGGATCCCCATAGAACCATTTGTTTGCGAAGTTACGGGCGGGAATCGCTCGCGTTTAAATTAGTTTGATGATAATCTCGCAAGGTAAAGCTTTATTTTTATTATATTTCATTGTAAATTGGCATATTTCTATAGACATTTTATATTATTTTGTGTTAAATATATCCGACTGACCATCAAAAAATTTTTTGAGAAATTTTATAATATATAATAATAATATTCTACGGGTGATGAGATTCCGGTACGTAAAAAAGTCGATCCCCATCACTAAAGAAGTGCTCGAGCCGCCATTGCTAACAAAGTACCAAAATATGCATGCAAATATGCACTACAAAAGGCCGAAATATGCAATAAAAACTCTTGAAATGCCTAAAATATGCAAAATCAAAAAACTAATTTTATTTGTATATATTTTAATTAAAGACGATACAAAAACAGCGAAATATTCTTAAAATTATGGATAGTTTTTGTGTCAATATACAATTAAGAATTTTTCCAAGTTTTCGAGCAAAAATTTTTGATGTTTGTCACCCAAAACGCCGAAAACGACTTCTCTACGTCAACTGACGTCATCCGACAAAATTTAAAAATATTGGCGCCATTTCTGGAGATACCTGTTTATGCAGGGTATGTATGACCTGTGCCGTTGATGTAGGCATTAATGTTCTTCATGTCTTCGAGACTCAGATTTTTAAACAAAATAGCGTATAACTTTTCACGAATCTTTTCTGATATTGAATTGGGAAGAGCGTTGGCGAGTTCGATCATTGTTCCCAGTATTTCTATTGATTTAAATAGAGGAAGGTTTTTTGTTTCCAATTTCTCTATGGTATCTGGTAACTTGTGGAAATGTGTTGAGATGAGGGCGATATTCTGTATAATGGATGCGTCTTCAAACGCTAAATATGCACGATTGGAAAAAAAAGGCTAAAATATGCATTAACGCCGTAATTAGAGAGTTTGCATATGCAAATGCATATAATCCGATGTCTACTAATAACCATTTTCAACTGAAGGTCGGTAATAAGAAAATTCTTTTGATTTTGGGGATAGATTTTTTGTGCTTTCTCATGTTCACAATGTCAGGTTTTAAGCTCATAGCATAACTTGAAAAATAAAATACAGTTATAAAAAAAAAGTATTTAGTTAAACATCCCTAGAATCATCAATCTCTTTATATTAGGACAGATCTATTATAAATATTTTGATTCATGATATTTGAGGTGATGAACTGATGAAGGTTTAGGGTTAGGGGATATCTTTGTTATATGTTATAAGGCTGGTGTTACTGAAAGAAAGGGATATTGCGAATACTTATTATCTTTTTTTTTTTTTTAACTAAGTCGTTCACCTCAGTCGAAGTATGATACAGTTAAAAGTGACCGAATTGGAAATGGGTTCCATAGCTCAATCGGTAGAACACTTGCCATGTAAGCTAAGGGACCTGGGTTCGAGTCCCAGTGGAACCAATATCTTTTTCTGATTTTTCTGTCTTCAGATTTTGATTTAGTTTCGCTAATATTGTCTTAATTTACTTATTATCTTGTTTTTTAAGAAAGACAAACATTCCAGAGTTACGAATAACCTGACATTTGAAAATCTCCTGCAACCACCATACTAAGTGGAAAATCTCCTACAAACACCGTACTAAATAGAAAATCTTGCCTGTGTTGTGATTGAGGACTTAGCCAGCTGAGGAATTGAATTACTGTGTATTCCCAAAAGGGAATACTACTATGTTGCTAAGAAAAATTCATAGCAGACAAAGAAGACAATTTAAAAAAATAAATTAACTTAACTTTGTAAATTACATTTAAAAATAACAAGTTAATATATTTTTAAGTTTGGCGTACAGTGCATAGAGGCTGCAAAATTGCTTCCTACATGTAGAATAATGAAATATTTCCTATGGTTTCAAAAACTTCACTGTGCTGAAATAAGTTGTAATTATGATTACCCCATATTGCTATATCCATGCCACCTCCAGTAGCTTCAGTGCTATGCCTTAGTTAGAAATTTGGTGACTCGTAAAGGGTGCCGTGTACACCGTGTTATATATAGATTAGGTATGTGATGAAAAGGTTAAAAATACTGCAGTTTTTCTCTTTTTGTTTAGCCTGCTTCAGAAATCTTCAGATGGTACACATTTTAACGTAAGCAGGGATATTTTTTTGAGGTTCAATATGAATATATAAATTTGTTGATTGATTACATTTTAATTGTACATGGTAATAAATCAAATGAAGATACCATTATAAAATTTTATTTGCATTCTAAGTAATAAAGATTAGTTAGTATTAATAATAAGACTAGTTAATCCTCATTAATTTAATCTAAGTAGAAGCAACAGCTCGTGAATTTTGAGTGTGTCGAAGTGCTGAGATTGAAAATATGCAATTATTGATGGTGCTGAAAGTAGAATGACTTCGTTAATTTATTCCTTAGAGCCCTCAAGGTGATGTTTCATGAAAATGGCACTATAAATATATTTTTTATTTGCAACTAATAAACCATAGTAGAATGAAACCCTTCCAATAGAAAATAAACAAGAACAAGTTATATTGTCAATGGGAATCTATCATGGCCAAAAGTCACCGCAAAATGCTAGTTCAGACAATATTCAAACAAATAGGAATACAATTTATAAATTTGAGATATTACCTAATTTATCTCCAATTTAAAAAAATTGTTTTTGCTCCTGGAAAGATGCTAAAATCTGTGTATATTGTTCGTTAGCTGTTTAGTCATTAGTTTTGAATAATCTATCTATCTAATTCTACCTTTCTCATTTACATAATTTATTCTCCAATTTTTTTTAGTTATTAGTCACTAGATATAAGTCTTAGTGATAAGTTGTAGGTTAGATAAATTAAAATGATTCCGATTGTGATTCTTTTACGAAACGGCGCTATGCAAATCATCCAGCACGGTACATATATTATTATTATGAAGACTAGAGGTAGATTTGGATTTGCTTCAACAACATAAATAAGTATACGTAGAGTATTACTTCTTAATCCTAATCTTCTGCGTTTTTTATTACTTCTTAGATCTTGAAAGCGGTGATAAAAGATGTAGCTTGGCCCATTTCAGCATATCGCTCGCCATATATTCCCATTAGGAATGTACGGCGAGCGATATGCCGGATTACGCCAAGCCACATCTTTTATAGCTGCGTGTGGCACATTTGTGATACAAATGTGGCCTAACGGCTTGTTATTTCAGTCAGTTAATAATACCAATCTGTGGTGGTAGGTGTTATTACAACAATGCTAACTTTTTACAAGGCGTACTAATGCATCCATTGGGCCTTTGTTTGCCTGTGACTAAAAACAAGGGTAAACAAGTTGAAAAATGAAAAGAATCTTTCTGAGGTAAAGATATTTTAATAAATTAAGCAGCAAATAATAAGGAATAACATTTATTACAAAAGGAAAAACAATAATAATATAATATTCAAACACTCTTGTTTCTGCAGAACTCTTTGAAAGGCTCATCGCAATACACATTAATATTACAATAATCATTTATAAAACAATATTGGAACATACAAATTTTATAAGACAATAATTAATAATGACCTACTATAATAATATACTTATAAAATATTGACTAGAGGTGCACTATGATGCTCGTTTCCAAGTAAGAATGGAACAGGCGTCAAATTCACTTTAGTATCGGACAGTCAATTGTTAAAACATGGTACAGAAGTCAGAGCCATACTGTTATTCTATGCCGAAGGTGTTAGTTTCTTCCACTGCGAGGAGAAGCTTCTCGTGCAGGATTTCGAGAGTGGGGTACGGGGGCAGGTCGAGGCGGTTGAAGCAGGTGTGCGCGCGTGGCAGGCTGTTGGGCTTGCCCCACTTTTCGATGCAGAACTTCCGCGGGCCCACGGAGCCGCGCAGGGCCGCAAAGCCCTCGTACGGGATGCTCGAAGTGCCCGTCACAAACTGCACGAGACGCAGACGCTGCTCGTTGCTGAACCTGGAAATACATTATTAAAGTGAGTATAAGATTGAATACAGAGTGTAATTATGTAGAGAATTATATAATATGTGACCGGTCAAACTGCATAACACAGCATGCTTAGGATTATGGCATATTGTAATTGAATGTACTAACAAGTTTCTTTTAAATTTCAAAATGAAATCTGCAAATGCTGAATGCTTTCTTTATTCATGTTTATTTGTAAAATCACTGAAGTTTGAGGAAAAATAAGTCGCCTTGAACATACACCTCATTAAAACGCAATACAAAATGGGACAGTCAAAGGTGATTTAACATTTAACAAGGTTCTAGAAATATGGAAATGATACGGAAATTTGAATATAAGCCACCTTGTACTATAAAACGACTACGGCAGGTTTTGAAATACTCAGATATCTGAACAGTTATATTAAAGACAAATTAAAAAATCACACATGAAAACAATTGTCTATAAGTATAATGAGGTTGTCTTCTGAGGACTGTCTTCTGTTGTCGTGCCAGTCATTTTAAGCATCATGACTTCACACTCTTTGATGCCGGCCGCGTTAAATATAGTTTATATCTTCGGGACAATTCAATATTTTTCCAAAAATTTTAACCACTCAGCAACATAAGCAGATATACACGTTAATATGCCGACATCAGTTAAGTACAATAAGCGTGTTTACACGTCAACGCGTATGTTTATACAGAAATCGTCATAACTCCGTTATTGTTCTAGTGACATCCCTAAAACAAAAAGTAGAAGCTCCATAATAAATCAAGCTACCCATCACTTTGCAAGATGTCCATAGAAATAGATAAAAAAAATCTTTTCTGTCAGATACATGACAGACCGCCAAATTGCCTATCCACTGTTCGACATCGTTATTTTTTTATTAAATATTCTTGTATGAAATGATAAAAAAGCGAGGTGACCAAATTGTTTATTATACATTTATAAGATAGAATAAATACTGTCTTTTATATAATCCGTGATTTTAGTACCGTTTTCACATAAAAACATCACGTGAGTCATTTTTTCATTTTTTTTATGTTTGCATTCTAAATTTTAATGTTTACAAATGTTAATATTTATTTGTAACATAACAATTTGAAAGCTTATTTCATATCCTTTCAAAAACAGTTTTTAGTATTCGGTTAAGTTAGGAAATGTTTCATTTATAGAGCTTTAATTGTGAAGCGGAAATAACATAAAAGTTTTCGTAAATCTGACATGTCGTTTAAGACGTAAAAAGTGCATATTCGCGACGTAACGGAGTGGTTAAGAGTGTCCTCAGCTTGCTCAAATTACAATAATAAATTTGTATATAACATCTATTTTCATTGAAAGAGACGACCTCATTCTAGTAACCGGATAAAACAGGACAGTGGTAAAACAGAAATTGTTAAAATAATATGTTAGGTTAGGATAGTTCTTTTTTCACTTTTCTTCAATGTTTTGCCTTATCTACAATTAACCTACAATTCTATTACTTTAACTTAACAACTTATAAGGTGAATATTAACCCGTAAGGGTTGACAACAAACTTCGATAAATAAGAAGAAATTTTTGTTAAAGCTTCAACACTAACAATACCTAATTGATAATGTGACCTTTTTATTTGTCTTTTTTAACCTATTGGTAATATCTGAAGGCAAAATGAACATAAAGGTCGAGTGCTTCGTATCGAGTGTGGGTAGAATTCTTCAACACTGCAAATGTAGGGGTTCAGCCTTTGGGTGATAATTAATAAAAATACTAACCTTCCGATGGTCTGCCAGAACCAGTGTATGACGGGATGCTGGTCATGGTAGCCGCTGCGGTACTCGGTGTTGTTTCTCCAGTCGGCGATGTCAATCTCCGCCGTGCCAGCGATGACCAGCTCCAACTCGCGGGCGTCGAACACGGCCACCAGGCGCGGGTCCACCACCTCGTAGAACCCCCGCACCAGCCATTCTGTCTGCTCTGCCACCCCTCGCTCCAGTCTCCAGCGGACTACTCGCTCCAAATACTCCTGGAAATTACAAAATTACAATTAGATCTCTGATATTGTGCAAATAGATAAATATAATGAAAGCGTTTCGTTAATAGAAAGGAACAATAAAATATAGACTCCGATAATGAGTATGATGTTCAATATTATATACAACTTTACTTTTTTTTTTTTTTTTTTTTTCAGTGAATACCGCACAAGAATCTCAACTGCTCCCGTCTGGAGCTAGTGAGACTATGGCATCCCCAATTGGGGTATGTTGTGAGGCTGAAGGTAGTGGGGAGGGGAAGGAGGTGGGGAAGAGGAAGGTTGGGAAGTACCTGGCTATTCAGATCTGGTCGAACGTGCCGCAAATATACTATATATTATTTTAAATTAATTAATTGTGAAATAACACAAATTAATCAAATAAAATTTATTTGCGCATGCCGGGTTCGAACCCGCGACCTCCGGATTGTGAGTCAAGAGTCTTAGCCACTGGACTACGGAGTACTGGTATGACGGTCAAAAATGGAAGAGAATCTCTAACATGCAAGGCATAACCCTCCATTTGAGTAATTTATTAGGGACATATTTTTATTCACTATTATTCCATAATCTACGACCTATGTTCATTACAATAAATATATCGTCAAAGGAAAATGATAATGCTGCAACCGCCACTATCAACGAGCATACGTTTTATACTTCATTTCAAAAAGAAATTTTTTTCTTCCTCAATTTATCTGATTTCAATGGTTCTACGAAGATTCTGTAGTCAATACAGTGAAACCCTTTTTAGAAGTTCTCTCTTAAGAAGTTTCGTAGCTTAAGAAGTTTGGGTTTTTCAGTCCCTCAGCCCAAAATTGGTCCAATTTTTCACACATACATATAAGGTTTTCCTGCTTATGAAGTTTGTTTTTTCCGGTCCCATCGAAAACTTCTTAAGACGGTTTCACTGTAGTTAGAGGATCGTAAATCATTTTATAAATTTCAAAAGGTTTTTACATATTGTTTCATCTCTGAATATTTTTGCTGTTAAAAAAAAAGCTTAAAAACAATTTATGTTACTTTCCTGTTATATGGACACCGTGTCCAGAAACTCTTAGTACAAGCGGGAAACTGGTGAATTCAAAGATATTCAAATACAAAGAGATATGCTATGATATCCGCGCGACTGTCGCCGAACTGTGGCCTAATGCGCGTAGTTTGCATACAAAAAGAATTTGTTCATTTTCTTGATTTTTTGAAGGTGTGCATTATTATTGGTTAACAATATAGTTTGAATTAGGGATGTTATGGATATCCGTATCCGTATCCGAAACTATCGGATATCCGAATTAAAAAAATATCCGTATCCGTAACCGAATCCGATATAAAAGTTTCGGATAGTTTCGGATTAAGGCGGAGTCGAAACTAAAGGTTACGACAGGTTTTTGTTTGTTTTGCCCGGCCGAGCCGTCATTTGTCATAAAAGCCGCGCGTGACTGATTGTAAAAACAAATGATAATATAGACTAGAAATTAAAGTCAAATCTTGCCATTTGTATTTTACTTTTATAATTTTAAAGTCTAATATCCGTAACCGAAATTATCCGAAACTAGCGGATAATCCGAAATAATTTCATATCCGTAACCGTATCCGAAACCGGTATAATATTATTCCTATATCCGTATCCGTATCCAGATCCGAAATTGCATATCCATAACATCCCTAGTTTGAATATGGAAAGAATTTGTTCATTTAGTTTAGCGTTCGTTTAGTTTATTCGTTAATTATTCGTTCGTTTAGCGCAGTCTCACCTAGTAAAAACGGCGGATGGCACATCTCCTTATATTTCAATATCTTTGGGTGAATCTAATAAACATAGAGAACCCAAAGAAACAGCTTCTACTATGAGTTCTGGACACTGTGTATGGTATAAATTAAGTCTGGACTAGCATAAGTAAATTTTTCAGAAAGTATGAAATATTTACAGCAATAGATGTCATTTTTTAATGTCTTTGTGATTGATATCGTAGGTGATAGTCATGAAAATTTGATTTATTTTAAAATCATGGGACAGAATTGATCCGTACTTAAAACTTTGACATAATGTGATTGATTAATAAGCCAATTGAAACAATCATAAAAATCAGTGTGATTACTTTCATGACAATAAAAAAAGTAATTTGAAAAGTGCACCATAATAATATATATTATGTTTGGATATCATAAATCTGTAAATACTGATAAAGATTATGTAACGATAAAATGTAATTTGCAGTTATTAGGCTTATCAGCCAATGTCAGCATTACGTCAGGTAAAGGAATTAAGAGTAATGAACGCATTAATGTGGCATGAATCGCATCCAAATAATAGATCGGTCTATCAATATTAATTATAATGCATATCCGTCTCCATGCAATATGTTTTAGATATCATTTCGGCGTAAAGCGAGGTAGGTTGTTAAAACTTCGTCACATTTTATCGATGATTAATGCCTTTTAGAAATTTTAATGATCCCCGTTAACTCTTCATGTGCTAAAGCTAAATTGCCAGTGCCAGCTGATTCTATTTTCATAATAACTTACTTGGTTTTTAGCAAAAACAGTTTGTTTTTTTTTTTACATTAGCTACACACAGGAGGCCTGAGCAAAATACTTTTATAAATAAGAGACACTTTGAAAAACCTCACTCAAGCCTTCATTGTATAATATTACGGTAGGTAATAGAAAAACTTTTAGAAATATTGCTAATTCAACTTTAGTACATTGGTATTATTAGGTACAATAGATTGTATTGGTATTATTAGGTACAATACAACAGAAATCTCAGATAAAGTTACTAATATTTTAAAGAACATACCTTCTTATTCTTTTCCGTGACTAAAATATTCCTTCCTCCCGGCTTCAACTCCCTTTCCACGACTTGTCCAAAGAGCTCCTCAGTAACAGAGAAGGTCAGCTCCAGTCCTGACGAGGCCGTGGTCCCGAGGTCGTTGTCCCGGATCCAGTGCAGCGAGCGGTGGAACTCCTCGTCCAGGGACTCCAGGTCCGACAGGCAGACGGGGAGGCGGAGGAGGGCCTTGTAGAAGGGGCGTGTGAAGAAGGCATCAAGAAGGTATTGGTGGACGAGAGCTAGGCCGAGAACACGACCGCTGAAGCGGAACCTAGAAAGGGAAAGATCAGTTGAAATTGATTGAAAGAACGAGGACAGTTAATGGAGTACCAAGCTCTTATTTTCCACCATATTATGTATATCACTGTGGTAGATAACAACACAACACAGCCAGAATTATTGTCATTGCAGGAGATAATAAAAATCAATTGCCTTTTATTTGGTGGCATTTATTATTATAGATTGTAGGTACCTTAGCATGAGACGCTATGACTAAAAGGCAAAAGATATGGAATGACATTACATAACATATGAGGCATAATGAAGACCAACTAGGGGAGACTCGTCCGGGTGTTGATTTTCAATACAATGTGGAAACATGGGCACTTAGAGCCAGCGAAAGAAAGTGGACAGACACCCTCGAAATGTGGTGCTGGAGAAAAATGCTCAGAATTCCTTGGACAGCCGGACGGACTAATTTGTCCATTTTGGAAGATCTAGGCTTTCAATTATCAATCTGAAGACTCCAACTTGGAGAAACTCATAGTCATGTGCAAAGTGGAATGCAGAAGAAGCAGAGGAAGGTCACCAATGCTCTGGGGTGACCAAGTATCACTGGCATCCGTCACTTCCGCAGATCTCCACACAGCACAGAACCGCAATTGGAGGTGCCTTGTCCAGCATGGAAATTAGAGAAGGGGACACGATCTTCAGCAATGACAAACCGAATTAAGAAGAAGACCTTACGATTGGTCATCACAAGCATGCAATTTGAATGCACCTCAAAAGGAAAAGTTGATAAGAGAGGTCTCTCGGAAGAACCTTGTGGGATGCCATACTTTACTTTTACATATTGCAAATGTTTTAACAAAAAATACAGCAATACTCTGGCACGATCAGCGCTCTTGAAATGTGTGTTGTTTGTCATCTCTGCCAGCAAGAGACAAAATCTGTTAGATTAGGACGACTAGGTAAGTATACCAGTCAAAATAACATTCTATGGGTTTTGAGTTTCTTTGGCCTTGAATTAAAAAAATAACCGTTAAAGCTAAAACAATGCCCTTCCATTATTGATTTAATAGAATTTATGAGAATATTATTTGCTTGCAAAAATATCGAATTTCCGAATACATAATGCATGTGGGATGAATAAATTTTTGGTTTATGAAAAGGTTCGAATAAAAAAGTTGTGTAAACAAGGTTTACAAAATCCCACTTAAATTTCACCCGAGTTTGAAATGAAAACAAGACAATTTAATATTATCATTTTGGGAGGTGGGTATGGGTACCGCCGCCCGGGAACCATTTATCGGATAACCAACACCCCTATCACAGGTCACCCCAAGTGGTTCGCTACGTTTGGGGTTTAGCAGGGGTGCCCTGGTTCATGGGGTGCCCGGGTATTGGCGGCGGATGTGTTCGGCCCGTGTGTTACTGCGTGGTGGGTCGGATCGGGAGAGACTGGTTGAGGGAGATTTTATGAACTCTCCAACCGGACTCTCTCGACCCATCGCCTTGCACCGCAATAGGAGAGGTGGACTCATACGTCTGTAACTCTTGGATACATTAACCCTCAGATACCTTTTTCTTTTCCAGACCTTCATCTCCTTCCTTTTCCTAAAAATACCCTCTACACAACGTTTCCAAAGATTCATCAGTTCCAATTTTGAAAATGACACTTTAATTAATAATTCCGAGTTCATTGCACCAGAGTTATACTCGTAATTACAGACGAACAGGAATTAATATATCATTATGAGAATAACCTTCAAAAGTTATAATAACAGAGAATTTCTTACAAAAATCGAATTAATATATTTGATGATTTTTTTATAAATTTTCCCGCGGCCAAATGTATAATAAAAATTATTATTAACCGACCGATATTTATCCATGTGGTCGATAACCGAAAAGATAATAAGAGAGATATCCGTTTTTGAGGGAATCCTCATGGTATACGTGTGCGATTTGTTTTTCTTTAAATACTAAACCACAGCTCAAACAAATTAGTGACATGAAAAATACGACGTTATCTGGGAATATTCCGAGTGTAAACAGGATTACTGTTAGTTATCGATAACTGACGGCAAATGACGAACGACAGCGACACTATCCGTAATAAGACAAATAAATGTGGCGTATGTCTGAATTCTAAACTCGTAATAAAAATATATTATTCCTTTATTGATTCACGTGGAAGAATTTCCAATATTTTCGGAGGCGATAAGCGGCAGGAAATAATATAGAAGCGTGTCAATAGTGGAATATTGAGTGCTTTTATTATTACTGTGACGATCCACGATTACGGTACCGTGACGACAAAAATAAGGCAATAAACATACGTTCCTTATCACTATAATGATATGCAGCTATTTCAAAAGATGAGATACACAATGTATGTAGGTCCGTTTACTCCAAAGGAAAAGAGTTCTTTTTTTTGTATCTCTCTCAAACACCGCACCGTGACGTCTCTGTAGACCCCTACAATACTACTAGCCGTGACAATAATTTTGAAAGTATGGAATATAATTACAAGGATAATTGAAGTGTGAGTGAATTCCAAAAATTCAAAAACGTAAAACATCAATGCGCTGATAGTTTTGCTTGTGTTCTTAAACTTGACAGTCGAAAATGAGGAAAACGGTGAACGCATGTCTACATCTCCCCAAAGAAAACATACAATCATTATCATACATCTCCTTCACACTTATAAAGAAAATGAAACGCAATTCCCATAGCCGTAGCCGAGTTATAATAAGATGTATCTGTTTCCTCCAAAGGAAAAAAAGTAGTACTTTGGAGGAAACATACACGTAAATTGCGTGTCTCATCTTTGTCTCACCATTATTTAATGTATAAGAAAGAGATGCAGCATTATTAGGATAAAGAACTTATAGTTTTATACTTTCTTGTGCCATCGCGGTACCGTGATAGTGTATCGTCACGGTAATACTAAAAGCGCTCATTATTGGCGACTTTAATGTTAAACTTTTGAGCAAAATGCTGAAACAATTTATTTATTTATTTATTTATTTATTTCTATATATTACAGTTTTACCTTATATATTTAATATTTTAACATAATATATTTTAGAAAACATTTTTACATAGTAATTAAAATAACATTTTATTATGTTGGGTGTAAGGTAGGTTTGAGAAGGTGAAACTGTTGGTTTATAATGTTGTATGTTTCGTGAACACCTCACTAGGAGAACCTGTGCTGAGGTGTTTACGTGTTTATGATTCAGTGTGACAAGTACAGGTATTTATGTGTTGGTTTTTTTTTTTTTTTTTACATTTTAATGGTAATGGATAATTTAGAAGAGAAAAAAAAAATATCTATAAAGTATATATAAATATATATGTATATATGAATAGTTGTTAAATTCTTGCAAATATGTTTATTTATTTTACTTTTTTTATAGTTTTGTTATGTTTGGTTAGGGATTAGGAGATTTTGTATAAAGTGAATATCTTGATTTTTGATCCAGGATGTGATATGTTTTTTGTGTATGTTTGTGTATGTATGTGTAGTTAGTAGTTGTTTTAGAGTTATGGGCATATAATTAAAAAGTTTGGTTGCGTAATACTGAAAATGTCTTTGTCCGTGTGTGGTGTGTGTTATCGGTATGTTCAGGGTTACATTTGTTAAGGATCTTGTTTTTTTTATTGTTTTCGGTTGCATTGGAATATAGAGTTTGTTTTGGAGGAGGTGTAGCAGAGCAGTTTTGGCATAAAGTTGTTTTATTGACATGACTTCTAATGTTTTGTAAATTTCGCTTGAATCTGTGTAGAATGGCACTTGCAGGATTAGTTTTATTATCGCTTTTTGTATCTTTTGAATTGGGTCAATTGCTATATTTGTAGCACTTCCCCAAGCCAGTATTCCATATGTGGCAATGGATTGACAAAGTGCGAAGTATATGGATCTGAGTATTGTTAGTGGGAAAATGTTTTTAATGGATTTTATTAGGTGCATGACTCGTTTTAGTTTATTCGTGATGAAGTTTATGTGGTCAGTCCAGCGTAAGTGTGTATCAATAATAACCCCTAGGTACTTTGTTTGTTTGACCCTTTCAATATGCTCGCATTGACAATTGGATACAGTTTGTTCACAGTCATGCAGAAACAGGTAACAATGATACCGATTTTCGAATAAGAATACAAACACAGGATGACAGATAATAATCTGAGTCACATAACAGGCAGAATGGACACCCGAAAACAGAATAGGCTAATGAGGGGCCGACTAATCGATTTGGCGAAAGGAACCTCGCCTCAACAAACAAGACAATGGGCAGGATTAAAAAAGGTCCCTTCTGAATAAATTTTTTTAAATCTTCAAAGACTGGTACTTATTTCCAGTATCCAGTGTCGGAATATAACAAAAGAAAACTTTGTTTTAAAATGAGGCGCGTGTTACAAGAGAAATAATGCCAATGATATGAAAATTTAGAACGGACCAAAGCCGAAAAAGTAAACAATGAATTATTAGATGAAAGTAAAGACATTAACGAGGGTTACACTGTAATACTGCTGAACAAATAACTAACATTTAACTACACTTCTGCCCTGTTTATGGACACTGAAAGGCTGTGCGAAAAGTTGGCTCAACAAGGAGATGTAAGCGCGGCTAAATATCCCATAAGAAAAACGAAATAGGTAAAGTAAAAAATAGTAGGTATGGTCCCATAAAGACGGTGTCACCACAAGGCTGCAAAATATCACTTTAGGTCCACTTGTCCAAAAACTTAGCTCAAGCCTCAAGGAGAAGGTTAAGATTTAACTATTACGAAAAAAGTCGAACAACATACATAAAAGAAAACTATTGTAAATAAAAACGTGTCCTCACCAGTCATGATAGTTGTCGACAAAGGCCGACATGGGTGAGATCTGTACGGTGTAGGTGTCGTTGGCCGAGTACTCGAACAGGCCGTAGTAAGGGTTGAAGAGCTCCCTCGACAGCAGGAAGAAGAACTCCCTGGAGGGGCCCCCGTAGTCCAGTCCCTCTTCGCTGTCCCACGTCACGCCCAGCTTGCCCTTCTGCAGCTCCTTCTTGCCGCAGGACATGATGCGGCGAAAGGCGTCCTCCAGGAGATGATCTCGCCTTATATTCAACCTGGAGAAAAAATCAATTAATTACAACTCTCAACAACAACAAACAAGCTAGTTTGATAATGAATCGAAGGTCGAAACCGATTTCACACAACAAGTAAACTATAAAAACTTATTATCAAATCAAAAATACTAATTTCGGTTGTTGGTGCGTGAAGTGAAATATTCATGCGTGAAATTTTTCACGTTAAACGAACTCAAATTTGCTTGGAAATTTTCAAAATAGAAACCAATTGGGTAAATTCAATAAAGTAGGTGCCTACCCACAATCATAATCATCATACAGCTTTTACATAACGATTATAAATTAAACTGAAAACAGCAGTAGGCATAACATTAAAAAGATTTTAAAAATTAATCATAAAATGTAGTATTACACTAACTTTAAGGAACCCGTAAAATTTATATGAATACTATTTTATTCCTCGTTATTTACATTTACTAAAAAGTGCTGAACATTTGGCTTATATTAATTATTAAATCTATATTTGAAACGTTTTTTTATTTTGCAAACATTTTGGACAGATTTTCGATTTCCCTTGTTTACTAACGGTGTTCATTCGAAAGGTAAATTTCTGATCGAATCTGAATCGAAAATTGACAATGTTTGTTGTTTTTGAAAGGCATTGGAACCTGAGGCAAATATTTTATATATATTTTCATCTTCACACATCCCAAAATTGATTTTGACGGGTCTTCTGCGCTAGTCATTAAATAATTATGAAAGAAATAGGAAATTCTAAAAATCAATCACGAAAATCGTAAATACTTTTAATTTTCAAAGTACGATAAAAACACGCACGCAAAAAATACTAAAAGCAAGTATGTATACAATATTCTTGGCTCTGGTCAATACAATTTTAAGTGTTTATTATTCTTAAAGTTTAGAAGCTTATATTATTATAATTTAAATTCGCACAGCAGCGGAGCAAGGAGTAAAAAAGGATTTCCAATTTGGTGAAAGATACCATGAAAGCATTCTTTCGCACCTGTGCAAGAGGAGAAATCCAAAAATCACTGAAAAACCTGGAGAGGTATATGGTTTGGTATTACATATTTAATACACAAGAAAGCAAGTCTATCAAAGGTTTATTTCATTCATCATCTCCATTGATGATTTCGACAGGGAATCATCAATTAAGTTTATGAATGGACGATTGAAAAGTTATTGACAGATGTTGTTGAATGTATATATTTGGATAATGATGACGGTTATCAATCGGCGATTCAACAGCTGTTTAAAGTTATGTCAGTTGAATTCTTGGTAATATTTGCTCAGTTAATGCACTTTGCGTGCTGTCAAAATTTTAAAACTTCGCGCAAAAGTCGCATTCCTGAGAATGTTTTGGAGCTGGTGCAAATTCTAAGATTCAAAGTCGAGAGGATTGGGAGAAACAACAAGCGGACAATTTGATGAGAGCGAAAGTCCACCTGTTTTAAATTAATTTATATGCGATTGATAAACAAGAAAATCGGGAGATAAAAGTAAGCCAATAATAAAAGACAGATTTGGTGCATTTTCGAACTTAATATGGTAATCCTCAAAAAAAAGTTACCTACGTAGAAAATAAACTGCATGACCAAGGTGTCTAGCACTATAAAGTCCATTGGAGGGTGTCCAACCACTTTCCCACGGCGTTCTAAGGAAACATATGGTTTCCTCCTTCACCGTACACCTCAGGACTCTATTTTATTGAACGAAGCTACATTTATTTGAACGACTCTAGACCCTCCAATGTCCATATAAAGTCCAATAACATGTCATCGTTTCTGAGAACGACTGCAGATCGCTAACGTACAAACAACAGCCCACGTCGAATCAATTAAGAACACTTACGGCCGTTGTTCCGAACTTTTCGATCGATCAATCTGAGTCTCCAATCAGCTAACTGATTAGTTTGGTAATACTCGATTCGCCTGTTGGTCGGAGAGTTGCGTTGGGAGGAACGTATTTGTGCATTTGAGGAGGGTTGATCCAAAATTTCGACTGAAAAGTTGATCAATGGGATTGGGAACGGCTGTAAGTCGTTGTGAACTGCAGTCATACTCGGGAGCGAAGATAAGTTACAGAAAATATCGATAAAGCCTTTATCAGTGTACCAAGGTTAAAATCAAATTATTCAAAAGCATTCATGTTAACATGCATTGTGTTAATATAAATCGCATTAAAATAACTGGAAAATTTGATTACAATTTCATCTTAACGTATTTTTAAATATCAGTTAGATCGTATTAACATAGTCTCGTGTGCTTTGAATTCGAAAAATAATGATATATTTGACCAAATTGAATTTATTTAGGTAAGTACTCGAAAACTGGTAGGTATTATTATTATAAATAATTATATTTATAAAGAAATTTAACTTACTTCAATTTGGCGGGCCCCTGTCCGTAGCCCTTGCTGTCCAGCTTGCGGTAGAAGTTCCTCAGCTTGGCCTCGAAGTCCCGGCGGTAGGGGGCAGGGGCGCGCGCCCCGTGCCTGGCGGGGCCCGGCGAGGCGGCAGGGGAGGCGGCCCCGGGCGAGGCCGCGCCCCCCACACCAGCACCCCCGATACCCGCGCCCCCACCGCCTCCACCGCCTCCCACGGCCGGGACATAGCTCATGATCTCCTGCTCGAACAGGCTGCAACAATACAAACAATAAACGTTTAGATACTTTTGATACACTGACATACAGAGCTCCGGGCCAAAAAGGCCCCTTTCTCTTTCATCATTCGAATAAACCTGAAGGAAAATGTAATATGGTGGGGCTGCCGATTGTACTGATAAATCCGTAGTAACGTTTCTTTTAATACATGCGTTATTTACGAGAAAGAGAAAGATGTTATAACGGAGCCCTTCGGTTTGAATGTTTTGATCTTAACCCTTTCAGTCCTGAATTAAAACTGGCAGTGGTAGAGTTATTTGAATTTTTTGGTGTTTTTTAAAGTAATTTTTCAACAGTTTAGAAGGTATTGCTGCTTTCTTTTGAAGGAACATTAGGTCTCAGAATTGATATTTTTTTAAATTGTGTAAAAGTTCGTTAAAAAATGCTACAAACTGAACTAGTAGCTAAAATTCAATAAAAAATATAGGGTCTGTAAAGCCAGTCACACCAGCAATTGGAAAACGATAACAGTAAATTTTTATTCGATCTAGATAGCGACGATTTTTTTTTTAAATCGAATTATTTTCAAGTATACCTCTGGTATGAAAGGGTTAACCCTATATAAACACCATAATATCTAGATGTCGTAAGACAAGTGGTAAGAGACATGAAAATGAAAAATATATTTCTAATTAAAAAAATATTTTTTATTTAAACACAGGTATATTTTTCACTTTGCTTATTTCTAATAGATACTTATACACACACAATTTTTACGTTTGATCTTGGTACATTTTTAATTTCACTAGAAACTAAGCTATAAATTTGGGTGCCTTTTCACCAATTCTGTGATTTGATGTGTTCAATATTTTTTTAATTTTTTATTAGTGACTATTTATTTACAGGTTTGATGACAATTACAAGATATGATGATATATATAAATATTTAATCCGTTTGTTCTTAGTCCTCCTCACTAGGTGGTCCTGTGCTGAGGCGGACTGGTAGATTTCTTTGATTTTCCGTTATTTAGTTTCTAATCTAATGTTTTCTTTCTGTCTTGTATTTGTGGAAGTTTTTATTGTAATATAGTCTGCCTCTAAAGTAAGTTCGTAGTAAATTGTTAAAAAGTTTGTAGATAAAAATTAAAACGTTATACAAAATTCTTGACTTAATACTCAATATATGCTATTTCAATTATCATTTTCTGTGTTGATTTATATTTATTACACCACAATATTTGTTTCTTCACTCTATTCTGATACTCGTTTATATTTGGAATTTTTTTTAAGCATTAATTTGGCATTACTAAGGTAGAGAATATTAGAACGATAGTAAAAAAAATACGCACTGGGATTATAACAAGGGTTGCCACAAGGTACAACATTCGGACCTGATTAAAATGAAAACTGAGCAAGAATTATATTTAACATGTTGATGGTGAATCTAACGAAAAAAAAGAAATTGATATTGAAAGAAACTTAACCTCACCTAACCCAAAAGGATCCATAACCTAACCCAACTCTTTGCCAAAACGAGTAAACAAAAAACCACCGCGTTTTGAATACGCGATATTCAATATGCCAGTTCATTCAGGTTCTCGGGATGAACCATAAAATAAACGAAATCATAACATGATTATGAACTCGAATGAATGAACAAAAGTGCACCTTCTGGTCTACTATTCGCGCAGTCATCCTCACTAAGCATTATTTTTTTACTCTCGCTGAGATAATGGTTGATCGGTTAACTCATCTCCAGGAAGTTCTTCAAACCAACAGGATGAGCCATCGTGTAGTCTGTTTCTGTTTACAGCCAAGCACCTGTTGAAAAGTCCGATCAAATAAAACAGCCAATTAATGATCCGCATTCTCGTAATAGACTGTTTAATGTAACCTGTTTAGGTGAAGTGGTACTCGGAATAAGGATTGTGAGAAGTTTAATCGAAGGAGTGACACCACAACGACCATTGGTTAGGAATTGATACTCCAGTTAGGTACAGAATGTATGTAAATCCGACGATCATAAAAACCTGTAGACGATTTGTCCCGGCAGGTGGGTCGCGTGGAGATTACGGGGAACGGTCGATTCTCGGCAACATTTTTACCATACCTACATGAGTTTGAAAACGATTTGACTCCCAATTAGCGAAGGACCGATGGACGGGTAATCTTCGGACGATGTAGAATGTTTGACGAAATGAATTCCAAGTTTTAGCCAGAATCTAAACATTCTGGTAGACATAAGGTACTCTACAGATAGCAGTTGCAGTCCAACTATTTTCATAATTTAGAGCTATACGCATAGTTAGGTGCCGCGTTTAGGATATTTTAGAACTAAATTGCCACAAAATTATGTCACATTTTTCAATATTCGCTTCGTGTGGGGACTTTAATTATAGATGGGTAAATCAAGCAATCAGCTTCGCGTGGTGACTTTAATTATAGATGGGTAAACCAAGCAAAATATTACACCTACTTATTAACCAAAAATTAGTGTGATTTGACTTGAATAAAATTACCTAGTTGTTCTGTGAACAGTATATCTCGGGTTCAATGTATGTGGGTATTTTTATAATTTTCTCCTAGATAATAAATCTAAACCAAAATTCCCAATGAAATCATCATTATATAAGTGGGTACTTAAATACCTACCTACTTAATTACAAGTCGTACATATATATTTTTAAATTTCAAAAAAGGTAATAAGTACCTAATAGTAATAATCTATTGACATACCATCTTGAAACGGAACGTTTAAACAAGTTTACAGACATGAATCCTTCCTAATTTTAATACCCACTCAGTAGGACCTAGGACTAATGGGACATCTTTTTATGAAGTTACCTGAATAAAGATTTTAGGTGTGACATAAAAAAAATCATCATGCCTATTGTACTTCCACACCGCTCCCCTTTCTTCTTGTTCTCTAGATCTACTATATTAGTGAACTACTAACTGCAAGGTTCAATATTATAAAGTGCTTTAGAAACGATAATCCATAAACCGCGATGAAAGTGCATAAACTGGATCATTCACCAACGCAATAAAGTTGCCATTATACATTAGACCAGACGGAAACTTCAGGCCTCGGGCCAATGGCCGAAGCAGCTACTATTCAAGCTTCCAGGAGACCACGGATCGTAGAAAAGGCCGAAAGGAGAAGTATGAAGGGTTCGTAAATCAAGAATGAAAGGTGAAATAGCTGTTCACGCCTGCAAACCTACGCATTCGTAGCGTGACTGCCAACCAGGAGAAATTAAAAACCGAGCTAGAAGCATAAATTAACAATGTGCCGACAGCCAACCATGAAAATTAGGTTAATATTACATACGTAATACAATAAATTCTCATTCAATGGACGCTATTGTGGTTTCGTTTTGAAGAAACTGTCAGTGATAAAGAATGCAGATTGGGATCTGTGGGACCCAAAATGACCCAAATGGACCAGTAAGGAAAATATAATAATAGGCACTGACTTTAAAATGATATAAAAATGTCGAAGACACAATTTATGAGAACTCCTTCCTATCAATTAACTTTTCAAACTTTTTTTGTATGTTTTAAAGACGATGTAAGAAGATGGACGCCTGCCCCAGGAAGTTATTATTATGGCACGTTCAAATTAATCAAATTCTTAGGTTGGATTATGTGAAAGTATGCATGTATAAATGTAAATGAAGCAAAGGGATTTTTTTAAACATTAATTCCACACGGGAGGCCCTGAGTAAAATAATTTCCTTAACGACATATGTCTCTTTGAGGATGTTGTGTGAAGGGTCTTTTAAAGGAAAAGGATGGAGAGGAAGTTCTGAGAAGGAAAAGGGTATGAGGGGTAGGATCTGGGGGTCAATGTGTGCAGAAGTGATGGACGTATGAATCCATCTCTCCCACTGCGGTGAAGGCGATGGGTGGAAAGGGTCCGGCTAAAAAGGGTCTCCCTCATCTGGTCTCTCCCGATCCAGCTCAGCGGTGGAAAAACGCATCCACAACCTAGTCCTTAACACACCTCACCCTATGAATACAGACACCCCTGCTAAGTCACCAAACGTAGCGAACCACTTGGAATGGGAGTTGATTATACAATAAATTGTGCCAAGTCAAGAGCGGCCTTTCAGCCTATCTGTATAATGACTAATACATTAATTAGTAACTAAATATAATAGATTGCGTCCAAAATCAGACAATTTCTTTAATACAAGAGGTTTACCTAGTATATTTTTTACCAATGCAAACCGTCAAACAATAACCACTCGTAAAGAGTTGGTACAGAATGTAATAATTTATCACTAGCGAAATGCAAATCATTATTCGGTAGTTAACACAATACGGACGGTCCACGACAGACTGCGAGACATGTAGTAGAAAGTGTGTGTCGTGTAGCAGGTTGTACATAGAGTAGCCCATTATTTGGTACAAGATCGGTGCAGATTGCCCTACATCAGCCCAGACTACCCGGAGTTAGGTACGGTTCACACGACACGGTTAATTATAATTTCAAATGAAATTATTCAGAATAACTTCTATTAAAAGAGTTTCACTTTAAAATTTATGAAAGAAATTATTAATTTAATAATCTTAAAACTCTCACGAGTTTGGCAAATTAAAAGGCGTATACCCTTTTCAGACTAGGTCATAATCATAATATTACCGACGGAGAGATTTTAAAATTCTAACCACTGATTTTTTAAATGATTTTTTTTATAAGAAACAGGAATATAGAACATTTAACTACAGAAAATACACGGTTGTGGCAATTAGGTGCATAACTGAAACACTAAATAAAAGAATTTCCCACTCGGATCAACGATTTTTGGCATATTTGCAAAATAGTGGCAAGTTTGCAAAACGTCTTGAGCGATTGCTTGCCGTAATGTGCCAACATTTATAGAACCTAAAAATGTGGGATAAACAGTGAAACCTAGGCGGATTCATTGGCTGTAAATTGCAGTAAAAAGTTCACATGTTTCCATATTAATGGAATGAATTTAATTAAATCCCCAAGAACACCAGTATTTTGAGCAATGATGTTAATAAAATCCCCAAGAACACCAATATTTTAAGGAATGATATTAATTAAATCTCCAATATTACCAATATTTTGATGAATGGTATTAATTAAATTCCCAAGAACATCAATGTTTTGAGGAATGATATTAATTAAATCCCAAAGAACACCAATATTTTGAGGAACGATATTAATTAAATCCCAAAGAACACCAATATTTTGAGGAACGATATTAATTAAATTCCCAAGAACACCAATATTTTAAGGAGTGATATTAATTAAATGACCAAGAACACGAATATTTTGAGGAATGATATTAATTAAATCCCTAATAACGCCAATACTTCGAGGAAGATATTAATTAAATCTCCAAGAACACCCATCGCTCGAGTGGACAAGCAAGTTTTAAATATTAGGAAAAAATATTAAAGGGTTTAATTATTGTAAACAAATGCGTTTTGTATTACTATTCAATATCGTTTAGTATGACTCACGTATTCGACCCTCATCAATGCAGTTGTCTCAGAGAGCACGTGAGCTGAATGAAAAATAGTAAATTGATAGCAACAATTACCATAAAATAATTAAGTAGATTAGGTACCACGCAGGTATTATCCAAAGCAATGTGGGCTCGTATCAAGAGGAGAATTATAATGCAGATCATAAACAGGCGCCTTTTCGGGGAGAAGTTGGAATAACAGAGTTCGAGGGCGCGTGCCCAGGGCCCGTGAGCCCGTGTGCCCGCTTGTACGCACCCAGCTTCACTTTCAACCTGTATTTTTGATTTAACATGCCGGTACTAATGAAGGTAAAAAACCACACAGATCTGGTTTACCTAACTACCGCTCGGGCCGCGCCGTGTGTTACAACGGGGGGCTAGATGACTAGTTGCCTCATATAATCCGACGATACCGATTCAACAATAGCTAATAGCCATCCACGAGAAAGACATGTTGTATAATTTATCGGCCCGACCAGAACACAACAGTTGTAAGGCAAAATGCTCTGATTTACGAACAAGAATTATAATTTTAACAACCACGAAAATAACATACAAACTAATGTGATACATGTGAATTTAAACTTGTTCTACAAAAACACGAACCTCGCTATACCAAAGCAGGTCCTTTCCAACTAGTCGTAGAAACATTTATTATTGCTAAACCAGAAATATTTTACACAACAAGCCGTTGAACATTGCGTGTTTCCGTTGCGTCTCAATATCACGTTAACAACATGCGAAGGATTACAACTAACCTACCTACCTTGGAAGAACTGACAAAATGATTATGTTAAAATACAAAAAAAGGTAATGAATTGGGCGTACGTAACATACACCCACCGGTCACAACGCAACGGAAGTGAGGACGATGACTTTTCTATGCTTAATAAATAATCGTTATTTAAATCAGTGGACAATGGGTTACTGCATATCATTATACAATACACTATTCAATATAAATACTCAGAAGTCAGTGAGCAGCGAGCACATCGCCACCTGTCTGATTGATGATCAAATAATCTGGCAGAAAAGGTGAAGGAAGCCACACCAAGTTCCATGAAACCAAAGATAACCCGAGATTAAGTTGGACGGAATTTGCAAAAAACTGTGGTCAGAGGATGTGGCGTCAATCACAAATTGATCAATTCAGGGTCATTGACCAGGGCAAATTTTAACTGAACATTTTCCCGAATGGACAGACGTATTAATGATATAAACCGGTCAAGCGCGGCGATAAAATAAATAAAAATAAACAGGGTCATGTAAAACATTAGCAAAGATAATATATCATCTGTGTAGGTACAGAAAGTGTAACGGTTTGGACATTTTTTAGTCTACTACGATCAATCTTCATATAATATAGTGGCTTCTCGCACTAATTTTATGTTAAACTCTTTCTTGTCTTCTTGAATGAAAATTGCTCTGTTGACATATGTTTTTTATAAAAAACATCGCTTCCTTTAAAAAGTGTATATTGTAGCAGATATTATGCAACAATCCTTAAATGTTTTAGATTGTTAACAGTAACAAATTCAATACACACACTGCTCTGTAACTACTTTAATAGTACCTACTTACTTCTTTTATATATGTAAGTGTTGGGTACCTTTTATATCATAATAATAATAATAATAACAAACTTCCGTAAACTTATAACAGAATAATTATTTTTTTATTATCTATTAAATAAAACATACAACGAAGTTGCACTCCCATGAGTTATCAAAACTCATTAAGGGATCGCCAATTGGAACCTTTGAAAAGTTAAACCGAACCCAACCCAATATGCAGACACGATATATGAAGAAAAAAAAATTATATTACTTTTTTTTTGTATTAAGTACACAATATATTTTGAATTACATTTACAATTGCAGAAAACTAACTATTTTTATGTTGTTAAAAAATGTTTTACACCAATGCCACCGGTATGTTTCTAGTACTTGAGCTGCACCGGAATCATGTTTTGAGTAGTATTGTGACAATAATTGCTGAATCGTATACTGAAGCCTGAGCCCAAATACGAAAATTGTTAAACTCCTTTGTACAACTTACTTATTGAATACTTATATCTACTTGTGTTGTGCCTGCTTATGTCTTTCATGCTCAGTTTATTATTTATGTTTACTATTTACTTGTTATGATGCTCCTGTACAACTTACCTATGTTAGATGTAAAAGCCATCAAGGCGTAAATAAATAAATAATGTATCTTGTAAATAAATTGTGATTTGTTAATCATACTTTAAAGAGTTGATTATTATTGGCAACTTTGATAATGATGTCATAATGTCGGTTGGAAAAGATAAATACCTGAAAGCACGTTTAGGTGCATAAAGAACATCCGGACGATGAGATCGTAACGGCAAAGGATGTATCCTTTGTCATTCTCGACAGTCGGAAACTGAATTGGACGATAACGGAATAATTTATTGAGAAAGTGACAGTATTGCCATATCTGGATAATAAACAACGACGACCGTGAAAATCTATAATATAATATGATGCAACGAGGTATTATCTACCTTGTTTATTTCCGCGGCTTGCAACACCTTATACCAGCTATCCGACGTTATGCAGAGTTATGATTAGTTTTGCAAAGCGAAAACAGAAATGTTTCCTTGGAGCAACAAAGGGTGTTCGCAAAGTTTAATAAAGCATTTTGTCTAGAAATTGATACATAGTTTTCCCAAGAAATACAAAAAGTTAAATAAAGCATTTAAAATAGGAGTTCGCACGTAATTCATAGAAGGTAGGACTTTAATTAAAGAAGGACATTTTGTAGAACTAGTAATTATAAAAATATGGTATGTATGAAGATTTTATACTACTACATATCTGGACAATTATAAAGGCATGGCGAAAGTTCTTTTTCTAACACATCTAAAAATAAAATTAGTTGCAAAAGCTTGAAGCTTGATGACACAATTGTTTGTATTATCTCGTTCGTTCCCGCCTACAAAACACCTGAACGTTCGCAAGTTAACTAAGAGCCAACAGCTGTAGCTAAAATGATTAAATACCTGGTTCAGTGGGTTTGTAATATAAACATAAATTGTATTTGAGGTATTAGAAGTACATTAGTTCAAGACTCGCCATACTAGAATTCTTCAAAAGGCTTTCATCCAGAAACCTCGATAATGAGTAACATAAAAGTAAGAAGGAACGAGTATCACGAGCCAAACCATTTCACGACTTCTTGAGTCACCAGCGAGTGCGCATTATTATATCATACGTCATTTAACTGTAACCGAATGTCCAAAGGCCTTCACAAGGTTGACTGCTCTGCATTTCCAACACTCTGTGAGTACAAGACAGCTTGTACTTGTACCAGTCCGAGAGGAGCGGAGAAGAGGAGAGATAGATGACGGTAGAATGCCCTCCACTTCCGTGCTTGCGAGCTGGTCGCGTGCAGGGCCCGCTCGCCCAGTGCCCGGTGCCCAGTATTAAGTGCCCGGTGCAGGCGACTGGGCCGGTGCCCGGTAAGGCCCGGCCAGGTGTGGCGATGGGAGAACCGGCCCAGCCGAGATGCGGCAAGCTGATAGGTGATAGTCATTTCGGGCCAGGACTGTAATATACCTCAGAGGCGATTTGTTCTAGTGCGAGAGGAAGGGAATCCCTGGAGTAGGGTTCACTCTGTTTTCTTAAAAACCTTTATACGAGATTTAACCAGCGTATTTAAACTTTATCTTGCAAAGAACAATTTTCCCAGTAACAATTATTAAGAATAATACCAGCGCAGATCCCTGAAAAGTCACGGGATACTCTGAATTCTTGACATAACAGCTCCTATTTTGGGTGGGTTCTTCATCGCGTATCTGAATTCTTCAAACAAACAGTACCAATTTTGAAAACTACATTTAATCAAATTCGAGTTCTAGAGTTCATTGAACAAGACTTACGAAGAACAGACATACAACCGACATTTATTAGTATTTTTGATGAAGATAATCAGACATTTGCTTAAGTAATCTATCTCCTCATGAGAAATGGGATGTCACAGCATTTTGTAGCGCGTTGAGTATTTTTTTGATTTTGGTATGGTCTATTAGGGCTCACATTGGCTCCATTGTTGCGGATGTTATAAAAAAGTAACACGGTTAAGATATTAAAACAATTATTTTTTTAAAAGCATGTGCTTCTTCTATTCTACGTTTCCAAGAAGGTAAAAAATCCCAAGTGGGCAGGACTGCCGCAGGCGGGGCGGGGGCCATTACTAGACTTGCTACACTCAAATCTGAACCGAAACACGCAACATATCCCAATAAAAGGGTAATAAACCTCACCACCGAATACAAAAATCCACAGACCTTAAATCTCACCAAGATAATCAAACACACATTTCCATAAGAGGACAGCAAGTATCTTTGAGACCTTTCAAGACAAGGATCAAAATTTGATTCGATCGAATCTTCAGAAGGAAAGCAGAAGGCACGTGGAAAAAATAACATACCGATCACAGATGACATTGAAATTAACAGAAGACTTGATCTTGTCTTTTTTACAGGAATTGAGCAATTTGTGAATGAGGTTTTACTCCGAAGTTTTATTATAAGGACAGGAATTAACTTGTGGCGGGAAACAGAAAGAGCGTGTCAAAAAACGGTTATAAATTCGAAATTCGAATACTCCCATGCTTAGACAGGTAGGTGTTTCAACAACTTTTAACATCCATGGAATTCGACCGAATGTTGGCAGGACGTAAATTATTCTAGAGATCTTTCTAAAAGATGATAATAAATTTATTGATTATGAACGCAGACGCGATATAAACCGTCTATAAACCAACTTCAAGGCATTCCGATACAAAAACACAGAAATATAATAAGAAATTATATTATACTAGATCGGTTTAGGCCCATTAAAGTTTTCTATACATATTAATCCCAGACACCATCGCGTGCCAAATTATGATGATCTTCGTTTTACTTGGTGGAGTTTATGATCTACATAATATTAAAATTATAAATGACCACAATCTTAAAAAAGCGAAGGCGACCGCTGCGCAAAAATGCTAATCTGAAACCGACACCCATCTGGAGAATTCTTAGACATCATGTTACACATTTTTTATTTGAAAAATACCGTTCCTAACAATAAAAGTAAGCCTTTTTTTATAGTGGCATTTTTATAAAATACCACTTAAAGGGCGCTTTCTAAAAGCTAAAAAGTAGCTTAAAACAGTTAGTTACAGTTTAATATAGTAATTTATTCAGATTAACCATAGACATTCAAATGTCTATGAGATTAATCGAGGAGTTATTATTAAATACACGAAAAATTGTTTCCACATTTTAACGTATTATATTTCACAAAAACTTTCAAGAATAATAAATTATGAAAATATATAGAGTATTCAAATTTGCACAACAGCGCAAAAATAATGCGTATTATATAATTTATGACTTCCTACGTAGCAAAGAAAATCAAAGTGTAACGGGATAATTAAACAAAATGAATAATTTTAACGGTAAACACAATAAATCTTTATTTAGGGTAACGGTTCAATAATAGCAATAGAGTATAATAACAATAACTTTATGGGTTCAATCCCAAAGGTAACTTTATTGTTCCCTCAACCGCTCGTTTCACCTTTTACCTAAACGGTTACAACGAGTATATTCGCTCTAGGTTAGCTGAAATCACTTCAGTCCTGTCAAAGATTTACCTGAAGATACGCGGTAAGAACTGGGAAGCAACTTAACTTTCTAGAATTAACACATGACATTATGTCGGTCATCCCAGCTGTGATATTCCTTCCAGGGATCACATCTGAGCGGCGGCGGGGTGACAATTAACCAATAGCATCCCTCGATCTAATAGTGACGAAGCAATGCGGAAATGAGAAAGTATTCGAGATCGAAGAAATTAATCAATATACGCTCGGAAATATGCATTACAATTAGATTATTTATTACAAAAGACTTAAAAAGGAACATTATGGTACCTTGTACTATCGAAGTACATATGTACTATCTCAATTTCATTATATTTCTTGACCTATTTATCCCAACAATTAAATGACAACGTGCCGTTACCACACCAATTAACACTAAATTAACGTCCCAAGTGTTGGCATTATTAGATTTGCGTATGGGTTCGACATTAGTTTAACGACGGCTCATAAAAATAAACAATCAGGTACTTGTAGAAGTAATTAAATTGAATTTGTGTTATATTCACCCACTATGACACCAGGGTTAACCTTGTCGAGTTTGCGTAAAGTTAACCGTTTCATTGAGCAAGATATAGAATAATAATTGAGTGCAAAATACAATTGAATCAGAATTGGCTCACATTGTGTCACAGTTATTTTATTGTCTTTGACTTACTATATAATTTATGTATACGCAAACACAAAGAGGCTTTGTCAACAAGTTATTTTACACGTAGTTATAAAATTTGCATAGTTTTAAAGAGAGACACTAATAATAGTGTATTAAACTATGTGTAAACTATGCCAGGAAAGGGTGACTCGACACTTGATCCCAAATTATAATTTTTTGTACATTATTTACCAATTTGAAACCCAAAATCGACTTCAAAACTACCTTTAATCAAAAAAATTAAATATATCCATCGGTGTACCGTATGTTCCCTAAACCGACTGCATATTGTATAAGTATGCCGGAGGGTCGGGGGATCAACTGTCATGGAATTGAAAGAAAGCTATAAGCATGCACGTAGAAAATTTCAGAAAGCGTCATATAATCCTCAAAAATTATTATACCTACGACGTCACTTGACTCAAATCTGCTTATTAATATTTTATTGTTAAACACATAAAAATAAGTATTATAAACGAAATCCAAATTTCTAACGATAATTAGAAGGCATTAAATGAAAAGGTCTTCGAAAAAATTCTCGAATTTAGGGAAACAAATTAAAGAATTTCAAATTTTCAAAGATGATTTTTTTGAAGTTGTCAAGTATTCTTACGAGAGCAAAACATTCGCGATACAAACAATAAACATAATATACAATAAACATAATATTCAATAAAAATCGATAAAATCTAATGGATAATGATTGTAATTACCCCCGCATAACTATTCCAGCTAAGCTGTTGAATTATTAGGTGCAAAAAAAATCTCCCAGATGTTAAATTTTAATGTGTTCTTGACAGAAATAATGTTGTTTTGAGAACGCGATAAATCACAAACTATAAATAATAATAAAAAAATAGTATAATTTTAATTTTATACCCACATCTTATGAATTGATCGATGTTCTGCGATTAGTATAATTTTATGTGAGAAGTAAGTATTCTAAAGAAAGGCAGATACATAAGAACTGATTTGGATTAATATCCACCACTATCCACAGGATACAACTGCTTCACAATGTATTAAGAGGAAACCCGGTGGCCGAGACATCTGAACAGGTATTTTACCAAACTTTTGCTGTCACCGCCGCTCTTTCTCCCCCAAATACTGAGCGAAAGGGACAACTGCGCCTCAGGCTGATAATACCTAAATAAAATCACCAAAATAGAGGTTTGGTATTCTCCATTTTTCTCCTTCAAAAGTAGACCGATTTTTAAGATTTTTTTATTAACTTATGTTACTTTTAGAAGAAAATACTCTATGTCCATACGTTTAGCATTAAAAAAAATTGTCCAATATGTATTACTACTGAACGTCTGTTGACGGCGTTCAAACCAGACAATTTTAAAGATTTCTGGAGGGTCTTAACTTCTATAAGAAGTAACTTATCAAAAAAAAGCAAAATGTACAGACACGCTAGTTGGCGATATCTATATTATACTAAAAAAAAATTGCAGTAGCGTCAAAATCCAGAGAAGAAACTGGGAAATATATATAAATTGGACAAAACGCCGCCCGATTTCCCCTTAACATTTAGATAAAAAAATTCCATCAAAAAATTTTATAAATGAAATTGCGTTAAATAAAATGTACATTATGCGTACATGAAAAGAAGAATTGGTTGATCTATGATTGTAGTTTGCATGAATATAATAATGTTCTGTAATGCAATTTGAAGTAACTCAATAAAATAAAATGAAGCAATGTAATGATTTGTGGTAATGAAGTGACCGGATAACAGAAGAGTGGGAGTTAAGTGAACATCAGTCAAGAGGGGAAGGAATTAGCCTGGCCGCCCAGGGCGACCCTTGGACTGACGAGGAACGCTAAGCACTGGCTGCAACCAACATACTCCAGGGATATTGCTGGGTTATTGCTGGGCTGTTGCTGGTTTGTTGATGAGCCTCGAGTGAGACTTGAGGGCCACTTTGATTTGCTATAAGCGTGGATAGCGCAACTATAAGGAATCTAGATTTGTTGGGAATGAAGATATTCTTCCATAAATGTCAGAAGGAAAGAGTTGTGAATACTGCGTAAATGGATGTTTTCTCTGATAATCTCACTTTGCAGAAGTGTTTTTTTAATCTAACCTAGAAGTTTTGTACCTAACCTTATGTATATACATATCTTAAGGGCTTAAGAAGAAGTGCCTAATTAATTTGTAAATCGCTCATGAATGAATTTTGTTTATAGATTTTTTGATGTAAACCACACTGAAACAATATTTTGAATTCTACAATAGAATTGCAACAATTTAATTAAACTAGAGTACCTGCCATAGGTGTACATATCATTCAAATAAGGAAACGTCTTATAGTCCTTAAAGTACTTTGTGGTACATAAATTTAATTATCAAAAAGTGACAGGCAGTATAGGCACCTCTAGCATTAACTACCATATATTATATTTAGTATGAAAGTAATAAATCGTTTTAAACTTATTATTTTTACATTTGTAACATCTGATTTTAGCTTCTTTTACATTTCTTTCAGTTCATTAATCCTCTTCTACAGTAACGTTGGAAAATACCATACATTTAACAAAAAGTTTAAAAGTTAACTTTAAAACAATTGTTTATATCATAGATTCTTTATCATTCAATATCAAAATCTATAATCAAAATAATATCATATCATTCTCTATTAGAGAGTGAACGGATATTATTAAACACATTTATTTGAATTTCACTTTTGTTTGTTTGAACGAAGTGGAATCTTGGAAGTAGAAATTTACCCACTTCCCGATAGTCGATCGAGCTGAAACTCAGCAAATAGACTCGTCGTCGAAGACAAAGCATTCAACCAACTTTTGGTGGCAATCACGCACATGCACGAACACAAGCACGAATATTTCTAAAACTCGAAGAAATTAAAGCATTTAATAAACGAAACACATGTCGGTCTTACCAACTCGGGATTTGACCCGATTGGTAGCGCGGTTGATCCCGTTCACTGGGTAGAAGGGTTCAAACCCCAGCCAAACCATTTTTTTTTAAGTTTTAAAAGACATTCATGTGAAAATCGATGAATTATAGTAAACCAAGTTGTTTCTTACGGGTTTATTTTTTTGTTGCTTTACATTTATTATAAGGATGGGTTCGCGTGTTTAAGGATCTTGTAAAAAGAATGGGTAGAAATGGAGCACAGCCTGCCGGATATCGTAACAATTTAGTTACAGTCATTACATTGGCTCATCTAGTTATCTTTTATCTCGTTATGCCGCTACCCATATGGACCATACTGCTACGTGATCTCACAATGCAACAAATCTATATATTGAGTCGGAAAACAAAATCAATTTACAAGGGTTAAGTGGAACCCTCCCATTTTGAGAAATTCATTCAGTAACAGGTGATACGCTAACGATTTAAGGATTTTTTAACGGTTTAACCCAAAACCGCAAATCGTTTTTATAAGGAATTTTAAATTGGATAAGATGATCCTTTTCCATTGGTTAGATTTTTTTAAAATCTTTATTTATAATAGTTCGCCAGACAGCTTGGTGAAGGGTGCAAGTGCGTTTTTATACCGGCAAGAATTGTGTATTTATTTTCACAGGCGTAATGTAAAAAAACAATATGATAAAAGACTGGCAGTAAGCATGTATGAAATATATTTAAAAAAAACTGCATATGTATTTCAGATGCAGACCGTACTAGATCAATTGACTAAACGTAAGGAAGTCCTGAGTTAACTCGACCATTTGGCATTTCATCTATCTGTAAATTGGTTTGTTACGTTCCGGTTCCGGTTTAAGATGGTGAACGTGTTGGATCCTTTTATCCCGCCAGAGTTCTCATGATCGTGGCTCTCACTAATAGGTGTCAAATTCGGAATAATCAATATTTAAGTAAGTACTTATCAGCCTGAAGAAAGTTTTAAAAAATAATTTTTATTGAGATAGTTTCTTTGGACAAATTTTATAATTCCTTAATTTAAAATATTATATATGGTTTATAATTAATAAGGTACCTACTTACAAATCGGACTTCAGAGATTATTTTGTTTTTGTGTTACTAAATAAAAGAAAAATAGAAAATAATATATTGGACGCATGGTATGCAAATGAGTAAAGTAAAAACGTTGTACAATATATGTTCAATTCTTCATAGAGCTTTGAAATTCGCCTAACGTCCGATATAAGAAAAGACATCAACGCAAAGGGCAGGAGCGAAAATTTTTTGAAACGAACAAAACGATTTACTTCAGTTATTTGAATGAAAGAACGTCGGACAACGGAATTAACAGTCAGGGCTGGGCAGTATTTGAATTACTTGTAATTGAAATACGTATTTGAAATACAAATACGTATTTTGTATTTGTATTTCAATTACTTCCTACAAATGTATTTTGTAATTGGTATTTCAATTACCCGATGCTGATGTATTTTGTAATTTGTATTTCAAATACTTTTTTAAATTATGGCTTCAAAATACATTTTCAAATACATTTAGCGATCTTAGTAATGATAATGAAAAATAAACTGACGTAGATAATACATAGAATAAAAACATTAGAATCCAGCGCAATATATTAGAGTAAGTTGGCAACACTATTTGTATCGTATTATATTATTAGTGTCTGACCGAAACAGGACTTTCTACCGAAACCGACACCGAATCTTCGGTATCTGTCTCAGTTTTAGTCGAAACCGATTCTTTTTAAGCTATTGTATACTGAAGTTTGGCTTATTTTTACACTTATAAAGACAATTAACACGTGTTAAATGAAATAAAAAACAATTATTGAAGTACATGTAAATTTTTTTTTTTTTATATTACCGCTATAAAACACACAAACATTAACAAAACATGAACTACTTCTTGGAACAAAAAATTGACAATAATCAACACTCACATTATAAAGGAAGGACCTCATTAATTGCGTTTACAATCACAATATTCTTAATTAACATGTTAAATGAAATAAAGAAAACAAAAATTGAAGTATGTGAAATTTTTTTTATTTTTATTAGTTCCACATAGGAGGCCCTGAGGAACATAGATTCCCTCATGGCCTATGTGTTCTTAGGGGATGCTGTGTGTAGGGTTTTTTAAGGAAAGGAAGGAGAGGCAGTTCTGGGAAGGAAATAGGTATGAAGGGTGGGTAGGAATCGGGGGGTCAGTGTATCTAGGCATAACAGACGTATGAATTCATCTATCCAACCGCGGTGCAAGGCGATAGGTCGAGAGATTCCGGCTGGAGATAATAAAAGACCTCCCTCAACCAGTTTCTCTCGATCCTGCACACCACGGAGCAGGCAGACGGACGCATTAGCCCCCAAGACCTGGACAAACTTCACCCCATGAACCCGGGCACCCCTACAAAGACACCAAAAGTGACCTATGGAAGAAGTGTTGATTATGCAATAAATGGTTCCTGGGGCGGCGGTACCCTTAACCGCCTCCCAATTTGGGCGGCGGGTATTATTACCGGTACATTACTGCTATAAAACAAATAAAAAAATTAAAAATTAACAAACATGTTAACTACTTATTAGAACAAAAATTTGGCCAACGAGCCACGAACTCACCCGATGTCAGCCGAACGACGGGCGATAATTCACGAACGCAGAGTTTCGATGCGGCCGAAGGTTCGGCAGATTTTCTGCCAAAATCGAAACTGATGCCGAAACGAGATTTTTTTGCCGAAACCGAACCTTCGGTCGGTCACTATATATTATACTTGTCATTGCTTTGTATTGTACATTTTTGTGTCATAGTATTAGATCAAGCACTATGAGAATAATTTGCTGAATACTAAATTATTTTTAAGTTATTTATGGTAGAGCGCATTTGAAGTGAAATAACCCAAAACTGCGCTATGCAAATATCTTGTTATTAAAAAAATTATTATTATTATCTAACACCTGGGCAGTGCGTAGCGTAGGGGCGGCGGGGGGGGGGGGGGGGCGGAAGGGGCGGTCTGACGGACCCGACCGAGTGTCACCCCCCAAGAGCACAATTCTCTAGCCACCAACCCCAGGACGGAGCAATTTTTGATGAAGTCAATAGGGGGTGGGGGGGGGGGTAACCACCCTATCCGCCTCAGGTGCCACCCATGCTAGCTACGCCACTGCACCTGGGTCCTATACCACAAAACTTTACAAGTGGAGCGAGGATGCAAGATGCAATGTGTCTTCTAAGCAATATGATTGGTCAATTTTTGCACCTCTCTGTTTCACTCTGCACTGCTTTGCTTTTATGGAAACGCACCCTTAGATAAGTATCTACACTTACGACAATTTATTACAACCAAAGGTTCTACGAAAACCAAATGTATTTTGTAATTTGTATTTTGTATTTGAAATAAAAAAATGGTTCAAATACTGTATTTTGTATTTTGTATTTCAAATACACCATTTCAAAGTATTTTGTATTTCGTATTTTAAATACATGCGAAAATGTATTTTGTAATTTGTATTTCAATTACAGCAAAGCATGTATTTTGCCCAGCCCTGTTAACAGTTAACCTATTTTGTACAAAAAGTAAATAAGACCCCTTTCTGTATATTTTTTGATGAAATCGAATGATAAACTTTTATAATATATTCTTTTCACAACATTTCACAGTCAAATTTAAATAATATACTCCAGATATTTTATGCAAAAATTACTTTTAACCCACTGAAGCTCAAAATGTAGATACAAAACTCTCTATCAAGATTATCAAAACTATTTTTTATTATTCAATTATTTTTTTCATCTTCGAAGTTTTGATATAAAATGTAGCATTTTAACAAAAATCGTGACAAAATAAATTGCAATATAGATGATCAGATTTAAACTAATTAATTTTCCACGGAGAGTAATAATATAAATTGCCTTTTTAGGTTTGCGAATTTACGTTAAATCGGCTCACGACCGTAACAGTAGCTGCTGCGTCTTGCTGTTAGTTTTTTTGTAAAGAAACCACAGGGTTCAAAATTTAAAAAAAAAACATACCAGGCAAAACGCTTACAGTTATCAAAGGTTAACAACTTCAAGTTATTTTTTAAAACGGTTTTTGACGAATAAATCTTTGAAAGTCACGGTAGTGATGTTTTAACGTCTCGGGCTAACGTCGGTTTTCGGTACAACTCAAATAGGCCTCCAGAAATCGTTGTGTCTTCCTTACTATCATGGTTAGAAATATGATCTAAACTGTGTTAGAAAGAGAAAACACCACGTTTTATATCCAAATCTCAAAATAAGCTGCAAAGTAATTAAAACTAGCAGTTAAAACCCCATGCCGCGAGTTTTTGCTGCTAGGCCCTGCGGGCGGCGGGCAACACAGCAGTAGCTTAGTCACAAACTTCAAATACACAGATGGTTTCCATACGGTGCGGCGTCAGAGATGTACTCGATGTCGGGTTCTTAAATTTCAACCGTGCAGACGATAGGGTATTAATACTATCATATGTACAACTTTATGAATACAAAGTTTTTGACCGCATTAGAAAAAAAAAAAGAAAATTTGGCAATTTTTAATGAATTATTTTTACACGAAACGACAAATAAATTGATAACGCTTGTAATACATTTGCCTAATAAAAGAAGTGTGTTTTAATTTTTTTTACTTAGAAAAAACATAGGATGCGCCATTTTTAAAACTTTTTTATGTTTGCAGTAAGAAATTTTATATTTAAAAAATAAATATTTATTTCGAATTATAAAATTAGAAAGCGTATTTCATCACCTTTCAAAAACAGTTTTTAGTTCCCGTATGAGTTTAGCAATATTCCATTTATTTGGATTTTATTGAAAAGCGGAAATATTTTGACTTTACACAAAATACGACCTAGACCTGGGGAGTTAAAAGTCAGGTACGCCTCATACGTCATACATATATCTGGTAATGTTATATCGTGAAAACAAGCTTATGGGTCCGAGTGGTTAAAATTTATAAAGGCAATTAGAGGGTTAAAAGTAAAAAATGAGCTCATTTGCAAATTCACAAGCGTGGCACAGAAAACGAGAACATCTCTTTAAATATTCATGGGAGAGTGTGAAATTAAAATATAGATAGGAAAATAGAGGTAATGAGAGTAACTCTCTGCCACTTAATTCCTCCATTGTTTATATTAAGTGAAACGATTATCGCAGTGGAACTTATTATTACTTCAGTTGCAGTAGATTGCCAGCCGCAATTAGTTCTGAGAGTAAAAACTAGGCCAAACACAATGACGCATAATATTTTAATTTAATATAGTATGTATTTATTCATAATTTTATTACATCCGTTAACAAGAAAGCAAGCATGGTAATATAATAAATATGATTTAATGTCTTCGTTGATTTTTTTATTTGATTTAACTTAATTTTGTTTTATTTTTTATTTGACACCTGCATATACAGTGTAAAGATTGTGGAACTATGTCGCCACCCGTTTGGGAATCGTTGTGAGGAGGGTTAATGTAGGGGTTGTAGGAAGGCTTTTATTAATGCGGGTCTTGAAGGGACCCGTTTTATATGAAGGAGGATAAAGAGATGCCCGTAGCTCGTTCCACATACGAGTCGATTTACACAAAAAAGAGCTGAAGAAACGACCCTTTCTCATGAAGCCAACATCAAATGTGAACGGGTGTTCCGCTCGTGTCCGTCGAGTTTCAAGCACGTTCACCTGGGATCGATACTGCTAGCGTTCTAGCTCTTTAGAGCAGGGTAGCCGGTAGACTTGACGTCTACACCAAAATAAAACGCCGAAAACCACATTAACTGAAGTTTTTTTACATTAACTCAACACAGGAGGCCCTGAGGAAAATAATTTCCTTCAGGGCCAATGTCATCTGAGATGCTGCGTGGAGGGTATTTTTGAGGAGAGGAAGGAATGAACATTGGTCTTGAAGAGACCCATGTTGTAGGAAGGAGGAAACACAGAGGCCGGCAAATCGTTCCACAGCCGAGCTGTTGAACACAAGAACAAGTCGAAGAAGCGACCCGTTCTCATGTGATAAATGTCAACCGTGTACATATGTTGGGCACGCGCTAAATATAATACTGAAATACTGACTCTAAGAAGATTAACAAGCGCAACAAGATATTACCACTACATACATAAAAAACACATTTCACTTCAATCTACACATCTACCTTGATGATGGACACTGCAATGCTGTCCGAAATGTTGGAAAAAATACAACACGGAAAAATAACACAAAAATGAATCACGATTATACTTTAGCCAGAGAAAATTTCAGATCAATCGAATTTTCGTTTGTTCAAAATAAGATGAAAATTTTCAATAAACTTACATCTAAATATTTAAAAATCTTGTGGTCTAAGGTTACTGCTCTCTTTATCACATTCGTCAGTTACTCAATAGCGGCCTTGAAGACGAGTGTATGCAACAACAGCAAAGAGCTTTTACCGTTAAAAAACTGTTACATTTTGCAAAAAGTGTTTTAATATACATTTAAAATGGAAAATAATCGAGGGGAATAAAAGGTTGGGCTTTTTGCTCCGTTCAGCACGAAAATGAACAAAAAGTGTGCCGAACGCAAGTTCAGTTATTTAATCTATGCATTTTGAAGAGATTCGTTGCCCGTTGGTAGTAATATTCTGGTTCAGCGGTTTTCAACCTGTTTGAACCAGCGTATCTCTTGACTATCACTACTAATTGTGTAAATGTACCCCGTGCCCTCTATCTATCTTGTGTACAAGTGTAATGAAAGGCACTTGTCATTTGTAATTTTTTAATACTCTCATTATTACATGAATTTAACAACCAAGTAACACAAATACAATTAATGCAATTTTACACAGAGTGTAACACGACTTCGGGCATATTTAACCAGAGATTAATTTTATTTCACATCTATTTATTTCGACAAAAAAAATCATCAATTATATTCATACACAACTCCAAACACACAGAGTGTATTGAGAGGATGATTTTTTTAACATCAAAAAAATTCTTACGTACCAGTAGTAAAAATAAAAGCTCGATTTCCTGTTACACCCTGCATAATCACTCATACAATAAATGTGACCCTTAAGATGAAGCCATACTAAATAATGCAAAATCATACAAAATTGTATGTTTTTGTTTTGAAAATTTGACCGCTTAGAAGTATTATAGATGCTTCAATTAAATACTGCGTGTAGAAAATACCTTGGCCCTTAAAAATATCGGTCATTTTTTTTAATAAGTCTTTTAATAAGCTTAGAAAAAAATAAAGTATTAGGTCTATGAAAAACATTTTTAAGTGCAAACTCTCCTACTTATAAACACTTTTTCGGATACGGTTTTATTGCATTATGTGGCAAATTCAGTTTATTATATAATTATCGCAAAAAAAAAATGAAATTTACGCCCGAACCTCACAAAATAAAATATAATATGCATTTTCGCGTTGGTATTTTTGATATCACGGCGACAATACGGCAGTCGACGAATTTGTAATATCAAAGTGAACCTTATACCGTCCACCGAAGAACTACTGGCAGCCGCCCCATTCTTCCGTCATTATTCCTCTGGACGGAGCGGAGAAACAACGTGTTAGGGTCCGCGCTGCTTGTTTTCGTGAAATCAATTTAAAAATTCCGTTTTATTACAATAAACAATGCATAAAAAAGGAAATAATGTTTTTTACAGGCCTTAACGAAATTAACATGTAAAAAAAAAATCTCAAATATCTTTTCCAACCTTTCCAAAAGCTTTTTCTCAAGTATTTTTAAACTCCTCCCATAAAAGGGCGTGAATTCCGATTTCGATTTTTTCCTGTACTAGTGGATCGCCTTAAGCTTACTTTGCAGAGAAATTTTTTGCAAAGTTTGGCTCAATTTCACATAGGTAGAGCTGAGTTTTAAGATGAAGCCATACTAAATAATGCAAAATCATACAAAATCGTATGTTTTAGTTTTGAAAATTTGATCGTTTAGAAGTATTATAGATGCTTCAATTAAATACTGCGTGTAGAACATACTTTGGCCCTTAAAAATATCGGTCATTTTTTTTTAATAAGTCTTTTAATAAGCTTAGAAAAAAATAAAGTATTAGGTCTATAAAAAACATTTTTAACTGAAAACTCTCCTACTTATAAACACTTTATCGGATATGGTTTTATTGCATTATGTAGCAAATTTAGTTTCTTATATAATTATCGCGAAAAAAAAAAATATTTACGCCCGAACCTCACAAAATAAAATATAATATGCATTTTCGCGTTGGTATTTTTGACATCACGGCGACAATACGGCAGTTGACGAATTTGCTATATCAAAGTGAACCTTATACCGTCCACCGAAGAAGGACTGGCAGCCGCCCCCCTGTCTTCCGTCATTACTCCTCCGAACGGAGCGGAGAGCGGTCGTGTTATGCTCCGCGCCGCTTATTTTCGTGAAATCAATTTAAAAATTCCGTTTTATTGCAATAAACAATGCATAAAAAAGGAATTAATGTTTTTTGCAGGCCTTTACAAAATCAACATGTAAAAAAAAAATCTCAAATATCTTTTCCAACCTTTCCAAAAGCTTTTTCTCAAGTATTTTTAAACTCCTCCCATAAAAGGGCGTGAATTCCGATTTCGATTTTTTCCTGTACTAGTGGATCGCCTTAAGACCAAGATTCGTGCCCAAGGGGTTCGCGTACCACAAGTGGAAAACCGCTGTTCTTGTTGATAATGAAACTATACAGCAGTTGAGATCGAATCCCAGCACCGAGAAGTTTTATTTTATTTTATATTAGATCGATTTATTCATCTCGGAGAGTTAGCACTCAACTGGACAATGACCAGTGGACATGTGTGTTCATTTGAGTTTTTTCGCATTTAGTGAGGATGAACGCAATCGCAAATAATATAGTTTTGAGGTATAACCATATTTAGAAACGCGTGACTTGTGCAATTTTTGTTCAAAACAAGCCGGATTGGGTATTGAGTCACTTTAGAAATCTTACGGCCGTTGTTCCCAACTTTTTAATCGATCAATCTAGGTCTTCGATCGGCTCAACAGTTGATCAGTAGAATTGGGAACAGCGACCGTAAGAATTATCAGAATACTTAAAGCAATTTTACAATTTGGGAGGCGGGTATGGGTACCGCCGCCCCGGGAACCATTTATTGGATAATCAACACATCTGTCATAGATCACCCCAAGTGGTTCGCTACGTTTGGTGATTTAGCAGGGGTGCCCAGGTTCATGGGGTTAGGTTTGTCCAGATTTTGGGAGCGGACGCGTCTGCCCACCGACTGCGTGGCAGGCCGGATCGGGAGAAACTTATTGAGGGAGGTCTTTTGACCTTTCCAGCAGGACTCTCTCGGGACATTGCCTTGGACCGCAGTGGGAGGGATAGATACATACGTCCGTCACTCCCGGACACACTGATTCCATAGATTCCTAGCCACCCCTCATACCTTTTTCCTTCCCAGAACTTCCTCCCCTTCCTCTCCCTAATAACCTCCACACAGCATCCCCAACGATGACATAGGCCCTGAGGGGAATTATTTTCCTCAGGGCCTCCTATGTGGGTTAATGTAAAAAAAAAACTGAATTTCGTACCCACGAGTAGGTATATTTAATATCAAATTGTAAGCGTGTTACCGTTTTATGAAATCGTAGTCAGAATCTTAAAGAATTACATCAGGACATGGAGTAGGTGACGTTAATTTCTTAACACAACGGAGAGACGAGATGATCTCATCTTATAAATACACTTGTACTGTTACAAATAGAAGAGTGAGCAAACGTTCAGACGATGATCAAATATATAATAGAGAAGCCAATCGCGGGTGACACGATGTAAGAACAAAGTGTTTTAAATCAGCAGGCGGCAGTGGTAAGCCCTTTGGAGCAGTCAAGTTCACGATCTGACACGTGTGCCCTTTGATTCGGTGGACATTCACCGCAGTGCATTCCTTCCTGGGCAATTATTCCCTTCAGCCGATGCATGGAATGCAGAAAGGGACAACGCGCGCTGCTGATGACTGCAATCCCAGGCGAATTAGAACCAATTGAAGAGGACGATTAGTTTTATTGCAGTCTATTTGGTGACAGATCTCAGAGGCGCCGAAAAGCAATGGTTTAAGGTTGAATGATTTATGAAGATTAGAGAGATTAATTTCTGAAACATGGATGATATTAAACTTTCAACTGTTTTGAATAATAATAAACGAGAATTATTGACAGGACGTAATTATTAATTTTTTAACTTTATGAGAAAAACCTCAAATTGTAATATTTAATTAATTACTTAAATGAAGAAAATATTAGCGAAACTCAATCGAAAATCTAGTAACAGCAAACTCAAAAAAAAAAATCGGCAGGACAATACAATAATAATTCTTTATTCCACGATGTGGGGAGGATAGTGCAATCCCACACGTCCCATATAGTTATACATATTTACACAGTAAAGAAACAAGAACATAAATGGAAAAAAATAAAAAATTAATAATAACAAAAATAAATATAGAGGTAAATATCTTTTTCTGATTTTCTGTTTCCAGATTTTCGATTGAATATTTATTACTAAATTATACAAATATTATTATCAAAAGATATTGATATCACATGCTCGTAAAATAAAGCGATTGCACATCACAGTAATTAGTTAATTGCGGAAATTTTTCGGTAAATTTCATAAACATATTGTTTTAAATAAACGAATAACTCACTACTTCTTTAAACTTTGGAAATATACTTTGTGGTGTCATTTTTAATTAAATGAAAACAAATAAATTTGTAAAAACCACTACTATTTTAAAATAGTAACGGTAACCAGATAAACAGAATATGATAAAATAATACGTTAAGTTAGGTTACTTTAATTTTTTGTTTGTTATTTTTCTTCAATGTATTTTTTTGTCTTGGAACCGTTACAAACATTGAATTAAATATGGTTTTATAATATAATAAATCGATAACTTTATTATACGGCTTGTTGTTTCTTTGTAATCGTAATATAATAACTAGGGGGCACAAGATACCAGCCAGCCCAGAACAAGCCTGTAGAGTATTTAGTGCACAAGATATAAGTTACATGACCGGTCTTTTTTATTTTCAAAAACACACATCGGTCTGACGGACCCGCGTCATGTCAGCGTTTTTATCTACCCGGGCGTGCGGCGAGGGATAGACAAATAAATCCAAAAAGGCAGGGGCACAGCCGGGTATCAAAAACAATCAAACGATAGTAAACCATCACTACACAATGGGAACAAAAAGGAGGCGAGTTCGCCGGGTGTTTATTGTTGGAAGATAGAATCAACAAACTTGTTGTTCGCTATGTTTTGTGATTTAGCAGGGGTGCCTGGATTCATGGAATGAGGTTTGTCTAACCTACTGTGTGGCGGGCCGGATCGGGAGACCTTTTGATCTTTCCAGCCAGATTCTTGACCCATCACCTTCACCAGTGAAAGAGATGGATTCGTACGTCCGTCACTCCTAGACACATTGACCCCCAGATTCCTTCCCAGAACTTACTCTTCTTCCTTTCCTCAGCTTTCCACAGGCCTTGAGGGTTTTTTTCCCTCAGGGCCTCCCGTGTGGAGCTAATGTAAAAAAAAAATACAATTAAAACACATAAAAATTTGTTGTAGACCACTTTTATTTTTTAAACGAGTGAGCTCGAACACCTAAAATTTGTATTCTGTATAATAGGTTAGTTATAATATTCTCCTGACGAAGGAAGGGTGCTTCCGAAACCGGTAGAGTGTTAAAAAAATAAAAGTGGTCAACAACAAATTTATATGTGTTTTAATTGTAAATTATGGCGAGCCACAAAGTTAATGCTTTTTACAAATATGTAAAAAAAAACTTACATGATATTGTCATGTCATAAAAAGTGATAAATTGTTTCCACAGCAGTTCAAGTTCTGCCGAATGATATTTAAGAAATGTTATGTCTTATCCAATTATCGACAGTCAACCCTTAGGTCAGCAGCGTCATCAGCTATCGGAAGGTTGAAGAACACAAAGCGCACACCAAATACTAAGTTCGGTGAGCTTGCTTTCGGAGTGTCTGCCGAGCTACCATACGAATAATGACAGACTCGGCAGAATTTAGAGCTAAACTAAAACTGGCCTTTTCAGACAGTTGAATCCATAAAGTCAAAAACCTTTCACCTTCACCTCAACAACCCCAGACATTGTAAATAACTAGTTGTATAAGAATGTAAGGAAATAAGAACTTGTAAACTTTTTAAGGTCATTTCATAAAAAAACCCTCCAGTCCTAAAGAGACCTAAATTCTCCAATCTTTCAAAATAATATAAATTTTACATTTGCCTCTAATCTTCTCATAAATGAATATAATATCAATAGTGATGCAGGATGGCAAATGTAAAATCACCCAATGTCAATGTGTTCCTATTCAATAAACTTCTCCCAATCTTACCCCTCCCCCTTATTTTTACCCCTTCCTCTACATATGTAGGTGATCTATATTTAATATTTAACTTTGGTATACATTTACTCCTGATGATGTGAACATCGTTGACAAAACATGTAGATTGTGTATATGTCATAGTCAAAGGTCGATATGCAGTCTTTTCGCGGAATGACTGGTTTATCTTAGGTTAGGTTAGGTTAGGTTAGGTTAGGTTAGACCTGAGGATTGACTAGTCAAACCTAGGAGCGCCGGAGGCTCGAGGATTGACTATAACATATATATAAACAAAGTGGTGGAATTTTTTTTTTTTTTAATAAAATATGTTTGTTGTTAAAACTGTACTTCGTAGTTCTACAAATTAGTTTAATAAGTTTAAAAAAAAAAAGTATAGTATGGTAACTCCTATGAGAGGGTGACTTTGCACCACTTTTTAAACGACTTCGAAAAGGAGGAGGTTATCAATTCAACGGTATTTTTTATTTATTTTTTTTTATGTTTGTTACCTCAGAACTTTCGATTGCGTGAACCGATATTGATGATTCTTTTTTATTAGAAAGCTGCTGCTTCCCGTGTGATTCCATTTTAATTTGGTCCAGTTCTGACAATGGGATCCATGAGAAAACCTTATATGTCTTAAATTTGCAATAAGTATGTGCGCGACAAATGGACGAATAACTCAATATTACGCCAACAGATTTCGATGATTCTTTTTTTGAAGTAAAACTTCTTTACGCACGCTCGTCACTAAAAATCAAAAAAATAAACAAAAATTTTAACAAAACAAAAAACTACTTCAAAAAATGCACTAAAAAGTAAAAAATAATTTCGTAGGATTGTTATTTTTGGAGTCGCTGTCAGCCAAGATCTCCACATCATAATACATATATAGGTAGTTAAAGTTGAGATGTGGAGATCTTGGCTGACACCGACTCCAAAAATAACAATCGTACGAAATTATTTTTTAGTTTTTAGTGCATTTTTTAAAGCCGTTTTTTGTTTTGTTAAAATTTTTGTTTATTTTTTGTATTTTCTTATTACGTAATTGGATAAGAAAAATTAGCCCCGATTTACGGTACGTTTATTATCTTTCAAAGAATGCAATAAAGTAATTATTGCAATAAATTACATAGTATCAACTGCGTTGTCGCATTTACTGATTTGCGTGCGGTATTGTATTAATATAAACAATTTATTTATATAACGCAAGACACTAATTTACCATACTTTACAATATTATATTATTCTGTCATTGAGATGCGTGGGAGGCGATAAAAATGGATAATAATATTGACGTTGCTATTTCAGTCCCATACAAATATTGCTAATATTATTTTCTATTTCGGTTGTGTTTATCCAATTTTGGAAAGGTATTCTCGAAATAGACTTCCCGTAAAAGTAAACATCGACAGGACTTTGACAACAAATCGGTATAAAAATACAATTGTTTGTGATATCATTAGGAAATTTCTTGGAAAAATGACTCAATGAATGAAATTACAAATTAATTACGTTACGGATTCGTCATCATAACATAATTATGAACGATTATTGTAGGAGTAATAGGTTTAGGTGGTAGTTACCTTAACAAACGGATTGCAATCTTAAGAGCAAAGGCATCGAGCATTTCAATAGAAGATGCTCCGAGGAACTAGAGTCATTCATTCGGAACCGGTGAACAGTCAGGAAACACGCCAAACGCGCGCCCAACATTTGTACACAGTTGAAATTTGTCACATGAGAACAGATCGTTTCTACGACTCGTCCCTCATACAACATGGGTCTTGAAGAGACCCATGTTGTATGAGGGACGAGTTCACTCGTTCACTCATTCCTTTCGACAAAAAGACCCTCCAAACAGCATCCTCAAACATGACTAGGCCCTGAGGAAAATTATTTTCCCCAGGGCCTTCTGTGTGGAGTTAATGTAAAAAAAGATAAGAGTACTATAGTTTGTCAAAATAAAGTAGACAAAAATGGAGGGCGCCGCCATCGTGGTTTTTTGTCAACCCAAAGATGGTTTGAAGGAAAAATTACAAAACTTTAAAAATCACAAGTGAATAATTTTCACGTCAATATCAAACTGTAATTCCTGTTAATTTAATTGTAATTCCTGTTAATTTAATTGTTATTCCTGAAAGAAAAAGTTTTTACATCATTTTCTAAAGAAATTATATATTCAAAATTGTCGTTATTTTCTTAAATTCACATTTTAAATAAGTCATTCATACACGTTATATCAAAATAAAACCTGTATATAACTGTTTTTAGCAAACTTTTCTCATAAAAAACGTTACGAAAGATTGAGTAACGTAATTTTTCCCGCCTAGTCAACACATTAGGTTCGGAATTAGAAAATAACCTCACATTTTAAAATTAATGTTCCAAAATCAGTGTTGCCATTGCACATAATGAAAAAATATTTTAGTTCCATTTTTAAAAATTAATATTTTGATACATTGTACTATGTCAACAACATTAATGTGTTTTTATTGTATTTTATGAAAGCAAAGGGATACGCAGTAGTGATCCAACAATCAACGGATGCTGCGCCTTCGATTAGTAGGTACTTACTTAACTAAGCGTGTGGGAAAAATGTCGATAAGAAAAAATAACGTAGAGATTAGTAAAGAATGCACAGATAATTATATCTGGAAGTTGATAAGTTAGGATTGCAACACGCGTAGGGAATCAAACCAAATGAAAACAACAACATCTCTATTAAAGGATTCCATGACAGTTGATCCCCCGACAGTTGGCACCCCGGCTTTCTTATATACAATATGCAGTCGGTTTAGTGTACAAATTATTATAATTCAGATCAGTAACAGGAATATTGTGTGACTTCAAAATGCCTATAAAACTTAAAGGAAAGATATACCAGACTATTGTTAGACCCGCGATAATGTATGGCTCCGAATGCTGAACTCTGTACAACTCCTACTCTAGGCAACTCGAAACAACACAAATGCGAATGCTTAGATGGTCGGCAGGAGTATCACTAAAAGATAAGATTAAAAGTTCACGCATTTGTGGTAGCCTGGGTGTCACAGACATAAACAGTAAGCTGGAGGAACGAGAGTTGAGATGGTATGGGCACATAAGACGGAAACCATCAGACCACACAGTGAAGCAGGCAATGTCTATGGAGCTTCATCGACAGTCATCCAGAGAAAGACCAAAGGACACCTGGATGACTCAATGCTCCAAAATACTTCAGAGAAACGGCCTGGATGAAGGCGATACTCAGAACCGAAGAAGCTACAACTTGAGAACGAGAAGAGCAGACACCAACATACCCACCTAGGCAATGAAAGTGCAGGGAAGAAGAAGAAGCAGTCGGTTTAGTGTACCTACTTAAACAAAATATAACTTAGTGTCCCAGAAGGGGTGTGCAGAGAGGATGTACTGCTGAATAACAAAAGTATAAAACATATTTTCATTCAAATGCACCAAGGATAAAACTACTTGTCTGTATACTTTATATACCAGCATGTAAGTACAAAAAAAATCACAAATCGTTTGTTATCTATATCAAATTGTTATTAAAGTTAATTTTTAAGTCGATTGTATATTTGAAATTGGTCAATAATGCACAAAAAATAATAATTTCAGGGAGGGGGGGGGTGCAACTATCGGGGGAAAAACTGTCGGGTCACCCTGTTAAAGAACGAACAATATAATGCAGATCAAAATCGAAAATGATAATTGGTGTGTAAATGTGTCTCGGGTGTGAAAGGGTTCAGATTAATTCGTGAGATTAACTGTCAAGTAATAAAAAAATAAAAACATTAATTGCGGTTGTAGGCCTGTCTGTCTGTCTTTGTAACTGTGTCTGTATTTCAGTGTCATTTTCAAAATTCGAACTGATTGTGAGAAGAATTCAGACAAGCGATAAAGTGGGTAGGTACAATATAATATATTTTTAACACATTTTCAAGATTGGATGCAATTTCTCAAGATTTCAGACTATCCCGTGATTTTTAATGGATCTGCGCTAGTAAATTTTAGAGGATATCTTAATATGAACCAAATTAAAAAAAAATCTATAATTAAATTTACATAGGTAGGTATAAAAAATACTAAGAGGGATGCGTTCGGAAAAAGGGTTAATAAAAATCTAAACTTTTTTTGATTTGGGAATATAATTATTGGATTACAGTAATTTTATTTTTGTGAGGGCCTCCGTCGTTGAGTGGGCATGATAGGTACTTGTCTACGAATCCGGAGGTCGCCGTCAAATCCCAGCGTGAGCAAGAAAATTTTAATTGCTTCATTTGTATTATTTATTATTATTTTCGTAACACTTTGTGTCTTAGAGTGGAAAACATTTTCAGTATTACCCTGGTGAAAATGGCTTTATTGTTTATTGTTTGGTGATCAGATCTAAACAGCCAGGTACTTCCTCATATTCCTCTTCCCATTTCCTTCCCCTCACTACGCCTCACAAAATACACTAATAACTGGGGATGCAATGGTATCACTGGCTCCAGACGGAACGGAACTGGCGATTGGAAATCTTGTGCGGTAGATTTTCAAATAAAAAAATAATGTGTGTGCATATAAAATATGAGAAGTTACTAATACACTGCAGGATTGGTGTTTATATTGTCTGAGGTGAAAATGCAAATGACATCTCATAGACAACATTGTGGTTAATTAAGTAATAATTAAAATTTTAATGTAATAACTCTTTTTACTTGTAATGGTATCTAATTAAGGTTATACCTCCATCAATGTAATATATCACTGAAAAAAAATATAATACTAATAATAAATCTAAATGAAAATATGAAATAGATCAAGACGCAGAAAAATAAAAACATAACTGCAGCAACTGGAACAATAGGTGTTCCATGTAAATAAAATCGAATAGGTTTATCCGAGATACTATCTAGGTTACAAACCATTTTTAAGAACTTTGAGATCATTTAAAAAGGTAGCAGCCGAAAATATGGGAAAAATTATTCGAAAATAATATTGTGAATTCTGAATTTGAAATATGAGATCGACAAAAATTACTTAAAAATAAGAGATCCAAATGGCCGAGTTGGTTAAACCGTTTGTATCGGTAAAACAAGAGAACATGGGTTTGAGACCTAGTTGCAACCGTTACCTTTTTATTTGTATTTTTCTGTGTCTTGTTCTTTTTCATATTTTTATTTAGATTCATTGGCACTATCTTCTTCTTTAATAAATAATAATTATTATAATATCTTGTATTGCCTATGATAAGTCTTAATCACACTTTTCTAACTGAATTAAAATTACTCGAAACCTTACACATCAATCTGTCTCTCGGAAGATCAAATCCTTGTACTAATGCACCGCCCACCATTAAATGTTGCTTTTACTTTCCAAAATAGACTCATTAAAGAATATATTACATATTAATATTAAAATATTTTCAGGATTAAACAACATGTGTTCACAATTATGTCCTCTGCGTGCGAACTCTATCTAAATTTCTTTAAATAGACAATAAACAGTGTTAATTTCAAGCGACCTCCCAGGTAAGTATGGTCCTGTATTAATTAATTTTTAGTCATCATCGCGTTCATTGGTCAAAATATTGCACATATATTTTCGTATCGGTGATCAATGAACCGGTGTATGCAATTTTTAGCCATAAGTTGTTTTTAATTGTTTGTCTAGCTTGTAGTCTTTCTAGATTTTAGGCATGTATGGTAAGTTTGCACAGCGCCCTTGAGGTGATTTTTCACAAAAAAGGCGCTATATAAATCGTCCAAATTATTATTAATTATTATTATTATTATTATCACGCTGAATGATATAATATTGCGTCTAGGTCAAATCATTCAGGTCCGTCATTGTTGATGATCATGATATTTTCCATTAAAATAATGTAAAAACATAAGAAAAGCATTGAAAATGAGTTGTTCGTACGTAGGTACCTAACCTACTTCTCATTGTTAATTATAAGCGGTAACCCATTGTTATTATAAATAAATAAAAAGTTAAAAGGCATTCATAATGAGGAAAATAAAACAATATAATAAAAGTGTAATTATATACTTAATTAACATAATATTACTATCGCCATAAATCAAGTAAATGGTCCTTTGTATGAACGTTTGTCCCACTTTTAATAAAAATGTTGATTGGTACCTACATATTGTAATGCAATGAAACATACTTATTTCTATTGTTGGTGAATTGGTAATGTGAAATTAATATTCCTGCGTAATGAATAACATTATTCAGGTTCCACTAAACTTTTAATGTTCAAAATTGGAACGAATTAATTATTGGAATCAAGCAGGTACCAAAATTGTTTTATTGTAATTAATAATTCTTTATTCGAAATAGGCATTTCTTTTGTTTAAATGTTTGACAGGTGTCGGATAGATGTCGTAATTTTTCAAGTTTACTAATATTCGAAAGGTTAATTTCTTCTTTTGTAAGGCAACGATCCAGAGGCAGATATATAGTTTTTAAATATTATGTGTACCTAATATTATTATTCCGTTAGTTTACTCGGAATGAAATGAAAAGAAAAAAAAACAATTATGATTAGAGCCTTGACATTTTCTTTGGAATTGAAATGAAAAAAGAATCAATAAATTAATGACAAGAGCCTTAATAGATTTTCTTTTAATTGAAATGAAAAAAGTACAATAAATTAATGATAAATGCCTGGATAGATTTTCTTCTTTGTTAAATGGAAAAAAAAAGTTCAAAAATTTAATGATAAAAGCCTGAATAGATTTTCTTCTTACTTGAAATAAATAAAAGTTCAATAAATTAAAAATAAAGGCCTGGCTAGATTTTGTTTTTACTTAATTTTTTTTTTTTACAGAGAATACCGCACAAGAATCTCAACTGCTCCCGTCTGGAGCCAGTGAGACTATGACATCCCCAATTGGGATATGTTGTGAGGCTGAAGGTAGTGGGGAGGGAAGGAGGTGGGGAGGAGGAAGGTTGGGAAGTACCTGGCTATTCAGATCTGGTCACCAAACACGGCTAAAGCCATTTTCAAGCAACGTTTCAAATCTGAATGGTGGTCTTACACCAGGGCGATACTGATAGTATCTTCCACTCTGGATGGAAATGGAAAAAAAGTTCAATAAATCAATGAAAACCGCCTGGATAGATTTTCTTCTTAGTTAAATGCAAAAAAAATCAATAAATTAATGATAAAAGCCTGGATATATTTTATTCTTATTTGAAATGAAAAAAAGTTCAAAAAATTAATGAAACAGACGCCTGGATAGATTTTCTTCTCAAATGAAAAAACTTCAAGATATTAATTATAAAATCTGGTTTTCACATTGACAGGAACTGCAAACTGCAAACATCGAAGTTGTTTGGTTAAAAGATGGATCGTAGGACGAAATCTTGAAAGGAATTATCGATGGCTGTATTGAAGGATAAAGCCAAAATTTACAAATTTCGGAAAATTTATATAGAAAACTTTGTTATTAGTTCGTCAAGATTGTGATTTTTTAGATGAATAAAATGTTCATTAGGCCACAATAACCCATGGAAATGTCAGCACAATAATTGAAAATATTGTAAAGTAGTATGTAATTACAAATATAAAACAAAACTGCGTCGCTCGATTCGTTTTGGAGAGGAAGGTCGGTTCCTCAGGACGCTACAAAGCTTCCAAAAAGGATATAAAAAACAAATCTTAGAAGACAATAATAATAATATCTTTCAGCCAGGGCAGGTTCACGTCCACAGTCCAACGGCTGTGGTCCTTTACAATAGGAAGACATCTGGTCACGTTATTGTGGGACTAAAAATAAATCACATGTCAAGCCGGGATGACGGATGCTGGGGACGCGGCAGGATGACTCTAAACTCTAACACATGTCATGTTAGTGTTTTATCTACTGGAACGTGAAACTTACATTACTCATTACCATTACTTAGGGAAAGATGTGTTTGGGGACGGACTCAGATTAGAACGAAAAAAAGTGGTTATTTTTATACATTTAACACATGATTTTTGTAGGAGCGGCAAAAATTAACTGATCACTTTTGGAAGAGGAAATAGAACTGCTTCCAATATTGCATTATCAGCTTCAAAACATGGAAGAAACTCATAAACAAGAACTTCGATAAAATTTCGCCTATGACAAATAACATGAATAAAAACACTCAATTCAGAGCAAACTTAAAGTTAATTTATTCAGATAATCATATTTGACGAAGCGCAGCGAAATCCTGTTTTAACTCAACCATTTAGCATTTCATAAGTATGTAAATTTGTTTGTTCATGTTCAAGATGGTGGCCTATTTGGATGCCACATTTTTATCCCGCAGAGTTCGTACGATACGAGCTGTAGAATCGGAATAGCCAATATCATGGTACCTACCGGCCTCAAGAAATCTTGAAAAAGAATTGTCATTGAGATGGTGACATTTCTTTTAACAAATTGTATAATTCTATATTTGAAAAAAAATTATGTAAAATATTGTATGATTCATAATTATGTAGGTATTTAAGAAGGTACCTACTTACAAACGTTATGATATCATAGATTATGGTTTTGATTTATTAAATAAAAGAAAAGTAGTAACACTTTACTAGGTACTGTTCATAGATCTCATAGTCATAAATGAATAATATGAAAACAATGATTCCAATGATGTCCTTAAATATAATATTTTGTAAAATATACATACATAAAAATAACCCATATTGTTTATATTACAATAAAAAATGTATCGTTAGAACCAATAATTAATATCATTCATTATTATTATTAATTCATTAATAATAATAATTTCTGACAGTATAATAACTTGTGGTTGTTCTGTTGTGCAAATACCTACCATATATCTGTCATCTATCCGTTTTCCCATTCTTGACACGATCCGCTTCAACAATTAGATTAATTAATGTAGGAGTAGGACTGAATGTTATCAGATTTATTTACGGATTATTTCCAGTCAGTCGTGTTACCTACATTATATTCACTAGTTTAGATATTTATTTAATTTTACAGACCTTTAAACGAGCCTATCCAAGTTCGGCCCTGACCATTTTTTACGACGGAATTTACATTCAACTCAAATTTACTCATAAAATGGAATCTTCGCGGTATAATCAAAATATTAATTAACATAATAAAAATATTAGGTTCTTTTTATCAGAGGCAAAGTTTTTTATGCTTCAGAAAAAAAAATGTAAAGCTTTTGTAATAAAATAACTTTATAATGAATAAAGTGATTAAGAAATTTGTTCAGTCAAAATTTAATCCGGCAGGGTGGCCACAAAACAGACAAAAAAAATTCTAACGGTGTCAAGTTGTTCAGAACAGTATTGAAATATTCATGACTGATGTTTCAATAGCTAAATGGTTCTAATTTCAAAATTTGTTATGTTATCGACGAAAGGAATAACCAAATATTTATGTACTTAATAATTTGTCTATTAAATGGAACGAATTCAAGATATGCTTAAAAATTATAAAATACTAGCGAGGACCGGTGAAATATCACGGGATAGTCTGATATCTCAGTTCCAATTTTGAAAATTACATTTAAATTCAAATTTCACGGACAGCCAAACAACCGAATTTCCTATTTTTTATGACAGTCTAAACAATTTTCGCTTCATTAAGTTCATTGTTAATTCACGGATTTACTGAATTTTCCGGTCAATGGCCACCCTATTATAAACGCATGAAAAATATTTCCGCAAATATTATAATGCTAATAGTCAAACAGAAAATGACACGAGAAAGGGGTTAAAGTCCGGCAGTACAGGTTCAAAAAGAAGCAGAAGTTGGTTTGAAAAAGGGAGAAATACCTAAATACGGATGTTAGAGGGAGCGCGCTAAATTAAGCGAAAATGGTGAAAATATTTAGTAAAATACGACTCGTTTAAAATAGAGCAAAAATCTCTCAGCAAATGTCTAAAGTAGCATTTAAAGATACATTGTGAATTTTTCCATAGCTATAACATGTTAAATAACATAACCTAATGTGTTTTTAATCATTTTTGGAGGACCTTGGCAATTCTTTTCTATCGGGGGAATTTCGTATAGCATATATTTTTATTTATTTATTTCTTTTAATTATTCATTGGTATTATTATTTAATCTATAAAAACAGTTTATTTTAAACAAAAAAGTTTGATAACGCATTTAGAGGGCGAAACAGCTGTCACGTGAAATAATAATTACATAGCAGAACTTGTTTATAATAAATTGTTTTTATAGATTAAATAATAATATTATTGAATATATAAAAGAAATAAATAATTTTAATGGTGTTCTACAAAATAAAATTGATACACAAAAATAAATTTCACATAATTACCGTTTCGGCTCAACAATGTATAGATATTATCTTAAAAAATAACTTTTTTTTTTAAGAACAAACTAATAAAGTGTTCAAACAGAATATGTTAAATCTTTAAAAAATAATATTCATACATTATAGCTGAAACTGAAATTAGAATTCTGTTAGAAAGGATTTCCCTATAAATATACTTATGGTATTATTTTAAAAAATATGTCGTGCTATCATGGAGAAAATTTTATATAATTATTTCCAATGATTTAGTTTCGCATTGAAATGTTAACTAGTACGCCGTGAACCTTAGTTGGCTGCTGTAGGTCATATGAAGTAACTACTCACGATAGTAATTGTTTATGAAAAATTACGTTGAATTACAAACAAACACAAGTCAGAATCAGCTGTTAGTTGCGCATGGACGAACATAGCCAGTAAATAATCTTTTATATAACATCTTTTATGAACCAACTAACCATGTTCGCATTATTGCATAAATTAACAACTTCGTAATGTTACCGGTGTGGCGAATTAAAACCTCAGCTTATAATAATGCGAATTAAAATAATAGGCGAAAAACAGCATGGGCGTATTGAAGTAATTTAATTCGAGTGAATTCACTACAGACATCTTTTTACACTTACAACGAATGTGACGATTCGTGCGTTGTCACCAAACCAAATTGAAAGCTGTAAAGCGCTGTTTCCCATTTGATCCATATTGTTGGATCCCTGACAAATCGACCCCCCCCCCCCCCCCTCCCCGAAATTAAAATTATTATAGTTTTTTTGCATTTTTTACCAATTTCAAAGCTAAAATTGAATTAAAAAATACCTAATAATAAGATGGTATGGATATCAAACGCATTTATTAATAGTGTCGATTTTTGCACAAATTTCGGGAGGTGATTCCAAAAGATGGTAGAAGTAAAAACTATAAATAACTTTTTTCGAAATTTCAATGTTTTTTTTCCCATACAAAAATATTTTTCCATAGAAGAATATTATTTTGTTCCATACAAACAATTCAACTTTTTACCAGAAAACTGCTTTTAAACGACGGAATTTGTAATGTTAATGTTGTATTAAGTGGCGGTCCGTGAGTTTTAAGTGAGTTAAGAGTGCTGAGATTGAAAAATACGACATTTCTGATGTTGTAGCTGAAAATGAATTTAATTTTTTTTCAAAATTTCAACCTTTTGTTTGAAGATCTTTCAGTATGTGGATGCGGCTGAAAGAATCCTGCAAAAAGTTGAAATTTGAAAAAAAAAATCATTTTCAGCCTCAGCAACGTTAGTGACGTCATATTTTTCAATCTTAGCGCTCTAGCTCACTGAAAACTCACGAACCGTCACTGTTACGTATCTTCTTTACTTTTACTATCTTGTAGAATTACCTCCCGAAGTTTGTCCACTTTGCTCCCGGACACCCCATATAGACAAGTAGTTTAATCCTTGATGTATTTGAACATGTTTTCTACTTATGATATTCGGTGGTAGGTATATCTTCTCCGCACACCCCTTCGGGGACAATTAGTTATATTTTGTGTAAGTAGATGTAACATATTTTCCCTAAATCGACTGCATTTACTTTATTTATCCCTATTTCCGCTGTTGCCTACAATCATTTATCTATGTTATATCCACACTGATTAAGATATTATAATGAAAATAAAGTGTTCCAAATATTGTCTTAACGTTATTTATTTTTGATTTAATCATTTTACTGCCTTGCAAAAGGCATAGTTGTATAACTTGTACATTATGAAACTAAATTTAAATAACATATCAGTACATAATAAGTATGTGAACTTACAGGCTGAACAGAACCCCGAGGGTCTTGGTAATAATCCCCATTGCTGTGATTCACCTTCTCGCCTTCCATCTAGTGCGCTTCTTCGTCATCACACAGAGATGGATCCCAGGCACTTCTCCATACAGGAACCGAGGATACTGCAGGCACTACAGGCGCTACTACAACTCCACCAGGCGCCACCACCACCAATAACAACAAGAATCGTTCAGGCTTAACCAAACTCAAAGTTAAGCTTTGCAGTCTGTTTTAGAACCCTCACAAAGTTGTAGGTATAAGTTTAAAAAAAACACTTATTTTTTATTATTATTTATGTATTCACAATGTTGAAGGGACTGTATGTAGTAACTGTTCACCTTTCACCCGATATAACCAAATCGGTTCACACAATAATTAAAATGCACATATCAATCGTTTGGACGATACGCTGCCTGTCCGAAAAACAATGCTTTATTTATACGATGTTCTTAACATATACTTTGAATAAGTCTTTTCAAATTCATGTAGATAATATTTAAAACGATCGATTTTATAGTGAATTAAACAGATCCATTTTCAGGTTGTTACGGTAAAGTTTGAAATGGATAAAGTTAGTTACGATCTAAATATTTGATATACACGCAGCACACGCGACCTATTCTCAAATATAGTGGTTAAAACCGACGTTGAAAGTACGTACAGGTGACTTAGAAGTTTAAACCAAGTTGTTTTTTAATGTCTGAACTCGGAAAATGCGTTAGTTTGTTTGAGGATGGTCGGAAAAATCGCGTTTGTTTTGTGCAACGGCGCTGAATTCGCAAGAGTCATGGAAAAGCGCGAAATTGCGGGGCGGAGCGGCGTGGAAACGTGCGATCGATGCGCCGGTCGGGGCGGTACTGGCGGGCGGGCGGCAAGTCCGTAGGCAGCGGGGGCAGTCGGCAGGGGTGATACGTTCTCTAGCTCTGTTCTAATCACTTTCATATTCCGTACTCGAGTAACGTTTGTCTCCGGTACCTAGGCCGGGACCGGTACACCTGTACCCGGGACGCTGTCGCTCAGAGCTTTGACTGAGTAGGTACTAGTACTAGTGATGGGCACAATCGAGATTTTATACACTTCTAAATGATTAATCAATTTTTTGAATAGACAAAAAAAATTATTCGAATGAATTCGTTTTCAAATATTTAATTATAAGGTAATAAAAATACTGCTTTGTCTTTATAACGACACTTTGAAAGTCGGAATAAAGAACACATTGAGGACTTGTGAATGTATGAAACGGGCAGCGGAAGACGAGTAACTAACTAACAGCGGAAATAAACACTAAAATATATATAATAAAATGGAATGAATCATAAATAGCATTGATTTTTGGTAAAATACTTTTATAGGTAGGTAAATAACTTAACCGGGTAATTGCAAAATCCTGAAAAATTTCCAATAAAATATTTCCTACGCTTATAAAATAAAACTTCTTAGAAATTATGCGTATCACCACGATACGTATTTATCGTAACATAAACATAGTAAAAGCAACACAAAGCAGTGGCGTACTATAACTATTTTCGTCATGTTTGCAGTATTCCTCAAGACTTTAATAATGGTTTTGATATGTAGAGCGGATTGACGGAGAAAGGAGTAAGGAGAATGCATACATACATATGTGCATGATGGAGTTAGAGAAGCCCAAGAAAAGCATGATCAGGATATCTGCCGGCACATATTCGTGTATTGTTCTGTCCTCTCAGCTTACCGCTATATATAAATTTCGAAGAACTTTTCCTACAGTATTTTCCATTAAGGCTATACAAAAGAAATCATAATATGCTCTTTCATAAATGGCGCTAATTTAATTATTTTAGGAAAATTTGCGGAGTTTTTCATTAACTACTTTCTGTGCGGACGGACTTTTTAAAGGAAGAGGAAGTTCGGGGAAGGAAAAATGCATGACGGGGTTGGTACGAATCCGGAGGTCAGCGTATCTAAGACCTAGACAAACCTCACCGGATAAACCTAAACCCACGAATCCGGGCACCCTTGCTATGTCACCAAACGTAGCGAACCACCTGGAGTGACCTATGGCCGAGGCCTTGGCTATCCAATGAATAGTTCCCGGGGTGGCGGTACTCGTACCTGCCTCCGAATATGAATATGAATAAATAGTTTTGTCAGTAATAAGTACAGAAAAAAACGAAAACTCTTTATTCTGGAATACTGAAAAATTTACAAGAAAAGTAACAGAACGCCACTGCAAGGGAAGTGTACTTTACCTAATAAGTCATACTTATTACGCCTTGCAAGTACAAGTACAAGGTCACGTACTTATTACTGTAACGCGCCTCGTTACGTCACATTACTATGTATCCTGACGCTGTGTCGTCACTCGTCACCACTTCATCGTCATCAACACTGACCCAATTAGACATAATATTACGCACCGCAAAGGTTGAACGATGTACTACAAATCACTAAAGGACTATTTTGTAGGTTTCCACGGAAAGTTTCATGCTTTTTCACGTGGGTTTTTAACCATGACACGACCAACGTGAACATTGCACAAAGCACATTTCTATTATGCAATTTTATTTATCGACGATATTTAATAATTATTTATATCATAAATACGACTCATATAATTAGTTAGATGCGAAAGGAAGCCAACAGCACACATATTTTGAACTATGTAGGTATTTTTAAAATCGGGACCAACTTAACTTTGGGGCAAAATGAATATAGTCAGTAGATGTCATAGTCTCACTGACTCCAGACGGGAGCATTCGGGACTTTTGTGAGGTATTCAATTAAAAAAAAGATTTAAACGAAAAATATAGGCAGCTACTTAAAGATATTACTATAAAAAATAATATTAATGCTATTAAAGAAAATAACAGATTAATCATTATTTCCGCAAAAAATCCCAACTAAAACATAGATGGAAAGCAAATCAATTCAAAAAATATATATGACAACGATGGCAAATTTTCATTAGAATGATCTGAGAATGTTAATTAGAATCAGTGTACCTACAATGATTTTTTCCGTTAGTTAAGTATTCACAAACATACACTACTAAAGTTTTTTTTCCTAATTGATAGAAGTTATAAATAATTGAAGAATCTACTAGAAGTGGTAACTTTTAAAGCTTTCCAATGTTTAAGATATTTAAATTGTGGGTTTTATGTCTATAAAGTACTATAATCAATAAATAGTAGAATCAATAAAAATATGGCGTGCAAGCGTGCTGACTGTCGCCGAACTACGATTAAACTGCACGGACTGTAAAAGAGGCGCAGCCAGCGCAATTTATGCGTTTGGTAGGTAAGTAGAAACAAAGGCAGGGTGTCGCTGTGCGTAGATGCGGTTTGCATGGATGAACGATGTTAGTGACACTTATGGTACAATTAATGGTTCACGATCCAGCCCCTTGTTTCTTTCATCTACTGTTTCATGCCTAGTATTATAATCTTCTAAAGCTCTGGTCAACGGATCAGAAAGTTTCACCTCAAAGAGAAGCTGGCTGTCAAACTCTCCGTAAGCTTAGCGTCATCTTAGGTCATCGTCCGTTACGTCCATACGCGTGCAATGTTGACTAAATCCCTTTTATTCAATTAATCTCGAAGATAGATTGAAACCCTTCGAAAGGGCACCAATGACAACATTATATAATCCGATAAAAAAAAAACAATAAAAAAATGTAATTTTCATTAGTATCATTACAGTCACACAGGATATTATGCCTGTTGACTAGATGAATTCAGTATTAGGTAGGCGAAGTCTAACCAGTATGAGTATAAAATACACTCTAGTAATCATGATAGATTCGTTAGTATTGAAAGAATCATTTTAATATTTCGGTTTAAAACTAACCGATTCAAATGATTCATGATTAATATTAATAATAATAATATTTGGAAAATTTGAAGAGCGCCGCTTTTGTGAAAAATGACCCCAAGAGCGCTGTACAATTTATGGCGAGTTCTTAAGCTCTACTTATTTTATTTTATTTATACATAATAAAAAATAAATAAAAATATCTATGTTTGTATTGCTTTCATTATTTGAGAATATTTTTTTTTATTAATATTTTTTGTAACACACATTTATTTATCTACTTATATTTTTTATAAAAAGAGTGGCGGGTATGTGGATTTGATTTTTAAACAAATCTACAATTTTATTCCGAGAATGATGAAATTTTACAATTTTTCCCCTTTTCCCAATGCCTGAAGCAGCTAGTAGTTAGATTATAAACAAGCCTCCACAAGCAAGAAAAGGAAGACAAACATAATGTACAAAAAAAAGGATTTTTTTTTGTTTAAGACAATTTCTAAAAAGAGTGCTATGTTTTTAACAAGGAAAAAAGTTTCTCCGACCGCGACATGAACATTTGATTACACATTTGCTTAGACATTGCTATAAACTACATACTGCGGACGCAGACACAAACGTGCAAGGCCACGTCCCCGATGGCAATGTTTAAAGTAATGTTTAAAGTAATGTTCAAGCAAAAGTTTATGTTCACGGTCGGAGGAGCCCCCGCTTAACAATAAATCCCTCATAGACAAGGCAGGATTAGTTAAAGGCAGCATAAAACATTCGTAAAATGACAAATTAATTCAACGATTCAAAAGCGTTTAAAGGATCGATTCATCAAACTTACTGACTCAAATGAATCGAACTGACGCAATATAAAAAAAATATAAGTCATTTGACATCAGGAAGGTGGGGGGGGAGGGAACAGCCATGTTTTTATATTTTATTAGTTTCGTCCAGACGGTGCGCGGCTGATGTACGATGCAGTTCTCAACTACGAAATAAATAAGTTTGCAGTAAAAAAAGAAACATAAAATGTAAGAAATCAATAAAATTTTAACTAATAAATTTGTTGGAAAATATCTTAAGATGATTGCTACAAAAAATTTGAACAATGCATCACATTTTTTAAGTTGATTTTCACGCTTTGTGAAAGTTCTATTCAAGTTCTGTAATTATTTCAGTTTTATGAAGCAACTGGCCTATAATGACAGAATAATAATAATAATAACAGAACTTGAATTGAACTTACACAGAACGTGAAAATTAACCTTAAAAAATTGATGAATCATTCAATTTTTTTTAACCAACCCGGTTCTAAGCTTTCTGGAATAGTGTTCCATATATTTTAATCATACTAGCTGGTTCCCGGAATGCGTTGCAATGCGATATTTAAAAAAATACATTGTTTCTCCCTGAATCACCTTTCCCGTGCGTCCCCGTTCCCCTCCCGCGTCCCCTTCCTAACTAGCTTTTTAAATTATAGCCCATATGTTATTCTGATGTATGAGTTTTATTATTGTAAAGTTTCATTAAAATCTATTCGGTAGTTTTGCGTGAAAGAGTAACAAACACACACATACACAAAAACTTTCGCGTTTATAATATTAGTAAGATTACACTAAAAAAATGCGAGTCAAATGTCAACGAAAACAACGATTATAAACAATTTAATCACAGTTTAACACATAAACAAGCACCAGTCATTATTTAAAAGCGGTTATCTTTCAAGTAACTATAAATACATTTATATATTGAGGACGGTTTCTTAATTTTAGCATGAGTTCAAAAGTTTAACTGAATAATCAGTTCAAAACGTGTACATTAAAAAAACCCAGATAATCTAGTATGAAATAAGTGTACTTAACAATTATTATCTGAAGAACCTTACAGATTGTCATTATTTTAAAAATTTCACACATCCCACACTATACGACAAAGATAATTGCACTCCATAACACAGACAACAAGTAATGATATAATCTTCGCTACCCCCGCACACAAAACCAAAATATAAGAGCCTTTATTAAACTTTTAATCATTTTTAAGGCACTATACTATATAACTAGCAGTTAAAAACCCGCGGACCCACGTCACGTGTCGGTAGGTTACTCACAAACTTCACGTTCATAAATCATCTCCATATCCAGACTATAGAGATTTATGAAAATGCAAGTCCAAGAGTACTCATGCTTGCCAGGCGACGTTCCTAATGCTAGGTATTAACGGAAGTGGCGCAATCTTTTGGCATTATCAGCTACTTGCTATAATTCGGTTCTATTACGATGTGGCTTAGCCACAAACTTCACGTTCGCAAATGGTTTCCATATCGTACCGCGACAGAATTATACTCGGAGTCAGATTCTTAAATTTCAACCGTACAGTCTCTAGGGTATTAATACTGTCAAATGCATAGAGCACCATGATAAAAATTAAAATTTGTTAAAAAAAACTACTGCTTATGCACGGCTTAAATGTTTCTATGGCTCAGTCGTTTTGAGAAGCCGCTTGTATAGATAGGGATATGTCCAACCGCCTGGAGCCAATGAGACTATGGCATCCCCAATTGAGGTATGTTGTGAGGCTGAAGCTAGTGGAGAGGGGAAAGAGATGGGAAAGAAAGAAGGTAGGGAAGTACCTGGCTATTCAGATCTAGTCACCAAACATGCCTAAAGCCATTTCAAGCAACCTTTTAATTCTGAATGTTGGTCTTACACCAGGGCGATACTGAGAGTGTCTTCCACTTTAAATTGTGAAAAATAGAATATAAAATTGTGAAATAACACAAATCAATCATATAAAATTTACTCGGGTAAGCCGGGATTTGAAACCTGCGACTTTCGGATTGCTAGTCGAGAGCCTTACCTATCGACAACGGATGGCGTCGCTGTTTTAAATAAGTATGTGAAATTAATGATTTTTCTCAACACCGTTTTTGCCCTATTGAAAATCTATTTTAAGGTCCTTCGAGAATAGTTAATTCCTACCTATAAGCGTTTAGCATAAATAAAGCGACTATTACGATCTGCAATTTACATAATAATTCAGCGGAAATAATGTTCCACAACATTTAAATATGGTATCATGTTAAATTGTAACTACTGCTAGAAAAGGAATAAAGGTAACCCCTCAGGGTAATTTATTTGTTTTTGGGAATAGCTCACTTAGGGTTAATAGAAATCTTTGTATCTCCCTTACTGTCACGTGATAATTGTATAAATATAAAGGGTATTAAAAAGAGAAAACACCACGCTTTATATAACCACAAAATAATTCAAATGTACACTTATACGAAACCAATGTTTCCCGACCGCATAATTTTTTTTTTATTTGCAATATTTAGGGAATTTTGTATTCATTATTTTTACAAGAAACCACAAAAAGTGAGATCACGATAATGTTTGTAGTACATTCGTCTAATAAAATATGTGTCTTTTTAATATATTATAATAAAACAAATATAAAGCTAATTTTTAACTTTAATTTATTGACCGTGACCGGTTTCAGCCTGTTAAGGCCATCTTTATATTTTTGTGTCTCAAAAATAGAAATATTACAATGCGTATTTTTATTTATTTTATTTTTGAGTCATTTTAGTTAAAAAAACGTAATAAGAGCAATTTAAAAAAAAAAATTATGCCAGCAACCCGGACGTTTATTGTTTTAAATCATTTTGGTTTACAAATTTTTTTACGTTTCAATAACCACACCTTATTTTAAATTATAGATATTTTTAATTATAAAAAATATATTTTCGAATTTAACCTTTCAAAAACCGTTTTTACGTTTTCGGATATGTTCAGAAATATTCAATTTATTTGGATTTTATTGCAAAGCGGAAACATTTTGACCTTATGACAAAACATACCCGAGGCCTGAGGGTTAAATAATTATATTATTAAGAATGTAAACTATGCATTGGAGAAACGTTTAATGAAACTGACAGCAATGGCACCAATGAGTCAATATGTCAGTATATTGACACGATTATTAATCATCTTATATTATCAAAATTGATAAAATATTATGACACGGATTTTTAACGATAGCCTCTTATCTGTGGATTATTTTTGTAATATATTATACCTACTATTGATTCATGAAGATAAATAATGTATGTCCATAAACACGTAATAATTCAAGTACCTAGTAGGTAGGTTTTCCGGCTGTTACATAACGCTCTAACGTTTCAGTTATCAACGTCATTCGCTATCATGTGCTAAGGAGCTTTAAAACATGTTTTTAAGTGCGTATAAATTAGACAAGACGCAATTTATCAATTTCATTTTTTTACATTGATCCCGCACAGGAAGCCTAAGGAAAACCAATTTCCCTCGGGTCCTAAGTCATCTTTGGGTATGCTGTGTGGAGGGTCTTTTTAGGGAAAGGAAGGAGGAAGTTAAGGGAAGGAAATTTTTAGGAAGTTCTTTGAAGGTATGAGGGGTGGGTAGGAATCTGGGGGTCAGTGTGTCCAGTACCCATTCCTCTCACTGCGGTGCAAGGTGATGGGGCGAGAGAGTCCGGTTTGAGGGTTTGAGAGAGTCCGGCTTGAGAGGTCAAAAGGTTTCCCTAAACCAGTCTATCCCGATCCGGACCGCCACGCAGTAGATAGGAAAAGGCATCCACCGCCAAGACATAGCCAAATCTCATCCCCGTGAACCCAGGCAGTCCTGCTAAAGTCACCAAAAGTAGTTAACTCTGTGGGGTGACTGCAGGGTGTTGGTTAACCAATAAATGATTTTTAGGGCGGTGGCACCCATACCGTCTCCCAAATATGAATAATAATAAAATTAAAATTTTAATAAATCAATTTTTTTAATCAATTTTTTAAATATTTATATTGAGGGATCAGTAGGATTTATCGGTCCTGTTAGGAGTTCCATCGAGCCGAACCCTCTGATATGAAAATATCTGGAGTCGGTGAATATTTTTTCCCATTTGGTCTCTGGTAGATTGACGCATTGTTCTTGTATTGTTTTGTATTTATTATACTTATATAGCGCACTTACATTGCGTGGATTGACTAGATAAACATTTGTGAAAAAGTGTGTGAAAGGGTTTAGTTTTTCCTGTAGGGAAGATTTAACCCGGACATAAAATCTGGATCTCAGCACCGTTAATAATAACGGTGTTATGTAGCGCAGTTTTGTGATATTTCACTTCAAGTGCGCTGAAGAAGGGGTTGAAACTAATTATATAATTTTATTTGACATATTTTAGTCAGGTTCAATGGCTTTGATAAGGTGCATTCAAAAATATAAGGTCAAGAACGCAGAACTACAAACATCAACAGTATTGATACAAAATATTGTTATAATCACAACGGAAAGAGTTCTGCAACACATAAACATCGGAATATTGCATGTTTCATGTCGAGTCAACAATATAGAATATTACTGGGAGCCGGTTTCAAGTTTGTTTAATTTCAAACACAAGAACACAACACGTAGCCGAACACAAATATCCTGTCACCAAGTAAACACAAGCAGAAGCCGTAGCCACTGAATCAACAACCAAATATACTGTCTCAGCAAAGGGAGGCAAACAGCATACCGCGAACCGTCCTTTGTTCATAATGGCGAATTTGTTCAACAAGTCACCGAACAAAACCCAAGAAATTCGCAAATAATACTCCAAATTTGCAATACGCAAAGAGAGACAAATGTGAATCAAGAACACTTGAGACAACATGTGTGTTATTGTTTTTACTATTTGGACAGAAGGAATGGTACAGACAGAGTTAACAATGTTTTAATAGAAGGTGTTATTTATAGGTGACTGTGATCTATTGTAATAATGACATGATAGTAAATAATAACACGAATAAAATGTTATTTGATCAATAAAGAATTCCGCGAATTGAATAATTCATCAATGAATCATGACAGCTTGTTGTGAAATATTTGTGTAATTAAATTATTTAGGTATATAGGTGAACCTAAACGATATTTTAGATTAGAAACATATTTTAAAAACAAAATAGCAGACAGATAAAGTGGTTAACTGTTTACATGGTTTTATAAATAACTAGCGAGTTCCCGGCATGCGTTGCAATGCCACTTAATAAAGAAATTGTTTCTCCCTGCGTGTCCTTTCCTATTCGTCCCGTTCCCCTTCAGATTCCTTTCCTCTCCAGCTTCCAAACTTTCCTCTCTCCTTTTCCCACTTCCCCCGTACCGCGTATCTCCAGCATTCCATACATTCAGTTTTCAAACAGCTCGCATGCCACCTATGGCTTATACAAATTTCACAATGCCAGAGCTCCCTATTATCTATAAAAAAACTTCGCGGGCATGCGCACAACAACTCAACAAAGATTTATCGTAATCGAATGAATAGTATAGGAAATAATTTCACTACGCCAGAGCTCACCACCAAACAGAAATTTTCGCGGGCGTGCGGACAACAATCCACCAAAGTTTCATCGCAATCGGATGAATGGTTTAGGAACGCATTTTATCGCAAAATTATAAGGATCGGCACTAAAGATATTCATAGTGGGAATGGGAATAGTTTGAATACAGAGAGTAGTTGATTTTTTTAAGGGGTGCAGTAGTATTGGTTAACAATATCGGCGACCCAAGGCAACACAGTTCCACCCAGTAAAAACTGCGGATAGCACATCTCTAATATTTCAATATCTTTGATAGGTACAATGAAATGTCTCTATAAAATATCTGGTGAGTGATTATATACATTTAACAGAGCGAGATTAGTATATTGCTAAGGAATGATTTGAGGTAAGGATAGAGATAAACCATATTATATATATTTTTTAATGTATAAGACATAAACAGTGAGCATTGTGTTGTAAAGTGTATAGATGTCGTTTGATTGTTATGCCACTAAAGCTTGGCTGTAACCCTTCCGGACCAGAATAAATAACCTTTATCCTCATATGAAATTTAAATCAGTTGTTAACCTAACAAAAGCTTCTTAGCATCTACATAAAAGGAAGGGGTTTTGTCGCTTGCTACAGTAATATTAAAGCAAATTTAAGAAACGGTGCTAGAAATTGAAATAAAAATATAAGCGTCATCCAAAACATTGGCAAGTTAAATGAATGAAATATGGTATTAAAAAAACAATAGGAAGGTGAACGCATAACGCTGATAGTTCCCAACACTTATTATACGGTGACCAGACAACTTCTTATCATGGAACTTTAACACATCCTTTGAAACATAACAGTGATTTAAAAAAATCAGAGTGTGTAATTCACACGCGGTAGAAGTGAAACTAGAAAGTCGCTAGATGTCGCTTTCTTTTATTTTGCTTGTTTTAAGTGGTTTGAAGATTGGATATTGATTTCACAAAAAAAAAAAGGTTTTTTTTGGATTTCGTAGGATTCGAATCCACGTTCGCTTGATGTCTGACTCTCTGTCCGCTGAGACTTGTCAGGCACCTCGCCCACTACGCTATGGAAGGCACGCGCCGAGGTGCGAATTTATCGCACTATATTAAAACCGAGTATTTGAGTAGAACTGAGTTGTGGCGCATTTCTGTTTCACCCAAATTTCAAGTCACTAACGGGGCTAAAAAAATTTCACTTCAAAAATGGTTAAATAGGTTATGTTGGGTGAGGTTAGGTTAGGTTAGGTTAAATTATTATTTTTTTACTTTTAATGGTTATTCAAAGGGGTGTTGAAATGCCACTTGGTTGAGCTGGCATGAAACCTTATTATACACATACACGGAGCTTCTAAACAAAAAGAGACGATAAAACAAAGCTTTCAGCGGTACTACTTTATACGTGAATGAGAAAAGGTTGAAAGGGAAAACCAAAACAACTTAAAATAAGATCAAGAGTAACATTTAGGTGTTTAAGAGTAAACTTGCGAGTAATAAAGTTATAATACTAAATGATAACAATAAGCGGATTAACAAAAGTTTTCAAAGATTAGCACACAGTGAACTGAATATGTGAATGAGTCATATTTCAAACATGCAACCGAAGAAAAACATAGTTCTTGACTGACAGTGACCATTAAATACAAAATATGGGGCAATATAAAAATACCTGTTCTTCCGAGGTTCGTGCTTTCGGGGAATCATGTTCTCCGGGCAAAACAAGATATTAACATTACCAGAATATTAGGGAGTCCTAGGCTAATGTAGAACGAAGCATAACCAGGGGCTATCGACCCTTTGGACTCTACCAAACCCAACGGTATGCATATATTTACAGGAAAGCATAAAAATATTAATTAATAGAAGAAGATGACAGAATTGCTGATGGCACGCTTTCGAATTCGTACACGCATTATGATTACCAGCAAAGATAAATTTGATCTCCTTATAGCGTTATTAATTATTTTAGATATTGAATGTTTAAAATATTGAATAAATTAAATTATTTTATATCGTTATCTGGTTTTCATAATGTTAATATTGATAGACGTCAAACCAAACAAACATCAAATGATGGCGACAAAAAAGGGTGTTACACCATAGATGTATTATTAAAATTATTAAATATAAAAAAATTTAAAGTGATAACCAGCAATGATGCTGACTAAGCAAATGCTTTAAGATTAAGCTCTAGGACTAGGTGAAACTGAAGGATGGACGAGATAGACTACTAATTTCGACCAGTGTCGCATTATAATACATTTGTTGAAGAGACTCCGGAATAGGTAGGTCCCTTTGGCTCTGTCGCATGTCATCTACCCCAACTTTTTTTTAAACCCATCTGACAAAAGGGTTACAAAACATAATGGAAGACTCAAAGAAAAGAATTATAGACGAGAGGCACAAAGAAAAGTTATGTTTTTATCAACAGACTTCTATTGTTCAGGCGTAGCACCGAAATCGGAACGGTATAAGGTAATACACTCTTGTACTGGTAAATGATCGAGTACATGAGATATTGTTATTTAAAAAATTCTGCAAAATCACCCGGCACCGTTAGCAAGCAGTTTTTGCACCAAATCCAATTATTTGTTATAGTTCACGAAGAATAAAAAGAGAAAAACCGCAGAGAACTGTTATCGCTTACGAATTCGATCAAAATGTATGCATTTTTTTACTGTACAATTTAAGATTTCAATTTATTCATGTTGATAGTGTGAACATAACGAGTAGGTTTTTAAGATGTACACGAATTTAAGATATAGGTTTACTTAATTACCAGTTGGTCCAGTTAGAGTAATAGGACGATTAGTCGCGAACTTGCCTTCAGTAACGTCAATAATTTAAAAAAAATTACAACACTTAGGGTGCTATTTTGTAAAATCCACTCAATGACGCTTTACAAAGCAAGGTAAAAACTTACAATAGATTAAACGAAGAGTTCAGATTTGTGTGATAGAAAAAATAACAAAGAAGACCTAATTATGCATAAACCTATCTCACCCCTGGAAATTGTCATTTTGAGCACGACTGGCTGAGCATTGGAATATCAACTTTAAATTTGTAATGACTGACACATGCACGAGTAAAAAAATCGATTAATCAAAGAAATTAAAAGTTTCATTAAGATCAAAATAAATAACTTGATTGTATCCATTGCTAATTCGTAATTCACATTTTATACAATGCTTAGAACGAGTCAAATCACCGCTTTGATACTGCCTAATGTGATTCAAAATTGGTTTTGATAGATGTGTTTTATTTTGGTGTTCAAGAAATAATACAAAAAGATGCCGCAAAGTGGTGACCGCTAAACTATTGCTTTAGTTGTCGGCAACGAAGAGGCACGAAGCACATCATCGGGAGATTAATTCATTTTCATACAAAACCTAATGCTTGTTATTAGGTCTATGAATTAAATAAAGCCAGCACAATAAAATGTTGACGAATTGCCGAAGACACCGGCAAGAGGTCCTCGGGGCATTGTTAATGGTCAATATTTAGAAATAAAATGTCGGGATAGAATAATAAATACGTACCTACCATAATGCTAAGAAATTACCATGTAAAATTATTTACTCTTTAGAAATCCAAAGCCAGATTTTGATTGTATGATGAAGCAAAGTCTTCAGAATCCGAAACAGCTGTCACATGTAGAAACTGATAAAAATCGATTTTCGATCGGATTAAAATAATATTATTAAATAAAGTAAATGGTGCAGCGTAATAATAATTCCATGTAAACAGTAAAACTGGTACAAATTATTAATACTTAATACAAAAATTAAAACTACAAAGAAAATATTAAAATTTTTTAGAATAAAAAAAAAATACGGTTTGGTATTTACAACCCTTAGGGTTCAACATTTGCTGGAATTTTAAAATATTTTCACAAATTATCCGTTCCTCAATTTCAAATGTTTCTACATAAAATAACAAAATATTAAACAAGAAATAAAAAAAAAATATTTATTAGATAAAAATTATTATCAGCATCTTTTTTATCACTTCCTGAAAAATTGGAGTGCTTGTCAAATAATATTATCGCAAAGATTGATTTTTTTTATTTATGAGTTATATGTTATTATGATTGTTCTCCTCTCAAAAACCCTTTTGCAAAACGTTAACTAGGTAATTTGATTTCATTTTTATCCAATGGTTTTAAGGAACCAATTTTTTTTAAATACAACAGGTCACAAAAGTGAACCTTGTGGACCTCCCGAGGTAACAATGACTGCATTGAACCTAGGACGTGTTGCCGGGTCAGGCTGACTGAGCCCCCAGGGGACTCCGCCCCGGCACGCTTCCAGTGCACTGGGCTATTATAAACCGTTTCCACTGGATGGCGCTGCGCCCCCGGTCATAGGAGGCCCGACCCGAATATACACTCTTTGGGGACCCCATAATTTAGAGGCATATGGAAATTCTACATAAAAAATACAAACTTGTTGCATTTGATGGAATTTATGAGAAATAAATAGGAAATCGGCCAACCACAGATACGCACGGTTTTCAAGATAGAATACAGGGAGGAAATTGAATTTACCGCATTACAGTTTTTCTATCAACACTGATAGAAAAACGAATAACTAAATGATCATATACATATACTTCAGAAGCTTTAGCAGTTTCACTGTCTTAATTAGGCATGTGCCACATTTACACTTCCGATATTATAAATATTAATTTGCAAATTAGCTGTTGAGGCTGCAATTAATTATAAAAGCCCGTGGCTTTATGTCTGCGGATACATATCATAACAAACTAAAATGTTATACAATCTGGTTTAAGTCATGCTGCTAACCAACAAACAATTGATTAACAGTAGTTTTTAATTTTGACATTGTAAATTGTTGACAATAGAAAATAATTTATTTACATTCATTTTAAAGTTTTTTTTATCAGGAGCTTAACTGCACGGAAACTGTCAATTCTTTGTATTTTATGTCCTTGTTTTCCCAACTCGAGTATCGTTAATATTAAAGATTAACATCGGTAATAAGTTTAATCATATTTATCACACGAGATATATTTCACAGATAACGAATTAACTTATTTTAAATACTGGCATTCCTCAAAAGGCACAATCCGCCTCAGATATTTAATATAGTTCGCCGATAATTCAACGGCAATCATAATAATTATTCGCCTTAAAGTGCCTGATAGATTATGCAAATATGTTGAAAAATTAACGGCCTATCCTTTATTGGCCAATCTTAGTGTGCCGTCATGAGACAAACAGGGCCAAATGGTATTTGAAGGGCATAAATTGTTGCTAATTGTATTTACCCATCGAAGATTATTATTTGGAGATTGAGTTCCAATTTATGGTATTTAGTAAGTTGGATAACATTTGAGTGCTTGATGAAGAATATTGATTAACTATAGCGAGTGATCTTAGAAATAACAAATATAAAGGAAGGTGGGTTGACAAAATTGATAAGAAAATTGAAAACTTATTCTTCTCGGTGATACTTGGGCAGTACCTCTATTAACGTACTCATTTGGCATAATTAAATGGTCCAATACAGATTTAGATAGCTTAGAACGATTAATTAGAACTATGCGTTAGCAAAGTTTAATTGCCATCATCAGAATTCAGCTTTGGAACGAATTAATTTACTTAGAAATTTAGGAGGTAGAGGTATAGGTTGTCAAAATAACATATTTGAAACACAATCAGGTAGAAACGCTAAGAAATGTTTTCCATATGAAAGCTAATAGCTCAGAAATGCACAAAATAATTTGCAGGGCACATAGAAATATTAATCCTTTAAATTTATACGACGAGAATGCCAACATTCTTATAAATATCAACCAGGAATTATTAAATTCCTGGTTATATAAAATTATTCACGCAAAACACTTCAATTATCTTATCCCAATGTATGTTGACAAACTTTCGTCAAACAAATGGTTGAGTATTGGAGCGCAGAAATAGAAGGATATGTAACGTATTAGAATATAAACATATTATTATTAAGCATTACACACGTATATTGTGGTTACAAAATGTTGAACTTAAGTATATTATTATAATCTACATTCTTTATGAGGTTAATTGCGTCAAAGTAAGAGTAAACCTATTGCTACAAAAATTAACTGCTGAATGCTTTCAAAACTAAACAGTATTGGCGAGGATCCACCTTCAACGCGACATCAAACAAAAAACTAAAAGGAAACGTAGGAAGTAATAAAATAGAACTGGCAAATCAGGCCACAGGTCGGCAGAAAATACAGGTAAATAACTAATTAATGGGGAAATATGTGTCAGGTTCAGGTCGGTTCTGATAATGACGCCGTTATTGTTATCCTTCAAACGCCGATTTGTTTTCCAATTCGCATCCGTTAAAGGAAATTACGCCACAAATTTCGCAAACACGATAGCGCACAAGGCCGAGAGTGGTAGTTTCTATAACCCGCATGATTCCAAAACGTACAGAATTATCAAATTTTACGCAAAACTGAAGTGAAACGGACATCATTGAAAGTGGAGTAACTGACAGGGAAATTTGACTGATTTAAATGCGAAGCGGTGGCAGAGAAATGGAAAGTTAAACTGAAAAAACGGAGATATACAACCCCTATTAAATATTGTTAATGTGCCAGATCGTATAAAGGAAAACAGACGTTTTATGATATAGGAGCACTTTCCTCCATATGATTATTAAACCTACTAGTCATTGACGTATGATATGATCGAAGTGATCGAAGCTACTAGTATTATGTTGGTCAACTGAATTGATAAAGAAATATCTTGAAGAACTTCAGAAAAAGAATTCCATAATTTACATTAACTTTAAAAAGCTGTCAGTTTACTGAGATTTTATATTTAATCAATTTTATATTTCCTCAAATATCTCAAAACTAGTAGATTATCAGTTGTATCTTTTCTGTATAATTCATCCATACCTCAAATTGAAGAGAATAATACAAACTTCATAGATGAAATAAATAATTGGACGCCAAAAACTGTATGTTTAACTGATGGTCTTCGATGTAAAAAAAAATATCTGAAAACATTTGGAAAAAATTAATAATATTTGATTTATAATTTACTTTTCAGATATTCTGTGAGCACCATTTCTAACAATAATTTGTATTATAGCTAACACAATATTATCAGAATCTAGAAGCATGGTCACACCGCCAGATTTTTGTGTGGAACTGACCCTCAGATCCCATAAAGATAGGTCTATACGGGTGATGACACTAAACAAAATAAAGCAAAGCCCAAAGCGCGTCCAATTGACGGTTGAAGAATCCTAATAGATAGGTGTAGAGATAGAGGAAACATAGGTTATCCAAACCTACACACAAATATGTATTTTATATTTTGGTATGGAAGGTACAAGCAAATAATTGACCACTTGGAGATACCACAAGGTAGGTTGGAGGTATTATTATGCATTGAAATAAATCACACATTGACTAAATCAGCATTCCACATATTGAAATAAATCAGTATTTATCAGGTTAGATATAACGAAAAAAGAAAAAATAAAGTAACTTAAAAATAGCCAGAAACCTTGATTATTGTCATTCTGTAAATAGTACGAAAAAAATTAAAACACAAAGGATCGGTATTTTTTAGGTTGAAGGGCCTTCAAGATTTTGGTGTCTTTTGTGCTCTATCAAAATATTGACTTTATGACAAAAACGGCGAAATGAAAATTACATAAACCAATATTAAGCGGTTTGGACACAATACATAAATTCAACCAGATTTAATAAGTACGACCTTAACTAGAGACACAAAGAGATACTAATACTAACCAGAAAAAAGGAAGTTAATACATTTGCGCAATATGATCAAGTTATGGGAAGTAAGAAGTTTATGTAGAGATTTATCAAAAAAAATTCTACAAGTTATTCTCATATCAACCCAAAATTTATGTCGTTTTGGAAACCGCAAACTGTATTTTTTGATAAATTTATACTCTTCATCGTTCATTAAAATTTAAGTGGGCATATTTATCTGGCAATCTTAGGGTCAATAATAGTAAACAATACAAAACATGGTAAAAACTCTTAAAGTGCCCTTAGGACCCGATGTAAAGAAATTATTTCCAAGGGTTGAGTCGTAAATACGAAATCCACTGATTCTTCCCTTTGCTGGAGTACAAAACCTTGCAGGTGACGAAAGAAGTTTGTTGTTAAAATATTTAAAAATTAAACATTTATGGATTATGAAGGTATTTATGGATTCACACCTCAAACCCTCAAAGTTTAAGCGTTCTAAAATAATATATTTTTAGTATAATAATAAATAACAATCTCTTGTCTGCAACGAGGTTAAACCACTTTACGCCAACAGGGGAGGCTAACAAACTAAAGATATTGATTAATTTACATATTTTACATAACCATATTCATACCGACTAAACTTCTACATGATAATTTCTGAATTTATAGCAAACGTGAGTAATGTGAGCATTCCTAAAGTAAAACCATAAAATCCAAAACCACAGATTAAAGCAATAGGACCGCATCCGCTGGCCAAGATATCGAAGAGGAAAATAATGTTATTTATGAAAGGAGTAAAATGTCAAAACAACAGTGCAGGAAACCGCAAAAGAAAGCCAGAAAATGACATAATTCCTATATCTTACTCTATCAAAGATCTCTATTTGAAGAAATTATAAAGCTGATTATAATAAAGTCTAGTGCCGATGGTTCGGCAGTCCTTCCCGCTAGCAACCTCGGATAGATGAGTCCAGGTAGTTTCCTTGCTGCAACCTTTCCGCTTGGGTCCATATATCTCTGTTGTTTTTTGTTGTCTACTGTCACGACCTACGGGTAATTTGTATTTTTACAATACAGCCTATGTGTTTAACCGAAAATAAAATTAAACTGATTTTAATAGTCCAATAAAGTTTATTGCAGCCGCTTCCCGACGGAACTTTCTTCTTTCTCCGTACAAATAACAATACTTCACTTGCACTCGTATAACTCTTTTCGAAACTCAAAGCCAGAAAACCGAAAAAAGGATAAACGTTTGAAGTTTGCCGTGGAGAAAGAAGCAAGCATAGTATTGATCCTTGTCGTATAAAAAAAACACTTGTCTTAAATAATGCAAAAAGAATGATTTTGTTGCTATGTTGTTAACATTTTTTTAGAATCACTAATATTATTACAAAAGAAAAAAATTGTTCAACGCTAATTAATTATGTTTGCAGATATGTCAATGCTTTTAAAATGAAATCCAACTTTTATTTTTTATTGGATGTGAATATGAACACATACTTATGTATATACTTAGTCATCAGTCTCGGAATTACACATTACCCACAATAACATCACCTACAATAATTATGATAACCATCAAATTTCTGCCAATGAAAACAATTTTGGCTCCCATAATATTCAGATTCTGGAAAGACAATAGAATGTAAATAATGGATGCAAACGATGCGGATATCTTTCTGAAGGGAAGGCATTTTCAATAATTAAAGTGAATGATAACATCTCATTTGCAAAATAAAATTACAGGAAATGCATAGATAACACCCTATAACACCGGTACGGGCGGTGAGACGATCATTATGTGTGGCCTCACAGGGACTACAACTAGCAGCCGCATTTCCTCGACATTTATCCAAGGAATTTCAAGAATCTATATGAAATGACGATCTATTTGAGAACATCCTGCCATCACCGCTCTCTTTGTTCTATTTTTTTAAACTTTGATGCTGCGTCTCGTCTCCAGAAGATAAATAATCTAACAGGATGGCAAATGATTGTAATTCTTGAAAGGGTGTATTATATGAAATTAAGTATATATACAAGTTCGAAAGAAAATTAATAGAAGAATGTACTAAATTTACTTCAATGAAAAATCATCAATTTTCCAGACATCCAAGGTCTGAGACAACCAAAATCTGTGAGATTGACAAGACATGGTATGTTTTTGGTACAAGGAGCTGTTTATCTTTCTGTTAACTTTTTTCAAATAATATTATGTAATTCTGTTCCTGCTGTAAAGTGGTCTAAATCGACCTAACTGTTCCAGTTCGTCCTTTGCCGTCCTTCCTGTCATAACTTCCGCGTTAAAGATTTATTGCTTCGGTTAAACATTTCTCTACCGGAATTTTTATTGCAGGGTTTTCATTTTATGAGCAAGTGTAAACACAAACCAAGATAAAATAGTTACAGCAACTCTAAAAGAACGACGCATCAAATAAACAATGCAGTATGATTTATTCCTAGGCATTAGGACGAAGGATACATATTATTAATGAATACTAATGATTACAAAAATGCCCGATGCCTCCGGGCATTGCAAACCCCAACTTAAATATAATTTATAATGTGCATACTATGTCCTGGAGGTTGAATGGGGGTATTGGATAGACCTTATTATGCTAATAAACTTTTTTATGTATATTTAATTATTTTCGTTATTTTCCCTATTTCGTTATTCCGAAACACTGATTACATAGTATAGGGTTACCAAAGGCAAACATAAAAAGGAGAACGAAAATGGTTTTTAACTGAAATCAATTTATTGAAATGCCTAAGCAGAAATGCGGTGTTTGCAGGTTCAGCATTGATGAAAAATCTATTTTGCTTTATAAGCAGAAAATAAAATTTAAGAGGAACGGCTGTGCGGTCTTTTTCGTACTAAACTTAATTTTGGATTTGAGGACAAAATAGTAATCCATTTTGACCCGATGGACTTAGATCTTTTCTGATTTATGAAATTAAATGAGATTGCGCTTTTTAAGCAAAGTAAAACAAAAAATAAATTCAAAGAGGAGATGGAATGGAGGACGAGGAATACTTTTAAATTGAAAAAGGAGTAAGGATAATTTTTTTAAAGTTTTTATACCAGAAAATTACATTTTCAATTATTTAACAAGAAATGCATTTTACATTATATTGTACATAAATATATTACATTAAGGAGACATGCATTTATATAGTTTTCTTGATGGTAACAATTTTTTCCGTACAAAAAAAAAATTGTGGATATTCTGGATCTGAAGTGAAATAGCTTTTTGACTACCTCGTTTTATATTCCTTATAATTCATTTATGTATGTTTCATATGCGTTTCTCCAGAATTCAATCAAGTAATTTAAATGTGAGTGTATGAGGCTAAAATTTATGTGTTTTTAAAATTTATTAACAACTATGATAACCGGCTAAATACGCTAATTAATCGGATGATTTTATCTTTAATATATTGTGCTGTTTAAATGTAGCCCAATGTATTTTGAGATGTTCTGTTTTGGATACGACAAGGCAACCCTAATTACACATTGAGAGAAAATACATTATATTACAATGGAATTCGGGTCTGCCTAGCAACTTGTGGTATGTAAAAAAAAAGATAAATGTAGGCATATAATTTTAATAGTAGAAAAAATCTTCGACAATTATCGCTTCAACAACTCTATCATTCCCTTCTCTCCGATTAAAAAGGCGATGAAAATAACGAAGTTCCTAATCGATAGAGAAACATGGCTGACAGAACCAAAATGCAATAATTGCTGCCCATAATACACCATAAATGAAGAAATTGGTATATCCAGATATATCTGGAAATGGAAGATGGATTTTGATAATTCACTTCGACAGTCTTTGTGTACAATGGAAGAAGAGTTAAAACGGTCTTAATAAGGAATATTTCACTTCTTGTCAGTTAACAAACAAAACAGATTAGACGGAGCCGGTTTCTTCGAGAATAAATCACTGCTGCACGCGTCTGGTAATGGCCAAAGTAGAATTATTGATGGTTTCATTCTAGAAAAGATGAAGAAAATTATGGGTTCTGTGTTTTAATTGCGAGAGGGCAGCCGAAGGAAGACAGTGGAGATGAAGTATGAAAAACAACATGTAGAGTTTTGACGGGTGTGATGGTGATGGGTGTTACTCGTGGAGGGATATTTAGAATAGAAGCAAACCTATTCTTTAGTTTGGATAAGTATGGAATTGGATTGTATTACAAACATGTTTATTAATTACACGGTACTACTGATATGGTGAAATTAATTAAAGTTGCTTTCAAACAAAAATTCATTCACTTGATTTCAAGGAATTTGTCAAAATTATTTATTTATTTATTTGGAATTTCACGCCCGGCTGGGCTTTTACATGCATTTTTTTTAAACAAAGAACATCTAAATCTAAATGTGCATTACAAAATAAAAAAAACTAAATCATAAACAAAACAAAAACCAAATCAAAATCAAAATCAGAATCAGAATCAGAATCAGAATCAGAATCAATATCAATATCAAAATCATAATCTGAATCAATATCAATATCAATATCAAAATCAAAATCATAATCAAATCTAAAACAAAAATAGAGTAAAAAACAACTTGAAATAAAAACAAAACACACCACCATGCAAGATGGAAAAACTGTAAACTGAGAAAAGTGCAATACATGTGAAATAAATAAATCGAAATAAATAATATGATTTATTTCAAATGAATGAATAAAATACCCTAAGAGAGGACTTGGCATACCAATAAAACATTCTGATCAATCGGTTATACAAAAATGGCGGCCAAGGCGGAACCAATAGTGTAGTAACTAGAGTCACTAGGCATAAGGACCTATTTCAATGTCACCATTTACAAACAAATAGGTAGCAAACTCGCCATTTATTCGCCTACACCCTACACACCTAACTGCCATTTTACTCTGCATTTATAAATTACAATGATGGAGGTTTGAAGTTCTGTATTTATTAAACATACAAATTTGGATAGGTATGAAATATTTCTGCGTAATGTGTTACATTATTCAAGTCCAAAGAACTTTTAAATTTCAACGTTGGAACTGTTTATTACATCCGACAAGCGATAAACGAGGTACCAGAATTATTGTACAAATTAATATTTTTTAATTCAAAATGCGTATTTTTTTCTTCAAATACTTGACAGTTTATGAAATTATAGAGTAAAGATACGTTACCGAGACAAAGCGCGTGGTTTCACTGAACTAGGTCCAGTTGAAAAATTTTAGCGGTAGGTACGTTCATATACATATTCTCTGAAAGGCTACTCTTTTTATAAGCGGTGCTATATTTTTTCTTCGAATGGTATGAATATGTCGTGTCTTGTATTTTTATAATGTTATTGGATAGATGCCAAGATTTTCAATGTACACTTTCGCTCTTAGGTTTCCCTCAGACCCTATGAACCCAGTAGGTACAAATGTGGACTTAATACATTCCAATAAATAAATCGATTAGGTTCAAGTACCTACCTACCAAACATCATACAATTATTAACGGTAAAATAAAAATAAATAAACTATCTCACTTAGAATTATAATAATGAAAAAAAAAATATGATTGCCCAAAATATTTAAAAGGGAAAACGTGTTTCGTTCTATCATATATTATTTCCTAATCATCAAATAATAATAATACGATATAATAGAACAATATGGTCGGCTGGCTACAAGTTGTTTTTGTAGAGAGGGAATTGGTAAAAGGGAGGGTGGAGGTGGATAGTGTAATTACTAGTCCAATGGCAGCAATTCGGTGAGTAGTGAACTACAAGTGACTGCATTGTGAAAAAGGCTCAAGTAAAATGGTTAATTTGAAACGGAATAGCAGATGAAGTACAACCTTTTGACTTTACGCACAGGTAAATTTTATGGTGGCTTATTAACGAAATACGGTAGGGATCCTAGGTCAGCTTCTTATAACAGGGCTGGTATAAGAATTAAAATTAAAAAGCTCAGGGAAGCCCAAGAAGTAGAAATCCGAACAGATTCCAGTAAAAAATATATCTTGTGTGGATGATAGCAGATCACATCTGTGTCAGGTAAAAATTGTGACTTTTAAATTAAAACTATAATATAATGATCATAGATTTTTGTGAAAATTTTAAATTAAGCAAATTTAGAAATGTTTATTATTGTGATAGCTGTTTCGGCGTTCAAGGTAATTATTAAACGGCAGCGCCAAATTTAGAGGACTAATTCGTAATGTTTTTTACTCCCACCCTATTTTTATTTGCAAGACGTTTAAAGTGATTTTTTAAATATTTTCGGCAAAAACAGATTTACTTTGAAAAATCAATAGTGTGAGGATTTTATTGCAAAAAAATGATTTTCCTCCCTTTTCAATGATGGCAAATTTCTCTTAATTGTTTTATAAAACGAATGACTGTAAATAAAACTACAAATTGTAATTGTATAATAATATAAACTTTATATAAATTTCTCTAATAAACAATAAACGGTGTTCATCTGAGACCTGAGATTAACCTTAACTCCTAGGTAAGTTTGGTCCTGTATAGGTATATTATCTGCCTGTACGGAATATAAATAAATACAAAAATTTTATACATTTAACGCAGCATCACGTTCATTGTTCAATGCATTGTACATAGAGTTTTAAATTATTTGTGATCAAAGAACCGGTGGAGTGTTTTTCTAATCTGTAGTTAGTAAGATAGAGAATTGCAGAAATATATTATAAATGAGTACAGAACCCTTGAGATGATTTTTCACAAAAACGGCGCTATACAAATAATCCAAATATTATGATCAGCATTGACGTACCTTGAATATAGCAAGTTCCTACCTTTAATACTATTTCGTTTCGCATGCGAAATGATGTAAATTATGTCTCTATGAGCCTCAAATTTATTGATAGCCCTTACCTATTACAAAATATTAATTTTAGATGTCCAATAAGTGTTACCCGATCTCCAGACATATTTTATATTCCTAAGAGCAATGCTAATTATCTTCAAAATGTGTTTATAAGAAGAAGCTGTAGCACCTTCAACCTTCAATAGATTATGCACAGACCTTGACGTGTTTAACTCGAACCTTGCTAACTTCATAAAATTCGTAAAAAGTAATATTCAATGGAAAACTAAATGTTTCATCAAGTCCTTATCTTTCTTTTTTATTTTCATTTTTTTTCATTTTCATTACATTTTCTTATTTGATTTCAGCTGTTTGCATTAAATAACCTCTTCAAAAATGTTACAGTATATATTACCCTTGAAAATACATTTTTTTGTAGATTTAAGTGAGTAGATGCACTTTTTCAGAACTGTATATATTACATACGTATATTGTTTTGTTTGTTTTTCTTTTTATTATGGTCTCAAATTTTTATGTCGTTATTTTATTGGTCAATGATATGATTATCTCTAACACTGTTATATATGTACTTGTAATGACTGTTTATAACACTAACTAATAAAAAAAAAAAAAAAAAAAAAAAAAAAGTCATTAGTAAATAGCCATTCGTTATTCCTTGGTTATGAAATGAATTAAAAAGTGTTTGGATTTTTTTATAGCTTGACCGACAGATAAGCATAATCCATCAATGTAAACAACATAATGTGGTTTAGACTTTAAAGTACTTTTATAATTATTAACGATTTCCTACGTGAGAGTACGGCAGGAAGAAAGAAAGGAAGAGAGGAACACTGGAAAGTACCTGGATACCTAGAACAAGCAGATTGAGCAGATTACTAAAGAAACTGTGTATCAATTTTCAATGCTGATGATATTTTTGTACAATTTTCAATGCCGACGAAATCTTTGTACAATTTTTAATGCTGACGATATTTTCGTACAGTTTTCAATGCTAATGATATTTTTGTACAATTTTCAATGCTGATGATATTTTTGTACAATTTTCAATGCCGACGAAATCTTTGTACAATTTTTAATGCTGACGATATTTTTGTACAATTTTCAATGCTGATGATATCTTTCCGCCAATCATAAAATGTTGCTTTTCATTTCAAAATACGCTCATTACAGAAAATAATATTATAGTTCCCAATTATGTCCTCTGCGTGCGAACTGTACCTAAATTCCTCTAAATAAACAACAACAACGTTAATCTCTAGTGACCCCCCAGGTAAGTATGGTCCTTTATATTTTCTTACATTTTTACATTGGTCAAATCATTACACATATAGTTTCGTATTGGTGATCGATGGACCGGTGGATGCAATATTTAGCCATAAGTTGTTTTAATTGTTTGTTTAGTTTGTTTAGTTTGTAGTTAGAAGTAAGATTGTAGAAATGTATTATAAGTTTGTACAGCGCCCTTGATTACAGTGATTTTTCACAAAAACGGCGTTATACAAGTCATCCAAATATTATTATTATTATCTTTGTACAATTCTTTGATGATATTTTTGTACAATTTTAAATGCTGATGATATCTTTGATTTCTCAAGACTATTGGCGGCCACCTCGTCCAGCTCTGTTCTACAGAAATAGGAAATAAGTTACTCTCGTCCCCCGGGTCATGAATTCATGAATATAATTATTAGTGGTGCAGTACCATGGTTACATTAATCACGGAAGTCCGGTAGGCACGCCACCGATTCAGAACAACACAGAAGTAGTAGCAGGCCATACGGGTGCGCCAGGTGATATATGGGAGACAATAGATGATCACTTACAGCAATAATACTTAGTCGGGTTATACCAACATTACAATAAAACAAATCAGAAGAAGGAACACCAAAATGAAGAAGTTATGAAGACCACCTTCTGCGTTCTATGGGGTGGTTACATCAAGGTACGGAGCATGGAATTAAAAACAATTCAACACTTCTAATCAATCTTAACAAAAACTGAGCCTTCCCCTGTCATGGAAGATCGTGGGCCTAAAATTCAGATTATATAAGTGAACGACCATGGGCCAAAATTTTGAATTTGTAAGTGGACGATCATTGGCCAAAAATTTGGATTTTATATGTGGACGATCATGGCCCTAACATTTTGGTTTTATATGTGGACAATCATGGGCCCAAAATTTGGTTTTTTATAAGTGGACAATCATTTTTTTTAAAGAAAGACAAACATTCCCGGGTTACGAATAACCTGACAATATTTAAAAAATCTCCCACTACCACCACAGTAAGCTGAAAATGTTGCTTGTGTCGTGGTTGAGGACTTAGCCAGACGAGGAATTGAACACACGACGCCCGGATGACCAAAACGCGATGTCAACTTAGCCACTAGCAGTCATGGCCATTACATTTAGATTTTGCATAAAATAGGCATAAAATTGAGATGTTATCAGTCTACGATCATGGGCCTAAAATTTTGATTTTGTAAGTGGAAATGATCATGGGCATAAAATTTAGATTTTTAAAAGATTTGTAGGGGCATAAAACTATTAACATTTTCGTAAGCGTTTGGAGTGTGTTTAAATGTGAAGAAAAAATATTGTATAAATAAGTAGTGTATATAGTTTCAAGTAGGAACCTATTTTTAAAAGGTACCGACCATTTTTTTTATAATGTGAAGCATCGAACCCGTGCAATTTAGACTAACGGATGTCTTTTGATTATTTCAAATCGAATCGACGAAATGGAATGGTGCATTTCCTTACTACAGTGTTCAAGATTCAATCACACAATGAAGTGAAGAACTCGAAAACTAAATGCTGCCAATACCGTGGGAAGCCAATACAAGACATGTTGCAAATAACTGCATGCAAAAAACCCAGCAAACAATCTGAATATAAACGAGATTCGCCGAAACATCTCGATAGTTTAGAAAAAAAAATGTTAAAACGGATCGACCAAAAATCTTTTGAATGTTTTATAGAAACGTGTGAATCTTTTCTTACTAATCCGTTAATAAAGACAACATACTATTGATAGAAAAGTTTTTTTGTATACACCCAGATTTCGGTGATATCTACGCTGCAAAAATCACGGACAAAAGACCAGTTGCTGCATTCTATTTCTATAACCCTTTATGTGCATCCTTCAACATGTCACGTTTCACACATTGCGGTGAACAAAGACTTAAAAACATCCGCTACTTCAGATATTACAAACGTATTTTGTGACCAAACAAAAACTATCCATGTCGAAAATACTAATCAAAGAAATGCAAATTGTTTTTAAATCTAAATCAAAAGAGGACAATTTTGAATATCAGTAAATGAAACCAATAAAAGAAACAGGACTAAAAATTATTAACCACGATGATGACGCAGTGAGCAAGCCACAAATGATTCACTTTATCTATTGACGAAACAAAAATGCACCCATACAGTACAGGCGCCACTCCCAAATAATTTCCTGGGTCGATTTTGTCTCACCGCTTGTTTAAATGTCTCCAATTTGAATAAAGGGTTCACGAATCACTGCACTTTGACACGTGGTGGAAACAAAGGTGCAGCGCAAGGAGCACCAGGACACGTGTCATTAACCCCGCTGCCAAAATAGGGGAGAGAATGAGGTCAACTGTAATTGGGGTGCTGAAAAAGCTTTTACCTTAACTGCGTAGGAAGTGTTTCATTTTTATTTCCCCTCTATCGATGGGTAGAAACTTAATGAAAGCTTTTACAAAAAAGAGGGGCTTAATAGTTTTTTGAAAAATAAATGTTATTCGTATTGTATTTCATATTCTGGACTGCCCAAATTAAATAAAACCACTACTGTATTTGATATAAAAAGACGAATTGAAATAACAACTTTTATAAAGGTGAAAAGTAACTAAAATTCACTTCTCCTTTTACCCACCAAGAATATGCCGAATGCAATGGGTAAAACAATTTGCACTTGCTACGATTTTACAAGATACATGTGATTTAGGTAAGTTAAATGGACAGGAATCTGTATCACCGGCTATTGAAGGGTTTATCGAGCAAGCTGTATTATTTTGTTCTCGATTGGACACATCTGAATAAATTTGCACCTGCGGGTTTGTAGATTCAATCGCTTTCTACACGTGTTTTTCTACAAAATTAGGGTTCGTCTAGCAAAAAAATAACATGTGCGTTCCCACATCCTGCACTAAGCAGCGTTTTACCGTTATTCCTCATTGTATTTCGTTGAATTTCGAGAACATCGCAGATCAATAGATGTGTCGAGAGCGTATCGGAGAGAAAAGAGCTGGATGCTGGGTGGATTTTATCTTTTCATCCCAATTCAGAGCAGAAACTTCTCCTGTTACTACCCACGCCCACTGAATATTTAAGAAAAAAATTGCTAAAAGTACGAGAAATAATCGTGGAAGAAATACGGAAATTAGAGATCTTTTCTAACACTATTATTAAATGCAATGAATTTTAAATACCAGAACACACGTAGATGACATAATTATTTAATAAATTAGGTATGTATAATAATTTAAAATTTAAATTAAGATGTCATCGAATTTTAGATAAAAAGGCAGAACAAATACAAGCCATTAAACAACTAAACACAATTGCAGTAGTGTAAAAAATTTAAAACACATAATTATTCTTATTATTATTAAATTATTCCTGTAATTTTTACTACTACTACTACTCTTAAATAAATATGTACCTTGTAATCGCTTAAGAAAGTATGATGTACATATATGGGGTAGGTACTTAAAGAATTTTGGTCTCCGGTGGCTTTTTCTTGTTTTTTTTTTTAAACTAAAAACATAAAAAAAACAGATATTGGCCAATTAAGGGCGGGTGAGGGGTTGGTTGGTTACTCGGCTGTGTGACCAGTGACGAATTGAAGAATAGAAGAGTGACAGTTGAAGAATTTTTTTATTAGGAAAAAAAATTAAAAATGGCGTCAAAAAAGTCACCGACGACCAAAATTTTATTAACATTTTTTAGTCCAAATAATATCAGGAATCACTAAATAAAGTAAGTCAAGTACATACCTTAACACCCTGTATATTTAGTAAGTAATGTTAGAAAGTCGTTCTGGAACGTAAAAAAAGATACTTAGATACTTAAGTAAGTTATCAAAAGAAAGCTCTGGAAACTTTCGTCATTATGTAGTCATCTTACTAAGAAAATAACTTCTTTCTTCCTTATCTATTGGAGAAATAAACAAGGAAGATAGGACCATTAGGGATGTAGGTTGTAGGTAGGTAGGTAGCAGTTGTTGTGTATTTAAAATTCTGACTAAAGTGGCCTTCAAAAAGTGTCACGTCTGTAATATTTCCGGTAAAGGACTTTCACTTTGTAATTTACGACTGACCCATTATTGGAGAAATATGTACAAAATGTAACGGCACCTAGCACCTACCCTGAAGGCCGACTACCCCTTTTCTGGGTAGAATAATTTATTATTCTAAAACCTTGTTTACAACACGACTCAACCATCACGCTTATTTATTTATGTACTAGACAACGCCACTTGCGACAGCTGCTACGGAGACATCCTCGAAAAATCCCTTCATCGCTTAGTTGAACTAATTGGAAAATTAAGAATATATATATATATATATATTTTTTTTTTAATTAGTCAAAAAAGATACATAAATTAGTCAAATTACAAATATATTTTATACAGTAATTAATTACATAATAGATTTTATTTTTAAAAGAAAGAGAAACATTCCCGGGTTACGAATAACCCGAGAATATTTGAAATTCTCCTACTACCACCACAGTAAGCCGAAAATCTTGCTTGAGTCGTGATGGAGGACTTAGCCAGCCGAGGAATCGAACACGGAACGCCTAGGCGACCCAAACGCGATGCTCACTCTACCGTTGACCGGTCAAAAAGTACAATAGACGAAAAAGTAAAAGTAGATACCCCCATAAATAAGCAGAGCTGGTGTGTATCGCGGGGGGGGGGGGTGTTATTAGGTATATTCGTTTTATTTGACATGATTCAGTTCAAGTTTTTAGTATACTTTTAAGGTGAGTTTTAAATTCTTTTATATTAGTATTTATGTTTCTATTTTTTTCTGGTAATGAATTAAAAAATTTAACTACGAGATATTTATGATTTAACTGTCCTATTGTTTTTTTTTTAATATTTTGGAGTAGGAATATTGAAAATTATCTTTATTAATTTGTAATGTTGCATGGTAGAAGTATAATGCACTTAATTTTCTGACGAATATGAATAGTTTTTTTTTTATTGTTTTTATTATTAGTTTTTGTGATATGTAAATTGTTGGGTTTGATTTGTGTATGTACCGCCCCATCCTATAATGCCATATATGTATTCCAAGTTCAGAACTGAGATGCCACCAAGTTTTGTAGGGACCAGGAAATCTATCAATCATTGGCCCCTCATGTGGTTAACACTTATAGAATTGCGATATTTGACACCAAAAATAGTGACTCCTTCCTTCTACATGAGGTTTCCTCAAGATTAAGGTTTATTCCTTCCTTTTTTCAAAACAATCCTCCACACAGCATCAGAAAATTGATATAACTGGTGGAGTTAGCGTAAACAAAATTGCAAACTACAGATATAAAATGAGTAGGTGATCTCAGCGTAACAGAAGAGATTGAAACTTTGAAAGGGTAAACTATCAGACAAACCGCCCAAAACTACCAAATCAATATTCAACTCATTATGAGAGAGAAAGAGGCTTTTTGGCACCGAGGCGAGTATGCCAAAATAACAAAACGACGGCCCAATAATTTTGCTATGAAATTTTTTTTGTTTTTGTTTTATGCATCTATGTTTAGATCGCAGAAGTACTTTCCTTAGAACATTAATGCGAACTAGTATGCACCAAACAGGTATGTAGGTACTTAAGGCGATCCACTAGTACAGGAAAAAATCGAAATCGGAATTCACGCCCTTTTATGGGAGGAGTTTAAAAATACTTAAAAAAACGCTTTTGGAAAGGTTGGAAAAGATATTTGAGATTTTTTTTTTACATGTTGATTTCGTAAAGGCCTGTATTCCTTTTTTATGCATTGTTTATTGTAATAAAACGGAATTTTTAAATTGATTTCACGAAAATAAGCGGAGCGGAGCATAACACGACTTCTCTCCGCTCCGTTCGGAAGAGTAATGATAATGACGGAAAAATGGGGCGGCTGCCAGTCGTTCTTCGGTGGACGGTATAAGGTTCACTTTGATATAACAAATTCGTCGACTGCCGTATTGTCGCCGTGATGTCAAAAATACCAACGCGAAAATGCATATTATATTTTATTTTGTGAGGTTCGGGCGTAAATATAATTTTTTTTCGCGATAATTATATAAAAAACTAAATTTGCCACATTATGCAATAAAACAATATCCGAAAAAGTGTTTATAAGTAGGAGAGTTTTCAGTTAAAAATGTTTTTTATAGACCTAATACTTTATTTTTTTCTAAGCTTATTAAAAGACTTATTAAAAAAATGACCGATATTTTTAAGGGGCAAGGTATGTTCTACACGCAGTATTTAATTGAAGCATCTATAATACTTCTAAGCGGTCAAATTTTCAAAACTAAAACATACGATTTTGTATGATTTTGCATTATTTAGTATGGCTTCATCTTAAACGTAAAAGCTTTGATGAATGAAAAAGGTTCGTGATTTGAGCAAAAAAGTAAAGATATCAAATATCACAAGATGGGATCTGTTGCCGACTAAATGTGGCAAAGTAGGCACTCATTTTGTTTTATAGGCTTTAGTAAGTAAGTAGGTAATGCGTATTCCACCGTCGCTACGGTGGATATTTTCCGCTAAGTTCGCTTCATCTGCCAGTGTGGGTCATAAAATGTAGAGTTTATTATTGTTGTTCCTCCAGCGACATTTATTTATATCGCTTTTGAAGTGAGAGGACGTCGCGGTGGCCAGAGACGCCGCCGCCAGAGGCGTCGTTTTTGCTCCGGCGTCGAGTGGGGTGAGCATGAGTTGAGAAATACATCTGGGTCACATTTATCAAATCCTACTTTAGCAAACTTATTTAAATTATGTATATTATTATATACGCACCATATATGAATAAATTCTGTAATACAAAATTTTTGATTTGACGTTACGTTTTTCAGTAAATCGAGTTCGATGTTGGAATTTTTTAGGTCAAATTTGAAAAAATATCAGTCGCTACAGGGTTTCTATTTGGTTCACGGCGAGTTCATCGAAAATCAATTCATCGAAAGCAAATTCATCAAAAACGAGTTAATCGAAAACGAGTTCATTGAAAACCAATTCATCGAAAACCAATTTTTCGAAAACCAATTCATCGAATGATCAATTTAGCGAATCTTTGAGAGAAATGCCGAGCGGATCGGGAAGTTAAAAAAGCATTGGTCAATAAAAGTTGCCAATAAATTTATATATAAAAAAAAATGATAATAAAACTTTGGACAAGGAAACTAATTTACATAAAAGATTAACTATTAAAATGGTTTTTATAAACAAATATAAATGTGTTAACTATAAAACTAGGCTCTTAGCAAGTAAGATCGTACCTCGCAATAAGGATTTTTAGTGGGTACGTCTTTTTGTATGGAAAAAAAATTTTGGAATTTCGGAAAAAGTTGTTAATCTTTTTTACTTCTACCATCATGTAGAATCACCTCCCGAAGTTAATGCACTTAACCCCTGGACACCCTTTATATAAGGCTTCTAGCATCTTAGCACATAATATGAGACTCCTCAGGCTGAGATGGGCTGGGCAATGCAGAGAATGCCGGATACACGCGTCCCAAAAAGAATTTTGACTGGACACCCATCAGGCGGAAAGAGAAAAGTGGGAAGACCCAGACTGAGGTGGGAAGACGATGTAAGAGGGGACGCAGCATAGCATCTTCAGGTACCAAACTGGAAGTAAGCCGCTGAGGACAGGAGGAGTTGGAGGCGACTGTTGCAGAAGGCCAAAGCTCGATATGGGCTCTAGCGCCATCGAAGAAGAAGAAGCTCTACGAGGTACTTTAAAGTTGATTGGTTGCAAGAATACACAACAGTCTATCTAAAAAAAAGTTACATAAGACAGTTATTTTTTTTCTATTTAGAAAAATTATGAGGACTATCATTTAATATGTCCGGAATCTTGCCACTACCATAGTGGTTGTTACGTAGTCGACACAATCGCACAAGAGGTTGGGAGAAGGTTAAGTTGATTCTACAATGTTATACTGTTATGTCGTTTTATAACTTTGTACAATGCCCTTCAGATTTTTGCCTCCTTTCAAAAATTAACAAAATATTATTATTAAAGGATCCGCGGGGAATAAAAACACGGCCACCCCACACATTAAAAACGATGACGGGTAGATTATATTCGCATTTACCCAGAAGAGGTATTTCCTCCCGGCTCTGCGGCTCTCAGACGTGCATTAGATTCAATTTGGACCATCATCCCAGCAAACTGTATACTTTTACCTCCATTGCTTAATGCTTACCGAAGGTTGTGTTTCTCTCTTATTCCTCGATCGGAATATTCACAAGAAACGAGAATATTTGCAAGAAACGAGAATATTCGCTGGAAAACTATTTATTTAAATCTAAAGTAAATCGGTTCATCTTACTATAAAACAAAACAGTTATTCATGATATAACTCCACCAAGAAAGCTACGACGCCACGAGGGAAAAGTTTTCTTACAGGGCTAATATCAACTTTGTGGATGCTGTGTTGAAAGGAAGATATTTGCCTGGGTCGTGAAGAGACCTATGTTGTAGGAAGGAGAAAACACATTCGCCGGCAAATCATTCTACAGCCGAACTGTTCAATACAAGGAGTCGTCAAGGGGCGAGGCATGTTGTGTTCGCGTTTCGCATGTTTCCCGACTGTACACGGGTGCCGAAGGTATTAATGACGTCAGTTCCTCTTCCATTTAAAGACCGGTAGAACTAGGAGAGCATTCCCACTCGACGTCTGTGCTCTAAATACTGCAATCCGTTTGAGGGAGTTAATGATTGCACTGTTGATGTGATATTTCCGAAACAAATAGCGCTATAAAAAATTGCCAAGCATTAAAAGCAATTGGAACAATTAAAAGGATGGCAAGGAACATGTTTTTAAATGATGCGCAAAAAAGACCACTATCTACGAAATGAGAATTTAATTCGATAGTTGATAAAGGCCGAACAATTTTAACAAAAAAATTGTGCAAATCTTGTACGGAACAATGGTACAAAATAATAAAACTATATCAATTAGTAATATTCACAATGTAATAACACGTTCTTAATCAAAATGATTAGACACGATCATGAAATGATGAGACAATTACTTAAAAATATTTTAGCAGCAAGTTCTTCATCAGAATGATCAGACATGGGAGGAATCATGAGACAAATCCTCACAAATATTTTAGCAGCAGGTTAATCATCAAAACGATCAGCATGAGAGGTATCATGAGACAATTTCTCACGAATATTTTAGACTAGTGTTTTTATGAATTCAAATTGAATTGGCAATTTATTAACCTGGATTGAAAGCTATCTTACTAAAAGACAACAAATTGTTAGAATAAAATCCTCTTTGTCCGAAAAAATTTATGCAACAAGTGGAGTTCCACAGGGTTCACACCTTGGCCCAGTCTTATTTATCTTGTTTATAAATGATCTAACAAAAGTATTTCATGATGTATTTTTCTTACTTTTTGCTGATGATTTCAAAATGTTTAGAATTATTAAAAATATTTACCATTGCAACATTCTTCAAGATAATATCAACAAATTGTTGATTTGGTGTAATGAAAATAGACTCTACTTAAATATCTCAAAATGTCAAGTAGTAAGATTTTCTCGAATAAAAAATCCAGTGATCTTTAATTACAACATTGATAACAATACTCTTGAGACATTAACACAAATTAAAGACTTAGGCATCACTTTTCAATCAAATCTTTCATTTGTTAACCACATAACAGAAATTTCTAATAAGGGCTTAAAAATGTTGGGATTTATAACTAGGCTAACTAGAAATTTAAAAAATATAAAGTGTATTAAACTGTTATATTTTGCATTTGTTAGAAGTCAACTTGAGTACAATTCTCCCGTCTGGAACCCATATTATAATACACATGTACAAGCTGTTGAAAGAATACAAAATAAATTCTTACGTTTTCTAAATTTTAAAATGGGTATTCCAGCAATTATGTTGAACTACAACACTATTTTAAATGATATGAATATGCTCAAATTATCAGACAGAAGAATTTTCACAGACTTGGTATTTCTTTATAAAATTCTAAATGATTTAGTTGATAGTCCATTATTACTTGAATTAATAAGCTTCCGGATTCCTCTACGTAATACTAGAAGTCAGGATTTATTTCAGTGCAGAAATTCTGGAACTAACTACCATATGTATTCCTCTTTGCCCAGAATACTAATGGAGGGAAATAATTTTACCAAGTCTGTGGACATCTTCAATTTATCTTTAGACAAATACAAAATGCTGTTACTGAGGCAGTTCAGTTATGTAAAATAAATACTGTATATTTCTTAGTAAAAGAAATATATACCTTTTATATTTATTGGTAAAAGAAATATATAGTATTTATATTTTATTTATTCAAGTGTAATTTTTAAATTGTATATGTAAAAGCCCCGAAAAAGGGCGTAAATAAATAAATAAATAAATAAATAAAAAACCAAACTAAAAATGAACAAAAAAAGGAAAACATATTTTCACACATTGCCGAACAAGTTAATGCTGTGACTTATAAAACATGTGAATTTCAAACGTCAAATCAAAGGTTGTATTTTAAGATTAACGATTTTTTTTAATAAAGTATTGTTCTATCAGCTAAACCCAAATATAAAATTAGTTTTCATGTGAAACGGTGACCGGAAAACTCAACAATATACAACTTCATCACTCCTTTGAAGTCATTAAAAGTGATAGAAAAAAACACGGTTAAATAGGTACCTATTATTATTATTACGGGTTATTTTTTTTGTTCATCACTTTTAATGTTTTTTCAAAGGGGTGTTGAAATGCCACTTTGTTGCGTTGAGTCGAGACCCCAGATGGTTGACTCAAAATTAAGTTCGCAGTACAAGTCAACTTGGAATGCCTATAAATAATACCAAAACTGCGCGTGTGATATTTCAATTTTGGCGTAATTTATTTATATGCCGACACCGGGGGCCACATTTCAGCTTTATATTCGGTAGTTTGCTAATTAGGAAAATATTACATTCAGGTTACAGTAACGCGGTCGAGTCCTTACCTAAATCAAATAATGCCGGAAATGAGACCCAAACTATTTAATAAATTATGGTTATGATTTACAACAAATATATTAAGCATGATGTACGAATTAATTAGTTCGGGAATGTAAGCATAAAGCTTTATTTGGATGGCGCCAGGCTTCTTAGTTATAAACACATAATTTATCAATGTAATATTAATCATGGGATAATATGAAATCGTTTAGATGTATTATTTATATTAAAAATACTAATAAATCTCAACGAACGAGACAGTAAAGCGCGTTCTAATCCCGCAACAAAATATCTACGACAAAATATTCTACGGACAAAACATCCCCCAACAAAATATCTACTAAAACGTAACCTAACCTAACTTTACAGAATGTCTGTATTATTTTTGTTCCGTTTTACTATTTTTGAACAATAATTTATTGTCTTTGTAGGATTTTTTTTTTGTCCCATTTTTTGTTACGTTAGGTTAGGTTAGGTTTTAGTAGATATTTTTGGGGGATGTTTTGTCCGTAAGATATTTTGTCGGGGGTATTTTGTCACGGTATGAAAAGTCGCGGAACCGAACAAGACACCTAAAAGTAAATAAAGATATAACAATCATAACTGGGAATCGAATCCAGGAGTAGGGTACGAATAAATTCGTTAAACTTAGGAATCATTAGAAAAGAAATATGAGAATGAAAAAGAAAACTTTAAAAAATTAGATCCCAATGGCTTAGTTAAGGTGTAAAAGTACAGGTTCCGATAAGAGAGAACTTCTGATTTATTGTTTTATTTAATCATATTTAATAATAAAAAAAATAAATATCATTCGAATGATAGGAAAACGCTACAAGTACAAAAATTATAAAATAAATAGGTATTTTTAAAATATCGACCAACGCGGGCACCCGCCTAAAGTAGAGTCCAGGCAGTCCAGGGGCTTTTGAGAATAATTAGTCTAATTTGAGAAATTCGCCGTGGAGGAGGTTGTCGCATCCTGTCTGACCAGAAATAAGTCATTCAAAATAGGAAAAGACGAACGAATGCGCAATAAACTTTGTTATGGTGATTCTCCAATCTCTACCACCAATAACATATGGTGTCCATATAATATCATAATAATCAATACTTAGAAAGTTCTCACACATATTTTGTACCTCTTTCGTTTTCGGTAATCCAGCGAATCCTAGGACGCAGTTCATCGTAAAATTGGCAGTTTTTCATATCATGTAAAACTTTGAAATAATATCTGACAAACGAATAATTTTTTAGATAAGACAATTGTATCGCATTCTGATCAGCATTGACAATGGTGAAGCTAAATTAAAAAAAAATAGGGTGCCGCCTATTCTATTGCTATCTCTTTCATTATTTTTTTTTAAATTTCTTATATATATATGTATCTGTATGTAATTATCTTTAGTTAATATAATAGCCCTAATGAAGCTTGAGCTAAGCGAAACCTGGTTGGCTGTTAAATAATTATTAATTCAAATAAAGTGGTGTTTTACAAAGTGTGTTTTTTCATTTAATATATAATGTCACACCACAAAGTATTTGCTTCCTTCGATAAAAAAAATATATATTTAGATAAGTACCTACTTATACCCAAATGGAGGAAAATTAATCGATTTATTTTCGAAAGATTTTTGAGGGATAAGGCTTACGACTAGCAATCCGAAGGTTGTGGGTTCAATTCCCGGCGAAAATAAATCCTGTTTTGATTTATTTGCGTTATTTCACAATTAACTCATTTAACATAAAATTGCATGTTTGGAAGATGCTCTAAGAAACGTTCTGGTGTAAGGCCATCAATTAAAACGTTGCTTGAAATAGCCATATTTGTTCTAAATAGCCAGGTACTTCTCCGCCTTTCTCTCCCCCTTCTCCTTCCCATCCAGTCTCACAACATACCCCAATTGGGGATGCCGTAGTCTCACTGGCTCCAGACGGCAGCAGATAGGACTCTTGTGCGGTATTCACATAAAAAAATGTGTATGAATAAATCTATATCTAGAAAACTGTGAATAGAACTCGTTCGACATTTCCCCATAAGCGTATACGAGTTCAGCCTCTCGCAATTCAAGAATATAGTTCCTACTGTAACTGACTGCGTGTCAACTTAACCTTAAGAGCTTGAAGAATATATTATTTATTATGTACCAATAAAACGCGATGATCAACAAGTATGAAAAATATGCCACACCACTGGACTAAGGACTGGATCACTGATCTGAAGCATTGTGATTTCATAAACGCACGTTATTATTTGCTGTTGTTTATGTATAATGCGCCACAAAGTAATACGGTGCCTGCGGCGCAAATTCAGTCGTTAAAGTGTTCTCCATTGCATGTTAGCAAATTGTAAATAATAACACACACACGCTAAACTTTCAACGTTGCAAATTGCAAAATAAAGCGGCGTGCAGCCGGCACCGTCCAGCCGGAACAGTTGGGCCCGGCCGTTTAGCTGGCAGCTCTCATGGTGCTGTGTTCAGCTGATAAATAAATAAGTCATTGTTTATTTATCAACTGCAGAGTGTTCGATTACTACCGATAGTTGTTAGGGATGAGAGAATTGGGCCGCGGAAGTATTCGCAAATGGGATTCTCGGCAGGCGAAACTAAACAGAAAGAGGTCATATCACTATTTTCAATCACTAATGAACTATCAAACTTAAAATAATTTTAAGTTTATAACATTAGGTGTGTGCAATTAATACAGATATTATTATATTACCAGAATTATATGGTTGCGCTACTTTTGGATTGTTCGGACTCTGCAAACGTATTCGAGCTTTTTTGTGAATTTTGGAGTAATAAGGAAACTTTTCAAGAATCAAGTGGCCAATCATGATGATGATGGTATCTTTAATGTATATAAATGATTATGCTAGCTACCCTGTGTATGCAGGATACGACCATTGGGCATCGAACCTCAAATATTGCCCTAATTTAGGTACTTGTTTCCTTTAGTCTGAACGTCATTCGACCGTGAATGTTCCTATCGTTACGTGCGCCATTCACCTCAATTAAAATAATAATATATTTTGACAAGAAAACAATAACTTATTCCACAAGTTTGTTTTTGATCGTACAGGTTTCACCTTCGTTTTGATAGGGAAAAAGTTTGGAGGGGTGGGTAGGAATCTGGGGGTCAGTGTATGCAGGAGAAACGGACGTATGAATTCAACCCGCCCACTTCGGTGCAAGGCGAAGTTGCGAGATAGTCCTGCTGGAGAGATCAAAAGCTCTCCCTCAACTAGTCTCTCCCGATCCAGCCTGTCACGCAGGTGAGTAGACGCATCCGCCGCCAAGATCCAAAAAACCCGGACACCACTGCTAAGTCGCCAAATGTAGCGAACCACTTGGTGGCATATGTGTTGGGGTGCAGAAGTCAATCTGAATCAGATCCAGGTGTAAACAAGCCGACAAACATGTTAACCAGACTACAAGGTAACCGGGCGATCAGTTGTGATCGCGTGCCGCACGACAGCCGGGAAGCCAAATCAGCCAACCATTTGACGTTCGAACCGGGCATCCATTGAACCAGCGCATCGTATCGCGCGGTCCGCCAGACATTTGGCAGAATGCGGTGCACTGAAATCGCCCAGGAATATTGGTCAATCCGACATATAACTGCATTTAGATCATCGCAATGCTCGCGTATGCAGCTGTTATGCGTTTATTATGAAACAAAATATTATACTAGTTTATTTATATGCTTAATACAAGCAGACTCTATTTTGGTAAGGAATAAAATACAAAATACAATGAACTAATTTAATAAGATAACTATAGGCGTAGAACATTTTTGCAGATGGGGTTTAATAAACAGTGTTAGATGAATTTTAATATGATATGTAGAGGAAATACTTTCAGAAGTTCTTTGAATGACACGCATTCAGAACTTCATTAAAATAAAATTAAATCATTATTGAAAATAGTTAACTAACTTCAAACAGAAAACCATTTGGTGATGGTCTCCCACCAGAACGATACTGAGCATGTCTTCCACTGTACCTTTGTGACAGTTTTACTTTAAATTTGTGATGAGTAAGAGACCTGAAAATTTCACGTTATTTTTCGTCGAAATTCGTGTTATTTTTGTACGAGCATGTCTTCCCACCGTCCACTGTACATTTGTGACAATTTTACTTTAAATTTGTGATGAATCTGAAAATTTCACGTTAGTTTTTGGCGAAATTCGCGTTATTTTTTGGGAAATGCGGTGACAACAAAGGTGATGATATGCTAACTTTTCGGTATTTTGCAGCAAAAAAATGGCGGAAAAAAGTTAATTTTTTCCGCCATTGTAAAATTTTTGTTGTGCAGTTAGCTGCATCCTATTTTATGTCTAATCAAGCATGTAAAACCTATAGAATTTCGCGTAAAAAAATGCGTTATCGTAAACGCGAATTTTTAAGTCTCTACGTCGTGCGTCATAGGTCTCTACGGTGAAACGTCACAAGAGTCGAAGAGTCCCATCTGTCCAGAGCCAGAAATCTTGAGGAGTGTCGTGGGGTTGAAGTAGTTGGGGAGGGGGAGGAGTTGGTTAACAGAAGAATACCAAACATAGAAACCTAAATCAACACATTTCAAGTGCACTGCGGAACGCGATGCAAATAACAATAATATTTGTAAGGCTGCTTAGATGGTATCTCTTCGGATTCAGTTACTGTGTTTTTGAATGCGTGAGAAGTATACTAATGAGACGAGAAAGGAGAACAGCTTCCTAAAGGAAGTGAGGTGTTTCCCACTCCAAGCAAGGTGTCCATCAATATTCCTAGGGTATGACAGGATGTATGATACATGATGCACTGCTATAAAGACGATGGACAGAGTCGGTTACATTAAACAAACGAAAACCCCAGGATTATAAAAACATACAGGAAAATCGATAACACTCAAATAATTTTTAAATGTTTTCGCTTTATCAAAATTCTAGCCTTATAAATACCTAAAATCTATCCTTAGAGAAGGATATAGTGAAGGATTACTTGATTAGGTACATGAAATCAATAATACAGTTCAATTACAGTAACTCATTTGTTTTTGTTAAAACCAATTTTGTTACCATTTTTCATACATTTCTAAATAGAGTTTTGATGTGACTTGTAAAACACTGCGAGATTGTCACTTTAGCTAGTAAGTGGCGAAGGTTAATCCTTACAAATAAATTCCCTGCGCGAAACATGCGCTAAGACGCGCTGGTGACGCCTGGTATTTATTTTAACATACTGGTAACGATCGCTGAGTTGGATTTGCGAAAGCGGCCGTTAGTACCAAATAAAAGCTGCCCAAACGTCGAATGTTTATTAGTTACAATAAATCAAGTTGATGTATGCTTAGCATTAAGAAAGCTAAAAATATGTTTGGTTTGAAGTATGAAATAATACGTTGTTTCAGAAAGCTGTTTCCGTGCCTGAAACCGGACCCCATCTTCCACTATCAGGATCAGGAGCCCAGGAGCTGGTTAGATAAACAATACACCGTTAGAGCTTATGATAAGAAACTACTTGTAAATGAATGGCCGGATGTTTGCTACATGAAATCTGTCACGAGTAAAGGAAGATGGCTTTGGCAGGGCAATCAACCCTGGAGGGAATGCAAACATAATTACAAATGTTAATTATGTATCCATCTATTTATTTATGTGATGCGCGAGTATCAGGGCCTGCAAAATATTAAGTTCATGATGCAGATTAGACATAGGAACAGAAATCTCAACTATACAAATACATATCAATGCAAGAAACAATTCTTCCATGTCCAATGAGAAAATTTGATGGTTTAGGTAATTCTATACTCCAGAAGGATGTTGTAAAATATTCGTGAATTTAATTGTATAATTCGTGGAAATGTAAAAGTGTTACAAGTGGAAAGAATCGTTCATAATAATATTACAATGTTCCACCTAGAATTAACAGTTTCAAAAATAGATTCTCCGAGATAGGCACAAAGTACGAAAATACAATGCGAATGAGGTGGAGTTAGCAGAAAGCATTATTTAAATTTACTTGTAGACGTCATAAATTAAAATGATAGGTAAAATCCATATAATTTATAATTGCAGCCACACCCTTCATTACTTCATATTATGTTATCTAATCTCTCACTGCACCCACCGAATAATTATAAAATGATTAAATCATTATCGTAACGTCATCAACTTTGACAAAATTTATAGCCGGTGACAAAAATAGTCCTACAGTGATTGATCAAGGTGAATGAGCTGGCGAGATAACAATATCAATAATGAAGATAAGGGGGCAAAATGGTCCTTTTCCAACTAAAGGGCAATGACTTCTCATGAAGATGATACATGTGTGCATTTATACAGTGGAACAAATCAGCATAGACCTTACGCACATCATGTGGAAACAGCAAATGCGACGCACGTGACTAACATCGGCAGAACCGATTTGTCTCTGACCATATTATGAAAAGGAGCTCTTGTACGCACTCATGTAAATGAATTAGACGAAGAGCAGAAACTTTGCACAATCCAAGATGAAAATGGGAAGGTTCATAGCTGCAAAAGCGCATTGCAAATCCTTAGCACGTTGTTTTAGATAGGTACTATGACGAGCAACGAATTCATTTTCTCTCACGAATTTTAGCATGCCGACAGCAACAGCTTATAACCAGAAGGCAACAACAAGCTTCCCAGGGCCGGTTTTTGGACCTTCTCTGACATGCACAGGATCATAGGATAATATCAACTCTTCGTTCAAGATTTATTTACATTTCTTTACATCAGAACTGGACACAAGAACATAGAAAAGCGGGGTATATCAGAATAATCAGTTTTCTGAATAAAGCCAACTTCTTACAACATGAACACGTCATATTTTTTAAAATTGTACCAATTCACCAACCGTGACAATTTGCTACTTAAAAATTGTTAAATAACAACAACAATATTATGCCGACAACGTAAGTGACCGCATACAATCTATCACACATTGAAATAAAATAGGAATATGTAGTTCATTAGTCAATGCTTCAAGCAAATTAGATAAACCGCAAGAGCTTTGTCGAAATTCAAAATAATGTACTGTCATTTTTTACGTGTTATCCGCACCAGTAATGTATGTGACTACACAGTGAACCAGTTTCTTACTTGATTTATCGAGAGTAAAATACAGTTGTTATAAGGTTCGTAGAAATAAGTAAAATCGATTTGTACACAAGTTTGCAGTTATGAAAGTTCTAGTAAACAAGAACCGAGCCAATATTGTAATATTATTTATAGAATGTACAATGAGTTAGTTGGTCTTTGGGTCGAAGGTCAAACCAACGCGACGATACGGTGGGGAGGAAATATGAACACCAGATGGCGAGCTTTAACACAATCGAAAGTTTGGTTACATAATTCAAGCAAAACACGAAAATATAAAAATAAGGAAGGAGCAACAATAAGCTATGATTCTAATGAAAGAACTAGTCTAGAAATACCTACAAGGGTTCTTTTTAAAACTAAGACAGTGATTATCGCGTTTGACAGGTCATTGTTTTTCCCGATAAAACAATGGAAATTATAGCCTGCCAGTCACAGCACATACTTCTATACCCTTTGAGTGCATTCAGTCTTAAATTACGAAATAATGTTGTAATTACGATGGATATAAGAATTAACCAGATTACGTCAAGTGTGAGTTGGAACATGTTATGCTGGCGTATACCAATAACAATGAGCCATGACGAATATAAAGTAAAACGCGATTAAAAACTTAGTCATGCGTACATTCAGGATGCACTATTGTGAAATAATGATATCACGTACTAAGGATGAGGAGGTATAAAGCAATCATCATTATAACTGTAAATACAAACTAAACTACTGTAAATCAAACCAAATATTCGTAGGGTTTAATGGATATCTGAGATTTAGATTCACGCGTTGTAAACATTGCGTTAATTATAAACAATGATTTACATAAATTTGTTTGATTAATTGATTGCTTGCACGCTATTGCATAAGGCCTTATCAGGGATTTCGATAAGCAATTATTGCACTCGGGCAAAGGCATAATGAGATAAAGCAGCTTGTCAAAATGCTATATTTCATTGGAACTAGTGATAGGAAATACAAGTATTCCAGACTATTTGATGTAATTTAAAATAAGTGAAAGTAAGAATGCGACAGATAACTTAACCTTAAAACCTGGCAGAGGTCGTATCCACGTCATTTCGTTAGAAATCTAAAAATAATGCCGGACACGAACTTTTATACTTTATAAATAAAATATTATATTATTTTTAGGGTAAAATTACTAACGAATGAGTATGTAATTAATGTTAAATGTCTACCACATCCTTCTGTCTGCTGCTATAATTTTATTACCGCATAGTGGGCGTTTCATGAAATATTTTTTTAAATATTTTCATATACTTTTTGCTTGTTTTTCTAACAACTGGCAATATCATAATAATTCTACAATTCGAAAGAAACGTACTTTCGCGAACGTCTAGGTCTAGACCTAGACAAATATGAATAAAAACATTCGAAATTGTAGTATCTTCTGTCATTTCCGTTTTAATACAAGACGCGTGAGAAGGAAGATTTTTATGAACGGTTTTTAGGACGATCGTCGATGTGCAAACGATCGAGCATAGGTGTTAAGGCCTGATAAGGAACTTGTCAAAATGGAAGGTTTCATTTGAACTACAGCGTACAATTGCATTGAAGGGAAAGTAACGATGCCCCAGATAACCGATACTAAAGGTGCATGGATTAAGGACTATAAATTATTTACATTTTGCACATTGGTATCAAAAGGCACTTCGCTACCAAATCAATCATCACGGCCCTGATGTAATTAAACATGGTGAAATTACTCACCGAGTATTCAAATTAGCAATGGCAACATTGAAGCGCTTGGCGATTATGGATTTATGTGCGAATTACGCGGGAGGCCACAGCCGTATCGAAAAGTGATCAATTGTGATAGGGGCGACAAATAAAAACAATAGTAGGTACTGCAACACAGATACGGCAAACACACTAAACGGTAATTGTAATAGACCTAATGGACGCTTTTATAATTTCCGTGAGGATTAACGGTCACGGTACCGTGACGGCAAAAAAAGTATAAACATACGTTCATTATCGTTATAATGCTGCAGCTCTTTCTTTCGCATTAAATAATGGTGAGACAAAAGAAGAGATACCCACTGGAGCGCTCTTTGACACAATATGGCACCATTTAAAATATCTCGGATTGCTTTCCTGCCAGTTTTAGGCAAATTTTCCCGAGAAAATTAAGTTAAATTTTGTTTTTTCAATTTTTCCATATTAAAATTCGGAGGTAACTAACTAACTAACTAACTAACCATCACGCCGTTTCCCCGCAGGGGTAGGCAGAGAGGACGGACCGCCACACAACTCGATCTTGGCACACACTCTTTGCCTCGTTCACATTCATACATCGTCTCATACATGCTCTTCTATTATTCCGACTCTTCACATGGCCCGACTCAAGTATCTGATTCACTTGGTCGTGCCATGTCTTCCTCGGGCGTCCCCGACTTCTTCTACCATTCACATTTGCATCATATATTCTCCTTACACTCCTTTCCTCGTTCATTCGCTCTACATGCCCAAACCATCGGAGAGTCCCTTTCTTAATCTTACACATCACGCTTACATCAGCCTTGCATTCTTTGCGGATATCCACGTTTCTCTCACGATCGAACATGGTTTTACCACACATTCGCCTCAGGGATCTCATTTCTACAGCATTCAGTCTGCTTTCATCCTTCCTCTGCCAGTTCCATGCCTCACTGCCATACATCAGGGTAGGTACCAGCACTCCATTATGGACGGCTAGTTTCGCGTCTTTGGACAGTTTTTTATTACCGCCAACGGCATTCAGTCCTCCATTAATGGAGTTACCGGCATTCACCCTTCTTTCAATATCTCTATCAGCCTTCCCATCTTTCGTAAACAAACTACCCAGATACACAAACTCATCCACCTGCTCCAAGTATTCATCATTCACAACTATATTGCATACTGTTTTCGTACTCTCTCTTTCAAACACCATGACTTTAGACTTACTTTCGGAGGTATGATTTTTTTAATGTCGGCGGAAAATATTCAAAATGATCACCAAAAAATCACGTGCAATCCGAGGAAAAAGCTTTGATTATATAATGTCTAGATAGAGCGCTTGGGCGACGAAACGCCAAAAAAAATATCAGCCAACTGTTGGCTCATAAGCTCGTCCTGTCCGCTCAGTGGCGACACTATCGTTGTGCGGTAAACACGTGCTGTGTGACATTTGAAAATGACGATTTGCGCTATAACAGTGTGCAGGAATTACAAAGGACGATTGAAAACAACTAAAAACGTTACCTTTCATCGGTAAAATACCTTTAAATAACCATTTAGTTAAAGAAACAATTCAGTTTTAATGGTGTAATTTGGTTTGACAGTTTGGTCTTAGGACAACGCCATGTTTACAGGGTTGCCTGTTCTTCAAATTAAATTTTCCCATGAGTGCGTTGTTAATTTTAAAATAGGTTTTTAATAATTACCCAAAAGTACAGTATATATAATATAATAAATGTGAATGTTTGTCTTTGTGTTTAAGCGTTTGTAAATTATTATAAGCAATAATTATCAGCCTGAAACACTCATCTACATTGAAAAAATCTTCCGAGAAAAGATAATTGCCGCCAACGGGACTTGAACCCGTGTCCTTCTGACTGCCGGTCAGGTGCTCTTGACCACTGAGCTATGGCGGCTTATCTAATACCCGCCAAATAATTCAATATATACTAGTGTTTCATTCAACAGTTACATTCTTATTACATTTTTCCACCTGAAAACAACCAACTTTATTTTTTGTGAGAGAGGTATTGTTAATACTAAATCTCTCGCTAGGTGGCGTTGAGACAAATTATGTCTACATTTTTTGGTGAAATACTTTTACTTAACTTAAAATATTAATTATTATTTTTAATTGATAAACTAACGTTTTTTTAAGAGAAGATTTTTATGCATAGCACAAAGGGTAACAATTATTATAAGCAATAATTATGAGCCTGAAACACTAATCTACATTGAAAAAATCTTCTTGTTTGTAAATTCTTCGCGTTGACACTATATTTAAAAAAGTTATGACTACGAAATTTGTTTATCTATTAGAATTACAAAAAATGTGACTGGTTTGTTTGGTGAAGTATCAAGTAAACTTTTAATTTTATTCGTACATATTTTACAGAATACCTAATGATTCTATATTAAGAAGTAAGTGGATAGAAATAATAAGAAATAGCCACGGAGAGGATGTTTGGCAACCAGCTTAAACAACTGTTATTTGCTTTGATCAAAACCATTGTTTAACTCAATTTTTTTTAAATGTTTTTTTCTTTTTATATAACTAAATTAAACCGTTTCTAATGCTTTTCGTTGTCTTTATTTGTTAAAAATAATTAAATAAAAATAAATCTTTTTTTACAAAAAATATCATTATATGTATGTTGAAAACTATCTTACTTAAATGAATTCAATAAAAGTAAGATAGTTTTCTACATAAATATCATTATATGTTGTAAGAAACTATCTTACAAAAATGAATTCAAAATTAAACAAATATAGATTCCGCAAAATCGAAACATATTTTTTACCCACTTTTATGGGAAATACTCGGGAGCTGGTATCACTCAGCGCGACCGCAGCGCCTGTAAAACTATAGAAGTTACGCATACTAGCGTGCGTATCACACACACTAGTGTTTCAAATCTGGCCTGTTGTTTTTGTGGGAACTACAGCGCAACACTCTATCTAGACATTATATAATCAAAGGGAAAAAGTTAAAAATCACGCGTTCGCTCAAGTGGATACACAAAATACTTTTGTCTGCTTCTTTAAAATACTACTTTTTCCTTTGGAGGAAACAGATATATCTTATTACGCCTCGGCCACGGGATGGGAATTGCGTTTCATTTTCTTTATATGTGTGAGGGAGATGTATGATAATGATTGTATGTTTCCTTTGGGAGGGTGCAGACATACGATCACCGTCTCATTTTCAACTGTTGTTATTTAGTGTGTAGGAAAGAGCTGCAGCATTACATGTTTAAGAACAAAAGCACCATCAGCGCATTGATATTTGATATTTTTGGAATTCACTCACACTTCAATATTGTCGTTGTAACTACATTCCATACTTTCATAATTATCGTCATGGAAAGTATTATTGTAGAGTCTACGGAGACGTTACGGTGTGGTGAATGAGAGAGATGCAAGAAAAAAATGACTTATTTTCCTTTGGAGGAAACAGACCTACGTACATTGTCCATTTCATCTTTTGAAAGAGCTGCAGCATTATTTTGTTAAAGAAAGTTTGTTTTTTATGCCGTCACGGTACCGTTACCGTGGATCGTCACGGTAATTATAAAAGCGTCTAATGGCTCACAACAGATGATAGATTGTGATCAGGGCGACTGTACCTCTGTGCAGCGGGCCTAATTAATGGATAGACCAGATGCTGGTGCCAGGGGAAGGATTAAAGTATCTCTTGCTGTGCGATTTCAAAATCAATGTCAGTGGGTGGAAAAATGGTGCCAATGTTGTCTAATTTTACTCTTATAAAGGACAGAACACTTGGTTAATGATCCTTTGGTTTGAATTGGATTAAAAAAGGACTGGTAAATCAATTGGGAGCTATCAAATAAGGTTTGATTAGATTGCACAAGTTGATAACAGCCCGGTCTCGTCCTAATGGAGGCCATGCCCAGATTTGCGCAGTCACATTGCACGAACAGAAAACAATGCAGAAAAACATAAGAAGATCTAGAAGGAGAAAAAATTGAAAAGAAAATAATGGTAAGTACAGCAATTTATCAAGGCGAAACTTAATGCTAAATCATTATTTTATGTTAATATTTACTACGAATCGGTTTACATCATAGATGCGAAAAAAAAATCCTTTGGATAACTAAAAATTTCCCTACCGGATTGCATTCGTTAGATTTTAAATAAAATTATTGAACACATTATAAAAATCTAAGTGTAAAAAAGTGAGTATAAATGTATATAAGAAACAACTTTTTTTAAATACTATTTTATGGCTAAAATTATCTGTGACAGTTTCCATTGATTGATTTTTTTTCTTTCTTATAAAATTATTCATAAAATAAATAAAAATAACTTTTACTCTTGAAATTATTGTGATCTCTAGACTCAGTTTGCCAAGCGATTTTTATGTATGTTACCCATATATTTGTGGCGATGTAAGGTACACTAAGAATACTCTTTCATACTTTTTAATATTATTTTATACTCATTTTCATTATTTATATTCTTCAATACTATATTATTTAATATTCTTTGTCACTATTTTATATTTTTTTATCATTTTTTATATTATATTGCTTATTTAAAATGTTAATGCACTATGTGTAAAATCGACCACCATAACACGGGCATGTGCCTAGCATGGTGGACGAAAAATTCACAAATTATGTACCCATCAGAGCAATGAATAAAGAAAAGAAAAAATTGGCGTTTGGCTTCTTATTAAGTTTTTAAATGCTCCAAAAAGTAAGTTGTTCATTTAAATCAGGGACGGCTGACTAAGTGTGGGGAGAAAAATTAAAACTCCTGCGGCGGGATATATATTTAATGTTTGAGGCTTCATTCCATGCCTTTTTTTAATGTATTTCTAGGTGTAATGATTGTTATGGCTAGTCCATTAGAAGAAGGATCTTAGGAATTTAATAAAGACTTATCGTGCAGCACTTACTACAAAACAATGATTGCCATTACGAAGTAGAGATCCACGTGATGGGCGATTATTGTTGTACTTTGATGCGTGCTGCGTGTCAGCCATTATTTAAATATTTATGCTGGATACAAGTGTACCAGGAAAAGGGCATTCTATTGTCTACGCTTCCGTTGCTCTAATTGAAGAATAATATTGACTATATGCCTACAATAGTTCCTGTTTGCAAAACAAAATCTACTGTGTCCAGTGCGCACGTACACAAGTAGCGCATAGATAAGGCATGCTCAACCTGCGGCCCAATTGAAGATTTTTGCGGCCAGGAATGAAGTTTTGAGCTTTCTATGTTTTGGATTTTGGTATTCGTACAAAAGAGACTTTGTTCGCGTAAATTTATCACATTTATATTATATTCTGCGAAATTAGAACTTTCTTGTTTTTAGATCTCGGACTCTCGGTGGGGGTTTTGATTTTTTCCTTGAAAAGTGCCCAGCGCATGGCCGACGGCCGCCGTGGTCAAGGGTAAGGCTCTTGAATCACAATCCGAAGGTCTCGGGATCGAATCTCGCGACATTATTTATAAATTTTATTTGATTAATTTGTGTTATTTCACAATTAATTTATTTAAAAATAACGTATAGTATATTTGTGGCTTGAAATTGCTTTAGCAGTGTGAGATCTGAACAGCCAGGTACCTTCCTCTTCCCCATCTCTTTCCCCTCCCCACTACCTTCAGCCTCACAACATAACCCCAATTGGGGAAAGCCACAATCTCACTGGCTCCAGACGGGAGCAGCTGGGACTCTTGTGAGATGTTCACATAAAATAAAAAAATGGCCCCACTTGGAATTTATTCTGCAATCAATTCCAACCAGTATATATTTTCCGCATATTTCTCGGAAGATTGAAAGCTACCGACTTGATTTCAATAAGTTGAGGGTGAGTGCAAAGGACATATTTAGGCGCATGTATAGTCAGTATATATTATGCTTTCTAGCATTGAATAACAGCAATTTTGGGCATCGAATTAACGGTAATATCCCTCCTCCTCTCGAGTGACCCACTTATATGTAGCTCGGTAATATTTTTTTGGCCCACAACGATTTGGGTTGGGATCCCTGGTATAGATAGATTTATCTATCGAATACATTTCCTGCTTTAATCGTACTCTATCATGAACAAGAGCGGATAATTTTCGTAGATTACCGACAACTTTTTTAAAATTTTACAAAAATAGATTAACTTCCTGTCAAAAAAAAACATTCTTGGTTTTATGTTTAATTTTGTAGTGATTTATTTAAAATCTATTCGAGTTAATTATTCAAATAACATACAATGACCTGAATACTAAAACCTTTACTAATAAACGTGTTTTAAAATTTAAACAACTGATAAACAACCATCTACCCTACGATGGTGGTTTAACTTGGAGTAAAACTTGAAATATTTTTATTAGTACGGCCCTTATGGCTACTTTACATACTCTTTTATATTTATTTACAATCCTTTATATTCTTTAATTTTATGTCATTTTATATTATTTTACATTTTATATTATTTCATGTTCTTTTATATTTCATATGCACTGTATATAAAATCGACCACCACAACATGGGAATGTGCCTAGCATGGTGGTCGAAAATCCTTAAATTATGCGATTACAAATTTATGCCCTAAATTCTTTGTATCATTATTCGTAATGCGCATAAATAAGGCAGTGCAAAAAAACATCGATTAATAAAGCAATTAAAAGTAATTCAGTTTCAGAAAGCAGACATGAGCTGCATTCGCCAAATATCTAACCAGCCAAGTACAGCAATTAGTATTCGGGGAGTAGCATTCTATTGTTCCGAGACATCCCATTCATCGTTTCGGCGACAGAGTATCGGCCAGCGAAACTACAAGATATGCAGCATCCTTAGACTTAGTATTTATAAATATTCAGTTGGTCAAATAATCAATTTCATGGCGTTTCCAGGAATCTATTTTCTCCGCAAGAAATGGACCGCACTTAAAACAGCGGGACGCGAGTTAGCCGGCTGAAAATGTTAAATTTAGTGATTCTGTGTACAGTAGACCTCGCGAACAAACAATATGTTTCTATTTATCTCTTATTTAATAAATCAAAACTAAAATTTCGTCTGAAATCATAAGATTTGTAAGAAGGTACTTAAATCATACCTACTTAATTATAAACTGGGAAGACTTCGGTGGCTGGGTCATGTAGAGAGAATGACTGAGCATCAAGCACCAAAGTCCCTTCTGAACTCGAGACCGATAGTGTTTAAGATGGAGCGACAACGTCCTCAAAGATATGTCCACCTTGGAGATTGTAAACTGGAGAGAGCTGGCACTAAACCGTGACGAGTGGAGGAAGACTCTTGAGGAGGCCAAGACCCACCAGGGGTTTAGCCAACAGTGATGATGATGATGACTTAATTATAAACCGTATAATATTTTATGTGACATTTTTTTAAGTGAAAACTTCTATAGCAGCTTTGTTATTTGAAAATCGATGAAACGAAAAATAGCGACACTAAAAAGAGACAAACACATATCGATAGGATTTAGCCTGCGAGAGAATGAGAGAGGACAATCGGTCTCCTCTTGTACAGTGCTTCGTAGGACCCCCACTCTTTTCTACCTACTTTAGTTTTCTGAAGGTTTCACTTCTACCGCGTGTGAATTGCACACTCTTTTTTATTTCAAATAAGGAATCATATAATTTATCCAAGTTAACATCTATATCTCATTGACATTTTTTTAATTTTCACTAGAAAGGTACGTAGGTAGATAACATAATATAGGTATTTAAAAAAATAAAACAAATCATAAAATCCAAATCAACACGATGATTTCACATTTGAAAAAAATAAAATTTTACTGAACCATTAAAACGGCCACCATCTTGAAAAGGAAACGGAACGCACAAACAAATTGACAGCGTAAATTTACGAAATGCAAAGCGGTTCAGTTAAAACAGGACTTCGCTACTACACAGTCAACAACTTAAAGGTACCTAAGTAAATATATGTGAGATTAAATTGAACGAAAAATCCCCAAGACCGGGTGGAGGGTTGTTTCAACAAAAATATTTAAAAAAATTAATTACCTACGTCTTTCAATTAAAACTAAGCAGAGATTATTAGCAACCATTACCGCGTTTCTCCGCAGTGGTAGAAATAGAGAATGGACTGACATCTTGCGTAGGTTTTTATCATTTTAAACTGACAGAATTAATAGTTAATATTATGGAACTGAATTTCAAATTTAAAGAAATATACCCCCAATGAAACGAACTGGCTAAAAATTACTTATTCTTAACCTTTGTCCTTACGAAGGAAGGGTTCTTCTAAAATTAGTTTTTTCAAGAGCGTTACATTTTTTTAAGATCGTGTTTAACTTAATCTGATAAGTTAATTTATAACTAAGAAGTAAGTGATTAGGTAGTGTCCACGAACAATAGAATTGAGATAAAGAGATACTTGCCAACATTTCTCGAATCTTGTGGGAATTTGTGCAGCAAATGTGTAAAGTTGCGTTGCAATGAATCGGGGTTCCTTTTCACTCACATGTCATGGCCAGACAGAGTCTGAATTAAGTTACGGATTAAAAAATTACGCGCTAATCGGGGGCAATCTTTCTGTTTCTTTTAAGTTCATTTCAGTTGGCTGGCTAAGAACAATGGCGGATTGGCGAAAATTTGGAACCAGGCTCTTCCCAAGACCAAGACAGTCCATTCAATCAAACCCAATGGGGCCACTCAAATGTCTGCCGGCGTTTGACTATGTTCCCAAAATATGATTTAGTTGGTACTGTTTATGTGGAAATTGCGAAATTAAAATCAATGCAAAAGACAATATCTTTGGAGCAAAGAAAAATTATTATTGTGCTTGTGATGGTCATAATCGAAATATCCGTAATCGAATAATACTTCGAATTGATCACTCGTAATCGAACAACATAGATTTAGAAAACGTTGAAATATAAAATGATGACAATGATTTTATTTACTAATGTGACTACCGATTAGCAATAGGTCATTGCTAACAACTGGAAATAAGCGATTGATCTATTGTAAAGTTACAACCACGGTACGAGTTTTCGACTATCTTCAAACAAAATATTTCAATTAAAAAAAAAAACGAGTGTGCTTTGGACTTTAGACCATACGACTGAAGTAAAACTTCACTAACTTATAAAAGAAGAGAGAAATAAAATGTGCGCGAAGACTGCTCTCTCTTACTCCTACAGTGTGATACAGACAGTAGGCCTGCACTGTGTCTTAGATATACGTAACGTAACTGGCTATGAGAGAAAGAGAGAAAGAAAATTTGTACTCGCACCTCTCTCTCTTGCCCCTATAGTAATATACGAAACGTAACTCTCTCTCTTTCTATCTTCACTAACTTATATCTCCCTCTCAACTTCCGTTCGCCTCGCCCGATCACACTTTTCGGGACGCTTTCGTCACGCATTCACCAGCTTACTCCCCAAGTCAAGCGTGCGTAAAGAATTTTTACTTCAAAAAGTTGAATTGACAACTGAAGTTTCGCAACACTACCCTGAAGCACGGTGTGTATTATTTTTTCGTATATATTTATATCATTAAAAACTAACCACATAAAAATAGAAAACCGCAATTTGGTGAGATCATAATTCTCCTGTTAAGAAGACTGTTAGAAAAAAGATTACTTAGTTATATTTATGTTTAGTTTAAAGTGGTTACTTTGAGGTAATCTAGTGAGTCTTTAATTCGTATTTTGTTTATTGTTTATCTCGATTACTCATTGATTCGAGAGGATTTGGAAGGATTATCTCGATTATATGCTCATCGCTAATTTGAGCACAGTCAAAGCAAACACAGTCGTGGGTGTGAAATCGTAACATCATTTAAGCGAGTCGCTTACTTAATACATTTAAGTCAATTGCTAAGAAATAAGAAATTATCGCCGGGAACTAACGACCAACGTGTGGTGGGCTGTGCACCTATGAAGCACAAGCAGATGGGGCAATTGAAAAACATGAAACAAAGATCTCATTCAAAATTAAATCAAACTGCTTGCAAATGGTCCGCTTCAAAACGAAGTGATAATTGCATTATAGTCATGCTGCTGTTGGTAGGTCCGTTGTAGCCCCGTCCTCTTTCTCATAATTGACCTACGTGACAGAAAGAGAGATAACAACGGAGCTCTCAGCGGCAGAATCAAGACTTGCTTCAGACATCAGTCAGAATTTTAAAATACACTGAGCAACCAATCTCTAGAAGTGTAATCTATATCGAATTCAAAGATATCGCCAGTTTACACACAACATTTTGACTCTTAGACCCCAGGTAAGTGAAATTGTGCATCGGCTAGAAAAAAAAACTTTCGACATTTGAAATTTTTTGATCAATTATAGGTAGCAGAAGTAAGAAAGAATGAGGTTACTTGAAGACAAGCCCACACATTTCTATCGATTGACCTCTTCAGTGGCCTAAAAATATTATGAAGAAAAAATGAACCGCTCTTTCTTTATTGCATGAGCCATTTCATTAATGCGAATGGGAACCCAAAACAATTTCAGAACGTTATAAAAACATAATTCACCCGAAAGATTAATCGTGTAAAATGAGCTTAATTAAAACCCCCAGAGAATCAAAATGCGATAAATTGACGGAACCCCGTGAAACAAGAATAAAAGACAAAGGAATCTAAGTGGCGCAAAAACCAGGGTTAAATCTTAAATAATCACCACCGGCCCTTGGCCCGAATGCCTGGGCATGAATGAAACGGCGGGAGCCACCGCCATCTTGAATAAAAATGGCGGGAGCAGATCTAAACGCTACAATGTCTAGAACCTGACAGAAAAAAGGTGCACTTTAAGATATGGGTGCAGACATTTCTAGGGAAGCAGTTTAGTTTCTTTGTTGTTTGAGTAAGGTTTATGATTCTTTGATGATTGTCCTATTAGCATTTGGGCCCAGTTTTTCATTTGCTTCTGAGGCTCGGCTTGATAGGAGTGTTGGAATTATTTATGATTTTAATGATTGCAAACAATGACAAAGCAGACTTAACCTATTAGTTTATTATGTTCTATTTTGCCACTGTCGTGTTTTATATGGTTACCGATTTTTAATTACATGCTTCACAACGCAAGGCGAGACTATTCAAAACCAAAACGATATCAAATCGATTCAAAACATTAACGACGTTGCGTACATTTATAAATTTACATGAGTTAATTTTAACTTCTTTTCTGGTAAGTTTCCTGTTAAGTCAATGCTGATGAAATTTATCACACATAAATTATTCGAAATAAAAGTTTTCGTAAACGTAAATGTCTAAAATAGTATCAAATGTGAAAGATGAGAGATGCGTCACTACTAGCGCCACCACGTCCAGAAAATGATCTACTTCTCGGGTAAGTAACTGACAAAATTTGAACAATTCAATTTCTGTAAAAGTTCTATTCGCGTTTTGTTATTATTTCATCAAAGGACGGTTACTTCACAGTACTTCGAAAATAACAGGACTTTCACAGAACTTGAATATCGTTGTAATCTGATGAATTTGCGGAATTCTGTTGAACAAAACGTCCTTTAGCTTTAGAAGCAACTGAAAAACTGGCCTTATTGTCATTCAAAGGAAACCGCAGAAAATATTTGGAACACATTGCAAATATTGAATGGTTGATAGCTCCGTTGCAACCTCTCTTTCAGCGGCATGCCTGGTTTATGAGAAAAAGGGAGAGGCTATAATGGAACTCTCCGCGGTACGCCATGCTCGCTTGCTTCGCGGTATGTGCTGTGCACGCCATTCAAATCGAATCATCCGCATTTTGAATAGGTCCGACATATTGAGTTCTGCAACTTGATCACATCGTATTCGCCACACATCAATAAAAATCAAAGGATAAGAATTGAAAGTAAATGCCTCAGACCATCAGACAGACCAGTTATCGCGACAATCTCTAATAACTGTATTAGGATGGCCCACTTACCTTAAAAATCAAGCAAATAAATAAGTAAGTAATATAACATCTCTTTCAACCTGACGGCCTCCGTGCTCCGTGATCGAGGAGTAAGACTCTCGATAAGCAATCCAAATATCGCGGAATCGAATCCCGGCGAGCGCAAGTAAATTTTACTTAAAAATATATACATATATGGCATGTTCCAGAGCGGAATATACTCTTAGTATCGTCCTGGTGAAAGACCAATGTTCAGTATTGAAACTTTGCTTGAAATGGCTTGACCAGATCTAAATATTTATATACTTCCCCACCTTTCTGTTATCCATCTCCTTTTCCTGTTAAACTACCTTCAGCTTCCCCCCATACTCCAATTATTGGGAAAGCCTCACTATATCCAGACAGTTAAAGTTGGAAAATAAAAAAATAAAATTAAAAAACACTGAGCTATCGCGTCGTACCCGTTGATACTTTCTGGCAAAAGCTTTCAACTTTGCAATTAATAAAAAAAATTACTTGTGTGACATTGTGTGTGTGTTCTTTTACACACAATTCGACTGTAATTTTAACATTAGCAACAAGTTGCAAATTTCGTTGAGTTTTATATGGGTCGCACATCACGACATCTAGGAAATGAAACAAATAAATAACGAGAGTCCCATAAAATATTAAACTAATCGTGCAACATTGTTTACTTTTGTACGTAAGCAAGTTAGTGCGCCGGTGATATCGTAATAATATTATGAAAGACACGTCCCAATGTTAGTCAGGACAGATTCTGGAATGCAACACATCAACACATCTGCACGACTTACAATAATGGTAACAAAACAAAACGAAATTAAACAACATTTAGTTGATATAAGACAGCGAAATATTTATGAACGAGATGGGAATATGAATTCGCAGAAACAGAACAGAATGGTGCCTCCGTATAGAAGGGGAGTAAAATATTTCGACGTCGAGCTTTTAGACATGGGAGTTGGCGCTTGGCCATCCGCAAGAACGCAAAGAGCTTTTTGCTTCGAGCACTCAGTCAATTTGACGTTTATATTTTGTGTAAACACGATACTTGTGTTTTTAACGGTTTTTACAAATAGATGAAGAGTGCAGAGATGATTAATTCATATGTGTTAACTTCGAAAAATAACAAACATCAAGTTTAAAATATCAAATATTGATCAAAGATGAAGTAATGACAGTCGTTCTTTAAGAGCTTCTTAACTCTCGTGCAGCTGAATAATTTTTGACACTCAATTGTGCCTTCATATGTTTTGTATGAAAAACCTCAGTGTTATTATGTCAGCCGAGATAAGAAGAAGAAAGATCGTAGACTAAGAAAAGCTGTGTTGTTTTGGTTTGCATGAAACCTATTTGCGATAATGTACATTCAGTATCAGACAACATTGTATTACCTGTGATTTTATTTTCTTGCATCATTTCCTTAATAAATGTAAGAAGGCACAATTATTGTACCTACGCCACGTGTTAAGAGTATTAGGGGTGTAAAAATTACTCGATTCTCTGTCTCGGGAACGGAAGAAGTTTTAAAAAAATTGGCTGATATAATTTAACTAAAAATGTAGTGTCACGAAAATTTTACTCAATACGACTTCCACAAAAACTTACGACAATGTCAAATCGCAAAAGTTACAATTGTACCTATTCTGCTGGGTTTCTCTTCACTTCTCTTTAGGAGGGTTCACTCCTGATTCCATGCTAAAACAGGGTGGAAATAATTGAATTGCACTTTGCACTAAAATACTCTCACTCTGAAAGAAACTTTAATGAGCAGGTATGAGGAGCTTTGTAATTATAATTATTGTTACTAAAATTAATTAGCAATGTGGCACAAATAATGAAAACGTGGCTACAACGACACTCCGGTAGAAAGACTTTGAATTTGAACGCCAAAGTTCCAGTAGACAATATTTAGAGCAAATTTTCTTATCTAAAATTAAAGCAACCAAAAATTTACTGAGTTAACTTAACATTAGTCATCCAATCGTAGAATTTAGAATTGTTTCGGAATGGTCGAGCCGTGGAAGGGTATTGTTTAATTGATGCAAATTATGTGAGAGGAATTTCTGTAATGGCTTTACTAAATTGCCGCTTTTCAATTTGTGGATTCTTTATCCTCTCAAAAACTTCTCATTCGCATTTCAGAAATTTGAGAATGTGAAGAGAGGTTTCGGAACGATACAATGATTTCTGCACTAAGCAGAAGAAAACCAATTCTAAGGAAAGTAGGCAATGATATTATATATTTAAACAACAAACATTTTTGAAATACGAGATAAAATAGAAACACAATTGAATATTATGACGTCTGACGAAATTTTAAATGTAGTTCACGTCATAGTTTGTCGAAGGTGGTATCTTTAACTTTATAGGACACAAAGATGCATGAATTATGTACTAAATAAATTGTGCATAAATATTTCAAGTATTTTTTATCTTGATGGTGTGGACGTCATTTTCTAAAATTATATTCAGATTATTCGTATATATTAAGTTATGTTACGTCGATACAACTAGAAAAGGTTGATAGGAAATAGATCAAAGTAGAAATACAAAAAGGTCATGAGGCAGTTTTACTACTTGTAATCTATTGGTAATCTATCTCTAAGTGATGTTATTGGTAATGCTCAGTATGTTGGTCATCAATGCTTTATATTGGGTGCATTTCGACCATGAACAATACGTGCCCAGGTCCAGTCATTCAAAACTCTATATTTGAGCAACCTTTCACAAGGCCTCACAAAAAATTATAATTTAATGAGAGAACTGTAAAAAACACAACAATTTGATTACTTCCCAGAAATGAGAACATTTAGTGGACAGCAGTAGTTAATTGACACACGGCACAGAAAGCCTAGAACCTAAATATATAATAATATCAATCACGAATACAAGCGAGGCCTTGTACCGTTAAACTTAAAGAGCAATAAACCAAATACAGATTGGCTTCTGTATTCTTTGACGGACGTTCCGCACCAGTTGTCCCGAAAGCGATTAACTCCGTCAATGGACAATGAGAATGGGGAATGTTTGAAGTCATTGGAGATTGGAGGGGTTTGGTACAACGGGACGCATAAGCACGAGGAGGTTGGAGTCAGGTGTTCCACAGAAGGTAATGGTAATGTGGCTACTGCCACCACAACTACTAGGTACTGCCGAACGTGACAACGGATAAAAATCATATCACATCCAAACGATAAAGTTGATTAGTGGGTCTTTGTTGTTTTGGTCACGAATCACGACAACCCTGGAAGCAGATAGACTGGCGAAACCTTTAGTTTGGAAAATTGTTCTTTTATCTCTGGGAAAATTAAAAAAAGGCTTTGATTTGGAAATGCATGGAAAGGCGGAAATATGCGGGGCTTTCAAAGTGGCCTTTGGTTGAAGCTTAAGTTAGCAAAAGCTTTGGATTCAGCACCTATCTATTTTGTTAACCCTTTCAGACCCGAATTAAAAGGGCAGTGCAAAAATATAATACAACACTAATAATTTAAACAAGAATATGAAGTTGAGAAAAAAGAAAGTTGTTTTTATAAAAAAATGAATAAAATTTTTTTCAAACTTAACTTTAAAAACAAAATTTAGGGGGAACGTGTCAATAATTAAATGCAAAAATTACATTTCAATTTGGGAGGCGGGTATGGGTATCGCCGCTCGGGAAACATTTATTGGATAATTAAAATATAAACATGGCTACCGCCTAAAAAATAGTGCACCAAGCCAGTAATGTCAGCAATTGAGAAATGAACACAGCCGATTTTTAATCGCTCAAATAGGGAAGAAAACAATCTGAAATCTATGTATTTTTAAATATACGAAACGTACAAAACGAACAGTACGAATGGGTTAACACATAGGTAGAAAAAATACGATGCAGATAATTTTACGCGCAATAAAAAATAATACACGCTGGAATCCGTTCGCTGCTTTATAAGCTGCCAATATTGGGTTGTTTGTACTACCTAGTACCTACATTTTATATTATGTCAAGGATTTTAATAAGTTATTCATTTTAAAATGTGTTAGTCACACCGCAAATAAACTGATCTCCAAACGTGAAGTCCTAACAAAAGACATTACGCGCAATGATACTGTCATTTGCGTACAGCAGTCATCGGTTGGGCGTTTGTGTTATCGAATCATGGGAAGGTTGTGTTATTGAAATACAAATATAATTAGAAATACATAACCAAGAAATTAAACACACAATGATTCTCGTTGTTAGTTTTTGGGGTGTTATGCCGTGTTGCGCTACCTCCTACTATAGCCGACGTTTCGGACAGCGTTGCAGTGTCCATCATCAGGGCAGATCCGGTAGATCCGACATCGTCGGATCTACCGGATCTGCCCTGATGATGGACACTGCAACGCTGTCCGAAACGTCGGCTATAGTAGGAGGTAGCGCAACACGGCATAACACCCCAAAAACTAACAACGAAAATGCTTTTGGCCGTGAAAATCTAAAAACTTATCACACAATGATTCATTTGCGTGTATTTCTTTAAGGGGGAGTCCGGTCTAGCCGAGTTTTTTTTCAAAGCGATTTTTTCAAAGATAAAATTTATTTTCGTTCACGAAACTTCACTTGAACAAGAAAAACCTATAATATGGAATGTTTGATTTGAATATCTCGCTGATATAGCGGCAGCAAGCGAAGGTCCGACCAAATTGGTTGTAATCCTGGAGTCCTTGCAAATCATTTGAAACATGATATTTAAAAAAAAACCAATGCGAAAAAAGAATGCGCATAAACCACAGTTTGAAAAAACAGAGTGTGTAATTCACACGCGGTAGAAGTGAAACCTTCAGAAAACTAAAGTAGACAAGAATGGGGAGGCTACGAAGCACCGCACAAAGAGGAGACCGATTATACTACCTCGTTCTCTCGCAGGTTAAATCCATGTATGTGTTTGTCTCTTTTTAGTATCGCTATTTTTCGTTTCATCGAGTTTCAAATCACAACGGTGCTAAAGAAGTTTTCACTTCAAAAGTTGTTGATTGCAAAATTGGCGGACATAAAATGAAAATTGATGAAAAAAAGGTCTTAATTTTGCAATAACTTTGTCCTAAAATAATAACTATTCATAAGACGAGATTCATCCGCATATAAATTTATATACTTTCTTTTATATTTTCTATACTTTAAACATTGAATGAAGTAAATCATATGAAAATTCGATGAGCTACGCTACGATTCCAGCCAACTTGAAAAACGCGTTTAAAGTTAAGAAAAACGCGTTTAAAGTTTTCGCTTGTAAACGGGCCGCTCCGTTCTCCGTCTACCTGCTTGGCGCGCACCGCTCCTAACTATATTTCGCGATGGAATTTGATGCTATAACTTTGGGAATGTATTCTCCACACGTATAGGAAGATTTTTAGGCAAAAAAAAGCGATTTTTTGGATCGGCTGGACCAGACCCCCCTTAAGATTTTACTGAGAGATTTGCATGATGATCGTTTAGCAATTTGAATCAGTCAAGCGCAAGAATAGTGGACTATCATTGTCCAGCAACTTGGTCAATCTTGATAATAATAACTTGTCGTTTTCTCACGGCCTTTAACAATGCGATTCTTTATTACATTGCACTAAAAAAGTTAAATAAACCCATTAACACACACATTATATAGAGATGCAATTTATGAGGTCTCACGTACCGTTCACAAAACGGAAAAGTCCACACAAAACGATAATTAATAAAAAGTTAAGTCGAGAAAAGCAGGCCAATTTTTCGCCAGTGAATGTCGAGTGACATTTATTTATTACTAGCAAATAGCCGGAATGCACATTTGAATTGCAATGCCGCTCAAAGAGGGAAGTTTTTGTGTTTTAATTCTGTATATTGAAGTGCTTTTGGATACACAACCTTATTTTATTTTTCTATCTGGTTTCCCCTTCCGCTCCTCCCGAATTTCATAACGCCAGAGCGCACCATTATATACAGAAACCATCGCGGGCGTGCACACAACAAATCACTAAAGTTTCATCGCAATCGGATCAATGGTATAGAAACGCTTACGGGACAAACAAATTAACATTAATTTTTACGTAAAAAGATTACGATCGATGGAATCGAATTCGCGGAACATTATATATGTTTCATAGTTGCCGGTATATACAAATAAACAAACAGGGCGGAATGTGGAAGAGATGGCTAATTAGATTAAAGTTGCCAAATATATGGACACAAATAATCGACCAATGGATACAGAAGTTCGAACAGACAAAAATAGACGAAATTTTATATGGACAAACACTCGCAAAGGCGTGGGAACGCCAAATAACACATTCTCGGAATAATACGAAAAATTACTTGCTAATAAATAAAAAAATATAGGATCATTACAGAAGCTCTTAATTTGGCATTACACCATATTTCTCAAGGCACAACACAATGCTCAAAAATGAATTTGTACAAATTGTATAAAGATTCTCGGTCATACCTTCAAACCAAGAAATTGGCAGCATTTTGTAATAATCACCTTTGAATGTTGGTGCTCTATTCATCTTTGGTTTACTCAATTTTAGGTGGTGATTGGTGATGGCGCGAACTATTGAAAATGGTGATACGAAACCAATAATAAGAGATAATTTATTAATCAAATGCCGGGACAGAGTTAGCCATTGTTGGGTTGTGGATTCAGGGGACAAAGGAGCCGCCAAAGTTTGACTGGAGTTCAAATCACTTAGCCAAAACCGTCGAAGGAAAACTAATGGAATATGACAAAGAACTGACTTAGTAAAATAAGAGATGGAACCAAAAGAAGAAGCAAATAGATAGTAAACAGTTTTGTTATTGTGGCCATGGCGTAAATAAATAACTTAAAATTAACATCGTAATTTATTTTTGGGGTATTATGCTCCTTCTTTAGCCAATTTTGGACAGCAGTGACCATCATCAGGGCAGATATTCACACCTAACGTAGGTGTAACGCTGTCCAAAATGTTGGCTAAATAATTAGGAAGCGCAACACGGCATAGTATTCTGTTGGCTGTGAAAATCTAAAATCATACACAGGTTGTAACAGCACGTAATCGAAGGATTTTAACCAGCAATTCCTGAGCATATTTGGAGTACAAACAGTAGATGGCATTTGATGTCCGTTATTATTTTTTTTCTATTAAAAACAAAAAATATACACTTTTCAATCACACGTCGCCACTGATCACACTCCTACGAGTCGCGACGGGATCACGTGATACGCGCGCTGTTTCGTGTGTTACAGTGTTGCTGGAACGAAACGGAGTGCTAATTATGGGACCCGCTAGTCAATTGCGACGTGTGATGGAAAAATATTTTTATTGTTTTAAATTTTTTTTAATGGTGACCGGAAAAATCAGAATTAAATAAAACTCAACACCTCCTTCGAAAGGTTAAGGTGATGAAAAAAATGGTTAAATAGGGTTACGTTCGGTAAGGTTATGGGCTATTTTTAAATATTTTTTTGATAACTTTTTATGACTTTTCGAAGAGGTGTTGAGTTGACATGATTCTGAGTTGACATTGAACCGAAAAAATATATCGTCGAGCAGCAAAATGATATCCACAATATTTTCTCCAAAAATGCTCAGAAATCAATTGCTGGTTTGTTTAAATAAATTATATATTATGAAGACATAACGAAGGAAATGTTGGACCGTGTGCGACTAGCGAATTATGAAAATGGCCGTGAAAAATATTGTAGTTCCATAATCAAATTATTTAAAATTTTAAACGTGTATCTACTTTTGGGTGTGTTAGAGTGCTCTCATTAAAAAAGTGGCATTATTAATGTTGTAGCCGAAAACGTTTGTTTTTCGAAATTCGGTTTTAAAGAAGAAGTTCAAGATTATTTCAGTTTGGCTGTGCAAAAATGAATTTTCGAAAAAAAAACGTTTTCGACTACAACAGCACGAATAATGCAACTTTTTAAAAATACTATAGAAACTCTAGAACACCCAAAAGTCACGAGCCGCAACTGAAGGGACAAAGCTCATACCATTTGGCTATAAAAACTGTGAATATTTTGAATGACACATTCATTGTTTAAAAAAAATAGGACGTAAAACAAAAAACGATTTATTAATTCATCTGAATAATGAAATTGGGCCAAGGTAGACAGACTTTTATTGCAAATTAAATGCCAGTAGTATTTTTTAACCTTATTTAATTTCGAAAATATTTTTTATTTGGTTGCCTTTTTTCAACACAGATTTCTACAGAATTTTACAGACAGAGTTATAAATTTCAGATTTAGCAGGAGCTTTTTAGGTGTTCCATTTGAGTATATATTTTTAAAAATTTTGAATGAGATCTCGGTATTCAAAATTGGAATGACCTTTGCTAAATAACGTCTATGTGAAAATTTGCTGTTTTTTTCTAGGTTTCTAGTTCTTAACTTGGACCTATCTCACCAAAACTGTCAGTAAGTTGTCCGTATTCTCAGAAAAGCACCATATCATTATCCTAATATGCATGTCAGCGAAATAACTCGCATGACAGCACAACATGTCCAATGGGTTATGGGAAGTGTGCAAACGGACTGAACGCACATAACAATGGTCAACGCCAATGACATTACAAAATCAACAATGATTTTTTTTTATGCGAATACCGCACAAGAGTCCCAACTGTCTGGGCAAGTGAGACTATGGCATCCCCAATTGGGGTGTGCTACAAGATATTTGTCATCTAAGTGGTTCACTACGTTTGGTGACTTATTAGGGGTGCCCGGGTTCATGGGGTGAGGATTGTATAGGTCTTGGTCGCGGATGCGTCTACCCACCTACTGTGTGACGAGCCGGATTTGGAGAGACTGCTTGATAGGAACAACCTTTCCAGCAGGAATATCTCGACCCCCGCACTGGTTGGGAGAAATAGATTCATACGACCCACCCCTCATACCTTTTCCTTCCCAAATCTTTCTTTCCTTCCTTTTCTTAAAAAAAAACATCTACACAGCATCCTCATGGATAACACAGGCTTTGAGGGATTTTTTTTTCTCAGGCCCTCCTGTGTGGAGCTAATGCAAAAAAAGCAATGTTATTCTGAATGGCGGTCTATCACAATGGCGATATTGACAGTATCTACCACTCATATATCTTTACATAGTATAAAATAAAGTCGCTCCCGCTGTCTGTGCACTTAGATCTTTAAAACTACGAAACGGATTTTCATGCGGTTTTCACCAATAGATAGAGTGATTCATGAGGAAGGTTTTTAGGTATATAATTTGTCAAGGTTTTGTGTTGAAAGGCTGGCAAGCAGGCAGCGGGCTGGCAAACGGGCGGTGTTATTTGATTTAACAGATGGCGTTGGTTATAAAGGTTGGGTAATGGCGTGGCGTTGTGTTTCGTTAGCCACAGCAACGTGTGACCGGGTCTGCTAGTATAAAAAATATGATTCTGAGATTTGAATCCGCGACCTCCAGATCGTACCCAAGAATCATAACCACTCATCCATGGAAGTCGACAACTGTCAACCGTCGAAATGAGATAAGTGAGTAATTAGTAATTGTTTGATTTTATATCCGCTAAACCCGCAAACAATACAATAAGATTTAACCTAATGCCTTATTCTTAATAGCTTCGAGGTCAATTTTCAAAAATCGGTATTTATTCGAAGTTTTAATAACACTTTGAGAATCTATGGATAAATGTTGTTTTTTAGAGTATTACTTAATAAAGCGGTTCCATGACAACTCAGAATCATACAATTTTAACACCTCTTTGAAAAATCGTTAAAAGTTATGACTTTTTCTTTTTCAATAGCTCGTAACTAGTGATGCAACGAATACGAATACGCGCCGAATAGTAGACATTTACCGAATATTCGTTTTCGGCGAATAAATATTTACGAATAGGAATACTATAAAAAAAAAACTTTTGTACGCATCTCCGTTTGATTATACCCTGTGTCACGCACCTCTGTATCCGAACGCTATAGCCGCAATGACAAGACGCAATGGGGAAAAACTCGCGCAAAAATATTTTTCATACAAGCCATGTACAGTTGCCTGGCAACATCCAAACTGAAAAAAGAAAACGCCTGTCACCAGGCAATCTACAGATGTTACGTTTTCTCAATAAAAATTTGACAGTTGTAAATTTTAATTAGTAATATAATAAAACAAACAGAAAAGGGTTAAATAAATAAGTTTTATTACTCTGCCAAGTTATTCGTATTCATATTCGTATTCGTATTCGCCGAATAGTAGGTTTGATATTCGTATTCGTAAAAGTAGTATTCGTTGCATCACTACTCGTAACCTATTTAACCAATATTTTTTTCATCACTTTTAGTGACTTTTCAAAGGAGTTGAATGATTCTGAGTTGTCTGGCCACCATTAAGACGAACGTTTGCGCGACCCCTTTCAAACTTGGAATTTTATAAAAAATAAATAAAGAAATCGAAGAATGAACAATTTTATGTAGTGATGAGCTGAAAAAACGTATTTGTTTATTTTATTATTAAAATCTATACTTTCCTTATTTATTTGGTAACATTTTAGAAATCTTAGTAGGAAGATCTATTCGCACAAATTTCCAAGTCATTAATTATAAATTGCATGCAAGTGGCCTATTACGAAACTTTTTGGCTGTTTTTTTAAAGGAATCCTCACTGTGAACACGAACTGAGTATTCAAACTTGAAATTTGGTTTAATTAATTAATTTAGCAGCTTACCAAATATATTTTTTAATGATTTTGGGATATTTACTTTTTTCAGATCCATAAAAAATTATGTCTGGTCGATCCGGTTTATAAAAAAATAGTCCGACTCCGCCAGTCGAAATTTTCAAAAAATCGCCATTGTTTCAAATTTACAATGAAAATAACAAAAATGATACAGAAGGTCCTAGTATTTAAAAACAAAAGTTTTTTTTTTTAAATTTATGCAATGGGACTAATGGAAATGTGACACAATTTAGAAATGTACATCTAAAGTCGGGTCTCCCTATCTATCTCCCTAACTATCAAATGTTTTCAAAACGTTGAACAAAACCATTGGGTTGGGGCCGTGGGGGGTCAGGAATGTCAGGACCATATTTTTGTTTTCCATTGCTCACGGAAAACCAAATCTTTTTTAAAATTTCTGCGTTTTATAAATTTTAAATTAAATATCCCACTAGAAGACTTAAAATATAATCTATTACTAAATATTCTAAAAATACACACACTAGAACAGTGTTCCGCAAACTTTTTATGTTCACGGTACACCTAACTAATCAAGAAATTTTAACGGTACACCAAAGAAAAAAAAACAAGGTAAATTTTGGATAGGATTGGCTAGGCTTATTACGAATAACGGCGAACTTTGAGGTAAAACTACGAAAGCTGCATGTCATCATAATTTAAAAAAAACATCCCAGGTTTTGAATGGTTTGTTTGGCAAAGCAGGGTTTGTCTAGCCGGGTTTGTGTAATTATGATTGATATTTATCACATAACAGTGACAGAATGACCGCGAGCTGTCACCGAATCGGTTCAAGAAGTGAATTTTAATTTTACGCAATTGATAATTAAAATGCATCTTTTTCCGCCGCCACCAAGCCAAAAAGTTTCCTTTTATAGTAATTACGGCATATCTAAAGTTTTTTTCTAAAAATTATTCGTAATAAGCGTGGCCACTCCGAACCAAAATTTACCAAAGAAAATATTTTATTAATATTTATTATTAAAATCAATATAACATGAAAAGATGTTTAATGCGAAATGTGAGCCTGTTTAACTGAACACAGACGATCAAATTTGGAACAATCGTTGATAACGCTGCTCGCATCTCTTCGTCGATCGTCCTCAGGCGTTTTCTTTTTTTTTGACTTTATCGTAGTGAGAGTTGAAAACCCCAATTCGCATAAATAGGTCGTGGCAAATGGCAATAGAATTGCAATAGCTCGCTTTGACAGCAGTGGATACTCATTTTTTACGTGGAGCCAAAAATGTGCTAACTCTGTTTCAGAAAATTTTAATTTTAGTGTCCGATCAGTTTTAAGCTCCATGAATTCTTCCTGCTCGTTTATTGGTAAATGTCCAAGGGAAATGCTTTCCGAAAATGGATTTCTTACCCAGTCCATAGGTTGCAGGTCACACTTAGGAAAATATGAATTCATTTTTTCTGCTAACAGCTCCAAGTGTTTCACTATCAAAGCCTGCACTTTTTTTTCTGAATCGGCAGCCATGACATTTGGAAACATTTCGTTACTACCATTGGTAGCGTGGCTGATCCATAGCACCAACTTAGCGCGAAAGCTTTCAATCTTGTCCGAAGACGTTAAAATGTTACAATTTCTTCCTTGCATTTTTTTGTTCAGCTCATTTAATTGAGCGAATATGTCCGCCAGATATGCAAGTTTTGCTACCCATTCTTCTTTTTTAAATAGAGAAGCAAAGTCTGAACGCTGGGTTTCTAGAAATGTCTGGGTCTCATTTTTCAGCTCGTAAATCCGAGAAAGCACTTTTCCGCGAGAAAGCCATCGTACTTCTGTATGAAACAGAAGTGACTGATGATCTGCTCCCATTTCCTGACACAATGCATTAAACAGACGAGAGTTCAGCGGTCGCGACTTAATGTAATTGACAATTTTGACGACTTCTTGTAAGACAGACAACAATTCATCAGGCAGAGACTTCGTCATCAGTGCACTTTTTCACGCCACCTCCGGCCGCCGCGCCACACAGAAAAGGAAAGACCGATTTACAGAACACTTTGTGAGAAGTGACGCGGGACTCGCGGCACACTTACAAATGGCCACGGCACACCAGTGTGCCGCGGAGCACACTTTGCGGAACACTGCACTAGAAGACAGACGTAAAATAAACGACTTGACATTTTTATTCAAAATACTTAACTCTAAATTCGACTGTTGCGAACTCCTACAACTCATAAACTTACGAATACCGACAGTAACCACACGACAAAACACACTATTCTACTGCAGCATTCATAAGCGGAACTACATTGCCCACTCTCCGATACAAAGATTTCACACTATGGGAAATCAGTACTTAAGTGATGTTGACATATTCAACATCAACTTGGCGAATTTTGTGGATCTTGTAAAAAACGTGTTCCAAAACTATTCCTAAACATAAACGTATTTTTGTAAACTTATCAAATCGCTGTATTTTTGTGACTTGTGTGCATTTTTATCTAATTTTATTCTTATCATTTCTCTATCTGTTGAAAAATCATCTGTTATATCTGTATTACTGTAAAAGCCCTCTGGGCGTTGAATAAATAAATAAATAATAATAATAATAATAATAATAATTTTTTTTTAAAATTTTTCTGTATTCATTGCATAAATTATTTACATTATTAGTGGATTTTTCGACCACCATGCTAGGCTGTTGCCCATGTTACGGTATCATTATGACCCTGCCGCAATGTTTCATTATTTCACAAACATTTGGTGCAATCTTTAAATTAATATTGTCGCTGGAGACCCACTGTGTAATGTGTAGAGATTTTATTATTTCATCGTTTCAACAAAAAAAAAACCAACACAAGTGTCTATATTTATAACAGAATTTTGCAGAACTTCATTGTGGGCATGGTCTTTTCACAAAATGATCTATGCCGATTTGAAAGAAAACTGATGAAGCCAATTTACATAAGACTTTTCAACTCTAAGGCCAATGAAATTGAATATCTGTTCGAGAAAGAATTTTGAAATGAAAATGATCGATGATTCCGCACGAAGTTAGAAGATACAGCAAATACAGCTGCAACTAGGGACACGATATCGAATAGAAAGTATCGATACTGTACTCATGAGTAGTATCGGAAAAAAAGTATCGTACTCGTTAAAGTATTTAAACAAAAGTATCGATACTTCATAGTATCAAACCCCTCTCCCCAGGATCCCCAGGAAAAAAGAAACAATCAAATTTAAGTAGGTACGCATAATCAATAATAAAAAATGGCATGTAAATTCACAAATTGCTATCTTAAGTACACATAAAAAAAGTTCAATGTTTTTTTATGTATACTTATTCAACTGAAAAACTAAATGTGTGTAATTAAATAAATAATGAAACTCAGCTGCCCTGTTAAAACACGAACTAAAAAGTAAAACAAAATTTTTGCAATACATTTTTTTCTCTACTTTGTGTTTTGGCAGGACAGTTAGTATGGCACTTTTCAGATTTTTTTTCACCTAATGGTGTTTTTCAGTAACTAAATGTTTAGATAACAAAATAAATTTACTTTTCTTGAATTATAAGCCATCTATTCGTTTCATGACACACTAGATTGCTTGTTCTTGCAATTATACCAATACAATGGAATGTTTTAGAAGGTTTGCTATGATTGAACGAAATGGCGTTGCCATAAACATAAACCGCTTAGCCAAATTTTTATAGGTATCGATACTTGCCAAAAAGTACTCATTGAGTAAAAGTATCGAAAACAAAGTATCGAGTACAGAAGTATCGGTATCGAAAGGAAAAGTACTCAATACCACAAAGTATCGATACTTTTTTCATGTCCCTAGCTGCAACACAATTCTATTTATTTTGGTTTATCTCTTGAAGCAGCATTAAAAAAATCAGAATAAATTGCACGAAGTTCGCGATGTTCGGCTGGCGAAGTTTAATAGTGCAAAGTCCTACCTCAGCAGAATGGTCAGCTGCACGTCGTGCTGGAAGCGTTCTAGGGCGGGTGGGCCCTCGGTCCTCACAGCCGTCACCTTGTCCCGGAGAACTGTGCTGCCCGCCACACCCGAGTGCCGCTCGCGCAGAATGTCCATGATGTTTGGCTGGCGGAGGAAAGCCACCACCTGTGGAGATAAAGGATGTTAGAAGTTGTTGCGGATTGAAAATTAATGTCAGGCTTGTCAGCAGACTCAAATGGTCATTTTATACCTGGAGAAATTTTATTAAGTGTATAAGCTTACATAATTTTATTCACTATTCCACGCGGGTATTAAAACTACTTACATATATACTTTATGCATTTAAAAAAAAAATTTAAATTTCAACAAATTTTTAGATGCATAAGGAAAACCATAAGTTTCCTACCCATGCGGTATCCCTACAAACGCACTCCTAACACACACAACTGACAAAACACCATTAATGTATCGTAATGGCCGATTATCAGTTGTGCAAAATCCAAAACAAGCCCATCAGCATCAAGGGAAAAATATATAAAAGCAGGTTTTATACTGCACCAACAAAACTCGTCTAAATTCAGCTGAATTGATCTTGATGAATGAAGAATTAGAGGTCGGAACTGCAGAGAAATGATAGCAACCTTTCCACGATCACTAACAAAATCATTCTAAGGCATCCTTTTATCGCTAGGTAATTACTACAATAATTGGGCAACTCTATAATCAGCATTTTCGAGTAAAACTAACCATTAATTTTCGATTAAAGTCATTGTTCAGAAGTTAAAAAACATGATCAAATTACGTTGGGAACCCCACCTTATCATTGTAGGCCACGGGAATCTCCGGCATGGCAGCTGCTGCAGATCCTGAAGAGGAGCATGGCGGGCGCGGTGGAGGAACCGGAGCCTGGAACGAAGTACACTGTTAGTCATGTGATGGATACACAGACTTTCACCATTTGATTTTCACAATTTTCAAATCTTTGAAAATTTTAAAATCTTCAATTTGATGAAAGAAAAATAATTTGTAAGTAAAAAGTTCGACATTTAAAGCCATTTCATGACCAAAAACGATACTTACCTGCAGAAAAAAAAACACCTTTGCAAATTTATAATTACAAGATCCAGTAACTTTAAAAATTATGAACCACAAATTAGAGCGTGTTCACACACAGCTATAATATGCGTGGGATGGGGTATTTCAGCGTATCGCTCGCCATATATTCCAATTGGGAATGTACGGCGAGCGGCGAGCGATATGCCGAAATACGCCGTCCGACGCATATTAAGCTCTAAAGCAAAACAAAAACAATATGATAATAAATAGGTACAAAGAAATACATTTTTTTAATAAACATGGGTGAAAAAATATGATAATAAATACATATATATACAAAGAAATATATTTTTTTAATAAACATGGGTGAAAAACAAATAAAATGACTGATTACGTTATGTATCTTTCTAGTGATGCCAGCTTTTTCACCTTCGCTGCATAAATTAATAAACTCTGAAGTTTTGTTTAAATATAATTTTATTCCACTTCTTTAGGTCAGATTTTCATTTGATTTTTAAATCATAATCATTGTCTGATTTATTTATGGCTGATGGAAGAGAATTATTATGGAGCTTATTGAAGAGGTGTTTAAAGTTTCTTTGTTCAAAAGCAGTTTTAAATTTATTTATATGAAGAAGGTTTATTAGTTACCTACTTTATAGTAATAGTTTTCTTCATATTTTCATGTTTTCTTCATTTCTTTGATGTGTTCTATTTTCAAATTACACTTCACAAAAATTGGCGGGAAAACACATATTAGGATGGAAAATTAGTTGTCAAAAAGAAGGGTTAGAAACAGCTTGGAGATTTGTTGCATTTTAAAGCAATGTATTGTGGAAAAAAATATAAATTATAATTCAAGTAAGCAAAACAGTTAGCAAGTAATAGTTAGCGAGAAAAAGTAATCAAAAGATCCTTTTAATTACTGCAAACCCACACTAATATTATATCATCAGCATACATGGACAATAATACAAACAGCTTTAATATTGAAGGAAGAAAACCTCTTGATCTTACATACTATGAAACTGTGAAAAAAACAACAACAAAAATGTTGATATTGAAAATGAGAATGTACTCATTGTTGATCTAAATAAAAGTATAATTAATATTTTGGATACTACTGAAAACACATGAAATAAAAGTACTATGTACAAATGTGATAAAAAATAAACATGTTTTAATGAGATGAGATGTGTTGTGTTAACTCCTTCTTGGATCGATGTTTCAGACAGCATTGTAGACAAAAAGACAGCTGACAAGCACCCTGCAGACTCCAAAAAGACAGTTTTGGAGTATTGAGCCATGTTGTTTATACTCCTTCGTCTTGAGCCAATGTTTCAGAAAGTCTTGCACCGTTCCATTTTTAGGGCAGACGTCGGATGGCGAGATCTGATAATGGACACTACAAAACTATCTAAAACATTGGCTTGAGAAGGAGGAAGCGGAATAGATAGGTACCACAAGAGTCAAACAAAACAACAGCTACGAAAATTTTAGATCACATACCTATTTGCTGTTACAATATTAATGAATAGGTTAGGTTGGGTTCATTATCTTTTTGTTCCTTTAGGCCAGTGATTCCCAAAGCGGTCCAGGTGGCCCCCAGGGGTCCACCGGAGACTCGACGGGGGTCTACGTCTACTTCTTTACGAGTTTTTAGAATATGGGCACCAGCAGGGGGTCCACCGAAATCAGTAAAATTTTGAAAATGGTCTACGAGAAAAAAAAGTTTGGGAACCTCTTCTTTAGGCAGTGCTTCCACAGGGATATGCAAGTATCCGATACTGGAGGATACAAATATCTTAGCAACTACTGCCGTACATCTGTGCGGAAGTTCATACACAGACACAAGTTGCTGACATTTTATAAAATTGTTGCCGAAGCCAGTCTCCCACCACCAGCCGGGCGAGTCTCGAGATGATGTTTCGAGAATTCAAAAATGATTGGTGTCGACGTGGGTATCGTGATTTCAGTAGTGAAGTGAATACACAACATGAGCATCAAATACTTACATGTCCTTCTGGAAGAAGAACCTTACATAACTGTTCTCCAATGTTCTACTTTGTCATGAATCCTCTTAAATCATAACTAAAGCATGAATAAATGTTTAAAAATACATATATTATTAATGTTGAAGAGGGTGAGATGAAAACACCAAATGAAAACTACAAATAAACCCAACAAAGACACAAAAGCAGCGACACAAACAAAACAATCACAATAGCATATCCGGCCACCTGTTCGGAGTTCTGGGAGAGTGTGGGCTGGTTGTGCCTGCGACGGACGCTGGGCACGGGCGAGGCGAAGGGCGAGGCCACCGGTGCCCCCGGGGGCGCCGCGGGTAGCCGCGGATCCATGAAGGACGTCTGCTTCTGGTTGTGGTCTATGAAGAATTGCTAACAACAAACACCCACACCATAAGTAAACGACTTCTGTCACCGTGGCCAAATTATATTATATACAGAAGCAATAAACATTTTTAGTGATGTTAATAATTGTAAATAAGTTAAAAAATTAATAAGTTAATGTTAAGGAAAGTTTTTTATTATTGTTATATAATAGTTTAGATAAAAGTGCATACCTCTTGGAAAGCCCACTCTAGGGCAAAATGGAAATATGTGAATTTCAGACAAATAAATTTTAAAGAAAAATCATTATAACAAACAAAACATCTCTATTACTTGAAGATGTGTGTAATTTTGATAATGTTATTGTTGTAACAAAGAAAACTAGAGAATGGTGATTGTCAAACATTTTTATTTGACAATTTGAATTTGCTCAGATTGAACTGAAAAATCTTTGATGTCTACTAAAAAGGAATGTGGAGTAAAGATTGACTATTTCATAATGTTTATCAGAGTATATTTTCAAAATATGTTATTCCTATAGCAAAGTCATGAATTGGGGAATAGAGCTATAATAATAATAATAATAGTTTATTCCAGAATGTATGCAGGGGTAGTGTAATGCAATACATTCCATATTTTGAAACAAAAAATGGGTTAACCACTCTGATACATCGCGAATATGCACTTTTTACGTCTTAAACGACATGTCAGATTTACGCTTTGATTATGTAATGTCTAGATAGAGCGCCTGAGCGACGAAACGCCAAAAAAAATATCAGCCAACTGTTGGCTCATAAGCTCGTCCTGTCCGCTCAGTGGCGACACATTCGTTGTGCGGTAAATACGTGTTGTGTGTCATTTGAAAATGACGATTTACGCTATAACAGTGTGCAGGAATTACAAAGGACGATTGAAAACAACAAAAAATGTTACCTATAATCGGTAAGTTACCTTTAAATAACCATTTAGTCAAAGAAACAATTCAGGTTTAATAATGTAATTTGGTCTGACAGTTTGGTCTTAGGACAACGCTATTTGACGCCATGTTTACAGGGTTGCCTGATCTTCAAATTAAATTTTCCCATGAGTGCGTTGTTAATTTTAAAATAGGTTTTTAATAATTACCCAAAAGTACACCATATATAATAATATTGTAAATATGAAAGTTTGCCTATATTTTAAAATGTTATGAATACAGAAATTTATCTATTAGAATTACAAAAAATGTGACAGGTTTATTTGGTGAAGTATCAAGTAAACTTTTAATTTTATTCATACATATTTTACAGAATACCTAATGATCCTATATTACGAAGTAAGTGAATAGAAATAATAAGAAAAAGCCGCGGAGCTGGCAACCAGCTAAAACAACTGTTATTTGCTCTGATCAAAACAACTGTTTAACTTAATTTTTTTAAAATGTATTTGTCTTTATTATATAACTAAATAAAGCCGTTTCTAATGCTTTTCGTTGTCTTTATTTGTTAAAAATAATCAAATAAAAATAAATCTCTTTTAACAATGATTTTCTTTTCATTTATATCATTATATATAGAAAACTATCTTACGTAAATGAATTCAAAATTATAAGAATTATAGGTTCCGCAAAATCGAAACATATTTTTACCCACTTTTATGGGAAATACTCGGGAGCTGGTATCACTCAGCGACGTAGAGCGCTTGTAAAACTATAGAAGTTACGCATAGTTGTGTGCGAATCACACACACTAGTGTTTCAAATCTGGCCTGTTGTTTTTTGTTGGAATTACAGCGCAACACTCTATCTAGACATTATATAATCAAAGGATTTACGAAAACTTTATGTTATTTCCGCTTCACAATTAAAACTCTATAAATGAAACATTTTCGAACTTAGCCGAATACTAAAAACTGTTTTTGAAAGGATATGAAATAAGCTTTCAAATTGTTATGTTACAAATAAATATTAACATTTGTAAACATTAAAATTTAGAATGCAAACATAAAAAAATGAAAAAATGACTCACGTGATGTTTTTATGTGAAAACGGTACTAAAATCACGGATTATATAAAAGACAATATTTATTCTATCTTATATATGTATAATAAGCAATTTGGTCACCTCGCTTTTTTATCATTTCATACAAGAATATTTAATAAAAAAATAACGATGTCGAAAAGTGGATAGGCAATTTGGCGGTCTATCATGTATGTATCTGACAGAAAAGATTTTTTTTTCTATTTCTATGGACATCTTGAATAGTGATGGGTAGCTTGATTTATTATGGAGCTTCTCCTTTTTGTTTTAGGGATGTCACTAGAACAATAACGGAGTTATGACGATTTCTGTATAAACATACGCGTTGACGTGTAAACACGCTTATTGTACTTAACTGATGTCGGCATATTAACGTGTATATCTGCTTATGTTGCTGAGTGGTTAATGTTAAAAATAAAAATAAAGTAAATAACAACATAAAAATAAATTTAAAAAAAAAAACGAATAAGCATGAAAAACATAAGAAAAATAAGAATAAACAGTAAAATTAATTCATGCAGCTGTTTACGGAGGGTATTTCATCGTCTCCCGTCTCCAGAGGGCCATCAGGGGGGACTCCAACCAGGTAGTCATGGCGGTGATGATTGCATTCTTCGATTGGCGTAGTCTGTGCCATAAACTTCCCATGCGGTGGCGGAGAAGTGCTCGGAAAGTGTGCTATACACAATTAGAAGCACTATTGCGTATTAAGGCGATCCACTAGTACAGGAAAAAATCGACGTCGGAATTCACGCCCCTTTATGGGAGGAGCTTAAAAATACTTGAGAAAAAGCTTTTGGAAAGGTTGGGAAAGTTATTTGAGAATTTTTTTTTACATGTTGATTTCGTAAAGGCATGTAAAAAACATTAATTCCTTTTTTATGCATTGTTTATTGTGATAAAACGGAATTTTTAAATTTATTTCACGAAAACAAGCCGCGCGGAGCCCAACACGTCATTTCTCCGCTCCGTTCGGAGGAGTAGTGACCGAAAATAAGGGCGGCTGCTAGTCGTTTTTCGGTGGACGGTACCTATAAGGTTCATTTTGGTATTCCAAATTCGTTGTCAAAAATAACAACGCGAAAATTCATATTATATTTTATTTTGTGAGGTTCGGGCGTAAATTTCAATTTTTTTTGCGAATATCATAAAAGAAACTAAATTTGCCACATTAAACAATAAAACTATATCCGAAAAGAGGTTTATAAATAGGAGAGTTTGGACTTCAAAATGTTTTTTATAGACCTTATAATTTATTTTTTTCTAAGCTTATTAAAAGACTTGTAAAAAAAATTACCGATATTTTTAAGGGCCAAGATATGTTCTACACGCAGTATTTAATTGAAGCATCTATAATACTTTTAAGCGATCAAATTTTCAAAACAAAATCGTATGATTTTGTACGATTTTGCATTATTTAGTATGGCTTCATCTTAATATCTCATTAGAACGTGTTCCGCTATTAGAACACAATAAGCGAATACATAGACCGGATTTGGTAGTTTCCGGTCTTTTGGAGTTAGAGTGTTGGAGTTGTAAAGGTGGAAAATTGTTTTGCTTCACGTCTCATCTAACTGTAATACATCTAATGCAAAAAGACTAGGGGTTAATCGTAACCCTGGAAAATTTGTCTTTCTAAAAACAAAAACAAAATTCTGTAAACTCGAAATTTTAAAGACTGCACAATCTGTCTATTAGATATTAATTAATGTTAATAAAAGAGAAGAAAGAAACCATGCGTAGTTGCAGAGGCGGCTCTAGGGCTCCAGGTATGGGAGGTCATTTGAAAAAAAAATTGTGAAATTACCTTCTTTTGATATTGTGAAAAATGCCGACATATTATATATCTATAACAATTTGAAGATAGGTAGGGTCATGAATCCGCAACTCAAATTACGTGGGTATTATTTATAAATTGCAAAATCACTAAATAATGCATGTACTTGCTGGCACATCATTTTAAAGAGGGCACTTTTCAATATGGTTATGCGCACCGATAGTATGTACCTAAGTATCCAAAATATAAAAACAAAATTAGGTAGATTAGAAAAAATAGTAACCGGTAATATCAAAAATTTAAAAACAAAAATTGACTTTGGAACACACGTCCGCAGTCCCCTTTTACCCCTAAAATGCCCAAAGATATTGGGTGACAAAAGACATTTATCAATTTTATTTAAATTTGACTTGCGTTTCAATTTGTGATGTTTTTTTTGTTTTTGCATTTTTCAGCTACCTAACAAAAACAGATTTATTATTAAATTATATTAGATTTTTTTTTATCTATCTAATACACCACTAACAAGCAAAGGTCCCTTTCAAATGATTTACCTGTAACTAGATAATTAAATGTATAGAATCTGCCGTCACTTAGATTAGAAACCTAAAAAACAAACATTGTTTTAAATCAAGCTGTTTTCTATGTCCGTTGAAAAGTGATCATAATATAATAATTAATGATCTTTAAAAAAGATCTACTTCTCGATGTGCCGCCACCAAACTAAATTTGAAACGTCGCCGATAACAACGTAAATAATTATTATTCCAAATCTTTCCCGAACTGTCCAAATACAATGGACGAGGCATGCGTGCAAAATGCAAAACCGACCTATGTTGTATCGCCATCTCTTTCAACAACGCATAAGATTCATAATGCTGTTTCCCTTCCACGACATTCGGTCATGTTCAAAACGTCGCTAGGGTTTCTATAGTACCTATACGCGGGAATTTTTACTCCAGGATAAAAACATAATGCCATCGCGTTTATTGTATGGCGCGCATAGAGACAGAAGATAGGGCAAGTCAAAAATTGACCCAGGGATCTAAATATTGTGAGAATTGGAGCTTCCATTTCACACGATAGATGTCACTGCTCGTCACCCGGCGTGTCACCGCCGCTAACTGCTATTATTTTGCGGTTCATTTCAAGATGAATTTCAAGTAAAGAATTCGATGCGTTGAGCCGTAAAATTAAATTGATTCCGTAAAAAAATATTATTATTATGTCTTATAATTTTGGGGGGTCAAACACCCATTGTCCTAAGGGGAGAGCCGCCACTGCGTAGTTGTAGCATATTAATATGATTTAAATAAGAAAAAATGGATAGAAGAATATAGTAGAATGTCTTTGATAAAACAGTTTGTTGAATTTCAGTAATATTACCTTTCCGTTCCGATCGAACTTAGTTTCCCAGTTTTCAGGCAGTTCCCTGGTACTGTCGGAGAAGATATTGACAAGGGTGACAAGGTCTCGGTTGTGTTGGTATCTGTCGAAGGAGGAAGCGTCTCTCCGTATTTTTGATATCATGTGTTTCAGGGTACTGTTGCGGTTGTATAAAGATAGGGCATCCTGAAATAAAATATTAAATGAATATACATAGTACCTACTTTGGGATTTAGGAATTATTGTGTATTCTCATAAAGTCAATGTAAAAAAAACCCAAACAATATTGTTAATATTTTTAGTATTATTGAGGTCAGTGTTTTACAGAATTTGAACAATCCATCAAATTTCAAAGTTAATTTTCAAGTAATGTAAAGGTTCTTTTCAAGTTCTGTTATTGAATTACTGTTTCATAAAACAGAAATAATAACAGAACTTGAAAATTAACTTTGAAAATTGATGAATTGTTTAAATTCTGTGAAAGAACCTGTCCTCAGAGGTGCTCGATTATTTATTGATGGATTGACAAAAGTATCAAAAAAATATTGAATATTATTGATGGTAATATAATGATAATATTGTCAGTATTATTTTTGACAATATTATTTTTTGTGTGCGGGTGGCCATAAATAATACGACTTCACATAAAAAAATCATTATATGGGATATTACTTTGAAACGGTAGCGAGGACTCAAACCTGCTTATCCCAGATGCGAACCATTTTGGTTTCAAAACAAGACAACAGATGTCCGTATCAGATACAAATTTAAATCCATAGTTTCATTTGAATAATAAAATATTTAATTGCATGATGAACAGTAGTAGTTTATCAAAATCTAATAAAACTAGCAGGCGGAACAGCTACCCTACATCTAATAAAAAATATCTATGAATACTTTTAAAGCAGAAATGTCTATGTGTGTAATATTATTCTCACCTGGTCCATATGTAGTATGGAGTAGAAATCTGGCCTGCAGAGCAGCGTGACGGCGGGATGCGGCAGGCGGGGCTCCAGCGGGTGGGGGGGCAGGGCGGGGACCTGCGGGGCCAGGGGGGCCATGGGCTGTGGGGTGAGGGGGGCGGGGGCCAGCACAGGGGGTGGAGGGGGCGGGCAGGGAGGAGGCGGGGAGGAAGTGGAGGGATCATCCGAACACTCAAATTGGCGGGAGGTGATGGTGCGGCGGATACTCTGGTACCTAGAATAACAATAAAAGAGATCACTGTAAATAAATAAATTGTTAAAAAAACATTTTACTACTAGGATTAGTTCTGTGATCGGTAGACCTCTCGTCCAAAAAAAGTATGTTTCTAATTTTATCTTATTGTAAATCAAAATCAAAATTTCACTTGAAATCATAAGATTTGTAAGTAGGTACTTAAATACCTACCTGCTTATTTACAAGCCATATATTTAAAAGATATTTTTAAAAATTTCAAATAAGAAGTTCTACAATTAGCCAAAGAAATTTCACCAACTCAATGATGAATTCTTTTTTTTTTTGATTTCAGAGTAACCTAGTTGTAGTAATCACCCCGAGATATAATATCCCATCCAAGTGGGTTCCACTATGAAGACAAGGGAAGGGAAGTTTCCGTCTTCCATTTTGATATGATGCATATCAACCGCGGTCTATGGTTTTAGATTAGCTAAGTCGGTGGAAGTCCGGCCCCCAACTAAGTGAATTAAATTTTTTCACTTCGTCTCTCATCTAAATATTGTTAGTAGCATATTTAGAGTCATTATTTAAAGTCGCCAAATACGTTTAGTTCACTCATCCGCCGCCAGAGGTACTACTCGCGCCTCTGGTGGCCAACATGGAAACCACTCCAGCTGCTTCGGCCGGTAAAGAAGGGGTTGACTGGAACTAATGGACACCTGCGAGTAAGAGGCTTGCCCAAGAGAGTGAGAGGCCCCAACTTCCATCAATGGCTAGGAATTCAAACTGCGCAACATAATCTTGCCGATTATTAGATGTTATTATTGTCATTTACCATGGAGGCAATATATTTCATTATATTCATCAATGATTATACAAAGAATAATAGGCTTACCGTCTGTCAAGCTGCCTCCGCTGCAGCTCATTGCTGGACTGGCGGGGCCGGAGGATGCTGACGGAGGGAGAGGGTCGCGACCAGGTGGTGGTCCGGTTAATGTGGTCGATGTAGAACAGCCGGCCATGGCTGTCCAGGCGGGCTTCCCAAGCTATAAAAATAAGAAAATTAGGTTAGGATAGTGAGAAATGCAGCAGAAAACAATAATTTTACATTGTAAGACGATTTTTAATTCTCCTGAAACCTCAGAAATTACAAAAAGCTTTAGGATTTTTACGTAAAAATTATTATTTGTTTTTATGTTTATAGACGTCCATTTCATTTTAAAAAGATTTAATAATGTTATTATTTTAAGTTCCACAATTATTTTAAGTTTTTTTTTATTGTGATTATTATTGCTGTTTCGGCGTTGAACGGCTTTGAAAATGGCCTTGAATGTCGAAACAGTTGTCACAATTATCAAAAAACTAAAATACTTGCAGAACTTAAATCATGAATAACATTATTAACCCTTAGCGGAATTGTGGTATCCCAGTGATAATACATATAAAATAATTATCACCTAGTGTAGCAGTGAACTTTAAAAAAAAACATATATATTGAAGTAACTAATACTGCCAAATATTTGTCGTTGTCAAAAACTTCATAAAAAATTTGAAAAACATCATCTTTACTGACAATAATTTGTGTCATTTGAAGCAAAAAAAAACGTCTAAAGTTCCGCGAAGGGTTAAATTCGATGTATGTACATTGAATTAAAAAAAAGGTAATTTTAGCAGTTTTATTGTGTAAAATGTATAATACCATGATAATCAGACAGTGTTATGAAAACAACGAGAATAAGATTTATACATTGTATTGCAAGAAAATTAGAAGAGGTATTTTCACTTAATTGTTTTCCTCCACACAGGAGACCTTGAGGAAAATAAATTCTCTTGTGGCCGATGTCATCCGTGGAGATGCTGTGTGGTGGGAATTTTAAGGAAATAATGGAGAGAATGTGTTGCATCCGAAAACAGCACTTAAGATGAAGAAGCCATACTAAAAAATGCAAAATCATACAAAATCATACGTTTTTGTTTTGAAAATTTGATCGCTTAGAAGTATAAATACTGCGTGTAGAACAAATCTTGGCCCTTAAAAAGTCTTTTAATAAGCCTAGAAAAAAATAAATTATAAGGTCTATAAAAAACATTTTGAAGTCCAAACTCTCCTATTTATAAACCTCATTTCGGATATGGTTTTATTGTTTAATGTGGCAAATTTAGTTTCTTTTATGATAATCGCAAAAAAAATGAAATTTACGCCCGAATCTCACAAAATAAAATATAATATGCATTTTCGAATTGGTATTTTTGACATCACGGCGACAATACGGCAGTCAACGAATTTGTAATATCAAAGTGAACCTTATACCGTCCACCGAAGAACGACTGGCAGCGGCCGCTATTTTCGGTCATTACTCCTCCGGACGGAGCGGAGAAACGACGTGTTACGCTCCGTGCCGCTTTTTTTTGTGAAATCAATTTAAAAATTCCGTTTTATTACAATAAACAATGCATAAAAAAAGGAATTAATGTTTTTTACAGGCCTTTACGAAATCAACATGTAAAAAAAAATCTCAAATATCTTTTCCAACCTTTCCAAAAGCTTTTTCTCAAGTATTTTTAAACTCCTCCCATAAAAGGACGTGAATTCCGATTGCGATTTTTTCCTGTACTAGTGGATCGCCTTAACAACAGCAATATAGTTGGTTCTGACAGGGGAATTATTGGCGTGAAAACACCATTTGGGATTTTTAGCAGCATTACGTTATTCAAATCACAACAAATGAGTACTCACTGAAATTATGCAATAATATTACTATCCAGAAATATGTATACAAAAATTAAAAAAAAAAAAAACAAAAGGTAAAGAAAATTTTATGTGTTGGATACTTACATGGAGGTAAAGGTTCATCACATTCTGTATAACTTCTCCCTTGTGAAGTGGCTCCTGCATCCGCCGTCAGAGGAATATGGCGGTTGATTCTCTCCGGTATAGAAGGAAGTCTTGTACTGGCTAAGTGTCTTAATGGTAGTGGTAAATTATTACTAGAGGATTCATTTGACTCATTTCTACTTAAATTATTTGACCTAGATTCTCTCACTCTCATGTCTACGCTGACAGACGACAGCTCATTCGATCTGACATCCGGAGCTCTTCTGTCTAACACAAAGTCTCCCAGCGTCCTAAAGTCCATGTTTGGCGATCTTATTTCCGAGGTTCGTAGCTCCGTCATACACTCTGGTATTCTTAAGTCTGTTACTGGCCGCAACTCGTTGAATGTGGTGTCCAGAGGCCTAATATCGGCGTGCTTTATCTCTGGAGATGCCACAAACTCCGGTTGATTTGCTTTTAGTCCTGGGGGTCTCATTATGTCTGGAGGGGGGAGGGGTCTGTTGCGTCTTGCATGATGTGTCGGTGTGGGGGGGCATTGCAATGCGTGACCGGCGACCCTGGCCAAAGCTTTAGGATGGGGTCTCATGACAGGGCTGCCTTCCGCCTTATTGCTAGCATCTAGATTACTCCTGCTCAGCACACTATGTTTTGGCGTGCCATTGTCAAGTATTCCAGGTTTTGGAAGGCCGTTTGAAGCCACCCTTGCTAAAGAGGAATGTGATGGTAAATGTGGGGAATTAACACTAAAAGAGAGACCATTGCTAACAGCATCAGCATAATTCATTGGAGAATACGATGAGCTATGTGGCTGGTCGAGTAAAGAGTTTGTACATTCGTTTCCTCCACCATTGACTATTGAATTATCTGTGTTTCCAGCAGAAGATGTAGAAGGGCCATCTTTGGCCAATTCCCCCAAACAAATAGAGTCTCCAGCAAGATTTCCTGTTGTGTTTGAGGTCTTACATGATGCATTTGAAGTTTGCCTGGATAAAGGCTTGTGGCCTTTGATAGCTGATATCTGTTTGATCTCGATCTGGTTTCTGTTTTCATCTTCAAATTCTGGATGATGACTTATATTTTCCAAAAAGTTGGTCTGAGCTCTCTCTTGGGACTTGAGATGGTTGGGAGTAACATTTTGAACTTCACCAAAATTACCAGTATTTTTGACTTCATGTTTAGGAGTTTCATTTGATAGCTCCGGTTTGTCTTCTTTCTTTTTCGTAAAAACTGTTGAAATGTAATTGTCTACCCCAATATTCTTTTTAAGCATTGATTTAGATTTAAGCGGAGAATTGAAGTCGAAAGGCATGTCCAGTGAGCGCTTATTTGAGAGAAGCTTATGAGAGAAATGCGTAGAGGTGGAATCCCCTCCCAGACTGCCGTCCGTCTCAGGAGTAGCAAGGGGAGCTGCCTGTTCCAAGGAGTGTGTAAAGGGATCCAGGGAAGAAGGAAGAGGCATCGCGTGAGTATTTTTCATAAAAAATTCTCCAGGTATAAAGTCTGACCCGTTCGCCATGTCATTGTGATTGGTAAAAAATTGTTCATCAATATCGATGAGCTCAAAATTAAATGTGTCTTCTGGTTTGCTCATTTTCTTTGGCTTCTGGTGGCGGAATATTTGCGGAGGCGAAATGGCGTGCGAGCGTTCCAGCGGCCGGTGGACCAGCCGAGGAGGAAGGGGCGGAGCCGACTCCTCCATATTTGCTAAATTAACTATATTCTCATTATCATACACAAATTTCATTATTTTACAGGGATTCTTGGGGGACCAGATCTTGTAGTACTCCGAGCCGGGAGAGATTAGCGCTCCGTTCATTTTTACTTTCTTCTTAGCACCGTTTAAAATTTGACCATCGATGTTAGAGAGCGGGAGACACTTTTTTTTCACTCCCGACGAGGTGGCGGCAATTTCTTGATCTAGAGATTCTATATTTGGCGATTTGTCAGACGATTTATTCATTTGTTCATTTATCACAGATTTGGAACATTCATCAGAGTCCTTACTAACACAACTTAGAGATTTAGAATCATTATCACTTTGAGTATTCTGCGAACCATTATGGCCGAAATTTACATTATCCGCAAGCGGGTTCTTGAACTTATCACTTTCTTTGAAAATTTCACTAATTGAGCACTTGTCCACATTCTTGCTGAGGTCGTTGATATCGATGCAGTCTTCGAAGCACAAGTTATCCATAGATTCTGAGGAGCTCCTGTCATTTGACCTCTTGAGGGGAGAGGAGTCTAGCCGGGCGAGGCCTACTCGGGAATAGCCTTCCAAGCCACTGAGGGAGAAGTTGTTAGAATGGGCGAGGCATTCGAGAGGCTGGCCACCGTAGTAACGAAAACACACCAGTTTTTCACATTCTGAAACGAAAATAAAAACAATTCAATGATATTGAAAATATATGTTTCTCATGGATAATTATTGCACATTTTGAAATTGAATTCAATTGAGGAATTCATAGTTTTTACATTACCGCCACACAGAAGGCTTTGAGGAAAATAATTTCCCTAAGGGCTTACATTGTCTTTGGGGACGCTGTGTGGAGGGTCTTTTTGAGGAAAGGAAGGAATTTCCATTCCCATGTGACAAATGTTGACCGTGTACAAGTGTTGACGTGTTGCCCGACTATGCAACGATGCTGAAGGGATCAATGAAGCTTGTTCTTCGGAGCATCTTCCATTATTATTTAATTCATTGCAACCGCCGCGCCAAGTGTTGACTACATAATTATAACATATTATGTGAAGATTGATGGTAATTATAAAAAATGTCTATTACTGTACTGAAGACACCTGTAACCAAATAAATATATAAAGTGAAGTGGTATCCTTAGGCTCCTGAAAGATTACTGATAATACTGCTGTCATTACGGCAAAGGAATATTTTATTAGAAGTTGTTATTATTACAATACCTTATTGGCAATCACAACCATTTACTTTTCTATCGAAGAGAGCAATGACTGAGTGGTTTATCCTAATTTAAGAAATAAAGCAATCACTTTACAAACCAACCATTTTCTGATACATTGTCTTATACGACTACTAATTTGATGATTATCGATGAACTTAATAAAATAGACCGTTGACGAAATTTACGAATAAACAAAACCAGTCAACAACACAATTATGGTTCTTACAAAGTGATTGCTCTATTCCTATTTTTCTTTTAAATCAACACCACTAACGTGAAATTATTAAACTTTTAACGGTAAACGTTTACCTACGAATTTTCCGAGATGATTACAACCCTCGGTTCCTACCCACTATCAAAAATAATTTTATGTCTTGGGTCAAAGAAAACCTTTCCTGTACGGCCACACAATATGAGGAGCTATTTAGAAGTCGTTTAGACATTGCCTTATTGTACGTTGTGGGGCTATACGGCAAACTGTTATTTGGATCGTGGTAACTGACTACAATATCACAACACATAACATACCCACAATAGTCTTAGAGTTTTCCTTTAACCGAAGTGTTTTTTTTTATTAAATGCTTCTTGTGATATTGGATATCTTTTGTCGTTGTGTTTTTTAATAATTCGATAATAACTGTAAGGTTTACTGGCAAATTATTGTGTATTTTACTCAACGTTACAATAATAATGTACGTATTTGTGCAATTTATTATTTCTTTATTAAGGTGTCCCTAATTTGAAGCTATGTAGATACCTACCATACTCTTCGTTCAAGTCTACAGTTTTTCAGTTCGTATTTTTTGAATTTTAATTATAATAAAAACGTAATATTTATGTAGCGCAGTTTTGTGATATTTCACTTCCAGTGTGTTTAATTGTAATAAATTTAAAATTTAATCCTATTGTTTTCCTTACGAGTCCTTACAAAAATTGATTAAATAATGTGAAACAAAGAATATACAGTATATACAAAGCAATGCCAAAAGAACAATATTTACCACAACAGTGTTGTTTAACTGTTTTTTACAGTTTTATTATTGAATTATTATCGAATATCGATAAAAATATTGTTATAAATAAATATTATATAATTATTATATTACATCTCATGTATAGAATAATTATTATAATTCGTCTTCAATAATTTAAATGCATTTAACACCCCACAAAATTCTCGCAAAACAAGAGCAAGTCATGCACACCAACTATGTATATCTAAAACAAAATATACCAGGGCCATTAACTTTACGATTCACTTCCTACACAATTCTAAACATCTACACCTACACAATAAAAAATACAGGAACTGATTGCAAACCTCCTAATTATATTTTATTTCATAATATTTTTTTATCTATTATTTATTTGGTTCCATGCTGAGTTGATTTCATTCCACTCAGAATAAAACCAACTCAGAAATGCCTCAGAAAGGTCATTGAAATCTACGAAAAAATAATTTTAAAATAGCCGGTGACCCTAACCTAACTTAACCTATTAAACCATTTTTTTTAATCATCACTCCTAATGACCTTTCTGAGGTGCTTCTGAGTTTGTTTCGTTCTGAGTTGTCTGGTCACCTATTTATTTTTAGCAATTTTTATTCGTGTTGAAATTTGTATAAATTACTATAATATTGTATATTTTAAATTGTTTGTTTTTGCAATATTTTAAAATTAAGTTCTTCGCTAAAATTAATCAACTTACCTTTTTAAAATATCCCCCAAAAAACAGGTGAATCATATCGTGGAGGACATGTACATACATGTCCTCCACGATGAGATGAGTGGATCCTTGCTCAAAAACAGTATATGAGCAAAATAAATTCCAAAAGGTCAGAATACTGGAATGAAAAGGTTGACTCTGAGCGAGCCAATCCACGACGTCTCTGGAACTCAATAAAGACTGTTATTTCTGAAGTTACTGTTTCAGCTAAAATAGATATCACCCCGGATGCCTTTTCAAAGTTTTTTCGGGAAAAAATTGAAACCATTCGTGCTTCCACATCTCATGCCCCTCCGCCAATATTCACTATTAATTCTAAAGGAAATTTGTCTTCCTTCAAACCTACAACGCTGGAAGAAGTAAAGAGGATAATTTCAAGTTCGCCAAATAAGCAGTGTGGTCTTGACCCCATACCAACTTGGTTATTAAAAAAATGTTCCATTGTCTTGGCTCCATTCTTAGTTCATGTTTTTAATAAATCACTCAGTACAGGTGATTTCCCTGAACTACTAAAATCAGCTGTAGTAACACCAATACTAAAAAAGTCACAACTAGACTCCGATAACTTAGGTAATTATCGACCGGTTTCAAATCTACCTTTCGTGTCAAAAATCCTGGAGAAAATTGCTGCTGCCCAAATTACCAGTCACTTGAATACAAATAAATTATTAACAAATCGACAATCCGCATATAGAAGGTTTCATTCAACAGAAACTGGACTTCTTCGTATGCTATCAGATATAACTCTAGCCATAGAGTCGGGTAAGTTAGCACTTATCTCACTCTTAGACATGAGCGCAGCGTTTGATACGATTGATCACGACTTCCTCATTAAGAGATTGGAAGAAACATTTGGTTTGATTTCAGACACTAAAAATTGGCTGGCGTCATATCTATCCAATCGCTTACAAGCCGTGAAGGTTGGAAATAAACTCTCTAACTTCGCAACACTTTCTTCAGGAGTACCCCAAGGATCCGTTTTAGGTCCACTTCTTTTCATCCTTTTTACAAATGATGTCGCCAAAATAATCGAGTCATTTGGTCTCTTATCCCACTGCTACGCTGACGATCAGCAAGTTTATTTTTTCTGCACTCCAAATGAAGTCGACAGTCTCAAAATCCGTGTAGCTGAGTGCCTAGAAGCAATAACTCGTTGGATGTCTTCAAACAAGCTAAAACTGAACCCATCTAAGACTGAGTTTCTCTGGGCGGCCACAAACAAACGCCAACATCTCATAGACAATTCACCTATTTCCATTTCCGGAAGCGATATTATTCCAAAGACAACAGTCAAACTTCTTGGCGTTAATCTGGATTCAAACTTTTCGCTTAAAAAGCAAATAAATACGACTGTAAGCAATGGTTTTTTTCACCTAAGACAACTCAAGTCAGTCCGAAGAAATCTTCCTATAGAAGCAACAAAACTACTTGTAAACTCCTACGTAGTCTCACGGCTCGACTACTGTAACGGTATCTACGCTAGCCTTCCAAAATATCAAACTGACAAACTTCAATCCGTGTTTAATGCAGCCGCTCGACTCATAACCGGAGTCTCTAAATATTCACATATTTCAGAACACCTTCGTAATCTTCACTGGCTCAAGTGCCCTCAAAGAATCCAGTACAAATTGTGCTGGATGGTGTTTAAATCAATTAATGAAATGGCCCCATCTTACATCTCTGAACTATGTGTCCCAGAAAATACTGGTCTGAGGCAGTCAACCCTTAGATCAGCAACATCATCAGCTATAGGCAGACTAATGGAACCTAAACGCAAGCCAAATACGAAATTTGGAGATCGCGCTTTCGGAGTGTCTGGACCTAAGGCTTGGAATAAACTCCCACCGGAACTTAGATGCATAACAAGCCCAACAGAATTTAGGTCCAAATTAAAAACGTACCTTTTTGGGCTCTCACACCCTTAAATAAAAATACCTATCGGAGTATCATAAAATTTTGCTTTTGTTTTCAAAATACGCTCATTACAGAACATTTTATATATTATAATTATAGTTCCCAATTATGTCCTCTGCGTGCGAACTGTGTCTTAATTGCTCTAAATAAACAATAACAGTGTTAATCTCTAGTGACCCTCCAGGTAAGTATGGTCTTGTATATATTTTCTGCCTGTACAGTGCATTTTTACAGCAGCATCGCGTTCATTGGTCAAATCATTGCACATATAGTTTCGTATCGGTGATCGATGAACCGATGGATGCAATTTTTAGCCATAAGATGTTGTTGTATATAGTTTAAAATAAGATTGTATAAACGTTTTATAAATTTGTACAGCGCCCTTGAGGTGATTTTTCACAAAAACGGCGCTATACAAGTCATCCAAATATTATTATTATTTATTATTATAAGCAAAAGACAACTGGAAATTTTGAATGGTCACATTCTGATGTACTTTTTATTATAGGTTGATAAAAATGAAAGGTCTCGAATATTAGAATGTGACCATCGAAAATTTCGAGCTGCCTTTTTGCTTATGAGAGCAGAATAACCGTTCAACTAACCCCTTAGGCTAATTTGCTCGCTTTTCGGAAAAACTCATTTAGGATAGAAATCATTGTGTCTCCCTCATGGTTAGAAATATGACCCAAACGGTGTTAAAAAGACAAAACAACACGCTTTATATTCAAATCTAAAAGTTTGAAAAATTGGAAAAAAAAATTAAACTTTGGGAATTTTTTATTAATTCTTACATGAAACAACTAAAAAGTAAGTTGACGATAATGTTTACCCATAATACATTTGCCTAATAAAATAAATATGAGTTATATTTTTTTTCCTTATCAATAATTTCAAACATTTTTAAAACTTTTTTTATGTTAAAAATTAAAAAAATATATATTTAAAAAATTATAAATAAAAAATAATATTTAAAAAATTCTATGTATATCGAATTATGAAATTGAAAAGCTTATGTCATTACCTTTCGAAAACAGTCTTTAGTTTTCGGATGCGTTCAGAAATATTCCTTTTATTTGGATTTTATTGCGAAACAGAAATATGTTGACCTTCCGACAAAATAGGCCAGAGATCTGTGGGGTTAACTATGTTGCCAGTTTCACAGATCACTTGGCAAGATAAAATGTCAGAAATACCAGGATAACAGAACAGCAGAAGGGTAAAGGGAACTGACCTTGGTGAGAAAGATTGGGCTGATCCAGCAGCCACATAGCTCCGAGGGTCCCCTCTTGCTGCAGTAGGCTCGCACGGGCCAGGACCGAGCTGACCTCGAGGGTATCTGGAAGAAGAGGAGAATAAATTATTAGATACAACTCCTTTTAAACTTTTATAGTCACATTTCACAATGTCATGGAACATCCGAAAACGATAGCCAAATACTAAGTTTGGAGATCGTGCTTTCGGAGTATCTGGGCCTAAGGCTTGGAATAAACTCTCTCCAGAACTCAGATGCATAACAAGCCCAACAGAATTTAGGTTCAAACTAAAAACCTACCTTTTTGGGCTCTCATACCCTTAATTTAAATATACCTAGTACTGAGTAAATACCGAGTTAAGAAACTCTTAGAAGATGAATTGAAAAGAATGCAAAAAAACTTTACAAACAAAAAAATAATAAAAACATAATTTTCCTCAGCTATGTAACTAAGCTTATTTTTTTAACACATAACGCTTTATGTAATGAGTTACTCCTTTTTTTTAACCAAAGTTTCTGACTTCCTTGAAGTGTCCTTCATCAGTGGTAGGTCAATAATGTGGGTTACACCGTTTGCTTACAGGAAACACCCTTCAAATCCGGGTACCAAGAACTGTCGAGAGTCCCATCATCTCTATTATTATTCAAAATATCTCGATTAGAAACATCAAAGGATGAACTTAAATGTTAACGATATCTATATCTACCTATCTGATAGCGATATCTGATAGGCAATTTACGTTCATAACGCGAAAAATATTGTGCAAAATATCCGATGGAGAATTTTCGAGCCGAAATGCTTTCATTTCCTACAAAATCTGTCCGAGTTGCAGCCTGCAATGTCTGCATTACGTGAACGAGATCCCTGAAAGATAATGTACTCTAGAAACTAGAACGTCTCCTCAAAGTGAAATGTTCGCCACTTCTAGCATCCGGTACAAATCCGGCACAGCCCCATTCAACGCTGGAGACACGCAACATTCAATGGTCGAGAACTCAAAAGAGACCATGTTCCGACGCGAAAGCTGCATTCAAGTCAAAAGAGACGATGATGTTCCGGCGCGAAAGCCGCATTCAAATATGGAAGGCGCAATGTTCCGGTTCAAAACCCACTATTCAAATGTGGAACGATGAAGTTTGATCGCAAAGTCCAGTATTCAAATGTAAAGGGACGAGGCTCCGGCTCGAAAGCAATCTCGATTCAAATATGGGAGACTAAACTCGCGATGATGTGTGAAACCCCATATTGAATGGGGGTTTAAAGAACATGATATTAAAAGCTGAAAGCCGCTAGAATTACTTCCCGCTCGCTGTTGACAAGTGCATAATATATAAAGTGACCATCAATTTGGCAAAATAATTGGAAAAAATAATTTTTTTTAAATGAAATATTTTTTTTTAATAAAATAACATTTTAAATCGAAATACGCACAAAATTCCTTGCTCGGGCGTATCTGCAAAACTTATAATTCCCTAAGAGATATTGACATTTTCCATTGTACCCTTAAATCGTTTAATCAAACTAACCGTACAAAATGAAAACTATTATTTCTTGTTTATTATTTTCTTACTATATATTAACTTTTGGTAAAGTGTGAAGAAGCCGCCGCATGCCGCTACACTTTAAATAGGCATACATTTTGAAAAGTAAACTACTTTTAAACATCGAAGAAGCATCGGTTTCAGTCGTGACATGTGCATTTAAAATACGATATTCAAATTGCATATATAAAACATCTCCATAGCCGCCATGTTTTTTTGTATGGATTTGACATTCGCGAAGTTTCGTTTCAAACTAAATACGCATGAATTACTTAATTTACCTAAACTAAGAACCTAATAACCTATTTTGTGTACGTAAATAGTTGTTTCTTGTAGTAATTGTTGAAATGAAATGTAATTTCCATAATCTGTGCTTAAAAGTGCGGCGGCTTTTTCACAAATTAATTAACTTTTTACTTAATACTATATGTATAATTAGTTTAAACAACTACTTGAAACTATTATTTCTGTATTGATTATGATCACCTTTTTGATATTTTTTTACAACGTGCTTACACCATATACATACTATAATTGTTTAATAACCATTGATTCATAACACGGGCATGTGCCAACATTCGACCACCACAACACGGGCATGTGCCTAGCATGGTGGTGGAAAATCCCCAATGTATGTAATAAAAAATCTAACGAATAAAGAAAATTTAAGAAAAAAAAAATCTCATAATTAACCACAACTAAATATTATAAATGGAACTTAACTGGTTTAAATTATATTCACTATTTAATGTACAATTACTTTATACACAACTGTATATAATAAAAAAAGTAACACTGTGCTTAATTTTTGGGTTATTACACCGTGTTATGCTTATCCCTTCTTTAGTCCACTTTAAAACATTTAGCCAACGTTTAAAAAGCCTGTTTTGAAAGAGAGATAATATGTAAATACGAATGTTAATATAAAAAAAACGATATAGGCAATTAATACGAATACGCGAAAATATTTAATAAAGCATGACTTATTTTAAATTGAGGAAAAATCTGACGTCAAATGTCTGAAGTAGAATTGACTAGAACTCTGTGATTTTTTTTCATAACTATAACATTTAAAATAATAGAGCTAGATGTGTTTTAAATAATTTTCGGTGCATACTAGTATAATACTAGTGAGATGTTCACAAAATACTACTAGGTAGTTAGTTAGCTATTTACATACAGATACGGATCATTAACATATTTTATTTCTTATTAATAAACTTATTATATCTATGTAAACTAATGTAATATTCTGTAAAGTGTATATTAAAGAATAGAAATAAATAAACAATAAAAAATAGTTTTCTATCAAGGGAATTTCATATACCTAATTATTTTTCGGTCGGAAAATGTATAGAGATTATCTTAAAAAAACATGTATATTTTTTAAGAGCTTAAAAACTAAAAGTGTTCAAATGAAATCTAGAAAATCGGAATGCAGGGACTTAACGCGAGCAACTTTTATTTGTATGAACCAATTTCCCAACAATCTACTGAATCTACATATCTACCCTGATGTTGGACACTGTAAAGTTGACCGAAACGTTGCCCAAAGAGGGAGCAAGCGCCGCAACACGGCGTAAGAACCCAAAATTAGTATATTATGAATTAATCGATTCGAGTTATATTTTTTACGGATTATGTTTTAGCGATCATATTCAAGAATACCTGACATACAAAGTTGTTGAAAGTGAAAGCATAACAATGTGCATACTATTATACCAGTATTTATATTGTTTTAGAATTTTAGGATAAAATAATAAATTTAGAAACACACCGTATATAACAAATGACTATAGCGGAGCCCCGGCGTGTTAAAAAAATATATCTACTAGTACTGCCAAGCCGGATTTTGTCCCCAGAGATGAAAATGTACAGTACTGTACAGCTTACATAGACTGATAATCACGCGAGAACCTAGGCCATAAAACCGACAAAGAAAATGATTTTACCCCAAAATATAGAGCCAGTTTGGGAAAGCACCGCAGGCGATTTTCGGGCGTTGCTTATCTTTCAATGGGTAGGTACCTACTCACTCCCATCTAGGCTTTTTTCATTTAGTTATATTCAAAGATGTCGTGTTTTGCCGACATTTGGCTGCGATATCATTTCACATTAACATCAGGAAAACAAGGGAAATTACGAAACAGAATAAATTATTCATGCAAATATCAGCTGTTTATCTGACAGCTATAATACTAACCGCCAATAATAATTCTTCCCGATAAAAATGTGCTAGCGGGCGGACAACAATATCGGCATATTATAAATTATAATGGTGCAAATTGTGATACGTGGGGTCTTTTTTAATCAAAAACAGCAAGCACATGGACATTAAAAACTGCAGTAATTTTTTAGCGAATTTTTGAAACATTCAACATTAATTAGTATATAATATTATACCGCTATGGTTTATTTATTAATGCAGATCGCGGTTGCATCTGAAACTACTTGCGAATTATAGCTTCAGATGCCCTTGAAAATGAACTGTGAATGCTAAGAGAACTAACGAAACGGTGTTTGCTGGAATTGGAAAAAACAAAGTATGCGAGGAAAAGGGATAACCAATCACTTACCAATGTATCTCTGCGAAGCAACATACAACCCAATCACAACATGTACCTCAGGGTAATTGAGTAATTATCGCCACAACAAAATGAATAAGTATATACAAAACGATATTATGTACCCTACTTCAGAGATGGTCAAATACCTTCTTTTTAGTTAAAAAAAAAAACAAATTATGTACACGAAAAAAAACAACTTGCTTCCAAAGTAGTTTAAAATCGTCTTCTGTCTTTCAAAAACAAAAGCACTCGAATTTGATATTTTTCTTGCCATTGTTCCAAATTTCTAATACTTTTCCAGCAAGGTGTGCTGGTTGGGGAGAGGTAGAAACTGCATAAATGACTGCATAAATATCGGTAGGAATTATGCATATTCTCACTCTAAAGCCAAATAGCAACCATGTACAACTGGACATTTTAGAACAAGCACTGAAAAATGTTCAAAAATTGCAGTAGTTTTATGGCGAGTCAGAAAGCTTTTTATCATCAATGAGTAAGTTTATCGGACAGTTAGTTTTTTTCCTTCGACAACCATATCTGGACATCATAATGCCGATAATAAAAATACATACATATTAAAATTGCAATAATTTTATAATGTGAATTTGAAGCTTTTATCATGAATGAGTAGGTGTAATCAGTGGCAATCATAATGTGGCAACGTTATTTGCATTATGCGGTTGGTAGGGCAACAGGCAACAGGCAACAGAGGAAGTGAAGTATGAATGACGTAAATGTGCAGTGGGAAGTAGAACAGTGGTAGAATAGGAGTGGGAGGAGCAGGAATGTTCAAATTAATACTTCCTGCTTCAAAATCACCACCACTTTATCGCAGCACGTGTGTGTATGAGTGTGTGCTGTGCACCGTGTTGACGTATGATGATATTGCTGAACACAATCAATGGTTTGGCAAACTCGGTCAACACAAATTAATAACACCACTATGAGGAAAACGGAAAAGCTGATACTAAAGGGTTGATGATTCATTGTTGAATGTTTTTTTTAATAATAAGCATAGTTCTAAACGATTCTACATTAGGCAACATTATGTTAAACACATACTCTCGTACCTCGTCAAACATATAACTGTTTTTGTCAATGTCCAATCTGCTCGAGATACTAGAACCAAAGGACATAATCTCTTTGGCTAAAACAACTTTTGACCAAAGAAATTTTAGACACTTTGCATACAATGCACTTTCACTGGCCATTAGACAGAACACAGCTTATTTTAAATGAACACAATTAAATAACTTAGTTTCAATTCCACTTTATTATTTCTTAATCCAACCGGTTTCGGTTCATCCTGAACCTTCCTCAGGGGTGAATAAAAATATATTGAACATAATACAGATATACATGGTATTTAAAAGAAAATTAGAAGAGGGAGACAGAACATTTTCTTTTAAATTCCATGCATATCTGTATTATGTTAAATATATTTTTATTAAGAAAATTAGAAGAGGGAGACAGAACATTTTCTTTTAAATTCCATGTATATCTGTATTATGTTCAATATATTTTTATTCACCCCTGAAGAAGGTTCAGGATGAACCGAAACCGGTTGGATTAAGAAATAATAAAGGGGAATTGAAACTAAGTTATTTAATTGTGTTAATTATAATTATGTATTCCCACAAAGTGTTTGCTACATGTGGAGATTTACTTATTTTAAATATAAATCAGGCACTGCATCATCAGCCAAGACAGAACTAACGTCAAAGATTTTATCAAAACCAATTTATAAGTATGCATTTCTAATGGTATGATGCTGATTGCCTTTTATTTTAAAAGTAATATTGTGTTGTTATTTGTATGTTTGTTAAAAACTGATTATGTTATAAACTGCGCCTGTGTTCAATAAAAGAGTTCCTAGTGAGACAGGCACAGCATACATTCTTTTTAAAAGAATTAATAAAGATGAATACCTAGTAAAAAAATATAGTTACCCCCAATATGCCAAAAACGTATTCCAATAGTTATTTTAATTAAAAAACTCAACAATATTATTTATGGTTACATATTTTACAGCGATAATACTTGGTCGATGGTTACAACATAAGGAATATTAACCCCTCGGACCAAGACAAAATAATATCACATCATCATATTCCCTCTTGATATTCAATTTCAAAAAGATTCGTTGTTTTGAACTTAACCCAAAAATAAATAATATTTTCGAGAGGCAATTAATTACAATGGATTGCTTACAATTTAAAATATAAAAATTTTAAACGCAAATATAAAAAGTTTTTTAAATCGATTACTGATATTTTTTTTATCATTATTTGTTTTTGAGGTGTTATGCCGTGTTGCGCTACCTACTTCTTTAGCAAAAGTTTCGGAGTAACAGCGTTACAGTGTCAATCACCAGGGCAGATCCGGCAGATCTACCGGAGGTAGCGCAACACGGCATAACACCCCAATAACAAATAATGAAAATACTTTTGACCGTGAAAATCTAAAAACGAATCCGAATACCGATGGTTTATTCTTGTAAACTGTATTTACCACTTAATTAACATATTTAATTAGCTAAACTATTATAAAGATTATCACTTCACTTTTATCGTTTTATTTAAGTAAATACTTATTTTAAGAAAATTGGCAAGCCTTATTATCCGGGTGAACTGTTTGCTGGTTTTCTGTTTTATAGAATTATTTTTAATTTTTATGAAAGCGTTAATGCGTCGGCCTACTGGCAAAGTCCACTAAGTCACTAAAACACAATCCTGAGATAATCGCATTTCAATATTTAGTAATTTTGGAAAGGCTATAAGTGGATGAATATCTCCAAAATATGTATTTTTAAATATTTGATAATTTAGAATGAACCCTTAAGTACCTTATCAATACAAAATATTAGTTAAAAGCAATAACAGCAACCTTTAATCAAAGATTTACAAAAAAATGAGCCGGACTTAGTGGGTTTTACCAGTCAATAATGACTAAGTGTACTTTGCTTGTTAATATTACTGTTAAATTGTTAAAATTAATGCCGCGAAATGCCTTTTAGATTATTTTAAAGCTGACTTAGTGTATTTTGCTTGTGTTTTAAATATTTTAAAGCTGACTTAGTGGATTTAGCTTGCGTTTTAACGGTCTAAATTGATGTATTATTGACATTTAGAGTATAATGTTTGACTTAATGTGTTTTGCTTGTCAATAATATCGGATCTATGACTTATGGTAAATTAAAAAAAACTTCTAAATCGAAAACGATTAAATATACGACTTAATGGAGTATGCCAGTCGAAAGAGGACATTTTTTTACATAAGACCTCATACTTAAGTCATTTAATGAAAAAACGGGACTTAGAGGACTTTGCCACTAGGCCGACGAATTATGGTAAACTTTTAAATACAAAAAAAAGCTTGGTGTTTTCTCTCCTTCTAGATCTGTTTATATAGTAGAAAAGGAGATAGAACGAGTTTTATGACAGATATATCACCACGTGGCCCGACTGGTTTTAATAAATAAATATTATGTTATATAGAGCAAAGTTTGGTAAAAAAAAATAAGATACGGATGCTGCAACCGACGTTTACCATTGTCTTCCGTTTTTACCCGTTTAAAAATCGTTACAGTCGGTAGCCGTTAGACCGAAACCCCGCCAATGCTCAGGAAGTACCGAGCGTCTACTTCCGATATGAGAATTAATGACCCCCTTGCAACCCACGGGGATGGTCCTTGCTACCTGATGGGAACTGCAGGTGATTGGATAGTTTACCTTTACAACGCCAAGAAGGTGGAACTTTTGCGGTATTGGTGTAATTATGAAATGCAAGCATGTTTTTTTTAATACAATATTTTCACAGTAAATTTTTGAAGATAAAACTTCTTTAACACCGTTGTGATTTGAAACTCGTTGAAATGAAAAATTACACTAAAAAGAGACAAACACATATATCTGTAGGATTTAGCCCTGCGAGAGAATGGGATAGAATAATTGGTCTCCTCTTTGTGCGGTGCTTAGTAGCCTACTCACTCTTGTCTACTTTAGTTTTCTGAAGGTTTTACTTCTACCACGTGTGAACTGCACACTTGTATTTTTTAAGGATAGTGAGAGTACCTACTTTCTCCAGACAATGGGGAGCGAATGGGACTCTTGCGGGAACGTGCCGTAAATGGTTCCATGCCAACTCAGAATAAAGACAACTCAATCTCTTAGAAAATTCAATAAAAGCTTTGAGAAAAATAATTTTAAAATAGCCGTTAACCCTAACCTAACTTAACCTATTTAACCATTTTTTTTATCATCACTTTTAATGACCTTTCTAAGGAGGTTCTGAGTTGGTTTCATTCTGAGTTGGTCACCGCCTTAAATATACTATAAATATTTATAGCATTAATTAAATGTGAAATAACCGAAGAAATCAATAAATTATTATCAAAGAATCCATCTTACGAAAAAAATATAAAATAATAAGACTCGCTATTGTTTGGTTGATGTGGTTTTTCGCAAAAATAGCGCTATAAAAATTAGTTAAGTTATCATTCATTATCTACCACATCAAACGCCGGAGCCGGCAGCGGACAGACAAACTAACCACATGGCTCATCAGAATGGATTCAAAAAGAGATTAGAATTTTAAAAAAAGAACGGCGAATCCCGCCGCGTAAGGATGTTTGCTTCCGGTTCGGCGGGCGGAAATAGACGACTTCAGGATGTCGGCAAGAGTAGGTGTAGGTGGCCACCTAGTCGGCTGGGTGGCCGCTCATCTCACTGCTGCCTGCATAAATGATTGCACTTATAGATTATCAAATCAAGTAGCCAGGTACGCACTAACTCTACTGACTTCTTATATTCATCGAATAGGAATCATTTTCGAAACAAAATAAGTATGTGACGAAAAAACAACTTTAATTTATTTTATTTTTTAACCATCATACCTCAGGTATGTTTTGTTACAAGGTCAAAATATTTCCGCTTCGTAATAAAATACTTGGTCGAAGTAAAATCCAAATAAATGTAATATTTCTGAACGTATCTGAAAGGTGATGAAATACGTTTTAAAATTTTATAATTCGAAATAAATGTGTAATTTGAGAAAGATTATTTTTTTTTAATTTGCACACATTACGTTTTTTCTAACTAAAATTACTGACAACTAAAAATAATAAAAACATCGGATGTGTCACTATTTTGTATTTCTCTTTTGTCGTTTCAAAAATAATTAATAAAAAATTCCCAAGGTTTAATTTTTTTTCAAATTGCGGTAGGAAACTTCGGTTACATGTAGGTTTATATTTATTTTAAATATTTTATTGTTCACTTTTAGATTTGAATACAAAGCATGGCGTTTTCTCTTTCTATTTTTTTTACTTTAGCTCCTAACAGGAAGCCCTGAGGAAAATAATTTCCCTTAGGGCCTATGTCGTCTTTGGGGATGCTGTGTGGAGGTTGATTCTAAGGAAAGAAAGGAGAGGAAGTTCTGGGAAAGAAAAATTATAAGGGGTGGGTGGGAATATGAGGGTCAGGGCCCAGGAGTGACAGACGTGTGAATCCACACCTACATTGCGGTGCAATTTCTATGGGTTGATAAAGTCCTGCTGGAGAAGTCTTAAGACTTCCCTCAACCAGTCCCTCTCGATCCGGCCCGCCATACATCAGGTGGGCAGACGCATCTGCCACCAAGACTCGGACAAAACTCACCCCATGAGCCCGGGCACCCCTACTAAGACCTTGTGGTGACCTATGGCAGAGGTCGTACAAAACGAACCGTTCTCATGTGACAAAAATAGGAATAACCCGAAGAGGCGTTGTAACACTCTTAAACTCCACCTTCATCTTCCATTAACCTTCCACAGGATTATCAGTAAGATAGTCTGGTATTTTGTCATTTGCTACGATCCAGTTTTTTCATGTAAATCCAAAATAAGTCATTAAACGTTTAAACAACAAACACTTCCATTTTTATTAATGGGATTACCACACAAGAGTCTGCCTGGAAATAGTGGGATCATGTCATCCCCAATTCTGAGAAACGTTGACGAATAATATTGCAATCGAATTATTTTAATTGTCATTTATCGACATTAAAATGGACGTCTTCCGTGCTCGAGCGATTAATTCGAAACATCAATCGATTATTAATATGTTTCGGAAGCGGATATATGGAGTATGCCCATCACTAGCAAGTACCTACTTCAAGGGGTATTTAAGGCGATCAAGGTCAATGTGAAGGCTAATATGCAGAAAGGTTGGGAATTGGATACGCACGCGTTATTTGTCATAAAAATAAAAGAAATATACTAATAGATACATATGATTCATAACTATTTAAAACCCGTCTGCTTGGTTCAATATATTCGCACCTCACAATCCGGAAACCTCGGTTTCGCGCCAAACGGTCAAACCGTCACTTTTGATCGAGATTGTAAAATATCTATGCAAGATAGTTTTCATATTTCAAAGACAATATGAAGCATTATTTCGTTCTCTTTCTGGTTAAAAGAAAAATATATATGTGTTTGCATGAGAGGAAGAGAGATATATAGATTTTAAAATGTAAGGTCGCTCGGGACGTTTTTGGTCTAATGAAAGTGTAATGTGATTACGTGTTTTGGGATGTATTTATTCCTAAACAAGCAGATGGGTTAATTATATATTCAGCAATGTGAACAAATGAACCGTTAATAGCTCAGTTGTAACACCTACTTCTTTCTCTTAAACGATGCAACAAAAAAATAGAGTGTGCAATTCACACGCGGTAAAAGTGAAACCTTCAGAAAACTAAAGTAGACAAAAGTGGGGAGGCTACGAAGCACCGCGCAAAGATGAGACCGATTATTCTATCTCATTCTCCCGCAGGAAAAATCCTATCGATGTATGTGTTTGTCTGTTTTCAGTATCGCGATTTATCGTTTCATCAAGTTTCGAATTACAACGGTGCTAAAGAAGTTTTCATTTCAAAAAGAGAGACTCTAACGGAGCTCTCAGCGGCAGGATCAGAGTACATACGTCATCCATTTGTTTGTGTTAGAGAGGACCAGTTTATAGTTTATCCCTGATATCTTAGGCATCTTCCGACTGTTGGCAACTTGAAACAGCTCTTCGACGACCTTCGTAGTCCAGTGGGTAAGACTCTTGACTCACAATCCGGAGGTCGCGGGTTCGAACCCGGCGTGCGCCAATAAATTTTATTTGATTAATTTGTGTTATTTCACAATTAATTCATTTAAAATAATATATGGTATATTTGCGGCACGTTCCAGAGTGGAAGATACTATCAGTATCGCCCTGGTGTAAGACCACCATTCAGAATTGAAACATTGCTTGAAAATGGCTTTAGCCGTGTTTGGTGACCAGATCTGAATAGCCAGGTACTTCCCAACCTTCCTCTTCCCCACCTCCTTCCCCTCCCCACTACCTTAAGCCTCACAACATACCCCAATTGGGGATGCCATAGTCTCACTGGCTCCAGACGGGAGCAGTTGAGATTCTTGTGCGGTATTCACAGTAAAAAAAAAAAAAAGCTTTACAAAAAACACAAAACTTCACAAAGGTGTGATGGTGAGTCAGAATAGTAGAAGATTATAAGAAGTATGAATACGGATGAAACATTTAGTTTATGCCAGAACGATATTGTGCTGGGCTGTCAACTACGAGATCTACCCAAATCCTCTAAAAGCATGTTTTTTAACGTAAAAAAATATTTAATTAAATATAATAATACAATTTGAGGTTTTACTCATTAAGTTAAAAATAACTATTCATCCTAGACTTGCAGAAAATTCAATAGATGTCGCATATTAAAAATAAAAATGGTTAAATTTATCCACGACACTATCTAGATAGCATTTAGTTCGGGTTTGAATCTTGCAATCATACATAAAGAAAGCAGCAAATAAAAAGATAATTTTGGTAGTTCTTAGTCGAAGTATGATACAGTTAAAAACGACTGAATCCGATAGGGATACATTAGCTCAGTTGGGAGAGTTGCGGCCCGGAACGCCGAAGGTCTTGGGTTCGAATCCCAGATGTGCCCATATCTTTTTCTGATTTTAGTGATACCAGTTTTTCGATTGAGTTTCGCTAATATTGTCTTCATTAATTAATAAAATAATATTGTTTAAATTTTCGATTAGAGGATTTTGCAATCTGAAATTGATTGGAGTCGCTCTGAACACTGACTTATTTGTGTATTTCTAACCTTACTGGCCTTCGGGGCTAGTTACCCGTTAGATTGGCCGCACTCCAGAATTATAAATGTGTTGAAAAATCGATTGTCGAAAGATGAATAAAAGAGCTGCCCGTTCGTGAGCATAATATGTACATACAAAAGGCATGCATGACCTTTCGCATGGCCACTGATAAATATTAATTTAATAAGTACAACAGCTTAATCGAAACTCTGCCAATACCACAAGTACCTAAGCACGTGATGTAAAAAAATCATACCCTCCCTATAAAAATATTCGTAATCTAACCATCTATGTACCCATATCAAAATTAGAGTTGTTTTAGGCTAGAAATACACGGACTGACGTTTTTTGTAACGCCTCTTTCAATGGGAATCGGAGATCACCAAGCAGTAACTATTTGTTTGAAGCTGACGATATTCAACGATTGTAGAAGTCCCTGTACTTACATATATTTCCTTCTGTTATCTAAACAAAAGCCAACTTAACCTATGTAAATTAACTCGTTATTTTTCACAATTGCCAGATTTAAAGAGGTGCATTTTATGAAGAAAATAAGAGCCGAGATTTCATTATTTTTGTGGCAAAGGCCAACTTTTAAATTCTACAGAAACAAATTATTAAAAAAAAATGATTAATAAATAAAATAGAATACTAACATACCCATTGAAGCATCAAATAATTGGTATAAAATCTGATCTGGGCGCGCCAATTAGCCAATCACAAAAACCAATCACGTTAAAGAAATCGATTTGGGTTTCCTCAAGGACTTCCGAGCGGACCTGAATGTCAGCATCACCCACAGAAATTCTAAATAAAAATAATAATATCAAACGCAAGGAATGCAAGACCCGAAATACCAAACAGCGAGAACACGTGCTCGGCCGCATAAAAAACCACGTCTCAATTTTGGGCACTGCGCTTAGTACCAACACTTCCTGCACGCATACTAACTTGCAAAAGCTCATGCGCGTAAAAAGACTGATAGCTCTGTTGCAAACTCTCTACCTTTCTCAAACTAATATGCACAGGCATTCGAAAGAGAGGATACAACGGAGCTTTCGGCGGCAGGACCGTACATACTACACGATTCGTTTGTCAAGAGCCCAACACGATATTAAGAGAGCTAATTGACTCCTTCACGCGGAGATTTTTTTCTCCTGTGTTTACTGCGCAGTATCGAAATATGTCGATGGAAGGAAAGAGATCTTGAAAGTCAACAACTTTCGGTATGGTAGATGTACTAATATTTTCAATGGTCCAATTTACATAAAAATGATGAACAATTAAGATATACCAAACAACACCAGAACAAACAGAAAATACACGCACAAGAACAACTAAAGGTACAAACAAAATAATATGTTTCTTAAAATTTTGGAAACCGACCAAAAGATCGATATTATACATTACATATTATTATAAGAACAATAAGTAAAAAGAATAAGTTCAAATGGCAAAGGCTAATAAAATGAAACTAGTATATTGTGGGTGTTTGATAACTTAACGCTTTTTGGCCAGGGCTTAAGCGAATTTGTATTGTATAACTAGTTTTTGACACACATTTTTAGATGACAAAACGCCAAGAAAATTCTATCAACCTTGATCCTCTTGGCCTGATTCCGGGCCTTCCCTAACCTCAAAACTTTCATGAAAGGAGCGTGGGACGTCTTGTCCGGTGCAGCGGAACGAATCCAAACGGTTATTAGCTTCCGGCCCCTTTGCGGCGCGTGCCAGCTCCGGAAGGAAGTAGCACACACCCGCCCCGGAAGTGACGCCGAGGGGTGGTGTGCTTTGGGGAACAAATATAATTCAGTTATTTAAAACAGAATGGGTTGATTGATGCTCTACATCTGGAAATAAGCCAGTTCTTAAACGCAATTATTTAGTTCTTGAGTGTGGTAAACTATCGACTTGTTCAACCAATTACAAAAACGAATTCGGAATAACTTTATAAAATAACAATAAAAAAATAATATTCAGATTTAATTTTGTTGAATTTTCAGCCAATATCACCTGAAAGTCGCTTTTAAAGAGTAGAAAATACAATTAAACCATAATAACAACCACATTGGTGGTAACATTTATAGGTTGTCAGAGCTGAGAAAAGGTTAAGAATTTTGAGATAAACTGACAATAAGGCAAAAAGAAAACATCTTATTCTAGAATTAAGCTAGCATTAAAAAAATGTATTTTCAATACATTAATACATGTATAGATTGTTCAGTTGATTAGTCAGATAACTCCGAAAAATCGAAATTTGGGTTCAGTATGCAGTTGTTTGTAAAAGTGTAACCCCTATCAGGTACAATAGATTACTCATAAACACTGCCAAAACAATTATAATAAAACTTAGTATTTGGAGATGTCTGACTAATCAACTGGACGATCGATATTCGTGATTGGAGAAAAAAAAAGATTTCATCGATTCTGATCTATTGAATTATGTTTACGTTTACGTCTTAAAAAAACACAACTTACAGAATTCAGTTAGTTTGCAATCCATTACGAAGAGATTTTGTAAACATATATGTTTCTAGAACCCCTTAGGACGAAAAGCATTTCATCACACATACAATAAATAACTCACACATGTGTTCCTAAACCTACCCCATCGAAACTTGTCCCGTTCAACCCTTTAACTTTAACAATAAATTCAGAACTCCTATATGCCAAACACACATAGCAAATAACCTTAGGTAGTTGACTTGACACGGAACTTCGGGAATACGCCGAGAACAGGAATATTTATGTTCGCTTTTGAAAATCCGCTGAAATGTAATACCGGAAAGGAATTATTGTACTAAAACATACAGTAGTTGTACATTGTGTGTTTCTGCTAGCGGGGAAACTATTATGACAGGAACAATGCGTTGACAATTATACATTAATAATAGTTCCGGAAACGCTTTTGTAATGTGGTTAACTAGCTATTAATGGAATCGCATTGAATGTTTACCAGTGTTTGTACAATTCAAATTATGACATCGGTAAAATGAAGTGTTTTGAACACACATGTTATGTATTATACAATTATACTATAACAGGGAGTACTTTTGATATATTATTCTAAATATCTATTTAAAACCATTTATAGGGCACAATAATTATGGAATTTCATAGATAAGTGGCAAGTAAACCAACCAGCGACATATAAGGGATGAAAGTGGAGATGAACGCATGTAATATTAAGAGAGTTCTCATTTCTCATTCTGGATGCGAAGCATCCCATAATACACCTATAAAACATTATATGTGCTCCACGCTAGTAAAAATGCTAATTAAATTGGACAATTGATCAATTTCGTATACTCTCGCAAGAGAACATTAAAGCATTCTTCTTTGATTTATTACTTTGGCTAACGACAACATTAGTATTTTAATAACGTGCCTATAATATTACAAGATATTGCAATATTAGAGTAATTATTTTTGTCATTTAATTTAAAGTCATGTCATGATAACTGGGGGCATAAGGTCAAACCAATATTGCGATTGAATAAGGCAAAATATGTCCCTCTTGATACATAGCAGCGTCATGAGGAAGTCTCCTGTCTCTTAACATGAAATCTTACTACCCAATAATGGGCTTCGATTTAAGTGTCAGCGATAATTTAAATAATTACGACATTTACAACAGCAACTTACCTGATATAAAAACAAGTTGTAATAATAATTATTGAGACGTGTGTCCGGTTTCGAATGGCAAAGCAATATACCGAATGACTTCTGAAGATATTGCATGCTTGTAGAAGAACTTTGGATGTCTCGGATTACTAATTAGACTACTAAAGATCGATTTGAATACAGATTATATTTGACATATTATTTCCTGTAATTGAACACGCCGAAGAAATCGAATAACATCGATCAGAAGATGGACAATATCTACGGATGAACCTGTGTAAAGACTGTAAAGGCGTACGTACAGTTGATTTAGAACTCTCTTGATTAGAAATCTCCTTCAGACGAATGCAACTAACATAGAAGTGACAACTGAGTTCTCAGCGACAAAACCGAAGGAAGATCTTCGACGGTATTCGAGAGAAACTAAAAAGGTTAAAGGCCACCTTAAAACCCGACCGACCGAATAAACAAGCAGTAAATAACTGTTAATGGAAAACAAAGGACCAAGAAAAGAGGCAGAAATCTGGAAAGAATATCATCCATGTGGACTATTATCATTTTAACCGGTTGATCGTCGAGTGGTATAAAATATAGTTTAAGGCTTCGCGGATTCGTAAGTCGTCCGTTATTGTATTATTAGCGCAGACCCGTGAACATTATTAGTCAAAAATGCTGTCTTGAAAATGGAAATAGCGTAGACCCTTTCAAAATCACGAAAGTTGAAAAAAAGTTTTTTTTTTTTTTTTTTTTAATTTAAATCCTAACTGTCATTTTCAAAATTGGAACTGGTGTATCGAGAATTCTTGATACACCAGTTCCAACTTAAATATCATTTTGAAAATGACTGTTGGATTGATGGTAGAGTCAAAATATTGTTAATCGTAATACGGAAAGTTTGTATTATTTTTTAAAATTGGTTGGTTAGTCTAGCAATTGATGAATTCAAATTTCAAATTCTTATTGATAAACTGGTCTCAGCGAGAGCTCGTAAGGACGTCATCGACGTTGGTCCTCTTCCTTCTCAAGCATCTTGTTTGAAAATGAAAAAAAACAGAAGATACTAGAACGATGACGTTACGTACGTCGTTGTGACAACTCTAAGTTGCTTCAGGCAGCGGCCTGCACGGTAAAGATCGTCCTGATGGTAGTCATTTCCAATAGGAGATGAAGAATCACCTCTTCCTTCGCACGCGTCTTATTCAAAAACGAAAAAGACAGAAGATACTAGAACGATGACGTCACATACGTCGCTGGGACAACAAACTCTGAGTAGCTTCGGGCAGCGGCCTGCACGGTAAAGATCGTCCTGATGGTAGTCATTTCCAATAGGAGATGAAGGAAAAATCGATAACTCACTCAGTCCAAATGATCGCAGCATTTTTCGCATGAGATCATTTTCTAATTCGGCGTCCAGCCACTGATCTCAGAGGCTACCCGTGCACGGGGGACACGTTCATTAGTTCTGCTAAAACTCTCTTCGCGTTCGTTTTCTCGCCCGCCACGTGACACGATTAACATTTTTGCATCCGAGCGTCTGAGGTCTGCTGGAAGGCCGTGATCGCCGCCAGACGCCGGTCGCTGCATCGGAGTTATTTTTACCCGTCTGACGAGGAATTCAATATCCGATACTCGTTAAATGCTTCGATGGCGTAGCTACTATAATATAGCAATATATCACGCGGATCAGAAAACGCCAACACTCGAAACTCCGACAGTAAAATATAATGGCGACTATTGTGAACCTTGGCCCTACTTTTGTGAACCTTGGCCCTACTTTTCAGGAGAGCGAAAACAGTGGAGAAAAAATGGTCTCCCCAATTTCCAAGAGGAATCGGAGAGCACAAGGAGATGTGTAAGAGGAAGATTGGGAGGTACCTGACTGTTCAGATCGTTTTAAAAGTGAATAATGCACAAGCACCAGTGGGAACACGCCATTTCCGAATTCGGACTATATTGTGTAGGCGGAGGAAGCTTGGAGAGGAACGACTTGGTAAAAATGAAGGTTGAGAAGTACCCATCTGACAAGTCCGATCTGATTATTAAATACAGTTCAAGCCAACTCCAGCGACGTTTCGATCAAGAAGAAGGAAAACGTTTATTAATCGTAAATGTATTCATTATTATAAGAAGAAGCTGTGGCATATTTAATAGATTATGCCCAGAAATCAATGCGTTTAACACGAACCTCACTAAATTCACAGCATTCGTAAAAAATAACATTCGATCGGAAATGTTTAACCGAAAACTTAAAATTTCGTTGATTTTTTTAGTTCCTCACATTTCCTCTTTTGCTTTCAGCAGTATCTCAAAGATATTATTGATATCCATTAAAATTTAAATGTAAAAAGCATGGAAATATTTCGTATAACACATTTTGTAGATTTAAGTAAGAAGATGCACTTTATCAGAATTGTTTATATTAGGTATATTATTATTATAATAATAATAATGGGATACTTTGCATAGCGCCGTTTTTGTGAAAAATCACCTCAAGGGCACTGTTATGGTCTTGAATTTCAATATAGTTATTTTATTGGTCAATGACATAAACATTCTTAATATGAATATGCTGTATATGAATTCATGAAGACTGTTTATAACACTAATAAATAAAATATACTATAATTGGTAGAATAAGACAAACAGAAAAATGTGTTCAATGTTTCAGCGAATAAATAAAATTCAGTTTCATTGAATAGCAGCAATTTGTCGCTTATGATCGTTGTTTGGCTTAGAACAGTCGGTACAGGAAGGATACAACCGGAGATACTTGCAATAAATCAGTGGAAACGGGAAGTGTGAGCGAAGAAGTAGAAAAATTCAAGACAGACAGGATGTACTGTCATAAGACGCAACCCTTTGCATTGACCATGCATAAATAATAAATAATTGCTTACTCCAAATAAAAAAATAAAAACAGCTCATTGTGGTCAAGACTTTAGCCATCTTTGCCAGTGATACCATGGCAACCCCAATTGGGGTACGTTGTGAGGCTGGAGGTAGGAGAAAGGGAAGGAGATAGGCAAGTGAAAGAACACTATTGTTAAGATCACCTGGTCACCAAAGCCATTGCAAACAACGCTGCAATTCTGAATAGTGGTCTTACATCAGAAAATACAGTATATTCCACTCTGGAAAGTGCCGAATAGTACCGAAACTATACTATATAAATTATTTTTAATTAATTAATTGTGAAATAACAAAAATAGTTAAATCACTTACGCACGCCCAGCTTTGAACCCGTGAGCACCGGATTGATAGTCGATAGCCTTATCACTCGACCACGGAGGCCTAATTTAAACGCTGATTATCATTATTTTCATGTTGTATATATAATAGTCCTATCGAGGAGATCTACGTTATAACGCCCATTTACATAGAAGCTATCTATCAGCGGTACACCAAAATCGTTAAATTACTAGTGCGCCAAGATGCAAACTTTAAAAAATATATTGAAAAATTTCAAAATGAAAGTGGATTCCAAGAACGCAGCTACGAAGGTCATAATGACACACAGGATATTCAGTTTTACCCGTAGCAAAATTATTACACAGGATATTCAGTTTTACCCGTAGCAAAATTATTACACAGGATATTCAGTTTTACCCGTAGCAAAATTATTACACAGGATATTCAGTTTTACCCGTAGCAAAATTATTACACAGGTATTCAGTTTTACCCGTAGCAATACCGAGCATTATTTTACGATGCCATTTACGCACGCCAATATTCAAGACTGCATTTTTCCTCAAATTGGACCTCATAAGAAGGGCAAGCATCCTCAAGAGCGCGTGTTCCAAGTAGTGATGTGCATTCGGGAATATTTCCCGACCTAATATAAATTCCCCAAAGTATTTTTATTAAGAAAGTTAATCTGAATGAAGTTGTCGTTTTCATGAAAATTGATATATTTTAAACATTGACTCTACGCAGAAACGGGCGGTCCGTTTGATAAATTTTCCTATCTTAACAAACGGATTGCATTCTTTACACCTTTACAGCACAGTAATGTTAATTTTTCGATATATCTACTAAAATGTTGAAGTAATGAGCTTTCAAAGAGAACTTGGAAAAAACGTATATAATCGTGTCTCGTGACGTCACATAAGACACAATAATTCATAATGCTAGTGGCAGTACTACAGTACTGCTATGTCAGGCATTGTATGTGTCTTGACTTTTGACATCACACTCTTATCGACCGGGCGCAAATATCAACATTTTGACGGCTTATATCGTCGGTATTTGTTAGGTATTTTCCAAAAATTCTAAAAGTTTTGTCCTCAGCATGCTCTAATTAATATGATACATGTAATGTAAATAACACGAAAAGTTTATTGTAGGAGGCAACTTCAAGGAGATTTAACCATTTAGTAGAAAATTCCTGCAACATTCCACGTTTAGGGAATAGGTATACCCCAAAAATAATTCCCGGTAATTTGTCCATCACTAGTTCCGAGTTCTAAAAATGTCAGAATGTCATATCGACTACAATTTCATTGAGAATCGAATCAATGACAAATTTACAAACTTCGTGCATAAATTGGTAAAACTTAAAATTGAACCCTCTACCACTATTCCATGCCCTCTCAACAATATTGAAATAACCATTTATTACCAAATTTCAATTTCAAAAATTGCAATAAAATTTAACAATCATGCCTGTGTGAGACCACGCTATACTCATGGCTTGGCCTATTTCAGCATACAGTTCGCCACATTTGCTGAAATAGATCAAGCCACGAGAGTATAACACAACTGTTTCATCCCTATCAACCACATTATTTACCCTTTTATTTGTATGCATTTGTTTTTGCGGTGCTTTTGTGTACAGGTTCCGAGATGTAGGTAAGTAGATAGGTACCCCCCGTAATTTTAATGACTTAATTAATAAATGGAAAGCCAATTTGTAAAAAAACGTCCTAACAAGAGAATGCCCCCTGCTGTACACACTGGTCGTACCGGAACTGGCGTGCTCATGGCTGGGGTAGTATATTATTTCGTATGGTAAATTGGAAATTGTTAAAAAAATTATCGCAGAACACGCCACAAATTCCACCCAAGTCCAGCCTCCCTTGGTAGGTAGTTAGGTACACCCCACAATTTTGTAATTACTAAATTAATGGAAAGCCAATTTGTAAAAAAACGTCCTAACAAAAGAGTGCCCCTTGTTGTACCTACCGGTCGTACCAGAACTGGAGTGCTCATGGCTGGGTGGTATTTTCGTATTGTAAATTGGACATCGTTAAAAAAATGATCACAGAACACGCCACAAATTGCACCCAAGTCCAGCCTCCCTTGCCACTACTGTCGTAAAGTCAAAGCAACAAAGTAGAGTTTTAACAAGTCAATGCATCTGAATAATTGAGGACTTTCCGCTACATAGTCAGCAACGGTGTTGCCAATTAGTTGAGGCTAATGGAACACGGAACATGCAAGTTTACTTTGCGGGGTACAACCAAAACCACCTCAACCCAGGCCGGGAGACTGAATCAAACCGACATCTTATTTCTAAAACCCCTCATACCGCGGGTGTATTCTGTCAGGAGATATTCTGAAATCTAAAAACTGTTTTTGAAAGGTGATTAAATATGCTTTCTAATTTTATTATTAGATCTAATTTTTGAAAAAAAAAAATTTTTTATGCAAATTTTGAATGGAAAATTTATTAGATAGTTTTTTGGACCTCTACTTACATCATTTTATTATTTACATCCCATTGATAAAAAAGATGGTGCAAACAATATTGTTGTACTTTCCATATTGCGTATAATTTACGAGTGCTATTTTCTTTTTCACCCCTCCCCCCTTAAACTGGGTGTTAAGGGATGTACTCGATTTACTAATGAGGGATTCCTAAAATTTTTTGGAGTAAAAAGTGTAAATGAAATTTTGGTCTCCGGTGACTTGTTTGACGATTTTTTGCATTTTTTTTTCAAATCTAACCAAAAAAACTTCTATGTCACCACCGGTCACTCAGTCGAGTAACCGCCCAAACCCTCACCCCGACCCAAACTATCTAATTCCTACTGATTTTTATTTGTTTAAGGTTTGAAAAAAAAAAACACGAAAAATGTCACCGTGAACTAAAATCTCATTAACATTTTTTATTCCAAATAATGTCAGGAATCAATGGTTAAAGTAAGCGAAGTACCTCTCTTAAACCCTGTGTACTCCCTTGGCATTAAATAAAGATGAATGTAAGACTGCAGTTACCTTACGTTATACGTGATTAGAAAACTAGTCGGTAGAAATCAATAATGCATTACTTTTTTCGTTGTTAGTTTTTGGGGTGAGTTAGTTGGTTAGTTTAGTTGATGGACAATGCAACGCTGTCCGAAACGTCGGCTATAGAAGGAGGTAGCGCAACACGGCATAACACCCCAAAAACTAACAACGAAAATGCTTTTGGCCGTGAAAATCTAAAAACTAATGCATTACTTGATCAAATTGTATATTCTCACAGGAACGCCGAACGGTTTGAGAACGTGGTAAAAAGGAGTTCAAAAGGTTGCCGGGTTGCCTGCAGTTAGTGCCGCAACCGTTATGGCACCGTACCGTAAAAAACCACGATATTTCCTACACGAAATCGACATGAAAGGCATTATTGTGGGTTGCGTGTTCAACACGTACGTGAATGTGTATATTGAATTAACTCTACGTCGGAAATAATTGTCTAAGTACATATTTAATTTAACCCACACGGAAAATGTTTCTTTCTCTCGTAAACCCCAAATTAAGTTCCGTTCTTTCAATTATTTTCGTGTGTGACTGCCGTAAACGTTTTGTGTGAGTACTTGCGTTATTATTACGGGGAATGCAAAGGTTCCCAGCCCTGACAGGTTACGTTATTGTAGGTGGGTTCGCATATTTTTGAATTTTATTTGGGTTTGAAGGAGGATGGCAAAGTGTGGAAAAGTTATACTATATCAGCCTAATGAACGTTTTACACAAATCTCTTTTTCATATCGATACCCATATGGATCGGGACTCGTATGAACTCGTCGCTGTACACGACGATTATTTTCAAAAACGTTATCACGAATAAAATTCGGGAAGAATTTCGGTGTTGTCTTTGATCCCAAACTGACTACACATCGCAGCTCAAACAGTCTTGCTACAAACTTTTTAGGTTAATCTTCAGGACATCAAGCAGTTTAATAACCAAGAAGCTTTGCTAGATTGTTCGATGGCATACTGAGAAGAAAGCTGGAATACGAGGGCGATATTTGGACACCATACCACCGGAAGAACATTGATATGTTGGAGCAAATCCAGAAAAAATTCCTTAAGTAGGTATGTCAATATGTGGATGCATGGAATCTATCCAAGGTTCATGCACCATATTGTCTTACTTGAGGAAACTGATTGTGTGAGTCTGGAAACTAGGCGGAAAGCAAGTCAAGCTATGTCTTTAATTTATCGACTAACTATTTATCGATAGCCCATTCCTCTTGGGATGCTATGATTTATATGTACTAGATCCATACTACAGCCGGAGTCGATACCATAACCTTTTCAGAGCGCCGAATTGCAGAACCGAGATACTAGCAAAGCATAGCATGACGAGGGAAGTGGTGCTGTTAAATGAACTTGCAAACCATTTGGATGTAAGTTACTGTTCTCTAAATGCTTTAAAACTAAAATTGAAGAGTCACCTGCCTAAATGCTGAAATGGCGACTGGCGACTAAATTATACTGTAGGTAATTGGAATAATGTTCTGTCGTACAATAATAAAAAATGCTTACTTTTCAAACGATATTTGCGTTTAGCGAAGGAATAATATTTGGTTGTATTTATTTAAAACGTCAAAAAATAGCAACAACTTGAACATAACCATAGATTACATGAAAGCATGTTTGTTATTTGCCGATGATGTCAACAATTCATAAAAAATACATACGAAATTGACAAAACCGAACAGTAATATACGACAAAAATCAGCAATAAACACACAGGTATTATAGTCTTTTCATTGTCAATATTTTAAATATAATACGAAATATAAAAAAACATCCCCACATAATACAGTTAGGTAAATAACAGAAAGCTGGACAGCTGTCAAATAATATCCGCTACCGAAAACTGTACAAAAATTAGCATAAGAAACCCAATACTCGTATATTCGATTCAGCGCTGAATGAGATTCCTGTATGATCTACATCGATTAGAAAGAAAAAGTGATGTCACCAATTTACATATAATTTACACCAATCACAACGTCTTTTGAATCCTCATTACTACATAAGTAGGCACCTAATACTAATCTAATTCAAATATTGGCAATGCCAACGTATCTGCATGGAATTGTTTCCTCTTTCGATAGCAAGCCGGCAAACAAAACTTTCTTCATTGTGTGTGGGCTTTTGTATGAATACCGGAACATCACAAACAACATATGTTCTCAATAAATGTATTGCTTACATACACGAAATTATATTAATTTAGTTGATTTTATATACTACTACTTCAATAAGTTCAATTGCAGATTTCTTCACAACTTTACTTAATCCTTTACATTGCTTTATGTCGTGATATTTTGCAGCAACATTTGAGTTTGCTATTTCCATGCCACCTAGATGCTTTAGAATGACTCCTCAAGACAATACAAAATTTATACACATTTTGATGAAACTGTGGGAAGATTGTACAATAATAAAATATCGTCTAGTAATTTGCAACGGCCCACGGCGCGCGCGGCGCCGCAATGGTCGTTATTTGCAGCCAACTGTATCAGTCGGGTTCACACGGTATTTGCCATTATGCAGGAGTCACAAATTAATGTATGTAACAACAACAACAGTAGAATGTACAGAATTGTTAAGTTCGACAAAAGTATTAATATGCGGAGCGATTCATGTTAGCAGCTTCTTGTGATTTACTAAAATTAAGGGTTTCATAGCCTCGCAGTGTGCAAAACACATAAAAAGTAAAAACGTGTAAACTATTCTGTGTTGGTATTTTGCGTCAAAGGGATACATATAAACCGTAGCTGTGGGAGAAGTACAAACACATGACAAATAGGTTGTGTAAGAGCAAAACTTTATAAACAACATATCAGCCTGGTTTAGGGGGCATACATTAATTACGTGAGCAGTTTTTCTTCCAATCTAGACCCCTCCCCTCCCCCCTTGGTGAGATAAATTTGGGCCACTTCGTATATTATTTTCAAGTAACGTGAGATTTTGCTGGACGATCCCCCCTTTTGAGCTCACGTAATTAATGTAAGCCCTCTTAAGCTAACTAACTGGTAGGCAACAAATTGTTAAAATTAAATCATCTCTTTCCGAATTTTTTTGTGTAACAATTGGAGTTCCACAGGGATCTCACCATGGTCCAATCTTGTTTATCTTTTTTTTATAAATGACATTACAAAACTATTTCACGGTGTATCGCACCTACGGTACCATTGGCTGATGTCTTCAATTTTTTTTAACTATTCAAAATAAATTATTAATTTGATGCAATGAAAACAGACTTTCTAAGAAAATCTCAAAATGACAAATAGTCATATATATTTTCGAATAAACAAACCAGTTGAATTTAGTAACAGATTAATATGATACGATGATGATAATATGTGGTAACACAAATATTAAACCTTGTTTTACAACCATGCTCCTGCCGCTGTAAAATGTCTTTCGGTCACATGCTTAAGTTGTGATAAAGTAGAGGTTAAAACGAATCTATCAGATGTGCGTCTTTTTACAACATAATGTCTTTAACGCGAGTTATTCCGTGGGATTTTCGTTCACAGTTAAGAAAAAAATAATCAGCGGGGTTGTAGTAATTTATATACGGACACTCATTCACAAGCACACGTGAAAAATGACAATAATGATTTCTGTCATTTGAGATAACATAGGAGCGGGCGTGTATTGAATGGACTTTGCCGCGCATGGGAGGGAGGCCCACGCCGGAGAAAACTGTAAAAAGTGTATCAAAAGAGATCTCGGGCAGGTGGGGTGTGGGGTGTGGGTCGGGCCAAGTAGGCGGCCACGGAGCCTCTGGAGATGGAGGTGGTATTAACCGATTGTGACCCGAGCTGATGCAACGCCGGACCGAGGTGGGTGGCTCCAGCAGACATCATGTTATACCGGCAACACCACCACTATCACAGAGCTTGTCCTTGGGAGCACTCGGGATTCCATAACACTTGATCTCTCTACCAGGTGATTCCTCGGATACTTGATCCTCACAAGGATTATTTCTGTTATACTTCTTCCTCTCTGGTAAATTATGCAAATATGTTAAACGGTCGTATAACAAAAGTCAATACACTTGTATTTGCAGGCGTCTTGAGTGGAAATCCACAGTACAAATATTTTTGCAGGAAGGAAAATGCAGAGATAATAAATATACTGCTGAATATAAAAAGTCGACAGACAGTCGGTTTAGGGAAAAAACGATATACAAAGATGCCTCGTATAATATACCCGAGATTAATAGTGACATAGTTTTAATTCGTCGGGTGTAATATATGACTTTGTCCTGTTTTAACTCGACCGTTTTGCATTTAATTCGTCTGTAAATTTGTTTGTACGTTCCTTTTTCGGTGGTACGTATCAACATGGTGGCTGTTTTAATGTTTCAGTAAAGATTATTTATTCAAATATGAAATCGTCGTATATATTTTTACTTTCTTATTCGCATTATTTCAATGTTATGTCACCTAACTGCCTGAAGAAAGTTTGAAAAATAATTATTGCGATTAAGATAGTGACGTTTCTTTGTACAAATAATTCTATAATTCCTTAATAATTAAGTAGGTAGGTAGATATTTAAGTTTTATTTTTATTTTATCTTAACTAACTAACTAACTAACCATCACGCCGTTTCCCCGCAGGGGTAGGCAGAGAGGACGGACCGCCAAACAACTCGGTCTTGGCACACACTCCTTGCCTCGTTCACATTCATACACCGTCTCATACATGCTCTTCTATTATTCCGACTCTTCACATGGCCCGACTCAAGTATCTGATTCACTTGGTCGTGCCATGTCTTTCTCGGACGTCCCCGACTTCTTCTACCATTATTTTATCTTTATGAGTAAAACCTCAAATTGTAATATTTAATTAAATGAAGACAATATAAGCGAAACTCAATCGAAAATCTGAAAACAGAAACATCAGAAAAAATATATTGGTACCTCCGGGACTCCTGGGTTCTAGTCCCATAGATGCCAATATTTTTTCTGATTTTTCTGTTTTGAGAATTTCGAATGAGCTTCGTTTACATTGTCTTCATTTAATTAGATATTTAAGTACCTACCCACTTATAAATCTTATGATTCCAGAGGAAATTATGGTTTTCATTTATTAAGAGAAAATTAGAAACTTTTTTTGGTGCGATGTAAAAAATAGAAATTTAGTAGCAGTAGGTACTAGCAACTCCGGTTGGTATTAAATTAATGAAGTTTATAACAAAATTGACCAAGAAATAACCGTACCACCATCCACCAGCAGAAGTGTGGGTGCTACACATAATACACAACCTGACTTAAAAATAATCTGGTCACACCTCCATCATGTCTCCGTCATTCCGATGAAACCGTTGTTCCAAATATCTCTCACTCCACCTCAGATGGCTGTTTTATCTCAGTTGTTAGAGATGATGGATGTTCCGCCAGATGTCAGATAGCCACACGAGCTCATCTCAATTGGAGAAAGACAAATGATTGTAGGACCATCACGCCTGCCGTATTTCCGGAATGTTACTCTTCTTCGAGTGGGAGATGCGAAGTATCGCGAAGACAAATTACCGTCTTATAGTAATTGTATATTGGTAAGCCGGTTCCGCCATTGTAATAGTACTAAAATTTATATCTCATGTTGAAATTTTTTCACGAAAAGCGGATTCAGTCAATCAAAATTAATTGACCCATGGTCTCGCCGCTGAGAGCTCAGTTGTACCTAACCACCTTTCAGTTGGAGAGGTTTCGATACAAAATGCTAATTGCAGCAAAAAGAAAATACGATATATTCGTTTTAGTCATGTAATGTTCCAGTAGTAGTTCTACCATTTGTTGGTTCCTATAATTTTTTTTTCAAATATAACAAATTTGAACGTTGTACCACACGTCTATTCATCAAAAAAAATTAAAATTTAAATATACTTATTTTGGTTGTCTGTGATGTAAAATATTCTTGCGTAATGAAATGAAACTTTCTTTGAAATTTTCTAAATTGGAATTGATGTTGATTGTGTGGAGACATGTGATAAAGTGCAAATATAAAACTGTACCTAATGATAAAAATATATTATTTTTATCACATTAATAATTCCATTCTTTAAAAAAAATAAATTATTGTAATATAAAATATGCGTTACATATAAACATACAGGGTGTCCGGTGGCAGAATTATGATTAAAAATTAAAATTAAAAATAAACTGCTAATAACTTTTAATACCTATTACAAAGAAGAGAAGTGCGGATTTTAATTCTTAAAAATTATTTCGTCTAAATGTAGACCATCACGTCGGACACACTCTTGGAATCTGGCCTCAGTATTTCGTGCCACTCGCTGGAGAAGTGACGTCGGGATGCCATTAACTTCGCGAACGATATTTTCTTTTAGTGCAGAGATCGAAGGGTAACTTTCTGATATGTTTCTAATTTATCAGTAAAAAAATATAATTATATTATAAAGAAAATTGGCAATATTGGTTTTCGAAAGGTAATGCGATTGCGATACTGAGGAAAATATTTTATAAATACTTTCAGCTTCACAAATCCTACAATAATTATAATAGCCCGTGATTTTTCACGGGTCTGCGCTAGTATTAAACAAATAAGTAATTTTCTTGAAAAAGTCTTCAAAATATGTGCAAAATATAAAGCTCTCAATGTTAACTTTGATATATCTATATTTTTTAATCTTTGAATTAAAAAATATTGTTAAAATTTATGGTGAAGCCGGGTATTAACTAAAAGTAGCTAAAAATAATTACTAGTTTCGTCATTGTATCATCAAGACTATATTCTTGTTTCTCTAGACGTTAAACTACATTATTTTCGTGTGTTTGAACAATTTTTTCTATATATTAAAAAAAACAGTCTTACCTCTGTATTTTAAATTTATTAAACACATTCTTTATGATCAGAACTACTCAATGGAATTTAAGCCCCCTGATCCTGAGGCAATTATAAAAGCAATTTTACCCACGCGGTCGGCTTTATGATAAAATTCGTCAAAAAACGAGGTGACACCTGTGAAATAAAAAACGATACGAGCCACCTACGTTCTCAGTCGGTACACAGAAACTGCCCACTTCGTAAAATAAACCAAATATACCTGATACAAATACAGAATCAGTACGTATCATGTAGTAGGTACATGACACAAAATGTACAATACTCACAGCAGCGTTGCATGGATTATTAAAAAAAAGGTTATTGGAACAAAATTTTGTTTTAGATATACGAGTATTTGATGGTCACCAGTTGATTATCTAATTGCCTTATAATTGTGTGATGAAGTCCAACTGAAGAGGTGATAATTCCTTGTGACTTATCACTACGCTGACATAGGCGAAAGTCCGGTAATACTCATATTTCAAACACAAACTAGTATCATAATAAATACAAAGCCAAACTAAAACCAACATACTCTTCAATACAATTACGAAACAGGCCATAGACATCAACACATGACTCCGAAGACAAACACCACCTATGGACTAAAACATCTGACACCAAAATTTTTAATATAATTGACAAAAAATATAAATCTAAAACACAAAATTCACACATACGGCCGGCGTAGCGCAGCGGTAAGACGCTTGACTCGCGCACCGAAGGTCGCGGGATCGAATCCCGGCGTGGCAAATAAATTTTATTTGATTAATTTGTGTTATTTCACAATTTTTTCATTTAAAATAATAAATAGTATATTTGCGGCACGTTCCAGAGTGGAAGATACTCTCTGTATCGCCCTGGTATAAGACCACCATTCAGAATTGAAACGTTGCTTGAAACAGCATTAGCCGTGTTTGGTGACCAGATCTGGATAGCCAGGTACTTCCCCACCTTCCTCTTCCCTATCTCCTTCCCCTCCCCACTACCCTCAGCCTCACAACATACCCCAATTGGGCATGCCATAGTCTCACTGGCTTCAGACGGGAGCAGTTGGGACTCTTGTGTGGTATTCATGTAAAAAAAAAAAAAAACACTTGGAAAGTTAACAAAGGCAATGTATACTACGGGCAAATAACTTCTACAATATTATAAAAACTAACTCCACGACTGCATTTGTTTTATTATTATTTATTTTTTTCATTTCTTTATTTCATTTATTATCCAATTTTGCCTCCTCTGATCTGGAACTCCAAGGTACTTGAAAAAAACCTTGACTCTGAGCAGAAACGGGCAGTCCGTTTGATAGATTCCCTATTGAAATCTTTAGGGCACAGGAGTCAGATGGGAATGCTAACCTTGTTCTCCCTGTATTTTAATGAAAGATGCTGCGATATACAGTCGGGAAACACAGCAAACACGCGCCCAACGTTAGTACACGGTTGACATTTGTCACATGAGAACGGGTCGTTTCTATTCGTTTTGAGTTTAACAGCTCGGCTGTGGAATGATTTGCCGGCGTCTGTGTTTCCACCGACCTACAACATTCATTCCTTTCTCTTCTCAAAAAGACCCTCCGCACCGCATCTTACGCAAAATTTAAAATCATGAACAATAATTCCAGTTACATTGAGTAAGTTTCTTTAATGAAGATGATGTTCGAGTTAAGTAACTTTTATAAAATGTTTTTTATTTCCTAATATAAAACAGTTTAAAACTTTTTTCCACTTATTTCATATTCGACCGTTACCGGTTTCAGCCTATTAACGCCATTAATAATATTTAATTACCGTTGGGCTAAGATCTAAAAAAAACACATTAATAACATTCCGTTTCTCAGTAGTAAGTATAAAAATAAACACAAAACACTGTTACAAAAATGCCATAAAATTCACCGGCAAATCCAAAGCCGGAAGCTGAATCAGATCAATTCCATAGAATTCATGAGCAGTTCTAACTAATATTAAAAAATATAAATACACACAAGCCGACATGGGTTTTTTCATTTTATGTGGATTGCCGGGTAAAGTCGGGCGGCAATTTATTTTTATTAAAATTAATTAATCTGGTAAATATGTAGACAGGAAGTCCCTTCCCGACAGAAGAATTGCAGTAATCTGACCTTCCTGCTTACAATAATTATTTTTGTGCCAGAACAGATTCTCACGCCAACCCTCGCTGTGATGTGAATTCATAATTGGTATTTGGACAATGATTTTTGTGGAAAGGCTTGGGCAAACTAAACGAGTCAACACAAAGTTAATGCAAACATTATTAATTTATTAAAATACTAAAACCGAATTAGCACAAACGATATTCATGCTAGGTCATTGATGATTGAATGGCTCTATGAGATATGTATTGATATTATTTTAGTAACAGTGTAAACTCAAGGGATATTACATTTTATTGTAGGATTGATAATTGCATTTTATCTAAAAAGCGCCGACATTTGAAAAATGACGATATCTGACTATATTTGTCAAGACCAACCATAAAAAATTTAACATTCCAAAATAAAGATTTATGGTGAAAAAAATATTATACTATAGGTAGGTACTTTATCGCTTGCTTGAAATTTTGACACATCAGTAACAATTTTGAAAATGGAAATTAAAATAATTTTCTGTTAAAATATTATATTGGAGACAGGTTCATTATCTTCGTTATTTGTTTTTGGGGTGTTATGCCGTGTTGCGCTATCTCCTTCTTTAGCCAACTTTTCGGACAGCGTTACAGTGTCCATCATCAGGGCAGATGTGTGATTGTTAGTGATGTATGTATGTTAGTGGTTTTACACACCTGCCCTGATGATAGACACTGTAACGCTGTCCGACAAGTTGGCTAAAAAAGGAGGTAGCGCAACACGGCAAAACACCCCTAAAAACAAATAACTTTGAAAATACTTTTGGCCGTTAACATCTAAAAACAGGTTCATTATCGCTTGTCTGAATTCTTGACGCAATCAGTTACAATTTTGAAAATGAGAATCTGATTGAAAACAAATCTGAGTCCATTGAACCGGAGTTACAATCACAAACACACAATGACACGGCCTATGACTAAATTAGTATTGTTGATGATGATGTAAGTTGTATGTTTAAAGTAAAGATGATACAAAATTATACCTTGCATTATTTGTTTGAGGTCACAACCTTTAAATAAATTAGCCAAAAGGGCTAATTTGAGTCAATTTCTTATTTGGTGGGTTGGACATCAAATCTCTAAAGTTCCCTAACGATAGGATCACGTAAATCGAGAAAGAATTACATAATTGATTACACATCAGTCGAATGGAGACGAGAGTTTTATCTCTACACGACCCATCTTCCGGTCCTCCGGGAGAAACAAATAATAAAACAGGACTATCTCACTCGAAGATCTGGTCAACATTCCCGCCACCGAGGCACAGAGCCTGTGATTGATCGGTCCACAGCGAGGCGAGAGCAATGTACCAGGTTTCTGGGGATATTTCGTATTATTATTTCATTTGGACATCCGCTCTGTTTGGGACAATAGCACTGTGGACAAAATATTTTGCTGAAAACAGACGATCCGTGGAGAGATGTCATTAATTATACAGTCAAGACAGGTTGTATGCGATTTGTATTGGGAAGGTATAGCTTTTTGTGGAGGTAGTCGATGTGGATATAATAATATTATCTGTTGTGCTTTGAGACAAGAGTTCAAATACGAAAAATGAATGAATAAAGAACAAGAATAATTCAGTCTAAGTCTACAATTTTAAGAGACACAGTGTACTGTTGGTTGTTGACAACTGGATTTACAAAAGTCGTAGGCAAATTGGTGATAATTGGTCGTCCATTTTCACTATTTCATGAAAGTCTAGTAAATTAAGTTGGCTTGTAAATTATCGAATTTATTAGTCGTACATATCATTTTACGTGTTCATCCTGTTGGGTGTTGATGTCAAAGCATTAAATAACAGCATGAATACTAGGAAATTTCATAAACAATTTTAATATCATATCTTCCTCAGTGGTTGTTTTCTTGGAAAATGCACAAAGGCCAACAATGTTTTTAAGGACATCAAACTTTAATAATAGTATGTTGTTTACAGGTCATTTAAGGGTCAAGTAAAATGTTATTTTTTGGAGTCTGGTCTATCTTTTGCACAAAATGAAATAAATAGGAAGATTTAATAATGCAAACATACGGACGTTCAACATAATGCTAAACGGAAGTTCAGCAAGGAACTGTTTGCAAACAATATATTCTTAGCAAATACAATAGAAAGGTTCAGGTATACGAAAAACTAAATAAAACATGCCGATACCAGCTGAATAAGCAAACACAATAAAAATAATACAGAAGTCGTAAAAACCATTCCGAGAACCAAAAATTGATCAAAAACACAAATTTTACTAAAGTATCTGTTAATTTGACACATGACAAAAGCGAAACTCTTTATGTGGTCATAAAGATCCATGCTCTCGCAGTTTCTTAAATTATGTAAGGCATTTAAAATTATGCTATTTTATAAAAGAACACAAGCGATAGGAAACGGCCAGTATTATAATCCGCCGAGTTGACACCATTCGTCCATTGTGTGTGTCACGGACGTTCAGAATTTGAATTTGAAAATGGAATAATGGCGTGCACATTGCATAGATTGGTCGGTATCCGGTCACGTTTTGTGAGCTAATCGGAAGCATGCTCGGAACACACGTTTGGGGTGTATTTAGGTTGCGGCTTATTGGTTTATGATGGATGTAAGCTCACCGGTGCACTGTTCACTAATTGGACCAGTTTTGGATGCGTTGAATCAACATTAATTAAATCATGTCAACATGACACATTCATATTAGAGTATTCGAAACACTGTTCAACTGAAACGATATCGTAATTTAATTTTGATCAACATGTTTCATAAATATTATTATTTAATGGTATATTAGCACACCACTACAGAAAAATAGCAGAGATTCAAAACAAATGTATCCTGCATTATGCGCAATATTACAAAAAACAGGTGCAAAAATTATAGGATGTATACAATTATATAATTGCAACGCAGTAAACAGAACACCAAATTTAACGGAAAATGCTTGGATAAATTTTAGATAATCAAAATAAAACTCACAAGATCCGTTACCAAACACTCTTATTTAAATTCTAACCAACTTGCAACAGTTAGTTGCACAAGGTGTAAGGATTATTTTACGACCTTCAGAAGGATATAGAATTGGAATAATTACAAAGAAACGGCTTAACAAAGGGAGGCTGAATAAAGGACCCTAATCCTGTGAAGGTAGGCGGAGGCACGAGAAACGAGGTGACGGAAACGTTTCCAATTTGGATGTGTCAACAGGTTTTTTGTGTGACCAGTCCTTTAAAGAGAAATACACAATCACGACCAGTGAAGAATTTAAATATTTTGAAATTAAAATAAATACATAGGACCTGGAGTTGAGCCTTGAGGAACGCCGTAATTTGACTCACATACATTTACGACGGATGAAGGTGCACTGGTTTTGAATGGTATGATTGGGTTGATGGTTAATCTTTTGTGGGAAGGATTAGAATCGATTTGAAAGATTTATATCATTATAATAGGTGTGTACGTAAACTAGTTACTAAAACGATTGAAAAGTGTTTACAATAATTGCGTTTTGGAAAATGATCCGTTAATTTGTCAAAGTTAATTGTATCCAGTCACACAGAAATGCCAGTGCTTGTATATTGTATTAGAACGCACGGCACATCGCCAATAAATTAGAAATCATTCACATCAAAAGATTATCAATTACCTACCATCGCTATTGCTAATGATAATGAATCATTATCGAAAAACAAAAACGGGGAGAAAACTTGAGAACTATTTACTGGTGTTCTTAGGAAATTACTCCGTTAATAATTAACAACGACATGGATCTTCAGTTATTTATACAAGAATACATGCGTGGGTGAGAGCTAATGAGACTACCAACGTCACAATCTCCAAGTTCTACAAACATTGACACGACTAGGTGAGGCCGAAGCTAGAAAAATAAACATAACGACATAATAATGTATTGATTATATGAGAATTAAGACTTCAACGTTCGTCGTAGAGCGCTGTGATCCTTAGTTCTGGGCGCAAATGTAACGGGGTTAAAATCCGGTTAAAAATGAAAAACGAACCTTTTGTATGCGTTTTTCACTTCTTCATTTCTTTCGCTCACGGCATTCCCATGCAGTAGGACTTTTGTGTTGTATTTATTAGAATGGAAGGAGTGGAAGTTCGGGAAAGGAAAAATATTTAAGGGCTGGGTGGGAATTTGGGGGTCAATTTGTGCAGGAGTGACGGATGTTTGAATTCGTCCCTCCCACTGCGGTGCAAGGCGATGTGTCGAGTGAGTCCGGCTGGAGAATTCAAAAGGTTTCCATCAATCAGTCTCTCCCGATCCGGTCCGCGCGCATTAGGCGTGCAAACTCATCCGCCGCACCGCCAAGACCTAGACAGACCTAGCAAACCACTTAGGGTTACCTATGACAAGGGTGTTGGTTATCCAATAAATAGTTCCCGAGGCGGCGGTAACCATACATGGCTCCAAATTGTAAATGTATTCATACCCGCAGTAAGTAAATCCAAGTAAGTGAACACCGCATATTTTTAGACTGTTAAAATCAATCTTACATTGGCAATTAATTCGTTTCCGAAAAAGCGGGAAACCATTAAAAAAAAACATCAACATCCAAAGTGAATTGTCGGTTTCCGTTTGAACGGAGACGGCAAACAATGTCTCGGCTGTTGACAGAGAGCAGATAGGTATGAAACGCGGAGACCAAACAAGAGTGGCTAATCCAACAAAAGGACGGAAGCGCGGGTGTTGACAGAGCGGCTGCCGAAATGGAAGAAGTCACAAAGTCACCGAGGTGTCTTGTCGACCTGTCGCGGGCGTAGGTGTCACCGCACCTCGTCATGTCTCACGTCACAAGTGGTGACTAACGAGATTGTTGACTCTAAAGGGCTTTTTAAAGAAAAGAATAACGTAATGGTCTTGATGTATATAACATGCATATCAAGCAATTCGACGTAGTTCAAAACGTGAGTGGTTCATCGATAAGGCAATTCTTACCCAAAATCGTGGCTGACTTAATTTCGTTATGTTGGAACATCGGAAGGACAGCTAGGCGAATAAATTTATCGAATCAAAACAGGAAACCGCTTGCTTACAATATTTTCTAAGATGTTTTTGATGCTCCAATCTACAAACCAAAAAGTCGAACCAGTAATTTTATTGGCACAGAGGAAAACAGTAGAAGCAGGGCAAGGTCTTCGATGCGCTGAACTGGTATTTAGTATTTACGTTCGAAACGTTGCGTTGGCGTAGGTTTATGTAGAGCTGCATCCTGTAGTGCAGAATTGTGTATGGATGAGTCTGGTTCATCGGAGTAATTGGAGTAGGAAACATAATCCTCAGCAATGAATTTTTATCATATTAACGCTTACAGTTATTCGATTGGGTTAATAATTCCGCTTATTGGATAACCAACACCTCTGCCATAGGTCACCCCAAGTGGTTCGCTTCGTTTGGTGACTTAGCAGGGGTGCCCGGATTCATGGGATGAGGTTTGTCCGGGTCTTGGCGGCGGATGCGTCTGACCACCAGCTGCATGGCATGCCGGATCGGGTGAGAATGGTTGAGGGAGTCCCTTTGACTTCTCCAGGTGTACTTTCTCGTAACAATAATAACAACAATAACAAAAATCTCGTATTTCTAATGTATTTAACATAGCAAATTTAGAAATCACCCTGGTGAAAACTTGGCTGGACTCAAACATACTTACACTAAATATATCGAAAACAAAATTTATAACGTACAGTATAAATAGTACAGGACAACCAAGAAACAACTCAAATACCATAAAAATACACGAATGTTTAAATACTAACATCTGCAGTTGCCCTTCTCTAGAAAAAACAGAACAAATAAAATATCTAGGAATCATAATTGACCATAACCTTAGATGGACACATCATATCGAACAAATCACAAATAAACTCCTCAAAACAATACACATTTTCCTAAACATAAGAAACATATATAATATAAAACAAATGAAAAGAATATATTTTGCACTTTGTCAGTCAATAATAGAATATGGATTAATTATCTGGGGAGGAGCAACAAACTCAGCTATCGATCACTTAGAAATCGCGTAGAAAACGATCTTAAAGGTAATACTTAAAAAACATAGACTGACTGACACAAACCAAATATTCAACAGTTGTGACGTACTAGATATACGCTAATTATATGTTAAAACACTGCTAAACTACATTTTTGACCAGAAAAACAAATTTCAACAATCTCAAAATATCACTAACAGACCAGTTAGACAATCGTACAAAAACAACCTAAAAACTCCGACGGTAAATATAAGCTTTGGACAAAGGCACTATAAATATCATGCTATAAAAGCATTCAACAGTCTTACCCTTGAAAATAAAATGGAAGAAAACAAAAATGATTTCGTACTCAAAATTACAAAATGGATTAAAGAACAAAAAAGACAATATTACCAAAATTTCATTACAAAATAAAAATAAAACACAACTACACGTAACACTCAAAACCAATTTTTTTTTGATACATTCTCCTTGTATTATTTTTAATTCAATAATACGTATCTTCTTTCATATACTTTTCATATTATTTAAATTTTTCTGTTTTCCATACTTATTTTTAAATTCATATATCTTAAACGTATGTAGATATTTTGTATTATTTTTAATTCCTTTATACTTCATACTTGTTTTAGATGTATAAATTATTTTATTTTATTTTTATATTATTTTGTTTTTCATTCAATTTATTTTATACTTAACATAAAATTGGCCACTACAACACGGGCATGTGCCTAGTGTGATGGCCAAAAAAAATTACCCATTTTCTGTAATATAGAAACTTTACTGAATAAATAACATTAAAAAATATATATAAAATACACATCACTCACAAACACACAACACATAATATATGTAATATATACCGATTTTAATTTATTTTTTTAGTAATAAAATAATTCATTTTATCCTATAATTATAACATAATTATAAATTTTAATTTTTAGTTTATTTTGTTTTTGTTTTATAAAATGGAGGCCTCAGCACAGGTGAGCTACCCAGTGAGGCCGACATTGTTGATTTTATTTTTGAAATGTCAAACAAATGAATAAAATAAATAAACATCGTCTTGCACCGCAGTGGGAGGGATGGATCAATATAACCGTCACACCTGGACACACTGACCCCCGGATTCCTATCCGCTTCTCATACCCTTTTCCTTCCCAAAATTTCCTTTCCTAAAAGACCCTCCAAACAGCATCCCCTAAGATGAAATAGGCCCTGAGGGGAATTATTTTCGTCAGGGCCTCCTGTTTGAAGCAAATGTTAAAAAAAACATCGAAACAGCTAAAGTGATTTATTTAAAGGCTTGTTGAGCAGCTAAATTTATCAAGCCAATCTAAAAATGGTCTAAATAAGAGAAAAACTCAAATAATACAACATTTAGGTTAGGTTCAAAACAAACATAATTGAGGAGGTAATTATTGCTAGCATTTAATATATATATATATAATAGAAAATACCCCACAAAAGAAATTAAACTAAACCTAGAATTTTCTAATCATAATAATATACGCCCCAGAAGATTAATTTGCCGCTTCCTTTTTTTAAGATAAACCGGTTTTTAGTCCTGAATTGAAGTGCGAAATTGGTACGGTAATAAACCATTCATTTGTATTAAGATGTCAAGCATTTGAGGTTAGACGACAAAAAACTGGCATATAAATTATACATGTAATGTTAATAATAATATATTCAACGTTTCAGTCGTGTCAGCTACAATGTGGGTGCGATATGAAGTTAACCTACATTTCGAGCGATAAAAATTAAATTGTTAACATACTCCCCAGACACGCAGACAGCGGAGACGAAATTAATAATTGAATGGAAGCCATAATAACAAAAACAAAAACACCAGTAGATAACAACTGAATCAATTTCAGTTTTCAATCAACATTTTGTTCTGGTGATTCTTAAAAGTCAATACATTCATTACACACTAAACTTGATGATGGACACTGTAACGCTGTCCGAAACGTCGGCTATAGAAGGAGGTAGCGCAACACGGCATAACACCCCAAAAACTAACAAAAAATGCTTTTGGCAGTGAAAATCTAAAAACTTATCCAACAAAAAACACACTAAACTTGTTTTTCACGTTTTCAATGAATATATTATTATTGGAGTTCATCCAAAATGCATTTAGCACACATATGTTGTTGAAGCTTAAACAATTTACGGCCCAGCAAAATAAGACCTGCATAAAATACGTCACGTCTCAGTCAGGTGGAGGGGGGACAGGCGAAATGTGACGTTTTATTCTCGCAATTCAAGTGCAAATATTTTTTAAATATGTACCTTTGTACTTAAAATCTATTATGTATATTTTTTACATTAGCTCCAAAGAGGAGGACCTGAGTAAAAAATTTCCCTGAGGGCCTGGGTCAACTTCGGGGATGCCACGTGGAGGGTTTTTTTAAGGTAAAGAAAGGAGAGAAAGTTCTGGGAAGGAAACATGTATGAAGGATGGGTAGGAATCTGGCGGTCATGGGTCCAAGAGTGGCGGACGTACGAATTCATTTCTCCCACTGCGGTGCAAAAGTGATGGGTCGAGAGAGTCCGGCTAGAGAGGTCAAAAGGTCTTCCTCATCCAGTCTCTCCCGATCAGGCCAGACACGCAATGGGTGTGCAAATGCATCCGCCGCCAAGTCCTAGATAAACTACAGGTCATGAATCCGAGCACCCCTGCTAAGACAGCAAACGTAGCGAACCACTTCGGGCGACCTATGGCAGGGGTGTTTGTTATCAAATAAATGGTTTCCGGGGCGGCGGTACCCATTTCCATCTCCCATATTGTTTTATTTTATTAATACTAAGGAGAGTCTAAGATGTAATAATGTGTATATTTTATGTCCTGTCTCAATTAAAAAAAAAGTTAACGTCAAAAGAACCCGTTGACAAACTGATATCAATCACTTTCGTTATTGATTTTTGGGGTGTTATGCCGTGTTGCGCTACCTCATTCTTCAGACAACGTTTCGGATAGCGTTGCAGTGTCCATCGTCAGGGCAGATCACGGCATAACACCCCAAAAACAAATAACGAAAATACTTTTGGCCGTGAAAATCTAAAAACGTATCTGATATCAATCAGTTTAACGGGACTTAATTGAAAAATGTAAATAAACATTAAAGGAATTTATTTATAAAAAAAGAGGAGATTACGTGTAAGGTAAATTAAATTAAGAAGGAGGGGTAGGCTACTCTCTCTCTCTCAAATTACGTACAAAAGTCATTACGTTCATTACGAATACAGCGAGACATACTAACAAGGTATTAAAAAAAATTGCGTGACGTTGTAACATATATTGACGCCCCCTATGCTGTTCGCCACTCGTATATTATTCCAATTCATCGAATGCTAATATTTATTTGCTCGGGTTATGACACAGTTTGCATAATAAACTTTAAAAAATCAAACACAATAATGCGCTAAAGGATGTAGTTAAAGTTTCACCACGAATCTTCACGGTGTCTTTAGTGCTAAATTTACACCAATGAGCTAAAAAAAACCATAGCTGCGCCTAAGCCTGGTGCTCAAAACCCAAAACCGTATCAAAATTAACAGCCAAGATGACGCTGAAATTGGAGCAACGTAATAAAAAGACGTTGGAATTATCAATGAATACAAAGTTAACATACTAAAACAACACCAGTCAAAGCCAAAACATTGGCGTGGTTCTCATAAATACAAAAATGAACTACCAAGGTGACTCTTAATTTGGTTCAATACGATATTAGAAGTATGTAATCCCTAAATACAAAGTTACACACAGAAACAACATCCAATACTTTTATACTGATCAAAACCATAACATTACGTAAGTCCGGTGCCCATTAATCAAAACTGTATCAAAATAAACAGCGGATGTTGAACTTTGACCAATATGATCAAGAAACATTGAAATAATCACTGAACACACTGAAACAACATCAAACACTAATGAAGTAATGAAATAATCAAAACACAACCTTACCTAAGCTTGGTGCTCATTAGTCCAAACTGTATCAAAATAAACAGCCAAGACGACGATGAAATTGTAATTATAAGATGAGGACAAGCTGAAGTAAGACGCAACGATTTTGGAATATAGAACAAAACTTTTGCGTCGAAGGCACTTTTCGAGAATATATATTAAAAGAACTTCCGTTATCCGCGCGACGGCAGGAAGTAATACAAATGACCGGCGGACATTATTTGGACAATACCTATACGCACCGGCGATTCACTGTTGTTTCACTTAACCATTGATCATACCCGTATTTCATGAATGAACGAACGTATTCCGGCGGTCGCGCTCCCGTCTGAACTAGTACTGTTTTGTTTACCGTAGCTCGCGAGCGGCGATGGAAAACACACGAAGTAGACTCTCTAAACAGTGGGAAAGCAGTATATAAATTCGAAGAAGAAAAGCAAATTTACAGACAGTCAAACAATAATGTGCTGCGGTTTAAATGGCGCAACGATCCGTTGACGCATGAAACCAACTAAGAGCAAATTTTCTAAGCTGTTTTAATATTTTTGCCATTGATTATTGACTTAAAAACTGAGTTGGGAATTAAACTTTTGTTTAATTCCCTTTGCAGAAGGTTTAACTGCCCTTGAGGTCATTATTGCTTAAGATTGATTTTATTTACGCGAAATTAGCATATCTGGAGAAAGAACTAGAGCGATGTATGTACCTAGTAAAAGAAAAAAAGGATTATAACAAAATCGGAATAGTCTTGCAACACTTGGAATGGTCCTGTAATGAAGTGACGAAATTAAAGCTGTACGGAACTTTCAGAAGAAATGCTACAGGATTTCCAGTTATTTAAAATAATATAGGCTGTCACTAGCTTTCAGCGTCTCCACAATTTGGGAGGCGGTTATGTGTACCGCCGCCCCGGGAACCATTTATTGGATATCCAACACCTCTGCTATAAGTCACACAAGGTTCGCTCGTTTGGTGACTTAGCAGGGGTGAACGGGTTCATGAGGTGAGATTTGTCCGGGTCTTTTGCGGCGGATGCATCTGCCCACCGTGCGTGGCAGGCCGGATCGGGAGAGACTGGTTGAGGGAGACCTGAACTATACCTCTCCAGCCAGACTCTCTCGATCCATCACCTTGCAAAGCAGTGGGAGGAGCTAATGAAAAAATAATGAATGAGTAATAAAATGGTAAACTCTTTATTATGATATTTCTTCTGGAACAAAACAACATGCCGAAAAGAAACGAATATCACAGTAAGTAGCTAAATAGGTAGGTACCTCAATATATCAATAACAACTACGCCGAAAGAATAGCATTTTGGAAATCAGAGGCGTTGAATGGAGTAGAATCGGTAAACAATTCGGCCATGGGAGTCCATCAGGCAAAGAGGTGTAAACACCAGACCGCCGCGTCTTGGCCGTGGTCCAGCGACTGCCGGATGCAGCAGGCCCCCATAGCACAACACTCCCGCTGAGTGCGTCATCATCGCCGCTGTTATTGTGGAATTATGGTAAATGGTGAATGCAAGACCAATCATCGATCACAAAGATCAACCAGTTCCCACGGTATCTGGACCAGCACCATTGCAGAGGAAGCTGCTTTTGTGGTAAAATGCGATTTGAGACTTTCTCAGACTTTTATAGAATTATAGAATTATTTTCCAAGAGGGGAAAACGCAAAATACCAACTTCTTCAGTACAATTATTTTGATCAAGGTTACATAGTGCTTCACTTGCATAGACAACGAAGGGATTTTACGTTATATATGAGTATTCACGTTAAATTCAATATTAGCAAAAGCAAAAACTGGATTAGTTATTGCAAAATCTAAAAAATTGGTTATCAAAACAATTTCATGTTCCGAGGATGTACGCGATGTTGTTATAGTTTACTACGAGGAGATTGTAAAAACGACCCCTCTGGCTACGATAGAAAATTTAGAAATAGATAATTTTTTGAAGTGAAAACTTCTTTAGCACCGTTTTGATTTGAAACTCGATGAAACGAAAGACACTAAAAAGAGACATATACATACATCTACAGGATTTAGCCTGCGAGAGAATGAGATAGTTTAATTGATCTCATCTTATTGCGGTACTTCTTACTTCGTAGTCTCCCCACTCTTGTCTACTTTAGTTTTATGAAGGTGTCACTTCTTCCGCGTGTGAAATGCACACTTTGACTTTTTTTATATAAAGAGCGTATAACCAGAGAACACCAGAAATATGTCTTTCTTAAATCAGTGTTTAGACGTATTGAGTCTTTTCCACAAAAAATTATAAATTGATTTCGAAAAATTGTTCTTTTATCTAGTAAACGTATGTTTTAAATTTTCAGAAAAAATGATAATTTTTAGTATAATAAAGTTACACCATAGGTCGTTGGCGGATTTGTTAAATTATCAAAAAAGTATATTTATTACAAAACACCCATTTCAAATCATATAATGATACAGTAAAATAAATCAATACATTACCTGGTAAACGTATGTAACAAAATTTTTATTTACGTTTAAATAAAATCATAAAAAAATATATAAGTACATGTGTTTCTTGACGAAAATTGGTCCGTTTGTGTATTTATTAGCGCACTTACAGACTAATGTATTTCAATTGTTTTACATTCTTATTTTGCTGAGACATTATTGAAAAATGATAAATACTTACAAAAGTACATAATTTTAATAGTTTTATCAACACGCTTTTCAGCATTTTTGGATGTAGGTAAAAATTAAAGCAAATTTGGAATGAAATAAAATCGATATTGAGTTATAATTTTTAAAAGCTGGTACGGAGAGTAATTAATCTTTCTCATTGGAACCGCCCTGTACGATCGTAAGAACCTCTTCGTAATCGTAAGATTACGAAATGCGGATTTTCGGCCGCTGGCTGGTTTTACGCTCTTAATAGACATTTTGATTGGAAGAGTTTTATTTCACGTGTAGGTATACCCTACATGTGTTACTTAATTTTTATTAAATTAAATTAAGTAACAAATGTACATTAGAACTAAAACTCTTCAAAATAATGTGTTACTTAATTTTTATTAAATTAAATTAAGTAACAAATGTACATTAGAACTAAAACTCTTCAAAATAAAAGGTTATTTGTTGTTTCCCGTAGTACATGGGCCATCCATAAATTACGTCTCACGAATTTCATGATTATTTTACCTCCCCCTCCCCTCCCCCGTCTATGATATGATAACATTCTATCTGATAAGTGTAGATATTTTCAATTGTGACGAAAATAAATATAAAAATAATAAAAACTCTGTCAAGAGTTCATTAACCTCCAGGCGGCGGGAACAATCTTTAGTTATTTCAGCGAACTTGCCTCTCACGCGGGAGCCAACTTTAGTTATTTCGAGGTTTGAATCCTTGCTGTATCGTGTATATGCAAGGTAGAGGGCCAAATTCTACATGTAAAAAATCTCCAATCATATCTCTAGCGACATCTGTCTAAATTTATCCCGAAATATTATTTGTTTATTCTTGGGAACCATTTAAAGCCAAGGAGACAGAATTTCCCCGTCAGTCGATTTGAATCTCGCGCGTCGGTACCAACCATTACTAATCTCGCGCAGTCGCAGTAGAACAAACAAAGGCGCTTCAATAGAACACTGCGCCGATTGTTTTATTTGTACACTTTTTCATTATGTTACGTACATCGATTTGATTGTTATAATTTGTGAAATTCAAAACACTTTTTTTCGCATTTAGGTATTTTATGGTGTACCTTTTAGTTTTCGTGGCTCTTTATATTTGTCTTGTTTAACTCAACAAAACTTTTATTCGTTATTATTTATATTATAATATTCAAAATGTCACGGGGTCTTAGTGATAAAGAAATTTTTGAGAGCGTGTTAGATTTAGAATCCGACTTAGAGTTGGATAGTGACGCTGAATCAATTTTATTTGATATCGGTGACGGTGATGATGAAGTTCAAAGTGAACACAGTGTACCTAACTCTTCCCGGTAACAGCGTGCCCGGTACCAGTGCATCCGGCACCAGTGTGCCCGTTACCAGTGCATCCTGTACGAGTGTGCCCGGTAACAGTGCATCCGATACCAGTGAACCCGGCACTTCAAGCATCCGTGAAAACACATCTTCGATAAACAGTGACATTTTTTCTTCATGGGTGTCGGGTCCATTTATTCCAGTCTTACATGAATTTGATGACTTTTCGTCAGGAATCACAAACATGACATTGACAAAAGATTCATTAGAGGTAGATTTTTTTGAACACTTTTTGAATCTAGAAATAATGGAGAAAATAGTTCTAGAATCCAACAGATACTATAGAGCTACAGTTAACCAAATTACAATAGCTCCCAAATCTCGACTCCATCAATGTAAAGATACGTCAGTGCCTGAAATGTATATATTTTTTGCTATAATTATGCTGATGACTAGGGTTTCGCACATATCGATTGAGGAATATTGGACAACGGATCCTATTTTAGCGTCTCCTCAATTTGGAAAGATTATGCCGAGAGATCGATATCAGATTCTTCTTCGAATGCTTCATTTTTCTGACCCTGCCACACAAACCCCCGGAAACAGACTTCATAAAATAAAACTTTTGGTTGACCATTGCAGAGAAATATTAAAAAAAACCTTTATCCCTTACCAAAACTTGTGCATTGACGAAAGCATAATCGTGTTTAAAGGGCGTCTGAAATTTAAGCAGTATATCCCTAGTAAACGTCATAGGTTCGGAATAAAATTATTTGTACTATGCGATGTTACCACGGGATTTGTTTTAGATTTCATTATATACTGTGGAGAAGGAACTGATATCCAAGACGGCCAATGTTTAGGTGTTTCTGGAGCAGTGGTAACCACATTACTCAGTGATTATTTTGGAAAAAATCACACACTATGGACTGATAATTGGTATACAAGTCCAAAATTACTTAAATTCCTGCATGATCATAAAACAAACGGTTGTGGAACTGTAAAAGCAAGTCGAAAGGGAATGCCTAAATTTATTAAGTTAAAAAAAGGTGACCATGAATCTAAACATACAGGCCCTTTGTTAGCCCTCAAGTGGCATGATAAACGAGAGATTCATTTGTTAACAACTGTGCACGATGCTTCTTTTGCAGAGACTGGAAAGTGTGATAGAAACACAGGCCTACCAATTAAAAAACCGAAGTGTGTACTAGATTACAATAAATGTATGGGTTCGGTTGATAAGGCTGACATGATGTTGAGTAATCTAAGTTGTATGAGAAAATCAATAAAATGGTACAAGAAGGTTGCTTTCCATATTGTTGATTTATTCCTACTAAATGCACACATTCTTCACAAAACAGTTTCCGAAAAGCAGATGACCTTGACTCAATTTCAATACGCAATCATAAAACAACTTTTGGAGAAATATCACATACCATCAACAAGAAATCAACAATCATCCGATAGCCCATTACGTTTGGCTGCCAAAGAATTGGCGAATCATATGCCCGGTTTTGTCCCCCCTACAAGTAAACGGTCAAATCCTTGTCGTCAATGCCATGTTTGTGCAAATACAACACTTAGAGTTAAGACGAAAAAATTTACACGTTACATGTGCTTAGAATGTAATGTTGCACTGTGTGTAGTTCCGTGTTTTAAAGATTACCATCATAAAAATAATTATTAACAAAAAAATTATGTGCATGTGAATAAAAAATAGTTTAAAATATGTTTATATAATTAATGTTAAAAACGAGAAATTGAGAAATTAGATAGTTATGTGTGATGTGGTTAATACATTTTAAAGTGCGCATAAAATATGCCCATTCGTGTAAAAATACTTCGTATTATTATGACAGCAAAACAGTTTCTATGGTCCGACATTTCGGCGCATTGATCGGTCCTTTGTAATATGAGACCCGCGGCAGAATCAGGCAGACGTAAGTACCACGCACCATAAAGATAATTCTGTAATGTTTACGTCTGACTCTTGTTAAATAATTTTTGTTTATATTAACATCATTCTAAAACGACATTCGGGATTATTTATGGATAGCTAAAGCATGGACGAGTTTATTGACCTGAATTCAAACAAAGAACAATCATTCAAAATATATCTAATGACATTTTTAAAATGTGATGTTGTTCGGCTCGATCAAAATATTAAACGTGCCGCGTAGTAGTGTCGGCACACGCACATTTTGACGCAGCCTAGAGGTTAAGTAAAAATGTATTTAATGAGTACAAAACTGCATAAATGTAATGATATATTATGTAATGACATATATTTTGTACTACTTACCTCCTTTTAAAATAATGTAATATTTTTTAGTTGCAAGTTTAATTTCTAGACACAATATAATTATAATAATTTAGATAAATCTATAATTGGTTTCTCAGTCAGGTAAATCATACATATATAAATAAGTCCAATTGTAAACTGTTGATTTCCCTAAAATAGATAACAACTACAAATTTAATGAATTATATATATTCATTCAACACTAGGTACACAATACGCTGCTAAAAATAAACAATTCTACCATAGCATGATGTCCCAATCTTGTTACCAAACTACTTATCCATTTGCCAAAGCGATCACCGACCAGCAGACCGCCGACACGTAAACGTGTTGTAAGTGTAAAATAACAATAAGATGTTATCACAGTCCATTCATTGACAAAAATAATATCCACTTTGGTGAATGAAATCGTGAAGAACGGCCTTGGTCAGCTATGATACTACAAACAATAAAAAGATACAAACAAACGGAGTTGATTGGAATTAAGTGGCTTGGACACGATATGAAATATTTTTATCGCAGTGGTATTTGAATGTCGAAACCAATCATCTAATTTTACGAAATATGTTCGGAGATTTGTACACATCTGTATTAATGACACAACAGATTTTTAGATAAAGTGTGTAATGTTTATGTAATGTTAAAAGCCTTATAAAAGAATTGCAGGATTGAAATAATATACAGATTTTCCCAATTGTTGAATTTGGTTGCATCAAGTACAGATTTGTGCGAATTGTCTGTACTACAAGGACATTGTGGGCCTTAATGATTAACATGTTTTAAATTTTTATCTGATAAACAATAATTTATTATACATTTGATAGTTGAGTTGTGTAAAATTTGAAACATGGCTATTAGTAAGGTCCTATAACGTCATCGTCAAGCACTAAACTCCGAGCATCAGAATTTTAGTGTTCATTCTTTAATTCTCAATTAATCATGCATTCTGATTTTCTAACGACATGTAACATACTTCCCTGGAACACTTTAAGTTGTTAAGCTCTTAAAAATATATTTTTTAAGATATCTCTATTCAGATGCTGAGTTGAAAGAGAATAATATGAAATTCCTTCGATAGAAAAAGGCGCAAGGTATGTTCGAAAGTTATAAAAACACGCCTGGTTCCTGTTATTAACATGATTTTTTTTTCAAATGTTTCTGGCTTTCATCCTTCAAGCGTATTCTAGCTAGGCCATCAATTCAAATTATGGAGAGAGGGAAGGAAGGTAAATTTATTTAATAATTTTATTTAAATGGGCAAATTTCAAAATCATATGGAAGATTGGAGTCGAGTTCAGACTTGGAAGAGATGAACATATTATAGGTATGAATTTTGCAGTTTTACTTTAATTGCTACTTAACACAGATGTGAAACAATCTTTGCTCTATTTTAAATAAGTCATTTTTATTGAATACATTCGCTTACAACTATTAAATAAATTCAGTAATCTTCTTCTTTTTGAACGCTTATAACCGATCCTTAATCAATAGAAGAAAAAATGTTAAAAGGGCAACACATCAACCTTTCACTGATAATCGTTATTTGATAGTACCGAGAAAAACAATTGATGGATAAAACTAAATATTGTCCATAGAAGTAAAGATAAAATCTAAAAAAAATAGTTTTAATTTCCATTATTTTGAACTCACTCAAGGCACAATAGATTTACATTGTTACTGCCAAATAATGCAATTTTATTCCAATACACCCAACACTATTGAGCAATACAACAATCTCAACACAATGAACGCTTGGTGTAGCATGAATAAGAACATGTTCTGTTGTTATAATGTGTGAATATTTCATTAGGTAATTCAATCATCCCATTTTAGAAGCATTGATATAAACTGACAACCCAAGGTGAGTCCCCCACGACCTCATGATGTTACTTTTTGGAATGCTTCCTTACTAATTACGCCTTGACTAATCACAGCGGTGATTGAAATTCATAAGCACCCGATTAAAATTAATAGGGACGACGCGACGACTAGTTAATGTTTGACGACACATCTTGGCGAATGGTCTGACCCACATCGATGAGATCGACTCTTGCATTAATAATCATTGTGTACACTGCACACCTGTCTTGATGATAAAAATTGTAGACTGTCCGAAATGTTGGTTCCAGAAGTGATATTGCCCTTTGCAGGATTAGATTAGATCGCTCAAGACGTTTTTTCCAAACTTGCAAAAATACGCTAAAAATCGCTCGAGTGGAAAACATCCATAATATTTCATTTAAAAGAAGTTCAATATTATTTATTTTTTCTGGACAATCAACAATACAGTGCAATTCAATAGAGACTTTTATTTAATAATTCGAAACAATACATTTAATTGGAAGTCATCTAATATTCCATTGCTGATTGGCGCTTTTTACGCTCTTGTTTGATTTCAGGTGGAGGTTTTCTGTGGTACTCACTTTTGTAAATCAAATGCTTGTTTTGTGTTTGTTTGTCTGGTCATAATTTATTATTCTTTTATTTACATAATCCTGATTTTTTATAAGATTTATATTGTGATCTGCTTGTTGGAACACATTTTTTTTACGTAAGAATGGAAGCTACCTTCCTTTGTTCTTCTATAGAACTATTTGAATAATGGAACAAAAAAGAAAATAATAAAATTAGGTAGGTACTTGCCTAGAAGTAATTGCCCATAGAACAAGTACCTACTCAATAAGCATCAATTTTAACCATAGCTCCCCGACAAAAAGGGCTGAAATTAAATGAAAGTTCTTTTTAGAACCCTATAATAGTTAAAATTGATTATTATTGTTTGTGAGGATATTTTTCTTTTAAATTAGAAAGAATAACTTATTTTTATAAAATAAAAAGAGAGTTGAAACCAGCTAATACACATATCGTAATCCATTGATTGTTGTAGTTAGTTTAGAAACAATAAAATAATAAATTGAAGTAAATCATTAGAAGATATGCATAAGAAAAAAAAATAACACTAAATTATAAAATGTTCATCTTCTTGATCCTCGATCGATAGCCTCTGCAGTTCTTGTCTTCAAGAAAGATGGCTTCTTTTTGATCCTTGGCCTTAGTAAAGATGACTTATTTTTTTATACTGCTCTTCTTAGATGTTAGTAGTTTATTTTGATCCAGTTCTTCTAAGATGTGATAGCATCGTCCATTGGTAGAAGACACAATTTGGTAATGGGCCTTTTCATAGACCCTTGCTGCGTCTTCAAGGTGACTATACGGGTTATCCCATCTTGTCCAGGGTGAGTGGTGATGACACGTCCCATCCTCCATAAATTTGGTGGTGCGTTGTCGTCTTTGATGATAACTAAGTCCCCAATCTTTAGTTGTCGCCGGTTCCCATCCGTCCATTTAGTCCTTTGCTGCAGCTCTCCCAGATATTCAATTCTCCATCTTGACCAGAAGCTCTGTCTTAGTTGGCTTAGTTTTTGGAAATTATTAAGCCTGTTTATGGGAATCTGTTGTAGGTCAGGTTCAGCTACAGCTGACAGGTTATCACCAATAAGAAAGTGACCTGGAGTAAGTGCGAAGAGGTCGAGGGGATCGTTGGATAGTGGAATTAAAGGCCTAGAATTTATGCAGGACTCTATTTGGTATAATAACGTACACATCTCTTCATATGTTAATGAAGAGACGTTTGCCACTCTTTTTACGTGATATTTCACACTTTTTATGTTAGATTCCCAAAGACCTCCATGATGAGGACCTTTAGGTGGGATAAAAACCCACTGAATAGACATATTAGTTAAGTAATTAGCTATTTCCTTTTGAGAGACATATAAATTATACATATTTTTCAATTCATTATTCGCTCCAACAAATGTAGTAGCATTATCAGAATACAATTTACTAGGTTTTCCACGTCTGGAAATGAAACGCTTTAAACAATTAAGAAATGCATCTGTAGTCAGAGCGGTGACCAGTTCTAAATGAACTGCCTTAGTAGAGAAGCATATAAATAAACAAATATAAGACTTGACTGAATTGGATCTCCTACTGATTCCAGACTTTATTAAGATTGGCCCTGCGTAATCCAGTCCTGTAACAGAGAACGGTCTACATGGTGACACTCTATCCTCTGGAAGGTCAGACATTATTTGATGACTTGTTTTTGGACTGCATTTGAAGCACACAATGCAATTTTTAAGTATTTTTTTAATAGCATTTTTTGCTATTATAGGCCAATATTTTAGTCTAATAAGTGCTAGTAACGTTTGAGTACCTACATGCAAATTTGTGTAATGAAAATGTTTAATGATTAACTTTGTTAGAGGGTGATCGTGAGGTAGTAATATGGGATGTTTTTGTGCTTCATGTATTAGTTTTCCTCTGGACAATCTCCCACCTACATGCAATAAATCCATATGTATAAATGGGTTTAATGATTTGAGATGACTGGTTTTATCTAAGTTTTTTCCCGCCTTTAATGTTTTAATTTCTTTTGAAAATGAATAAGATTGAACGACTGTTATTAATGATTGTAACGACTTGTTTAATTCTATTATTGAAAGTTGTCCGCTAAATGTATGTGTTTTTCTTGTATTATTAATGAAACGTAGGATATAAGCAGTTACTCTTTGTAAACGCGTGAGAGAAGAAAAACGATAAAACAATTCCCAATCTTTATTCATACTGACGGTTAAATTTATTTTGTTTTTTAATTCCGGTGGATCGATGCAAATTTCCTTATAGTTCGGCCAAGTTACTTCATCTTGAGTTAACCAATTAGGACCTCTCCACCAGATTTCTGAAGAAAATAGACTTTTAGCACTGGTTCCTCTTGATAAAATATCCGCAGCATTATCTTCGGAGTTGACATGCTTCCATTGACTGGTTTCGCTTCTTTCCTGTATTTCTGCAACTCTGTTTGCAACAAATGTATTCCATCGCGCTGGTTGATTTCCTATCCAGCATAGAGTTATAGTGGAATCACACCAATAAAATGTTTTATCCAAAGGTATACCTAGGGATTCCTTTACTTTTTCAACAACTTTTGTTAACAGAACAGCACCACATAATTCCAATTTAGGCAAAGAAATCGTTTTTAATGGAGCTACTCTTGATTTAGCTGTGATTAATTGAGAATGCCGTTTTCCTGATTGGTCTGTGGATAGCATATATACGCAAGCAGCGTATGCTTTTTGAGATGCGTCACAAAATCCGTGCAATTGTATATTTACGGTTTGATTACATATAATTTTTCTAGGTATTTGAAAAGAATTTACACCTTTTAAATCTTCTAAATATTTTTTCCAAAGCTTCAGAATTTCTATAGGTATTTCTTCATCCCAAGATATCTTTTCTTGCCATAATTTCTGCATAATAAGTTTAGCATTCACGGTTACTGGTCCAAGCAAACCTAATGGATCGAAAATACTAGCAATCAGTGACAAAATATTCCGTTTATTATAAATAGGATGTGACGGTAGTTCCACGTGATATAAAAAAACTATCTTTTTCGCAATTCCAAGCTAAGCCTAGAATTTTCTCTCCTTCTGGTTTGTCCAAAATTACCATATCAGTGGCCTGATCGGCCTCCGATGACAAATCAGAAGAATTAGACCGCCATTTTCTTAAGTTCATACCGGCCGAATTCATTATGGAGATTAACTGTTCTTTTAACAAATTACAGGATTCCACATTGTCTGCACCTGTAATTAGATCATCTATGTAAAAATCTCTCTCTAAAATGAGACTAGTTTCAGGATATAACTGAGCGTTTTCCATACTCAGCTGCTTCAAGCAACGCGTGGCTAAGAAAGATGACGGTCCCATACCATAAGTTATCGTATTTAACTTGAAATGGCCCATTTCCTCTTCTGGAAATGGGCCATTAAAATAAAATAAAATACTTTGGCTCGCCAAAGTATTTTTTGGAAGACGCGGTCCTCCTCTCTAATGTTGACCTGCCTGTACATTTTCTCTATGTCAGCCGTCAATGCCACTTGATATTTTCTAAAATTTAACAAATGGGTATATAAATCATTTTGTATTATTGGACCAACCATTAACGCGTCGTTTATTGATATCCCGCTGGAGGTTTTTGCGGAGCCGTCGAACACCACTCTTAGTTTGGTAGTGCTGCTGGTTTCCTTCTTGATTGCATGATGAGGTAAATAGTAAGATTTTTCTTCATTTGAAACTGGTTCAAATTTTGTCATATGACCTAAGTTTTCATATTCTTCCATGAATTTAATGTATTGAAGTTTCAAATCCATGTTAGAAGATAATTTCTTTTCCAAGTTTAAAAATCTTTTTTCTGCCATAGGCAAGGAAGTACCTATTTGATCTATACAAGGTCGGAATGGTAAGCTTACTTCGAAACGCCCATTTTCATCCCTTTTTTGGGTTGACTTGAAGCTCTCTTCACAAGCCTTTTCTTCATAATTTTGGTGCTTGATGGACACCAATTCCTCTTGTTTCCAAAATCTTTCAATTTGATTGTGAATCATATTTAAAGATAAGTGACATGAGGCTGATTCTTGCTCTTTTTTTGTAGTGCACGTTCTAATTGGCCCGGATAATATCCATCCAAGTTCAGTGCGTTGCAGCGTAGGTCCAGTTGTTCCTAATCTCAATTGATCAGTGGTCAGCATTTCCCAAAATAGTTCGGAGCCGAGTAATATATCCACATGACCGGAAGTGGAAAATTCAGGATCGGCCAATTTCAATCCTGGTGGTATGTTTGCCTCCCTTTTTGGAAAAGAGGTCTGCGGTAACTTGCTGGTGATTTCTTGTAATACCAAGCAAGTAACAAGTTTTTTGTAATTAGAGTTTATTGATGACAATTCAAACGAGAGGCTCTTCTTTACATTTGTTATATTATTATGTAACCCAGAGACCGGCATATTTAATGACTTGTACTTTATGTTTATTTTTTTAGCAAATCGTTCAGTTATGAAATTCACCTGAGAACCATTATCCAACAATACTCTCGCTGAATGAATAATTCCATTACCGTCCTTAACGTTCACCATTGCCGTTGATAACAAAATTGTTTTTTCTGGTTCTCCAAAAGTGGAATGGTTTGAGACTGGTACTTGATCCATGCCATTCTCAGTGTTTTGATCCTCTTTAGGGAAAATATGGAGTAATGTGTTGTGTCCTGCTTTATCGCAAGTTCTACAATTATTCTTACTCCTGCATTCTTTAGTTGAATGACCTACATTTAAACACTTGATGCAAGCTTGTAATTGCTTGATTTTTTCAAACCGTTCATGTTGGTTTAGTTTCAAAAACTGTTTACAGAAATAAATCTTATGATTTTCCTTACAAACAATGCATTTCAACCTTTGCGACAATAATGAAACAGAAGATTCCTTTTTGTAACTTGACGGTTTATGATGCGCGAATATTGGTTTGGCTGTGGAACATGTTGCTTCCGATGCTTCCAAGACTATCGCTCGATCTGTTAAACATTTTAAAAATTCTTGCAATGTCGGTATTTTTTCTTTAGTTGGATATTGTTCCCAATAGATCCGGGTATTGGAATCTAATTTGTTGGCCAAAATATAAATTATTATTACATCCCAATACTCCGTGGGTAGACCTATGTTTTTCAATGAATTCAAATGTAATTGTGTTTGATCTAATAAACTTCTCAATGCGACGTGATTTTCTTGTTTTAATTCCTTGAGCTTAAACAATGAATTTAAATGTTGATTAGCTATTACACGCTTATTTTCAAATCTATTTGATAAAACCTGCCAAGCTATTTCGAAATTGTCTTGGGTAATTTCAAGTGCGTTTAATATTTGTGATGCCTTTCCTTTTAAACAATCACGCAAATAGTAATGTTTCTGAAAATTATTTAATGATTTATTATTGCCCACTATCGTGACGAAAGCATCCTTAAAAGATAACCATTTCGAATAATCACCACTAAATTCTGGGAGCGAAAATGTAGGTAATTGGATCTTAATATTGTTAGTATCATCAATTTTTTCAATGCTTTTTATGGATTTTTTTGCTAACGTCACTACTTGATAATATTGCAATTCAAAACACTCAAGTGGGCTATCCTCTTCATCTGAGTTACTATCAAACTCTTCGATCTGAGATTGTATATTCTTAAAGCGATTTAACAGTGTGTTTACCTCCTCCAATCTTGTTTCCGTTTCTATTACATCAACTGAATCACTTAATAGGTAATTCTTAAATCGTGTTAATTGTGCCTTCAATTCACCGCGCTTCTTCACCAGTGATTTTAATGTTTGTGGCATAATGCAGAATTTTTTACACAAACATACACATTAAATTATTTAAAAATAAACTTTTGTTTGTTCCACCTTTGCGGGAGCGAATAATAAATAGATTACAATAAAATAAATTATATTATTTAATAATCAGTGGTAATCATAGAGTAAATTATTTGGAATCTACCTACTGGTTAAATTATATTAGGTTGACAATATTTTATCTTGTTGATTATAATATCACGCAAAAAGAGTGGCTCTTGGTGGCGAATTCTTCGCGTGATTTTACAAGTTATATTATAATGCCTTAATACCTTAGGAATATGTAATGATGAATAAGAATGATGTAGACCGGACGGCTGGCTGGATGAGCTGGTTTTCATCCGGCTCGAAGGACCATATGGCGCTTTTTACGCTCTTGTTTGATTTCAGGTGGAGGTTTTCTGTGGTACTCACTTTTGTAAATCAAATGCTTGTTTTGTGTTTGTTTGTCTGGTCATAATTTATTATTCTTTTATTTACATAATCCTGATTTTTTATAAGATTTATATTGTGATCTGCTTGTTGGAACACATTTTTTTTACGTAAGAATGGAAGCTACCTTCCTTTGTTCTTCTATAGAACTATTTGAATAATGGAACAAAAAAGAAAATAATAAAATTAGGTAGGTACTTGCCTAGAAGTAATTGCCCATAGAACAAGTACCTACTCAATAAGCATCAATTTTAACCACTGATGTTTATGAAAAAATGCTCGTAGCATTAACTTTGATAAATAATTAGTTTTGCACAATACACTAACAAGAACGAAAACGACAATGCATGCGAAACATAAAAAGAGACTCCCAGAAATATCGTCGTGTTTGGACCAACGTAGTACAATCCAATATATTCTCTGTATGCGTGTGAAGTGTGAAACTGGACGACCTTGGCGGGGATCATTTGACCTCTGCACTCGGCAAGAAGTGGTTTTACAGCTTTTTATTTTTTTATTGGAAGACCCATGAGGAAGTATAAATAATCTTGAAACGATACGATTGTGGTCACCGCCGATTTTATTACTAGTTAAAACTTCGAACCTCAACTCGGAAATAATATTATAAATACCCTAGAATATGTTTACAAATTGCGACAAGCAATTATAGAAATCGACGATCTATTAGCTTCACGCATTAACTGCATAGAAAAAATGCATTTCGTAACTCGTAACCACACGATAGTCCGTGTATTTCGAATAATCTGTAGCACTTCCAGCTTCATTTCAATGTCTTGAAATGTGTGGTCCTGACTTTTACCCCATCACACTATACTCGTCATAATCTCAAACGAGTTTCAACTATAAAAGATCTTGGGATTATGTATAAAAGTAAGTTGACATTGTGTGTCCATATCGAAAGGTGTACCAGTCGGCCTTAAATGTGTTAGGGTTTGTTCTCTGAATCGTCAAGTTTTTTGGGATACCCGTACTCTGAGAATTTTACACTTCTCCTTCATCAGCAAGGCTGGAGAGTGGATCGGCTATCTGGAATCCTTACGAAATGAGGTGCTCTCTCATGTTGGAGAAGGTTCAACAACACTATCCGTGACTCTACCCGACGAACTTTCTTCTGGGCACGCTGGGACTCAGACACTGGATTTTTCTCGGTTTTACCTGCTGTCTTTAGCTCCTTAGCCATCCTCCAAAACGAAATCCGGATGATAAGTTCCAAGATGGTGCTAACAGCAACCACTAAATCTTAGAACCCTCCTCTTCAAAGAAAGATAAAAAGTTCAAAAGAAATTAGATCTAACCTAAAAATTAATACCTCAAAAAAGAAGGTAAATTATTCACAAAAACTATTTAATATTTTTTTTATTCAGATTTTGAATGAATCTTTAAAATGGTCAAAATAAAAACATAATAATATATCAAACCAGATGGGTAGAACAGCGGTAGACACCAACATCATTAAACTTTCATCAATTTGATTGCTAGTAAAAATGAAACTTATTTTCTGAAAAGCGGCACGAGGAAAACTATCCCGAATAATTCAAAAGTGCCTAAACATTTTTTCCAGGCTGATTAAAGTTTTGCAATTCAAAGGATTAGTTACCTTTTCAGACTACTTGGGATCTGTTTATTTGAATATCAATAAAGGAATAAGGTTCACTCTTCTGTGGGGCCATGTATAAGAAGACAGTTTGGAAAAAGGAAGTTCACAAGCCACAAAATACACTCTTCGCAATACGCACTTCACATTATCAAATTATTGTAATTTAAAAAAAATATTTGTTATTTTCTAAGATAAATATCTTTACATTTATGTAATCAGAGAATCTAATCGCAGAGTATGTATGCTCCGAAAATGATTTTAAATACTTTTTTTCTTTAAAAATAAAACAATAACTTTGTAAACACCACTTTTATTTTTTATATACTTTATGCCGACCGTGTTTCGCTACAACCGTAGCTTCTTCAGGGCAATCTCTAATCCGTAGAGATTGTACTGCCCTGAAGAAGCTACGGTTGTAGCGAAACCCGGTCGGCATAAAGTATATAAAAAATAAAAGTGGTGTTTACAAAGTTATTGTTTTATTTTAAATTATAATGTCACATCACAAAGTAACTGCTTCATATGAACAAATACTTTTTTTCTGTTATTTTACAAGTTATAAATGAAAAAAATCACACCCTTTCTTTAAGTGCTATTTAAGACATTTCCAGCGATATTTTTGGTCTATTTTAAAATTCATGAATTATTAGACATTTTCACAATTTTCGATTAAATATTATCGTTTTTAATATTAGCGCGCTCTCTCTAACATTCGTATTTACATATCCCCCTTCTTCTTCTTTTTGATCGCTTACTACCGGGCCTTAATGCTGAAAATCAGGTTGTAATAAAAAGGATAAAAAACGAAGTTAATAAAATTGTCTTCGTTCGGCATCTAAACAAGCCAAGAATCGATCGGTATGTCAATAAAACATTTATTTTGCGAGTTAAAATAGAAATGAAAATAGCAAGAGTACATGTGTTACCAGGAGTAAACGAGTTGTTAGGAGGTGAAGCAAGCACTCTCCCTTGTAATTATTAATTATTATACCTCCGGACGTCGCGTCGTGTCTGGAATCCATAGGTACCTTGTTGCCCACAAACGCACAGATCGAATCGTCATATTAGCTAGGACGCTAACTACCTACTCAGCTAATAAAAATTTCCGGCTTGAAGATGTACATAATTCTGTTCATTTTTCATTCGTTGCGCATATCTTTTGTGTGTTTTGTGCAACGTATTTAACTTCTCACGGCTTCTTGGAAATAAAAAGACATTCGATTGTATTTTGAAACTCGTTTCCAAGTGAATTTAAATTAAAAACATCACATCCCGGTCATTAAAACGTTCTCGAGTTCTTTGAAATAATTCAGCCAGAACCAGCAGTCACCATCCTCGGATTGAATTGTCGATAAATCAGGAAAACTTGAATTATTAAATGTCGATAAAGGGTCGTCCGAATATTACGTCACGCAATTCTTTAGTCACCCTTCCCTCTCATCGGTATGTCACGCTTAGTCTCCTCCCTTTAAATTACACAAGGCTGGATCGAAATCCCTCCACTATGAACTTTATTATTGAGGACGGAGAGCGAACTTTTTATAGTTCGTGAATGTGAGTAGGACGTTACTCTACGCCATCCCCCTCTTCTATATCAAAGTCTCGTTAAGATCTGCACCCGCTTTTCCGTACGCGACGTGACGTATTTTATGGACGTCCCCTAACTGAAATTACAATATTAAAACCATTCATAATTTGGAACCACCAAAACGTCAAAAACAAGCGAAGATAAGAGGCAATATAAAAGCGCCAATTCCAAGAGATCATCAATCTCCTCGACGATGTCATATAATATAAACATGTAGGTACTTCCGAGTTCCGGGAGTCACATCTGACAGACACACACGCTGATTCATATGTTATATACTTAGTTTAGTAAAAGATAGCAACAACTGTTGATTTCCTAGGAATTTGTTATCAGAAACGGCGGGTTCCCCGCTATCGGTTCCACAGCACATGAGCGGCGCCAAGAGCTCGTAGTGGATTTTTTCCCGCGGAAACTCGTAATGAGTCCAGGAACTATGGTGAGTAACCCCATAAAAACACTTCCACATGTGATTCTGTCTTCCTAGATGACCTGATAGATACGATCTAAGGCGTATTATGTAAATTGTTGAATGCTTCGGTCATGGTACTCATTCAACAGAACGCTCGGGGCATGAGAAAAATGCGCATGTAGAGGCATTAAAATACCATTAGTTTAATATGCAAGACGATAGCACTTATAAAAGGCAAAGTTGGTTGAAAACAGTCGAAAACACTGTGCTTGACAACCAGAAAGATAATCTGGAAAGGTATTCTATTCAGTATCTGGAGCGAGAAAAGATGGGCTGGCATTCATTGGTAGTCCAGTTTCTTGTCTTGTCTTGTCTTGAATATTTATTGCAGTATTCCAATTCCATATTTTTACTCAAGTTTTCCCAAGTTTTATAAGTCGTATAGGGTAGACGGTATTCGTCATTTCCAAGGATGTGAATCTGATCTACCTGACTTACTTTAACCAGTGATTATTGGGAGCAAACAATTAATATAAATTTAATTTTGGTCTTCGATGACATATTATTGTTTTAAATTTTTTTGTCAAAAATAGCATTTTTCTTCAATGTCACTGATCACTTGGACGAGTAACTACCCAACTCCCAACCCCTAACACCAACTGCCTAATACTTACTGATTGTTAATGTTTTTAATCGTAAAAAAGTCTACGGAAATCAAAATATCATCTTCATTTTTTACTCCAGATAACCCCAGGAATCACTGGTAACTAAATCAGGTACGTCTCTAACACGATGTATAATGTCTTGGTCATTTTTCCTGTTACATACGAATTAACACTTCCTCGCAAGTCATCATATGTGTTATTACATTCAGGATACTAGTAATTATTTGATTAACAAGTAGATTATGATCAAATGCAGTACACCTGTTGTTTGAAGGAAAGGAAATCGATTCTAAAAATATAATACTGGTTATCGTCAACGTGTAGTTTAAACACCATTGGAGGCGCCAATATCCAGATTTTTTATTTTATTTATTATCATCTCTCGTTAGGTGTATTAAATTTGTTATGATAACAGTGATTTAACTTTGGATAACTTCCCGGAAATTGATTAACGAACTGTATAATACACAGGTATTTGACTACTGACATGCCCGAATCATTAATCATGACTGGCCGCCCAGAGTCATTATTCTAGCAGTACTGGGAAAAGTAATCAGCGATGATACTCGTATAATTACATCAAAAGGGATTACGACAGATTTGCGGCCTGCGTCAGCAAGTCAGGAATGCGTGAAAAATATTATGCAGAATTATGATTTTCCATTGAATGTATTTCCTTAACCCTTCGAATAATAAGAAAATAATATCTGTAACCTTTTGCCTGTCAAGGTTCGCGCGCAAAATTCCTGGTTCTTGCCATGCATCTTAAATTTTCCTATTTATGGGTTATTTTTTAACCCTTTTGCAAAAACAAAAATTGTTCTAAAATCTAGATAAAATAATCTTTCCGAAGTGTTTATTAGAAATCAACTTTTTTTTTTCTAAATATTAAAATTTTGATTTTGGAAATGTAAATTAGCTAAAAAATGCATACCTGCGAATATTGGAATTAAAGTACTTAAAATAGAATAAACTTAAAATTTTAAATACACATTCCCTTTTTTAACTAAATTTGTAATAAAACTGTCACCTCACTTTTTATCACTTTCATACAATTTTATTTTAAAATTAAATATTTGTTACGTCAAAAATTGGCTCGAAATAAAACCGTCACTTATGATCGGGTTTGTAAAATATCTCAACAACATAGCTCATATAATCCTAATACAATGAGAAGCATTATTTCTTTGGCTCTCTAACATAAAAGAAATCATAAATATTTTTACGACAGGAAGAGAGATATATAACTTTTAATAATGCACGGTCGCTGTGGGACAATCTGGGTCTCTTGTTATTATAACGGCATATGATGTTTTGGGACAACTTGGGTCTCCTGTGATTAGAAGGGTTAATGTGTTTTCTTCGAAGGCGAGACAGGCCGTGGACTTGGCTGTGGCTACCCGGGTCTATAATAATTATAGTAGGGTATAAAAAGCTGTTCTCAGATTATACAATATAAATTCTATGTTCTGAGTATGGCATCAATTAGGATCAAGATTTTCAATTTCAATGTTGGGCATCTAATTGCGACTTACGGCAGAGGTTCCCAAAGTGGGTGCCGCGGACAGAGGTCAGGGGTGCCGCGAGGCGCTTCTGATGTCTCTACTAAAAATCAAAATTGACATGAACGAATACAAACATTTTATGGAATGGAAAATCACCCGCGTGGCCGGTCCGCGCTCTGGGAATGGATTGGGTGGGAGGCACTGGAGTGGGGATACGGTTGTGGTGTGTGCAGTGTGTGCAGCGGCCGCGTGCCGCATTCACTTATAGTTTTTTCATTCAAGATCATTTAGGAAAAAACTACAAGTGTGGAAGAGAAAAATGAGTGATGATGGAGGCAAAGATTGTTTTCCAATATTACAACAGTACATGACCCATAGCGGAGTTAAGGTTTCAAATAACTTGCTGACCCTTTTCACAGAGCACCTATCACAGTTAACTGACTGGTTTGCCAAGTACTTCGCAGAAGACCAAGAGGAGAAGTTTGTATGGATCCAAGATCCATTCCGTGCTCAAGCTCCCCAAGATTTTACTATGCAGGAAGAAGATTTAATTGACCTCTCGACCGACAGCAGCCTAAAAATGAAATACGCTTGTTCGGATTTGACGGAGTTTTGGGTATCAGTCAGAAATCAGTATCCGATTGTAAGTGGAAAAGCTGTAAGGGTTCTCATTCCCTTTGCTACTTCATATCTGTGCGAAGCTGTATTTTCAGCGGTTGCGGTTATAAAGAGCAAATATCGCTCAAAAATAAATGTGGAAAAAGAAATGAGGAGTAGCTGTATCAAGCCTTATTCCCCGGTTTGAAAAATTGTGCAGCGAGCTGCAAGCTCACCCATCGCACTAAACGGTTTTTGTACTTGTTTTATTTGCATTTTGTTTGCATTTTCTTTGTAAGTTTTTCTATCAATAAATGCACTTATTCATTTTACGAGTTGTATTATTCAGTGGAGTAGGTAAAAAATTGATCCTCAGTCCTGGGGGGCGGGGGTGGCTAGAGGATTGTGCTGTCGGTCCCGAGGCTACCACAGATAGACATTATATGACAGGGGTGCCGTGAGAAAATTCAAATTTTCTAAGGGTGCCGCGACTTGGAAAAGTTTGGGAACCCCTGACTTACGGTATTTATTTTAATTTAAGGTCCGAACAAAATTTTTTTTTTAATTATTTTTATTTAAGCGACTATATAAAATAATTCCATAAGTGTACAAAATATAATGGTTATGTAAGGTAAAGATATTATTTTTCTTAGTCCTACTGACTAGGGGTTCCTGTGCCGAGGCGGACTAAAATTGTTTAATTACAGTTTATTTGTCTTCTATGTCGATAATTATAACATCCGGATTATTTGCTCAATAACACCAGCAACTAATATTGTCAATAATTCCATTTATTTATCAATATTTAAATTAGTAAATTCCTGTATCACCATGGTAGCTATTCTCTTTATTTATCAATAGTACAATATTATAGATTTTCTGTTTTACCATAGTAACCATTTTCTTTGATTCAATAGAACGATATCCAAAGATTCTATTTTTATCATCTCATTTCGCAAGCGTATGATCATTCCGAATCGTCTAACGTTTATGGTATTGCCAGTTATAAAAATAAGTAAAAAAAAATGCTTCATTTCATAAAACGCAGAAAATAGTATCTAATAAAATTCGCACAGGACGAGGTAGCATTTAACATTAACTACATACCCTTTAATAATTTAACAGTAAAAACCATATGATATTATCGTTATAAAGTTTATAAAAACATAATCAATTGGTAAGATGTCCACGCAATTTTGAATACATATTTGACTTTTGTAAACTAGAAAAAATGTATTGAAAATAAATATATCTCTTGTTTTCTTTTTGTGAAAATGTTATCTAACAAATTTTTGGTTTATTATTTGTAAAATTTAGTGTAACTGATAAAATTTTATTTCGACACAGACGTACATTTTCGACTGAACAAGAAAATAAGTGCATATAAATTTTACGCGTTTTTATTTCGATTTCACACAATATTTTCAATTTTTGAGGCGGGTATGCGTACTGCCACCCCGGGAACTATTTATTGGATAACCGACACCTCTGCCATAGGTCATCCCAGGTGACTTAGCAGAGATTCTCGGGTTCATAGGGTGAGGTTTGTCCAAGTCTTGGCGGCGGATACGTCTGCCCACCAGCTGCATGGCACGCCGGATAGGGAGTGAATGATTGAGGGATTACATTTGTCGTACTCTCCAGTCGTACTCTCTCGGAACATCGCCCTGAACCGCAGTGGGAGAGATGGATTCATACGTCCGTAATTCCTGGACACACTGACCCCCAGATTTCTACCCACCCCTAATACCCTTTTCCTTCGCAGAGCTTCCTCTTCCTACTTTCCTACAAAGACCCCCCACAACTCCACACAGCATCCCAAAGATGACATAGGCCCTAAGGGGAATTATTTTCCTCAGGGCCTCCTGTACGGAGCTAATGTAAACAAAAATAAAATAGCTCTGCCTGAGAATACTTTATTGCTAATGTAAATCTTCAATTTTGGAAAAAAGAGAAGCAATGTAATATAAAATTTAATTCGTTCAATAACCTCTTGAACTCTAGTCGTATGCGTTTCAGGATTCTGACTAAGCTATAACAACACGCATCATAAAACATTAATTATTTATTCTTTCAAAGTATGTAAAAATTCATTCTTAGATTATGTACGATGGCCGCATTTGATAAGCAGGTTAATTATTATTTCAAGTGAAAGGGGACTTAATGAAGGAAGTAGACTTAAAAAATACTATTGTATTCAAAAATATATTTAATTGCGAACTATGAATGGACGGCGGTCAAGTGTTAGAACTAAATTATACATGGGTATGTAAATTTGTTCATCGTATTTTAAAAGGGGGACTTATTTCCTCCCAACAGGGTGGCCACTTCAAAAGAAATGTTTTAACAAAATCTTATGAAAACTCCAGGTTTTTTGTGAACTGTCTTTATCCTTGGAAATATGTAAGTATAGGTATGGATGGGTACCGCCGTCCTGGGAAGCTTTTATTGAATAATCAACACCTCTTGTGTCTTAGCAGGTGTGCACGGGTTTATGGGTTGAGGATTGTCTAGGTCTTGGCGGCGGGTGCTTCTGCCCACCCTTTGAGTAGTGGGCCGGATCGATAGTGACTGGTTGAGGCAGGTCCCTTAACCTCTCCAGCCGACTCTCTAGACTTATCCACTTCTCGTACCTTTTTCTTACCCAGAACTTTCTCTCCTTCCTTTCCTTGAAACAACGCTACACACAGCATCCCCTAAGATGACATAGGCCATGAGGGAAATTATTTTCCACAGGGCCACCCAGTGTGGAACTAATGTAAAAAAAACTGAAAATTTCAAACAATGATTGAAATTTTTGTTTCTCAAAAACGGGTCGGGGCGAAATTTTCAGGCCTAAAATGTCTTTCGGTGAAAAAATATTAATTTCGGTTTATTGGAATAACCTTTGAAGGTTATAGACATCAATTTAATATTTAATTATTGAAGAAATTATAAAATTTATAAACGAAACACGAAACAGAAAAAGATACACAAAATAAAAAAGGTAACGGTCGCAACATGGGGATAGAATCCAGGACCTCCATCTTAACGGGACAACACTCTAACCACTGAATTAAAGGCAAAATTATGACATTCAGCAACAAAAAAAAATCGGTTTCTCTAAGTCTGGTGCCACCCTGTTGCATGTTAGATTCATTCACAACTATTCCGTTTGTAAGTTCGCGTGTTATTTCAAAGTTTTTTTAATGGCTACAATTCAGTTTCTTTGAACGGGTGAAAGCGGAGCGGATCAGTAGAAACGAAGATAAGTGGAAAAACATAATTACCTTCACTGATCAACGACGATCGTTTTGAAGACATTCACTGTAATTCTTAGAAAAGGTACAAAAACAATTTCAAACATTATAACATTTTGAACTTATGAAGAAGAATATAGAGTAGGGAATCCCTATTTCATATAGACGTAGGGAAAGATTGTTGGATTTCATGAACAGGAACGCCGTTCCGGTTTGTTTAGGTTCAATTTAAACATTCAAAAAAATGCTCCAGACAAAAAGACAAAGTTTTTAGAAAGATTACGTTTTCGTGATTTGTTTTTGGGTTATTACGCCGTGTTGTTCATCATCCTTCTTTAGAAACTTTTGCTAAAGAAGGCGGATGCGCAACACGGCATAATAAATCAAAAACGAGACATGAAAACATCTCATTTCTGTTATTTGATGTTTCCATCCAGATGTAGAGTAAGATTGTTGGATTTCATGAACCGGAACGCCGTTCCGGTTTGCTTTAATTCAATTCGAGCACTGCGTAAGGTCAAACAATGCTAAAGCCAAAGAGAATGTCGATACACTTCAATACTCTTTGGAAGTCATTACAAAGAATACAAAACGATTTAATAAAATATATACGTACATATAATATGCTAAATGAGTGCAGTTATAAAACTGTACATTGTGTGTTAATTGCAGAGTCATAGTACACGTAATATAACCTGAACGGATTAGAATGGACTCTGTCGAAACCATTCATAAAACCAACCCTAAAATCGAATTACAAGACACCGAGTTAATACCCACCTCGTATTGCAGGTGGGAAATTCAATGCAATACCAAGCGCACGAGCACGGAGTTTTGAATTGACTACCATTGTGGAGCTGGATCTGTGTGCATGCACGAATGATTTTATTAGTCAGTGATGGTGTCACATTACGATCAATGATTAATATGAATATGTTAATAAAATTAATAACTGAACCGATTCAATTAAATATGCACCGTCATCAATAAAACAGCAATAATATTGGATGCTAAAAGACTACTACTTTAATATTTTTACAAACTACCTACGTAGAGCTATATAGAATATCTATGTTTACCTATGTGAAAATCTGCTCATCAGAATCGTTTTTTTTTACATTAGCTCCACACAGGAGGCCCCGACGAAAACAATTTCCCTCAGGTCCTATATCATCTTTAGGGAGGGTCTTTTTAGGGGAAGGAAGGAGAGGAAATTCTAGGAAGGACAAAGGTATGACGGGTGAGTTGGAATCTTGGAGTCGATGTATCTAGGAGTGACAGACGTATAAATCCACCCCTCCCACTGCGGTATAAGGGGATAGATCGAGAGAGTCCGGCTGGAGAGATAAAAAGGTCTCCCTCAACCAGTGCCGCCAAGACCTAGACAAACCTCACCCCGTGAACCCGGGCGCCCTGTCCTGACTGAAAAGTCATCTCAACCACTTGGAGTGATCTATGACAAGGTTTTTGCATATCTATTAAATGGTTCCCGGGGCGGAAGTACCCATACCCGCCTCCCAAACAAGTGTTAAATCAGGATGGGTAAAAATCCTGCGCGATAAAAGACTCCCATCCTGAGCGAGGCTATGTGAAAGCTCACAGTAAGATTGCAAAATCAACGGAGGATCTATTATATCGTGATTTATTTTAGGGGTATTATGTCGTGTTGCGCTATCTCCTTCTGAAGACAACATTTCGGACATCGTCATAGTGTCCGTCATCAGGGCAGACGTATAATATTCAAGTACATAAATAAATAAAAATCACGAAAATACTTTTAGCCGTGACGACCTATTTAGCTTATTTTCAGACCAGTAAAATGTCAATAGAATTCCTCAAACATTCGCTAAGGGCTTGCTTTGTTGAATGGCTGTGTGATGGTTTGAGAAATCAGTAATCACCAATCCCCACTTTGATAAGTGATCATATGCGTATGACCTATCTGACCAAACTCACATAATGGCCGGAAGTCGTCACGTTAACAACATCATTGAGCGTCAAAATACCGATCGCTGTTCACTACATTCAGGGGCGTACCACATCGCGACATGTTTTTATTTTTAACTGAATGAGTAAAATCCCAAATTGTAATATTTAATTAAATGAAGACAATAGTAACGAAACTCAATCGAAAATCTGTAAACAGAAAAAGATATTGGCACATCTGGCACTTGAACCCAGGACAATCGACTTTTCGGGCCGCGATTCTACCACCTGAGCGAGTGTGTCCCTATCCGATTAGGTAATTTTTAACTGTATCATACTTCGACTTCGACTAAGAACTACCAATATTATCTTCATTTTCTTAACGCATATTTGTATTGGCTACTATATTTTATATCAACTGCGCAAGCTAGCTGCTAATAATAGATACAATTTGAACCAGAAAACTGGAAGTTCTTTTAAAACAACATATATTAATAATTCTAATATATGGTGTTTGTATCGGCTTATTATTCGGCACGCCTCTGTCGCTGTTTCCTAGCGCGCTTCCTCGTGTCGTCGTTTTGCCTATCGCCATGTTAATTATTCAATTACCTCATCATCTTCTGCAGCCCTGTCCCTGGTAGCTCCGGTAGGTCGAAGGCATTGTTCGCGAGGACTTTGTCACGAAAACCCGGGGACTTGGTAATTTTCATGATCAAGGTTTAAGAAAGAATAACCAGATATAACCGGAAATGTGTAATTTTTAAATCAAATTCTAGACGTATAGACTCTTTTCCACAAAAATATAAATTCATTTCGAAAGATTGTTATTTTATTTAGTAAAGCCATGTTTTAAATTTTGAAAAACTACCAGTACGTATAGTTTTATTATAATAAGGTTATACCCTTGGTCGTCGGCAGATTTGTTAAATTTTGAAATAAAATGTTGTATTATATAATTAAATATTTCAAATCATATAATCATACAGTAAAATAAATCAATACATTATCTAGGAAAGCTACTTTTCAGAATTTTAATTTTAGTTATAAAATCATTAAAAAATAGGTGCGCACGTGTTTTGAGACGAATATACTTCAGTTTGTCTTTTTATTTACGGTCTTACAAACTATTATAATTCGTTTTTTTACACGCTTATTTGGCATATATACTTAGGTATTATTGAAAAATTATAAACACTTCTGATAAAAAAATTATTACATAATTTTACATTCACGCGTTTAGCATTTTTATTTCCAACTTGAATATAGGTATACATTTAAGAAAATTTGAATGAAATAAAATCGATATTGAGTTATGAGTTACAAATCAATCTTTCTCATCGGAACCGCCCTGTACTGAGTATTCAAATTGTTAAATATTTGTAAATTAAAAAAAATATTGAACAAACCAGTTACATATATTTTTTTGTTTATTTTTTAAACTTCGGTAGAGTAAAATTCGAAATCAGGCTGCATACAATAACACTCCTCATGTAGCGATCCGCCTGTTTTGATTTATTCACGAAAAATACATAATTAAAAATATACAGCCATAAGAGAATAAAAAACAAAAAAAAGCAAAACTTCAAACCGTTTTGTTATGTAAAGGGTTAAGGTCTTGATTAATTTTCTTTAGAATCCGGGTTCAACGATTCGGGAGATGTTAAAAGATCGCAGCAATTGAATAACAGCCACAAGAGTTGTTACCGAGCACCTGACTTCTGCACGCCTTGATTAATTATCACAGGTAGTTAGATATCTGATACCTGTACAGGTCCTGGGTAAGTTATGTACCCGCCTCACGAAGGTATCAATTAACAGTCATTAATTAATGCGAGGGCCGCAGACTCAAGAAGGGATAGACATGAACTAAATGAAATTATTTTCTCATTCTTATTTTCCACGGATGGTGTCAAGTGTCAGGTAGTTTGCCGCTCGCATGACTCTTGGACATATTGAAATAATTACATTTTGACGGAATAATAGACTATAATTATCAAGCGCAATCAAAACATGAAATAAAAAAGAAAATAAAGACAAATATCATACAAGGGTTGTCCAAGAATTAAAGACCGTTCCGCATTTTCGGCGACGTGGACATTATTTCTCAAAATTTGGCGTGAAGTTCACACTTTTTCCTAAAAAACGAGCGGTGATCCGGCTTGGTAGCTGCTTCAGTGCGATCTTTGTGTTAATTATTCGCTTTCTCAACTAATAATAAAGGTAGGTACGAGAAGACTATATTATCATACATTTTCAATCAATATTAACTTAACACGTAGATCGTCCAGTTGATTAGTCAAACATGTCCGAAAAATCGAAATTTGAGTTATGCAGTTTTATGTAAAAGTGAACCTTATATCTGAGGCAATATTCAGATTACTCTTACCGACTCAATTATAATGCAGAAAAACTTGATGTGAATTAAAACAAAACGTTGATGTTTTCTGGGTCACAAGTAGGATATTTCGAAATGTCATATTAATGTATCGGACCGTTATGCCTCCCGGCATTATTTTACAGCAGATTTAATACGTAAAACACAGACCTGTAAATAATATTTGATTTATGGTGAGCATTCGAATTTTGCTTTCCTCAATATCTCAAAACTTAGTATTTTGAAATGTCTGACTGAACACTGGACGATCGACGTGTCTACTTATATGTCGCACCTCTTGCTTTTATATCCTTCTAGAGCTTGTATTCATTTTATACTTTCTGATGTAATTGTATGATCTAATGCCACATATAATGACCCCTCAGGCTTCGGGTGTATTCTGTCAGAAGGTCAGAATATTTCGCTTAGCAAAAAAACCCTAATTAATCGAATATTTCTGAAGGTATCCGAAAACTAAATACCATTTTTAAGGTAAATTTTAATTCTTCTGTGGTTAAATTTTCGATTTGAATATAAAGCGTGGTGTTTTCTGTTTCTAACTTCGTTTAGATCATATTTCTCACCATGGTAGTAAGGGAGGCACAATGATTTCTATGAGATCTATCAGTTCCCAAAAGCGAACAAATTAGCTTGAGGATTCGAGTGATATTTTTAAATTAGGTTTTAGTATTTTCTTAGGCTTGTATTTAACTTTGACATGCAACTATTGTACGTGTAATTATACCGTTGATATTAAATGAATACATATTAAACATATCGCAGTTCAGGGATAATTAATATTCATTTTTTAATTTTTCGAAGAAAACTTCTTCGGAAAGGTTTTCACTTTGTTCAAAAAAAAAAAAAAAATTAATATTCATCGTTATGCTTTCAAATTGACAATAATGTTGAGGTCGCTCCGTTAGTTTCAACAGAAGTTTGTTATTTTGGTAGAAGACAAGTTTACTATAGGTAGGTACCTAATAATAATTATGCAAATTCAATGTAGGTATGTATTCAAGGACATGATTCCAATTTTATTGGTAAGCTGTCATTTTAAAATATGGACTTTTTAATTCATACCGAATTGAAATTAAATAATTACGAACCATTTACATAGAATTTCATGAATAATAATTGACTGAGCGTAGCGAAGTAATGTTTTAAATCAACCGTTTAGCATTTCTTCAGTCCTTAAATTAGTTTCTACGTACCGTTTGCGTTTCAAGATGGTGGCCGTTTAAATGATTTTAAAAATTCGTTTTTCAAATGTGTTCAGTTAGTGTTTTTATTCGAATTGATTTCAACATTATGGTAGGGACCTAATGTCTAAATGGAAAAAGAATTGTCATTGAGACATTTACCTTATATGTTGTTTATCTGCTTGAATTTGTTCCCTTTGTAAAATATGCCCTATTAACCCCCTTCCCCTTCCCACTCCCGCCTATCCATTATGTCTATTGTTGTAATTAGTTTTTTTTTTTTTTTTTTTTTTTACATTAACTCCACACAGGAGGCCCTGAGGAAAATAATTTCCCTCAGGGCCTATGTCATCTTTGAGGATGCTGTGTGGAGGGTCTTTTTGAGGAAAGGAAGGAGTTAACATGGGTCTTGAAGAGACTCATGTTGTAGGAGGGAGGAAACACAGAGGCCGGTAAATCGTTCCACAGCCGAGCTGTTGAACTCAAGAACGAATCGTAAAAACGACCCGTTCTCATGTGACTAATATCAACTGTGTACAAATGTTGGGCGCGTGTTTGGCGTGTTTCCCGACTATGCACCGGTGCCGAGGGGATCAATGACGCTAGTTCCTCGGAGCATCTTCCATTGTAATACCGGTAGAACAAGGACAGCATTCCCACCTGACGCCTATGCTCTAAAGATTGCAATCCGTCTGTTAATATGGGAGAATCTATCAAACGGACCGCCCGTTTCTGCACAGAGTCAAGGGTTTTTTTTAGGTATTTTGGAGCTCCAGACCAGAGGTGGCTGCCAAATTCAACCGTGGGGCGCACTTGCGATTTGTACAGGGTTAACAGTTGAGTACTATTAAAGTATCTGCGGGCCCTGTACAGTACGCCCAGTTTCTGAGAGGCTAACTTAACTCTGGTTTCGATGGAGCCCCCATACCTGAGCTGGTCACTAAGAGTTACACCAAGCATATCAATGGAGGTCCTGTTCGGGAGAATGCTTCCGTTGAAGGAGACTAGATTATCATTTCGATCCCTTTTAGACGTTATCAGACATGATTGGGTCTTTGAAACATTAAATTCGACGAGGTTATTCTTACCCCAAGAGAAAACACTCTCGAGGTAACCGTCCATTCTCTGCTTCAAAGCCCTCCGAGCTATTGGGGTTTGTGTGCCCTTTGGAGGCTTGTCAAACAAAAAGCTATCATGGACTGTACTGTCATCCGCGTAACAATGAATCGGTGCACATGACAAGAGGTCGTTGATGTGCAACAGAAACAAAGTCGGAGACAGAACCGATCCCTGTGGGACGCCAGCATTTATCGAATGCGAGGAAGAGGTGAAACCGTCAGCAACCGCCTGAATCGACCTCCCCCTCAAAAAGTCGGCAATCCACGCACACAAGGATGCGGGAAGTCCGTAAGAACGCAGTTTGTTGACAAGCGCTCGATGCCAAACCCGGTCAAAGGCCTTGGAAATGTCCAGTGAAACCGTTTGGGTCTCACCAAAACATTCCAGGCACCGTCCCCAAACATGCGTGACATACGCGAGAAGATCACCGCACGAGCGGTTCCGCCGGAATCCGTATTGACGGTCGTTAATAATTTTGTTCTTCTCGAGGTATGTGAGCAGTTTGTCATTGATCACACGTTCCATCACTTTTGACAGAACAGATGTGATCGCTATGGGGCGGTAGTTGGCTGGGTTGGAGCGGTCACCCTTCTTTGGAATAGGGTGAATGATCGCTTTTTTCCAACCAGAGGGCACAGAGCCAGTCTTCAGGGACATTTTGAAAAGCTTCGTCAAAATTGGAGCTATTTCTACAGCGCACCTCTGCAATACCAGGGCAGGTATTCCGTCAGGCCCGCTAGCTTTATTAACATCAAGCCCTCGTAAGACTTGGAGTACATCCCGATGCCGGATCCTCAGCTTTTTCATACGAAAACTGCAATGAGGAACCGACGGCGGGGTAGCACCTTGATCATCGAGGGTCGAGTTTTCCGCGAACATTTTGCCTAATAAGTTAGCCTTTTCGGCGGCGGTATTTGCTAGAGAGCCATCAGGTCTGGTAAGAGGTGGCAGACTGGATTTGCAGAAATTGCGACCTATTGAGCCCGCAAGCGACCAGAACGCTCTGCTGCCGTGCGGGCAGGCAGCCAGCTTACTGCTGATCTGCAGGTCGTGCTCGAATTTTGACCTGTTAATAATCCTCCTGCATTCCTTTGCCATTTTGTTATATACTGTTCTGCTTTCAGACGTTCGAGATGTGTTGTAGGCTCGGTAAGCCGCGTTTTTTCGTCGCACTGCTTCGGAGCATTGTCGACTGAACCACGGCTTTGAGCCCACACCAGTTTCTTTCACAGTGGATTGGATGAAGCCATCCATCGCGGATGTGATGACTTCACCAATTTCCTGGGCACATCTTGAGGGATCCGAAGTCTGAAAACAGACAGCTGACCACGGGAAGGCATTAAAATGAGCCCGCAGACCAAACCAATCTGCTGATCTATAGTGCCACACTTTTCTCTTCAGCCGCTCATTTGGCGGTCTGAAGGTTACGGGGATTGATGTTGTCACCAGGCAGTGGTCGGACGATCCTAGAGGCGCTGTGACTTCAATCTTGTAGCCGTGTGGCACAGTGGTTAGAAACAGATCTAGCAGATTGGAGCGGTGAGTCTGGACATCAGGAACCCTTGTAGGCTCCTGAACCATTTGCTCCAGTCCGTAGCAGAGGGCAAAGGATTCCGCCTCTCGTCCAGCCGAGTCCGTTGGTCCTGAGAACTTTAACCAAGGTTCGTTATGAACATTGAAGTCCCCCAGGACCACAAACTCTGCTGTAGGGAAGCGGGGCAAGAGGTCATCAACAGTATTACTTAGATGTTTGAAGAGTTCGGATGTATCTGAAACGCTAATGTTCGGTGAGCGGTATAAACACGCGTAAAACCTTACCGTACTGGCAAGATTGACGCGCACCCACATTACGTCGAATTTGGAGTTCTCCAGATTCAACATTCGCACACAGTTGACGTCAGCTCGGCTGAAGAGACATACACCTCCTTTGGGTCTGAATTTGCCCATGAGGGTGAAACCCGGGCAATCCAGATAGGAGGCGTCTGTAGGCTCAGCTATCTGCGTTTCGGAAAGGAAGAGAAGGTTGGGACGTTGGGAAACAAGGTGGTGGTGGACTGAATTTAGATTTTTGTGCAGGCCGCGAATGTTGGTGAAGTTCACCAACAGTTTTGGCCTGCACCGGGGACTCCTGCTTCTCGCCGTTGTAAAGATGTTATTTATGTTTTTTTGTGAGTTCATGATTGAGTTAAGTTTTTTGTTTTGAAGAGGAGAAATGAAGATCTGGAAAGGAAAAGGTATAAGGGGTGGGTAGGAAGCTGGGGATCGGAGTGTCCAGGAGTGACGGACGTATGAATCCAACCCACCCACTGCGGTGCAAGGCGATGGGTTGGGAGAGTCCGGCTGGAGAGGTCGCCCAATGCGCCCCAAACGCAACTGCTGGGTCCCCTCCGGTCACGAACCGGCACAACAGCAGCGGTGGGGTTTTTGCACTCGTTGATGGGGCAGCCCACCCTCAGTCGTGAGCCTGAGGGTCGGGCCCCTGTACTACCGAGCGGCCCGGACAACGGTAACCGGTTGTAAAGGGTCTCCCTCAACCAGCATCTCCCAATCCGGCCTGCCACGCAGAAGGTGGGCCGACGCACCCGCCATCAAGACCCAGACAAACATTACCCCATGAACCTGGGCACCCCTGCTAAGTCACCTGCTAAGTTTTAAGAATACCTTAATAAAGTAAGCATTGCTTACGAAACATGATGGTTTTTTTAAACAATAAACGTGGTTAAAAGTGTTAAAAGTAAGTATTCTATTAATTTTGAATTAAAATCGACATTTTTTCGTCTCCACCGATATAAATATTAACTTTTCAGAACAATAAAGCTAAATCCAACTATTTAAATAAGAAACACTCCGTGTTAACGGTGACGTACGACAAGTTTATCAATAACTATACAATATAAATAACACAGAGACTTTACAATAATTGGCGTGTAAACGAGGTATTGCCACTAATATCGGGATTTTTTCAATAATTGGTTGAGTTATGGCACTAGTGACTGGTGGGTGAACGAGAGCAAGCATTAAAGTATTTACGACTTCCCGAACTGGACTGGAGAATGAATAATTCTGAAAGGCCAATAAAAGTATTTTACGAGAACATCCAATATGTACACTTTTATGGCGACTAAGAGAGGAATCTCGAGGTAAATGGCAGACTCGTTAAATTCACCAGATTATCGTCGTAAAACTCAGGAACTTGACTATTATACACTGGACTGGCATGCTGTCGAAAAAGGATGATTTCTTCACCTCGATGACTTGTCACATTTGATGACATTATTATTATCTGTATCTCAAAAGTCAAAGGTGGGATACATCCGATTTTTTATGAACATGATTAAAAAGCTGTTTTTAGATTTTTAAATATCTCCACAACGAGCGCAGGAGATATGAATGTCGACACCAAAGTTAGTCCATTTTGTTGTCATAATTAGATGTCGTATTGAGAATTTTAATAAATCTGTTGTTCAGATTGTAAAAATTCATCTGTTGCGACGTAAATTTTTAACATTGAAAACACATACAATTATGTACAACCAACGAGCGAGTCAATGAAGATGGATTGGGTATTTTGCAATTTTCTTCTTCTGGAGTAGGTATAATATAAACATACAACAGAAACGAAAGAACAAAACACAAAAGACCGGCTAGTGGCTGAGTTCGCATTGCGTCTGGGCCCCACTCAGTGAGTGAGAGAGTTAAATTCTTTGGTGACTAAATTATCCATCACGGCACAAGAAAAATTTCTGTTCAGTGTGGTGGTAGTTTCAAACAATGCCAGGTTATCGTAAACAGAAATAATTGAATTAAAAAAAATATATATATAAAAACAAGACTCGAAGACAATAATTTCACACCATCATTTAGTCCCCAATGACAATAGATTATTAAAAAGTTTTAAAATCTACATGGTAAACGCACACATTTAAATATTATGGATTGCGCCTTACAACATAGGTACTGCATAATACACTACTCATTAAATACCTAATAATGGACACAAAATATTTACCGATTCAGTATAAAAATAATTTTATATAAATAATTTTATATACATATATATATAATTCTATAATATATAAAAAAAGTCGGGTTAGTTACACCATTTATAACTCGAGAACGGCTGGATCGATTTTTATGATCATTGATTTGTTGGATTTGTCTCCGCACCGAATAGCAGAATAGCTATTAAAACATCGGAAAATTTCGCGAAAAAGGTCATTATGAAGAGAATTCTTTTCCTCATACAAGTATAATATTGAGTAGTGAGTGAATTCCAAAAATTCAAAAACGTCAAATGTCAATGCGCTGATTGTTTGGCTTTTGTTCTTAAACATATAATGCTGCCCCTCTTTCTTACACACTAAATGTCAACAGTCGAAAATAGGACAAACGGTGAACGTATGTCTGCAACCCTCCAAAGGAAAAATACAATAATTATAATAAATCTCCCTCACACGTATAAAGAAAATGAAACGCAATTCCCGTAAGTAAGTGGAAAAGTAAGAAAATCACAAAAATTATAAATCCGCACACAACGCCATCTCTGATACTGACAAAAACAAAACACGGACAGTTGCGCATCGATAATTGCTTCATTGTGTAATTTTAAACTTAAAAAAAAAAAAAATTTAATTCAGCTAATAAGTTAACACAACAGTTATTGATTCTGAGGCGGTATGAAGTTCGCCGTCTCAGCTAGTGTAATATAAATGTTAGGACAGTCAACAACGTGAGGCGAAAAATTTAATAATATGCATTGCAGATATCTGAACAACTGCATATATAGTTTTAATCAGATTTTTTGTGGACAGCTTTAATAACACTACGAATACGAACACTGCAATAATTAATTAATTCACCGGGGAATTTAATTTGCTTAGCATGATTTATAATTTGACGTAATTGGATTTAAAGAACAGGCAGTCCTGGGAAAATGGCAGGAGAACAAAGGAACACGAAGCAGGTTATTCACAAAATCATTGTTGACATAACTGAGAAACGCGGTAGTAGGTAATTGAGGAAGTTGTCAGGTGATAATAATTATTAAAGAAGCTCATTCGTATGATTTTGTGTAATTAAATATAATGAGGAGGAATGTTGCGAAGCAGAATAAATGATGCAAACGCAAGGATATCTAGAATTTTTTTAACCCCTCAGGCTTCGGGTCTATTTTTTTTTAGGAAGTTCAAAATATTTCCGCTTTGCAATAAAATCCAAATAAATGGAATATTTCTTAACATATCCGAAAACTAAATACTGTTTTTGAAAGGTGATAAAATACGAGTAAGGCACGTTTTTAGATTTTCACGGTCAAAAGTAGTTTTTGGGGTGTTATGCCGTGTTGCGCTACCTCCTTCTTTAGCCAACGTTAAGGACAGCGTTACAGTGTCCATCATCATCATCACACATCTGCCCTGATGATAGACACTGTAACCAGGCGCGGCCCGTCCTAAAGTGCACTCGTGCGCCGAACCGCCAACAAAATTGAACAACATTTTGCAGCTCATCGTATTCCTACATAATATTTTTAATTATAAAATTGTGCACATTTTTTTTATGTTAAAAAAAATTGGCTACCTACCTAAATGTACATGAAATTGGTAGAGAATAGTTATCGGGGCCTAAAGCATTGCTTCCCGCGCGCACTTTATATCGGCTAGGACAGTAGGAACCGAGTTACATACCATTCCGCCGCCGCCGTGCGCTTTAGTGATGCGCCGTTTGAGAATTATCATTTGTATGAAGTCCCCAGCAACATATTCAGACCGTCAAAACAGGCAATTGTAGCCAAAAAATGCCGGCTGTCCGTGCGGCATGCGGATGACAAAATGCCCGAAAGCCCGAAGAGTTCCGAAGAAATGGTTCCAGCGAAATGACTATTCTTACGTCGGGTTTAAAAAAGATATGTCTTGTAAAATGTAACGATGAGTCAACGGGTCAGCGTGTGCGATATTATCTTGATCGAGAAGGAACCGATTTGACATTGTCATTATTAGTTTTTGTGACCTTTTGTTTGTGTGAATTTTTGTCACATATTGCAAAATTCACTCGGTAAACCCAACGCTACAAAGAGAAACGTTTACGGTGTGTTGTTATTATGTAGTGCCGTTCCTTATCCAGAATATTCCTTAGTGAGAGATGACATCTCTGTTTCTATCCGATTTCGGTCTCTCTTCTCCTTTTACCGTGAAATTTTCAAATTTCGCGCGATTTTTTGTTCCTTGGTGATCGCAAATCACTGCTACCAACAGTTAGGCGCTCGCTAGCGTCTGACGCGACGCCATTTTCTTCAATTGGCGTCTAATTTCTATCGCGAACGGTCGTCTAGTTACAATATTGCGATATAAACCAGAAACTAGATTTCTTCTCCAAAATTATTACGAAAATCATTACGAAAATCATTACGCAATGTCAGAAAATAATGTATCTCCCGAAGCGGTTGAGATTTCCGCGTCCGCGAGTGTAAACCGAAACGAAAGAATTTGTGTTCCGACTGTTCCTCTAATGAATCCGTTTGTGACAATAAACGAAAAAGACGAAGGCGACGCCGACGCTCACCAAGTTCCGACAGCTCAACTTCCATGAGTTTTTCAAGCAGGGCTTCACGCTCCAGAAGGCGAGGAATGGCCCGTTCTATTAAGAAATTAACTGAACAAGTAGGCAGACTACAAAATTTTATTCTGCAAGCACCGAGGTCAAGATTCGCAGAGAATGCAGCCTCAGATAATATGTCCATCGCAGAGACGGAGAAAGAGTGTTCAACAGTATCCGGGCGTAATACTTGTGTTTTTCAAATGCCGAGTCCCACCATTTCTCTTAAAGAACCCTTAATGACTGCTCCTCCTCAAGACAGACTTGAAGTGTTAGAGCGTCTTAAACGATTTAATCAGAAAGATTGGACCAATGTGAGATATAACAAGGTCATTAAGGAACACCTTGCCGATCCGGGCTTTAAGGAGCTTGAGGTGAACTGTGAGTTGCAACCTTACGATTCTGGGTCTCCTCAACAGGTCGCTATTGAAAGATCTTTCGCGGCAATAACACATGCAGCTCTCAAACACAGGGAACAACTGCAGCAGTCTCTGCAGAAATTGGTCGAATGGGGATTTGAAGTACAGGATGTCTCTCCAGAAACCCTGTACGAGAAAGTTAATGAGCTGTTTGGAGGTCAGAACGACTTACAAAAATGCTCCGATGACCTGCTGCAAATAACATGCGGAAAACGGGCAGAGATAATTGAATTTAGAAGGGACAGGATTCTCAATTCCTGTAAACAGAAATCAGACAAGAAAGTTCTTATGCAGATCCCTCCGACTTCCTCTCATCTCTTCAATGAGGAAGCCCTCTCTACCCAATTGCAGAAATTGGGAGGAGTAAAGAATTGTTTTAGGCCCTTCTCACAAGTCATCACTACCGGTCCACCAAAGGAGGGGTCTGATACTAAAAAGGCTTCTAAGCCTGTTCAATACTTTCGGGCCCGAGATTCCTTTCCGACCCGAGATTTTATTCCATCTCGAGAATTTTTTCCATCCCGAGAATCCTTTCGCCCGAGGGGGGCAGACCCCCAAAGGTATCCCCAGCCCTCCACCTCTGGTATTAAAAGGGGGGGAAAGGAGAGTAACAAGCGACCGGTGCGAGGGCAGACCTCTAACCGACGCTATTACAGGGGTGCATGACTGGAGGCCATTAAAGTTTCAAGCGGGGCAATTGCTGAATTTCAAAAACAAATGGGCAGCTCTAAATGCTCCCAAAGTTGTTCAAAAAATCATAGGGGGATACAGAATCCCCTTCTTTACAAAGCCCCTATTATTACGCCCAACTGCCTTAACTTTGAAAAGATTTGTGACAAATACAACCCCAGCAATGACAAAAGAAATAGAAATTCTCAAAAAACTGAATATATTGGAACCGGCAGTCAACAACTCCGGTTTTCTCTCCCAAATGTTCCTGGTTCGAAAAGGGGACGGAAGCAACAGACCTATTCTCAACCTGAAAGGTCTCAATCACTTTGTGTCGGTAAGAAAATTTTCTTTAATGTCGCATCAGAAAGTTCCCGAATTTCTCCAACCACAAGACTGGATGACAAAAATAGACATATCTCACGCATATTTTCACATCCCAGTCGCAGAGTCTCATCGTCGTTTTTTGAGGATTGTGTACAAAGGAGAGCTTTTGCAAATGACATGCCTTCCCCAGGGCTTGAGCAGTGCTCCACAAGCCTTTGCCAAGGTGACCAATTGGGTTGCGGAGACCCTACGTCGTCAAAATGTGAGGACCATTGTATACTTGGACGATTTCCTTCTGGCCCACCAGGACAGGGAAATTCTGAAGGTCCAAACAAATCTATTTCTGAATCTACTAAGAGACCTCGGTTTGACTGTCAATTTGAAAAAATGCGTCAGCGAGCCGGTACAAACAGTGGAGTATCTGGGTGTAATGTGGGACACACAACGCGGTCGGAAGTCACTGAACAGGAGAAAGTGCGAAGACCTTCAACAATCCCTTCAAAGGCTTCAGAAAAAGAAGAAGTGGAATGTGAAGGAGGCCCAGAGAGTTCTGGGAAAACTAAATTTTGCATCATTCGTCACTCCAAGAGGTCGTCTTCATTGCCGAAGGATGCAACTACAAATGCACTCCATGATGAAACTTCCCATACGAATGAGAATTATTATAAAGGAACCCGTAATGAAAGACATATCATGGTGGGCACAGAATGTAAAGGTCTTTATGCCACTACACGTCCCCGCTGCCTCTCATTTCCTCTCGACCGATGCAGCAGATCATGGCTGGGGCGCTCAAGTGGACGATATTCCGATTGCGGGAAATTGGACCAGGGAACAGCAGAATTGGCACAGCAACTTGAAAGAGATGTTTGCCATACTAAATACCTTGAAATACCAGAACAAACGTTTGAGGAGTTCTACCGTTCTAATACAGTCAGACAACAGAACAGTCCTCGCTTATTTGAGGAACGAAGGAGGGACGAGATCCTTGAGTCTACTTCATCTGACCTTTCAGATTCTGTCTCTAGTAGACAAATACAATATAACCCTGCAAGTTCACTACCTACCAGGGCGGTACAACGGTCTTGCGGACCATTTGTCCCGAGGAACCCGTCTACCGGAATGGCACCTTCTACCTCCTGCAACAGAACAGATATTTCACAAATGGGGCAGACCCACTGTGGACCTGTTTGCCTCTCACACGGCTCATGTTGTGGACAAATATGTATCCATAGACAGGAAAGACAGAGCGGCATTATTTCACAATGCTTTCAGCAGACCTTGGCACTTTCCTCTTGCATGGGTGTTTCCGCCTCCTTGTCTAATTCCCCGAGTGCTTGCTCATCTGAACAAATCCACAGGAATTTATCTGCTAGTAGCTCCCAAATGGACAAAAGTATTTTGGCTACCAGACTTGAAACAGAGAGCCTTGTGCCTACCTCAGGAGATCAAGAATCTACAAGAGATACTGATAGATACCACCACAGGCTCCCATCCCCAGCAAATACTTCAACTAGAACTGCAAGTGTGGAAAATTGGGGCTGGGATGATGCATTGCAAGGATGGTCTGATAGAGAAAGAGAGATTTTAAAATCCAGCTGGCGAACTTCAACACAAGCTTCTTATAAAGCAGCGTGGATTAGATGGCGTGAATGGTGCTCATCCAACCATGTTAATTTCAAAGATCCAATGGGAGCCCAGTTGGCAAAGTTTCTAGCGCATCTCAAAATATCGCTGAATTTAGCTCCTAGCACTATAGCTTTGCATAAATCGGCTATTTCAACTTTATGCAATCCAAATAATGAAAATAGACTAAGTAACCATCTTGTGGTGAAGCAAGTAATGAAGGGAATAGTAAACAGCTCGATTAAAGTGCAACGGGATACAATATGGGACCCGAGACAGATATGTTCTTGGCTTCAGACTAACAATCCAGAAACTATAACCTTATTTGAAGCATCCAGAAGGTGTGCAGTCATACTCCTGTTAGCCTCAGGGCGAAGGGTACATGATCTGACACTTTTGAGATTAACATCGGAACATTTCATTGATATGGATGATCATATTATTTTATGGCCTGCATTTGGTTCAAAGACAGATTCTGCAAAGTATCAACAATCAGGATGGAGATTAAACTCCTCATCAAATCAATCCACCGATCCTGTATTTTGGCTTAAGAAGCTGTGTGTTCTCTCAAAGGACAGGAGACAAGAGGCACCTAATATTGATAACCTGTTTTTATCCACATCAGGTCCAGCCAAAGCAGCTTCTAGAACAATTATCGGTGGATGGGTCAAGACAATACTTAGAGATGCTGGTATTGAGGCCTCTGCGGGGAGCACTAGGTCGGCAGTGGCTTCACTTCGGTGGTTTGAAAACTGTTCAATAGAGGACATTTTGAAAAAGGGAAATTGGCAGAATGAAAATACCTTCCAAAAATATTATAAAAAAGAAATAAGGCAATCCAATACTCAGGAGCCGGGGACTTCGTCGTCCTTGACAAACCTGTTTAATCCAATCATTCGCCTGAGGGGGGCAGACCCCCAAAGGTCTTCCATTTCTGGAGACAGAAGGAGAAGCGATCATTGTGAGGGCAGACCTCCAACCGGCGCTTCTTTATGAAGATGATCACAATTGGCATCAACACTGCCACCAGACGATAGCAGACAATTCTCACTAAGGAATATTCTGGATAAGGAACGGCACTACATAATATTGGAGTTTTACCTACCATTAAAACTCTTATTATGTTGCCTTCCTTATCCAGAATATTCCTCATCCCCTGTCTGGTGAGACTACAATTGAAGAAAATGGCGTCGCGTCAGACGCTAGCGAGCGCCTAACTGTTGGTAGCAGTGATTTGCGATCACCAAGGAACAAAAAATCGCGCGAAATTTGAAAATTTCACGGTAAAAGGAGAAGAGAGACCGAAATCGGATAGAAACAGAGATGTCATCTCTCACTAAGGAATATTCTGGATAAGGAAGGCAACATAATAAGAGTTTTAATGGTAGGTAAAACTCCAATATTGTGTTATTACTCATTTTGTATGCGGTTGGCGGTGGCAAAACAATTACAATTATTTAACCGGTTAAATTTGTTTTATGGGGCTAACAGTCTTAGCTATAATAGATAAAAGATCATTTAGTTTTGGCCTATTTCAGCATATCGCTCGCCATACATTTTGCCTCCGTCAGCCGCCTACTAAATCATTATATTATAGAAATATTCTGATATCGCTGTTTATATATACTTTAAATTTTTTGTTGTATGTATTTTTATATTATGTATGTATTCTTTCTTATCGTAACTTATTGATAGTATATATCTCACTGAACATAAAAATGTTATTACTCATATTTTTATTTCATTTAAATGCTTTATTCCATCGTAACTTTATTTGTTCTATTTTTTTTTTCTCATGGTTAAGATGAACTGCCTTTATTATTATTTATATAAAAGCCCTCTGGGCGTAAAATAAAACATAAAACAAATAAATAAACAACCAAATAAATTAATGTTCTCCAAAACGAGCCTGAAAATTTCACTTGTCATATATTGGGTTTATAAATGTGTAAATACTACTACTTAAGAAATTATAAAATTTGTAGTACTTTATTAAAGTCATAAATACACTGGGAATTTATATCATATATGTAAATCCTAATTATACAATTGTAAATGTTCTCTATAATGACTTGGAAAGAATCTCCTACTTGTGATATCACTAAAGAAACCACTCATCCACTCTAAATGCAAGTATTAATGTTCCTCAAAATGACCTTGAAAAAAACACATCTTTGCGATTCTTTCAAAGGCATATAGAAACCATCGCTTCGTTCAGAAAACAAAATTTAATGTTCTTAATAGTTATTTCGATTAATATTTGTTAAAAATATTATGAACTAAATATACAATTTGGCTGTCCTAAAACGGGTATCCTTCCCAGTTGGACAGACAAAGTATCACTTGTAATGTATTTAATAAATATGTATATAAATAAATAAATAAATAAATAAAATAAATATATAAATAAATGTCCTTGCCTTTTTATAATTAGTGATGTAATAATAAATATAGACTATATTAAAATATATATGAACCATGAAAATAAAAGCAGAATTATGGCCAATGGCCCGCCAAAACTACATTTAATTATCAACGAAGATAGTACCTAAATCCGCAAAGAAAACTTTGAAATGGATACTTTGATAGCGTCGTTTTTTTGTGAATAATCACCTCAAGGGCACTGTACGAGTTATGAGTTACTAGGCTGTCTAATTTTATTTTTATTTTACCTACTTTTATTTTACGTTTTTGATGAATTACTCGGTGAACCACCAAAGATTTAAGGCACCGGCCGCGCCTGACTGTAACGCTGTCCGCAACGCTGGCTAAAGAAGGAGGTAGCGCAACACGGCATAACCCCCCCAAAAAATAACAATGATAAAATAAGCTATCAAATTTTAAAAAACGAAACAAAGGTAAAATTTTTGAAGTATAAAATTTTTGCGTTAAAGCCAAAAAAAAAGTAAATGACTAACCTTACGTTTTTTCTAACTAAAATTATTTACCAGGAAAAAAATAATAACACATAACTACTTATTTTATTAGACAAATGTTTTATAAACGTTATAGTTACTAGTTACCTCAATATGTATTTTTGTCGTTCAATGTAAAAATAATAATCATAATCTGAAACTTTGGTTTTATAAAAGTGCACATTTTACTTCTTTTGTGAAAAAAGTTTGGGGATGTGAATATAAAGCGTTGTGTTTTCTCTTTCTTACACCATTTATATTATATTTATCACTACGATAGTAAGTGAGATACAACGATTTCTATGAGACCTATGTCCTATTTATGTGTCGCACGTATGTTTTTACGCATCTTTCTCTTTCGTACACTTATTGTTAAGTCGGTAACTGCGCTAGAAAGAATCGAACCATGTTCAGGACGGCTTTAAAGTTTGGCGTGCACTATATCAATATTTTTGGTGAAAAACAGCGTAATGGTTAGTTAGCTATCGAAAAATCTACAAAAATGTAAACATAATATTTTGCAATGAATAAAGAATTAAAAAAAAAAAAAAATTTAAATTCAGAGTCACCAACAACCAGCGGTGGTTGAGCGATTTTTTCACTCAGCGATAATATGAGTCAAGATCCTCAAGGATTAACCAGTAATCTAAACCTGTAAAAGTGTCACTTAGGATAAAAACTATCCTGAAGTAACTATTATTACATGTTCATAATTCATAAGTTGCATGTTTAAACCCTCATTATTGCAACAAAGTTCGAAACAGCCTTTGAATGAAAAAAAATCGCGTTTAGAAAACAAAAAAAAATCTTCATTTAGGCTTCGTTAGGAAGGTAGGTCTTATCCTCGTGTTCTTGAACGCGGCCAACACGATTTCCGGCGGGTAATGACGATCTATGGTTCCCACTCCTCAATTATAATAATAATGTGTAACAATGATAGTAGTAATTACCATTATAATCCCTAAATGCAGTTAATTATTGCCAGCCGGCCGGCGGATCAGCGTTTCGGATGCAACCAATTGAGCCAGCCGCGGCATTAGAGAGATTGGGTGCAATGGGCGCTGCCAACATCCCATTAATGTTGTTCAACCGATGATCGTCGAGATATTCAACACGAAATTCATCGAAATACATATTTCGATTTCAAAAGATATCGGTTGAAATTCTTTCCAATGACGGAATTAAGACTAGTAATCGAAAAAGACGCGGGATGCCTTGTGGAGGGTCTCTTTGAGAAGAGGAAGGAGTGATTATGGGTCTTGAATAGACCGCTTAAAATGATGGAACTAGTTTTTTTTTAGTTTCACACCGGAGGCCCTGAGAAAAATCATTTCTCTCTGGGCCTTTTTCGTCTTTAGGGATGCTGTGTGGGGGGAGGGTCCTTTTAAAAAAATGAAGTTCTGGGAAGGAAAAGGGTAAGAGGGGTGGGTAGAAATCTAGGGTTCAGTGTGTCCAGGTCACCGGCTGCCAGATTCAAATAAACCTCACCCCCTGAACCCGGGCACCCCTGCAAAGTCACCAAACGTAGCGAACCACTTGGGATGACCTATGGCAGAAGTGTTGGTTATCCAATAAATGGTTCCCAGGGCAGCGGTACCCATTTCCGCCTTTGAATTTGGAACTTTTAAATCATCGCGAGAAACGATTAGCTCTCATTCTGCCGGCCTCAACTTTAACTGTAGACATTGCCAATTGCCATTTACAGCTGTTGTTACCAACTTTTAGATCGATCAATCTGAGCCTCCGATCAGCTAAGTGATTTGTTTAGTAACGCTCGATTCGCCTATTGGCCGGAGAGTTATTTGTGCATTTGAAGAATGTTGAGCAAAATATTCTAGGATTGGAAAAAATGGTTGTTAAGTGTTGACTTAAAAGTTTTGTCTTTTAAAGACATGCTAATATTGTAAATTCACATTATTCGTATAATAATTAGCTAAACAAAATGATATTTCGATTAAAAAGCAATTTAATTTTGCAGATCACTACGGGCGACATCTTACTTCTTGCCAGCCCTAAACCTTCGATTAAATTACGCTCAGTCTCATTGGAATACGAAATTATACTGAACGGTCACTCAGTTTGATTCGTGAAAACGGCCGTTGGAGTTATAGCACCCAGAAGATACGGAAGTATTTAATTTGTAGGGGTTAACAAAGGTTATTTAGTGAGGGAGGAAATAAGTAGGTAACTCAGCCGGAAACAGATTGTATGTCCGGTTTAGGGATGGTAGGGCCATGACGATGACGCGACATTTCTAGCGATTGCTTTAAGGCACTTAAGAGATAAATTAGTAGAAGTGTGTTTCCGTTTGCTCAAAGTTGTATTATTTTTATTTTATGTGAAATGGAAAGTTCTATGGAGCCAATGGGACAATGGCACAATAAAGTGGATGGGTATGGGAAGAGGAAGGTTGGTAAGTACCTGGTTATTCAGATCCGGTCACTTTTTTTTACATTAGCTCCACACTTGAGGCCCTGAGGAAAATAATTTCCCTCAGGGCCTGTATCATCTTTGGGGATGCTATTTGGAGGGTCTTTTTAGGAAAGGAAGGATAGGAAGAACTGGGAAGGAAAAGGGTACCTAATAAGGGTGGGTAGAAATCTGAGGGTCAGCGTGTCCACGATTGACCGTATGAATCCATTCCTCCCACTTCGGTGCAAGGCGATGTTCCGAGAGAGTACGGCTGGAGAAGGGACTCCGTCAACCATTCTCTCCCGATCCGGCCTGCCGTGCTGCTGGTGGGCAGACGCATCCGTCACCAAGACCCGGACAAAACTAACCCCATGAACCTGGGCACCCTTGCTTAGTCACCAAACGTAGCGAATCACTTGGGGTGACCTATGACAGAGGTGTTGGTTATCCAATAAATAGTTCCCGGGGCGGCTGTACCCATACCAGCCTCTAAAAATGGTGATCGTTCACAAGCCGCGGAGGTGATCAAAATAATGTCATTTCAATCTTACTTCAGGTGAAATAATTGATTAAACATTTCCAAATATCGAAATTATTTTTCAAATAGAAAATCAATTTCATTTGCCTGTTTGGGGCGTTTAAGCCACCATCCACACGCCAAGATAAAATGGCGCAAACGCAATCGACAACGATGTATCGAATAAAAAATGCAACTACCGCCGACCGTCTACCAGATACATTGCAAATTAAAATTTACACACAAAACATTGTCAAGCATACAAACGATCGATAAATCGCTACGATATATCGTAACATATTATGTGTAACGAGCATGCATTAGGGACACGAGTTTTCTGTCGAGAGATCACACTTCTAAGCTTTTTTTATTCAGTGGTTTCAGGGTTGGTCGCCAGAATTAAGTTAATTAGTTATTTAAACCCGTATCTGGTAAATATCGATCCCTCCAAGCTATTAAGTTGATGTAGCCAGCCCACCCACATCTACGCTGTTTCGTGTACCTACTCCTGGTAATAAAAATTATATTGTCGGCTGGCGTAGCGACATATTATTATATTTTATTATAAATTGCCAATGAATGTTTAAATTGCGGTGAAATATAACGCATATTGCGTTGAAACATCACACATCAATGAATAAATAAATATAACGGTAATTGATTCAATATGAATACTAGGCAAACGATAATTCATAATTATTCACGACATATTTTGCGCGTGGTATTCCTATACGGTTAATTTCAGTTGAAACTATGTATATGTAGTGATGTACCTACCTAGCGATTTACATTTTTACGATTACGATTATTTGGCATTTAATCGAACGAAAAAAAGTATTGACAGAACATAAAAGCAATTTGTGATGCCCACATTGATGATTGGTACATTATAATATGATGGGACATAAAAAAAGGTATTGATAAAATGATTTCCTCGGTTTAGTGACCAAATTCAGCAAGAGTAAAAAAAAGTACCTACCGCATATGGACATTATGTGGTTATCAGGCAAATTATTGTAATGTTCTTCAATCCCTATGATTGGGTTGGTGATCCGAAAGTTGATCCCCTGATAGTAGTCGATCTTTCCACAGTTAGCCCCCCTAAATTACAATTACGATAAAATTATAATTTTTGTACATTTTACCAATTTTCAACATAAAACCGACTTGAAAAATACCTTTGAAAATAAGTTGGTATGGATATCAGACGAATTTATTAACCGTGTCGAATTCTTGTGTATATTCTGGTATATACTGTATTTTTGAAAATAAAGCTCGTGGTTTGCCGAGGAGTCTTGTTTATTTACGTTACCTTGTGGTTTAATATATTTAACTGGGTCCAACGTCTGTTCTAATGGATGCTCTGTTTAATTCTGAAGCAAGGAAACTCGACACTAAAGGTGCCCACTTGTCGAACGATTAACATCGGCTATTTCCGTATCCGTTCGGGTATTAGACACGAAGGACGACAGTTGACAGTGTTGACACTCTCCTATAGTACTACTTTACTGACATCTGTTGAGAGACCTCAAAAATACATATAACTACCTACCTATACACTACAATTATCAATGCTAATATTCGTGTAAAAGAATAGAGAATTCCGCGTCCTAGTGACACATGCGGGTATAATTGGTTTGTCTTTCATTCATAAATTTGAAATTCTCATGGGCGTTAATTTTTTTATTTTTATAATCGAACTGATAACTGTACAGTAAATGAGAGATTACGATAGCCTAGATTCTTATAACCCGCTTTTACGACGCATCGGGATTGTAATCGTTGCATCATTACGTGAAGTAGGTACACAATATATAAGGGGTGTCAAACTGAATTTTCTTAAGGGCCGTTTATAAGATTTAGCGTGTGAAAGTGGGCCAGACTAAAAATTAAAACCCATACTCAATTGTTAAAATCTTTATTTAGCTAGATATGTACCTATTAATTATAAATTTTCATTAATGTTAAAAAGGAGCGTAAAATTGTAAATTATCTTGAGCTGGACACCTGACTTTTCTTATTTTTGATAAGCTCATTGATTTCGGGTGTCAAATTCGTGGTAGTTTCGACAACTTGATCAGTTGCAGTCGGAACATGAAAAAGGTTATCTCCGCTGTGAGACGGCTTGTGGACTCTTAAATGTTCCTTTTGTGATCATGGATATTTGCAGTCGGAACATGAAAATGGTTTTTCTCCACTATGAGTAAACTTGTAAGTTTTTAAAGTCACCCTTCTAGCACATAAATATTTACAATCGGAACATACAAAAGGTTTTTCTCCACGGTGAGACAGCTTGGGGGGAAGATTTGTGACTTTGTCAGCTATCACTGTGACTAGGCGCATTGAGGAAATAGCTGAAGACAGTGAGATACAATTGTTGGAGAAGATTAATACATCACCGTGGTATGCACCCCAGGTTGAAAAATCTACAGAAAACCACAACAAGGCATAATAATTGTTTATGTGCGATATCTATATCATGAGGGTGTGTTAAGTGCACTATATAGTCGCTAACCGATACCAAAATTGCAGAACTGTTCAATTCACTGGATAGTGCTAAACTAAAATGGTCGCGGGCCATATTGATAGGGCCCGAGGGCCACATGCGGCCCGTGGGCCGTATCTTTGACACCCCTGCAATATATTATGAATGGCTGGATAATAAAGGAATGCATGAAATCAATAATCAAGCAAGTCCAAGGAAAACATGACGAGGTGTAAATGGAAAATGTCCATGTAGGGAGCTCGTGTGTAAACATTAAACTATACATAATATTATGGACTTGCAGCGGTGGGCTTGTATGGGTAATCATGTGAATAATATTACCGCTGTGCAGTAAATATGTTGAGAAATTATCAGGAGCTGAATGGAGGTATAGGTTAACCCTAAACGGTTGAGTAAATACGTTGGGATATTGGTTTCTGAATGGTGGTGGAGGTCCACCCTAAACGGTTGAGTAAATATGTATGTTGAGAAATTAGTATGACTAGTGGCATAGGTCGGCTTTTCTAAACGGATGTGCTTTTAAAAAAAGAAGTGAAAAATCTCAATGATCTCAATATTTTTGTAACCTGTTGAACGTGGGATGACATTTCGAAAATAAAGAAAATTAACTTGATGAGTTCTGGTCAATTATCGATATAAAACAAAGCAATTGACTTTTTGCGTTTGTTTTCTGTTTACCAGAAAAAATATCTTATTATTCAGGTACACATATATATCTATTATTAATAATATATCTAATAAAAATAATATAGGTATCTTATTATGCATGTACAAATGATAATATCGTAAGAAGTTTTCCCAGAATAGCTAAATCCACAGTAAGCGGAAAACGATGCTTGTGTCGTGATGGAGGACTCAGCCAGCCGACGAATTTAAGTCACGACGCCTGGGTGGGACACAAACGCGATGCCGACTCAGCCACTGACCGGGCATAATAAACACTGTCCTGTGACCCATCGTCAGATTGATCGGAGAATGGTCTCTGGTAGACAGCATCAGGAAGACAGAAGTGGGAAGTACATCAAGGAATGAAGCAAAACGCCAATAGAGAGTTCATGAAGTGAAGGTATTAGATCGCTTGGTCGCCAAACTTCCGATGATTATTCTTGCATAGTAATTCTAACTTTACTTCACAGACTTTTTAAAGGGATTTACAAACAAGTTAATCAAATACTTGTTTTGAATTCTGCCAAGAGTATGAATAACAAAAGAGATATTAGACGATGTATGAATTTGAATTAAGCAAGGAGAATGTGACGAGACAGATTTCATTTATTTATTTAAATGCACATTTAATTAATTAGAGTAATTATAACCACTATAATAATTTTTTTAATTTTCGACGAAAGTTAAAATAAAATCTTTAACAGGGGAAAAATTTAACAGTAATCTAATCATTATTCTGAGCGGATTTACCAATGAGGTTAGTTCTGCATCTCGGAACAACAATAGTCCTGTGCCTGCGCGCTCTTGTGAAGTTGTCGGGAACATAAAACTCAAATTTGCATTACAGACATAGCCGTTTAGAAGGTTACGTGCTGTTATCAACAGAGTAGGTACTTGTGTGGCGGTCTAACTTACATGCCTCCCTCTGCCGGTAAACGGCGCGTGATGATTGGTTAGATTTAGGGTTGAGTAGCATTCCACCAATAAAAGGTTCAATTTTTCCAGAAAACATAATATCGATCTCTTCGTAGAACTGCACAAAAGTTATTTATCCTTCGTAAGTTAAGTATGCAGTTAGAGGGGAGGTAGCATGGCGGGCTGCATACATTTACAGTGTAGATACCTGCTACTTACTTAGCTTTTTATTTAAAAAAAAAAACAAACAACTTATAGTAAGAACCTTTAGGTAAAAAAAAAGGTAGAATTTAAAATTATTTTTTCATGGCTTTACTTGGCCGTAGAGTACCTACATCAACACGAATACTTTCAATAAATAATATAATTTGTACTTTTTAATGGAAAATCTTAGATTTTTAATGCAGAATAGTGACCCCTCGGTAGGTACCCTGATATTGAATAAATCTTTTATTTTTGTGTTAACGTACAGTCGCCGTCGCGGGGAATACAAACACATCCACTGCATCCGACACATATAACACACTACACATCCTGGCGCGTACCACAACACGCCGCATACATATTAAACGCAATAATGTATTCAATATTTCGAAATACGTAGCAATATTATATTAATGTAGGTACAACCCACCTTCTAAAAAGCGGTGTCAATGACAACTGCAGACTGCCAGCGAATGGCGATGCACAACACTATTGAAACACAAAAATCTCGAATCAAAATATGAAGATATTTTGATCGAACGTCACTAGTGTCAAAATCACTGCACTACGGGAAAAAAATTAGAGCGATTAGGGATTGCAACAGAATAAATTAAATAATTATTGGCTGATTGAAAATGGATAGGATTTGGTGAATATTTAACTATATAAAACATATACGTAATACTATAAAATCGAAAATCAATAAAACATGAAAATTAAAGCTTGTTTATGATTTTTTTATGCTGATTACACGATTTGACGTGTCAGTTTAACAAATTACGCACAACTCTAATAGACTTGCTAGAAAAGAGATATAGAAATTATTGTTATGCTGAATAATATTACAAAAAATACGTATTTACACTAAAAAACACAATCGATTTCCTAAATAGCGGTATACCGGTATTGCAATCCCTAGCAGCAATGCAATTTTTGAATAACTTTTGTTCTAAACGCGCGGCAACGAACGCAGCCACAGATAAACCAAACGTCACTGACGGCGATCGGTTGACTTTTGAATGACTACGGTAGTCGGTAGTAAAGAGGGGCGGGGAGAGGGGACAGAACGAACCAGGCCGAGGGGAGGGGGAATTCATTCATGAAACCGCGTATACACTATGTAGTGGTGGGGAGTGGTTCGAAACCGCGTTTTTTCGCCAACGACTTTGTAGTGAATTATAATCGTAAGTGAAACGCGCCAGCTGTGTGTGTTTTGAAAATGTGTCTGTCTGTGTGTATTGTAGCGATAGATGGACGTAATACGATAAACAGCTGATGCGTAAAATACGACACAACTATTTAAATGGGACAAAAGTTTACGATGGCTGGCGATAGTATCTGTTAAATTTATTATACCAGTAGGATGGCATTTGACTCATAAATTAAAATGTGGGATATTTTGTCATCAAATTTCGAGAAGCGGAAATATTGGCGTGAGAAGTGGGTATCATTAAATGACTAAATACTTAAAATATTTGTCTCTACGTTAGTTTTGATTGCTTTCAAATTCTCAAAATTCAATACCTGATTCAATACAAAATTCTGATAATTCAAATACCTTTTTATTATAAGTAGGTAGGTACCTATGAAATTTGAAAACATGAGTACCGATTACATATTTTTGTTTTTTTTTCAGTAATTGCTAGTTTATTTATTTGCAACATTGTGGATTATCACTTCAATTACATAATAAAAAAAAAGATAATTTTTAAACAACGACCTACAAAACTTTAATACTTTACAGAAATTGTATTAAATAGAAAACAAACATGGATCAGAAGAAAATCACAATAGCAGACAATTACTGAATTTTAGGCATGCTTTTGAAAGCATAGACTTACTATGAAAAAGATTACTAATGAAATTGAAGGACATAGGTATTCATGGCAATGAACTGCCGTGGTTTATTGTTTATCTAAAAATAGAAAACGAAGAACCAAAATTAGAGATGATATCTTTGAAGATTATATTGTTTATCTAAAAAATAGAAAACGAAGAACAAAAATTAGAGACGGTATCTTTGAAGAACAACATGTAAACCTTGGAGTTCCTCAAGGATCTGTTTTGAGACCGCTCATTTTTATTATATACTTTCGTGATATTACAGAAGTTCCTAAAGTACTTACTATTCCATCCATGGAACGTTTTGCAAATAACACACTATTATACAATATAGGTAGCAAATAATATTGAAGATGTAGTGTCAAAAATACTAACTGAACTCCATGAAATATCAAAATGGTTTAATATTAGTAAACTGAAATTAAATGTAACTGAAAGTATATCCATGATGATAGGTAAAAAAACTAAAGTAACTTATTACCCTAAATATAGACAGTCAAAATATTGAAGAAGTGGAAGAATTCAAATGCTACACGGGAAATATAAGCGTAATTTTTCTGAGCAATAAAACATAAGTTAAAATAATAAAAATAAATAAGAACCGAGGCATTGCGTCTATACGAGTAAAAAATAATATGTTACCAGCGTAATAAAATGTTAAAAAAATGTTGGTATTAATATTAAGTTAATGGCTGTACTAAGAGAAGTTGCAACAATTTAAGGATTTCTATGAAAAAATTATCGGGAACCCAAAACAATATTTTTACTATAAAGACTTTAAAATGTTCAATGAACTCCCTTTAAATGTTAATGGAGTTAAAAGTCTTGCAGTTTTCGTCTCAATGTTGTCGAATTTTAGTACGTAGATAATAGAATATTATTTTAGTAGTTTAATAATAAATATACACCAGGTATAAAAAAAAATGTAGGCACTAATTCAATAATAAAAAAAAACCTCGAAGAAAACACGGTTGTGTTTGAAACTACTAAAAATACTACTAAATAAACTACTAAAAAAACTAACGATTGGAGTTTTTTTTAGTGAAAAATCGTCGATATTCGTAATTTTATCTAAAGTGATTTTGGACAGAGTCTGGTTTCGTGAATAATCAATTAAATATTTTCAAACTAACATTGATTTTCTCTATCAAAAACTGAATGGGTGGGTGAAATATCGAATGGTCGAGCGTAAACTCCAAAGTCATAAATATAATCACAACGCTGAACATTTGAACCTTCGTGAATAATAGGGCTTCAAGTTTATAATATTTTAGGAGATGCGTTCAGAAAAAATAGGAACAACTCTAGCTGAGTCATAGATAGGATATAACAGAGACAGAAGGCGAGAAGGATACAAAAAACACACTATTCCACGCCGACTATTTACGTCACGTCTCCCACGTGAAGGATACGAGGAGCACGTGGGCATTTTTTATAACATTATGGCCTAAATTCCAAATCTCTACTGGTTAATAGGTCCATAACCTCGAGACGCGCGCGTAACTGTGTACAATAGAGAAAGAAGCACGAAAATATTATGTAGTGATATCGCCGCATAATAGAATCACCCGCCGTTTTGCCTGCACAAAATGTACCAAATGCCCAAAAACCACCAACGTAAGGAGCTATATCGATGTATGTAACCACCCAAAAACCCATAAATGGTGGCAGTTAACTATTCTGTGAAATAAGATAAAGAAGCAAAATACAAACCAGTTTGGTTACTAGTAATAAGACAATATTAGCGAAACTCTGGAAGCGCAGTGGTTAGCGCATTTGCCCGGGAAGCGAACATTCCTGGGTTGGAGTCCCAGAGGTGCAAATATCTTTTTATGATTTTTCTGTTTCCAGTTGTTGGATTGAGTTTCGCTAATATCATTTAATTAATTTTTTTTGGATTGATTTGTGTTATTTCACAATTAATTCATTTAAAATCATAGATAGTATATTTACGCCATGTTCCGGGGTGGAAGATACCCAGTATCGCCCTGGTGTAAGACCACCATTCAGAATTGAAACGGTGCTTGAAATGGCTTTAACCGTGTTTAATATCTGGATAATAAAATCGCCGAAATATTTTAAAGAAATTTTTAAACATTCCATCAGTTATGTGTGTATTTGATATTGTTATTCCAGATTTGAAGCTTTTAACATAGATTACAATAACTTATACCTAGTAGTTACTATCCGGCTTCTCCCGAATTTCAAGGTAATGTTTTTTTCATTGCACTATTATTATTGAAACACATTAAACTAAAAATATTGCGATAAGCCTAACAAATATATTTTTTTTAAACTGTTTAATGGCTATTTCAAAGGCTCAAAACTCGTAATGGAAATCTATTGGGAGCTGAAAATGTTCGGTAACTTCATCGTTCCCTAAGACAATTGCAAATTGCTAACGTACAAACAACAGTTGACGTTACCGAAAGTTATCTATATGATCCTTATCGATCGACCGTGCATGGAGTCAGCGTTTGCAAATGTTTTTGGATACAAAAGTGATTATATTTAAAAAAAACACACACACAAAAATGATTTGATTACAATAAAGGCGCCCACCGTCAATCAGAGAAGTTTTCTCCGTGATGACGTAGGAGCCAGTTCCACCTGAGCTGAGCTCACCATTGAACCATCCACTTAAGTCACCTGAGCAGGTAACTAGCTACTCCTTATAATCTTATTTAAAACGTGACGACATTGTTTATTATAATTCAGCAATAGTGACGGCACCCGTATTCCAATGAAAAATCGATATTTACGAAACAAGATAAAATAACTAATAAAAATACAAACCTGATTTACGTATATCTCTTTATGTAATATATTCAACATTATGTGGGTAACTTTTATTAAGATAGGAAAGGTTAATACGAATTGATCAGTTAAAATACACTGCGGTTTAAAAACATTTGTGCAAATTATTAGCAGTAGTTTTGTAGATTTAAAAAGTGCAAAGTCATGTGAAAGGCGAATATTCATTTTGAACCGGAGTGTGTTTTACTAATGTGATCTCATAAAGTAACATAGGTTTTTAACATTTTTTTAGGCAAGTCTAAATTTCGTTTTAGTATAATACATCCACTATCTGAATCCCTTTCATCAAAACACTAGGTGGCATCATAAAATATGAAAATATTTCAAATTTATAAGTAGGCCAAGTATATATTTAACTCAACGTCTTATTCAAAGTTTTCCATCAATCTTTTCTTGGATTATCGATTGAAGAAAAAAATGGTTATTTCTAAGGGGGCACACATTAATTACGTGAGCTACGAAAGGGGGGGGGGTCCAGCAAAATGAAGCTCATGGTATAAATTATATAGCGAGCTGAAAGAAGTTGCGTTGATCTAGAACAGTGGTTCTTAACCTTAATTAGGTTGTAGTTACTGACCCCCACCAGTTTCATATGCGCATTCACCGAACCCTTCTTAATTGGAAAAATAAATTATTAGTTTTTCAAATTTAAAATATAGGTATATATTTATACATAGGTGCGCAAAATGAACAAAAACATTAAGAACAAATAACAAACCAATGATGGACAAGCGGTGCATGTCAGCACGAATCATATATGATCGAACCCAGGTTAAGAACCACTGATCTATAAATTACAGGCAGAGAGAAATATACATACAAGGGTAGGCTGAAAAGTAATGCACACATGCTTGTACAGTGCGAACAAAATGACCTTCAGAAGCACGCCAGGTGGAATATGGAAGTGACATTCCTCCTCTATATACATGTGCAAGTTTGAGATCGTTAAATTCATCCAGTTTATTTTGAGAAATGGAAGTATGGAGACGTGTTTTAGTGTTATGTCAACGCAAGGTAAACAGCGTGATGTTAGCGAATTTTTAACTACTGAAAAAATGACTCCTACTGAGATTCATCCTTGTTTAAAGGATGTTTATGGTGACGATGTTGTTGATTGGTTCTACTGTAAATCGATGCGTTATAAAATTTCATGATTGGGAGCCTGAAAAAGCAATTATTGTTGATGAAACACGCAGCGGACGTCCAATCATTGATACAGACGATACACAATCCAAACTCGTCCACGATTTTAATCAAAATGACCAGCGAATCACTCAAAAGCCTATCAAAAACCATTTTGGAATATCCAAGGAATGTGTCGGCTTCATTGTTGAATAATAAAGATACCGTAAAATCTGTGGACGATGGGTACCACGCCGTTTCACGGACGAGAACAAACAGCGTCGATTAGAGCCTCTGCAAAACCGATTCCACAACCGTTAGAACCGATTCCACAACCTTCTCACTCCCCCGATCTTTCGCCTTGCGATTTTTATTTTTTTCCTCTACTCAAGAGACATCTTAAGAGGCTAGATTTCGCGACCGACGCGGAGCGTTTAGGTATTTCATTAAATCTCTTCTGTCCCGCTCGAAATAAGCTCACACACACTTACGACATTCAAAACAAGAGAACACACACTAAGTGACAAACTGCCCGCCGGACACCCCCCATCCCCCTTGAACCACTGCCCCTACACCTCACCCGCGCCGCTATGATTTGCAGCTGTGTTGTGGGTCTAGCATTTTTACTGTTCGGATCTCGGAAGTGCGTGAGCCGTGCATGTACCTACCTCAGAGTAACTTTGTTAACTCTGAGGTACCTACCTACCTAAGCAATCCGCATAATTATTTGTTCTTCGTAGTATTTTTGATCTCGCGTGACTTAGTGGCTCCAATAATCATTTTTTTTTGTTTTTGTTTATTATTTATTTTTTTCCATTATATCTACATTTCAAAAGTTATTTTAAATATTTTCTAAATACAGTAAGATGTAAACATAAGGTACAAGTAATATTGTAATACGTAGTTAGCAATACGTAAATATATAATAGACAAAATTAGGTAATGGGAACCCACTACGGCACTTCCTGAGTGTGGGTAATATAAACAAAAATGTTATACATATAACATCAATAAGTACAAGAAAAAAAAAATGTTAATTTTAAAGTAAATGTTTAGAAATTTAGGTATTTGTGAAAAATATGTAGTGAAAAAAATGTTGTGAAAAATAGTGAAACATTTTTTTTGTTGATTGTTATAGTTTTAAGAAAGTAAATAAAGTTAGTCTTGAAGTTACCGTAGATTTGAATTAAATAGTGAAACATAAAGGTATACAAAAAATTTATAGGAAAAGTGTTTCAACATCTTTATCATTCAGCCAAATTTTTTTTTTAATGTAAAGTGATATTTTATCTGTCATTTGAATGTATTTTGGTAGAAGATTAAATTTTCGAAGACCAATATAAATGGACTTGATTAGTACTTTTGCTAATAGGCCACTTGCACCACATTTAAAAAAAAAATCCGGTTTAGGCAAATATTCTAAGACATTCCGTTTTTTTATCGTTGTTTTGAAACCCGGGCGGATTTTTGAAAATTTCAATCCGAAAAATCCGACCATTTTTTATAAACCGGAAAGACGGGATGGGCGCGAAAAAACGACAATTACATAGCCGAAAATCATTTTTAAAAAATAACGTTTTCCACGCGAATGGCGCAGGAGAATAACGGGACATGCCAAAAATATTACTTCTCATAAATATTTTTTTCCTTGATCTATCTTATAATGTTCACCGTCTACATATGACTAAATCCAATATTATATACTCGTACTTGTAAATTATAATATTAATAAAATCATCACCATTACCATTACACTTCTAAAACAGGTACAAGAGGCATAAAAAGCACGGAGTTCCCTTCGTAACATCTGTCAAAACATCAAACCAAATGATAAGTTCGCAGAGAACAAACAATATCTAGTGAATGTTAAATATCCTATTCAAAAATTCGCCTGAAATCAAAGTGTTACCATATAAAAAAAATATCAGTGTGGAATTTTACAAAATTAATTGAACATTATCGGAGACGGAACATTTTCATGTAGTGACTTTACGAGCCAAAATAATGGATTTATTTATTTAAAAAAAAACTTTACATTTCTAAACTAACAACTAAAATGCTTTTGGCCGTGAAAATCTAAAAACTTATCTTTAAATTTCTAATTTATTTACTAACATTTTCGTAATCTTAGTAAAAAAATCTATAGACACTATTTTTTTCAAGTCTTTATGAAATTCATGCAAGTGGCCAATTCTATTTTCATTTTTTAACAAACAAATTTTGTTTTTAAATACATATTTCATAGTCTGCAATTTAAAAATTAACGGATATTAAATATTTTAGTCTATTTTCTATTTGAATAATAACTCGGTGGAGAATGTTTTATTTCTATTATACATAACTTTAATTATGCGCTTTTGAGTGGTTTGTAAAGTGCATAGTGAACATGTTTCTTGATTGCAACTTGTATTGTGGATTCTAATTTTAAGGTTATCATGAGGTTTGTTTTTAATGAATTTTATAAAAAGTTAAATAAACTGTTTTGCTGTAGTTTAAAATGAGTTTGTTACAATAAGAAATAATTTTTCCTGGGATTACAAAATTACATAAATCATTTATATTCATCAAAAATAGAATCGGCCCAAGTACTGTAACTTGCGGAACTCCATTTTTTATCTATGCTTCTGTACTATGCATATTCCCATTTTTTTGTGTTGTCTTTAGGATAGTTTGTCAGTATTTTTAGTGTGTCTTTTTTGAAACCAACCAATAGAATTAAGAACTAAGTCGGTGAACTGTCCCAAGTTTGACTCAACAGACCTGCCTGTGAAATCTGCAGTGAAAAAAACAGTGTTTTTGGGTGTTAATAATTTATTTTAATAAAAAATTTAATTACTTATTAAAAATTTTAATAATTGTGTTTTTACATAAGTAAATTGAAGAGTTATCGGTAAGGATTTTTTCCATGAAAACGCACAGCTTTGATATCGGTTTACAATTCTAAATATTGTGTTTATCCCCCTTTTTAAAAACGTTACAAAAGATTTTTTTCCAAGTAGTGTGAAATACGTTTTCTTTGAGAGAATATGTGAATAGAAATGTCACCGGGGTAATAAGTTGTTCAGCACAATTAAAAATAAAAGTTGAATGTAATTTGTCACAACCAGCATTTTTTTGTGTTGTCATTTTGCAGATATTTTAATACTTACTAAAGATGTATTAAATGTTAATCGAATTCAAATTTATTGAACTCATATTATTATTATTGTCATTATTTGTGAGTATGTATTTAGTTTGAGAAAGGACAAAAATTGATTGAAAATAGACATTAAAAAGATTGGAAATTTGTTGCCATTCACTAAAAGAAAAGTTTCCACGGAACATGTTATTAGGTATAGCAGAGGAAGATTATTTGGATTTCACGAAAGTCCAAAAATATTTCACATTATTTTTTGTGTTTAACTCGTCATCATTTATATAGTTTGCAAGTAACATTATGTGTTCGCAGGAATAAGTTTTATTATGTAATATCATAAAATAGTCATATGAAAAAATATTATATTACGTATTGTTAAAAATGCGTTAGACCGTAATCTCTAAAATACATTATTGTAAAACTAAACAGAACTAATGAATAAAAATATATCAACCCCATCACTATTGTTGTATAAAATAGTCTTAACATCACTATTATCGAAAACGATGACTCCCTCCCCCCGACCATGCACTCCTTGCCGCGACATGTAAAACGTGCGAATGAGACAACCGCAGTAAACTATCTAATTTACCTACAGAAATTGCTCGGAGAAGGGTTCAGGGAGAAAACACTTTTCTACACCGAAACTTTCGCGAAATTGTAATTTGAAAACTGTAATATGTTCTTAAAAGACGAAGCTACGTCGGTATGTTTTTATAATTTTGTAATTCTTTATAATAATTGAGTTAACAGCACTTTTACCTTGAATAATACTTTCCGATAAATCATATATGTTTGATAGTGAATATTTACGTTAATACGAAACGTATCGAAAATGCAAAAACATACCGACATAGCTTCTACTTTCTAGAAGGCAATATAAAAAAAATATATTGATTTTGTGTAATTTTCGATGTAGAAAAGTGTTTTTTCCCGGGCATCCTTTTTGTATGGGCCGAAAAGCGAAGTCTATCGTCTTAAGGGTAATCATTACACCTCGGATGATGAGGTGAAGGCAGCTGTCAAGTCCTGGACTCGAGAAATGTCTCAAAGAATTTTTCAGTTACTTAATGAAAAAACTTGTTACACGTTGTTGTAATGCATTAGCCTTAACGGTAACTATGTTGAAAAATAAATATATTATTTTGAAGCTTTAGAGTTGTACTTTCATTTACTTTTTGCACGATCCAGCTATTTGTTTTTTTTCTTATTTTAGGAAAATGTGTGCATTACTTTTCAGCCTACCCTAGTAATTGAAAAAGTAATTCATCAAATCCGGAGCCAATCGCACGAGAGTTTTAGCATTTTCATATAACCAGATGATAAAAAAGAAATATTTGAAAAGAAAATAATTGGTTTTAAGTCACTTTATTGATTTATTTTCCTTATCTACCGGTTTCGGTACTTCCGTACCATCATCATTATAAAAATAATGCTATCAATACAGAAGTACACATATATGTACACATATATACATATTGTCAAGAAAAAAAGGGACAGTATACTAGAGTGGGACAGTACGTAAGTTGTGGGAGGGAGGTGGGGGAGTGGAGTGTGGGATAAGTGAAGTAACGGGGAACATACTTAAAATAGGACTGAAGGTTAAATATATTGAATTATTTGGCGGGTAATTAGATAAGCCGCCATAGCTCAGTGGTAGAGCACCTGACCGGCAATCAGAAGGACACGGCCAGTATCTTTTCTCGGAAGATTTTTTCAATGTAGATGAGTGTTTCAGGCTGATAATTATTGCTTATAATAATTGTTACCCTTTGTGCTATGCATAAAAATCTTGCCTTAAAAATAATAATTAAATTTAATTGGTTTTTAATGATTTCAACCTTTGAATTTACAATTTTTTTTATTATTTTCAAAGCTTTTAAATTGTTAAGTGTTAAACCTATTTCATTTTTCTTTAGGAATAAATACTCAATTTTATGTGAAAATAAATCAATAAAGTCACTTAAAACCAAGTATTTTCTTTTCCCTTATTAAAAAAAAAGTTTTAGAACGAAAACGATTTTGACAAAAATTGGAAGTTGGTTCCTTTTTAAATTTAATTTAGTATTTTATTAATAGGCCATTATGTAATTGTGGTTATGACAAAGAAAAAAAATAAAGTTAAAGTACTCGTAATGTTGGGAAAACATTGTAATAATATTACCGAAGTGTAATTCGAGAATAATGAACAACAGAGCAATACACGCAACAACTATTGATATGAGAAAACGTTGCAAGAATTATTAGTTTAATCAAAAGATCCGTGTAATGTCAGCACGCAATAAGTTAATTGCGATATTTCAATTTCCAAATTGATAATACATATAACTAACGACAAAACATCCGGAATACGGAGAATTTCTCGGCATCTTAGAGGTCAGTTTGTAGAAGATAATCGAAAGGTCATCTTAAAATTGAAACGTGCATTCAAAAGCATTGCAATAGGGACGTATTTACCGAATCGTAATAATTCGCAATCGCGACAACGAATTATTAAGTACCTAGGCAAATGTACATATTTTTTTATATTCTATTCACCATGGGATGGGGTTTGTCCGGATCTTGGCGGTGGATGCGTCTGACTACCAACTGCGTGGCAGACCGGATCGGGAGAGACCGTTTGAAGAAGACCTTTTGACCTCTTCGGCAAGAACATCGCCTTGCACCGCAGTGGGAGGAATGGACTCGTTTGTCACTTCTAGAAACACCGATCACCAGATTCCTAACCACCTCTCACACCTTTTTCCTTCCCAGAACTTCCCCTCCTTCCTTTTTTAAAAAGATGTACCCCACACAGAATCACCATGACATGACGTAGGCGCTGAGGGAAATAATTTTCTTCAGAGCCTCCCCGTGTGGAATTAATGTAAAAAAATCTGATGGTGAGAATGAAAACAAAGAATTAGATTTTTTTTTTTTAAATTATGTTATAATAATAATAGGTAATAAGAGTTTATTGCCGAATGTATGCAGGGGTAGTGCAATGCAATACATTCCACATTTCGAAATAACAACATAAATTATACAAATGATAAGATAAGTTGAAAAGTAAATAGCGACAAATAAATAAATAAGTAAAATTAAAAATTAAAAAGAGCATGAATAAGTAAAATTTTCGAAATTTTAAGTAACTCCCGACATAAAAAATAGCTGATGACCTTGAAATGCCAGAACAGATTTTTATGAACTGTAGCTAAGAACCATCTCGATCACGGCAGCTTTAAACAAAAAAAAAACGCATAATAATCGGTCCATTCGTTTAGGAGCTACGATATCACAGACAGACACACAGACCCCTCTTTTTGCGTCATGGTTAAAAATATGAGAAATGAAACTGAAAAAATTTTACACTAAAATGAATGCAAGCAGCCGTTTACGGAGGATATTTCTCCGTCTCCCATCTCCAGGGGGCCATCAGGGGGGACTCCATCCAGGCACTAATGGCAGTGATGATCGTATTCTTGGAATGGTGTTATCTGCGCGATACGCTTCCTATGCGGTGGCGGAGATGTGCTATGAAAGTGGCATTTCTCTCGAGGAACATTTCCGTAGCACTGCAGTATCTCGGTAGGCGGAAAAGTTGGCGATAAACGTTATTGTAATATTTATTATATTGTTCTCCGTTTGTAGGCGCCGACCTAATCTGTATTGTGCGATAATAGTTTCAGTTATTTTAGTAGATTTTTCAACATGCACACATCCTTATTCATTTCACATTATCTAGGCGGCCTTGCGTGCGGTAGGACTCGATTATAATACATAATTCCTACTAGTAATTTGCAGATGAGTTTTTATATATCTCAATTATAAACAAGTTTTTTACAAGGTTATAAGAAATCCTTTAGTTAGTCAAGTCAACACGTGGTTCGTGTTCAATATCAATCAATTACTTTACAAAAAATATAAGCATAAAATACAAAAAAAATCATCAGAAATGAATGAATGCGTGTAAAAAAGAACTTACTAAATTAAAAGACAAATAAAATATTTCATTGTCTCACCGATATAATATTGTAATTTTTAGACTTTCTTGAAAGATTTGAGTTTGTTTATGGATAAAATTGTTTATTTTGCGTACATACGGGCGCAAACAATTAATTCATCTGATCATAACTCGTAAAAAGTGTTTTCCCTAAAATAATTAAACTCACGCCATCTATGAAAGAGTAGATTATGAATTCTTTTAATTATCACCTTGAGGCAATCCAATAGTCCAGGAAAAGATCGAAATCGGAATTCACGCCCCTTTAACACTATAATATAGGGAGGAGTTTGAAAATATTTGAGAAAAAGCTTTTGGAAAGGTTGGAAAAGGTATTTGAGAAAAAAAAATTACAGGTTGATTTCGTAAAAACCTGTAAAAAAATTAACTCCTTTTTTACGCATTGTTTATAGTAATAAAAAGTAAATTTAAAATTGATTTTACGAAATCAAGCGACGCGGAGCCTAACGTCTGCTCCCCGCTACGGCCGGGGGAGGGAGGACTGACCGACTGACTGAAAATGGGTGTGGTGTGGTCAGTAGTTCTTCAGTGGGGTTTACTTTGAAAAACCAAATTCGTCGACTAGTGGCCGTATTGTAAAATAACAACGCGAAAATGCATTTTTAATTTTAATTTGGGAAGTTCGGCCGTAAATATTTTTTTTGCGATTATTAGATATAACAGAAACTGAAGAAAAAAAATGACCGATATTGTTAAGGGCTAAGGTATGCTCTACACGCAGTATTTAATTGAAGCATCTGTAATACTTCCAAGCGATCAAATTTTCAAAACAAAAACATATGATTTTGTATGATTTTGTATTATTTAGTATGGCTTCATCTTAATGTATTAAATGGGCGCCAGTTCTCAAGATTATTTGAGAGAACAAATAAAATAATCAACAATAAACCAAATTGAAGAACCTAAATCGTAATTATATTCGAAAGATGTTGAGATGTTTTAACCACGTCAATGCATTCAACGGCGTAAGCGTCATGCTTTACGGCTGATAACAATTTGAACAAAAGTAGAAATCGGCCGAGAATCAGCGTTTAGTGTGGACTGTTCAAATGTCCAAAAATAAAAATGGGGCTGAACGTCGATTTGATGGTCATCAAATGCGATAGAGTTTGAAACTTTAACTTGGTTTCTAGAGTCATTACCTCAAAATAAGAAACAAAAGGTGCGACTGTTGATGCATTCAAAATGCAGGTAGAGTCCGTTAGAGCCCGCTCAGTGGCCTCCATTCCCCGCACCTGTCCGACTCTTGTATCTGCAGTGGACAGGTGCTCTTAAAGTGGCGGTCAGGTGCAGCAGCCCATTACCCATTATTGTATAGCACGCACCTCCTTTACTGTGCAACGTTGCAACTAATGTGATAATACAGATAATGATGCAAATAAATTGTAAAAATAGCTGTAGGTAGGTATCTACAACCTATAATAAAAATATATAAACCTATATTCATTTAACGTATCAGAGCTCAGAACCGGGACGCGGTATTCAGGGGATTCAAAATGTGACATTATTTTCAAAGTGAGAATTTGCAAAATTGTTTACATAATCATCAATTTGATAAGCGGCTTTGGGTACCGCCGCCCGGGGAACCATATATTAGATAACAAACACCCCTGCCATAGGTCACCCGAAGTGTTTCGTTACGTTTGGTGACTAAGCAGGGGTGTCCACGTACTGCGTGGCGGGTCGGATCGGGAGCGACAGCCGGACTCTCTCGACCCATCGCCTTGCACCGCAGTGGGTTTGATGGATTCATACCTTCTCACTCCTGAACACCTGAACACCCCAGATTCGTATCCATCCCCCATATCTTTTTCCTTCCCAGAACTTCCTCTCCTTTCTTTCTTTAAAAAGACCCTCCACACAGCATCTCCAAAGATGACATATGCTCTGAGAATTTTATTTTACTCAGGGCCTCCTGTGTGGAGATATTTTTTTATAAACACAATGTTTATGATACAAGTATTTAGCGTACCGTCAAAATCACGTTTGTGTAATTTTTTTCTAAAATATATCAACTTAAAAGAAATATTATAGGTGTATAAATATTATTTAATAAAAATAGAATAAAACTTCGCTTTAGACACTTTTTATTGTTTATATATACAACCCATACGTTTCTAATTTTCACGAAATAAATTTATTAAGCTGTCGACAAATTATGACATGTGCGCTAATCAATGGATAATAATAATTACTAGTTTGAGCTCATATTAGCTTTAGCGTTATTACATCTTCAGATAGCACTAACCAAAATTAAAGAAATGCCAGATAAATTAATGGGCGACAATAATTAAATGCTAATCGGAACCCCTCACATTAGGAAACTTGGTGAAATAGCCAATTATTGTATATGACTATATCATTTGACCTGAAGAAGACACGATTGGGTGCGGAACAAGTTAACCAAAAATAAGATGGCGAATCGAATAACTATGGTTATACAAGACATTAAGTTTGTAAAATGCCCTTGAGGCGACATTAATTTCTCTAAAATGCTGCAAAAGAAATTAGCCAAGCATTATTATTTATAACGAATATGGAATCTATATCTTTCGATTCTTAACGACATCCGTAATGAGCGGAAAACTCCTTGGATCGGAAACCCAGAAGCAGCGGGCTAAAACACAGAAATGTATTAAAAATGATTTATAGTTTATGTAGGATGAATCAGACAGATAATTTAAATAAATTAAAATACATTTTTATTAGATATTTGCACCTCGTTCGAGAGAATCCATTAACAGTGCTTACTTTCCAACCATTATCGTTCTCGCCACATTCCTTCCACCTCACGTATAATGCCATGTTCCGGTAGTTCCGGGCAATTGGGACTCTAGTGAAGTATTACTTATAAATAAACGTAAACATGATTCAATTCATCCTTATCAAACCCATCTCATCCTGTCATTCAGATCGCCAAAGAAAAGAGCGCCAACGATTGTGTTCGCAGATAATGGAAAAAAGGGAGATGGGCCATGAAACCGCGCGCAAGGGACGCCAACGCCGCTCATAATAATAATAATAACATAGTATTTATATAGCGCAGTTTTGTGATATTTCACTTCAAATGCGCTTAATTATAATAAGCTTAAAATTAATTATATAGTGTTCCTTACGAGTCCTTACAATTTATATCTTTCTCATCCGTATTCTCATCCGTATTAATACAAACTAGCAGTTAAAAAAGCACTCCGCAGGTTTTTGCTGCTAGGCCCTGCGGGCGGCTTTTCTTTCAGCTTCGCCCAGTTTAAGTGTTGTGACCATTTTATAAATCCGATAGGAACGGGTTTCAAAAATAGCCGGTTCCTCGGATCCAGTGACAGCTAGTCACCGGAATAAAGTAACCGAGACACGCAATGACGTCATGTAGTATAATAAACAGACGTGTATTATTATTATTCACAACTGCCAGTTACAATAATAATAATATTATCATCAAACTCTCTATACCAGGAGAGAATCAAGAAATTATAAATCCAATATTACTTACAACTGCCAGGCGATGCTCCTCACGCTAGCTGTTAACGTAAGTGGATTCCTCTTTTGGCATTATTGGCTACTTGCTTGAATTCGGTCCAATTAAAAACGTAGGTTTTTTAACAAACTTCAAGTACGAAGATGGTTTTGCATAAGGCGCGGCGTCAGAGATGTATTCAAAGCCGGGTTCTAAAATTAAAACCGTACAGTCGCTAGGCTATTATTAACGTCAGATACCCAACTTTCATTTTTCATTGGCTCCGCCGCTGTTACAGTCCGTGTAGTTTTATCTTAGGTAGGGGACAGTCGGCACGCTTCCGTACCATATTGGCATACCATAGTGGTGTGCGGGGTCGGATAACGAAACATGTTATAAATAATCTAATAATAATAATAATAATGAATCCATCATCCAAATTCAGCTATAGAACGAATTAATCCATCATCCAAATTCAGCTATACATAGAACGAATTAATTTACCTAGAAATTTAGGAGGTAAGGTATAGTCAAAATAACATCTTTAAAACATAATCAGGTAGAAATGCTAAGAAATTTTTTCCATAGGAAAGCTGATAGTTCAGAAATGCACAAAATAATTTGCAAGGCAGATAGAAATATTTCGCCATTAAATTTATACGACGAGAATGCCAGCATTCTTATAAATACCAACCAGGAATTATTAGATTCCTGGTCAAATAAAATTCTTCAAGCAAAACACTTCAATTATCTCAACCAAACATATGTTGACAATTTTTCGTCAAACAAATGGTTGAGTATTGGAGAGTTGAGCGCAGAAATATAAGGCTTTATGCTTGCCATTCAAGATAGAGTCATTAATACTAAAAATTATAGGAAGCATATCATCAAAGATGCAAATCAAATTGATGATTTATGTAGAAAATGTTTGGCTTTTCCGGAAACTATAGAACATATTATATCGGGATGTTCTGTATTAGCGCCGTCCGAGTATACATTTAGGCATAATCAAATTTTAAAAATAATTCACCAAAGTTTGGTAATTAAACATAACTTGATTGACTGCCGTAATGTACCATATTATGAAGATGAACCAAATTCATTTTTAGAAAATGAATTTTATAAAATTTATTATGATAAAACTATTCTAACAGACAGAACAATTAGTCATAATAGACCCGATATAGTTTTACATGACAAAATTAAAAAAAAATAACTTATATCATTGATGTCGCTATTCCAAATTCTTGTAATATTTAGAAAACTGTTTCTGAAAAAATAAGAAAATATACAGATTTAGGAAATGAGATAAAAAGAATTTGGCATTCTCAGACTATAAAAATATTACCATTTGTTATTTCGGCTACTGGCATTATACCTAGCTCTCTCATTCAAAATTTAGGCGTATTAGATTTGTCAAAAAAATTGTACATAAAAATGCAAAAGTCGGTCATTTTAAATACATGTAGGATTACGAAAGATTTTTTAAATATTTATATTGAGGGATCAGTAGGATTTATCGGACCAGTTAGGATTTCATCAGAGCCGAACATCTGATACGAAAATATCTGGAGTCGGTGAAATATTTTCCCATTATGTTTCTGGTGGATTGACGTATTGTTCTTGTATTGTTTTGTATTTATTATACTTACATAGTGCACTTACATTGCGTGAATTTACTAGATATTCATTTGTGGAAAAGTGTGTGGAAGGGTTTAGTCTTTCATTTGGGAAAGATTTAACCCGGACATAAAATCTGGAGCACCTTTTATTTCACATAAAATTGAACAATAAAACATATGTGGAAACTTTGACTAGCCAACTAGGAATGGATCCTGTTTTAAGCCAGTCAATTGACAAATTTAATTTCTTATTACATTGCTTAAATTTCATATTACATTGTTCTAAATCAATGTTTTCGTAGGTTTCTGGATACGTCATCCAAAACATTAGTTGATAATATTATATATGACAATCGTAAACGTTGTTCAATTTATCCTTATCAAATCCTGTCATTTCAGATCGTCAGAGAAGTGCGCCCTCGAGTACGCCTAACGATTCAAGTATTAGTCCTATCGCAGTTAGGACTCTAGTGCAGTAACACATAAAAATAAGAGCAAAGCGGTTAAATCGATCCTTATTAAACCCATCTCATACAGTAAATCCAGATATTCAGAGAAGTTAGCGCCAACGATGGAGCCTATCGATTCTAGTAGTTAGGCCATAGACGGAGCCAAAAGGGAAAGCCATAGTTCCGAATAAACTCTAGTGCAGTATCACATAAAAATAAGAAAATAAGTCGTTCAATCGATCCCTATCAAACCCATCTCATACTGTCAAGTCAGATAGTCAGAGTGTGAACGAAAGCGCCTATCGATTCAAGTAGTTCGGCCACAGACGGAGCTAAAGGGGAATGTCATAATTCCGAATAAACTCTAGTGCAGTATCACATAAAAATAAGAACATTGAATCGATTCTTATCAAATCCATCTCATACTGTCAATTCAGATAGCCAGAGAAGTGAGCGCCAACGATAGCGTGGTCGATCGATTCGAGTGGTTCGGCCACAGACGGAGCCAAAGGGGAATGCCATAGTTCCGAATAAACTCTAGTGCAGTATCACATAAAAATAAGAGCAAAAGTCGTTCAGTCGATCCCTATCAAACCCATCTCATACTGTCATCTCATATCGTCAGAGAAGTGAGCACCAACGATAGCGACTATCGATTCAAGTAGATCTAGTAGAAGGAGTACGATGGATGCACTGACTATTGGTTCTGTTGGCTGCCTGTGCCCGGGGTGCATGCGGGGCGTGGGCCGTGGACCGCGAGATAGAAGCGGGCGACGGAACGGAAGCGCCACAGAGAGATAGCCCAATCAGATCACAGCCTCCCACTGCACTGCGTTACTATACTGCTCGCATTGATGCCGCTAAGGGGGCGGACGGCATGCTGTATTACAGTGGCGTGCGGGGTCGAATAACGAAACATGTTCTAAATCAATGTTTTCGTAGGTTTCTGGACACGTCGTCAAAAACATTCATACCAAAGAAATGTCACCGCTTCGGAAATACTTATAAACAAAATCCAAACAAATACATGTAAAATTGTATTTGTCCTTTATTTTAATGTTTAGTCATCAGCAACTAGATACCAAAATACTGTAAAAGGTGTAACATCACATGTCCGAGGGATTTTAACCAGCGATTCCTTAGCATATTTGGAGTACAAAAATGAGATGTTATTTTGCCGTCCGATAATATTTTCTTTCTATTAAAACCAAAAATAAATATTTTTCAATAAGAATAAGATCAGGCGAGCGACTGCTCATTGCTCATTCTTCAACAATCAGTGGTAGTGTTCACCACACCGTGTCTGACAGTGAGAGCGATGTTGCAATTTCAAGAGCAGTTTTTCTTCCAATCTAGACCCCCCCCCTCTCCCTCGGTGAGATAAATTTGGGCCAATTCTTATATTTTTATCAAGTAACGTGAGATTTTGCTGGACCCCCACCCCCCCCCCCCCCCGTTTGTGCTCACGTAATTAATGGATGCCCTCTTACTGCATTTATCATTACGACTCAATTATCGAAAAAGAAAAGAAGGAACAGACGTCAGTGGGCGTTGAATTTATTTAAATAATTATAGTTGCGATTTCCCGCCAAGCATCTTCGTTAGGCGACTTATTAAAATTAACATAACTTTAAAACAATTATGAACATTTTAGACAATTGAAAACATACAAACGAACAATTTTAAACATTGCAGACATTTTTCATTGCTCCAAGAGTGCAAAATAAGTCGACGCAAGTTCCAAAAAGACATTAAGCTTCTAGACTCGACGAGCGTCTGAACACGAAGGAATGCTCTTGGCAACTGTTCGAGCGCACCTGCGGCGTTTACTTCAAACAAACGAGCATTCTTAGAGCATTCTACTAAATTTCGGCGAACACACTCGGAACACCGAAATAATGCTCTATAACTGTTATTAATAAAAAATAATTTGCAAGAGCAGACTCGAACGAACATTTGCTCGTTTGGTCCAAATCCACATTACCATAACTCCAAAGAATTGCACTTAAAGGTTAGTATTTGGACACACCACAACAGAGATTTTTTTCAAAAAAATTGTGTTTCTCACATTTGCCTAAATTAAATTTCTTTACAAGGAGATTTAATTTATTAAGAGTAATTATCTTACAAATGTGCCCCTAGAGTCCACCATTACTCACCTCATCCCTTTGTGACCCATTTATTTACCATCATTCAAACTTAATTACTCATATGGGGATATTATTTAATCCGTGGTTAGTTAACAAAAAATATTCACATAAAATAAAATAAACTAAAATCTAATTAATCATTTTCTTTTCAGTAAATTGTTACAACATTTTGTTTACATGATATAATTTAACTGCTACTAATCTAATATACAATACTGCCGCAGTGGGTGGAACAATAGTATCCTCCTTGAGATGCTCAAGGACGATGCTGTGTTTTACTTATGAAGGCATAATAACATTTTATCTAAAACATGCGAACACCTCAGAGGTATTTGCAAAACACTACGACAAACCCATACAGTTACTCATTATTAAAAATTTTGTATACTGCCGTCGAAACTAAAAACATAGTAATTACCTAATTAGTATGTTTTTATATAATAATTTTAAAATCTCGTTTTTGTTTTTGATTTAATCGCAATTTTACCTATCTTAGTAAATAAATACGCAGTATTCCAGTTTCTGTAAGTATCTAAATATACAGTTCCTACGTTGAAATTGAAGATTGTGGATTTAATAGACTAGATTGAAACATTGCTTGAAATGACTTCAGCCTAGTGTTTTGTGACTAGATCTGAATAGCTACTAACTTTCCGAATTTCTCTTCATATCGCCTTCCCCTCGCTACTCCTTTCGACTCACAACATACCCTAAATAATCTTACTGGCTCACAGTATTTTTGACTCTTGTGCCGTATTCACATTATACTTAAAGCCACTTCAAAAACGTCCACAATTGGTAATTAAAAACGGAAAATCGCATATTTTCAACAGATATCGTTGTATTTTAAAAACTTTATTACCAATTTTGACAAAAAAAATCAGTAAGTACTTTATGCCAATTATAAATATGCTAAAAGGTAAAACAAAACAGAAAAACTTTGACTTCTGATTCTGGAGAATGACTCCCAGGGAAATTACCGTGTATTTGCTTACCACGGTAGTATAATTGGTTGCTATTAATGTGTATATGTAAATAAAATAATTATAATTCAAATCCAACAGGATGTGTGGTCATGTTTTAAAAAAGCTCAATCTTTTAATAAATGTGTATGACTTGGATACTCGATACTCCAGAAAAGGTAAAACATAGTATTTCGGTATCAACCTTATGATTTGGTGTTCTAAACATTGTAAAATGCATGTTAATACTAAAAGGCAACGCCCAAACCATGTATTTTTTTTATAATCGTCGGCACGCCATTGGTTTAAACGCGTGCGTTGTGTACGTGTACAGTCATGATTTATGGAATATAAGTCAATATTAATTTCTGATTGAGGAAATTTAGAAACTACATTGAAATTCAAAATGATATGATTATCATTATTATTATGGACACAAATTCTTGTTCAAATGTATCTTTACACATAACAAAAGTTTCGTGAACGACAATAAACTTTATCTTTGTGAAAAACACTCGGCTGGACGAGACGAACACCTACAATGAACAATGTGAAAATATGTTAAAAGCCTGAAAAATACAAAAAAAATCAAGGTAAGGTAGATATTTATACTTTCTGAATTAGATTTTGTCATTCGAGATGATACAGATGTTGTTACTATCGAGCAATTTAATTTATTTGGTGGACGACTATTACATTGGGAAACGTGATTTGTTAGTTCTGAAAGTCCATTATTTGTCCAGTTAGATGTTTATCATGCGGGATCCATTGCGCGGGCAAAAGCCAGACTTTTGCTTGACAGTCCCATACAACAATCAAGGTCATAAATGTTTGACAATTTTTGCCAACACTCAAGGTCATAAATATTTGTAGTGTTTGAAGCTTCAACATCGTTTGGGGTGAAGTTCGCACGGTCCACACAATTTGACAAGTGGTCTGAGGCACGGACGTGTCCACGGCACGCTTACAGTTGACGTTTATATCAATATTAATATGCGTTCTGATGACAAAAGAGATGCATCAGGGAGAAACACAGATTTAATAGAATTTATTTATCAGGAAAGATTTCCTACTAATGCGCACGACCTAAAGTTACTACCTATTAAAAATTTAGAGTGAATACGTCTTGATGCTACGTAAATAATTACGTAATAAAATTACGTAGCATCAAAAATAGAATATCGATTTACAATTTTCAATTTCTCCCTTGTCTCTGAAACCGATTAATAAATTAATAGACTTTATTTACAAGTGAGTTCACGAAAGAAATAATCATCCATTACGACAGTGTGTTTATTTACAAATCATAATTATTAGGTCCGCCACCAAAAAACTTGACGTTTGACGTTTATCGTTTACGTAAACGTTAAAATGCGTTCGATGTAGAAAAGATGCTACCTACATCAGGAAGAAAATACAGATCAGGGTTTATCAGTTAAGATTTTCGACTAATATCGATTATTGCACCAATGACATTATACATATATTATAATAACGTCACTTTATTGCACGACCTAAAGTCGCTATAGAATTTAGAGTACGTAAATATTTACGTTAAAAACAGAATAATTATAAATATTTGATATTATATTATAATTCTATTATCAAATATTTTTATTATTATATTATATTTAGGTGTAATAATATTTTAAACTCGTGATTATGCTCGCTCATACATTGCACATAACCACTAAAATCCGTTGCGATTATTCTACATACATGACCGCACCGCGCCACTTCTGTCAAAAAATTAATTCTCCCCCCTCGCTGGCCCCCGCCTGCCTTCCCGCTTCACCCGGATGGGATGTTTAAGTTTTGTTTTGGAATGTTTTCCGCCGAACACGGGAAGCTCAAACACTACGACCTTGAAAGTTGACAAAAATTGTCAAACATTTATGACCTTGATTGTTGTATGGGACTGTCAAGCAAAAGTCTGGCGTTTGCCCGCGCAATGGACCCTACTTTACATCTCTTCAAACAGAACGCTGGTCAATACACTGTTCAATAAACTAATCGAGATTTTAGAATCCAGGCATTCCGCACAGGCCCAACCTTGAGCTGTCTGTAATAATGAATAATAAATGGCTTTAGTTTTATATCCAAAAGTCATAAAACATCGCAGAAAAAAATTGGAGCGGATATCAACTTGCACAGGCTGCTTTTTGCTGAATGAAATTTGAACTTGGGAAAACGGAATTTTAATAGTTGATCAGAATAATAACGATTTGATTAATTTACATAGCTCAGATTTCGCGGGAAAAGGGTACGAATTTAATTTATTTAACCTAAGGACTATCTAATAACTAAAAACTTACAGCTAAGATTTAAAACTAGTGACCTACAACTAAGATTTATAACTAGCGACTTACCCAAAACCAAAATTTCTAACTGGTGACTAACCTACTAGTAAAATTTATAACTACTTAGTGATTTACTCAAAACTAAGATTAATAACTAGTGCCTGACCTACAACTAAGATTTATAACTAGTGACTTACCCGATACTAAGATTTATAACTGGTGACTTAGGTACCTAGACTTAAGATTTAGGTATACCTAGCAACTAATCTACCACTAAAGTTTATAACTAGTGACTTCCCCAAAACTAAGATTTATAACTGGTGACTTACCTAAAACTAAGGCTTGTAACTAGTGAATATCAGGGGTAATTGCTAACGACCTTAAGTAAAAAAAAAAACTAAGAAATGCTTAAGTACACAATTAATGAAATCTCTGTTGTAAAAAAAGAAACACGTATAATTTTGATGAAGAATTGCCATCGTTAGGCGTATTTTTCCAGACATCGGATTATGAACACACTGTATGGTCAAGCTATGGTCAGCCCCTGATGATGCTGATAAAAGGCTATGAATGGACCATTTGAGTACGCACGCACCTAATATTGTAACAATGACTATCATTCCCGCCGAGTTAGCGAGCATTGCCCATCATCATCACAGTCAGCAGTCCGGTCAGTATGGTCCTGCCGCCGAGAGCTCTGTTGTAGCATCTCACTCCGTCATACGCGTCGTCCATCAGAACGAGAGAGAGGCCGCAACGGAGTTATCAGCGGGGTGCCTATAATCGAGTTAGCAGACAGCAGTACGGGCAGTACGGGCGGGTCAAGTGGGAGGTCAAATGGCTAAATCTCATTCATTCATAATGTCAGTCACGCAGAGACGGACTTGGAACCATCATCAACCATTTAACTCAAATGGTAAATTATTTCACAGGGCCATGCTTACCTGACAGGTCACTTTAATGTTTGCTTTTAATTTTTATCAGAGAATGTCATATATAGTTTCGCACGCCGAGGACGTACTATTGAAACACGTTATTCTGAGTTACACATAGCCACAGTAACAGCCGTTGTTTCCAACATTTAGATCGATCATTTTGAGTCTCCGATCAGCTAAGTGATTTGTTTAGTAATGCTCGATTTGCCTGTTGGTCGGAGAGTTGCGCTGGGAAGAGCGTATTTGTGCATTTGAGAAGTGTTGAGCCATAATTTGGGCTCAAGAGTTGATCATGGAAACCACGACCGTTAAAGTAGTAAGGACAGTGATAAGTGGTATCTAAATCACCGTCCTGAGAAAAGCGGTATGTGCTGTCCACGTGTGCAATTAAGTATAAGTGATTTTGCAAACTCTACTATTTGTAGTTGTTATATCTGCCCTTTCCTCGGCAGATATTAATTATTACAAGGTTCTTTAAATATAAATGTGTTTATTACTTTGAATAACCTAGCTTTGTGCCTATGTTTGTCGAGAAGCGCTAAAAGTTTATCAAAAGATAAGTCCGTTACTTTACTTGGAAAACACAGATTAATTAGTAAGGTTAACGTTTCTGATTCTAGGAGATTCAATAAAAAAGCCCGTTTTTTCTCACCAGACGCTTTGTCATCATGAATCACGAAAAATTGCTCTATCCGAAGTCGAAACAATTCCCAGTCTCCGGAGAGATGGCAAAACGGAGGTATTCTACCCGATTCCATAACTCCCAACAGATAGATCGGCAAAAAAAACAACAATAACAAATAATCCCTCTCAAAGAAACAAAAGGACTTAACTCAGGAACTCTTCTGGTCTGGTCCTCTCCTTCCCTTCCTCTGGGTTGTATCCTTGTCCTCTGATTAATCCAATGGTTAGTCCTTGAAACGATTAATCCAATGATTAGTCCTTGACACGATTAATCCAATGATCCACAACCAGATCGCCTACTTGCGGTATTTTTCTTCTTGTTCCTAGAACAAAAAAAATCTTCTTCCAGCCCGTAGCCACGGAAACAAATGCTCCTTTAATCCCGAGCAGAATCCCTTCCGATTCTTTTGCCAAAACTGCAAGTCACTCCCGCAGTGACTTAGTCCTCCGTGCCCAGCACAAATTATTATTCGCACTCGTAACTTCCACACAATTATACTTTAACGGCTGCGCCAGTTGTTATATCTGCCCTTTCCTCGGCAGATATTAATTATTACAAGGTTCTTTAAATATAAATGTGTTTATTACTTTGAATAACCTAGCTGGATAGCTACGACTGTTTACTATTCGGGGGTAGGTATATCTCTGCGCTCCCACCTAGGGAGCTGGTAAAGTCTATCTCTAGTACCACTTCTTGTACACTAATGCCATCTGGCGAGCTATGGCGCAAGCTAAATGCTTACCGCCATCTATCGTATTATTTCCATATTAAATACCTATTTACTATACATTACAGTAGTAAAACTTGATTTTGTGTATGTCCAAATCGAGTGAAATCTACCTAACTACAAGTGTCAGGAGAGGTGGAAAGGGTACCAAATTGAAAAAATAGAAAAGATTCTAATCCAATCAACTTAATTTCTACTTAACACCAACTTGCCACTTCACGCACTCTCCTCACGCGGATAGTGACTTAAAATTAACTAAATGATTTAGTTGGCACTTATCACTGTCCTTTCTACAGGCTATATGACAACTATTGAGCGCTTTTATAATTCTCAAGGTTACAGCACAAAAATGACAGTAAACGCACGCTCCTTATCACCAAAAATGATGGAGCTCACTTTTACACAATAAATAATGGCGAGACAAACGATGACACAAACAATGAACGTATGTCTGCTTCCTCCATAGGAAAAAAAGTAATTATTTTCTTGCATCTTCCTTACTGGTATTAAAGAAATGAAATGCCGCTTGTCATAGTCGTTGCCGTGCCATTACCTTGGTAGTTAAGGTAGTTAAGGTAGGCAAAATAAAATAATTCAATTGCAAGACCAAATAATTCAAAATAATGAAAATTACTGCCAAAAATTAGAAAAAATAATTTCAACAAATCAAAATGTTAAAACATACGCTGAAGTTAGCGCGCAACACAAATCCCCGGTTTTATACCCCATCATTATAAGCTCAAAAAACGAAAAAGAAGATATCAAGGAAATAATAACTAAGAACGTAAAGATTTCTAAAACTGGCGTTGGTATTGCTAGCATCAGAAAAACATCGAAAAACCAACTTATTATCAACCTTAACAAAGAAGAAGACAGGATCAAGACAAAAAATGAAATTGAAAAAATGAACCTTGAAGGAATAAACGTGGGCGAATTAAAAAAGAAAAGTCCGTGTATGATCTTCAAAGGAATCGACGAAATTATGATAAAGAAGAATTTTTGAATGACTTAATCCTACAAAACGAAGACATAAAAACATTAAATGTAGAAGAAAAAATCAAAATAAGAGGAACAATCAACATTAAAAAATATAAACAAATAAACATTATCGTCGAATGCACTGGAGATATTAGAAACTTACTTATTAAAAAAAAAAAAGTAAACCTGGGTTTCTCCCAAATAAAAGTGGAAGACTGTAACCCTTTAATGCAATGTTACCACTGCCAGAAATATGGCCATACAGCCACGCGTTGTCTAAGAATAAACGAAAAACCTATTTGCCCTCACTGCGCTGGAGATCACGGACTAAAAGACTGTCAAAACAAAAATGAAGTGCCAAAGTGCATAAACTGCACAACTAACAACCTGATAAAAAAGAGTTCTTATCCAACAAATCATAAAGCCAACAACGAAGAATGCAAACAACGCATAAAAATGTTACAATATGCAAAGGAACGAATCGACTACAACTAAACATGGATGATTACATTACTAAAAAAATCGACGAAAACTACAATATATCAGAAGAAATATGCGAAAACGTTACCGAAATTAACAAATGGTGCCATAATACTGATTCAGCTTTTATAGTGTTAAACATGAACATAAGAAGCCTTTCAAGAAATCTAGATGAATTATTAATAAACATAAATAATTTAAACATATCACCGGTATGCATAGGGTTAACTGAAACACACTCCAACAGCGATCAATACATAAGTGCGCTACCCAACTACCGAGGAATTGCAACCAAAATATCTATAAACAAAAATAGTGGAATAATTATGTTCGTACGCGACGATTGTGAAGTGATAAACACAGAAGAAGTTAATATTGAATTTGTCAACTGCTTAAAAATAGATATTAAATTTAAAAATTCTATTTATAGAATCATAACAATATATCGTACACACAAATCAAACATAACGAATTTTACAAATGAACTTTATCTATACCTGAATAAATTAACAAAGATTTTTACGATTATATGTGGAGAATTTAACATAAACATTTCAAATACTAATAATTCATTGGAAAAAAATAACTTCTTGAACATGATGACGCATCACAACTTCAAATCATGCATTAATAACTATACCCGAGAGGTACCAAATCAAACGCCATCTTGTCTAGACCATATTTGGTGTAATGTAAATCTGAATTACATAAAAAATATCAAATCTATGATTTGGAAGATAAAGATAACTGATCATCACGCAACCATTTTTAACTATGAAACTAAAAATAAAAATAAAAACATACATAAATTAAGTACTACAAAAACCACTTTAAGCTACCAACTATTAGAAAAATCACTCTCAACAGAAAAATGGACTGAAGTAATAAACAATATGTGCGCTGATGAATGTGCATATTTATTTGAAAAAAAATTATCAGAACACATTTTAAATGCCTCTGAAATTAAAAACTTTCATCAAAACACAAAAACAAAAAAAATTAAACCCTGGATCACTAACGGATTAGTAAAAGCAGTTAGGAAAAAAAATAAACTTTTCAAACTAGCTCATCAACCGAATGCTAAAAAATCAATTATTTCATATTACAAAAAATATAAAAATATCTTAACAACTTTAATTCGAAAAACGAAAAATAGCTACTACTCCCAAATAATTATAGAGGCCAAAAATAATAATAAAAAAATTTGGACTACAATAAACGAAATAATAAATAAAAATAAAAAGAAAAATGGTATATCCGAAATCTCAGATGGGAAAAAAACGTATAATGTCCAACTCGAAACTAAAAAATGCTGTAATATCTTAAACAAATATTTTGTAAATGTTGGAAAAAATCTGGCTAACGCTATAAAAACATGTCCCAACAATAATAAAAATAATCCCCGCACTACCCAAGAATCCCAACACCAATATAATAATTTCAACAAAATAACAGAAACTGATGTTGAAAAAATAATCGATGATTTAAAGGGGGGCTCTGCTCCCGGTTACGACAACATAGATGTAAACATATTAAAAACAATGAAACAATATCTAACTTGCCCATTAACTCATATAATAAATACAAGCCTTATAAAAGGTGTATTTCCAAACAATTATAAAAGAACAATAATAACACCGATATATAAAGCAGACTGCCCTAAAGACCCACAAAATTACCGCCCTATATCCCTTTTATCAAATATATCAAAAATATTCGAAAAAATTGTAAAAAACCAAATCTGGGCCTTCTTAGAACAACATCAAATTATAAATTCTAAACAGTATGGTTTCAAAAAAAACACCAGCACCCAAGATGCCATTGCGAAAATAACAAATTATATATACACCGCCCTAGATTCAAATGAAAAATGCATTGGAATATTTATTGACCTTAAAAAAGCATTTGATAGTATATCTCATACTAACTTAATAAAAAAAATCAAATCAATTGGAATAAATGGAATGGTGTTATCCTGGATTGTAAGCTTTTTGGAAAATAGAACACAACAAGTAAAATTATTAAATGAACTAAGTGATTCTCAAAGTAGTAACTTCTCAATACCACAAGGCACAGTTCTAGGACCACTTTTGTTCATATTATATGTAAATGATATATTTGAAGTTGCTAAATACGGGGAAATAATATCATATGCAGATGACACAGTGCTTCTTCTAAAAGCAAACACGTGGTTAGAACTGAATAAAAAGGCTAACACGGACATAAACGAATTAAAAACATGGTTTGACAATAACCTACTAACGTTAAACTCTAAAAAAACACATTATATACCATTTTTCATAAAAAAACCAAACACGCCGCATGAAATTAACATAAGGATCCACTCTGCCCCAAACACTCAACAACACCACTGTAACTTACTGTGTACTCATATTGAAATGAAAACTTCAACCAAATATCTAGGAATTACTATTGACCAATGTCTAAAATGGATACCGCATATAACCAATCTTAAAAACAGAGTACGAAAATTGACCTATATTTTTAGCTGTTTGAGACACATTCTAAATAAAGAACTACTGAGAATGACGTACTTCGCTTTCTGTCAATCCATAATCCAATATGGTATAATAGGATGGGGTGGCGCCTATAAAACTCACACACAATCTCTTTACATTGCGCAAAAACTAATAATTAAAATAATATTAAAAAAATCATTTTTATATCCATCAGAACTCATATTCAAAGAATTTAAAGTCAGAAAATTAAATACTCTTTTTCTGTATCACTCAACCTTACAAGTCTACAAAGAGGATATCCTAAACAAAACTATACCTTTCAAAAACACAGCAAATCTCAGGCAAAAATACATGTTACCAATTCCCATTTGTAAAAAAACTTTAGGCCAACAAAACTACAAATACTTGGGAACAAATTTCTTTAATAAATTACCAGAAAATATAAAATCCCATTGTGACAGTTTCAAAAATTTCAAAACACAATTAAAAAAATATACTGAAAACCTTAACTAAAAAAAAATAAATAATAATAATAATAAAAATTTATATAAACATACATTTATCTTATTATTTACATAAACTAAATTTCAAAGTACTAAATATAAATAAAAACAACAATAAAAAAAAATAAAAAAATAACCAAACAAATAATACTTCCTCCCGTACACACAAGCATTTGCTTATTATGGGAGAATAATTTAAAAATATATATTATTTTTTTTTTTTTTTTTTTCTCATTTATTTATTACAGAAGATACATTATTTATACAGCAAAAATAACATATAAAATATAATATTAATATTTCAAAATAATCTTTTTTTGATACAAATAAACTATATAATAAATTTTCACTGATTTTTTTTTTTTTTTGTAGGATATTTCTCTTCTATAGAAGCAGACGCTTGTGATTAGAAGAGGGACGAGTATCGGGATGAAAAAATATTTAAAATATATTAACAAAATATATTTTGAATCTTTTGATTTAATTGTGGTAGATACTTAAAAAAAAAAGAAATTTACAAGTTATATAAGTTATGATGATAAATTTTATCAATTTGTTATTTTTACTTTAAATTGCTCTTTAATTGCTTTTAGTAGGCATTTATGGTCTTCGATTGTTCTTATTTTTTCAGGAAGGCTATTGAAGTATTTTTTTCCTAGATATGTGTAATGATGTTGTGCAAATGAGGTGTTACATTTTTGTGTTGGAAATATATGCTTTTGACGAGTACGACTTTCAGTTAAAAAGCTATGATTTTGTTTTTCTTTTATTATTTGGATTATTATATTTTTTCGAACTAGATCATAAAATTTTAATACTTTAAATTCTTCAAAAATAAGGTGAGTTGGATAATCTCTTCGTTTTTTCAATATAATTTTTATAATTAGACGTTGCACAATTTCAACAGGGAGTAGATTTGTTTTGTATGCAGCTCCCCAGCTTACTACAGAGTATTGGAGATTTGACTGTACTATAGCATGGTAGACTGATGTTAGATTTTCTAATGAGAGAAAGTTTCGGATTTTTAAAAATATGTAAATTAGTTTCCTTATTTTGTTAACGGTAAGGTTGATTTGATCTTTCCAGTTCAGGTTTTTGTCTATTGTTATTCCTAAGTATTTGATTTTATTCGAAATTTTTAATGTGGAACAGTTTATTTTACAGTTATTTTTTTTGTGATCTTTAGAATTGTCATGTATAATTATATCAAAATTTACAGGAACGTCCTTTGATTTTATTGCAAATGGTATAACGTGAGTTTTTTCACTATTAAGAGATAGTAGATTTATATCAAACCAGTGTTTAAGTATGTTTATGTCTTCTGTTGCTTTTTGTTTTACAACTTGCCACGTGATTCCACTTTCAATAAGTACTGTATCGTCGGCATAAGAGGTTATACTACCATGAAGTGACTGTGAGAATATACCGTTTACATATAAGATGAATAATATAGGACCTAGCACAGTACCTTGTGGAATTCCATATTCAGATGTCTCTTCGTCGCTATAAATGTTATTTATTTTGACACATTGAGGGCGATTTTTTAGGTAGCTTTTTATCCAATTTGCTACGTTTTCGTTAATGTTCAAATTATCTAATTTTTTCATAAGTTTTTTATGGGATATGCTGTCAAACGCTTTTCTCAGATCTATAAAAATACCTATACATTTATTGCTCATATCAAGGTTTTTATATATGCGTGATGTGACATTTGCAATCGCGTCTTGTGTGCTGCGCCCTTTTCGGAATCCGTATTGATTGTCGTGAAGTATTTTGTTATTTTCAATAAATTCCATTAGTTGAGATTTTACGATTTTTTCAAATATTTTTCCAATATTTGAAATGAGGGAAATTGGTCGATAGTTAGTAACATTTTGTGCGTTTCAACTTTTGAATATAGGTGAGATAATTGTCCTCTTATAATTAGACGGAAATATTCCATTTTTTAAACTTAAATTAATTAGGTGATAATTATATAATTGTAATAATTATAATTGCATTAAGCTTTTATATACTTTCATTTTATTTATGTATCTATTGTATTGTACCGAAAGAAAAATTTTTCAATAAAAAAAAAAAAAAAAAAAAATTAAAAAAAAAAAAAAAAAAAAAAAAAAAAAAAAAAAAAAAAAAAAAAAGTTAGAACTATGGAAAATACCAAACTCTATAAATTGGCATTATTAATTAAAAACCCAAGAACAATAAGCAAAATCAATACCCAAAGTAGACTCATAAGATTACTACAAAGAGATTAATACTTAATACTATATTTTTATGTTCATTCGGTCCCAGGTCCCAGGGAGATCTTTACGGGGTCAGGACGCTCAATTTTAAACGTCCATTTAGCGTCTAATTGCGTGAAATGCGAGGGAAACGTTGACCCTCTCCGTGTCTCTCTGTGCATATATCCCCAAGGGACATGATGGTAATTATTGTAACCAAGACGCCTACTAATTGTAATTGCTGTATCCGGGAATGTCGGCGGGAGAAGGGTTAATAGATCACGAGTTGGATCTGGATTAATCCGGAAGTCGGTTAAATAATGTAATGATAGGGCTCATTGTAGGATGCTGGGAAGTGGGTGTGATATATAGAATTTTAGATTTATGGATAACACATATAACCGCGTCACATTACCTATGATTAAATTAAAGGTGGCGTTAGCCCACATTTGTAGAAGAAGAATTACTTTAATGAAAATTCCAATAACGATAATAATGTCACAAATGTGCTGTGAGTACGTTAACCCATCAGACTAATTTGTTCGCTTTTCGAAACAACTCGTTTAGGTCTCATAGAAATCGTTGTGGATCCTTTATTATCATAGTTAGACACGCACGATCTAAACCACAGATAAGAGAAACAAAGGATCTAAACCATAGATTCTCAACTTTTTTTTGCACACTGCCCACTTTGAGAATATTTTTATTTCTAGCGCCTTTAATAATGGGACACCACGATATGGTTACGTTTGCCACAACGGAGGGGACGAGACGGGACACCACGACGAAGGGGGCGAAATGGGATACCACGATGAGCGATGAGGTTACATTTGCTACAACGGAGGGGGCGTAATGGAATAGGGAAGATATTGTTGTGGATGGATGGCCCCTAATGGGATGGAATGAGGCAAGATAGGATGGGTTTCCCTGGGTCTCCTACCGCCCCCCCCCCTAGAAGTTTGAAACGTCCCCCAATTTTCTCTTGATCTTCTGCCGCCCCCCTGAAGGTTTGAAACGCCCGCGCCCCTAAGGGGGCGTTATCGGCCACTTTGAGAACCTATGATCTAAACAGTATTGGAAAGAGAAAACACCACGCTATATATTCAAATCTAAAAGTGTTAAAATGTACACCTTTATAAAGCCAAAGTTTCCGACCACAATTTTCAAAAAAACATAATGAAATTTTGTGATTTTTACTTTTACACGAAACGACAAAAAAGTGAGGTGATGATAACGTTTATAATATGTGTGTTTTTATATTTTTTCGTTACGAGTAATTTAAGTTAGAAAAAAACGTAAGATAAGCCATCTTTGAAACTTTTTAAAGTTTGCATTAAAAAAATGAATATTTCAAAAATTAAATGGTTATTATATTATAATAATAAAATTTGAAAGCGTATTTTATCAACTTTCAAAAATAGTTTTAATTTTCGGATACGTTCGTAAATATTACATTTATTTGAATTTTAATGCAAGCGAAAATATTCTGACCTACTGACAGAATATGGTCGAGGCCTGAGGGGTTAATAAATAAAATAAATATAATATCACCGCGGGGACCCGCCCGGAAAACAAATTACCAAATTATTTGTTCAGCGAGTTAAAAAAGGAACCAACGAACGAACTGTTTTTAGGTATAGGTATAAAGAAAAGACGAAAGCTTTTCTTCCCCACGTTAGTCATTAATTAATAGGTTATGTTACAAATTCTTAATGCACTTAGTGCAGTTTCACAATGTGTGTCTGTAAGTGGATTTTAAATGAATGACAACTTAATTCGTCAACTTCATAATTGTCGCAACAATTTTACTCTTTAATAGTATTTAACTCCTCTTTAAAACGATTTCATTCTGACGCTTTTGTACTGTTTCTTTACAGTTTTTTTTTAATATCCAATGGACATGTTGTTGGCCCGAACTTTGGGCAAACTATAAAAGGAGCGGCATAGAAAGACTTTAATGTATAATATAATAACGCTTTCCGCATAAAGTTTGGCCTCCTTGTATGTTCGCGGGGGGGGCGAGTTCCCGGCCTTGCAGCTTTCCAGGGTTGCAGGAATGAGGAAAAGTATAAACATCTCCGGGAACATCCTTACCATGGAAACCCGCCGCAGGCTTGCCTCCAGCATAGACGCATACGTCTGGTCCCTCACAAATAAGATCAAAAGCTACATAATTTTTCTTTATTTTAATTTGTTAATACATTGTATTGGGGATAAGTTAAACTATTATGGGCGCCAGCTCGTTTATACATAACGAACAAGCAATCCAATACAAAGAAGATAGTGGTAAACAATATTTAAGAAAGTAATAAAATAAAGTTGAAGAATTTACGTAAACGAAGTTTTCGCCATTGTGGTTTACATTGGGAATCGTGAGTACGATTATCCTAGAGCCTGCTTGAATCTAACTGACGTGAGGAGCGAGCTGCAGCCGATCGTTGATCGTTGATTCTGTTGCATCTAAGAAACCGGGGTAGGACGATCTATGTGACAGAATCAATATGTTACAACGTTAGGTTAGATTAAGGACTATTTAAAAAAAAATTACAACTTTTAATGACTTTTCAAAGGGGTGTTCAAATGCCACCATGTTGAATTGTGGTGGAGAGGAATTGTCGAAATTAAACAAAAGAAAATTGTCGTGAGGGACTGTACCAACCTTCCCATCCCAAAACACCGGAAAAAATCATATTATTATTATTGTCATAACATTCAGCCTTTAATTTTTTATTAAAAAAAGACAGACATCCAATTAGGATTAACCTGGACATATTTGAAACACTTTTACTTCTATCAATACAAATGGGAAAAAAACGAGTGTGCTTTAGACCACACGACTGAAGTAAAACTTCACTAACTTATATCTCCCTCTTATCCTTACCCTCCTTATCCTTATCCTCATCGTTATCCTCATCCTTATCTTTATCCAGCTTACTCCCCAAGTCAAGCGTGCGTAAAGGCCCGACCGTTCGCCTCGCCCAATCACCGTTCGCATCGATGACCGTTCGCATCACACTTTTCGTAACACATTCACCAGCTTACCCCCCAAGTCGAGCGTGCGTAAAGAAGTTTTACTTCAAAAATGTAGCTTGTACATTGATGGAGAACTTAACTAGCATAGGAATTAAATCCAGGAAGAATTTATCCACTTCGCTACTAACGGGTATTACATATATTTGTAGTCACCCAAACCTCCCCAATCCTGTAGGCCTATTTTTAAGACGCCACTTTGATCCTTACGAGCAGAGACTTTCTCGTATATCTTATTGACGGCTATTCAAACTAGAAGGATAGTGGAAGCATTTTCAACTCTGGAATAAAGTTGAAAAAATTGATGTAAGTAAAAAAATTGTTACGTTTTTAACTCGTGACATCAAGGTTCAGCCGCCTCATCGCTCTACTATAGAGACAACAAAAACTATTAGCAAATTACTGTTTTATTGTATACAACCTTGCACTCGGGTTAACAACCGTACAGAATGGATTACCCAAGTAATTTCGGACAATTTTCGGATAAACTCCCTCGGTTCGTGGAAAAGTGCTAGCGTTTTTTCAGCCAACAACACAATTCACGAACAATTTTCATTAGCGCAATAACTGTACACAAGACAGGAAGCCATTTAGAAATAGCCGACTTAATTGAATTACAGGGGAAGTGAGGAGGGGGGTGTGTACATAGTACCTAATCATATGTTGTAGTCAACGAATGACTGTAAGCACGTAATTATAATGTAGAAAGGTACTTTAGAAATAAACATCACCCGTAACAGTATATTATAGTGATGGAGAACTTTTTTATGTGTTATCTCACAAAACGCCCAGGTGCTCCCCTGTGCAGCGAGTGAGACTATGGCATCTCCAATTGGGGTATGTTTTGAGGGTGAGAATGTTGGGGAGGAAAATGAGATGTGAGAGAGGAAGGTGGGGAAGTACCTGGCTGTTCAAATCTGCTCACCAAACACGGATAAAGCTATTTCAAGCAACTTTTCAGTTTTGAATGGATTCGATCCTCGGTCAGCCAAATGTCTGCAAAGGTTCGTAAGGCGTTTTATACCACTACACCAAAGCAGTGAAAGGAGGCTTGCGTGGGACTGTGGATTTATCGTATTATATTGGAACCGAGTACCCGTAAATTAAATAAATATTTATTGCTATCTCATTCTCTCGCAGGATAAATCTTATAGCTGTATGTGTTTGTCTCTTTTTAGTGTCGCTCGTTTCCGTTTCATCGAGTTTTAAATCACAACGCAACGGTGCGAAAGAAGTATTCACTTTAAAAACAAACGGTTGTTACGAAAAAAAGTTCCGCTATGAAATAGCAAGTATAACTATACTTGGTCGATGCACCACACTGATTAAATAGAAGAAGAAGAGGGTAAACTTCCGAACTCCGCTTACCACTAATTTATTATTATTTAAATAGCATTACGTTTCAACTTAATTACTATAAAACCATTATTTACGTCGGTGGAGATAGAAAAACATGCATTTAAATTTATATTCCTTTTTAAAATTAAATCCATAAATTTCTGATAACAACATGGCGCAAATTCAGCAAGGGAAGGGAAATATCGGGTAGGTGCGGTATTCATTTGAACTGAATGAACATTTAAGAGTGTGTAACCAGAGAAAACCAGAAATATGTCATTTTTAAATTAGTGTTTAGACGTATTGACTCTTTTTCACAAAAATTTATAAATTGATTTCGAAAGATTGTTATTTTATCTAGTAAACGTATGTAAAAAAATTTCAGAAAAAATGTTTATTTTTAATATAATAAGGTTATACCATAGGTCGTTGGCGGATTTGTTAAATTTTCAAAAAAGTACATGTATTATACAACACCCATTTCAAATCATATAATCATGCAGTAAAATAAATCAATATATTATCTGGTAAACGTATGTAACAGAATTTTAATTTTAGTTTAAATAAAATTATTAAAAAATATATAAGTACATGTATTTCTTGACGAAAATTGGTCCGTTTGTGCATTTATTTGCGCACTTACAGACTAATATATTTCAGATTTTTTTACATTCTAATTTTGCTAAGACATTATTGAAAAATGATAAATACTTATGATCAAAAAATAATTACAAAAAGTAAATAATTTTAATAGTTTCATCGTTACGCCTTTCTGCATTTTTGGATGCAGGTATAAATTAAAGCAACTTTGGAATGAAGTAAAATCGATATTGAGTTATAATTTTAAAAAGCTGGTATGGAGAATACCTTATCTTTCTCATTGGAACCGCCCTGTACGATCGTAAGAACATCTTTCGACGAAATGTGGATTTTCGTCCGCTGGCTGGTTATGCGCTCTTAAGAGGAAACCGGGCGGCGTTTTGTCCATACAAACCTATTCCCCGATTTTCTCTCTGGATTTTGATACTACTGCAAATATTTTTAAACATAATATAGATATCGATCGCTAGCGTGTTGGTACGTTTTGCTTTTTTTATAAGTTACTTCTTATAGGAGTAAAGACCCTCCAAAAATCGTTAAAATTGACTGGTTTGAACGCCATAAACAGACATTCAGTAGACAACGTATTTTTTAATGCAAAACGTACAGACATAGAATATTTTATTTTATTTTATTTATTTTAGAGAAAGTTGACAGCAAATATGAGATTACAAAATAATACAATAATTAGATGTTAATTATGCCAATTATGCACTTTCCACTGATGGTTGTGAATGATAAAGTGTGACATTATAAAGGTATTTTCTTAAATAATTTATTTTTAGTTACAATATATGAAAAGAAGGGGAGGGGGGGGGGGGGAGGAGGAACATAGGAATAGGATTAAGAGGCAAAGGACGGTAATATATAGGGATTGAACTACCTAGTTTGAGTCATGTTGCTTAGTAAGATTTCGTTTTATTTCTCATAACGTCGAGTTAAAAATGTTAATGTGGTAATAATTTAAGTTAAATGGATGTGCGGATCTGTAGATAAATGAGTTATGTTTGGATTTAGTCTTGCAAAGAGGGAGATTAAAAGTAAGCGACTGTGTACTGTTGCGATTTGGAACGTGGAGTGGTGGGCGTTATTATTATTCTAATACAGTTATTAAAAAAATCTTAGATATCGGTCCAGTTTTGGAGGAGAAAAATCAGGAATACAAAACCTCGATTTTGAGGATTTTATTTAGGTATTATAAGCCAGAGGTGCAGTTGTCCTTTTCGCTCAGTATTCGGGAGAGTAAGGGCGACAGTGACAGCAACAGTTTGGTAAAATACCTATGGTTCAAATTTCTCAGCAAACGGGTTTCCTTGTAAGGGCGTTCTTGGTCGTGTATACCGCATCATAAAAAAGGTGACCGGACAACTCAGGATTATGCTGCTTCAACACCTCCTTTGAAAAGTCATTAAAAGTGATGAATTTTTTTTGGTTAAATAGATTACGTTAGTTTAGGTTTTTGACTATTTTTAAATATTTTTTTCATAAATTTTAATGACTTTTAAAAGGGGTGTTGAAGTTGCATGATTCTGAGTTGTCATGGAACCGAAAAAAGAGCTCTTACGCCTGAGAAGGAACCCACGATTCTTATCTTATTTAAATAAATAGTGCATGCGTAAGCGGAGTACGAATTTTTTTTCAAGAAAAGGAATGTTGTGAGGCTGGAGAATGCGGATCAGAGTTAGAGGAAAGATAAGACTACTTAGCTCTTAAGATTTAGTATCTACGTATGGCTATATCCATTTAAAACAAAATTTAGATTCTGAATGATGGTCTCCCACCAGGGATAGTCAGAATAATATTTCCTATTCAAATGTAGGTACATCGAAGGCTCCTTTGAAGGTATAACAACCGCACGAATATCTCGTCTTACTATAACTAATGAATCTGTCTGCTGAGTGCTATTAAAGTGAGATGTAGGCCACATTGTGGTTTTTACCTGACCACAACCAGGGAACTCATTTCGTTACAAACCATAATACAGTATCATCTTCGCGTTAAACATACTCGCATATAGACGCAGGTACTACAGCTTCCCGGCTTAAAAAAAACACATTCATATTACACTTATACCAAATTGTAAACATCATACGATCCCCACTAAATTTAAGCGGTCGAAATGGTCGAAAGGCGAAAATTAATGGTCGTGTAAGTAGAGCTACCCCAAAAACTACTAAATTATTACTGCCGAGGACCTGAGGTGGCCACTTCATCATGACTTAAATATTAAAAAAGAGCTGTCTAGCAAAACGCTTACTATTTTATATAATATTATGAACTGAGCAGTGGCGGCTGGTGTTCATAAAAATAGGTGGTGCGCTAAAATAATAATAATAATGGTCTTTATTTCAAGATGTGGGAAGGTGAGTGCAATCCCACACATCCCATAGAGATATCCCATAAATCTTGGACCTACCTACTCTAATTAAAATAAATTCAATTATGAAAAAATCCTACCTATTTGTAAATTAGGTCGATCCTCCATTATCTCTGGGTGCATGCAACACATTGAGTCTAAATTAATTATATTTATTAAGATAGATTAAATTCTTTTAAAGTTTAACAACATCGTTCAATCTAAACAGATGTCATAAGGATTGTGAGGAACAACTCACCGAAAAAGCATTCCATATTCCATTATTTTAAAAGAGTTCTAGTAAAATAAATATTGATCCATCACCATTTGTAAAGTCGCCGCGATTGTAAATTCAAATTCAATAACAGTTGACTCCTATCCAGAAAATTGTATGTAGATACTTATTGGCACGAAAATCGAGTTGAAAAATCGTTCAGTTTATCACACGTCCGAAAGTCTTCCTTAAGCTTTGTCCATTGCGCGGGCAAACGCCAGAGTTTTGACAGTCCAACACAACAATCAAGGTCATAATTTTTGCCAACACTCAATAACACCAACATCGTTTGGGGTGAAGTTCGCGCGGTCCACACAATTTGACAAGTGATCTGAGGTACGGACGTGTCCACTAGACGTGGGCAAAATTGAATGATTGAATTAAATGAATAAATTCAATCTTGTGACACACTCAATCTTATTCTCATTTTCAAAAGGAATTAAATCTTTATTTCTTACCCTTGGCCTTGCATCCTACGATTTTTTTTAACAGCACCATATTTCTTTTAATTTCTATTAATTTATTTTACATTTAAATAATTCATGTTATTTTGAGGTAAGAAAATAATAATGTACTCTGTAAATATTGGATATTTGTTATAGGTAAACCTACTACAGGCGGCGCGCGCCGCGAAATTGCCCATCACGTGTAGTATCCCGCGTAGTAAATCTATACAAAAAAACCCGTAAGCCAGAGAGTTCCCGTCCCCAGCCCAAGCGACAAAACCGCCAACCAACTAAACCGACGAGCGATCGAGTCATCCAAAAGTCAAGTAATTCTGAATTCCGAGTGTCGCGTCTATTTCACAGTCGTCCCGCCAGTCCCACTGTTCGTCATAGTCATAAATGAACTAATACCGTCATAGTCCTACAAGTCTGTCGAATTCTCAACCCCAATCTCTGTTTCACTTATTCAATGAATCAAAACATTTGTGACGTCGTCGTACCAAATCACAAGTCCCACGGATCGAGTTCAATTCTAATCTGTTGAAGATATCGAGTCATTATTAGGTCCGCGGAATGCAAGTTATTCAAGTCGCAGCAAGACAAAAGACACTTATTAGTCAGAAGTTCCTAATTCATTCCTTGATGCCCGCAGAGAATCGGTTCGTCGTTAGTTCCCGCGCGGCCAAGCCGTCAACTTTGGGGGAAGTTTGCACGGGACCCTGAACTTTTAAAAGCGAAAGTTAATCCTATATTTTTTCTCCCTCACACGTGCGTAAATTATGCAATGCGTTTAGAAACAACGATGTTTATTTATATTATTCTTTATATGGTATCTGTCTACCTAGCCGTAAACAAAACACCAGTCGCTGTCGGACCGTGATACGTCATGATGATCGAGTGGTTTATTCCTTTATATTTGTAATAAATTGTATGACGCATGTCGCTCAGACTTTTAATTAGTTTTTATTCGGCGCATCGGTTTAACTTCACCATTGAGGTAAGTGCATTTAAAAATATATATTTGAGTGAAACTTATTCCACGTGACCGGATCGGATATATGAAAGCGCGATAATACTATGTTTTTTATATGAATACCGCAACTCCCAACTGCTCCCGTCTGGAGCTAATGAGACTATGGCATCCCCAATCGGGATATTTTGTGAGGCTGAAGGTAGTGGGAAGTTTAGATCACGTGAAGTAGACCAATTTTAAGTTTAATAAATAAGATAAAATTAGTGAAACTTTAGGGTGAACCACAAAAATTGTTCCATTTTAAGATTTAATTGATAGCCTAATATAAATACATTTTTCTTGTCAAAATTTGTTTTTTTTTGCAAAATAAGTACACATTAAAATTTTTCATTAACTTCGTTTTTAGTACCTTCAATTTTTCAGAACGACATAATTCACCCTAAGAAGAGTGCTTTGCGCAGTGAAAACTTCTTTAGCACCGTTGTGATTTGAAACTCGATGGAACGAAAAATAACGACAATAAAAAGAGGCAAACACATGCATCTAAAGGAGATAGTATTATCGGTCTCCTCTTTGTGCGGTTTTTCGTAGCCTTTCGGCCTCCTCTTTTTTTTTTTTTTTTTTTTTTTTTTTTTTTTTTTTTTTTTTTTTTTTTTTTTTTTTGGAATTAATTGAATTAAAGGAACGAATAAAAGGAATCAATTCAAAAGGCCGGGGGAATCAGACTGAATCGATTCACTCCTGGGAATGAATCTGCCCATGTCTAGTGTCCACGGCATGCACACTTGACGTTTGACGTTTATATCAATTTAAAAATGCGTTCTGATGACAAAAGAGATGCATCAGGGAGAAAACACAGATATTTTAATAGATATTTATTTATCAGGAAAGATTTCCGACTAATACGCATGACCTAAAGTTACTATTTATTAAGAATTTAGAGTGAATACGTTTTGTTGCTACGTAAATAATTACGTAGCATCAAAAATAGAATATCGATTTACAATGGTCAATTTCTCCCGTGTCTCTGAAACCGATTAATAAATTAATAGACTTTATTTACAAGTGAGTTCACGAAAGAAATAATCATCCATTACGACAGTGTGTTTATTTACAACTTAAAATCATATTTATTAGGTCCGCGCACCAAAAAATTTGACGTTTATCGTTTGCATAAATGTTAAAATGCGTTCGATGTAGAAAAGATGCTACCTGCATCAGGAAGAAAACACAGATCAGGGTTTATCAGGAAAGATTTCCGACTAATATCGATTATTGCACCAATGACATTATATAATAACGTCATTTTATTGCACGACCTAATTTAGAACTATAGAATCTAAATTCTATTATCTATCTAAAATCTATTTCTACTCTAAAGTACGTAAATATTTACGTCAACAACAGAATAATTATAAATATTTGATATTATATTATCAAATATTTCTATTATTATATTATATTTAGGTATAATAATATTTTAAACTCGTGATTATGTTCGCTCATACATAGCACATAACCACAAAAATCCGTTCCGATTTTTCTACATACACGGACCGCACCGCGCGACTTCTGTCAAAAAATGAATTCTCCCCCCCCGCTCGACCCCGCCTGCCTTCCCGCTTCACCCGGGATGAGATGTTTAAGTTTTGTTTTCCGCCGAACACGGGAAGCACAAACACTGCGGCCTTGAGTGTAGGCAAAAATTGTGACCTTGATTGTTGTATAGGACTGTCAAGCAAAATTCTGGCGTTTGCCGTCGCAATGGACCCCGCCTTACGCTCCGTAACTCCAATGAAATATATACTGTCATAACTCATAACAAATAATGTCCGCAATGCTTATGTTGATAAGCTGTCGTTGGTCGATGCTGAGTGAAACATAGCATGAAAAAGAGTAGATATTAAAATAAAGACACGATATGGATAATAATATGACACAAACGTGTCCCCGTTTAACATGCTACAGAACGAACCATTCCTTTTGATGTGGTGGAAATTTTTGGATCGTCACCGGCGATTTCGTAAAATTTGCAAAGCATTCAACCTACCTACGATTTTGGCTCATTATAGAATTATAGAAGAACTCCTGTGATCGCTTTGCAAAATGAACCACCACTCTGAATATAGGCACACAACGATCTGCTTTGTTACGCGCGCAGTGCCGCGCAGTCCAGTAGGCACCTATATTACGCATGCATTCAAGGCCGTAGCCAGAGAAAAATTTCGGGGGGGGTTTTGTTTGGTGGAACAGTGTTTATAGAAATACGCAGTGGCGGACTAAGGGGGGGGAGGAGGGGATGGCCCGCCTCGAGCCCCTGGTCCTGGGGGGCCCCCAAACGCCTCCATGTTCCCAAAATCAAATCCTAAACAAGGCTTCAAGGCACCAGGACACTGTAAAATAAAATGTAATTTTTTTTTTATTTCAGTTTCTGAAAGATGCACTTCTTAAGGATGCTCTCACCAAATGTTTTAAAGAAATTCGTAGAATTGACGGAGATACAGATAACCATTTGAAACAGTTTATATGTTGAATTATCCTTCAGCAAAACTTTGAACGCGTTTATGACGAACTTTTTAACATGTTTTTCGACCTGATTGAAAACATGTGAAACTATATAACCGATTTGCATACACCAATTCTTATACTTTTCATACATCCAGTGTCTTTGGCACAGAGAAGAAAAAGTCCTTTCACGGGTACATGAGAAAACAGGCAGTGTCACCAAGTTTTTAAAAGTTTGTGAATGTTTGGAAATAAGGACTGGTTGCATTCTCCGAGAGCTGCAATAGCACATGTTGGTCGATTTAGTTTCAGATTATTTCAGCCATTTTATCCTCCACATTTATAAATCAGCTTTTACAAAGTCCCATTCCAAATATTTCTTATAGAGCTCAAAGTAGTATTCTTGATAATTAAGTTGATTTTTGCAACACAGAGACGGAATTAAAATCTTGAGGGATGATAATGTAGATCTATAATTTTGTAATCTAAAACGAAACTGATCAATCAAATCATCCAAAAGGGAAATCATGACAGTAACTTTTATTTTTATTTTTGTATTTAGTACCTATATATTTATTCTTTTTTACATTTTTATATGATATATGTTAGGTTTATATATAAAATAGAAATTAGGATCACTAGGAGATCCTGTGCTGAGGGGGACTATGCTTTGGATAAGTTTTCAGTGACTTCTATGGTTTAACTACATGGTTTGGATAAGGTTTTCCAGAAACTTCTACGACGATGTTTTAAGTATACTACTTAGTTCATTTTCCAATATTTCTTTCAGCCAACATTTAACATCTTTAATTTAGCTATTTTTTGTTTTAAAAATAAGTTTCAGGATCATTTTTGTTGTAGTTTGCCCTTTTTCGTGACGATATTTGCGGAATTTTGATTTCCTCGTTTACAGTTCTGAGCAAATTCTGAGCGTTCTTGTAAAGTTCAACTTTGGAATCGGTATTTTAACGAACATCTTCAATAGTTTTTTTTATAATTAAATCGACATGTTGATCTAAAGCAGCTGCTTAATAGCATAGGGGAGATTGAAGTATTTTGCATACAGTCGGTGTATATGGAAACAACGATGTTAAAAATAGTTGCGCAAAATTTTTGATCAGCTGTATTCGGATAAAATTAAGTACCTTGTCCATAGATATGCACATTTCATTATCAAGTATCCCACGGACAATATAATATAATATTCAATGTTTACTCGAATAAGTATCCCTCACGGCAGTTTCAAGTAAAAAAACACGCAGGATTCCCGCGGTTATAAGCTTTACGATTTTTTCATATAAATATATATATATATATTTTTAAATCCTATAAATAAGAGATAAACGATAAAATGCAGATCGATTCATTGACTATATAGCACTATAATAAGTTTGTACGTCTCCTTGTTAGAATTCGAAGGTATGATTTTTTTAATGTTGGCGAAAAATTTAAAAAATGAAATTCTGGGAAATCGCGAGCAATCGAGGCAAATTTATTTATTTCGCATGATCTCTCCAGTGGCTAAGCAACATAAGCTTATAGCAAAATTACTTGAAATGACTGATCTCAGAAAAGAATAAGCCTTTGATGGTGTTTCAGAACCCATGTCACTGTTTAAGTCTTCGAGTGTATCAACAATAACTTTATAGATTTCCCTGAATCTTATCAACCCATCATGATTTTCACAGGGGTCTCGCACATTGCCGTAAAGGTTTTCCATTGTGTTTCGGGGATTTTTTTTTCAATATTTTCTTCTAAGCACTTAACAGTTCGTTTTGCCGAGGACATGTTAAAATTTCCAATCGATGTTTTAGTACCCAATAGAATTTAGAAAAGATTGAACCTGGTAAGAATGACATAGACCCAAATTCAACCAATGTGAGTTTCAATGAACGTATTAGGCTTCTGGAAGTGACTTACAAATTACTGCCTGCACACCTTTGAAACTTCCTTTCATCGAAGAAGCTCCATCACATCCTTGTCGCAATAATTTTAATTCAGATTAAATTGCATTAGCGAAATACTTTCCTGTTGTATTCTCAACTGTTGAAAAAAGGTAAAAAGTTAAAAGTTTAAAAATCTTCAAAAAATCTTCGGTGCACCGTAAAGTCAATTTCGGGGGGGGATCAAACCCCCTCGATCCCCCCCCTGGCTACGGCCTTGCATGCATTATAGCCGAGTGTATATTGTGAACTGTGATGAGGCGTGTCGGAAATAAGTATGTTTTTTGGCGCTCGGGAATTTTTAGATTTAAATTAATTAATTAGATTAGATTTAAATTAATAGATATATTTTGGGAGTGCGGCGCTCCTCCGCACCTTAGAGCTGGCCGCCACTGGAACTGAGGGTCATCGCTTCAAGGATGCTGTGCTGAATGTAATTTTATGGAAATGATGGGAGTGTATCTACATGTTTTGTGAAGTGACCCATGTTATACGAGGGATGGTACACAAACGCCGACAAGTCATTACAACTTTTACTTTAACTTCAACCTCACAAAATACCCCAATTACAGAGCAATTTTTCAAAATCTACATATTTCGTCGGAGGTAAAATTTTCCGGAACCATTTGTTTTATTTTTCAATTGGTGATATATCTGAGTAAAGGTAATAACACTATAACGAGCAGAAGTCCCTGGCGTTGGCCGGACTTTAAACAGAGTTTTTAGAATTCTAAAATAGACAGTGGCCTTCCTCTTGTTTTGAAGGACAAGTGTGCAAATTTTAATCAGTCTCGGATAAAAATGTAGATTTACATACAAATCAAATCCACGCCGTCGCGCTGCACGCCCGACGCCCGACCACCAAATACTTTCTTACTTACAATCTTCTAGAACGGCGGTTGTCAACCTTTTTGAGCTTACGTACCCCTTGACTCTTACTACAAATTTGTTGCACCCCGTACCCTCTATCAATCTTCTGTACACGTGTAATGAAAGACATGTTTCATTTATAATTTTTTAATACTTTAATACATTGTTATATGAGTTTTACAATCAAGTCACACAAATACAATTAAGTAAAGAAATTTTGTACAGAGTGCAACACGACTTGTTGAGCTGAGTTTTAAAACCTACATTCGTGCCACGATATTGCATACCCCCAAACCCCCAATGTTTGCTTCGCGTATCCCCAAGGGGTACGCGTACCCCAAGTTGAAACCCGCTGTTCTAGAAGAAAGATTGAGAGTTGAGCATAGATACAAGAAGCGCAACAAATTTTGATGTACAGTATAGTTTAACCGCAAAAAGGAAAAAAATACGATGTATCTGAACTGAGTAAAGCATTTGGAGAGTTTTGAAAATGCGATAAATATTCCTATACAAATGTTAGACACGAGTTTGGCGTGCCTCAATGTGCAACGGTACCAAATGGATCACCTTTATGTTTGTTCACTTGACCTCCGTGTTACAGATTGAAATACATCCATCAAGACAGGACACTTTTATATTAAAAGAGAACAAACACAGCAGTCCACCTGACCTCCTTGTTACAGATTTAAATGCACCCATCAAGACAGGATACTTTTTTATTAAAATAGAACAAACAAATACAGCAGTTCACCCGACCTCCGTGTTACAGATTGAAATACATCCATCAAGACAGGACACTTTTATATTAAAATAGAACAAACACAACAGTCCACCTGACCTCCGTGTTACAGATTGAAATACATCTATCAAGACAGGACACTTTTATATTAAAATAGAATAAACACAGCAGTCCACCTGACCTCCGTGTTACAGATCGAACTACACCCATCAAGACAGAACACGTTTTTCATGCTGTCAAAAAATTGTCTAGAAAAAGACGCCGAGAGTTTATTGTCTCCCAATCTGCGCAAAACATGAGTGAGATTAAAAGTGACAGTATAAATGCAGGATATGAGTGATACTTGGGCATTCTACAAATAGGTTCGAGAGACAAGTTACTGAGATAAATTTGGTGTCTCCGTGACACATTAGGTCTGGTAGTCATATTATTTCAGTTCCATATTGGTGGAAAGTGAGTTGAATTGCGTTACTCATACTACAGTCAAAATATCGTGATTCAGAAACGTTACGGTTATCGAAGCGGATGCAGAAAACTTTTGTTTGAGCAAACAACATTGTATTATGTTTGATCTAATTTAAGTGAAGTGTTTTGCATTATTGAAATAACTGACTATATATCTTAAATTGAGCTAATTATTTAATATCCGGTAAGTATGTTCTTAGTTGGAGATGACCATGTTTACTTACGAGAAGTTTAAATATAAATGTAGCTCCATCAGAAAATATTTTCGAGTCTTCAGCTAATACCGTAATATATACAGAACGTACTCAAAAATAATTTTACTACAAAACATCGTAACCGAAATCGTAGTTAGGCGTGTAGATTCAACATAGATATCGTTAGAATAGTTAGTTATACGAAGTTTTGTGGTATCTTAACAGATGTCCGTGAAGTATTATATAAGAACAGTACCATCTATCGTCGTTGGCGTCTAATGTACGAACAGCTCCGATGATAGCCGAAAGCATTTGGTAGTCGGGCAGACACCATACCATCAATCATTTTTTAATTTATTTTGCAACTAATTTAATAAGAAACAATAAAAAAATAATCAAAAGAAACAGCCATTTTCAGTCATAATATTGTATTTTTTTAAAGTTGTTTCTTATATGCTTTCGTAGATTTCTATTGAAAAAAAAAATGTTTTTAGTAGTTAACTCTTATATTTTTTTGTAAAGTAAAAACAATCTAATTTTAATTGTGCTTAAGGGAAACGACACGAAAAGCTTCAATTTATTCAAAGCATATTTTTCGGTAAACCGATTTGTAGTAAAGATTAATCGAAAATAGGCCACCGCATTCCGAATTTGTATCGATTATTAACTTATTTCTCTAGAACAATTTTTAAGTTCCTAAAAAATATAAACGTAAAATGTTGTTTTTGAAGATAATATATATCTATACATTTGTAGAGACGAAACAGTTATTAAATGAAATTCCCTTGATAGAAAAAATCGCAAGTTATGTTCCGAAAATACATAAATACATAGTAAAAACACATTTCGTTCTATTATTTAACATGTTATAGATATATGAAAAAAAATGTGTAACTTTAAATGAAATTTTGAAAAATCAATACATTAGTAAAAAATTACATATTATCATAAATATAATAACGATTTGACAACAATAAAATTAGGTCATTAATAATTCATATTACTTTTACTTGTAAGGTATTCCCCGAATAATATTGAAGTAACCTATAAACCCGAGGTAATTAAGCCTACTGGAAATAACCAAAATAATTAGAAATTCGACAGTCAAAGACGACTTAATAACAAATGTAATAAAACCAATATAATTGAATAAAATCATTCTATTTAATTAATAACAGATAACTTTGTATAAACCACTTTTTAATAAACAATATCGACATGTTTCAATAACAATGTTATCTTCTTCAGGATATGTTAATATAAAGAAAAATAAATGACAAACAAGTATAGACAAATTAGAATAAACTATAACATAGACAAAATATTAAAAAGTAGAGGTGATTAATTGCTTAAAAATCATAAAAATAGTTATACAAAATTAAATATAAAAATTATTTAAAGAAAAATAAAATTGCATTTAAGTAGATAATAAAAAACTTTTAAGAACAAATAATTAAAATAATTAGTCTAAATCAAAAAATAAATAATTATTGAAAAAAATAAAAAATAATTACTACTTAGCAGCTTTTCATACCTTGCTAAGTAGATTAATTAATGTTCCCTTATCTTTGAGTAATTTAAAAAATAATTAAATACTATTAAACAAATTGCAATTAATAACGGTTATAATTCAAAATTAATAGATAATATGTTAAACAAAAAATATAAGAAAAAGTTTCTTAGATCTTTTGTTTATCCACACGTTGTTGAAAATGATAATAATTGGAGAAAATTTTTATTTTTAAATAATAACATTTCAAATTTAATAATTAAAAATATGCCAAATAATGTACAGCCAGCTTTTTATACAAATAACAAATTAAAAAATTATATATTAAATAATAAGGATAAATGTGATTTTTTGAACAAATCTGGGGTTTATAAATTAATTTGTAATGATTGTAACTTTTTTTTATATTGGAAAAACTTCTAGAAATTTTAACATTAGAGTTAAGGAACATATAAGATGTTAAAATAATAATTATTATTCTGAATTTGCCAAAGATATTTTGGAAACAAGTCATTCTTTTGATATTAATACAGGTCTTAAAATTTTACACACTAACACTACGGGCATACAATTGGATAATTTAGAAATTTTAGAAATTAGAAAAAGCATTAATAGTAATTTAAATATTATAAATAACCAAACATTTTTTAAAAATAGCCATCTTTTAAATTTATTTTCTTATTAATACTTACAATAAGTAATTATTTATTTTTTGATTTAGACTAATTATTTTAATTATTTGTTCTTAAAAGTTTTTTATTATCTAAATGCAATTTTATTTTTCTTTAAATAATTTTTATATTTAATTTTGTATAACTATTTTTATGATTTTTAAGCAATTAATCACCTCTACTTTTTAATATTTTGTCTATGTTATAGTTTATTCTAATTTGTCTATAAGTACTTGTTTGTCATTTATTTTTCTTTATATTAACATATCCTGAAGAAGATAACATTGTTATTGAAACATGTCGATATTGTTTATTAAAAAGTGGTTTACAAAAAGTTATCTGTTATTAATTAAATAATAAAAAATGCCACAAAGTTATTTTGCAAAGATTGAAGAAAAAATCTTTCTAGACTACCCCTCTTCCCCTCCCCCATATGTTATGTATATAAAATTTATACTAGCCTGAAGATGGCTTTAACAAGCTGAAACCGGTTACGGTCAAATAAATTAAAGTGAAAATAAGTTTCATATTTGTTTTATTATAATATATTCGAGTTTACACATCTCCCTATCAAACTTTCTTTGTCTTATTTTTGGACGATTACTACGGCGCCTTATTACAATCATTCCGTTGCATAATATTCGTAAAGTTATGAAAAATCTTTGGAAAACAGGCCAATAAATGAATCCGTGAGAACGGGAAACATCCAACTGAGACGCCATAACACAATCAATCGGCGGAAAATAATATCCCATCTTGTTTCGCAAGTAATGAAGTAACCAAAACATTAGACAATGTGTCTCTCGACGTTGTATGTCTATATAATACAATAATATCAGTGTACTTCCGCAATGCGGTAACAACGTTTGCCAAGTCAATCCACGAGGTATAGATTTTTAGCAGGGAAAGACGAGTAAAAAACAGGTGAAAATGGAGCGCAATTATTATTAAAAGCAGGTGGAATATTCATGGCGGACTCTAGGGCTGATGTCATGGGTCGTTACAAAGGCGGAAAACGGGGTAGGTAGTGAAATAATCAATAACAATCTGACATATATATTGCAGAAAAAAAAAATGATGGCGCTGCGATCGTTTAAAAGGTTTTAAATGCCAACACAAAGATGGCTGTGAATAAGTTTCAAAAAGCGCAACGGTCCAAGTGCATGTTTAAATATTAAAAAAATTAGTAGAACTTTCCGAAATGAGATAAATCAAAAACATATTCTAAAACAATTATGTTTTTTTCATTATTATTAATAACTTTGCAAGGAATATAAATACATATAAAGGAAAGGCGATTTTTTTTTGTATTTCTTAAATGTAAAAAAAATAATTATTTATTATAATATGTCATGTTAGATCAAAATAAAACTAAATTTAATTCATCATTTTTTCGTTACCATGGCAACACAAAGCTGCTCAAATTGATTTGACTTTTTATTTTTGTTTGACAATTTGATGTAAACATACATCAACCATCAAGAAGAAAAACGACAGATATTTTGATCCGTGAATTTGATTTAGTTTTATTTTAAGTTAACAAAATATTACAATAAATGGAAATGTAGACACATGCATTTTTAGAAACACAACAAAATGACTTTCTATGTAAGTAATTAAGAATTAATATCTTCCTTGCGAAGCGTCAAAAAACAAACATAAAATTGTCTTGTTTAGAAACATCTCCTTTCGGAAAGTACTACTAATTTCTAAACTTAATTAAAGTCAACAATATGCAAAGGACCATTGCGTTTTTTTAAACTTGCATTCATTTTCCTTTAAGCCATCTTACAATGTTGCCATAAAACTTTTTGAACGATTGCAGCGCCCTCAATTTTTGTCTACAATGTTTTGGCGACCTGTAACTACCTCTACTTCGATGCAATATTATTATTAGGTCGTAGGTAACATAACACATACTTTTGAATGAAGATTGACTGGACAATGTACATAATACGAGATTTTAGTAGATCAGAGCCAAATCCAATGGTACAAAATAGTACCCACGTAAATACACACAGTGCACAGTGACACATCGTTGAAATTTAAGTTTTTTTAAATTATTTTTTAACATTAAATCCACACAGGAGGCTCTGAGGAAAATAGTTTCCCTCAGGGCCTATGTCATCTTTGGGGATACTGTGTGGAGGGTCTTTTTGAGGAGATGAAGGAGTGAACATGGATCAGATGCCGGCAAATCGTATCCAACATGTGACGCAATGCGACGACAGGCGTGTTCGAGTGGTAGGCTCTTGACTCGCAATCCGAAGGTCGCGGGATCAAATCCCGGCGTGTGCAAATAAATTTTATTTGATTTATTTGTGTTATTTCACAATTAATTCATTAAAAATAATATATATAGTCGAACAGATACCAAATGCACTCCCAAAATTTCGAACGTACAGTAAAAATTTCGAAAAACCCAAACTTGAAAGGCACTCTACCATTATATTTTAATTTATTATTATTTACTTATTCTGGATTATAAAAACCATATTTCAGACGATACCCAATAATTCTCTCATCCATCAGAGACACTTTTCAAGAAGCTCGCAGTACTAGACATTCGTCAACTGTATTTGAAAGTAGCTCTCATACATATATGGAAAAATGGACTGATAAATTCCACACAAAAAGATATACACACACGCTACTCAACACATGGAAAATGCAAAATACCAAAAACAAAAACCACATTTTCACAGAGACAATACTCATACATCGCACTTAAAGTATTCAACGCATTAAATAACGACATCAAAAGATCTGATACAATTACTCATTTTGCATGCGGTGTCCAACAATGGATATCCGGAAAGGGGCAAATTTTCTTTAAGGATTTTCTTCAAACATTTAAATTGCCGTAAAATAAAAAAATATTTTTATTTAATTTTTTTACATTAAATACTTTTTACCATCTTCTTTTCCATTCATGACCTTAAACTGTTTGGTACCACTGATATGTCCGATGTACTCTACCGCCTTATTTGCATTCTGCCTTATTTGTATTCTGCTGAGACAAAAATTGTTAAAATAAGAATTCACCGCAGTATAAATAGGTTAATTATGATACGATACGATTGTACCACCCCAGCCAGGAGCACTCCTGTCCCGGTGTGACCGGTACACCAGGGGGCACTGTTTGTTAGGACTGGAACACGTGCTCTGAGGATAGGAAGGAGGTTGGAGTTTAATCGACCGGTATACATGGCAACCTAGAGCCAATATTGGAATATAGGATGGGCAGGAGTAAAGGAAATGATTGATATATATATATAAATATCGTTTCTCGCCTTTCCTCTTCTTAATTATTCTTGTCTCTTGTCTCTTCTTGGCTCTTCCTGCTTCTTCTTGGATCTTCTCGTCTCTTCTTGAATTTTCTCGTATTTTCTCGCCTCTTCTTGGCTCTTCACGTCTCTTCGTGGCTTTCTTGTCTCTTCTCGCCTTTCCTTGCTCTTATCGTCTCTTTTAGCCTCATCTTGATTCTCCTCCTCTTTTCGCATCTATTCTTGGCACTTCTGATACTTCATCACTCTTATTGTCTCTTTTTGCTTCTTCTATGATGTTTCTGTCTCTTCTTGTCTCTGCTTATCTCTTCTTGAATGTTCTCGTCTCTTCTTGTCTCTTCTTCACTCTTCTTAACTCACCTTCATTATAGTTGCATCCTCTTTCAAATGCCCACACATTGCTGGCTTGTTTCGGTTCTTCCTGGATGTTTTTGTATCTTATTGTGCCTTCTTGTTTCTTCTAGACTTTTATTGTCTCTTCTTGTATCTTCGTATCTCTTCTCGCTCCTTCTCGGCTCTTCTTGGTGTTTCTTGCATCAACTCTCTTCTCGTTTCTTCTCGGCGTTTCTTGCAACTTCTTGTGTAGTTTAATCGGCCGGTAAATTGGAATTTTTTCTAAATTCTGTCACTTTCGTGGCTCTCCTGAACTTTTCTTGCCCATTTTTGTCCTCTTTTTGACTCTTATTGGCTGTTTTTCGGCTGTTTCAGTCTATCTTAGTATCTGCGTACATCATCTTGCTTCTACTAGCCACTTCTTGGTTCTTCTGGCTTCAACATGGTTTTTATTGCGTCATTTCGATTCTTCTTGGCTTTTCTTGGCTATGCTCGTATCTCGTTGGTTCTTCTTGTCTCTGCAGGCGTCTTCTTGTATCATCTTGACTTTTCTTGCATTGTGGTGACATTTCTTGTCTCTTCTTGTATCCCCTTGCTTCTTCTAGCCTCTTCCTGATTTTTCTTGGTTTTTCTTACTCGCCTTGCCTATTTTTGTTTCATCTTGGCTCTTCTTGTTTCTTCTTGCTTCTTCTACCTTTTTCTTGAAAATTTTAATCAGATAATCAAAAATACAACAAATGTCTCCTTCGAAGTGTAGTAATCGACTGAATTTTCATCCGCAGTATAAATAGGTTAATTACATGAATTTATTTGTACAAAAATTAGTGTAAAAATTAAAATCCTTTTAGTTATTATCTACTTTAGGGAAATCTACAGATTACAATTAGATTAATTTATACATGTATAATTTACCAAACTGTGAAACCATTTATAGTTGTCCTCATCATACCATTATATTGTGCCTAAAAAATAGTAATCTTGCAACTAAAAAATATTACATTATTATAACAGGAGGGAAGTAGTACAAAATATGTCAATATATTTATGCAGTTTTGTACTCATTTAATACATTTCTAATGCACTCTTGACAGAGTTTTTATATTTATTTTCGTCACAAACATTACACTAACGTCTGATTGTTATTGCACTAAATTATGTAAAATCGACCACCATAACACGGGCATCAGCCTAGCATGGCGGTCGAATAATCATCTAATAATGTAACCCTATTTTGTGAGTAATGAATAAAGAAAAATTCAAAAAAAAAATTATATACTGCGAAACAAAATTTAGAAATTCCAATGGCGGTTATTCCCGTGAATTGGCGACTAAATCCTTTGGAAAATCTATTGTTTTTTTTAATATCATACTACTACAAAAACAAACAATTAATGATTCTATATTTAATTATAAGTAGTGTATTGACTTCATAAGACCAAAAACCAGTCCATTACTTTATTTTCGATAAAATCTACTTTATTGATGTCATTTTGACTCCGTTTATTTAATAGATGTGATTGTAATTACATATTGTGTGATCTAATATCAGTGCTTTCAGCAGATAATACATATATAAAATGGTGGATGTAAATAAACGATACGAATTGCAGGCAGGTGAAAAACGATCCTTTATAATGTTATCAAGTTTTTCCAAAAGATCCGTGGCAATCCAGAATACATCAAAACATTGAACTTCAAACAAGTACGTTTATTGGCAGCAGAGGCTTGCGGCCTCAACCTGTCGAATATTCGAAGAGTGTCGTCAGAAGCTTCTCATTTTCCGTACGCAGAAGTAAAAATGTTCAATCAGCCTCGTAAAAACTACAAAAAACCTAAAACGGTAACGGGATTGAAAGATTTAAAAAAGGATGTTGTGCGTCGCAGTGTGATGGATTTTTATGATAATAGCCAATATCCCACTCTTGCAAATCTTAACAAGGTTCTGGTGGATAAAATATTTTTTTCTGGATCTCATGAGTCATTGCGATGTATTTTGAATGATATTGGTTTTAAATTCAAAATACGCGAAGATGGAAGAAAGTATTTAATGGGAAGATTAGACATTGCTACAGCTCGTGTAGACATTTTGAGAAAAATGAATCAAATAAGATCACCCAGCGACGGATGGCAAATAGTCTATTTGGACGAGACTTGGGTGAATCAAAATCACTCGATTACACACATGTGGCAAAATAGTGAGGGCAATGGGGGTTTAAAAGTGCCAGTTGGAAAAGGAAGCCGGCTGATCATTTTGCATTGTGGTTCAGCAAAAACGGGTTTTATCACGGGGAGTAAATTAATATTCCGTACGCAAAAGGTTATGTCGAATACAGATTACCATTCTGAGATGAATTCCAAAGTCTTCAAAAATTGGTTTGAAAATCAGTTTGTGACATTCCTCGAAGAACCCTCTGTAATAGTAAAGTAAAATATATATATTTTTTAATTACAAATAAAAATTTACCGATGTAACATGTATATTGTATTGTAAAAAGTATGTTGTTTTATGTTGATGTGCACATTTAGGTTTTTTTTGTCTTTGAAAAAATAAATTTGAAAAACCCAGCCGGGGGTAAAAATCAACATTATTTAAATTTAAATGTCTCATAAATTAATTACCGCTTTATTAATTAGCATCAGATAAAGCCTGTCTAAGAATTTTCTTGATTCTGAAATAGGTATGTACGTAATATGAGTTACCGGACACCTTGTAGGTATTTTTAAATACATACGCATTTTGATTCAATCCTTATTCAGACTTAAATTCAGTCCCAAAGATAATAAAAACATTTTGTTTAATAAAATTATTTTTAAGTCGTGAACCTTCTCGTGTTGCTTTACCTGTACTTTTTTATTACTGACTTTGGACTTTGACCGTTCATTTAGTTTCTGTTTGACTATAGTATATTTGCGGCACGTTCCAGAGTGGAAGATACTCTTAGTATCGCCCTGGTGTAAGACCAATATTCAGAATTGAAACGTTGCTTGAAATGGCTTTAGCCGTGTTTGGTGACCAAATCCGAATAGTCAGGTACTTCTCCACCTTCATATTCCCCATCTCGTTCCCCTCCCCACTGCCTTGCCTTCAACCTCACAACATACCCTAATTGGGGATGCCATAGTCTCACTGGCTCCAGACGGGAGCAGCTGGGAATCTTGTGAGGTATTTTTATAAAAAAAACTGCAGCAATTTATCGGTAAAAAAATATGTTTTGTATTACTAAATTTCGTTAGTTTAATGGTATTTTCCAGTAATGTACAGCGCCCCTGAGGTACATAATATAATATCACGCTGATAGTAAATTATTTATTAATTATTACCCCTTTTCTGAATAGAATGAAAATTGAAAACAAGGATTAGGTACATACAGTAAAATCCTTAGATCTACGTCAATAATTATAGCATGGAAACAATATTGTTTAAAATGACAAAATAAATTAACTGTCGAAGGGTACGTCTCTCGACTAGGTATTCGGAGGTGGCGGGTCCAAATCCCGGCGTTCGCAATTTTTATTTTATTAATTTGTGTTATTTCACAATGTAATCATTTAAAAAATATTGAAGATCCTCCCAGTATTGCCCTGGTGTAAAACCACTATTCATAATTGAAACGTCGTTTGAAATGGCTTTAACCGTGTTTGGTGACTAGATCTAATTATTTGACTTCATTATCTTCCCTTCCCCACTACCTTCACCTCGAAAAATACCCCAATTGGGGATGCCATAGCCTCACTGGCTCCAGATGGTTGGAAGCAGTTCGGACTCTTGTGCGGTATTCACAATAAAAAAAGTAATTAATGATAAATAAAACATATATTTAAATACACTTACCAGATGTGCAAAGCGCCACGAAATGTTCCTCGCCCAACGGACAAGGGGAGATTCCTTCCCACCATATCCTGAAACCGCACTGTTGCCCGTGTGACCATTTCAGGCATGGCCTTCCTCCTTCTCCCGATTCATCCAAAACATCACTTTCCTTCTTACACCCTTCATTTTCCACTGCACTTTTGATCGTCTGGCCATCTTCTTTACTTTTGCTACAATCAGCTGTTTCATCAATACCTTTTTCGCTATCGCCTTGGTTTCTATCGTCAACTTTTTCCTCTTCATACTTTTTAATATCTCGATCTTCTTTAATAGCTTCTTCTCCGGCTGACGAGCTTGCGCAATCGTTGTTGCCAATGATATCTGTTTCTATCTTTTTCAGATTCTCGGCGTCTTCAGACGAGCGAGCAACACCGTCAGTTACGTTTTCTGCGGCGGAGTCGGTGCTCATTTTTTGTGTTTTATTTGAAATTATAAATTACTTATGAAACTGCATGTTTGAGTGGTTGCATAAGCTGCATCGTGAGATTCTGCACGTAACAACAACAAAAAATATTACTCTCGATGGAGAGAAAATTGCTACAATATATAACTAACACTTCGATTGCAAAGAAACAAAACTCTTTTTTTAGAATACACAGGCAGGTACAATTATATTAAATAAAAATTTTATTTTAGAGATCACAAAAATACAACACGTATCTAGAGAGCCAAGAGATGATTAAATTAAAACAAAAAAACTTTGCACACGTAATTTTGCAGAGGCGTCTTTGAAAAACTATTGAATTATGTTTACATCAATAATTACACGAACATTGCGGCACTAATTTACGAGTTTTTTTACGATTAATAACGCCCGCCGAGCTGGCGTCAAAACACGAAACTTTTCACGTATCTTATAACACGAAACCGAACTTTGACACGTGAGCATTCCTTGGAAATACTAGTTTCACATTTTCCCCGCGTTCCGGCGTGGGGGACCTACTGGCCTATATTATGATTATAACGGAAAACTGGGGAGGCGGTTTAGTTTGTATTTTTCCCGGCGCCTCGGTACATGCCATGGTAGATGCGCCACTGGGTCGTTGTCATGACGACGGCGGGCGCCGGTCAGGCGCCAATTCGAGACGCCACTACGTCGAACAAGCACTGAAAGAAAATAGAAAAGTCATACAAACACTGCTGACGCTGAGTGGGATCTGCCTAGGAACTAGGAACTTACGTAACCGTTTCATCCCGAAAGGAAAGTTTTGGGGTAGGCAAACTTCGTAGGCCTGCGCGTTGCCGGCTGCAGGGGCCGGGGGAATTTAAGCTTACGGTACTCCGGTGCTGTATATTTCTTCCACCCACTTACTAATAAGCATGTTTTAAATTTTACACAACTGACAAACAACCATTCAACGCATCTTATATATTAATATATCAGTTCACTCGGCAAGTTATCAGCAAGAACAATACTTATGAGATATAGATTTTCAAAAGCAATTAAAGAGTTAAAGGAGCTAAATTGGCAAACGGTGAAAAGATGATGACATCAAAAGCAAATAATATCGATCACGGAAATTTAAAATGCTGTCAAGGAAAAACTATTGTTTTTTTTTTTCAAAAAATCATATCTCCTGTTTTTGTAGAACTGTAATTATGATTTTTTATTATTAAATAACATTGAATAGATCTTTCGGAATTTAACCATTTTTGGTAAATTTCTTACAGTAACAGTTTTTAATTTTTCAGAAAAAAATCCCTTGTAGCGCACGCCGTAAAAGACGCACTTATGTTCTTAGAAATATTTCAGATAACACTTCAAATTTCAGCTATCGATATTTATGCATAAAACAACCTGTTGATACTTTTCAAACAAAAATATATACAACAATGACATTCACAGATATAACACAAGGATGTGCAACGAAATCAGACCACCAAAAAAAGACAAAGCCAATATGCAAAACAATCTATTCTACAAAGTGGCCATCCATAAGCGCGCTGCAGAAATAGCTCCAATTTTGACGAAGCTTTTTAAAATGTCATTGAAGTCTGGTTATATTATATTATAAACACGTTTTTTTCAGTTTTTAGTATTAGCGCGTTCTCTCTAACATTAGTATTTACATATCTCTCCATCTTATTCTTTTTAAACGGGTACACCGCGCCTTAAGTAGGTTACGTTAGGTTAGGTTATTTTATATTAAAAAAAAAAACATGGCTTTTAATGACTTTTCAAAGGGATGTTGAGTTAACTTGATTCTGAGTTGGTATGGCACCGTTAAATCAGCTAACAGCATCCGGCAAGGAAGAGTTAATCGCCGTATGGAAAAGAGCAGGGGGAGATTTTAAAACATTAATTTATGCAATGCAATTTTAATGACCCTTTATGAAAACGAATATATTTTATTTTATTAACGTATTTCTGGACATATGAGTTTAAATTAGAAGAAATAAACAATAAGAAATTGGGATATTTTGAGTGTTGAATTTAATAAAATGTACTTGCAAACGACTTGACGACCTCCGTAGTCCAGTGGCTAAGACTCTTGACTCACAATACGGAGGTCGCGGGTTCGAACCCGGCGTGCGCAAATAAATTTTATTTGATTAATTTGTGTTATTTCACAATTAATTCATTTAAAATAATATATAGTATATTTGCGGCACGTTCCAGAGTGGAAGATACTATCAGAATCGCCCTGGTGTAAGACCACCATTCAGAATTGAAACGTTGCTTGAAAATGGCTTTAGCCGTGTTTGGTACCAGATCTGAATAGCCAGGTACTTCCCAACCTTCCTCTTCCCCACCTCCTTCCCCTCCCCACTACCTTTCAGCCTCACAACATACCCCAATTGGGGATGACATAGTCTCACTGGCTCCAGACGGGAGCAGTTGAGATTCTTGTCCGGTATTCACTGTAAAAAAAAAAAAAAAATTAATGAGTTTTTTTAATTGTTTTTTTGCTTAAGAGGAAACCGGGTCCATCCATACATTTTTTTTACATTAACTCCACACAGGAGGCCCAACGAAAATAATTTCCCTCAGGGCCTATGTCACTGAGACGCTGCGTGGAGTACAAACATATTCCCCAATTTCCTCTCTGGATTTTGACACTATTGCAATATAAATATCGACCACTAGCGTGTCGGTATGTTTTGATTTTTTTGATAAGTTACTTTTTATAAGAGTTAGGACCCTTCAAAAATCGTTAAAATAGCCTGGATTGAACGCCATCAACAGACGTTCAGTGTACAAACTAGAAACTAGATAATGTATTTTATAAAAAAGCAAAACGTACAGACATAGAATATTTTCTTCTAATACAGTTAAGTATAATAATCTTAAAAATCGGTCTAGTTTTGGGTGAGAAAAATAGCAAATACAAAACCTAGGGATTTAGTGGAAGTAAAATGGAAATAGAGTAAAAAAAATAATTAAATTAATTAACAGTACAACAAACATAAAACAATAGCATAAAGCAATAACTACAAAAATGACAACTTTTTTTAACTTTACTATTATTCTAAAAAAAGTACTTAGTACTATGTGAAAATACAATATATTAGAAAGGTTCATTGAAGTTATAAGACAAAAAGCAAGTAAACGACATATTAACAAATTTTATGGTATGATCTAACTGAACCTAAGCATTGTTGTCCCATGAAGTTGAACAATTCTGTGATGGCATGCCATGCTTTAAATTTTGGATAATTGCAAGATCATTCAAAAATCATATTAGTTTAACATTCCTGCGAGTACATGATAAAAAGCACCAATGAACCTAAATAAAGACAGTCGTATCCATAAACTTAAAATATTTCACCTTCACATTCAATGCCCGCGACAATGTTAATAACTAACATGTAAAAATGTAAAAAAAAACATGTAGAAAAAAAATAAATAAAAAAAAACCCACCTATTTGTAAGAATTTGTAAAGGTCATTTCATGAACATTCTCCAGCCCTAAAGAGTCCCAAAGTCTCCAGTCTTTTAAAATAAATAACAACTATACTTTTGCTACTAATCTTTTCATAAATGTAATACTAATAGTGATGAGGGTAGCAAATGTAAAATCGTGCAGTGCCCAGTGTTTTAAATATAATGACCTCCGCGTGCAAAGCCGTATCTTCTCTAAGCATAAACTTTCTAATTAAAGTGTGTTTATCGGAAGTGACCTGCAGGTAAGTATGTTTCTCTATCCATTTGTAAATAGTAAAATTAGATAGAACCTAAGAATTCTTAATAAATTGTACAGCGCCCTTGAGGTGATTTTTTACAAAAACGGTGCTCTATAAATTATCCAATTATTATTAATATTATTAAAGCACTTCAAACAATAGAATCCATTCCTAGATATTTTAAACAAAGACAATATCCAAAAGAGAAAAAATAATTCAACATTCGCATAGATAAATAACTTTGGAACAAAAATTTAAAAATTCAACTTGTTAAAAAAAAGTTGTCTCTATGCACCCTCATACACCATAAAAAATTGGCGCAATTGAAAAACATTTTGATCTTTTACAGGAATTTATAATTTAAAGTTTATAATTTTCTGAAAAGAATTTTTTTTTTCATATTTCATTGAATTAGGTACCCTACCTAAGAGAGATACTTAATCGCATTTTTTAAAAATTTAATAATTTTCACAAGAAACAACACGTCCATCTGTGAAAATGTCACACTCATTGGAATTAGGACAGTGCCTATGGTAGTTTTACCATACAAAGCAAGAACATGATGCTAAAATGGAGCATTATGAGTATTAAGTTTTAATTAGGCACATATTAAATTTGAAATTATGGAATAATTCAACTTTAATTTTAATAAAAATAATCATTTTATTAGGTAGGGAGCCAGCAAAATTAATCGTAAAAGAATGAACTACTCGGCCACATTTATAATCCTATATTGTATTTAAAACAGTGATAACGAATAATAATTGGCCAGTACAAGTATCATTCCATAGCCTAAGGTGTCAATAAGTTAATTTTAGAGAAAATTCTATGCATTGCGCGATTTTTTTAATTTCCAATACAGCGTACCGCGGTTTAAATCCATAAAACAGATTTCTCAGCATAAGAAATCATAGAGAAATAGACGTTCAAATTACATTTTGATTCGATACAGGTACCCAGTAAATTGCCAATAAAAAAAATAGTTAAAATGTTAAATGCAGCAACAAATATTTATTGTAATGGATTTACTGTTTATTAATTTAAGTTTAAAGACTAGTAGGTGTTTGAATCATGTAAACAAATACAGTAACCACAGTGTATTTAATATATTTTAGAAACCTTTGTTACACACCTGTATTTAAAATTTATATTTGGACAGCATTCCATCTTTTTTGCTTAACCCTTTGCAATAAGAATAGTGGTAGATGTTATAAAAGTTAATAATAACTTATAATTCATACCCTTGCAAATTGAACAAACAATGATAATCCTAACACTTTTAATATTTGCTTTGGCAAAATGTTAAATAAAATATACTTTTGTAAAACAGCGGTAGGTTTTTTTTTTGTAAAACGAATAGGAGAAAAAGCAAGTAAAAGACGAATAGGAGAAAAAAAGTAGAATTAGAGTTGGAATGGGTAAGAGGTGATTAGCTAGACAAAATAAAAATGAAAAGGTCAAGAATCTTCATCATTTCTGGTTCTTCCTAACATAATTTTGAACAGTTTATACTGCAAATCTCAAGCATATCAATTTATTGTAATATTAGAATATTATCCACAGTTATTTGGCAGGTTTTAACTCGCACTTTAAAAGGCTAAAAATTTCAGAATTATTTTATATTCTTTGAATGCACCTGTTCGTGGACACTTTTTGTTAGAGTTCAATATTGTCAGTACAAACAAAAATATGTTAATATTGGTTAATGCTCGCGAAGTATATGAACATGCATCCAAATTATATGGCCTAAAAGCATTATGTATATTATTTTCGATATGATTAGAAGCAAAAACTGATATAATATATTATATTCCTTAGTAAACATAACACAATACCTGCTGATTTTCGAAGGTAAATCGACACTTCATAAATTATAAAACGTAGCTAATGCGATAAAAGTTTATTCAAAATGCTAAAATCTTTATTCACAAAACTGGTACGCGGCAGACGGACGAAATTTAGATTTTTTGACGTTTCCACAAGAAAATGTACACATCGATACAATGACAGATGTATGCATAAATATACTAACCCCGATGTATGCGATCGCGATTAATTTATGGCTGCTAAAAGCCTCCATCTTCACTGGGTAGGCACGTTATTTATTATTTATCAACATGTGCCATTCAAAAATAGTTTCTAAAACCACTTTTTGAATAATATTTTTCACTATTTTTGCTTGCATTGAGTTTAAATTCATTGTAGTCGTACCTGACAAGCAGACAAGACCTACTTTCAAAATATTTTTATCTTTGCAAAAATTTTTTTTTTCTATGACTATATTATTTGAATAAATACAAATAAATGTCAACAGAAAGGGCGGGCGAATAACAACGATCGACTTTATTTTGTTTAAAAATGAGCTCTTTTACTAGTTTTTCTATGCCAGGAACTGAGGAGGGAGAGCGGAAAACCAGAAATTACTACACTGAAATGAATGAGGTATGTGAAATTAATATGCGAGCCTTTAAAATGTTGTGATCCAAATTGACGCTTGAGTGACTTATAATTCTAACTTTGTTTTTCAGCGTCTAAAAATCATCAGCGATCGAGTGCAGAGCATTGAAGAAAATTTTATAAAATTATCTGAGTCTTCAACACATATGAATACGATTCTACCTCCTTTGTTGGTATTTTTGAAGACAAATCTTATACTTGAAAATTCTAAATAAATTTCTTAAAAAAATAGTGTTTTCTAAGTTTGCCCATTTATTTTTTGTATGCAAGTTTTTTAATTGGTATTCCCCATCTATGCGATTTTTTACTCAAGCTTATTGAATATTTTTATTACTTTCTGAGAAATGTATTTTTGATAAGGCTGAGTGTACGAACAGACTTATTTTGCTTGTGAATTTAGACTATAGCATCTCCCACACGCACACTCCGGAGCGACCGAGTCCCGCGCCACTTCAGGTCGCCGCGCAGAAAAGTCTCATAGTGAACTGCGCTGTAAACCTATCGGTCTTTACTTTTCTGCGCGGCGGCCTGAAGTGGTGCGGGACTCAGTCGCTCCGAAGTGTGCGTGTGGGAGACGCTTATGTAGTAAAGTTGGGTAATGGGTGGACTTTGCCATTTTTGATAATACTGTTTTATGAACAATGTAGCGATGAATTTTTTATGAACTAACGACAGAATTGAGTTAGTTCTTTTTTATAAGCCATATTCATGATTCCCGGTAAACCTTACCAAGGCTCAATTGAACGGTGACTCTGAAACTAACATGTTTTTTTTTTAAAATAAGGAACTTTTTTTTATGAATACCGCACAGCAGTCCAAACTGCTCCCTTCTGGAGCCAGTGAGACTATGGCATCCCCAATTGGGGTATGTTGTGAGGCCGAAGGTAGTGGGGTGGGGAAGGAAATAGGGAAGCGGAGGGTGGGGAAGTACCCTGCTATTCAGATCTCTTCACCGAACACGGCTCAAGCCATTTCAAGCAATGTTTCAATTCTGAATGGTGGTCTACATTCCATACCTTAATTTTATGCTTTCCAATGTAAATTATTCTCATGGCTTACATACCTACTCCCTATTGTTTAATATTTATTTATTATTGCAAGTTGCATTTCAAAAAAAAAAATATATACCATTTAGGAGATATTTTAGAAAAATAGCATCCTTGAAATTACCAATAAGTATTTATTATTCTTACATATTCAGAGACATGAACGACGTCTAACAGTCTGACATCTGGACGTAGACATCCGACGACTTGGGCATAGCTACCAGAACCTACTAACTACCTAGCATCTTATTTTTCTCGTGATACGGTGTACGATAATACTCGACTCGAGTTGTCTGAAAATATTCAGTACCGTGACTCCTGCTCTTACTAAAATGAGTCAAGACCCATCACTCGAACAGTAGACTTCGCATAGTGTTTATTATTCTGACCCCAACAGTCACAATGCTCATGCGCTCTGAAGGAATAAAAAGGTACATCAAACATGGTTACCATCTCATCAGGATTAACCAGACACGGAATACAGAAACAAATATAAAAAGTGCTAAAAATAAGTCAAAATAGGACTTTCTTACGATCAGTACCCCTGAAATAGCCTTTTTAAATTTTGCTTTGTTTTTACCACTATAATTGATTATAAAAAACCGACATGTTTCGTAAGCCAATCAATTATAGTGGTAAAAACAAAGTAATTTATTAATTTATAATCAATTATAGTGGTAAAAACAAAGTAATTTATAATCAATTATAGTGGTAAAAACAAAGTAATTTATTAATTTATAATCAATTATAGTGGTAAAAACAAAGTAATTTATTAATTTATAATCAATTATAGTGGTAAAAACAAAGTAATTTATTAATTTATAATCAATTATAGTGGTAAAAACAAAGTAATTTATTAATTTGAAAAAAAAGTGAGTTTCAATAACATTAAAAAAAATCATATTCTTCAATTAATATTTTTTATTTGATTTATGTGTAAAAGAATGTTGTGATTGTACCTAAACACTATTAAAATTAAAATACTCAATTAATGAGGTCCTTCCTTTACAATGTAAGTGTTGATTATTGACAAATATTTGTTCCAAGAAGTAGTTAATATATTTTGTTAATTTTTGTTTGTTTTATAGAGCTAGAGCCCACTATGAAGTTTGGATCACGGTGGCCTTGAAAGATAGCAGGTAGCAAAGGTGTATAAAATTGCACCTCAATTTCAAGAGCATTTTGCTCGCACTTTTACAAGGTAGTAGTCTGCTAGTGTCGACATTTTGCACTATTTCACTCCCACCCGCTTGCATGTATATATCGCACTCGCACCTACGGTAGACTTTTAATGTGTCTGACAAGGTGAAGGAACCTTCGAAACTGTCTGATAACTGAGAAAACATGTGTTGATAGTTCAGCTTTTATACTAAACTTTAACGTTTCAAAGCCACGGTGATCCAAACTTCATAGTCGGGGATGTCTTTACCTGTTTCAGGGACATACACAGAGAAACTTTCAGGTTTTATAAAATAATGAAGGTCTGATCGTCACGGGTTCTTGGACTATTGTAGAAGTTTACAAAAAAAAAAAAATTTTTTCACAAATTTCAATTATTGTTTGTACACAATAGATTTTTGACATGTCTAAAAAAGTTTCGGTTTCGGCCAAAACTGAGACAGATACCGAAGATTCGGTTTCAGTCGGACACTAATTGTTACATCAAATTGTGTTACTTATAGTGCGTACATCTTAAAAAATGTCACTTATTTGTGAATATTATGAAATTACTAGTGAAGACAATAAATATTTATGTGTTTTTGTTCATGATTTGGAATACTTCGAAACATTCGGCTGAATACCGAAAAGTTAAAAAAATAGCCAAATACTGAATAGCAGTGTGGGCCGCAACTGTATGGTGAAAAAAAAATTGTCTTCTTTCCTCGAGCGCTAGTGATAAAAAGTTGTCTTAGGTCTTTAATGTTAATAAACAATAAAAGGTTCCCCGAAGCGATCGAAAAATGTAAAAAATATTTTTTTTGCGAATTATTCCCGAGAAGTAAAGTAATGAAAGAGTTACAACTACAAAATTCACAATAAAAATTTATTTACTATTAAAGCAGTTACAAGATTAAAAATTACAGTCATAATTATTACGAAGAATTAAATGTGATCAATTATTCCGGTTGAAAATCACGTTTTATTTCAATTTTTGGCATATTTTTCCTGAAGTTCATGGTTGTAGTAATAAAACCTTCCCTATTCTTCTTGACACTCACTTTCGAAGATGTTTTGGTCACAACCTTTACACAACGTTCTAAAGATTGTGTATGACAGGGGAACCTGTCAAAGTTGATGAAAATGGAGCTGACTTCGGAAGTTAGGTTAAGTTCTTCTAATTCTTCTTCCGTTACATCTTCCAAAATGGGAGGATACGTGATTGGGTTATCTTGCCAAGATATCATATCAAAGTAGGATTGTGCATCAAAATTCAATGCGGGTACTTTAAATGTTCGGTTTTCTGTCCGAAATAACTCTCTGGCTTTCAATAAACGCCTTATTCCAAGTTCTTTGATGGTAGGTGATTTATTGAATATCATTGACAAGATTAAATTTTCAGAATGAGCGAAGTAAGCGCTTCGCTGTAACACAGGATTAATTATTGCTTTTAGTTCGTCCGGAAGATAGCGTGAATATTTAATCATGCTAAAAATATACCTCGCACCTTTTTGCATGACCCATGTAGTCTTATATCAAACCACATAGGAACGTATGTCCTCATGATAAACGTGGCTAACATAACAACATTTTCTGATGACATTGCGCTTCCAATATATAGTCGTGGGGTTCGACTCGCTGTAGTAATCACTCCTGGGTTCTTCTGGAAATATTAGGATGACAACGTCCACTGAAAACTGCTTTGAAAGTATCAAGCAAGTATTTTTGATCGGTGCTTAAATCTTTATGTTGAATACTCAACATCAATTTGAAAAAAATATTGTACCGGTAAATTGTGGCAATTATGAAGAGTCGAACCTACGGGGCCAGAAACCCCACGAGGTCCAGTGGTTGTACCATCTGACTTCATGATCGAATGGCGTAGAAGCAGCTCGTTGCAATGAAAAAGGCAGATCAGCCACTGTACCGGTCCATTCAAGTATTTCTCAATTATTTAAATCAAACCACCAGTTGTTCCCGTATTAAAATTTGAGCCGTCACACTCAATTGCTCGTAAATATTAGAGTAAAATGTTTTGACCAGCGAAATATTCTATCATAGGTTTGGCTATGTTTACGGCAGTGCCTGACCTAGACATAACGTGCCTCAAGATGTAAGAGCCTGGCTCCATGATTACGTGTTCTTCAAGTACTGTGCTTTTATATTATTTGTCTTTTTTATATTAGCTAAGGTTTTGTCCTTTCGATCATCAAAAAATAATCCACTTACTTTATGCACTTAGCTTTGATGAGTACAGATCTGGTACGCAGACGTCGGCGAAGAAGTATATTTTTGTCTATTACTTTATTAGTATTATCCTGCGTGATTATTTTGAAATCATTTAAGACGCCAGAAGCGATTGCTGCTCCAGCTCGATCCGATATCCTGAACCTGTCACAGATCTTGGAGAGAACTGTAAAATACGGAGAATTGCTGGTTGTCGGAATGGCGGTGTTATTAGTCTTAAGTAGCTGACTTGATTATGCGACCGGAGAAGATGATTTTGAAATTAAGGTGGAAGATAATGATACGCAATGATAGACAATGATGCAAAGTGTCTACAAATTCTAAAGCTTTTTCTTCTCATACCTGTTCAATTAATTTGGTAAGATGTTTTCATTCTCTCTTAATAGGCTTTTCCAATTGTTTCATAGTTGGTATATTAACACCGCCGATGAAGATTTTTCTCTCACCTCTTTGGTATTCCAAAAACTCTTTTTGTTAAGGGAAACTTTAATTTATTGTCTATAAATTGCATTTATTGTCTTTATATTTACAATAACAAATATCAAATAGGAGGGAGCTTGTGATTTTAAATGGAGACTCGTCTTTCCAAAGAAACTGTATCATTTTAAATGGAGACTCGTCTTTCCAAAGAAACTGTATCTCTGATCAAGTTTATGCACTTATGTTGATATGCCTTAATAATTTTTGTAATTCTTTCTTTCAAAATGGTTGGCAAAGAAGCTTTTTCCCATATTTTCAAAATACTTTTAGTTACGTACACAACAATATCATGAAACGGAGGGTCCTTGGTCGACTAAGGAACGGCCAATATGGCGCGCTGATCAAGCTAGGGCGGGTTTGGGGACTGTGGGCGGACGTGCTTTAGTGCCATATTACTACAAAAATATTAAATGGTAGTTATATATACTGAAGCTATAGACTTTATCTAGCAAGATCTCATAAATGAACATCTTCAAACTATTTCAGAATATTTTTTGCAAAGGCTGAAAAAATGGTAATATATCGATATTTTCTCGAACTTCAAAGGACCCGCGGAGCCTTAGGATATTTTTTGATTTTTTTAAAACTAAATTATTTTGACGTTTTAGATACAAAGACAACTTTTTATTACTAGCGCCAAAATGAATTCGGAAGAAAACAAATCGGCCCGAATATTCATGGCATCTCTAGAAATAATATTTTATCCTTTACAGCATTTCAAATCTCCGTGATCGATATAAATTAATTAAAGTTAAAGAATTGTATATCGAGAGGGTCGCCTTATCATCTGCATGCATCACTCATTTAGTGGAGAGCCGAGCCACCCGGATGCAGCCACGACAATGATGTTGGTTGACTTCCGTGTCCTGCCCCAGAAGTTGACTAGTCAATGGCGAATGAGTGCACCCTCCCTACAGCGAACATCGTGAAGGCACTGCGGAACCTTGCCTGTATGAATTACTGTAGTAAACCCTCAGCTCGTCCCATTGCGCTGCTAGATATGAAAAATCTGTGTCCGTTGAGCGCAGGCGTATCCATATGGTAATCTGCCATGCGATTCTGTATCTTTTGTGGAAATGGAATAGATTCCATGCGTAATCGCCTGTCACATTTGTGTGATTGTCTATTGGTGTGTTTCCATGCTTGCCAAGGCTCGGCAAGCCTCCACAAGCTCCAAGCGTCCACAAATCTCGCTTGGCATTTGGAAGCCGTTTACACGCTTGTGACTGCGTCAGTACGCTACCAACACCCAAGCGTGGCGGACGCCGAACTTGTGTCGGCTATTGCGTTTGGTTTAACATACTTTTATTTGAAATACAAGCAAAGTACATATAAAAAAAAACAATATAATATTGTCTTGTATTACTTTTTAGGTAAATCCAATAAATTAAAATAGTGCATTCAAATTATGTACTTATACATTTTAATAAGTCAGGCACGCCTCTTACATATTGTTGGTGCCTAGCATTGCTCATTTACCTTTATTTTTTCCAACTTTTAATTTCTACCTACCAATCCTACCCACCTACCCACAAATCATACCTACCCATGCCGACCAGACAGTTTAGTTACAAATTATCCACTGTTCTGTCAACACATATGTTGAATACGGAGCTCTTGTACCGAACATTTTAAAGTGAAACTCATAAGTGAATGTTTTGTGTGGAAATATTACAGCCGTGCTGTGTGCAAAATATTACTATAATAAATGTTTTGTGAAAACTCAAAAAGAAGAACCAGCGGATCAAAATTAGATAAGCGAAGGGAGAAAATCTGCGGGTAAGTCGGCAATCCCCAAATTTTTCCTTCCCTTCCGCTTTGCGGGTACATGTTGAAACCCCAACACATATGTCTCGTAATGTTAATTATCGATATACCGCATGGAGCAAAAACGACGTGCATTCGCCGTCAGTTTGGAAATTACACTGAGCGTTTGCCGAAGCTTGCTGCTGGATCCGACCCCGACTGGATCGGCGGCAAGCTCTCACAAGCCAAGACAAATGACCTGTTTCCACGTTGGCGTTTGTGGAGGCTTGGCAAGCATGGAAATGGGGCTTATGACTTGCAATTGCTTTTTCTCCACAAAAGATTCAGAATCGCTCTTCTGACATCAATACAATTTGTTCATGAGATTTTTACCCTTGTCACACTACGGAGTTATTAGAATCTGATTCTCTGAATATGTTATAGAATGAAAAACATTAATATTTTAACTAAGTTTTGGAACCATGTCTGAGGATGTATGTCTTCCTAGCTATTGAAGCAAGGACATGGTAACTAAAAAGGGGGGGAGGAAATTAATTACAAATTAAAGCTTTAAAGTTACTGTAATTCTTTTAATTAAAAATATTAACAGTGGTCAGATTTATTTCAAAAACAAATACTTGATAAACTTAACCTATTCGAGTCAGTAGCCATCACACAAAAATCATTAAAAAAGTATAACTTCTAAAAATAAACAAAAAGTCTTTTCCATAAATATTGTTAAAAAATATATAACAATGCGGTTCAGTTTACATTTCATTTAAACTTAACTAATAAAATAAATATGTAAAGTATGTACATAAAAATGAATGTCTTAATTCCTAGTTATATTACAGTCTGAAGAACAGTCAACTAATGTGTCGAGAGAATTGTCGAAACAACAATCATTATCGTGTTAGGAAGTTGATAATGGTTTGAAAGACCGGCCATGGTCAGGATTGAAATACGTTGGACTTAAAAGGTTAAGATTTTTCAAACTATCAAAGGGGACAGAGTGAGCACTCTTGGACGAGTCGTATACAGAGCGAGGACTTGTTGAACAGTTGTAAGGAACTGTGTGAGGGAAGAATAAAGGCCGGCTGCTCGGAACACTGGCTCTGATGGTGGAAGTTTGAGATGGGAAACTTTGGAAAGCACTTGGATTCCCAGAGAAAGAACTATAAACACTTTTATCACAGAACATATCGGATTTTTTACAATAGTCACCAGCAATGGATTCTTCCCGCGACGGGGGAAAAGACCCCCCAGCTCGGTAGCCCGAAGTAAGAGACTCGAACCCGGAGCTTTGACTCGACGATCGACTAGTATCGTGAAGATTGTAAATTTGTCTGGGGCTATCCACTCCCCAGTAACCTCCCGCCACCCAAGACTGTTGTGTCCCGTTAGTGAACATACTCGGCGATAAAACCGGACGTCTCATGATAGGCGCTGGAGACGGCATGAACACATTACGCCCATCATACTTCTTAGTGCTAAACACAAATGATTTATCTCTGGACTTGTAGCTTTTATTTCCAAGATTTAAAGTGCTGATACTGTCATCGAGGTCGGAGTTGTGAGCGGTGACATTCTTTTGCCATAAGCTCATTCCGGATGTGGAATGGTTGCCAGATAAATATGGATTGTAATTTTTCAAAGTACTGGTATTAGTTTTGTCGTATTGCGAACTACAAAAGGAACTATTTAAAGAATTATTATGATATGGAAACTGGTGGGCTTCTGCCGAAAAGTACTTTGGGGGACTAGTGTCTTTAGATTTAAAATAGTCAGGAGTTGAGGTTCTCTCGTTTGAGATATCTACATCTGAATCATCACTGGTTAATTCGGCATCATTGTAGGAAGAGGAGAAAGAGGAGCTTGATAAGTTCTTCATTTTCTTTGAAACGACAGTGGACTTCTTTTTGGTGTCTTTCTTTTCTTCTTTTATCAATGGCGTATTCGCTATTAAGATAATTGCGCAGGACAGCTGTAAAAAGGAAAAATAAATATTAATACTAACAAAAAAATTTGAAATCTAGGGAAGGAAGGAATTATTTTGGTAGAAAGCAGTAACTTTGTGCTTTGACATACATATTAATTGAAATAAAACAATCACTTTGTTTGTAACCACGATTTTAATAATTTAATTTTTTCAATACCGACCGGCCCCAAAAAGAAGAAGATGGAGAGATACGAAATTACCATTGTTAGAGGAGAGCGCTAACATTTACAGCGCCAAAATCAATGCAAATACTGTGAAAATCTTTAATAAAACACGACTCGTTTAAAATAGAGCAAAAATCTCTTGGGGTGGTCTAAAACAGTATTTAATGACACACTGTGAATTTTTTCATACATAACTTGTAAAATAACGGAAACAGACTTGAAAATAAAAAAATTTGGAGCATACTTAGTGATTTTTTTCTATCGAGGGAATTTCATATAATTTGCGTTTCGGCGTGGGGAATGTATAGATATTATCTTCAAAAATAACATTTTTTTTTAAGAGCTTAAAAACTTCAAATGTTTAAGAGAGGTTTGCAAGAAATCGGTAGAAATTCGGAGAGCGGCCTCTCAAGGAGCCGCAACTCGAATTTCTACTGATTTCTTACATTATCTCCCTTAAACCTTTTGAAGTTTTTAAGCTCTTAAAAAAATATATGTTATTTTTGAAGATAATGTCTAGATGCTGCCCAAGCCGAAACGCAAATTATATGAAATTCCCTCGATAGGAAAAAATCGCAAAGTATGCTCCAAAAATTATTAAAGACAAGTCCGTTTCTATTATCTTATAAATTATATTTGTGAAAAAATTCACAATGTTTCTTTAAATGATACTTAAGATGCTACCCAAGAGATTTTTGCTCTATTTTAAACGAGTCGTGTTTTAATAAACATTTTCGCAACTTTCGCATCGATTTTGGCACTGTAAATGTTAGCGCTCTCCTCTAACATTCGTAATTTCGTATCTCTCCATCTTCTTCTTTTCGAGCCCGGTTGTGGAGCCTCAACACAAGAATCTTCAGGGTATAAAATTAAACTGAAGTAAAATTAAACTTTTAGTTTAATTTTACTTCTTTTTAGTTTAATAAACTTTTAGTTTAATTTTACTTCAGTTTGCTTGATACCCTGAACATGCTTGTGATCAGGGAATGCAAATCTCGCGAGATTGCTCGCGAGTTTATGAATATCAATACTGCGAGATCTCGCCAATTTCGAGATCTCGCGAGATTGGCAGTTTTGTGTGTTTTTTTTTTGCAAATAATCACAATATTTGAATAAATTAGGAAAAAATTATAAGTATTATAAGATAAACATTTTTTTTCACGAATATTTCAATGGACTTTTATGCATCAAACATTGTTTGACGTATTTACCTATATTTTTTTAATAAACTTCTAAGTAGTAAACTTTAACGTACGTATCTATCAAATAACAAATGAAAGAAACAACCAGTCTTCTCTTCTAATATCAAACAAAAATCTTTTTCAATAAAACAGTTCTTTTATAACAAACAAAACAACGAGAAGTAAAAAAAAAAAAAATTAAACTTATTATCTAAGTTGAGTTGACTATTAAACTGAGATATTATTATCAATTAAATTAAACTATATGTACTCAGTAGATCCATTAGATATACAGATTAATTTACAAAATATACCAATTAGTCAGACTATTAGAAATTACAGATTGCAACTCCGTCCGTGTCAGTCCGTGCTTCGAATAAGACGTTTTTATCCTCGAGTGCAATCTCGTTAAACTCGCGAGATCCGCCCTTTTTCATCCGAGATCAATCTCGCTAAAAAAGGCAGAGATCTCGCGAGAACGAGATTGCATTCCCTACTTGTGATAAGCGAAACCGGTCGGTATTGAAAAAATTAAATTATTAAAATCGTGGTTATAAACAAAGTGATTGTTTTATTTCAAAGGAAGGAACTACTGTTACATCAAGGGAGATATCTTACTTTAATTATTATTCTCTTTTTAATAATGAGAGCAATGCGAGTGCAGACTATTAGTTTTGGATCTAGTTTTTAATAAGTTTATTTACCTGGAATAAGTGTAGATATTTGTCTTCTTTACTTGAAATGTAGTAGGCAAAAGACCACACCACCACATTGATGAAATACCGCAGAGAAAGTCCAAGTTCCGAGAGGTACAGCAGTCCTTGCAACGCCAATCCCGTAGAAGTCAACCATCGAAGTGCCATTGCCAGAGAGATGTGTCCCAGTGGAGAATTGCTCACCACTTTCTTTAAACTCTCCGCATCGAGATAATCGGTTGGCATTAAACTTGAAATATATACGGATACAGTCACATTACTGAATTTATCTCTGAGATCATGAATTGAAGACATTATGTCTTCATTAAGGAGTGTGGTATTGCTAACAGCATTGCTCATATTTCTGAAATGCTGCTTGATCATGCGAACCATTTTCTTTGACAGAAATAATTCTGCATTCATAGCAATATCCACTAAAATACAAATTAGAAGTAAAATTGCCGATCCTCTCAGTATAAATTTAAGGCCGTTTTTGGCAGAGTTAAAAATGATCCAGTTCTGATTATTTTTTGATTTGGGCGGACATTTTTTCTTGACTAGGAAATGGCCCTTCTCTGACTGAAGCTTCTTGTTGACTAATCTCCGACATTCATGGCACAGTTTGTAAACATCATCCAAGTGCATGCTGAAAATAACACATTTATTAGTAAAGACCGGATTATATGCAACAAAAACAGCCCAAAATATGCAATAAAAATAGCTAAAATATGCACGAAAATCCATAAAAAGGGCCAAAATATGTAACATGAAATAGTACAGGAAGTCGTATTTTCAAATATTTTATTTTAGTTTAGTAAGCCATTAGGTCTCAAGGATAACAATCGTATTTTCGGAAATATCAATTACAAAATGTATTTAACAATGAAATTTACAATTTACCTTTAAAAACGTATATGATTAAGTACTGATCTAAATGTTCTGTAGAAAAATTGTGCCTACGATCGCTTAATCGAGCGTTCTACGTCTACTGATGTGACTGGACGGAATCTAAATTTGGGTGCGATTTTTGAACATATTGTGACGGGCAAAATTTCACCTGCCCCATTGATGAAGCTATCAGTTTGGCACAAGGGTTCAAACCCTGGGTTATTGTTCAGTAAGTTTTCAAACTTTTCTTTGAGTTTACTCTGGAGGAATAACTTTGACAATGAGGAATTCATAAGGCGAATTTTATTCATAACCTGAATAGATTCCTCAACGCCAATTCATGAGTTTCAAGCGTTTTTAAACTTGCAGGTATGTAGACGAAATGAGGGCTAATCATAGCTAGGTTTTTATTTTTTAATACTAGCATCGTCAAACGCTTCTTTGCACTGGAAAACTGTCGAAGCCTCTGCACTATCGAAGTCATTGATAATACGCTTGATGTCACTATGTGAGGCATCTGAATGAGATCGAGCGTAAATATGCAAGATCTAAATTTTTTTGCTAAAATATGCAATTACCGCTGAAAAGGGTCTAAATATGCAAATGCATATGCAAATATGCAATTGCATATAATCTGGTCTTTATTTATTAGACTAAGTGTTCTTTGAGGTCCTGAGAAGAAGCATGCGTGTCAAAGATATTGAAATATAAGAGATGTGCTATCCGCAGTTTTTACTGGGTAGGACTTTGTTTCCTGGCGTTGTCGCTGATATTGATAACCAGTACTACTGCACACCTTCAAAATATCAACTAAATGAACGAATTCTTTCCGCATAAAACTATGTTGTAAACTAATACTACTGGACACCTTAAAGAAATCCACTAAATGAATGAATTCTTTCCGTATTCAAACTATGCCCATCAGGTAGTAGTCTGCTGACATTCGGGCGGCCATCATGGCAAATCTCTTATTTTCAATATATTTGATGCGTATAAATGGGAGAGTTACTCGACAAATAAATTAGATAAATAAATCGTTGCACTCTTCGATTTTTATACTAACTACCTTACTTTTAATCGCGGTGGCAATATTATGCAGCACCTTAGGTCAAAATAGTGAAAAATTTGACTTAACCACTTAGACCCACAAGCTTGTTTTCACAATTTATTGTTGCCAGACATACGTAAGACATAGGAGGCGTATCTGGCTTATTAAACCAAGCTTGAGGCCAGATTTACTAAACCATTAAGAATCAGGATCGGTAATTACATAGTAAATTATAAGAATAATTGGTAATTTTTGGATAGGGCCTGACACGCTTATTATGAATAATTTTTAGAAAAAAACTTTAGATTCGCCTTAATTACTAAAAGAGGAAACTTTCTGCATTCGGGGAGGCGGAAAATTATGCATTTTAATTTTCAATTGCGTAAAACCAAAATTCACTTCGCGAAACGACCGACGACTGTCAGCGGGCATTGGGTACGTCACTGTTATGTTGGTATCCCTGATGCATTAACAAGAGCTAAATACGACCGTAGCCATCTTCGTGGGATATAAAAAGAGGCGCGGAATTATGAAAACACAACAGCATTATAATGTTAACAAACCTCTATCCGTATATTATATTATGTATATTTATTATTACCATAAAATAACGATTAGCTAGAAGTTACGTAAAATAAAAATAAAACATGCGCATTAGGTAAGCACTACTTTGACGAAATTTAAAAAAAAAAATTTCAATGTAAAAATAAAATTTTCAATCTAAAAAAACTTGCCTAAAGGCCTTTATTTATTTTATTTTCAGAATTTCGTCAAAGTTGCTTACCTGATGCGCATGTTTTATTTTTATTTTACGTAACTTCTAGCTATTATTATTATTATTTCTATTCTTCAATTATTAATGCGACGAATACCAACACCTCCAACTATAATGATGATGAAATCCAACACATGATTCCAGTGCCTCAGCTAGACTATGAAGTGATTCTGATTAGAGGTTCGTTTATCTACATTATTAATTCTGTTTTTCATAATTCCGCGCCTCTTTGTGTTACCCACGAAGATGGCTACGGTCGTATTTAGCTCTTGTTAATGCATCCGTGATACCAACATAACAGTGACGTACCTAATGGCCGCTGACAGTCGCCGACCAGTTCGCGAAGTGAAATTTGGATTTACGCAATTGAAAATTAAAATGCATTATTTTCCGCCTCCCGGAATGCAAAAAGTTTCCTTTTATAGTAATTAAGGCGAATATAAAGTTTTTTTCTAAAAATTATTCGTAATAAGCGTGTCAGGCCCTATCCAAAATTTACCGAATAATTTAAGTTTGACATATCAAAGCAGCGGATATCACATGATGTATGTAAATATACCATTGTGATTTGCAAAATGGAAAAAAGTACCCACTTAAAAGCTTCCACTTCGCGGTCAAAGTTTTTCTCATTCATCGGCTTGAAATTCGCCAACTGCAGAACTTTGAGTTGCTGATTTGTGTTACATTTATGACACAATCCATTATGAGATCCTTTGGGAGAGTGACGATTCTGATTGAAGTAAACGGGATTTTTTAAATGGGTCTGCAGCGACTTATTGTAATCGCCATCCTAGAAGAAAAAAAAAATTGCAGTTCACATTTGGGAAAACCGAATAAGTATTATGGATTTTAATTGGTACTTACTGAAGAGAATCCATTGTATTGTTGACATTTTTGACAAATCCAAGAGTTTCTTTGCACAAATCGAACCCAATCGTTATTGTTACAGAACCAACAGTTCACACGAATAGGAAGGTCCCTGCAAAATATAAAAAGACGGTCAAACAAGGAACATTACACGAATAATGGACAAAAACAAGTTAGTTTAATAAAAGAGATGTCATAATATAAGCTAAATAACAATAAAAAAGCAATTAAAACATGTTTAGCACCCGGCGGGAAAAATTATAGATAACCTCAATCAAAATATTACCATAACTTAAACGCTAACAAAACGCATAATATAAAGCAGATTAGGATGACTCCAGCAATTAGCCTAATATTAACGTATAATTCATTTTCCATGATAACTGAAACAGGTCAAATTCGCCCGCATTTAATTGATAAATGGGGTTCCAAACTTCACAAGTCAAACATTAGTAGAGCGCGCACGCGAGATTTTTTTACATCACTACAAATAAACCCAACCTCCAATGACGTTATAATATTGCCATTTTAATAAAAAAAGTCGTTGAAAATAATGACTGAAAATGGTTTAGATAGGTACTTATTCAATGGAAAAATTATATACAAAGCAGTTAAAAACCCGCTCCGCAGGTTTTCACTGCTAGGCCCTGTGGGCGGCTTTTGGTTCAGCTTCGACCAGTTAGTGTTAGTGACCATTTTATAAATCTAATAGGAACTGGTTCCAAAATAGCCTGTTTCTCGGATCCACCGTCATCCAGTGTAGCTAGCCACCGCGACAAAGTAACCGAGACAGGTAATGACATCATATGTAATAATATTACATATGATGTCATTACCTGTCTCGGTTACTTTGTCATATGCTTGATACAACTATGTATTACCGGCAATACTACATATTCATAAATTCGTAGCAGTTATATATCTAGGGGGGACACGTCCCAACCCTACTTGCTGACGGAAGCGGCGACATTTTGTGACGAGTTCTTCATTTCGAAAGCGAATTACAACGGTAGCTTTATTTGAAATTCCTCGTACATAGATGTTATTTGTGGCGCGGCGCGTATGGCGTGGCGCCAGACATGCACTCGAAGCCGTGTTCTGAAATTCAACCAGGCAGACGAAAGCCTATTAATACTCTATTCAATTTGTAAATATTCCACTAACCGCCGCATTTTATTAGATACGAAACAATTAATTACGTTTGTATAGATGGTAAAACATGATTTAAATTTAATTCACATTCGAAGTTTAAAATTTCCGATATAAAACGATTCCTTTGCCACCATTTCCATTCTTTTGTAATAGTTGACATTTGCGTGAGTTTTATTTCAATCTAAATTACTTAGTTTACCCAAACTAAGAACCTAATAACTAATAACCGATTTTGTGCATAAATAGTTATTTCTAAAAGTAATTGTTAAAAGAAAGTGTAATTTCCGGCCGGCCAGTCCAGCGGTAAGGCTTTTGACTCGCACTCCGAAGGTCGCGGGATCGAATCCCGGCGTGGCAAATACATTTTATTTAATCAATTCGTGTTATTTCACAATTTTTTCATTTAAAAATAATAAATACCTAGTATGGCGGCACGTTCCAGAGTGGAAGATACTCTCAGTATCGCCCTGGTGTAGGACCACCATTCAGAATTGAAACGTTGCTTGAAATGGCTTTATCCGTGTTTGGTGACCAGATCTGCATTGGCTCCAGACGGGAGCAGTTGGGACTCTTGTGTGGTATTCATGTAAAAAAAAAAACATAATCTGAGCATAAAAGTGCGACGGTTAGAGGAATAATAATATTTTTTGAAATCATTCAAATTTTTACGTGAATTGGATCGGAATATTGTTATAAATATATCAACACGTTTTTCAAAAATCTTTTTTTAAATTTTGTTACAAAAAAAAAGAGTCACGCAGTATAGCAATACTGAATCTTAATGTCACATGTTGTTTTAAACGTCAAATAGACGTTTTTAAAATAAGGTTAAGTGAATACTGGTTCTAAAAAGGATTTTTCTTTAACGATATCTTGCTATTATCATTTTGCAAGATGGTTTCGGAAGTAGACATCGCATTGCTATGCACATTCGCAGACAATGTTGATCTTGCTGGTACGAAGTTAATTCATGATAATCAATATTTTCAAAATAATTTGCTGTATGTTTTCATAATTCTAAACTAAATATTTACCAAGCTTGTAACTTAAAATTGTGTGCGAAATTTTAAGTGGAATTGGCTGAATTATCTATAATATCACCATATAACTTTCTAGAAACATTGTTTCAATCTGAGCTCTAATTCTGAGATTTTAACGGCCACAATGCTAACTGCCCGGTTATAAGTTTAAAATATTTTAAAGCTCTGAAACAGATCTGGGTTTATACAAATTGGTGCTGAACTTCGGTCATCTGTGGTTCAAATCCTATGATTCTTTTATCCTGTAATCTTTTGTTCACCCGTAGTAAAAGACATTGAACAAGTAAAAATAATGTAGCTATGTGTGTTTTCAGGCCTTCCTGAGTATGTCCAACGTTTATGGAAAGGAGAGTGGGAATCTGTTATTGAAGGTTCCATATTTGAGACCCTCGCGTCTGGAGCGGATGGTAAAACAGTTATCGCTGAACACATTAAAGCCGCCAAAACAGATGAAGATCGTTCTTCAATTTTGGCCGCTGGAATCTCCTGCATTTATGCATTCTGCGAAGTGAACTGGACTGGCCCAACCACAGATATAAGTGATAAGCTTAAAGAAAAGTTTTCAAATTACTTTGATGTACCTGCAGAAATAACAAAAAATGAGGAAGAAATGAATCCTACCATATTGAGTCCGCAGCTGCTTCTTGTAGCTACAGAAATCTTTAATGGACTCCTAGCAGAGAGAGAAACTCATGTGGTAAATATTGACATTATTGATCAAATTAATCGGTAGCATACTCTAACTTGTTATTTGTAACCTAATATCTACTTGTAATTTGTAATCATGCCCGATGGTACTTTTTCATTGAGGTCTGCGATGATACTGTCGCTGATTTTTAAGATTTCAAAATGTTGTATAAAAGTACTTAAGTATTTTATTTTAGTAAAATCTGTATTACTTTTTAAATACATATTATTATGTTCTGCCAACTTTATTTAATACTTTCTGTGACAGCTGTTTAGCTTTCTGAAAGTATTGTAAATGATTCTGAAGAAATTTGTAAATTACTTCTTGTTAACCACAAAAAAAACAATATATACTCGATAAAGGATATGTACATGCAATAACAATAAAAAAAGTATTTTCTAAACATGGATGGTCTACCAGTTGCTTCACCACTTTTGGACAATGTCTTTGGAATTCAAAGCCGTTTCAATATCATTTCAGGTGACCCTATGGTGGAAGCTACGTTGCTACAGTTTGTACCAGAGAATATTGGACGAGAACAGTCCCCGTGTGTACAATGAACTGGAGTCCACCCTAAACCTGCTCTCCAACTCGGAGCACACGTTGAAGGACTTCCCCAAGATGCAGGTGCTCCTCAATATAGAGATGAGCCAAACATACCTTCTGTACGGAAGGGTACAGAATTCTGATGCCAGATTGAAAAAGGCAAACGAGGTTTCTGGATTATCGCTCACTTTAAAGGGTTTGTAGTTTTACATTTTTTATAAATATAATACAACTTCCCATTTTTCTTAATTGTTCAGGAGTTCGGTTCAACTTCCACAAAATAAATAATATCTACTACTTTCGCTAACTCATAAATAAATATGATAGAATTTTTTTTCCTTTTTTACTATTCAAAGACTGCTGCTTCTATCACATAACATATATTGGGCATGACCAATTACCACTGCTAGAGGCGGAGTTACACTTGTCTGTCGTATCGTGAAGCGTCAGAACGGTATCGGTTTCATACATTTAGTATGGTGACGTTTATATTAGTGTGTCGTGTCGTGATGAAAATCACTAAATGTATGAAACCGATACCGTTCTGACGCGTCACGACACGACATGACAGACACATGTAATTCCGCCTTAAGAGTATTGTTCCAATTAAATATTTTTTCTTCTAATAACCTAATACAAGCACCAACAAACAATATAGTTTATTGTGTAGGTTCATTTGTAGGTTCATTTGTTTGTGTCACAGCAGTATGGTGCTTTAAGAGTGTATAAGCAGAGAAACCAGAAATATGTCATTTTTAAATCAGTGGTTAGACGTATTGACTCGTTTCCACAAAAAACTATAAAAGGATTTCAAAAGATTGTTCTTTTATCTAGTAAACGTATCTTTTAGATTTTGAGAAAAAATGTTTATTTTTAGAATAATAAGGTTATACCATAGGTCGTTCGCAGATTTGTTCAATTTTCAAAAAAGTACATTTATTATACAACACCCATTTCAAATCATATAATCATGCAGTAAAATAAATCAATACATTAGCTGGTAAACCTATTTTTCAGAATTTTAATTTTAGTTTAAATAAAATTATTAAAAAATATATACGGACATGTGTTTCTTGACGAAAATTGGTCGGTTTGTGCATTTATTTGTGCACTTACAAACAAATATATTTCGGATTTTTTTACATACTTATTTTGCTAAGACGTTATTGACAAATCATAAATAATTTGATCGTAAAATAATTTCAGGAAGTATTTAATTTTAAATAATTTTGAACATCGCATTTCACCATTTTTATCGCAGCCCGTAAACACAAATTTCAGATTTCATTACGGGCCCAAACGCGGCCAGGAGAGCACGTCTTCGCGACGCTTTGAATAATAATATTTGGAAATGAAATTTGAAAACGAAATTTGAAATAAACACGAATTCCTTGATTCACGTTTGTTAAATCTACAGGGTTGCCCGAATGCAATTTTTCATGTTCATTGAATATTTTTATGCAAAAATTTTTATAATTTCGAATATTTTTTTTATTTTAAATTATTCTTGTGTGAATACCGCACAAGAGTCCCAACTGCTCCAAAATATTTTTTGGGGTAAATCTTTTTTACGCACGCTCGACACTTGAGGGTAAACTGGTGAATGGGTTACGAAAAGTGGTGATTGTTACGAAAAATGACATGCGAACGGTAATCAATGCGAACGGTGATCGATTGCTCGGCGGGTCGGGCCTTTACGCACGCTTGTTTTTCGTGTTATTGTTATATTGTTAATGGACTATTTGTCCATAAATAAATAAATAAATTATAAATAGCGGGTACCCGGCATGCGTTTCAAGGGCACTGTAACCTCGCGGTCAACTAAACTGTTATGGTTCCATCACAAGTCACGGGAATTATAATGCAAGCGCCTGCACTATATAACATTATATACAGCGGGTACCCGGCATGCGTTGAAAGGCCACTCAAAGAAAGAAAGGGTTTGTGCGCTTTAATTCTGTTTGTTGAAGTGCTTATTATTAATTATGCACACAAATAAATATTTTAAAATGCGACATTTTTTACAATCCAACTGAATACTACTCTTTTTTTTCATGAATACCGCACAAGAGTCCCAACTGTTCTCGTCTGGAGCCAGTGGGACTATTGCATCCCCAATTTGGGGTATGTTGTAAGACTGAAGGTAGTGGGGAGGGGAAGGATATAGGGAAGAAGAAGGTGGGGAAGTATCTGGCTATTCAGATCTGGCCAATAAACACGGCTAAAGCCATTTCAAGCAACGTTTCAATTCTTAATGGTGGTCTTACACCAGGGCGATACTGAGAGTATCTTCCACTCTAATGGCCGTAAAATACAATTAAAAAACAAAAAACCAAAATATTAAAAAGAATATAACAAATTGTTTATTCATGTAGGTATCTACTTAATACCTACTGTGTTTACGCATTTCACTTGAATCTATTTATATTTATGCACTTCGATATACAAATTACAAATAACTACTACTAATTAAAATTCTGGAAGCGAGAATAGTAATATAAAGTAGTAATAGTAGCGGGCAGCCCTAGCTCGCGTGAACAAAACCCTCAAAACTCGGATTGCCGCGGAACGAAATTTAGTTCTGAAAACGCCGGCTCGCGAGCCCTGATGTGTTAGCGCTAGTGTCGGAATCGAAGTTGTCATGTGCTGGTTATTCACTCTTAAGTCATTTTTCCTTTCCAGCATTGATGTACAAGTAATTTAAGTTACCAAGGTTCTTTGGTTAAATGTGTTTTTACAAGTGTTTTTTCCCTTCCAGGTGCCATGGGCAAGCGCACCAAGTGGCAACATCACGCCATCCCGCAGCTGTCGGTGGGAGTGGAGGTGAACAACTCGTTTGACAGAGAACTCCCCGGGGAAACGCACGGCAGCTCACACCTTCTGAAGCCGCTGCAACTCAACGATGACACCCGACTTGAGAACATTCAATTCTCAGATATTGAAGACAACGTGAACATTCAGATGACAAGTTTGGAGCAGCAAATTTGCTTGGCAACAGTGTAAGCAATATATATATTTTTTTGAAATAGGCAATTCACCCTAAAGAGAGTGCTTTGTGTAAGCAACATATTATTATTATTTACATTATTGAGGAAAATAATTTCCCTCAGGGCCTATGTCATCTTTGAAGATGCTGTGTGGAGGGTCTTTTTGAGGAGAGGAAGGAGTGAACATGGGTCTTGAGAGGAAACACAGAGGTCGGCAAATCGTTCCACAGCCGAGTTGTTGAACTCAAGAACGAGTCGTAGAAACGATCTGTTCTCATGTGACTAATGACAACCGTGTACAAATGTAGGGCGCGTATTTGGCGTGTTTCCCGACTATGCACCGGTGCCGAGGGGATCAATGACGCCAGTTCCTCAGTTTCCGAGAAACTAACGTAACTCTGGCTTCGATGGAGCCCCCGTACCCAAGCTGGTCACTTAGAGTTACTCCAAGCATATCGATGGAGGTCCTGTTCGGAAGGTTGCTTCCGTTGAAGGAGACTATAATAGAGATTATAATACGGTTTATACCATAGGTTCTCAACATGGGCGATAACGCCCCTTTGTGGGTGTTTGAGGCTTTCAGGGGGGCAGTAGAAGACCCAGATAAAATTAGGGGGCGTTGAGATGCGTGGGGGGGCAGGTAAAAAAATATGGTCTAAAAAAACAAAAAAAAACGCTACGACACTATAATATCACGGAAACAAGAAGAAGGAGGTAAACAAAATGGTATAACAAATAATTTAATTTTTAATCGAATTATTGATTCAGTGACAGTTGAACCTAAGTTATTCAGAGGCACGTAACCTAAATTATTATTTTTAATTCTGTAAATATTTAATCTTTGAAGAAATATTTATGCGTAGGTTTTTTTCGTATAATCATTTTTTTTACTTGCAATAAGTAGTAGATATCTTTATAGGCAATACATCCAGCGCGCCCAGCCCAAGGATGAGCTTGCAGACGAGGAACTGTTGCCCTTCCTGAACCTGCTGCTGTCCCAAGAGGAGGGCCCTTGGTGCACCCGGATCCACGTCTTCCTAATGAAGTGCAAGATAGAGGCACGCAACAAGAGGACGGTGGAGAGGTCAATGATGCAGTGCGAGGAAGTGGTCAATAACTTCACCAACCCGGAGCCTCAAGTTACCAGCAGGTATTTATTGACTGAGCGCATCATCATCATATTATCGTTTCATCTGTCTGTAAATTTGTTTGTGTGTTCCGTTTACATTTTCGAAAATCAGAAGCAATCCACTTTATTATTCAAGCAAGCCTTACTTTGACTAGGTGACTAACTTTGACTATGGTTCAGTAAAGATTCTTTTTCAAATTTGAATTCGTCGGGTTTAGTTGGACTTTCGGATTCGCATTTTTTAAATTATTATGGTACCTACCTGCCTGAAGAAAGTTCGAAAAAAGAATTATTGTCATTGACGTAGTGGCGTTTTTTTGGACAAATTGTATAATTCCTTATTTCAAATCAAGATTCTTATGCCGGAACCGCAGGTTTGCCACTTGCCGCAAACTCCAAACCCCTACAAACCTCCACAAACGTTTGGCTCGATTTTGGATTTCATCCGCACGCTTGCGAGTGCATTAGTTTGTTCTGAAGAGGCAAGCATGATGGACGTCGAGGTTGTTGCATCGGCCATAACATTTGGCTTAAGGGAATTTAACCAGCCAGCGGCCAAGAATCCAAATTTGGTCGAAAGATGTTCTTACGATCGTACAGGGTGGTTCCAATGAGAAAGATTAATTCCAATGAGAAAGATTATTCTCCGTACCAGCTTTTTAACATTATAATAATAATAATAATATTTGGACGATTTATATAGCGCCGTTTTTGTGAAAAATCACCTCAAGGGCGCTGTACAAACTTACCATACATGCCTAAAATCTAGAAAGACTACAAGCTAGACAAACAATTAAAAACAACTTATGGCTAAAAAATGCATACACCGGTTCATTGATCACCGATACGAAAATATATGTACAATATTTTGACCAATGAACGCGATGCTGCCTAAAAATGAATTAATACAGAACCATACTTACCTGGGAGGTCGCTTGAAATTAACACTATTTATTGTCTATTTAAAGAAATTTAGATAGAGTTCGCACGCAGAGGACATAATTGTATATATACATAACTCAATATCGATTTTATTTAATTAAAAATTTACATTAAAAAATGCTGAAAGGCGTGATGATAAAACTATTAAAGTTATGTGCATACTTTTGTAATTATTTTTTGATCATAAGTATTTATGATTTTTCAATAATGTCTAAAATAAGAATGTAAAAAAAAACTTAAATTTATATTAGTTTGTAAGACCGTAAATAAATAGACAAGCTGAAGTATTTTCTAATGAATAACGGATCACTTTGTATAAACCACTATATTATATGAAGTATTTTCGTCACAAAAGATGAGCGCGATTTTTTTTTTAATGATTTTATTTAAACTAAAATTCTTCCTTAAAAAGCCTACCCAGATAATTCATTGATTTATTTTACTGCATGATTATATGATTTGAAATGTGTTTTGTATAATACAAAATTTTGTTTGAAAATTTAACAAATCTGCCAATGACCTACGTAACTTTATTACGCTAAAAATAAACACATTTTCTAATAATAATTTTAATTTCTAATAATATAAAACATGACAATTTTTCGAAATCAATTTATACTTTTTTGTGGAAAAGAGTCAATACGGCTAAAATTTTATTTAAACATGACATATTTCCGGTTTTGTCTGGTTATTCTAGTTATTTTTATTATAAATACCTACAAGAAAACAAGTGAAAGTAAAATACGACAAAGAAGATAGCATTCCCTGATAGCATTTCAGGAATCTTAAGACGTCTTCATTTGAGCAGTCACTTATTTTGAAACACAACTTACGTCCGTTAGCCACCGCTGTGCAGACGAGACTGAGTACCCACAAACAAGTGGACACGTCGCAAACGCTTGCGGCAAATTCCCTTTGATTTGTGACAAAACACCGACACTCGATCGGATCGGCTACAAGCTCTTGCAAGCTTACGCAAACCTAGCCAAACACTCTATCCGCACGCTTGCATTTGTGAAGGCTTGTTGAGGTTTGCCAAACGTGCGGTCCCCGCATTAGAATATGCGTTTAACAAGGTTAGCTCATATGGGCCTTTTTCGAAAATAAACTCATCGGGCCGTTTTCGAAAGAGTGATGTAGCTTGAAGTAAAACACTGCCACTTGTTTTGCAGTTATTTCAAATCTCCCAGGGAATATGGACTTGAAGCTACGTCACAAATTTTTAGCCAATCACCGCTTTACCCCCTCGATGAGCTAACCTTGTTAAATGCAATTTCTACAAACCTTGATTTCAAAACGCACTCGCCCTCCACACCTCCCTTCATTCTGGCAACAAATTAAATGTTTTCAACACTTTTGGATAATTTAGAATGTTGAATAATTAATGTAGAATAAAGGAGTGCTGTTACAATAATTATTGATACTGATACTGTTACAATAATTATTGATAAAATTAATGTTTTATTTCAGACTGTCGTACCTGTGGGCTAGTGCCCTCCCTCCAGTTCTGAACTGGCGCTCTCTATTGGCTGATCTTCTTCTGAGCATAGGTCTGGTCAAGGCGGCTTTAGACTTGTACCTGAAACTGCAGCTGTGGGAAGAGGTTATATCCTGTTACACTGTATTGGACCTGCGCCACAAAGTGAGCTATTTATTTAATTCATTAACTTGTTGTGTGCCGAATGTGGCCGCATATGCTTATGGCACTCAACTTATTAATAGGTTATTAGCTCGAGCAAATGCGTATAAAAAAAAAACCGTTTCTGTTTTGTATTCGGCTGCGCTATTTCCAAAAATCATAGCTCTGAATAAATATTAATATGGAAACATAAAAACTGCTTACTGTGGTTTAAAGCCAATTAATCTACCTACATTTCACCGTTTATCCAATATTTTTTTGGTTTTATAAAAAAAATAAATCGTTAAATTTATAAGCTTCTTCAAACACAGAAAACTTATTTGGTGGCACCATTTTAATTCAAAATTAATAGAATACTTAGTTTTAACCACATTTATTGTTTTAAAAACTAACGGACCGGTCATATATATTCGAAGACGAAGAAAAACTGCTCACAAAAGGTCGATTTTCTTTCCCCTTTTAAATTGCTTTTACTTTGAACTCACAATGATTTAGATCACAAACCTCTATTGGATGATGCAATACACGCCTCTATTCTGACACTCTTCTTGCTTCATCCACACGAATACAACTACTCATACATACTCTTCTGTTATCCTCTTATAATTAATTTAAATAATTGGATATTCTTCCTTTTCAGGCTGCAGAAATAATTCAGCAACAGATTGATATCAAGCCGACAGTGAAACTCTATTGTCTATTGGGTGATGCTACAGGTACGTCTCATAAGATTAAGACAAACTAACAATGTCAACTTGTAGACACTTAACCATTTGTGTAATGTGTCTACAATTTACATTCCATGATTTTAATTAACTTTATTTGATTTTCAGACGATGTGGCGCAGTACAAGAAGGCCTGGAACTTCTCAAAGCACCGGAGCAGCCGGGCCCAGAAGCACTGGGGCAACTATTTGTTTGCGCACAAGAAATACGAGGAGTGTCTTCCTCACTATCAAAAGTCTTGCGAAATCAACTCCCTACAAGAATCTGTTTGGCTCAGACTTGGGTAAATATATTATTTAATAAATAAAATTATTAGAGTTATACATAATTATATAAATAAAAAGAAAATACTTTGTTTTACGTCACTTTATTGATATTTTGTAGTCTACCGGTTTCGGTACCTCCGTACCATCCTCAGGATGGTTATAAAAATACTAACTAATTATATATTTTTATGAGCACTTGCTGACTCGGCCACACGTTGCTGTGGCTAACGAAACACAACGCCATCTACTGAATGGTTGCCCAACCTAGATAACCAAATGTTGTGTCAATAAATTAACTCACACCGCCATTTGTTAGAAACTTATGGAACTTACAAATAATTACAAAGCATTGTCCTAACAAACATTTAATGAGTATTTTTAATTTGCAATAATAAATATTGAGGTCAATAATCGAGATAAAAACTATCCTATCTTTTAGGTTGGACCAAATTACACACAGTAAGCTTATTTTTCATCAAAATCGGTTGAGTGGTTTCGGAGTTTATCTCGAACAAACATCGTGAGGCGAGATTTTTATATATATAAAGATTATAGTACATACGAGGGAGTATAGAGTAACTTGATAATGTTTGGTAAATGGGGAGGATAGGTTAAGTTAAGCATAAAGTTAAGTGCTACTCATGAACTAAAACGATTATGTATTCATTACTGTTCATGAACTAAAACGATTATTTTCTCAAATGCTGCATAGTATAGTAATATTTATGCTTATGGTAAATAAAAAGGCAGTACATATACAACTCCATTGAAATGGAATAAAAATAGAGCAAGTGTTCGTAGGAAACATAGATTGTAGGATAGATCATGTGGAATCCCGGTGGTGGCGTTGTTTTTCACATACTATTATAATGGCAGTCCAATACTCTCTCTTTAATCCGCCACTTCAAAAACTGGGCAAGTGTTCAATTATTAGTGAAAGCTGTGGATTATAGTGCATATAATATAATAAAAATTCAAACAGGTTTCAGGTAAAAAACTTTCGATCTTTCGTAAAATTTTAATTTTTTGGTTTCAAGTTAAGGTGTCATGTTTACACTTGCGGGAAGACTTTATTTTGTAAACCTGTTCAAACAGATAATGTGACAGAACTAAATTAATAGAAACGCATGTGACAATTGCTGGAATACACAGAGGACTAACAGAAATAATGAACCCTGGTGACTGGTGGCGTGGTCAGCTCTTGCAAATTAGACGGCGGTATTGTAACTGAGATTGTAAGAGTTAGATAACTGTACTTGTCAGTGTACAAGGCTTGCACTCGAGTCTAGGCATGCGGCGGACTTCTTATTTTGTATAATTTATTTGTACAGCTATGCCGCCCTCACGGTAGAGTGCTGGGAGCTAGCGGCCACCGCTTACAGACGCTACACCTACCTGGAGCCCCATTCCTTCGAGGCGTGGAACAACCTGGCCAAGGTTTACGTCAAACAAGGGAATAAGGAGCGAGCTTACAAAGCACTCAACGAAGCGCTTAAGTTCAATTATGATAATTGGCAGGTAAGCAGATGTCAAGACCTAATGTTTCTGCGCCATTTTTACTGGTTTAATTTCCCATAACACATGTTCATAACACTTATCTGATTAAATTAAAATCCCCGAAGTGTTAAATTTAATTTGAAAACAGCAATAATACTGCTTTTACCTCCACACTTTTTACAAAATTTTAGGATCTTGTGTCCATCAAATTAGGCACCTGTCGTGGTACTTATGATGTGTATTAGCGATGTGTAGGTTCAGCTGGAATGGGCTCGTGTGAACGGATCCTTTGCGGGAAGTGGTTCCTACTCCTACTCCTTTTTCAAATCGACTACTCCAAGAGAACCCAGTCCCGGAACTCGGGCTCGGTCCCAAACCCGAAACTCAGAGCTGGACCGGGAACCCGAATGCCTCCACCGGCCGGCGGAGTCCCCGTGTTCGCGCTCCGCTCCACACACGAGTCGCGAGTTCTCCGGTGCTAGTGCGTAGTAGGAATTAGGAACCACCGCCCGGCGTCCCCGTGTTCGCGCTCCGCTCCACTCGCGAGTCGCGAGTTCTCCTGGTACTAGCTGGAATGGGCTCTTGTACTCGGGTCCTCGGAACTTCATGAACCGCGACACGCTCCCGCGACCCCTTGACTTACGACACGTTGCGACTGGTCACCGGTTGTCCATGTAGCGAGTGGCGAGACAAGTCAGCTCCCGGAACTTGTGATCTACTGCGACACATTCGATCGCCGGTCGCCGATCAATACACACATGCGTGACCGCTTGCCGTAACAGTATACTGCTCCCGTGTGTCACCTCATCACGGGATTGTTAAGTAGATTCGATTTTTGAATATTCTACTAGACACGGAGTCGTTTTTAATTAGAGCGTATCTTGGTATTGTTAATCAACAGGTGAAGTGCATTATAAAATAATAGTTTATCATAAAGCATTACAGCTAATTTACTTATTTAAATTCTCAATAAAAGTGACCGGTCCGAGCCCCCGTGTGGGTCTTGTCCTGCTCCGGGTTCTGAGTTCTTGTGCGGGTTCTACGAGTAGGTCCTGGCTCCGAGTTCTCTGAACCCGTGCGTCCCGGTTCGGTGTGCCGCAACAACACCCAGTGCTCAGTCCGCACCTAAGAGCTCGGACCGGGACCTGCTCCTAGAACTCGCGTACTTTTAAAAGGAATCAGGTCTCGGAGGCCTCCGGCAAAATGCAGAACTTACCCATCTCTAATGTGTATAGCTACCTTAATTTTTGTTAAATATATTAAACATAATTACTACATATACATAACAGGTACTAACATTATCATTTTCTAAGATTTAAAATGTGCATAAATGATAATGCTATTGAAAGTAACATAAAATGTAGCAGTGCAAAGGTTATTTGATGTTGTATATTTTTGTAGGTTTGGGATAACATGCTGGTAGTCAGTGTGGACATTGGCCAGTTCGACGATGTTGTCCGAAGTTACCACCGGCTCCTGGACCTGCGGAGTAAACACTTGGACCTGGAGGTCTTGTCTCTGCTGGTCAAAGCTTTAATACAGGACAGTGTTGACCATGACGGAAATCACGTTAAAAGGTTTGTCACCCCACTTAAAACGGTTGTAATCAGTAGATAGTTTAGTATGGGTGAATCTTGGTGTGGGCAATCTTTGATTTATTGGTCGTCCAGTTGATTAGTCAGACATCTCTGAACAATCGAAATTTCAACTCAAATTTGCAGTTGTATGTAAAAGTGTACCCTCTCTCTGGTACAATAGATTACTCATAGACACCACTAAATATATTATAATGCAGATTGATGTTTTCTGGGTTACTAGTAGGAAATTTAAAAATGTCATACTACGGTACCGAATCGTTATGCTTTCCCGTGTTATTTTACAGAGTTGTATATTATATATTGTTCGGTCAGCGACTGATTTGGCATCGCGTTAGGGTCCCACCCAGGCGATGCCAAATCAGCGTTCGATTCCTTGGCTGGCCAAGTTCTCCATCACAACACAACCAACATTTTTCGCTTACTGTGGTGGTAGTAGGAGATTTTAAAATGTTGTCAAATGGGTAAGCCACCCAGTGAGGCCAACATTATTAAATCGTACTGTTAAATGTAAATTACTAATGTATCAAAATAAAAAAATAAAATTATTTTTCAATTGATAAAGTAACGTTTAAGACAAGATTTTTATGCATAGCACAAAGGTAGATAACAATTATTATAAGCAATAATTATCAGCCTGAAACACTCATCTACATTGAAAAACTCTTCCGAGAAAAGATACTGGCCGCCAACGGGACTCGAACCCGTGACCCTCTGGTTGCCAGTCAGGAGCTCTGAACTACTGAGCTAAATGCAGACATAATTAGTCTCGACGCCATCTAGTGAGAGATTTAGTATTTAACAATACCTCTCTCACAAAAATAAAGTTGGTTGTTTTCAGTTGGAAAAATGTAATAAGAAGTAATTGTCGAATGAAACATATTGAATTATTTGGCGGGTTTTAGATAAGCCGCCATAGCTCAGTGGTTCAGAGCTCCTGACCGGCAATCAGAGGGTCACGGGCTCGAGTCCCGTTGGCGGCCAGTATCTTTTCTCGGAAGATTTTTTCAATGTAGATGAGTGTTTCAGGCTGATAATTATTGCTTATAATAAAATTAAATTGTTAGGTTATTCGTAAACCAAGAATGTTTGTCTACCTTTAAAAAAAAATGTAAAAAAATATTTGATTTATGGAGAGCACTGGAACATTGCTTTCCTCATTATCTCAAAACTTAGTATTTGGATATGTCTGACTAATAACTGAACAATCGATATTATTAAATACAAAGAAAAAATAACAGGTTTCTTTACAGACATCACAATAAAGTGATAATATGATGAGTTTATGTCATAATACTTTTCAGGATTACATCAAAGGTTTTGGAATTGTTTGGACGCATCACTTCGGCACATTCAAATGATGCGGCCGTATGGCAGCTCTACGCGGACATCAGTCCTACTTCCTTGTTGAAAGGCCAAAGGTTGCTTAAATCTTATAAAGAAATCATTCAGGTAACTGTTCTATCTTTACATTGCCACATGACACTACATATCGACGGTTCTGAAGAACAATGTCGGATCCGCTAAAAACTGAAAATCGTCTTGTTGGCTTCTTTATTGGCTTATCATAACAACACTATATTTCTTATCTAAAAACAGTAAAAATTCAGAAACGAAACTTTAAACAGCTCTATTGCAATTTTCTTGGGAACCGTCGATATATTTATAGAAGATTGTCTGTGGCTGGCATGTGGCGTTTGTTTGATTTTCATTCAAATCTACATTTTTATTCCGAGATTGATCAAATTTTGCATACTTGACCTTGAAGACAAGAGGAAGACACTGCCTTAGTCTGATTTCGTAAAACTCTATGTAAAGCCCGGGCAATGACGGGAACTTCCAGTAATAATAATGGATATGAAAAAATACTTCTTACATATTTATAGAAAAACCTTGTGTTGTACATGTGGGTTCCAAAGCAATGTTGTAATTTCAGTTTTCAAAACTAAATAAACAAATTTATATTGCCTATTAATCTTAACCCCTCAGGCTAATTTGTTCAGTTTTCGAAACATTTCATATAGGTCTCATAGAAATCGTTGTATCTCCCTTCCCATAATGGTTACAAATATGATCTAAAGGTGTTAGAAAGAGAAAACACCACACTTTATATTCAAATTTAAAAATTAACTACAAAAAAACATTTTTATGTACGCCTTTGTGCATCAATTTGAAGAAGAATGAAGCTTTGGAAATTTTTCATTACTAATTACTTTTACATAAAACGACAAAAAAGTGAGTTAACGATAATGTTTGTAATAAATTTGCCTAATAAAATATGCACTAGTTTTTTTTTTCATTTTCAGTAATTTTATTTAGATAAAACCATAAGGTGAGCCTATTTAAAAGTTTTTTTTATGTTTGCATTCAAAATTTTTATATTTAAAAAATTATATGTTTATTTCCAATTATGTATAACATTTGAAAGCACATTTAATCATCTTTCTAAAACAGTTTTTAGTTTTCGGAGGCGTTCAGAAATACTATTTATTTGGATTTTATTTCAATGCTGAAATATTTTGACCTTCTGAAAAAATAGGCTCGAGGCCCGAATGGTTAATAAATTATTATTTCCTTGATCTAGGTATTTTCTTATGTAATCTCTTTTATGTATGTAAGATGGCAAGTAAATATTTTTTTATTCCGCTAACAAGAAATAAACATAAGGATCCACTCTACACCAAACACTCAACAACACCACTGTAACTTACTGTGTACTAATATTGAAATGAAAACTACTGAGAATGACGTACTTCGCTTTCTGTCAATCCATAATCCAATATGGTATAATAGGATGGGGTGGCGCCTGTAAAACTCACACACAATCTCTTTACATTGCGCAAAAACTAATAATTAAAATAATATTAAAAAAATCATTTTTATATCCATCTCAACTCATATTCAAAGAATTTAAAGTCAGAAAATTAAATAATCTTTTCTGTATCACTCAACCTTACAAGTCTACAAAGAGGATATCCTAAACAAAACCATACCTTTCAAAAACACAGCAAATCTCAGGCAAAAATATATGTTACCAATTCCCATTTGTAAAAAAACTTTGGGACAACAAAACTACAAATACTTGGGAACAGATTTCTTTAATAAATTACCAGAAAATATAGGATCCCTTAGTCACAGTTTCAAAAATTTCAAAACACGATTAAAAAAATATACTGAAAACCTTAACTAAAAAAATAAATAAATAATAATAAAAAAAAAATATATATGTATATACATATGTATATAAACATACATTTATCTTATTCTTTATATAAACTAAATTTCAAAAAGTACTAAATATAAATAAAAATAGATATAAAAAAATAATAAAAAATCAAAATAACCAAACAAATAACGTACACACAAGCATTTGCTTATTATGGGAGAATAATTTAAAAAAGTAATAATAATAATTGTTATTATTTTTTTTAATTAGTAAACTAATGTTTAAGACAAGATTTTTATGCATAGCACAAAGGGTAACAATTATTATAAGCAATAATTATTAGCCTGAAACACTCATCAACATTGAAAAAATCTCCCGAGAAAAGATAAATGCCGCCGACGGGACTTGAACCCGCGTCCTTCTGATATCCGGTCAACTGCTCTACCAACTGAGCTACGTCGGCTTATCTCCCACACGCCAAATTATTCAATATATACTAGTGTTTCATTCAACAATTACTGCTTATTACATTTTTCACCTGAAAACAACCAACTTTATTTTTTGTGAGAAAGGCATTATAAGTGCTAACTCTCCCACTAGATGGCGTCGAGACAAATTATGTCTACATTTTTTGGTGAAATACTTGGTCAACTGCTCTACCAACTGGTAGAGCAGTTGACCGGATATCAGAAGGACACGGGTTCAAGTCCCGTCGGCGGCATTTATCTTTTCTCGGGAGATTTTTTTCAATGTTGATGAGTGTTTCAGGCTAATAATTATTGCTTATAATAATAATAATTGTATTAAGCTTTATATACTTTCATTATATTTATGTATCTATTGTATGTATTGTACCAAAGAAAAAAAAATTAAAATAAAAGAAATTGAATGGTTTGTAATTGTTTTTTCTTCGTTCAGCTCGACACTTGGGTCACAGACGAGAAACTGTGCGAAGCCGTGATGAACCTCGTAGAGTCCCTCTCCATCAGCAGTTTGGCGGCACTGGAAGAAAAGGCCGGTTCGGAGGCCACCCAGGAATGGCAACTTCTCTCGTCAGCCCGCCTCACGGCCCAAGCCGTAATCCGGGCCATCACCAATCAGAAATACGAACAGTTCGATGAGAAGCTGGCAACATTACAAGATTACTTGCAAAAATTAACGGCAGCATTGGAGAAGCGATGAGGTTTTGCTGCGGAGGTCTAAATTTAATTATATTTTATGTTAATTATGAAACATAATAGCAATTATTGTATTTAATTGAAAATAAAGAATTTTTGTCTTTACCATGAGTGAGTTTTTTTTTGTAGGATAAATTATTTCTAAGTCACATAAGTAGGATAGATAAATAATGCAAACAGATAAATAATGGTGAATTTGCACTAATTAGGGCGCCCGCAGATACTCGTAGGTACTTTGGTTACGGGCATAAAATCCATTACGCTATATGGAGGTGCACTTACGAGACTTTTCCTTAACTTTTGGAATAATTACCCAACTCTCGCCGCGATTAAAGTTTTGTCTCCAGGCGCCCTTAATTAGCATGCACAGTTGGTGGGGAGGAGCAGAGTCATCACGTGGGATAGTATACTAGCCCCAGCTGAAAGTCCCAAGTGAAATCATCGTTCTAGTATCTTCTGTCTCTTTCTTTTCAAGGTGAGTGAGAAGGAAGAGGATGATCATCGATGGTGTGCATGTGTCATTTCGCTAGGACTAATTTATTATTATTTACTGGAGATTATCTATCTGTTTATCGATCATCAAGTTGATTAGTCAGACATCTCCCAAAAATCAAAATTCGAGATGAGTATGCAGTATAAAGTTTTTTTTTTTTGAAGTTTTCATTATTCTTTGAAATTTTTTTTTATTACATAAATTGGGGATTTTTCGACCACCATGCTAGGCACATGCCCGTGTTGTGGTGGTCGATTTTCTATACAGTAGGTACATTAACATATGCAATATAAAGAATGTGAGAGAATAGAAAATATATACATAAAATAATATAATATTAAAGAATATTATAGAATACCAAATAATATAAAAGAATTTAAATTTAAAAGAGTTAGAAACAGTGTAAATATAAAAGAATATGAAAAGTATAAAACATAGAAATCATATAACCCCAAACTAAACTGGAAGTCAACCGAAGGGAAATACCAGCTAGAGCCAAATTTTCCAGAAGACACAGCTAGCTGTGCCTTGGTAGACTTCCTTTCATTCACTCAACTACACCAATTCAATTCTGTAATCAATACAAACAAACGAATTCTTGATTTAATCATGACAAATATTTAGAATGTAGTATAACCCACTGTACCGAACCTCTGACGCCCGAAGATGCACATCACAGAGCATTAGACATAGAGTTATCACCTGTTACTATACCGTCTCTCCAGCTCATCTAGGACAGTTAAAATGTTTCATCGAGGTGATTACGGTCAAATCACTGATGAACTATCTAAAATAAATTGGAAACACGAATTTCAAAGTAAAGATACCGAAAGAGCCGTATTAGATTTTTACACCATCATAAATGACATTATTCGCAAATATATCCCTGAAAAAAAATTAACAGTAATTTAGAAAGGTTTCGCCCCTGGTACACTTTACCACTTATTAAATTTGTAAAAGAGAAATTAAAATATCACAAGAAATGGAAAAAATACAAGAACCTGGCTGACTACCAATCATTCTCAGTACTGAGAAATCGTCAAAAGAAGATCTCGCTTGAATGTTACCAAAACTTCATTATGACGGCAGAAAATTCAATAAAAAAATGCAGCAAACAGTTCTGGTCATTTGTTAAATCAAAGCAATCCTCTTCAGATTTACCAAAGCAAATGTATCTTGGCGATATTTCCTGCACTGTTGGACAATCCATATGCGACAATTTTAGTGATTATTTTAAACCAGTTTTTGTAGAAAATTCCAACTCTCGCCTCAATCTTATAAACTATGAGAATGATGACGACAGCTCTATTCTACATATACACACTATTAACTTTAATCAATCATGTCTACTTAGTTATTTAAAAAAACTTGATCCGAATGAAAGTGCGGGATCTGATTTAATTCCATCCATATTTTACGTAAAATGCCAGGACCAATTGGCTTATCCTCTCTCCTTGCTATTTAAAATGTCATTTGAAGAAGGCAACTTCCCCAACGTCTGGAAACAAGCACTTATTACACCAATCCATAAAAGCGGGGACAAAAATAACATCACCAACTACAGGCCCATCTCCAAACTCCCTATTGTCAGCAAGATCATGGAAAATCACAAACAATCATATCTGAAAATCAACACGGCTTTTTCAGAAAACGGTCGGTTGAGACAAACCTTCTGGAATACACAGATTTTATTTTATATTCTATCGGAAGTAAAAATCAAATAGACTCTATCTATATGGATTTTTCAAAAGCCTTTGATAAAATTAACATTGAACTGCTTTTGAAGAAGCTGTTAAAAATCGGGATTAATTGTGACCTTCTAAGATGGCTCAAATCGTATGTCACAAACAGTCAAGTAGTTAGAGCTAAGGGTTTCTCCTCGCGTTTTTACAATATACCTTCAGGAATTCCGCAAGGATCACATCTCGGACCTCTCTTGTTTATTTTATATATCAATGATATAGGTAAATATTTTAAAAATTCGAAAATTCCAAATTTTTGCTGATGACACTAAAATTTACAAAAAAATCACTAATATTAATGACAACCTTGAATTGCAAGAGGATATTAATAGGTTTGGAATATACTGTGCGAACAACCAACTGTTCCTTAACCTAGAAAAATGTAACACAATATCGTTCACCAAAAGCAAGAACCCCCTAACATTCCCATACAAAATCAATAACGTAGAAATAAAAAGATGTTGTGAAGTGAGGGACTTAGGAATAATAATGGACCCTGGTATGTCTTTCCGAACACATATAAATTCCATCTATGACAGGGCATACAAACTTCTAGAATTCATCTTAAGAGTGACTAAACCATTCAGGTCACCACATGTAATCAAAATACTGTATGTCTCTTTTGTCCGCTCAATATTAGAATTCGGATCAGTCATATGGAATCCCCAATACAAAGTTAATATTTTAAGGTTAGAAAGAATTCAAAAAAAGATACTGAAACACCTAGACTTTAAATCCTTTCGAACATCAGAAAACCTAAAAGACTCATTAACATTCCATAATTTATCAACCTTAGAAGATAGAAGAAATATATCTGACCAGAAATTTTTATTTAAAATCATTAACAACGTTGTTGACAAACATTATCTTCTAGAACACATAAACTTCCACTGTCCAACAAGAAATACAAGGTCAAACCAACTATTCCACATCCCACACTCAAAAACAAATTACACACAACATTCATTTTTCCGAAGGACGTGCACAAAATACAATGATATGTTTTAAGAAGCTGATATTTTCCATTTGTCCTTAGGCCAATTTATTAAATTCATAACTGAAAAAATTAAAACCAATTGTTAATTACGAACCCTCCACCCCTGCTGTCTGTTAATATTTGGATGATTTATATAGCGCTGTTTTTTTGTTTTTGTGAAAAATCCCCTCAAAGGCGCTGGCAAATGGCTAATCATTTATCCTTGAACGTTTTTTAATGATGTGAAAATGTGTTAATTTTATATATTTAGGTTCACTGTTTAACTTCATCTTTTCTTTCCCACATGCTTTAATTTGTGCTTTTTCATTTCTGTTGTATACATATATTATATTTTTTCTTTTTTTCTAACACTTTATTTTTCCTTTAACTTTTTAATCTGTGTTTGTATACTGTAATTTTTTTGCGGAAACTTCACTGGCTAATGCACCCGTGTAATATGTACCTAATTACCTTATAATATGTATAACTGTTTGTTTCCCTAATAAAATAAAATTAAATTAAAAAATGACGAAAGAATACAAAAGTATGTAATCAATATATATTATAAAAGAAAGTCCAAAAAAACGTGCGGACCGCAAAAACTCAGAAACGAGTCCTGGTACGATCAAGGGAGTTAAATGGTGTGGTAGATCTCTATCCACCCTAGGAAATAAGGGTATCCGTTTTTACCTTAAAGGTGTGCTTTTAAAGATATAAGGGCTGCAAGTTTCGCCGTCTTGAAATTTCTATAAGAGTCTTCTGGAAAGTTCTAGAAGGTTCCACAGAGCTCTAAAAAGTTCGGGAAGGAGTGGCGGAGTATGTCGTGGAATGTTCGGGAATAGGGAATCGGGAACATCATTGTGGAACACTCCAGAACACTCTCAAATTGTCCTGAGCGAAGCCGGGTAACCCAGCTAGTTATAATATATATGAAATCAAAGTGAGTAGGTACTATATGGTAAGCAAATAAGAAAGGATTTTTATTATGTTGCAAATCTAAATGTGCGTGGTTATATTGGTAGGTACATTATTTAAAACCAATTTTTGTACAAATAAATGTTAGGCTTTATGTATCTAAGTCTGGCGAATTACACTGTACAGCTGTACAGTAAGTATGTAAGTACCAAGAGTTCATGTTTCAGTCCGGCGAATAGTAAATTATTGAGGTAAAACTTCTTTACGCACGCTCGACACTTAGGGGTAAAATGATGAATACGTTATGAAATGTTACGAAAAAATATGGAACTTTACGAAAAAATGTGACACGTTACGAAAATATGTGAAACGCTAATCAATATGAAACGCTTATCAATGTGAAACGCTAATCAATGATATGAGTTGAGTTGAGTTGAATTGAGTTGAGTTGAGTTGAGTTGAGTTGAGTTGGCCTCTGGTCCTGGGCCTCTGGTCCTGGGGCCTCCAAATGCCCCCTTGTTCCCTTGATCAAATCCTAAACGAGGCTTTAAGGCACCAGGACACGATAAAAAAAGTTTCATTTTCTGAAAGATGCATTTGTTAAAAATGCTCTCACCAAATGTTTTAATGTGAAACCGTTTGAAACAGTTTGTATGTTGAATTATCCTTCGGCAAAACTATGAATGCGTTTTTCTCAAAAAATTTTTAACATGTTTTCAACCCGATTGACGACATTTACAAAAAAAAACTATTCATCCCATTTACATGCACCAAGTCTTAAACTGTTCGAAAATCGAGTATCTGTGGCACCACGTAGGGGATTTTTGATATCTAAAAAAAATAAAAAAAAAACGCGGACTATCGAATTTTATTTTAGATTTTTTATGGAAAATTTTCATTCCATAAAAGAAAAATAGAGGGGGACTCTTTATAAAAAAAACCCTAAGTGGTTACATAATGACTGGATTTTCTAACAGTGTAAGACTTAGTGCGTGCAAATCGGATGTATGGTTTTTTTAATATGTTGTCAACTTTACGAATTTCCTTTAAATATTTGCTGAGTTTTTTTACGGACTGTGCCTTAAAGCCTTGTTTAGGATTTGATCAAGGGAACATGGAGGCCTTTGGAGGCCCCCCAGACTCAGGGGTCCGTGTGATCTGAATAAAAAGCTTGTAAAATTACACCAACTTCTTAAACTATGGGGGGGGGGGCTCATTCTTCTTTGCCGCCCCGGGCCTCTGACGGGCTTAGTCCGCCACTGCAATTTACCCTTTTCTAACTTCCGAAATTATTTTTTTTCTACCACAACGTAATTTTATTCATAATTAATCTGTTTTTTAACTACATCACGAAGGTATGCCATCACCCAATTCAATAAAAAAAAAATAACATACAATATAATAACTCTTTATTGTATATGTATAAAAGGACACATACATAAAAACAAAAATATGTTAAAAAAAAGTTTAATGAGGGGTTTTATCACTAATGTGATCTCATCTCTTCCAGACAAACTTGGAACGAATTTTAGCAAGCAGATAGGTAGTAGGTAGTGCACACTAAAGCTTGTACAACATTTATATTTTAAACATATAATCTTAATATATAAAACAAAGTCGGGTTAGTTACACTATTTATAACTCGTGAACGGCCGGGCCGATTTTGATGATCTTTGATTTGTTGGATTTGTCTCCGCCCCGGAAAGGATAATAACTATTAAAACATCACAAAAATTAACGAAAAATATAGTTATTAAGAAAATTCTTTTCCCCATACATTTTGTATGGAACGAATTCTCATATTTGAAAGAGCAGCGGGCATTTTGTGATAAGTACCTATAATATTGAACTGTGTGTAAATTTCAAAAATTCAAAAATTTCAAATGTCAATGCGCTAATTGTTTTGCATTTGTTCTTAATCGTGAAATGCTGCCCCTCTTTCTTACACACTAAGTATCAATAGCCGAAAATGAGACAAGCGGTGAACGTAAGTCTGCACCCATCCAAGGGAAAGATACAATAATTATAATAAAAATCCCTCACACGCACAAAGAAAATGAAAAGCAATTTTTTTTACATCAGCTCACACATGAGGCCCCGAAGAAAATTATTTTCCTCAGACCTATGTCATCTTAGGGGAAGCTGTGTGGAGGGTATTTTTAAGGAAAGGAAGGAAAGGAAGTTCTGAGAAGGAAAAAAGTATGAGGGGTGGGTAGGAATCTGGGGTCAGTGTGTCCGGAAGTGACGGAAGTATGAATCCATCCCTCCAACTGCGGTGAAAGGCGATGGGTCGAGAGAGTCCAGCTGGAAAGGTCAAAAGTCTCTCTCGATCCGGCCCATCACGAAGCGGTGGGTAGACGCATCCGACGCCAAGACTCGGACAAACTTCACCCCATAAACCCGGGCACCCCTGCTAAATCACCAAACATAGCGAACCACTTCGGGTGACCTATGGATGACGTATGACAGAAGTGTTGGTTATCCAATAAATGGTTCCCGGGGCGGCGACACCAATACCCAAATATCCTAAATTCCCGTAAGTAAGTGGAAAAATAAGAAAATCACAAAAAATATAAATCCGTACACAATGCCCATCTCTGATATTGACAAAAACAAAACACGGACAGTTGCCCATTGATGATTGCTTTATTGTGTAATTTTTAACTTAATAAAAAAACTGAATTTAATTCAACAGTTATTGATTCTGAGGCGGTACGAAGTTCGTCGGGTCAGCTAGTTATAAATAAAATAAAAAATAAAAACTCAAACAAAACAAATTCCAAAACAAACACACACGGCACCTACAATCACATCCCCATTGAAACTAAGTAATGACACAGGCTTGTCCTAGTGAGGTTAAAAATTAAATTGTACATAGAAATAACATGTAAAGAAACAATAAATAAATAAAAAGTAAAATACAACTACATTGAAATATTTATTTTAATTATTGACTTTTTTATTATTATTTGTGCATGATGTGAACATTAGTTATTGGGTTATAACTTATAACCTAATTATTATACCTAATTTGTTGTTTTCTTGCATGTAAATTAACCTGTAAATTTTCCTAATAAAAAAAATTTAAAACATTAGCTGACTTTTTCCAAAATCGGTGCCGGAGTTGCTCACTATAAGTAATTGCGCTCACCATTGACGCAAGTCATTTTTTCTCGGTGCGCGGGTCCCCCAGCCGATGCGGGGCCCCTAGGCAGATGCCTACTCTGCCTAAAGGATAATCCGGTACTGATCGTAGCTCATCGAATTTTCAATCGTTTCTCTTCATTCAAAGTTTAAATTAAAGAAAATTAAATTTATATTCCGATGAACCTAGACTTATGAAAAATTATCGTTATTCATTTTATATCCGCCATTTTAGCAATCAACAACTTTTTTTGCAAACTGTGGTTTATGCGCATTCTACATTCATATTATAACGGTTTTTTAAAAAATTATTTCATGTTTTAAATGATTTCCAATTTCCAAGGACTCCAGCCAGCCGATTTGGTCAGACTCTCCGCTTGCGGCCGCTATATCTAAATATTCAATAGTGTTTTTTCTTGTTCAAATGTACCTTTACAAGAAAAAAAAGTATGGTGAACGACAATAAATTTTATCTTTGAAAAAAACGCATTGAAAAAAATAACTCGACTGTACCACACTCCCCCTTAAGTAACTCTAACAAATCGCAGTAAAGTATTTTCCTTAGCATGGTTTCATATTATCCGTGACCTAATGACATCTGAGCCCGAGATAAGGAGCTTATGGTCACATTAAAATAAAGCACAATCAAATACTTTTATTCGGATGAACAGGAAAAATAATATATTTATTCCGTAACCGCTTTCTTTATCAGTAATGCGTCACACACAAGTTAGAGGAAAAAACAATGCCATGTTTATTAACACATTTATTTCTGGCTATAATTAAACCATATCAGTAAACGGGGAAAATTGCATTATTTTTTTCCTCAAGAGCCATTCATAAATTACTCGTGATGTGTTTGTACTCTTTACTAATAAATAAATACAATGGCATGCAGTCCAAAAATGCTTAGAATCTGCACATACCCACTAGACGGTCACCGGACAATTGATCCGGCGATAATTGGCCCCCGACAGTTGGCCTCCGGACAGTTGGCCCGCCGACAGTTGATCTCCCGACAGTTGGCCTGCCGACAGTTGATCTCCCGACAGTTGGCCCGCCGACAATTGGCCCCTGATAGTTGATCTCCAGACAGTTGGCCCGCCGACAGTTGATCTCCCGACAGTTGGCCCGCCGACAATTGGCCCCTGATAGTTGATCTCCAGACAGTTGGCCCGCCGACAGTTGATCTCCCGACAGTTGGCCCGCCGACAATTGGCCCCTGATAGTTGATCTCCAGACAGTTGGCCCGCCGACAGTTGGTCTCCAGACAGTTGGCCCGCCGACAATTGGCCCCTGATAGTTGATCTCCAGACAGTTGGCCCGCCGACAGTTGATCTCCAGACAGTTGGCCCGCCGACAGTTGGTCTCCAGACAGTTGGCCCGCCGACAATTGGCCCCTGATAGTTGATCTCCAGACAGTTGGCCCGCCGACAGTTGGTCTCCAGACAGTTGGCCCGCCGACAGTTGATCTCCAGACAGTTGGCCCGCCGACAGTTGGTCTCCAGACAGTTGGCCCGCCGACAATTGGCCCCTGATAGTTGATCTCCAGACAGTTGGCCCGCCGACAGTTGATCTCCAGACAGTTGGCCCGCCGACAGTTGGTCTCCAGACAGTTGGCCCGCCGACAGTTGATCTCCAGACAGTTGGCCCGCCGACAGTTGGTCTCCAGACAGTTGGCCCGCCGACAGTTGATCTCCAGACAGTTGGCCCGCCGACAGTTGGTCTCCAGACAGTTGGCCCGCCGACAATTGGCCCCTGATAGTTGATCTCCAGACAGTTGGCCCGCCGACAGTTGATCTCCACAACAGTTAATCCCCCCGACATTTGATCCCCGACAATTGATCCGGTGGACAGTTGATCCCTCGGACAATTGATCTCCTAAAAGATTATTTATTCAATTAATTATGCAAAGAGGATATATGACCGTGCAGCCAAAGTCGATATACTAATATCTACAGACGGACTGAAAATCCGCTGTAAAAATATTTTTACTAACAATAATTTCGACTCTCGAGGGAGCATGCGGTAATAACAAAATATGACATTCTTATATGTGCATTCGGTAAAACGCTAATGTTTCTTACTTGCGTATAATATAACTTTTTTATCCGAATATAACACAAGAGGCCCCAACCGTCTGGAGCCAGTGAAACTATGGTATCCCCAGTTTTGGTATATTGTGAGGTTGAAGGTAGTGGGTAGGGGAAGGAAATATGGAAAATGTTTTTTCTATTTAGATCTGGTCACCAAATATGGTTAAAGCCATTTCAAGTAATAAGGGTAGTGAATATCAGTGAATATTTATAAAATCAAACAATTATTGTCCAATTATTTGCCTGATTCGTCATTAGTCATACATAACGATACCCCGAGTTCAAGGACATTATAAGAGGAATTTAGTTTCGCAGAACACAAACCAACAAAAACATACTATAGAAAATAAATTACTTTGTATAAGCCATTAACCAGCCAGCGGCCGAGAATTCAAATTTCGTCGAAAGATGTTCTTACTATCGTTCAGGGCGGTTCCAATGAGAAAGATTAATTATTCTTTCGTTTTATTTCATTCAAAATTGTTTTAATTTATACCTACATTCAAAAATGCTGAAAGGCGTGATGATAAAATTATGTACTTTTTGTAATTATTTTTTGATCATAAGTATCAATTTATAATTTTTCAATAATGTCTAAGCAAAATAAGAATGTAATTTTTTGTAAATGTATTAGTTTGTAAGACCGTAAATAAATAGGACCAGCAGTAGTCCGTGTATGATGTTTGGTCGCGTGCCGAGGTTCCCTCATTGTCCCATCCGGTCGAGTGAGGTCTGGAAATTGTTGCAGAAGGTTGTGATAAGTTAACATTCCCGTCACCGTCTTGATCGAGTTGATTTCTCCAGAGCTTCTCCGTCCTGGGACTGACAGGTGTGTAGTCTGAGTACACGAAAAGTGACTCTCCACTGTGAATCAGCGAGTGCGTTCGTGGACGTCCCTTTTGAGAACATGATTAGTTGCAGTCGGGACACGAAAAAGGTTTTTGTCCACTGTGGGTTAACACGTGATTTTTTAGATGTCCCTTGCGAAAAAATGAATAGTGGCGATCGGGACATGAAAAAGATTTTTCTCCTCTGTGGGTAAATATGTGACGTTTTATTTGTTATTTTGTAGAACATGTATATTTGTAGCCGGGACACGAAAACTATATGAATAGTTACACTCATAACATGAAAAAGGTTTTTTCTCCACTATGAATCGCGCTATGGTACACGAATAGTTGCAGTCGGAACATGAAAAAGGTTTTTGTCCACTACGAGGCAGCAAGTGACTTCTTAGATATCCGTTTTAATAACACGAATTGTTGTAGTCAGGACATGAAAAAGGTTTTTCTCTTCTGTGAATCATACTGTGGAATTTTAAATCTTCCTTTTGAGAACTTGTATAACTGCATTCGGAACATGAGGAAAGACAGTATAAAATTGTGGAGATCCGGAAGGAACAAAATGCCGATAAAAATTATAAAAATTTCCAATTTTTTTGTAAATAGCAATATGAATAAATAAAATAAACAATATACTTACGTATGGCGAGTTAGAAATCTCTTGTTTTATTTATTACCGCAAACGCGATTAAAACAAGAAAAAAGGTATTTAAGCGACTTTCCAGTACTTTGGGCAACTTAATTGTGACTTTCTTGGGCGTTACGTAACGTTTAGGAGGGGGGGGGGGGAGGGGGTGTACAGGAAAACGTTACGGCGCGTTACATGGGGGGGAGGGGGGGTTAAAAATCTTCAAAAATTGCGTTACGTAATACTTGAACGCCCCCTTAAGAGGAAACCGGGAGGTGTTTTGTTCGTACAAACGTATTCCCCAATAATATTCTTTTTGACACAATATAGATATCAACCACTAGTGTGTTGTAATTTTTTGATTTTCTTAAAAAGTTACTTCTTATAGGAGTTAGGATACTCCAAAAATCTTTAAAATTGCCTGGCTTAAACGCCATCAACAAACGTTCAGTATACGATGCATTATTTCAAAAAGCAAAACCTACAGACATAGAGGAATTTCTTCTAATACAGTTTGTAAAAAAAACTTTAAAATCTGTCCAGTGTTGGAGGTGAAAAATGGGGAACACAAAACTTCGAGAGTGATGATTTTACGTAGGTGCAGTTGTCCCTTTCGCTCAGTATTCAGGGTAATAAGAGCGACAGTGATAGCAAGAGTTTAGTAAAATACATTTTGTTCAAATTTTTTGGCGACCGGGTTTCCCCTTAACTTTTCTTCCGGAGAACTGAACGCGGTAGTTGTTGATAAAGAATTATCCAAAGAAACGGAGCTAACAGTCCTCAATGGAGTTCTGATACCAACATCTAATGTAGGGCAGTGAGGCATGAAACTGGTAGATGAATGATGAAAACGTACTGAATTCTGAGTGATGAGATCCCTTAGGCGTATATGCGGTAAAACCACGTTTGACCATGTTGCAAATATGGAATTCTAGAAATATTGCAAGGCTGAAGAGAGCATAGTTAACAAGAATAAGAAAGTGACACTTAAATGGTATGTACATGCGGAGCATTCCAAGACAGAGCTGTATGGCGGCCTATCCTCTCACTGCTGGGAAACAAGTTAACAGTCTTAAAACAGAAGAGTATCTATGTGTGAGACGATGCATGCATGTGAACGAAGCAAGAAGTGTGTTCCAAGACAGAGCTATGTGGCGGCCTATCCTCTCTGCCTACCCCTGCTGGGAAACAAGTTAATAACAAAACAGTATCTATGTGTGAGATGATGCATGCATGAGGATGAAGCAAGAAGTGTGTTCCAAGACAGAGCTGTGTGGCGGCCTATCCTATCTGCGAACCCCTGCTGGGAAACAAGTTAATAACAGAACAGTATCTATGTACGAGACGATACGTGCATGTGAATGAAGCAAGAAGTGTGTTCCAAGACAGAGCTGTGTGGCGGCCTATCCTCTCTGCATATCGCTACTGGGAAACAAGTTAATAACAGAACAGTATCTATGTGTGAGACAGAACAGTATCTATGAGATGTGCATTAAAAATTAAAAATGAACCAAGAAGTGTTGCCATGTCCCAAAAATTAAAAACCATGTTTCGGGGATAAAAAAATCCACGCTTTACCATATTTCGACGGAAAAAAAAAACAATGTATAAACGGATATAAATAAGAAAATAACACAACCGTAATATAGAAATTATAATGCTTTATTAAAAACAATAATTTTATATATATTTTTTTTTAATAGTAGTAAAAAAGTTTCTTGTGAACGGGTTGTTTCTTTGACAGGAGTTTTATTCCGTTGTCAAGTTTAATTTGTAGTACCTTCTTATAAGAACATAAATAAATTTTTAATTTAAAAATAAGATTTTCAGGTCGATGTGATGAGGAAGAAAATATTCCCCGGAACTCCAATAATATTTTTGCCCTCATTTTTTTGAAGTAAGAGTCGGAACAGTTACTGATTGATATATATTAATTTATTTTTATGAATGTTTTAATTGCTTATGGACAAAGTTAATATACATAAAGAGACATTGTGAACCCGTGCTGAATTTCAAGCACTACTTTCCTAATTTCATGATTTCCCACGTGACCCCCGTGCAAAAAAAACATATGCCATTTTTGTTGACCGGTCAAAAACCATGTCTTGTTCGAAGAGGTAGAAATGACCAAAAACAGGGAAACTTGGTAAAACCATGCAGATAGCAACACTTGTGATGAAATATGTTTAATCAAAAGTGAATACAAAATGGCATAATTTTTCACCTTGCGTTATAAGAAAAAAAGGACACGTCAGCGACACCTATCGGATCGAATTTGATTGAACCCGTGGTGACCGTAGAAATCTGTAACGTTTGAATGTTGTCAGGATCGATAATAATAATAAAGTTAAATTAGAGGGAACCCCTTTTTTAGGCCTAAAAATAAACAGAGAAATTAACTCAACCAATCAGAGAAAAGAGGGAGGGAACCTATTGAAAACGAAGTTCTGGACTTAAAGAATAAAATAAAGACAATTAAAAGATGATTCCGTAGAGAAAATTCAGGAAAATTCCAATTTATCGATGAAAACAATAAATTCGGCTTGGAAAATAATTAATTACATACTTATGGAAAATGACATAAGAATAAAGGAGGAAATTCATAGAAAGGGCGTCGTAAATAAAAGAAAATTAAAGGAAAAGAGGAAAATTCAAATCTACGACGTAAATAGAGATAATACAGTTCTAAACGAAGTGATTCATATAGGTGGCAGAAAAATGTAGAGGAATTTAGTAAAGTGAAAATTGGAAAATGAATAATAAAGATTTTGACATGAGTTTATTCGTGTTCAGAATTGAGATTTATATGCAGTTTATTGGGGACGTACCTATTATATATTGAGAAAAAAAGAACACAAAAAATCATGATATTTACACTAAATTATACGTTCGGAGGAACAAAGGACAGAGTGGGAAAAATAGAGGGAACTTTCTGATTCGGACCCTATAGGTGTTATAAAATGAGGCAGAAGAACGGGACCACATCAATAGATGTTACATAAGGTCATATGTTAATGCGGACATATAATATAAGAGAAAAAATATATAAAATTACGGGTTGATAAAGATTGAATTACAAACCAATAAAAGTACAGATGAGCCTTTTTAATTCTGTAAGGGGGTATAAAACATTTTGCTCATTTCGCCAGTCAATCGACGGTTATTGGAAAGCGTATCTGCGTGTCGTGACGTGATAAACGGTTATTAGTTGAAAAAAGTTTCCAAGTGTTTTAAATTTTGGGACTTTGTTATGAAAATATTGAAATTATTCATAACAATTGTAATCAGGTACTGATTACCAATATAATTATTGTCTATGGTTTTTTTTGACAGCCATATATTGATGCAAATAGGCAGGAAGTGTTTGATTCTAGCCTAGCTCTCCACTTCCCCGCGGGGCCCGATTGGGCACGGACCCTGTGGGAACGTCACAGTGCCAAGTTTAAATAAGTGATTTTTAAAAGTCGAGCGGAGCAAATGCTCTTTTAAATTGATCAAGGCATCCAATTCTGGATGAGTATGAATAATAAGTTCGTGTGCGAATCGCGAGTAAATACGCATGGTGCGTGAAACAAAACCGGATCCGCGAACGTAAAACGCGTGTCGGCGTATTCCGGAGATTCGAGATTCCATTTGTAGAATCGATGTGTCGGATGGTAATCCTCGCTCGCTTCGAAACTGTTGACTGTCGGAACCGACTATTAGTTACTTTTATATCGGATGAGATCCGTATTTGGGGGCGAGATCGCACGTTACCCACTTTGCCGCGAAGTCACGCTAACACACGGATGGAAGGATACCGGAGGTCATCCACGAGGCCTGTATTCTGTACGAGAGACGAGCTGGCAGGCTGGATGCCGCTCTGAAGCAGTCGCGGAACCCTGGAGGAAGGCGTCCCCATCCATCGGTAGAGACATAGTAGTTAGGGTTTAGTTATACGGTCAATGATGGGGGTAAGTTTTCACATGTATTTGTAAACCCTTACTTCTAATGAAATAGATTCTAATTGTGTTAACAGAAGATCTTGCCTTTCATTGTTTGAGACTACTTGTGAATAAGCACCTCATGCCCATCCCTGATGATGAGAATCAAATGCCTACCCGCTGAGTCAGCATACCTTGCCTCCGGCAAGGTTTGGCGTCCGAGTTCCCGTCGGGAACAAAGCTGACCACAGTGATGGCCATTATAATATTTAATATATGTACCTACATATAATCATACACCCACTTAACAAGCGGTGTTTAACATTAAACCCATCTATAGCCCTGCTCATCAAACCCTGCTAACGAAGGTATCGTAGCAAATGGCGATATGTTAATTCTCACATATCAAATGGCGCAACAATGTGTTGGTCTCGTAATAACTTATTCACAGGTAGATCTGCTTGTTACAAAATATTATGTTATAATTCCATGTGCTAGCATCCATCTTAGTCAATTTACTGCAGGCATAAGTGAACTAATGTCAATTTAATGCAGGTGTCACAATCACTTTGTTGTTGTGATGTCCATAACCTCAATTTATTTATGTTTGTCATTATAAATAATGCTCAGAAAAATTGGTTATAGACAATAATTACGATTGTAGGGAATGTGTAGGTACTGCTTTAATTGAAATCAATCAACATCGATTACTGTTTAGCTACAAAATTATCTATGATAATATTGATAATTATCTATTCCGATTTTATCTTTGACACAAGTGTCAAAACAAGTGTCGTGTTTTCACACTATCAAATATTGAAAACTGATGTTAAAAACAATTTCCTAAAACTTATATTACATTCTTATTTATGAGGTTAAATAAGAATATAAGGTAATAATTAATAATTATTCAAATGTTTATAAAAACTAAGAACTAAGTGACATTATGTTCATAATTACGTAGGTACATCAATCAAAACAACAAATAACTTTGCAGTAATAATGATAACTTTTCAGTTTAATTATATTAAAAGGTACATGTTATACGAACATTTTTATATATTTGCACAATATTATTCAAGCTTTATATAATGCCGGTACACATTCAAATTATGACTCGAAATAAAATTACCTACACTATTAATGTTTTAAATATTATCAAACAAACGATTTGTTTATGTTTCAAAATATGTACCTACTACAACACGTGCAAATATCTGTCAAACTGTGTACATTGTCATCTGTCATGATGAAATCAAAGCATGCAAATATATTTTTGTTTATTATGCAATTACAAACGAATGACTTTATTAAAGGGATCATTCATAATTTATATGATATATTATCATTTCAAATGTTTTAAATAGTTACGAGACACGAAAAATTATTTTAATAACAGCTGACATCTGTCACAAATATTTTGTTGTTGATTGTTTATTTTCTAATGTCAAACTTGATTTAAAAAAAAAACTATAGACGACGGTAGCAGTCGGTCTATTTACATTTTAACACGGGTTTGAAAATCTAAATACTTTGGATAGATACTTATTATTATTTTTCTTAATATTGATTACTAACAGCTACGTCATAATATACTAAATTATTATTGGTAAGAGGTACCTATTATACAGTGCATTTCATTAGAGATATAAATTATCTTAGTAATTTTTACGAACATAAGGGCAGGGTTGCCGCTAATATTTTTTTTACTTGAAATCAAGGTTGCCACAAATCATTAAAATTTTATCAAACACAAATCAAGGATGTAACAAAATTTATAAATTTTGTATTGAAATAATCAAGGTTGCCACAAATTTGAAAGTTTATTCAACTTAAAATTTATTAATTTTTCTCAAAAATCAGGGTTGTCAAAATTTTTTTTCTCAAAAATTTTTTTTTTAGATCTTCACTTGTTATCATCATCATCAACAAGTATAATAATAACAATTATTTTATTTTTCATAAATAATATTTTTTTTACAAGATGTCAATTTTTATACATTACATCGTTAACAAATCTTGTTAAGATTTATTATACCAACAAAATTTAAATAAGGGCATACATAGAGCTAACATGGAGTCACTCGATTTTTTCTCATTCTTTGCGCAATGAATGCAGAAATTTCAGGGTTACCAATGCTGGTTAGAAAGTTTCTTTCTTTCTAGTTTTTTGAGGTGGTGGGCCTATCACCACAAGATTCTAGAACGGTCGAAATAATCGTTTGTATACCAATATACATAATTAACAGATAAATTTAAAAGCAATTATTGTTATTTGCGACATTTTCTTAAATTCAGTTTTTTTTACAAAAACGGGCATAATGTTTTGGTAGTTTGTGGACTTAGAGAATTCAAACTTTTTTTTTCTTTCCTTTCAAAAAAATTTTTTGGGACGTCGATGTAGTTATTCTGGTTTTGTTTTCCTGCCGTGCTTGAAGTACCGCGAGATACAATATAACATCAGTTAACACATCATTATAAAATTATGGAAGTACAATTGGAGATTGATACTTTTCCATATTTTGTCCACTTGTTCCGAAGGGATGAGAGTAGTGTATGCCGCTACCTATTCGTAACGCTTCGAATCCTTCGATCGTTCATCCTCATTCCGGGAGACGGAGTAACTATGGACAGATTATAGAGTTTGTGCCATAGCAGGGCCGTTGCCTGACGTTTCGGAACAGTATGCTCCAGCATCAGAGTGAAGGCGGAGGATCTATTGCCGCAGATGATTAGGCTGCCGGAGGTAGAAGGTCCGTTGTCACGCTGATCATTATTGGACATACCACAAGTGATAAATAAATCACTTCAGTATTCTCAAAAACAAGTCACAACATACGCTAACCAATACTTAACATTATATTATATTGGACTCATAGAGTGAGCCAATAGTTTTTCAAGCCCATTTATTCAGAAAACAATACAAATTAATCAAAAGTGAACAGTAAATAATTCAGTCAAAAATATCATATCATCAACATAGAGAATCTAATCATTGACTTCAAAAAAATGTAAATTCTGCAAAGCCGAGTTTATATAGCTAAGTTATATGATAGTTCCCAGAGTCTGGCCAAACATCCGAATAAATTTAATAAATTTTCAATACATATAAATTTAAATTAAATTTTATTTTTTTATCATCATCATACAACAACAACAAAAATAAAAAAGAGATATTTTTCATTTTTAAAACAAGGGCATCATTTTTAATAACAATTCTGAAAAATTGTTTTGAATTTAAGTACAATCAAGTAATTGTCAACGGTGACATATGTGATATTTATTATCATTCTTTGTACAAATAAAGGACAATTTACACCAAATGTGCTAAGACTTGGAGAAAGTATTGAACAATGACGCAACGCCATTATTATAATTGGATGGGAGTTGACGGAGGTATATTCAGTCTAATCAACTGGGTCCTGGTGTTCAACTTGCCATTATCATTGGAGGGGAGTTAACTGAGGTATATTCAGTCTGATCAACTGGGTCCTGGAGTTCAACTTACCTTTCCTTATTAGTTCCGAAGGTAAGGGTGGGTTTGTACCCCAACCGCAACGTATCGATCCGGTGTCGATTACGTTTACCTTACATGACAGACAGAGGGCGAGAGATGCTTGCTGTCTGCTCATCAAACCCTGAGCTGCTGACTCAGGGTACGGAACACAGTGTGCTACATCGTCAGTCGGAGGGCAGTGGATCCGTTGCCTATAGAAGGGTAATTCCTATGGGAGGCGGAAGGACTGTTTGCCACTGATCCATGTGCATACGCAGTACTACGTGGTGTGAAACTTGTTTGAGTGGTTCGGGTTGTTATTGGAGTTCTATTACCAACCCCAACACAACATTCTACAAGTATTTCATAAACTCTATTTGAAATCGAGTTGTATGTTTTTTTTTTTCACACGGTACTTATGGTAGTGATTTCGGGGAAATCACAATTATTTTTCTCAAATATATCAAGTCTCAATTAATACGCGCACGCCTATATATTGTCTTACGTTATACTCTACGTTAGAGTCAATAAAATTCAAGCCCATATAGTTTGTCACACATGACACAAAAAAATCATATCAAATTTCAAACATCATTGAAATTAGTCTCAAATTAAAGTCTCATACATAAAAAAAAGACTATTTAACAAAAATGTCTCGTAACTCAATCTCAACTGTCACTTAATTTGTGGAAATGCTTGCACATGGAATTGAAAAAAAAACGTATGTCAAATTTAAACTTGGTACATTTTATTTATATGTATATTATAAACTTTGTGAATTTATGATTGGAACATGCAGGAGTGACAGCCCATCATTTCTTTGTGTTCCGTGTTGTAAACCTTGTGAAACTATAAAATTAGAACATACAGATATAACAGCCCATTATTTCTTTATGTTCCGAGTTTCAATTTTTTGAAATTTTTGAAATTTTTGTTATTTTTTTAAGCTTTATGAGATGTCATATTACGGTGTACGCAAAACATCTTGCTTAGTTGTCTGCGAACAACATACCGTTTTTTTCCTAAAAAAAAATAAATAAAAAAACATTAATATTTATACAATATTTTAACTACTATCAAGTAGATTTATATATTTTTCCTTGTTTTAAAGAAAAAACAAAGGTATGATACAACTTATATATTATTTTTGGATTGTATAATTGGTTCAGTAATTACAAACCCCAAAAGACCGAAGTTAGGAAGTATAGTTAGGGATACTCTTCGAAGGAAGTTTTTTTTTTCCAAAATGGAAGTAAAATCAGTGAAAAGTGCAGATGGTACACCATCTAAGAAGTGTTGCCTGTTATGGCTCTTAAACAAAAGAGGTTTTTTAAACAAGTGATGCCTAGTGCATAATTAATGTTCTGATTAAAAAAATAAATTGTTTATGTATTTAGTTGATACTAATTATAACTATGATAATTTTTGAAAATCTCATGTTACAGATGCTACGTCTACGGTAGTCCTCGACGAGAGTCATTTGTTCAACACCCAGCGTCTTATATGCTGTGGGTGCTTACGGACCCCGTGCACGTATCATCTCATTTGTAAGCTATGATATGCTGTTTTATGTTATAATTATCAGTTTGTTACTATCCATATTCTGTGATAATATGTTTATTTTTTATAATGCTATATTTCAGTACCCCATCAGACCAAGCTAGTTAGTTAGGAGCGTGAGTTTATTTTTGATTTTTGGTTTTTGTTTTGTGTTTGAGGGCAAACACGTTCGGGGCGAGCGGGGTATTGTTATGAAAATATTGAAATTATTCATAACAATTGTAATCAGGTACTGATTACCAATATAATTATTGTCTATGGTTTTTTTTGACAGCCATATATTGATGCAAATAGGCAGGAAGTGTTTGATTCTAGCCTAGCTCTCCACTTCCCCGCGGGGCCCGATTGGGCACGGACCCTGTGGGAACGTCACAGTGCCAAGTTTAAATAAGTGATTTTTAAAAGTCGAGCGGAGCAAATGCTCTTTTAAATTGATCAAGGCATCCAATTCTGGATGAGTATGAATAATAAGTTCGTGTGCGAATCGCGAGTAAATACGCATGGTGCGTGAAACAAAACCGGATCCGCGAACGTAAAACGCGTGTCGGCGTATTCCGGAGATTCGAGATTCCATTTGTAGAATCGATGTGTCGGATGGTAATCCTCGCTCGCTTCGAAACTGTTGACTGTCGGAACCGACTATTAGTTACTTTTATATCGGATGAGATCCGTATTTGGGGGCGAGATCGCACGTTACCCACTTTGCCGCGAAGTCACGCTAACACACGGATGGAAGGATACCGGAGGTCATCCACGAGGCCTGTATTCTGTACGAGAGACGAGCTGGCAGGCTGGATGCCGCTCTGAAGCAGTCGCGGAACCCTGGAGGAAGGCGTCCCCATCCATCGGTAGAGACATAGTAGTTAGGGTTTAGTTATACGGTCAATGATGGGGGTAAGTTTTCACATGTATTTGTAAACCCTTACTTCTAATGAAATAGATTCTAATTGTGTTAACAGAAGATCTTGCCTTTCATTGTTTGAGACTACTTGTGAATAAGCACCTCATGCCCATCCCTGATGATGAGAATCAAATGCCTACCCGCTGAGTCAGCATACCTTGCCTCCGGCAAGGTTTGGCGTCCGAGTTCCCGTCGGGAACAAAGCTGACCACAGTGATGGCCATTATAATATTTAATATATGTACCTACATATAATCATACACCCACTTAACAAGCGGTGTTTAACATTAAACCCATCTATAGCCCTGCTCATCAAACCCTGCTAACGAAGGTAGCGCATATCAACTTAGCGTGTTAAAAGTATTATAAATAAATGCATTTTAAGCAGAAAAGCTATAAGTGTTTGGAATTTTGGGGATTATAAGATAAATTCATTTAGAATCAAAAGTGGTAGTTTTTCAATATCAAAGACTTAGATAATTTTCTAATTGATCCAAAAGAATCTTAATACAGTTTTGCAAGAAAGTGTAGAAAATAAATGATGGCGCTGCAATCGTTTTTTAGGTTTTCAATGGCAACTCCAAGATGGCTCATAAGACAATGAATGTATGTTTTTAAAAACACTTCGGACAAAATGCATATTTCCTAGCGCATTTTTACTTTCAAAAAATTTGCACAAAAAACTGGAATTTAAAAGAAGTGAAATAAAACAAAACAAGTTTTAAGTGGGCGTTTATTTCGATATAAAAATATGTTTTGAGTCTATTAATTCAACACCCGACATTATTGTCTTCGTCCTCACGTAATTCTTCTTCTTCCGTATCTTCGTCTTCATCCAAACTTATTATCAGTTCATTGATATCAACATAATTTGGCACACGCAACAAGAAAATATTGTGAAATGGTCTGGGGAGCTGTCTAACCCATTCTATTTGAAAAGTGGCGTAAGGCAAGGAGGAAGCATGTCTCCGGTTCTGTTCAATCTGTATACCGATGATCTTATTAAAAAACTTAATGCCACGAAAATAGGATGCCATATACATGGAGTATGTGTGAACAACATTAATTACGCAGATGACATGGTTCTTCTTGCACCGTCACTAAGCGCATTACTGAAGTTACTAAGAATTTGTGAAAACTTTGCAACAAAACCATAACCTGTTATATAATACTACCAAGTCAGTAGTTATGGTTTTTAAAAACAAAAACGAAACCATCCAAACACCCTCAGTATGGTTAGATGACAGGAAAATGAATGTTTATCACAGCGTTAAGTACCTACCTGGGACACATCATTACAGACGACCTTAAGGATATCGAGGATATGGAAAGGCAGAGAAGAGCGATATCTGTTAGAGCGGGTATGCTGTCAAGACGTTTTTACCTATGCAGCCTAAAAGTAAAAAGAATATTGTTCAACGCTTTCTGTACCTCGCTGTACACATCAGAACTGTGGGTTGACTACACTGCATCCCAATGGAACAAGTTAAAGGTTGCTTTCAACAACGAATACCGTCAACTTTTCCGCCTACCGAGATACTGCAGTGCTACGGAAATGTTCCTGTAAGGGACGAGTGCATACTTTCCGAGCACTTCTCCGCCACCGCATGGGAAGTTTATGGCGCAGACTACGCCAATCGAAGAATGCAATCATCACCACCATGACTACCTGGTTGGAGTCCCCCCTGATGGCCCTCTGGAGACGGGAGACGATGAAATACCCTCCGTAAACAGCTGCATGAATTAATTTTACTGTTTATTATTATTTTTCTCATTTTATTATGCTTATTCGTTTTTTTTTTTAAATTTATTTATATGTTGTTATTTACTTTATTTTTATTTTTAACATTAACCCATTTTTTGTTTCAAAATATGGAATGTATTGCATTGCACTACCCCTGCATACATTCTGGAATAAACTATTATTATTATTAATTAAATTATTAAAACACTTTGTTTTTACCACAATAATCTTTATTTAAAAAGTCGACATGTTTCGAGAACGATGTTCTCTTCATCAGGAAAAAAATAAAAATAAATTCCATAACCGTGTCATCAACTTAACTCAACATAAGTTTAAAAAGGAAGAACTAAATTTGTTATCAAAAGGATTAAACCATAATCTTCACATAAAAAATAATAACAAACAACTAGAATATTTGGCAGTAGATATTAATTGTGCATTATTTAAAGAAGCAAAATCCTTTCAATACAAATGTGGTGAAGTGATAAAAAACATCAATCCTAAATCTAACTTTAACAAAATACAGTATACGTCAGAACAAATGCACGCAATCAATATATCGAAGGTTACAAAGGAAAAAAAACCTCATCATTACTAAAGCGGACAAAGGAAACTCGGTGATTATTATCAACAAAAGTGATTACATTGATAAAACTATGGACTTTCTACAAGGTGATAACTTTGAAATAGTAAAAACAAACCCAATTAATAAATGTCAGGAATTGATAATGGACACTTTAAAAACTTGTAAAAGTGATAAAATTGTTAATTTATTTAGAAATAAAAAAATAACTGTAAAAAATCCTCAAATTCCCAAATTATACAGTCAGTCAGTCAACAAAATTCATAAAAACATTAAATTTACATTAGAAATAGGAATTAATTGTAGCATAAATTTCTTAGATTTAAACATAACTGTAATTAAAAATAAGATTGAATTTAATATTTTTAGAAAAGAAACATACGCTGATATAATTATACACAACTCATCTAACCATCCATTTTCACAAAAACTCTTAGCATTCCATTATTTGATCAATCGATTAATTAATATCCCGCTATCCCCAAATAATTTCAAAGCTGAACTTAACACAATTAAAATAATTGCATCTAATAATGGTTATAACCCCAAATTAATAGATGACATATTGAACAAAAAATATAAGAAAAAATTTCATTTGTCCTACATTTACCCATTGCTTAGTGATAATATCAAAAAACAATGGAGAAAAATATTGTTTGTAAATCATCAAACCTCCAATTTAATCGGGAAAAAAATCCCTAATACAATACAGCCAGCTTTTTATACCAATAATAAATTGAAAAATTATATTTTAAATAATAAGGACAAAGACCAAAAAATGAAAAAATCCGGAGTTTACCAATTGAATTGTAATGATTGCAATCATTTTTACGTAGGTAAAACTTGCAGAAATTTTGAAACGAGGATTAAGGAACACTTGAGATGTCTAAATAGCAATAATTATTCGGAATTTGCTAACCATCTAATTGAATTTAACCATTCATTTGATATAAATACTGGTTTTAAAATTTTACATACTAACGTTAGTGGTTTTCAATTAGATCTTTTAGAAATATTAGAAATTAGGAAAAATGTCAATAAAAATTTAAATATTATTAATAACCAAATTAATTTTGTGAATAACCCTATTTTAAACATATTTCCATTGTAATTTTGTCTATGATCTTCTAAGCAACCCCCTCCCCCCTGTCTATCTTCTAAACTCCTCCTCTTTCCGCCCCTCTCCCCCCCCCCTCCAACTAATTCCATTTCCACCCACGCCTGTCTTTCTATGCTTGATAATTTAGTTTTAGTACATATAATGTCCTGATGAAGAGAACATCGTTCTCGAAACATGTCGACTTTTTAAATAAAGATTATTGTGGTAAAAACAAAGTGTTTTAATAATTTAATTAATAAAATGGTGCCACAAAGTGAATTTGCAAAATTTGAAGAAGTATTATTATTATTATTATTATATATAGTGCTGCCTCGTGCATAATATTCCGCCTCAATTTTCATCACGTGTTTGCAACAATTTTTCCAATCATCAGCACTTTATGCTATTACACATTATTATTATGCTATTTTCCGTTTTCCCTGTGCTTCAAATTTTCCATCATCTGCCTTTTCTCCTTCCTTGACGATTCATCTTACCGTTGATTCAGATTTACACGTGTGTGGAAAACATCATTAAAATTATTATTCTATAGAAGGGAGTTTAAAAAAACACACTAGATAATATTCATTTAGAAAGAAAGAAAGAGAAAATTAAGAAAAAGGTAACTTTTCTATAAGTCTAAAGAAGTTGCATATTATTTATTTTTTTGTTAATTGAGTTATTCCCTTTTTCTTGTGGCTTTGAATGAATTGTCAAATAGAAGTGTCGAATTCGGATTTTTAAGCATAACCTCAAATCAGGTTGTAATGGTTATAATCGCTCGAAAATTGGCATAAATCTTGTAATACTAATGAAATTCATTAAAAAACTATACTACGTACCAGTAATTTTTGTAGTTTGTTTGTAAACATCCTCCTAATTACATAGGAGCTTCTTCGCGCGATAATCGGCTAGGCAGATGGAAAGACGCAGTATATAACATCTCTTGCATCATTACACATTGGTTTGTTCATTTTTATTCAATTCAAACAATGCATAGGCAAACAATGAAAAAATAATTACTAAAAAGGCGATCTTCAATGTGTTTTACACGATTTAAGTCAGTAAAGTCAATAGCCATACTAAACGTCATTGACAAAGAGGGTATTTCGGTGTTACTATAGTAATGAAAAATTTAGTTGCAAATTAATAAATTTCTACACTTTCTTGCCAAACTATACTTCTAGTTTAAATTCAGTTTAAAAACAGTTCAATGAATAATAGCTAATTTCAATCAGTGGAGTGTTGCGTTATAATTTGTTGAACAATAAAAACAAAGTGTTTTATATTGTTTTATAATAAATACACTTTGCCTTTAAACGGAAATGTTCTAATATCAATACAGTTTAATAATAATAATGCAAAAAATAGTCATTAATTTAGTTATTGTTAAATTAAGTTGAGAAAAAAGGATTAAAATAATAGCATTACATCGGTTAAATAACGTACGAGTCGAACGTAAGGTTATAGAGATAGAATTCGTTTTTCACTTACACCAATACGGCTTAGAATTATAATACTTAAATAAATTGTTTGCATATTATTAGATTAAAATTCGCTGAGAACGATAAATAAAATAATTAGATTAAAAATTCGAAAATAATCGTGAAGTAACTTTTGTTTAAAATTTGATTTAAGCAAGGTGTTTCTTAACCAACGAGTTTTGAAAATAAAATACATTTTGATTGATAGAGAATTCAGTTTAGATTAAACAAAACTAAAAATATAGTTGGATAAATATTCGAAAAGGATTTAATTAAATTTAGTTAGAACAATAAATACATTAGGTAGTAGAAACAAAAGGTTTATCCTGTACCTCCCGATATTGGAAAAACCTTAAACGGGTAAGTTTCCTTAATTATAAGTTTTTTCAGAAATCGAGATCGAGAATGGCAAAAATGCAGATTACGTAGGTATTTCGTTTCATTATTATCTTAAGGTAATTTTGATTTTCATGTGTAACGCATCTATATATATTATATTATCTATTATAAGTATTTGAAAAAAAAAAAAAAATTGTATTTACTGTATCAATATGTGTAATATATATTTATATGTATAATCCGGAAACAAATACACCAAAGAGATGTTGCACAATTATGACAAAATATTATTTGACATTAATACGTGTGTTTTGTTTCTATGTATATTAATATATTATACGTATATAAGTATTTATATATATGTATATTGACCTCTTCCCGTAGTATGCTGATCCAGTAAGAAGTTATTGGACAATGTTGATCCACCTTTAACATCATATAACTTGGCTTTGATGGAATACTTCTTTATGATTTGGCAACAACGTTACATTAAATAGCAAGGTTGCCAGTTTCCCAGTAAGAGTAAACGATGTACTGCACATAAAATTTTCGATATTTGTATGGAAATCATACGCTTCGTTATTGTTGATCCGCCCAAATCGCCATACGTTGATGATCCGCCCAAATCGCTATGCGTTGTTGATCCACATAATCGTATATCTTATGTACCTATATGTGGTTTTACTATAACATTGTTGATCTGACCATGACCAATCAGAGATGGCTTATGAACGAAGCCTTTTGATTGGTCATAAAAACATGTACCCATATCTGGTTTTACTGTTAATCTGTTGATCCAATATATTAAGATCTAAATTATTTATGTACTCGTATACGCATTTGAGAATAAATATTTTCTTTCAGCGAAATGGATCGAAATATCAATTTAGAAAGCGGGTATGTACACCGCAGCCCCAGGAATCATTTATTGGATCATTAATACCTCTGCCGAAGGTCACTCCAAGTGATTTGATACTTTTGGTGAATTAGCCGGAGTGCCCGGGTTTATGGGGTGAGAAGTGTTTGGCGACGGATGCGCTTGCCTACCAACTGCGTGGCGGGCTGGTTCGGATAGTATATTTTGACCCATTTATAGAATATCTATGGTCTGGCATTTTGATGTTGACAATAGTAAAAATTTGGGATTTTGACTTTGATTTTGTTTAATGATTTCGGTTTTAATTTTAATTTTGATTTTGATTTTGATTTTTGATTTTGATTTTGATTTTGACCGCCAACAAAGGTGCGCTTCTGCCGTACTTTTCAGTTCCTTTTAGTAGGTACCTGTAAGTTCAATGAAGAAATAATTACTTAAAGAGGATAGACTGCCTAAAATGTTCGTCTTGGTACTTAACCCTTGAAAACTATTCTTATATGCGACATTCTGTGTGTGGACTAATTAAAGGGTTTCTTTTATCGCTACTCAGTTGGGCAACTTCGTGAGACGGATAAAGATAGGGTTCAAAGACTCGATTGAAATAAATATAGAAAATACTAAGCATACCTTTTAGAGATGGCTTGAGAGCAATCAGTCTCTCCCGATTTGGCCCGCCACGCAGTAGATGGGCAAATGCATTCTCCGCAAAGACCTATACAAAACTCACACTCTGAACCCGGGCACCCCTGCTAAGTCACCAAACGTTGTGACCAACTTGGGGTAACCTACCGCAGAGGTGTTGTTTATCCGATAAATGGTTCCCGGGGCGGCGGTACCACACCCGCCTTCCAAATTGTAATAACCTAGACAAACCTCACTCCAAGAACCTGAGCACCTCTGTTAATTCACCAAACGTAGTGAACCACTTAGGGAGACATATGGCAGAGGAGTTCGTTATCCAATAAATGGTTCCCGGGGCGGCGGTACCCGTACCCGCCTCCCAAACTGTAGGTCTAGGTTAAGTGGTTCGCTACGTTTGGTGACTTAGCTGGGGTACCCGGGTTTATGGGTTGAGTTTTATGCAGGTTATGGCGGCGGACGTGTGTGCCCACCATCTGGCAGGCCGGATCGGGGGAGAATGGTTAAGGGAGTTTCTTCGAATTCTCCAGCCGTACTCTCTCGAAACATCGCCTAGCACCGAAATGGGATGGATGGATTCATACGTTCTTCGCTCCTGGATACACTGACCCATAGATTTCTACCCACCCCTAATACCCTTTTCCCACTCAGAACTTACCTCTCCTTCCTTTCCTAAAAAACCCTCCACACAGCATCCCCAAAGATAACACAAGCTCTGAGGGGAATTATTTTCCTCGCGGCCTCCTGTGTGGAGCTAATATCAATTAGCTAATGTAAAAAAATATTTTTATTCTATTTCATTCTATAAAAACATGTTTCATTTTTTTTTCTTTGATGAGGAAAACATTAAGCCGCAAAGACCTAGACAAAGCTTACCCCTTGAATGTGGGTACCTCTGCTAAGTCACCAAACATAGTGAACCAATGGCAGAAGAGTTGGTTATCCAATAAATGGTTCCCAGGGCTGCGGTACGCAAATTGTAATAATTAATATCCCAAATTGTTTCTATTGTCCACATCAAAATGCCACACCATCACGGACGTACAAAATACATGGACTTGCCCTAAACGATAAAAGGCGTATTATTTCCCCCTCCCATTGGAACCATTTTTTGGAACCGGTTGGGCTTGCGAGAGCCACGCGTCAATCTAAAAAATGTGACGTCATCATTCGTGTCCGGACCAGTGTCGAGCTCTCATCGTAAATAACACGGTAAAAATGATGGCTTGTGCTATAAAAATAGAAGAGAAAAAGAGAATAAACCCAATTGTGGTATTACATTCCATAAGCAAGCATTATTTTACACTATTTTAAGCTAATTCAGATCACATAATATGATCGTTTTTGAACATACACCATAAATATACCAAACCACCCATACACACACTATCACTCCGAGATACATGGCGTGTGCCCCTCACTGATTACTGGGGTAAGTAAATTATGAAACATTTGTAAAAGTGTATTAACTAAATACAGAAGCAAAATATTGGACCCGATCTTATAGGCGACCTTACTTTGACGTATTTGAACTTCAAACTTGTTCATTGCGTGGCGAGCAATTTGCGCTCCCATGTAAAAAGGTCTATTCATTCAAAAGCAGAGTTTACTTTTAAGAACTAAATTATGATTTTATAGTGCGAGATGCCTATATACTGTCAGATTGAGTTTTGGCGAATCACGTATCACCAAAGCCATCTTCCTGCCCTTCGTCCCGCTGTAGTTGGCTTCTACCCCTCACCTTTATGTTCTGGTCTATCAATATTCATAGACATTCATATGTCTATGCACACCATAGATATTCTATGAATGGGTCAAAAAATACTAGCCGAACCAGCCTGCCACTCAGTTTTAGTAGGCAGGCGCATCCATCGCCAAACACTTCTCACCCCATAAACCCGGGCACTCCAGCTAATTCACCAAAAGTATCAAATCACTTGGAGTGACCTTCGGCAGAGGTATTAATTATCCAATAAATGATTCCTGGGACTGCGGTGTACATACCCGCCTCCTAAATTGATATTTCGATCGCATTTCAGCGACCGCGAGCCAGAAAGTGAAGTCTTTTATCAAACCTTTTATAATTAATAATTACTACATATACAAAAATAAAAATATAGAAACTACGTAAGCCCAATCAATATTTTTTTTCGAATCTGTTTTTAAGATTATATTTTAGGTAGAAGTTTTTATTGTTGTAACGAAGGGACGGCTTTTAATGTAATAAATCGAGGTGTTTTCCCTTTTGGAAAGTCAGAGAGAAGAAAAAATCAAAATTTCAACCCTTTTTTTGGAAAAAACAATTACAGTTTCATTAGTCATCCCCTGGATAACATCGTTTTAGTTCTGAATTACACAAATTTTTGTACAAAAAAAAATAGGTGTAAAATAGCTAATCTAAGTAACCCCTTTTCGAAAAAATAACACATTTTCCGAATACAACACATTAAAGGTCTTACAAGAGTGTTCGCCAACGTCGGGGGGACCTGATAAGGCACACAAAGAAGAAGAAAGAGGAAAGGTCTTAATAATAAATATACATGTATTCTTGATAAACAAAATAATGAAATAGAATAGCGCTGTATTAAAATATTTAGTTTATTTTAATAATGTGTATAATTATTTCTGGTTAAATAAATGAAAATGTAATTTTCTTTTAACTGGAATAAAAAATAATAGAAAAAACGATTAAATATGTTTCATTTTGTTAATTGAAGTTGAGACCAATAATTTAAAACAAGAACTAAACTTACCTAAATGCAATTTACATTATTGTAAGACTTTATTAACAACATATTTAAAGGATCCTAAAGTGCACGACAAATGACAAAATTAGAATAATACACGAGGTAAGCAGCAAACAGTTGTGTAAAAAACTTTTTAACTAATTACTGCATCATGCCATATTTTTAGGTTGACACTATCGAATAGCCATCAGTTCTACCACAGTATATGTTCGAAGGCGATTTCTATTTTCTGTTTTCAAATGTTTAAGCAGAATGAATTTCCTCTCAACGGAAGCGTTGGAAAATGGTTACAAGAGCAATAAATGTTAAGTTAGACTTTAGTTAAAGACTGGGAGTTGCGGATTCCAATACGACTTTAGTTAAAAGGGGACTGGGAGTGGCGGATTCCAATACGTCGTGTTTAGTTAGACTTCAATTAGAGAGGGACCGGAAGTTGCGGATTCCAATACGTCATTTTGGAAGTTCGGGTCCCGATATTCAGGAATCCCCTACTGTTATTGTTAAGAAATAAATGCTACAGTGCTGCCATAAAATAAACCATGAAGTCTTCCATAGGATAAACATATTTTTCAATATTAATATTGTTGGTTAATCATAAAATGTTCAAAATCCCCTATTTTTCCCGCGCAAAAATATTCTTCATGCAAAACATCAAATTCTTGAAAAAAACTTAAAATTTCCCGCAGTTTGGGGAATTCCCCGCGAACTGGCAACCCTGGTTAAAACACTGTTATCAACTTTATAAATATGCTAATTAATTTATTTGAAGCACAGTGTTGTGTTTCAACTCCGAACTGGAGAGGTTCAATACAATTGCTTTTAAAAAAATTCAGTGTTGCAAATTTATTTCCAAAATGCGTTTTTTAATAGAAATTGTGTCGACGATCTTACTTTTCACAACGTTTAACGTTTATGGACAACGGCAAGGTAACAATTAAACAAATATTTTCAGTAGGTACTTTATAAATATATATTCAATTAATAATTAAAGGAAAACCAAAGTTTGTCTTTTTTTAACAATAATTAAAAATCTTGGATAATGCCTTCGGAAGGTGAAACAGATGTCATTATAATTACACGGCTCAACTTGTTCATAAATAAAATTATTTTTTTTACATTTATTTCGTTGTTAATTATATTATACTATTGTTGAATAAATATAAGAAAATCATCACAAAAAAATGGATTTTTACAAAATAAGCTTGAGACTAATAAAAAGGATAATAATATATTTCTTTCTATTTTTCTAATCTCTGTGTCCGTGGAATTGTACACGCATTTCGACTGAAACCCGTGGTTTCGAATTGCTATTTGTTAAATAAAGAGAGACAATATATTTTTTTAAATTCACATGTTTTAAATTTCTCATTGAACCGTGTATGTTATTAACGCAAACTTATTACTTATTAAGGCAATCAATCACTATTAACTATAAAATTTAAATATGAATGTAGAAGACATAATAATTTTGAAGCAATTAAATTTTAAGTTATTTCAAAATTTATTCATTAAAAATAACATTTCTTATATTTGCGGTACGTTCCAGAGTGGAAGATACTCTCAGTATCGCCCTGTTGTGATACCATCATTCAGAATTGAAACTTGCTTGAAATGGCTTTAGCCGTGTTTAGTGCCCAGATCTGAATAGCCAGGTACTTCCTTACCTACCTATTACCAATATCCTTTCCCTCCCCATTAGCTTCAGCCTCACAACATACCCCAATTGGGGATGCCGTAATCTCAATTCTCAATGTCATAATAAAAATGTTTCCTGTTTCATATTAAAAAAAATGCAGCGAAACAGTCTGAAAATGAACATACACGATAGGTATATTATTTTCAACAAATAATGTATAGTTGAAAGTAAATTTGTTTTGCTACTGGTTGGACGATGTTATCAGATGGGTCAATGAAAAGGATTTATCTGTGCTGGAATTGAATAGTTCTGGAATAAAAGAAGGAAAAAAATCGAAAGTCTAAAGCCATTTTATATGCATGCGTAAAAAAATAACAATTGCAAAAAAAAAGCTCGTTCTGTTCCTACCGACATCTTCTGTCAATAAATCAATGAATGATTCTCTATGTCCTATGTGACACAGATTCCGCTAACAGAAGAAAAAAATTGAAGGAAGTGTGTTGTGGGCGTTTATGTATGCCCGAAATAAGAACAATTTTATTATATATTTTTTAAATATCGAACAGAAATCAATTCCACTGACCTGGTGCCAAATATGTAGTTGAAAGGACCTAGGTAAAATGGCGGCATTAGTTTTCTTTTATCGAATTGTGATCCTTAGCTTTGTTATCTGTTTATTATTTGTTTAGTGTAATTTTTACAATACTCTCGTTTGCAAGGTCCTGAATATTTGCTCACATTTCCACATTTTCAACATTATTTTGCAGCTCGCTGCCAACCTGTCGGAAAAGTTCTGACGGGTTTACAATTTTATAAGAGATATTAAATTGCGCCTAGATCGCAATCAATTATTATTATCAATGACTCCAATCTGGCACGACTTATTATTATTATAAGTCGTGCCAGTTAATAAAGGGCTTAATCATAACTTACATTATAATGCTAATAATAAAAAGAAGAAATAATAATAAAATAATAATAAAATAATAAAATAATAATAAAATCAAAATAATAAAATAAATAATAATAAATAAATAATAATAAATCTAATAATAAAATCCACTGCCAACAACTCTAGAACTAGAGTTGTTGGCAGTGGATTTGGACATTGTGCTAAATAAACAACCTAAATCGTTCCAATATAAATGTGCTGAAGTAATAAAAAACATTAACAACAAGAAAACAGTTCTAAATAAAAAAAAAAAACAAAATTATAACGTAGACTTAAAAATTGCTAAGAACATTTCAAAAACTGTGAAGGAAAAAAATCTTATTGTGACAAAGGCAGATAAAGGGAACAGTATTATTATTATGGATAAAGCTGACTACATAACCAAGACTATGGATTTTCTACAAGGAGACAATTTTGAAATTATTCAGAATAATCCTATTAATAAGTGTCAAGAGTTGGTGAAGGAAGCGGTGAAACGTTGTAAAAGTGATATATTTTTAAACTTGAAAAATAACAAAAAAAATGATTTTAAGTAACCCACCGATACCCAAACTTTATAGCTTATTAAAAATACATAAATTGAAAAAACCAATCAGGCCGGTGGTATCTAATTGTAATGCACCAACATTTAAATTAGCGTCAACTATAAATAATGTAGTTATGAATGCTAATGTATTTCAACCAACATACACAGTTAAGAATTCGTTAGAATTAGTCAATTACATAAAAGATTTGGAAATCCCTAACCACGCTATGTTGGTTTCCTTTGATGTTATTAATTTATTCCCAAATATTCCAATAGAAGAAAGTAAAACCATTATTAATAATTTGTTAAATTCTTCGAACTTGCCGAAAGACTTAATTAATGATTTAATTTTTTTATTATTTGATGTTATTTTCAAACAGAATTACTTTCAATTCAATAATACAATATTTAAACAAAAAGATGGCTTAGCGATGGGTAGTAGTACGAGCCCTTTGATTGCAGATATTTTTGTTAATAATATAGAGAATAAGATTTTTAATAGCGGTGCACTTTTACTTAAATATGTATATTGCTGGAAAAGATATGTCGATGATATTATATGTATTTGGTTAGGTACAGAAAGGCAACTGAACATGTTCTTAAACTTTTTAAATAAATTTCATAAAAACATTCAATTCACACTAGAAATAGGTAAAGAGAAGAGTTTAAATTTCTTAGATTTAAATTTAACACTTATAGGTAATAAATTTTTTTTTATTTTTGGCATCAAAAATATTGAAATTTGTTGTTTAGAAAATCGGTTGTTATGTTATGCCTAAATGATGAGTTAAGTTTAAACATTTTTATTTTTATTATTTATTACATTTTCTTTAAATATTTGTAATAATTAATCTTTTTACAGAGGTCTTAAATTTTTGGAAGGTACTTCAAAATTCTGAACAATGATGCTGGAGAGAATGTTGGTTCTTTTTTATTGTTTTTTTTTTTTTGTTATTACTATCTTTCAACCACCTTCACATTAACATTTTTCTTCATATGCGCCTCCCCATCCACTGATTTCCTACTGAATTAAGGATTGGACCAGTGCGAAATAGTCTTTATTTATTTTTTAGATTACTTAATTTGAGTAAATTTCTTAATCTGATAAATATATAGATATATTTCCTAAAGCGCATATGTGACTGTTCTTCATATGTTGATCTTCAATTACACCGAGGTTCATTTTTTTTTGTCGAATGATTTAATATGGTACATGAATTATTACAGACATCTTTGTCACATTTTTTGTTATGTTTATGTTTAAATTAGAGTAAATTCTATCAATGTTAGAGTAAGTTCTAAACATATTCATTGAGAATATAAAGTTTTTTTTTTCTGCATTTTTTGTAAGGTTGTAATTAGATTTGTATCGCATCAGTTTTTTTAGGATTAGGATGTCATTATTTGCATTTTCCATTACGATTTTTGATATTATCTATACATATATATATATATTTAACTTCTAATATAAACGAGTGTATATTAAGGTAGAACCTGCAGACAAGCAGCCATGTGGCAGCTTCGCGGGACTACCGATAAATTGTCTAAATTATATATTTATGTAATTTGTGTTTTTGTTGGAAAATAAATTAAAAAAAAAAAAAAAAAAAAAAAAAAAAAAAAAAAAAAAAATAGATTTCAATATATTCCGAAAAGATACGTACACCGATACTGTTATACATAATTCATCTAATCATCCTTTCACTCAGAAACTCTCGGCCTTTCACTCTATGGTTAATAGATTAGTTACGATTCCTTTGTCTGTTCCTAATTTTACTTTAGAATTAAATCTCATTAAGCAAATAGCAGTTAATAATGGTTATTCTACTAAACTAATAGATCAAATACTTAATAAAAAGAATAAACAGAAATTCTCAAAACAATATATCTACCCTTTTTCTAAACATAATAATAATCAATGGCGTAGAATTCTATTTGTTAATAACGATATGTCAAAAATAATTAGCAAAAATATTCCCAGTAATATACAACCTGCATTTTACACAAATAACAAATTAAAAAAATTCATCCTCAATAACAAAGACAGCGACATCAAAACAAAAAAATCGGGCGTTTATAAACTCGATTGTAAAGATTGTAATAGCTTTTATATAGGTAGAACAAATAGAAATTTTGAAGTAAGGGTTAAAGAACATCTCAGGGCATTAAATGGCAACAGCGAGTCTGAATTCGCAGATCATTTAATAAAAAATAATAATAATTTTGACAAAAACCATGGACTTAAAATATTACATACAGGCTATAAGGCATCACAGATAAATAATTTAGAGATTTTAGAAATTAGAAAAAATGTAAATAATAAAGCAGACATAATTAATAAGCAGCAAATTTTTATAAACCCTCTTTTGAACCTCTTCCCACTTAACCGGTCTTTCCCTGCTAATGGCTTTGAAATCCCTAATTGATTAACTTTCCCCACTCTTACCCCTCCCCCTCCCTCCTACCCTTTCCTTCCATGTGTCATCTATATTTAATTTTTAAGTTTAGTATACGTTTGATCCTGATGAAGTAAACATTGTTTACGAAACATGTTGATTGTGTACCAATAAAAGTGATGTAAACAAAGTTATTTGTCTTTTTATTAAAATAAATAATGCCATCACAAAGTGAAAACCTTTCCGAAGAAGTTTTCTTCGAAAAATTAGATAATTAGGGTCAAGAATATATATTTTTTTATCGCATAAGAGTCTCAATCGCTAAAATTATTTTTCGTCTTTTTTCGGTTTTTGAAAAATCTCGATATTCCATTTTGCGAAAGTTTTTCAGGTATAATGTTCAGTGACCGACCGAAGGTTCGGTTTCGGTTTCCGCAAGTTTCGGCAAAAAAATCTAGTTTCGGCATCAGTTTTTTTTTGCAATGTGTTAAAAAATAATCAATATAAAGGTGTATTTAAAATGTAAATTGTCGCTACCGCAACTGAACCGGTATAGGTTTTGGAAATACGCGCTCGGGCGCAGACAGTGGCAACCCTCATTCTCTTAGTTTCAAGATAAATCCATTTTTAAACTTTCGCCAAATCCATCAATCAAAATACAAATAATTTTAACTTAATTCCCGGCAACCCGGGCGTTTATTATATTATCATACACAGACGAGTAAGTAACCCGCCTCACTAGACGATGTCTGCTCTGAGACGGGTAAACTTTGTTTTTGTCAGTACTTGTTTTGAAGTAAGTAGGTATATTTCAAAAAAACATTTGTCAAACAAAAGTACTTACCTACCTACATATATGAACTTACTCACAAACACATATTTCGTACACATTTCGGTTGTAGGTATGTGCGTCCTGCGTAACTCTCGTTTAACAAATTCAAATTTGTTTTAAGTTTAGCGTGATTAAAAAAATTGCGGCTGATTTTGTAATGAATTCGGAGATTCGACAAAATACATATTATTGCATGGTAGCTAAAACTGACTTTTCTTGACGAGATTAAATACTAAGAAATTTAAACAAAAGAAATACACATTTCAAGGAAGATATATCACGTCTGTATTCTGTATTCTTGATACGTCAGGATCAATTAAAAAATTTGTTGAAATTCTGTCTGAATTCTCAGATCCAGTTTTGAAAATGGAATTTAAATTGAAAGCAAATCCAAATTGATTGAACCAGAGTTACATACAGACATACAACCGAAATTGATATATTTTTTAAAGGTGATGTTACATAAACTAGAAAATATTAAGGAATTAAAAACTTTTAACAAATCGTCAAATTTTTAAAGTTAATTTTCACGTTCTGTGTTAACTTCTATTCAAGTTCTGTTATCTTTATCTTTTATTATATTAAATTCGTATATATATAATAAAGGATAATATATGTAATAAAAGATAAAGTTAGTGACACTATTTATAACTCGAGAACGGCTGTACCGATTTTGATGATCTTTGATCTGTTTGATTTGTCTCCGCCCCGGATAATAGAATAACTATTAACCCTTTGATTAGTGAGTTATTTTTATGTCATCTACATTCTACATCGTGGGAGTGAGTTATTTTGCTAGTTTTTCTTAATTTTGTAATCGATTTAATTAATTATCTTCTTATTTTTTTTTTACAGAACTTAATTTGGGAGCTTTTTTATTACTATGCATATATAAACTTTTCTTATTGAATTGTGAATTTAGTTGGAAAAAATCAGTTATTCTCAACATTTTACAAATAAAAAGTTTTATTTTTTTTATTTATATGTATAAAAAGAAATGTAAAAAAATAGTGGGATAATACTACAAATAAAAAGTGGACTAATCCAGTGGTTCTCAACATTTTATAAAAAGTGATTTCAAAAATAATTATTTTTATTTATAAAAAAAAAACGTTAAATAATAAAAGATAATACTAAAAATAACAAAAAAAAGTATAAGTAAGATTTTATTATAAGTGTGACAAATTCAGTGGCTCTCAACATTTTACAAATAGAAAGTTTCCAAAAAAATTTTTTTTTCGTAAACACAAATATACACCAATAAAAAGATAATACTAAAAAAAATCAAAGTAAAGTCCTATAATATGTTGGACAAATTCAGTGGCCCTCAACATTTTTCAAATAAAAAGTTTTTTAAATTTTTATTTTTTCATTTATATAAAGATAATTATAATTATAAAGGAATAATCCTAAAAATAAAAAGTAGACTAATCCAGTAGCTCTCAACATTTTACAAATAGTGTTTTCAATATATATATTTACATAAAAATAAATGTACAGTAACAAAAAGATAATACTAATAATACAAATAAAATATAAATTCAGTGGTTCTCAACACGCGAATAATGTTAGATTTTGTATTTATTTTGTCCAACTTTTACCAGCAAAAATATTATTTTCGTGTGGTATATACCTCAAAACACGAATAAGTGCATAATGGAACATTATATCCAACACACACATTTTGTGTCTTTCCTTGTTTGTTATAATACGTAAAAATATTTACGTAACAATATTTATATAATGCCAGCTGGTACCCGGCATGCGTTGCAATGCCATTCAAATAAATAATTTTTTTCTCCCTACATGTCAATTCCCATGCGTCCCCGCTCCCCTCCTGCCCCCCTTCCCTTCCTGCGTTCCCCTTCCACCCCCCACCTTCTCCGCCTTCCCCCTCTCACGTCACCCTTCCCGCGATCCCTACCTCCTTTGTTTACCGTCTTCGACTAGCCGGTGCAGATATCGGGCTCTTCTGCAGCATGTTTTTTTCCACGGTCGGGTGTCACCCCTCATCGGAAATAAGAATACCCACATTTTCAAACCACTCGCACACCATCTGCAGTAATTTTTTTTATATAAATTTCACAAGGCCAAAGCTTACCATTATATGTATAAAGAAATACTAAATACTTCTAAAATGCAATGTTCTGTAAAAAAATTGAGTCAATCCATCGATTACTTTCCGAGATTTGCGGACAAAAACATACGGAACCTAAATTTGTAAATGTATTGTAAAATGTTGATAACCACTGAATTTGTCCAACTTATTATAAGATCTTACGTATACTTTTGTTTTTATTTTTAGTATTATCTTTTTTATATATAATTCTTTGTTTGTTTTGAAAACACTATTTGTAAAATGTTGAGAGCCACTGGATTAGTCTACTTTTTTATTTTTAGTATTATCCCTGTATTATTGTACATTTATCTTTACATAAATAAAGAAATTTGAAAACTTTTTATTTGTACAGCGCCCTTGAGGTGATTTTTCACAAAAACGACGCAATACAAGTCATCCAAATATTATTATTATTTGTAAATTCTTGAGCACCACTGAATTTGATGAACTTATTACAAGACCTTACTCATACTTTTGTTTTCATTTTTGGTTTTATTTTTTTATTATTGTACATTTATTTTTTATGGATAAAAAAATTATTTTTCAAAACACTTTTTGTAAAGTGTTGAGAGCCACTGGATTAGTCCACTTTTTAATTTTAAGTATTTTCCCTTTATTATTGGACATTTATTTTTATATAAAAAAATAAATAAAAAAAATGTCTATTTGTAAAATGTTGAGAGCCACTGAATTAATTATTTATATTTATGTATGTAAATACGTAACAGTTTTTGTAAGAATACGTAAAAATGTTTGACAAATATATTTGCATTATCTATAAATCATAATTTAATCGAATTACAAACATGGCATAAAAAAAATTGAATAAAGTCGTACGGCCGCACGTATGCGGCAATACTCTATTTGGATCGTCTGATTGCAGCCGCATACGTGCGGCAATACTCCCCAAAGGGTTAAAACATCGCAAAAATTCACGAAAAAGAAAGTTATGAAGAAAATTCTTTTCTTCATACATTTTGTATGGAACAAATTTTCATTTTTGAAAGAGCTGCAGGAATTTTGTGATTAGTACCTACCTATAATATTGAGTAGTAACTAACTAACTAACTAACCATCACGCCGTTTCCCCGCAGGGGTAGGCAGAGAGGACGAACCGCCAAACAACTCGGTATTGGCACACACTCCTTGCCTCGTTAACATTCATACATCGTCTCATACATGCTCTTCTATTATTCTGACTCTTGACATGGCCCGACTCAAGTATCTGATTCACTTGGTCGTGCCATGTCTTTCTCGGGCGTCCCCGACTTCTTCTACCATTCACATTTGCGTCATATATTCTCCTTACACTCCTTTCCTCGTTCATTTTCTCTACATGCCCGAACCATCGGAGCGTTCCTTTCTTGATCTTACTCATTACGCTTACATTCCTAATTTGGTAGGCGGGTTCGGGTACCGCCGCCCTGGGAACCATTTATTGGATGACCAACACCTCTGCCACAGGTTACCCCAAGTGGTTCGCTACGTTTGGTGACTTAGCAGGGGTGCCCAGGTTCATGGGGTAATGTTTGTCTGGGTCTTGATGGCGGGTGCGTCGGCCCACCTTCTGCGTGGCAGGCCGGATTGGGAGATGCTGGTTGAGGGAGACCCTTTACAACCGGTTACCGTTGTCCGGGCCGCTCGGTAGTACAGGGGCCCGACCCTCAGGCTCACGACTGAGGGTGGGCTGCCCCATCAACGAGTGCAAAAACCCCACCGCTGCTGTTGTGCCGGTTCGTGACCGGAGGGGACCCAGCAGTTGCGTTTGGGGCGCATTGGGCGACCTCTCCAGCCGGACTCTCCCAGCCCATCGCCTTGCACCGCAGTGGGTGGGTTGGATTCATACGTCCGTCACTCCTGGACACTCCGATTCCCAGCTTCCTACCCACCCCTTATACCTTCTCCTTTCCAGATCTTCATTTCTCCTCTTCAAAACAAAAAACTTTACTCAATCATGAACTCACAAAAAAACATAAATAACATCTTTACAACGGCGAGAAGCAGGAGTCCCCGGTGCAGGCCAAAACTGTTGGTGAACTTCACCAACATTCGCGGCCTGCACAAAAATCTAAATTCAGTCCACCACCACCTTGTTTCCCAACGTCCCAACCTTCTCTTCCTTTCCGAAACGCAGATAGCTGAGCCTACAGACGCCTCCTATCTGGATTGCCCGGGTTTCACCCTCATGGGCAAATTCAGACCCAAAGGAGGTGTATGTCTCTTCAGCCGAGCTGACGTCAACTGTGTGCGACTGTTGAATCTGGAGAACTCCAAATTCGACGTAATGTGGGTGCGCGTCAATCTTGCCAGTACGGTAAGGTTTTACGCGTGTTTATACCGCTCACCGAACATTAGCGTTTCAGATACATCCGAACTCTTCAAACATCTAAGTAATACTGTTGATGACCTCTTGCCCCGCTTCCCTACAGCAGAGTTTGTGGTCCTGGGGGACTTCAATGTTCATAACGAACCTTGGTTAAAGTTCTCAGGACCAACGGACTCGGCTGGACGAGAGGCGGAATCCTTTGCCCTCTGCTACGGACTGGAGCAAATGGTTCAGGAGCCTACAAGGGTTCCTGATGTCCAGACTCACCGCTCCAATCTGCTAGATCTGTTTCTAACCACTGTGCCACACGGCTACAAGATTGAAGTCACAGCGCCTCTAGGATCGTCCGACCACTGCCTGGTGACAACATCAATCCCCGTAACCTTCAGACCGCCAACTGAGCGGCTGAAGAGAAAAGTGTGGCACTATAGATCAGCAGATTGGTTTGGTCTGCGGGCTCATTTCAATGCCTTCCCGTGGTCAGCTGTCTGTTTTCAGACTTCGGATCCCTCAAGATGTGCCCAGGAAATTGGTGAAGTCATCACATCCGCGATGGATGGCTTCATCCAATCCACTGTGAAAGAAACTGGTGTGGGCTCAAAGCCGTGGTTCAGTCGACAATGCTCCGAAGCAGTGCGACGAAAAAACGCGGCTTACCGAGCCTACAACACATCTCGAACGTCTGAAAGCAGAACAGTATATAACAAAATGGCAAAGGAATGCAGGAGGATCATTAACAGGTCAAAATTCGAGCACGACCTGCAGATCAGCAGTAAGCTGGCTGCCTGCCCGCACGGCAGCAGAGCGTTCTGGTCGCTTGCGGGCTCAATAGGTCGCAATTTCTGCAAATCCAGTCTGCCACCTCTTACCAGACCTGATGGCTCTCTAGCAAATACCGCCGCCGAAAAGGCTAACTTATTAGGCAAAATGTTCGCGGAAAACTCGACCCTCGATGATCAAGGTGCTACCCCGCCGTCGGTTCCTCATTGCAGTTTTCGTATGAAAAAGCTGAGGATCCGGCATCGGGATGTACTCCAAGTCTTACGAGGGCTTGATGTTAATAAAGCTAGCGGGCCTGACGGAATACCTGCCCTGGTATTGCATAGGTGCGCTGTAGAAATAGCTCCAATTTTGACGAAGCTTTTCAAAATGTCCCTGAAGACTGGCTCTGTGCCCTCTGGTTGGAAAAAAGCGATCATTCACCCTATTCCAAAGAAGGGTGACCGCTCCAACCCAGCCAACTACCGCCCCATAGCGATCACATCTGTTCTGTCAAAAGTGATGGAACGTGTGATCAATGACAAACTGCTCACATACCTCGAGAAGAACAAAATTATTAACGACCGTCAATACGGATTCCGGCGGAACCGCTCGTGCGGTGATCTTCTCGCGTATGTGACGCATGTTTGGGGACGGTGCCTGGAATGTTTTGGTGAGACCCAAACGGTTTCACTGGACATTTCCAAGGCCTTTGACCGGGTTTGGCATCGAGCGCTTGTCAACAAACTGCGTTCTTACGGACTTCCCGCATCCTTGTGTGCGTGGATTGCCGACTTTTTGAGGGGGAGGTCGATTCAGGCGGTTGCTGACGGTTTCACCTCTTCCTCGCATTTGATAAATGCTGGCGTCCCACAGGGATCGGTTCTGTCTCCGACTTTGTTTCTGTTGCACATCAACGACCTCTTGTCATGTGCACCGATTCATTGTTACGCGGATGACAGTACAGTCCATGATAGCTTTTTGTTTGACAAGCCTCCAAAGGGCACACAAACCCCAATAGCTCGGAGGGCTTTGAAGCAGAGAATGGACGGTTACCTCGAGAGTGTTTTCTCTTGGGGTAAGAATAACCTCGTCGAATTTAATGTTTCAAAGACCCAATCATGTCTGATAACATCTAAAAGGGATCGAAATGATAATCTAGTCTCCTTCAACGGAAGCATTCTCCCGAACAGGACCTCCATTGATATGCTTGGTGTAACTCTTAGTGACCAGCTCAGGTATGGGGGCTCCATCGAAACCAGAGTTAAGTTAGCCTCTCAGAAACTGGGCGTACTGTACAGGGCCCGCAGATACTTTAATAGTACTCAACTGTTAACCCTGTACAAATCGCAAGTGCGCCCCACGGTTGAATTTGGCAGCCACCTCTGGTCTGGAGCTCCAAAATACCTAAAAAAAACCCTTGACTCTGTGCAGAAACGGGCGGTCCGTTTGATAGATTCTCCCATCTTAACAGACGGATTGCAATCTTTAGAGCATAGGCGTCAGGTGGGAATGCTGTCCTTGTTCTACCGGTATTACAATGGAAGATGCTCCGAGGAACTAGCGTCATTGATCCCCTCGGCACCGGTGCATAGTCGGGAAACACGCCAAACACGCGCCCAACATTTGTACACAGTTGATATTAGTCACATGAGAACGGGTCGTTTTTACGATTCGTTCTTGAGTTCAACAGCTCGGCTGTGGAACGATTTACCGGCCTCTGTGTTTCCTCCCTCCTACAACATGAGTCTCTTCAAGACCCATGTTAACTCCTTCCTTTCCTCAAAAAGACCCTCCACACAGCATCCTCAAAGATGACATAGGCCCTGAGGGAAATTATTTTCCTCAGGGCCTCCTGTGTGGAGTTAATGTAAAAAAAAAAAAAAAAAAAATCAGCCTTGCATTCTTTGCGGATCTCCGCGTTTCTCACACGATCATACATGGTTTTATCACACATACGCCTCAGGGATCTCATTTCTACAGCATTCAGTCTTCTTTCATCCTTCCTCTGCCAGTTCTATGCCTCACTGCCATACATCAGGGTAGGTACCAGTACTCCATTATGGACGGCTAGTTTCGCGTTTTTGGACAGATTTTTGTTGGTGCCAACGGCGTTCAGTCCTCCATTAATAGAGTTACCTGCATTCACCCTTCTTTCAATATCTCTTTCAGCCTTCCCATCTCTCGTAAACATACTTCCCAAATAAACAAACTCATCTACCTGCTCCAAGTATTCATCGTTTATATATTGCATACCGTTTTCGTACTCTCTCTTTCAAACACCATGACTTTAGACTTACTTACATTCATCATTAACTCATTCTTCATACATACTTCGTTCATCCTTGACACGAGAGACTGTAGATCTTCCATACTGTTAGATATCACCACCGCATCATCAGCATACAACAGGCAACACGCTTTCAGATTACTCAATTTCGCGCCCAATCTCATTTCTTTCAATTCTTGCATACAATTATCCATGTATAGATTGAATAACCACGGCGACATTACGCAGCCTTGTTTAACACCTTTTGTGATGTCAAACCACCCCGTAAAATCGCCGTTCACCCTAATATGCAACGCTTCCCTCATATAGAGACGCAATTGCCTGTATGAGATTCGTATTCACTCCATACTTGGACAATACCTTCCATAGCTTTTTCCTGTCAACTCGGTCGTATGCTTTTTGTAGATCTACAAAGGCACAGAAGAGTTTCTGGTTTTTTGCAAGAAACTTCTCAGTGAGCATACGCAATGAGAAAATTTGGTCCATGCACCCCCTTCCACTCATAAAAGCACCTTGCACATCCCATATTTTATCTTTTGTTTCCATTCTTACCCTTTCAATCAATATTCTACCAAATAGCTTGCCGACTGAACTAAGAAGGCTAATAGCCCTATGATTCCCACATTCCATACGTGACCCTTTACCTTTGTACAATTGCATGATTACAGCCCTCCTCCAATCTAGTGGCGTATAACCCTCCTCTAAACATTGGTTAAAAAGTTTGCACAACCATGTGAGAATAATACGGCTATCTCCCTTAAAGTATTCGGCAGCAATATTGTCGAAACCCACAGCCTTACCATTTTTCATACATTTAATAGATCTTTTTATTTCATCCGTGCTGATTTTGGTAACATTCACTACATCATCGTTCACACCCGATTCACCGCTGGGATCACAGTCAGTAGTCACCCCGGTTACTTTCAAAGACTTCTTCGAAATATTTCATCCATCTCTCTTTTGACCCTACCTCTCTTTAAATAGATTGATAATAATGTATCGGCATTTTTCTCAATATCAAATAAAGATTAATCACTTTTTTTTTCAAATGACCTTCCACAACTGGAGCCCTAGAGCCGCCTCTGACGTCACCCCGGTTACTTTCAAAGACTTCTTCGAAATATTTCATCCATCTCTCTTTAATTTCTTTCTCATTCGTCAACATTTGCCCATCTTTCGATTTTATCACTTTCATGCAGTGGCGGACTAAGCCCGTCAGAGGCCCGGGGCGGCAAAAGCGAATGAGCCCCCCCCCCCCTAGTATAAAAAGTTTACGTAATTTTGCAAGATTTTATTCAGTTCACACGGGCCTCTGGTCCTGGGGGGTCTCACTGAAAAAAATGATTTTTTTTTTTGTATTTCATTTTCTAAAAAATGCATTTGTTAATAATGCTATCACCTAATGTTTTAAGGAAATTCTAAAAAAATTGAAGAAAGTTTTAAACCGTTTGTATGTTGGAAAAAAAGAGTTTTCAACGCATTTTTCTCGAAACTACGTTTTTCTACCTGGTTGACGACATCTTAGAAAAACTATAGATCCGATTTGCATGCACTAAGTCTTAAACTGTTAGAAAATACAGTCACTATGGCACCACATAGGGATTTTTTTTATAAAGGGCCTCCGGGTTTCTAATTTTGCGACCTCCTATTTTTTTTTAAGAACGCTGAAAATTTTCCATAAAAATTCGAATGTAACGTTTGCTGGTCCGCCATTTTTTCTTTTTTTTTAGAAATGAAAATTCCCCTCCGTGGTGCCATAGATACCGGATTTTCGAACAGTTTAAGAGTTTGTATATGCAAATGAAAATGCAAATGCAATAAAAATAGATACAGGCGGATGTATATATTTTTTTAATATGTTGTTAACCACGTTAAAAAACGAGTAGCATTCAAAGTTTTGCTGAACGATAATTCAATATGCGCAGTTTCAAACGGTTTCATATAAAATGCTGTAAAAAAACAATTGGTGAGAGCAGTACCGGATTATCCCTAAGGCAGAGTAGGCAACTGCCTAGGGGCCCCGCATCGGCTGGGGGCCCCGCGCCCCAAGAAAAAAATAACTTGCGTCAACGGTTCGTGACGCAAGTTATTTTCACAATTAGTGAGCAACTCCGGCACACTTTTGGAAAAAGTCAGCTTTCAAGATGTTTTAAATATTTTAATTTTTTATTACGAACATTTATAGGTTAATAACATTACATGCATTAAAGAAAACAACGAACATAATAATTAGGTTAAAACCCAATAACTGTTCACATCACGCACAAGTAATAAATAAAAAGTCAATAATTAAAACAAATATTTAAACATAGTTGTATTTTACTTTACTTTCCTTCGTATCAATGGGGACATGATTATAGGTGCCGTGTGTGGTTTATAATAATAATAACGTAATATTTGTATAGTGCAGTTTTGTGTCATTTCGCTTCAAGTGCGCATATTGGCATTTATATTGGCATTTGTTTTGTTGTTTTTTTTGCTTTTATTTCTAATATTTAAAATATAAATGTTGTACAAGCTTTAGTGTGCACTACCCATCTTTTTGCTAAAATTATTTGTTTCTCTTCATACCAAGGTCGTCTGGAAGAGATCACTTTAGTGATAGGACCGCTCATTGTACTATTGTATTCGTTTCATTTTCTTTATTGAATGGGGGTGAAGGCATACCCTCGAAATGTAGTAAAAAAACAGATTAATTATATAAACATTGTAGTAGAAAAAAAAAGTTTGGAAGTTAGAAAAGGGTAAGTGCAGTGGCGGACTAAGCCCGTCAGAGGCCCGGGGTGGAAAAGCTGGATGAACCGCTCCCCCCCCCTTGTTTAAGAAGTTGATGTAATTTTACAAGCTTTTTCTTCAGTTCACACGGGCCTCTGACTCTGGGGGGCCTCCAAACGCCTCCATGTTCCTTTGATCTTCTGTAAAAAAAATTGTCATTTTTAAAAATTAATTTTGTTAATAATGCTCTCACCAAATGTTTAAAGGAAATTCGTAAAATTGACGGAGATACCTACAGCATTTTATATGAAACAATTTTAAACAGTTTGTATGTTGAATTAACGTTCAGCAAAACTTTGAACGCGTTTTTCTCGAAACTGCCTTTTTCAACACGGTTGACAACATATTAGAAAAACTATACGTCCGATTTGCATGTACTAAATCTTAAACTGTTAGTAAATCCAGTCAGTATAGCACCACTTAGGGATTTTTTTTATAATGGGCCCCCTTCTATTTTTTTTATGAACAATGAAAATTTTCCATAAAAAATCGAAATTAAAATTCGTTGGTCCGCCATTTTTCCTTATTTTCAAAGAAAATTCACCTACGTGGTGAAATAGAAACTAGATTTTCAAACAGTTTAAACCTGCAAATCGGTTGTATAGAGGTTGAAAAATGTGTTAACAAATTTTAGAGAAAAACACATTCAAAGTTTAAGGATAATTCAACATACAAACTGCCCTTAAGAACCTACGGTTGTAGCGAAACCCGGTCGGCTTATAGTATGTATAATAAAAGTGGTGTTAACTAAGTTATTTTTTCACATAAAATGCTGTATCTCCGTCAATTTTTCGAATATCTTTAAAACATTTGGTGAGAGCATTTTTAACAAATGCGTCTTTCAGAAAATGAAATAAAAAAATAAAATTACCAAAAAAATTTTTACAGTGTCCTTAAGTGGGAATCACCAGACAAAACCGGAAATATGTCGTTTTTAAATCAAATTTTAGACGTATTGACACTTTTTCACCACAAAATTATAAATTGATTTCGAAAGACTCTTCTTTTATCTAGTAAAGCTAAGTTTTAAATTTTGAGAAAATATGTTTATTTTAGTACATTAAGGTTTTACCGTAGGGCGTTGGCAGATTTGTTAAATTTTCAAACAAAATTTTGTATTATACAACACACATTTCAAATTATATAATCATGCAGTAAAATAAATCAATAAATTATCTGGGAAAGATATGTTTCAGAATTTTAATTTTAATTTAAATAAAATCATTAAAAAAAGATCCGCACATATATTTAAAAAAAAATTACATTTTTATTTTGCTTAGACATTATGGAAAAATTATAAATACGCATGATAAAAAAATAATTAGAAAAAGTACATAATTTGAATAGTTTTATCATCACGAGTTTGAGCATTTTTGAATTAAGGTATTTATCAAAGCAAATATTGTGAATGAAATAATATCGATATTGAGCTATTATGTTAATCGTTAGACGAAATTTAAAGTCTCGGCCGCTGATTAATGGCATTAAAGCCTTGTTAAGGATTTGATAAAGGGGACATGGAGGCATTTGAAGGCCCCCGAGGACCAGAGGCCCGGGGCGGGCCGCCCCACCCCCCCCCCCCCGCCCTTTGGTCCACCATTGGTAAAGGGGCTCCGAGACATGCATTGCCTACAGGCCCCGACATGGTTAATCCGGCCCTGGGTGAGAGCATTGCTAACTTCGGAAAATGAAATAAAAAAAAATTATAAACATTTTTTTTACAGTGCCCTGGTGCCTTAAGGCACCGTATCCCCGCTCAAAGAGAAGAAATTTTTTGTTGCATTTTTCTGCTTTATTTACGTTTGATTGACAATTGACATTTACATTTCCGACGCAATAAGTAACGATTATGAATTTTGGGAATTCACGATCGAATGAAAAATGGGAGACCAGGACCCGCAATAGGAACAAAATTACAGGTGGGAGTCTTCCTTTGGTTGTTATTTCAGTGTTCCTAAAGTATTTTTTAAAATGTATTGCTTAATTGTATTTTAACTGATGTACATGTTTCCGTTTTCAGAACATATTTATGTTTCACCTGGGATCTATCTAATAATTGACGCTATCCAACATCACAATTACATCTTAAAAAGGTAAATATGTTTTCTATATTGCATTTTCTGTTCTTATTTTCAACATTTTTTAAATATTTTTATCAGTATATTAATAGATTTATTAATATTTTTCAGTGGAATCTGAACCGACAAAACTTTACTTGTTTTACAATATAACATTTTTTATCCACACTTCAATACATTCGCTTCTGTTTCTGGAGATGGTTACTAATAAATACAGTCATGGTGCATGATGCAGAGGTAATTATTATTTTTATAACTCTCATTTTACAAAAACGTCAGTCAAATTTAATGTATTTGAGTATGCTTCTTTATATAAGTAAGTAGGTATCCTAGAACTTGGTTTAATATGAGAGTTATCATAAATTAAAAAATAAAAGACATGGGAGGAAATGTAACTACATACATACATAAGTATGTCAATCAAACGTAAATACATAAGTATGTACTATAATACACATACACAAATACAATAAAAATTGCATTATTTTACAAATTTCCATAACTGAACCAATGTAGTTTTTAGAAAATATAACTTATTCTTTTTTAAATGCCAAATAAACAAATAAAATGTTTTTTTGAGCCCCTTATGAAGAATCAAACATCTTATGCAAACTTGTGTCTCCGTGGATCTTGGAAATATGATAAATTTATTTTTACCTGCTGAAAGATATAATAGGTACGTTCAAAAGAGAAATTTATCTTTAAAACAACGCCCTCATGTGGCAATTTGCTACAGAAATATAACCTGCTTATATTGTATTCTTGTTTAAAATATGTACATGTAATTCTGAGTTTAAAACTTTTCTGTTAAAAGATGAAAATATTTTAATTCAGTAGTTTTGTAGGAACGCATGATCATATTTCAATTATATATTCTTGTATTTCCTTTTTCTATATGTTTATAATAAAATTCTTATAAGGTAATTACGAGTTTTATTTTTAAAATAATATTTTAGGCTAATGATTTTTGTGGTATTGGGTAGGCCCCGAAAGAAAATTCTATTGTCTATGGTCGCGCATTGTTCTGTTGTTGCTTTCTCTATTTTCGTCTATGGTGCATGACGTCACAGATGATAATTTGATGGTGAAATAGTGACCAAATTTTTCACGTACTAAAACCCGAAGTTATCGATCTAGTGCAGAGGTTCCCAAAGTGGGTGCCGCGGCACCCTGGGGTGCCGCGGACAGAGGTCAGGGGTGCCGCGAGGTGCCCCTGATGTCTCTACTAAAAATCAAAATTGACATGAACGAATACAAACATTTTATAGAATAGAAAATCACCCGCGTGGCCGGTCCGCGCTCTGGGAATGGATTGGGTGGGAGGCACAGGAGTGGGGATACGGTTGTGGTGCTGCGCTGGCAGCGGCCGCGGGCCGCATTCACTTGTGGTTTTTTCATTCAGGAAAAAAACTATAATTGTGAAATAGAAAAATGGGTGATGATGGAGGCAAATATTGTTTTCCAATATTGCAACAGTACATGGCCCATAGCGGAGTTAAGGTTTCAAATAACTTGCTGACCCTTTTCACAGAGCACCTATCACAGTTAACTGCCAAGTACTTCGCAGAAGACCAAGTGGAGAAGTTTGTATGGATCCAAGATCCATTCCGTGCTCAAGCTCCCCAAGATTTTACTACGCAGGAAGAAGAAGATTTAATTGACCTCTCGACCGACAGCAGCCTAACAATAAAGTACGCTTGTTCGGATTGGACGGAGTTTTGGATATCAAAAATTAGTATCCGATTCTAAGTGGAAAAGCTGTAAGGGTCCTCATTCCCTTTGCTACTTCATATCTGTGCGAAGCTGGATTTTCAGCGGTTGCGGTTATAAAAAAGAGCAAAAATATCGCTCAAAAATAAATGTGGAAAAAGAAATGAGGAGTAGCTGTATCAATCCGGTCGCACTAAACGGTTTTTGTACTTGTATTATATTTGCATTTTCTTTGCAAGTTTTCCTCTATCAATAAATGCACTTATTCATTTTACGAGTTGTATTATTCAGTGGAGTAGGTAAAAAAATTGATACTTCGTTCTGGGGGTGGGGGGGGGGGGGGGGTGGCGGCGGCTAGGGAGAACCCGAGGCTACCACAGATAGACATTATATGACAGGGGTGCCGTGAGAAAATTCAAATTTTCTAAGGGTGCCGCGACTTGGAAAAGTTTGGGAACCCCTGATCTAGTGGGTGGTTTGTGGTTTGGTATATTTATGCAAACGGCGATATCGACAAAATGGTCAAGAAAAATGCCATCCGTCGTGCGAAACGACAATTCAAAGTCTTAGAGGATAATTTTTGGGATTGCAGTGTTTGTACTGACAGGAATACAGGCAATACAGCAGAGGCTTTTAGGTGTCTTATTTGTGATGTCAGAAAAGGTAAATTATCATTCGTTCTAGTCTCATTTCCAAATAATTTTAGGTTAGGTTTGTTGTCATAACACAACCTGAATGTTTTCACAAGAACCTTTGAATTTATGACAAAACTCTTTTTGTTACAATCCTTGTGCCCTATATGTGCTTAATCTGAAATCCATACATTATGTACGATAGTGACCGATCATTAGGTTAGTGATCTTGGAGAAATTTATTCTGTGCAAATTTTCAAGCAGTGCATATTGTATGTAAAGCATAATATATTTGTGTGGTGTTTTGCTTTATTTTTAATGATGTACTATTGACGCATTGCTTTTCTCTAGATACCACATATTATTAGGTGTCTTTCGAAAAAGTTCAAATTCGCACAACATGACAACACCAATTTACATGAGACTGAATATTTATCATAATCTTGTATATCGGATGAGAAATTATTGTCAATGAAATGTGTAAATATTAATTAAATAAGTATTATGAATTTGTTAGAGGTTACCAGACATTAGCATCTCCCACACGCACACTTCGGAGTGACCGAGTCTTGCGCCACTTCAGGCTGCCGCACAGAAACGTAAAGACCGGTAGGTTTACAGCGCAGTTCACTGTGAGACTTTTCTGCGCGGCGGCCTGAAGTGGCGCGGAACTCGGTCGCTCCAAAGTGTGCGAGTGGGAGATGCTATTGCACCGATCTTGACATTTCTAGATAAGTTTTTAGATTTTCACGGCCAAAAGCATTTTCGTTGTTAGTTTTTGGGGTGTTATGCCGTGTTGCGCTACCTCCTTCTATAGCCGACGTTTCGGACAGTGTTGCAGTGTCCATCATCAGGGCAGATCCGGTAGATCCGACGATGTGCTATAGAAGGAGGTAGCGCAACACGTAATAACACCCCAAAAACTAACAACGAATTGACATTTCTAGTTTGTACACGGGTTTTTATCACGCAGTAGATAAATTTAAATGTTTTGTTTTTCTCAAGACGCACGAGTAACGCAAGATAAAAGTAATATTGAATTTTGATTTATTTAGTTCGTTGACATTGCTGTAGGAATTGTATCATTATTTTGGATGTTTATTGGCTAAGTCTGAATAACCAGGTAGTTCCAAACCTCCCTCTTATCATTCCCATCTCACAATATTCTTCCAATACAGATGTCGTTCCCCTGATTTGGGACAGCAGGACTTCTTGTGCGGTATTACAATAAAAGATTCTATTCTTATTAGCTATAACTGTATTCCAAACTCTTAAATTAGTTTCATCTAATATTTCACACTTATAATCTTGAATGGAATGTTTTTCCAATTTCAGATGATGGATATTTCTGTCACGGTTATTAGAAAAAAAAGTAAAAATGTGACACAATATTGAGAAATAATTGAGGAACCGGTTCTTTTTTCTTGTAATTTCTCTAGCTTTCTTTCTAGCATTTTAGAAAATTTCCAAGGAATTCTCTAGAAACCCCCCTCCCCTATTCATTTAATTTTTATTTTTGAGGAACCGGTTCAAAATTGGTCTCCGGTAACTGGAACCGGAGCCACAACCCATTTCAGCTATTAACCATCTCCATTTTGACCTCCATTTAAAACGGTTCCATGATTACTTAACAATGCATTGGCATTTTAACACCCCTTTGAAAAGTCATTAAAAATGATGAAAAAAATACCCCTAACCTAACATAACCTGTTTAATTAGGTTTTTTTCTTCATCACTTTTCAAAGGAATGCTGAAGTTGCACATTGTTGCGTTCTCGGCCACATTTTTGCAAATTACCTTGGTGTTTCACCTTTAAATTTCAAAGTTAGTTTTCAAGTTCTGTAAAGGTTCTATTTAAGTTCTGTTATAACTTCAGTTGTGTGAAACGTCTGGCCAGTAGTGATTTAATCAAAGAGCTTGAATAGAGGTGAAGATTTGTCGCACAAGAACCGTTTGTATTATTTATGTCTTACTCCGCTTACTGGTTACTGGTTAGTACGCAATATTTCTTATTCAAACAGTTAGATTTAGCTTTATTATCACGAAAAGTGAATATTTATGTCGGGGGAGATGAAAAAATAAGCAAAAAATATACTTGTTACATTTTAATTTTGTTAAAATTATTTCACTTGCACGGTATACGAACTAGACATGGGTAAGTTCTGCATTTTGCCAGAGGCCTCCGAGATGTGCTTCCTTTTAAAAGTACTTGAGTTCTTGGAGCAGGTCCCGGAAGCCGCTCCCAACTCGCGAATGGCTCGAGCCGAAACGCTCGGGTTCCACCCTAGCCGAACCCCGCAAAAGAACTCGAACGCGCGACCTACTCCCGACTAGCGCTTGGCTCAGGCCGAGACACGCGGGTTTGACGAGTGCTAGTGGCTTAGACTGCCGCTCGCTGCGACTGCCGCGCCGCCTCACCCGACTCAGACCACCGAGTTCCAGGTACAAGTACTGGACCGGGTTCTTTGGGAGTACATATTCGATTTGAAAAGGGTGTAGGAGTAGAAACCGCTTCGCGCGAAGAACCCGAGTTTAAGAGTCCACTCCAGCTGAACCTACACATCGCTATTACGAACTTCGCTACGTCATTTTTATTTTCATCATTTTTGTATTAAATTTCATAGACAATCAATCAATGCTGCTAATCATAGAAAAAATATTATTGATAAAACAATAATTTATTGATGTTATGAAGTGAATGCATTATCGACAAGTTTGTATTTATAACAAAATAACATGGAAAGAAAGGTATTAGAATAATTACACATACCTGTTAGACAAACCCTGCTTGCCAAACAAACCAATCAAAATCTGGGATGTATGTCTAAATTATGATGACACGTAGCTTTCGTGGCTTGAACCTCAACCCATATAGGACTAGTAATTATTCAAAGTACCTAGGTACTTTTTTGTTTTTATTTTAACGAGAATTTATTTTATAATGTTGGTACTTCCAACAAATATCATATTTGATTTTCTATTAATTAGAAAAGGAATGTTCCAAATTATCCGTCAGGTGGGCTCATATATTTTAGCCCGTTTGTTTCTACGATTCATTCCTGAGTTCAGCAGACACCTGTGTTTTCTTCCTCCTACAACATGGCTTTCTTCAAGATCCAGGTTTATTTCTAATTTACCTCAAAAATATGCTAAATACAGCGTTCACAAAGATGACATAGTCCCTGAGGGAAATTATTTTGTGAAATTATCTTGTGAGGAGTTAACGTAAGAGAAAAATCTCAAGAACTAAGAGTTCACATTGAGATAGCCAAATAACCTGTAATCGCGAACTATTGACTAACTGTGACGGCCTCCATGGTCGAGGGGTAAGATCCTCGACTCGTTTAATCGAAACCAAAACCTCAAGGATTCCGACTTATTTTTCGATACACGCAGTGCTTTTAGTAGAAAATTGAAGGCTGTTTTCCTACAAAGTACAATAACTTAGACATTACTTGGCTTATAATTTTAACTACTTTTCTTTTTTTTTAAATTTCTGTACAATATTATTTTTTATCAATATGTATGTTTTTGGACTTACCATCAAAATTTTTCCAAAAATAATTTGTAAACTTTTATAGGGTTATTGCGCACTTTTTTCATCTCTCTATTTGTAAAATTATATTCTTATGTTTACATACGTCTTTTCCATATTTATAAGTAAAAATATTTGTATATTTTTTTATTTTATCTGCTGTTAATGTTAATTCGTGAGAAATAGTTTGGGTGCAGGTGAGTTCTCTAGTTATTGTTTTGTATATTGTTGTCAATTGACATCTGTATCTGTATTTTCTCCTAAATACATAAGACTAGGAATCCAGAAGTCGTGGGTTCTTCTCCTTTCTCTAACTTCATTTTGGTATAATGTTCCAGGAGATCTGTGTGTCATGGCGGGAACTATCCAGCCGGGTGTCTGCAGACACATAATGAGGTGCTCCGCCGCCTTGGATGCGGCATTCCGTGGTTTACCATATCAGGTGAAGTCACAAAGATATAATCTCTGTTAGTCTATATAATCTTATTCGTAATTCTTTTTACCAATCACAGTTTCTATTATATGTATTTCTCTATGGGTATTTTACATTTCATATTTTATTTCTTTTAAATAAAACCCATTTAAGATTATAATTCAGCATTAAAACTGAGAGAGCCGACGCGGATCGGCAGAGACGGGGACGAGTAAATTAAAGGCATCAGTAGATGTATTGAGTCAGTCTTTATTGCTGCTACGTAGCGATGGTAAGTTGGTGTGGAGTAACAGTATGCAGACAGGAGCGTTGATGATGAGGCTCGTAGGTGATGCAGTGATGAAGGTCGATGATGCGTGGTGGAGCAGACCACGTTGATTAGAATAGTTATCTTCCTAAATGTGATTCGTCTCTCGGTAAGCGACAGATTGGCGTGTAAGGCTTCGAATAATGTTAATCGCATACGAAAAGAAAAATGTGGTTAAGAGATATTTTTGACAAAATTATAATGATTTTATCTTTGTAAGATATCTTTAATTTAAGGGTATGAGAGCCTAAAAAGGTAGAATTTTAGTTCGGACCTAAATTCTGTTGTGCTTGTCACGAGTATGTTGTAGGAACGAGGAAACACAGAGGCCGACAAATTGTTCCATAGCCGAGCTGTTAAATTCAAGAACGAGTCGAAAAAGCAATCCGTTCTCTTGTGACAAATATCAACCGTGTACCGTGGGCGCATGTTTGGCATGTTTCCCGACTATGCACCGGTGCCGAAGGGATCAATGATGATAGTTCCTCAGAGCATCTTCCATTGAAATACCGGTAGGACAAAGAGTACCGGTAGAGCAGTCCCACCCGACGTTTGATGAAATCCGTTCGTTAAAACGGACCGCCCGTTTTTGCACAGCGTCGAGGGAATTTTTCAGGTATTTTGGAACTCCAGACCAGAGGTGGCTGTACTAATTCAACCATGGGAAGCACTTGAGATTTGTACAGGGTTAGCAGTTGCGTACTATTAAAGTATCTGCGGGCCCTGTACAGTATGCCTTGATTTTGGGAGGCTAATTTAACTCTCATACCTGAGCTGGTCACTTAGAGTTACACGTTACACCAAGCATATCGATGGAGGTCCTGTTCGTAAGACTGCTTCCATTGAAGGAGACTAGACTTTCATTTCGATCCCTTTTAGATGTAATCAGACATGATTAAGTCTTTGAAACATTAAATTCAACGAGATTATTTTTACTTCAAGAGAAAACACTCCCGAGGTAACCGTCCATTCTTTGCTTCAAAGCCCCCAAGTCGTTGGAGTTTGTTTGAGTAGCTTGCGCTTAGGTTCTATCGGTCAGCCTATAGCTGATGATGTTGCTGATCTAAGAGTTGACTGCCTTGGACCTAGGGTATGAGCCGTGCCGCTGCATTAACACGGATTGAAGTCAGTTTGATATTTAAGAATGCTAGCATATATGCTGTTGCAGTAATCGAGACATGTGACTACTAAGAGTTGATTAATAATTTTAATAGTAATACAATGTGGTGTGTTTTCAGGTGTGCACCTCCCCGGAGGACAGATTGATAGTCTGCTGTCCCTGGGTACCAGGGCAAGAGACAGGACTGCAAGCCAGATGCCAGGCAAACACAACTAACCCTAGAGATGGTACTTCACTTTCATTTATTCACCTCACGTTTATTCACCTTCCCTGTCGTGTTATGTAACTCTGGTGTGTCTATTTGTTTGAAGGTGATAACTGTACAATGGTGGACACGGGAAGGGTTGGAGTGTGCAGTCAATTCGGCAACTGCCAGACAGCGATAGAAGCCGCCAGTAAAGGCCTTTCCCCGCAGGTATTTTGCTATTTATGTAAAACAACATGTTTTCACAGTCAAAGCAATTTTACCTGCAATTATATATAAATATTTGAAATCAATCTAATTAAAACAGGAGTGTCAGAAGACAACCTTGCGAAATTAATAATTTCATAAAAATGGTGCATAATCACAGGTATGATATTTTCACAATCAGTAAGAAACAAGTGTTGTAGTGTTTAAATATTATGTGTTGTTAAATATTAAACTAAAAAGCTTGCAACATTTTCACATAATGTAGTTTGTTACCCGGGTAACTAATTAAAGACGACAGACGTCACATTAATCTCCGCCATCGTAAACTGTTCCAAAAATCGGTACCAAATTAGAAGACATTATTTTTCCATCCCAAATCCTTTAGGGGTTCCGATTTGCTTTCCCTGCTCAAGCAGCTTGATGAACATGTCAAGTCTCCTGTTTAAAAGGGCTTTTGGTTTGGCTTCTCCCAGTTTGAGAGTTGGTGACCATTTTATAAATCCGATATATATATATATACCGCACAAGAGTCCCAACTGCTCCCGTCTGAAGCCAGTGAGACTATGGCATTCCCAATTGGGAATGTACTGAATTGATAGGTACTGGTTCCAAAAATAGGCGGTTCCTCGGATCCATTGAAAGCTTGTCACCGGAATAAAGTAACCGTGATAGGCAATGACGTCGTATATTATATATAGACGCGTCGTAGAAATATTGAGAAAGTAGAAGAGAGGTCGACAAAAGTACGAATCCAATAAATAGCAATAGGAAACAAATATAAAAAAAATAGTACTTACGCCTGCCAGCCGACGCTCCTCATGCTAGCTGATAATGTAAGCGGCGCCATCTTTCGACATTATTGGCTACTTGTTTGAATTTGATTCTATTACAAAAGTAATTTTTAACAAACTTCAAGTATGAAGATGGTTAGGCGTGGCATCAGAGATGTATTCTTCGAAGTCGGGTTCTTAAATTTCAAACGTAAAGACCAGTGGTGTAGAACCCCCCCATTAAAGTTGGCAAAGGCAAACGCAAATTTCAACTTCATAAAAAATTGGTCCGTCCTGGGGGGTGGGGGGGGGGGGGGCTAGAGAATTGTGCCCTTGAGGGTGACACTCCGTCGGATGGCTTTGAGCCTAAATAAAAAGAAACAAAGTTAGTGCCAAAAACAGTATAAGTTTAGACACCCACCATTTTACTAATCAAGCCGGTCGCGAACATGATCAAATCGTGCGTCATAAATATAGAATCTCTTCATGTTGGTGGGGCAAGAACGTAGATTCTGGACTCAAGCATCAAGATCAACATTGAGTTATTGTTTCCAGCCGCTTGATCTCATCGCTTATTTTCTGTGTCTTTTTTATTTCATGTTCTCTAAAATAAAATCACAATGAAGACTAAGTCTATTGTGTTTTCAGGTTTGCGCTTTAGAGGGCACTGTGCCGATTGTCTGCTGCCCTCTAGTGACAGTAGCTGAAGGTATAGTACTCAGAACTTACTCATCATTCACTCAAAAAAATCATCATTCTCTCTTCTTGTATAACGGTCATGTTGCTTTTGCAGGTGATCAATGCTCAGCAGCTCAGACAGGGCGGGCCGGCAAGTGCCTTCGTTTATCGAAGTGCCCCGTCGCTGTGGAGGCAGCCCTGAAGGGAATAACTCCTCAGGTGAAGCCTCAACTTAAAATTCTTATAGTAACCACTATATGTCTCTCTTCTTTCTTTTTTTTATATAAATTAATTCTTACTAAAATTATACCATTTAAAAAAATCACAATGAAATAAGCAGCTTTGATAAATACGAGGGCTGTCCGTAAAATAAGGTCTCCAAGGTGCTGTGGTCGTGAGGAATAATTTTACGTGAGATCCGGGAAAACTGGCGTGTAGCCTGGTTTCCCTACGCCAAATCCCCACAACGCTGCACTCTTCTGCGACACTTAAGCTTGAAGCTTCCGCTCGCCGCACCCGCCAGGTGTGAATTATGCTCTATAAGTAGTTTTTTTGTGCGAAGAACAAAAACCCGATAGAAATTCATTCTCAGCTACTTGAAGTGTACGGAAAACAGTGTATGAGTGTGAAAACGTGCGCAAATGGTGCAGAGAATTTAAAAGCGTGCCGGACGGCCATCAGTTTCAGATGAAAAAATTGCAAAAGTGGAAAAAACAATGATTGAAATTCGACGGGTGACGGTTCGGGAGCTCTGTGATCTGATCCCTGATGTCAGTTAGACCACTATTGACAAGATTTTGACAAAAAATTTGGGAGACCACAAAGTCTGCCCAAGGTGGATCCCAAAATGCTCACCGAAGATCACAAACAACAACGGGTTGAAACAGCCTGCGAATTCCTTGAGATCTACCACATCGGTGGCGAAGAATTTTCGGACTCAATTGTGACTGGGGACGAGAGGTGGAGAGGATCCAATGAGAGGTAAGAATAGCCGAGACATAATAGAAGAGAGACAATGAGAAACAGGAAGAAGTAAGAAGATCCAAACAGAGCCCAGAAGAGATTAGAAGAATCAAGAAGAGGCAAGAGAAGCCAAGAAGAGATGAGTAGATCCAAGAAGAGACGACAAGAACCAAGAAGAGACTATAAGAACCCAGAAGAGAAGAAGCAAGAACAGCTAAGAAGAAGCAAGAGGCGACGATAAGAGCAGAAAAGAGACGGGAAGATCCAAGATGAGGCAAGAAGAGACAAGTAGAAACGAGAAGCATAAAGAGCCAAGAAGAGCAGAGAAGAGACGGGAAGATCCAATATGAGGCAAGAAGAGACAAGTAGAGAAGAGAAGATCTACGAAGAAGCATAAAGAGCCAAGAAGAGACATTAAGAGATGATAAATAGCAAGACGAGTCAAGCAGAATCTAGAAGAGATGGGAAGAATCAAGAAGAGGCAAGAAGAGACAAGAAGAAGTAAAAAGGGAAAAGGAGAGACAGAAAAATCCCAGAAGAGACACGAAGAAGAAAGAAGAGAAGAGAAGAGACAAGAAAACCATAAAGGATTAAAAATCATATCGCTCAATCCATTCTAGTGAGGCGGGTTACTTACTTGTTTTGTATAAAATATTATTATTTCAATAAACGCCCGGGTTGCCGGCATTTAAAAAAAAAAAAAAAATATTCCTTTATTCCTGCCCTTCCTAAACTCCAATATTGGCTTCTTAAGTTGCCATGTATACCGGTCGATTAAACTCCAACCTCCTTTCTATCCTCAGAGCACGTGTTCCTAGTCCATAGCAAATCAGTGCCCCTCGGTGTACCGGTCTCACCGGGACGGGAGTGCTCCTGGCTGGGGGGTACAATCGTATCGTATCGTATATCAATTGTGTCTGGGGACGAGACCCGGATACACTACACGACCCCAGAGACAAAGGAACAATCCCAGTGGCATAATTCAGATTCGCCGAAGCAATGTTTAAAAACTAATTACAGAGCGTAACTCATGCCTGGCGGGTGCGGCGAGTGGAAGCTCCATCGCGAATGGCTGCCACGCCGAGCCTAAGCGTCACAGAGGGTGCAACGTGGTGGGGATTTGACAAGGGGAAACCAGGCTACACGCCAGTGTGGCAGGATTGCGCATAAAATCATTCCTTGTGACCGCAGCGCCTTGGAGACCTTATTTTACGGACAGCCCTAGTAGTTTTTTTTTGTGATTTAGTCTTATATATTTTAATACTGTTTTTTGTTTTTATTTTCAGATTTGCTCTCTAGATGGCTCTGTCCCAGTTGTCTGCTGCGAGGAGGTTGTTGAAGGTTTGGCCATCATTCTTTAAACATTTTAAATCCTCATCGCTTCCTCATCAACACAAAACTGTTATATATTGCAAAAGGCAGCGAGTCGTTGAGGCAGAATACCAACGGCTTTGACTGTTTGCAAAATTTTCACTAGAAATTCTCACACCGTAGACCTGCAAACATTTCAAATATTCCACTTTATTACTTATTTCTGGATTGTGGGTAGAATCTTCATCGTCATGTTTTGTCGTGTAACCCTGATGTGTCCGTTTGTTTGAAGGTGACGAATGTACTGTTGCGGACACGGGAAAGGCGGGAATGTGCAGACCATTCGCCAACTGCCAGACAGCGAAGGAGGCAGCCATTAAAGGCATTCTGCCACAGGTAAATGCTGTGTCCTTTTTGTAATATATTAAAAAAAAAACCACAACATATTTATTTTACTAACTAATAACCATTGTACTAACTATTAATGATATGTAACTACACTAGCAAGATACAACTGTTTGGAATCAATCTATTTACCTGCCGTTTTTGCCAAATCACTTTTTGTAAGAATATTGAGTGCAAGGAGATAATAAAAACAATAAAAACAAGTTTAAATGAACAGTTTCATGGAAATGGTGTAAAATAAACAAAGATTGATTACCTATTCACATACAAACAATGCTTTGCAATTGTTGTGGACATCAGAAGCTACTCAATTTTACATTTTACTTCAATGATATAAATAATAACAAAACTGTTTTTGTTTTCAGACATGCGATGTAAAGGGCACCATTCAGAATGTCTGCTGCCCTCTATCGACAGTTGTTGAAGGTACGGTACCCAGAACTTAATCATCATTCATTACAAATCCAGTAAGCGATACGATGGTTCATTGATTTCTTAGGCTCAATCATCACCTCAATACCGTAATAAGGAAGTTGAGTCCATTTTTTTTATTTTTTTTTATCAATGTTTGCATTCAAACTTAAATACTGGTATTTTTTTTTTTTTTTTTAAAGTTCGTTTTCATAGAAAAATTAATTCTCAAAGTTTGAATTTTATTAAGCCCGCCAAAACGAGCAAAATCCGAGCGGTAAGAAGCGGGTTGTGCGGGGTGTGGGTGTGACGTCATTTGAACTGAGAAAACCACGTCGCTTCTGCATTTTGTATGGAGCTTTTGTTTAATTCTTCAATAAGGAATTCCAGTAATTCTTTTTATCTATGTTAACCGTCTATCAGAATTGATGTTATTTTAAAAAAAGAAAATTGATCAAGATTTCATAGTTAAATTAATATTTAAAGGTAGAATTTTTGTTTCTCGCGCCAAAACTCTTAACAACACGGTATTGCCGTCACTGGCCGATTGCCGTTAGTTGAAGTGCCAGCCGCCAATTCAGGCCGCCACGCAAAAAAGTAAAGACCGAAAGTAAGATAACGGTTTACAGCGTAGTTCACTGTGAGACTTTTCTGCGCAATCAATAAATTTAATATACTTGCACAAAACTAGTGAGGTTTATGGCCAAACATCAGAAGTCAGATGGGTTAGAATACGTAATGATTATTATTTAATACTGTAAAAATGTAATATATTTATTGTAACATACAAATGAACACAATTAATAATTTAATGTATTTACTTGGAAGCTTTAACTCCACAAATTTCAGCACTAATGTGATCAGTATTATCTCTTTTAAATATAAAATCAACGTGTCAGAATCGACGATTTGTAGGTAGTCGGACTGGCCTTGAATATATCCGATTTCTGACACGGTATGTGGTTTTTTAAACAGATTTTTTATTACATAAACTTTGTTTACTAAACCATTAAATATACCAAACCACCCGTTACTAAACTTAAAAAGACTTTTAGGGGATAGAATGCAAAACCGTTTGGCCCATAAGTAAACGACGTTTGGCCTATACACCTCACTCATCATACACAAACTATCTCTCGTGTAAAAGAAAGAGATGCACCATAGACATTTCGGTGATCCGCTCTTCATACAAACTGAGGTTCCGATGACGTCAGAATTCTTTCGACCATTCATGAAGCGTTTGTAGTGCGTGGCTTTTTGATTGATTTTTAAGAAGGTTTAATTAATTCTAAGAATAACAATATAGAAACATATTTATATATTTAGAATCGATATTTTTTGGTCTACATGAACATATTTTTTATAAGTCAAAATATTTTTCACTCAACTTCCTTATTGCAAAAGGCAGCGAGTCATTGAGGTGGAATATCAACGGCTCTAAGTGTTTGCAACTATTTCATTAGGAATTCTTGAAGACACCTCATACCGCAGCATTCGCACATTATTTCTGGATTGTGGGTAGAATTTTCATCGTGATGTTTTGTCATGTAACCCTATGTCTGTTTGTTTGAAGGTGACGCCTGTACTGTTGTGGACACGGGAAAGGTGGGAGTGTGCAGACCATTCGCCAACTGCCAGACAGCAAAGGAGGCCGCCGGTAAAGGCATTTTCCCACAGGTACAGTTTCTTCCTTTATGTTAAACTAGGAGAACTCTCCGGCGTTGCTCGGGCTTTACACAGAATTTGTTTTTTTTACATTAACTCCACACTGAGATGATGTATGAAGAGTTTTTTTTTTAGAAAGGAAGGAGACAAAGTTCTGGGAACGAAAGGGGTGCGAGAGGTGGGTAGGAATCTGGATTCAGTGTGTCCAGAAGGGAAAGACCCTCCCCATTGTGGTGCAAGTCAATGGATCGACAGAGTCCAGATGGAGAGGTTAAAAGAACTCCCCCAACCTGTCTTTCCCGATCCGGTGCGCCACGCAGTGGACGGACAGACACATCCGCCACCAAAACCTAACCTCACCCCATGATCCTTGGCACGCCTGCTAAGTCACCAAACGAAGTGAACCGCTTTGTGTGACTTAGGGCAGCAGTACCCATTCCTGCCTGTCAATTTTTTTTTAAAGAGAGAAAAATTTCATCAATCTCGGAATAAAACTGTAGATTTGTGTACAAATCAAACAAACTCGGTAGCCACAGAAAAACTTCTTTATACAAATACATAGCTGCATTGAACCGGTGTTACTCGGGGTAATGATTTGGAGTAAATTTTTTGGGTTGTGATATCTAATAAACTTGGTGTAGTTTATAACAATATTATCATTGATTAAAAAGTTGAATTTTGTAGGCATTTGATTCGCTTCGTAGGGCCAAGCCTTCCTCGAGTGTCCCCGATTTTTTTTACCAGTCACTCCCACTTCCTACATTCTGCTTACATACCTTTCTTAGTTCACACGCACCTCATTTTATCACACATCATTATTTGATTTACTTGATCGTGCCACGTCTGACTCGGGCATGCCCAACTTTTTCTATCGTCCACTTCCACTTCATAATTCAATATCATTATCAGCTAACCGAACGGTGCAATCCCAGTCTGACTTAATAATTTAGATTTTTTTAATGGAATTACAATTTAAGAAAATATTTCAAATAAAAATGATATGTATAAAAAAGGTGGGTAATGATTGATTATACAAAACATAGAAATCGATTCAATTAATATTAACGGTGGCGAGTTGTGATCTGAACCACGACAATGACTTTGGTGAGGTTTTCTTTGAGCTTTTAGTTTTTGAGTCTTGTGCAGTGAGCTTCGAGCTTCAAGCTTAAAGCTTGGAACTTTCGGCTTTGCACTTTGTTTTGAGTTTGAGGTCCCCAGCGTTGCCCGGAATTTCCGCAGAGACAGTATTGAACCTTTTATTTTGAACATCAAGTTAACAAAATTTCCAACAACTAATTAGCAATAATTATTATCGATCAATCGGTCCCATGAGAGTGGTCGTAGACCTTCTTCAGATGCATGATGGCATCACGTGTTGCCTCATGTTTTGAACTTAATATAAAAAATGTTTTTTAACAACAACAAAAACACCTAAAATAAAAGAGAAAAGTTCTCATGTTTGAAAAAATTGTAACCTATGCTGTTCATTGAAAATTTTAACTTATTTCTTTTATCAAAACAGCACGTCAAAATCTTTAAAAAGTTTCGTTCATTCATTTTGAATTGTGTAAAAAAGGGAGTGTTCCACATCAAACTAATATTTTTTTAAGATTTGCGAGGATTTGTAAAGGATAGTTTAAGACTTTTAAAATCTTTTTTCGACGAAAAATAACAAGCGCGAGACAAAATATAATTTTTTAATTTTCTGGCGAAGAATGATGCTGTCATGCAGGAAGAGGTAAAGATGGTAATTTAAAATAATAATCATAATATTTTTATTTACAGACATGCGATGTAAAGGGCACCGTTCAGAATGTCTGCTGTCCTCTGTCGACAGTTGTTGAAGGTACGGTACCCAGAACTTAATAATCATTCATAAATATTTATTGTTATATGTAAATACCTATTTTAATTGTAAATCTCTAATTTTAAGTCACATTTGTAAATATATATGTATGTCACTATTTTTCAGTCAGTAGTAATAAGTCTTAGTCGTAAGTCACTAGCTATGTACATATAAGTCTTGAATGTAAGTACCTAGTTATAATTTTGAATCTTAGTTGTAAGCCTATCGTATTAATTTTATTTTATTGTATGCTTATATGTACAGCACCCTTGAGGTGTATTTCACAAAAACGGTGCTTTATAAATCAGCCAAATATTATTATTATTATTATTACAAATCCAGAAGGCGTTGCAATGATTCATTGATTTCCTAGGCTCCCTCATCACCACAATACAGGCATTGCTAAAGGGAGTGAGTCGTTGAGGTGGAATACCAATGGCTCTGGGTGTTTGCAACTTTATCATAAGGAATCCTCGATGACACTTCATACCATAGACTGGCACACATCAACCCTCAAATATTACATTGACTACATTTCTTCTGGATTTTGGGTAGAATCTTTATCATCATGTTATGTTGTTGTGTAACCCTGGTATGTCTATTTGTTTGCAGGGAGTCACTGCACACTAAAGCACACAGGAAGAGCGGGAGTGTGCAGACCCTTCGCCGACTGTCAGACAGCGAAGGAGGACGCCAGTAAGGGCATTTTACCTCAGGTACTAATCATTTCCTTGCGTCTCTGACAATAACAAAATGTTTTACTTACGAGACCCTAACATGACCTACCTTTCCTTACAGAGATGTGACTTAACTGACAACGAGTCGGAGTTGGTGTGCTGCCCAAAGACCGACTGTCCGCCGCTGCCGAAGGGACTTGTCACTCAACTGCCGGTTGGCTCCAAGGCCGCGGACTGTGAGTTTCACAAAACCTGAGCTAAAATGTTCTAATAATATTATGTTGCATTTCGACATGCTCTACGTAAAGTGATCTATCTGAAAATCAGTTAGTTTACAGGAGAGAACATTGAGAAATAAAATTGTCATAAATAAACTTAATACATTGTTTGAAATTTAAACAACATTTACGCAACAGATTTTCAGATAGAGTACTTTACAAAGGGCATATTGATTATTCTTTTGAAACCTCAGACTAAACCATACAACATTAAAAATAAATTTATGTTTTCCCTTTATTGTAAGGATAAAAAAATTGCTTTATTTTATTAAATAATTTGTTCAATTTACTGTGGTATAAGATAGATATATATTTTTTAATACTACATCAAATCAACAATACTTAATTACAAATTATAAAGATGAATTTCGTATTCAATAATTTCCACTGGACTTTCATATTGTGTACTATAAATATCTTCCACTCTATGAGTTACTTAGTCCCATGAATCACTGTTGGAACTTGAAACCAAGGGCGGATCCAGCCTTGGCGCCAGGGGAGAAGGTCACATAGTTGTGATCAAGTCACAAGAAGTTATTATTTAATTTTGATAATAATAGATATAAGTAAAAAGTTGGTATTTTATTAAGTACTGAAATAAAATCTATATTGTGACAAAAAATATACAAAAATATTATGTTTAACAATTTTTGTTAGTGGTCTACCTAGGTCCTGGAGCCAGCCCAGGGGGGGGGGGGGGGGGGTCATGGGGGTCATGACCCCCCCCCGGATCCGCCCTTGCTTGAAACGCTTATTTGTAATGTTTTGTTTCCTCTACAGACTGCATAGAGCTGGCGGAGAAGATTCACCCGTGCCAAGAAACACGCTTCGGTTGGACTCGGGGGGACATGTGTCCTCTACTCACACTAGACTCCAATACAAAATATAACAAGACTCATATAACAACTACAGCAGAGGCCCCTTACTATGTAAGTTAAAGACATTGGGTAGCTTTATTTAAAACCTAAAATATTAATTTATTAAAATAACTATTATTATTTTTACATTAACCCCACGCAAGAGGCCCATGAGGAAAATAATTTCCCTCAGGGCCCATGTCATATTTTTGGATGTGTTTTTTTTTAAATTAGTTCCACTTAGGGCCTATGCCATGTTTGGGGATGCTGTGTGGAGGGTCTTTCAGGAAAAGGAAGGAGAGGAAGTTCTGGAAAGGAAAAGGGTATAAGGGGTGGGTAGGAATCTGGGGGTCAATGTGTCCAGGAGTGATGGACGTATTAATCCATCACTCTCGCTGCGGTGCAAGACGATGGGTCGAGAGAGACCAGCTGCGGTGGTCAAAGGATCTCCCCACACCGGTCTCCTTCGATCCGGCCCGCTGCGCAGCTTGTGAGCAGGCAAATTCCACTGCCTAGGCCTGAAAACACCTCACCCGATGAACCCGGGCACACCTGCTAAGTCACCAAACGTAGCGAATCACTCGGGGTGACTTATGTCCGAGGTGTTGGTAATCCAATAAATGGTTCCCGGGGCGGCGCTACCTGTATCCTCCTCCCAACTAACTGACCATCATGCCGTTTCTGGGCAGGGGTAGCAGAGAGGATAGGCCACTACAAAACTTCAACAAGCTTCATACACATTCATATTTCATCTCATATATATACACTCTTGTGTTATTCTGATTTTTGACCTGACCCGACTCAAGTAACTTCTATTAACTTCTGCGTCATATTTTCTCCTTACACTACTTTCTTCGTTCATCCGCTCTACATGCCTAAATCTATAAGCGTCTCTTTCTCAATCTTAAGAGATATAACATACTTTCCTTGAACAGTTTCTAAGCTCTTTAAAAATAAATGTTACTTTTGAAGAAAATATGTATTCAGATGTCAAATGAAGTTGAAAAAGTAATAAGTATAAGAAGTTCCCGCGATAGAAAAAATCACAAAGTTAATCCCAAAATTATAAAAAAAAATCTACTTCTGTTATTTAACATGCTCTATAAAAAACATTCAGTGTTTCATTTAACTTAACTTAATACATAATAGTTTGGAAAAAAAATACTAATTTTAAATTAAGATGGCCAAAATAAAGCTTTAGAAAAATTCATAACTAAAAGAAAACTTAGAAATGTCTAAAGACTTTTGTTGTATTTTAAATACCATAAGTCATGTTTAATTTAATATTTTCGTAATAGTTTCTTACGCCTATTTATAATAGTTTTTTTTTAATATATTAGGGTGCTCACTCTGTCATTCGTATTGACATATCTCCCTTTCAATCCATCTTCAGTAATCTTTTAACTCTTATATCGAAGTAAATATTATTTCCAGATCTCATTTTGAACACGGTCATACGTGATTTGAGCACACATACACCTCAGGAATCTCATTTCTATCTAATCCAATGTTACTCTTTATTTGCCAGTTTCATGCCTCACTATCATAAATCAGGTTTGGTATCATCACTCCATTGCAAACTGCGAACTTCCATTCTTTGGACAATATTAGTGCCAATCGCTTTCAGTCCCAAGCCTTTAAATCTCTCACTAAACATACTTCCCAATAAACAATCTGCTCCGTGGTCGAGGGGTAAGGCTCTTGAAATTCATACGTCCGTCATTTCAGGACACACTGACCCCCAGATTCCTACCCACCACTAATACCTTTTTCCTTTCCAGAACTTCCTCAAAAGACTCTCCATACACATAAAGGTGACATAGGCCCCGAGGGGAATTATTTTCCTCAAGGCCTCCTGTAGGAGTGTATTGAGTTAAAATAATTTATGGTACATTTCCGGCACTTTCCAGAGTGGAAGACACTCTGAGTATCGCCCTGGTGTAAGACCAGCATTCAGAATTGAAGCGTTGCTTGAAATGGCTTTAGCCGGGTTTGGTGGCCAGATCTGAATATCCAGGTCCTTCCCCAACTTCCTCTTCCTCTCCCCCATCTCCTTCCTCTTCCCGCTACCTTCAGCCTCACAATATACCTTAATTGGGGATGACTCCAGTCACTGGCTCCAGACGGGAGCAGCTGGGACTCTTATGAGGTATTCACATAAATAAAAAAAAAATCATAACTCACAACAATATAACTCTATTTTCTTACTCTCTCTTTCAAACACCACATCCTTAGAGTAATGGTGGCTGCGCATTAGGCCGGGCTATAAAGGAGCAGCCAATTCTTGCAGCCAGTTGTAGCTTGTAGCAGCCAATGTCACCAGTCGGACTGGCTGCCATTATAAGTGTGTGAGGACTGAGGACTGATTGAGGCATTAACCCTAGTCATATTTGGCAGTGTAGCTCAACTGTCACGTAATCAATAATTCCATTTGAAATATATTAAATTTTTTGTTTACCGAGTTAAAAAAGCAATTCTTTTGTATTTCCAGTACCGGGTTGCTACCTCCTTCCTTTTTTTTTTATATAATAACAAAATAAAAATTCTAAATTATCTAATTTAATGTGGATCTGAATGTAATGGAATCTTTTAGTTCAATTTTCACCCACTTCCCGAACCACCGAAATATGTGAATTTTCGCACACGTGATAAAATTGATTACAATACTATAACAAAAATTTACCAATATTAATGTTTACTTTGCTTTATTAGTGCGTGATTAGCATGTTTTTTTTGTCTTTCTTAGACCTTTTTTTTAACTGCTAACGCCCTCACTGTGCCATCTAACGCCCCCTTATTTTCTCTTGGTCTTCTACTGCCCCCCTGAAAGTCCCAAACGCCCACCAAGGTTATCGCCCACGTTGAGAACCTGTGACGTACACTATGTACATTTTGACAGTAATTTAAAATGGAAAGAACATATTATCACTACAGCAAACAAACTTAGAAAATCTATATACTTCTTTAGACAAACTCGTAACTTTCTTAACTTGAACCAACTCAAAACAATTGACTATGCACTAAGTCAATCTCTAATCGAGTACGCCAAAACAACGTTTGGTCAAAGAAACTTCAGATACTTTGCAACTAAACTTTATAATACACTTCCACTGACCATTAGACAGCACACTAATTATGTAAAATACAAATCAGATACCAAGTCTTGGATCACTTGCAAAGACAGATAACCTCCTAGTGCATGCTTTCCCTTTGGTACAATGCTGATTGTCCTTGTACCTTTAAATGTATACAACATTGTTGTTGTTATCCTTATTCTTCTTTTTATATTAAACTACTTATGTTAAAATGCGCCTGCTCTCAACACAGGAATTCCTAGTGAGACAGGCACAGTACAATCACCTATGTAACTTGATAAATAAAGATTATAAAAAAAATTTAAAAAAACTATGCACGCGTTCAAAATCGTCTTGGGATATGTTCATAAATCAAAACAATGGTTAATAAATAGAGATAGTTTACATTAATTAATGTGTGTTAATTGTGATAATTTGTATAGTTATAGTAATAATATTATGTATGTATGTTTAAATTGTAATTGAACATTAACATCCTGTTGACAAACTGCTTTATTGCAGTTTAACGGGATTGTACTTTGAAAACAATAAAAAAATTTATATCAAATGAATAACCGATAGAACAATGTGCGTTGGATGCCAGGCGCTTTGTGAATCAAGATTTTTTTTCAATCAAACGATTAAAATAGGATTTTGGCAACCCCTAAAATTGCCGCCCGAGACAGGCGCCCAGGTTTGCAATCCCCTCTAGATCCGGCCCTGTGATACCAGATCTGAATAGGCAGACACTCCCAACCTTCACCTTTCTTCTCCACTTCATTCTGTCTCACTTGTTAATCTCCCGGTGCTCTCTTCTATTCTCAGGAAAACTCCGGAATGACGTTTTAAAGTTGACCCCCGTATTGGAGATATCTTAATAATAATACTAACCTATAAATTATAAAGCGTAGTTTTTAAAATTCATTACTGCACAAAAGGCGCAACTGCTCACAACCGTCTGGAGCCAGTAGGACTATGGAAACCCTTTTTGGGGTATACTGCGAGGCTGAATGTAGTGAAGTTTAGACCAGATGGGGAAGAGGAAGGTGGGAAAGATATTGGCTATTCAGTTCTGGTCACCAAACACGGCTAAAGCCATTTCAAGCATCGTTTCAATTCTGAATGGTGTTCTTACACAAGGGCGATACTGAGGGTATCTTCCACTTTGGAACTTGCCTCAAATAAACTATATATTTTTTTAATTGAATTAATTGTGAAATAACACAAATAAAATTTATTTGCCCATGCCGGGATTTGATCCTGCGACCTTCGGATTGCGAGTCAAGAGCCTTACCCCTCGACCACGCTGGCCATCGTTACATATTAAAAAAAAATAAGATGAAATAACAAAATAATATTTTAGAGCAATAATTAAAACAACACTTAGAGAATAATATTTGTATGTCGTGTTGTGTTCCCAGGGACAGATTGGATCAGGTCAGAGAGGAGACATTGCCTGGCAGAAGTATCCTGTTAGTCTAGTGAGTGACCAGTGGGTGTTGTGTTCTGCAGTAGCCATTGGAAATATTGGGTGAGTTTATTGTTTATCTTAATATATAAAACATAGTCGGGTTAGTTACGCCATTTATAACTTGAGAACGGCTGGACCGATCTTTATGATGTTAAATTTGTTGGATTTGTCTCCGCCCCGAATAACAGAATAATTTTTAAAACATGGGAAAAATTCACAAAAAAAAAAGTTTCGAAGAAAATTCACTTTTTCATAACTTTTGTATGGAATGAATTTTCATATTTTAAATGAGCTGCAGCAATATTGAGATAAATATAATATTCCAAATATTTAAAAACGTCAAATGTCAATGCGCTGATTGTTTTGCTTTTGTTCTTAATCATATAATGCTGCCCCTCTTTCTTACACACTAAATGTCGAAAATGAGACAAACGGTGAACGTATGTCTGCACCCCTCCAAAAGAAAAATACAATAATTATAATAAATCTCTCAAATGAAACGCATTTTTTTTTTACATAAGCTCAATACAGTAGGCCCTGAGGAAAATAATTTCTCTCAGGACCTATGTCATCTTAGGGGATGCTGTGTGGAGAGTATTTTTAAGGAAAATGGAGAAGAGGAAGTTCTGGAAAGGAAAAGGGTATAAGGGGTGGGTAGGAATCTGGGGCTCAATGTGTCCAGGAGTGACGGACGTATTAATCCATCACTCTCGCTGCGGTGTAAGACGATGGGTCGAGAGAGACCAGCTGCGGTGGTCAAAGGATCTCCCCACACTGGTCTCCTTCGATCCGGCCCACCACGCAGGTGGGCACACGCATCCACCACCATGACCCGGACAAACATCACCCCATGAACCCGGGCACCCCTGCTAAATCACCAAACGTAGCAAACCACTTGGGATGACCTATGGCAGAGGTGTTGATTATCCAATAAATAGTTCCCGGGACAGCGGCACCCTTACCCTCCTCCCAAATTCCCGTAAGTGAGTAGAAAAGTAAAAAAATCACAAAAAAATATAAATCCGTACACAACGCCATCTCTGATACTGAAAAAAACGAAACACGGATAGTTGCGCATCGAAAATTGCTTCATTGTGTAATTTTTAACATAAAAAAATTGAATATAATTCAACAGTTATTGATTCTGATGCGGTACGAAGTTCGTCGTAGTTTATCATAAAATTGAGCTTGTCCTTGAAATAATGACCGCAACGATGAACATAGACAAACGTATTGCTTTGATATTTGAACAATCAAGCTTTTAAGATTTAAGCGTCTTTGAGGTGTTATTTCACAAAACTGACAAGCGGGCAAGCAGTGATTATACTTCACATAATTATTGACTCAGCGTAGCAAAATCCTGTTTTAACTTCACCATTTTGTATTTCGTCTGCATGTACATTTGTTTGTACGTACCGTTTCCGATTCAAGACGGTGGCTGTATTAATGATTTTTTAAAGATTAAATTTTCAAGTATGAAATCGTGGTAATTTTTTTGTACTTATTCGCATTTGTTCAATATTATGGTACCTACCTGCGTAAAGAAAGTTTTGAAAAAAGAATTATCATTGAGATAGTTACGTTTCCTTGAACAAAATGTTAATTATTCTTTATTTGAAATTTAAGAATATTACATAAAGTGTACGGTTCTATGTATTTAAGTACCTACTTATAAAAACCAAAAATTATATTGTTTTTATATATTAAGTTTGAATAAATTTTAGCCTTTTCGGACGGAGGTCTATTGTTACAGAATTACATACCTACTAGTATAAGCTTGAGAATTGTTTTTTTTTTGTTTTTCGTATTTTCTTGCCTACTTTAGAATTGAGAAACTATTGGGGTCGATACATCGCGTCAACGCATTTTATAAGATAGTAAAAAGCTGAAAGTAACACTAACCACAATTTGCGAGGCGGGTGTGGGTACTGCCACCCGGGAACCATTTATTTCACCCCAAGTCGTTTGCTATGTTTGGTGACTTAGCAGGGGTGCCTGGGTTCATGGAGTGAGGATTGTCCGGGTCTTGGCGGCTGATGCATCTACTACCAACTGAGTGGCAGGCCGGATCGGTAGAGACTGGTTGAGGGAGAACTTTTGACCTCTCCAGCAGAGCTCTCTCTCGAAACATCGCCTTGAACAGCAGTGGGAGGGATGGATTCGTTCAGCCATCACTCTTAGATACACCGACCCCCAGATTCCTGCCCACCCTTATGCCTTTTAATTCCCAGAACTATATCTTCTTTATAACAAGAACCGTCACACAGCATCCCCAAAGGATGATATTTTCTTCAGGGCCTCCTGTGTGGAGCTAATATTAAAAAAAATTATATGCCAGAAAAAAAACAACTTCAAGAGTGGTATTTATCAACTTGGTGAAGGACCACCATTCAGATTCGGATATGTTTATTTGTTTGCTGTGTTGCGTGACTAGATCTGAATAGCCAGGTATCTACTTCTCAAAAATCCACTTTATCACATACTTCCTCTCCCCACTCTTTTAGTCATATTTAACATTACCCAATTTGGAATGCCATAGTTCCATTGGATGCGGGCAGTTGGTACTCTTGTGTTGTAATCACATAAAACATCCAATATAATGTGAAGTTAATCGGAAAAACGGTGTCCATGCCACGACGATTTTAAAAGTTATGTTGAAAGGCTGAAGGGGTTATGCAGTTGGGGAGGCAAGGAGATAGGGTAGAGCATAGGTTCTCAACGTGGGCGATAACGCCCCTTTGGGGGCGTTTCAGACCTTCAGGGGGGGCGGTAGAAGACCAAGAGAAAATTGGGGGGCGTTTCAGACTTTCAGGGGGGCGGTAGGAGACCCAGAGAAACCCATCCCACCCCATCAGTGCTCCAGACAGTTTTCCGGCAGGATGTACGTCATTTTCGACATGCGCCGTAATTTTAAAATTATTAAAATTACAAGTTTATCCTAATAGATAACAATGAGTGCACTTCGTTTGCTAACGACAGGCGTTGGTGCTCGCAAGTATCCGAAGTGGTTCTCGAGAGAAGTCATCTCGAATATAGAGATCAAACACGTCCAACATAAGCGTTAGAAATCTGGAGGCCTTCAGAGTGAATACGATCTGTTAAGTTACCGAGTGCTAGTCAAGCGCGAGGTTCGAGTGGCCTATCGAGCCTACGTGTCATGTATGATTTTAAGATGTTTTGGCACTACAGTAGAACCCCGTTAATTCAAAATCCACGGGACATCAAAAATAAAATTTCGAATTAACGAATTCCCACGTAATTCAAAATTTCGCAAAAAAAAAAAAAATCACCGAAAATTTAATTTTTTGGCAGCAAATTCAAATTCGGGTAGGTTCTTCGGAATAAATTCGTAATAATACGCTTATTCCCTGGGTAAATCGAGTTTGCTTTTGCCAATGGTTCTCCCGGTAGGGAGGAGTATATTGCTCCTGAACCAAATCTCCTCCAAAAATTATATGTTTGGCGTCAGTGAGGAGAGATTCAAAAGGGAAATTCTTTTGATTTTTGAAACAGTCTCCACATTGATAAAATCTTCACCACCGCCTGAATTTTTTTTTTGAAAATGCCATATTTCTTGAAATTTCTTTTTTGTATAAATATTTGTCAACAATTTTTTGTAAAATATTTATATGGTGTTATTTTCTTATATGTAATAAACTCAAATTTGTAAGGGTGTAAGAAATTAAAATATTATTATAACTATTATATCCCATCTTGCCCCCCCCCCATCCCCCCCATTCCCCCCCACCCCCCCCATCCCCCCCCTGTTGTGGTAAATTTAAATTTGTGACGAAAATTTCTGTTTCGAATTCACGAGTTAGGGGGCGCTAGAAAAAATAATATTCTCAAAGATGGCGGTGGGCAAAAAAAGGTTGAGAACCTATGGGGTAGAGGAGGGTCGAGAAATACTTCGCCATTCAGATTAGATCACCAAAAATGGCCAAATCCATTTCAAGCAATTATGCAAAGCTAATTCTGAATAGTGTTGTTTCACCAGGGCGATACTGACAGTAGATACCTATCTATCACTCTAGAACAACGATACTCAACCTTTTTTCTCTTCAGGCCAGATACATGTATTTGTAAAGTTACGCGGGCCGCAACACTATACTGGTATGATGAAAAAAAAATCATCAACCGCCCCCCCCCCCAACAAAGAAATATCTTCTTCCCATTTGTCTTGAAGCCCTTTCTTATTTTTCGAGTGCATTTTGAAGACACTCCTGTTATTATGCGTATTTAAATTATAATATGTAAGCGTATGCTCTCTGAGAAGTTTCTTGCAAAAAACCAGAAACTCTTCTGTGCCTTTGTAGATCTACAAAAAGCGTACGACCGAGTTGACAGGAAAAAGCTATGGAAGGTGTTGTCCAAGTACGGAGTGAATACGAAGCTCATTCAGGCAATTGCGTCGCTATATAAGGGAAGCGTTGCATGTGTTAGGGTGAACGGCGATTTTACGGAGTGGTTTGACATCACAAAAGGTGTTAAACAAGGCTGCGTAATGTCACCGTGGTTATTCAATCTATACATGGATAATTGCATGCAAGAATTGAAAGAGATGGGATTGGGCGCGAAATTGAGTAATCTGGAAGTATGTTGCCTATTGTATGCTGATGATGCGGTGCTAATTTCTAACAGTATGGAAGATCTACAGTCTCTCGTGTCTAGGATGAACGAAGTATGTATGAAGAATGAGTTAATGATGAATGTAAGTAAGTCTAAAGTCATGGTGTTTGAAAGAGAGAGTACGAAAACAGTATGCAAAATAGTTGTGAATGATGAATACTTGGAGCAGGTGGATGAGTTTGTGTATCTGGGTAGTATGTGTACGAAAGATGGGAAGGCTGATAGAGATATTGAAAGAAGGGTGAATGCCGGTAACTCCATTAACGGAGGACTGAATGCCGTTGGCTGTAATAAAAAACTGTCCAAAGACGCGAAACTAGCCGTCCATAATGGAGTGCTGGTACCTACCCTGATGTATGGCAGTGAGGCATGGAACTGGCAGAGGAAGGATGAAAGTAGACTGAATGCTGTAGAAATGAGATCCCTGAGGCGAATGTGTGGTAAAACCATGTACGATCGTGAGAGAAACGTGGATATCCGCAAAGAATGCAAGGCTGATGTAAGCGTGATGTGTAAGATTAAGAAAGGGACTCTCCGATGGTTTGGACATGAAGTGTAAGGAGATTATATGATGCAAATGTGAATGGTAGAAGAAGTCGGGGACGCCCGAGGAAGACATGGCACGACCAAGTGAATCAGATACTTCAGTCGGGCCATGTGAAGAGTCGGAATAATAGAAGAGCATGTATGAGACGATGTATGAATGTGAACGAGGCAAAGAGTGTGTCCCAAGATTGAGTTGTGTGGCGGTCCGTCCTCTCTGCCTACCCCTGCGGCGAAACAGCGTGATGGTTAGTTAGTTAGTAAATTATAACAGAACATACTTTATACGACAGCAAGAAATGCTGTTAAAATCTGCAAGTAGGTACCTGACTAGCCATTGACATTAACCAGTTTTTATGTATTATAATTGATGCGATGGTTTCTAGAAGGCACTTTTTTATTTATAAATTATTTGCGCGCGTACTCGTGTGTCAAATATTTGTTTTTTGGTAATAAATCTAGCGTTTTCAAATTGCAATAGCAACACTCTTACACATCTGCCCTGATGATGGACACTGCAACGCTGTCGAAAACTGAAACGTTGGCTTAAGAAGGAGGTAGCGCAACACAGCATAACACCCCAAAAACAAATAACGAAAATACTTTTTGCCGTGAAAATCTAAAAAACATATCTCACTCTTATACCAGATTATGTGGACCATAATGACAATCCTTTAGGGTAACACTATCTGTGCGTCAAAGTCGAAACGTATCTCAAGATATACGAAATTTAGAATGATAGTTTTTTTTTTTGTATCAAGTTCCTGATAATAAAGTGTTTAGGGCCGCACACAAAAGCTTGCCGGGCCGCATGCGGCTCGCGGGCCGCAGGTTGAGTATGGTTGCTCTAGAACATTGGTCTTCAACCTTTTTCAGTCGGCGTACCCCTTGTCTCTCACTACAAATTTGTTGTTCCCCGTATCCTCTATCTATCGTTTTTACAATGGTAATTTCATTTGTAATTTTTTACTCTAATTGTTACATGAATTTAACAATCAAGTCACACAAATAAAATTAAGTAATGGAATTTTATGCAGAGCGTAACACGACTTCAGGCATTTTAACCAGTGATTCAATATGTGTGCCACGTCATTGCGTACCTCCAATTTGTCTTCGCGTACCCCCAGGGGTACGCATACCACAGGTTGAAAACCATTGTTCTAGAACATCCTGTACTGTACTCTGTAGTTCTGTGAACAGTAGACCTCACGTCCAAAACAGGATGTTTCTAATTTTCTCTTATTTAATAAATTAAAACCAAAATTTTCTCTAAAATCATAAGATTTGTAAGTAGGTACTTTAATACCTACCTAAGTTATTATAAACCACTTATTTTATGTTAAAAAAATTATTTCGTATAACGATGTACAAAATTTTTCCAAAGAAACGTCACTATCTCAATAATAATAAAATTCTTTAGTTTATTGAAAAAATGCAAATAACAAAGTTGAAATAAACACGAACATTTCTTACTGTTCTAATAAAACGGCCACCATCTTGAACCGGAAACGGAACATACAAATAAATTAACAGACAGATGAAGTGTAATCAGTCAATTATTGACCGGTCAGTGGTTGAGTGGGCATAGCGCTTGGGTCCAACCCAGGCGTCGTGTGTTCGATTCCTCGGCTGGCTAAGTCCTCCATCACAACACAAGCAACATTTTCGGCTTCCTGTGTGAAGTTAATGTAAAAAAGAAACTAAGGGAATAATTTCAGGGGTTGCTGTGTGGAGGGTATTTTTAAGGAAACGGGGGAGAGGAAGTTCTGGAAAGGAAAAAGGTTTGAGGAGTGGGTAGGAATCAGGGGGTCAGGTGTGTTCAGGTGTGATGAATCAATCCCTCCATCTACGGTGCGAGGGGATGAGTCGAGTCCAGTTGGAGAGTTCAAAAGCCTCCCTCAACCAGTCTCTCTCGAACCGGCCCGCCACGCACAAGGTGGGCAGGCCTATCCACCTCCAAAATCTATTCAAACCTAATGAACCCGGGCACCCCTGCTAAGTCACCAATCGTATTTTACTATTTTCCAAACATCGTTTTTTTTTTCAGACATCGACAGAGTTGCCAGACTGCGCTTATTTGATGTCCTCTGCAGGAAAAAACCGTTCACCGCTTAAAATATATTATAATGTACCTACTTAAATGGACCAGTTAAAATTATAAACTAAATGAAAAACCTATGCAAACAAACGCATCATTTATGATACAGATATAATAACGGCAATCATAAATTGGGAGATCAAATTTAATATCTATATTAAATTTATAGGTATACTATAAGTTTCAAAACACTTAACATCCGTACCTAGTTTAGTAATAGGTAGTAGTTTTCAACAGATGAAAAAGTTAAACAAATATATATCCATCATTTACAGATCACCCTGTGCAACAAAGTAGCCATGGACGCGGAAGATGTTATCGCCAATCGCCAGTCGAGATTCGGAAACAAGGAGTTATGTTGGCTATCTGCCCGCCTTCTCTATTTTCTATGGAAAAATACGCGTTATAGTCTAAATTCATTAGAATATTAATTATGACTTTATTTATCAAACGTTGATAATGACTACTGAAATATGATGAATATACTTCCCTCTAATTATTACCAAAACAAATTACAGAAAATTATGTCATTAACACCCTTTAATAAGCAAATCAAATTGGGGGACCCTAGTGACTCCCCTTCGGATCACGTGTGATTTTTTTCTTTCCGGGACGAAAAGGTTAATACTCACAAATAACTAAATAAATATAATAAAATGGGGAATTTAACAATTTTTTATTTTTTATTTCATCTTTTAGCCTCTGTAACTCATTATACATTATACAGGGTATTAAGGGACGTACTTGACTTACTTAAACCAGTGATTCCTGACAATATTTGTAGTAAAAAATGTACTTAAATGAGATTTTGTTCTCCGGTGCCTTTTTATGTTTTCAACTGAAATCATACAAAAACCGGTATGTATTGGGTAGTTGGGGTCGAGGTGAGGGGTTGGGGGTTACTCGGCTGAGTGACCAGTGATGACATGTGGAAGAATTTTTTTAGTTTAGTTTTCAGGAAAAAATAATTGAAAGAAAGTCACCGGAGCTAATAATTTCATTAACATTTATTATTCTGTTAAAATGTCACTCATTTTCACATAAATTTTATCTTCTTCTAGTTTGTCTTCAAAAACTTTGTCATGGTCAACAAACTGTTAGGGAATTATTTTGAAAATAATAATTTTGTCACATTTCATATAAAACGCCGACCTTAACAGAGGTCCTCCTAGGTCAAAAATATGAAATTATTTTCAAAGTACCAACCTTTACCGAATAAAATCAAAATAACTTCTAGACTATAGACATACAAATAGCTAGACGAGAACTTACAGATGAGGGGTAAAAACCAACTATGGCGGGACGAAGAGAGGAAAGAGATTTGTTATTTGCCAATAAATCAATCTAACAGTATATAGGCACCTCGCACTATAATATCACCATTTAGTTCTTGAAAGTAAAATCTGCTTTTGAATGAATAGACCTTTTTATATGGGAGCACGAATTGCATGCCACGTTATGAACAGATATGTCAAGTCCAAATTCGCAAAGTAAGGTTCTGAGTATTTTCATAGTCGAATATTTTGTTTCCGTAGACACTTTTACAAATGTTTCATGATTTACTTACTCCAGTAAACAGCGGCTTTGTGTTTCGCGTCACCATGTATCTCGATGTCATAGTATGTGTTCCATAGACATACAACGTCCGTGCGTAAAACGTACGATAAGAGCTCGACACTGGTCCGGACAAGAATGATGACGTCACTTTTTTTAGATTAACGCGGGGCTCTCGCAAGCCCAGCCCGTTCTGAAAAATAGTTCCAATGGGAGGGGGAAATAACACGCCTTTTATCACGTAAAGGCAAGTCCATATATTTTGTACGTCCGTGTTCTAGACCATCTTTTGCAAGGAAAATGCCTTTTGTATCTCTACTGACTGGACTATCAGTGGTTGAACACAATCAAATTGGATATCGACATATTTTGCTTTAAAGAAGCAGCTTTTAAACAGCAATCTTTGTTGCCGCTAGTACGGTAACTAATTTTTATAAATATTATTTTATACTCGCATGTTCATGAAGTTTATAAACTATACTATTTATCTACAGAAAATTCTGTTTTATCTTTATGATATTATTTTATCTCGAGATGAACTACAAAACTACTCAACCGATTTTAATAACATTTAGCTTGCCATTTGTAATTTGGTCCAACTTTATAGATAGGATAGTTTTTATCACGATTATCGACCTCAATGCGAATTAAATTAATGTTCATTAAATTTTTTTATAGGACAATGCTTTGTAATTATTTGTAAGTTTCTAACAGATGGCGGTGTGAGTTAATTTATCGACAAAACACTTGGTTATCTAGGTTGGGTAACCATCCAGTAGATGGTGTTGTGTTTCATTAGACACAGCAATGTGTGGCCAGGTCAGCTAGTATTATATGTGTACTTACTTATATGAATTCAATTAATTGTAAAACGCTTTAAGATGAACAATTTTGTGATGTTTAAGTATGAAAAATTGAATTAAATGGATTCAGCTGTTTTCCTTTAAAATATAAACCCATAACAAGTACATATGTTACGCTAAAGAATCTCAGATGATGTAGTGATTATATTAGACAATTAGAACCAAATATGAGGAAATTTAACCTCTTTGCAATGTTAATTTAAGCTGCACTTTTTTTGTTTCAGCTTCCGTAATGTTCAGTTTGTTGGATTGGGGTGGACCATTACATCCCAGTACAATCCAGATGAGACATATGAGGTCAAAACACAACACATCCACCCGCTATACAACAATCGTCATTCTTTTGTGTACAACAATATCGCCCTCCTTCAGCTTGACAGGCGGTAAGTATTTCATAATTATATAAAATGTTGACATAATGAAAAGTAAAAATCACACATCAACAAAAAAAAAATCAGAAAATGACTATGCCCATTGGTGCGACTGTAATTTATTGTAATTCCAGACCATATGCTATCCAGGCGTTTACTATAGCAACTGAGCTATCTCAGACCTGCTGTATTTCTCCATACCATTTTATGGCCATTTAGTAATCAAATACAATGTAACTTAACCATATTACAAATCTGGTTGTCTCCATGGTCGAGGGGTAAGACTCTCGACTAGCAATCCAAATAATTTGGGAGGGGGTATGGGTACCGCTGCCCCGGGAACCATTTATTGGATAACCAACACGTCGGCCATTGGTCACCCTAAGTGGTTCGATACGTTTGTTGATTTAGCAGGAGTGCCCGGGTTCGTGGGGTGAGGTGTGTCTGTGTCTTGTCTCGGATGCATCTGTCCACTTGCAATATGCAATTGTTTGGGTCGTCTCTTTGGTTTTTCCAACCGTACTCTCTCGGAACATCGCCTTGCACCGCAGTGGGAGGAATAGATTCATACGTCTCTCACTCCTGGACACGCTGACCACCAGATTCCTACCCACCCCTCATACCTTTTTCCTTCCAAGAACTTCTTCTCATACCTTTCCTAAAAAGACAATCAACAAAACATACTTCTCTTTGCTGCCAGTATTTAAGTCGAGTAGTGTCCACAGAAAAACCAAAATAACCATATATAAGACCATTGTTAGAACTGTATTGGCATATGGATGATATGAGGCGCTGACACTGACGGTAAAGATGGCTGAAATGCTGGATACTTTTAATAATGAAATACTGGAAAGAAAAGTGCTGAGAAGAATATGTGGACCCGTGAAAGAGGGCGAACCAGTGGCGGATTATCCCTAAGGCGGATTATCCCTAAGGGGCGCCGATTTTTAAACAAAACAAAAAAATATAAAGTTTATTGTGTAAGTAAGTATGCACCTTCTCACACAACATAAAAGATTCTTTTGAATTGTAAAAAATGAATTGAAGTATTGTAGAAAGACCACCAAACAACTCTGTATCAACACACACTTCTTGCTTCATTTGCATTCATAAATCGTCTCATGGTTGCTTTGCAGTGCACAGTGCCGGAAGAATAATGCGGGAAGAATATACTTTCAAACGTGCGCTCTTTAAATGATTTGTCGGTACACGGTCGATATACGGTCTCTTGGCGTGATCCAAGATTATTTAATTATTTGATTCACTTGATCATGCCATGACTTCCTTGGCTTTCCCAGACTTCTTCCACAATTCACTTTGCATCACATCAACTCTTTTTAATGCCCTCACCAAATACCTGTACCTTTTAATCCTGCCCGCCAAGTGCACTTGACGTGATTTTTATTTTATTTTTTATTTTATTTTATTTATTTATATGCATACATATTACAATAAGTTAGAAAATTATACTTTGTCTGTCCAACTGGGAAGGATACCCGTTTCAGGACAGCCAAATTGTATATTCAGTTCATAATATTTTTAACATGTGAATGGTTTCTTTCAAGATATCATAGGATATCTTGAAAGAAACCATTTATATACTCAATATATTATGACAAATGATATATAAATACTTTTTTTATATACGTAACTTTTTTATATACGTCACTTTATTTGTTCTATTTTTTTAAGAGAAAAAAAACTAGAACAAATAAAGTTATGATGGAGTTTTAACTGCGCTATAAAAAATTTGGAAATTATCGTTATTTTTATCGGCCTTGTATTCCTTCCCGATGTCCAAAATTTAACACTGTCTTACCTATAATATACCTACATGGTTTTACAACAAATACTATTTTTTACATTGGCTCCATTGAGGAAGCCCCGAGGAAAGTAATTTTCCTAAGGTTTCCCTGAGGAGCAACACTTTACTCCTCTATGATTCACAAGCTGACTCGTAGCGAAAACCTTTTTCATGTTCCGAATGCAATTATACATATTCGATCCCGCGACCTTCGAAGTGCGAGTCAAGAGGCTTACCGCTGGACTGCGCCGGCCGTTAAATGTTATTGCCACTATTCATGTTATCGCAAGGGACATCTAAAAAATCACATGTTAACCCAGAGTGGACAAAAACCTTTTTCGTCTCCTGAATGCAACTATTCATGTTCTCAAAAGGGACGCCTAAGAAAGCACTCGCTGATTCAAGTACTGAGTAGTAGGAACTAGGAATCACCATTCGGCGTCCCCGACGCGCTCCACTCTCCACTCCACTCCCGAGTCGCGAGTCTCGGGTCCTCGGAACTGCGTGAACCACAAGACACTCCCCGCGACCCGCGATCCGCCAACTACATATGACACTTCCCCTTGAGCCACGACACTTCGCGACTGGCCGGGCCGGCCGGGCGGCGGGCGATCATTCGATCGCTGTCCTTTGATCGACATACACATGCGTGACCGCTTGACGTAACAGTATACTGCTCTCGCGGAAACGCGGAATTGTTTAGTAGGTATATTAGATTTTTGAATATTCGGCTAGACACGGAGTCGTTTTTAATTAGAGCATGTTATCTTGGTATAATCAAAGGGTTAAGTGCATTATAAAATAATTGTTTATAAGAAAGCATCACAGCTTACAGCTAATGTACTTATTTAAATTCTCAATAAAAGCCGTGTAATGTACCTACATTGCACGGGTGACGGGTCTGAGCCCTCATGCGGGTCTTGTCCGGCTCCGGGGTTCTAAGTTCTCGTGCGGGTTCTACGAGTAGGTCCTGGCTCCGAGTTCTTTGAACCCGTGCGTCCCGGTTCGGTGCGCCGCAACAACACCCGGTGCTCAGTCCGCACCTAAGAACTCAGACCCGGGACCTGCTCCTAGAACTCATGTACTTTTAAAAGGAAGCAAGTCTCGGAAGCTTCCGGCAAAATGCAGAACTTACCCACCTCTAGCGTGCACAGAGTTTTTGATCAGGGTAGGCAGTAGGAAAACTGCCGAATTGATTCAAATAAATAAAAAAAAACTTACCACAGATAAATAACTCCCTTCTTACACGTTTTCGTTAAGTGTGCTTGCTGCTGGCTGCAGATTATGTAGGTTTGGATTATCTAAGCCACATCAAATATCCAAATATGTAATCGCTTCATTTATGCCTATTATTACAAGCCAATTACTGGATATCCGAGGTGGTCTTGATAAAGGCCGTTGGTGTTTTCTCACACTTCATACAATTTTACGGGAAATATTATTTAAATGTCAAATTGATATGTCTATCTTTTTTCAAATACGACTTTATAATATTAGAATAAGTTAACAATAATAATCTAAACGAAAATATGAAAGAGAACAAGACACAGAAAAACAGAAAAAGACAACGGTCGCAACTGGGACTCGAACCCAGACCTCTCCGTCTAACCGGAACGAGTGCGTTAACCAATTTCGCTATTGCCACCTTCTGTCAAAATGTTATAATTGTCAAATATCATATTTTCAAATTTTAGAATTACATTATTATCAACTAATTATTTTTTCTCCATATTACGGGCAACTACCCTTTTAATTGGAAACAATCATTCTAAGAATTGGTTTGTAACTTGGATAGCGTCTCGGATAGATATATCCGAATTTATTTATATGGAACATTTGACTTTTATGAAAGTCTAAATGAATATTCAATTTTTATAAGAAAAACTTTCTTTTTATACTTTTTTTGAAGGTTATTCCCATCAGTAAAATATATCATATTAGAATAAGTTAACAATAATAATCTAAACGAAAATATGAAAGAGAATAAGACACAGAAAATGTACGAGACATTTGTGAAAGACAACCGGTTGGTATAAATAGAAAACAACAGATGTCACTAATTGCCATTTGTTAATTTTGTTCGAGAAAGCACTGCTTCATAATAACAAAAATACCTCTACAAGCAAATTCAAAACGACAGTTCGTAAACATTGATATTATAATCTTGTATGAAATTAGCTCCATGCAGTCATAATTCCTGCGTACGTCCGCATTTTAGTGGACCAGTCTGAGGGCGCGAGTGTAGTTTCTAGTTACAGATTATGCCACATTTTATAGTATGACGTTTAATGTGGCTCTCGCGTAGTTTCGGTTGCAGAAAATTTTCCGCGCTTATTTTTGAAAGTGTGTATTTACTTTTAGCAATAATTTAATAAATAATAATATTATTTACATGCTTATATTTTATAAATACGGTAGGGTAGGCAGTGCTTATGTGCCTATATGGAGTGCACGCCCCTGCTTGACATGATATGAATTTAGTCCAATACACCAACCACCTCACACCTCATATTTGTCCCCCCTTCATATTTGTCCCATACGTGACATGACATGAATGTAGTCCAATACACCAACCACCTCACACCTCATATTTGTCCCCCTTCATATTTGTCCCATACGTGACATGACATGAATGTAGTCCAATACATCAACCACCTCACACCTCATATTTGTCCCCCCTTCATATTTGTCCTATAGGTGACAACGTGACGTGACTAGCCGGTGTCCCCGTATTCGCTCTCCACTCTACTCACGAGTCGCGAGTTCTCGTATGACATTTTTGTAGTAATACAAAGAAAAAGAGTTGATACAAATACATTTTGTGAGGTGGGGGGACATTTAACGTTTTTTTATGGGACATTTGAAGTGCCTCTTGTATGAGATACTCTACACTATTTTCCATGACAGATAAGAGTTTAAATTCGCTAGCAATACTTAACCTTTAATTGCCAGTAGGTAGAAGTGTAGCTGTGCACAGCAGGCCGTGAACTTTTAATCAAAATAAATTAGTTTTAAATCTTATTTAAAAAAAAAAAAAAAAACCAAAATTAAAAAAAAAAAAAAAAAATTTAAAATTATCCCAATAGATCTCTCTGTGTGTTCCATATTTTAAATTAATAAAAAATGGGACATATGTATGATACAGAGGCTCAAAAAGAGCGAGAATAATCGCTATTTTTCTATGGCCGGCCTGCTGGGCACGGCCAAGAATGCGAGATATCTCGCTCTTGGCACAGAAGCGGTTAACATTGAATCAAACTTTATGCTATCTTTAAACTATGATGACGTTATTGACAACTTTGCAAGACAATAATGTAGGCGCAGAAATTTATTTTTTAATTTGTCCTTGAATATGATTAGTAGATAACAATTTTTAAATTAATAATTGATAACTTTATTTTTTTATTTATCAAATATTAGTTTTTAAATTGTTTTAAAGAGAAGAGAAAAGTGGGAAGACCAAGGCTGAGGTGGGAAGACGAGGTAAGAGGGGATGCAGCAGAGCTTTTCCAGGTACCAAACTGGAAGTCAGCCGTTGAGGACAGGAGGAGTTGGAGGCGACTGTTACAGGAGTCCAAAGCTCGATATGGGCTGTAGTGCCATCGAAGAAGAAGATTTAAATGTTACAGTCAATAAATAATTCGTGGAAAAGTAAACTTATCATATACATAATTTTATTAAGTATTTATTGTTACTTTTTTATTTGCAAAATAAAATGTTGAACTCGTGACAGGGAAACGTGTGGAATGTTCACGTGTGCCATGCGTCATGCCGGAATATCGGAATACCGCACCTAAAGAGTTAAGGGATATTATTACATCGTAATACCACCTCACAGTTTAGAATAAATTATTGTTTTTCAAAGAAAATAACTATAATGTACTATTTGATTGATTTCAGGGTGACCTTCACAACCAGAATTCTCCCAGCCTGTCTCCACACGGGCACCCCTCTCCCTGACAGTGGCTTCATACAAACTGACTCGTGGGACAAAAAGGTTAAAACGCTTTTCTCTGCCTTCATGATGAACAATGACCAATGATGTGATAACTACAAGATTGACAGCTGTCACCGGTATTAATCATTTGAGTGCCGATAGTCATCCGGACGACAATATTTCAAGCATATGCGGCCACATTCGGCACACCACTGGTTAATGTACATTTAGGTGTCTTACAATCACGCTATTTCCCCACAAGGGTAAGCAGGTAGAATGGACCGCCTCACAACTCTGCTTAGACAAACATGCCTTGCTTCATTCACATTCGTACATCGTCTCATACATAGGCCATTCACTCTTTTGTTATTCTGACCCAACTCAACTATTATATTCTCCTGGCACTCCCTTCTCTGCTCATCCGCTCTACATGTCAAAACCATATGTCTGTGCGTCCCTTTTTAAAACTTTTGTCAAATTTTTTTAGAGTAGCTCCACACAGAAGAAAAAAGAAATGTGGGGTGGGTAGGAATCTGGGGGTCAATGTGTTCAGGTGTGATGGCCATATGAGTCCATCCCTCACTGTGGTGCAAGGTGATGGGTCGAGAGAGTCTGGCTGGAGAGGTCTGGGTCAGGTCTACCTCAACCAATCTCCAATTGATAAAATTATTTTTAATTTGTTCATACAAAATATTACATTCCTGTTCATTAAGCAAAGAATTCCAATTTATTTCATGTATTTGATTATCAATACGTTTTTGGGACAAAATAGTTATCTTGTTCATGTTTTTAAGTGTTTTTTTTGCACATCGTATTTAATATTAACGGCTGTCATATAATGATCAGCTATGGAAATCTCACATACACACGCTGATAGCGAGTCCACTTGTTTATGCCTGTTACTGTACCTATTCTGGCACATTTGTTCTCACTAAATAAAACAATCAGTTGGTTTTTTTTCATCATTTCAGACGACAATGCAGACAGTGTCTCACGAGGAGTGCTTTAGAACATATCCCTCTCGCAGCCCTTATCACCCTGCCGGCATAAGACGTGACATGGAGATATGCAGCCGCCCAGTCGACACAACTGGGGGATGTCCGGTATGTAACGATGGAATTCATTGTTAACCAAGCTTATTAACCCATTGGCCACAAACCCCGGCAGCCTGTCGGGTCTGCAACTCAGGTACTTAACGACAAACCCCGGCGCGCTGACGGGCTAGAGTAGGTCTGCCAAAAAATGGATAACAAGCACGACATTGACATTTTTTAATAAAATTTTGAATTAATCATTCATTTCATTGAATTGGCAATTATATGTTCCTTATGTTAATCCCTGATATTTGTGTTCCAAGTTTTATATGCAGCCAGCCGCCATTTAATTTCTTCAAAATTGCGAGCGGTTCTAGGCTTTTCGTAGTGACCCTGAACGTCCCTGATTGCTTTAAGGACTATTAAACCAAATTATTTTATTAGGTATTAGTATAAAAATACATAAAAAAGAAAAAAATTATCGTTCGATTTATGAATACATATTATGTTTTTTTGTAACTTTTCGAATAAAAATGTGGAAAAAAACTTACGAAAAAAGAGAAGGTTATATTTGTATCCTTATTTACACATATTTTAATTTTTATGTTTTTCTTTACCTTAATCCAATATGTAAACAAATTTTAAGAAATTAATTCATATAAATATACGGTTCAAAAGTTACAATAGATTTAGTATACCAACGCAGGTTTCAATTTTTGGTACAAAATTAATTCAGTGGTGAAGTCCAATTTTTTAGCTCACTAATTCTGTGGCCAATGGGTTAATATATTGATTTTTTATTTTTTTTATTATTATTTATTAATTCACTATAAACATTGATATTACACGAAATTTAATAATAACAAAAAAGTATTCATGCAAAGCTGCCAAAGATAGCCGACATGTGATATTCATTATTGGCGTGCGCCATAGAATAAAGATGAACACAAGAAATGTCCTGTGGGCGTTTTTCATGGTCCAAAAGTCTGACCATTATTTGCTTAAAATATTTTAATACATGTACATAATAATTAAATTCAAATGGGTTGGCGATATTCAATGTGAGACAGAGCGCGTACTAAATGGGCTGGAACCAAAATGTATTTAATCAATGGCGATATTGGTTTATATTTCTTAAATTTCTAGCGTGGGTGCAAATAAGTTTGAAATTAAGTAATTGTCTTTATTTTAACACATATAATTTAAGTGAAATGATTTTATTTCATTTCCGCCACGTTGTAGAGTTGAAGATACTCTCAGTATCACCCTGGTGGAAGACTAGCATTCAAATCGAAAAGTTAGTTCATAATTAAGTACAGGGTGTCCGCTGGCAGATTTTACACTTTGAACTGAGCTCACGGCGCGTAGGAAGGCGGCAGCAGGGAGAGCGGGATGTCATTCGATGCGGACGTGTTGCGGATTTTAGTTTTTAAAAATCACTTTACTCAAATGGCGTCCTTCTGGCCGCAAACATTCTTGCAATCTTTCCTTCATGTTGGCGAAAACTCGCTTGCAAAGTTCTGGACTGATGGCTGCAATCTCTCGTCGGATATTTTCTTGTAGGGCCTCTATTTATTTATTTATTTGTTTCTATATTTCTATATATTACAGTTTTTACCTTATATTTAATATTTTTACATAATATATTTTGAAAACAATTTTTACATATTAATATTACATTTTATTATGTTGCGTGTAAGGTAGGTTTGAGAAGGTGAAACTGTTAGTTGATAATGTTGTATGTTTCGTGAACACCTCACTAGGAAAACCTGTGCTGAGGTGTTTACGTGGTTATGATTCAGTGTGACAAGTACAGGTATTTATGTGTTGTAGTAGAAAGTTAGTTTTTTTTTTCTTTATATTTTTTTTTTACATTCAATGGTTATTGTAGATGGATTATTTAGAAGAAAAAAATATATAAAGTAAATATATAAATATAAATGTATATATGAATACAGTGAAACCCTCTTAAGAAGTTCTCTCTTAAGACGTTTCGTGGCTTAAGAAGTTCGGTTTTTTCGGTCCCTCGGCTCAAAATTGGCCTAATTTTTCCCACAAATAAGGTTTTCCTGTTTAAGAAGTTGGTTTTTTCCGGTCCCTTGGAAAACTTCTTAAGAGGGTTTCACTGTAGTTGGTAAATTCTTGAAAGACATGTTTATTTATTTTACTAGATGATATTAGTGCCAATATTTTAAAAATAGTTATGCACTATTAATTAATTTTGTAGATCTATTGTTGATGGAGAATTGCTGTATACGCGAGATTTGAGATATCCTTACAAGAAAAAGTCGCAAGGGGTCAGATCGGGTGATCTAGGGGGCCAGGCTATGTCTCCGAAGCGACTAATCAATTTTCCAGGAAAAATCTCTTTCATTTTAGTCATTGAGTCCCTAGCGGTGTGTGCTGTGGCCCCATCCTGCTGAAAATGGGTTATCTTATTGTTACCAACATGACGATGCAGCTCCGGTATCAAAAAATTGATCAGCATCGCGCGGTACCGTTGTACGTTAACGGTTTCACCCCTACCGATTTTGTAAAATTTCTCTTCTCACAAGTTCTGGGTTTTCAGGAGTAGTTACAGTCCTTGAAGGTCCAGGACGAGGTTCATTTCCGACTGACCCAGTTTCTCTAAATTTTTGTACCCACGCCCATATCACTTGGTTCGACGGGCGTTTCTTCAATCGTCGGATATCAAAGTGAGAACAAAGCCACATTGATCGAATTATTGTTCGTGAAATACGTCTCAATAAATATATTTTCATTTTGATAAAATATTCTTTTACACAAAAGACAAGAAGATTAGAAAATTAGACGGTGGGGAAGACTTGTATCACATCTGTAATAAGAGATCTTGGAGTTCTATTAGATAGTAAGCTTCTTTTCCAATCTCAGGTCGAGTTTATCACTTCGAATTTAAATAAAATCCCTTCCTGAAAGATATCCATTAAAATTTAAGTGTAAACCCTCCAAAAATTAACACTTTTTGTAGATTTAAGTAAGAAGATGCACTTTATCAGAATTGTTTATATCAGGTACTGAAACAACTTGTGACCAAACCAACTAGACTATCAAATAAATCAGCAACCATTATAGATTTAGTTATTACAAATAATTTTTACTTGAATGTTAATGTTGTGGATACTCCAAAAATATCAGACAACGAAAATATATTAACAATATTTGAAACGAGTATAATTATAAATGAATCAAGGGAAATTATATCTACTTCTATCTTCTACTACACTATATAAAGAGGTAAGATTTGTTTGTTTGTTTGTTTGTTTGCATTGAATAGGCTCCGAAACTACTGAACCGATTTGAAAAATTCTTTCGCTGTTGGGAAGCTACACTATCCCTGGGTAACATAGGCTATATTATATTTTAAAAAAAATAGGCATCCTTACTAAAACTTCAATAATGCAACCCAAGGTATAAAAAAATTACCTAAAATATTCTTTACATCGCGTGCGCTGCGAAAACTATTGATGATAAAATAAAATAATGTACTACGACTTTGTAGAACACATCATTATTTACAAAAAAGGTCGCGACAGCATATGTCTAACTATTATGGTTATGCCACAATAAGTATTCTTTTATTTAAAAAATTTAATTAAAATGTCGCTGCTTGAAAAGGCTCTTTATTTGTATCTTGGTTTTAATCCTTATCAAAATAAATTACTTCATATTCAAGACAGCTTCAATACCTTTATTTAACTTTTTGAATTTTTCAATTCGGATATTTAATTAGAAAGATATCACGAGTTTAAAAATGTTAGTATTAGAAAAAAGTTTCGGCTACGGGCTGGGCGGGAGAAGAATCAAGAAATGAAGTGCCAGGGGGGTTGGCGGGACGGGGGAGCGGGAGAGCGGTGGCGGGGAAGGTGGAAGTGGAACGCTGGAGGGGAACGCACGGGAAAGGACATGCAAGGAGTAACATTTTATTTATTTGAATATGGCATTGCAACGCATGCCGGGAAACAGCTATATATTATAAAAGAAAGTAAAAAAAACGTGCGGACCGTAAACACTCAGAAACGAGTCCCGGTACGATCAAGGGAGTTATATGGTGTAGTAGATCTCTATCCCGCCTAGGGAATAAGGGAAACCGTTTTTACCTTAAGGGCGTGCTTTTAAAGATATAAGGGGTGGAAGTTTCTCCCTCTTGAAATTTCGAGAACAATCTTCCGGAAAGTTCTAGAAGGTTCCATAGAGCTCTAGAAAATTCTGGTAGGAGTGGCAGAGTATGTCGTGGAATTTTCGGGAATAGGGAATCAGGAACATCAGTGTGGAACATTCCAGAACACTCTCGAATGTTGTCCTGAGCGAAGCCGGGTAACCCAGCTAAAGAGATAAAAGGAAATATGATCAAACAAAATTTTGTGAAACTTTACAAAATAGTATTTCTCAAGTTACCGAATCAAATTACCTAAACGACAAAGCAGAGAACTTCGTCAATATTTTGACTACAGCAGTCAATAAAATTATGCCAATGAAAAGGGTTAAGTTTAAAAATACGAATAAATGGTATTCAAAACCACTAAACAACTTTCAGCAACAAAGAGATAATGCATATAAAGTGGCAAAATTGGAACCATCAGAAGAAAAATGGAATGCACATACAGTAAAACCCCCATTTTACGTTTTTTAAGGGACCGAAAAAAAAAAAACCTAAACGGAGGGAAAATGTAAATGGGGGGTATTGAAGAAAAGAACATTTTAAATTTTGTTTTCTATTTAATTAATCATGTATATTGGTGAATTGAGGAAAAGAACCCTTTAAATTTTATTTTTTATTAATATAATCATGTATATGAAGAGAAAAATGTTATTTCAACAAAAGAAGAAGCAGTAAAGTACATCGAGGGTCTTAAAATCTATTTTTTCAGCATTGTTTGCTTTCAAGACGAAACTTTTAAATGTGTATACATGATTGATAAATAATTAGAACAGAAAAAAATGTAACAAACTAATCTATGTGATTTTTTTTAATAAAAAATAAAATGTTCATTTCTTCAATACTGGGGGTATAGATATTCTAAGTAAATTCGTCAAAATACAATATATTTCCGCATAAATCGAAATTTCGCAGCCGACTCTCTAAATTTAGATACCTCTTTGAAATAAATTTGTAAAAATTCCGCATAATGTCCGCGTAAATCAAATTTTCGCGGCTGATTTGTAAAAATATGATAAATTTCCTCATAAATCGAATTTTTGCAGCCGATTTCCGCCGCAGCCGGCCATTTAAATTCATATATACAAAGTAAATTTGTAAAAATACGACATTCTGGTGTAAACTGATTCAATTTAAAACTAACCAACTTGTTTTATCAACTTTTTCGAGAATGTTCGTTTTCTCGCACTGAACTGACAGTTTTTCTTTGTTGAGACATTACGAACGTAATTAACTTAACGAAAATAAAACAAGAAACGTAAAAACTGTGTGTAAACGATTATCACGAATAATGTCGGAAAAAAGCGTCTCAAATCACAAATCGAGTCAAAACCAAATGACAGATGCGTAAATAAACAAACTGACAGATGTTGTAGCATTTTACACATGGCTAAAGTTGAAAGATGTCGGCCAATCGCCGCGTTGCGAGCAGTACGCTGACGAATCACGGCCGGCTAAAAATGGAAAGATGTCGACCAATCACCACGTTTCGCGCAGTTTGCCGACCAATCACGGCTCGGCCGTGTCAAGCGCGCGTAACTCACATATTTTGAATATTTTCGACGTAAATTGCGGGAAAAAAAACGTAAAAAGGGGGTATAAATGTACTAAAGTATATCGGGATCGAAATAATTACACGTAATTGGCGGGAAAACGTTAAATCTGGGGACGTAAATTCGGATTTCACTGTAAAAAAGTTCGTAATATTTACTCCAAACAAATTAAAAAACATAAATGCGATTATTATAAGCAAAAATTAGAAACACAACAGAATGAACCAAGAAAACTTTGGATAACACTAAAAGAAATCATAAAGGGTAAACAAAAAGAAATTGTAAAGTCAAATCACAAAAAAACTCTCCAGGTACATTTACTTCTTTAGAGCCATCCGTAACATCCTCAACATAAACGACATTAAGAAAGTGTACTACGCTTTATGTCAATCACAAATAGAGTACGGGATAACTGGATGGGGATCTGCCTTGAGCACTCACATGGACCGACTCAATATAGCCCAAAAAGGAGTACTAAAGACAATTTTGAAATTACCGGTTAGAACTCTGACAGAAGAATTGTTTCAAAGCATTCAAGTCTACAACATACAAAAACTTTATGCAAAAAATATTTTATTTAAAATTAAAAAAAACATAACAGAATACTCCACTGTCCAACATAGATACACAACCAGGGCAATAAACCAAAATATTCTAGCTACAGCCAGTTTGAAAACATCTTTTGGACAAAGAAATATGAAATTCAATGCGACAAAACTATACAACGCTCTACCAACTCAAACAAAAAATATAACGGAAATAAATAAATTTAAAACAAAAGTAAAAATATGGTTTAGAGAACAAAGTGAAAATGAACTATCAAACATACTGAAGACCATGTAAAGACAACTGGATACTAAATACAAATGTGGAAAAACTACAGGCCGCCTCAGAACAGGAAACCCTAGTGAGGAGGACTGTGGAAAAAAATAATAATAATGTTCCTTAATATAATATAATTTAAGTACGAAGGTCGTCTGCGGACGATTCCGAGTTCCGACGTCGAACTTAAGCTTGGTCAGAGACGGGGCGCCATCGCGCCGGGACATTTAACCACGTTGCGCAGTGCTCGCCCCGCCTCGTCGGGCTTCGCCTGATAGATGTCACATTGTTAAGAGAGCCTTTCGACTCGCGGAACTCACATCACGTATCACCGCCCGATTTGCCTAGGCGGGATACGGCCTTAGAGGCGTTCAGGCCTAATCCTGTGGATGGTAGCATCGCACCACCGGCCGGTCGACCGAGTGCGTGAACCAAATGTCCAAAACTGCCGTTCCTCTCTTACTGAGCAGTTTTACTATCGCAATGATCGGTCATCAGTAGGGTAAAACTAACCTGTCTCACGACGGTCTAAATAATACATTATGTACAAATTTTGCTATAGATACTAATAAAAAAAATAAATAAAAAAAAATGATTTCCCAGATGGAACTGAAGAAGAAGTAGAGAAGATAGCGATTAAATTTAACAAGCATTTTATTTCAAACATAGATCTTATAATCGAAAGTATTCCACAACATCCTGAGAACCAACTAGTCAAATTTAAATTTAAAAATTTGGATTGACTATACTTGAAGAGGGTGATGAGTAGAGACCGGATTATATGCAAATGCATATTTGCATATGCATTTGCATATTTAGGCCCTTTTCAGCGGTAGTTGCATATTTTAGCAAAAAATTTGAGATCTTGCATATTTACGCTCGATCTCGTTCATCATCCAGATGCCTCACATAGTGACATCAAGGGTATTATCAATGACTTCGATAATGCAGAGGCTTTGGCAGTTTTCTAGTGCAAAGAAGCGTTTGAAGATGCTAATATTTAAAACAAAACTAGCTATGATTAGCACTCATTTCGCCTACATACCTGCAAGTATAAAAACGCTTGAAACTCATGAATTGGCGCTGAATGAATTCAGATTATGAAGAAAATTCACCTTATGAATTCCTCGTTATTAAAGCTATTCCCGAGTAAACTGAAAGAAAAGTTTGAAAGCTTATTGAACAATAACCCAGGGTTTGAACCCTTGTACAAAAATTGATAGTTTAAATTCTGTCCAGTCACATCAGTAGACGTAGAACGCTCCTTTCCGCTTACAAAATTATAAAGCGATCGTAGACACAATTTGTATAAAGAACATTTAGAACAGTACTTAGTCATATACGTTTTTAAAGGTAAATTGTAAATTTCACACAAATACATTTTGTAACTGATATTTTCAAAAATTCGATTGTTATCCTTGAGAACTAAAAGCTTACCAAAATAAAAAAAAATAGTTAAAAATACTGCCTGTATTATTTCATGTTGCATATTTTGGCCCTTTTTATGGATTTTCGCGCATATTTTAGCTATTTTAATTGCATATTTGCATGCATATTTTGGACTGTTTTTGTTGCATATAATCCGGTCTCTAGTGATGAGTAATATGAAATCGAAGGAATCTGCAGATGGTATTACAATAAATATAATCAAAGACTCCATAAATATTATTGGCGAATCGATGGTCCAAATTATCAATGAATCTTTGAATAGTGAAGTATTACCCAAAACTTGGAAGACATCTGTAATAACTCCTATCCCAAAAATTGATAACCCAAAAAAATTTGACGACTATAGGCCGATCAATTGTTTATTCAAATATGAACAAATACTGGAATACATTGTAAAAGGAGCAATCAACTGAATATGTTGAGGCCAAGCAGATATTAGTTCTACAACAATCTGGTTTTAGAAATAAATGTTCTTGTGAAACCGCTATTAACTATGTAATAGATGAGTGGAAAAATTTTAGAGATAAAAAAAGTAAAATTATTGCAGTGTTTCTAGACTTAGAGCGGGCATTTGAAACAATCGACAGAGATAGATAAATAAAAAAATTAAGTAATATTGGATTTAATGGTAAAGAAAATAAGTGGTTTGTTGATTAACTATCAGAAAGAACACAAATAACAAAATATGGTGGTATAACATCTGAACCACAGAGTACTAATAAAGGCGTTCCGCAGGGTTCTGTCTTAGGTCCATTGTTGTTAATTATATACATGAATGATATTATCAAAGTGTTAAAGCATTGTGCAATTAAACTATTTGCTGATAATACGTTGTTATACATAGCTAGTAAAAATTTACAGGACGTCATTGAAAAAATACAAACTGATTTAAATTATGTAGCGATTTGGCTTCACCAAAACAAACTAAAATTGAATGTTTCGAAAACAAAGTTTTTAATTGTGGATTGCCTAGGTGAAACGAGCAGGCAATACTAAAAATTGATAACGAAAACATAGAAAGGGTTAGCAGTATTAAATATCTGGGTGTAATATTGGATGATAAATTAAAATTCGACGAACACTTAGAATACATGTCAAAGAAAATTGCTAAAAAAGTTAAAAAGGATCAGAAATAACTTGGATCTCAAGACAACACGCCTTGTTTACAATTCTATAGTAACTTCGCATTTAAATTATTGTTCTAGTGTTTTATTACTATGTAACGAAGCCCAAAATAACAAACTACAGGTTATACAAAAAAGGGGGATGAAGATGATTTTAAAATGCAACATTTTTACTAGAGTTAAAATTATGTTACAAAATTTAAATATGATGACAACAAAACAACATAATATATAATATATTAACAATGATATATAAAATTAAAACAAATATGCTACCAAATTATCTGCAGAGTAACATTATGTTTCACGAAAATGTTCACAACTATCATACGAGAAGACGCGGAGACTTTAGGCTTCCCAAAACTAAACTTTCGTGCACACAAAATAGCGCGTTTTATAAAGGGCAAAAACTTTATAACAGCCTGCCGAATGCCGTAAAGGAAACCTCAAGTCTTAGCACATTTCGTAGGATATGTGCATTATATGTGAAAAATGTTTTTTGATTTGTAACAATCTTACCAATATTATAGTCACATAGTTATCTGTTTTCCTAATGTATTTTTGTCTAGTAATCTTTTTTTTCCTCTTAAAATATAACTGTATCTCTCAATTGTATTTGTATATATTTTATTACTAGATGTATGAAAAAATTAGCATACATCTAAATAAATATTCAAACAAAAAGGTATAGGTATTGTTGTGTATTTTTGGATTATGGTTCTAAATTTCAGTTTGTCATTATTTTATTTGTCAAAGACATAAATATTATTATCACTGTCATTTATGAATTTATAAAGACTGTTTATAATGCTAATAAATAAAATAAAGTAAAACTTTTAAGCATATACAATGTACTTGGAAAAAGAGATTGGTGTACAAAATTCCTATAAAGTGATCGGAAGGCAATGCTTTTCCCGTCATTCAAGTAGGACCGAGTGTAAAAGGTAGAACTACCCCTCCCGCCGGAAGTGTTCAAAAAGCGATTTAAAAAAAAACTAATTTATAATCTGCCATTTGGAGTGTGTTAACCTTATTATGTACTTTATTTGTTCTCAGGCCTGGTATAGAGGTGCCGCATTGACTTTACATAACAGCCACAGGGTGGCCTGTACCCACCTACTGGTGGGGTTGGCATCCGATTACGAAACTTCACCCTGCATAGTCACCAACACCCGCTTATCTTCCTTCATCCCCTGGATAGAGGGTATCTTGTGGCCTTAAGTGGTGTTGTTGACTAGGAAGTTTTTTGTGATTATTTTTTATTGTAGTTTTTTATTACAAACGTAATGATATTCATGGATAAAATAACATAACAGAGAAAAAATGAATAAGAATAAGAAAAAAGTATAAAGTATTTACACGGTATTCGTAAATTCGTAATACAAACGGGCGAACCAAACCAACACAGAGAACCAAAAAAAAATTTTTTTTGATCTGAGCATTTCATTTAAATTTTTTCGGAAACTAAATATTTTAAAATCTACTGAAGCCGGGACCATGCGAGTGAGCAATTAAAAAAATTCCAACATCGGACTCAATTTACCCGGAAACGAAAGCAAGAAAAAAAAAGTTATTTCACGAAATCGAATGCTAATATAATAGATTCACCAGTTTCCCGTTTGTACTACGAGATTCCAAACAACATGTATAACAAAAACTCCCACATAGGCAAGGCCCGTGAGTCACCTTACTTGGGATTAGTTAAAGGTAGTTCAAATTCAATAATTATTATATAGGTGATTTTTAAACAGTGTACATTGTACACAGATGATTTTGAATAATTTAATCATTTCAAACCATTTAAATTTTCTTTTTTGAAATTGAAAAGATGTTTCAACACGTTTCATAGAAGGAAAGAAATATGTTTTTCTATTGTTTCATGTACAAAACGTAATTTCAACAACGGCACGCAGAAAACTACCCTCAATAGCAACTACTTAGTCTTCTGGAAGTTAAACAAAATAATGTTGCTATTCTCATTCTGTATGAGTTTTTACTTTTATTTTTTTTCACAAAATAGCGAAATCGTAAGCGAGTTAAAAAATAAATGTTATTAGCCTAATTCTGCTAACAACGTTAAAATAATGGTTTACTGAAGATATATAACAAATCTAAAATCAATCATCCAATTGGTTGTGGGGAAATCGTAGTTACCGATATGTAAAAGTGCTTGTAAAATGAATGTACCATTGGATGAGATTTAAATGAAGTAATTGATAGTTAGCGGCTTATCAGTTAACCCAGGGCCAAGAACAACTTGTTCCTCTCTTGTAAAATGGATTATAGTCAGAAAGGCATTCTGTCCTTCAGTTCTTGTTAGTTGTTTCCTTCTCAATACTTCGTCGCTTTAGTTCGTATTACTCCAACAGACCAAAACGTAAATCGTGAGAAACAGCGCTTTAAAGTTTTTTTTACGAAAAAGGCATATAAAATTAAATTAGCTAAATTGTAAGTCTACTAAAATGTGTTAAAGTATTACAAATTGTTTTTTTTAAGTACAATATGTTCTAAATGTATAAAATTACGCAGAAAACACGTTTTTAATTTGGATGTTGGCCAAAGTGACGAATTCTTGTTTGCGAAAGTTGGATATTGGACAAAGGACACTGGATGTTAGACAAGAGCGCGTACTCTTGCGTGAAGTTACTTTATCTAACGTGCTTGGTATTACAGGGAGATCGGAAAGCATTTCAATTAATTGAACTTTAATACTTATGGATGTATGTGTCCTATGTTTTCGCGGTGAGACCTAAATATTCGGATGTGATTTTTAAATAGTTTCTTAGAGCATTCGACAATTTTTTAGAAATACCTAATATGTTATTTGTTTGGGAACCAAATTTCAAGAGTAAGTTTTTGTTAAATAATAACATCGTTAAATCATCAATGAAAACGTATGTTTTCAGACAATCATACTTATTAAATAATGTTTCAGGTGGCAATATGCTCATCGATTAATTTATTGCATGTTTGATTGTTGATTGACGAGCAGCACAGTAAATGCAATCGTTCATGAATCAAGTCATCAACCGTTAGTTATAAGAAAGGTCCTACGTTTATTCATCGTTATTATTTGAGTGGCGGGTATGGGTGCCACCGCACCGGGAACCATTTATTGGATAACCAACACCTCTGCCATAGGTCACCCCAAGTGGTTCGCTACGTTTGGTGACTTAGTGAGTTTTGTCCGGATCTTGGCGGTGGATGCGTCTGCCCACTAACTGCATGGCAGGCCGGATCGGGAAAGACTGGTTGAGGAAGCTCTGTAGACCTCTCCAGCAGGACTCTCGGAACATTGCATTACCCGCAGTGGGGAGGGATGGATTCTTACGTCCGTCATTCCTTGACACACTGACCCCCAGATTTTTCTTCCCACAACTTTCTTCTACCTCCTTCCCAAAAATAACATAGGCCCTGAGGAGAATTATTTTCCTCAGGGCCTCTTGTGTGGAGCTATGGTAAGAAAAAAAGGTATCTCTAAGTGATTCGCTACGTTTGGTGACTTAGCAGAGGTTCCCGGGTTCATGGGGTGAGCTTTGTCCAGGTCTTGGCGGCAGATGAGTCTGCTCACCTGCTGCGTGCGGGCCGGATCAAGAGAGACTGCGTGAAGGAGTCCTTTGAACCTTTCCAGCCGGACTCTCACGACCCCATTGCCTTGCACCGCAGTTTGAAGGATGGTTTCTTAAGCCTGTCACTCCTATACACACAAACCCCCAGATTCCTACCCACCCCTTATTCCTTTTTCCATCCCAGGACTTCCTATTCTTCCTTTCTTCAAAAATACCCTCCACACAGCATACCCTAAGATGACTTAGGCCCTGAGGGAAATTATTTTCCTCAGGGCCTCCTGTGTGGAGCTAATGTAAAAAATATGTATATTGTAAAGCGTTTTTGCACTAAAACAATGCTATTCAAATTATCCACATATAATTTTTATCATATATCGGCGTATAAATCCGAGCTTTAGTATGATCCGACCCGAAAGGTTGGATTGATTTACGTGATTTTATTTTTATGTTAATACAACTGCTCCCAACCGCCTGGACCCAGGCAGGCTATGGCATACCCCATTTTGTGAGGCTGGATTTAGTGGGAAGAGGAAGCAGTTATGAAGGTTAGTAATTACCTGGCTATTCAAATCTAGTCACCAACCACGTCTAAAGCCATTCTAAGCAATGCTTCAATTCGAAATGGCGGTCTTGCATCAGGGTGATACTGAGAGTATCTTCCACTCTGGAACGTGCCGCAAATACACCATATATATATATATATATATATATATATATATTTATGATATATATTTTTGTATTGATTTGTGTTATTTCACTATTTAAACAAAAAGAAAAAAAACACATATACCTACATATTATACTTTTTTTAATGATTCAGTTGTGAAATATATATATTTTTTTAGATTAGCTCCACACAGGCGGCCCAGAGGATAATAATTACTCTTTGGAGGGTCTTTTTAAGGAAGGTAAGGACTGGAACGTTTGGGAAGAAAAAGGGTATGAGGGGTGGATAAGAATCTGGAATCTGGAGGTCAGTGTGTCCGGGAGTGACGGATATACGAATCCATCCCTCCAATCGCGGTGCAAGGCGAGAGTCGGGAGATTCCGGCTGGAAAGGTCAAAAGGCCTCCCTTAACCAGTCTCTCTCTCGCCACGCAGCAGGTGGGCAGTCGTATCAGACGTCAAGACCTGTACGAACTTCATCCCATGAACTCGGGCACCCTTGCTAAGTCACCAAACGTAGCGAACCACTTGGAGTGACCTATGGCAGAGATGTTGGTTAACCAATAAATGGTTCCCGGGATGGTAGTACCCATACCCGCCCCCCCCCCCCAAATTATACAAATCTACCAAAATAAAAATTACTTGTGCACGCTGGGTTTGAAACTAACGACATCCGGATCGCTAGTTGAGAGCCTTACCCCTCGACCACAGGAGGCCGTCATGACGTGATAACAGAAGTGTAGTATCCAACATTTTAAAATAAAAAGATAACTCAAAGGATTTTGAAACACAATAGATAAATACAAGTTCTTTAGAAATATTTAAAACAATGTACGACGACTTCTTTTTAAAAATGATCCTATGTTCGAACACATGGGACGCGATTTACGTCTATTACACAATATAGACCTTGTAAAAAAAGAGGTCATAAAATATTCCTAACCACTAACCACATTTAGCTTCATAACAAATGTGTTCCGATATTTGAAGTACCACCTAGTTGGGCCAAATTATTAGAAGGGTTACAAAAGCGGCTGGAATAAAGGGACTGGGAATGGATCTAGGTAAAAAAGTCAAATGAAAGGGGTTCCTAATCATTAAAAATGTGCGAATAGTAATAAAGTTTTTATTGACATTCTGAATTCATTGCTCTGAACCAAATAAAACTCGAATAGGTAAGAAATAAACAAAAAAATAAGAAATATTAGCAACTCAATGTATAAAATAATAGATATGCTTTCATTGTCATTCAGTGTACAATTCTTTCAATTTCTAATTTCAGTAATAAGATATTTATAGGTATACAAATACAACTGATCTTAGGCACTAAATATACCAAAAATGTTTTCATTGTTACACGAAGATTTGGTTGATTAAAATAAGATACTGAATGTACCAAAAACAAAAACTTCTTCATTTCCTTATTCTAATACCTAATAAACATGTTTTAAATATCTCAGGTAGAATTCTGACACAAATGTTTGTTAGATAAACACATAAATATTAGGTACTAAATGCACCTTTATTTTAATACTCCTTTATTTTAATAATTGTGTTTTGTATTACAAGTAGGCATTCTTACACGAAGATCTAAATAATTAGGTACAGGTAGATAAACAAGAAGCTATTAATGTGCCCAAAACAAAAACTCCTTCATTGTACTTATTCTAAAAATTGCCTTGTTTTAAATATCATAAGTAGAATTTTTACATAAAGATTTGGCTGATAAACATACAAACATATTTTAGGAACTAAATGAACCGAAAATTAAAACTATTTGATTTCCTTATTTTAATAATTGGCTTGTTCTAAATATCATAAGTAGAATAATTTCATACAAATTAGGTTGATAAACAAACAGATATTTTAGGAACTAAATATACCGAAAATTAGAACTCCTTCATTACCTTTTTCTAATTGTTGGCTTGTTTTAAGTATCTAAAGTAGAATAATGATTTCACTAAGATTTGGTAGATAGTCACATATATTATATTAGGTACTATAATACATCAGTCCTTATTAGAATAATTTATAGTAAATAAATTATTCTAATAATTGTGTTTTTTAACTATCACAAATGGGTATTTTGCACAAACATTTAAATAATCACGTAACTATAGGACCTATAGGTAGATAAAAATACCGATACTACGCATTAAATGTGCTTAAAACAAAAGCCCATTCAATTTTTTTTTTCTTATAATTGTTTTAAATATCATAAATAGGTATTTTACACAAAGATTTAAATAATTACCTATAGGTAGTTAAACATACCAATACTAGGTATTAATTGTGCTTAAAACAAAAGCTCATTCAACGTTCTTATTCTTTTAATTGTTTTAAATATCATACGCAGGTATTTTTACACAAAATTTTAATAATTACGGATAGGTAGATAAATAACATACAGCTACTACACACTAAATGTACCATTGGGTAATAATAACATAATAACATAATAACATTGGGTATTTCGATTATATATTATGTGTACAATTATGTATACCTACATATATTATGTATAGATAATTGTATACATAATACATTACATATAGTGAAATATTACAGGAAAAATTGAAAAAACCTAATTTCATTACAGTGTATACATAATATATTATATAATAATAATATAATATATTGTATAATGTTATTATAACCACCCTGTAACGAACGGCCAGTTGAAACAATTTGCTGAGAAAATAATGAAAAATTAATTACCTGCTATATTTTTCTTGGAAATTTTTATCCTTTTCTACAGTGTACATCATAAGGCACTTTGTGTGGAGAAATCTCCCAGAAAACCACTAAAATAACTTTGTAAATAGCAAAATCACAAGTAAAGATGTTTACTGCCGTGGGGCTAATGACCAAATATTTGAAATGAGAGCGGTCACGTGGTTCTCAGCTGCGACGCTATTGGCTCTTTGGTCTGTAAGAGAGATACGCCCGGAACCGAGAGTTCAAATTTCACACGTAGGCTAAGATACAGCTTGGATGTTGGAGAAATTTGTATGAAATTTAATTAAACGGCCGGTTTGAAAACGGGGGGTCTTTTTGGCCAACGTGTGGATGTTGGAGGAATACGCTCGAAATGTTGTTTCATTTTAGAGGATGTAAGACAAACTGCGTTTTGAAAACCCCTTACATAATTTTTTTAAATTTTTTTTTTCACTTGCATTGTAAACATAAAGACTTTCTGAGAACTACTGCATACTTAACTCAATTTCGCTAAAAATGGTCTGTTGGAGTAAAACGAACTAAAGCGACGACTTGTCAGTAGGAGCGCGCACCTGCCTCTCCCGCCCATACTTCTTACTAATTCTATAACTCTATCATTTTATCAATATATCACTATTCACTTTGGACAGGTGTACTTGTAAAAGTCTACAGTCAATTCTAAAACCATTTCTTTCTAAACAACAATACCGCATTGAGTAAAGTTGGAATGATGGCCAGGTACTGTGTGTGTAAATGCTTTAGGAATGTTTTATATAGCTTTTCATGAACACCTCATTAGGTGAACCTACCATGCCGAGGTGTTCACAAGACATATAGAATAGAATTATATGTTTTTCTTTTAATTAATGGTTAAAGAATATCATTGTAATATTGTACAACATCCGAATAAAATATGTAAATTGCTTTATCCTATGATTGATGTTAATAAATTTTGAAAAAAATAGTGTACCTTTTGTTTTTATTCAGACTGAAACCTTTTGTTGGTGTATTCTCTATTACAGATATTGTCGATAAAAGCCTTTATCGTGTCGATGTTGAATGTCCGTGCTAGAGACCCAGTACTTGCACTAGAGGTGACAGGTCAAATCGACCCATAATCGGCAGAACAGCGTAAGCGCCAAACAGTAAATTGTTCAGGAGAAGGTTTTTTTTTAATTAACTTTCTTCATTGATTACAAAATGGATTTTGGTTAATTAGGATTATTAATCTTTGGTTGCTGCCTACATAAAGCTGATAATACAATTATCCGAATGCCTTCCGTTATTGAGATAGTGGCGGTAACGCTGACAGATTTTTTCCCTAGGAAATGTCGCATACGCTGTTTAAGAGTACATAATTATTTTTGAAGTATTTATCACGCGATCATGATAGGTGAACAAATAACTAAATAAAATGGTTCCTTGACAGTTGATACTAAAGTTGACTAAATACAATGGTTTGCAAGTAAGTATGCAAAGAGGATATATGGCTGTATAACCAAAGTTGATATACTTGTATCTGCAGGCATCTTGATTGAAAATCCATTGTAAAAATATTTAAGTAACAATAATTTCGACTCTCCGAAGGAGCATGCGGTAATAACAAAATATGACATACTTATACGTGCAGTCGGCTTAGCAAAAAACCGCTATATAACATTTTTTATCTGAATAAAACACCAGAGGCCCACCTTCTCCCAACCGTCTCGAGCCAAGAGACTATGGTCTCCCAAATTTCAGTATGTTAAGAGGCTGAAGGTAGTGGGGGGGGGGGGGGAAGGATATGTGGAAAATGTACCTGGCTCTTCAGAACTAGTTACCAAACACGGCTAAAGCAATTTCAAGCATTAAATCTAACACCCACACACCACACACCAGCGTACAAATACAAAAAATCATATAATATAATTTATCTGAATACAACACAAGAGTCCCAACTGCTCTCAACCGTCTGGAGCCAGTGAGACTATGGAATCCCCAATTTAAGCATGTTGTGAGGCTGAAGGTATCTAGTGGAGAGGGGAAGGAGATGTGGAAAATGCACCTGGATATTCAGATCTAGACACCAAACACGGCCAAAGTCATTTCAAGTAATAATTCTTACACTTATATACACTACACACCAGCGTAAAAATACAAAAAATCATATAATGTAACTATTTTTATCCAAATATACACAAGAGTCCCAACCGTCTGGAGCCAGTGAGACTATTGAATCCTGAATTTTAGAATGTTATGAGGCTGAAGGTAGTGAGGAGGGGAAGGAGATGTGGAAAATGTACCTGGCTATTCAGATCTAGTCACCAAATACGGCTAAATACGGTTACTAAATCTGAATAGACCGTTACATTTTCCACACCTCCTTCCCCTCCTCACTACCTTCAGCCTCGTAACACACTTAAATTGGGGATGCCATAGTCTCACTGGCTCCTGACGGTTGGGACTCTTGTGTTGTATTCGGATAAAAAAGTTATATTATATGTATTTTTTTGTAATTATGCGCTGGTGTATAGTGTGTAATTAGACTTATTACTTGAAATGGCTTTAGCCGTGTTTGGTGACTAGATCTGAACAGCCAGTTACATTTTCCACATACCATTCCCCTCCCAACTACCTTCAGCCTCACAACATACCAAAATTGGGAATGCCACAGTCTCACTGGCTCCAGAGATAATTGGGATAAATTGCGATAAATGATATAATTTGCAGTACCTACATACTACTTTTTATACTAATATTCAAATACAAAACAATAAATTAAAAACCCTCAAGAATTTCCGTTTAGTTTCCGATGCTTCTAGCCACCTGCATTAGTCACCAGATGGACGCCAACCGACTAAACTGAAACATTGTCGACCAACAGCCTAGACAGCGTAACCGACCACGGTCGCTTACGCTAAAAGTAACAGGTATTAAAAAAGGCATATAAGATAGAGCTGCAATATTTTTGTCACTGATGTATTAGGCAGCGTTGAATAGTTTTCGTTAAAAATCGTAATTTGACAAAAATGTCGTTTACGCTGTTCTGCCGATTATGGGTCGAAATGTCCTCTTATGTGGTTATGAGAAAGTGTTATTTGGGAAAAGCTTTGCAATCCTATCATCTACTTCTATTTGGTAAAACATTCAGTGTTGTGGAAGTTTCCTATGTTTGTATTCACTCCACTGAAGAGATGTATGTAAGTGTCTTTGTGCCAGAAGTTATCTCAATTTACTCCTTTTTTTACATTAGCTCCATAATTTCCCTTGGGGCCTATTTTATCTTAGGTGATGCTGTGTGGAGGGTTTTTTAAGGAAAGAAGAGGAAGTTCTGGGAAGGAAATAGGTATGATGGTTGCGTAAGAATCTTGGGGTCAGTGTGTCCAGAAGAGATGGACGTGGGAATCTACTCCTTCTGCGGTGCAAGGCGTGGGTTGAGGAATGTTGAGAGATTAAAAGACCGCCTCAACCAGTCACGTTGGCCACCAAGACATTGATAAACATAAACCCGGGCACCCCTGCCAAGTCACTAAGCGTAGTGAACCACTTGGAGTGACCTATGGCAGATGTGTTGATTATCCATTAAATGGTTCCCGGGCGGCGGTACTCGTAACAGCTTCCTAAAATGTAAAATCCTACTTATGATAACTAATTTCTTTCATGGAACAGAATCTGTAATCAATTTGATTAGCCTATCTAGAGCCTCGGAAAGAATGGAAGGCTGATGTAAGCATTATGAAAAGGTTGATAAGGATATTGAGAAAAGGGTAAATGCAGAAAACTGCAGTAATACAATAATTTCAATTATTGAGAAAATAATTTTTCTGTTGCATTGCTAAATAAGCACGAAAATTGAATAGATATAACATTGTAACAGGCTTTAAAAATTCTCATTTTGTTGTTTTAGAAAATTTAAAAACATAATATAAAGTATAAACATAGTGCTGACCAGTACCGGATTATCCTTTAGGCAGAGTAGGCAACTGCCTAGGGGCCCCGCATCGGCTGGGGGCCCCGCATCGGCTGGGGGCCCCGCGCCCCGAGAAAAAATGACTTGCGTCAATGGTGAGCACTCACTGTCAATTAGTGAGCAAATCCGGCACTGATTTTGGAAAAAGTCAGCTTTCAAGATGTTTTAAATTGTTTTTTTAATTAGGAACATTTACAGGTTAATAACATAACATGCAACAAATTATAATAATTAGGTTATAACCCAATAACTAATGTTCACATCATGCACAAATAATAAATAAAAAGTCAATAATTAAAATTAAAATAAATAAATGTAGTTGTATTTTACTTTCCCTCTTTTCATTAAGAGGACATTACCAGAGAAACCAGAAATATGTCATTTTTAAATCAGTGTTTAGACTTATTGACTCGTTTCCACAAAAAAATTATAAATTGATTTTGAAAGATTGTTCTTTTATCTAGTAAAGTTATGGATTAAATTTTGAGAAAAAATGTTTATTTTAAGTATAATAAGGTTATACCATAGGTCGTTGGCAGATTTGTTATATTTTCAAAAAAGTACATGTATTATACAACACCAATTTCAAATCATATAATCATGCAGTTAAATAAATCCATAAATTATCTGGTAAACGTATGTTTTAGAATTTTAATTTTAGTTTAAATAAAATCATTAAAAAATATATACGTACATGTGTTTCTTGACGTAAATTGGCCAGTTTGTGTATTTATTTGCGTACTTCCAAACTAATATATTTCAAGATTTTTTTAAATACTTATTTTGCTAAGACATTATTGACAAGTCATAAAAATTTTTATCGAAAAATAATCATAAGAAGTAATTAATATTAATTAATTTACAGCTCGCGTTTTACCATTTTTCTTATAGCTCGACGACTCGAGAATTGAGAATTCACTCTGCCCGCAAACGTGGCAGCCGGCGGTTGTCTCCGCGGCGCTCTGTATCGTAATATTTGGAAAAGACGAATTTAAAACGAAACCAAATAATACGATTTCATTGTTTCGTGTTTGTAAAAACTACAGGGTTTACCGAACGCAAAAATTCATGTTCATTGAATATTTTTATGAAAATTTTGAAATTTTTTTTTATTGTAAATTATTCTTATGTGAATACCGCACAAGAGTCCCAACAGCTTCAAAATAATTTTTTTGAAGTAAAACTTCTTTTCTCACGCTCGACACATGGGGGGTAAGCTGGTAAATGCGTTACGAAAAGTGATGATTGTTACGAAAAATGTCCTGCGAACGGTAATCGATGCGAACGGTGATCGATTGCTAGGCGGGTCGGGCCTTAACGAACGCATGTTATTCGTATTATTGTTAATGCACTGTTTTTCCGTAAATAAATAAATTATATACAGTGGGTACCCGGCATGCGTTGCAAGACCAATGTAACCTCGGGGTTAACTAAACTGTAATGGTTCCATCCCAAGTCCCAAGAAACTACATTATATTGCAAGCGCCTGCACTATATAACATTATACACAACGGGTACCCGGCATGCGTTGCAAGACCAATGTAACCTCGGGGTTAACTAAACTGTAACGGTTCCATCCCAAGTTCCGAGAAACTACATTATATTGCAAGCGCCTGGACTATATAACATTATATACAACGGGTACCCGGCATGCGTTGCAAGGCCACTGTAACCTCGGGGTCAACTAAACTGTAATGATTCCATCCCAAGTCCCGGAAAACTGCATTATAATGCAAGCGCCTGCACTAGGGCGTCCCTTATATGGCTGAAAAATTTTTTTTTTTGGATATCAAAATGCATACCCACTATTTATTTTTGAACTACCCAGACTTACTTAAATACAAAATTTTATCTTCCTACGTCAACATTAACCCGTGCCGACAGAGTTCTGAAGATTTTGAAAATTGCTATTTTTAACCCTTTTCGTTATGTAGCTAAATCAATTGAAATAATGATAATAATAATAAACTTTTATTACACACAGGGAGTACACAGAAGGAATAAATCATAACAGTACAAAATAAGCGGCCTAAATATTTATATTTAAAAAAATATTTATTAAAATAAGACAAAATTACGGATCAGGCAGGATATTTTCCTTTGGGGGTCTCTTTTTACAGTCTGGATACAGATTTCTATGCCCTTGCGCACAGCGTAGCAAAAATTGCTTTTGTTCTTCCTTTGCAGTGATCAAACCATGAAAATCTTGCATTAGTTTTACAGCTCTTTCAGCTGTATCATTAACTGCCCTTAAAGAAAGAACTTTTCTTTTTGCCTCTGTATAGGCAACATCTTCGTCCCACGTAGAAATGGGTCTCTGGAGGAAGTTCTCATTAATTTTTAATCGAGAAAATAAATTTGTGCTTTTGACAGACACAAAATACCTTAATAATTTTCCTGCAATAATATATAAGTATTATTATCAGTTTGATGAAAACAGTATAAAAATCAGACATATCTTCTTTCGATGGAATGTATCTCTTCCCAGAATCATACAAACTCTCTCTTTGTAAGTTCATTACAATTTTTCCCTTGGTTTGTGCATTAACTTCATCATCAAAGAGTGATAAAATGGCAATTTCTTCTGACAAGTACCAAAAATGTTGACTAAACTTGCTCAGGGCTGCTTTGGAGATCAATTTGTCAACAGTTTCATATTCCTTAAGCTTCTTTAAAAAGCACACAATGTTATCTTGATTTTGTGCCTTCACCGCCAACTACATCCAAGCTAGGGTTTCACAATGAATAAACAAACGTCTTGAAGTGCTCGTTTATCCTTGGCGCTAATTTTGAACTAGGATTGCAACAAACATATTTTTAAAGATTAAATAGCTCTAGCCATCCTCCTTGCTTGATGCATCGCTCCAGGAGGTCTGATTTTAATTTTTTTCTCATTATCTTCTCCTAAAAAAATAATAGATGGTTCAATCAGTTCACGATAATCGTCACGAACAATAGTGTTTTGCAGTTCTTGACTATAAAATGTCAACAGTTCTTCTATTTTTGTATTACAAAAATGTTGTGTGACGATATCGGTATATATTTCTATAGCAGCAGGATTAATAGTTTTCCAGTTGTCTCTAAACTTTTAGAAACATGAGATATCAGGGCTACTAGTGACTTGTTGGATTTTTGTTTCAAGCACACATTTTAAAACCAGTTCGTAAACGTGATGGCGGCAAGCAAAGAGTAGTAATTCCCTGTCTAGTCTTTGTTCCAAAAGTACACAAGCCCCTTTGATTTTATTAGGAATTTTTTTGCAACTCCCTCCAAGCATGGTGAAAATCCACAAGTTATTACACAGTTAGGTATAGCTCTGGTAGGGATTCTAGCCTTTTCCCAAAATATAATACACTCTCGAATGAGGAGATTCGCGCTTTCACTAACAGTTAATTTAACTTCGCGAATGTTAAAAAAAAGTACTGCAAGAACTTGCCGGTCAGACGGTAACTTTGAGCCTATTATTTGTTAATTTACGTCACCAACTAAGAAAATCCTTTTTTATATTGCTTCTTAATTCCACTGCCATCTTTTAAACGTAAAACAATACGTGTTAATCACGAGAATAACTGAAAACAAATGACAAATACCGCGAGTGCGCGCTGCTACTTCCGCGCACCTTGTATGAAGATGATTCGGTGCAAGTCGGCACAGGTTATTGTGCTCCGAATTTGGTAAATTTTTTTTTCCGAGTGTTTTAGAAACAAAGGAACAAAACTAAGACCTATGCATTAGAAAATAAAAACTTTGAAAAATAAGGGACACCCTAGCCTGCACTATATAACATTATATATAGCGGACACCCGGCGGGCGTTGCCAGGCCACTCAAAGAAAGAGAGGGTTTGTGCGCTTTAATTCTGTTTGTTGAAGTGCTTTTGAATAGGTTCACATAAATTTTTGTGTTTTCGTCCGACACGTCCGCAGGTCGCATACAGCTGTCCGTTTGAGAAGCATGTTTTTTTTTTAAATTTATTGTTATAAGTTTGTTAAGTTTTACTTCAATCGTGTGGTCTAAAGACTCTAAAGCACACTAAATTAAAAAAAAATATATATATATTATAAATTATTGTTATGTGAATACCGCACGAGAGTCCCAAATGCTCCAAAAAAATATTGTTATGTAATACCATAAGAGTCCAACAGCTCCCAAGGGAGAGAGGTTGGAGGAGAGTTGAGATGAGATGAAAGGGGTGGCTGAGGGGGGGGGGGGGGGGGGGTAAAGGAGCCGGGGGGTGGAGAGGTGTTAGAGGTGGGGGGTAAGGGGAGGAGGGTTTAGGGGAGGGGGGGGGGGGGGGTTTGAGAGGGGGTGGGAGGGTAGGCCTTTTTTATATCCATTTTTCGTATTACAAAAATAACAAACACGAGAATCGGGTATGGGTACCACTGCCCCGAGAACCATTTATTAGATAACCAACACGTCTGCCGTAGGTCATCCCAAGCGGTTCGCAACGTTTGGTTCGTGGGGGTGAGGTTTGTTCAGGTCTTGGCGGCGGATGCGTCTGCCCACCAGCTGCATGGCAGGTCGGATCTATAAAAAGTGGTTGAGGGAGTCCCTTTGACTTCTCCAGCCTTACCCTCTCGGAACATCGCCTTGCACCGCAGTGGGAGGGATGGCCTCATACATCCGCACTCCTGGACACTCTGACCCCCCAGATTTCTACCCACCCCTAATACCCTTTTCCTTCTCCGAAGTTCCTCTCCTTCCTTTCCCTAAAACGAGCCTCCACACAGCATTCCCAAAGTAGAGATAGGCAGTGTGTCGAGCGATTTTAAAAAAAACGGTCTCTCCAGATCCGACCTTCCACGTAGACGAACCTCGCCCCATGAACCCGAGCTCCCCTGCTAAGTCACTTGGGGTGACCTATGGCAGAGGTGTTGATAATCCAATACATGGTTCCCGAGGCGGCGGTACCCATACCCGCCTTCCAAATTACTGATACTACCTATTGATGGCCGGCGTGGTCAAGGGGTAAGGCTCTTGACTCGCAATACGAAGGTCGTGGGATCGAATCCCGGCGTAGGCAAATTAATTTTATTTGAATAATTTGGGTTATTTTACAATTATTTAAATTAAAAATAATATATTTGCGTCACGTTCCAGAGTGGAAGATACTTTCAGTATCACCCTGGGTGGTGTAAGACCACCATTCAGAATTGAAACTTGCTAGAAATGGCTATGACCGTGTTTAGTGACCAGATCTGAATAGCCAGGTAATTTCTCGCCTCCTCTCCCCCATCTCCTTCCCCTCCCCACCACCTTCAGCCTCATAATATACCCCATAGTCACGTCATAGTCTCACCGGCTCCAGACGGGAGCATTTGGGTCTCTTGTGCGGTATTCACATAAATATAAAATAAACAAATATGCACACGAATAAATATTTTAAAATGAGTAATTTTTTACAATCCAACTGAACATTACTATTTTTTTTCATTAATACCGTACAAGAGTCCCAACTGCTCCCGTCTGGGGCCAGTGGGACTATGGCATCCCTAATTGGGGTATGTTGTAAGTTGTAAGGCTGAATGTAGTGGGGAGGGGAAGGATATAGGGAAGAGGAAGGTGGGGAAGTACCTGGCTATTCAGATCTGTTCACTAAACACGGCTAAAGCCATTTCAAGCAACGTTTCAATTCTTAATGGTGGTCTTACATCAGGGCGATACTGAGATATCTAATGGCCGTAAAATACAATTAAAAACAAAATATTAAAAATAAAATAACAAATTGTTTATTCATGTAGGTATCTACTTAATACCTACTGGGTTTACGCATTTTACTTGTATCTATTTATGTTTATGCACTTCGATATACAAATTACAAATAACTACTACTCATCAAAATTCTGGAAGCGAGAATTTAACATCTTCATCTGACCCAAACTGTGGCGTCTATACAGTCCTAGCGCGTGAGCTAGTAGATCTCGAAACCAAGCTTGGAGCGGAACGAACTCTAGTTCTAAAAATGCCCGCTAGCGAGTGTGTAGCGCTGACGTCGGAATCTGAATTTAAATTTGCTGGTTATTCGCTCTTAAGCAGCATTACTTAGTGTCAATGGGGATGTTGTAAAAAATGTAGGTGCCGTGTGTGGTTTGTTTTGGCATTTGTTTTGTTTGAGTTTTTTTTTTCTTTTATTTCTAATTATATGCTTAAAATATCAATATGTACAAGCTTTAGTGTGCACTACCTATCTGCTTGCTAAAATTCTTTGTTTCTCTTCGTACCAAGGTTGTCTGGAAGAGATCACATTAGTGATAAGACCGCTCATTGTACTGTTTTTTTTTTTTTTTTTTTACATATTTTTGTTTTTATGAATGTGTCATTTTATGTGCAATAAAGAGTTATTGTATTGCATTTTATTCGTTTATTTTTTTCTTATTGAATATGGCATACATAATATAATGGCATACCTTCGTGATGTAGTAAAAAAATGAGTAATTATTAGACATCGGATTATATGCACTAACAAAGTGCCAAAATATGCACTAAAAAAGGCCGAAATATGCACTAAAAACTCTTGATATGCCTAAAATATGCACAATGCAAAATCAAAATACCATTTTTATTTTTGTATATTTTAATTAAAGACAATACAAAAACAGCGAAATATTCTTAAAATTATGCATTGTTTTTGTGACAATACATAATATTGGAGTTTTACCTACCATTAAAACTCTTATTATGTTGCCTTCCTTATCCAGAATATTCCTTAGTGAGAGATGACATCTCTGTTTCTATCCGATTTCGGTCTCTCTTCTCCTTTTACCTTGAAATTTTCAAATTTCGCGCGATTTTTTGTTCCTTGGTGATCGCAAATCACTGCTACCAACAGTTAGGCGCTCGCTAGCGTCTGACGCGACGCCATCTTCTTCAATTGTAGTCTCACCAGACAGGGGATGAGGAATATTCTGGATAAGGAAGGCAACATAATAAGAGTTTTAATGGTAGGTAAAACTCCAATATTATATAGTGCCGTTCCTTATCCAGAATATTCCTTAGTGAGAATTGTCTGCTATCGTCTGGTGGCAGTGTTGATGCCAATTGTGATCATCTTCATAAAGAAGCGCCGGTTGGAGGTCTGCCCTCACAATGATCGCTTCTCCTTCTGTCTCCAGAAATGGAAGACCTTTGGGGGTCTGCCCCCCTCAGGCGAATGATTGGATTAAACAGGTTTGTCAAGGACGACAAAGTCCCCGGCTTCTGAATATTGGATTGCCTTATTTCTTTTTTATAATATTTTTGGAAGGTATTTTCATTCTGCCAATTTCCCTTTTCCAAAATGTCCTCTATTGAACAGTTTTCAAACCACCGAAGTGAAGCCACTGCCGACCTAGTGCTCCCCGCAGAGGCCTCAATACCAGCATCTCTAAGTATTGTCTTGACCCATCCACCGATAATTGTTCTAGAAGCTGCTTTGGCTGGACCTGATGTGGATAAAAACAGGTTATCAATATTAGGTGCCTCTTGTCTCCTGTCCTTTGAGAGAACACACAGCTTCTTAAGCCAAAATACAGGATCGGTGGATTGATTTTTTTTTTTTTAAGTTTTCTTTATTCATTAGATTTTTCATTACATACATTGGGGATTTTTCGACCACCATGCTAGGCACATGCCCGTGTTGTGGTGGTCGATTTTATATACAGTAGGTACATTAACAAATGAAATATGAAGAATGTGAAAGAATTAAGAAATTATATAGGTACATAAAATTATATGATATTCAAGAATACAAAAAAATATAAAAGAATCTAAATTGCTATAGAGTAATATAAAAGAGTTGTAATAATAATAAATAAATAAATAAATTAATAAATAAATAATAATAAATAAATAATAATAAATATAACAAAGGTATGTAATTTTAAATATATAAAATAAGAGTAGGTACTATATGGTATGCATATGAGAAAGGAATTTTATTTTGTTGAAAATCTAAATGTGCATGGTTATATTGGTAGGTACATTATTTTACACCAATTTTTGTACAAATAAATGTTAGGTTTAAAAATAAAATGATGTTTTCCTCCAAATAAATTAAGTAATATGACATACTATATTATACAGATAACAGTAACAGAAACGGTTTAAGCAGATGTTGACCTTTATAATAAAATTAGACATGTTTTTTTTTTTTTTAGAAATGTATCCCTGTTTTAGCAGAAAGTGTTAAGTTAAGTTAAGTCAGGTTAAGTTAAGTCAATTAAGTTAAGTTAAGTCAAGTTAGGTTAATTAAGATCAAGTTGACTCAATTTAGTGGTGTCAGGCATTCTTTAAAATAGTTCCTTCCCTTTATAATTAACCAGTTCTGAACACTTGTGATATATTGATTGTCAGTTTTCGATTTCCTGGTATCAATACTTAGCAAATTGAACATTTTGGGTGCAATGAAAGAGAACTGGTGCTGTGCGAAGGCTGTTTTTGTTGGAGGAATTATGCATTTTAGTTGGGATGAGTACCGGGTGTGAATTTTTTGTTGGGTTTTTTTTCATCAAATCCTTTTTCCATAAGTATATGAGAATCGTCTTTATGTATAATTGTCGAATGTCTAATACGTTGAATTTTTTAAAAAGTGGTTCTGATGGGTGTGATGGGTTACATTTGAATATTATCCTTAGCAATAGTTTTTGTATTAAGACCAAGGGATGAAGAATTGATGTTGCACAGCCTCCCCATCCTACAATACCATATGTAGCAATTGATTGAAAAAGTGCAAAGTAAATACATCTTAGTGTTTGTAGGCTAAGGATAGATCTAAGAGAGTAGAAAATGTAACATAATTTGCGAAGCCTTTTTGTTGTAGAATTTATGTGTGCCTCCCATCGTAGTTGATCATCTATGATAACTCCCAAGTACTTAATTTCATTTGATATTTTTAGGTTATCGCATGAGCAGTTTTTGTGAGGTGATGTAGGCGTGTTAAGGTTCTGTGAACATGTATGTATGGTAAGTTTTTGGCAGTTGTGGAGGATATTTGGTTTACGTATGGAAAAAAGTAGGTATTTTGTTTTATCTATATTTAGAGTTAGAAGGTTAGAATCCAACCAGTTTTTTACTATGTTCATGCCATAATTTGCTTTTTCAAAGGTTGAATTCAAATCTTCGTCATCAAATACGATAACCGTGTCATCAGCAAAAGATATAATAGTGCCACCAGTATTCAGATTGCATAACGTGTTAATGTATATTAGAAATCTATATATTAGAAATCTAAAAGTATATAAAAAAAATGTTAATGTATATTATCACCTTAAATATACCTGTGCAAAGACAAGTTATACTAAAATACATAATCTAGTGCATTATATCAATCCAGTGTCTCAATCAAATGCATATAATACACAATTAATAGTGAGTTAAGTGCAGAAAAAAAAAACAAACAAACATTTTTTTTTTCAAAATAGCCTTATCATCTTCCCAAACTTGAACACACATTATAAAGTTTTATATTGGCAGTAGCTCCCAACCGGGCCGTGGATCAGTGGATAAATCGGTCAAGTTTCGGTACAGTTCGCTAGGGCGACAGCGCGGGTTCAATCCTCAAGTCAACCAAAAGATTTTTTGTTTTTATTTATAAATATGAGTAGACAGAGGAATATGCAGAAGAAACTAACGACATCTAGCGACGCTGAGGAAGACGAAAATAAAATCATAATTTACATTGACAAAAAGTTTAGAGAGATGAACGATACAATCAAAAACAAATTAAATATTCTTCCAGACATAAAAGATTCCATCGGCTTCATTTCGGCCGAATACGACGAACTTAAAAAAATGCTAACCGAGTCCTTGAGCACAATAAAAAATTTGCAAGCAGAGAATATCAAGCTAAATACAGTAGTGCGCGACCTTAACGCGCGCGTGTCCCACATGGAGCAGACCGCCAGGGAAACAAATGTTGAGATCCAATGCGTACCAGAACACAAATCGGAGAATCTAATATCGATAATAAAACAACTTGGGACCGTGATTTCCCGCCCCATTGCCGAATCGGAAATTCTTAACATCCATCGAGTCTCCAAGATTAAACCAGATTCCAGAAGGCCAAAAACAATAATCGTGAAGCTCCCGAGCGTGAGGGCAAGAGATGAAGTCCTGGCTGCAGTCGTCAGCTTCAACAAGAAAAACAAGAACTCCAAGCTAAATTCGACTCATTTAGGCATCGACGATATCAAATCGCCGGTATACGTCAGCGAAAATCTCACACCAGCAAACAAGGCCTTGCATGCTGCCACGAGGATTAGGGCGAAAGAAGTCAATTACAAATTCGTGTGGATCCGAAATGGTAGAATCCTCGCTCGCAAAGACGAAAACTCGGCGCATGTGGTGGTGATCCGCAACCAGGACTCATTGGCTTCGCTTATCTGATTCCCTACCTATCTTTGTCTAAATTTCAAATTGTGCATTATCTGTGAATTATGTAAACTGAGATGGATAACCTAAGAATTTATTACCAGAATGTCAGGGGTTTAAGAACAAAACTTAATGAAGTTTACCTAGAAATACTTAATAACAATTTTGATATTATTATTCTAACAGAAACATGGTTGAACGACTCTATTTCTGATGCTGAAATTTTTGGCTTGCGTTATAATGTTTTTAGAAGGGACCGTAGCAGTTCTTCTAACCACAAAAGTGACGGAGGGGGTGTATTAATAGCCGTTTTACGAGAATATCAAACTAACCGCTGTAAGCATTGGGAAAGTACCTTGGAAGACTTATGGGTGACCATCAAATTCAGCCAGAACAAACTAACGAGATGTCTCTACATATGTGCTGTTTATATACCTCCCCCGTTGCTTGTTGATAATTTTGAATATCTTTTTAAAAAAATTGGCAATGCTATGGAAGCAGTTGGTGAATCAAATACGTTAATTTTAGGAGATTTCAACCTGGGAAGCATTGGTTGGACCCACAATGAACCCAACCAGACTCATTCCCTATCTCCAGAAAATTATAATACTGACATTGGTAACCATCTTGTAAACTTTCTTGCCCTAAATAACCTCAATCAATTCAATGGCATTGCAAATAGTAACTGTAGAATTTTAGATCTCGTTCTATCCAATTCACAAACAATACAAGTCAGGCAAAGTACCGAAATCCTAAGTCGCATTGATAAACACCATCCACCTTTAGAGATTGAATATAGTTTTGATTTCAAATTAACAAAAATGCTAAAGAATAAAAACTTACTTGAATATGATTTTAATAAGAATGATTACGTTCAATTCAATCAAGAATTACAAGAACTGGATTGGGCACTACTTTTACCTGATTTCATGCCGGTAGACGATATGGTTTCTTTATTTTACACTCATATGTATCGTATAATTGAGAAATGCGTAACCAAATTTGTAAATCGTAACAGGCAGCATCCCTTCTGGTACTCACCAGACTTAGTTAAATTACTAAAAGAAAAAAATAAATTTCGAATTCTCTATAAAAAATATAAGAATCCACGTGATAAAAACTCTTACGAACTCTTACGCACTCGTTGTTCCAAACTCATTAGTAATTGCTACTTTAAACACATTGAACAAATCGAATCGTGTCTGGTTAATCATAATAACGTTAAAGCTTTTTGGAGATTTGTCAAACACAAGAAACAAAACATAAGTACTATCCCCCAAAACATGACGTTTGGAGAAAAAAAGTCGTCAAACGGCGAAGAAAGCAGCGAACTATTTGCTCAACATTTTTCATCAGTGTATGAGAAAGATGACATTAGAAGCAACGATGAGACTCAACCTCAATCTGAATCAATAGACCATTCGAACAGCTCTCTGCACACAGTAAACATTAGTGTACACGATGTAAAAAGAGAAATGCTAAACCTTGACCAGAGCAAAGGCCCTGGCCCCGACAAAATTCCACCACTCCTAATAAAAAAATGTGCACACAGTCTCGCACTCCCTCTGACTATCATTTACAGAAAATCATTGTCTTCATCCATTTTCCCAACAAGATGGAAACAGGCTAATATTGTACCAATACCTAAAAGCGGAGACCTTCACGAAGTCACAAACTATAGACCCATCTCTATTCTCTGTACGTTTGCAAAAATTTTCGAAAAATTAATTTGTCCATATCTAAATTATCATCTCAAAAATCTTATAACTCCAAAACAGCATGGTTTTCTCTCCCAGAAATCAACATCCTCTAATTTACTTTGCTATGTCAATACCTTAACCGAAGCTGTCGATAGAGGTCAACAGATAGACACAATCTATACAGATTTTAGTAAGGCCTTCGATAAAGTAAATCACAGATTATTAATTCGTAAACTCAAACAAATGGGTGTTCATGGTACCTTGCTAAACTGGTTTTACTCCTATCTAACTGACCGCATACAAAGAGTAGTATTTGATGGCTATGAGTCAAGAGGATTAGAAGTGCCATCTGGAGTGCCGCAAGGGTCCCATTTGGGCCCAATCTTATTTCTTGTTTTTATAAATGACTTGTGCAATGTTATTTTGGATTCTGAAATTTTGTTGTTTGCTGATGATTGTAAGATATTCAAAATTATTCATACATCACTAGACTCAATACTTCTCCAAAATGATATTAACAGAGTTTCAAAGTGGTGCAACAACAATAGAATGTTTCTAAATTCTTTAAAATGTGTTCACATAACTTTTACACGTAAACACAATCCTATTCCAACTCAATATTTTATCGACGGTACTAAACTCCAGGAAGTCGCAACCATTCGGGACCTAGGCGTATTATTTGATAAAAAACTTACTTTCACACCTCATATCGACAACATCATTTCTAGATCCTTGAAAATGCTAGGATTTATCAAACGAAATAGTAAACATTTTCAAAATCCTATATCAAAAATAACGCTGTACAATTCCTTCACCCGCAACGTGTTGGAGTACGCAAGTGCTATATGGAGTCCAACCTACAAAGTTCATATTCAGCGAATAGAGCGAGTTCAAAAACATTTTATGTACCACCTAGCGTATACCGATAAGCGAGCTCGATCACTTCCTCACTACACCGATAGACTAAAATTCTACAATGCACGCACCCTTGAACAGAGAAGACTAAATACAGATTTAAATTTTCTTTTCAAAATTGTTAATGGTTTAATAAACTGCCCTTTTCTACTTCATCAAATCAGGTTCAATGTTCCTAGAATTGGTTCACGACTTGTAAATCATGTTCCGTTAAATATTAAAAAATATCGAACTAAGCTGGGGTATGACTCAGCTTTATCAAGAATGTGCCGTAATTTTAATGAGGCTTATGAAAAACATTCAATTAATTTGACAATGTCAACATTGGCCAACTTCAAATCATCTATTAACAAGATTTAAAGCTCCTTTGTATATTTTTATATAAACTTATAAACTACACCTTTAAACTTATATTATAATATTATTGTTCTAAAAACTTGTTTCAAAATTTTGTAATATATGGTATGTGTGTGTGTGAATGATTGTATATATATGTAAGTATTATGTTATCAATGTTGTGTTTGTCTTTAATTAGTGATAGCATCAACCATGGTTCAGTGTAATTGTATCTGTGAAAGCTTTCATGTAAATCACTGTTGACAAACCTAATAAAAAAAAAAAAAAAAAAAAAAAAAAAAAAAGAAAGAGAAGTGGGCCTAGAACACTGCCTTGGGGTACGCCATATGTGATTGGTAAACTTGTACTTCTATACTCTTTAGCCGAGTTGATAATAGTTGACTGGGACCTGTTTGTTAGATAGCTCTCAAACCATTTAAGGGGAGTACCTTTTATTTCTATCTGCAGGAGTTTTTTCAGGAGTATGCGGTGAGATACAGTATCAAAGGCTTTAGCTAGATCCAAGAATACAGCGAGGGGTTTGCGACTTTTATCGAGTTTGTCAGAAATTAGTTTAGTGAAATTTGCAATTGCATCTGAGGCACTACGACCTTTGCGGAAGCCGTATTGATTATTTGACAGGATTTTATTATCTTCGAGAAACTTGTAGAGTCTTCGTTTAACTGTTTTTTCAATTATTTTTGAAATCGGACTTAGTAAGGATATTGGTCTATAGTTATTCACAGATGATCTGTCCCCTGATTTAAAGACAGGAATAATGGTTGAATGTTTTAGGGTGCTTGGGAAAAGGCCAGTTCGAAAACTTAGATTTGTAATATGTTGAAGGGGTTTAGTGATGATTGGTTTGAGGTGTTTAATTAGTTTAGTGGATATATTGTCAATTCCCGTGGAGTGTGTATTTTTGAGTGAAGATATGATTTCATTGATTTCTTGTTCTGATGTTGGAGTGAGATTAAAAAGGTTATAACTCAGATTATCGAGAGAGATTTTATTTGCAAGGTTATCTTCAGATGTTCTATTTCTATTAAGGATATTATTTGCTAGGTCTGATCCGATTGTGGAGAAAAATTGGTTGAAATGCTTTGTGATCGTTTCTGAGTTTTCAGTTGCACTTAATGTTTTATCTGCGATTGTGATTTTATTTATGGGTGTGGTAACTTTTTCTGTGTAGCATATTTCTTTGATAATATTCCAGATTTGTTTAGTATCATTAGCAGCTTCGTCTATCTGTTTCCTATAATACTTTTCTCTGGCCGAACAGGCTATTTTTTTACAAGTATTTCTGTATCGTTTATAGAATAAGAGAGATTCGTAGTCGGTGGGATTATTTTTACAATATTTATGGAGTTTATCCCGCTTACGTATACAGTGTAAAATGCCATTTGTTATCCAAGGTTTTAGTTTAATTTTAATTTTATGTCTACTTTGGTGGTTGTTTGTGTTTGATGTGGCATTTACTAGATGTTTATGAAGGATGTCGATGAGAGATTCACATGCTAGGTTCGGGTCACTAAGTTGATAGAAATTTGACCAGTTTTCCTCGGAAACCAGTTTAAAGAGAGTGTCATATGAAATTTTGTTTAGTTGTATAGTAGATGCTGGTGATTTTGGTATTTTATGTGAAATGGATGTGATAGTGGCGTAGTGATCTGTAACAGTACATTGATATATTAAAGATTTGATATTTAGTTTGCATTTGGCAAAAACGTGGTCTATGCAACTGGCGGACAACTCTGTAACACGAGTGGGGGCTGTAATAGCTGCGGAGAATCCTTGTAGAGTTAGAAGATTTATGTATTCGTTTGCTTGGGGATGCATTGTATTTATAATATTGACATTAAGGTCACCAATAATAAGGACATTTTCATGATCTTTAATACGTACCAAAAATTGATTAAGTGCGTTTAAAAATGGTGTTATGTTGGATGTGCTCGGTGATCGGTATATAGATAGTATAGTAACGCTGTTTTCTATTTCGAGTTTGAGAAGATTTGAGTTAGTGATTGTGATTTCCTGTACAGAGTGTTGTATATGATTTTTTATGTAAATAATGACGCCATCGTTCTTTGATGAGGAGTTTAATCTCCATCCTGATTGTTGATACTTTGCAGAATCTGTCTTTGAACCAAATGTAGGCCATAAAATAAAATGATCATCCATATCAATGAAATGTTCCGATGTTAATCTCAAAAGTGTCAGATCATGTACCCTTCGCCCTGAGGCTAACAGGAGTATGACTGCACACCTTCTGGATGCTTCAAATAAGGTTATAGTTTCTAGATTGTTAGTCTGAAGCCAAGAACATATCTGTTTCGGGTCCCATATTGTATCCCGTTGCACTTTAATCGAGCTGTTTACTATTCCCTTCATTACTTGCTTCACCACAAGATGGTTACTTAGTCTATTTTCATTATTTGGATTGCATAAAGTTGAAATAGCCGATTAATGCAAAGCTATAGTGCTAGGGGCTAAATTCAGCGATATTTTGAGATGCGCTAGAAACTTTGCCAACTGGGCTCCCATTGGATCTTTGAAATTAACATGGTTGGATGAACACCATTCACGCCATCTAATCCACGCTGCTTTATAAGAAGCTTGTGTTGAAGTTCGCCAGCTGGATTTTAAAATCTCTCTTTCTCTATCAGACCATCCTTGCAATGCATCATCCCAGCCCCAATTTTCCACACTTGCAGTTCTAGTTGAAGTATTTGCTGGGGATGGGAGCCTGTGGTGGTATCTATCAGTATCTCTTGTAGATTCTTGATCTCCTGAGGTAGGCACAAGGCTCTCTGTTTCAAGTCTGGTAGCCAAAATACTTTCGTCCATTTGGGAGCTACTAGCAGATAAATTCCTGTGGATTTGTTCAGATGAGCAAGCACTCGGGGAATTAGACAAGGAGGCGGAAACACCCATGCCAGAGGAAAGTGCCAAGGTCTGCTGAAAGCATTGTGAAATAATGCCGCTCTGTCTTTCCTGTCTATGGATACATATTTGTCCACAACATGAGCCGTGTGAGAGGCAAACAAGTCCACAGTGGGTCTGCCCCATTTGTGAAATATCTGTTCTGTTGCAAGAGGTAGAAGGTGCCACTCCGGTAGACGGGTTCCTCGGGACAAATGGTCCGCAAGACCGTTGTACCGCCCTGGTAGGTAGTGAACTTGCAGGGTTATATTGTATTTGTCTACTAGAGACAGAATCTGAAAGGTCAGATGAAGTAGACTCAAGGATCTCGTCCCTCCTTCGTTCCTCAAATAAGCGAGGACTGTTCTGTTGTCTGACTGTATTAGAACGGTAGAACTCCTCAAACGTTTGTTCTGGTATTTCAAGGTATTTAGTATGGCAAACATCTCTTTCAAGTTGCTGTGCCAATTCTGCTGTTCCCTGGTCCAATTTCCCGCAATCGGAATATCGTCCACTTGAGCGCCCCAGCCATGATCTGCTGCATTGGTCGAGAGGAAATGAGAGGCAGCGGGGACGTGTAGTGGCATAAAGACCTTTACATTCTGTGCCCACCATGATATGTCTTTCATTACGGGTTCCTTTATGATAATTCTCATTCGTATGGGAAGTTTCATCATGGAGTGCATTTGTAGTTGCATCCTTCGGCAATGAAGACGACCTCTTGGAGTGACGAATGATGCAAAATTTAGTTTTCCCAGAACTCTCTGGGCCTCCTTCACATTCTACTTCTTCTTTTTCAGAAGCCTTTGAAGGGATTGTTGAAGGTCTTCGCACTTTCTCCTGTTCAGTGACTTCCGACCGCGTTGCGTGTCCCACATTACATCCAGTACTCCACTGTTTGTACCGGTTCGCTGACGCATTTTTTCAAATTGACAGTCAAACCGAGGTCTCTTAGTAGATTCAGAAATAGATTTGTTTGGACCTTCAGAATTTCCCTGTCCTGGTGGGCCAGAAGGAAATCGTCCAAGTATACAATGGTCCTCACATTTTGACGACGTAGGGTCTCCGCAACCCAATTGGTCACCTTGGCAAAGGCTTGTGGAGCACTGCTCAAGCCCTGGGGAAAGCATGTCATTTGCAAAAGCTCTCCTTTGTACACAATCCTCAAAAAACGACGTAGAGACTCTGCTACTGGGATGTGAAAATATGAGTGAGATATGTCTATTTTTGTCATCCAGTCTTGTGGTTGGAGAAATTCGGGAACTTTCTGATGCGACATTAAAGAAAATTTTCTTACCGACACAAAGTGATTGAGACCTTTCAGGTTGAGAATAGGTCTGTTGCTTCCATCCCCTTTTCGAACCAGGAACATTTGGGAGAGAAAACCGGAGTTGTTGACTGCCGGTTCCAATATATTCAGTTTTTTGAGAATTTCTATTTCTTTTGTCATTGCTGGGGTTGTATTTGTCACAAATCTTTTCAAAGTTAAGGCAGTTGGGCGTAATAATAGGGGCTTTGTAAAGAAGGGGATTCTGTATCCCCGTATGATTTTTTGAACAACTTTGGGAGCATTTAGAGCTGCCCATTTGTTTTTGAAATTCAGCAATTGCCCCGCTTGAAACTTTAATGGCCTCCAGTCATGCACCCCTGTAATAGCGTCGGTTAGAGGTCTGCCCTCGCACCGGTCGTTTGTTACTCTCCTTTCCCCCCCTTTTAATACCAGAGGTGGAGGGCTGGGGATACCTTTGGGGGTCTGCCCCCCTCGGGCGAAAGGATTCTCGGGATGGAAAAAATTCTCGAGATGGAATAAAATCTCGGGTCGGAAAGGAATCTCGGGCCCGAAAGTATTGAACGGGCTTAGAAGCCTTTTTAGTATCAAACCCCTCCTTTGGTGGACCGGTAGTGATGACTTGTGAGAAGGGCCTAAAACAATTCTTTACTCCTCCCAATTTCTGCAATTGGGTAGAGAGGGCTTCCTCATTGAAGAGATGAGAGGAAGTCGGAGGGATCTGCATAAGAACTTTCTTGTCTGATTTCTGTTTACAGGAATTGAGAATCCTGTCCCTTCTAAATTCAATTATCTCTGCCCGTTTTCCGCATGTTATTTGCAGCAGGTCATCGGAGCATTTTTGTAAGCCGTTCTGACCTCCAAACAGCTCATTAACTTTCTCGTACAGGGTTTCTGGAGAGACATCCTGTACTTCAAATCCCCATTCGACCAATTTCTGCAGAGACTGCTGCAGTTGTTCCCTGTGTTTGAGAGCTGCATGTGTTATTGCCGCGAAAGATCTTTCAATAGCGACCTGTCGAGGAGACCCAGAATCGTAAGGTTGCAACTCACAGTTCACCTCAAGCTCCTTAAAGCCCGGATCGGCAAGGTGTTCCTTAATGACCTTGTTATATCTCACATTGGTCCAATCTTTCTGATTAAATCGTTGAAGACGCTCTAACACTTCAAGTCTGTCTTGAGGAGGAGCAGTCATTAAGGGTTCTTTAAGAGAAATGGTGGGACTCGGCATTTGAAAAACACAAGTATTACGCCCGGATACTGTTGAACACTCTTTCTCCGTCTCTGCGATGGACATATTATCTGAGGCTGCATTCTCTGCGAATCTTGACCTCGGTGCTTGCAGAATAAAATTTTGTAGTCTGCCTACTTGTTCAGTTAATTTCTTAATAGAACGGGCCATTCCTCGCCTTCTGGAGCGTGAAGCCCTGGTTGAAAAACTCATGGAAGTAGAGCTGTCGGAACTTGGCGAGCGTCGGCGTCGCATTCGTCTTTTTCGTTTATTGTCACAAACGGATTCATTAGAGGAACAGTCGGAACACAAATTCTTTCGTTTCGTTTTTCGTATTTCGTCACGGTTTACACTCGCGGACGTGGAAATCTCAACCGCTTCGGGAGATACATTATTTTCTGACATTGCGTAATGATTTTCGTAACAATTTTGGAGAAGAAATCTAGTTTCTGGTTTATATCGCAATATTGTAACTAGACGACCGTTCGCGATAGAAATTAGACGCCAATTGAAGAAAATGGCGTCGCGTCAGACGCTAGCGAGCGCCTAACTGTTGGTAGCAGTGATTTGCGATCACCAAGGAACAAAAATCGCGCGAAATTTGAAAATTTCAAGGTAAAAGGAGAAGAGAGACCGAAATCGGATAGAAACAGAGATGTCATCTCTCACTAAGGAATATTCTGGATAAGGAACGGCACTACATAATTAAGTATTTTTACAAATTTTCAGGCAAAAATTTTTGATGTTTGTCACCCAAAATGCCGAAAACGACTTCTCTACGTCAACTCACGTCATCCGACAAAATTTAAAAAATTTGGCGCCATTTCTGGAGATACCTGTTGAGGCAGGGTATGTATGACCTGTGCCGTTGATGTAGGCATTAAAGTTCTTCATGTCTTCAAAACTCGGATTTTTAAACAAAATAGCGTCTAACTTTTCACGAATCTTTTCTGATATTGCATTGGGAAGGGCGTTGGCGAGTTCAATCATTGTTTCCAGTATTTCTATTGATTTAAATAGAGGAAGGTTTTTGTTTCCAATTTTTCTATGGCATCTGGTAACTTGTGGAAATGTGTTGAGATGAGGGCGATATTCTGTTTAATGGATGCGTCTTCAAATGCTAAATATGCACGATTGGGAAAAAAAGGCTAAAATATGCATGAACGCCGTAATTAGAGAGTTATATGCATTTGCATATGCAAATATGCAAATGCATATAATCCGATGTCTAGTAATTATGAATAAAATTTCGTTGTAGTAGAATTTTTTTTTTTAGTTAATTAGAGTTAGAAGTTAGAAAAGGGTAAAGTGAAGTGGCAGACTAAGCCCGTCAGAGGCCCGGAGCGGCAAAGCAGAATGAGCCCCCCCCCCACTAGTTTAAGAAGTTGATGTAATTTTACAAGCTTTTTATTCAGTTCGCACGGGCCTCTGAATCTGCTGGGCCTTCGAAGGCCTCCATGTTTCCTTGATCAAATCCTAAAAAAGACTTTAAGGCACCAGGACACTGTAAAAAAAGTATTTTTTTTACATTAATTTTCTGATAGATGCATTTGTTAATAAGCTCTCACCAAATGTTGTAAGGAAATTCGTAAAATTGACGGAGATACAGCATTTTATATGAAACAGTTTGTATGTTGAATTATCCTTCAACAAAACTTTGAACCATATTACTTACCTTTTTATAAAACCATTAAAAATAAACCTAAAGACAACCTCAAAATTAGAATCCATAATACTAGTTGCAATCAAGAAATGTGCTTCATGTGCAACGAACTCACTTATGTCGAAAATATAAAATATTAAGGAGTATCAATAGATATAAATCTTAATTGGAAATCACATATTAATCAAATCACTTCTAAATTAAGATATCTGACCTACATATTTTATAGACTTAAGGAAGTTCTAAACATTGAGAAATTGAAAATGATCTACTTTTCCCTGGTGCAATCTTCAATCACTTATGGCATTATAGGATGGGGTGGTGCACTTGATACATTTATTAAACCTCTACAAATAATTCAAAAACACATAATTAAAGTCATATTTAATAAAAATAAAACATTCTCGACAGACTTATTATACAAAGAAACTAAAATATTTAATATACGTAAATTATTTACATTACAAACTTTGAAATATGTATTTAAAAACAAATATAATTTCGAAATAAATGAAAACAGAATGAGCTTTATATATACGCCCACCAGCTGCATGGCAGGTCGGATCTAAATAAAGTGGTTGAGGGAGTCCCTTTGACTTCTCCAGCCTTACCCTCTCGGAACATCGCCTTGCACCGTAGTGGGAGGGATGGCCTCATACACCCGCACTCCTGGACACGCTGACCCCCAGATTTTTACCCACCCTTCTCCGAAGTTCCTCTCCTTCCTTTCCCTAAAACGACCCTCCACACAGCATTCCCAAAGTAGAGATAGGCAGTGTGTCGAACGATTGTAAAAAAACGGTCTCTCCTGATCCGACCTTCCACGTAGTTGGTGGGCAGACGCAACTGCCGAGCCGGCGAGATACTGATAAACCTCGCCCCATGAACCCGGGCTCCCCTGCTAAGTCACTCGGGGTGACTTATGGCAGGGGTGTTGATAATCCAATATATGGTTCCCGGGGCGGCGGTACCCATACCCGCCTTCCAAATTACTGATACTACCTATCGAATCCCGGCGTGGGCAATTAAATTTTATTTGAATAATTTGGGTTATTTCACAATTATTTAAATTAAAAATAATATATTTGCGTCACGTTCCAGAGTGGAAGATACTTTCAGTATCACCCTGGGTGGTGTAAGACCACCATTCAGAATTGAAACTTGCTAGAAATGGCTATGGTCGTGTTTAGTGACCAGATCTGAATAGCCAGGTAATTCCTCGCCTTCCTCTTCCCCATCTCCTTCCCCTCCCCACCACCTTCAGCCTCATAATATACCCCATAGTCACGTCATAGTCTCACCGGCTCCAGACGGGAGCATTTGGGTCTCTTGTGCGGTATTCACATAAATATAAAATAAAAAAATTATGCACACGAATAAATATTTCAAAATGACACATTTTTTACAATCCAACTGAATATTACTCTTTTTTTTTTTCATTAATACCGCACAAGAGTCCCAACTGCTCCCGTCTGGAGCCAGTGGGACTATGGCATCCCCAATTGGGGTATGTTGTAAGACTGAAGGTAGTGGGGAGGGGAAGGATATAGGGAAGAGAAAGGCGGGGAAGTACCTGGCTATTCAGATCTGGTCACTAAACACGGCTAAAGCCATTTCAAGCAACGTTTCAATTCTTAATGGTGGTCTTACATCAGGGCGATACTGAGATATCTTCCACTCTAATGGCCGTTAAATATAATTAAAAACAAAATATTAAAAAGAATATAACAACTTATTTATTCATGTAGGTATCTACTTAATACCTACCTACTGGGTTTACGCATTTTACTTGTATCTATTTATGTTTATGCACTTCGATATACAAATTACAAATAACTACTACTAATTAAAATTCTGGAAGCGAGAATTTTACATCTTCATCTGACCCATACTGTAGCGTCTATAATCCTAGCTGTGCGTGATACTCGAAACCAAGCTTGGAGCGGAACGAACTCTAGTTCTAAAAACGCCCGCTAGCGAATTCTGATGTGTGGAGCGCTGACGTCGGAATTTGAATTTAAATTTGCTGGTTATGCGCTCAGCGATGTGTGAATGCGGTGCGGTTCACTGAACATGTGGTCAACGAATGCACGCTCCATTCATTCCCCGGAGGGATTGATGAGGTCCACAGGGCAACGTCTGAGGCCCTAGACTGGCTCGCAGACCTAGATGTCCCCCTCTGACCCCCCACCATACGGAAGAAGAAGAAGACTAAAAAAAAACCTTTCACGGCCGATAACCTGTGTTGTAGCAACAACAAAAATAAACCTCTTATACACTAAAACACGATCTATTACTAATAAGAATAAGCTTTCTTCCGCGGTCACGCTGTAAAAATACATTGAATATATTTTACATCTGGCAACTTTGTATATAATAATAATAATAATAATAATGATTTATTGTTTTCCTTTCTTTACAAACATCTAAAGATAATGATATCCTCACTGGATTTCCCGTGCTGAGGATTTCATTTACATATTATAATTTAATTATAAGAAATTAATATGAATTTGTTATAAACATATAGGTATTTATTTATTATTTAAACGCCCGTACATAGGGCTATTACATACATAATACAGGTGTATCGAACATTTACAAACATTACATATATATATATAGAATAACATACAGTACATACATACGATGTATATTAGTACAACAAATATTTATCATTTTACAAACATATCAGTTACATAAATAACTAGTTATTTTTGCTTTGATGCAAGATGATGAGGTTTTGAAAATATCGAAAAGGTCTGTATACGTATTGGCAGTTCGGTGAAAACGCACTAACGGTGAATGATAGGAATAGTTAGTGCTATGATTGTCACTGTGGAAAAGGTGGTGGAGTCGAGTTGATTTAACAGGGACACGAATATTTATAACACTTAACATTTGAGGGCAGTCTATGAGATTGTTCAGTAATTTAAAAAGTATAAGAATGTCATTAATAGTACGCCGGGTAGAAAGTAGTGGTAGGTTCAGATCAGACATTAATGCATTGTAGCGTATTTCAATTACAGGCTGTCTCAATTTGAATTGAACGTATCGAAGAAATTTTCTTTGTGCTCTCTCCAAACGGTGTAAGTTACAGGTATAAATCGGTGACCATACAGGAGATGCATATTCCAGCTGCGATCTTACAAGAGAGCAGTAAAGTAGCTTAATTGACTCAATGTTTTGAAAAGTCCTTGTGTTACGTATTACAAAACCTAGAATTTGCATGGCCTTATTGGAAATTGTTTCACAGTGACGATCAAATGTAAGTTTCCGGTCAAAAATAACACCAAGGTCTTTGATAAATGGTACTAATGCAATTTCATTATTGTTAATTAAATACGATGTAGATATTGGAATCCGTGAGCGGTAAAAACACATGTGGAAACATTTTTTTACGTTTAGGAATAATTTATTTATTTCACACCAGCTAGCAAGTCTGTCTAAATTTTGCTGAAGGATAAGTGCATCATTTAAAGATTTTATAATCTTAAAAAGCTTTAGGTCATCTGCGAATAGAATGAATTTGACATCATCGAAACATAAAGATAGATCATTTATAAATAAAATGAAGAGAAGTGGGCCCAGATGAGAGCCTTGAGGAACTCCCGAAGTTACTTTAAATTTATACGAAAATTTATTATTTAATTTTACCATGAGTTCACGGTTACAGAGGTAACTATTCAACCATTTTAGGAATGATCCATGTATACCAAGGGCTTGCAGTTTCGCGAGAAGGATATCAATATTTACTTTATCAAAGGCTTTTGAAAAGTCAGTATATATTGAATCTACTTGTGCACGAGACGTGAAAGCTTCATAGATATAGTGTTCATATAATAGAAGATTGGTTGTGGTTGACCGACCGGTTACAAAACCATGCTGTTCTGGAGTAATAATATGCCTAAACTTAACAGCAATCTTATCTAAGACAATACTTTCAAACATTTTCGGGATGGTAGACAGTATGCAAATTGGTCTATAATTTAGAACACAATTTTTTTCACCTGATTTAAATACAGGTGTCAAGTGATTAAGTTTCCAAGGACCAGGAAATATTCCAGTTCGGAGTGACAGATTAAATATGTGTTGAAGATGTAGTATTTTGTTAAATAATTAAAAATTAAATAAAATTGTGTTTTTTTTTTTTTAATTCAGTTCAGTAGATTCGGTTTTAGTCTGTATTTGATATCAGTATATTTTCTATTTCTGTTCTCCCTATATTTAGTATCCAGCTTTTTATTTGAGATTTAAATGTTATACTGTTGAGGTTTTTAAGTGAGAGTGGTATTTTATTGTAAAGTTTAATACCATAATACAAGAAGCTTTTTTGCCCAAATGTTGTTTTAGTAGTTACTTGTTGTAGTCATAGTCATAATTTACTTAGTAAAAATGGTTGTTTTTTTTATTTTCCCTAAGGGGCGCGTTATTGGCGCGCCTGCGTATTTGTACTCCGCGACTCGCGCTGAAAAAACAGTTTTATACCTATGTTTATGGCGGGATGTTAGTAAATATTGTGATTTTACTTAATGATTTCTATTATTCTTTGGCTTTGGCTTCGAATCAGATTTTAGTGAAATTTCCTCTGGGATCCAACAGGGTTCTCATCTCTGACCATTGTTTTTCATTTTGTATATCAATGATTTGGTCAATGTTATTAAATACTCTGAAATAGAATTATTTGCTGATGATGCCAAGCTATACAAGTCAATAAAAAGTCTAAATGATTGTGTCAATTTACAACATGATTTAAAGAATATATTTACCTATTGCCAGCAAAATCAACTATTTCTAAATGTCTCAAAATGTCATCACATTACCTTTTCAAGAAAGAACATTATTTAATTATTAAGTCATTATTTTCATGCTGTAGAGCTTTAGAAACAGGATTAATGATTTCAAATAGTGAAGAAAAAAATGTGACAAGCACTAAGAAATCATAACTCTTGTTATGTAACACAAGTAGGTACATGATAATTTTTCGGGAAGGAGTGTTTCGTGAAGTCGGCAACACTGGAAGTTCGCTGATTGGAGCCGCTCAGTGGCCTGACCCAACAGCGGGCACCCTTTCCGCCCGCTGCCCGATTTGCTCCCCCCTCGGTCCGCAGGGACCACGCGCCACAGAAAAAAGCGAGCCGCCGAGGTAACCAGACCCACGCTCTGACTCGCGCCGTAAGCCGTTAAACCAAACATGTGAATTTACGTAGTCCTAATCTGTGAACGGGGAGAAATTACAGTTGGTCCCCCGTTCCGGAGTGGTTTTCTACGCTGGAAGATGTCCAGATAACGTATGGAGCCCGAGACGACATTGCCGCCCGACAAACGCCATGAGTTGCTTCCTTTTCCCTTTTCATTGTGTCCATGTTAATTTCCTAGCACCTGCGCGTTAAACCCAGACTTGGAGAGAGAAATAGCTAGTATTCAGGTAGCCAATTTACCCTGATGTAATCCATGTACAATGTAACCAATTTTAGAATACAATACACTGCTTTTGTTACCCCGAAGCATTCTTTGTTTTGAGACGAATCATGTGTGGAGTTTCCCCAATTAACCATTTCTTGCTGCCCACCCGCCCCTGGGTGAAGAGAGCCTGCTCTACACCGGATCGACTGAGCTAGACACCGGAAACAGGTTTGCTATAACTTGGGGGTCCTACCTTTTTTAGTTAACATTGGCGCTTAGCCGTGGGGCCCTTTTTAGTTAACACTGGCTTCCCCGTGGGGCTCCTCTGTGCAAGTTAACACTCTTTAAAATGTTAATTATATTTTTATATTCTTCACGTGCATCTTTTTTAGTGGAAATAAAATTTAGTTAATATTAATAAATATTTTTTCTTTATCGCTAACAAAGCGTCGTTATTTGAAGAACATCTAGTAGGACATACCTTTTTAAGGGTAATATTATGAATATTAATCGTTACTTAACATTGCCAAGTGTTTTATACTATTGCTAAAAAAAAGTACCTATATATGTTTTCTAAATTATCGAAAAAAGGTGACACTTCAAGAACTTGTTTCGCAGCATCGTTTAAAATTAAATTTAATGCGTGTGCAGCACAATGAACATAATCGGCATTCGGGCGTGCTCTTTTGTAAGGGCTTGTAATCCTCCATATACATCCGACATAACATTTGCTCCATCGTAACCCTGTCCTTTTCATTTAGACAAATCAATTCCATATTCTTTAATCGTATTTAAAATGTCAGCTTTAAGTCCTTCTGTACTGCAATCGGATACTATAAACCCCTAAAAGGAATCACAGATTTTCAATTCTTTAGGTACATTACCATCATTTTCTGTTATCGAGATGTATTGAAAAACTACTGAAAGTTGGTCAATTTTCTAGTCTTATGTTGTATCCAAAATAATTGCCAGAAATGGAGCTTTTTTTAATTTCTGAAATAATATTATTCCTAACTGCGGTTCCAAACGAATTAATAATTTCATTTTGAATCGTAGGGCTTAAATAATTTATTTAGTTTTTAAAAGAAGTTCTTTTTATAATTGGATCAAAATTAGATAGTAAACAGAATCAGAATCATGACCTCTTAAAGTAAGTAAACAGAATCAGAACCATGGCCTCTAAAAGGTAGATTAAATGACGCTAAAGTAATTATTACAATTAATATACGATGCAATACATCTCTCTCAATCTAATTTTACTATTGATTTCACTTTGCAATAAAGTATCGATTGTATTTCCTTGTAACCAATTATTATAAGATAGGGTTGCATTAATATGCTGCTGTGAGTTTTCATGGTCAAATATACCTTAGTGGGTTAGGTACCGGCAGTGTTTTTCTATACCACAGTCGAGTTCAATTAACGTACGCTGTGTTCTCGGGCATTCCTTTGGAGCTCGCTATGCCCTTCCTCGCCTATGGACCAAGAGACACTGAAAGGGAAACGCCGCCCGCTCGACTATACGCAGTGAGTTACCACCATAACCCTCTTAATTGTGTCCATCTTAATTACCTTTCGCCTGCACGATAAACCCAGACTTGGAGAGAGATAGGTAGATTCAGGTTAGGCAAATTTACCCTGTCTTATAATCCATGTACGATGTAACCAACTATAGGATACAATACACTGCTTTTGTTACCTTGAAGCATTCTTTAATTTGAGACAGATCATGTGTGGAGTTTCCCCCCAATTAACCCTTTTAGCTGCCAACCCACGCCCTGATTGAAAGAGAGCCTGCAGAGCCGAAACGACTGAGCTAGTTGTCGGAGGCAGGTTTGCCATGGCCTGGCACGCCTGCAGGATTGGCCTCTCCATCCTATCCTTTTTTAGCTAACACTGGCGTCGCAACTGGGGGCACAAAAAAGAGGTTAATTTTTTTTTTCATGTCTGGCACCTTTGAAATTCGTGAGCTGTTTCAAACGAAACTAATTGTTCAAACACCTTTACTGTTATGCTGTCATGTGTTCCTTATTATCCTGCCGAATTTCGTGAAAACCGCTGTAAATCAGTGATTTTTTACGAAATCGGGAGACAAAAAGCATGTAAAAAACCGTTGGTTGAATTGCGCGCATAAATGTTTTCGGCCATTTTGGGTTATTCTAGAAGTTCTGTAAAGGAAGTGGATTCCCGCGCGGAATTCCAACCGTCGTTTCAGTCGCTGGAGTGTTTGCGCGCGCAGACGCACAGAACATGCGAGTGGCCGGCAAATACCTACTTACAACACCGCACATGCGCGTGACATTAGCGCCGTCTGATGGTAGATGTTTGTACTTAAAATGACAGACAGAATGCCTAGTCGATTAAATCACATTCGTAATGCTGTTTTTATTTTCACGTCTATTTCAGGACGAACAAATGAAATAGAGATGTTTTTTTTTCAACTTTGCTCCGAATGTTTTGTTGGAAGTGTTGTCAAGTTGCATCTTTTGTAATTCCATCTCGTAAATAATTAATGACATTTCCTTCCCAATGTGTTTATTCAGGTACGGTGTTTACCAATATTGGGAAGTGATAAAAAGTGACAGATATTAAAAAACCAATGGTGCTCAAACACTCCAGTGACCTTTTTTAAAAGTGTTTCTCAATTAAGAGCGCATAACCAGCCAGCGGACGAAAATCCACATTTCGTCGAAAGATGTTCTTACGATCGTACAGGGCGGTTCCAAAGAGAAAGATAAGGTATTCTCCGTACCAGCTTTTTAAAATTATAACTCAATATCGATTTTATTTCATTCCAAAGTTGCTTTAATTTATACCTTCATCCAAAAATGCTGAAAGGCGTGACGATAAAACTATTAAAATTATGTACTTTTTGTAATTATTTTTTGATCATACGTATTTATCATTTTTCAATAATGTCTTAGCAAAATTAGAATGTAAAAAAATCTGAAATATATTAGTCTGTAAGTGCGCAAATAAATGCACAAACGGACCAATTTTCGTCAAGAAACACATGTACTTATATATTTTTTAATAATTTTATTTAAACTAAAATTAAAATTCTGTTACATACGTTTACCAGATAATATATTGATTTATTTTACTGCATGATTGTATGATTTGAAATGGGTGTTGTATAATACATGTACTTTTTTGAAAATTTAACAAATCCGCCAACGACCTATGGTATAACCTTATTATATTTAAAATAAACATTTTTTCTGAAAATTTATTACATACGTTTACTAGATAAAATAACAATCTTTCGAATTCAATTTATAATTTTTTGTGGAAAAGGGTCAATACCTCTAAACACTAATTTAAAAATGACATATTTCTGGTTTTCTCTGGTAATACACTCTTAAACAATAAAAGTGAATAATTAAATTACACAAATTAATAATATGACTTTTTAGATGAACAATCTAATAATTCCAAGTTTAAATAGGTTGTTTACATTAAAGAGTGTGTTGTGTTTCTTCCGGAAAGTGCAAATTGGAGTTTTTTTCTCTCTTTTCGGTGCAAGTGTTCCCAAGTGGATAAAAGTGCCTACAAAAATTTAATTTTGCGTTTTTCTAGGGGAACCGCTGCGCAAATTTTTTGAAAATTAAGAAATTAATAAAAGATTTTTTTTTCCTCTTTCTTCCATAGTTATTCTCACATTACAATGGAAGTCAACCAAGAAAATGCGTCATCGGACCTGGGTGTCATTCCCAATGTGCACAGTCTATCAAAGTCTCAACTACAGTCTGCTTTGAAAAACAGAGGACTTTCACCAATAAACAAGTCAAAAGCTGCAATGAAAGCTTATGCATTGTTATTCAACAAAAAGTACATCAGGAGAATAAACCTCGCTTCATCGGATGAAAACAACCCACGTGTTACTACCCAAGTTTTGGAAGTTCCTGTCCCTAGTAAAGAACCTGGGACAATTGTCAAAGTGAAACAGGATACTGCACCCATCACTACACAAGAGAAATCCTACGACCTCTCCTCCTGGAAAATCAAGTACAACGGCGTTTCTAATGTACTGGACTTCATTGACCGAATTGAAGAAACGGCCACAATCAAGAACATTCCATTGGATGTGCTGCAGAAAAATTTTATAGAGCTCATTTCTCCAGAATTGATCCCTTGGCACCGCATTCAGAAAACGAAATGCAAGGATTGGATTAAGCTCAAATCAGCTTTAATTTCTAGCTTCGGCAAAGCAGAGGCACAACACAGAATAAAACTATCGTTACTTTCCATTAAACAATTGGCAAGTGAAACGGTAGCAACATTTATAGAAAGAGCCGAGTCTATCAACATAAAGCTTGCTCATCCTGTTTCTGAAGCCGAATTATTGCCAGTTATAACTGATGGTCTCCTACATAAATACGAAAACATTATCACCTCACAAAAAATTTCGTCGTTGGCTCAATTAAACGAAGTTTGCCTCCTTCTGGAAGCCTACCAGGATAGAAGAAACGCCAAAGATGTTTCGGAAAATATTGTTGTGCCAAGCCGTTCTTCTGGATTAAAACCGGAATTTGACAACAAGAAAGTCTGCTCCTTTTGTAAGAAAGTAGGTCACCTGGCTGCCACATGTTTTAAGCAGGCCAAACTTCTGGAGTCAAAGGAAACCAGAACCTTTAAGAGGCACCGCTCTAGGGACCGCTCTCCTCCACGCGATGAACTGCGTGAAACTTTCAAAAGGTCAAGGAATAATATGGAAAGACTACAAGAAGCAGGCGATGTCAAACCTCAGGTGGATTTCTCCAAACCTCCACCCAATTTTTTCCCGAGGAAACCAAAAAACTAAATGCTAAACCTAACCTAACCTAACCTCTCAGGTATCCGTTCTGTACCAAGGTCTAAGGAATGGACTCATTGGTTATCCCACATTAAATATTTCAACCAGACCTTGAATGTTTCCTCGGTTTGTTGCAAGCAAGCTAAAGATGGAAGACCTTATGCCCTTTTCTCCGTTAACAATGTTCCTTTTTCTGGACTACTGGATAGTGGTGCATCCGTTAGTTGCCTCGGCAACAATGCCCATCTACCTTTTGTTAACAATGGTTTTAAAATTTCTTCTCAATATACACACCTGACAACTGCAGATAATGCTTCTCAGCTAGTCATTGGTGCTCTTGCCTTGCCAATTAATTGTAATAATAAAATAGTTACAATTAATTTTCTAACAGTTCCTTCTATAGCCCAGAACTTCATCCTTGGTGTTGATTTCTGGAAGGCGTTTAACGTTGCTCCACAAGTATTTAATACTCTTGGTGAGACACCTCCTGTTGCCCAAATTAGTGAAGTTCGTACAATTATACCTCACGAAAACTTAAGTACTGACCAAGCTCGTCAATTAAAGGAGATGGTCAATAAATTCGAATCAATATCTTTCGAAAAATGTGGCTTGGGTCTAACTAATTTGGTAGAACACCATATTAAAACTAATGGTCCACCAATTAAACAACGTTATTATGATTTGGCTCCTCAAAAACTTAAGCTTTTAGAAAAGGAACTTGACGAAATGTTGAAAATGGGAGTGGTGGTTCCCAGCAGAAGTGCCTGGACCAACCCAACTCTCTTGGTTTCTAAAAAAGACGGCTCTGCTCGGTTCTGTCTCGACAGTAGGCGCCTCAATTCTTTAACAGAAGCTGACGCGTACCCACTGCCATACGTTCACGCAATTTTAGACAAATTACGTAACGCAAAATACATCTCTTCTGTCGATCTAAGCAGAGCTTTTTGGCAGATACCCTTGGACGCAGAGTCTTGCGAAAAAACTGCTTTTGTTGTGCCTGGTAGGGGAATGTTCCACTTTAAAAGGTTACCTTTTGGTTTAAAAAATAGCCCCGCCGAACTGCAGAGACTGATGGTCCTATAGCCGACAATAACTTATTCTGCTATCTTGATGACCTCATCATTATTAGCGATACCTTTGAAAAACATCTGTTAATGCTGGAAAAAGTCTTTCAACAACTTAAGTTTGCTGGTTAAACCATCAACTTAAAAAATTCTGAATTCTGCAAGTCTCGTTTATGTTATTTGGGATTTATAGTCGATGAAAAAGGTCTAAGAACAGACCCCGCTAAGGTGGAAGCCATGGCAAATCTTCCCCGACCCAAAAACGCGAAGGAAGTCAAAGGTTTCCTTGGACTTGCAGGTTATTAGAGGAGATTCATTAAAGACTTTTCCACTATTTCAGCACCTCTTAATAAGATTACTGGTACCAGTAAAGGTGTCAGCAACTTTCGTTGGTCTGCTGAAACCGAAGAAGCTTTTATAACTTTAAAAAATGCTCTTCAAACAGCCCCAGTCTTAAATTGTCCAGATTTTGCACTCTCTTTTACTCTGCATACGGACGCCTCTAATGTTGGAATCGGAATTACCGAAAAAGAGTGGCTGGCAGTATTGGATTCTGTTCACCATTTTCGCGGTTACATAGACGGTAGCAAATTTACTGTAGTCACCGACCATAGTAGTTTGAAATGGTTGATTTACTTAAGTAATCCATCCGGTAGACTCGCTCGGTGGGCCTCTCGTTTGTCTCAATATGATTTTGATGTCATCCACCGTAAGGGTGCGGATAATATTGTTCCGGACGCTCTTTTAAGAATTGAACTAGCCACTTTGAATGTAATTGCCCCAACACCATCCACAAAAGATGAATGGTACCTTAAAATCTTTGAAGGTTGTAAAAATAATCAACAAAAGTTTCCTAATTTTATTATAAAAGAAGGACAACTATACCGCAATTGTAAGGTTCCACTGTCTATCCTTGAAGATTATTCTTGGAAACTTGTTGTTCCCCTCGAAAAGAGAGAACAAATAGTGATCGACATCATAGTGCTCCCGATTCTATACACCCAGGAACTTTCAAGACGTATAAAAAGATTTCCTTGAAGTATTACTGGCCAGGTCTCTTTAAACAGGTTCGCAATTATATCGCTAAGTGTGAAACATGTAAAGCGTATAAACATAGTACGGCATCACCTGCCGGCCTAATGGGCGAATCCAAACGCGCTGATAGACCCCTCCAATCGTTGTCTATGGACCTCGTTGGACCCTTCCCCCAAAGTTATGCCGGACATATGCATATACTCAGCGTAGTGGATATTTTCACAAAATTTTGTTGGATTTTCCCTTTAAAAAGAGCTAACGCGTCAGCCATTGTTAAGCTCCTGGAAAAACATATCTTTATACCTTACGGAACACCCAGAAGTGTAATTGTTGACAACGGAAAACAGTTTATAGCCCAAGAATTTAGGGATTTCCTTGCTAAATACGGGATTAAGGATATTTATTATAATACCTTGTATACGCCCCAAAATAACACCGTCGAACGGTATAACCAGACTATTTATACAGCTCTGGCTATTTGGGTTGATAAAGATCAACGTACTTGGTGCAAGAATTTAGATAAAATCCAAGCCGCTATAAATAATACTGTTAACCTAACCACTGGCTACACCCCTTTCTTTCTAAAGCACGGTATGTAACAGATTTTCCATGGTTCGTTACATTGGGACACGAATTTTCCTACGTCAACCACTTCTACAGGTGATCCTACCGCTGCCTATGCCCATCGCTTAGAAGAATTGTCTGCCATTTATAATGAAGTTACTGATGCTCTACTACTGGCCCACCAAAAGAGTGCGGACAGATATAACTTACGTAGGAAACACGTCACCTTTAATGTCGGCGATGTTGTCTGGAGAAGGAATAATACCCTTTCTCAAGGAGCCCTGTACTTCTCTGCCAAATTGGCACCCCGTTTTGTCAAAGCCAAGAAAAATATCGGATGTAGTTTATTCTTTGTCTGATTCCTCTGGCAAACATATTGGTAATTACCATATTAAAGACATTGTAAGGTCTGGAAGTAAGGAACCAGTTGAAATTGCTCCCACTGTCTCAGCAATCATACACTAAATCACTGTGTGTCTCCACAATTTTTTTTGTAAGCTTATAAAGTCTTACTACTGTTGGCGTGTAAATTGTCAATTACATGTCCATCGTTTCGTTAATGAAACAAGTTGTAAATTATTTTGTAAATTATTGCATATTCTCATTGAAGGTACTTTCAAATGTTGCTTTTGTACTGGTTTTCTTTCCCTCACGGCAATTTGTTTTTTTTTCTTTTTTTTTTCACCTGTTCTAAAACTGATCACTTTGGAACGGAGACACCTTTTCGAGTTTCAATGTGTGGGAAGTCATGAGCCCATTTGTTGCTTCTCAACCCTTACACTATACAATGTTCATGCAATGTCATATCTTGCCTCGTCATGTAATTTTGTAATTTTCTTCTATTTTTGTTTCACTTTTGTCGTGTGGGAAGGAACTTGCTCACCTTTTTGTTCATGTAAAGTAGTTAACAATTGCCCATCGGCGTGTCGTTCTAGAAGTCGGATTTTGTAAATTCCAAGGTGTTAAATTCCGACTCAGAACCAGTTAACTATTTTTACAGCGTTTTTTTTTCCTTTTGGTTCATCGTGAGTTGTAAAACCTTCCGAGGTATCTCTAGTATAAAAATCGAATAGTGGTTACTTACATAGTTACCTCTCTTGTATGTATATAAGTTTTTTCAATTTTTCTTCTTAAATTAAAAATTGATGGCGTCTTACCCAAACTCATGCTTTTGTACCCAAATTGGATATTGACACGTCCATTTTGAAATTCGTATTTATGAAGCCAATGATTGGTCTTTATAATCCTGTATATAAATCAATTTGGCTCGTTTCAACTAAAGTACGTAAAACCGAATCATCCGGTCTTTGGTTGTTATAACAAAGTCACTGTTTTTTGTTTTTTGCTTTTACACCACGGGACAGGTTAATAAAACCTCATAGTTATCCTGATTCTCGAATTTACATTCAACTTTTGGTTGACCATTTAACCAAGTGTGTGCGACCCAAAATTGCGCATCACGCGGTACGCTGGTAGCTATACAAAAGGTATGTAAAACCGCAAATTGGTCCTTTTGTTTCCCTCACTAAAGGTTGCTACAATAGACAGTAAGTAAAACCATTATATGCCCGTCTTTGTTTTAGTACTTGGTGTAAGTAGAAATATACTCTGCCATCACCCTCGCACTTTGTAACATATGAAGTAACATTAAATTGTCTATCTTCTCTGTTGTTCTATCGTACGCCTTTTGGGCTACGGAGTTAATACTATAAGAGTTAATCTAACAAATCTTCACTTACGGTATTGAAATACTACTGGTAACGTTTATTGTGTTGCATTTAATCGTAATCTTGTTACGCAATAGGAGATATCCTTAAAACATCTACCATTATAGGAGGGATCCTCAGAATACCCGCCATGATACGAGAAGTTCGTTATAATTACTTTTGCTTATAACTAAATGTTATTATTTTGGTCGTATGTCATTCATTTGTCATGAGTACCGCTTTTATGTATAATTGTGTACAACCTTGTACACGAGACGTGAAGACGTAACAATAATACTTACCGTGATTCGTGCGAACGATACAATATCGTATGTCATCTTTTATGATGCAATTTTTGCCTTTTTTTAAAAAATGCTAGGTATGTCTTATTTATAAGATGTAGCCCTTATATGAACTACCGGACGTAGCTCATTTTACCCAATTGTGACCCTTGATATTCTTTCAAGCTTTGCCTCTTTTATACTTGTTTACCTTCTTCTCCTCGGATTCGAAGTCACGTAGTTTTTTTCAAAAACTCAATATGTTTTGAAGCTGTGTATTCAGCAATGCTCGGTCTAGTTGTTGTCCATGGACTTCTTGTAATTAAACCCAAGAACCAATCCATTATCCTTTTGGCCAAGGACTAATCGGAAGCTTCACTTCTGGTTAAGGGACAACGTGTCGGTAGGAGGTCATTCGGGACAAATGACACAAAAACACATAACTCGTTGTATGGGGAACGAATAAGAAAACCCCCAGGTTTGTGAAATTGGAGCAAGGGTCTGTCTTTTCTCACAATCATGTAGAAGTTTTAAAATGACCCCTAATCTTTTGCCAAATACACGCGAAAGATTAGCCTTTTGGTATAATGTGTATTCAAATTCTCATCTCATTGCTTTTAAAAGTAACCCACTTTGGTTAATCTAAAGAGTCAGGAAATCTGTTGGTTGATTATGTTTCATTCTCACGTGGAGTTTGAATAGGAAATTAGTCCAGTCTCTAGCAAGTTTCGTCACTTAACTCCTTTCCTTTTCCTTTCCTTTCTCCTCACCATCATGTTCTCAGGTATATGGTATAAAGTGGAAAATCTGTTGTTGACCATAATTCGCCCTCACTTGGAGTGCGAATCGGTAAATTGACCGGTTATCAACAGGCTTTCTCCCTCACTCTCTACGTATGTCTCACCATTTTCATTTTAGTTTTAATGAAACACATTCATGAATGTTGGATATGTATGGTATGCACGTGGCGTATCGTCTGTCTCTCGGACAACCTTTATTCATGAATTGGTTTCTCTGCTTTTGCCGTAACTCGTTCACGACTTCTTTGTCTTGTTCTTTGAAATTCTACGAAAATGTTACCACCTTTATGTTAACATAGGCCATGGTAGGCCGGTTGTTTTTTCAACCAAGGCATTTTGTCACTCGGCAAACGCCAGGTTATCCTAATAGAGGAAAATGTTTTTGTTTGAAAAAAAAACTTTTAGTTAGGAATCTCTCGTTCTCTCTCTGGGTCTGTGGTTTTTAAACTTCGTTTGTTTCATTCTCTGGACACATTTTGTTTCTCTCCAAACATTTTTCTTCATTGGTCTCTAGGCAGGTAAATCTCAAGAATTTTGGCTTTTAATAATAATTTCTCCCGGATTTAAAAAGAAGCCCAGAAGGATGTCCCCACCGGCAGTCAAGCTGAGCTTCACTTCCTGGCTGTGGTTACAAGGTCCCTTCGCTGTGATGTTCTACACATTTGTTCCTGAAAGCACAAACCATACCGCACATATGTATGTTGTCTTGTTGTGCCGCTGCAAGCCGAGTTGTCCCACTATACAGAATGACACTTTGAACTACCTTTTGGGCACGCTAGCCCCTAGGTTTGTTCTTGCTCTTGCTATCAAAGCCAGTTATACTGTCTCTTGCTCTGTCATGCAGTGACGTTTACCATGTCTTGTGTAAACCATTATTACCTTGACTCCCCAGTATCCGCTGAATGCGTATCTCTACAAGTTATTCAAAGCTACACTATGCTTCGATAACCATTATATACGATCCGTGCTTACCATAATAGCACATTAGGATTCGTACTGGCATGTCTGCAGATCCCGGATTCTTCTCTTCAACGACCTCTGTAACCATAGCCGCGGCACTGCAACCAGTCTCCACTCCGCAACCTTCGACGTCTACGATGAAACGAAGTGTTTTTTTTCTAAGACCTAGTGTACTCCTGAGTGTTGTCTCAAATGGGTCAGATTACAGTGATATTGTAATCCTTTTAGAGTCTGTGAAACCACGTCTCCTTCGCAATTCTTCGAAACTCTTCGAAATCCAAAACAAATCTACGCTTCGCAAACTTAGCACCCAGACCAATGAAACCCTTAGAGTCATACTTATAAGCATTTTTGTTCATTCTCACAAAAGTTCGAATTCACATGTTTCAATTGCATAACTTTGTTGATTGTTTTCCCAATTGCATAACTTTCTATGTTGTTTCACACCATTTTGTTTTCAAACTGTTCGGTCCTTATGTTTCATGTACTTTTCCTCCCTACCCTTGCAAACATTGTACCTAGCCTATGGCATAAGATAGTTTTATGTTTTAGCTAGGCACTCTCTCTGGTAAAAAAAAACCAAAGTCTCTCAAGTCCTGGGGTCTCTTTTGTCATTCTGTCAAATCCCCGGTGGAGGCATAGAGGATTGTTGCCCTATTGCTCCATTGCCACGTCGCTTTTTTCCGAGCGCGGGGGGAAGTGTTATGTAACACGGTTAGGTACATAGTAGTTACCGGAAAGAATTGTTTTTGCAATAACCACACTGATAGCTTGCACTGAGAGGTGTGTCTTATAATCCATGTACGATGTAACCAACTATAGGATACAATACACTGCTTTTGTTACCTTGAAGCATTCTTTAATTTGAGACAGATCATGTGTGGAGTTTCCCCCCAATTAACCCTTTTAGCTGCCAACCCACGCCCTGATTGAAAGAGAGCCTGCAGAGCCGAAACGACTGAGCTAGTTGTCGGAGGCAGGTTTGCCATGGCCTGGCACGCCTGTAGGATTGGCCTCTCCATCCTATCCTTTTTTAGCTAACACTACATTACGTAAAATTGCTTCTAACGGAAACAACGTTCAACCATGCAGAGGAGTACAATTTGCTTTGACGATCTGCTAATAACCAACAGAAGTGGCAATACGGCTTGTTTAAAACATTATATTAACTTAGCCACGGTCTTGGAATTTTTATGCCAGCCTTATTTAAATATGAATAATGATAGGCCGAAAAACATCGCTTTGTTTCTGAATCATTTGGAAACGGTCGTTGTGGTTTAAATGGACCCAATTTAAAATTATTATTCGTTCGCATTCAGTTTTTGTTTGTCACCAAAATTGCCTCTATCTGACGAAATTATTTTATGAAATTCTTCAGACTTTTTAGAATCATCGTTTTAGGTTGCTTCTATTTCCGGATGGACATCTAATGGAGAATGTGCTTCAGAAGAATCTAAAAATATAATTGAATAAAAAATATAGTAAATATTTTTTTTAATTATGCGAAACTAGAGGGCTTAAACTGATGCTTAGATTAATTAAAAAAATATATACGTTACATAACGTACGATACGTAAGGTTACGAGTATTTCGTCAAAAATTAGAAATTTATATTTTTTGTAGGCGACATAACCTAAAAATCTTAAAGTGCTAAATTATCTATTCTCTCAGCATTATGAGAAAAATGGCTTTGAGAGTAATAATCAACTACTAATGAAGAATATCTTAATAAGAATATATATTTTCATGTATTGAAGGTTGCCACGTTTTTTCAAAAAACAAAATTCACCCTTCGCTAATGGTAGATAAATAGGTAGTAGGTACTTACCATTGCAATCTAAATCACTCAGAGTAACTGATTGCTGAAAAAATGAAGAAATTTTGGGTTTTTTTTTATAATTTCCTCCCTTTTCTGTTTACTTTTTCTTTTCATAGCTCCACTGGGATAATCTCTTTTCGTTTCTATCATTCTTTTCACAAATCAAACTAATTAACCAATAAATAATCGGAAGAACGAGATTGTATTGTATTATATAATAATAATAATAAGCCTTTTATTCTGGTCTTCGGTCAGGTATACTAAGCATGTTCTTGTTTGTTTATAATAAATCCCGAAGCTCAGTTTGCCTCTTGGCATAGGCCTCCTCTAACATTTTCCACTGGGACCTGTCATGCGCAACTCTTCTCCATTGATTTCCAGCCGTGAGTTTTAGGTCGTCTTCCCATCTTATTTGTTGACATCCTCTACTTCTCTTGCCATCTCTTGGATACCAGTCAGTGACATTTTTACACCATTTGTCTTGTGGATCGCGGATCATGTGACCTGTCCATCTCCACTTTTGTTGGTCTATTCTGGCAATTAAATTATTATTGTATTACAATGTTATAAATAACGTATGAACCGGAATGAAATAAAACGCGTAAATATTGCTCTCCGTGGTTAGTCATTATTAGACATCGGATTATATGCATTTGCATATTTGCATATGCAATTACTCATATTATGCAATATCTCTAATTACGGCGTTAATGCATATTTTAGCCTTTTTTCCCCAATCGTGCATATTTAGCATTTGAAGATGCATCCATTAAACAGAATATCGCCCTCATCTCAAACACACAAGTTACCAGAATTTCCACAAGTTACCAGATGCCATATAAAAATTGGAAACAAAAACCTTCATCCATTTAAATCAATAGAAATATTGGAAACAATAATTGAACTTGCAAACACCATTCCCAATTCAATATCAGAGAAGTCGTGACAAGTTAGACGCTATTTTGTTTAAATACCCGAGTCTTGAAGACATGAAGAACATTAATGCCAACATCAACGGCACAGGTAATACATACCCTGCCTAAACAGGTAAATGGCGCCAATTTTTTTAAATTTTGTCGGATGACGTCAGTTGACGTAGAGAAGTCGTTTTCGGCGTTTTGGGTGACAGACATCAAAAATTTTTGCTCGAAAATTTGGGAAAATACTTAATTGTATATTGTCACAAAAACTATGCATGATTTTAAGAATATTTCGCTGTTTTTGTACCGTCTTTAATTAAAATATTTAAAAATAAAAATGTTTTTTTGAATTTGTACTGTGCATATTTTAGGCACATCAAGAGTTTTTAGTGCATATTTCGGCCTTTTTTAGTGCATATTTGCATGCATATTTTGGCACTTTGTTAGTGCATATAATCCGATGTCTAGTCATTATATAGGGCAATTCCGCAATAACCTATGTAGGATGTTGCCAACCTTTCGGCGCACGCTTAACCCGAAAAATTGCTTCTTCTGACTTGAAGTGAAAAACAAGTCATTTTTGAAGTGAAAACTTTATAGGCACGTGTGACAGTTTTTTTTATATGTTTTTTTCCCGGTAAGCACGAGATTAAGTGACATTGTGGATAACATTTTACTAATTTTTGCTCACACACGTTAGGGGCCCCTGTAGCCCAGGGCCCCGTATCATTGATACGGCTGATAGGGCGGTAGCTACGCCCCTGGGTGGACATAATGAAAAATAACATTTTATTTCACCTCTCAATATTTTGTCAGTTCATATGTTTGCATATCTTATCCTAATTAATCACACCGATAAGAATATAAATAGAAATGCATAATATTTTATTACACCAATGTGTTTTTCAAATAATCGTAATACCTATACTCGTAATAACGCCTGACATAGCGCAAAAACATCGTAAAATAATATAATTCACGAAGGATTTTGAAAAAACATTTTTTCACAAGAACAAGTCGAAGAAGGGACCCGTTCTCATGTGACAATTGTCAACCGTGTACATATGTTGGGAACGGGTTTGGCGTGTTTCCCGACTATGCACCGGTTTCGAAGGGATCAATGACGCTAGTTCCTCGGAGCATCTTCCAATGTAATACCGGTAGAACAAGGATAGCATTCCCTGTGTACCATTATTAGCCTGTGCTCTAAATATTGCAATCCGTCTGTTAAGATGGGAGAATCTATCAAACGGACCGCCCCTTTTTGCACAGGTATTTTTCAGGTATTTTGGAGCTCCAGACCAGAGGTGGCTGCCAAATTTAACCGTGGGGCGCACTTGTGATTTGTACAGGGTTAGCAGTTGTGTACTATTAAAGTATCTGCGGGCCCTGTACAAGTTCTTAAAAAATATATATGTTATATATATATAAAATATATATAAATATAAATGTTATATCTAGACGCGTTCCACGCCGAAACGCAAATTATATAAAATTCCCTCGATAGACAAAAATCGCAAAGTATGCTCCGAAAATTATTATAAACACGTTTGCTTCAGTTATTTTACAAGTTACAGTGGTGAAAAAAATCACAATGTTTCTTTAAATATTACTTAAGATACGATCCATGAGATTTTTGCTCTATTCTAAACGAGTCGTTTTTTATTAAACATTTTCGCAATTTTCGCATCGATTTTATCGCTTCAAATATTAAAGCGCTCCTCTAACATTCGTAATTTCATATCTCTCCACCTTCTTCTTCTTGAGCTCGGATGCGGAGCCTTAAATAAAAAAATAACGAATGTATTTTAAATGTGTGCGGATGGGATCTATGACAGAAAGAGGAATGGAGCGCTGTAGACGATGACCGCCGATATAAACAAAAAAAAACACCAACCGTTCATTTTCTCAATTCAATGTATTTCATTAAAGTAACGGACATATTCACTGTTTGATCTCTTAAAAGTTAAATGTTAAGTGAAAAAAAGTAATATATTTTTATCCTTAAGTAGGGAAATGAAATAAAGAAAATCAATATAAATTTCGAAAAGCAATTGAGTGTCTGATATTTTTTGTCAGTCAGTCTTTAGCCAACACAAATAAGCTCGTTGGTTTTCCCACGCGAGAACATGATGCCAAATGAAATATCAAGATTTTTTTATTAATACATTTATTGTATTAAGCTTTTTTTATATACTTTTCATTATTTTATGTTATATGTAGATATTTGTATCAAAAATTTTCAATAATAAAAATTAATAATAATTCTTAGTTTGTATTAATTGGGTCAGCTCGAATTGCGTGACGTATACCTACTTACGTTACGGAAAACTTATTTTATTAATTTTTCGAAGAAAACTTCTTCGGAAAGGTTTTCACTTTGTGATGGCATTATTTATTTTAAAAAGAGAAATAACTTTGTTTATATCACTTTTATTGGTACACAATCAACATGTTTCGTAAACAATGTTTACTTCATCAGGATCAAACGTATACTTATTTTATATGTTGGTTTGCCAAAAATCTTTTTTGTTTGTTTAGTTTTCGCTTACTTTTTTATTGATTGTGTTGAACAAATTAAATCCCTATTGTGATAACCTTACAGTGTCGTAAATTGCAGAGAAGTGTGTGTTTATATATGTATGTAAAAGTGATACACCATACCCAATTATTATGTGAAGGACATTTTTTTGGAAAAAGGTAAAATTTTTAGGTTTTTTAAATTTTTTTTTAAATTTTTTTTTTTATTTTTTTTTTTTATTGTTTCAAGATACAATCCCGTTAAACCGCAATAAAGCAATTTGTCAACAAGATGTTAATGTTTAATTACAATTTAAACTTATTATTATTACTATAACTATATAAATTGTCATAATTAATATAAACAATCTCTATTTAGTTACCATTGTTTCAGCATATATCTGAATCTATTTGTAGAGTCGCAATTTTTTATATTAATTGGTAACATGTTAAATATTTTTGGCACGTTAAATTCCAGGGTTCACCGTCCGTAGTTATTATTATATTTTGGAACAAGCATTTCTTCATTCTTTGTGAACCTCGTATTATTTATTTATTTGGAATTTCACGCCTGGCTGGGCTTTTACATACATTATTTTTTAAACAAAGAACATCTAAATCTAAATGTGCATAACAAAATAAAAAACAAAATCATAAACAAAACAAAAACAAAATCAAAATCAAAATTGAAATTGAAATCGAAATCGATATCGAAATCGAAATCGAAATCCAAATCAAAATCAAAATCAAAATCAAAATCAGAATCAGAATCAAAATCAAAATAAAAATCAGAATCAATATCAAAATCAAAATCATAACCAAATCTAAAACAAAAATAGAGTAAAAAAACAAATTGAAATAAAAACAAAATACTCCACCATGCAAGATGGAAAAACTGTAGACTGGGAAAAGTGCAATACATGTGAAATAATTCGAAGCAGAGCTATGCAGTTGGAATTATTAAATTTGTGGTTCTTCTTTCTGATATAAATTTTACTATGACTTGTTTATATTTAGTGAATGATGTGTTAAATATGTCAACAACATCTTTATAGTCATTAGCCAAATTTTGTATACGGCGAACAGGGGTATACAATTGTGATTCTGTGTTGGAGTTGTCACAATAGAATGGTAGATAGTGCCTCGATGTTGAGTTGCGAGGTATATGGAAAGAAATCAAGTATAATAGTTCATGTTCCACTCTCTTCTTATAATCAGACTCAGATACATGCTGAATCAATATTTTATACCATAATAAGGCCTGCACCGGTAATATTGTTAAATATACATAAAATTTATAAAATATTTTTTTGAACTAATAACTTAATCATAGAATTTTGTACTTATTGTAGATGGTTTAAATTAGTTTTGCAAGAGTGTCCCCAAGTAGTTAATCCATATCGTAAAGTTGATTCTGCAAGTGATAAGTAAATAATTTTTAAAATATTCACCGGAACGAAACATTTCAGTTTGTACATTCTGCGGTTTATGGAAACAACCAGTTTTAACTTCAATACGTCTTTATTTTCAAAAAAGCCCAACATAAGTTTTTATGTTTAAATGTAAAAATTATTACAAATATAGTAAAAAGAGAATAAAAGTAGTAAGTAAGTATAATTTAATTTTTTTCTCTATTATTATTCCAAATGACAATGTTTTGAACCAACTCTGTGTTCTTACCTACCTATTAAGTAAATGTAATAATTTTTTTAAATTTCTACTACATCTAAATTCTTACCTGATTTATCTATATTAATAATAATAATAATAATTTATTTCACATAAAATTATACAATAAAACATATGCGGAAATTTTGACTAGCCAACTAGGAATGGATCCTGTTTTAGGCCAGTCAAATTGACAAATTTATTTCGTATCAAAATTTCATATTACATTGTTTAATTATATATGTAACATATTATTTATAGAAAGTAAAAGTGAAACAATTGAATTCCCCATAGAAGCTTTAGTTAAATATACAATTTTGTACTTAAAAGAAAAAGAATAAGCGAAGAGAAAAAATAATATCTTAAAGTAGGTACAAATTTAGTATCGAATGCTTATGTTTAACAATTAACAATAGATATATGACATCATATATTTTTGGTTATTTAAATCGCTGGCAAAAATCGAGAATCCAGACATTCTTCAAGCGTGATTACAAAATATAACAATTAAAGTGGATATTTAAATCGCTTGCAAAAATCGAGAATCAAGTCATTCTTCAAGCGTGATTACAAAATATTATAATTAACGTGGATTTTTAAATCGCTTGCAAAAATCGAGAATCAAGACATTCTTCAAGCGTGATTACAAAATATTATAATTAACGTGGGTGTTTAAATCGCTTGCAAAAATCGAGAATCAAGACATTCTTCAAGCGTGATTACAAAATATTATAATTAACGTGGGTGTTTAAATCGCTTGCAAAAATCGAGAATCAAGACATTCTTCAAGCGTGATTACAAAATATTATAATTAACGTGGGTGTTTAAATCGCTTGCAAAAATCGAGAATCAAGACATTCTTCAAGCGTGATTACAAAATATTATAATTAACGTGGGTGTTTAAATCGCTTGCAAAAATCGAGAATCAAGACATTCTTCAAGCGTGATTACAAAATATTATAATTAACGTGGGTGTTTAAATCGCTTGCAAAAATCGAGAATCAAGACATTCTTCAAGCGTGATTACAAAATATTATAATTAACGTGGGTGTTTAAATCGCTTGCAAAAATCGAGAATCAAGACATTCTTCAAGCGTGATTACAAAATATTATAATTAACGTGGGTGTTTAAATCGCTTGCAAAAATCGAGAATCAAGACATTCTTCAAGCGTGATTACCAAATATTATAATTAACGTGGATGTTTAAATCGCTTGCAAAAATCGAGAATCAAGACATTCTTCAAGCGTGATTACCAAATATTAAAATTAACGTGGATGTTTAAATCGCTTGCAAAAATCGAGAATCAAGACATTCTTCAAGCGTGATTACAAAATACTATAATTATCATAATAAACGTGTGCTTATGTTTAACAATAAATATGTATATGTTTGGTTATTTAGATCGCTTGCAAAATTCGAGAATCAAAACATTCTTCAAGCGTGATAACAAAGTATAATATAATTAAGGTGAATGACGTGTCCCCCAACTTTAGGAGCAAAGAAACTTATTGTATATCCAATTTTAGTAACTCTTATATTATTCAAGTTTCATTGTATATATATAAGTTTATTTATTTCTTCAATTAATATAATTTCTGTACTTATTCTATAATGGCACTACTCCCAAATTCAAACACGAGAAATGTTTTATCTATTGAGTTAGGTAGTTTCGTTTACAAGAAATGAATTTTTTGTAATTAGTTTTATAATCCATATGTTTTCTTTTAAAAATCTATTATATGTATTTATTTTAAACAATAATAATAAAAAAAGTATGTAATTACATACTCATACTCATAGTAAGTTGTACATATGAGTACAATTAATGCAAACATATAAATTTAAAAAATATAAAATTAAAATACATTTTTTTTATTTTTTTATTTATTTAATATAGATATATAAGTGTACAAAGGTGTTACATAAATTACATATCGGTACAGAAATTATTTAAAATTGCAATCTCATCAAAGAAGAAGCTAGTTCTTGTGCTTGATGAGCGAGTTACACTAATTATAACAGAAATAGAATAACATTATGCAAAAGGTAAGTATATAATACGAACAATTGAGCCTTCTGGATCATCAATATGTGTAGGTGTACATACATAGGATACGGTACGAAATTCGAAAAATCTAAATAAAATAGAGATGAATATAATTTATAATAAATGGAAAGAAAGAGAAAAACAGGTAATTATTTAGTTTTAATTATTCCTGATGAAGTGTAGCTTCAGTTTGAGTTTCAGTTTATTGATGTCTTTGGTTTTTTTATTTCAATTGGAAGGTTGTTGAAATACTTTATTCCTAAGTAGATATAATTGTTTTGCATTAGTTTGGTATTAAATTTTGGTATTTTGATGTTGTCTTGATATCTTATTGATTGGTAGGTTTCAAATTTTTTGATGATATTATCTTTGTAAATTTGGATAATTGCATTTTTTTTGAAGATATTCTCTACTCGAGGCACCGTAAAATCTGCGAAAAGCGTTTCTGTTGGATATGTGGAGGGTTTCTTTAGGATTACTTTAATGATTAGCTTCTGGATCACTTTGATCGGGTTTAGAATATTGTTGTAAGACCCCCCCCATCCAATAATTCCATATTGAATTAATGACTGGATTAGTGCATAGTATACTCTTTTTAGATTGTTGAGTTTTAAAATATTTCTTAATCTTATGAATATATATATACACTTTCTGATACGCTTAACCAATTCACAGATATGGCTCTTCCACTTCATATGTTGTTCTATTATCACTCCGAGATATTTAGTTTCTGATACTGATTTCAACGTTGAACAGTCTTGAATACATGTGATTTTATTACATTTGTTATTGTGGATAATTATTTTAGTGTTGGGGAGTGTTTTTAGTTTGTTAATTGAGAAGTGTATGTAGTATGTTTTGTTAGTGTTCAATGAGAGAAGATTTGTATCAAACCAATGTTTTAAGGTATTCATGCTATTATTTGCTTGCTCGTTTACTATATCCCAGTCGATCCCATTCACTATGATAGCTGTGTCGTCGGCATATGATATTATGTCTGCGTTAATTGGTAGTTTGAAAATGTCGTTGACATAAATTATAAAACAGAGTACAAATTAATTAGTTACAACTATGACCTCAACGGCGCTGTACAGACTTCTAATGTATTTCTTCCATCTTACTTTCAACTACAAACTAGACAAACCTTTATAACATGGCTGAAAATTGCATCCACCGGTTCATCGATCACTGATACTGACTGAACTATATGTACAATGATTTGACCAATGAACGCATTGTTACCTAAAAACATGCATATATTGATTCATTTATATTTCATTGACGACCGGCGTGGTCTAGGGGTAAGGTTCTTGACTCGTAATCCGAAGGTCGCGGGATCGAATCCCGGCGTGGGCAAATAAATTTTATTTTATTAATTTGTGTTATTTCACAATTAATTCATTTTAAATAATATTTAGTATATTTGCGGCACTACCACCATTCAGAATTAAAACTTTGCTTGAAATGGCTTTAAACCTATAAAATATCTAGAGTAGGTACCTACCGAATGAAGTAGGCTTCTACAACATATTCATGCTTTAGGCTCTATGAATACAAAGAATATGAAAGGAAGAAGGAAAAACCTTCATATGAAATGCTGAAATTTGAAAACGCAACTCGGTCGACAATCCCAGAGGTCATGCATCAGCCGGCCAGGGTGGGGCAAACGCCCGAACTTACCCCACCGTGCCTAAGCCCATGCCCACATATCTATCTGACTTTTCTTTGTCTCTCTATATAAAATTTAGTTACAGATGCTTGTTCAATGTCTGTCTTACTAGGATAAGTCTGTATTGAGACAGTTGTAGGAGGTACATAAATGCGTACAAACATAAGTACAAAGTACATATATATATTCTGAGGTTAAATATGTCATTAATACAAAAAATAATGGCAAAAGGAAATGTGGGTTAATCTTATAAAGAGTACAGTATTACAAAAAATGAAGTAAAATAGATATTGAAATAATAATTATGTAAATACTTAATTTGAAATTCCGACATAATAGGCTCGAGGCCTGATTGGTTAAAATAAATAAAGTAATTATATGAAATATAAATACGTATACGAATGAATAGAATTGTAGAAATTAATAATTTTAAAATAATTAAATAGTTCGATTAATTGGATGAATTAATGGGACATAAAAATAATATGAATAAATATGAATGTAATGGATTCAAATAATCGAATGGATTTGAAGCATTAAAACAGTTACAAGAAGAATGGTAAAATAGTTTAGGTAATAAAACATTTACAACAAATAATATAAATAAAATCGTTAAAAGCAATTTAAGAATTGAGAATTTTAAAGGAATTTTAGGAAAAGGAAGGAGTTAAAAATAATGAAAAATAAGCCAATTAAATGAATAACATAAGCAGAATTAAAAATTTGGATTAAAATTAAGAGCCATTAACCAGCGGCAAAGAATTTAAATTTCGTCGAACGATGATCTTGCGATCGTACCCTTGCAACTGTACAGGGCGGTTCCGATGAGAAAGATTAATTATTCTGCATACCAGCATTTTAACAATACATAATAACTCAATATCGATTTTATTTCATACACAATTTGCTTTGATAAATATATACCTACAGTAAAAAATGCTCAAACTCGTGATGATAAAACTATTAAAATTATGTACTTTTTGTAATTATTTTTTGATCGTAAGTATTTATCATTTTTCAATAATGTCTAAGCAAAATAAAAATGTTAAAAAAATCATATATTAAATATTAGTTTGTAAGACCGTAAATAAATAGAAAAACTGAAGTATTTTCGTCACAAAAAACTTGAGCTGATCTTTTTTTAATGATTTTATTTAAACTAAAATTAAAATTCTGAAACAAAGCTCTCCCAGAAAATATATTGATTTATTGATTTGAAATGTGTGTTGCATAATACATTTTTTTTTCGAAAATTTAACAAATCTGTCAACGACCTACTGTAAAACCTTATTGTACTAAAAATAAACACCTTTTCTCAAAATTAAAAACATAGCCTTAGGTACTAGATAAAATAACAGTCTTTCGAAATCAATTTATATTTTTTTGTGGAGAAGAGTCAATACGTCTAAAATTTGATTTAAAAATGATATATTTCCGGTTTTCTCTGATTATTCCCTCTTAAGCCGCCGCTACCCGAATTTCTACCGATTTCTTACATATCGCCCTTAAATATTTGAAGTTTTTATAATATCTAGACGTTTTCCACGCCGAAACGCAAATTATATGAAATTCGCTCAATAGAAAAAAATCGCAAAATATGCTCCGAAAATTATATGTACCTACGTAATAAATCATAATCTTTCTTTAAATGCTATTTTAGATGTTCCCGGCGAGATTTTTGCTCTATTTTAAACGAGTCATGTTTTATTAAACATTTTCACAATTTTCGGTTTAATTTTATCGTTTTAAATATAATCGCGCTCTCTCCAACATACGTAATTACATATCTCTCAATTTTCTTCTTATTGAGCGGGGATATGGCGCCTTAAGCCAATTATATTAATTAAATATAATATATTTTACCTTCCTCGTGCGAGACGTCTACATGGGATTGTATGGCGAGCGACATAAATATACCAAACCACCCACTAGATCGATAACTTCGGGCTTTAGTACGTAAATATTTTGGTCACTATTTCACCACCAAAATGCAATAATTTTATCACCTGTGACGTCACACACCATAGACGAAGATAGAGAAAGCAACAACAGAACAATGCGCAACCATAGACAATATAATTTTCTTTCTGTACCTACCCAATACCCCCCAAATCATTAGCCTAAAATATTATTTTAAAAATAAAACTCGTAATTATTTTTTTTTTTTTTTTTTTTTTTTTATTTAATTATAATGTATTACAAAAACATGGTGAGTAACACATTATTCCCAATGAGTTGAGAAAAAACTCATTACGGGAAGGACAAACACATAAGAGTACATTTTACACAAATATTACATGTTTAAAAAATACAACATAAAAAGGGGAAAAAAAATGCATTGTCAAGAATAGAGATTTTAGAAAAAACTGAGGACATCCATACACATAAAACATATAAAAAAAATAAAAATAAAAAACGTATGAAGGCGAGCAAATATTCACTGGTTTAAAAACATTTTCAGGAAATGTTCTTTAAGCGTTTTAACTATTTTTTTTTTGTTATCTACTGGTTGCTTTATTTCATTAGGTAATGCATTGTATTGTATATTTGCAATATATTGTAATGATTTAATACCAAATTTAGTTGTGTGGGTAGATGATGCTAAGTGTATTTGATTTTGGGATCGTGTTTTGTGCTGGTGTATATCGGAATTAAAGGCTGGTTTAGTGTTGGTGTGTGAGGAGTGTTGAATTATTTGTAGGATGGCAGTGGTGATGCTATATTTTGGCAGAATGGTAAAGGGAAGTATTTGTGTCAGTGAGTATATATCTTTGACATGTGTATCCCATGGTAAATGGTATATATTTCTTATGGCTCTATTTTGGATTACTTGTATTTCGGATATTTGTTTCTTAGTAATTAGTTTCTTAATAAGAATTTTATTATAACCATGTAGAAAAAGGAAATACAAGAATATATAATTAAAATATGATTATGCGTTCCTACAAAACTACTGAATTTAAAATATTTTCATCTTTTAACAGAAAAATTTAAAACTCAGAATTACATGTACATATTTTAAACAAGAATACAATATAAGCAGGTTATATTTCTGTAGCAAATTGCCACATGAGGACGTTGTTTTAAAGATAAATTTCTCTTTTGAACGTACCTATTATATCTTTCGGCAGGTAAAAATAAATTTATTATATTTCCAAGATGCACGGAGACATTACTTTGTATGAGATATTTGATTCTTCATAAGGGGCTCAAAAAAACATTATATTTGTTTATTTGGCATTTAAAGTAGCTCAGCTCACCATATTTTCCCTGAAATCATAAAAAATAGGATAAGTTATATTTTCTAAAAACTACATTCGTTCAGTTATGGAAATTTGTAAAATAATGCAATTTTTATTGTATTTGTGTATGTGTATTATAGTACATACCTATGTATGTATGTAGTTACATTTCCTCCCATGTCTTTTAACTTTTAATTGATGATAACTCTCATATTAAACCAAGTTCTAGGATACCTACTTACTTATATAAAGAAGCCTACTCAAATACATTAAATTTGACTGACGTTTTTGTAAAATGAAAGTTAAAAAAATAATAATTACCTCTGCATCATGCACCATGACTGATAGTATTTCCCTTAACGTCATGTAACCATCTCCAGAAACAGAAGCGAATGTATTGAAGTGTGGATAAAGAATGTTATATTGTAAACAAGTAAAGTTTTGTTGGTTCAGATTCCACTGAAAAATACGAATAAATTTATTAATTTACTGATAAAAATATAAAAAATGTTGAAAATAAGAAAAGAAAATGCAATATAGAAAACATATTTACTTTTTTAAGATGTAATCGTGATGTTGGATAGCGTCAATTATTAGATCCCAGGTGAAACATAAATATGTTCTGAAAACGGAAACATGTAGGTACATCAGTTTAAAATACAATTAAGCAATACATTTCAAATAATACTTTAGGAACACTGAAATAACAACCAAAGGAAGACTCCCACCTGTAATTTTGTTCCAATTGCGGGTCCTGTTCTCCCATTTTTTATTTGATCGTGAATTCCCAAAGTTCATAATCGTTACTTATTGCGTCGGAAATGTAAGTCAATCAAACGTAAATAAAGCAGAAAAATGCAACAAAAATAAAAGATTCCTATTGGTTGATTTAGTAGCCGGTGACCATAAACAAATCGAAGTGGACTTGTGAAGTCACCCAAAAATTCTGACCACGTTTTGGCTCGGAGTTAAACCCGCCTGGCGAGCGATATGATGATATAGGATACTCAAATAACACATTGAGAGTACCTAAAGCGTCGCGACAGGTCAGGATTAATTGGGCTTCCTGCATTTACCTTTCCTAAATATTCCTACTAGCTTCATCTCTGTTCCTTAGTAATTGAAAAGTTATGGCTTTTGCCGTGACCGCACTAAATTTATCTGCTTGGTAGATTTTATCTAAGGTTTTAATGACAGTATTCAAAGTACAAACATTGTAACAATGTTATCGTGATTATATTTTGGGTTATTATGACGTGTGGCGTTTCCTCCTTCTTTAGCGAGGATTCCTCAATTTGACTCCGCCACGTCACTCAATAGTTTTAAATATGCTTCTTCTGAGCACTCGGCGCAAGAACATAATCTTTCACTATAAACCGGAATTCTAGTGGTATTTACAGTTTTTCCTGAGTTTTTGCATTTTCGCCGCGGAACCAATACTTTGCCATCAGATTTATTTTTCTCCACAATGTTATTACTGGTGCTGGAAATTTCCGATTTAACATTGGTTGTTTCCTCACCCGAAGAGAAACTAAATTTGGAACGCCATAATTTAATAGTTTTTCTATCACTGAAAACAAACATGTAACTAAAAATTAAGCCCTGAAGTGAAACAGTTATACAAAACAGATAAGCCATGAGTATGTATTTTGATAAAAGCCCGAATATCCATGTTAGCCCTAATTGATAGAAAAGGAACGTAATAGTTTTGATGTCCTTAACGAAATTTTTTTCTCGTGTGTTCGCGGCACGTTCGCCGCATCCATTGCCATACATATGATAAAGACTACAAATTAAAAACATAGTGTTCAAAACGATAAGTATAAAGATAGGTAAAAAAACTGCAAGCCAAAAACCAGTTCCACTGGGATAGCAAAAGTTATTATTTCTTAAACTGTTTGAATAACTGTCAGAATCAAAACTCAAAAGGGGAATCATTGGTATCAAAGGAAACAGCCACCCAAAAGCTAGAGCAGGAAACAGTATGGATTTATCGGAATACTTCATGGATTTAAGCGGGAAAACCGTCTTTACAAAGTAGAAAAAAGCCATCACAAACATCCAAGAAAATGTTGAAAGAACTGAGTAATGTAATATAATTCCGGAGACAAAGCATGTGTTTGTGTGTGAGTTTTGGTAATTTAAATCACGTGCGGAAATAAATAAGTAATTGAAAGTCATGATTCCTATTGAAGCGACTATATTCATCCAAAGCTTGTGAATCAAGACATTTCTCCAGGTCTTAAATAGACCTCCTGTGAGAACAACAATAAACAAGCCGACGATGGACAAAATGCAGCCACAAAAAGAAATGTACGTCAACATTCGATAGTGAAAATCACCAAGTTTATCCTGATTGTGGGCACCATGAATAGTAATAAGCTGAGCAAAATGCGTGAGATGATAACATCTGCAGGTTTCCCATCCTTCGAGGTCGAATTCTCCTAGAAACTTGCAGCCTTCAGTAGACCAATGGCCTGACGATCCCAAACCAAAATCCCAAAATACGCACTCCTTGTTTTCATTTTCGTTTCCTATCTTACTCACGTTAGCCTTAAAATGTAAATCTACGTATTCATTTTTACCAAGTTTCGATATATTTCCAATTTGTACACTGATAATTTTACCGTTGACTTTTTTCATATCGTCGCCAACTTGTTGTTTCGTGTTTAAAAATGCTTTGTCGTTCCGATAGACTATAAATGAGAGCTGCACACCGCCAGTCGGTTGGTTGCTCAGAATTGATGACATATTTACCAAAATATCCTGTTCAGAATAATCCGTAGGTGAATCTGAAAAAAATAACAGTTTTAAAAAAATATAATCCACGTTTAACAAGTAATTTTTTTAAATTAGTCCCTAATCACAAGTGACTTCCCTTTGCAGTGATTACGCAAACAATAAAAAATCTCAGCTTGATGCTGAAAATTGCCCATGTCAAATATGCCCTTTTCAACAAAAATATTGTATAAATTGCTTCTTCTCAAACTACCTCACACTGAACTTCAGTAAATTGTTTACCGGTCTTAAATCTGCGTACATGATACATCAAAGGAAAACAGGAAAATCAACCGAAACTAGATAAATTTGTATTTCAGAAATAACCCTTGCCGTAAGTCAGGATAGTTAGAAATCATTATACTTTTAAATGTGAGCGCTGCTTTTAAGAAAATCGACAACGATTTTTTCATTGAGAAATTAGAAGTATCGTTAGGTTTACATTCAAACACCAAAATAATTTTCTAAAGCGTAAATGTACCAAAGAAACAGGCAGAGGATAAGAGAAAGAAAAAATAAGAAAGATTCACCAGGTGTTAATGTTTAATTTATGCGTTCGAGATATTCGTTTTAGGTGTATTGACATTTTTGATGTGATGTTTATGGCTGACATATCGCTCACCATATATTCCCGTGAGCGATATGTCACCATAAACGTCATATCAAAATACGCCAAGCCACATCTTTTATAGCTGCATGTGGCACAGGTCTTAAGGCAGCCAGTCTTTTTGGTGCGGCCCGCGAGCACTTTTGGTGCGACCTACTGAAAGCCTCACAAAAAATTACACTCAGAAAGGGAAAACGTTTTTCTTTCACAGTGTTTCAGCTACATTTTTAAAGTTAAAATAATCCCAAAGAAAGTTATAACTTTGCTGGCAGGTATGGTCTTACGTACACCATTTGTTTCTAGAAACCAGGTTAGACATAAATACATACGTGATCCAATATTCTTTTTTTAATTTCATTTTAATATCTTATTATTTATTATATGATAAGGAAATTAATATTGAAAAAATATCTCAGTATTGATGACAACTCTATTCAGGAAGGAAAAAATATGATGTGCCTATATATTGCCACACTTTTGTAATAAAAAAATCATTGCTTATAAATTATTGTAAATAAGAAGTTAAATAACTATGAAATTATTAAAATATTATTGAAGTCAATAAATTTGCTCTAAAATGCAGGTAAACCGAGTACAACGTGTTCCGAGTACAATAATAATTAAGCTGGTGGACTGATGGACGCCTACGCGGATTCATTTCTTAGTTAAAACCAAATTTGTGTTCATAATGCTAATTCCAATAGCGGCTTCATCTGCTTACGCGTATCGAAGGAAACCATCCATCTGTTCCAAAAATAGGAGGAAAACCGTTTTCGTGTTCTGGGTGTAATATCAATTAAGGCTCGGGACTCGCAAGCAGGGCTGGGCAAAATACATGCTTTGCTGTAATTGAAATACAAATTACAAAATACTTTTTTGCATGTATTTAAAATACCAAATACAAAATACTTTGAAGTGGTGTATTTGAAATACAAAATACAAAATACAGTATTTTAACCATTTTTTTATTTCAAATACAAATTACAAAATACAAAATACAGTATTTTAACCATTTTTTTATTTCAAATACAAATTACAAAATACAAAATACATTAGGTTTTGGTAGAACCTTTGGTTGCAATAAATTGTCGTAAGTGTACTTATCTAAGGGTGCGTTTCCATAAAAGCAAAGCTGAGCAGAGTGAAACAGAGACGTGCAAAAATTGACCAATCATGCTTAGAAGACACATCTCATCCTCGCTCCACTTGTCAAGTTTTTTGGTATAGAACAAAGGTGCAGTGGCGTAGCTAGCATGGGTGGCACCCGGGGCGGATAGGGTGGGTAACGCCCCCCCCCTCCCCCCCTATTGCCTTCATCAAAAAATTGCTCCATCATAGGGAGGGGGGAGGGGGGGGGGGTGGTGGCTAGAGAATTGTGCTCTTGGGGGGTGACACTCGGTCGGGTCCGTCGGACCGCCCCCCTTCGCTACGCACTTCCCAGGTGTTAGATAATTATTATTTTAAAAACAAGATATTTGCATAGCGCAGTTTTGTGTTATTTCACTCCAAATGCGCTCTACTGTAAATAACTTAAAAATAATTTAGTATTCAGCAAATTATTCTCATAGATAGCTCTTGATCTAATATTGTGACACAAAATTGTACAATACAAAGCAATGACAAGTATAATATATAGTGACCGACCGAAGGTTCGATTTCGGCAAGTTTCGGCAAAAAAATCTAGTTTCGGCATCAGTTTCGGTTTCGGCAGATTTTCTGCCGAAACCTTCGGCCGCACCGAAACTCTGCGTTCGTGAAATATCGCGCGTCGTTTGGCTGACATGGGGTGAGTTCGTGGGTCGTTCGCCAAATTTTTGTTCTAATAAGTAGTTAAAATGTTGGTTAATTTTTTAAAAATTTATTTGTTTTATAACAGTAATGTACCGGTAATAATATCCGCCGCCCAAATTGGGAGGCGGGTAGGGGTACCGCCACCCCAGGAACCATTTATTGCATAATCGACACTTCTTCCATAGGTCACCTTAAGTGGTTCGATACGTTTGGTGTCTTTGTAGGCATGCCCGGGTTCATGGGGTGAAGTTTTTCCAGGTCTTGGGGACTAATGCGTCTGTCTGCCTGCTACGTGGTGTGCAGGATCGAGAAAGACTGGTTGAGGGAGGTCTTTTATCATCTCCAGTCGGAATCTCTCGACCTATCGGCTTGCACCGCGGTTGGAGAGATGGATTCATACGTCCGTTATGCCTAGATACACTGACCCCCCGATTCCTGCCCATGCTTCATACCTATTTCCTTCCTAGAACTGCCTTTCCTTCCTTTCCCTAAAAAAACCCTACACACAGCATCCCCTTAGATGACATAGGCCATGAGGGAATCTATTTTCCTCAGGGCCTCCTATGTGGAACTAATATTAAAAAAATAATAAATAATTATTTTTTCACATTCTTCAATTTTTGTTTCCTTTATTTCATTTAACATGTTCATTAAGAAAATTGTGATTGTAAACGCAATTAAAATACTCAATTAATGAGGTCCTTCCTTTATAATGTGAGTGTTGATTATTGTCAATTTTTTGTTCCAAGAAGTAGTTAACATGTTTTGTTAATTTTTGTTGGTTTTATAGGTGATATCAAATAAATAAATAATAATTTTTTACATGTACTTTAATAATTGTTTTTTTATTTCATTTAACACGTGTTAATTGTCTGCATAAGTGTAAGAATAAGCCAAACATCAGTATACAATAGCTAAAAAAGAATCGGTTTCGGCCAAAACTGAGACAGAAGCCGAAGATTCGGTTTCGGTTTCGGTAGAAAGTCCTTTTTCGGTCAGATATTAATAATATAATACAATACAAATAGTGTTGCCAACTTACTCTATGTATTATCTACGTCAGTTTATTTTTCATTATCATTATTAAGATCGCAAAATGTATTTGAAAATGTATTTTGAAGCCATAAATTAAAAAAACTATTTGAAATACAAATTACAAAATACCTCAGCATCGGGTAATTGAAATACCAATTACAAAATACATTTTTAGGAAGTAATTGAAATACAAATACAAAATACGTATTTGTATTTCAAATACGTATTTCAATTACAAGTAATTCAAATACTGCCCAGCCCTGCTCGCAAGTAAATTCACAAAGATTTTCGATTGAGTTTCGCTTACATTGTCTTCATTTAATTAAATGTTACAATTTGAGGTTTTACTCATAAAGTTAAAATAAAAATTATAAATTCACAATAAGTGAAAACCGGCTTCATGTTCGAATGATCTGTCAAAATTCCAGTAGCGGATTAATCTGGTGACGCATTTCGAAGAAAACCGTTCTAATGTTTCGAGTGGAGTTAAATTTTTTGTTTCAAACCGTATGTTGCAAAATTTGTAATTCGCAGGAACTTTGTAAAAGTTGAAAAAAATTGTGATTCCTGTAATTCTAGTTGCAGGATGTGTGCTGCCAGAATCAAAGAAAAACCATTTTCATGTTAGGAGTGTAGTTTTAATTCCTCGCATATAGATTTAATTTAAACCAGTTTGTGTTAAATTAAAAAAAAAACCAGGTTGCAGATTCATCAAAGGAAACCATTCTCACATACCTAGTGAAGCTTAACATTTGAGTTGCACACCATAATTCTGAGAAATGATCTTTTCCGTGTGTAACTATTATTTAAGCTTGTGGACGCAAGTCAAAGGATGCCATTCTTGATTTCCTAGAGCAGTTTTATAAACATGTTTTTTTTATTGGAAGAATACCCGCCACATGTGATATAAAAAAGGTAAATAAAATGAGATTTCTCACCCCCCCTCCCTACGGCGCGAATCTAACCTAACATTTAAATGGTTTAAGAAACGACCCGTTCTCATGTGACAAATGTCAACTGTATTCAATTGGTTGGCGCGTTTGGAGTGTTTACCATCAATGTGCACCAGTGCTGAAGGAATGTACTACGAGCTAGTTCCTCAGAGCATCTTCCATTGAAATACCTGAAGACCAAGGACAGCATTCTCACCCGACACCCACGCTTTAAAGATTCAAATCCGTTTGTTAAGATGAAACAAAAACCTTCAAAACAAGAGAAAGGACACTGTCTACATTAGATTTCGAAAAACTTTGCACAAAGCCCGGTCAATGCCGGGGTCCTTAGCTAGCATACATAAATATTTAAACCGGTCAGTGGTTGAGTTGGCATCGCGTTTGGGTCTCACCCATGCGTCGCGTGTTCGATTCTTTGGCTGGCTGAGTCCTCCATCACGACACAGGCAACATTTTTGGCTTAATGTGATTGTAGTAGGAGATTTTAAAACATTGTCATGTTATTCGTAACCAGGGAATGTTTGTCCGTCTTCAAAAAAAAAAAAAAAAATTATCGTGTAGTAACTGTCAGCTTCGTAATCATACATAAAAACGATTTCAGAATACTATCGAAATACAGCAGTTTATCATAATATAATAAGTTTGCTAAATGAGTTATTGTTAACATCTGAACCGAAAAAATATATTTAGAGATAAAACATATGCTTACCATCAAAATAAATAAAAAAATATAAAAAATAAATATTGTCTAATGATTAGTCCTAAAACAAACAGTGACACTTCTGACTCAATTCTAAAAAAAATATAAAAACATTAAAATTAGTAAACTGGGAATATGTGTTGAAGGCGTCAAAAAAATATCCCGAAACAGAAACATCATTGAGTGTTTAAAAAAAGAGGACGCGAATAAATTACAAATGGAGATCTCAAAAGTAATAAATGATATCGATACTAAAACATTATCAAAAAAAAATCTACTTTAATTTTCAAGGGAATATTTAATGATTACGATAAAGAAGACTTCACTTGTGACATCATTGAACAAAATGAAGAATTTAAAATTATGTCCCAAAACAAAGAACAGAAACCCGTCTTCAACATTAAGAAAATAATTAAAAATAAATTTAATGACACATCTAACTATGTGGTCGAAGTAGATAGCGAAACCCGGAGAATAATCATTAACAAAGATAAAATTAAAATCGGATACCAAAGAATCTTTTTTGAAGACGCAAATCCGGTCATGCAATGTTACCACTGTTTACGCTTCGGACATGGTACTACAAGATGTCTGCAGAGAGAGAAGGACGAAAAGCCTGTTTGCAGTTACTGCGGTCTCGATCACTCATACAGTGATTGCGGGAACAAGGATAAACAACCAAATTGCAAAAACTGTTGCATTCAAAATGAAAAATATAAAATGTCATTTCCAGTTAATCATAGATCAAATGACAAAAACAACTGTAAGGTATATAAAAAAATGCTCGCAATTGCTGAACAAAATATTGAATATTAATTTTATCATATCAAAAAATATGCAACAATATATTTTAAATAAGAATCTTTTGTTATATTTTAATATTTTGATAATTAACATTAATGAAGATAATCAATTTAATTTACATGTGTATGTGATATGTATACTCTCACTATACTGTTGTTGGCAGCAAATGAATGTAAGGCTTTTAATGTATATATCAAACTGTATAACTAAAACAAATTCATTCTATATTGATAACAGTGTTACACGTTACTCTCTTACAAAAATAATTGTTTATTTTTATTTTTCACGCCTATTACACTCTAAACATACTGATGGTAGGATTTCAGGTGAATATTTTCAAATCAAAAATGTCTTTTAGTTATATTGATGATGAAAGAGATGTAAATTATTGTAAAGTTAATAATTTGCATGAATGGATTCAAATGCAGACTACAAGAAAATGTGAAACAAATAATCTAACTTGTGTAGAACTAAACATTAGGTCAGTTTGCAAGTATTGGGATCTCTTTCATGCTTATTTTAAAAACTGTATAAATCACATTGACATACTTATGCTTTGTGAAACAGCAATACGTTCAGAACATGTTGGTTTATATGAAATTCCCGGATTTAATTCATATCACTATTGCAGAAGTTACAAATCCGGTGGAGGTATCTTATTATATGTAAGAAATAATCTCACCTTCTCGCAAACATTTATATACACAATATATTTTGAAAACGTTTTTGGAAAATTGAAATTTAAAAGTAACAAAAATTTAAATCTTTTAGCTATATACCGACCTCCGAATCTCAATAAACAAGCATTTTTGTCTGAAATATCTTCTGTGTTTAAAAATAATATTGACCCAAATGAAAGTGTCATATATTTTGGTGACATCAATTTAAACTTATTAAATAGAAATGATTCAGTCATAATAACTTATGAAAATATCCTTGCAAATAATTATTTAATAAAATGTATAGATGATGTAACAAGAGAAGTGATAGTTCAACAGAAAATAAACAGCTCGTGTATCGATAATTTTTTTGTAAGGATTAGCGGAAGACAATCCGCTGAAGCTTTCACAGGTGTGAGTTCAATTTCCTCATGCGTATGTGATTATAATATTGCTGATCACCACACCACGGCTATTAATGTTCAGCTAGATTCTATAGAACAAGTAAACTTGAACAAAACTGAAAATTTAACGATTCTTTCGCAGAGACATATCGACAATAATATCCAAAATTATGATTGGAATTCACTTTTAGAAGAAAATGACTGTTATATTATTTACTCAAAATTTCAGAATTATTTTGATGACTTGTATAAAAATAGCACAATTGTGATAAGTAAAAAATCCAAAACTCGGCCTTATGCGAAAAACGATTGGATATCTTCCGATGTTTTATGTAAAATTAAAAAAAGAGATAATTTATATAAACGCTGGAAAAATTCTCCAACAAACAAATATTACGAGAAAGAATATAAATGTTTTAGAAATGTGTTAAATAAATTATTAGTTAAATTAAAAACTTCTTACTATAATGATAAATTCAAAAACTATTTTCAAGACTCAAAAAAAACATGGGAGGAGTGTAATAAAATTTTAGGAACTAAATGTAAAAATGACTGTGATGAAAATGATTCTAAATATCCGATGAAAGGTCGAACAAAAGAAGGTTTAATTAATGATTTTGTTGATTATTTCTCTGAAAGTGTTTACTATATGTTACATAAGTGCAACCATAAGACAACTAAATTTGAACCAGAGGCGATGCCTCAAAGCATGTACCTACCGAGGGCAACAGCGGCGGATATAGAAAGCATTGTTAGACAAATGAAGAGTTCTTCTACAGGAATTGATAGTATCAGAATGAGCGATATTAAAAAACATATTTTAATCCTAGGTCCAATTATAACCCATTTTATAAACAGAATCTTATTTCAAGCAAAAATCCCCGATGACTTAAAATGTAGTATCATAAGACCTGTATATAAGGGAGTATACCTGTATATTGGGTAACTACAGACCAATTAGTATCTTGCCATCTCTAGAAAAAATTCTTGAAAAATATATTCAAATAAAATTAATAAAATATTTAGAAGATTTTTCTATAATAGATACTAATCAATACGGTTTCCAAAAAAAAAAGAGTACAGAATTGCTGCTTCAAAAATTTGCCAACATGATAAATAATGAATTAAACTGTAAAAAACATACATTAGTCTTATTTATAGATTATTCGAAAGCTTTTGATACTATTGATCATGGTAAATTACTTAAAATACTAGAAATTATAGGAATACGAGGAAAACTACTAAAACTTTTTGAAAATTACTTAAACAACCGATGCATGAAATTAGAACTCTTTAAGTAAAAAAAAGAAGTTTTTTGCCGGCGTTCCTCAAGGTTCCATATTAGGTCCAATTCTGTATATTATATATGTATCTTTTATTAAATTAATTTTTAGGCATGTAAAGTACTTCGTATACGCGGAGATACTGCTTTAGTGATTTCTAGCAGTGATTTGCAAACTTGTATAGATTGTGATAAATCCCCCCCCCTACGAAGTAAATCCTAACAATTTTGATTTCCAAATGCTGCTACAGCTACCCTGCCGGCGCAACCCCGCTCGTCCTTTAAAAACTTCGCTCGTCCTTTAAAAGCTTGAATTCGCCATGTTGCACAAAATAATTTCATAAATCAATTCACTACAATAATATTTAATTCAAACAAGCACTTCTAAAACACAACCCGTCATGCAGTTATTTATTCCAAGATGCAGCCGTCAAACACAATTCTCGCGTCGATTTCTTTTTTAAATTTTATCCTGACCCTGATAAATGCCCCGAAAGTACGTCCCGACCGCCTCAATTTACAAATTATATTATTTAACTTCACCGATATGAACTCGCAAGCCTCAATCTCTGACTTCCTTATTCGCGTGGACTCTTTTTTGTTTAATAAAACGAAATATCCTTTGTTTAATTAAAATGAAATATCCCCGATTTAGACGCACCAAACTGGTCTCCTCGCGACTATCGGACCTCGATCCCTTAATTTAAACCTTGCTTCCCAACGACCAAATCTTGACTCCCCTCAATCGCGTGAACTATTATCCTTTAATTAAATGAATTATTCCCGGTTTAGAAGCACCAAACTATTATTCTACCGTTTATCAAAACTCGATGATTTTAATCCCGACCGCGCGCCCCCAGATTCTTTCCCCGACCGTTCTCCAACCCGACTCTACCCCGACTGTCTTCTCTTTAATTCAATGAATTATTCCCGTTTACGCGCACCAAATTATTATTTTGCCGTTTATCAAAACTCGATGATTTTAATCCCGACCGTGCGTCCCCAGGTTCTTTCCCCGACTGTCCACCAACACTTCTGTACCCCGACTGTCGTTCCAACCCCCCTACCCTCTGACTCCCCAATCCTCTCCTTGCGTGGTTTCAATAATTTATTAGTCCCTCTTTAAAACCTCAAGTGATAAGCACATCTCCCAATATGCATATATCAACGTTTAATAGTCAAAAAATGTCACATAATAACTATTATTTCAGAGAATTTTGTGTAGGAACCATGTTCGCTATATTTTTTTTTTGTGTAAATTAATTTTGTCTGCGCCGGAGTCATAAATTATCCCTGGACCTTCTAAAGCAGAATACAGTGGCGTAGTTTAATTTATTACCCGTCTTCATTACTTGCGTCAACTTTATTGGCTATATAATAATATTATATATTCATTGTCTGTACACGTTTTCGTCCTTTCTACGTGCGTCACTATTTAACGAATTCTGCAATCCTATTTCGACAAATATGTTAAATATCTTAACTCCTAATCGGCGCGTCGCTCTAGTATATTTAAATGCACCAACGATCAATCCTTATTGCCTAATTTTCAATTCCCTACTGCCATAGAAAATTCACCAGATAATTGTTTCGTAAATCCAATCTGCTCGCGTTAAGATCAATCACCACACGGGCAACTATTCATCGGCCGCCTCTGGTTTTGTTAACGATCCTGAAAAAATCCCTCTAAATGTTCTTCTGGGTTCCTTCTTAGTTTTGTGAAGAATGGCCTTTGCCGGGGCTCGCATGCACTTGGGGCCACCCAAACACATGTGGTTATTTAGTGGTCCGGATAAATAAATCACCCCCAAGAATTGGAAACAGAGAATCGTATGCTGAAACCATTCCCTGTTACAAAATTAAATATAATTCTAAATTGATCTCTCAATTTTAAAAGAATTATTTCGTAGGCCCAAAGGCGAGATCATCACAGGATCTTTTACAAAAAGACTACATTGAACTCTTAAAGTGGTCTCATGACTCTGGCTTAATCATTAATACCAAAAATAAATTGTTACATATAAGATCCCCTAATGTTAAGGTATATATTACACCTGAAATAAAGACACATACATCAGATTGCTTACACAATGGTATTCCTGCAACGTGTACATGTGAAAACATTAGACTAGGAGACGAGGTAGGTAAACCCTACGTCATCGAGTACACGGATGAAACTACTTTTTAGTGATAATGGACACTTAGAAAACCTTAAAAAAGCTGGTCTGCCGGTGCGCCTCTTGGCAGGAGCCGCGCTGCCATGGAAATAGTCAGCGATTTTTTTCGAAAAAATTACGTCATCGAGTACACGAACGGGAATGGTGTCATATGATAAAGGTCGATTAGAAAATGAGAAAAAAGCAGGGCTGCCAACCGGCAGCCTGGCAAGTTCGCAGGCAGCCGGCGTCAAAGTGGGGTAAAAAATAGTAATTTTTACGTCATCGAGTACACGAATGAAACTAATGAATAACTATAGTCCAGATCATTCCGTTTAAGAATTTCTTGGTCTGCCGACCAGCAGCCTGGCAAATTTTTGTGTACGATTATTTAAAGTTTTTTTTTTTTTTTTTCAATTTTTCGTTTATCTTTATTATTATTTTTATTTCATTATATTTTAAAAAACTTTGAATGCCATATTTTAAAAATATGAACGATAATGATAAAAAAAAATAATTTGAGAGTTCCGAGTATACCCATCCGTCAGGTGAGCCGTTCGACGCCAAACTATAATGTCTGAGGTTTGTAATTAAATACAAAAAGCCGATTCATATATGAGACGTTTATTGACACTGTTAACAAGTTCAAGGTTATCTATCAAGTCAAGTGACAGACCTGCCAACTATCAGAATGTGACAGCTGATGCATACTATTACCAACATAACATCCTTTCCTCCTTCCATTTTTTTAAAATTTTATTTTTATATAAAACCAAATAACAATGACAAGGAAACTTAAGAGTAATCACTATGACTAAATCGTACAGGAGGTTTCACAACTCTGCCAGACCTAGTTATAACATCATTATTTCCACTAGTGCTGGGTAAAGGTTCAATAACAATTTTATTTTCCTGACTTCTAACGTCTAGCCATTTATCGGGATTCTCATAACTTGATTTTGACTTAAGACAACTTTTTTTTTATTTGGTTAACATGAACCTTTTTCACCTCTCCTCCGATTAATTGAATTAAATACACCCATGAACTTAATTTTAATTTAACAGTTCCCTGAAACCATTTCATAGGACCTTTCACATGTCTTAAATAGACCAAAACATTATCATTTTCCTTAAACTCTTTCAATGTATTTTTTCTCGATTGTTTGACATTTTGTGATTGTTTACTTTTATTGACATGATTTTCTTCAGACAAAATATGTAGTGGTGTACGTGGCTCATATGAAAATATTTTAGCCATTGGAGATACACCCGTAACAGAAGTAGGAGTGGAACGATAACTATACAGACAATCTATTAGACGTTGAGCTGGCGACAAAAATTTTGAATTTTTCGAAAACATAAATTTAATTAATATTTTTTTGAAAGTTTGAACAGACCGTTCTGCTAATCCATTTGATTCAGGATTATACGGTGGACTAAATAATAATTTAATTGATTTTTCTTTACAAAAAATAGAAAATTCTTTGCACGAAAATGGAGGACCATTATCACAAACAATAGTTTTCGGAAAAGCGAATCTGGAAAAAACTTCACTTAATTTAGATAACAAATCCGAATATTTAGTATTTTTCATGTAAAAACATTCTATCCACTTTGAATATGAGTCGCAAACTAACAAGTATTTAGAACCTTTTAAATCAAAAAAATCCAAATGGACTCTTTCCCATGGTCTTTCAGCAATACACATTTGGCGCACATTTTTGTTAGCATTTTGTACAGACTGACACATTTCACATCTAGAAATAACATCTTCAAAATCTTGATTCATACCTAACCACCATACATATGAACGGGCAAGAATTTTTGATCTGACTATACCAGGATGACCATAATGTATTAAATTTAGGACTTTGGACTTAAGAGATTCTGGTATTACAATTCTGTCACCAAATAAAAGACATTTTCCTTTGACTGACAGTAAATTTTTAAACTTAAAATATTTTTTAATTTCTGGACTTGACAAGTTTTCAATCCAACCGATTGAAACATACTTAAGAGTGAATAACCAGCACATGACAACTTCGATTCCGACACTAGCGCTAACACATCAGGGCTCGCGAGCGGGCGTTTTCAGAACTAAATTTCGTTCCGCGGCAATCCGAGTTTTGAGGGTTTTGTTCACTCGAGCTAGGGCTACCCGCTACTATTACTACTTTATATTACTATTCTCGCTTCCAGAATTTTAATTAGTAGTAGTTATTTGTAATTTGTATATTGAAGTGCATAAACATAAATAGATACAAGTGAAATGCGTAAACACAGTAGGTATTAAGTAGATAGCTACATGAATAAACAATTTGTTATATTCTTTTTAATATTTTGGTTTTTTGTTTTTCAATTGTATTTTACGGCCATTAGAGTGGAAGATACTCTCAGTATCGCCCTGGTGTAAGACCACCATTAAGAATTGAAACGTTGCTTGAAATGGCTTTAGCCGTGTTTAGTGGTCAGATCTGAATAGCCAGGTACTTCCCTACCTTCCTCTTCCCTATATCCTTCCCCTCCCCACTACCTTCAGTCTTACAACATACTCCAAATTGGGGATGCAATAGTCCCACTGGCTCCAGACTTGTGCGGTATTCATGAAAAAAAACGAGTAATATTCAGTTGGATTGTAAAAAATGTCGCATTTTGAAATATTTATTCGTGTGCATAATTAATAATAAGCACTTCAACAAACAGAATTAAAGCGCACAAACCCTTTCTTTCTTTGAGTGGCCTTGCAACGCATGCCGGGTACCCGCTGTATATAATGTTATATAGTGCAGGCGCTTGCATTATAATTCCCGGGACTTGTGATGGAACCATAACAGTTTAGTTGACCGCGAGGTTACAGTGCCCATGAAACGCATGCCGGGTACCCGCTGTATATAATTTATTTATTTATTTACGGACAAATAGTCCATTAACAATATAACAATAACACGAAAAACAAGCGTGCGTAAAGGCCCGACCCGCCGAGCAATCGATCACCGTTCGCATTGATTACCGTTCGCATGTCATTTTTCGTAACTATCACCACTTTTCGTAACCCATTCACCAGTTTACCCCCAAGTGTCGAGCGTGCGTAAAAAAGATTTACCCCAAAAAAATATTTTGGAGCAGTTGGGACTCTTGTGCGGTATTCACACAAGAAAAATTTAAAATAAAAAAATATTCGAAATTATAAAAATTTTTGCAAAAAAATATTCAATGAAAATGAAAAATTGCGTTCGGGCAACCCTATAGATTTAACAAACATGAATCAAGGAATTCGTGTTTATTTCAAATTTCGTTTTCAAATTTCATTTCCAAATATTATTATTCAAAGCGTCGCGAAGACGTGCTCTCCTGGCCGCGTTTGGGCCCGTAATGAAATCTGAAATTTGTGTTTACGGGCTGCAATAAAAATGGTAAAATGCGATGTTCAAAATTATTTAAAATTAAATACTTCCTGAAATTATTTTACGATCAAATTATTTATGATTTGTCAATAACGTCTTAGCAAAATAAGTATGTAAAAAAATCCGAAATATATTTGTTTGTAAGTGCACAAATAAATGCACAAACCGACCAATTTTCGTCAAGAAACACATGTCCGTATATATTTTTTAATAATTTTATTTAAGGTGAAACAGAAGCGACAATTTTCATACAATCTATTTTTCAGCCGCATTCGAAAACTACAGATAATACTGTATTTATTTTAGTACAGAAAAATAATACTAATAATTAAATTAGCGCTAACGAAAATTTCACTGTTATATGACTTATAATAACCAAATAATTACATTAACAAAAGTAATTATTTTTCATCAGATTTACGTTCGACACGGGTAGCTAAATTCCGCTACACCACCGGGCGCAAGGCGCGGGGCGCGGGCGCGGGAATAGGTATCCGTATGTTAGAAGGCGACCAACTGTGCGAGCGGTCCCGATATGCTCGTCTCGTGCACGCTTTCGGCACATTCCTATGGTGTATTTGCCGAAAAAATGTCAAGTTGCTATTCTGATTTTATTGTTTCTGGGCGCAGGGAATATTTGCGGTCGAGGCACGCAGTAAAAGAGGCGAAATTAACTACATAATGATAATAAGGGCCACTGTAACAATTTAGAACTTTCATAAAACTGTAAATATCACTAGAGACTTGCTTAGTTATTTTGTTGTTGCGACTTACTAAACAATAAATGAATAGATCAAGCTGCATGGGTTTTTACATTCTGTCACATTGTCGCATATACACGATCTATCAGTCTTCATATATCTCTTCTGTTATTCTGATTGACCGTTTTCAAATAATTGATTCACTTGGTTGCGCCGTTTTTTGGGAAAAATTACCTCAAGACACAGAGATATAGTTAGAGATGCTGAGCTTTACATAAATCCGATCGGGAGGAACTTGTTGAGGGAGACTATTTGAGCCTTCCTGCACTCTTCTCTTGACCCATCGCCTTGCTCCGCAGTGGGAGGGACGGATTCATTCGTCCGTCACTCCTGAACCCACTGACCCCAGATTCGTAGCCACGCCTCATGCCTTTTTCCTTCTCAGAACATCATCTCCTTCCTTTCCTTTAAATTACCATCCACACAGCATCCCCAAAGATGACATAGGCCCTGGAGGAAATTATTTTCCTATTGTAGCTATTGTAAAAATAAATAAATAACATTATTTTCTCAGAAAACAGTTTAGCGTTATTCTATAACATTAGGCTTGCATTTTATAAACAAATATTCTGGGAAGAAACGAATCCCAGAATGGGTGAAACACTTACATATTATTTCTACAAACATTTGCTATGTAGGTAGGTAGGAAGGTACTGTAATTATCATCTAATTTATTTATTTACTGTGTAACCATCACGTTTCGCGCCCTTTCCCGGGAACCCCTGCTAAGTCATCAAACATAATGAACCACTTGGGGTGACGTATGTTGGTTTTTCAATAAATGGTTCCCGGGGCGGCGGTACCATAACCCGCCACTCAAATTGAAATGTCTTCCTCGGGCGTCTCCGACTTCTTTTACCCTTCACTATCGTGTCATATTCACATTCCTACATCGTCTCATAATAATATTATTATGAGACGATGTAGGGAAATTACCAAATTAGCAAACTCCTAAATACAAACTTATTTTTTATTACGTATAATAAAGTTGTAAATAATGTACACTTGCCGTGGATTGAGCACACGAGAAACCATTTCTCAGATATAGTAATAATCACCAATTTGTTTATTTGATAAATTCGATGCATACAAATATAGGAACAGATCCTTTTGACAAATAGGTGTCACTCATTTATTGCTTTTTGACAAACATAAATCTCCTCACGGCGAAAAGCAAGCAGATACGAGGGTACCTACATACAGCTTTCGTCCTTGGCGAAAGAGCCCATCAAACACGATAAAGCATTTATGTTTTTATTAAAATTAAACTGAAAACTTGTCAGCAAAATGAGGCCTGGTATTAGAAAAAAACCAGCGCTTGCAATCATGTTTGAGTTTAGATGTAAGTCACTAGTTATAATTGTAAATCTTCGTTGTAAGCCAGTAATATTAATTCTTTTATATATTTATTTGTACAGTGCCGTTGAGGTGATTTTTCACAAAAGCGGTGCTATATAAATTAGCCAAATATTATTATTATTGGCTATTTGAGGCTAGTAGCAATGTGAATGGTCGAAGAAATAGGGGACGCCCGAGGAAGACATGGCACGATCAAGTGAATCAGATACTTGAGTCGGGCCATGTTAAGAGTCAGAATAATAGAAGAGTGTGTATGAGACCATGTATGTGTGAATATGAATGAGGTACAGAGTATGTGCCAAGACCCGAGTTGTTTGGCGGTCCGTCCTCTCTGCCTACCCCTGCGGGGAAATGGCGTGATGTTTAGTTAGTTAGTTACTAGCGATTTCAGCACATTTTATCCTGCGAATTTGCGGGATTTTCATGTGCGGGTTTTGGGGGAAAAACTTATTTTAATTACCGTTCTATTTTGATTCAGAGTAATATCACAATAAAACTACGTTGAATTTACCCAATACTTATAATAACCCAATTACAAGTTCCCGATTCTACTAAGCCAAAACTAAGGTTCAAAACTACTTAAGCATCACTTAATCTAGACTAAGTGATGATTAAGTGATGCTTAAGCAGTTTCGAACTTTAGTTTCGGCTTAGTAGAATTGGGAACAGCGGCTGTTAGTGTAACTAACATCACTTAAAACACGAATAAAAATATATGAATTTTAAGTTGTTTAATTTCATGTAATATAGCACTTAAAGCGGTACCACACGTGCAGATAAAATATGTGGCTTGGCCTATTTCAGCATATTTCTCGCCATATATTCCCTTATAGCTGCGTGTGGCACAGGTCTTATGTTATACTACCTGGGTTACCCGGCTTCAGGCTCAGGACGTCAATTCCAGAGTGTTTGGAATGTTCCACAATGATGTTCCCTATTCCCTATTCCCCAAAATTACACCACATACTCCGCCACTCCTTCCAGAACTTTCTAGAGTTCTATGGAACCTACTCGAACTTTCTGGAAGACTGTTCTAGAAATTACAAGAGGACGCCCTTATATCTTTAAAAGCACGCCCTTTAGGTAAAAGCGGGAACCGTCATCCTGGAGGGGGGATAGAGATCTACCACACCATATAACTCACTAGATCGTACAGGGACTCGTTTCTAAGTTTTTGCGAGCCGCACGTGTTTTTAGACTTTCTATTATAATATATCTATATATATTATCTCTCTTATACTAACTCTTCGCGATCTCATTAAACACTATTATAGTATATAAAATATTTAAAACTGATTAAAATTACTCCAGTTACTTGGAGGCCCTTAAGTGGGTTAGCACTTTAAATTATTTAAAAAAAAAAGAGTATGCTTTAGATCACACTACTAAAGTAAAACTTCACTAACTTATAAAAGAACATTTAACATTGGGGTGACATTAACATTGACATTCCAGACAATATGGTTTGTTGCTTTTTGCACAGTAGTACACACTCATGCATTTTTTTTTCTTTTTGGGCAAAAGTTGCACTTCGTTTTCCTTTTTTAATGACATTGATCACCGTTCGCATCGATTACCGTTCGCATGTCATTTTTCACAAAAATAACCACTTTTCGTAAAGCATTCACCAGTTTACCCCCAAGTGTCGATCGTGCGTAAAGAAGTTTTACTTCAAAAAATATAATTTCAACGTTCTTCATTGAGCAAATGAAGCTTATTTTACGTGAAGGGAAGACAAAAAAAATTATGAGAGGTGGTGCATTATTTTGAAATATAAACAACTTCCACCAAGAAAAGATACTGTTGACGATTTTTCTACAGAAGCGATAGGTATCTACGTTGAAATTCATTAATTTTGCAGCTAAAGAGGGTTCTAAAATTACAGGTGGCGTTGAAGGAGTGGGAAATTTTCGGCAGCAGCACATATTATTTACGGACACCTCCATAAAACTTGGAACTTTTCGATGGAAAAAATATAATTCACTGGAAAAAAATACAATACAGTTTTCTGGAACCGTGTAATACGGACTTCGCTGTTGCCCGAATATCGTACACAGCGAAGTAAGTCTTGCAAGCGGTCTTTAAAAAAAAGGTCCAGTTAACGCCAGCAACCGCAAGATATGCTCTTGTAACCTAGCCGGCCCTTTTTATAAATTATTCTATCTACCCGGGTGTTGATTTAATTTACTGAATCCAACAAACCTTTTGTATTCCGTCTCTTTCGAACTCGTGAGTTTTACCGTTAAATTTATGAAACGCACCCGTTTCGCAAATATGTTTCGGTTGGGTAAAATAAAATTTTGTATGAACGCGCGCGGGATTGTAGCAAATGTATTTTTTACGTGTTAATTTTGTAATAAAATTGTCCTTTTTTCAGCCGCATTTTAACATTATAAAAGTATAGGTATGCAAAACTATTTAAGCAGATTACTATATCTTATGTACGTTCGCAAACCAATCATTCATCCCAATATTAAAAAGCATAACATGTTAAAAGCGTTTTATTCGACAATATTGAAAATAACGCCATCTATCGGTGTGAAGTTTCTAAATATATTTTGAGAATACCCTTAAACTAAAATTAAAATTCTGAAACATACGTTTACCAGATAATGTATTGATTTATTTTACTGCATGATTATATGATTTGAAATGGGTGTTGTATAAGAAATGTACTTTTTTGAAAATTGAACAAATCTGCGAACGACCTATGGTATAACCTTATTATTCTAAAAATATTTTTTTTTTTCTCAAAATCTAAAACATAAGTTTACTAGATAAAATAACAATCTTTTGAAATCCATTTATAGTTTTTTGTGGAAAAGAGTCAATACGTCTAACCACTGATTTAAAAATGACATATTTCTGGTTTCTCTGGTTGTACACTCTTAATGACTTTACATAATATTTCATCTTTTTCAGAATGACTTTCAACTTCTGAGAATGGAATTAAAGGTGTAGACATGTATACAAAATTACATTCCTCGGTATTGAATTGTTGTTTACTTGGTAAACGTGACATTACATCCGCTTGAGGAATTTTCAATCCTTTTATATATTCCAATTTAAAATTGTACGCAGACAATATTATAGACCATCTTATAAGACGCGATGCTGCTAAAACGGGGACTTTTTTGTTTTCAGCAAATAAAGACAACAATGGAGCATGATCAGTATATATCGTAAAATGTCGACCAATTAAATACTTGTGAAATTTCTTTATTCCAAAAATAATTGCAAGTGCTTCCTTGTGCAATTGACTATAACTTCTTTGAGCTGAATTTAATGTTGCAGACTCAAAAGCTATAGGAAATTCTTGATTCTTTACGACATGACTTAAGACACAACCGACACCGTATGCACTGGAATCGACTGTTAGACACAATGGTTTTGACGGATCAAATAAAACTAACATAGTTTTATCTGACAAAAGAGACTTACTATTTACAAATGCCTTTTCGCATTCATCAGACCAACACCATTTTACATTTTTTCTTAATAAATTATGAAGTGGTTCTAGCACTGTAGGACACATAGGAATAAAATTCCTGTAAAAATTCAACATTGACAAATATGACTTTAGTTGAGTAACATTTTCTGGACACCCAGTAGACTTAATTTTCTCAACTTTCGACAAAGACGGACTTTTGCCTTGACCTGACAAAGTGAAACCTAAAAATTCAAAAGAATTCACAAAAAATTCACTTTTTGACACATTAATTTTTATATTAAACTCATTTAATTTTGACAAAACTTTATCCAAAGTATCAGAACACTCCTTTTCGTCTTTACCACCTACACAAATATCATCAATGTATACAGCACAGTTCTTTATGCCACCCAAAACTGTATCAATTACCATTTGAAATACGGCAGGAGCCGATGATAATCCGTAAGGTAAACGATTATAGACATATTTATTTTTATTTTTTTATTTATTTAATTATTTTCATATTACATTAGGTTATAATAATGACGTATTGCCCATCTCACTAGGTGTGAAACACCTGTGTTGAGATGGCAATTTACAGAGTGGTTATAATCTATGATTTTGTTTTATTAATATTATGAACATGACAGGTTGATATAAAATCTTTTTTTCTAAGTAATATACAATTCAAGTATGTTATATGAACATTGCAGTAGGTACATGGTTACATATTTACACACAGTAGGCATAAAGGTAAGAATGATAGATATGTTTATTTGAGGTGATCAATGATTCTACTTTTAAATGCACTTTTGCTTTGAGTGTTTCTTATTTCAGTAGGTAGAGAATTGAATAGCTTTGTTGCATTATATTTAAAAGTTCTTTGTCCATAAGAGGTTTGACAAACTGGGATGTTAAAAGATTTTACATTTGACTCTCTTAGGGCTCTAGTGTTTATTCGTTCCTCAAACATGTGTGTATTTTTAAATTGATGAAGCAAAATATTTTTTGAATACAGTTTTTGTAGGTTAGGAACATTTAGTGTCTTAAAAATAAAATCAGTGCTCGTTCTCAACGGGACTTTTAGAATAACCTTCAAAATTAGTTTTTGAATCTTTACTAAAGGCTCCAGGCAAGTATTTGTGGCACTTCCCCAGCTAATAATACCATATTCAAGTGATGATTGTATGAGAGCACAGTAAACTTGTTTCAGTTGTTTTATATTTAATATATCTCTAACATTTTTAAAGAAATAGACGAATTTCCTCAGTTTTGTCGTTAAGTTTGTAACATGTGCGTTCCATTTAAGAAGATCATCTATTTGAATACCAAGATATTTAATACTGTCAACTCTACTTATAGAAGGACAGGTACATGGAGTTAATGAGGGGTTACAGCTGTGAAGTTTAAGGCTTTTTTGTGAAGGCAAGAGCTTATTTGATATTCGAAATGTTAGAAATTTGGTTTTGTCTGTATTCAGGGTTAATATGTGAGCATTAAGCCAATTTTTAACAATACGAAAGCCATTTTCTGCCATTTTAAAGACTTCATCCCAAGATTTGGCATAAAATAGCAAAACCGTATCATCGGCAAAAGTTGTGATTTGTCCACAAATTTGTAAGTTACATAGATCATTAATATATACTAAGAATAATAAGGGTCCTAGGATGCTACCTTGTGGAACTCCACAAACTGTTTTTTGGGAACTACTACAGGTACTGCTTATTTTAACACATTGCGTTCGATCAGTTAGATAACTATGAAGTAATTGAAGAACTGTATCTGATATTCCTACCCTCTTAAGTTTATCTAAAAGTATTTTGTGGTTCACAGTATCAAACGCCTTTGCAAGATCAAGGAAAATTGCTATACATTTATTTCCTTTGTCAACATTACTTGTTATGAAGTTTGTAACGTTAGCGATGGCGTCTGAGGTTGATAAGTTTTGGCGGAAACCAAACTGATTTGCTGATAATATTTTACTAGAGTCAAGGTAAGTAGTTAATTGATTTCTCAGTATTCCTTCAACAATTTTGGAGAGTGCACTTAGAACACAAATTGGTCTGTAATTGGTAATTTCAGATTTGTTCCCACCTTTAAAAATTGGAGAGATAATACCTTGTTTTAATACATTTGGGAAGCAACCTAGAGTGAAGCTCTTATTAATTAGGAATTTGAGGGGAACGGCTATATGAGATTTCAGTGATTTTAGTAGTTTACTTGGTATTTTGTCATGTCCAGGTGAAGTCCTCTCTTTCAGTGAGTCGATTTCTTTGATGATATCCTCCATCGATACATCTTTTAGAGTAAATTTTGCGTAAGTTTCTTCTCGGAAATTATCATCTGGTGGTGGAGTTTTAGTATTGCAGTTGATGTTTTCTTTTATTTTACTGGCCAAATTTGATCCAACGTTTGTAAAAAAAGTATTTGCATGATCGGCTATAGTCTTCGGGTCCAAGTTAAAATTCACATTCTGACCATCTGGCGCTTTTTTACGCTCTTGTTTGATTTCAGGTGGAGGTTTTCTGTGGTACTCACTTTTGTAAATCAAACGCTTGTTTTGTGTTTATTTGTCTGGTCATAATTTATTATTCTTTTATTTACATAATCCTGTTTTTTTATAAGATTTATATTGTGATCTGCTTGTTGGAACACATTTTTTACGTAAGAATGGAAGCTACCTTCCTTTGTTCTTCTATAGAACTATTTGAATAATGGAACAAAAAAGAAAATAATAAAATTAGGTAGGTACTTGCCTAGAAGTAATTGCCCATAGAACAAGTACCTACTCAATAAGCATCAATTTTAACCATAGCTCCCCGACAAAAAGGGCTGAAATTAAATGAAAGTTCTTTTTAGAACCCTATAATAGTTAAAATTGATTATTATTATTTGTGAGGATATTTTTTTTTAAATTAGAAAGAATAACTTATTTTTATAAAATAAAAAGAGAGTTGAAACTAGCTAATACACATATCGTAATCCATTGATTGTTGTAGTTAGTTTAGAAACAATAAAATAATAAATTGAAGTAAATCATTAGAAGATATGCATAAGAAAAAAAATAACACTAAATTATAAAATGTTCATCTTCTTGATCCTCGATCGATAGCCTCTGCAGTTCTTGTATTCAAGAAAGATGGCTTCTTTTTGATCCTTGGCCTTAGTAGAGATGACTTATTTTTTATACTGCTCTTCTTAGATGTTAGTAGTTTATTTTGATCCAGTTCTTCTAAGATGTGATAGCATCGTCTATTGGTAGAAGACACAATTTGGTAATGGGCCTTTTCATAGACCCTTGCTGCGTCTTCAAGGTGACTATACGGGTTATCCCATCTTGTCCAGGGTGAGTGGCGATGACACGTCCCATCCTCCATAAATTTGGTGGTGCGTTGTCGTCTTTGATGATAACTAAGTCCCCAGTCTTTAGTTGTCGCCGGTTCCCATCCGTCCATTTAGTCCTTTGCTGCAGCTCTCCCAGATATTCAATTCTCCATCTTGACCAGAAGCTCTGTCTTAGCTGGCTTAGTTTTTGGAAATTATTAAGCCTGTTTATGGGAATCTGTTGTAGGTCAGGTTCAGCTACAGCTGACAGGTTATCACCAATAAGAAAGTGACCTGGAGTAAGTGCGAAGAGGTCGAGGGGATCGTTGGATAGTGGAATTAAAGGCCTAGAATTTATGCAGGACTCTATTTGGTATAATAACGTACACATCTCTTCATATGTTAATGAAGAGACGTTTGCCACTCTTTTTACGTGATATTTCACACTTTTTATGTTAGATTCCCAAAGACCTCCATGATGAGGACCTTTAGGTGGGATAAAAACCCATTGAATAGACATATTAGTTAAGTAATTAGCTATTTCCTTTTCAGAGACATATAAATTATAAATATTTTTCAATTCATTATTCGCTCCAACAAATGTAGTAGCATTATCAGAATACAATTTACTAGGTTTTCCACGTCTGGAAATGAAACGCTTTAAACAATTAAGAAATGCATCTGTAGTCAGAGCGGTGACCAGTTCTAAATGAACTGCCTTAGTAGAGAAGCATATAAATAAACAAATATAAGACTTGACTGAATTGGATCTCCTACTAATTCCAGACTTTATTAAGATTGGCCCTGCGTAATCCAGTCCTGTAACAGAGAACGGTCTACATGGTGACACTCTATCCTCTGGAAGGTCAGACATTATTTGATGACTTGTTTTTGGACTGCATTTGAAGCACACAATGCAATTTTTAAGTATTTTTTTAATAGCATTTTTTGCCATTATAGGCCAATATTTTAGTCTAATAAGTGCTAGTAACGTTTGAGTACCTACATGCAAATTTGTGTAATGAAAATGTTTAATGATTAACTTTGTTAGAGGGTGATCGTGAGGTAGTAATATCGGATGTTTTTGTGCTTCATGTATTAGTTTTCCTCTGGACAATCTCCCACCTACATGCAATAAATCCATATGTATAAATGGGTTTAATGATTTGAGATGACTGGTTTTATCTAAGTTTTTTCCCGCCTTTAATGTTTTAATTTCTTTTGAAAATGAATAAGATTGAGTGACTGTTATTAATGATTGTAACGACTTGTTTAATTCTATTATTGAAAGTTGTCCGCTAAATGTATGTTTTTTTCTTGTATTATTAATGAAACGTAGGATATAAGCAGTTACTCTTTGTAAACGCGTGAGAGAAGAAAAACGATAAAACAATTCCCAATCTTTATTCATACTGACGGTTAAATTTATTTTGTTTTTTAATTCCGGTGGATCGATGCAAATTTCCTTATAGTTCGGCCAAGTTACTTCATCTTGAGTTAACCAATTAGGACCTCTCCACCAGATTTCTGAAGAAAATAGACTTTTAGCACTGGTTCCTCTTGATAAAATATCCGCAGCATTATCTTCGGAGTTGACATGCTTCCATTGACTGGTTTCGCTTCTTTCCTGTATTTCTGCAACTCTGTTTGCAACAAATGTATTCCATCGCGCTGGTTGATTTCCTATCCAGCATAGAGTTATAGTGGAATCACACCAATAAAATGTTTTATCCAAAGGTATACCTAGGGATTCCTTTACTTTTTCAACAACTTTTGTTAACAGAACAGCACCACATAATTCCAATTTAGGCAAAGAAATCGTTTTTAATGGAGCTACTCTTGATTTAGCTGTGATTAATTGAGAATGCCGTTTTCCTGATTGGTCTGTGGATAGCATATATACGCAAGCAGCGTATGCTTTTTGAGATGCGTCACAAAATCCGTGCAATTGTATATTTACGGTTTGATTACATATAATTTTTCTAGGTATTTGAAAAGAATTTACACCTTTTAAATCTTCTAAATATTTTTTCCAAAGCTTCAGAATTTCTATAGGTATTTCTTCATCCCAAGATATCTTTTCTTGCCATAATTTCTGCATAATAAGTTTAGCATTCACGGTTACTGGTCCAAGCAAACCTAATGGATCGAAAATACTAGCAATCAGTGACAAAATATTCCGTTTATTATAAATAGGATGTGACGGTAGTTCCACGTGATATAAAAAACTATCTTTTTCGCAATTCCAAGCTAAGCCTAGAATTTTCTCTCCTTCTGGTTTGTCCAAAATTACCATATCAGTGGCCTGATCGGCCTCCGATGACAAATCAGAAGAATTAGACCGCCATTTTCTTAAGTTCATACCGGCCGAATTCATTATGGAGATTAACTGTTCTTTTAACAAATTACAGGATTCCACATTGTCTGCACCTGTAATTAGATCATCTATGTAAAAATCTCTCTCTAAAATGAGACTAGTTTCAGGATATAACTGAGCGTTTTCCATACTCAGCTGCTTCAAGCAACGCGTGGCTAAGAAAGATGACGGTCCCATACCATAAGTTATCGTATTTAACTTGAAATGGCCCATTTCCTCTTCTGGAGATGCTCGCCAAAGTATTTTTTGGAAGACGCGGTCCTCCTCTCTAATGTTGACCTGCCTGTACATTTTCTCTATGTCAGCCGTCAATGCCACTTGATATTTTCTAAAATTCAACAAATGGGTATATAAATCATTTTGTATTATTGGACCAACCATTAACGCGTCGTTTATTGATATCCCGCTGGAGGTTTTTGCGGAGCCGTCGAACACCACTCTTAGTTTGGTAGTGCTGCTGGTTTCCTTCTTGATTGCATGATGAGGTAAATAGTAAGATTTTTCTTCATTTGAAACTGGTTCAAATTTTGTCATATGACCTAAGTTTTCATATTCTTCCATGAATTTAATGTATTGAAGTTTCAAATCCATATTAGAAGATAATTTCTTTTCCAAGTTTAAAAATCTTTTTTCTGCCATAGGCAAGGAAGTACCTATTTGATCTATACAAGGTCGGAATGGTAAGCTTACTTCGAAACGCCCATTTTCATCCCTTTTTTGGGTTGACTTGAAGCTCTCTTCACATGCCTTTTCTTCATAATTTTGGTGCTTGATGGACACCAATTCCTCTTGTTTCCAAAATCTTTCAATTTGATTGTGAATCATATTTAAAGATAAGTAACACGAGGATGATTCTTGCTCTTTTTTTGTAGTGCACATTCTAATTGGCCCGGATAATATCCATCCAAGTTCAGTGCGTTGCAGCGTAGGTCCAGTTGTTCCTAATCTCAATTGATCAGTGGTCAGCATTTCCCAAAATAGTTCGGAGCCGAGTAATATATCCACATGACCGGAAGTGGAAAATTCAGGATCGGCCAATTTCAATCCTGGTGGTATGTTTGCCTCCCTTTTTGAAAAAGAGGTCTGCGGTAACTTGCTGGTGATTTCTTGTAATACCAAGCAAGTAACAAGTTTTTTGTAATTAGAGTTTATTGATGACAATTCAAACGAGAGGCTCTTCTTTACATTTGTTATATTATTATGTAACCCAGAGACCGGCATATTTAATGACTTGTACTTTATGTTTAATTTTTTAGCAAATCGTTCAGTTATGAAATTCACCTGAGAACCATTATCCAACAATACTCTCGCTGAATGAATAATTCCATTACTGTCCTTAACGTTCACCATTGCCGTTGATAACAAAATTGTTTTTTCTGCTTCTCCAAAAGTGGAATGGTTTGAGACTGGTACTTGATCTATGCCATTCTCAGTGTTTTGATCCTCTTTAGGGAAAATATGGAGTAATGTGTTGTGTCCTGCTTTATCGCAAGTTCTACAATTATTCTTACTCCTGCATTCTTTAGTTGAATGACCTACATTTAAACACTTGATGCAAGCTTGTAATTGCTTGATTTTCTCAAACCGTTCATGTTGGTTTAGTTTCAAAAACTGTTTACAGAAATAAATCTTATGATTTTCCTTACAAACAATGCATTTCAACCTTTGCGACAATAATGAAACTGAAGATTCCTTTTTGTAACTTGACGGTTTATGATGCGCGAATATTGGTTTGGCTGTGGAACATGTTGCTTCCGATGCTTCCAAGACTATCGCTCGATCTGTTAAACATTTTAAAAATTCTTGCAATGTCGGTATTTTTTCTTTAGTTGGATATTGTTCCCAATAGATCCGGGTATTGGAATCTAATTTGTTGGCCAAAATATAAATTATTATTACATCCCAATACTCCGTGGGTAGACCTATGTTTTTCAATGAATTAAAATGTAATTGTGTTTGATCTAATAAACTTCTCAAGGCGACGTGACTTTCTTGTTTTAATTCCTTGAGCTTAAACAATGAATTTAAATGTTGATTAGCTATTACACGCTTATTTTCAAATCTATTTGATAAAACCTGCCAAGCTATTTCGAAATTGTCTTGGGTAATTTCAAGTGCGTTTAATATTTGTGATGCCTTTCCTTTTAAACAATCACGCAAATAGTAATGTTTCTGAAAATTATTTAATGATTTATTATTACCCACTATCGTGACGAAAGCATCCTTAAAAGATAACCATTTCGAATAATCACCACTAAATTCTGGGAGCGAAAACGTAGGTAATTGGATCTTAATATTGTTAGTATCATCAATTTTTTCAATGCTTTTTATGGATTTTTTTGCTAACGTCACTACTTGATAATATTGCAATTCAAAACACTCAAGTGGGCTATCCTCTTCATCTGAGTTACTATCAAACTCTTCGATCTGAGATTGTATATTCTTAAAGCGATTTAACAGTGTGTTTACCTCCTCCAATCTTGTTTCCGTTTCTATTACATCAACTGAATCACTTAATAGGTAATTCTTAAATCGTGTTAATTGTGCCTTCAATTCACCGCGCTTCTTCACCAGTGATTTTAATGTTTGTGGCATAATGCAGAATTTTTTACACAAACATACACATTAAATTATTTAAAAATAAACTTTTGTTTGTTCCACCTTTGCGGGAGCGAATAATAAATAGATTACAATAAAATAAATTATATTATTTAATAATCAGTGGTAATCATAGAGTAAATTATTTGGAATCTACCTACTGGTTAAATTATATTAGGTTGACAATATTTTATCTTGTTGATTATAATATCACACAAAAAGAGTGGCTCTTGGTGGCGAATTCTTCGCGTGATTTTACAAGTTATATTATAATGCCTTAATACCTTAGGAATATGTAATGATGAATAAGAATGATGTAGACCGGACTTCTGGCTGAATGAGCTGGTTTTCATCCGGCTCGAAGGACCATATGGCGCTTTTTACGCTCTTGTTTGATTTCAGGTGGAGGTTTTCTGTGGTACTCACTTTTGTAAATCAAACGCTTGTTTTGTGTTTGTTTGTCTGGTCATAATTTATTATTCTTTTATTTACATAATCCTGATTTTTTATAAGATTTATATTGTGATCTGCTTGTTGGAACACATTTTTTATACGTAAGAATGGAAGCTACCTTCCTTTGTTCTTCTATAGAACTATTTGAATAATGGAACAAAAAAGAAAATAATAAAATTAGGTAGGTACTTGCCTAGAAGTAATTGCCCATAGAACAAGTACCTACTCAATAAGCATCAATTTTAACCACCATCAATTGTAAGTTCCTCAATTTGATCTCTGAATTGCCTTGCATGTGTTATCTCTTTAAGAATTTGCCAAATCTTTCTGGAGTCATTATTACATTCAATAATTTTTCTTGAATAGTATTTATTCTTTACGTGTTTAATTAGTTTTGTACACATATTTCTGTATTTTTTGTAAAATGTAGTAAGTAAGTAATTATTTGGATCTTTCCTTATTTGTTTGTGAATATTATCTCTTTTCCTGATGCATTTTAATAATCCAGGTGTAATCCAAGGTTAAGTGATTGAATTTTTTTTACTTGGTACCTCTTTCTGTTTGGTGTGTAGTTTTATTTGTTTTTGAATAAAATTGGTAAAATAATTCAATGCATTATCATTATCAGTAATTGAGTACAAATTTTCCCATTTTTCGTTTTTTATGTTGAAAATAATTGTATCCCAGTCGATTTTATTTTTCACAATAGATATATTTACGGAATCATCTTTACTTTTATTTTCATTTCCAACTTCCAATATTGTAGAGTAGTGGTCTGTTACTGTGGATTCATATATTATTGTGTTGATAGGTTTTTTCGTTTTGCCTATTATATGGTCAATACAAGAAAGAGTTTCTTCAGTGACTCTAGTAGGTTTGTTGATGATATAAACCATAACATGTATTAATTGTAAGTAATTCTTTACTAGAATCTGACACAGACAACTGTAAATATGCGTTTGTTAAATCTAATTTACAGAATACTTGACAACCTGAAAATTTATTAAAAATATCCTCTGGACGTGGAATAGGATATTGATCAATTGTGGATTGACTGTAGATTTCAAATCTGCACATAAACGTAATTTTCCATTTTGTTTAGGTACACAAACTATTGGGGAAGACCAATTACTATATTTTACTTTTAAAATAATGCCTTCGCTTTCAAGACGTCTTAGCTCTTGGCAAACTTCAGCACGAAGTGCGTAAGGAACTTCATATGCTTTGTGGAAAACAGGAGTAGCATTATTTTTTAAACTTAAATTCACAGAAAATTCTTTAATTGGTAAATCGTTGTTAGTAATCGAAAAAGAATTTAAATATTTTTGTGACAATTTTTTGATAATATTTGATTTATTTTTCTCGCTGACAGACACTGAATTTACAGTATTATTATTCATATTTGACACTAAAGAACTTATGAAAGTATTTTCCCAAGATGGATTAAACACTTTTAACCAATTTATACCCAGAATAGCATCAGACGATAGATTTTTTATAACCAATATTGGTAAATCTATTATAACATTAGAATCAACAACATTTACTTTTGCCATAAAAAATCCAAAACACAATAAATTTTGACTATTTGCTGTAAACAAATTACCGTAGAATTGCTTTAACTGACAAGTTTTGAATAATTTTATGTACATTTTATGACTTATTAATGTCGATGAACTTCCTGTGTCAATCATGAAAGAAATTTGGATACCATTTACAATTAAATTAATTTCCGCTGTATCAGACACTGACATATTTAATACATTTATATTATTGACACATGTTACGTGATTGATGATTGATTTTGCACTTGGACAAAATTTCGACGTATGACCGTAAATATTACATTTGTAACATTTCCACTTTTTTGACGGACATAACTCCGGTTGGTGAGTTATAAAACACCTCTCGCATCTTCTGGACCCTTGACGTGATGGAGATGACGGATGACTTGATGACCTTGAACTCCTTTGACCCAGATGAATTCGCCTACTCGGACTATGCTGACGTGAAGGGCGATCCTTTGAGACATGACATGTTTTTTTACGTGACATTTTTGACTTGACTTCACAAATTTCCGATGTATAATTTTCTTTGTGTAAAATTTGCTCTGAGCTGTGACTTACTGTCTCAATGTTCTTGACAATTAATTTTGCTTTTTCAAAAGTTAACGTTTCGTCTTCAGATAGTAATCTTCTAGTCATTGCATCGTTTTTTAAACCACACACCAATTTGTCTCTCAGAGCTTCGTCTAGAAAAGCACCAAAATTGCATGATATTGACAGACTTTTTATATCCGTAATATAATCATCGATTCCTTCGTTAGAATGTTGTTTCCGGTTATAAAATTTATATCTTTGGGCAATTATACACTTTTTTTCTTCATATTTACTCTTCAGTGTTGTTACCATATCGTTGAAGGTTAAATCTTATAGATTTTTCGGATGCACTGTCTCTTTTAAAATTTTAAATTTTTCTGCACCGATCAACATACATAAGTAACCATTTTTTTCTTTCTCTGCGATATTAATAATCTTCAGATTAATTTGAATGCGTTCCAAAAACATATTGAAACTTTCGCAATCCGGTTCGAAATGAGGCACTGGCAAATTACTATTCGACATATTGAAAAAAATGTTTTTTTCCGCGGCGAATCACTGTTAATTACTGACAATATTATTAACACACGTTTTAATATGTTTTACTGATTTTCTCGTCGCCAATTATAATGTCTGAGGTTTGTAATTAAATACAAAAAGCCGATTCATATATGAGACGTTTATTGACACTGTTAACAAGTTCAAGGTTATCTATCAAGTCAAGTGACAGACCTGCCAACTATCAGAATGTGACAGCTGATGCATACTATTACCAACATAACACAAACCACTTACGAAACCTGCCGCGGTGCCCCTCACCGCTGTCGCGTGTCAATATTATTGTACAAATTTATAATATTAATAGTCCTTTTAAAATTGCCTAATAGTCCATAGTAGTTGGACCGCCATCGCATGCCCATATTATTATACAAATTTATAAAAATAATAATTTTTTTAAGATAATCTAATAGTCCATAGTAGTTGGAAGTTCGAAAAACTACCGCACCGTCGCCGTAAGAGCTGCGTTCGTCCGGAAAACGACGGAAATTTCCGAGCCTCGTCCGTTTCATATCGGTTTCGCTTGCCCTGCTGCATCGATTACGTCGAATGCAAGATCAAAACTAACCAAAAGCTTTAGTGTAGATCATCCCATTCATGACTTCTATGGTCTGCCGACCAGCAGCCAGGCAGTTTTTTGTGTACGATTTTTTAAAGTTCTAATTCATTTTTTAATTTAAAAAATATATTTTCAATATCTTTATTATTATTTTTATTTCAATACGGTTTTAAAAACTTAGAGAGCCAGATTTTAAATAAAATAAGTGGTAATGAAAAAAAAAATAATTTGAGTCTTCCAAGTGTACCCATCGGACGGGAGAGCCTTTCGTCGCGAAACAGCTTACTGGAAACTGGCCGCGGAGCCCTTCGCTGCCATCGCATGCCCATATCATTATACAAATTTATAATAATTATAGTCTTTTTAAGATTACCTAATAGTCCATAATGGTTGGAAGTTTAAATAACCACTGCACCGTCACCGTAAGTGCTGCGTTCGTCCGGAAAACGACGGAAATTTCCGGGCCCCGTCCGTTTCATATCGGTTTCGCTTGGCCTGCTACATCGATTACACGAGTATAAGATAACTAACGAAAAACTGTAGTCTAGATCATCTCCTTCATGACTTCTTTGGTCTGCTAGACAGCAGACTGGTAGTTTTTTATGTACGATTTTTATTTATTTTTATTTTTTTTTGTTATTATTTTCAATATCTTTATTATTATTTTTATTTTAATATGGTTTTAAAAACTTAGAACGCCAGATTTAAAAAAAAAAAGTGGTAATGATAAAAAAATACATTTTGAGTGTTCCGAGTGTACCCATCGGACGGGAGCGCCTTTCGACGCGAAGCAACTTACTGGAAACTGGCCGCGGAGCCCTTCACCGCTATCGCATGTCCATATTACTATACAAAATTATAATAATAATAGTCTTTTCAAAATTACCTAATAGAACATAGTGGTTGGAAGTTCGAACAACTACCACACCGTCGCCGTAAGTGCTGCGTTCGTCCCGATAACGACGGAAATTTCCTGGCCCTGTCCGTTTCATATCGGTTTCGCTTGCCATGCTACATCGATTACTCGAGTACAAGATCAAAACTAACGGAAAACTGTAGTCTATATCATCCCATTCATGACTTCTTTGGTCTGCCGACCAGCAGCCTGGCAGTTTTTTGTGTAAAATTTTTTGAAGTTATATATATTTTTTTAATTTAAAAAAAAATATTTTCAATATCTTTATTACTTTTTTTATTTCAATATGGTTTTGAATACTTAGTATGCCAGATTTTAAATAAAATAAGTGGCAATGATAAAAAAATTAATTTTGAATGTTCCGAGTGTACCCATCGGACGGGAGCGCCTTTCGACGCGAAGCAACTTACTGGAAACTGGCCGCGGAGCTTTTCACCGCCATCGCATGCCCATATTATTATAAAAATTTATAATAATAATAGTCTTTTTAAAATTACCTAATAGAACATAGTGGTTGGAAGTTCGAACAACCATCACACCGTCGCCGTAAGAGCTGTGTTCGTCTGAAAAACGACGAAAATTTCAAAACCCAGTGCGTTTCACATCGGTTTCGCTTGCCCTGCTGCATCGATTACACTCGGAACACTCAAAATTTATTTTTTTATCATAACCACTTATTTTATTTAAAATTTGGCATTCTAAGTTTTTAAAACCATATTGAAATAAAAATAATAATAAAGATATTGAAAAAATTTATTTAAGAATAAAAAAAAAAATTAAAACTTTAAAAAGTCGTACACAAAAAACTGCCTGGCTGCTGGTGGCAGACCAAAGAAGTCATGAATGAGATAATCTAGACTACAGTTTTTCATTAGTTTCGATCTTGTATTCGATGTAATCGGTGCAGCAGGGCAAGCGAAACCGATATGAAACGAACGGGGTTTCAGAAATTTCCGTCGTTTTACGGACGAACGCAGCTCTTACAGCGATGGTGCGTTAGTTTTTCGAACTTCCAACTACTATGGACTATTAGGCAATTTTAAAAGGACTATTGATATTATAAATTTGTACAATAATATTGACACGCGACAGCGGTGAGGGGCACCGCGGCAGGTTTCGTAAGTGGTTTGGCGTCGAACGGCTCACCTGACGGATGGGTATACTCGGAACTCTCAAATTATTTTTTTTTATCATTATCGTTCATATTTTTAAAATATGGCATTCAAAGTTTTTTAAAATATAATGAAATAAAAATAATAATAAAGATAAACGAAAAATTGAAAAAAAAAAAAAAAACTTTAAATAATCGTACACAAAAATTTGCCAGGCTGCTGGGCAGACCAAGAAATTCTTAAACGGAATGATCTGGACTATAGTTATTCATTAGTGTACTCGATGACGTAAAAATTACTATTTTTTACCCCACTTTGACGCCGGCTGCCTGCGAACTTGCCAGGCTGCCGGTTGGCAGCCCTGCTTTTTTCTCATTTTCTAATCGACCTTTATCATATGACACCATTCCCGTTCGTGTACTCGATGACGTAATTTTTTCGAAAAAAATCGCTGACTATTTCCATGGCAGCGCGGCTCCTGCCAAGAGGCGCACCGGCAGACCAGCTTTTTTAAGGTTTTCTAAGTGTCCATTATCACTAAAAAGTAGTTTCATCCGTGTACTCGATGACGTAGGGTTTACCTATGTCGTCTCCTGGTCTATATGGAACTAGTTAAAGAATATGTTTATTTAGGTTTTATAATTGATTGCTTTTTCAAGTGGGATATACAAATAAACAAAGTTTGTGCACGACTAAGATCAATTGTAAGCAGATTGTATAAACTAAAAAAATTTGTTCCTATCTGCACACTTCGAATAATTTATTTATCTCTAGCTGAATCTGTTATAAGGTATGGAATAACAGCTTGGGGATTTTCCTGTAAAACAAATATAGACCATGTACAATCAGTGCAAAATTCATTGGTTAAATTATTAGCTGAAAAAAATTTATACAAAGAAAGGCATAATATTCCATACTTTTATCAGAGTCTCAAAGTTCTTTCAGTCAGAGCAATTCTGTGGTACAAAATTATATTTCAGCACATAAATAATCCTTTATATATTAACAGGCTGGAACACAACCATAATACTCGTTTTAACTTTAATAAAGGGCTAATTGTACCTAAGCATACAAATAAATATGGACAAAGAACGTTAAATTACATGATTCCCAGTTGTTTAAATATGTTACCTGCTGAAATTAAAAACTATGCCCAAAACAAACAATTGATGAATTTACTGAAGACTTGGCTTACGGAAAGAATTGATTTGTATTAGCTCACAATGACATATTATTCTAAAGACTTTAAAAATGTTATTTATGTTTTAAAAAAATTATTTTTATCTATATTTCTGTAAAAAATTAAATTTTATTTTATATAATTGTAAAAATGTAACTATTAAATCACTATAATAAGATCTTTAACGTAAAGAACCCGTTAGACAAACTGCTAAAAAGTAGTTTATCGGGACTTTTTGTCTTGTATTTGTAAAGTGTATAAAATAAATAAATGAAAAAAAATGATACCATCAACAAAAATCATAAATACCTGAAGTCAACAATTCAAAGGAGGAGCCCAAGTTTTCATCTGGATCAGAAGTAATTTTTATTCCAACAATAGATTTTTGTTCGGAATTATCTGCAATGGCAATGGCAATGCTCACGTCTGGTTTCTGAAGAGTTATTACTTGACTTTGATTCTTTGGCAGAATCACTTTAGTAACTAAGGTTTCCAAATTTTTTAGGATTCCCGAAGGAATTGTATCATTTTCTCCTAATTTTAGAATACTGTCCACCATGGTTGCAGCATTTTCCAGTCTAGTGGTGCTGACAGGAAGGTCCATCATAGCAGCCATAGTATGCATCACATCTTGGATCTGCTCAGTGGGATTCTGTAGAAAAAAACTAATCGTCAAATCTTTGAGAGAAAGTAATACAGAAAATTGTTGTTCTAACAAAATTATTTAGAAAACAATCAAACCTGTAGGTAAATCATAACCTTCGCGGCGAACTTGAAAGAATATCTGAAGAGCATTTCTCAAAATCACATTTGATAACTAACACTAATCAACGCCAACAAAATAGCGACCACCTTCCAAGAAACTATGGAGTTCCGCGGGGATCTATACTAGGACCACTAATACTGTTCGAAATTTACATCAATGATATTATATTTAAATGGTGATTTTTTTACATGCAGATGATACAGGAATTTTCTACTGGGGTAAATTTGACAGTTGGCTCCAATGAATGTTAAAAAAACAGGATACAAGATTTTAAGCTCAACCCGTAAAATGATTCCTCCACATGCATCCTCAAAAATTAAAAAAAGAACGATATGCAAATCCTAAAATAGGAAAAATATCTATGGCTGTTCAGTGTTCATTGATAAGCATTTAACATTTAAAGCGGTGCCAAACGCATAGAAAAAAGATGTAGCTTGGCATATTTCAGCATATCGCTCGCCATATATTCCCATCGGGAATGAAAGGTAAGCGATATGCCGAAATACGCCAAGTCACATATTTAATAACTGCGTGTGGCACATCTGTAAAACAGCACGATATGCTTGTATATTATATTATTAATATCTTTATTTGGAAAACAAACAGCTTTACAAAGATACATAAAAAAGAAAGAGTGCTAAAATAAAACGGTAAGCCTAAAAACATGTTTTCGCTGATAATTTTTTTTAGTAGCTTGACAAGAAAAACATAAAGAAAAACTAAGAAAAAAAATAGTTAAGAGAAGTTAAATTAAAACATAAAGAAAAAACTATTTTTTTAAAATTTTTTATTTTTACTTTTAACTTTATGAGTAAAAACTCAAATTATAATATTTAATTAAATGAAGACAATATTAGCGAAACTTAATCAAAATCTGAAGACAGAAAAATCAGAAAAAGATACTGGTTCCACTGGGACTCGAACCCAGATACCCAGGAACCCAAAATGGGTTCCATAGCTCAATCGGTAGAGCAGTTGGCCATGAATGCTAAGGTATCTGGGTTCGAGTCCCAGTGGAACCAATATCTTTTTATGATTTTTCTGTCTTCAGATTTTGATTGAGTTTCGCTAATATTGTCTTCATTTAATTAAAAAAAAAAAATAGTTAGGAGAAGCTAAATACTTAAATATGCAGGATAAGAATATAGAAAAACACAATTAAGGGTAAGCTTATGATCTTGTAGGAGTATAAGGATGATAAGTATGTAATTAGGGAATAAGTAAATATATTGCAAATTAAGAAAAGAAATCTGATTAATAATATAATAAATATAAATATGGATGTTAAGGGGTGTGTTGTGATGCATTACATTTATCTAATAGTGTTGCTTTGAATTTGTTGAAAGTTATATTGAAGATGTCTGTATATATGAGGTGTGTGTTATGATAATGGCAGGCTCGATGTATGAATTCATTTTGTAAGTAGTTGGTATTGGAGCGGCTGTTATAAAAAAGGGATAAGTTTCTGCTATTACGACCAGGAATTCTAATATCTATTTTTTGTAAAAGATACGGGGAAGATAACGTATTATTTATACAAGATATTAAAGATAAAATCGCCCCCTTAGCGTATTTAGCCGGTAATCATATCTGTTATCAAATAAATTAAAAATAGGTTTATATTATAGTCTCGTTCATTCACATCTAAATTACTTGAATAAAATCTGAGGAAACTTATAAGAAGCAAACATTAATTACAAACTAGCAATTTGCCCGTTGCAAAGCAACTAACGGGTTAAAACTAACTTGACTTACTAACAGAAAAAAATAATAATTTCATAGTTAGCGGGTAGGTACCTACTGCTATGCAGGCATGGTAGGCATGCGCACATCAAAACCCAAAGTTTCATCGCAATCGGATGAATGGTTTAGCAACGCTTAGCGGTTAAACATACAACTATATATAAAGCCGCCCGCAGGGCCTAGCAGCAAAAACCTGTCATACGTTAGTATACAGACACCATTGTAGGCATGCACACATCAAATCCCCAAAGTTTCATCGCAATCGGATGAACGGTTTAGCGATGCGTAATTTCATGATGCCAGAGCTCTCTATTGTATACAGAAACCATCGCGGGAATGCACATATCAAATCCCCAAAGTTTCATTGCAATCGGATGAACGGTTTATTCAGAGCTCACTATTGTATGCAGGAACCATCGCGGGCATGCGCACATCAAATTCACAAAGTTTCATCGCAATCGGATGAATGGTTTAGCAACGCATAGCGGACATACATACATACATACATGCAAACATTTTTTGATTTTTATATATATATAGAAGATAGCTGGTACTCGGCATGCGTTGCTATGCTATTTAATAAAGAAATTGTCTCTCCCTGCGTGTCCTTTCCCATTCTTCCCCTTTCGCGTTTCCACTCCTCCTCCCCCACCTTTCCTTCCCCCACTCCACTCCCCCCCGTAAACCCCCTCCCGAGTTCCTCTCCCCCCTCCCGAGTTCCCCTCACCCCTCCCTGTTTCCACTTACCCCCACTCCCGCGTTCCATGTATTCATTCCCGGTTCATTTAGTTTTCAAACAACTCGCGTGCCACCTATTGAAATTTTTTATACAAATTTCTTAACGGCAGAGCTCATCCGTAGTTTTATACAAACCTTGTTCTAATAATAACGTACACAACAAAAAAGAATTTTACAATTTGTCGCAGTCGTTCGAAAGTTATGAGCGTACATACATTTTTATACAAATTTTATAATGCCAGAACTCACCAGTGGTTTTACTGCTTAAAATAAAGCGCTATATGAATTTAATACTTTTAAAAAAATATTCCGTTCAACTTCGAGTAATTTCATTGTAAAATTAGAAAACTAATACGTATGCAATATCGTCGGATGATATCGAGTGTTTATGTGCAGGTAGGTACCTTCTTAGATTCTGAGTACAGGTACTTGCATATACGTAAAAAAAAGAAACATATTTAGGCTGGGTTGTTTCACAAAATTGAAAATTCTTCAATTTTTCAAGTCAATTTTAACGTTTTGTAAAAGTTTTGTTCAAATTCTATTCAAGTTCTGCAATTATTTCAGTTTTATGATGCAACTGGCATGTACTGATAAAATAACAAAACTTGAATAAAAGTTACACAGAACGTGAAAATGATTTAAAAAAAAAAGTTGAATTATTCAGTATCGTTGTATAATAACCTTACCCAAGTATTGCATTTAATTGTGTAGCTACGTATTCAGGTAGGTACCTCCGCATTTTTTTCTAAAAGTCCGGCAATATTTGCTTTTTCATCATATTTGCAACACCACAGAAATAAGTACCTACCCTGTAGGAACAAATTTAAACTAACCAGTAAAAATCTCCACTTCTGAATAATCTATGGCACCCGTTTTCTTCATTTTTTTGCATAATGTTATTATGTTTGTCATCTCCTCCTGAACATTTTTTCATGAGACGGACACGTAATATTGGTGTTAAAAGTTGCCTAATATTGCCGGGTACCGCATTTTTTAAAAACATCCAAGCTGGAATCGTTTTTCCGGCCGCAATGCCGTTTTCCAAAAAACAACAACCCAAACCGCTGAGAGATCCGTTTTATATTTGACGTCTCGGATAACTGACCTTACTCAAGCATTGAAACTAATGGCCAAAATGACATTTTTTTTAAAGTGACACCTGGCGGCAGGAAATACAACTGAGCCGAATTTAGTACTTTTATTTGTTATAAGGTCCCAAGTACCTACACACACACTTTACACGATAACATACATTTAAACACTATACATTATATCTATGGTAAGCAATCCGTTGGTTACGAGGAGGGCAATTTATATACATAATTGTCTTCCAGATGACATTGTATATTATGCAGGAATATTATATACTTTAATGGAATTACTTTAACCAGTGATTTCTAATATTATTTGAAGTAAAAAATGTACATGCAATTTTAGTCTCCGGTGATATTTTTGATTACTTTTGTTTTGTTTTTTTTTTTTAAACAAAAATATTGAAAAAAATTATAGATGTTGGACAGTTTTAAACAATTTAAATATCTAGCCAGTTGGTTTTCCATTTGCCTTAACTCGAGATTTATTTGTGTGCAATTAAAAACCAACCCAAAGCGAATAATAATTAAAAATGTACTTACTAAATTCGCGATGTTTTGTTCACAATTGTCTAAGTTAGAGATTTTCCAAACGGCTCCAAAAATGTAGTCACCTTGACATTTGTACTCTCGGCAGAGTTTTGTTTTTATTATGACATCGTGACCTGCGCATTTTCATGAAATATATAAAATATTAGACTGACATATATTGTACAAAGAATATAAAATATTTAACATCCGTTAATTATTTATTCTACAAACAAAAATAACAATTTCCAAAAGAACGAAAATAGAATATTAATTAATATTGCTCTTTTAACGAATCGCAGTGAAATAAAAAACAGAAAAGACACGGAAAATAAAATAAAAACGGTCGCTATTAGGACTTTTATTTTACCGGGACAATCACTCCCTCATAAAGATTGTCTCTTGCAACGAAATTTCACGCTATTTTCAAATTGCTGAGGGCACAACTTTCAATTTTTTTGGAAAATATCGAATGGTACCGAAGACATAAGCTGTCAAAATGTTGTTATATGCGACCGGTCGAAAAACCTGTGACATTACGGTACATGCATTGCAGAACTGCAGCACTGCCAGTCGAATTACGAATTGTACTGCGTGTGACGCCACGAGACACAATTGCATATTTTTTTACAAATGTTCACGGTGAAAGCTCGTACCTTTATCATTTTTGAAGATATCTTTTGTATCTGAATAAATTTGCAACCTAGGTAGTGTCTCGAATAAATCTATCCGATTTTTATTATACATAATATGGGATTCATTGTTCTGTAACAGTGAATAATTAATTGTTTGAAAAACTTTTTGAAACTTATAAACCATAGATTATTACAAACAAACGGCAGTTTACTATCGGTCCTCGCACATTATTTAATCTCCTTCCAAAATTACTACATATTTAAATGTACTACAATACCTATTAGGTGAAAAGCAATTTTTTGAAATATTTATTATATTTATTGTTTTTTTTCTGTTTTACTTAACTACAATATTGAATACGTGTTAAGTAAAACCATCACCCTAATAATGATTACCACATAAAAATGCATATATAATGAAAAATATATTACCTATTTCAGTCTCCGGGACGAAAAGAATATCCTCGCAGAATAGCAGTTTCCTTGAGAATATGACATCCGCCGTTAGAAAGAAATTTAACAAAATTTGAGCCCCCTCAGTGACGTGCAATAAGATTTTATCATGGAAATCCAATTTCTCCGATATCTTAACATTAGCTAATTTTTTACTGTTGGCTAATATTTTATTTGTGTCCCGATCTTGTGGGCATTTGCCGTTAGGACAAAGTTTTCGTTTCAAATTATCTGAATTTTGACCCTGAACTTCCAGCAAATACCTCAAGAGTTCAATGTCTTTTATCATCATCACGGATGTGTTTGTATATAACTGTTTATTTCTCACAAATACAACCTTTTCTGAATCGATCGAATAATAATCCCTTTTGTTTCTGCAAAGGCAAAAATAGTTTCCATTTTGTTTTGCCGTGACTCCGAACTCTAGGGTATCATTAAATGCTTTGCTTTCCACTCGTTTTCTCTCTGTCATTGTTAGGGATTCGTGGAAACACCAAACTCCGTCCCATAATGCCGAGTTTGAGGTGATATTAAAAATTATCAAATCATTGCTGAAAACAAAAGTAAGACAATTTTATGACAATCTTTTAGTTGTGCTCAATGTTGTTTAAACTACGTCTTATTAACTAATAAACAAGATCGCATTAAAGTTAAAATACACATAATTTTACGAGTTATACGGTGTCCGGAAACCCGTAGTGCAGGCGGAAAACTGGTGAACCTACATCACATAGAGAACACAAATAAACACAAAGATTTTCTATTTAAGCATTTTAAAATTAAAAAAAAAAAAAAAAAAAAAAATTTCGGCTACTTTGGGGTTAAATTTTTTTTACGATAGAGCTACTCTAAAATTATTTATAAGCTACTATTAATCTCTTTTCGTGTCAATAGTTTATTTATTTTCATCTTACTAATTTATTCTTCCACCTGTTATAAAATTTCACTTCTTCTAAGCATTACAATATGGTTAATTAGCGTATTTACTTTGTTTTGTAGTAAGCACGTCATCTTGAAACGGGCGGCGGGCAAAAATGTACCCTACTTGAAAGTAATACGAACGATTTTCGGCAAATCAAGTATACACGCTACTTAACTTAGTACTGGACTAATTCGAACAAGCCTTGTGAGAAAGATTATTAGCAAAGGTGTGTACCTACTTACATTACGAGGCAATGTTCCAAGGAAAGGTAATCCAAAAACACTTTGCACATCACAAAAAATACATTAACATGTCATAATATTCTGCGTTGGAATATTCCATTGTAATACACAATAATTAATCACGTTAAAAGATGAAAATAACACAAAATAATTCATAAACACACTTTGTTTTAAAGTTTAATTCAAAAGGGTTGTTGATAGAAAAATGTCAACCAAATGAACGAAACGCGTGAAGGGAACTAAACTGTTTTGCGTATCCAAACATGTCAACAACATCGAACTACCGGCCATGTTTTAAGGTCTCTCCTCACGATCCGATTTCTAGTTACTCCTGCAGGCAGAACAAAATAAGCTCGGGTATCGCTGGTTAAAATCTCTCGGGTACGTGCTGTTACACCCTGTATAATTTTTGAAATATAAAATTTTGGCACGCAAAATAAAAAAGTCCAAATTAATCAATTACTTATTATTGTTTATAAAAACCGACATGTTTCGTAAGCAACGTTTATTTCTTCAGGGTTTTAATAATACTAATTTTTAAATAATTAGACATAGAACATGGTGTCAGTGGAAAAATAACAGACATAGACAAATAATAAACATAGACAACGGTAACAATGGAAAAAATGAGAAAAGGTAGGGACAATATGGAACATTTTAAATAAAAAGTATTTAAAATGTCCCATCTTACGTATTTTTCTAACTAAAATTACTGATAAAGAAAAAAAATAAAACACACGCATATTTCATTAGGCAAATCTTTACATAGTATAAAATGAAATCGCTCAAAATGTACGTGGGCTTAGATCTTTTAAACTATGCAATGGATTTTCATGCGGTTTTCACCAATAGATAGGGTCATTCAAGAGGAAGGTTTTTATGTATAAAAAATGGATATTATAATAGAGAAAAGCCGAGAAATTCAAAGAAAATATCTTCTTTACATAGTATGAAGTTGCTCAAAATGTATGTGCGCTAAGATGTTTTAAACAATGCAACGGGTTTTCATGCGGTTTTCACCAATATATAGGATCATTCAAGAGGAAGGTTTGTATGTATAAAACATGGATACTATAGAGAAAAGCGGAGATAGGGGGCGTAATGGGATACCATGACAGGGTTACATTTGCCACCACGGAGGAGGCGTAACGGTACATCACCACCACTACAACGAAGGGGGCGTAACGGGATATCACGATGGGGCTACATTTGCCGCAACGGAGGGGGCGTAATGGGATAGGGAAATTATTTTTGTGAATGGATGGCCCCTAATGGGATAGGGTGGGATGGGTGTCTCTGGGTCCCCCTACACGGGATATCTTAATGGTGCTTCATTTGCCGCAACGGAGGGGGCCTAGTGGGAAAGAGAAATTATTTTTGTGAATGGATGGCTCCTAATGGGATAGAGTGGGATGGGTTTCTCTGGGTCTCCTACCGCCCCTCCTGAAAGTCTGAAACGCCCCCCAATTCTCTTCTTGTATTCTACCGCCCAACTGAAGGTCTGAAAAGCCCCCAAGGGGGCCGTTTTCGCCCACGTTGAGAACCTATATCATAGATTCTCAACCTTTTTTTGCCCACCGCCCACTTTGAGAATAATTTTATCCCAGCGCCCCCTATCCGAAACAGCAATAGGGGGCGTAATGGGATACCACGACAGGGTTACATTTGCCACAACGGAGGGGGCGTAACGGTACACCACCATCACCATGACGAAGGGGCGTAACGGGATATCACGATGGGGCTACATTTGCCGCAACGGAGGGGGCGTAAATGTACGAAATATCGAAAACGCTATCTCGTCTCTTCTTTCACGTGTTGATTGTACCTAGCGTAGAAAGAGATAGAGATAATTTTGCATTGTTATTTTAACAGAAGCTGCGAATATGTAGTAACAGCTGTGTTTTAACCGTGGAATGAGCGAACATTTTATTTTTATGTTGAATTAATTGATGGGCAATTTCAAAATAATGCTTTAAATATCAATTTCTTTGTTTGGTTTTCTTTGAAATTGTTTTTATTAGTTAGGTACTATGATCATCGGTAATAATTTTCAAGAATTTGACCAAAAAAAAATCAACTTCTGACTCGATTTTCTCGAAAACGAAAGCTCAAATCAATAAAAGTTATAACACAAAATCGACTCCAAATGTGATGGGGAATCCCCAGTTTCCCGCTTGTACTACGAGTTTCCGGACACCTTGATAAAACGTTTCCTAAATAAATTAAAATTTAAAAAAATACATTCCACCTTCAATTATATAGCAATATTGCCTGCATCAATTTCATCAATTCTCTCACGTGTGTCGTTTGTACAAAGTTATTGAATGTGGCTATATAGACATCTACCCAAATACTTGCGCAAAGCACATTAGCCATCTACCAATACGTCATGGAGAATGAAGTGTTACTGAAAATTTATTTATTTATTTTCGAGAAATCAACCGTTTACATTTTTTCAGTTTGCACATTTGTATAAAGCCAAAATAAACCAATTGTGGATTTCCTACTTGTGACTTTACATATAATTAAACAGCATTATAAAGAATTACAAATAATTAAATTTGTAATTAGTTATAATTTATCTGCAAGAAATGTTGTAATTATCTTTTTTTTATTGTCTTTATGTTATTATCTCTTATTGTTGTGCTTCAAATTATAATTTTCTTAGTTTTTTGTTTTATTTCTCTTTGTTGTATAGCATCTCTACCTGGTTATAGATTTACCATAAACTGTGCAGCCCGTGAAATTTTTTAACTGTAACTTATATATTATAATACTTTTTTTAATTTTTTTAAGAGTTATACATTATATTTTGTTTTGTTATATGAACCTCACTATATATTATACCTGTTTTGTGGTCTAATTTTTACAAAACTATTTTTTTCCTTATTCTTCTATGGTGATTTGAACCTCTAATAATATAAAAACCAACAATTAGAAGATCTTAGGGCGTAACTCCTGTTATCTATGTATCTGCAGTTATCTGTTATATTTATGTATATATTATTTGATCAGTGTATAGATCTGTTTTGTTATGAAGGGTTTTATTTCACACGTACATTTGTTACTTAACTTTTATTTATCTGCTACCGGTTTAGACACATCCGTGTCATTCACTAACAATCTTAAAAAATATACAAGTACCGACATTTTTTGATTTTATTAGGTTGTGAGTGATGATTTTGGGGAAGGGGGGGGAGTGGGGGGGAGGGGGTACGGTGGGAGGAGTCAACATAGCAAGAAAAAAATGTCAACAAAGGCGACTTATAGGGTGCTATTATTTTGTAAATTTTTGATTTTTTTTTCTTTATTTTTACAAAATACAAAATATATGTATATATACAATTAGGGAATGGAAATCTCGCGAGATCGGGGCTCAAGCGAGATCCCGCGAGTTTATGAATATCGATGCCAGTTTCGAGATCTCGTTTTTGTGTGTTTTTGTGTTTTGTGTGTTTTTTGCAAATAATCACAATATTTGAATAAATTAGGAAAAAAATAATAAAAATTATAAACATTTATTTTCACGAATTTTTCAATAGATTTTTCTGCATCAAACATTGTTTGACGTATTTGTCTATAATTTTTTAATAAACTTCTAAGTAGTAAACTTTGACGTACGTATCTATCAAATAACGAATAAAAGAAACAACCAGTCTCCTCTTCTAATATCAAACCAAAATCTGTCAGTAATAAAAACAGTTCTTTTATAACAAACAAAACAACGAGAAGTAAAAAAAAATGAAACTTATTATCTAAGTTGAGTTGACTATTAAACTGAGATATTATTATCAATTAAATAACGCTTCGAATAAGATGTTTTTATGCTCGAGTGCAATCTCGTTAAACTCGCGAGATCTTGCCCTTTTTTCGTCCGAGATCAATCTCGCTAAAAAAAGGCCGAGATCTGACGAGAACGAGATTGCATTCCCTATATTTATTTATTTATTTATTAATTTTCAGGAAATCGACAGTTTACATTTATTTCAGTTTGTAAATAATATTAAATAGCCAAAATAAAACCAATTATGGATTTCCTCCTTGTGACTTTACTTGTACTGAGACAGCATAATAAGAGTAAGTAAATTAATTTTATAAAAAAGCAATATGAATCCAAAAATTATATAAAACAAAAACCAAAAAACAAAAAATATAAAACAATTTTTTTATTACATAAAATGAAACATTACTAAACAAAAAATCTATCAATACATTGGTAGCCATGGAGAGAGGTTTTACATATAAATCAAATCATAACAGAAATATAAAACAATAAAAACATAACATTATTCACGAACCATCAGAGAAATATTCTTTTACGGACCTCTTATATTTGGTAAGTTCGCAATTGGATAATATGCTATTATAACTATAGCATAGTCTGTTCAGGCAAGAATTCTGCTTACAGTTTGTCTTGCATTGATCCACCCTGAACAGGACAGAAGAGCGTGTTGAACGTGCAGGTACATTGAAATGAATTTTATTTAGCAACTCTGGGCATTGAATATTATTGCTAACTTCTTTATACGGGAATAGTGCAACCATATAATGCCCTCGTACACTCAATGAATCAATTTTAAAGTGTGAAGCTGCCTCTGCATAATTATTAAATCTTACAAATGACTTATAACAAAGATATTTTAGGAATTTGTTTTGAATTGCCTCGATTTTGTTTATGTGGATTTTGTAAAATGGAGATCAAACAACTGATGCAAACTCCAGATGACTCCGTACATAGGCAAAGTAGAGTTGCTTAATGATATTGATGCTATTAAAAAGTTTTGTGTTTCTTATGATGAAACCTAACATTTTAGCAGCTTTATTTGTGATTTGTTGTATATGAAGGTTATATTGTAGTTTACTATCAAGGGTTATTCCAAGATCACGAATATCTGAGACTGTTGCAATGTCTTTGTTATTTGAATAATTAAATAATGTTTTATTTTTATTTCTTGCAAAGGTAATGTGATTGAAATTTTGAGACACTTAGAAATAGTTGATTTTGTTGGCAATATATTGTTTAAATCATGTTGTAAATTGACACAATCATTTTGACTTTTTATTGACTTGTATAGCTTGGCATCATCAGCAAATAATTCTATTTCAGAGTATTTAACAACATTGACCAAATCATTGATATACAAAATAAAAAACAATGGTCCGAGATGAGAACCCTGTTGGATCCCAGAGGAAATTTCACTAAAATCTGATTCGAAGCCGTTTATTGCTACTGCCTGTGATCTCTTGAGTATATAAGATGTAACCCAACGAAATAAATTACCACGTATACCTAATGACCAAAGTTTTCTGAGTAATAGTTTTTGATTAATTTTTATCAAATGCTTTGGCAAAGTCTGTGTATATGATATCTACTTGAGTGCGGTTGTCCATATGATCGACAATGAATTCAGTAAGAAGAACGAGGTGAGGTTACTTTCCACATTTCTGCCTTTTGAATTATATACAATGGCATAAAAAAAAGTCACCTAAATAACGCTTTTCGCCAACTTTTCCGCCTACCGAGAAACTGCAGTGCTATAGAAATGTTCCTGGAGGGACGAGTGCACACTTTCAGAGCACTTCTCCGCCACAGCATGGGAAGCTTGTGGCGCTGACTGCGCCAATCGAAGAATGCGATCATCACTGCCATGACTGCCTGAATGGAGTCTCCCCTAACGGCCCTCTGGTGACGGCAGACGGTGAAATACCCTCCGTAAACGGTTGCTGCATTCATTTTAGTGTTAAATATTTTCAAGTTATTTCTCATGTTCATGCTTTTTAAAATTTTTATTTATGTATTGTAATTTACTTTTTACCATATCTTATTATTTTTTGTCTTTCTTTTGTTATTTCGAAATATGGAATTCATTACATTGCACTGTATTGCACGACTCCAGATACTAATATCTACAGCCTGTATGTCGGACGAATATCTATGAACTTCAGAGTGAAGACTAATATCTACAGAGCTAAGGTCGGATAAATATCTATGACGGTCCCAGTGGTGATGAATATCTATGGAGCGTAGGTGGGACTAATATCTACAGAGAGCAGCTGAGCACCTAACCTTACCTAACCTAACCTAACCCTTGACAGGACATGGGTATTCAAAGAATATCTCAAACGTTTCATAATAATAGATTATGACAAATGCCCTTGCGACAAAACATCAACACAGGACAGCATCCATGTACTAGAAAAATGCTCTATATTTGATGAAACAAAAGAAATTAATGAAACAATCGAAAAATAAAAAATATAAATTGACTAGGATAAAGATAATAAAAAACGAGTGTGCTTTAGACCCCACGACTGAAGTAAAACTTCACTAACTTATGCCGGGTAACCGCTGTATATAATGTTAATTATATACCTACAGTGGTAACTTCACTAACTTATGCCGGGTAACCGCTGTATATAATGTTAATTATATACAGCGGTTAATTTTATAATGTTAATTATATACCTACAGTAGTTACCCGGCATAAGTTAGTGAAGTTTTACTTCAGTAGTGTGGTATAAAGCACACTTGTTTTTTTGTTATATATTAGGTTGTTACTAAATAGGCTGTTATTATTTCGACACGAAATGTACTTTTTTGTGAAAAAATGTGCTTGGTTCTTATTAACTAAGCGGTTAATTAATTCAGGTTTATATCCATTGTTTAAGGCTATTTGTTTATGATGTTAAATTCATTCTTATAATATAATAATAATATATCTTAATTCAACAAAATTTGCAAGATTTATAACAAAAAAACGTACATATTCAGTGTTAATATTTACAATGGTTTATTTAAGTACAAAAGTTTAGCAACAGAAGATAATATAAATATGAACAGTATGTACCTACTTGAAGAATAGAAAATAGTTATAAATTTAGGTTTTTCGTAATCCACCTCACTAGGCTAGCCTGTGTTGAGGCAGTAATTTTTAAGTCAATTTATATTTCTTATTAACATACCTACACTTATATTAAAATATAATCATACAATAGATTGGTTGCATTAACAATAATTTTTGAATAATAACAATCAGTACATTGGTTTAATTACGAATATGGGTGAGCGCGCCGGTAAAGGCCCTATCATTATTTTTTATCCAAATTTTTACGTTTTTTTGAAATATTATTATAAATTATCATTAGGGATCATCATAAAGGGAACTTAATAGTCCGATGAATCATTGAATTGAAGGAGGCAAGTTTATGGGACAATGGATGAGTTGGGTAATCATGTAATAGATACAGGCTTCAAACAAAGAAAAAGCTACGTTTGAACATTAAAATATTAATTCATGTTTTAATTTGAGCGCTCTAGAAGCATTAGAACCTCGGCTGGCTAAGTCCTCCATCACAACACAAGCAACATTTTCGGCTTTCTGTGGTGGTAGTAGGAGATTTTCAAACATTGTTGGGTTATTCGTAACCCAGGAATGTTTGTCTTTCTTTAAAAAAAAATTGTTGACAAAATAATAGCACCTTGTAAGTTGCCTTTATTGACAATGTTTCCTTGTTATGTTGACTCACCACTCACAACATAATAAAATCTAATAATTTCTGTGTAATTTTTAAGTTAGTTTTAAGATGGGTGGTTTGGTATACATATTTATGGTTTTAAGATTGCTAGAGAATGACACGTGAATGGCGTAGCGTGCCTTGGGGGGGCCTGTATCAAAATTAGTTGGGGGGCCCAAATGAAGGGTAAAGATTTCTCACAAAAGAAACAAAAATGCTTGCATTAAATTAAAATAAATATTTATCGATTATAAGTTATCACTTCCTCCTAGAAATTGAGCTAACCAAACAATTCAATTTAAATATACACTTTTCTTGCGTTTTTTTCGGCAAATAGATTTATTAAATCATCTATAGCTGAAGACGATTTCAGTTTTTCTAAAATTTCTGCCTCTATAGGCAATAGTGATAAGTCTGATAGCCGTTCCTTAGGTAATTTTTTATCAGTTTAATTTTGAAATTTTTCTTTCAGCTGTTGCGGTTGTAAATGGAAGGATCAAGAATAGAAAGCATGCTGTTATTACCTCCGGAAAACTGGATGCAAGGCTATTGAATTTTATCAGCAATAACTCCATGAGTTGCTTAATGGAATGAATTTTTTTAATTTCGGATTTTAAGCATGTTTTCAGAGCAATTAATTGTTCATAAAGATTAACTGAGATGTCTTCACTGCATTTAGCCGACAGTTTTCCAGAATCGTTTTTTATCACTTCGTTTGAAGAAGATAGGAGTTTCTCCGGTTGTGATACTTCGTGCATATAACTCTGGACACATTTTTTTATAAACTCCTCCCTTTTCTGCTTACTTTTTCTTTTCATAGCTCCACTGGGATAATCTATTTTCGCTTCACTCATTCTTTTCAAAAATCAAACTAATTAACCAATAAATAATCAGAAGAACAAGATTGTATTGTATTACAATATAATAAATAACTTTTGAACCGGAATGAAATAAAACGCGTAAATATTGATCTCCGTGGTTTATCATTGTACGTAAATATTACTCTCCGTGGTTTGTCATTATAAATGGGGAATCCCGCAAAAACCGATGTAGGATGTTGCCAACTTACGGGCGCACGCTTAACCCGGGAAAAAAAGAGATTGCTTTTTTTGACTTTGTCATTTCTGAAGTGAAAACTTTATAGGCACGTGTGACAGTTTTTTGTATATGTTTTTTTCCCGGGAAGCACGAGATTAAGTGACATTGTGGATAACATTTTACTAATTTTTGCTTACACACGTTAGGGGCCTCTGTAGCCCCGGGGCCCCGTATCATTGATACGGCTGATACGACGGGAGCTACGCCCCTGCGTATACTTACAAATTAAGTAACAAAGGTACATGGGAAATAAAACTCCTCATAATAAAATGTCTGGAAATTGTTACATAGTTAAATCCGAAGAAATACAAAAAAATTACGTAAGTATATGTTTTTAATTATTTTCAAGTTTTTTTAGATGAAATCTCCCGTTGACTGTCCAGTTTCTTGTGTTTTTGAAAGATATAATGTTTTTGTTTTGTTTTTTAATTGAATAGTATTGCGCAACTTTGGTCCGGGGTCCTTTGTCCAAAAGTAGTGTTCATTGCAACATAATTCAGATTGTTCTATTTGTTTTGTAGAGTTGTTCTGTAAAGAATATTAAATAACGCAAATACGTGGTTGTTACCTGTTAGAACTTTTATTTTTTATTTTTGAATGATGTTGATGATTGCCTTTTGAGTAATTTCTATAGCGTATGTTGCAGTGCCTTCCCACATTAATATTCCATATTCAATTATAGGTTGGTTAAGTGCATTTTTTATTTCTTTTGAACAGGATATGTTTCTAATATTTTTGAACATGTATTGTTTTGAGTAGTTTATTCGTGATCCATTGTATATATATATATATATATATATATCGATCCGTCCGTCCAGTTGATTAGTCTGACATCTTTAAATACAAAGTTTTTAGATAATAACGAAAGCAATATTTGAATGCTCACCATAAATAAAATATTATTTACACGCGTTTGTGTTTTACAAATTAAATATGCTGTAAAATAATACCGGAAAGTATAACGGTTCGGTACATTAGTATGAAATTTTGAAATTTTCCGTAATTTGAGTAACAGTAACATAGACAACGTTTATTTATTTATTTTTTTTAAACTCAATGAATAAAACTTCAAAATGTAATATTTTATTAAATGTAGACAATATTAGCGAAAGTCAATCGAAAAATGGAAACGGATAAATCAGAAAAAGATATGGTCACATCTGTGACTCGAACCCAGACCTTCGGCTTTCGGGGCACAACTCTACCAACTGAGCTAATGTGTTCCTAACCGATAAAGTCATTTAAAAATGTATCATACTTCGACAAGAACTACCAACATTATCTTCATTTTCTTAACGCATATTTTATTGGCTGCTATCTTTATGTATGATTGCAAGATTCAAACCCGAACTAAATGCTATCTAGATAGTGTCTAGGATAATTTTTTTTTCCATTTTTATTTTTAATGTGCGACATCTATTGACTTTTCTGCAAGTCTAGGATGAATATTTATTTTTAAATGAATGAGTAAAACCTTTTGACAGTTTCCAGATTTTCGGTTGGGTTTCGCTTATATTGTCCTCATTTAATTAAACATATTTTGTTTGTTTATTTCACTTCTAGTTTTTCTGCATTTTAATCGTTTTTGTAGAGTAACCTGAGTACTTTTTGTTTTTTGTTTTTGAATATTAATTTAGATGTATGCAAAATTTTTTTCATACATCTAGTAAGAAAATATATACAAATACAATTTAAAGATAAAGTTTAAAAAAAAAAAGATTACAAAAATAAAAGTGCACTTTGAGGAAACAGATAACTATGTGACAATAATATTGGTAAGATTGTTATAAATCAAAATAACATTCTTCACATATAATGCACACATCCTACGAAAAGTGCTAAGACTTGAGTTCTGTACCAGATATAGGGTACACGTTTACATATAAATGCATACTCAACTCAAATTTCTGGAGATGTGTGACTAATCAACTGGACGATCGTTATGTTACATTTTGACATGGTGAGCATTTGTTGTGTTTGTGTGAGCATCTTTTTGTTTATGCTGTATGTTAGGTATTTTGTTTTAGGGAGTCTTGTGAGTGAGTGTGAATGTTTGGTGTAGTGTGTTTTCATCGAGCCTTTTTAAAATTAGATTTGCTGTTTTCCAATAATTAGCTCCAACTAAAATAATTGTGTCGTCCGCGTAACTTACAATTTCGCCATTTATTTGCAGTTTATTTAAGTTATTCACGTACGTGATAAAAAGTAATGGTCCTAGGTCGCTTCCTTGAGGGACTCCGAACGTTACCGGAAGTGGTATACTTGTTTTGTTTTCTATTTTAACTATTTGGAAGCGATCGTTCATATAATGTTTGATGAGTTTTAGTTCTATTTGTTGCAATTTTTCAAGAAACGTTTTATAGCATATTGAGTCAGATGCTTTGGCTAGGTTTGTGTACCTATACTGCCATACATTTTTTTGAATAAATTTATAATTTTAACTTACTCTGTGCGTACATACTTGATCTCCACTTGCGGATCCGGAGGAATCTCGATCTGGTCTTTATGGCGTTTTGGCAGGATGCACAGCCTCGGGAACTTCTGATCACACTTGGCCGGCTTCAGCTCTTTGTTCCGCACATCCACCGTGGCGCAGTCTCCCGCTTCACTACCCATGGCGCTCGTGGTCCACCCCTCGAATACCGTTGATGTAAAGTTCTCAACCGTTCCCATGTTTTCATCTCCGATACACCAGTTCACAAATGGTCCGTTTTCATAAACTCTTTCGTAGTCAGTCCAAAAAATATTGTTCTCAAGTTGGTTTAACTGATCGTGCTGCTCGAACTCATAATTTGATTTATTGAAAAATGTTCTATAAAAATCGATTGTGACTCTATTGCCGATGCATCCATTATACTTCTCAGAGCTCTTTTCTGGAGGTTTAAGCAAGTAACACTCCGGAGAGTTGGAACTGGAATGCCGTAAGGCGAACCCGCTTTTGCACGGTTGAGTGATATACTCGTTCGCGTAAACGGCGTAAATGGCGTAAATGTCGAAAAAAACGTCGTCATCGTCGTCATCGTTGTCATCGTAGGATGATGACCCTTCCGTTATGAAACCGTTTACACGGAAGCGTAATATCCCAATGTACATAATAATATATATAATAATGAGAACCAGCTTGCTTTCACTGACTAAAACCATCGTTGGTTCAGGGGAGAAACCAAAAAGTATATTCCCTTCCCTACGATATTACATAAATATTTAATGAAGGTCAAACCTTATTATTATTATTATTTAAAACCAAAATATTATATTAAATGCGTACCACCCTCCTGACGGAATTTAGAAAATCATTATAAATTTCCCATCCATTATTTCCAAGATAAAATCACTCAATTTTGTTTGTTTTTATCATAACTGAAAAAAAGAAAGAAAATAATTAAAAATTGTGTTTAATGTTGCATAGATAATTTTCCATTTTATTTGGGAATAGCTATTGTTTTTTTCCACATGAAAGTGGGTAAGTAATCAGGGGTGAATTTGGTCAAAAAAACATTTATTTTATTAATTTACCCTTTAATTGGTCGCAAAAATAGTTACACCGCCATGGACATTTTGTTGAAGCTAATTTTCTTTAGTCTTGTGGCTCTAACTCGAAGTATGATATTGTTAAACATTATGTAAGTTGATGATAAGGTAGAATTAGCTTAGTGGTCAGAGCGCTTCCCCGGTAAGAAAGGGGTGCTGGGTGCTGGGTTCAATTCCCAGATGCCACTGAATATTTTCCTATTTCACATATTTCGTTTGCGAGTTGTTCTTATTGTCTTTAATGGTGACCGGATCAACACAGTGGCAAATCAACAAGCTTTTGAAAAGTGATATAAAGACATGAAAAGTGATGAAAAAACTAGGTTTAATAAGTTACGTCGGGTTTTAGGTTATGGGCTAGTTCCAAAATATTGTGATTTGTATCCCATATGTTGAATTGTATATTTTCTTACAAAAAAATTAAAATATGAGAGATTTTGGTTTCGGGGAATTGAACTGACTTTGCAAGAATGTATGCAGATATGGCTGCAAAACTTAGCAATCAGTAAAAATACCTAATAGAGCAAGAGCCCGTGACGATCATACCTGAAAGTTTCTCTGTGTATGTCCCTAATACAGGTAAAGACAACCTCCGACAATGAAGTTTGGATCACGCTGGCCTTGAAAGATAGCAGGTTGTAAAGTTATATAAAATTACACCACAATTTCAAGAGCATTTTGCTCACACTTTTACGTCTGCTAGCGTCGAAATTTCGCACTATTTCACTCCCACCCGCTTGCATGTACATACATATATACAGGGTGTCCTGGGGGTAAACTGCATTAACTTCGGGGGTGATTCTACATTATGGTACAAGTAAAAAAGATTAATAACTTTTTCTTAAATTCCAACTTTTTTCCCACACAAAAAGACATACCTACTAAAACTCCTTAGTGTAAGGTAAAAAATACTCTATAAAGTTGCTGTTAGCTAAGTTAGCTTGCCGGGCGAGATTGTTGCAACGTTGCTTGGTAATAATAGTACCTACTGCCCGCACACGCCGGTCTAATTTTATCTTTTTACCACACAACTACCCCTAAAAGTCGGAATTCCGAAAAAAAAGTTTTTTAAATGATAAATTAAACAATGTTACTTTGTTTGAACCACTCGTATATTTGTTTGAAGCCGACCGGTTTCGGAACGACCGTTCCTTCCTCAGGGCAAACCTGATTTTACAGTTACAAAATAGTGGGTGGGTACGATATATTATTACAAAATGTTGTGCCAATTATTACAAAGGTGGAGGTGTGGCTAGAAACAAATATACAAGTGGTTCAAACAAAGTAACATTGTTTCATTTATCTATAATGGATTACCACAAAGTTATAGCTACATTCAAAAGTATAAAAAGTTTTTTTACTTATACAATCATGTAGAATCACCTCCCGAAGTTAATACACTTTACCCCCGGACACCCTGTATATCGCGCTCGCACCTATGGAAGACTTTTAATGTGTCTGACAAGGTGAAGGAACCATCGAAACTGTCTGATTACTGAGAAAAAAATTGTTGATAGTTCCTCAAGTAATATATGTAGAATTCAGCTTTTATGGTTTAACGCAGGTACAATTTTAAATTAATATAATATCTTTCAAACCCACCGTGATCCAAACTTCATAGTCGGGTATCGTATTTAACTGTATTAGAGACATATGCAGAGAAACTTTCAGGTTCTATAAAATAACGAAGGTCTGATCGTCACGGGCTCTTGGACTATAACTAAAAACTCCCGCCAGGAATGGGGAGTTTTCCTGCAATAAAAGTTCAATCCGGGCTGGTCGGCTGGTCCTATAAATGAGAGCTTTTATAATTACCTTGACGATTCACAGTTACGGTGCCGTGACGGCAAAAAGGCAATTCACATACATTCCTTACCGCTGTAATACTGCAGCTCTTTCTTAGACATTAAATAATGGTGGGAAACACAAAATGCGTGTGACTGTTTCCTCCAATGTACTATTTTTTCTATACGTTTCATTTTATTTATTCGTGTGAGGGAGATCTGTGATAAAGCTTGTATGTTTCTTTTAGGGGGGGTGCAGACATAAGTTCACTCACTCAAGTTCACAGTCTCATTTTTGACTGTTGTTATTTAGTGTGTAAGAAAGAGCTGCAACATTATATGTTTGAAAACAAAATTGACATTTGACTTTTTTTTTGTAATTCACTCACACTTCAACAGGTAACCATCTTCTCCTTGTAACTATATTCAATACTTTCAAAATTATTGTCACGGCTAGTAGCATTGTAGTGGTCTATGGAGACGTCACGGTGCGGTGTGTGAGAGAGATTTATTTTATTTTTTTATTTTTTTGAAAAAAAGTAAATAATCACAATTATAATATCATTTCATTACATATATCATTCATCGGTTTTTGGTTACCCAATTAGTAGAGAAATATTCTCGGGTCTAACTGGGGAGCTAGTCTATGTACTTATGTTATATATGTAGAACTGCTTATATATAATATGTGCAGTTACAAAATGGAAATAAAATACTTTCAAAAATACTGTAAGACATTACAAAATATTGTACAATAAGAAAAATACATATGTATTAGTGAAATAGAAATTCAACAAAATATTAGCAACAGAATATATCTGAAAATCATCGATAAAAAATAAGTCATTCTGTGGCTTATCTGTAAAAATACAAAGTGAGTTGTTTTAAATTTAAAAAAGTTTTTCTCATTTTTTATTGTGTCGGGTAAATCGTTAAACAGCTTTGGGCATACAAATTCTTAATGGTGTTGTGCAGCTGTCGTGTTGCATCCAGGTACATACATATTCCCAGATGTTCTAGGTCTTATACTTCGTGTTGAGGACACTTCAGATTCTTTAAAAACTGTTAAAATAGCAATTTTTTAAAATAGTTTTGAAACCGACAGGATCTTACATTTTCAAAAAGTTCCCTGGTTGGGAAAAGTTCTTGGTTTTTTAATAATAACTTTGATGATCATTTTTTGTGTTGTTACTATCGGATACAGATTATTCTTATAGATGCTTCCCCATGCGATTATTCCGTACTGCAAAACTGACTGCACAAGAGCAAAGTAAACCGAACGACGAACCGTTCTACTAGGCACATGAAAGTTACTAAGGAGTTCAGGAGAGTCAAACGTGTTATTAACAATTTTTTATAGAAAAAATAGATTAGTACATATTCTTCTTTCTTTTAATATGGCAAGGTCTATACTTTTCAACAGTGACTTGTAGCTAAAGTTTTCAATAGGATTCCCAATTTTTAATTTATGTTTCGTCAAAATTTATGTTGGATTCGCTCGATAGATTTTTCACGAATATTGTAAAATGGATTCCAAATGGTTGAGTTGAATTCTAAATGGCTTCTGACAATGGATGAATATAATATTTTTTAAGTTTTTAAAATTTTGAAATCTTTTGAAGTTCTTAATATGAAACCCAACACTTGCATCGCTTTAGTGGTCATATTATTAATTTGGGAGATAAATGATAATTTTGTGTCAAATATTATCCCCAGGTCTTTTATTTCGGGTACAGATACTAAGGCTTGATTGTTCATACTATAGGTATGTGAAAATCAATGGGTTTTTCTTCTTATAAAATCTCATGATTTGACACTTTTTTACATTTAGGGTTAATTTGTTTAGGATACACCAATCAGAAAAGCTAATGAGATTTGATTGTAAGAATAAGCAATCATTAATATTGTCTATAATTCGGTAAATTTTCATATCATCTGCGAACATCAAAATAAAGACACGAGTAAATATATTTGTAAAGTCATTTATAAATATGTTAAAAAGAATGGGTCCTAGATGTGAGCCCTGGGGCACGCCACTTGTAGCTTTAAATATGTAGGACAGTTGACCTTTGATGCAGACACTAAGCTCTCGATTAGACAAATAATTCATAAACCAGGATAGTAAGTTACCGGTTATGCCATATTCCGCCAGTTTGTTAACAAGAATTTTAAGGCAAACCTTATCAAACGCTTTGCTGAAATCAGTATATATAGAATCGACTTGTTGTCTATTAGCAAGTGCATTTGTTATATAATTTTCGTACAGGGATAGGTTGGTTAAGGTTGATCTGCCCGAGACAAAACCATGTTGGCAAGTTGTAATGATGGATTTCACGCTGGGGTTTATCTTTAGAAGAATCAATTTTTCGAAAAGCATGGATGATTGGATACAAATTGGACGATAATTATCAATTGCAGATTTATCCCCGCTTTTAAATATTGGTGTTAAATAACATTTTTTCCACAGTTTTGGGAAATTTCTCGTTGACAAAGACTTATTAAATAACATGAACTGTTTGCGCCACTTTGTTTTTTAGTTATACAATGATTGAGCTGAAATAATTGCTTATCCCAATTTCCTAATTTGCCTACCGCCATCTCCAGTTCCTACCTACTCTAACCCAATGCAAAGAAACAGTAGGGCTACGTTTTTTATTGTTTTTTTTTTGTTCGCTGTCAAACCCGCTCCGCTATAAACATTTCGTCATAATTGCATTTGTCGAGAATTTTATTGTTTTGCTTGTCCGCATCTCGACAATTGCTGTGTTTTGTCTAAACCGCACCCCGCTACGACAGTTTCCGATATAGTTTTGCAATTTGCCGAGAATTTGGTTTGTTTTTGGCCCGCTTTCGTGAAGTGAATATACCGTCGCAATTAAACTAATTCATTCGCCAGTGTTTGTTATTTTGTACCCGCAACCCCGCTTTGTGAAACCAGTGGCATTTATATAAAACAGTGAACTGGAACTGCTACCGAAGAGAAAAGGAAGAAGGTGAACTTGGTGAGTTTCTTGGCTTTCCTCTCCTCCTTTTCCTTATTCCTTGCAGTTTTTCAGTGAAAATATTGCTACCCGCTGCAAACGGGGTTTAAAATTATTTCGCCCCGCATCATTTGGTTCTTCGAGTCAGAGCCACCATTTTTTGGTTCTTCGAGTCGGAGCCACCATGAACAATGGAATGGATAAGCTGTCTTCACAGTTTTTTTTATCAGAATGGGTGGAATTTGATCCGGCCCGGAACTTAATTTGGGTTCAAATGTATTAATGTAATTTGTAATGTTGGTGAGGTTAATATTAATATTAGACAATTGCAAATTTATATCAGAATTAAATTCCGGAATTTGTTCATGCTAGGTTCAAACACATCTTTAAAGAAATCGGCAAACATGTCAACAATTTCTTTTATGTTGCTAGAACTCCTTTGTTTATGGTTAATAGTTCCAGAGATCCAGACTTCATTTTTTTTCATAGACTTTACATGTTTCCAGAAATGTTTTACATCATGATTTATTGTATTTTCGATTTCTATTATGTAATTTTTATAACTAATTTTAGACAAATTTTTGCAAGCTTTCCCGATATTTTTAAATTTCATATAATGAGGTAGAGTTTGGCAAGAAAGTGTAGAAATTTATTAATTTGGAACTAAATTTTTTCATTACTATGGTAACACCGAAATACTCGTTTTGTCAATGACATTTCGTACGGCTCTTGGCTTTACTGACTTAAAAAGTGTAGAAAACGCTGAAAATCACTCGTTTAATGTTTATTTTTTCATTGTTTGCCTGTGCATTGTTTGAATTGAATAAAAATGAACAAACCAATACGTAGTGGTGCAAGAGAAGTTATATACTGGGTTTTCAACGCTGCCTAGCCGATTATCGCGCGAAGAAGCTCCTATGCCTAATTTGTAAGATGTTTACAAACGAACTACAGAAATGACTGGTACGTAGTATCGATTTTTAATGAATTTCATTAGTATTAAAAGATTTATGGCAATTTTCGAGCGATTATAACCATTACAATCTGATTTGAGGTTATGTTTAAAAATCCGAATTTGACATTTACATTTGACAGTTAATATTAGGCCACAAGAAAAAGGGAATAACTCAATTAACAAAAAATAATAATAATATGCAACTTCTTTAAACTCATAGAAAAGTTACTTTTTTCTTAGTTTTCTCAGTCTTTCTTTCTAAATGAATATTATCTAGTGTGTTTTTTTAAACTCCCTTCTATAGAATAATAATTTTAATGATATTTTCCACACACAGGTAAATCTGAATCAACGGTAAGATGAATCGTCAAGGAAGGGGAAAAGACAGATGGAAAATTTGAAACACCGGGAAAACAGAAAATAGCATAATAATAATAATATGTAATAGCATAAAAGTGCTGATGATTGGAAAAATTGTGGCAAACAAGTGATCAAAATTGAGGCAGAATATTATGCACGAGGCAGTATTATATATGTTGATATCGATGAACTGATAATACTTTTAGATGAAGATAAAGATACGAAAGAAGAAGAATCACATGAGCTCGAAGACAATAATGTCGGGTGTTGGATTAATAGACTCAAAAATTTAAGTACCTACGTTTTTATATCGAAATAAACGGCCACTTAAAACTTGTTTTGTTTTATTTTACTTCTATTAAATTCCAGTTTTTTGTGCAAAATTTTTGAAAGTACAAATATGATATTAAATATGCATGTTGGCCGAAGTGTTTTTAAAAACATACATTCATTGTCTTATGAGCCATCTTGGTGTTGCCATTTAAAACCTAAAAAACGATCGCAGCGCCATCATTTATTTTCTACACTTTCTTGCCAAACTGTACAGATCTATTTTATTTATAGATTTTATGAGATTCTTTTTTACAATTTATCAAGCAAATTAATTCTTTAGTAAACCATACAGGATATTTTGATTCTTTGTGTTGGGTAAGAGGAATATTATTTGAAATAACATTATAGAGTTGCGAGTAAATAAAGTCAGTATTTTGATAAATATCATCTTCATTAAGAATTGTCCAGTCAATGTTAGACAGTGCTTCATTAACTTTATTGTAATCTGCATTTTTTAAATTATAACAAGATCTTTAGATTTTAGGATTATCATCTACAGTGTAGGGTATAGAAATTATAAGTGAAGGGTGGTGTGTGTCTATAGGGACAATAAACTCAGAAGATTAATAAACATTTACATCATCTTCATTTTAGATTATCAAATCGAGAACGCGATTGTTAACATTGGGTATTTTATTTACTTTTTTAAATTTTTTTTTATTTACGCCCTTTTTCGGGGCTTTTACATATACAATTTAAAAATTACACTTTGTTTAAATAAAATATAAATACTATATATTTCTTTTACCAACAAACAAAAAAGGTATATATTTCTTTTACTAAGAAATATACAGTATTTATTTCTTTTACTAAGAAATATACAGTATTTATTGTACATAACTGAACTGCCTCAGTAACAGCATTTTGTATTTGTCTAAAGATAAATTGAAGATGTCCACTGACTTGGTATACTTATTTCCCTCCATTAGTATTCTGGGCAAAGAGGAAAACATATGGTAGTTAGTTCCAGAATTTCTGCACTGAAATAAATCCTGACTTCTAGTATTACGTAGAGGAATCCGGAAGCTTATCAATATTATCAATTCAAGCAATACCGGACTATCAACTAAATCATTTAGAATTTTATAAAGAAATACCAAGTCTGTGAAAATTCTTCTGTCTGACAATTTGAGCATATTCATATCATTTAAAATAGTGTTGTAGTTCAACATAATTGCTGGAATACCCATTTTAAAATTTAGAAAACGTAAGAATTTGTTTTGTATTCTTTCAACAGCTTGTACATGTACATTATAATATGGGTTCCAGACGGGAGAATTGTACTCAAGTTGACTTCTAACAAATGCAAAATATAATAGTTTAATACACTTTATATTGTTAAAATTTCTAGTTAGCCTAGTTATAAATCCCAACATTTTTAAGCCCTTATTAGAGATTTCTGTTATGTGGTTAACAAATGAAAGATTTGATTGAAAAGTGATGCCTAAGTCTTTAATTTCTGTTAATGTCTCGAGAGTATTGTTATCAATGTTGTAATTAAAGATCACTGGATTTTTTATTCGATAAAATCTAACTACTTGACATTTTGAGATATTTAAGTAGAGTCTATTTTCATTACACCAAATCAACAATTTGTTGATATTATCTTGAAGAATGTTGCAATGGTAAATATTTTTAATAATTCTAAACATTTTGAGATAATCAGCAAAAAGTAAGAAAAATACATTATGAAATACATTTGTAAGATCATTTATAAACAAGATAAATAAGACTGGGCCAAGGTGTGAACCCTGTGGAACTGCACTTGTTGCATAAATTTTTTCGGACAAGGAGGATTTTATTCTAACAATTTGTTGTATTTTAGTAAGATAGCTTTCAATCCACGTATACCAAGTTTTTCTAATTTCCAAATGAGAATTTCATCGGAAACTGAATCAAATGCTTTACTAAAATCGGTATAGATAGAGTCTACTTGTAGTTTTTCTTTAAAAGCATTAGTTACAAAATGTTCATAAATAATCAAGTTGGAAAGAGTACTTCTACCCGGCATAAATCCAAACTGGTAAGGTGATATTACAGGTTTTATTTGTGTAAAAAGTTTGTCAAGTATTAGGCTTCCAAAGAGTTTCGGTATGGTGGATTGAATGCATATTGGTCTGTTATCACTTTTAAAATATCACTTTTATCGCCCTTTTTGAAAATTGGAGTCAAATAACTAATTTTCCACTTATCGGGAAAAATTCCACTAGATAAAGACAAATTAAAAAGTTTGGTTAATGGAAGAGCAATTACTTTGATACATTCTTTAATAAATATTGTAGGGATATTATCCGGTCCCGCAGATTTGTGGATATCTAAGGATTTAACTTTAGTAATTACATCAGAGAGACTTATGGTACACTGTGAAATATCAAGAGTTTCATCTAGAGTTGTTGTTGGAACAGGAGCATTATTTGAGTCTGTTGAATAAACACTTTTAAAAAAATTTGCAAACAAGTTCACAATACCATCAGTATTGTTGCTATGGCTGCCATTTAGGTGCATAATGCTCGGGAAATCAGAATCATCTTCTTTAAGTGATTTTGAGTATTTCCAAAAAGAACTAACATTATTTATTATCGAGTTTTGAATTTCATTTATATAGTTACGGTAGCAGGTCATAGACATTCTTTTACATGAGGTTCTTATATTTTTAAATTCAATGTAATCAGAATATTTTTGATGTAATTTATATTCTTTATGTTTAAGTTTTTTGGTAATAAGCAGATTTATAAGTTCTTTAGAGTACCATTTTGGATAGGTTTTTGGCTTACATTTCATGGTTGGATTATACATGCTAATAGTATTTTCCAAAACAGAATAAAATTCATTGGTAGATGTGTTGATATCATCATATTGCATAGATGACCAATCAAAAGAGAGAAGATAATTACAATTTTTCGCGTAATCAGTTTTGAAAAAATTTTGGTAACTGAACGATAGTTTAGAAGTATTAACATGTACATTAGAGATAATAACTTCTAGTGGAGGATGATAAACATCAGTGGGCACCAGCGGCTCACTACATTCTTCAATTTCTAGTGAATCTAAGTTAGAAAAACATAAGTCTAGAGTACGATTAATTACATTTGGGTTTAAGTTGAGAAAGATTTAAGTAGCAACACATATCCAGAATATGCCTTTCACGATCAGAAATTGACTAGTAATTAGGATCATTAAATTTACAATTTGATAGGTTGTAATCGTCACAGATAATTATTTTATGTGCTGGAATTTTGTTATTATCCTGTTATATCCTCACAGTAATTTTTGTATATCGACAAGTCCGAGTTGGGAGGAATGTACACACTGCCAATAATAGTTTTACATGATTTTCCACTTAATAGTACAAAGATTTGCTCAACATCATAATTTTTATGTTTTATTAATTTAGAGTATATGCTTTTATTTACTGCTATAAGTAGGCCCCCCCTCTAGATTTGGTACTATTTTTGTGGCTGCGGTCCATTCGGTATATGTTGTGTTTCGATAATCTGAGCTCCGCTGAATGAATAGAAGGTTCCAACCAGGTTTCGCTGAGTACGATGACGTCTTGCGTGATGGTGGGAGCTGTAACTTTAAATTTTCCGAGTTTTGTTTTGATACCCCTGATATTCTGGTAGTAGATGCTGCATGATTCCGATTTATGTTTATTAGCTGGTCTCTGTAATTTTACATCAGTCACTTTCGTGCGTAATCCTATAATACTTTGATAATTTACCATAAGGTTATTTATTAGGCCATTATTCCTGTGCGATATTAACCGTTTTTTTGCAACACCATTAAGCTGCATCTCGATTATTTTAGGGCTGGAGTTCACATACTTAATCGTTAAGTTTGTTTCGCCATTATTTCTCCTGGACTCCAGTTCTTCACGGAGAGTTATCAATTGCCGCCTTTGTTGGAGAGTTTGATCATTCCCGGCTTTTATTCCATCTTTGAATTTTTTATTATTTATTAAAATCGTCTGGGCTAATTGAGGATCTTTAAGTTCCAATTTGATAGGTCTTATTTTACCAGTAACTTTCTTTGCTCCTAATCTGTGGATTTTAATATCTTGAGTATTAATTGAAATGTCTATGTTTTTAAGAGCTGTAGACACCCTGTTATTATCCTCAGAAATGTTAATTGCGGTGAGATCTGACACACTCTCCGGGATATTGAAGAGAATGAAATTATTTGCTCGCATCTTTCTCTTTCGATTTCTGTCAGTACGTCACACATATTAGATGGTGGAATTTGGGAGTTAACTTCTGATGACAAAGTTTGAGGTATGCTTTTAAAGGCTGATAATTCTACCTCAAGGATCCCCATTCTTACCGCCATCAATCCAGTGGTGCCCAAAAGTTCTGAAGTTATCGGAGTAATTTTCCCCATTTGCACCATTGTAAATTTATTAATTGGGTCATGGATAATTTTTATTACTAAACTTAAAAGGTCTTTTGACTTGGTCATGTAAATCAGGGAGTTTCATGATAGTTTGATAATTGAGTAAAGGTTGTTACTCCGAGATAAGATTTTAAAGAGAAAATAATAATAAACTGAAATTTATCAATAGCGCCTGTTTACCGCAATTAGTTGAACACCAATAGTGATGCAGGTGACGAAAATGACAACACTTTCGACCAATAGCGATGCAGGTGACGACACTTTAGACCTGTGGTGGAAGAATAACGACACTTTTCATGCGCCTGCGTGTTTTTGGTTTCAGATTATTTTTGACGATTGTTTTGGTTTTTGTTTCAGGCTGTAAGAGATGTGTTTGACCCTTTGGAGATTGTGGCAAAAGAGGTGGGGTTGCAAATCAATGAAAATAAAACAAAAATCATGATGCAAACCAGAACCCCTCACCGCAGAATAAAAGATAAAGTGAAATTTAAAGACAATTATAATTTCAAAGTGGTCGAAGAGTTTACCTACCTGGGCTCCATCATAACGCAGGACAATGAAGAGCCAGTAGAAGTAAGAAAGCGCATCACAGCCGCTAACAACACTTACTTCGCGTTGCTGCCAGTGTTCAAATCACGAAACGTCCATAGGAAAACCAAAATAACCTTATATAAAACAATTATCAGAACGGTCTTGGCCTATGGATGTGAGGCGGGAACACTGACAGCAAAGTCAGCAGAACAGCTGGACATCTTCGAAAGAAAGGTACTGCGAAGAATCTTAGGAGCGGTGCGAGAGGGAGAGGCATGGAGAATCCGCCACAACAATGAGCTCTATGAAATTTATCAAGCTCCCAGACTCTCCACCCATTTAAGGCTCCAAAGATTAAGATGGGCCGGACATGTGCACCGAATGCCAAGCACACGAGTACCGAAGAAGGTTCTGACAGGACACCCGGGAGGTAAACGAAAGGCGGGTAGACCTAGACTGAGATGGGAGGATGATGTCAGGAAGGATGCAAGAGGATTACTCCATGTTGCAGATTGGAAGACGACGGCCGAGGACAGAGGGCGGTGGAGGCTTATTTTGAAGGAGGCCAAGGCTCGAAATGGGCTGTAGCGCCATTGAAGAAGAAGAAGAAGTTTTGATTTTTAAAACACCTCACAAGCACAGCAAGCACTATTATAAAGAAATCTAACTGACTGGAGATCAATTTCACCAGTTGATTTCAACTTTAGAACACTTTATCGTATGTTTACTTGCAAAAATACACTTGTTTTAGTAATTTTAATGTGGAGGTTTTTTTTTTTTAATTATTTATTTAACTTTCACCCATTAAGGGTGATCTTGGCCATTTCTTAAAGTGAGTTACATTTTTTTTAAATTGTTTGCATTTCCAGTTTTCTAAAAAATAGTTAGTTACATTATCAATTTTTAAAAATTATTTGCATTTTCAGTTTTTTTTTAAATTAGTTACATTACTAGTTTTTAAAATTAGTTACATTCAGTTATTTAAATGGAATAGATAAATCCTATTAGCAAATACAGACAATGGGCCAAGACAAATATTCATATGATTATACAATTTGTAGGTACTAACATACAGAGTTGGTATAGCAATTACAAAATTGTAGAGTAGGAAGATGTACAGGTTCCCAAAAATAGGAACCTGTACATCTGTACAACATACATACAGAGTAACATACAAAGATGGTATTAATAATAATTACAAATTGTAGAGTAGGAAGATGTACAGAGTTGGTATTATGTAATGGTAATTATAAAATTGTAGTGTAGGAAGATGTGCAGATTCCCAAAAATAGGAACCTGTACAACTGTACATAACAACACTTCAAGAACAAATGCTCACGTATGGAAGAGAAAGAAAGGTGATTGATGCTTAAATGTTAAGGCCATTTTTATAAATAAATTTTGCTAACAAATAGTGAATTTCAGGAGAGTTTTTTTTTTTTTTTTTTTTTACAGTGAATACCGCACAAGAATCTCAACTGCTCCCGTCTGGAGCCAGTGAGACTATGGCATCCCCAATTGGGGTATGTTGTGAGGCTGAAGGTAGTGGGGAGGGGAAGGAGGTGAGAAAGAGGAAGATTGGGAAGTACCTGGCTATTCAGATCTGGTCACCAAACACGGCTAAAGCCATTTTCAAGCAACGTTTCAATTCTGAATGGTGGTCTTACACCAGGGCGATACTGATAGTATCTTCCACTCTGGAACGTGCCGCAAATATACTATATATTATTTTAAATAAATTAATTGTGAAATAACAAAAATTAATAAAATAAAATTTATTTGCGCACGCCGGGTTCGAACCCGCGACCTCCGGATTGTGAGTCAAGAGTCTTAGCCACTGGACTACGGAGGTCGTCGTTGAGACTAAGAAGACAGGGTACACTGGTAGGGAATTCAATTTTAAGTTTTACTAATTCATGTATGAAGTTTGGAAATTGGTCATTGATAGGACACTCAAAAAAATTATGGTCTAAAGTATTTTCTGAACCACAATCACAATAAGGCGAATTGATTATGTGGTATCTGGAGTGATGGCTAAGACAACAAGTATGACCTAGACGCATTCGAGTTATGGAAGAGATGTATTTTTTAGGCATGGAAGTGTATTTGTGAAACCAGGGCTTGAAAGGAATAGAAGGTTGAATTAATGAGTACTGATGACCTTTTATCAGAGAGGATGATTTCCATTCAGAGGACCATTGACGTTGTAACTTATTTTTTAAAATAGGGAAATAATCTCTAACAGGGGTAGGAATACTGCTTAATGGACCATGGACAATGGCTTCCTTAGCAATAGAATCAGCTATTTCATTTCCAACAATACCGAGATGTCCTGGAATCCAGGCCAAGACCACTGACACTTGAGCCAGCGACATGGAATGCAGGAGGTCTCTGATAGAGCAGGTAAGAGAGTCGCTACTGGAATTGAGAGGGGATGCGCTTATTTTTTGTAGAAAGCTAAGAGAGTCTGAAAGGATGAGGGCATTTCTAATGTTGAGAGATTTGACGAGTCGCAAAGCTTCTATGATAGCTATGCATTCAGCAGAGAAAATGGAACACTCTTTGGGAAGTCTGTGAGGGAAACACAATTTCCTGTGAGGTACATAGACACTGGCCCCACAATGGGAGTCCGAACTGAGTTTGGAACATGTGAAAATTTTTATATAATTTGGCCAGTTATTTTCAATAATTTTGTTGAATTCTGCATTATTGGATTGAGCTGAGTTATTTATATTTTTTTTACATATTCCTATAAATTGGTGCACCTTCGGATAGAAAGTAAGACTTTCATAGGGATATGAGTATAAGGGGAGAGATTCATTGCGATAGGAGTTTGAGGATACATCCAGGAAAGAGTTGAAGCAATCATAGAGAAGTGGAGGGGAATGTTTTTACCAAAAAGGATTCACATTAACCTCGTACTTTAACAATTGAAGTTTGGGAATCAAGGGATGAGAAGTAATTGAGCATGTTTTGAAAATATATTTTTCTGCTAGGCATCGCCTTCTAATATTTAAGGGAGGTTCACAGCATTCAACTTGCATTGCGTTGATTGGGGAAGATTTCATGGCTCCTAATATAAGGCGAAGAGATTTTGATTGAATTTTATCTAATTTAAGCGAATTTGAAGTAGACATTGGATCAAACAGACAAGATCCGTAATCGAGATGGCTTCGGATGAGAATACAATATTCGTTTTTGGATAATGCTAATTTGATATCTGTAACAATAGAGGAAAGGTTGTCGAAGGTACTTTTACCCTTTCTAAATCCAAACTGAGAAGAGGAAAGAATTTAATTTTTTTCTACAAACCAGTCCAATCTATTCTTAATCATTCTTTCAGATACTTAACAAAGAGTAGAAGAGAGAGCGATGGGTCTATAGCTCGAACCTATACTTGGATCTTTGCCACTTTTGCAAATGGGAATGATATTTTGAATTTTCCAGTCTGGAGGAATAATACCAGAATCAAGAAAGTATTGATGAGAGAGAGAAAGTAGGTAAGAGAATTTTCATCAGTATGGCGGATTAATGAATTCAGGATTTCATCCTTGCCCGGAGCTGAGTCATTGAGGTTTTCCTTGACTCTTTTTAACTCATCAATGGAAAATGGAGCATCTAACCATGAAGAAGATTTTAGAGTATGAGTTAAAGAAGGAAGTTCATCAAAATTAGGGACATATGGGGGAGCTATTTTATTAATAAAGTCATCTATCCAAATAGCAGAATTATGAGATGGCTTTGGCAGGGAAAAGGAAGATCTAAACCTGCGAATCATGGACAAACCTCCCCCGCTGGAGTAGCAGGGGATATATTGGAACAGAAATTACGCCAGCTGTTTTTTTTTTAAACGGAAAGTGCGTTTAGCAACAGCTTGGGCATTCTTGGCTGAGATGTAATTATCCATAGTCATCTGTTGGCAGTACGTATTATTGGCCGCTTTCCTCTCCTTCAGGACTCTAAGGCATTCCTCATCCCACCAAGGGGGAGGGCGAGCCTTCGAGCCTACTGGAGATGATTTGGGGATAGACTTGTCAGCCGATTTTAGAATGGAATCAGTCCAAGATTTATAAGAGGAGGTGCAGTTATCAGGAGTAGGGGGAGAGGGTATGACCCTGGATAGAGTCTCTGAAATGGGACCAATCGGCTTTTTTGTGAAAAATTTGGGCTTACTTTTAAAGAGGTTGATATCCAACCGCTGAGCCAAATTCAAAATAATGGGATAGTGATCACTGCCGCAGGGGTCTGAAGTAATTCGCCAGGAAATTAGAGGATAGATACTCGGGGAACAGAGGGATATGTCCACCGGACTAGGATTCTGTCCAGGATGACTAAACCTTGTTAAGGATCCGTCATTTAGGAGACAAATGTTCAAGGAGTCCAAAAGGTCAATTAATTTGATACCCGAGGGATCCGAGGAAGAAGAACCCCAGAGTGAGGGATGTGCATTGAAGTCGCCCAGAATGACTAAGGGAGAAGATAGTTTGCTAAGCATGTGGACCCACAATGGAAGGTCAAACGGGGTAGGAGGGGGAATATAGAGAGATACAAATGTAATATTAGAGACAGTGGCTGCCACTAATTGGAAGGGTGAATTAGGGGGTTTAATGGAAATAGGGGAGAAGGGGAGAGAGTTTTTGATGAAAAGGGCTGCACCACCCTTCCCATCAATGCGGTCGTCCCGCAGACATTGATAGCCACTCACCTTGAAGAGTTGAGATGGCTTAAACCAAGTCTCAGAGACGGCAGCAATCGATATGGAGTGTAAATGTAGAAGGCGGATGAGGTCATCCTTATTGGAGGTGGCACTTCTACAATTCCACTGCAGAATTGTTACTGCTGGGGCAGCCATTGGGAAGAAGAGAATACAAGGAGGCGAGTAATGAGGCAGCGTTGGACGGTAGAGAATTATTATTGTTAATAATTGAGGTGAGTAACATGACAAGAGTTTGAATTAAAGAAGAATTGTCATTAGAAGAATTGTTGTTTATGGAATTTGCATTTAGATCAGGGTTGAAAAAACTGCTGTTAGTTGAATTGCTGTTAGAAAAGAAAGAGTTTTGAGGAAAAAGAGCGCTGTTGTTACCATTTGGGAACAAGAGCTGGGAGATGTGGCCAAATTGATCATATCTAGGGGTTTTAATCGGACGAGAAGCGGATTTTGTCATTACAGTCTTCATGTAAGACAAATTTGAATTTGGTCTTTGGATACATCTATGATATTATTTTCATGTTTAACATATTTTATAGAATTATTTTTTTTCTTATTTTCAATTGCATTATTTACCGTTTTCCAAATAACTTTCAGATTGTTTTCTGAAGTAGAGATTACTTTTTTAAAGTAGTCGTCTTTACTTTTTTTTAATTAAAGCTGTTAATTTATTTCTATATTTTTTGAGAACTATCTTAACATTTTCATCCTGTGGATTTTTAATTGTATTTTTATATAGCTTTTCTTTTTCTCTAATAGATTTTATTACGCCACAAGTGATCCAAGGTTTTATACGTCTGAATTTTGAATTATTCGTGAATAATGGGACCTCTGTTGTGGAGGTTTCAATATGATCCATAAGTTTTTTTTCAAACATATTTGAGCATTTTTCGACATCGTTAGATTGTAATATCGTACAACAAGTTTCTGCTTTCAATTTTTTCTCTAAAGTGGCAATATTTGTGGTTTTTTTAATCGTAATTGGAGCATTAATTTGTGATTTTATTTCATTATCATACAATAATAAGCAAGTGTGGTGGTCAGTAATATTTGTTTGCCAAACCATTGTTTTGATTTTATATAGGTTTTGTAATTTGGCTAAAGTTCGGTTTAGTGGCGAAATTCCTAAAAATACAAACTAGTTATTTTTATACTAACTATGGGCCGGGGAATACGAATCTGAAAGAATTAAGCGGCGGCAAGCAATATTAACTGAATTATACGACTTTAAAAAAAAATTTTACACACATAGGAAAATGGCCATTTTGGAAGCATTTTATGTCTGTAATTTTATGTTCACCCAAATATGATCTAAAAAAGACGATTTTTGTCCGCGCATTTCTCTAGTATTTTTGTTTATGCATGATTTAAAATCTAATTCAGTCATACAATTTAGCTACTCATTTTAGAAAATATTTTCGGATTTTTCAATATCAATATTAAAATCGCCCGCAATAAAACAGGTTTTATTTTTAAGCGGTAGCAAAATATTTTTCAGTTGAGTTATTATACAATGTGAAATATTTGATTCGTGTGTTCTGTAAATTGCAATAATGTGATAAATATATTTATCGAGTTTTATTTCAATTTGAATACAGTTAGTCAGTAATATTGGGTGCTAATCATGTATTAACAATTTTACTCGTGACGTCGCCGGTCAGAAACCTTCCTGTATTGACCATATGTGGGTAAATAGTAATAATACTAAGAGATTTTAGTCTATTGCTTATAAAACCGGTATAACAGACCACTATAATATATGTGCTTATTATATTATAATGCAATAACGCGTACTAATCAATTAAAAGATAGAGAATATACTAAACTAGTGTTAAATAAAGAGCTTCTTCGGGAAAAAATCTCTAAGGTATCCTGGGCTTGTGTATTAGATAGCCGGGATATTTTAAGTTTTAACAAAACATATAGAGGCGTGCACCGTCTCCAAATTAAAGAAATTAGTTTCTAAATATCGCCAAATAAAACCATGGATTAGTCCTGGATTGGTAAAATCTGTGCGAGAAAAGCAACGTTTATTCATTCTTTGTAAAAAAAATCCTTTCAATTATATATTAAAAAATACCTTTGTCAAATATCGAAATATGCTAACAAATTTAATACGGAATACTATAAAACAATATTATCAAATAAAAATGTCACAAGTAGAATATGACAAAAAAATGTGGTCAACAATTAATGAAATTATTGATAAGAAACGGAAAGGGTCGTAAATACACAGAACTGACGTACAACGGTAATTCTATTGACGTAAAAGATGAGCCGACTTAATGTGCGAACTTATTTAATATTTTTTTTGCAAATGTTGGAAAAAATTTAACACAACAAATTAACCATTAGCTGCTAGCAAAACCACTGAGGCTTTTGAGAGAAATTTAATAGATACAAATAAAATGCAATTTCTTGAACCCACCTCGGAACCGGAAGTTTTAAATGTAATTAGTTCACTGAGAGGTGGCTCAGCACCGGAATACGATTGAATAACAGTAGAAACTATAAAAAATCTTAAAGATTTTCTAAAAATATCTATTGTACATATCATTAATTTAAGTTTTTCAGTTGGAATATTTCGAAATAATTACCAAAAAACTGTTATAAGTCCGATTTTTAAATCTGGCAACCCAGAGGAAATGACTAACTACCGGCCTATATCTTTGACATCTAACATTTCTAAAATAATTGAAAAAATAGTAAAAAAGAGACTTTTCCTATTTCTAGAAGAAGAAAAAATTCTGCATTCTAACCAATATGGATTTAGAATGCAGAATTTTTTCAAGGTGGGTTCAAGAAATTGCATTTTATTTGTATCTATTAAATTTCTCTCAAAAGCCTCAGTGGTTTTGCTAGCAGCTAAAGGGTTAATTTGTTGTGTTAAATTTTTTCCAACATTTGCAAAAAAAATATTAAATAAGTTCGCACATTGAGTCGGCTCATCTTTTACGTCAATAGAATTACCGTTGTACGTCAGTTCTGTGTATTTACGACCCTTTCCGTTTCTTATCAATAATTTCATTAATTTTTTACCACATTTTTTTGTCATATTCTACTTGTGACATTTTTATTTGATAATATTGTTTTTTAGTATTCCGTATTAAATTTGTTAGCATATTTCGATATTTGACAAAGGTATTTTTTAATATATAATTGAAAGGATTTTTTTTACAAAGAATGAATAAACGTTGCTTTTCTCGCACAGATTTTACCAATCCAGGACTAATCCATGGTTTTATTTGGCGATATTTAGAAACTAATTTCTTTAATTTGGAGACGGTGCACGCTTCTATATGTTTTGTTAAAACTTAAAATATCCCGGCTATCTAATACACAAGCCCAGGATACCTTAGAGATTTTTTCCCGAAGAAGCTCTTTATTTAACACTAGTTTAGTATATTCTCTATCTTTTAATTGATTAGTACGCGTTATTGCATTATAATATAATAAGCACATATATTATAGTGGTCTGTTATACCGGTTTTATAAACAATAGACTAAAATCTCTTAGTATTATTACTATTTACCCACATATGGTCAATACAGGAAGGTTTCTGACCGGCGACGTCAGGAGTAAAATTGTTAATACATGATTAGCACCCAATATTACTGACTAACTGTATTCAAATTGAAATAAAACTCGATAAATATATTTATCACATTATTGCAATTTACAGAACACACGAATCAAATATTTCACATTGTATAATAACTCAACTGAAAAATATTTTGCTACCGCTTAAATATAAAACCTGTTTTATTGCGGGCGATTTTAATATTAATATTGAAAAATCTGAAAATATTTTCTAAAATGAGTACCTAAATTGTATGACTGAATTAGATTTTAAATCATGCATAAACAAAAATACTAGAGAAATGCGCGGACAAAAATCGTCTTTTTTAGATCATATTTGGGTGAACATAAAATTACAAAACCTATATAAAATCAAAACAATGGTTTGGCAAACAAATATTACTGACCACCACACTTGCTTATTATTGTATGATAATGAAATAAAATCACAAATAAATGCTCCAATTACGATTAAAAAAACCACAAATATTGCCACTTTAGAGAAAAAATTGAAAGCAGAAACATGTTGTACGATATTACAATCTAACGATGTCGAAAAATGCTGAAATATGTTTGAAAAAAAACTTATGGATCATATTGAAATCTCCACAACAGAGGTCCCATTATTCACGAATTCAAAATTCAGACGTATAAAACCTTGGATCACTTGTGGCGTAATAAAATCTATTAGAGAAAAAGAAAAGCTATATAAAAATACAATTAAAAATCCACAGGATGAAAATGTTAAGATAGTTCTCAAAAAATATAGAAATAAATTAACAGCTTTAATTAAAAAAATTAAAGACGACTACTTTAAAAAAGTAATCTCTACTTCAGAAAACAATCTGAAAGTTATTTGGAAAACGGTGAATAATGCAATTGAGAATAAGAAAAAAAATAATTCTATAAAATATGTTAAACATGAAAATAATATCATAGATGTATCCAAAGACCCAAAACTAACAGCAAACATTTTTAATTCTTATTTCTCTAAAGTAGGAAATAATCTCGCTGAAAAAATCTCTAAACCTTTACACACGCTAAAACCTATAACAACTAATACACAAAAACAAAATACACTATCCACTTTTGAAAAAACTACTGAAACTGAAATATAACTTTTAATAGAAAACAAGAAAGACGGATATGTGAAAAATTTTAAAACAATGAAAATGTATCTACTGAAACCACTAAACCACCTTATTAATCTCAGTCTGACTAAAGGCATATTCCCAACAAATTATAAAAAATCTATAATATTCCCTATCTTTAAAACTGGTGACCCGCAAAATGTTTCAAATTATCGACCGATATCACTAATATCGAATATAGCAAAATATTTGGAAAGATTGTGAAAAAACGGGTTATAGATTTTCTAGAGAACAATAAAATATTACACTCCAATCAATTTGGATTCTTAAAAACAAAAAGCACACAAGATGCAATAGCAAATGTAACATCATTTATATACTCGGCACTTGATGAAGGCAATAAATGCGCAGGAATATTCATAGACCCAAGAAAAGCATTCGATAGTATCTCACACGAAAAGCTTATCAAAAAAGTGAAATTAAATAACATCAACGATAAAGCCGTCCAATGGATAGAAAATTATTTGAATAATCGTGCACAATTTGTTAAAATAAATGACCAAACTAGCGACCAAGAAACATCAAATTTTGGTATCCCACAGGGCACCGTGCTCGGACCAATATTGTTCATTTTGTATGCAAACGACATATTTACTCAACCATTACATAGCCAAATTATCTCTTTTGCCGATGATGCAGTTCTTCTAATAAAAGAAAAAACACGGGAAAAATTAATTTAAAAGCCACAGAAGACATAAATAATCTAAAGATATGGTTTGACAATAACCTCCTGTCGTTAAATAGTGATAAAAAATATGTCATTCCTTTCGAAATTAACACTAACATTATACCCCCAAATCTTCAAATATTCTTACATAATCATTCTCTCGCACAACACTACACTAATCACTGCGACAAAAATGTTCACTTCTGAAAATAGCGGATATAATTACATATCTTGGAATAAAATTATTGTGGTGAACGTATGTCTTGCGGTATGAAAGAGACATGCGTGTATGAGTGAGACAACATTGTGATTGTTGTCCATTCGTCCTCTTACCACCAGACTTCCTTGATAGAACCACTGTAGTATAATCCCGGAATAAACATCAGCAGACTACCTACGCATTATTATTGCTATCACCCTGTACTGTGATCATTATAATCTGAGGAATCTGGATCCACATATTGGGAGACCAGAATTACATGGGATAACCGGCTACAGTCATCACAATTATTGATAAAAACCTAAAATGGAAAGATCATATCGGCCATACAATAAAAAGAATTAGGAAATTAATTTATATATTATTACGAATTAGAAACTTCTTATCAACGAAAAATCTATATTCAATATACTACGCATTAGTACAGTCTATTCTTCAGTATGCCATTATCAGTTGGGGAGCAGCTTACAAAACTAGTCTGACCCCCATAGGAATTGTTCAAAAACTCATAATAAAAATCATACTAAAAAAACTCCAGACTTCCCCACTGAACGCATTTTCGAAGAATTCGAAGTTCCAACATTTAAAAACTTATTTGCGAAAAATTCAATCATACAAATTATAAAAGAAATAGATAAATACTCATTCATAACTGAAAATCGTACAAGACTTAAGCACGTATTTGTATGCCCCAAACTAAACATTTCTTTTGCCCAACACATTGACGTATGATGTTATACACACCAAGGAAAATACTTCTTTAATAACCTACCAGTAGAAATTAGAAGCATTAATAACATGGTACAATTGTTGAATTCTATTAAAAAGTATTTTAGAGAAATAATCAATAGGAAAACTGCTGCTTCCCCTATTTCCACATGAATGTCACAATAAAAACTGTGCCTGTTTTTCTTTTACTGAGTACATGGATGTTTGTGTTTTTTAGTTAAATGTTCTTGATTATGTGATTTCTGTATATTAACTATATATTAACTGTATCTACCTACATATGTGACACACGTGACTGTATTAATTGTACATATGTAAAATGTAAACTCTTCTTCCATCCACAAGCAAATGCTTTTAATAGAAGATAAGTATTATTATAATATGTTCCATTTTTTAAGATCAATCTTACTATATATAATATTATAAATGCGAAAGTTTGTATGGATGGTTGGTTGGTTGGATGGTTGGTTGGATGTTTGTTACTCTTTCACGCAATAAATATGGAATGGAATTTTAAAATTCTTTCACTAATCGAAAGCTACATTATTTGCGAGTAAAAACGGCTTTATATATTGGTAAGCTCTGGCGTTATGAATGAGCTGTGGCGTTATGAAATTATGTATCATACGTTTTCTGTCCCTAACAAAATCGAGTTATTGCAAACGTCAAACAAATTGGTACCTTGGAAACATTGTTTTTTTTTTTAATTTTAGGCTTAAAAAGAGTGCTTTGTTGTGATTTAAAAGAGTACTTTTTTGGCGTCGTAGTTAATATCTACATATCTCTAAAAATGTTCATTTTCCGAACAAAACGCATAACGTTGCTATAAAGCATAGCGTTTGAAGTGGACTATTTTTTTAGGTTTTTCTGGATTCAAATGTGAATAAAATACTAATAAAGGGAGTAGGTACCTAAAATAAATTTCTATTTCTATAATTTAAATATTTTCTAAAATAGAATTTTTATTAGCGAAATGTCATTCTCAAATTTTGAAATTTTCCACCATAATTATTTTCAGCAAGAATAATAACAATTATGCCACGAAAGCGTAAGTCGAATCCAAGCAAAAGCTCTAATAAAGCTCGAGCTATGAAAGTTGCAAGACTTGAAGAGACATTTCCACAAGCTTAAGTGCGAAAACTTAAACATGCGTTGTTTCAGGCAGCACACAGAGCTGCTGAGTCAACAGAACAATCCCAAGCTCGCCGTCAACAGCATGCTGAATATCTATCATCTCAACGGGCTGCTGAGACACCAGAACAGTCCCAAGCTCGCCGTCAACAGCGCAATGATCATAAAAATCAGTTTAGCCGTTCTTGAGTTATAAATGGTGTAACTAACCAGACTTTGTTTTATATATTAATTTTTTTTTTAAATGAACTCCATATTAGGAAAATAATTTTCCATCTAATGTCATCTTTGGGGAAGATGTGTGGAGGGTTTTTTTAAGGAAAGGGAGGAGAGGAGAGTTCTTAGAAGGAAAGGGGTTTAAGGGGTGGGAAGGAATCTGATGTTCAATATTTACCAGTCAACCACCTCCAAGACCTAGACAAACCTCACCCCATGAACCCGGGCACCCCTGCTAAATCACCAAAGTAGCGAATCACTTGGGGTGACCTATGGCAGAGGTGTTGGTTATCCAATAAAGGTTCCCGGGGCGGCGGTACCCATTCACGCCTCCCAAATTTGGATTAATATCGCAGTTTCAATAAGTTACTACTTCGATTCAGATGTTCAATATTTTATTTGTATGCAAACATTAAAAAAAAATGTTAAATTAAAATAAAATATAACAAGTTGGTACGAGAATTTTATTTGTCTTATAGATATTTGTTAGATCGATGATTTTCAGATATATCCACATTAATATCACCAACCAAAAACGTAAATATATCCCGTGTTTTGTAAAGAATTTCATTTAGTTGACATATAAACTGCGAAAGGTCTGACAAGTGCATTCTGTAGATTGCAATTAAATTAATTGTCAGTTTATTTACACATAATACAACACGTAAACAGTTTACCTTCACAAAAGCAACTTCCTCAATATTCCGCACTATGAATGTATTTCTAACAAAGAGATATAGACAATTTCTAATGAATAATAATATACCGGAATTTTTGTTGATTTCGAGTGTTGTCGCAACGCAGCTGTAATTCGGTATATCGAAGTGAGTATTGTTATTTGAGTGACATTCGGTAAACACTATAATTCCCGGCGTTTTTTAATTAAATCTAATTGCACTAAAAAAACACAATTATTTTTGACCCTTTAATATTTATATGCATTATAGTAAACAGAGGATCCCACTTGTACAAAACATCATTACACTCGTCGCTAGTATCACAAACATTTTCGTTTATTTTATACAGCTGGTCAATGTTTTCCGTCATAAAGTCTTCCATTTTTAGTATTCTATTTTTTGACGAGCAATTGTCATCATAAACTGTTTGTATTCACACATGTCACTGTTCGTACTGTGATTGATTGGATTATTTGTAGATCTTCTTTCGTTGTTTAAGATGCAATTTTTGCATTTTGGTGGTTCTTGTTTGTTATTGCATTCTTGATATTTATGGTTGCCTGCGCAATGTGAGCAGGCTGGGTCTTTTGTTTTACTTAGGCATCTTAGGCTCGAATGGTTAAATTTAAGGTAGTGGTAGCATTGCATAATTGGACTGCAGTCCTCTACCTTACCTTTGCGGTATCCGATATTAACACTATTTTTGTTCAAAATAATTCTTCTCATGGTTCCGCTAGTTTCCACAATGATGTTCGAAAATTCAGTGTTTTTTCTCTTAATTACCTTTTTTATCTCCATTTTGTGTAAGGTAGCGTCCATTTTGTGAACATTGTAGATATCTTCATTTTGTAGTAAAATGCTCTCCAATAAATTATTTCTATTAGCTATATCATATTATATGTAGTTTCTTCTTCTTCACCTCTTCTGCCATTATGTTGATGATATTTGTTTGTTTATTTATTTATTTTTTCAGTTTTTCTGAGTCATCCTTCTTGTCATATACCACAATCAAACGATTATTTGATATTTTCTTGATTCCGCTTACACCGATACCTAGAGAAGTTACATTAATATTCTTCTGTAACTTTTTTTCAGTTCTTCATGTTCCATTTTTACATCCTTAGTAGATATTATTATTCCTTATTTTCATAGCCTCTTTCTCTTCTTTTTTTGTGTTAGTTTCTTGTTAATAGTTCTTTTTTGAAAAATCAGAAAAAGATATTGGCACCTCTGGGACTCAAACCCAGAGAGGTCCTGGGTTCGAGTCCCAGAGGTGCCAATATCTTTTTCTGATTTTTCTGTTTCCAGATTTTCGATTGAGTTTCGCTTACATTGTCTTCATTTAATTAAATGTATTTTTTTAGTTTATTGTTTGCATTAAGTGCAGGCGGAATTGTGTTTGTTATATTTTTGGTTATAGAATTGGAACTGGGCGGGTTATGAGAAATCTCAACTTATAACTATAATAATCAAAACTAGATCCTTATCACATTTCTTTAGAAATATAAGTGATTAAATGTGGCAAATAAAAAGGATATGAAAAAAATTCACTACGTGTTATGTCATTCTCGAATTGAATATGGAATTATAGGATAAGGATCTGCTTCAAGTAGATTTGTACATACACAATCTGAATATAATCCAAAAAGTTACCATAAAGACCATACTGAAAGTACCCATTAGAACGCCTTCCATTGAAATTTTCAATTACTTTGGCATACCAAATGTACATCGAATATATGCCAAAAATAAATTATTGATAATATTCAAAAATACTAAATCCTCTACTAGATCGTGTGTCCATCACACTAGATCGAATAAAAATGATGTAAAAAACATTCAGAGTTATAGAATCGCATTTGGACAAAGAAATTACACTTACTTTGCAACAAAACTCCACAATATCCATCCCCAAGACAAAAAACTAATAAAAAATTAATGAGTCCCTGCAAATCTAAACATATGAAAATCAAAATGTTTGGGGATTAGTTTATTGTGTATTGCCTTCTTAGGCATAGGAAATGTTTGCAAAAGACCTCCTTTAAACCCCCGCGAAGGTTTCTGGATTATTATAACCACATGAAAATACATCTGAGAAGTTTTTTAATCATCACAAAAATTATTGCAAACTGTCAAAAATTTGAGAAAGATATTTTGCAAAACAATGATTGTTAAATCAAAAATCTATTTTCAAAACTCTTTACATTAATGAATTAATTGGAAGTGCATACATAATAATTTGAATCGAATCAAGAATTATAGATATTTTAAATAGGTACCTATGTTAGGTACCATATTTGATTGATTGTTCTTATAATATTTTATTGTTCTTATAATATACAAAAATGATTATTTGTAATACATGAAAAATGAAAATTTGAATTAAAAAAATTATAATAGCTGGCAAGCGAGCTGTTTGAAAACTGAATGTACTGGGACTGAATATATGGAACGCGGGAGGGAGGTTGGCGGGACGGGGGAGCGGGATAGGGGAGAGGGAAGGCGGGGATGTAGGAAGGGGAACGCGGGAGAGAAAGGGGACGCGGGAGGGGAACGGGGGCGTATGGGAAAGGACATGCAGGGAGAAACAATTTATTTCTTTGAACGCATCATTCATTGCAACGCATGCCGGGAACCAGCTAGACTTATATCTATATAAAAATCAACATTTGTTTTTCATATTTTATGCGCTGCCATACCGATTGCGATGAAACTTTGGTGATTTGTTGTCCGCAAGCCCGCGAAAGTATATATATATGGCAAGCTCTGGTGTTATGAAATTTGTACAAATGAAAATGTGTGAATATCATATATTTTAGCGGCAGGGAGGGAAGGAAGTAGGGGGAGAGTAACGAAGGAGGTGGGGTTCGCGGGAGGGATAACGAGGGAGGGGGAAGGCGGGGAAGGTGGAAGAGGAATGCGGGAGAGGAAGGGGATGCGGGAGGCAAACGGGCACCTATAGGAAAGGAAATGAAGTAAGAAAAATATATTTATTTGAACGCCATCGCAACGCATCCTGGGTACCAGCTTATCAAGAATGAAAATATGGCTGAAAGAGATCAATGAAAAAAGACACTGATAACGACAGAAGACAAAAAAGCCCTGATAAATACCTCGTTTGCCTCGGCACATGATCCCCTAGTGAGGAGGACTGAGAAATACCACATCTATTCTTAATTTTACCATTATATTTTGAATGTACAATATTTTAAATAGTCGCAATAATAAACACATAAAAAAAGATGATATGCATACATTTTACGTCGCTGAATTAATACCAAATTTAGAACTACTACTAATCACTGATCGCCAAAGAAGCACAGAACGAAATAAGTATATTTTTCGGATTAATGGTATTTTACCTTTATTTACACCTGTACCGATAACGTAAGCCGATAAAATGTGAAAAAGAAATTATATCAGTATTTATTTATCACTATAATGTTGACCGTCCGGCGTGACCTACCCTCGGTTCAGGTGTTCTCGGCTCGCTGTTTAGAGCAGTAGTCCCCAACCTTTTTATCAACTGTTTTTTTTAAGAGTGAATCTGTATTCGGGAAGTCGTTTTAATCTACACCCAGAATATAAGAAACTGCAACTACCTACTCATGTTCTCGAATGGAACATTTAAAAGTCCACAAGCAGAGAAAAGTAGACAACAGTTGAGAACAACCTTTTGTATGTTCCGATTGCAATTATTTTTGTGATAGAAAGGAGACTTTGAAAACCCACAAGTTTACTCAAGTGGAGAAAAACTATTTTAATGTTCCGGCTGCAACTATTCATGTTCTCAAAAGGAACATTTAAAAGTCCACAAACCGTCCCATAGTGGAGAAAAAACTTTATCATGTTCCGACTGCGACATTCGTGTCCTCAAAAGTGACAATTTAAAATCCACATGCTGACCTTTTTCATGTTCCGAAATTTTACAAATAATGAAAAAAAACTACAAGTTTCAAAAAACCAAAAAAATGGAAAAATGTATGAGCACATGCGATACTAATGTGCTAGCGGAATGAGTGCCAACCAGAGACTGATGAACTGGCGTGGAAGTCCCGGCTCACAAGAGAGTGACGTGAAGATGGGACTTCTCCTTGCCTTATGCGAAAAGTCACTCGTTAAGCGAGCATTTTTTTTAAAATCTGTTTTGCTCGTTATGCGAATTACTCGTTATGGGAGGTGCTCGTCATGAGAGGTATTTTTTTTGGGATAATTTTTTATTGTGTGTTCGAGTTTTTTTTGCGTAATTTTGTTTTTAAGCAGGTCCTTGCGCGGCCCAGTACCATTTCGGGCCGCGGCCCGGTGGTTGGGGACCACTGGTTTATAGCACGGAAACGAATGGAATGGAAAAGTGTGATAGTGATGAGATGAGAAGACGAGCGGTTAAGAGAAATGAAAAGCTAGACGTTGAGAGAGCGGAAAACGAAACACGAGGTTTGAAGGTTCACGCGCTATTTTGTTTGTTCGATCATCGGTTCATTATTATGATGGTGATGGGAAAGAAGAAGATGATGGACGGCGCGGAAGGTTGGAGGGTTATTAGTTTTCAAATATGTTGATTGTAAAACATCTCTGTCTCTCAATCTGTAATACTTATAATAATTAATAAAATAAAAATAATAAAACTCGCTTTATTTTTAGTAGAAATCTTACCGGAAGCTAGCGGATTGTGGTTTAGAGTTATCGCTATTGGTGTTGTGGCATCTTGAATACTTGGTGTAAAATGTCAATGGATACACATCGCTTCAAGTGTTAAACGTTTTCCTTTTTACTGTCATGTCTCTCTCGGGGTTCTCATTTCCATGTTCCCGATTAAGAGGCGACCAGTTTTGCTTGATCACGTATATTTTATTCATTTTTAGTATAATTATTTTTTCTCTTCCAAAGGCGAAAAAAATATTTATTTCCGCATGACAGAAAAAATGTAAAAATACTTTTTACAATGGGGTGACGCCCTGGCCATACCTGGCCTTTAGATGCTACATTACATTGGCTAGAATTGTCCGTCCGAGGCTTGAAGTGTAAATATTGATTTTAAACGTAAGATGTAGTATTTACAATTTGGGAGGGGGGTATGGGTACCGCCGCCCCGGGAACCATTTATTGGATAACCAACACCTTTGCCATACCCCAAGTGGTTCGCTGCGTTTGGTGACTTAGTAGGGATGCCCGGGTTTATGGGGTGAGGTTTGTCCAGGTCTGATGGTCTTGTGCAAAGCATCTGCCCAGCTGCTGTGTGGTGGGCAGGATCGAGAGAGACAGGTTGACGGAGGTCTTTTATCCTCTCCAGCCGGAATCTCTCGACCCACTGCCTTGCACCGCGGTTGAAGGGGTGGATTTATACGTTCATTATGCCTGGATACACTGGCCCCCAGATTCCTACCCACTCCCCATACCCATTTCCTTCCCAGAACTTAATCTCCTACCTTTTCTCAAAGGAACCCTCCACACAGCATCCCTTAAGATGACATAGGCCCTGAGGGTAATTATTTTCCTCAGGGCCTTCTGTGTGGAGCTAATGTAAAAAAAAAGTATAGTGGACGATTCTGCGCGAGGAGAGAGCGCCCGAGACATGTCCATAATGCACAAGGCTTGCGCTATAGGTTGCTTAGAAACTATTGAAGTAGAGAATCAGCCAGCCCTCGAACCGCACCGAGCCTCGTTCTTTAGTTTGCAGGTGATAAGGTCGCAGCAGGGGTCCTTCTCGTGGCACTCGTCGATGGTACCTACCACAGTCAAAGTCTTCCCCTTCTTCAATCACTCCATTGCCGCAGGATCGCCGAACTTCGAGCTGGCCAAAATACATCGGTTCCAATGAATGCAATACAAAAAAATTGTCCTTAGTCAGGGGCGTAGCTACCGCCGTATCAGCCTTATCAGAGTAATTAAAATAGATCTATATCGATAGTTTTCGCAAATATCGATATCGATATTTTAAATCGGTTCGATTTTTTATTTATTTTATTTAGTAAAAGATTATACATTTATATACATTATTTAAGAATTTTTTTGACCGCCCAACTAGGAGGATTACCGTTTTAGGACAGTCAAATTAGGATGTGTATTAACATTCGGAACATGGTCTGTAAATAATATAAAAAAACAAAACAAAAATAAAAAATTAAAACAAGTGACTGTTCTTTGTTTAGCAAAGTTTTTAAAAAATAATATTAATTACTTAGGTAGGTACTTAATTACAGAGGATTAAACATATGAATAATAATAATAATAAAATCGGTGCTTAGCAACGCTATAGAGACATTCGCATTTCATTAGCTCTCTGATTTTTCATTATATCAGATAGAAAATAATTAGTTTTGATCCCAAAAAATATAAATATTTGAAAATAAATATATTAGATTACGTAATAAATAAACTGCCAGTAAACCATAGGTTATTTAGATAAATAAATAGGATATAAAAAATCTCTTTTGTGAAAGCTCCAGTAACCAAGGTAAACAATAATATTTGAGATTAATTTGTAATATATTTTAAAGGTAAATTTAATTACATATATTTTATTTTGATAGCAGTATTCTAAAATATAATATATTATAGATTTGTAACGTTGAAAGGTAAAAGATTTAAATTAAAATATTTAATTTGGGCATTTTGAAAATTATTTGTTGACAATTGACAATTAACAAATGATATTACTAGGTAACGATAGTTGCTTGGTTACTGGAATGTAGGAACTAATAATAATAATCATTTTCGTGTTGTTTTGTAAATTGATAATATGTCATTTACAACCAACCGAAATGAAGAGAGGTCTGTTATGTCATCTACACAGATGAACAATGATAGTCTGAGACCACCAAAAACAAAAGCAGGTATTCCTAGGCAGCGCCAGCGTATGAAATGGACGAACGATGTCAATATGTTCATCGTTCGTTCATATTTTTATGTAACTAAATTAGAAACAGATATGTTATTGTATAGGAAAAAATTACATTTAATTTTCTCACAAAATTATCCGATTGCCCAAGTAAACGAACAAAGATTAGCAGACCAAAAGAGAGCAATTTTCAAAAATAATTTAAATCCTGTAGTAACATTAGATCAGATAAAAAAGGAAGTAGCAGATAGATTTTTTTTTTAGTTTTAGCAGATAGATTGCAATTAGAAAATAATTTAGAACAAGTTAATACGAGTAGTAATGTTATATCAGATACATTGAACGTAGATAGTTCAGATAATATTCTAGTCGAAGAATCCAATGATATTACAGTAGACTCAAATAACTTAGACGTTATTTATAATCTTAGGGAAATCAACATTGCAAATTTAAACTTACTAGATGAAAATATTATAGAATTAGCTAACTTACTTCATAATAATATAAATAGATATATAGATATAGAGCCCACAGTTAGACCAAAATTACCAAAATTACATACGTCAAAGAAATTATCTAAATTAATTTCTGAATTAAATAATATAATTTTACCAAAAATTATATTTGATGACATTAGTTTTTTAGATCTTCATACAATAGTGTATGCTAGTGCTATCACTATATGTAATAAGTTAGGAGTTAAATTAACGTCTTTTGATGATAGATCATATAATTATAGAAAACCAGAATGGCAGAGTAGATTAGAAAATGATGTAGTATTTTTAAGAAGTAGCATAGCTAGAGTAATAGAGTATAAAGACGGAAATAGAAGTAGGAATATTTTGAGACATGTAGATGTAATTGGGAGAAAATTTGGTTATAGCATTGGTAGTAATAATAATGAAAATATAATCAATGATTTATTAGATTTGTTAAAACAAAAATTAGGTGTAAAAGCTAGTAGATTAAAAAGATATAATTATACGTATAATAAAAAAAATAATAATAGATTATTTCAGAAAAATGAGAAAATATTTCATTCCAAACTTGACGATAAACAAAATATTATTTCGAATAATAATAATCCGTTGCCATCTGAATCAGATATGCGCGATTTTTGGACAAATATTTGGAGTAAAGATATAAAACATAACGAGTCAGGTCCGTGGATAGAAAATGAAGAACTCAATTGTTCAGACATTGAACAAATGAGTTTTTCTGATATATCGGTTGAATTGTTAGCCAAAATTATAAAAAGTACTCATAATTGGAAAGCCACGGGTTGCGATTGGATACATAATTTTTGGTATAAACGTCTGACTACTTTACATCCCCTTTTGGCAAAAAATCTATCAAAATTTGTCAGAGAACGTCAAAATTTTCCAAATTTTCTAACTAAGGGCATTACTTATATGTTGCCTAAAAGCGAACATATTAATAATCCCTCTCAGTATAGACCCATTACATGTTTACCGACAATATATAAAATTTTAACCTCTTGCTTGACAGATTTAATATACACTCATTTAGATGAAAAAAATGTTTTATCTGAACAACAAAAAGGTTGTCGCAGAAAACATATGGGATGTAAAGAACAATTAGTTATTGATTCTGTAATTCTAAAACAGATTCAAACCCAAAAACGTAATTTACATATTTGTTATATAGATTACCAAAAGGCTTATGATAGTGTCCCGCACTCGTGGCTGATAAAAGTTTTAAATATATACAAAATTAACCCAATTATTATTAGCTTTTTGAAAAAAATTATGGCATTTTGGAATACCGATTTGCTTTTGAATTTGAAAGATAAGAAAATTATAGTACCGGGCATTTCAATAAAAAGAGGGATTTTTCAAGGAGACTCATTGAGTCCTCTTTGGTTTTGCTTAGCATTAAATCCTCTATCTAAAATGTTAATTAAAAGCAAGTTTGGAATAAAAATTAAAGGTAATACTAGAGAGAGAAATATAATTTCTCATTTATTATTTATGGATGATTTAAAATTATATTCGAATTCTGAACCAAATTTAGAGAAAATGATTAAAGTAGTTAAAAATTTTTCAGATGATATTAAAATGACTTTTGGTTTAGATAAATGTAGAACGATCTATATAGAGAAAGGTAAAATTGTAGATGGAGACGAGGGTATATTTAGAAATTTCAAAATTGAAAGTATGAAAGGGGGTGAGGTTTATAAATATTTAGGATATCCGCAATCAAATAGATTAGATCATACTAGTATTAAAAATGATATTAGGATTAAATTTAAAACTAGGATCAGAAAAATTTTGAAATGCAATCTATCTGCTAAAAATTTAGTAAAAGCGATAAATACTTGGGCAATACCTCTATTAACTTACTCATTTGGCATAATTAAATGGTCTAATACAGATTTAGATAGCTTAGAACGATTAATTAGAACTACATTAACAAAATTTCATTGCCATCATCCAAATTCAGCTGTAGAACGAATTAATTTACCCAGAAATTTAGGAGGTAGAGGTATAGTCAAAATAACATCTTTAAAACATAATCAGGTAGAAATGCTAAGAAATTTTTTCCATAGGAAAGCTGATAGTTCAGAAATGCACAAAATAATTTGCAAGGCAGATAGAAATATTTCACCATTAAATTTATACGACGAGAATGCCAGCATTCTTATAAATACCAACCAGGAATTATTAGATTCCTGGTCAAATAAAATTCTTCACGCAAAACACTTCAATTATCTCAACCAAACATATGTTGACAAATTTTCGTCAAACAAATGGTTGAGTATTGGAGAGTTGAGCGCAGAAATAGAAGGCTTTATGCTTGCCATACAAGATAGAGTCATTAATACTAAAAATTATAGGAAGCATATCATCAAAGATGCAAATCAAATTGATGATTTATGTAGAAAATGTTTGGCTTTTCCGGAAACTATAGAACATATTATATCGGGATGTTCTGTATTAGCGCCGTCCGAGTATACATTTAGGCACAATCAAGTTTTAAAAATAATTCACCAAAGTTTGGTAATTAAACATAACTTGATTGACTGCCGTAATGTACCATATTATGAATATGAACCAAATTCATTTTTAGAAAATGAATTTTATAAAATTTATTATGATAAAACTATTCTGACAGACAGAACAATTAGTCATAATAGACCCGATATAGTTTTACATGACAAAATTAAGAAAACTTATATCATTGATGTCGCTATTCCAAATTCTTGTAATATTCAGAAAACTGTTTCTGAAAAAATAAGAAAATATACAGATTTAGGAAATGAAATTAAAAGAATTTGGCATTCTCAGACTATAAAAATATTACCATTTGTTATTTCGGCTACTGGCATTATACCTAGCTCTCTCATTCAAAATTTAGGCGTATTAGATTTGTCAAAAAATTTGTACATAAAAATGCAAAAGTCGGTCATTTTAAATACATGTAGGATTACGAAAGATTTTTTAAATATTTATATTGAGGGATCAGTAGGATTTATCGGACCAGTTAGGATTTCATCAGAGCCGAACCCTCTGATATGAAAATATCTGGAGTCGGTGAAATATTTTCCCATTATGTTTCTGGTGGATTGACGTATTGGTCTTGTATTGTTTTATTCTTATATAGTGCACTTACATTGCGTTAATTTACTAGATATTCATTTGTGGAAAAGTGTGTGGAAGGGTTTAGTCTTTCATTTGGGAAAGATTCAACCCGGACATAAAATCTGGAGCACCGTATATTTGGACGATTTATATAGCGCCGTTTTTGTGAAAAATCACATCAAGAGCGCTGTACGCTGGCAACTAACGGGTTAAAACACTGTGCGATTTGATGTGTGAACGTGGATGAAGCGAAGAGCGGGTGTTTAATTAAATATATGAAGAAAAAAACTATGTTTGAATGTGGATAAAGCGAACAAATAGTTCCTACTTTAAGTTCCTACCCACTGAGTACATCAATCTAATCTGACGCACAATATACGAATAGGTACCAATAACAGCTTTTGCCCGTTGCAGGCAACTAACGGGTTAAAACACTATGCGATTTGACGGGTGAACGTGGACGAAGCGAGGAGGAGTGGGTGTTAAATTAAATATATGAAGAAAAAATGATGTTTGAATACGGATGAATCGAGGAGTGTGCACCTTCAAAAGGTACAGGTCGACCGCTCAATTTCGTATACCCGCTCTTGAGCAGCTTCGGTCGCCTGGTTCAAGGCGTTCAGTATGGGCCTTTTCTTGCAAAAGAGAGCCAAGGAGCTTCCTGCTTAATTTTTCATTGCGTCATTTGGGTTTTGCGGGTCGATACGTGATAAGACCACCATTTGTAATTGAAACTTTGCTTGAAATGGCTTTAACCGTGTTTGGTGACCAGATCTGAATTGCCAGGTACTTCCCCGCCTTCCTCTTTCCCATGTCCTTCCCCTCCCTATTATCTTCAGCTTCCCAACGTACCCCAACTGGGGATGCCATAGTCTCATTGGTTCCAGTATTTGGGACTCTTGTGCTGTATTCACATTAAAATATAATTAAAAATGTACAGAACAATTACAGAACAAAATAAATGTAGTTCCCGTGTATTGTTCAGGTAGGTATCTACACCATTTGGCAAAAAAAAATGGATCATTAAAAGTTATTAACAATATATTATTACCTCAGCAAAATTCTGTGCTCCTGGTACATTTTCAGTGAAGTTTTCGTCCTTTAGGTGATTTTTACAAAAATGGCGCGATAATTTATAATTTTTTTATTTATGGAAAAAAAATACTTGGAACTTTATTTTATTTTTTATTTAAATACAGGAAAAAATAATTTTACAATGTTAACGATATGTGTACAATTTTACATTATTTAACAATTCGTTTTTAAAAAAAAAAAATTGTCAATAAGTATTTAATTTAATTCAAAACATTATGATATTGTAATTGCTTCTATTTCTATGCTCCTGGTATCAAGCTCTGGGCTCTCCGTGTGATTTTTTGCAGAAATAGCGCTATAGAAATTATTATATGTAGGAAAATAAAATCCAATTTATTAAATTTCTTAACAAATTAACGCAAAAAATGGCAATAATCTTAGTCATTCCTAAGGAAAAAATAATTATATCGACGTACAATGTTCAAGTAGGTACTTACGTACATCATTTGACCAAATATGGACTATCTTTAGTTATTTAAATCAACTCATTTTATTATTTTCAATATTTGAACGATAATATTCCCACATGAGTAGGTACTGCTGGCCCGTTTGTAATTGAATTTATGGAAGTATAGATATAGAACAAACGCGTAAGCATTGCATATCATAGTCCTACACAGATGGGTTGTATAAAATAAAAAAAGAGAAGAGAAAGAATAAAAAAAAAATAAAAAAAAATAACAGTAATAACCAATTGATACAGAAAAGATAACCGTGGTTTGCTTAGCACAGTTATTTAAATTATCATAAAAGTAATATATACATACATAAAAGTAAATTATTAAAACATAATGGTATCTTGTGTTTGCATTTCAAATAATACCTAATCCCACATACACATTTTATACAAATGAGAACTAGAAAGAGAACAGAAACAATAAAATGAATCAAACATTTCATAGATGGTTATTACTGTTGTTTGATTAGAATAGTATTAAAATAATAGGTATAATGTGTACTCTTAACTGGTGTTGCATTGCATAAGCCTATTAATTAATATTTTGTAAAAATATAAATAACAAAGAGAAGAAATATAAAAAAAAGAAATTAAACATAATATTAACGTAATAGGTAGGTACATATATACACATAATGATAAAGATTAGAACATAAAGGTATCTTTAACATTTTTTTTTGAGTTTTTGTTGTTTTTTTTGGTTTGTGTTTATTTTATTTTTTATGTAGTAAAAGTTCACTCTCCTTTCTACCTAATTGATGAAACCAGTTAGTGGCCAATTTACGAACAACACCTGTGCTTTCCTTTTTCCAAACATCAGGCATTAAGTTGTATAGTTTTGGACCTAAGAATGAGAAGTGTCTTTGAGCGAGAGATGTTTTAGTTGTGAGTGGTACAATTGGATTTCTCCGTGAGTGGCGGGTGTCGTGAAAGTGGTTAATAGATGGATAGAGGTGGCGTTGTTGATGGGTGTTTAAAATTATTTTTCTCATGTACAGTTGTCTAACATCCAGAACTCGGAACTCTTCAAATAGTGGATCGCTGTGATATCTAAATGGTTTTTGAGAATTACCCTTAGCAGAGATTTTTGAGCTTTCCGGTCCACAGGCTTTTGAAGACTTAAGCTCATCTATCATTTTCATGACTTAATTAATCGTTGTTTGAATCTCGTCTTTTTTAAGATTAAGATCAGTTGTAAGTATGTTGGCTAGTTCAGATTCAGTTTTCTTACATTTTTCAAGGATTTTATTTGCGAGAGAGGCTCCTACTGAAGTGAAATAGTGATTAGCAAAATTAGCCATCAATTTGGGGTTAGTAGTACTTGTGTTTTTAATAACCAATGATTGTATGAAAGACCATTTGCTGTTTTTTGATTTGGTAATTTTACGAAATATTTCCCAGAAGCGTTTTGGAGTTATAGTGCTTTCATATATATTTTTTTTGTAGAAATTTTCTTTAGTGGAAATAATTAGTTTTTTACATAAGTTTCTATGTTTCTTGAATTGTTCTTGAACTAGAATATTATCTGGTTGTCTTTTAGCATTTTTGTGAATTTGATTACGTCTGTGGATGGATTTAACTAGGCCAGGGGTGATCCATGGCATGAGTTTAAATTGTTTGTTCGGTATAACTTTGTTAATAGTGTGATTAGATATATAGTATTGTAATTTAGTGATAAATTGCTGCATTGCTTGCTCAGTGTCAGTCTGGTCTATTACGTTTTGCCACTTTTCTGTTGACAGCTCCTCAATTAGTGCTTGATAATTTATTTTAGAAATATATTTATTTTTAGGAGGAGAGGAAGGTTTATTTCTTAGGCCGAGCGCTGTGGTATAATGATCTGAAATTGTTGTGTTTATAACAAACGAGTCTGTGAAATCAATGTTTTAACGTTGATGTGATCCAAACAGGATTTACTTGCGCTTTGTACTCGAGTGGGGGTGTCAATTATCGGAGTAAAAGCATTTTTGGTGAGAAAACATAAATAATCATCGGATTGGCGATGATTGTCAAGAATAGTATTAATATTCAAGTCTCCAATGATTATTTGGTGTTCTGGGTTATCTGTGCTGTTAATGATAGAGTGGAGTGAATTAAGAAAGGAATCAATGTTGTGGAATGATGGTGATCTATAGATTGCAAAAATGCATAGTTTTTTGTTAAGCACAATTTTTAGACAGTTTGCTTGTGATAAATGAGTTCATCAACTTGTGTCTGTATACCGTCCCTGACATAGATTACAATACCACTAGCTTTATTTATTATACTGGTTGTGTGGTAATTAGTATAATTTTGTATCTCTTTGGAAGTGAAGTATTTATTTATCCAGCACTCAGTCAAAACTAGCAAATCAAATGTAAAATTAGGTTGGTCAAGAAATACGAGAAAGTCATCAATGTTGGTAATACTTCTTATGTTCTGATGAATAATTTTCAGACCGTACGATTCCCAACAATATTTATTCATTTATTCATGTTTTCGGGATTATCAATCACATTTTTGTTACATGTGAGCATGGTTTCTTCGGGGATATCAAATTATACTTGAATCATATATATATATATATATATATTTTTTTTTTTAAAGTGAATTTGAAAGAGTATATTGGCGCTCTAAAAGTCCATTATACAGGGTGTCCGGGGGTAAAGTGCATAAACTTCGGGAGGTAATTCTACATAATAGTAGAAGTAAAAAAGATAATTAACTCTTTTCGGAATTCCAACTTTTAGTGGTAGGTAGTTTTGTGGTAAAAATATAAAATTAGAGCGACGCGACGTGTGCGGGCAGCATTATTATTACCAAGCAACGTTGCAACAATCGCGCCCGGCAGGCTAACAGCAATTTTTACCTTACACTAAGGATTTTTAGTAGGTATTTCTTTTTGTCAAGGGAAAAAAAGTTGGAATTTAGGAAAAAGTTATTAATCTTTTTTACTATTACCATAATGTAGAATCACCTCCTGAAGTTAATGCACTTTACCCCCGGACACCCTGTATTTAGCCTAAATCATCGCACATTACTAAATTAATCCCAATCAACAGACATTATTTCTAATAAATGAAAAAATAATTATCTGAAGTTAAGTGGTCGATTTTACTGGTTTGAAAAAATATCAATTTATATTCCTTTTTGATACCTACGTGGAATTTTACATCGGTGCATTGAATATGGCTCAAAAATAATCGAACTAAAAATATCAATATATCGATGGATCGATATTTTTTTCGACAAGCCTGTGAGGCACACCAAGAAATGACCACAGTACACCACTGTGCCCCTATATTTATGCACTGTGCCGCGGCAGACCCTTTGCGGAACACTGTCGTAGACAACAGCGCCTTTCTTTTTCGACGACTTTTTATTTTATTTTATTTTATTTGGAAAACCAACAGTTTATAACAATAATGTTTGATGAAATACATATGTATAAAAATTTAACCAATAACAGGTTTTCACTGATGTATATTAAATTATTAAGTGCGTAGGTATAAAGAAAAATAGTTAAATGAGGTTATGTGGATGGGATGGTGGAAGGGAGGGGAAAGGGATGGATCTATTCTGTGTAAATAGTGGTATGTATGTGTAAATGTTATTTATTCATTTTAGATTTGAAAATGTTAGGTGCTGTGTTAAATAAGTCGAATTCACTGTATGTCATGTTAAAGATGAGTGAAGCGCGGTGAATGAATGTATTTTGTTTAGAGTTTGTGTTGCATTGAGGAATGTATAATGCGTGGTTTTGTCTTGTTTGTCTGATGGGAACTCTTAGTTGAATTCTTTCTAGTAATTCCGGGCAATCTATCATAGAGGTAGCTATTTTTCGTAGAAATAGTACGTCTGCCAAATTTCTTCGACTTTCCAAAGAATATATCTTGAAAAACGTGGCTGACTCTTCGTGGCTTAGATGAGGACGATAGCTCCGAAAATCAAGGTATCGTAGAAATCGGTTTTACACTTTCTCAATCCTTTCTATGTGACATATGTACTTGGGATTCCAGATTTGAGAGGCGTACTCCAGAGAACTGGGTACGTACGCAAAGTAAAGCATTTTCATGGTTTTTACTTTTTTTAAATCTTTGCAGGTTCTAAGTACAAAGCCTAGAACCTTGGAAGCCTTTGATACCATGGATTCGATGTGGCGGTCAAAAAGTAGTTTCTGGTCTCTAACACTATTCCCAAGTCCTTGACCTCCGTCATTTTTGTTAGTACTGTACCGTTTAGGGCATAATTTAAAGTGATCGGGTTTTTATTGCGGGTGAAACTGATGGCGCTGCGTTTTTTAACGTTTATTTGAAGGTTGTGCTGTGCACAATAAATATTGAGACGATTAAGATCTTCTTGTATGCCGGTACAGTCGTTGGTACACGTGACAGGGGAAAATATTTTCATGTCGTCTGCGTACAACAACATCCTGGAATGGCGAAAACATTTTTCAATGTCATTAATGTATATATTGAAGAGTAATGGTCCCAATAATGAACCTTGGGGTACTCCCGACGGTACGGTTACCCAGTCTGACTTGTAGCCACCAACAACTACTGCTTGGCTGCGGTTTGCTATATATGACGAGAGCCATCTGAGGAGGTCTCCATGTACGCCGATTTGTGAGAGTTTGATCAATAATATATCATGAATTACTAAATCAAAAGCTTTGCTGTAGTCTGTGTATATTGCATCTACCTGTATGCGCTGGTCCATATTGTCTTGTAAGAATTCGGTGAACGCCGTTAAGTTCGTTGTTGTAGATTTTCCCTTCATAAATCCATGTTGGTTGATATTGAGTGATGATCTCAAGGCCGAAAACATCTGGTTATACACAATTTTTTCAAAAACTTTACTGAAAATGCAGAACTTTCATATTGTTCTATAATTTTCGACGTCAGATTTTTGGCCATTTTTGAAGATAGGAGTTATAAAGGCTGTTTTCCAGGTGTTTGGCACTATCCCCTCTTTAAGAGAGCGACTAAAAATTATGGATAGTGGCTTAGACAGGCTGCGCGCACATTTGCTTATGAAGATAGGGGGAATTTTATCTGGGCCTGCACCTTTTTTGGGATCTAGATCTTCAAGGTGTTTCTGTATATGATGCTGGTCGATGTCAATATTATAAATGCTAGCAACACAGGGCTTGTTGGGGTTATCCGGTAGAATCTGGGTGCTTCGAGCGTTGGACTTCGATTTAATGTAATTCCATACTTTTTCATTTGATGTTTCTAATTTTAAGTATTCTAGGCATTTCTTATACAATTTCAGCCACTGTGCGGCGGTAGGAAGATAGGTAGGTAGGGAAGCATGAGTGTGGACAATCCGGTTCTGCAGGATAATGGCCGAGTTAGTCTCCTTCGAACTAGTTTGATCCTTATTTTGTGAAACTAATATAAATATGATTTATTATTGATATTGTTAAGAAAATTAATTAAAAATTATTATTAACTAGCGAGTTCCCGGCATGCGTTGCTATGCCACTAATAAAGAAAAAAATTCTCCCTGCGTGTCTTTTCCCATTCATCCCGTTCCCTTTCCGTCTCCCTTTCCCCTCCCATGTCCCCTTCCTCTCACGCGTTCTCCCTCCACCTTCCCCGCCTCCCCTCTCCACTCTCCCGCAAACCACCCTGCCGCGATCCCCTCCCCTCTCGCGCGTTCCAATATATTCAGTCCCGGTACATTCAGATTTTGAAACAGCGTGCCACCTATTACAATTTTTTTTATAAATTATTATTTATGTCACAAATATTCATTTTTGTTTATTATAAGAACAATCAATCAAATTTGGAACCTAACCTAGGTACCTATTTAAAATAATTTAATTTTCAATTAGATTTAAAGTACTCGATTTTGATTTTTATTTTTTTTATTGTATAAAAAATTGCATAGAATTGGAATTTGTTACCCGCTAAGCTACTGCAAGTAGCTTGTCAGCAGGAGATTAGTTCCACAGATTATTAGTTACAACAACAAATTAAATAATCATAAACGCATTAGCGTAGCAACAACATACATACTACATATTGATTTTTATCATATATAACAACATATAACAAACCTATCAACATTGTAATATGTAAATTTTGAAAATAATTCAGAATAAGCATTTTTATGGTGAGAAAAAAGTGGAATAGGGAAAATATATATATATATATATATTTTAAGTATCATGCAATAGTTAAGAATGCAATACATTAGCAACATAATAACAGCAATACAATAGTAATTAATCATATATTTGCAATTTAATGCATGGTAAGAGTTAGCAAAATATACCTAATCTTATTAGTACCATAAGTGAGTACTTCGATTAAATTAATTAATTTAAAAAGTTTATTTGAATATTGAATTTTGATTGAACAATCGATGTTTTAAAAATGTTATTTTCAAATTGTGAAATTTTTGTAAGAGTTTTTGTAATGATTAGAAAAACTTTTCAGATTTTTTTTTTTTTTTAGATGTTCTGTCATGTGGTTGTAATAAATCAGAAACCTTCGCGAGGGTGGAAAAAAGGTAAAGTTTGAAACATTTCTTATGCTTAATATAGCAACGCATAGCGGACATACATACAAACATTTTTAGATTTTTATAATATAGATAGATTAAGATAAGTTATCAACATTGATAATCTCATAACACTCCTTTCGAAAGTAACCTGAAAATTTGAAAGATCTCTTTTAAATATTCGAATACTTTAAATATGTATTCTTATTATCGGACAGAACAATCTCCAAAGATTACATTTATCAGACTAAACTTAATCTTAATCCAATAAACTTAATCCAGTTACACGATAATTTAGCCATAAAAAAATGTAATATTTATGGTATCTAGGCGACACTTTTTAGTTTTTCAATTTTTGATACTAAGACTTTGTGGAATTCCAATTTAGTTACATGTTGAAACAAATATTATAATCAATAATTATCAGCCTGAAACACTCATCTACATTGAAAAAATCTTCCGAGAAAAGATACGGGAACCAACGGGAATTGAATCCGTGTCCCTCTGATTGCCGGTCAGCTGCTCTGACCACTGAGCCGCCATAGCTCGGCAGCAATCATAGCCGCCATAGCTCGGTTCAATTCCCGTTGGCGGCCAGTATCTTTTCTCGGAAGATTTTTTCAATGTAGATGAGTGTTTCAGGCTGATAATTATTGATTATAATATTTGTTATCTACCCTTTGTGCTATGCATAAAAATCTTGTTTAAACGTTAGTTTATCAATTAAAAATAATAATTAATGTTGAAACACTTATTAAACTGATTTCCACTTAATTTATTTTTTGCCGTCACCGGTTTCAGCTTATTAAAGCCATATTCAGACTCTTCAGACTGGTACAAATAATTATTAATCTACAGCAACGATACTCAACCTTTTTTCTCTTCGGGCCACAAACATGTATTTGTAAAGTTACGCGGGCCGCATACCCCCCCCCCCCCCCCCCCCAGGGCGGACCATTTTTTTTTTAAAGTTGAAATTTGCGTTCGTCAACTTTAATGGGGGGGAGGGTGTGGTGACACCACGTTATCCGATCCACCCCGGGTGCCACCCTTGCTAGCTACGCCACTATAGCAATTTTCAAGTAGGTACCTGTCTAACCAGTGATTTTTATGTTTTATAATTTTCTAGAAGTGGCACTTTTTTATTTATAAATTATTTGTGCGCGTACTTGTGTGTCAAATATTTGTTTTTTGGGAAGAAATCTAGCGTTTGCAATAGCAACACTCTTACACATCTGCCCTGATGATGGACACTGCAACGCTGTCGAAAACTGAAACGTTGGCGAAAAAAAGGAGATGGCGCAACACAGTCAATCCTACCTACCTCAACCAAGTCTAGTGTTGACATATTTTTTTGTCTACATAAAATTATTAAAAATTATCAAATAAAACAATAGTGAGGGAGTCTAAAGTGGTCAAATTTTATAAACTGTAGACTGCGCGTCAAACCAACGAATTTTTATCGTGTGAAGTGGCCTGCTTTAGTGTTTTTTACCTACATTTTAAAAACTGCCACGAAGTGTCAAACTCTACCCACTGGTAAAAAAAAAAACTGTTGTAAAATACAAATAGTGCCTCATTCGAAGAAATCTAAGTGACGCTAAAGTGATCCGATTACTATCCTATAATAATATTATCCATTTATTAATATTATCCCTTTTTTACGGAAAGATCGTGTAAAACAATATTATCATGAATACAAAGTGCATTGTTTGCGAAAAAAACATTGAAAATCCATCAGACCTTATATGCTGTGGTGTCTGTGAAAAAAACCACCACCTTATATGTGCAGAAATTACTGAAACGACACGCCGCAGTGCCAGGAGTCTGCAATGGAGATGCAAAAAATGTATAAAAAATGCAAAAAATAACAAGCCAAAGCATACGAATAATGGAATATTATCAAACAACGAACAAGAACCGCCATCTATTATCAAACAAGCAAAACAGTTTACTCAACCGCCGATACCTGAACTATCAAATCAATCAATCGACACAGAAAACTTACCATCTGAAGATATAGATGGCGCCAATAGTCTCTTAACCTCCCATTTATTTATAAAAGAGTTGAAAGATTTTAAAACATCCATAATGAAATTCGTGGAAGAAAAATTTGTTTCATATATAAATAAATATGAAGCTCTACTCTCACAAAATAACGAAATAATAAAATCTATCCAATTTATGGCAGATCAACAAGAAGACCTAAGAAAACGGATAAATGTTATGGAAAAGGCACAAGAAAAAGTCAACGAAGAATTAACTGCACAAAAAAATCACAATAATATACTACTAAATACCATTTCTAAACAAGATGAAAAAATTGATAAATTGGAGTATCTAAGCCAAATTTGTAACATTGAAATAAGAGGTGTTCCGGAGTCCGACATTGAAAATAATACAGAAGTTGTCAAAAAAATCTCTAAAATTATCGACTACGAAAATACTGATGTGCATTCTGCTATAACAAAAATCTACAGGCTGGGACCAAAATTCTCCGACAAAAATCCAAGACCTATCGTAGCGACGTTCAATACCATAACATCGCGGGATGACTTCCTATCCAAATTCAAAATCTACAAGAAATCCACAACCAGTATGACAAATAAAATAAATACAAGGGACCTAGGATATTCGCAAGCCGCCAAACACATTTACGTATCAGATCAATTAACTCAAAAGGGAAAATTTTTATTATATCAAACAAAATTTTTTGCTAGAGACAATAATTATAAACACTACTGGTCCACCGGAGGGCGCATACTTTTGAGACAAACTGATACCTCCAAGATAATTTCAATAAATAATATTGCTGACCTGGACCGTGAAAAACGTCAATTACTGTGACTGACGATACAAAGTACTGTGCTGCTTCATCACTCCACTATACTAGATACTAATGTCTATATTATATTATGCTTTTATCCGTTATTACGTTATACTCATTGTGTACCCCTACATAAATCTGTTAAACAAACTCACTACAAAATCATTTGCACCTTTCCATTCGCATTATGGTATGTTTCGCTTGTTAATCTAGTTGCCTCCTTGATGTTAACTTATGTATCTCACCAAATTAATCCCAACAGATATACTTATCTTGATATTATCCATTATATTTTTTTTATATACTTTAATATTGTTAATACTATAATAATAACTTTTTTCCCTGGTTTTTTCATGATTCATACTACGAATTTCGACAAGATAACACATACTCAAAATAATGTACTATCCTTCTTCTTATTATTATTATTTAGATCGATTGTTTTTTGTTTTTGTCTTATTAGTAACACCACCACCATGATATTTTACACGAGATATTATGTATTCTTCTCTCATCTAAGCTTATCTGTTTTTTACACAATCAGTGAGAATATATTATGTAATCCTATATTTACAGCAAATCTATATCGAATTAATATAATACACATTATCACCCATCTTATTTATGTAGTAATTATTATTGATTTAAATTTTTTTATTAACTTGAACAAGATGAAACTGAACTGTATTTACTTTAAATATTTCCATCAATATATCAACTTCTCTAATTATTATTGCTCTCTTAGTACAATCATAAATACAACTAATATATGTATTAAATATCTTATCTTACAGATAAATAAATTTGAAACATACACAATTACCACCATCCATATTCCAATCTCAAGTCTTCTAATATCTTTTGTGATACAAGTATATAACCTAACTATCAATATTTTCCTAACAATTTTTTATACGAGTCATAGCAATAATAATTATATGTGTACTCAATATACATTCTTATATTCCTTATTACATTCCTCTGGTTCTATCATAAAAACCTTAAAATGTGCTATTTCATATTTTTATTGCCCAATATTCTTACAATGTAAACGGGAATCAATTATACCACACACGCATATATTATCTACTAGCAACAACATTTACAGTAATATTTTCATTGTAACACTTGATATAAATATCACAATACTAATGAACTTGGAAAAATTATACTGCAAATTCTCAAGTTCGGTTTTTTATCACAATATTGTAATGACTGTTTTTGTTTTAAAATATTTATTGCATTCAGTTCGCTCCAGTATAAGTACTCACCTAGGTCTCGCCTATTTATCACACTCACATACTCTCTTTACATTTACTGTAGTTACATTTAGTTCGTACTTAAAGAAACTTTGTGTTTTTTTTTCTTTTTATAATACTGCATACCAAAAAAAAGAAAATTTTTGTCATAGAAATGAATGATATTAATGAACTTAATGTACAAATAGAAAATCATGGTAATATTATAACCTCTGAAACTAATGTTGCATCAAATTGTATAGATACACTAAAGCCATATACACAATTAAAATTATTCTCTACAAATATTCGCAGCATAGAAAAGAACTTTAACAATCTACTAGTAACGCTTGTCGGTTTGAATAATATATTTGATATAATAATTTTAACAGAATGTTGGATCAAGTCAAATTACACTCACAAAAAAATTACAGGATTTACTGTTTTCAATACATTGAATAACAAGACACAGTCAGATGGAGTAATCGTCTATGTAAAATCCGATCTTTACCCGATTATCTCTGAACTATCCATCGATAATGCCAACTGCCTTAAAATTAAAATAAACCAGACCACCATTCTTGCACTATACAGGTCACCTAAACAGCAAAATGTTTCATCCTTCCTTAAATCTTTAGACGTGGCCTTATTGAACTGTAGATCAAATGAAGAACTAATATTAATCGGTGACATTAACATAGATTTACTTAAGCCCATGTCAACACAAACACTCGATTATAATAACCTAATGACTCAATACGGGCTTGTTTCTCACATTAATGTCCCAACTAGAGTAACCGACATGACCAAATCGTGTATTGACCACATATTCATAAGAACAAAAAAAAATGCGAAAGGAATTGTATATCAATCAACCATAACTGATCACTTCTCAATAGTAATTGGCCTCATGAATAAAAAATCCATTCCCATTACCTCATGTGAAAATATATTAAAGACTAAGATCAATTTTGAGGAATTAACCTCCAAAATTAAATTGGAAAATTGGCTCTCTACTCTAAATTCTTCAGATGTAGATGTTGCATTTAATAAATTTTCTGAAATACTTTTGAAACATATTCAGGCTGTTACCGTTGAATCCCCTTTGAATAACTCAAAAAATAAAAAACTAAAACCATGGATAACCGATGGCTTAATTTTTTGTATTAAAAAACGGGACAAACTCCACAAAAACTTACTTAAAAATCCAAATACACAAGCCCAAATATTTTATAAAAAATACAGAAATATTTGTAACAATCTCATCAGAATCACTAAAGAAAACTACTATAAACAGAAATTGTCCAGAGCCGGTAATAACAATAAAAAAGTTTGGAAAATTATTAAAGAAATATCTGACACTGACCATTCAACACCACCAATCAATAAATTAAACATCAACGGACTAGACACCTCTCTAAAAGACGAACCTGACACTGTGACAAATTACATAAATGAATATTTTTGTAATATCGGAAAAAACTTAGCATCACAAATTTTAAATAAAACACTTACCGATGAAAATGCTCTTGCCGACAATATCAATAACTCTGCTTGTGAAACAAACAACTCATTCACACTCAACCCCACCAACTCTGCTGAAATTTCACAAACTATTAAACAATTAAAGCCCTCCCATTCATGTAATCATGATAAAATATCCGCAAACATACTAAAAATTATTGAACCTTTTATAAATCTACCACTAGTACATATCATTAACCTCAGTCTCGACAAAGGTATATTTCCGAACAAACTCAAACTTGCTTTAGTTCAACCAATTTTTAAGTCTGGAACTCCTACTGAGATATCAAACTATAGACCTATCTCCATTTTATCATCACTTTCCAAAATTATAGAAAAAATCGTAAAAAAAAGACTTATCGACTTTCTTACAAAATACAATATTCTCTCGCCAAACCAGTTTGGCTTCAGAGAAGGGCTAAGCACAGATTCAGCTACTCTAGAATTAACATCACACATAATAGAAGCCCTAGACAAAGGTGATAAATGTCTGGCAATATTTCTGGACTTAGCTAAGGCATTTGACACAGTCTCTCGTCCAATCCTCCTAGCTAAGCTACAGAAAATCGGAATAAAGAATAAGGCATTTGAATGGTTCAATTCTTACCTAACAGACAGAAAGCAATTTATTAAGTTACCATCACACAAACCGTCTCAACCTATCAGAATCAATTTTGGCGTACCACAGGGCAGTGTACTCGGTCCAATACTTTTTCTCATATATATTAATGATTTATGTAGATTAGAAATTGATGGCAACATAATCACTTTTGCCGATGATACTGCCCTGGTAATAAAAAGTAAAACATGGGTAGAAACTTTTCATAAAGCGGAACTAATTTTGCAAAAGGTTAAAAAATGGCTGGATGATAATTTATTAACGCTAAATATAACTAAAACAAAATACCTAACATTCAGTACAAACAATCCAAGTCAACCCTCTAGTAATCATGTACTAAAAATACATTATTGTAGTGATATATCCAGCTGTCTATGCAATCCATTGGAAAGAGTAGATTCCATTAGATACTTAGGCGTAATAATTGATAATAAACTTCGATGGGAAGATCATGTAATTAATGTCACAAGCCGTATACGGAAACTGGCATATATCTTCAGATCATTGCGCAATATACTAAAAAAAAATACACTGAGAACAGTATATTTTTCCCTGTGTCAATCAATTTTATCGTACGGTATAATTGTCTGGGGAGGATGCTCTAAAACTGTATTAGACCCATTGATTAAAGCCCAAAAATTGATAATACGGACTATTTACAAAGTACATTATATACACCCCACGAAAGACCTATTTAAAGACTTCAAAGTTCTTAATATAAAATCCATATATGTAAAAAATATTACCTCTTATTTTAAATTCAAATTTACAAAAAAATATATTATAAATTCAAAATACAACACAAGGTATTCAAATCAATCGAATTATATTATTCCAACAACAAAAACTTCAATGGCACAGTCCCAGTTTAACTTTCTTGCACCTAAAATTTTTAATAACTTATCAATTGAAATAAAGTCTAAAGCCAAATATCTCACTTTCAGAAAGGCGCTTACCGACCTTCTGATGAGTGACTATGACAGTGTTCATAACTTGTTTCACATACTCAGATAGAGATATAAATTTTAACATCATTACATACTACTAGTACCACATGTTTACAGGTTTATTTTATTTACATGTTTATTTTACGCACTGCTTTTTTTCTTTTCTATTTTTTATTATAAGTTTATCAATTTTACCATGTGTTTACACTAGACTACACTCAAGTAACTATCCTTAATTAATCACCATGAAACAGGCAGCCGCCTAGTATGGTGATTTAATAAATCTTATCTATGTAAATGTCTAACATATGTAACATGTATTTTATAAATATAAATAAAATATAAATAAACAGCATAACACCCCAAAAACAAATAACGAAAATATTTTTGGCCGTGAAAATCTAAAAAACGTATCTCACTCTTATACTAGATTATGTGGACCATAATGACAATCCTTTTCGGGTATCACTATCTGTGCGTCAAAGTCGAAACGAATCTCAAGATATACGAAATTTAGAATGATAGTTTTTTTATATCAAGTTCCTGATAATAAAGTGTTTAGGGCCGCACACAAAAGCTTGCCGGGCCGCAGGTTGAGTATGGTTGATCTACAGTTTATATTTTTTATATGTACCTAACATATGGGGACAGGGAGGGGAAGGGGTAGCCTACAATGATTTTATTTCAATTATATGGTTTTTCCATTTTTGAATGTAGGTAGTACACATCTAAGAATTTAAAAAAAAACAGAATATCATAAACATAGGTAATAACATTTTAATAGTCCTAGACATGGCAACAATAATACCTACGGGTTAAGGTATTCCTCAGATAACATTAAAGTAATCTATAAACTCGAGATAAATATGTTTACTGCTTATAGCCAAATAAAACACGGTAAAAGACATAAAGTCAAAGGGACATTGCAACAAATATAAAAAGTATAATTTAAATTAAATCCTTGTAGACTACCTAAGTAAGGTAAGCATGATTTGTACCAGTCTGAATCTGAAGATGGCTTTAATAAGCTGAAACCGCTTACGGTCAAAAACAAATTAAGTGGAAATGAGTTTTGTCATAGCATGATTAATAAAACGGAGTGAAACAACAATTTGTTTCATACAAACGCATCTTTATTTAGAAATACAACATGTTGCCAACTGAACACAGTAGTGTTGTGTAGTGGACCGCGGTTGATTCGAGACTGAAACACGCTGAACTCAATATGCCTTAACAAGTTTTATATGTGTTTTTGGTATTATATTACTAGCGAGTTTCCGGCATGAAATAGTTTCTCGTGTCCTTTCACATTCTTCGCCTCCTCTCCCCCTCCCGCGTTCTCTTCCTCTCCCGCGTTTTCCCACCACCTTTCCCGCCTTCCCCCCACCCTCTCCCTGGGCATGCGGACAGCAACTTACAAAAATTTCATCGCAATCGGATGAATAGTTTAGGATATAATTTCATAACGCCAGAGCTCACTATTATGTATAGAAACTATCACTGGTATGCGCACATCAAATCACCAAAGTTTCATCGCGATGGGATGATTAGTTTAGGAACGCAAAGAAACATTTATTTTTATGCAGAATGTCCGGGGGTAAAGTGCGTTAACTTCGGGAGGTGATTCTACATGATGGTAGAAGTAAAAAAGATTAACAACTTTTCCCGAAATTCTAACTTTTTTTCCCATACAAAATGTACCTACTCAAAATTCTTAGTGTGAGGTACGATCTTACTTGCTAAAAGCCTGCCGGATGCGATTGTGGCAACGTTGCATGGTTGTACTTGACCCGTATCGTACCAGCGGAAAATAATAAAGCTAGCGGCACACGCCGGTCTAATTTTTTATTTTTACCACAAAACTAACCTTAAAAGTTGGTATTTTGAAAAAGGTTATTTGTCTTTTTTACTTACAATATCACGTAGAATCACCTCCCGAAGTTAATCCACTTTACCCCCGGACACTCTGTACATTAACAACTAGCTGTTTCCCGGCATGCGTTTCAATGCCGTATTCAAATAAATAAAATGTTCCTCCTTGCATGCCTATTACACTCTAAACATACTGATGGTAGGATTTCAAGTGAATATTTTCAAATCAAAAATGTCTTTTAGTTATATTGATGATGAAAGAGATGTAAATTATTGTAAAGTTAATAATTTGCATGAATGGATTCAAATGCAGACTACAAGAAAATGTGAAACAAATAATCTAACTTGTGTAGAACTAAACATTAGGTCAGTTTGCAAGTATTGGGATCTCTTTCATGCTTATTTTAAAAACTGTATAAATCACATTGACATACTTATGCTTTGTGAAACAGCAATACGTTCAGAACATGTTGGTTTATATGAAATTCCCGGATTTAATTCATATCACTATTGCAGAAGTTACAAATCCGGTGGAGGTATCTTATTATATGTAAGAAATAATCTCACCTTCTCGCAAACATTTATATACACAATATATTTTGAAAACGTTTTTGGAAAATTGAAATTTAAAAGTAACAAAAATTTAAATCTTTTAGCTATATACCGACCTCCGAATCTCAATAAACAAGCATTTTTGTCTGAAATATCTTCTGTGTTTAAAAATAATATTGACCCAAATGAAAGTGTCATATATTTTGGTGACATCAATTTAAACTTATTAAATAGAAATGATTCAGTCATAATAACTTATGAAAATATCCTTGCAAATAATTATTTAATAAAATGTATAGATGATGTAACAAGAGAAGTGATAGTTCAACAGAAAATAAACAGCTCGTGTATCGATCATTTTTTTGTAAGGATTAGCGGAAGACAATCCGCTGGAGCTTTCACAGGTGTGAGTTCAATTTCCTCATGCGTATGTGATTATAATATTGCTGATCACCACACCACGGCTATTAATGTTCAGTTAGATTCTATAGAACAAGTAAACTTGAACAAAACTGAAAATATAACGATTCTTTCGCAGAGACATATCGACAATAATATCCAAAATTATGATTGGAATTCACTTTTAGAAGAAAATGACTGTTCTATTATTTACTCAAAATTTCAGAATTATTTTGATGACTTGTATAAAAATAGCACAATTGTGATAAGTAAAAAATCCAAAACCCGTCCTTATGCTAAAAACGATTGGATATCTTCCGATGTTTTATGTAAAATTAAAAAAAGAGATAATTTATATAAACGCTGGAAAAATTCTCCAACAAACAAATATTACGAGAAAGAATATAAATGTTTTAGAAATGTGCTAAATAAATTATTAGTTAAATTAAAAACTTCTTACTATAATGATAAATTCAAAAACTATTTTCAAGACTCAAAAAAAACATGGGAGGAGTGTAATAAAATTTTAGGAACTAAATGTAAAAATGACTGTGATGAAAATGCTTCTAAATATCTGATGAAAGGTCTAACAAAAGAAGGTTTAATTAATGATTGTGTTGATTATTTCTCAGAAAGCGTTTACAATATGTTACATAAGTGCAACCATAAGACAACTAAATTTGAACCAGAGGCGATGCCTCAAAGCATGTACCTACCGAGGGCAACAGCGGCGGATATAGAAAGCATTGTTAGACAAATGAAGAGTTCTTCTCCAGGAATTGATAGTATCAGAATGAGCGATATTAAAAAACATATTTTAATCCTAGGTCCAATTATAACCCATTTTATAAACAGAATCTTATTTCAAGCAAAAATCCCCGATGACTTAAAATGTAGTATCATAAGACCTGTATATAAGGGAGGTGACCACACTGTATTGGGTAACTACAGACCAATTAGTATCTTGCCATCTCTAGAAAAAATTCTTGAAAAATATATTCAAATAAAATTAATAAAATATTTAGAAGATTTTTCTATAATAGATACTAATCAATACGGTTTCCAAAAAAAAAAGAGTACAGAATTGCTGCTTCAAAAATTTGCCAACATGATAAATAATGAATTAAACTGTAAAAAACATACATTAGTCTTATTTATAGATTATTCGAAAGCTTTTGATACTATTGATCATGGTAAATTACTTAAAATACTAGAAATTATAGGAATACGAGGAAAACTACTAAAACTTTTTGAAAATTACTTAAACAACCGATGCATGAAATTAAAACTCTTAAACTCTTTAAGTAAAAAAAAGAAGTTTTTTGCCGGCGTTCCTCAAGGTTCCATATTAGGTCCAATTCTGTATATTATATATGTATCTTTTATTAAATTAATTTTTAGACATGTAAAGTACTTTGTATACGCGGATGATACTGCTTTAGTGATTTCTAGCAGTGATTTGCAAACTTGTATAGATCTTTTACAAAAAGACTACATTGAACTCTTAAAGTGGTCTCATGACTCTGGCTTAATCATAAATGCCAAAAAAACTAAATTGTTACATATAAGATCCCCTAATGTTAAGGTATATATTACACCTGAAATAAAGACACATACATCAGATTGCTTACACAATGGTATTCCTGCAACGTGTACATGTGAAAATATGGAACTAGTTAAAGAATATGTTTATTTAGGTGTTATTATTGATTGCTTTTTCAAGTGGGATATACAAATAAACAAAGTTTGTGCACGACTAAGATCAATTGTAAGCAGATTGTATAAACTAAAAATTTTTGTTCCTATGTGCACACTTCGAATAATTTATTTATCTCTAGCTGAATCTGTTATAAGGTATGGAATAACAGCTTGGGGATTTTCCTGTAAAACAAATATAGACCATGTACAATCAGTGCAAAATTCATTGGTTAAATTATTAGCTGAAAAAAATTTATACAAAGAAAGGCATAATATTCCATACTTTTATCAGAGTCTCAAAGTTCTTTCAGTCAGAGCAATTCTGTGGTACAAAATTATATTTCAGCACATAAATAATCCTTTATATATTAACAGGCTGGAACACAACCATAATACTCGTTTTAACTTTAATGAAGGGCTAATTGTACCTAAGCATACAAATAAATATGGACAAAGAACGTTAAATTACATGATTCCCAGTTGTTTAAATATGTTACCTGCTGAAATTAAAAACTGTGCCCAAAACAAACAATTGATGAATTTACTGAAGACTTGGCTTACGGAAAGAATTAATTTGTATTAGCTCACAATGACATATTATTCTAAAAACTTTAAAAATGTTATTTATGTTTTCAAAAATTTATTTTTATCTATATTTCTGTAAAAAATTAAATTTTATTTTATATAATTGTAAAAATGTAACTATTAAATCACTATAATAAGATCTTTAACGTAAAGAACCCGTTAGACAAACTGCTAAAAAGTAGTTTATCGGGACTTTTTGTCTTGTATTTGTAAAGTGTATAAAATAAATAAAAAAAAAAAAAAAAAAAAAAAAAAAATGCCCTTTCCCGTGCGTTCCCCTCCAGCGTTCCACTTCCACCTTCCCCGCCACCGCTCTCCTGCTCCCCCGTCCCGCCAACCCCCCTGGCACTTCATTTCTAGACTCCTCTCCCGCCCGGCCCGTAGCCGAAACTTTTTTCTAATACTAACATTTTTAAACTCATGATATCTTTCTAATTAAATATCCGAATTGAAAAATTTAAATAAAGGTATTGAAGCTGTCTTAAATATGAAGTAGTTTATTTTAATAAGGATTAAAACCAAGATACAAATAAAGAGCCTTTTCAAGCGGCGACATTTTTATTAAACTTTTAAAATAAAAGAATACTTATTGTGGCATAACCATAATAGTTAGACATATGCTGTTGCGACCTTTTTTGTAAATAATAATGTGTTCTACAAAGTCGTACTACATTATTTTATTTTATCATCAATAGTTTTCGCAGCGCACGCGATGTAAAGAATATTTTAGGTCATTTTTTTACACCTTGGGTTACATTATTGAAGTTTTAGTAAGGATGCCTATTTATTTTAAATATTATATAGCCTATGTTACCCAGGGATAGTGTAACTTCCCAACAGCGAAAGAATTTTTCAAATCGGTTCAGTAGTTTCGGAGCCTATTCAATGCAAACAAACAAACAAACAAATCTTACCTCTTTATATAGTGTATATATATATAATATGTAGTAGATCAATCAATTTTGGTATCTAACATAGGTTACCTATTTAAAATACCTATAATTATTGGTTAGATTCAAAGTATTCGATTTAAGTGAGTATCATAGGTGAGTACTTCAAATAAATGCATTAATTTAAAGAGTTCGAAAATTAATTGTTCGCAAGACGTCATTCTCAAAGTGTGACACGGCTGAGAGTTTAGTAAAAGTTTTTGTAATGCTTAAAAAGGTTTTCAGATGAATTGTCATGTGGTTGTAATAATCCAGAAACCTTCGCCAAGGTGGAAAGAAGATATTTTGAAAGTTTCAAACATTTCCTATGCTTAATATAGCAATACATAAAGCACAAACAAACAAGCAAGCCAATACACATTCATTTTTATATATCAAATGTAAGATTCTAGGTGACACGTTTTGAAAATTTCTAGTTGGTAGGTAATTATAAAAATGATCGTCTTCACCCGAGTCTAATAGAGTAGATTTGTCAGGTGGAAGGTTTTCTAAAGTGACAGGATAATACTCCTTTAATAACCTTCATCTAAATTTTAAATTTACATTAGAACAACAATAATAACAGCTTAAACTTTTTTTTCAAAAGCATTTTGACTTTTAAGCATGCCCTTGTGCGGCCCAGTACCATTTTCTCCACGGCCCGGCACCGGGCCGCGGCCCATAGGTTGGGGCCACTGGCCTAGTAAATCTAAATATTAAAAAAATTATGTTCCTTTGTTTGTCCCTTATGCGTTTCTAAACCATTTATCCGATTGCGATGAAACTTCGGTGATTTGTTGTACGTGTGCCCGCGAAGATTTCTGTTTATAACAGTGAGTTCTGGCGTTATGAAATTATTTCCAACATCTTTCATCTGATTGCGATGAAACTTTTGTTTTAACGAGTTATTGTGCGCACGCCAGCGAAGGTTTCTATATATGCTGTGCGCGAGTTGTTTGAAAAATGAGTGTATTTTGTATAGTTTAGCGGCAGGCAGGAAAAAAGGAAAGGGGAGGGGAGAAGGCGGGGAAGGTTGAAGGAGAACGCAGGAGGGGGAAAGGGAACGTGGGAGGGGCTTGAGGGGAACGCGGAAGAAACTGTTTGGGAATGGGGGTGAGAACGAGGACGCATGGGAAAGGGCACGCAGGGAGAAACAATTTCTTTCTTTATGTGGCATTGTAACGCATGCCGGGTACTCGCTAGAATTATCATAAAATAAACCCTTATTATACACTAGCTGGAACCCGGCATGCGTTGCAATGCAATTCAAAGAAATAAATTTATTCTCCCTGCATGTCCTTTACCGTGCGTCTTCGTTCCCTTCCATCTTCCACGCCTTCCCTCCCTCGTCTCTTCCCTCTCCGTGAACTCCACCTTCCCCCTGCTTTTCCTCCCTGCCACTAAATTGTATGAAATTAACATATTTTCATTTATACAAATTTCATTACTTTAGAGCTTACCATTATATATACATATATGTTACTCGCTGATAATGTAGCTTTCTATTGGTGAAAGAATTTTAAAAATCGGTTTTGTGGTTTAGGCGTGAAAGCGTAACAAACAAACACATGCACTTTCGCATTTATAATATTATTACTAGCTGGTACCCAGAATGCGTTGCTATGTTGTTTAAAAAAATATATATTTGTTTATCTTAGAATTGCTACTAGAGATGCCACGAATAGTGATTTTGCCGAATACCGAATATTCGGCTAAGCTTTCGGCCGAATACCGAATATTCGGCAACCGAATATTCGGCGACACTTAGTACACTTCGCGGGTGATAGGTTCCGACCGGCATCATTGAAGTGCGTGTGGTAACTACGTATTTGTTTCATTTGCGAGTAGGTAGTGTCACAACGCGCATTATTTGTTGATTGTTACATCAAATTGTGTTACTTATAGTGTGTATCACGTCTGCTTGTTCGCGAAAAGCTTTACAAAATGGCACCATTTAACAAAAAAACACCTATTTGGGAATAATATGAAATTTGTAGTGGGACAATAAATGTTAAATATTAAATTTAAGGGGTCTCCACACGGTACTGCCGCAGTACGTTCTGCCGCAGAACTAAAAATCGTATGGTCTGTAGTCAAAACCGCCAGCCTTATTGTTATTATTCACCATTCATTTTATTTTAAATAATAAAGGCTGGTGAATAATAACAATACTGCTGGCTGGTTTTGACTACAGACCATACGATTTTTAGTAAGTTCTGCGGCAGAACGTACTGCGGCTGTACCGTGTGGAGACCCCTTTATATGCATTTTTTTCGTCATTTGGTATTCGGTATTCGGCCGAATGCTTCGCAATATTCGGCCGAATACCGAATAGTAAAAAAAGTGGCAGAATAGGCCGAATACCGAATAGTTGCCCAATATTCGTGGCATCTCTAATTGCTACATATTATAATATTATCTACTGGTCGCTTGTGGATGGAAGAAGAGTTTACATTTCATTTACGTACAAATACAGTAACGTGTACAGTTAATACAATGCAGTTAATACATTTCATATATTATTATGTAGGTACAATTACTTTACTCATGTATTTCAATATATACGTGCAGTTAATACAGACACATGGCAATCAGACCCAAACATAGATGTATTCAGTAAGAAGAAAAAACAAGTATGATTTTTAGTGTGACATTCTCTAAAATACTTTTTGAAGGAGTTCAACAATTGAACTTTATCCAAGCTTCTGATTTCTATTGGTAGGTTATTGAAAAATAATTTTCCTTGGTGAGTGTAATGGTGTTGGGCAAAAGAAGTATTTAATTTGGGGCACATAAATACATGCTTAAGTCTAGTACGATTTTCAGTTATGAATGAGTACCTATTTATCTTTTTCTTTTATAATTTGTAAGATTGATTTTTTTATAAATAAGTTTTTAATAAAAAATATTTTTTTCACTTTATGCCTTTTTAATTTTTAAATAAAAATGTAGGTTACACAGCTTCAGATTACCACCATGATAAAAATTTTAGTATTGCCATTTGAACAACATTGACGCCCTCCTAGTTTTCGACTCTTATTTGACAAACTGTAGGTGAATCTAACGAACTAATGGGGGGAACTACAATTCATTTACTCCACTAAGTTACATTTGTAAAATAATTGAATAAATAAGACTGCTCTGTCAGCGTTCGCAAAATCATCTGGAGATTAAGGCCATTCGTTCACGGAGACACTTAAAAGTGATTCTAGTTTTGTGCGTGACACTTAAGCTTCGACTGCAGGTTTGACATTAGTTGACACGCTAACTACAGCACGCTACTTACTGACAGTGCTACGTGAGTTACATTTACATCTACTACTTGCAAGTGAGAGTATCTTGTTATCTCGTTCACACCCGTGATGTGAAAGCAGTATTCGGCGAAGAAATTAATAAGCCGCCCTACCATATATCTATGACATTCACACACGTTCATTCTTTGATTGTCTATCTTTATCACACAGGAATAAAGTTTTGAATTTAAAAATTATACTGAAAACCGCTGAAAACAAAAGAGTGTTGCTTGCATTCCACATTATATTGTGAGTATGTGAGACTATGGCGAGTCTATTTATATAACGTCATTGATCGTAAGCCGTCGAATTTTGTGTTCAGGTGTGACTTTTGCTCTAACATAATAATACATTGTAATATGTATAACACATACAGAAACACTGGTATTTATAATACACTGATCACGACGATTGCCTAATTACTTGTATAAAAAGCCCTTGATAATAAACCAATTCGAAAATACGATAGTTGTTATAGTAAACAAAATGTCAAATATGACACGACTTTAACCTTAACCTCAAATAGGCCAAATTTACTGTAGATTATCAAAAATCTTTTTTTTACAGCTTACTACGACTTTCAAAAACAACTAATAAGATGATTTATTTACTTAGTAGCTTTTATTCTACGAAATTCGGCACTAACATAGTCCGTATTATATTTGAAAAACATTAGTACCCTTTACACGAAGAGTTCGGAGCGGGACGTGCCCCGCGCCACTTCAGGCGCGCCGCGCAGAAAATTAAAGACCGAGAGTAAGATAACGGTTTACAGCGCAGTTCACTGTGAGACTTTTTTGCGCGGCGCACAGTGGCTGATTTTGATGATTTGGCGCGACATCGCTCTCGGCGCTCGACCATTTGGCAGTTCATTGATGTTTTTTTTTAATTATTAATAAGAAATACCACTTATTTTTTGTTTATTCTTATTAGTTGAAATGTTGATAATGATTTTTAATGCTTTAATAAAAAGTAGCATGTAACTTGGGCGCTAAGTATTGTATTTTATAGATTATAATTCATAAAAAAAAGATAATAATACAGTGACAACTAAATATTTATAATATAATTTAACATAGATACAAAATGTGATTTCCAGTAAGTAGTAACCCTAAGTTTATAAATATTTGAGAAAACTGTTTAGGTGATTAACGTTAACTTAGAATCATTGAAATCTCTAATGACACCGAACCTGATAAAAATTGAATGAGAAACCCAAACATTAGACATAACATTACTCGGACTTGGGATTTTCCAGACAGTGGAGAATAACAGTTTAATAATGGGGATAATTAGCGTAATTCACCCTATACGCATATTTTAACTCCCGCTAATAATGTGTAAAAGCTAATTGAATGCATTTTCGAAAATATTATAGTCAGCACGTACTTAAAGATTTATATAGGTAGGAGTTGAAGATTGGATTCTGAAAAAAAAAATTGACGAAAATTACAATAAATTCTTAAAAATGCAATTACTGCAGTGGCTGGCTATAGTTAGTGGTGATTTTTTTCTTCCATGTACGAGTACAAAAGAGACCGCAATAATATCATATTAAAATTGGAGTGAAGACTCGTAAAGCTTTTTATTCTTACACCATTAAAGGAAAAAAATTGGAAAAAAGTTTGAAAAAAAAAGTTGACTTTGAACCAAGGCAACAGATATAATTTATGAAAAAAATATTTTTTAAAGTTATTTAAATAAAGGACGTATCTTGAAGTATATTTTAAGTTTTGAAATAGTTTATATACAATGATAAGTAGACGCATTCCGCATTCCTTCAAAATCACCTACAGTAGTGTAAATCGGTGGATGACTATATGCCTATAAAAAATATTCCTTCAAAATCACCTACAGTAGTGTAAATCGGTGGATGACTATATGCCTATAAAAAATATTCCTTCAAAATCACCTACAGTAGTGTAAATCGGTGGATGACTATATGCCTATAAAAAATATTCCTTCAAAATCACCTACAGTAGTGTAAATCGGTGGATGACTATATGCCTATAAAAAATATTCCTTCAAAATCACCTACAGTAGTGTAAATCGGTGGATGACTATATGCCTATAAAAAATATTCCTTCAAAATCACCTACAGTAGTGTAAATCGGTGGATGACTATATGCCTATAAAAAATATTCCTTCAAAATCACCTACAGTAGTGTAAATCGGTGGATGACTATATGCCTATAAAAAATATTCCTTCAAAATCACCTACAGTAGTGTAAATCGGTGGATGACTATATGCCTATAAAAAATATTCCTTCAAAATCACCTACAGTAGTGTAAATCGGTGGATGACTATATGCCTATAAAAAATATTCCTTCAAAATCACCTACAGTAGTGTAAATCGGTGGATGACTATATGCCTATAAAAAATATTCCTTCAAAATCACCTACAGTAGTGTAAATCGGTGGATGACTATATGCCTATAAAAAATATTCCTTCAAAATCACCTACAGTAGTGTAAATCGGTGGATGACTATATGCCTATAAAAAATATTCCTTCAAAATCACCTACAGTAGTGTAAATCGGTGGATGACTATATGCCTATAAAAAATATTCCTTCAAAATCACCTACAGTAGTGTAAATCGGTGGATGACTATATGCCTATAAAAAATATTCCTTCAAAATCACCTACAGTAGTGTAAATCGGTGGATGACTATATGCCTATAAAAAATATTCCTTCAAAATCACCTACAGTAGTGTAAATCGGTGGATGACTATATGCATATAAAAAATATTCCTTCAAAATCACCTACAGTAGTGTAAATCGGTGGATGACTATATGCCTATAAAAAATATTCCTTCAAAATCACCTACAGTAGTGTAAATCGGTGGATGACTATATGCCTATAAAAAATATTCCTTCAAAATCACCTACAGTAGTGTAAATCGGTGGATGACTATATGCCTATAAAAAATATTCCTTCAAAATCACCTACAGTAGTGTAAATCGGTGGATGACTATATGCCTATAAAAAATAGTTTGAGAGTCCTGTACATTAATGCTAGAAGTATTAGAAACAAAATAGACGAAATAGAAGAAACGCTCAAAAGAATAACGGATACTGTGCACGTTTTAGTTGTCACCGAAACATGGCTGGGAGATGGAGAAGGATCTTTGTTCAACATCAATGGCTACCAGGGTACTTTTGCTTCCCGGACTACTGGAAGAGGAGGAGGAGTGGCGATATAAACTCACAATACATTTAACTGTGAAGTTATTGAAAAGTGGTCAACGAATAACTCTTTTTTAGGAGTTAGGGTACAATATAAACATTTTAAACCATTAAACATATATGCTATATACAGGAAACTTAACAAAAATATAAATGATTTTCTAGTATCTCTTGAATCTATTTTACAAAAAAAGTAGCCTAGATACACTCATCTTCGGGGATTTTAACATTAATGTTCTTAAAAAAAATGATTCCACAAAAAAATATATCAACACTTTATTTTCATATAATTATTTCATATGTAATAATACACATCCCACGAGAGTTACGGAAACCTGCAGTTCTCTCTTAGACCATATTATATCAAATAGAGAAAACATATCTTCAACGACCTCCAATATTGATAACCAGATAAGTGATCATAGTATAATGATGTTAGGCTACCAAAACTCTTTGAAACACCACTCTAACAACAGAATACCACCAAACATAAACATCAGCATCAATAAGAGGGCTTTGAGAAAATATCTTGAAACCCAACCGTTTTCTCATAACACCACCAACATAACCGAAAATTTTAATCAATTCTTTAAATATATCAAAACAGCAATCGACACTTGCAAATTTAAGCCAAGGATACGAATAGGAAACCCTAAGCAAGGTAATACACCATGGTTTGATAAAAAACTGGATCTTCTTATTAGAGAACGAAATACTAACTACAAACAGTGGAAGAAAGATCCGCAAAACAGTCAACTTTTATCACAAAAAAATAAGTCAAGAAATTCGGTAACTAATTACAGACGTTTCGCCAAAACAAAATATTACACAAATATTTTTACAGAAAACATACATAATCCAAGACAAACCTGGAAGACAATAAATTCGATCATAACTAACAGTCCAAAGAACTCGACAAATAAAATTGAAACTCTTACCATCAATAATATAGTCATAAATGACCCGAAGCAGATATGTACAGCGTTTAATAACTTCTTTACATCGGTTGGTGAAAATTTAGCTGCGACTATCCCATCTTATTCAGATGACATGAATACAATAAACATGGAACCAAAGCCATTACAGTCCCTCTACATGGCCAATACAAACAAACTAGAAGTTTTAAAAATTATCTCAAAACTAAAAACTAATGCATCTCCAGGAGTCGATGGTATGACAACTAACTTACTCAGATTCTGTAAAGAAAAATTAGCGGATCATCTTGTTATTCTAATTAATCAATCTTTAGTGAGTGGACTGTTTCCGGATCAATTAAAGCTAGCAAAAATCGTTCCAATTCACAAAGAAGACTGCAAAAAAAATCCATCTAATTATCGTCCAATATCTGTACTCTCAGTCTTCTCTAAAGTATTTGAACATGTAATTAAAAATAGACTAACAAAATATCTCGCAACTAATAATATTCTTACGCCTCAAGAATATGGGTTCAGAAAATTCTCCAACACGAAATGTGCTGCTTTTGACTTTATACTAACTCTTCAAAAACACTTAGATCAAGGAAAATATGCAGCGGGCATTTTTATAGACCTCAAAAAGGCATTTGATACGGTTGATCATAAGATTCTATTAAAAAAACTTGAATATCTGGGCATCGTGGGCAACAGTCTAAAACTTTTATCTAGTTATCTTACGGGTAGGTGCTTTTCGGTTGTTATTGGAAAAGAATCAAGTGATCATAGAAATATAACATGTGGTGTACCACAGGGCTCGATTCTCGGACCATTATTATTTTTGATTTATATAAATGATATTGCAAAATGGGGAGTGAAAGGTACACTTCAACTTTATGCTGATGACACAATATTATTCTACCATAATACTAATTTAAACGAAATGGAAAAGGACATGGAAAGGGATTTGGCTCATCTAGCCGAGTGGCTGAGAATTAATAAACTTAGCCTTAATATTAAAAAGACTCACTATGTGCTATTCGGGAATAGGAGAGGACAACGCCTAAACATTTCCCTGGTAATAAACAAACCGGAACAAACAGATGTCGCGAAGTATCTAGGACTTTTAATTGACTCACGGCTTACATGGAAAAACCATTTTGACCATGTTAAATCAAAGATTGCTCCAGTGACCGGTGTAATGTACAGACTACGTAGATTGCTTCCCACAGCCATTCTGCGATCTTTGTACTATGCTATGATTCACTCCCATTTGGCATACCTTTCGAGTATCTGGGGTTTTGCTACCAAAAAAATGATATCAGAGGTGCAAATAATCCAAAATAGAGCCCTACGTAACATTTTTGGCTTGCCTTGTTATACACCTGTTAAAGATATTTACCGTCACGCACTTGTATTGCCATTTAAGATTGTTCCTAGCTTTGAGATAACAAACACCATTTTAAATATTATTCAGTGCAACACCCACACAAATATAAAACTGAACTATAACAACGACGTTCACCAATATAATACACGACAACACAACAAACTACACATATCAAAAATACACTCAACAAAGTTCGGACTGAAATCATTAGAATACATTGCCTACACTAACTATAACAAACTGCCTGAAAATTTGAGACAGGTATATGCCTCCAACAAATCTCGAAATGATATATTGAAAACATATTTTTTCAAATGTTATTTGGAAAACGAGTCATAAGTAGGTACAAACTCTGTTCTGATAGCCCTAATTATCTTCAAATACTAAACTTATATGTAGTATGATGGGCGCGGTTTATACCTTACTTAAATCTCGTCATGTATTTGTATGTAAACATCTTGTATTAGGTCTGTATATTTTTGAGCCCGTACCTTATATTGTATTTTCCTGATTTTGTTTTATCTATGCATTTCTTAGTCCATCTCATTAGTCCATCATGGAGGAAACTTTAATTTAACTTTTTGAAACTCAAAGTACATAAATCAAATGAGTCAATGAGTTATACAAATTCATAAAATGTTATAAGACATGTTTCTGTGACAAATTTGTAAAGTGATTCTTCATATGTTTGTATCTGTATGTTGCTTCTGTGAAATGTTTTGTAAATTTTTTATTCATTAATTGTGTCTACATATTGGGTTGAGTTGGGTTTAACTTCTCAAAAGTACCAATTGGCGATCCCTTAATGAGTTTTTGATAACTCATGGGAGTGCAACTTCGTTGTATGTTTTTAATAATAAAAAATAAAAAAAATGTGAGCCCAGTGTACCCCTGTTCTGCGACTAATAACAGAATAATTCAGCTTCAGATGTTAATTTAAATTGACAGTAATTGAGAATAACTTAATTTTTTTCTAATGGTACGCAGAATTAATATTATATTAAGTTGATATTTTTTTGACATATCGGAGTCAAAGATTGGATTCTGAGAAAAATTGAGTACAATCATTTCTTAAAAATACAATTACTGGAGTGGCTGGCTATAGTTGGTGGTGATATTTTTTTTCCATGTACAAAAAAGATTCAAATATAATAGGAATGAAGCTTGTGAACTTTTAATTCCTACTCCGTTAAAGGTAAAAAATTGGAATTAAAAAAAAAAAAAAACGGTAACTTTGAACCAAGGCAACAGATATAATTTATGAAAAAAATATGCGTTTTGAGTTATTTAAATAAAGGATGTATCTTGAAGTTTATTTTAAGAATTGAAAATAGTGTATATCCAATGACAAGTAGACAAAACACTTGATTCCGCATTCCTTCAAAATCACCTACAGCAGTGTAAATGTGAGCTCAGTATATCCCTGCTCTGCGACTAATAACAGAATAATTCAGCTTCAGATGTTAATTTAAATTGACAGTAATTGTGAATAACTTAATTTTTTTCTAATGGTACGCAGAACTAAATATTATATTAAGTTGATATTTTTTTGACATATCGGAGTCAAAGATTGGATTCTGAGAAAAATTGAGTACAATCATTTCTTAAAAATACAATTACTGGAGTGGCTGGCTATAGTTGATGGTGATATTTTTTTCCATGTACAAAAAAGATTCAGATATAATAGGAATGAAGACTTGTGAAGTTTTAATTCCTACTCCGTTAAAGGTAAAAAATTGGAATTAAAAAAAAAAAAAAAAACGGTAACTTTGAACCAAGGCAACAGATATTTTTTTTTTTTTTTTTTTTTTTTTATTTAATATAAAACATGGGTTACATTTTAATTATACATATTTTACAAAATATCATATTCAAGGTCATGACTGGTCATGTATACCTTATCAGAAAAGAGGAGCTCTTGTGCCTGATAAGGGAGCCACAGTTCTTACTTAGGTTACATTTTATAATATATTTTGTATAAAATATTTATTTTTTAATGTAAGTTTTTTTTGAAAAATTGTTTAATTTTATTTATTTGTTCTGATTGGTTCAAAATACAGCGCAATTCAGAAGGAAGATTATTGTAGTTTTTTATAGCTTGGTAAATATAATGGTTGTGCATTTGTGTTGTTTTAAAATTTGGTGTAATAAATTGATTTCCATTTCTCATTAATGTGTAAAATTCTTCATATTCTTTATTATTTTTTTCTTTACACATTTTAATAATAGAAGCTTGCTTAAATATGTCATCGACATTTGGTACTGGAAATAATTTAAATAGTGATTCTGTTGAGAAGGTAGGTTTTTTTTTAAGGATTACTTTAATGATGGTTCTTTGTGAAACTTTTACTGAGTTTAGATTGTTTTTGTAAGAACCTCCCCAACCTAAAATTCCGTAGATAAGCAAAGAGTGAACAAGGGCATAGTACACATTTTTGATTATTTTTACATTCAATATATTTCGTAATCTAACAAATATATATATACATTTCCTTATTCTCATTACTAGCTCTGCAATGTGACTATTCCACTTCAGGTTTTGATCAATAATTACACCGAGATATTTAATTTCAGTAGAAGAGTTAATTACAGTACAAAAAGGATCATTTTGTTTACAGCTTACATTGTCACATTTTTCATCGTGGATTTTAATATTAACTTTCTGGTTAGGTATTTTCTGTAAGGAGAATAAGACATATGTTGTTTTTTTAGCATTAAGTGTGAGAAGGTTATTATCAAACCATGATTTTAAGATATTAATATCTTCGTTTGCAATTTTGTTAACTAGTTCCCATGTTTGACCTTTTATTAATAATACAGTATCATCTGCATAAGAGATTAATTCGCCTTTAATTTTCTGTTGGAAAATGTCATTTACATATATAAGAAACAATAATGGTCCGAGGACGGTACCTTGAGGGATGCCAAATTTACTTGTTAATGATGTACTAAATGATTGGTTTAATTTTACAATTTGAGGTCTCTCTGTTAGGTAGCTTTTTATCCATTTAAGGGCTATATGGTCAATGCCATTTTCTTTTAATTTTAATATGAGTTTTTCATGAGAGATGCTGTCAAATGCTTTCTGTAAGTCGATAAAAATTCCTATACATTTATTCGATTTGTCTAGGGTACTCTGGATACTTGACGATATTTTTGCGATTGCATCTTGGGTACTTTTTCCCTCTGTAAATCCAAATTGATTTTTATTTATGGTTGAGTTATTTTTTATGAATGCAGTTAGTCTTTTTTTAGCTATTTTTTCAAAAATTTTGGATATATTAGATAAAAGCGAAATTGGTCGGTAATTAGAGACGTCCTCCGGATTACCGGATTTGAAAATTGGAGTTATTATTGCTTTTTTATATGTGCTCGGGAAAGTTCCTGTTTTAAAACTATTGTTTATGATATGAGAGATTGGTGTAGAAATAAGATTTTTAATATTTTTTAATATATTTACGGAAAGGCCGTCAAATCCCGGAGCAGAACCACCTCGCATTTTTGATATAATTTGTATAATTTCGGAAGGATTAGTAGGTTCAAAAAGTTCTAGTTTATTTTCTGTATTCGGAGTATTTTCAATATAATTTTTTTTTTTTGTTGAAATTTTTTCTGCTAAATTCTTTCCAACATTTGCGAAGAAATCATTAAATACATTTGCTCCTTTTTTAGGTTCCTCAATACAGTTTATTATATTATTGTTTTGTATTATGCATTTTATGGGATTATTTTTATTTTTTTGTTTATTTTCCAGGATTTCATTTATTATAATCCAAACTCTTTTGCTGTCGTTTTCGGAGTCATCAAGTTTATGTTTATAATATTTTTCTTTAGTGTTTTTTATGAGAGAAGCTAATTTATTTTTGTATTCTTTAAAATGATTTTTTAAATTTATGTCCAGTGGTTTTTTTTTAGTTTCTTTGTAAAGCCATTCTTTGTGTCTTACGGACACAACGAGTCCATGTGTTATCCACGGTTTGATTTTACGAAATTTGGCTGAGTTTCCCTTATGAATAATTTTTTTTGAATCATTTATATAATTAGTTAATCTATTTTCAAAAATTTTACAGCACTCATTGACGTTATCGTTACGGAGTATATCCAACCATAATTCAGATGATAATTTATTTTTTAAAGTTTCAATATTAATAACAGTTATTTCATTATTATTATTAGCAGTTAGTCCGCAGTGTTGATTAATCGCCTGAGGTATTATTGAGTTGTAATGTAGTAAAGTCATGTAATGGTCGGTAATTGAAGTTTTTATAATTCCAGAATTTATATTATTTATATCTTTGATATTTGTGAAAATATGGTCAATACATGATGGACGTTGCCCATTGACGTTTCTAGTATAAGACTTTATACACGGTACATAATTCAATTCCGCCATCATGTTTAGGTAGTTATCTTTATTATTCGATGTAAAATCATTGTGATATATTTAAATTTATGTCACCTAAAACTATTGTATTTGAATTTCTAAAGTTTACCAAGACTTGTCTTAATTCATCAATAAACAAACAGACACTGGATGAATGTGTTCTATACAAAGAGATAATATCAATTTTTTTGTTATAATACTTAATTTGTATATGTAGGCAGTTTGTTCCACTCATTTTAATTTCTTCCTCGCACAATATGTCACAATGATTTTGAATAAACATAGCGATCCCACTGTTCTTGTTTATTCGGTTTGCCGTTGATATATATTTATAACCCGGTATATTGTACGTCACTTCACAACATGAATGAGTTTCTGTTAACACAATGCATACCGGCTTTTTGAGATTATTATTAATTGTTGTTAAAAATTCATCTATGTTTCGTTTTATGCTTCTTACGTTCATGTGTAGAATTAAAGGGCTGCAATTGAGGTCGTCTTGGTGGATACAGTATTCTTGGAAGCTGTTATATATTTTCTCGTCAATATTATATTTTTCGTCTAGTATATTATATAAGAAGTCTGCCATTTTTATTCGTAGTCAATTATGTCTTTAGCTACTTTAAGCATTTTATTTTTGTATGGACATATGTCGCTGAAAGCCTTATGGTCTGTATTGTTTTTTTCACCATATTTTTTGTTTTGTGACGTGCAGTTTGCACAAACAGGTGTTGTTTCTCTTGCCGGGCACTTGGCGAACATATGGTCTCCTGTACAGTGAGGGCATACTGATGGATTCGTTCGTTGTAGACATCTCGAGGCTGTATGCATAAATTTACAGCAGTGGTAACATTGGGTTAATGGATCACAATCCTCTAATTTAACTCTTTGGTACTGGATGTTTAGTTTTCCCAATGCTAATAAACTTTTTCGCGTTGTACCGCTGGTTTCGACGATGTAGTTTGAGAATTTGTGCTGTTTGTCATCTTCTTGATCCGAAGCATCATGTTGATTTTCCTTAGGATGTTTATATTTTATTTCAGTTATAAAGTTTATTTTATTTTCTTCGTTTTTTGATATAATATCTTGAATTCCTTCATTTTGATTGATTATTCCGCTGATTATTTCCTCTGCCGATAGGTTTGATTTGAGTCCTTTAATTATTAATTTAGGTTTTTTCTTTTTGATTTCTTTGACTTCCAAGTTAGGGTCAAGTTTTTTTATTTCTTCCGTAAGCGTGGTCGTGTATTCTTTTTTTGGGCATGATATGATGATTTGTTCTTTATTTGTTTTTCGTAAACCATTTATTCCTATCTTTAGATGGTTCAATTTGATATCTTTCTGGATCTTGTTACATATTTCTTCAGCTTTAGTTGTTTTTTTTTTATGATGAGATTATTATAGAGAATCTCTCTTCTTGTGGACTTTCTTTTTTGTTTGCTTGTTTTGTTAGAACTTGCGCGTAAGACATGGTATTTTTATTATTTTTTTCTATAATTTTTTCTATTTTCTTAGTTAGTTCTTCTTGGTTTTCGATGATTTTTTTTTGTAGGTTTATTATTTCTTGTTGATGTTTGATTCTTTCACTTTTCCAAAGTTCTTCTAGAATGTTTACATTTTGTTCAAGGTTTGTTTTCGCTTTTGAGTCTTTTACGGTAGTTATTTTTTTTATTTCGGTTTTTATGTTTTCGATGGCCGTGTCCATAATGTGTTAACTGCGCGGCGCCTAGCGCCTCGGTGCGTTCCGTTCAGTTTTACGGTTGCGGTAATTTTGCGACAATAATAATGTAATGCACTGTGCGCGACCGTTCACGTTGACAATAGAATTTATGAAAAAAATATGCGTTTTGAGTTATTTAAATAAAGGATGTATCTTGAAGTTTATTTTTAAGAATTGAAAATAGTGTATATTCAATGACAAGTAGACAAAACACTTGATTCCGCATTCCTTCAAAATCACCTACAGCAGTGTAAATGTGAGCCCAGTATATCCGTGCTCTGCGACTAATAACAGAATAATTCAGCCTCAGATGTTAATTTAAATTGACAGTAATTGTGAATAACCTTTTTTTTCTAATGGTACGCAGAACTAAATATTATATTTAGTTGATTTTTTTGACATATCGGAGTCATATCCTTGTATGTCAAATACCTAGCTTCATATTTCAAATTTAAATTTAAAAAAAAATGTATTTTTGAATCAAACTACAGTACAAGATATTCCAAACAATCTAACTATATTATTCCAGTTACAAAAACCTCAATGGCCCAGTCACAGTTTAACTTCCTTGCCCCGAAAATCTTTAATAATCTACCAATTGAAATAAAGACGGTAGACCAATATCACACTTTTATGAAAGCGATTAGGGATTTTTTGATGAATGAATGTAACAGTGCCAGTGGCCTGTTTCTCGTTCTCAGATAGAACAACTGTATTTTTTATATGTTATGATATGTATATGTATGTTTATACCTGTACGAGTATGGATATGTGCACGTTTGTATAATATGTATGTGTGCACCGCATTCGTTGTGCTTGCATGCACACATATTGAAAAAAAGTTATGCGCGTATGTTATATCTGTATAGATGTGTGCACCTACATACGTATATAGTGTGTGCTTACATGCACACATAATGAAAAAAAAAGTTATGTACATTTTTATGAACTAATGCTAATTTACTTCTTTTCCCATTTCTATTTTCTACTTTTTATTATAATGTTTTCCATTTTTAACATAATTTATACTAAATTTATATATTTACACTAGACTTCATATTTAACACAAAGTAACAGTACTCCATTGGTCTCCATGAAACAGGCAGCCGCCTAGTATGGTGATCTTATATATCTACTTTATGTAAATGTCTTAATTATGTATCATGTGTTTTATAAATAAATAAATAAATAAATAAATTGAATTCTGAAAAAAAATTGAGTACAATCATTTCTTAAAAATGCAATTACGGGAATGGCTGGCGATATTTGTTGGTGGCGATATTTTTGTTACATGTACAAAAAAGATTCAACAATAATATCCTATTAAAATTGGAGTGAAGACTTATTTATTTTTATTTTATTTTATTTTATTTGGGAGACCAACAGTTTAAACATTCATAACAGAGCATAATAGTAATTAAGTGACAATAATTGAACCATTTACAGGTGTCCACATGGGTATTGTATACAAGTGTAGTGGTTCCATAGATATTTGCTAAAGAAGAAAAAAATTACATTTCAAGAGACAAGTTAATTAGGGGGGAATAGGGAGGGGGTAGGATGGGGGGGGAGAGAATGGGTTAGGTTGAGGTATAGTTATAAAAATATGAGTAAACAAAAAATTAAAAGAGAAAAAAAAAAGAATTTAATATAATGGTGACTGGTGGTATTAGAAATTATTGTTGTTATAAAGTGTCGAGAGAGCGTCTGTGTGATTTTAAGGAATGTGGTGCAGAATTAAATATGTCAAATTTTTTGTATTGTGTGTTAAAAGTATTGGACGCACGATAGATGAAAGAGTTCTGCTTAGAATTAGTATTACACCGAGGGAGGCTAAGAATCATGTCTGACCTGGTTCGTCTGTTAGGAACTCGTATCTGTATACGTTGTAGGAGTTCTGGGCAATCAACGACGGATCTGGCTATTTTTTGAAGAAAGAGTACATCGGCCGAGTTTCTTCGAACTTCAGTGATAGTATATTGAAGTGCGCGGCTGAATCTTGGTGACTTAGGTGTGGGCGGTAGCTCCGGAAATCTAAGTATCGTAGAAAACGATTTTGAACACGTTCTAGAATTTTTACATATGATATGTATTGCGGGTTCCAAAATTGTGACGCGTATTCTAGTAAGCTGCGGACATAAGCAAACTTGTGAAGGTTTTTATTCCTACTCCGTTAAAGGTAAAATATTGGAAAAAAATTGTAAAAAAACCCTTAACTTTGAACCAAGGAACTGATATAATTTATGAAAAAGATATTTTTTTAATTTATTTAAATTAAGGATGTATCTTGAAGTTTATTTTAAGAATTGAAAATAGTGTATATTCAATGATAAGTAGACAAAATATGTCTGAACATTGTTCATGTGTCCAACCACAATACTCTGGATACTGTACCCAGTCCTCTGTGGGTGGTTCCACATATGGTTCTCCACATAATACACACAACACATCGTCTTGTGTTGACTGCTCCGGATGTTGTAGTATATTCTCATATTTTTCTTTCCTTTTCCTTTGGACTTTCATTTGTTTCCTTTATTTTCCTTGCCATTGATGACCAGATTAAGGATTAATTTTATCTTGTTAATTATTTTATAGATTATAATAATTCCATCTTGCCCTAAAATGCAATTTTCCATCTTGCCCATATGCTCACTGCCTATAATAATATTAACGCTTAGAAAATCCTTTTATTTTTTCCTCTTTAAATATCATATACAATCTATCCCTAATAGTGAGTGTATATAAAAACAAAAAGGATAGTACTACTTACTTTGCATGAGATGAGTAATCGCACTTTAAAAGTCCACTGATTTCGTAATAATTCGTCGCGAAAATCGAAATACGTACACAAGTCGCTAGGTGGCGCGAGCCGAATTGAGTTACCGGACATACATACAACATGGCCGCTTATAACTGTGTGCGTAGAGACACGGGCATTTTGTCGCGTGGTTTGCGATAGGTAGATAGTTTCCATCTTGCCCACTCCTTCCATCTTGCCCTCCCTTCCCCTATTATTGTCTTCGTCCTGATGTGATTCTTCTTCTTCTGTATCTTCATCTTCATCTAAAACATATTATCAGTTCATCGATATCAACATATATAGTACTGCCTCGTGCATAATATTTTGCCTCAATTTTCATCACGTGTTTGGCAACAATTTTTCCAATCTTCTGCACTTTTATGCTATTACATATTATTATTATTATTATACTATTTTCCGTTTTCCCGGTGTTTCAAATTTTCCTTCTGCCTTTTCCCCTTCCTTGACGATTCATCTTACCATTGATTCAGATTTACATGTGCGTGGAAAACATCATTAAAATTATTATTCTATAGAAAAAAAATTTAATTTAAAAAAAAACACACCAGATAATATTCATTTAGAAAGAAAAAAATTCGAAAAAAGTTACATTTGTATGAGTTAAGAAATTGCACTTTTTTATTTTTTAATTGAGTTATTCCCTTTTTCCTGTGGACGCATGTTAACTGTCAAATAGAAGTGTCAAATTCGGATTTATAAGCATAACCTCAAATTAGATTGTAATGATTATAATCGCTCGAAAATTGGCATTAATCTTGTAAAACTAATGAAATTTATTAAAAAAACTATACTAAATACCATTCATTTCTGCAGTTTGTTTGTAAACATCTTCCAAATTAGATAGGAGCTTTGCGATATTCTGCTAGGCAGCATTGAAAAACGCAGTATATAACTTCTCTTGCACTACTACTTATTGGTGTATTAATTTTAATTCAATTCAAACAATGCACAGGGAAACAATGATTTTTTTTTTTTAAACGAGCGATTTTCAGTGTTTTCTACACGATTTAAGTCAGTAAAGCCAAGAGCCATACGAAATGTCATTGACAAATCAAGTATTTCGGTGTTACCAAAGTAATGAAAAAATGTAGTTCCAAATTAATAAATTTCTACACTTTCTAGCCAAACTATACATAAATACATCAAGCCACTTATATTTAATGGCTTTCAATACAACGATTTGGTTTGATTACGGTACAACTTCAACACTTTACCACCAGGTCAATGGCGAACAGTGCAAGCAGCATGTGATTAGTGACGTCACCACTCAGCATTATCATAATACCAACTTGACGCTGTGTTTTAACGACTGTATTATTAAAAATGCACTTTTTAATACTTTTTTAAAAAACTCTGCGTTTAATATTCTTTAATAAGACTTATATATTCAGAATCAGCGTTTATTGGTGTATATGAACATATTTTTTTGAGCCATAATATTTTTCACTGGAGTTCCTTATTGGCCCCCCGACATACTTATATACAATATACCTACAGTCAAAATATAACTAAGTGATCCCGAAGGAATGTGCAGAAAGAATGTACCACCAATTAACAAAATATAAAATATATTTTCATTCAAATGCATCAAGGAAAAATCTATTTGTCTTTATACTGTGTATACCAGTGCATAAATACATAAAAATCAAGATAGTATATAAATTCATTTGATGTTCATACCAACTTATTTAGTATTTTTGAAGTTGATTTTACATTTGAAATTGGTAAATATTGCACATAAAATTATAATCTTATAGTAAAAACCTTTCCCATGAGGCCTCTTGTCGGCGGATCAACTGTCAGGTCACCATCACAAATGCTTTGATACTAGTTAGTACTACCAAAAAAATAACAGTTGATGATAATATAGAACTACATAAGTAAAACTGAATTTAGTTAACGAGGTGTTAAAATATTATGTTATATGAAATAGCTATTTTAAAATAATCAGAATCAAGTTTATAAAGAGAATTGATATTATAGCAGTTTCTGAGCTGAGCATTAATGAAGAATTTAATGCTAAAGAACCATTTGACGGCTGGCGTAGTGCAGCGGTAAGGTGCTTGACTCGCATACCGAAGGTCGCGGGATCGAATCCCGGCGTGGCAAATAATTTTTATTTGATTAATTTGTGTTATTTCACAATTTATTCATTTAAAATAATATCTTACTAATATTATAAATGCGAAAGTATGGATGGTTGGATGGTCCTTACTCTTTCACGCAATAAATATCAAATGCAATTAATAAATTCTTTCACTAATCGAAAGCTACTTTATTTGCGAGTAACATGGGCTATATATATTGGTAAGCTCTGGCGTTAAGAATAAGCTGTGGCGTTATGAAATTATCTATTATACGTTTATTGGCAAAGCGTGTTACTAAGTAAATGTTTGGCGTGGGCTGTCAATATTATTTCTTTGATAGCGAAAATTCAAATTTAAGTATTCTAATATGAATATTTAGTGTAGGAAGATACAAATATAAAATAGGTACTCATCTACATTTTGACCTAAGCCAAAAGCTATACTAATATTATGAATGCGAAACGGAGCGTATTTGATTGTTGATTGATTGGGGGAGGGGGAGTGGTAGTGCGGGAGGGGGAAGGGGAGGGGGAAGGGGAGGGGGGGGGGGGACGAATGTGCGAGCGAAGCCGGGGGTAAAAGCTAATATAGTATATTTGCGGCACGTTCCAGAGTGGAAGATACTCCCTGTATCGCTCTGGTGTAAGACCAACATTCAGAATTGAAACGTTGCTTGAAATGGTATTAGCCGTGTTTGGTGACCAGATCTGAATAGCCAGGTACTTCCCCACCTTCCTCTTCCCTATCTCCTTCCCCTCCCCACTACCCTCAGCCTCACAACATACCCCAATTGGGGATGCCATAGTCTCACTGGAGCAGTTGGGACTCTTGTGCGGTATTCAAATAAAAAAAATAATTGTATTTCGGCGGCCTCTGTGTTGCAATGGCCTCCACAAGAGATTTTAAGAAAAGTTTGATCCCCATTGCAAGAATGTGTATTGGGTTAAATCCTTGATAATAGCTATGGCTGTGTGAAACGCTGAATTTAGTAAATATATAACAGCCTGGTTATAGTACACACCAAACTTTAATACCGGCCTGACGTTGATACATGACAGAAATCTTCGCAATAGGGGAGTTTAAGGTCAGAAAAGTTACATGACTCCCCACCCATGCCTTTCTCTGTTGCACATATGTTTTTACGCATCTTTCCCTTTCGCTTATGCGATTTATTATATCACTAGGGGGTTGTAATGGTGTAGGAGTCTTCGGGAAGGGGGCTGATGTGGAGGACGAACAAAGGACACTGATCTGCACCGGCTGGCTACCCGATTGGTCCCCCAGGCACCAATGGGATGCAAACCTTTCCTCAAGCAACTTGCCTCGCGTTGCATCAAAAACTAACAATCATTCTGCTTTAACTCTAGGTCAGGAGTCGCTGGTCTATAATATTTGTTCGCCCTTCACATTTCTTTATTATTGCATATATTTAAATTGGAGATTTATGTGTCTGTAAATAGTGTTAATAAACTTGTAAGTATTGAATCGTCTTACTTATTCGCTTTGCCATCTACACACTCACACAATAAACACACAATCCCCAAATGTTTATTGTAAAGTTAATAACTGCGGTAGAATGGGTTGTATCAAGTTCAGGCCGGCATTAAAATTTGGAGTGTACTATACTTTCCAACCATCCGCTTCCCCTCGTCCTTTGCAGACAGTGCAGTGATATATATTGGTAAACTGTCAATTTGACTGTCCTAGAACGCGAGACCTTCCTAGTTGGACAGTCAAAGCTCCCTCAACTGTGAATGTACTTTTATAACAAATAAATTAATAAATAAATATTAATACATGCCTCGGAGCGGTGTATGGGTACTCGTGCGGGCACGGAGTGACGTGTAGTACTGCTTAGGATCTATGTTAAGCATCTTGGCGTATTCTGGTCCGTACCACACCAGCAGCTCTGTGCCGGCATTGATATTCATCACCGTCCTAAGAGCATACACAATACAAATATAGTGCTTGCTGTACGAGTAGTGTAGTATATATAGTGCGGGTATGCATGCTGCACTGACCTGTAGAATATTTTCCCCTTGTGTTGGAAGGCCTGCAGGTTCTGCTCGCGGTGGTTGCGCGAACAGTTCACAAAGCGCAGCCAGTTGGCACTGTCCAGCTTCTCGCCGTCTATATACTGTCTTCCTCCATTTGGTATGCGCACCTGAACAGTATGATTGATTGAGTAACGGAGATATAATATCTGGTAAGCGGTTACACAATTAGAAGTGAGTAGTACCTTCCAAACGTATTGGCTGTTGGGATCGGGTCTGTTGGAGACTTGGCCGCGGTAGGGCCCAAAGCGCAGGCCTCTGGGCAGAGGCTCCGCTGCCCAGGCGCCACGCCCTGCTCCGTTAAACGAGCGAACCCAAGTGTGAAAACGTAACCTAACCTAACCTAACCTAAGTACTAAAACGAGCGAACCCAAGCGTGAAAACGATGATATTTTTTTCAAAATCTTTTGGCTGTCAGGAGATACTCTACGATCGACGTGTTTGTCATCCGGTGAATGAAGTCGCCACTCCCCCCACCGGTATCTACTCGTGTGATGTACCTTACTTCACCAGAATTCGGCCTCAACATTTGCGAGCCGTACGCTTTCCCATTCAGAATATTTGTACCTACATTGCTGCCATGTTTTACCCTCTCGCCGCCAGGGGAATTTGTTACGGACAAGCCAAAAGTTGCATCGCCCCTGGACAAGTACCTTGGAATGGCAGAATTGAAATGACCTCTCGTCGTGGACTCTTACCGCCCAGGTACTCTGAAACTCTACTCGACAAAAAAAATTACTGTCAACGTTGTCAAAAATCTCTATATTTTTTCATACCCAAATCCATGTGCGCAGTCTGTACTCCCGTTTAATGAAATAATAAACGCACCCCAATTATCATCTGTTTCTTATTATTCACCCCTCGTTAAAATTTTAATATGCACCCCTCCTTGAAACAACCTCCTTATTTATCCACTCCTTTATCGATCTCTTCTCGTATTAACCATTGCCAGCGATCTCAAAAATTTACCAAAATACCCTCCACACAGCATCCCCAAATATGGCACAGGCCTCGAGGGAATTTTTTTCCTCAGGGCCTCCCGTGTGGAGCTATCGTAAAAAAAATCTCCCGGTGGAGCACGGACTTCAAGTAACGTCACGAATTTTTAGCCAATGACATATGGCTATGGTTGGTAGGTATTGGTTTATTTATGGTCGTAAGATGTATCTATGGATGGGAGGTAGGTACCGGACGTACCTGTCAAGAGGCGTTTGACGTTTGTCTTGGTCGGCTGTCAAATATAATAATCAACATTTAAATTATGTTTTCACAAAATGAAATATTGATTGATAACTTTTAAATTAAAATAGAATTCATTTAAATATGGCGGAGGGAAGAAGTGATGACGATATTCTCGAAGGCTTTTTGTGTCCTATATGCAAAGCCGACCTGAAATCGCCTAATCAGTTAACGATTCACTTCGAGACTCTTCACCAAGAAGAGCAAGATGTCCTCAAATCCCTGAAGACAATGTTTGGCAAAGCAAAGAAAAAAATACTCAATTTAGATGAGAATTCTCTCAAAGAAACGTTTGACAAGACATTGAGATTCACGGCGGAAAACGTCACTGATTTCTACGAACCCCAAGAGTTTGGCAGCTCTAAGAGTATTTCGGAATATTACAAAGCTGTTAGGTCCGCTAAGTTAGAGCGATATGCCGCTGAGACAAACAAACTACTAATTAGACTGGACAAACTAGTGGCCAATATGCCCCATGATCAAAGCCTTAGGAAACAACATGAACAAGAAGTAAGTTTCGTTTTAATTTATTTAAAACTATAAAAAAAATTATCTAGATAAACTCGATATGGGTTATTATCAATATAATAGGCACGAGTATGATTTCCGTGGCAATGAGATAAAGTTTGTATTAGAGACGTAGTATTGAGCGCAATCTATGGTATTAAAAATAAACATAGAATTAAAAACTTTAAGTATCGATATCTCGAAAACTAAGCGAGATATCAAAAAAATTTGTTCTTTATTTTCATCTTATTTTGGGCTCCCCATATAATATGTCTTCCTATTATTATTGATACTGAGACAGGAAAGGCTTCCGTAAGCTCTAAAGATATACTTATCTATATTATTTCCTTGATAGTTGTCCAATCCTAACGTTAGCTTGTAATATTGTGGCGATGGTTTCACAATGCTCCCAGACATAAGGTGTCTGAGCCTTCTTCCCATCAAGGCGGGACATTGGCCCTGTATGTAAATCAGGTTTCGGTAAAAATGTATAAGCCCACCTCACGGATAATACGGAATGTTTGTGTTGTCGAAGTTCAAGCCCACCTCACGGATAATGCGGAACATTCCTTTTTTTAATTAATAGACAATCAAATATGACATTTGACAGAAGTACCAACCTTATAAAATAAATTATCGTCAAAATAAAAACAAAAAAGTACCTTACTAAAATACTATGGGTTGAGGTTCAAGCTACGAAATCTGCATGTCATCATCATTTAGATATACATCCCAGGAATGGTTGGTTTTGGCAAGCAGGGTTTGTCTAATGGTGTGTTTCCATGCTTGCCAAGGCTCGGCAAGCCTCCACAAGCTCCAAGCGTCCACAAATCTCGCTTGGCATTTGGAAGCCGTTTGCACGCTTGTGACTGCGTCAGTACGCTACCAACACCCAAGCATGGCGGATGCCGAACTTGTGTCGGCTATTGCGTTTGGTTTAACATACTTTTATTTGAAATACAAGCAAAGTAAAAAAAAAAAAAAAAACAATATAATATTGTCTTGTATTATAAAAAAAAAAGTTATTCTAACAAAAATCATATGTTTTTTATTGTAATAAATCATCAATAAAAGATTATTTATTTATATTGACTTTTTAGGTAAATCCAATAAGTGCATTCTTATGTACTTATACATTTTAATAAGTCAGGCACGCCTCTTGCGTCATACATATGTCTCGTAATGTTAATTATCGATATACTGCATGGAGCAAAAACGGCGTGCATTCGCCGTCAGTTCGGAAATTACACTGAGCGTTTGCCGAAGGTTGCCGCTGGATCGTCATTCGGTCACTTCGTCGAACACTTCAATCATTAGAGAATTATCTAAATTTTACTCACAGTGATTTATCAAAAGTTCATGTATTTAATTTAATAATGTTCCAACAGAGAAGTTGTGAATGTGTTTATATTGTTGTTAGAATATGTTGTGACCATTGTGCCACTGTCCAGATAGTCCCGTGGCTCGACGGTTCTTCGGTGAAGCTGTGCCCGGGATGTGCCAAGGCGTTCAACATCACGCGGCGCCAGCACCACTGTCGGCTATGCGGCTCCGTGCTGTGCCATGACTGCTCCTGCTTCTTCGACATCAACATTGCCCGTAAGTACATTGTCACTCATACCTATTAAACTGTACGATTTTTAAAGGTATTTGTCTTTTTAAACATATCTATTTGAATTTCACTTTTGTTTATTTAAATGAAGCGTAGTCTTGGAAGTGGAAATGGTAAACTTTTGAAATCACTAGACACACGTATTGAAAGCAAATATTTTTTAGAAAAAAACCTTTTGATTCACCTTAATGATTATAAAAGATGGTTTCATGACAGTTGGTCCACTGACAGTTGGACCCCGGTGTATTTATATAAAACTAGCTGGTTCCCGGCATGCGTTGCAATGCCATATTCAAATAAATACATTTTTCTCCCGGAATCACCTTCCCGTGCGTCCCCGTTCCCCTCCTGCGTCTAATACTTTCTTACGTTTCTAATACTTACATTTTTAAGCTCGTGATATCTTTCGAATGGTTTGTCCGAATTGAATAATTCAAAAAGTTAAATAAAGGTATTGAAGCATTCTTGAATATGAAGTAATTTATTTTGATAAGAACTAAAACCAAAATACAAATAAAGAGCCTTTTCAAGCGGTGACATTTTACTAAAATTTTTAAAATAATTAACACTTATTGTGGCATAACTATAATAGTTAGACATATCCTCAGCGCACGCGAAAAAGAATATTTTAGGTAATTTTCTTACACCTTGGGTTACATTATTGGAGTTTTAGTAAGGATCCCTATTTTTTTTGAAAATATAATATAGCCTATGTCACCCGGGGATAGTGTAGCTTCCCAACAGTGAAAGAATTTGTAAAACCGGTTCAGTAGTTTCGGAGCCTATTCAATGCAAACAAACAAAAAAATCTTTCCTCTTTATATAGTGTAGTAGATGTGGATAGATGTGGAAAATATGGTACCTATACTAATTACACAAAATATACCTAAGTGATCCCGAAGGGATGTGCAGAGAGGATGTACCGCCGAATAACAAAAGTATAAAACATATTTTCATTCAAATGCATCAAGGTAAAATCTGCTTGTCTATATACTGTGTATACCAGCGCATAAGTAGTACAAATAAATCGACACTGTATATGAATTCGTTTGATATTCATTATATTAAGGGTATTTTGGAAGTCGATTTTACGTTTGAAATTTATAAACAAACAAAAAATTATAATTTGATATAATGTATGTAGATATGCATATGAGAATGCGAAAAGTTGTCTTTTACGGTAATTAAGGGGCACCAAAACTTTTTTCTAAAAATATTAATGTTAAACGTGTCCGGAGATTTCGAAAGTTTACTGTGGAAATTAACTCACTTCCCGACATCCGATCAAGCCGAATCTCGGCAGATAGCCTTGTTGTCGATGACAATGAAGTCTTATCAACTTTTAGTGGCAATTATTTATTTATTTAAACGCTACAGAATGGCTTTTACATTCAAGTGATAGGTACATGATATTTTCAGTATACAGTGTTACACAGGAGATTATCAGTATTACAATAATAACCAAATATGAATGTAAATTTAATAAAGTATGAGTGATAAGAGCAAGTATTTAGGTATAGGATATTATACATAAATTATATCATGCACTCAATAAGAATTTTAATTTCTGATATTTGATGAAACTTTACTAAATAAATATAAGTCTTACCAACTCGGGATTTGGCCCGGTTGGTAGTGCGGTTGATTCCGATCACTGGATAAACCTCAAACCAAATTTAAAATGGTTTTTTCTTATGTTTAAGATGTTTGAAAATATGTATATGAAATCTAGTAAAAATAACTTAAAAGATGTTTGAAAATATGTAGATGAAATCTAGTAAAAATAACTTAATTTTGATTGGTTTAATGATAAATTGAAGATGTCCACTGACTTGGTATAATTATTTCCCTCCATTAGTAATCTGGTCAAAGAGGAATACATATAGTAGTTAGTCCAAGAATTTCTGCACTGAAATAAATCCCGACTTCTAGTTTTTTGTAGTGCAATTCGAAAGCTTATCAATGCAAGCAATTCTGGACTATCAACTACATCATTTAAAATTTTATATAGAAATACCAAGTCAGTGAAAATCCTTCTGTCTGACAATTTAAGCATACTCATTCATTTAAAAGAGTGTTGTAGTTCAACAAAATTGCTGGAGTACCCATTTTAAAACTTAGAAAATGTAAGAATTTATTTTGTATTCTTTCAGTTAGCTTGTAAATTAATATTATAATGTGGATTCCAAACGGGAGAATTGTTTTCAAGTTGACTTCTAACATAGGCAAAATGTAACAGTTTATTCTTTGGTAGTATTCTAGTTATTAATATGAACATTTCTACATCAGGATGACTCAAAATGCTGGTCTTTGCTCATTGTCTTTTTATGCTTTTAGGTTGCATGATCGATCCTTCTTACGAAACGTCCAAGTTTCCCACTAACTCTGACCCTACAAAGACGGGTCTCAGGCTCTGTGAGCACTGCTATAACCTTATTGAGCTTCGTAAGCAGATGCAGGAAAGTAGGAACTCTAAAACCATCCTCGTTACGGGTTACGAGCAAATGCGAAGCCTAATGGAGCAGGCCACCCCTGCAGCTGCTATGTATACCAAAGTAAGTCATTATACTTCCCCACCTTCTTCTTCCCCATCTCCTTTATTTCTCCAACCCACTACTCTCAGTCTCACAACATACTACTATAGTCTCATAATCACGATAATACTTTTGGCTGTGAAAATTTCAAAATTTTGGCAAGTAATGACATCTATTGTCTCAAATGGAAGCTTCCTGTCCCACGCACCTATGATTGGCTGGGTCAATTTATCAAATGTTCCAATATCGTATCTTCCATCTCTTATTGCGGCATACAATAAATGAGATTATGCCTATTAAAAATGCTTTCACATTCTGAAGACAGCTTGGGTCATTGCCGTGAAGGAGATAGCATGATGAATATTATGTGTTTGAAAGAGATGGTTTGATAAATGAATGTTGATTTTGTGTATCGCAAGCTTGTCGCATGAAATAATTTACTATATTAAATGTAATTTACTCTCAAATTCATGAGGTACCTACAAATAATATTGATAATATCAGCGTATATCACACTATAGCGTATATCACGATTTACAAGTTTATAAATAAATGTTAGTCAAACAATTTTTTTTAAATGACTTTCCTTTCTGGACCCCTAGAGCCGCCTCTGCTATTACACCAGTGTATTCTCAGGTTTTATTCAACTCGTAACTTTAATAAGAAAGTACTTATCTATTCCATAATAAAGATGATTTTTCTTGTAGTCTCTGTTAACCACTCCGATACATCGCGAATATACACTTTTTACGTCTTAAACGACATGTCAGATTTACGAAAACTTTATGTTATTTCCGCTTCACAATTAAAGCTCTATAAATGAAACATTTCCGAACTTAGCCGAATACTAAAAACTGTTTTTGAAAGGGTATGAAATAAGCTTTCAAATTGTTATGTTACAAATAAATATTAACATTTGTAAACATTAAAATTTAGAATGCAAACATAAAAAAAATGAAAAAATGACTCACGTGATGTTTTTATGTGAAAACGGTACTAAAATCACGGATTATATAAAAGACAATATTTATTCTATCTTATAAATGTATAATAAACAATTTGGTCACCTCGATTTTTTATCATTTCATACAAGAATATTTAATAAAAAAATAACGATGTCGAACAGTGGATAGGCAATTTGGCGGTCTATTATGTATCTGACAGAAAAGATTTTTTTTATCAATTTCTATGGACATCTTGAATAGTAATGGGTAGCTTGATTTATTATGGAGCTTCTCCTTTTTGTTTTAGGGATGTCACTAGAATAATAACGGAGTTATGACGATTTCTGTATAAACATACGCGTTGACGTGTAAACACGCTTATTGTACTTAACTGATGTCGGCATATTAACGTGTATATCTGCTTATGTTGCTGAGTGGTTAAGCATTTATCTATCTGCTATAAAGAATGCTTCAAATTGCCAACTTGGGGGTTAATGCTATAATATGCCCATGTAAGTTTTTGGTAATTTGATTTAGGTATATACCAGAAAGTACTCTAAAATGTCCCTTATTTGAATGTTGTAAACACTTACATCAGGTGCTCTAGATTGATCAAATTGAAACCTATCTAATGTAGAAGTCAAAATATTGTTGTGACACTTTTTACACAATGATATGGATGAACAATCTTCACTCCTGAGCGATTTAAAAATTTGACATAGGCACTTCTGATGTAATTGTGTGTATTTTTTCAGATGTGTGTAAGTTTAAAATTGGGAGAGACGACTTACCACCTGACTGACGCCAACATCCTCAAGTCCAGGATAGCAAAGTACGCGGAGGGGATAGACAGCCTTAGCAAGCAGATAGCCGCGCTGCAGATAGCGCAGCCGGGCAGTCGGACCAGCAAATTACAGATCTCTATCCGTCAAGCTGCTGTTCACTTCATAAAGGTTGTTGTTATATTTACACATTCAGTAAAATAGGTGTGATTCTGTAGTTTTTAGAATGGAGTAAAATTTTCCCCAAGAAACACAGATCTCAGTAGATGGACCATTGACGCAACTATGTGCATCTCTTTCTAAAATATGTTGTCTCATTCCTTCACCCAACCTGTTATCCATGTACCTTTCCCCTATCTGACATTGTGTAGCCAATATATGTGTAAAACAATTAATTATGGTACAATCAGTCTGTTAAAGCATACTGTGCAATGATCACCATAGTGATCTCTCAGTGCATTTAATATTGACTCTTATCTTTTTGTTATTATCTGTGTACATTCAGTAAACAGGTGTGACAATGTAGTCTAGAGATTAATGGAGGATGTTATTTAGGTAAATTTTCCCCTAAGAAACACAAATCTCGTTAGATGGACAAAATGTGAAGCCATAATCTGAAATAAATATTGTAAAAGAAAGTCCAAAAAAACGTGCGGACTGCAAAAACTCAGAAATGAGTCCCGGTACGATAAAGGGAGTTATATGGTGTGGTAAATCTTTATCCCCCCTGGGGAATAAGGGTACCCGTTTTTATCTAAAGGGCGTGCTTTTGAAGATATAAGGGCTGGAAGTTTCGCCCTCTTGAAATTTCTATAACTGTCTTCCAGAAAGTTCTAGAAGGATCCATAGAGCTCTATAAAGTTCTGGAAAGAGTGGCGGAGTATGTCGTGGAATGTTCGGGAATAGGGAATCAGGAACATCATTGTGGAACATTCCAGAACACTCTCGTTGTTGTCCTGAGCGAAGCCAGGTATACCAGCTAGTCTGAAATAAATCACATTTGATAATAATATTGGCAATGTGTATATATATAAATTACCATGACCTGTTTTTTAAAATCAGATCTGAATAAATAACTAACATGCCTGCCAAAAATATTTAACATGTTACCAATTAATATAAAAAATTGCGACTCTACAAATAGATTCAGATATATGCTGAAACAATGGTTACTAAATAGAGATTGTTTATATTAATTAATGTGTGTTAATTATGACAATTAACATAGTTATAGTAATAATAATATCAGAAAAATTTTGAAATGCAATCTATCTGCTAAAAATTTAGTAAAGGCGATAAATACTTGGGCAATACCTCTATTAACTTACTCATTTGGCATAATTAAATGGTCTAATACAGATTTAGATAGCTTAGAACGATTGATTAGAACTACATTAACAAAATTTCATTGCCATCATCCAAATTCAGCTGTAGAACGAATTAATTTACCCAGAAATTTAGGAGGTAGAGGTATAGTCAAAATAACATCTTTAAAACATAATCAGGTTGAAATGCTAAGAAATTTTTTCCATAGGAAAGCTGATAGTTCAGAAATGCACAAAATTATTTGCAAGGCAGATAGAAATATTTCACCATTAAATTTATACGACGAGAATGCCAGCATTCTTATAAATACCAACCAGGAATTATTAGATTCCTGGTCAAATAAAATTCTTCACGCAAAACACTTCAATTATCTCAACCAAACATATGTTGACAAATTTTCGTCAAACAAATGGTTGAGTATTGGAGAGTTGAGCGCAGAAATAGAAGGCTTTATGCTTGCCATACAAGATAGAGTCATTAATACTAAAAATTATAGGAAGCATATCATCAAAGATGCAAATCAAATTGATGATTTATGTAGAAAATTTTTGGCTTTTCCGGAAACTATAGAACATATTATATCGGGATGTTCTGTATTAGCGCCGTCCGAGTATACATTTAGGCACAATCAAGTTTTAAAAATAATTCACCAAAGTTTGGTAATTAAACATAACTTGATTGACTGCCGTAATGTACCATATTATGAATATGAACCAAATTCATTTTTAGAAAATGAATTTTATAAAATTTATTATGATTAAACTATTCTGACAGACAGAACAATTATTCATAATAGACCCGATATAGTTTTACATGACAAAATTAAGAAAATAACTTATATCATTGATGTCGCTATTCCAAATTCTTGTAATATTCAGAAAACTGTTTCTGAAAAAATAAGAAAATATACAGATTTAGGAAATGAAATTAAAAGAATTTGGCATTCTCAGACTATAAAAATATTACCATTTGTTATTTCGGCTACTGGCATTATACCTAGCTCTCTCATTCAAAATTTAGGCGTATTAGATTTGTCAAAAAATTTGTACATAAAAATGCAAAAGTCGGTCATTTTAAATACATGTAGGATTACGAAAGATTTTTTAAATATTTATATTGAGGGATCAGTAGGATTTATCGGACCAGTTAGGATTTCATCAGAGCCGAACCCTATGATATGAAAATATCTGGAGTCGGTGAAATATTTTCCCATTATGTTTCTGGTGGATTGACGTATTGTTCTTGTATTGTTTTATTCTTATATAGTGCACTTACATTGCGTTAATTTACTAGATATTCATTTGTGGAAAAGTGTGTGGAAGGGTTTAGTCTTTCATTTGGGAAAGATTCAACCCGGACATAAAATCTGGAGCACCGTAAAAAGTTTAAATTGTAATTGAACATTAACATCCTGTTGACAAACTGCTTTATTGCGGTTTAACAGGATTGCATCTTGAAACAATAAAAAAAAAAAAAAAAATCTAATCTAAACTGAAAATGATGTACTTAGATTTATATTATGTATTTTAATCTAGTCAATTAGTAATATTAGGGAAATAATATATGTACACATATATATTTCAGATATTAAGTGCACATACTTGAGAGATGGCTACCCATATTTAGGTACTTAGATGATTTTTGAGAATTAAAATAAATTACAAATTTAACAATTAAAAAAAAAATTCTTAAAAAATATGGGATGAACGGTAAAATCTAGATGGATTCGTTGATATTAAACTGCAGTAAGCAGTTCATATGTTTCCGTATAAATGTTTGGAAGTATGATATTAATTAGATCAAAAGGCTGAATCGAAAACCGAACACCCGGAAATCTCCATTGCTCGAGTGGTTAAATTGTATTAATTTATGCAATGTTCGTTGTGCGTTATACAATAGATCTAATTGGAAAGCTTGGTCCAAATGTTAAAATTTTATTAAAATAACTACATCGGAGTATATTATTACCTTAGCGTCTGCGTGTGGCTAAATACCAAAACCCGACTTCCATTGCATGTTCGACGTCACGCCTTTATACGCCCCGCTACAAATAACATCTGTGTACGTGGAGTTTCACACAAAGCTACTGTTGTAGTTCGGTTTCAAATTCAAGAATTCGTCACGAGATGTCACTACTTCCGTCAACAGCTCGCGGTGATAATTTCCCCCTAGGTTTAAGTGCTACGGATTTTTATTCTTCAAGTATCCTTCGATCATTCCGGATTTAGAAAGATTGTCGGCAATACTTGACGAAGTTGTTATAAATTACATACACGTCATTGCGTTTCTCAATTATTTTATCAATGTTACTTTGTCTCGGTGAGTCACCGACGGTGTCTAGCTGTCACTCGAAATCAGTAGAAATCAGGAACTGGCTATTTTAGAAACCAGTTCCTATCGGATTTATAAAATGGTCACAAACACTCAATCCGGGCGAAGCCGAAGTGCGAAGCGGGTTTTTAACTGCTAGTATTATTTAATGCAATTGCTTAAACTATCTGAATTATCACAGCAAAGAAAAATCTGTGATGTTTTATTATTATTTAAAATCATCAACGGTTATTTGGATAGCCCTGAACTAGTGAATATGATAAATTATCAAGTACCCAATTAGTACAACACTAGACTCCAGGCTCCATTTATATAGCGTATATGTATGCAGATATTAAGCAAAAATCCTTTGTCAGATTGTTAACAGTAACAAATTTAATACTCACTGCTCTGTAACTACTTTCATAATACCTATTTACTTCTTTATATATGTAATTGTTGTGTACCTTTTATTTTTGTCATAACAATAACAAACTTATGTACATTTATGATAGCAAAAAAAATAATAATATTAAATTACAAGAATATTACATACTTTTATATTAATGGCTAAAAAATGTTTTACACAACTGCCAACCGGTATGCTTCGAGTATAGTTTTTTTTTTTTATTTTTTTTATTTAGAAAAAAAGTAAATATTTACAATAAATAATAATATATTACATTTCATATCAGACATCACTTTTTTTTGGTTACCCGATTAGTAGAGAAATATTCTCGGGTCTAACTGGGGAGCTAGTGTATGTAATTATACATATATATAGATAATAGTATGTATAGTTACAAAAATGGAAAAATAATATTTTCAAAAATACTGCAAAATATTACAAAAATATTGTACAATAAGAAAATTACATATAATTAAAGAAACAGAATATCAACAAAAATCAACAAAAAATCAACAAAAATAATAGCAACATATCTGAATATATCTGAAAATCATCGATAAAAGTGAGTCAATCTTCTCTGTAAAAATACAACAAAAGTTTTTTTTAAATTTAGAATAGTTTTTCTCACTTTTTATTGTATAGCATTTCTTTGAAATAGTTTTGAAACCGGTAGGACCTTAAATTTTTCAAAAAGTTCTTTGGTTGGAAAAATTCTTGGTTTTTTAATAATAACTTTGATGATCATTTTTTGTGTTGTTACTATCGGATACAGACTATTCTTGTAGATGCCCCCCCATGCCATGCCATGCCATGTTTGTGATCATGTTTTGTGTAAAATTGTGACAATAATAATTGCTGTATCTGCTGTAGCCTGAGCCCAAATACGAATCTGCCGGTTGAACTCCTTTGTACAATTTACTTATCGTATACTCATACCTACTTGTGTTGTGCCTACTTATGTCTTTTATGCTCAGCTTAGTATTTTATTTACTATATACTTGTTATAATGCTCCTGTACAATTTACCTTACATGTAAGAGCCGTCAAGGCGTAAACAAATAAACAAAAATAAAAAAAATAAATATTATAGCTAGACCACAAACAAAAGTGGTTGCGCAGATGCACATCTCTTGCCATGCACAGAAAGGGCATGATTTATTAATAGTTCGCTAGAATTCATTGGTGGCTTGCCACGCCGCACTTGCCTCCCTCACTACTCTTCATTCAAGTTGACGGTAGCGAACGATCCTTTGTTTTTAGTTGAAGCTAAATGACCACTCTTTTGTTATCAGGAAGAATTGTTAACAACCAGCCCGCTTCCGAGTGAGGCGGAGATAAAGGAGATACGGAGGATAAAGCGCGAGGACGCGGAGAAGCGGATAGAACAGGAGAGGAGACAGACGCAAATCAACCTGGCCAAGAGGCAAGCGCTGGAAGACCAGGCTGCTGGGGGCAGGAAGCCTGACGCATTCACTGTAAGTCCTAATAATGCATTTTAGTTAAAAAATTCCCCTAGCACACTAAATTATGTTTTATTTGCTTAGCAAGGAAATAATATACTTAATATTATTCTCGCGTGCGTTACATCACTTGCAAACATATTTATTTTATCTGTGAAGGTTATCAAAAAGTGTTTTGCAAATTCCGTGTCAAATGTCACAATACTGATTTTCAAAAGTCTTAGTACTGAATTTATTTACAGTAAAGTCTCGTATGACTTATTTTCATTTTGAAGATCACTTATTTAGCTAAAAAATATGATAAACTCAAGAATATTTTTGTATTTCTTCATAATATAATATTTTTTACAACATTAGAGAGAAAAAACATATTTATCTGAATATAAGTAGGCTATCCTGAGGAAATTACATAGAATACATATACTAGGGCTGTGAATAATTTTACGCGCAATCCTGCAACACTGGCGTGTAGCCAAGTTTTTCCTTGTCAAATCCCCACCACATTACATCCTCTGTGACACTTAGTCTCGGTGTGGCAGCCATTCGCGATGAAGCTTTCACACGCTGCACCCGCCAGGTGTGAGCTACGCTATGTAATCCGTTTTTAAACTTTGCTTCGGCGAATCTGAATTATACCACTGGAATTATTCCTTTGACTCTGGGGTCGTGTAGTGTATCCGGGTCTTATCCCCAGTCACATTTGATTCCAAGAATTCTTCACCATCGATGTCGTAGCACTCAAGGAATTCGTGGGCTGCTTCAACCCGTTGTCGTTTGTGATCTTCGGTGAGCATTTTGGGACCCACCTTGGGCAGACTTTGTGGTCTCCCAAATTTTTTGTCAATAGTGGTCTTATTGTCATCAGGGATCATATCACAGAGCTCTCGAACCGTCACCCGTCGATTTGCAATCATTGTTTTTTCCACTTTGTCAATTTTTTCATCTGAAACCGATGGCCGTCTGGCACGCTTTTAAATTCTCTGCTCATTCTTTCCGCACTCATTCTGTACACTTTAAGTAGCTGAAAATGAATTTTTACCGGGGTTTTGTTCTTCGCACAAAAAAACTAATTATAGAGCGTAATTCACACCTGGCGGGTGCGGCGAGCGGAAGCTTCATCGCAAACGGCTGCCACGCCGAGTCTAAGTGTCGCAGAGAGTGCAGCGTTGTGGGGTTTCGGCGTAGGGAAACCAGGATACACGCCAATTTTCCCGGATCTCGCGTAAAAATTTTCTCGCGACCACAGCACCTTGGAGACCTTATTTTACGGACAGCCCTCGTATATAATTTTTATAAATATACAAAAACATTATCTGTAAAACTGTACAATTTAAAAAAAGTTATTACGAAAATAGTGTCAGCTGGTCCAAGGTGGGCTGCTCGGAATTTTAGCTTGGTATTCTAAGTAAGGCTGGTACCATACATTGCTGGCGCATAAATGTTGGTGTCAGGGATCCAATCAGAAAAGTGTGCAAATTGTTGAATCAAAATGAAAACCTGATGGATTTCATCATATTGTTGTTTTCAAATGTAGATGGTGAGCAAGTTCGGAGATAATTTACCCGACGGAGACATGGATGATCCATTGGTGGAGCAGATGAACATCATCAGAGGGTACATCAAGCAGGCCAGGGATGAACTGAGATTCGAAGAGGTAATTATCGTATTATTACCGGTTTTTTATTTTTTTTTTTTTAGGAAACAAACAGTCATACAAAATTATAACATAACAATGAACATTTATATGTTATAGACCAATTGAGTTCCATTAAGTTAAAAATTTGATACCGTTTTTTTATTTTTTTTTTATCTACTCGACTTATGTGACAAAAAAATAAACATAATAAGGAACAACATAAAAAAGAAAAACATAAAACGTAATAAAGAAAAAAAGTAAAGTTATTAACAAACAAAGTTATACTATTTACTACGGATAATAATATTATAAATTTTCACAAAAAAGAAAAAAAAGTATTTTAAGTTATTAATACATTAAGCTGCATTTTATATGATTTCAAGTAATGGTTGAAAATGTCTACATCTCGTAAGGCATTGTAAGTTTCACAGATACGTATTATTACAGAGTTTTGCGCGTATTTGGATTTACTGTGTGGTATTCTAAATAAGTCGTTCGATCTGGTATTTTATTTGGGGCAACGAAATGCAATATTTTCTAACAGATATGATGAATCAACAAGGCAGTTCATGATTTTGTATAAGAATAATGCATCAGAGATTTTTCATTGATCTTTCAGATGATCACTAAAGCGATACGATAGGTGTTTTATAAATTGTTTCTGGATATTTTCAATGCGATTAATATATGTTTGATATTGAGGATTCCAAATTACTGAGGCGAACTCGAGTTGTGACCGTACATATGACATATATAACAGAATTATGGTGTGTGCTATAGTAAAAGGCTTTGTAATGCGAATAATGAAACCCAATTAATTGCTTATAAGCTTTTTCTAGAATATTTTCAATATGATCCCTAAATAACATTTTAGAGTCTAGTATTACTCCAAGATCTCTTATTGTTTCTACTCGTTGTAGAGGGACATGGTTTAGTTTGTAAATATAGTTTGTAAATATAATTTTTTTTTCGAATAAAAAAGTAATAACATTACATTTGTCTATATTTAGATATAATTGATTGTTCTCGCAATATTCCTCAATTCTGCTAACGTCTTCTTGTAATTGGTTGCAGTCAACTATGGAGCTAATACATAAAAAAAATTATTTAAAAAAGTTTATTTAAACTTTTAGTCCTCTGCCTGTGATTAAATTTGGCTCCATCGTCTTTGTGTCAAAACCTTTCTTTCTTGTTGAACAGAGTACAGTATTATCACTAATCCGCCGCCAGTAGTTTTAGAAAAGAATATATTAGTAGTTGACCGGTCAGTGGTTGAGTGGGCATAGCGCTTGGGTCCCACCCGAGCGTCGCGTGTTCGATTCTTCAGCTGGCTAAGTCCTCCATCACAACACAAGCAACATTTTCGGCTTTCTGTGGTGGTAGTAGGAGATTTTCAAACATTGTTGGGTTATTGGTAACCCGGGAATGTTTGTCTTTCTTTTAAAAAAAAAAAAAATAAGTTGTCAAATTTTACAACTAAATAAAATATACTTTAAAAAAATTTTAAAAACCCGGCAAGAGTCCAATTAATGAGAGCGGCGGATTATATTGCAAACATAAAAAACGTGCTAAATATTAAATGCTAGTTTGTTAATAGGTCCAAAGCTTTGGGTTCAATCCTCTGAGTCCTCCATCATTGCACAAGCAACACTTACCCTTTTCTGTATTGATGGTAGTACAATGTTTTCAAATATTGTCTGGTTATTCATAACCTGGGAAAGATAACCATTTTAAAAAATAAAATTATAACTCAATCAAGTTATCTGGTTTACCTGGGTAGGTGTATCATCATTCCACAATGTGGCTCCTCAGGCGTCTGTTTTTTTACCATCTTTAACCACTTCGATCTATCGCGAATATGCACGTTTTACATCTTAAATGAAATGTCAGGTTTACGAAAACTTTGTGTTATTTCCACTTCACAATCAAAGCTCTATAAATGAAACATTTCTAAACGTAGCCGAATACTAAAAACTGTTTTTGAAAGGTTACGAAATAAGCTTTCAAATTGTTGTATTACAAATAAATATTGACATTTGTAAATATTAAAATTTAGAATGCAAACATAAAAAAAATGTTAAAATGACTGACGTGATGTTTTTATGTAAAAACGGTACTAAAATCACGGATTATATAAAAAACAATATTTATTCTATTTTATAAATGTATAATAAACAATTGAGTTACCTCACTTTTTTATCATTTCATACAAAAATATTTAATTAAAAAATAACAATATCTAACAGTGGGTAGGCAATTTGGCGGTCTACCATGTATCTGTCAGAATAGGTTTTTTTATGTATTTCTATGGACAACTTGAATAGTGATGGGTAGCTTGATTTATTATGGAGCTTCTACTTTTTGTTTTAGGGATGTCACTAGAACAATAACGGAGTTATAACGATTTCTGTGGAAACATACGCGTTGACATGAAAACACGCTTATTGTACTTTACTGCTATTGACATATTAACGTATATATCTGCTTACGTTGCCGAGTGGTTAATTGCATAATTCGTATTTTTTCCAGGTGGCAATACTGGAAAGGAATCTGAAAGAACTGAAACATGAGTACTATTTGCAACAAAACCAAGCAGCCGAACACTGATATTTCCTACAAAAAAAACAATTTTAATATATTATTTACTATTAGTACATCATATTGTATAATATTATTATCCATTTCCAATATTTATTACGGGCTCTCTTGCACAACTTTCACAGCTAAAAAATTATGTACCACTCTTTGTCTTATGTATTTATTTCTCCATTTTATTATTTATTTTTATTTTAACCCCACACAGGATAAAAAATAAGTCATCTTTACTAATACCAAGGATCAAAAAGAAGCCATCTTTCTTGAAGACAAGAACTGCACAGGCTATCGATCTGGAGGAAAATAATTTCCCTCAGAGCCTATGCAATCTTGTGGAGGGTCTTTTTAAGGAAATGAAGTTTTGGGAAGGAAAAAGATATGTGAGTTGGGTAGTAAGTAAGGGGTCAGTGTGTCCAGGAGTGACAGACGTATGAATCCATGCCTCCTGCTGCGATGCAAGACGGTCGAGAGAGACGGTCTTGCATCGCAGCAGGAGGGATGGATTCGGATCGAGGTCGATTAGGGTCGAGAGAGACTGGAGAGGTCAAAGGGTCTCCCCATATAGCCTCTTTCTCATTGGTGAGCAGGCGCATCCGCCGCTAAGACCTAGACACACCTCACTTGATGAATCTGGGCACTCCTGCTCAGTCACCAAACCTAGTGAAGCCCTTGGGGTGACTTACGGTAGAGGTGTTGGTTTAATTCCTAATGAAATTAAAACAATATTAGCGAAACTCAATCGAAAATCTGGAAACAGAAAAATCAGGAAAAGTTATATTTACACCTCTGGGACTCGAACCCAGGACCTTCCGGGCAAATGCGCAGCGGTAGCGCATTTCAATGACGAATATTCAATGACAATAGCGAAGGCAATGTTAGTTTCGCTAACATTGTCTTCATTTAATTAAATATTACAATTTGAGGTTTTACTCATAAAGTTAAAAATGGTTTAATTCCATTGGTTGGTTCCAATAAATGGTTCCCGGGGCGACGGTACCCATACCCGCCTGCCAAATTGCACTGCAAAATCCCACTAAAGGGTCAGCTTGTCCGTAGGCCTATCCGCACGCAACGCTCCTAGCGTTCGAGGCAGTTCCTAACCAACAAAAAAAACTTGCAAAGTTGCAAACCAAATCAATTATGACTGTAATAATATACCAGGCCTATGCATATATATATTCAACTATTGCTTGATACTTGCACGATCGTTTAGGTCGGGGGTCGGCAAACTTTCAAGTAAGAAGTGTCAAGTTGTTAAGGTAAATAGGATGAAAATGTATCAGAGAGCAATATATATAACACAGCTCGCGGGCCACGGTCTGCCCCTGTCGATGGTCTAAGTTGCACATTTCGCAGTGTCAGGACTTCCAAATGGGCAAGACGTGAGGAAGAAAGAAAAACGAGAAGGGAAGAGGGAGATTGGAAAGTGCCAAGTCAAAATCTAGTTACTAAATTTGAAGCAAGCCGTTTTCAGGAATGTGTCAATTCTGAATGGTGTTCTCTCACCGGGGTGTTACCAAAAGTATCTTACACTCCGGTGGGATTTTTTTTATTTATTTAATATTTGTATGTTTTTACAATAATGTTATGAAGTACTTTCTTGAATCTTAACTTCCTACCCCTATAAGATTTTTTCCGCCGTTAAGTACTAAATTTAATAATATTAGTTGTCAAACATTGGCAACCTTGGCTAGACGCTTGGATTGGCCAGGAATTCGGTGGGGGAGGGGCGAGGCGAGCGGCACAGGGCTGCAGGCGCCTTTCCAAAGCTCTTCTGGTTCTAGCTTCCCAAGGGGTTGGCCACCTTCGCGGTTTGCCTAGATCATTGATATCACAACAGCTTCTTGGAACACAAGTTTAGAGATTAAAATAAATTCAGTGATGTTTTCTGATGAGGAGCCAGCTCTGCAGATGTAACCCGTGCGAGATAATGTATGTAAACCTGTTATAATTATAATAATCCAATCATCCCTTTTATTGTGGTTTAAAATCATTAACTTTCCGTTCACAAAGAGATACACGCTTTTTCCTAATAGCGCAGAATCACAAATAAATTCTTCAGTATTTAAAGCGACAATCAATCTTTTCATTTATTAAACCTTATCTGTAATCAATGAAGCGATAAAAGTCCTGATTCAAGTACCCGAGCGGACTGCAAACACGATCTCTAGAGGAGCTAGCTGGAGGTTTGTGGGTATTTAAAGTTGATTTTGTAAGTAAGTATTTAAATATAACATTGTGTTTTTATTCTTTATTAATTTGCCCATAACTCTGTAATCAAGCGGTGCGAAACCGTAATTACGTAACAATAAGTATACATGAAATATATATATACAGTACAATCTCACTAATCCGGCACTTCAATGGACCGATACGTCCAATAATCCGGCACCCTCCGCCCGCTTCCCTCGTCCCTCTATGCCTATGCGCTCCATCGCTGCATTGTTGTCTAGCAGTCTAACCTCAAAACTTATCTCATGTGCACGTGCGTACGTATTTACCTGTTGTTTTGAAGTGAGAATAGTGTGTAATTAAAAATGTAAACGGAAACACTATTTATTATGATTTTTTTTCTCTGTAATCCGAACATTCCAATAATACGACACCCTCTGGTTTTTAATAGTGCCGGATTAGTGAGATTGTACTGTAGTGTTGTAAAGCAATATAAAAATAGTCTTTCCTCACCATAAAGAGAAAGAGGCAAGGCTCTTGTGTTTGGTGAGGGAATTCATGCTCAATTATATGTAATCATATTAAAGGGGCATACATTAATTACACGAGCAGTTTTTCTTCCATTAAAGACCCCTCCCCCCCTTGGTGAGATAAATTTGGGCCACTTCGTATATTCTTTTCAAGTAGAGTGAGATTTTGCTGGAATCCCCCCCCCCCCCCCTCTCCCCCTTTTGAGCTCACGTAATTAATATATGCCTCCTAAGTAAATAATAAAATATTGCAAATAATAACCAAAATATAAGTAAGAAAAACTCAAAATATTTCAATAAATAGATTTCAAGATTTAAAAGAAATAATAATAGTATAATAGATGCATTTAATATAAGTCTCAAAAGTGTTGCATTATTTTCTTTCCTAATTGGAGGTTGGATACCATCTTGGTTATTTTGGCTTTGTGGGAATTTTCTGAAACTATCGGAATACGTAGTTGTAGTATAACATAATACAATATTGAATTTAAGATTCTCACACCACTTTTTGAAATTTTTGTCCTTATTACGGACACTATGAGGCTGTCCGAAACATTGGTTCAAGAAGAAAGGAGAAGCAAAAGATGGCACACTAAATTTAACCAACTTAATAATAATGAGAATAATTAAATCAACTAGAGATGAAATAATTCAACCTCTCCTCCGCCTTGTGAACAGATGTATCATGGATGGTATCTTTCCTGCAACGCTTAAAATGGATTCTGTTATATCAATCTTTAAATCTGGCAATAAAGCGGATATAAATAACTATAGACCGATAACAATTTTGAATAATCTTTCAAAAATAGTAGAGAAAGTTATAAAGAAGCAGCTCACTCAATATCTTGAAACAAACTTCATACTATCTGAAAATCGATACGGATTTAGAAAAAATATAGGAACCTCCGATGCCATCGCCTCTATTGTAAAAAGTATAAAACATAGTCCCGATAACGGAAATAAGTGTATCGGAATATAAGTAAAGCCTTCGATACAATTGATCACACATATCTTCTAGAAAAACTCAAAAAGATTGGAATCTCAGGACGTGAATTGAACCTCATTAAAGGCTACATGTCAGAAAGGTCACAGTTAGTCAGGATTCAAAATGAATCAAGTCATCCAATACAAATCCAATATGGAGTCCCGCAAAGCAGTGTCTTAGGCCCGATTTTATTCCTGATATATATAAATGATTTATGTGATCTAAACTGTCACAGCTCAGTCATTAGTTTTGCAGATGACACAGTCCTTCTCTTCTATGGAAAGTCGTGGGAGACTGTATTCAAAAAGCTGAAAAAGGGATGAATCGGGTAAAACAATGGCTTGATTCAAATTCACTAACATTAAATGATACAAAAACTTAATATATTAAATTCAAAATACACAACAAACAGGCAGATAACCTCAATACTAACCTAAACATAAAAATTCATAAAGACTGTATAAACGTGAATCGAGAAATTCCTTGCAACTGCCCAAAATTGAATGAAATACAAACAATAAAATACCTTGGAATAATTAGAGATCAAAACTTAAATTGGAACTCCCAAGTGGAAAATGTAAGCAAAAAATTTAAAAAAAACTAACCTATTTTTTCAAAATAATAAGAAACATTTTAGATAAAGAACAGCTAATTAAAATCTATTACGCATTAGTCCAATCTCATCTACAATATGGTCTTATCGGATGAGAAAGCTCTAGCGATTCCACAATAAAACCAGTCCTCATTGCACAAAGGGCAATTTTGAAAATTATACTTAGAGTCCCCATCAGAACCCCCACAGACTATGTTTTTAAAGCGCTGAATTTAATGTCACTGAAACAATTATACACAAAAGATATTCTGATGTACGTATTCAAAAACCAGGATAATTTTACACAGACAAACTCGAGCCGATTCACAAGATCTACACTACAACATACATTCCACCAACCTACAACTAAAACGACATTTGGACAAAGAAATATGCAGTACTTTTCTATAAAATTATTTAATTTACTCCCTCTTACAATAAAAACAATTAAAAAAATAACCGACTTCAAAAGAAACATAAAAATATGGATTATGGACATGGGAAGGAAGAAGATAGACACAATTTTGCAACTGAACAAATATTAATGTATTGTACTTTCTTTTAGATTCAACTCTATAATTATAAATATAAACAGTAATATATTAACATAGGTATTAACTTATACAAAAAAACTTGTACAATGTGTCCTTAGAACGGGGTACCCCTGTAAGGACACATTTTTTTTGAAAAAATGTAAAACAAAGAAAAAATAAATAAATAAAATACTTTATTGTGACTAAATACACAGCTAAAAACACGGTACAAAAACAATTTTAAAAAAACTATGCTAAGTCTAAATGCTAAACAGGCTTCTTCATAATAAACCTTCAAGATGAAGGAGTCTTGGAAGGCCTAAACCAGTGGTTTTCAACCTGTGGTACGCGTACCCCTTGGGGGACGCGAAGCACGATTGGGGGTACGCGGCACGAATGTAGGATTTAAAACTCAGTAACGTTTTCAAATTTCGGCGATTTACGCTCGGTGGTTTGGTAGCCTGCTGCGATGCCATACGTCGGTCAGTCAGTCAGATCGGTTTAGAGATTTTTTTAAAGAAAAAAGAAACGTTTAACTGTCAATATACGAGCTTTTTTTCGTAGGTTCTCTTTTTTCAAGAGCTAGGTACCAAAGTGCAGGAAACAGCTGTCGAAGTGTCATAAAGAGTATTTAATTATACTTTGTGTCAAAGACATTGTCTGATGCATACTCGGCGACGAAATATCAAATAAAATAACAAAAATACCGTTGTCAGACAGCACTGTTTCCCAGCGAATTCAGGAAATGTCTCAAGATGTTGAGATCATAAATATACTAACCCCGTTGAGATGTCAGTTGTAGATAGAGTAAAAAAGAGATAGTTTTTTATCTTTGCAAGTAGACAAAAGTACAGACATTTCAAATCAGGCCAAACTTATAATTCTTGTGCGATATATTCATAAAGAAAATATGGAAGAAATTTTATTTTATTTTATTTTTTTTTTTTTATTAGTGACTATTTAGTTACAGGTTTGATGACAATTACAAGATATGATGATATATATAAATATTTAATCCGTTTGTTCTTAGTCCTCCTCACTAGGTGGTCCTGTGCTGAGGCGGACTGGTAGATTTCTTTGATTTTCCGTTATTTAGTTTCTATGATGTTTTTAATACATTCTCTAGTATGTCTGCATTAATTTCTTTCACCCTTGTTTTGATTTTTTCCTTAAACTTATTTATCTTTTCTATCTTTTTCAGACTTGGAGGAAGGATGTTGTAAAGTTTAGTTGCAAGATATATGTGGTTTCTTTGGCCAAAACTTGTCTTGAATTTTGGAACATCTCGTATATCCTTTTTTGAGGCTCTTGTGTCATGTATCCGAGTTTCATTAGGAGATTTTCTGTTTTTAAAATGATGTATAAGAATATTCTTGGCATATATTTACTCTTTTGTCGTCCATTACCGGAACGGACGACAAGTCAAGAAATTTTTAACACTATAAATACATATATTTCTGAAAAACAAATCGACTGGTCCTGCTGCTACGGCATTTGTACCGATGGCGTCAAACCGATGAGCAGCTGTTATTCAGGCCTACGCTCTCTAATAAAAAACATAGCGCCAAATGCATCTTGGTCACACTGCTGCACTCACAGGCAAGCATTTGCAACAAGACGCAACTCTAATGATTTGAAATTAGTGCTCGATGAACCGGTAAAAATTGTGAATTTTATAGAAGCAAGAATTTTTTAATTGCTATGTGAAGACATGTCGAGCTTACATGTCAATCTCCTCCTACACACGGAAGTTTAATGGTTATTACGTGGCAAAGTACTTCAGCGACTATTTGAACTTCGACACGCAGTGCAGATTTTTTTTATACCAACTCATTTCATCTCTCATAAAAAATGCATGATCCCACATGGCTACAGAATTTGACATATTTTAACAAATTAATAAATTTAATTTGTCTCTTCAAAGAGACAACATCACAGTATTTGCTATTGGAAATCGTATTAAGGCAATTCTGAAAAAAAAAATTGATTTATGGATATCTTTCATTCAAAACAAAATCTTTGAATTATTTTTTACATAAGCTCCACACTTGTATTTGGAATTATTGTTAAATTCATGTAATAATTAAAGTATTAAAAAATTACAAATGAAACATGTCTTTCATTACACATGTATGCAAGATAGAGGGAATGGGGTACAGTAAATTTGTAGATAGAGTCAAGGGGTACGCGGGCTCAAAAAAGTTGAAAACCGCTGGCCTAAACATAGGTCTCTAAACAATTTGAAGGAAAATTCGAAATCCATAGGTATACTGCATTTCATAGAGGCAGTCAGGAAGCAGATTCCCATTCTTTATCCTTGGTTAGGCGCAGGTCTCTTATGCCTGTTCCCCTCATTTTAGCTTTGGCGTGAACAAGAGCGTGTGAGATGCCTCACTCGTTCTAGTTTATGCCGAGGTTGGAGTGAAGGGGATGGGAATATTAGGGACATGTTCTTGGCTAAGGATTAAGAAAGGGAATCCGCCTCCACAAATCTTCTAATGATAATGATGGTTTAAAAAAACTCTAGACCATAGATTCTCAACCTTTTTTTGCCCACCGCCCCCTTTGACATTATTTTTTTTTCTGGCGCCCCCCAACTGTTTTTACATACCATCTTGGGGGGGGGGGGGGGGAGGGAGATGGGTTATGGCTCTTATCCTATTTCTGAGAAGAAGATTGTTAATTAAAACGCGTACTTAATTATATAGAGAAGTATTTTTATTAACATAGAAAAGGTATTGAATTTATAACTTATTTAATGAGATGGTTGAATTTGATGCGTTTTAAGAAGTTTGTTTATATTAGGCTTGATTTTACTTAAAAACAAACGTAAGTCGCCGCGTTCTGTAATATGGAGCCTATTTCTCTTTTTGGTTACCAACGTTGCTACAGCACTGAATCCACGTTCAGCTAAATAAGACGATGGGAATGCTATTAAAAATCGTTGAACTACCGACCATAATCCTGGGTACAGTTGCAAAATCGGCTTCTGCAGCCAAAACTCTTGGTACCCATTCTTAAATTTAATTTTTAATTCCTCATTTGTCGTCAGTTCTATTAGTTCTTCTTCTAACTGGGATGATCCTGCTGTGTTGACATTTGAAAAAGGATCCAAAACCCAATCTGGTATGTCCATGTTTAAAATATCCTGGAATCGTTCCTTGAAATCAATGTGGAGGTTTTCCAAGTGTTGACTGTAAACAAGCAAGTCGTCGTTCTTGAATGATACTGCTGATAAATTTGGGAAGTTATTAAATTCCCGTCTGCCGATATTTCTTTTGTATAATAGCAGTTTGGATACAAAAGCTGCAACACAATTTTTTGTCTTAATCAAATTTAAGTCGTCGCCTTGAAGTTGGAGATTGACATCAAAACAATTTATACAGGTCTGTCAAGTACGCAATATCGTTCTTCGATGAGGTGAGGTTGTCGCGCAATTCTGTGTCTTTGTTTTCTAGGAACTCTATCACAGACTCAAACAGATTGTAAAATCGAGTCAAACATGAACCTTTTGACAGCCAGCGCACCTCTGTGTGAAGCAGCAATCGGTTGAAATCTTCATCATTGGCAATGCAAAGCTGTCGAAATAATCTGTCATTCAATGAGTTACTTCTGATTTTATTAACTGCTCTGATAACATATTGCAGTGATGTATGGAGGCGTTCACTCAGATTTTTCGCAACCAAATGCTGGCGATGAATTACGCAATGCACAGCAAGCAAGTCAGGAACTTTAGTTTTTAAGCACGCTATGAAGCCTTTGTGGCGCCCTGTCATAGCTGGGGCGCCATCCGTAGCAGCTGACAAAATATTATTTAAAGGAATTTTCTTTTCGTCACAAAACTTTTCCAGTGTATTAAATATGGTTTCTCCTTTTGTATCTGTTTCCAAATTTGTAACAAACAATAATTCTTGACATATTTTCTCATCTTTGATGAATCTCACGTATGACAATAACAATGCTTCATTGGTTGGTAAAGTGGACTCATCCAGCTGAATTGAAAATCGACAAGACTGCAGATGATTGAACAATGATTCTTCAATGTTTTCAGCCATTTCATCAATTCGTCTTTGCACAGAACTATTGCTCAAAGGAATTTTTCTGATAATATCTGCAGCTGGTTTATGGAGCACAGTGGTTATAACTTCTTTTACTGCTGGTAAAATTAAATCTTCCCCTATAGTATGTGGTTTGCCTGTTCTAGCAATCAACAATGAGATATTGTACGAAGCTCGAAGTCCATCATCGTCTTGCTTAGAAGCTGTCGAAAATTGTTTTGATATAGTTGGCTGAATTTCGTACTTCTTTTTCATGTCTTGAAAATAGGTCACATCTTTGTCTTTCTTATCCGGGTGGATTTTATTAAAATGATCTTGAAGCCTAGAAGGCTTCATCGCTTCATTTGAAAATGTTTTTCGACAAATAAGGCACATTGGCGATGATGGATTTGTAGGATTTTCGATAAATCCGTATTTAATATAATCCACACCATATTGCCGTATCTTCTTTTTTACTTCCGACATTTAGAGATAGGTTCGTGAGTAAAAGATTAACTCTTAAAACCCTGTTAATGTTAATGAACATAAAATGATAAATCAGTGCCTTTATATAGGTTGGAGACATATAACACGCTTCGACAGGAATAAAATAAACACGCAGTGACTCGCTTTCAGCACCCGGTCGCGTATTTACAAAACCTACACCGGTTCAGTCGCAGCGGCCGCGGCAGCTGAAATGGGATAGGGTTTGTTGTGCAAAATCATCAACAAACCCTAAAAAAACTGTTTCGTTTGCTTCGTTTCGTTGCTCTCTCTGCTTCAGTTACACTGTTTTCTACAATAACATTCAAACATACAAGTCCATTCCTACTAGTACCTACATCTCAAAAACTACAATACCATCAGATATTTTTACCGCATGGGTAGGAGATAGGATGACCGCCAAACAACTATTAAATACCAATGGCTAAAATATTAGTAAGATGTATCTATTCTCATACATATAAATGTGATTAAGCCAGCAATGGAACCGAGTTGTTTGGCGGTCTATCCTCTCTGCCTCCCTCTGCGGGAAGCAGCCTGATGTTATTAGAGAAACGGCCTGATGTTATTAGCTACCATAACTGAAATTGTGGGTATATAATAAAGACTAGTAAACAAGACGATGTATAAATGTGGTTAAAGCAAGCAGTGTGACCGAGTTATTTGGCGATCCACCATCTCTGCCTACCCCTGCGGTTAAACTATCTGACGGTATTGAATTCTGTTGGGATGGCTGAACTGGTAGGTTTGGACTTGTACGTAAATTTAACTATGTAGGAATGTCAGTGAAGCAAGGAGTATGCGGTAAATGACAAAATATGTATTGCTAGTTTTAATTATGTGTCAAAATGTACTTATGATCCAACATAGTTTGAGTTCACCCATGAGTTTCATACCTTTTGAGAATATAATGCAAGCTATGAATTGTACACGTTTTTATAAATTTACGAAATAAATATATAACCATGGAAATGCACCAGCACCAACACCAACAGAAGCTACTCTATAATTACGGTCCCCACAGTCTCTGAAACAGATAGATAGAGCAACGAAGCGCGTTGGCGACTGAAATGGTATTAGGTTTGTTGATGATTTTGCACAAAAAAAAATTCCATTTCAGTCGCCGCCGTGACTGAACCGGTATAGGTTTTGTAAATACGCCACCCGGCGCAGAAATAAAACGCGGGCTTGTCGCGGAGACAAAGGCGACGCAGGAACAGAATGGATCGGGGGCTAAGGGACCGTCTTGTCGACGCATGCAAGCTCACTCGTTGACTCCCGAATGCATTGACGACACTGAGCAAGTTAGATCAATACACAGATAATACTGTCAATTCTTGCAGGATTGCAAAAATCCCGTTATTTAACAAAAAACGTTATAATTTAATAGCTAAAAACTTTTTATTTATTAACAGGCTTTTATTAACTTCGCCTGTATTTATGTATGTATGAGATATTTCACGTGAAATCGGAAGATTTTAATTTTAAAAAAAAAATTATTCTAATCAACAAATTAAAATTTTCAATAATAAAATTTAATGTAGATCTGAATGTAACGTAATCTATCAGTTCAATTTTCATTCACTTCCCGAATTCTCGAATGAATTTTCGCAAACGTGATAAAAATGATTAAAATACACACAATAACAAAAATTACGCATTAAAGTTTACTTTGCTTTATTTTTTTATTTTATTTTTTTATTTATTTATTTATTTATTGTTTGTAAATATTACATAATACAATATAGTTAACTTAAAATGTCCAACTAGGCAATTGCCCGTTTTAGGACATTCCAGTATGATAATGTTTTTACATGTAAATTATAGTAAATTATAGTGAATTATAGTGTTGACTATTCTGTTGGTAAAATAATACATATGTATATTCATATTCTAGAATACTTTCATTTTTTATTTATTAGTATGTGATTAGCTTGTTTTGTTTGTCTTTTTTAGACCATAATTTTTTTTTCTTGTAAACGCCCCCCTGTGCCATCTCAACGCCCCCCAATTGTCTCTGGATCTTCTACCGCCCCCCTGAAGGTCTCAAACGCCCCCAAGGGGGCGTTATCGCCCACGTTGAGAACCTATGCTCTAGACGATAATGATGGGATAAACCTCTAGACAGAGCATTAGTGCGATTCTGTATAAATGGCATTGAGCCAAATACAGGATGAGGGTTAATTGCCTGGCAGCCTTCTTGCATGACAAACTTTTGCAATGATTAAAGTGGTACACATTATTTTATTTTTGATTCGTTAATGCAATTATAATGGCTTATGTTTTTTTTGGGGTTTTTGATGAGACAGGGAAAGAAACATACAAGAAAACAAATAATAATAAATCATTTAAAAATTTAAGCAGTTTTTGAAAATTTTCAAACATCTTCCCCCTCACCCCGTGGCTTCAAATTGTTCTTGAATATATCCGTCTAGGGCTTTTTAGGTTCATGGCTATTTTGTGTGCCTCTGTGCCTTTACGATTTTTTCCAATAGTTCGGGTCTGATGAGCAATATTTTATGCAAAGTATTGTCGAGAATTTCATACTGGTCTTCCGCAGGTTTGCAAACCCCGAGTAGAGCGTACATATGAACCCCTCCCATGACATCTGATATAATTAAGTTTTTTCCATTTTCCGTAAAAAGTATCCTGGATAGCTTTGATACTTGGATCGGTAATTCTATGACCAGCGTTGCCGTATCTATCTTCTGTTGGATGTTCCATATATAGACAGATGTTCCACTCACGGCGGCAATGATGGTAGAATGCGTCGGGCTAAATACTGCTCCTGTGACAGGGTTCATGTCCGTGGTCAACACGACAAGCGGCGCATCAACATTCTCCCTCCATATCTTAACCGTCCAATCAGCTCCACAAGTTAGAAATATCTTCTTACAATAATGAGAAAACTGCATTTCGTATACCGGTCCGTCGTGAGCTAAAAAGAAACTTATGTGTTGGTTCAAATAGTTCTTAGAACACTTGTAAATATAACCGTCCGATGTTCCAACAAAGTATATATTGTCTAAACTGGGATGAGGACAGTAAAAATGGCAGATCGTATTTCTAACAATGGGAATTTCATTTTTCAAGCACCAATCTTCTTCATAAATACTTTTCACATCCCCCTCTGTTTGTATTATTCTCATAATTGATTTACAGACAAAGTCTTTAGTTTTGGTTTGCATGAAACGGTTAATTCTGCCATCCTGTCCTATAGCTAGCACTTGTTCAACGTCCGGGTTATAGTTTATTGAGTAATACCAAGTCACGTACCAAACAGGTTGAAATGTCGGAGAAGAGTTCCGGCTGCTTTTAGCTATGACATGTTTGTTGTACGATGTAATATCCACAATAAGCACGTCTCCACTGTAAAACCCGGCAGCCAATAGATTGGGATTGGTTTTTGAGAAAGCTAAGCTTGTCAAGGGAGTATCAAATTTCCACAATCTTTCAGGCTGAGTGGGATTCTTTATGCTCCATATGCATATTATACCACTAATAACTTCCGAGTACAAAAATTTTCCATAACCAACAGCAATTATATCGGAGTTGCCGGTATTTATGCACATTGCCGTAACAGTCCTATTTTCAATTTTGAAATAGCTGAACACCCAAAGGAACATTAATTCATAATCATAACTCAATTCACAAACATTGTCATCTGGTCTGACGAGTCCTTTAAAGTCCTCTTGTTCTACTTTAAAATTATTGTTTGCGATGATTCTTTCCATCATCATGACAGCATCGAAGAATGCCGTGCTGTTGAGAATGGATTTGATTTTTAACTCCTCCTTCGTTAACTGTGCATCTTCCCGAGCCCGATTAGGTTCGGTAATAGTGTCCTCGCTCTGCATTTCAATGAATGTATCACTCTTCTGAACTCCATAAGAGTCAAACATGTCCCAGACAGAAGCGAAAGCAGAATTATTAGCTTTCTCCACTCTGGGAGCGATTGTGTGCCTAGTTTTTCGAATGCACGCCAATGTTTGTGCTTCAGTTGTGATAGTTTTACGATTGCGTCCCTTTCCTATGGTGAGGTAATCATAGTTTTCATTTTCTTTCTCGACGGAGTCACCTTCGGCACTTCCTTTCATCACTGTCACGCTCGCTAGTTCAAATAAGAAAATGGTTTCAGTCTCCTCTAAGAAAAGTCGTATTTCTGATGGGAAAATCATTTTGGAAGACATTTTGGGCAACCACATAGCCGAAGGGGCCTTTGTATCTAAATCTTCGTCTAATTGATTCCCGACATCGCAGGCGACAAAGTCAACTTTAAGGTCATCCAAGCTGATGTTGGCAGTGATGCGCTTGGGAGCATCTTGATCACCAACGAATTGAACTTGCGAGGGGGGTCGGCTTGTCTGGCTGATCTGACTCACTCGAGAACTCACTCGAGACTTTCGTTCAGAAAGACTGTCGCCTTCTAACTCTAGATCAAACTTACCTCCACTGTTTTTGTGTTCTTTGCTTTGTATTCTATTCGGTGTGACATCGATATTTTCATGCAATACTATTATAACAGGCTCTAGAGTTTTTTCATAAATAGTGTCTTCATATATAATATTGATGCTCTCCACAATCCTTAGAGCTTTGAGTTTAGAGCTTTGGCGCTCGACGCTGACTACGCTACCCACTGAGGCTGAGGTGGCATTAGAATGAGTGGACAGATCTTTGGAGGGAGCGATGGATATTAAATCCCCGGATGTATCCTTAAATGCAACCCGAGATGGCTCCTTGGACGGCGGAACTACTTCTTGCCTGGATCCTGGGGGACTTGGTCCCGGTGGTGATCCTTCGGGAGAAGCCATAATGGTCGATTAGTCAATGGATTCAAACATTAAACAAATGTATCACAGTATGAAGAATCAATTTAAAAACATTTATCTAAGTACAAAGTAATAATGTACAAACTGTCATTTCAGAATTTCAAATGACTATTCCAAATTTATAATTTCGAAAAATATGTTTTTAGCAAAATAATCTAATAATAGGGTACATGCAGTATGTGTAATATAGTGTTTTCAATGCATTTAATACAAGTAAAAAAAATAACTAAACTCGAATATCACACCTAAAACCCCCAAAAAAATTTATTAAAATAATTAATTAAATTTTAAATGGGATAAACATATTAAAAAAACCTGTAAAAGACTCAGATCAATTGCTGGCAGAATGTACACATTGAAATTTTTCTTACCCAATGAAACACTAAAAATAATTTATATGTCACTGGCAGAATCCATTATAAGATATGGATTAACAATATGGGGAAATACTTCTGTAACAAATCTGAAACAAGTCCAAGTTGTACAAAACGCAATTGTAAAATTATTAGTTGTTCCGAATATTTTCAAACAGAGACATGATACACCATTACTGTTTCAGAGTGCTAAAATTTTACCTGTTAAGGCAATACTATGGCACAAAATTATAATTCAGTATATATTTACCCAGCAGCATAAAGAGAAATTAGAACATAAATACAGCACTAGATTCACGCGCAACGACGGGTTAATAGTTCCGAAATTTAATAATAAGTACGGACAGAGAACGTTTGAATACAACATACCGAAAATATTTAATTTATTACCTGATACTATAAAGCAATGTAATTCTATGAATAAGGTTAAATATATGCTGAAAAATTGGCTATCGGAAAAAAAATATTTATACTTAGATTGATTTGTATGAATAATGTTGAATTTGTAGATATAAGATGTAAAATTATAACATTTAAAATGTATATGTAACTTAATTATAAGCATCTGCTGACAAGCCAATTGAATTGGCTTAGCAGGACTTGTTTGTGATAAAAAAAAAAATATAAATATATAAATAAATAAAAAAAAAAAAAAAAAAAAACTTTTAAAGTTGTATGAAAATTCATATATCAAAAACGAGTCATCATTGACTTGCGAGATTGTGACGTCACAACGCACCCACCTAGTCCCACGTCAAATTGTTTTTGTTCCAGTTGCTATGCTGATTTGAATAAGTTTGATAGTCATAATCGTTTAGTTATGCATCCTAAGCCCATTCGTTTGTGTAAAACATACATTGTAAATACATACTATCATGACAGACAGTGGTTTTCTACAAAGACAGTCTGATAATTTGCCAAAAATCGACGCGATTATAATGGCAGTTACATGTACCTTTTCATCGCATGACACCGCTTTTTACACATAATAACATTATTTGTGACGTTTATAAATAGTTTTTTTTGGTGTTGAAGATGTTGTATTTGTACACTTTGGTACAATACAGTATTTATTAACGGTATCTACGGACATTTTCTTTGAAAAACAAATGATCAACTGCAGACTGATACTGGATTACGACTTGCGACTTATGACAGCTGTTAAGAAGTGCGCAGTGACGTCACAAGCCAAAACCGCGCGAAAAGGGCGTTTTAGCGCTAATTTGAAAATTGAAAATACAAAACGTTATTGAAGGACTATTTCCTATCGTAAAAAAAAAATGTTTGAATATTCCAGTTTGTAATTTTTTTCTTTAATTTTTGGTAAAACAAAAAAAAAATGTGATTGTACCCTATTCAGTAGGTACCTACTTTCGTTTTTATATTAAAAACACGGTGTCTGAAATGTACCTATTTGAAAATATAGGAGATAGGTAGGTATTAGACACCCACAGAACGACAGAATTTGTTCTAAATCAGTTCGAGCTTCTGGTTGTTTACCCCTGGTCAAAAGATCGTGATAGCTTATTAATTTTTAATAAGTAATATATTTACCAAGATTCCGTGTTTCCGTAGATATGTCTCACTATTTTATTCCCAACCTGCCGATTGTTTCATTTTTGCTGTCTATGTACAATCAAATTGATTAACAACTCGTTTCTATGACTATTTACCTAAAAAGAATTGAAGGTGAATCACCCCATATTCACCCATAACTTTTTCTACAGGTGGCAAACCTGATTCTGATTTCTGTTGTTATTATCCTTATGTCTGTACCTACAGTTTCGGATTCTTGTTATTTTCAAAAATAATCGTTGATGTTTTCAAAAAGCATCCTAGATAAGAATACTTATGTCAAAAAGAAAAATTATAAAACATGGAATGTTTCAGTAAGTATCAAAAACTTTTATACAATTTCCCGACTCATTTTCGGACCAAATTTTTTCCCAATTTTCCTCGAAGAAATTTTTTCCAGGATCAAAAAGTTACCATTTCTAAAATTTTCCAAATTTCAATATCAAAAAGATACCTACCTAAACGATTTTAATTAACGAACAATAGAATTTCCCAACATGGTAAAATGCCAAAATTTCACATAATACCGAATAGATTTTTAAAAATTTCCCGACCTATTTTCCGACCAATTTTCCGATTTTCTCAGCAGACATTTTAACAGAAAAATATTATTTTCTAGGATCAAAAATTATCCAGTAAGAAAAATCTACAAACCTAAAATAACAAAATCAAAAATAATAATCTCTAACCGAACATAAAGTTTTCTAAAGTCAAATATGAAAGTTGAAAAAAATAAATCCAACTAATTTTCTCAATTTCATGTACGACGATAACAGTTTTGTCCCGGTGACTTTGCTGCCACTGGATCGCCCGATATTATTTTTCCAAGGAACCGGCTATTTTTGGAATCGGTTCCTTTTGGCTTTTATAAAATTCGAAAATTTGAATTGGGCCTATGAACAAAAAATTGTATCCAAAATGGAATATACAGGGTGTTACAGCACATAGCCGAAGGATTTTAACAAGCGATTCCTGAGCATATTTGGAGTAAAAATATAAAAGTAATTTTTTTGTCTAATGATTTTTATGTTTTTAAACCAGAATATATTTTTCACCAAACTTTAGCTCAAACCCTTCGCGCGTCGCCACGGGCTATTTTGTGTTAGCGTGCTGCTAGAACGAGACGCAACGCTATCAAGTTAGCCGCTAAGCTACATATGTACGCGCTACTGATTACTTATTGAGAGGTGTGATGGAAAAATATTTTTAATGTTTTTTTTTTTAAATGTCTCTGACAGCAAAATGACATCAACATTTTTTACTCTAAATATGCTCAGGAATCGCTGGTTAAAATCGCTGGTTAAAATCGCTGGTACGTGCTGTTACACCCTGTTTAAATGGTACCTAATTTTGAAATTTTAAGGCTCTTAAACCGATTTGGTTAAAAATTGCTATAGGAGAGATTAGGGGGGAGATGAATTCCAATTTTATGCCAAAATAAAAATAAAAATTATTAATTAATAAAAATTCTCTAATTTATCAGCGGTAGAAATTAGTTTTCATACGTCTAGTGAATTTCAAATGAACGAAGTTATACGATATATGTATATTACTTAGGCATTCACATGTCGTCTTCAATTCAATTGCTGGAATACTTACAAATGGGCAAAAGTCGACTATCAGGGAAGTTAATTAACTTAAAATCGCAATTACAAAATAGGGCGAAGCCCATCAAAAAGCCACCTGCATCCTGCAGAGCCTTTAAGAGGGAATAACCATACAAAGACGGAAATATGTCACTATTAAATAAAATTTTAGACGTATTTTATTGACTCTTTTCCACAAAGTTATAAATTGATTTCGAAAGACTGTTAATTTATCTAGTACATAAAGCTATGTTTTAAAATTTGAGAAAATATGTTTATTTTTAGTACAATAAGGTTTTACCGTAGGTCGTTGGCAACAAAATTTTGAATTATACAACACACATTTCATATCATATAATCATGCAGTAAAATTAATCAATAAATTATCTGGGAAAGCTATGTTTCAGAATTTATTATTTTAGTAAATAAAAAAGATCAGCACACGTGTTTTGTGAAGAAATACTTCAGTTTGTCTATTTATTTACGGTCTTACAAACTAATATATTTAAGATTTTTTTAACATTCTTATTTTTCTTAGACATTATTGAAAAATTATAAATATAATACTTATGATCAAAAAATAATAGCAAAAAGTTCATAATTTTAATAGTTTAATCATCACGCCTTTCAGGATTTTTGAATGTAGGTATAAATTAAAGTGAATTTTGAAAGAAATAAAATCGATATTGAGTTATTATTTTTAAAAAGCTGGTACGGAGAATAATTAATCTTTCTCGTTGGAACCGCCCTGTACGATCGTAATAACATCTTTCGACGAAATATGAATTCTCGGCCGCTGGCTGATCCTTTGATTAGTGAGTTATTTTTATGTCATCCACATCGTGGGAGTGAGTTTTTTTTTATTTTTTTTTTATTTATTTAATATAGATATATAAGTGTACAAAGGTGTTACATAAATTACATATCGGTACAGAAATTATTTAAAATTGCAATCTCATCAAAGAAGAAGCTAGTTCTTGTGCTTGATGAGCGAGTTACACTAATTATAACAGAAATAGAATAACATTATGCAAAAGGTAAGTATATAATACGAACAATTGGGCCTTCTGGATCATCAATATGTGTAGGTGTACATACATAGGATACGGTACGAAATTCGAAAAATCTAAATAAAATAGAGATGAATATAATTTATAATAAATGGAAAGAAAGAGAAAAACAGGTAATTATTTAGTTTTAATTATTCCTGATGAAGTGTAGCTTCAGTTTGAGTTTCAGTTTATTGATATCTTTGGTTTTTTTTATTTCAATTGGAAGGCTGTTGAAATACTTTATTCCTAAGTAGATATAATTGTTTTGCATTAGTTTGGTATTAAATTTTGGTATTTTGATGTTGTCTTGATATCTTATTGATTGGTAGGTTTCAAATTTTTTGATGATATTATCTTTGTAAATTTGGATAATTGCATTTTTTTTGAAGATATTCTCTACTCTAGGCACCGTAAAATCTGCGAAAAGCGTTTCTGTTGGATATGTGGAGGGTTTCTTTAGGATTACTTTAATGATTAGCTTCTGGATCACTTTGATCGGGTTTAGAATATTGTTGTAAGACCCCCCCATCCAATAATTCCATATTGAATTAATGACTGGATTAGCGCATAGTATACTCTTTTTAGATTGTTGAGTTTTAAAATATTTCTTAATCTTATGAATATATATATACACTTTCTGATACGCTTAACCAATTCACAGATATGGCTCTTCCACTTCATATGTTGTTCTATTATCACTCCGAGATATTTAGTTTCTGATACTGATTTCAACGTTGAACAGTCTTGAATACATGTGATTTTATTACATTTGTTATTGTGGATAATTATTTTAGTGTTGGGGAGTGTTTTTAGTTTGTTAATTGAGAAGTGTATGTAGTATGTTTTGTTAGTGTTCAATGAGAGAAGATTTGTATCAAACCAATGTTTTAAGGTATTCATGCTATTATTTGCTTGCCCGTTTACTATATCCCAGTCGATCCCATTCACTATGATAGCTGTGTCGTCGGCATATGATATTATGTCTGCGTTAATTGGTAGTTTGAAAATGTCGTTGACATAAATTATAAATAGTAGGGGGCCTAGGACTGTGCCTTGAGGTATCCCGAAATTACTTGTTAGTGGTAGACTTAGAAAGTTGTTTATCTTGACTACTTGGTGTCGTTCAAATAAATAGCTTTTTATCCATTTTAGAGCTTTATCGTTTATCCCAATACAGTTTAATTTTTTAATAAGTTTATCATGAGAAATACTGTCGAAAGCTTTTTTAAGATCTATGAAGATTCCGAGGCATTTCAAAGATTTGTCTAATGTGTTCTGGATAATGTTCGATAATTTGGCAATCGCATCTTGGGTACTTCTATTTTTCATAAATCCATATTGGTTGTCGTGTATTATGTTATTTTTGTTAATAAATTCAGTCAATCTTTTTTTGATAATTTTTTCAAAGATTTTAGCAATGTTTGAAATCAGCGATATTGGACGATAATTTGTCACTTCTTCTGGGTTGCCAGTTTTATGAATTGGAGTGATGATGGTTTGTTTATATATCGTTGGGAATATTCCGCTTTGAAGACTAGTGTTGATTAAATGTGTTAATGGTTTTGAAATATGTTTTTTGATATTTTTCAGTGTTTCGACAGTAACCCCATCGAAACCTGGTGCTGATCTTCCCTTCATGCTTGAAATGATTTGTTTGATTTCCTGTGCTGAAGTGAGAGGGAACATGTTAATTTTGTTTAACATATTGGCGTTAATGTTCTGTTCGTCATTAGACGGTATTTTTTTAATTTGATTTGCAAGGTTTTTGCCTACATTTGCAAAAAAGTTGTTAAATATGTTAGCGGCAGCCGATGGATTTTCTTTGCATCGTATTTTGATATTGTTATGTGTAATACTATGTATTTCATTTTTTTGTGTTTTTTCTTGTCTATGATTTCATTTATAATATTCCAGACTTTTTTTGCATCATTCTCCGTTGCTTCTAGTTTTTGCCGAAAATAATTATCTTTTGTGGTTTTTATTAAATACGTAAGTTTGTTTTTGTATGCTTTTAGGTATTTTTTTAAGGTTTCGTTTGTAGGTTGTCGGATTATTTTTTTGTATATTGTTTCTTTGTGTCTGATTGATACAATTAATCCAAAAGTTATCCATGGTTTAACCGGTTTAAATTTTGATGATTGTTTTCTGGAATCAATAGAATATGCAGTACTTACGTGCATTGATAATTTTTCTTCAAATAGTTCGAAGCATTTGTTCGTATCATTACAATTAAAAATATCGAGCCATTTCTCTTTATCCAGATTATGTACTAAGGCATTTATGTTGAGCATTTTGCGTTGGCTGTTTTCATTCTCCGGAGTTTGGGTTGGTAATGGTGAATATTTGTTTTCGTAATTGTAGGTAAAAATGCACCCGAAATGATCTGTGAGTTATTTTTCAAGTTTTTCTTAATTTCTTAATCGATTTAATTAATTATTTTCTTACTTTTTTTTTAAAACTATACATAAACTTTTCTTATTATATTATAAATTTAGTTGGACAAATTCAGTGATTCTCGACATTTTACAAATAAAGAGTTTTTTTTTTTAAATTTATATAAAAAGAAATGTACGAAAACAAACGGATAATACTACAAATAAAAAAGTGGATTAACCCAGTGGTTCTTAACATTTTATAAAAAGTGATTTCAAAAATTATTATTTTTAATTATAAAAAAAGAAATGTACAATAATAAAAGATAATACAAAAAATAAAAAAGGATTAATAAAATCCTTTATAAGTTTGACAAATTCAGTGGCTTTCAACATTTTACAAAAAATAATCATTTTTTGGAAACACTATTTTGTAAAATGTTGAGAGCCACGGAATTAGTCTCCTTTTTTATTTTGAGTATTATCCCTTTATTATTATGTACATTTATCTTTACAAAAAAAAAAAAAAAAATTGAAAACTTTTATTTGAAAATTGTTGAGAGCCACTTAATTTGTTCAACTTATTATAAGACCTTACTCATACTTTTATTTTTATTTTTAGTATTATCTTTTTATTATTGTACATTTCTTTTTTATAGAAAAAAATATTATTTTTGAAAACACTATTTGTAAAATGTTGAGAGCCACTGGATTAGTCCACTTTTTAATTTTAGTATTATCCCTTTATTATTGGACATTTCTTTTGATATAAATAAATAAAAAAAATTGAAATTTTTTTATTTGTAAAATGTTAAGAGCCATTGAATTAATAATTTATATTTATGCATGTAGATACGTAACAATTTTTGTAAGAATACGTAAAAAAATATATTTTTATTATCTATAAACCATAATTTTATCGAAATTACAAACATGGCATAGAAAAAACTAAATAAAGTCGTACGTATGCGGCAATACTCTATTTGGATCGTCTCAGTGCCGCCGCATACGTGCGGCGATACTCCTCAAAGGGTTAAGCAGCAAATAACCAGCGGAAGCGAATTTTTATCTGCTAGTATTTCATTAATCTACCACCTCTCATTCCTCAATAAAACGGGACCGGTGTTAAAAACTCTACAATTACAGTGATGCCTCGAGATACGAGTTTAATTCGTTCCATAACCTTGCTCGTATCTCAGAGGAATTTTACCCATTGCAATTAATTGAAATGCCATTAATTCGTTCCAGCCCCGAAAATCTCAAAATCTCCCTTATGAGAAGATGAATACATACAGTCATAACAAGCAAAAGGTTTTTTTTTACGCTATGAGTCAACATATGGTTCGTGAGAGAACTTTTTTGATTAAACGATTTTTTACAGTCGGAACAAGACAAGGGTTTTTATCTACCGTGTGTCAGCATTTGGTGGTGTCTAAAATCGTTTTTGATAAAACGATTTTTTACAGGGGAATTGAAAAGTGTTTTTCTCCACGTGTATCAGCATGTGGGACGTCAAATTTCCCTTTTGAGAAAATGATTTTTCGCATTCGGAATATGAAAAAGGTTTTTCTCCACAAAATCAGCATGTGGTTCGTCAAAGATTCCTTCCGAGTAAACGAATGTTTGCAGACGGAACATGAAAAGGGTTTTTCTCCACTGTAAGTCAGAATGTGTTTCTTCAAATCTCTCTTATGAGAAGATGAATTCGTACAGTCATAACAAGCTAAATGTTTTTTTATACTAACTCCACTAAGACGGCCGGAGTAGTGCAGCGGTAAGGCGCTTGACTCGCACACCGAAGGTCGCGGGAGCGAATCCCGGCGTGGCAAATAAATTTTATTTGTTTAATTTGTGTTATTTCACAATTTATTCATTTTAAATAATATATAGTATACTTGCGGCACGTTCCAGAGTGGGAGATACTCTCAGTATCGCCCTGGTGTAAGACCACCATTTAGAAATGAAACGTTGCTTGAAATGGCATTAGCCGTGTTTGGTGACCAGATCTGAATAGCCAGGTACTTCCCAACCTTCCTCTTCCCTATCTCCTTCCTCTCCCCACTACCTCAGCCTCACAACATACCCCAATTGGAGATGCCATAGTCTCACTGGCTTCAGACGGGAGCAGTTAGGACTCTTGTGCCGTATTCATATAAAACAAAAAAATTTAACCTGACCAAACTAATTTTAATTTGACCAGTTTGAATGGATTAAGTCCTGTATTAGTAATCGTAATCAGGTAATATTAATCAACGGTGTCTTCTCAAAGTCTATGGAGGTAATATCTGGTGTCCCGCAAAGTTTCATCCTAGGTCCGCTCATGTTCAATTTATATAAACGACGTTGGATCATGCTTTCTAAATTCCGAATATGAGCTTTACGCAGATGACATGAAAATATTCAAAGTTGTGCATTCTCTATCTTACAGTGAAGCGTTACAAAGTGACCTAGATAGGCTTTGCAAGTACTGCAAACTGTTTAGATATCAATGTTTCCAAATGTCACACTATGGCATTCACCAGAAATAAACATATACCTAATTAAGTACTTTTATTCACTCCACCATGAACCTGTCATCTCTAAAACGGAATTTAAAGATCTTGGCGTTTACCTTGATAGCAAACTTATATTTAATAAGCACATCGAGTTAATTGTTCACAGGTAGTATAAAATGCTTGGTTTTGTTCTTCGTATAAGTAAAGTAGGGGAGACTGGGGATGGTTGAAACACTTTTACTTTAACTAGGCCTAGTAATATTTCTTATGTATTTATGGAAAATATGTTTATACCAGATGTTCTATGATCTATCTAGTTATCAAATTAAATGTATTGTCTGGCCACAACTCGTACAGGTAAGCTACAATGACCACTTAAAGACGATGGGGAAAACTGTTTCAATTATCCCCATAATGTGGACGATTGAAACAGTATGTGGGGATAATTGAAACACTCTAAATATCTATGGAATAATTGGAATAATTTTAATCAATGTTCAACATTTTCATTATTAAAACAGTACTCAATGAGATCATGAATAGTGATTAAACATATCACAAGTATTTAAAAAATTATAAACATAAATGTCTTGAAATGAAACACTTTAAATATATTTTTTATTATTTATGTTAACGTGCTCTTAGTTATACTTATTATGAGTATTTGGCATAATCAACATACTTTTACTGCGATATTATCCTGGAGCAGAATAGAACGGTATTAAAATAAGTTTTTTGCTTTCATACAAAAGTGCTTGTTTCAACCATCACACTGTTTCAATCATAACAATGTAGAATTTACCTCTGAATTAAGAGCATTTTTTATGTGTAAAATTCAACAATTAAGAAGTCGAAAAAATAATTATTTATTGAATTTATGGCTTGGGGTGTGACATCATTATAGAAAATATCGCAATATTTTAGATTTTTTTTTTAAAATAATCTGTTAAGTGGCATTAAAATCTATTAAACAAGTAAATATTATCTATTAAAAGAAAAGAAAAATCTGGATGTGCAATTCACATGCGGTAGAAGTGAAATATACAGAAAACCAAAGTATACAAGAGTGGAGACTACGAAGCACTTTTTTTATCAATGTGAAGGTGATTTTTTTTCATATTTTTGTCCTCGGATTCCAGTGCACCTTTTCCTATACATTGGTCATCTTGTTTGTGGTTTCTTATTCGGAGTCTCTAGGTGTAGTTTTTTTGCCTGTTCATTTTGGAATGGTTTGAAGACTAAATATTGATTTTACAAAATAATATTCTTTTTTGATTTCGTAGGATTCGACCGCGATGAATGATTATCAAATTATAAAAGAACTTTGCGATCTAAGGACGAAATGGTGAATTTTTGAAAATGAATAAGAAATTTGGTAAAATCTTCTTGCATCCAGACAGATTTGTTCGTGGTACCGATACTACCAATCGGACTATCTTTTAAGAAATGGCTTAATTGATACGTAGAAATGTGAACATCGGCGGAATTGAGTTGCCAATTGCATTTACCGCTACAGACAGTTATGTAAGTTCCTCGTTCGGCCGACGTTACTGCATCTACTTGCCGAGTTCCTCTCCTGGCTATAAACCGATTAGGTTTTTGAACAGTTGTGACACCGGTCTCATCTACGTTATAAACGTCCTTTGGTTCAAATTTAAAACTATCCATAACGTTCGCTAAATTGTTGAAAAATTCATCAACATTATGTCAATTAAAACTTGTTGCTTGTGCCATACCTACTCGTGGATTGGGCACATCTTATAGATAATAAATTCTGGATGGCGCGCAAAAATCCTCGGAACCATTCTATTCCGGCCATCCCATTTGTGTACCATGAATCTGGCCTTGTGTGGTCAAATCAAATGCCAATTGTCTTAAATCTTTTGAAGATAGCCCAAAATAGGTAAATTTTGGCTGTTTTTTTAGCATAGTTTGCAACCTCGGTTTCTTGAGAAGGGGAACACACTTTCTTCATAACATAATTTTTTTCTCCGTTGTTTTGTACTTATATAATTGATAAAACAATGTATACTATTAACGTTGATTTTTTTTTAGTTATAAATGTAAGAAAATCAATAAAGATATGTTATTACGAAATTGTCACGTGAGGGTGTGTGACATCGAATGTGGTCGAATGAGATCGACTTCATCAACCAAGATCACAGAAGTTCACCATTTAAGATCACAGAAGTACATTAGACTTAATCATTTGAATTTGAATAATACTTAATGATTTAAATTTCTGACCTTTTTTCATTATAACTTTTAAATTTTCTCTCAGTGTGGACGATTGAAACATGGTTATGATTGAAACGTTGCAATCATCCCCACACGAGTTGTTTCAAACATCCCCACGCTGCATTTTCTGCTTCAAAGTCAAAAACATGCCTTTTAAATAGAAATTAACGCCACGCAAATGCATTATAAATACTCTTAAATAGATAAAGAAGAGAATATAATGAAACATTTCGTCAAGCTGCGAGAGTAAAATAAGTTATAAGATAAGCAATAATGTCTTAAATATGTACGTTTTAGTGCGAAATTCAATAATGTCCCCTATGCACGATTGAGTCACTCGCCGGCTACTGCGCTTTTGTAGAAATGTCCCAACAGACCTGACGGAGTTTCGAGTATTGTATCACACTCTTAGGTATTATAGTTTTCGAGTAAATTGAGATGTTTCAATCATAACGTGTTTCAATCGTCCCCAGTCTACCCTATTCAGTAACCCGCGTACAGTAGTAATCTTCGATCAAATTTTTTTTATTTAAATTATATTTAAATGTCAACCTACCCATCCCTCAAATCAGAATCTCAGATATTCGACAGCTATTTTCTAAGACAAGCATTTGTTATATTCGAAAAAATAACCTACTAATGGCTTCACAACTTCAAACACACACCCGCTTTTCATCAAACCTGGGTTGCGTGGTCTCAAAAACTAATACCTCATTCGGTCAACGACAATTCTGGTTCATCGCTCCTAAATATATAATGCTCTCAGTATAGTACTGATATGAAGTCAAGTAATTCTAAATCACTTTATTATAGCACGTGTACAACATTGGATATTTGAAATGGGACGAGCCTACTTCAAAGAATACACAAGTTCTTAAGTGGAATTGTAATAGGTACTATTTTTCGCACAAAACTTCATCGAGAGCCTCTAGCGGACGTTATGGTCCTTTCGAGACATTTGGAATATTTTTGGTTTGTTTTCGAAAGATGTCGCTAAAAAACAATTATTTCACCGTTGTCATTTTATTTAGTGCGTGTGGTGTATACTGTTTTCAATATAAATATTCATACAACACGGGCATACTAGTGTGGTAACCAAAAAAAACTAAAAATCTGTAACAAATAAAATATTATGAAATAAAAAATAAAAAATACTAGATGACATGTATCAAATAGTATCCTGAGTCAGGATTATACTATTTGGTCAGGATTCCTGACCCATTAATGAAACAGAAACTTAACTTAAAAATAAAATTACATTTACCTACGTGAAAACGAAATTCTACGCTCAGCTCAATATCATCTCAGCCAACAAGCCATTACGGAGTTCAACATAAACAACACTCCTCAAAGGATCCTCCTTTGAGGTTTTGACGTATTGTTGTTTGCATTGGTAAAGGTTAAATATCATTCTTCCCCGTGTCTGGTACCTTCTGGTCTGGTTTAAAGGTGTACATCACGGATATTCCTTCCTCCGTGGTATACACCTACCAACCTACCCACCATTCAGACAAATGCTTCAGGCACGTGCGCTACAGGCAATACATCATCTTTCCGGTCTCATTACCAACTGCAGGGGTACGATAAATAAATACAATAAAACTATTTATTTATTTTTAAAGTGTAAACTTTTTTAGCACGGTTGTGATTTGAAACTTGATAAAACGAGAGAGCGACGCTAAAAACAGACATTGGATGGGACCCCACCACTTTTCCAACGGCGTTATAAGGAAACATGTGGTTTCCTCCTTCACCGCACAAGTCAACACTCTATTGTCTTGAAAGAAACTATATTTATTTGAACGACTCTAGACCCTCCAATGTCCATGCATACGGGGTTAGGAAGCAGTATGCAAGTACTTACATTAACATAATACAAAAGGATAATAAATGTGGCAGCCATCTATAGAGAAAAATATATACAGATAAAAGTGTAAAAATAAAATATTGAAAAAATATAAGTAGGTACCTAATAATATAATGCAAGTACGAGTATTTACAATAACAACAGAGAGAAAATAAAATTCATAAAAAGAAAATATTCAGAGAAGGTATTCTACAAACCACCAGGCAGTCCCAATGACAATGTGCATGACTATCGGCCCAACCACAGATGAAACCCGGAGTCCGCGCCCTTTAGCCGGCTCCCTGATTTTGCCTCGAAGAAATATATATATGGGAAAGAAGAGAAAGTGAACTGCACACTTGTATTTTGAAATGAAAACTTCTTCAGCACCTTTGTATTTAACAAGTACCTACCTAGGTAGATATGCTTTGAGATTTTCACAGTCAAAAGTATTATCATGATTTATTTTTGGTGTATTATTCAGTATCAGTGCCGGCATCCCGGGCGTTTATTTAATTTTCATTTATGCACATAGATTCCTTTTACCCACCTCACTAGACAAAGTCTGTTCCGAGGCGGGTAATTATCCCATGTTGCTCTTCCCCATTCTTTAGCCAACTTGCGGACGGTGTCCATCATCTGTCCCAACGATGGACATTGTAATGCTGCCCGAAACGTTGGCTAAAGAAAGTGGAAGCACAACATGGTAAAATACCCCAAAAATAAATTATTATAAGTACCTAGGTAGTTTATAACTGGATTGTAAAACCATGATAGTAGGCATAATAATATCTACTATTAACTTACAGTAAGTTGTAAATTTGATAAGGAAATGTTCTATGGTTATTTCTAAGCTAAAACTGAGAGAGTTATTAAATAGTCCGTAGGCAAAATTACCTTTGATGTTAATTGAAATAAAACAAAATGTATGTATATTTATTTTGGATTAATTTAGTAGTAACCCTGCGGTGGTAATGAGAATACCGTGTTATTATCGCGCATTGCTGATCACCTGTAGTATTTATTATTGTTCAAGTTGATTTCCAAGTCAATTAGAGATATTCCGAGAAGAAACAGCACGCACTTAAAAACTCCTTTGTTGAAAATCTGAAAAACAATAAGAAAACCATCCACCTACTCTTCGGCATCTCCTATCCTAAATATCGGAATAATTATTAGTATCTAACCGCTGGAAAATAGGAATCAATTTTTGCTTATAAAGACTTTTCTATCGTGTGTTCAAGTATTAAGTGGAATAAAAGTTTTAAATACATTTTTTTTAAATAATAATATTATACCTACTTAAATAATTCGCTGGGGGTAATTTTTGATCTGATTGAGATATGTACCTACTTACCTTAAAACTTCAAATGACAGTAAACCGAGCCAATATACAACTTCCGCCCGGCCCATAAATGCTGATGCTCGAATGCATTCATAATAATTTATGTACCCCTCGAGAATTTAACTTCCTAGTTAACTTTATAAAAAATATTAGCGAGTTCCCGGCATATGTTGCAATGCCACTTAATGAAGAAATTGTTTCTCCCTGCGTGTCTTTTCCCATTTGTCCCGTTCCCTTCCGCCTCCCTTTCCCCTCCAATGACCCCTTCCCTTCACCTTCCCCGCCTTCTCTCTCCCTCGTCCCGCGAAACCCCCATACCGCGTTCCCCTCCCCTCTCCCGCATTCCATGTATTCAGTCCCGGTACATTCAGATTTGCAAACAGCTCGCGTGCCACCTATTACAATTTTTTTCACAAATTTTCATTTTTCATATATTACAAACATTCATTTTCGTTTATACTCGTAAGAACAATCAATCAAATTTGTACCTATTTAAAATACTTGATTAGAATCAAAGTATTCGATTTTCGTTAGTAGGTACCATAGGTGAGTACTTCGATTGAATTGAATTTTGATTGAACAATCGATAGTTTGCAAAATATCATTCTCAAATTGTGACATTTTTGACAGTTTCGTAAGAGTTTTTGTAATGATTAAAAAACTTTTTAGATGTATTGTCATGTGGTTGTAATAATCCAGAAACCTTCGCGAGGGTGGAAAGATGGCATTTTGAAAGTTTCAAACATTATATGTTTAATATGTATAGCAATACTACATAGACAAAATGCATACATATTTATAAACAAGCATATTTTGATTTTTATAATGTTTTTCGGTATAGGTACCTTAGGCTCAGTAAATGTGTTAAATGGCCTGTATGGAAGATTTACCAACATTGATCAGTTCGGCACCGGGAAACAGTCTGTGAACAATTGCCACCCATAAGATAAAAGGGCTGTTTTTACGACCATTTCGTGTTCTCAACATCTTGGGTGTGGAACAACTTTTCTGTTTCCTACCTCTTACAATATAGATTTCTTCAAGAACCAGGTTCACTCCTACCTTTCATTATCCTCGTCTCTGCACAGACTTGAAAATAGGGCACGAAGAAAACTTCTCTGTGAAGAATTGAAAGTACGGCATAAATCCACTGTCTCTGAACAGAATAGAAAATATGGCGTGAAGAAACCTTCTCTACACAGGCATGAATATATGGCATAAAGAGACCTTTTATGCGCAGAAAGTACGACATAAAAACACCGTCTCTGCACATAATTGAAAATAAGACACGAAGAAACCTTCTCTGCTCAGAATTGAAAATGTGGCATGAAGAATCCTTCTTCGCACGGAATTGAAAAATATCATGAAGAAACCAACTCCTGTTGAGGGTGTCATAGTTGATTACGAGCTAATGGAACATTCTGTGGTCATCGCCATAAAAACATCTTTAATTTATACTACAATTACATTACATAACATATTTAAATAGATTTTCTTCTCTTATCCATCAGAAAGGGGCACCGGACACGCAGACTGAGCATATTATGCAAAATGGTGGCACGTAGATGGTTATGTGAAACTGAGCGTGTCTTGTACAATATGGTCTATGGCAGCGGGTTCACTTAGCGTGCTTCCGTTGTAACTAACTGGTAACTTCAGCTTTAGTGCTATGGGGGAATCTGTTTAGAGCAATCGAAGGAAGAAGGTAGATCACGTACAGTGCACAGAAGTTGGTGAAACTGAGAAGTGATGTCGCTATGTTGAGGAGATTTAGGAGTATCTTTCTCGGAGCCAAGACAGGTAGGAGAATTACTTTTTCGCTAATCTTATACTTTTTTTGTACGTGAAGCTGCTAAAAGTACTAACTGTTTTATTGAACGATTGAGATGTCATAGCTAAGTGTTTGTTCTTTTTTTAATGGAGTCATCGATTAAAGAAGGAACATTTTGTTATTTAATACCTATATTATATCAATTATTGGGGTCCGCGAAGCAGTAATCCACAAATTAACGAATTATTCTCTGAATGTTGCTACGGTTATCATTATAATTTTACTAATGGTCTGCGAACGTACAAATGTACAATCATTTTTGTACAACGGGGGACGTCGCTACTGTAGATATTATGGGGAATAAATTACTTCTTTCGTTCGTTAGGTATTCATTGGTCGCCTGAACAGATCAGTGTTTAAAACTGAAGCCTATATTTTAAATATTAAATTTGTTTATTAAATTACAAATTTTTGAGATTTTCTAAACTACCATACTAGACTCATGCCCTGTGGTAGCCATCATCATCGTCACTCTTAGCTCTACAACCTCTGGTGGGTCTTGGCCTCCTCAAGAGTCTTCCTCCACTCATCTCGGTTTTGTGCCAGCTCTCTCCAGTTTAGAAGCTCCAAGGTAGATATGTTTTTGAGGACGTTGTCGCTTCATCTTAATCTTGGCCCTCCCAGGCTCCTTCGCCCTACCCGTCTTGAGTTCAGCCGGAACTTTGGTGCTTGGTGCTCGGTCATTCTCTCCACATGACCCAGCCATGCACTGAAGTCTTCCCAGTTTTGGTAGTCTTAGAGGGCATCCATTAATAACGTGAGCAGTTTTTCTTCCAATCTAGACCCCCCCTCTCCCCCTATTTGAGATAAATTTGGGCCAATTCGTATATTTTTTTCAAGTAACGTGAGATTTTGCTGGACCCCCCCCCCCCCTCCCCCGTTTGTGGTCACGTAATTAATGGATGCCCCCTTACATAATTTAAATGAAAATGGAAGAACTAGAAAAATATGTATAGAAACAAATAATAAACACACGAAATAGGAAAAGAAAAAACATATTTAAGAGGAAACCGGGCGTATAGGCCAGTTGCTCCATAAAAATGAAATAATCACAGAATTTGAATAGAACGTACACCGACCGTGAAAATTAACTTCAAATATTTGATGAATCCCTCAAATTTTTTGAAACAACCCGTCCTAACAGTGTTAGGCACTAATGTATTCTTTATAGAAAGCTCGTCCCCTTTCAATATTTCCAATGTTGGACACGTGTAGTAAAAAAGGGATATTATTGGATTTTATATCGGTGCTTAATGCATTGTATATTTTAGAAGCAATAACCCAGAATTGTCGTTGAGTGGCACATATATTGCGAAAACATTATGTGTCGATTATTATTTATAATATCTTGACGTGGATTTATATAATTAGCGATTTTGGGAAGATAAAATATTTAAAGACCATTTTTTCTAAATAAGTATATTTCAGGTTATACAGTATTTTCGCGATTTTCCGCTATCGGAAACTAATCTGAATCTCATTGGATTCTAACACGATACAAAAACATCTAGCTTAAATTACGAAAATATGAGCATTTATTATCGAGGTCTTGATATCGTAATCAAAGAATATGCCAGTATCTATAATTTCCAATGGTATCCCCAATGTGCTTCAAACGTGTAAAATCTCTGTCGGTTTATTTTCTTTTTCAAAGTGACTAACTATATGTACCTAGACAATTGTTTTAGTTTTTATTGTGAATATTGTGTTATGTATTCAACACTCGTCGGAGAGTCCTTTGAAAACGAATTTCTCACAAGTCGCTCGTGACCGCTGCATTCGTGCTAGATATTCTTTCTTGCCATCATCGTGCGTTACTTCCACGCACGCACGCTTCGAGACTACAGTTTGTTTCTCTGGTACAATATTGGCTCGGCTAAAGATCTTAAAACATTTGTTTCAAAGACCCAATCATGTTTGATAACGTCTAAATGGGATCGAAATGATAATCGAGTCCCCTTCAACGGAAGCATTCTTCCGAACAGGCCCTCCATTGATATGCTTGGTGTTACTCTAAGTGACCTGCTCAGGTATGGGGGCTCCATCGAAACCAGAGTTGAGTTAGCCTCTCAGAAACTGGGCGTACTGTACAGGGCCCACAGATACTTTAATAGTACACAACTGCTAACCCTGTACAAATCGCAAGTGCGCCCCTCGGTTGAATTTGGCAGCCACCTCTGGTCTGAAGCTCCAAAATACCTTAAAAAACCCTTGACTCTGTGCAGAAACGGGCGGTCCGTTTGATAGATTATCCCATCTTAACAGACGGATTGCAATCTTTAGAGCACAGGCGTCAGGTGGGAATGGTGTCCTTGTTCTACCGGTATTACATTGGAAGATGCTCCGAGGAACTAGCATCATTGATCCCCTCGGCACCGGTGCATAGTCGGGAAACACACCAAACACACGCCCAACATTTATACACGGTTGACATTAAAGTCACATGAGAACGGGTCGTTTTTACGACTCTTTCTTGAGTTCAACAGCTCAACTGTGGAACAATTTACCGGCCTCTGTGTTTCCTCCCTCCTACAACATGGGTCTCTTCAAGACCCATGTTCACTCCTTCCTTTCCTCAAAAAGACCCTCCACACAGCATCCTCAAAGATGACATAGGCCCTTTGGGAAATTATTTTCCTCAGGGCCTCATGTGTGGAGTTAATGTAAAAAAAATACATATTTATATATATAACTAATACAAATTGATAACATTGTCTGCTTCCAACTGTTGCAATGTCACAAAGCGGTGTCACTAGTGATGTACAAATAACGTAACGAGGGGTAGGTGCGTACAAAACAACATATTTCAAATTTCAACAACTTCAAGAAGACTTGCAAGTTGAGAAGAAAGACTTTCTTCTGAACTTGCTCGGATCCACTTACTGTAGTTCAAAATAGAGGGCTACCTGTTGCTACCAATTTTTTTAGACTGCTGCCGGGCTGTATAGAGAATTCAGCTAGGTACTTGGAAACGCGTGGGTTTCTAAGTTTTGATGACTTTCTAAGACAGCATCATCATAGATTATTCTATACCTGTATGACCAACCTGCTAATGGTTCTTCATGTGGGGAGGAGCATATTGTTCCCGCGAATAATATTTCTTCGGATATAGACATGCATATTTTGCGTCAATTAAAAGAGATTCAAAGGGGTTACATTATTGATTCTTGAATGAGTCTCGCCTCATTGACCAGATTTCAATAATTAGGTACTCGCATTAAATTAATACATAGTAATACAAAAATATACGTCATCCTATAAGGCAGCCCTGGCCAACAGGCAAAAGAAGCAAGAAGAGGCAAGAACAGAGTAGAAGAAACATTAAGATACAAGAAAAACTGGGACGAGCCAACAATAGGTGAGAATTTAAATTAAGGTACAGTAAAAACAAAGATGAGAGAAAAAACATAAGAAGAAGCAAATGTTGGACGAAAAAAATAGCAAGCAGTGCCGAGAATATCCAAGAGACAAGAGAAAAGAGACGAGAAGATCCAAGAAGAAGCAAGAAGAGCCAAAAAGAGCCAAGAAGAGACAAGAACATCCAAGAAGAAGCAAGAAAAGACGATAACATTCAAGAAGATATAAGTAGAGACAAAATAAGACAAGCAGATGCCAGAAGAGTCAAGAAAAGACAAAAGGAGGCAAGAAGAGGCAAGAAAATACAAGAAGAAGACAATTAGAGGCAAGGAGAGCCGAGAAGAGACGAGTAGATTCCAAAAGAGCCAAGCAGAGCCAAGAATAGTCGAGAAGACCCAAGAAGATACAAGAAGAGCCAAGAAAACACTTGAAGATTCAAGAAGAAGAAAGAAGAAACAAGAGGCAAGATCCAGGAAGAAGTAAAGCAGTCAGAAATAGACTAGAAGATCCAAGAAGAGCCGAGAAGAGGCAAGAAGAAGGAAGATATAATAAAAATACAACGCTCAATCCGTTCCTTTATTCCTGCCCATCCTAAATTCCAATATTGGCTTAATGGGTTGCCATTTATACCGGTCGATTAAACCCCAACCTCCTTCAGAGCACGTGTTCCAAGTCCCAACAAATAAGTGCCCCCTGGTGTACCGGTCTCACCGGGACAGGAGTGCTCCTGGCTGGGGTGGTACTATCGTATAGTTCATAGTTCTTTTCAAAGAGGCGTTGAGTTGAGTTGATTCTGAGTTGTCATGGAACCGATAAAATATCCCCTTAATATCATTCTTATCCCTTTTTAACTAGTGATTTACTCAGGTGTCCATTGACGTACTTGACTTATTTTAACCATTGATTTACACAGGGTGTTAAGGGACGTACTTGACTTATTTTAACCATTGATTTACACAGGGTGTTAAGGGACGTATTTGACTTATTTTAACCGGTGATTCTTGACAACATTTGACGTAAAAAATGTTAATAAAATTTTGGTCTCCGGCGACATTTTAGATGTTTTAATTTTCAACAAAAAATATTAAAAAATCAGTATGTATTTATTTATTGTTGTCATAGGCCCATAGGGGCTTTTACATAGATTATAAAATAATATTTAAGTTATCGAGGATTATACATAGAATTTATACCAAAAGTTATAAAGTGAAAAATTTTAAGAATATACAAGTAGTTTTTGAAGAATATAGCGTAAAACCGTGAAATATTTTAAACAATATAATATTTGACAATAACTTAGAACAAAATATAAAATAAAACATTACAATAACACATCAAATCGTTAAATATATTATACCCACGTTACAATAATTTGCAGGATTCCATATAGTGTTGGTTTAAATTGCATTTAGATTATAAAGGGAATCAGCGAATATATCTACAATACCACCAAACTTGTTGCCTAAATCATGCTTCCTATTGATAAGTGAGTGTGATTGATAGTTGGTTGTGTATGTGTTGCAAAATAATGTTTTATTTTGTCTAAAATAAAACATTATTACTAATATTACTGTCTTGTAACCTTGTCGGTACATGGGGTTTAATGGTAGCAACGATGGCAGGGCTATCAACTAGGTTGTTCAAGACTCTGTAAAATAAAATTAGGTCTGAAATGATTCTTCTGTCAGACGGCGTAATTAAATTAAGCCTTTTCATCAAACTTAAATAATTAATGTTTTCTATTGGAATTTTGAACTTGAAATTTAAATACCTAAGAAATTTGTGTTGAACACGTTCCATTTTGTTAGAGTGTACTTTATAGAAAAGGGACCAAATAGGTGAATTATATTCCACTTGACTTCTAACTAATGAAATGTAGAGTGTTTTCATGAAATCCAAGGACTTAAAATCAGTTAGGGTTCTACAAAGGAAGCCAAGAATCTTTAAAGCCTTATTAGTTATATCATCTATATGTGCTGTGAATGTTAAGTTTGAATCGAATATAACTCCCAAGTCGCGAATTTGTGATACTGGTGTTAGGACAGTTAGGAGGACAGTTGGAGGCGGGGTGAGGGGTTGGGCGATTACTCTGTTAGTGACCTATGACGACAAGCGGAAGAAATTATTTTTCATTTGATTTTGAAGAAAAAAAATGATAAAAAGTCATAAAAAGTCAACAGAGTCTAAAATTTTATTTACATTTTTTACTCCAAATAATGTCAGGAATCATTGGTTAAGTAAGTCAAGTACCTCCCTTAACACCCTCTAAATATAAATAAAAGTTTCTGGTGAAGATTCCTTTTTAACACAAATCTACAGTTTTATTACAAGATTAATGAAATTTTGCAAATTGACCTTCAAAATAAGAGGAAGATCACTGTTTACACGGTAATATGTTGAAAAACCACCCCCCATTACCTTCCCCCACCTCTTAAACAGAAAAGTGGGCAACATTGAGTGCTTCAGCTAGTCCTTTACAAATTATAGAGGCCAGAAAGTTCCCATGGTAAGTTTTGTGTATTTTCATAATTCTTTTAATGTCTGTGCGTTTTTACCCATCAAAATTATTGTTTGAAAACGGGTAGGTTCATTTCTCGGCGGGCCGAGCACGATTTCTCATAATTTTGGCACCTGATATTTGCGGACGCCGTGAGCGGGTCGGCCGAACCCAACTCTGCGATGGGCTCATCCCAATATCATCTGTGTATATTATTTGCAAATGTGATTAATTTGGAACCGCGGACACGGAATATTTGATGTATAGATACGGCGTCCCAAGTTACCGCTGCCTCACGACGCGACCAGCCAAGTCATAAGCCATATTTCACGAAACGTTCGGAATTATCTGATAGTCTATCCATCACCGAAGCTACACGCGATTATCAACGGATTTCAAATTGATGTTGTAAAAATTATGAAAACACCAAGTGATAAAATGGTTTTGAACATTTCGAAATGAATATCTACAAAGGAAATCTCACCAGGTGTATCAATGACCTAGTTTTTGGGCACATTTTGGTCAATTCGCAGACATCCTCGAGCGTTCGCTGGCCAAAATGTGACCAATTCGAAGAAATATAATTTAAAACATTTATTAGAATTAATCACGAAAATAACGAGTTTTCACTTTTTAACAAGAGAAATTGTTTCTTCCTCCCCTTCCCCTCCCCTTCCCCACCCCTTCCCCTCCCGCGTTCCCCTTCCACCTTCCCCGCCTTCTTTCTTCATTCCCCTCCCCCTCCCAGATTTCCCTCCTCCTCCCTTCTTGACTCCCTGCCACTAAAATTATATGAGGTACACTCATTTTTCAAACAACTCGCGCCCCACCTATTGCATTTTTTTTATACAAATGGAATAACGCCAGAGCTCATCAATTTATATAGAAACCTTCGCAGGAGTAAGCACACCAACTCACCAAAGTTTCATCGCAATCGTATAAAAAGTATAGGAAATAATTTCATGATGCCAGAGCTCACTATTATACATAGAAACTATTGCAGGCATGCGCACATCAAATTACGAAAGTTTCATTGCAAGCGGATGAATGGTTTAGGAACGCTTAAGGAAAAAACAAAGAAACATAATTTTTTATATAATAAGATTATAATACTAATAACGTAATATTTAAATAGCGCAGTTTAGTGTTATTTCACTTCAAGAGCGCCATAGTGGTAGGATAAGACAACGTAAGGCAGTTCAGGTAAAGAGACTAGTAAGTAGTATCCTCGGCTCGAAGAGACCCTGCCGTAGAGAGGTCCAGGGCGGCTGCTAATAAAACGAAGCCTCGGGCGCTCCATAAATACAGTCCGGGCGGCGACCAATCATTTAAACTCTTAAAAAATTCGCTCTGCGTGAACCCGCGACCCCACGGCTTAAGGCCAGAACTAATGTGACCGGTGGGCCAAATAAAACAAGCGCAATAAACCATTGACGATATTCTAGGCAATATGCGTGCAGGTGGGAGATGGCACTAGGTACTCTGAGATATGCAAACATATTCGTAAATTAGACAATTTTCTTCCTCAAAATAATTTACATTAGTAGATACTTAGAATGTTTCTAACGCAGACCAATGAACATCTCATTAATATTTTGATATTGAAGTACCTATAATCTGAGTTTGGAAGAGTGAGATGCAAGGTGTGTGTACAAGGCGTGTAATGACGGCGCCATTGCTATTCTGGGGTTACGAGTGACAGGTAGGGTTTGTCATTTATAAATTTAACTAGCGAGTTCCCGGCAAGCGTTTCAATGCCGTACATAGGAATTGTTCCCTTGACCCTTCCCCCCCCCCCCCCCCCCCGCGTTCCCGATTAGTGCACCTGCGACACGTCAACTGCGCAATCCTATTGGTTGGGATATAAAACGTAAATTGGTCGCTTTGATTAAGACCTCACTTTTCAAGTATTGGTTGAGATTGTTTTGGTAACGTTTTGCTTCTACCGCGTGTAAACTGCACTTAATTTTTTTTTCATACAAATCTTAAAATTGGATTTGAGGCCAAAATACTTAAACTGTCATTTTTTTAAATCAAAAGTTATAGCAAACGTCTAGTACGGATATGTTCTACTTTATTCATTTTTTTTAAATAGATATAAAATATAGGCTATTTAAAGCATTCAATTTTTCATTAAAAATTCATCACTCACAAAAAATTGGCAAAGTTGCCTCTAAAATTAATTATTTGATCTACATTTTATAATTTAAAACACAAATAAATTAAGTATTACATCATATCCGTACTAGATATGTGCTAAAGAATATTTTTTCAATGAAGACAATATTAGCGAAACTCAATAGAAAATCTGGAGACAGAAAAATCCGAAAAATATATTGGTTCCACTGGGACTCGAACCCAGGCCCCTTTGTTGACATGACAAGAGCTCTACCAACTGAGCTATGGAATCCATTTCCAATTCGGTCACTTATAACTGTATCATACTTCGACTAAGAACTACCAACATTATCTTTATTTTCTCAACGCACATATTATTGGCTGCTATCTTTCTATATGATTGCAAGATTCAACCCGAACTAAATGCTATCTAGATAGTGTCTGGATAAATATTTATCCATTTTATTTTAATACGCGACGTCGAATGAATTTTTTTTATTTTTTATTTTTAACTTTATGAGTAAAATCCATAGACATACAAATAGATAGACCAGAACATACAGATGAGGGGTAAAAACTAACTATGTCGGGGCGAAGAGAGGGACGATGACTGTGATTCGCCAATAAATCAATCTAACAGTATATAGGCATATTGCATTGTAATATGACCATTTACATAGTTCTTAAAAGTAAAATCTGCTCTTGAATGAATCGACCTTTTTACAATTGCTATCCACGATATGAACAAATATGAAGTCCAAATTTGGCAAATTAAAGTTTCACTTATTTTCGGAGTGAAATATTTTGTTTCCGTATTTAGTTGAGACACTTTTACAAATGCTTCATAATTTACTTACCTCATTAAACAGCGGCTTTATGTTTCGCGTCGCCGTGTATCTTGATGAAACAGCGGCTTTTGTGTTTCGCGTCTCCATGTATCTTGATGTGTTATCATGTTATATGATCTTAAAATAATGCTTACCTATGGAATGTAATACGAAAATTGGGTTTATTATCTTATTCACATCTATTTTTACATGTTTCAATAACACAAGTCACCATTTTTGCCGTGTTATTTCGTAAAATATACCGATGAGAGCTCGACACTGGTCCGGACAAGAATGATGACGCCACATTTTTTAGATTCACGCAAGGCTCTCGCAAGCCCAGCCGGTTCCGATAAAATGGTTCCAATGGGAGGGGGAAATAATAAGCCTTTTATCACTTAGGGCAGGTCCATCTATTTGTATGTCCGTGGTAAAATATTTAATTAAATGAAGACAATATTAGCGAAACGGTTTCGTTAATATTGTCTTCATTTAATTAAATATTATAATTTGAGATTTTACTCATAAAGTTAAAAATAAAAAATAAAAATAATTTTTCAGTTTGTTCATACAACTATAAATTTGGATTTCGGATCAAAGTACTTTGGTCCCAAATCCAAATTTATAGTTGTATGAAAAAGGCAACGCAGCCGTTCAAATTAAACAATGAATTTATGGTGGTGTATAAAAAACAGTAAACGGGAGAAAGATAAATTTATTTTCGTGCAATATTTGGGCCAAGTCTTGACACTTCAGGTCAACTCTCGTCTCTCTTGGTTCATATTGGATTATATTGCGCTTGAGACGGACATGAGACAGTTACTTTTTACTTTTCCGTAACGCCCGAAAAGATGTAATAAAAATAACTTGCTTTATTTACATTTAATGTCGGATGTAAAAAGAGCAAGGTGTAAAGAGCAGAGTTCATGGGGTGAGGTTTGTGTAGATCTTGGCAGCGAATGCTTTTGCCCACCTACTGCGTGGCGGGCCGGATCGGGAGAGATTGGTTGAGGGAGACCTAACAGCCGGTCTCTCTCACTCCTAGACACGCTGACCCCAGATTCCTACCCACCCCTGATACCTATTTCCTTCCCAGAACTTCCTCTTCTTCCTTTCCTTAAAAAAATCCTCCACACAGCATCCCCTAAGATGACATAGGCCTTGAGGCCTTTTCCTCAAAACTTCATGTGTGGAGCTAATGTAAAAAAAAGAAAATACTTAACTCGTATTTCGATTTTTGTTAGCATTCGAATATTGCTTGCCTCATTATCTCAGTATTTGGAGATGTATGACTAATCAACTGGACGGTCGATATATACCAACGATCCCGAAGAACAATGTCGGATGTGGGATTTTGTTGTTTTACAGTAGAGCTTTTTATTATGTAGATTTATAGGTCGAGAGAGACTTGTTGAGGAAGGCCTTTGACCTTTCTAGTCGGACTCTCTCGGCCCATCGCCTTGCGCCGCATTTGGAGCGGTGGATTTATACAACCGTCACTCCCGGACACACTGACCCCCAGATTCCTACCCACCCCTCATACCTTTTTCCTTCCCAGAACTTTCTATCATTTCCTTCCTGAAAAATACCCTCCACACAGCATTCCCTAAGATGATATAGGCCCTGAGTGGAATTATTTTCCTTAGGGCCTCCTCCGTGGAGATAATGTAAAAAAAAAAACAACTTTTAGCAGATCTGACATTTTTCTTCGGGACTGTCGAAATAAAAAATTTAAAAGTTTTAGCGATCGTTGGAAATTATTGTTCTCCTTTTATTGAAAACAGTTGCTCAAAAGTGATACATGAATAAAGCGCGATTGTAAAGATATGAATATTTTTTTAAGTGAATATAAGTTTTATAAGAGTTCAGTAAAGATCACATCTTCTTCGAGTCACGCAAAAAAATGTTAATAATCAAATAAAAATGTTAAAAGTTCATGTCGTAAGTTGTACCTAAACATTACGGGTTTGTGGGCCACATCACTGACTGTCCTGCCATTTTGCGATTCTGTAGGTATCTTTTGTGTATACGGAATCGATCGTAATCGCCTGTCACATTTGTGTGATTGTCTATGGCTTGAAATAACTTTTTCAATGTCTCTTTGTCTATGGCTTGAAATAACTAGTTTAAAACACGCAATGCTGCAATTATACATGATTATAAGTAATTCGTGGGTATTTAGATTGAAACGAAACTTCGCTAATGTCAAATCCATGCCATACAACTTTAAACGTACGTTGAATGAATAAATAATCATGTATACCTACTTACAGCATTTCGTGCTTTAAACTAGTTGAAAAAGCAATTGCAAGTCATAGACATAGACGATCGCTAAAATTTGACAGGCGATTACGCATGGACTCGATTCCGTATCCACAAAAGATACAGAATCGCTCGCCTGGACTGCAAGTTGAACCTCTATTATTTTCTCGTCAGATGCCAACATTACCTTCCAACAAGTTGTCCGTACACCTCCCTGTTATTATTATTATTATTATACAGATTCAGGTCACCAAATTCTGCTAAAACAACTTCGAGCATTGTTTCATTTTTAAGTAGTGGTCTTACACAAGGGCGATACTGATAGTATCTTCCACTCTGGAACGAGCCGCAAATATACCACATAATACTATTTTAAATGAAAATCTTGTGAAAATTTTATTTATTTTTTACATTAGCTCCACACAGGAGGCCCCAAGAAAATAATTTCCCTCAGAGCTTATGTCGTCTTAGGGGATGCTGTGTGGAGGGTTTTTTTAAGGAAAGGAAGGAGAGGAAGTTCTGGCAAGGGAAAAGGTACGAGGGGTGGGTATTAATCTGGGACTCAGTGTGTCCAGGAGTGCCGGGCGTATGAATCCATCCCTCGAACTGCGGTGCAAAGCGATAGATCGAGAGATTCTGATTGGAGAGGATAAAGACCTCCCTCAACCGGTTTATCTCGATCGTACCCACCACGCATAAGGTGGGCAGACGCATCGGCCGCCAAGACCTGGACAAACCTCACCCTATGAACCTGGGCACCACTGGTAGCTGGTAGGTCACCAAACGTAGCGAACTACTTGGAGTGACCTATGGCATAGGTCCTGGCGGCGGTATCCTTAACCCAAACCCGCCTCCCATGTTGTGAAATAACACAAATCTACCAAATAAAATGTAATTGTGCACGCCGGGCTTCGAACCCGTGCGATTCGGATTGCTAGTCGATATCCTTACTTCTCAACCACGGAGGACGGAGGACGTCAAAATATAATGGTTTTGCAATTGGGTAATTTAAAAATGTTACTATTTTGTACATTTAATTAGGTATCTACTCTTTAAATAACCTTTAAACTTTTTTGTGTGGGTTGGTGTTCTTACCTACCAATTTTCCCACTTGTTAAGTTAAAATGAATAATCTTGTAGGTACTTTATGGGTATTATCTATAGTAAAATAAATTTGGATAAAAAATACCATCTCTGTCAAAGTCCGAGACGCTCATTTACCCATCAGAATCAGGCGGGCCCGGGCGCTTCCATGTGGGCGATGAGGGGTGTAGCAAGAGGAGCCTGCCCAGAGCCAGACCCTGCCGCGGGTCGGGTCCTGACCTGACCCAGGCGGCAGGCCAGCCCTGAGCCCAGGCGCAGGTACCAGGCGGTCGTGAGATTACCGTGAGACTTATTGTTATTCATAATTTACGACAGATAATGTGTAACGGCTGCAGCCAAACGCACACAGTCACCGGGTTCAAATAACCACGAATTTATTATCCTTTATTCATATCCATATAATCTGCCTACGGTTTTCATGGTTTCGATATGATTGTACTTCCAGCCAGGAGCACTCCTGCCCCGGTGAGACCGGTTCACCAGGGTGCACTGATTTGTCAAGACTTGGCACACGTGCTCTGAGGATGGGAAGTTTCATCTACCGGTATACACGGCCAACATAATAAGCCAATACTGGAATTTTGGAAGGGCAGGAATAAAGAAATTGATTGAGCTTTGTTTTTTTTTCGTTCTTTATATCTTTTTCTTTCCTCTTCTCGGCTTCTCTTAGATCCTCATGTCTATTTAATATTGTTTTCTTCTTGTTTGTTTTCGGCTCTTCTTTGCTCTTCTTGTCTCTTTTGTCTCTTTTTGTCGCTTCTTGTCTCTACTTATTTCTTCTCTCTTCTTGGCTCTTTCAGTCTTTCTTGTCTCTGCTTCTATCTTATTGCTCCTTCTAGCCTCTTTTTGATTCTTATTGGTGTTTCTGACTTCATCTTGCTTATTGTCTGCTTCTTCTTGGCTCTCCTAGTCTCTGCTTACATTTTCATGGTTTCATGACAAAACAGAAAATTAATGAAAAGTGGAGAAAAATAACAAAAAAACACTCAACTTTAAAGGAAAAATAACCTTACTGACACACTCCCACTCCAAGGACAAAACATCAAATCTACATGACATTCCAATATCACAAAACCATAGATTCCGCCCAACAAAAATGTATAATATCCCTCCGAATGAAATTAAAAATATCATGGAGGTTAATACGTTAAGAAAACATGAAGACAAATAAATCATATAACACCAATGCTCACCATATAACATCACCAAAACAACAAACCACCAATAGCCGACAAACATGAAGATGAAGATATCAACAAATATTAACATGAGGAAATCAACAAACATCGATGAGGTGTAAAAACATGAACACGAGGAAATCGATAAACATGAAGATAGGGACTAAAAACATTAAGATGAGGAAATCATAAAAAATATGAATTAACACAAACAACAACCTACCGTTCGCCCCGGAGTATGATTCCCTAGCGAAGAGGATCGCGAATACTCATTAATAAAAACAAATAAAAAACAACAAACCTAACCCAACCTAAGCAAACCCAACCTAATCTTACCTATTGTTTTATCATGTTCTGTTTTGTTACTGTTCTGATTTATTTTCCGTGCGTTTTCGTTGTACGTTTCTACAAAGCGTGTTAAATAATTGGATTATACTTCTTTTCGCTTAGCGATCTAAGAGCACTATGCGTAACGTGGATTTATAGAATGGAATTTTAATGAGCTCCTATGTATGTCGGTATAATTCCTGTAATTATGTAAGCTCAAAGATCGTCAGATATAATGTGAAAGAAAAGCACTTAAAATAGTTATTTCATATGGGAGCAGACAGCAAGATTTTATAATAGGATAAATTAAATTAAATTAAAAAAAATTACCAGTTTTTCCACCATAACATATTGTGGAAAGGCAAACACGATGAAAATCTTCCATTTTTCTACCTATCATTTGGTGACATTTATTCAAAACTTTGACATGACAATTAATAGGTCAATAGCCCAACTTTAGGTAAAGGGACTGCCATATAATGAAATGTTGAAAGTTCATATAAGAATGTAGATACAGCTTATTAAAAATCAACGATACACTAACAAATAAAATACCTCTGGGATGTGGAAAATATTATTAATTTACAACGCGTTTAAGATGGAATTCGAGTTCGTAGGCCGCCTCACCGCACCGCCCAAAAAAAAATGTTTTAATATGTCAGAACTTGCGCCGTGACCCAGGCACATATTTTGTATTTTTTTCGCTTATTTTAATCTCAAAAAACGCTTTGAAGTTTCGCAAATTATCGTGCGAATTTGGTCGGCGTAGAAACAACTTGCCCAACCATAGGAACGTATGGTTTATGGCTTGTACACGCCTTCGATTTCCGAGTATTTACGGCATACCACAAGGCTCCGTTCTAGGTCCATATATCATGAACAACTTTACATGTTATTATCTATTATCCATTGACTGTGAGATAACTTGGTATCATAGGCGATTCGGTATTGAACACCTCACGATCTAGTCATATTACTAGCTTAAACTAATCCGAACTACGTTCCCAATTATTTCAACTTTAGACAAAAGATAACATCATAAATCTCCCGACCTGGATCCAGCATACAACGATTTCTCATACAACCCATGGTAAAGCGGCAAAGTAAAGGTTTATTCCACCCACTACAGTAATACTTTTTATAGGATGGGATATAAATAATATGTCAGTGGGTTTATTGTTTATTGAATTAATGGAACAGATGAATATAAAATTAAGATGAAAAGATTTTATAACGAACGAAATAAATGCTGAAATACATAGGTAGATTTGATATAGTAAAAACATATTAAGAATGAGGAAAAGTACAGAATTCAGCTAAATTTCCTGCAAGACAAGAGTGATTTGATAGGAAAATTGGTTAGGGAAAATTAAAAGCACAGAAACAGAAGACAAATACTTACTTACCTTCAGTAATTCTGGAATTCAAATACATATTTTTGTTTACAAAGCGTTCCCGAGTTCTTGGAAAATCACTTTCTTGAGACCATTTTCGGCTTTAACTTTATTTACCGTGGGTGATATCAAATAAACATTTTTTTTTAATTAACCGGACGTAAAAACGTTATAATATAAACATATTCGAAAAGAGTTAAATTTCTGCTCTATTTTTTCTGCACGTTTTTTTAAAATCTGATTATCGATAACATGCAACAACGCTTTGTCTTTTAAGTATATGAAGCCCTTTAGTACAAACACATTTTATCCATTATGTCGGTAACTTATCATCGTTCCCGAGCACGACTGAAGATAGCAATCGAACAAGCAACAATTTCGTTTTTCCTCTAAATAGTATGCATAATTTAATCGACACAGTCTGTTATTTGTTGGTTGGCGATGTGCAGTTGTGATCGGGAGCGATGTCACGTTTCCGAAATTTTCGATAAAAGCTTTATCGATGTGTTTAAGCTAGGAGGCCAGAAGGTCTAGCATGGGCGATCGATAAAATCGTATATCAATAAGATATTGACAAAATCCGTCATCTATGGTCATTTATCCATATTTGCTATCAGGGTCAACAATTGGTAAGAGATATTCCATAGTATCAGATAAATTTCGGTTAACAGTCAATTTGTGTATTTATTTGGATAATGTCGTTAGTTTTGCAAAATTACTGGCTTATTAATGAACGGGGATCATCTAACAAATTGAACAAATTTAATGTTCAGCTAACTTTTAGAATTGAAATAAGTCGTATTCGCGATCCATAGACTAAAATGATAAAATGAAGTCGTTGAAATATGAGTAAATACCTGATTAACTAAATTACTCCCGTTTAGTATCAAAAAGTAAATGCGGACTGCAAATGCAAATTTAGGTTAGTATTTCAATTCAACACTCCCAAATTATTAATATTTTTTAAGTAAAACTTCTTTACGCATGCTCGACACTTGGGGGGTAAAATTATGAATACGTTACGAAAAAATATGAAACGTTACGAAAAAATATGAAACGCCAATCAATGTGAAACGCTAATCGATATGAAACGCTAGTCGATGTGAACGCTAATTAAAGCGAACGCTAATGAAAGTGAAACGCTAATCGATGTGAAACGCTATAATGAAAGTGAAACGATAATCGATATGAGTTGAGTTGAGTTGAGTTGAGTTGAGTTATGGGGATGTTGAGGGGATGGGGATATTTTTAATTCCTGTTATTGTTATATTGTTAATGGACGGTATAGGTACCTAAGTTAGTGAAGTTTTACTTCAGTCGTTTGGTCTAAAGCACACTAGTTTTTTTTTCGTAACCGCTTGGCGTTTGACAGTTCGTAGTGTCAATTCATAGAAAATACCCTCAGTGTTGCCAGCGTATATCGATTTCTTATTTATTCACTGTTAATATTCGGCTGTCAACGGTGAAACCGTGCTAGGGGATATCGTTAACTTATCGATTTCGCTGTGCTAGAGCTCCAGAGGCGTATTTTTTTATTGTTTTTATTACTTGCTAGAGCAATCCCTCAACACAGGCATTAGTCCTAGTGAGGTTAATTTATGTAAAAAAAAAAACAACAACAAAATGTATGGTGAGAATATAAATAAATAAATAAATAAATAAATCCCGATGAGTTACAGAACTCATTTTAGGACAGGAGGAAAATTCATGGGTGTGAGAAAATAGTTACAGTTTTACTTGGAAAATGGATAATAAAAATATAAGTTTCACATACAACATAGACTAAAAATAAACAAAAAACACCAGTTGAGTGAGCAAACAACAATAGAAAATAATTAAAGAAACAAGGAACAAGGTTATTTGTCAACATTTTGAAGACGATGTAACATATAACGACTGAATATGTCATTTTAGCGCATTAACCCACGGAGTAACACTATGCCGGCTTATCATGCTTTATTTTATAGTCATTGGCCTAGACCTAGGATAGGTATACTTGGTCGAAGTTTATAGAAGTAAATCTTTAGTATTGTAATAAAACCCAAGTTGTCACCTAGTGCAATCGATTTTGCGTTCACATTAACATGTGGTTAGGGACTTGGCAGAACAGATGTGAAGTGAAGAGTATTTACTAAAATAATAATGTTTTTTTTTTTAAATTACAGGATTTTGGAAAAGTGAATTTTTATTTCAAACTCTCTTATCCTGCTCATGACGTCACTCATCCTGTATCCATTTTTCTCCGAATAGCGATGGCCGCCGAGTCACGAATTAATTATAAAAGTTCGAACAGGATTTCTTGCGTTTTTACCTATGATGCTGGTCAGGGCCGGCCCTGAGCTAAACGGCCGCGGCGCCTGGAGCGAGTAAAATTTTGGTGCCCCTTGTCAAAACCAATAGACGCCCAGGTGGGTGGTCTCTATGATCAATAATATTTTTAAAATTTTGTATTTTTGTGAAGCGCCGTATTTATGATAAAATATTTAAAGGGCGTTGTGTTAGCAACTGGATCGTTCCGATAAATAATCAATTTCACTTTTGAGCTCACGAAAATTTTTTTGCAATCGGTTTTTGAAATTTCTCGCCTTATTTCAAAAATCATACCCCCGAATTTTAATAATGAGACATATAAACTGCTTACTATGTTAGAGAGCTATAAAATGCACCTGTATTTGACCGTTTATCCAATATTTTTAGCAATGTGTAATTGTAATTGTTGTAATGTCCTTGTGTAATGTCCTCTCTATACACAGTAAGGTAGATTACCAATTAACTCTAGATGAATTCTGGAATACAGAATTCAAAAAACCTGTAAACCACAACTACCCTACTAGGCATAGAGAAGCACAAATGTTTATTGTCAATAAATCTCAAAATGTATACGGAGATAGAACAAAAAGTCATAAAATTCCGGAAATATTTAACGCATTACCTGAAAATATCAAAAATGAGACATCTTATTCAAAAATCAAAACAAAAGTTAAATCTTTCTACCTCCGAAGAACATGAAATCAAATAATATAATTCCTTTCTATTTTTTTCTCACCGTATGTTTGTACTGTGTAAAATATTTTTACTACAACGCAATTCATAAACATTATAATAATTAGTTTGTCGTAATAAATAGTATTTTAATATTAAGTATTATATTTAGTATATACTATGTAAAACTGAAAAGTATACTGTATTAAATAATTAGAAAAAAATGAGAGATTTCTTACAATCAAACTGATTGATCAGTTTCGTAAGATTTGTAAAATAAAATATTGTAAAATTGAAACTGAATAAACATATTTAAAAAAAATAAAAAAAAAAGAATTCATAAAATAAATTATAATTTTTTTTAAATACATGAACGCATGATTCTGCTTATTATTTACTTGAAAGTTGCCTACGTAGTAGGTACCTATTCGGAGAATATTAAATATTATGGCTTCTGTTTGTTGTCTATGAAATAGTGGATAAACACAGATATAAATTTAAATTCGAACACTCTTTTTTATGTGTAAACACATCCTTCACGTAAATTTGAAATGCTGTAAAGGAAAATGTTTTTTTTTTTTTTTAACTTTATGAGTAAAATCTCAAATTATAATATTTAATTAAATGAAGACAATATTAGCGAAACTCAATCGACAATCTGGAGACAGAAAAATCAGAAAAAGATATTGGCTCCACTGAAGAAACATATTTTTCTAGAAATATCAGCGCAGATCGGAAAAGAAATGACACATTCATTGTCCTTTACATAAACATTACAGCATATCAAATTTCCGCTATTGGCATGAACAATTAACAATGAACATGAATTAATTCTAAGAAAAAAGATTTCAATAATTTTGGTTCTCGGAATATCGATAACAAAAAATTCAGAAGTGATGAGAAAAATCTCTTATTAAAAAGTGAAACTATTAAGTTATTTATGTGATCCATCGATGGTTACAATGCCCGGGAACCTTTGTAATCATTCCAATAAATGTTTTAAAATATTTCTCAAATTGGCCACATTTTCGCCAAAATGTGGCCAAAAATGCAAAAACATTCGTTGTTTCAGTACGGGTTGTTTAAAAAAAAATTAAAAATTCATCAAATATTTGAAGTTAATTTTCACGTTCTGTGTATTCAAGTTATGTTATTATATTATCATTATATGCCAGTTGCTTCATAAAATTGAAATACCCCTGAGCTTGAAAAAAACATTCACTGAAAATTTACTTCAATTTTTTTTAAAGAACCCATCCTAAGAGTTAAGTTTTATCAGTGCCTTGGCGCCTTGTCAATTCGGCGCCCAGCACGGAATGCTCCAAGGCACCCTGATAAGGCCGGCTCTGATGCTGATTGAAATTATTTAATACAATCAGTGTTAGGATTATAATAATTTGTCAGCCGGCCAGTCGTGAGCCGAGGTTAAAAATAATTATGCCAGGGGTAATGCAAACCAAATTGTTACAGGCTGTACGTTGTAAACGTAATTCGTACAATGTAAGCAGACTTTCGCATTGGTGCTGGAAGTGTAAGTGCCGCGAGATTGAAATTATAAACAGGTATATTCAATATTATGATAAAGGCGTGCGTAGGTATCGATATTGAAATTATCTCCGAGAAAGATTACCTTCAAATTATATTCCTCCGTAGCTGATTGTCGATATCCCTTGACTGCATTCTCGAATTGAAAATATGATATAAACTAAATCAGTGTTTTCAAGTCAAATTTTTTTTTGCCCTTAATTAAATCCCGATGTAGATTTTAAAAGTAACAGCATAACGAAGGCTATCTTTCTAGTTTCGACAAGTTAAAAAAATTCTATTTTTAGTTAATGATGCAATTTGGTAATGAATTGTGATCCGCTCTTGTTTCAGCAGAGAAACTTAAAATTTATTTTTATTATTATCAATCGGTAATAGGTAAGTAAGAAAACTTCTTTAGCATTTGAAACTCGATAAAACGACAAACACAAACATCTATACGATAAGCCTGCGAGAAAATGAGATTTAAATCGATCTCCTCTTTGTGCAGTGCTTCGAAGCCTCCCTACTATTGTCTACTTTAGTTTTTCGAAGATTTCACTTCTATCGCGTATGAATAGCACACTCTGTTTTTTTTTTGTAAATTTAGGATCTTGGATTTGCGTATGAAGACTTCTGTTACAAATAAACATTCTCCAGCATACAAAGTGCAAGGCGTTCTGATCCCCTTTACAAAATCCTTTAGGTAGGAATACCTACTTTTTAAAATGCACTATTAATATTATTGATGGCCTCCGTGGTCAAGAGGTAAGGCTATCGTCTAGCAATCCGAAGATCGCGGGTCCAAATCCCGGAGTGCGCTAATATATTTTATTGGACTAATCTGTGTTATTTTACAATAAATTTATATATATATATATATATATATATATATATATAGTATATCAGCGGCACGTTACAGAGAGGAAGATACTATTAGAATCGCCCCAGGTGTGAGGACTACCATTCAGAGTTGAAGCGTTGCTTTAAATGGCTTTAGCCATGTTTGGTTTTGATCTGAATACCCAGGGACTTCCCCACCTTCCTCTGCCCTTCCCACTAACTTCAGTCTTACAATCTGCCCAATTGGGGATGCCATCGCACTGGCGCCAGACGGGAACAGTTGGAACTTGTGAGGATATTCAAAAAACAAAATTAAATATTATAAAAAAAGGATTTTATTTAGCTGACTTCGAACCCAACTCATCTAATCTAGCTGAATCAATTGACCATACTTTCAAACTGGGTTTTATCATTCAGAGTTCATAGGTCAGTTTTATTCCACTGAAAAGCAACAAAAAAAGTTTTATTCCATATGGTTGAAATTACAGGTTTGATGGTCGGTTTGGACGTTTAAATTGCTTCAATTCTGAGAAGTATGAATCCCAAAATGTTAACTAAGTCTCATTTTTTAACCAATAACTCACGTAACATTAAAATTAAATTGCTCATTCGTGACTTAAAAAAAATAGCACGCGTCACACATACGAGCACATTTTATGAAGTTCACCCGCGGAAGCGTCATTAATCCACTTGATGGGTTATTTAATATTAGGTACGGTTTTGAATTTAATCTTAAGCCGCGGTAAAATTTGGTAAAATTTTGCGCATTTTTTTGGAATCGGCAACATTACAATCACTTTTTATTTTAGTATTTTTTGCACTAATTGAACTCCGCAAGGCAAATTATTTCAATTAATAAACAATAAATAATCGTAGGTGTGAATCATCACCATATAGGTACTTGGAATGAGAAACTTACGGATTTTAAGCTGAAATCAAAAGAAATATTCTATTGTGATCTTCAGGGTGATTTAAATAATGAAAATAAAGTGCGAATGGTTTCTAAACCTTAAATTCCATGCAAACATAACGCCTTAAGGCTCCGTAGTAAATAAGAAGAAGAAGGTTGTTTGAAAGGGAGATATGTTGATATAGTTAGGGGGAGTACTAATATTAAAAAACCATAATAATTAAGCGAAAATTGTAAAAACATTTAATAAAACACGACTCGAAAAATCTCTGTGCAAATATCTTAAGAAGTAGCATTTAAAGAAAAACTGTGATTTTTTCATATCTATAACATGTTATATAACAAAAAAAAATGTGTTTTTATCAATTTCGGAGCTTATTTTGCGATTTCTTTCTATCGAGGGAATTGGCAAATGTATAGGTACATACTATTTTCAAAAATATCATGTATTTTTTTAGAAACCTAAAACCTTAAAGTGTTCAAGAGAAATATGTTACAAATCGGTAAAAATGTGGAATGCCGCGGCTTAAGATTATTGATGGTTTGGGCATGTAGAGCGGATGAACGGAAAAATGAGTGAAATGAGAATATAATATGACGTGGCAGAAGTCGGGGACGCTCGAGGGAGACATGGCACGATCGAGTGATACCAAATTTCAGAAAAACAAGAGAGTATGTATGTGAATGAAACTAGGAGTGTGCAGAGACAAGAGTTGTGTTGGGATCTATTCTCTATAAAACGAGATGGTTAGTTAGGTACCTATTTAGTTTACAACAATATTATTTGTGCCATCTCTTTTATTTATTTATATATCGTTGTTATACGCCCACGGGGCTTTAACATAAATATTAAAATAATAATTTTTAAGTTGTCGAGGATTACAAAACATTTTAAACAATATAATATTTGACAGTAACATAGAACAAAATATAATATAAAACATTACAATAACACATCAAATCGTTAAATATCTATATTATACCCACGTTACAATAATTTGTAGGATTCCACAAATTGTTGGTTTAATTGCATTTTAGATTGTAAAAGGAATCAGCGAATATATCTACAATACCACCACACTTGTTGCCTAAACCATGCATCGTATTGGTGAGTAATTTTTATTATCAATGTGATGTAAATTTGTGGTATCCCCCTTCCACATTTTCTCCCTTCACCAGAATGGAACTCCCTCTCCCCCCTCAGGATCGAAGTCCCCCCCCTTGTGTGAATGCTACAGCTACGCCCTTGATTATAAATAACTTTAACGATACCCAATCGATAATAAAACTAATTTTGCTTACGCTTTACTGTCTATGTAGGTACCTTTATACATCATCGACGCTTCTAAAAGCAGTATCACTTATAAAACATCCGATATTTATAACGATGGGTGTTAAACTGTAAGTTATGCGATCACCCTTTCCATTAACACAATACATTATGTAGATATATAATGTACAAGTAATCCGAACACACACATTAAAACACTGGCAACCCATAAAACGATCAATTTAATCATAACCTCTTTAATGCCTATGGATTTTATTTGTGGTAATACTATGAAATAACCGCCTAATAACATATCGGCCGGAGAAAGGGCGTAACTCCTTGGCTCTACTTATTAATTAGTATTTGGGTCAATGGCGCGTCGTGACTCCATTTAACCAAACGGAAGATGGGCGATATCCTCCAGATATAATTATATAGGTTAGGTCGGGTTCAGTCAGACCGTCAGACCTCGCCTCTCGCCTCGCCATGGGAGATAATGTTATGACGATCCTGAGAAACTACAATAATAATTATTGATTGCGTCCATTTTTTAATTTGTTGGGATTTTAGATTGTTTGTTTGTACTTGCCGATATGGCGGATAAAACCGGCGATAATTTTAACACATTATAAAAACAGGTAGGTTGTAAATGGAATGTTTCATAACCGAATGATCGGTGACATCGGCGACATTTATTTCTTAAAATTAGCGCAATATAAACATGCACTCAAAAATTATTTTTCCAAAATGTAACTTTATATACGCAATATGGACATGTTGAAATGAAATGATGATATTTCTCATTGTTCTTTTTTTGTTATTTTTTGTTGTGTTGCACAAAATGATTGTATGTTATTTTTAAGTATAAAACTACTGTTATGTAATGATATTATTTTTCTTACTTTTGTACTCTATTATATGTTTATTTATAAAAGGCAGTATAGCCGTTTATGTATTTAAAATAAAAAAAAAAATAAAAAAAATAGACAAAAAAATATACACATATGTGACATATCGACAGAAGAACAATGTCGGATGAATGATTTTGTAGTTTTTCAATAGAGCTGTTATTTTGGTTTCTGCATTTTTACTGTTTTTGAGATAAAGAAAGTGGTGTTTCGATATTTTGCATTTCATTTCATTAAAAATTCCGAAAATACAGACTTTTGAATCATCAAAAGGAAATTAAAATAAGGCAACAAAACGATTTTCAATTTTTAACAGAACCGAAATTGTTCTTCGGAACCGTCGATGCGTTTATTTCATGACTAACATGTAGGCACTTGTTTAATGCACTTACTTTTAAATAGTACTTCTTCTTTTCAAGTCGGTTCCTCTTTGCTGAGGGTCGTGACTCCTACTCCAATTTTCATGGTGGACTAGGCTTCTTCACTCCTCGCGGTTCAAGCTGCGAACAAGTATTGGACACCTGTGATACTTGATCACTCCAGCGCATTGGTGACCTTCCTCTACTTCTACTTACTTCCACTTTGTCAGTGATTATGAGTTTCTCCAAGTTGGAGTCCTCAGTTTGGCGAGGAACGTGTCCTAAGTATCTTAAGCTATGTTGCAGACAGATAGTTGAGAGCCTATTGTGAATGCATAGCTCTTCCAGAATGGTGCATCTGGTTGTCTCCAGCACCACATTTCGAGGGCATGTATGTATGGGCTGTCTTTCGCTGGTTTTAAGTGTCTAAGTGTCAATGTTTCCACACCATAGAGGAATTTTGGCAAAATTAACGCAAATATTTTATTAATTATTTTTATATTAAACGATAAAGTAACTTATAAGTTATATTCAATCGTTTTATTTTCGTGTGTATATTATTTATATGGTTGTGATTTTATGACTTGTGGTTTTTGAATTCTTAACCCTTTGGTGTGCCTTCTAGTGCATGAACACGGGCACCCCTACCGAGTCACCAAATATAGCGAACCACTTGGGGTGACCTATGACAAGGGTGTTGGTTATAAAAATAAATAGTTACCCATACCCGCTTCCCAAATAGAATGCACCGGAAAATGAAAAACTATTCTTGAAAGGTGATAAAATTACATTTCAATTTTATTATTACGAAATACCAAAATTTTAATGCAAACAAAAAAAAGGTTAAAAATGGCCCACCTTAAGTTTTTTCTAACTAGAATTTCTGATAAGAAAAAAAGAAAAACACGTAGGTACAAATTTTATTAGACAAATATATTATCTAATTAAATGAAAACAATATTAGCGAAACTCAATAGAAAATCTGGAGACAGAACGATCAGAAAAAGATATGGGTTCCACTGGGACACGAACCAACCTATGGTTGAGTTTCGCTAATAATATTTCCGTCATTTAATTAAATATTATAATTTGAGATTTTACTCATAAAGTAAAAAATAAATATTTTATCAACGATATTGTTACTTCACTTTTTTATCGTTTTGTACAAAAATAATTAAAGAAAAATTCACAAAATTTCTTTTTTTTTCTCAAATTGCTGTCGGTAAATTGGTTTCATTGTAGGGGCAAATTTTATTTTTCTGTGTTTAACTTCTAGATTCGAATATAAGCGTGGTGTTTTCTCTTTACAAAACTGTTTAGATCGTACTTCTCACCGTGACAGAGAAATACAACGATTTCCTTGTGTCCTATGTTAGCTGTTCCCCTGTTCCAAAATATATATTAAAAATATGTTTCATCCACATTATTATATAAAATTATTAATATTTGGTTTATTATACTCGTATAAATGAGTTTGTTTGTCAGCCAATACCGATATCATAACAATAATTACAGGAACACACCTACGAATATTAATAAGTCCGAAATCAGTGTCCAACTTGACAGGTGAAATGATTGCAATAAAAATTATAATTATTAGGTATCTCAGATTAGACATGGTATGCTGTTTTACCTTGTTAACGCATATTCAATAAGATTTTCACATGCCAGGCGTAGGAATGCCGTCGCTACGGAGCATTTGTCTTAATTAAAACACCGAGGGTTCGGAGTTCGAGAATAGAAGATGAAAATCAGGGGTGTATTGTGAATTTGGATGCAATAAATGCATTCTGAAACCTATCAATTCACAGAAAAATGAAATATCTTCATTTTTTCTGGTTGAATGTCAAAGATTTCACTTTCCTGTTGTGGATTCATAAGCCAAGGACCCAAATTCGGATATTTTATCCTCGTAAACCATTACTTAGAGAAAATACTATCTAAATAAAATAAAAGTATTGAAAAAAGGATTTTAAGACTCCGTTACAAGCCATCAAAAGGAAAATAATTATCGAAGATGGTTTGAAAGGGGGATGATATTATGTAAACACCTCTTCCGAGTCAGCCAATATTAAAAACGATCATAATTACTGGTCAACGGTGGTTTTGGTGCCGAGTAGCTGCATTTTTTTTTAACTTAGGACCTACAACAATAGCAAAAAATTTGGATTCCTACGTGTAGTTTATTAGATTTTGACTTGTACGTATAAAAATAAAATTATGTTAAAAACAGCATTTATTTCATTATTATGGATTTGAAAACTTTCTTTTTCGCGATTTTCGTGAATGAGGTGTAGTGGGACAATCATCCCCCAACAGTAATCAGCCATCATACGCTGATCCCATCGGCCTTGGTACCTTTCTTCCACAGTTTTTAGGTCCTGGTGAAACCACTCCCCTTGTTCTTCGCTATAGGATCCATGATTCTCTGGAAACTGATCAAGATGACCGTTTAATGGACACATTTATTTATATATTCTCACCATACATTTTGTTGTTGTTTTTTTTTACATAAATTAACCTCACTAGGACTAATGCCTCTATTGAGGTTAACAACACAGACATCCTAAGTTTTACAAGTTACATTACATCCTAAGTTTTGAAAGTTATCTATCATGTCGTTTATAATTTCAGTGTAGTTACTTGACTTGTAATTTCCGAAAAAAAAAATTGTAACTTCAACAATCGAAATCCACGCAGGTTTTTCCACATTGTTCATGAACTTAAGAAGTCCGTATCATCTATTAATATTCTTATTTGTGGGCCATCGAAAATACCCGCTTTAACAAACAAATTTGTGGTTAACTTTTTTTTTAGTAACAGTCGTCGTAGTGATTTTTCTTTTTGTTCTTTCCATTGCATAGGCACTCCGAACCTCATACGACTTCTTTGACCACTGACCCACTGTTTTAAGTGTTCATAGCACATTTTATAATCGATCTGGGTTATCCACGGCTTGAGTTCATCCAAAATTTTCAACTTAAAATAGGAAAAATATGCACTTTTTATAAATTCTGTTATGGATTTCCTGAATGTTTTGACTGTATATTCACTACAAATATAACAAAACACATTTGGATCATTGAGACAACTTCTACTCAATGAAGACATTATATGAAAATAAATTTATTTATATAAATGTGCTGATAAGATAGCAAAACGCACACATGAAAGTATTAATTGCAGCCAATACTCAAAACAGAGGGTAGATCGAAAACTACACGTAAGAAAAAATAATAATAAATATTTTTAGTGTTGCCAATGCACACCGAAATACAAAATCATCAACGGCATTTCGGCAGAAAATTAATAGTAAATTTTAGCAAAAGTAAACTTAAGCAAAAATAAAAAGTAAAAAGTAAACTTAAGCAAAAATTGAAAACAAATATTGAATTACTCATTAAGAAATATGTCGAAATATGTAATTAAAAATATTTTGAAATAAGTATTTAATAAAACACAACTTATTTGAAATAAAAAAAAATATCTGGTGACATCTGAATTAAGTAGCATTGCGATTTTATTTTCCTCCCTTCTCCATGGCTCCTTCAAGACCCTCCAATCGGTATACTTACAGGTGAAAGGCCCCGAGGCAAATTATTTCCCTCAGCACCCTCCCGCGTGGAGTTAAACTAAAAAATGATAATGTATAATGGAAATGGTCCTAACATTAAACGGTGTTATACTATATATGAGAAAAAAATTAAGTTAGCTTATTTGATTGTTAGTCCGGCCCTGACGCCTGTCCGGTGGGAGAGAGGCGGTTGCTGGCAGGGATGAGTCTGGTAGGCAGCAAGTGCGAGAGGGACGGCAGACGGGTCAGGGGTCACTCGGAACAAAATATTGGCACCGCCCTTCCTGATTGCCGTTCGGGCTGAGCGGGCTCGCTGGCACGTCAGATCTAGTCACCGATTCTTTTCAAAATAATATTATTATTATTATTGTCGAATACTTTTTCTTAAAAACAAACCTTTCTAGATTACAAATAATCTGTCAATGTAAACATTGCTTTAAGTTAGAATTTTCCCTATTCCATCATTAAAAACGAAAAATGTTACTTATTAATGGTTCTGTGAACAGTAGTAGCACAAAACCAGTATGGGTAATTCCGTCCCAGTATCATTAATTGTATAACAAACACGTCTGCCATAGTAGGTCACCCCAATTGGTTCGCTACGTTTGGCGACTTAGCAGGGGTGCCCAGGTTCATGGGCTGAGGTTAATCTGGGTTTTGCAGCGGATGTGTCTGCCCTCCAGCTGCGTGGCAGGCCGGATCAGAGAAACTTGAGGGAGAACTTTTTACCTCCTCATCAGGACTTTCTCGGAACATCGCCTTACACTGCATTGGGAGGAATGGATTCGTTCGTCCGTCACTCCTGGACACACCGATTCCCAAATTCCTACCCACCGTCCATACCTTTTTCCTTCCCAGATCTTCCTCTCGTTCCTTTCCTAAAAATAATAATTTCCACGCAACATCCCCAAAAATGACATGGGCCCTAAAAGGAATTATTTTTTGCAGGGCCTCCAGTATGAATGAATTTAGGTACGTCTCTTAACACCCTGTATAATGTTGTAAATGATTTTCGAAATATTACATACAAGTCACAGGACAGGAGGAACGTTCTCTTTTGTTTTTTTCTAGTTACGTAAAGAAAAATCTATTCAATGAAAAATACACTTAGTAATACATTACTTTCATTAAATCAATACATGACAGTCAGGTATGTATGTACAAGCCCTGTCGAAGCTTGAGATAAACGAAACATGGTTGATGTCATGTATTGACACAATAAAAGTGGTGTATTAAGAAAACGGCTGCGCGACCTTTTTCATTCAAAACTTAATTTTGGATTTACGGCGAAAATACCCTGCCAAATTGATTAATTATTTTTTTAATCAAAAAGTTTAGCAAATATCTAAGGAAATTATCGATTTTGTTCAGGACGTTATAAATTATTATTGTATATTATGGTTGATAATTGATAATTTTTGAATAAATTATATTTTTGTTAAACAAGCTGATAATTACTGAAATCGTAAAGTTGAGTTGCGCCGTGAATTGAGTTGCCAACCATTTTTCGATTTCTACATGAGCCAAGAAACCAAATTTGTGTTCGTCGTTTATAATTTTTACTTTCTGTTTCATATTTCATCATATTAGCGTAGTACCTAAACAGAGCAAAATTATTTTATTTAAATGATTATCATTAACTCACCAATAATTGCCAAAGTTGGTTCTAAAATCATGATATATTGAATTATTTAATTACAGATTTTTTTTTAATAATTCAAATGAAATTTTGATGTATAAGTTCTGTTGGGTATTTTGGGCTCAAATCCAAATTTAAGCTTTGTAAGAAAAGGGCCGTGCAGCCGTTCTCCTTAAGTGCAAAGTGAGTTTTTCATTTGATTTTATGAAATGTCACACCCTTAAGTAGTTGCCTCCTTCGATAAAAAGCAAAGAAAATCTAAAAACATCTACAAATTTAATGATGGTAATGATACATTTTAAAAGTAAATACGTTTATTAAAACATTCGTAGCAAAAAATATTTATTAAATTCACTCATTCATCTTCCATTTCTAAAGACCGGTTTCAAAAAGTTTCGCTTCTTACCGCGCATTCAAGTATTCTAGTAAGAAAGAATTGCGGGAAAAGCGTTAGTATTATTCCTCAAAGGAAATGCACTTTCTCAGCTTTAAAAAAATAATAATCAATAATATTGCCTTTCTCGTTGTTCACTGCTAATTGGATTATGTGTTTTAATTGGATTAACAATAAATGTAAACAAAATACGACGGTCTCCTTGGTCGAGAGGTAAGACTTTCGACTAGCAATCCAAACATCGCGCGTTCAAATCCCGGCGTGTGCAAGGAAGTATTATTTGACTGAATTATGTTATTTCACAATTTAATAATTTAAATATATATAATAAGTTAGTAAAAAGAGTGGAAGATACTTTCATTATCGCCCTGATTCAGAATTGAAAGTTTACTCGAAATAGCTTTAGACGTCTCTGGTGACCAGGTCTGAATCGCCAGGTGATTCCCCACCTTTCTCTTCCCCATCTCCTTCCCTTCCCCACTATCTTCAGCCTCCCAACATACCCCGATCGGGGATGCCATAGTGCGTCACTAGCTCCAAAAGACTGGGAGAAGTTTCAATTTGGCAGGCGGGTATGGGTACCGGCACCCCGGGAACCATTTATTGGATAACTAACGCCTCTGCCATAGGTCACCCCAAGTGGTTTGCAACGTTTGGTAACTTATCACGGGAGCACAGGTTCATAGGGTGACGTTTGTCCGATGCGTCTGCCCAACAGCTTCACGGCAGGCCGGACCGGGAGAGAATGCGAATGCTCGGAACATCGCCTTGCACCGCAGTGGCAAGGATGGATTCATTCGTCCATCACTCCTGGACACACTGACCCAAGATTCCTACCAACCCTTAATACCCTTTTCAATACTAGAACCTCCTCTCCTTCCTTTCCTAAAAAAGACCCCCTCCACACAGCATCCCCAAAGATGAAAGGAAATAATTCCCCTTAGGGTCTCCAGTGTAGAGCTAATGTAAAAAAAAAGTTGAGACTCTTGGAATCCCCCATATTATGATATTATAAAGTCACACTCAAAGTGGTTGACGAAACAATGAATTCTACCGTTACTTCAGTCAGTAAAGATTAATGAATGATTGATTTCCGTGTATGAAACAACGAGCATCGGAACGTCCCTCGTGACGGTTACCCCCCCTTGTTATGGTGCCAACCTTATGGACCCGCGGAGATCAGCGCCTCGCAGCACACACACACGCACCCCACAAACTACACTGAACACTGGACAGTAGACCACTTGAGATACCATACTCCCAGACAAGATACACGGGTTCGATTCCGACTCAATAACACCTTTTAAGATTTAAGGCAAAGATTAATGCTAAATCACTATTTTCGATTATTTTTTAACTATGAATCGGTTAAAAATTGAGATAAAATGAAGCTTTTCCTATCGTTTTCATTAAACAGAATTAAAATAAAATCTTTATATGTAAAAATTAATGTTTCCATTTTTTTTTTCATTTTAAAGTCTTTTATTATTTAGAATGTAATTTTTAAATTTATTATTTGCTTAAAATGCAGGAAGAATATTGTTTGCTATGGAAATTAAAATTTACAATTCCATAACAAAGATTTTACCAAATGAAATTCTTCCTGCATTTTATGCACATAATAAACTTGAAAATTACATTCTAAATAATAAGGATAGAGATTTAAAAAAAATCTGGAATTTATAAATCTAAGTTTAATTGTGGTTGTGGATTTTTTTATGTAGGTAAAACTTCGAGAAACTTTGAAATCAGGATTAAGGAATAAATGGGGTTATTTAAACAATTTAGTTTCTTGGAGTTTGCCAATCATTATTTGTTGATGAAGAATCATACGTTTGACTTTAATAGTGGAATTAACTTTGTAATTTTAAGGGTATTCATTTAGACAAATTGGAAAAACTAGAAATTGGAAAGAGCGTAAATATGTATTTAAATATTATAAATAACCAAATATAGTTTTAAATGACCCATTATTAAATTTGTTCTCTTTATAAATTTTGCACTATTACCCACCCCCTTCCTCCTCCTCTTTCCCACCTTTCCATTGACACCTTTAAGTCTGTCTTTTCTGTAATTGGTTTTTAGTAAACCCTGAGCATTGCTCACGAAACATTTTGTTTTTAATAAACAATAAACGTGGTTAAAACTAAGTCATCTATTAATTTTGAAAAAAAACTGTTATGAAATTAAAAAATATTATTTAAACAAATCTTTATTGGACAGACGATCAGAAATGTATATTTGGAATGAAAATCGTCAATTTCAAATGTAGAATTATTAATCAATAAAAACAAGATCTGATTATTGGTACTTTCTTTACCTGCCCGTTTTATATTTTAGCTTGTCTGAAAATCAGTTCCAATTTTTAAAATAACAATTAAATTAAAAATAAATTTGAGCTAATTGAATGTGAAAATTTCACGCGGGACAACGCACATAATCACAGACAAATCAGTATTTGTTTTTTTTTAGAAAGTCAAACATTCTCGGGTTATGAATAATCTAACAATATTTGAAAATCTCCCATACATTTTCCGCTTGTGTCTTGATGGAGGAATTTGACAGTCGAGGAATTGAACTCAAGACGCCTGGGTGGGACCCAAACGCTCAAACTCAGCCATTGACCAGTGCTTGACAGGCTTGGACCTCTCTAAAACTTTTTTGAAAAAAAACTCGTCGACCCGCTTTGCGTGACGTACCTCGAAGTAAAACACTGCCACTGCCGATTCCCAATGGAACATGGACTCCAAGCTACGTCTAGAATTTTTAGCCAATCACCGCTCTACCCCTCGATGAGCTAACCTTATTAAACGCATTTTCTACGAACCTCGGGATACAACGTAATAACTAATAACGTTCGAAGCCGACTTTGAATAAAGAATGGGATATTTCCCACTCCTACGCCTAAAGTAGGTACCTACCCAAGCAAGCATGGAATAACATAGAAGATTTTTTCTTCCAAGTAAGCAGGTAAGTACCGAATCGATACTTGCAAGCGGCATGGCTATATGAAGTGGGTAGGTACTGCCGATGTATTCCGTGTTTATCCCTATAATCTAATATCTTATTGGAGTATCGAGGGGTATAGAGAGGACGGCGGTTAGGCAGGCGGTTCCCACGACTGGCCCTATCATTTCGGCCACAACAAAATAAAAATTCTTAGGAATTTTTGACGGACTCGTGCATAAAGTCGTTCCCGAAATGCATGCGATTATTAAATTTACTGCAATTATTGCTGGAGATGAACGGCACGGATCAGCCATTAACCCGGATTCGCCTCCGTGTGAAGAAAACGCACTCGTTTCTATGAGATTTTCAGATTTTGGAAGTAATTACCTACGGGCAGGTCACATAATGAGGAGTTACATGAATATTATACAAAAATACTTTATTTTAAAGTACCTACCCGACTTGTTCAGGATGAAGAATGTCCTGCTGATAGGCAACCTCCTGTAGGATAGGGTACAGGAAAAAGAAGATGGTGGTAGATCACAATATCACATCATGATGAGCAAGGTCGACTACAGTATCTACCTGATGACAGTTTGAAAATGGCCGCGATTATCGTTGATACTCGATTTTTTACATTAGCTTCACAAAGGAGGACCTGCGGAAAATAATTCCCCTCAGCGCCTATTTGTCATCTTTTGGGATGCTGTGTGGAGGATCTTTTAGGAAAGGAAGGAGAGGAAGTTCTGGAAAGGAAAAAGGTTTGAGGGGTGGGTAGGAAGTTGAAGGTCGATGTATCCAGGAGTGACGGACATATGGATTTTTCCTTCCCACTGCTGTGCAACGCGATGTTCCGTGAGAGTTCTGCTGGAGCGGTCAAAGGGTCCCCCTCAACCATTCTCTTCCGATCCGGCCTGCCACGCAGTTGGTGGGCAGGTACATCCGCCACCAAGATCAAAGACAAATCTCACCCCATGAACCCATTTAAGTCACCGTCTATGATTAGACTATTTTAAATAGTGAAGTTTACTTAGCAACAGCACTGACTTCGTAATTTGGAGGTAACCAACCTACCTGTACTACAAGGAGCGACACGATTACCTAAGTGATAAACAAGGTAGAGTGTTGCAAGACATAGCTGATGACGCTGTGTTTCAATATATTGAAAACCAATGTGATTTAATCCACTAAGTTGCATTTATGCGTCCTGCGGGATGATGATTGTCTTGATGATAGCCAACCTCTGATAGGAGAGAGCACTAAAGTAATAAAAAGAAATGAGTAGAACTACATAAGAACACCACTAAAGAACAAGGTAGAAGCAGTGTCATCCAAATTACGTAACAGCGGACTTTCCACAAAAATAAATAATTTAATAGATCCTTCTAATAGATCACCAATACGTAAATAAACTAAAAACAAAATAAATATCTGATAATCAAACACGGCTAAAGACATTTCAAGCAACGCTTCCATTCTGAATGGTGTTCTTTCACCAGGGCATAGAGAGGTATCTTAACGTGTCGCAATTATATTATTTTTAATGATTTAATTGTGAAACAAAACGAATTAATTAAATAAAATTGAAGAATAAGTTTTATCGAAGGAAGCAAAAACTTTGTGGTGTGACATTATATATTAAATGAAGAAACACACTTTGTAAAACACCACTTTATTAGAATTAATAATTATTTGACAGCCAACCAGGTTTCGCTTAGCTCAAGCTTCATCAGGGCTATTATATTAACTGCAGCATATTAACTGCATTAAAAGCAGTTAATATAATAGCCCTGATGAAGCTTGAGCTAAGCGAAACCTGGTTGGCTGTCAAATAATTATTAATTCTAATAAAGTGGTGTTTTACAAAGTGTGTTTCTTCATTTAATATGAAGAATAAGTGTTGAAAATAAGCACATGGCATTTAAACCATTCATTTGTATTAAATGAGATGTTAATTTTTTTTTTTCCACTAGGGCACCTCACTAGGGCGCCCTGTTTGTACAGACGGAAAGAAAGGGGAATTGTGTCGCCACCAGTTGGGCAGCGTTGAGAGTCGGGCTGAGGTAGGGGCTGTAGGAAGGGATTTGTTAATACGGGTCTTGCAGAGACCCGGAAGGAGCTCGTTTCATATACCAGCCGACTTACACAAAGCGAGTCAAAGAAATGACCCGTTCTCATGAAGTCTATTTCTGGGAAGGGGTGTTCCTATCGTGTCCGTTCAGACACGTGCACCGGTGCACCGGAGATTAATGCTGCTAACTCCATATAGCAGGCTCCATTAAAATACCCGTAGAACAGACTCAGGATTTATATATCCTATATTGCGTCTGTGCATTAAAGATGGCAACCGATCCGTTAACAACGGATTGTCAATCAGACGGACCGCCCAGCTTTGCACAGAATCAAGTGATCACTGTTGAAGAATATGCTAGCCCTATAAAAGACGCCCAGTTTTTTCGAATCCAGATTAAAATTGCATACAATTGAACATAGCACAAGAATCCGCAGAATCAGCAGAAGTTCTAAACTGTTTAGAGCCAAAAAGCGTGGAGAGGGAAAGCAATGAATAAAATCAATAAAAGGAAGATTGGGAACCTTGTCATTGACCTTCATGTCAAGTGTACAAATATAACTTACATTAAATCAGATATAAACATTAAACAGAAGACCACACGGAACCGCAACGTGTCACAGAGTTTCGTGGAGTTCAGAGATGCCAACGTAACCGCATAGATTATTATGTAGATCTTGAAGAAAGACGTGAGATGTTTGATGTTGCAACGGAAGATGAATGCGACCACCAGAGAGCACGATCGTGCTCCATTGAGCTGAGACCTGTGACATGAGTGTAATTTGTGCCAGCACGTATTATCTACATACCTAATTCCTGTCTATATCGTCTAAATGTCGCTGGTAGCGTGATGCATGATGATGGATGGTGTTTGTGGTTTGAACCTTTGTAATGCTTATGGTCCGTAAATGTGACGATTTAAAACATGACAGATAGGTTCTCCAGGGCTTTCTGATGTTAAATTAGGGTTCGAAAATTACATTTTATGAATTTAAAATTGTTAGGAACAAATCTGCCAAGTTTCAGATCGCATAAATCCACATTTTGCGCTGAGATCACTAGATCAATGGCTGATCTATTTTCTATTCAAATATTGAAGAATGTTCATTGAGATATTATCTATTTGCGTTTACAGACACTCAACACAATTTTAAAATTTAATGAAAACAAATAACTTTGTAAACACCACTATATTATTAATATTATCTACATGTTTCGAAAACTATGTTTTCTTAAAGATTTAATTTTTCTTTACGTAGGGAAGACTTCTTGATATTTTAGAGTTAAGGAACATCTAAGATGTTTAAATAATAACAACTAGCTGACCCGACGAACTTCGTACCGCCTCAGAATCGATAACTGTTGAATTAAATTCAGTTTTTTTATTAAGTTATAAATTACACAATAAAACAATTATCGATGCGCAACTGTCCGTGTTTTGTTTTTATCAGTATCAGAGATGGTGTTGTATACCGATTTATATTTTTTATGATTTTCTTACTTTTCCACTTACTTACGGGAATTTGGGAGGCGGGTACGGGTGCCACCGCACGGAAACCATTTATTGGATAACCAACACCTCTGCAATAGGTCACCCCAAGTGGTTCGCTACGTTTAGTGACTTAGCAGGGTTGTCCGGGTTCATGGGGTAACGTTTGTCCGGGTCTTGGCGGCGGATGCGTCTGCCCACCTGCTAGGTGGCGGGCCGGATCGAGAGAGACTGGTTGAGGGAGGATTTTTGACCTTTCCAGCCGGACTCTCTTGACCCATTGCCTTGCACCGCAGTTGGAGCGATGGATTGGATGGATTCATACGTCCGTCACTCCCAGACACACTGACCTCCAGATTCCTACCCACCCCTCAAATCATTTTCCTTAGGGCCTCCTGTGCGTTAAACTACATTTCATTTCAGAGATTTATTATAATTATTGTATTTTTCCTTTGGAAGGGTGCAGACATACGTTCACCGTTTGTCTCATTTTCGGCTATTGATATTTAGTGTGTAAGAAAGAGGGGCAGCATCACATGATTAAGAACAAATGCAAAACAATTAGCGCATTGACACTTGACGTTTTTGAATTTTTTGAATTCACGCACAGTTCAAAATTATAGGTACTAATCACAAAATGCCTGCAGCTCTTTCAAAGTATGAGAATTCGTTCCATACAAAATATATGCGGAAAAGAATTTTCTTAATAACTATTTTTTTCGTTAATTATTGTGATGTTTTAATAGTTATTATGTTATCCGGGGCGGAGACAAATCCAACAAACTAAAGATAATCAAAATCGGTTCAGCCGTTCTCGAGTTATGAATAGTGTAACTAACCCGACTTTGTTTTATTTTTATTTATTTATTTTATTTATTTAGTAAAAGATTATACATTTATATACATTAGTTAAGAAATTTTTTGACTTTTTCGTTGTTAGTTTTTGGGGTGTTATGCCGTGTTGCGCTACCTCCTTCTACACTAACAATTACACATCGTCGGATCTACCGGATCTGCCCTGATGATGGACATTGCAACGCTGTCCGAAACGTCGGCTATAGAAGGAGGTAGCGCAACACGGCATAACACCCCAAAAACTAACAATGAAAATGCTTGTGGCCGTGAAAACCTAAAAACTTATCTAATTTTTTGACTGCCTAACTAGGAGGATTCCCGTTTTAGGACAGTCAAATTAGGATGAGTATTAACATATTAGGATGAGTATTATATATTAAGATTATTCATAATTTGCCAACCACATTTTAGACCCAATAAGTCATTCTTTTGATATTAATAAAGCTTTAAAAAATTTACATACTAACACAACGGGTACACAATTAGATCATTTAGAAATTAGGAAAACTGTTAATAGTCAATTAAATATTATAAATAACCATGTTTGAAACATAGTCAGTCTTTTTTACAATCAATATATTTAACTGGACTTAACGACAGTTCCAAAGGATTCTCAGTGTTGATCTGGAGCAGGGGAAATGGTCACTGAAGGTGCCCACGTGTAGATCGAATATGATCGGGTTTCTTCTCCGTTTGGATGTTGTCTCTCTCATGTAGTAATAACTTATTGACCTCTGTTGAGACATATTAAAACTACATATAGCCTACACACAACCTATACTAACGACTTCTGTTAAGAGATACCGAAACTAAATACATATTCACATACACTACAGTTAACCTCAGGCCCAAGAGATCTCATTTATATTGCTGCTGGCCACAAAGAAGAATGAAAAAAATAAAAGATATATGTAGGTACCTATAATATGATACCTTACACACAATTACACACAATTTTTTAGTCCACTTTGTTTCAATACATTGCTCTATCAAACACAGAAAATATCATCTACATATCTGTTCCAAATAAGAATATTATTTAAAAGTGATGACTTGCGATTAAAAATAAACCCCCTTATTACCCCTTCCTATTTGTTTATCTCCCACTGCACCAGGTAAATATTTATGTATATCTGTCAGTATTTTATATCTTGTATTAGTTTTAATATTCTCCCGAAGAAGGTAGAAGGAAGGCCACACTTCCTAATCCGGGCAATGCATAAAATAAAGTGACCACAAAGTAAATGCTTTTTGAGGATATTTTGATAAAATGTTTGTTATAAATGGTTCCAAGACAACTCAACAAAGTGGCATTTCAACACCACTTTGAAAAGTCATCAAAAGTTTTTTTTTATAGTCCATACTAACCTAATGTAACGTATTGAACCATTTTTTACCATCACTTTTGATGAAGTTGCACATTGTTGAATTGTCCGGTCACCGTTAGGGACAGGGGCAGAAAATTTATTAGTTAACTTGGATATTTTACCAAATAAAATACATAATAAAAGAAATACAATCTATGTTGAGTAATACATAAATAAAACTTGTGTTAAAAAATAACAAAGCATTAGCCGTAACCTTTAAAACTCATTTAACCATTAAAACAAAGGATATACGACACGTTTTCACAGTTAGTCATAGGATGTTGTTTTTGTTTTTTTTAAGTGCTTTTTAATTAACACACCTTCGATGTTGTAAATTAATAAAAAAATAAAACAAAGCTTAAGTATGTAGGCTTCTAAAAACGCCGACACGCCTACCTATATTATTGAGAATGTCCGATTCGGTGAAGTTCTCTAAAGCTCTTTCCATGAATCGATGCGATCTATGCATTATTTCATAACATAATAACGTGTTTTATGAATATCGTCATGTACCACGTATTTCACGCGGTATGTAATTAAGCGTTAACCTCTTACGTTTAGATCAAAAACGTGGCCGCCCGGGTTAAAAATGTGTGAGACAATGTTAATTACCACTTCTCCGCCAAAACCACGATCTTCTCGACTCAAACTCTTATTTCCTCACAGCCAGGGCCGGATTGAGGTATGTGGAAGCAGTCAAATGTATATTCGGGCCCTACTCCCAAAACCTCTAAAATATTTCACCGGCCAATTCAAGATTTTTATGCTTCCTAGCTTCAGAACTAACTTACCAATATTTATGCCACCGGTAAAACATGCTAGCTGAGTTAACGTCATAGAGGGAAATATGAATTTATTTTCGACTACTTTTATTTTACATGAGCTCTAACCAGCAGGCTCTGGGGAAAATAAATTCCCTAGGGGCCTATTTCATCTTTGGGGATGCTGCGTGGAGGGTTTTTTAAGGAAAGGAAGGAGAGGAGAGTTCTGGGAAGGAAAAAAGGTTTGAAGGGTGTGTAGGAATCTGGGGTTTAATGTGTCCTGGTCATCGGCCGCCAAAACCTAGACAAACCTCACCTCACGAACCCTGCTAAATCATCAAACGTATCGAACCACTTGGGGTGACCTATGGCAGAGGTGTTGGTTTGCTTAACTTTTGCACACCACTGTATACGTCAGAACCTTGGATAGATTACAGTACATCCAAATCCAATAAGCTAAAAGTCAGCGCCTACCCAGATACATTCCGATATATTTCGCCACCGCATGGCACAGATTATGCCAATCGAATATTACAATCATCGCTGTCACGATTGCCTGGATGGAATCCACCCTGATGCTGATGACCCTCTGGAGACGGTCAGATATCCTCCATGAATGGCTGCTTGCATACATTTTTGTGTTTAACATTTTTCACTTTTTTCGCATTATTTTTTTCTGTTATCTTTTTTATTTTACGAATCTATGAATTGTTACTTCGTCTAATTTATTTTCTTATTCTAATTTTTTTTTATTGTTATTTCAAATATGGAACATATTGCATTGCACTACCCCTGCATACATTCTGGATAGGGAATCCAAATCTCGCGAGATTGGGGCTCAAGCGAGATCTCGCGAGTTTATGAATAACAATACTGCGAGATCTCGCCAATTTCGAGATTGGCAGTTTTATGTGTTTTTTTGCAAATAATCAAAATATTTGAATAAATTAGGAAAAAATAATAAAAATTTTAAGTATTAGGTATAAGATAAACATTTATTTTCACGAATTTTTCAATAGACTCTTATGCATCAAACATTGTTTGACTTAGTTGTCTATAATTTTTTAATAAACTTCTAAGTAGTAAACTTTGACGTACGTATCTATCAAATAACAAATGAAAGAAACAACTAGTCTTCTCTCCTAATATCAAACAAAAATCTTTTAATGAGTCTAGTTTTTGCACTGTTAATTCGTGGTGGAATTCCATTGTAATAGAATTGAAATTAAAAAACTTTTTCACTTTGTTCCACTTATTTATTATTACCAGGACCGGTTTCATCCTACTACGGACATTTTCTGATGATTCTTTTATAACAAACAAAACAACGAGAAGTCAAAAAAAATGAAACCTATTATCTAAGTTTAGTTGACTATTAAACTGAGATATTATTATCACTTAAATTAAACTATATCTACTCAGTAGATCCATTAGATATTACAGATTAATTAACAAAATATACCAATTAGTCAAACTATTAGAAATTACAGATTGCAACTCCGTCCGTGTCAGTCCGCGCTTCGAATAAGACGTTTTTATGCTCAAGTGCAATCTCGTTAAACCCGCGAGATCTCGCCCTTTTTTTGTCCGAGATCAATCTCGCTAAAAAGGCCGAGATCTCGCAAGATCGAGATCTCGCGAGAACGAGATTGCATTCCCTAATTCTGGATTGAACTATTATTATTATTATTATTAACTACGTTGAATTTATACCTAACTTGCAGTTCAACCCCCGAACTTATAAACGTGGTGTAAATATTACCCGTTTAAAACTTGACTTTACGATAGCGTAGATATGGGTAAACCGCTCTTAAACCTGGCTAAGGCCGGCTTTATCTGTACTAACCGATGAACGGCACGGAGCGTAAGAATCTAACACCTTACTACTCTGCATTATGGTTAATCCGGCACTGTTCACAACATAAATATTTAATGCGCACGCATATAGCAAAGGTTACCTATAAATCATGAGCGTTAAAAGATATATGATACGATTAAATATAATATACACAAGTCGGCCGCAGCGCTGAGGCGGCAAAAGGATCTTTCACGCAATGAAAACGTTTATTACTTCGGTTATCTACTATCTACAAGAATTCCTACAAAACAAAAGACCTTGCAAGAACACGGTGATTCTTTTCGGATAATAGCTTTTATTATGTAAGATGTTTTATAACAACTCTGGGGTATCAGTACTACATGATTTAAAAATATATTATTGTTCGACAGAAATCATAGCACATTTTTCTTATTTTAAGATAAAACCCTGGCGGCGCAGCGCGGCGTTTTGTCCATACAAAGGTATTCCCTGATTTCCTCTCTAGATTTTAACACTAGGGCGAATGTTTTTAATATAATGTAGATATATACCACTACTATATCGGTACTTTTTGATTTTTTGATGAGTTACTTCTTATAGGAGTTAGGACCCTCCAAAAATCGTTAAATTGTCTGGTTTGATCGCGACCGAGAGTCGGATATTGTTCCGTTCCTTCTCACCCTTTTAAAATTCACATCCTTGACTCCCCAGATTGTACGTTTTGTGGTCTAGATGTGGGAACTTTAGATCACGTATTTTTTGGTTGTCGCTCTCTAAATAAATATCCTCTCTTCTATCAAGCGTTATCTAAAATTGCCCCCCCTCCATTCAACATTTCATCTCTTCTAAGACTGAACTCGACTCCAATCTTCCATGTAATTCTAAAATTATTTAATTTAAATCAAATTAATATATAAATTCACCTTTCCTTTCTCTGTAATTTTAAATGATGGCCTAGAACATCCTTAAAGGGTGAAAGCCAGAAATAATTGAAAAAAAGCATACATAGAAATGTTCACTATGGAGTAAAATATAATTTCTAAGACCGTGAATATTATCATGTAATTTCTCCAGCCTGGTCATCTCGACCCATAGCTCCCCTTGCACCGCAGTGGGAGGTATGGATTCATACGTCCGTCTCTCCTGGACACACTGACCCCCAGCTTCCTCCTCACAGTCACCTCATACCGTTTTTTTCCCAGAATGTCCACGCCTCACTTTCCTTACGAAGACCCTCTACACAGCAAAACCAACTTAAAAACCAATTTGCTAAAACCACCTTTCGACAAAGAGATTTTAAATGTATGGCTTGCTAACTATGCAATACACTACCAGCCGGGATTCGACAAATAGAAACAATGACCAAATTCACACATGAAATAAAGAATTAAATTGCTAAAATAGGTTGTTCCTTTTTAGCACAGCTTCCCAAAATTATTTCTTCCACCACCCACAGATTTAAAAAAAAATCTAGTGCTCCCCATATTTTTTAACTTACATTGTCATTTGTTGAGTATCTTAAAAACAGTTATTGCAAATATAATTTCTAAACCTAACCCAGCCTAACCTAACCTAACCCAGCCTAACCTAATAACCTAACCTAACCTAACCTAACCTAACCTAACCTAATAACCTAACCTAACCTAATAACCTAACCTAACCTAATAACCTAACCTAACCTTAAACCTATGCTTACAAATGCTGGGATTTATAACTAGGCTAAGTAGAAATTTTAACAATATAAAGTGTATTAAACTGTTATATTTTGCATATGTTAGAAGTCAACTTGAGTACAATTCTCCGGTTTGGAACCCATATTATAATATACATGTACAAGCTGTTGAAAGAATACAAAACAAATTCTTGCGTTTTATAAATTTTAAAATGGGTATTCCAGCAATTATGTTGAACTACAACACTATTTTAAATGTTATGAATATGCTCAAATTGTCAGACAGAAGAATTTTCACTGACTTGGTATTTCTGTATAAAATTTTAAATGATTTAGTTGATAGTCCGGTATTGCTTGAATTAATAAGCTTCCGGATTCCACTGCATAATAATAGAAGTCAGGTTTTATTTCAGTGCAGAAATTCTGGAACTAACTACCATATGTATTCCTCTTTACCCAGAATACTAATGGAGGGAAATAATTATACCAAGTCAGTGGACATCTTCAACTTATCTTTAAACAAATTCAAAATACTGTTACTGAGGCAGTTCAGTTATCACAATATAATTTAAATGTCGTATGTAAAAGCCCCGAAAAAGGGCGTAAATAAAAAAATAAATAACCTAAAACATGCATATTGTATGGATAGGATAGACAGGATGTTAGCCATGTCGTATTTCTGAGACCAAAGAATGTTTCAATGAGAGGAAATAAAAATCATATTAGAAGTAGGTACTTTTATTATCATTAAAAGAAGGCTTTGAATAACTCATTGTAATTCGCGTCATCGAACTTGACAGACCAAAACGCCGTTCGTTAACAAAATAAAAATAGAAGTGTTCGTCTTTTGCTGTGAGACACATAAAAGGTGTTGATATTGATACAAACATAATAAGTAAATCACAGGAAAACTGGGCATCTAACTAGATTACTTACCTGCCACAATTACAATCATCAATTAATTCATTAATACTGACGGTCCAGAAACAGAAAAAAAACATGTAGATCCCTACAATAACTATGTGGAATCATGATTTACATCCTTGGGAGATTTCCTCTTTCCCATGATTACGATTAATTCTCGTACCTACTTTAGAAAAACGTTTTCGGCCATTACCTGAGCCCGACAAGGTTCTACCCGAGAAAAACGGAGAATCGTTATTTCCGAAACACACGAAAAGGCATTGGCGTAATTATATTAAAGAATTGCATCCAATGAATTCTGGGGTCATACACGAGTGGCCCTTTGGCTGGAATTACGAAAGCATTCAACTGTGGAAGCACAAAATAACTTTTTATTTGTTTGTAGTAGAAATGTGATCAGTACCTCCTGAAGATTTGTAATTTCACAAGCGTCGAAACGGTTTATAAAATAAATAATTGTTATGTTTATTTAAGTTATATCGTTGTGTTTGTTAATAATTTTAGGATAACACACATAATAGCAATAGCATGTACCTAGGATTTTAAATAGCGATTCTTGGGTAAAAAACCAACAACAACAAAAAATTCACTCGTTACCACTGATCCCACGTCGCGACGGGATCACGTGATACGCATGCTGTTTCGTATGTTACCGTGCTACTGGAACAAGACGGAGTGCCTATCAAGTGACCCACCACTAGGCTGTACCCGACTGTTCTGTTGCGACAAATATTTTATTGTTTTTGTTTAAAATATTTTATTGTTTTTAATCGAAAAAAAAAATCATCAGACAGCAAAATGACATCCATATTATTTTATTCCGAAAATGCTCAGGAATATGTATAAATATGACATATGACTACATAATATGAGACATATGTTGCAGAGCGTTATATCTGTCTGTCTGTATATTTTATGCCTTTGTATTGTAGTTACTTAAAAGTTATTTAAAATCCTTCGGGTTCGTGCTGTTATAAACGGCATATAAATTGATTGATATTAATATAGTTGCCGTATTTTTTTTTCGACAAAAAAGTATGTTGTATTCCCAGGCTGAAAGATACTCTCAGTATCGCCCTGGTGTAAGACTACCATTCACAACCTTCAGAATCACAACATACCCCGATTGGGGATGACATAGTCTCACTGGCTCCAGATGGGAGCAGTTGAGATTCTTGTGAGGTATTCATATAAAAAAATAAGAAGAGTAACTATCTGAAGTTACAAAGCATCGAAAGATTGTGTGACTTTTATAAGTGTGGGGCAGAGTTAGTTGAACATGTCAAATTGTGTGTAGTGAGTGTGATACCACCACCTCCTATATCTCCGATGAAAGAATTTTGTTTATAATTAGGACGGATTGTAAAAAATTGATGAATTTATCAAATATTTTAGGTTAATTTTCACGTTCTGTGGAGGTTCTATTCAAGTTCTGTTATTATATCTTTATAGGCCAGTTACTGTATGAAACCTAAATAATCACAGATCTTGAATAGAACTTACATAGAACGTGAAAATTAACTTCAAATATTTGAGGAATTCATCAATTTTTTTTAAATAACCCATCCTTAGTGTTGAATCGAGGAAGGCTAATTTATAACGTAGATTTCACACCATTTTCTAATTTGGATGTTCTATTTTACCTTCGCATTGTATTTATTTGTACATGTACCTTTGGCGTTCTTAATCATAATAATATTGTGTTGACATTGACAAGACATCTAAATTTTCCGGCTTGTGGTCAGATGTTAATTTACTGCTTGTGAAACAAGAACAAGAAGTCTACGTTTGATGCATTGTGAACATGAATTTTACACACAGTAATGGTTTTATAATCCGTGCCGTGGTTTCGTGATGAAACAAGGATCTCTCGGGAAAGGAATAAGAACTATTATAAGGTAAAGAAGGACTAGGTACAGAGAGCAGAGAGAAGTGGGGAAAATTTATTACAGTGCATGATTTGCTAATTAGTTAAATACGCTGCTAAAATGTGAGTCATTTTGCGGAAATTTGCTGGTGAACAAAATGTTGAAAAATGTAGTATTGTGCGCAGTATATTCATAATATCACTCAAACGATTAGATGACATTTGATCCCCCGACATACTTATTTTATTAGAGAAAATAGGTCTACCTGCTTATAACAAATATAAGTGTCCCGAAGTTGTGCAGAAAGTATAAAACAAATTTATGTCCATCAAGGATAAAACTACTTATCTATATATAAATTCGTTTAATAACCATAAAATTTGGGAGGCGGGTATAGGGTTAGGGTTGTCAAGGTTTTGGTGGCGGATGCGCTTGCCCACCTACTACGTGGCATGCCTTCTGAAGAGACTGGTTGAGGGAAACATTTTGACCTCTCCAGCAGGACTTTATCGGAACATCGCATTGTATTCCAGTGGGAGGGTTGGATTCATGCGTCCGTCCGTCGTCCTGAACACATTGACCCCCAGATTCCTACCCACCCCTCATTCCTTTTTTCCTTCCCAGAAATTCTTCTTCTTCATTGTCCTAAAAAGATACTGTGTGGAGATAACGTAAAAAAAGATAAATAAAAAAATAAAAACCAGTATCATTTCAGAAGGCGTCCTGGGTGGTAGATATTGTTGAAACACTTTTCACTGTGTTAAACAGATATTAAATAGTGGTCTTGTCTGCACTCGGCACTAGCTTCTTCCTCCAGAACAAAGTAACATCCTCATAAACCTTGCACATCATCTGATACCTACACACTCCACAACTCCACAGGAATCTGCCAATAAATAATATTATATAGTCGCTCCATTGCGCGTGTGGAAATATTTTATGTGCAATCAAAGATAGGCTGATTTATTGCACGGTTCTGGAAAAGCTTCAAATAATATAATAATTTTATATTTTTTGTTTTGTTTGCTCTGTTTTTTATACAAATCCACAGTTTTATTTCGGGATTGTTGAAATTTTGCAAACTTAACGGTCAAAATAAGAGAACGGTTACTTTTTTTTTCATAGGAAGCAATTACTTTGTGGTTAGACATTATATTATAAAAATAAAACACAAACACTTTGTATTTAACCACGAATTTATTATTGCATATATCGACCGGTTTCACTTCGACCAAGCTTCTTCAGGATATAAATAATAACTAAATGCTAAGACAGAGTTATGGCTAATATATAAGAGTGACAGAGGGAGAAAGAACAAAATTAGAGGGAGACAAAGTATTTGACATAGGTAAAGTGGATAATCAAGCAGTGGGAGGGAGACAACAATACAATAATCAATTACTGGGAGGGAAACATCAATACACATCATAATCACAAGTAAATGAACAAACAACAGTTAACTGTAATCTATGAGATATTAAAAAGTTTGTTGTATTTTACATTAACTAAAGGACAATATTCCGATATATGATAATATTAATAATGAATCACGCTACAACACATAAATAATATCATGGGTTAGGATGGATTGCGGGAAATAAGTTAAAAATAGGACTATAGGGTGTATTTTTTTGATTTGATAAGTTAATTTGATTATTGAGTAAGTATTCTGACATATTTGTATTTAAAGATTTCCTAATTTCTAAAGCTTCTAAGTTATCTAGTTTTATACCTATACTATTTTTATGTAAGATGCGAGTTCCTGAAATTTTATTAAATGTGTGATCTGTTGAGATCAAGTGGTTTGCGAGCTCAGAGAAACCTTTTCCATTTAAGCAGCGTAAATGTTCTTTTACTCTAATGTTGACATTACGTGCTGTTTTGCCAATATAGAACGCAGGACAATCACTGCAGCTAAGTTTATAAATACCGGAGAAGCTTAACTTATCTTCTTTGTCCTTAGTATTAATTAACAATTTGGCGAGGTTATTATTTGTGTAGAAAGCCGGTTTTATATCGAAAGGAAGGTTCTTAACACTTAGGTTAGAAAAGTTATTTATAAATAAAATCCTACGCCAATGGTAATTTAGTGTATCGTTATTGTTATCCGGGGTGCTTTTATACAGGAATTTATTTGTAGTTATTTGTTTTAGTTTTTTATTAAGTATTTTATTAACTAAATCCGGATCATAGCCATTGTTTATCGCTATTTGCTGAATAAGAGATAATTCTTTTGAAAAATTACTGTCAGTCAATGGCACAGAAACTAATCTGTGAACCATTGAATGAAAAGCCGAGTGTTTGTGGGAGATTGGATGATTGGATGTGTTGTGGATGGTTATGTCTGTGTATGTTGGTTTGCGGTATATGTTGAAATCAAGTCTATTATTTAACAAAGTGATTGTAAGGTCCAGAAAATTTAAAGAAGCATTAAAACCTATTTCTAAGGTGAATTGTATTTGAGTGTGAAATGAATTTAAAAGCTGGAGGAAGGAATTTAATTGTCGATCCGTACCTGACCAAATGCAAAGCACATCGTCTACGTACCTTTTCCATACTAGCACGTTTTTGAGGAGAGGGGATTTGCAAGAAAAAATGTTATTTTCTAGGTTATCCATAAATATATCAGCTACCAACGGTGACGTTGGAGACCCCATCGGCAATCCCATAGTTTGTTCATAGATGATGTTGTTGAATTTAAAATAATTTTGGTTTAAGCAGACATTAAACAGACCGGTCAGTGGTTGAGTGGGCATAGCGCTTGGGTCCCACCCGGGCGTCGCATGTTCGATTCCTCGGCTGGCTAAGTCCTCCATCACAACACAAGCAACATTTTCGGCTTTCTGTGGTGGTAGTAGGAGATTTTCAAACATTGTTGGGTTATTCGTAATCCGGGAATGTTTGTCTTTCTTTTTAAATTAAAGAAATAAAGAAAGAAAAGATCATTAGAAAAATCTTTTGGCAATTTAGAATTATTTAGTAAATTACTAATAAGAGATTTGCTTTCATTTACTGGGATGTTCGGGAACAAGTTGATAACATCAAATGATATTAGTTTACTGTTAGTAGGAATAACCAGGTCTTTCAACTCATTGATTAGGTCTAATGAGTTTCTAATCGTGTGTTTGGGGGAAAACACTTTGGAATTATTAAAGACATTAGTGACAAAGGAAGCTAATTTAAAATTTGGTGACTCACAACATGCAACAACGGGTCTAATGGGGGAACTACGTTTATGGATTTTTAGAACTCCATATAGCTTGGGGATTTTTGGGTTTTTTGTCAAAAATTTTACTTTATTATATGAGTCATCTATAAAAATTGGAGTTTTACATGAATTTAAGGCATTTTTTACATTATTTAGATATTTATTTGTTGGGTCTTGTGATAAGATCTTAAAATTATCATTATTTAGGAAATCATCCATTTTTGAATGATACTCAGATTTATGCATTATAATGACAGTATTGCCTTTATCGGCTTTAGTTAAAATTAATTGGTCAGTCACTAATTTTTTACGGATGTTTAACATATAGCGCGTTTCTGGGTTAGATAAGGGTTTACATTTTGGTATTAGATTTTTTAACAATTCAGCACTTTTATAGAAGAAAGGATTAGGGCGGTTATGTAGAGCGGTTTCTATGTCGACAGCAACATTTTCAACTGCATCTTTGATACTGGTTTTGGTATAATTTAGATTATATTTTAGGCCTTTTGATAAAAGGGCCATTTCTTCTGGAAGAAACTGCGTTGATGAAAGGTTCTGCACTCGATCGAAGAACTGGTAGTTTGGTAATTCGGGAATGTTTTTGTTAAGGTTGGCCGCAAGACACAGGTTATTTAGTTTTTTTATTATAATATTACGTTTTTTAAAAACTTTTAAAGATGCAAAGTATCTGACTTTATCATCAAACACATCCCATTCCAATGGGTGAAGTACGTGAACTAACTCAGTGTGTAGCACATGTAATTTTAGTTTAATGTTATTACGTTCTTTGTAGGCACTTTTTAAATCTTCTTTGAGCCATGCTGTTTTGGCTTGTGACGCTGAGGAATTGGAGTTCAATTTACTATTTAACCGGTTAAAAAAACCATTTAAATAATTAGGGAACACTTTTAATTTTAAACATTGTTTAAAGAAAAATATATTTATAGACGTAACTCTGCACTGTCTTAGCATTTAGTTATTATTTATATCCTGAAGAAGCTTGGTCGAAGTGAAACCGGTCGATATATGCAATAATAAATTCGTGGTTAAATACAAAGTGTTTGTGTTTTATTTTTATAATAGAACGGTTACTGTTTACGTGATATTAACCCCTCAGGCTCTGGGCCTATTTTGTCGAAAGTTTTCTATAAGACCTATGTGAGTTGTTTCAGGGTTATGAAATATCATCCCTTCCCTTCTCCCAACCCTTAAAACAGAATTTTGATATTTCTTGATGAACTTCTGCACACCTGACATTCGACATATGAAGAACATCATTACTACCTACATCTAATATCGAGAAACTCCTTGTAAAGCCAGAGCAACGCTTGAAATAATAGTTATGACGTACGGTTTATATACAGGGTGTCAAGGGACGTACTTGACTTACTTCAACCAGTAATTCCTGACATTATTTGGAGTAAAAAATATTATTAAATTTGTGTCTCCGGTGACTTCATCGATGTCTTTTTTTTTCTAAAATCAAACAGAAAAAATCCATAAGTCGTCACTGGTCACTCAGTTGAGTTGAAAGTAGGTCAAACCCTGTGTATATTAAAGGTTTTTCCGGTAATCATTTAATGAATACCAACACTCTTAGGAGGCATTTCACCATCCTCTCGATAAGCTATCAATTGCACTATCCGTAAGATAACGTTTATTTTCGATTTACGATTTAATGAAGTATTTTTTCATAAGTCCGAGTTCACAATTCGTTACTTGAACCTATGAAAAAATATAAGTGTGCGGTTCACACGACGTAGAAGTAAAACCTTCAGAAAACTAAAGTAGACAAGAGTCGGGAGGCTACGAAGCACTACCCAAAGAGGAGACCGATTACTTTATTATTTATTTATTTTAATTTTTTATTTTTTTATTTCGTGGGATTTGATCCTTTGTCCCCAAAATGTCTGGCCGCTGAGGTTCGTCAGGCGCTTTATACCACTAGTGACTAGACCAAAGGAGACTTGCGTGGGACCATGGATTTATTGTATTATATTTAAACCGATTATCTACCCGTGAAATAATAAATATTTTATTGCTCTCTCATTCTCTCGCAGGCTAAATCCTATAGATGTACGAGTATGTGTTTGTCTCTTTTTAGTGTCGCTTTTTCGTTGCATAGAGTTTCAAACCACAACGGTGCAAAATAAATTATCACTTCAAAAACAGAGTGTGCAATTCACACGCAGTAGAAGTGAAACATTCAGAAAAGTAAAATAGACAAGAGTGGGGAGGCTACGAAGCACCGCACAAAACAGTAAACCGATTATACTATATCATTCTCTCGCAGGCTAAATCCTGTAGATGTATGTGTTTGTATCTTTTTAGTGTCGCTATTTTTAGTTCATTGAGTTTCCACAACTGAGCCAAAGAAGTTTTCAAAAATGGCTATATATCGGATAAATCAGCCGAGTTTTCTACCTATTGCGAATATCTGGTCCTATATTGACGGAGATGATGTTCATTCATACAGGAATTCTAAATTTGTTTTTTTTTTTTTTAATGCACGAGACCTACATACTTTAACGCGCGTTACAATAGATACGCATTAGAATTCTGAAAACAGTTATTGGACTCTTTTAGTTGATTAGGAGCAAATTAATGGCGATCATTGAATTGTTAAAGGAACTCATTGTCTAAAAAAGGTCTTCCTGATGCTTTGCGGCGTCAATATTATGTGTAATTAGAAAACAATTTGAAATAGAGGCGATCGTTTGGTTTAATTTTATAGGCCGGCATTAGTAAATAAATGATCCCCACGAGGACGGCAAGCAATGTGTCTCTGGTAATGCAACACCCATACCACATCATACAAATGTAGGTACAATATGCTATACAAGTACCATACAGAGGTACATTATTCTGCATAGGTACCATCAAAGGCGTGCCTTCCTTATAGGCATATAAGAATTGCCTACCCTACCCTACTCGCGTGAAAACAGAAACAACATTAGAATGTATGAACTAATTACAAGAAATTTATCTATACTTTCGACCGCTCAGTGGATGAGTGTGCAGCGCGTTTGGGTCCCACCCGGGCGTCGCGTGTTCGATTCCTCGGCAGGCTAAATCTTCTATCATGGCACAAGTAACATTTTCTGCTTAGTGTGGTGGTAGTAAGAGATTTTCAAACATTGTTGGGTTATTCGTAACCCGGGAATAATTGTCTATCTTTTTTTTTTAAATAATAATAATTTTAAAAATATGCACGAAGTTCCAACTACAAAGAACAGCCCCACGCGCACCGTATGGGTATATGTCGCAGGCCAATCGTAAAATCAGGCAGATCATGATGCGCCTCAGTCACATCACGATCTGCTGCCAGGCACTTCACGATGTGGCTAGGCGCATCATAATCTGCCTGATTGGCTTACGACATATATACTAAAACGCGATAAAAGCAGGAAGTAAGTATGCCAAACGTCGCTCACGTCAGAGAATTCAATGTTGGTGACCGACGGTTGGTCCTCTAACAGTTGGCCCCCGAAATTATAATTATTATGAAATAAAATAAAAAATAAATCTAAAATCGACTTAAAAAAATCGACTTAATAATAAGTCGGTATGAAATTTATTGATGTGTCGATTTAGATATTAGTTAACAAATTTATTAATGTGTCGATTTAGATATTAGTTAACAAATTTATTAATGTGTCGATTTAGATATTAGTTAACAAATTTATTAATGTGTCGATTTAGATATTAGTTAACAAATGTATTAATGTGTCGATTTAGATATTAGTTAACAAATTTATTAATGTGTCGATTTAGATATTAGTTAACAAATTTATTAATGTGTCGATTTAGATATTAGTTAACAAATTTATTAATGTGTCGATTTAGATATTAGTTAACAAATTTATTAATGTGTCGATTTAGATATTAGTTAACAAATTTATTAATGTGTCGATTTAGATATTAGTTAACAAATTTATTAATGTGTCGATTTAGATATTAGTTAACAAATTTATTAATGTGCCGATTTAGATATTAGTTAACAAATTTATTAATGTGTCGATTTAGATATTAGTTAACAAATTTATTAATGTGTCGATTTAGATATTAGTTAACAAATTTATTAATGTGTCGATTTAGATATTAGTTAACAAATTTATTAATGTGTCGATTTAGATATTAGTTAACAAATTTATTAATGTGTCGATTTAGATATTAGTTAACAAATTTATTAATGTGTCGATTTAGATATTAGTTAACAAATTTATTAATGTGTCGATTTAGATATTAGTTAACAAATTTATTAATGTGTCGATTTAGATATTAGTTAACAAATTTATTAATGTGTCGATTTAGATATTAGTTAACAAATTTATTAATGTGTCGATTTAGATATTAGTTAACAAATTTATTAATGTGTCGATTTTTTCTACACTGCCATACCTATGTATACAGTATTACAGGGAAGTAGTTTTATTCTTGATGCATTTGAATGAAGTTATGTTTTACACTGTTGTTACGGCGGTAAATCCTCTCTGCGCACCCCTTCGAGAACATCTAGTTATATTTTATGTAAGTAGATATACTGTATTTTCCCTAAACCGACTGCATATTGTATATAAGTATGCCGGGAGGCCAACTGTGTGGCTTTTTTCTACGAATTCGTTGTTTACAATCCGCCTACCCTGATCCAAAACTCTATGGACGCCAATGAGTGCCATTTAGACTAGACAGAGGTTGCATACAGAAGTACCAAACATAGGTATAATATACTGCACTGGTAGGTACCATACAGAGGTAGCAAACACAAGTACCAGGCATAGGTACTGGGCTCTAGGCACCTTGGAGTACAGTGTGCACTACTTGGTATACACTTGTAAAAGTTAAAAGGAGAGCGAATCACCAATAAATCTCTGGTAACAAGTTCTCATAGACGGAGGTATGCTCAAGAGAGTACTCATTTTAAACGGACCGATTTTACAACCCACAGCAGGTTCACTCCTACCTTTCCGCAGGGCCTCTGTGCAATTCACACGTGGTAGAAGAAAATTAAAGTAGAAAAGAGTGGAGAGACTATGAAGAACTTTTTTTTATCAATAATAAACTCATCCTTCGCACATTGATGTGAAGGATGAGTTTTTCCATATTTTTGTCGTCGAATTCCAGTGCATCTTTTCCTATGCATTTGATCTTATTAGTATTTATGTTTTCTTCTTCGGAGTCACTAGATGTCGCTTTCTTTTGTGTTCATTTTGGAGTGGTTTGAAGATTGAAAAAATATTGAAAAAAAGATTTTACAAAAAAAAGGCAATTATCGGTTCGGACTGGCCACGCTTATTACGAATAATTTTTAGAAAAAAACTTTAGATTCGCCTTAATTACTATAAAAGGAAAATTTTTGGCTTGGGGTCGGCGGAAAATAATGCATTTTAATTTTCAATTGCGTAAAATTAAAATTCACTTCGCGAACCGATCGGTGACTGTCAGCGGCCATTAGGCACGTCGCTGTTATGTTGGTATCACTGATACATTGCAAAGAACTAACATTTGTTTTTATTTCACAGACAATCAATCATAATTACACAAACCCGCTAGACAAACCCTGCTTTGCCAAACAAACCATTCAAAACCTGGGAGGTTTTTTAAAATTATGATGACATGCAGCTTTTGTAGTTTAACCGTGTTTTTTATGTATCCCACGAAGTTGGCCACAGTAGTATTTAGTTCTTTGCAATGTATCAGGGATACCAACATAACAGTGACGTACCTAATAGCCGCGATTTGATATCGTGTAGATTCGCGAAGTGAATTTTATTTTACGCAATTGAAAATTAAAATGCATTATTTTCCGCTGCCCCCAAGCCAAAAAGTTTCCTTTTATAGTAATTAAGGCAAATCTAAAGTTTTTTTCTAAAAATTATTCGTAATAAGCGTGGCCAGTCCGAACCGATATTTACCAAAAAAATTACTGATTATGAGTTTAAAAAAAATCACTTTTTTTTATTAAAAAAATTTATAATGAGCGTTATTATCACCTCACTTTTTGTCGTGTCATAAAAAATAATTAAAAGAAGTCGCTGAAAACTTATCCCAAACATAGTCCCCCTAAGCACAGGATCTCCTAGTGAAGTGGACACGAATATTACCAACATCTTTGTTTATTTATATAGTATTATATACCTAACATGTATCACACAAAAATGTAAAAAAACAAAATATATAGTTACAAAATAAAAAATAAATTAAATTAAAAATTCAAAAAGTTCTATTTTTCGCAAATTGCGGTCGGAAAATTTGGTTTCATACAGGTGAACATTTTAATTTCTTTGTGGTTAACTTCTAGATTCGAATATTAAGTGTGGTGTTTTCTCTTTGTAACGCCGTTTAATTCATATTTCTCACTACGACTGTTAGGGAGATAGAACGATTTCTATGAGACAAATGTGAGCTATTCTCAAAAGCAAACAAAATAATCTAAGGGGTTAAAATTTTTTTTTTCGCCATTGCATTACATTTAGCCATTACGTTACATTTCGCCATTACGTTACATTTCGCCATTACATTACATTTGGCCATTACATTACATTTCGTCATTACATTACATTTCGCCATTACATTACATTTCGCCATTACATTACATTTCGCCATTACATTACATTTCGTCATTACATGATATTTCGCCATTACATGACATTTCGCCATTACATTACATTTTGCCATAACTTTCCGCCCATGTCTTTATCCGGGATGATACCTACAAATGTGCAGAGTACATTAAATGAAAACAGTGGTAAATCAACATATTACAAAAGTACTCACTAAACTTGTTGCAACATCAATTACTAGCTCTTGGTTGAGATCGCATCGACATCGATCATATTGACCTTTAAAGTAAAACTCTCCTCTTAAAGTCCACTGATTTATTTTAAATGTCACTCACCGTTTATTACAAAACTAACTCGAGACGACATTTACGTGGAATCTCGTTTAAGTTTCGTTTTTTAATTGATAAAGTTAACTTTGCGCTTTCGATATTCTGTATGATGTATATAGCATTTTTAAAGGAAGCGAGTATTGAAATGTTGTAGGAGGGGGAAAACAGAAAAGACGAGAAATAATTTTCACAGACGAGTTGTGGAGCAATTTCTTCTTCGAAAATTAAAAAAAAAAAACAGAGTGTTCAATTCACACGCGATAGAAGTGAAACTAGAAAGTCGCCAAATATCGTTTCTTTTCTTTTGCCTGTTTATTTTAAAGTGGTTTGAAGATTGGATATTGATTTCACAAAAATAAAAATGTTTTTTTTTTTGGATTTCGTAGGATTCGCTGGATACCTGTCTCTCTGGCCGCTGAGACTTGTCGAGCTCCTTGCCCGCTGAGCTACCGGATTCTCGCGCCGAAGCGCGAATTTACCGCATTATATTAGAACTGAGGACCCGCCAAATAATAAATTTCTGTGACGCATTCCGTTTCATCCGAATTTCAAAACCACTAACGGGGTTAAAGAAGTTTCACTTAAAAAAATGGTTTTAAAACTATCGAAAACTTGTTTTGGTCACGTAGATTTAATTCCCTCTTATGTCCGATTTGGGGGGCTGGAATGAGTAGGTACCGCCGTCCCGGGAACCATTTATTGGATAACCAACACCTCTGCCATAGGGCACCCCTAGTAGTTCAGTGACTAAGTCACCTTTAGTGATTTAGCAGGGGTGCCCGGGTTCATTAGGTGAAGTTTACCTGACGGCGCGCGGATAGGTCTGCCCACATATTGCATGGCTGGCCGGTTCGGGAGAGACTAGATGTGTGGAGCTAATGTTAAAAAAATGGCTTACGCCGTATCAGTTAGGTTGGTACCGCTGTAAAATTCAGGGGTTTATGATTATTAATGAAAATCTAAGAATTTTTTTTTTCATCATTAAGGCTCAAATAAAAAGCAATGATAACGTTATCGGTAAACTAAGGGATTGCGTAACCGACCCTTTATAGTAACTATCACCCACTACAGACGCAAATAATTTATTATTTTTTTTTAATTTAGAAAGTAGAAATGCTCTGTTGGAAAACTTAATAAATATTGTTTCAAGAATATCGTTAATAATCGGTATATTTCAAATCACTATCAGTCCTCCTAGGTTACCATGTTAGTTTGTGGCTACGACCCTAGATGGCAGCATGTAATGTCGCTAAAAAAATGTGATAAACAATCATCTCTGGAACAGAAATGTGATGCGGGATTTAATTGCAACTCTAGTACCACTTTTTGTCGGACGACATAATTGATGTCCGAGAAACATCTCCTTTAATTAAGGGATCTGTATCATCGTATCCTGTTTGTTTATTTTTATTGTTTATGGTATTGCGAACATCTCTGTTGATTATTCATTACGCGTGTCGTCAACCCTAAACCGAAACAAAAATAATATCATCATCGTCAAACAGTATTAATAGGCTAAAGCAGTGATTCTTAATCCGGGTTCGATCGAACCCTAAGGGTTCGGTGAGTCAGTCTCGCGGGTTCGGCGGAAGTCAAGATACATCCCCGACTCATATGATTCATGATGACACGCTCCGCTTGTACAATTAAGAAGGGTTCGGTGAATGCGCATATGAAGCTGGTGGGGGTCAGCACCTCCAAAAGGAGAACCACTGGGCTATAGATTGTACGGTTGAAATTTAAAAATCCGGCAAAGAATGCAACTTTGATGGCGCGCCTTACGCAAAACCGTTTTCGTGCGTGAAGTTTGATACAAATGTACTTTTGTAATAGAATCGAATTAAAGGAATGCCAAAAGATGGCGCCACTTACGTTATCAGTTACATCGTCTGGCAGGCGTAAATACTACGGATTTATAATTTTGTATATCTCTGCGGATATGGAGAGATTGGCGATAATATGTTTATTATTGTAATTGGCCGTTATTAATAATAGAACCACGCGGCTATGTATTACATATGACGTCATTGCCTGTCGCGGTTACTTTGTCCCGGTTGACTAGCTATCACTGGATGACAGTGGATCCGAGGAACCGGCTATTTTGGGATTCCCAACCGGATTTAAAAATGATCATCAACACTCAAACTGGGCGAAGCCGAACCAAAAGCCGGGTTTTAACTGTTAGAATCTATTATTATTAAAACGTATTTCAGGTTCACACCGCAAAACTGAGAGGGTGACATATTCCTGCTAATCCAAGGAAAATGTATATTTTTTTAATTAATCAAGTAAATTAGTTCTTTCACCAACTTTTTACGACAATTTTTTGCCGGCAAGGTATTTCCGCCAAGATTTCCTTATTGTCTGTCAAGATTGCGCTAGATTGTCGTGTATTGCCACAAACAAATTGATAGACTTACATGAGCGTAATACACGAGCCCGATTTTCAGCCCGATTTCAATTAGAGACAAAAGTCAACATTTTTCGCTTTACGCGATCGCTGTTTTCAACTCTATTTTTATACTTACGTTTTCAGTAGGCATCACAACAAACAGTATGGTTCATGTGTTGTTTTCAGTAATGACAATTGAAATCCTAGATATGAAAATAGAGGTGAAAATAGCGATCGCGCAAATCAAAAAATTTTGACTTTTGTCTCTAATTGGAATCGGGCTGAAAATCGGGCTCGTGTATTACGCTCATTTGGGCCTTTGCTTGTGGAGAAACTGAAATAAAACATGTGTCGACGCAATCGCAATCAACCTTCCGAACAAAATCGATATTTTTCTGATTTGACATATCACAGATTATTCGAAAACGGAAAAAATGTTATAAGAAAAATACTATAAAATATACGGCTGATTTACCAATAAAAAAAACAATTCTAACGACAAGCAAGTGATTTAGATACGTATCGATAAGTCAGCAGATTTAGATGTTACTAATCATTTAATCGAACTTTCTAGGTCAAATCAATTCACTATGATCGCTCGTTTCGTGTAACTGGTCCGCTCATTTGGAATAAACTTCCCTCAGCTCTTACTAATATTCAGAATTTGCTTGAATTTAAACGATCTTTAAAAATGAAATTATTTAAAAAATCATACCATTCATAAATCTTGACTTCTTTTCAATACACTGTAATAAGCCATGTTCTAAAGTTTCCGGTAATTGTTTGGTTTCGGTTTCGTATCTACTTATTTGTTTAATATCCACTCAGGATGTTCTTATTTCTGAACATAAACTGCCTTCTGTTTTATATTGTATATCTTATTTTGTCTAGCACAGTTATTCTTTATTATTATTGTCCTGTCCTATAATAGCACTGTTATTGATATTTTTTGTTCTCTTTTCATTGCTTTATGTATACCGTAGGTACATTTCTTGTTTCATTGTATCTGATCAATATTATGTAAGGAGCACTGTAGAAGTCATCTTAAGAATACGAACACTGAATACTTAATTATTATTTGTGCATTATAGTTAAGGCTCCGCATCCGAGCTCAAAAAGAAGAAGATGGAGAGATATGAAATTACGAATGTTAGAGGAGCGCGCTAATATTTGAAGCGATAAAATCGATGCGAAAATTGCGAAAATGTTTAATAAAACACGACTCGTTTAGAATAGGGCAAAACTCGTGGAACGTATCTTAAGTATCATTTAAAGAAACATTGTGCATTTTTTCACAACTATAACTTGTAAAATAACTGAAACAAACGTGTTTATAATAATTTTCGAAGCATACTTTGCGTTTTTTTTCTATAGAGGGAATTTTATATAATTTGCTTTTCGGCGTGGAACGCGTCTAGATATTATCTTAAAAAATAACATTTATTTTTTTAAGAGCTTAAAATTTTTAAATGTTTAATATAAGGGAGATATGTAAGAAATCGGCAGAAATTCGGGTAGCGGAGGCTTAAGCACATTTGAAGTGAAATAACACAAACTGCGCTTTACAAATGCTATGTTACTATTATCTACCTAAATAAATATTTGCTTTTTTTACTAAAAATAATATATGAAACTTATTGCACGGAAATTTCAACTAGAACAATTAGCTAATGCTTTTGTACCTACTTGGCAGACATGAAAGGAAATATTGGATTTTCCGCAAATTCCAGGCTCAAAACAACAAATATCACAGTAAATATTATATGAAGGCATTTTAAACCATAAATACGCTCTCTTCCTTTGTAATGGGTGTTGTTATGACTGAGTAATGGGTAGTCTACGGTTCTTAACTATAAACGTATTGCGATCTTTAACCCTTAAATTGCGAAGCGCTTAAATTACGCACGTGTTTAAGGTTTAGTTTATGACTGAAATTGACGTTAACTCCCGTGACGCTGTGTTTTACAAATTATAAGCAGTGGCGGATTAAATAGTACCAACTGTGCAATGTACCTACTGTAAATTGTATCCGGGCGCATATCTTTTCCCCTTAGTAGTTTATACTAGCTAAGTCCCCGGCTTTCCCCGGGCTTAACGCAGAGTTTTTCGAAATCAGACGTATCTACATCAGATGGGTCTACATCAGATGTGTCTACATCAGATGTGTCTACATCAGATGGGTCTACATCAGATGTGTCTTCATCAGATATGTCAGATGTGTCTACATCAGATGTGTCTACGTCAGATGTGTCTACATCAGATGTGTCTACGTCAGATGTGTCTACGTCAGATGTGTCTACGTCAGATGTGTCTACGGCAGATGTGTCTACGTTAGACGTGTCTACGTCAGATGTGTCTACATCAGATGTGTCTAAGTCAGATGTGTCTACTCAAACAATAATTAATCGCCACGTCGAGGTCGGTGTACTGGAATTTTTTTAGGAGAGCCGAAAATACCTTTTTTGCCAGTTTTTTCTACACATTATTAAAAGTTTTGCTAATTTGGTAAAAAAAATGCGTAAATAAAACCCTTTTAGCGAAACACGTAATAAAATATATAAGAATCCGGAAAAGAACGTCTTTTGGCTCTAAACAACCCTAGTGAACTTTATTAAAGAAACCGGGTTACGTGGTAAAATAGGAGATAGCATAATGAGTCAATAATTGCCTAAGTGCTCACGGGAACTGTATGTAAACCATCTCCGCTCTACATTAAAACAACGTTTAGTACACAAATGATTTTCTTTTCATTTAAATAAACGTATTTTGCTAAACATTCACAAGTTTAATACACAAACACCATAAATACAGATCATTGAAACTCCTTTAATGATTAAATAAATTTAGAAGACCCTTTAGCAGATTTGTCACGAAAGGGGGTAACTTCTAAAACTGCTTTTAGAAAGTAAAATCATGGCGCTACATTCCTTCAGCCTAATCCCAGAGGAAAATTGTCATTTGTGAGCCTAATTGTTATATTTTTTAATAACTCAACCTGTTCATTACTCCATCTCCGTATTGGGTTATCCATAATGTGTAAGAAATGCGTGAAAACTATAAAATGCCTGCGTCATGCCTCCAAAAGCTGCCTGGGGAACTTTTTCACACGACCGACGACTAAAAAGCATAGATCACGCCCGCCACAGCGAACACCTGTGCCGTGATGTTCATGTTAGCCGGGTATTAACCGGGTACTTACCCGCTGCATACACGGCCGGTACCTACCAAGCAATACCGGCGTACCTAGGCAGGTATCGCGCCGCAGTCCCAACGAGTTTCTAGCCGTGAGTGGTCGCGTTAACCGAACGTGTTTGAAATTCATAATTCGAACTCTAAATCATTTTTTTTTTTTTAAATAAATTCAAGTACTTACCTAACTGCCTGCAAGCAAGAATGTGGACATATTTTTTATGAAAAATGTGGACATTTATTTAAGTACCTACCTGTTTTCGAATAAGAATCTAAAAAGAAAGGTTTTTTTAAGTGGAGTTCAAAAAGTTGTGAAAATGTAATTAATGTGAAAAGAAAATGAAAAAGTGCACGCAAAGTTTTAACTGCAGATTTTAAAATTTTGTTTAGGATATAAAAATAAAAGAGGTGATTTGATTTTCTTCACTTTTTCTTTTTCTGTGCAAAATTAATATAATTTTATCGATTGTATAATAAACGACAAACACATCGATTTCGATTTTTTCCGATTCTGATATTATTTATCAAGAGGCGTAAATTACTCCATTGTTTATGTCATAAATTGTAAAATTGTAATGGATATGTATCAAGTAAAATGTAAAGAATAATGCTATGTATAGTGGCGGTCCGTGATTTTTCAGTGAGCTGGGGTGGTAAGATTAAAAAATACGACATAAACGATGTGGTTGTCCCTGAAAATATATTTTTGGAAAAATCCTGATTTCAATTTCGGGACATAAATTAAAATTCTGAAAAACAAATGTTTTCAGCTACAACAACATCAATTATGTCGTATTGTTCAATCTTACCACTTTAACTTACTGAAATGTCAAGGACCGCTACTGAGACCTACTTAAATTGTAATTTGTAGAAACAGTGTAAACAATAACTAGAAATAGTCGATTATTTCTTATAACAATTGAGATAACAGCCGAGTTTGACATTTTCTTTAAATCCTACCAACATTACATTACTAACCCACTAGTAATAGCAGGCATAATCGAAATTTATCCTTTTCGAAATAATTTATGTAAATACAATCGAAACAATTATTCTCATGTTTCGAAACATTTTTAACAATATTTATATAAAAGTAATGTTCAAAATTGAACGATTTTTTTTCTAAAAACCTATCATAGTTATGAAATGGTCCTTATAATAGATGAAACAAAAATACCTACAATCGCAATAAAATTCTATCAACACATACCAGTTTCCCTAAGCACAGGAATTTCAGTTGCTAAAGCTCGGTTGAGAGATATTTATGTCCATCAAGTTGTTCTCTGGTACTAACCCTCAGGGGCGTATATGTTTGATTTGACCTTGAAACTGCAAAACGCGAGACCAAATTCTTATAGATAAAGCTGAATTATAGATAGGTCAAACTTTGTGTTGTGTCAAGAACATGAATTCGTCCAAAATCGTATTTGAATTTGCATAGCTTACGTCGCCGATGGGCATATTTCGGTCAAAAATCTTTTAAATGAATTCCAGAGGTGAAAAAATGGTTTAAATGTGTCCGCAATTGAACCAGAAAACAGGTAATTACATTAACATTCAGCTAATTTATTTGTAAATCAATTTGAGGTTAAATGACATTTGTATTGAAAAAATATGCATTCAATTTTACTTTAATAAGTCACGTACGCCTCGAACGTCATACAAATGTCTGTTAATGTTATATTATCGTTAAAACAAGCTTATGGGTCCGAGTGGTTAATGTTTCACAAATTTTGTTTCAGAAAATGTTCCAGTCTTTGAAGCTTCACATTAGGAACATTTTATAACATTGTTTGGCAGACCATAACATTTTTATTGGCAGGTAAAATTAATAATGCTTTAACTAACTAATTGTCACGCTGTTTTCCCGCTGGGTATTCAGAGAGGACAGACCGCCAAACAACTCGGTCTTGGCATACAATCCTTGCCTCATTCACATTCATACATACTATTCTATTATTCTGACTCTTGACGTGGCCCGCCGCAAGCAATGATTCACTTGATCGTGCCAGGTCTTCCTCTGGTTTCCCCGACTTCATTACCACTCACATCTGCATCATATATTGTTCTCCAATGCTCATACGTGTTTTTTTCATTCTTCATATGTATGAACAGATGGGAGAATATTTTTCCCTTCTGATGAACAAAGTATGTCATCACAAGGGAAAAATATTGTACGTTTTGTTCACAAACTTTGTTTTTAATGTGATAATTTTTTTTTCAGAACACATGATGCGGTTTTTACTGTGGGCTGGCTAGGTCCTCGATGAAGGTATATTCTGTTTTATTTCGGTTGAAAGGAAATAGTATTTATATATTTAGAATATGTAGATTTTTATTTCATTCTACAAGAACTAAGATATGTACGGTGACTGCTGGAAAGGAAAAACGGCTAAAGCGCTACATAGCTGTAACATTAAAGATGAACGTATGTCAACGAACAATATAGCTTATTGTGTAGGTTCATCTTTAATGTCACAGCTGTATGTTGCTTTAGCCATGTTTTCTTTCCGGCGTCGATATTTTTTTTCAATTCTTCGAATTCACCAAACCAGTGTTTTTATGTGCTATTATCGATTGTCTTTCTGAAAATAAAAAGTATTTAAACATGTACCCCCGAGTTATCATTTTTCAAGCAGAAAAATGTAAATTCATTGTAGAAAACCATAATCATTATTTGAAAATGTTTTCCTTTTATAAGGAGTTAATATTTCAAGTATTTTAGGTTTTTTACTAACGCTTGATTTTTTTCCTCAGGATAACAGGTTTCCATTTGGCAAAGCTCCCTGCTGAGAAAATGAGCTGTTAAACATTATCTAAAGCTCATTCCCTCAGGCTTTGTCAAATGGAAAGTTGTTTTCTAGGGGAAACATAAAACATTTTTCTGCTTTCAAGCATTTTTATTTTTAAATATTTTATTTGGCTAATGAATTAATGAAGTAGGTCGAGTGCAATATTGTCTATGGTGACAAATGGCCTTGAACTTCCTATGTTATTGTCTACGGTAGAACCAACGGTGTTTTCTGTGGTTAAGTTGGTGACAAAAAACTTACTAGGAAAAGGCCCGAAGATATCAATCTAGGGGTTAGTATATTTATGCTAACCCTGACAAGATAAGCCGGCTCATAAACACTTCTGAGTAAACTGAAATACTATTTAAGAGGAACGTTTGCGCGGCCCGTTTCGGCCCTTTTCACATATTTTTTTTTTGATTTGAGACCAAAATACCCAACCAAACTGAAAAATAAGTTTTATAATCAAAAGTTATATTAAATATCTGGCACGGATATGCGCTTCTTTTTTTTTTGCTTTAAATCATAAAATATAGACCATTGACGAGGTTATTATTTCCTGATTTTAGAGGCAATTTGTAAGAATATAAAAAACACAATTTTTTTAAACTATTTTTATTATAAAAATATGATGAAATATAAAATGAAAATTTAATAAAATAAATCCTTTCGATGGATGTAAATTTAAATTACAAATTACCTATTAACGTCGGAACAAAATTTTTTTGTCGTTTATACAGGGTATTGAGGGACGTACTTGACTTACTTTAACCATTGATTCCTGACATTATTTGGAGTTAAAAATGTAAATGAAATCTTGGTCTCCGGTGACTTTTTAATTACTTTTTTTTTCAATTTTTTTTTCTTCAAAACAAAAAAAAATTATTGCGGATGTCGTTACTGGTCACTTAGCCGAGTAACCGACCAACCCCTAACCCCGCCTCCAACTGGCCAACACCTACCATTTTTTATGTTTTTGTAGAAAAAAAAAGAAAAAAAAACATCAGAAATGTCACCTGAGACCAAAATTTTATTTACACTTTTTCCTCCAAATAATGTCAGGAATGACAGGAATCACTGGTTAAAGTAAGTCAAGTACGTCCCTGAACACCCTGTATATTAAAATTACTAAGATGTTTTATTTTTCATAAGATAGGCTGAAATTTAATTAGCTAACCTCAAATTTCAGAAGATAGGGCAGAGTATTTTTTTTAATAGTTCTAAATAATTCACAGAAAAATTCCAAAGTTGCTTCCAAAATGAAGCAAAACTTGATTCCTTAATTATCTATACATCATAATTTATAACAAAAATAAATAAAGTAGTAGGTACATATACGTACTAGATATTTAATATACCTTATGATTACAAAAATAATTTTTCAGTTTGGTCGGGTAATTTGTTCTCAAATCCAAAACTAAGATGTGTATGAAACGGGCCGCGCTAAAGTTTTATTTTTAATACTTGACTATTTTACTAGGTACTTATTATTAAACTATTTTACTACTTAACTATTTTAATACTTAACAGTTTTACTAACTATTTTAATATTTAACTATTTTACTACTTAATTGATTTACTACTTAACTATTTTAATACATAAATGTTTTGCTTTTTTAACTATTTTTACTACTTAACTTTTTTAATACTTAACTACTAGGTATTTAACTATTGTACTACGCAACTACGCCCACACATACGTTAAAATGACGAGTTAAATAAATCGATTGAACGGAGCAGTGATTGAGCCCGTAACTTTGAAGTGGTTAAAAGTATATGACTAATTAAAAAACAACACAGTCCAAAGAAAAAAATCATCGAAATACATGGTTTTCGGAGACTCGTAGTGCAAGTGAAAAACTGGTGAAGATACATCACATTTGCTACATCTACATTTTTTTTATTTGAGCTTTCGATTTCGAGTAAATCGAGTCGAGGAATATTGTAGGTTGAAATTGAAAAAATCGGTCGCTACGGAATTAATATCAACCATTAAAATACGTCCAAGCGTAATAAGCTTTAATAGCTGAAAAAAAATTTAAATGCTCAGTTTCTCTATGTAAAGTAAACTTTTTTTAATAGTAATACCTCACAAGAGTCTCAGCTGCTCCCATCTGGAGCCAGTGAGACTATGCATCCCCAATTGAGGTATGTTGTAAGGCTAAAGGTAGTGGGGAGGGGAAGGAGATGGGGAAGAGGAAAGTGGGGAAGTAACTGGCTATTCAGATCTGGTCGCCAAACACGGCTAACGCCATTTCAAGCAACGCAACGTTTCAATTTTGAATGGTGGTCTTACACCAGGGCGATACTGAAAGTATATTCCACGCAGGAACGTGCCGCAAATATACTATATATATATTATTTTTAATGAATTAATGGTGAAATACCAAAAATTTATCAATTAAAATTTATTTGCGCACGCCGGGTTCGAACCCGCGACCTTCGGATTGTGAGTCGATAGTGTTTCCTCGGAACCACGGAGGCCGGAGGATTTCCCGCTCTCTCTGCAAGTTTCCAGACACATTGTACCACACTAGTTCTGCATACTAACCCCAGAAATTATTGTTAAATCGTTACTTTTTTAATTTAAAAAAACTTTTTTACTTGTAAAAATATATAACTATTACAATCATATTTTTACTTTGGCGATGCGTTCACCTTTTTACCTTGTCGAGTCGTGTATTTAAATTACCTGCAGAGACGAGTAAAACATAATAATAATAGTAGGTATGTAATTAAACAATTTGAATAGCGCTGTTTTTTTTGTGAAAAATCACCCTAAGGGCGCTGTGGAGAACGTCAATATTATAAATTATAACAATACTATTTGGTGTATACATCAATTTATAGAACCAGTAATGCCATTTTTGCTGATAAAACATTTTCCCCAGAGAAATAAAGTTTTAATGATATCCGTTAGTGTAAAAATTGCTAATCGGCATAAATAAACGTGTGGGCAATGATCTTACGAGTACCTACTTCAGAAACTTTTACTTTATTTTTCCTGGTATTCAAGGAGTATATTTCCCAGGATCTGTAGCCCCATCGGAGCCTTCGCACCCCTCGGACCCCCCGCCGCCCTATGGAGAGGTGTGGGAGGGCCCCGCAGAGCCCTGGGGCCCGCGCGCCCCCAGTCCTTCGCCATCCGTCGCTTCACAGGTGAGACAAAATACCAATTTTCTATATTGACTCATTATTATACAGAAACACCGGCCCTAAAGGATTATCGCTTGCAACAAACTATTTCTTTTATGTACATATATAAACACACATTTCATCGCAATCTGCAGTCTGCACATCTGCCCTAATGATAGATACTGTAAAGCTGGGATACCATAATAGATATAGGTAAGTATTCTACGATCACAAATTAGTTGGAACAGGCTTTCTATGCGATAGAAACACAAAATTGAATGAACTTCAACTTTAGTATAAGGAATAGAACGCAGAATAGATAATGGTGGTTTCCCATCATATCCTTTTTTTATTTGGCACAGTAAATGTATTGATTATTATTATGTAATTAAATGAAGACAATATTAGCAAAACTCAATCGAACATCTGGAAAAAGAAAAAGATATGGGGAGTATGGGCACATATGGGACTGTGTGCATATCTTTTTCCAGATTTTCGATTGAGTTTCGCTAATATTGTCTTCATTTAATTAAATATTACAATTTGAGGTTTTTACTCATTAAGTTAAAAATAAAGATTATTATTGTATGGAATATTATTTGATAATGCGGGCCTCACTGGGTGCTTTATCCGTGCCGAGCCCCCCATTTTACAATTTAATAAATATATGAAATGAGATAATAAATTGAAATAGAATAAAATAAAGTATTATGAAGCTGATATGAAATAAAACAAAATACCATAATAAAGGCGGTAATGAAAAAATTTTGTGAAAAATATTTACCAATTTTTCACCAAATTCCAAATTTATTACATACATTTATTACATCAGTCAAGATTTCAGTTAATTATTTATTTATTTTACGATTGAATTTATTTCTTTAGTTTTTCGAATTTTTTTCGTACACCATTTTACTCTTTAGATACACCATTTTTTTGTAAACCATGTTATTGCGTCTAAAATACGCCTTGCTTAATTGCTCGAATCCGCAGTAAAAATAAAATAATAAATTATTTACCCACGAAGCTAGTTACGCAAAATTCAATGGAACAAACAATAATGTCCATTTTTTTATAAGTTTGCACCGAGCAGGAAATTTATTTATCTGAGTCTAATAATATTATTATGTGGCTAATAAACGGATATTTCTCACTGAACATTTACGGGCTTGATTACGTGTAAAGAAATAATCTGTATAAGGACATATATCCAGGCGTAGGCTTGTCTTTTTTTATCTAATCGATTATGCTTTGCTTGGCTTTCATTCCTTTTATGGCATTTTATCTTATTTCACAGTTTTTCCTCATCCTTGCAACACTCCTTCCTAACAAATTGGCCATTCTATTTATGAACTACTAATTTTGTAGATTTTTTTGTGGGTATAATAAAATGGCATTTCAAGTTGGCTCACAAAGATATATCTTATAGATATTATAAAGGCGAAAGTTTGTATGGATTTCACGCAATAAACACCGAATAGAATTTAAAAATTCTTTCACTTATCGAAAGTTACATTATTTGCGAGTAACATAGGCTATATATATTGGTAAGCTCTGGCGTTATGAATAAGCTGTAGCGTTATGCAATTATTTTTCATACGTTTTCTGTCCCTAACAAAATCGAGTTATTGCAAACGTCAAACAAATTGTTACCTTGGAAACAATGTTTTTTTTTAAATTGGGCAATTCACCCTAAAAATAGTGCTTTGTTGGCGTCATAGTTAATATCTACCTATCTCTAAAAATGTTTATTGTCCGGACGAAAAGCATAGCGTTGCTATGTAATTATTTGACGTGGGCTGTCATTTTGTTATATCTTTAGGTTACTCTGGATTCAAATATGAATAAAATACTAATTCCTACTTGAGGCGAAATCATCAGAATAAATTAGGGGAGAAGGTACTTAAAATAAATTTATATTATTTAAATATTTTCTAAAATAGAATTTTTATTTGCGAAATGTCATTCTCAAATTTTAAAATTTTCTATTAAACAATAATTACTTTTTATTAGACAAAAAAGCAAGAATAATAACAATTATGCCAATTATTATGCCAGTAATTTCTTACTAATACCATGCTAGTTATTTATTATGTTAACACATTGCAACAATGTTATGACTTCCGCACTATTTTCTGCGATTATAATAATCTGAATGTTTGTAGCTGGTGGGTTTGGTATTTAAAAAAGCTTAGTTCCTACCGGGATGTCATGTATTCAGTTCTTACCTCTCACCAACCATCACCTTGCTGGAAAAGTATTTGAGATTTGGAATAATGAAAGAAAAAACTGCATATTCGAGTCCATTTGTTTTGAAAACAGAAGAAGATTTGGAACTACCTTGGAAGAAAGTTGCTGGTGTTTTTTTGTGTACACAAACTCGTTTTTAAGTAAAAAAAAAGGAGAAAAGAAGTACCTACGTAATATCGTTTTTTACTCATTCGTTTTGTTCTGGCGATAATCACGTCGAGGTATCACGAAAAAAAATTATTTTCGGTGGACCTATATAACTAGTGGTTGTTGCTGTTGTTGTGTCGTGTGGTCCTTCGCAGAGATACAGTGGTAAGTGATTGGTTTCCAATCCCTTTTCCTTGAATGTTTTATTTTTTTCTACACATACTACCCAATTCCAGCAAACACCATTTCGTTTCGTTTGGTTTTTATTATTTACAGTCCATTACAAGTTCATCTGAAGCTGTAATTCGTAAGCGGTTTTGGATGCAACAATTTGGGAGACGTGTATGGGTACCGCCGCCCCGGAAACCATTTATTAGATAACCAACACATCTGCCATAGGTCGCCCCAAGTGATTCGCTACGTTTGGTGATTTAGCAGGGGTGTCCAGGTTTGTCTAGGTCTTGGTGGCCAATGCATATGCCCACCTATTGCGTGGCGGACGGGATCGGAAGAGATTGGTTGATGGAGACCGAACCTAGACCTCTCCAACCGGACTCGATTGATTAACTTTTTTTCGTTCTTTTAAAATTATTCACAAAATAAATAAAAACTACTTTTGCGCTTAAAATTGTGACCCCTAGCCTAGACTCCGTTGCCAAGCGATTTTTTTTAATGTCTATTGCCTATATTTTACCGAATACACACATTTTTGGCTTATGGCTTCCTATCAACTTTTTAAAAATAATGTTCCAAAAAAGTAGGTAAGTACTTACTTACTTTAATTTTCCAATTTGATTAAAAAATGAAGTACCTACCTATTTGGTTTTGCTCTTATTTTGAATAGAATACTCACTAAATTTGAAGCTTGATTGAAAGGCAATTACATTCGAATACCGTTCCCAACCAGTCAGATAAACAAACGCCTAATCTTATGCAATCTAGAGGTACATAAAAGGCATGTTCAATATTGTCCATCCTACCTCATTATTTAGGAAAATAATGGGCATACATTTCGGCAATGTCAGTTTCTTTCTCCAGTGCCGATTATAATCGATTAAATATCATCTTTACGACTTTAAATACACAATAACCTCTGAGACATATTCCTTTCTTTCCATTCTGTCGGTATTTAATGTTATAGAACCGGTAAACCCGCGGGAGAGGGCTTATTATCTGAATAAAGTAAATGAACCTGCCAAATAATTTTAAAATATTACAATAATAATTAAGTACCTACTCCATTTTTGGTCGTGCAGCTCGTTATATTGCATGTAGATTCGTGTGATAATCGGGCGTATATATGCAGAAAAGATCCAACTGACAAATCTGTTTTGAAATATTTGAGGAAATATAAAATTGCATTTGTCAGCTTTCAAAAGTTAATGTAAATTATGTAATGAGTATTTCTCATTATACTATATAAATAATAACAAATAAACAATTTAAATAAATAAACTCGAAAACTGTGCAAAGAAGCGAATGTAGCAGTCGACAATGGAGCAGGGTCGGATCTAGGGGGCAGCAAATCGGGGCGCCTGCCCCGGGCGGCAATCTTATGGGGCGCCAAAATCGTTATTTATATTCGAAAAAAAAAACTTCATTCACAAAGCGCCTGGCATCCAGCGCACCTTGTTCTATCGATTATTCATTTGATTTTAAAACGCCCAGTTGTTTTTTGAACACATCCTAAGTTGATCTATGAACGTATCCTAACCACTGTCCACTGGAGCGACGCACGCACGGCCTGATTTTTATTTTTTTCCTCGGATTGCTTGTGATATTTTGGTGACCGTTTTGAATATTTTCCGCCCACCTTAAAAAAATCATGCCTCCGAATTTTAATATGGAGACATACAAACTGATCATAGTTCTATATAGTCAATTAATTCACCTATCTTTGGTTGATTATCAGTTATCACATATTCCAAGGATTTATTAAAAATATATTATAAAATCGTAAACATTTAAAACGGAACTATTCTGAGGAATTTATCCCTATAAACTCGCCTAGGAAGTTTAATTTTGACTCCACATTAAATATTTTCTATTAGGTTTCTTTTAAACGGTCTAATTTATATCGAAATCTACGTAGATATATAAGAAACTGAATTTTGATATATTGCGAACTGTTTAATGTTCCCTCTCAACAAACTTTTGGACAAAATTTTGTCGAGAAATTGCGACATTTGAATAGACTAAAATGGAATTCACAAAGGACTCACCAAAAATAGCTGCAATACATCAAAAAGATAAATCAATATCTACATTTGCGCCATCATCATGTACTAATAAAGCAAAGTAAACTTTAATATTGGTTAATTTTTGTTAATCCCCCCCCCCCCCCCCCCCCGCGCGAAAGGGGGCGCCAAAGGGGTCTCCGGCCCCGAGATCCGCAAAGAATGCAAGGATGATGTAAGCGTAATAAGTAAGATTAAGAAAGGGACCCTCAGATGGTTCAGAGCGAATGAAGGAAGTAAGGAGAATATATTACGCAAATGTGAATAGTAGAAGAAGTCGGGGCGCCCGAGGAAGGCGTGGCAGGATCAAGTGAATCAGATAGTTGATTCGGGCTAGGTCAAGAGTCAGAATAATAGAGTATGTATGAATGAGAATTAGGCAAGGAGTGTGTGCCAAGACCGAGTCTCTCAAAATAATATTTTACATAAATGTTAAACCTGTTTTTTAAATAAAATTTCAAAAGAGCTACATTGAGTTGGATCTTTTCTGCATATCCGTTCAATCTTTATTTTTGACACGAATTTCTGTCGATTTTTTCAATAAGGAATTTTGGCTTATGGCTTTGGCATAACTTGTTTTGTCAGGAATTACCGTAAACAATACAATAATCATATTATATTATGATTACATCGATTTCCGTGTGCCATGTATCCATAGTAAGTACCTACCTACCTCCAAAACCAGTGACCATTCGAGAAAATTTAATATATAATAAATGTAGTAAAAAAAAAATTACATTTTTCATTTACTTACTCAAAAATAATTACTCAAGTTGCCTCTAAAATCATGAAACATTAAAATCTTTAATGGACTACTTCTTATAATTTAGCAAAAATAAATAAAGTAGCCCACATCCGTACGAGATATTTGATATACCTACCTTTTGATTACAAAAATATTTTTTCTTTTTGGTTGGGTATTTTGACCTCAAATCCAAATTTAAGACCGAAATGGGCCGCGCAAACAATCAGTAGATTTGGTAGCTTTCAGAAAATTAATGCTGATGGCCCTATTGATAATGATTTTAGAGGTAACTTTGGCAATTTTTAGTGAGTTAAAAGTACATTAAAAGTATGATCTTTCCCTTAACCAACCTACGTTGATACATATAAGGTGGGGCAAAAGTAATCATCCGATATTCTTTTGCTGCAATTTTTTTGTTTAATGAAAAACGTTGGTTCTGCTTGTGAAATTTGTTTATTTAATCCATTAGAATTTATTCCACAAGTCGAGAAAATGATATCCTACGCTCAAGCCATCCTGAATCTCAATGGAAAATTAAATAAATCTTAGCGGTTATATAAATAAACAAAATAATCATTTCTGAGGCACCAAAAATCTGTGTATCACCCACCAAGAGCTATTACACCTGCTCAAAGTTACTGCGAGGTGTGCTGTTTACGCTGGAGGAGTAATCGAGCCATTTTTTTTAGAACACCGCGGGCCAAACGACGACTGTGGAAGGCGCGCACTATAGAGCAATGGCCCATGACTACCGATTTTTTTCTTCCTCAATTGGAAGAATTACGACTGGAAAACATGTGGTTCCAACAGGACGGTGCAAGGGCGCACACTGCTCGAGCCACAACCGATATTCTGAAGGAAGCATTTCCGGGTCGCTTAATCTTTCGTTTTGGTGATTTGCACTGGCCGACCAGATCACCCGATTTAACCGTTCCAGATTTCTTTTTATGGGGTTTTTTGAAGTCGCGGGTTTACGTCAACAAACCTCAGACTCTTGAAGCTCTTAAGGAGAATATTCGCCAGGAATGCGAGAACCTGTCGCCCAAAGTTCTGGCAAGAATGATGCAAAATGCCATAAAACGGGCCTGTTTGGTCATCAACTCTGGCGGCAGCCACTTGGCCGATGTCATTTTCTCGACTTGATGGAATAAATTCTAATGGATAAAATAAACAAATTTCATAAGCAGAACCAAAGTTTTTCATTAAAAAAAATTACAGAAAAAAAAGAACATCGGATGATTACTTTTGACCCACCCTGTATAATGAAATAAAACAGTAAAAAAGACCTTTTGGATAGAAATTTTAATTTATATACTTACGGAAAATTTGTGTTCCAAATGTATTTACGAAAAATGTGGGTTCCAACCTGAATCTGTCCTGCATAATTTAAATTGAAACCTATCGAAATACTTTCTTTATTTTTTTATTTATTTAATGTTTCATCATATTTACACAGTAAAATTAATAAATAAAATAGCTCACGTCCTCACTAGATATTTGCTCTATATTTTGATTTTTAAAAAACTTGTGTGAAAAGGTCAACGCAGCAGTTCCTCTTAAAAAGCTTAGGTGGTAGTCCGTTTTATTATTTAATTTTTCACTAAACACTTATTATTGTTTTAATAAAAAGACAAATAACTTTGTTTACATCACTTTTATTGGTACACAATCAACATGTTTTGTAAACAATGTTTACTTCATCAGGATCAAACGTATACTAAACTTAAAAATTAAATATATATTACACATGGAAGGAAAGGGTAGAAGGAAGGGGGAGGGGGGAAAGTTTATCAATTAGGGATTTCAAAGCCATTAGCAGGGAAAGACCGGTTAAGTGGGAAAAGGTTCAAAAGAGGGTTTATAAAAATTTGCTGCTTATTAATTATGTCTGCTTTATTATTTACATTTTCTTCTAATTTCTAAAATCTCTAAATTATTTATCTGTGATGCCTTATAGCCTGTATGTAATATTTTAAGTCCATGGTTTTTGTCAAAATTATGATTATTTTTTATTAAATGATCTGCGAACTCAAGACTCGCCGTTGCCATTTAATGCCCTGAGATGTTCTTTAACCCATACTTCAAAGTTTCTATTTGTTCTACCTATATAAAAGCTATTACAATCTTTACAATCGAGTTTATAAACGCCCGATTTTTTTGTTTTGATGTCGTTATTATTGCCATTTCAGATTGATGCCATCAGGCGCGCCATCGAAGACTTCGACCTCTTGGCCACATGCAAAAACAACCCTCACCCAGAACCTGCCGGGGAAGTTGCGGAGCCCACTGTGGATGCGGTGAGACCCGCCCCTACTCTCCCACCAGACATGGGACAAAAGACATCCCTCCTCACAGGACGGCACCGCTCCAAAGTCTCCCTAACCTGGGTCCTCCGGGAACGATCAGACGTCCAATACAACCCTTGCAACAACCAAGCCTTGACCGACACTTCAAGCTCACGAATAAGCCCCTCCGATAACTTTACCAAAAGATATCAAAGACCAAATAAAAGCTTCAAAAGAAACGGCCTCAGAAAAGAGAGAGACTACTTTGAAAATGATCAAAATTTCCACCCAAAGGTGGCCAACGATCGAGTCATCGGTAGAAACAGCGCTAAACATGACAGGTCTGCGGGACTAGAAAATAGTCAAAGGATTGTTAAACCGAATAGGAATTTAAGCCCGAACCACAACCATGATTCTTGGACAGATTATGGTGGAGGATTTGAGAGCAATGCTTCCTCTCGTAGACACCGCCACCGCAGAAGAAAGAGCAGAAATGTGGAGAAGCAGAGCCAGAACTTCGGATATGAAATCAAAGATATCGACTGGTTTCTTGCAGAGGTAAAAAGCGCAACACTGTTGCATGCATTTTGCTATGTATCAGCTGAGTTATTTTCTTATTATTATAAACATAAATTTACCTATTATTGTAATAAGTAAATGAGCAGGCAACATTTTGCTGATGTGATCATATCCAATTTCACAAAAAGGCAATCCTTTCTTTTCTCCAAATGGGAATCGAATCGAGCTTTAAATTGATTATTATTGACATGTTGTGAAAGTTTGTACCATGTTTCTACTACTCTATTTAGGTACAAGGAAGTGTTTCCTAGGATTGGATGCAAAAGGTGTTTCGTTCATTTTGTTTTTAATATCCAAAGTAATTTTAGTATAACAATACGAAAAGATTTCCATTTATCTAAATATTGTTTATGACTTTAAAAAAAAAATCGAGAGCATTATTTGTTGGTTTGTACTGCGACCTAGAATTTTTTTATTTCCGTACCTTGGTACATGGTAAAGCAGTAAGGAGAAATCTACCAACAGAAGCGACTAAATTACTAGTCAATTCGTATGTTGTTTCACGTTTAGATTATTGCAACGGAATATATGCAAGTCTTCCAAAATATCAAATCAACAAATTACAATCCGTTTTCAACGCTGCGGCAAGACTTATCACCGGCGTATCTAAATATTCCCATATTTCAGAGCATCTCAAAAATCTTCGCTGGCTCAAATGTCCTGAAAGAATCCAGTTCAAGCTCTGCTGGATGGTATTTAAGTCCCTTAACGGAATGGCTCCGGCATACTTATCGGAATTGTGTATTCCAGAAAATTCCAATTCTCGACAGTCAACCCTAAGGTCAGCAGCGTCATCAGCTGTTGGAAGGTTAAAGGAACCAAAGCGCACACCAGATACTAAGTTCGGTGAGCGCGCTTTCGGAGTGTCGGGACCTAAAGCCTGGAATGCACTGCCATATGACTTAAGAACTATCACAGACTCGGCAGAATTTAGAGCTAAACTTAAAACCCACCTTTTCAGACAGTCGTATCCATAAACTCAAATTCTTTCACCTTCACATTCAATGCCCGCGACACTGTAAATAACTAACCTAAAAATGTAGAGAAAAAGAAAAAAAAAAAAAAAAAAAAAAATAATAATAATTTAATAATAATAATTTAATTTACCCAGAAATTTAGGAGGTAGAGGTATAGTCAAAATAACATCTTTAAAACATAATCAGGTAGAAATGCTAAGAAATTTTTTCCATAGGAAAGCTGATAGTTCAGAAATGCACAAAATAATATGCAATTTAATGGTGAAATATTTCACCATTAAATTTATACGACGAGAATGCCAGCATTCTTATAAATACCAACCAGGAATTATTAGATTCCTGGTCAAATAAAATTCTTCACGCAAAACACTTCAATTATCTCAACCAAACATATGTTGACAAATTTTCGTCAAACAAATGGTTGAGTATTGGAGAGTTGAGCGCAGAAATAGAAGGCTTTATGCTTGCAATACAAGATAGAGTCATTAATACTAAAAATTATAGGAAGCATATCATCAAAGATGCAAATCAAATTGATGATTTATGTAGAAAATGTTTGGCTTTTCCGGAAACTATAGAACATATTATATCGGGATGTTCTGTATTAGCGCCGTCCGAGTATACATTTAGGCACAATCAAGTTTTAAAAATAATTCACCAAAGTTTGGTAATTAAACATAACTTGATTGACTGCCGTAATGTACCATATTATGAATATGAACCAAATTCATTTTTAGAAAATGAATTTTATAAAATTTATTATGATAAAACTATTCTGACAGACAGAACAATTAGTCATAATAGACCCGATATAGTTTTACATGACAAAATTAAGAAAATAACTTATATCATTGATGTCGCTATTCCAAATTCTTGTAATATTCAGAAAACTGTTTCTGAAAAAATAAGAAAATATACAGATTTAGGAAATGAAATTAAAAGAATTTGGCATTCTCAGACTATAAAAATATTACCATTTGTTATTTCGGCTACTGGCATTATACCTAGCTCTCTCATTCAAAATTTAGGCGTATTAGATTTGTCAAAAAATTTGTACATAAAATTGCAAAAGTCGGTCATTTTAAATACATGTAGGATTACGAAAGATTTTTTAAATATTTATATTGAGGGATCAGTAGGATTTATCGGACCAGTTAGGATTTCATCAGAGCCGAACCCTCTGATATGAAAATATCTGGAGTCGGTGAAATATTTTCCCATTATGTTTCTGGTGGATTGACGTATTGTTCTTGTATTGTTTTATTCTTATATAGTGCACTTACATTGCGTTAATTTACTAGATATTCATTTGTGGAAAAGTGTGTGGAAGGGTTTAGTCTTTCATTTGGGAAAGATTCAACCCGGACATAAAATCTGGAGCACCGTAAAAATATATAAAACAATAAAAATAAAGTAAAAACTAACTATTTGTAAGCGTTTTTAAAGGTCATTTCAGTAACATTCTCCAGCCCTAAAGAGTCCTAAATTCTCCAGTCTTTTAAAATACATATTTTGATATTATCAACTCCACTTTTTCCACTAATCTTTTAAAATTTAATACTTATAGTGATGGGGGTAGCAAATGTAAAATCATGCAATGTCCAGTGTTTTAAATATAATGTCCTCCGCGAGCAAAGCCGTATCTTCTCCAAGCACAAACTTTCTAATTAAAGTGTTTATCGGAAGTGACCTGCAGGTAAGTATGTTTATGTATCCATTTGTAAATATTAAAATTAGATAGAACCTAAGAATTATGAATAAATTGTACAGCGCCCTTGAGGTGATTTTTCACAAAAACGGCGCTCTATAAATTATCCAATTATTATTATTTGTACCGTAGATTCTGTTTAATTTTTTTTTTTAGTTTTCATCTTTGTATTTCTTGAATACCAGGGCGACTACAATGTCCAGATCAAAATTTCAAAGTCTCAATCAAGTCAACCCTTTGTCTTCTTTTTATTGGTGCCGAAAATTTTCGTTGTTTTCAATTTTTTTTGTCTGAAATTTCTAGGTCAATGCATAAGCTATGAAAGTGAAAAGTCAGAAAAACAGTGTTGAAACTTAGACAAGGCCGGTTAATAAAATTAATAATTTTTTTGTATTCTATTGATTTTTGTGAGTCATTTTATTACAAGACAATGCTTTTGCCATTTTGGGAGGCAGGTAAGGGCACCGCCGCCCCGGGAACCAATCATTGGATAACCAACACCACTGGAAAAGTTCACTTCAAGTGGTTCGCAACTTTTGGTGACTCACCAGGGGTACCCTAGTTTGTCCATGTCTCGGCGGTGGATGCGTTTGCCCATCAACTGTGTTGCGGGCCAGATTGGGAGATCAGTTAAGGGGGAACTTTAACCACTCCAGCCAGACTCCCTCCACACCAGTGGGAGGGATGGATTCATATGTCTGTCCCTCCTGGCCCCCTAGTATGGTCGATGGTTAAGAATTGATAGGATAACTTTGGGTAAATTCTCATCCATCCCTAGGACAACTGCAGATCGCTAATGTACAAACAACTGTTGACGTAGAATATAATATTAAGAGGACATTACCAGAGAAACCAGAAATATGTCATTTTTAAATCAGTGTTTAGACGTATTGACTCGTTTCCACAAAAAATTATAAATTGATTTTGAAAGATGGTTCGTTTATCTAGTAAACGTATGCTTTAAATTTTGAGAAAAAATGTTTTTTTAAGTATAATAAGGTTATACCATAGGTCGTTGGCAGATTTGATATATTTTCAAAAAAGTACATGTATTATACAACACCAATTTCAAATCATATAATCCATGCAGTAAAATAAATCAATACATTATCTGGTAAACGTATGTGTCAGAATTTTAATTTTTGTTTAAATAAAATTATTAAAAAATATATACGTACATGTGTTTCTTGACGAAAATTGGTCCGTTTGTTTATTTATTTGCGCACTTACAAACTAATATATTTCAGATTTTTTTACATACTTATTTTGCTAAGACATTATTGACAAATCATAAATAATTTTAATGGAAAAATAATTTTAGGGTGTATTTAATATTAATTAATTTACAGCTTCGCGTTTCACAATTTTTCTTATCAACGACAACACGAATCGAGAGCGCTTATTCTGACCATCTGACCGCAACTGCGGCCGCCGGCGGTTGTTTTCGCGGCGCTCTACATCGTAACATTTTTAACGAATAACGAAGCTAAATAAATACGATTTCATGTTTGTAAAATTTATAGGGTTGCCCGAACGCAAAATTTCATGTTCATTGAATATTTTTATGATAAAATTTTTATAATTTTGAATTTTTTTTTATTGTAAATTATTCTTATGTGAATACCGCACAAGAGTCCCAACTGCTCCAAAATATTTATTTTCAAGTAAAACTTATTTACGCACGCTCGACACTTTGGCGGGTAAGCTGGTAAATGTGTTACGAAAAGTGGTGATTGTTACGAAAAATTTCCTGCGAACGGTAATCGATGCGAACGGTGATCGATTGCTAGGTGGGTCGTGCCTTTATGCACGCTTGTTATTCGTGTTATTATTATATTGTTAATAGACTATGTTTTCGTAAATAAATAGATAAATTAAATTATTTAAAAATAATTGGTCCGTTTGTTTATTTATTTGCGCACTTACAAACTAATATATTTCAGATTTTATTACATACTTATTTTGCTAAGACGTTATTGACAAATCATAAATAATTTTGATGGAAAAATAACAAACACGAGAATCGGGTATGGGTACCACCGCCCCGGGAACCAATTATTAGATAACCAATACGTCTGCCATAGGTCATCCCAAGTGGTTCGTAACATTTGGTGACTAGCAGGGGTGCCTGGGTTCAAGGGGGTGAGGTTTGTTTAGGTCTTGGCGGCGGATGCGTCTGCCCACCAGCTGCATGACAGGTTGGATCTGGAAAAGTTAAGGAAGTCCATTTGACTTCTCCAGCCTTACTCTCTCGGAACATCGCCTTGCACAGCAGTGGGAGGGATGGATTCATACATCCGCACTCCTGGAAACGCTGACCCCCAGATTTCTACCCACCCCTAATACCCCTTTCCTTCTCCGAATTTTCTCTTCTTCCTTTCCCTAAAACGACCCTCCACACAGCATTCCCAAAGAAGAGATAAGCAGTGTGTCGAGCGAGAGTAAAAAAAACGGTCTCTCCCGATCCGGCCTTCCATGTAGTTGGTGGATGTACCTTCCAAATTACTGATACTACCTATTGACGGCCGGCGTGGTCAAGGGGTAAGGCTCTTGACTCGCAATCCGAAGGTCGTGGAATCGAATCCCGGCATTGGCAAATAAATTTTATTTGACTAATTTGGGTTATTTCACAATTATTTAATTTAAAAATAATATATTTGCGTCACGTTCCAGAGTAAAAGATACTTTCAGTATCGCCCTGGTGTGAGACCACCATTCAGAATTGAAACGTTGTTTAGTGACCAGATCTGAATAGCCAGGTAATTCCTCGCCTTCCTCTTCCCCCACCACCTTCAGCCTCACAATATACATAGTCACGTCATAGTCTCACTGGCTCCAGTAGGAGCATTTGGGTCTCTTGTGCGGTATTCAGATAAATATAAAATAAAAAAATTGTGCATACGAATAAATATTTCAAAATGAGACATTTTTTACAATCCAACTGAATATTACACTTTTTTCATAAATATACCGCACAAGAGTCCCAACTGCTCCCGTCTGGAGCCAGTGGGACTATGGCATCCCCAATTGGGGTATGTTGTAAGACTGAAGGTAGTGGGGAGGGTAAAAATATAGGGAAGAGGAAGGTGGGGAAGTACCTGGCTATTCAGATCTGGTCACCAAACACGGCTAAAGACATTTCAAGCAACGTTTCAAATCTTAATGGTGGTCTTACACCAGAGCGATACTGAGATATCTTCCGCTCTAATGGCTGTAAAATAAAATTAAAAAACAAAAAACCAAAATATCAAAAGAATATAACACATTGTTTATTCATGTAGGTATCTATTTAATACCTACTGTGTTTACGCATTTTACTTGTATCTATTTATGTTTATGCACTTCGATATACAAATTACAAATAACTACGACTAATTAAAATTCTGGAATCGAGAATATAAGCATACTGTAGCCCTGTAGCCGCCCTAGCTTCGTGCGATACACAAAACCCGGTTTACAGCGGAACGTAATCTAATTCCAAAAACGTCCGCCAACGAGCTTGATGTGAGAGCGCTGGCGCAGGAATCAGAATTATGATTAGCTGGTTAGATACTCTTAAGAACACTCAGTAATTGTTAACTGTTAATTATTCATTGGCGATCTGCAGCCATGCTAGGGAACGATGATAAGTTACCGAAAGTTATTTTATCGATCGACCGTGCCAGGGGGCCTGGACACATTCCCCTCCAGATTTCTATCAAACCTTCCAAAGATGACATAGACCCTGAGGGAAATTATTTTCCTTAGGGCGTCCTGTATGGAACTAATGTAAAAAATGTTTTATATAAAATGTATTTAAGGTATATGGTTGTATTTCAGGCAAGCATCGAGAACCCCGGCAACATCCCCGTGGTGGTGACGTACCCGAGCATCCTGTACCAAACGAGGAACGGCTGCCGGCAGAAGGAGCTGAGCCTGTCGCTGGGGATGGTGGTGAACGCCGTGTTCAAGAACCAGCAGTGGCTCTATGTGCAGACCCCTCATGGGGAGGAGGGCTATGTACTCTACGCCTCTTGCCTGCCCCTCGGCATACTGCCTTCACAGCAGAGGTGACACTCGCACTAAATAATATACTAACTGAACAATCTTAAATGCATTGATTTAGATTACTCCCCTTTTTAACCCCTAGGGTTCAGACCCCTGCAATTGCAGTGTTGAAAAATCGTGCCCATGCGCAGTCCCAAGCACTGCAATTTTGTTCATTTTGCCCTTACCTCTAATGGGTTAGCTACCTCTCGGTGTACAAACACTAAATATTCGATTCATACATGTTTTTAAAAGTAAACATTGCAAAGCATTTGTTGCACAGCCTCTTGAAAATTCATTGGATGTTGAATGTGTTTTTCGTAAATTTTGCTTAAAACAGCATGTATTGATACAATTCTCCCTAAAAACGAGGCTTGCGTTTAAGTAATATATATGTAATGCCCTCTCCTCGCCCTTATTGCTCTATAATGCTACCCTATTGCCTTCAACAGAGACCTTCACCATCAAAGGAACAATGTCGTTGTGCCAATGGTATTGTCCACTTTGGGAAACACTGGTTTAGACACAAAATAAAAACATTATTTCTAAAGATTAGTAATGTAATTTTGAATTAATGTTAAATGACTACTTCCTTGGCAGATCCCAGACCCCCTGGAAGGCAGCTCCTTGCTGGGAGAGCACCCTGGACCTGTACCCCCAGCCGTGCGGCAACATGACGGACAGCGAGAAGGAACAGCTGCGTGGCGGAACCAAGTCTGAGTGTGGACGAACCCGCCCAAAACAGAAATTCTACACAGACTCCATGTCAGCCTACGGCGAACGAACCTTCGATAAACTCTACCTGAAAGCCACCAGTTGCTCCAAGTTAAAAGACCTCTGCGACGACAGCTCCGTGATGAGTTCCATCACCTCAAAAACAAACGATTTCAACTTAAAAAATAAGCATTCCATTCGTAAAAAGAAACAAAAATACAACGACTCAAAAAACCACGTTCGGTATGTTTCCCGCCATACTTTGCTGGTAGTGGAAAAGGACTACGAAGGGTCCAAAGTGATCAATACTTTGTCAGTGAGGAAGGGCGACGTGGTTATATTGGTGCAAGGGGGAGGTATAGAAGCGGACGTAGATTCAGAGTGGTTTTACGTTAGGAACAAAGATGGTGCGGAAGGGTTCATACCGGCATCTATAGCTGGACATGGCTTCCTATGACTAAGTGAAATGTGTTTTTTGGACAATTTTAAGTGTAAAATTAAATAATTTATTGAAAAAGTTTTCTAGTCATTTGATTGGCAGTATTGAAAATGTTTTGAATAGTTATGAATGTATTATTTATTAAAAAATGTATAAAACATGTTTTTTGATTTTTTTTTTCTGGAGTTTAATGGAAATTCACTCAAGATTGATTGTTACACAAAAGGAACATAACATATAAGTATGCGGGGGGGGGCTGTGCTCTCTCAATACATATACTGCTTAACGACTCTGCATTGAACATCGTCTTCAATGTCACCTACAGAGAATTCAGTAACTATCTCTTGACATACATCACAACATAGTTAAACTGCCCCCATGCACTTTAAAAAAAAAGTAATCTTCTCCATAATTTTTTAGTGTATAGGTAGATAACTGTTTTATGGAAAACCTGAATAAAATAACTAAATAAATAAATACAGTCATGACAGTTATATAATCTTCACAGACGAGCAATGTAATATATCTGTGACGGCTGTTCGAGATTGTATGGTGAACTTTATTATGTAGCAGGTGGCCCATTACACATTAAAGCTCGCCATACAATGTGAGTGGCGCATACATATTGAATTCCTTCATGTGTAACAAGATTTATTTTCAAAAATAAATGGATATTGAAGTCCACTGTGTGCCTTTGAGCCTGGCCGCACATGTCAGGTTTTTCCATCCGACTGTCTGATCTGATCCGTCCGATTAGACGGCTGGCGCGGAAGGGCGTGGCCTATTTTTATTCCGCGCCGGCCGGCTAATCCTGTACGCGTACGTGTAACAATAATAACTGTCGGATCAGACAATCGGATGGAAAAACCTGAAGTGTGCGGCCGGGCTTAGAAGTATGGCAAAATTACCGAATTGTTCAAACACTGCATACAATTTGGAATATTTCAGCAAAAGACCTGAGCTTTTGAGGAACGTTCATTCGGCTCGTTTCAGTCTGTTTCATACAAATATTAATTTTGGATTTGAGATCAAAAACCCCAACCAAACTGAAAAATATTTTTTATAATCGAAAGGTATATCAAATACCTAGTATGTACATCGTACAATGATTTTTTTATGTTTTTCATTTACTGACTAATACTTGCCAAAGTTGCCTCTAAAATCATGAAACATTCAAAATTTTAATGGCCTATATCTTATAATTTGAAGCAAAAATAAATAAAGTAGCACATACACGTATATTTTAAATATATTATAATATACCCTCGTTTATCTAATAATATTGATATTTGTATCTTTTCTATAGTATCATTTTTGTGCGAAAATCACCTGAAGGGCGTTTTTACTAACTGTACATCCCAGGAGTAGAAGCTCTTGAGCCTGGTTGTATCATCTCTGAATAGCTAAGCCGAGATTTATTCATTTTAGCTATGCCATATGCTAATTTTAACCGACGCTGAGTTTTAAATGTAAATTAATAAAATGAAATAATTTAAAAAAATACCATAAATCATTAAAAAATTATAAGTAAATTAATTAAACCAAATACCATCTTACATATTGGATTTGTATGCGCCCATTCAGGATTGGTGTAGTTAAACCAGGCGTAAGAGCTACGCTGTGGTTTAATGTGACGTTTTTCACTACTTTGACCTTAAGCCACATCCTCGTCTGCGAGATGTAATCGTGGCCGTTATCAAAAATCATAGTGTGTACGTGGCTCACGAGTCGATGACTTGGTTTTTGCCAAAGGTGAATCAAAGGGGACTGTACGTAGGCTCGCCGTTACGTTTCCAGTAGTGTGGACATCGCATATACATTAAAGTCTGGTTACTATGCCTGTAACAGTTAAGGTTACAGTTCGTAGGCTGACAATCAGCGTAATACATAAGAAAGGCAGATTAAGTTTGGGCAAAACTTTTATGTATACCGCACAAGAGTCCCAACTGTTTCCAACTGCCTGGAGCCAGTAAGACTATGGGATCCCAATTGAGGTATGTTGTGAGGCTGAAGGTAAGTGGGAGAGGTAGGAGATGGGGAAGAGGAAGATGGGGAAGTAGCTGGCTATTCAGATGTAGTGACCGAACACAGCTACAGCCATTTCCAGCAATGTTTCAATTCTGAATGGTGGTGTCACACCAGGGTGATGCTGAGAGTATCTTCCACTTTGGAACGTGCCGCAAATATGCCTTGTATTATTTTAAATGATTAAATTGTGAAAACACAAATCAATTAAATAAAATTTACTTGCACACCCCAGGATTTGAACCCGCGACCTCGGGTTCTCTAAGCCTTGCCCCCCGACCTTTCGACCATGGTAGCCGTAATATAGAAACATAAATTTGATTAAACCTCGGCTTTAGCTATGCCTAGATGAGCAAATCGAGCCCTGCGAAAATCAAGAAACCAATTTGTGTGCTTTCAAAAATTTATTTAAAAAAAAAACAAAGTATCGTCAATTAAAGCTTAGAATCTGATCTGCGTAGTTAAAGGTGGTGCACAGATCAATGTTGGGACTGGAGCCGGCGATGGTGAAGACGCGGTGAGGGGAGCTCTGGTAGACGGCGCTGTAGACCGTGGTGGCCGAGACGGGGATGCTGGCTAGTGTGTCGCCGGAGTAGCCGAGCTGGTACAGGTACGGAGCGCAACCGCCGGCGATGATGCAGTCGTCGTGGAAGTAGGCGACGTGCATGCCGCGGTCGGGCAGATCGAACACCGTGGTGGGCTGCAGCGAGCGGATCTGCCAGAGCGCTAGCCGGGGGCCTCCGCCGCAGATCTGAAAAAATACATCAAATTGTTTAACCTCTTATTTGTTTAATCTCAAATAGATACAATAGTTGTGCAATTAAAAAAATCATTATTCTGATCTATTCTGGGGTAACTACTTATGGTAGATTATAATACACTATTTTTATAAATATATAAATAAACTAGCCGGGGTAACCGGCTTCGCTCAGAGAGTTGATATGAGATTGAGCTGACGTTCGAACCCACAACGGATCTTGCTTTATATACCCCTACCAATAGGTAATCCCACCCATACGGTGGGAATGGTTCTCAATGTTCCAGAACATTCCAGTGCTCTGGATGGGGATAGAGCTATATAACTCACACCATATAACTCGCTTGATAGTACCGGGACTCGTTTCGAGTTTTAGCGGGATGCACTTTTTTTTTTCTTAAATAATACATACTGATTATTTGGTATGACTGCAAAATTAACAAAAACATAATTTTTCTAGAAATAAATAAGTTATTACAACATATAGAATCTCCTAATAAATCAATATCCAAATCTCAACTGCTTCCCATTGTCAGGAGACGGAGGGACTGTGTTCTGAGGATGAAGGAGATGGGGGAAGAAGAAGGTAGAAAAGTACCTGGCTATTCATCTGGTCACTAAACACGGCTAAACCATTTCAAGCAACACATTTCAATTCTAAATGGCGGTCTTCCACCAGAGCCATACTGAGATCATCTTTCACTTTCCAAAGTGGAATGCCTAGCTCAAAAGCTCACGAACCATTGCTGCACATGTTTATAAAGTATTATTAAATGAAAAAGAACTCACTATCCAGTCCTCTCCCAGAGAGGCAGCTCCCACCCACTTGCCAAGGTCTGGTCGAGCCAGCTTGCTCTCCGAGTAGGGCTCAAAGCTGTTGAAGGCCTGCGTCCGACTGTCCCATATGCAGACCAGCCCGTCTTCACCGGCTGATATTAAGTTGGAATTCCTAACGAAAGACATTTCCACATTCAATTTCAAAATTATTTTTAATTACATAAGGGGAACTACTGCATGACCTTTTTCATACAATACTTAAATTTGGATTTGAAACCAAAATACTTGACCAAACTGATTACGTTTTTAATCAAAGGGTATATAGTTCACATTGAATATAAAATTAATAAAAAATTGCATTTTTATGGGCATAAATTTAAATTACAAATGACTAATTTACATTGAAACACAAATTTGTTAGAATGCATTGTCATCAACAAGTCTATCTGCCGAGCTTTAGCTCAATCTGATGTGGATATTAACAATAGGTTAATATTCACTTCCAAGATTCTGCTTCATTCATTCGTGCATTCAATCGAGCAAACAAAAATGAAATTCAAATAGATGTATTCAAAAAATCGGGCGCTACAGGGTAACTATCAGCTGTATTTTTTTTATTTTTTTTTTATGTTGAAGTACAGAACCAGCTCAAAGTTTCACAACCCTTTAGTTGCCCAAAAAACGAAAAAAAAAAAAGTAATTTTTCAAATATTGAAATGCTCAGATCATTCAGAAAGTTATACTTGAATTCAACTTACAAGCCATGTATGGAATGAATATAATCCTCATGTCCTTTGAAAGTTCGCACAATCTTTCCTTCTTCAAGATTAAAAGCGTAAATATTATTATCTCCACAGCCGGCAAACATCAACTCCTGTTCCTCACTCCACCAGAGGGAGTTGACGTCCACCCGGTCTATAATGGAGCTTCCTCCAGGGAGAGCTATCTTCCACGAAGGTTTGGGAGCCTTGTCCTTCAGGCAGCTCCAGTCCCATCCGCTGATCTCGCTGTGAGTTCCCACCACGAGGAACTTCTCCGTTGAAGCCATGGAACAGATCTGGACATCCTTGTCCACGGTGAGGGTCTGTTCCGGCTTGTTACTATACGTGAAGTCATCGAAGTTGGGATTGAGGACCTTGTCAAGACTGAAAGGATAAAACAATAAACAAATGCTTATTAACCCATTCAGACCCCTTGTGCATAATTATGCACACTTATTTTAAAGCATAATATGTGGTGGTTTAATGTATTTAAAATTTTCTGCCTGTTTTGATTAGTTTAGAAACATTATTATTACCTAAAAGTCAGAAATATTGGTACTTTCAAATAGTGTAACTGAGCTGTTTGACGGAAGTGCTGGTAAGTAGACATGGGCATATTCATTCCCAAGAGTGAATCGATTCAGTCTGATTCTCCTGGCCTTTTGAATCGATTCCTTGTATTCATTCATTATTCCTTTAAATGAATTCCAAAAAAAAAAAAAAAAACCTTTTTTAATATGTGTATATATTATCTACACGCGGTTGCGTAGGGAAGCACCGCACAAAGAGGAGACCGATTATACTATCATACTAATCTCATTACCACGCAGCCTAAATCTTATAGATGTATGTATTTGCCTCTTTTTAGTGTCGTTATTTTTCGTTTCATCGAGTTTCAAATCACAACGGTGCTAAAGAACAGAAAACACTCTTCTTACGGTCAATTATGTCGTTCTGAAAAAATGTACTAACGACGCGCGAAGGGGTTAACGTAATATTTTAATGTGTCTTATATTGACAACAAAATGTTTTTTTAACAAAAAAAAAAAAAATTAAATTAAACAGTTTGTGGTTTCACCCCTAAAGTTTTACTAATTTATTAAACTTAAAATTGTTCCAATTTAAAAACCACTTTACGTGATCTAATATAAATAAACATTTTAACAATATTTTGTGACGGCTGACCACAGCCGATTGGCCTTATAATATCTGCAAATTCATATATTATATCTACCTAACATCTGCGACTAAAAATATGTAGGTACTTATATTCCAATAGTTTTGGTACGTACCACAAAACAACCAACAATGTAATGAAATTGACGGCTTGGCGCGCGGAGAGGAACGAATGATAAACCTCACAGGCGGATTCGCGGCAGGCATTCAAGAATGAATTAGTAACTTTTGACTAGTGTCTGCAGTAACTCGCTAGCTGCGGACCAAGTAAAGACTTGCGATGATCGAGTCATGATCGATTCGTTTGAACATTTGGTCATTTTTGTTCGTTTGGTCATTTGTCTGTCAACTGAACAAGACGCTAAAGTTAATTCACGAATAGAGTGCTTCAGACATGACTCGATAGCGACAGACTAGACACGCGGATCTGGAACGGGTGGGACCTCAGATTGATTGATTCTTCGCACAAGTGAAAGGACACAACGCGTCATGGCTTGGAACTCAGCTGACTCGCTGCCGGTTTTTGCTTATGCGGGGGACAATGATATACATACGCGTGATTTTATGAATGGCGGCGCGGGAATGGGATAGGTATTTTACTTTAGGCAAGTTCGCGGCGCGCCGCCCATATAATAATATTTAAATACCTACGAAATATTATAAATTATAATCTTTTAATTGTTTACGGTACACATCATTAATTGAAATAATTTAACAGTAAATTAAATGGAAAATAAAAAAATAATATGCCGTTAAAAATCGTAGGATACAAGGCCAAAGGTAAGGAATGAAGAATCAATTCCTTTTGAAATTGAGAATTAGATAGAGTGTGTCACAAGATTGAATTTATTCATTTAATTCAGTCAATCAATTTTGCCCACGTCTACTGGTAAGTACATTTGGTTTACAATGTTTTTATTAAAAATTCTTAATACCTAAATTATTCAATAAAAGAAGTACAAAGATGCAATTTTAAAATATGTATTAAAATTATGTGTATATTGATTAATTAAATAGCCAAATAAATAAGCACATGAAAGTGTTTGTGAATTTGATGTGCAGAATTATGCACAAGCATCTGCGTTACCTTTTCACGATTACAAGTGTTATACAACTTTCTTTATGATTTGGAAAACTCAATGAAGTGTGGTACATTTTAGGTAAAAAGTAGATGGTATAATACAATGAAAAATGAAGAGTTGAAGGTGATTTAGGGATTTTTGAAGAATGAATCTGAGGCTGGCTAAAATGACGATGATAACTTTGATGTAGAAACTGAACGATTGAAGGACATTCGGAATGCGAACCTTTCACTTCTACAAGTAAGAAAAGGTAGAGATAACATTGCTATCACTAACGAAGATATGCATTTCAAAGAAGTTAAACCATTGGTGATTATGGAAAAACTTTATATTAAAAGGTGAAGAAGAATTTTTTATGCATGGTATACTATTTTCAAAAATGGGGAGGACGATTATTAAGCCACTTATGGGTCCAATGCATCATTATTAACGTGAACCACATAAAATTAATATAGTGACTCAGGATAGATTTTTTAGCTAAGAAACAATCTGCATTTAGTAATATTTTGTAAATAACACCAAAGTCTACTGATAAATTTGCAAAAATGCGTCCAGATGAAAATGTGTGTATTGATGAACAAATACCGCTTTCCAGAGGGGGGTGTTGGCTTTCCTTTCATGAACTGCAGCACAAGCAGTTCATGAAAGGAAAGCCAACACCCTGTGGACAAATACTGGACTTAAAAAGCTGACACAACTGTCTTAGATTAATCTAGCCTAAAGAAGTTCGGTCTGAGTGGATCTGTGGTTTTACATTTATCTCAAACAAATTGAAGAATATTAGGTACAATTATTTGGAATTTATATAATAAGGGGAAATATGCTGACCTTCTGAGAGAATGTGCCCGAGGGGTTAACAATAATTCAGGATTTGAAAGGGTTAATGTAGGAATATTAAATACCGTAAAGTTATAGAGTAGTCGGTAAATTTTAGAAATCACTAGACGCCGCGCAACCGCGATCTCATATGACGAAACCGAATCTTCAGTATTTTTCATCGCCCCAGATGCAAAAAGTTGTCTTTTACAGCAATTATATAAAAATATTCGTAAAGAGTATCCAGTGATTTCGAAAGTTTACCGAGGAATCAATGAAATATTACTTGTAAATAGCGATTTGTCCATAAGTATTTCCCGCCAGCAGATATTTTCCACATGCCGAAAAGGTTTGAGAAAGGACAGTGTTATAAAATGCTTTATCCAACATTTTATCCTTATTCCGGCGGTTGATATTATAATGTTGAGAATTCAAAGTTTTAACAGATTATAACTAATTATTAACCGGCGACAGGAGATGGGAGAAACACAATAATATAAACAAAACACTAGACATAACTTTTATTTTATATTTTGACAGAAAGAGAAACCATAGATAAAGTACACTCATAAGTGGTCTCCACACGGTGCTGCCGCAGTACCAACTGCCGCAGAACTGTAGTCAAAAGCGCCAGCCGTATTGTCATTATAATAACAATACGGCTAGCGCTTTTGACTACAGTCAACTACAGTTCTTCGGCAGTTGTTACTGCGGCAGTACCGTGTGGAGACCCCTATAGTACACTAGTTACACTACTTGACTACTACCCATAAATATACTAACCCCCTACTACCATAAAATGCCATAAATAAACCAATCATACTACTACTCCAGGCAAATCAAAACCCTCGTCGCGGGGGGGGGGGGGGGGCGCATACCATGTATCCGTCAAGGGCGGATCCAGCTTTGGCGCCAGGGGGGGTCACATATTTGTGGTCAAGTCACAAGGGGGCGTTCAAGTATAACGTAACGCAATTTTTGAAAAATTTTGACCCCTCCTCCCCCCCATGTAACGCGCCGTAACGTTTTTCTCTACAACCCCCCCCCCCCCATAAACGTTACGTAACGCCCAAGTGACAATTCTTACCTGAAAGTAATAAATAAAACGAGAGATTTCTAACTCGCGACAAATGCGCATATATTTTAATTAATTTATTTATGTTGCTATTTATAAGAAAAATGGAAATTATATTTATTTTTATCGGCCTTGTATTCCTTCCGGATATCCACAATTTAACACTGTCTTTCCTCATGTTCCGAATGCAGTTATACAAGTACTTAAAAGAAAGATTTAAAAATCCATAGTATGATTCACAGAAGACAAAAACCTTTTTCATGTCCTGACTGCAACTATTCGTGTTCTCAAAAGGGATACCTAAGAAGTCACTTGCTGATTCATAGTGGAGAAAAATCTTTTTAAAGTTCCGACTGCAACTATTCATGTACCACGAAGTAATTACAACTATTCCTGTACTACGAAGTAACCGAAATCTAAAAATCACATGTTTACCAAGTGGAGAAAAACCTATTTCATGTCCTGACTGCAACTATGCTTTTTCTCGAATAAAAAAACCTAAAACGACACCTACTGACTCACATTGATGAAAAACCTTTTTCATTTCTTGACTGCGACTATTCATGCGCTACAAAACGGTATCTAAAAATGCACACGTTTACCCAAAGTGGAAAGAAACCTTTTTCATGCCCCGATTGCAATTATTCATGTTATATACAGCGGACAAAAACCATTTTCCCGTCCCGAATACAGTTCTACAAGTTCTCAAAAGAAAGATTTAAAAATCCACAGTATGATTCACAGAAGAGAAAAACCTTTTTCATGTCCTGACTGACACAATTCGTGTTCTCAAAAGGGATATCTGAGAAGTCATTTGCTGACTCATAGTGGAGAAAAACCTTTTTCATGTTCCGACAGCAACTATTTATGTACTACAAAGAGAAATTTAAGAATCACGTGTTTATTCACAGCGGAAAAAAACCTATTTCATTCCCTGACTGCAACATTTCCTTTTCTCAACAAAATAACAAATAATAAAATTCACTTGCTAACTTACAGTGATGAAAAACCTTTCCCATGTCCCGACTGCGACTATTCATGCGCTACGGTATCTAAAAATTCACATGTTTACCCACACTGGACAAAACCCTTTTTCATGTCCCGACTGCAATTATTCACTTTGTACAAAGGAACTTTTGGAAATTATTTGGTGACTCACAGTGACATAAAACCTTTTACATGTGTCTACTGCGAGTATTCACGTTCTTCAGAGAGGTACCAAGAAAATCGCATGTTCATCCACAGCGGACAGAACCATTTTCATGTCCCGAATGCAGTTAAGTTCTTGACAGGGAGATTTAAAATTCATAGCGCGATTCATAGTGGAGAAAAAAACCTTTTTCATGTTCTGAGTGTAACTATTCATATATGAAGAGAAATCTAAAAAAATCGCATGTTTTCCCATAGTGGATAAAAACCTTTTTCGTGTCCCGGCTGCAAATATACATAATCTACAAAACAAAAAATAAAACATCACATATTTAGCCACAGATGAGAAAAATCTTTTTCATGTCTTTATTGCCACTATTCATGTTATCGCAAGGGACATCTAAAAAATCACGCGTTAACCCACAGTGGAAAAAAACTTTTTCGTGTCCCGACTGCTACTAATCATGTTCTCAAAAGGGACGTCCAAGAACGCACTCGCTCATTCGCAGTGGAGAGTAACCTTTTTCGTGTACTGACTGCAACTATTCATGTACTACAGAGGGATAACTAAAAAATCGTATATTTACCCACAGCGGAGAAAAACCTTTATCGGAAAAATTTTATACCATCAAAATTTGAACACTGAAGAAGTTCAAAATAGTGCTAGTAAGTTTGTTAGTAAAGACATAATTTTGGAGGTTTAGAAAAGTGCTTTTTTGATGAACCTATCCATCTACAATCTTATTTAACAACGATAGCTTGAGATGGAGAACTGCCCCGAAAAACGTAAGTGATTTAACGCTTTAGGTTCTAAGAAATAACTTAAAACAATTAACCCAAACATTGACATAGCCTTAAGAATGTGCATTAAGTTTCTATTTCCTTATTTTTTATTTAAAAAAAAAACGTTTTACGTAAAGCGTTGTTCGAACCCCCCCCCCCCCCCCCCCCCCCCTGCAATGCACAGTAACGTTTTACAAGACCCCCCCCCCCCCCTAAGTGTGTTACGTAATACTTGAACGGCCCACAAGAAGTTCTAATTTAATGTTGATAATAATAGATTCAAGTAAAAACACATATAAATTTGTTGTACACCACTTTTATTTTATAAACACTCAACCGGTTTCAGAAGCACCCTTTCTTCGTCAGGAGAATATTATAAAAAAGTAGGTATTTTATTAAGTACTTAAATAAAATCTTTATTGTGAAAAAAAAATAAAAACATTAAGTTTAACGATTTTAATTAGTGGTCCACCTGGACCTGGACCCAGCCCAGGGGGGTCATGACCCCCGTGACCTGACCCCCCCCCCCCCCCCCCCCACCCTGGATCCGCCCTTGGTATCGGTATGAAGTCGCCTACCCTGCAAAACGAAATGACAGCAACCATAAATACCCGCGAAATCAGTATACGAAGTAAAATTTCACTTTCGAAATTGAAATTTTAATTGCGTTGTTTCCCATCGCCCCGAATGCAAAAGGTTGCCTTTTATAATCATTAAGGCGAATCTGAGGGTTTTTTTCCAAAAATATTTTCTTATTATTAAAAAAAATGTTTTTTATATTTACTAATAAATATTCATATATGTGCCAGTTCGATTGAAAACTTACCATAATTTGAAACTATGTACTTTGCCACTAAATTAGAAACGGAATTCCTAATAAAAATCAGTTTGCAAAATAAAAATCAAACGCAATCACTGAAACTGAAGAAAGTTTCTTGTAATAAACAGATAAAAACGCAACTTGAAAACTAAATAAAATTATTTAAGTCCCCATTTATCTTTTTAGGTACATAATATCATTTTGAGTTGTCAGTGTTTTAAAACAACATTGCTTGAATGTAAGTACATCAACAATAGTACCCTTTACACGTAGAGTTCGGAGCGGGACGTGCCCCGCGCCACTTCAGGCCGCCGCGCAGAAAAGTCTCACAGTGAACTGCGCTGTAAACCGTTATCTTACTTTCGGTCTTTACTTTTCTGCACGGCGGCCTGAAGTGGCGCGGGGCACGTCCCGCTCCGAACTCTACGTGTAAAGGGTACTATAATTTAAGACTCATGGGAATTCCAAAAAAAATACGACTAGCAATACCAGTAATATTGTCATATGTAATAATTTTTTTTTTGCCAGGGCTCGAAATTTCCCTATATTTTGTGCTGATTTCCCTTTTCCCTAAAAAATATTTTTCTCCAAAAGATCTAGGGAAATTTCCCTAGACATCACATCAGTGCACTGGAGCAGTGTTCCCGAACCCAATTTTCAAAATCGGGAGAATTTTCGCCTAAAAATCGGGAGAAATCGGGAGAAAACGGGAGAATTTTGAAGAAATCGGGAGATGACCAGAATTATTATAATAAAATTCTTCCCTTGTCAATATTCCGAATCCCTTTTATTATTCCGAAGCAGAACCTTAACAACAAATGAAAAAACCCATAAGCAGCGCGCAGCGCCATCAATACTAACATTGTTTCCAAGGTAACAATTTGTTTGACGTTTGCAATAACTCGATTTTGTTAGGGAGAGAAAACGTATGATACATAATTTCATAACGCCACAGCTTATTCATAACGCCAGAGCTTACCAATATACATAGCCTTTGTTACTCGCAAATAATGTAGCTTTCGATTAGTGAAAGAATTTTAAAATTATATATTTATGGCGTGAAAGAGTAAGGACCATCCAACCATATCAGTGAGGGAGGGGGATTCGAAAAATGCGTTACGTAACCCACTTTTAGATATCCCTTTTGAGAACACGAATAATTGCCAGGACATGAAAAGGGTTTTTCTCTTCCGTGAATTATACTGTGGATTTTTAAATCTTCTTTTTGAGAACTTTTATGACTGCATTTGGGACAAGAAAATGGTTTTTTTCCACTGCGGGTAAATATGTAATTTTTTGATGCCTCTTTGTAGAACATGAATAGTCGCAGTAAAAACATGTAAACGGTTTTATGTCACTGTGAGTCGGCAAATGATTTTTAAGAAGTTCCTTTGTACAACATTAATAATTGCAGTCGGGACATGAAAAGGGTTTTTCATCACTGTTAGTTAGCAAGTGCCGTTTTAGTTATTTTTTCGAGGAGAAGAATAGTTGCAGTCAGGATATGACAAGAGTTTGAGCGCCTTGTCTGTGCATCTCTTCCAGAGGCAACGTTGATGTCCTTGTTTGCAACTTTTTTGCTAGGAGCAGGCCAACCTGCATCATCGGACTAAATTTCCCACCCTTTTTTATAATATTGGGAATATTTTTTTTTAGCAATACTTCTACTCGTACCAGCGCCTGCAGGGTCTGAGGTAATCATAATTTAAAAAAATATATATTCTTCTGATTCGAAGAGGCGTTACGTAATAAATTATAAATTCCACCTCATAATTCATAGATGATCGGTTTGCATGGGTTTATAATGGAGATATGCTTATATTGCGGCATTTTGTAATTATTCTAGTCAATACCCGAATCTTAAGAATTTTTTTGTAATTATTCTAGTCAATACCCAAATCTTACGAATTTTTTTTAACCATACACAATTAGTTGCCTGTTGAGCGGACCATAATCAAAGAATCGAGGAGAAACGAATTCGCTCAGAACTTCGAAAAATACGGAGATTTTGATGACATTCCGGTAGATCGGGAGATGAAGTGAAAAATCGGAAGATCTCCCGAAAAATCGGGAGCTTCGGTAACTACTCATAAATAAACCAATCATCTACCACTACTACCATAAATTACCCAATCAACCGAACCTACCATATATATATATATTTACCTACTAAAAATGTCTGTAGTAGTGTTGCTATGTCCCAAAAATGAAAAACCTTGTTTCAGGGATAACAAACCGGCGACCGGACAACTCAGAATCATGCAACTTCAACACCTTTGAAAAGTGATGAAAAAAAGTTAAATAGGTAACGTTAGGTTAGGCTATTTTTCAAATAAAAAATCATAAATTTTAATGACTTTTCAAAGATGTGTTGAAGTTGCATGATTCTGAATTGTTGTGGAACCAAATTAACCATCTTTTGAAGAATAAAAACACGTTTTTAGTTAACATTTTATCGAGAATATAAATAAGAAAATAACGGTACTTAAGTAAGACTTTATTGAAAATAATCTATCATTAAGTAGTTTTTCTTTTAATGATGGGCATAAAATAAAGTTTAAAAAAAAAACACCGTGCAAAAAAAAAGACATTTTTTATCAGAAATTTTTTCTTTAAAAAATTGTTTTTTTTTCATAAAAAAGTTCTTTCTGTTCAATGAGATTTCTATCTTGTTATACAGTCGACACATCTGGGTCAGAGGGCTAAAGTAGGCGATATTATTTTTAACTGTATTCATATGAAAAATGTTATGGCGCTTAAACAATGGGAATTGGGGACATTATTTTCAATACTGTTAAGACATAATGTAGTATCAAGATGGCCGTGAATAATTTTATGTAAACATATTAGATCAGTCAATTGCCTTCTAGTTTTAAGTGTATCAATCTTGAAATAATCACGACGTACATCGTATGATCTGAGATGGTCGTGTAGTCCACATTTGAAGGATAACATTCTTAGTAATTTTTTTTGAACTGATTCTACAATGTTTTCATATTTGCAGTAACGTGGATTCCAAATAGTGCTTCCATATTCAAGTTTACTTCTAATCAAGGCATTGTAAAGAGTTAGAATTGATTGAGGATCTTTGAAAGGTTTACATATTCTGTGAATAAATTCCATCATTTTTAATGATTTGCACTTAATGTTGTTAATATGTACATCAAATATGAATTTAGAATCAAAAGTGATTCCTAGATCCCTTATTGAAGAAACTTTTTTGAGAAAAATATTATTGATAACATAAGAAAAATCCTTCATAATTCTATTTCTAGTAAAGTTTAAAATGTAACATTTTTCAACATTTAAGTGCATATCATTGACAGTACACCAGTTATTGAGTGTGTCGAGGTCATTTTGAAGCAGCTGATGATCGGAAACAGACTTAATTATACGAAAAATTTTAAGATCATCGGCGAAAAAAGTATAATCACAGTTTAATTTCGAGCCAAGGTCATTTATGAATATAAGAAAAAGCAGGGGGCCAAGATTTGAACCCTGTGGTACACCAGAAGTTAACACTATAGGGGATGCTGTCCATTAATAAGAACTAATTGAGTTCTGTTATACAAATATGATTTCACCCAGCGTAATAGGTCTCCATGTTTTTCAATTTGTTCAAGTTTTTTTAGTAAGATGGAGTGGTTAACTTTATCAAAAGCTTTTTGGAAATCAGTATAAATTGTATCTACTTGTAATCTTTCATTAAAAGAATTACAAACATAATAACAAAATTCCAAAAGATTTGAGTTGATTGATCTTTGAGGAACAAACCCATGTTGCTTAGTGCAGAGAAGGGGCTTAAAATGTGAAAAAATATTTTTATATATCAGAGATTCAAAAACCTTAGCAAAACAGGATAGTATACTGATTGGCCTATAATTTTTTTTATTAAAGATTGGTCTCCCGATTTTAATACTGGTATCACATGTGCTTTTTTCCACAGATCGGGAAAAGTTTCCGTGGTAAGGGATGCATTAAAAATGATAAAAAGCGGTAAACATAAAGAGTCTGCACAGCAACTAACAAATAAAGGAGGAATATTATCAGGTCCTGGGCCCTTATTGGAATCTATTTTACTCAAAAAACATTTTATTTCATCTGCACTAATATGTATTTTACCCAAATTGCTTTGATTGTGCTCAGTTATGTTTGGCATTGAATCATTAGTAGATGATTCCGACTTGGTATAAACAGATGAAAAATATTTAGAGAATATGTTTGCTATGTTTTCACCGTCATTTGCGGAAATATCGTCAAGCTGCATTACTTTAGGAATACAATTAGTTTTTCGTAATGATTTTGAGTATGGCCAGAATAACTTTATCTTATCTTGCAGACCACTTTCGACAGAGTTGATATATGATTTAAAACATTCGCTTATTTTTTTGTAAATTTCCTTAAATAAGAGAATTCCCTATAATCTGACTCGTAACCATATTTTTCTACCTTAAGTCTAACTTGTTTTTTTTTCTTAAGAAAAGCAATCAATTGCTGATTAAACCAGACAGGATATTGATTTTTTTGTTTTAGTACCATATTTTTTTAAGTATTTGTCAATTATTTCCCACAATTTTTCATAAAATAAGATTACCACGCAATTTTTATTTTTAAAAAGAGTTATCCAATTAACAGACAATAGATCCTGTCGACATTCATCAAAGTTTCCCTTCCTGAAGTTATATTTTGAAACACTTCTATTCATTTCTAAGAATTGATCTTTATTTTGTTTCACTGTAATTTCAAATGAAGAGTGATATTGATCCAATTTGGTTAAGCCTGGTGCGATATGTATATCAATGTTAACTTTATCAGAAAAAACAAGATCCAATAAATTTTCATTTCTATTTAGTACATAATTGAATTGATACAAATGGCAAATTGACGAGAGATTGACAAGACTGTGTGCTTTCATGCTTTTATAATTAGAAGGGGAAAGTACATTATTTTCGAATGAATTGTCAGGTAACCATTTAATTTCGGGCAAATTAAAATCACCAACAAAAATAAACTGCGAATTGGAAATTGAATACTTTAAATACAGATCCTGCAATTTTTCAATATGTTTACAATAATTATCAACGGTTACACTAGGAGGAATATAGAGGATGCATATAAAGATGAGCGAGTTGGAACGAGACTTAATTACAAGCCAAACCTACACTTCATTTTTATGCTTGTGTTTACAATATTTTCGATACCTGTTTCCCTAGAAAACCTCCCAGTAGAGGTGGTCGTCGATATCCGAAGTGGTTCTGTCGAGATACCATCGCGAGCATTAGGTTGAAACATGCCCTCCATAAAAAATGGAAGGCTACAGGCTGTCAAAGTGACTATGATTTGTTCAGTGTGCATAGAGCCGTGGTTAGGCGCAATATTCACACTGCTTTCCAATTATATGTAAATTCCATTGAACACGATATCAAGCATGATCCCAACATGTTTTGGGACTACGTCAAATCGCTAAGGAAAGATGGTGGCATTCAAGACACCATGACGCATCGTGATCGGGAAGTTCGGGGAATAGATGTAGCTAACGCTTTTGCAACACACTTCCAATCCGTTTATACGTTTATAGTAATGAGTCTCCATTACTAAATACTAATATTGCTGCCAAGTTGAATATAAAAGGTGCCCAGAATATAGATATTGATCAAATTGATGAATCAGATATAGAAATTTCAATTAGAAAAATGAAAAATACACATTAACTTGGTCCAGATTTTCTTCCTGTATTCTTTGTCCGATTTATAAAAGCGGTACAAAAACTTCTGTAGAAAATTTTAGGCCGGTAGCAATACTATCTGCACCGGCTAAATTGTTTGAATCGATTATTCATAAATACACTCTTAGTTTCGGAACAGCACGGATTTAGAAAAGGTCGATCTACAGAAACCAACTTATTAGTGTTTACTGATTATGTATCAAAATCTTTAGATAAAGGCTATCAGGTAGATTGTTCTTATAACGACTTTTAAAAGGCCTTCGATAGAGTTAATCACGACGTCTTACTCAATAAACTGGCTGAAATAGGATTCTCCATGCGACTTATCATCTTTTTTGCTAGCTATCTTGCAAACAGGAAACAGTTTGTATCTCATGGACTATTCCAGTCTGTTCTATTTTTTGTACGATCAGGAGTACCCCAAGGTTCTAATTTAGGCCCACTCCTTTTTTCCATATTTATTAATGATATCTCAGAAGTAATTCTGCACTCCAGGTTTCTTCATTTTGCTGATGACCTGAAACTATTCTTAGAAATACTAACCCCAGAAGACTGCAATCGACTCCAGTCAGATATTGATAGAATTATTGACTGGAGTAAAAGAAATCGGATTGAGTTCAATATATCTAAATGTTTAATTTTGTCATTCACTAGGGCGTGTCATACCTGGTATTACCGGTATACGATGGACGCCCGAAGTCTAAAACGTGTCTCCACCATGAAGGACCTTGGAATCATGTTTAATAGTAGGCTGACATTTCATACTCATATTCAGATGGCTTGTAGCACTTCATTGAGAATGCTGGGGTTTGTTCTGCGTACTGCAAGAAATTTTAGAGATACCCGGGTTCTCATAATCCTATTCAATTCCTTAGTAAGGAGTAGACTTGAAAGTGGGTCGGTGATTTGGAGTCCACACCAAGTAAAATATTCCCTCATGTTGGAGAGAGTTCAGAAAAAATTTCTGAGATTTTTGTACACGAGGGAGTATGGCTATTACCCGTGGCTCTATCCTACCGACTTTCTTTTGGGTATGCTCGGAATGAACCATCTACGGGTCAGAAGGGATGTACACATTGCTACGCATTTCCTCAGATTGATTCGTGGATGGTTTGAAAATACAGCTATCTTGGAGAGCATTCACTTCTATGTTCCCGATGGTTATCTTCGCCACCGACAGCATAGACTGTTCTATCTTCCGGCTTGCAGGACTAACTTGCCAATGGTCGTGCCGATCGGGAGAGCAATCTTGCTGTTGAACAGAATTAATTCGGATATCGACACATTTAGCGTTAGTGAAGCTGCTTTTAAAAGGCAAGCTCTATTAATGCTTGTATAGTTTTTGCCTACCATTTGTTTTTTTTTTTTTTATCCTTTATTCCAGATCTCGGGGAGGGTGGTGCAGTTCCACGAGTTCCATATAATACATATAAAAATAAAATAAAAATATTGCAAGATGAGAGAAAAAAAAATTACATGGTAAAAGAAAATAATAGATAATAATACAAAACAAAATAAGAAAATTTGAATTAAGTTAACTTTTTGTTATAAATCTATGTCATCAGGAAGTGGCTCCACCGCTTGTAGATGGGACCCTGCCAGAAGTGGAATGCTGCCATCACAAGACTGTTTTTGCTCGAGGCTAGTCGCGTTCTGAAGTTAGTGATCCGTTTCTTCATGAGTGCTCGGAATCCGGGAACTCGCCCTTCTTCAAACATCTCGGTGGCACTGCAGTACCAGGACAACCCAAAAAGCGTTCGATACGAGTTGTTGTATTGTGTATTGTACTTCCATTATTTTTAGTGATGCTTTCTTGAAGTTGGTCCATAGCTCCGAGGTATATAGGCTCGTGCAGTACGTGTTAAAAAGTTGCCTTTTTGCAGCTGGGCTGCACTTGTTAAATCTTCGAGAAATCATATTTGCCCTTATGCACAGTGATCTTCTCTGTCGCTCAATATATTTATGTTTAATGTAATACTCTTACAACTGTATTTTAAAAACACATTAAAATGTTTAATTTTGTAATGTTTTTAAAAGAATAAATACATTGAATTGAATTGAATTGAATTCAAGTCAAAAACTCTTGTTAGAAGTAAGACTGTGTTGTGGAAGTGATTTTTCACAAAAATGAATATATTTGCTACCTATACAAATCATAAATATATTATTATTATAATTTATGTTTATTAATGTATTAATTTTACTTATTCTCTGGGAAAGAAAAAGGTTAGACGATAGGTAGAAATCTGGAGTTCAGTGTGATCAGGCGTTTCCTTCCCATTGCAGTGACCCGCTTGACTTGGGGAGTAAGCTGGTGAATGCGTTACGAAAAGTGTGATGCAAACGGTGTTCGGGTGAACAGTGATCAGGCGAGGCGAACGGTCAGGCCTTTACACACGCTTGACCTGGGGAGTAAGCTGGTGAATGCGTGATGAGTGACGAGAGCGTTATGAAAAGTGTGATCGGGCGAGGCAAACGGAAGTTGAGAGGGAGATATAAGTTAGTGAAGTTCTACTTCAGTCGTGTGGTCTAAAGCACACTCGTTTTTTTTTCAACTAATAGTTTTTTCCCCTGAAATTGGTTTTTCATTTTCGGAATGTGGCAACTGCCAACTATGTTTACAGGGTTGCCAACTTAGGGGTTTTCCCCCTAGATTTAGGGGGAAAATAAGTGGAATGGGATTTTTTTAAGGGTTTAATATGCTCGGGGGTATTTTTGGGGGTTTTTTGGGATCAACTTCAGCTGACTTTTATTACAAAGTTTACAATGATTGTGACGCAGCTGGATGTAAACGTTTTGAATGTGAATTAAAAAAATTTGATTCTTCTCAGGAGAATTATGCAATATTTGATGTATTAAATAAAGTTTATTAAAAACATTACAGCATATCATTTATTAAATTTATTATTCATTATTTTTACAAAATATTTTTTAAGGGGTATTTTCAAGTAATTTGCCGGTTTCTAGGGGTTTTTGAGTTTAGTTTAGGGATAAATATTTTTGAGAGTTGGCAACACTGTCTGTTTATGATTTATGTCAGTTATCATCACTGTCATCAGTTACAATTATTAACAATCTGAATTCTGAATTTTCAGAATCAGTTATCAGTGTTTATCATTGCGCACGTATGTCGAATGAAGAAATTGATTATTTTTTATACTTATTTGTATATGTCGACGTTTTGTTATCTTATCGCCTGATAAGCATTTTCGAAAATCATTTTTCTATGCGCAGTGGAAACTAAACTAAAGCTTTTTACCTTAAATTGAACATTTACCTTGTTCGTTTTCAAATAATCTTACAAAAATAGTTAGAAATGATGCTGTCAAAGCCATTAATCGATTTAACGGCGTCGTATTTGCAAAACTTATACCTACATCCCATCAAGACCAAGTCCCTGACAAGGTATGTACGAATCTGAAATAATTATACTTACCTAAATAAAACCTTTCAGATAAATGCGATAATCAGGTCAGATAATTTTTGTTAAAATGAGACGTTAACCAATTTTAATGATCATGATAATAAAATGTGAATCGTAGAAGAAGTCGGGGACGCCCGAGGAAGACATGGCACGATCAAGTGAATCAAATACTTGAGTCGGGCCATGTCAAAAGTCAGAATAATAGAAGAGTATGTATGAGACGATGAATGAATGTGAGTGAGGCAAGGAGTGAGTGCCAAGACCGAGTTGTTTGGCGGTCCGTCCTCTCTGCCTACCCCTACGGAGAAACTTCGTGATGGTTAGTTAGTTAGTTATGATGATAAATATATTGTGAAAATGATGAAGTTAATGCAGTATAATGTATTCCATCAAACGGATTAACCTAGTCCAAGGTTCAGGTGATGTTCAGTTCAGGTGCTGTTCTAGAGTCATTCTGCTGCTAGTCTTGAATCTAGACCAGTGTTCCAGGTGGATCAACCCGACGGGGGTCTAAGTTGGCGTCATAAAAAAATGGGGGTCCACAAGTTGTAAGTGGGGGTCCATGAAAATTTATCTGGTTTCGATAGTAAAGAACAAACATGTTGGCTTGGCTTTACCTATCAATGTAGGCCAGTGGTTCCCAAAGTGTTTGGGTACGGACCCCCAGGGGTCCCCAGGATCATTCAGGGGTCCGCGACAAAGTTTTGACATATCCTTATTCATATGGAAGTTGCGCCGGGGGAGGGGCATAATGGGATAGGGTGGGACAGCAAATTTACCATAACGAAGGGGGCGAAATGGGGTGGAGCGGGGTCCTTCCTACCATGTTCAACTCCATATCCCATTTCGCCCCCTCCGTTGTTCTAGTGCTATCCGCCCGGGGTTCATAACTGTTTGGGGAAGGGGTCCGAGGGTCAAAAGAGTTTGGGAACCACTGATCTAGACGAACCTACGACTAAATATTTAGTACTATATGGGACCTTCATTTGTATGATAATATTATGGGATGATCCAATAGTCTGTAGGGATCCAGCTTGCACCGCACAGAAAGACTTACAGAATTCAAATACTTCCTTTGTGTGAAAGCACTATGAAACCATGCACAATCATAAATATTACTTGTAAATAGTTTATACACATTTTAAGTAAAAAAAAATTATATCACTCTTCAAAATTTGTAAATAATTCTCTGATTATTATAAACAATTTAAAATGTTGAATTGTTAATAACAGCTTATGTAGGTACTATTTACCGATTAGTGTTTGTCAACTTTAATGGGGGGGGGGGGGGGTGACACCAACCACGTTATCCGCCCCGGGTGCCACCCATGCTAGCTACACCACTGGCACTAGTACAATATTGTATATTCAGTTCACCCATAAAAATATATATTTTTTAATTTTTCTTTATTTGGTGCATGTTTATAAGATTTGTTGACACTTTTTGGATCACCATGCTGGGCACATGCCCGTGTTAATAATACACACGCCGGTTTTGTTAATGATAATAATATTTGAATAATTTGTCTAGCTTCATTTTTGTGAAGTCACCTCAACCTTTACAGCGTTCACTGTACAAATTTTAATTCCTAGGCTCTATCTTATTACTAGACATCGGATTATATGCATTTGCATATTTGCATATGCAAATGCATATAACCCTCTAATTACGGCTTTAATGCATATTTTAAGCCTTTTTTCCCAATCGTGCATATTTCGTTTCATTTTCGTCAATTTGACAATCCTGAGGCCATCGCAATTCAGTCAAGCGCAAGCTAGCATTTGAAAACGCATCCACTAAACACAATATTACCCTAATCTCAACACATTTCCACAAGTTACCAGATGCCATAGTTAAATTGGAAACAAAAAACCTTCCTCTATTTAAATCAATAGAAATGCTGGAAACAATGATCAAACTATATAATATAGTATATTCGTAAAAAGTTAGACGCTATTTTGCTTAAGAACCCGAGTCTTGAAGACATGAAGAACATTAATGCCTGCATCAACGGTAAAGGTGATATCCTGCCTAAACAGGTATCTCCAGAAATGGCGCCAATTTTTAAATTTTGTACAATGACGTCAATTTTCGGCGTACAAATGAATACTGGGTGACAAACATCACAAATTAGGGCTCGAAAAATTTGGAAAAACAGTTAATTGTATATTGTCACAAAAACTATGCACAATTTTAAGAATACTTCGGTGTTATTTAATCGTCTCTAATTAAAATATATACAAATAAAAATGGTTTTTTGATTTTTCATTGTGCATATTTTGGCCATATCAAGAGTTTTTAGTGCATATTTCGGCCTTTTTTAGTGCATATTTGCATGCTTATTTTGGCACTTTGTCAGTGCATATAATCCGATGTCTACTTATTACTAACTAACTAACCATCTAGCGACTCAGAAGAAGAAGACACAATGACTAATAAAGTGATCAAATGCATTGAAAAAATATTTAATGAATTAACCAATCAACTTATGAAATCTTTTAATGAACAAATAAAAGAACTTAAGAAGTCCGTCGAATTTTGCTGTGAGAAATTAGACGAATATGAAGAAAAAAACAAAAATAAAGAAATACTGATTAAACAACTTCAAGCAGAAAATAAAGAAATAAAACTACACATTAATAAAATGGAGCAAAATGAAAAACAAAACAATATTGAAATACAGGGTGTTCCTTTTAAGGAAAATGAAAATATCACAAATGTTTTTAATAATATAACAAACATACTCAAATGTGATAAAGAAACGATTAAGGTGACAAATATTTTCAGAAGCAAAAATAAAAATCCGACGAACAAAAATACTGCCATAGTAGTATCTCTACAAAACAAAGAAAGTAAAGACGTAATTATAGCACATAAAATAAAAGGTATTTTATACGCAAAAAACATAAATTTTGAAGAAAACAACACAATATATATTAACGAACAACTGACCCAATTTAATAAACACCTACTATACCTAGCTAAATCGTCAAGACTTGGGTACAAATTTATATGGGCAAAAAATGGAAAAATATGGATGAGAAAAAATGAAACATCTCCAATCTTACTCATAAGAACGCCAGAAGACATCCCCTCCGCATAAAGGATAATAAAACCACATAGTAAACTACTATCAATCTTCCAAAATGTCTGAAGAAAACTATATACACGAAAATTATAAATGTAAAAACCCATGTGGACTTAATCACCTATTTAAAAATGTTAATTTCTCGATCTTAAACATGAATATTAGGAGTATAAGGAAAAACTTCGATGAGCTCTGTGTACTTATTAATAACCTAGATTTTTCTCCAAGCGTAATTGTTTTAACTGAAACTCAAATGAAACAAGTAATTCCATATAACTTTTTTTAATTCTAAAAAATTTTTTTAGTTAGCATTTCAAAGTTAGAGTTAAGTTTTAACTTATTATCGATAATGATTCCCAAATATTTAATTTCTTCTACCTCTTCAATATTTTGTTTGTCTATATTTAGGGTAATAAGTTAATTTTGTTTGTTCCCTAATACCATGAATTTACTTTTAGTTACATTTAATTTGAGTTTATTTATGCTTAACCATTTAGATATTTCATTAAGTTCACTTTGTATTTTTGACAATGCATCTTCAATATTATTTGCTATAATATTTAAAAGTGTGTCATCAGCAAACAGGTTGATGGAACAGTACTTTAGGCACTTCACTATATCATTAATATATATAATAAAAAGTAGTGGTCCCAAGACCGATCCTTGAGGAACTCCAAGGTTTACTTGTTGCTCTTCAGAGATAGCATCTCCAAATTTAGTTCTTTGTTTTCTGTTTTTTAGGTAATCAGTAAACCACTGCAATTCTTTACCATGAATTCCCATGTCTTTCAATTTCATTATTAGTCTTTCTCTGTCTATCGTTTCAAAAGCACGTCTAAAGTCTAAGAAAACTGCTATGATGATTTTCTTCTGATCCATACTTGTTTTCCATTCATTTATCACATAATTTATTGCTGTTTCACAGGAATATTTGTTTCTAAATCCAGATTGTTGTTTTACAAGAATGTTATTTTTTTCAATAAAATTGTTTATCTGTTCTTTAACTATCGATTCTAGTAATTGTTCTAATTGTCTGTTCTAATTGTTCTATATGTCATATATTAACTCACCAACAAGAGTAACCTTAAGTCACTCGACATGTTTAGACCACATATTTGTCAAGTCCGAAACAAATATCACAGATCATTACCCGACCTTTTATGGACACCATTTCAAAAATACTCCTCTAAACCGAAATTCTGAAAAACTAGAAAAAGTAGACATTGATTATGAAACTCTAAACTCTTTACTTCGGTCAGAAAACTGGGAAAATGTGATATCACTAGAAAATCCACATCTCGCACTAGAGAATTTCTATAAAACTCTGAGAGACCATACTCTAAAAAGTGAAAGTAAAATAGTTGTCACTAACAATAAATATAAAAAAATTCAGCCTTGGATAACAGTTGGATTAATTATATCAATTAAAGGAAGAGATGAATTATACACAGAAATGTTTAAATACTAAATAGATTGCCAAAAGAATAATCTCAGAACAATGCCTTATCTGAAAACAAAATATCTAATGTATCGTAACTTACTCAATAGGCTGATACGAAACTGCAAAAAGAAATACTATAGTATACAAATTGAAAATGCTAAAAATAATACTAAAAAAACTTGGAATATTATAAATGAAATTGCCAACAAAAAAAGTATGTCTTCAAATATTGTAAATGAGGTTATAATAAATAATGAAATAATAACTAACAAATCGACCATTGCAGAAAGCTTTAATGACTATTTTACAAATGTAGTAGACGTAGTACTTGAATCATCCGGCATTAATGTTAATGATGCTTTTATGGAGACATCTCCTCAATTAGATTCAAATAACGATTCAATTAACTCTATAGAATATTTTTCTCCTGTTACATTTAATGAAATTGAAAAATATATTGATAACCTAAAACCATCCAACTCTAAGGGAAATGATGGATTATCTTGTAATATGATATAAATCTTAATTGGAAATCACATATTAATCAAATCACTTCTAAATTAAGATATCTAACCTACATATTTTATAGACTTAAGGAAGTTCTAAACATTGAGACATTGAAAATGATCTACTTTTCCCTGGTGCAATCTTCAATCACTTATGGCATTATAGGATGGGGTGGTGCACTTGATACATTTATTAAGCCTTTACAAATAATTCAAAAACACATAATTAAAGTCATATATAACAAAAATAAAACATTCTCGACCAACTTATTATACAAAGAAACTAAAATATTTAATATACACAAATTATTTATATTACACACTTTGAAATATGTATTTAAACAAAAATAATTTCGAAATAAATGAAAACAGAATGAGCAAAAGAATAAATAATATATTTTACACCCCACAAACCAATACTAAATTATTCCAGACACATAGCAGTTTCATTGGTCCTCGTCAGTGGCGTGCACAGAGTTTTTAGTGAGCTAGAGTGCTAAGATTGAAAAATTCGACATAAATGATGTTGTTGTAGCTGAAAATGATTTTTTTTTTTTTTTTCAAAATTTCAATATTTTGTATGAAGATTTTTTTATCAGGGTAGGCATACCTATAGGGTAGGCATACCTGTAGGCATACCGCTAGATAAAAATCTTCATACAAAAAATTGAAATTTTGACAAAAAATTAAAATTATTTTCAGCTACAACAACATCAATAATGTTGTATTTTCCAGTCTTAGCCCTCTAGCTCACTAAAATTTCTGTGCACGCCCCTGGTCCTCGTACATTTAACCTTCTACCACTACAAACTAAATATAGACAATCAAAATATTGAAGAGGTAGAAGAAATTAAATATTTTGGAATCATTATCGATAATAAGTTAAAACTTAACTCTAACTTTGAAATGCTAACTAAAAAAATTGCCAAAAAGATTAATTTCTTAAGTAGAATAAAGGGAAAATTAGACATTAAAACTAGGAAATTGGTCTATAACACAACTGTAGCATCCCATCTGAATTATTGCTCAAGTGTAATCTTTCTGAGCAATAAAACACAAATTAAAAGAATGGAAATAATTCAGAACAGGGGCATGAGGTCTATATTGTGCTGTAGCAGATATACCAGGATAAAAACCATGCAACGCCAACTCAATATATTAAGTGTGTGGCAAAGATTAGTTTTCAATATCCTAGTTTTTATTTATAAGTTAAAAAATAAAATGTTACCAGATTATATGTCGAATAATGTTAGAATCAACAGTACAGTTCATTGTTATCCTACGAGAAACTGCAACGATTTTAGGCTTCCTAAAACAAATTTATCGGGAACACAAAATAATATTTATCATAAAGGTTTTAAAATGTTCATGATACAGTGAAGGCGTGTGCTTAGTACTTAAATAACTTGTATTATGTAAAAAAGTTCGATTAATTAAAAAAAAAACGAACAATTGAAAATATCACTTCACTGCAATGGCAGGCAGGATATTTGAACGCGTCAAATTCTGTCTTGGCTCTAACCACTTTTCCTTTTAATCGCATACCTACATACTTTATTTCGTCTCATACTGGAACTGGAACGGAATTGCACCAGTCGCTTTGGTTTTGAACCTTTGAGTTTAAACAGTCATAAAAGTCTTGCAGTTTTTCGTGGATTATGTCTTAATGTTGTAAAGTCCAAATTTTAGTCAGTATGTAGTAAATAATATTGTAGTAGTCATAGAAAAGAAAACATTAGATATAAGATGTCAAATTTTATATCTAAATAAAATACACAATAATAATAATAAAATAAATAAACAAACTCAAATGATGAAATATGTAAAAGAGGTAAAATTATGGTGGAATAATGAAGATATTGAAACGCTTTTTCTATAAATTTATCCATCCTTCTACAACTCACTTTCTGTAACTTTCTAAACTGTAGTACAATATGTTTTCTGTTTATTTATTTTTTTATAATAACTAAAAAAAAAAAAAATTTAAATCAGTATGTTTTTCTCCATATTTTTTATTTTATTTTTATAATGGCTGAAAAAAACCTTTTTCACTTATTCTACCTACGTAATACTAACTTTTTATACTAACTTTATATGTTTTTTTAACTCTATTTTATACTTTGGGTACTTGGAAATATAGTATTTGGTTTTAATATTACCCACACTCAGGCAGTGCCTTAGTGGGTTTTCATTTCTTGTTCATACTATTTGTTATTATATATTATTTGCTATTATACATTATATGTACAAAGAAATGGGAAAAAATAAAGTTAAAAAAAAACTATGTACTTAAAAAAACTTTACTTTTAAAAACGCCTTGAAATTGTAATTTTGTAATGTTTTTTAAATGAATACATTAAATTGAATTGAATTAATATAATCTATTTCAACAACTTATAACTTATGGCTAAATTTAATTGTTGTGAACTATTTTTTTCCAGTGGGATTCTTTCCGCATTCGCCAATTTTGCAACTCAATCAATCACATCGGACAAGAAAGTCAATTATGAGAATGTCGCAGCATATGGGTTGTTCGGGTAAGAATAAATTTTAAAACTATTTTTCAACATCAAGATTATCTATAAGTGGCCAACTGAAATTCCTGAATCTGGAACAAACAAACATTATCTTAATTATTCAGAGATATCAGAGGTATCTCTATATGGCAGATGAGCCAAGAAGAGATGAGAACATTCAAGAAGAGATAATTATGGTAACATATGATTACTCCTTCAAGGCTCTCGCATGGACCCAAAATTTTTTGAACGAACGAAGCTACATTTAGTTTAGAACGAATCTAAACCTCCAATGTCCCTGCATACGATGTTAGTGAGCAGTATGTATAATAAACTTGATACAAAGGTGTCAGAAAAACATATATAATGGCATGAAAATATGATAGAAAGCAAGATGAAGGAAAGCAGCTCGCGGGGGATTGTGATAAAAGGAAAGACAAGCATGGTTAGATAAGAACACTTTGCAGTTGGGAGGGTTCCCTCTCTTGTCGTCTGGCAGTTCCAGCAAGAATGTGTGTGGCGGTCAGTCAAACCATAACGAGACTGGGCATCCGTGCCCCTTGGCCAATTCCTTGGTTGTGCCTTGAAGAAAGTAACTGGGAAGTGTAGGCAAAATGCCCGAAGACCCTAAGGACTAAAGCATCGGAGGCAGGGCGGAAGGTCGCCTAGGTCGCCCGGCCAAACCTTAAGCCCACACATGTTGCTGGGGGGGGCGCAGATGATCTGAGAGGGCACCGAAGATGTTCGGTGCTTGACTATGCAGGGACGAGGTCTAGCTCAGCCCCAAATGGGGAAGTAGACAATACAGAACGATTACAGTTCAGTTCGGCCTTGAAAACGAAGCAAAATTGCATATTATATGACAGAAAAAAAAAGTTTAAAAAAAAACGTAATAACAAACAATAGTTAGAGACATAGTTCTTAGATAAAGAAAAACGGATAAAAACAGAAAATAGTCACACAGCACTTTGCAGAGTTCTATGTAATGATAAAGACGATAAATCAAAGAATAAACAAAAGATACAAGCAGACACAAGAAGAGACAAGAAGAGACGAGAATAGATGAAAACATCCAAGAAGAAGGAAGAAGAGCCAAGAAGAGACAATAATAGAAAAGAAGTTACGATAAGAGACAAGATGTGGCAAGAAGAGCCGACAATATTCAAGAAGAGACAAGATACCAGAATAGCCAAGAAGAGACAATAATAGAAAAGAAGTTATGATAAGAGACAAGATGTGGCAAGAAGAACCGACAATATTCAAGAAGAGACAAGATACCAGAATAGCCAAGAAGAGACAATAATAGAAAAGAAGTTATGATAAGAGACAAGATGTGGCAAGAAGAACCGAAAAGAGACGAAAAGATTCAAGAAGAGACAAGATACCAGAATAGCTAAGAAGAGATGAGAAGATCCCAGAAGAGACAAGCAGACACAAGAAGAAGCAAGAAGAGACACGAAAAGCCACAAAGTGGCAAGAACAGCCGAGAAGAGACGAGAAGTTCTAAAAGAGACAAGAAGAAACAAGAGATGAGAAGATCCAAGAAGAAGCAAGAAGAGACAAGTGACAAGGAGAGTCAAGAAAAAACAAGAAGAGACGAGAAGATCGAAGGGGAGTCAAGAAGAGCCAAAAACGTCCAGAAATAGACCAGACGATCCAAGAAAAGCCGAGAAGAGGCAAGAAGAGGGAAGACATAAAGAAAGGGTAAAAAAAATCATAATGCTCAATCCACTCCTTTATTCCTGCCCATCCTAAATTCCAATATTGGCTTATTAGGTTGCCATGTATACCGGTCGATCAAACTCCAACCTCCTTTCCATTCTCAGAGTATGTGTTCCAAGTCTTAACAAATCAGTGCCCCTCGGTGTACCGGTCTCACCGGGACAGGAGTGCTCCTGGCTGGGGGGTACAATCGTATCGAATACGTGTCTCTATATGGCAGGGGTGGGGAAACTGAGGCTTTTTGGTGCACCCTGCTGGCCACAAAAACACCTCATAGAAAAATTTCATTCAGATACATTTTTAAGACATTAGTATAAAACACAGAGAAAGTTATAACATAGGAGACAAGTGTTACTAGAAAGCGGTTAGCAAGCTAAAAATATATACGCTATCCAGCATCCCTTTTTTTATTTTATTTTAATTTATTCAGACGACAACCATTTGCATATTATGAGTGTAATGCTAATTAAACTGGGGACTTGCTTACAGATTCACTCTTAATTTAAAACCAGTTTAGTGTGCAGAATATAAAGATAAAATTTACAGTTGTGGATTCATCTGCAGACACATTTGAAGGAAACTATTCTCGTATGAGTGCAGTTATAAAATTCTAGTTTCAGACTAGTACTGCAAAAATTGAAAGAAACTATTTTCGTGTTCAGGGTTTTAATTAAAGTTCGGGATTTGTGGAGGATAGTAGACGAGTTAAAACCAGTTTTGTGTTCAGAATAGAATGATAAGCTTTGAATATAATTCCAGTTTTGGATTCGTCTGCTGACGCATTTCAAAGGAAACCATTATGATGTTCAAAGGCAATAAAATCCAAGTTGCAGACTATGTGCTGTAAAAATCGGAGGAAAACCATTTTTATGTTCTGAGTGTAGTTTTAATCAAAGCTGGGGAGACTCGCACAAAGATTTAATTCTGTTATAAGCCATTTTTACATCTTCTATAATAGTTTTGTGTTCTGAGTGATGTGTTAAAATTCGAGGTGTGGATTCATCTGCTAACGCATTCGAAGGAAACCGTTCTTATGTTCTGAGTGGAGTATACGTTCTACGAGGGCTGCCCGTAAAATAAGGTCTCCAAGGTGCTGCGGTCGCGAGGAACAATTTTACGCACAATTCTCCAACACTGGCGTGTAGCCTGGTTTCCCCTTGTCACATCCCCACCACGTTGCGTCCTCTGTGACGCTTAGTCTCGGCGTGGCAGCCGTTTGTGATGGAGCTTCCACTCGCTGCATCCGCCAGGTGTGAGTAACACACTGTAATTCGCTTCTCAATTTAAACTTTGCTTCGGCGAATCTGAATGATGCCACTGGGATTGTTCCTTTATCTCTGGTGTCATGTAGTGTATCCGGGTCTTGTCCCCAATCACAATTGAGTCCAAGAATTCTTCGCCATTGATGTCGTAGCACTCAAGGAATTCGCGGGCTGCTTCAACCCGTTGTTTGTGATCTTCGGTGAGCATTTTGGGATCCACCTTGGGCAGACTTTGTGGTCTCCCAAATGCTCTGTCAAAATCTTGTCAATAGTGGTCTTACTGACATCAGGGATCATATCATAGAGATCCCGAACCATCATCCGTCGATCTGCAATCATTGTTTTTTCCACTTTAGCAATTTTTTCGTCTGAAACCGATGGCCGTCCAGCACGCTTCTAAATTCTCTGCACCATTTTCGCATGTTTTCGCACTCATGCACTGTTTTCCGTACACTTCAAGTAGCTGAGAATGAATTTCTACCGGGGTTTTGTTCTTTGCACAAAAAACTAATTGTGGAGCGTAATTCACACCTGGCGGGTGCGGCGAGCGGAAGCTTTATCGCGAACGGCTGCCACGCCGAGACTAAGTGTCGCAGAGAGTACAGCGTGGTGGGGATTTGGCGTAGGGAAACCAGGCTATACGACAGTGCTGCCGGATCTCGCGTAAAATTGTTCCTCGCGACCGCAGCACCTTGAAGACCCTATTTTACGGACAGCTCTCGTAGTTTCACATCATATTCTGCAAAATTTTGAGAAAAATCATTTGCTTGTTCCGCATGTAATCATTTTTTAAGCCTGTGGACTCTTATGCAGAATTACTCTTACGTTTAAACCAATCTTGTGTTCTGAACGCAACTCATAATTCGGTTTGCAGAATCTGTGGACGCAATTCAAGGGAAACCATTCTCGCATTACTAGTGCACTTATAAATTTCTAGTAGTAGACTCATTTGTAAACATTACATTTAATCACGCATTTTCCATATTTTATTCAAAGAACTCTTGTCAGGTCTGATATAAAAAATAAAATAAAATCGATACTTGGTAAAATGAGGTTATAATAATACATCGAGGATTCTGACCCCCTCCTCATATAGGCGGCCCGCGGGTGGTACAACAAACGTCCAAATGGCCTTCAACGGCAAAAAGGTTCTCCACCCCTGCTCTTTGGGTTGAGATAATATTATATTAAAGTTAACAACTTTGGTCACAGAAAAAATTCTTATCAATAATATTTGTTTAGCAGAATTGTACCTTTATTGTAAAGATTTAATGTAAACACTAACACTACGTGAGATTTTGACTTATTTGTACTTTTCTATAATAATGATTTTTTACTTGTTTAGTGAAGGTACGCATTATGGAAACAGTTCTAATAATCAGAGGCGGCCCGTGACAAAATTTGCGAGCAGTGCATTTCACAAAAAAATGGTAGCATTAACATGGGAAAATAAAGTGATTTAAAGGGCGCGACATACCTAGTACAAACCTTCACTTGTAGAGAAAATCCATTCGTCGCTCTTTCATTTGTGAAAATACTTTAATGACACGATTATTAAACTCTGGTATAGAAGATATCAAACTTTTTTCGATGCTCATCATTGACGAAGCATTAAGTCGATCTTGGGACATAAGTGTTCCTCACAAATGTTTTTACACGTTTTAACGTAGAAAAACACCGTTCGCACTCAACAGTTGTCATTGGAATAGTACAAATTATTTTTAAAAGTTTAACCGTTTCACTAAAACACTCCACTAAGTTACATTTGATGAATTCAACGTTAATCGCAATGTTTTCAGTAGCACTCATTTTAAATAAGTTTTTTTACAGAATAAAACTTGCTAAAACCCCGAAAAAATACCGAGGATGATGCGCCAGGCTGGCGACCGATGGCGTTAAAACATAACATTGTAAATTAGTTCTAAATTCGTTAAACATAACTATTTCATTCCAAAGGTTCGGGACCGCATTACGCAAGTTTAATGTTTTGTCATTTGCTCCGGCAATGCACGCCAGCACCATATATCTTCTCTGCTTTCACACGTCAATCTTCGTATGGGTCTATCCCTGTCATGCTCATTTCACGGGCACGGGCACTTCAGCATCTGGAGATGACCCCAGTAGAAATATACCTTCATGTGACGTCACGCCTAGGCATAACAAAATGTGCACGAATTCCTTTCTCTCATGGAAGGGAGTCTAGTCAATTGGTATGGATTTTGTAACGAATTGGCGGGAATTCTTCGTGAGAGGATATACTAATTTACACTTCTGACGGATATCGAAGTTTGGAAGTGCAGTGCACAAATGCACTGAGGGAGGGGCCGCCTCTGCTAATAATAATTAAAAGTCTAAGCACGGCAATACACAACCTTTTTTCTTCTCGGGCCACATTCCGATGTTTGCAACGTTACTTGGGCCGCAAAATAGTAATCCATACCCTTTGCATTTGGGGGGGGGTGCCATGGTTGCTTTTACCCCCGAGGGGTCAATTTATTTTTACATGCATACATAAATTTTATTTTATATGATAATAAAAAAAAATTATGGACATAACTTTCATCATCATACATTTTATTCTTAAAGTTACAATTCAAAATCTTCAATACACTATCAGCAGAAGAGTGAAACTCTTGACACAAATTTAAATTATTCATAAACTTCTCTAAACTCACATACGGTATCATTGAAGAAGAAGGTAACACTAATAATCTAAACGAAAATATGAAAGAGAACAAGACACGAAAAATAAAAAGATAACGGCCGCAACTGGGACTTGAACCCAGAACCTCTCGTCTTACCCGGTAAGAAGAGAATATGAATGAGAACAAGACACGAAAAATAAAAAGATAACACAATAATTATTATTTTTCTGTGTCTTGTTCTCTTTCATATTTTCGTTAATATTGTTTGTGTTATCTTCTTGTTATTATTATTGGTGCAGGTTTCAGGAGGTAACTTTATGGTGTGTTGTAGGTTTCTGTTTGGAGGAGCCGTACCACACTACTTCTTCACTTTCCTGGAAAATTTTGCCAGGAAAAAATTTTGCTGCTCAATGTTCTGGCAGCTAGTTATGGAGCGCATGATATACATGCCCATTTTCCAGTTCTTCCAGCTCTACATGATCTCCTTGCTGGAGGGAAAGTCTCATCTGGCTTCCCTCAATTCCTCCCTCATGCTTTTACAGAGAGTGGTGAGCACCAATTGGAAGTATATCACGGTCTTGCAGATAATCAACTTGAAGTTCGTTCCCCCCATGGTGAGTGAATCAACATTTCATTTTATACATTTGTTGCTTGTTTTGCCTTGCACTTTGTGCTCTTTAACCTATTTGAGAAGAGCGTCATCTATACACGAAGCATATTATGTTATTTTAATTGTATAATTGACGAAATTTTTTATTGTTGGATATGATTTGTTATCTTTGAACTGTTTAGATTATATCTACATCTTTGAATATTTTTTTTTTAATTGACACTATATTTAATTAAAACTAGATTTATAAATTGCAAAAAATCTGCCAGTCCACGGGTATTGCAATTTCTTTAACAACATCGTCGTAAAAAGGTTAAGCAAACCTCTTGACAGGGAGGCTTTGTAGTTCATTGGGGCAGATGCATCAACAATCACAACAATTGATTTACAAGTCTCAACATTTAAATCATATATCGCCGCATATATGTAGATAGATGGTCCTCTTTAACTACAAATAAAATTAAAAAACTCCATTTGCTAATCTCAGCAAAATCTCTCCAACAGTGAGCTTTAACATTATGATATTTCCTTATATACCATAACATTTTTTTGTGTCTGAAATTTCTAGGTCAGCGCCACTATTTTCAGCTCGCATCATCATTTCCATAATGAGTTTTGAAATATCAAAAAAGAGACAAGGCATTGTGTTGTTTGTTTTATATTTTTCAATTGTTCAATTAGTCCCAAAACAGTTAATCGGCGCATTCCGGACCTACGACCTTTAAAATGAATTAATTTAATTAAATGAAGACAATATTAGCGAAGCTCAATCAAAAATGTGGAGACAGAAAAAGCTGAAAAAGGTATTGGCACCTCTGGGACTTCGAATTGATTTATGTAATTGTTTAATTATGCTTTCAGTTCAGAGTGCTGTTTAACAACCTGCTTGGATTCTTCTGGGTGATGTATTTGGCTTCCGTTCGAAAGGTCGTGACAAGACGCGAAGACAAATTAAAAAAAATTGCGGCAATCAGAAAATTAGCTGAAGAGCGTAAAAGAGAAGAAGAAAACAGAAAAGCGGAAGAGTTGTAATTATGTTGTATTGTAAAACAGCTGATGATTTGAAGCTTTTATATTAATAGAATTATTTTTCACCTTGTTTGTTTCATATTTTGTCACAAAAAGTATTTGTTTATCATTCTAAATATATTTTTGTAAAATATGTTTTTTTTAATTATATTTATTTGTTGCACAGAACGTCTAGAAAATATATTTAAGTGATAAACTCACAAATAAGCAGAATGGTGATTATCAGACCGAAAGTGTTATAATTTTCTTATCTTTTTTATTTGTAGCTGAGTTTGGCTTTATTGGCCAAGAAAACTTCAGCGATGGCCAAGAAAACTATCCAAGATGTTTCAATAATTGATTTTCATATTTATGTATTTACTATGTACATAAACAGAATGAGTTTGGATGATTCATCAGTTTAGATAAATGTCACCTAAATCTCTATATTACTGTCCACTTGAACTAGAACTGAATCGATCGATTATTTTGTACAACTTCACTCACAACCCACTGACGAAGTGATAGGGTCGAGAGTATCCGCTCTTTGATTGTGTACTTTTGCACATGGAAATAATGTAGAGTAAAGAAGAGAGATTGATGCGCCGCCTGTGGTTCGAAAATACCTTTCGTACCTGATACCCGAACTTTGATTGGGTACTTTGGTTTGACGTGGGTTGGTAGTAGGTAAATGATTATGTATTTTAGATTTCAGGTATCTACTATCACTATTTGTCTATCGTGAGAACGAAATTTGAAATGAGCGGTCTGCAAAATTCATACATTTATGGTTGCTCGTCACACCGACATCCGTCATGGGACATGGAAAAGTAACCTGATCACTTATTTGTGGTTCGTGAGCGGGTTACAATGAGCAGTTAGTTCTAGATTGTCCCAGGATTAACATGCGTGGAAACTTAGAGATAACGACACATGGAAATAATGTAGAGTTTTAGAGACTTTAGCTGTAGCTGGTGTCAACCTCTTGAGTGCCAACGAGTCCAATTGGCACAATCAAAAAATTAATTTCTCTGAGCTATTCTGGGAAACTACTTATGTTAGATTATATACTATTTTTTTATAAATATATTAAAACATTTTATGATAAAAAGGTACAATTTACAAAAACATAAAACAAATAAGTTGTTACAAAAATTGAAACTGCTGGCTGATGGTGAAAATTTAGCTTTGTTGAAGATCATTTGATAAGATTTAAGATTCACTGCTGGAATTAGAACAGACTGACAAATATTATTGTACATATTTGACTTATCTGTCTCTTATAGAAACAAATCTTAGAAATACTAGTAGAAATTATAGTCATATTCTGTTATTAATGCACAAATGTGATTGTTAAAAAATATGCATAAATTTATATCAAAACATGTTATGTTTGAACTATGAACGAAATGAATAAAGTAAAAACAAATTTGTATGTGTATACAATTGAAATCTGCTATTTGTTTGCATACAATACTGATGAATAATGAAAAAATGACAATTGACTGAGGTTTTTGCTAGAAAAAAATTGTTAAATTCTCAATCATAATTATGTAATATAATTATTTTTTAACTTGACACAAGCATTTAAATGAATGCAAGACCCCTGCAAGTGGGGTCAATAGATCAGTCTGTATAGTCGAGGCCAGTTCATTACCAAACATAAATTAATTTGATAATTTTACTTTGTAAACGAATTTAAACATGAACATTGAATCTTTGGCAGCACTCAATTTGAAATACTTTATCTGCGTATACACAAGATAAGGCTGTTGACTTGATAAGATATGAAATATCCGTTATAAGATTTGTCACATAAAATAATATTACGTTCTATGAATTATGGTGGGAAGTCTTTATTTTGTATTTGATTTATGTAGATTTAGCCAAATTTTCATATTATATAACCAGTATTAAGAATGGTTATTTGTTTAATTTTAAATAATGTTTGAACAGGGTATGGTAGTAGTAGTCTTAAACTAGGGTCAGATTTTTAAAAATCTGATTAATCAATAATATTTAAATGCAGGGTGTCCGGGGGTAAAGTGTAGTAATTTTGGAGGGCGATTCTACACGATGGTACAGGAAAACCATTTTAACCCGGCGAGCATAAGGTTGGGTAAAATTTACCCGAGGCAATTTATGATGCTCGATAATTTTAGTTTGCCACGCTCAAATGTTCGGTGCCCCTCAGTAGCTGCGCGGGAGGAGGTAAGGAAGCGACAAGAAACGAGGATTTAGTCAGCCACCGATCATTGAGATAATTAGACATCATCAAAATTATCGGCGGGTGAGTTTTACCCGCCTAGCGTTCGATGTTACTATTTTTCCCAAGTACTAAGATCAGTTGTAGAAGAAAAAAACTATTATAATTTGTGTTTGTTATAATTAAAACTTTAGAAGATGTAAATTTTTATGATTTTATGTCGTTTTATATAAAAATGACAATTAAGTGCCATAAGTTGAATTCTCTGAGAAAAATGTTAATTCAAATAAAAATGATTATTATAACACTTTTATTCCTAGTTTCTAATAACAAGTGCTTAGAAAACAGGTAAAATAATTATACTCTCGAATTAAAAATAGTAATAAGTCGAGAATAAAAAAAACGATCTAAGCAAGAATTTCGGGTGAAAATTATCCAACCTTATTATGCTCGATGTTACAAATTTGAACCTAACGCTCACCGGGTTAAACTTGTTTTTATGTATTCGTGCTTATCGATATTATCCAAAGTTTCAAAAAGTTTTTCAAACTAGTTTGAAATACCCGCCCGCATTCCCCTCTTACCCCGCAAATGCCCAAAGATACTGGGTACTTTGTGATGTTTATCAATTGTATTATGTTGAATTCAACAAAAACCAAATATTTTTTGATCCATCCAGTACACCTTTCAAATGATTACCTGTACAAATAAAAAAGATACAAATTTTCTAAATTCTGTTGGGCAAATATTTGATATTTTTCTGTTCGAAAAAAACATTCCATGCAAATAATTAAACTACCCTAGTTATGAAAAAAGTTATCATCTTTTTTTTTACTTGTCACCTCTCGAATCACCTCTCGAATACTATACTATATTTTATTCCTGGATAACCTGTACATGGATTAATTTCAGTATTTTATATATTGTATTATTTTACCAAATAATTAAATCTTTCTAAAGGGACCATGTATATAGGAAAAAATATGTATAAATATAAAATTTTTATAGATTTTTTATCTTTACAAATAAAATATATTTTATTCATATTTGGTGTGTAGTTTTAATTCTTGAAATCCTAACAATAAATTTATTTAATCATTGAAGACAATATTAGTGACTCTCAAATGAAAATTTGAAAAATCAGAAAAATTAACAAAAAACTCACAGAAAAATCAGAAAAAAGATTCAGTCTAATTATTGAACCCAGGACTTTAACCTAGCCGGGGCTCTGCTCTAACCACTGCCCTAATTCAACCTTATCTCCTTCGGTCATATTTAACTGTATCATACTTCGATGAAGAACTACCAACATTATCTTCATTTGCATATTTTTATTGGCCGCTATCTTTATTTATGATTACAAGGTTCTCCCTGAACTAAGTAAAATCATACATTTTTCAGATGCTTATACATTTTATCAAATGTTTCGCTAATGTGGTTAAAAAAAGCACAGTTATAATCTCGTGTAATATAATGTACAAGAATTTGAAAAAAAAATTATTGGCTCTCCTAAAAAACGCCAAATACGAGATTCGCCAGTTTGTTTTGTGTGTGACGAATTTATTATCAACCCAGATAATCGAAATTCTGGAAAACTGTCATCCAGATAATAGATGTTCTACTGTTTCAACATAAATATTATTATTAACAAGCTTGTTATTTGTTGATAATTAATTAAGAGTGAAAGTACATAATTTTTAGCAAAACAAAATAATTTTGTTATTATTGATTCATTCTATGTATTTTGTTATCGTAATCATTTTGAAGCACTGGTGATAACAGTACCCAAAGTTATAGTTTATTTAAAATATCACTTTGTGTTATTGATATTTAAAATTTTATAAATAAGTAAAAATCTATGACATGTGTAATTGCAGTTATTTTGCATGGCATCAAAAGCTAAAAATATATCAGCTCTTTTTTTATGTATTATGGTGGACTTTTGGTAGACTTTTTATGAAGTATGGTGTCAGCACTGTTTGAAGTTGTTAACCTTTTTTAAATGACTTCAAAAAGGAGGAGGTGCTAATAAATAAAATTATTTAAAGATAGCATGGAAAACTTTGTGGAGCTATTTTCTAATTATTATTTATTTGCTTCAGAATATGAAATAGAATCTAAATTATTTATTTTTTATTTATATTTTTTTTATTTGGAAAACAAACAGTTACAATAATTTATAATGTGTGAATATATAAATATGTGTAATTTATTAATTTAGCCAATAACAGGTTTTCACTGACGTATAAATTATTTTACTTCAAACAATATTCTTACTATGGCGAGGTTTTGCAACTCTGTAGAATATTTATACTGGGTGTAACAGCACGAACCTTAAAGATTTTATCCAACGATTCCTGAGAAAATTTGGAGTAAAAAAAGATGAGATGTCATTTTGATCTCTGACGATTAAAAAAAAAAATGTTTTTCCATCACTCATCTCAACTGAGCAGTCGGGTGCAGCCAGCAAGGGTCACGTGATACGCACTGCGTCTCGTTCCAGCAGTGCGGTGACAGAGAGAGAACGCATATCACGTGATCCCATCGCCACGCGTATCAGTATAAGCAATGGCAACGTGTGATGAAAACATTTTAAATGAAATAATATTCCATTGGACAGCAAAATGACGTCTACATTTTTTACTTCAAATACGCTCAAAATCACTGTTTAAAATCCTTCGGGTACATGCTGTTACACCCTGTATAGTCTTAATGTCAATATATCGATGTTGGCACTTCGTTTTGCACTAATTATACATACATAAAAGTATAAGTAATACAGCCGAGCGATTCTGTATTTTGTGGGATCGTTATTACGTAACGGACCTGATTTTCTGTCAGATTTGTGTGATTTTTATGGCTGTTATTTGCTTTTTCTATGTACAACGAACATTAAATGAATAAATAATCATGCATACGTGCAGGATTTCGTGTTTAAATCGACCTAAACTAAAATATGTGTCCATAAATATGTAAAAATCACACAAATCTGACAGGAGATAACATCCGTTATCCAATAACGATCCCACAAAAGGTACAGAATCGCTCGGCTGGTATCTACCATATCTTTTTAATACAACGAACCTTTCTATGATGGAAAAAAATTGTCACATTTAGATACTTTATTTCTATTCCTCTATTTCAATTCATTATCTATATTCGCAGATTTTAAAGAGATGTAGCAAATCTTCTCAAGAGAAAGTCTGCTTTTAAGTGTTTGTTATTTTATTCTAAAAAGGCATGTTGTATGAATATTCTTCTTCATTTTTAAGTCAACTCTGTGATGGACATATTTGTAGTAAAATTTATCTTTCTTCATTAATTATTATTCAACTCGCCTGTCTCTACACAGGACATCCCTAGTGAGACAGGCACAATAAAAAAGTACCTGATCGAATTTTGTATCTATACAAAATGTTGTATCTATAGATGTAATAAATAAAATAATGCATAAGCCTGCTTTCATACATGAGACATCCTAGATTAAATACTATCTCAAGGTCGAGGTTCAGAATAATTCCTACCGCCTGCTAAATAAGCCATCAGAGCTCATTGTTATCACAAATAAAGTCCAAAGTGTCTTGTTGACCCAGGAATTTTATTTAAGTGTTTGTGAGATAAAGTTTACAACAGTTTATTTCCGTCCTTAGGCATTTTGTTTTTGTTTTGTTTATGATTTTGTTTTTTATTTTGTTATGCACATTTAGATTTAGATGTTTTGTTTTAAAAAAAATGCATGTAAAAGCCTAGCCGGGTGTGAAATTCCAAATAAATAAGTTAATAATAGTATCCACAATATTCTAACAATATTATGATATGGGAATCACCCCATTTACACCTTTTTTATTGGACATGACTTTTGGTACTGATACTTCACAAGTGTGCTGAGGGTGGATTACGCGTAGCATCTGCCATGCATAATAATAATATTTGGCTAAATTATATGGTGCCATTTTCGTGAAAAATCACCTCAAGGGCGCAGTTCTATTGCCGGTCGAGTCTACAGAAAAGAATGAAACTTGAAATCAATTCAACATTGGGCTTCTATTTCTTATCGGTCAGTGGCTGAGTTTTCATCGTGTCTGGTTCCCACCCGGGCGTCGTGAATTCAATTCCTCGGCTGGCTAAGTCCTCGTTCATAACAATACAATACAATGACGCAATATTTTCTGCTTACTGTGATGGTTGTAGATTTTCAAATATTATTAAGTTATTCGTAAGTCAGGAATGTTTGTCTTTCTTTTAAAGAAATAAAATAATTCTAACAGACATTCTATTACGAAACTGTTCTCTCTAATCTATAGAATAGAAAGTGGAAATGCTATGTAGGGTAGGTTATGTCTGAATGTAAAATGGATGCATTTAGATTAATTATACATTATTTCAGAAAATTGTTTCATTTACGAATAATATATCTAATAAATTATCTTATTTTTATCAACACAGCAACTGAAGCAAATAAATTCAAGAAAATACGTAATATTATATGTAATAGTACCAACGGCAGTCCTTTCCTCAGGTCAATCAGTCAAAAACCTCCCAAAATTATAAGATGACAGTAAAACATAATATTATAATGAAATATTAAGCAAATCATAACAACTGGTATTATTCTAATGTATTTGAAATGCACCACGAGATAGCCGGCAGCGGCAAGCAGTGGCATATAACGTCTTATATGGAAGCTTTCTTTCCTACACACTGGCTGGGTCAAATTATGAAATGCCCCGATATCATATCTTTTGTCTCTTTACGCACCACACAATAAACGAGATGGCACTATGTAGCTTAGTTAAAAGTTTTCGGATTCTGAAGACAGTTTGGGTCAGTGCCGTGAGGGAGAGAGCGCATGCTGAATATTATGTGTCTGAAAGAGATGGTTTGATAAACATAGGTTGATTTTGCATATTTTACCCTTGTCACTTGAAATAATTTACTACATTAAATGTAATTTGACATATGTGGACGAATTTGACTCTCAAACTCGCGAGGAACCTACAAATGAATATTATCACATTTAATTTGATATTGTATCATAATATCATTTTTTTTTAATGACCTTCCACTTTTGGACCCCCAGAGCCGCCTCTGTATAGTACATACATAATACATATTATATAATACATAACTATTTAAATAATGAACACAAATGCATATTAATGTATTTAACATAATTTATTTGACAACAAAGAATACAATAAGTTACATAAATTAGTAAAATAAACACGTTACCCACTAATTACATTTACGATAGACAAATAATGTCAAAATAAATAAAAATGAGATTCTTAAAAATGACTAGATCCAATTGGAATGGAAATCAATAGGTAATTGAGAAAAGCTCGTTCATTTGTGAGATGTTTATACTTCTGGGTAGGATGTAACCAAATTTCATAACGTAATAATCCGAACCACATTCATTCAAGGGCCAAGTAATTGTTTGTAACCTTGACTTTGTATTAATACACTTGGACTCGAACCATTATACCTTTCCGACATAGTTACAACTCGGAATGACTTAGTTAAATAATATCACATAAAAACTAAGGTCAAATTATTTACAGATATATAATTATTACATATTATTATTTCTGCATCTTTAAAAGAGACTAGAAGTTCTGTTGGGAGATTGCACATTGACATTTTACAAAAATAAGACTAATAATGTCTTTTTTTTATTTGGGATTTCTATATTTAAGTTTTTAAACTAGCATGTTAAAAATTAAACAAATTCTTGGAGTTATACACGGTACCCAAAAAAAAATTAAGATTATTAGCTTCCATGATGGTTTTCGCTGCTAGAAACAATTGATGCTTTATAGATAAACATTATTTATCGAAAAATAAATGTCTATTATTAATTTTGCACTGTGATGATGTTTTGACGTGTCCAAACTTATTTGTATGTATGAATTTTTAATAAATATTTTTACTAATTTTAATATTACAAAATTCATTGCCACCAGTCTGCACTGCTTAATCCAAATTTTTAAATAAAATAATTGGTGTAGGTTACATTTTATTCCACAGTTGAGAATACAAATCAATAACCTTTTCAGAAATGGCTTAAAATAAATTAGTGTTCAAAACTTAATTTTTTTAAATTCCAAAATAAATAAATCACATAATTCTAATAATATTCAATAAATCACAGACATTAAAAAGGGAGTACATGTTTTAATAAATAAATAAAATATCATTTTAAATATTGCAAATGACTAGAAAAAAAAACTATACAAGTCGGTAGGAGTCTCTATATTCTTTATAGCCTTTTCCTTGGAAAAAAACTGTTGAGGAACCCTTATAAATATTTATTAAATCTCGATTTTTGATCTGGCATTTGACTTAACTAATAATACAGAAATTTTTAGGGAAAAATTTGTTTTTTTATGCATCTATTGCGGGTTAAATAAAAGTTGATAATCTTTGCATATCAACAAAAAGCACCTACAATATGCTTGCACATTGTCATTATTTGACCGTTAAATTTCTCACATAAATTGTTATTGCAAATTAGCGAGAATTATTAATTAATTAGTTATGTTTAATAATTATAATCATTATTTTATCCTGATTTTCATATGCAAGTTGAAAGCAAATTAATTGAAGTTCATTTGGGATATCTAATGGTCATTTAATTATTTATCTAAATGACATCTTGATTAATTTCAAGTTGTTATAATAAGGACCAATTGTTTCATAGAAATTCACATGTGACAAAGTCATCAAATGATTATTCAGTGCCATTTTGTTTTTTTGACATTTGAGAGGTACCCGTTAAACGCCGATTCAAATTGTAATAAGCTGAAAAGCTTAACAATATGATAGTTGTCCTCTTCTGTTGTTGATAATTTGTTCAAAAGCTGAAACGGACTTATCGGCATTTAAATGTGACCTTTCAACTTAAAAAAAAAACAACATGGCGCTGGATAGCCATTTGATGACGATGTTACATTTGAATTTTTGTGAAACAATCCGTCCTAAGAATCATCAGGATTCATTGCACATAAAAGGGATTTCATTACTACGATTAGTTTATAGTCTACGTATCTTATTCCAGCTTTTGCAACAGTTGGGAAGGGGATGTAACATTTGCAACCGGTTGGTTTATGGTGTCCTGGTGGTTGGGAGATACTTTGGGAAGAGTTGGGGAAGGGGGGAGGATGTGGAGATTGTTGGGGGAGCGTGGAGATGGCTGGAGAGGGGGAGGGGAGTTGGAGCGTGGAGGGGAGGAAGGGGAGGGGGAGCGACTGCTCCACTCGCTGCTGGATGACTGAGAAGACGGTGTGGGCCGCCGGTACGGAATTGGACGCTTACGAGCACTAGAATACAAACGTTGTTAGTCTTCTCGCAATGTTATTTTTAAGTAATTAATGCCCGCTTTTACCAATCAAACTGAGCAACTGTTAAGCAAAATTTGGCTCTACCACATAACCTTGGAGTCACCAATGCGACCAAGCGTAATTTAAAACTCAACAGTACAAATAAAGTCAGGCCATCTATTTTCATGGATTAATCACAAGGAAGCTTTGAACAATTATTGTCAATGCAATTGCTAGATGGTCGCGATAATCGCGGGATCAAAATTAATTTATTACAAATGTGCTACAAATTTGTTTCTTTGAAAATTTTTTTTTTATACGTAACGGTATGAAAAAAATTAAACATGGTCACAATTGTATGTTAGTTTTTTATTTAATATTTTTAAGTAGGTATAAGTTTGAGACATGTTATTACATATTACTTGGCAATGAGCTAATTCGATTTGACAATGCAAAGGTTTTTTTAAATGGAATTGAAGTCCTTTCCTTGCCTAACTTAGCATTCAAACAGTTTTGATTGATGAAAGCAGTCATAAGTTATTTGAGAATTCAATGCATTGATTGTAGGTTATATTTTAAAATATAATATCTTGAGTAGTAATAATATAATGTTGGGTAACATTTCATCAGTCAACATTTTAATCTTCAATTTAACATTAATGGTTTTAGATGTTATCTGTTATTAATTTCCTTTAACAGCAGTTAAAATCCATTCCAGGTGTTTTGGTTAGTTATTTTTGGCATATTAGTATTCATAATTTCAGTGAGGTTAAAGGTTTTAATTTCAATAAAAACGGTTATATGTATTATTAATATGTGAGTCATGAATAAATATGAAACGGTTCATGCCACTAGCAGCTACAACACAGATAATATCATGCAAACGCAAAATAAAGATGATAAAAACTTCCTTTACTTACGGTCACCTGTAGCCATATTTTTATATTTCATCTGCTTGTCATCCTTTTGCTTTCATAATATTTGATTCTTAGAATATCAATACACATTATAATGATATTGCATTAACTTAATATGAATACATATTATAACAATATTGCATTAACATAATATTTTATATTGATGCAAAAACAACATTATATTTGATTTATACAACACACATGCGCTTGCAAATAGAACTTACCGCACGAAGAGTGGCTAAACATTGAAATAATAAAGAGTGCACAGTAAATAATAGCAAACTAAAACAACTAATAAAAAAATACAAAATACTGAAAAAACAATTTATTCAATGGATAATATTGTACAATTAAGGGAAAAATAGGTTACAAAAACGTATTGACAACTTATTGGACTTAAATTAAACAGTTTCTACAAATAATAAAAGGTCAACTCTAATTTATTAAATAATTAATAAGGGTCTTGAGTGTGCAACTTATTAGGCAAATTTATTATTTAAGAATCATCACTGTCCTCTGAGCTGGAAGAAGATTTTCCTGATTTTTTGTTGCTAAAAGAAAATAAAATAATAATATAATAAGCAGAAATAATTAATTAACAAAAGGAGAAAAAATAATTGCGGGAAATTCAAATTTTAGGTTTATGGTTGTATGTTGAGGTCACCGTTATAATTTTTATTAATGTTCTTCTAATTACTAACTTACGCCGATATCTCAGTGATTCAACAATCCTTTTAACCTTTGTTTTACTTAGAAAATGATCGCTCTTAAGCTTTGCTTATCTTTTTGAGGAATTATTATTAATCCCTTCAATAGCTGACTGCATTTTAAATATTTATGCTTATATAGAGGAACAGATATATGCATCTTTACCACTTGTTGTATATTAGATCATTCTATCTTTTTTGCTGATACTATATCTTTATGTGTACATACTTTGGTTTAGCATAATCATGATTATAAAAGCAAATATTTCATAACAGCAGCTATCAATCATATTGTCTGAGTGGTCTTATTTTTTTGGAATATTCATATTTGATATTATTACAAAATGAACACTTCAAAAAATATTAACTGTGTGAAAATCTAAGCCACATTTTCAACAATTCGCAGTATGAAGGCCAGCATTGTGGGCGTTAACGCTGATAACAGTGCTGTCGGATTCCTAGATTTCAATTCAAGATTTAGCTGATAAAAAACAGGACCTAAGTGGTGACAAAGTGCACATAATAATATACATTCATTTGTACACGTCAACTTAGAGAAGTTTAAATTTTTTTCCCATCCCACAATCAGGCTGTAATTAAAACTAAAAAAATATATAAAGAAACACAGAAATCTAAAAACTACTAAATAAACCTGAAAAACTACAGTAAAAAAAGCTAACACACTCACGAAAAATAATAAGGTCAAGCTAACATTGATAATGTGTAGTAGGTACTAGTAAAATAGGAACAGTTCTAAATGTATGGAGTGGGGTGACGTGGCAGGCAATGTTACCTGGTGATCCGACGCCTGTCCAGGAAGCTGGGAGAGCCGGCTCTACGAGGAATAGAGGGAGAGCGAGATCTAGAGCCCGACACGGACCTGCACAAAATATAATGCTCAATACCTAAAGCTCTTGGACTAATAAATGTCTGCTTTATTTGTCCTATTTTCGATGCATCTGTGTACAACAAATCAACAATCAATTCGATTGAGCCGGATTTTCAATATAATTAGGAATGTCATTTATTATTAGTTTTTACTAACTCCACAAAGGAGGCCCTGAGGAAAATAATTCCTCAAAAAAAGTTGTGGAGAGGAAAAAGTATGAAGGGTAGATAGGAATCTGGGGGTCATTGTGTCCAGAAGTGACTTATATATTCATCACTCCCACTTCGGTAAAAGGCATTGGATTGGAAAAATCCAGCTGGAGAGGTCAAAAGACGCATCCACTGCCAAGTCAAGGACATGGGCACCCTTACTAAGTCACCAAACGTAGTGAACCCCTTAGCATGACCTATGGCAGAGGCTTTCATTACGCAATTAATGGTTCACGGAATGGCGGTATCCATACCTGCCTCACAAATTGATTATTCACATTTGATGACCCTCAAATTGACAATCAGAGTTATTTTAAATCATTGACATTTGAATAGTGCCCATTAAATGCTGAAGTTGTCAAGCGAGAATATAATGTTTTGAGTTTGAAATACCTCCACATGTAACACAGTTAATAATGAATGATATTTCTAGTGCGAAGATGACTTACCTGGAGGATGCTGAAGCAGAGCGAGAGCGAGAGGAGCGGGAGGAGCGGCTGTAGCGAGAGGAGGACCTGGCGCTGGAGGAGCTGGCGCTGGAACTGCCCGATGAGTATTTGCGCTTGGATCGCCTGCAATAAATCACAACAATACTTTTATATTATACATAAATATGTATTTGCATGTGCAAATGGGAGTTGTGAATTGGAGACTTTTAAGACAATGAATGATGATTGAATGCATTGTATAATGTAGGTTAGGAGCTCACGGGTGATATTTCGTATCAATAAATTATTGCACCATAATATAATATAAAATAAATCATTTAGCTATTATCACAATGCACAATAAATTAATGATATCAGGAATACATAAAAGAGAGAATGAACCATGAATGATGTGGTTTTGAACTTGTCAACATTGACGAGAGTAATCAACCTTCAACGAGTTTACATAATATTATATATCTTTTGCGAGTACAAAACAATATATTACAGTTGACCAGTGGTAATCCAACCCCTGTCTAATCTGGCACCCCCTATAATCCGAAATGCCTATAACAGTATGTTCATAAAAAGCATATTTATTACGGCAAACCTTCGTCAATGCATGCTTAAATCCCGTCTCTGAGCCGCTAAGCCGGATGTGCAACTCAGGTACTTAAGCATGAACCCCAGCTCAGACAGGCTAGAGTAGGTTGGCCAAAAACGAAAAGGGAGCATAACCAAACGCTCTGTAGGTAACGAAGCATTCATTTTGTAGTATTGGCAATAATATGTGTTTTTTTAGTTTTTGTGATATTTATGTTTAAAGTTTTGTAAGCCATGTAATTTCTTCAAAATGGCGAGTGGTTCTGGGCTTGTGGCAGTGGCAGTGGCCTTGCACATCCCTGATTGCTTTGAGGACTATCATACCAAACTAAATTATTTTTTTATTTACCTTAATCCAAAATTTAAAGAAATTAATTTTACCGAATATATGATTTAAAAGATAAATTACATTCAATACACCAAAGCAGATTTTTAATTTTTGGTACAAAATTAATTCGGTGTTGAGGGCCAATTTCTTAGCTCATTAATTCTGTGGCCAATGGGTTAAATATGTTGTGACTTGTTCGTTTGCTCGAAGCGTATTGTCTCCGTTTCATTGTGAATATGCCTTGATTATGAATATGATTGTTCATATATTGCTGTCGCATCGTGTAGCGCATATCTACACGTGTCACAATGGTTTCGGTTGGTGGCAGTACTCTACAGTTCGACAAATTCGATCATCCGACACCACCTTGCAAAACGTTTTTTGGATTACCGCAGGTCAACTGTGTACAAAAAAATGTATTGCATATTTGGATAGTCTTAAACCGTAGTGTACTAACTCACTTTTTGCAGTTTTGAGTTAGAGCTTGAAAGGATGGCTCCATAATCTAGCTCTGCCAGAGAAAACTGAGAGTTTTTCAGCACCGTGAACCAATCAGAGACAAGCATTTTTACATTAGTTCTCCAGTCACTTTTAATAACTTAGCACCCAACATCAGTATCAAACTTTTAAAAATATTTTTTTAATTGGTCTGATAATAATTAAACTGGATTAATTGATTTAAAGTTTTATTCAAAGTTCAAACTAAACCTTTTTCTTAAATTTGTGTCATAATTTAGTAGTTGTATAGTAATGGTGATATTTACACAATGAAAACCTTTGTTTTCTCTAATTAGGATTTTTGACATAGTTCTACATGGTTTAAGACGATCCATTTGTAAATAAATAAAAACTTATAGAATGGAATAAGTCAATTACCTTGAAGAAGCTGACGATGATGAAGAAGAGGAGCGGGATCTGGACCTCGAGTGTGATGTGGAACGGCTCTTGTCCGGCGTCTGCAGGCGACGCCTCTTCACTTCCACTGAAACCTTCTCCTTCTCCCGGTTCACTTCTTCCTGACTGCCCACCAGGATTTCGCTCTTGGGGGTTTCCTTGTGCTCAGGTGAGATGTCCATACTCTCCGAGGATGCGGATCCATTGCGCTCAAAGGCGATGCTGGCTGCGGCGGTGGTGACTGGAGCTGCCGAAGGGCCCGGCTTGTCCACAGGCGGCAGGGCGGGAGGGATTCCTTCGTCTCTCGCCTTCTGTTCCATTCTCTTCTTAACAGATTCCTTAGCTATGATTGCCAAACCTATTTTAAGCAGGTCCAACTCCTTGTCGTGTTGATCCTCATCGTCGTCGGGTCGAGACACATCGTGTTCATCTCCAGAGTCCTCACTGGAGGAAGCTCTCAGGCGTACGACGGGCTGTGGAGTCTTGAGTTGTTTAAATTTCTTTGAACTGTCACTTCCGGAGGGTTCCTTCAAGTCATTCTTTGATTTCTTCTTTTCTGACTGGATGTACTTTGATTTGTCTTTATCGGAAAGTTTATTAATGACATCGATGTATCGCTCGGGACTACGTCTTGCGGGAGAATAACTAAGACTAGAACTGCTTTTGGATCCAGCTGAAGGGCTGCGTTTCTCTTGAGCTGTTTCATCTCTTGGAGAAGTTTCAGTTGTTTTTTTCAAAGTACTGGCATCAGTTGTATTGTCTAATTTAACATCTGGTGGAAGTTCCGGTAGTGATTGTGATTGACATTCCACCGGATTAAGAGTTTTGACATTTAGCACTTCCAATAACTCTTTTACAGTAGTGACCGCCTTATGTGTGACATTATCAGAAAACACAGTGTTAACTGGAAGTTTGGGAGAAAGGTTTGAGTCTGGTTTGTTAGTATTGGGAACAGATTCTTTAGGAGCAAGTTCAGTTGTTATGACATCGGCATTCCCATTGGATATTGAATCACTTTTGCCTTCTGTAATATTAGGCTGTTTTTCATTCTTACGAGGCGGAGAATTATCCGGAGTGCGTGAGGAATGATCAACTGTTGACTTCTTGTAATGACTAGCGGAATCAGAGTTATTTGCTTTAGATTTGTAGACTGGGGATCTGTCTTGATTATCAGAGCTCCTGTCACGTCGTCTGTCTTTAGGAGTTCTACTCCTGGACCTTTTGGGGGACTTATTCTTTAGAGAGCGACTGTGTTTTGGGGAAGGACTGTGGTTCTTTTTGTCCGGAGAACGCCTCGAGGTCCTGTTGTCGGCTTCTTTTTTGGAAGGTCTCGGAGATCTACTATTCCTGTCTCTGCGTGAGAGTTTGGGAGAGCGATTATCCCTGTCCCTGTTATGCCAGGGTGAGCGGTGTCTCTCTCTTCTTTTGTAGGAAGGTGAAGGACTGCTCCGGTCTCTTTTAGCCGGGGGGCTGTGCCTTCTTCTAACTGGTGATCTGCTGTCATCCCTGCGAGACTTGCGGTTGATATCCCGATCGTGCTTGGGAGAAAAGCTTCCTCTATTGTATCGCGATTGCACGGGTGATCGACTAGCCTCGTCCCTCCTTCGCCGAGACGAATCTAAATCTTGCCTGCCATAATTACTGTATTTGGAGAGTTTAGGAGAGTTAGTATCTCTGGCAGCACGTTTAGGAGATCTACTATTTCTGCGATGCGAACGATCCTTTGAGCGACTACGTTTGGTGTAATCCGCCTTGTCCGGAGAAATATCTTTTGGGGCACGTTTTGGAGTTCTACTTCTGCGATTTGAACGATCCTTGGAGTAATCAGTTTTGTCAGGAGATATGGCATCTTTGGTGGCACGTTTGGGAGACTTGCTTCGTCGATTGGAGCGATCTTTGGACCTACTGCGGCGCGTAACTTCTGACTTTTCAGGGGAACCAACGTCTTTATTACGTTTAGGAGATCTACTTGAACGATGAGCGCGATCTTTAGAGCGACTGCGCTTGGTAAGGTTGAGAGTTCTGATTTCGTTTCGCTCCTCTGAACGACTTCTTTGTGAGGTGGATTTCTTTCTGTCATCTTTGGATCCGGGAATGTAGTTTTTCTCGTTGGGTTGATCATACTTGTCATATTTTCTAGAGGATTTGGAAAACGATTCATCTCCGCGTGTTTTTGGATTTGATTCAACATCTGGAGATGATTTCCTGTTTTTATCTCTTCCTCTGATATCAACCACTTCCTTATCTCCCTTCTTCCCTTTAGAGCTCACATGGTCTCTTTCTTCTGAATGTTGCTTCTTAGACCTTTTCTTTGAGACTTTCTCAGGAGAGCTAAAAAAGCAAGATTACAAAATTAATATTTTGATTGTAGGTTGTAGGTTTAATTGATATAATATGTATGTATTATTATATTCAAATTGGAAGAATTAAATACCTTTCACAACTACTATCTCGCTCGCTTCCTTGTTTCTGTTTAGCCTCGTGTTTCTTCTGCTTCGGGAAAGAAAAAAGATATTAATCTCCATGAACTTTGCAAGAAGGATTCCCACACACAATACAAAAAAAGGTGAGTTTTACAACTAGAATCGGTAACAGAACACAAGTAACAACTATTTTCATGCATTCACTAAAATACTACATACATAAACACTTTGAGAGGCCAAATGACATAAATATTTCATGATAAAGCAATACTGTAAGTGCTGCACGGCCATTATTTTAGAATATTCTCGACTCCCCATCGGAAGAAATCTCTGCCAATACTGCATTTAGTTCAGATCAGACTGTCAGAGAGACGCTTGCTATAAGACGCTGATGTTGAAGACAATCGAGTGCAAATGAAGTTGAATAGGAAGGACGTAGACTTGTGGTAAGTATGCTGAGTTGTGTAAGTGAAACATTCAATAAAAATCTGTATAAATAATTTAATTAATCCAAAAATGTCATTGTGTTTTGGGAATACTTACTGGGGCTTCTCTTCACACAGAGGCTATCCTATGAAATGATGCGGTCATAAACAGAACATATTTACTTCTGATTTTAAGGTAACAAAATAAAACATAAAACAAAATAAATCCATCCTACAGTATTTTGTAATGCGGCAAGAATCAAATGTTTACAATTATTATTACCATAGAGAATGTATCTCATCTCATCTGATGGGGCATTTGGTATCATGCAGAGGGCTGAGCCAGGGGAGAAGGAGATCCATAACAGAACAGATCAGATCAGTGAAAGGGACAGAGAGACAGGGGGCGGGTGGATTGATTGCATCTCATTAAGGAACTGGTGGCTACCTTTCTCTTGCGGCGATTCTTCTCCGAGGCTCCGCTGTCCGAGTCGCTGTCCTGCTCGCTAGAGGAAGAAGACTCGCTGGAGCGGGACCTCTTCTTCTTCTTTTCTTTTTTAGATGACGATCTAAGTTCAACAGAGATGCACGTGTGAGATTGGGTGAACTGTGCCAGACTTTCAGAGCCAAAAATGGATACAAATCGATGACACAAAATGTAGTCAAGTATTCTCAATATTAATCAAATCAATTCAAATTACGGTTTCATCAAAAGCTTGATGTTAACGCAAAATTAGAGACATAAAAAAATAAAGGGACATTTAACTGAAATATTAAAATGAAGCTACATTTTTCTATGAACCTCCAATGAAAGAAGCCCCCTTCTTTGGCTCGGTAACAAATAATTAGGTGAATGGCACAAGGGGCACAGGGAGCTTGAGGGGTACATTGTCCACTGTAAGAACACAGAACACTATAATACAACACATATAGTAATAAAGTCTTGCTAAATTGATATCAGTATTTTTACCTTTTTGTTCATCGATTAGGATTGACTTATAAAAGAAATAAGATGGCGATTAAAATAAATTTTGGCACTTATAAAATATACACATTATAGAGGAATTTGGAGTTGCTATTGCATTTGTCAATTGAAATAATAATGGTCAACAATAGAAAATAACAAGAACTTGCTGATTTGGTATGAGAAATACTTGAGAGTTCGGAGCAAGTGAAATGGGTTTTCTTAGGCTAATTTTACGAGCATTGAAATGCTAATTTAATCAGTATTATGATTCCAAAAGCTAATTTAATTATTTATTTATTTATAGATAATTTGGACAATATTATATTATAGATGTTCCTACACAACTTACAATAGGGAAAATGTCCTATTCACTGTCATTTAAGACACTTCAGAATTTTTTTTTTAAATTTAATTAATGTCATTCTAGATCAGTGATTCCTAAAGTGGGTGTACCACCTCCAAGGGTAACTGTCGGTTACCAAACAAAATGGAGGGGGTGCACAAGCTGAGCCGAACACTTGTGCAATGACCGATTTCTCCAATCAAAACTGAACAAATGCTAAGTAAAGGCAAATTTATTCTTAGCCAAAGTCAACAGAAATTAACTACTATACTAATCCCAGCGAGAGATTGTAAATGACGTCATCGCTCTAGTATCTTCTGTCTTTTTCATTTTACAACAAGATGCGTGAGAAGGAAGAAAACCAACGTTGATGACGTCCGTACGAGCTCTCGTAGGGACTAGTTTAGAGCTATTATAGTGGAAACATGTTTGGTTTTATATCCTGTATCCAATATTGTATACTTTTTAATTGCATATTTCTAAATAAAGTTATGAATATACATAATTTAGACTGCATCGGCAGAAATAATTATGCATTTTTACTAAAGGGATGGAAGTATAAAACAGTTTAGAATCACTGACCTAGACATTCATTTTTGATTCAAAAAAGTTTTCTTCTTTTAAGAAAAAAGGGTTGGTGAACCTGATACCAAAGAAGTCAGTTGTATCCTCTAAGAATGAAAGTATTCAATAAAGCGTTCTAAAAAAATAACTATTCGCCATAAAAGTTATATTCTGCCGTGGTATGTAAAAACACAGTTTTTTCCCCGAGAATCTCAAGGGAGACACTGTGCTTTAACTTACCATGGCAGTACAGGTATTTGTCGACTTACGACCGCGATCGGTTCCAGCATAGGGGTCGTAAGTCGGATCATGCAATATTTTCCATAGATATATGCGCATTACTTGGGCTGCGTGATGATATTATACAATGAAAATGAAGTAATAAGTACAGTAAAAATCGTGACATATTATATTCATCATTTTTTTCCCCACCCCTGTTTTATGACACGAATAGCAGCAGTAGGAACAAGAAAAGGGTTTGTCTCTACTGTGAGAAGGCATATGACGTTTTAAATATTGTTTTTGATAAAAAAGAAGAGTTACAGACTGAACATTAAACTGTTTTTTTTCCATCGTGAATAAGCATATGACGTTTTAAATGTTATTGTGAGTTAACATATAACGGTTTAAATAATATTTTCGGTTAAAAGATGATTTGCAGACTGAACAAGAATAAGGTTTGTCTTCACTGTGAGTTAGCATATGACTTTTTAAAAGTCCTTTTTGAGAACTCGAATAGCTGCAGTAGGGACATGAAAGTGGTTTTTTTGCCACTGTGTGTTAACAAATGACGGTTTAATGTATGTTTGCGCACAAAAGAAGAATTGCAGACTGAACACGTAAAATATTTTTCTCTGGTGTGAGTAAGCATGTGATCTTTTAAATTTTATTATGCAAAAAAAAATAGTTGCATTGGATACAACAAAAAGGCTTTTCCCCAGTTTGGGTGCAAAAAAGCCTTGCTAACTCTGTTTTGTAGGAGAAGGTTTAACCGTTTCTGTGCCAAGAGCGAGATATCTCGCATTCTTGGCCGTGCCCAGCAGGCCGGCCATAGAAAAATAGCGAGTATTCTCGCTCTTTTTGAGCCTCTGTATCATAAATATGTCCCATTTTTTATTATTTTAAAATATGGAACACACAGAGACATCTATTGGGATGATTTTAATTTTATTTTGATTTTTTTATTTTGATTTTTTAAATTTTTTTTTAAATAAGATTTAAAAATGATTTATTTTGATTAAAAGTTCACGGCCTGCTGTGCACAGCTACATTTCTACCTACTGGCATTTAAAAGGTTAAGGTTAGACCAGGTTTGTAGTTGCATTTGGAACATGATAGTGTTTTTTTACAGGACGCTTCTTCAGATTTTTAATTAAATCTGAAAAAGTGAAGAAAGCTTCAGATCCACCTTCAGCGCAAGCGAACAACTGATCGCGGATTGTGGTCGTAAAGTCGAACAGTCGTAAGTCGCATAGGTCGTAAGTCAACGAATACCTGTATAGTTATTATTTTATAGAGAGTACAAAACAATACCATTTCAAAATCCTTAAAAGTAGTGATCAAACGATTCTTACTTCATATAATAATTTATATAATAGAAAGTCATTCGTTATAATAAATTAAAATAATTTCCACAATACAATGTAACTTAAATTTATTGTGGTAAAGAAAAAGACATGCACAGATGAACTCACAAGTGTTAGACATTGTTAGCATTGCCAGGGGTGGGACTTACAAATATATTATAGATCCCTGTTATGAGAGAATTTATTATTGGTCAAGGCTACAATGATTTATTGTTTTTAAATGGCGAACTTGATAACTGAGTTGCGGCAACAACCCAACAGTACCGGAATCGTTCCATCACTACATTAAAGTAATTATTTAATATTATATATGATTCCTGAATATCCATGATGAAGATGAAAGAATAATAATATGTTGTATGATTAGATTTAATTTGTAGTAAAAATAACAGTAACAGAATATTTGATTAAATAATGGTCATTTAAATATAAAGGCAGAGGATATTATGGAGATTCATCAAAATAAAAGAAAAAATTTGATTGAATTATTGTTAACTGGATCTACAATGTGCTACTTTGTTAATGTGTAAGAACTCTGCATTATTTGACTGAATATATGTGGTGATAGTGTTCTCTCATCAAATGAGAATGGAAATGGTACTGAATAGACGAAATGTTCTAGAAAACGGCACAGTAATGGAATCAAACATACTTGTCTTTTTTGTTCTTCTTTGATTTCTTCTTTTTCTCTTTTCTGACTTCGGGAGAAGAACTGCAAATAAAATAAAACAAGATTAGAAAAATTTACTCAACCCCAAAGTGTATTTCTGATTATTAGAACAGACTCTCAGATGCTAGGCATGCGGTACAAAGCCTGCAGCTACTGCATTATTGCATGATAAGTTCGCCCTTCTGTGGAGGTTAATGCTGCGAGGTATGAGTACCGCCGCCCTGGAAACCATTTATTGGATAAGCAAAACACCCCTACCTAGGTCATCGCTATGTTTGATGATTTAACAAAGGTGACTGGGTTCTTGGGGTGAGGTTTGTCTAGGTCTTGGTGGCGAATATGTTTGCTCACCTACTGAGTGGCAGGCCGGATGGCTGAGAGTGCTTGAGGCAGACATAATCTACACCTTTCCAGTCGGACTCTCTCAACCCATGCCTTACATGCAGTGGTCTCTCATTTCTGGACACATTGATCCCCAGATTCCTACCCACCCTTCATACCTTTTTCCTTCCCAGAATTTTTTTACTTTATTTCCCTGAAAAGACCCTCCACACAGCATCCACAAAGATGATATAGGCGTTGAGGGAATTTTTTTTTCCTCAGTGCCTCCTTTGTGGAGCTATTATAAAAAAAAATTCTGCTGTGGTACAATTTCAAGCTTTTGTGTCATTCCTTCTTCTCCTTAACCACTCGGACCCATAAGCTTGTTTTCACGACAATATAACATTGCCAGACAAACGTATGAGGCATACCTGACTTATTAAAAAGAGCATATTATACATATACAACATGCCAACGAAGCCATGAGAAGAATAATTCCTGCATGGAGTTGAAATAAATTAAAGGAAGTTTGGTACTAACCTAGCGTGCCTCTTTTTCTTCTTGGGCTCCGGCTCAAGGTCAGGGCTGGGGGTGCGCACGGGCAGGTAGGGCGCCTCGGCCCGCCCCCCGGGCCCCGCACGTGAGCCCCCCTTCAGGGAGCTGCCCTCCACAAAGTTGGAGGAGATCCCAAAGGCCTCCCGCAGCCGCGCGTTCTTCTCCTGCTGTGCCTCGGCCAGCTGGTGGGTCTCCCGGACACTGGAAGAGAAATCAATGTTTAATTCAATCATAGAACAAAACTTTAACTTAATAACCACAAGCTCCAAATAACAACAAACTTACACACTTTATGAAGCAGTCATATTTCATATAAGAAAACATAAATGCTTTTAATATTATTAGATTATAATTCTTCCTATTGACGAGTTCTTCCAAGGTCAAAAGCCCTGCGAATTAGCGATGTATAGGTTTAGCTGGAGTGGACTCTTGAACTCGGGTTCTTCGCGAGAAGTAGATCGTACTCCTACTCCTTTTTCAAATCGACTACTTCCAAAGAACTCCATCCAGGAGTTGGACCCAAACCCGGAACTCGGAGCCGTAACCCGAATGCCTCCACCGGAGTCCCTGTGTTTGCGGTCCGAGCCACTCGCGAGTCATGAGGGTTCTTATCCGGATTAGAGTTCTTATGCGAGTTCCGGCTCCGAGGTCTGCGAATAGTCGCAACAGCACCCAGTACCCAGTCCTAGAACTTAAGTACATTTAAAAGGAAGCAAGCCTCGGAGGCCTCCAGCAAAATGCGGAACTTAACCATCTCTTCTGCGAATATGATACTCATGGTTCCATACACCTCAACAAATCGGCATTACAACACCCTTTTGAAAAGTCATTAAAAGTTATGAAAAAAAAATGTTTTTGAAAAAAACCCATAACCTAGCCTATTTAACCAGTTTTTTTTCATCACTTTTCAAAGGAGGTGTTAAAATTCCGTGATTCTGAGTTGTCCGGTCACCGATGCTCACCTAGCAGTCAGATAAATCGAATTAGAATCTTAAATCATCTACGGACTTAATATATTATTTCAGAATAAGTTATTTAAGTTTAGACGATGTATAAGACTTAATATATTATTTCAGAACAAGTTATGTTTAGACGACTAGGTTAGCATAAAAAGAGATGTCATATGAAAAGCTTTTACAACAAATTAAAAGGTTTATAGTCTTCATTTTACTAAAATTATTTGATACATTTAAAAGAGCAAAATATTGACTTTATTATAAAGAAAGGTAATGAGGTTTTATCAACCTTATGACAGAGCGCATGGCTCGCTGGTGGCCATTGTTAGCCAGGTAGACTTGTAGGTTGTCTACATCGTGCGAGGAAGCCACCGGGTGCGGGAGACAGCTGCAGTGACAGCAGCACGGTCTCCGCATCCTCGCCAGGAGGTTCCGGAGATCAGGGTTCAAACAGGCTTCATCCATCTCCGGAGTACCCAGCATCTCCGTCGGACAAGGTAACTGTCTCTCTTCGCACCGGCCCTGATGCCCCATCTGGTACGAGGAGGTTCTCTGACACCTTCCGTACGATTGAAGTCCTTGAACGCTGTGTATATCCGTGTGGTGCGTCGACATCATGGAATGCGGAGAAGTAATCATCTGATGCTGAGCGCTTATCATGGGATGCGGGGCGGCTATCAACGGATGCGGATGCGAAGCTGTCATCTCATTGTTTACTCCCTCGTTGGCATCCATGGCTTGCTTGGCCTTCTCGGCTAAAAGAGCGCGACGATACTTGGAATTCTTCTCAGCAAAAACGGCTTGAAAGGTTCCTCTCCAAAGACGGCCAAACAGAACTCTCTCATTGGGAGTATCACGCTTGTTAGACACATTTTTGTTATTGCCGCCACGGTAAAGCATTTCAAAACAATGTGAATATTTCAACAAAATAATACAATTATTATTAGAACTATTTTTAATGTAAATATATTTTTAATGTTATGTTTAACGCTAGCTTAATGCTATGGAAGACTCTGAAGACACCAGAAGTCAGTGTGACACGGTTTCGTGTAAATCGAACCATTCACGTTTTGGAAGACATATTTGATTTTGTGATTTGAGTCCTAGGTTTTCATAGATCTAGTATATTTAATCCGCCGATTCCTAGTCAATATTTGCAGGCAATGGCCGAGATTCCGGCGAAAAGCGTCATCGCAATAAGCCCCACGTCACGGGGCCAACGACTCACTAAACATCGCGATCATTTTCTCACTAAAATAATGCGTTCAAAACTGCAAAGCCTTATTCGGCGCATTTTTTTCGTTTGATAAATAAAAAGGTGTTAGTTAAATGATAAGAAAGGAAAGGGAATTATCCGCCGTCGTCTATTAGAGACATAGCGGAGGCTGGGAGGAAACTGTATGGAAAACAGGAAGTTCGGAGTGCCGTCGCGGGGGAGAGGGATGACGCCATGGCTGTTGGATGGGAGAGAAGAGATGGGCCGACATCACAGGCCGCGCGGCGTAAAATCGACAAGGGTTGACAAAATCACGGGGAAAACTCCGCGAAAATTATTATTTAAAAATAAATATTCATGAAATAGTTATTCTATGTTAAGATAACATAATAAATAGATCGCAACGTGCGTCGCTTTCGTAAACACTTGCGAGTGACGAATTTAAAAAATGATTAACACCTGCCAAAAGTAAATTGGGTCGGCTGAAATATTTCGAAGATATTTATCGTATGTGGTGCATATTTTCGGAGCATAAGTTAAATTGACTCACTTAACACTTCAAATGTTATCGCGAGAATATAAACGCGTACCATCTCGCCGTCATATTTTTAGCATGCCTTGTACCAAGAACACGTAAAATGTTAAGCGCGTAAGTTAGAAGAAGGTAACACCTTGGGAAGACATTACAAGATAACATTAATAAAAGAAGAGAGCTTATGATTGTGTTGAAGATAGATTACGAAAGGATTGTATGCGCGGGACAGTTGCACGGCGTTTCATCCTCACTGCTTACTGACGCATAAAAATAGTGTAATGGTGTTCCAAGTAAAATGCAGAAATTGTTACAATTATTATTTTAAAATATACATAATACCTAAAGACATTGATCCTGTGCTTTATTCAACGACAGTTACAAAGATAAAAATACAACTGAATAATAATTCTAATCACAAAATGCATTTGGTACAAAATATATATATCATCTGTCCTGTTTTGCATAACACGTTACGCGTTTATACACAGCTTGCAAGTTGCAAGCATGCGCCGTGTCCAGTTTACCTACAGCTGTGAGTTCCCGGCCGCGGCAAACTGTGATTATTATGGTATTGTACAGAGGGAGAACCCTGTTCCGGCAAATCAACCCCTGTCCCCCTAACTCCCCCCCCCCCCCCAATCCACTCACACCCCACCACCTCGCCGGCGGAGGGTAGAAGATCAATACAAACTGTATTCCCCCGAGAGAGAGGAATGCCGAAGGGTTTTATTCTACAAAAAGACCTTTACTGCTATTTCGGTATCAATAAAGCAGTAAGAAACGTCTAGAGATGACCTCTAAACATTATATTATTAATAATATGAAAATTCCAGCTTAGCTTTCAACATTATTTAACGCAAACAAATTTTATTGAGAGCTAATCAAACAAATTGTATTGGAGTGAATTGGCAATTTACATTGTCTATTGAATTATGAACCAAAACATTAAATAAAAAGTTCGACAACACACGCAAGAAGAATATTATTTGTACCTATATTAAAAACGTGTTAATAGAATGCGAATTATCATAGTTTTCCGACAAGGAAAATGTCTACCAAACAAAAATCAAGAATATGTGAATATGGACTTCTGGACTATTTATTTATCGGACTGAATATTCTAGTTAAAAAAACAGCAAAATAAATAAAATATATTAATTTAAATAAGCAAAATTTCGAAACAATAAAAAGGTATTTATTATTGTATGATAAAATATTATGGCACACAAATTTATGTGGAAAATATATAAACAATTATAAATAAATAAACAATTATAATAGATAAATAAATAAACAATTATAAATAAATAAACAATTATAATAGATAAATAAATAAACAATTTTCTATAAATGGCTTCTAAAGGCAGGATATAAATAGCTCCATAGATATTTTCTACGATAAATAATTATTGCCAAATAAATACCAAAGGATTTCCTCATACCTCTGAAAGTTCTTATTCTGTAATTAATATCCGAAAGTAAAATAACTCACATACACATTATGTGAAATATCATATCGTTTTTTGGAGCTTCGCCATCGAATGTCTGCCAACTCCATTAGAAAAGAAAAGCAAAAGAAACTATCCCATATAAAATACAAATTATATCAGGGGTTTCCATCATCTTGTGCTACAGCGCCTAATTTTTTACAAACCGAAACTTTGGCGACCCACGAACTAATTATCATGACCGATTAAAAAAACTTTGGCATAAACGTAGCAAATATATCGGAAACCTGCATTACGAAAACATTTGTATTTTATTTAGAAATTATTAAATTAATAATGCCGAAGGTGAAAATTCTGTTAAATGCTTCCCGACTAGATCGAAAAAGAGAGAGAAAAATTCTCCAAAATATTTTCGTAAATTGTATTGTAAATTCGATGCAGCTGTTTCTACTCTCGGTCGATTAAATTAATTTAAGAGGCGGGGTCGGTCTTCAGGAGATTGACGATATTTTCGTTGAACTTTTTTGATGAATTCGTTGGTTATGTTGTCGAAAAGTAGATTCGCAGTCAAAGATCAGATATTTTTTCCAAGGAATTATTCAATGAATTGTGGAAATATCGTGGACACTTACCTAACCCCCTTGAGGTGGTTTTTCACGAAAACGGCGCTACATAAATTAGCCAAATATTATTAATTTATAACAAGTTATAGAAGTCGTAAGAGGCGTGAACTTTTGACAGATTTTATCGCGTCCGCGCGAACTTACAGTCGTCTCACAGCTTATGAAATGAGTTTGATAAAAGTTGAGACGATTACCGAAAGCAATACCTAAACCTAAACGCGTCTTCTATTCCAACGCTTTATTTTGGGCCCTTTCGTCGGGAGTATCGGTCGATGTGAGCACTTCAAGGCACTTACGTAAGTTAAAATTACAAACAACTTCCGTGAGCATAAACACACAGTAACTTATCAAAAACCTACATAAGTCGTAAATTTTGCTTATGAATGGTAAAACTAGCCTAACATTGACGTTACCATAATATTTAAGAAGATACAATTTTAAGTACGATCAAAATAAATAACTAATTTATTCACAGATTGGAAATCTCTGAACTAAATAAATCTTATATGGATTGGGTTAACAATACAGAAATAATAACGACGCCGGAAATGATAAGATTCAAGATAACGAAGGAAGACGTAAGGAAACTTATCGGTGTCCCAATTCATATTATTTATGAAGAAATCGATTCTGAAGGAAAATTAGGGCGAAATTCGACATTCGACATTCCATCGACAAAGGCACTGACGATTTCAGCGATACGAGTATGTTATATTATTAAGAAAAGGTTTCAGTGAAATTTCAATAAATTTCAACCCCTTTCTTAGAAGAATCGCGCCGTAGAATATGTAAGTAGATACAGCCGGTTGATGGAAGTGTATAATCACACATTGAAATGGGTTGCGATGTTTTAACATATCTAAAGAAGAGTGACAAATCAGAAAAGTAATATAAAGTCATTAAAAGTGATGAACAAAAATGGTGACCGAACCACTTAACATGTACAACTTCATTACTCCTATGAAAAGTCGTTAAAAATGAAAAAAAACTTCGTTAAATAGGTTAGGTTATGGGCAATTTTTAAAAAATCATCAGAAATAAAAAATCAGACTAAAAAGAGTACAGCTTAGTTCGTAGTGAAATTAAAAATGTACCCAGATTAAGCTTATAAAATGTAGTGTAAGTGGAAATATAAAGATAGTCTTCACGCTAACGTAATCTCTACAAATAATTTGTATAGCATTTGTACGAAAAATCACCTCAGGGTTAAAATTACTGTAAAAAATCCGTGTGAAAAATTACCTCAAGATTAAAATTACTGTAAAAAATCTGTGTGAAAAATTACCTCAAGGTTAAAATTACTGTAAAAAATCTGTGTGAATAATTACCTCAAGGTTAAAATTACTGTAAAAAAACTGTTGTGAAAAATTACCTCAAGGTTAAAATTACCTGAGAAAATTAATATCACTCATAGAAATATAATATCCCAGGGCCTATGTCATCTTTGTGAATGCTGTGTGGAGGGCTTTTTTTAAGGAAAGGAAGGATAGTAAGAACCGGGAAGGAAAAATATGTGAGGGGTGGGTAGGAATCTAGGGGTCCGTATGGCAAGGAGTGAAGGAAGTTAGAATTCATCCCTCCCAGAGAGTCCTGATGGAGAGTTAAAAAAGGCAAAAAGGTATTTCTCAAGCAACACAGAAAGTCGGCAAATGCATCCGCCGCCAAGACCTAGAAAATCCTAAATACATGAACCCCGACACCAGTGCTAAGTAAGCAAACGTAGCGAACCACTTGCGAACACTTGGGGTGACCTATGGCAGAGGTGTTGGTTATCCAATAATTGGTTCCCGGGACGGCAGTACCGATACCAGTCTCCCAAATTAATAGGATAGAACACCAGGTACAAATGCCCCGACAAACACCGTTCACAACGACCGATGTAATATTCCAATGCAACGCTTACGATCGGAGAATCATTTATACATTTTATACCATTATAGAAATGTACATTCACGACTTTACGTACCTGAACACTTTATGAACTGTTTGCTGCTACTGTGAATCATTTCGAAGCGAGTAGGACCTGTACCTAATCAAATAAACCATAATTCGCTGCGAATAAAAAAAGTCGTAAATTAATTAAGTGTTTATGGGCCCCAATAAAAACAATACAATCGGCTATGGTATTATTATTATATCATAACTCCCGATTTCTGGCACGACTAAAGTTGGTTATTTTCAGAACATAAGTTACGACATTTCGCTTAGAGTTTTTTTATTGAACAAAGTAATCGATGTAATAAAGGGATACGATATCATATTATAAATTATAATATAGGTAGATACAAGTGCAGACCGGTAAAAAATCTCGAGATATTATAATTGTAGGATTTGTGAAGCAGAAAGTATTTATAAAATATTAATTTTCTTTGTGCACAAGTAGCAAGTATGGAAAGTAGTCGATCAAGGAAAAGGTTTCTCTGTAATACCTGCCAACGAAGGAGTGTTAGGTGACCTAAGCATAGGTGACGGCATTGTGTGAAAGCAAACACCGCATCCTAATATGCAGGGTGTTAAGGGACGTAATTGACTTACTTTTTTAACCAGTGACGTAAAATATCAGTAGGTATTGGTCGGGGTGAGGGATTGGGCGGTTAATCGGCTAAGTGACCGGTGACAACATATGAAAGTTTTTTTTGCTTGGTTTTGAAGGAAAAAAAATTACATCAACAAAGGTAAACATTTTTTTTGCTTGGTTTTGAAGGAAAACAAAATAACATAAACAAAGGTAACCGGAGATCAAAATTTCATTTACATTTTTTTTTACTCCAAATACTGTCAGGAATTACTGGTTAAAGTAAGTCAAGTACGTTCCTTAACATTCTGTATATTTTGTTATAATCGCAAAATATAATACGGAAACATTCTATCGATATGTTAAAAGAGGAAACGCGGCCGGTGTTTTGTCCATACAAACGTAAATTTACTCTCTGGATTTTGACACTACTGCAAATATTTTTAGATACAATATAGATATCGACCACTACTGACTACTAGCGTGGCGGTGGGTTCTGCTTTTTTTGTAAAGTTACTTTTTACAGGAGTTAGGACCCTCCAAAAATCGTTAAAACTCCCTGGTTTGAACGCCATCAACAAACATTCAGAACACAAACTATATATTTTCTAAAACAGCAAAACTTATAGAGTATTTTCTTCTAATTTATTTTTATTTTTATATGAATACCGCACAAGAGTCCCAACTCCCAACTGCTCCCATCTGGAGCCAGTGAGACTATGGCATCCCCAATTGGGGTATGTTGTAAGGCTGAAGGTAGTGGAGAGGGGAAGGAGATAGGGAAGAGGTAGGTGGAGGAATACCTGGCTATTCAAATCTGTTCACCAAACACGGCTAATGCCATTTCAATCAACGTTTCAATTCTTAATGGTGGTCCAACACCAGAGCGATACTGAGAGTAGGTATCTTCCACTCTGGAACGTGCCGCAAATATAATACATATATATTATTTTAAATTAATAAATTGTGAAATAACACAAATTAATCAAATAAAATTTATTTGCCACGCCGGGATTCGATCCCGCGACCTCCGGTTTGCGAGTCAAGAGCCTTACCGCTGGACTACGCCGGCCGTCTTTTTTACTAATACAATTAGTAAAAAAAACTTTAAAATCGGGCCTGTTTTGAAGGAGAAAAATGGGGAACACAAAACCAAGATTTAGGTAATATTATTTAGGTATTATCAGCCTGAGGTGCAGTTGTCCCTTTCGCTAAGTATTCGGGGAAGTAAGACAAGCGACAGTGACAACAAAAGTTTTGTAAAATACCCATTGTTCAAGTTTCTCAGTGAGCGTATAGCTGAGCAGTGAGCAGTGACCCACAAATAAATGTTTTATTATTATTATAGAAAAGCAGCTCACATGACTCTCCCGAAGGCATCCTTGACGGGTTTATCCAGACTGTCTCCATCCATCAGCTTGGCTCTGTATTCTGCTATTTTGTCCTCCACCTCGCTGCTGGAGAATCTGGGGGCAACGAAAACGAGGTGTTAAATTTGCGTACCGACATTTGTACACGGTTGACATTTGCCACATTAGAACGGGTCGTTTCTACGACTCGCTCTACAACAGCTCGGCTCGTCTCTGCGAGACCCATGTTCCTCTCCCCAAAAATACCCTCAACACAGCGTTCCCAAAGATGGCAAAGGCCTTGAGAGAAATTAGTTTAGTGGGGATTTAACGTTATTTTTTTTAAAACGAGCCTTCACTATTCTCGCGTGTTTTAAGTCTTATTTTTTTAGTACGAATAAACTAAAAATTATGGTATGTAAAATCTACATAAAAATGAATGCTTCTTTGTTTGTCCCTTTTGCTCTCTTCAATTCATCCATCCGATTGCGATGAAACTTTGGTGATTTGATGTGCACGTGCCCGCAATGGTTTCTGTATATATAATAGCGAGGTCTGGCGTTATGAAATTATTTCCACTAGCAGACCCGGTCACACGTTGCTGTGGCTAACGAAACACAACGCTATTACGCAACCTTTATAAAATCTACACCAGCCGCTTGCCAGCTGCCTGAATTGAATATTTGAATTTCTTGACCTTTCTCTACTATAATAAGCATGTATTATACATATAAACCTTCCTCTTGAATCACTCTATCTATTGGTGAAAACCGCATGAAAATCCGTTGCTTAGTTTAAAATTTAAAAGATCTAAGCGCACATACATTTTGAGCGACTTCATTTTATACTATGTAATGATGATAATGATACAATTCATCTGATTGCGATGAAACTTTGGTGAATTGTTGTGCGCACGCCCGCGAAGTTTTCTATTTATATAATGGCTCTGGCGTTATGAAATCTGTATAAAATTTTTGCAATTTTTGCGCGAGTTGTTTGAAAAAACAGTTGTATATCATATAGTTTAGCACCAGGGAGGGAAGAAGGAAGGAGAAGGGGGAATCCGGGAGGGGAGGGAAACGAAGGAGGAGAGTTCATAGGAGGGGGAAAGGCAGGGGAGGTCGATGAGGTACGTGAGACGGGGGAGGGGAACGGCAGGGAAGATGAATGCAGAATGAGGGAGGGGAAGGCGACGCGGGAAGAAGGGGAGGCGGAAGTGGAATGGGCACGAATGAGAAAGGACACGCAGGGAGAAACAATTTATTTATTTAAGTGCATTGCAGCGCTTGCCGGGAACTCACTAGTGTAGGTATTATAAATTATTAATCGAAACGTGCGTACCAAGTGCGTACACATAGTAAGCATGTACCGAGTATCTCATCATACAGAAGATAAAATGTTTGCTTTGTTACCCATTACTTAATTAGTAAACAAGTAGGTATGTAGATACGTATTGTAAAAAAAAATTATAACAATGTTTTCTAAGTATAGGGTTAATTTACTTCAATCATTTTTTGATAAAAATTAAAGTTTTTTTTTTACCATAATACATCTATTTCCAATAATTGTCCTTTAATATTAAAAAAAAATGGTTTCAGAGTTCAACCTTCCAGCCCAGGAACTGGAGTCGACGGCTCTACCAACTGAGCCAAATTCCGATTGTAGGTATATAAGAACGCATTTATTGAGTATTGTATGCGTGATTGCTACCAAAAGTTAGCAGAATGCATTGTAATCGACTGTCGAATGTAAGCTGCCGAGTTTCAGCTCGATCGGATGTCGAGAAGTGGGTTAATTTCAAGTTCCAACATTCCACTTCATTCAAACAAACAAAATCGAAATGTTAATACATGTATTTAAAAAATCAACCCGTAAAAAAAAACTTTTTTTTTCTTACTGTAATACATCCATACCATGTATGTATTTACAAATGTCTTTTAAGTTTTTTTCGTTGTTTGTTTTTGGGGTGACATCGTCGGATGTGCCGGATCTGCCCTGATGATGGACACTGCAATGCTGTCCGAAACGTCGGCTAAAGAAGGAGGTAGCGCAACACGGCATAACACCCCAAAAACAAACAACGAAAATGCTTTTGGCCGTGAAAATCTAAAAACGTATCCGTCTTTTAAGTTCGTTTTTTTTTTATTTGACTGAGGTTTGTAACTTCCTACCCAATGATTGGAATCAATCACGCTACAAACTACAAAAAATTACAAAATAGGAACACCCACATTTTACCATACACAAAATATTATATTAGAAACGTATTACTTGAAATTGAAAATTATCAAACCTGTACAAAGATGAAGCAACGCTCAGCATGATGACTGCGATGAAATGAAGCAACCCCTAAAAAATGCTCTGTCAGCTGCTCTCCAACAACAAGGTCGCCATTTTTTTACTTTCACACGACAGCTTTTGTTAAACTTTGGTAGGATTATTTATAATGTACTTATCACTTATTCAAACTATTAATATGTCCATGGCGTGCCCAACGCTTCTGGGATTAAAAATAATACAAACACGGCACGCGGTAAGTGTTAAATGCCTAAACAAATAATATATCATTAAGTTTAATTGCACTGCCCAGGATACTTTTCACTTTCAGTTTTCAGTCACGAAAGTTTGCCCCCAGTGACAATATAATAATTTACTTGGTTACGCTGGAACTTTAATAATACAATACAGAATTAATTCCACACCTGCTTGTGCAAATTAATACTTTCAGAAGCACGAAAGAGTTATAAAACTTCAAAAAACCAAATGCGAGAACAATCCACAACGTACGAAAATATCAAAAGTTTCGTGGGCTCTCTTCACAAGCTCTCTTCAACCATGAAACAAATGAAAACTTTTATTTGAAAAAAAAAAAGAACTCGAGTAATTTGAATAAACGCGAATTTAAATTTTATTCCATAATATGCAGGTAAGAACTGCTGCACTATTGCACGTAGGTCGGGATTGACCATCACCGAGGGTGAAATTGGTATGAGGTGACTAGGAGGAATGAGTAACGAACTAGAATTATTATTATATGTATACGTACTATAAAGAGGGGGGTACTGAATTGTTTAATACACGCAGTGATGCCATGTCCCAAAAAAACATGTTTAGAGGGGGAAAAAAACATGTTTTTCGTAAACTTTCTGTTGAGAGATTAAATAAAAAACCAACGTTACATAGTAAATTATCTACATTTTTTAAAAAACAATAATTTTATTTTGAATAATAATGTTTTTACCAACAACAACAAAAACAGCACATTTTATGGTTTTACGCGTAGAGGATTGTGTTTTTACAGTTATCGAGTTTTTTTTACATTAGCTCCACACAGTCCCTGAGGAAAATAGTTTCCATCAGGGTCTATGTCATCTTTGGGGAAGATGTGTGGAGGGTGTTCTTAGGAAACGAAGGAATAATAAGTTCTGGGAAGGAAAAAGGGTGGGTAGAATTTGTAGAACACAAGTTTAAACTAAATAATTATTTTTAAAAAAAAAATAATGAGAAGTGGGAGAAGAAATTCTCCCACAACTCCAATAATTTATTTTTTCTACATTTTCAGTAGTAGACAAATATAATAATTCGATAAAGAGACATTGTAAACCCGGAATGAAGTTTAAAAACTACATTCCTCGTGACGTTCATTTTACGTGACCCGTAAAATGTATAAGGAGATATAAATATAAATACCTTAAATGACCCAAAAGAGCATGCATCTGGCAACACTGAATACATGAATAATATCGACCGAAGCGTAAAGAGAGTATGGGGGGGTACAATAACAATGGTACGGCAGGGGGATGAATCGATTTTTTATAAGGCACTCTCGTTACATTTAAGGGAGCGGGGTGGACTGGCACCCGGTTGGCACGCGCAGGGGTCGCTGATTTACACATGACGTCATGGAATGCACCTTGTTCAATGTACACTAGCTGTACCCGCATGAAATAAATCACATAAAATATCTCAGCTGATTCGATGGCACCATTCATCATGCTTTACACTTGTGCGATCTAATGAGGGACATCCCGAGAGTGGGTCGACGATTTTTCGACGTAATGTGATCCAAATATTATTACATTAATATAATAAAAACCAGATCATACGTTGTAATGAGGAAATCCCGTCAACTTTTTTTAAAACAAACACACTCAATACACACTTTCAAAACGCTTTGTCTGGGTCATAGGAGTAGAAAAGTTCCATATAACTTGGAGATCAGTATTCCTTCATGGATTTGAGACCAAAATATATATATTTTTTTTTTCAATTATTTCTGGCTTTCACCCTTCAAGGATGATCTAGGCCATCATTTAAAATTACAGAGAAAGGAAAGGTGAATTTATATATTAATTTTATTTAAATGTACAAATTTCAGAATTATATGGAAGATTGGAGTCGAGTTTAGACTTAGAAGAGATGAAATGTTGAATGGAGGGGAGGCAATTTTAGATAGCGCTTGATAGAAGAGAGGATATTTATTTAGAGAGGGACAACCAAAAAATATGTGATCTAAAGTGCCCACATCTAGACCACAGAATGTACAATCGGGGGAGTTAAGGATGTGAATTTTAAAAAGGTGAGAAGGAACGGAACAATGTCCGATTGTCATTCGAATAAGTGAGGAAATTTCTTTTTTGGAAAAAGGGGGGAATTTTTGAAACCACGGTTTTGATGGGATAGTCCTTTGTATTGAGGCGTAGCGGGCTCCCTTGGATTGACTAGCAATGTTCCAATACTCTGTCAAAACATTGTGGGATCTATCTTTGATGATGGAAAAAAATATCAGATAGGGGAATATGGTTTACGAGGGTAACAATAGGGTTAGAAGCTCCTTGTTTTGCCAAAGAATCCGCAATATCGTTACCCACTATGCCAACATGTCCAGGGATCCAAACAAGAATTACGGTTTTTCCAGAGCTTTGAATGGAGGCTATCAGCACTCTAATAAGGCATACAAAGTGATCATCAGGATGAAGAGGACAGGATTTAAGTTTTTGGAGGGAACTGAGAGAGTCAGAGAGAACAAGGGAAAGTTCACAATTATTTTTGATTATATATTTGAGTGCTTCAATTATTGCAATGCACTCAGCAGAAAATATTGAAAATTGGTTTGAAATTGAATAAAATATTCTATCATTAGAATTATGTAAACGTTAATACCTATACCACAGTTAGGAGAGTCTGGAGATTTAGAGCCATCAGTAAATAAAAGAGAAGAGTTGGACAATTTAGAAGAAATAATGTCATTGAACATATTATTAACAGTAACCAAACGGAATAATTATTGTATTACCTTTGAATGGCAGGAGACCATATTTGTCCCAACGCACATAGGTCTCGTATAAAACGCTGTAACTCCCTTACTATCAAAGTGAGAAATATCTTCTAAACGGTGTTAAAAAGGGAAAACACCACGCTTTATATTCCAATCTAAAAAATAGCCACCAAAAAAGTAAAATGTGCACTTTTATGCATACAAAGTTTTGAATCGCAAATTGGAAAAAAAATTTGAAACTTCGGGAATTTTTTATAAATTATTTTTACATAGAGCGACGAGCACAAAAGTGAAATTACAATATGTGTTTGTTATACGTTTGTCTAATAAAATATGTAAGTTTTTTTTATTATTTTTTATTCTCAGTAACTTTAGTTAGAAAAAACGTAAGGTGAGCCATTTTTAAAACTTTTTTATGTTTGTATGCAAAAATTTTATAATTAAAAAAATATATGTTTATTTCGAATGATATAATTTGAAAGCGTATTTCATCACCTTTCTAAAACAGTTTTAAGTTTTTGAATGTGCTCAGAAATATTCTAAATATTTCCATTTTATTGTAAAGTAAAAATATTTCGACCATCTGAAAAAAATGGCAAATTTTTGAAGGGTTAAATCAAAAGGTATAGTAACGAGTATGGATATGTGCTACTTTATTTATTTGAGTTTTAAATTATGATAATACAGGCCATTAAGGCGATTAAGGAATTCATTTTTCCACCCAATCATAATTTACAATACCTCCCTCGTACCCCACCCTCCCCTGCGTGTCCTTTCCCACGCGTCTCCATTTCCCAAAGTTTCATTGCAATCGGATGATGGTTTAGGAACGCATAAGCGACAAACAAGAAAGAGCAAAATATTAACTCAGAAACTTTGATTAACTTATCATTAGGTAACTCAGATAAAAGACCAAAGTTGCCTCTATGTTTTTAGTGGCCTATTTTTTATAATGTATAACAAATTAATAAAGTAGCGCATATCCGAACTGTATATTTGCCATGCCAGGTTTAAGCTTTGTATGAAAAAAGCGCGCGGCCGTTCCTCTTAATAAATTTCGAAGTAAATTTCATGAAAGTAATCTAAAATGCCAAGATTTTTTCCTAAAAGTTATCTGTCCAAGAAAAGGGCTATTCTCTACAAAAAAGTGGCCTACATTGAAAAAGGTGTGTTTTATTTTTATTTCATGGACAATTACGGCATTAATAAAGCCCGTGCCTTTTTTATTGAAGTTTATTTAAAACCCTTACGTGCTAAAACAGTGTAGGCGATACGGGGGGTGGACATTTATTTTTTGGCATATATCCAAGGCTGGTCGCTCCATCATAAATCGTGAGGCCTGATGTAATGGCTCGGGTTTCGGTGGCATGTTTTGGGGTATCGCTGGCAGAGACATATTATTAGATTGAGTGGGGTAGGTACCGTGTCGAATAAATTGCAGAGTGGTTTTTTACAGATATTCCAGATTGGCATAATACGTCACGCAGAGTTTTCCCTAAAAGGCAATTTTTGTTTTGCATTACTGAAAATGCCAGGCACGTGGAAGTGTTTTCAAAACCGATTTAAATATTTGGTAAGGTCAATGTTCATATGAATATTACCTACTAATTTTATTGCTACACAGCAATTTTTGTACTATGCTTTTAAAATGTATTTCTTATCGATACATAATATTGCGTCTTCACTTATTTTTTGACAGGTAAATTGACTTTTCAAAACCCCATAGCTCATACTTAAAATGACTTTCCGAACTGAAAATAGTTGTTGAACCATTAACTTTAGTCAGAAAAGCACAAAATTTCATGATTCCAGAGTTCGCTGCTCGTTTTACCCGTTACAAAGTTTATATTATAATATTAACTTAACCCGTTTAACCACAGGAGATCAAATTTGTCCCAGCTCACATAGGTCTCATATAAATCATAGACATATGAATATTGATAGACCAGAACAGACAGGAGAGGGGTAATAACCAACAATAGCGGGGCGCGGAGCTGCAAAATGATTCAAATGATATGTGATTCGTCCATTAATCAATCCAACAGTATATAGGCATCTCGCATTATAATATGACCATTTCGTTCTTGAAAGTAAAATCTGATTTTGAATGAATAGACCTTTTTACATGGGAACGCGAATTGCTAGCCACGTTATAAACAATTTTGCAAAACATGTCAAAGTAAAGTTCACCTAATTTCATAAGCGGATATGTTGTTTCCGTATTTAGTTATGACACTTTTACAAATGTTTCATAATTTACTTACCCCAGTAAATAGCGGCTTTGTGTTTGGCGTAGCCGTGTTTCGCGTTGCTGCTGTGCGTCGTATGTGTTGTTATATTATATTCCTATTATCTGAATAAACTTAAAATAGAGTAAAATAATGCTTACCTATGGAATGTTATACCACAATTGGGTTTATTCTCTTTTTCTTTTCTATTTTTACACGTTTTTATAGCACAAGCCACCATTTTGCCGTGTTATTTCATAAATGTATGATGAGAGCTCGACACTGGTCCGGACAAGAATGATGACGTCACATTTTTTAGATTGACGCGAGGCTCTCGCAAGCCCAGCCGGTTCCGAAAAATGGTTCCAATGGGAGGGGGAAATAATACGCCTTTTATCACTTAGGGCATGTCCATCTATTTTGTACGTCCGTGTATCTCCCTTATTGTCATTGTGATACATATGATCTAAACCAGCGTTTCCTAAAGTGGTCCACGTGAGACCCGACGGGGTCTACGTTGGCGTGATAAAAAAATGAGGGTCCACAAAAATTTATAGGGTTTCGATAGTAAAGAACAAAAATGTTGGTTTGGCTTTATCTATCAATGTAGGCCAGTGGTTCCCAAAGTGGTCCGTACGGACCCCCAGGATCATTCAGGGGGTTCGTGGAAAATAAAAATTGATTTGAATGACGTCAGGGGATCCGCGACAAAGTTTTGACACATCCTTATTCATATGGAAGTTTCGTCGGGGGAGGGGCATAATAGGATAGGGTGGGACGACAAATTTACCATAACGGAGGGGGCGAAACGGAAGTGGAACGGGGTCCATTCTACTCCGTTCGAACTCCATATCCCATTTCGCCCCCTCCGTTGTGGATAATTTGCCGTCCCACCTTATCCAATTCCGCCCCCTCCGTTGTACTAGTGCTATCCGCCCGGGGGTCATAACTCTTTGGGAAAGGGGTCCGTGGGCCAAAAGAGTTTGGGAACCATTGATCTAAACTATGTTAGAAAGAGAAAATTCCAAGCTTTATATTCAAATTTAGAATTTAACCATAGAAAAATTTAAATGTGAAACCATATGAAACCAAAGTTTCCGATAGCAATTAGAGAAAAATGAAAGAAAAAAAACTCTTATCTACGGAAACTTTGAAAGTTATTTGCGTTTTGGGCTTCAAGAATCAAAGAAAAATAAATTGATGGCGCCTACCCCTAACTCCCAGCGTAAAACCTTAGTATAAGTTAAGGCGGTACACAACCCTAATAATTTTTGTTTGTTAAAAACTCACATTTTAATCATTTCCGGCGAATAGGTAACTATAATAACTCTTTTATTCCAACACAATACTGGGGATGTAAGTTCTTTGTTTTTAAGACTAATAAAAACAATACCTTACCATTAATATATTATTATGTACAACGATTTTAAAACTTTATAACCCACTTTTCAACTCTAAAGTTAGCGGTAAGCACCAGATTTTATTTTTCTAGACGATGAATTAATAATTTCGGGAGTGGGACATGGAGACACATTTTAAATATTGGTAACACGTTCTTCAGAATTAATTAAAATTAACGCGGCGGAAAGGTCGAATCTCCAGGCCTGCTAGGGTGAATTCAACCGTACGTTCGTCCAATACACCGTGCCGCGGGTGCACATTTGTCTACACGCTTTCTTCACTTATGTCGTTAAGATTCCCACATTATTACACTTCTTCTTTTCTTTGATAGGGCAAATTCGACAGTAGGTCCGTCCATACACGGTTCGCGAGTCGTAATTTGTATACACAGCTTCTTTACTTACGTCGTTAAGATTCTGAATATATTTTAGGGTATATTGTCGTCTTAAGGATTGAATGTGTTCTGTATATTGGATGCTTGGAAACATCAAACTTTTATGATTTCAATCATATATTATTGACTTGGGAAATGTTTTTCCTATCGTAAAGCGTAAAGAGAAGCGACTCGAATCAAATTGAAACCTACTTCCAGGGGCAAATGGAAGTTTATCTCTGCTTTATTCGACTCTAAAAGAAGAATAGTTGACTATCGTGTTGACCAAGTGAAAATATACGGCTTTTTTATAGACGGTACGGGTATGAGTGAAAATAAAGATGCTTCTAGCCGTTGGGAAAAGATTTATTAGCTACAAAAGTGAAAATATACGGCACTTAGTAGTAAGTAGAAGGTGAATCAGCAGAACCCGGTTTGTGAATCAACAGAACGATTTTTCTGGATAATGCTAGAGGTTTGGGAATCTTTTATTGGCGGAACGAGGAGAAAATTAACGGAGATTGCACACTATCTGTTAACCCCTCAGGCCTCGGGCCTGTTTTATGAACGGTCAAAATATTTCCCCTATGCAATAAAACCCAAATAAATATAATATTATATTAAAACTGTTTCTTAAAGACGGTAAAACACGCTTTTAAATTTTAAAATTCGGAATAAAGATATTTTTTAAACATAAAAAAGTGCAATCATAAAAAAGTTTTGAAAGTGGCTCACCTATCGTTTTTTCTAACTAAAATTACTTATAACAAAAAACACATATTTATTAGGAAAATGTATTTTATAAACTTTATAGTGAACACATGTCGTTTCATGCAAAAATAAATATTTTTAATTATAAAAATAATTAATATTAAAGAAATCCCTAAGTTTTTTCCCAATTCCAAAAAGAGACAAACACATACATCTACAGGATTTAGCCTGCGAGATAATGAGATAGACTAATCTGTCTCCAATTTGTGCGGTGTTTCGTAGCCTCCACTCCCCACTCTTGTCTACGTTATTTTACTGAAAGTTTAGCTTCTACCGCGTGTGAACTGCGCACTCTGATTTTTTATTATTACAAATAACCAAGCATTTTTTAAACTATACATTTTTTTATGCAAACTTTAAAAAGGTTTAAAAATGGGTCGCTTTACGTGTGTTTAACTAATATTACCTACTAACTGGTAACGAAAAAAAACACACATATTGTATTAGACCCATATCAATAAATTATAAAAGTTAACTTTTTGGTCGTTTCATGTAAAAATAATTTTTGAAAAATTCAAAAAGTTCAGCTTTTTTTCACATTGCGGTCGGTAACTTTGATTTTATAAAGGTGTACATTTTATTTTTTTGCGGTTACTTTTATTTAGATTTGAATACACAGCGTGGTGTTTTCTCTTTCCAATACCGTATACATCATATTTCTCATTATGATAATAAGGGAGACTCAATGATTACTATGAAACCTATATGAGTTGTTTAGAAAAGCGAACAAATTAGCCTAAGGGATTAATACTACAGAATATTTGCTTCTACCAATTTTACCTATGTTAAACCTACCTATGTAGCTTTATTTAAAAAAAATGCAGGTGGTTGGTTAGTTAACAATCGTTTAATTTTTTTAAAAGTCAGGTCAGGGGACTAACAGCTTAACTAGCGATCAAAACGTCCCTATCTTACGCTATTTCAGTGGCCTCAAGGCAATGTACGAATGGTGTAAGGGGCATACATTAATTACGTGAGCTCAAAATGGGGGAGGAATCCAGCAAAATCTCACGTTACTTGAAAAGAATATATGAAGTGGCGCTAATTTATCTCAGCAAGGGGGGAGTGGGAGGGGATTAGATTGGAAGAAATACTGCTCACGCAATCAATATATGGCCCCTAAGACCAATTTATACCTAATGCCTAAGAAATGAAGCAAAAAAAATTAATAAAAACTTTTTTTTTTAAATCTGAATACCTCATTATCTGGAGATAGTTGTGGCTAAAGGTGGTGGGGAGGTTGAAAGTGGTGAGGAGGTTGTAGGTGGTGGGGAGGTTGAAAATGGTGGGGAGGTTGAAGGTGGTAAGGAGGTTGAGGTGGTGGGAAGGTTGAAGGGGGTGGGGAGGTTTTAGGTGGTGGGGAGGTTGAAGATGGTGGGGAGGTTGAAGGTGGTAAGGAGGTTGAAGGTGGTGGTGAGGTTGAAGGTGGATAGGAGGTTCTAGGTGGTGGGGAGGTTAAAGGTGGTGGGGAGATTGAAGATGGTGGGGAGGTTTAAGGTGGTAAGGAGGTTGAAGGTGGTGGGGAGGTTGAAGGTGGTGGGGAGCTCGAAGATTGTAGGGAGGTTGAAGGTGGTAAGGAGGTTGAAGGTGGTAAGGAGGTTGAAGGTGGTGGGGAGGTTTAAGGTGGTGGGGAGGTTGTTCGTGGTGGGGAGGTTGAAGGTGGTGAGGAGGTTGAGGGTAATGGGGAGGTTGTAGGTGGTGGGGAGGTTGAGGTTGTGGGGAGGTTGAAGGTGGTAAGGAGGTTGAACATGGTGAGGAGGTTGAAGGTGGTGGGGAGGTTGAAGGTGATAAGGAGGTTGAAGGTGGATAGGAGGTTGTAGGTGATGGGGAGGTTGAAGATGGTGGGGAGGTTTAAGGTGGTAAGGAGGTTGAAGGTGGTGGGGAGGTTGAAGGTGGTGGGGAGGTTTAAGGTGGTGGGGAGGTTGAAGGTGGTAAGGAGGTTGAAGGTGGTAAGGAGGTTGAAGGTGGTAAGGAGGTTGAAGGTGGTGGGGAGGTTTAAGGTGGTGGGGAGGTTGTTCGTGGTGGGGAGGTTAAAGGTGGTGAGGAGGTTGAAGGTAATGGGGAGGTTGTAGGTGGTGGGGAGGTTGAAGGTTGTGGGGAGGTTGAAGGTGGTGAGGAAGTTGAAGGTGGCAAGGAGGTAGAAGGTGGTGGGGAGGTTGAAGGTGGTAAGGAGGTTGAAGATGGTGAAGAGGTTGAAGGTGGTGGGGAGGTTGAAAGTGATAAGGAGGTTGAAGGTGGATAGGAGGTTGTAGGTGGTGGGGAGGTTTAAGGTGGTGGAGAGGTTAAAGGTGGTGGGGAGGTTGCAGGTGGTTAGGAGGTTGAAGGTGGTGGGGAGGTTTAAGGTGGTGGGGAGGTTAAAGGTGATAAGGAGGTTACAGGTGGTGGGGATGTTGAAAGTGGTAAGGAAGTTGAAGGTGGTGGGGAGGTTATAGGTGGTAAGGAGGTTGAAGGTGGATAGGAGGTTGTAGGTGGTGGGGAGGTTTAAGGTAGTGGGGAGGTTGAAGGTGGTGGGGGGGTTGAAGGTGGTAAGGAGTTTGAAGGTGGTGGGGAGGTAGAAGGTGGTGGGGAGGTTAAAGGTGGTAAGGAGGTTGACGGTGATGGGGAGGTTGAAAGTGGTAAGGAAGTTGAAGGTGGTGGGGAGGTTATAGGTGGTAAGGAGGTTGAAGGTGGTGGGGAGGTTGAAGGTGGTGGGGAGGTTGAAGGTGGTGGGGAGGATGAAGGTGGATAGGAGGTTGTAGGTGGTGGGGAGGTTTGAGGTGGTGGGGAGGTTGAAGGTGGTGGGGAGGTTGCAGGTGGTAAGGAGGTTGAAGGTGGTGGGGAGGTTAAAGGTGGTAAGGAAGTTGAAGATGGTGAGGAGGTTGAAGGTGGTAAGGAATTTGAAGGTAATGGGGAGGTTAAAGGTGGTAAGGAGGTTGAAGGTGGTGGGGAGGTTGAAGGTGGTAGAGAGGTTAAAGGTGGTAAAAAGGTTGCAGGTGGTGGGGAGGTTGAAAGTGGTAAGGGAGATGAAGGTGGTAGGGAGGTTAAAGGTGGTAAGGAGGTTGAAGGTGGGGGTGGAGGTTGAAGATGGTGGGGAGGTTGAAGGTGGTAAGGAGGTTGAAGATGGTGGGGAGGTTGTAGGTGGTAGGGAGGGGAACAAAATGGGAAGGAGGAAGAATGGAAAGTACCTAGCTATTCAAAACTGGTAGCCAAACACAGATATGGGTTCCTATTATATTCATTGTAATTTACCAACGCAACATTTGATTTTTGTATGGCCGTTTAACCCTTGGAGTGCCAGGGGTAAAATGCCAATCATCCGCCATGCGCCGGCTGGCACAATTTTCTTAATAACTTGTTTTTTGCAAAATGATGTTTTATAAGTTGTACCGTCTTACCTGATATGTGTTATTTTTTCATATACATATTTATAAAATAACTTTTATAAATATATTTTTCCTATGTATTTTCCTTGGTATAGCTACTTATATTCAGAAAAGAGTATTTTTTTTCTAAATAATGTTATTAAAAAACATATAATAATATTAAAATATGTTTGGGTTTTATTATATTTTCCATAAAGCTGAATAAATGTTCTTCACAATAAAAAAAAAAATTATATGAAACTTCCCTGTAAATAAAAAATATAAGCTTTGAGAAAAAATAATATTTTTCACTTTCGATAATAATATAAAATTCGGAGATAAAATTAATATGTGACGAAACGAGCGTTTAGAATAATATTACGAAACTTTATTTCCTTGCTAGGCAAATAAAAAATATTTAAAACCAAGACAAGGGCAGTGAACTGCTAGCGAATTAACGGTGGATTCTTCAGCACACTACGGGAATAAACGTCAGAAATCCATGATGGATTTCTTGGCACCTAATGGCCTGTTCGCACTGGGAGAGTGGTTTAGTCAAGTGGCGAGTAACTTTCTACTTGACTCGCCGAAAAGCTTTAGCATTACAGTCAAGTAGAGTACATTAGTGAGATGACGGGGCTGCTACGCAACAAAGTAAATATGCTAATTAAACTGTTTGTAATGCTTATTCTAGAAGAAGTGGAAGAATAAATTAGTTAGATGAAAATAAAAAAAAAAAACAATGGACACGAAAAGAGATTAATAGCAGCAAAAATATATATTTTTAGAGTAGCATCTTCGCTCCAACGGCACGACATATCTGCGCGTCTACTAATGAACTCTACTAAAACCACAGGTTCGCGTATGTCAGTGCGCAGGGACGCATGGTAGGGGGCGCTATTCGCCTGAAAAAATAAAACGAAATGGATTGACTCTACTATAGAGCTAACTAAATTACTCTACTAAAATTGTGGTGTTCGGACGCGTTTAGTTACTAATATACTCGCTACTCAATTAAACTACTCTCCCAATGCGAACGGTTAAGGGTTAATTCGGTCATAATAATATACTGTCTTCACAAACACCATTTATCACAGTATTAATTTAATAATTAATCAGATCACTCAAACAAGTTGCCCTGTTGACTTTGCTTAACAATGGCGATGAACTATTCATCGGGTTGGTAAATGCCACTCCAACTCCCTCCCCCTCCCATTAACACCCTCTTCCCTCCCACACAGACAGTGGACACACTTTACTTTGTTTGACGGAACTAAATAAATGTTTGATGAGTCAAGCAAGTCACCTTATCCCGAGAGACAAAAACTCTAAAAAGTTTAAAATTAAACTCTGAATTTGAATTAAGATGAAAAATTGAAGGAGACTTGGGATTTTACTTGGGATCAATGTTTAAAAAATGTGAATACAGAAGTATTTCTCATTCCAGTGCAAATTCTTTATAAGCTAACTCATCAATAGTCCAATAGTTAGTACTGTTAGTAGGTACCTATTTACCAAGGTTCATAGAAAATGTATTTCAGGGTGTAACAGGTCATACCTGAGGGATTTTAACCAACGATTCCTGAGCATATTTGGAGTAAAAAATGTACATGTCATTTTGATGTCCGATGATATTTTTTTTCAATTAAAATCATAAAAAATATTTTTCCATCACACGCCGCAAATGACTAGTTAGAAGAGTAGCGCGTTTATAGCCTAGCGGACACTTGATAAGCGTTGTGTCTCGTTCTAATATATTACCACATGAAACAGCGCGTATCGCTTAAACACATCACGACGGATATATCTCATAGCGATGGTAATAGTAACGACATGTGATTGAAACATAATTTTTTTTACAATTAAAACACATATAAATTTGTTGTAGACCACTTTTATTTAATCACTTTTATTGAATAAAAGTGGTCTACAACAAATTTATATGTGTTTTAATTGTAAATTATGGCGAGCCACAAAGTGAATGCTTTTTACAAATATATATATATATATATATATTTTTTTGTTTTTAATAGAAAAAAATATCATCCAACACCAAAATGACAACTACATTTTTTACTCCAAATATGCTCAGGAATTGCTGGTCAAAATTCCTCGGGTACGTCGGGTTACACCCTGTATACTATATCATACAGGCACTTTCTGGAAAAAACTATTGCATTGCTCGGGCTCATTGCATTGCTTGAAGTCCCAAAACTAGAGATTGTTGGTACATGAAATAGATTGTCACTGCGGTTCCATTTACCGGGGACCGATGTGGAATAGGCGAAGTAACACGGGAAATAATCAAGAGATTATTTACCTTTCAATCCGTATACTTGTTTTAATATATAATAATTAGTATAATTCCCAACGTATTATTGAATAAATCATTTGTAGATGACTTCAGAATAACTTGACGCCATTAGTTATATTGCAGCAAATTCAAATCTGCCGGTGGGGAATGGACTTCAAGCTACGTCACGATTTTTTAGCCAATCACCGCTCTGCCCCCTCGATGAGCTAACCTTGTTAAGTACATTTTCTACGAGCCTTGCCTATTTGCCACTTTTCCAAAGTAGAGAATCGATATATATTTCAAAACAGTAGTACGTAGGTACCTACCCACTTTTTTAACCCCTTGAGCAATTTTGGGAGATATTTTTCAAGTAGTCTTTTGGGAGATACATCACCCAGCCTGACACGGGCTCATAAAAGTTATGCTTTCTCATTTTGAATTACAATGATTGATAAAATTGAAATGAGTGTTAGAAAGAGAGAATAATACGGAGCTTCAAATTTGCTGACAAAAATTTATCATGGACACATCCAAAAAAAATTAAATAAATATTATATGTAGCATTTGAAAATTTGAAATATTTTTTTTTACATGAGCTCCGTACAGTCCCCTATTGCTGCTAGTATTTTGTGTGGAAGACTATTTTATCAAAAGGAAACTAAAACTTTGGCACTGGAGATGCCCAACTGTTAATTTTTTTATAATGATTTGTACCAAAGTAAAAACTAATTTTTTGTAATGTAATAAAATACAAAGATTTTTTACATACAAAACGTCACTAAATGACCCAACACACTCCTGTTTATGGAGCCTATTACAAAGTAGGCTATATTTTTGGACAATACTTTTATAGTTGGAGTGTGGTGACTAATATATAAAAAAAAATAATTCAAACATACAAATTATTTTCAAAGATACATTGGTTTAAAACAAATTCCATTTTCTCAAACGGGTTCCTTGTTTTCACCCGCCTGAAGTATGTTAACAACACATTGTAAACAAAAACCAATTAAATGCATTAAGATGCTTATATTATTCCTAACGGAAATGCCAGCCTCATATTATAATATAATTTGATTGATAGTCTGCACCTCCTGGATTGTATAAGTTTTTTGTAACAAACAACTACTTCCAGGGGCGTCCTATGCATACCACAAGGCAGAAAAGACGTGTTGGATGAGCACATCAGGACATGAGGTATAGTGCTGCTAAACAACATCTCTCTTGATATCTTCCAACATAAACCTTGAGGGTTTCTAGGAACATGCAAATAAAGTATCGTAATTCATGTCATTCTGATTAACATTTATGTTGAATTAACGCAAATATATTTTTGTTAATGTTGTTGTAATTGTATATTAAATGGACGCAGTCTGTTGTAAAGAATGAAAATACTATCATTTTTTGTACATTGTTCATTGACGTATGATATCTAGACGCGCCCTGTGAAATGCAAAATGACGCAAGAATCCAGAAAAAGCAGGCTCAAGGCCCATTTATGAAAAAGTGCCTGCATTGTTTTGCACCGTTTAGATCACATAGTGCTTTGTGTTGTACCTTTTATCGGTCTACAAGGTCTACACCGAAACTAATTTGTGTTCCAGCCGTCCGCACCGGAGTTAATTTTTTCAAACACAAAAATATCTAACTTCCGAATGTTGTACAAAGTACACGCCGCGGACTTTATTTTTGAAAATGTAGTCAGCTATCTGGCTACAACAAAAAAAAATACACTTTACATATTTCTTTTAGACAGCGTTTTCATAAACGTTATGTTAAAGAATTACTTTTGTTACCATCAAAGTTTTCTACGTCATCAAATCACCGCACTGCTTGTGACGTCACGATAGTTCGACTACTAATACATACAAGGAGGGCTAATCTCACAATTTGGAAGAGTTTTCAAACTTTTTTAAAGCGCGACCCGCTTTTAGTAATAAAATAAATTATATTAATTCCATAAATTATAATAGGCCACTTGCATGGATTTCATAACGACTTGGAAAAAATCCTGTGGATAGATTTTTTTTACTAAGATTACGAAAATGTTGGTAAAAATTTTAAGAAATGTATAGTTTTTCTTATTTTTAAATAAATAAATCCATTATTAGAGCTCGTGACGTCACTACATGAAAATGTCCCGTCTCCGATTATGTTCCCTTAATTTTGTAAAATTCCACTCTGATTATTTTTTTATTATATGGCAACACTTAATAGTATAATATATTAATTATTCACTTGAATTTGCGTTTAACGTTCACTAGATTTATTGTTTGTTCTATGCGAACTTATCCTTTGGTTTGATTTTTTGATAAAGATGGCGGTGTTTTTACAGATGTTACGAAGAGAACCCCTTACAATTTATTGCTATTCGTGTGGAAAACGTTCTTTTTTTAAATGATTTTCGGCTATGTAATTATCGTTTTTTCGCACACATAAAATTATGTCCCGTATTTTCAGTTTATAAAAAATGGTCTGATTTTTCAGATTGAAATTTTCAAAAAATCGCCAGGGTTTCAAAAATACGATTGAAAAAAAAAAAAAAATGGAATTTCTTAGAATGTTTGCCTTAACCGGAATTTTTTTTTTTAAAATGTGATGCAAGTGGCCTATTATAATTACATAAATTCACCACCAGCTGTTTTTTAGGAATGATCAACGTTTTTCGTCGAAGTATTATTATGTACCTATGCGGACCTTGGTGGGAGGGTATGTACGACATAACCTGGTTAAATTTGTTGTCGGTGGAGTCGCAAACCTACTTTACATATTGAAAAATAATATTTGTTTAATAAAACTATCAAAGTGGGTAAAAATAAAGGGTCGCAGCTGAAAATTTTACATCCGCAATGCCAAAACAATGAATGATATCGATTTTTTCATTTGGAAATGTTAAATTTTGGCGGTTGATTCAAAAAGGGCAAAAATTGCCAGACTAAATTTTTACTACATTCAAGGTCAAACCAGTAAATGGTGTTGGTTTATTTTCGTTCGGAATTGCAATATTTATAAGTACAATATTTCGTCAAGATAATTTTTGTTATTTTGTAAAACGGAAACCTTTAAAATATATAAAACACAGATCTCAACAAAAAACCGTTGCACAATTCTTCAATTAAGGTCGCAAGTTAAACTAATTTTTTTTAGCCACGGCATTCCGAATTTCTACCATTTTATAACATTTTTCTCTTGAACACTTTAATTTTTTAAGTTTATAAAAAATATTTGCTATTTTTGAGGATAATATCTATACATTAAACATTGAAACGGTAATTATATGAAATTCCCCCAACAGATAAAAATCGTAAGATATACTCCAAAAAATATTATAAACACTATATTTCTGATATTTTACAAGCTATATATATATAGGTATATGAAAAATTTCGTAATTCATTGTTTTTTTAAATCCTTTTAAAGACATTTTCCGTGAGATTTTTGTTCTATTTCAAACGAGTCATATTTTATTAAACATTTTCACAATTTTCGCTTAAATATTATCGTTTTTAAGATTAGCGCGCTCCCTCTAACATTCGTATTTATGTATCTCCCCTTCCTCTTCTTTTTGAGCGCTTACTACTGGGCTTTAAGTAACCACTAATTTCAGTAATTTTTTTTATTTATTATACCCAAAAAACTTAATGTTTTGAGTAGCTGATTCAAAACATTAAAAAGAAATTATAGTTTTTGGTTAATACCTTTTGCAAAACAGAACAGAAGCCTTTGAATATTATTTAGCGCATTTTTTTTGATTTTTTTTTGTAGTCAGTCCGGAAAGCAGTAAATGGGCTTGCGGACCGCTGGTTGCTCATCACTGTGTTAATGATGAGCAACCAACTTGGGCAGCCCACGGTGCATAGGCGGTACAAAGATGTATTTTTCGTAAATGTTTTCAAGCAAACGATGATTGGTTTTGTTTATTAAACTCATTAAGCTTACGGACCATCAGAAAAAAAATGCAGACGCATCCGCCGCCAAGACCTGGACAAACATCACTCCATTAACCCCCTTAGTCACCAAGCGTAGCGAACCACTTGGGGTGATCTATGGCAGAGGCGTTGGTTATCCAATAAATGGTACCCGAGGCGGCGGTACCCATACTGGCCTCCGAAATTGAATCGCTTATCATAATAAAGTAAAAAAATATTTTTTTCCAATTAAATTTATGAATGTCTCGTGACCCCCACTTTGAAAACCACTGTACAAAATACAGCTTGTGGATATTGTTCATGCGGCTAATCCGTGAACGACTATTGATGTATTAGTTTGACAAATTACACAATAGGATAACTTGGTGGTCAGTTGTATATTGCCGGGAACTCTGTATGCAAGACGGCGGAATTGGAAGGAGAGTTTTATTGCGAAATTACTGTTACTGGCGTTATTTTATTCTGATTCTTACTACGAGAGGGCTTGTCTAGGGTACCTATACTTGGTCGAAGACATTGTTGCATCAAACATAATAAATCTCAACACATTCTTATCTGAAAAATATCATTATTTTAATCCAATATCACGTAACCATTCAATTAAACATCGTGGGCACATACATTCGAAATGCAGAGAAATATTCAATGGTAGATAGGTCGTTCTAATCAATAAATTGAAATCCTAAGATTTTTGTAGTGCAATCAGGTCACAGCTTGATCTGAAGCCATATAAAGGAAAGGTCGAATGGTCTATATTATATTTTTATTAATTACGGTAAACATTTTTTATTGAAGTGATCATTCAAAAGAACTTAAATAATTGGATAAAATAAGTATAAATTAATAAAACGAACGTAAAGATTTTGGGTTTAAATTGTGTGTAGTGAAAATGTATTCAAAATCCTCATTATGGACACAAAATAGTCTACTTGTTTATCTTTCGAGTTGAGACGGGTTCAATTTCCACTGCAGCCCAAAATTGTTACATCGATGAGGTTTATTTTCTATGAAGTCATGGGTGTTATAAGTCTGTGCATTATGACGCTGTTGTGGTGATGGATTTTACATAATTAAATTTATAGTTCTGATTAGGAATCTGGAAAAATAAACAACTTACCCTTGTTGCTCCAAAACATCTTCAAGTTCAGCGCATTTGACTTCTATTTTACGTTTCCTCTCATGGTCCAGGATGTCCTTGTTGGGTTGCCTGTTGGATGCTGAATCCAATTGTGCAATTTCCTCCTCGGTCTTGTAGTTGACTCTGTCTTTCGTTTTCCTGACGAGGGCCCAATTTCTCTGGACATGGCCATTGGTGCCAGAACCACGGGGAGTTACTAAACCGATTCCGTTATACATCTTAAGTTAATTATGTCTGAAACATAACAAAAATAGTGGTTATATTTACGACTAATCCATGATCAATCAATCAATATTTTTTTCAAGTGCGTCAGATGGAAATGACGAACGGGCATTGCTGCAATAACTCACCTCACTAAAATAATATTTAATAGTGATGCATTGGATATTAAAATCCTTTCAATTTAATTACTAACAACGTGATAAATGACAAAAAAGACAGCCGTCGACGGACGAATATCCGACACGGCCATGTTTGTGAAAGAACCACAGACAATATGTGCTAAAGTCGAACATAAAACATAACAAGATCGATATTTTTTTGACCGATATAATTACATGAAAAAATATATTTACTTTAAAATATTAATAGCATGAAAAAAAATTGAGTAAAGTTCGTTATCTTTTAAAATTTTAATCCGCAGATCCATAGAAAATATTCAATTTCTTAAGTTTTAAAGTAATAAGCCCCGATTCAAATTGTTAATTTCACAATTTTTTTTTTTGGCGTGTGAAATTTACGAATTATTACATAGGTACGTAGGTCTTGAGAAAAGCCTAGGTTTGTAAATAATTTTAGGAGTGTTATGTGGCTTTTAAAATGCACACACATTTCATGTGTTTATAAGAATGGTTTTACATTATCTGATACTTCACATTGCCTGATTCCAAGCTAACGTTCAACCGCACTAACCTCAATAGCAAACTTCTTATCTTAAGCGCAAAATTCACATACGGATAAGCTCGGTGGATATTTCCGCGCCGGGCAGGCTTGGCAAGCCGATCCACCGAGCAAAACTGTGTGTGAATTCTTCGCTTAATATTTAATTTTATTAATTCTCCAACCATGGGTTGTAGAAAAAGACTTCAGAATTCAGAATGAATGACCCTTGGAGAAGAAGGTAGTAGAACTGTCAGAAATCTCAGAAATGTCATTCTCCGCAGTAGATTTTTTTTTATAAATAGCGATTTAGTGGTGTTCATTTCTATTATCCCGTACATCTACTTAAAATAATTTTGTGTCTATGGTCCTAAATGTCAATATTCAATGTGTCAAAAGTTTTGACAAACGGCTGATTGTAGCTGACCAATAGCGGCTGATTATAAATTGATTAACGTGAATTAGCGATAAAATAGTATATCGTCAAAAATACATGTCATTGTTCAAATGTTCATATAAATAACTAACCTCCTTTTGAATGAGCGCTCGCTTTGTGCGTGTTCATTTTTAACTTAAATTTTAGCCGATTAGGGGTTATATTTTGCTTTTAAAATGGTTAATCATGAAACAGTTGACGGCTACGAAGCCTTTACTGCGTTTGTGGAAACAATAGACGTTAAAAAGGGGCCGTATTTTATATTGTACACTGGATCCATAATTGACGGCAAGAGCTGGTGCCCAGATTGTGTGGAAGGTTAGTAAAATGATTCTTTTGAGTGTAACTACAAAACTCTTCATAAAAAATACATATATCTTTTGAAATTTTGTTTAAAAACCGAGTAATTATTTACCCAACAGCCGCATTTTTAGGCACAGATTATGGAAATACACTTCGTTTCAAAAATCAAGCATCGGCCACACGTAGCGTTAAGCGCAAGCACTTATCTGTTGTACTGCGAGCGCTTATGTGTTGTACCGACACACTACGCTATAAAAGATTTCGGTAAATATGCATTGAGTCCACCTCACGAATAATACGGAATGTTCGTGTTGTCGAAGTTTGATGCACGGATAATACGGAATATTCCTTTTTTAACTAATAGACAATCAATTATGACATTCATCGGAATTACCAATCTTATAAAATAAATTCTCGTTAAAATAAAAACAAAAAATTACCTGCATCAAATTATTGGGTTGAGGTTTAAACTACGAAAGCTGCATGTCATCATAATTTAAAAAAACATCCCAGGTTTTGAATGGTTTGTTTGGCAAAGCAGGGTTTGTCTAGCGGGTATGTGTAATTATTCTAATACATTTCTTTCCATGTTCAGGTGTTATAAATACAGGTACAAACTTATCAATAATGCATTCACTTTGTTTTATATGGCAATAATATTTTTTCTATGATTGGCAGCATTGATTGATTCTCTATCATAAAAACGGTAAATATAAAATGGCGTTACCGCCTAAGCGAATTAATTTAAACAAAATTAAAATGTTAAATACATATTTTTTGCATGTTTCTTTGTCTCCCCCGACATAAATACTCAATTTTCGTAATAATAAAGCTAAATCTAACTGTTTGAATAAAAAATATTCTGTATTAACGAGTAAGCGCTTCAAAGCATAAATAATAATATTTCTTCAGAGAGGAGAGGGGATCAATTGAAGGAGCTGCCGCGAAATATCATTTTTTTTGCACTGGATCTGTCTACTTGACAGCTGTCACCCGCATGTTTACGCAGCTACATGATTAAAATGACCCCCACTCCTGTTTACGGCGGAGAGGGGGTCGCATAACTTTTCGCATGAGCAGCGGTTACGGCATATAACGTTGAGCTCAGAGCGCATCATCTGCTTAGGTGTGGCGGGTCTCTATGGGATCGTATGGCGAGCGATATTGTGCGTGCAATGATCTTTTATATTTTATAACTGAGTCTGTCGGCCCTGTTACGAAATAGATTATTAGTTTTGGTTAATTAATTTTTTTATGTGTTTCTATTTAAATAAACTCTCGCAAACATCACTTCGTAGTACAAAAAAAATCCAAAATGGGAGCAAAGGGATCGTTTTATAAGGAAAATTTTTAACTTTCATTGAATAAAAATGGAATTTGAATGCATCTTTTACCATCTCTCCCGACTTACATAGTTATTTAATATAGTAATTAAGTTGAAAGGAAGTGTAATATCCATAATCTGTGCCATAAGTGAAGTGGTTAGGTAAAAATTCCACAGTAGACAGAATGAGAAAACTGATCTATATATTTTTTAGATTAAGAAATACTGTATCATTAAAAACACTAAAAGATATTTATTATGCACTTGCGCACCCTGTACTACAATATGGAATCGTGGCTTGTGGGGGTGCATATAAAGCAACCCTTCTCCCATTGGAAACAATTCAAAAAATATTAATAAAAATCATCCTAAAAAAGCCCTACGACTATCCAACTATAAATGTTTTTCAAGATTTCCCGGTTCCCCCACTTACAAAAATCTATGACAAAATTGCACTATTACAAATACATAAAGATTTCTTTAGTAAAAATAATTTACCACAATTAAATATAAGCAAAAGAATAACATCTGTTGGAGGATTTACCGTGCCACTAGTGCGAACCACAACAGCACAGCATCACTATGTATTCAAGGGTATAAAATTATTTAATAAATTACCCCTTGATGTACGATCTGAAGAAAGCTACGAAAAATATTAAAAAAAAATTAAATTAAAATATTCTAGTACCACCTCATAACTTAACTTATTGTATATTATATCTAGAAATATGTATTGCATATTTAGAAATATGTTTTTGCCTTATCAATACTTTAACTAACCTATATTTTTATTACTTTTATCTGTATTTTCTCATGAAATCACTAATATTTTTTGTTTTAATTTAAACAAATGTAATTTTTTTTGTTGTCCTCTCCTAAACACAAGCAGCTGCTTTATTAGGAAAGTGATTGAAATATTAATGTATATATTATGTTGTAAAACTGTAACCTTGTTATATTTTTAAATTTAAAAAAATTATTTTTTTTCGAAAGCAGCTCTGAATGACCTCATCCCATGTCGCTGCATGAACATTTTTAAATGCTTTTATTAATTAAGTGTATTATGTTGTATTTCCAGCTGATCCTGTTGTAGAGAGTGCGTTAGAAACAGCCCCCGAAAATGCCAATTTTGTGACTGTATTCGTCGGTGATCGAACCACGTAAATATATATTTTTTTTAAAATCTTGTTTTTTTTTGAGCAAAATAATTTCCCTCAGGGTCTACGTCATCTGAGATGCTGTGTGGAGGGTATTTTTGAGGAGAGGAAGGAATGAACATTGGTCTTGAAGAGACCCATGTTGTAGGAAGGAGAGGAAACACAGAGGCCGGTAAATCGTTCCACAGCCGAGCTTTTGAACATAAGAACAAGTCGAAGAAGTGACCCATTCTCATGTGACATATGTCAACCGTGTACATATATTGGGCAGGCATTTGGCGTGTTTCCCAACTATGCACTGGTGCCGTAGGGATCAATGGCGCTAGGTCCTCGGAGCATCTTCCATTGTAATACTGGTAGAACAAGGATAGCATTCCCACCCGACGCCCGTGCTCTAAAGATTGCAATCCGTACATCAAGTTAATCTATGTACATCAGTTAATTTGTGATAAAACCTGGAATGAGGCGCAAAATGTGAACACCGCAAAAGGGTCACTTGGGTGACAGCCATGTAGAAAATGTTCATGAAGAGTAATAGTTGTGTGTTCATCATGCTTATGTTCACAAAGTTATTATGTTTCTTTTAACCTGATTGACGCGTTTGTCGCATGTGTGATCAATCGGTTCCATGCCAACTCAGATTAACTCAACATCTCTTTGAAAAGTCATTAAAAGCTATGAAAAAAAGTCATTTTAAAATAGCCCATACCCTAATAGGGGTCGGCAAACTTTTAAGCAAGAAGAGCCAATTTGTCAAAGAAACAGGATAACAAATATATCAGAGAACCATATTATAATGCAGCAGAAGGGGGGGAGGGGTTGTGGACTCTTACGCAGAATCACCGTTAAGTTAACCAGCCTTGTGTTCCGAAACCATTCTCATACTTCAGAAGACTCATTCAATAAATCAAGCATTCCATGAGCTGAGTTAGTAACACTGATGCTGATCGAGTCAAAGTTCGTTCGGCGGCTCCATCTCACAAGGCTGGTTGAGTAGAGGTGAAATTGCAATTGATGTCTGAAGAGCCGCAGACGCCTATGCAAATTCCAACTCCTGCCCTAACCTAACATAACCTATTTAACCAATTTTTTATAGACTTTTCAAAGAAGATTTTGAGTTTCATTCTGAGCTGTCCGGTGACTGAATGATCAGCGGCCATCCCTGTATAGTGATGCATGAATAGGCGCCTCGTGATGATGTAGTTTACTTTACTCTTATTAATTTATTATTTTTAATAATTTACAGTTGGAAAGATCCAAACTGTTCTTTCCGTAAAGACCCCAAGACTAAGTTGATGGTCATTCCGACCCTGGTGCGATGGAAGGGTCCCCAGAAACTGGAGGGGGAGCAATGCGCCAAGAAGGAGCTGGTGGAAATGGTGTTCACTGATTTTGAAGAAGATTAAATTAGAAACTGAATTTCTGCATGTCAAATATGATTTAAAAGGTTAAAATAGGAATAGAAGACTGCTCTGTGTATTCCATGGTAAAGGGAAAGATTTTTATTAATATATATCAGCGATATGTAATAATTATTATAAAATGTTTTAAGAAAATTGTAACATTAAAAATGTCTCATTCATTGAAATTTTTTAACGAAAATATTTAATTTCTTTAAAACCGAAGAAATTGTATAAACATGACCCTTTATAATCAATATTTTGATGTTGGTCCATTATAATATGTGTTTTAGGGGAGCTTAATATTTTATACCAAATATATTTTAAAACTTTTGCAATAATTGTGTTTTTCAATGGCATATTATATTTTTACTAATATTAATAATTAAAACAGGCAATGCTTTTAAATTAAACACATACACTTTGAAATAACATTTTTTTTTATTAACTATTTGTTTATAATATATTATACCAATTATTAATTTTCTTTATTAGTAAGTTGTTTACAAGATTAGAATATAACATGATATAAAGATTGGAATACAAAAATCACATTTTTTAATCACAATTTTTTTTATGCTTAACTTCTCTTAAAAATAACTTGTTTATTACAAAAAATTAAAACAATATAACCTAACATTAATCAATCGTGAGATCTCAATCGTAAGTCTTTCACATTTTTCATTATTCACCCGTAATGCTATCATCATTCATTCATTCCATCCATCAAAAAATTATATAAAAGCGTAAGTATTCTTATTGAACGTAATAATATACGCAGGAAGAAGGATCCAACTTCTTTTAACCTAAATTCATAACCATTCTTTTTTCTCTTTTCTTAACATTACATACTGCCATTTTTCTTTATCATATCGATCATCCAGTTGATTTGTCAGACATCTCAAAAAAAATGGAAATTTGAGTCGAGTATGCAGTTATGTGTAAAAATGTACCCTCTATCTGGAACAATACTCAGATTACTCATAAACACCATCAAATCAATTATAATGCAGAAAAATTATAGTGAACTAAACTAAATGTTTTCTGGGTCACTAGTAGGATATTACAAAATTTCATACCAATGTAAAAGACCGTTATACCTCTGAGTGTTATTTTGTTTATTTAATATGTAAAACACAGACACATGTAAATAATATTTGATTTATTTGCAACCGAATATTTTCCTTCTTATCTCAAAATTTAATATTTGGAGATGATTTGATTTTTACATTTTACTTTTATAAAATTTTTGCACCAAAATATTGCAATTTCTTATGAAGTAATCGGGGAATTGGTAATCTTCAAAATTTGAACTTATGTAAATAATCCGAAAACATAACCCTTGCCGAACAAATATTTTATCAACTTAAAAAAAAAAGTGTTTGCATGATAAGTAACCGAAGTTAATAATTATTCTGTCATGAAAAATATATTTAAAAATAGATGGAAGTTTAGGAATGAATCATTAAAACGTATTTATGGAAAGTAATTTGCTTCGCCCACGAACCTTGCGGCCAGCGCTTGAGCTATTCCAAACTAGCAAATGTTGCAGTGAAAAGTTTAAAATTAAGTTTATAAAATCAATTGTGACTACATAATAGTATGTTCGGGCCTTTCAATTAATGTGTGACTATTAACTCATTTGCTAGTTGAGAATGGCTTGGTGCGTGGACGGAGCTATAACATACAGAAACATGATAAATAAATGTCTCAACAATCTCATAAATAGTCAAGAATACAAAGTTCACATTCTTGAAATATTTTTTCTGAATAATCTTACAACAATCAAATTATTCAGTGTAATGTGGAATTTTCTTTAACGCATTTCACTACATAGAATATTTTACAGTAAAACCCTCTTATAGAGCTCAAAATCCAAATAAATGGAATATCTCTGAATGCATGGTAACTTAGCAGGGGTGCCCGGGTTAACCCCCAGATTCCTACCCTCCCTTCATACCCTTTTTCCTTCCCAGAACTTATTTTCCTTAAAAAAAACCATCCACACATCATCCACTAAAATGACATAGGCCCTGATGGAAATTATTTTTGTCAGGGCCTCATGTGTGGAGCTAACGTAAAAAAAAATTAAATAAACACATAATTTTAGAAATAAAATTTTTAAATGCAAACATAAAAAAGTTTTCAAAATGGCATTGTACTAAAATTGATACCAAAAATACCCATTTTATTAGACGATTGTTTTATAAACATTATTGTCACCTCACTTTGTTGTTGTTTCACATAAAAATAATTCATAAAATTTTCCCAAATTGCGGTTGGACCTTTGGTTTTACATTTTAATTCTTCTGAGGTTAACTCCTAGATAATATAAAGCTTGGTGTTTTCTCTTTCTAACACCAGATAGATCATAAGTAAAAGATATTATGATAAGTAAAAGAGAAACGACGATTTCTATGTGACCATATGAGCTGTTCCCAAAGGTGAAGAAATTGACTCTACGTGTGTAGAGTTGCTGTTTGTAGACAAAACTGAATAAGTTACCCTGATGGGTTAAGAAATTAATTTTTCTCCGTAAACCTTATAAGAGAGTTTGAATGTATATTCATGTATAGGTTAGGTTAGGTTTATGATTGAGTTGCAACGACTCCAGTTGATGTAGGACAGTCATCTTCAGCTGGTGCAGTGCTGATGTCGAGCTTGCTGAGAGGAGGGGTGATGGACACGTTGTAATAGACGTTCTTGTTTCTTAAGAAGGATGAGGTGTTGTCAAATATCACCGTATCTGAAATGGTAAATATAAAAATCAATACAACAGAGAAATGTAATAAATCATCCACAAAATGAGTAGAAATGTGTACGTATACAAATTTATTCTGACTCGTAGATATTATGTTATGTTGTTTGTTCTTAACGTGTGTAACAGAGAATACGGAGATATTTGTGATATCTCGTAGCCAAAGTTAACCTTTATTCGGAGAAAACTATAATTTTTATTGAAAAGGTTTGAATTTTGTATATCCATTTTAAGTTAAATTTTTTTCAGAAGAACACATATTATTATTAATTATTTTTTTATTGGTAAATAACAGTAAAATGTTTAACTGTGGATCCCTAAAAGTGACCTCTCAAGCCTAAGAAGGACAGAATCCATACATTATAAAAGTTTTTTTTCTATAATAATATTTTTTTTTCTATATGTGATTTGTTCGTCGTTGGAAAGAGAAATAATTTTTCTTCTCAGTTTGTCTCAAATAATTATACAGAAGTCCATTAGTCCGGCATCCAACAGTCCGGAATGCCCGATAGTCCGGCATCGCTCCGGTGTCTTTATTATTATCTATTCGCAAGTTTTCGGGATCATCCGGAAGCGCTCGGTGTAAATGCTTTTATTCAAGGCCTGTTAAATGCCGACTGCGACGTTCAAAAAAAGTTTACAATAAAAGATGCCGTCTATGCTATTGCACTGTCTTGGAACCAGGTTAAAAATACAACACTCCAAAAATGCTGGAGAAAACTTTGGCCAGCTGCAAACCCTGCATCTGACCTAACTCTTCAGACTGATGAGGAAGAAAACCATCAAGACGCTCTGACCAAAGTTTTGGATGTCGTTAGAAGTGCTGACAATCCCTTGAAAAGCCTGTCTGAAGATGAGGTAGAGGAGTGGCTTCTAATCGACGAGAATGAGCCTCTTGAACTAGAACTAACCGATGAGGACATTATCAACATTGTAGTAAACCCTCAGCCTACTCAAAATCTTGAAGAAAGTGACTCAGATGCCGAAACGAAAGAAAAGGAAAAAATCAGCTGGGCAGAAGCTGCAGAATCACTAAATAAGTTTTATCTCTTTTGCTGAGGCTAGTACTAGCTACAGTGCTTCAGAAATTATTGATTTCCATATCATTAGAAATAAATTTTATACTAAACGCCAAAAGTCAAGAAAACAAAAAGCCATTCGTGCCTTTTTTAAATTTAAGTGAAATATGTTTTACAGTACATGTACATACATTGACATTTGATAGACCGGAATTTTCGATAATCCGGCACCGAGCCGGTCCCGAACGTGCCGGATTATCGGACTTCTACTGTACTTTATTCCATGGAAATCTTGATCCAAAAAAATGTGTGGAAGTGAATGATTACGAATGGCAAAGTACCCACCAGTGAGGCCCGCATTATCATATAATGCCGCGTATAAACAGGCATGTATAACTGCAAACAGAACCACAAATTATGGTGTTTCGCTCCGTTTGCGGTTGCTTCGTTCCTTTACCGTAATTCGTGGCTCAGTTCGCAAATGTATATGCAGCCTAATGTCTGAAAATAAGTAATATTACTGTACCAATAAAAAAATATATTTCATGGTTAGATGATTTCTAGATATGACAATGATAAACACTTACAAGTGGACGGTCCATTGACGGAAATGACTCCAGTCTCCAGCACATTGCCGGAGATCTTCCTCGGTCCTATGGCAACTATCTCCTTTCCATTATCATCCAGATTGAGCACAAGGAACTTGATGTCATGATCCTCTACTCCAAACTCCCATCTGAAAGTTTTACAGAAAACATTAAAAACACTCTCAAGGATGATACTATGTTTGTACATTTAATGGCAGTATAGCACGTAACAATATACAATAATCATACGGAAAATGTCTAAAATTTTTGTAAAACATTTTTGCAGGTTACGCTACTTTTGTACTGACCGCCTCAAATAAAATTCATACTATGTATAGTATACCCGCCGCTCGACTAATTAAAAAGTGTTTACATTTCGCTAGAGTACATTAGTGAGTGGCGCATTGGAAGACGAACAGGCTGCAACGCAGCAAAGTAAATAGACTAATTAAGCTGATTATAACGGCTATTTTAGAAGCAGAAGAAAAAATTTGTGAGATTAATGTAAACAAACTATGTATATGAAAATGGATTAATAGCAGAAAAAATAAAATAATTTTAGAGTAGCATCTTCGCTTCAACAAAACGAAATTTCTGCAGCTACTAATAAACTGTACTAAAAAAAAGGGTTAGGGCTTGTTTAGTGATTGAGCCATGAGCAGTGACACATGGTGGGGCATGCTACTAGCCCGAAAAAATATAACAAAATGGATTGACTCTACTAAACCACTGACTAAACTACTCTACTAAATCTACAGTGTTTGGACACATTTAGTTAAATTGACCACATTCACTAAACTCAACTCAACTACTGGCCTATTCCGAACGGGCCTTTAGTTGCTGAAAAAAATTGTAAAGCCCAGATTGAAGTTTTTTTTGGGTACTATATGAGTTTCTATTGAAATAATTACCCTCAGGGTCTGTACCAACTTTGTGGATTGCATATGCAGGTTCTGTTGTAGGTCAATATAAATGTAATTGAATCAGTAAGTGCCTACCTCAGAAAACATCCCGGCTCCGCACAGAGAAGATCAACAGAATGCTTCTCTCCGCTTCTGATGGTAACATTGGTGTAGGACGCCTTCTTCTCTTCATTCATCTTCCTCGTGTGGTAATGCTTTGGGACCTTTCCACCCACTTTTACCTGAATCATTCAATTTTTCAAATCATTATTAAACAGTCAAAATAATATCTTAAGTTTTATATTGTATCTATTAGTAGCGTGTAATCCATAAGAGCATCGCCACAAGCAGTTGTAAAATATGTAGCTTGGCAACGGGAATATATGGCGAGCGATATGCTGAAATAGGCCAAGCTATATCTTTTATAGCTGCGTGTGGCGATGCATTGAAGGCTGAAAAACTAAATAAAAAAGCACAGTCCTACTGTAACATTTAGAGAAGTATCTGTTGAGATTATCAGCAATTATTTTCTGATAAGGTATACATGACCAATGATGGCCTTAAATATAATATTTTATAAAAATATCACAATCATCCATGGCACAATCTAAATGTAACTCATATTACAATAGAAAATATTTTTTTAATCTGTGTACATATACAATATAATATTACTTAAATTAGATTGTGCTATGGAGAAACAACTCCAGAGGCTGCCAAATTACTGTCAGGGATGCCTTAACAATGAGTATCTGACCCGAATAGGATAAGGGAAGAAGATAAGATGACGAGAAAATGTTCTATTTACCTTGGAAGGGCATCTCGGGTTGCCATCGGGATCAACTTGTGTTCCCCCGTAATGTTTGGGAAGTTGATCCGTGTCCACCACATTGAGGATAGCCGACTCCCATTTCCTCCTGTCAGAGTTGTAAATTACTATTTTCCTGATAGTCATTTCATTGACGAACTTCTTGACGATGGAGAAGGCCAGAGAGAATACTTTTGGAGCTGAAATAAAAAATATACCATTAAAATCACTTTGAAAATTCAATAACTTACGGCATTGATTTTAAACGCTCAAGCGATAGCTACCCAAATTTGGGTAGATGTAGGTAGGTTATTTTTAAGAATTTATTTTTATTAAGAACTAGCTGGGTTACCCGGCTTCGCTCAGGACAACATTCGAGAGTGTTCTGGAACGTTCCACAATGATGTTCCCGATTCCCTAAATTCCCGAACATTCCACGACATATTCCACCACTCCTTCCAGAACTTTCTAGAGCTCTATGAAACCTTCTACAACTTTCCGGAAGACTGTTCTAGAAATTTCAAGAGGGCGAAACTTCCAGTCCTTATATCTTCAAAAGCACGCCCTTTAGGTAAAAACGGGTACCCTTATTCCCTAGGGGGGATAGAGATCTACCACACCATATAACTCCCTTGATCGTACCGGGACTCGTTTCTGAGTTTTTGCAGTCCGCACGTTTTTTGGACTTTCTTTTATAATATATATTGATTAATTTATATGTTTGGTTACTACCTTGATTAACTCCTTAGGCCTCAGTCATATTCCGTCAGAAGTTTATAAAATTTCCATTTTGCGATAAAATCAAAATAAATGGAATATTTCTGAATGTATTCAAATCTAGAAATTAACTACAGAAAAACTAAAATGTGCACCTCTATGACACCAAAGTTTCCGACCGCAAATTGAGAAAAATGAGATGATAACTAACTAACTAACCATCACGCCGTTTCACCGCAGGGGTAGGCAGAGAGGACGGACCGCCACACAACTCGATCTTGGCACACACTCTTTGCCTCGTTCACATTCATACATCGTCTCATACATGCTCTTCTATTATTCCGACTCTTCACATGGCCCGACTCAAGTATCTGATTCACTTGGTCGTGCCATGTCTTCCTCGGGCGTCCCCGACTTCTTCTACCATTCACATTTGCATCATATATTCTCCTTACACTCCTTTCCTCGTTCATTCGCTCTACATGCCCAAACCATCGGAGAGTCCCTTTCTTAATCTTACACATCACGCTTACGTCAGCCTTGCATTCTTTGCGGATATCCACGTTTCTCTCACGATCGTACACGGTTTTACCACACATTCGCCTCAGGGATCTCATTTCTACAGCATTCAGTCTGCTTTCATCCTTCCTCTGCCAGTTCCATGCCTCACTGCCATACATCAGGGTAGGTACCAGCACTCCATTATGGACGGCTAGTTTCGCGTCTTTGGACAGTTTTTTATTACCGCCAACGGCATTCAGTCCTCCATTAATGGAGTTACCGGCATTCACCCTTCTTTCAATATCTCTATCAGCCTTCCCATCTTTCGTAAACATACTACCCAGATACACAAACTCATCCACCTGCTCCAAGTATTCATCATTCACAACTATATTGCATACTGTTTTCGTACTCTCTCTTTCAAACACCATGACTTTAGACTTACTTACATTCATCATTAACTCATTCTTCATACATACTTCGTTCATCCTAGACACGAGAGACTGTAGATCTTCCATACTGCTAGAAATTAGCACCGCATCATCAGCATACAAAAGGCAACATACTTCCAGATTACTCAATTTTGCTCCCAATCCCATCTCTTTCAATTCTTGCATACAATTATCCATGTATAGATTGAATAACCACGGTGACATTACGCAGCCTTGTTTAACACCTTTTGTGATGTCAAACCACTCCGTAAAATCGCCGTTCACCCTAACACATGCAACGCTTCCCTTATATAGCGACGCAATTGCCTGAATGAGCTTCGTATTCACTCCGTACTTGGACAACACCTTCCATAGCTTTTTCCTGTCAACTCGGTCGTACGCTTTTTGTAGATCTACAAAGGCACAGAAGAGTTTCTGGTTTTTTGCAAGAAACTTCTCAGTGAGCATACGCAATGAGAAAATCTGGTCCATGCACCCCCTTCCATTCATAAAAGCACCTTGCACATCCCATATTTTATCTTTTGTTTCCATTCTTACCCTTTCAATCAATATTCTACCATACAGCTTGCCCACTGAACTTAGAAGGCTAATAGCCCTATGATTCCCACATTCCATACGTGACCCTTTACCTTTGTATAATGGCATGATTACAGCCCTTCTCCAATCTAATGGCGTATAACCCTCCTTTAAACATTGGTTAAAAAGTCTGCACAGCCATGTTAGAATAATACGACTATCTCCTTTAAAGTATTCGGCAGCAATATTGTCGAAACCCACAGCCTTGCCACTCTTCATGCATTTAATTGATCTTTTTATTTCATCCATACTGATTTCGGTAACATTCACTCCATCATCGTTCATAACCGATTCACCGCTGGGATCACAACCACTCGGGTTACTTTCGAAGACTTCCTCGAAATATTTCATCCATCTCTCTTTGATTTCATTCTCATTTGTCAACATTTGTCCATCTTTCGATTTTATCACTTTCATGCTTCCGTTCTCTGGACCACTCCGGGACCTTTTGACCTCCTTCCAAAACAGTTTTATGTTTTCTTGGAAGTGGTTTGTCATTTTGATTCCCTCTTCTTCTTCCAGGCGTTTCTTTCGTTCTTTCACCCCAACACTTACTCTTTTCTTGCATATCTTATACACTTCTTTCGCTCGATCTCTCTCTTCGCTTGAACCACTGCCAATCGCTATCAGACGTAACCATGCTTTCTTCTTCTCTGAGACCAGTGCTTTGATCTCATCATCCCACCATGCATCACCTTTTTTCCTACCTTGCTTACTTATTCCACACACATCTCTAGCAGATTCGCATAGACTCACCTTAATGTGGTTCCATGTTTCCTCTATGCTTAGAACGTCCATTTCCTTCTCATTCAATCTCACTTCTGCACAATTCTCATATTCACTTCTGACATAATCGTTTTGTAGTTTTTCTATTTTGACTCTTGTTGGAGCTGATACCGTTTTCACCTTAGAGCGCCAGCCGCGAAAGAGGTGGTGGTGTCAAAATGAGATGATGAAAAATGCAAACTGAGACTTGTCAGGCACCTTGCCCACTGCGCTATGGGAGGCACGCGCCGAGGTGCGAATTTACCGCATTATATTAGAATCGAGTATTTGTGTAGAACTGAGTTGTGACGAATTTCCGTTTTACCCAAATTTCAAGTCACTAAAGAAGTTTCACTTCAAAAATTGAGCAATAAAAAAGAATTTGACTATTTATTGTGCTGGTTTTGAATGCCTACAGGTTGCAATAAATACTCAATCCATTACTACCTCTACTTCAAAATTTAGATGGTTTTTCCAAAGCTAATTATTGACTACACAGAATGATGTTACTTACCATTGATTATGTAGCAGGTTTTCAAAATCTCGGGATAATTGGATTCATACATTTGAAGTAGAGATATCACTAGTTCACCAGCTGAAACAAAAAATGACGCAACATTTGAAGGAAATTCTATCATTATTCTTGATTTTATGCAAATGGAGGATAATAATTATGCCTGCTCTCTACGTAAATATGAAGTAAGTTTGTCGCATCGTCTTGACTGAGCTCCGTCGCATTGTTACGTTTGAAAATACTTAATCAGCCAATAATAATCTAAACAACAACTGTGTGAAGACATCTTGCTCAGAGTAGAGAACAGAATCCAACATGAAAAAATAGGTCACATAAATTTGAATCTGATCTTATTAAAGTTGTGTGTTTTTTCAAGCTACTGTCTGCTGTTAGTGGCATCATAATATGCTCAAAGTTAAAATATTTTCATTATCATCACGGCGCAATCATCGCAACCCAGGGTGGGGTCCCCCACAAATACTCTCCACTGTGTACAGTCCCTTGCCGCTCTCCTTCAATCCTCCGTCGTGCCCCGATCATCCTCCACGCAGTCCAGCCACTTCTTCCTCGGTCTGCCTCTGGGTCGCTTTCACTGGGGCGCCCGCACCATGATAACTTTTGGCATCCTATCATCTAGCATCCTTTCCACATTATCAGCCCAGAATGGTCTCATGATCTACTAAGTTTTCAAGTTCATGGTTCATCATTATCCTGAAAGATCCATTTTCTAGCACAGATCTAAAGATATTTTTAAAAGGTATTATAAGTTAAACGTTAACCTGGTCTCCAAGCATACTGGCGCATTGAGAATCCTTCCATGTCCATGATGCAGAGCAGCTGTCTTGCGTTGGGTCCGCGGGCCTGACTCTGCTGCTCAGCTATCTTGAGGTACGCCTCCAGCACCCTGATCACCATGCGGATCATATCGGACTTGGACACAGAGTGCAGCAAGCCCCACAGATCTAGTCCAGCAAAGGGCAGAATCATCACTGGAAGAAACCACATAAATTAATAAACAATTAGGTATTCAATTCTACTTCCTCGAAAAGACATGAACTTAAACAAATCTATGTCCCAACTTTGCACGCATTCGCAGGTTGCAAATGGGTTGAAATAATTCTCAAAAGCACCGACGAATTTGTATGAAATAAGTAGAGTAGTAAAAAGTGGTTTAAAATGTGTAAAAGAAGGAGAAACAGAAATAAACAAAAAATTTATATCATGATGATATTTTGTATTATCAGAATTTTTTAAATTAGATTTATTAAATACTAACGAGTACCCGTCATATGTTGCATTACCACATGAAGAAAGAAATTATTTCTCCCCGCGTGTCCTTTCCCATGTGTTTCTGTTCCCGCGTCCCCTTTTCCTTCTGCGTTCCCCTTCCATCTCCCCCTCTTCCAACCCTCGTCTTCGCTCCCTCCTTCCCTCCCTGTTGCAAAACTATACGAAATACACTCATTTTTCAAACAACTCGTTCAAAACCCATTGCAAAATTTGTATACAAATTTCATAATGCCAGTGCTCACCAGAATATACTGAAACCTTTGCAGGCTTGCGCATAACAACTCACCAAAGTTTCATCGCCATCGGATGAATGCTTTAGGTTGCGCATAAGGTACAAACAAAGAAACATTAATTTTTATATATATGAAGTTGAGGACTTACCGGGGGCACCCTCTTTGTCGAAGCCCGTAATGCCGCTGGGGAAGTACGAGATGAGGGGTTCTTGGGGCTCCCACAGGGGCAGCTGAGTGTCTATGGCCCATTTCTCCCTCCAGGTCAGAGACTAAAGAAAAATACGATACATATTAGTACAAAAACCCACTCACACGCTTATGCATTATACTAGTTCAAAGTTCGAACACTTGAAAAATTTATAAATTTATGTCAATCAAAACTTTTCATTTTAAAAAGTCTGTGTAGAATGTACAGCAGTTATCTAATTAAATTCAACACATCCACACACAGAGATTCACGTAAATGCGAAATTATAGTATTTAAAATTCAAAACCAAGAAGTGCTAAGAAACAAACAAAGAAAAGGTTTTAATAATGGTAATGAGATAGCCTAGTTTTATTAATCACAATGAATCTATGTTAGTGTAATTCGGTAGAATGAATGAATTAATACAAAATAAAATGCGAACTTCCGAAATGTGCCCACTGCCAATGTATTCATAATATTCGGTATTTTTAAATTAATGATACTGAGAAAAATAATTGTTCCACTAATGCAGGGATCTGGAACCCTAAATAAAGCAAGTTGTATAATATGTTAATTCCCTTGTAAATTATAGAAGTATTTCTTTTTTTTTGCTCAACATAAGAGGCCCTAAGGAAAAAAAAATTCTTAGGTCGTAAGTCATCTTTTAAGATGCTGTGTGCTTTTTAGGGAAAAGAAGGAGAGGAAGTTCTGGGAAGGAAAAAGGTATGAGGGGTGGATAGGATTCTAGGGGTCAATGTGTCCAGGAGTGACAGACGTATGAATCCATCCCTCCCATTGTGGTGCAAAGCGATGAGACAAGGGAGTCTGGCTGGAGAGTTCAAAAGGTCTCCCTCAACCAGTCTCTTCTGATCTGGGGCGCCACGCAATAGGTAACGTATCCGCCGCGAAGACCTAGACAAACCTTACCCCTGCTACGTCACCAAACATAGTGAACCACTTGCTATTAAGCTTCAAGTTTTCTATTAAAATATTAATCTACTTACCTCCATGGTTGAGGGGTAAGGCTCTTGACTCGAAAATCCGAAGGTCACGGGGTCAAATCCCGGCGTGCACAAACAAATTTTATTTGATTAATTTGTGTTATTTCGCAATTAATTCATTTAAAATAGTATATTGTATATTTGCGGCACGTTCTACAGTAGAAGATACTCTCAGTATTGCCCTAATATAAGAATTGAAACGTTGCTTGAAATGACTTTAGCCATGTTTGGTGACCAGATCTGAAAGGCCAGGTAATTCCCCACCTTCCTCTACCCCATGTCCTTCCCCTCCCCATTACAACAACAACATTAGCAATTGGGACTCTTGTGCAGTAATCGAATAATTTTTTTTTAATGCTTACATCTCTCAGCATCTTCTCAGCGGCTTCTGCATTCCAGGATCGAGCTGAAACAATTATTAAAATTATGTTTATGTTAAGTAGTTAAAGTTATTGACAAAGAAAAATAACAAAAAACGAAAAAGTAGAACTAAAAAATATGCAGCAATCTGTTTTTCTGTAGCAGCAAAATCTCTGGTATGAAATTTGCACCACTTTTTCTGTTTTGGAATTTCTAAAAATCAACCCGTAAAGAAATAAGTTTTTATTCTCATAATACTTCTATTTTCAAACGTCTCTTTAAAACTAAAAAAAAATATAAAATCGGTTTGACTGAGCATTGAATCTTCCAGGAATCGAAGTCGACAATGCTGAACAACTGAACCAAAACCCAATTGGACAGGACCAAATTTATTTCGTATATTAACTGCTGTAATGTCACCCAATTTCAGAGAAATGCATTTATATGTTCACGTGTGTTTGTGAGTGATTGCATTCACCAAAAGTTGATGGAATGCATTTTCATTGACAAAGATTCTATCTGTCGAGTTTCAGTGCAATCGGGTGTCGAGAAGTGGGTTAATTTTCACTTCCAAAATTCGCATTCATTATTCAAGAAAAAAAAAATCGAAATCCAAATAGATATACAATAAAAAAACATAAATTTGTCATAGACCACTTTAATTTTATTCACACTGCCGTTTTCTAACTAACAGGTTAGTTTTAATATACTCCTGATGAAGGAAGGATTCTTCTGAAATCGGTAAAGTGTGAATAAAATTCAAGTGGTCTTTAACAAATGTGTTTTTATTGTAAATTATGGCGACCGATATAGACGACCTCCGTAGTCCAGTGGCTAAGACTCTTGACTCACAATCCGGAGGTCGCGGGTTCGAACCCGGCGTGCGCAAATAAATTTTATTTGATTAATTTGTGTTATTTCACAATTAATTCATTTAAAATAATATATAGTATATTTGCGGCACGTTCCAGAGTGGAAGATACTATCAGTATCGCCCTGGTGTAAGACCACCATTCAGAATTGAAACGTTGCTTGAAAATGGCTTTAGCCGTGTTTGGTGACCAGATCTGAATAGCCAGGTATTTCCCAACCTTCCTCTTTCCCACCTCCTTCCCCTCCCCACTACCTTCAGCCTCACAACATACCCCAATTGGTGATGCCATAGTCTCACTGGCTCCAGACGGGAGCAGTTGAGATTCTTGTGCGGTATTCACTGTAAAAAAAAAAAAAAATGGCACGACACAAAGTTAATGCTTTTTACAAAGGCCAAATAGATGTATAGCTCGAAAAGCTCCATGAGTTTCACCGAGCATTCATAATAATTCATATACCTAGCTCAAAAATATGCCTTTTTAAATTTACTTTCTCCATTACAACCTTACACTTCCCGTCAACAATTCGTTATTTGTGCCTTCCAGTAGGTATAAGTAGGTATTATGTAAACAAATCATTGGTCTCTCGTACGACGCTCACGACTTATTCAAAGAAAACCGCCTAACAAAAGCTCAGCGTCAAAATTGAAAACAACGGGCGTTCCTCAAGGATCTGTATTGGGTCCAAAATTGATTTATAATTAACATAAATAATAGATTATGTACACGCGGGCTATATGGATCCGGCTAGTCGTTACCAATCATAAAAAAAAGAGTCTAATGAAGTTTCTTTTATAAATCGACATTTTTGAAAATTCATTAAATATGTGTGTATTTTTCTAACTAAGTAGGCCATTGTATTAATTGGGAATGCCATTAGCGAACATTCGGCTTTTATTGAAACAGGTATCGAGTATATTGCATCCAAAACATGCGATTTTTGCGCTGGTTCGACGAGATGCTAATAAAAATAACTAATAACTTTTGCATTATTGTAACCAGATGGGCAGATAATGAACTTGCTGGGTCCATTTTTACTTTTAAATGTAAAACTACCTTTTAATGCTGCTTTTTCTACTCATTTAGTATGTTATTATTATTATACTACTAGCTGTTTTCCTAGCATTACTACTACAATTTTCCTTTGTAAAAATATTAGGTTTTTAAAGCTCCACACAGGAGGCCCTGAGGAAAATAATTTCCATCTTAGGGGATTTCGTGGAGAGGGTGTTTTTGAGGAAAGGGAGGAGATGGAGTTCTAGGAAGGAAAAGGGTATGAGAATGAGAAGGAATTTGGGAGTTATTGGGTCCAGGAGTGAAGGACGTATGAATTCATCCCTCTAACTGCGGTACAAGAGGTCGAGAGAATGCGACTGGAGGTAAAATACCTATCTCAACCAGCCTCTCGAGATACGGCCCGCAATGCAGTAGGTGGGTAGATGCATCCGCCGCCAAGACCTAGACAAACCTGACCCCATAAACCCGGGCACCCCTGCTAATTCGCATGGGGTGATGCATTGCAGAGGTATCCAATAAATGTTCCTGGGGCTACGGTACCCATATCCGCCTCCTAAATTGAAGTTTATTCAATAATTCTCTTCTAGAAGTCCTAGTTCTGTGTGGCTCTGGTTAATCTACATCACATTTGGAGAAGATTTTGGGGTATAACTTTTTTTATTTGTGCTTTCATTTTCGAGGAAGGCGAGTGCAAAGTTAGAATTTTTGAGTCAAATTTGAAAAAATCGGTTTAAAATTTTAAAAATAAATAAAAATCGAAATGCTCAGAAAGATTTTTGGGGTTCTCTGTGTGATGTAAATTCACCTGTTTTCCGATTGTGCTACGAGTTTCCGGATACCCTATATATTTATAATAAATTTAATGTCGTTTTCGTTTTGACCCTTTGATTATATAATCAAAGTTTTGACCATATCCATCATTGCCTATTTATTTTCAAGTCAATCGTGTTTTGCGTTAAAACTATCTAAGTACTAAGTAGGTGTTTAACATAAAATAAAAATAATTAAATGAAATAATTTATTTAAAAAATGCTGTTTCTACCTCTTAGCCACCGGAGAAGAAAATAATCATTGTGCTCTGGCCTGGTGCAGACATCTTGAACACTTCGACGGAACTGGAAAAAGGAAACAAATTATTAATTATACTGTGATTTAACCATTTGAAAACCCGAATATAATTCATTAGATTATTAAATAGGTTATAAACTAAAATAAATAGGTTACTAACGATCAAAAATCAATTAAAAAAAATCCCACATCATCATAAATATTATAACTATTTGACAACAATAAAATTAGGTCATTAATAATTCATATTGCTTGTAAGGTTTTTCACCGGAGCTACAAACCCAAAGTACTAGAGCCTACTAGAATAACAAAAATAATTAGAAATTCGACAGTCTAAAACGACTTGGTTACAAATGTAATTAATATAATTGTTTAAAATCCCTGTAGACATAGCCGTTCTTCAGGTAATACTACTTAAGTTGCCTTTGCTGTAGACCAACCCTATCTCTTCCCCCATACGTTATGTATATAAACCGTAGGCTAAGAATAATTTATACCAGTCCGAAGATGGATTTAACGAACTGAAGCCGGTTACGGTCAAATAAATTAAAGTGGAAATAAGTTGTATATTTGTTTTATTATAATATATTAGTAACTAATGTAACTACCATTACGGAAATAGTAATGGCAAAAACATAAACGTTTAGAAGTAGACAAACGTGAAAAATATTACATTTCGTAATATAAAACAGACGATGAATCAAAACACTGAATTTAATGACCTGATTAAATGTCAAGTTATTTTGCGGTATCTACCGGAAAAGTTTATGCAAACCTTTGAGGAAATCATTTTTGATGACAATTGCACGTCACTAAGCCCAAAATATTGTAAAAAAAGCTACGAGGTCATGAACAATATAATTATTCAAGTCGTGTAAAATATCACGGAAATATTTTAGCAACGAAAGTGAATTATTCATTTCCGCGTCATTTCTTTTAGCAGTACTGAATTATCGAGTTTTTTTACATTAACTCCACACAGGAGGCCCTGAAGAAAATAATCTGCCTCAAGGCCCGTATCATCTTTCGAGATGCTTGTGTGGAGGGTCTTTTTGTGGAAAGGAAGAAATGAACCTGGGTCGTGTTGTAGGAGGGGTGAAGTACAGAGGCCGGCACATTGTTCCAGAGCCGAGCTATTGAACTCAAGAACAAATCGACCGAAGCGACCGTTCATCATTCCGAGCATCTTCCGTTCAAATGCCGGTACAACAAGGGTATAGCATTCCCACCAAAGATTGCAATCCGTTTGTTAAGTTAGTAGAATCTATCAAACGGACCGCCCGTTTCTGCACAGAGTCGATGGTTTTTTCTGGTATTTTGGGGCTCAATGATATTTCAGGCTTTTCAATGGAAGACCTGTAAGAAGATTGCTTCTGTTGAAAGAGACTTGATTATCTTCATTTCTTTGTGGCGAAAACAACACGCAAACGCCACGCAAATAAATAACTTTTTTTAAAGTTTTACAGTTATCATGTTTAATTTATAGAACTTCGTTACAAATGAAGCGATAACATAACTTAAAAAAATAGATAAGGGAGCAAAAATTCTCCCACAACTAAAATCATATTTTTATAAATTTTACAGTACCTAGTTAGTGTGGGTACCTAATTAAAGTTACATGATATTATAAACATTACATTTTATTAATATATTCAAATTAATTATTGATAAAGATAATAATTGGATAAAGATACGTTGTGAATTTTTGAGGATGGTTTCAGGTATCTTCCGAAATAAATATATAAACTTAACGTTTACGCTGGCTCATTTAATGGGGATATTTTCTACACGACCAATAGGTCTGGACTGAGAGCAATTACAGGTAGAAAGGCTGGGTCAAACTAAATTTCTAAATTCGGGATTTCACCTAACCTATCTCAAAAAAATCGTATCTCAAAAATACTTACTTTTGGCGATCATTAAAAAACCATGTCTTGTCCGATATGTTTTTTTTTAAACCATGGAGGTATTTGTGACCCAAAAAACATGAAAACATGGTAAAAACCATGCAACTGGCAACACTAATAGTAGTAGACATTGGAATTTGTTATAATGCGTAACATGAATCTGCGAAAAACAAGTTTACATTAAATGGATGCAAATCCGGTGCTAAAAGTGAGAGGCTTGCTGAACTCAAAAGGAAATTAATAATTATGTACAACCAAGCTCGACTGACAAATTAAAATTGCACTGCGAGTTGTCAATTATTTATTGCATCAAAATAAATGCTTTTCAGGTGGTAAAGCGGTAAATTTCAGAATCATCCCGGTGTACTAACCAACTAACCATCACGCCGTTTCCCTCAGGGGTAGGCAGAGAGGACGGTCCGCCAAAAAACTCGGTCTTGACACACACTCCTACCATCACTCACATTCACACCATCATCACATTCATACTCTTCTATTTCATCTTTCAGTAGATAAATTTTTTCATAGGTACATTACTTATCCATTTACAGTACAAATTTTCTTATTTCGACATTCTTAACATTTGGAAAAATATTTTTTAAGTTAAAGTTTTAAAGTAATTAAATATATCCACTGGTTTAGATATTTCATACAGTAGCACCATCCCTCTTGTCATATTATGCTGTGCTAGAAATTTGTTCTGCCGTGTGGTATCTTGAACAAGTCGTGTCGACGACTACGGCTGAAGTTTTCAAACACGTATAAGCAAGTAACGTAAGTATCAAACGAAATAATAATGGATTATTATTGACCTACCGTTGAAAACATTACGTATAAATGAGACAAACTTTGTATTACGAAGAGTTTTATAATAATAAAAAAACAGTTTATGCTAAGTAGAGTTTATCTAGAACCAAATTAATATATTCTGAATAAAAATTCAATTGATATCAGAGGTCAAAAACTTCCTAAAATTTTATTCACAAACGATTTATTTGGCGTTGAGTGTACGTTTGTTTTCACGAATATCTATTTTTTGTGACATAAAAAGCATTGAATTACCATTTTTGTTTGGGTTTCTAACCAATAGTTCTAACACAATCCTAATTTTTCCAATATCACTTATTTGTTCCGTTCAAATAATTAATAAATATTTGGGGTAAGTCAGTGACGTCAATCGTTTGATGTCTATTTTCTTCCCGTTGGTTTATCAAGGTTAATAGAATAATAATTGAAATTGATTACAAATAATTTAAAATATGGTTAGGGGCGGTTTTTTCTATAACATGCGTCAACTGATTATAACAACCCTATAACTGGATCTCCATAGAAACCAAGGAAAAGTTTAATCGATAAAAGAGTCTTATTTGAATAAACAATAATATGCAGTCTCAAATAGTTCTGCTTTCCATTACAAGTCGTTGTGATACTGTGTCTGATGCATAGTCACTAATTTAACATCGATATGTCGAATGATAATAATTCAGAATCCAATCTAAATGAAGGACCTAGAATTGTGTTGGTATCAGAAGGTTCAGATAGTGATTTATCATCAGCTTCTTCCACTTCTTCAGAAGATGGACTTGACATAGAAGCTTTGAAGAACTCAAATAACATCCCACCAGATTACTGGCACATCCAAAAACTGGTCAAATACATGAAGGCAGGAAATCAAACAGCAACAATGGTGTCACTGTCATGTCTTAAAGACCACGATCTTACAATTCCACTGAATCAGATAGCAATTCAGGATGCAGGAGGGTTAGAGATTCTAATCAACCTGTTAGAGACGAAAGACGTAAAGTGTAGAATAGGAACATTGTACGTTTTGAAGGAGATAACGAAAAATGTGGAGATCAGAAAGAAGGTGACAGATCTTGGAGCTGTTCCTTTGTTGGTAACTATTCTGTCAGATCCCACGAAGGAACTTCAGATCCTCGCAGCTGAAACAGTGGCTAATATTGGCAAAGTAAGAAAGGCGAGGAAGTTTGTCAGAAAATATGGAGGAATTCCGAAATTAGTTGATTTGCTAGACGTGAGTGTCAGGTGAATATGGATCTTCATTCAAATCAAATATAATACTAAACTGGTGGTTTTGATGAATCTATTTTTGTGGGGTTTAACTAGGGTACTATCTATTAACTAGGGTTTTTAAAACTAACCTAAAAATATACAAGTAGAAAAAAATATTAAGAAATACTTAGATATTGCTAGGTGGGGAACTCAAAATAAGGAAGCATGGTTAGCAATGGTGATTTACAGGGTGCTATTATTTTATTTCCTGTGCTAATTATGTCTGTATTTGAATAAATTTAGGTAAATTGTAAAACCGCTAGTCAATGATAGGCATGTATCAAAACGATAGCAAAATATAAAAAAGTAACATACGCACATTACAAAATAAATCATTTTAAAATAAAAATAAAAATTGTGAAAAGTGTTTTGTTGGTTTTCGGTTGATGTGTAATTTGGATTTCAGAAATTTGGGAAGCCTCTCTTCCTCTGATTAAAGTGCAGAATCTAAAAACGTACCTATGATTTAAAATGGTTATGATTGGTTTCAGATGTCTCGGAACCGAGGTAGAAGAACTGACAGACGAAGAAAAGATCCAATTGGACATCACCAAAGCAGGAACCCGCGCCTTGTGGTCTATGTCAGCTTCCTGCAGAAACCGAGAGGCCATGAGGAAGCACGGAATAATCCCTCTTCTCCAAAGACTATTGAAGTCCATCCACATTGACATCGCCATTCCGACCATAGGAACCTTGCAGGAATGCGCTTCAGAGTCCTCGTTTCAACTGGCCATACAAACCGAAGGAATGGTCCCGGATATTGTGAAACATTTATACGGGGAAAACACCGAACTGATGGTAAGTTATTCTAACCCAGGGGTCTACAAACATGGGCCCGCGGGCCAAATCCGGCCCGCCAGACTTATCAATCCGGCCCACGATTGCTAATGACCAGTGCCATCAATGACAGCTAATGATATTGTTGTTGTGATAAGTTGGATAAAAATTACAGAAACAGAATGATAGTAACTGGTTTTATTTACTTGGTACGTGATATTGCGTAGGTACTCGGCGACTAGTCTAGACATTATAATTATAGATAATGGCAGAAAAGTTAAAACGGTTTTGGCCCCGGAACTTTCTGGAGTAATCAGTACCTATGGCTCTAAAGCTGGAAAGTTTGGAGACCCCTGTTCTAACCCGTAGAGCTTTAGGAGATAATTCTCCCAGACGCCAAACACCCGTAGAGTCTTTTTGGGAGATATTTCTTCTAGCCACCTAGAGTGACACGGTTGGTCATTCTATCTTATTTTGTATTACGGTGAACATTGTTAGAAAGAGAGACCACAACACTTTGTATTTGCTACAATTTAAAAGGTTATAATAGACGCTCCCGAAAAAATTGAAATAATTCTATGCTTAAACAAATAGTCATTTTGGTTCGCTACGTTTGGCGACTTAGCAGACTTAGGGTTAATGGGGGTGAGGTTTGTCAAGGTCTTGGTGGCAGACGTGTCTGCCCACCTGCTGCGTGGCGGACCGGATTGAGAAGGACTGATTGAAGAGGTCTTTTGATCTCTCCAGCCAGAATCCCTCTTCCTATCACCTTGGAATGGGTTTATACGTCAGTCACTCTTGGATACAATAACCCCTAGATACCTAACCACTCCTCATACCTATTTCCTTCCCACAACTTTCCCTTTTTCCTTTACTTAAAAAACATTTGGCATTTGAAAAATATTTATCAAAGGTTCGCAAAATTAAACAAAAAAGTGACGATAACATTTTTAATACCTTTGCCTAATTAAATATGTTTTTTGGTTTCGTGAAAAGTGGTAATTTTCTTTCGAAAAAAGGTTTCATTTTGAAATACGTTCAAAAACAGGGAATTTATCTAGAATCGAATACATTGTGAAAATATCTCCCGGGCATCCAAGCGAGCGTTTCGACTGTTAAATATTTGCAAAATATAGAGGCTCTAACTCTAGGCTCTTGTACGACAAATATTCGTTCACATACTTTCGACCACCAAATACGGGCACGTGCTTAGCATGGTGGTCGAAAAATCCTCAAATTATGTAACCATCAAAGTAATAAATAAAGAAAAAAAAAACTACAAAACAAATTTTAGAATCCGGTTCTTCAAAGCGAGTAAAAAAATAGTTAAAGGTTACATACAAAGTATTTATTATCAAAAAATGGTATTTACAGACCTGATTAATCAAATTTCACATAATCGTGATTTTAAATGGACAAAAAATTGTTATCGCAATCTAAAATTAGAAGAAAATTACCCAATAATATGTTTAGCATACAACGTGTGTGAAACTGAGAAGCGTGAATAACGTCGGATCATTATATTCTTTACCATTTAATAACATTTTTAACCTTGATCGATTGGAATGCCATGTTTTTTTGTGACGTTTTTTGTTAAAATTTGATCATAGATAATAGAAGAAAAGAAAGATATGTCATGGAGGAGTGCCGACTGTGGCCGAACTACGACCAAACTGCACAGACTGTAAATGCGGCGGAGCCAATCAAAGCTATACATTTGCCCCCTCATTAATAAACGTATTTTAAATTTTACACAACTGATCAACAACCATTTACCCTGATATTACCTAACGATTGTTAAAAATTAATTGTGTAAAATTTAAAACGGGTTTATAAGTAAGGTTTATTGTGTGCAAGTAGTTACAAAAATGGGGTGTTTTTGCATGGATGCGATTTGCAGGAGTATAGGTAAACAATGGCGACACTTTTATATCGAACTAATCCCATCTCACTTGTATCTATTGTTTATCGGCTGAAGTCTTCGGCGTTGGCCGGGCTTTACGCAGAGTTTTTCGAAATTAGACGTAGACAATGACCTCTTGTTTTGAAGATCTGGGTGTAAAATTTCTTTAACCTCGGAATATAGATTTGTATAAAAAACAAAGGTAGACACCCTCCACAGACACTGCCCTTTATATAAATATGTAGATGGGCAGAAGATGATTCCAACTAAATAGAAATGTTTATTTCTAGATGTACTGCAGTCAAGCCATCTACAAATGCGCCCTGGACCCGTCGACCCGCGAGGCTGTGCGTCTGGCCGGTGGGGTGGAACCCCTGGTAGCAGCGCTGGCGGGGGCCCGCGCCGAGCGCCCTCTGCTGGCCGCGCTGACAGGAGCCCTGTGGCGCTGCTGGGCCGGGGGACCCACTCTGGTGACGGGGGACGCCGCCTCAGAGGTGGTCAACTTGTTAGACCATGATCACGACGAAGTGCTGACCAACGCGGCGGGGGCACTGGCGGAGGCTGCCAAAACGAGGATTGGAAGAGAGACGCTGAGGAGTTCGCAGGGTATTCCACTTTTAGGTAACTAACTGCCTACTGTAAAGTTACTTTTTCAAAAACAGCTCAAAATAACAAACCGCTGAAACTCCCTTTTTCTCATAAACGACGCGTGCGATCAATGAATTGTCATTAACTCATAACTTATAACATAACTATAAAGATTGTTTGTGTGTCCCAGTATAATCTCTGGCGTTATGAAGTTTGCCCACCCTTTTCCGAATTTCGAAATTTAGCTATTTCTTGCAATAATCCATCATGAGCAATGGATCTTTGAAATATGACTAGAGCCTGTCAAAAATAAGACAAGAAGACGCCATTGCGTTTAATAATAATATTTGGCCGATTTGTACAGCGCCGTCAACGTGAAAAATCACCTCAAAGATACATAAATATAATAAAATCTGGATCTGCTAAAAATTGAAAATCGTCTTGTTGGCTAATTTTTTTGTTTTAAAGATAGGATGTATTTTCGGAATTTTGAATGAAATGCAACACTACACTTCTTGATCTCCAAAAACAGTAAAAAACGAAACTTTAAACTATAAAATCGCACATCCGACATTGTTCTTCGGGACCGTCGAAAACTGTAACTGGCCTAGAATCAAGATAATAGATGTAAGTATGTACTTTTCATCTAAGATTTATTTATAGCTAGTGACTTATGACTACTGACATACCTGCATAGACTTACAACTAACAAACTTACATTTAATAAATTTTGTGTATTATGAAATTTTGTTTTAATTGGTCTTACGTACTCAATTCATATCATTCAAAAAGAAATGCAGAAACTAAAATCAATAGTAACGAGTAGGAATTTAAGTAAATTGCAGATTTTGAGGATTCTCAGCAAATAGATAGAAAAGTCCTCCAAGATTCTAAAAAACACATAACTGCTCTTCAATATCCATAACAATGACTGTAATTTACTGAATTATAAAATACATTCACTCAAAAAGAGCTTTATATTTAAAGAATGTTTTATAATACATGTATGTATATTTTAGTGAATCATCTTAACAGCAGCCACCACCCCCTGCTGCAGAACGTGTGCCTGGTGCTGACGGAGTGCGCCAAGGACCCTGGCTGCATGGAGCAGCTCATGCAGTTGGACGGAGTGAGGCTCGTCTGGTCTCTGCTCAAGAACGACTCCCCCAAGGTGCAGGCCTACGCTTGCCTGGCACTGTGCCCTTGCGTGGAAAATGCCAAGGTCACCTATTTCAATATGTTATGTTGAGTTTTTGATTGTTCTCACGTAACAGAGAAATTATTAAGCACTAGCTGACCCGGCCACACTTTGCTGTGGCTAACGAAACACAACGCCATCTACTGACCACGCCATTACCCAACCTTTATAACCAACGCCATCTGTTAATTTGCATACATAGCCCGCTCCCTTTATATATTATATAGTTGAACTACTTTACACAAAACCTTTACAAATTATAATAAAATAAACCTAAACCTTCCTGATGAATCACTCTATCTAGTGGTAAAAAACGCATGAAAATCTGTTACGTAGTTTAAAAGATCTAAGCGTACAGACAGCGGGAGCGACATTTTTTTATACTATGTAATAGATAATAGATATGTGGACACCAAAATGTCAAGACTAAAGTTCATAATGTGTTTTGGTTAGTAACCACAGACGGTAGTTTTTTTTTTATCTCATTTCGATTAGGTCTTGGTCACATCTTTAAAAAACGGGATGCATGATGCGTCGGCTATGAGTCATGTCGTAAAGATAATATCAGAAAACAGTAAAATATATTAATTAATAATAATTAAGCTGTATGCACCAATATTCATTATCAAAATATTTATGATGGATGCCTCGCTAGATCACGACAATTCAATATGTACTTAATTAAAACAATGTATTGTAAAAACTGACAACATTGTAATCAAAATACAGATTTTATGTAAGTACATACTACAATTAGATATCATATTATTTTACGATACGTGAATGAGATAGTGTGTGTGTAGAGTGGATTTGATATTTGCGAAGATTGACTGACGAAGGACCTTGAATTTTGTGTTACTGTTTACTGCTTGGAACGAGGAAAAACATATGCTGCATATAAAGGAAAGGACTCACCGAAACAGGATAAAGAACTTGTATGCTGGCAATTTTGTCTTCTTTCTCCCCGTCCAATTGGCACTGAAAACAGCAATAGGCGTGCGTTTCGTGTACACGGCGAACACGGCGGAATTAGGTTAACAGATAGCGGGAGCACGGGGGCTATAGGGTATGTTGCGGCGCGGGCTGTTGATTGCAGACTGACGTGGTGAAGGTAGTTATAGGTGCGGATTTTGGGAACAAGGTAGGACAGGATTTGCAACAATATTAATACCAATCCCAAGCAGTAACAGTATGTATGTGTGCTATGTAGGTGTGTGTATGTGTGGGTATATGTATTGGCGTAACCATGCCCCCCGCCTGGAAGGGGATGAAAGAATCCACTTCCATAAACCAAAAGAGTGCCAATACGTTTCAATGCGCAAACAAAATTATAATGACACGCGGTAGAATGTAATAAATTATGTAAAAGTTACGAAAATATTATGTAAGTTATATAAATGCTTTACCAAATGGTCAAAATGACTGATATAGCAAGGAAATAAAATGAATAAAAAACATTGAAACGAAAAATATGACTTGAAAGGATTCAATAAATAATACTGAACCTGCGGTAGATAAAACTAGTAGGGTTTGGTACCTATTTAACAATGAAACTAATTTAATTGATTTTTAAAAATTAAAGTATTATGAACTAACTTCTAAGATGTCGTTAAATCTATTGTGACGGTAAGGGACAGAGTTTAACGACTGCCCTGCGGTATGTTCCGGAGTTAGTTTTAACTTCCGCAACCCGGATCACCCCATCTGCCCCGGGGTAGACATTGACTATTACCCCAATAGGCCATTGAAGGGGCGCGATGTTGTCACTCTTAATCATTACTACCGTGCCTGTCTTTACCGAATTAGCATTTGTATTCCATTTCTGGCGAGCTTGCAAAGTATTTAAATACTCAATTCGCCATCGGTTCCAGAACGTCTGAACAAGACGATCCACGAGATGTTTGCGTTGTATCAAGTTGACTGGCTCGTCTGACAAATCAGCAGCGGGTAAAGATTTTAAGGGAGTGAGCGTTAAAAAATGCGCGGGGGTTAGCGGCAATGGAGCCGAAACATCGTTAACGCTAAGTACAGATAGCGGGCGTGAATTTAGAATTGCTTCAATCTGAGAAAGCACTGTTTGCATCTCTTCATAAGTCAGTAGAGAGGTGCCTACTATTTTATTTAAATAACCTTTCAGGCATTTAATGTTACTTTCCCAGATCCCACCAAAGTGAGGAGCTTGCGGTGGATTCATCTTCCATTCGATTCGATTCTCCAACAGATTGTCTGAGAATTCCTTTTTGTAATTGGGTGACTCTATAAGTGCAAATAAAGACTTTAAATGGGATTTGGCTCCCACAAAGTTCGTCCCATTGTCGGAGTACATTATACTCACAGGACCTCGACGAGAAAGGAAACGCTTGAAAGCGTTGAGGAAGACTTCGGTGGAAAGATCCGAAGCGAGTTCAATATGAACTGCTCGGGTCACCAAGCAAATAAATAAGCAAATGTATGCCTTTTGACTTCGCACCCCCCGACGTCTATAAGGGATTATTTGAAGCGGGCCAGCGTAGTCAACCCCCGTGTGAAGAAAAGCCTTAGCTTCGCGGACGCGGCATGCGGGTAAATCTCCCATTAATGGGAATTGTGGTTTAGGATTGACTTTGAAGCACGTATTGCACTGATGCACACGTTTCCGAACCAAATTGCGCGAAGAAAGTATCCAAAATCTTTGTCTTAGCAGCGACATCAGTAACGTAGGACCCGTATGTAGGTTCTTAATATGATAGTAGTCTATTATTAAATTGACTACATTATCACGAGCGGGTAATAGAATGGGATGACGACTGTCAAATTCTGTTTCAGCATTACTCAATCTGCCTCCTACCCTTAGAATTCCGTCATGAAGAAACGGATTCAATTTTGCAATCGCTCGCCGAACCTTCTTCCCATCTTTGACTGCCTTTATATCTTCGGAGAAATGTTCTTGCTGTATAGAATTTATAACAGCGATTTCTGCAACTAAGATATGGCTTAATTCGAATGCTCGTGGTAATTTCTTAATGAAACGAAAAACATAAATTACTATTCGAATTAATTTCGGCCATGAACTAACACGAGAAGCTAGTGCACACAATAACGGTGGAGCAATTGTTTTGGGGCGGTTATTGTCTTGAACGGACATCAAAATTTTTGTTTTTAATTCGGGTGGATCAGATATCGATTTCGTATCAAAACGTTGTAAAGGCCAATCACTTTTAGGTAATTGGGCAAATACGGGACCGTTAAACCATAACGGATGGTCTATTAGCTGAGCGGGAGTAAGACCCCGCGATAAGCAGTCGGCGGGATTGTCTTGACCTCTTATATAATGGAAGCATTCAGCCCCAAGATGGTTTTGTATTTGTGAGACGCGGTTGGCAACGAAGGTCTGCCATCTTGCAGGCGGTGAATTTATCCAAGCTAGAGCAACCGTGCTGTCGCAAAAAGCTAAAGTCGTATGAGCTTTCGAATTTGATGTGTAGGTATTACTGACCGTATGCATTAATCGTGCAAGTACTAGCGCTCCACATAGTTCTAATCGCGCAAGTGAAATCGTCTTAGCCGGAGCGACCTTGGATTTAGCGCATAATAAATTAATTGTGGTTTTATCAGTATTCGGACAGTAAACATGTAAGTAAATAACACCTCCATATGCGCGTTCGCTTGCGTCTGAAAACCCGATAAGCGTTAATACACATTGGGGTTCGATTCCTAAAAAACGAGGAATTTTAATAGATTGCAGTAATGGCAATTCCTTTTTAAACTGTCGCCAAAGTGTGACAACTGTTTCAGGAGGAGTATCGTCCCAATTCAGGTTATACTCCCATAGAGATTTAATTATCAGCTTAGCCAATAATACAACTGGTGCGGCGAAACCCATCAAATCCCAAAGACGAGCAATCGTCGAGAGAATATTTCGTTTAGTACACGTTCTTTCGTCGGTGTGTACGACAAATACAAAATGATCAGAAGCGGGTATCCAATGAAGCCCTAGTATTTTTAGGTTTTCATCGGGATTAAATTCCACATGTTCCTTAACACGACGAGCTGTAGGAATCGTGGATAAAAACTTTGGAGAATTAGAAGAGAATTTTACAAGGTCGAATCCTCCGGCAGCGAATAACTGAATTAATTCCGTCGACAACTCGGTAGCTTCCTCGACTGATGAGCAACTGGTGACGAAATCATCCATGTAGAATGAGCCATTTTCCACCAAGTTTGCCGCGAGTGGGAAACGAGGTTTTTCATGCGTTGCGAGTTGACGCAGTGAACGCATAGCCAAAAATGGGCTACAAGACATGCCGAAAGTGACGCGATTAAATTCGAACAATTGTAAAGGGTCACTATTGTTAAATCTATACAGCATGCGCTGATAACGACGGCATTCTTCTTGCACTACGATTTGTAGGTACATTTGTTTTATGTCAGCGGTTATAGCTATTGCGAACAATCTGAAATTGAGGATAATGCGAAACAAATCACCTTGTAAATTCTTTCCGGTATGTAGGATGTCATTAAGCGAATAACCCGAATCGGATTTCATACTCGCATCTAGCACCATGCGAATTTTAGTAGTAAGTTTATCTTCACGAACTACAATATGATGCGGTATAACGTAATGAGGTAAGTCAGAATTGTCGACCGGCGAAATGTACCCTTTCTGTAGGTATTCGCGTAATATTTTGTCATATTCTAACTTTATTGCGGGTTGAGATATCAAGCGGCGTTCGAGAGATCGAAACCTGCGTTCGGCGGCGGGTAACGATTCACCGAGAACAGAGGGACTGTTTCGAAACGGCAACGCGACGATATAACGACCTGCCGTGTCACGAGAGGTAGTGAGTTTAAAAATGTCCTCACACTCTTGTTCATCAGGCGTTAAAAACTTCTCATCTGGAATGTCTTCCAATTCGAAGAAGCGCGACAGGCAAAAATCATTATTTTGCGTGAACGTACAAAATGATTGCGTGGCGTTTATACTTGGGTTTTCAATCATCGTTGGGGCAGTACCCAAGATGAGATATCCCAAAGTGGTTTCAATAGCAAATGGCTGGCCGAGAGAACCTGATATTTTGTTTGCCTTTAGAATGCGAGCAAATATGTCACATCCTAAGATAATATCAATCTCACCGGGCGTACAGAATGTTGTGTCTGCTAAGGGCAAATTGTCAAAATACGACAAAGAGGAACGGTTAATTTTAACAGTAGGCAACTCACTGGTTATAGTTTCTACTACATATGGTTTAATCGTATACGACTGAGTGATGTCATAGCGGGAATGTAACTTTAAGCAAGTTACGCCATTTGTCACATTTCTTACGTCACCTATTCCCGTGACGTAAGTACTTGGAGATGACCGCACCGTAAGATTCAAGCGTGAACAGCATTTGCGCGTAATTATGTCCCTTTGGGAGCCGCTATCTATTAGAGCCCGTAACGTCTGTACCTGGCCCTTAGCGTCTCTGGTAGTGCAAACAGCCGTTCCTAAGAGTGCAGTAGTATTTGCACTAGGACATGAATTTGTTACACATAGCGAAACCGGATTCAAAGAATTTAAGTTATCATTATCGGCATCTGCTTGTAACGCGGGAGATGGTATTGGGTCTGTTTGTGACTTTCGCCCATCAGTTTGTTTGAAATGCAATAAACTATGATGGTTGAGCGCGCATGTTTTGCATGTACTCTTTGATTTACAAGCTTTTGTGATGTGCCTAGTACTGAGGCAGTTCACACAAACTCGAATATTCGATGACTTAATAAAGTTAAATCGATCGCGTGGTTCTAGACTTGTGAATTTAGAACATTGGTATAAAGGGTGCGATCCCTTTTGACAACAAAAACAAATTTCGATGGAGTGATTATCGATTTTTTCGACATTAATAAATGCCTTTGCGGAATTAGTTTTTTGCGGTTTAGCGGTATAATTAATGTTTGAGCCAACGCGGCTCGAGGTCGGTTGCGTGAATTGCGCGCGGTTGAGAATTCGTTGCTGTTGTCTTACAAAGTCGATTAGTTCCGCGCTGGAAGGTAAATTTTCATTATTTTTAATAGAAGATTCGAAAGCCTTTACAGTCTCTATGTCAAGCCGTTTAAGACCCAGTTGTAGCAATATGAATTCTGCGAGGTCTTTTATTTTTAATTGCTTCAGCGCGGCGATGTTAGCGGAGTATGCATCTGCGAAATTCTCTAAAGAAGCGGGCGTGGCCGAGTTAACTGGAGGCAATTTCAGCAATCGGTCAAAGTATGATTCAGCAAGAACGCGTTGATCATTATACTTAGTACACAATGCGTCCCAAATAACTTGATAATTTGTACCAGTAGGCGTAATAGTTTTGCAAATATTTAATGCTTTTCCGGTTAATTTAGACATCAGATACTGCATCTTTTCAGCATTATCCAGAGAATCATTCAAATGTATAACCGAATTATATGTTTCATAGAAAAGAGGCCAATTATCTAATTTTCCGTCAAAGCACGCTATTTCCAAAGGCGGTAACTTAATTTGACGGCGAGGTTTCGCAACTGGATTGGACAGCATATTTGCTTCGGTATATTTAATAACCCCGAAGAGTTCTTCAAATGCATTTAATTGAGAGTATTCAGCAATTGCTTCCGGATTCAATTCCAGTTCGCAATCCACTTTTTCATCTAAAATTGTTATAAATTCAGAACGAATTTTTTCAACAGTAGTTGCGCCTGACAAAAAAGATTGGCGATTGCTAATGCTTTCCGAAGCTTTCCTTATCTTGTCATACACCGACTGTAAGCTTGCAAAGCTAGCTGATAGTTTAGCATTTAAACGTTTGAGACGTCTTTCGTCCCGAGACGACCCGGATGACGCGCTTGTAGCCATTTTATTTATTCCGGTTATATTTTACAAAATATGAGACGATAAACAACTAAAACTGCGGTTAAAATAATGTGTCTGTATTATTTATGCGGAATTAATTAATTAATATTTAATAAATATTTAATTACTTCACAGTGATAACCGCACGGGGTTAAATTGACTGGTGAGCTGTGAAAGGTTAACAGATGCGCCGTGCACTACGTCGGTAAATCATTAACAAATTATACATATTACGATCGTATTATTCTATTTGTAATGTAATCCAATAATATAAACAATACGAATATTAAGAAATAATCGTATTATTTATAAGGTAGGTAATGCGATTTGATTAGCAAGATACAATTACATGAGTTATCAGAAATAAATATCAAAGCAGTGTCTTGTATCTATTTATTCTAACAGCGGGTAAATATGTTATTTCCAACCATAATACGATAGGTATAAAGAAACAAATTACTCATGTAGGTATATCAAACTGCGGGTATGCGGGTAATTATTTATATGCGGTATTGTAAAACGTATTCACACTCTGCTGGATTATTATCTACTAATATTATGGTTCAAAAATGTCCGGCTCGTTTGGATCAAGATGAATGAGATAGTGTGTGTGTAGAGTGGATTTGATATTTGCGAAGATTGACTGACGAAGGACCTTGAATTTTGTGTTACTGTTTACTGCTTGGAACGAGGAAAAACATATGCTGCATATAAAGGAAAGGACTCACCGAAACAGGATAAAGAACTTGTATGCTGGCAATTTTGTCTTCTTTCTCCCCGTCCAATTGGCACTGAAAACAGCAATAGGCGTGCGTTTCGTGTACACGGCGAACACGGCGGAATTAGGTTAACAGATAGCGGGAGCACGGGGGCTATAGGGTATGTTGCGGCGCGGGCTGTTGATTGCAGACTGACGTGGTGAAGGTAGTTATAGGTGCGGATTTTGGGAACAAGGTAGGACAGGATTTGCAACAATATTAATACCAATCCCAAGCAGTAACAGTATGTATGTGTGCTATGTAGGTGTGTGTATGTGTGGGTATATGTATTGGCGTAACCAATACGTTTAACTCGATTATTTTTTTGCGATAACATAAAAATAAATATTATTGTTTTCGCCTATTGGCTACAAATCACTGAATTAGGTATATCACAAATAGAAGTGGTCCCGGTGTGCTTCCTTGCGGTACACCATGTCTCACTAATTTGCCGCAGTTCCGTTCTTCTCTCTTTCTTTAAAAAATGAACGCAACAGAAGGACAAGTTACGACGGAGATCAAAGCTATATTTGAGGCATCAAAATTATTGAAAAAAATATATAATTGATCCTTGATTGACCCTTTTCAGGATTCCGGCATTCTGGTGCGCAGTTTCGTGGGGGCCCTGGAGCTGATCGTCTCCCTGCTGAAGTCTCCGGACAACGAGGTTCTGGCAGCCGTCTGCGCCGCGCTTGCTACCATCGCCAGGGACAAAGAGAACCTGGCGGTCATATCTGATCATGGGGTCGTCTCCAAACTCGCTGCACTAGGTGAATATTTATTTTTAAAACCCAAAACAAAAATAAAGATTTATTAATGCTCTCGAACATAATGTAGCATCTATTGCCGAAATATAACCGAAAATCTTGCATGAGCCAAGTGAATGGGTGCTCTTTCGAATACCATTTTTTTCTAAAATTAGACATTATTTCTTATGTAATATTTTGTACATAATTTATAATCATGTAAGAAATGGACGACATCAACAGTTCAAATTACCATTGACCGTAGACTTAAAAAAGTGAATTATAAAAATTTGCTTTTGCAAAACAATCCAATTAAAAACCTGCTTTATTTCTTCGGATAACTTCGACATCTATAAATTATGAAGTGTTGCGTGTGTAACAGAAATGAGCCAAGAATAATAATATAAAGCACTCGAAGCGTTACACGATAAATTTTACAGCAGAAATTACCATCACTTTCCAAACGACAGTTTTTATGGCGGTTTTTAAAAGACGATAATTAACAATTGTTGTGGTAAAATTTCAGAAACGCAAATATTACGGTAACTCACGATTTAAAAAAAAAATAGGTAGACACTTACCCAAATAGTTTTGATGCATAATAGGAAAATGTTAAAATTGGTTATGTCAACGTAAGAAAGAAATCAGTTTTTTCTTTCTTCTTTATTTACTCTATGGTTATGTTCAAATAAGAGCGTTCGAAAAGTCATTTTTGAAAGTTGCCGAGATGTAACTTTTCTTGAGTAAATAATGCATCATTTTTCGTTATGCTAATTTTAGGTGAACAAGTAAAGAGTTGACACTGTCGTGTTTCAAAATTTTATTTGTTTCGTTTGAAGCATTGTTCAGTCGAGCAAACACTTCAAAGGCACCAGATATTATTTTAAGACTACTTCTTTGTATATGGTTATTTCTACATTCATGAGTATGCAGAGATGCGGAAATCTAGAGAAACTGACATTCCTTGAAACAGCTTTCTTAGAAGAATGCTCTCGTGTTTAAAGATTGCGACTGGTTTATGCAATTTAGCTTCCGTGTTTAAAGTTGTGTATATTATGTATCAATTTTCACGAAACTTTTGTTACTTATAAATGTACATTTGAACAAGAATGGTATAGGTTAATGATAACTCAGTTGTAACTTCTTGTGTTATTTTTTATAAATTTCAATTAATTATAAAATATTTTTAAAAAAGGTCACAACTCACAAGTGGCTTTGTGCGGAAGGACGGCAGAACCATAGCTATTATTAACAGAGAGAATATGAAATTGAGAGATTATTTACATCTTCTATTCCTTAAGGCTCCGTTCCCGGCCCCAAAAATAAGAAGATGGAGAGATATGAAATTACGAATGTTAGAAGAGCGCGCTAACATTTACAGCGATAAAATTGATGCAATTATCATGAAAATCTTCAATAAAACACGACGCGTTAAAAATAGGGCAAAAATCTCGGGATAATTGTCTTTAATTTTATTTAAAGAAATGCTGTGAATTTTTTCATACATATAACTTGTAAAATAACCGAAACAAACGTGTTTATAATAATTTTTGGAGCATACTTTGCGATTTTTTTCTATCGAGGGAATTTTATATAATTTGCGTTTCGGCGCGACCAATGTCTAGATATTATCTTCAAGAATAACATATATTTTTTAAGAGCTTAAAAACTTCAAATGTTTAAGGGAGGTTTTGCAAGAAATCGGTAGAAATTCGGAGAACGGCCTCTTAAGCGACAAAATTGTAGCTATTATTAACAGAGAGAATATGATATTGTGAGATTCTTTATGATATAAAGAATCCTGCCAGGCGGCAGGACCATGGATATTATAAAAATAGGAGTTATGATATTGTGGGATTCTTTACATCGTCTGTTACTGAGCAACCATAATTTTCTTATATATGTTGAAAGTCACAACAACTGATGTCCTCTGTCCCAGTAAACACGACAGACGACAATCTCCGTCGCAGCCTGGCCGAGGCAGTGGCGTACTGCTGCGACTGGGGGGACAACAGACAGGAGTTCGGCAGGCTCGGAGCCATCGAGCCTCTGGTGGGCTACCTCACCTCCAAGGAGGTCAAGGTGCACAGGGACACTGCCCTGGCGCTCTACCACCTCTCCTTCCATCCCATCAACTGCCTCACTATGCACCAGGTACGGTTGCTTCCAATATTCTTCTTCTTCCATGTTCTAATTTCTAATATCTTTTTAAATTCTCTTAAAATATATACCTACATTAGAACAGCGGTTTTCAACATTTTTGAGCATGCGTACCCCTTGACCCTTACTACAAATTTGTTGTACCCCGTAACTGGTGGCGTAACTAGCATGGGTGTCACCCCCCCCCCCCCCCCCTCCCCTCCGCCATATTGCGAACAAAAACAATAGGCTAGGTCTGATTTGAAGTGTCTGTACTTTTGTCTAATTGCACAGAAAACATTTTCTCTTTTTTACTCTACCTACAAATGACATCTCGACATCTTGAGACATTTCCTGAATTCACCGGGAAACAGTCCTATCTAACAAGTGGTGTGTTTGTTATTTTCTTTGATATTTCGTGGCCGAGCGTGCATCGGACAATGTCTTTGGCACACGATATAATTCAATTCTCTGCAATTGGATGATTTATACCTGATTTAGCGATGCGATAACTTAGTATGTATGATGCTTCCAGAGCTGTTTCCTGCGCTTTAGTAGCTCTTCAGAAAAAGGAACTTATATTGACAGTTAATGTTTATGTTTTCTTTTTTAAAAATCTCTAAACTGAGCTGACTGACTGACTGATGTATGGCGTTGTGGCAGGCTACCAAACCACCGAGCGTAAACCGCCGAAGTTTGAAAACATTGAGCTGAGTTTTAAATGCTACATTCGTGCCGCGTACCCCCAATCTTGCTTCGCGTACCCCCTGGGGTACGCGTACCACAGGTTGAAAACCACTGCATTAGAAGACAGACGTAAAATATAAGATTTTATTCAAAATACTAAACTCTGAATTCGACTGTTGTGAACTCCTGCAATTCATAAACTAACAAATACCCACTGTAATAATAAGACAAAATACACTATTCTACTGCAGCATTCATAAGCATAACTACATTTCCAACTCTCCGATAAAATGATTTCACACTATGAGAAATCAGTAATTAGGTGATGTTGTCATATTTGATATCAACTTGGCGAGTTTTGTGGATCATGAAAAATATTTATTCCAACACTATTCCTAAATACATCTTATTTTTTTTTAACCCATTAAATCGCTGTATTTTTCAGTTTTTGTTTCTTGTATTTTTATGACTTGTGTGCATTTTTTATCTAATGCAATCTTATTTTTTATTATTTCTTTCTAAGGTTTCAAAATTATCTGTCATGTATTACCAATCACTGTACTACCAATCATGTAAAAGTCCTCTGGGTGTTAAATAAATAAATTAAATATGGTGGAGAGTCAGAGGTGAACAGCTAGGTCTGCGAGCCAGTAGGGCTTCAGGCGTCGCCCCGTGGACCTCATCCATTCCACCGGGTAATGAATGGAGCGGCCATTTGTTGATCACAAGTTGATAGTCTGCACAGCACCGTATTCAAACACCGCCGACTTTTAAGCCCCATCTACGCTTAATTTGTCCACATTTCTGCAAATGTTGACTATTTTGATGTCAAAATAATTAATTTATTTTACGACCACGTTTTCGGCTGATTTTTTCTTTATGAATAATAAATAATACCTGGTCAGGTTTGTCCGCCACAGAATAATATTATAATATGAAACTATTTAAGTTTAAGTTGATAAGGGAAAGTTTATGTCGAAATGGGTCCTAAAAATAATTATCATTTAATATTTCCTACTTATTCGTTTACGGCATATAATAAAGAATATAACACCAGAAGTATACATTTGAATATTGCATACAAATTGGAAATTTGATTTAATTTGAATATTACATATACAAATTGGACATTTATTTATTTATTTACTTATTTACGCCCTAGTGGGCTTTTACAAGATAGATATTTAAGTAATATTGTTGTGTTAGAAAATACATAGTATTCAATATATATTGATTTATGATAAATTTAAGACAAATTAAATTTATAGGTATGGAAAGCGAAATTTGTAAAAAGAAATATAAAAACTAAAATAAAATCGAAATATAAAGTGTATTCACTACGGAGTCGTGAAATCATACATTTTACTAAAATAATTATAAAGAATTCGTTTTGTGACTAATACGGAATCTTTAAATATGTCTACAGTATTCCCAAATTTATTGCCCAGATGATGCATTCTATTAATAGGTGTATGAACCTCATAATTTGTTTTGAAATTGTCACAGAAAAAGGTAGCACTTTGTCTCGTATTTCTGGTCGGTATGTAAAATTTTATTTTGGAGAGAAATTCAGGGTTGTTAATGCAATTATTAATAATTTTATTTAATAGTACAAGGTCAAAGATGATCCGCCTATCTGACAGCGTAATTATGTTGAGTTGTTTCATCAAAAGGACATAGTTAATATTTTGAATTGGAATATTCAGCTTAAAGTTAATAAATCTTAGAAATTTGTGGTGTACCCTTTCTATATTGTTGGAATGGATTTTATACATTGGGGACCAAATTGGCGAATTGTACTCTACCTGGCTTCTTACTAAAGAAGTGTACAATGTTTTCAAACATTATTTGAATAGTATGTACAAATTTGAGTGGAAAGAAATGTTCCATTTAGCCCAACCCCTGCGTTTCGTCTCACACTAGCCTTAAATAGTAGATCTCCATCCCAACAAAATTTTAAAAGCAGTTTTGTATGGAATTATAAGCCTAAATTGGACCTATAATTGGATCACGAAACACCCCCACAAGGCACTTCTTGTGCTATTCTTTATACAACGGTTTATGGGTGTATTTAGTTGTCATTATAAACTCGTCATTGCCATTTGACGGCCTCCGTGGTCGAGGGGTAAAGCTCTCGACTAGCAATCCGAAAGTCGCGGGTTCGAATTTCGGCATGTGCAAATGAATTTTATTTTATTAATTTATGTTATTTTACAATTAATTAATTAATTATAAAATTAGGCATATTTGCGGTACGTTCCAGAGTTGAAGATACTCTCAGTATCGCCTTGGTGTAAGACCATCGTTCATAATTGAAACATTGCTTGAAATGGCTTTGGCCGTGTTTGGTGAGCAGACCTGAATAGCCAGGTACTTCCCCACCTTCTTCTTCCCCTCCCAACTACCTTAAGCCTCACGACATGCCTGAATTGGGGCTGCCGTAGTCTCACTGGCTCCAGACGGAAGCAGCTGGGAATTTTGGAAAAAGCGTCTATTCTTATGAAAAAGGACGAGGAAATCAAAATTCAGTCCACATTCCTGCGCCATTGCCATCGCAGCATATTTCATATTTCTCTAGTAAAAGTAATTACATTATTTTCTATTTGTTTTCTGTGTAGGTATAAGTACCTACTTCAGGGATGCTAGCATGGTCGATGGATAAGGATTGATTAAAACAGTTGACTTGGAATATATTGAGAATACTCAGTCATTGTGAACTGTTACTTATTCGTTAGCGATCTGCAATCATGCTAGGGAACGACGAGAAGTCACCGAAAGTTATCCCATCAATCCTTATCGATCGACTGTGCTAGGGGGCCAGATAGTGAATTATTTTAGAAACGAATCATTCACCTTATAAACATATGATCGCTTACAAAGATGAACTGTCAACTTTTCTGGCCACACTCCTACTCGCGTAAGTCGTAGGTATATCCTAAATGGCATTTAAATGATTGCTTTTTGAGATTACCTGTACGATAGCCAACACGTAAAACGCAATAATGACCAATAATGGCAATAACTTAACTGACGTTCACCCGACGTTTCAAATCCGTTTGCAGATTTCACCTTGAGATTCTTACATACACTACACAAGTACACCAGCTTCAAACCTGAAACGACAGCTGGTTTCAGATGAAGATCTCAGAGATTTTCTATTTTTATTTATATTAGTTTATTAGGGAAACAAACAGTTATACATATTTTATTAAAGTAGTTGTATATTACATGGTTGCACGAACCAGCTTTCCGCAAAAATTCATAGAATGCTATTTATAGAAAAACATAGATAAAAGAAAACATGAAGTGGTAGAAAAAGAAAAATAAAATATCAAAAAGAAATAAAAAAAACATAGATTAAAGTTCGTAGGACAGATAATATGAAATTAAGTTACGAACCTATATAAAAAAAAAAATACATTTTCATATCATCAGATAATCTTCAATGATAAACATGATTAACAAGAGGAACAACATAATGAGAATGAGAAAATAACACACAGCAGGGGTTGAGGGTTCGTAATTAACAATTTGTTTCAATTTTTTCTATTATGCATTTAGTAAATTAAACTGAGGACAAATGGAAAATATCATCGTCTGAATAGATAATATTCTATTTTGTGCACGTCCTCCTGAGAAATGAATGTTGTGTGTAATTTATTTTTGAGTGCAGTATGTGGAACAATTGGAAATTGACACACAGGAAATTAATGTTTAATGTGTTAAGATACTCGTAGTTGTTTCTGGTCGGATATATTTCTTCTATCTTCTAAAGCTGATAAATTATGGAATGTTAAATAGTATTTTAGATGTTCTGATTCAGCATCTTTAAAACTGTCCATCAAGATATAATTTTGAATATGTTTAATCTTATTCCAATAGCCATGAGGCATGACTCATGTCCTCATCAAACAAATGTGAGAAGTTATTAATTTTAAAAATGTTTCGTCTCGGTCCACAAATGTTTGCATGTAAAGTTGTCGGTCAAGGTATACTGGTCATTTGATATATTTATGTAGTAATATTATACCTTAATGCATTAAAGGTTTAACGTCCACATCAGGCATGGATTGTCAGTATAATGAATCAGTAAATGTATAAAATAAATAACTTTTAATGTCGCCCATATTGAAAATAAGCAAATAAGATTCAGTTGTACATTTGCAAAACACAAACGAAAAATGTGTGCAAAATGAAATCGGGAATAAAACAGTATTTTTTGGGTGAGTGTATCTACATGCTCACGATCGAATTGCCCGTATAGAGGTATGTGGGAACGGCCAAATGGAACAATAATTTAAAAAGAAGAATGACGCTCAGGCCCGGACGCGTTTTCCCAATCCCTAACGCGATTCAGTCGTTCTACCGACTGAAACGCGTTAGGGATTGGAATGCATAAATCACCTTACAAATCCTATACTGATTCAGTCGCCTACGCGCTTCGTTGCTGTATCTGTTTCTGTGAGAGCGACGACCGTAATTATAGAGTAGTTTTTTGATAATAATAATTAAATGTGTACAATATATGCATTATATTCCCATATAGCTTGCATTTTATTCCCAAAAGGTAAGATACCCATTGTGGGGTCTTTAATAGTACAGTGACAGTATATGTAGACGATGTAGACATGTAATTAAAACTAGCAATAAATATTTCGTCGTTTACTGCCTGCTCCTTGCTTCAGTGACATTCATTCAGTCACATTTACCTACAAGCCTATACCTACTGGTTCAGTTACCCCAACGTACTATAATACTATCAGATAGTTTCACCGCAGGGATAGGCAGAGAGGATGGACCTACCCCTGCGGTGAAATTACCTGGTGATAATATAGTACGTTGGGGTAACTGAACTATGATTAAATAAACTTTCAAATTGTATCATTAGAAGAAAGCCTTTTTTGAAATATTGATATTTTGAATGCAAACATTAAAAAGTTTTAAAAGTGACCCACCTTACATTGTTTCCTTTAAAAACTAAACTAAAATAACTGATAACGTAAAAAGAAACTCATTTTTTAATAGTCAATATACGCTTTCAAATTATACTATTAGAAGTAAGTATGATATATTTGAAATATTAAAATTTTGAATGCAAACATTATAAAGTTTCATCTAAAATTTTGGTGAACGTATGACGTCATAAATCCTAAAAATTGTATCTTTTTTGCGGATATCTATGGACCTTAAATCGTAGTTTAGGGTTGTCCTATCACTGTTTAGATCATATATCTCGTCATTAGAGTAAGGGAGATAAAACGACTTTTATGAGACCAGATGAGCTGACCCATATATGGGTCAAATTTATTTTATGTCAAATAGTTGTTTGGCCCATATATGGGTCAAATTTACTTAAGAGGTTAAAGACCCCACAATGGGTATCTTACCTTTTGGGAATAAAATGCTAGCTATATGGGAATATTATTATTATCAAAAAACTACTCTATAATTACGGTCGTCGCTCTCACAGAAACAGATACAGCAACGAAGCGCGTAGGCGACTGAATCAGTATAGGATTTGTAAGGAGTAGACGTGGGCAAAATTGAATGATTGAATTAAATGAATAAATTCAATCTTGTGACACACTCAATCTTATTCTCATTTTCAAAAGGAATTAAATCTTTATTTATTACCCTTGGCCTTGCATCTTACGATTTTTTAACAGCACCATATTTCTTTTAATTTCTATTAATTTATTTTACAGTTAAATAATTCATGTTATTTTGAGGTAAGAAAATAATAATGTACTCTGTAAATATTGGATATTCGTTGCGCGGATAGGTACACCTACTACAGGCGGCGCGCGCCGCGAAATTGCCCATCACGTGTAGTATCCCGCGTAGTAAATCTATACAAAAAAAAAACCCGTAAGCCAGAGAGTTCCCGTCCCCAGCCCAAGCGACAAAACCGCCAACCAACTGAACCGACAAGCGATCGAGTCATCCAAAAGTCACAGTCGTCCCGCCAGTCCCACTGTTCGTCAAAGTCATAAATGAACTAATACCGTCATAGTCCTACAAGTCTGTTCAATTCTCAACCCCAATCTCTGTTTCACTTATTCAATGAATCAAAACATTTGTGACGTCGTCGTACCAAATCACAAATCCCACGGATCGAGTCGATCATCGGATCGAGTTCAATTCTAATCTGTTGAAGATATCGAGTCATTATTAGGTCCGCGGAATGCAAGTTATTCAAGTCACAGCAAGACAAAAGACACTTATTAGTCAGAAGTTCCTAATTCATTCCTTGATGCCCGCAGAGAATCGGTTCGTCGTTAGTTCCCGCGCGGCCAAGCCGTCATCTTTGGGCGAAGCTTGTACGGGACCCTGAACTTGCTAAAAGCGAAAGTTAATCCTATATTTTTTCTCCCTCACACGTGCGTAAATTATGCAATGCGTTTAGAAACAACGATGTTTATTTATATTATTCTTTATATGGTATCTGTCTACCTAGCCGTAAACAAAATTAACAAAACACCAGTCGCTGTCGGACCGTGATACGTCATGATGATCGAGTGGTTTATTCCTTTATTTTTGTAATAAATTGTATGACGCATGTCGCTCAGACTTTAATTAGTTTTTATTCGGCGCATCGGTTTAACTTCACCATTGAGGTAAGTGCATTTAAAAATATATATTTGAGTGAAACTTATTCCAGGTGACCGGATCGGATGTATGAAAGCGCGATAATACTATGTTTTTTTTATGTGAATACAGCAACTCCCAACTGCTCCCGTCTGGAGCTAATGAGACTATGGCATTCCCAATTGGGATATTTTGTGAGGCTGAAGGTAGTGGGAAGTTTAGATCACGTGAAGTAGACTAATTTTAAGTTTAATAAATAAAATAAAATTAGTGAAACTTAAGGGTGAACCACAAAAACTGTTCCATTTTAAGATTTAATTGATAGCCTAATATAAATACATTTTTCTTGTCAAAATTAGTTTTTTTTTTTGCAAAATAAATACACATTAAAAAAAATATATTTTATTAACTTCGTTTTTAGTACCTTCAATTTTTCAGAATGACATAATTCACCCTAAGAAGAGTGCTTTGCGCAGTGAAAACTTCTTTAGCACCGTTGTGATTTGAAACTCGATGAAACGAAAAATAACGACAATAAAAAGAGGCAAACACATGCATCTAAAGCATAGATTCTCAACCTTTTTTTGCCCACCGCCCCCTTTGACATTATTTTTTTTTCTGGCGCCCCCCAACTGTTTTTACATACCATCTTGGGGGGGGGGGGGGAGGGAGATGGGTTATGGCTCTTATCCTATTTCTGAGAAGAAGATTGTTAATTAAAACGCGTACTTAATTATATGTAGAAGTATTTTTATTGACATAGAAAAGGTATTGAATTTATAACTTATTTAATGAGATGGTTGAATTTGATGCGTTTTAAGAAGTTTGTTTATATTAGGCTTGATTTTACTTAAAAACAAACGTAAGTCGCCGCGTTCTGTAATATGGAGCCTATTTCTCTTTTTGGTTACCAACGTTGCTACAGCACTGAATCCACGTTCAGCTAAATAAGACGATGGGAATGCTATTAAAAATCGTTGAACTACCGACCATAATCCTGGGTACAGTTGCAAAATCGGCTTCTGCAGCCAAAACTCTTAGTACCCATTCTTAAATTTAATTTTTAATTCCTCATTTGTCGTCAGTTCTATTAGTTCTTCTTCTAACTGGGATGATCCTGCTGTGTTGACATTTGAAAAAGGATCCAAAACCCAATCTGGTATGTCCATGTTTAAAATATCCTGGAATCGTTCCTTGAAATCAATGTGGAGGTTTTCCAAGTGTTGACTGTAAACAAGCAAGTCGTCGTTCTTGAATGATACTGCTGATAAATTTGGGAAGTTATTAAATTCCCGTCTGCCGATATTTCTTTTGTATAATAGCAGTTTGGATACAAAAGCTGCAACACAATTTTTTGTCTTAATCAAATTTAAGTCGTCGCCTTGAAGTTGGAGATTGACATCATTAAACAATTTATACAGGTCTGTCAAGTACGCAATATCGTTCTTCGATGAGGTGAGGTTGTCGCGCAATTCTGTGTCTTTGTTTTCTAGGAACTCTATCACAGACTCAAACAGATTGTAAAATCGAGTCAAACATGAACCTTTTGACAGCCAGCGCACCTCTGTGTGAAGCAGCAATCGGTTGAAATCTTCATCATTGGCAATGCAAAGCTGTCGAAATAATCTGTCATTCAATGAGTTACTTCTGATTTTATTAACTGCTCTGATAACATATTGCAGTGATGTATGGAGGCGTTCACTCAGATTTTTCGCAACCAAATGCTGGCGATGAATTACGCAATGCACAGCAAGCAAGTCAGGAACTTTAGTTTTTAAGCACGCTATGAAGCCTTTGTGGCGCCCTGTCATAGCTGGGGCGCCATCCGTAGCAGCTGACAAAATATTATTTAAAGGAATTTTCTTTTCGTCACAAAACTTTTCCAGTGTATTAAATATGGTTTCTCCTTTTGTATCTGTTTCCAAATTTGTAACAAACAATAATTCTTGACATATTTTCTCATCTTTGATGAATCTCACGTATGACAATAACAATGCTTCATTGGTTGGTAAAGTGGACTCATCCAGCTGAATTGAAAATCGACAAGACTGCAGATGATTGAACAATGATTCTTCAATGTTTTCAGCCATTTCATCAATTCGTCTTTGCACAGAACTATTGCTCAAAGGAATTTTTCTGATAATATCTGCAGCTGGTTTATGGAGCACAGTGGTTATAACTTCTTTTACTGCTGGTAAAATTAAATCTTCCCCTATAGTATGTGGTTTGCCTGTTCTAGCAATCAACAATGAGATATTGTACGAAGCTCGAAGTCCATCATCGTCTTGCTTAGAAGCTGTCGAAAATTGTTTTGATATAGTTGGCTGAATTTCGTACTTCTTTTTCATGTCTTGAAAATAGGTCACATCTTTGTCTTTCTTATCCGGGTGGATTTTATTAAAATGATCTTGAAGCCTAGAAGGCTTCATCGCTTCATTTGAAAATGTTTTTCGACAAATAAGGCACATTGGCGATGATGGATTTGTAGGATTTTCGATAAATCCGTATTTAATATAATCCACACCATATTGCCGTATCTTCTTTTTTACTTCCGACATTTAGAGATAGGTTCGTGAATAAAAGATTAACTCTTAAAACCCTGTTTTTAATGACGCGCGTTAATGTTAATGAACATAAAATGATAAATCAGTGCCTTTATATAGGTTGGAGACATATAACACGCTTCGACAGGAATAAAATAAACACGCAGTGACTCGCTTTCAGCACCCGGTCGCGTATTTACAAAACCTACACCGGTTCAGTCGCAGCGGCCGCGGCAGCTGAAATGGGATAGGGTTTGTTGTGCAAAATCATCAACAAACCCTAAAAAAACTGTTTCGTTTGCTTTGTTCGTTGCTCTCTCTGCTTCAGTTACACTGTTTTCTACAATAACATTCAAACATACAAGTCCATTCCTACTAGTACCTACATCTCAAAAACTACAATACCATCAGATATTTTTACCGCATGGGTAGGAGATAGGATGACCGCCAAACAACTATTAAATACCAATGGCTAAAATATTAGAAAGATGTATCTATTCTCATACATATAAATGTGATTAAGCCAGCAATGGAACCGAGTTGTTTGGCGGTCTATCCTCTCTGCCTCCCTCTGCGGGAAGCAGCCTGATGTTATTAGAGAAACGGCCTGATGTTATTAGCTACCATAACTGAAATTGTGGGTATATAATAAAGACTAGTAAACAAGACGATGTATAAATGTGGTTAAAGCAAGCAGTGTGACCGAGTTATTTGGCGATCCACCATCTCTGCCTTCCCCTGCGGTTAAACTATCTGACGGTATTAAAGTCTGTTGGGATGGCTGAACTGGTAGGTTTGGACTTGTACGTAAATTTAACTATGTAGGAATGTCAGTGAAGCAAGGAGTATGCGGTAAATGACAAAATATGTATTGCTAGTTTTAATTATGTGTCAAAATGTACTGCGACTGCACTTATGATCCAACATAGTTTGAGTTCACCCATGAGTTTCATACCTTTTGAGAATATAATGCAAGCTATGAATTGTACACGTTTTTTATAAATTTACGAAATAAGTATATAACCATGGAAATGCACCAGCACCAACACCAACAGAAGCTACTCTATAATTACGGTCCCCACAGTCTCTGAAACAGATAGATAGAGCAACGAAGCGCGTTGGCGACTGAAATGGTATTAGGTTTGTTGATGATTTTGCACAAAAAAAAATTCCATTTCAGTCGCCGCCGTGACTGAACCGGTATAGGTTTTGTAAATACGCCACCCGGCGCAGAAATAAAACGCGGGCTTGTCGCGGAGACAAAGGCGACGCAGGAACAGAATGGATCGGGGGCTAAGGGACCGTCTTGTCGACGCATGCAAGCTCACTCGTTGACTCCCGAATGCATTGACGACACTGAGCAAGTTAGATCAATACACAGATAATACTGTCAATTCTTGCAGGATTGCAAAAATCCCATTATTTAACAAAAAACGTTATAATTTAATAGCTAAAAACTTTTTATTTATTAACAGGCTTTTATTAACTTCGCCTGTATTTATGTATGTATGAGATATTTCACGTGAAATCGGAAGATTTTAATTTTAAAAAAAAATATATTCTAATCAACAAATTAAAATTTTCAATAATAAAATTTAATGTAGATCTGAATGTAACGTAATCTATCAGTTCAATTTTCATTCACTTCCCGAATTCTCGAATGAATTTTCGCAAACGTGATAAAAATGATTAAAATACACACAATAACAAAAATTACCCATTAAAGTTTACTTTGCTTTATTTTTTTATTTTATTTTTTTATTTATTTATTGTTTGTAAATATTACATAATACAATATAGTTAACTTAAAATGTCCAACTAGGCAATTGCCCGTTTTAGGACATTCCAGTATGATAATGTTTTTACATGTAAATTATAGTAAATTATAGTGAATTATAGTGTTGACTATTCTGTTGGTAAAATAATACATATGTATATTCATATTCTAGAATACTTTCATTTTTTATTTATTAGTATGTGATTAGCTTGTTTTGTTTGTCTTTTTTAGACCATAATTTTTTTTTCTTGTAAACGCCCCCCTGTGCCATCTCAACGCCCCCCAATTGTCTCTGGATCTTCTACCGCCCCCCTGAAGGTCTCAAACGCCCCCAAGGGGGCGTTATCGCCCACGTTGAGAACCTATGATCTAAAGGATGTAGTCCGCGGGAGAATGAGATAGTATTATCGGTCTCCTCTTTGTGCGGTTTTTCGTAGCCTTTCGGCCTCCTCTTTGTGCGGTGCTTCGTAGCCTCTCATGTATACTTTAGTTTTCTTAATGAAAACCACGTATTAGAAAATATATCTATGTATGCATATAAATAAGTTTTTTTTTTTTTTTTGGAACTAATTGAATTAAAGGAACGAATAAAAGGAATCAATTCAAAAGGCCGGGGGAATAAGACTGAATCGATTCACTCCTGGGAATGAATCTGCCCATGTCTAGTAAGGAGATTTATGCATAACAATCCCTAACGCATTTCCCGAAACGCGGTAGTGTTTGGAAGGTGATTTATGCATTCCAATCCCTAACGCGTTTCAGTCGGTAGAGCGACTGAATCGCGTTAGGGATTGGGAATACGCATCCCGGCATGCGTTGCTATGCCATTTAATAAAGAAAATGTTTCTCCTTTAGATAGATAGATAGATAGATAGATTTATATTTGCTTTGTTTAAATTTTTGACAGTTTTACCTGGCAAGTCGATTCAGATAAACTCATTTTTATTAGAAAGTAGAAGATAGCACTTTGCACGCAGATGACATTATATTAAAAATACTGCACATTGCATGATTAAATTTATAGTTGCTGTTTTATCCTCCATTACAATTGATTTTTTTTTTGTTTTTATTTAAGCGACTATATAAAATAATTCCATAAGTATACAAAATATAATGGTTAAGTAAGGTAAAGATATTGTATTTCTTAGTCCTCCTCACTAGGGGTTCCTGTGCCGAGGCGGACTAAAATAGTTTAATTACAGTTTATTTGTCTTCTATGTCGTTTTTATGTCTTCATTAGGGTGTTTTCGTTGACCTTTTTCAGCCATATTTTTATTCTTGATTTGTACCCATTAAATTTTTTTATAAGTTTTATGTCTTGGGGAAGAATGTTATGGAGTTTAGTTGCAAAATAAGTGTAGTTTCTTTGCCCGAATCTTTTTTTATAACTTGGAATGTTTTTTATGTCATTTTTATTTGATCTAGTGTGATGAATACGCTGTCTAGTAGAGAATTCAGTATTTTTGAATAGCTTCAATAATATATTTTTGCCATATATTCTTTGTACATTTGGTACGTCAAAGCTTTTGAATATTTCAATCGAAGGTGTTCTAATTGGTACTTTCAGTATGGTCTATGGTCTTTATGATTCCTTTTTGAACTGTATTCAGGTTTTGTATGTATTTATGTGTAGTTGATCCCCATCCTATAATTCCATATTCAATTCGAGAATGACATAACGCGTAGTAAACCTTTTTCAAATACTTTTTATTTACTACATTTCTTAGATTTTTGAAGAAATATATAAGACGTGTGAGTTTTTCAGTAATACCTTTGATGTGTAGGTCCCATCTAAGATTTTCATCAATTATTACTCCGAGATATTTTATGTTTTGTGTTTTTTCTATGACTGGGCAGTGAGTGACATTGAACATTATTTCTATAGCATTCGTGTAATTTAAACTCTAGTGATTTTGCTGGTTGACTCCTTGAATTCTTTGAAAATGTTATATATTTAGTTTTGCTTATGTTAAGGGTAAGCGAGTTGATTTTAAGCCAATTTTGAAGTGCACTAAGCCCTTGCTCGGCCACATTAAATGTGTCCGTCCAATTTTCTTGAAATAATAATACAGTATCTTCAGCAAAACTGATTATGTTTCCTTTAATCTTAAGGTTTATTAAATCATCTATGTAGATAATGAATAAAATCGGTCCCAGAACACTTTCTTGAGGGACGCCATAGTTTAAATTTTCATTACATTCTTACATTAATTTAGTAATCTCTCTAATTTGTCAACAAAAAAATATTTTTTAAAGAAAATTGACGATATTGGTTTTTAAAAGACAATGGAGATTCACAAATCCTACAGTTTGCCTACGGTATCAGCTGTTGTAGAAGTAGACGTGAAACCAGTAAGTTCTGGTAAAAGTCCTAATTTTGCATGCACTTTGTGCATTCAGTGCGGATTTCGTGTTGTTTAGTTAACTAATTGTAGATGCAACTCGACAAGCTCATCCCTCTCGAATCGGCATTGCACAATCCCATTATCCAACAACCAGAAATACTGGTTGCTTCACGCCATTTCATAAATACTAGTATTGCTATCAAATCCGTGATAGTTTCTGATGGAAATGCATTTTGTATTGATTGAATCATTGCGAAAAACAATCAACGCACTTTAATTGAAAAATTTGATGTGCACTTCATTATGAATTAAACACTTCTTAGGCAATTTAAGTTGGATATCAAATATTAGATTGTCTGAAATTCTTATTATTAATAAATCTGTAAATATCAAAGCCATTACAAAAATTTGCAAAAGTCAAACTTTCCTTGGTTGGTGACGTAAAAAAAAACTTAACTTAGCCAGGAACTTAGCTTTGCCGTAACCACTGGGCTAATTCGACACTATCTCCTTTATTTGGTCGTATATAATATGTTCATTTTCTTAGCGCATATTTTTATTTTCCAAACCAATAAATATTCACTGTAGAGTTGCAGAAAGCTCAAAAGATATCGTGCATTAAAATAAAAGTGTATAATTATCCAAGACACTAATAATAATAATAATATTTGGCTGATTTATAAAGAGCCGTTTTCGTGAAAAATCACCTCAAGGGCGCTATACCTAGATTGCATTTAGTTCGGGAAGAATATTGTAATCACACCTAAAGATAGCCGAAAAATGTTGGTTGTTCATATTCGTATGATACAGTTAAATGTAACCGAAGAAGATAGGGTCGAATTAGCTCAATGGTTAGAGCAGCGCCCCGGCAAGGCTAAGGTCCCGGGTTCAATTCCTAGATGCGTCCAATCCTTTTCTGTTCCGAATTTTCGTCTGGGAGTCGCTAATATTGTTTTCGATGAATAAAAAATAAAAAAAAACGACCGAAATGAGCTCATTTTTTATTCATCGAGGCCCATTTTAATCTGGTAGTTTATCAGAGATTAATACTGATTAGTAATTATTACAACATAAAAATAATATTATTTAGGTGATTAGATCCGTTCAGTAAACATTCTTCAAGGGTTTTCCAGTAATCTTCACTTCATACGAATGGCTCCGAGAAGTTGTTTCCAAGAATTGCTCACTAACGTGCCATTTATTAGTAAGTTAATAGAGGCTGCCATTTGTGATGCATTGTTACAGGGGCAGAGGTTATTGATGATTTACAGATGAATGTTATTCACAAATATATTTATATGCATCGTAACTGCAGGTTATAAAGGTTTTAGTAATCGTCGATCATCCGTCTTTTACTAGTATTCCTTCGTATTAGTGTATTATTTTTCTATGCTTTTACTGTCTCTTATTAGTGATATTTCTGTACAAAAACTTTTTCGTCTGTACATTTCCTCTTTATTTATATTTTATCTGTTATCATTATTAATTTAATATTTTTAGTCTATCATAGAATAAAGAATAACCAAGAAGTACTAGTACCTAGCGGGCATGTTTCGTGATCATAGGCCTAATTTCGGCCTATAATTTATATACAAAATTGTGAATACGAAATTCAAATATGATGGCGATGTACACTTTCAGGCAAGTGTAAGAGAGACAGACACGTGCTTAATGGTCTAAAATCTAAACCAAAAGGTATCAAGTCTAAACCAAAAGGTAACAAGTCAGCAGCACGTTTGTACGGAAGGCACTTCTAGTGTGATTTTCTCTATTCTTTGTTGTCTATTAAAATGGCAATCTCTTCCTCCGCTGGCAACAATTGGAACAGTGTCATTAATATCATTTCATAATGAACATCTCTATAATGATTATACCGTCATAATAACTCTTGGATTAACACAGGGTCAGTTAAATTAGAATTAACCACAAGTCGTCACTGCGGTTTATTGGTGGAGAACGACTTTACTGAGAAGTAATCATATCTGGCAAGAAGTTAGAAGATGACGACTGGTACGGTTAATTGAACTGCCTCCTACTGTTTCGGTTGTTTCCGACTGAAGTACCTACTTGTAGGTATATTTTACTCCTTCCCAATTTAAGTTTTTTTTCGGCATATTACTGTTTTACAGACACAAAATATAATCAATATATTATTATAAAATAAAGTGAATGAAAGTGTGCGTCCCGCTAAAACTCAGAAACAAGTCTCGGTACGATAAGGGTGTTATATGGTGTGGTAGCCCTCTATTCTCCATCCATGAAAAAGGTTCCCGTTTTTACCTGAAGGGTGTGCTTTTAAAGATATAAGGGCTGGAAGTTTCGCCCTATAGAAATTTCTACAACAGTCCAGAAGCATTTCACAACATTCCAGAACATCCCGGAACATTCTGGAATGTTGTGGAATGTTCGGGAATTGTCTGGAACGTTCAGGAAGATCCCGGAATATCCCAGATCGTTGTGGAAGATTCCAAAACACTCTCGAATGTTGTGGAATGTTCTGGAACATTGCGGACTATTTGAGGCCCTTTTTGTTGGGATGGGGCTACCCACTGTTAGGGCAAGTTAGTTATTTAGTTATAAAGCAAGACCCGTCGTGGGTTCGAACGTCAGTTCAATCTCATATCAACTAACTGAGCGAAGCCGGGTACCAAGTAGTAGAAAATAAACGGCAAGTTTTGGCATGACTATCGACATGTTCAGGATCATACTGTGCATGTAACTCTTGATCTCACCTAACCCAATGTAATAGTGTCACCAAGGCAGGACTTCTGCTAGAGGCTCGAAAGGCCCGGGCCTAGGGCCCCAACGTTGCTTTTTTTGACAAATATTTGAACATATTTCCTAGGTCCCCAGATTCGGAAGGGCCCCGGCTAGTTGCTAAGATTGTACAAATTGGAGACATAGTACTTAAGAGGCGGTTCTCCGAATTTATCGCGCCGAAACGCAAATTATAAAAAATTCCCTCGATAGAAAAAAATCACAAAGTATGCTCCAAAAATTATTATAAACACGTTTGTTTCGGTTATTTTTCAAGTTATATGCATGAAAAAATTCACAGCGTTTCTTTAAATAAAATAAAGACAATTATCGCGAGATTTTAGCTCTATTTTTAACGAGTCGTGTTTTATTAAAGATTTTCATGATTTTTGCATCAATTTTATCGCTGTAAATGTTAGCGCGCTCTTCTAACATTCGTAATTTCATATATCTCCATCTTCTTCTTTTTGGGGCCGGGAACTGAGCCTTAAGAAATATTTCAACTTTTCAAAAAATTGCCTAGGGCTTCCACTTCGGAGGGGACCCCGACTAGGTGCCAAAATTTAAAGAAACATCATTTTGATATTTTTATATTATAATATTTGATTTCAGTTTAATGTTGTTGGGATACTGACTTTCCGAAAAATAAAAATCAAAAGCATTTTTTGGTTTGCTCTTCGAACCACCGTACGCCTGCACACTTTTTCTTGTCTTTTTGAAAATGATAGCTAATTTTCCACTCCATTTGCTCTCGTCACTTACTTCAGTTGGAGATGTCATGGTTCCACACGTAATTATTATAATTCGATACACATTTAAAACAATAATTTTATAAATTAAATTTTCATTGGAATTTTCTAAATGTAAACGAATATTTTAATAAATAAATAAATAATTGTGCAATGCATAACAACCACTAGGGCCGCTATGTCCGGGCCGCGTATTCCCAATCCCTAACGTGTTTCAGTCGGTAGAGCGACTGAATCGCGTTAGGGATTGGGAATACGCTGCCTGGATCCAGCTAGTTTTAAATAAAATAATTATTGTACCTGGTTTATTGCTTGTCTGATATGATTTATATAGATTCATTGAACTTGAATAATTTTACGCATTACGCAGGAATACATTTCAAATCACTCGTGCACCGTCAACCGAAATTAGTATTCAAAGTAATAATCGTAAAGCCCGCATAAAGGTTTACAACAGCTGTTCATAAAATTTCACAAGTAAAATTTTCCATAATAATTTTCCGTAAATAAATACATGGCAACATTACAACATCAATTAGTTAATACCCTGCAGGTGGGAAAACCATCAACGACTTCGTTAAAAGCTTCACTGATAGACTTTGATAGTTCATAATATGTTTAAAACCGGTTTGCACGACGTATTAGAATAATTTGTCCATAACAAAAAAATAAGAAAGTAGATGCCGAAGGGTAGTTGAAGTAAGTAATTCATTTTGTATTTTTTTTTCAGGCAGGAGTTGTTAAATTTCTTCTGGAAACTGTTGGATCGACAGATGAACAACTGCAGGAGGCCTCTGCTGGCTGTCTGTGCAACATCAGGAGATTAGCTTTGGAAACTGACAAGTCCAAAATCAAAACATAGGAATAAAGTGTGGAAGGTTTGTCTATGATATGGTGTGGGGTGTGGGCAACTCACAAATTTGTAAATATACCAAAATATAAACTTCAACTTTCTCAAATGACGACTCCATGGTGATTAGTGTTTGCAATTCCGCAATCCCGCATCCCGTAATCCCGCGGGATTTCAGCAACATTTTTGCGGGATTACGAGATTTAAAAAAAAACTATATCACCAAAAACATTCTGTGATGACAGTCCCACCAGCTGTTTGAAAGCAGAGACGTCTTCCGCTGCAGGGCTTTTGTGCACGTATGGGTGACATGACTCTCCATCGTCTGTAGTCTATGTTTTTTGACGATCTAACTTTTTATCGAAGTTTTCTTAAAGTACTCACGACACGTTTTCAGTGTATTTAAAAAAAAAACTAGTACTAAATATAATTGACCTCAAATGCCTATGGAGAGTCCTGTTACTACCTAATGAAGGACAGTTGTTATTTTTTACCAAAATCTTTAAATACGTTTTTAATGATTTTTTACAGTATTACTAGTACCAAAGATGATTGATCTCAAATGACTGGAAAATTCTGCCAGTGTCAGTTATGTCTTTTTCTAAACATTATTTATGATCTTTTTTTAATCAAAGTTCTCTTAAAATACTCAATAACTTTTTTATAATATTACTAGTTCTAAAGATGATTGACACGAAAAGTCCCACACACTATATTACATTTTCAATGTATTTTTTTATAATATACTAGCTTTTACCCCCGGCTTCGCTCGAATATTTGTCGCCCCCCCCCCCCCCTCTCTCCAGCACTACCACTCCTCTCCCCCAATCAATCAACAAGCAAATACGCTCCGTTTCGCATTCATAATATTAGTATAGCTGTTGGCTTAGGTCAAAATGTAGATAAGTATCTACTTATTTTATATTTTTATCTACCTACACTAAATATTCACATTAGAATACTAATATTTGAATTTTCGCTATCAAAGAAATAATATTGACAGCCCACGTCAAACATTTACTTTCATACAAACACGTCATACAAACTTTCGCATTTATAATATTAGTACGACTAGTTGGTATCAAAAAAAATTGATAAAAAATAAAAATAAATTATAAATTGTTGGTATTATTTCAATTTAATACCCCTTAAAATAAAAATTCCGCGGCATTTTAATTATATCCCGCAATTTGATTGAATTTGATTGATTTGATAACCCTGATGGTGATAGCTAAAAATTTATAAATATCCTTAATTAAAATAGGTATTACTGAAAGACTGCCCGAAACTTGAAGGACGAAGAAATTTGATCCAATCAATTACACCAATCGGTAGTGTTCTTTACACGACATCCCAAAGTTTTCGGAAAAAATCTAAAACACGAAAAATGCTTTTCGAGTCAATTTCGTAATCAGAATAAATAACGAATATAATAATGATCGTGTCTTTAATTTTTTCACCATATTTACATTTTTTATTTCAGGTACACATTTCAACAAGCGAAGTTAGGTGAGATTAATATTATTTGTAGAACATATTTTACAAGCAACGATATTTACAAAGAAAAGCATAATAATTGAAAATTTAGTATTACCGCAAACGAGGAGCACTGTAAAAATTAATGTGAGTTATAAAAATATTGAATATTATTCTGCACATAAAACAGACATTAAACAATAAGCCAAATCATGATTGATTTTAGAAATTTCTTTAATCCCACGTAATTTAAGTCTAGCCATAACAGTATAATTTGTGGTTGCTAAATAAATCTCGTTTCAATGTTTTATTAGCACCAATCCTAGAAAGATGGCGTATTATTATTTGAATTAGCCGTAGCCACGAAGCGTATTGAAAAAAAAATCAACCCGAAAAAGAAAGATTTTTTACTATGATAAATTTATTTTCAGAAGTCTTTCAAAACTTCTTTTTTTTACGGAGGATTGAACTTTCCTACCCAGGAAATAGAACAGCCGAGCCAAATCCCGACTGGATAAGTCCGACACATATCTGAATTTCGTAGAAATACGTAGATATAATATCTCCGCGTGTGAGTGCGTGATTGCAATCAAACGTTCACAGAATGCATTGTAATCGATAACGAGTCTATCTGTCGAGTTTCAGTTCGATTGGATCTCGGAAAGTAGGTTAATTTCAACTTCCAAAGTTCCACTTCATTGAAACAAACAAAACCTAAATTCAAATAGATGTATTTAATAAATGTAATAATATTTTTAATAAACCGGTTTTGAGTTAATTTATTGATTTAGTTCAGCTTCAACGATTTGTTTTCGAGATAATTTAGTGATACTTTCATTGATGGCTTTGACTGATTACAAATAAATAATAATATAACTTTTATTTGCATAAGAAAACAACCGTCGTTTGCTAATTCGCAAGCAACTAAAATATTTGTGAAAATGTTTTAGAATTTCCAAAGTCCTTTGTGTACGGATATTCAGGTTTCGACTACATTCGTGTTATGTCAACAATGGAAGGAAGTATTGAAGTTGTTATTTTTGTGTAAAGAGTAGGTTTTTTTTTCGGTCAAAGTACAAAGTTGAAATTGAAGGTTTAAAAAATATAACAATGAAACGATCGTAGGCCCGTAGTTGAGAGTTCCGTTGTAAACTTTTATCGTAATCACTAATCACTATTTCTGTTCATTTTATTGTGATGTTACAACGGTCGGAGGAATACCTTATCTATGTACTTATTTATTTTAATACGAGACTGGCGTAAGGCAGTACGGCGGACAACGGGCGGGCAGAGTGGATTTTAATGTCATGCAAATCTACAGTTTTATTCCAAGATTGATGAACAGACTTCAACATCAAAACAAGAGGAAGGTCATTGTAAACGTTTTATTTTTAAAAACTAATCAATCAATTTGGGTGGCGGTTATAACCATTTATTATATAACCAACACCTCTGCCATAGGTCACATCAAGTGGTTCGCCACGTTTGGTGACTTAGCAGGCGTTCATGGGGTTAGGTTTGTTTGGGATTAGGTTTGTCGGAAAGGATGGATTCATTCGTCCTACTTCTGGACACACTGACCCCAAGATTCCTACCCACCCCTCATACCTTTTTCCTTCTCAGAACTTTCACTAGTTTCTCTCCCTAAAAAGACCCTCCACACAGCATCCCCAAAGATGATATAGGACCTGAGAAAAAAAAACGCCGGGAACTAAAGCTAGTAACTTATTACAAAAAAAAAATTTAAAACTTCAAATAGCCATCAATGTTTTTGTAGAAAGGTTTTCAAAGATCATGAAACAAAAATACTTCAGTTAGAAAAAATTGAGTTTTAGGTAAATTTTCGGAGTGACTGGACACAGTGGACACGTAAGGGAGCATACATTAATTACGTGAGCTCGAAAAGGGGGGGGGGGAGGGGTCCAGCAAAATCTTACGTTACTTGAAAAGAATATACAAAGTGGCCCAAATTTATCTCACCAAGAATGGGGGGAGGGGTCTAGATTGGAAGAGGAACTGCTCACGTAATTAATGTATGCCCCTAACCCCTAATACGAATTATTTTTAGAAAAAACAAAAAACCTATTGATTCACCTTCATACTATAAAAAACAACTATTTTCAATTGGAGCGATGGAAAGAGTGCATTCAAAATTTTAATAAAAAATGTCACAGAATACGGACAAAAATTATTGTAAATGCCTGTCAGCTGTCTTCCCATACGACTAACGCAAATTTTCATTTTATGTAATTGAAATTTTAAATGCATTATTTTCCAACGCCTCGAATGCAAATGGTTGTTTTTTTATAGTAATTAAGGTGAATCAAATGGTTTATTTAAAAAAAATATTCGTATTAAAAATATGCGTGTCCAGTCATCCCGAAAATTACCGAGTTTTACTTTTATAATGTCATTGAGTTTATTTAATAATAATTATTAGTGTATTTGCTAGGCCTTTAAAATCAATCATAGCATGATAAAAAAACATGACACCCTTGATTAAATTTCAATACTGTTTACGAAATTCGTAAAAAAGTACTTATTTAATTTGACTACCGTAAGAAATTAAGCATGACCGAAAACTTTTACCTTTTTTTTCAAATCAAAGAATTATTAAGAATGCCAGTGTAACTTTTACTTTCAGTAGCTAACTTTTTACGGTGTCAAGAATATAAAATTTGACAGCAATTTGTCAATAAAAAAGTAGATCTATTCGTAAAACAAGTGCCGTTCGCCGAAGAAAGAAACGCAAAACGCCTTTCACATTTTATACCATCCGCACGTTATTCTTCTTTCTTTTTCATACTAATGGGACCGTTTTCACCGTGTATCATTGACGTTACACTACACTGCGTGATGAGAATTCGTATTGGTTTTACTTTCGATTATATTCGGTGAAGTCTTTGCAGCATGGGTGCTGACTGCTGGTGCTAATGGTCCCATCCATTGTGCATAACTTTCCAAAGAATCCATCACTAATGAATAGAACGGTAAGTATCTAAGCATTTACAGGTATTCATTAAAAGGCATGTAAAAAAAGCATAGTCAAGTACGTTTACAATGACATCGATTGAGTCGGTAAATTGATGGTTATCATTTTTTTTAAATAACTATGAACGTCAATTTAATATATGTATAATTGAAGGAGAAGATAATACTAATAAATCTAAACGAAACATGAAACAGAACGATGTACGTCGTGATTACTTCAAGATTGATACACTTAAAACTAGAAGGTAATTGACTGATCTAATAATATGTTTACATAAAATTATTCACGGCCATCTTGATACTACATTATGTGTTAACAGTATTGAAATTAATATCCCCAATTCCCATTGTTTAAGACGCCATAACGTTTTTCATTTTACATTTAAAAATAATATCGCCTACTTTAGCGCTCTGACCCAGATGTGTCGACTGTATAACAAGATAGAGTGCGCTGATGTGGATATTTTCGTTGATAATTTGTACGGATTTAAAAAAAAAAGTTCTAGCGCTGTTAAAAAGTACTAACTAATTATGTTGTGTGAATTGTCTTTCTATGCATGCTCGCGAATTTCACATGTCTTTTACCACTCATTGTAATGTGTTACTTGAGTGACCTTGTATATAATTCTGTATTTTTATTTGTGATGTTTTTGTTTTTCTAATTGTATTTAATTGTATGTAATTGTAGATTTTTATAATTGTGTAGTAACTGAGTTTTATAACTGGATTGTTCTCATGTAAGTGTAAACATCTGTAAAACCCAGTATAAATAAATATCTTAGAACAAGACACATAAAAATAATAAATGTACCAAATTTAGCAAACCGTTTGTTCTATAGCGCCGTTTAGTGATAAAATCCACCACAAGGGAAAGGGAAAGAGGGAGACGTTAAAAACGGACCTATCACCGCTGACTTTGTGTTGAATTTTATCACAAAACTAGGAAATATTGTATAAAATAAACAAAATAATAATAATGACAGATAAGCTTCTATAAATAGAGTCCAGTAACACTGTATAAGTAGTGAAGAACTGTTTTATTTATAATAATAATGTTTTATTTCAGGATGTGGGGATGATAGTGCAATCCCATTAGTTATACACATTTATCTTAGAGTAAAATTTACACAACAGAATTTAAATAAAGAATCACGTACATGAATAGGAAAAAACATAAAAGATAATAAAAATAAAATAAATAATCAATTATAATGTAGGGCGTGGAATAAAGTGAACACGGTTTCCACAGAGGGACATCCATGGGACACCCATGTCAGAGACATCTATTTACTTTCCGGTATTCTTCCAATCACAATCCTTCCTAAACATGAAATCACAAGCACCATCCTACAAATTACTCAACAATCAACTCACACTAACATCAAGACGCTTTACAATCAAGACATCCACACTCATGATACTCGAAATATGTACAAGGAAGTCCAGCAAAATAGAAAAAAAATCAGAGTAATGCTTTAAAAGAATATTTTTAAGTACGTTTAAGGATGAAACTATGTAATTTTCTTGACTTTTCTTTTCCATTTATTTGTAATCATCCATTTGTATAACCTTGTTCCTTTTTTTCTTTATTGGTTTTCTATTGGAATTTGTTCTACTTAACCTGTCTTTTATTTTTCAGCTATACTGTATGAGAAACTTACATTTTTAATATCATAATACCTATGTAAAATTGTAACTATTATCTCCCACTTAAGTATTGTTAATCCCCCCGTCCTAAAATGAGTTCTGTAACTCATCGGGATTGCCCTAGCAAGAAATAATAACAATAAAATAAATGTTGGATACAGGATGAATGTGAAACAAGTTTTATAAGCGACCTCAACAATAATAAATAATAATAATATGAAATTTATTATTATTATATTCCTATAGCAGATCTCCCTCCAGTAAGCTATCATTGTTTATGTATAGCAGCGATGGTGAACCCACAGTCCAGCACGGGCGAGCACTTTTCGTCCGGCCTACTGAAAATCATTGCATTCAGAACGTGAAAATGGTTTTCTTTAACGGTGTACATTATATCGACACTAAAAAGAAAAATTGCTAAAGTGCCATGCAGTTGGAAAGGAAGAGTTGACAATTAAGCCATTTTCCCTTTCCAGCGTCGATATATTCATCTGTTGACGCATTTCTAAGGAAAACCATTCTATAGGGAAAATATATAATAAACCGTTTGCTTGTTATGGGTGAAATCATAATTTATTAAATCTGGGATAGCGTTTTGATTCACACATTTAAATTCGGTCTTGTGTTCCTAACATTCGAATTGCGGATTCGTCTACCGACGCAATTCAAGGAAAACCATTTTCGCGTTCCGAGTGCAGTATTAAATTTCAAGTTGCAGACTCATTTCGGAACATGATGTTTGGTCAGGCATTGTTCAATTTTGTTATTCGAAGAATTTTTGTCAGGTGTGATATAAAAAAAACGGTGTTTGGTAAAATGAGGTTATTCGTGGATTCCGACGACCCAATTTGGGAAGCGTGTATGGGCAGCACGGCCGTCCTGGGAAATATTTACGTTCGCAACGTTTGGTGATTTATCAGGGGTGCCCGGGCTCGTGGGGAGGGGTTTGTCTAGGTCTTGACGGCGAACGCTTTTGCCCACCTACTTGGGCAAACGCTTTCGCGAGAGTTACTGGCTGAGGGAGACTTAACTCCAGCAAGACTCTCTCAACCCATCGCCTTACACCGCAGTGGGAGGGATGGATTCATACGTCCTTCCCTCCTGGACACATTAACCCCCAGATTCCTACCCACCCCTAAAACATTTTTTCTTTCCAAAGCTTCTACTCCTTCCTTTCTCTAAAAGACCCTCCAGACAGCATCTTTAAAGATGACATAATCCCTGAGGGATTTCCCTCAGGGCCTTCTGTGTGGAGCTAGCGTAAAAAAAAATTATAACCAAACCCCACCCCATCTCTTTGGCCTTAAATCATCCTATGATCAGCAAAACATGTGACTCCTACTACAAACATTTTATTTCTGTCTTCGATGCCCGCTTTCTACCAGTATTCCCTACTCTATAATTTGTTTCTTTCAAATCTACTTTATATTTTTGTTTACTGCGCAATGTCCCGATAATTTTATACAAATTTCATGTTTCATACATATTCATTCACATTCTAAAACGTTAACATGTTTTACACTTATTCATCTAATAAGTAATCTATGTTTATATGTAATTTCGAAGCCTCGTATGTCCTTCATAATGTATCACTCCCGCGATTATGGTATATGTCAAAAGACACTCTTACTCCAGTGAAATGATCTCATCATCTATATCCGTTTATTACCAGAACTGTGGTGGTATTAGGACCAAAACTCAGGGACTATTAATTAATGTATTATCGAATAACTACGACGTTATAGTTCTAGTTGAAACGTGGCTTGTAGCAAGTGTAAATACGGCTGAATTCATAGATTCGCGATACACGGTGTTCCGACGAGATAGGGACCGTACACATACTGGTAAGATGGACGGAGGCGGTGTACTGGTAGCAGTACGCAAAGAGCTCGCAGCTTCCCGGCTCGATGACTTGGAAAACAGTCAAATCGAACAAATCTTCGTATCTATTCCGGTAAAGTCTTCCAATCTCATCATATGTGCAGTATACATACCTCCTGTCTCGCCACCAACGTTTTATGATATTTTCTCCAAAAACCTGGAATCTGTATTCTCATCTGAACCAAATAATATGTTTTGTGTACTGGGAGATATGAATCTACCTACTCTTACTTGGTCATTTTCCGAAGGCTGCAGTCAAGGTCTCGCCTCCTCAAACACGGCTGCATCGCAAACTTTACTTCAAACAATGTCATTGATGAACTTGTTCCAATATAATTGTATACCTAACCATAATGATAAATACTTAGACCTCATATTCTACAGTCACGAAACAAATGTAACACGTAGCAATGACCCTCTGCTTTCAGAGGACAGACACCACCCAGCCCTTGAATTTGATATATCCTCCGTAATTCAACCAAAAATCAAAAACAAAAAAGAACGTAGGCGCAATTTCAGGAAAGCCGATTATGCTCAGATTAATAATGACATTAATTGTATTGATTGGTTATCCGAAACCGCAAGTTTATCAGCCGAAGAAGCAGTTGATCGATTCTATTTAAAAATAAATAATATAATTGATAAGTTTATTCCAGTATTGGCACGACGAAATGACAAATTTCCCATATGGTTTACTCCCGAACTTATTAGGCTATCACGGAAAAAAGATAAAGTCTGGCTCAAATGGAAGACATATAAAGGTCTTTCTGACTATCGTGAATTTTCCTTCTTACGTGCTAGATACAAAAAATTGACCAGTGAATCCCGAAAGTTATTTTTTGACAACATCGAAAGTTCATTGCAAAATAATATCAAAAGTTTTTGGTCATACATATCTTCATTAAAATCATCTGATGGATACCCTGCTGCTATGTCCTTCGAAGGACGCAAATCTAACGATGCCCAGGAAATTTGTAATATGTTCTCTGAATTCTTCAAGTCAACATTCGAACCCTCCTCTATCAATGACACAATTAACATCGACCAACTTGAAGCAGTTCAGGACTCTGGACTTGCGCACATTCACACCGTTGAACTAACGGAAAAAGAAGTGCAATCGAGTTTAAAATCACTAGATATTAACAAGGGTGCGGGTCACGATGGAATACCGGCGTTTTTTCTTAGATCTACTGCATCGTCATTGTGTGTGCCGCTCACCATAATATTTAATAAATGCCTGAGTGACGGGGTTTTCCCTGATAGGTGGAAGTTGGCCTATATTATACCGGTCCACAAGGGTGACTCACGTCACAGAGTGGAAAACTATAGACCAATATCCATTCTCTCGGCGATCCCTAAACTTTTGGAAAGACTTGTCCATGATAATATATATCCCCAGCTTGCCGCCAAAATTACAGAGCAACAACACGGGTTTGTAAAAGGCAAATCTACCATGAGTAATTTACTCATTTATGCAAATTTTTTATTCAATAGCATGGATCGAGGCCACCAGGTAGATGCAATATATTGCGACTTCAAAAAAGCTTTTGACAAGGTTGACCATCTTATTCTTATTCAAAAAATTATATACAACGGAATTAGGGGTAACTTATTACGTTGGTTTGTCTCGTATTTAACAAAAAGACAGCAAGCTGTATCATTACGAGGACATACTTCTAAGTGGGAACCAGTTACTTCTGGCGTGCCACAGGGGTCAATCCTGGGTCCGCTATTATTTATACTTTTTATTAACACCGTTACTAAATGTTTCATGCATTGTTTATTTCTTTTGTACGCTGATGACATAAAAATATTTGCCATTGTGAGAAATTTAAACGATTGTCTGCTCATCCAAAGCGATTTAGTAAGGTTCGAAGCATTTTGCAATGAAAACAAAATTTACCTAAGTTACAACAAATGTAAACAAATAAGCTTTACTAAAAATCACAACGCTATCATACACAATTATTGTATTGGTAACTATTTACTCGAGCGCGTTTACTGTATAAGAGATCTAGGCGTACTTTTTGATTCCAAACTACATTTCGATGCGCACATTGAGAATATTGTGAATAAAGCTTACTGCATGCTAGGATTTGTCATCAGAAACAGCCGCGAATTTCGAAAACCTGAAACCTATCTTCTTCTTTACTACACGCTGGTCCGTTCTCAACTTGAATACTGCTCCTCCATATGGACTCCACTTTACGGTATCTATAAAGACAATATTGAAAGTATTCAAAAGAAATTTTTGCAATGCCTCAATTACAGAATGAGCGCACCTAAACGGGGGTACATAAATATGCTCTCAAATTATAACGTCTCTACTCTATCTAACCGGCGAACATACCTTGACCTCATGACTCTATATAAAATCTGCAACAACGTTATTGACTGTCCTGACCTACTGAAACTAATAAACTTCAAAATACCACCCAGAGTAACAAGGCTTAACGACTTATTCCACATTAGCCGGACGCGTACAAATGCTGGTGTCAGGGATCCAATCAGAAGAATGTGCGAATTGTTTAATCGAAATCAAAACCTCAAGGATTCCGACTTATTTTTCGACACACGCAGTACTTTTAGTACAAAATTGAAGGCTGTTTTCCTACAAAGTATAATAACTTAGACATTACTTGGCTTATAATTTTAACTAATTCTCTTTTTTTTTTTTTAATTTCTGTATAATATTATTTTTTATCAATATATATGTTTTTGAACTTACCATCAAAATTTTTCCAAAGATAATTTGTAAACTTTTATAGGGTTATTGCGCACTTTTTTCATCTCTCTATTTGTAAAATAATTTTCTCATATTTACATACTTCTTTTCCATATTTATAAGTAAAAATATTTGTATATTTTTTTTATTTTATCTGCTGTTAATGTTAATTCGTGAGAAATAGTTTGGGTGCAGGTGAGTTCTCTAGTTATTGTTTTGTATATTATTGTTAATTGACATCTGTATCTGTATTTTCTCCTAAATAAAAAAAAAAAAAAAAAAAAAAAAAAAAAAAAAAAAAAAAAAAAAGTCCGGCAAAACATTTAAAAATAGCCGCCGACGGCAAAAAGTTTCTCTATCCCTAATTTATAGTAAGTAGATACAAACACGATTCAAAGTTTACAATAACACATAACATTAACAATTAAAAAAACTGCTGAATATTAATGAAGTAAATAGAAATATAGCACGTTTAGGCAGGTGTTGGTTTTGTTTCCTTAGGTATAAGAAACATACATTTCCGGGGTTTTGGAAAGGTTAGGTTTGTTTATATGATCCCATCCTATGAGCATTTTATTATTACAGTGACGATCCACGATTACGGTACCGTGACGGCACAAAAAAGGCCATAAACATAAGTTCCTTATCACAATAATGCTGCAGCTCTTTTAAAAGATGAGATACACAATGTAGGTGGATCTGTTTCCTCCAAAGGAAAAAAGTAATCATTTTCTTGTATCTCTCTCCCACACGGCACCACGGCACCGTGAGGTCTCCGTGGACCCCTATAATAATACTACTACTAGCTGTGACGATCATTTTATAGTTACTTACAAGGATAATATTGAAGGATGAGTGAATTCCAAAAACTTGAAAGTTCAATGCGCTGACGGTTTTGCTTTTGTTCATAAACATATAGTGCCGCAGCTCTTTCTTACAAACTACACATCAATAGTCGAAAATGAGACAAATAACTATGTTTGCATCCCCCCAAAGGAAACATACAATCATTATCATACATCTCCCTCACATGCATAAAGAAAATGTAATGTCATTCCCATCGCCGTAATAAGATGTATATACATTATACATACGTATTTTGTGTGTCTCATTTTTTCTCATCATTATTTAATGTGTAAGAACGAGCTGCAGCTTTGTAGCGATAAGGAACGCATGTTTATTGCCTTTTTGCCGTCACGGTACCGTGAACAAGGGTAGTCAAGGTAATAATAAAAACGCCAATTGGCTGGAACCATTAAAAAGCTATGAGACACCCTGACTTATAAAATTAATAAATAATTCTACAAACTGTATTTCTTCAAACACAGCAAACTTATTTTGTGGCACCATTTGAATTCGAAACTAATAAACACTAACGACCTTAAGAATAAACGTGTTTTAAATTTTATGCAAACTGGTAAACAACCAATTATGTATGGTAAATGGTTGTTTATCAGTTGTGTAAAATTTTAAACACGATTAGTAAAGGGATGAGTTATATGTTTCATAAGCAATGCTTACTACATCAGGGTTTATGTACTTTTAAGTAACTTTTATATCTACTCGTATACCTAATTACTAATTACTTTTAAGTAAATCCAAAGTGAAGTAAGCATTACTTATGAAACATGTTGGTTTTTTAAACAAGTGGTTAAAACTAAATTTATTAATGATGAATCACACTGTGTTTGTTTACACGGGGACCAGGTTAATAAAATTTATTAGAAGTAAGATTAATCCCAACGATGAAAGAATTTACCAGACCATTAAAAGTGGAACACAAACCATTAAAAACAAACATGAATATGTATTTAATGATCCAAATTTTCTATCAAATATTACCATTTATAATTTCTTTTGTAATTGAAAACATAACAAGTTTAATGAAAACGGTCTTGGACTAATAAATATTACGAGTTAAGCTATGTTTGTCTCAAATTGTATTTAAATTTAATCTGTCTGTCTATTTACATAAAGAACAACTCGGGAAATCTACAGTTTTATTTCAAGACTGACAAAATTTTGCACACTCGTCGACCATCCAAAAACGAGTCACTCACTTTTGAAAAATCACCCCCATCCTCTTTTCTCATCCTCCTTTCCTCTTTTCCCATCCTAAGAGCAGAATTTTGATACTAAATAATAAGTCCCAACTATATACTAAAACGGAATGGTGTCCCAGATAACCGAAGCAAACTAGTTTTAGTTTCTTTATATTGTTCCTGTTCCTTGGGTTTTGACCCAAATAACCGGCAGTTCCGATAAACCGGTGTACTACTGTATCTACTGTATTATTATTTGTCTCTCTGAACCATTGATTCATCGAACAAAAAATAGAGGTAATTTAATAAATTCATGCTCCATACCATTTCGAATTCCAATTAACACGTAAAATAACACCTATTTACCAATATGCTAATATGTACCGAGCTTGTTAAAATATAAAAAAGCCTAGTTAAAATGAGATGGTGATTATTGTTATCATTGAAAATCAAAACAAATTATGGAGATTTTTACGGGAAGTAGAAGACATTAAAAATATGTTTGGTGAAAAATGTCCAGCTTTATATTATGAATAAGTACTTTCTTATTTTCCCCTTTAATTCAATGTTGACTGACTTTCACCCAGTATGTTACCGCGATATACACAAAGTAAAAGTAATCGTTGGAATAATTTTAGTTCATTCAACGAAATGTCTCATCATGCATTTTTCTCTACATCATAATATTATCATTTGTTCATTAGTTATTACTCATTATCATTAGTTTATAAACCAGCGGGTCACGTGTTGTCTGTGTGAGATTGGTAAAACAGCTGACATCGCGTGAAGGAGAATGGTGAGCAACCATAGATGTAGGTACAATTAACTGTATGCGACTAACTAGGTTTTCTTCACAGATGTGATATTAGAGAGCAACTGCACCACTTTATAAAGAGTCTGTAACCAAAATCATAAATCATAACACGAATGCGGAAAAAACCGAACAAGAAGTTAATATAAAAATGAGACAATGGAGAAAATGTTACAACATTCTGCTGGTATTTTAATAACATAAAAGATTGTGGGGTGATTTTTAATAATAAGAAATGACTCAATTTGCAATGTAATTCTGCGTGAAATAGGTAATTAAATGAATTGTCAACTGTCCAATTAAAAATTCGAAAATGCCACTTGTTGGAAGGTAATTTAATCAAAGTAATGTAAAAATGACAAATTATTGCACATTGGAATTTGGAGAAAAGGAATTTATTTGCAATTATTCGAAAAAGGCCACAGGAGGCCCTGAGCCAAACAAAATTCCCTCAGGGCCTTTATTATCCTTGGGGATGCTATGTGGAGGGTATTTTTAAGGAAAGAAAGGAGAAGAGGTTCCGGGAAGGAATAAAGTGTGAGGGATGTCCAGGAATGACGGATGCATGAATCCAATCCACTACGGTGCAAAGCGATGGGTCAAGAGAGTCCGGCAGGAGAGTTCAAAAGGTCTCCTTCAATTAGTCTTACAAACACGTCCGTCGCCAAGACATGACCAAATCTCACCCCATGAACCCGGGCACCCCTGCTAAGTCACCCCTGCTAAGTCAACGTAGCAGACCATTTGCGATGATCTATGGCAGAGGTGCTGGTTATCCAATACATGGTTCCCGGGGGGGGAGGTACAAATACCTGTCTTCCAAATTATGAAGAAGTTATTGCCAATTTTGCTTTACTAGACTCCGGGTTTTAAACTGTGTAATGAAGCGGTTCCTAAAAGGTATGGGGTTCCGATGGTTGTGGTGTGGGCGTGTTGCAGAAACCAGGCAGCCGACGTCAAATGCCGGTACTTATTGGTACCAACTCGCGGCTCAAGTAATCGGCGCAAGCACGCAATATGCACTAGCGAATTCAACACACATCTCTTACACTTCATTTTAAGATTATTAATAATAAAATGATGAAAAAATTACATTTTTCAAAATAATTGTAATATTTCTTTGAAGGTCAATCATTTAGGATTCCATAGGTGAAAAAAATTGCGAGGCGCTGCGCTGGTCTAGTGACTGTAGGTACTACTTCAAAGCATTTTTGAAATATCAAACTTCCATGACGATCCTAGTTTTAATAAAATTAATGAGAAAAAAACCCCTTTAATAATCCACCTAATTTGGTGATTTGAATTTTCAAGAATAATTATTAAGGAATAGATATTAAGGATCATTAACCAGCCAGCGGCCGAGAATTCATATTTCGTCGAAAGATGTTCTTAAGATCGTGCAGCGCGGTTCCAATGAGAAAGATTAATTATTCTCCGTACCAGCTTTTTAAAATAATAACTCAATATCGATTTTATTTCATTCAAAATTGGCTTTAATTTATACATTAAAAAATGCTGAAAGGCGTGATGATAAAACTATTAAAAATATGTTTTTTTGTAATTATTTTTTTATCATAAGTATCTAAAAGTACTAAATAGACAAACTAAAGTATTTTCGTCACAAAGTACGTGCGCGGATCCTTTTTAAATGATTTTATTTAAACTAAAATTAAAATTGTGAAACATAGCTTTCCCAAATAATGTATTGATTTATTTTACTGCATGATTAAGTACATTATTTGAAATGTGTGTTGTGTAATACAAAATTTTGTTTGAAAAATTAACAAATCTGCCAACGACCTACGGTAAAACCTTATTATACTAAAAAAACATATTTTCTCAAAATTGAAAATATTAGCTTTACTAGATAAAGGAACAATATAAATCAATATAAATTGATTTCGAAAGATTGATAAAGAGTCAATACGTCTAAAATTTAATTTAAAAATGACATGTTTCTGGTTTACTCTGGTTTTACGCTCTTAAACAGCATTTAAGTTCAGAAACACTGAATTTTTTCATAAATATAACTTGTAAAATAACTGAAACAAACGTGTTTATAATATTTTTTGGAGCATACTTTGCGATCTTTTCTATCGAGGGAATTTTATATAATTTACGTTTCGGCGCGGGGAATGTCTAGATATTATCTTCAAGAATAACATATATTTTTTACGAGCTTTAAAACTTAACTTGTTTAAGGGAGATATGAAAGAAATCGGTAGAAATTCGGGTAGCGGCGGCTTAACCATTCCCTAAAAACACCTCTGAAAACATCCTAGCAAATTGACAACACTGATTAAATGCAATGCTCCGCACACGAAAATGCATTTTGTAATACGAGAAGTTCATTGTTTTGCGAGAGTCATTAAAAATATTACAACACAATTATTATTATAATAATACTAAGTAATTATAATTGTTTTCTGATGAGATAAATGTAATGACTGTATTCAATCCCTTTGTCACGAATGAGTACGTAGGTACCTGAAACAAGACGTATTATTAGAGATACTTGTTGACAATGCGTATCACAGTGGGCACCCTCTAATCAAAATTTCCATGCTTTGTCAGCCACGGCTTGCGAAATCTTGTCGTTTTTCCGACAGTGCGTAATTTCCAAAAATATGTATTTTCCACTTGACCTAAACATTCGTTCTTTGTGTTACCGCGAAGCTGTATGACCGGTTATAGTCCCAAAACGTAAACATTTAACATTGAACGTAATGTATTTTATTAACATTCGAAAAATAGCAAGTTTTTTTGAACGCGGAAGATTTTACCCTTCATCTCATTGACCTTACAACAATGACGCTATGTGTTTCATCTTAGATAAGAAAAATTACCATACAAACGATAATTTGTGGTAAATTGTGTATTTCCATGCATTTATGTTTTTGTAGAATTTCTATTGGTTTGTCATCGTAATACTGAATCATTGATTTGTTGATAGAATTGTTTATTTTTCTATAGTGCCAAACACATAAGTTTGCGGTGCCGTAAACATGAACTAACGCTATATCTTCATTTTAATCTGGCAACCACACCTAATCTCGTTAAGTCATAGACGGCAGAGCCCTCACTTTTCGCCAACTTATGAATACAACTTCCAGGGGGATCTCGAGGTAGGTAGGTAAATCACAGATCACTGATAATTTATTTTTACTTTGTGGATTCATATTATTATCTTGAGTATTTAGGATTGTTCTTTGTTTTTACACAATGGATACAGACTTTATCTAGCGTGCGAGATAATGAGATAGCCTAATCGGTCTTCTCTTCGTGCGGTGCTCCGTATTCTCCCCACTCTTGTCTATGTTAGTATTCTGAAAGTTTAACTTGTACCGTGTGTGAACTGCACACTCTCATTTGTTTTGTTTATTTAAATTAGCGGGCTGCACGAAAGTTTCAGTTGAAACCACTGACTTACACCTATGTTATCATGGAAAGGTAAAAAAAACATAAGATTCCAATGAGTAATTAAAAAAATTTAAAAAAACTGAGTGAATTTCACACGCGGTAGAAGTGAAACCTTCACCCACACAATCTCAACCAATAGGAACTTTGAAAGTGGGCTCATAATCAAAGCGGCCAATGCGCGCAGCTTAACATAGCGCGACGCTTCTTAGGTAGATAGGTGAGGTTTCATTTTATCTCATTCTCTCGCAGGCTAAATCCTATAGATAAATGTGTTTGTCTCTTTTTAGTGTCGCTTTTCGGTTCATCGAATTTCAAATCACAACGGTGCTAAAGAAGTTTTCACTTCAATAATAATTTACGCTCCGACAGCAGCATATAGTATTTTTATCTGATGTGAGAAAATTTTTAAGATTCTAATTAAAAACAAAAAAAAACTTTTTTTTTTTGGAAACTGACTTTCTCGATTTTTAAAATCGACATCATTTTCATCGGATACTTCTCATTTCTGGTTGCTATAAAAAATTGTACAACGATTTTTTGTCCGTTGGGAAAATTACAAAAAGGTTTAACGACAAATACTTTGAAACCATCCGCCAAAAATAACATGTTCTTTAAAATTCGGAAATTTGGGAAAAATGTCTTATCTTGGGAACAGCGTATCAAATATTTTTTAAGTTGCCGGTATCTTTGCTACCCACTTCAGCACAATTTTTATTACCCTGTTTTGAATTTTCGCAAAAAAACCAACCCCCCATGCACAATACGCACAAGCACAGCTTTTAGGAGGGGGGGGGGGGGTACAATTTCAAATTAATTATATTCCTTGAAAAAATAGATTTCAATAAAAAAATACCAAACTTTTTCTTTTTATATGGCTTTTATCGTCAAATATATATAAGAAAATTGATTCATGTATTCTTTGTATTACGAAACATAATCAAACAACAAGACTTAAGAAAAATATATTTCGGATTATGCAACCCCATCTTAACGTATGGTTGTATTGGTTGGGGAGCGTCAGGTAGAACAATTTTAGATCCATTAGTGAAGGCCCAGAAATCCATAATTAGAGTCATTATGCGTAAACCCTATAGGTTTTCTAGCGATCAGCTCTACAAAAAATTTTATGTACTTGATGTTCGTCAAAACTATATAAAAAAGGTTATTATCCACGTACATAAAAATGTAGAAAATCTTAAGCAAATTGACCATAAATATATAACAAGAAGTCACACCAGAAAGGATCTCGTGGTCCCAGGGAGCAATTCGGCAAAGTTTCAAAAGACATATACATATCTGGGACCGAAATTGTATAATAAAATCCCACCAGAATTAAATATTAAAACATGTAAAATGGCATGCATCGGTACAATAATAACTAAATGGTTGATAGACTTAGGTAGGATTGAGTCTGAAAAATTATTAAATAATGTCATTTAAAACTTAAAATTACACATGGCTAACTATTAATGGCACAATCAGTAAAAACTTAGTATAGTATATTTAAACTTAGTATATGTATATTTAATCTACAAAAAAAAAAAAAAAAACAATATTTTGTTTTTTCTTTTTTTTACAGAAGACATTTTTGGCATTTTTCACCAGCATTTGGTTCCTTAGAACAGGCAATCTGCCTAGCTAGGAACTAATAACGTACAAGACATAATAACACTTGTACACATTTTAATATCTACAGTTATTTGAAATGTTATTATTATTATGTAATTTTGCTGTATAAATGTAACTAATGTAATAAAAAAAAAAAAAAAAAAAAAAATGTAAAAAAAATACCGTCGAATTGATAACCTCCTCCTTTTCGAAGTCGTTTAACCATACAATAAATTACACATTTATTACGATTACAACAAAAAATATCAGTGTACATACTATAGGTACATATTATTTATTTTATATCCATCAACAACAAATTATGATGGATATTGAAGTATCTACTACCTACTTCTGTGATGAACTGACTAGAGAACAAAATAATCAAATAATCAACGCAAAACGGGAATGCTATGAATAAGTGAATATTGTTCACAGAGGATCAGGTATGTTGTATGCGTTCTGCCTCTGACATCATCATGGTAATGATGTAGCTTTCGGAGTGTTTATATTTATAACTGTCAGAATGTCACAAACCTTCATCAGGGCAAATCTCTGATCGTCGTCCAAGTTGAGGCTGGTTGCTAGGACTGGTGGCATTTTGCACAGGTATCTGAAGAACTCTCACAACACAAAGGCAAGACAGTCGCGAGATAATAATACTTGATTGGATATAAAATACGATACACCAAACTGTTTGCGTTGTAAACAAACAATATTTCGAACCAGACAGACAAGACAGGAGACACAACCACTCACGGCGCGCACTCGGCAATGCTCGGCAATAAATAATAAATATAAATATACTAATCCCTAGATCGATATCTTCGGGCTTTCTCCATACTAGTGATGTGGTCGTCCAACTTAACTGTCAAAATGACTTGCGTGGCGCGAATTGACTAAAAGATAGAGGAAGTTTATTTGTCTACCATAGACAATATAATCGCTCTATCCTACTTCATGGATTCATTAGCCCAATAAATTATATAAAAAATAAAAATGCTCTAAAGCAGCAAAATTTGAAATTCTGCTTGCATTAGAAAAATGAAAACTCGGGGTACATGTTTAAATATTATTTTTATTTTCACAAATACAATGGATAAATGGATAAGTGTTCCAAAAACACAAAATGCTTTATACAAAAATATGAAATACCTTCCGTGGATATATTTCAGCCATCTCACAGCAAAAACTGCAACATGTCTTCTGAAATAAATATGTCACATTAAACAAAGTTTGGGAACGGAACATAGAATACTTGTGATGAACAAAGTTTATATGCGACGGGCCACTTTAAGAGTCAGAATAGTATGTGTTAGTCGGTTTACATGAGTTCGGTGAGTCCAAATAAGTGAGAGGCTTATGGCGGAGAGCAAGTTGTTAATAATCGTCTGCAACAGGGCCTTTCTTTCTTTATGGTGGAGGAATGAGAGGTTAAACTAAAGCTCTACGAGCATTATTTGACCCTATGTATGTGCAAGTAATCATAGCAAATATAGAAATAAACAGTCACCTTTCTTTGGAATCATGCGACATGTCTTCAGCTGGGACGTTGAACTCTCCTCTGGTGTTCTTGTTATATCTGAAAATTGAAAACAGTTTTTACAATATTTGTATCTCAAATATTACTTAAGATTTAACATGACAACTGATAAACTTATTTTCACTAAACAACATTTTGTATTGAATGCTACCATTTAAATACCCCACATACATTTAAAGTAAAATTGAACAAGGCAAGGAGTGTATGCCAAGACTGCGTTGTTTGGCGGTCCTTCCTCTCTGCCTATCCTGCGGGGAAACAGTGTAATGGTTTGTTTTAAAGCATTATCAATTTTACCTTGTACGAGGTCTTGTATGAAGTCTTGTATAAGATGGGCATTTTTAACGTTGACGTTTCAAGCCTCCGCCTATCTTCTGGGGTGAGAGACGATCATCGGATGAGTCTTTCTCCTTCTGTACAGAAGGTTTTCGGGACTTCAAGCGGCATGCCAGGTGAGAGACGACATCATCGCATCCCCAGCCATAATGTATGATCTCACAATCATGGTCACAAATCTGACGTTAACAATGTTCCTAAAGTATAGGCTTCGATACGTTAACAACGTTTGATGAGGTGGTAGAACATTTTCTGAAACGAAATATGGAAAAACATTAACCACTAGTACCCATAAGCTTGCCTTCACGATAAATTACGTATTTCGTTCAAACATCATTCCATATCTATATTTTAACCTCAAATATTGATTTACAGATAAATTAAGGTGAATGATAATGTTTTATGTAATTTAATTAATAAGAGATAACTTTGTATAAACCACTTTTTTAATAAACAATATCGACATGTTTCAATAACAATGTTATCTTCTTCAGAATATGTTAATATAAAGAAAAATAAAAGACAAACAAGTATAGACAAATTAGAATAAACGGTAAATATTCGGAACAAACGTCAACGGTTAATACGCACTTTTTTTTATAAAACCTTTAGATTCTTCTTAATTACCATAAAAGACAACTATTTGCATTGGGGGAGGTTGAAAATGATACATTTTTAATTTTAGTTACGTAAATTGAAAATTTGCTTTCGTATTTAGACACAACGCTTCACCATATGCAATTTGTAATGATTATTGTCATTTTATTATGTTGGTATTACTGATACTATATGGAAGGCTACATCATACCGCAACTGACTTCATGGCAATATATTCAAAGGCGCGTAACCGAAAAAACCTATACGCTAGATTTGTGTAACATGGTTTGTGATTCAAAAGAAAGTGCCCCTTTATAACGCCTACTCACGTCAAGGCAAGAAAAACATCCCAGTTTTCAAGTAGTTTAGCGGCTACGCTAGGTTTGTGTAACATGGAATGTAAAATATCAGTAATACCAACATATTAAGATGAAGCTATACGTGAAATCACTATTTAGATTAATCTTTACAACGAATCGGTTTACAGTAAGAATATAAAAAAATATGCTACGGATAAATTGAAGCTTTAACTACCTTTTCTACGTAACAGAATAACAATAAAATTATTATTTACGTAACAAAAAAAATAAGCGTAAACCACTAAAAAAAAAGTTTTTTCATGACTTCACTATGAAGTAATGTAAGTAACAATTTTTTAAAAATACCCCTTTATGGCTAAGACTATTTTTGACGTTTTCTACGTTCTAACTTTTTTTCGTTCTTATAAAATTATGCACAAAAAAAATAAAAACCGCTTTGGCGCTTACGTCAAATTTTTAGAACCGTACTAATTCATACGATCTGCGGCCAACGCTTGTATTCCACCATAATGCCGCGAGCCGTGGCCAGAAACGGACGTGGGATCTGTGCCCGTGTTTTCGAAGTTTTTTACTTGCAATATACGTAGCGGATTCGTTGTTACAGCGAGCATTTTTGGTTCTCAAACAGCGTGAGCTCAAAATGAGTCAGCATCAACTATTCCTGATTTCAACTATTTTGATGTTCAGAATGTTATATCATTTGAGAAATTTTAGGTTGACGAATATAATGCTTAAATTCATTATCGGTAGGATTAATATTTTAAAATAATATTTTTTAAATATATGTAGCTGTGAGCTGTTCCTTGAAAATGTCTAATACTGACAAACCCCATTTGCTTGCCGGGGTTTGAACCCGCGATATATATTATATTTGTTTTAATTATGCTCTTTTAGGATAAATTCAGAATAGGTAGATACAAATTATTTATTTTCACCGTTTTTTTAAGTGTGTGTATCCATAAATTGATGTATCTAATGTACAATATTTTTAAACCAAGCTGTGAGTTGTTCCGTCATCATTTCTAATACTGAGATTGGTTTGTTGATTTATTTGCAAAAATTTTAGTTGTAAATGAATTTTACAAAAATTTTATATACGGAAATTTGATAAAAGTATATGTAAATTTGATAAAAGTATATATTCCTAGTTCTGTAAAAGTATGTATTAGTTACATTTTGTTAATATATATATACATATTATATTTCACTTAATCAAGTTTCTTTTTATTAATATATGAAGCTGGGAGCTGTTCCTTGATAATGTCTAATACTAAGATTTGTTTGCCGGGGTTTGAACCCGCGATATATATTGTATTTGTTTTAATTATGCTATTTTAGGATAAATTCAGCATAGGTAGATGCAAGTTATTTGTTTTCACCGTTTTTTTTAAGTGTGTGTATCCATAAATTGATGTATCTAATGTACAATATTTTTAAACCTAGTGAGTTGTTCCGTCATAATTTCTAATACTGAAATTGGTTTGTTGATTTGCTTCCAAAAGTTTTATTTGTAAATTAATTTTACAAAAATTTTAAATGCGGAAATTTGAAGTGTATGTAAATTTGATAAAAGTACATATACCTAATTTTGTAAAAGTATACATTTGTATATATTTATTACATTTCACTTAATCAAGTTTCTTTTTATTAATACATGTAGCTGGGAACTGTTCCTTGATAATGTCTAATACTAAGACCCGCAATCTCCGGATCGCTAGCTGGCAGCCTTTCCCCTCTACCATGGAGACCGTCGAAATTTTACTTTTTATTTTAAAATATTATATTGCATTCGTTTTAATTATGCTCTTTTAGGATAAATTCAGCATATGTAGATGCAAGTTATTTATTTTCACCGTTTTTTTTAAGTGTATGTTTCAATAAACTGATGTATCTAATGTAGAATATTTTTAAACCTAGCTGTGAGTTGTTCCGTCATCATTTCCAATACTGAGATTGGTGTATTGATTTGTTTCCAAAAAAATTATTTTCGTAAATGAATTTTACAAAAATTTTAGATGTGGAAATTTGAGTATATGTAATTTGGGTATTTTGAAAGTGTATGTAAATTTGATAAAAGTACATACCTATACCTAGTTTTATAAAAGTACGTATTAGTTACATTTTGTTAACATATATACATATTATATTTAACTTGAATCAAGTTTCTTTTTATTAATATTTATATGTATTTAAAATAATATGTATTAATAATTCACTTTCATAAAATTTTTTAGATTGTAAATAAATAAAATCAATTCAAATTTTATAAACATTTACTTTTATTAGCATTCCCCATAGTTTGAGGATTCTCGATAATATCGACAACGCTCACGTCGCGGCCGCTGCTGGTAAAATAGAATTGACGGTATTCATCCACCGGGTAACAAGGTACGGTAATGTATAGAAACATCGGCGAACGGAGATCTCGCTGGGCGCTTCTTACGTATTGCAAGCACCACGTCATAGCAACAGTATTTATTTCAAATTACTTGCCTCGTGCAAATCAGACCAAAATATGACGGTTCACGGCGCTCGGTTTTAGATTTAATAAAACACAAGAATCGAAATATTTCTGGCGTTTATATTCCTCTTAAAATAACAATAATATTGCAAACAGAGTGATTTGACAGTGTTAAAGCAAATTTTCAATTTACGTAACTAAAATTAAAAATGTATCATTTTCAACCTCCCCCAATGCAAATAGTTGTCTTTTATGGTAATTAAGAAGAATCTAAAAGTTTTTTCAAAAAAAGTGCGTATTAATCGTTGACGTTTGTTCCGAAGAATTACCGAATAAACTATAACATAGATGAAATATTAAAAAGTAGAGGTGATTAATTGCTTAAAAATCTAAAAATAGTTATACAAAATTAAATATAAAAATTATTTAAAGAAAAATAAAATTGCATTTAGATAATAAAAAACTTTTAAGAACAAATAATTAAAATAATTAGTCTAAATCAAAAAAATACATAATTATTGTAAGTATTATAAGAAAATAAATTAATTGTTCCGTAAGCCGCCGCACTTTTATTAGGCACAGATTTTGAAAAGTACACTACTTTTAAACGTAGTTACCATAAAAAATATCGGTTTCAGTTGGAACCGGTGGAAAAATATGCAATTAAATTTATATTTCATAAAAAAAAAATTGTACGTAATTTCTCGTTACGGCTGACATTTCTTATTACATTATTTTGCATACTGACCGATTTCCAGGGTACCAATCGATAAATATTAAAAAAGATTGCCATATCGCAAAAAATCACACATATTCGAGGAAGGTACTAAAGGTTGCACCATACAAATTTTCATGTTCTGAATAAATACATAATTGGAGTATATTCTTTTGAATCACAAACAATGTTACACAAACCTAGCGTAGCCGCTAAACTACTTGAAAACTGGGATGTTTTTTTTTGCCTTGACGCGAGCAGGCGTTATAAAGGGGCACTTTCTTTTGTATCACAAACCATGTTACACAAACCTAGCGTGGCCGCTAAACTACTAGAAAACTGGGATGTTTTTCTTGAGGTAATAATTTTTTGGGTATGGCAACCTTTATTAATATTTAAAAATTGGTACCCCTTCAAAATGGATAGAATCACCGCCATCTTTATTTCCAAGCCGTGCTGTAGACTTGGCGGGAAATCAAATAAAATGTTGGTGAATTTAATTTATTACAGTGAAGGCATGTATATATCTTGTTTATAAATACTTACCTTTTTCACCTACACAAATCGTTTTGATTCATATTAATGAATATATATAGGTACTTACCTAAATCTCATGTGTAAAAAGTAAAATAATTATTGTGGGAAGTAGATATTTTAGAATTTCATGGATAAATAGTAAAAGAATTATTTGTAGAAGTATGTATTAAATATAAAATATAAATAAATGATTATTTACAGTATTTTGACTTCTGTCTTCATAACTAATATATTCATCTATATTAATATTATGATATCGTACCAACAAATTTTCTAGTTGTGACCATAAACTCAACTCAATATCATAGTTTTATGGAATAGCCACTTAAATTCACTATGAGAAAGTTCATTTGTTCCGACAAACACTTTGATATTCAGATGATAGTCAACTACAACCTGAGAACTTAAATACAAATGTTTATCTACATTGTCAAAGTTTGTGACGTAAAAATATGTACTGTCATTTATAGTTTTTACATTCCACTCACTGAGTTTAATTTTAATTTGCATATTTCTGACAAAATCACTGTAATCCACTATCGTGTCACTTTGAATGAAAAGTTCAACTTGTTCCTCGTGTCGGTATTTTATTTTTAATTTCCGATTTTCGGGATTCATTCTCTCCGTTGCCTTTTTCTTTGTTAAATAACTTGGCAAACCCTTAAAAATACTTGGTGTAGCTCCGATAATCATTGTTGGTTTTTTAGGGTGAGTTATAATATCCTTTTTATCAAAATGATTGATGCAAACGGCAGCGAAAGTACCTGGAATCCAATTTTTGCGAGGAATAGCCCTGATCCATGACTGTCTGCGTTCTTCCTCCGCTGGAAATTTGAAGATGATAACAGCACCTTCCTTCTTCAGAGAACTGGCGTAATTCGCTTTGCATCCCGGAACACAGCACTTATGAGGCATCTGAAAATAATATCCACTGATAAATATATTACGTATTTTCAAAACCAATAAAATTTCACTTGGAAAACAAATCAACAATCGAGTCGAAAGGAAGTGTCATTTTTAAGTTCCAACTAAAAACGTCACGGCTTATGGATTAATTATCTTATTATTCTCTCAGAAAGCTCTACACATGTTATAAAATAGTACTATTATGTAGATTATATTATATTATCTAGTAAATTATAGAATTTCTAATGATAATCGGTACAGCTCCAAAGCTAAGCATCATCCGCCATTATGAAAAATGGTTGAAAGCATTATTACTGCGTTAAAATCGTAAATATATTAAAAATGTCTTACCTTAACGATCGTATATTACCACCAACGTATTGTTTTACAAAATTTAAGCATTAATATTACAGAAATGTGATGAAAACTTTAAATATCTGCTTCAATCAGTAGCACACACTCTTCTGACGCCTACACAATCCATACTGGAGCGTAGAAAAAAGTTACTATGAAGTCCCAAAAATAGGACTCTTTAAATGTCAGTTGGTTTTCTACAGCATGGCTTGGAAATAAAGATGGCGGTGATAGAATACATCATGAAATGTCATTCGTAAAGGAAAAAATTACGTACAAAAAAGTTTTTGTGAAATATAAATTTAAATGCATATTTTTCCGCCTTTTTCGACTGAAACCGATGGTTCTTGTGGTAATTAAGTTTATGGGTAGTTTATTTCTTTAAATGTATGCCTATTAAAAGTGAAGCGGCTTGCGGCCGTTAGGTAAAGTTTTACCGAAAATAAATTTAAAAGATGGCTATTTTTAAAAAATGTTTGGTTATTTATAATATTTAAATTACTATTAATGCTTTTTCTGATTTCTAAAATGTCTAAACTATCCAATTGTATGCCCGTAGTGTTAGTGCGTAAAATTTTAAGACCTGTATTAATATCAAAAGAATGACTTGTTTCCAAAATATGGTTGGCAAATTCAGAATAATTATTATTATTTAAACATCTTATATGTTCCTTAACTCTAATGCTAAAATTTCTAGAAGTTTTTCCAATATAAAAATTAATGTAATTAATTACCTGATTTTATGTAATTAATTACCTGATTTCTTGATCAACATTAAACACTTTTTTCACCTCTAGAATTCATGTAAGCATTTTTTGAATAAAATATGTACATCGATTCATCGGAAAATTATCAAAACAACGTTCAACGGCGTCTGCAAAAACATGGCGGATGGCAAATCCATAGATGCGAATCTATTTCCTGCAGATAGTGCGGTGTGCGGTTTCCTGCATTTGGTACCATAAAGCCCCGTTTATAATAGGAATAAGCCGTAAGAATAGGCCGGTGCCGTAATCTGTAAGCCGTAATATTTTAGAATGTTGTTTATAATTGGAATAGGAATAGAATAGAATATACGCCCATAGAAGTGATTATGCCGCTGTCACTTGTCTACGTCAACTGTCAACCGATAATATATTATACTTTGTTTTATATAAATAAATATTGAAACGATGGATTTATCGGACATTGTTGCACGTGGAATGTTTTTGTTTATTTTGGGGCTAGCATATACTGCATATGGAGACGTAAAGTTGACGAAAAAAACACAAATAAATAACGTTTTATACGACAATTCTGTCTTTATAATATTTTTCTTTCTTATAAAAGACGAAATTGTTCGACCCAAGAAATCAATTCCGCGTCATTTATATTCATTTTTATATTTGATCATTTTCGTCTTCAGCAAATATATATAAAATAAAATTATTGTTTAACTAAACTGAATATTGAATCCAAAGCCATAGAGTATCGATCGAAAATACATAAATCTCAGCATATATCTAAGCTTTCTGCAAGCCGTAACCGTAAAAGTTAAAGTTGAACCATCTTTTCGGTTATGGAAAAAGTTAACGGCTTATTGCCATCTATTATAAACGGATACATAGGTTTCCTATCTTCCAACTTCTACGGCTAAAGCCCCGTTTATAATAGGGATAAGCCGTAAGAATAGGCCGGTGCCGTAATCTGTAAGCCGTAATATTTTAGAACGTCGTTTATAATTGGAATAGGAATAGAAAAGAATACGCCCATAGAAGTGACTATGCCGCTGTCACTTGTTTACGTCAACTGTCAACCGATAATATATTATACTTTGTTTTATATAAATAAATATTGAAATGATGGATTTGTCGGACATTGTTGCATGTGGAATGTTTTTGTTTATTTTGGGGCTAGCATATACTGCATATGGAGACGTACAGTTGACGAAAAAAACACAAATAAATAACGTTTTCTACGACAATTCGGTCTTTATACTTTTTTTCTTTCTTGTTATATAAAAGACGAAATTGTTCGACCCAAGAAATCAATTCCGCGTCATTTATATTCATTTTTATATTTATATTAGATCATTTTCGTCTTCAGCAAATATATATAAAATAAAATTATTGTTCAACTAAACTGAATATTGAATCCAAAGCCATAGAGGATCGATCGAAAATACATCAATCTCAGCATATATCTAAGCTTTCTGCAAGCCGTAACCGTAAAAGTTAAAGTTGAACCATCTTTTCGGTTATGGAAAAAGTTAACGGCTTATTGCCATCTATTATAAACGGATACACAGGTTTCCTATCTTCCAACTTCTACGGCTTACGGCTTACGGCCTACGGCTTACGGCTTATTCCTATTATAAACGGGCCTTTACGGCTTACGGCCTACGGCTTACGGCTTATTCCTATTATAAACGGGCCTTTAATAATACATACATTTGGTACCTTTTTTTAGTGACGTAGGTGTATGAGCATCTCTTTCTGACACACGTATAGAGAGCGAGAGATGGCGAAAATCAAAATTACAGACCTATCTAGAATTCAGCTTTGTCTGTGGTGTGTGGCACTTTCACTAGAGTTAGAGTTATTTATGGTCACAGGACACATATTTTGACAGAGACATACGCCCCTGCTCTCGGCGAAAGTGGCGAAACGCGAAACCGGCGAAACTATAATTTATAATAAATTTCAATCATTTTGAATAAATTGACAACAAACCTTGCGAGTTGCGAGCTCGCGGCGGGAAGCGGGAACCACAAATCAATCAGCGGGAACGTTGCACTTTTGAACCTGCGCGAATAAACATAGATTTTTTTGCAATATTGCAACATTATTTTGCACCGTTTTCGCCTGCGGTAAAATAGGAAATAGGGGCGTGCTCTTTTGCAATTTGCATTCTCATTTAGTCATTATTTTTGTGCAATTTGCGTCAATTCTATTAATTATTTAACCTTGCACGTACTACATTATTTTTCGATTATTAATTATTAAAATGATGACGGAAATATAAGGACTTCCGGGATAGATATTATAATGATCAAATGATGGATAGTCGAGCTTGCAACCGTGAACAACAGGGAATAAAATACCATTATTTATGTCTTACTCCGCTTCACGGTTAATAGGGAATATTTTTATTCAAACACTTAGATTTAGCTTTATTATCACAAAAAGTAATTATTTAGGTATGTCGCGGGAGACAAAAAAAACATGCAAAAAATATGCATTTAACATTTTAATTTCGTTTAAATTAATTCACTTACGCGGTTGCCATTTTATTTTCTCAATCATAATTACATAAACCCGCTAGACATCCCCTGCCTTGCCGAACAAACCATTAAAAACCTGGGATGTTTTTTAAAATTATGATGACATGCAGCTTTCGTAGTATAACCGTATTCCGTATTATCCGTGCATCAAACTTCAACAACACGAACTTTCCGTATTATCCGTGAGGTGGACCAAATGCATATTTACCGAAATACCTACCTCCAAAGTATAAAAACAAAAATCCTGTAAAATGTGTAAAATAACGATTAAACCAAAGATAGAATCAGTGGAATGTATCTGTGAAATCTTAAAGCAAATAAAGGTATTTAAACAGTATAAAAAACTGATACAATGTAATACAAACAACCATTGAGCTGTCACATAAATATACCAATCCCAGCTGTCACCTGAGAATGAACAACCAAATACCTACGTATACCCAGATATACATACCATAAAAAATAAAGGGCAACAATGAATCCCTATACATATAAATATGGTGTCACAGTAATCTCATTAATGAAATGATCTGCATGCGGAGACAAAAAAATTTAAAACACAAAAATCACTAAAGATAAACCGTTGAAAAAATAAATACATTATTATTTTTCATTTTAAAAGCGCACATTGGTACAATATATACGAAACAAACCTCGGATTCCAGTGCCCGGTTCGTGGTCTGGTGGTTGGCGTCGTCCATTCGTATATCGATATAAACAAAATACGTTCAATCCGCGATCGAACCATTTTTTTTTCTTCTCATATATATGTATATATTTTTTTTTATTTCGTTTATTTTTCCCAATTTTTACATTATTGTGCTTATAACAAAAATCACTAAAGATAAACCGTTGAAAAAATAAATATTTATCATTTTAAAAAGCGCACATTGGTACAATATATACGAAACAAATCTCAGCTTCTAGTACCCGGTTCGTGGTCTGGTGGTTGGCGTCGTCCATTCGTAAATCGATATAAACAAAATACGTTCAATCCGCGATCGAACCATTCTTTTTTCTTCTCATATCTATATATAATTTTTTTTTATTTCGTTTATTTTTCCCAATTTTTACATTATTGTAAAATCATAAGAATAATGGGAAATTATCGTACCTAGAAAGAAACAAACAGTTGGCATATACCTACCTACCTACCTACCTAAAGTAAAACAAGATTACATTTTGTCTAAACAGTTTGTGTAAAAAGTGTATAAAATAATGTATAGTGCAATTATTATGTATTGAGGAAGTTTATTGCGTAATACAATTATTATATATTTAAGTATAACCCCATCTAGTGCAGACAACTAAAACTAGCAGCAATTTTAAATAATTTTACTGACAGTAGCCGGTCGGTTCGCGAAGTGAATTTTGGTTTTACGCAATTGAAAATTAAAATGCATAATTTTCCGCCTCCCGGAATGCAGAAAGTTTCCTCTTATAGTAATTAAGGCGAGACTAAAGTTTTTTTCTAAAAATTATTCATAATAAGCGTGTCAGGCCCTATCCAAAAATTACCAAATATTTATTTATTTGAAAAAATAAAGAGTTGCAATGTTCTCAGATTGTGAATCTTTAATTTTTATACCTAATATTTTAACAAATAAAATCGATAAACCAATTTATTTTCATTGTGATTTACTGGCTTAACTTTATTTTTAAAAATAAATGGGATTGACTCGCAACTTGCACCTTCAAAATAACAGTGTACAATACTGCTCTAAGATGAGGCGGGTATGGGTATCGCAGCCCCGGGAACCATTTATTGGATAACCAACCGCCACCCCCGTCATAAATCACCCCAAGTGGTTTGCTGCGTTTGACTTAGCAGGGGTGAACGGTTTCATGGGTAAAGTTGGTCCGGGTCTCAGCGGTAGTTACGCCTGCCCACCTACTGCGTGGCGGGACGGATCGGGAGAGACTGCTCGAGGATGACCTTTTGACCTCTCCAGCAGGACTCTCTCGGATACAACACAAGTTTACCATTATTTAAGAAATACCTGAACGATATTTTTTATGTCTTTGATTATATAATGTCTTTTATGTATAATATTTTGACATTTAAGGAGCATCACACAGGGGCTAATGCATATATTTGTGTATTTCTATAAATCCACAATTTAAAAACTTTTTACCGTTTTATGTTTATATATCTTGCATTTTGTCATGTATTTATTTACACATGACAATTAATCAGTCACCTGTAAATTTTGTAATTACTAACATACGAGTACCTACCTACTAGTTTATTTTCTATGCTATTTTCAACTTAGAAACTTTTTTTTTTTTTTTTTTTAAGTTATTTGCATATATTATTTATTTATTCATTTGTTTCACATAATATTTAACATTTCAAAAGTAAAATTAAACAATGTCGGCCTCACTGGGTAGTTCACCTGTGTTTACTTTATCTTTTATAGTAATGTATTATCTTTCCTTAACTTATTTGTAAACTCATATGACGTGTACTAGTTATTTTTTATAGTTTATCTTTTGTTTAAAAAAAAATGTCTCTGTATTATAGACTTGTATAGTAAAAGCCCATCAGGGCGTTGAAAATGAATAAATAAATAACGCCACGCAGTGGAAGGCATGGAGTATATTCTAATTATAATATTCCATACATCTGTCATTCCTGGACACACTGACCCCCAGATTTCTACCTACCCCTCATATTCTGCTATATTTTTCCCAACTCTTTTATATTACTCTATAGTAATTTAAATTATTCTCTATTCTTTTGTATTCTTTATTATTATATTATTTTATGTATATATTTTTTTAATTTTATCGCTTATTCTTTAAATTGGATATGTTAATGTACTGTATAGAAAATTGACCACTACAACAAGGGCATGTGCCTAGCGCGATGGTCGAAAAATCGCCAATTCATGTAATAAAAAATTCAGTGAATAGAAAACTTAAATATATATATATATTATGTGTGTATTACAGTATAGGCACGCGATAGCGGCGAAGGGCACTCAAATTACATACAATCGGAACACTCTAATGTAATTTTTGAAAACCGTATTGAAATAAAAATAATAATAAAGGAAATGAAAATAGTTTTTTTTTAAATCATCAATTTTTTTCAAATAAATTTAATAAATCGTACACACAAAAAACTGCTAATTTGTACAAATTATTGTACAAATTATATTAATGGGAACCGCGGCAGGTTTCGTAATTGATTTGGCGTCGAAAGGCTCGCCCGACGGATGGGTACACTCGGAACCCTCAATTTTTTTTTTATCATTAATAACGCTTATTTTTTTTTAAATATGGCATTCTATATTTTGAAAACGAAATTGAAATAAAAAAAATAATAAAGATAATGAATATAATTTAAAAATACTTTAAAAAATCGTAAACAAAAACCTGCCAGGCTGCTGGTCGGCAGACCAAGACATTGTTCGACGGGATGATCTAAACAGTGTTTCTTAACCTGTGGTCCGCGGACCCCTGGGGGGTCCGCGAATATATGTATGGGGGTCCGCAGTCCCATCTTTTTTTTTACATTAGCTCCACACAGGAGGCCCCGAGGAAAACAATTTACCTCGGGACCTATGTCAACTTTGGGGATGCTGTGCGGAGGGTTTTTTAAAGGAAAGGAAGGAGAAGAAGATATGAGAAGGAAAAGGGTATGAGAGGTGGGTAGGAATCTGGGGGTCAGTGTGCCCAGGAGTGACGGACGTATTGATCTTTTCCTCACAATGCGGTGCAAGCTGATGGGTCGGGAGAGTCCGGCTGGAGAAGTCAGAAGGCCTCCCTTAATCAGTCTCCTCCGATCCAGCCCGCCACGCAATGGTTGGGCGAACGTATCCGCCACCAAGACCTAGCAAAAACTTACCAATAGCAATAATAAATAAATGCCACCAAGAGTCTTCGTTTCGGGACTATTTTCCAGTACCCGTAAAAAAAATTGAATATTAGACCCATAAATATACCAAACCACCTATATTAGACCCTTTCGACATAGATGTTACTGATATCAAGTTTTTGGGTGAATGTAAAGAAAGATTATAAGGAAATATCAGCAGAAGATGCTACTGAAATATTTACTCCTTTCCCAGCCACATACCACATACATGTGTGAAAAGGCATTCTTTGGTCTTGTATATGTATACTAAAAAAAAAATACAGGAACAGATTACAAGTGGAATCTGATTTGAGATTAGGTACAACTTAGTAGTAACGTCAACCCGAATATCACTTATTTAGTTGAAATAAAGCAACACCATCCTTCACATTAATTAACCGATATTTAATGTGAATGTTGGTGTTGCCGTTGTAGTTTTTTTTTTGTGTTTGTTCTACTAAAATAATTGGTCCGAAATTTATTGCTGGTTTTTTTTTTTATGAGGGGGTCCTTGAAAATTGTGCTTGATTTCCTAGGGGTCCATGGCTGAAAAAGGTTAGGAAACGCTGATCTAGACTATAGTTGTTCGTTGGTTTCATTCGTGTAGGTACTCGATGACTTAAAATTTACTAATTTTTATCCCACTTATCACCGGCTGCATGCGAGCGTGCCAGGCTACCGGTTGGCAGACCTGCTTTTTTCTCATTTACTAATCGACCATAAATAAACCAGTCGACCTACTAATCGACCATAAATAAATCAGTTAATCGACCTTCATCATATGAAACCAATCCCGTGTACTCGATGACGTAATTTTTTCGAAAAAAATCGCTTACTATTTCCGACTGCGCGGCTCCTGCCAAAAGGCGCACCGGCAGATCTGCTTTTATAAGGCTTTCTAAATGTCCATTATCAATTATCAAAACAAAGTAGTTTTATCTGTGTACTCGATGACGTAGGGTTTACCTATCTCAGCTCCTAGTCTATAAGGAGTCTTCCAGCATTCTACGGTTGCTTTCGGCAGCTCTTATTTTAAGGTTTTTTAGTAGAAGATTTTTTCTTTCAGAGTTTGTTTTAATGTATCGGTATCCGTTATCATTGATTTTTCAGTGAGTTTAGATTGATTTATTTCATAGTTTTTCCCACAAAGAACGTCTATGGTTTTTTGACGTTTTGCTGCTTCTATGTTCGTTTTTGAAAAAAAAACAGTTCCTTTTTAAAATCATCTATTTTAGTATTTATGTGCGACATATAAGTCGATGTGTTATATATTATCTTCTAGAAATAATTCTGCTGATGATGTAGGAGACGCACCGATGTTTTTGTGGGATTTTGACATTTTAATTGAGTTTTAAATTTGTGCTTTATGATTTTGTCCAGAGATGTCACTTTAGTTTTTGTTTGTTAATACTGTAAAATTATTTAAAATTGCTGCTAGTTTTAGTTGTCTGCACTAGATGGGGTTATACTTAAATATATAATAATTGTATTACGCAATAAACTTCCTCGATACATAATAATTGCACTATACATTATTTTATACACTTTTTACACAAACTGTTTAGACAAAATGTAATCTTGTTTTACTTTAGGTAGGTAGGTAGGTAGGTATATGCCAACTGTTTGTTTCTTTCTAGGTACGATAATTTCCCATTATTCTTATGATTTTACAATAATGTAAAAATTGGGAAAAATAAACGAAATAAAAAAAAAAATATACATATATATGAGAAGAAAAAAAAATGGTTCGATCGCGGATTGAACGTATTTTGTTTATATCGATATACGAATGGACGACGCCAACCACCAGACCACGAACCGGGTACTGGAATCTGAGGTTTGTTTCGTATATATTGTACCAATGTGCGCTTTTAAAATGAAAAATAATAATGTATTAATTTATTTTTTCAACGGTTTATCTTTAGTGATTTTTGTGTTTTAAATTTTTTTGTCTCCGCATGCAGATCATTTCATTAATGAGATTACTGTGACACCATATTTATATGTATAGGGATTCATTGTTGCCCTGTATTTTCTTTTTTTATATGTATAGGGATTCATTGTTGCAACTCTTTCTTTTTTCAAATAAATAAAAATTTGGTAATTTTTGGATAGGGCCTGACACGCTAATTATTAATAATTTTTAGAAAAAAACTTTAGTTAAAAAAAACGCGGCGTTTTTTTTTACTGAAAAACATATTTTTCATTGTAAAAATAAAATTTTCAATGTAAAAAAACTTGCCTAAAGGCCTTTATTCATTTTATTTTCAGAATTTCGTCAAAGTAGTGCTTACCTAATGCGCATGTTTTATTTTTATTTTACGTAACTTCTAGCTATTATTATTATTATTATTTCTATTCTTCAATTATAATGCGACGAATACCAACACCTCCAACTATAATGACAATGAAATCCAACACATGACTCCAGTGCCTCAGCTAGACTCTGAAGTGATTCTGATTAGAGGTTCGTTTATCTACATTATTAATTCTGTTTTTCATAATTCCGCGCCTCTTTGTGTTACCCACGAAGATGGCTACGGTCGTATTTAGCTCTTGTTAATGCATCAGTGATACCAACATAACAGTGACGTGTGACGTACCTAATGGCCGCTGACAGTCGCCGACCGGTTCGCGAAGTGAATTTTGGATTTACGCAATTGAAAATTAAAATGCATAATTTTCCGCCTCCCGGAATGTAAAAAGTTTCCTTTTATAGTAATTAAGGCGAATATAAAGTTTTTTTCTAAAAATTATCCGTAATAAGCGTGTCAGGCCCTATCCAAAATTTACCAAATATTTTAAAGAGGTTTTTGAGTACTTTTGAGTTAAATTTGCAATGTTCAAATTATAGGCGTAAAGCTTATAAAAAGATTTGTAGGTTTATTATGGGTGGTTATTATAGTATTTAGTTGCCATAAAGTTACAGTCATACACAAAAATGCGTGTAATTTCATTTTGTCTATGGTCTGGTGAGTGTTATATCTGTGGTCAGATATGATTGGTTTGTTTATGGTCAGATCTGTCAACGCGGGATTGGTATATTTATGGTCAACGCTGTCAATTATTTTGTTTGCAAGCAAAGACAGCAAAGTTTTTATAAAGTTTTAATATGAATGCGCCACCAACCTTCGAATCCTTCCTCTTGTACGAGGGAGAAAAGAAGTAAGTTTTTTAAAAATTAATTAATAGATAACGCTTTGAATCTTATATATCCTGCAGACAACTAATCGGTTTTCTAATTTATAGGGTCCAAAAGGAAGAGGACACAAAAGTCACAAATGCCGCCGTATTCACCGTAAATAAAGAAGATCATACACTAGGAAACATGATCAGAAAGTATGTACTTGATTCGCACGTTTAATATGCGTTTTTGGTCCTGTGTGATGTAGTATTAAAACTCCCACGTAATTTTTATTTTCTGACCTATTTTCAGCCAATTGTTGAAAGACCCCAAGGTTTTATTCGCTGGATACAAGCTACCTCACCCCCTGGAACACAAGTTCGTCATCAGAATACAGACCACATCCGACTACACTCCACAAGACGCCCTCACCAACGCCATTACAGATCTTATTTCAGAGCTGTCACTGTTCGAGGAGAGATTTAAAGTAAGTGACCTTTATTGCTTGTTTTCTATTTTTGCATAAACCCCACACAGGAGGCTCCGAGGAAAATAATTTTCCTCAGGGCCTATGTCATCTTGGGAGTTTCTGTGTGGGAGAGGAAGTTCTGGAAAGTAAAAAGGTATGAGGGGTGGGTAGGAATTTAGGGGTCAGTGTGTCCAGGAGTGACGGACGTATAAATCCATCCCTCCCGCTGCGGTGCAAGGTGATAGGTCGAGAGAGACCAGTTGGTGAGGTCAAAGGGTCTCCCAAGATCTAACTCACCACAAAGCTTGTGGGCAAGCACATCCGTTGCCAAGACATGGACACACCCCACTTGGGGTGTCCAATGGCCGAGGTGTTGGTTATCCAATAAATGTTTTCCGGGGCGGGGGTATCCATATCCACCTCCAAAATTAAATTTTTTTTTGCTTAAATTTTTTTTACATGGGGTAATTTAACTTCTTTCTGGTCATTAATAGATACTGTCAATGGACAGACAGCTATATTTATTTATATATTAAATTCAACGCTTTTGATAATTGTAATTAAAAACTCATTAATGTGAGATTTGTAATTATTATTGTGGAATAATGAGCGGTTATGGATAGTTCGGTTAAGGATAGGCTTTAGTTCACAATGCGTCAAGTTCTTGCCAAAGCATCATGGGCTCAATTCCTCTTCTAGCCAAGTCCTCTATCATTTCACAAGATACATCAGTAAATATTTCCCTAATTGTGGCACTTTTAGCAGGCTCAGATTATAGATATTAAACTCTGTTTCAACTTGGCAGTGCTGCAGTAATACTGCGCCAGTCCTTGAATGTACCGTGGCATCACATGCTTATCGGCCAGCTGCAAATACCTTCATTTTGACAGCTAATATTATATTTTTCACTACATATACATCATTTTCTAAAAATACTAAAAGTTCTGACCCCACCATGATCTAATTAATTCATTGTAGGAGACAACCTCTTTAATAGTCTGGCATTTCACCATTTAGATGGAAATTCCTGCAATATTTCGGGAATATTCCCTGAAAATAAATTCCTGGGAATTTACTCATCAAAAACCACAATAAATGTGATTCTGCTATTACTTAACAAAATTAGTGGGCCTGAAAGAATACTTACCCTGGAATTGCAGAGGTGTGATGCAGAAATAACTCCTGCTTTAACAAAGTTTTTCAAAATGTCTCTAAACAGAGGATCTGTGTCATCTGTAGGGTGATTCTGTATCTTTTGCATTAAGTCAACATTCCGAGACCATTAAGACAAAACGGCAAAATCTATCGGATATCGGAAGGCATCCGTCGTGCCTTATCGGCTGTCAAATCTCTGTAATTTTTTATAACTTTCAATGGCTTGTCTGTGCCTGTCGTGTGTTAAATAGATTAATTACCTACTTAAACTCAAATTATGATTTATTAAAACTACTTAGGGGGCATACATTAATTACGTGAGCAGTTTTTCTTCCAATCTAGACAAACTGTCAAAATGTGTCATATTCGGTCGATTTAGCGTGCATTACGCTGTCACAAAAGATTCAGGATCACCCTTCTGGCTGGAAAAAAGAGGTCATTCAATCTCCAACCTGACCAATTACCGTCCCAAAGCTATCAGTCTGAATATGTCCACAGAAGATGAAGCCAATCCTGGCCCAAATAAATGAGTACACATTTCTAATAACTAGGTTTTGTTACTAATAATGCATTTTTTGTCTTTTCAGGAGGCCATAAAGGAGAAGAAGGAAGGATTGGATTAAAAAACAGCTTAGAAAAATAAATTATTTATTATAATAAATAATTATTTTAAGATTAAAATATTGTCTCAAGCGACATTAATCAAATTATTCACTTCAGTTTTCACAATATAAATAGTAAAAAAATTCATCAAACTTTTTTGAATAAATATGTAAATTGATATTAATAAACATAATTATATTTTTGATAATTTTGTTTTCTTACTAGGATCGAAAAGCAAATAAAAAAACAGAAACCCTTATTTTTTCTACAATAAATACGATTAGTCAGGTATTAAAAACAATTAAATTACCTAAAGGTTAAGCATAATCACATTGCAATTCAATTTATATAAAATATGTAACAAAACAGAATACATTCGCAATAATGTAACATGATTACAATATAACAAACAACTTGGATAAAACATTACAAGTTTGGTAACATCGCCATTTAAATTAAATAGCATTGTAACAAATTAACAATAAACTATTAATATTTTAATTAAATCTGCATACACATTTTTAAAGGCAGCAAAAATGGTCAGATTGTGTAAAATGAATTTGATTCTAGTAGGTTTCTTCATCATCACAGTCCTCTGTCGCGTGACCAAACACTGAAATAAGAGAAAAATAAATGTAAGTATAAACATAATATATATTTAGAACAGAGATTAAAAAAAATCAAATCAGGTTGTAGAGGGTACCCACCAATAACAATACAATATATAGACGCGTGATAGAAATCTCAAAGTAGCAAACCAAAAGCGGGCAATTGTATTATAATATTTGTATATCATTTTATAGGGTCTTTCATTAAGAGCTTCCTATCTTTAAATTTAAATAAAACAGTGTGTGTGAGATATCATCAAATTTTTTTTTTCGTTTGAAAGGCCTATCGATGCCATTGTGTATGGAATATAAACAGGGGATACAATATATAGACGCGTGATAGAAATCTCAAAGTAGCAAACCAAAAGCGGGCAATTGTATTATAATATTTGTATATCATTTTATAGGGTCTTTCATTAAGAGCTTCCTATCTTTAAATTTAAATAAAACAGTGTGTGTGAGATATCATCAAATTTTTTTTTTCGTTTGAAAGGCCTATCGATGCCATTGTGTATGGAATATAAACAGGGGCATAGCTACCGCCGTATCAACGATACGGGGCCGCCGGGCTACAGGGGCCCCTAACGTGTGTAAGCAAAAATTAGTAAAATGTTATCCACAATGTCACTTAATCTCGTGCTTCCCGGGAAAAAAACATATAAAAAATGAGTATATATAGAGTTTTCACTTCAGAAATGACAAAAGTCAAAAAAGCAATTTCTTTTTTTCCCGGGTTAAGCGTGCGCCTAAAAGTTGGCAACATCCTAGTGAATGACTTAAACGGGGAAATCCCGCAATAACCGATGAACAATGACAAACCACAGAGAGCAATATTTATGCGTTTTATTTCATTCCGGTTCAAACGTTATTTATTACATTGTAATACAATAACAATCTTGTTCTTTTGATTATTTATTGGTTAAGTAATTAGTTTGATTTGTGAAAAGAATGAGTGAAAGCAAAAGAGATTATCCCAGTGGAGCTACGAAAAGAAGAAGTAAACAGAAAAGGAAGGAGGTTATATAAAAAAATGCCCAAAATTTCTTCATTTTTTCAGCAATCAGCTTCTGTGAGTGATTTAGATTGCAATGGTAAGATGAGAGAATTTCAGACCTGGAATCATATTTCAAGGTCAATGTATACTATTGCTGTTATAGATAAATTCATTTCTCAAACCAAAAACAGATTTCAGAGCCTTTGTGACCTGAGTTAAATGTTCGAAGTATTACAACCGGAGAAACTCCTATCTTCTTCAAACAAAGGGATAAAAAACGCTTTCGGAAAATTGTCGGCTAAATAGAGTAAAGACATCTCAGTTAATCTTTATGAACAATTTATTGCTCTGAAAAAAACATGCTTAAAATCTGAAATTCAAAAAATTCATTCCATTAAGGAACTCATGGAATTATTGCTGATAAAATTCAATAGCCTTGCATCCAGTTTTCCAGAGGTACGAGTAATAACAGCATGCTTTCTATTCTTGACCAGTTACAACCGTACAGCTGAAAGAAGTTTTTCAAAATTAAAACTGATCAAAAATTACCTAAGGACTTCTATGGACAGGAACGGCTACCGGACATGTCACTATTGTCTACAGAGGCAGAAAATTTTAGAAAAACTGAAATCAACTTCAGCTATAGATGATTTAATAAATCAATTTGCTGAAAAAAGGCAAGAAAAGTGTATATTTAGTTTGAATTGTTTGGCTAGCTCAATTTCTAGGAGGAAGTGATAACTTATAATCAATAAATATTTATTTTAATTTAATGCAAGCATTTTTGTTTCATTTGTGAGAAATCTTTACCCTTCATTGGGTCCCCTAACTAATTTTGATACAGGGCCCCTCCAAGGCACGCTACGCCACTAATACTACTGAATATAACATCCTTCAAATGTCTGCCGCGGCTTCTCTGGGTGGAGCCTGGAGCGCAAACGAAATGTCCTATTTTCCATGACTCTGGCGCATAAATCACGCTGAATTTGACTGATGGCATGGGTTATGTTGGCTTTTATGGCTGTGGTTTGTGGCTTATTCGCATTGACCTGCAACTTAAGAGATCCAAGAGTGTCCAATGCATTCCGAAAAATTCACTGTTTGGTGTGGATTTTGGGCTGGCGGCGTCATTGGTCCATATTTCTCTGAGCCAGGCCATCACCGTCAATGGCGAGCGCTATAGGTTGATGATTACTGACTTTTGGCCTGAATTGGATGATATGGACCCCAACCACTTGTTGTGTCAACACAACGGCGCTAAGAGCCACACAGCTCATGTCACAATGGACATCCTGCAGGAGCGATTTGAGGGCAAGGTCATTTCATGTGAAAGTGATGTGAACTGGCCACGGAGATCGTGCAATTTGACCCCATTAGACTTTTTCTTGTGGGATTTTCTTAAGTCGTAGGTCTATACAAAAAAGCCGAAAACCACAGCGGCCCTCAAAATCAACATAACCCATGCCATCAGTCAAATACAGCCCAATTAATGCGCCAGAGTCATGGAAAATTGGACATTTCGGATGCGCACCACCCAGAGAAGTCGTGGCGGACATTTGACCGATATTATATTCCATACATCGATATGCCTTTCAAAGGAAAAAAAAAAATTCGGTGATTAAAATTAAATTCGGTGATTTAAAGATAGGAAGCTCTTAATGAAAGACCTTGTGTATATTCAATTTCGTAGTTTCAGTATTGCTAAGCGTAGCGTAAGGTACCCTAAGTCTTACCCCTAAGTAAATTGCATTTAAAAAATGCCCTCACTTGAGATGAGAAAATGTTTACATTACTCAGCAAACAATAGTAAAAGTTAAGGAATAACATTTAGTTTGTAAATATAAACACAAATTCATAATTATTATTGATTATCATAAATATGGCAATTGTTTTCCGCCCGAAGATTTAATTCGTTAGAGAATGCAAGGCCTACTAAAGTACAGGGTCTGGGAGTGCAACAGCCAAATTACGAAGTCAGTGGTGTGGCTGAGTAAAATTTACTGATTAAAATAGTCTAATCACTCTGTTTATATGCTTGCGGTAAAACACAATACAGATCAGCAGTAATGAGTACAATATACGTCATTGGTCTAATACAGCTTGTTCGCTTGACACCTCAAAATCCATCAGGCGCTCAGGCCTCCTACTTAGTCGGCCTAGAGGTAGTATTGAACGGAACTTTTGAATATGAAAATGTGCCCCGGACCTACCATTTATTTAGTTTGTATGTACATATTCTTGCATACAAACTAAATAAATATGCACATATTCTATGAACAACATTCAAATTAAGAATTTACCGGAAACAAGAATGTTTCTACTTGCCACATTTTATCTTGAGTTTGTGAGACAGTTTTATTTTTTTCTAACAAGTCTAGATGTATTGTAACGTCATTGGCGATAGGTAAATATATATAAAATCTAACATCGGGATCTCATCTGATCTAATCTTCGATCTGTTTCATAGAATCTATGAAACCGATCGCTGAGAACAACTTAGAAACCCAAAGTTAAACAGACTTAAACTTTCAATCTATAAATTGACCGTAGAGATGCAGAATAATAGATCAGGTGAGAATGCGCCATAATAAAATTGAGATGATCGATACATTTCCATAATTGAAATATTTATTAAAATTAGATTTAAAATATAAGCAGTTGTGTAGATAATTATAAGAAATTTTTTCTTTAATTGTTACCAGTCTGAAGGTGGCCGTTACAAGCTGAAACTGGTCCGGTGAAAAAATAAAAAGTGTAAAAAAAGGAATGAATTATTTAAAATAAACAGTTAAATAGAATACATATACTTATTTAATAAAAAGGCAATTATTACAGGAAAGGCTCTGGATTATCAGAACTGTGTAAATATTACTGAAAATGCAAATTCACAACAGTCAACTCTTAGATCGGCTATCGGAAGGTTGAACGAATCAACCATGTACTAAGATAGGAGAGTGTACTTATGGTGTGCTAGGCCCTAAAGCTGAAATAAACTGCCACATGAACTGAGAGTGTGATAAAGGACTTGACAGAATCAGAGCAACACAAAAAATTTATTGTATTTAAATCTAAATTAAATTTTAAATTAAATTTTTTATGTCAATTTCAGATATAGTTCTCTGTTTACCTTTGGAATGATTGCGACAGTTGTATAGGTAAGATTAGGTGCCATTTCACAGAAGTATTATAATTGTTATGATTAAATTTATTATAATATAGAATAATTACCCTCGCATATCTCGCAGTAGAGGCGGGGGGCGGGCGCAGCCCTCTTCTTGTCGGCCTGTGCAGGCAGTGTATCGGCCTCACTGGTCTGGCGCGGGCAGTCCTCCGTCTCGTGCGCGTCAAACACGTCGCAGATGTCGCAGAACATGCGCGGGGCCAGAGCGCGTGCCTTCAGCCCGTTGCTGGAAGAAAAAAACACAATATCGTTACAATAAATTTTTGAGAGATTGCCAAGTCAAACAAAGAAAACAATATTTCCTATCTCAACCGGATTTTCATGCGGTTTTCAACAATAGATAGAGGATTCACGAGAAAGGTTTAGGTATATAATTTGTCAAGGTTTTGTGTAAATTGGCTGAAACGGAATGTCTGTACGTGGTGGACGAATGGGATGGCAAGCGGGCGATGTGAATTTGATTTGTATGCTCAGGAAGGTCACTGTCATTTGATTTCGAAAACTCTGTGTAAAGCCCGGGCATCACCGGGGACTTCATTCAACTAGTGATTAATAAACAAATAAATGCAAGAGATATTATTAGATAGTACACAGGCAAACTATTGTTATTTGAATACACACAGAAAAGCAACATTTTAAAATAAATTTTTCAAGTGGCAATATGTATTTCTTGAAGTTTTATGGTATGCAAAACACATTACACATTAGTTGAAAATTGTTTAAAAATCTAAGTTTGAAAATTTTTAACGGACCAATAGTAAGCAAACACAATATTTATTTGATGCGTGCTTGCCTCTCACTCTGTTGCCACGGTTACAAGCCCAGAGACCTCATCAGCATCTCTAGCTCAAGTCTACTGTCACAGCAGAACCCTCTTGGACTAGGAGTGGAAAGATTTTACAAATTTTACATTGAAGGGAATTTAATATGGTATTATGCAGTAACAAATTTTACATCGAAAGGAATTCAATATGGTATATGCAGTCACAAATTTTACATTGAAGGGAATTTAATATGGTAATATGCAGTCACTAATTTTATATTGAAGGGAATTTAATATGGTAATATGGAGTCACAAATTTTACATTGAAGGGAATTTCATATAGTAATATGCAGTCACAAATTTTACATTGAAGGGAATTTAATATGGTATTATGCAGTCACAAATTTTACATCGAAGGGAATTCAATATGGTATATGCAGTCACAAATTTTACATTGAAGGGAATTTAATATGGTAATATGCAGTCACTAATTTTATATTGAAGGGAATTTAATATGGTAATATGGAGTCACAAATTTTACATTGAAGGGAATTTAATATAGTAATATGCAGTCACAAATTTTACATTGAAGGGAATTTAATTGGTAATATGCAGTCACACATTTTACATTGAAGGGAATTTAATAACGTAATATGCGGTCACATATTTTATATTGAAGGGAATTTAATAAAGTAATATGCAGTCACACATTTTACATTGAAGGGAATTTAATATGGTAATATGCAGTCACATTGAATTGATTACATTTTACATTGAAGGGAATTTAATATGGTAATATGCAGTCACTAATTTTACATTGAGGGAAATTTAGTATGGTAATATGCAGTCACAAATTTTACATTGAAGGGAATTTAATATAGTAATATGCATTTAATTATTATTTAATTTTTATTTATTTATTTTATTTAGTAAAAGATTATACATTTATATACATTATTTAAGAAATTTTTTGACTGCCCAACTAGGAGGATTCCCGTTTTAGGACAGTCAAATTAGGATGAGTATTAATTAACATGCGGAACATGGTCTGTAAATAATATAAAAAAAAAAAAAACAAAAATAAAAGTTTAAAACAAAGTGACTGTTCTTTGTTTAGCAAAGTTAAAAAAAAAAAAAATTAATTACTTAGGTAGGTACTTAATTACAGAGGATTAAAACATATAGATATAGAACAAACGTGTAAGCATTGCATATCATAGTCCTACACAGATGGGTTGTATAAAATAAAATAAAAAAGAGAAGAGAAAGAATTAAAAAAAAATAATAATAATAAAAAAAATCTGGAGCATAGTAACCAATTGATGCAGAAAAGATAACCGTGCTTTGCTTATCATAGTTATTTAAATTATCATAAAAGTAATATATACATACTTAAAAGTAAATTATTAAAACATTATGGTATCTTGTGTTTGCATTTCAAATAATACCTAGTCCTACATACACACTTTATACAAATGAAAACTAGAAAGCGAACAGAAACAATAAAATGAATCAAACATTTAATAGATGGTTATTACTGTTGTTTGATTAGTATAGTATTAAAATAATAGGTATAATGTGTACTTTTAACTGGTGTTGCATTGCATAAGCCTATTAACATATTTTGTATAAATATAAATAACAAAGAGAAGAAATAGAAAAAAATATAATATGGAATTAAACATAATATTAACGTAATAGGTGGGTACATAAATACACATAATGATAAAGATTAGAACCTAAAGGTAATTTATAAACTAATGTTAAGACAAGATTTTTATGCATAGCACAAATCGCGAGTGGCTCGGACCAAAACGCACGGGTTCGACCGGAGCCGGACCTTGGAGCCGGAACCCACGAAAGAACTCGAACCCGGGACCTGCTTCCGACTCGCGAGTGGCTCGGGCAGAGATGCACAGGTTCCACCGGAGCCGGACCTCAGAGCGGGAACCCACAAGAGAACTCGAACCTTGGAGCTGCTCCCGACTCGCGAGTGGCTCGGACCACTGAGTTCCAGGTTTGGGTCCGAGTCCTGGACCGGCTTCTCTGAGAGTAGTCGATTAGAAAAAGGAGTAGGAGTAGGATTCGTTTCCCGCAAAGAACCCGAGTTCAAGAGCCCACTCCAGCTGAATCTACATATCGCTAATCAGAACACTGACAGGCACTACTTTGTAAGTTAGTAACATTGTGGTGGAACTTTAATAAGACTATTATAATGTAGGATTAATAACACAATAGTGATATTACGTATATTAATTTATATAACAGTGGCGTGCTTTTTACAATTATTAATCATTACTCGTTACCAATGAATGTATACAATGTAACTATGCATTTAAAGGTCATCAGGAAAACCCGCAATGGAAAAACATGTAAAAAAAAGCATTAAACAAAGAAAATATGCAATGCTATTGCTTTTATGGCGATTAATGTTTGGGTTATTATACCGCATTGCGCTACCTCATTCTTTAGCCAACGTTTCGGACAGTGTTACAGTGTCCATCATCAGGACAGATTGTAAATTGTGTTGAAGTGTGATTATGTATGTAGAAGTGCTACCGTGTTGCAAGCGTTGATCCTCTTAATGTGGTTTTCTGTCTAATAATATTTTGTCTAATATTAATACTATTCTGTCTATTGTGGTGTAGCTGTCTAATACTGTATACCAAGAACTATTAAGCTTAACGCTGTTGTCTCCATTATTATTCGTGGAGTTTTGTGGATTTCAATGGTCTCTGTAATTAGGTGTGCTAGATGCGTTTTGGGCCTTTCGAAGCACTTTAGATATGGCCTGTTTAAATTATTTTTGTACATATTGTATAAAAGCCATGTAATTGGGGTTTGTAAACCCCGAACCTTTTTCGAATCCCCGCTAGCGGAAAACGCTCTCTCTGCTTCCACACTAGTTGGTGGAACCGACCAGATGCACAGTTTTTACCATTTTTTCGTGGTTTTTTTGGGTCATTCATACCTCCATGGTTTTTAGCGATCACCAAAGTATGTACTTTTGAGTGAGATAAGATTTTTTTGTATGGATTGAAATCCCGAATTCAGGAATGTAGTTCTTGAACTGCATTACGGGTTCACAACGTCCATTTATCCATAAATGTATATATCATGTAACTTTAATTAGATACCCATACTAACTAGGTACTGTAAAATGTAGAAAAAATATGCTTGCAGTTGTGGGAACTGACTTATTATTTAATTTAAAATAAAGTACTGTAAACAAAACCTTATAACACAAAAAAAAACTTTATTAATACTATTTAAAGTTTTATTTGTATGTTTTTTTTAAAGCATTAAGAAAAATTTACTTAGATACCAATGTTTTCTTATTTAAATTCTTAATAAAAATCTTAGCAAAAACATCATTTTTTATCCACTAAAACATGGCAAAATTTTTTTTTTTTTACTTTTGTGATATGGCATCACTAAGTGGGACCGCTATCGATAAGGTGTGTGTTTGTTTTTAGTGTAAATATTGTATTTTTTTTAATCCCGCAAATCTTGCTGAAATCCTGTAAGTATTGCTGAAATCCCGCAAACATTGTTGAAATCCCGCAAATATTGCTGAAATCCCGCAGGATGGCAGGAATGCGAAGCCTAGATGTAATGATAATAATAATCATTAGACAGGCTGCCTGGAATTTTTATACGTAACTGTAGTAAATATATCTGTCTTCCGGTTTGCGCCATTTATAAAAAGTCACTAACGGAAGGATCGTTTCCTGTCAAGTGGAAATCAGCTGTTATCACACCAATTTTTAAGACTGGTGATAAACATGACGTTAAAAACTACCGACCAATTTCCCAACTACCTATTTTAAGCAAAGTTCTTGAAAAAATCGTCTTTGATGAATTGTACTCGTCTATTTCGACAAACATTACGCCGAATCAGCATGGATTTATGAAAGGTAGGTCTACAACATCCAACCTCGCCCTTTTCATTAACTTCTTGCATAGCAAGATGGACGATAAGGAGCAAGTTGATACTATGTATACAGACTTCTCTAAAGCCTTTGACCGCGTAATTCACTCAATTCTTTTGAAGAAACTCATCCTACTTGGTATACATGGCGACCTATTTAGATGGATTAAGTCCTACATTAGTAATCGCAATCAGGTAATTTTAATAAACGGTGTTTACTCAAAGTCTATAGAGGTAATATCTGGTGTCCCGCAAGGTTCCCACCTAGGTCCGCTATTCTTCAACATTTATATAAACGACATTGGATCATGCTTTCAAAATTCCGAATATGTGCTTTACGCTGATGACATGAAAATATTTAAAGTTGTGCATTCTCTCTCTGACTGTGAAGCTTTACAAAGTGACCTAGATAGGCTTTGCAAGTATTGTAAAGTTAACTGTTTAGATATCAATGTTTCCAAATGTCATACTATGACATTCACCAGAAATAAAAATGTAATTAATTACTCTTATTCACTCAACAATGAACCTGTCATCTCTAAAACGGAATGTAAAGACCTTGGTGTTTACCTTGATAGCAAACTTATTTTTAATATTCACATCGACTCAATCGTTCACAGGTCTTATAAAATGCTTGGTTTTGTTCTTCGTATAAGTAAAGTGTTCAGTAACCCGCGCACAGTAGTTATGTTATACATATTTTGCATTAGTCAGAAGTATACTTGAATATGCCTCGCCAATTTGGAACCCGCAGTACAAATTATACATAGATAGCATCGAACATATTCAAAACAAATTTATAAAATATCTTAAATTCAAATTCAACCATAATTATGAACGCACATTTCAAACTTTACAACAAAGACGAGTAATTGCTGATTTGACATTTTTACACAAAATTTTAAATAATAACATCGATTGTACCGAACTACTTTCCCTAATTAATTTTAACATACCATTAAGACGTACACGCCATACAGAACTATTCCACATGCTTAATTACAAGACTAATGCAGCAACTAATTCGCCAATCAATCGTGCTCTTCATGTATTCAATAATATTAATCTAAATTATAACATCGACATTTTATCCGATTCACTGCCCAAATTTAAAAAGAGCATCATGTCAATCATATAGTTTAATGCGCATACTTACACACATACATACACACACACACACACACAGACCCTCCCTCACCCTCACACACCTTCCCACAACGCACATCACCCGGTAAAAATTTAATATAAACAAGATACTTCAATGAAACATATCATAGGTACCTAACTTGAAATATACTTATTAACTGTAAACTTTTTTCACCAATGTAAATAATGTACTGTTTGTTTCTGTTAATAAATAAAATAAAATAAAATAAAATACCTTTTGTCAAACTATTGCAGTATGCAGTAGAGCAGATTATTAATAAGAAAAACAAAGTAAAGAAGTTCACTCACTAGTTATATTCATTTGCTTCCTGTGGAGTACATCCCATCTCTAGTACTTCAACTCTTGCCTTTAGTTCTTCATTCTTCTTCTGCATATCTACGATGACTGAATTCAAGAAGTTAACTTGCCCCTCCACTTCCTCTTTCTCTTCTAGCAGCCTGAAAACAAAATATTATTATAGTTATTGTGCTAAATATTTATCAAAAATGCCCAATGAATTCATTCTTTGGAAAAAATATGGTAATTATAACTTATAAGTAACTTTACCATAAGAAATAACTATTTTCATCGGGGAGATGGAAAACTTGCACAAAACAGGATTCGTGGTATGGGTTAATTAAATAATTTGACAGTTATTTGATTTTGAATTTCTTTTTAATGTGAATACCGCACAAGAGTCCCTGCTTCCGTCTGGAGCCAGTGGAACTATGGCATACCCAATAATTGAGGTATGTAGTGAAGCTAAAGGCAGTGGGGAGGGAAAGGAGACGGGGAAGAGGTAGGTATAGGGAAGTACCTGGCTATTCAGATCTAGTCATCAAACACGGCTAAAGCCATTTCAGGCAATGTTTTAATTCTGAATGGTGGTCTTAAACCAGGGCGCCCTCATTGGGATCACTGGTTTAGAAGTTGTTACTTGATATTGTATTTATTACCATCATACAAAGTGCATTTAAATTTGAGCTCACCTTTTAGCATCGACATCAACAGGTCTAACCTCAGTTTTGGGTACATTGTTGATGTTTGAGTTGAGGTCTGGCTTGACAAATTTCTTTGACTCGTTCATTTCCTTTGTCAAACAGGTAACTTCTAGCAATAGTCCTTCATTGTGCGTCTTGTATTTCTGGAATAGAAAAAATTATTTTGAAACTATGTGACTTTAAAGAAATTTATAATTTTTTTTATAAATGTCTCGATTTTGATAATTCAATTTCTACATTTTATTAAGTCTTAATACAAAACTGAGTTATCAGTTGGAATGTAAGAAAGTTCTATTCCAGCTACATATCTATATTTTAAATACATAACACAATTTGAATTTTAGATTACACAGCAAGGTTCGTAGAAAACATGTTCAAGGTTAGCTCACACGCGCCTTTTAAAAACTCGTTGGGCCGCTTCCGAAATTTTGAATGTGTGTCATAGCTTAAAGTAAAAGACAGCCAATTGTACTGCAGTTAATTCAAATCTCCCAGTGGAACATCGACTGCAGGCTACGTCATGAATTTTTAGCAAATCACCACTCTACCCCTCGATGAGCTAACCTTGTTAGAAGCATTTTCTACGAACCTTGCACAGTTGATTTTTTTTACTAACCTTTAGGTCATTCTCTAGTGTTGCTATGTGATTGCTGTATTTGGTTGAATCACTACTTTTCTTCACCAATTGTTCCTGCAATCCAGAAATCTCAGTTTTCAATACTTTGTACTCTTCATCATGCGCCTTCTGACAATTCTGCAACTCCAGTATGACCTTCTGCAACTCGGTCTTCTCATCTCCAGATTTTTTCTCACTGGAAGCTTCCAAATATTGTATCTTATTCTGTAATTCTTTAACTGTGTTAGTTGCCTCTTCGAACTTTGATAACAAGTCAGTTTTCTGTTCTTGCTCTAATTTCAGCTGTTTGTCATTCTCTTTGACTTGAGAATCATAAACTTTGAGTTGCTCTTTCAGCTGCTTTCTATCTTTCTTACCATCACTCTTTAGTTTTTCAAAATCTTCTTTCAGTTGGTTGTTTAGCTGTTCATAATTTTTCTTCTGGGCTTCGTTCAGAGTAGTCAACTTTTGTATGTCGGCCTCTGACTTCTCCGATTGAGCTTTCAACTCTGAAATCTTTGAATTGGCGTCGTCTAGCTGCACAATTTTTTTCTGGGACTCGGCCTTTTCATTCTCCATGTTGTGTATAATCTTTTTCAGTTCACTCAGTTCATGGAGATGATTAGTTTTGATTTCAGCTATTTCACTTTCCAGGGTTTTATGTCTTTGATCCTTTTCAGCAAATTCATCAGCACTGTCTTTTTTCAATGATTTGACATTTTCATTTAATTGTGATATGACAATATTCTTATTTTCAATTTCGTGTATATGTCTATTGATATCAGTCTTCAAGTTTTCAACCGTGGTATGAATGTCTTTGAATTTATTTATCTCACTTTCGAGGATCACAATTTTTTCTGATTTACTACTAATTTCTGTATTCAGTTGATTCATGGTAGTTTCTAATTTTTGTATTTGACTGATCAGTGTTTCGTTAGTAGATTTGAATTGGTTAAGGCTTTCTGAAGTCTGAACTGTTTCGTGTTCAATTGATTTCTTTTCTGAAATAATAGAATCCATATTCTCTTTGAGTTTATTGATAATGTTTTCTTGCTCTTTCAATTTAACATCTTTGTTGGAATTGTCTTCCAATAAATTGTTTATTTTCTGTACATTAGTTTCACACTCGGACAGATTCAGATTGAGTTTCTTTTCAAGTTCATGTTTTTCATCTAATAACTTTTGAATATCTTCGCTGTTAGTGTTGATCTGTCTTTCTTTTTCAGAAACAATATCCAAATTGGACTTAAGATCCAGTTCGTACATGGACACTTTATGTTGTAGTTCTTTAACCAAACTATCCTTTTCATTCAAATTGGATCCCGAAGTTTCTTTTTCCTCATGAAGCTTCTTGACTTCTAATTCAAGAATATTCTCCTTTTCTTCTTTTACTTTCAGTTGGGTTTCCAACGATTGCTTGGTAGCGTCAAACATCTCCTTTAACTTTGAATTAGCCTCTTGCAACTGTTGCTCATTTTTCTGAGATGCTTCTAACTTTTGGTTTAGCTCATTCTGCACAGCCACTAATTCATTTAATTTTTCCTTCAGCTGACCCTCTGAAGTTTGACCGTTTTCTTGCAGAATATCTAGACGCTTCTTAAGATCAGATATTATTTTACTTGATTCTGATTCCAAATCCTCAACCTGTTTTTTCAATTTAGTTTCACTGTTGTTCTTAGTTTCCAAAGCTATCGTTAGTTCTGAAATAATTGCTTGATACTTGGTTTCAAGATCTGACAAAAGCACAGAAGACTTTTCTTGAATTTCAATCAATTTAGTATTTAGAGTCTGTACTTGATTTTCAGATTCCTTTGCAGAAATTTCCCTATCATTTAACTGTTCAGTCAAATCATATTTATCTTTTTCGGTTTGGTATTTGACTTGCTCGAGTTGTTGTTTAAGTTCCTGTTCAACGCGCTCCAAATTATTGACCTTTTCCCGGTTGGCTTCTTTCACGCTTTGCATATCTTTTTCAGCATCTCTCAACTTATCGAAGAGATTATTAATTTGCTCATCTGAAGTTGTAGAATGATTACTCAAATTTGAAATCTCGTTAGCCAGTTTCTCTTTCTGCTGTTGAATTTCAATATTTTTCTCAGTTTCATTTCTGAGTTGTCTCGTGAGGTCCCCATTTTCAAGTTGCAATGCGGATAAAGTTGTTGTGATTTCAGTGACGTTATTCACTAATTCATCCACTTTAGCTTGCTTTTGTGTGATGAGGTCTGTTAGCTTTTTCAATTCGTTTATTTGCTCCTCTTTCTCTGAATTCAAAATGTCACAATTTTTAACACTCTCTTCAAGAAGCAGGTTTTTGTCTTCAAGCTGTTTATTTACAGATTTTATCTGGGAATCTTGTTCATCTAATTTCTTTTTGAGCTCTTCGTGTATTAAACCAGTTTGCTTGGTATTTTCAAGGTTCAATAGTTCAATTTGAGATTTAAGATTAGTGATCTCTTCGGTATATGAAGTGAGTTTATTTGACTGCTCTTCCATCTGTTTTTGATATGTTTGTTGAGCTTCTTGGGCTTGTGTGGTAACTTTGCTAATCTCAGTTTCCTTTTGGGTCACTGCTTCCTTTAACTGTTTGATTTCTTCTTGAATGGTTTCGTGCTGTTTGGAAGTATTTGATGAGAATTCTTCCAGTTCGGAATCTTTAGAAATCAAATCTGCTTTCATTTTGTCAAACTCAAGTTGTAGGTTTTTCAGCTGGGTTTCCAACTTTTGGTTGTTTTCGCCCAGTGTTTCATTATCAAGATTTTTGGCGCTAGATTCCATCTTCAATTTTTCAATATCTTTTTTGAATGACAACTCAGATTCTTTAGAAGAAGCAATAACTAAAACAGAACAAAAAACGAATAATAATATATTATTATAGGTAACTATTTTGCAACGTTTTGACAAGCTGTCAAACATTAGTCGTGGTGAGACTAAAATAAAAAAGAATAAAAAAGTTTAATGCAGGAAAATCAAAGAGAAAACCAAACATACCTTGATTGTGTTCTTGTATTTTCAAATCCAGAGCAAGATGTTTCTGCTCCAACTGGGATCTCAGTTCACTGACCACATTGCTGTGTTCTATACTCATCTTGTCCAACTTTTCATTTTGTGTACTGAGCTTGGTTGTGGCCTCGGTGAGATTATCCGTAAGCAGCTTGATCTGTTCTGATGACTCGAGCTGGAGTTCTGTCAACTTGGATTTTAGTTCATTGATGGTCTTTTCAGATTCTGTTTTGAGTTTGGTCAATTCCTCATAGTGGTTCTTTCCCAGAGATTCCTTGTCACCGTCCTTCTCTCTCAACAGGCTGTGGGCTTCGTCAAGAAGATTTTGCAGTTGTGCTGCCAGAGCTGGAAGGTTTATAGATAAATTTATAATATCGGCATGAAAAGAAGTGAAAATGGAAGATTTTATAAAATTCTAGATGAAGACGAAGTGAAGATGAAAATGAAGGATAAATTTAAGATAGAGAGGATGAAGGGAAGATGAAGGAAATGTTGAAGTATGAAAGACGAGGAATTGAGGATGATGTGAAGGTAGTGGGGAGGGGAGGAGATGGGGAAGAGAAAGGTGGGAAGTACCTGGCTATTCATTTCTGGGCACCAATTATGGCTAAAGCCATTTCAAGCAAAGTTTTAATTTTTAACGGCTTACACCAGGGCGATACTGAGAGTATCTTCCACTCTTGAATGTGCCGCAAATATGCTACATATTATTTTAAATTAATAAAATTTTGAAATAGCACAAATAATATTTATTTACCCATGCCGGGACTTGAATCTGCGTCTTCCAGATTGCTATTCGAGAGCCTTGCCCCTCAACCACGGACCAAATGATGTGAAGATGAACAAAGAAGGATGAAGATAAAGGATGAAAGATAATGAATGAAGAATGAAGTGAAGGTGAAGGTTGAATGATGAAGATGACGGATGAAGTATGAAGATGAAGGATGAAGAGGATTTATATAATTATAATTACTATCTTGGAGTTAAGAGACTTCAGCCAGCCAAAAGATTGCCAGAAAATGCTTGGGCCAACTTTCAGGACGTTTTCAAGTCTTTTATTTAATAATTTTAAAAAGTTCATACCGTGTCCAGCTTGCACCTCATCCTTGTGTTGTGCCAGGATTATTTCATTTTCAGCCCTATGCTGTCCCTCCATAAGGACACATTGTGCTTGCAGCTCATCCACCTGGCGCTTGGTCTGTTCTAGTTCTGAGTCCATGCCTTGCAGCGTGCCTACCAGTTTCTCCTTTTCTTTCTACAATGAAGGCACAACTTTCTTTTGACTGGTGTTGGTGCAAAACATTGCATGAATTTTACAATAGTAATTTGACTTTATTTAATTTTGAAGAGGAAGTCAACAACAACATCGCAAAAAATGGCAAAACAAATTTAATAAAAATTGATAATTCACTCACCATGAGCTCTTCCTTGAATCTCTGGGAAAAAAAAAAATTTATGAGAACACAAACAAACAAAATTTGAACAATATTATTAAATTTGTTGAAGTAATTTTGTTTCTATGGATAAACATCACGAAAATAAAATAAAATTAAATTAAACTTACTCCGAACTCCTCCTTGTGAATATTGTCTTCTTCAGCTCGGAACATGAGATCTTCCACCTTCTGTTTCTCGTCATCTAGCTGCCGGGAGAGAACCTCATATTCTGCTTTCAACTTCTCGATATCCTTCAAATACTGAAAAAAAATAGGTTGGCCGATTGTTAATGGTTTAAATAAACAATCCAGAAATTCCCTGCAATGCAAGGCGATGGGTCGGGAGAGTTCGGTGGCTCAAAGGATCTACCTCAACTGGATTCTTTTGATCCAACTGGACAAATCTAATTTTAGCTTAGGTCAGGTTATTTGTAACATGGGAACATCTGTCTTCCTTTTTAACCCTCTGTCCGTCGCGCCTTTTTTTTAACACGAAAAGTCGCGCGGGGTAACTTAGGACCCCAAAAATAAAAATTATTAAATTGTTGTTATAGCGTACAATTTATGTGTTATTTTAACTGATTATAGTCAGGTGATATTGAAATAAAAGGAAATATTAAAAATTAGATATTTACTTTCAATACAAAAGCTTAAAAATCAACAAGGATCATTTTTTTATAATTTTGAAACATACTTTTTAATAGTAAACTTTTAAAAAAATTTAACCAATTTCTTTCAAACTTATAACTATTTAAGATTGATACCCAATTATTATTATTACAACAACAAAAAACAAAAAACCAACAATATGCAATGAAAAAACAAATAAACTTGATTTTTCATGGTATTTTGTTGACTTTTTTGAGCCTCACGCCGAAACATAAGTCTGTATTTCACATCGCACATGTGCAGACTTAATGTTCGCGGTGCAAGCGTAAAGTATAGTCCCCTTTAGGAAGCTACCTAAAGTACCTATTTTCTATATTTAAATTGGAACGAAGTTTGCAGTTCATTTCTACACTGTCTTTGCCGCTAACCCAGGACTAAAAGCATGTCACCGATGTAAGTCCAATACCACGGAAGAACCGTTTGCAAATGTTTTCAAGAGGTACATAGGAGACGATCTTGGGATACATACGCTCTGGTTTGCTTATGTTCTGGGGATGATTCATTTGATTTTAACTGAGTACGAGCAGTCGATTGATCAATTTCACAATTTGAAAGCACCAATCAATGCGGCTTGTGGTGTTCAAGTAAAAGAACACATTTAGAAATTATTGGCTCATACGAGGTATAGAATACATAGGTATAGACCATAGGTTCTCAACGTCAGCGATAACGTCCCCTTATGGGAGTTTGAGACTTTCAGGGGGGCAGTAGAAGACCCAGAGAAAATTAGGGGTGTTGAGATGGCACAGTGAGGGCGTGGGCAGGTAAAAGAAAATGGTCTAAAAAAGACAGGCTAAGCTATTAATAAGAATTGACACTATATCATCAATACAAGAAGGAAGGAGGTAGCGACCCGGTACTTAAAATATAAAAGAATTGCTTTTTGACTTGCTAAACAAAAAGGTTTATCCAATAATTTAATATATTTTTAATTGAATTATTGATTACGTGAAAGTTGAGCCGCCCCTCCCCCCCCCCACAACAAGTTGTGGTAGATGGAAAAAGCTGTTTCAGATTCGCGACAGATGGTAAGATAAAAAAATTGGGGGCTCTAGAAAAAAAATATTTTCAAAGTGGGCGGTGGGCAAAATAAGGTTGAGAACCTACGATATACATGATATAATAAATTAAATACCTGCGCATTTTCCTTCTGGCTGGAGGTAAGTGCAGTCTGCAATCTCTCCATCTGCAATCCCATCTTGGCTTGCTCTCCTCTTTCAACTTCATGTTCCTTTATCAACTTCTCAATGTGCTGCTGCTTCTCACGGAGAATTTCCTGAAGATATAAATGACAGGTATTAATTAGCTTGTGATTCAGATAGTGGTTAATTAGAAAATAAATAAAAAATTAGAGCGCAGGAACGGGAATTAAAGGATCAGAAAAGGATAATGATTTCTCTTGTAAGACACACACAGCTTTTCAAGTAATTCCTCTTATGTACAATCAACTAATCTCCACGACAAAAGGGTACGCTCATTGCAGTACCTAAGTTTAAAATTTCATATTTATGTTTTGATTTTTTAACGTTTTTCTTCAGAATAAATGTCGTGCCGTGATTTGGCAATTGCTAAACTTAGTTCCTTTGAATATAATCAGGGCCGGTCCTTCGCTCCTTGGCAAGTTGGCACCCGGAGCTGACTGCTCCAATTGTGTCCGCACAGGGCCAACCCTGAATATAACGCAATGTTTTAGAATATGACGATGATCAGTGAAACAATATTTATGATTTGAGAAATTTAAAAAAAAGGTATTTTAATAAATTGGTAATTTAAAACAGCAATTTAGTATGTACCTCCATTTGCCATAAATATGGTTCTGTTTAACATTTGTAATGAATTCTGCCTAATGAATACTTCAAGGTCATTTTGATTAGAATGCCTTGTTACTAGTCATTTTGAAAATAGTTCATGTTGATATAAAATGTAATTTATTCTTTGGAATTTTAAAATTCAGCGTAAATTGTTGATCACAAAAAATGATTATATCCCATTTTGAATCTCATTCTGAAAAGGAGTATTTTTAGTAGTTCTAAGAAATTATCACTATCCCCATATTGCACCAAACCAATTGAATACACGAAAGTCTAGTAGCCTAGTAATTTTGTCAAGCGGTTTGCGCATAGAGTATAGATGAATACTTAAAACTCTAGAGTCTGAAGCAAGGCACAGACTGAATGTACAACTAACGACTGTCATTATTCAAATTTTATGTTTGGTCAACTATTGATATGTTTAAAATATTTTCATTTAGAAGCAAATGAAAATTTTGTTATTTTAGCACGTCAATGTAACATGAGGAAAATGTTAGCGTATGTTAACTTAAGAGTGTCTTACCAGCTAATCATTATTCTGATTCCTGCGCCAGCGCTCTCATATCAGAGCTTGTTAGCGGAAGTTTTTGGAATTAGATAACGTTCCGCTGTAAACTGGGTTTTGTGTATCGCGCGGAGCTAGGGCGGCTACATTGCTACGGTATGCTTATATTCTAGCGTCCAGAATTTTAATTAGTAGTAGTTATTTGTAATTTGTATATCGAAGTGCATAAACATAAATAGATACAAGTAAAATGCGTAAACACAGTAGGTATTAAATAGATACCTACATGAATAAACAATGTGTTAAATTCTTTTTAATATTTTGGTTTTTTGTTTTTTAATTTTATTTTACGGCCATTAGAGCGAAAGATATCTCAGTATCGCCCTGGTGTAAGACCACCATTAAGATTTGAAACGTTGCTTGAAATGTCTTTAGCCGTGTTTGGTGACCAGATCTGAATAGCCAGGTACTTCCCCACCTTCCTCTTCCCTATATTTTTACCCTCCCCACTACCTTCAGTCTTACAACATACCCCAATTGGGGATGCCATAGTCCCACTGGCTCCAGACAGAAGCAGTTGGGACTCTTGTGCGGTATACTTATGAAAAAAGTGTAATATTCAGTTGGATTGTAAAAAATGTCTCATTTTGAAATATTTATTCGTATGCACAATTTTTTATTTTATATTTATCTGAATACCGCACAAGAGACTTAAATGCTCCTACTGGAGCCAGTGAGACTATGACGTGACTATGGGGTATATTGCGAGGCTGAAGGTGGTGGGGGAAGAGGAAGGCGAGGAATTACCTGGCTATTCAGATCTGGTCACTAAACAACATTTCAATTCTGAATGGTGGTCTTACACCAGGGCGATACTGAAAGTATCTTTTACTCTAAAACGTGACGCAAATATATTATTTTTAAATTAAATAATTGTGAAATAACCCAAATTAGTCAAATAAAATTTATTTGCCTATGCCGGGATTCGATCCCACTACCTTCAGATTGCTAGTCAAGAGCCTTACCCCTTGACCACGCCGGCCGTCAATAGGTAGTATCAGTAATTTGGAAGGTACATCCACCAACTACATGGAAGGCCGGATCGGGAGAGACCGTTTTTTTTACACTCGCTCGACACACTGCTTATCTCTTCTTTGGGAATGCTGTGTGGAGGGTCGTTTTAGGGAAAGGAAGAAGAGGAAATTCGGAGAAGGAAAGGGATATTAGGGGTGAGTAGAAATCTGGGGGTCAGCGTGTCCAGGAGTGCGGATGTATGAATCCATCCCTCCCACTGCGGTGCAAGGCGATGTTCCGAGAGAGTAAGGCTGGAGAAGTCAAAGGGACTCCCTTAACTTTTCCAGATCCGACCTGCCATGCAGCTGGTGGGCAGACGCATCCGCCGCCAAGACCTAAACAAACCTCACCCCCTTGAACCTGGGCACCCCTGCTAGTCACCAAATGTTATGAACCACTTGGGATGACCTATGGCAGACGTGTTGGTTATCTAATAATTGGTTCCCGGGGCGGTGGTACCCATACCCGATTCTCGTGTTTATTATTTTTCCATCAAAATTATTTATGATTTGTCAATAATGTCTTAGTAAAATAAGTATGTAATAAAATCTGAAATATATTAGTTTGTAAGTGTGCAAATAAATAAACAAACGGACCAATTTTCGTCAAGAAACACATGTACGTATATATTTTTAAACAATTTAATTTATCTATTTATTTACGCAAAAATAGTCTATTAACAATAAAACAATAACACGAATAACAAGCGTGCATAAAGGCACGACCCACCTAGCAATCGATCACCGTTCGCATCGATTACCGTTCGAAGGAAATTTTTCGTAACAATCACCACTTTTCGTAACACATTTACCAGCTTACCCCCCAAGTGTCGAGCGTGCGTAAAGAAGTTTTACTTGAAAATAAATATTTTGGAGCAGTTGGGACTCTTGTGCGGTATTCACATAAAAATAATTTACAATAAAAAAAATTTCAAAATTATAAAAATTTTATCATAAAAATATTCAATGAACATGAAATTTTGCGTTGGGGCAACCCTATAAATTTTACAAACATGAAATCCTATTTATTTTGCTTCGTTATTCGTTTGAAAATGTTGCGATGTAGAGCGCCGCGAAGACAACCGCCAGTGGCCGCAGTTGCGGTCTGAATGAGCGCTCTCGATTCGTGTTTTCGTTCATAAGAAAAATTGTGAAACGCGAAGCTGTAAATTAATTAATATTAAATACACCCTAAAATTATTTTTCCATTAAAATTATTTATGATTTGTCAATAATGTCTTAGCAAAATAAGTATGTAAAAAAATCTGAAATATATTAGTTAGTAAGTGCGCAAATAAATAAACAAACGGACCAATTTTCGTCAAGAAACACATGTACGTATATATTTTTTAATAATTTTATTTAAACTTAAATTAAAATTCTGACAAATAATTTTACCAGATAATGTATTGATTTATTTTACTGCATGATTATATGATTTGAAATTGGTGTTGTATAATACATGTACTTTTTTGAAAATATAACAAATCTGCCAACGACCTATGGTATAACCTTATTATACTTAAAATAAACATTTTTTCTCAAAATTTTATCCATACCTTTACTAGATAAAAGAACAATATTTCAAAATCAATTTATAATTTTTTGTGGAAACGAGTCAATAAGTCTAAACACTGATTTAAAAATGACATGTTTCTGGTTTCTCTGGTAATGTCCTCTTAAACGTCAAACTGACAACATGGTTGTAACAAAAAGGGCTCTCTTGTGCAACCCCGGATCTAAGGGGGGGGGGGGGGGGGGGGGCAATCCGGGGTGCAGTTTTAGGGGGTGCCAAAATCGTAATTTATATGTTTGAATGAAAAAAAACTTGATTCACAAAGCGCCTGGCTTCCAGCGCACGTTGTTCTATTGATTATTCATTTGATTTTTGAACACATCCTAAGTTGATTTATGAACGTATCCTAAGTCGATTTCGAAAGCATGCATAGTGTTGGTGATGTCTCTGCCAGGGAAATCCCCGTCGCAACTAGGGGCTTCACGAGCTGAGACAATAAAACCGAGCGGTTTGAGAGAGCTCATACGCTGGCGAGGGGGGGCCACTATCAAGTTTCTGCCCCGGTTTGAAAAAGTCGTAGATCCGAGGCTGCTCTTGTGTGAATAGCTTAACACTATCTACTACTAAAATATCAAAAACCTTCAAAGCTAACTTTTTTACTCGCATCTGAATTTGTCTACAAGTTAACAATTACTTCTAATTCTTCTAACTTACTAATATAACTACTTATTTACAATTATTTTGATCTCACGTATGACTTAATGTTTCATTTCTCATAACTAAACTAAATAATTTTTATAGGTACATCAATTTTTGTGATAACATCAACATAAATAGGTGAACACAGAGATATCCTTTATTTTATTTTATGTTCCAGTGGAAGGTCAATATTCAAAACAATTGTAGTTTTTAACCTTTGAAATCCGGGCTCCCGCAAACTAATACCCCTTTAGTTTGCCGAGGATTTCAGATTACCAATTGGATAAGCCGGCGATCAACGGATACAAATTTTTCATATCCAACGGGTTCTTTTGGAGTTGAGAAGTTAAAGAGATATGTTGGTACTCGCCATAATAATGCAAAATTTCTGATTGTTGGCACCTGCTTTATAATTCTAACATTCGGATTAACTATCTAAAGAGTTCTCTATTATTGATTAATGTTTCTTCGTAATTTTCTATATGAGAGCTGTGATGTTAATTTAATAACACATTTGTTGACATTTAGACTTCATCCATTCTTAATACTCGATACTTTTAAACATATGGATAGAGATGCCATCAAATGTTTTTATACATGGTGTCCGGAAACTCGTAGTACAAACGGGAAATTGGTGAATCTACATAACATTTGGAGTCGTAGAATTTTTTTTTATTATTTGAGCTTTCGTTTTTGAGTAAATCAAGTCTGAAGTTTTCTGGTATTTTTTTTTTAAATCGGTCATTACGAATGTATTGTCGAAAAAAAATAAATGCTCAGTAGATTCATTATGTGATGTAGATTCACCAGTTTCCCGTTTGTACTATGAGTTTCCAGACACTGTGTATAACATCACTTTTGGGGATGGTGTAATAATAATCTGACAACATTTGAAAAATTCCTACCACCATCATTATAAGCGGAAAATGTTGCCTGTGCAATGACGGAGGACTTCGACTAACAGAGGAATTGAACCCCACACACTCCACTACTACCACTCAGCTACTAATTTTTTGAATTAAATAACACTTTATTTATTTTCAGCAAAGTTTAAAAATTGTAGATTTACTGTTATTAGTATCAAGGAATAAAAATAATATTTACAAGTTAACTTCATGCTACCTTAAGAGGAACGGCTTGGCGGTCAAAATACAAAATCAAACCGAAAAATTATATATTTAATCAAAAGGTGGAGCAAATAACAAGTACAGATAGGTGACACTTTATTTGTTTGGGTTTCAAATTATAAAATTTAGGACGTAAGAGAAATTGATTTTTCACAAATTTAGAGGCAACTTTGGCAAATATTTGTGAGTTAATTATAATCATTTAAAATAATAATTATGCATTAAGTACGTATTATGTATGTATAATAAAATATACAACAAAAAATATTAATTATTAAAAAAAGCATTTAGACGGGCTTAAATTTAAATTACAAATGACTAATTTAACTTTCAAACCATTTAGGAACAAAAAAATAATTTAAAATTTCGAGTCTCTAAACGCTTTTTTTAATGATGGTTTAATTTGTATTTTATATTTGCACACTAGGATGGGCAAGATGATTTTTTAATAGTTACCATTAACTCACAAATAATTTTCAATCCTGCCTCTAAAATCACGTGAAACTGGATTCTTTAATGGCAGATGTTTATTAATTTAAAACACAAATACATAAAGTAGCACATTTCCATACTTTTTAATATTTGCTTTACCTTTTGATTTAAAAAAAGGAATATTCAGTTTGGTCAAGTATTTTGGCTACGAATTCAAATTTAAGTTTGTATGAAAACAACCGTACAGCCGTTCCTCTTATAGCAGGCCCGGTCAACCCTTGGGTTCGGCCCCTGGCACATATCTGTACCATCTGAGTCCTCGTGTGGCTCTTCGAAAATTTTAGGTCGTCAATGCGGGCCGTGGTGCAATTTGGATTGACCAGGCCTGCCTTGTGTTAATAAATTTTTCTTTAAATTTTCTTCTCAGATTTCATCAAACATAAATTTATGTTTATTGTATTTTACAGTTTTTACCTCTAGTCTTTGAATACTTTTGTTGTTGTGTGTGTCTTTCAGATATCGAGATAAATCATATGGGATAAGGAGTCAAAGGGACAGAACAAGACAATAAGAACATACATAAAGCGCTCAATTTTTTATTTACAAAGTATAAATTAATATTAAATCTAGATTATTAGAGTTTAATTCTATATTAATAATACAAATCTAAAATATATTATCGAATTCTTCAGGGTAAGAACAAGAATAAAAGCTTAAAAAACAAACAATAAACACTATTAAATGTGGCAATCCTTTATTAACAAACATTTGTACATCGTGTAGCACCGCTAATTCTAGAAATTATAAAGGTGCTGCACGGAGGCCATTTTGTGATAATAAAACGCTTTCATTAAGGCTTCAATAAATATCACTTAAAAATCAGAAGTGCCGTATATTTTTTCATTGATAAATTCATAAGTGTTATACATTCGCACATCTAGATTTATAAGTTCTGCATATTGTAACTTCTAGATTTAAAAGTGCTATATATTACTGCCATTTCCAGATTTAAAAGTGTTGTATATTGCACATCTGGATTTAAAAGTACTGTAAATTAGCACAGACAAATTCGTAAGTGTCATATATTTTCACTTCTAGATTTATAAATGCTGCGTATTGTCACTTCTAGATATAAAAGTGTTCTATTGCACTTCTGGATTTAAAAGTGCCGTATATTGTCACTGATAAACTCATAAGTGTCATATATTTTCAAATTCTAGATTTAAAAGTGCTGTATAATACTGCCATTTCTAGATATATAAGTGTCCTATATTGCACTTCTAAATTTGAAATTGCTGTATATTGTTACTTCTGGATTTATAAGTGCTGTATATAGTCACCTCTAAATTTATAGCTGTCATACATTATCACATCTAGGTTTATAAATGAAGTATTTTATCATTTATAAACATTCTCACAACCAATTTCTGTGCAGCGTCTTTTGAACTTCACAAATCATGAGCGCTATTCACCGTGCAAGGATAGTACTTAGTTCCATTAGTTAGTTTTACAAGTCAATTCATAAGAATGCATTACAGTTATATTTGAAAGGTTTCCACTGGCACAGATAAGTTTCTATTCCGGGAAGAAAGTTGGAATTATTGTAGTCGTACATAATCTGAATTACCTGAAGAGTATTTTTGGCCGACATCGGAGTCGATGTAACGCGAGGACCCGAAGACAGCCTCTGTTTCCGGAAAATATAATTATATAAATTTAAACAAACAATATTCTGTACAACAAACATAGAAATATTTGACCTTTAATCACTTGATTCGAACTTGTGAATTATTTTATTCGAACTTCAATTATCAAATAATTATTTTGTGGAATCCATTTTATACTTCATACTATGCATGATAAAGGAGTTTTCTAGTAAAAAAGAATTAATTTACTATTCTGAAAGCATTATGCAGTGTGAATTATATCTATGTATATTATATTTAAAAAAAGAATCTATCGACTAAGTCATTATACATTTGTGAATAAGGCACCACGGAAATATTGTTACAAAAATCACATCTTTCCATCCAGGAAATATTACCACCACATTTTGGTGTCATTGAGAAATTATTTCCTAAAACATCCCTAAATTATTTAGATTCATTAGAATTAACGAATGTTTTAATACTTCAGTTAAAAATTAATGATTTGTTAATAAACTTAAATATGAATATTGGAGATAGTTTGTTAACAATATTTTTAATTCACCTTTCCACGAGAAGATTCAAACATTATTAAATAAATATTCAAAAACAAATGATACAGTATTGCCAAAATTCCCACAAATTAATAAATGGTAACTTTATAATATTACATATTATAAACGATAGAATGTTTAGTTACACGGATTAATAATGTTGCATTTTATTAGTTGTAAAAATTTTCGCAAATTTTTTTTGGTTAATTTGGATTTTTTTAACTCAGTCTTACCACCACGCCCTGGATTTCGCCCGATTTGTTGGAAATCTTCGTCAAATACTGAAAAGCTTCTCTCTAGTCCTACATTAATAAATAATTATGATTCAAATTAGTTAATAATGATGCAAACATGCAATGGTTAGAAGGAATAATAATTAAAAATTATGAAGACCAAGTTATTATAATTTATTCCCAAAAGTGAACAATTTGAGGTTATATTTATGAAAAAAATAGAGCAATCATTCTTAACATATTAGGCTATTTGTCACATCTCTGTATAAAGATGGCACATTTTGTAGTTTGAATTGTACTGTAATATCTTTTGGAAACTTATTGCCGAAGTTTAAATAGTATAATTAACAAAAATAAAACTACCGGCTGAATTAAATATCTGAAAGTATAATCCAGATAAAATTGTTAAAAAATATCCTTGTACATTTTCACGTACAATTATTATTACTTATTAAAATTCTAGCTTTCCGTGATGTTGACATTGAATGTTTTTAATGCATTTAAATACAGCTGTTTTCGTGAGTAACAAAAAAATTGTGACGTTGGATCAATGTTTACTCAGACACCGAATTCTCAATGAATTATGCAAGAAAAATATAATTCATCACTCTTTTTAGCAATTAACGGCTGTTCAAATATTCATGCAATCAAATCTGCTTCTCAATTTATTCAGTTCTGGGAAATCTTCACTTGAATCCACACAGTGTTAATGGAAAAGCCAAAATAGAAAAAGCTGCTAATTCTCATACAAGTTATGCCCAAATAAAATACATATTTACAATGAAGAAGATGTTCTAGACATGGTAATGGCAAGGTTAATGATTCAAAGAAAAGCATTATTGAAGTAAGTGTTAATAAGTGTTTTTGTAAGTAAGTGTAGAGGAAAATAGATAACATTTCCAGTAAAATTATGCGACAACAAGACAACTACAAGAGGAAATAAATTACATCATAGTTAAACCAGTACAACTCTGTGCAAGTGGGTTCAAATCTTAAATAGTTTGTGTTCAATTAAGTTCAAGAATGCAGTAGAATATTATAACACCTTGATCAAAAAGTTTAAGGACTTTATTTATAAAATCAAAAATACAAGTTTATTAATCAAAATCGATATGGTTCCCTTTAAAGTACTCCCCTTTCTGGAACGCACTTACATCAGCACTTGATCTCATACTCAAAAAACCGCTGGTACTCAATTTTCAGTATGTCCATAAGAGCCGTTTTCGATTTTTTCATAATATTCTGTCGGGTGCTGTAACGCGCTCTGCGAAGCGATTTTTTTGAGTCAGTTGAACAGGAAAAAGTTTCAGGGAGCCAGATCAGGTGAATTCGAAGGCTGCTGGATAGTATTTGTGTTGTTTTTGGTTAAAAACTCATGGGTAAGGACCGCATCGTGCGACGGTGCATTGTTGTCGTGCAAAATTGATGCCATTTTCAGACTTGTAAAAAATCGAAAATGCGCATAAAGGTAGAGGTACTCAGTACATTTTACAAACATCAAGCTATGATGTTGAAATTTGGAGGGAAGTGTGAATGACATATGTGGTAACCTAACAACAAAAAAATAATTCCAATCGGGTGACTGACGGCGCCACACGATGGACGGTCCTAAAACTTTTTGATCAAGCATGTTGCTTATAAATTATACAGAAAAATCTATTAAGTAATACACAGCAAGGACACACAGAGCAAATTTCTTTAAAAGCTGAAAATATGCAAAGATTTTTGGATGGAATTACAAAATTATGTGGTGTAATATTGGAATGATTTATTTATTTCAATATTATCAAATGCTTGTAAAATAACATAAATAATGCAGCATTTTTCTAATTCAAATTCCACTCAATAATATTATAAAGCAATAAAATTATAGAATAGTTGTGCAGAAGCAATTTTATCTTATAAGCTTTACCACACGGTTTTGTGCAATATTTCAACAAGAATTTAAAAATATGAAACAAACAATGGCATCTTGTCTTATTTCTTGACGGTTATAAATGGATAAAATATGATTTTTTGACATTCCAAACAATAATGTTCAACATCTTTATTTATGTTTTTGTTTTGGTGAAAAAAAAAAATGACACAACAATAAAGATTTTTCAAATTTCTTTTCATGAATAATAAAATGGCGATAATGATGACAAGACAAAGCACATTGAAAACCATGAAGAAATACAAACAATAATAGACAATACCAAGGATGCAGACTCTATTATGAAACATGCCTCCGGTGTACAGAAACAAGTACGCCTGATGGTACATGCACATTCATAATTAAATGGTGTGAACTTTCACCTCAAGACAGACACAAATTGACCACTCATTCTGTAACTCAATTATTTAGTCAGCCATTGCAACAAATTTAAATAAATGAAGCTGACATTTAACAAATATTTAAATGGCGAGACAAACAACATACTTGAAAACCATGATCTGATAAAATCGGTGCATAAAAAATTTAAGGAAAATCACAATGATATTTGAAGTCATTTATTTATTATTTTTATATTTTTTACAGTCAGCAGAGCCAATGGTCATTTTTATGGTGTGGTGTGCACTAATACCAATTGTATGTATTGCTAACACTAATGGAGAGTGGATGGGTCTTAGATATTTGTAATCTCACAAGTTAGGGGGCACCATCATAAACATTGTAATAAACAAAAGCTAATGAGAATCATAACTGATCATGTATGCTAATTCCAGCGAGAGCTCACGCTTGCGTCATCTTCCTTCTCACCGTCTCGTATGAAACGAAAAAGACAGAAGAAACTAAAACCTCTCCATGGGACTGGCATAGAAATAAGTAAAAACTGATTTAGTCACATAAGTAAAAATTGACAAAATCTCGTTACTTTTTGAGTTAGCCCAAATTGATACAAGGGTTAAAAAAAAATAAACAGCAATCATCGAAGAAAAAAAATTGTGGCTTTGTTAACCTGTGTAATTAAAAATTCTGAAAACTTTAGTTGTCAAATGATTATTAAAAGCACGAAGCATTGGGGAGCATTTAAGCCCTTTTAGTCTGGAATGGTTGAGATATGAAATATTTTAAAACAATAATCTCAATATTTACTCACTTTCAAGAAATAATAGTGAAAATACGGTATAGGCTCTGAAATCCGAACCATCGGGTGACCCTTAGAAAACACAAGGCGATAACCGTTGAAGAAATAAGTGTAATTTTAAATTAAAGAGACTTGAAAATAAAGAGAGAGTTGTACGAAGCCAGCGAGGAACATCCACTAGCACCTGATTTAAAAGGTAAAAAGAATAAAACATCAAACTCTCAAATATTCCGAAAATCCAGCTGTTTCATAAAGATTCCAGTAATCCTGAAAATTCGTTAAACAGAATATTGTTTGGATTGAATAGACTATACTGAATAAACAATTAATAATAAAAGAAATTGGTGGAGATTGCTGTCTTTGCTCCTATATCTATGATGGTCCCAGACCGAGAGATAGCAAATATCTCAAGACTCGCCCACGGCGGGATGTGTGCTTGCCGGAAGAGAGAAGCGATTCAGTACATGGTGGTGACGAAGATGGCGTTTCCGAACATTTGGGGCGAGACGCAGGCGGCGTGGTAGTGTCGCGGGGGGGGGAGGCTCCAGGGGCTGGGCCAGCTGTCCGCCTAGCCTACCTGCGCTCCGCCCGCCAGCGAGGTGACCCCGAGGCGGGGACGGCCCATCACCACCGAGGACTGCATGGACGTCATGGAGGCGTTGGAGTCGGGCGGAGAGGTGGCCCGCGAGCCGTGAACTGCGCACGAGCCCGGCCGGCGGTTGGACGGCGAGCGGGACACCTTGGACAATGGCGCAAACAACCCGAAGCGGGGGCCGCACTCAAAGTACCTGCAAATAGCACTCACCGTGTAATATAGGGAAGTTTCAACATCAATAATCTAATCTGGCAATATTGAATTAAATAGAGAGAAGAGATTCAACACTACACAAAATGGAAGTAATTAGAAGAAAGGTTAAAAAGTAAACGTTAAGAACACAAAATAGTTTGAAATTTGTTTTGAAGAGTTTTATTTCACACGTACATTAGTTACTTAATTTTTATTTATCTGCTACCGGTTTCGACACATCCGTGTCATTCACTAGCAATCTTAAAACTAACTTAAAAAATTATACAAGTATATAAAAGATTAGATTTAATTAGGTGGGGGGTAAAATTTTTCCAAATAAAAGTACATTTGTTGTAGAAATAATAACAGCCAATCTAGTAACAACCTAATATATAAAAAAAACTTCTTTACACAGGCGATTTATCTTTTAAATATCCCGTATATTACCAAATCACATTTCTCCAACTTTCTACATTAATTCAAAGTTAAAATTTTTAATTAATAACAAGATGTTTCTAATCGAATGAATTGGATGTGCAGAAACTGGTAGCAGATAAATTAAGTAACTAATGTACATGTGAAATAAAACTCTTCAAAACAAAATGTCTAGAAATTGTTACATAGTCAATGCTCAAGAAATACAAGAAATAGTACGGAATCATACAGTTAAATGCTTCTTATGCATTGATCATCAATGAGCATCAAAAGCATGTAGGAAAATTTATGACGATTCTATAAAAACGGAGTGAAGATTATAGAAAAATAATAAATATAAAAAAGTGGTAACACAAAAGTTCACCAACGAAACGAACAATCCCGAAGCAATTAAAAAAGCCACAGTCGTGATATCAGGGCCTGTAAAACTGTGCATACCCCATGAATGGAAGAAGGAAAATATATTCATAATAAATTTAGGAAATTCCTTCTTCTATCCTTGGGTTGAGGTCATGGACAGCTTTAAAGTTTCTCAGTTGTACTGAAAGCCCCTCTACTGCAATATGTTGCTAACAAAACTGTAAACCATAAATTGGAGGAAAGAAAACGTTACGTTAAATTGGAAAAAAATTGCTGTTGAAGTTTTATATATTTTTTAAGTGAATAAACCAGCCCATTGCAGACTGAGGCGGACCTTTTCCCTTCCACGGAGCCGTCGTTCTTGCCGATGGGGTCGTCGAGCTCCACGCCGCACCACTGCCCCGGGGCAAAGTCCGTGGGGCCCACGAAGCGCAGAGTGCCGGCCTTGCTGCCCTGGCTGGACGAGACTATCACACGCTCGCCCAGACGCAGCTCTGCCGATACTGTTGATGTGCCTGAACATCAAATAGCGATTAATAAGATACAACATAGATAATTATAAGCCCACTGTAAATAGATGGTTATTTTTCTTGTTTTCAAGTCAGTTTATAAGTCCATTTTGAAACTGTAGAACTTGAATCAGAAAGAGACAGGATCAGAGGTAGACAAAGAAATGAGACAATCTAACCAAGAGCTCATATTATACTATTTAATTAAATGAAGACAATATTAGCGAAACTCAATAAAATCTGAAGACAGAAAAATCAGAAAAAGATATTGGTTCCACTGGGACTCGAACCCAGATACCTTAGCATTCATGGCCAACTGCTCTACCGATTGAGCTATGGAACCCATTTCCAATTCAATCACTTTTAACTGTATCATATTTCGACTAAGAACCACCAACACTATCTTCATTTTTCTTAACGCACATATTATTGGCTGCTATCTTTATATATGATTGCAAGATTCAACCCGAACTAAATGCTGATTTTTCTGTCTTCAGATTTTATTGAGTTTCGCTAATATTGTCTTCATTTAATTAAATATTATGATTTGAGTTTTTACTCATAAAGTTAAAAATAAAAATAAAATATTCATCCTAGACTTGCAGAAAAAGTCAATAGATGTCGCGTATTAAAATAAAATGGATAAATATTTATCCAGACACTATCTAGATAGCATTTAGTTCGGGTTGAATCTTGCAATCATATATAAAGATAGCAGCCAATAATATGTGCGTTAAGAAAAATGAAGATAGTGTTGGTGGTTCTTAGTCGAAATATGATACAGTTAAAAGTGATTGAATTGGAAATGGGTTCCATAGCTCAATCGGTAGAGCAGTTGGCCATGAATGCTAAGGTATCTGGGTTCGAGTCCCAGTGGAACCAATATCTTTTTCTGATTTTTCTGTCTTCAGATTTTATTGAGTTTCGCTAATATTGTCTTCATTTAATTAAATATTATGATTTGAGTTTTTACTCATAAAGTTAAAAATAAAAATATCATATTATACTGTTCAAACCCCAGACGAACTGGGGAATTACTCGATACAGATAGAAACTCAACGAGGGATCTGGTTGGACTATGAACAGGACACTGCCACCTTAGGGGACAAGTGTAACTGTTGGAAGAGGAGAAGACAAATAAATAACTGTCGAAAATTTGAGGTGAAGAAACTCTAAATCACCTATGGCGCCTAATGTCACATCGATGAGAACAAGGCTCAGATATCTCAGAGCTCAGAGAACCACAAGACACAGCCGATTAACCAAAGACAAGCCTGTTGAACTTTATAAAAGGATCAAATTATACCTGTAATAAAGTTCACTAGGGTTATCATTGGCCCCCATCTCGGCAATGTTTCCTGGTTCCACGAAGTGGCTTCCGAGTTACCTGAGGCAGCATCTCATCAAGATACAAGAAACAAGGTTAAATATGGGAAATAGCATAATGGACCTATGCCATGCAGACGTCAAGATTTGAAACTGCAAATTCTAGACCCAGAGCCAAAGATCATCAAAATGACGAAATCCTTTTTGCTAACGCACCATCATTTTCAAGGGCTTATCTAGGCATATTATGACACAAGTTGATTACAAACATAATGCAAATATTACTTATTCTACTGCTGAAGCTCCTCATGCTGCCGTTCGGCGACACAGACCGCTTGGCGCGCGTCGGCGTGACTCTCTGCGCTGGGGAGGCCGGGGTTACGGGCGTACGGGGAGCGGGAGAAGTGGGCGCGCGCAGCCCCGAGGGCGGGCGGCTGCCCCCGTTGGAGGCGCCGCAGCTGCCCATCTCGCTGCCGGGCGAGGAGGGCGACGGCAGGTCCAGGGGCTCGTGGGTGAGGCGCGTCAGGCGAGAGAACACGCCGCGGCGCGACTCGCACTGGAAGTAGCGGACGCCGGCAACGGAGCCGTCATTTTTACCTGGAGATAAATAAAACATACATCAGTAATCAGTTGGTATTTAGGGTGCCACAATGGAAGCGATCCATAGGTAAACTGAGGAAGAGGTGGTTAGATTGCGTGGAAGAGGAAGCAGGACTGAGGACTAGATGCAAACGGCGGGGGATCGCAACCAGTGGAGGGCATTTGTGGAGGAGATCAATTCCCACCTTGGGATGCAGCATTTGAGTGCTGGAATAGGTAGTTAGCTAGATAGACGAAGGTCCCAAGTTCGAGGTTACAAAGCACCAATAACCCTCTTTCTTGGGAGTTTTTATCATATTATTATGATGGGAAGATTATTAATTATCATTGTTTCAATATTTCATTTATCGTCAGTGCTCATTTTGACATACGATCGAAATATTTGCATAGATGAAGAAAAACGTTGTATTTTTAGCCAAATCTTCGTGTCATGTATAACTTAAATCAATTTCTAAGAAATTACGAAGTTTGACTTTATTAAATCAATCATGTAGTGTAAATAACCATAAGTGCGAAATAGTAAATGCATAAACATTCATTTGTTTACCCATGCTAAACAGCAAACATCTGAATTGAAAACTACTATGATTTTTAAAATATCCTAAGCAGATTTCGTAATAATTTTTAATTTACATCTTTTGATTATTTTGGTCACTCCTTTCCTACACGCGGTTGGCTGTCATTAGAGCAATCTTTACTTAGCAGGCTGCAGTCCGAAACAGCTCAGCGGAACTGATCCAATACCAGTCTCGTAGGTTTTGAAGTCGTTCCAAGCTTAAAAGGCTTAACAACGCTTTTTGCACTTGGCATATTATGAAACAAAAGCTAAAGAATTGACTGATGAATGTAAATAAATGATCGAAGGCACCCTCCGATGGGTTCGTCAATGTCAAATTTTCTGGAGACAAAAGCTAAAAATTAACTGCTGAAAGTGAATAAACAACAATCAAAGGTACCCACCGATAGCATCGTCCAGCACAACTCCTGCCCATTCTCCCGGAGCGAACTGTGTGTCCCCGATGTAGGCGATCTGCCCTGGTTTGCTGCCGCCCACCCACACTCGGTCTCCGATGATGAAGCTGTCCGTGTCTTCCGTCAGCACCACGCTGTGATCTAAACAGGCAGGACACAAGTTGGACATCGGATCGAAGGCAACAGAGATTCCACCAACCCACGGGTTAATAATTTTATAACAGTTGAAGACTTAATAAAGAAAAACTGTTACAGAAAAATCAGGGTTAAAAGAACGAAAGTAAAGGTAGTACTATAATAGATGCAGCGAATATCCGCCACTATTATACGGTAAAATTTTACTATTTCAAGAAGACGCAGAGGTTCTGGCTGCTTAGCGAACTTGATATTCGGCCGAGACCGTAAATATAAGAGCTTTTTTGCATGCACTTATATGAATTTTATCACTATAAAAAGGCAACACCTAATAGTACCTAATTAATTGTGGTGGTACTAAGGCAAAAAGTTCAGCCTGAACAGAGTATGTAGTAATAGATTTGAAATTAAAAAAACTTTTTCACTTTGTTCCACTTATTTATTATTACCAGGACCGGTTTCATCCTACTACGGACATTTTCAGACTGGTCGAAAATGTCCGTAGTAGTCCGTAGTAGTCCGTCGTTGACCAGTCTGAAAATGTCCGTAGTAGGATGAAACCGGTCCTGGTAATAATAAATAAGTGGAACAAAGTGAAAAAGTTTTTTTAATTTCAAATCTATTACAATGGAATTCCACCACGAATTAACAGTGCAAAAACTAGACTCATTAAGAGTATGTAGTAGTTTTTTTTGTTGCTTTGCGCATTGCATCTGATGAACAGATAAACGAAATTTAAGCTTTTTTTTTAAATAGGCCAAATATTAGACATTAGGCCAAAATCACTATTCGCTGCATCACAAGTAAAAATAGAAGTAACTGATGAATTGACTGTATAAAAATCAAAAAAAGAAAGCTAAAATAGCAAATTGATTGGAAATTACTTAATTTTGAAAAAGAAACGAGGAAGACACTTGGAAGTAATGATGGTTGTGTCTATTATTATCGAATACAAAAATGATAGCATTTTTTTTCAAATTCAAAGGGAAAGCTGTAAATAAAAGCAAAGAACTTATTCACAAGGGAATAAAAAATAAGATGCAGGGATCCAAGACAGGCAGGAGGAGAACCATATAAGTCTCGTGTTCAGTACACAGTGTGGGGGGTGCTCACCTGAGGTCCGCCTCAAGCCAGCCTCGCTCATCCGGCGCGGGTGGTGCTCCCAGAGCGCGTCCATCGAGGTGACGCTGTACGTGCTGCAAGCTGTCACACCACACAACACAACATAAAGTGCTAAAGCTCACACAACATACACAGGTGCTAATTGCTGGTTAACAACGACTTGTGAATACAAAGGAGCCAGCGGGAGACCTCAGACATAGACCATGGAAATACCGCTGATGTAATATAGGCAATAAAACAACGGCACTGTGGAATGATTGATAGCTAACCCAAAGAAGCAAATTCCATTAATCTGCAACTCTGGTGACAAGCAGACGATTAGCATTGCAAGCCAACAGACTGCCATAAGCTTCTGAATGAAGTCATGCAGATAAATCACCGCGGTCATTTGCCTACATCTTCCATTGTAAAGGTCCAAAGTGTCCCAGCTAGCGACCCAGCTACGTGAGATCACAAACATGTAGAGGCGTAATGGCACTTTTTGTGGGAAAACGGCAATGTTCGACGGAAAGCGTTACTAGGTTGTGGAAGAGGACTGTTAGTTGTCCCACGCAATGTGAATAATTTGATAGGATCGCCATGTCCTCGTCAATGCAATTGCGCATGATTATCATACTATGGCATCTCTAACTGCAAACATCGGCCTGCAGAGGATGTAATGATAACTGAAATGGCAAATGCAACGCGCTAGAGAACCGAGGAAAATTTAAATAATATTGTGGAGTCTTCTAATAAGACAGTTATTCTAAGATAATTTCGACATTTCTGAATGGAAATTTGTATTAGGTATAGTTGAAAATAGACAGACTCCAGATATGGAAAACAAAGTAGAAACTGTGTGGTCCAGTCTCCAGTTGTAAGATAAGAAACAAGAAAACATGTATTACACAATAAGCAGACTAGCATAGGAACAATGGTTTTCCTCGTGAGAATAAGGAAGCAAAATGAAATACAGCTTGCCGATTAAACTGTCGCAAATATTATGATTCAAGTCGGTGCATCTTTGGCAAATTATCCATAAAACGTAATAGTCTAAAGAATTTCAAAAACATTAATGCCACCTCTAAATTGTAAACGACTGTATTCGATAAATTCGCCAATTCCAACGAACATAATATTTCCAGAACGACGACAGAACTCCCACATCCTAAATTTTATTGAAATATTAATTAAATTAGCGAGATTCCACCTGTCAAAAAGTGCCAGAACGCCTTATATTATAAATCGATATATTCATGGTAAATGTAAATATTGGACATTAAATTTAGCGAATATTTACATTCGCTATGAAATAATGAATTGTGTTAGTTACATGCAAAGCAAACATCTAGTTAGATACGACAAATAATATTAACAATTTAATTAAATACAATTAAATCTAATTATTTAAAAATGTCTTAATTAATTACGGACAAGTTAAATAAACTAGTTCAAATAAATCTCTGTTGTTGCAATTGCGAGATTTAGGGTTTGACAGTTCACAGATTTAGATTCGTGTTTAGGGTTTAGTCTTTAAACAACTATCACTAACTCGGGTTATAAACCTTCAACAATCGATTAGAGCATATAATTAATATTCAAACACGTCTCAAACTGCATCGTTTTGGCGTGTCACGTGTGAATAATACAATCAGCAAATAGACAACTTTACCACGTACGATACGTGTTGACACTGCCAAACATTACGCCAAAGAACATCATAAGATCAATAGAAACGATCAGTCATTTATACAAAGAACACCCAAGCGTTCCTTTGATAAAATAGTATTTACATATGCAGCAATACCACTAAAACAGAATAAAACACAATAAATACTTTTAAATTGTTTTATTTTTAAAGAATTCCTGAAGAGTCTTACAAGGAATACTTTCAGGGCCTGTTTTATTTTATGGCCAGTATTTTAATATGTGTGAAGGCAGTGCGGAGATGATTGCTTTAAATTCATCAAACAATGCTTAATCATCGTGTTTACATTTTTTTAAATATAAGTCAGTGAGGTGTTTGGTGAGTGAACAGATATTTTATGATGATTGTATCTGCGAGTGATTTAGAGTTGCCAATACTCACTAGAGGGCTTGCGCTCCCTTGAAGGAGTTCTTTCTCCGTACGATCCCATTCGCTGGATGGCTCCAATCTCAGAGCTATCTTCGTCAGCCTCTTGCACGTCTGCGGACCACATGCAATAATACCACGGTAATAACAATACTACATGCATACAGGGGACAAACCAACTAAACGGTACAAAATAATATCCTAGGACACACCAACAGTGCGAGATAATTACAAAGTGTATAAAACAGACCTGAATCCAACAAGAGATTGAAACTTAATGTGTATTATATTTTAAGACATGATTAGAGAACCCAGTTTCAATCAAATGTTTTGAAATGAGAAAATTAAAGTGCAAATCTAGTGTTTATATGTGGATTGGAGCTAGCGACTTGCTGTGACAAATTTTATAGTAATAAATGATAAATGAGTTTTCTTGGTCAGATTCTATTTATTGATAACAGTAATGTCGTTGGACTCTATACGTGTGTGTGCGAGTGTAACATTTAATATGTATGCCGGTCATGTTATACAAGAAGTTTACGCAAGTAGACAAATAAGCCCGAAGCGTTGTATGTCGTGACTCATTCAAACGTGCTCTGAAGCCTAAATCAGAAAAGACCACGACCATTCATCAACGAATGTCGCCCCGAGCACACAGAGCAGGGTGCAGTGGTCAACAGTTAATAGTACCATATTGGGCAAATTAAATTGGAATAAATACATACACGACTAATCAAATAACACCGCGGATGTTATGAGACTATCAGCCAAGACCAAACATGTAATCATTTCCACATTTATTTGTAGCTAAGTAAATCACTTGGTCATTATCAATTTGCTTGTCTCAGATTTAGGCGTTACTAATGCGCTGATTTGACTTTTAAATGTGTTTCATGACATTTTAATGATTCGAATAATCTGTTGAATTTACAGGCAAGTCCGATTTGGAAGAAGCTTACGTGAACATCAGAGCTTTGCTCCAAGGTCGATTTGATTGTTCACAAGTTTAAAATCATGACATTCGTCGGAAAAAAATAATTATCAGAAGTGTTTTGGTCGAATTGTTTATTGTTTGAACAGAATTTCGTCAAAATTGTTACAAAAAATCGAATAAAAGGAATCTTTACGTGATGTTATGGTAAATTCTATTGTTGACTATAAATTATTGAGTCCTGAAGATAATTAATTTAATAAACCAGTGGTTAGCGGATTAACTGGGACAGAGTAATCAAATTAGCATAAAATGGCTCGCCTTTCATTAGGCCTGATCGGAGAAGCCAAGTGCAGAATTGATAATTTAAATTTAATCAAAATTGCGTCATTCCTGCAAACATGACAAATGGCGCAGATGACGAGCAATTACACAAATGAAAGGAAGCAAATTGAACAAATTCCCGCAAATATGAGCACTCCAATGACAATGGACTCCCAAACTGGACGATCGCCATGAAAATGCTAATAAAAAACAACAGATGACTTAATCATTTATACAGCTTTTTGAGTAAGCAATCAATAAAACCCACATTTTATACAAATCATTTATTCAAGAATAAAAAAAGAGCAATTTGGCGAAATAAACACAACGTCTCAGTAGCTTTTTCACGTTTCCAGTGGACATTGATTTAAATTTATGAAAACGAGTTTTTTAAAGTAAGTAAATTTAGATACTGGAAGGCTCTTATTGATACAGATGCAAAATAAACCACACCCGATACTGAAATAAAATAATGACAATGTTTGATGAAAACGGAAATATTATTTTGGGATGTACCTAAAAAAGATTAAAACAAATTGATCTTCTAAATTTATTATGATTTATTGATACAGAGACGGTCTGCACAGCTAACGTAAGACCACAGGTCTGCTACGCTTTACATTAGTCCTTCGATGATAGCCATTTTAATAAAGTTCACCAGAGTTGCCATTAGGAGTTTAGCGAAGTCTCTTGGTTTCAAATCGTGGCTCCCCAACTTTCTGATTCTACTTCCAATCGATCTTTTATAGGCATATTTAATGAAATTCTATAAAAACCAACAATGGTAGCAACAAACACTTACTAAAGCAACTAAACAAATAATTTGCGTGCTGATAGCAACATATAGAAAAGATAGAAGAAATGGAGCCAAGTCCACAATACCAACCTGCCAAGTGTTTTCTGGAGTAGTCGTCGCTGTATTTCCTGGCTGCGTCGGTCGAGGAGCCATCTGAATTAAATAGAAGCAGAACACTCACAAAACCAAACGAAAACGGTGCAAAGAAGTGTTAAACGGGAGAAGGGGCGAAAATATTGATGGTAAATAGATTAAAATAAAAATTCAAGTTAAATAGACTTATATTGCATTTACTGACTATCTTTTTGTCACATCGCAAACTGAATGTAAAACCGTTGGAAGTGCAATAGTATTATTATTCAAATTTTATCAAATGTGATCATTAGAGATTTAAATTTAACGTATCAGTTTTATACTCTATCAAAAACAGGTAAAATACTTATAATTGTTTTATATTTACTTTGAGAAATGCAGTTTTGTACGCTTTCTAGGATTTAAAATGCAACTTTAATTTCCACTCAGAAATTAAGTTTTTTTTCCTTTCGGTTTAATAGATCATTGCATTAATCTTAATATAAAAATGAGCGGAAAACAGTAGGTGTTGATTTAATTTAAATCAGTACCTGCGCAATAATTTGTGTATTTATCCTAAATATTATTACATACCATCAATAATTTGGCCCACCTTGCTGAATAAATCAGAATTCAAAAACAACAATGATTGTTATTAGCAAATATTCAAAATAAAAAAGACATCCATATAAAAAAAAATGCAACAAAACTCAGCATGTTGCAGAACAACTCGATGATAATATTTACACGAAGCGATAAAGAAACATTTAGAGAGGCCATGTAATATTACTAGATCAATTCGCAAAACATAACAAATGCAAAAACTCGTATATGACGATGGCTATTTAGAGATATTAATGACTGTAATTGAGATGCATTAGTTTGCACTTGACTGTCGAAAATTGAATAATAGTACATTGGTTCACTTCGTCGAGTGCTCAAACTGTGCTGGTAAAGAATCTGAAGTTTCGATGGCAATAAGCAAAAAATTAAGGTTGTACAGAATTATCAAAGATTCAATGCCGACAAGCAAACAATGTAATAATGTTGTATACATATAATCCGATCGAAGATTCAATGCCAATAAGACACAAAGTAAAGTTGTACAGAATTTTACCGAAGTTTCAATGCCAACTAGCAAACAAAGAAACGTTATTTAGAATTTGGCCGAAGTTTCAATGCCAATAAGAGTAACGTTGTACAGAATCTGATCATAGGTTCGATGTCCATAAGGCAATAAATTTAACGATTTAATAACATAAGCCATCGATAACGAAAAACTACATATTATCCTGTCTAGTCGTTTAATTTAAACAAAAAACAACCAAAGTTGCAATTTACGTAATTAGTTACAGGCTCGTAAAGTTAAACCAAGCCATGCCATAAATTTGCATAACTGTCAGACATCAGTGGTAAATGTGAAGCTAGTAAAAACCCATTTAAACGATACATTTTTAGAGCCAGAGGGGCTCAGTTCGTAGAGCACGTAGACTAGAAAAATAAACAAAATACACAGTACATATTATAAGACAAAGATAGATGGCTACTTATATATTTTGATTAAGATTCAATTAAGTAGAAAAAAAAATAAAGGAAAGGGTATATTTATTAAAAATAAACAAAGCAACATGTAGGTAGAGAAATACAATCTTTAAAATTTCAATTAAAAATAATTAAAATTCTAAGAACATGAACTTTGAATAAAAATGGGTGGAGTCTTACATCAATATTTCACAAAACAAACATAAAAAAACATTGCAAATTGGCTTTCTTGTAAAGCCAGTCTATAATTTGGTGCCATTTTTTTAACCTCACGGAGCATAAGTCAGATTAATTAGTTTCGTTCCATGTTTAGCGAACAATATGATTAATAGCAGACATCGAAATAATAATATAATATGTAATCATCAGCCATTTATCTCAGCACGTGACGATCGGCATTCTGATTTATGTGACTAGTAAAAAAAAACGTTGAAAACTCATACAGTACTGTGAGCTTAAACGTTATGGATGCGGAGAATAGAATGCGCTAATCTTAATACGTTATTATAAAAAATTGCATAATTAATGATTATAATAGAATTCCAATCATGATGACCACTTGAAATGTTTTTTTTATAATGTTGTTTTGCGGAACGAGAGGCTTATTACGGAGAAGTTTTAATCATCAAGTCATGAAATGGGTTCCGCGATTTTTCATCCCGCGACAAAATATCCCCGACAAAACATCCCCCAACAAAATATCTACTAAAACCTAACCTAAACTAATAACAAAAAAATGGGACAAAAATAATACAGACATCCTATAAAAACAATAAATTATTGTTCAAAAATAGTAATATTGGTCAAAAATAATACAGACATCATGTACAATTAGGTTAGGTTAGGTTTTAGTAGATATTTTGTTGGAGGATGTTTTGTCCGTAGGATACTTTGTCGGGGATTTTTGTCGCGGGATGAAAATGTGCATTACCCATGAAATAGATTCTCTATATTATTCATAATGACGAACCGAAATTTTTAACAGAAGGTTGTAAAAAATGGTTGTGATGGTAAAACTGTTGAAATTAACCTTTTCTAAATTACAATACAACGTCAAAGTTACCTTGGAAGAAAACGTCAGTAAAACAAGATATATATTTTTTGATGTTGAAAAAAACATTTAAAAATGCAAACATCCCAAAGGCGAAGAATAATTGCAGCTAAATGAATAAGACAACTCAAAACAGAAACATTATTGCAGAAAATGTTTCTCAAAAATTGTAACTATTACCTTCCACTTATACATTGTTAATCCCCCCGTTCTAAATTGAGTTCTGTAACTCTTCGGGATTGCCCTAGCAAGAAATAAAAATAATGAAATAAAACTTAAAAAATAAGCAATATTGCTGTTTAAAAACGGAAAAGACATCCCGAAAGACACATCAAAGTCTTCAAATTTGTCTTTGAGTCGGGAGATCGCGGGGTAGAATCCCATTACCTCTTTTTCAAACATATTCGTACGCGGGAGCTGCTAGGCTAAGAGCTAAATTTAGATTGAAAAGTTGATAAAATATAAAACACTAAAGCAAATGACACTGACAATGATAAACAATAAATAAATGAACAAGAAACAAAGCGTATTAACACGTAGTAAAACACTTCAAATTACTTAGAGCAAACATTGTCCCGGTACTGTTTGTTCGGCAATCGAAAAACAATTTGCGCAGCGACACAGGGAACAGACAATTATAGTATAACAGCACCGGCAGTATCGCTCTTGACCTTGCTAATGAGAATGAGTCAAGTCGTGGTTGCGCAGAAGATCACAAGATTCACAAGCAAACGAGATATATAATAATAATAATTACTACCCGTCTGTTAAATTCCCGTAATTAACATCTCGCATCGGATGCTGCGAAGAGGTAACGGAAAACTTCATTCACACTTCACACCACAACTTACAAGTGTATTTATTACCTAATGAATGCACTATTATGACATTTTGGTTGATTGCTTTAACAATGAGCTCATGCACGAAATTAATAAAAGCTGAAACGAAATAATGTCACAGTTCAATAATCGTAAAACAGTACAACTAGTACAGTAGCTTTATGGGTATCAAAACAATAAATAACCCAAATAAAAATACTTGTTTCTTAACCGCTCATTAAACCTTATAACAAAAAGTTTACAAGTGTCTTCTCTCCCTCTGCAGACCTGAAGCTGCGCGGGCCACCCCGGAAAGCAAACTTAAACTCTTAAGGTCTCAGGTGTCTTTATATCGGTCAGCTGCCTCAGCGGCGGGGTTCAAATTCATTATCCAACAGGATCCCTCGTCCCTATTCGTAAGAGACAAGCGATGCGAGAAAGGGAAAGTATTCGAGATTGAACACGTATACGCTAAAAATAATTAGATTTGCAACAGTACATCTTTTCCTTCTCTGCAAAATCTTTAATAAGTCGACTGCTTAGATAAAGGAACATTTTCACAAACTATCACCTCTAAATCGTTCACAATTCGTTCGGTGCTTGCTTTCTTATAACTCCCACGGAAAACGGGTTATAAGTTATATGAACAAAAAACATTCACACCATGGAGATAAAAAAAAAGCTATATGACTTTATTCGCACTGTAAATCTGGATTGGTTGGAAGAACATTCGGGTCAACATTTTATATACCATCTTGAATATCTAATTTGTAAAGTGTTAAATAAATAAATTCTTATCGAATTTATTCATCCAAAAGTGGATAAATAACGGTATACAATGCTGACTAATTGTTCATTCATTTGACGACAACACAGAAATTGTTCGATGGAAGCCAAAACGATTTTATCAGAAAATTTTCCATATTTCATAAGGAGGACAAAACTTCGCGAAAAGTTTAAAAATAACAAGTTATCGTTTTTTGCCATAATAACCATTAATAATAATAATAATACTTGGCTGATTTATAAAGCGCCGTTTTTGTGAAAAATCACCTCAAGGGCGCTGTACATATAAGCATAAAATAAAATAAAATTAAAACGATAGACTTACAACTAAGATTCAAAATTATAACTAGGTACTTACATTTAAGACTTATATATTATGTACATTGCTAGTGACTTACGACTATGACTTATTACTACTGACTGAAAACTAGTGGCATACATATATATTTACAAATGTGACTTAAAATTAGAGATTTACAATTTAAATAGGTGTTTACATTTAACAATAAATATTTTTTAGTATTTGTATTGTATTTTAAATATTTGTTATAAGTTACATGGTAATAAATGTCACAACAATGCTACATTTAGGGCAAATAAAGATAACGTTATTATTTTTTAGCTAATGCGATGTTAGGTCTTCCTACAAGATTTCAATTGTTTTAATACGTGATTTTTTTAGTTACACTTTATTACAATGCCTACAAGTTCCACCTAATACATTTAACCTTATTTATTGCGACTATACTCTAAAACCTTGGAGAAGATGTATACAAAATCATGCAACAAGAATTGAAAATAAATTCAGAATCCACCTAAATTTGCGTGGATAATCAGATAATCGTCTCTAAAAATCTGAGTAATTCTAAAACCCAATTAGACGAGAGCAGACGAAGAACAAAAGTGGCTAATTAGCCTTAAATAATCAGTTAGTTTTCATAATAATATTTAGCACCGAGCACAAGCCTACGTATTCTATAATATCCGATCTGTCCAGAGGGGCATTAATTTGGTCGTATTTCATTCATAAACGAACACAACAACTTTACAGGCGGCCCCGTGAATGTCGTCATGGATAATGTTATCGACTTATAATATTTAGAATATAATATGTAAATTGATCTGGAGGAAGATACGTTCGTTGCTCGCTGGGCAGATGTCACCTTTGGATAAACACTGCGCATTCATTACCTCTATATTATCTTTGACGCATTTCAGAACAATTTTTTATCACATCAGACAAATTGTGTGTATCAGGAAGCAAAACTTCTCGAATGGTGAGTTCTAGTTTTATGGAAATGTGCCACTCATTTTGACTGGAATTTTTAGATCGATGGAGCATAGAAATACTTATTTAACTGGTAAAAAAATTTAGACAAAATTCCATATTATTTGTTCCATTTTCACCACGTTTTAAAATCCACTGAAAACAAATAATTAGTTTAACTTATGAAATCTCATCTATAAAGGAGTAAAAATATCGACGAATATGAAATTATGCAATAAAAAAACAGGAACTCAATTACGTAAGTATTTTTCGTACGTTATTGCACAAAACAAGAATGATAAACAAGCTACAAAACCAATTAGAACTTATCGATTCGTGAGTAAAATCAGACCATAAACTATGAATGTCACAATTTGAATGATGACCAGTTAGACAGGCGAAAAGAATCACACCATCGGATAATACCAGATTTTATTCCGACAACTCATAACCGTTGGTTTTGTATGAAGATTGGGTCAGTATCACAGTTGACGGTATGTTTAGACCAAATCACGATCAGGGTTACGCAGACCATTCACGTAATCTGGTCCAGCGCCATTCTTAGTATGCTTGAACACCTTGAATAAACCGATCAATTAATCCTTCTTGATTGTGATTGACACTAGTCTAACTATAGAGGTGTTTAAATATGACCAACGTGACTGCATCAGAGGTCAAACCCGTAGGCAAGAGTGACCTATGCATATTTAGTATAAAATATAATATACACATTGCCGATACCAAGCCCATCGATATTCGTAAATATTAATTGAGGTATATGAAAGGATCCCTGGGGAATTCTTGGACAAAAATAAAACTAAAAACCTGTTTCTTCAAGAGTCATCAAACACAAGTCTAAGTGCAGGTACTTTTGATTCAATTTGTTCATAGTGGTGTAGGTATATTTGCACGTATGTATTAAAATAAATTACAGGGAACCACGATGTTGAATATGTTTAGTTAATTAGCGTGTTTAGCTACACTTGAACCAACTAAAAAAAACCTTCGATAGGCGCCACAGTGTCGCTACACTGTTATTGTAAATGGGACTATACGAACAGTTTGAAATCACGAACTGTGAGTTTAGTATATTATTATTGTCTAACAAGAAGAAAGAATGTTCTTGAGCGAAGCCAGGTAGTGGGTAGTCTACACAATAAACAAAACATATTCTAGCATATATCATAATCGCACACTTTTTTGTTGATTCAATCAATTCCCAACTCATGTTTAAATAGATTCAAAATAAGTTTTTTCCTGAAAAATAGGACGCCAAAGTCAAAAAGGGGTCGTGGAAGAAAATGACACATTAATCATTATTATTGTGTTACTTCTTATGGAGCCATTATAATGACAAAAAAACTGGCCTTTATAACAGTAATTACCAGTCCATTTCCGCTGTGCCGTAATTACCTCAAATCATTGTCAAGTTCCACACTGCACATGGATGCATTGTGCAGTATACTTTGACATAACATGTCACAAAACAGTACCACGACAAAAGCGCCGATAACAATAACGCAATGTAATGGCTGACCCTGAAAAGCGGGAGATCACAAATCCGATATTATTTATACAGAATGGTGAAAAAAAAACCAGTTCGTGTTTTGGAACAGTGACCTAGACCCAGACGGCTGGCCGTGGAGAAGCTGAAGAGGCCAGGGAGTGTAAATAAAACAATCATGACGAACAAAACAATAATGATGAATGAGACTCCGAGTAGCATTAGGCAAAGAGAAAGGCAAACAATGGATATTTTCGACAAGGCGTTTGTTATTTATTGGTGTTTTTAAAAGTTAGTTAATCTTTGCTTGCTTTGAATAATAATGGATCGTTATTGATTCTAACCTTATTAATTTTGGTCGTTGTATGATATTTTTTCTGCTCCCTTGCCGAACCTCGATTTCTTCAATTTATTAAGACTAGCCGGTTTCGCTTAGCACAAGCATCATCAGGGTAAAAATTAAAATATGTTTATATACATATATCGTGAGACAAAACATAAAATAAAGAACACTGAGATAACATGAAATTAACATCCAACATGGTAACAGATAGAAAGAGTCATATAATGTATGGCAAAGCTTCAAAAGTGAAGAGGCACTAAGGGATAATGGGAAATTTGGGAGTTTATGGGAAATATACCTAATATTAGGCAATGTCAAAAGTAATTCATTATTCAATTGGGTTATACATAATTCGCTTCACTATCTGGTACCATATCATATCGGAGCTTGGTTATAAGGGTAATCTTCACCCTGCAAGTTGCAACCTGGAAAAATACGGAACTGCGTCATCTACCTGGTTTTGAACCATAATATTTCTCTGGAATATCAGTTGGAAAATCTTCTACTTATCATTCGATTTAGAACATCTAAATATCAATCTGTCAGTCAGGTATCCAAGGTGTCTTGTAACTTTTGAATCTTATGATAGTTTTAATATTCACCAGATGAAGGAAAGGCACTTCTGAAACCGGTAGAGTAATGTGTTAAAAATGATGATTTAAAACAAATTTATGTACACATATTGCGATGCTCTCGATTTCATACCGGCTGCGCCATTATACTATTCGTGATTTATTGATAGAAAGGTACAATGAAATGTAGACTCCATTAGATGGTATAATATTCAAAGTACAACCGGTTAAAAACGGAAGAGGCTCCCTAACATGCAGACTGGCCGTTTGTATCATCAGAGACATTCGATCACTATTATACTCCGTCTATGACTAGGTTCATTGCAGTTTCCATACCGTATAACTATTTCATTAATATCACTCATTAACTCCTTAATTAAAAACATGTTTGTTTAGGTTTTTCATCACATGATGACAAAGACATTTTCTCAGGGAACGATACAATTCAAAGAGTTTTCATATAGCATACTGCGAATCTTATTGAAAGCCACTGGCACAAAACAAATTGAGCTTCTCATTGATCAACGTAGAACTGATAAAATCTGTGGGCTGGTTGAGTTGAAATCGATTACCCGCGGGGATCCCAAACATCTAAAGCTCCACAAAGGAGATAATAGTAGTTGGTTGTATTCCTCGATTGTTGTGACTGATTTGATTAAACTCCATCCCACGCGGAAGTCAGATGAGCAACAATGTGTCATGTGGACCAGGTATGAACTAATAGTAATTGTTATTTGATATTCTGATGTTGGAATTATCATACGCCGATGGTCAGTCTGAGTACATTCACGGGCATTTTGAAGGTCTTCATCTGAGATGAAATATTAAACGCAGATTTTTAATTCTGGCCGTAGACATAATTTTGATGTTAGTGGCACTGGCCGAAGAGATATTACGTTTTTTGGAGGTTTTATACAAAAAAAGGTTAAGGTGGAACATATCTATTAGGTTAATCAATGTTTACATTAGAACTGTTAACTGTATTGTTGTTAGGTGTGAGAATAAACAAAACTAGCAGTTAAAAACCCGCTCTAGGCCCCGCTTGACGGTTTTGGGTCAAATTCACCCAGTTTGAGTGTTGGTGACCATTTTATAAATCCGATAATCCATTCCAAAAATAGCCGGTTCCTCGGAACCACTGTGATCCAGTGACATCTAGTCACCGGGACAAAGTAACCGCGACAGGCAATGATGTCAAATGTAATATATAGTCGCGTGGTATTATTATTCACAACTGACAGTTATAATAATAATTACAAATCCGTAGTGCTTATTTATGCCTGCCACGATCTGTTAACGTAAGTGGCGCCATCTTTTGGTATTGCTTTATTTAATTCGGTTCTATTACAAAAGTAAATTTGTATACAAACTCCACGTACGAAAATGTTTTTGCGTACGACGCGGCGTCAGAGTTGCATTCTTGGCCGGATTCTTAAATTTCAATCATACAGTCTCTAGCCAATTAATACTGTTTGATGATGATGATTCTATTTCCAGACAGTTGAGTCTTAATCTACGACTAAATTGAAGGATGTTTTGATAACACAGTGAGGATATATAAAAGCAAATCAAATTGGAAGATAAATTGAAAGAAAATTACAGCACTTAACATCCGACGCCACGGAAGAAGTATTAATAAAAGATCGGATGGATCTTCAGAGCGAATGACGAGAATATGATGATAGAAATTACAGCCCACGCGGAAATAATGGCTCTGCAGCAGTTTTTGATGCGGTCCCGGCGGGAAATCGTCATTTAGGAACACAATGATAATCATCAGGGACCACTTTCCACTTCCACTAATGACGCTACCAGGTTAAGTAGCAACACCAATTGGAGAGTGACGCCGCGTAACAGAGGGTCAGATTAAAGCACTAAACTTGTAACATCAACAATCATAAATATTATTACGTAACTACTCGTAGCTTGGTGCATATACTGCATATAAGTCAGGGAAATAAAAATAAACCAATAACTTTAAATATTTATTACTGAGGAATTACGTATTGCGTAATAAAAGATAAAAATAGAAAAATTACAACATTATTGATAAAATTTTTGTGGTTTGATGAGTAAAACCTTGTCAATTCTAAAGAGAAATCGGATCTGACCACAAACCGGAATGGATGTATGTAGAAACGAAAAGATTACACGAAAAAAGTGAAGGAAATAATGACGAACCTTTTCTAGATATTATTTAAAGTAGGGCACGTAAAAGACGGATGTCATGTGGTCATAATCTAAACCAAAAACATTTAAATTGTAGAACTATGGAGTGTCCCAAAGCCTTTGAAGAATTGGTGGAATGTCTTTTATCATTATCCCATTATATTCCATTTTCAGTAGAGTCAAATGCACGTCTTTTGTCGGGAATGGTTCACGATCAAAGGTAATTGATTTACGAAGGAGTATAGTCAATACAAGTGGGCTTTGAAATTCATAAAAGCGTAAAATGAATTCTGTATTTTCTCAAATTCCTAATAATTTCTTTATTTATTAATCAACGATTCAATTTTGTAGTCTAATGTTAGTTAACTCAGAGTTTCAATGTCAAGTGGAACATAAAAAAGGTAGAAAAATTGTAACAAACATGATAACAGAACAATAATAGTAGGTAAAAACGCAAACATACAAATGCTTTTATTAAAAACAGATCCTAGATAAAGTGAATGATTCAGCAAGGCCAAATACATGAATAATAGTTTTAAGTAGTATTATTTACCACGATTATGACTTATGACAATAGTTGATAATATCCTGATACTGTTTTGTAAGAACTAGTTTTTTTTATTTGAATTATTTAAGGATTTGTGGATATTGCACGTAAATCGATGTAGTTACATAATAGAGTGAATTGGTTCTAAATGCGCAATTCCTTCATCAAAACTTCGGTCGATATGTCTTGCTTTGGTTGTTCGATTGAGATCTCAATGGGCGTGCAACATTGTGCATGGGCCCCTCAAGCCTCGTCTGACATTTCCCAGTCAATTAACCTTTGACGATAGATTGAGAGAATTGAAGCGATTGGACATGTCAATTAAACATCATCCTTTGCGGTGAGATATCTGCGGATATCTGAGTCTGGTACCGTGTGATGTAACCGAAGTGATGAATTGCGACATTAATGACCGTTGGTCAAAGGAGTTGTATAATCAATTTAAATGCGGAAAAACAATAAAAAAATATTGGTTTTCCTCATAATAAATGAACTCCAGTTTTTCCAGAAATAATAAAAATTTTCAAAACCCTATCAAGATTTATAAATAGACAAATAGTTTTTTGTGGGTCTTTTTTAGTGGTTCTATTTTTTTAAAGAAAGACAAACCGTAATATCTCTGATGATACGTTATTTTTAAGTACTGGGGGACCGGTATTCTCTAGCTCTAGTAGCTACTAAAATATGCTTATTGAAAAACTTGGGTTCTTTGAATCACAGACTGTTTATTGACGTATCGTAATTTAAAATTATGATTCAAAGGACTACGTCCTTTCTGACTGAAAGAAAGGTTTTGTATGCGGAGCTCTAGAATTATAATGACTCTGCATATCTACCTTCGGTACATCTCGCAAACGAAACCAAGTGACCCAAAGAGCACATAGACAACTAAAGCCCCTTTTTAAGCGCCCTTGAGGTGATTTTTCACAAAAACGGCGCTCTACAAATTGTCCAATTATTATTATTATTATTAAAGTAATGTAAGAACTAATCGTAGACTAATTATGATGCATTACACAGACATTCCCGGGTTATGAATAACCTGACGAAAATTTCATACTACACCATACTAAGCGGAAAATATTGCTTTTGTCGTGATGGAGGACTTAGCCAGCTAAGGCATTGAATAGAGCGCCTGGGTGAACGCCTAAACGCGATGTCAACTCAGCCACTGACCGTTCAATTATATTCACAGAAGAATCCTTTTACTAAGATAGATGCAAAATATAGCCATCCCGATTTTGTATGGAATCGACAGGAAAGTTGACTCCAGCTGGCGAATTCCTGGTCAATTTTTGGCTAGAAAAAAAAGCCGGGAGCTTTTTGACTTCTCATAATAAACAGCGCATGGTTAACTATCACGGATATTTTTATACAGTGCAATAGTTCCGGTTAGTGTTGCCTTTCCTCGTAGCCATTAACTTAATATACATAGCAAAAGTAAATACTACGTGTTGAAATCAATTATTGAATGAAAATTAGTTCTTACTTCAAGGCAACAAGATTTACAAGAAAATTAAAATAATTTACATTCAAGTATAAAAAACGATTTATGAGATACTGCAATATCACGATAAAGATAATCTCTCAACACAAATGGTTATTATATCACATTTTAATAATAAATAATAACAAATTATGGTGTAAATGAAAATGTTTGCATAATTTCTCGATAAATATAAAATCGTGCATGCGTTTTCACACTACCATCGGCATTTTCATTACTCCCACACTTGTGTCATGCGTCAATCGGAGATTACATGTACAACTTCATAATTAGTAGTAATTTGTAATTATCTAGGTCACCGAAACCTAAGTCTTGAATTAATGAGAATTTTCGCGTTTCAGTCTAAAGCTTTGAAGTTTACTAAATGTTTACCCATGAATGTGGCAATAGGGCGTAATGATGGTAATCTTCAAGATGCGATGAAAAAATTTTACCAATGTTTTCATCGGAAAAGATAAACACTAAAATAATTAATTAATGCTTTGGAAGGATATTTGAGTGAAACATGAGTTGGCAAATACTAGGAGGGGTTTAGTAAATGAGCTTTAAAAAAGTTTTAAAAGAAGGGTCGAGAGGGTCCGTCTCCCTCAACCCGCCACGCAATAGGTGGGCAAACGCTTTCACCGCTAAGACTAAAGACCTAGACAAACCTCACCCCGTGAACCCAGGCATCCCCGCTAATTCACCAAACGTAGCGAACCACTTGGGGTGACCTATGACTATATATTATAGTTAGCAATATTGCGTGTATTAACTTTGATGGTGTTGATAATATGTTTTTATACTATTTTAAATCCAAATTATTCAGTGATCGCTGATAGTGATTTGCAGTGGAAAATCGGAAAATTCGGAAAATGTATTGCACTGATCCATTTAAAAAGGCAAGATGAAGATCCTGCGTTCAAGTCCCAGATGTGACCGTATCTTTTTCTGATTTTTCTTTTTTAGATTTTCGATTGAGTTTCGCTAATATTGTCTTCATTTAAAATTCAGAAGTTTGTAGGTAGGTAATAACCATCAACTCGGTAAATAGGTAGGTACACGTAAAGTTTCCTTTAACATTTAATTAAAAGCTGAAAACGGGTTTTTATCGATTTCCAAAACATGTTTCCAAATTGGATGGAAGCAAATAAATAATGAAAGAGGATTTAAAACTTAATTAATACGCATATTGATTTTACTTGAAAACATTCATTTTTTGGGTACACAAAGAAGATCTAGCGGCCTACTAACATAAAAACAACCTATAGAATAATAAAAAAATATTTAAAAAAAACAATACAAAACTTGTTAATTTGTTGGATTATGGTAATTTTTTTAATGTTTTTGAATGCTTAAATTTTCTGTTAGTGAATCGAACAGTTAAATGGGAAACTTAAATTGCGTGCTAAACAAATAAAAAAAATAAGGTTGAGTAAACGAGGGAGCCGAGATAAAAATATAAAAAAACACGATTTAATCTAGTCTCTGTGCGGTATAATTCGAAAAATAGGAAATCTTGCGGTCTCGAAAGAATGCGATTGAAACTAAAAACCTTTTGAAACTAGTTGTAACTATAATTATTTATCATACAATTATCACTTCACATGCAAACAAATGCGACCGCAGCAATAAGCGTGTGATCACTTCAACAAAATTAATAACAAAGAGCGGGTATCACGTCATATACGTTTTTGCCACAATTTAAAAATTAGGTCCGATCTTTTGTTGCATTTACCTTACGCCCGTACCTTCTTGTATGTATAAAATTACCACGGTGTTATTTCAAAGTCCAGAGCCATAAATCTGTAGGTGTTGCGAATAACAGCGTCATTCTTTCATTCTCCTCGACAGCATTAATCTTATTACGTTCAGATGAATTAAATCTTACGTATGTCGTGATTCATTATTCGTTACTGTGCAACGTTGCGTGTCACATAATTAAGTATTTAAGACAATGCGGGTAGTCCGTGGTTTACTGAAAGCAACGAGGATTACTACAGATTCAACGATGCCCTGAACGAAATACCAGATCGAATACCTTATTTTATACGCAACATTTCAAATCGAAATACGCACAAAACTCATTGATCTGTAAATCTTACAATGCCCTAAGAGATATTGACGTTTTCCACTGTACCCTTGAAAAATTTAAAATCAAATTAGCCTAACAATGTACCAAAGCACACGTTATCGATAGATAAAAAGTCTTAAACTGGCTTAGGGTATTTAGGTCAAAGTATTATGAGAAATAATTTATTTCGGTGTCTTTGGAAAAACTATACTTATTAAAGATTTTAGACGTGTTTATTCAGTAGATAAAAGTATATTTATAATGGAAGAAACAGCCTCTCCAATAGATGTTTTACATCCAAAAACATTTAAAATCTATACTTCTTTCGAGAACGACGAAATCCGATTTCTTTAATAAGGTGGAGAGGAGAAAAATTAAATTTCTGAGATGGAACATATATTAATTACATTGAGCGAGTTTACAAGCTACTATCTACTAAGTTTAAAAGCTCGTAGGTCGCTGCTAGCGCCACAGCTACCTAGTAGCCAGAAACTCCTGCGTGAACTACATAATTCTGTCAGATGTTTGACAGGCGAAATCAGTTGTTTCTTGGCCGCCATTTTGAGCGCATAAATAAACATTGACGCTTAAGACCAATGTTTGGAGCAACACAAGAAAATGGAGTGCGTCGGATAAGGTACAACACGACCAAATATACTAATAAGCCTGCAGGACGAAGGAGAATCAAGAATCCAAAAATTTTAGTGGCTGAATTGCGTGGGGGTCAACACCGCACCCTCGATGAAGAAACGGAACTGAAGGTAGACAGAAGGGACTGCTGAAGAAGGAAGCGTTCAGGGGTTGTTATCAAGTAGCAGGTAACAAGATGATGAAGAATATGATACGTAACTTCATCGCTCAGCAATTGCACTTATGTGAAACCTACCTTGCTGGATTACGACGAAGCAACAAAGTGAATAAAACCGCGTAGTCATAATAAATGACATTACATTATATTATTATCATCAGCATTGTCCATAAATACCGTGAAAATGATGCAATATGCATTGCATTAATCATGACGTGTAGAATGTTATTGCCTTTTTCGGAGAATAATAAAATAAGTCCCCAACAATTAAATATGCATACCTATATATAGACAATCATAAAATTGATATTAAGTATGGATCTCAATATGGTGCTGCCATTATCTAAACTGGTTAAAAAACAAATATAAAATTAAAAACAACAAATGCAATCCCTACGTGGTATTTTGATCCATGCATTTATTTTAATTCGTATTGGAATTTCATCATAATATTACGATTAAAAATGTCCACTGAAATATAAATATTTAAATAAGACTATTTTATATTCTCATTAAACCGTTTTATTAGGAGACCAAATTTGACCCATAGGTCTCATATAAATCGCTGTAACTCCCTTGCTTACTATCATACTGAGAAATATGTTTTAAATTTGTTAGAAAGACAAAACACCACGCTTTATATTCAAATCTGAAAAATAACCAACAAAAAAATAAAAAGTACAACCTTTATGTAATCAAAGTCATGAATTGCAATTAAAAAAAATGAAGCTTTAGGAATTTTTAATCGATTATTCTCACATGGAACAAAAAGTGGGATAACAATAACGTTTATAATGCATTTGTCTATTAATATATATATTTTTTTCGTTATCAGCAATTTTTGTCAGAAAAAAACGTAAGGAGAGCTAATTTTAAAAACTTTTTTTATATTTGCATGCAAAAATTATATACTTTTGAATGTAGCTATAACTTTGTGGTTATCCATTATAGATAAATGAATACGTTTGCCCTGAGGAAGGAACGGTCGTTCCGAAACCGGTCGGCTTTAAACAAATATACAAGTGGTTCAAACAAAGTAACATTGTTTCATTTATCAAAAATTATATGTTTACTGCGAACTGTAAAATGTGAAAGTGAATTTCATCACCTTTCAAAAACAATTTTTAGTTTTCGGATATGTTCGGAAATATTCTAATTTTAGCATTTAATTGTAGAGCGAAAATAAATTACCATCTAAAAATTACGCCAAATTTCTGAAGGACTAAAGTACAACTTGTAAAAAGTATTGTTTCTTAAAATAATTACACTATCTATTGAGCAAAGTATGATTTCTTCTAAGTATCACCTTAAGTCGATTCACAAGCGCATGGAAAAATCTGTTGATATTTTTTAATATGCAGATGTAGTCCGTGATAAATCTAATCACGTTGTTTATACAATGATGTGAAAAAATTCAAAGTGATTAGTGATGCACACTGAATTATGTAAATATTATAAGTGTGCATTGAAATAACTTCAGTATCTGTACCGAATTGGCAATCTTCTCGATTAGGAGAGCACGAGTGGTAGTAGGAGAAGGAGGTAACAATCAGGTAACGATAATGACACAGACAGGTTGGGAAACGTGTACAACCACGTGGAGGCGTCAGGTGTGTGACACACGAGTCCATGTGTCAATCTCGTCAATCACTCTGACAGGTACAACAACTCAATTGCTGGCTGTCACTCGAGTCGGCCATCATCAATGTAAAGGATGCACTTTTGAACCAGTTATAAACTGGGTTTTGAGGTTTACAAAAGTAGTACGCGTTGTGAAAACCACGATTTGAATAAATTATTGTTTTGGGAATATAGAAGACATATGAAGTAAGTAAAACATTGAGAAGAGAAATATTGAGGGGAATAATCGAAATATAAAAAATCGAATGTTGTTGGTTTAAGGGGTCTCCACACGGTGCTGCCGCAGTACCAACTGCCGCAGAACTGTAGTCAAAAGCGCCAGCCGTATTGTTATTATAATAACAATACGGCTGGCGCTTTTGACTACAGTCAACTAAAGTTCTGCGGCAGTTGGTGCTGCGGCAGCACCGTGTGGAGACCGTCTAGATACAACCGAGATATTATTATTGCACTATGCAGAAATTTACAGTAAAACACAATGAACAACAGAGCGATTCGATTTCTAAAAGATCGGAAATTTTGTAACGGATATCTCGGTAAAATTTGTGAACACCGCACAAGAGTTTGAAGAAGTTGAATATAGTGGTGAGGGGAAGAATATGTTTGGGGAAGAGGAATGGGGGAAATACCTAGTTATTCGGTTCTGGTCACCAAACACGCTTAAAACCATTTTTTTTTTTAAAATTTTTTTTAATTTTTTTAAAAGAAAGACAAACATTCCCGGGTTACGAATAACCCAACAATGTTTGAAAATCTCCTACTACCACCACAGAAAGCCGAAAATGTTGCTTGTGTTGTGATGGAGGACTTAGCCAGCGGAGGAATCGAACACGCGACGCTCGGGTGGGACCCAAGCGCTATGCCCACTCAACCACTGACCTTAAAGCAAGGTTTCAATTCTTAATGCCGTAAATAAACTATTTATTAATATTAAATGAATTAATTGTGAAATAACATAAAGTAATCACAATCAAATGAAATTTATTTGCGCTGGTCCGGATTTGAACCCGCGACCTTGGGATTGTTAGTCGAGTACCTTATCCCTTGACCACGGAGGCCCTCAGATAATACACATGGGATAAAATATATTTTCCGATATGGTTACCCGACAGGTGATCCGCCGACAATAATTGGCCCCCCCGAAATGATATTTGCTATAAAATTATAATTTTTTGTGCAGTATTTACCAATTACAAATGTAAAATCGACTTCAAAAATATATTTAATAATAAGTTGGTATATATATTAAACGAATTTACATACAATGTCGATTTTTTGTGGTTATGCGCTGGTATACACAAGTATATAGACAAGCAGATTTTTCCTGAATGCATTTGAATGAAAATATGTTTTATAAAGGGTCCGCCATCTAAAGTTTTTTTTTCAACTAGTGCTTATTTCGTGAATGGTAACACTTAGCTCATGTCTGATTTGACAGATAATTAGTTTTATCCTTCCGCTGAGCGAATATGGTTGTGTATACGCTTGAACAACGCTGGGAAATATCGACTTACAGAAGATGCCGATTTTGCCAAAAAAATCATCTTTTCGGATGAAGCTCATTTTGATCTTGGCGGGTATGTAAACAAGCAAAATTGTCGTATTTGGGGCACAGAAAACCCGCACGCATACATTGAAAAGCCGGTACACCCAAAACGAGTCACTGTTTGGTGCGGATTTTGGTCCAGAGGCATAATTGGGCCATTTTTCTTTGAAAATGAGCAAGGAGTGGCCGTTACAGTCAATGGCGATCGTTATCGGGCCATGTTGAACGAATTTTTGTTCACAAAAATTGAAGAGGAGGATATTGGCAACATTTGGTTTCAACAGGACGGCGCTACGTGCCACACAGCCGAAGCTACACTCGATGTTTTGCGCCCTGTTTTTGAAGATCGCATTATCAGCCGCAGAGCTGATGTCGTTTGGCCACCTCGGAGCTGCGATTTGACACCGTTGGACTATTATTTGTGGGGTGCCCTCAAAGATAAATGTTACGCCGACAAGCCAGAGACAATTGACGCTTTAAAGGACAATATTCGTGAAGCCATTGGTGAAATACAGCTGCACACAATCGATAATGTGCTTAAAAATTGGACCGATCGTGTAGGCTACTGCATGGCCAGCCGAGGCAGCCATTTGAATGAAATTATTTTCCATTATTAACCGGAAGGATTGTACTTATAAATAAAAAAAGAAATTTGAGAAAATATTCAGTAGTTTTTTTTTTATAGCATTTTCAAAAAAAAAAAGTTATTTGGCGGACCCCGTACTTCAATATTCGGCGGTACATCATCTCTGCACATCCCTTCGGGGTCAAATAGTTATATTTTGTGTAAATAAGTATACCATATTTTCCCTAAACCGACTGCATATTGTATATAAGTATGCTGAGTGGCCAACTGTCGGCAGATTAACTGCCACGAAACCCTTTTCTTCATATTAGATAAAATTTGAATTGTTAAATAATATCAAATACTGAATCTATTTATTATGGAAGATTTTTCATCTTTAATAAAGAAATTTCAACGGAATATTTAGCAGGATACTTAAGGTAATTTAACAATCAAGAGTTTAAAGTAATTTATTAATTAAAAATCAACAAAATCTTCCAACAGGATTTAAGATGAACTTATGACTTAGAAAAATAACTTGAAACGGGTTTGCTCTAAAATATGCAAAGTAGACTTTGCCTAAATAACACATATGTCGTAGATTATGATAATTTGCCAACTAGCTTAAAAATCAGCAACTCATCATAGAGTATAATTTATCAAACTTACGAATCATCAAAAAAGTAAAATTCTATGCAAACTTCATTGAAACTGTTGTAACTGTAAGGCTGTAAGGGTGCTGAATGTGAATTATCTCGCAAAACGGAAAAGCGGAAGTTGAAGTTCAACTTCCGTAACCGCCAGTCACGTGACAAGATGGCGGCGGGCGCTTCCGTATCCGGCGGTGAGCGCGCCAAGAAGACCCATTAAATTTGTACGTGAAAATGTTGGAGAGACCTTTCGGAGAGAGAAATATGCCAGGTTGTCGCACCTATATACTGTTATGAACTACTGTTATTCTTCCAACTTCTAAGAATAGTTGAATTTAAAGCAACACGTCAAAAGTCAACTGGTAAACAATTTGTAAAATATGTTTCTATTTTACTGTTAAAGTGGATATCATTCGTCTTTATAAAAAAAATTATTATTCATTCGTAGTCTTCGGGGTTTTCTGTTGAACTTTCCGTCTTGTGCATAATATTATGTTGTTGATTAATTTCAGTAATTAAATAATAATGACATAAGCATGCCATTTTTTTTAAATTAGCTCCACACTGGAGGCCCTGAGAAAAGAAATCCCTCAAGGCCTATATCTTTGGTTATGCTGTGTGGAGGGTATTTTAAAGGAAAGGAAGGAGAGGAAGTTCTGAGAAGGAAAAAGTTATGAAGGGTGGGTGGGAATCTTGAGGTCAATGTGTCCAGGAGTGACAAACGTGTGAATCCATCCCTCCCACTGCGGTGCAAGATGATGGGTCGAGAGAGTCCAGCTAGAAACCTCTAGATTAGGACTCCCTCAACCAGTCTCTCGGCCCGCCTCGCAATAGATGGGAAAACGCATTCACCGTCAATACCTAAACAAACCTCACCACGACACCGGGCACCCAAGTGCTAAGTCAATAAACATAGCGAACCACTTGGGGTGACCTACGGCAGGGATTTTGGTTATCCAATAAATATCCGGGGCGGCGAAATTGAAATGTCATAAATAATATAAAAACAAAAAATAAACAAGTGGAATGTAGAAAAAGTGGTAAAAATAAAACATAAGTAAGATCTTGAGAAACCTAAATCATAAAGAAAATAATGGATTCTGACTAAAAATAATGTTCATTTACAAATACAAATTATCTTATTTATAAAGATCGTGAGTCTTTTTATTAAATTCCTTTCATTCTAGAGTATACAGAATCGAAAGTAATTGTATAACTTTTTACTTTAATAAAAAAAAACAATGCACCGACAGATAGAATTTTTGCGGAACAAAACCATGGCATTCTTTACGAAATACGTAAGATGGTAGACCAATCGATTACACAAGCATTTTAACGCCCAAAACAGCAGGTGTCGAAGTAATTATTGTCAATGAAAGGGAACATAAGACTAAAAACGATTAAATATTGAACAACCAAAAATGTGAAAAAAAATTACAAAGAAATATAATTAGCACGTTCAACATTTATTGAACAATTAAATCAGTAACTCCGATTGTCCAATTCGAACTCGCAGTATACTTTTTATCAACTCTTGATTCGATTATGCACGAGCATTTTTTCTACATATTGTATGCAGGTCAAGCAGGTACATCGAACATTGGCAGCTCAGCAGCTGGTACATCGCGCAACAATTATTATGACTTTTCCTTTCGCCAAAAACTAGCTGGTTACCGCTTTCGCCTCGACGAAAGTCTCCCGGATCAAAATATTATTACGACGAGCCCCATTGTTAATGTTGTTATGGATGCTATGCAAATTCCCCACGTGCGGCCTTGAACCTCTGACATTTGGGCTCTGATACGCTAATTGATTTGCCAACGTTATCCAATCAGAAAGCCATTTGTCCGCCTGCTCTGATGTGTGTTTTGTATGGCGACTTTTTATGGAATATTCTCAGGATGGATTGGTATTACGATGCTCTTGAATGCTTTGTTGTAGTGTAGCAAAAACGTGTTGACCATTCATTCACAATTCTAACTTCAATCAATCATTTAATTCGCAAGTTGAAAAGCTTTTCAAATTTATCAGAGGATGAATAAATTGTGTGTTTTGGCTATGAGTTCAATCTATCCTGACTTTTAAATTAAACACTTGTTGATATATTATTGAAATCTCGTAGCACTAATCGACAAACAATCGTCAGCATTATTCAATCGTTTGAATTAAAAAAATTGAACGGCCTTCATTAGTTTCTCAAAGAGAAGACAAAATTTTTTTTGCGATAAGTGCAAAGTAACTTTACTTTTACAATACAGTTTTTTTGATGTTGATATTTTGATTTTAGCAATGCTATAATCAAGGCCCAGTTGTTTCGCAGAAATTCAAATGTAATGTTGTCATCAAATGGTTATTCAGCTGATTACGCCGATTCAAGTTGCGATTCAGGTTTTGAACAAATTTTAATTAGATACGTTTTTAGATTTTCACGGCCAAAAGCATTTTCGTTGTTTGTTTTTGGGATGTTATGCCGTGTTGCACTACCTCCTTCTTTAGCCAATGATTCTTAGGCCAGTCCATTTGAGCTTCGAATAAATTGTGATCAGCAGCAGAGGACAACTTTCATGTTGTCAAGCTTGTTAGCTAATTAAAAAATTTCGTTGTTTGTTTTTGGGGTGTTATGCCGTGTTGCGCTACCTCCTTCTTTAGCCGACGTTTCGGACAGCCCTGATGATGGGCACTGCAACGCTGTCCGAAACGTCGGCTAAAGAAGGATGTAGCGCAACACGGCATAACACCCCAAAAACAAACAACGAAATTTTTTAATCAGCTAACAAGCTTGACAACATGATAGTTGTCCTCTGCTGCTGATCACAATTTAATCGAAGCTCAAATGGACTGGCCAAAGAATCATCAACAATATTGAATGAATCACTTCAATTTACAGTTTGAAAATCAGTTCGCTATATCCGAGAATGGATGTAGTAAATAATAACTGGAAGTAAACCGTACGATGAGCTCAATATAAACTCATTTACACATTACAACTTTGTTTGCATTCTCACAGGACCCGGATATCTTGCGAACTCTTTACAACCAGATTGCAGAAAAATAGGATGATGTAATAATAAATTGTTTGATTCTAGAATTATAGGAGACTCTATAAATAAATTCAAACGATTTGAGAGTGTCAAAGTCGAATGCGTAATCAGTTAATTCATATTCGTCATCCACACCTAAACTGCCTCCATAAATGTGATGCTGACCTTCGTTAGGGCTACGCAGACCACAGCCTACTGGCCATGAAGAAAAACTAAATATATTAACGTTTCGCACAGTAAGACGGTAGGTACAAAATTATTGGACAGCAAAGTAAAACCCTTAAAACAATAGACCAACAAAACAATTGTGATATCTATGAACAAAATACAACAACAGCAAAAAGAAAAGGTCGTGGAATTCGAGGACAACAAGATGTTTCTAAAAATAATATGCAAATGCCAAAGACCACTGCGTAAAACATATAAATATTTAGTAGATAAAATCTTTCCGATTAATACTGAATGGAAAATAACAGCGAACTGTTTAAAATAGACTTTGAGTTAACAAGTAGTTTTGTATTGTTTGTCAAAACACGTTTACAATTAATAAATAATAATGTCAGATAATGTTTTTTTATAAGTCTTAATCTGTCGTATACTATACTTATAATTTTATTGACAAGGTCTTAGCCGGCGTTCCGCAGGGCTCTCAGTCAGGCCTTGAAATATTTATAATATTGATTTGTATGATTTTAACCACGCGTTTCCATAACGGTCTCTGATCTGACCCCGTTAGTAGACCCTCGGGCGTTACCTCAGACCTTAACGACAATAACAAATGATATCAATAACGAAACATGAACATATTCTTGTGGATGTCTTTTTAAGAGATGACAGAATTGATAAGGAAGGCGTATCAAAAACGTGGGTTGATGGTATTCGAAAAGAGACAATTGAGATGAAAAGATATTAATATGGAGAAGCTTTTGGGTGTGCCCTTGGATTTGAATACAATGCAATTTGGCACACTTGAGAATTTTTTGAGAAAATGTATTGCTTCTGTGGCAAGTGGTCAACAATGCTGACTTTTGATTTATAGGTATACCTAAAGGTTGGAAACTTACAAACAACATTAAAGCTGTGATTGTAGCACAGAAAATATCACTGAAGTTAATTTATTTCACCATTGATCGTTAAGATATTAACATTTTTGGATGGAAAATTTTGAAGATATCAGCCTTGGAATTTTTGTGCACAATGCAGTTCGAGGTGGAGAATTGTTTTTAAATGGAAAATTATCATGTCACCGGTGATAATGAGATAATCATAATATACCATTGTTGTAATTCAACATGTAATTCGACAACCTTGACCAACAGAACTTAAGACGACAGAAAATAAACCATGTGAAAAAAACGCACAATGAGCATCGATAAAATACTAACTTAAAAAGTGTATGCAGAGAATGTTCAGATATTCTGTACAAGAATCATTAAGAATTAGCATACGTCGAGAAGCATACCAAATAAGCATAGGACGAGAATTATTATTCTATGTATGTTAATTGACATAGGACGATTGCGACACAACGGTTTTCCTAGCCCTTCAGGTGTCGAGGAGAACGCAACATGCTGTCATTCCTCCCACGATGTGACATTCCCGCATCGGACACCAGCGCTGGATACTGATAGAGGTCACCGAGGTGTATCATGATAGTCGCAGGTCCCTTTCTGCCTACCTGACTATTGATTGGTGTTGGCTACCGGATGCTAATGTTCTTAGTGAGTAAGCCAATGCAAAGCAGTGGGGAAATGAGCAAAGTGATCTTGAGGAAAATTCTTTGAGCCAGTGGGCGCGGAATTGTAAGATGGATACGAAGGAAAACTTACGAGATATGGCATTTAAAAAAATACTAATTGGCAACACCTACGGGATGTTGACTACGAGGTGTTAATTAATATTACAAGAGAGTAAGCGAAAACAAAAAACAGTAGTGGCGGCTAAGTGGGCGCAGAATAACTTAATTCTTTGGTATTTTGTTAGACGATTTGCACACCCAAAAACGAGCTCATCAAGGAATACCATCTTCCAGAAACAGATATTCCATTATACTGCAATAAAATATAGGCATCCATAACCTATCGTCTTTTATCATTAGCCACTATCTCATTCATTATAATGTTTAAGATGAACTAATGAACAAATAACTAGCAGTACTATGAACAGTAGACCTCGCGTCTGAAAGAGCACGTTTCTAATTTTCTCTTGTTTAATAAATCAAAATTAATTTCCTCTGAAATAATGAGATTTGTAAGTAGGTACTTAAATACATGCCTACTTAATTAATAGACACGACGATTTCATAGTTTAAAAAATAATCTTTACAGAATCATTAAAACGGCTACCTACCATCTTAAAACCGGAACCGGGACGTAACAAACAAATTTACAGACAGATGAAATTAATGCCAAATGAACGAATTAAAACAGGACTTCGCTACGATAGTAAAAGATTTCTTATTTTAACATTCTTAACATTTGGGAAGAAAGGTATTCAAAGAAAGTTTTAAGGTTATTTAAGGAGCAATTAAATTAATATATCTAATGCTTTAGCAACTACATTCAATTTTACCATTAATCTTGTCATTCTACGCTATGCTAGAACATCAGTTCTGCCGTGTGGTATCTTGAACTAGTCTCGGCAACAACTACGCTGTATATACGTTGTGGAATGTGAGGGGTTGCGCAAACCGGAATAAACAACTTTGTCATAATTATACAACCAATAACAAAAGTATGAAAAAATGTGCTTCGTATCAAATTCAAAAATTAAAGGCGTACATAAATACCGACTACTTCGGGAATTTACAATTTGATTGTTGAAATAATTTTATATCCACCACTTAAGTGTTGACATTTTATTGGTACTCGTATTTACAACCAAATGATATATATAAATATTTTATTGACATGATTAATTGAATAATATCTGCTTTATACACCAGTCGGTACTCCAGGCAGCTGATATCATCAAACCTCGAGAGTGAAGAGCACCGAGTAATTTGACTGACATTAAAGCCGACATGTTGGCAAACAAGAATCGTTCATTGTGATCGAACCAGATAAAGCAGTGTAGATAATACAACTCAATCGGTGCAAACAAGTACCAATAACTTGAGGGGAGAGTCTGGTCCAGCCGAGGTTTTTTTTCAATGTGTTTTTCTCAAATATAAAATTTATTTTCGAATCGATTCCCTGACTTTGGGCTTGTACTACCTTCTGATCTTTTCATTTTTAATTCTTAGGCTAGCTTTACACTGACTCGTAAGTAAAATTTACGACTTTTAACGTAAGTTTTTGACATTTTACTTTCAGGAGCGTTTACATATGCATCCGATTTGGGGTAATTAATGCTCACGGAAGCTGTTCGGAAGTTCAACATGTGTCAATGCTCATGCGACCGTTTACATCTGTAAATTTATTTGTGGTAAGATGGCTTCCTGTTAACAACGATCTGCTACTGTTTACGCGATTTTGTCAACAAATACGAAAATGCCCCAATAAATTGTTGAAATAGAATTTGGCTTTAATTAAACAATTATAAATTATGTTAAGTGACTTTTGGTGTCGTTTACATTGGTAGTTAGGCCATAATGTGAGCGATTTACAGGAAAAAACTTAAACCCAGTCTTAGATACCTTGTTTCTCTTACTGTCTTAAGTACTAAATAATAATGTCGATAAAACTAAACATTCACCTTTGTACGCCTAATTACAAGTAAGAATTTATTTGAAATTAATAATAACGACTAAATTTGTGCACTAAATTTAAGAGGCCGTTAGGGGCCGATTGTTTCACAGAACTTGGACAATTCATCAAGTTTTGTAAAATAGATGCGTATGTTTTATTCAAATTCTGTTATTATTCCATTACTAGCCAGTTGTTTCACAGTCCTTGAATAATAATGGAACTTGAATATACACTTTGAAAATGAATGAATTGTTCAAATTCAGTTAAATCTGCCAATAAGTCTGCCGTAGGTCACCCGTAGTGGTTCGCTACGTTTGGTGACTGGTTCAGGAGTTTTTTGACCTCTACAGCCAGAATCCCTCGACCTATCGCGTTGCACCGCAGTTGAAGGGATGGATTCATATGTCCGTCACTTCTGGACACACTGACCTCCAGATTTCTACCCAACCCTCATACCTATTTCCTTCCCAGAAATTCCTCTTGTTCCTTACCTTAAAAAAACCCTCCACACACCCTCCCCTAAGTGTGGAGCTAATGTAAAAAAAACAACAGTCTCTTAGTTCGAATGCTCTTGTGCAGCGATACTTAATACATAATGCTGCTGCGCCCCTGACTGCAACAAGTGCGGTCCCCTGTTCAAAGACCAGAGTGTTCAGTGCTCAGCTACCGTTAAAAACTAAACAGACAGAGCAAATAAGCACAGCAAAGCCGGCAAATCGAGTGTGACGATTTGAATATGAATGGACATAGCAGTCAACCGTCAACAGCCAGTGGCCAACTTAACGAGGAAATGTCAAGTGTTGGCGGATCGGGGTAAACAGCGTAGCGGACTTACGGGAGCGTTTCGATACAAGGCACACAGTGAACCAATCGAGAGTCAACAAAAACACCTAAAATTATTGCTAATCGAACATGTTTGGTGTTTGCTTTACCAAAATTAAACCAGAGTGATATTATAAGATATTTAAATGAGGAAGTCAAGGATGGTGCAATTGAAACAGGGTTCAGTTAGGCAGAAAAGATTACTCATGATGGACGATTTCTAATACTGTTTAAGAGAAGACATCAGAACAGACACAGACAGAAGATTCAAGGCTTGACTTCAAAAGAAAAGGAAGAATTAAACAGTTAAAAACTGACCCAAAACGATAATGGTGTTTGAACTATAGTTAGTAATCGATATGCCAAAGCTAAATAATAATACCAAGATTATAACAAACGCTTTTGTGGCCAAGGTAATTCTGAAATGTTTCTGTTTAGAGAATTTTGATTTCTATCCAGGGAAAGCCGCTAAAAGGCAGCCATAATATGAAACCAACTAACGAACAAACATCATTTACAGGAAACCACGATATCTACATAGAAACTCTGCACAGTGTGAGTTGATCTGTAATTTTGTACGCGAATAAACAAAAGAGTTGAGTGGGCCAATTTTCATTGATTCCTTACCAGCAGGCTTACTGGATTATACAAAAAAAATACCCGGAAACAGCATTAATATTGCAAAATAACGCAAACATAAAAATATATTTTGTTAAAATAATAATAAAAGATTTATTAGTAGCCCAGATTTCGAAATATTGTCAGATACGTATTGCGTCACAATGGCGAATAAAATAAATGCAGTGATGCGGGAATAATAATAAATTTCTCTAGAGAATACGAAATAAAGCAAACAATGGAAACACATAAAATACACAATTGTCCCACAGTCGGCGTTATTTGCCAATTCCTGAAAAGTAACACAATGCACAGCGAGCGCAGTTTGGCGAGATGAGATTGCATCAATAACAATATGATTTAGGTAGAGGTGCAGTTCAGCCATAGGCTGTGATGCTGTATTATAATTATTAATTTTCTTGGACTGATACGATCTGTGATACAATGCAGTTGGCGCCGGCGGGACCCAAAACGACCTTCGTAAATATATTAATTAAAAAATCGGATCAAAATATGATAAGTGCTAAAACGAATGTTTGGTTTGGTGGTCCATTTGTGTATAAGATATACATCATAGTTGCGAAATAATACCAAGTAAAATAGGATACCAAGACTGCAGATGCTATAAATTGTCTTCACGTTTGCAGAGATTCTTGCTGCGAGGAGATTCACAATTAAATAAGAATTGAATTGCCTAACAATTACAAGCAACTTGAAAAATATCCCAAGGTCCAATAAGGTTGAATTGCGAGGGCAGTTTCTGAAGTCATCGGTTCTATAAATATGAAAATATTGGAAACGTCACTCCACCGTAGCAACACAAGTGATATTTTATATTTCAGAGCAGAGAATGAACGTATAATTGAATACAAACATGTCTTGTCTTGCCTGTCCAAGCGTTGAAATATAGCATTATTATAAACGGTATTGAATAACAAAAATAAGTACCAATAAAGTTGTGGTGTTTTTTCGAGAAAAGATGTCATTTAATAAATATGTGATGTTTTTCTTTCCAACGATTTTCAGTTATAACGCGTAATTCTTATGGGTACACGTGATTGACGAGAAGCAGCAATAAGATTGATAGCATCTGGAAAGCTCTTCTGTAGATCGTTTAAAACTGGTTCAAGTGAATGCAGAGAAATGCTGCGTAAAAAATTCTCCAAGAGCCGAGGCAAACAAAACCATAAAAAGAGCAGCGGTCAAAGATACGCATCGCTCGTGCGTGACTTGGCCTAAAACGACTCCGAGCACGTCAGGCAATTATTGAAGACAGCTGAATGCCAGAACTAAAAGGAATCCTTCACAAAGTTACCGCAAGCGGTACATAGTAAAGTAGATACAAAACAAGTAAATGATGTCACACTGCATAATTTATTATCTCCGTGGAACACACGGATACTCGTAATAGACTATTACATTGTTTAACACTCAAAGGAAGGAACTAAGATATAAGCAGCCAAGTGGAAATGTACTCAAACGACATTGATGGCGAGTCTTGTGACATTGCCTAGGCTTCATTGTTTACGTGCATCCAATCACAAACAATTAACTTAACGAAACACGAGAGATTTGGCGGAATGGACAACTGAGGCCACCAACGAACATTATTTGGCAGTTTTTTTGGTATAGACCGCAACGACACATGATATTCCTTCATACGTGTAACCTTTATATTGTAAATCGATGGCTTAACGCAATTACCGACGTAAATGCGTTGCATTATTCACGATTCCTCCAAAAATAATTAGCACCAGAGATTGGCTTCGAAAACGATAAATAATCGTAAGGAGGCATTGAAACTGCTGCGACCTGAGAACGCTACGGTAATAAATTATCTGGGCAATTGTATTCAGTCGGGCAAAAAAACTAATTGCGCGACTTCTAAAGGAGGTAGGACGCAACGGGCAATACTCCATTTCTTCTCAGTAGGGAACTCAAGGCCTGCAATTATTTTGGTTTTATTATGCAAGAGCATTACCGTTCATGAATAAGTGCCGAATACGAAATGCTTAATGCAAAGAAGCGTTTTTTTTCGGTGAAGAAAACAAAAAAAAAGACATTGAATGTAAAGCGACAAGAGTCGGCTGCCAAGGCATTGCCAATATAGGAACACTCACCACCAAAACATGGAACAAAGGCTAAATGGGATATAATGACATTCGAGTGGAATATGTAGATTGCGGAGTATTGTCCAGTATGAATCAGCAACATCGTTGTTGAACTGGTTTCAAGGCTCCCAATTCGGAACGAATTGGGGATTTAACAATAAACAATAAAATTGCAAAGAGGAGAGGTAGATCGATAAGGAGTTGAAAAGCATTCTCGATGCGGACTTTACATTGCGCCAAATAAAATCGCGCATTAAAGATTTTAAAACATTTTTTTTGTTTTATTATAACTGAGACCAATAAATTCGAACAAATTATTTTTCTTCATATTATCGGTTCAATTACAACGAGGGGCATCTATTTCAGGCTCCAAAGAAGCAAAATAATTAATTTAAATAGATATTTAGTTCAAATTAATGTACGGATAATTTTACATATTTTGTTTATACGTTTTGACATAATATAAACTAACCTCTAAATCTATTTTAATATAGTAATGAATAGTTAAGATGACCGCCAACTGAACACGATTAATTTATTAGTTTTAATTTTAACGCAATAGCTATTAAAATGCATTATTTTACTTATCTGACTGAAATAAATGCTACTATTGGCATAATCTGAATATTTACCAAATGGTTCGTGGCTGGCCCATTGTTATGTATGGTACTAGGAAGATGGATAAAGCTTTCCAAAAAAACTGAACGTAACGGCGACATTATATGCACCCCCTCAAAATTATCTGATGGAAAGGTTTTCAAAAGCACAAGAAATATAAAAATAAGAAATTGACAATATCTGGCCAATGTCACTGAGTCACAAAAACAAGGTAACCCAAATAATACAACGGTAGAAGAAGCAAGGAAAGACACCGTTCATAATACCGAAACAGGCAGGACTGGTACGAGTGCAGTTCCGCTCAGTTGTCTGGCCTGCCATTTGATAAAACGTTTGATGAAAGTCAACATCAGATAGGAGAGGGCAGCAGAAGAAGAAACAGATCCCTGATACCTACCATAGTAGTGTGGCAAAGATACGACCATAAAGGGCCAAATCTTATCATTTCATTCGAAATTCCTTGGTTGAACGGTTAATTGAACTGTTTTTATAAAACGGCACGTTCTGAACAGACGAGATGTAGGTACTAAAAGATTGAAATGATAATTGAAGGCATTAATTCAATTAAATGCGGTGATTATCTCCTGACACGTGACAATCAAGCACGCCTCTTGTCATGGTGAGGTGTTTTCAACTAAATATAATTATTATGTTTGCTAACAACAACATATTATGTAAGTGGTCAGTAACAACCCTGACGATTTGTTATTATGTTATTAATAATGACATGTATTCAATAACATAATTGTATTAAAACACATAACTAATGGTTTAGGGTTAAGGGGGAATATGAAAGAACGTCGGTGAAAATCGATTTCATGGATATGGTAGAGGTAAAAGATTTAAAAAATAACACACATATGTGCTTGTCATACTGACTATCTTTTCAAATTTTATTTATGAACAGAAACAAACAGTATTTTTGTAACAGTAAAATTTACAATTAATAAGTATATTATATGGTTGGTACCTATTATGTGTTTCATTGTAGTGTCTTATTTATGTAATTACCGGGTGATGTATGTAGTGAGAAAGTGTGTATGTGTATGTGTGTGTGAGAGAGGGTGAGGGTGTGTGTGTGTGAGAGAGTATGTGTGTATGTATGTATGTAGGCGCAATGAACAATTTATAACAATAAATAGTTATGTCCATAAAAAAATTAACTAAAAAAGGCTAACAAATACAACATTGTATTCGTTAGCCTTTCTTGAAAGATTTGATTTTGGTTATGGACACAATTATTTATTCATATTTATATTGCGTATGTACGCGCGCAAACAATTAATTCATCTTAATATTTTAAAGCATAACTTGTGAAAAGCATTTTTCGTAAAATAATTGAACTTGTGCCATCTACGAAATAGTTGATTATGAATTCTTTTAAATATCACCTTAAATGAAAATATGTTTTATACTTTTGTTATTCGGTGGTATATCCTCTTTGCACACCCCTTTAGAGACACTTAGTTATATTTTGTGTAAGTACCGTATTTTCGCTAAACCAACTGCAATTGTAAGCAAGTATGCACGGGGGCCAACTGTTATGGAATCGATTTAACCGTATAGTGTTGTTATGCTCAAAACTGCACGTAGTTTTATTAAGTAGATAATGAGTGCAGGTTTCTCCGGGTGATTTCACGAAGAGTACTAAATTTAAAGCAATAGGTGAAAGGTAAGAAGAGTGATTAGAGGTGGAATGCAGTCACCTCCTGTGGTGTTTGTATCGATTGGATTAACCCACGTCATATTAACTTTAAACTTGAGTGAAACGGGATTAAAACTTGACAGGTTAAAACAGACGGGAATAAAATCCACAAACAAGTAAGTCTACATATTAAATACTTGTTTCACAACCTGTGATATGTCACATAAACGAAATGATTTAAATATTTGTTGGTGATATTATCCAGGATGTAAATTCCTACGTCTCATTTAGCGGAAAATAATAATTACTATTTAAATGTATTAAGTGAAAGCGTTAGTAAAATGCGAGATATTTTTTTTTCGTAACAGGGTTTATCGCAGGAAACAATTATGAACGAATCGCAAAATGCTGATAGGGATAAACGTAATGTGTAAATATTTTTGCGAAATTGAGTTGTCTATGCAAAATTATTGTAATTGAGTGCTCAATTTTGTGTAAAATGGATTTACACAAATCATTGTTCACCCAATTCGAAATCACAAACAAAAAGTAAATTATGCCATCGAAAAAACTACACTCACCGATGTTGTATTGGAGACACGCACAAAAGACAAGTATAATTTTCTATCTTTTTTTTTTTATTTTTTTTTTTTTATATGTATACCGCACAAGAGTCCCAACTGCTCCCGTCTGAAGCCAGTGAGACTATGGCATCCCCAATTGGGGTATGTTGTGAGGCTGAGGGTAGTGGGGAGGGAAAGGAGATAGGGAAGAGGAAGGTGGGGAAGTACCTGGCTATTCAGATCTGGTCACCAAACACGGCTAATGCCATTTCAAGCAACGTTTCAATTCTGAATGGTGGTCTTACACCAGGGCGATACTACGTAGGTATAAAAAGTTAAAAAATGTATGTATGAATTTTGAATATGACAATAATTTTTCCAACTCTTACGTACCATTATTATTTTGAATGAGTATCGAAAATTTCGAAATATCACAAAACGTCACAATACAAAATCCAATACAACATTCTAAAACATGGAAGATAAATTAATTTATTTATTGTTATCAAGTTTAATAATAGGTATGAAGAACAACATTTTAAATTGTTGCAGTAGGTACTTGCTTATAAAAAAACCTATGATGAATTCAATGAAATAAGAAAGGTAACTGACGAAAATTTATGATGACTTTGTATAATATATTATGATGCTATAACATAAACTCAGGTTTTTTTCGTTGTTAGTTTTTGGGGTGTTATGCCGTGTTGCGCTACCTCCTACTATAGCCGACGTTTCGGACAGCGTTGCAGTGTCCATCATCAGGGCAGATCCGGTAGATCCGACATAACACCCCAAAAACTAACAACGAAAATGCTTTTGGCCGTGAAAATCTAAAAACTTATCTAAACTCAGGTTGATTGAAGTCTCACAATAAAATCAAAAGACCGGTCAGTTGCTGAGTTGGCTTCGCGATTGGGTCTTACCCAGACGTCGCATGTTCCATTCCTCGACTGGCTACGTCCTCCATCCCGACACAAGCAACATTTTCCGCTTACTGTGGTAGTTGTAGGAGATTTTCAAATTTTGTCAGGTTATTCGTAACCCGGGAATGTTTGTCTTTCTTTCATGAAAAAAAGTTATTTTCTTTTTAACAAATGGTAGACAAATTAATGCACTTACTGCAATTTAAGATTCAGATGGTAGCGTTTGGTAAAAGTTTATTGAAGAAGTTTTTCAATGCATTTAAATGTAATGAATACCGACAACGTTACGGCAAGAATGTAAATAGATTCCATAGGAAATGAAATGTAAGTAAATCGACATTTAAATTCATTAACTGTTATTTATTGGTAATTTATTAATTATGGTTGCAGTTAGTCGAGTGTTAACTATTCGATAGTATTTATAACGGAATACCACATCAGGTATTTACAGAATCCTATAGAAACTGGCTCTTATAAGTATTGTATAAAATAAAACTTCTTTCAATACAGCTGGTGAAGTCACTTTCTCAACTAATGCATCGTGGTTGAAGTACTCGACAGGAAGACGTCCAGCAAGTGGAAAGAGGGGAATACATAATAAATTTGCAATTGAAATTGGTTGGTATCTCCACTTGGTACAACCGACTTGAATTAGAATAATGCAACCGGCTTGAAATCCACATCTACAGTTTGCAAACAATGTAAAAAAAATATAATAAAAAGTCAACAACATTAATTTAGATAGTTTGCACTTTGAAATTAGCATTTTAATATAATATTTTCACAACCTCCACACATCACCTCCAAATATGACATAGGCCCGGAGGGAAATTATTGTCCCCAAGGCTTCCTGTGTGGAGTTAATATTAAGGCTCCATTATCGGCCCCAAAAAGAAGATGGAGAGATATGAAATTACGAATGTTAGAAGAGCGCGCTAACATTTACAGCGATAAAATCGATGCAAAAATCATGAAAATCTTTAATAAAACACGACTCGTTTAAAATAGAGCAAAAATCTCGCGAGGGTTATCTTAAACAACATTTAAAGAAACACTATGTATTTTTTGAGTATACTTTGCGAGTTTTTTCTATCGAGGGAATTTTATATAATTTGCGTTTCGGCGTGACGAATGTCTAGATATTATCTTCAAGAATAGCACATTTGCAAGAAATCGGTAGAAATTCGGAGAGCGGCCTCTTAAAAAAAACTTTTAATTGTTTACACCCGAAAAGGGAGTTTATTTAACTTTTTTAGTTGATAGCTTTTAATAATCCTTACCTATACAGGATGTTAAGGGATAAGGGATGTTATTAATCATTATACAGAATGTTAAAGGTACATGACTTATTTAAACCTACATTACCGCGATTCCTGACATTATTTGGAGTAAAAATATAAATGATATTTTGGTCTCCGGTGACATTTTGGATGTTTTTTTTCCAACTAAAAACATTTAAGAAATCAGTAGGTACTAATTGGAAATTTAGGGACGGTGTGAGGGGTTGACCGGTTACTCGGCTGAGCGACCAGTGACAACTTGTGGAAGATTTTTATTTGTTTGAATTTGAAGAATTTTTTTTTGTACATTTTTACTCAAATAATATCAGGAAGCACTGGTTAAAGTGAGTCGAGTATGTCCCTTAACACCCTTATAGAATTATCAACTTAATTCAATAGGCTGAATATTTTGGCAGTAAGAATTTGTATTACACCAAAGTGAGACTGTGAAAACGAGGATATTGTAATTTAATGTTTCCAGAAGTAAATAATTTGGTGGGATTTTACATCAACTGTACTGAGATCGAAGTGTCAATATTTTAAATATACGCTTTATATATCTGACCAAAGTTGTAATATACATATATGTTTCTTAATGAGAAATATTTATATATGTAATAAGCATAATGAGTAAGATTAAGAAAGGGACCCTCAGATGGTTTGGACATGTAGAGCGAATGAAAGAAGAAAATAATGTGAGAAGAATATATGACGCAAATGTGAATGGAAGAAGAAGTAGGGGACGCCCGAGGAAGACATGGCACGATCAAGTGAATCAGATACTTGAGTCGGGCCATGTCAAAAGTCGGAATAATAGAAGAGTATGTATGAGACGATGTATGAAAGTGAGTGAAGCAAAGACTGTGTGCCAAGACCGAGTTGTTTGGCGGTCCGTCCTCTCTGCCTACCCCTGCGGGGAAACGGCGTGATGGTTAGTTAGTTGTAATATGGATATGGAAAAAACATTTACACACAACATAATACTATTATTTGGAAGTAGTGACTTTTTAAGTGGAAAAATAAGTGGTCAGAACATTCTATGAATCTATGACTTATATTGTATCCGTATATGTAGCTAATTCAACGCAGCGTATCTATAAAGTAAGACTTGAACCACAAAGAAATGAACTTATTGGATAAAGCTGTTAGCGGAATTTTGTATGACGTTTCGGTTGTTTCAAACGGAATGATTGTTGATGAAGGAATGAAGAATGCCGACATATTGGTCGTAGGAAGGTTAGCTATATCACTAACATGGAATTAAAAGTTAAATTCCACGTCACAGCTATGCGTTAATTAATTTGTACTTGACATTAAAAACTTTGTGATACAATACTAACCTGTCGGATTATCATCACCTACAGATTAGAACATGGCGCTGCTTTGTGAAACAATAATTACTTTTTTTTATCAATATGAGTTAGATTGCCTACATGAATTCATTTTACAAAAAAGGCCTTTGTAAACATAAATAAGCCAAGGGCCATAAATCTTCTTCTATTGAGAGGAAGGCTAGGCTTCGCGGTCTTTTTCATATAACAATCAAAGTTTACAATTTACACACGTTAGAAGTAAAATCTTCAGAAAACTAAAGTAGACAAGAGTGGGGAGACTACGACGCACCGCACAAAGAGGAGACTAATAGGCTACGAAGCACCGCCCAAAGAGCAGACCGATTACGTATATCATTCTCTCAGAGGCTTAATCCTATAGATGTACGAGTATGTGTTTGTGTTTTTCTAGTGTCGCTATTTTTTGTTTCGTCGAATTTCAAATCACAACGCTGCTAAATAAGTTTTCACTTAAAAAATAATTTTGTCCGATCTACTAAGTAAACATGATAAACAGAACGGACGTACTGGCTCGGCATAGCATGACAATGGTGTTGTTAAATAACGCTTCCAAAACTGTTGACATCTTTAATAGTAGTCTTGAAGAATTCAAGAGGCATTTAAGTGCTACTATTTAAAGAAGATATCTTTTAATTACCCATAAAGGTGTAGTTTGTGTCTCATGTGTATTGTAAATGGACACATAGTCTGTAATGCACAGTTAAAAAAAAAATCTTTAAAAATTGTTTTTTTTCGGGTCCATATTTTAAATTACGAATATATACGGAAAAATTGTGTTTCAACGTAAATTGGTTGTTTTGGATTATATTTAAGCCCATCATAATACTTTTAACATTTGGGTCAACACACCAAAAAACCTAAATTGATATTTTAAAAACAATATTTTACAAAGAGGAAAAACAAACGATACGTGCGCTGTTTCGTGTGTTACCGTGTTGCTGAAATGGGTCGGAGTGCTTATCACGTGACCCGCCAGGCAATACCCGACTACTCGGTTGAAACGTTTGATGGAAAAAATATTTTAATTGAAAAAAATATATCATCAGACTGCAAATGACAACTACATTTTTTACTCCAAACATGTTCAGGAATCGCTGGTTAAAATTCTTCAGGTACGTGCTGTAACACCCTGTATATTTATAAAAAAAATATACTTTAAGAATTCTGATTTTACTGTCAGAAAGTTCAGGAAGTTTGGTTTCGATTGGTGAATGCCGCCATTAGAGTCACGAAGAGATACACTGATAAAGGTACCGCTGACCCTTAAAACATTTCAGAAAACGTGCCGAGGGCCTCTAATGATGAAGAAAAAGAAGAGTATGATGTGTCGGGTGACTCACGATGTTTGCTTTGAGCCTTAGAGTCACGTAGCTCTATGAACTTCCAATAAATGGGAACGTGATCCATCTTACTTTTGAAATACGCCGCAGACTGAAGAAGAGTTTAAAGACACGGGGAATGTGATAGAGTCCGATTCGAGCTTTGGACCTGGCTAAACTCACCCACATTCTTTTAAATGTTAATTTTTTCATCTAAATTCACTAATTAACTGTAGTTTTATGATACATTGAAAACATGGAAAGGTTCATATATAATAGAAACTGCCGACTGAGAAAAACCGCTGAGCTACAATCAAACTGCACAGACTATTATATTAAAGCGATTTTAAACGTTTGAACGATACATTGGAAAATATCATTATCTCTTGGGGTGTTGTAAGATTTACAGATACTCGTATGTACGTCCGAGAAAAGAGCTTGGTGCGTATTTCGATTTGAAATTATGTATATACAATAAAATATTCGATCTGGTATTGCAACGAAATGCAATCCTTTCAAATAGAGCTGGTAAGTCAATAAGGCAGTTCACAATCTTATACGGAAACAGTACCTACGTCAAACATTTTCTCCGTGTTTGTAAAGAGCAATATCTACGGGTTCACCGATTATTTCAAAATGATCCAAAAGGTGTATCAAAAAAATTGTTGAATTATTTTCAATTCGGTTAATATAAGTTTGGTACTGAGATTCTAATGACATATGCAATTTCTAGATGAGATTTTACGTATGCCATAAATAATAATATCTAATATTTGGATGACTTGTATAGCGCCGTTTTTGTTAAAAATCACCTCAAGGGCGCTGTATAAACTTATAATACATTTCTACAATCTTACTTCTAACTACAAACTAGACAAACTACTATAACAACTTATGGCTAAAAATTGCATCCACCGGTTCATCGATCACCGATACGAAACTATATGTACAATGAATTGACCAATGAACACGATGCTGCGTAAAAATGTACTGTACTGATAAATAAATATAGACCTTACTTACCTGGGAGGTCACTACAGATTAACACTGTTACTGTTTATTTAGAGAAATTAACCATAACCTAAAATTAGCCATATGTAGTAGTTTAAGTGTAAAACGTTTTGTGATGCACAGTGTGAAACCCAGACAAATTCCGCCATTTGCCGTCAGATGATAATTATATGACCACATACTATCATGTGAGTTTGAGTATCCCTGAATTCACGCATTCTACCGCAAGTTTACGCAGAATATAAAGAAATGCTGGTTTACGGTTACTGGCAAGGAACCCTCGTGGTTATGCGGATACAGACAGCGGATACATTCATACTTCCACTAATACTTGTGGCTGATAGCGATGGTGATGACTGAGTCACGCGTGGTTGTGTGGTTTTACGGGGATATTGTGATTCATGGAAGTGAAAGAACTGAAACTGGATCTTACAGGTCACAATGGTAGTTAGGTAAGAGCAAAGAGTTGACACATCGAAATGATACTGTCATATCATAAAACTTGGGTTATTGGTGACAAATTGTTTAGTAAACAGATTCTGTACTTATGGTTTGAAATTACATGTACAGAGTGCATATAACATTTTTTGTGTGAAGAATTATTAGAAAGTAATAGACAAAGTTTGATGTCCACAATGAGTTTAATAACCTGTAGATATTAACCTGGGAGAGAAAAGTGTTGGAAATTATATAGATAGCAACCTTTGAGCCTTCTGAGACAATAATTAATACTATGAGAATATCAACATTTTCTAGAATAGACTGGATAGGTAAGGCAGGGCTAGGGTATCTATGTATCATACTAGTAATGGGAATTCGCGGCACGATATTCAACTCTTTACAAAATTATAAGAGCTGTATTAGCAAAAGTGTTTTGTATCGTCGTCGAATATAATAATAGGGCTACATGAGAGGGCTATTAGAATTTAAACAAAATCTTCAATCTTAGCACATAAAAATTGGCAACGGCTGTACGTAACGGGAGGAAGGATTTGCTTTAGTTTACTATCTATCCTTTCTTCGGCTTGTTGTAAGAATAATAAACGAAGACCCTCATTATATCCATGTACATAGTAAAGAATCTTAAAATCAAAAGGCATTAAAATTTGTGCGAAGAAAAAAAATTCAATAAGATTCAAAGAAAAGATGAATACAAAAGAGACAATAATTCAATCATCAAATTTAATCAATGGTGGAAATTTAAAAAACATTTTCAGAATTTTAAGTATAGTGTTTTCAAGAGTCAATCAAACACGAAGAGAAGCGAATAAAGACTATTATTTTCAATCTGGAGATCGTTTTAAAATGTTTGTCTACCGAGCTTCTGTGTCAAAACAACGCGTGGGAGGGACGACAAAACTGACCAGTCACAGACGTAGGTACGAGGAAGGATAAAAACTATGGAGTGTTCAAAACATAACAACATGAGCAAAACACATCCTTGATTATCTTCGCAATAATTTAGACTTATAAATACCAGCCAATACGGGGTATAAAATTCAAAATTGTAATGGCAAAAGTTGGCTAATCTTGTCACAGAAATTAATCTCTCTTAGATCAACTAAAATTCCGGGCCAGAAGCATTATGGGAAACCCTTGGCTAGCGAAGATATGACAAATTAAGTTTTTTCTTGCTCGCTCTCTGGGTAGGTAACTACTCTAAATATCGTATGTAAAGGAGGTATACTGATTAAAAGAACTCGACGTTGTTGATCTGCCTCACCCAAAGATTAATTTTATAATGCTTCTAAAGCCTCATAAAATGTTTACTGACTTTACCAACTAACGCGTAGTTTTCAGTACATGGTTATTTTGATTAAAAAAATATGATTCAAGGAACCTATTGTACTTCCACTTCAGTTTATTATCCCCAAATAACACTTATAATTATAAACCATTTCCACAACGCATTAATCTAACCTCATCATCACCCCTTCCAAACTTCTATATTTTATCAAAATTTACAATTAAAGCCACTCCTTTGCTTATGAGAGGGAAAAACGTATTGACCATTTTCCTATCTGGATTTTATAGCCTATGCAAAACTTTTTTAATATCATATAGATAGCGACCAATAGCGTGTCGGTACGCAGGTATGGTTTTTTGATACGTAACTTCTTATAGGAGTTAGGACCCTCCAAAAATTGTTAAAATTGCCTTGTTTGAACACCATTAACAGACGGTCAGTATACAGCATAGACAATGCATTTTTAAACGTAAGAGACAAAATATTTTCTTATAATACAGTTTGTAAAAAAAAAACTTTAAAATATGTCCAGTTTTGATGGAGAAAAATGGAAAATACAAAACCTCGATTTTTACGATTTTATTTAGGTATCATCAGCCTGAGGTGCAGTTGTCCCTTTCGTTCAGTATTCTGGGGGTAAAAGCGACAGTGATAACAACAGTTTGGTAAGATACCTAATATTCAAAATTCAAATTTTGAGAAAAAAATACCAATTAAACTGCACCTAGCCTATATTTTGTTATGTGCAGTAAATAGTTCTAAGGAATTTGCTAAGCAAACTGTGTAAGTTAGTAAGTAAGGCGACGGTAATTATTATCATTTGAACCGTTAGAAAACAGTTATTCTGCACAATGACCAACTTAACTAACTGCGATCCTAGGAGGGGAACAGCGAGGAGAGTGCATAATGATGTAGGTCACCAAAAAGACAGATAAAAACACTTTTCTTGAATAATTAACGGCCTACAACCGTTCACCAGTCAAAGTGAAGAATTCACCAACGGGACTGAGCAAATTTTCGCAAAAGATAAATAAAAATAGCACAACTATTTGTAAGGATTAACTGCGGCTAGCGCTGAACTGTCAAAGAAAAGTTCGCATAAATGTATTCATTTGCAGTAAAATAGTCAACAATTTAGTAATATGACTATGAGGATGTACACAAAAACATATATTTACAATAAATATAACAGTACTAGCGCAGAACCGTGAAAATCACGAGATATCATAAATATTGTAAAATTGATTAAGGCAGGTTAGTTAAAAAGCGCAGACCATTCATTAAAAAACTACGAAACTTTACTTGTAAAGATTAATCCTAAAAACATTCAACAAAAGAGATACACACATCAAATATATAATAAAAATAATATTCTCGTAACAAAAAATTACAAGTGTGCAGTTCATACGCGGTAGTGTGAAAGTGAAACCTTCAGACAACTAAAGTAGACAAGAGTAGGGAATCTACGAAGCACCGCACAAATAGAAAACCGACAGGCTACGAAGTGCATCACAAAGAGGAGACCGATTATTCTATATCATTCTCTCGCGGGTTAAAGTGTTGTCGCTTTTTAGTATCGATTTGTCGTTTCATCGAGTTTCAAATCACAACGGTGCTAAAGCAATTTTAACTTCAATATTATATTATAGGTAGGTACTTTATCGCTTGCCTGAATTCTTGACACATCAGTTCCAATTTGAAAAAAAAAACATAAACAATAATTTTCTGTTAAGACACTATACTTTAGGTAGGTACTTTATCGCTTGTCTGAATTTTGACACAAAGTTCCAATTTGAAAAAAAAACATTAACAATAATTTTCTGTTAAGACATTATACTTTAGGTAGGTACTTTATCGCTTGTCTGAATTTTGACACAAAGTTCCAATTTGAAAAAAAAACATTAACAATAATTTTCTGTTAAGACATTATACTTTAGGTAGGTACTTTATCGCTTGTCTGAATTTTGACACAAAGTTCCAATTTGAAAAAAAAACATTAACAATAATTTTCTGTTAAGACATTATACTTTAGGTAGGTACTTTATCGCTTGTCTGAATTTTGACACAAAGTTCCAATTTGAAAAAAAAACATTAACAATAATTTTCTGTTAAGACATTATACTTTAGGTAGGTACTTTATCGCTTGCCTGAATTCTTGACACATCAGTTCCAATTTGAAAAAAAAACATTAACAATAATTTTCTGTTAAGACATTATACTTTAGGTAGGTACTTTATCGCTTGTCTGAATTTTGACACAAAGTTCCAATTTTAAAAATGATACTTCATTGAACTAGAGTTAAAATCACTCACAGACAGATTGACAACAGAAATGAGTATGTTTGATGGTTAATTACTTATGTAATATAAGTTTAATCTAATGTAATATATATATATTTTATATATTTTTTTTATTAGTAACAAATAGATACATAAATTACAAATACATTATATACAGTAATTAATTACATGGTAGATATATTTGATGTACCCCCATAAGTAAGCAGGGCTTGTGTGTATGGGGGGGTGTTATAGTACCTATTGTATTTTTTTTACATGATTCAGTTAAAGTTTTCAGTATAATTTTTAAGGTGAGTTTTCAATTCTTTTATATTAGTATTCATGTTTCTGATTTTTTCAGGTAGTGAATTAAAAAAATTAACTCCGTCCGTCTTTACTTGATTGAGGGATCGCTCAGTTTTGATTGGAGAAAACAGCCAAGATAATTTAAGGAGAACTCTCAAACCAAACATGGGCGACATTGCCCACACAATGATAACTTTTTCAATAAATAAAAACTGATCTTGTTCGCATGTTAATAACGGTGACCGAAATTTATAACTGACCTAAAAGTTAAGAGAGATAGATTTCTTAAAATTATTTATGCGACATTACAATTTGCTCCACTAAAATCTAAAAAAATAAGTACTTACGTAAATGTAACCGCTATTTGTTTTGTTTAAGTTTAAACGCAGCAAACGTTATAATAATCTACGCATTTACAGATCGCACTAAGTTAATTAATTTACGAAAAAAAAATTTTTACAAGTTATGCTTTAAAATATTAAGACGAATTATTTGTTGGTGCGCGTAAATACGCCATATTATTATGAATAAAGAGTTTTGTTCATAGACAAACTCAATTCTTTCGAAAAAGGAGTAAAAAATACAATACTGGGTTGAATCACTGATACAATATTATATTTACATAACTTTCTTGGAAGAATCGAGTTTTATACGCACAAAACTATTTATTCATATTTATATTGTATATGTACAGACGCAAACAAATAATTTATCATAATATTTTAAAACATAACGTGAAAAAAGTGTTCTTCCCTAAAATAATTAAATTAGCACCATCTATAAAAGAGTAGATTATTAATTGTTTTAAGGAAACCCGGTAATCGAGAAATTTGAACAATAGGTATTTTACCAAACTCGTTGTCACTGCCGCTCTTACCCCCCCCCCCCCCCGAATACCTACTGAGCGAAAGGGAAAACTGCATCTCAGACTGATAATAACTGAATAAAATCATCAAAATCGAGGTTTTGTATTCCACATTTTTTCCTCTAAAACTGGATCGATTTTGAAGTTATGTTTTACTAACTGCATTAGAAGAAAATACTCTATGACTGTATGTTTTGCTTTTTAAAAAATACATTGTATAGTTTGTATACTTATCGTTTGTTGATGGCGTTCAAACTGGGCGATTTTAACGATTTTTAAGGGTCCTAACTTCTATAAGAAGCAACTTATCAAAAAAAGCAAAACGTACCGACACGCAAGTAGTCGATATCTATATTATATTAAAAATACTCGCAGTAGTGTCAAAATCCAGAGGAAAATTGAAAATACGTTTGTATGGACAAAACGCCGCCCGGTTCCCCCTTTAATCGACTAATTTTACTACGCAGCTACTGTATTTTTGTTCTATGGAAATATTTCGCAAGCCTAGTTCTGTAAACGTTGACGTTTATATTTAACACGCTCAGTATAATATGGATTTATGTCACACCTTTGCATTATTTGATTATGTCACTAGAAAAACAAACAGTTATAGTGTCACAATTGTGTGTGCTTTGACATCATTAACTACGAATGATAATAATACCAGCATGTAAAATACACATTCCTAGAATAATCACCATCACATGAATGATGCAAATAAACTTTAAATAGATTTAGATGACTTGAATATGTAAAATAAATATTTGGAGAAAAAAATGTAGATGTCGTTTTTCTGTCCGATGGTATACTTTTTCAATATTAAAAACGATAAAAATATGTTTGCATCACACGTCACAACTGAGATAGTCGGGTATAGCCTAGCGGGTCACGTGATGAAAACTGCGTCTCGTTCCAGCAGCACGATAACACACGAAACAATGCTCATATTTCGTGATCCTGTCGCGACGTGTAGGTGCGTGATCAGTAGCGACGTGCGATTATTTTTTTTTTGTTTTTAATAGAAAAAAATATCATCGAACATCCAAATTACGTCTACTTTTTGTACTACCTGTACCTATTTATATTTTAATATGCTTAATATATTTTTTTAAATTTATTTTTTAATTATCAACCAGAAAACTAAAATACAAACTATATGTGTTGAAAATCGTTTCATTTATCAGTTATATTATTATTGAAAGCAAATCCCAAAAATCTAAATAAATAATGTTCGAAGAAATTAATTTATGATTAAAAAATCTAATACAAACAAAAAGTTTATGGAAATAAGGGCCAACAAATTGGATCGTAAAATAGCAAAAAATAATAAAAAAAAGACAGTGATGACAGCTTATGGTTCAATTAATGTCGCCGATTCAATAACTATCTGGGTTAAGCTGTGAATAAAATTTTATAGCTACGATAAAAAAAAATCTATTGAAATTTTAGTGTAAGATCCCGTTTTGTGAAAGTAGGCCCATGCATTTTACTGTTAAAAGAATTTTGTATTTGCAGTTTGGATTTTTGGTGTGAATAACATGACTGCGCATTGAATGTAAGGAATTGTACCTTAATATAATTGATTAAATGTAATGTTTTTTTCAGTTTAGCAGCGTAATTATCACAGATAATATCAAGTAATTAAAGACTGTATCGTGCTTTTAAGACAGATAAAATAAAACAGGTCAAGAGGTTAAGGGTTATTTTCAGAATTATCGTAGAATAAGGTATCATTTTCACGCAATCACACCGCAATAATTAATTAAGGAGATCGTAACACGGCACAGGTAATGAACAGGTAGAGGTGAGCTGTTTTCTTTCTTGGTACGGACAGGTACGGGTAAGACCAACCCCCGGTGGTGGAAAAACACTGAAAATGTAAGAAATAATAATCACGTGGGTAAGGGAGGTAATCGGCATATATTATGAGTTGTGTGTTTGTGAATGATGTGTGTTTTACAACGGTTTATATTTTTTATGCTTTTATGTTATAAAATGTTGGTAATGTTGTTTTTTGTTCTTTAATCCACTTTTTATTTTGTATCTGAATTTATTTTTGTTTTTCTCAATTTCTACATCAAGTGAAGGGCTGTTGAATGCTTTTATGGAATGGTATTTATCTTTGTCCAAAACTTGTGTTTATCATCGCAGTTTAATGTTTTCTTTGTACGCTTGTCTAATTGGTCTGTTAGTGATATATTGTGTTCGTTGAAATAGTTTTTTTTGTTCAAAAATTTAGTTTAGTTGTGTTTTAACGTGTAATTAGTGTATATCTAGTAACTTTAGGTTTAACTTTAGTACGTCAAACCTGTTGAATATTTGGTCCGTATCATTCAGTCTATGTTTTTAAAGTATTACCTTTAAGAAGGTTTTCTGTGCAATTTCTATAATAGAATCGATAGCTGAGTGTGTTGCTCCTCCCCAAGCTATTATTCCATATTCAATTATTGATTATTTTTTTCGTTTGTTTTATTTTCTATAAATTTCTTAAGTTTAGAATTATTACTGTGATATCATTTATGTTTATATTTTGTAAAAACAAATTTCCAATAAAAAAATTATAATCCCTATCCACTCGACTGAGGCAAAAACATCCAAACAATAAATGAAGAGGCGACTAGCGTATGATTTAATTTTCTGTAATTTAAACGTCCATGGCTAACGCAATCAAAGTTAATTGTCTCTTTTGAAATTAAAATTCACTTCACATTAACAAGGGTCAATTGAAATGGTGATGGTAAAACCGTCTTAAGTGATTTTTTGCTCTCCCGCTCAGCGAATGGTAAAAACAGACAAAACTACTTTTAAATTCGGATATTTTCTGTTGTTTACTATAAAAATGGTATTTAAAAACAGAAGCCATTATACTTATCAAAAATCAAGAATTGCTTGGATAGGTCATATTTAAGCCGACGCTATCGTGAAAACCACAAAACAGAAGCATATTTTATGCAACAATGCATTCAAAGTAAATAAACGACTCCTGGTTTACTTTGTCATTGGGAAAGGTTGATTTGCCAGTCTAAAAGAGGCAAAGGTCATCTGAAGGTGTTGATCGAATAACGCTATTAAAATACCTTCTGGAACTATTTAGGTACTATTTCGAAGAAACCACGGAGGTGTTAAGAATGTTAATAGACTTTTAAGTATACAAGATAAAAAATAACGCCTAAACATGTTTTTAGAAAATAACTTTCAAGATAAGATAAAATATGTTTATGTAGGTAAACAAATTATCTAGGCCTAAATTGGGCGATAAGTTTTTTTTTTTATCTAATGTTTAAATTTCTGCTTCATAGATTTATTTGCAATATTTTTAGACATTAATTTTGTTTTACCTATTATTTTGTAAGACAGTCTCGGTAGGAAAGTCAATAACGTAACTGTAAGAAACGCTTAAGTTAGGAAATAATATATTAATATCTATATACTTTTTTGATCAATGACTTTCAATCTTATATCTTTATTACTACCAGCGGGGTCCCCCAAGGTTCGCACCTGGGACCTTTATTATTTATCTATGACAACTAATATAAAGCTGTATTAGATCATTAACGATTGCATAATTCTTGTTTGAAAATGAAAAAAAATAGAAGATACTAGAAGACACGTACAATTTTTCGCTAAGACTAATATATGTACATCCTCGTTCGCTGGACCTACCAATCCCCCACCAACTATGGACATTAGAACATCTGCTCAACGTGGGAGCACCGCTAATATTCATGTAAATCTTCCTCCACGGAAGACGAAATATATTCATCACGAGCAAAAACTGTCACTTAAATGGCCAAACAACCGTATTGATTTCCACCGCAATACATAAAAGCATTATAAAAACGTGCAATAAAATGTGATCTCCAATAAAAATGCGGGATAAAATTTTAATAAAATAATAGCAAATTTGCATCTAGCGTGGGTCCATACTAATATTTCATCTCATACTCTCATCTTCCTAGTCAAAGGATGAATGTTGCTATGTGATTTTATACACGACAATATTATCATTTAAAAAAAACATAGTGGGAGGATCATAAACAAACGTTTTTGGAGGAAAACACACAAGGCGGCCCACATTAAACAATAGTAAGACGTAGTTACAATTTTTTTGCACAGATTAAAAAAATATTAAAACAATAGACGATCGAACCTATACTTAACGAGGCGATAATAAATACTTCCTATTAAAACTTTGTAATAGATAGGAAGTCAAAATTATAGAAAACCAGCGAGTTCCAATCCCACTTAAATAAAGAAATTGTTTCTCCCTGCTTGTTCTTTACCATTCGTCCACTACCTCCCCCCCCCCTCTTGGATTTCCTTCCTCTCCCGCCTTCCCGTCCCTGCCGGTGACCTACATGAAATTCATTTTTCATTTATTAAACAACTCGTTCGCCACCTATTACAATTTTTTTATACAAATTTCGTAACACCGGAGTTCAACAGAATATATAGAATCCTTCGCAGGCGGGCGTACAACAACTCACCAAAGTTTCATCGCAATCGGATGAATGGTTTATGAGCGCACAAGAGACAAACAACGAAACCTTTATTTTTATATATTAATATATGAAAAATAACTGTTCGTGATTAAATATTATTGATATAAGTACACTCGCACTTAGAGGTAGGTAATTCCCGTTGGAAGGTTATTTGAAAGACGCATATTTTTATTACAAATATATTGCATTCTCAAGTGGGTATGTATACTAAATAGGTACCAAGAAAATATTCTCACATTATATAGGTACCTACCTATAGCATGTTTCAGTACTTTAATAAACATATTATTATTTAAAAATTTCGAGGTATTCCAAAACGTTGTGATAAAAAAATATTTTATGATTAAGCTTGCGAAATGATTAAAACTTGAAAGGGAAAAATGCAAAAAAAGATTAATTATTTAATTCCTAAGATATCGAAAATCTATCAGCAAGTGGTCGTTCGTGACGTCTTCGTTCATATATTTATTATTATTTGTATTGTCTGTCTCTTTCGTTTTCATATAAGCTGTGTGAAGAGGACGATCATCGATGACGTTCATACGAGATCTCACTCGGACTAGTATAGCTTGACTGTACCATAATGATAAGGTCGTCTCCTATAACGAAATTACACATTTTTTAATTAGAGCAGTGGTTCTTAACCTAGTTGGAGAACCCACCAGTTTCATATGCGCATTCACCGAACCCTTCTGCGGGACGTGTCATCACGATTCATATGAGTCGGGGGTGTGTCTGACATTACTAATACCCTTTTGCGATTGCACGTTTGAAATTTAAGAATCTGACTCCGACGCTGCGAAACTCTGACGCCTCGCCAATGAAACCATCTGCGAACGTGAAGTATGTGACTTGCTACTATTGTAATAGAACCGAATTAAAGCAAATAGCTAAAAATGATAAAAGATGGCGCCACGTACGTTAACAGCTAAAACGAGGAACGTCGGCTGGCAGGCGTAAGTACTTTAGGATTTGCATTTTTATTAATCTCTCCAGTTTGGATACGAATGATAGTTTGTGACTAAGATACTGCCATGGCACCCGCCGCCCGCAGGGCCTACCAGCAAAAGTCGCAGAGACGGTTAAAAAACTGCTAGTTTATTTATAATACACGTTATGCTACGGATAAGCTATCAAGAGAATAGTGAAATGCCCCCCAAACATAAGAAATTTTCATTAAAAAAATAAGGGAAGAACTCATTCGTTGTTACAATCCCTTTCTTGTTTTCCTGACTCTTTTTGGTATAGGACACCCTGTCGTGGCTTTTAATAATATCTTATTCTTAAGTGTACATTATATTTTACAATTATTACATTTTCTCAAGATTATTGATTTACGTTCCTTTCAACGTTATTGTTATAAACATGGCAATCAAAAAAGTTATTATAATACAAGGTTAAATTTTCAATACCATTCGATAAAATCTTACACTAAGTAGAGATAAAAATATATATATCAACCAGCCATTCATTGGACCATTTACTACTGTGTTCGGTAAATATCTACTTTCTACACACACTCAAGACATAGGGGTCAGTTTTTCACAATTTATTTCAATTTGGGAGGCGGGAATGGGTACCGCCGCCCCGAGAACCTTTATTGGATAACCAGCACCTCTGTTATTATAGGTCACCCCAAGTGTTTCGCTACGTTTGGTGATTTTGCAGGGGTGCCCGGGTTCATGGGGTGAGGTTTGTCGAGGTCTTGGAGGCGGATGACCAAGACACACTGAACCCCAGATTCCTACCAGCCCCTTAAACCCCTTTTATTCCCAGAACTCTCCTCTCCTTCATTTCCTTAAAAAAACATTCCACAAAGATGACATAGGCCCTGAGGGAAATTATTTGTAGGATATAGGCCCTGAGGGACTCCTGCGTGGAGCTCATGTAAAAAAAATCAAATTCTGTGAAAGTTCTATCCAAATTCTGTTATTACGTCAGAAAGAACTTTCACAGAACTTGAAGATTATCTTTGTATTTTGATGAATTGTTCAAATTCTGTGAAATAACCCGTTCTTAGGTCGAGTTGTTTCGCAGAAATTTAATGTAACATTGTCATCAAATGGCCATTCCACGCCATATATTTTTTTGACACTTGAAATTATTGAGAATTGTGTTCACATTTATGTCCTCTCCGTGCGAACTCTATCTAAATTTCTTTAAATAGACAATAAACAGTGTTAATTTCAAGCGACCTTCCAGGTAAGTATGGTCCTGTATTAATTCATTTTTAGGCAGCATCGCGTTCATTGGTCAAAACATTGTACATATATTTTTGTATCGGTGATCGATGAACCGGTGTATGCAATTTTTAGCTATAAGTTGTTTACAATTGTTTGTCTAGCTTGTAGTTTTCTAGATTTTAGGCATGTATGTTAAGTTTGTACAGCGCCCTTGAGGTGATTTTTCACAAAAACGGCGCTATATAAATCATCCAAATATTTTTATTATTAAAGTAAAATTATTATTATTATTAAAGCTCCCCATTAAATACCGATTCCAGGTGCGTTTCAGCTATCGATCAAATTGTAATAAACTGAAAAGCTTAACAACTGATTGTTTTACCTACTCTTCTGCTGATCACAATGTGTTCAAAAGCCTAAATTTATTTTATTTATTTAGCGCCCAGAGGGCTTTTACATGTTTGGTAGTACAATTAATTCATGACAGATAACTTTGAAACAAATAAAGAAAAAATAAAAATAAAATGAAGATAAAACATTCACATAAGTCATAAAAATACAGCGATTTGATAGGTTTACAAAATGGAGGCGTCTACTAATATCTATAGGAAATCCAAAAACTGAATAAATTGGACTAATATCTATGAGAACCAAAGTGAGGACGAATATATACAGCTCAAACTGCTGACTAATATTCATGAGAACCAAAGTGAGAACGAATATCTACAGCACTGGCAGAGGTTGGATTTGCAATTATTTGTAGGATATTAGAATAACGTAATATTGCGTATGCAGTTTGAAAAACTTAATTTATGTATGTATGTATGTATGTAAAAATCCCTAATATCGGACTATTGGACACATTTAGCTGATTATTAAAGATTTGCCCTCTGTAGATATTAGTCCCACCTACGCTCCATAAATATTAGTCACCACTGGGACCGTCATAGATATTAGTCCGACCTTAGCTCTGTAGGTATTAGACCACACTCGGAAGTTCATAGATATTTTCAGTAAGATTAATAAACAAACTTAAGCCATCATATATACATCCACCATTACAGACCATTACTCAACAATTCTTTCCATTAACAAAAATAAAACAGGAAAAATTCAAAATCATAAAATTGTACTGCAAATATCAGAAACCAATTGGAAGGATGTAAAAAAAAAATTACAAAATACTGAGTGGACAATAGACATGGGCAGATTCATTCCTAGAACTGAATCGATTCAGTCTGATTCCCCCGGCCTTTTGAATTGATTCCTTTTATTCATTCCTTTAATTCAAAAAAAAAATAAATAAATAAAAAATAAAATAAAAAAAATAAAAAAAATAAAAAAAAATCACTAAGAGGAAATTGATGATACGATCTCATTATATCGCAGATTACATCCTTTAGATGAATGTGTTTATTTTTCGTTTCATCGCGTTTCAAATCACAACGGTGTTAAAGAAGTTTTCACTACGTATAGGGTGAATTTTGTCGTTCTGAAAAATTGTAGGTACCAAAAATATTATTATTTTGCAAAAAAAAATTTTTTTGATCAGAAAAATATATTTATAAAGGCTAGCAATTAAATCTTAAAATTAAACAATTTTTATGGTTCACCCTACAGTTTCACCAATTTTGTTTTATTTATTAAACTTAAAATTGTTTCACTTTACGTGATCTAAACTTCCCACTACCTTCAGCCTCACAAAATATCCCAATTGGGGATGCCATAGTCTCATTAGCTCCAGACGGGAGAAGTTGGAACTTGTGCGGTATTCACATAAAAAAATATATATATACTATTATCACGCTTTCGTATATCCGATCCGGTCACCTGGAATAAGCTCCACTCAAATATATAACTGAGTTTTATAACTGGATTGTTCTCACGTAAGTGCGAACATCTGTAAAACCCAGTATAAATAAATATATTTTTAAATGCACCTACCTCAATGGTGAAGTAAAAACCATGCGTCAAATATAAAACTAATTAAAAGTCTGAGCGACACGCGTCATACAATTTATTCCAAAAATAAAGGAACAAATCACTCGATTATCATTTATCACGGTACGACAGCGACTGATGTTTGTTTTGTTTACGGCTATCGGCTAGATAGACAATATCATAAAAAAAAACAATAATACATAAACATCGTTTTGTTGCTAAACGCATTGCATAATTTACGCACGTGTGAGGGAGAAAAATATAGGATTAACTTTCGGCTTTTTATTAGCAGAAGTTCAGAGTCCGAAGTGAGAAGTTTCGCCCTAATATGAGGCTTGGCGCGCGAGGACTAACGACGAACCGATTCTCTGCGGGCATATCAAGGAATAAATTAGGAACTTCTGACTAATATGTGCTGTTTGTCTTGCTGTGACTTGAATAAATTGCATTCCGCGGACCATAGCCTCGATACAACATATGGGAATTGAATTGTCGGCCGAATCAACTCGATACGTGGGACATGGGAATTGGGACAACGACGTCACAAATGAACAAGAAACAAATGTTTTGATTCCTTGAATAAAAATGAAACATTGATTGAAGTTGAGAATTGAACGCTACGGTCCGCGTAGACCTGTAGGACTATGATGAATAGTGGGACCGGCACGCTACACTCGAATCTCAGAATTATTTGACTCCTTGCCTCTTGGCTCTTGGCTGATTCGGTTGGCGGTTATGTCGCTTGGATTAGTGACTCTATGGCCGACGGGGTTTTGTTGTGTGGATTTACTGCGCGGGGTGCGGGATACTTACTACACGTGATAGACAATTTCGCGGCGCGCCGCCTGTAGTAGGTGTAGATACTTGTACCTATCCGCGCAACAAATATGCAGAATAATATTTAAATAAATTCCTACGAAACACTACAATATTTAAAGAGTACATTATTATTTTCTTACCTCAATATAACATGAAATAATTTAACTGTAAAATAAATTAATACAAATAAAAATAAATATGGTGCAGTTAAAAAATCGTAGGATGCAAGGCCAAGAGTAAGGAATAAAGATTTAATTCCTTTTGAAAATGAGAATCAGATCAAGTGTGTTACAAGATTGAATTTATTCATTTAATTCAATCATTCAATTTTGCCCACGTCTAGTGGACAAACCTTTATGAAATAGATGATACAAATTCTGCTTGGAGCTATTTTAACGAAATTATACAACATACAATACTATCGAACACCACATTAATAGAAAAAAAGATATCCCATAAAAATAAGCACATCAAACCTTGGATTACACAAAACATCATCAAATGTATAAGGAAAAGAGATGAAATACATTTAAAAGTTAAAAAAGACCCTTACGATATATTTAAATTAAGATTCTATAAAAGATACAGAAATATATGTAAAAATGTTATTCGCAACGCCAAAGAAAACTACTATAAAAGGAAAATAGAAGAATGTAACAATGACTCCAGAAAAATATGGAAGATTATCAAAGAAATCACTAACTCTGAACCCTCCTACAACAAGAAAATGGTTGGAGAATTAAACATTGACATGATTCCTACTTCTTTTGCAGAGCATCCTGACAAAATTCTGGAATATATTAATAAATTTTTCACTAACATAGGCTCGCAATTGGCAAATAAAATCACAAAACCAATTACTAATGAAAAGGAAATAGAAAATAATGAAGACTTAATCCAAGATAACACACTAAATCTAAACCAAATAACTAGCAACGAACTAAGAAAAGTGATTGCTTCACTAGATAACAACACTTCTTCAGGAATGATCCTATCTCAATCAAAACTATAAAACATCTCCAAGATGAGTTGATCCGCCCCCTGACATACCTTATAAATCTCTCTATATCAAAGGGGATTTTTCCTTCTTGTCTAAAAATGCTACAGTTTTACCAATTTATAAAAATGGAAGCAAAAATGATATAAATAATTATCGCCCTATAAGTATCCTAAGCACTTTCTCAAAAATCCTAGAAAAAATTTTGAAAAGCCAAATCGTTCACTTTCTGGAATTTAATAAAAAAATTTCCCCAACACAATATGGATTTCGGGAAAGTTTGAGTACCGTGAACGCCATTGAACATTTTACAAGAATAGCCATAAAAAGTTTAGACGATGGAAAAAAATGTCTGGCTGTTTTTATAGACCTAAAAAAAGCCTTTGACACAATAGATCATAAAATTCTTCTCACAAAACTTTAAAAAATTGGCATATCTGGCACTCCACTAAATTTACTGATGACGTACTTGACAGGACGAACACAACAAGTACAAATAGGCCAACAAAAAAAGCAATCCTCTTCCAATAAACTACGGCGTCCCTCAAGGAAGTGTCTTGGGACCAATCTTATTTCTCATCTACATAAATGAAATTACCAAACTTCCCATCAATGGAAACATAATTAGTTTTGCCGATGATACTGTTATGTTATTTCACGAAAAGGACTGGATGGACACATATAAAGAGCCTGAACATGGACTAACTGTACTTCAAAATTGGCTTCGGATGAATTCTCTTACGCTCAATGTAATTAAAACTAATTATCTAGCCTTTTCAATAAACTCAAGAGGTCAACCGGGTAAAGAATACACTCTCAAATTGCACGAGTGTCAAAACAATAAGTCACATTGCTCTTGCCCTATTATAACAAAGGCAAAAAGTATTAAATATCTAGGAGTGGAAATAGACGAAAACCTTAGATGGGACATACACATAAATGGAATCACTAAAAAGCTTACGAGACTTGTACATTTCTTCAGAAACCTAAGAAACATACTACCTAGGAAAGACATAAAAAAAGTATTTTATGCCTTATGTCATTCCCGTCTTGAGTACGGAATTCTAGTATGGGGATCTGCTACAGCCAACCATATTAACCACTTAGATATTGCTCAGAAGAGCATTATAAAAACCATACTAAAATTACCCATCAGAACCCCCTCAAAAGATATTTTTAAGTGTTTTGACGTTCTTAATTTAAAACAAATATATGCCAAGAATATTCTTATACATCATTTTAAAAACAAAAAATCTCCTAATGAAACTCGGATACATGACACAAGAGCCTCAAAAAAGGATATACGAGATGTTCCAAAATTCAAGACAAGTTTTGGCCAAAGAAACCACATATATCTTGCAACTAAACTTTACAACATCCTTCCTCCAAGTCTGAAAAAGATAAATAAGTTTAAGGAAAAAATCAAAACATGGGTGAAAGAAATTAATGCAGACATACTAGAGAATGTATTAAAAACATCATAGAAACTAAATAACGGAAAATCAAAGAAATCTACCAGTCCGCCTCAGCACAGGACCACCTGGTGAGGAGGACTAAGAACAAACAGATTAAATATTTATATATATCATCATACCTTGTAATTGTCATCAAACCTGTAACTAAATAGTCACTAATAAAAAATAAAATAAAAAAAATTTGTCAACAGCTCAAAATTTTCAAAAATTCAAAGATATTCGTCCAACATACAGGCTGTAGATATTAGTACCTGGAGTCTTACAAAATACAGATTTGTTTAGGAATAGTGTTGGAATAAGTTTTTTACAAGATCCACAAAACTCGCCAAGTTGATATTAATTACATAGGTACCTATATCAACATCACCTAAGTACTGATTCCCCATAGTGTGAACATAAAGGATTTAGAATCGACAACCAACGGGAACCTTTTAAGTATCCAAAAAAAGAAATGGCGGTGAATGGATATTTTATCACTTTTTCATACGTGAATTTGTGCGAAATGCATAATTACCAAAAGCAAAATACTTCGTTTCAACTTAATTACCATAAGAAAAATGAAAAAAATTACCGGAAATAAAAAATAATGCAAATAAATAGCAAACAATTTGTCATTATTAATTGTTTTGAGCTTTTCGTTCCAATTTTGTTATACTCGGCAGTACCTGCCGTCTGATGTCACATTGGTAAAAGGAAACAGTTCTATAAACATTCAAGATACAGACAACTCTACAACTTCTACAAACAACTAGATGGAAAATTATCCGTATAAATTCGAAAGGAATCGCAATATAATTTTTCAATTTCGGTAATTGTAATATTTCTTCTAAAAGTAATTTAGTGGAAACGAAGTTTAGTTTCGTTAATGATACATAACTGTGTCTAATTAGTAAACATTTACAAAATGTTCAAATATATATCTTTTTTCCGATAAGGTATACATGACGACAAATGATCACCTTAAATATAGTATTTTGTAAAATCTATATGTATAAATGTAACTCATATTATTTATATTACAATAATAAAAAAGAATAAAAAAATAATTGGTAAACTTTCGGAACCACTGAAGACGCTTAATATGAATATTTTTTAGAAAAAAAACCATTTGGTTCATCTTAATTACTAAGGACTCGTAAGGAAAACTTTAGGATTAATTTTAAGCTTATTATAATTAAGCGCATTTGAAGTGAAATATCACAAAACTGCGCTATATAAATACCACGTTATTATTATTATTATAAAAGACAACTATTTGCATTCGGGGCGATGGAAAACACTGTATTCAAAATTTCAATTACGTAAAATGAAAAATTGCTTTCGTCACATGGGATGGCAAATGACAGCCATTTATAATAATTTATGTACGTACTATATGACATTAAAAATTTCAAAACAAAATGTCATACAATACGGGTAGGTACAAATTATTGTAAATGGCAAATATTGTCAGTTGTCATCCCATGCGACGAAAGCAATTTTTCATTTTATTTTTTTTATTTATTTATTTTATTACATTAGTTACATTTATACAGCAAAATTACATAATAATAATATTTCAAATAACTGTAGATTTTAAAATGTGTACAAGTGTTATTATGTCTTGTACGTTATTAGTTCCTAGCTAGGCAGATTGCCTGTTCTAAGGAACCAAATGCTGGTGAAAAATGCCAAAAATGTATTTTGTAAAAAGTAAAAAAAAACGATTTTTTTTTGTAGATTAAATAAACATATAATAAGTTAAAATATACTATACTTAGTTTTTACTGATTGTGCCATTAATAGTTAACCATGTATAATTTTAAGTTTTAAGTGACATTATTTAATAATTTTTCAGACTCAATCCTACCTAAGTCAATCAACCATTTAGTTATTATTGTACCGATGCATGCCATTTTACATGTTTTAATATTTAAAGTATGTACCTAATTGAAATTTTAAATGCAGTATTTTCCATCGCCCCGAATGCAAATTTTATAGAGTGGAAGATACTCTCAGTATCGCTCTGGTGTAAGACCACAATTCAGAATTGAATCGTTGCTTGAAATTGCTTTAGCCGTGTTTGGTGACCAGATCTTAATAGTCGGGTACATCACCCTCTTTCCCTCCCCCATTTCCTTCCCCTCCTCACTACCGTCAGCCTCATAACATACCCCAATTGGGGATGCCATAGTCTCACTGGCTCCAGACGGGAGCAGTTAGACTATGTTATTTTTTAAAAAATCACGGTGAACCAAAAGGTTTTTTCTAAAAAATATATTCGTATTAAGAGTGTACAGACATCCCGAAAATTATCCAAAAAAATATTAAATGTTTTATAAATTTCTAAATTCTTCTGCCGTTCATAAATGCATTTATTTCTAACTTTTCCAAGTAGATCGGCGTTTCACTTTACAGCGAGACATACAATAAATTAACAATTAGCATAATTAATAAATAATCAAAAAAGCAAATATTAACCTGAGTAGGAACGATTGCCCCCAACGGGGCAGGTAGCAACGGCAGGCATTTTGGACGTGAAACGAAGCCTTCTTTGTAAAACTCTGTTCTACGAAAGATCTTCTCAAATATCCCCAAAAACCTTCACTTCTTCCTGTCGATTTTTCGTCGAATTTCTTCTACAGTTCGTTTCAGTCGTAAACTAAAAAAATGTTCTTCCAAACAAAGCCGATTTTTCTATGGAAAACAACAAACCCTTATTTTTAAGGGTTGCAAATTTTTGTATATTTCAGGAAATTCCTTTTTTAAATTCTCTTGTTTTTGCTTGATTGTTTTAAAACTGTCACTTGAATGTTCTTATTTTGAAATTAATGGAATGTTTTTTGTTGTTATTTGTTTTTCCACGTGAGCTGAAATGGTGTCGATTGTCACTGTAGAGGTGCTCTTCGTACGGCGTTCTGAGCTGAACTGGCTGGAAAAGGCACTCCGCTAGAGGGCGGTCGAAAACGAAGGCGGTGTGTGGGAAACAGCTCAAGCGCGAACAAAATCGTGTAAACAAGCGAGGAAAATCAAACCACTCAGTAAAAAAATTCAATCATTTCATTGCAGAATAATTTTCAATATTTCAGTGTGTTTTGCCCCTTTATCTCGATGTGGGATAGGAAACCGTGTTGCGGGAAAACTGTGGTAATGTTGTCAAAGTAATGGTGTTTTGTTGATAAATTTTGTCAACAAGGTGACGTTATAAAACGTATTATGTGATGGGATAAATTTATAAATAACAATAAAGGACATCACTTGATTATTCCGAGAACGATGTCGAGTATTGTTTATCATGAATTTTGATTGATTAACACTGTGAATAAAAGATGACTATGTGATTGTGTAATAATGATACGGATTGTATCGCAAAGGGTTTTCAAGAAAAGTATGCTTAAAAATAATCTCTAGATCTTAACTATTTTAGATAGGCGGTGTGATATGGCTTGCATTACTCATTTCAATTGTTACTTGATCTGGGTGCTATCACTGCTATCGGTGTGATAATGTTATCGATATCAAACGAAATCTTTTAATTCCCACAAATAAAAATTATCAATGAAAAATTTGGCTAAAGTTCGGTTTACTGGCCAAATTCCTAAAAATACAAACTAGTTATTTTTATACTAACTATGGGCCGGGGAATACGAATCTGAAAGAATTAGGCGGCGGCAAGCAATATTAACTGAATTATACGACTTTAAAAAATTTTTTGACACCTCTAGGAAAATGGCCATTTTGGAAACATTCTGATTCCTAGAAAATCAAACTAGTTATTTTTATACTAACTTTGGGCCGGGGAATCCGAATCTGAAAGAATTAGGCGGCGGCAAGCAATATTAACAGAATTACACGACTTTTAAATTTTCAATAAACACAAGCCATCTTTAAAGCATTTTAACACATGAAAACCATAGAAAAAGAATAAAGATGTTACATCACATAAAATTAAGTGTTGCCATTAAGCAGTAATATCAATAACGTAAAATGACATGTTTATAATTTAAGTACTTACTTTTTATAAATTTTACTCACTTTTGTATCACAAACCATGCTACCTAAACCTAGCGTAGCCGCTAAACTACTTGAAAACTGGGATGTTTTTTTAAATTGACGCGAGCAGGCGGTATAAAGGGGCACAAACCATGTTACACAAACCTAGCGTAGCAGCTAAACTACTTGAAAACTGGGATGTTTTTTTAAATTGACGCGAGCAGGCGGTATAAAGGGGCACAAACCATGTTATACAAACCTAGCGTAGCCGCTAAACTACTTGAAAACTGGGATGTTTTTTTAAATTGACGCGAGCAGGCGGTATAAAGGGGCACAAACCATGTTACACAAACCTAGCGTAGCAGCTAAACTACTTGAAAACTGGGATGTTTTTTTAAATTGACGCGAGCAGGCGGTATAAAGGGGCACAAACCATGTTATACAAACCTAGCGTAGCCGCTAAACTACTTGAAAACTGGGATGTTTTTTTAAATTGACGCGAGCAGGCGGTATAAAGGGGCACAAACCATGTTGGGTTAGGTTAGGTTAGATTAGGTTAGGTTAGGTTAGGTTAGGTTAGGTTAGGTTTTATATAATAACATTGATATTGGTGACCGGTCTAGGTAACAACTTTTTAAGACTACGAATTTTCATACTTTTGGTTTAAGAATACGGCCGTTGAGATAGTCATAATTCATCAGGTTAATGTGTTATGTGATGAATTATCATGTGAAGAATTATCGCGTCGGAAAGTTTTACGTTATTGATATAATTAGTTTTTGATTTTGTTTTAGGGATGGCCACACTCAAATTGTTGTTTTTCTATGGTTTTCATGTGTTAAAATGCTTTGAAGATGGCTGTTTTCGTTTGTGTTTATTGAAAATTTAAAAGTCGTGTAATTCTGTTAATATTGCTTGCCGCCGCCTAATTCTTTCAGATTCGGATTCCCCGGCCCAAAGTTAGTATAAAAATAACTAGTTTGATTTTCTAGGAATCAGAATGCTTCCAAAATGGCAATTTTCCTATGTGTGTCAAAAATTTTTTTAAAGTCGTATAATTCAGTTAATATTGCTTGCCGCCGCCTAATTCTTTCAGATTCGTATTCCCCGGCCCATAGTTAGTATAAAAATAACTAGTTTGTATTTTTAGGAATTTGGCCAGTAAACCGAATTTTTTCCAAAAATTTGTGTGATTCACTGATTCGCGCAAGCCGGCATTTCAACGATCGATAAGGTTTATTAGAATAACTTTCGGTAACTTTTCATCGTTCCCTAGGATAAATGCAGATCGATAACATACCAACAATAGTTGACATCGAATATTAACGCTTAGTCATTGTGAATTGTTACTGTTTCGTTGGCGATCTTAAGAGGAATATAAACGCCAGAAATATTTCGATTCTTGTGTTTTATTAAATCTAAAACCGAGCGCCGTGAACCGTCATATTTTGGTCTGATTTGCACGAGGCAAGTAATTTAAAATAAATACTGTTGCTATGACGTGGTGCTTGCAATGTTGCAATACGTAAGAAGCGCCCAGCGAGATCTCCGTTCGCCGATGTTTCTATACATACCTTGTTACCCGGTGGATGAATACCGTCAATTCTATTTTACCAGCAGCGGCCGCGACGTGAGCGTTGTCGATATTATCGAGAATCCTCAAACTATGGGGAATGCTAATAAAAGTAAATGTTTATAAAATTTGAATTGATTTTATTTATTTACAATCTAAAAATTTTTATGAAAGTGAATTATTAATACATATTATTTTAAATACATATAAATATTAATAAAAAGAAACTTGATTCAAGTTAAATATAATATGTATATATGTTAACAAAATGTAACTAATACGTACTTTTATAAAACTAGGTATAGGTATGTACTTTTATCAAATTTACATACACTTTCGAAATACCCAAATTACATATACTCAAATTTCCACATCTAAAATTTTTGTAAAATTCATTTACGAAAATAATTTTTTTGGAAACAAATCAATACACCAATCTCAGTATTAGAAATGATGACGGAACAACTCACAGCTAGGTTTAAAAATATTCTACATTAGATACATCAGTTTATTGAAACATACACTTAAAAAAAACGGTGAAAATAAATAACTTGCATCTACATATGCTGAATTTATCCTAAAAGAGCATAATTAAAACGAATGCAATATAATATTTTAAAATAAAAAGTAAAATTTCGACGGTCTCCATGGTAGAGGGGAAAGGCTGCCAGCTAGTGATCCGGAGATTGCGGGTCTTAGTATTAGACATTATCAAGGAACAGTTCCCAGCTACATGTATTAATAAAAAGAAACTTGATTAAGTGAAATGTAATAAATATATACAAATGTATACTTTTACAAAATTAGGTATATGTACTTTTATCAAATTTACATACACTTCAAATTTCCGCATTTAAAATTTTTGTAAAATTAATTTACAAATAAAACTTTTGGAAGCAAATCAACAAACCAATTTCAGTATTAGAAATTATGACGGAACAACTCACTAGGTTTAAAAATATTGTACATTAGATACATCAATTTATGGATACACACACTTAAAAAAAACGGTGAAAACAAATAACTTGCATCTACCTATGCTGAATTTATCCTAAAATAGCATAATTAAAACAAATACAATATATATCGCGGGTTCAAACCCCGGCAAACAAATCTTAGTATTAGACATTATCAAGGAACAGCTCCCAGCTTCATATATTAATAAAAAGAAACTTGATTAAGTGAAATATAATATGTATATATATATTAACAAAATGTAACTAATACATACTTTTACAAAACTAGGAATATATACTTTTATCAAATTTACATATACTTTTATCAAATTTCCGTATTTAAAATTTTTGTAAAATTCATTTACAACTAAAATTTTTGCAAATAAATCAACAAACCAATCTCAGTATTAGAAATGATGACGGAACAACTCACAGCTTGGTTTAAAAATATTGTACATTAGATACATCAATTTATGGGTACACACACTTAAAAAAACGGTGAAAATAAATAATTTGTATCTACCTATTCTGAATTTATCCTAAAAGAGCATAATTAAAACAAATATAATATATATCGCGGGTTCAAACCCCGGCAAGCAAATGGGGTTTGTCAGTATTAGACATTTTCAAGGAACAGCTCACAGCTACATATATTTAAAAAATATTATTTTAAAATATTAATCCTACCGATAATGAATTTAAGCATTATATTCGTCAACCTAAAATTTCTCAAATGATATAACATTCTGAACATCAAAATAGTTGAAATCAGGAATAGTTGATGCTGACTCATTTTGAGCTCACGCTGTTTGAGAACCAAAAATGCTCGCTGTAACAACGAATCCGCTACGTATATTGCAAGTAAAAAACTTCGAAAACACGGGCACAGATCCCACGTCCGTTTCTGGCCACGGCTCGCGGCATTATGGTGGAATACAAGCGTTGGCCGCATATCGTATGAATTAGTACGGTTCTAAAAATTTGACGTAAGCACCAAAGCGGTTTTTATTTTTTTTGTGCATAATTTTATAAGAACGAAAAAAAGTTAGAACGTAGAAAACGTCAAAAATAGTCTTAGCCATAAAGGGGTATTTTTTAAAAATTGTTACTTACATTACTTCATAGTAAAGTCATGAAAAAACTTTTTTTTTAGTGGTTTACGCTTATTTTTTTTGTTACGTAAATAATAATTTTATTGTTATTCTGTTACGTAGAAAAGGTAGTTAAAGCTTCAATTTATCCGTAGCATATTTTTTTATATTCGTACTGTAAACCGATTCGTTGTAAAGATTAATCTAAATAGTGATTTCACGTATAGCTTCATCTTAAAGGTGGAAACACATTATTAAAACCCGACGCGACCCGACGAAACGCGATGCGTGTTGAGTCGAATCAAATGTATTGTTTTCTATGGACCAGAATCACACTATGAACACCCGACGCGACGCCATGCGCGCACACGCCACCCGATCCAGACGTGCCAGGTCGGTGTGTTGCCCATGGTGGGGGTAAACACGCCATCCGACGCGGCCTGCGCGGTATGTTTCTAGACAACACCCGACGCCACGCGTCAGTCGTTCGAGAACTGTCACAGAGCATATACGGACTTTATGCCAATTAAATATAATTTTTTGCATTTATTTAGCGAAATGACCGACGAATAATTAATTGAGTTGGTAAAACGATATCCTGTTCTATATGACATGAGTTTAGCTATATACAGAGATCATAATTATATGTAATTTTCTTACTTTACAATATTTTGTAATATTTTGCTGTATTTTTGAAAATATTATTTTTCAATTTTTGTAACTTTAAATATTATTATCTAAATATATATAATTACATCGACTAGCTCCCCAGTTAGTCCCGAGAATATTTCTCTACTAATTGGGTAACCAAAAAAAGTGATGAATTAGTAATGAGTCAGATATGAAATGTAATATTCATTTATTGTGAATATTTACTTTTTTCTAAATAAAAAAAATAAAAAAATAATGTGAGAAATAATGCATGGGAAGAAATTGCCGAGCAAATTTCGTGTCTTTCTTGCCTCTGTCACTTTGAATAAATTCGTGTATTTCTTTAAATTGTGTTTTAGTAATCCGAAAATACATATGAAATCTTTAAGAATCTTGAAGTAAGTCTGGATACAGAGTATGAAATTCACCACACATACTTCTCTTTTAATGTAATTCATGTACCCAGTAACGCCTAGTTATTCTCTTTTTCTTGAGTCGTTTAAGTATCATGTATGTATGTACCCAAAATTTGCATCAAATCTTCTTCAAAGTCTTCATTTGACTCGTTATTTATTAAATCCATAGTACATAACCATACACGTGGCGTCGCGTGTTGGTAATGTGCACGGTGCATATCGGGTGTCGACACGTGGCGTCGCGTCGCGTTTTAATAATGTGTTTCCACCTTAAGTCATGCTAGGGAACGATGACAAGTTACCGAAAGTTATCATATCAATCCTTATCGATCGATTGTTCTAGGGGGCGGAGTAACTTTTATAGGAAGGGGAGATATGTAAATACGAATGTAAGAGGGAGTGGGCTAATATTAAATACGATAACATTTAAGCGCAAATTGTGAAAATGTTTAATAAAACACGACTCGGTTCAAATAGAGCGAAAAACTCGTGGGAAATGTCTCAAATAGCATTCAAGAAGTGATAACGAGGTTTTTATTTTACGTAGGTACTACCCGTTTTAGAGTTCCACATTAGATTTCGAATTGGAGAAGAAAGAATGCCCTTAACTTACCAGTAATAATATTATATGAATCTGTAAGTAACCTACATTTTTTTTTTTTTTTTTTTACATGAATACCTCACAAGAGTCCCAACTGCTCCCGTCTGAAGTCAGTGAGACTATGGCATCCCCAATTGGAGTATGTTGTGAGGCTGAGGGTAGTGGGGAGCGGAAGGAGATAGGGAAGAGGAAGGTGGGGAAGTACCTGGCTATTCAGATCTGGTCACCAAACACGGCTAATGCCGTTTCAAGCAACGTTTCAATTCTGAATGGTGGTCTTACACCAGGGCGATACAGAGAGTATCTTCCACTCTGGAACGTGCCGCAAACATACTATTTATTATTTTAAAATGAATAAATTGTGAAATAACACAAATTAATCAAATAAAATTTATTTGCCACGCCGGGATTCGATCCCGCGACCTTCGGTGCGCGAGTCAAGCGTCTTACCGCTGCGCTACGGCCGGTCGTCAAACATAACATGAAGGCTTCGTTATGACTTCAGATTTTTGTTTATTGTTGTTTTCGTTATTTTTAATTCGACTTTAATTGTATTTCCTTTTGTATTGTAAAACAAACTATTTCCGCTAATCGATTGGCAAAATTGGAATTCGTATTATTTTGTCCAATTCGAGATTCGACCAATTATCTAGCAACAACAAAACAGAAGTTTAATGGTTGACTGGGACCACTCATTATTTCCGTCCAACTAACTGAATTACTGTGGGATTCTTGTTAATTGCTTGTAATTTCCACAAAAAACAACAAGGTCGAGGGGTAAGAACTAGCGATCCGGAGATTGCTGGTTCAAATACCGGCGTGCGCAGATAAATTTTATTTGATTGATTTGTGTTATTTCACAATTTAATAATTAAAAACAATATAAGCCATATTACTTTAAAAATGTTAAAGTTTAAGGAGCTAAACGTAACAAAATTTATAAAACTGGGAAGACTTCGGTGGCTAGGTCCCTGCTGAACTCAAGACCGATAGGGCGAAGGAGCCTGGGAAGACCAAGAGTAGATGGAGCGACAACGTCCTCAAAGACATATCTACCTTGGAGCTTCTAAACTGGAGAGAGCTGGCACAAAACCAAGATGAGTGGAGGAAGACTCTTGAGGAGGCCAAGACCCACCAGGGTTGTAGAGCGATGCTCTCTTCCTCAAGGTTTACTAAAAACTGTTTTTAGTAAACCCCGAGGAAGAGAGATTATAAACGGTGTTAATTAAAGACATAAAAAATGGTCCAAACAAAGAAATTTTGTATTTTAATATATATGTGTATATATACCAAAACCAGTAGATAGAAATTATCAAACAATTATAAGAATGTTATATTTTCCTCATATTTATTTTTAATCATTGTACATTGTGTTTTTTCGACATTTCCAATGATATTATTGTATTACGTAGGTAATGAAAAAAACGCGGAATTTTTCAATCACTTGCTTCTCACGAGAAGAGAAAAAAAAACCACAGTGTTTTCGACATTTGCATGAAATGCTAAAGCAATAACATTTTAATAATAGAGATTGTACATTCTTCCATCGGTATGACCTTTTACGTTTTGCTCATTGTGAGATTTAGATTGTGGATTTTAGTTTTGTAACATTTAACTAAATGCCACTTGATTATTTAATATCACTAGTTAGCTCCTATGGCGTATGTAGGTGCGGTAAGGGCAAGATACTCTGAAACTGGAGTCCAGAAAAAGTGCCACGAAGATACTCTTTTCTTGTCCAGGAGATTTTAGGTGCGATCATTGGCTCCTCTTTTAGTGGTATTTATTCAAGTTGGTTGATGATACCACTATTTAGGTTATTCTTCTAAAGTCGGTTCCTCATTGCTGAAGACCGTGACCTCTAATCCAATTTCCACGGTGGAGAAGGCTCCTCCACTCTTTGCGGTTCTGCGCTGCGTGGAGAGGTGCGGATACCGACCCACGCATCAGTAGCCAGTGATTCTGGGTGACTCCAGCGCATTGGTGACCTTCCTCTACTTCTTCTGTCAAACACTTTGCCAGTGACCATGAGTTTCTCCAAGTTCTCAGTTTGTTTATTAAAAAAAAAAAAAAAAGAAGTTTTATGCAGATAGTTGAAAGCCCATTGTCGATGCCGAGCTCTTCCGGATGTGCGTCTAGCTGTCCATGGAATCCTGAGCATTTTTCTCCAGCACCACATTTAGAGGGCACATCAATAATGTGGTATTTTTTCTCCAGCACCACATTTAGAGGGCACATCAATAATGTGGTATTTTTTCTCCAGCAGCACATTTAGAGGGCACATCAATAATGTGGTATTTTTTCTCCAGCACCACATTTAGAGGGCACATCAATAATGTGGTATTTTTTCTTCAGCACCATATTTAGAGGGCACATCAATAATGTGGTATTTTTTCAACAGCACCACATTTAGAGGGCACATCAATAATGTGGTATTTTTTTCTCCAGCACCACATTTAGAGGGCACATCAATAATGTGGTATTTTTTCAACAGCACCACATTAAGAGGACACATCAATAATGTGGTATTTTGTCAACAGCACCACATTTAGAGGGCACATCAATAATGTGGTATTTTTTCTCCAGCACCGCATTTAGAGGGCACATCAATAATGTGGTATTTTTTCTCCAGCACCACATTTAGAGGGCACATCAATAATGTGGTATTTTTTCTCCAGCACCACATTTAGAGGGCACATCAATAATGTGGTATTTTTTTCCAGCACCACATTTAGAGGGCACATCAATAATGTGGTATTTTTTCTCCAGCACCACATTTAGACGGCACATCACTAATGTGGTATTTTTTTCTCCAGCACCACATTTAGAGGGCACATCAATAATGTGGTATTTTTTTTCCAGCACCACATTTAGAGGGCACATCAATAATGTGGTATTTTTTCTCCAGCACCACATTTAGAGGGCACATCAATAATGTGGTATTTTTTTTCCAGCACCACATTTAGAGGGCACATCAATAATGTGGTTTTTTTCTCCAGCACCACATTTAGAGGGCACATCAATAATGTGGTATTTTTTCTCCAGCACCACATTTAGAGGGCACATCAATAATGTGGTATTTTTCTCCAGCATCACACTTAGAGGGCACATCAATAATGTGGTACTTTTTCTCCAGTACCACATTTAGAGGGCACATCAATAATGTGGTTTTTTTTTTATCTTAGCACTCTAGCTCACTGAAAAGTCACAGACCGCCACTGTACTGTAGCTATATTTGTCACAAATAATTTTTATATTATAATTTGTACGATTACTTTTATGTATCATTTATTTAAATATTATATAATTTCTCTTTACCAATAACGTAACTTTAATTTTGTTTAACAAAAATGAGTTGTAAGAAAAATCTGTACTTTTGAAACTAAACATAGCCAGCATCGTCCAGAAGGTAACTCTATAAATGGAAAACTGAACGCTGTTGGCACCAACAAAAAATGTGTCCGAAGAAGCGAAGCTAGCCGTCCATAATGTAGTACTGATACCTACCCTGATGTATGGCAGTGAGACATGGAATTGGCAGAGGAAGGATGAAAGTAGACTGAATGCTGTAGAAATGAGATCCCTAAGGCGTATGCGTGGTAAAACCATGTTTGGTCATGTGAGAAACGCGGAGATCCGCAAAGAATGCAAGGCTGATGTAAGCGTAATGAGAAAGATCAAGAAAGGAACGCTCCAATGGTTTGGGCATGTAGAGCGAATGAACGAGGAAAGGAGTGTAAGGAGAATATATGATGCAAATGTGAATGGTAGAAGAAGTCGAGGACGCCCGAGAAAGACATGACACGACCAAGTGAATCAGATACTTGAATCGGGCCATGTCGAGAGTCAGAATAATAGAAGAGCATGTACGAGGCGATGTATCTATGAATGTGAACGAGGCAAGGAGTGTGTGCCAAAACCGAGGTGTTTGACGGCCTGTCCTCTCTGCCTACCCCTGCGGGAAACGGCGTGATGGTTAGTTAGTTAGTTAGTTTAGCGTCGTCCTTAACGTGTGAAAGCCAAAAAGTACTCACGATAAAAAAATCAAACATTTTTTTACAGGAGAGAATAGGAATTTAGAAGAGCAAACAGAATTTTTCGCATTTGACGTCAACGGTTACACTCTTCTATGCGTACATACTTATTAAAAGAAAATCATTTGGATGCGATCACATATAAAATGGGATCACATAAAAAAAATTATATTCATGAACAGAACTTAGAGATCCCTTGTCATATCAATATCTATTTAAAACCCGCACCTTAAAGCTTTTAAAGGAGACACATTCTAAAGGAGAGTGGTTCATTAAATACAATAAATTATTGCAATTAGCGGTAATTTTATAATCCATTCAGTGATCTCATCCACAAGTTTTCAATATTGTTTGGCGCCATTAATCAACTAATTGCCAATGAATATTTAATGGACTCCGACACTAATGCTGACCGTGACCATGTTTTTAAAGAAAGTGACCAATAAAAAGTTGATTGCATCTGGGTTGCCATTGCTACAAATCAAAATAAACGGAATTTACAGTTCTTTCAAAAACGACTTCGTTTCGAGCGAAGCAGTTTTATAAACGATTTACCTACATACATACCAACATTTTTCTTGTCTTTACTGTCCAAATTTAAACTAAGTTTAAAGAAGGGAGAATAAACCTTCGTCCCCTTCCTTACCTAGTACCTACATCTATCTCTGCGGTTTCTTCTCTTTCTTTCACCTGACATCATTAATGTAATATTTCGGAATATTAGATATGAACAGTTTTATCATTGTTCTGTTGTTTATGCTATACTCGAATCATATGGTGTCGGTTAAGACGTGTGCCGAAGAAAGCCGATGAGAGACAGACAAGTCATTCTAATTGCGGGAGCTCGCGAGACAAAATCTAGCTAGCGAGTTATAAGGACTTGTGTCATCTTAAAACCATATTTGTATTGTGTAACAATTGCACTGCAATTTCAAAGAACCAAAGTCTTTTAATTAAATAACATAGTACAAGGTCCAGTGCTAATAATTTTTTATAAATAACTAACTGAAGTCTCCTGCGTTGCCCGTGCTTAACATAGAGTTTTTCGAAATCAGATGTAAATATTTTCCTTTTATTTTGAACGTTAAACGTGCAAAATTTCATTAAAAAGTATCAAAATCCTGCTTTAAAGGTGGGAAAAGCGGATGGGGGTGTTTTCGAAACCTCGCACAGATAGCAGTCACCTTCCTATCGTTTTGAAAGTCAAGTATGCAAAATATCATCAAATATCAAGCCGTGCCGCAACATACACTATTCCTTATACATTGTATAGAGCTAGACGAACAGACAGAAAGATAGAACAAGATAGATAATCATAAACAACTGATTGCGAGTGTAGGTACTACAAAAAGGAAAGATAAAAATGGGCTCCCGCGCTACTGCAACGCTTCAACCTTCAACAATGTTTGCAGATAATCATAATATGCTGCAACTCAATTCGTCATAATCTCCGAATGTTCAATAAAATCATCTATTAAAATGGAATGGCGATGTTTGAATATTATGACTCTAAAACAGTCAACAATATAATTACCAACATTATCATTAGACTAAGTTGGAGAAGGAACTAATAGACAATAAAAACGTAGGAATCACTTGATTTAACCCTACAGAAATTATATGTATTTTTCAGACAGAAGCAAAAAAATTTTCGACCAAGTATATCGATCGAAGAAATTATTAATATTCATATCAAAATTAAAAATGTAACTACTAACGCCATCTATTAACAAGATTGTTAAAACCTTTTATTACTAGTAAAAGCCAGTCTTTTGCGAACTGCATAAGCGTGTTGTCATTCTAAGAGGTTATGGGCAAATATCCATTATATTTTTCGGTTTTTACTGTGTGAATTTAGTATAAAACAGTCGAAAATTAATGATTTTTCGTTGAAATATGGCCGTGAACTATTTTCAAAGCATTGAGAAGTTGACAGGACGCCAGAATTATGATCAGTGGAGTTTTGCAGTCGAAAATCTGTTGGTGCTTGACAATCTGGTGAACTATATTAAGTCAGAACCAGATGCCAATTTTGAGAAAAAAGCATCAGATGACGCAAGGGCCAAGGCGAAGATAGTTTTAACTATTGATCCTGGATTGTACGTGCATATTAAGGAAACAAAAACAACTTTAGAGTTATGGATTAAACTGAGGTCTATGTTTGATGACTCAGGTTTTTCTCGTAAAATATCCTTACTAAGACATTTAATCTCGTTACGACAAGAAAATTGTGATTCCATGACTTCATACGTCACACAAGTGGTCGAAACAGCTCAGAGATTAAAAGGCACAGGATTTGCAATTACGGAAGTATGGATCGGATCATTACTTCTAGCTGGTTTGCCAGAAAAATTCATGCCGATGATTATGGCGGTGGAGCATTCGGGTATGCAGATTACCACCGATTTAATAAAATCTAAGTTGCTTGATATGGAGATTTCACAGAATGACGTGAATACCAGCGGCGCTGCATTCGTTGCAAATAATAGCAAAAAGCATAGATTTAAAAATGGTGCGGTATCATCGATAAACTCAAAAGTGACAGTTGACAATAATGTCACTTGTTACAAATGTAAACAGACGGGTCACTATCGAAACCAGTGTCCATTATTAAAGAAAAATACAAGTAAATGTGTTTTTAATGTTGTTTTCCTGAATGGAAAATATAACAAGAATTCATGGTACATCGACTCGGGGGCAAGTGCACACATGACGGCGAAGAAAGATTGGGTAAAAAATGTGAATAAAACGCCGTATTTGCCAGAAATTACTGTCGCCAATGAATCTAAAGTGCAAGTTGTTTGTTCCGGAGATGTCGAAATTGTTTCGGAATTAAATTATCATATAACAGTTAAAAATGTGCTATGTGTGCCTAGTTTGACAACCAATTTATTATCCGTAAGTGAACTTATCAAGAATGGAAATAATGTCATTTTTGAAGAGAAGCATTGTTATATTCGAAACAAAAACAATGATTTGGTTGCAACGGCGGATTTGTCAGAAGGTGTTTACAAATTGAGATTACAATCACGAAGTTGTTTGTTGACTGTTCCTGTCAGTGGAAAATTATGGCACAGAAGACTAGCACACATTAACAGTCAAGATATGCAAAAAATGAGAAACGGTGTTGTGGATGGTTTGAATTATGAGAGTACTATTGACATAACCAAGTCTCAGTGTATTATTTGTTGTGAGGGAAAACAAATGAGATTACCCTTTTCTCATGTGGGTGAGCGGAGTACAGAAACGCTTCATAGGATTCACAGTGATGTCTGCGGTCCGATGGAAACAAAATCTTTAAATGGAGCTCGATATTTTCTGCTATTTATAGATGATTATAGTCGAATGACGTTCATATATTTTCTGAAGCAGAAGAGTGAAGTTTTCGACAGATTTAAAGAGTTTAAATCAGTTGTTGAAAATCAACTTAGTAAGAAAATTAAAATATTAAGAACAGATAATGGTCTAGAATTTTGCAATAAGGATTTTAAGAGTTACCTAAACCAGGCTGGTATAAGACATCAAAAATCAAATTATTATACACCAGAGCAAAATGGACTTTGTGAGAGAGCTAACCGTACAGTGGTTGAAAAAGCTAAATGTTTATTATATGATGCAAAGTTAGACAAAAAATTTTGGGCAGAAGCAGCTAATACTGCTGTATATTTGAAAAACAGGTCTATTGCATCAGGATTGGATAAAACACCATATGAATTGTGGTATGGATCAAAACCTGACTTAAGTCACCTGCGTTTGTTTGGCAGCAAAGTCATGGTGCATGTTCCTAAACAAAAACGTTTAAAATGGGATAAGAAAGCCACAAAACATATTTTAACTGGATATGGTGAGGATGTAAAAGGTTATCGTGTGTATAATCCTACTAAGAACTCCGTTATTATTAGCAGAGATGTCATAGTGATGGAGGATGAGACAGATGGGATGTTAACCAATGAAGAGTCGGCCGTCTGGATTCCTAATGAGGAGACGACAGAAGACAATCTGGTGGAAGAGAGTAGTGATTCAGTGGGGGAATTTTCTCAGAATATTCCAAAAACTGAGGATCCTTTTGATTGCTTTTCAGATTCTTTAATATATGATGATGGCAATGAAAAACTAACTGAATTTCCAACACAAGATGTCTCAGAACACGTAGTTCAATCAATAGAACCACCCGAACAAGTGACAGAAAGCAGCACGCGTCAGAGAAAGAAACCAGAAAGATATGGTTTTATTAACATGTGTGTTTCCAGTACTTTTCCAGCATCTGAAGAGATTGTATTCGCAGAGGCTCTTGAGGGGCCAGAGAAGGAGCAGTGGAAGCAGGCAATGGCTGAGGAGCTGCAGTCATTTGAGGAGAGTGAGGCGTGGGAGCTTGTTGATAATCCGGGTGATGTGACGATAGTGAAGTGTAGATGGGTGCTTAATAAAAAAATTGATATTGAAAATAAAGTGCGTTTTCGAGCTCGGCTTGTGGCAAAAGGATTTTCACAGAAAGCTGGTGTCGACTACACAGATACATTTTCACCGGTAGTGCGACATTCTACCATACGATTATTGTTTGCCCTTAGTGTAAAGATGAGAATAAGTATTACTCATTTAGATGTATGTACTGCTTTTCTAAATGGAAACTTGAATGAAAATATATTTATGTCATTACCTGAAGGTTTTGTAAACAAAAGTGGGGGAAAGGTATTGAAGTTAAAAAAGGCCATTTATGGATTAAAGCAATCTTCCCTAGCATGGTATGAAAGAGTTAAAGAGGTTTTAACTAAAATAGATTTTAAAAATAGTCAATATGAACCATGTTTGTTTACAAAAATGAATGGTAAAATTAAAATAGTTGTAGCACTGTATGTAGACGGTTTTCTAATTTTTTCTAACAGTGAGGTTGAAACTACTAAATTAAAAAAATGTATTAGGTTCAGAATTTAAGTTAAAGGACCTAGGGCCTGTTCGACAATATCTAGGCATGAGAATTAATTTAGATAAAAATAAAAATGTTATTACTGTAGATCAACAACAATATATTGAACAGTTGGTTTCTAAATTTCAGATGTCTGATTGTAAAACACAAAGTACTTCAATTGAGCCTAAATTGAATTTGGATAAGTTATCAAATAAATGTTTACCAGCAGATGTACAGGCCAAAGGTTTATGTTATAAAAACATTACAATTTCATGAGTTTGCTTGGCGTTGTATGCAATGAATAAACTGTATGTTTAATTTATTTTAATAAGTGGGGGTATTAATATTCATATCAAAATTAAAAATGTAACTACTAACGCCATCTATTAACAAGATTGTTAAAACCTTTTATTACTAGTAAAAGCCAGTCTTTTGCGAACTGCATAAGCGTGTTGTCATTCTAAGAGAAATAAATGGAATATTTCTCAACATACCGAAAATTAAAAACTGTTTTTGAAAGGTCATGAAATACGCTTTCAAATTTTATAATTAGAAATAAATATATAATTTTCCAAACACAAAAATTATGCATGCAAACATAAAAAGTTTAAAAAATGGCTCAACTTTCGTTTTTTCTAACTAAAATTACTGATAACAAAAAAAAAAAAAAAAAAACACATAAATATTTCATTAGATAAATTTATTATAAACGATATGGTGATCTCACTTTTTGTCGTTCCATGTGAAAATAATTAATAAAATATTCATAATGTTTCAATTCATTTTTTTAAATTGCGATTTTAAACTTTGGTTTCATAAAGGTGTATATTTTACTTTTTGTAGTTTATTTTTAGATTTGAATATAAAGCGTGGTATTTTGCCATTCTAACACCGTTTAGAACACATTTCCCACTATAATAATAATGGAGTTACAGCGATTTATATGAGACCTATGTGAGCTGGGACAAATTTAGTCCCCTGTGATTAAACAGGTTAAATAATAACCAAGTCTAAATTGCTGGCAACCCCACGCTTAAACCACTAACATCCACAATAATTTGATGACTCTTACAAAAAAACTCGATTCGTTCTCATCACTGATTAACAAAATTACAATGTATTGGAAAGGAAAGTCGGCTGTGAATCTATCATCAATAGGAAACCATGATAAGTGATTACCGGAAACCAGTGGTGAAGAAATGAACTTCTCTGACCGCATTTGTATTCGGGTTCTGACTACCTTTCCGGTCGACAATCATTTGCGGATAATTAACAACATTAGGAAATAAACAAAAAGTCAGACAGACAGACAGACATACTGAAGTAGGAAATAATTAGGTCGTGTTTGTGGTGAGGGAGACATGCTGAACAGTAGTCTATGGTTTGAGGTTAATCAAGTTAATATGGTGCAGTTATAGTATTTCTTCATTATATAACATTTTTAATAACATTTTTTTACATTAGTTCCACACATGAGGTCTTGAGAAAAATAATTTCCCTCAGGGCCTTTGTCATCTTTGGGGGATTCTGTGTTGATGGTCTTTTTGAGGAAATGCAGGAAGAAGTTCTAGGAACGAAAAAGGTAAAAGGGGTGGGTAGGAATCTAGGCGTCAGTGTGTCCAGGTCATCCGCTGCCAGATCCAGACAAACCTAACCCCATGAACCCGGGCACCCCTTCTAAGTCACCAAAGGTACCGAAACACTTGGGGTGACCAACGGAAAAGGTGGTGGTTATCCAATAAATGGTTCCAGGGCGGCGTTACCCATTCCCGCCTCCCAAATTGAATAATAAGAAGCTCTCATGGGGAAACTACGTAGGATAGATATATAAAAACATTACCAAAGGCAGTACGATTTACAAAAAAATTATTTTGGAAAAAAACAAGTAAGTTATTACGAAAAAAGTGTCAGTCGGCATACGACGGGCGATTGGCATTCCGAGGGTTAATCCGTGTAGTTATCAAATAATCTGTGTAATGCTTACTGAATTAATACCTACATGCATTAAATCATTACTACGCGGATTAGTTAATTAATTAAGGGATTAATTACATCCCACGTAAGTAAATTAATTTGTAAAACTTTCAATGGTACAGCTACACTGAGGTCAACTTCAAACGTTTGGATGATTGTGTAGAGGGTAAGTGCGTTCGAAGTTCGAGTTGGAAGGTTCAAGTACGAGTTGTTCTGAGATCGCCTCCGAGGCGATCGGCGATGGCTGGTTCTAGCAAATTGGCCCAACACGTCAGTCTGCGCAATATTATTACGGGAGAGTGGCATAAAAACGTTCGTTATTTGTTTTTGGGGTGTTATCCCGTGTTGCGCTACCTCCTTCTTTAGCCAACGTTTCGGACAGCGTTGCAGTGTCCATCATCAGGGCAGATCCGAGAGATGTGGGACACTGCAACGCTGTCCGAAACGTTGGCTAAAGAAGGAGGTAGCGCCAGACGGCATAACACCACAAAAACAAATAACGCAAAATACTTTTGGCCATGAAAATCTGAAAATGTATCGGTATAAAAATTGTTTGAAATTATTCATTTTTTAGCTTTACGAATCGAAATCAATATAATGAAAACCGAAGCATCGCCTGCACAATCGTAAGCAACTGAAAAGATACAGCGCCTAATCAGCTGTTCGACGTCCGCCATTTTGGAGTTCGGAGTTGGAGGATTGGCCGCAGCCACCACACAATCGGCCAACTTTCCAACTCCGAACTAAGTTCGTAGTTCGGAGTTGGAAGGTTGGTTTCGGTGTGGTAGTTGCATAACAGTAGTTTTCCAATAGTCGCATACATACACCGCGGTTGTGAGATTGCAGTTTTACGGAGAAATCCTTTGTTTTAAAAATGACAAAACAGAAAACAACAATGTCACGGTTCTGCGAAAAGGTGATTAATTAAAATAATAAGTATCTCACATTCGATGATTAAATCTAATCAAATATTTACTTTGCCCAAGTGGTCGGGTTCTTGCGGTGTGTTCTCCATTGTGAAATAAACAGGTGCAATATATTTCTATAAATACGTATTATTATTATTCAGAGATTCCCAAACCGCAAGGCCCAGAGTTTCCTAAACTATTTGGGACACCGCCCCCTTTTTAAAGATTTTTTCATCAGCCCCCACCATGAAAACTCTAATACTTTGGAAAACTTCCCACTAGCCGCCTCTTTACTCTCATCAATGTATTAACATTCGATATTTAAAACAGAGCTATCAAATAATGTAAAAAAAAGATTAAATACATTCGAAGTTACCTACATATAAATAACGAAATTGTAGTACACCTTTCAGGCCTTGTGTATATTTGAAGATACATAGATTTCAGATTTTTTCCACACTATCTAGAGCCGTGGTCGTCAAACTGCAGCCCGCGGCAGATATTTGTGCGGCCGGCACAAATATCTGCCGCGTGTTTTTTGGTAGGCAAAAATAACTTTATTTTTGCTACCAAATATTTTTGAGATAAAATCTTGGCTTTACTCGAGACCTTGTAGGATTTAAAATGAAAACTGATTATTTCATTTGTCCTACAAGGCCCGTGTGCATAAAAATTAAGACATATAAAATTAAAATTAATACAAAATCAAACATATTTAAAAACGAGTTTACAATCTCCCCAGTGGCGATTTCTCAACGTATTATTTATTGATCGCACCGGAGAGATGTACATGAAAAATATAAAACTTAAATATTTCAATATAATATAAGAAAAATGGAAATAAAGAAGAAAATAATCATTTCCAATTGGAAAACAAACAGAACAAATATTTTTCATCAAAGCGTCGCCGGCGGCACGGTACTCTGGTATTTTGAGGCTAGGCCATTTTGGCCAGATTCCCCGAAATGATTATAAAACTGTAGAGGACCGAGCCAGGCGATGAGCTTTGATGAAAAATTATTCGAGTGTGAACACGTCACTAACAAGAACTATATCATTAATACAGGAAGGAAGGAGGTAGCAACCCGGTGCTTATTGTTTTTTTTAACTTCCTAAACAAAAAGGTATAACAAATAATTTGATAGATTTTTAATCGAATTATTGATTCCGTGACAGCTCCCCCTCCCCTCCCTCCTCCCTCTCCCCTCCACTCTCCGAATTCATAAGTGTGCGGCCCGCGGTGATACCTCACATTGTCCTATGTCGCCCTTGACCAGAAAAGTGTGACAACCGCTGATCTAGAGTGAATATATTAAACTTAGATAATAATAAACCTAACCTAACCTGGTGTTTCTTTACAAAATAAAATATAGCAAAAAATGCACTGTTATCAAGCGACACATAATGTCAAACCCATAAATGTCACAATAATTTATCAATTACCGATTTAAAAAAAAAAAATTTAAATAATAATGCCTCTACGTACTTCCTACATACATTCTCACGAAGTCGCAATATTGATTTGAATGTCTGACATTAATTTATTATAAATTAGTTGTCAGTTTTTGACAAGTTAAAGATAATGTAAAAAAAAGTAATAAACATTGTTACATGTTAAAATAATGAATGGCTGGCCTTGGTTTATTTTCATATTAAAAATTTGGTGTGTTTTAAAATGTTTTCATCGAATTTCAGGGTGCAAGTATTTAAAATTATGATGGATTTAAGATTGAGCTGAAAACCCCTCTGAAAAATAATAACTGACATAAAAACATGAACAAATCTAGAGATCAATTTGGGAGGCGGTTGCGGGTAGTGCCGCCCCGGGAACCATTTATTGGATAACCAACATCTTGCCACAGGTAACTCAAAGTAATTCGTTACTTTTGGTGACTTAGTAGGGGAGACCGGGTTCATTGAGTGAGGTTTGTCCGGGTCTTGGCGGTGGATGCATCTTCCCGCCAGCTGCGTGGCAGGCTGGGTAGGGAGATACTCTCGCCGGATTCTCGGAACATCGCTTTGCACTGCAGTTGGAGGGATAGATTCATACGTCCGTCACTCCTGGAGTCACTGACCCCAAGATTCCGTACCACCCCTCATACATTTTTCCTTCCCAGAACTTCATCTTCTATCTTTACATAAAACACCCTCCATACAGCATCCACAAAGATAACACAGGCCCTGAGAGAAATTATTTTCCCCAAGGCCTCGTGTGTGGAGCTAAAGTAAAAAAAATATGGGCACGATAGAAATATCAATTTCAAAAACATCCATATTTCTCAAAACAGAGTTTGAAAATGCCTTTAACTAATCGCACGATATTTACTATGATAATCTTGTGTCATAAATTGAATAGTTAATTATTTTAAAATATACTTGTATGTAGTGCTTTACAAACTGTGCATACACAATATATCATAACATCGCGTAACCTGCTCTCAGGGTTACCAATACATATGTTCTAAAATACCCAAAATAGACGTTATGATTCCCCATAAGTTCCATTTTACCGCAAAAATGAATAAAAATTCTATCGAAATTAGCCTTTTTTATCTAGTCATTTTCGGATTTTTTCTTTCGTTCAGGCTGTCAGAGGGAACGCGCTAATATTAAAAAACGATAATAATTAAGCGAAAATAATAAAAATATTTAATAAAACGTGACAAGTTTAAAGTAGAGCAAAAATCTCTCGGCATTAGTAGCATTTAAGAAACATTGTGATTTTTTGTTTTAATATCCATAACATGTTAAATAACGGAACTAATGGTGATATTATTAATTTTCGGAGTTTCCTTCCTACTTAGCGATTTTTTTCTATCGAGGGAATTTCATATAAATACATTTCGGCTCAGCAAATGTATAGATATTCTCTTAAAAAAAACATGTTAATTTCTATGAACTAGAAAACGAAATTTTAATACTTTCTAATAAATACGTAAATATTATTTATCAATAGGATAATCAGGAAATGCCCAGAATCCTGCATTTTCCCCACGAAAAGTTTTACAATATCCAACTCTTGAAAAATTTTAAAAATTCCCCCCATTTTGGGAATTCCCCACTGAATTGGCAACCCTGCCTGCACTACGTACTAATAATATAATGTTCCTGATAAATGGGTCGCCAACCTTTCGCTGATAAAATAATGTTTCAGTGGCTTTGCGGTAGTCTCCTCATTTTTTAAATTATTTAATGAACTTTTTTTTTTTTTTTTTTTAATTTTTTAAAATTATTTATTAACCAATATAATATAAGCACAAAATACTTTTTTTTTTTACAGTTTGAAGTACAATTTCTTTATTTTTTGATATATACCACCTCACTAGGCTGAGCCTGTTCCGAGGTGGCACGAATTTAATGAAATTTTGATTACTTTATCTTGTAAGATAAAATTAAATAAAAAAATTAATTTGCATTTGAAAAGATAAATTGAATGAAGGGAAAGTAAAAAGAAAAGAAAAAGAAAAGTGATAAGAAATATTAAAAAATAAATATTATTATTTGAGAGGAAAAGAGAAAGATACAGGCGTTTAGTTTGTTGTTATTTTGTATAAGTTATCTGCCCGCAGTATACAATGCCTTTGTTGAATATCCACATATGAATTTTGGTGTTTTAGATTAACATTTTTGTCACATGAATATCTTTAATATCTGTATCAATTAAATTAAAAAATTTTGGAGCCAAATTATGGTAATGTCTTTGTCCATAGGTAGTATTTGTCTTTGGAGTCATGTGTTGGTGTCTGTGTCTTGTGTCGTAATTATGTTGTGCAGTATGATGGTTTAGTTTGTCTTTTTGGTAATGTATAGATATAATTTTGATGTACAGTTGTTAGAAAAGTCCTTAAATAACTGTATTGTCGAAAATCTATAAGGTTTTTTTTGTAATAACTTTAATTAAAGCTTTTTGTGCTTTGTCGAGAGGGTCCATATAACTGTATTATGTATATAGATTTAATAACGATAGTTAAATTACGAAAAGTTTTTCAATTTCTTCAAAAATCTTACATCTTCGGTATTATTCTGTAGTTCTAAAAGATTAAAAAATTCTATCCTCAGCATGCCAGTGGCGTAGCTAGCATGGGTGGAGGGGGGGCGGATAAAGTGGTTGGTGTGGGGGGGGGGGGGGGGGGGGAGAATTTAGGAGATAACCTCATTCTACGCACCTGAAGGGTGACTCTGCATTTTTTTTGTTATGTTTTACGATAAGTCAGCATTATCCGTCGGATATCGGAAGGCGCCGTCGTGCGTTATCGGCTGTCAAATTTCTGTGATTTTCTATGGCTTTCAATGACTTGTCTACGCCTGTCGAGTGTTGATGTCAGTTGTCAGTTGGTGTGGATTAATTATCTGCTTAAAACTTACATATAAGAAGGCTTTCATAAATGACTATCCATTTATCGTATTATTTTGATGTTTGTAAGCTATGACATTCAATTCACAAATTTTCTCGCGAATGACTTCTCTTAACGAGTATTACGCGGCAAACGCGCCATCATCTCTCGCGTTAGGGTAACTACTTTGGGGTCTAGAGTTGGAGTCTAATTGGAGGTAACACAAGCGCAGTGTTTAGCTCGTTAGCGCGATATGGTATATCGAATTTAAGAAAACTGTCAATTACGGCCGATTTGACATGCGTTACGCTGTCGCAAAAGATCAACATTCTGGACGGCATTAGAAAACATTAAAAAGCAAAAAGCTTAACCAGTCAGATCTATTTTTAGTATTTCGGAACAAATCATATAGGTCTCATAGAAATCGTTGTGTCTGCCTTATTTTAGTGGTTACAAATATAAACTAAACGGTGTTAGAAAGAGCAAAAACTAGACCTTATATTCAAACCACAAATCACAACAAAAAAAATTAACCACAAAATAATTCAAATGTGCACCTTTATGAATCCAAAGTTTCAGGTTGTAATATGAAAAAAAAAATTATGAAACTTTAAGAATGTTTAATGAATTATTTTTAAATGAAACGATAAAAAAGTGACGATAACGTTAATAATACATGTGCCTATTAAAATATGTAGGTGTTAATATTTTTTTTCGTTTTCAGTAATTTTAGTTAGAAAAAACGTACGGTGAGCCATTTTCAAAACTTTTTTATGTTTGTATGCAAAAATTTTATATTTAAAAAAATAAATGTTTAGTTTTCGGATACATTCAGAAACTTTCCATTTGTTTGGATTTCATCGAAAAATGGAAATATTTTGACAAAATATTGTCGAGGAGTGAGGGGCTAAATAACTGTAGGTGGGACATGGAAACAAATGCATTTGGATCCCCATCATTGTTCACTTCTAAAAAATATTTTATTTTTTACGTTCAAAATGGACCTTTTGTTGCCGACCAATATCTTCGTACATTATCTTCAATAAGGACAAGAGTCATTCTAATCAAACTGGTCTGCCCACTGCACCCGTCCCTCACTCTTAAAATTATTAAACAAATCGACACCACCTCACAACAAAAAACAAAAGCATAGGAGATTCACATTTGCAGCACTAGGCATTGGTTATGCACCTTTTAACAATTCCGAGGCAGAAGTTTGGATTCTGAGGACCTGCGTGGCCCATTGACACAAATCCATAATGGACGATCGCACAGGAATAAACACGGACAATCTAGCGTTAATTGGCGTAATGAAATTGTAAATTGGCAGGCGAATATGTTATTTATTAATTGGCATTCGCGATATGGTCGTCCTTTGCAAAATGATTGGGCAATAAAATATATGAGAAGTGAATGAACTGCAAATATTCCAGTTCCTACGCGTATTGATGAACGCAGTGGTCGAGGGGTAAGACTAGCAATTCGAAGGTCGCGGGTTTAAATCCTAGCGTGTACAAGTAAATTTTGTTTGATTGAATTGTGTTATTTCACAATTTAATCATTTAAAATAATGTAAAGTATATTTGAGGCACGTTCCAGAGTGGAAGACTTTACAATAAGCTATAATGTTGGATATATCGATCGTCCAGTTAATTAGTCAGACAACTCCAAATACTAAGTTTTTAAATAATGAGGAAAGTAATATTCGAATTTTTATTTATTTCTTTGTTAACGCCTTGATGGCTTTTACATGTAAGGTAAATTGTACAGGAGCATTATAACAAGTATATAGCATTATAACAAGTATATAGCATTATAAAAAGTATATAGTACATACAATAATAAACAGAGCATGAGAGACATAAGTAGGCACAACGCACAACACAAGTAGATATGAGTATTCGAAAAGTAAATTGTACAAAGGAGTTCAACCAGCGATTCGTATTTGGGCTCAGGCTACAGTAGATTCAGCAATTATATAATTATATTATAATTAAATAAATAAAGTTAAAAAAAAAATAATTAAAAATTATTGTAACAATATTACACAAAATATGATTACAAACATACTCGACGCATACCGGTTGGCAGTGTTATAAAATATGATTACAAACATACTTGACGCATACCGGTTGGCAGTGTTATAAAACATGATTACAAACATACTCGACGCATACCGGTTGGCAGTGTTATAAAACATGATTACAAACATACTCGACGCATACCGGTTGGCACTGTTATAAAACATGATTACAAACATACTCGACGCATACCGGTTGGCAGTGTTATAAAACATGATTACAAACATACTCGACGCATACCGGTTGGCAGTGTTATAAAACATTTTTTTAGCGAATAATATAAAAGTTGGTAATTTTCTTGTAATTTTTTTTTCTTTGCTATTATAAATGTACGTAAGTATGTTATTATTATGAAAACAATAAAAGGTACACAGCAATTACATATATAAAGAAGTAAGTAGGTATAATAAAAATAGTTACAGAGCAATGTTCGGCATTAATAAAATATTATTTACACATGTCATTTTACATATTAAAAATGCTATGAAATGACACCGGGAGGCAAAACGGTCCGGTACTTTAGTATGGCATTTTGGAATATCCTACTAGTAACCCGGAAAACATAATTTTTGTTTGTTTATTTCACCCTTTTTTGCATTATAATTGGTTTGGTGGTGTTTACGAATTATCTGAGTATTGTGCAAAATGGACGATACACCTTTACATAAAAATGCATACTTAACTCAAATTTCGATTTTTCGGAGTTGTCTGACTAATCACCTGGACGATCGATATATTTATGCATAACGCAATATGCATCCGATGTAAAAATGTTTTTCAACTTAAAAATAAATAAATTATGTTACACCTCACAAGAGGCTGTACACTGTACATACTGTATAGCATTGTGAGGGGGGTTAAAGAAGGGGCTGTAGGGAGCGATTTATTGAAGAGGCCCAGATTACACAGAGGAGGAAAAATAGATGCCGGTAGTTCGATCCACAAGCAAGCTGACTTCACAAAAACGGGTCGAAGAAGCGAACCGTTTTCATTAAGTCAACATCAACAACTACTGTGAACTGCGAACGGGTGTTCCGCTCGTGTCAGTAGAGTTTCGCATACGTGCACCGGTGCACAGGGGATCAAAACTCCTTCGAGCAGGCTACATTGAAATACACGTGGAATAGAATCAGCATGCCTCCATTACTTCTCTATATTAGAGACGGTAAATTGAAAAACCCCTCCTTTCCAAAGAATGAGGAGTTTAATTATTGAATTAGTAATATGTGTGTTATATTATTGTAAGTAGTTAAATTATAATGAAAGTGGGATTAGAAAGTAGGATAGAAAGCCGAGGAAGTAAAACTAACAAAGAAACGGCTAAATAAGCTAGGACATTAAACTAAGCACTGTAGAATAGAGTGTATGGTGTAGGAGATATAGAATGGAGAACGTTTATTGAATAAGTATAAAGACGTGAACTAAATAGAAAATACTTAGAAAGCTGAGAAGAATAATTTCAGAGCAGAAATCGCAATTATATTCAGCAATCAGAAGCAAATAATAATGTGTTCAGGTTTTTATTCGATTTGCTGCAGTCATGTGAAGTTGTGAAGCAGTGATGGAAATAATCGAAATTAACCGTTTCGAAACATTTAAATAGCAGAGTGGAGTTAAGAAATAATTACATAAATGTTTCTCGGATACGGAAGCCGCCGATTTCCATAAATGAAAAGAAAGGCAACGGATATCATCGTTAATTTATAGTTATCGCAATAAGAAATGAACCTACTCACACAGATGAATATCGTTCATAAAGCATGTTTTAAACTCGTTAATCGTATTCGTAAAATAAAATTTCAGTGAAATTCAAAAAAAGTTCATTTATAAAAAAATAAAAAGAACCGGAAAATTTTTCGAACATTATTTTTCGAACCTGCACACCTGCATAAAAGATAATCAGCCATAAAATACAAAATTCTTTTTTATCAGTGAAGTTTTGGTAAAGATATCACCGTCGTAAGTGAATATGTACGCACCATTGACCTAGGATGTATACCTACTTATACTTGGTCAAAGGTATGCACCAATACTCCGATCCTAAGTTTACGTAGTTTGGTTAATCTCTAATTGTGCGACCTATATAAATATCTAGGTCGTAGAATTGGAAAAATTACTTCCTAAAATTAAAAATTAAATTGGTTAAAAAAACTACAGAATCTATTGAATGAATTTCAAGCACTTCAAAATGTTCGAAAACATTTTACAAAAATAAATCATCAATTTGAAAACAATTATTGAATGAATAAATGTGCAGAATCCAAAAATAATCGATTATAATTATCGAAATAGAAATAAAATGACTGACCATCACTAATGTGCAGTCATTAGACATCGCCAGAAAATGGTAAATCTAGACCGTAGACACAATAAATTGACAATGACAGTGCAGAAAAAGCCGAAAGAAACACCAAAAGCGGGAATACCAAGAACAAAGAACAGTAAACAACTTTTTTGGGCATCGAGGCATCACGTAGTCATCGTATTGCAATGCACGTAGCACAGAATTTTATGGTCAATTCTGAAGTAAATAAGGATATATGATGTCAGGAACCCAGAGCACACGTAACTGGTTCAGTCAGTTCGGCGTTCGTGAAACAATATTATTCTAAAGTCGACTTATAAACATTAAAAATGCCATTAATATTCATGTCAATATTTACGCGTGCCCAACGTGTACGAAATATTAATATCGCCGTGACAATGCTCCCGCAATTTTACTATGCGAAGAACAAAACCCGACATATGGAATATGAAACCAGAGCAGGTTACCAAAAAGGGACTCCGCATGAGCAATACCGATTAGGAATACTACGAGTGATACAAGTTTCGTTGGCACACATAAATATGTGGTATTGTTATTGGCAGAAGTCGTTGGAAGAAGGAATTTGGTGTGGACCTTCATGCGCGACTCTGAAAAGTATTTGGATGGGGAAACTGGACCCAGGAATCCAATAACAGATATTTGAAGTGGAATAATAAATAGAAGCTACGTGGATGATGGCAGCTAATAGAAGACTCTATCGATAGTCCCGCAGTTCATCTTCCAAGACTATAGAAGACAGGAGTGTCGTTCAGCTAAAGCTATTTCTGCTGTAGTGCATGTGTAGGTTGAAAAATGCTCTGACGATAGCCAACCTTGTATAGGGAAGGTCAAAATGTAAAGAGGTATAACAATATCCATTGCCTAAGCCGGATTCGGTGTTTAAATCTCCGCAAAGAAATAATTATAGAGGACAGGTTTTTTAAACAACAGTTTTTTACCTACGTTAGAGGTGCAAACTGGAGATAGAGATCATTGCAGATGACGACTTGAGAATCGGTTAACCTACGTTAAAGGGAAAGTGTAGAGGGGTTAGTAAATGATTTTTTACTTTTCCTAAAATACGTTATGATTCTGTGGGAACCACTCGTAATTCGATTTTTAATACTGGCAATTTTCATTTACTTGACACACTGTAACGCGTGTGCGTTGGATCGCACTTCTGAATTGATTTTGGTTTTAAATCCAACAGTAATTTCGTTTAGAGTGTCGTTCGTAATAGCACGTACATATTAACCTCCGTGTTCCCAACCTTTTCTGATACCATTGCTTTTGTAAATTTGAGTGCTTAATAAAAATCCAATCCTAATATTTAACAGCATCTTAGTTTTATTGTCCTTTGTTCCATCTCTTGTTAATCTGTCGGCATTTCACAGAGAAGCCAAAAATACTTAAAACAAAGTAAAAAAATATCTTCTTTTCCATGCCGCCATTTAGCGTTTGCCAGAGTCGTAAAACTCAAAAATCTAGAATAAGTTCCCGCTGGTTGTGTTGAGAGACATTTTGATTTATAACCGTTAAATGGACAATCAAGCCACGACAAATCAAACAGAACAATCCGATCGAAATTACTTAAACGTTCACAACATAACTAATTGTTTTTATTGCCAGAGTGGAAACATTGCGAATTTTAAACCACAAATTAAATTTTGTGAATCGTAAAGAATTATTTCTAGAACATATTGCGAAGCGTATGATAAGGTACTTTGTTAACGCGATAAGATCGGTTTTTATAGTTTCTAGACCGAAGTTTACAAAATTTGTAAAAATAAAGGGAACATTTTATCCAGTCATAACATTTCATTTATTAAGATACTCAGTCAACATTTCATTCATTCACATAGTGTTGAAAATCGAACGCAAAAACCAGGGAAAATTTTAACTGGTAAATTATAACAACAGATTTTAATAATCTTAAAAGTCAGCGACACAGACGGTTGTAAGAATCTAATATTTCATCAAATAGTAATTGGAAGAAAAACTTGTAAGGACATCGAAATAATGCAGTGCAGATTGCCTATAAAAAGGAGCGAATAAATCCCGCTAATGAACGGGTCAACAATTTGATTGAACCATAATTGACTTTACAAGTCCTCTTTTATCTCGACCCTTTTGTACCAACATGTTTGTATGTTCGGTTTCCGGTTTTCAAGATGGTGGTAGTTTTAATGGTTGAGTAAAGATTTTTTTTTGGTAATTATCGGTTCGGACTGGACACGCTTATTACGAATAATTTTTAGAAAAAAACTTCAGATTCGCCTTAATTACTATAAAAGGAAACTTTTTGGCTTGGGGGCGGCGGAAAATAATGCATTTTAATTTTCAATTGCGTAAAATTAAAATTCACTTCGCGATCCGATCGGTGACTGTCAGCGGCCATTAGGCACGTCGCTGTTATGTTGGTATCACTGATGCATTAACAAGAGCTAATACGATTGTAGCCGACTTCGTGGGATACCTACACGAAATACCGCGAAATTATGAAAACACAGCAGAATTATTATGTTAACAAACCTCTATTCGTATGTATTTGTTACCATAAAATAACGATTAGCTAGAAGTTACGTAAAATGTAAAACATGCATATTAGGTAAGCACTACTTTGACGAAATTTAGAATATTAAATAAATAAAGGCCTTTAGGCAAGTTTTTTTACATTGAAAATTATTTTCAATGTAAAAAAAAATTTTTTGAAGTAAAAAAACTTGTCTGAAAACCTATTGTACATTTAAAACACAATTGGTTTCAGAATATTTTTGTTTTTGGGGTGTTATGCCGTGTTGTGCTACCTACCTCCTTTAGCCAACGTTTCCTACGCGTTTATTTCTTCCTTCCGGTTTTTTGTTTCCGGTAGCCATGTATTTAATTAGTTCCGACTATTTGTTTCGCCGAACAGACCTTTTGCCGAATCTTCTACAAAAAATGTCTTGCCAAACATGTGCTATCGGAATCTTGGAGTTCGCTGATATCGTTCGAAACGATGATACCATGTTCGAATGGTTACGAAGCCACGGAGTGCTTTCCCGCGAGAAAATATGCGATATTTGCGGAAAGGCGTGTAGCTTCTCAAATTCTATGTACCGTTGTAGAAAAACTTCCGTGGTAAGTTCGGGCCACAAGCGGATCAAAACAAGGTGTAGTTTTTCAGTTTCCATCAGAAAAGGCACGTTTTTTGGCCAATCGACTCTCACCATCGCCAAAATATGCAACTTCGTCGCATTTTGGACGATGATGCGTCCTCCGAGAACTACCTTCCTCATGGAAGAAATGGACATAACCTGTGAAACGGTCGTGGACTGGTCTTCATATTGCCGGGAAGTTTGCGTGATGTGGTGTAATAAAATGAAGCAACAGATTGGAGGTGTTGGTGTTACCGTGGAGATAGATGAAGCGAAGACCGTGGAGATAGAAGAAGAGAAAATGGATTTTCGGTGGATTCGAGAGGGGATCAAAGAAATTGTTTGTCTGCGGAGTAGAGGATCGCTCCAAGGAAACTTTGTTGAAAATAATCAAAGAATATATACTGCCGGGCACCACGATCATAAGCGATTGCTGGAAGTCGTATGACTGCCTCAAAGATGAAGGTTTCGTCCATTTAAATGTGAACCACAGTATAAATTTTGTAGACCACGAAACCGGAGCACACACTCAAAATATCGAGCGGTGCTGGAGAGATGTGAGGGGTAATGTACCCAGATTCGGGAGGAAAAAGGCCCATTATGAGGGATATTTCTGCGAATTTCTGTGGAAAAGATCGGTGCCCAAAAATAAAGACCGACTCCACTCATTTTTCCTAATGGCTGCTGAAATGTACAAACCGTAGTTGTTTTTGTGTTGTTTTTTATTATTTATTTTCTTCAATTATAATGACGATGAAATCCAACATGATTCCATTCTATTATTATTTCTATTATTCAATTATAATGACGACGAACACCAACACCTCCAACTATAATGACGACGAAATCCAACATGATTCCAGTGCTCAGCTAGACTCTGAAGTGATTCTGATTAGAGGTTCGTTTACATTATATTATTAATTCTGTTTTCATAATTCCGCGCCTTTGTGTATCCCAGAATATGGCAACAGTCGTATTTAGCTCTTGTTAATGCATCAGTGATACCAACATAACAGCGACGTGCCTAATGGCCGCTGACAGTCACCGATCGGATCGCGAAGTGAATTTTAATTTTACGCAATTGAAAATTAAAATGCATTATTTTCCGCCGCCCCCAAGCCAAAAAGTTTCCTTTTATAGTAATTAAGGCGAATCTAAAGTTTTTTTTCAAAAAATTATTCGTAATAAGCGTGTCCAGTCCCAACCGATATTTACCTTTGGTAATTGTGTCCAGTCCCAACCGATATTTACCGAACACAATTAGACTTTATTTTGGGTACAATCAATTTGCAAGGAAGACACGTTCTTATAATAATTAATAGCAAGACAGCATAATAAAGTTAACGAAAATTTTATGAATTCACATAAACAACAGGTTACACCTGTGTCGGTCCTCCCAAACGAAACTAAAGTGTTCCCTTAACCGTTCGTTTTACCAAAGAGGTTTCAACGAGTATTTTCTCTCTGGGTTAATTGAACTCGGAAAGCAGACGGTTTACAAAGCGTCTCTTGGTTCAGTCCTGCAAGGGTTTCACCTGAGTTAGCGTGGTAAGCACTGGGAAGCAACTTGCGCTCCAGAGTTAAAATTTGACCTTTTACGGTCATCAAAGCTGTGACATCCCTTCCAGGGATCAGACCTGCAAGCCTGAACAGTGGGGTGAAAAGAAACTTTTTTTTTTTTTTTTTTTTTTTAAATTTTTTTTTATGTGAAAAGAAACTAATAGCATCCCTCTCCCTAATTAGTAAGAGACGAAGCAAGGTTAAGAAAGTATTCGAGATCGAAGAACTAATCAACACACGCTCGGAAAACTGCATAACAATTTGATGGTTTGTTACTATTTTGATTTATTAAACAAGATAAAATTAGAAACATACTTTTTTGGATGTGTGATCGTAAACGTTGTGTATTATGATAGGCATCCCATCGACAAAATAAAAGCCATTAAAATAAGAAAAGCTAGGAATATCCAAGGAAGGTTCTGTTGATCCAGGAATAAAATAAGAAAAGCTAGGTATATCCAAGGAAAGTTCTGTTGATCCATATCCAAGAAAGGTTCTGTTGATCCAGGAATAAAATAAGAAAAGCTAGGTATATCCAAGGAAAGTTCTGTTGATCCATATCCAAGAAAGGTTCTGTTGATCCAGGAATAAAATAAGAAAAGCTAGGTATATCCAAGGAAAGTTCTGTTGATCCATATCCAAGAAAGGTTCTGTTGATCCAGGAATAAAATAAGAAAAGCTAGGTATATCCAAGGAAAGTTCTGTTGATCCATATCCAAGAAAGGTTCTGTTGATCCAGGATTAAATAAGAAAAGCTAGGTATATCCAAGGAAGGTTCTGTTGATCCATGATTGAAATAAGAAAAGCTAGGTATATCCAAGGAAGATTCTGTTGATACAGGATTAAAATAAGAAAAGCTAGGTATATTCAAGGAAGGTAAGAAAAGCTAGATATAGCCAGGATAAGAAAAGCTAGATATATCCAAGGAAGGTTGTGTTGATCCAGGATTAAAATAAGAAAAAACTAGGTAGATCCAAGGAAGGTTCTGGTGATCCAGGATTAAAATAAGAAAAGTTAGGCATATGGAAGAAGGGTTTGGTTGATCCAGGATACAGGATAAAGCAAAGTTAACGTGAAACATCCATGGAACGCGAAGGCAAGTGGTTTTTAATTGAAAACAGCACGAAGAATGCAATAATAATGGTGCCGCGAAATTTTAATTTGTTATGTTCGCCCACGCACCTCCGGGGGGCATTGACTCCGATCGATCTGCAAATGGGAGCTGAAGCCCACGACCGCAATTACAATAACGAACAAAACATCCAATACCGGAGGAAGAACTAGTCAAGGAGGAATTCAACGATCAGACGGAAATAGAGAAAAGCAAAAGGAATTAGAATGAAAAAAGAGAGGAAAAGAGTATGAAGCACTGTGCATTTTTTTAGATTGATTTTTTGAATTGAAAACTTAAAAAGAGACAAACACGTACATCTATAGGATTTAGCCTGCGAGAGAATGGGATAGTATAATCGGTCTCCTCTATGTATGGTGATTCGTAGCCTCCCCACTCTTGTCTACTTTAGTTTTTTGAAGGTTTCACTTCTACGGCGTGTGAATTGCACACTCGTGATTATTTTTTACATTAGCTCCATAAAGGAGGCCCCAAAGAAAATAATTCCCTTCAGGGCTTACGTCATTTTTGGGGATATTTTTAGGAAAGGAAGGAGAGGAAGTTCTGGGAAGGAAAAATGTGTGATGAGTGGGTAGGAATCTGGAGGTTTGTGTGACAGACGTACGAATCTATCCCTCCCACCGCGGTGCAAGGCGAAGTTTCGAGAGAGTCCTGCTGGAAAGGTCAATAGGTCTCCCTCAATCAATCTTTCTCGATTCGGCCTGTCACGCAGTTGTTGGGCAGACGAATCCGCCGCCAAGATCCAGGCAAACCTCAACCCTTGCTAAGTCACCAAACGTAGCACATGACCAATGGGATCGGTGTTGGTTATCCAATAAATGGTTCCCGAGGGCAGCGCTACACAGAACCGCCTAACAAATTGAAATAATAATAATTTCCTATATAAGCAAGACCAGCCATCAGAATCAGTATATCAAATGTAACAAATAAGAAGTGGTGTACATTAATTAGTCGAACATTTAAAGTTTTCAGTTGTACAGAACAAAGTGAGACGATCAACTAACTTGCTCGACTTGCTGTCAAATTTGGTTCACACGCGATGTTCGTAATTGTAATAGCTGAAGTTGTTTCTAAGTTTGTTGTTGGAAGTTTGCAGAGGTGAAAGCAAAGTAGAGGTGACTGAAATGTCAACAGTAAACATTCATTATAACCAGGTACCTTCTGAGGTTATATGATTTACACCTAGTCTCCTACTGCAAGCTTATCAGATACTAGCAGCATATAATAACATCACGCATCGTGACAACACCACCTTATTATTTCGAGCGTATATTGAGAGTTACATTCGGACGATGGATGCCATTGGTTAGATTTTGCACCCCGCCGCTCAGCCATACAGATGAATATAAGAACATGTAGTAACTCGAGAAAGTTAAGTTGCCTCCCGGTCATACCCGCGCATCTTCAAGGAAAAACCTCTGGCAGGACTGAAATTCTTTCAGCTAACCAAGAGTGAATACTCGAAACCCCTTTGTTAAAAGGGTTTCGAGCGGTTGAGGGAAAAGGTAGTTTCCTTTGGGTTATTTATTTATACCCATAAAGTTATTGTTATAGTTTTGTACTGTTTTAGTATAATTGAACTGTGTCATACTTGCAAATTGATTGTACCTACTCCAAATAAAGACTAATTGTGTTTACTGTGTAAAAAGTGTGCATTTTATTTAATTATACCGCTACAACATAAATTTTGTGATCAAGGCTTCTTGCTGAGGATCGTGAGCCCTACTCCAATTTCCACGGTGGACAAGGCTCTTAAACCCTTCGCAGTTCTGTGCTGCGTGGAGAGCTGCGGAGACCGGAGTGCTGGACGCCAATGATTCTTGGTCACTCCAGCGCATTGGTGACCTTCCACTGCTTCTTCTGCCTTCCATTTTGCCAGTGCCTATGAATTTCTCCAAGTAGGATTACTCAGTTTGGCGAGCATTGTATCCAAAGTACGAGTATATTAAAATACGTCATAGGCAGATAGTTGAGAGCCTATTCCGTATGTCGAGCTCTTCCAGAACGGACACATTTGTGAGTCTGGAGTAGAATCATACAATTTGTCTGTACGAAGAAAAGTCACTACGTCAGTGACAATATTTTTTACGAACTTTCAGGCAGGCAAGAACCATAATATTGAAAACAATTTGAATAAGAAAGCACAAATAATCATATATGAAAAAAATAATCTTTACTGCACTATTAGAACGGCCAACATCTTCTCCATCCAACCGGAAACGGAACGTACAAACAAATTTACAGAATGAAATACAACACGGACAAGTTGAAATAGGACTTCGTCACAACTAATCAACAAATGTCACTGACCGGTCAGTGGCCGAGTTGGCATCGCTTTTGGGTCCTACCCAGACGAAGGGTGTTCGAATCCTCGGCTGGCAAAGTCCTCCATTACGACGCAAGCAACATTTTCCGCTTACTGTGGTGGTGTTAGGAGATTTTCAAATAATTTCAGGTTATTCGTAAGCCTTTAAAAAAAAACTGTTTACAGGTTTTAATAATAGAATAATTAATATTCAGTGGTTTTAGTGAAAGAAATATTATTCAATATTACTGAGAAATTGTTTTCATTTATTCCCTCGACCAAATCGTCATTTAAAATATGTGGGTTTCTCTTGATATTTATTCCAACTTTCAGAAAACGATGTCACCTACATACAATTATTGCTATTTTGGAAAGAACATTAGAAACAAGGTTTTGCTTTTATTAAGTATAAAAAAAAACAGAAATGGCGGGGGCGGCCTCTGTAAACAGACCACACGGATCACTGATTAATCATCTCTCATTTTATAACGGAGATGACCGCATGAAACATCTAGAAATCATAAATCTTTCAAACAACTTTCGCGTGGGTAAGAGCAGATAAATTATTCTTCACGAGCCGTCATTGGATAGTCAAATTGTAATACATAGCTTTATTACCTACTCAAATTTCCATAAAGTAATATGTTAGATGGGTAAGCGGTTAGCTCTGAGACGACTGCCCAAGTGCCCAGTTAGCTCGGGAAGTCGCTACGACACCGAGACAGTCAGTATTGTGGAAAGACAATAAGGGATGGGAATGCATTTACTTTCGATTTACCTACACTAGATAATTACTTTATATCAACCATAAAATGGTGCTACGGCACGAAGTGTTCGTACTTCATATTAATTACACAGGTTATAGCGGGAACTTTGCACGCCTCTGAAAATCAGGGCTGTGAAAATAGTAATAGTAATTAACAAACTAATTAAAACTGTGTTAAAGTTAATCAATTTCATCCCAAAAACATACTTGGCGTACCTCTTCAAATACAGAACTGCTTTTTACAATGCCCAAACTGCCCGATATACTAGAACCAAAGGGTATAATCTCCTAATTATTCCTTTCGCCAAAACAATTTTTGACCACAGAAATTTTAGATACTTTGTAACAAAGCTATACAATGCACTTCCAATAGCCATTAGACAGAAGACAACTTATTTTAACAAACCAGACACAAAGTCTTGGTTTATCAATCATTAAGGCACAGAAAACCATTATAAAAATAATCATTAGACTACCTCTAATTACAGACTCGAATTTTATCTTTAATATTATGAATATGTTTGACGTTCGGCAGATATACGCAAAAACAATCCTCAATCATCTATACACAAATATACATAAATACTATAAAAAAAAAGATTAAATACACGCTATACACGAAACAATAACAGAGACTTACTTCAAATTCCCATAACACATACTACTTTTGGTCAACGAAGCTTCAGATACCTTGCATCAAGACTTAATAACATTCTTCCATATAGAGTAAAAAAAAGTGATTCACAAAAAATTTTCAAAAATAACATAAAAATTTGGATAAAAAATAATGATAGGGCCTTTACCGGTGCGCTCACCCAAATTCGTAACTAAACCAATGTACTGATTGTTATTATTCAAAATTTATTGTTAATGCAACCAGTCTATTGTATGATTATATTTTAATATAAGTGTAGGTATGTTAATAAGAAATATAAATTGACTTAAAAATGACTGCCTCAACACAGGCTAGCCTAGTGAGGTGGATTACGAAAAACCATAATTTATAACTATTTTCTATTCTTCAAGTAGGTACCTTCTGTTCATATTTATATTTATCTTCTGTTGCTAATCTTTTGTACTTACATAAACCATTGTAAATATTAACACTGAATATGTACGTTTCTTTTTTTGTTATAAATCTTGCAAATTTTGTTGAATAAAGATATATATTATTATTATTAATTGTTATCAAGTTTAATTTATAGAACGCCATTTTAATTTTTATTTCTTTTGTATATTCAATAATATTATTATTCAATTAATAAAAACAGTTTATTGAAAATAACTTGTTTATAAATAAATTAACATAAATTGAATTAAATAAATAAACATTAATTAGGACCAAGTCTTGCTCATCAGCCAAGACAGATGGGATTGCAATCAATAATTTTATCAAAACCAATTTATATGTATGCGTATGCATTTCAGATGGTACGATGATGATTGAGAGAAAAAAACTTTTAATTGAATGATACAATTTGTTTAAACCACTATATTTTTTATTAAAACCGACCGGTTTCGAAAGAGATTTAAACAACGTTACATTGTTTCTAATGGATATCCACGATGTGAATCCACAATAGTAAATAACTTTTAAATTATATTAAGTGAATAAAATCTGTATAAAATAAAGAATGTAATATCTGAAAAAATCTAGCTCTAAATGAGCTCAGTTGGCAACAGTGACTCTGTTCGGGTCAAAGTTCGTTCGATAGTTCGAGGTATAATTATTGGAATTGACGTGCAAAGAGCCGCATTACATGGTAAATTTTTTTTTGGGAAATCATGTAAAATTATCGTTTTGAATAAACACATTAAAAACTTAAGACAAACATTCGCGGGTAACGAATAACCTGACAGTAATTGAAAATCCCTTACTATTATCATCATATACGGAAGATTTTGATGAAGTAGAACTCGAAACAGGTGTGATAGAAAAACATTTTCATTCTTTTTAATTGTAAAAAATAATCATCGGATAGCAAAATGACTTCTACATTTTTACTCAAAATATGCTCAGGAACAAAATAATAATATGCTGGTTAAAATCCTCCGGGTACTTGCTGTTACATCCTGTATATGTTTAATAATGATGAAAGTCTCGTCAAGAAGAAAATGAGTGACACAATTTAAATAAAATCCCATGAAGATGCTTTTCACTAAAACAACCCACGAAAAAAAATCGTTGTAAAATTGTAAATTAAATACAGGATAATTGAGTAGTGTCAACCCTGCAACTAGGTTAAGTACGTGCTCGACGATCGTGACGTAATTATTACGTAATTCCAGCGCGGTAGAGTCGGTAGAGCACGGGGGGGCACGGGGTCGGCAGTTCAGAGGCGTGCGAAATTGGCTAAAACACGGTGTTGGCGTTCCGTGAGAAAATGGCCGCTTATCGGTTCAGCGGAATCGTTCCCGTTATACCATTGTTGCCAGTTGCCAGTGCACTGGATTATATTAGACCATAGGTTCTCAACGTGGGCGATAACGCCCCCTTGGGGGCGTTTGAGACCTTCAGGGGGGCGGTAGAAGATCCAGAGACAATTGGGGGGCGTTGAGATGGCACAGGGGGGCGTTGGCAAGTAAAAAACTATGGTCTAAAAAAGACAAACAAAACACGCTAATCACATACTAATAAAGCAAAGTAAACTTTAATGGGTAATTTTGTTATTGTGTGTATTTTAATCATTTTTATCACGTTTGCGAAAATTCATTCGAGAGTTCGGGAAGTGAATGAAAATTGAACTGATAGATTCCGTTACATTCAGATCTACAATAAATTTTATAAATGAAAATTTTAATTTGTTGATTAGAATATATATTTTTTTTTTAATTTAAATCTTCTGATTTCACGTGAAATATCTCATGGATAGGTTTTTTTGTGCAAAATCATCAACAAACCTAATACCATTTCAGTCGCCAACGCGCTTCGTTGCTCTATCTATCTGTTTCAGAGACAGTGGGGACCGTAATTATAGAGTAGCTTCTGTTGGTGTTGGTGTTGGTGCTGGTGCATTTCCATGGTTATATATTTATTTCGTAAATTTATAAAAACGTGTACAATTCATAGCTTGCATTATATTCTCAAAAGGTATGAAACTCATGGGTGAACTCAAACTATGTTGGATCATAAGTGCAGTTGCAGTACATTTTGACACATAATTAAAACTAGCAATACATATTTTGTCATTTACTGCATACTCCTTGCTTCATTGACATTCCTACATCGTTAAATTTACATACAAGTCCAAACCTACTAGTTCAGCCATCCCAACAGACTATAATACCGTCAGATAGTTTAACCGCAGGGGTAGGCAGAGATGGTGGATCGCCAAATAACTCGGTCAGACTGCTTGCTTTAACCACATTTATACACCGTCTTGTTTACTAGTCTTTATTATATACCCACCATTTCAGTTATGGTAGCTAATAACATCAGGCCGCTTCTCTAATAACATCAGGCTGCTTCCCTCAGAGGGAGGCACAGAGGATAGACCGCCAAACAACTCGGTTCCATTGCTTGCTTAGTCACGAGAATAGATACATCTTACTAATATTTGAAAGCGTGTCACTGCGTGTTTATTTTATTCCTGTCGAAGCGTGTTATATGTCTCCAACCTATATAAAGGCACTGATTTATCATTTTATGTTCATTAACATTAACGCGCGCCATTAATAACAGGGTTTTAAGAGTTAATCTTTTACTCACGTATCTCTAAATGTCGGAAGTAAAAAAGAAGATACGGCAATATGGTGTGGATTATATTAAATACGGATTTATCGAAAATCCTACAAATCGATCATCGCCAATGTGCCTTATTTGTCGAAAAATATTTTCAAATGAAGCGATGAAGCCTTCTAGGCTTCAAGATCATTTTAATAAAATCCACCCGGATAAGAAAGACAAAGATGTGACCTATTTTCAAGACATGAAAAAGAAGTACGAAATTCAGCCAACTATATCAAAACAATTTTCGACAGCTTCTAAGCAAGACGATGATGGACTTCGAGCTTCGTACAATATCTCATTGTTGATTGCTAAAACAGGCAAACCACATACTATTGGGGAAGATTTAATTTTACCAGCAGTAAAAGAAGTAATAACCACTGTGCTCTATAAACCAGCTGCAAATATTATGCGAAAAATTCCTTTGAGCAATAGTTCTGTGCAAAGACGAATTGATGAAATGGCTGAAAACATTGAAGAATCATTGTGCAATCATCTGCAGTCTTGTCGATTTTCAATTCAGCTGGATGAGTCCACTTTACCAACCAATGAAGCATTGTTATTGTCATACGTGAGATTCATCAAAGATGAGAAAATATGTCAAGAATTATTGTTTGTTACAAATTTGGAAACAGATACAAAAGGAGAAACCATATTTAATACACTGGAAAAGTTTTGTGACGAAAAGAAAATTCCTTTGAATAATATTTTGTCAGCTGCTACGGATTGCGCCCCAGCTATAACAGGGCGTAACAAAGGCTTCATAGCATGCTTAAAAAATAACGTTCCTGACTTGCTTGCTGTGCATTGCGTAATTCATCGCCAGCATTTGGTTGCAAAAATCTGAGTGAACGCCTCCATACATCACTGCAATATGTTATCAGAGCAGTTAATAAAATCAGAAGTAACTCATTGAATGACAGATTATTTGGTCAGCTTTGCATTGCCAATGATGAAGATTTCAACCGATTGCTGCTTCACACAGAGGTGCGCTGGCTGTCAAAAGGTTGAGTCTCTGATAGAGTTCCTAGGAAACAAAGACACAGAATTGCGCGACAACCTCACCTCATCGAAGAAAGATATTGCGTACTTGACAGACCTGTATAAATTGTTTAATGATGTCAATCTCCAACTTCAAGGCGACGTCTTCAATTTGATTAAGACAAAAAATTGTGTTGCAGCTTTTGTATCCAAACTGCTATTATACAAAAGAAATAGCGGCAGACGGGAATTTAATAACTTCCCAAATTTATCAGCAGTATCATTCAAGAACGACGACTTGCTTGTTTACAGTCAACACTTGGAAAACCTCCACAGTGATTTCAAGGAACGATTCCAGGATATTTTAAACGAGGACATACCAGATTGGGTTTTGGATCCTTTTTCAAATGTCAACACAGCAGGGTCATCCCAGTTAGAAGAAGAACTAATAGAACTGACGACAAATGAGGAATTAAAAATTAAATTTAAGAATGGCTACCAAGAGTTTTGGCTGCAGAAGCCGATTTCGCAACTGTACCCAGGATTATGGTCGATAGTTCAACGATTTTTAATAGCATTCCCATCGCCCTATTTAGCTGAACGTGGAATCAGTTCTGTAGCAACGCTGGTAACCAAAAAGAGAAATAGGCTCCATATTACTGAACGCGGCGACTTACGTTTGTTTTTAAGTTAAATCGAGCCTAATTAATATAAACAAACTTCTTAAAACGCATCAAATTCAACCATCTCGTTAAATAAGTTATAAATTCAATACCTTTTCAATGTTAATAAAAATACTTCTCTGTATAATTAAGTACGCGCTTTAATTAACAATCTTCTTCTCAGAAATAGGATAGGAGCCATAACCCATCCCCCCCCCCCCCCCTAAGATGGTATGTAAAAGTAGTTGGGGGGCGCCAGAAAAAAAAATATTGTCAAAGGGGGCGGTGGGCAAAAAAAGGTTGAGAATCTATGTATTAGACGATTGGCTAACCAAACATCGATATGTTCATTTACAAGTATAAGAAATGAAGAGGTTTTACAATTTTATTATAAGGATTTACATAAATAGGATTTATCTTAAAGAATAAGGAAGACATTTTCATAGAAATTGAAATGCATTGTCATCAAATAGCCAATCAGCGCTATTTTGATTTTGGACATTTAAAAGTTCTATACGCCGATTGTCCGTTTCAACATTTGAACAACTACTCTAAAATTCATTTTAACAATTACCCTAAAGATGTGATTTGCGATTTTCATGGCCAAAGTATTATAGTTATTTATTTTTGGGGAATAATAACGTGTTACGCTACCTCTTTTAGCCAACGTTTCGGACAGAATTACAGTTTCCATCATAAGCGCAGAGTAATCTAAGATTGCGGTGGTGTGCGCTAATGTATGTAGCGATACCGTGTTGTCAGCTCCAAACTTCTAAGAGCTGGTATTGCAGTTTAATTTAAAGTGGTTCTTCTGCGTTTAGTTTTGGTGTAGCCGTCAATGATGGATACTGTAATGCCGAATGAGGTCTGAAACACTGATTAAAGAAGGGGGGAAGGCAACACGGCATAGTACCCAAAAAATAAATAATTATAAATAAAATCCTAAATTCATATTTTCAATTATTATTTCATCAAATAAAAAAAGCTGGCTTAAATTTACTGCCCTAAAAGAAAAATATTTTTCTCACGCCGATAAAAATTTACTGAAATAGAAAATTTAGATACAATAATAATTGTTATTGATGTATATAAGCGTTGATTACTTGAATAACGCACTACTGCGCCGTATCGAATTACATACTATAATTTAACGACAAGCGTGAAATATATTCTGAAAGCAGGGGCGTGCACTCTATATAGGCACATAAGCACTGCCTACCCTGGCGTATTTGTAAAATATAAGTAGGTAAATAATATTATAATTTATAAAATTATTGCTAAAAATAAATACACACTTTCAAAAATAAGCGCGAAAAAGCTGAGCAACCGAAACTACGCGAGCGCCACATCAAACGGCAAACTACAAACGCGGCATAAACTGTAACTAGAAACTACACGCGCGCCCTCCGACTGCCTCACCAAAATGTGGCCTAAGCAGGAATTATTTCTGACTAGAGGTAACTTCATTCAAGATATAATTCAATGTTTACGAAATGCACAAAGCATCGAGTAGAACTGTCGTTTTGAATTTGCCTCTATGAGGTTTTTTTTGTTAGTATTAAGCAGTGCTTTCTAGAACTTCTTCTTGTTATGTATTTCTATCAAATAGCTGTCTTTCATAAATGCTAATTGTCAGTTCAAAAACGTTTGTCGTACTGTAATTCTGAAATTATCTGATAAAATATGGAAATTTTAACCTGTGAAACTTGTTGCATTTTCCTACTGCCTACCCTGATCAAAAGCTCTGTGCACGCCCCTGTCTGAAAGGTGACAGCACGACCCTGCAGCCTGCATATCTGAGAAATTGCTGAGAATAACAACGCAAGTCTAAACTGACAAATAAATTTACATTATACTTTGTCTATTTTATATTATGTCAATCTATATATATGTTTGTGAATACCTCCGAAGAGTCCCAGCTGCTCCCGTCTGGAGCCAGTGAGACTGTGGCATCCGCAATTGGGGTTCGTTGCGAGGCTGAAGGTATTGGGAAAAGAGATGAAGGGGAAGGTGGGGAGGTACCAAAGCCATTTTAAGCAAAGTTTCAATTCTGAATGATGTTCTCACACCAGGGCGATACTGAGAGTATCTTCTATCTGGAGCGTGCGCAAATATACTATATACGAGGGCTGTCCGGAAACAATTTTACGTGAGATTCGGGAAAACTGGCATGTAGCCTGGTTTTCCTACGCCAAATCCCCACAACGCTGCACTCTTTGCCACACTTAGTCTGGGCGTGGCAGCCTTTCGCGATGAAGCTTCTGCTCGCCACACCCGCCAGGTGTGAAGTACGCTATATAATTAGTTTTTTGTGCGAAGAACAAAACCCCGGTAGAAATTCAATCTCAGCTACTTGAAGTGTACGGAAAACAGTGTATGAGTGCGAAAACGTGCGCAAATGGTGCAGAGAATTTAAAAACGTGCCGAACGGCCATCGGTTTCAGATGAAAAAATTACCAAAGTGGAAAAAACAATGATTGCAAATCGACGGGTGGTTCGGAGCTCTGTGATATGATCCCTGATGTCAGTAAGACCCCTATTGACAAGATTTTGACAAAAAATTAGAAGACCACAAAGACTACCCAAGGTGGCTCACCGAAGATCAAAAACAACAACGGGTTGAAGCAGCCCGCGACTTCCCTGAGTGCTACGACATCGATAGCGAATAATTCTTAGACTCAATTGTGACTGGGGACGAGACCCGGATATGTTATACACTACACGACCCCAGAGATAAAGGAACAATCCCAGTGGTATCATTCTGATTTGCCGAAGCAAAGTTTAAAAACGAATTACTGCGCGTAACTCACACCTGTCGGGTGCGGCGAGTGGAAGCTCCATCGCGAATGGATGCCACGCCGAGACTAAGCGTCACAGAGGGTGCAACGTGGTGGGGATTTGACAAGGGGAAACTACACGCCAGGGTTACGGGATTGCGCGTAAAATCATTCGTCACGACCGCAGCGCCTTGGAGACCTTATTTTACGGACAGCCCTAGTATCATTTTTAATGAATTAATTGTGCAATAACACAAATTAATCAAACATTTATTTGCCCGTTCCGGGATTCGATCCCGCGACCTTCGGATTGAGAGTCAAGAGCCTTAACCCACAACCACGGAGGCCGTCGTTATCTATGTAAGGTTTGATGCCAACTCAGAATCAAGTCTACTGAACACCTCTTTGAAAAGTCATTAAAAGCTATTATTTTTTTTTAAATTAGCCCATAACCCCAACCTAATGTAATCTATTTAAATAACAGAACTTGAATACAACTTACACAGAACTTGAAAATTAACTTCTAATAATCTTCTAATATTTGATGAAAAGTTCAAATTTTTTTAAACAACCCGTCCTTAGAGTACATTACAGAATGGTAATAAGGCAAGGTGTGCGTGCCAAGACCGAGTTGTTTGGCGGTCCATCCTCTCTGCCTATCCTTGCAGGGAAACGGCAAGCTGGTCAGTTAGTTAGTTAGGCGACAGCATTAGCTAGAATAAATTACTTTCTTTCATAAAAAAATCCCGACTTTTGAAAATGTATATTAGGTGGGGGAATATTCCCGACCTAATAATTGGAATATTTTTGTAGAATTTAACCAAAAATAAAAATACTTAACTCCCTTTCAACCTGAGCATGGTAATTTGTTCACGGACCAGCGAATCCCACACCTTTTCGGTTCATTGCCGATCACGATCGAATAAAGATGCGTCGGACTTCAATAATAGCCTCTCTTATTCACTGGTCCCGTGACCCCAATCACATCCGCTTCCTTGGGACTCCAACGGGAACCGGGCGACGCCGGAACACAAGTCGATTGACAAATAATACCACAAATGAAAACACGCAATGTCCTCGGATACCGCCGAAAAATCCGTTGTAACCTAAGACTATTTCTGATAAACGACGCATGTGATCGAAAGAGAGGTCAGAACGGAGCTGTCAGTAGAAGCGTACAAAGCCTGATACTAATAAATTATTTATTATGGGAGTTGGGAGGGGTCACAAAATATTTCCATGACAACTAAATCCTTCAATTCTTGGATACATACAAACACAGTGTCCGGAAATTCGTATTACAATCGCAAAACCCATGAATCTACTTTAGAGAACAAAAAAAAAATTTAACTTAAAACTTTTTTCATTTTTTCGGCGACTAAAGGGTTTTAAAACTTTTGGAGCCGAGTCTACGCTTCGACGCAATTAAAATACAATAAAACAGATGATATTAACCCCACCGACCGATTTTTTTTATATATGACAAAAAAGGACTGGATTTACTCGAAAACAAGGCAAAAATCAAAAAAAGTTATACCACAAAATCGACTCCAAATGTGATGCAGACTCGCAATTTTTCCCGCTTGTACTAAGAATTTCCAGACACCATGTGTAATAGGGACACGTCAGGCAGACTAGCTTTGAAATTGGGAGGAAGATATTAAACGGTTCAACTACCTATGTACCTAAGTATATAAGATTACAAAGTAATCTGAGATAAGTAATTAAGTAACTCAATTTCAAACAATGTTTTATGTATTGAGGTTTCAGTGACGTTCAGCTCAAGAGTCTACGGGTAAACCCAACAAACTCCTTGTTTGGCAAGGTAGTCGGTATGCTACTGAGGAAATTTGATAAGGAATGTTAAATTGTGTCACTCTTTAAAAAGAACACACCACACACAACACAAGAGTACTTGTAATGTTCTTCAATCTCAGTGATACAGATTACTTGAAATGTGTTCGGGAAAACTTCAATAAAGAATTATTTACGTTATAGTGAGGTTTACAATGAGTATTCATCTGGACCTGACGTCCGTCCTATTGGATCCTCTAAGTAATTCTGAACCTTTTGAAGTAAAACTTCTTTACGCACGCTCGACACTTGGGGGTAAAATGATGAATACGTTATGAAACGTTACGAAAAAATATGAAACGTTACGAAAAAATGTGACACGTTACGAAAAAATGTGAAACGCTAATCAATGATATGAGTTGAGTTGAGTTGAATTGAGTTGAGAGTTGAGAGCTGAAAGTTGAGAGTTGAGAGTTGGGAGTTGAGTTGATGGGGATGTTTAGGGGATGGGGATATTTTTATTCCTGTTATTGTTATATTATTAGGACGGCACAAGTTAGTGAAGTTTTACTTCAGTCGTGTGGTCTAAAGCACACTCGTTTTTTTTCTTACTTTTTCATTAATTTTTTTCCGAAGCCAGTAAACTCGACACTGATGGAGCCCAGCTGTCGTCTATCGTGTAACATCGGCTGTTTCCGTAACCGTTCGTGCATTTAACACGAACGACTATAGTCATCACTCTTCTAAGGTACTACTTGTGATGATCTGTACAGATACCTAAGATTACTCTGATGTAGAGATACAATAATAAGATGTGGGTAAGCATATTTCCGTTTATTGCGAGAGCTGTACAATATTGTTCTTCTAGGAAGCCTGTATGATAAAGAGGACGAATGGACAACAAACAAACTCTTTTATGCATTTCTCACGCTGTCTTACCCATACATGTCTATTTCATATCTTAAGACATACGTTCACTACACTACTTAACTGACATCTGTTGAGAAACCTCAAAACTGCATATAACTATCTATACTAACGACATCAGTTGAAGAATGTTGAAACTACACGTATAATCCTATATACCACAGACCACCAGTGAGAGGCTGACGGCCTCGCTAAAAACAACATTTATAAAATATATACTTACGGAAGAACGAAAACCAGGATAGAGTGCCATTTACTATTATTCTAAAACACTACTTGCTAGATTCACATGACGCCTCAAGTATTTTGTTGATTTATTTTTATCATGTTGTCTTGTCTTTTTGGGGGTCAACTACTCCATCTCACATCCACGTCAGCGTCATTCATTCTCCTGACACTCCTCTTTTCATGCATCCAATACAAACGAACAAAATTATCTAAGCATTAGCTTTGCTTCCTTTCCAATCGTATTTATAACACTTCTTCGGCCTTGTGTTGATGTTGATACATAGGCTAAATACCATTTGAATCTATTCGAAAATTTTCATTGGTATTTCTAGGAGGGTTTTAAACCCAAGAGTCTCCTTTTGTTGCAATGTATTTCTCTTAGCGAACTGTAAAATTTATTTATTTGTTTGCCATATTTATTTGCTGATAACACGGGAAATATTTTCGATTCCGAAGGACGCTTCTGAAATGCCATACTTTTCTTAATCGCATAATAATCCAGCTATCTATATATAGATATAAGAATCAAAATATGCTTGGGGATAATGAGATGTCTATGCGTTGCCAAACCATTCATCCGATTGCGATAAAACTTTGGGGATTTGATGTGCGCATGCCCGCGATGGTTTCTATACATATACAATAATAGTGAGTTCTGGCATCATGAAATTATGCGTTGCTAACCATTCATCCGATTGCCCACGATGGTTTATAAACATATATAGGTACTGGTGAGCTCTGGCATTATAAAATTTGTTAAAAAATTGCAATAGGTGGCAAGCGAGCTGTTTGAAAACTGTATCTACCGGGACTGAATGTATGGAATGCGGAAGGGGGGAGGGGAACTCGGAAGGGGAGTTCACGGGACGGGGGAAGCGGGAGGGGGGAGTGAGGAGAGGGAAGGCAGAGTGGGAACGCGTGAGGGGAAGGGGACGCGGAGCAAGGGGAGGCAGAAGGGAAACGGGACGAATGGGAAAGGACACGCAAGGAGAAACAATTTATTTATTAAATGGCATAGCAACGCGTGTCGGGAACGCGCTAGTAATAGAAAAAACAAGAACGCGCTATGTTTTTGTTCTACCTGTATGACGATAACCTGTCTTTGTATTTATTTAGTTTATGAGTTTGGTCTACCTGGTTACACCGATAACCAATCACGTCACGACTATTTACAGTTTGGCATGATCAAATGCTCAAAACGCGTTAATTGTTTGTTTTTCGATCTCAATGACCATTACCTATTATTCTTACATCATCATCAAATTTCGTCCAAAAATAGTCAAGTTGTCAAATTTCAAACGGGAAGTAGGTAGACATGATTGTTTAACAGACGCAAAATACAATCGAAAATAAAAATGCAAGTTTTTGTGTGGCTGTATCTGATACCCTAGCATGGTGCATGCCCTCCTAACCTAACAATGTTCATCTTCTTTTATGTTTGCCCTACTTGGCTAATCCCCACAAACGCTTACCCGTGGAGTTAGGTTAGGTTAGGAGACGCACAATGCGATCATGCGTATTTTAATACAGTCACAAAAAAATCAACTTTATTTTAGATTGCATATACATATTTTATTTTGCGTAAGTCCAAAAGGGTCCAAAGATGATCAATGTCAATTGTTAGCGTGCATGTCTGTGACAATGCACATTGAAGTGCGATTGACGGAACCATCAATACTTTAGTGGACGTCTGCGGAAACTTAACCTAAAGTTTGCCTTAGGCCCGATAAATCAGCCAATCCGTATCGTTGCTATGTACGACATCCCTCGTTCCAATTTAAGCGGGATAAATCTACCGCTCAAGCATTGATAAACCGTAGAATAGTTCCTATTTTAGACGCCGAGGCGCTAGCAAGAACACGCCAAATCTGATATATTTGCGTAGATAATATTTTACTTTCCACCGAAATATACGTAAGTAAATTGGCCAATTTTACAAGTATGGACTAATGTGTTTATCGAGCGATTAGGAATGACGATGTTATTAATTATTGATAATCAATCAAAAATATTCTGATAAGGGTTTTTAAAAGTTTCAACCTCGGGGCAGTTTTTTTTCAGCGTTTGATTTTATTAATAGTGCAGTGACTCTAGCAAAAAAACAATAATTAAAATTATCTCGCACATAGCACCATGCTTATTGAAATGGGAAACTTTATCAAAAATTATCTTACTTTATCGTAAATAAAACCCGCCTAAAAATAATCTGCCGTCGTTTTTGAAATATCGTGATTTCCTGGTGTAAAGAGATGTTCCGATGAAGATGACAGTAGAGACATAATGTGGTATAGATATAACACATTATGTCGACAGTAGATTTGTTTTTGAAAGAAAAAAGGAACAAATTCCCCTATTAAATTCATAGACATTACACGTAATATTGATGACATCTAGGCTTTCGAACTATACACGGATTATGTTTCAAGCTGTGCTAAGTTCGACATTCCAACTAAGCCGAGCTTATAATCAACTGATTTACCGGGCCTTTATAGCCCAAATGGGAAGTGTGTGTAACGCTAAGCAGTTTCGAAGGCCGTTGTTGAAATGGATACGAGATTTTTGACTTATGCTCCGTAGTTAAAAAAAAAGTAATCCATGACATTTGTACGGATACTCGATACATGCACGATCATTTGTCACATTTAATTTATGACACACTGCTGAAATGCAAGGTTATGTTATGATCACACAACTCAAACAATGCAATAGAGATAGCATTTACATTACACCAACAGTAGAAAATACATATATACTCACAAAGTATCGGCAAACAATTTGAAACATGATAAGGTTAACAACTTTTACGATTAGTGTACCTAAGGGGAAAAAAATTAGACACGAAATATTCTGAAAGAAAAATAACATAATTAGAGACAGCTGAAAGAAAAAATAATAACACTCAAACAAATTTAATATAATTATACCATAATACAATACGTAAACACACGGAAACGAAGAAAAAACCGGCATGCTTGCAAAGTAAACATTGTAACGACCGTATTTACAGACGAAATAATTTGCGAATGCATTATATATAAAAGGTGCTGTATTATATACATCGGATTATATTAAACGAAACAGATTGAAAGTAACTTTGTATACGCACCACAACAAAGATCTGTGCCAAAAGCTGGGTGATGTACGTATAGACGAAATATCACAAGCTGTTTATTGATATTTTGTTTGGGTAAATATTCAGATAAGTTGGACATCGAATATGCACAATCATTTTAGAAACACTTCTTATCAGTTTAATTACAATGAGGAGCATATATTTCAGTTTTTATACAAGAAAAATAAATGGATTTTAAAAACTTAAGCGACAAATTCGTCGTATTCACTTGGCAACCACCATCGTTAATGTTTCTTTACTATTTATTGATTTGACATATTTTATATGAAAATAGACTTTTAGGTTAATTTGTCTTTCTTTTACAATTTAACCAAATATCTTTGAATAAGTTAGTAGGTTTTTAGTTTGGGTTTAATTTTGAAAAAAAGTAGCAGAAAAACCCATTTTTATAAATTAAGTCAAAAAAGGCGGGAATGAAATACGTTAAACTATCCGATTCGATGACAATTCTATAAAGTTGTATTTCATGAAAAAAACCACGAAAAATGTATTAAAAAAATTTGATCATAACCTAACCTAACGTAAACTATTTAACCTAGTTTTTATTTTTATTATTCATCATCATCACATTTAATGACTTTTCAAAGGAGTGATGAAGCGCCACTTTGTTGAGTGTTCCGGTCACCAAATTATTCGTACCCATATATAAGTACCTATAATAAGCTATATAATTTGAACGAAATAACTATTTAAATGCATTACTTTGCTTCTTCGGAGAACTGAAATAGATTCTCCTCATTGCCAACAAACTGATACAAAGTGTTTAACAATTTGTGCGTAATAAGAATGCACAGTGTATAGAGATATTTACCTTTTTGTTTAAAAGTCAAAGTTTTTAAAGACGAAAATAGTCTATATTTGACATAGTCCTGCTTTCAGTGAATATTTTAGCAATCCTACAGCAATTGTATTTTGGCCTGTTGTAGCGCATAATATAATCCGAATGATGGTAAAGTGTTATTAGGTAGAAGAGGACTTACTGGCTTTGGGCGAGGGCGGGATGGCCGGCTTGGGCGGGCCTGCCGCGCATATCCGCCCTATCTTGGAGGGCGGCCGCAGCCCCGAGGGGCGGATAGCGGCGCCGGTCGGGGTGGCGGGCGGCTTCGTGGTCGAGTCGGGAGCGGGGGCGGGGGAGGTCTCACTCATCCTGATAACACTGTGCACTGGGCTTCAGAACATCACCACACGAAACACATTTAGCACACGCGATGTTTACTCTGGATAACAGAGCTATCAAAACAAAGCCAGAAAAAACACCCACGTTTGAAAACGATTGCTAACAGCAAGGCGTAAAGCTGAATCTTGTGGAATCAGTTCCACGCACGAAGCACAGTTTTTACTAGCACTATTTTGTTAGATTCACAGTACACATTCACGATACACCAGCAGATAATTCATTAAAGTCACACCGACACAGCAAAGAGAAGATTGCAAATTTTATTTCATTCTTCGTCTCTGCAAGCAGCGAGCTACGTTCCAACACTGCTCCAATTAAGATGCACGCCGTCTAATCAAACCGGGAAAGTCTCCGCTGAAACAAAACACGAACGCTATAAAATAGATGTGGTTGAAGATACGAGGTATGCAAAAGGGGACCAGTTCACCAATACACAGTACAGAGCCAAACTACCGGAACACGCAGATAATTATGACTACACGAGCCACTGACTGCACACAACACCTCACCAAGAACGATAGAACATTATCATTCGGCGTTTGCTTGTACGATCACCTGATTGATTTGACAGATCTACGTGCGCGATACAAAACGAACACGATCAAAAGAATCGGTCTGAGCCACTAGTGAAAGAATTTTCGGTTTATTTTCAGTGGACAGGACCCAATGGCCGATACTGGACGTTCGCCAATTGTTACGCCAAAAGTTTGTTGCGCTACACGTGACGCTGTTTGTGATGCTCATCTTTGTGAGTTTCCACGATCGCTATAATTATATGTTATGTGTGCGAATTGGGATTGCGACGCAAATAGTCGACGGATTCCAGAATTAAATCACGGTCAATGGGTTGGACTGTTTTAGAATGCATCCAGAAGATAATACGACAAGTCGGTTTGTTTTGCGCTTGCCAGATTCACGTGGAACGCTTTGCTGATTAATTAATAGATAAGATAACAGATGAATGATGAAAGAAACAGAATGAATAGCGTATCAAAAAGATCTAAAGTGTGTGCTTTTACTTTGTTTTTGGCAACTGTACAACATTTACAAGATGGGTAGGTATTAGCGGTACAAAACATTATGATCTCGAAGAGCAAGAAAAAATCAACACCACTTCCGAGATAAAATTTTAGAATTCCGCTTCAAGCGTTATTATGCACACAAATTATTGAAATAACATTTCGTTTCAACCGTTTCAACTTAATTATTACAAGAAACAACTATTTACGTCGGGGGAGATGGTAAAGACTTAACGTATAAAACTTAACGTTTTGTGAGTGGTGATAGTTTCGACGCCATTTTTTTGTTGTATGATTTGACGTTTGCCGAAAGGTTCTATTTCAATCTAAATACGCATAAATTATTTAAATAAACCAACCTAAGAAACTTATAATAAAAATCTATTTTGTGCGTGTTTTTATCTCCCCCTGATAAATAGTTATTTCTTGTAGTAATTATACTAATTATAATTAAGTTGAGACAAATAATTTGTGGGTATAAAGCGTAATGCGGGATTCTAGAATTTTACAAAGTAGGTATATGAACTGAGTGAAAAACAATATACGAAATTTTGGCTTAAATGCAGTGCCGGATTAGCCAATAAGCAAATTAAGCGATTGCTTATGGCATTACGTATTGGGGGCACCAGAAATAGCACCAAAAAAAATTATTTGCTAGCACATGAAAGATAAAAAATGGATAGGGGGACCCACAGGCGTGGATTGCTTATGGCATCAAGTAGTCTTAATCCGGAACTGCCTGTGATAGACTGGAAGGCCCATGTTTTGTACATAGTAAGTCAAAACCTAGCAAGTAATATTTGTATAGTGCCCTTGAGGTGATTTTTTACAAAAGACGGTTATAATTATCCAATTATTATTATTATTATGTCAAAACGGCCCTCTAGCACGTTCGATCAATGAGGATTAATAGGATAACTTTCTGTAACTACTCATCGTTCCCCAGGATAACTGCAGATCGCTAACGTACAAACAACCATGCTAGGGTGCCTGGACGCCAAAATTGGCATGAAAAAGAAGAAAGCTATAGGTTTTACCACCAATTTGGCCGGTGAAACAACAGACCCTCAATCGAACTCATAATTAGACACGCAAAATCAAAATTTCATAACTGTTCATTGATTTTGCTTTCAACAAAAATCAATAAGTCTAAATTTAAAGCCAATTAGACACGGAATGGGCTCGTTGAGTTAGCTATTTATTTCTAGACTTGGTTTAATTATTTCATTGTATATTTTATTCAACGTTTCCCGGTTCGTCACTATCTCTCATTATCACATTGTGATTATGGAAAACGGTAGGACTTTATCTCTTCGCGCTTTTATCTACCAGATATTTACTAAAGATAGTGATTGTGCAATACGTAGATACTTGGGGGAAGCCCGGGTAAAACGGGTCATCCCGGCAAAGCGTAAATGCATATGTATGCATACACGTATGCAGGGTGTTAAGGTTGTACTTGACTTACTCTAACCATGGATTCCTGACATTATTTGGAGTAAAAACGTAAATGAAATTTTGGTCTCCGGTGACTTTTTTTAGTGATGTTTTTTTTTTTCTTCAAAATCAAACAATTATTTTTCTACCACATGTCGTCATTGGTCACTCCGCCAAGTATCCAACCCACCCCTTACCCCGCCTCCAACTTTCCAATACGTACCATTTTTTTATGTTTTGGTAGAAAAAAAACATCATAAATGCCACCGGAGACCAACATTTTATTTACATTTTTTACTCCAAATAATGTCAGGAATTACTGGTTAAGTACGTCCCTTAACACCCTGTACATATGTATATAAATACATATTTTTTACATTAGCTCCACACAAGAGGCCCCGAGGAAATCAATTCCCATCAAGGCCTATATCATCTTTAGGGAAGCTGTGTGGAGGGTCTTTTTAGGAAAGGAAGGAGAGGAAGTACGAGGAAGGAAGAAGGTATGAGGGGTGAGTAGGAATCTGGAGGTCATTGCGTCCAGAAGTAACGGATATATGAATCTATCCCAAATATATTTGGGACTCATGTACGATATCAAATTAAATTTATTACTCCATTTGCCCGGATTTCCCCCACTTGTCACACCAACAATACAAACTGTATACAGATCAAAGGTTGTTTTGAAAAAAAAATATAGAATAAGAAACTGATAATAGTTCTATAGGGTGACCAGTGAACATTGTAATTTACATGAGAATCAACAAATTTAAATTAAACATGTAGGTGCCTATTAATTTAAAATCAGATTGGAACGGTTGAAAATTCAAGATGGCGTTATTAAAATATGCACAAATAGGCAAAATCCGTTCAATTTAGTATCGTGAGTTCACTTTCGTAAAATGAAATATTGTGGCGTGCCTCACGGCAAGAATTCAATCTATAAATCGTTACAAAAAACATATCCTGGCAATTCGTATGTAATTAATATTCAAAGGCATTTAAAGAGTACCTCGGTATTCGTGCTTATGTAAATCTGCAGCCTTCGCTAGCGGGTTTCATATTCCGATGAAGTTTGGCGAATGTTTGTACCGTATGATGACAGATTAATAGACTTAAATAAATTCCCACTCAGCGATTTTTGGCATATTATGGCAAGTTTGCAAAACATCTTGAGCGATCACTTGCCACAATATGCCAACATTTATGGAACCTAAAAATATGGGATAAACGGTTAAATCTAGGTGGATTCATTGAGCGCTTTTATTATTACCGTGACGATCCACGATCACGGTACCGTGAAGGCACAAAAAAGGTAATAAACATACGTTCCTCATCACAATAATGCTGCAGTTATTTCAAAATATGAGATACACAACGTACGCAAGTTTCTTTCCTCCTAAGGAAAAAAATATCATTTTGCTGCATCTCGCTCACAAACCGCACCGTGACGCCTCCGTAGACCTCTACAATACTACTAGCCCTGACGATAATTTTGAAAGTACATATGCGTCAGCTAGGAATACTGTACTTGTTCTTTTTTTTTTTTTTTACAGTTAATACCGCACAAGAATCTCAACTGCTCCCGTCTGGAGCCAGTGAGACTATGGCATCCCCAATTGGGGTATGTTGTGAGGCTGAAAGGTAGTGGGGAGGGGAGGGAGGTGGGGAAGAGGAAGGTTGGGAAGTACCTGGCTATTCAGATCTGGTCACCAAACACGGCTAAAGCCATTTTCAAGCAACGTTTCAATTCTGAATGGTGGTCTTACACCAGGGCGATACTGATAGTATCTTCCACTCTGGAACGTGCCGCAAATATACTATATATTATTTTAAATGAATTAATTGTGAAATAACACAAATTAATCAAATAAAATTTATTTGCGCACGCCGGGTTCGAACCCGCGACCTCCGGATTGTGAGTCAAGAGTCTTAGCCACTGGACTACGGAGGTCGTACCTACCTACTGTTCTACCTGTATTCTAATGGTAGATGCTCCTAGGAACTAGCGTCAGTAATCCCTTCGGCACCGATGCATAGTCGAGAAACACGCCAAATGAGCCCCTAACATTTGTGCACGGTTGACATTTGTCACATGGGAACGGGTCCTTTCTACGACTCGTTCTCGACGTCAACAGCTCAGCTGGGAACGATGGTCCGGCTTTCATGTTTCATTCCTTCTCACTCTTTAAGACCCATATTCACTCCTGTAAACCTGACCTCTTATAAAAATATATCTACATGTATGTAAAAGCTTTTAGGGCGTGAATAAATACATACATTTCAAACCAAATCTTTTACAACGTCGAGGAAAAGTCCTAAATCTGATTTTACCAAAGAACTGTTAAGTATACTTTTTGTTAACAGACGACCACCGAGCTCGAAATCACTGAATACTAGCTGAAGTCCCCCCTCGATGCCCGGGCTTTAAGCATAATTTATCGAAATTTAATTAACTCTTGTCTCGAAGATCAAATGAGCAAAATTTCATCAGCCTCTAAATAAAAGTGTAGATTTGTATAAAAATCAATTCCGCCCGCCCATCACAGACACTCTCCTTTATAATATAGAAGATAGATACGATAGATTGTCCCCTTCACCAGTTTCCCAGAGTGATTATTGGTGCTGTACCAAGTGATTCAAGAAGCTGTTTGACTGGCTCAATAACTCCATCAACTCTGTTCCACCATGCGAAGTATCAAGAAGTCATCAAGTGAAAGCTGAGGACAGTTTGCTATTCTAATAATAATAGTGCATTATTAACAATGAATGCAAGCAGCAGGATGTCGTGCCATGTCCGACAGCGTATATCCCGCAAGAGACTGTTAATTCCACGCTGCTTGGAGACTTCCGGAATGGGATATCCAATCATAAGTCACACCGCGCAGCGAGCCAATACCGCTTCCTTGTCTTGTAATGCCTTTGGCAGCACCAAAAATAGTGCTATATAGTTCGATACTCTAATATGAATAGATCAATTCATTAGAACGAATAACACTTTCACAATAATCGATTCATACATTTCAACTTGAACGAATACACATAACAAGTTCACAATGAATTGTTTAATTTAGATTTTCAGAAGATAAACATCATCCCCTCCTAGTCGATCGGGCGCTTTCCCTACTTTCAGTTCGGTTAACATGGTTTCAAAAAATAAAAATAACAACTCTATTCACGAACGAATCGATGATCGATTCAAGAGGAATCCAATAACCATCGTTAAAAGTTTGTTTGTACTCGAATAACAACAGTATCTACTAAATAAATATCATCTGAAAGACCACCGAAAATACTTTAGCAAGGGAAAAATGTACACAAAGAATTTTAATCCGCCTGTTTTTTACGTATTACATAAGCAGTGGATAGGCTTGGCTTTCGACATTATTGAAAGTTTTAATAGAATAACGTATAAGTTAGCGAAGAAGGAATTCCACTTTTAGTTTTGAAATAAAGACATTTTCTGCACTTTTCGCATCTTTATCTATATATTATTTATGTATTACTTATGTATATTCATTATTTTAACTTTCTACGCCTAGAATAAAGATCAGGGTTTTTAGTCGATTATTTTATCCATTTCAATGCTTCCTGCTCTTATTGGAAAAGCATTGTTGGGTTCCATAAACATCAAAAATCAAAAGCATCGGATTCATTTCGTCATGCTCTGGTTACCAGAGACTTCGGATCTAATCTTTTTGGCGTTAAGTCGTTGAACCTCTATAGTTCTTTTGTTCCAAGGTGTATTACAGAATTCTTCCACTGGAACGCAATGAGCTTCTTCTTATTTATTTATCGGCCTTCTGGCTTTTAACTTTGAACAAAGGACCAACTGAGGCCAGTTTTGATTCTCGGAGGGTCTTACCTACCTACAAGAAGCAAGCACTCTTCAAGTCGTCCGCTGATCTCATTTACAGGCGACCTGTTTTTCGTTCCCTGTCAAGGAAAATGTCGAGTTCCACCTGTTAATTAATTAGCTGGCACATTCCCAGAATATTACCATTTATGTGTATAGTTTGTGAGAGCAGGTCGGTTAGCTAATTTACATTGAATTATCTATTTTTGTTAGAAATTTTATAATTACTTAATTGTTTTTTTTTTTATATACTCCATGTTTCAGGGTTGCACCGTGATGGTGACAGGGGCCGGTAAATCATTCCACAGCCGAGCTGTTGAACACAAGAACGAGTCGAAGAAGCGACCAGTTCTCATGTGACAAATGTCAACCGTGTAAAAATGTTGGGCACGCGTTTAGCGTGTTTCCCGACTATGCACCGGTGCCGAAGGGATCAATGACGCTAGTTCCTCGGAGAATCGACGCCTGTGCTCTAAAGATTGCAATCCAAAAGTGAAATACTACACGTCATTACGATATGAGTATGAAAAGTTAACCAACTATCAAACACAATACCAAAATCTTTCATAGTGGAGAAATGTTTTAAATTTCGAGCTCCCATAATATATCTACCGGTAAAACCAAGTATGACACGCCCCAGTGAAAGAAAAAATGAAACATTTAGAGATATCGAATTCAATCTGATTCCGTTTAGTCCAGTCAACAATTCTATTAATGTCCGATTGGAATCGAATACAGTCCTCTAAAGTTATTCAACTAACTTACCATCACCATTGGTAAGTTAGTTCTGCAACTAGGAAGAATCAAAAGCCTGTGTATAGCGGCCTCGCGTGAAATTTCCGGGACAGAGAATCCCACTTTAGCCAGAATATTTGGTATTAAAAATAAATCATTTGGAACTAAGGCTGCAGATACCCAGCATTCTCGAAATAATGGTTAGATGAATCAATAGAGTGAAGATGCGTCAAAAAGCGCATGTCACTGAACTAGGTCCAGTAGACTAGGGTTGCCATCTCCAAACTTTGAAATCCAGGATTTGAAGGTAGAAAAACCAGGACATTTCGGTACCTTCACACGCGCGGCGCGAGCCCAGTGACAAAACGATTGGAGAGAGTAGTGGCGCGCGAATTTTAAAACATAGGTCCTTAACAGGACTCTTTAAAAACTCAGGACGGTGCTTAAAAACTATCCAGGACAGCCCAGGACACCCCAAAAAACAGGACATGTCCTGGGAAAACAGGACGGTTGGCAACCCTACAGTAGACATACTTTAGCGACCCGTTCATATAGGTACACATTTTTTTTAAAGAAAGACAAACATTCCCGGGTTACGAATAACCCAACAATGTTTGAAAATCTCCTACTACCACCATAGAAAGCCGAAAATGTTGCTTGTGTTGTGAGTTGTGATGGAGGACTTAGCCAGCCGAGGAATCGAACACGGGAATATTCTTTGAATGGCAATCCGTTCGATTAGTATGAATATAACGCTTCTTGTAAATTTATAATGTCATGGGATAGATGTCGTAATTTCTCAAGTTTACTACCATTCAATAGGTAATTTTTTTTATGTGAAAGGCAATCATCCTTAGGCAAATATGGTTAAATAAATACAGCTTCACAAATCCTACCTATATCTATAATTATTATAATATTCCGTGATGTTTCACGACAGGTATGCGCTAATATTAAACATGATTAGGTACCTACACGAGACATGAGTAATGATAATAATAGGCCATTTGCATGGATTTCATAACAACTCGGAAAAAATCCCGTGGATATATTTTTTTACTAAGATTACGAAAATGTTAGTAAAAATTTTAAGAAATGTATAGTTTTTCTTATTTTTAAATAAATAAATCCATTATTTGAGCTCGAGACGTCACTACATGAAAATGTCCCGTCTCCGATTATGTTCCTTTAATTTTGTAAAATTCCACACTGATTAATTTTTTTTTTATATGGCAACACTTTGATTTCCGGCGAATTTATAAATTTGCGTTTAACGTTCACTAGATTTATTGTTTGTTCTACGCGAACTTTTCCATTGGTTTGATTTTTTTAATAAAGATGGCGGTGTTTTTACAGATGTTACGAAGAGAACCCCATACAATTTATTGCTATTCGTGTGGAAAACGTTATTTTTTTAAAAATGATTTTCGGCTATGTAATTATCGTTTTTCCGCACACATAAAATTATGTCCCGTATTTCCGGTTTATAAAAAATGGTCTGATTTTTCGGATTGAAATTTTCAAAAAATCGCCAGGGTTTCAAAAATACGATTAAAAAAAAAAAAGGGAATGTCTTAGAATATTTGCCAACCGGAAAAAAAATGTGATGCAAGTGGCCTATTATTAATCTGAGCTTGCATTTTTAATCAGAAAAATCCCGTGATACGATCATTTAATTATCTATAAAATAACCTAAATGTGACGTGTTTACACATCCAAATCACTACCGTTAGGTATTTTCAATACTGATTGATTAATTAGGTTGGCTATTTTAAAATTGTATTATCAATTGTTTGAAAAGAGAAATTTTATCGAACCGTTGATTATCTTTGCGATGTGATATAAATTATGCTGTGTGCCGAATGTGGCCGCATATGCTTGAAATATTGTCACCCGGATGACAATCGGCACTCAAATGATTAAAGGAAACCGGGCGGGACTTAGTCCATATAAACGTATTCCCCATAGACATATGAATATTGATAGACCAGAACATAAAGGTGAGGGGTAGAAGCCAACTACAGCGGGACGAAGGGCAGGAAGATGGCTTTGGTGATACGTGATTCGCCAAAACTCAATCCGACAGTATATAGGCATCTCGCACTATAAAACTCTGCTTTTGGGAGCGAGAATTGCTCGCCGCGCAATGAACAAATTTGAAGTTCAAATACGTCAAAGTAAGGCGGGGTCCATTGCGACGGCAAACGCCAGAATTTTGCTTGACAGACCTATACAACAATCAAGGTCACAATTTTTGCCTACACTCAAGGCCGCAGTGTTTGTGCTTCCCGTGTTCGGCGGAAAACAAAACTTAAACATCTCATCCCGGATGAAGCGGGAAGGCAGGCGGGGTCGAGCGGGGGGGGAGAATTCATTTTTTGACAGAAGTCGCGCGGTGCGGTCCGTGTATGTAGAAAAATCGGAACGGATTTTTGTGGTTATGTGCTATGTATGAGCGAACATAATCACGAGTTTAAAATATTATTATACCTAAATATAATATAATAATAGAAATATTTGATAATATAATATCAAATATTTATAATTATTCTGTTGTTGACGTAAATATTTACGTACTTTAGAGTAGAAATAGATTTTAGATAGATAATAGAATTTAGATTCTATAGTTCTAAATTAGGTCGTGCAATAAAATGACGTTATTATATAATGTCATTGGTGCAATAATCGATATTAGTCGGAAATCTTTCCTGATAAACCCTGATCTGTGTTTTCTTCCTGATGCAGGTAGCATCTTTTCTACATCGAACGCATTTTAACATTTATGCAAACGATAAACGTCAAATTTTTTGGTGCGCGGACCTAATAATTATGATTTTAAGTTGTAAATAAACACACTGTCGTAATGGATGATTATTTCTTTCGTGAACTCACTTGTAAATAAAGTCTATTAATTTATTAATCGGTTTCAGAGACACGGGAGAAATTGACCATTGTAAATCGATATTCTATTTTTGATGCTACGTAATTATTTACGTAGCAACAAAACGTATTCACTCTAAATTCTTAATAAATAGTAACTTTAGGTCGTGCGTATTAGTCGGAAATCTTTCCTGATAAATAAATATCTATTAAAATATCTGTGTTTTCTCCCTGATGCATCTCTTTTGTCATCAGAACGCATTTTAATATTGATATAAACGTCAAACGTCAAGTGTGCATGCCGTGGACACGTCCGTACCTCAGATCACTTGTCAAATCGTGTGGACCGCGCGAACTTCACCCCAAACGATGTTGGTGTAAAGTTATGGCCTTGAGTGTTGGCAAAAATTATGACCTTGATTGTTGTGTTGGACTGTCAAAACTCTGGCGTTTGCCCGCGCAATGGACAAAGCTTAAGGTCGCCTATAAGGTTGAGTCCAATATTTTGCTTCTGTATTAAAGGGATATTATACCCGTGGAGAAATCCGTAAGCTGTCAAAATTAGTTATTTTTCACATCGCTAGATGGCGGTAGGAGTGTCTTCCCGAATTTTAAAAGATCAACATTATACTTGCGTTATAAACAGAAGAGCACAGTATTTTTAAATGTCAAAGTAAAAAACAAACTAATAACAAAGTGTGGTTTATTTATGGAACTTATTATGTTAGTAGAATATTTAGTATGATCCTTTTTATAAATGTTTCATCATTTGCTTGTTCATGGTCCTTTCCCATATGCTTCCATTATAAACACATATTGCGTTATGAACAGACAAGCACAGTATTTTAAAAATATATCGAAGTAAAAAAAACAAACTAATAGCAAAGTGTGGTTTGTTTATGGAACTTATTATGTTGGTAGAATACTTAGCATGATCCTTTTTTATAAATGTTTCATCATTTGCTTGTTCATGGTCCTTTCCCACAGGCTTCCATTATAAACGGCGATTGGAATCTCGTGGTTCACATTTGGAGTCGATTTTTTTTTTCTTTACTTCTAAATATTCAGTAGTTTATTGTTTTTTAAACAATATTAAATTTTCTAGAATTCATCATTATTATTACTATCCCCAAATTATTTGGAAACGTATATTGCATAGAATATATACATTAATAACATCATTAATAATATTGACTACCAGAAATAAAAGAAAGATTCTTTTTTATTTATATATTTATTAAATTTTTCTGTGTTATTTAGTAAACTAAACAATAATCTTTTTTAACATGGCAGTAGTTGTCGTGCAAGGCTGCAGAAAACCATGACAAAACTGCAGCGACACTCACTCTATTTTAATAAAAAGAAATATAATAAAAATCATTTATTCCAGAACTAGAGAGTTCCCGGCAGAGCTCGCTATTATATACATATAGAAACCATCGCGGGCATGCACACATAAAATCACCAAAGTGTCATCGCAATCGGATGAACGGTTAGCAACGCATATTTTCATGATGCCAGAACTCACTATATATATAGAAATCATCGCGGGCATGCACACAACAACTTACCAAAGTTTCCTCGAAATCGGATGAACGGTTCATTAACGCATTTTCATGACGCCAGAGCTCGCTATTATATATAGAAACCATCGCGGGCATGCACATATAAAATACCCAAAGTGTCATTGCAATCAGATGAACGGTTAGCAACGCATAATTTCATGATGCCAGAAATCACTACATATACATATAGAAAACATCGCGGGCATGCACACAACAACTCACCAAAGTTTCCTCGCAATCGGATGAACGGTTTAGTAAAGCATTTTCATGATGCCAGAGCTCGCTATTATAAATAGAAACCATCGCGGGCATGCACACATAAATTCCGCAAAGCATCATCGCAATCGGATGAACAGTTAGCAACGCATAATTTCATGATGCCAGAACAATCGGATGTAGTGCAATGCAATACATTCCGTATTACGAAATAGTACAAAAATGGACAAAATAACAATGCATTCATATATTAGTTTCAATATCCCGTAATAGATTTTTCTTGCATTTCTTAATTTTTTCTGTTCGAATTAGTGTCGCTGCTTTTCGTTTTTTCTCCAAGGCGGTTATAATATATTGTGGGTCACGAATGGGCATAGATCTTTTAAATCTTGGATCTATAATTTCTGGAAATAAACAATCCATAAAGAAAGTACTTAATCTGCTTTCCATTTTTTCTCCCCAAAATTTGTCGTCCCTTTTTATTAATTCTATTTTTAATGGAATTGCTTCACCAAACCAGACGGCAAAAATACATACAGTCTTATTGGAAATGTGAAGTTGACCCTGTACTTGATAATACCAGTTGTGATTTGTATTTGTAAAAATTTTTTTTTGTTTTTTATCTTGCTTCCAGAACGTTATTTTTTTTTTTGCTATTGCTTCTTCAAATAGCATCCCACTAGCAGAAATCGGACATTTAATTTCTAATATTGTACTGTCATTTACCAAACCATCTGGGGTGGCTCCTAAGAATGGGAAAATGTCATCAATAAATAATCCACAGTCATCGACGACAATATTTTCTTGAATGCAAAGTTGCCTTTTTGCAACTTGCTCATGGTCCCTACCGTATTGAATAGATTTTATATTATCTAGAGAGCGGCCGTATAATATTGTTTTTACTAAATTAGCACAACTTATGGATTGACTTCGTTTACAGATATTACCAAATAAAGAAGCTGTTAACATGTTTCTTCTGCGTTCCAGCCACTCTCCGCTATCTGACTGTAAGACAGTTCGTCTTTCGACTGCCTTCTTTTCACTTTGTGAAATGTCGAGTAGCTTTAAGAATTCTGCCTTAGCACATTCATATGCATCTTGTTCCATATCCGTTTTTTCACACAATTCGCCATAATGGTTATCAGGTGCTCTTGATTTTGTAAGTAAATTTTTCCCTTGTTTTTTTCTTAAAGATCTTTTATCGTTCGTTTTAGAAGCCATTCTTCTTTTTGTTCTTTTCAATTCTAACCGTTTTAAAAAATTACTAGGACTCCTGTTGAAAATCTGCTTATGTAAAGAATAATAAGGTCGCTTGGAATTGAAAGAAACTACTGCAGCTGCACAACGACCCATATAGGATTGTTTAAAAGAATAATTAATTCTTTTTCCGCCAATAAATTTTGCAATAACTCCATTAAAACTCTCAACAATATTACTGTCTAAACAATATACTAGACTTCGGGCATTACTGACAAGTCGAGAATTAGCATCCATAATTTTTGAAAATATAATATTGCTTTGTAACTGTGGAACGTGATTGTAGTCTAATATTTTATTCGGATCAAGTTTAAATTTGCAGAAGTATGGTAAACAATCTTTATGTTCACCGAAAACATGTTTGGGTCCATTTAATAAATCTTTCCTTAAATCGATAATTTTTTGGTCCAAAGTACTATTTGATTGCATCCTGTAATTTGCAGCTCCGACTACCGCCTTCCTAAGACGAAGTTTGTTGGTTGAAATAATTTTTCTAAACTCCAAAGGAAAGCCGGTATCTTTTGTAATTTTTTCAATTTGATTGCTGTAGTTTCGAATTAAGTGGTTAGAGCATTCAATTTTCTGTACTGTAATATTAGGATACGGGTGACTGTTTCTAATTCTGGAATAAGTACTGGAGTCTCCATCGGCAATGAGGGTTGAATATATAAGACCGTACATACTCATCGATTGTTGGAAGCCGTCTAAAATTGCTTCAGCTTCCATTCCGCTTGAAGAACCAACATAATTTTTAAAGCACATGTGCTCGGGTATAGGAATTTTCAAATTTATAGCTCTTGCGCAGGTTGTACAATACTTGTTTTTAACTGCCATGTAAATAATTTTTTTTGTGCGGTAACCGATAATCGTAGCAGCTCCTGAGAGGGCAGAATAGTTGGTTTTATAAGATCGCTTGGACCAACACGCATCAGCTACTACAGTGATCATCGGCGTCCCGTTTTCGTCAACATCGCCGCTTTGAATAGCCAGTTTTTTTTCTTCGTCAGCTGCCGCAGCCATACTGGTAAATTTGGTTTTCTCCCACCATTCACAAACCTTCTTATGGCATTTTCCATATCCAGCAATAGATAAGGACGGAACTTCAAGGGTAGCACATAGCTCTTCCATGCCCGAATAACCCGATCCTATGCTCATTAATCCCGATACAAAAGATTCGTTGATGCCAATGCCTTCTTGTAGGCTTTCGGACGTTTTTAGTTTAAAAGTTTTACCACATAGCACGCATTTTAAATTAAAAGTAGAGTTCAAACCATTTCTATTTTCGGAGTTAATTCGCAAATGCTTTAAATTGCAGTTAAAAAGGGAATCATGTTGACTTATACATTGGAGTTGTTTAAAAAAATAATCAAATTGTACTACTCTCCGCCCTTCTACGCAAATATCATCGCTTTCTTCTATCGCCTCTTCAATAATAAGCTCCTGCTCCGATTCTTCACAGCTCCATCCTTGGTCTTCGGTCACAGGTAATTTGGCCAAAGAATTGCTGTTTTTTTGCTCCTAAACAATGTAGAAATAAAAAACTGATTACCATGTTATTCAATCTGATTTTGAGATTATTAGTATAAATTTTAGTAAAATACGAACCTACTATCACGATGTTGGGAACACGTGTCATCAAAATCATAAAAAGGCAAAAAAAATCTCGCCCTTCGACAATATATTTTATAAGGGCTGACGCAGGTGCATGAAAAAAGTGTTCCGATATGTTATTGTTATGAATATACGTAAATAGGTTATGATAAATCGTCTTTTCAAACTTTGACACCTCATATCACAGAACAAGTTAAGTGAAGTTAGAACCCTATCCAAATGAGGTGACAAATAGTAAATGCGAGATATTTGAAGTGCAATAAGTATAAAAGTACCTTTTCGACAGTAGTGGCTGATGTACCAATAAGAATATCCTCGTGCTCTAAATCTTCCAAGTTTGGTCCTCTGTGTGCAATATTTACGGTAGGCTCATTTGGTTCTATCGTATGTTGCTGTATTTTTTCCTAAATAAAAAAGCAAAAAAAAAACATTAAGGAATAAAGATGAAAAATCCCCCCCCCCCTCCCGGGACTCCGACGCACTCAAATTCATTCGTTACTTGAAGCATACCTTGTTTGGAGTATTTTTTCCGGCTGCCATAGATAAATCATGTTTTGATCTACGAAGAGAAAAATAATATTATTATTTGGAACTTTACAACACAACACATATATTCTTCCATCTGGAAAATCATTACTTCTGGTGTGCCTCAGGGGTCCATTTTGGGTCCTTTGCTTTTCTCTATCTATATAAATGATATTACGACATGTTTTCACAACGCTCAAATTTTACTATTTGCCGACGATATGAAGATATACCTTCCTATAAGCTCCCATGACTGTTCTGTGCGTTTGCAAGAAGATCTTGACCGACTGACGGATTACCGTCTCAGAAATAAGCTTTTTATCAATATTTCCAAATGTTGCAAAGTCACATTCACACGTAACCATATAAAAATACTGCATGAATACACCATTTCTGGATCGCTGTTAACAAATAAAGATTATATACGTGACCTCGGGGTTATTTTGGACTCTAAACTTACCTTTGATAAACACGTTGATAATATTGTCACCAAAGCAACAAAGAGTCTAGGCTTTGTACTGAGAACATGCAAATTTTTCAAAAACACTAAGACTTATCTGATTCTGTACAATTCACATGTTCGTCCTCACCTGGAATACTGTTCACAGGTTTAGAACCCGCGCTATATTGTTTATTTTAACAGGTTAGAAAGAGTTCAGAAGCGATTTCTCAAATTCCTCAATTTTAAATCATTCAACATATACAATTCTTACGACGAAATCGAGAAACATTTTCGAATCTCGAAACTGCTCAATAGGAGGCTTGTCGCTGATCAGATGCTCCTGTACAAAATTATTAACTCAAAAGTTGACTGCCCGGAGCTGCTAAATAAAATAAATTTCCACACGCCGACTCGATATAGCAGACAAAATACCCTTTTCTACATTGATAGATGCAACACTAATTCCAACCAAAATGAATTTTAAATTGCTGCTTAGTTCTGTTTTTATTTTTTCTGTTTTTCTTAAATTTTCTAGTTTACATTCAGATACTTTTATGTTTCTAAATACCTATCTGTGAACATTAATAATTGGTCTGTTTTTTTGCCATCCTCTTATGTATATTTTATTACTAAGACTGTTTATGTTCCTTAAATAAATAAATATAGAATATCTTTGATTTGACAATGTGTGAATGATTACGTGTACGCAGAAAGGCGATATTTTTGTTAATTTCCTTTCAAAGTTTTTTTTGTCCGTTTCTCCAACACCATTTACACATTATTGACTTCATTTGAAATTTTAGATAAAAATATATAAACGGCAATAAACTTTTTATACATGATCCTTATACTAATCCTATCCTCAGAGCACGTGTTCCACTCCTAACAAACAGTGCCCCCTGGTGTACCGGTCTCACCGGGACAGGAGTGCTTCTGGCTGGGGTGGTACAATCGTATCGTATCGTATCGTATGATCCTTATACTGATAATAATGTAACTAATTTCTAATATGTAAAAAAAGTAAAACAAAAAAAAACTAAGTAAAAAAACATCCCATTAATTAAGAAATGTATTGCCATGGCCAATCAGAACTCAAGAAATTAAAACCAAAATTCTGTATTTTTACATAATTCTACCCCATAACTCCCCTTTAGCAATGTAGGGTAATTATTGTATTAATTACCAAACACTGTGTACATAAAAACCGTTCACTCTCAGATTAGCGTTGATTTGTACAAACACAGTTATAATATATGTGGCTTGACGTATTTCTGCCTATTGCTCGCCATATATTCCAATAAGGAATGTACGGCGAGCGATATGCCGAAATACCCCACGCCACGTATATTGTAGCTATGTGTGTGTACACAGCTTAAAGACAATGAATTCTCACACATACTTGCAAAACGTGCACCTGCCACATGAAGTTTGCGCTAACGGTTTCGGAATTGGAATGCATACGCAAGTTAAATGTTATATTTTAAGTGTCTGGAACAAAATGGCAGTTGAAAAAAGGCAGTTTGTCAAATTTACACCAAAAAAGAGAATTTTCGAGTACTTACTGTTTTTGTAGCTTCCTGAGATTATTGCAGTGCTTCAAGTGATTGGGTATTCTATTTTTAGAGCCATTAACAATGCGTTTTGATGGCATTTTTTAAATATATACGCTAACAAACAAGGAGCGTATAGTTTCGTTACTTGCCGACGGGAGATTCTAGCCCGGAATGAATGACGAGCTGTGAAATGTGTTAGAATTTGGTAAAAAAGGAAGTATTTATTTAATTGTTAAATCCACAGATATCATAACGAGAATAAGAGGCCGTACTTTTATAGATGTATGTATTATGTATATATTTTAAATTAAAAATATTGTATAAAATCATTATTAAGGCGATAAACATAGACTGAAGTTTTAAAAGCGGGTTGTATGGTGTATCAATGTTTTTATTTTTCATGGTCGAATGCCTACATCAATTACAAAAAAAAATAAGCAGATTGAAAAATAAAAGTCCATTATTTGGTAACAAAAAATATCAAGTCTGAGAATGACACACGAAAGGTAGTATTAAGCCGTTTTAGAGAGCCGTTTTTCAGCAAATTACAATTCTGCCCCTATAATATGCTCTTAAGTTAATACACTTTTACAAATGTTTCATAATTTACTTACCCCAGTAAACAGTGACGGGCACACGCCATGTATCTCGGAGTGATAGTGTATGTATGGGTGGTTTGGTATATTTATGTGTATGTTCAAAAACGATCATATTATGAGATCTGAATTAGCGTAAAATAGTGTAAAATAATGCTTGCTTATGGAATGTAATACTACAATTGGGTTTATTCTCTTTTTCTCTTCTATGTTTACATGTTTTTTACACGCTTGTGCTAACAAGCCACCATTTTTACCGTGTTATTTACGATGAGAGCTCGACACTGGTCCGGACACGAATGATGACGTCACATTTTTTAGATTGACGCGTGGCTCTCGCAAGCCCAGCCGGTTCCGAAAAATGGTTCCAATGGGAGGGGGAAATAATACGCCTTTTATCGCTTAGGGCAAGTCCATGTATTTTGTACGTCCGTGGTATTCCCCAATTTCCTCTCTGGATTTTGATACTACTGAAAATATTTTTAATACGATATACATATCGACCACTAGCGTGCCGGTACGTTTTGCTTTTTTGATAATTTGCTTCTTATAGGAGTTGGACCCTCCAAAAATCGATAAAATTGCCTGGTTCCAGCGCCATCAACAAACGTTCAGCAAACAAACTAGGTATACGATGTATATAAAAAAAGCAAAATGTACAGACAGACAATTTTCTTATTATGCAGTTAATAAAAAAATCTTAAAAATCGGTCCAGTTTTAGAGGAGAAAAATGGAAATGCAAACCCTCGATTTCGATGATTTTATTTTATTTAGGTGTTATCAGCCAGAGATGCAGTTGTCCCTTTCGCTTAGTATTCGGGGGAGTAAGAGCGAGAGTGACAGCAACTGTTTGGTGAAATACCTATTGTTCTAATTTCTCGGCGACCGCGTTTCATCTATCCTATCACCTATCATAAATTTATTATATTTCAGGGGAGAAATGGTTGTGCTTACTTCGTTGACATGGACACGCCTACAACACACTTCTGCAGGTTAAACAGCAGTGGAAACATGTTATTATAATAAATAGTAGGTACCTGAAAATATATAGGTAGTTAGGTAGGTACTCAAAAGGAATTTCTCAAAAATCAAGCGAAGTTTACGACTTGCCAAGATGAAAACTGAAAGATTTTGTTTCCACTTTTAAAATCTTATATATGTATATAAAAATCAATATTTGTTTGTTTGTTCGTATTTTATGAGCTGCCATACCGTTCGTCCGATTGCGATGAAACTTTGGTGATTTGCTATGCGCACGCCCGCAAAGGTTAAAGGCTATGTATAATGGTAAGCTCTGGCGTTATGAAATTTGTATACTTAAATAAAATGTGTTTATTTCATATATTTTAGCGGCAGGGAGGAAAGGCAAAAGGGCTGGTGGGGGGACAGGGGTGGTTCGCGGAAGGGGCGACGAGGAAGGGGGAAGGCGTGAAAGGTGAACGCGGAAGGGGAAGGGGATTCGGGAGGTGAACGGGGACGCACGGCAAAGGACATGCAGGGAGAATCAATTTATTTCTTTGAATGCCATTGCAACGCATGCCGGGTACCAGCTAGTATAGAATAAAATTAATTGTATCGAAAAATACAAGGTAGGTAGGTATCTAAGTACCTCTTCGTTTGACTGCATTGAAAAGATTTGATAATTTTTTAACGCTGTTTTGAAAATGTCGTACTTCACGCTCGTATGCACGCACAAGCAAATTATATTGTTTAATCATTTATTGAAAAAAATAAGAAATACATGAAAACATAAGCTGCACATCTCACTAGGGGATTCCTGTATCGAGATATGCAGTTTTACAATAAAGTAATTTAAAAAAAAAAAAAAAAAAAAGAAACATACATATACCTAAACTTAAAAGAAATACATATAATAATAAACCTACAAAAGAAGCACTGAGTACAGTTATTTAAACATTACTAATTAATAATTATTACAGCTGGGCAGTATGCTCATTGTTGACAAAAATAACATTATACTGTAAACTAAATATTAAAATATATAAATACAAGGTACCTGTTGTGGCTTACCAGATGCAATAATAGGGTGATCATACCACAGTAGCATTAAATTATTAACAAAAAATAAATAATAATAAACAATTATGTAATAAATTTATATAGTTTATGAAATAAATATAATATATTAAGTAAATATGTAGATATAAATAAATTAAACAAATAATATAATATAATATAATTATGAGTAAACAATAATAAACAATTTAATAATAATAAGTAAATAAACATAAGTAAATAAAGTACATAATAATTATGAGTAAGTAAATACTAATAAACAATTATAATATTGTATAGTAAGTAAATTATGGTACGAAAGAAGTAGATAATAGTAAGTAAATACTTATAACAATAAGCAAATTAAAAAGTACATAACAATAAATAAGTTAAGTACATACAGAGTAATTAAATATGGATTGTATCAAATATAGCTTAATTCCATAGTGATTTATGATATAAGCGACAACATGGGTAATCCAAAACCATCACTCTCAGTTAGTATACATATTTTGACCATTTTCTTGAATAAATGTGATGTACCAATAGTTTTTATTTTTTCATTGAGCATATTATAAAGCAACGGAGCTTTATATGAAAAACTTCTTTGTCCAAAGGATGTTTTGGTATATACTGGCTGATACATTAAAGAAGAGCCCAATCTAGTGTTGCGTACTTGTTGAGATCTTTTAGCAGTGATAATGTTGTTGAAAAATTTACAGAGAGCATGTATTAGGTATGTACAATTGCCTTATTGTCATAATTTTGCTTTCGCTATATAATAACTGTAATGAATACATAAAACTTTTCTTGAACATTATTTTTAAAATTAATTTTTGTGCAATATAAAGGCTCTATTTAAATTACTTGAGGACCATTATAATTTTATTAAAAGCCCGTCCCAAGGTGTTGTGTGGAGTAAAGGGTGCATTATTTAATAAATTTGAAATGAAATGAAAAACTTCAATACAATAATGTAAGAATTGCCCCCTTCAAAGTTACGAACAAAGAAAACGGCAGACACAAAGTTGAACTGTTATTTATTTTCATAATAAAAACAGGTACCTAGTTATGTAGGCCTTTATTATAGTACAGTTACGTGAAGAACCTATGCCTACGGGGAGCTACTAGGTAGGTATGTCATGGTTGGTCTATTTCTCTATTTTTCGAGCAGCTGATCGAGATGAGTCATTGTTCGGGTCGAATAGAAGAAAAGAAATAAAAATACATGATTTTATTCTAATCGCCCTGTCATTCGTTACTTTTACGGAGTTATAAAATATATCTCAATAAAACGATATTCAAATTTAAAAACAGGATTTTTATTCCAACCAATTAAAATAACTTTGGAATGTGTTCGACAATCTCATTATGCGGGTTTACATATCAATAGCAATAATAATTTATAAATAGAGGTGCGATCATGCACATTATTTAATATAATTATGTATGTGTACATGCATATATTTTAATAAAGTTTATAAACGTTCTTCGAATACTTAGTACGAATCATTTTAGTTTTTTTTTAAATAGGTTTGAGTTTTATCTTTTGATGTTTAAATTTCGTATTTACTTACCTTGTCTAGTACAGATTGCAGATATAAAATAGATAAAATTGCAAAAATCTTTTAACGGAATTTTATTGCATTTCGTTAGGTCCACACGTCAGTGAATTTATGTGAACGTTTTTATAAATTACCAACGACACATCACTTATATGAAACGACACTGTAAAAACGGGGGATTAAAAAACTGACACTTCGCACAACAAGTTGTTTCACAAAACGACAACGATCAATACGAAAATAAAAGAAACATCAAAATTCTGACATATAAACACAACACCACGTTCAAAAATACACCAAATATGGCAAAAACATATTTGCTCCAAATCGGACTATTGACAGGCACATTTATAGTGTGGCGCACATGAAAAAACACAACTTTTGTGACATGTCTAATTTTATAAACCGATAAAAATAAGTAAATAACCCTCAATTTTTCACAAAAAATTATAAATTTATACTTAATTAATCGTTTTTTTTAAACGTAAAGGTACTTTTTCGGTCATTTGGCAAAATTTTGCAAAGATTTTTAAAAAAATGAGTAGGCGCCTATTATATATTTTATTGCGTGGTTCGTGGTTCTTTCGTATGGCAATCACTTCCAATATGGTCGCCTACCTGTCACTACGTTTAAATTCTCTCTCATAACGAAGGAAAAGGTCTAAAATTAATTTAAAATGTCAGTAGTTCGATTATAAACCCGTCACAATGAAGTTGGTGTTCAAAAGTCTGGAGAAAGATGGAAACGGGTAAGTGTCGCGCGCGTTATAACCTAACTCGCGAGGGTCGTCATTTTATGCCAACAAAATTTATTTTATCAACTTGAATCGATATTTTATCACAGAATTTTGACGTGAATTTCTTGCAGGAGGATTGGTCTTATTCCCGAAGAGTCGGAGGATATGTGGCATGCCTTCAACTTAATAGCTGAAGGAGATATCGTCACCAGCTCCACTATAAGGAAAGTCCAGAATGAATCTTCAACAGGGTCTTCCACCAGTAGCAGAGTGAGGACGACCCTTACAATCAAAGTAGAGACAATAGATTTCGACACCCAGGCATGTGTTCTTCGTCTCAAAGGGAGAAATATACAAGAAAATCAGTATGTAAAGGTCAGTCAGATATTATATTATTCACTCATTGATTGACGTATTTTCATTATGGAACAAAGTTTTATCTTCTGTCTCATGCTTAAGTTTACGTGCGACTTCAATTTTACTATTGAAGTCATTAATTCGTGAAAAACTTTTTATTGAACAAGAGGTTATTTAACTGCTTTTTGCATTTTGTAATCGGAATATTATTGTTATTTTGACAATCATCCCATTATCTGTTTACCAAGAAAGTCAACATCATAAGATATTAATCAAATGTAAAGTTGGAACATTTTTAATAGTTGAGCCCTTGCCCGGAAGAATGTTGTATCCAACAATATTCTTGTTCCGGGATAAATTGAAAAAATGTAACCTGTTTTATTTCATGACATTTTATATTTAAAATAGATAAAACATACAATTCTCGAGAGTTTTAATTGAAAAGTAGTTAAGAATGGCAATTAAATTAGAGTTTATTACTAGAATTTATGCTGAATTTGTGGAATAATTTTGTATATAAAAATTTCACACACAACGTTATTCTACATAACGTTTTTTTTTACTCTTTGTATCTTACAGAAAGCAACATGCTCTTCTAACATAAATGTAAACATGTCATTGATATATTTGAGCTTAAAAAGCAAAAAACGATACAAATAAATGAAACCATTTACGTTCTAGATATTGTCTTGAGATCAACATACAACATTATTCCACCAAACTGTTACAACGGCTAAACAGCAGGCTGAATAATATTTTTCTACTTTCCTGCATTCTTCAGCTTCTTGGCTTTGAGACTTTCTAGTTGAAGTCATAAGACATTAGTTTTCTCCATTTATTCCCATAAATTAAACCATGTGCCGAGATTTCGATTAACGGCATTATACAACTTTCTTCCACAAATCAAACTTTAAAAGGCTGCTAAAGGCCTAAAAAAATTTCATTACTATAATACCTACCTTAAAAGATGCATATTAATATGCCCTACATTATTCCATCAATAACTCAACATTGATAGTTTTGTTGGATACAACATTATTCCGGGAAGGACTCAGTTATTTCCATGGGTCTATTATTAATAGTTATTTCCATGGGACTAGTCTAGTCCATCCCTCATTGTCACTTATTCAATAAAAATTGTGTTTTAGTGGCCACATATATATTAAGACTACTCTCGAATTATTTCAATTGCAATTTGCGGGAAGACAATTTGTGTTTAATTTATTACTTTGTTTTAATTGGTGATTTTTTCTCAGAAAACATAATACACCAATGGTTGCAATTCATGAAGATATCTAAAATAGTCTAAGAACATTCATCCTAACTGGTTGAATTCCAGATGGGTGCATACCACACACTGGACCTCGAGCTCAACCGCAAGTTCACTCTTCACAAGTCGCTCTGGGACTCAGTGGCTCTGGAGCGTGTTGACACGGCGTGCGACATCGGCCAGAATGCGGATCTGGCCGCCGTGGTTATGCAGGAGGGGCTGGCGTACGTGTGTCTCATCACGGCAGCCATGACACTGGTGCGTTCCAAGATTGACGTCACCATTCCCAGGAAACGCAAAGGCTTTGTTCAACAACACGATAAGGTGACCATAACTAATGTATTACTCTGTGTAAATGCCCATCAGGGAGTTGATAGATACATAACTTTATGGATTAGCTTTTATTTAATTACCGACGTATTATTGTGACCTAATTTGTCTGCTTTAAATAAGATGGTGCAACAGTACCCTGAAGGATTTTAGCCATCGATTCCTGAGCATATTTGAAGTAAAAAGTAGATGTCAATTTGCTGTGTGATGATATTTTTTCCTATTAAAACCAAAAATATATTTTTTAATCACACATCGCCACTGATCACGCACTCCTATATGTCCCGACGGGATCACGTGATACGCATGCTGTTTCTTGTGTTCCGTGCTGCTGGAACGAGACGGAGTGCTTATCAAGTGACCCGCCAGGCAATACCCGACTACTCAGTTGCGAAATGTGATGGAAAAATATTTCTATTGTTTTATTGAAAAAAATATATATCACATTTTTTACTCGAAATATGCTCAGGAAACACTGGTTAAAATCCTTCAGGTATGTGCTGTTACACTCTGAATATTTCTGTTGCTGTGTTTAATTTGTAGAACTTCATTTAACTCATCCAAAAATGTGTATTTCTAATTAATACATAAATCAAATCCAAAATTTCATCTGAAATCATAAGCTTTCTTATAATTAAATTGAGTTTCTGTCAACCGCCGTGACAGAAGGACGCACTTACTGTAGCACTATGATTTGTAACGAGTGTAATATAATAATAAACGAGTGTCTTGCATTTATGCAAAATAAAGCGGACACTCTAGATGAAGTGTCGATTACACAACTGTGCACTTCCGCATTCTCCGAGGAGGAAATAAAGCTGGCCAAGAACATCTTATTCGACAAGCTCCCAGATAAGCGGACCCTGCGGAAGGGAGACGGCAGGGTCAGCCGCGATCTTCAGGACATCCTGAGGGCCCTGAAAGAGACAGACCCCGATAAATTACCGGTGTTCGTTGCAAGACAGTTACATAAACTGCCGCCCGTTAACTTTGATAGTGTTGACATTTCTCGTCTACTAAAAGATTTCAATGCCATGAAATCTGAAATACGACAAATTAAAAACGATCTAAGTGAATCATCGAACACAAACACAGCCGAAATAATGCAAGAACTTAGTTCACTACGAGATCAAATGAAGGAGATGAATATACGTAATGAGATGAAGACACCAATAAATCAACAAAACGGCGATAAACATGTGGGTAATCCAAAAGTAAACATTAACACAAGACCGGTAACGTACTTAGACGCCTGTAAAATGAATCCAAATGAGCCAACCAACACTACCAGCGCCCCGGCCAATACGCACACGAATAACTCACGAGCAAACACTGCTACCGCCGATAATGTGAATGTAGATGTAACTAAGCAGATGGGCCGCATGCAAGGGCCGCAACCAGCGAACACCGACCAGAGCGATTTTAAAATCGTAGTGCATAAGAAACGCATTCACAATATGAGAGGTAAAGCGCAATCAATTGCATTAAAATCTGCGGATATTATCACGTCAGTATACGTATCGAGGTTTGCGACTAATACGACAGAAGATGACGTAACCACTTACCTAAAAAGTAACGGCTTGGATGGGTTCAAAGTAGAATTAATAAAGCCTTTCCACGCAACACCATTTAATTCTTTTAAACTTTTAGTAAAAGCAAACGAAGTAAAAAAATACCTAGTGGAGGAATTATGGCCGGAGGGAATTGTTTTCCGAAGATTCAAAGAATCACGTACACAGAACAATAACCAAAATGCATAATAACAATTTAAAGATCATATCGGTGAATTGCAGATCCGTCCGCAGTTCAGAAAAATTCATTTATGATCTGTGCGATACACATGATATTGTTCTAATTCAAGAAACGTGGCTACTCCCATCGGATTTAGAGTTCTTATCCCATATACATCCAGATTACAATAGCTTGGGAACATCTGCAATTGATATGTCGAAGGGCCCGTTAGTTGGCCGGCCATACGGAGGAGTGGGTGTATTATACAAGCAATGTCTCAGGGCTGCCACGATCCCGTTGAATAATTGCCGCATGGCGGGCATTGAATTATTCCTAAATTCTGAAAAACTATGCATTTTCACCGTGTACATGCCAACTTGCACAACAGATCACTTCGAAGAGTACATTAACTGTCTTGCCGCCTTGCAAGCAATTATTGACGAAAAAGATTACACCAACTCCGTAATCATCGGAGATTTCAATGCACACCCAGACTCACTCTTTGGAACTGAACTGGAATCTTTCTGTCAAGAATATGATCTTACATGCGCTGATACTGTAATATTACCAGAAAACTCTTACACATATATCAGTGACGCGCATCACACCACCAGGTGGTTAGACCACTGTCTGGTGACGAAAAATATCTTCAAACAGATTTTAGACATAAAAATACACTACGACGTGGACTGGACCGATCACAGGCCTCTCGAATTAACCCTACAAACGGAAGGAATACCGAAAACCGAAATTTATTCATGTATAAAAATCGACCGTGCAACATGGAATCCTAAAAATGAACACGATATCCATAGTTATACTCGAACTTCACAAGTTTTTCTACAAAAAATTAAACAAGATCTTACGCGGTACGAGAGAAGTGACAACCCTGCTCGAGCTAACATCAAGACACTGTATACACGTATTATAGAGGCCCTGAGAAGCGCCGCGATTGCAGTATTTAACAATCGCAAACGAAGACTGCAACGACGTAAACAAATCTGTGGATGGAATGATTTTGTCGCACAAAAATACATAGAATCAAGACGTGCAATGATGATATGGATTGAAAATGGTAGGCCTCATGAGGGCTCAATTGCGGATGAACGAAAATTAAAGCGTGCTGCGTTCAAACTAGCACTGAAAAAATGCCAAAACGACTGCGAGCAAATTCAAATGGACAAAATAGCAGGAGATTCACACAGTCGTGATTTCAAACAGTTTTGGCTGAAGACAAATAAACACTGCAACGTGAAATGTAAAATTCCGTGCAACATAAATGGAGAAACAAACACTAAAGCAATCGCTAACATTTTTGCAGATCACTTCTCCATCTCTACTCCGACCTCACCGAACTCTGCAAGCAAACCACCACCTAGTCCTATCCCAAATGAAGACAGTGACCTCTTGATCACAGCAGACATGGTCAACACCGCCCTGAGATACATGAAAGCTGGAAAATCAGCAGGTCACGACGGATTGAGCACCGAACACATCAAACACGCTGGAGGACCAATTCTTCAACTGCTGGCGAGTCTGTTTACCGACATCTTAAAGAATGGATACCTACCAACTGACATGACAAGAACAATAATAACTCCCATTCTCAAATCAAAATCGTTGGACTCTACCTCCCAGGGTAGCTACAGACCGATTTCAATTGCCACCACCATCGCACGATTATTCGAACGTCTACTACTAAACCAGATCGGTCCCAGCTTGGAAACTAAGGACAACCAAATGGGCTTCAAACAGCAAATGTCTACAGATACTGCTATATTTACTGTGAAAAGAACCCTGGAATACTACAGGAATAAAAAGACCACCACGTATGCATGTTTTCTAGATCTGAGCAAGGCCTTCGACAGGGTTTCTCACCCTCTACTATGGGATAAACTCAGGGAAAGAGGCATATCACCGGCGGTGATACATATCCTCGACTTGTGGCATAGACAGCAGGAGAACTTAGTAAGGTGGAAAGATGAACTCTCCGAACCTTTCCTCCTGAAGAGCGGCGTTAGACAGGGAGGATGCATGTCCCCGATATTGTTCAACCTGTACATGGACGAACTCACCGATAGGCTAAACAATGCAGGGGTAGGCTGCCAAATTGGAGGACAGTTTCTGAACAATATCAGTTATGCGGACGACATGGTATTGATGGCACCATCTATAAGGGGCCTACGTATTCTTTTAAAGATCTGTGAAGAGTTTGCTGAAGAAACTAACATGCAATACAACCCCACTAAAACGGCTCTACTGGTCGTAAGATATGGACAAGGACCAAAAAATATTCCTCCAGCTACCCTGAATGGTGTGAACCTGCAGGTGACTGAAGGAACTAAATACCTTGGACACATAATCACCAGTAATCTGATGGATGATGACGACATCGATAGGCAAAGAAGAGCTCTCAGTGTAAAAGCAAACATGCTCAGTAGAAGATTCCGCCTTTGCAGTACTGCTGTAAAAAGGACGCTCTTCCTTTCCTTCTGCGCAACACTGTATACGTCTGAACTCTGGGCAAACTACAAGAAGAGTAGTATAGAAAGACTTCGGGTTCAGTATAACAACGCCTTCCGCATAATGTTTGGTCTCCCCAGATATTGCAGCGCTTCCCGGATGTTCACGGAGGGGCGAGTTCCTGGCTTTGCAGCCCTTATTAGATCCAGGGTGGCAGGAATGAGGGAAAGGATAACCAGCTCTGGAAACATCCTCGTCATGGAAGCCCGCCTCAGTCCATCATCCAGTATTGATGCACACTGGAGAAAAATACTGGCTCCTTACGTGCTCACAGAATCCTGAAAGCTTAATATTATTATTTCTTTTGTTTTCCTTTTACTACTATTAGCTTATTATCTTTTTTTTTTTTTTGTTTCGTGTACATTCATATCCACCTTCTTTTTCTTTTTTTTTTTCCTTTCAAATACTTTATACTTTGTACATGTATGTTTATATTATACCCTTATGGAATGTGTGGGATTGCACTCTCCTCCCCACATACTGGAATAAACACTTATTTATTATTTATTTATTTATATATGACCAAAGATAGGCTGTTTGTAATTTTCAAGTTCAAGTAAAAATAATTGTGCATTGAATAGCCATTATATTATAATCTTCCGCTGACTTGTTTAAATATCTTTTTTTAAGGAAAGGCACAGCTTTTCAGCCTTTGTGGACTCCACCTCATTGTCTTGCAATGTCCACCAATAGGGCAGAATCATAAGCAAATTATAAATGCGTCCGTTTCTTCTCATTGCAGGGTCTCACGCGCTTCTACGAGTCTGTCGTGCAGGCCATCCTGCGCCACGTCAACTTCAGCGTGGTGAAATGCGTGCTGATAGCTTCCCCCGGCTTCGTCAGGGACCAGTTCTTTGAGTACATGTTCCAGCAGGCTGTGAAGACGGACAACAAGCTGCTACTAGAGAACAAAGGGAAATTCATGCTGGTACATGCTTCTTCTGGATTCAAACACTCTCTAAAAGGTAATTTTTAATATTACATTCATTATTTATTTCTCTTTTTAAGTACACTCAGTTACTGTACCACGCTAGAGCTGACGGTTGATGGAGCTACAGCATTCGCAAGACAACACAAGTTTGTCTACTTCATTCCACGTGGTTCTCTTCACCCCAGCCAATGGTACTGCATTGATTCTGTAAATGTTGCCAATTTGATGATTTTGTAATTGCAGAGGTCCTACAAGACCCGGCGGTTCTGGCCCGCATGACGGATACCAAGGCGTCTGGAGAAGTGCGCGCGCTGGAGTCTTTCTACACCACGCTGCAGTGTGAGCCCGCCAAGGCCTTCTACGGCAAGAAACACATCCAGAGGGCGTGCCAGGCGCAGGCCATCGAGACGCTGCTCATATCTGACAAGCTATTCAGGTAACACTCGCATTCATATTAACACGGGCGGGCGAAAATAAGGAACCCTTTTGAGAAAATGGAATTTGTTTTAAACCAATACATATATCTTTGAAAATAATATGTACATTTGAATATATTTTTACATAGTACTCACCACATCACAACTACGAAAGTATTGTCCAAAATTAAAGCCTACTTTGGTATAAAACCCCATAAACAGAAGTTAATGTGTAAAAAATCTACATATTTTATTATATTACAAAAAAATTGGTTTTCACTTTTGCACAAATCATTACAAAAAAAAAAATCAAGTGTGCAGTTCATACGCGGTAGAAGTGAAACCTTCAAAAAACTAAAGTAGACAAGAATGAGGAGGCTACGAAGCACCGCACAAATTGGTGACCGATTATTCTATCTCATTCTCTCATAGGATGCCCTGCCTGCCCTGATGATGGACACTGTAACGCTGTCCGAAACGTTGGCTAAAGAAGGAGGTAGCGCAACACGGCATAACACCCCAAAAACAAATCAAAAATACTTTTGGCTGTGAATTTCTAAAAACGTATCTATGGAAATGTTGATTAATTGGTACTTTTATTAGACATTGTTTTCATTTTCAGATGTCAGAATATTCAAGAGCGAAAGGATTACGTTGCTATAGTTGAGTCTGTGAGGGAGAATGGAGGGGAAGCTAAAATATTCTCAAGTATGCACATATCAGGAGAGCGTAAGTATACTTTATGATAGCAATGGCGGATAATATTAATAAACAATAAATCTGTACCCGAGAAGCATACAGATGCCAAAGTCCAAAAAGGTGAATATTCAGGAGAGCCAAATAACTATTTTTTCTATAACTATGGTCTCGTAACTTCTTCGGATATCCAAGCTGATAGATAACAAAAAAAGTAATTATTAAATCAATTAGTTTTGTTTTAAAAACGAGCAAATAAAACGAAATATTTTATATGTAAAGCCTTTAAAAATATTGCTTAAAAAAACCGTTGACTTGAGTCAAACAAAAACACGGACTGGAGTCCTTCTGCTTCAAAATGAAGTTGAATATTTTGTTATGACATGTCGTGTATTATGAAAGAATCAATGTTTGAAAATTGTTTACTTCCATAGAAAGCGTAGTAATATATAATTTGAGTCATAATACTACATAATACGTAGGATTTGAGTCATAATACTCAAAATGCAACTATGTAAATCATAAAGATGCAAGACCATGTGCATCTTTCTGTTTCTAAGATACATAGTTGTTGCATCAAAGGTAGTTGCATCCGTATACATTTTTGAAAATCCTATTTGTTCTTCATGATAGGACCTGTATCTTTCTGCCACTGATAAACATGATAATTTACTTCAAGTCCGCATCAAAAACTCATTTCTTCAAATTTTGTACTTGCATCCGTATGCTTTTCGGGTACAGAAATATGGCGACAACACTTATTTAATTTACATAAATGTAATTTTGTCTTTATCTCTTTTCATTATTTTTATAATCTCATCATCCTCTTAATTCAAAGTTAAGGGTCTTATCCTTTGAAGAGATCCGTTATAGAAACATGAGAGGCTATGTAAAAATACTTTTAGTGTGAATGAGCCATTTGAAAAGATATTATTATTTTATATTTTGAGAATTATAAAATTCAAATTTTGGTTGTATTTCAGAACTGGAGCAGTTGACGGGTGTTGCCGCGATCCTCAGATTCCCCATGCCCGAACTGGAGGAAAGTGAGGAAGAAAACAGCGATTCGGATTAATGGCAACACTTAACTTAGACTACCCATTTGTATTTTAATCGTATGACTAAGTTGAATGTGTTGTATATTTATTTATCACCGACATGAATGTTATAATATTTAGGGTCTATTTCTCGAAACATCTTGAAAGTATGCAAAGTAGGTATATACAAAATTCGAATTTTAATTTCTTAGAAAATTCTCATTAAAACATGTTATTGACGTCTGATATTTTTCCGGTGCCTCTTCATACATATCGCATATCCGAGTATGGCTATCAATGGGGCAATCTTCATCCTGCAGACTGAAGGCAAGAAACACTTAACGGAGCTGATGTTTGAAGCAGTCACGTAAATTTCTTCCATTAAGACGATGCATCACGTTGTGTAAATTTCGGGATCAGGCCACTAATAATAAAACTTCTTAGCAGATGCCAACGAGGTTTAAATTCCCGTTTAACACCAGCCGCTTGTTTCGATTTATTCTCTAAAAAAACATTGCCAAAAAGCGTCTTTCATTTTATTTTGCGAAGCTCAGGCAAAAATATTTAAATGTTTTACAATCATTTTCTAAGGAATTTAATTTTCTACATTATGCAATAAAACCATACCCGAAAAGGTGTTCGTAAGTACGAGATTTTGAACTTTAAAGCAGTATTTATTAGCAGTGGCCTGATACTTTGTTTTTCTGGGCTTATAAAGAGACTAATAAAAAAATACTCAACCATTTCACAGGCAAAATATATATTCTACTCGCAGTATTTAATAGCATTTTAAATATTTCATTTAATAATTTCTAATTTTCAAACCAAAATCATATGATTTTGCATTGCTTAGTAGTGCATTACCTTAATCTTTTTCCAGGTTATGAGTTGGTTTTTTTCATAACATTCCTGGGTTACGAATAACCTGACAATGTTTGAAAATCTCCTACTACCACCACAGTAAGTGGAAAATGTTGCTCGTGTCGTGATGGAGGACTTAGCCAGTCGAGGAATCGAACAAACGATGCCTGGGTGGGACCCAAACGCGATGCCAACTCAGCCAATGACCGGTCAATACATACGGTGAAACCCTCTTAAGAAGTTTCTCGGCCCAAAATTGACCCAATTTTTCCCACATATACGGTTTTCCTGCTTAAGAGACGGTTCTCCGAATTTCTACCGATTTCTAGCAAACCTCCCTTAAACATTTGAAGATTTTGAGCTCTTAAAAAAATATATGTTATTCTTGAAGATAATATCTAGTGGTTTATCGCGCCGAAACGCAAATTATAAAAAATTCCCTCGATAGAAAAAAATCGCAAAGTATACTCCAAAAATTATTATAAACACGTTTGTTTCAGTTATTTTACAAGTTATATGTATGAAAAAATTCACAGCGTTTCTTTAAATAAAATTAAAGACAATTATCGCGAGATTTTTGCACTTTTTTAAGTAAGTCGTGTTTAATTAAATATTTTAACAACAGGCGCTTGCGTTTTTTAATTCTGAAGATCATTATTACAGGCCGTCTCTGTCTAACGCGCGTGTAACATATGTGCCTTTCAAATATCCGCCAGTCGCTACCAGGAGAGCTTGCATAGCGGACCTATGCCCGGATTTTTAACTGATTTGTCGTAGAGTAGAATACATATTTTTTACCAAACTCGATATTGGCTCTCGCAGTCAGATTTTATTCTTCCGTCGGGGCTTGCGACTTGCGTGCGGCCAGCATATTCTGCGCCGCTGATATACTATTAAACTGTGGGGAATCAGAAATCTTGATTATGAATTATGATTTTTTAAAGATTAATAATACGGTTAATTAAAATGTAACTTTTACATATACTTTTATAAATTTTATAAATACATTTATAAAATTCAATTTACGTTTTCGTTTGTATTGGCCTAGCGGTTCATGTAATGGTCCCAGTCTTATTCTTTATTATGGTCCCAACAAATAACAAGCGTTATTTCTAGGTTGTCATTTTACTTAGTTTCATTCGTCATTTTATTATTTTTTTTATTATTTGAAATACATACATATGACAGATTTACAGAAGAAAAATACAAGGAACTAATTACAATAAAGTAATTTTTTTGTTAATGAAATTACCCAATTTAATAAAGAAAAACATTTCTCGTGTTTAAATTGGGGGGTCGTGTCATTACATTAAACCTTTGTTTTTGTTTGATGTAAGAAATAAAATAAAACTTATAGGAATGATAACAAATATAGAAATTTACTAACTTAACAGTTAGATGTACGGTACATAGATACATAAAAGTTAGGATATAGGTGTACTAGTAAAATAAAAATATTATTACATTTCAATTAATAGGTAGGTAGGTGGTAAGTAGGTACATAATAATATTTTGCGACAATAATCTTTGATTATACTTTGAAATGCTGGTAAAATATTTTAAGAGGATATGTTAAAACAGAGAAAGACATTTTTTTTTTGTAAAATTAATGATGAAATTAAATATTTAATTTTAAACTTAAGTACATAATATTATAATTAACACTTGATCAATAATTATTACTAGTAGGTGCAATGTAATAAAAATAAACGTAGAAATTCGCTCTATGTAATTAAAACTTATAATTAGTGTTGGGTTAATCTAGTAGTATTTTGATTTGTGATTTAAAGGCTTTATAATTTTCTTCAGATTTGATTTTATATAGGAGAGCATTAAAATTTTTTATACCTTGATAAGTATAATGGAGTTGAGAAGCACTTGTTTTATATTTTGGAATTTCTATGTTGCCACGTGATTGTGATCGTTTACTTATTTTTGTGATTGTTGTTATAGTATTGATTTGATCTTTGTGTGTTTGTAACAGTGAGTTTTTTTTGAAAATTTTATTTAAACTTAGAACCCTGAAGGAGTTAAATAACTGTATAGTTGGAAATATATATGGTTTTCGTAGAATGAATTTTAGAATCAACCTCGGTGCCTTTTCTACCGAACATGAACACGTTAATGCACCTGTTGTTGCTGACGTCTATAAATTATTACATGTGTATAGTTAAATGAATATTTTTGACAAATTAAATAATGAAACATAGAAAAACTTAAAATAACATCTAAAAATATAACCAAAAAGAATTCGAAATAAAATTGACAGCACTCTGAAAACTTAAACTCTTAAAAATAGTAGAAACTACATTTCTCGCCAATGTGCATAAATAATGCCCCAGCTTTTTAAATAATCACAAAAACGAATTCTGTTGGAGTACAAGTACACGGCTGTACCTAGTGTGCAAAACCTTTTGACATGAAAAAAAAACTTTAAATATATAAATAATTTTTTTATAGTAATACCTCACAAGAGTCTCAGCTGCTCCCGTCTGGAGCCAGTGAGACTATGGCGACCCCAATTGGGGTATGTTGTGAGGCTGAAGGTAGTGGAGAGGGTAAGGAGATGGGGAAGAGGAAGGTGGGGAAGTACCTGGCTATTCAGATCTGGTCACCAAACACGGCTAGTGCCATTTCAAGCAACGAATTCTGAATGGTGGTCTTACACCAGAGCGATACTGAGAGTATCTTTCACTCTGGAACGTGCCACAAATATACTATTTTTATAATAAATTGTGAAAACACAAATTAATCATTATTTGCCACGCCGGGATTCAGTGATGGTTAGTTAGTTTGTTACGAGTAATATCTTCGATTGTAATAATATCTTCTATATCTCATATTAGAATAATGGACAGGATATCCGGGGTTAAAGTGCAGAAACTTTATAAGATGATTCTACATGATGGTAGAAGTAAAAAAGATGAACAACTTTTTTCGAAATTTCATTTTTTTTATATGAATAAATTATCTTCGTTATACAAATAAAATATGATAAGCATCAAAAATGTATGAGTGTATATAATTTATATAAATGTTCAAAAGTAGATAATTTATGAATATACATATATTATATTCTTTATACAAGGTGTCCGGGGGTAAAGCGCGCAAGGAAGGTGATTTTCATATCATAGTGTTTCCATACAAACGAAGTATTGAAATCTGTAAGTCTAAGTTTTAACTTTAGGGCACACAGTTTACACCCGCGCTGTCCAAGCGGGTTCCCCACAGAGCATCGGACCATCCCATTACATGATAGTTCAAGTAAAAGAGATAAAATCAAATAACTTTTTTCGAAATTCTAACGTTTTAAGCTAGTTTTCGGGTAAAAAATTGAATTGTTTGTATAGAAAAAGGTATATTCTTCCATGAAAAAATATTTTTATAAGGGAAAAAAAAACATTTAAATTTCGAAAAAAGTTGTATTTTACTTCATTCGTCATGTAGGATCTCCTTCTGAAGTTTGTGCACTTTGCACCCGGACACCCTGTATAGATAACCTAATAAGAAAAACTTTCATTAATTTCGATTTTTTTTTTAAATATATTAAGTTTCATTTTATTATAAAATTTAAAAAATATTTAATTCATTCCACAGTTTGTGAATCTTCGTTGAACATCAAGACCGCCCGGAGAACACAACCACGATATATCAACTCATATTTAGTTTGCTGTCATTTTCATAGATGTCTCTAATGAGGCACGCTAATTATTATCTGCGCTATTCGATACACCTCCTATGAAGCCGTTTTAAAACTAAATATCACGACTGGTCCAAATCGAAATTTTTCGTGCGGTTATCTGAGCCTTAAGAAGTTTGTTTTTTCCAGTCCCTTGGAAAACTTCTTAAGAGGGTTTCACTGTACTTACATTTCTCCGGTTAACGAAAATTTTGGGAATTGGGGAATATTGTCTGCTTTGAGTTAAACTACTGCCTTTAACCACTCGGACCCATAAACTTGTTTACACTATAATGTAACATTACTAGACATACGTATGAGTTATTGATCATTTGCACATTGGATAACGCTGACAAAATAATAATTGTATAATGTTTTGACCTGTTTGTCTTAGATAACTAAATAACCTAAGAAGCCTTCATACTTTATATCTATAGAAGCCGAGCAATTCTACATCTTTTGTGAGATCGAGATCTCCTGATGGACGAGATCTCCTGGAGATTTGTCTGATTTTCTATTTATTTGCTTTTTCTATGGGTCCATCAGGCCAGCTTCACCGATTTAAAACGATCTAAACTAAAATATGTGACAACTCATAGTTGAAATCTGACATCGGCCCGTAGAAAAAGCAAATAACAGCCATAGAAAATCACACAAATCTGACACGAGATCTCGTCCGTCAGGAGATCACAATCCCACAAAAAATATTGAATCACTCGGAAGGTGCACAATTGTAAAGCTGAAAAGATAGAATGTGAATTTAATAGGGGGTAAACAAAACTACCCTGATGAAACCGAGAAACAGTCCACGAGTATATTTCTGTTGTTAATTAATGATAATATAATGTATAGATAGACAAAATATACCTTTAGTGATAATTTGTAATAAAGTGGTGGCTGAGCCACAAATTTGGTCATTATTTGTATGTTGTGGATCTCGCTCAGTTATTAATTTTCCTTTTTATAAGATAATATCTCATTCGCATATGATATTATCATTGTTTATTATTTCTCGATTTGTAGCTTTTTTACTCATAATACCAAGTAAATTGTTGTATAATGATAATAATGTACGTTGTATCGAATATCATACTTTATTGTGTAACTTGTAAATATATTGAGGAATTTTGTATATCAGTTATTTTGTTATTATTGCCTCAGTTCCACAGAGTAAAGAATTGTTTTTTACCGCACCAGAGACCCAATCGCCTTGAACCAGTGGGACTTTGGCATCTCCAATTGGGGTATATGCTGATTGATGATTGAAGGGAGTGAGGAAGGGATGGAGATGGGGCTAAGAAAGGTTGTGAACTGGCGATTCAGATTTGCTCACCAATCACAGTTAAAGCCATTTCCACCAACGTTTCGATGTTGTAAGGGTGGTCTGAGAATATCTTCTTATTTATATTTCAGCAATGAAACATAAATAAGTTTTTCTATTTTTATTTTTAACTTTATGAGTAAAAACTCAAATTATAATATTTAATTAAATGAAGACAATATTAGCGAAACTCAATCAAAATCTGAAGACAGAAAAAGATATTGGTTCCTAGACTTGCAGAAAAGTCAATAGATGTCGCGTATTAAAAATAAAAAATGGATAAATATTTATCCAGACACTGTCTAGATAGCATTTAGTTCGGGTTGAATCTTGCAATCATATATAAAGATAGCAGCCAATAATATGTGCGTTAAGAAAAATGAAGATAGTGTTGGTAGTTCTTAGTCGAAGTATGATACAGTTAAAAGTGATCGAATTGGAAATGGGTTCCATAGCTCAATCGATAGAGCAGTTGGCCATGAATGCTAAGGTATCTGGGTTTGAGTCTCAGTGGAACCTTTTCTGATTTTTCTGTCTTCAGATTTTGATTGAGTTTCGCTAATATTGTCTTCATTTAATTAAAAATGTTTGTTTCACAGAATTTGAGCAAATCATCAAATGTAAAATTCAAGTTATGTTTTTATTCCATAATGGACCGGTTGGTTGACAGTACTGAATAATAACAGAACTTGAATTTTAACTTTGAAAATTGATGAATTTTTCAAATCCTGTGAAACAACCCCTTCTAAATAAGACTCAATTCTTTGAAGCAAAAATTATCCTACTTTTAGTATTATTTTTTAAATTCTGAACTCATTAAAAATGTGAATACTGCACACAAGTCCCAACTGCTCCCAACCGCCTGGCGCCAGCGTGACTATGGCATCCCCAATTGTATTAGGTTGTGAGGCTGAAGATAGTGGGGAGGGGAAGGAGATGGATAAAAGAAAGGTGAGAAAAGTACCTGGCTATTCAGATCTCGTCACCAATGGCTAAAACCATTTAAAGCAACATTTAAATTTTCCAAATGTTTGTCTTTCACCAGGACAACACAGGGCAGTATCTTCAACAAGATTTACAGACAAGTATGAAAAAAAAGACATTGATTATGATGTGTTAAAACTTTATTTGATACAATAAGTTCAGTATAATTTATGGAATTCCACATACCAAGATGAAATCAAATATAAGTTGTATTCCGAGGATGGTCAATTGGTCTGTCAGTTGTTATTCCGCCTTGGCCGACTTCTTGGCAGTCTTTTTCTCCACCTTCTCGTTCTCGTCGTGGATCCTTCTCTTCTTGCGCAGCAGCCAGATCTCCTTCATCCTCTTCCTCTTGCCCTCCATCATGCTCTTGTACAGGCGCTTGTGCTTCTTCTTGATCATCTTCTCGCGCAGTTGGTAGTCCTGCTTGTCCTGGCGATTCTTTTCAAATGGAATCTCCTTGGCCACCTCTCCAGGCTTGACGGCCATTGCCTTTTTCTGTGGATAAAGAGAAATGATTGATTAATAAGGGAAAACATTTTAATGAACCCATAGAGTGTTTAAGCTAAAATCCATTGAATGAATAATATACATAAAAAATGGTTTTCACGTAGATTTTAATGGAAACCAATGTTGCCACCAACTTGATACCTTTTGGTTTTAGCCCATTCATCATGCGCTCTGTTTCTTTTACACTGGCTTGACATTGTATGTTGTTATCCCATTAATTGAAATGAAAGTTTCATAATGATGGCGAAACACGCCTACTTCGCATTTTTCTTTATTATATGGCTAAAACTGCTAGTTAAAAAAAGTTTTTTTTTTTACATTAGATCTACATGGGGGGCCTTGAGGAAAAAAGATTCTCTCGGGGCCTACGTCATTTTTGGGGATGCTGTGTGGAGTGGAAAGGAATGAGAGGATGTTCTGGGAAGGAAAAGGGTATGAGGAGTAGATAGGAATTTGGGGGTCAATGTGTCTAGGACTGACAGATCTATGAATCCACTGTGGTGCAAAGCGATGGGTCGAGAGAATCCGGCTGGGAACCTAGGTCAGACTAGTCTCAACGCAGTAGGCGGGAAAACACATTCGCTGCCAAGACCTAGACCAACATCACCCCATGCACCCTACCAATGGTATCTCTGCTAAGTCACCAAACATAGCACACCACTTCGGGTGATCTATGGCAGGGGTGTTGGTTATCCAACAAATGGTTCCAGGGGGGCGGTACCCATAACTCCTTTCAAATTGAACACACATATCTCTTGCCATGCGCAGAAGGGGTGCGATTTATTAGTAATTATTTGGTAGCTTGACATGCCGCACTTCAATCTGTATCGACGCCAGGGAATGAATGGTCTTTTGTTTTTCATAAAACCATAACACAGTTTCTGAGGATCCAAGGAAGCAATCTTTCTTTATCAAAACTAACTTAATTTTACAATGTGATCATTTTTTAACATCAAGAAACATCACTTTGGAACAGTGGGATCAACCAAATATATAATATAATAACTGCCCTTTTTTTTAAATGTGAATACCGCACAAGGGTTCCAACTGCTTTCAACGGCCGAAGCCGGTGAGACTATGGCATCCCCAATTGGGGTATGTTGGGAAGTTGAAGGTAAGTGGGGAGGGGTAGGAAATGGGAAAGAGGAATTTGGGTAAGTACCTGGCTATTCAGATCTAGTCACCAAAAACGGCTTAAGCCATTTCAACCAACTTTTCAATTCTGAATAATGGTCTTACATGGTGGCGATACTGAGAGTATGTTCCACTCTGGAACGTGTTGCAAATATACCTTATATTAGGTTCTTGCCCAGAACCAATCTGCCATTGTTACAATGCATGACTGCATTATATAAATAATGAAATCTGTGCTGTATAAAATTCTTCTCCAAAGATTACAAATCTACATTATGTAACACATAGGTTCTCAACATGAACGATAACGCCCTTGGGGGTGTTTTAGACTTTCAGGGGACCAAAGTAGAGGACCAATAGAAAATTGGGGGACGTTACGAACTTTCAGGGGGGCGGTAGAAGATCCAAGAGAAACCCACCCCATCCCATTACGCCCCCCCGTTGTGGTAAACATAACCGTGACAATTAGCTATTTCAGATTCGCGATGACAGATGGTAAGTAATAGCAGTTGGGGGGGGCGCTAGAAAAATAAATACTCTCAAAGTGGGGTGGGCAAAAAAGGTTGAAAATCTAAGATGTAACAAATCATTTCGCAGAGAGCCATATTCGTTTGTTGAATAAACCAAAACTAGCATTGCCTTATTTACAAAATATATAATAATTCTTACCATTTCCTTTCTCTTCTTCTTATCCTCTTCCTCGTCAGAGGAATCTTCCAAAGATTCAGAGTCCTCTCCGACCTCCTCGTTGTAAGCCTTCTCCAGAGCTGCCAACTCGTCAGCGTCAAGTTCTTCCTTGTCTCCATCACTCTCCTCGTCAGAATCATCACTCTTTTTACCTGAAAACAAAAAGAAAAGATAAGAAAACCAACAACAATGATGTGTTCCATTTTGCACCCGTAAACAAGATTATGAAGAGCGCACATTTGAATGTATTTTTAAACACTGATAGTAGTTCAAATTAGTTTGGAACACCCGCCTGCATTTATTATTTTATTACCCCACATTACAGTACACCACTATGTAAGTAAGAATCTCCTTGGATGTGATTTAGATTTTCACAGCCGTGAAAATATTATCGCGATAATAGTGTTTCACAGCATTATTGTAGAGATTATTGGGTTATTATGCTGTGCTGCACTTGCTTCTTTAGCCATACATAATTATTTATTAACCAAGTTTCAACACCTCTTTGTATACTGCTGTCATAAGCAAAAAGGCAGCTACAAATTTTCTACAGTCACATTCTTATATACGAGATGTTTCATGTTTATCAACTTACTATAATAAAAAGTAAATCAGAATGGCCACTTTGTGCCCACTTTAGATTTCCAGCTGTCTTTTTTCTTATGACGGCAGTATAGTCCTGAAGAGCGATTCTATATGTTTTGTGGGATCGTTATGAGATAACGGACGTGATCTCCTGTCAGATTTGTGTGATGTTTACATATTTACTGTTACATATTTTAGTTTAGATTTTTAAACACAAATTCCTGCAAGTATGCATGATTATTTATTCATTTAATGTACGTTGTACATAGAAAATGCGAATAACAGCCATAGAAAATCACACAAATCTGACAGGAGATTACGTCCGTTATCTCATAAAGATCCACAAAAGATATAGAACTCTTCAGATGAGGTTTCAGTATAAACGAAACCAATGGACAAACAGTATAGCAAAGTATAATAATTGTTTTATTTTATCTAAAAATAAGTTTGGCGCTGGGATGAAAACAGTAATATTTTCTTCAGATATCTATGGATCATAAAGCAGGAGATCTTAATATGTATATACATAATGGGTAAGTAATAATTAATTTATTTCATACCTTCTTCGATAGGGCCTTCATTGACGGGTCTTGCTTCTGGTGGAATGTACACCTGATCCTTGGCCTTGTCAATGAACGGCGACAGATGTGGTGGCAGCACCGCTCCCATCAGGTACTTGCTGATGGGCAGCAGAGTCCTGGCGTTCACACTGTCAAACACCCACTGCGGCTGGATGTAGTACCTGGAGATGTACTGCTTGTCCAAACTGGGCCTGTCCACAATCTGATGAGTGATGGTCTCGTCACTTTCGTCAAACGTCGATCCGACAAAGAGTTGCTTATCCCACGACACTTCCCCGCCGAAACATCTGATTAAGAATACCATGGGTTCTCTGGGTGCCTCTCGGTTAATGAAGAATTTTAAACCGTTGAATAATGTTTTAAGCCTATTTACAGCATCAGCTTCTTTTTTTGCCTCTTCTAATTTCTCTGGATCTTCGTCTGAAGGGAATACGTCGAGTGTTGCATCTTCTTCGTTCTCTGTACCGGCGTTAACTGTCGCTAAGGGCATGTTCATTGCGGCAACTCTCTCGGCAACAAATACATCTTCGTCTATGAGTTCCTTATCAGATTCGCCTATTCCTTGAGTTAGATTCGGAGGGTATTGCAGATTTAATGAGTGGAACAGTCTGAAGTTCATGAATCCTAACATGACAGTGTAGAATTCAATAAATGTAGACATTAGTTTAAAGTCAACCTCATCTTTATTGTGTGGCTGAAAGAAAATCACAAAGAAATTAGATAACTTCACAATACATAGTTTTATAAAGGTTTTGACTTATTTAATGTAGACACATAAGACATTGCAAAAAAAAACTCTTGGCAAAAAAAAAAAAACCTTTTTTTTGTTGTTTAAGGCAATTCAACCTAAAGAGATAATAACTCACACAGTGGTTCGGTGGAAGGCAAGACTCACCCCGAAAAAAATTATTAAGAATATTGTCACTATCCCATCCCGCCCCATCCTAATTACGCCTCCCATTGTAGTAATCCGCCACCACTGATGTCACGCCCCGCTGTTGTCACGCCCCGCTGTCAAATTAAGAAGGGTTCGGTGAATGCGCATATGAAACTGGTGGGGTTCAGTACCTCCAAAAAGGTTAAGAACCACTGAACTAATCTTTTCTAGTATAGTAAAAAAATCTTGTTAAATACTATCAGAGGGATAGTGAACCCTTCTGGTCTGAGTCTGAGATTTTGTTATTTTATCTATAATGACCTGTCAAAAGGATGATTATTTATTGGCGACATATTTCCGCATGACGTTCGATTTCAAATAAAATCACAGTTTTGGAACATGTCCCAAAATAAAAAATAACTGTTTTTGAAAGCAGATGAATGACTCTTTTAGGTTTTAACCCCACTATTTTAACATTAATTACATAATTATGCAATTAAAAATAATTAAATTAAAATAAAACAATAACTTTGTAAATACCACTTTTATTTTATATACTTTATGCCAACCGGGTTTCGCTACAACCGTAGCTTCTTCAGGGCAGTATAATACTCTACTAACATTAAGTTACAAGTGTGAGTACCCGAGTGAGATAGACTATCTACCTTGTCCTTGCCGTTCATTACTATACCGGGAATTTATTCACTCCAATGCAGTGACTATCCCGCTTTTTATATAGGCAAAACAGCACGAAACATAAACACCTGTGTCAAACAACATCTTAGATGTTAACACAGCACTGAATTTTCAGAATTTGCAAATCACTTGATCGAAACAGACCATAAATTTGATAAAAACTCAGGCACCCTAATTCATAAAAACACTATAGGTATCAGGTTGGATAACTTAGAGGCACTTGAACTAAAGAAAGCCAAATACACTAATTGTAAGGTAATTAATAACCAAATAAATTTAAATAAAAGACCAATACTAAGGTTGTTCCCTATTGACAAAGAACACTCGCGTTCCATTGCCAATTTTCCATCTACACCTTTGCCTTCTTCCTCCTTCACTTGAGGAGTCCAGTCCATTTTGTTAAATAATATATTATCTATAACACACATGTAACTTAATGTTAGTAAAGTATTATACTGCCCTGAAGAAGCTATGGTTGTAGCGAAACACGGTCGGCATAAAGTTTATAAAATAAAAGTGGTGTTTACAAAGTTATTGTTTTATTTTAAATTATAATGTCACATCACAAAGTATCACAGCGCCCTTGAGGTGATTTTTCACAAAACGGCACTATATAAATCGTCCAAATATTATCTGCTTCATACAAACAAATAAAAAATAATTAAATTTGAAACTCAAAGATACATAAGACTTATACGAGTCCATATCAGTTGGTTCAGGAAAGGGCACAAATAGACTACTGCTATCGGCGTATGGTGTACTAAAAGGAACAAATCGACTTAAAAACATAAACACTCGGTTAAAAACATAAACATGGCTGATACTAGGGGTGTCCAGAATAAAAAAATGTAGAATTTGCTGATTTCAGGTGTTCTGAAGCAATTCTTGTCTGATTTCATCACATCTTAATAATAATTTTCAGTTCAATATTACCTGGAATCCGAAGTGATGCGGTACAATCCAATTGATGATCTGTCCCCTGATCTCTGCTTGGTAATAATATCCTTTAATCGACACAAACACCTTCCTCAGCGCCTTGGCAGCGATGACGGCGTGCATGAACTCAACGGTGAGCCGTCTGCAGAGCAAGGATCTGTCACGGGGCACGTGCTTGATGGAGGGGAAGGTGCTGAAGAGGAAGCAGAGTGTCAGGCAGTCATCGGCGTCTCGGAGAGCGTCGATGAAGGTCGGGTAACGCTCCTTCACGATGTGGTCGATCTTTATCTCGGGATAATTGTTCATATATCGCTTGACAGTGCGCTTGTCTTTCATACCCTGGGCGCGCTGAATTTTTCTGTAGTATACCTAAAATGATAATCAGAAAAATTGATACTTGAGCCTGACTGCTTGGCATATTTAAAACAAATCAAATTTTATTATCCTTTTATAGTTCGGAGTTCTTTTCAATGGTGCTTTTACACATTTTTTATTATTACATGTATAATACAAATGTTTTCTTAACACTACAGGGCTCGCGTCAAAAATTTTACTAGTAAATAAGGTTTATTATGACTAATCAACTTTATTTCTTACTAATATATTAACAAAACTTAACAATCGCTTAAGTTGAATTGAAATATAAACAAAAATTAAACTTCTGCAAAAAATTCCATATTTTTACGCATTGTGATTAATCAGTCTCTAATTTTTTTACAAAACCTTAAGAGTATCTAACCAGCTAATCATAATTCTGATTCCTGCGCCAGCGCTCTCACGTCAGAGCTCGTTAGCGGACGTTTTTGGAATTAGATTACGTTCCGCTGTAAACCGGGTTTTGTGTATCGCGCGGAGCTAGGGCGGCTACAGGGCTACAGTATGCTTATATTCTCGCTTCCAGAATTTTAATTAGTAGTAGTTATTTGTAATTTGTATATCGAAGTGCATAAACATAAATAGATACAAGTAAAATGCGTAAACACAGTAGGTATTAAATAGATACCTACATGAATAAACAATGTGTTATATTCGTTTTAACCTCTCATGTGCCGGGACCTTAAATTTACGGGCCGGTCAAATTTCAAAAATAAAATATTTTAAAATATTTTTAGATGCGATTTTGACCCTTTTGTTCAAAGAAACTGTACCAAACAAACGATTAGAATAGCTTCCTTGACTCTTTTTCTTGAGACAACGGAACCCCTAAATCTTCTAGTCATGTGGCAACACTCCGAATTCCTTCTAGAACAAACCGTCGGCATCATTCGCCATTCCATTTCCGGCAAGTGCTATTCGCGCGTGCTATCGCTTGCAGTAAAACGCTGATAAATCTGGATTTTTTCAAACAAACGTAAGTAATGTTGATTTTATAGATACTTTATTGTTCACGGCATGTGTTTTGGTAAAAATAATGTAAGATTTCTAAAAATAAACCGACAAAATATGACCTAAACGCGGGAGCATCTTTTTGTCACAAAATTTTTTCATTTCGTATTGCCGTATGTAATTGTAATATCGGTTATTTTGCAAGCTTTATTATGCCATTTTGTAAGGAAATCTATTGTGATTACGTATCAAAGTGTTTGTTTTGTTCATATTTAGTCTGTAATTTAGGAAAAATAAAACTCCGCGCCACGGACGGCAAAAAATTTCTGCCGCGTAAATTTCTAAAGTTTCTAGAACGATATTTACCTAAATATACCATATTAGTATAACGATTTCAACGTCATTATGTAAAGAAATCTATTGTGATTATGTACCAAAGCCTTTGTTTGGTGAATATTTACTTGAAATATTATAAATAAATAGATTCCCGAGGTCGGTCGTATGCACACATACTTGCAAAGATTTTATGTTAGTATGGGTGTTCTCCTGTCGGTCAATGTGCGAACTAATGAATGCGAAACTACCGACATCTTACGGTTATTATTGTAAAACACACATTTTGCTTGAAGCCGGGATGGGTGGCCAAAAAAAGTATTCAAAATATTTATTATTATTTTTTATTATTTTTATTGTTTTATGAAATTACTATTTTTCATAAAACATTGAAAAATATATAAATATATTTTGAAAATTGTAATCAGTAACATAAAAATTGATCAGTTATATAGGGTGTGCAAATTATTCTTCAAAATTATATGAACTTTCTTCAAAATTATAATATTTATGATTGTTTCTATTGTTATAGAATGGCAGATCAGATACGCCCCATGAGCGATGATGGAGGAAGCGAAGGCGAGGAAAATTATGCAGTCGCAACGGTATGTTGTGTATTAGTATTATGTTGGTTGTACGCTTCATCCTTTTCAAAATTGAAAGACATTATTGTAACAATAAATGTTTATAGTTTCAGATTCCTGGTTGGACCAGGGCTGGTGAGGGCGGGTTCCCGGTTGGTGAGGGCCTACGTAGGGCCATACCTACGCCCTCAACGTCCTCGACGGCTCCCCCGACTCAGGTAATTATAATAACACTTGACTAACTTATACAGTGCCATTTTTGTCTTCCTCAGGGGTATGCAGAGAGGACGGACCGCCAAACAACTCGGTCTTGGCACACACTCTTTGCCTCACTCACATTCATACATCGTATCATACATTCTCTTCTATTATTCTGACTTTTGACATGGCCCGACTCAAGTATCTGATTCACTTGATCGTGCCATGTCTTCCTCGGACGTCCCCGACTTCTTCTACCATTCACATTTGCGTCGTATATTCTACTTACACTACTTTCTTCGTTCATTCGCTCTACATGAGCGATGATGGAGGAAGCGAAGGCGAAGAACAGTATTCAGTCGCAATTAGTAGTAATTCTATTAGCTTGGTTGTACGCTTCATCCTTTTCAAAATTGAAAGACATTATTGTAACAATAAATGTTTATAGTTTCAGATTCCTGGTTGGACCAGGGCTGGTGAGGGCGGGTTCCCGGTTGGTGAGGGCGGTGTACCAACGCCCTCAACGTCCTCGACGGCTCCCCCGACTCAGGTAATTATAATAACACTTGACTAACTTATACAGTGCCATTTTTGTCTTCCGCAGGGGTAGGCAGAGAGGACGGACCGCCAAACAACTCGGTCTTGGCACACACTCTTTGCCTCACTCACATTCATACATCGTATCATACATTCTCTTCTATTATTCTGACTTTTGACATGGCCCGACTCAAGTATCTGATTCACTTGATCGTGCCATGTCTTCCTCGGACGTCCCCGACTTCTTCTACCATTCACATTTGCGTCGTATATTCTACTTACACTACTTTCTTCGTTCATTCGCTCTACATGAGCGATGATGGAGGAAGCGAAGGCGAAGAACAGTATTCAGTCGCAATTAGTAGTAATTCTATTAGCTTGGTTGTACGCTTCATCCTTTTCAAAATTGAAAGACATTATTGTAACAATAAATGTTTATAGTTTCAGATTCCTGGTTGGACCAGGGCTGGTGAGGGCGGGTTCCCGGTTGGTGAGGGCGGTGTACCAACGCCCTCAACGTCCTCGACGGCTCCCCCGACTCAGGTAATTATAATAACACTTGACTAACTTATACAGTGCCATTTTTGTCTTCCGCAGGGGTAGGCAGAGAGGACGGACCGCCAAACAACTCGGTCTTGGCACACACTCTTTGCCTCACTCACATTCATACATCGTATCATACATTCTCTTCTATTATTCTGACTTTTGACATGGCCCGACTCAAGTATCTGATTCACTTGATCGTGCCATGTCTTCCTCGGACGTCCCCGACTTCTTCTACCATTCATCGTGTACGCTTCATCCTTTTCAAAATTGAAAGACATTATTATAACAATAAATGTTTATAGTTTCAGATTCCTGGTTGGAGATTTGACGGTGGCGACGGTCCTACACCCTCAACATTCTCGACGGCTCCCACGACCCAGGTAATTATAATAACACTTGGCTAACGTATACAGTGCCATTTTTGTCTTGTATTACCTCAAGAGCGCTTTACACAGCTATATAAATTTTTTCTTTCCGTCTACAGCTGTGCAACAACATTTTAATGGAGTTCATCGGATACGAGGAGATGCACCCCACGGAAAGTGATGTGGAATCCCTCGCCGGCGATGAACTCAGGGAGGGTGATTCCCTCGCCTCCGATGAACTTCCACCAGTAGACCTGGACAATGATTGGGAGCCGTCAGAGGGGGAGGAGGAGGACGACGACGACGACGAGGACGAGGACGAGGACCATCACCACGGGGCGCGACGGTACTCTTGGTCCGAGGATTTCTCCACATTCTCGGGCCAACGTGAACATTTTGCCGTCCTTCAGCCTGGCCCATCACCAGAAGTGTTCCCTCCGACAGTAGCTATGTCCGCCTATGACGTCTTCACCAAAATATGGGACTTGGAAACAATGTCCTATATCGTGGAGGAGACGAATAGGCGTGCATGGAGCCAACTGGACGAGTGCACGACTGAGATGGGAATAAATCTTTCCCAACATTCCAGGCTGAAGGAGTGGCAAGATGTTACGGTCCCTGAAATGTACGTAGTTTTTGCTATGTTTATATACATGTCCATTTGTTTTAGACCTTGCTTATCAGAGTACTGGACGACAGATATTTTAGAGATGCCTAAATTTAGGGCTCTAATGTCACGTAATAGGTTTATTCTGATACTTAGGTTCCTACATTTTGTTGACAACGATAAAATTTCTAGAGTCGGTTACCACAACAAGCTTTCAAAAGTTAAACCACTATTGGATATGATGAATCAAAAGTTTTCCACTCTATATATTCCCCATGAAGACATTAGCATAGACGAGTCCCTGTTGCTCTGGAAGGGTCGCCTTGGGTTCAAGCAGTGCATCCGAACTAAGGCGGCTCGGTTCGGCATCAAAACATACGAGCTGTGCGAATCGTCAACAGGGTATTTGTACCGCTTTATAATGTATGCGGGGATGAATACGGAGGTCGAAGAGGACCTTCTTGGGTTTTCCAGTAAAACTTCTAAAGTTGTACTCAAACTCATGGAGGGGCTCTTTGACAAAGGGTACTGCCTCTACATGGACAATTTTTATAACAGCTTGCCATTGACTAGGTACCTGAAACAAAGGAATACCGATCTAATCGGTACCCTTAATCGCAACCGAAAGATGGTACCTCAAGTTATTAAGGACATGAAGAAGAGTGTGCCACGGCATACTCTTATTGGTAGACACTGTGGTGATATCACAGTCCTTGCTTGGAATGACATTAAAGTTGTCTCCATGGTGTCTACCTGCCACAACATCGACACGGCAGAGGGTAAAAGAGGGATAGAGAAATACCAAATGCCTCTATCTGTGATCCAGTACAATCGCTTCATGGGGGGAGTGGATACCAAAGATTCGCTGTTATCCACTTACCGCATGGAGAGGACGCGGGGTGACAAATGGTTCATTAAGGTATTTCGTCGCCTGCTCAATGTCAGCATCGTGAATAGTATGGTGATTTATAGGCAGCTCCATGACCAAGACCAGGGGAAGGATATTCTTCACCGTACATTCAGGATGCAATTGGCAGCTGAGCTTGTAGAGCGACACTACCCCTCTTTGGTCAAACCCAAACCGACGTTTCCCATCGCCGAACACACTCTTCCCATGGATATTAGATTAAATCTTTCACTTGGACATTTTTTGCACGAAACTCCACTCATGAACGCTAAGGGTCAATGCGTTCGCCGAAGGTGCTTAGTTTGTTCAATGCATAAGCGACGAAAGGAGGTCGCTACTATTTGCAAACTGTGTGATGTTTTCCTTTGCGTAGGGCAGTGTTTTGAGGATTACCACGTAAAAAAAAATATAATTTAGATTCCCTTTTTTTTATTTTCAAATCGTTTTTTTCCATTCAATTCTCTTTTTTTTTTTACAAAACTATAAAAATTGCCATGAAGAGGAAATTCATTATACCCAATAGTGGCAGTCCCAATTACAGTTCAGGGAGTTTGTCGCTCTTTGTTGTTTTTATTTTTGGCATGTTTTTGTTATTTGTTGAATGGGTGTTGTCATTTTTTATTTGGATATTGTTATCTGTTATGTGTATTTATGCATCATTTGAATACAAATGTTTACTGAAACAAGTGCATTGTGCATCTTTGCACTGGCATGGTTTTGTTATTTGTTGAATGGGTGTTGTCATTTGTTATTTGGATATTGTTAGCTGTGATGTGTATTTATGCATCATTTGAATACAAATGTTTACTGAAACAAGTGTATTGTGCATCTTTGCATTGGCATGTTTTTGTTATTTTAATTTTTTATTTTAATTTTTTATTTTTTATTTTGATCTTGTTATCTGTGATGTGTATTTGTGCATCATTTGAATACAAATGTTTACTGAAACAAGTGCATTGTGCATCTTTGCATTGGCATGTTTTTGTTATTTTAATTTTTTATTTTAATTTTTTATTTTTTATTTTGATCTTGTTATCTGTGATGTGTATTTGTGCATCATTTGAATACAAATGTTTACTGAAACAAGTGCATCTTTGCATCAGTTGAAGTTTCATGTCAATTCATTGTATCGTCCACGTTTGTGGTGAGATCATAAGTTAAAATGCTTTTGAGAGTCTTTGGCGAGTTCTGATGTGTCGATGCTTTCAGCCATCTTGTCTAATGTTTGCTTCCACTTTATATTCGTTTTTTTCTGATTATTTTGGAAGAGCTCTTTTTGTATTTACAAGATACTCGACACGTTTCAAAAAGGATTTGGCCCCTTTTTGAATTTAATTTGCTCCCTCTCTGTTATTTATAAGAATTTTTACTACTTCTACTACTTCTATACTATACTATAAATATCTACTAATACTATAAATATCTGGCTAGGCCATAATCTAGAGGGGCAATAAAATAGACAGCAGTTCTCAGATGGATTGTGTTTATCATCCATATGTTGTGTTTATATCTCTTTACATATGTAAACAAAAGTACTTGTGTTTACATAAGTAAAGTGAGTCATCAACTTAGATTAGTTCCTGCACATCCCTGATCAGCTGGAGCGCTAGGTTGAAGGTGATAAAAACAATTTAAGAATTTTCTCCCTCTTTATATTCGTTTTTTGCTGCTGTGGAAATTGAATTTCTCTTGATCTTTATCTGCATCAGAACTAAGGGAACGGGCCGGTTTCAACGCTGGAAGTTGACAGCACACGTTGCAGCTGTTGCTTCTCTTCACTTGTATTTGAAAGAAACTATTTTACTTATGTAACTACCAGACGTAGCTCATTTTCGCCCAATTGTGACCCTTGATATGCTTTCAAGCTTCGCCTTTTTCCGAATCTCTTGGCGTAGGGCTGAGTCTCAACGGATCGCAGCATGACGCTGCTCTACCGGGCACAACACCCTGCCAGGTACAAAGGTCGTCTGCGGACGATTCCGAGTTCCGACGTCGAACTTAAGCTTGGTCAGAGACGGGGCGCCATTGCGCCGGGAAATTTAACCACGTTGCGCAGTGCTCGCCCCGCCTCGTCGGGCTTCGACGGAGGCCCCCGCGGACGGGGGCCGCCTGATACATGTCACATTGTTTAGAGAGCCTTTCGACTCGCGGAACTCACATCACGTATCACCGCCCGATTTTACGTTTTACGTTTACGTTCTCCGGATTGGCTGATATCTAAAGAAGATTCCGTTATCTTTTTAGACAGACTTTCATTCAGCATTTCCAAGAAGGACTTTGTTAGAATCTAATAACTTTTCGAAAAGGACTGGGCCCCTTTTCGAATTGAGTTTACTTCCACTTCTCTTCCTTCTCTCATAGCTCTTTTTGTATTGGAACGGGTGGCCATATGTAGTTCGCATTCTCGGTGTTCATCTCTTCCAGTACGCTCAACGGATCGCATCATGACGCTGCTCTACCGAGCACAACGCTGCTTTACCAATTATTTCAGAATCAGCCAATTCATTCGAAAAAATGTTTGCATCTCCGTCACATTTTTGTAGTGTTCTCTGCTCTTCTTTAGATCCCTTACTAATATCAGCTGCATATAAATATCTGGCATATAAATATCAAAATAATACGTTCTCCGGATTGGCTAATATCTAAAGAAGATATGCTTTTCAAAACATCCTCCTTCTCTCATAGCTCTTTTTGCATTTGAAAGAAACTCTATTTTCAACTTCATCAACTCATCAACTTAGATTAGTTCCTGCACATCCCTGATCAGCTGGAGCGCTAGGTTGAAGGTGATAAAAACAATTTAAGATTTTTCTCCCTCTTTATATTCGTTTTTTGCTGCTTCTCTTCACTTGAATTTGAAAGAAACTATTTTACTTATGTAACTACCAGACGTAGCTCATTTTCACCCAATTATGACCCTTGATATGCTTTCAAGCTTCGCCTCTTTTATACTTGTTTAACAAGTCCTTCTTCTCCTCGGAGTCGAAGTCACGTAGTTTTTTTTTCAAAAACTCAATCTGTTTTGAAGCTGTGTATTCAGCAATGCTCGGTCTAGTTGTTGTCCATGGACTTCTTGTAATTAAACCCAAGAACCAATCCATTATCCTTTTGGCCAAGGACTAATCGGAAGCTTCACTTCTGGTTAAGGGACAACGTGTCGGTAGGAGGTCAGTCGGGACAAATGACACAAAAACGCATAACTCGTTGTCTGGGGAACGAACAAGAAAACCCCCAGGTTTGTGAAATTGGAGCGAGGGTCTGTCTTTTCTCACAATCATGTAGAAGTTTTAAAATGACCCCTAATCTTTTGTCAAATGCACGCGAAAGATTAGCCTTTTGGTATAATGTGTATTCAAATTCTCGTCTCGTTGTTTTTTTTTGGACTCTAATCATGTTGAAGTTTTAAAATGACCCCTAATCTTTTGTCAAATGCACGCGAAAGATTAGCCTTCTGGTATAATGTGTATTCAAATTCTCATCTCATTGTTTTTTTTTTTTAAAAAAAGAACCCACTTTGGTAAATGTAAAGAGTCAGGAAATCTGCTGGTTGGAAAATTGGTAATATTAGGTTGTCTTAAGGGTTATTGCACTAGGCTGAGTCTCAACGGGTCGCAGCAAACATATCTGAATCGCAGACATTTTTAAGACTAAATACAATCACGATATTACGCGAAAGATTAGCCTTTTGGTATAATGTGTATTCAAATTCTCGTCTCGTTGTTTTTTTTTGGACTCGAATCATGTTGAAGTTTTAAAATGACCCCTAATCTTTTGTCAAATGCACGCGAAAGATTAGCCTTTTGGTATAATGTGTATTCAAATTCTCGTCTCGTTGTTTTTTTTTGGACTCGAATCATGTTGAAGTTTTAAAATGACCCCTAATCTTTTGTCAAATGCACGCGAAAGATTAGCCTTTTGGTATAATGTGTATTCAAATTCTCATCTCGTTGGTTTTTTTTTGGACTAGAATCATGTAGAAGTTTTAAAATGACCCCTAATCTTTTGTCAAATGCACGCGAAAGATTAGCCTTTTGGTATAATGTGTATTCAAATTCTCGTCTCGTTGTTCCTCCGTTCCTCCGGTCCTCCGTTCAATACGTTTTCCGGATTGGCTAATAACTCTTCGAAAAGGACTCGGCCCCTTTTCGAAGCATTTGCAAGAAGGACTTTGTTAGATATACTTTTCAAAACATCCTCCTTCTCTGACCAGGTGAAGGTCTGCTCCTCTGGGTTTTCCTCTTCCTCCAACGGATCCAACAGGTCTTCCGTTCAATACATTTTCCGGATTGGCTAATAACTCTTCGAAAAGGACTCGGCCCCTTTTCGAAGCATTTGCAAGAAGGACTTTGTTAGATATACTTTTCAAAACATCCTCCTTCTCTGGGTTTTCCTCTTCCTCCAACGGATCCAACAGGTCTTCCGTTCAATACATTTTCCGGATTGGCTAATAACTCTTCGAAAAGGACTCGGCCCCTTTTCGAAGCATTTGCAAGAAGGACTTTGTTAGATACACTTTTCAAAACATCCTCCTTCTCTGACCAGGTGAAGGTCTGCTCCTCTGGGTTTTCCTCTTCCTCCAACGGATCCAACAGGTCTTCCGTTCAATACATTTTCCGGATTGGCTAATAACTCTTCGAAAAGGACTCGGCCCCTTTTCGAAGCATTTGCAAGAAGGACTTTGTTAGATATACTTTTCAAAACATCCTCCTTCTCTGGGTTTTCCTCCGCCTCCAACGGATCCAACAGATCCTCCGTTCAATACGTTTTCCGGATTGGCTAATAACTCTTCGAAAAGGACTCGGCCCCTTTTCGAAGCATTTGCAAGAAGGACTTTGTTAGATATACTTTTCAAAACATCCTCCTTCTCTGGGTTTTCCTCTTCCTCCAACGGATCCAACAGGTCTTCCGTTCAATACATTTTCCGGATTGGCTAATAACTCTTCGAAAAGGACTCGGCCCCTTTTCGAAGCATTTGCAAGAAGGACTTTGTTAGATACACTTTTCAAAACATCCTCCTTCTCTGACCAGGTGAAGGTCTGCTCCTCTGGGTTTTCCTCTTCCTCCAACGGATCCAACAGGTCTTCCGTTCAATACATTTTCCGGATTGGCTAATAACTCTTCGAAAAGGACTCGGCCCCTTTTCGAAGCATTTGCAAGAAGGACTTTGTTAGATATACTTTTCAAAACATCCTCCTTCTCTGGGTTTTCCTCCGCCTCCAACGGATCCAACAGATCCTCCGTTCAATACGTTTTCCGGATTGGCTAATAACTCTTCGAAAAGGACTCGGCCCCTTTTCGAAGCATTTGCAAGAAGGACTTTGTTAGATACACTTTTCAAAACATCCTCCTTCTCTGGGTTTTCCTCCGCCTCCAACGGATCCAACAGATCCTCCGTTCAATACGTTTTCCGGATTGGCTAATAACTCTTCGAAAAGGACTCGGCCCCTTTTCGAAGCATTTGCAAGAAGGACTTTGTTAGATACACTTTTCAAAACATCCTCCTTCTCTGGGTTTTCCTCCGCCTCCAACGGATCCAACAGATCCTCCGTTCAATACGTTTTCCGGATTGGCTAATAACTCTTCGAAAAGGACTCGGCCCCTTTTCGAAGCATTTGCAAGAAGGACTTTGTTAGATACACTTTTCAAAACATCCTCCTTCTCTGGGTTTTCCTCCGCCTCCAACGGATCCAACAGATCCTCCGTTCAATACGTTTTCCGGATTGGCTAATAACTCTTCGAAAAGGACTCGGCCCCTTTTCGAAGCATTTGCAAGAAGGACTTTGTTAGATACACTTTTCAAAACATCCTCCTTCTCTGACCAGGTGAAGGTCTGCTCCTCTGGGTTTTCCTCTTCCTCCAACGGATCCAACAGGTCTTCCGTTCAATACATTTTCCGGATTGGCTAATAACTCTTCGAAAAGGACTCGGCCCCTTTTCGAAGCATTTGCAAGAAGGACTTTGTTAGATATACTTTTCAAAACATCCTCCTTCTCTGACCAGGTGAAGGTCTGCTCCTCTGGGTTTTCCTCTTCCTCCAACGGATCCAACAGGTCCTCCGTTCAATACATTCTCCGGATTGGCCAATAACTCTTCGATAAGGACTCGGCCCCTTTTCGAATTGAGTTTTCTTCCACTCTGCAGAGGTACACATTGCCCGTGCATGTGGAAGAAATTCTCTGACCAGGTGAAGGTCTCGAAAGTATTTCCAAGAAGTATTTTGTTAAACTTGTATTTGGTGTAATGGGGATCGATATCGTTGCCATTCACATTAACTTTAGCAATGGTGCAGCACTGCACCTGGTGAAGGTCTGCTCCTCTGGGTTTTCCTCTGCCTCCAACGGATCCAACAGGTTCTCAGGAACATAACTGGGGCCATAATCAACATTGAGATCCTTTAAACTTTACAGCGGCATCAAAATAATACATTCTCCAAATTGGCTAGTATCTAAAGAAGATACACTTTTCAAAACCTCCTCTTTTGTTGTCGTAGGACCCAAAGTAAGTTTCGAAAAGGACTCGGCCCCTTTTCGAAGCATTTCCAAGTGGAACTTTGTTAGAATCTAATAATTTTTCGAAAAGGACTCGGCCCCTTTTCGAAGCATTTCCAACTTTACAGCGGCATGTTGTTTACGTTCTCCGGATTGGCTGATATGTAAAGAAGATTCCGTTATCTTTTTAGACAGACTTTCATTCAACTTATATTGGACAAAATTGGTTAGGTAAATATCAACATTGGGGCCATAATCAACATTGAGATCATCACTACCGAAGTTGATGTTGGATAAATAAAGAGAAGTGGTTCTCATCCCCAATTCAAAGCACACCATCGTAGGACCCAAAGTAAGTTTCGAAAAGGACTCGGCCCCTTTTCGAAGCATTTCCAACTTTACAGCGGCATGTTGTTTACGTTCTCCGGATTGGCTGATATGTAAAGAAGATTCCGTTATCTTTTTAGACAGACTTTCATTCAGCATTTCCAAGTGGAACTTTGTTAGAATCTAATAATTTTTCGAAAAGGACTCGGCCCCTTTTCGAAGCATTTCCAACTTTACAGTGGCATGTTGTTTACGTTCTCCGGATTGGCTGATATGTAAAGACGATTCCGTTATCTTTTTAGACAGACTTTCATTCAGCATTTCCAAGTGGAAATTTGTTAGAATCTAATAATTTTTCGAAAAGGACTCGGCCCCTTTTCGAAGCATTTCCAACTTTACAGCGGCATGTTGTTTACGTTCTCCGGATTGGCTGATATGTAAAGAAGATTCCGTTATCTTTTTAGACAGACTTTCATTCAACTTATATTGGACAAAATTGGTTAGGTAAATATCAACATTGGGGCCATAATCAACATTGAGATCATCACTACCGAAGTTGATGTTGGATAAATAAAGAGAAGTGGTTCTCATCCCCAATTCAAAGCACACCATCGTAGGACCCAAAGTAAGTTTCGAAAAGGACTCGGCCCCTTTTCGAAGCATTTCCAACTTTACAGCGGCATGTTGTTTACGTTCTCCGGATTGGCTGATATGTAAAGAAGATTCCGTTATCTTTTTAGACAGACTTTCATTCAGCATTTCCAAGTGGAACTTTGTTAGAATCTAATAATTTTTCGAAAAGGACTCGGCCCCTTTTCGAAGCATTTCCAACTTTACAGTGGCATGTTGTTTACGTTCTCCGGATTGGCTGATATGTAAAGACGATTCCGTTATCTTTTTAGACAGACTTTCATTCAGCATTTCCAAGTGGAAATTTGTTAGAATCTAATAATTTTTCGAAAAGGACTCGGCCCCTTTTCGAAGCATTTCCAACTTTACAGCGGCATGTTGTTTACGTTCTCCGGATTGGCTGATATGTAAAGAAGATTCCGTTATCTTTTTAGACAGACTTTCATTCAACTTATATTGGACAAAATTGGTTAGGTAAATATCAACATTGGGGCCATAATCAACATTGAGATCATCACTACCGAAGTTGATGTTGGATAAATAAAGAGAAGTGGTTCTCATCCCCAATTCAAAGCACACCATCGTAGGACCCAAAGTAAGTTTCGAAAAGGACTCGGCCCCTTTTCGAAGCATTTCCAACTTTACAGCGGCATGTTGTTTACGTTCTCCGGATTGGCTGATATGTAAAGAAGATTCCGTTATCTTTTTAGACAGACTTTCATTCAGCATTTCCAAGTGGAAATTTGTTAGAATCTAATAATTTTTCGAAAAGGACTCGGCCCCTTTTCGAAGCATTTCCAAGTGGAACTTTGTTAGAATCTAATAATTTTTCGAAAAGGACTCGGCCCCTTTTCGAAGCATTTCCAACTTTACAGCGGCATGTTGTTTACGTTCTCCGGATTGGCTGATATGTAAAGCAGATTCCGTTATCTTTTTAGACAGACTTTCATTCAACTTATATTGGACAAAATTGGTTAGGTAAATATCAACATTGGGGCCATAATCAACATTGAGATCATCACTACCGAAGTTGATGTTGGATAAATAAAGAGAAGTGGTTCTCATCCCCAATTCAAAGCACACCATCGTAGGACCCAAAGTAAGTTTCAAAAAGGACTCAGCCCCCTTTTTGAAATGAATCGGCTTCCTCTTCTCTTCCTTCTCTCATAGCTCTTTTTGTATTTGAAAGAAAATCCTCTTTACTTAGAGCTACGTCAGAGCTAGCTCTTTCAATATTTCTAAGATACTCTTTACTAAAATACAAGTCATACAAGTGATACCAGACTAGAGTCAAGCTCAACAGGCTCTTCTTTCACCGCTGATTCTCCTAAGCCCGTTCCCTTGGTAGTGGTTTCGCTAGATAGTAGATAGGGACAGATCATACAAGTGATACCAGACTAGAGTCAAGCTCAACAGGCTCTTTCACCGCTGATTCTCCTAAGCCCGTTCCCTTGGTAGTGGTTTCGCTAGATAGTAGATAGGGACAGATTACCTAGCGCGAATATCAGTCCCAGAATTACAGTTCAGGGAGCGTGTCGCCATTTGTTGTGTTTATATGTTTTTGTTATTTATGGTTTTTATTCGATGCATCATTTGAATAAAAATGTTTACTGAAACAAGTGTATTGGGCATCTTTACATTGGTATGTTTTTGTTATTATAAATTATTATAAAAAATTATTTTCATGTTTTTTTCTGTCAGTCTGTACCTTTGAAACCCATTATAAATTATTATAAACATGCATGTGTATTTTTATTGTATGTGAAATTGTAATAAATATAATAAAAAAATATTATTATTTTTATTTTCGTGTTTTCTTTTGCCACTCTGTACCTCTGGACCATATGTGTATACGAAAGTGGCGGCCATCTTGGATTCCACAATGTGAAACCAAAGCAAAAGTTGGTAAAGTATACTGTACATTCTTTCATTGTTTTTGATATAAATTCATTCTAGAAGTAATAAGTTTGAGATATAATCAGAAAGATCGTTTTATCTACATTATTTTCATGTAATTTTCGAAATATTTCGCAAACGAAATGTCATAAATATTCAGTTCGCAAGAAATGTCAAATTTTTGACGTCATAATGACTAATTATATTTTTAGCATTATTTTGTTGTGGGTTTCTAATACAAAAAAATATTTTTAGTAACAACAATTGTATAAACTATCAAAATATGAAAGAATTGTTATCATAAACTGAAGAAATCAGACCCAAAAAAAATGCTAAAGTGCACACTTGGTTTTCGAATATTTCTTGAAAAGATGAAAATATTTTACATTTTCAAAGAAGTGCCAATGTCATAATTTCTTCGAAGACACCCTTATATTGTTTTTTTTTCATGTAGGGTATCTATTCAGGTTTGTGTAGAAATAAAAAAATCAGTTCATTTTCTTATAAATATATTTTTTTTCGATTTTTTTCCGGAATGGGAAAATTTTTACATCATTTTTTTGCTAAAGTTAGCTATTCCGGGAAAACTTGTAAAGATATTATCATGTAATATATATGAATAATAAGATACATTATCTGGCAAACGGAAAAAAATCACAAAAAAAAAAAAAAAAATTGTTTTAATACGATATTTGAGCAAAACCCGGGGCGCTAATTTCGCGCGGTTTTTTCCAAAAAAACCGTGGCCTTTGAGGGGTTAATATTTTGGTTTTTTAATTTTATTTTACGGCCATTAGAGCGGAAGATATCTCAGTATCGAAAAGATTTGAAACGTTGCTTGAAATGTCTTTAGCCGTGTTTGGTGACCAGATCTGAATAGCCAGGTACTTCCCCACCTTCCTCTTCCCTATATTTTTACCCTCCCCACTACCTTCAGTCTTACAACATACCCCAATTGGGGATGCCATAGTCCCACTGGCTCCAGACGGGAGCAGTTGGGACTCTTGTGCGGTATATTTATGAAAAAAGTGTAATATTCAGGTGGATTGTAAAAAATGTCTCATTTTGAAATATTTATTCGTATGCACAATTTTTTATTTTATATTTATCTGAATACCGCACAAGAGACCCAAATGCTTCTACTGGAGCCAGTGAGACTATGACGTGACTATGGGGTATATTGTGAGGCTGAAGGTGGTGGGGGAAGAGGAAGGCGAGGAATTACCTGGCTATTCAGATCTGGTCACTTAACAACGTTTCAATTCTGAATGGTGGTCTTACACCAGGGCGATACTGAAAGTATCTTTTACTCTGGAACGTGACGCAAATATATTATTTTTAAATTAAATAATTGTGAAATAACCCAAATTAGGCAAATAAAATTTATTTGCCAATGCCGGGATTGGATCCCACGACCTTCGGATTGCGAGTCAAGAGCCTTACCCCTTGACCACGCCGGCCGTCAATAGGTAGTATCAGTAATTTGGAAGGTACATCCACCAACTACATGGAAGGCCGGATCGGGAGAGACCGTTTTTTTTACACTCGCTCGACACACTGCTTATCTCTTCTTTGGGAATGCTGTGTGGAGGGTAGTTTTAGGGAAAGGAAGAAGAGGAAATTCGGAGAAGGAAAGGGGTATTAGGGGTGGGTAGAAATCTGGGGGTCAGCGTGTCCAGGAGTGCGGATGTATGAATCCATCCCTCCCACTGCGGTGCAAGGGGATGTTCCGAGAGAGTAAGGCTGGAGAAGTCAAAGGGACTCCCTTAACTTTTCCAGATCCGACCTGCCATGCAGCTGGTGGGCAGACGCATCCGCCGCCAAGACCTAAACAAACCTCACCCCCTTGAACCCAGGCACCCCTGCTATTCACCAAATGTTACGAACCACTTGGGATGACCTATGGCAGACGTGTTGGTTATCTAATAATTGGTTCCCGGGGCGGTGGTACCCATACCCGATTCTCGTGTTTGTTATTTTTCCATCAAAATTATTTATGATTTGTCAATAATGTCTTAGCAAAATAAGTATGTAATAAAATCTGAAATATATTAGTTTGTAAGTGCGCAAATAAATAAACAAACGGACCAATTTTCGTCAAGAAACACATGCACGTTTATATTTTTAAATAATTTAATTTATCTATTTATTTATGCAAAAATAGTCTATTAACAATATAACAATAACACGAATAACAAGCGTGCGTAAAGGCACGACCCACCTAGCAATCGATCACCGTTCGCATTGATTACCGTTCGCAGGAAATTTTTCGTAACAATCACCACTTTTCGTAACACATTTACCAGCTTACCCCCCAAGTGTCGAGCGTGCGTAAAGAAGTTTTACTTGAAAATAAATATTTTGGAGCAGTTGGGACTCTTGTGCGGTATTCACATAAGAATAATTTACAATAAAAAAATTTCAAAATTATAAAAATTTTATCATAAAAGTATTCAATGAACATGAAATTTTGCGTTCGGGCAACCCTGTAAATTTTACAAACATGAAATCGTATTTATTTAGCTTCGTTATTTGTTTCAAAATGTTACGATGTAGAGCGCCGCGAAGACAACCGCCGACGGCCGCAGTTGCGGTCAGAATGAGCGCTCTCGATTCGTGTTGTCGTTGATAAGAAAAATTGTGAAACGCGAAGCTGTAAATTAATTAATATTAAATACACCCTAAAATTATTTTTCCATTAAAATTATTTATGATTTGTCAATAATGTCGTAGCAAAATCAGTATGTAAAAAAATCTGAAATATATTAGTTTGTAAGTGCGCAAATAAATAAACAAACGGACCAATTTTTGTCAAGAAACACATGTGCGTATATATTTTTTAATAATTTTATTTAAACTAAAATTAAAATTCTGACTCATACGTTTACCAGATAATGTATTGATTTATTTTACTGCATGATTATATGATTTGAAATTGGTGTTGTATAATACATGTACTTTTTTGAAAATATAACAAATCTGCCAACGACCTATGGTATAACCTTATTATACTTAAAATAAACATTTTTTCTTAAAATTTAAAGCATACGTTTACTAGATAAAAGAACAATCTTTCAAAATCAATTTATAATTTTTTGTGGAAACGAGTCAATACGTCTAAACACTGATTTAAAAATGACATATTTCTGGTTTCTCTGGTAATGTCCTCTTAAAATTTGTAAGTGAATCATCTTATTTTAAAGTCTACAAATGGGTTATTGTAATTCAGAAGCAACTTCATCAGTAGTTAATTTCAGTTCATCAACTGTTAGGGCACACTATTTTACACACTATATTTTCAACCGCGATGAAATGTTTTCTAAAAGTTCCTCGATTGCTCGCGCGGGGGACATGTGTCACTAACGTACTTTATAAACGCATTGCGCACAAGTCCACGCACCTAGAGTGATGGCGCACTACTGACGCGTGGGATGATTCGTACTTGAGGAATACTGCGTACTTGTTTAGTTATTAAACAATATTACACCCTGGGTGACATATTTATGTCACCTATGCGAGCCCTCTAGTATTAAGAAAAACCTTTTGATTCACCTTTATTACTATAAAAGACAACTATTTGCATTCAGGGCGATGGAAAATACTGCATTGAAAAAAGAAACAACTCTTTACATCAGGGGAGATAATAAAAGATGTAATAAAGTTCAATTTTTTTTTTAAGACAAAGGTCATAATTTACCCATGTAAAAAGACCTTTCGCCGCCTCCTTGGATTTTGTTAGTATGAAGTTATTTTTACCAAAAGATTCCATTTACACGTGCAAATTATTTAAATAATAACCAATTTTGTGCTTGTTTTTCATCTCAAGAATGTAAATAGTTGTATCTTGTACTAATTAAGTTGAAATGAAGAGTTATTTCTATAATTTGGGCTAATTTGGAACTAATCGGAGTGAGGAAACTCAACTTTGAAAGCTGAGATAGTTAACGTTGAAGGCTTAGTTCTATATAATAGGTTTGACATAAATTATTTATGATTGGGTAATAAAGGCTTACCTTGACTTCGCGCAGTTTCCATATGATAGGTTCATGCAGCAAGAACTGTATGTCCTTGGTGTGGTACAGGGTCTTGATGCCTCCGGTTCCTTTCTGCGCCCTCTTGCGATTCCTGGGTTCGCGAGGGTAAATTCCTTTCAGAATGCATAATCGTCTAAAATCCTTTATTGACAGCTGTAGTTTTTTTAATGCTGCTTTCCTAGTCATAAACGCTGCTCCTTCTCCGGTCGCGTACTAAAATTTGAAAAAAAACAACATATTTACAATGAAAATGATAACATTATACACACGTGTTGTTGGTTAACCTCAAAATGAAAACATCAAAGATTCTTTTTAGCGTTATAATGTGAGTTTTACCTTTTTGAGCCTTTTGGCCACCATTGTGAACTTTTTATTTCAAATTTGCTTTGTAAATTAGCAAATTTTAGATCACTTTTACATTAGATATACGAAAATCACTGAACTCCGCGACAGGCACAGAAAACCATAAAGGCAGTCCATAGACAAATTCAGACAAATTGGAAATTATGACAGATCAGCTGTCAAACATGTAAATACTATTAATGGCTGTTAAATTCTTGATTGTAATAAGGTTCCTACTTACAAATTGGGTCCACAAAAACAAATTTATTATTATTTTTTGCAATGAATGTGTAAATTTTTGCATACAGACAAAAGATTTGTCTTTCTATATTTTATTGGTTTTATTTATTGCTAGGGCAATCCCGATGAGTTACAGAACTCATTTTAGTACAGGAGGAACTTACAATTCATAGGTGGGAGGAAATAGTTACATTTTTTTATATAAGGTATTTTGATATTAAAAAAATAGTTTCTCATACAAAAAAAAAAGAAAAACAAAATACAGATTAAGTAGAAACAAACAAATAAAGAAAAAAAAACTAGATTATAAAAATATGCATGACAACAATCCAGCGAAAAGAATAGGACAAGTTTTATTTTTTCTCATTTGCAAACGGCTCTTTAGTGATAAAGACCACTGCCCAAAGAAGCTGCCCCTATTATTGATTAATTTTAAGACTACTAACAATTTGTTGTTCCGAATATTTGTTATTTGTAAGTACTTGCATACTTCTTCATAACATCGTATGCAGGGACATTTTGAGGTCTAGTGTCGTTCATGTAGAATCGTTCTTTCAAAAACATTTGAATCCTTGCCTAGAGCCTGGAAGGAATAACCATAATATATGTTACTTATACCAGGGCGGGAAAGAGGTAGGCGCCCTCCAAATGCATATTATTGCAAATAATATTATATTGAAAGGGATACGAAAATGCATGCATTCAGATCAACTTTTTAACAAAATCCCAAATTCGTAAAGTATATTTTAGCTACAACTTAAACCATTAATAAATTATTCCCTTTCATACGTACAATATTATGGTATCCAAAAAAAAATAAGCTTTAGAATTAAGTTTTATTTTGCTTTCGGGTTCGAGGTGTTTTTTTTATTTATTTTTTGTTGGTACCATAAAACAAATTTTAATTAGCAACGTATTTATTTAATAAAAGCGATTATGTAGACTGAAAATAATGTACAAATAAAACTCTTCCATCTCTCAACATTACGTATTCATAATAATATTAACACAGTTCGAATAAACGACCGGGTTGCCGGCAATTACATTAATAATACAGGGTATTGAGGGGCGAACTTGATTTACTTTAACCAGTGATTCCCGACTGAAGTTAAAAAAATTAATAAAATTTTGGTCTCCGGTTAAATTTTTTAAATTTTAATACATCAAAAAGTATTGGACATTTAGGGCCGGGTTAGGGGTTAGGTCGAATGACCAGTGACGACATGTTGAAGAAAATTTTTTGTTGGTTTTTGAAAAAAATAAAAAAAAAATCACCGGAAACTAAATTTCATTAACATTTTTTAATGGTTATCGTAAGTCAAAGTAAGTACATCACTTTACCCTGTACATAGGGTAGGTACATAGTAAATAATAAAATTCCTTAGTAAGTACCTATCACTAAAATGAGTGTTATTTTATGAGCGAATGAAATAAAAAATAATATTATGAACAATTTAATAATATAATATTACTTATTACTATTACAATAACTTTAAAAAAATACGCAATCTATAATTATTATATCGAAGATTTTCAATTTTATTGGCGGTGCCAAAAATTAGGTCCAAAGGATGGGCCTAGATTAAGGTTTTTACGAAAAAAATTTGCCGGTAGCTTGAGTTCCTTTGAAGGTGTTTCTGTCGATTTTTCTGCGAACTCTGTTGGCTGGTTTTCAATTTTATTTGCCACAACAATCAAGACATTTTCATTTGTAGGGAGGTCCTCATTAGGTAAATCAAATACGGATTTGAAATCACGATTATCGAATTCTTTGTCAATATCAGTCGTGGTAGAAAGATTTGGCGTTTCTTTCGATTGTTCATTTTCAGTGAAAACTTTTGGAAGATTGTGTTCGAGGGGTATTTTAACTGGCTCTGCATTCATTTGTGATAACGAGGTTTTCAAATTCTTCTCTTGAAGGAAATCGGCGTTCATGATTTTCGATATGTAATCCGCCAATGAGTTGTAGGCATTGGACTGTTCTTTGTTGGAATCGGGGACCAGATTGAAATCCAATTCCGGCAGATCAGATAAATCAGACCTTCGCATGAAATGAACTGCAGGTCTTCCAAGAAAAGAGTCAAAAAGGCGGTTCAGCGTTTTTGGTGAGATCAGGACTTCCTGTTCAACGTATGTAATAATAATTGGCTGGTCTGATGACTCCGCTGAATGAGGCTTGATCTCATTAGTTTTGAAATGCTTCTCACTGACTTCGTTGAAATTAACGTTGAAAACATCAGAAATGTTATTGTCTTCTTCTCCAGAATTCTGCTGGGGTTGTTGGACGATTATCTGGCCAGATTCGGTGGTTTCCTCGTCACTTCTCGTTGGCTGGTTTTGCAAAATTGTCAATGCCTTCGAAAGGTCATCTTCCTGACTGTAAGGATGGGCCTCAAAAATTGCAGTTAACTGTGGCATGCGTTGCTCGACGAAATTCACTTGACATTGGACATTATTGAATAGGTAAATTAAGGATATCACCAAGAGGAACTTCATTTTGGCAGTCAGGTCGGTTAAAGAAATAAACAACACTATATGTAGGTACCTACGGTAGGCAATATTATCGTAATGAGGATGAAATGCGACTGATGAAGAAGTTGTGTCAGTTTACCAAATTTATATGATATCAAGAAGGAAACTAAAATGAGTATTTGGATTCCTTCCTTGTGAAAATGCTGCACTCGCGGAAGTTTTTTCCAAAACAAAACAAGCTTCCACTATTTTCAAGGTGTTCTCATTTTAAAAGTAAACAGTACAATTTTAATTGATTTTTTTAAGGTAAGTACCAACCTAGTTTTACTTCCTATTAAAGCACCAAAATTGTATGCATTTGCGGTGGTAATATATTTTTCAAGCTAAAAAAGAAAGGGAGAAAAGTGTTTTCAAATCTGGTCATTAAGGGGTTACATGGGTCCGAAAAAAATTATTTTTTCCCTTTATCTTATAGTACAATATGTCTAGAATATTCTCCTAAAGTTTCAAGTCAATCGGAGTAAAATTATAAGAGAGAGCCTTTGCGAATCCCCCACCCCGTTGGGAAAAACCGGCCGGGAGGAACGCAAGTATATCGGGTAAAGTTGTTCTTTTAAGTGCTCAACACTTCGAATAAAATAATTCATATACTACATTTTTGAAAAATCGAGAAAACATGTTTTTTTTTCTTGGCTACGAGACCATGTAACCCCACTGATTAAAATATAAGTACTGTAGTACGGGGTTACATTGATCAATTTTCAACATCTTATAAAAACATTTGTATTGGAAAATTTTATGTCATATTTATTGCAAATGTTTACCGAAATATATTTCAAAAAGTTATATGTGTTTGGGAAGTCAAAAAAAGACAGTGATCAAAGTCAACTTTTGGGCGACGTTGAAATATGTAGTATGTACCATTATTTATAAGTTTATTATTATGATGCACCAATCCCAAAAAACGTCAAAAATACGAATTCGATTGAAGTGAAAACTTCTTTAGCACCGTTGTGATTTGAAACTCGATGAAACTGTAACGAGAGACACTGAAAAGGGACAAACACATACATTATTTATAGGATTAAGCCTGCGAGAGAATGAGAAAGCAATAAAATATTTATTTATTCATGGGTACTCGGTTCCAATATAATACGATAAATCCACGGTCCCACGCGAACCTCCATTAGTGTAGTGGTACAAAATAAAGCACCTGACGAACCTCAGCGGCCAGAGATCCAGCGAACCAAGGGTCGAATCCAACGAAATCCAAAAAAAAGTTATCTTCAAATCAATATCCAATTTTTTTAGTATTATTAAAACCCTGATGAAGTACCTAAGCTTGGCTTACGAAACATGTCGGTTTTTTATAATCAATTATAGTGGCAAAAACAAAGTAATTTATTAATTTGAATCAATATCCAATCTTCAAACCACTCCAAAATGACCAGGCAAAACAAAAAAGCGACATCTAGCGACTCCGATGAAGAAAACACAAATACAAATAAGATTACCAAATATGTAGAAAAATGTGCCCTAGAATTCGACGGCAAAAATATGGAAAAAATCATTCTTCACATTGATAAAAATAAGTGGTTCGTAGTCTCCCCACTCTTGTCTACTTTAGTTTTCTGAAGAAGTCACTTCTACCGCGTGTCGATTGAACTTTCTGTTTTTTTTAAACTATAAAACATCTATTTTTATTATGTAGTAAAACTATTGGTGAGCTCTGGCATTATGAATTTTGTATAAAAACATTGCAAAGGGTGTCACGCGAGCTGTTTGAAAACTGAATGTACCGGGACTGAATGTATGGAATGCGGGAGGGGGGAGGGGAACCATGGAGGGGGGTTCGCGGTTCGCGGGTTCGAAGGGGGGGGAGTGTAGTGGGGAGAGGGAAGGTGGAGGAGGCGGAGTGGGAACGCGAGAGGGGAAGGGGACGTGGGAGAGGAAGGGGAGGCGGTAGGGGAATGGGACGAATGGGAAAGGACACGCAGTGAGAAACAATTTCTTTATTAAATGGCATAGCAACGCATGCCGGGTACCAGCTAGTTTAAAAATAAGCGTAATTTAGTGAGAGTGGTAGCGAGAATTATGCAGATGTCAAAGTCGCACCCGATTCGGACGTCGCCCCATTTTACGTTATGTCATAGTCATTTTAAATTATTTTATTATTTTCCACTTCGCGGCTTGGTAATAAACATTTTTTTGCTGATTTAGGTTTCTGTTGATTTTAAAGGACGTTGGCCACATATTTCGACATAATAATATGCAATTTCCAGAAACATATAAATGCAATACTGCAGTCTCCAGGGAGTAGACGGTTCACAAACCTTCGCTGGACTTTGAAATTGCACTGATTTGTAAGAATCACTTTTTGCTTTCTTGCATTTCTTTTGTTTCTTGTTATAAATTTCTTTTGACATTTATTTTCAGGTGGCAACAATATTTGCGAAAAATTATTGTCTTTTTTAAGGTGGTTCAAGTTCGACCGGGTATTTTGTTTTAATATTAATTTATTCATCATTTAGAAATGTATAACTTTCATTTTCGAGAACCTGCAAAAATAAGCTTTACCGTGTGCATCCACTTTACTCGTCTTTTTGGTGTGATTATAAAACATGGACTACACTTCACGGAACCAATGGTTGTGTAGAGAGGAAGAATAAGGAATATCGGAATTTCGTGCTCTTCAGATACGATTACCAAACATTACTAAACTCATTTTACGAAGATTTTTTATCAGGGCTACACAGAAACATACTTGTCTTTGTGTATTAATCAGTTCCTCGATCTCCAATATTTTCTCGTTCCCGCGTCGCTTCGTCTCCACTAATTAAGGTGAGGGATGCCATTGGTCTGTTTTCACCCCGCTAGAGCCGCTCTGGCTTACAGTCGTGATCCCTGGAAAAGATGTCGCAGCTTTATAGTAGGTCATGTTTTGGCTCCAGAGAGCAGGTTGCTTCCCGGTGCCTACCGCGAAACTTCAGTCTACTTTGGCAGGTCGCAGTGACATTATAGTAGGTCATGTTTTGGCTCCAGAGAGCAGGTTGCTTCCCGGTGCCTACAGCGCCACTTCAGTCAACTTTGGCAGGTCTGAACAAATATACGCCTAGTATATTGTCTGCTTAGGAGTACAGCTAACCCAGGGGAGAGCAAATTTTCGGTGGCTCATGCTTCATTAGTTATCTCTGGAAGGTCTGACCTAAGAGATGCTTTGTTAACCATTTACTTAGGCGTTTAGCTAACCCGGAGGGAGAATAGTACTTGTTGGAACTCTTTTGGGGAAAGGGAAGGTAACCTATAACGTTTCCTTTGGGATGACCGAGACAGGTGTAACTAAGATACATAGAAAATGCGTTTAACAAGGTTAGCTCATACGGGCGTTTCAAACTCGTGACGTAGCTTGAAGTAGCAGTTAATTAAAATCTCCCAGTGGAATATGGACTTCAAGCTACGTCACGATTTTTAACCAATCACCGCTGTACCCCCTCGATGAGATAACCTTGTTAAACGCATTTTCTACGAACCTTGAGGTGCAACCTATTTCTCAGTAAACCCATAAAAGTGGTTATTAAAGTTTATTACATTGTTTCACATTAATTGCTGAACAGCTATAAAAACGTGTCATTCTTGCGAATTGGTTATGTCCAAATTAAATGATGAACATGTAAAAAATGCTTTTTCTGCTTTTATTAGGAAAAATATTTAGTTTAACAGTAGGTAGATAAGTACTTATTTTGGAACGAGGATATTATTTATAATACTTATTCAGAAAGGGAGGGAACCAACGTGACGGAGAAACTGTATTTAACTCAGAGCCTGATAGTTAAGTACTTAGAAAAACACACAAAGTGGCACCAAGCAAAGATAATCCGCATAATTGTATGTTTTGTTTCTCAGTTACATCTCAGGAAAAAGTAGGCACCTAAATGATTCGACCTTAGGAGGTTGATTTTCAGAATAGAGAAGTCCAGTCCATTTTTTTTATTTTTTTTTATGAAAAATGACCTTCTAACTTAAATTACTGCATATATATTTTTTTTTTAGAGTTAGTTTTAATAGTTAAAATAATTTTCAAAGTTTTAATTTTTGGAGATCCCTCGAAAACACCCATATCTATGATGAATTTTGTGACGTCATCTACTAAAATAACGATTCATATATTTTAGATTTTTATGTTGGTGTTCTTGAATCTCACATAGATTTGCGCAGGCGCGCGGCCATCTTGTTTATTATAACGCGTTGATTGGCTAATGGCTTATTTATTGCAAATGGCGAAATCAAATTCTTTGCAAAACAATGAATGACGTTGATGAATTTCAATTGCAGTTTTATGTTTTTGATGCTAATTTTCGTTTAAATGATTAATTCACTGTGATATTAGTGTAATTCAGCATAAGTATTGATGCTGCCTGTACTTTTTTTCAGTTTTAGTCCTTAAATAATGTTTTTTGGTGATTTAGTTTCGTTCGGTTTTTAGGTTACTGACATTATATAATCAAAGGTTACTTCTCTATAATTTTTATGACTTTTCCGCGTGAATTTAATAAAACTTCCATAAAATTAATATTATTTGATAATGTAAAAGCCTTATGCATGTGTAAATAAATACAAATTCGAGAAATCAACGCATTAATTGCGTAAAACCGAGTCCAAGATGTCGGATTTTTTCAGTTATTTTTTAGGAATTATTATAATATTTTTTTATCCTTTTTAATTGTATGAACGAGATAAAAAGTGAAGTGACAGTTTTATTCCAAATTCATAAAGTAAGAGGACTGTATTTTTTAAATTTTGAATTTTCCTAATTTTTTCGACCATTTAATAGAATATGTTTACAGTCGGCTGTTTTTTTTAAATTTTTTCATTTTGAAACTTAAAATACTGCATTTTTCAAACACAATCGTATATGTCAGATACAAAAATCTAAAAGGCAATTCTATTAACTTTCTATAAAGGTATATGCTTTTACGACATCTTCAAAAATAAGAAATATATAGAACATTCGCTTGTGTCATACCTAAATTCCCATATAAATGACGTATAGCATAAATAAACCAGTCATTACCGTGATTACTATCGTGACGTCACCATGACAGCATTACACAGCATACCAACCTGACGCTGTGTTTTAACGAGAATATTAAAAATGCACTTTTTAATATCTTTTTAAAAACTGTACGTTTAATATTATTAAATAAAAGTTATATATTCAGAATCAGCGTTTATTGGTCTATATGAAAATATTTTTTTAAAGCCATAATATTTTTCACTGGAGTTCCTTATTGTGTTTTTCCAATAATTCTAAACATTAACATTAGCTAAATGATGCTACCAGTTACCACATCCCCTAGTACATGTAAAGTATTGTAAAGCAGTGGTTTCTTTGCAGCAGTGGCGTAGCGTGCCTTGGAGGGGGCCTGTATCAAAATTAGTTGGGGGGACCCAATGAAGGGTAAAGATTTCTCACAAAAGAAACAAAAATTCTTGCATTAAATTAAAATAAATATTTTTTGATTATAAGTTATCACTTCCTCCTAAAAATTGAGCTAGCCAAACAATTCAAATTAAATTTACACATTTTTTTAACCTTCTTTTTCGGCAAACTAATTTATTAAATCATCTATAGCTGAAAACGATTTCAGTTTTTCTAAAATTTATGCCTTTATAGACAATAGTGACAAGTCTGATAGGTTCCTGTCCCATCGAATTTTTTATCAGTTTTAATTTTGAAAAACTTCTTTAAGCTTTTGCGGTTTGTAACTGGTCAAGAATAGAAAGCATGCTGTTATTACCTCCGGAAAACTGGATGCAAGGCTTCATTAGTTCCTTAATGGAATGAATTTTTTGAGTTTCAGATTTTAAGCATGTTTTTAGAGCAATTAATTGTTCATAAAGATTAACTGAGATGTCTTTACCTATTTAGCCGACAGTTTTCCAGAAGCGTTTTTTATCACTTCGTTTGAAGAAGATAGGAGTCTCTCCGGTTGTAATACTTCGAACATATGTATAACTCAGGTATCAAAGGCTCTGAAATCTTTTTAGTTTGAGAAACTAATATATCTAATTAGCAATAGTATACATTGACCTTGAAATATGATTCCAGGTCTGAAATTTAAACTCACAGAAGCTGATTGCTGAAAAAATGAAGAAATTTGAGCATTTTTTTATAACCTCCTCCCTTTTCTGTTTACTTTTCTTTTCATAGCTTCACTGGGATAATCTCTTTTCCTTTCACTCATTCTTTTCACAAATCAAACTAATTACCCGTCTCGGAACAGACTTAGTCTAGTGATGCGGATTACTTACTTGTTTTGTATAAGATATTATTATTACAATAAACGCCCGGCATTTAAATTATAAAATTATAAATTTAATTAACCAATAAATAAACAGAAACAAGATTGTATTGTATTACAATGTAATAATTAACGTTTGAACCGGAATGAAGTAAAACGCGTTAATATTGCTCTCCGTGGTTTGTTATGGTATATCGGTTATTGCGGGATTCCCCCCGTTTAAGCGATTGACTTAAACGGGGGAATCCCGCAATAACCGATGTAGGATGTGGCCAATTTTTGGGCGCACGAAAAAAAGAGATTTTTTTGACTTTTTTGTCATTTCTGAAGTGAAAACTCTATAGGCACGTATGACAGTTTTTTATATGTTTTTTCCCGGGAAGCACGAGATTAAGTGACGTTGTGGATATTACTAATTTTCACTAATTTTTCTTACACACGTTAGGGGGCCCTGTAGCCCGGGGGCCCTGTATCATTGATACGGCTGATACGGCGGTAGCTACGCCCCTGTGTACGAGCCTTGCTACGAGTTTTCTCGCAGCTAAGCGTGTTGTTATTTGTTTATGTCGACGGAACCATTGATTCAAGCTCAAAACGTAGCTCACCTATTTGCTGACTTTAAAAAATGTGTGTATTTTGACCTTTAAAATTTGACTAATGTAAACTTGAAAAAAACGATATATTGACTCAGCTGAAACAAATGGATCAACGTAAGAGCGCTGGTCCTGATAATATTCCACCTGTTATTCCATATACATACTGTACCTACTGATAAATATGTAAATAAATATTATTTATAACTACCGAGTACCCGGCACGTGTTGCAATTCCACTCAAAGAAAGAAGGTGTTTGTGATTCAATTCTGTTTATTGAAATGGTTTGGAAACACTATTTTTGTATATTTTTCCGTCTGGTAAGCAAACAAATCGGATGGTTTTTTGTTGCGTGAGAAGGCCACATACAGCTGTCCTCTCTTCTTAGTTCCCCTTCCGCCTCCCGGAATCCTCTCCCCCTCTCTCCTCCTCTCTGCCGCTAAACTTTATGAAATACACACAACTCGCGCGCCACCTTTTGTACATTTTCTTTACAATTTTCATAACGTCAGAGCTCACCATTACATATGTAAAAACTTTCGCCAGCGTGCGCACAACAAATCACCAAAGTTTCATCGGAATCGAATGATGGTATCTATAGGAACGTTTACGGAACAAACAAAGAAACATTCATTTTTATATATTTACATATACAGATTCATAGCTCAATTGGGGCGCAAATAATAATAAAATTGCGGGGGTCGCGAAGATTTAGCTGGTGGTTTCACAAATTAAACTAATTACTTAACCAATAAATAATCAGAAGAACAAGATAGTATTGTATTACAATGTAATGAATAACGTTTGAACCGGAATGAAATAAAACGCGTAAATATTGCTCTCCGTGGTTTATCATTGTTCATCGGTTATTGCGGGTTTCCCCCGTTTAAGTCATTCACTAGGATGTTGCCAACTTTTAGGCGCACGATTAACCCGGGAAAAAAAATTGCTTTTTCACTTTTGTCATTTCTGAAGTGAAAATTCTATATATACTCGTTTTTTATATGTTTTTTCCCGGGAAGCACGAGATTAGGTGACATTATGGATAAAATTTTACTATTTTTTGCTTACACACCTTAGGGGCCCCTGTAGCCCGGGGGCCCCGTATCGTTGATACGGCGGTAGCTACGCCCCTGCTTTGCAGGCAAATATATTGGGTTTCTCTTATCTGTGTTTGCAGGCATTGCCCATTGCCTCGAAAAAGCGTCCCTTTATAACGTCGATGTTGGTGAAATTGCATCGAACAACATAATTTCACGCAAAATATTTATATTTTATGAAGCTTTGAACATATCCATACCTCCAAACCACGTTGTAGCTGTTCGATGGCTAAAAAGTTTCTCATTTTTCGGTTGTCTGACAATGGAAAAGAGATGTTCTTTTCAAAGGTAACTTGAGGATGGAATTGCCGTATTTAATTAGCTTTAAATATGTAGCACCATAGAACTTCGCACAAGCATGTTGAAAAAGAATATCGCTAAACAATTTTGGGTTCCACGACAACCCAGAATCGCACAGTTTCAACAACCCTTTGGAAAAATCATTAACCCTCGGCAACCCGAATTTTTACCGATTTCTTACATATCTCCCTTAAACATTTGAAGTTTAAAAAAAAAGTTATTTTTTGAAGACAATGTCTAGATGCTGCCCACGCCGAAACGCAAATTATATGAAATTCACTCGATAGAAAAAAATCGCAAAGCATGCTTCAAAAATTATTGAAAACAAGTCTGTTTCTATTATCTTATAAATTATATTTGTGAAAAAATTCACAACTTTTCTTTAAATGATACTCAAGATGCTCCCCACGAGATTTTCTCTATTTTAAACGAGTCGTGTTTTATTAAACATTTTCACAATTTTCGTAAATGTTAGCGCGCTCCTCTAACATTCGTAATTTCGTATCTCTCCATCTTCTTTTTTTCGAGCCAGGTTGCGGAGCCTTAAGAATTACGATTTTTTTTTTTTAAATAGCTCATAACTCATAACCTAACCCAAACGAAACTTTTTAGCCATTCGAAATAATTGTACATACCGGCCTGAAGAAATGTTGAAAAAAGAATTGAGATTGAGTTAGTGACGTTTCTTTGGACAAATTGGAAAATTCCTGATTCTAAATTTAAAAAAAAATAACGTAAAATATTATATGGTTTGTAATTACGTACCTATTTATGAACCTGCTAAAAATATGTGATTTCAGAGAATTTTTTTTATTATATAAGCGAAAATTAGAAACACGCTTTGGTCCGGTAGGTCTGTAGATTTATTTATTTTTATAATTTTAAATATATGTAGGTACCTCAAGAATCAAATTAATATTATATTATTTTGAGCTCTAAAAGCATTTCAGTTTTTATATTATTGTGATAGCTATTTCGGCGTTCAAAGCCGATTGATAATGGTAATGACGTATCACTCAACGTTCCTTTCTCGCTTATAACAACAAGGCTGTTTCTCAGCGACCCTTGACAAGTGTGTAACTGAAAAAAAACATTATGTTTAGATTGAACCTCCCTGCATTGAAATTAAAAACAACACATCAGCGATACACAACGTATTTTTATTTTCAACTGAATAAGGTTTTTAATTTAGAGTGAAAAGAATTTTAGTAAAAATTGCATTTCGCAATTTGGCCTGATTATGTTCAATGTTGCTTTGTTTCGGACAACTCGTGTAGAAATATTCCGTATTATCCGCACCCCGATTATCCGCTTGTTCGAAAAATTATCTTTTTTATGACTATTTTCTTTCAGATTAAAAAAAATGGTAATTAAGAAGATTTTGTCTTGAAAAAGATAATTGATATATTATGCCTATATTATTATTAAATTTGGGAGGCGGAAATGGATACCGCCGCCCGGGAAACCATTTATTGGATAACCAACACCTCTGCCATTGGTCCCCAATGTGGTTCGCTACGATTGGTGACTTAGCAGGGGTGCCCCGGTTAATAGGGTGAGGTTTGTGTCTAGGTATTGGCGGCGAATGCGTTTGGCCACCTAACGAACTGAGACTGGTTGAGGGAGTCCTGTTGACTGGACTTCAGCTGGACTCTCTCGACCCATCGCCTTAGGAGGGATGAATTCAAACGCTCCTTGATAATAATAATAGTAATTTTTTTATTAATTTCTTTCACCATTACAAATTTTTATTAAAAAAACTGACACACTGAACCCCTGGTTCCGACTCACCACTCATACCTTTTTCATTATCGGAACTTCCTATTGTTTCTTTTCTTAAAAATACCCTCCACACAGCATTTCCAAAGATGACATAGGCCCTGAGGGAAATTATTTTCCTTAGGACCTTCTGTGTGGAGCTAGTGTAAAAAAATATTTTTATGTTAAAACGGTAAATGTAGCGCTCCACCCTCTCTGCATACCCTTTTGTAACATGGGATGATTAGTATAATAATTTGAAAATATACACGTATTTGAAATATTTTAAACAACAAAACAGTGAAATAGGTATCTATCTATGTAATATAATTTTGTAATATGAGATCCGATTATTTTCATTCTGTATTTGAAATGTTTGTTTTTCTGCAGCAAAAACAAATATTTTCAGTTTTCTTCTCGGCAAGTCAAATTATATTGATGTAACAATAATAATAACTTGACATTTTTCTTGCAATGTTGAATTTGTATACCTACGGAATCTGTAATCTTAGATTCTGGGAAATGTTTCTGAGATTCTGCAAGTAATTTGAAACCAACACAAATGATTTCATTAAAAAAATATTTAATTATGACTGACAAGAAGTAATAGATGATTCCATCTTTTTGTCGATTGATTAAAATATTACTTTGAAATGTTATAATGTATTATGATCTTATTTATTAAAGTGGCATTTAATATAAATGATATTTTCCCTCTTGATTTCGCAATACTATAAACTACAAATTTATTATTTAAATAAAATAATTGTGAAATTGTCTGACCAAATAGCTGATATTATTTCTATAATTCTACAAAACTTATTGAGCGCGGTAAGCCGTCGACACGTTTAATTCTGGAGTTCATATGGTCGTAAGCGACGGGAATTTTGCTGACTCGGGTAGAAAAGGGTATAAAAGCGGTACCGCGCTAGTACTGAGCATTAGTTGCTTCGCCGAGCCATCAAGATGCGCTTCGTTATCTATCTTCTGACCTGCTGCTGCATAGCGGCCGCCCTCGGGGCTTCCCTGCCCTCGCCCCCGGCTGTGGATGAGCCTCAACCCCTCTCAGCCAAAGAGGAACTCGTCAAGGTCATCGAAGAAGTTAAAAAGGAAGCAACTGAACTGGAAAGCATCGTCAAAGAAGAGGTAGCCGAGAATCTCACGCCTTCTGCTCCTTCAGAAGAAGAGAAGACTCCGGAAGAACCTGCAGAGGAGGACCCTATTGATGGACAGCAGCAGGAAGACGAAGAGGAAGAATCTTCCTCAGAACAACCACAGGTAGATGGAGATAACACTTCGAACAAGCGATCGAAGAAGTCTCACTATGGTGCCAACAGTGGTACGAAAATCTGCGTCGAAGTTCGTCCCCTTGATCCCGACTTGAAGCCGTACACCGTGTGTCACGACAAGCCTAGCGGTTATGGAGGTTCGTCGTCTGGAGGATACGGTGGACAGCAGTCTGAAGGATATGGCGGCCAAGAATCTGGAGGTTATGGTGGACAACAATCTGGAGGTTATGGCGGACAACAATCTGGAGGCTATGGCGGACAGAAATCTGGAGGTTATGGCGGACAGCAGTCTGGAGGTTATGGCGGACAACAATCTGGAGGCTATGGCGGACAGAAATCTGGAGGTTATGGCGGACAGCAGTCTGGAGGTTATGGCGGACAACAATCTGGAGGCTATGGTGGACAAAAATCTGGAGGTTATGGTGGACAGCAGTCTGGAGGTCATGGCGGGCAACAATCTGGAGGTTATGGCGGACAAAAATCTGGGGGGTACGGCGGACAGACATCTGGAGGATATGGCGGACAATCAGGAAGCCACGGCGCACAACAATCTGGAGGATATGGAGGTTCATCTTCAGCTGGAGGATATGGCGGGTCATCTTCAGCTGGAGGATATGGAAAACCATCTTCAGGAGGATACGGAGGCTCGGCACCAGAATCAAACTACGGCGGTTCGTCTGCAGGAGCATACGGTGGATCTCCAGTAGCAGGCGCATACGAAATTCCGGCCAGCACTGGATACGGAAGCGGCCCAGCTCACGGAAGCTCTTCTGGTGGATATGGATCGGTGGCCAGTGGAAGCAGTCACTCTGCTGGTAAAGGCTACGGAGGAAGTTCCGGATCTTCCAGCGGCTATGCATCACCCAGCAAAGGTGGACACGGAGTCCCATCAGCAGCTTACGGCGTTGCCCCAGCACCGTCTTATGGCGCTCCTGCGGTAGCACCTCATGCATCAGCCCAGCACTACCGATCTAATGACATGGAAAAAGAAGAGATGGACAACGGCCTCGATTCAATGGAAGAGGATGAAGACAAAATGATGGCACGCTCAGCTTATAATCCACCACCCAGCTATGCACCGGCACCTTCAGGATATGACATAGGCTCGAAAAAACAGTCCAAATCAATCTACCAGTCAGCCTCGGCCCCAGCTCACCAGTCCAGCGGTCAATACACTCAGGTTCCTATTAAATCTAGCGGATCTTGTGGACTCCCTCTTATGTTCAGCTGCCAGCCGAACTTATACATTGGACAATCTCCGGCACCCGCCTATGGAGATCCGAAATCTTACGCTCCAGTTGCTGCCTACAGTAGCCCTGTAGGAGCTTACAGCGCCCCAGCCCCGGTATATAGCGCACCCGCCCAAGGGTACGGGTCCCCTGCTCAAGGATATGGAGAACCTGCTCCATCGCACGGATATGGAAGTCCAGCATCTTCATATGGAGTATCAGCACCTGCCCCGTCTCATGGTTATGGAGGTCCGGCACCAGCTTACGGAGGTCCGGCATCAGCACCAGCCCCATCACATGGTTATGGAGGTCCAGCACCTGCTTATGGAGCACCAGCACCTGCTCCATCTCATGGTTATGGAGGTTCAGCACCTGCTTATGGAGCACCAGCATCTGCTCCATCTCATGGTTATGGAGGTTCAGCACCTGCTTATGGAGCACCAGCACCTGCTCCATCTCATGGTTATGGAGGTCCAGCATCTGCTTATGGAGCACCAGTATCTGCTCCATCTCATGGTTATGGAGGCCCGACACCTGCTTATGGAGCACCAGCACCATCTCACGGTTATGGAGCGCCAGGGCCTGCTCCATCTCACGGTTATGGAGCATCAGGGCCTGCTCCAACTCACGGATACGGATCATCTGCACCTGCTCCATCTCATGGTTATGGAGGTTCAGCACCTGCTTATGGTGCACCAGCCCCAGCATCTTCCCATTCTTATGGAGCCCCTGCGCCTGCACCGTCTCACGGGTATGGAGATTCGGCGCCTGCCGCATCGCACAGTTATGGAGCACCAGCGCCAGCCCCATCTCATGGTTATGGAGGTTCAGCCCCTGCTTATGGCGCACCGGCCCCAGCACCTTCCCACTCATATGGAGCCCCTGCGCCTGCACCGTCTCACGGGTATGGAGATTCGGCGCCTGCCGCATCTCACGGTTATGGAGCACCAGCGCCAGCCCCGTCTCATGTTTATGGATCTCCAGCTCCAGCCCAGTCTCATGGTTATGGATCTCCAGCTCCAACCCAGTCAGGTGGTTATGGAGCACCCGCCCAACCCCAGTCTCACGGCTACGGACCTTCTCCACCGTCACACAACAATTACGGACCTCCGCAAGCACCCCAACACGGCAGCTATGGTCCTGCACCACAATCCCAGTCTCACGGCTATGGAGCTGGTCAATCAGGCGGGTCCTACTCTGAACCGCAGTCTCACGGAGCTCCCGCACCATCGTACGGGCCTTCTGCTTCTGCGTACGGATCCGCAGGACCGTCAGATCATTCCGGTTCAGTGGGCTCCTCGGGACAGGAGTCTTACCGCGAGGCTGCCAGTGGCGAGCACATGAAGGCAGCCGACGCAGCCCCGGCTGCAAGCCACGCAAGTCAACCAGCTGGAAAAGACCACACAGCCCCTCCACAACCTGCTCAAAGCCATGCGACACAAGCCCAAAGCTCCAAGGAACATGCGACACATAACACAGAGGCCCACCATAATTCAAACCCCAAGTCGGAAACAAGATCCAATGACACTAAAGATGCAGGATCTGAAGACGCAAGCAAGCGCCAACCAGGAGCGTCCCTTTGGGGAATCAACAACCCAGCCCAATAAGGTTCACCATCAATCCGATGGAACCTGATCCGAAATCCGACATGAAGACACCCTCCATTACTTTTTCACTACAGAATCTGTAGTTAAATAAGTAAAACCATTTTAAATTTGTCTTTTATACTTTTATACTTAAATGTAAGATATAAATAAAGTAATTTATTGAATTCAGCGTTAGCAAAATTAACTGATGTTTTCTTTCATAACTGTTTAAAAATGTTTCTGTATTTATAATATGAAAAATATTTGGTAGAAGAAGTCGGGGACGCTCGAGGAAGACATGCAACGACCAACTGAATCAAATACTTGAGTCTATCATGTCAAGAGTCAGAATAATAGAAAGCTAGGCTGAGACGATGCATGAATGTGAATAAAGTAAGGAGTGTGTGCCATGAGAGAGTTGTGTGGTGCCTATGCCTTACGTTATCGGTAAGCGTTTCTATGTTAAAATATTTAAAAAAAAAAATGGTAGAAGAAGTCGGGGACGCTCGAGGTAAGCGTGTAAGACCAAGTGACGAAGTTGATCCCCCGACAGTTGTTCCACCGACAGTTGGCTCGCCGACCATCTCGTTATATTATTTTATGTAAGGTATCTCCCTAAACATACTGCACAAATAAGAATGTCGTATTTTGTTATTCGGCCGTACATCCTCACCGCTTACTCCTTCAGGTACACGATTGACATTATTGTTACCAAAAATATTTTTGTAGCGGATTTCCACTTTTGTTTTACGGCTGTATACTCTCTCTGCACACTTAATTTAATCAGATAATAAGAGGGGTCATCTGGTAGAAAAATAATCTGTCCAGGAGATCAAGTCGATCATGTCAAGAGTCAGCATAACAGAATTCTAATTATAAATTTGAATACAGCAAGAGGAGTGTGTACCAAGACAGAGTTAGTAGAAACGTTTCTATATTATAATATAGACGATGTAGAAATGTGATTGAAGCAAGAATAGATTTTTCTAATCCTCACTGAAATGGCGTGATGGTTAGTAAGTTAGAAAAAATACGAGGATTAATTTCTTATACATTTGCAATTAATTATTGCAGCTGCTATTTGCCAATACAGTGGTCGATTGCACAACAAAATTATCTAAGTAGTAAGCAAGTTTTCTATTTCAAAATACGTATATTACATTAGAAACTAAAATTGTTTATCTCTTCTGTAATGAAAGCAAAATTGAAACATCAGCGATAAATGAAAAATAAATAATTGTTAGTCACTGATAACATGATAACCTATTTGTTAAAAAAAATATGTATCACATGTTGCAAGCTAAGTCAGCATTACACAAATTAATTTAAAACAGATTTTCATTCAAATCGTTTTTAGATATTTATGTTATACACTAATTAAACTAATATTACCGAAAGGATAGGCAGAGAGGACGGTACGTTACACAATTCTGATTGGCACACCCTTCTTGTTTCATTCACATCAAGCACTATCTCATATAATCTGTTATTCTGACTCTTGATTGGCTTCCTCGGGTGTCCATGACTTCTTCTACCATTCACCTTCGTGTCACTTATTATCCTTAAACTCCTTTCTCCGTTTATCCGCTCTGCATGTTCTAACCATATAAGCGTCCATTTCTTATAGCCGTTTTACATAATTTCTTTTTTCAGCCCGATTCCTGTATAGAGACCAAAGACAAACATTTTCACTTTAGGCGATCGCTATTTTCATATCAGCGATTTCAGTTGGCATCGCTGCAAACAACACTGGTTCATGTGTTATTTGCATTGATACCAACTAAAATCGTAAATATGAAAATAGTGATCGTGTAAATCGAAATTTTTTGCCTTTGGTCTCTGTACGGGAATCGGGCTGAAAAAAGAGCTGGTGTAAAACGGCTATCAGACGCAGAATTCACATACGGATCTGCTCGCTCCGATTTGGGACATCTCAATTTGGGAGACGCCGCCCCGGGAACCATTTATTGGATAACCCCTGCCATAGGTCACCCCAAATGGTTCACTACTAGGGTTTTCTAGGTCTTGGCGGCGGATGCGTTTGCCCACCTACTGCGTGGCGGGTCGGATCGGGAGATACTGGTTGAGGGCGACCTTTTGACCTCTCCAGCCGGACTCTCTCGACACATCGCTTTGCACGCAGTGCGAGAGTGATTTCATACGTCCCTAACTCCTGGATACACTGACCCCCAAATTCTTGCCCACCCGCCATACTTTTTCCTTCCAAAAACTTTCTCTTCTTCAATAATATATTTAAACAATTTTAAACCTGATTTTTTTACCGCAACCGGTTTCAGCATAGAAATAAGTACGTCCGTGGGTTTCAGCCTTTTAAGGCCATCTTCAGACTGGTACAACCATTCCTCAAACTCTTCTTCTCTTCCTCTCCTTGCTTTCCATAAAAAGATCCTCCAAACAGCATCTCCAAAGTTGACATTGAGGTAATTTCCACAGGGTATTTTGTGTAAAAACATCAATATTATGGTACATAGCATGAAGAAAGCTAATTGTTATGGTGACTTTCATTTGGACAAATTGAATGATTCCTTAGTTGAATTTGATGAAATATTTATAGTAAATCGTATGATATTTCACAGTAAATTTTGTTTTTGGTTTTACAAAAAAGAGAAAATTAGCAACGTTTTTTGTTCTGACAAAAGTACTAATATTTATCAGTGGCGGCGTAGGGTAGATTGGCACCCGGGGTGGTTTTGTATTGAGCACCCCAAGTTAAAATAAAACACCAAATACTAAACATGCTTACGAGACTTTCGTTTACTAAAATATTCGATCACATTATCATAATTGATTTTCCTGTCTCTTTCAATTGATAACAAAGAAAGATTGGTTATTCGCGCTTGGCTCATTGTGGACCTTAAATAAGATTTTATTACTTTTAACTTTGAATAGCTTTTTTCACACGTAGCCACCGAAATCCAAATTGTTAAAAAAAATCTAACACATAGTGCTAAAGTTGGAATAGACTAAAAATAGCCCCATTTGGCATTTACAATGAATTTGAGAAGCTCCAATGCAGTCCATTGAACCGCTTCTTGGGCAAAAATGTTGGCGGCTTCAAAATGACGCCTCAATCGTAAAATCGCCAACACGGTGTCCTCTGCTGAAAATTCATAGTAAATTTTTAACAGATTTGGAACCATTCCACGAAGATCTTCTTCAATAATTTTACCAACGTTTTAGGTTGCATAACACTATGTATAAATTCAATATTCTAGTTAAGTAAGTGAAAATGTTATTTTCTTTTTTACTGGAATAAAAACTTATTAAAAAAAAACCAGAATAAAATCCATTGCCCTGTAACGATGCTCTTGTTCTTCGTAAAATCTATCGTGACATTCTAACATTTCTCTCTGCAGGTCCTTGGTCCTTTGGTAATGTAAGTCCGGAATCTCGGGCGATTTCTCCAGGCATACATTTTCGAAATATCTTCCTTCCTCTTTTACCTTCAATCGGAATGTCTAAGTCCTCACATTTTTTTGTTGCGTAGCAAATAGTCTTTTCTACTATTGGGTTGCGTTGATTTTAAAGAAAATTTAAAGAGCTTTATTTTTTATTATACACTTTTCCAATGATAGCCCAGATTTTTGTATTTACTTTTTTGTCTGATTAACTTCTTCTATGACTTCACACCAAAAGGATAGATAGCATAGAAAACTGAAGTCACACAAAGCTGGTACGAGTGTTAATCCTGCTTCTCTTCTTTCAACGTTTTCTTTGCCGGTGCTGGGATCACACATCTCTTCGAGTGTTGATACAAGCTTCTCAAAATTTTTTATAAAGGTAATTAGAAATTATATTCGAAAAAAAAAATATATAGTTGCGATGCGTTTCAAAATATGATAATCTAAGTAGCTAGATACAAGAGTAGGCAGTTATTTATTGAAATGCCTTTACAGCGGGAGATTTTGTGCGCATTTTTTGGCTATACGAGTGAGTTGTCGTTGTCACCCCTTCGTGCTTGGCACCCGGGGCAGACCGCCCCCTCCGCCCCCCCCCCCCTTACGCTGCCACTGATTTTTATCAAGTTCTGTTTTGTCACCGTTTTGTTACACAGTACCCAGTTATCATAATATTATAGAATTACTTGCTTCCTTTTGATCTGAGACTTGAGTGGCGTGTTTAGACACTTTTTCGCTTGTTTTACGAATGTATGGCCTCAAATAAGCGGTTTATTTGAAGATTAGATTATTCAGATCTGATAACAATAATAGATGAATAAATAAAACACTTGACAGCCATTGTAAAGGATATCACGATAATGCGGGGAAAGCAAACAATGCGAATAAAATAGTAGGGATGGGCATTCTCGATTCAGTTTAACCGATATTTACAAAAATCGATTCGAATCTTAATTCGAATCGATTTTTTGTAAATATCCCTACCGATGGTGACGAAAATATTTGTTATCTCGCCCTCCGGACAGACCATGAAAATCGTCTATTTCTTATCCCTCATCCTCCGGAGACTTTGACTCATTTTGTTGTATTCATATATTATTCAGATGACGCGGCGACTTGGGAGAGCAGTCAACCATAACATTTCCAAAGGTTTGGATTAATCGAAAAAAAATTGGATAATTAACTATGATTAAAGTGATGAGTCGATTCGAAATGGGGTGATCGGAAAAATAAAAAAAATCGCCCTTTATCACTCCTTTGGAAAGTCGTTAAGTAGTGATATGGGCGTTAAGCCTGATCCTAAATTTTACACGACGTGGTGCAAAGCCTTAAAAGAGATGATAAAAGAAGAAAAAAAATAAGGTTAAATAGGTTAGGTTAGGTAATAAGTTATTTTTTTCATCACTTTTAATGAATGACCTTTCACCTTGGGGTGTTGAAATGAAACTTTGTTGAGTTGTCATGGAACCTCGAAATAGATATGAATTGATTAATTAAGTGCAGGGTGTTCACGTTCAACACTGCAGTTAATAAGTCTGGGGATAAGGTATTTAAGTATTTTGGTTCACATTCTTGAAATGAGCGGCTATATATTCTGGTCTAGGTCTGAAACAGACATTGAGAACATTAAAATGCAACCTAAAAAGCATTTATTTAGAAAGTGGTAACTACGATTTTTTTTTTCAATCTGAACATATCAGTTAGATTTATTTTTTAAGTTTTACCATTTTTTAAATTAATGAAATACATTAAAAAAAAAATCGTGCCGGGTTGCGTATTTACAATCCCTACCGCGATTCAGTCAGGATACCGACTGAAATGCGGTAGGGATGTCCCCACTCGAACTTTTGCAGCACCTCTTGAATGCAAAAAATTTAAAAACGCCCCCTCAAACCTCCAAAACGCCCACAGGGGGGCGCTGGCGCCCCCGTTAAGAATCACTGCTCTATCTGTTTCTGTGGGGGTGACGACCGTTATTATAAAACGGTAAGCAGAGAGGATGGACCGCGTATTTTTTTAACTTAAAAAAATTAATTTTCAATGTAAAAAATTATTGAGTAGATAATTTAAAAAAAAAATGCGGTCCGTCCTCTCTGCTTACCGTTCTGTAATTACGGTCGTCACCTCCGTAAAAACAGATAGAGCAACGAAGCCTGGAGGCGACAGAAATGAGATAGTTATTGTAAGGTGATTTGTGTATTACAATCCCTACCGCGTTTCAGTCGGTAGCCCGACGATGCATTCAAAAAGACGATATAAATCCCCTATCGATCGTTTTTTTCAAATTCGTCCAACTTCGAATTAGATTTTATCGAAAAAAAAAGTTTAAAATAATAAAATACACACACACAAAATCGGCTCCAAATAATGTGACGATAAACTCACCATATTTTCGCTTGTACTTTTAGTTTCAAGGGACCATTGTGATGTACGTAATATTCAGACCAATAATTTAAAAAAAAATGCAAGGGTGTTCGTGTTCTCATTCAACACTGCATATCGCAAACTTGGGGAAAGGGGACATTATTGGAAAAACCAGCCGTAACGCTGCGTATAGACATGTAGGTATTTCCACGAGCCGAACCACGAATCACGGGAAAGGAATGAAACAGCAAGAGGGGTTTCGCGCCATTTGCCGTTGCTTCGTTCCTTCCCCATAATTCGCGGCTCAGCTCGCGCTAATTTTCAGTTAGAATCAAAGTATTCGATTTTGATTAATGGCATAAGTGAGTACTTCGATTAAATTCATTAATTTAATAAGTTTATTCGAATATTGAATTTTGATTGAACAATCGATGTTTTAAAAATGTCATTTTCAAATTGTGACATTTTTGTAAGAGTTTTTGTAATGATTAAAAAAACTTTTCAGATGTATTGTCATCTAGTTGTAATAATCCAGAAACCTTTGCGAGGGTGGAAAAAAGTTATTTTGAAGGTTTGAAACATTTCCTATGCTTAATATAGCAACGCATAGCGGACTTAATACATACAAAAAATTTTTGATTTTTTATATAGGTATATATTTATATATAGATAACGCCCTGGATGTGAAATAATCAGAAAACGGAGCAATATTGAAATGAGTAAAAATAAATTGGTTAAATAAATGTCCCATCACTAGTTCAGTATCGAAGGATATGAAAAGAAACTCAAAGCAAATATTTTCACAGGTGGTTCATTTCGCCTTTGGGTGTGAAGGTACTGATACAATTTATAGAGGTTGTCAAACTAATTATTAGAATAATATAAAATACACTGGATCTGTCAGACGACGAACTTTACATCTGTCACTATACCTATAATTATAACAAACTATTGCATTTCCGTAAAATATCTTCTCTGAACTCCTGATTCTTTCTTGTAATAATAATATAAAATTACTATCGATCAACTGTCGAGTCACTTAAAATAATATAGTACGTATTAAGTGCAAATTATTTAAAATGATGGGATTTATTCAAAGAAATATAAACCTTTCAAAGATCCTCTATGAATTCAAACCCTTTACAATACCCTAATTAGAAGTAAACTTGAATATAGAAGCACTATTTGGAATCCACATTACTGCAAATATGAAAAAATTGTAGAATTAGTCCAAAAAACATGCTAAGTCTGTTATCTTATATCTGTAGATCATACGACATGTGACTTGAATATTTCAAAATTATTAATTTTTCGAAGAAAACTTCTTCGGAAAGGTTTTCACTTTGTGATGGCATTATTTATTTTAAATAGTATACGTTTGATACTGATGAAACATGTTGATTGTGTACCAATAAAAGTGATGTAAACAAAGTTATTTGTCTTTTTATTAAAACTTCAAAATTAATACACTTAAAATCAGAAGGCAATTGACTGATCATATAAAATAATTCACGACTATCTTGATATTTCATTGTGTCTTAGCAATATTGATATAAATGTTCCCAATTCCCATTGTTTAAGATGCCTTAATATGTTTCACCCGAATACATTTAAAAATAATATCGTCTATTTTAGCCCTCGGACCCAAATGTGTCGACTATATAATAAGATAGAGTGTGCTGAAGTAGATATTTTTGTCTATAATTTATATGGATTAAAATCATTGTACAATTTGACTGATTGATTTTATATAATTTTTAACCTATTTGTCTTATTTGTATAATTAACTCAGTTTTTATAACTGGGTTGTTCTCACGTGTGTGGGATCAATCTGTAAAAACCCAGTATAAATAAATAGATGGATACTTTACGTCTGTCTCTATTTTTTACACAGTCAGTTCCAGTTTTGAAAATGAAAAAAAATTCAAATTGCAATTGAAAATGCCATTTTGAAATAAGTATGTTTTTTTGACAAGGAACGATTTAAATATTTTACAAAAGAAAAATATTACGTTTAAGTGTTTTAACTTCCATCAAATCAAAATAACAGTCAAATCGACGTTGAGCATTTTTGACATTTGTTCCAGTTAAACGCCGATTCTCGGTCAATTTCAGCTTTTAATCAAATCGTGACCAGCTGTCAAGCATACTGGTCACACACCATCCGATGATACTCCTCCAACGTCCACCGTGGCCGAGGCATCAGTACGAATCCGGTGGCTGCAGGTTCGAATCCCGACCGACGTACCTAAGTATATTTTATTTCGTTGTTTAAACCGTCCGAGTGGTCAATACTTTCTATAGCTCCGTGGTGTTCGACCACCATTGAGAATCGAAACGTCGTAACCCGAAATGGGTTTAGCCATGTATAGTGGCCAGACTTTAATAGCCAGTTACTTCCCCACCGTCCTCTTTCCCAACTCCTTCCCATCCGCATTATCTTAGGCTTGGGTGCAATTGAGACTCTGGTGCGGTACCTAATCTCTTTATTTATGTGAATATCGTACAAGAGTCCCAAACTGCTCCTGTCTGGAACCAGTGAGACTATGGCATCCCCAATTAGGGTATGTTATGAGATTGAAGATAATTGGGAGGGAAAGAAAAGGAGGAAGAGGGAGGTGGGGAAGTACCTGGCTATTCAGATCTGGTCACCAAACACGCGCGGTTAAAGCCATTTCATGCAAAGTTTCAATTCTGAATGGTGGTCTTACATCAGGGCGATACTGAGAGTAACTTCCACTCCAACTGGAACGCGCCGCAAATATAGCTACTATATATTATTTTAGATTAATAAATTGTGAAATAACACAAATCGATTCGAACCTGTGACAATGGAGGCCGTTAATGTTGAGGAGGCCTGTTTCGAGGTGTGTTTCCATTTCCCTGGTTCAATATTATATATATTTTCATGTGTGTACACATTCTACGAAGCGTTTTACACTTTCCGGTATAAACGTGTAATAAGTATCTATTTTTATTTTTAGAAGTTTGGAAGAGTCTGTTGTCTGCCAAACTGTCAACGGTTAGTTGAGGTTTTTATTTTGCCCCGGATAGTCCAGTAAAGATCTCCAAGCTGAGATTAAAGTTCTGATATAGTGCTATGGAATCGGGACATCAAAAACGTAAAATAATTGAAAATTATTAGTCATCTATCTTTTAATTATTTAAGAATTTTATTTGTCACAATCCGTTCTATCTACCATCAGACTTCCTAAGAATTACCATTGTACCTTATCCCGGAATAAACATCAACAGACTACCTACGTCTTATTATTGACAAGTCACCTTGCACTGAGATCATCCATCGTAAAAGGGAATCCAGATTCACATTTAAATTCTCTCAACGAAGCAAAGTTCAATAGTTTGTGCTCGTATATTTCAATATTTTTAAACGATTCATCAAATTTCAAAGTTAATTTTCAAGTTCTGTGGAATTTCTATTTAATTATACGATATTATGATCTAGTTGTTGAAGAACTTGAAAATTGAAATTTGAAGAATTGTTCTTGTTCTGTGAAACATCTGCTCTTAAAAAAACTTATTTTCTTTTTCTGTCATTATATTTATGTTTAGCGTTTTGCATCATATTTATTACTTCAATGCTAAGCCGAAAATTTCTTCAATCTTTTCTGTCTCATATTTTTAGGTCTACTTTCCTATCTTTTATCCCCATTTCCTATCATTTTTAAACTAACTATCTAACTAATCATCACGCCGTTCCGCCGCAGGGGTAGGCTCTGAGGACAAACCGCCAAACAACTTGGTCTATGCACTATCTTTTGCCTCACTCTCATTCATACATCGTCTCACACCATAATTCTTTTGTTCTGACTATTGACATGGCCCGACTCAAGTATCTGATTCGCTTTACCGTGCCATGTCTTCCTCGGGCGTCCCCGGTTTCTTCTACCATTCTACTTTGCGTCGTATATTCTTCTTACACTACTTTATTCGTTCATTGGCTCTACGTGCCCAAACCATCTGAGGGTCCCTTTCTTAATCTTACTCATTGCTCACATCAGTCTTACATTCTTTGCGGACATCCGCATTTATCACACGATCATACACGGTTTAACCACACATAGGTGCACCTCAGAGATCTTATTTCAACAGCATTCAGTTTACTATCATCCTTCCTCTGCCAGTTCCATGCCTCACTGCCATACATCAGAATAGGTACCAGGACTCCTTTGTGAACTGCTAGCTTCGCTTCTTTTGACAGTTTTTTTTATTATCGCTAACGGCATTCATTCCTCTTAATGGAGTTACCTGCATTTACCCTTCTTTCAATATTTCTATCAGCCTTGTCATCTCTCGTAAACATACTACCCGGATACAAAAACTCATCCACCGGCTCCAAGTATTCATCATTCACAACTATATTACACACTGTTTTCGTACTCTCTCTTACGAACAAACTTCATAACTTAACTCATTCTTCATACCTACTTCGTTCAACTTAGACACGCGAGACTGTAGATCTTCCATACAATTTTTATGAAATTACACCCAAGGGCTTTAAAATATTTGTATTAACTATTTTTAACAGAGTTGTACTCGAAACATTTATACCAGCGATTTGTGAGCATATTAGGAGTACAAAAAGTAGATGTCATTTTGCTGTCCGCTGATACTTTTTCTATCAAAAACAAAAAAAAAACTTTTCAAACACACGTCGCCACTGATCACATTTTTACAATATCGCGGCGTGATTACGCGATACGCGCGCTGTTTCATGTGTTACATGCTTCTTAAAAGCGACAAAGTGCTTATCACGTGACCCGCTTGGCTATACTCGAGTACTCAGTTGCGACGTGTGATGGAAAAATATTTTCATTGTTTTTAATTGAAAAAAACATCATCGGGTCGGGGGCCAAAATGACACTAACATTTTTTACTCCAAATACGTTGGTTAAAATCCTTCGGATATGCGCTGTTTACACCCTTTTTAGTAGTTCCAGAAAGAAGTTATAAGTGATCTAATCGCTCTTGTATTATCTATCTTTTTCGCTTCGTGCAAGACGTCCGAGAAGATTTTTTTTTCATCAATGAACTTTGTACGACCTCTCTCTGGGGCTTCTATGGTGTACACACATTTTTCTATGTAATCCACGTTTTATTTGTTAATTTAAACTCACTTACATCGTAATAAAAGCTTTTTTTGGCACTCTTATTACGAATAATAATATTTTATTATAAAATTTATAAATATTCACGTAATAATAGAAATCGATTTTTTTACGTTCAGATTTATTAGTAAGTTAACATCAATAAAGTTGTCGCTATCAGGGTTGGCTCCTTTATTTACCGATATCTTAGCAAAGTTGTTGAACACTTTGCTACAACAGTTGAAAATAAATTCGTATCAAATATTTATTTAAGTCGATTAGTTTGATTTATAGGCAAATTGCACACTTAGGTACTACGACCCAGACATTCAGGTGATAAGATATACAATATATTTTTACCAACGCGCTGCGACGGTTTGTGAAAAACCTAACTGCAACTATCGATGTTTTGTTGGATAAGTATTTAATTAATAATAATGGCGTTAGCATTTGAAAAAACAAAACATAAAAACACTTAAAAAAATGCAATTAAAAGTAAAAAAATAATTTCGTACGATTGTTATTTTTGGAGTCGGTGTCAGCCAAGGTAACTACATACATAGGTGAGATGTGGAGATCTTGGCTGACACCGCCTCCAAAAAAAACAATCGCACGAAATTATTTTTTTACATTTTAGTGCATTCTTTTAAGTCGTTTTTTGTTTATTTTTTGATTTTTAGTGACAACCGTGCGTAAAGAAGTTTTACTTTAAAAAAGAATCATCGAAATCTGTTGGCGTAATATTGAGTTATTCGTCCATTTGTCGCGCACATACTTATTGCAAATTTACGACATATATGGTTTTCTTATGGATTCCACTGTCAGAACTGGACTAAATTAAAATGGGACCACACGGGAAGCACCAGCTTTCTAATAAAAAAAGAATCATCAATATAGGTTCACCCAATCGAAAGTTCTGAGGTAACAAACATAAAAAATAAAAAATACCGTCCAATTGATAACCTCCTCCTTTTCGAAGTCGTTTAAAAAATAGAGTGTTTACAATTCACATGCGGTAGAAGTGACACCTTCAGAAAACTAAAGTAGACAAGAGTGTACGAAGCACCGCACAAAGAGAGGATACCTCATTGGTCTCATGATCTCATTCTGTCGCAGGCTAAATCATATAACATTTAATCCAAGGTTTTAAGGTTATATAAATAGGAATATAAGTATATATCTACTGTTATAGAAATTTCATTTCATGACACCATTTCTCTTGTCATGCTATCCTGTGACAGAACATCTGTTCTGCCGTGAGCTATCTTGAACAAGTCGTGGCGACGACTACGAACAAAACATATCATTGTATACAAAATGTTTTGTCTAATACTAATAATTGCTTTAATTGTTTTCTAGAAGCTAAAATGGCCGACAATAACGACAGCAAGACGAACGAAACACAGCAGCCCGAAGAACAGCGGGTGGAAGTTGTTGAAGAGGTTATGCAGGTCAAGAAAGTCACCGCAGTACACAACTTCATCGCGGCACCAGTCCAGCCGTGTCCAGATGGATACGGGATGGACGCACTGGGAGTCTTGAGACCTAAGTTTTAGAAGATCTATCTTACCTCCCATCTGAATCAACGTTTTTTGATAAAAAAAATCTACATTATAATTCATCGTATACTAAACAGTGACCATTTCGGCACGCGCGCCGACCTAGGTGGAACAACATATTCGTAATCCGACAGCTGTAAGGGGTTGTTTCAGAGAACTTGAATAATTTATCAAATTTTAATTCATTGAGAGTTCTATTCTAGTTCTGGTATTATTCTGTGAAACAACTGGCAAATAAACCATTATTTGAACTTGACTCGAACTTTTGCAAAATATATGCAGATATCTTAATATAAAATAAATTTTGATATATTTTCAAATTTCCTGAATAGTTTGATTCTTGAAGAAAACTCATTGACTATCGATTGGATAACTACAGAAAATTCTTGTGTTAATTTGATTAGATCTGGCTTTTCTTCTGCAAAAAGTTAAACGATTGTCGTTTACTTGGGAAACTTTTAGGATAGGTTGTAAAAAAAATGTTTGAATTCATCAAATATTTGAAGTTAATTTTCACGTTCTGTGTAAGTTGTATTCAAGTTCTATTATTATATCATTATAGACCAGTTACTTCACAAAACTGAACTAATCACAGAACTTGAATGGAACTTTCACAGAGCGTGAAAATTGACCTCAAATACTTCTGTTGCGACCAACTAGAGCTTTTTAAAGTGTTTATAATTATTTTAATAAATTCGTAAATGTATGCCTTCTGATATAATAACAGAACTTGAATAGAACCTTAACAGAACGTGAAAATTAACTTAAAGTATTTGATGAACTCGTAATTTTTTTAAAAATATACATTAATAATTCATGGATTATTTCATCAAAAATTTTATTTTTTAAACTTAAATTTTTATTTTTCAACTTGGAAATCGTTCGTGTACCATGCCACCTCGGGAATGAGTGCCCTACGTTCGCCACACCTGGTCTGTAATCTTGAACAATAAGATTAATGTTAAACCAATGGAATTACACTATAAATAAGAGTTAAAATGGTAAAAAAAATAAATTGAATGTAAATTTTAGTAGGTAATTATTAGAATATATTTATATTTTTGCTAAATAAATAACATATTAAGAATCTGTATTTTTTTACATAACCTTTCACGGGAGGCCCTGAGGAAAATAATTTCGATAAGGGCTCTCATTTTTTTTCCTCCAATTGCTCGTGGTGTTTTGGTGACCATTTTGAATGTTTTCCTCCGACATTAAAAAAATCATATCTACCTTCTAATTTTAATATGAAAAAACTAAAAAAAAATTTAATGCATCTGGAGAAAATTTGCCTAAAACTGGCAGCAAAGCAATCCGAGGTATTTTAAATGCAGCCATATTGTGGTAAAAAGCGCTCCAGTGGTTATAAATAACCTGACAATATTAATAATAATACTACCACCACAGTAAGCGGAAAAAGTCGCTTGTGTTATGATGGAAGACTTAGCCAGCCGAGGAAATGAATATGGCCTGCCTGGGTGGGAACCAAATGCTATGCCAACTCGGCCAGTAACAGGTCTTTTATGGGGTTATCTTAGAGAAAAATCTGGAGGTCAGTTTTGTCAAAGAGTGACGGACGTATGAATCCATCCCTCCAACTGCGGTGTAAAGCGGTGGGTCGAGAGAATCCGCCTGGAGAGGTCAAAAGGCCTCCCTGAACCAGTCTCTCTCGATCCGGTCCGACATGCAGAAGAACACGGGTAGGTACCCCTGCTAAGTCACCAAACATAGCGAATCAATGTGTTTCCTCCTTCCTACAACATGGGTCTCTTCAAGACCAACGTTCATTCCTTCCTCTCCCCAGATGACATAGACCTTCTTTGTGGAGTTATCGTAAAAAAATTTAGATAAAGATATCAGAACTTGAAGAGGAATTTCATTATTTGTTGTTAGTCGGACGCGAATTTACTATTTTTCCGTTTATAGATTGTTGCTATCGATTAGATCAAATTCGTCGACAAAAATAAACGATCGCAAACAAACATTACTAAAATAACGGTAGCAATTTTTTTTCACAAATGCTCGCGGCCCATTGGCAGAAAGATAAAAATAATCAAGCGATGAACGACCTCACATTACATACAAACCTACGTATCAACTAATATGTTTTTTTAGTGAAGAAACAGATTTTTTATAATGTTAATATAACTACTTGTATACTGCTTACTAACCCCGTATGCATGGATATTGGAGGGTATGAGTATATATGAGTCGTTCAAATAAATGTAGCTTCGCTCAATAAAATAGAGTATTGACGAGTGCGGTGAAGGAGGAACTATATGTTTCATTATAACGCCGCACAGTGATTAATTTCATACAATCTAGACGCTAATAAGTCACTTTTGAATTCCCAAACAATGATTCCATGGCGACATTACCAGATAGACAGAATAATAAAGGCATGATTAATTGGGGTGATTAGTGCACGCATTGACACATACCAAAGCCCTAAAGTCGAAAAATGTTTTTTGAAATTATCATTTGCAATTTATTCGCTCGTCGCAGCTCAACGTTTAAAATTGTGTACTAAGTTTAAAAGTGTTTTTTTTTCGGTTCTGTAAAATGGAGGCTACTTTGGAAGGTATCTTTTAAATTTTTTTCTTAATAATTTAGTGTAAATAATTTTAGTTGTTTTTTAAATAATAAATAAGTTTTGTGTTTTTTTTTGGCCTAAAAAGTATTAAATTTCTAACTTCTCGAGAGTTTATCTTAGAGAGTATATCAAAATAACTCGATAATTTTCTTTTTTTTAAATAGTGCAACTAATATTATATTCATATCAGTTTCGATATTAACCCGCACGAATCTACAATATTATTATTATTTTTTCATTTTACAGGAACCTTATTTGTGCCATGTATTACATTTTGACCGTGATTTTAGCAATTTATTACATTCAAAATACCCTTTTTTACTTTTTACATGTATTTGTTTTATTATAAACCTCAAATACTCTATTAACACATTATTTAAAAAATATTAAAAAAAAATTAAAATTAAAAAAAACGATAGGAAAAAATATATGTCAAACATTTTTAACACTAATTTTCATAAATTAGTGTTGACTACACCTCTATAGAAGGTTAAAAATAATTTAATCATGTGAAAGAGTTTTTAGCGTCTAGCATGTATGAAACGTTGGGAAAATGGCCGGTCCGCTCCAATATTGAAGAAGCAGATACCGATAAATCTGTACGAAACATGAAACAGAAGAGAAACGGTTGAAACTGGGAATCGGATCGGTTGCGTTCGTCAGTTACCTTTTTTAAATTTTTCTGTGCCTTGTTTTGATTCATGTTTCGTTCAGATTTATTAGGATTACCTTCTTCTTCATTGACATATTACATTGATGGCTATAACCTTAAAACGTTATTCCAATAAATTTGAATATATTTTTACAATATGGCGAAGCGTAAAGTGAAATCACCATTTTTAACCCCCGATGTAAGATGCGGTGTTATAGATTTGACTTTCTGTGTGTCTGCGTGTCTGTCAGGGTGTGTGCCTGTGTGTGTGTCTGTCTGTGACCTCGTAGCTACTAAACGAATTGACAGCTTACGATGCGGTTTATTTTGTTTGAGAGCTGACGTGATCGAGATGGTTCTTAGCTTCAGTTTAAGCGTTTCGAGGTCATCAGCTCTTTTTATTATTGTGGTTATCCCGGTAGGGATCTTAGACGCATAATGGGTATTTACTTTATTTTCAAACATATGAGTTACCTCATATTTGAAAAATAAATGTATATGCTGGAACCACTGAACTACTCTGATGATGGAGTTCGAAGGTAGGAGACGAAACCCTGGATTGCCTATTAGTAAACCCATCAAGTTTGAGCTCATTAGATTCGTCTTAAGGTGAAACAGATGTGATCATTCCCACACAATCTATTTTTCAACCGCATTTGAAAACTACAGATAATATTTTATTTATTTTAATGTCGAAAAATAATACTCATAACGAAATATTCGCAAACGAAAATTTCACAGTTTATCACTTATAATAACCCAGTAATTAAATTAACAAAATTAATTATTTTGTGCAGAAACTGCTAGCCAAAATGCTCTAATCTGCGTTAGAAGGAGACAAACCTATGTGCGAGCCATACGTTTCACGTGCACGCTTTCAACCATAGACATATGAATATTAATAGACCAGAACATAAGGGTGAGGGGTAGAAACCAACTACAGCGGGACGAAGAGCAAGAAGACGGCTTTGGTGATACGTGATTCGTCAAAACTCAATCTGACAGTATATAGGCATCTCGCACTACAAAATCATCATTTAGTGCTTAAAAGTAAACTCTGCTTTTGCATTAATAGACCTTTTTACACGAGAGCGCGAATTGCTGGCCGCGCAATGAACAAATTTGAAGTTCAAATACGTCAAAGTAAGGTCGCCTATAAGGTCGAGTTCAATATTTTGCTCCTGTAGTTAGTTAATACACTTTTACAAATGTTTCATAATTTACTTACCCCAGTAAACAGTGACGGGCACACGCCATGTATCTCGAAGTGATAGTGTATGTATGGGTGGTTTGGTATATTTATGGTGTATGTTCAAAAACGATCATATTGTGTGATCTGAATTAACTTAAAATAGTGTAAAATAATGCTTGCTTATGGAATGAAATACCACAATTGGGTTTATTCTCTTTTTCTCTTCTATTTTTACACGTTTTTATAGCTCAAGCCACCATTTTTACCGTGTTATTTACGATGAGAGCTCGACACTGGTCCGGACAAGAATGATGACGTCACATTTTTTAGATTGACGCGTGGCTCTCGCAAGCCCAGCCGGTTCCGAAAAATGGTTCCAATGGGAGGGGGAAATAATACGCCTTTTATTGCTTAGGGCAAGTCCATGTATTTTGTACGTCCGTGCTTTCAACCCATTCCTATGGTGTTAAAGTGGTCAGTATATTTGTAGTAAAAATGTCAATTGCGTGGCGCGATTTGTTATTCTGATAGAATATTCGTTTTGCTTTTTTATGAATGTTCCAGTATTACTCGGCGCAAGGAACATTTGCGGTTTTGGCACGCAGTAAAAAAGGACAAATTAACTATATAATTATAGTGAGAACGACTGTAATTATTTAGAACTTTCTTAAGTCTCCAACTATCACTAGACGCCCGCCTAGTTATTTTGTTATTGAGACTTGCTAAACAATAAAATGCATAGATCGAGCTGGGTACCTACATTCTGTCCGATTCTCGTCTGTCTGCCACGAGTTAGAAGTTGAAGCTTTTTCCGACTTTGTACAACGCATTATTGTTATTCCATAAAAATGAGGCGTGCTCTTTATAAGAATCAAAAGTATTATTAGAGAGCATACTTGGTCGAAGGTATAGAGTGAATCCAAGACTAAGTTACAAATTGTTTTACAAATATTTTCCCGGTAACTACCTACCTAACTAACCATCACGCCGGTTCCCCGCAGGGGAAGGCAGAGAGGACGGACCGCCAAACAACTCGGTCTTGGCACACACTATTTGCCTCACTCACATTCATACATCGTCTCATACATAGTCTTCTATTATTCTGACTTTTGACATGACCCGACTCAAGTATCTGATTCATTTGATCGTGCCATGTCTACCTCGTGCGTCCCCAACTTCTTCTACCATTCATATTTGCGTCATATATTTTTCTTATACTACCTAAGTACTTTCTTATTAATTCGCTCTATATCCACATTCTAGGTACATTCTGTAGTAATTTATATAAAATTAAAATTAAATAATAAATATTTTAATTACTAATACATATTTTAATTACTATTTTATTTTTAATAATTAAATTATTTTATTCTGCAGTAATTATTACATTCTGTAGTAATTGTGTAATTTTTGCTAATTGTCTATCCCCGTTTTCTCGCTGAGAGGATGGGTCACAACTAAGAGTTGAAAGAGAATGTGAAGAATACGATTATTCACATTCATACACATCTCTTCTATTATTCCGACTGACTGTTCCCAAATAATTAATTCGCTTGATTGCGCCGTTTTTTGCGAAAAATGTTCTCAAGAGATACTAAACTATAATGTTAGTTGGAATCACAATAACAGAAAAAAAAATTGTTAGATTTCGCAGAACGAAAGTTTAAGTCAATTTTGTGTTTCTATTGTACAGAAATCGGGTTCTCACCGATATTTTTCATAGATTCTATGAAATAGATCATGTGGGATCCCAGTTTTAGCCTTGCATTTTTTCTTGATACAGTACACATATTATATTATCTATTTGACGCTTGTAGAACAATCATACACGGATTTACCACTCATACCCCTCAAGGATCTCATTTCTACTTGTACCCCTTCCTCTGCCAGTTTGAGTGTCAACAATTTTATGCTTGTTCAATCACCCATGACTTTCGGTGGGTATAGGGTGGTTCATATTTAATGTTGCTCAAAAATTATATTCTTTTATGCCTTTATATTATACCTTTTAGTTCCCACAAACACTGGCGCGGAAATAAAGAAAACAAATGTAATGACGAGACCCCTAAAATTAATATTTGCGGAGAAATCTCATCCTCTAATACTACGTCTGGGGAACGTGGAGTAAAAACGTATGAAACCTGTTCAAAACTGTTGCGTGTTGAAGCTACATTTCCTTCTATAAGTACATCCGACCATCCAATTACCACAATGGAAAGAAACAGCGGCCACGATAGATGTAAACTGGCCTGCTCTAGACCCCGATTTAGAAAACCATAATCTTATTAAAGAGGTGATGGCGTACAGTGATGATAAGGAACATTCAGTAAAAGGCAATAGAATTGTGGACATTCAGTATGTCCTGAAGTGGGCGTTCGCTATGTCACAGCATTACTTGAATAGCACGTTCTTCAAAATTGAATTGGTCAAAGAATTGCGTACTGGGTTTCATTCTATTTTCTTTTTAAAATGTAATATTTGAGACATTACATGGAAGTAAACCTCAGAACCCGAACCGGAAAAACTTATCAATAAGTCTTTTGTGTGGGGTTCGCTTACAAGTAGCAGCTATTACACCCAAGCTGCTCAAATTCTTAGTGCCGTGGATATCCCAGTAATGTCCGGGTACACCTTTAGTAAAATAGAGAGAAATTTGGGCAAATTATGGCAGGAGCATCTCGCAGAACAAATGCGTGAAGCTGGCAATTCGGAAAAGGAAATTGATTTGGGCTATTTTTAGCCCAGTACCGAAAATTTGGTTTATTCACCGCTCCACAGAGATGGAAGTGGGCCTCGTCACTTCGCCATTTTTGGCCATTTTCAAGATACGTGTGGACGGCAAAGCCCTGGTGTTTTCCGGACCTAACCACGGCAACGAATAAAAACGGAATGACCCTCCCGACATAATAAGATCACTCCCAGGTTTCTACTCCTACCACACGGGATGCACCGGCCTTTCAAAACTGCACTGTTTGTTTTGCCGCACCTTGTATATCTAAAAACCTTAACTTAAAAGTTACAGTTAAGTTCTTCTTAGATTCCATTTTCAATTTCAGACAAACTTTTATCTCTTTTTGATATTTTAATATACATATGATGTCCGACAACTTGTGATAACAGCCGATGACTGATGATCCTACATCACACTTAATACAAAATAATTTCTTAACCTAAACACACTTACTAGATTGAAGTGACTCGAAGCAAAGTATCTTTGGTTTATAGACCCATTGAGTGCTTTGTGCAGACAACCAAAATAAACAAAATAAATTAAAATTACTGCATCACCCACAGTTCTCCATACTCGGCCGAATTACTTAAATATCTAAAACATCGACTAATATCGTGTATAGAAACCAAAATAGATGAATAAACTTTTTGCTTAAATGAACCTAGAAGCAGTAAAACGATAAAAAACTATAGACCTTCTCCGTGAGAAAGATAATGAATTATTAGACAAAGTAGACCAATTCAAGCTATCGGAAAAAATATTAAAACAAACATTTAATGTAAAAGGATCTTACAAAAAAAAAACAGAAATATGGATAGAATATGTGGAAAGAATTAAAAAAAAAGTAAATAAAAATCTTTCACTATCGTCGTTCCCATTCAGGCGTCGTAAGTTCAATTCCTTAGCTGGCTAATTCCTCCATCACGATCCAGGCAACGCTTTCCGCTAACTGCGATGGTAGTAGGAGATTGTTAATTACTGTGAGTTTTTTTCGTAACCCAGGAATTTTCGTATTTCGTACAAAAAAACATAAAACTCACGCGCCGACTAATTGGAAAGCCGGAACCCGAGTACTTTGTCTTGGCACACCTAGCGTGCACCCGGCTGTAAATGTTTACTTTCTGAAAATAGGAAATCGATTTGTTCAGATCGAAAAAAGTTTTTTGGGATGGAGATTCGCCAGTTTTACCACTAGTTTACGGACACCGTGTGTAAGATACTTGTACAAAAAAGTTTTAATTTTAATCCTCACCTTTCTGTCCTATAAAGGATTTACTATAATTAACATGACATGTTTATCATTTGTGAAAATAAAATATATTTAAAAAAATACAAAAAGTTTTTATATGTGAAAAGGTGACTTCATATGCACACTGTAGACAAGTCCTTTTTGATAGTCAAATGTCACGGCGTGGCGAGCTGACACGAAATCACACCACATACTATATTATTATGTATTGTGATGTTGTTATGGAAAGCCATCGTATCCTGACTTGAGCACACGACAAATTTGTTTCTCCATCTGGCAATTCTAACCACTTCGTTGGTTTGGAAAATGCGCCCAATAGAAATGTAATAATTAAATGTAACTTTTTGACTTATTCACGAAATATTAGCGAGCAAGCAACCGAGAGAATGCATGGTTAATGAGTAGGTATGTACCTACATCGCTTGTTATGATGTTATGAATAAGCCCGTTTAGCAAAAGCGGCCTCTAAAAAAAGGTCCAGTTAACACCAGCTCCCGCCACACATGCCGTTGTTCCCAGCCGGTTCCTTTTATAAATTTATTCAATCTTCCCAGGCGTTGATTTAATTTACTGAATACAACAAATCTCTATCTCGCGTTTCTCTTCCACGCATGCGAAACATCGTAAAATTTTTGAAATACATCTTTTTCGCGAATGTTTTTTGGTTGGGTAAATAAAAATGTTCTTTACGAACGCGCGCGGAGCTGTGGATAATGTCTTTTGTGCATATTTTTTGCAATGAAATTGTGTATTTTTCACCCGTTCTCTACGATTATGTAATTCTAGGTACCAATTTTTTTTTATATAGATTAATATTACTAATATACGTTCGCGAACCAATAATTCATCTCAATATTAAAAAGCATAACGTGTTAAAAGTGTTTTATTAGACGATATTGAAAATAGCACCATCTATCGGCGTAAAGTTTCTAAAAATATTTTGAGATGTTCATTTCTCCTGATGACGAGGACCTGATGCTGGAACTGGAAGGTGGCTGTATAATGTATAAAGTGCAGGGGGTTCTTTACATTTTTTTAATTTTATCACCCAATTATAGATTAATCTTAACTATGAATCAGTTTATATAATGAATATTAAAAAATATGCTTATATAAACTTGGGCTTCGCTTGAGTAGAAAGAAAATAAAATTATTAATTTGAATATATTAAAATAAATGTTTATTTATTTGTCCCTCATGCGGTCCCTAAACCATTCATCCGATTGCGAAGAAACTTTGGTTATTTGATGTGCGCATGCCCGCGATGATTTCAATTTATAATGGTGAGCTCTGTCGTTATGAAATTATTTCCAACACCATTTATCCGATTGCGATGAAACTTTCGTGATTTGTTGTGCGAATACCCGCGAAGGTTTCTACATATAATGGTGAGCTCTGGCGTTATGAAATTTGTATGCAGTTGGTTGAAAAGTGCGTGTACTTCCAATAGTTTGGCGGCAGGGAGGGAAGCCGGAAATTGGAGGGAAATCTGGGAAGGGGGAGAGAAACCCTCCACACAGCATCCTTTGCCTCCACACAGCATCCTCAAAGATGACATAGGCCCTGAGGGAAATTATTTTCCTCAGGGCCTCCTGTGTGGAGTTAATGTTAAAAAAACGAAGGAGAGGTGGGGGGTTCGAGTGACTTGACTACTACCTAATCAGAGTAGTTTGCATACGAAAAGAATTTGTTCATTTTATTGATTTTTTTAAGGTGTGCATTAGTATTGGTTAATAATATAGTTTAGATACTGAAAGAATTCATTCATTTAGTTTAACGTTCGTTAATTATTCGTTCATTTAGTTTATTCGTGAATTGGTAAACAATTTCGGCGACATCAGGAAGCGCAGTCCCATCCAGTAAAAACTGCGGATAGCACATATCTCATATTTCAATATATATATTTGGTATAAAGTGTAAGAAAACCCATATAATTTAATAAAATCCTTGTAGGCCACCCCTCTCCCCCTCCTCAATATGTTATGTATATAAACCGTAGGTTTAGAATAATTTTTACCAGTCTGAAGATGGCTTTAACAAGCTGAAACCGGTCACGGTTAAACAAATTGAGGTGGAAATAAGTTTAATATTTGTTTTAATATTTGTTATATTCCCTAAATTAAGTAATTGGTTTCAAAGAGATAAAATTGTTGTCATTATGGTTTTTATCAATATTTGCACATTTCAATCTTGGAAATGCCCATTTTGATTTCTTTATCATTTTTCTTTATTTTATTATTTACCTACTGTAATTTTCTATTTAACTTGTGCTTTCAAGTAATTATTTTTTCTCTTTTTATCTTTATTAGATTTTATCAATTTTGTACAACATTATCTAATCTACATTGGATCTAATACAAGTAGGTGAAATATTTAAATATTTATTATTATATTAAAGTTTCTGAATGTGAATCTTTATCGGTTTTTTTACATTTTTCCAACGATTTTTTTTTGGAATAGATTATTACTAGGTATTTAATTATTATCAATTTGAGTATTATTAATAATTATCAATTTAAAAGGTCTTGCCACAGAATTACAACATTATCTTGAGCAGTCTGATTCTTTTTAAATTTTAAGACTCATGTCGTTTTAAGTTAGTAGTGAATAAACTCGCTTATAATAAACATCTTCTGATTATTGTTAATGCTAACATTGACGTTGATAGAAAGAAAGTAGACTGTAGTTCGTGTTGGTTTCACTGTCACTCTGAGGCCTCATTTCTTTTAATCAAACTTAATTTTTTTGGCATAAAAATAATTAAAATTGGTAAGTGGATACTGGTTTAGTTTTATCATGATATATTTTTGGGTTATTATGTCGAGTTGCACTTCGTCTTTGTTTAACCAACGTTTTGGACAGCATTACAGTGTCCATCATCAGGGCAGATGTACAATGTATTGACACTAATGCATTCCAAAACGTTGGCTATAAACGTTGCCTAATAACACGGCGTAAAAGCCCAAAAAATCTCAAATCGTGTAAGGGTTAAGTTTTGTTTTAATAGGTATATACATGTATATAAATGGCATTTTTGTACAACGACTGTGCAATAAAAAATTCAGCCCTTTACCAATAAAAAAATATTAAATTTATTTTTCATACTACCAACTGAGTGTTTGCGCATACGCCGCGCCGCGCCGTTGTGAATAATGGCGCGCTGACGATGCTATAATAGATGTTAAAGTTTTGTAATTATGTTTTTATTTCATAAAACGATGAATTAATTATTAGATTTGCTAAGTTAAATATATTTATAACTTATTTGTGCTTTGTTTCATTAGTTTATGTCAGGAAATTATACAGTAGGTAATATTACGATTATGCGTGTTATAAATTACATTTTCGCGCTATCAAAATTTGGAATATTCCGTTATAATTTTCAAGTTTACGGGCTATTTATCAGAGTATTTCTCGAAAGTGATATTTTTTTATAACAAACATATCTAATGCATGTGTTGGTAAACATGTTGAAGAAATGAACGTCTTTAGAGATGCAAGAAATCCCTTAAGTCTCTTTTTCAGTCTGTTTATTTTGAGGTAATTTTTTGGGAACCAAAAGCAAACTTCAAATTTTTATTTTTTCATTGTATGAACGAGATAAAGTGAGGTGATAGTTTCCTTCCAAATTCATTAGATAATTTTTTTTAAATTCTGTTTTTTTTAATTTCTCTACATTTTTATCAAAAAAATTTTGGTAAGACAAGAGGAATTTGGTAACAAGGAGGAAGAGGTCGGTTCACACGATGTTTTATCTAACACTAATATATATTTTTTTAGAAGCTAAAATGGCCGACAAGAACGACAGCAAGACGAATGAAACACAGCAGCCCGAGGAACAGCAGGTGGAGGTGGTTGAAGAGGTCATGCAGGTCAAGAAAGTAACCGCAGTTCAGAATTTCATCGTGGGACCAGTCCAGACGTGTCCAGATGGATATGGGATGGACGAACTGGGAGAGCTGAGACCTCAGTTTTAGATAAGATCTATCCTACCTCCCATCTGAATCAACGTTTTGTGATCAAAAATCTACATTATAATTCATCATACAAAACAGTGAAAAAATTGACACACGTAATCTGACAGCTGTAAGGGGTTCAGTTGTTTCAGAAAACTTTTGAAAAAGTTCTGTTCAAGTTCAGGTATTATTCTGTGAGCGCAACTGGCAAATAAATCATAATGAACTTAAATCGAACTCTCGCTGAATTTGAATATATTAACCCTATAATTTGATAAATTGTTCAAGTTCTGTGAAATAACCGCACATAAGTCGATATTGGTGACATATTTTCAGGAAAGTTTGTTTGTTAAATTTAGAAATATCAACATGTCGTAATAATTTATGGCAAATCTACGGAAAAGGGAACATGAAAGTTGACTTGTACACTTGTACGTAAAAACAATCCTTGTTGCGAATTCTGCTAAAAGTGCTTTGTGTTTCAAAAACTGTTAACTCTATCACACGCGGGATGTACGAAAATCGATTAAAAAAATGGTTTGGAGTAAAGGATTTGAAGTTTTTACGTATAGGGAACGTGACGATCTGAAATAAAAAGTTATAAAAATGTATAATTTTATTCGTATTGAGGGCTATTTTCCCAGTGAATTGGTCCTTGATCAATCATGGTCTATGATCTTGAACAATATGAATAGTATAACCAATGCAATTGCACAAATAAAAGTTAAAAAAAATGGATAAACCAAAATGAATATTTAGGCGTGCGACTACCAAATTATGGAATCAGCGGTGTCGCTAAGTAAACTTCACTGTTTAAAATACTCGAATCTGATTATTATACAACACACAAATCAGCAGTAACAACGAGTAGGTACCAATAAATTTGCAAACTGTCTTTGCTCGATTGCACTGACTTGATCAAAATACGTTGCGCGTCAAGGTCTGTAGGTATTGCAATCGATCTTGCCCAAAATGACAGTGACAACATGTGTAACTTATTTTTACATTCACGTTAGTATTTATTAGAACACATTTATATTTTTGCTAAATAAATATCATCCTTTTATCATTCTTAACATATAACATGAATTTTTCTTTGTTGGTTCCTTTTTGTATTCCTAAACCATTCAATTGATTGCGACGAAACTTTGTTGATTTGATGTGCGCATGCCTGCGATGGTTTCTATATATAATAGTTAGCCTTGTCGTTATGAAGTTATTTCCTATACTATTTACATACGCCTGTAAGTAGCGACACGAAAAAAGTATCGATAATTTGTGATATCGAGTACTTTTCCTTTCGATACCGATACTTTTGTACTCGATACTTTGTATTCGATACTTTTACTCAATGAATTCTTTTTAGCAAGTATTACCTTTAAAAAATTGGCTAAGCGGCTCATGTTTATGGCAACGCCATCTAATTTTATCACAGCAAACCTTCTAAAATATCTAAAACATTTCATAGCGTTGGTATAATTGCAATCACAAGCAATGTAGTGTGTCATGGAACGAATAGATGGAGCTGTCAAATTAGGACAGTAAGTAACTGACGTAATATTCAAATTCTTTCTAATCTGTGACTGTTTATTTCGCGCTTTGTTTCATAGTTATTTATTTGGCGACCACATTATTGCGGACTGCGATTGATTGTTTATTGGGCTTGCCGCTTGACCATATTTGATTTATTCAAGTGTAACACCTGTGCTGTGTATATTTGAGTCACAATTAGAGGAATGCCGCCTAGTAAGTGAACCTGAAGAGTAAACTTTGGCAATATTTTGTCAAGATTAACAACAGCGAAGTAAAATGCAAGATTGGTTTCAAAACCTTAAAATCGTCAGGGAATACGTCAAACATGAATAAACGTTTAAAACACCCTAATGTGACGAGGTATGTTTTAATAATTATAATTCTTTGTAATTGTAAACCTACTTACGTGAAAATTAGGTCCTTTTTTATTTTACGTACATAAATTTGTTGGTTTCTTTTTTCATTTCACTGACGTAGACGTCCTTTTACCTTTTCTAAGTAAAATAGATACTTGAATTTGAAAAGCTTCATTTTTTCTTATTTTGGTTATGCATTCATCTTGGCAGTACAGTCCGCCCAAAAACAGTGGCGGAAAATCCCTCTAGGTCCTAGGACATAGATTCTCAACCTTTTTTTGCTCACCGCCCACTTTAAGAATATTGTTTTATTTCTAGCGCCTCCTAACTCGTGAATTCGAACAGAGGGGGCGTAATGGGATACCACAAAGGAGGGGGCTTAATGGGATAGGGAAAATATTTTAAGGTGTAACGTAATTTATGAACGCCCCCCCAATTTTCTCTTGGTCTTCTATCGCCCCCTAGGTCTGAAATTATCGCCCACGCTAAGAACCTATGCTCTAGGAGGAGGGGGTGGAAGGATTTTTTTTATAAAAGTCTTGTTTACAAACTAGGTCTTGTCTCTTATCTATGTTTTTATTCCATTCTGTACGAGTGTGAAATGAAAAAAATATGACCAATAGTCGGAGACAATTTGTATGGGTGGTTTGGTATATTTATGCTATTTGTCATTATTCCAACACAAAATTAAAACTGTTGCCAATACATTTTTAATTATTTATTTCCATACATGCGGCACAACTGTGCCATTAACATAATTAAATAATTTGTTTTGTTTTTGTTTATTAGGGAAACAAACAGTTGTAAGTACATATTATAAGGTAATTACATATTATATGGGTGCATTAACCAGTGAAGTTTCCGCAAAAAAATTATAATATATAAACACAGATTAAAACGTTAAAGAAAAAATAAAGTGTTAGAAAAAAGAAAAACAAATACAACAGAAATGTAAAACACAAATTAAAGCATGTGGGAAAGAAAATATGAAGTTAAACAGCGAACATATATAAAATTAACACATTTTCACATCATAAGAAAACGTTTAAGGATAAATGATTAGCCATTTGCCAGCGCCCTTGAGGGGGTTTATCACAACAACAACAAAAAATAGCGCTATATAAATCATCCAAATATTATTATTTTTATAATAAGAAGGAAAAACAACACCATGATAATGAAAAAAACAACAGACAGCAGGGATGAAGGGTTCGCAATTAACAATTGGTTTTAATTTTTTCAGTTATGAATTTAATAAATTGGCCTGAGGACAAATGGAAAATATCAGCTTCGTAAAACATATCGTTGTATTTTGTGCACGTCCTTCGGAAAAATGAATGTTGTGTGTAGTTTGTTTTTGAGTGTGGGATGTGGAATAGTTGGTTTGACCTTGTATTTCTTGTTTGACGGTGGAAATTAATGTGTTCTAGAAGATAGTTGTTGTCAACAACGTTGTTAATAATTTTGAATAAATATTTCTGGTCGGATATATTTCTTCTATCTTCTAAGGTTGATAAATTATGGAATGTTAATGAGTCTTGTAGGTTTTCTGATGATCGAAAAGATTTAAAGTCTAGGTGTTACAGTATCTTTTTTTGAATTCTTTCTAACCTTAAAATATTAACTTTGTATTGGGGATTCCATATGACTGATCCGAATTCTAATATTGAGCGGACAAAAGAGACATACAGTATTTTGATTACATGTGGTGACCTGAGTGGTTTAGTCACTCTTAAGATGAATCCTAGAAGTATGTATGCCCTGTCACAGATAGAATTTATATGTGTTCGGAAAGACATTCCAGAGTCCATTATTATTCCTAAGTCCCTCACTTCAAAACATCTTTTTATTTCTACGTTATTGATTTTGTACGGGAATGTTAGGGGGTTCTTGCTTTTGGTGAACGATATTGTGTTACATTTTTCCAGGTTAAGGAACAGTTGGTTGTTCGCACAGTATATTCCAAACCTATTAATATCCTCTTGCAATTCAAGGCTGTCATTAATATTAGTGATTTTTTTGTAAATTTTAGTGTCATCAGCAAAAATTTGTAATTTGGAATTTTTAAAACATTTACCTATATCATTGATATATAAAATAAATAAGAGAGGTCCGAGATGTGATCCTTGTGGAATTCCTGAAGGTATATTGTAAAAACGCGAGGAGAAACCCTTAGCTCTAACTGCTTGACTTCTGTTTGTGACATATGATTTGATCCATCTTAGAAGGTCACCAAATAGTAGGTACTTAGTATATGAATAGTAGGTACAACAACATAAATCATGTGTAATGTATAAGTGTAATGTATATGTAACGGACGTGTTATTGGGGAATTAGAAGACGAGGAGTGTTTGCTAAACTTCCTCGTTTTCTAATTTCCTGTCGCTCGGCGGGCACCCTTACATGTCAGCCCGCATTAGTTGTATGGTAGCGGGAGCGGGGGGGGGCCTGGCTATATACGCTAGACTGCCGTACCGTTCCCCCTCCGCTTCCCGCTACTCCCCGTTGCTACCGCATAGCCGACCAATCAGAGCGCCGATTATCATTGGTCGGATCTGTGCGATAGTTTGAATTGTATGTTTGAATTGAGTAAATGTTTATGTTTGAATTACAGGAGTTCGGCCTATTATTTGGACTAATAAATGATAATGGAAGATAGGCCGAACTCCACTTGCATAATTAGTTAATAAAAAATAGGATAAGTCTTAGTTTAATTGATATATTTGAATCCCCCTGAATATTGTTGGGCCGGGGGACCCGCGAACATTTTTGTATTTGTATTTTCTGAAATTAATAAACATGCTTGAGAGAGATGGTTTTGGTCGGCAGAGAGAACACGGAAAAGAGGGTAGTTCCAGAGGTCCTAGCGCCCGTCACGCCAATGGTGGCGGAGGTTATGACCTACACATTTGATTGCCTAGGGTCGCGCCGAATCCTTCACTCGGTTGAGGTAGGATTTGGTATAAATAGAGGTGCGACCCGGGAACGAACGCATTCCAGCACCAACACGACAGCTACCCTTTTCTCTCTGCAAACCGGACCCATTTCTCGACGGAAATTAATTGCAATTTGGCTTTTATTTCACGAGACACGGCGGCTGACATAGACTACCCGGCGCCCTATCTTGCAGTCTGTGTGAGTGACGGAAACGTCGCTTACATAGTGGTCCTTCGAGCCGGATCAAGTCTGACAGGATCCAGTCTCAGACAATGGCTTTACAACCCAGGATCCAGTCACCAGCCGCTGCAGTGTCCCCATCACAACGCCCCGGCAAGGGCGCGCACACAGAAGAAGAGGATGCGGTACTGGATGTCACTGGCCGTGGCTCAGTAGCGCCCGGCCCCGCACCGCCCGCAGCCCCCGGCCCGTATCTTGCCGGACCAGCTGCGGACCATCATGAAGCTAGAGCACGAGCTGCCCCAGTAGCGGCTCTAGCCACCGCACCGCCCGCAGCCCCCGGCCCGTATCTTGCCGGACCAGCTGCGGACTATCATGAAGCTAGAGCACGAGCTGCCTCAGTAGCGGCTCTAGCCACCGCACCGCCCGCAGCCCCCGGCCCGTATCTTGCCGGACCAGCTGCGGACTATCATGAAGCTAGAGCACGAGCTGCCTCAGCAGCGGCTCTAGCCACCGCACCGCCCGCAGCCTCCGGCCCATATCTTGCCGGACGACCAGCTGCGGACCATCATGAACCTAGAGCACGAGCTGCCCCAGCAGCGGCTCTAGCCACCGCCCCTCACCAGCCTCAACGGGTTACCGAGGACACCATTCGCCAGCTACGACAAGAGCTGCGCGACATAAGAAAGCGCAACGAGCAACACGAGAGAGACTCCGCCCGGCAGATCGAACAGTTGATGACCATGCTGGGAGTCTCACGGCCGCCGCCCGAGACCCGAAGGCTGCCCGATGCACCACAAACGAAGCCAGCGCAGCCCCTCAACATTACACGGTCGCTCGAGGCTGTACCGCCACTCAATCTATCGCGGCGGCTCACGACCGTATCCACAGCGCCCGGCCCGATACACGCCGGCCGAAATGAAGGGGGAAGTTCTGCCCACGAGCCCGGCCGAAACCACGGGGAGAGCGCTTCCCACGTGCCCGACCGAAATGATGTCGGGCCGGTAGTGAGCGGCCGCTTGCCCCCCGTACCCCCCGCAGTACCTGGCACGAACCCCGCCAGTTTGGACAGGCACGGCCCCGAACAAAAAGATGTTGGCCGCCGCTTGCGAGAGCGCGGCTCCTTCTCAACCACTGCAGATGAGAAGAATATATGTTGCTCTCCCTCACACAACGGAGAGCATACGGTGACGTTGAACGCCGGTCGCTACACCGAAGTACGCAACCGGGCTGCGCCTGGCCCCCGAGAGCTCGGACAGAATGACAGCGTACCCCACGAGCCCGAAAGAGATGACATCAGCCACCCGCACGTAGACCGTGGCCCCCCACCCTTCGCCCGTTTGGTGGCGTACGGGCCCGAACGAAAAGACAGCGGCCCCTGCTTCATAGAGCGCGGCCCCCCACCCCCCGCTCCATCACCTGTGGACGAGCCGCTGCCCACGTCAGCCAACTCAGCGGAGAACGGAACCCGAGCGTCGCCATCTGCCGACGAAAGGACGAAGCATCCCTCTCCAGCTGTGTTTACAGGGGATGGATGGCGCACGATGACAGCGTCATCTATGGCTGCACACACGCAGCTTTTCGCACCGATGTGCGTGCCCACGGAAACCGGATCGCGCTCACCGCCACCTACCGACGAAGGGATGAAGCACCCTTCTCCGGCCGAGTTTACCGAGGAGGGAGGGCGCACGATGACAGCGCCATCTGCCGACGAAAGGATGAAGCACCCTTCTCCGGCCGAGTTTACCGAGGAGGTAGGGCGCACGATGACAGCGCCATCTGCCGACGAAAGGATGAAGCATCCCTCTCCGGCCGAGTTTACAGAGGATGGAGGGCGCACGATGACAGCGCCACCTACCGACGAAGGGATGAAGCGTCCCTCGCCAGCCATGTCAGCGGAGAACGGAACCCGAGCGGCGCCATCTACCGACGAAAGGATGCAGCGTCCCTCTCTGGCCGTCTTTGCAGATGATGAAGGGCGCACAATGACAGCGCCATCTATGGCGGCAATCAAGCAGCTTTACACGCCGGTGTGCGTGTCCACAGAAATTGGAACGAGTGCACCTACCTACCTACCTACCGACGAAGGGATGAAGCTTCCCGCTACGTACAGCCCGGAACATCTGCCGCCGGGCGACCATTTTTCCCAGCGGACAGCCCCGATGGGGAGAGCGCGCCTCGAGACCGAGCGTGTCCCACGAAGCGGCTTCAGCCGCAGGATGCGCGACTTGCATCAAGGGAACGCGCGCAGGACGTGCGCGTACCAACGCTGGCCCAGCCAGCCTCGGTCCTTGCTTTAGGCGGGCCACATCCAACACTATCAACGACCGCTGCCCGGAGTGCGCGGTCTCGCAGCATCCGACCCCAAAGTGTCCGGTGCTGCACACAGCCTTGCTTTAGGCAGGCCCATATGAAAAGGAGCAGCATTAGAACGCGCTTCGCAACCGAGCGCTGTTCACGAACATTATGCAGCTCAATTGGAAGAAGAAAGACCGCAGCCCGGAGGGTGCGGTCTCGATGTATCTTCTCCCCAGCCGAGTCCTGACGCAGAGAGGGAGCAGCATTAGAACGCGCTTCGAAACCGAGCGCTGTTCACGAACATTATGCAGCTCAATTGGAAGAAGAAAGACCGCAGCCCGGAGGGTGCGGTCTCGATGTATCTTCTCCCCAGCCGAGTCCTGACGCAGAGAGGGAGCAGCATTAGAACGCGCTTCGCAACCGAGCGCTGTTCACGAACATTATGCAGCTCAATTGGAAGAAGAAAGACCGCAGCCCGGAGGGTGCGGTCTCGATGTATCTTCTCCCCAGCCGAGTCCTGACGCAGAGAGGGAGCAGCATTAGAACGCGCTTCGTAACCGAGCGCTGTTCACGAACGTTATGCAGCTCAAGTGGAAGAAGAAAGACCGCAGCCCGGAGGGTGCGGTCTCGATGTATCTTCTCCCCAGCCGAGTCCTGACGCAGAGAGGGAGCCGCATTAGAACGCGCTTCGTAACCGAGCGCTGTTCACGAACGTTATGCAGCTCAATTGGAAGAAGAAAGACCGCAGCCCGGAGGGTGTGGTCTCAAAGTATCTTCTCCCCAACCGAGAATCCCGACGCAGAGAGGGAGCAGCATTCGAGACCGAGCGCTGCTCGCAAACCAAAGGCCAGCCCGAGAGAGGAGGCGGCCGACCGATCCCGCTTACGCCGCACGCGAGAGAGGTGGATCGCATGCGATCCCGCTCTCACCGAATGTGAGAGAGGTGGATTGCATCGATCTCGCTCTCGCCGAATGCCAGAGAGGTGGATCGCCGCTGATGTTGCAGTACCCGACGCCGAAGCGTCCGGCTGCACAACGCTGGCCCAGTCAGCACCTGAAACCTGATGTTGCAGTACCCGACGCCGAAGCGTCCGGCTGCACAACGCTGGCCCAGTCAGCACCTGAAACCTGATGCTGCAGTACCCGACGCCGATTCGTCCGGCTGCACAACCCTGAAGATGCAGTACCCGACTCGACGTCCGGCTGCACACCGCCGGCCCAGCCGACAACCACAGAAGGATGACCTGGTCCTCATCGTGGACCACGCCCTGCCCCGCACATACGCCCCAGAGAATCTGGAAGCCGGGGACTGCGGCGCCGATAACCCGTCCTAGCTAAATAGGGCACAGACTACGCTGTACCGGGGAGAGTGTAACGGACGTGTTATTGGGGAATTAGAAGACGAGGAGTGTTTGCTAAACTTCCTCGTTTTCTAATTTCCTGTCGCTCGGCGGGCACCCTTACATGTCAGCCCGCATTAGTTGTATGGTAGCGGGAGCGGGGGGGGGCCTGGCTATATACGCTAGACTGCCGTACCGTTCCCCCTCCGCTTCCCGCTACTCCCCGTTGCTACCGCATAGCCGACCAATCAGAGCGCCGATTATCATTGGTCGGATCTGTGCGATAGTTTGAATTGTATGTTTGAATTGAGTAAATGTTTATGTTTGAATTACAGGAGTTCGGCCTATTATTTGGACTAATAAATGATAATGGAAGATAGGCCGAACTCCACTTGCATAATTAGTTAATAAAAAATAGGATAAGTCTTAGTTTAATTGATATATTTGAATCCCCCTGAATATTGTTGGGCCGGGGGACCCGCGAACATTTTTGTATTTGTATTTTCTGAAATTAATAAACATGCTTGAGAGAGATGGTTTTGGTCGGCAGAGAGAACACGGAAAAGAGGGTAGTTCCAGAGGTCCTAGCGCCCGTCACGCCAATGGTGGCGGAGGTTATGACCTACACATTTGATTGCCTAGGGTCGCGCCGAATCCTTCACTCGGTTGAGGTAGGATTTGGTATAAATAGAGGTGCGACCCGGGAACGAACGCATTCCAGCACCAACACGACAGCTACCCTTTTCTCTCTGCAAACCGGACCCATTTCTCGACGGAAATTAATTGCAATTTGGCTTTTATTTCACGAGACACGGCGGCTGACATAGACTACCCGGCGCCCTATCTTGCAGTCTGTGTGAGTGACGGAAACGTCGCTTACAGTATAAGTATAATGTAAAAAGTGTAATGTAAAAAGAAAAAAGCATTAATACAAAAGTATTAAGTTAATTGAATAAAATTTAAATATAAAGCAAAAAGGTAAGATTTAAATTAGTTGAAGGTGAAATTAATAAACTATAAAATATCTAAAAAGGAATAAAAAGTACAAAATGTATTGATTATAAAAATATAAAAAGGTAAAGAATATTATTAGAAAAGATAAAAAAAACATAAAAAATTTAGGTAACTACGGAGAGAATCGTATATAATAATGATCATTAGGTATTATGGATTATGCATGGATTATTACAGTTTTAAATAATAAATTTTACTTAGAACCGGTAGATTATATTATGGTTACTTGGTACTTGCAGACAAATATTGTTTTGTACATCTTTTATTTGAGGACAGACTGCCGGCATTACCGATGTTAGAATAATGGTTACCAATACCTAATCCAAAAGAAGAATTGTTGAATTTTGTTCTACATTAGTGCTGGTATTGTTGCAATAATAATAGGCGATTTGAGTCGAGTTGGTCTACTAGGTACATGATAGTTTATTAAGGAAACTAATTCAGGGGGGTCAAACCAGTTACTGTTTATGTTAAATGAAAAATAATTATTTTAAATAAATAATTAATTTTGAGGAATAAACAAATTGAGGAGTGATTTTTTTTTTGTTGCAATCACGCGTGTTCTGTTGGAGGTAAAATGACTTAAAAGGGCAAATAATGTGCAAGTAGATAATAATTTTATTTAAAGGAAAAAAAAACAGGAAATTCAATCAATTCACTTTGATGTATGGGCATCGAGAAGGATTTTTCGTTCCATTTAAAACTCTGCGTCGAAAGGGTAATATTTGTGAGTGTCTCCTCGGCTAAAAACATAAATTAAGTGTTCATTATTACTACAATATATATGGTATCCGGCCACTCAAGAAACTGTTGAATCTACATAACATTTGGAGTCGATTTTGTGCTATAACTTTTTAAATCGAGTCCGAAGTTGAAATTTTTTAGGTCAAATTTGAAATAAATCGGACGCCAGGTGGTTTATTTCATGTTAAAAAAGGAGTCGAAGCTTAGATCCAGCTAAAAAAGTTTGTTAAACCCTCATTGATACCGGAAAAAGTAAATAAAAAAATTAAAGAAATGCTCAGATCTAAAAACTAGTTTTTTTTGGTTAATTCAAAATTAATTCATTAAAAAAATATACTTAGTGTACGAGTATTTGTACCGTTTTCTAGGATGGTAGAAACATTCAGTATCACCCTGGTGAAAGACCACCATTCAGAATCGAAATATCTCTTGAAATTTAGCCTATTTTGGTGACCAGATGTAGGAACTATTCGTAATTTGATTTTAAATATTAGCAATATATATAAATTTTGATGTGTAAGAAGTGCGATGTTATTACAAACCACACACGACACAGAACGATGCGGTTCATTTCAAAACCGCTCTCGCGTTCACAAGCGCGGTCCAGCGCGGATGCGTCTCGTGTGGCAACTAAATGAATATTGCCAGTTTTTTAAATCAAATTACGAGTGGTTCCTACACAGATATGAATAGCCAGGAATTTACCCATTTTTCTCACCATTTACCCTATCTTCTTCCCCCTCTCCCTTCCATGACTTACCCGGTCATTGTCAAGTAACGTCCGTTGCAGTCCATAGCGTTGAGAAGTTCAATATCTTCAGAAGAGATAATGAAATCGAACACGTCAAAGTTTTGCTGAAGTCTTTCCTTCTTCACTGATTTGGGAATGACGGAGAATCCTCGGTCTATCTGATACCTGGAAAATAAAAATGTTTGAGGTATTTATACCTAACATTCAGTTGAGCTTGATTTCACGAAAGCAAGCTATTAGGAGCCGTGTCTTTTCCTGGCCTACTTTCCATTAATTTTCCCTTACAAGGTTCAATCTTACTGCAAGGTATTTCAGATATTTTCTTTTGATATTTATTACACCTTACCAATCATTCAAGGATGTCTCAATTAGTCACCAGGTATTAGGTAATTTATTGCAGAAAGATGGAATCATCTCATTTCCACAGAACAAAGGCACTTTTAATAAGGACACAGGACAATAAAAGCAAAAAAAAGATAAAATATCACTTGAAATTAGAAAATACCTGAATAATAACTCTAGCACTTTGAATAATCAAATTAATTTATCTTTTAGTCCTATTATAGACATATTTCCAGTAAACCGCTCTGTTCTTCCCGGAAAACCCATAATTACCCTTTCCCTTTGTTCACCTCCCACTCAAACATATGTCTGTCAATATTCTGTATCATATTCTGTATGACAATGTTCTGTATCACATTCTCTTGACGAAGGAAGGGTGCTTCCGAAACCGGTAGAGTGTGCATAAAATAAAATTACAGCGGTCTATAAAAAATTAAAAGTTTTTATTTTAAATAATTTTTCATTTTATTAAACTCTCAAAATCTCCGTGGGTAGAAACCTAATTATTGCTAACTCAACTCGCTTCTGAACTGGAGGGACGAACCTTTATATACCAGAGACATCTATTGGATGACTCTATAAACTTTATGACCTCATAAGCTCGAGTTTATAGTGGTAATGCAGAAGAGCCATCTCTGTTACGTTATTCGAACCACAGGTAAAAAAACATACCTTATGAGAATTTGTGCAACAGACTTATGGTACTTTTCAGACAGGCGTTTGAGACGAGGGTCTGCGAGGAGCACCTTATCCTCAGGCCTGATGACTGGGCGGGCGGGAGCCCCCAGAGGACTGTAGCATGTCAGGACTATGCCACGTTCCTCCATCCAGGCTGCCAGTTTCATCTGGGAAAGATAAGGGTGGCATTCCACCTGAAAAGAATATTCGATTAGACTCATCGAAAAGAGATCAGGGAACATTCTGAAACATCAATTTTTTAAAGAATAACTTTGATCCAAATTAGCGATCATTAATATCACAACGAAGCTGTATAATCGATAAAAACGGACGCTCAAAATGTGCCCTGAATGTGAAGTGTTTTAGACAAAATACGTTTCTTATAAGAACATGGATAAAAACATAAAGCGTCTCTTTCTTAATCCGAAGTAATCCGTTTGTAATATCTCCTTTCTTCACTCCAGAGACATCCGTTATTTCTAGGTAGGTACTGTGACCAGTATTCTTCAGTAACTACTACAGGATGCTTATTGAAAGACCTAGGTTCTTTAAATCACAGTGACTCTTTATTGAAGTATCGAAATTTATAATTATACCTCGGAGGACAAAAGCTTTCCTTATTGAAAGCTAGGTTTTATCTGCGGACCTCCTGAATTATAATGACTCCACGCATCCATCTTCGGTATAACTCGGAAAGCGGAAGAGCCCGTAAACAACGAAAGTAATGTTGGGTCTAAATCATAGACTAATATGATGTCATTAAAATATTATCGTTACTTTTATTAAGAGGCTATATCCCAGGAGAGGATTGGGTCCACAAGCCCCGGTACCTAGATATTCGTCTCCAGTCCACAAGCTTACCGACCATTTGTAATCTTATTCCACTTCTAACTCCTACCCGCCTCAATATAGAGAATATTTAAAATTTTGCCAAGAGAGGAACGACTGCATGGCCTTTTTTCATACAAAACCTAATTTTAATTGGTAAAAATACCCAATCAAACTGAATATTAAATTATACATATATTTTTATTTTAATTATGCAATATAGGTCAAAAGAATTCGATTTTTCATTGTTTTAGCGGCAATTTTTATCGTTTTAGAGGCAATAAAATATATTTGTAAAAGAATAGTCGTTAAAAAATTTGACCCAAATAAACCTAAACGATGTTTTATTTTAAATAACCCGAATTTCAATAATAAAATATGCAGTAGTAGAATGGGTTAGATTATTTTAATAATAATATCTATTAACTGATTAAAATTGCCAAAGATACCTCTAAGATCATGAATAATTGAATTCTTTAATGGTCCATAACTTATATTTAAAACACAAATAAAATAAATAGTTCACAATTGTCATAGCAAATATCCAGTACGGTTATTTCTGATTAACAATAAAAATATTCAGTTTGTTTAGGTATTTTGGCCTCAAACTAAAATTAAGTTTTGTATGAAAAAGGCCGCGCAACCGTTCTTCTTAAAATACCTGATTTACGACTGGTGGAATAGTTGCCATTTCCAGAACCCTCTCCAGTTGTTCCCTGTTGAAGTTCGATACTCCAATACTCCTCACAAGTCCCTTATAGACCAGCGTCTCCATGGCCTTCCACACTGCCACATAGTCATGGTCTGAGTACTGGATGATGCCATCTTCATCCCGAGGATTCAGATCGTCTCCGTCCTATTCCAACAAATACGGTTATAAAAACAATTCATCGCATGCAATTTACCGTGGAAAATTCACCACACACAACAGATAAAATAAAATGTCTGAATTGTGCTAAGGTCTGTTTGTATTATATAAATGGAAATAATTTATTCTCACACAGCGGGTTTAAAACTTTTTAAAGGCGCTACCCCCTTTCAGTAATAAAAAAAATTCAGTTAGTAAGCACGCGGGCCGTGGCGTCGGAAACTTCTTAGGAGTAGGAGATCTTGATTGAGTTTCACTAACATTGTCTTCAGGTAATTAAATATTATAATTTGAGTTTTTACGCATAGAGTTAAAAATAAAAATAAAAATATTCATTTCAGACTTGCAGAAAAAGTCAATAGATGTCGCGTATTCAAAATAAAATGGATAAATATTTATCCAGACACTATCTAGATAGAATGTAGTTCGGGTTGAATCTTGCAATCATATATAAAGATAGCAGCCAATAATATGTGCGTTAAGAAAATGAAGATAGTGTTGGTAGTTCTTAGTCGAAGTATGATTCAGTTAAAAGTGACCGAATTGGAAATGGGTTGCATAGCTCAATCGGTAGAGCACTTGCCATGTACCTAAGCTACGGGATCTGGGTTCGAGTTCCAGTGGAACCAATATATTTTTCTGATTTTTCTGTCTTCAGATTTTGATTGAGTTTCGCTAATATTGTCTTCATTTAATTAAATATTATAATTTGTGTTTTTACTCATAAAGTTAAAAATAAATTATTTCAGTATAAAATCACACATTTCTTATTGGTAAATAATTTTCCCAGCTGTGAATTGTAGGTTGTTAATTTTTTGGATCCCAACAAATTAACAAAGATCCCAATGTATTAAAAGTATGTTTGTAAAATATTAATTTTTACTTTATAACCGAAAGGGAAGTGGATGAGATAAAGGTCGAGGTAGTCCAGTCCAAGATTCGTGAGGGATTTACGGCACATCGTCTCTACTACAGCCGGGTCGTGGAAACTGTTCCACAATTTGGAAGTCACAAACATGTCTTTTCTGTAAATGAAATAAACACTTTGAGAAAATAATAATACAAGCCACGACTTGGATGTCTGTGATCGTGACGCTAATTTCTGATTTACTTCCCTTTAACGATAACCTTAAAATTTCAACTATTTAATGTGCCAGGCCTGTTTGATCATGATTGATGAGTAGACCTATAGCCAACCTTTTGACGACTCCTTCCTTGATCTTCTCAGCAATAGCCTCTCCGACCTCCTTCTCGTTCTGGTAGAAGTAAGCGCTATCTATGAGGCGGTACCCAATATCAATGGCGTCCTTCACGGCCTGCAGCACTTCATCATGCAAACTCTGCACATATCAGAGAAGAAAGTAAGTTTTAAATTAAGAAAGATAAACGCTGCAATAAAAAAAACAACGTTTAGCACTGAAAATTCCTTATTCATTAGATTCTTGGAAGCGCATCGGACGTTCGTTTGATGCATGAGGAGCGTTTTAGACGATACTTTTTTTCATTCATTTCAATACGGATCATTTTTTCAAATAGATTTGGGATGATAAAAAGGACGTATTCTATTTTGGTACAGATTTTCGTGCAGGAAGGTGGAAGACGTTATTTGTCATCTGTCGTCTGCTTGGTTATACTTCTGTATTAGTTTATATTTAAAATATTGGCACACATTCTATGATATGTATTTATTACTGACTAGCGGGTTTCCGGCAATGCCATTTACTAAATAAATTGTTTCTCCCTGCATGTCCTTTCCCGTTCGTCCGTTTCCCCTTTCGCCTCCACTTCCCCTACCGCGTCTCCCGCTCCCCCGTCCATCGAACTCCCTGCCGCGTTCCCCACCCCTCTCACGCGTTCCATTATATTCAGTCCCGGTATATTCAGTTTCAAACAGATCACGTGTCACCTATTGTAGTTGTTTTATACAAAATTTAATTTTTCATATATTACCAACATTTATTTTTGTATATTATAAGAACAATCAATCAAATTTTGTACCTAACATAGGTACCTATTTAAAATACCAATATTTCATGTTTATATTCAAAGTATTCGATTGTGGTTAGTATCATTTTTTAATTTTTTTTATTTATTTGAAAAACATACGTATGACAGATTTACAGCAGAAAAATACAAGGAACTAATTACAATAACGTAATTTTTTGTTAATGAAATTACTCAATTTAATAAAGAAAAACATTTCTCGTGTTTAAATTGAGGGGTCGTGTCGCCACATTAAAAGATAAAGAAAAAATAAAACTTTTTTTTGTTTGAAGTAAGAAATAAAATAAAACTTAATAAAACTTGTAAGAATGATAACAAATATAGAAATTTACTAACTTAACAGTTAATAAAATAGATGTACGGTACATAGATAAATAAAAGTTAGGATATAGGTGTAGGTTAGGTATAGATATTTCAATTAATAGGTAGTTGGTAGGTGGTAAGAACATAAATATGATTCAGTTATAATGGAATTAGCTGATAATATTGTAAGACTAGGTACATAATAATATTTTGCGACAATAATCTTTGATTATACTTTGAAATGCTGGTAAAATATTTTAAGAAGATATAGTAAAACCATAGGTGGGTATTTCAAGTAAATGTATTATTTTAAAGAGTTTATTCGAAAATTAAATTTTGATTAAACAGTCGATGGTTTGCAAAATGTCATTCTCAAATGGTGACATTTTTGACAGTTTCGTAAGAGTTTTCGAAATGATTAAAAAACTTTTCAGATGTAATAATCCAGAAACCTACGCGAGAGTGGAAAGCAGGTATTTTGAAAGTTTCAAACATTTCCTATGCTTAATATAGCAATACATAAACAATATACAAACATTAATACATAAATGCAAGCAAGCGAGTAAGCAAACATACATTCATTTTTTTATACATTTATAGATATTGGCACACATTCTATGAAATGTATTTATTACTGACTAGCTGGGTTACCCGGCTTCGCTCAGGATAATAAGATAGTGTTCTGGAATGTTGCACAATGATGTTCCCGATTTCCTATTCCTGGTCATTCCACTCCTTCCACAACTTTATACAGCTCTATGTAACCTTCTATCCGGAAGACTGTTCTAGAAATTTCAAGAGGGCGAAATTTTCAGCCATTATATCTTTAAAAGCACGGCCTTTAGGTAAAAACAGATACCCTTATCCCTAGGGGGGATAGAGATCTACCACACCATATAACTCCCTTGATCGAACCGGGACTCGTTTCTGAGTTTTTGCGAGCTGCACGTTTTTTGGACTTTCTTTTATAATACATGCCATATTCAAATAAATAAAATGTTACTCCTTACATGTCCTTTCCCGTGCGTTCCCCTCCAGCCATGGAACTTAATATCCATACTCTTAGCCTCCAGCGTTCCACTTCCACCTTCCCCGCCACCGCTCTCCCGCTCCCCCGTCCCGCCAACCCCCCTGGCACTGCATTTCTTGACTCCTCTCCCGCGCGGCCCGTAGCCGAAACTTTTTCTAATACTAACATTTTTAAACTCGTGATATCTTTCTAATTAAATATCCGAATTGAAAAATTCAAAAAGTTAAATAAAGGTATTGAAGCTGTCTTGAATATGAAGTAATTTATTTTGATAAGGATTAAAACCAAGATACAAATAAAGAGCCTTTTCAAGCGGTGACATATTAATTAAAATTTTAAAATAAAAGAATACTTATTGTGGCATAACCATAATAGTTAGACATATGCTGTCGCGACCTTTTTTGTAAATAATGATGTGTTCTATAAAGTCGTAGTACATTATTTTATTCTATCATCAATAGTTTTCGCAGCGCACGCGATTTAAAGAATATTTTAGGTAATTTTTTTACACCCTGGGTTACATTATTGAAGTTTTAGTAAGGATGCCTATTTTTTTAAAAATATAATATAGCCTATGTCACCCACGGATAGTGTAGCTTCCCAACAGCGAAAGAATTTTTCAAATCGGTTCGGCAGTTTCGGAGCCTATTCGATGCAAACAAACACACAAACAAACAAATGTTACCTCTTTATATAGTGTGTTAGATTGTAAACGTGCTTTACCGTTCGGTATTGTGAATTTCGCTTGTATTTGTTGATGAATTGTAAACGGCAATGATAAAGATAAATGACAGATACTTTCATGTTATCTATGGCATTTCCTCTATAATGGCAACTATCTGTATGAAGTCAATGAAAAAATGATCGTTTAAAGAACAGATTTTTCATGATTTGGTTGGATAATATAGTTTCTACATTTATACGGTATGAAAAACCACAAGGGTTACTTTTTAGATTTAGAATATACTAATTTGTTTAAAACCACCCCAAAATAATCTAAAATGTTAACATGGTATCATTAATTGTCACAATCGGTTTTTTAACACACCGGCATCTTTCCCTCTCTTTCTACTCGTAGTTCCTTATAACCCCAAAATCAAAAACACGCAAAATTTAGCACGCTATTAACTAATAATTTTTTAATAACTAATAATCATAAATAATCATGACCGGTCAGTGGTTGAGTGGGCATAGCGTTTGGGTCCCACCCGAGCGTCGCGTGTTCGATTCTTCGGCTGCAATATTTTCGGCTTTCTGTGGTGGTAGTAGGAGATTTTCAAACATTGTTGGGTTTTTCGTAACCCGGGAATGTTTGTCTTTCTTTTTAAAAAAAATAAATAAAATTAAATAAACGTTTTTTTTATTCCAGCGTGGTTGTTTAGTGTGTGCGATACCACGTATCAAATAAGAATCATACAATGTTTTAAAAAATGCAATTTTACTAACATGCTGGAACCGTTGTATTTTTTTGACTTATTTTAGCAAGGTTTTTTTTTGCATACGCTTCAGCAAAAATCGGCAAAATGCTGCACTAGCGTGGGGTCTTAGTAATAGATAAATAAGCCTTACTTGAAAGGTGCCCAAACCCAGGCAGGGCATGGACAATCCATTATTGAAAGTCAGTCCAGTCACAGGGGACGTCATGATGAGAAGTTAATCAGACTGTGGAAGATACCGTACTGTGTGTTTACTCTTGAATTCACTTATGGAATTTATATTGTGAAAACATCAGAGATATTCAACCTTCCACTGATAATAATAATTGATTACTGTCGCATCCAAAACTGCTTACGAATTACAGCCTCAGATGCACTTATCGACGAAAATGGCGTTTGCTCGAACTGGGTAATAATAAGGGTAGGAAAAAACAAGGTATGCAAGGAAAAAGAAATAACCAATCACTTACCACTGTACCTCTGCGATGAAGCACACGCCACAACCGCATATAACTTATAATCTTCTGAATAACTTATAATCTTCCCATTTTTTCAAAATAAATGCACCTAAATTTTCAAAAATTTTTGTGGCATTGGTCGAAATTTCAAATACATGGGAGAGCCAAGAAATGGATAAACGACATCCCGGTAGGAACTAAGCATACCTATTCTCATTTCGAAACAAAACAATTACTTTTACATAGTAATTAAATATCTTCGATTAATGTGTAACTAATCAGTCTTAAGTTAAGGGGAAGATTGTTAGATATTATTCACTGATCAAGTCATTTTACACAATAATGCATTTATCTGTATTATATGGCAAATTTGTCTACAAATGCGCCCAAATGTCACAAATTCGAATGTTCGCAAACCAAAACATAAAAGTCAATGCTTTTATCATGTTGGCGTCTGGGATTAGATTTGATTATAAACATGATAAATTATCTTGTGTTTCTGATAACTTAGTACACAGAGATATGAACGTAGTACTTTCTACTATTACTATCGAATATTTTGGTGATTTTTTTTAAATCTCTCATTGTTATTTGGGTGACCGGCCAAATCAGAATGAAACCAACTCAGAACCACCTCATAAAGGTCATTAAGAGTGATGATAAAAAATAGGTTAACTTAGGTTAGGGTTACCGGCTATTTTTAATTATTTTTTCATAGCTTTTAATGACCTTTCTGAGGTGGTTCTGAGCTGGTTTCATTCTGAGTTGGCATGGAACCGTTATTTGGGATTGCTAATTACTAATTAGTATTTATACAGGGTGTTAAGGAACGCTCTTGACTTACTTTAACCAGTGATTTCTGACATTATTTGGAGTAAAAAATAGAATAGAATATTAATTGTAAAAATTATTTGTTTCCATCTTTGCCCTGCTAATTTGATAGCATTTTATATCGTAAAAATAGTTTTTTTTCCATCTTTGCCCTGCTAAATTAATAGCATATTATATTGTCAAAATAGTTTTTCCATCTTTGCCCTGCTAACTTAGTAGCTTATTATATTGTAAAATTTGTTTTTTTTTTCTCATTTTTGCCCCGCTAATTTGATAGCATTTTAGATTGATTTTTTTTTTCAATATTTGCCCTGCTGAATCAAAAGAAATTATTATTATATTGTAAAAATCATTTTTTCATTAATACCAAATTATATTGTAAAAATATTTAAGATATCATCACTATGGTCACCACATATTTACAAAGCGATGTACTAGACGCCGTCTGCGTGAGTACCATTATCTGAAATTTAATTGCACATTATTGTTCTTCAATATTAATATTATTTTGTGTTATATTTTGCTACTTTATAGAATTATTAACCTCGACACAGGACATAGGCTTGTCCTAGTGAAGTTAAAAATTGAATTGTACATATAAATAACATGTAAAGAAACAATAAATATGCGAAATGGGGTTTATAAGTGGGAGAGTTTGCACTTGAAAGTGATTTTTTTATAGACATAATACTTTATTATTTTCTAGGCTTAATGGGTATGTTCTACACACAGTATTGAATTGAAGAATCTAAAATACTAATAAGCGATCACATTTTCGAAACAAAACATATGATTTTGTATGATTTTGCATTATTTAGTATGGCTTCATCTTAAAAACTTAAATATTTTTCCATCACACGCTGCGACTGATTAGTTAGGAGAGTAGCACGTTTATAGCCTAGCGGGTTACTTGATAAGCACTGCGTCTCGTTTCAACAGCACGGTAACACACGTGATCTCGTTGCGACTTGTAGGAATGCGATTAGTTGTTTTCAATAGAAAAAAAAAGCAAAATTACATCGACCTTTTTTACTCCAAAAATACTCAGGAATTGATAGTTAAAATCCTTCGGGTACATGCTGTTACACCTTGTATATTCAACCCTTATCATAAAGTTTTGAATTCATTAAAAGTTTGTTGACACACGGACGAAATTTAACACCGATACGGTAATGATTTTGCCATCAAATTGGTTTGGTATTTCTCATTCCTCAAATGTAATGCAGTTGCTAACACAGAAAACAGTCTCATGGGTGTAGTAAGTACCCAACCTCTACAATAACATAGAACACACTATCATAGATGTAGGAGGTACCCAACCTCAACAAGAAGCCCAATGGTTTAACTTACTCTGTGCAGACTGGTTCAAGATGACTGAAAGCAATTAAATTAAATATTCGATAGAGGAAACTAATAATTGTAAGCACATCTATGGTTTGCTTCAGGGATTTAACACCGTATAGCAAAAACCTTGGTTTTCTACAAGCCATTTGAATGGTCTTCAAAAAACCTGAAAATTGAATAAACTGAACAACTGAAAGCGCATAATCATGAACAAGTGGTGACTTTTGACATCAAGAAATTTTCACAGTTCTTCGTCTGAAGTTTCGCAACTTTTGTGGTTCGCAGCGTCATGGCATAACGATTTGAAATATTTATCAAACACAAAGAAAACCACCATCTTTGTGCGTATGGCCAATAGAGAAACAAAAGATAAACGGTTTACAGTATTTGGCAGCACGAAAATTATATTATGGTCAATGCCTTCGATTCACATGTTGTTTTCACACGACTGTACCAAAAATCGTGTTGAATATTTTCTGATTTATCCACTAATGATTTCTAACACAGAATGGTTTCTTTTACATAATCTCCGGTGTTCTTAGAATACCCCCCTTCAGTTAAATACGACATTAAAAGAGACGCCTTTCGTTCCTGAAAATGTATTGTTAAAAATTTCGCTGGATAATTAAATTAAAAAAAAAAACAATTCTTTGAAGAATTTGGACAACATATTATACCCCCTTGGTTCAGACATTTTGTGCAAGCGAGCGTCAAAACAAAAAGGCATAATTACAAAAAATCGCATTAACGCACATCGCAGTGTAAGTCTCGTTGTCAAAAAATCGATCCTTTTTGGGTGCTTCATTGATGAGAAGTAAAGAGTAAACCATCAAACTAAGAATTGAACCCACAATTTGAATCTAAAAGACTTCACAAATGATGCCACGAAGAACAAAAAGTACATCTTGAATACAGCATAGATCTCTAATTTCACGAGCAAGAACCAACTTTAAATGCTTGGATGAATCATAATAGAGGTTCTTGATAACCAACAGCCTATCTTTTATCAATTTGAATCTGTAGTAGATAAGGTAAACTGAAAAATAAGCCTGTATAAAAAAAATTATATGTGACCCATGAAAATTGGAATGATTGTTAAAAAGGGCGTCTGTAATAAGAAACTGCTACCATATTTCCAATACGAATGAAATATTCATAAACTACAATGGTGAGCAACATCATGTATGAAAAGCCATCATTAAGGTTTATTTGTAAGGCTCTCAGTTTTCTATCAGAAGAGTGAAGTCGGTTAATAAAATCAATACATTTGAAATGCAGGATGTTATTCGATAAATAACTGACGATTTAAACCAGCTGATGTGGGACGTATGCTAGATTTTAAAAATTCAATTCATCGTATTGAATTTTTACCAAGAAATTTTAACCTAGCACTGTCCAAATTGATTGTCCAAAATAATAATAATAATAATAATAATAAAAGTTTATTCCAGAATGTATGCAGGGGTCGTGCAATGCAATACATTCCATATTTTGAAACAAAAAATGGGTTAATGTTAAAAATAAAGTAAATAAAACATATAAATAAATTTAAAAACAAAAAAAAAAAAAACGAATAAGCATGAACAACATGAGAAAAATAATAATAAACAGTAAAATTAATTCATGCAGCTGTTTACGGAGGGTATTTTATCGTCTCCCGTCTCCAGAGGGCCATCAGGGGGGACTCCAACCAGGTAGTCATGGCGGTGATGATTGCATTCTTCGATTGGCGTAGTCTGCGCCATAAACTTCCCATGCGGTGGCGGAGAAGTGCTCGGAAAGTGTGCACTCGTCCCTCCAGGAACATTTCCGTAGCACTGCAGTATCTCGGTAGGCGGAAAAGTTGACGGTATGCGTTGTTGTAAGCAACCTTTAACTTGTTCCATTGGGATGCAGTGTAGTCAACCCACAGTTCTGATGTATACAGCGAGGTACAGAAAGCGTTGAACAATATTCTTTTTACTTTTGGGCTGCATAGGTAAAAACGTCTTGACAGCATACCCGCTCTAACAGATATCGCTCTTCTCTGCCTTTCCATATCCTCGATATCCTTAAGGTCGTCTGTGATGATGTGTCCCAGGTACTTAACGCTGTGATAAACATTCATTTTCCTGTCATCTAACCATACTGAGGGTGTTTGAATGGTTTCGTTTTTGTTTTTAAAAACCATAACTACTGACTTGGTAGTATTATATAACAGGTTATGGTTTTTTGCAAAGTTTTCACAAATTCTTAGTAACTTCTGTAATGCGCTTAGTGACGGTGCAAGAAGAACCATGTCATCTGCGTAATTAATGTTGTTCACACATACTCCATGTATATGGCATCCTATTTTCGTGGCATTAAGTTTTTTAATAAGATCATCGGTATACAGATTGAACAGAACCGGAGACATGCTTCCTCCTTGCCTTACGCCACTTTTTAAATAGAATGGATTAGACAGCTCCCCAGACCATTTCACAATATTTTCTTGTTGCGTGTGCCAAATTGAAAGAATCGCTATTACATCTTCCGGAACTGCTCTTTTCCTTAGTTTTTCCCACAGTGTATTATGACGTACACGGTCAAACGCTTTGCTTAGATCTAGAAAGCAGGTATAGATTGGCGTTTTCCTTAGTTTATAATAGCTGATGGTTTCTTTTAGGGAATATATTGCCATAGATGTTGACAGTGCAGGTTTGAATCCGAACTGGTTATCTTCTGTTTTTAGATGGTCTGTTACAACAACGGATAAAATTTTTTCAAATAATCTCGCCACGGCGGTTGAGAGTGAAATTGGTCGGTAGTTATTGATCACGGATGGATCAAGATTTGTTGATTTAATTATGGGAATAATTACCGTTTTTGTCATTTCATTCGGGATGTGCCTGTAACGCAAAATATTTGAGAATAGTTTTGCTAGGATGAAATGAATCGCTGGTCCAGCATACTTAATGTGTTCAAGAGCTATTGAGTCATGTCCTGTGGCTTTTCCTGCTGCCATTTCTCTTAAAGCTTTTTCAACCATACACGGAGTAATACTGATAGCGGTGGTACTATATTCAGTTTTCAAGCAAAAATTTATATCCAGAGATTTTTCTGCCGCTTCTTCACCCGCCATAGAGAGGAAATTACGAAATTCATTGGCGATATTTTCCTTTCCTCTTACTCCATTAACACAGAGAGGAGTTTTCATATTCGTTTTCAATTCTGAAGATGTTTTTTGCCAAAATTTATGAAAATCTTTATTTATTAGTGAGGTGGCAATACCATCCATTCGCTTTTGTATTTCTGTCTGTTGACATTTTTTCAGAGCTACTTTGAAAATCGTTCGGTATTTCTTCCTGTCTTCGGCAACCGGCCCTGAGAGCGGTTTTCCGGCTTCGAGCCATGAAAGAAAGGCGCGTCTGGATTCTGCGTATTTGGCTGCAACCATATGATTCCATCCCGGAATGTTTCTATTTTTTCGATTTGGGTTATTGAATGTGGTGGAGGCAGCATTTCGCAGTGCGTCTACAACATTTTTATATAGGGAATTTATTTGATTTTTGTGTGTTTCATCGGTTGATTTTTTATCAAGTTCTAATTGGGAGAAATCTTGAATTATGTTTAGAAGTTTGTTATTGATAGCTTCAGTGTATCTCATTATATCAACATTAGATTTCGGATTCCATCTAGAAGGATCAATTATATTATCATTACACGATTCCACAAAGGCTGGTAAAAATTGAAGGTTTAGATTTATAATCATTGGCAAGTGATCGGACCACACCGCATCATATAGTACATTTACGCTACTTATAGCATTTTCCAGTGCTTTTGTGACGACGCAGTGATCTAACCAACTTGTGGTGCTATGGGCATCACTCACATACGTAAAAGTATCACAGTTCATCAGCTTTGTATCGGCGCAAACGTACTTAAACTCTTCGCAGAACTTTTCCAGTTCTCGGCCGAACAGACTTTTGGGATCTGCATTAAAATCGCCAAAGATAATCGCACTGGACGAGTTCCTTTCATTGATTATTGCGTTTACCTTACCCATGCAGTTTGTAAATTCCTCAAGATTTTCTGGTTTATTTGTCGGCATATAAATTGAAAAAATTAATATTTTCCCACTGTTTACAGTTACTTGTATTGCCGCTATTCTTGGTTCAAAGCATTCCACAATGTCGACTGAAAGTGAATCCCGCCATAAGATGGCAACTCCACCATAAGGTCGTCCAATTAGAGGGCCATCAGCTAAATTTACGGCTGAAGTTCCATATCCTGAAAATTGGGGATGAATTTTTGAGAATATATTTATTTCAGTTGGTAGAGTCCATGTTTCCTGGAGCAGTATTATGTCATTTGTTTCACATAAATCTTTTACAAAATGTTTTGTCCGTCGAATCGATCTACAGTTTTGAGATAAGATCCGTAGACAGTTTTTATTTTTATGTGGATCCATTTCTAGAAGTCTTATTTTCTGTGTTCAGCGTAGAGATCGGTTTTTTAAAAATAAAATTTCGTACTATTATACCCGGTGGCCATATTTCCTCTTTAACGATTTCTTCGAACTTTTCGATATTAAATCCAATTTTAAAAGTGGCAAACTCGCCTGACTTTGCCATAAATTTATCAATTTTACAGTGTATATTATGGGAGATCAATAGCCCATTTATTTCATCGGTAGTTGTTTCGGGATCGAATCTGGAGGCTATTATATATCTCTGTTTTGGAAGGACTTTTAAACCGGAGCTCTCGTTTTTTCCTTTAATTAGAATACGCGAGGTTTTTCTCTTTTTATAGGTAATTTCTTTCCAATCGTTCGCGGTTTTTGATGTTTGATTAATAGGGCTTGTTTTCTGATAATTTTTTCCTGTTAAAAGCACATTATTTGGATCGGCTTTATCAGGTGCACTTGTCCCTCTGTGAGATTTAATCCACACATTGTTATTTTCGGTGGACTCAGTCGAATTAAAATTGTTTGCAACTTTATCGGTAGATGGGATCGTTTGCTTGTTTATCATCTGCTGGTTTAATTTGCTACAGGTGGCCTTTAACTTTGGCCCGTTATCAACAGATGTCATTGGATCTCCTCTGTTTACATCGGAATTGTTGCAGTCTAAATGTAATGAATATGTTGTTTTAAATTCATGTAATTCTTTTCGAATTTTTGTAACGTCTTCACAGGTTGCAAAGTTATCATTAAGTGCGTTTAATTTTAGATTACGCATGTCGTTTTTTAGTGTAATTATTTCTTTTAAAAGAGTAGTTACGTCTACATGATCAAAAGTAACTGGTGGTAGTTTACTAATGTCTAAAACAACAAATTTCGGTAGAAGTTTACCGTCGGTTTCTCGCATGTATTTAATTATATCAATAATACATCTTTTCTTTTTACCTTCGCCGATTCTCCTAGTCGAAGGACCTGGAGTTTGGCCCAGGATACTCGTAAGTAGAGTTCTTGCACTCTCGATATCTTGTTCAGAGAACATATCACATACTTGGGTTAGACTAATGTCATCCATCACTTCAACTTTTTGTTGAATGAAAGCCAGGGCTTCGTTTATAACAAATCCGCATGTACATGCGTTAGCCATGTTTACTGATCACGTAAAATAACACTTTCAAACAAATTAGCATTATAAAATACGAAATAATAAGTTTTCTTTCGCATCAACGGAAGAGTTCACAAAAACAAATATAGAAGAAATTACCAAAAGGATTAAAAAAACTTGTATTACTTGATTCCGTTCTCATTTTTTGTTTCAATATACGAAGCCAGTGCCATGAGTAGTGTTAAACGATGCAGAGGACGGAGAAATTTGAAAATGTCCATAGCTCATTAGCACAACAGTGACTGAATAATGAAAAATGACGAACACCCTGTACGAAGCATTACAAACTATTGATGATTTATATCATACTTTCCTTACCTGATAATACGCCGTTGTCATTAATATAGTTACCATATTAATTGGATTCATTTTTTTAATAGGAAGGTACCTAATACGTCAAATTATGTTTTTTTATTCAGATGATTGATGAATCTGTACTAATTAAGGACGACAAACGTATGCATGTCGTCCTTACTTGTTGGGCAGTTTAATATTTTTAATGATCATTATGAAATTGGATAACATTGTTTGGTGAATTAGTAGGTGTAATATATCGGAATATTACGATCAGTTCATCATTGTTCTGTTGTTTATGGTTTATAGTTACGATTCTGTTATTTATAGTTACGGTCAGTTCATTTTTGTTCTGTTGTTTATGCTATACTCGGGTCACATGGTGTCGGTAACGACGTGTGCCGAACATAGCCGATCAGAGAGGGGAAAGCATAGACATATGAATTTTACTAGACCTGCATAAGTGATAAAAGCGTATTATTTCCCCCTCCCATTGGAACCGGCTGGGATCGAGTATGGCTTCGCGTTAATCTAAAAAATGTGACGTCATCATTCTTCTGCAAGCCAGCATCGAGCACTCATCGGTGTATTTTATGAAATAACACGGTAAAATAGTGGCTTGTGTTTTGAAAACGTGTAAAAATAGAAGTGAAAAAGAGAATAAACCCAATTATTGTATTACATTCCATTGGCAAGCATTATTTTTCTTTATTAAGCTAATTCAGTTCACACATTATGATCATTTTTGTAACATATAGGTACTATCATTCGAGATACATAGCGTATGTCCGTCGCTGTTTACTGGGGTAAGTAAATTATGAAACATTTGTAAAAGTTTTAAAACTAAATACGACAACAAGATATTGGTCTCAATCGAAAATAGGCGACCTTACTTTGCTGTTTTGGACTTCACAAATTTGTAGATTACGCGGCGAGTAATTCGCGCTCCCATGTAAAAAGATCTATTCATTTTTTTTTAATCCTTTATTTTTCCCAATTTTACATTTTATGCATACATATTTTGAAAATCATAAGAGTAATGGGACCCACTAAGGCGCAGCCTGTGCGTGGGTAATATAGTTAATAAATATATTTTGTTGAACCTAGGAAAAACAGGACAGTAGGTATTAAGCAAAAACATAATTAAAATTTGTCTAAATAGTTTGTACAAAAAGGGTTAAAAGTGTATAAGTGTAAAGTATATGTGAAAAAATAAAAGTGATGTGAATTATAAAAATAAAGTTTCAACATTTGTATCGTTAAGCCATATTTTTAAAACTGAGAAACTAAAAAAAAACAGAGTTTACTTTTAAGAACTAAATGGTGATATTATAATGCGAGGTGACTATATACTGTCAGATTGAGTTTTGACGAATCACATATCACCAAATTCCCGCATTCCCGCTCTTCGTCCCGCTGTAGTTGATTTCTACCCCACACCTTTCTGTTCTGGTCTAGTAATATTCATATGTCTATGGGGGCAAGTCATTCCTCTTGCGAAAGCTCGCCAGGTAAAATATAGCTAGCGAGTTATAATGACGTGTGTCTTCTTAAACCATATATTATTGTGCGTAATAACAATAAACAGCAACTGTGATATGAAAGCACCAAAGTCTTTTAATCAAACAATATAGTACTGAGATGGGGTCCAGTACTGATTACAGAGAAAGAGACATTACAGCGCCCTTGAGATGATTTTTCATGAAAACGGCGCTTTATAAATCAGCCAAATATTATTATTATTACAGTAGGAGTGCCCGGGTTCATGGGTGAGGTTTTTGCGGATATTTGCTGCGAATGCGTCTGTCCACCAACTGCGTGGCAGGCCGGACAGTTTGAGGGAGACTCAAGATTCTTGGAACATCGCCTTGCACCGCAGCGTCCATCACTCCTGGAAACACTGACTCCCAAATTCTTACCCACCCCTGATACCTTTTTCCTTCCTAGAACTGTCTTTCCTACTAAAACCCTCCATACAGTATCCCCAAAGACGCCATAGTAAATAGATAATTTAAAGTTATGCGCCGACCAAATTGTTGCGACAAAAGGAAATACTATGATCGAGGGAAAAATATTATTCCTTTAACTTGTTCTCATTAGTTTCTTTAGCAATTTAGATATTGACGGTCAAATAGGCCACTTGCATCGCATTTTTTAAAACTTTTTTCCGGTTTAGGCAAATATTCTAAGACATTCCGTACTTTTTTTTTTACTCGTATTTTTGAAACCGTGGCAATTCTTTGAAAATTTCAATCCGAAAAATCAGACCATATTTTATAAACCGGAATGACGGGACATAATTTTATGGGTGCGAAAAAACGATAATTACATAGCCGAAAATCATTTAAAAAAAAGAACGTTTTCCACACGAATATTGAAGCTTTCACCCACCTATTCCCACCCCGGTATAGGCGACTTATGGTCGCCCCTTCGGAGTTCTCGCAAGACTCTAATTTTTTTGAAAAAAACGACTCTACATTTAAAATATGGAACGATTCTAGAACTTCAATGTCCCCGCATACGTTGTTAGTGGGCGGTATGCAGGCGCGCCTACAGAAATGCACTGTTATGGTCAGTTCTACAATTCTAAAGCCCATGAGTAACTCACCGCAAAGCGGTAAGCCTCATGGCCAGTCAAACAGGGTGTTAGTGACTAGGCTAGGGCTGTAAAAAATACATATGAAAACAAAGTAAGTAAAACCGTCATGAGTGGGAAGTTCATGACAGCGACGAACCACACAGCAGTCCTGCAGGCAACACCGTGCTCTGTCCATGTAAAAGAAAAACAAAAAAGTAAAGAAGTATATACAATGAGAAGCTGGTGAAACCAAAATTCAGCCACCGGCAGTCCCCTTAACAGTGAAGGGGGCTGATTGTTAGGCCTCCCGACAACCGGCAGCGTCGTCCGTAAGCCAGCTACCCGGTGGTGCCTAGACGATAAGTAAATGGAAATCCAAAGAAGTCCCTAGGGAGAGAAGCGTCGGGTCGCTGGAGGCGGGACGGACAGCTTTCGGATGACGTTTAGCCCTCTCCTCAGCCTCTTCATGTCATGGGGGGTGGCACGGGGCCAAAAGCAGCCCCACCAGAACCATAAGAACGACAAGTCACGTACACAGGGACATGTTCTAGTCCAACCCCTTAAATGGGGAGAAGGACGATACAACACACGAATAGCAATAAATTGTACGGGGTTCTCTTCGTAACATCTGTAAAAACACCGTCATCTTTATCAAAAAATCAAACCAAAGGATAAGTTCGCATAGAACAAACAATAAATCTAGTGAACGTTAATCGCAAATTCAAAAATTCGCCGGAAATCAAAGTGTGGCCATATAAAAAAAATTAATCAGTTTGGAATTTTACAAAATTAAGGGAACATAATGGGAGACGGGACATTTTCATGTAGTGACGTCACGAGATCAAATAATGGATTTGATTATTTAAAATTTAAAAAAGCCATACTTTTCTAAAAAATTTTACTAGCATTTTATAATCTCAGTAAAAAAATCTATCCACACGATTTTTTCCAAGTCGTTATGAAACCCATGCAAGTGGCCTATTGGTGATTAATTATCCGAAACAATTTGTGTTACTAATATTTCTATTTTTGATAATGACAATTCTTGATGGAATTCCATCAAGAATTGTAATATTTTATAATTATTTAAAACTTTTTTCCTCTGTGGAGGTCGAACAAAGGACACCGATCTGCATTCGTCTGGCTATCCGATTGGTTCCCTAGCAACCAATCGAATTCAATCTCAAGTCACAGAACCTCCTCGCGCTGCATCGAAAACCACCGATCATTCTGCTCAGGCGGGTATAACTCCGAGCCAAAACGTGGTCAGAATCTTTGGGTGACTTCACAAGTCCACTTCGATTTGTTTATGATCACCGGCTACTAAATCAACCAATAGGAATCTTTTACTTTTGTTGCATTTTTCTTCTTTATTTACGTTTGATTGACAATTGACATTTACATTTCCGACGCAATAAGTAAAGATTATGAATTTTGAGAATTCACGATCGAATGAAAAATGGGAGAACAGGACCCGCGATTGGAACAAAATTACAGGTGGGAGTCTTCCTTTGGTTGTTATTTCAGTGTTCCTAAAGTATTTTTTGAAATGTATTGCTTAATTGTATTTTAAACTGATGTGGATTGTGATAACGTGGATTGAAAATTACCTACTTCATAGAGAACAATATGTCAAGCTAAATGGTGTTCTCAGTGATTCCCAAATTAATAAATTTGGTATCCCGCAGGGAACGGTATTGGGACCAATTCTCTTTATTATTTATGTGAATGATATTTTTAAACTCAATATAAAGTCCAAACTAATATCATACGCTGATGACACAGCAATTTTAACTGAGGGATTAACTTGGAATGAAACTCAGAGAACGGCGGAATCAGATGTAAATTTAATAAAAAAATGGTTTGATCAAAATTTACTATCTCTAAATACCGATAAAACTTTTGCAATACCATTCTCTCTGACTAAAAATGCAACCCCTGAGAACCTAAACATATGTATCCACTCATATAATTGTAATTCAAATTCATGCTTATGTAAACCTGATTGCTCTGTAATCACTGTTAAAACCAATGTTAAATACCTCGGTGTAACTATAGATAGTAACATAAAGTGGAAGATGCAAATTTGTACAACAGTCGAGAGACTAAGAAAATTAATATACGTTTTCATTAAAATTCGAAACATTTTAAACATTACGATATTAAGAACTGTTTACTTTTCCTTAATCCAATCAGTGCTTCAATATGGAATTGTAGGTTGGGGGGGTGCCTTCAAAACTTCTCTTTTACCATTGGAAATCATTCAAAGAATAATCATAAAAATAATTTTAAAAAGGCCATACGATTACCCCACCGTCAAACTATTTCAAGATTTTAAAGTGCATTCACTTCATGTTATTAATAAATTTATTAATATTTTTCATTGGAATCTGAACCGACAAAACTTTACTTGTTTTTTTTTTTTTTTTTTTTTTTTTTTGTTATTTATTAAAAGTATACAATACAGAATATAGTATATTATATAAAGCATTGTACTCCCAAGAGTTAATAAACTCATTGCGGGAATGATACGCATTACATGAAACATATAGCTGTATGTATTAAATGGACATATCATAGGACATACACAACATTATTATTTCAGATAGTCATTCATAAAATGAAGTTTGAGCATTTTAGTTTGGGTCTTTTTACATTGACTTGCACATTTGATCTCGTTGGGTAGTTGATTATATTTTGTGTAAGCTATGTATTCTAGGGATCTTAGTCCATATTTTGTTGATTTGATTTTTGGTATATGAAGTTTGTTGTGATTTCTTGTGTTGTGTTGGTGTACGTCGCAATTGTAATTGAGTGTAGTGTTGGAATGTGCCGAGTGTTGAATTACTTGTAATATAGTTTTTGTTATTTCAAAAGTGGGAATGGTGTTAAAAGGAAGTATTTGGGTGTTTCTGTAAATGTCTTTGACGTGTGTATCCCAAGGTAAACTGAATATATTTCGCAGGGCTCTATTTTGGACGACTTGGACTTCTGAAATAATTTTTTTTGTAGCAAATCCCCATATTCCGGCGAGATATATTAGTTTTACAATATAACATTCTTTATCCACACTTCAATACATTCGCTTCTGTTTCTGGAGATGGTTACTAATAAATACAGTCATGGTGCATGATGCAGAGGTAATTATTATTTTTATAACTCTCATTTTACAAAAACGTCAGTCAAATTTAATGTATTTGAGTAGGCTTTTTTATATAAGTAAGTAGGCATCCTAGAACTTGGTTTAATATGAGAGTTATCATAAATTAAAAAATAAAAGACATGGGAGGAAATGTAACTACATACATACATAGGTATGTACTATAATACACATACACAAATACAATAAAAATTGCATTCTTTTACAAATTTCCAAAACTGAACCAATGTAGTTTTTAGAAAATATAACTTATTCTATTTTTTATGATTTCAGGGAAAATATAGTGAGCTGAGCTACTTTAAATGCCAAATAAATAAATATAATGTTTTTTGAGCCCCTTATGAAGAATCAAACATCTTATGCAAACTTGTGTCTCCGTGGATCTTGGAATTATGATAAATTTATTTTTACCTCCTGAAAAATATAATCGGTACGTTCAAAAGAGAAATTTATCTTTAAAACAACGTCCTCATGTGGCAATTTGCTACAGAAATATAACCTGCTTATATTGTATTCTTGTTTAAAATATGTACATGTAATTCTGAGTTTTAAATTTTTCTGTTAAAAGATGAAAATATTTTAATTCAGTAGTTTTGTAGGTACGCATAATCATATTTCAATTATATATTCTTGTATTTCCTTTTTCTATATGTTTATAATAAAATTCTTATCATGTAATTACGAGTTTTATTTTTAAAATAATATTTTAGGCTAATAATTTTGGTGGTATTGGGTAGGCCCCGAAAGAAAATTATGTTGTCTATGGTCGCGCATTGTTCTGTTGTTGCTTTCTCTATCTTCGTCTATGGTGCGTGACGTCACAGGTGATAATTTGATGGTGAAATAGTGACCAAATTTTTCACGTACTAAAACCCGAAGTTATCGATCTAGTGGGTGGTTTGGTATATTTATGATTCTGCTTTAAACTCTCGGTCAGGACTCACTTGTATATTGCGTTTGTTCGCCCTTCACATTAATTATTATTTTTAATATTCAACTATGGAATTGAATTGTCTATTGTAATTAGTAAATAAACTTTTAAGTATTGTACCGACATCTTGCTTATTTGCTTCACACACCTTACACTTTAAACCACACGTAAACACTAATCTCCATGCCAATAAGTTTCAGCCTATTAAGGCCATCTTCAGACTTTTAACTTCAGACTCTATTCCTTAAACTATGTTTTTATACATAACCTTTGGGGTAGAGGTTTTAACGAGGGTGGTACACAAAGATTTTAAATTACATGAATTTTCTCATACATGTTGCTATGTCGTGTTTCATTACTGAATTTCCAGTTGTTCGGTTGGTTATTACCTGTAAGCATAATTACCTCGGGTTCATAGATTACTTTAATATTTAAATGGGGAATACCCAGTATATACCCAGAATATGTCAGGTGTCTGTTAATATCATTTTTATACTTATAATAATATGGAATTTTTGATTGATTTTAAAGTTACATATTTTACATTGGGGCAGGAAAAATATTATAACGGACTCTATATACAGACTCTTTTTATATAAACAAAATAAATATTTTACTTTACAACATGTGATAAAATTACAATGAATTTAAAAGCGGAGATTTAGCAAAGGATTCAAAGTTTTTCTATCTAGTTAATGTTCTTTATTGCAGGTATGGGAACTTTTCCATGTAGTTTAAAATCCTTGTATATCACCCCTGTTAACTCTGTTCCTCCAAATGTTGGGTAATTATTTAAGGAATAATTGTACCAGTCTGAAGATGGCCTTAATACGCTGAAACCTCTTACGGTCAGAAATAAATTAATGGGGAAAAGGTTTAAAATTGCTTTAATATATTCTAGATAACGACAAAATAAGTTAAGTTATATGCAAGTGGGAACCCTTAGCGGTTTTTAACTAAGGCGACTGCACATATAAGTATGTCGTATTTTGTAATTCGGCCATATAGCGTCACCGCATGCTTTACTATGAATTTTTGTTAGGAAAAATATTTGTATAGCGGATTTTCATTCAATATACCTGTTTGGTTTTGAAGTGATAATGTGCACAGTACCTACCGGAATGTCATTTATCCATCCTGCTTTCCCCAACCTTGTCACATTGCTGAAGAAAGCTTGGAACAATAACAACCAACATTGATTACTACAAGATGACTTGTGACATTTGAAGGAACTGTTTTCGTAAGTTATATGTTCGCCTTCTAATTTGGTAAGTGCCTTGGTTTTCCTTACTTCCTTGTAGTCCAAAATTTTACCATGCACATATAATCATTCAACTGCAAGCAATTTCTTTTCGTTTTCGTATTTACAGTCCATTTTCGCCAGTTGCATATGAGGCTGTCATTTTCGAAGACAGTTTCGGATGCAACTTTTTTGTTCCAATCGTGCCGGATTTCGTGAGCATTTGAAGTTGGATGCTTGTATGTGTTTTCCATTAACCTTGATCCAGTGTTCCTAATATTCCTGGCATTTCGGCCTTCGAATTGGGCACATTGTCACTTCAAAGGGGATAAAATTCTTGGTAAATTGTGCATTTTCGTTTGTTGAATTCTATTTTCAAATATTAGCAAGGGATTATTATTATTCAATCTTTGTATAAAATGGCTGTTTCTGCTACTGTCCGAAATAAATTGGCCATTCCAGGTCTTCGTGAAATTCATGATTCATAGATCAAAGCAGTTATTTCTGGTAATTTAATAGATAGAAATAGCTTACTGGTTAGAATCAAAGATATCGAAAAGCAAAGGAATGACTTTGTTGAATCATATGTGATCTTAGAAACGTCAAGGAGTAAAGAGTTAGACTTAACCGATTTGGAAAATAAATTTTGAAATTCATGCGAATTATCTAGCAGTTTTTCCACCAAACGAAGATTCTATAAAAACATCAAATAGTCTCGGTTTTTCACATCCAAAAATTAGCTTGCTAACTTTTTTGGGTGGAATTACTGAATGGATAAATTTTATAAATACGTTTGATGAAATTATTCATGATAATGAGTCTCTGGTATGGTACAGAGCAGGAACCCTTCACACAGAAGAAGAAGTAGTGCACAATTTAAAGACAACTACTCATACGAAGTGGTAGATCAATTCACCTACCTGGGCTCCAGTCTGACAGAGAACGATGAAGACCCAGCAGAAATAAGAAGGAGAATCACAGCAGCCAATAAAACATACTTTTCTTTGCTGCCAGTGTTTAAGTCATGTAGTGTCCACAGAAAAACCAAAATAACCATATATTAGACCATTGTTAGAACGGTATTCGCATATGGATGTGAGGTGCTGACACTGACGGTAAAGATGTCTGAAATGCTGGATACTTTTGAAAAAAAAGTGCTGAGAAGAATATGCGGACCCGTGAAAGAGGGCGAACAGTGGCGCATCCGGCACAATACAGAATTGTATGACATATATAAGGCCCCTAGCATCTCAGCACATATGAGACTCCTCAGGCTGAGATGGGCTGGGCATGTACAGAGAATGCCGGATACACGCGTCCCAAAAAGAATTTTGACTGGACACCCAGGTGGAAAGAGAAAAGTGGGAAGACCCAGACTGAGGTGGGAAGACGAGGTAAGAGGGGATGCAGCACAGCTTCTCCAGGTACCAAACTGGAAGTCAGCCGCTGAGGACAGGAGGAGTTGGAGGCGACTGTTGCAGGAGGCCAAGGCTTGATATGGGCTGTAGCGCCATCGAAGAAGAATGAGTCTCTGAGTGACATACACTAGTGGACTTATGTATGGACACTTTTTATAAATTTCTTGTATTTGATGTTCATTCGCTCTTTTTTAAATCACGTTGGTGTTTAACAGTAATTTTGTTAGCTAATTAATTCAACCACATATTAAACTGTTAAAATTTTGAATAGATTTAAAAGTTTTGTTTAGAAAAATAATAAAAATGCTGAATAAAACAACGTCATGGCAAAACACAAATTATTTATTAATTACGAAGATTTTGCATAATGTTTCAAATTAACATTTTAATGTTACTATTTCCTTGGAAATCCGTTAAGTTTAATAACTTATTCAATTCTTCTACACATGGAGTCCACCAAACGTCACTAGTTTTCAGGTTTGATGATATGGAACCATGCTTGAATAATCACTTTAATTATTTCTCTTTTATTTCTTATTTGTGACGAGAAACCAGTATTTTCAATCTAGACCAGATATTTTCAATAGGATTCGAGTCCAGGTGGTTCCCTGGCCAAGGTAGAACAACAATATGGTGGTTTTGTAACCATTTCATGTTCGTTTTGCTATGTGGCATGGGGGTCCATGCTGCTGGAAATTGCATTTACCACGGTTACACTAGAACAAATCATTGTGCTGGGCAATAATTTTGGCTCCAGAATCACGTATTGATGTCTGTTAGCCTTAAGTGTGCCTTCTACCACTTCCAGACATCCAAAACTGTCCCTTATCATGCAAGCCCGCACCATGACACTCAGAGGAAGTTTCATTGTCGCAGTAGTGCATTCTGGTATCAAATCTTCAACTTGATGGCAACGAACAAATCTGATTCCATCACTCTCAAAACTGAAAATTTTGGTCTCATCACTCCATATCACTTTTGCCCAGTCTTATGAAGTCCATTCCTTATGTGTTACAGCCCATTTTAGTTGTTTATACCTCTGTTTCATGTTATGGTTAGACTTTTATTATTCTTGCCTAATTTCTTCCTAAATGTTATATCTGTAATATCGAGTCCAGCAGCTTTAATGACCTTGTTAATATCTTTGGATGTTTGACGATGGTTCTGTAGGGTAAGGCAACATATGCTTCTTACATTTTGTGGCGTAACCTTTGGGTTTAGGACGATTTTCGGTCTGTTTTTGTAGTTTTAGTCTCCTTGCAGCGTTGGCAAACCTTTCTTTCTCCAGACTTCGTAGCTCCTCCACCCAATATTTTTGCAATTTCTTTGTATGTGTAGCCTTCTAAACAAAGTGCAACGCCTCTGCTTCTCTTTGGGTAACCAATCGGCACGTTTTGGCACCTAAGGAGCCATTTTAATAATATTTATTAAAAAATATATATGTAACTTTTCTTCAATGGATGACTGACTAACACGGGTGTAGAACTTATTCGTGTTGCATCTTAAAGTGTTCTGATTGGAGCTCACGACGATCCTCTGCACTTTGTGGTTGATTAAGATAGAACACAAGACATTGTAGAGTTGCCAAAACTCAAAAACGTTATTCTCAAAAATTAGTTGTTTTAAAGGTGTTTGCTCCCATTTCTCATAAAGAGTGATAGGAATTTTGAATCACCATATGGCATATCGTATAGTATGTTTTTTAATCAACAATAGTACAAGGAACACGAAAAAAAACTTAGAAGGGTTCCGTAACAAAATAAATAATTTTTTTATAAGGCAAACAACAAGATACAAGAAATCTCGAAAAGTGTCCATACTTAAGTCCACTAGTGTACATAAATTGCATTTTTTGTTAGGAGCGCTATCGGGTGACGCGTTGAAAATTATAAAGCATCTTCCGGTTTCCGCCATCAATTATCAATCTGCTTACAATTTGTTGAGAGATCGTTTTCATAACAAACGGATAATTGCAGACAGACATGTAGAGAACATTATCTCATGCCCCATAATTAAAAGGGATTCGCTCAGATCTGTCGTTAATGTTTTAAAGGAAAATATTCAGGCGTTGGAAGCCTTACATTTTCCAACAGATCAGTGGTCATTTTTATTACTACATATTGTTTTGAAGAAAATTCCAGATGACCTCAGAATTAACTTCGAGATAATGGGTCACAAGGACAAAATTCCTTAATTTTCGCAGTTATTATCGTTTTTAGAATCACAATCTAAATTTTATGAATCGGTTCATGGGTGCGGTGTGAAAAACGAAGCGCCAAAAGCAAAACCAAATCGCTTATTAAATTCTTTTGTCAGTACACAAAAATCGGTGTGCTTAATATGTAAAGGTGGACATTTTCTCTCAAAGTGTGATCAGTTTTTAAAGCTACAACCACCCGCTAGATTCGATGTTGTGAAGAAATATAAATTGTGTCAGAATTGTCTTTCCGGTCAGCATTTGGTCAAGAACTGTTCGTCGCGTTTTAATTGTTTTCGGTGTCATAAAAATCATCATTCGTTGTTGCATTTTTCTCGTGACGTAAACAGCCAAGTACAGACGTCAAATTGCAACAATTTCGATAACACTTCTAGACAAGAGGTACTTGATTCCCCACCTGATACAATCGACCCAATCGTATCGGCCATCGCGGCTACCACATCTCATTTGGAGAGGTTTAATAATCCCAACGTTTTATCGAGCTCTAGCCAATCATCAGTTTTGTTAGCTACGGCTATCGTAGAAGCTCGTGATAAAAAGGGTAATTTTCACAAGGTTCATGTATTATTGGACTGCGCAAGTCAGGAAAATTTTATTTCAAATGATTGTGCAATTCGTTTGGGCCTCGACTGTTCTGGTAAACAAATTCCTATTCGAGGAATAGGACAGTTGTCGGCCATCGCGCAGAAGGGACTGGTCAAGTGTCGGATCCGTCCTCTATGTTCGAATGAGCTTTTTGATGCGGATTTCGTCATGTTATCAAGCATTTGTGCACAGTTGCCTAGATGTGCTGTGATCGACATTTCCCATTAAAATCCAACCAAAAGCCGTGTTCAAAACTATCGGTTCATTCACTTTTCCTACCACCTGCCCAGCACCCAATAAAATATCTATTGCAGAGGGCTTATCGAAATTTGGATCTACCAAAGTTAAATTTCTCAAATGATTCCAGTCTCCCCGACGAATGGGAGTTTGGGAGGACACTTGACCAGTCCCTTCTGCGCGATGGCCGACAACTGTCCTATTTGGTCCTATTCCTCAAAGAGGAATTTGTTTACCAGAACAGTCGAGGCCCAAACGAATTGCACATTAATTTGAAATAAAATTTGCCTTTTTAATCACGAGCTTCTACGATAGCCGAGTACGTTTTCTAGGTACCTTTTAGAGATATGTTATATTTCTACATTTTACTTTTTATTGTTTTATTTCTCTGTTATTTTTTACCTAATAATTTATATACTTTACACTTTATAATTTACTTTTATACATTTTACATTTTATTCACTGCTTACCTTACTTACTACCTTACCTTATTACCTTACTTTTAACCTTTTTTCTTAAATTTCACTTACATTCTTCATGTTGTTGTCCTATTTATAAATATGTCAATTATGTTAATGGCACGTGTTTGGTTCTGAAACAGTTTTTTTTAAAAAAAACCTTAATCCATATTCCCCAAGTCCTTCATAAATCATATATTCTTTCCTCGTCCTCCTGTCCTCAAAGTCTCTACCAGGGGAAGAAGAAGATGTTTGTCGACTACCTACCTGTGAACAAGTTGAAAATAATATTGTCGCCCTAATCTAAGTTACCTACAGAACAGTTGAAATCTCGCAGTGTTATGGGACACAGCTCTCTGTCGTTGAACTATCGCAATTATCGCAAAAAGTCCGTTTTTTATGGATTATAAGTGTAACTGGTGTTGTGCCGTTTCTTGGGAAACTCCAATATCCAGGATCGATCCTGAAACAGCCGAATAAACCGTCAAAAGGTAAGAGACTATTCCGTCATACCCCATTTCCCGTGATCTGTATTTTAAAACACAATTCATTGGTCAAATTCTTTTCGAAATCGATTTACAGTCCACAACATCATATTGTCGTGTCATCGGACGCGACATTTTTGTTCCATTCGCCGGATAAATTCTCGTTTTTTGTCGTTTTTGATAGTCGTAATTTCGAAACTAGACATTGTGTTTGAAATATAGATCATCCCATTCGTTGACCTTTTCCGGTTTTATAAAGCTGTTTCAGAATTACACATTCAATCGTGAATATTGATTAGCATATTTAAATTTAATTTGGTATTAATTTTAAATCGTGGGTAGCTTAATATTCGTAGATAATACTTTGTACCTACACAAAGTATTCATTGCCGCGTCGGTAGTTTTAAATACAAGCATTCTCGTGTCGTTGGGTTGCTACTTGCACTGAGTGTCGGTAAAGAAGATCGCGGATCGCATCGGTCAGCTGTTATCACAGCGGACATTCTGTTTGTTTACAAGTTTGACGTTTGACGTTTGTTTGCGGTTTTATTATTAGAGTTTGGTTAATATACCTCTTCATAATGGCGGCTACTCTTGTGAAGTACAAATTAGCTCTGTTAGACATGGAAAGAATTCGCTCCGCTGCATTGAAAGCTATAACTTCGTTGAACGTTGTTGACAAAAATATATTTAAAGCGCGTTTTTCGGATATATCAAATATTAGAGAAACTTTTGTTGCATCACATATTTCAATAGAATCAAATAAAAAGGATGAATCGGAAATTAAAGTTTTACAAGAAAAATATACTGAAATTCAAAACATGTATTACGAGATTCAGTCGTATTATAATCAATTATTTCCACAAGTTTCGAAAATTGAATCGGATCATTCACTGGCAAATAATAATGTGTCGTTACCAAAATTAAAATTGATTATTTTCTCGGGAATATCAACAGATTGGACAAATTATATTAATACCTTTAATTCGTTGATCGATTCTAATAATGCCTTAAATCCTGTTCAAAAAATGCATTATTTAATAAGTAGCCTGTCAGGAGAGGCATTAACACACATTAAACATTTGCCGATTTCTGAAGAAAATTATTTTATTGCATACAACCTTTTAAAGGAACGGTATGAAAACGTACGTTTCATCGCTGATAGGCATGTAGAATTAATTCTGTCGATTCAACCTGTAAAATCTCAGGATAATATCAGACAATTTATTTCTATTTTAAAAGAAAATATTGCTGCTTTAGAAGCTTTGAATTTTCCAGTTCGCCAATGGAGTTTTCTTTTATTACATATTGTATTACGTAAATTAACAAAAGAATTGCGTATTGATTTTGAAATTCAACATAGTTCAGAGAATATTCCAACGTTTGATCATCTATTAAAGTACTTAGATAGACAGTGCTTGGCAAAAGAAATGGCATTCGGGGTTTTTCCTGAAAACCTGATACAGACTCATAAAGGTCAATCGAAATCGTATAATGCTAAACATCTTTCTGGCAATAATGTTAATGCATTTGTATTAAAGATTGAAGTCAAGTGTATTCTTTGTAAATCGTCACACTCTCTGCACAAGTGTGAACAATTCTTATGCCTTACTCCAAAAGATAGGTACTTGTTTGCAAGGGAAAATAATTTATGTCTCAACTGCCTCACACAAGGAAAACACAACGCTAAGAATTGTCAGTCTCGTTTCACTTGTAGGGAATGTCAATCAAGACATCATACCCTATTACATTTTCCAAAAAAAAATCGTGGAAAATTCAGACCAACAAGAAAAATCGTCGGAGCCTTTGGCGTTGACAACATTTTACAATAAAACCAACACGGTACTGCTGTCCACAGCCTATGTGGAAGTTTTAGACAAAAATGGAGTTTTCCAGAAGGTTCGTGTCATGCTCGATAGCGCCAGCCAGGCAAATTTTATATCGGAAAATTGCGTGAAAAAATTAGGATTCACTCGTTTTAAGAAACAACCTCTTACCGTGATAGGTATTGGAAATACTCCTACAATTAATTCTATCGGATTAATAAAAACACAATTTCGTCCTGTCGATTCGAAGGAATCTGGTATTTTGACAGATTTCCTTATTTTAAATAATATTTGCTCAAATATGCCATCAAATCGTATCGTCGATCATCATTGGGAACACATCGTAGGTCTCAAATTGGGAGATCCAACATTTTACCTACCATCAGCTATTGATATACTGCTTGGAAGTGATATTTTTGCCTCATTGCTGTGCTCAGGAAAATTGATGGGCAAAGAAAATGAACCCATAGCCATAGAAACTAAATTGGGTTGGATTTTGATGGGAAATTTTGGACCATCAAATAATTGTATAAATTCATTCTTCACGTCAATGGAGGAAAATATTGATGAAAAGCTTAAATGTTTTTGGGAAATTGAAAATGTTCCACCTTTGAAGAAAATTCAATCGCCTGATGAAATTCGTTGTGAAAAATTGTACACTAAAAGTACCTACCGTAACCAAGACGGAAGATACGTCGTTTCGTTGCCATTTAAGGAAAGCCCGGAAAAATTGGGAAAGTCATATGACATAGCATTGTCACGCCTCGCGCATTTAGAAAGGAGATTGAATAGAGATTCTGATCTCAAATCTCAATATATTTCGTTTATGAGAGAATACTCTACATTAGGGCACATGATGGAAGTGCCACTTCAATCGCCAACTATTGGTAACTATTTCATACCACATCATGGAATAATCAATGAAACCAGTTCTACAACTCGTTTAAGGGTCGTTTTTGATGCCAGTACCAAATCGTCCTCGGGTACGTCATTGAACGATATACTTTTGGTTGGTCCCAAATTACAAAGGGACCTTGTCGAATTAATGTGTAATTTTCGAATACACAAAATCGTGTTTACAGCTGACATCCGTCAAATGTATAGGCAAATACTTGTGGATGAGAAATCTTGCCGATATCAACATATTCTATGGAGAGAATCTCCGGATCTTCCTGTAAAGGAATTTGAATTACAAACAGTAACGTATGGCACGTCTAGTGCGCCATACCTATCTATTCGCACACTTCATAAATTAGCAAATGATGAAAAAGTGAATTTTCCAGAGGCTGCTAGTACGTTAATTGAAAACACTTATGTAGATGATATTATCAGTGGTGCGCAAACTTTGGAAAGCGCTCGACATTGTATAGTGGAATTAATTGCATTACTTCAAAAAGGTTGTTTTGAATTGAGAAAATGGTCGAGTAACCATCCTGAAATACTGGAAGATATTCCTGTTAGCTATCGGGAAGTACCCTTAAGTTTTGAGTCGGATACCGACAAGAAAAACCTTAATATTTTAGGTATTCAATGGATACCGTCGCTTGATCAATTTACATATAAAATTCATAATGTTTTTAGTGACCACTGTACCAAACGTATAATTTTATCGACAATTGCACGTCTATATGATCCATTAGGTTTTATTAATCCTGTCGTTTTCATTGCTAAATGCTTTATGCAAAATTTATGGAAACTTCAAATTGGCTGGGACGAAGAAATCCCTTCGGACATGAATTTGAAATGGAAGAAATATATAAAAGAGCTTCCATCACTCGCCAATTTAAAAGTTGATCGATATGTCGCAACTTCTCCAACCAGTCGATGCATCCTTGTTGGGTTTGCGGACGCCTCTGAAAGAGGATATTGTGGAATTGTTTATCTGGTAGTGATTAATAACACAGAAATATCCAGCCATATTTTATTAGCAAAATCCCGTGTTGCCCCCATAAAGATAACATCGATCCCGCGACTGGAATTGTTGGGAGCAGTTTTATTAGCAAATTTGTTGACTTATTGTCAAGAAGTATATAAAGATAGACTTCAAATAGAAAAGTCTGTCGCGTTCACAGATTCAACTATTGTATTGGCATGGCTGAAGACACCTTCTTTTCTCTTGCAAACTTTTGTGGCAAATCGTGTTGAAACTATAATACAAAATATACCCTATGAACAGTGGTATCTTATTTCATCGCAAGAAAATCCTGCAGACTTGGGTTCACGAGGAGTTTTTCCTAGTGAAATCGCTGACGCTTCGTTATGGTGGAAAGGACCTAACTTTATATCAACACCTTTGGAGGAATGGTTATTTGTTAAACCTCTTAATATCTCCGTGGACCAGTTACCAGAGTATAAGTCAAAAAATTTAATTTCTCTATCGACGAATGTGTCAACGTATGACGAAGAGTTGTTATTGAAATTCTCATCGTTATCGAAATTATTGCGTGTTATATGTTGGTGCCGTCGATTTATCAATAGATTACGTTTGGAATCGATCATCAATTTCAATGGTTTATCCCCACTTTCGTTAAAAGAAAATAATGTAGCCTTACAATGTTGCATTAAGCTTGTTCAAGCAATGTATTTTCAACCAGATATCAACAATATCTCTTCCCATCGTATATGCTCAACGCAGCTGCAAAAACTGGCTCCATTTATTGATACAAATGGGGTTTTAAGAGTCGGTGGTCGAATTCGCCTTGCACAGATTTCTGAAAATGCTCGACATCCTATTATTCTACCGAAGCAATGTCATTTGACAACATTAATAATTGATTATTACCATAGCATGTACCTTCATCCAGGTCCTCGTGCACTCCAATCCATAATATCATTAAAATATTGGATAATTTCGGCCAGGAACGTAATTCGACATCGATTGAGTAAATGCATTTCTTGTTTTAAAAATAACCCGCGTGGTAGTTTCCCTTTGATGGGTAACTTACCCGCTTCCCGTTTTCGAGAAGGTCGTCCATTTTTGAATGTCGGAACAGACTTTGGAGGTCCTTTTTTGGTACGCGAGAGTAGACGTCGCGGCGCAAAAACTTATAAGGCCTATTTATGTCTTTACGTTTGTTTATCGACCAAAGCCGTTCATCTTGAATTAGTATCAGATCTATCTACTGAAGCATTCGTGGCAGCATTAGATAGATTCATCTCTAGACGCGGTATATGCCAGAATATCTATAGCGATTGCGGAACTAATTTTATTGGAACTAATAGATGTCATACTGGCCTTGCTAAATTCATACATGCATCTGAAAACACTGACAAACTTGTTGACGCAACTGTCGCTCGTTCAATTACTTGGCATTTTTCTCCGCCCTCCGCACCCCATTTCAATGGTGTGTCGGAAGCTGGAATTAAGTCAACTAAACACCATTTGAAGAGGGTTGTGGGAGATCAAATCCTTACGTTTGAAGAATTAACTACTGTCCTGACTCGCATCGAAGCCATTTTAAATTCGCGACCAATTGGAGCGCTGTCGTCGGATCCATCCGAAATGGATCCGTTAACTCCTGCACATTTTTTAATTGGGGCTCCTCTTGTTTCTGTTCTTGAAGAAAATTTTGTGGATGTACCAATGAATCGTTTATCGCGTTGGCAACTATTGAAAAAAATGTCCCAACATTTTTGGAATCGTTGGCGGAAAGAATATCTACATACTCTTCAACAACGGAACAAGTGGGCAACATCAACTCCTAATTTGCAAGTTGACGATCTAGTCATGATAGATGATTCACAAGCTACCCCAATGCGATGGCCTGTCGGGAGGGTGGTTGAATTGTTCCCCGGTGCCGATGGTGTGGTTCGTGTCGCTACTGTAAGAACCCCTCAGGGCATTTTTAAGCGGCCCGTGGTCAAATTGTATAAACTACCCATCGATTGATTAATTAGTTAATTAATTAATTTCATTTTCAATTTTGTCTTGTTCAATTCCTAGGTTAATTAGTTACTTTGCTTTCGTTTTTTTTCGTTGCTTTCTTTCGTTTATAGTTGTTGAGAAAATATCACATTTTCTCAAGGTCGGCGGAATGTTTGGTTCTGAAACAGTTTTTAAAAAAAAAAACCTTAATCCATATTCCCCAAGTCCTTCATAAATCATATATTCCTTCCTCGTCCTCCTGTCCTCAAAGTCTCTACCAGGGGAAGAAGAAGATGTTTGTCGACTACCTACCTGTGAACAAGTTGAAAATAATATTGTCGCCCTAATCTAAGTTACCTACAGAACAGTTGAAATCTCGCAGTGTTATGGGACACAGCTCTCTGTCGTTGAACTATCGCAATTATCGCAAAAAGTCCGTTTTTTATGGATTATAAGTGTAACTGGTGTTGTGCCGTTTCTTGGGAAACTCCAATATCCAGGATCGATCCTGAAACAGCCGAATAAACCGTCAAAAGGTAAGAGACTATTCCGTCATACCCCATTTCCCGTGATCTGTATTTTAAAACACAATTCATTGGTCAAATTCTTTTCGAAATCGATTTACAGTCCACAACATCATATTGTCGTGTCATCGGACGCGACAGCACGTGTTGTGCCGTATACATGTAAATAAATAAATAGCCGTAGCTAACAAAACTGATGATTGGCTAGAGCTCGATAAAACGTTGGGATTATTAAACCTCTCCAAATGAGATGTGGTAGCCGCGATGGCCGATACGATTGGGTCCATTGTCTCAGGTGGGGAATCAAGTACCTCTTGTCTAGAAGTGTAATCGAAATTGTTGCTATTTGACGCCTGTACTTGGCTGTTTACGTCACGAGAAAAATGCAACAACGAATGATGATTTTTATGACACCGAAAACAATTAAAACGCGACGAACAGTTCTTGACCAAATGCTGACCGGAAAGACAATTCTGACACATTTTATATTTCTTCACAACATCGAATCTAGCGGGTGGTTGTAGCTTTAAAAACTGGTCACACTTTGAGAGAAAATGTCCACCTTTACATATTAAGCACACCGATTTTTGTGTAGGTACCGACAAAAGAATTTAATAAGCGATTTGGTTTTGCTTTTGGCGCTTCGTTTTTCACACCGTACCCATGAACCGATTCATAAAATTTAGATTGTGCTAAAAAGGATAATAACTGCGAAAATGAAGGAAGTTTGTCCTTGTGACCCATTATTTTGAAGTTAGTTTTTAGTTTAGAGCTTTTTAATCGTTTTTTAAGAATGTTTAATAAATTAAAGTCAAAATATTTTTCACTCAACTTCCCAATTGTCGGTGGACCAACTGTCGGCTTTTAAGATTTTAGTTTTTTTTTAAAATTCATTTTCTTTTCTTTATATTGAAATATTAACCTATTTAACATATTAATAATAGGTATTCTATATTACACCACTGCATGAAGACAAAATAGAAGTAACGATATTTTGAGAAAAATTTATTAAATTCCAATTTTTTTGTTATTTTTAATATTCAGAAGGTATTATAACAAAAACATCCATTGGTAGGTATTTACACTTCCGGATTCGTATTATTCTGCGAAAACTGGTTTAAAATAACTGCATATGTTATCAGAGAACCGAGCAACTAAAATCACAGAAAAAAATCCGTCAATGGTTGGTATTTAAAAAAAAAACAAATATAATAGCCATGTCTTCTTTTAAAAGCAATAAATGACTGAGTAGGTTAACACATTACCCACCGTGCATAAAAAAGGAGGCTCCAGAGAAACAAAGCCACATAGTATGAACCTTGGCTTTCTGCAAGCCATTTGAATGGACTTTAAGTACATCTGGAAATAATCAAGCCGTCATTAAACTTGTTATTAAAGTGATTCTTTATCTTTTGCAGGATATAAAATGATTGCTTTTACATAATCTCTGTCTTCCTTCGGATACTCCTCTATAGCCAAATACGATATCAACAGAGATGTCTTTCGTTCCTGAAACAGTGATGATTAACAATTAAGCCAACAAACTTTAACAAGTTACATATTATATTATTATCTTATTTTTTTTTAAATCACCTGATTGAGGCACTTGGCGCACCCAAGTGCCAAAACGGAAAGACACAAAATGCAACCAATTACATTTAGGCATACCATGAAAAAGATTTCAGGGGCAAAATATTTAATCTTTCTGGATACCTCAGTGATGATAGATAGAGAGAAACCCATCAAATTAAGAATTGAACCCACCACTTGCAACTGAAATGCTTTACAAATGATTCCACGAAGAACAAAAAGTATATCGTGAATTTCGCAAAGATCCCTTATTTCATAAGCTAGAATTATCTTTAAGTAGATGGATGATTCAGAATAAAGGTTTTTAATGATTGACAACCGGTTGTTTATCAATTTTAATCTGTAGTATATAAGGTACACAGAAGAATAAGTTTGTATAAAGATTATATCCTTTAGCTGACCCATTAGAACAGTAAAAAAAGAGTCAAATGAGTGCGAATAAAAAAGAAAAAATGTATATAATAAGAGAATCACATATTCATAAACAACAATTGCAACTAATATTAAACATAAATGTGCATCATTTGGATTTATGTGTAGTGTCTTTAATTTTCTATCAATTTCGTAAAGACGATTGATAAAATTTGTATAATGAAAATGCAGAATGTTATTTGATAAGTGAGTCACAATATAAGTCAATAAATGTATCCCAAATGCAAGACTAAAAAAAGTCAATGGGTATTCTCGAATGTTAGCCAGAACAGGAAAATGAAAAAGAATCCAAATGGGTAGCGCAAAAGTATATATGAATGAAATGATTGATAGAAAGATTGAAAACTTATATTCCTTTAATCCGTTCTCATTTTTAGTTTCTTTATACGGAGACAGTGCCATTAGTAGCGTAAGGCTATACAGAGGACGGAGAATTTTGAAAATGTCCATGGAGGTTGAGCTTTACGTAAGAATACGAACATTGACAGAAATTTGAAAAGCTGTTATATTTTACCCGAACATATTAAGTAATTGGATGATTAATAGTAAAACAACGATCGGCAATTGGCGGCCCACGGGTCAGATCTGGTACGCGAAGTGCTCTCTTCTGGCCCGCAGGGCCAGCAATAGTGTATAGTATTAATGGTAATACTCATAAAGGTACATTTTTAAGAATCGAGTAGAATTCAACTACCACGATGATAACTGGTTATATGGTATTTGCTACGACTATGAATACTTTCAGAATGTTAAAAATCAACCCGCTTCCATCACACATAAATGGAAAATGTGGCTTGTTCAATGATGGCTGTGAAAATTCAAAACCAGTAATTTTCACAGGTGGTATTCTAGTCTAGAAAACTTTTTTTTTGAGTGGCCACCATTTTGCAAGAAAATATACATTTTTTAATTTTTTCTAGTTACTACCATAATGACATTTATACTGAGAAAGAATCTACCTTTTTTTCAGATGACCAGAAGGGTGGAAATCGTGACAAGATGGACATGCTCTTGCTTTTCCCCCAACTTCAGCAGCGTGTAACTTCGTGAAATATAATATACATATATGTATATATTTAAAAAAAAAATTGTGAATTCTTAAAATACAAATACACGTCAAAATATATATACATATCAACCGTCACAAAACGCCAGAAATTCGGGTTTCTAAACTAGAATATCCCCTTAGCCAGATACGATTGGGAACCTCTGCGCTATACACGAAGCACGATGACGGCGGGCAAGCGCACTGACTGAGCAGGCTCGCACGCTCATGAGTGACGTCGACGGTCGCGTGGCCCGTCAAAAAATTGACATACTCTTAGAGCCCTCCACCAAAACTAATTTTCGACCGCTGATCAAGAATGATTTTCATTCATTTGGTTTATTAGCTTGATTGCGTCGGTTATTATATTATTATACGTCGAATATTATGAATTATTTTATATGCCTGATGAATCGTATATGACGTATATAAAGGTAGAGCAGTGGCGGACTAAGCCCGTCAGAGGCCCAGGGCGGCAAAGCTGAATGAGGCCCTCCCCCCTATTATAAAAAGTTGATGTAATTTTACAAGATTTTTATTCAGTTCACACGGGCCTCTGGTTCTATACGGCCTCACTGTAAAAAAGGTAATTTTTTTGTATTTCATTTTATAAAAATTGCATTTGTTAATAATGCTATCAAATGTTTTAAGGAAATTCTGAAAAAAGTCAAGAAAGTTTTAAACAGTTTGTATGTTGAATTAACCTTCAAATCCCTATGTGGTGCCATAGTGACTGGATTTTTTAACAGTTTAAGCTGCCGCTACCCGAATTTCTACCGAGTTCTTACATATCTCCCTTACACATTTGAAATTTTTCAGCTCTTAAAAAAATGATGTTATTTTTTAAGATAATATCTAGATGCGTTCCACGTCGAAACGCAAATAATATGAAATTCCCTCGAACACCTTCAGTTATTTTACAAGTTAAAGTTGTGAAAAAATTCACAATGTTTCTTTAAATAATATTTAAGACGCCTTCCACGAGATTTTTGCTCCATTTTAAACGAGTCGTGTTTTATTAAACATTTTCATAATTTTCGGATCGATTTTATCGCTTTAAATATTAGCGCGCTCGTAATTACATATCTCTTCATCTTCTTCTTTATGAGCGGTGATAAGGCACTAGGACACTGTAACCAAAAGTTTATAATTTTTTTTTCATTTTCTGAAATTAACTATGCTCTCACCAAATTTTTTTTACATTTTATGTAAAACCGTTTGAAACTGTGTATGTTGAATTATTCTTCAGCAAAACTTTGAACGCATTTTTCTCGAAACTACGTTATTCAACCAGGGGGCCTAGTCTCTATCTTTTATTAACGCGCTAACTGAGGTAAATAAAAGATAAAGACTAGGCCCCCTGGTTGACAACACATTAGAAAAACTATACATCTGATTTGCATGTACCATGCACCAAGTCTTAAGCTGTTCGAAAATCCAGTCACTATAGCCGGGGCCGTATTATCCATAAGACGTATAGGCAACTGTCTAGGGGGCCCCGCATTGGGTAGGGGCTCCTAGGGTAAAGGGGCCCCAAGATGTGCATTGCCTAGGGGCCCCGACATGTTTAAGCCCGCCCTGGCAGGGCTCTATTGTCCATAAGTGTAGTGTTCGTGCTCCTGCTTTAGTATGTTGGCAACATTGTCTTAAGTAGCCGAACACTTCCGATGGCACCCGAAGTGCTGGTCGGTGCTACGCAGAGAGCAAGTGGGGTAGCCGCGCGCTCTGCCGTAAGCGTAGTTGGGAACAGTCCTTAATACATTGTACATTTATAAAGTCAATAAACACTTCGTATTAAGAATCCTAACACTTTCATTATTACAAATACATTAGTTCTGTCTTGTTCAAAGTTAGACGTGCATTATCTAGGGGCCCCGACATGTTTAATCCGGTTCTGACTATTACCCTACGTAAGGATAAATGGTCCCCTTCTGTTTTATTTTTATTATTATGAACGATGAAAATTTACCATAAAAAATTGAAAATAAAATTCATTCAACATGACAAGACATTATATTCAACATAAGCAAAACAACAAACTGCAGTCTAGGATCAAAGGACATTGAAGAAATCTACCGAGTTACGCGAAGGGAAAAACCTACTCAAGCCAGGGATAATAAACCACGGACTGTAATTGTTAAACTAACCTCAGTAACGCATAAAGAACATTTACACTCTGCAATAAAAAAATTTAACCAAAGTGAAAATAAAGAAGGAAAAATGAATACAAGTGTTATAGGTATGTCAGGTCCCAGAAACCCAATATATGTTTCTGAACACCTAACTTTTCAAGCCAAACGTTTATGGTTCCTAGCCAGGCAGTTAGCACGGGAACATAGTTATAGATAAGTCTGGACAAAGGCTGGGAGAATTTTTGTAAAAAGGGACGATAATTCGAGGCCAATACTGATTGATTCGGACCAAAAGCTAACGGACATTAAATGACTAGAAGTTACTGTTTTTTCTCTTATACTATTATTATTATTATTTTCAACAGAAAGCACTAAACATTTAGATCACTATCAGACAGTGGCGTACCGTGGGTATCAGCCGCCCGGGGCGGAGGAAAATTTTGCCGCCCCCCCCCCCTATATAGGTACTTCTTCAGGGAGGGGGGGGGGGGGGTAGTGATCCTTTTTTTAAATTTTTTTTTAAAAATATTTATTAATTAAATCTGTATGCGGTGAATTAAAACTACACTCAGAACGTGAAAACGGTTTTTCTTTGGTTCTGGCAGCACATAAATTGTCTGCAACTAGAATTTTATATTTGCACTTCGAAAAAAGTTATGTTTTCCTTCGAAATATGTCAGCAGATGAATACACAATTGGAATTTTACATTCTGAACAATAAAACTGGCTTAAATTTTATCTGTATGCGGTGAATTAAAACTACACTCAGAACATGAAAAAGGTTTTTATTTGACTCTGGCGGCACATAACTTGTCTGGAAGAATTTTATTAAGCACTTCAAATAAGTTTTTTCTTCGAAATGTGTCGTCGGATGAATTCACAACTGGAATTTTACATTCTGAACACAAAAGGGGTTTTAATTAAATCTCTAAGCGGTGAATTAAGACTACACTCGGAACATGAAAATGTTTTTTCTTTGATTCTGGCGGCACATAAATTGTCTGCAAGAATTTTATAAAGCACTTTAAATAATATAATGTTTTCCTTCGAAATGTGTCGTCAGATGAATCCACAACTGGAATTATACATTTTGAACACAAAACTGCTTTTAATTAAATATGTATGCAGTGAATTAAAACTTCACTCAGAACATAAAAAAGGTTTTTCTTTGATTCTGGCAGCACATAGATAGTGTGCATCTAGAATTTTATAACTGCAATTCGAATAAGTATGCACACACCTGTCAGCTATTTAACTTTTCTGTGATAATAAATTTAAAATATATCACCGTGATATATACGTGGAAGAAAACCGTATAAGTGTAATTTTTTGTGCGCTTTCAGCAGGGCGCACAAAGCTTCACGAATATAAAACACAAATCGACTATCAATTAGAGCTAAAATGATACTGTTGCCATTTACATTTTTATTTAAAAATAATGTATGTGTTAGAAATAAAAACAAAACGTTTGTCATTAATATTTTGATTTTAACAGTATATAAAACTTAAGAAAGATGTTAAGAAACTATAAACTAGAAAAAACTTTTAAGTCCTGACGCGAGAATAGAACCCGCGACTTCCCCAATCCAAATTTTTACAAGATGATTATTGATTGTGAAATTTTGCCGCCCCCCCAAAAGTGCCGCCCGGGGCGGGCCGCCCCCCCCGCCCCCCCCCACGGTACGCCACTGCTATCAGATCATCCCATTTATCACCATAGTATACACTAAGTATTTCAAATTATTATTAATACCGTGCAATTTGAACCTAACACAAACATTATCTCCATCAACAAACACCAAACTTAAATTAAAATATTTTTATTGTCTAATCTCCCTCTTTGCAATTGTAAATATAGACCTAAAACTCAGCGATCCTAAGATAACATTTCATAATATATCTAAAATAAAATGGGTTTAAATGCTTATATGGAAATAGATAATTTTGGAGAGCCAAACAATGAATTTATCATAGAAGAAATTGATGAACTCAACGAATTTAATTGGAGCTTAAACAAAATCAATATTATACATCAAAATATCCGTACAATGGAAAATTTTGATGACTTTCTTTTATTTTTAGACAGTATTAAGTCAACTGCTAGATTTCATATAATAATCCTTACAGAATGCAGACTGAATGAATCATATTTCGCAAAACAAATTACAGTATATCATGAATATCACACAACACAAAAATTAAATCAAAATAGTGGAGTCGTAACCTACATTCGCGATGACATTCACTGTCAAGTTCAAGAAAAAAATGTAGTGATTTCAAACAACAAATATTGATGGGGGATATAAATATTAACACATTTGGAAATATACACAGACAATGTCACGATTACATGTGCGCCATGGCAGAAAACAACTTTGCAATAAATATTAAAGTTCCTACCAGGGTTCAAAATAATAGCATGTCATGTTTAGATCACATAAATACCAGAAATATTATGGCTTCCAATGCATTTGTTATACACAATACAATAACTGATCACTATACAACAGCAATAAGCATTTCAAATACATTTCTTAAAAAACAAATAAAAACTAAACAGTTCACATCATCCATATGCTATGAGGGATTAATTAAAGATCTAAATGAGGAAACATGGCAAGATGTATGTGGAGTGACTGATGTTAACAACGCACTCAACTTATTTATTAACAAAATCAACATGCATATAACACAAAATTCAAAAGATAAACTTATTGCACATAAAAAAATACAACTTACTCCTTGGATTAGCAGAGGTATTGTCAAAGCTATACACAAAAGAAATCATTTACACAAAGTGGCGACCAAAGATCCACAAAACACTCTCAAACAACAGAATTACCGTAGGTATCGTAACATTTGTAAAGATGTTATACGTAATGCAAAAGAACGGTACTATAAGCATCAACTTGACCGAGATCCATCTAGTAAAAACATGTGGAACATCGTTAAACAAATTACCAATACTAAACACACAATCGACCCTAATATTAATGAACTCCTGATTGGAAACACAGCCACCACTGATTCGGGCATAATTGCTTCCCACACTAGCCAATACTTTACGGCGGTGGGGTCTAACCTTGCGGAAAACATCCTAAGTGTCACCAAGGAAACTGAAGATTCACTGGCATCGGCAATAGAAACAAAACATAATTCTTTTTCCTTTCAATTTTCACCTACGACAAATGAAGAGGTTTTAAAAATTATTGACAATCTCAATAATACACATTCGAAAGGTCCTGACGGTCTTAACACTCATATACTTAAAATCATTAAACACAATATTGCATCACCTTTATCGAACATCTTCAATAAAAGCTTTTCTTCAGGGGTTTTCCCCGACCATCTAAAAAAGTCTTTAGTGGTACCTATCTACAAAAGTGGACCTAAAAACCAAGTGGGCAATTATAGGCCAATATCCCTGTTAAGTGCTATCTCAAAAATTATAGAAAAAATATTTAAAAATAGATTAAGTAATTATGTAGAGAGCCGAAAACTTTTAAGCAAAAATCAGTTTGGCTTTCGGCCGGGGAGGGGAACGGACGATGCTATAGCGCAACTTACAGAACATATTTCTAGAAATATAGATCGCGGAAAGAAAAACATTGCACTGTTCTTAGACTTAGCCAAGGCTTTTGATACGATTTCACATAAATTACTCCTCAAAAGATTAAAAAATATTGGCATTGTAGGAATGCCCTACGAATGGTTAAAGAGTTACTTAACAGGTAGAAGCCAGCAACTCAAATTGGGAAAAATAGTAAGTAATTCACTAGACACTAACTTTGGGGTACCGCAAGGAAGCACATTGGGACCTCTTCTGTTTATAATCTACATAAATGAGTTATGCGACCTAAAAGTAGGCGGAAAAATTATTACATTCGCTGACGATACGGTAGCTATATTTGAAGGAGACGACTGGACTCAAACACATAAACATGCTGAAAGTGGAATCAATGCGATAAAACAATGGCTTGACAAAAATCTACTCACATTAAATATAGCTAAAACTAAATACATAAGATTCAGTTCAACTGTAATAGGACAACCTAGTACATCATACACAATAAAAACACATAAGACTAACTGTAATTCCGATAATATTGATTCTAACTGCAACTGTGAAGCTTTGGAGAGTGTGAAAAACATCAAATATCTAGGCGTTATTATAGACAATCATCTTAAGTGGAAATTTCACATCGACAAACTTTCAATAAGGGTAAGAAAATTGATTCATGTATTCTTTGTATTACGAAACATAATCAAACAACAAGACTTAAGAAAAATATATTTCGGATTATGCAACCCCATCTTAACGTATGGTTGTATTGGTTGGGGAGCGTCAGGTAGAACAATTTTAGATCCATTAGTGAAGGCCCAGAAATCCATAATTAGAGTCATTATGCGTAAACCCTATAGGTTTTCTAGCGATCAGCTCTACAAAAAATTTTATGTACTTGATGTTCGTCAAAACTATATAAAAAAGGTTATTATCCACGTACACAAAAATGTAGAAAATCTTAAGCAAATTGACCATAAATATATAACAAGAAGTCACACCAGAAAGGATCTCGTGGTCCCAAGGGAGCAATACGGCAAAGTTTCAAAAGACATATACATATCTGGGACCGAAATTGTATAATAAAATCCCCCCAGAATTAAATATTAAAACATGTAAAATGGCATGCATCGGTACAATAATAACTAAATGGTTGATAGACTTAGGTAGGATTGAGTCTGAAAAATTATTAAATAATGTCATTTAAAACTTAAAATTACACATGGCATTAATGGCACAATCAGTAAAAACTTAGTATAATATATTTAAACTTAGTATATGTATATTTAATCTACAAAAAAAAAAAAACAATATTTTGTTTTTTTTTTCTTTCTTTTTACAGAAGACATTTTTGGCATTTTTCACCAGCATTTGGTTCCTTATAACAGGCAATCTGCCTAGCTAGGAACTAATAACGTACAAGACATAATAACACTTGTACACATTTTAATATCTACAGTTATTTGAAATATTATTATTATTATGTAATTTTGCTTTATAAATGTAACTAATGTAATAATAAAAAAAAAAAAAAATTCAACAATAAAACTCATTCAAAGATTTGCTGAAGAATAATTCAAAATGCACACTGTTTCGAACGGTTTTACATAAAATGTTGTTAAAATCTCCGTCAATTTATTTTTTTAAAATTTGGTGAGTGCATTTTTAACAAAGCCTAAATTAATAAAGCCTTGGTTAGAATTTGATCAAGGGAACATGGAGGCGTTTGCCCCCCACCCCCCCCAGAACCGCCCCCCCTTAGTCCGCTACTGAGGTAGAGCAGTGGCGAACTAAGCCCGTCAGAGGCCCGGGGCGGCAAAGCCGAATGAGGCCCCCTCCCCCCCTAGTATAAAAAGTTAATGTAATTTTACATGATTCTTATTCAGTTCACACGGGCCTCACTGTAAAAAATTGTTTTTTTTTGTATTTCATTTTCTAAAAAATGTATTAGTGTATAATCATTCGTGTATACCACCTTTGGACAAAGACACTTTAAATACATAGCTTGCAAACTACACAATACACTACCAGCTACGATTAGACAAACCGAATCAATGACCAAATTCAAACAAGTTTTTAAGAAATGGATTATAAGTACTGGTCGTCACACTATTGCAAACATCTGTAAAATAAACTACAAATAGACAGAAATATCCATCTACATACGTCCTTACCCATATAAAACAAATTAAAAATATAAAATCATAAATAATCTAAACCCATAAATAGATTTTACAGGATTTACAACTGTACTGTACTCTCTTCCCTCATTTATAAGAAAACTCTCTTTATGTGATTTACCCATACTTTCAATCATCTTTATGTTTAATTGTAAATTATATGATATTCAATTATGTACTTCTACGCCTGTCTCAACACAGGTATACCCTAGCGAGACAGGCATCGAATAATATATTGTAAACATCACGTATCAATAAAAAAAATAATAATGTTTTAAGGAAATTCTAAAAAAACTCAAGAAAGTTTTAAACAGTTTGCATGTTGAATTAACCTTCATTTTTCTCGAAATAACACAACATATCAGAAAAACTATACATCCGATTTGTTTGGATATTAGAGAGACGGCATGTAAAGTATGCCCACAGGCCCAAAGTGCGCCTTTTCAAAAATTTTGCATATAATTTTCGGAGCAAACTTTGCGATTTTTTTCTATCGAGGGAATTTCATATAATTTGCGTTTCGGCATGAAACGCGACTAGAAAAATAGCATATATTTTTTAAGAGCTTAAAAACTTCAAATGTGGGAGATATGTAAGAAATTGGTAGAAATTCGGGTAGCGGCGGCTTACACTGTTAGAAAATCCAGTCACTATGGCACCACATAGAGATTTTCTTTTAAAGGGCCTCCTTCTATTTTTTTTAAGAAAGAAAATTTTCGATAAAAAATCGAATAAAAAATTTGCTCAAATTCCTCTACGTGGTGCCATAGACACTGGATTTTCGAACAGTTTAAGAGTTGGTACATGCAAATGAAAATGCAAATGCAATAAAAATACATACAGGCGGGTGTATAGTTTTTATAATATGTTGTCAACCAGGTTGAAAAACGAGGAAAAAAAGTTTCGAGAAAACGAAATCAAAGTTTTGCTGAAGGATAATTCAGCATACACAGTTTCAAACGGTTTCACATAAAACGCTGTAAAAAACATTTGGTGAGAGCATTGTTAACTTCGGAAAATGATTTTTTTTTATAGTGTCCTGGTGCCGTAAGGCGCCGTATCCCCGCTCATAAAGAAGAAGATTGAGTTGAGAGATATGTACTCACGAATGTTGGAGAGAGTTCGCTAATATTGAAAACGGTAAAAATTGAAACGAAAATTGGGTTAATAAAACATGACTCGTTTAAAATAGATAAAAAAGCTCTTGGGGCTATCTAAAATAGCCTTTAAAGAAACACTGAATTTTTCCATACATATAACTTGTAAAATAACTGAATCAGAGGTGTTTATAATAATATACAGAACTCCTATCCCAAATAAATTTTAACATCCCATCTAAAAGAACTCGCCACACCAACCTTTTTTACACAACCAGTAATAATACGAACGCTGCAGCCAACTCCCCTGTAACAGACGTGTGCTACAAGACTGTAGAAAAGGGCACCGGTGGCTGTGCACGTGGATGTCGACTATTGTAATATTGTTTTGAAATGCAGTACTGGCTGGCCTTCCTTGAAGGTGACAGCCCTGCTGTACTGGAGGGTGGTAACCCTTGATCTGCCTCCCTGCACCCAGAGCTGGTGAGTGGTAGCCCTGGATGTCCTTGGTCTCTGCCTGAGCCTGGCGCCTTGCGGTGTCCAGTAGTTGGGCCGGCTAGTCTTGAGGAGGTAGGCACCAGACTTGTGTTCAGGCAGAGCTTCAGCAGGAGGCAGGTCGGAGAGAGGTTTCTTCCAGAGGAAGGAGTAAAACACGAAGATTTAAAGAAGACGTTGAACTGATTTATTATCGAAAAATTTGTCGTATTTATACCAATCGGTAGGTGGCTCACGGAAAGTGGAGGGGGAAACGGAACCCAGGCACTTTTCCTTTATAAAGGGCAAGAAACTGCCTAGTATCTATTTTGCCGGCTTAATCCGTAAAAGTGCTCGTCTAAATTTGGCAACTTTTACGGATTTTGTAGCCTTTATTAACAATCAAAATACATATTAAATAGAAAAAACATATAAATAAAGCCAAGATTTATGACAAGAATTTTAGTTTGGTGAATTTACCGTGATTTTAAGAATTTTTGATTTTTAATTATAACTTGATAAATCATAAAACATTTCCTTAAAAATCAAAAATTCTTAAAATCACGGTATTATGATTTATCAAGTTATAATTATTTTTCCTAGGTTCCCTGTGAGATAAGTTAACGAAATCTGTTTATTTCACCATCTCACAGGGACCCTAGAATTTTGTAGAGGTAAAAATGTAAAAATGTCATGACCGAAATTGTCTTTTTGACATGGCAAATTGAGCTCTAATTTCGGCTCTAAGTATTTTGAGAGCAAAGTCTCGGTTTGACTGGAGGCCTTGTAGGATCAAGAATGAAAACTGATTATTTCATTGTCCTACAAGGCCCGCAGGTTCTGTTATTTGGAAAAACATAAATTTTACACCTTCGAAATTTTCTAAGTGTTTTTTGGTAGGCAAAAATGACTTTATTTTTGCCTCCCAATATGTTGTGTGATAAATCTTGGCTTTACTCGAGACCTTGTAGGATTTCAAATGAAAACTGATTATTTCATTTGTCCTACAAGGCCCGTGTGTATAAAAATTAAGACATAAACATTTAAAAATAAGTACAAAAATAAAATATATTTAAAACGAGTTTACAATCTCCCCAGTAGCGATTTCTCAAAGTATTATTTATTGATCGCACCGGGGAGATGTACATGAAAATTAAAAAACTTTAATATTTTAAAACCAATAAGAAAATAATAAGTAATTAATAAAAATGACATTTTCTAATTAGAACAAATATTTTCCATCAAAGCGTCGCCGGCGGCACGGTACTCCAGTATTGTGAGGGCAGGCCATTTTTTCCTGATTCCCAAAAATGATCACAAAACTGTAGAGGACCGGCCAAGCGATGAGCTTTGATGAAAAATATTTCGAGGGTGTGAACACGTCGGTTACATCCCCCATATCCCGCATCCTTCAAAGATTCAACTCAATTCAAACAAGTACAAATATCGATATATTTTTTGATTCCCTTCCTTTATTTAAGAAAAACATTTCTAGCACACTGAACTTGCACACATAACACACACATCCATACACACACACACACCCTTACCCCTCTCCCTCAATAATTTATTAATTAAATATAGGTAAAATGCATCACTTGTTACATAAAAACATATACTATAAAACAGCGACATGTCATTGGTACCAATTATTGTATTAACTCTATAACTTGTAACTACTTTCTAATATGTAATTATGTACTGTTTGTTTCTGCAAAAAAAAAAAAAAATTATAAAAAAAAATATATATTTGGAGCATACTTTTAGATTTTTTTCTATCAAGGGAATTTCATATAATTTGCGTTTCGGCATGGGGAATGTATTGATATTATCTTCCAAAATAACATATATATTTTTTTAAGAGCTTAAAAACTTCAAATGTTTATGTAAGACATCGGCAGAAATTCGGGTAGCGGAAACATGGAGGCGCGCGTTTGGAGGTCCCCGGGGACAATTATTTTTTAAAATTGTAAATTACAGGTTCAGGCCGTATTTATTGACAACACATTAGAAAAACTATAGGTACATCTGAATTGCATGCACCATGCACCAAGTCTTAAACTGTTCGAAAATCCAGTCACTATAGCCGGGGCCGTGTTATCCATAAGACGTTTAGGCAACTGCCTAGAGGGCCCCGCATTGGGTAGGGGCCCCTAGGCTAAAGGGGCCCCAAGACGTGCATTGTTTAGGGGCACCGACATGTTTAAGTCAGCCCTGGCAGAACCCTATTGTCCATAAGGCAGTGTAGGCCACTACCTAGGGGCCACGCATTGGGTAGGGGCCCCGAGACGTACATTGCCTAGGGGCCCCGACATGTTTAAGCTGGCCTTGGCAGGGCCCTATTGTCTATAAGGCAGTGTAGGCCTCTGCCTAGGGGCACCGCATCGGGTAGGGGCCCCTAGGATAAAGGGGCCCCAAGGCTGGCATTGCCTTGGGGCCCCGATATGTTTAATCTGGCCCTGACTATGACCCTACGTAGGGATTGTTTTATAAATGGCCTCCTCCCATTTTTTTAGGATAGATAAATTTACAATTAAAAATCGATAATAAAATTCATTATATTCCGTATTATCCATAAGACGTATACGCAATTGCCTAGGGGCCCCGCATTGGGTAGGGGCCCCTAGGGGAAAGGGGCCCTAAGACGTGCATTGCCTAGGGGCCCTGACATGTTTAAGCCGGCGCTGGCAGGGCCTTATTATCCATAAGGCAGTGTAGGCCACTGTCTAGGGGCCCCGACATGTTTAATCAATGTAGGAATAAATTCATTAAAAAGTAAAACGCATTTAAGCATTCTTAACAAGTGCATCAATCACAACATGAAATATTTTTTTTTTACAGTGGTGCCTTAAAGCCTTGTTTTAAATAAATTTGATCAAGGAAACATGAAGGCGTTTGGGGCCCCCCCAGGACCGGGGGGGCCCGGGGCGGGCCGCCCCTTCCGCCCCCCCCCCCCTTAGTCCGCCACTGAGGTAGAGATGTGAGAGTGGCTCTGTGCCCTCTGGTTGGAAAAAAGCGATCATTCACCCCATTCCAAAGAAGGGTGACCGCTCCAACCCAGCCAACTACCGCCCCATAGCGATCACATCTGTCCTGTCAAAAGTGATGGAACGTGTGATCAACGACAAACTGCTCACATACCTCGAGAAGAAAAAAATTATTAACGACCGTCAATACGGATTCCGGCGGAACCGCTCGTGCGGTGATCTTCTCGCGTATGTGACGCATGTTTGGGGACGGTGCCTGGAACGTTTTGGTGAGACCCAAACGGTTGGACTGGACATTTCCAAGGCCTTTGACCGGGTTTGGCATCGAGCGCTTGTCAACAAACTGCGTTCGTACGGACTTCCCGCATCCTTGTGTGCGTGGATTGCCGACTTTTTGAGGGGGAGGTCGATTCAGGCGGTTGCTGACGGTTTCACCTCTTCCTCGCATTCGATAAATGCTGGCGTCCCACAGGGATCGGTTCTGTCTCCGACTTTGTTTCTGTTGCACATCAACGACCTCTTGTCATGTGCACCGATTCATTGTTACGCGGATGATAGTACAGTCCATGATAGCTTTTTGTTTGACAAGCCTCCAAAGGGCACACGAACCCCAATAGCTCGGAGGGCTTTGAAGCAGAGAATGGACGGTTACCTCGAGAGTGTTTTCTCTTGGGGTAAGAATAACCTCGTCGAATTTAATGTTTCAAAGACCCAATTATGTTTGATAACGTCTAAAAGGGATCGAAATGATAATCTAGTCTCCTTCAACGGAAGCATTCTTCCAAACAGGACCTCCATTGATATGCTTGGTGTTACTCTAAGTAACCAGCTCAGGTATGGGGGCTCCATCAAAACCAGAGTTAAATTAGCCTCTCAGAAACTGGGCGTACTGTACAGGGCCCGCAGATACTTTAATAGTACACAACTGCTAACCCTGTACAAATCGCAAGTGCGCCCCACGGTTGAATTTGGCAGCCACCTCTGGTTTGGAGCTCCAAAATACCTTAAAAAAACCCTTGACTCTGTGCAGAAACGGGCGGTCCGTTTGATAGATTCTCCCATCTTAACAGACGGATTGCAATCTTTAGAGCACAGGCGTCAGGTGGGAATGCTGTCCTTGTTCTACCGGTATTACAATGGAAAATGCTCTGAGGAACTAGCGTCGTTGATCCCCTCGGCACCGGTGCATAGTCGGGAAACACGCCAAACACGCGCCCAACATTTGTACACGGTTGACATTAGTCACATGAGAACGGGTCGTTTTTACGACTCGTTCTTGAGTTCAACAGCTCGGATGTGGAACGATTTACCAGCCTCTGTGTTTCCTCCCTCCTACAACATGGGTCTCTTCAAGACCCATGTTCACTCCTTCATTTCCTCAAAAAGACCCTCCACACAGCATCCTCAAAGATGACATAGGCCCTGAGGGAAATTATTTTCCTCAGGGCCTCCTGTGTCGAGTTAGTGTAAAAAAAAAAAAAAGAGATGGCCTTATTTGCGGTGTGTGTATTTTCGTTTCATAGGTATTAGTTTTTTTTTATAGGGGAGGTTTTATAAAATATTAACTCACTTTCTGGATTAACTGAATAAGTAAGAATAGTGTTTACAAATAAAATTTAAGTTCACCTTATTTTAATAAAAGTACTTCTACTCCTACGTGCAATACGTAACCCGGTATATTAAATAACGCCTTTAGATGTTATGTGGCGACCAGAACGGTCGCCCCCTTTTGCCACAATCCTTGCGCCGCCACTGATACAGCCAGCGTATTCTCGAAATGTACATACTACCTACAGTTGTAGTGTTTCACGCCGCTCACGGCTAAACATTTCGGGAAGCGCAGCGAAAGGCCTCGACTAACAGCCGTCACATTCTTACGGCCGCGGAATGTTCCAGAGGCTTCTCCGCTTTGCGCGGTGGCTCAACATTACTTGCGTTCCGGGTACTCACACGGTCGGCTATATAAAGCGCAGCGACACCGCGCTAGTCAGTCAGTCAGTTCCAGTCATTAGTGCAAGTAACATCACTAACACACATAGACAGTGCATCGAGTGATAACGATTCCAGTGCGGTACCGGCCAGACTCTCGGCGACCCACTGCCGACTGTGCCGGTGCATCATTAACCTTCGAGGACGCAACAAGCGACACAATTGCCCACGACAAGTCCCACGGCGGGCCTTCTTGTCACGTGAGCGGCAACTCCTCAGGTTCACCGCAGCCATCTCCGCGACACCGCGTCGAGCATCCATCCTGGACGTCAAGGTCTTCTCCACCACCACGGTGCGGAACAACATGCTGGCGACATGCAGACACGAGTTCTGCTACACCACTGCATCACCGACCTTTATCACATGCAACACCATAGAGCCACATCATCATCGCTCCTGTCTACACCGTTACTTTACTCCAAACTAACCATCGCTACGTAGCAGCAATAAAGACTGACTCATACATCGACTGACGTCTTTTCATTCCATCGTCCCCCGTCTCTGCCGATCACTGCCCGCTCCCTCATTGGTGACCCCGACGTGATCACCCCGGCTCCCTCACTGGTGACGCCGACGTGATTTGCAACACGCAACCTTCTGCAACGAGCAACGTGCAACAAGCCACAAGCAACAAGCTGCAACACGCAACACGCAACCTTCTGCAACAAGCAACAAGCTTCAGGCAACAAGCCATATGCAACACGCAACACGCGAGCAACACGCAACGAGCGCAACAAGCAACAAGCAACGAGCAACGAGCTACAAGCAACAAGCTACAGGCAACAAGCCATATTCAACACGCAACACGCGAGCAACACGCAACGAGCGCAACAAGCAACGAGCAACGAGCAACGAGCTACAAGCAACAAGCTACAGGCAACAAGCCATATGCAACACGCAACACGCAACGAGCGCAACAAGCAACGAGCTACAAGCAACAAGCTACAGGCAACAAGCCATATGCAACAAGCAACACGCAACACGCGAGCAACGAGCAACGAGCAACGAGCAACACGCAAAATGCAACACGCAACACGCAACATGCAACATGCAACAAGCATCAAGCAGCACGCAAAAGCAGCAACTGAGGGAATCGGTAGAGACGCATCAGCACCACATGGACGCATCATCATGGACGCACCGACCAGCATCAACCCGGCTTACCTGCGACATTTGACATCTTACAACCCTGTACTCCGTACACTGGAAAGGGGGTGTGTGGCGACCAGAACGGTCGCCCCCTTTTGCCACAATCCTTGCGCCGCCACTGATACAGCCAGCGTATTCTCGAAATGTACATACTACCTACAGTTGTAGTGTTTCACGCCGCTCACGGCTAAACATTTCGGGAAGCGCAGCGAAAGGCCTCGACTAACAGCCGTCACATTCTTACGGCCGCGGAATGTTCCAGAGGCTTCTCCGCTTTGCGCGGTGGCTCAACATTACTTGCGTTCCGGGTACTCACACGGTCGGCTATATAAAGCGCAGCGACACCGCGCTAGTCAGTCAGTCAGTTCCAGTCATTAGTGCAAGTAACATCACTAACACACATAGACAGTGCATCGAGTGATAACGATTCCAGTGCGGTACCGGCCAGACTCTCGGCGACCCACTGCCGACTGTGCCGGTGCATCATTAACCTTCGAGGACGCAACAAGCGACACAATTGCCCACGACAAGTCCCACGGCGGGCCTTCTTGTCACGTGAGCGGCAACTCCTCAGGTTCACCGCAGCCATCTCCGCGACACCGCGTCGAGCATCCATCCTGGACGTCAAGGTCTTCTCCACCACCACGGTGCGGAACAACATGCTGGCAACATGCAGACACGAGTTCTGCTACACCACTGCATCACCGACCTTTATCACATGCAACACCATAGAGCCACATCATCATCGCTCCTGTCTACACCGTTACTTTACTCCAAACTAACCATCGCTACGTAGCAGCAATAAAGACTGACTCATACATCGACTGACGTCTTTTCATTCCATCGTCCCCCGTCTCTGCCGATCGCTGCCCGCTCCCTCAGTTATAATAGCTGGTATAATAATTAGAGGCGGGTATCGGTACTGCTGCCCCGGAAACCAATTATTATTGGATAACTAACACCTCTGCCATAGGTCACCCCAGGTGGTTTGCTCCGTTTGGTGATTAGGTTCATGGGGTGAGGCTTACCAGGGTCTAGACGATGGATGGGTTTGGCCACTGCGTGGTAGGCCGGATCGGGAGAGACTGATAGAGAGAGACCCACGGAGGAAGGAATATTCTATTCTTTCCTCCGTGGAGAGACCCTTTGACCTCTACAGTAAGACTCCCTCGGAACATCGCCTTGCATTCACTTTAACCCCTCATACCTTTTTCCTTCGCAGAACTTCCCCTCCATCCTATTCAAAAAGATCCTGCACAATCTTTCTTTAGTTTGTTATCATTCTGGTTTTTGTGCACTCGCATATGCATCTCTTCTATGAATACTGTTGACTATTCCTTTCGTGATCCATGGTGTTATTTTTTTCTCTTTATGTGTGTAGTTTTGTAGTCAGAGCCTCACATTACACACGTAAAAATGATGTTTTTTCCACAAATGCTACTTTTTGCAGTTCTTTTTGGTTACTATAAAGAGCAAAGTTTTTTTTTTTAGTAAGAATCCAAAATTTCAGTTGATTCTGTGGCGCAGGGCCTAAGAAAACGACGTTTTAAATTCAACTCACAGATTATTACATTACACCCACAAAAATGTAGATTTTTCCACAAATGCTACTTTTTTCAGATTTTTTGATTGATTCATATAAAAGCCATAGTTCATCAGTAAGAATCCAAAAATCTAACCGGTTCGGCGGCATATGGCCTGAGTAAACGTCTTTTAAAGTTTGACTTAACATTATTTAGTTTAGAATATTGTTCAACGCTTTCTGTACCTCGTTGTACACATTAGAACTGTGGGTTGACTACACTGCATCCCAATGGAACAACTTAAAGGTTGCTTACAACAACGCATACCGTCAACTTTTCCGCCTACCGAGATACTGCAGTGCTACGGAAATGTTCCTGGAGGGACGAGTGCACACTTTCCGAGCACTTCTCCGCCACCGCATGGGAAGTTTATGGCGCAGACTACGCCAATCGAAGAATGCGATCATCACCGCCATGACTGCCTGGATGGAGTCCCCCCTGATGGCCGTCTCGAGACGGGAGACGATGATGAAATACCCTCCGTAAACAGTTGCATGAATTCATTTTAGTGTTTATTATTATTTCAGTTTCATATCTCATGTTTTTCATGCTTATTCGTTTTTGATTTTATTTATGTGCTGTTTTTTACTTTTACTTTTAACCACTTATTATTTGTCTAATTTCTTTTGTTTTTTTTTTCAAAATATGAAATGTATTGCATTGCACTACCCCTGCATACATTCTGGAATAAACTATTATTATTATTATGCCCGTAATTTGATTTTTTAAAGAATGTTCATTTTCGCAGATTTGTGGATTGATTTCTATAAGGACCATAGTTTTTAGAAAGAATCCAATTTCAGTCGGTTCGGCGACACAGGGTCTGAGAAAACGGCTTTTAAAGTAGACACCTTCCATACAAACATCCATCGTACACAAACGATCTGAACATTCCTTTCTTATTATTGTCGACAATGGTTATATCGACATTGCAATTTTTCTCTTAGTCCAACCTTCCAATGCCACAAATTATGGTTCGAATCAATACATTCGATTCGACTCGAGTTATACGGAGATTCGTTAAAATGACGTCGAACATTTCGAACCCAAAAATCATCGATCATCTCAAAGTTCAAAACATGTTTTAAATTTTGTTTAAATAATTTATTGTACGCTTGTGGTACGCTAAATAATACAATACAATATTAAAATGTGTATTTAACATAAAATTTTATTCACAGGAAAAGTCACAAATACTTCTATGGTGTTCTAATGGTATATACATCTGCTCCATTTAAAATTCGGCATCGAAGGGGTAATATTTGTGAGTTTGTCCAACGCTGAAAAACAAACAAAAGATATTATTGAATGAAAATTTTTTTAAATCACTTCGAAAATATTTCATACAAAAAATATTGTAGGAAAAATGGCTCCCGGCTGCCAAAGGGTAGAATAATTCTTGAGGCCACAGAATACAACTGTTTGAGTTATCTTTGTGTGGACAAAACTAGGCCAACATGAAAAGTCATTCGGTATTCAGTATTCATGCAGGACGCGATAAATCTAACTATTAATAGCCTAGCGACTGTACGGTTGAAATTTAAGAACCCCGCTTGGAGTACATCTCCGACGACGCGCCTTACGCAAAACCGTTTTCGTACTAGAACCGATTTAAAGCAATGCCAAAAGATGACGCCACTTAAGTTATCAGCTAGCGTTGGGAGCGTCGGCTGGCAGGCGTAAATTCTATTGAATTTGTACTTTCGTGGATCCACATAAATCTCTACCGGTATTTAGGGATGGATGGTATATTATATGTGACGTCATTGCCTGTCGCGTTTAATTTGTCCCGGCAGTCACTGGATCCGAGGAACCGGCTATTTTTGGAACCAGTTCCTATCGGATTTATAAAATGGTCATCAAAACTTAAACTGGGCGAATCCGGATCAAAAGCCACCCGCAGGGCCTAGCAGCAAAAATATGCGGAACGGGTTTAATTTAGTGATAATGTAATACTGTATTGCATTGAACTAGAACTAAAAAGCCTTTAATATTTTTAAATATCTTTAAAAATAAAATTGCATGTTCATTTCGGAGTCGATTTATTCGAAAACAAAAACTCAAATAAAATGAAAGTTAACTAAAAAAATCAAATCAAAATAAATATCACGTAGATTCACCAGTTCCTGCTATTTCTACCAGTTTCCGGACACCGTGTTACACCGGACCGAGGTTGCCGAAGTGGTGATCAGAGATGATCAACCTTTATATAAATTTTTTTTAATTAACAAATATTCGCGGGCCGCAAGGGGTAGGGTATACAATACAGTGTATACACAACTAAACTTGGTTAACTTTGCAGCCGGTGGTGTTTCAAACTGTATTTTATTTATGTTTTCTAAACTCGTAATTTTTTTATGAATTAATCATAGAAAGCAAAATCAAAGCACAGTAGCCGAAATTTTTGTATCTCCAATAAAAACCGCTATCTTTTTAATACTGAAATATTAAATTAAAATAATTAATCGCAATTTTGGGAGGGTTATTAAAAATTGACAAATATATGTTTGTTACAAAACCCTGTTGTATATATTTTTCGTATTTGTTTTATTATAAGAGCCAGAAATTCGAAGAATTGCTATTAAATAAAAAAAAATATGAAACGTGTCCTCTTTCACTTATAAGTTTTTAAAATCGTAATATTTGGAATCGTAGGTACCCTTATAAATTTCAAGTGTTATGTTGGCGGTAAAATAACTTAGTAAGCAAATATATGCAATTGATAATAATTTTATTAAAAAGATATGTGTCGCGAATCGCAAAGGGATATTTCCACTTTTTTTCTTTAAATAATTAGATAAAATTAAGATAATGAAGAAATTTTATTTTTACATTGGCTAATAAATTTTTTATAACGATTTTAAATGTGCCACTTTCGATTTGCCGCTAAAAACGACTTAAGTTAGTTAGTTTTTTTCGTGAATTGAGTGGCGTTGACGTCACGCGGGGCAACGTCGGTAACAGCCGTATTTTGTAGGCGTTTTTTACGTCATAATGACAATGCAGCCAGTTGAAACCGTTTCGAAATGTGTTGTTTTTCAAATCAATAATTATGAACGAAAATATTAAAATAACACTGTACAATGATCAGAATCAGAAAAATAAACTTTGAATCTTCCACACATTTTTAATGGATTTCATGGATGTGAAAATAGCCCATTCTGCATTACACTGATTGAATTTCACTTCTTCAATCATCTTATGACTATGATCTATGATAACTATGACTATGATCTATGAATACCGTTAAAAATGTGAGGAGGATTCAAAGTTTATTTTCATGATTCTGATAAAAAATGTACATTTTTAATATTTTCATTCATATTATTGATTTAAAAAACTGCACATTCCGAAACGGTTCCAATTGGCTTCTCATGACATAGAAATCGCGACTGGCCGGCTGTTGCCAACGTTGTCCGACGTGACGTCAACGCCGCCGAATTCACGAATAAACATATCGTTTTGGCGGAAAATCGTATTGAAAACGACCCATTTTAAATCGTTATAGAAAATTTATTCGTCGACTTAAAGCAATATACTTTCATTATCTTAATTATATTCATGTTTTTCAGCTTTAAAAAAAGCAGTGAAAATACTTTCCTGTTTGTATACCTATTTGTATATAAACTGAGTTTTTATAACTGGATCTGTAAAAACCCAGTATAAATAAATAAAAAAAGGTTTTTCTTTTTAGGTTTTTCGTACCATTTAAAACTCTGCGTTGAAGGCGTAATACTTGTGAGTATCTCCACGTCTAAAAAATAAATGTTAATTGTTAGTACAAAATACACTGTGTCCGAAAACTCGAAGTACGAGCAGGAAACTGGTCAATCTTCATCATATTTGGAGTTTGATTTTTAGGTATAACTTTTTTTAATTGAGCTTTCCTTTACTATGAGTTTCCGGACACCGCGTATATACAAACGTATACTTTGTATTTAATTAGTCATCATCAATATACTTTATTTTTAAAAAAAGGGGATTAAACAAAAAATAACGTTGGAGGAATGGCTCCCGGCTGTCAAAAAGGGAGAAGACTTTTTGAAACCACAGAATTACTATTTGAACTATTTGAATTACCCTCCCGTGTGGACAAAACTAAGTCAACATGAAATGTCATTTGGTATTCAGTATTCCTGCAGCACGCGATAACTAATAATGTAATACTGTAAGTCTTTGAAACAGAAAAACTAATAACCCATTAACAGATTTTTAATGTCAAGAAAAAAGCAAAATAAAATTGCTTGTTCACCATTTCTTCACCTTTTTGGCCAAGGTTCTTACTGAAATTTAAAAAAAATGAGACTTGAATGTCAAATCTTTGCTCAAACTTTTGCTCATTTCTTTAAACAACATTTTTTTCAGAATTAACTGTGTTGTATTTCCACCGAATTGTATGACAAAGTTCCAATATCAAGTTTTTAATGCTTCGATTTATTTTAAAAGATTCTAACTTCACTTTCAACCTATCGCAGTTGCCATTTTGTTTGTATCTTAGAGTAGTGGGGAGGCTAAGAAGGTAGTGGGGAGGGAAAGGAGATGGGGAACAGGAAAGTGAGGAAGAACTTGGTTATTCAGATCTGGTCACTAAGCTGAGCTTAAGCCATTTTTAAGAAACGTCAATTGTGAATGGTTGTCTAACACAGTATCTTCCACTCTTGAAGGTGTCACAAATAATCTAGATATTGTATTAAATGAATTAATTGTGAAATAATAAAAATTAGTCAAATAAAATTTATTTGCCCACGCCGGGATTCGATCCCGATCCCGCGACCTTCGGATTGCGAGTTAAGGGACTTACCCCTCGACCACCGATAAGTAATGTCCTATTTAAATATTTGCCTTTAAAATACTTTACACAAATTAAACATCAGAAATCAGTAAATAGATAATGAGAAATCGTCTTTGCAACCTCAAACCTCAGAACATGGTAAAGTGAAGTTAGAACCCTGTCCAATCAAAGTGACGATTGGTTAAAATCAAAAAACGGAAAATAGATAATGAGAAATCGTCTTTGCAAACTTTGACACGTGATATCTCAAAACGTGGTAGAGTGAAGTTAGAACCCTGTCCAACCAAAGTGACGATTAGTCAAAATCAAAAATCGGTAAATAGATAATGAGAAATCGTCTTCGCAAACTTTGACACCTCTTCCCTCAGAATATGGTACAGTGAAGTTAGAACCCTGTCCAACCAAAGTGATGATTGGTCAAAATAAGAAATCGGTAAATAGATAATGAAAAATCGTCTTAGCAAACTTTGACACAAGAACAAGGTAAAGTCAAGTTAGAACCCTGTCCAACCAAAGTGAAGATTGGTCAAAATCAGAAATCGGTTAATAGATAATCAGAAATCGTCTTTGCAAACTTTGACACAAGAACAAGGTAAAGTCAAGTTAGAACCCTGTCCAACCAAAGTGAAGATTGGTCAAAATCAGAAATCGGTTAATAGATAATCAGAAATCGTCTTTGCAAACTTTGACACGTGATTTCTCTAAACATGGTAAAGTTAAGTTAGAACCTTGTCTAACCAAAATGACGACTGGTCAATACCTTTTGTGTATTGATCCAAGACTCACCCGATCATCTTAATGTATCTTCCGTTGCAGTCCATGGCATTGAGGAGTTCAATGTCTTCTGGAGAAATGGAGAAGTCGAACACATCGATGTTTTGCTGAAGTCTCTCCTTCTTCACCGATTTGGGAATGACAGAGAACCCTCGATCAATTTGATACCTGCAAAATAAATATGTTTTAATATTTAAGGCAGTGCCAAGCGTACGTCGCGTCGGTCACTTAGGTAATTGAATAAACAGCTGTAGTGCCACACAATTCGCGACGCACTGCGGACGAGGACCAACAAGGACCATCGGTCCAGCTCGTCAGCGTTTCGTCTTCGGTTGACCGACGGTACGTTTGGCACTTTTTCGAGCCTAAAATGGACTATTCATGTTAGATTAACAACCCTTATATAATAATACAGAATACAGAGAGACATTAGATATGCTGTTCACAATGTAGATCTGAATGGAAACAAATAACTTTTGGTTCTAGCCCATTTAGCAGGCGTGTACGCCATAAAAAGCCCCTCCACACAGCATCCCCAAAGATGACATCTAGAGTTAATGTAAAAAAATATTGCAATCCCATTTAAAATTCATAATGATGGTGTATCACAGGTGTTCTGCACATTTTTAAATTTAAGTAAACCATGGTCAGATTTTTGGATCACGAAACACGAACACATAATATTTCATATCTATGCTTAATAATTATATTGAAATGAATAAAATCCAATAAAAATAATATATTACCACTTTTCGAAAACCAAAAAAGTTTGGAGATGCGGGGATCGAACCCCGGGCATTTCACATGCAAAGCGAACGCTCTACCACTGAGCTACATCCCCAGATATGAGCCAAGTAGAATAATATGAACATAATTAAGATGTGCGATGGGTATTTACCTAAATGAAAAGAATTTACTTCGACATTACTTCCAAACATCTGGCATTTATTTGATTTTCGGCAGGTGGTGTCCATCATAAAAAATTGAAAAAATCTTTGTCACTATCTCTTCTGTATATTTACAGGTACTTCTTTGATCTGTTAATTGAGTTGTACATATAGAGATACCTTCTATGCGTAATCCATTTTTTGAGTTGTACATATAGAGATAACTTCTATACTCCAAAAGGAGTCAAATCATTCTTCCCAGGAGATCTAGCATGGACGATCGGTAATACCCTATATCAATACGATATCTATTTATTTATTTATTATTTATTAACGGACTTACGTCCTATTTACATTTACAACAAGGTAATACGAAATTTGGGAAAATGTACATTGTAAGAATAAAGGAAAGTATATGAAAGTAAAGACAAACAGAGAAAGACAACATAGACAAAAGAAGTTTCAAGCCAAGTAAAGACTTTGCAAAAATTAGAGTAATATAAAATATCTCCAAATGATTGGTGAGCGAAAAAAATCATTAAGCTTATGCCAAAAAATCAAGGTCTTGACGTGAGTTGACCATTCTACGCATTCTGGACGGTGGTGAATTATAGCCATCATTAGTCGAGTGCTGATTGAGGAAGAGCAGTTCTTTATTTCTGAGTCTACGAGAAGGTATATTGAATGGGATGAGTTGTAGTAATGTAGGCGAGTCAATAATACAGTTAATAATTTTGAAAAAACAAATGAGATCAGTTTTTTTCCGACGGTCTTCTGAAGGAGAAAGGTTTAGGGTTTGTTCAATTTCATTATAAGAGTAATTGCCTCGTTCTTATCCTAGCCTCCTAGCAATCCCTTTTAGGAACCGATGTTGAACGGACTCAATGTGACGAATATGGATAGCACAAAAAGGAGACAAGACAAGACAGCGGCGAACCAAGGAGCAATAAAGAGTTCTTAGGGTATTTATGTTTTTATGTTTGAACATGTACACATTCACGCAATTCCAGAGTCCTAAATTTCGATTACTTCATCGTATGAATATAAACGTATTAACTTAGATAACCTAAAAAAGGATATCCTTCAGAATCCCTTTCACTTCAACGTAAATGAGGATTCGATGTCAAATTTTAACAACTTTGTAAACTACCTCAAAAATAAAAGAAACTCCAATAGTACACAAAAAAAACAAAAAATAAATGTCACCCGGATTGGATAAACAAAGACCTTTTAAAACTAATTAATAAAATAAATAAATTACACCTTAAACTGAAAAAACAACCGGCAAGCTTACCATTAAAAACTGAATTCCTAAATATACATAATAATATTACTAAAAAAAAACCCTTAAAACAAAAACACTACACCACCCTCTTTAAAAATTGTGAAAACGATTCAAAGAAAACCTGGAATCTAATTTATACCATACTAACAAACAAGTCAAAAACTCTCAACAAATCTTGTAACAAGATAATAATCAATAATGAAATAATCTCAAATAAAGATGATATATGTAAACACTTTAACGACTACTTTTGCAACATTGGGTTCTCATTAGCTGATAACATAAAAAATAAGCCCGCACACAATACAGCTAACGAAACAACGTTAGAGCATAATAGTAATCAATCACTATATCTTCAACCTACCACGGAGCTTGAAATAAACAGAATTATTAAATTGCTTAAACCAAATGCAAGTGCTGGCTATGACACAATAAAATGTAAGACAATACTCAATCTGTCCGAACTATTGGCTCCCCCTATTTCAAAACTAATTAACCAATGCATTACAGAGGGGACTTTTCCAGATTGCTTTAAAATTGCGAAGGTAATACCAATATACAAATCTGGATCAAAAACGGATACGTCAAATTATTGGCCAATTTCAATTTTACCAATTCTATCAAAAATTTTTGAACATGTAATCTATGAAAGATTAAACAAATTTTTATTAAACAAATCATTGCTATATAATAAACAATACGGTTTCAGAAAAAAATCAAATACTCTTTCTGCAACTAATGATCTAATAAACAAACTAAGAACCAGCATAGACAATGGAAATTACGCTATAGAAATCCTCGTAGATCTCCAAAAAGCATTCGATACCGTGAGTCATGAGATACTATTAAAAAAAATTGAAAAAATAGGTGTAACCGGCCCTGCTCTCCAACTCATTAAATCGTATTTAAATAACAGAAAGCAATATGTCAGCCTAGATAACAAAAACAGTCAACACAATGATATAAATTATGGTGTTCCCCAAGGATCCATATTAGGGCCTCTCTTGTTGCAAATATACATTAACGATATCTGTCAGGGGAAATTTTTTTATACGCGGATGATACTGCTATATTTTACTTTGGTAAAAACTTAGAAAACTTACTTGAAAAAGCCCAACTGAATCTTAATAAATTAAATAACTGGCTAATTAAAAATATATTAACTATTAACACAAAAAATCAAATTACATGATCTTAAGTTCACAAAAAAGAAAAACGCCGTCTCATAAACCTTTGCAAATAGAAGGTAAAAACCTACAAATTTCAGATAGTGAAAAATACCTGGGGCTTCATATCGATAAACACTTATCTTTTAAACACCACATACAAAAAGTAAAAGAAAAAATTATCCCACTAATTGGTGTATTTAGCAGAATAGCCCATCTTCTACAAATACAAGTAAAGAGGGGATTATACTTTAGTTTAATTCAATCCCATCTAAATTATCTCATAGAAATACGGGGAAACACAAACATCACATATCTAAACGAAATTCAAATAATACAAAATAAAGTTATAAAATTTTTTTTAACTTTAGACCAGATACCCCCACCAAAAGAGTATACCAAGAAACTAACTTACTTAAAATTAGAAAACTATACGAATACAACATATGCCTATTAATTCACAAAATCCAAAATGGCTTCATACACACAAATACTTCATTTATGAAAACATCACAAGTACATGACCACTACATAAGACAACATAATAAATTATATACAAATTCAGCAAAGACAGAGTGTGGTAAAAGAAACATAGGCCATGAGGGTGTACACATTTATAATCTCCTTCCTGATAGCCTGACAACCGTAAATAGAATAAATATATTTAAGAAAAAACTGTTTGCCCTCAAGGTCAATGAGCAAAACCAAAATGCTCTTACTTAAGAAAAATATGTTACTTAGGTAGTAAACCATAATTATTAATATATATATATATATTATTTTTGTTCCTATCAATGTACACTTAAGTTAACAAAGAGAAATTTGTATTTCTTTTAACTTAATAAATAAATAAATAAAATAGGTTATAAAAACGTTATTGTGGGTTATAAAAACCTACCTGATGAGAATTTGTGCCACAGACTTCTTGTACTTTTCAGCCAGGGGCTTGAGACGAGGGTCTTCGAGGAGTACTAGATCCTCTGACTTGAACATCGGACGATCGGGAGACCCCAGGGGGCTGTAGGCAGTCAGGAGTATACCCTGCTCTTCCATCCAGGCTCCCAGTTTCACCTGGGACAGGTAGGGGTGGCATTCCACCTGGAAGACAACTTTGATTAGATTATTTAAACGTAAATAATGGAACATAACAACTAATAACGACTTAGGACCAAAATTGTTAAAATTTTACCGGGCCGTAATTAAAATACAAAATAAACAAACTGGCTTTCAAAAGCAAATAAAAAACTGGATCAATTCAACAGGAACAGATTTCATAAAACGCAAACTAGAAAACAAATAATAAAATTTACAAGGACCACACACAATACAACTAACAGAAGCAATAAACGGAATTTGTACATTTTTAAATTAATAATGCCACAAAGTTAATTTTCAAGATTGTAGAAAGAATTTGTACAATTCATTAAATTTCAACGTTAAAATTCAAGTTCTGTGAGAGTTCTATTCGAGATCTGTTATTCTTTAAATTCCTTGGAACTACTCATCCATAATAGAATAATAACAGAACTTGAAATTTAAAATTGACAAATTATGAATTGTTCAAATTCTGTGAAACAACTGGCCCAAAATCCACTCTGTGATTATTTTCATGTTAGTGGTTCAAATCACCATAGTTTTGGTTGTTGGTTATATGGTTAGTTTTATATTAGGTTTATACGAAAATTGGGAGGTATTAAGAGGAATAGACAAGCCATTTTTTTTTTAAATATTCTTAGTGCGTCTTATATCACCACGAATATAGGTAATAGGCATAAAAATCGCCTTACAAATGGAGTCCAGACAAAGTCGAATTTAGCGACAAAATAGTTTTTATTTATTTTGTGAATACTTTCATCAGAAAAAAAGTTAATCAAGGGAAACTGTCACAGATTATTTTAGCATTAATTTTTAAAAAGTTTATTCTTATACCTTGATACATTTCTAATGAAAAAATATTTTGTAGCAGGTTAGGCTTATATTTTTTATAAAGTAACCAACAATTTTATTTTAATTTTACTCAAGCGAAATGATAGGAAAAGCTGTAGTTCATCTAAAGTATATATGTAGGTACCTATTTGTAATGTTAACTGATTTGTAGTAAAAATTTATCAAAAATTGTAATTTCTATTTTTGTCTGAAGTGATATTGAAGGGTACTGAGATACAACATGGGCATGTGCCTAGCATGGTGGACGAAAATCCCCAATTTATGTAATAAAAAATTCAATGAATAAAGAAAACGTTAATTTTTTTTTTAAATTGCAGAGTTTTTTTTTCTACGATTTTTCATAGATATATTTTAAGAAGAAAAATACCTGATTTACGACTGGTGTGATAGATGCCACTTCCAGAACCCTCTCTATTTGTTCCTTGTTGAAGTTTGATACTCCAATACTCTTGACCAATCCCTTCTTTACTAGTCTCTCCATGGCCTTCCAGACTGCGACATAGTCATGGTCTGAGTACTGGATAATGCCATTTTCGTCCCGGGGTATCAAAACATCTCCGTCCTATTAGAATAAATAATTGTGTTAATGTCATCGGAGATATTGAGAGAAAGAAACCCATAGATTCGAGATTGGGACACCTGAAGGGGCGCTGTTGAAGCAATCTATCTTGGAAAACCTAATGTAAATGGAGATGAAACAAGGCTGACTGTAGAGTAATGGGCACCAGACCTCCAAATTACGAAGTAAGTGCTGTCGCTAAGTAAACCTTAATGTTTAAGTCCGTTATCCTATTGGTTCCGTGAGCAAGACCCTGCGCAAAAATGTCACACAATGCGCAGGGTCTGGCATTTTAGCAGGGTTTAGGTATGTCGATTCCTTACCTTTACCAATCCAACTGGATACAGAAAATGGGATATTTTATTAAAAAATTTAAGCAATTTTTCTCATATATTTCCGTCGAGAGCTAAAAAGGTCCATGTTTTAATCACAAAAATCTATGGACATCAAAATGTTCGCAGTTTAATATGATTTAATAATAGATTATCATTTATTTGGAGCGACAGCGCAATTTAAAACATTTTTCTCCGATTGCTCGAGATTTTTTTGGTGATCATTTTGAATATTATCCGCCCACATTAAAACAATCATATCTCCGAATTTTAATATGCAGACATACAAACTGATTATGGTTCTATACAGCCAATGAATTCGAGGTATTTTAAATAGTGCCATATTATTGCAAAAAATGCTCCAGTGGTTAACATAAGGAAAGTACTTACTTTATAACCGAAGGGGAAGTGGATGAGGTAAAGATCGAGGTAGTCTAGTCCAAACTCACTGAGGGATTTGCGGCACATCGTCTCTACCACAGCTGGATCGTGGAAACTGTTCCATAGCTTGGAAGTCACAAACATGTCTTTTCTGTGAACAAAAGGATTTTTTAACGAACTTGGTTAGGTTTCTAATGCTATGAACTGAATGGTTAAAAGAGTGGTAGTCAAGTATTGGCATCATGGCTGAGCTATACAAAACTCAACCCCTTTAACGACAAAAATAAATAAATAGCTACTTCACTAGCAGAAACAAAGTTTGCCGTTTTAAACTAATTGATTTTGTTCAAAAATATAGGTCTTCCAAGCACCATTACCATTGGTAAGTTAGTGGTGCAGGTTGGAATATAAAACAGTACAATGCTCAAGTGACAGACATAACCATCGGGAACGTCGAACTGCTCTCCATGATAGCATCATGTTAAAAGCATCCACGAATCAATTTGAAGAAATGTGCAGCAAGGCGCACTTAAGTTTGGAAAATATTGGAAAGTAGAGACTTCTGAAAATTAAGGAGGGGTCAAATAATTTGAAGTCAATTAATGAACAAGTAACTCATTGTTGGTTACAGGTTCGAAAGCGATCAACATTATATATTTTTATTTATTTGTAGAGAAACATTACTCAGCCAATTTAGAATGCTATTTTTAGGCCTGCTCTATATGTAAAGAATCTTTCAATGACTTGAATCGATGTTAAATGTGAATGAAGCTTAAAAGTCAAATGTTTTTGACATCTGGTTTTGAAATTTGACAAGTTCAGTCTGTGGAAATTTCAAAAATCATCAAGAATGTGTTCAAGTTATTGAAGCGTATTACGAAAATGGGCAACAAAAATGCATTTTGCGCACTTCGCGTTTTTTTTATGAGCATAACATACTAATTTCACCTTAGTGGCTTCGTTAATAAGTAGAATTGCTTTTGGGCTCATGTAAATCCAAGGACGGTTATTGGAAAGCCTATGCATCCACAAATGGTCACCGTTTGATGTGTATTTTTTGTTGGCGAAATCATTGGATCATTTTTCTTCGAAAATGAAATGTCACTGGGAATGGTGAACATCACCGTGCCATGATAACAAACTTTTTATAGGTCTAAATTGGATGCTATGGATGTCGAAGATTTGTGGTTTCAACATGACGACGCAACATAATACGCAGCAAATGCAACAAGGGTTTTATTGAATTAGAAGCTGCCAGCATCACATCTCGAAACGGTGAAGTCAATTGATGCCGTTAGGCGTCTTCCTTTGGGATTATCTAAAGAGTAAGGTCTATGCCAACAAGCCAACAACAATTCAACAGCTGAAGAATAAGATAATAAGGCATATTGGCCAGACGAGAAGTAATTATGCAGAGATTTTGAAGTGTGCCGCCAAAGCCTAGGCAAACATTCGGGAGGTCTTATCTTTCACATACAGGGTGTACCCGAATGATTTTAACCAGCGATTTTTGAGCATGTCATTTGGTGTTCAATGATTTTTTTTCAATTAAAAACATTCAAAAAAAAAATTCCATCACACGTCAAAACTGAATGGTCCAATACAACATATAGGCGGGTCGCAAGATAAGCACTCCGTCTCGGTCTAACAGCACGGTAACACACGAAACAGCGCGCGTATCGCTCGATCCCATCGCGACGCATAGGGACGCGATTCTCGTGGACGTGTGATAGAATATATTTTATATTTTTAATATAAAAAAAAATATCATTCGACATTCTGTTACACCCTGAATAGTTGCCATGTGCCAAATAACATGATTAAACCAAGAAATCACTTTGTTTTAACAAAAAACTTTACTTATTTGCTGTTAACACCCTTTATTTATTAAATCCAATGTTGGTTGATGGAGTTTGGTTGATTATAAATTCGGCAATGTGATGTCACAGTTGACTCGGTTTGCGATGTACCTACCCAATGATAGATGCAGAAATTGTACCAAGAAACGGACATCCACTCCAATGCAACCTTGGCCAACGTTGGTGCACGTGTATGGTGCGATCGCAGATTGATAAGGAAAGTAAGATAATTTATAAATACTTTTAAATAATAATTGTTTGCAAGCTTCAGATAAGAATTCTCGTGATTGGTTAAAAAATTATGTCGATAATTTTATAAATGCCTTGTCAGCGTCTAACGGATTGAACTGACGATATGGTGAGTGAATCATATAAGTACAGAAATGTTAAATTGCGAGAATGTTCTAATTTTTCGATATTCCTCAGAAATTCTAACTGACTCATATATACTTAAACTGTACTAGAATAACTCCCATCAATGTAACATCATTGAAGAAAAGGAGAATATTAAATATATCAAAACGAAAATATAAAAAGGCACAGAAAAATCACAATAATTTAGACTTTTAGAAAAGGTCAATAGGTGTCCCATATAAATAAAATCGGATATATTTATCCGAGGCATTACACAGGTTACAAACCAATTCTTTATAACTTTGCGATCAGTTAAAAAGGTAGCAGCCCAGAATAAGCGAAAAATTAGTCGAAGATAGGTAATAGTTTTAATTCTGAATTTGAAATATGATATCGACAAAAATACTTAAAATATGAGGTTCCAATGGTCGAGTCGGTAAAGGTGTTTGTCCCGTTAAGACAAGATATCCTGGGTTCGAATCCCAGTAGCGACCGTTACCTTTTATTTTTCTGTGTGTTGTTCTTTTTCTTATTTTCGTTGAGATTTATTAGTGTCATCTTCGTTTTCAATAATTCTTATATATCTTAGTCATGGTGATACGTTTTAACTTTTACCAAATGATATTTTTCCAACTTTTTGGTAATGTGATCACCTCCAACTGTGATTGCACCTGATTACGAACACGCGTCACTGTTGATACAATCGTTTTATGAATCTCACTGATATCATTTCGTTAATTATTATCTACCAGTTGTTTTGTCAACGGTAGATCTCGTGTCCGAAAAAATATTTTTTGATATTTTTCCCATTTAATAAATCAAATCCAAAATTTCTTCCGAAATCATAAGATTTGTAAGTAGGAACTTAAACTACCTACTTAATTATAAACCATTAATATAATATGTTCCATTCTGAACATAAGGTCAATTATACTTTTGAACAGGTTCTTACAATGTAGGGTACTAACCTTGTAACAACTCCTTCCTTTATCTTGTCAGCTATCGCCGCCCCAACCTCCTTCTCGTTCTCATAGAAGTAGGCGCCATCAATGTGGCGGTATCCAACATCGATGGCGTCCTTCACAGCCTGCAGGACCTCACCAGGCGTACTCTGCAAATTAATAACAGAAAATGTGTTAAAAGACCAAAAGTTACAGTAAAAAAAATATGATTCAATGTTAATGGTATAATAGAAATCAATCCTTAGATGAAAAAGCATCATAGTACGAAAATATCTGCAAAGTTCAATTTCATGTAATAACCATTGTCCATTCCAGAAGTTATTGATTCGTCTGTTCTTCGGAATGAATAATAAAATGAAAAATTACGCAGACAGCGCAGTGCTTTTGGATCTTTCTGTTTGTTTATTATTAATTTTATATTTGATTAGTCGATTATCAAAAGATTTAAACAATTATTGGGTAATTTTTGAACGAACGCTTAAAATACATTACGTACTGCAGAATTGAAAATAAGGAAAGTTGTATAACTTGAAACATTTCTTTGGTCAAAAAACTTGACATCATCTGTCTTCAGGTTCGAGCATCGAAGAACACTGGAGAAAGACACTGGCTCCCACAATAAGAGCTCAGTAAAAGATTGAGAATTAAAAGATCTATGAATCCTTATTATTATCTAATAATATTACTTCTTTTATTTTATTTTTATCTTTCTAAATTCAATCTTACTATATTATTGTCACTTTCCTATTTTTCTTTGCCTTCGATTTTTATTTTTAATCTATTTTATTATTTTTTAGCCTTGACTCTGTTTCATCTTAACTCTTATTTATTTATAATTATCTATGATTTTATTACATGCTGTACCTATACTCTGTATGGGATGTGTGGGATTGCACTCTCCTCCCCACATCCTGGAATAAAGACCTTTATTATTATTATTATTATTATTATTATTATTATTGAGCAATTTTAGAAATAACTGCCCTTCAAAAATTGAATTTTGTGTCAATATGATTATTTGTATTATGATTGAACGTCATTCAAGTAAAAGTAATAATAATTACTGTTCGGTTAAACTCAATTTCACTTATGTAAAAAATCACACTTCGACCTCGACCATGAACACCAACCAAGGTTAACCAGCTTCCATTATAAAATAACCAGGATAAAAAAAAAGTTAAAATTATGATAATATTTATGAATAAAATACATGTCTGCTTATATATACAAAGTAAATTATAAACTCATAAATACAAACACAGAACTCATTAAAACATCGCAAGTAAACACACACTTTACACGGCAAGACGAATATTTAAACATTTAATTATTATGGTAAACAATCCATTGGTTACGAATTGGGGGGGGGGGGGCAATTTATATTATTGTATGATATATTTCACTGATGGGAATAACCTTAAAAAAATTATAAAAGAAAGTTTTTCTTATAATATTTATATTATTGCCTTTCAGACAACATTAAAAATGAAAAATATTAAAAGTCAATAATATTGTGATGTAATGTATTTACGTTTAATGTAATTTAAAATGAATTTATTTTCGTTATTTCTGGTAAAATAAGTGATATTAAATATCTACTTAAATAATAGTTATTTCTAATTAAATAAGTGATAATGTAACTATATTTTTTCTGAAATAAATAGGTACTACTGGGTATTAAGATTCCGCAACGAATTAAAAGTTTAAAAAAATGGACCGTTTTGCAGATTTTGTTGAGGTTTAATAAATCCAAAGTGATTTTTATTGCTGCGTGTGCATAGTACTAAAACGTGTATTTAGACAAAATATCGTTCTACCCACTTAATAATGTTTTTATGCCCACACTTCAGCATTCATTGCTAAGTCATCTTTTTAAATATGTAAACAGGTAATGTTGAAGAGCAATATCGAGACGTGCCAGTACCAAGAATAGGTACCTAAATATGTACTTAATAAACAAGGTAAAAATGCTGTACATCCCAAATGTACGCAATTCTTTGGAGTACGCCTCTCTAGTTTGGAGTCCTAAGAATATATCACACACAGAAATAAACTGGGGTAGTTCGAAGTCGTTTTCTACATAATTTGATTCAAGTCGCGGTTTTCGGGATTTCGTCATTGGAAAGCCGTAGAAATTGTGCAGACTTACTATTTAAAAAAAGCCACCTCTGTGATAGATTTCCCAGATATTCTAAAACTAATATTACGAGTGTCCATCAGACAAACCAGACAAAATCACATTAAACTTCCCCCAAAGCAACACTAACTCAAAACAAAACGAATTCATGAACCTCACTTCACAAATTTTGAACACTGCATACAGTGAATTTGATTTATTCAACTCAGTGCTGAGTCTCAGCACCTCCTAAATTCAAACCCAAAATCAACAAATAACATTCCTTCCTACCAGGCTAAGTCTATTAAACAAATTACCACCCATAGAAGAAAGACAAGTAAAAACAAAAATAGCGGTGTTGGGCCAAAATAATAAATAGATTAGAAACGTGCAAAATGATAATGATGAAATAAATTTTAACGAAACAAAAACAATTGAAGGCCAATATTAATAATTGAAAGATATGAGTACTTAATGCTTTGATAAAGAACATATTGCTGATAATATTGAATTGAATAGCAATGAAAAAATTAAAAGATTAAAACCTAATTGATACCTGCGAAAAGCACTTAGAAATAATTACATATCACAACATAGAAATAAACTAAATTCACTTGATAAAAAACAACACTGTTTTTGGTACACTTTCTGGTTACTGGACAATCCTTACTTTCCAAGTGCCAAGTCCCACGCAGGGCATGGTGAGACCATTGTTGAAGGTCAGGTCTGTTTCTGAAGGAGTTGTCATGGTGAGAGGTCACTGTGTTATGAGGGAGCCGTGTTATACTGTACTCTTATAGGCCTCAAATGACGAATATCATTGGTTTTCAACTTTTGGCCGATGAGGGGTATGGCATTTTTAAATTTTTTTTAAGTTTTCAATTTTCTTTAGTCAAATTTAAACAATACAATAAGTGGGGAAACTTTATAGATAAAATAATAAACGTTAATAATTTCCACCAATAGCAATTTGATTTTCATTGTAAATAGCTAACTATAAATGTGTTTTTGGTAACTTTGATATAACATTTTATGGATTTTAAGAAAGGAAGATTTGAAGAAAAACAGATGCACGGCCTGCTATTTTACATGATTTTTTTTAAAATTTGAGAATGTAAGAAGGTTAGTGCGATCCCGCATATCCCGTATAATGCACGCAAAAAGTAAGAATGTTAAGTGAAAACACAGTCGTCGAGAAACTTGAATAATATTTACTTTACCAAACTGTTGCTGTCACTGTCGCTGATACACCCTCCCCCTCCACCCCCTTCCACCGAATTCTGAGCGAAAGGGACAACTGCACCTGTCTGATACTGAACAGACTGATAATACCTAAATGAAATCGAAAAAATTGAGGTTGTGTAGTCCCATTTTTCTCCTCCAAAACGGAACCGATATCTATATTATGTAAAAAAAATATTTGCATTAGTGTCAAATTAAAGAGACGAAATTGGATAATACGTTTGTATGGACAAAACACCGCCTGGTTTCCTCTTAATGCAAAAACAAAACCCAAAAATATATACATGGTGTTAAAGGACGCACTTGACTTACATTAATCAGTGATTCCTGGCATTATTTGGATTTAAAGATGTAAACAAAATTTTGGTCTCCAGTGATATTTTAAAGTTTTTTTCTTCTTTAAAACCTAAGAAATAAAATTATCCCCGTGTCTTCACTGGTCGATCAGACTAGTAACCAAATAAACCCTCATAACTATCCAACACCTGCTGATTATTTAATGTTTTAAGTTGAAAAAAAAACATCAATAATGTCACCGGAGACAAAAATTTCATTACTTCAATTAATATGCAACATATCCTAGATAGCCCATGCAAAACAATGGTGGAGCACGTTCACAATACTAGGCTTACACAAAATGAAGGTATGATAGTACCTAGATTGTACCATTTATATTTAATATGCTACCATATGATTTGAAAAAATGTTGCTCGACACCTAAATTTGCACTATTGTTAAAAGCATGGCTATTGGAATCAGATTTTCTGTATTAACTGACTCCTCGTGCATTTTTAATTTTTTTAGACGTAGTCTTAATATTTTTTATACTTATTTATGTTTCTATTATGTACTCGTATTTTATTAAATTGCAATATTTTTTTCTTCTATTGTAAGACATTTTATACTGTACTATGTTTTTGTCCACACTATTTTCCTGCCGACAAGCTACTTGCAGTAGCTTTGCAGGTGTGATGTAAACAAGAAAAAAACCTATTTTCTGTAATTAAAAAAAAAAAAAAATAGAAATCTTTGCCAGTAAGTAATACGTCCTTTAACACCTTGCTTAGACCAAAAAAGATATGGTCTGTAGCATTTGAGATTGACAGGACCAATAACATCGTCCAGTGTGGTACGATGCTGGAATCTGTACTCTGGCGGGATTCCACGATAAGGACATTTTTTGTAGTTGTTTATCCTCTTCCTTGTGCCACATCGCAGTTTTCATCTCCCGACAAAATATCCTCCGACAAAATATCCCTCGACATAATATTCCAACGACAAAATTTAACTCCACTACGCTCAATTCTTTATTATAACTATTTTTTAACAATAAATCATTTATTGTCTTTACAGGATGAGTGTAATATTTTTGTCTCATTTTACTATTTTTAAACAATAATTTATTGTCTTTACAATATGTCTGTATTATTTTTGTCCCATTTTTTGTTAGGTTAGGTTAGGTTTTAGTTGATATTTTGTTGGGAGATGTTTTGTCCGTAGGATATTTTGTCGGGGATATTTTGTCGGGGGATGTTTGCACGGAACCTCTGCTCCCAACTCGCACCTCCGTTACTCCGTCACCAACAAACAGATTAGCGACAATCTTGTGAGTCGCTTCAGAAAAGGTCACATGGGGAATCTAGGAGACAATGCATCCAGGAGTGAAGTATGAATACAGCTGAGGTGCAAGACGATGGGTTGAGAGAGAACAGCTGGAGAGCAAATCGGCCTCTTCCGATTCGGCGCCAAGAGTTAAAAACACATCTCACACGATGAACCCGGACACCCCAGCTAAGTCACCAAACGTATAGAATCGCTTGGGGTGACCAATGGCAGAGGTGATTTATTTTTAGGTATTATACCGTGTTGCTACCTCCTGGCCACCTCCTTCTCTAGCCAACGTTTCGGAAAGTACTACAGCTTCCATCATTGTGTACATTTTTTTAATATATAAATCAACATTCTTAAACAAATAATTTCTAATATTATTGACATTTTAAGATCATAATGCCATAATAAATTCAGGATAATACTTTTGGCCGTGAAAATCTCAAAGTATATTCATTGGTTATGGTTATCCTATAAATGGTTCCCGGGGCGGCGGTACCCCATCCTTGCCTCCCAAATTGAAAATGTAAAAGAAAAAGTAAGTAATTTTTTTTTCGAATTTAATACTTACATTTTTATTCGTTGAGTTCATTTAATGTAATAAAAAAGGATTTATAAGGAAATGCAAATATTTATGGTTTTAGGAATGACTAATTTGTTGTCACTTTTTTAAGGAAGAACATTGACCTCTACCTATTTTTTTCGGTACCTATTTTTGAACATTGTCAAGATAGAATGTCCGCGAACCCAAAATATAAACTCAATGCCATATTATCAAGTCATAATGATTAGATTAAAAAAAAGTTCAATTTCATATTCATCGCCGGCCGACAAAAGGCGGTAAAAAATCTTTTTATTCGTGAGAGTTGATTAGACGATGATTTGGCAGTATTCATTCTCGGGAATACATTTTCTAGAATCATTACATAATATTCTAAACACAGTCAATTGTTCTATGGGTGATGCAATGAAAATAGGTGATGGCGATGGTAAGGCTCTCGATTAGGGGTCGAGTGCTCAAATCCCGCTGCGTATTTCCTTTTCTGAAGCAACACTTCTCGAAACCCGCACGGGTTTGTAACGCTACTTCTCCCTTTAGACCCGTGTTCAATAAATCGCACCTGAGGGATAACAGTGGCACAAGTCAAAAAAATACATTTTTGAGTTAAGTATGCAGAAATGTTCCTGGATATCTCTATTCTTTCTCGATTTAATAAACGGCACAATTTTTAAAAATGTTATTGTGGCCTAATGATAATATAATATTAAAATATATCGTTTTAATATTATAATGTTTTACTCAAATTCAAGCAAAAATAGTGGCACAATGATCATTGTACCACTATTACAATATCAAACCTAATAAATATTAAACAAATGACTTTCAATTTTAGTAAAATAATGTTTTTTTATTGTTTAGGTAATAAACTGATTTAATACGCTAAAACGAAATATTCAAACTGCTCTCCTGAAAAAAGAGGTTTTTTGAGTTGTGCCATTGTTATACAACCAGGTGCGACATAGTTCGGTCAAGTTAGCTTAAAAAATAGAGGTAAGCTTAGAATAATTCGCATTAACCTGCAAATTGGTAAGAATGTTGGGAACACCTTTATAAATGAATGTGAAAAAAAATTTCATGGTAAAGTAATAAATAAGTAATGGTTAGATAATATTATTATTTTTTTATTTTCAGCCAAGCGGTAAGTTTTATCATAAAAATAGATTAGACATAAATTGTTGATTATACAATTAGCTTTAAAAACAATTATATATTATAATTTATTTTTATTTTTAACTTTATGAGTAAAACCTCAAATTGTAATATTTAATTAAATGAAGACAATATTGGCGAAACTCAATCGAAAATCTGAGTAAAATTAAGGTAATGTTGGTAGCTCTTAGTCGAAGTATGATACAGTTAAAAAGTGACTGAATTGGATGTAAACACAGCTCAATTGGTAGAGCTGTTGCCATGAAAGCAAAAGGACCTGGGTACGAGTATCAGAGGTGCCAATATCTATTTCTGAGTTTTCTGTCTCCGGATTTTCTATTGAGTTACGCCAAATTTTTTTTCCATTTTATTATATATAATAACTTTTGGATGAATATATTTCCGATCGCTGTTAACTAATAGATAGAGTGATTCATGAGGAAGGTTTAAGTACATAATTTGTCAAGGTTTTGTGTAAATTGGTTGAAATATATAATTTAATGATAATGTTTGTATGTGGCATGTGTATGTAGGTGTGCATTTGATTTGTATGCAAATTAACAGAGGGCGGTGTGAGTTATATGGTTATAAAGGTTGGGTAACCATCCAGTAGATGACGTATGTTTCGTTAGCCACAGCGACGCGTGGCCGGGTCGGATAGTTAATAATAAATATCCTGTCAATCCTTTTTTGCCACACTGTATATTAAATTATAAATTTTGTAAAATGCTCGGTCATGTTTGAGTAGCAGTTTTCCGATTGCATAGTTACATCATAATCTGTAGAATCAATAAACCTGAATATTCGATGTTATGTAAAGAAGTATGACGAGCATTCAACTCTCTATTCTTCAAATGAACAATATTTTAAGATCTTATTATTCTTGAGATAGACACTTATGTGACACCTTACAAGAGCTCCCCTGTCTCATTTTAAAGACAGGAAAACTATGTTGCCACCTGGTTGGTTTGGAAGGTGCTTTTTTGTTTGTTTATTTGTTATAAAAATACATTAACAGTGTAAGGAAGCTTTGACTCTCCAACTTGGAAGGTCTCCTGTTATAGGACAGGCAAATTGACAGGTTTCGTACATATTAGGTAAGTAGGGACTTGATGATTCATATAGTATTAAGTAAAGTTAAGATTCACAATTCATAAATTTAAATTCCATTTACATAATTATAATATATAAGATGATACATTCGAGAACTAGATTCTAGAATCAGTTAAGCGTCGAATATACAAGAAAAAGTGTATTCGAAGTCAGTATACAAGAAAAACAGTAAAAAAAAAGAAAAGAAAAATTTCGGAAACAAAAGAAATATATGTATAAAATGTAGAATCACCTCCCGAAGATAATGCACTTTACCCCCGGACACCCTGTACAAGGCGCTCGTAATACATAATTATCAGATAGCATTTTTTTAATAATATTTCTGACTCTGGTCTAAATCTAGTAACCATTTTGTAATTTTTGGATACAATAAAAACAGTAGATACACAAATAAGAGAAAAGTAGGTAAAGTAAAAAAAGTAAAAAAAAAAAAAAATATTTTTTAACAACAAATGAAATATATACGGCGCTCGTAATACATAATTATCAGATTACACTTTTTAATAATATTTCGGACTCCGTCCTGCCTAAATAAGTAACCATTTTCTTATTTTTGGACCGAAGGATGACACTTCATACAGTTTTCGTTGGAAGGGATTTATTAATGCGGGTCTTGAAGAGAGGTAGCAGGCAAAAAACAGATGTCGGTGGCTAATTCCACCTACTATCCGACTTACACAAAAGACGACCCGTTCTCATGAAGCCAACATCAAATGTGAACGGGTGTTCCACTCGAGTTTCGCCTGCCCACCAGCTGCGTGGCGGGCCGGATCGGGAGGGGCTGGTTTGGGGAGACCTTCCGACCCCTCCAGCTGGCCTCTCTCGACCCATCACCGCAGAGGGTGGAATGAATTCAAACGTTCGTCAATCCTTGACACACTGCCCCCTGGATTCCTATCCACCTTTCATACCTTTTCCTTCCCAAAACGTCCTCTCCTTCCTTTCCTTAAAAAGACTCTCCACACATCATCCCCGAATATGATGTAAGCCATTAGGAAAATTATTTTCTTATGTAAATATTAAATAAAAATCAATAATATAATCCGAATTCAATAATATAATTTTTTACACAACAAACGCATAATATTATATTTACGAAGAGATAAAACAATTTAAATAATTATTTAATAACATTCTTCCCAAACAAGTGAAAAAAACAACAGAAATATTATAATATGGTATTATTAAAGAAAAAAAAATGGAGTGCAGTTTACACGCGGCAGAAGAGAAACATTACCAAAACAATCTCAACCAATAATTGAAAAGTAAGGTCATAATCAAAGCGACCAATGAGCGCAGACCTAACGTTATTTCGGTTTCATATTTCAACCAATAGGAGCCTTTAAAAGTAACATAATAATCAAAGAGGCCAATTAGCGCAGTTGATGCGTCGCAGGTGCAGTAACCGTCATTTCCGTTTCTTCCAAATATATACCGAACAGCGAGCAAAAAAAATTGAAACAATGTAAGCAGTCAAATTATTGGCTCGAAAACATTGAGCGCGTGCACGAAGCGGCAATACCGCGCAAACTAAGTGGGGATGCTACGTAACACATCGATTGCCGATTGCGTCAAATTTGACAATTGAATCGTTTATTAGTGAGAAAAATTGATCAGACAAAAATACTGAACCGCCCATACTTCGGTATTTTTATCATACCGAACACCGAACACGGTGCTAAAATACCGAACGGTTCGGTCTACTGAACACCTGGCACCCCTGGTTACCATATACCTATACTTAAGATAGGTATATCTAATAATATTTGAATAATAATATAAAGAACTTAAATAGAACCTTTATAAAATTAACATTGAAATTTGATATTTTTTTTAATTCCGTGAAACAACAATGTGTGTTTCACTATTTCATCTAATAAATTGTAATAAATCAATAATAAAATTGACATAAATTAAATTATGTGTGTGATTAGAAGATTTCTAGCAATTTTTCCTGCTAAATACATAGCAAGCAACAATAGAACAATATTTATCAAGATGTACCATATTATAAACTGGTTTGAAGTACTGGTCAAGTCATCTAGCGACAATTACGCAAAGTTTTCAACATTCTACAAATCATTTTTATCAAACAGTGTACTTTGATAGGTAATCTAAAATGAATTTTCGTAAAAACTCACTAGATGGCTACAATACCAAAAAGGTACAATCTGCTTACTACTTTTATTATTAGAGGGGCATGGATTTTTTTTTCTAAAATATGAATGATCCACTTAATCCACGATGGTAGTCGACTCACAGGAGGAAAAGGTAATAAAAAAATTAGCATTTGGCAATGGTAAAATATTTATTCACATGGGCGTAGCGAGGTACGGGCAGGGGGGGGGGCAGCTGCCCCCCCCCTAGAAGTTTCGGGGATGCTCACAAACCGTAAAGTAATATTACATCAGTAGCCTATTGTTTGTGAGAATCAATTTAATTTTTATTTTTACCTTTTTAGTTTATAATTTTTTTGTGCATCGTGGAAATTTGGGATAAATATTAGAAAAGTTTTTTTTTCCCGCATAACTTACGTATCTAACTAAAGATTGTACGTTTATTTGTATTTTACTTTACCTTTTTTATGTATTATTTTTACGTGCATTTGTAAAACTTCAACCATGTACGGTTCCAAATGTTTTCAAGCAGTTTAGGTATTTATAATTTATGACTTAATCCGTAGAGGCCCTTGAACCCTTTCCTTAGAAATATGTATTCTCGAAGTAAAAAATGTGTCTTTAATTGTTTTATTATTGCATCTTTTCTTATATTTTAAAATACGGTTAGGGCCCTGAGGGCCTCAGACACAGAATTGGGACTTATACTCAAGTTAGTCAGCTAAAATTTTTGTTAGTTCCTCATTAACAAAATGCCACATGAGCTAAAGGGCCATCCATAAATTACGTAACATGAATTTCATGATTTTTGACCCCCCCCCCCCTGTCCCTATCGTCACATTTGTGAGACCCACTTCTCCCCCCCCCCCCCCCCTAGTGCGACATCACATATTTTGCAATTTTACATCTAAAAATAGTAAAAAGAGTAGTTCAATTTTTATTTTTTATGTTAACGTCACAGAGCTGGTGACCCCCCTACCCCTTGTCACACTCACCCTGCCCCCCTTCCCCGTCTGCCCACCCTTAACAAAATCCTAGCTACGCCCTTGTTTATTCATATTTATATTGCGTATGTACGGGCGCAAACACCTCATCCTAAAATATATTTGGTAGCAAAACTTGCAAAGAGTCTTTTTTCTTAAAATAATTCAAATAGCACCATCTACGAAATAGCAGAATACGTTTTTTTTTAGGTATCACCTTAAAACGAATTATTTCGGCAAGGGTAAAAAACATTTTGACCAGGCGTATGTCATCTTCGGGGATCCTGTGTGGAGGGTCTTTTTAGGGAAAGGAAGGAGAGGAAGTTATGGGAAGGAAAAAGGTATAAAGGGTGAGTAGGAATCTGGAAGTCAAGTGCCCATGAATGACGGACGTATGTATCTATTCCTCCCAGTGCGATGCAAGGCGATGGGTAGAGAGAGTCCGGCTGGAAATGTCTAGGTTAGGTCTCCCTTTACTAGTCTCTCCCAATCCAGCCTGCCACGCAGTAGGCGACCTCACAAAACGAAGCATACGACTTAGAGTTACCTACGGCATGGGTGTTGGTTATCCAATACATAGTTTCCGGGGCGGCGGTACCCACACCCGCCTTCTGAAATGAATTGTTGGTGGAAATCACAAAATGAAACAGTACGAGAGGTATCGGTAGAAAATGTTATCTTTCAAGTGAATTGGTATGTCACTTGAATGATTATTAATAAATACCGTTATGATAATATTTATTACGAATTTTCATTATCTTATGAACCGTTTCCGTTTTAGAGTAATAATATACGTAAACAATTTTAAAACGTTAAATTTTATTTTCCCAGCTATGTGACAGTTATGAATAATCTGAATCTGTAAATAATTAAAAAAAACAATAACCACCCAATTTGGTTGACGATTGCAAAAATAATTGCCTCTTTCGGTAGAAATTTTCAGCATAAATATGGTTCGAAAATGTTGCAAATTTATGGACGTATTTTCAGAATATGTGTGCCGATGGTGATACTATCATGATATGTTATTATGAAACAATAATAGAGATATTTTTCACAGAAAATATAGTCATAAAAAATAGCTTTTTTCATGAGGACTTTACTTTAGGAAAAATTACTATTAAGTACCTACCTATAATGTCTGAGGTTTGTAATTAAACACAAAAAGCCGATTCATATATGAGACGTTTATTGACACTGTTAACAAGTTCAAGGTTATCTATCAAGTGAAGTGACAGACCTGCCAACTATCAGAATGTGACAGCTGATGTATTACTATTACCAACATAACATCCTTTCCTCCTTCCATTTTTTTTAATTTTTTTTTTATATAAAACCAAATAACAATGATAAGGAAACTTAAGAGTAATCACTATGACTAAATCGTACAGGAGGTTTCACAACTCTGCCAGACCTAGTTATAACATCATTATTTCCACTAGTGCTGGGTAAAGGTTCAATAACAATTTTATTTTCCTGACTTCTAACGTCTTGCCATTTATCGGGATTCTCATAACTTGATTTTGACTTAAGACCACTTTTTTTTATTTGGTTAACATGAACCTTTTTCACCTCTCCTCCGATTAATTGAATTAAATACACCCATGAACTTAATTTTAATTTAATAGTTCCCTGAAACCATTTCATAGGACCTTTCACATGTCTTAAATAGACCAAAACATTATCATTTTCCTTAAACTCTTTCAATGTATTTTTTCTCGATTGTTTGACATTTTGTGATTGTTTACTTTTATTGACATGATTTTCTTCAGACAAAATATGTAGTGGTGTACGTGGCTCATATGAAAATATTTTAGCCATTGGAGATACACCCGTAACAGAAGTAGGAGTGGAACGATAACTATACAGACAATCTATTAGACGTTGAGCTGGCGACAAAAATTTTGAATTTTTCGAAAACATAAATTTAATTAATATTTTTTTGAAAGTTTGAACAGACCGTTCTGCTAATCCATTTGATTCAGGATTATACGGTGGACTAAATAATAATTTAATTGATTTTTCTTTACAAAAAATAGAAAATTCTTTGCACGAAAATGGAGGACCATTATCACAAACAATAGTTTTCGGAAAAGCGAATCTGGAAAAAAATTCACTTAATTTAGATAACAAATCCGAATATTTAGTATTTTTCATGTAAAAACATTCTATCCACTTTGAATATGAGTCGCAAACTAATAAGTATTTAGAACCTTTTAAATCAAAAAAATCCAAATGGACTCTTTCCAATGGACTTTCAGCAATAGGCCAACTATGGCGCACATTTTTGTTAGCATTTTGTACAGACTGACATATTTCACATCTAGAAATAACATCTTCAATATCTTGATTCATACCTAACCACCATACATATGAACGGGCAAGAATTTTTGATCTGACTATACCAGGATGACCATAATGTATTAAATTTAGGACTTTGGACTTAAGAGATTCTGGTATTACAATTCTGTCACCAAATAAAAGACATTTTCCTTTGACTGACAGTAAATTTTTAAACTTAAAATATTTTTTAATTTCTGGACTTGACAAGTTTTCAATCCAACCGATTGAAACATACTTAATGACTTTACATAATGTTTCATCTTTTTCAGAATGACTTTCAACTTCTGAGAATGGAATTAAAGGTGTATACATGTATACAAAATTACATTCCTCAGTATTGAATTGTTGTTTACTTGGTAAACGTGACATTACATCCGCTTGAGGAATTTTCAATCCTTTTTTATATTCCAATTTATAATTGTACGCAGACAATATTATAGACCATCTTATAAGACGTGATGCTGCTAAAACGGGGACTTTTTTGTTTTCAGCAAATAAAGACAACAATGGAGCATGATCAGTATATATCGTAAAATGACGACCAATTAAATACTTGTGAAATTTCTTTATTCCAAAAATAATTGCAAGGGCTTCCTTGTGCAATTGACTATAATTTCTTTAAGCTGAATTTAATGTTGCAGACTCAAAAGCTATAGGAAATTCTTGATTCTTTACGACATGACTTAAGACACAACCGACACCGTATGCACTGGAATCGACTGTTAGACACAATGGTTTTGACGGATCAAATAAAACTAACATAGTTTTATCTGACAAAAGAGACTTGCTATTTACAAATGCCTTTTCGCATTCATCAGACCAACACCATTTTACATTTTTTCTTAATAAATTATGAAGTGGTTCTAGCACTGTAGGACACATAGGAATAAAATTCCTGTAAAAATTCAACATTGACAAATATGACTTTAGTTGAGTAACATTTTCTGGACACCCAGTAGACTTAATTTTCTCAACTTTCGACAAAGACGGACTTTTGCCTTGACCTGACAAAGTGAAACCTAAAAATTCAAAAGAATTCACAAAAAATTCACTTTTTGACATATTAATTTTTATATTAAACTCATTTAATTTTGACAAAACTTTATCCAAAGTATCATAACACTCCTTTTCGTCTTTACCACCTACACAAATATCATCAATGTATGCAGCACAGTTCTTTATGCCACCCAAAACTGTATCAATTACCATTTGAAATACGGCAGGAGCCGATGATAATCCGTAAGGTAAACGATTATAGACATATAAACCATAACATGTATTAATTGTAAGTAATTCTTTACTAGAATCTGACACAGACAACTGTAAATATGCGTTTGTTAAATCTAATTTACAGAATACTTGACAACCTGAAAATTTATTAAAAATATCCTCTGGACGTGGAATAGGATATTGATCAATTCTCAATTGTGGATTGACTGTAGATTTCAAATCTGCACATAAACGTAATTTTCCATTTTGTTTAGGTACACAAACTATTGGGGAAGACCAATTACTATATTTTACTTTTGAAATAATGCCTTCGCTTTCAAGACGACTTAGCTCTTGGCAAACTTCAGAACGAAGTGCGTAAGGAACTTCATATGCTTTGTGGAAAACAGGAGTAGCATTATTTTTTAAACTTAAATTCACAGAAAATTCTTTAATTGGTAAATCGTTATTAGTAATCGAAAAAGAATTTAAATATTTTTGTGACAATTTTTTGATAATATTTGATTTATTTTTCTCGCTGACAGACACTGAATTTACAGTATTATTATTCATATTTGACACTAAAGAACTTATGAAAGTATTTTCCCAAGATGGATTAAACACTTTTAACCAATTTCTACCCAGAATAGCATCAGATGATAGATTTTTTATAACCAATACTGGTAAATCTATTATAACATTAGAATCAACAACATTTACTTTTGCCATAAAAAATCCAAAACACAATAAATTTTGACTATTTGCTGTAAACAAATTACCGTAGAATTGCTTTAACTGACAAGTTTTGAATAATTTTATGTACATTTTATGACTTATTAATGTCGATGAACTTCCTGTGTCAATCATGAAAGAAATTTGGATACCATTTACAATTAAATTAATTTCCGCTGTATCAGACACTGACATATTTAATACATTTATATTATTGACACATTTTACGTGATTGATGATTGATTTTGCACTTGGACAAAATTTCGACGTATGACCGTAAATATTACATTTGTAACATTTCCACTTTTTTGACGGACATAACTCCGGTTGGTAAGCTATAAAACACCTCTCGCATCTTCTGGACCCTTGACGTGATGGAGATGAGGGCTGACTTGATGACCTTGAACTCCTTTGACCCAGATGAATTCGCCTACTCGGACTATGCTGACGTGAAGGGCGATCCTTTGAGACATGACATGTTTTTTTACGTGACATTTTTGACTTGACTTCACAAATTTCCGATGTATAATTTTCTTTGTGTAAAATTTGCTCTGAGCTGTGACTTACTGTCTCAATGTTCTTGACTATTAATTTTGCTTTTTCAAAAGTTAACGTTTCGTCTTCAGATAGTAATCTTCTAGTCATTGCATCGTTTTTTAAACCACACACCAATTTGTCTCTCAGAGCTTCGTCTAGAAAAGCACCAAAATTGCATGATATTGACAGACTTTTTATATCCGTAATATAATCATCGATTCCTTCGTTAGAATGTTGTTTCCGGTTATAAAATTTATATCTTTGGGCAATTGTACACTTTTTTTCTTCATATTTACTCTTTAGTGTTGTTACCATATCGTTGAAGGTTAAATCTTCTAGATTTTTCGGATGCACTGTCTCTTTTAAAATTTTAAATTTTTCTGCACCGATCAACATACATAAGTAACCAATTTTTTCTTTCTCTGTGATATTAATAATCTTCAGATAAATTTGAATGCGTTCCAAAAACATATTGAAACTTTCGCAATCCGGTTCGAAATGAGGCACTGGCAAATTACTATTCGACATGTTGAAAAAAATGTTTTTTTCCGCGGCGAAATCACTGTTAATTACTGACAATATTATTAACACACGTTTTAATATGTTTTACTGATTTTCTCGTCGCCAATTATAATGTCTGAGGTTTGTAATTAAACACAAAAAGCCGATTCATATATGAGACGTTTATTGACACTGTTAACAAGTTCAAGGTTATCTATCAAGTGAAGTGACAGACCTGCCAACTATCAGAATGTGACAGCTGATGTATTACTATTACCAACATAACACTACCAAAGTAGTTTTTCAGCAGAAAAGAGTTCTTTTATGTTATCTGGTATTTATTTAATACTTTGCATGTACAAGTGGTTTTGCCAGAGTTCGAAATTTCCCAAGATTTTGGGCTGATTTCCCCTTTCGCTAAAAAAGTATTTAGGGGGAATTTCCCTTGGCCCCCCTGGTGCCCAAACACCGAACTAAACTAACTGCCATCTAGCGAACTTTCGTGACAGCTCTTAGCACTGCCCTCTACGTGACAAGCTCGGAAGCTTTTAGATATACCACAAACACTAAAGCACACATATAATGAGAGACCACGATATAGAAAATAGATATAGAAGTATAATATTTCAGGTGACTATACAAAGGCATAAAATACATAGACAGATAGATATAACACAGGGAACAAACTCATAGACATATACAGTAATTTAAACAAGATTATAAAATAAAATACCTTTACAGGAAATTGAGTTTTCTGGAAGTATTTTAATCTGAAACATTCCTGGGAAGACGTGGTATAATATTATCTCTTTTTAAAAAATATTTAAAATAACAAGAAACCATTATTTTCTGCGAAAGATTCATTACTCCAATATACCTACCTTTTTAAATTATTTTATTTTACCGTACATATATTTTAAAAATTTTAAAAATGTTCTTGTGTATGACGATCCACAAAAATGGTTTTAGAAAATATAATCAGAACAACAGAAAAAAGATTTAGTATGTAAAAATGTATTTAGTTTTCCTATGTAATTAAAACGATATGTTATCAATTAATTTACCGGGAAGTGCACCAGATTTAATCTAAGCATTTTCGTAAACAATTCTAACGATTTCGCTAATATTTTTGCTGACAATTCGATTGGTAAATTATAAGATGCACTTCGTACAGTCTGTATGTACTTAGATTAAGAGGAAACCTGGAGACATTTTTTCATTCAAACGTATTCCCCAAGTTTCTCTCTGGATTTTGATACTATATTGCAAATGTTTTTTAAGTGAAAACTTCTTTAGCACCTTGTGATTTGAAACTCGATGAAATGAAAAATAGCGACACTAAAAAGAGACAAACATATAGGATTTAGCCTGCGAGAGAATGCTATATACTAATCACTCTCCTCTTTGAGCGATTCTTCATAGCCTCCCCACTCTTTTCTACTTAAGTTTTCTGAAGGATTCACTTCTACCGTAATTCCTCTGATTTAAATATATATATCTATCGATCACTAGCGTATCGGTTCGTTTTTATTTTTTGATAAGTTACTACTTACAGGAGTCAGGACCAATTTACCATTTTATAATTTACTTCTTGTGGGAGTTAGTTTACACTTTGGAAGGCGGATGTGGATACCACCGCCCCGGCAACCATGGATTACCAACACCCCTGCCGGCTGTACCGCAACAGAATTCTGTCTAACCCCTGCTTCATTGTATTCTATCATTCTGACTCATGACATAGCCCGACACAAGTATTTGATTCACTTGATTGTGCAATATCTTCTTCTGGCGTCCCCGACTTCTTCTACCATTCTTTCCCCATTAAAAAATCCATAATTTCGAATTTTAAAATGAAGACACACAGACAGCTTACAGTGTTAGAGAGCCAACTATATTTAAATGTTTATCCCATATTTCTAGGATTCATAACTTTTTTTTTCAATTTATAAACGCGTGAATTCTGCACATTATTTACTTTAAAATTGCCGTACGTGGTACCTATTTTCGAGCAACATTAAATATTATGACTTACGTATCTTGTCTATGGCCTAATGATATCTAATCACAGACACAAATTTAAATTAGAAGATGCATTTTTTTATATCTCAATGATTTAAAAAAATTATTTAGATTAAATTATTTCGGTTCGAGGAATGTTTTTTTAATGAATAATTAAGAGAGATGAGACATCTCTTGTTAAACTGTGAAACTTCAAAGTTAGCTTTTTTCTTAGTCAAATATCCTAAAACACTGGAACTTAGCTAAATAGTAAATTAAAAAAAAATGTTTTATAATATCTTTTCAATTTGCGCCACTCGGGTGTTTGCAAATTTTCAATTTGGGCGGCGGGCGCACTCGGGTTTTTGAAAATTTTCAATTGGGCAGCGGGCGCGCTCGGATGTTTGAAAATTGACCAAAATGTGACCTATTGTGTGATAATTTAACGATGCGGTGGAACAAACCTTTTTGCGTTTTAATTATATCGTAAAGCGTTCAAAGTCTCATTAAATTATTGTAATTTAATCTAATCTCTGTCTGGGAAATGCAAAATATATTTTAAAATGATAATTAATGCACTTCGATTTGTAGTAGATAAACAATTAATGAAGTTATTAACATATTTAATCACTAAGACGTGTGTTAATATAGTTGTTATTGAAGATGTTATTGATAAATTATAGATAAAAACATGGACTTTACATGTGGAAGTATTTTGTAAATACCCACTATTGCAACAACGGGTCTTCAGCATGTTTTTCCAAGAGACACTGTAGTTATTTTTTTTACATTACCTCCTCATAGGAGGCCCAGAGGAAAATAATTCCCCTCAGGGCCTATGTCATTTTGGGGATGCCTTGTGTAGGATATTTTTAGGGAAAGGAAGGAGAGGAAGTAGTGAGAAGGGAAAAAGTATGAAAAGTGGGTAGAAATCTGGGGGAAGTTATAAAAACCATTTGTAAGCAATAGAATTGGATTAAAACGGAGTCCAAATAAGAACAAAAGAAATACCATTTTGGGGTTTTCGTTATTTGTTTTTATGGTGTTATGCCGTGTTGCGCTACCACCTTCTTTAGCCGACGTTTCGGACAGCGTTGACAGATCCGACGATCCCACATCTGTCGATTTTGCCGGATCTGCCCTGATGATGGACATTGCAACGCTGTCCAAAACGTCGGCTAAATAAGGAGGTAGCGCAGCACGGCATAATACCCTAACAAGCAACGAAAATGCTTTTGGCCGTGAAAATCTAAAAACGTATCGAGCATTTTGGGTGGTTTGTGATTGGTGATTCAAAAGCTTTTTATGTTTATTTTTAGATTAGCTTCACACAGGGGACCCTGCGATGAAAATATTTTCCCTCAGGGGCTGTGTCATCTTTAGGAATGCTGTGGGTAGGACCTTTTAAAGCGAATAAAGAGAAAGTTCTGGGAAAGAAAATGTGTAAGGGGTTGATAGGAATCTAGGGTCCAGTGTGCCCAGGTCATCCGCCGTCAAGACCTAGACCAACCTCACCAAACATAGGGTCTTTCATTAAGAGCTTCCTATCTTTAAATTTAAATAAAACAGAGTGTGTGTGAGATATCATCGATAAAAAAATTTCGTTTGAAAGGCCCATCGATGCCATTATGCATGAATTATAATATCGGTCAAATGTCCGCCGCGACTCTCTGGGTGGCGCGCATCCGAAATGTCCAATTTTCCATGACTCTGGCGCATTAAGAGCGCGCAGGAGCGCCGAGAAATTTTAACGATAGGTATTTGTAAAAATTATTTCTATTTCGTTCATCTCAGCGGGGACAGCAAAAGCGCTATCGGTGTATTGGTGAACCCCAATGCGTGTGTGTGCGTGGCTGCAGGTGTTGGAAGCACGAATCGCCGCGCCGCGCCCGCCAGCGACTTCGCGTTCTTATTATATCATTTACTGTTATTCATTTATTCCAAAAATTAAGTAGGTGCCTAGGTACATATTCGTAATAAAATAGCGAGGTCTACATTATTTAATATTGTATTGTACTTAACTTTATTATTATTATTACTTACTACAAATACATGTGACTGCCTGCTCCGAGCTCATCTTCTGCACACGCACAAGTCAATGAGACTTGTGGGTGCGTGTATACAGGTTGCTGCCTGCTGCAACAGATAAGTCAATACGCGTCGCGACTTGAGCGTGCGTATTCCTATATAATAGATATCTTCTGCGCTCATAGTTCATTCATCTTGTTACTATTAGTAAAGTAAGATGCACGCTGTTTTGGTTTAGTAATATCGGGAGATTCATACCATCTTTTTTTATAAAACGGCAGCATAGGCGCAGTAGGTACATCACGTACTTTGTGATTGTATAGTGTTTTTATTTTTCGCTGGCTGCATCACTCTACTGTTTTTGACTAGCCTTTTTACTGGAAACTATTCTACGTCAAATACAGACCTTCGAATTTTGACCCTGAAACCCCCTTGAATATTGAAATCTGTTTGGTCATTTCTCACGATTTACACATATAGGACATATGGTGAGTAGATACCTACTAAACTATTCATAAATTATTCATATACTATTATTATAAACATAAACTATTCATTCATAAAAACTCAATATTACAACACAATTTCCTTTTTTAATTAAACATATAGATAAATATCGCTAAAAATGTTGTTGTTTTTTGGCTCTCCCTGAATAACGTAAATTCATCAGTTTTGACTGTATGCATAAAGTGCATTAGTGCAAGTCGGTACATTTGTTAACATATCTAGTAACCTATAATAAATATTATTCTACGTCTTAGGCTGCGTATACACACGCCAGCCGAACAACGGATTATGGGAAAGGAACGAAGCAAAAGCAAACTGCCCGAAACGCTGCGCCGCTTGCGGTTGCTTCGTACCTTTACCATAATTCGTGGTTCGGCTCGCGTCTCTGTCCGCAAAGAGTGGCGTGCACTGATTTTTCAGTGGGCTAGAATCCTAAGATTGAAAATACGACATTAATGATGTTGTCGAAGCTGAAAATTATTTTTTTTCCGAAATTTCAATTTTCAAATTCTGTGCACGCCACTATTCGCAAATATATACGTAGCATAAGATATGTGTATTTAGAAATTGAGTTACATAAAATCGACTACTATATTACCTACCTTCAACTCAAAAAATTTTTTCTTACAGATAAATAATGGGTAAAAGAAATGGAAACAAAGCGCGTTTGTTTTTATCTGCTAGACGAAAAAAACCGATTATTAGTATCAAACGACAGATTCATGTTGCACCACGTTCGACATCTAGGTAAGTCGAAATATCGCTTTCCTGTCACTCTTACTACTGAACCTTCCTAAGGTTACCTTTACGTACGTAAAGTTTTTTTTCCCGTAAGTTGCTCACATAAGAGAGTTATGGCAAAATTACCAATGGGTATCGTTTACATTGATAATTTTGCCATAACTCTCTTACGTGAGCGACTTACGAGAAAAACCTAAAGATTTATGCTATGAGAGCCGTGTATTATGTAGCATGTATAACGGGAAAATGGGATGGACAAATTTAAATAAATAAATCATTCGCATTTACAGGGATATGGATGTCATCGATACTACTTTTGGAAACTTAACTACATCTTCACTAATGCATGAAACTTCCATGGATGAATCATTTGCTCCAAATATAGACGAAAACGCAAGTTCATCATCATCAACAATGCTTGATGATTTGGTGATAGAACCAGACCATATTGATGAAACCGATAATTTCGAAGGTCGCAGAATTGTGGATATAAAATATTTGTTTTCGGAGATATCAAATATAAAGCACGAACACACCAACTGCACATTTTCCGATTTAAAATTTATGAAGGAACGACGAAATGGTCTTCTAAGCCAGTATGTTTTCGAGTGCAAAATGTGCAAGAAAATAGAATACATTCACTCCGAAGACCCGAAACGGAAAATGTCTATAAATACTGCTGTCGTCGGAGTCGAAGGAGTGATGTGTACAGGAAATGGGTATTCACAATGGAATGAAATTTGTGGGGTTTTAAATATGCCAAATATGGATTGTAAGACTTACACGAACATAGAACAATGTTTAGCGCCAACAATTGAAGAATGTGCCTTAGAAGAAATGATCGCAGCTGGTGAAGAAGAAAAAAGGCTAGCCATTTTAAACGGTGACGTAGACGAGGGTGGCTATCCTTTGGTAACGGTGGTTGCAGATGGCTCCTGGGCAAAGAGGTCGTACAAAAGTGGATTTAGCTCCTCATCTGGCGCAGGGTGCATAGTTGGACTACGAACTAAAAAGGTTTTATTTCTGGGAGTGCGAAACTCATACTGCTGCATATGTGCTAGAGCTACTAAACTACACATAGTTGCTTCTGAGCACAGGTGCTTCATAAACTGGCGTGACAGTGCTAATGCCATGGAAGCCCACATTATAGCAGAAGGGTTCTCGAGAAGCATGGAAATGCATGGATTGAAATTTAACAAACTAGTTGGTGATGGCGACTCCAGCATCATGAAAAAAATAATGCAACAAATGCCATATGGTCCTAACCTTATAGTACAAAAAATAGAGTGCAAAAATCACTTACTCCGCAATTTTTGCAACAAAATGAAAGCACTTGGAAAAAAAACCAACAACGCTAAAGGCTTTGTACCAGTTCATATAAGGAAAAAGGTTGAAGCAAACGTTTTACGCATGAGAAGAGCTGTAGTTGGAGCAATAAATTACAGGAAAGAGCAAGAAAACACAGTACAAAGTGATAAAATAAAAAATTTGAAAATGGACATAAAAAATACCGCAAATCATGTGTTTGGTGATCATAAAAATTGTGCATCGTACTATTGCAAGCCGGAGAAGTATACTGATGATCCAAATTTAGTAAGCGATCTTCGAGATTGTGGAATATGGACTGATATCCAACAATTCTTATTGTCTCTAATAGCAAATGCAGAAAGTCTTATTATTGACGTGACAAATAACACTGTGGAGCAATTCAACAACGTTATCGCCAAATTTATAGGTGGAAAAAGGGTAAATTTTACTACAAGAGGATCTTACCAAGCAAGATGTTTTGGAGCAGTAACTTCGTGGAATAGTGAATTGGCAACCCATTCAAGAATACAAAAGAAAATCCAAGGCCACAGTCCCGGCAAATACACGAAGCACTTTATAGAGAGAAAACGATGTTCGAAGGAGAATAAACAAATGTGTCGAAAAAAAAAACTAAAGTATAATGAAAATACGACAGAAAAAAGAAAAAAAGTTACAGGGCCCGATGAAAATTATGGTCAATTGGAATTAGAACCAGATATGCCACCTGAAATATTTGAAACGAAAAAAGAGGAATTTCTCAAAGAATTATCTTCAACCAATAAGGAAGAGCTCGAACGGAATACGGTAGGCCAAAGCAATAACAATCTGTGGGCAATTGAAAGACGTAAGCGGATAACGGCGTCTAACTTTGGAAAAATATATAAGCTTCGGCAAAAAACTTCAGTTACGGGAGTACTAAACTCTTTACTGTACTCACAATTCAAAGGAACTATGGCCACAAATTATGGAAAAGAAAATGAAAGCCAACAATAGAGCAATTTTAAAAAAAAACAAGTTTTCAGGTATCCGCTTGTGGGCTATTTATCGATAAAACCAAAAACTTTTTAGCGGCAAGTCCGGATGGCCTTATCGGTGAGGATTCTATAATTGAAATTAAATGCCCTTATAGTATAGCAAATATGTCACCAGAAGAGGGAATTGCACAAAAGATAATTGATTACTGTAAATTGGAAGACCATTCTTTAACATTAAAACGGAATCATAATTACTTCTACCAAGTACAAGGCCAGTTACATATTACTCGTCGTAATTATTGTTATTTTGTTGTGTGGAGTCCAAAAGGTTTGCTGTATGAAAAAATTGAGAGGGACGATGAAATCTGGCAAAAAATCGTTCCACTGTTAGAAAATTTCTACCACCAGTGCCTTTTACCAGAAATAATTGACGGTCGCATACCAAGAAATTTACCGGCGAGGGAAAGGTCTGGACCATAAATTGTTTTAATTTCATTGTGTAGATGTTAAACAGTAATTTTTTTTACAATAAAGCGTTTAAAAACAAAAAATATTAGATCATTGAAGAAGATTGAAAATGTCAAGTGATGTAGGAGGTATTCCCAAAAGTGCATTTTTCTGTAATAATATAACGTATTAAAAAAGTTAAATAAAAACTAAACTAGTTATGTGTATGTACCTAATATGTAGCACAATAAACAATATGGTGCCTCTTATACATAGATTTCAATATTCATTTGTATAATATGATATTATAATAACATAATCGATTCAACAACATGTGGTAGATGCATGTACCACTGAACATACGCTGTACCAGCATTCCATCAAACGATCAGTGGTGTATGTACTTACCATCACACATTTTCTTGTAAAATATAATTTTTTTGAAAAAAAAATCTAGAACAATATATTTAGTCAAATATAAAAGTTTTTTTTTGGTTCGGTAGTTGTATCTTAAAAAAAGTGTCCTATAAAGGGATAATATTATGTTGAGTACAACCTTCAAAAGTTATCAACAAATATTTTAATTAATTTTTGTGTTCCATATCAAACTCGGCAATATGGAACGGAATCATCTCGGGGTCTGTCTGTAACAGGTGTTTTTTTTTCAATTTTTTTCCATTAATTTATTTGACGTAAACAAATTAAATTTGTCACAATAATTTTAGTAAATAAGCTCGGTAAGTATTGGCACACTCAAAATAAGTCACCAAACAGAAAAATAATTTTAAAAAAACATCGATAACTCGGGACATGACAACACTAGTGGACTAGTGTATCGATATAATTATTGAGAATGTCACATCACTTCGTTGACTGTATACGTATTCAACAAAACCCTCTCCGCCCCCCCTCACCCCCGAATACTGAGAGAAAGGGACACATGCACCTCAGCCTGATAATACCCAAATAAAATTGTCAAAATCGAGGTTTTGTAGTCCTCATTTTTCTACTCCAAAACTGAACCAATTTCCAAGATTTTTTTTACCAAATGTATTGGAAGAAAACATTCTATGTCTGTACCTTTTGCTTTTTTTAAAAATACATCGTCTAATTTGTATACTGAACGTTTGTTGATGGCGTTAAAAAAAGGCAATTTTAACAATTTTTGAAGGGTTATAACTCCTATAAAAAGTAACTTATCAAAAAAATCAAAACGTACCGACACGCTTGCGGTCAATATTCATATTATGTAAAAAAAATATTTTCTCTAGTGTCAAAATTCAGAGAGGGAAATGAGGAATACGTTTGTATGGAAAAAACACCACCCGGTTTCCTCTTAACCAGGCTGTATTTGACCGATGGCATGGGTTATGTTGATTTTGAGGGCCGCTGTGGTTTTCAGCTTTTTTGTTTAGACCTGCGACTTAAGAAAATCCCACGAGACCAGGTCTAATGGTCAAATCACACGATCTCAGTGGCCAGTTCACATCACTTCCACGTGAAATGACCTTGCTCTCAAATCACTCGTGCAGGATGTCCATTGTGACATGGTGCGTGTTGTGTGTATTCTAAGTTAGGCAAAGATAAGTTAATCAGCAATAATTATTATTGGTAATCCGGTTTAATTTTGGTAATCTTCCGTATTAAAATAAGTCGTCAAACCACTGAATTAGTAATCTCTCATACTTGCATTAATTACGCACGCCAGCAGTGCTCATTAAGCATTTAATGACATCAATCGCACGATTAACCCATCTTATCTGTTATTTAGCGAAATGACATGCCGTCACCTTGGTATTGGATCATTGTCTTGGAATGTTGGAATAGAATTGTCGAAGTGAGATGGTTCCATTGCAAAACTACGCCTCGCCGGTACCTAAGTATTATAATTTAATTAATAATAGCCTTTATCCAGACAGTAAATTACATTACATTATTTATAATAAACTTTTCACTTTTATAACACGTATCATGCATCGACTCCCTGTCTGTTTGTCACTAGTTGACAAAGGCCTCTTCCAACCGTCGCCATTTCTCTCTATCATTAGATAATCTTGTCCATGTACCACCTGCTATGGCTTTGATGTCGTTAACCCACGTCAACTTATTATTAACTAGGTTAATTAAATACGAATGCATTAGTTGAATGAAACTAGGCTGCCAACAAACTCTCCTAAAATATCTCTTATTTGTATATCAACTCCACACAGTTATCATCTTTGGAAATGTTCTTATGGAGAGTATTTTAGAGAAAATAATAATAACTATAATAAACTGGTTAAGTCCCGGGCAATGCGCGGGCTTTACACAGAGTTTTCGAAATCAAATATAAACAGTGACCTTCCTCTTGTTTTGAAGGTCACATATGCAAAATTTCATCAACCTCGGCATAAAACTGTAGATTTGCATACAAATCAAATCCACACGGCCCGCTTGCCAGCCCGATCGTGCAGTAGTAGTTTAATGAAACCAGGATGCTGACCAACTCTAAAGTCTATTTAATTTCTCTTCACACAGTTGATCATCTTTTATTTGGAAATGCTCTAATGTAGAGTCTTTTAGAGAAAATAATAATTATAATAAATGCGGCGTTTCGCGCCGCTTGCGGTTGTTTCGTACCTTTCCCATTCGTGGCTCCGTTCGCACCTTGCTTCGCCAATATGTGTATACCGGTCCTTAGAGACTCTCAAGTGGAAAGTTCACTCCTTTTAAAAGTAAATAAAGTGATGAAAAAAAAAACTAGGTTAAATAAACATATAATAAAGTGGTATTCAAATAAAGGTATTTTTTGGGTTTTATTTTTGAGGGGTATTCAGAAAGTAAGTGTACTGTGACCGTAACGGGCTGTGGTTTCTTATTTTTTGAGGGTTGGCAGCACTGAGTGGTAGAGGAGGATCTTCTGACCAGAGCGAGCATCGCAGGAACATGGTAGTACGTAAAGTCACGTAGTAGTGTCCAGTTGCGTGAAAGATATCGGTAAAAAATCCCACCAAGTGCTGTGATCCGCTTCTAACTCACGGCAGGAATAACACCTACAAGAAAAAAGGTGAGGATTTCTGAGCTCTTTTGTGACTGATGATAGTGGGTGGCTCGTTACACGCCTGGGAAAAAAAGACAATATTCAAAGTGGCGTCAAACCAATTCCCCATCTGGTAGAAAATTCAAAACCACAATTTCGGGCAAAAAAATCATGGCTTCAGTGTTTCGGGACCGAAAAGGCATCCTTTTGGTTCACATCACATGGTGCGGAGATCATCAATGTACGACGACGTTGTGATACCTTAAAAATACTCAAAAAGAGCATTCAAACAAAAGGAGGGGAATGCTGATGAGAGGAGTGTGCTTGTTTTGCGTAAACGTCCGTCCTCACATAGCATTAGCCACCAATACCCTCTTGGACTCATTTGGTTGGGATGTTTTCAAACACCGCATTCCCCTGACTTAGCGCCTTCCGATTATCATCTTTTCACCTTCCTGAAGGCACATATGGATGGAATTAAATTTTCAACTGACAAGCAGGTGCAGAAAGAGGTTCTGAAGTGGGCAAAGGAGCTGGCGGGAGAGTTCTTCAAGGAAGGCACAAAAAAACTTGTGCCATGGCTCACCACATGCATTGAACGGGATCGCGATTTTGTGGAAATAAAGTCAACGTGTTGTGTATCAACAATATCCTGTAATTTTTTTTCAAATCCACTTTTTCTTAAAATCAAGTACACTTACTTTGTGAAAATCCCTAGGTTCAAATACACTTTTTCTTAAAATCTAGTACACTTACTTTGTGAACATCCCTACTAGGTTACGTTAGGGGCCATCCATTAATTACGTGAGCACAAACGGGGGGGGGGGGGGGGGGGGGAGAGGGGGGGGGGGGGGGGGGGGGGGGGGGTCCAGCAAAATCTCTCGTTACTTGAAAAAAATATACGAATTGGCCCAAATTTATCTCACCGAGGGGGAGGGGGGGTCTAGATTGAAAGAAAACTGCTCACGTAATTAATGGATGCCCCTTAGGTTAGGTTATGGGATTTTTCTTCGTCACTTATAAAGACTTTTCAAAGGGGTGTTGAAATGCCACATGTTGAGTTTGTCTTGGAACCTATTATTATATAGATATAATGTAGTGAAAAGAAAATGACACTTCATGCAGTGAACTTAATGATGCAGAAGTTAAAACGACAATATAACAAAATAAAAATTAGATAATAATTATGCAGTAGTAATCCACTTGTAGATCTAACTATACAGTTTACCATAAAACATTTGGGACGTTTGTAACGTTCACTGATTAGATAATATACCTACCTATGCTAGAAATGCCTTCAATGTTGACTTGATGGATATCTGTTACACTGACCGACATTGTGTCGCCATATTATTTGATCGAAATGAAAATTTCATAATGATGTTGAAACGAAATATTGCCTTTGAAATTTAAGCAAAGAATACTGTGAATTTAGGATCTCGAAACACGTCCACATCACATTTCTGGTGTTCTTCTTTATTCTATGATTTTCATCAACCTGAGGAATTACAGGATAAAAAATAATGAAAGTGAACAACAGCAAAAAACCACAAGTTAACAATGACATCATTTTATTACATTAGAAAATTTTATGTTAATAATATTACACATCATCATTAAATGTGCCATCATACAAATAAATATTTAATATAAATAATATGTCATCTGTATTTTTGATAATTCCAATGCAAATCGATTAAGGAAAGGTATAACTGAGCACTGGTATAATTTTCAAATGCACAAATATTTTTTGAATTAGGCAATTCACCCTAAAAAGAGTGCTTTGTGATTTTCCAAATATTATTTCCTTTTTTAACACTCTTCGATTTGTGTGCACTTGATTAAATAATGTTATATGTAGCTTTGTATATTTATGCACTGACGAGTATAATGTTAATTCACTTATACCTATCATTCTTTTTGTCATTGGAAGGCTCAAACTCCACAGCCGAAGATCATCCGGCAGACTCCTTTCTTGTCGGCTTGATAACAAGGTTGGCAACTTGGAGGCACGACGATGATATTGCGGTTTCCTGCGTACACAGTTCTTCCCCAGATCTCCTGGCACTTCCCGTTGGCATCTGGCTTTTGACCCTCGGGGCAGTCGATGGGTCCATCGATGATATTCTTTGGGACATCGGGCTCTTCCGTCCTCGCTAGCGTCGCAAGAGTCACCAACGCGACGAACAAGAACAAGGTTTTGAAATTCATCGTGTTCACTTTTGATAGCACTGTTGAAAATGTGAGATATATCTCTCCAATGAGTCGCACCTTCCGGCGTGTGATTAATATATACTTTTAAATGCGTTTATAATCTATTTATTATTTATCAGAAGAGGCATTAAATCGAATGGCGTAGATAATAACAATTAAGTAATTAAGGTTTTAATTTTACTACCCATGTTTTTTAATTAATTAAAAATTAACCACAGTTCACGAATATAAAACAGATGTATACCTTCATAATCTTCGGTATCCCTTATGTCGAATTGGATCAACATCTTTACAGCTTTCGACACTGCATTTTTAAAGCATTTTTGGAAGCGTCCGAACCATTTGCGTTTTGATAACCAAATCATCACAGTTACCACCCAGCTGTTGGCAGTTTAGCCGACAAGGTTTCTATTGGAGCCAAGTATTTGACCTAAAAAACCCATGGATATTGCGTGTTTGTTGATTCGGTTACAAATTTGGATCGGAGTTATACATTCATAATACTGATGAAAAGAAATTTTGTATTTGACATTCAAGCACAGAATGATCAGAATTTTGTATCATGAAACACACCCTCATCGCATTTCTTGTGTTCTTCTTTGTTCTATGGTTACATAAAATAATTAAGTACTTAAAGTAGGTACCAGAGGAACGACAGGATAAAAAATAAGGAAGATGAACAACAACATCAAATGACCACAAGTTTATCAGTGACTTCATTTTATTACAATAATATTACACGTCATCATTAAATGCGTCGTCACATAATAAATATTTAATATAAACAATATGTCATCTGTATTGTTGACAGTTCCGACGCAAATCGAATAAGGAAAGATGTAACTAAGCACCTGGTATAATTTTCAAATGTTATGTTCTGTTGTAACACCCGTCGTTTTGTGTGCACTTGAATTAAAATTGTTATATATAAATTTGTATTATTATTATATGTTTATTACGTATGAGCAATTTTAATGTTATTCACTTAAACCTATCATTTGTTTTATGTCGTTTAATGGCTCAAACGGAACAGCCGAAGATCAGCCGGCAGACTCCATTCTTGTCGGCTTGGTAACAAGGCGGGCAGCTGGGAGGCACGACGATGACGTTACGATTTCCTGCCAACGATCTTCCCCAGATCTCCTGGCATACCCCATTGGCATCTGGCTTTTCTCCCTCGGGGCAGTCGATGGGTGCTTCGATGATGTTCTTTGTGAGGTCGGGCTCCTCCGCCCTCGCTAGCGTCGCGAGAGTCGCCAACGCGACGAACAAGAACAATACTTTGAAATTCATCGTGGTCACTTTTGATAGCACTGTTGAAAATGCGAGAGGTATCTCTCTAATGGGCCGTACCTTCTAATATATACCTGTAGATGCGGTTATAATCTATTTATTATTTATCAGAAAAGTCATTAAATCAAATGGCGTAGAGAATAACAATTAATAAATTAACCTTTAAAATTTACCCACACTTACGAAAGTTTAAGGTGCGTATAAAATAGGTTACAAAATAAGGTTTTTGCACCTGAGATTTTAAAACTACTCTTCGTTACTATATATCTTAGGAATTAAAGAAAATATATAATAATAAAGCAGTCACATACTTTTAAGTTCAAATTCATCTTGTTTTGAAGAGTTTTAATTTTCAATGTACATTTGTTAATTTAAATTTTCTGCTACCGGTTTCGACACATCCGTGTCATTCACTAGCAAACTTAAAAACTAACTTAAAAATTCTATACAAATACAAAAAAATATTAGATTTAATTAGGTGGGGGTAGTGGGAGGGGTGATTTTGGGGGAGGTAAGAACGGTGGGAGGAGTCGACAATACATGGGAAAATCGTCAATAACGGTGATTTGCAGAGTGCTATTATCTTAACTATATTAATTTAAAAAAAAAAATTTAAGGTCTCTAAAGCGCACAAATTGAAGTTATTTCATAGACAAAGTACTTCTACTTACCATGAGGTCATATTAGCTTACAGGTAACAAAATTAGCACATGTTTTGAATGTGCCACGATGTGTCGAAAGAATATCGATACCAACTCTTATTTTTGTTTTAAAAGCGATTGATTGCACTTACATTTTTAGGAATCTCTTATTCTATTCACATTGGTGGATAGGTACCTACTAGGAAATTTATTACAAGCTATAAGCTTATTATAGCTAAGCTATACAAAAATATGTGCAGACGATTGGTGTTCAATAAAATTATGAATTTAGCCCGACGCGACGCCACTGTTTGTCAATGATTAAATTGATAATACTGTCTTAATCAATTCAGATAAGCGTTCGCAAAAATACCATATTATGCTGAAAACATTGGGCTGTCGACCAACTAATCCACGTTACATTGCCAATAAAGATAATTAAATTCTTTAATAATCTAACACCTGTACTAAAGGCAAACATTCCATTAATTTCTGAATAATAAACTAGGTAGGCACAAAATCAAAATTTGTTAAATATCCAGATACGTGGATATTCATTTACATCACAATTTATTAAACACTAGCGAGTTCCCGGCATGCGTTGTTCAACCACTCAATAAAGAAATTGTTTCTCCCTGTTTGTTCTTTCCCATTCGTCCCGTTCCCTCACGCCCCACTCCCCTCGCCCGCTTCCACTGTCCCTTGAACCCCCTCCGTAGTTCCGCTGCCCACTCCCGGAACCTAAAATAACAATTTTTTTTAAGACTTTCCACCGAATGATTCATTCCTCGACCTTAAGACATTTTCATCACACAAGAGCTTTTCCCTTTTACGTCAAAGAAAAAAAAAGGGATTACCTACTAATTAAATAGTTAATTCTTTATAATATAAAAATACATTAAATTTATACTGGGAAAGCCCGCTGTCTGATAAGATAAGATTGATGTCTGTAAAGTAGGATCAATTTTATTTCCGGTTTCGCGGAAATCGTAAACAATAATAATTAACGTCGTATAATAATTAGACGTAGGACGTAGGTACATAGTACGCACAATATAGCACAGAGTGATAGGTACTCTGCCGCAGTTCGACACGATTAACTTTGAAGGAGGCCAAAAGGGGAACGAAACAACGAAGGAAATACTTTTTTAAATCTCTACATCTCTACTTATTATAAAATAAAATCCTCCGCCGCGTCTGTTCGCAATAAACTAAAAAACTACTGAATGGATTTTCATGCGGTTTTAACCAATAATGAGAATGGCTCATGAGGAAGGTTTAAGTATGTAATTTGTCAAGGTTTTGTGTTAATTTATTGAAATATGAGAATGTCAAGCGGGCGGTGTGGATTTGATTTGTATGCAAATTAACGGATGGTGGTGTGTGTTAATTTATCGAGGTTATAAAGGTTGGGTAACCACCCAGTAGATGGCGTTGTGTTTCGTTAGCCACAGAAACGCGTGGCTGGGTCAGCTAGTCATCAATATTTTTTTGAGGTAAAAACTTCTTTAGCACTGTTGTGATTTGAAGCTCAATGAAATGAAAAATAGCGACGCTAAAAAGAGACAAATACATGCATCTATAGGATTTAGCTTGCGAGAGAATGAGATAGTAGATATAATTGGTCTCCTCCTGGTGCAGTGCCTATCGGTCTCATCTTTGTGCGGTAATCCCCACTCCTGTCTATTTTAGTTTTCTGAAGGTTGCATTTCTAAAGCGTGTGAATTGCACACTCTGATTTTATTCACTACATTAGCTCCAATCAGGAGGCCCAGAGGAAAAAAATCCATCTATGTTACCTTTGAAGATGCTGTGAGGACGATTTTTTTAGAAAGGAAGGAAAGGAAGTTCTGGGAAGGAAAACGGTATGAGTGACTGGTCGGTGGTTGAGTGAAGATAACGCTTGGGTCCCACCCGAGCGTCGTGTGTTCGATTCATCGGTCCTCCATCACAACACAAGCAACCTTTTCGGCTTTCTGTGGTGGTAGTAGGAGATTTTCAAACATTGTTGGGTTATTCGTAACCAGGGAATGTTTGTCTTTCTTTTAATTTTTTTTTTTTAAATAAATAAAGAGGGGTGGGTAGGAACCTGGGGGTCAATGTGTCCATGAGTGACGGACATATGATCCAACCATATATATCTACGAATCTGGGAATATGATCCAACCATATATATCTACGAATCTGGGAATATGATCCAACCATATATATCTACAAATATGGTCAATCTGTCTATATCTACGAATGTATTCCTCTCATGCCTTAAAAAAGCTACAGTTATACCCATACATAAAAGTGGTAACAAAAAGGAAATATATAATTACCGACCCATAAGTCTCTTAAGCTCCTTTTCAAAAATCTTGGAAACTGTAATTCTTGAACAAAACAAATTATTATCACCATCCCAATATGGATTTAGGGAATATCTAAGCACCAATGATGCAATAGAAAAACTAACAAGCATAGCCATAAAAAAACATAGATGATGGGAAAAAGTGTTTGGCTTTATTCATAGATCTTCAAAAAGCTTTTGACACAATAGACCATAAAATATTACTAACTAAGCTAAAAAAAAATAGGAATGGCCGAAACAACAATGAACTTATTAGAGTCATATATAACAGGGCGAGAACAACAAGTACAAATTGGCAAACAAAAGAGCAAACTACTATCTTTAAACTATGGCGTCCCTCAAGGAAGTGTACTGGGACCGATTCTATTTATTATATATTTCAACGATTTACATAACCTTTTCATTAAAGGAAACATAATCAGTTTTGCTGATGATACTGTTTTATTATTTCAAGAAGAAAATTGGAAGGATACATTTAATGAGGCTGAACAAGGGCTTAGTGCACTTCAAAATTGGTTTAAAATCAACTCGCTTACCCTTAATATAAGCAAAACTTAAAATGCAATAAACGCAAAAAACATAAAATATCTCGGAGTAATAATTGACGAAAATCTTGGATGGGACCTACATATCAAAGGTGTTACGGAAAAACTCACAAGCCTTATATATTTCTTTAAAAATCTAAGAATCGTGGTAAATAAAATGGATATGAAAAAGGTCTACTACGCGTTATGTCATTCTCGAATTGAATATGGAATCATAGGATGGGGATCTGCTACACATACGTACCTCCAAAACCTGAATACGATTCAAAAAGGAATCATAAAGACCATACTGAAAGTACCAATTAGAACGCCTTCAATTGAAATTTTCAATAGCTTCGACATACCAAATGCACAGCAAATATATGCCAAAAATATTTTATTGAAGCTTTTCAAAAATAATGAATCCTCGACTAGACCATGTGCATGTATGCATAACACTAGATCGAATAAAAACGATATAAAAAATATATTCCAAGTTATAAAACTACATTCGGACAAAGAAACTATACATACTTTGCAACAAAACTCCATAACATCCTTCCCCAAGAAATAAAACTAATAAAAATCCTAATGAATACAAATATGGCTAAACGAGGTCAACGAAAAAACCCTAATGAAAATACTTAAAATGACATAGAAGACAAATAAACCATATTTAAATAACTTTAGTCCGCCTCGGCCCAGGACCCCCTAGTTAGGAGGACTAAGAAATGCAATATTTTATACTTAATTTCACCATTATATTTTGTATGTAACAATTATTTTATATACTCGCTAAAATAAAAAAAAATATATAGGTATGTGTTATTCACATCAACTCTTTTTATGCGATCTACTCTTACATCTTAGAAATATGTTAGTTATGGAACTTTCTTCTGAATTAGTGTTATATTGATTTATTATTGCGACCGGATACCTATATTACCATTTTAAAAATTTCTTATCTTTTACAGAAATAATCAATTTTGGTAAAAAAAAACGAATTAACTGATAAAATTTATCGTTAAATATCTCGTACACCGAAAATGCAATAAATTCTTTATCTGCTCGATGGGCCGAACCTTCCAATTTCTCTTTAATTTATTTGTTAGTCTTAATTTCGATCAGATCAAGATTGCTTGTTCTTCGTAGTAAACAATATAATTAATTAATAATGTTGTCACTTTGCTAATTATTTTAAGCACTCGGTATATCTATACGACCATCTGTATATCAATATATTTTGACTATAAAAACCTTTCGTATATTCAGTTGATCACGTATTTTGTTGATTCGTATATTCAGTTGATCACGAGTTATTGTTGTTCAAGTAAAACTTCATTTCGCACGCTGACAACTGATGAATGCGTTACGAAAAGTGGTGATAGTTACGAAAAATTACATGCGAACGGTAATCGATGCGGACGGTGATCAATGTCATTAAAAAAGGAAACGGAGCATGTGCAACTTTTGCCCAGCGACAAAAAAACGCATGAGTGTGTACTACTGAGCGAAATGCAACAAACCATATTGTCTGGAATGTCAATGTCACCACAATGTCATAAGTTAGTGAAGTTTTTCTTCAGTCGTGTGGTCTAAAGTACACTCGTTTTTTTTCTACGGTTTAAAATCCTGACATTTTTATTAGCAGTAAAAATTTTCACTACACAAATGAACGCTTTTATTATTAGCGTGAAGACCCACGTTTACGGCAACGCGACGGCAAAAAAGGCAATAAACATGGGATTATTATCGCTATAATGCTGCAGCTCTGTCTAACACATTAAATAATGGTGAGACAAAAAATGAGACACACAAAATACGTGTGTCTGTTTCCTTCAAAGTACTATTTTTTTCCTTCGGAGGAAACAGATATATCTTATTACGGATCAGCTACAGCGACGGGTGTGGCGTTTCATTTTCTTTACACGTGTGAGAGAGATGTATAATAATGATTGTATGTGTTTCCTTAGAGAGGGAGGGGGTGCAGATCGGTGGACGTGTGTTCTCCGTTTGTCTCATTTTCTACTATTGTTATTTAGTGTGTAAGAAAGAGCTGCAGAATTATATGCTTAAGAACAAAAGCAAAACCATCGGCGCATTGTAGTTGGACGTTTTTAAATTTATGGAATTCACTCACTTTATTATTATACTTGTAACTATATTTCATACTTTCTAAATTATCGTCACGGCTAGAGCATTTATTGTACGGGTCCGTTTGATACATTCTCCCATCTTAACATACGGATTGCAATCTTTAGAGCACAGGCGACGGGTGGGAATGCAATCCTTGTGCTACCGGTATTACAATGGAAGATGCTCCGAGGAACTAGCGTCATTGATCTCTTCGACACCGGGGAACAACCGGTCGGAAAACACGCCAAACGCGTGCCCAACATATGTACACGGTTGACGTTTGTCACATGAGAACGGGTCGCTTCTTCGAATTGTTCCTGTGTTAAACAGCTTGGCTGTGGAACGATTTGCCGGCCTCTGTGTTTCTTCCTTCCTACAACTTAGGTTTCTTCAAGACCAATGTTCATTCCTTCCTCTCCACAAAAAGACCCTCCGCACAGCATGTCAGATGACATAGGTCCTGAGGGAAATTATTTTCCTCAGGGCCTCCTGTGTGGAGTTAATGTAAAAAAGGTGTCTACATTAATTCGTCGAGAGACGTCACGGTGCGGTGTGTGAGAGAGTTGCAAGAAAATGATTGCGTTTTTCCTTTGGAGGAAACGGACCTACGTACAAGTACATTGTGTATCTCATCTTTTGAAAGAGCTGCAGCAGTATTGTGATAAGCGATAAGAAACCTATATTTATTGCCTTTTGATGCCGTTACGGTACCGTCAATGGTCACGGTAAAATTAAAACTTCAATGATCGGGGGATATTTTATTTTGTAATTATTTTAATAGGGAATAATAAAAATTGCAAAACTTTGATGGTTTTCATATTTTTATATTTTGATTCAGTTCATTCCTGACTTTTTTCATTAAAAATTCCTAAAACTTGTTTCCATACGCGTCAGCAAGTTATATTTCTTTTAATACTCTGATGGTGGTCGAGAGCGAAATTTATTTATTGTTTGAAACATTTGCAGAGTGTTATTATTAATATTAATGAAATAATCATTAGGATGTGCACAGACATTAACGGTACAGTAAATTAATTAATTAACAGCACGCGTAAATCAAGGATTAATTATTACTAGATAGCTACTAGTGAAATAACAGGTGTAATAATAAGCAAAAGAAAATATAAAACATAGTAAGTACGGTAGGATAGAGAAAGTAAAGAAAGTTAGAAAGACATAAGTACAGAACGTACAGAATTTTGGCGTATTTTTCATAATATAATATATGGTCAAAATATTTCCGCCCTTTTTTGGATTAGCTCCACACAAGAGGCCATGAGGAAAAAAAATCCATCGTGTCATTTTTGGGGATGCTGTGTGAAGGTTTTTTTAAAGGAAAGGAAGGTGAGGAGAGTTCTGGGAAGGAAGAGGGTTTAAGGGGTGGGTAGGAATCTGGGGTTCAATGTCCTGGTCATCCGCCTCCAAGACATAGACAAACCTCAGCTTGGAACCCGGGCACCCCTGCTAAATCACCAAATGTAGCGAACCACTTGGGGAGACCTATGGCAGAGGTGTTGGTTATCCACTAAAGGTTCCCGGGGCGATGGTAGCCATTCCCGCCATACAATAAAATGCAAATAAATGGAATATTTATGAACATATTCTAAAACTAAAAACTGTTTTCGAAAGGTGATGAAGTACGTTTTCTTATTTTATAATTAAAATTAAAAATATAATTTTTGAAATAAAAATTTTTTGCGTGCAAACATCAAAAAGTTTTAAAAATGGCTTACCTCACTTTTATCTAACTAAAATTACTTATAAAGAAAAATAATAAAAACACATACATATTTTATTAGACAAATGTACCTATTTTAAACGTTATGGTCACCTCGCTTTGTCCTTTTCATATGAAAATAATAATTTTAAAAATCTCAAAGTTTCAATTTTTTTTCAATTTGCGTTTTAAAACTTTGGTTTTAAAAAAAGATGTACATTTTACTTTTTTAGTGGTTATTTTTTAGATTTGAATATAAAGCGTGGTATTTTTCCCTTCCAACACCGTTTATAACATATTTTTTTCTCCGATAGTAAGGGAGTTAAAGCGATTTATATGAGACATGTGTGATGGGACCGATATGGTCTCGTGCCATTCAAAGTGATCAAATAATACTTCTATTGTCATATTAGCTTTTTATAATATAACTAGCTGGGCTGCCCGGCTTCGCTCAGGACAATAAGATAGTGTTCTGGAATGTTGCACAATGATGTTCCCGATTCCCTATTCCTGATCATTCCACGACATACTCCGCCACTCCTTCCACAACTTTCTACCTCTAACTTTGGAACCTTCTAGAACTTTCCGGAAGACTGTTCTAGAAATTTCAAGAGGGCAAAACTTTCAGCCCTTATATCTTTAAAAGCACGCCCTTTAGGTAAAAAACGGATACCCTTATTCCCTGGGGGGGGATAGAGATCTACCACACCATATAACTCCCTTGATCGAACCGGGACTCGTTTCTGAGTTTTTGCGAGCTGCACGTTTTTTTGGACTTTCTTTTATAATATATGCCATATTCAAATAAATAAAATGTTACTCCTCACATGTCCTTTCCCGTGCGTTCCCCTCCAGCGTTCCACTTCTACCTTCCCCACCACCGCTCTCCCGCTCTCCCGTCCCGCCAACCCCCCTGGCACTGCATTTCTTGACTCCTCTCCCGCCCGGCCCGTAGCCGAAACTTTTTTCTAAAACTAACAATTTTAAACTCGTGATATCTTTCTAATTAAATATCCGAATAGAAAAATTCAAAAAGTGAAATAAAGGTATTGAAGCTGTCTTGAATTTGAAGTAATTTATTTTGATAAGGATTAAAACCAAGATACAAATAAAGAGCCTTTTCAATCGGCAACATTTAAATTAAATTTTTAAAATAAATGAATACTTATTGTGGCATAACCATAATAGTTAGACATATGCTGTCGCGACGTTTTTTGTAAATAATGATGTGTTCTATAAAGTCGTCATACATTATTTGTATTCTATCATCAATAGTTTTCGCAGTGCACGCGATTTAAAGAATATTTTAGGTAATTTTTTTACACCCTGGGTTACATTATTGAAGTTTTAGTAAAGATCCCTAATTTTTTTGAAAATATAATATAGCCTATGTCACCCGGGGATAGTGTAGCTTCCCAACAGTGAAAGAATTTTTCAAATCGGTTCAGTAGTTTCGGAGCCTATTCGATGCAAACAAACACACAAACAAACAAACAAACAAATCTTTCCTCTTTATATAGTGTGTTAGATTAATAAAATTTGTCTACATAGTCACATTCTATGACGTTATACAATCGATATTGAAATGGCGATATTGCTATTAAAAACAAGACTCATTCATAAACATGTATTTTTACCTACCCCGAAAAAGTTTGTTGAGAATTTATTTATTTACGGACAAATAGTCCATTAACAATACAATAATAACACGAATAAGAAATAGAGATGACAGTGAAAGGAGAGTACATATAAATGAAGAGCATTGACAATATATAATATAAAAGAACATACCTATAGAAGATAACTATAAGTAAAGTCTAAGCTTGAAGATGTATTTAAAAGGCTTTAAAAATTACACATTGCGTATCGACTGATGAAAGTCATTTAGGCTTACACCAAAAAATTCAATGCTTTGACTTGTGTTTGACAAGTCTCCACATTCTGGATAAAGGAGAATGATATTCATAATAAGTAGAATGTTGATTGAGGAATAGCAATTCTTTATTTCGGAGTCTACGGTAAGGGATGTTGAACTGTTTGAGTTGTAACTTGTAACAAAGCAGGTGTGGCAGTAGAAAGAATTGACATATTGTGCATATTATTTGGTGATAATGGTACCTTCAGTGATAATAGTAACATTATTTCGAAATGGTGGTTTTAATGTAGGTGCATTCTGACAAAGAAGCGGCATTATCACATTTCCTGCGAACAACTTCCTCAATTAGTGAATCACCCAGCGTCAGAAGAAATAATAGTTCGCAGAAGATGGTAGATAGACGGCGAGTGCATCATTTAATCAATGATCCAATTCACTGAATGAAGAGCATTACGCAAGGAAACGATTAAGACCAAAGCGTATTTTCACACACTAACTACCTAACCAACTTAACCATCACGCCGTTTCCTGCCAAAAAACTCGGTCTTGGCAAACACTCTTTGCCTCACTCACATTCATACTCTTCTATTATTCAGACTTTCGACATGGCTCGACTCAAGTATCTGATTCACTTGATCGTGCCATATCTTCCTCGGGCGTACCCGACTTCTTCTACCATTCCCATTGCGTCATATATTCTTCTTACACTACTTTATACGTTCATTCGCTCTGCATGCCCAAACCATCTGAAGTTCCCTTTCTTAATCTTTTACTCATTATGCTTATATCAGCCTTACATTCTTTGCGGATATTCACATTTATCACACGATGATACATGGTTTTACCACACGTACACCTCAGGGATCTCATTCAACAGGGTTCATTTAACTTTCATCCTATCTCTGCCGGCTCCATGCCTCACTGACATACATCAGGGTAGGTACCAGGAATCCATTGAGGACTGCTAGCTTCGCTTCTTTTGACAGTTTTTTATTAGCGCCAACGGCATTCAGTCCGCCATTAATGGAGTTAAAAACATTTACCCTTCTTTCAATATCCTTATCAGCCTTTCCATTTCTAGTGAACATACTAGCCATATACAAAAACTCATCCACCTGCTCCGAGTAACTATATTGCACACTGTTTTCGTACTCTCTCTTTCAAATACCATGACTTTAGACTTATGAGTAGGTACTTACATTCATCATTAACTCAATCTTCATAAATACTTTGTTCATTCTGGACACGAGAGACTGTAGATCTTCCATGGTGTAAGAAATCAGTAATTTTATTCAAATAAGTGTTAGAAATCAGTATTTTCACAAACTATGAATACCATTAGAAATGTGTGGAAGATGAAAAGTTTATTTTTATGAATCTGATCATCGTACTAAAAATGGGCAATTTTAATATTTTCATTCTAAAATTTGGAAAACCGCACACTCCGAAATGGTTCCAATTGGCTACTACGTCATTGTGGCATAGAAAACGGGCTGGTACGACGGCTACCGCCGACGTTGCCCGGTGTGACGTCAACTCCGCCGAATTCACGAATAAACCGGACATGTCGTTTTGGCCGAAAATCAAAAATGGCACATTTTTAAACTTTACAGAAAATTTAATGCTCAATATAAAAAATGAAATAATCAACAAAAATTTCAAGAAAACAAAAAACGACTTAAAAAAATGCACTAAAAAGTAAAAAAAATATTTTGGTACGATTGTTGTTTTTGGAGTCGGTGTCAGCCAAGGTAACTACATACATAGGTAGTTATAGGTGAGATTTGGAGATCTTGGCTGACACCGACTCCAAAAATAACAATCGCACGAAATTATTTTTTACTTTTAAGTGCATTTTTTGAAGTCGTTTTTTGTTTTGTTAAAATTTTTGTTTATTTTTAGATTTTTAGTGACGAGCGTGCGTAAAGAAGTTTTACTCATCAAAACATTTTACAGCCCTGCATGTGCGATAGTATTGAACTTGTAAATGAATATGTTTATTTAGGAGTGACTGTTGATTGTAATTTCAAATGGGATATACAAATAAACAAAATTTATTAAGCCTGAGGGCGATAATGGGTAGGCTGTACAAACTGAAATGTTTCGTTCCGGTGAATATTTAAAAAAATATTTACGTATCACTCGCAGAATCAACTTTACGATATGGATTAACTACTTGGGGACACTCTTGCAAAACTAATTTAAACCGCCTACAATCAGTACAAAATTCTATGATTAAGTTATTAGTTCAAAAAAATATTTTTTCACAGAGACGAAACATTTCATTGTTGTATCGGAATTTAACAATATTACCGGTGCAGGCCTTATTATGGTATAAAATATTGATTTAGCATGTATCTGAGTCTGATTATAAGAAGAAAGTGGAACATGAGCATAATACGAGGTTCACAAAGAATGAAGGAATGCTTGTTCCAAAATATAATAATAACTACGGACGGCGAACCCTGGAATTTAACGTGCCAAAAATATTTAACATGTTACCAATTAATATAAAAAATTGCGACTCTACAAATAAATTAAGATATTTGCTGAAACAATGGTTACTAAATAGAGATTGTTTATATTAATTAATGTGTGTTAATTGTGATAATTTGTATAGTTATAGTAATAATAATATGTATGTATGTTTAAATTGTAATTGAACATTAACATCCTGTTGACAAACTGCTTTATTGCGGTTTAACGGGATTGTATCTTGAAAACAATAAAAAAAAAGAATCATCGAAATCTGTTGGCGTAATATTGAGTTATTCGTCCATTTGTCGCGCACATACTTATTGCAAATTAAAGACGTTGTAATACTTGGGAGAATGTAGGAAACCCACCTTTGTCATCCGACAGCTTATCCTAGAGCAAAAGAACATCCTTCTCAGGATGGTGGAGTCAGGGATTTGAGGTCATGAATATATTTGAAACACTTATTTTTCTAGTGAAATTTATAATATTTTATTGCACTTTGCAAGGAAAACATACCAAAGAAGGCTTATCAAAAAGAACATAAATACCTTTAGCATCTATCAATAGATTTGGAGAGAGAGAGTTAATTCAAAATTTCGTTTAGTTATTAATACCGCATACGTCCCGTCGTCGTGATTCTCCTCCAAACGACAACAGCAATCCCCAAAACGTCTTCCAGCACGTCATGAGGCCGCTCGGTTAAAGGGAGTCCTCCCAACAAAACAGGCACAGCAGATTCTCACCCATCAAGCGGCATGAGCCAATCTCACCGGCCAAAGGAACAGCAAAGGAATATTGGCGGGTCCAACCAGAGTCTAGGAGCCGCTCCATTAATAAAGGGAATCCACCCAACAAAACAGGCACGGCAGATTCTCACCCATCAAGCGGCATGAGCAAATCTCACCGGCCAAAGGAACCACCAGCAAAAGAACCCTAGCGGGCAGTACATCACCCGTGGATTCCGGACTAAATTGACCTCGGCACGCGGATTAATCTATCTCGCGGCATCCGGCGAGGGATTAAACAAAATAAATAGGCTTCAATGCCATTTGAGTCGTCACACACTCACGCGACGTTTAAAAATAATATTTCTAGGCTACATAGCACTAGTATCTCACTTTATCCTCCCAATCGCCCCGAAAAACAATCCCCCTGCACAAAATCTAAGTTATGTCCTCCCCATGATTCCCTGAATGAATCCCTTTCCGGTCTCCTTCCAGTTTTGCCAACCAACAAAGTTAAAATCAGAAAAAAAATAATAATCAATAGACAATAAACAGTACCTACTTTGCGCAGTACCTGCTCACGAAATAGATATGTTACATTTCCCCGCAACCCCCGAAAATTTTACGCCGCGAAGTGAAGTAAAATTATTAGGACACCGCTCAATACGACTCTCTCTATCCATATCTGTTAAAAAAAATAACAAATCACAGTATTAGAAAAACATAAACATACTAAAGTAGCAAATTAAAAAACAAAAATCATTCACAGAATGGAGTACAAAAGAAAACATTGAAAATGAGGTAACACCTCCACTTTTACAAGCTCGCTTGTAAGATTACCAACACGTTACTCACATGACGAGAGATAATCTCTCAAGAAAACACTAGTGAGTATGGAGAACTCAAGCTCCCACTTTCATGTATAGAAAAAGCAACACTTAGTTATTATTAACATAAAAAAATAACTCTCTCTCTCTCTATCCTTATATTCTAAACAAAAGTAATATTTGGAAAAAGTTAAGTTACATAAATTATACTTAATGCGTCTTAAATTATCAACTAAAATTAGACCAAGGTATAAACAAATGTACAGAATTAACTCAATCAATTTAAAATTGATGTGTAGGAGGTCAGATCAAGTATAATACAATTATTACTTGTCTATCTTATAACAAGTTTTATAAAAAACTGTCAATTACAAAGTGGTCAGACTAGGGTTTATATGTAAAGACATACCTATCTGTTAAAAAATCAGATCAAGTATAATACAATTATTACTTGTCTATCGTATAACAAGTTTTATAAAAAAACTGTCAATTACAAAGTGGTCAGAGTAGGGTTTATATGTAAAGACATACCTATCTGTTAAAAAATCAGATCAAGTATAATACAATTATTACTTGTCTATCGTATAACAAGTTTTATAAAAAAACTGTCAATTACAAAGTGGTCAGAGTAGGGTTTATATGTAAAGACATACCTAACTGTCAAAAGGTTTTAGATTAGGTTTTACAATTTTAATTACCTATCCATCAAAATTATGAAAAAAAAAATTCATTAGGAACACAGAAGCAAAACAGGATCTAGAATGTTAGGCTTAGAGCTTAGGGATTACAATTAATCAAAACACCTAGCTATTATAAAAGTGAACCTCAAAAGTACTCTTGATTCTATACAAAAATACAAGATGTAACTATGAAAAACCATCCTCAGAGGACGTTGCTTATGCAAGAAAAGGACTAAGGATAAACCCAGGTGGCATTCCTTAAAAAAAATAACATTTACAAAAATGCTAAAAGTCAAAATTTCTTGAACAAACAATAATATTTTGGTGATCGAATATACTTATTAGATAATCGACACAAGATAAGGTGTTGAAGATGTTGTATTTGTACACTTTGGTACAATACAGTATTTATAAACGGTATCTACGGACATTCTCTTCGATAAACAAATGATCAACTGCAGACTGATTACTGGATTACGACTTGCGACTTATGACATCTGTCAAGAAGTGCGCAGTGACGTCACAAGCCAAAACCGCGCGAAAAGGGCGTTTTAGCGCTAATTTGAAAATTGAATATTCAAAACGTTATTGAAGGACTATTTCCTATCGTAAAAAAAAAATGTTTGAATATTCCAGTTTGTAATTTTTTTCTTTAATTTTTGGTAAAAAAAAAAAATATGTGATTGTACCCTATTGTGAGAAACAATATATTATTTCGCACATTATTTATATGGCAACACATAAATCAGACAAACAATGACTGTCAAAACGTAATGTTTTCCGAAATACCCACACTGATGAGTTCGCAAGATACAACTTTAAAACAGACAAATTACATTTTGATAAGATTAATCTTTCAAATATATGCATGATCTGAAAAAATCCCTTTCGAGCACCAGTTTTATAACAAAACTGTTTCGTTGTGCGCCAATGTAATACTTGGGAGAATGTAGGAAACCCACCTTTGTCATCCGACAGCTTATCCTAGAGCAAAAGAACATCCTTCTCAGGATGGTGGAGTCAGGGATTTGAGGTCATGAATATATTTGAAACACTTATTTTTCTAGTGAAATTTATAATATTTTATTGCACTTTGCAAGGAAAACATACCAAAGAAGGCTTATCAAAAAGAACATAAATACCTTTAGCATCTATCAATAGATTTGGAGAGAGAGAGTTAATTCAAAATTTCGTTTAGTTATTAATACCGCATACGTCCCGTCGTCGTGATTCTCCTCCAAACGACAACAGCAATCCCCAAAACGTCTTCCAGCACGTCATGAGGCCGCTCGGTTAAAGGGAGTCCTCCCAACAAAACAGGCACAGCAGATTCTCACCCATCAAGCGGCATGAGCCAATCTCACCGGCCAAAGGAACAGCAAAGGAATATTGGCGGGTCCAACCAGAGTCTAGGAGCCGCTCCATTAATAAAGGGAATCCACCCAACAAAACAGGCACGGCAGATTCTCACCCATCAAGCGGCATGAGCAAATCTCACCGGCCAAAGGAACCACCAGCAAAAGAACCCTAGCGGGCAGTACATCACCCGTGGATTCCGGACTAAATTGACCTCGGCACGCGGATTAATCTATCTCGCGGCATCCGGCGAGGGATTAAACAAAATAAATAGGCTTCAATGCCATTTGAGTCGTCACACACTCACGCGACGTTTAAAAATAATATTTCTAGGCTACATAGCACTAGTATCTCACTTTATCCTCCCAATCGCCCCGAAAAACAATCCCCCTGCACAAAATCTAAGTTATGTCCTCCCCATGATTCCCTGAATGAATCCCTTTCCGGTCTCCTTCCAGTTTTGCCAACCAACAAAGTTAAAATCAGAAAAAAAATAATAATCAATAGACAATAAACAGTACCTACTTTGCGCAGTACCTGCTCACGAAATAGATATGTTACAACGTATATGGTTTTCTCATGGATCCCACTGTCAGAACTACTGGACCAAATTAAAATGATCTACGACCTTGGGGTAACTTACGACCTTGGGGTGACCTATGACCTTGGGGTGACCTACGACCTTGGGGTGACCTACGACCTTGGGGTGACCTACGATATTGGGGTGACCTACGATTTTGGGTGAGTATGTACGCTTTACCTAAGTTGTGCAGTATGTACGCCTCGCCCGATCACCGTTCGCATCGATCACCGTTCGCATCGATTACCACTTGCATCACACTTTTCGTAACGCATTCACCAGCTTACCCCCTAAGTCAAGCGTGCATAAAGAAGTTTTACTTCAAAAACCCTTAACCTAACCTAACGTTGCCCATCTAACACAGTTTTTTTTCACTTTTAATGACTTTTCAAAGGAGTGATGAAGCACCACTTTGTTGAGTTGTCGGGTTAACAATATTTTTAGTTTTACATTGCATCACCATTGGAGCTTGTTTTTATTTGCACATTTATTTCTAGATTTTAGTGGTAGTTTTTCTATAAAATATTAAAAATTATTATTTATACCAACTATCAAATTTGTTCACAGTCGTTTATTTTAAAATCTGGGCTCTACATACGCTATGAAGAAAAAAATCCTCAATTAATGTCCCTGAGTCAGCCAGAAGAAATAATAATAGCAGAGGAAGACAGTTAGATGGCAAGTGCATTCATTAATAATGATCCAATTCACTCAACGAAGAGAATCATGCAAGCCTACATGTACATATTTTTAGTTTTGCGTTGCCAACATCGGTGGTTTTTATTTGTACAAATTCTAGTTTTTCTGTGAAATATTGAAATTGATTTTCTAATTGTCATTTAAAGTATCTGTTTATCTTATTTATACTATTGTCATATCTGTCCCTAGTCGTCTAGTTTAAAATCTGGGTTATACGCTATTGCACATAATGTTTTCCATAGATTATGATCGCAAGAGATTTTCATGTGGCCCCCCTCGTGATAAAGTTATGATTGATGGCAAATTACCTGCAATCATGTTTTGCTGGTCGAGGGGACCGACAGAACTATATTTCACAACCTGATTAATAATTTGAATGGTTGTCAACAAAACTATTAAGCAATAAGCGACCAGCAAACAGTTCTAAGCTTAATTTCGTTAAACACAAAAATAGATTCAATAACATGACCTACAACCTGTCAGTTACAATAGCACCAGTTGTATTTTCGTAAAAAATGAAAAATCGAAGTGTGATATAAAAAGAAGCCATCCAGAACCAATCAGAAGTCTTTCGCAGCACTGAACAATAAATAGAAAAAACGAAAGAAACACGTATTCCGTAAACAATCTATTTGAATTTCTTAATTTAACTGTCTACCGGGGTGGTCTAGGGGGTAAGGTTCTTGACTCGAAATCCGAAGGCCGATGGATCTAATCCCGGCGCACAGTTAGTAATTTTGAGTATCTAGTTTGAATTTATTATTCTAGTTTGTTTTTGGGACAATATAAATTAGGTTTCGTATTTTTGGGTTCGCAAATCTCGGAAAGTAATCGATGGATTGACTCAAAAATTTTACACAACATTGTACTAGTATTTTAGCAGAAGAGTGTTTCTATATAAATATAATGGTAAGTTCTGACCAAAATCACCTTAGTGCTGAAAAAATTAAAAGTTGTTAAAGTAAACACTGAATTCATCACAAAAATAAAGTTGATGTGACACATTAATATATCCATTAAACACAGAAAACGTCAAATTTTGCCGGATACATTTTTAAAAGTCTCGATGAATTCAAAATTTTAAGATAAAATACTTTTAGAAAAATCGTTACTTTAATATTTTTTATCATACTAAAACAGAAGTAAAATAGTTATGATACCATAAAGATTTAGAAAAACATAGTAGTTATAGTTGAATTATCACGATGACGTGCACACTTGACTGATATAAAATTACTCCATCGCGTTTCGAGCCAGTGGGTATTTCCGATGGTGCCATACGTCGCAAGTAGCTAAAATGTTATGTTTTTTTTTAAATTCTAACAAGATTAGACATTTAGGTACCCAATTAAATTAAAATTAAATCCAGAAAAAAACCTAGGATTTTATAATAAAGTCGAGCTAGATCCTTGAATTGCTAACTGTGCGGAGTGGGCAAATAAATTTTATTTGATTTATTTGTGTTATTTCACAATGAATTCATTTAAAATAATATATAGTATATTTTCGGCACGTTCCAGAGTGGAAGATACACTCAGTATCCCTCTGGTGTTTTAATATCGCCATTCAGAATTGAAAAGTTGCTTGAAATGGATTTAGCGGTAACCAGATCTGAATAGCCAGGTGCTTCCCCATCTTCCCCTTTCCCATCTACTTCCCCTCCCCACTACCCCCAGCCTCACAACATACTCCAGACGGGAGCAGATGAGACTCTTGAGACATTCACATAAAAAAATAATAACACCAGAGTATAATAAATAAATCACTATAATACCTACAGTAGCGGGAATAATGAAATACTGTGATGTAAATGGTTAAATGGTTAAATAAAATAGTTGGGTATAGAGAGCATTATAAAGAATGAAATTAAAGACGTCAACCATTTGATATGAAATGAAAATCAAAATATGTTAAAAGTCATTAAATGTTGACTTGATAGATTAGCAAAGAATTTAATTCTAATAAAAAACTCGGAGCGTCCAAGACACTCGAAGAGGATATCTTGAGTTAGGATTAGATGTTACATTGTTAAATGATTCTAATTTAGATGAATTATTAAACTAATATGGGCGCCAGATCATTTAAACATAACGAGCAAGTAATTTAACAAAATTAAGTTATTTTTAAACCATAATTAAGTACCTACCTGATAATTTAAAATTGAAGGATTTGGCAATCTAACAATTAAAATATAAAATACCATACTATAATCTATAATCCTACGTGTCCTAGATGTGACCGCATCTTTTCTGATTTTTCTGTTTTCAGAAAGTCGAAGTATGATACAATTAAATGTGGCCAAAAAGTACAGGGACACATTAGCTCAGTTGGTATATAGAGTTCCAAAAATAAGAAAAAAAGACCGTATCTTTTCCATATTTTTCTGTTTACTGTTTTTTTATTGAGTTTCGCTAATTGAATACATGTTGTATTTTTGTGTAACATGTAGCATACTCGTACTTCTAAACTTCTATAATTAAATATAGAAAGACAAGTAAAAAAATATTATAATTTGATTTCTCCCCGCTCCTACTTACTCATTTTAAGGTCACAGGTATTTTTGGTAAAAAAATATGCTAAAATATAATTAAATATAGCCAAATATTGCTTTTTCTACTGCATTTTACTTGCTTACATCTACGAGACATGCGTGGCGAGCCTGGCCCCCAGATTCCTACCAACCACTCGTACTTTTTTCCATCCCAGAACTACCTCTCTTTTCTTTCGCCAAAAAGACCTTCCACACAGCATTCCCAACTGTTCTGTTTAAAATTGGTGTTCACAATTTTTTATGAAATAGGTAGAAATAGTTTGCCAAGTTCAAATTGTTTTAAAATATATGAAATTGGCGTTTTGTATAGGAGGAACTTTGTATGGGAGCTTATGGGAGTTTTGTATCGGAGCTTTTTCACCTTCCCAAATTTGCTTCAAGTGGATTAAAACAGTTGTATCACTAACACCGCAGCCTGCAGCTAACTCGGACGTGGTTTGCGATGAATCCGCTTCCACAATAGCCTTCAATTCTTCATTATCAACTTTGGTCTCCGGCCGTCCACGGGGCTTGTTCTGCAAGTCGAAATTTCCAGAACGAAAACGTTGGAACCAAAAACGCACTGTGTTTTCTTTTGCGGCACCGTCGCCATACACATCATTAATCCTTCGAGCCGTTTCTGCAGCACTGGTGCCACGGTGGAACTCGTACTCGTAAATAACGCGATATTTCAAGTTTTCCATTTTGTAAACTAAGTGACGCAAAGAAAAAACACAATTAAGGAAAAAACAAATGAATTATAATTTTCGAAACACAAATACATGAGTAAATCGCTGAATAAATTTGAATTTGGAATTCCTAACCAAAGAGAGGATATTTGAGATCAAAGTTGCCAGTGCGCAAAACGCCAATTTCATATGTAAGGACTCAATATATCCATATTGTTTAAGTATTTGTTACTTAGATCATGTAAACGTTACAATTCTGGGGAATGCAAACTATAGTTAGAATGAGATGTATGTATATAAAATGTTAATTTTTGTCTAGTTGTTCATGTAGGTACACGTAGATTTATCGATTGCAGGAGTTCACAACAATCGAATTTATAGTTTAATATTTTCAACATCAAAAATATTAAATAATAAGCGACACAAAAATACTAATGCCTAAACCACAATAAAACAACAAATTATTTATTCATGTTCTCCGTATAACGTATTGTATTACGGTAAGAAATCAAAGGGCGAAACGGTAATTATATGAAATTCCCCCAATAGAACAAGCAACAAACATCCCTTGGAGCACACCGTAAGAACAAAAAAAAATCTTGTTTCACTGATAAAACAGAAAACTTATGGCCTCGTAGTTAGTGTTACAAAAGAAGAAAATATTGTTTGGAAGGGAAATAATACGAATGTTAGAGGAAGCGCGGTAATATTAAGAAAAGAAAACAATTATAAACTGTGATAAGTAAAGAAAACAATCTCTCGAGAAATGTTTAAAGTAGCATTTAAAGTTACTCCGTGATTTTTTTCATTCCTATAACACGTTAAATAACAGAACAAAATGTATTATTTCTTAATAATTTTCGGGAGTGTACACTGCGATTTTTTTTAATGAGGATATTTCACATAATTACCGTTTCGGCTCAGCAAATGTATAGATATTACTTACCTTAAAAAATAACATATAATTTTTAAGAACTGAAAAACATAAAGGGTTCAAGGAAAAGATGTTATAAATAGGGAGAAATTCGGATTACCAGGTCTGAAAAAAATAACTAAACTTAAACTATACAAACCTTTATTTTAACATAATATATTTATTTTGTTATGTTTTTTATACTGTTTTTTCCGTTTACTCGCAAGATGTGACGAGCTTGACACGCACCATATTTAAATGCAGTAAATAAAATAAAAAAAATTAATAAGCATAAATAACAATATATAACCGATTATCCATAGATAATGGAACTTTTTGAATTGTAATTAGCACAATTGGTTTTATTCCACAATAACAATTCTTATCAAAGACAATAGTTAAATTAATATGCTCAACTTTTTTTAGAAAGGGAGAAACGCAATTTTCAAAAAAATCAGTTTATTATTTAATTACAATTTTTATAGAGAAACACTAACATTTCGGGGTTACGATACCCTGAATATTTGGGAAACCGCTATTTATTGGATAACAAACACCTCTGCCATACGTCATTCCAAGTGGTTCACCAACGTATGGTGACTTACTAGAGTTGTCGGGTTCATGGGGTGAGGTTTGTCTTATGCCTTGGCGGTGAATGCGTCTGTCCACCATATGTGTGGCAGGCTGGATCGGTAGAGACTGGTTGAGGGAGACCTTCATAACTCTTCAGCAGGACTCTCTCGGAACATCGTCTTGCACCGCAGTGGAAGGGATGGATTCACACGTCTGTCACTCCTGAGCTCTCTGACGTCTCTGACCCCAGATCTATCCATCCTTTTCCTTCCCCGAACTTCCTCTTCTTTTTTTCCTAAAAATACCCTCCATAAAGCATCCCCAAAGATGACACAGGTCCCGAGGGGAATTATTTTGCTCAGGGCCTCTCTTCTTAGTCGTCTAGTTTAAAATCTTGGTTATACGCTATTGCAAATAATGTTTTCCGTAGATTATGCTCGTCAGAGAATTTCATGTGGCCCCCTCGTGATAAAATTATGATTGATGGTAAATTACCTGCAATCATCGTTTCGCTGGTCGAGGGGATCGTACAGAACTATATTTCACAACTTGATAAATGATTTCAATGATTGTCAGTAAAACTATCAAACAATTAGCAACCAGCAAACTGTTTACAAAATAGATTCAATAGCCTGACCTACAAGTTATAACTTACATTACCAACAGGCGTATTTTTGAGGGTTTAAAAAAGTGAAAGAGTGATATAAAAACAAGCTGTCCAGCTGTTCCTTGGAGCACTCAACAAGCAAAACCCGTTGCTTGTTGAGTGCTCCGTTTGCGCGTTGCCATAACGCCTCGTTTCTGGTCCATTGGACATTCCGTAAGGATTTTACTTGCCTACTGTCAATTTCGTCCGATCTCATTTGTGGGTAATCCCTATATTTCTCTTCGGCAATAATATATTTTTTGTTTTAAAATAAAACAATAACTTTGTAAACACCACTTTTATTTTTTATATTCTTTATGCCGACCGGGTTTCGCTACAACCGGGCAGTACAGTTGCTTCTTCAGGGCAGTACAATCTCTACAGTAGAGACTGTACTGTACTGCCCTGAAGAAGCTACGGTTGTAGCGAAACCCGGTCGGCATAAAGAATATAAAAAATAAAAGTGGTGTTTACAAAGTTATCGTTTTATTTTAAATTATAATGTCACATCACAAAGTAACTGCTTCATATGAACAAATATTTTTTGTTTGTTTCAATAGCGCAACATCGGGGTCAATTTTGGAAGGGAATGAATTTCCCTCGGGCCTGTAAATGGCCTAGGAGCAGATGTGTGTGGTACGGGGGGAGGGCAGGGATCTGAGGGTCAGCGTGTCCAGGAGAGACTGACGTAAAAATCCAACTCTACCCGCCCACTGCGGTGAAATGCGATGGGTAGAGAGTCCAGCGGAAGAGATCAAAGGGTATACCTCAACCGGTCTCTCCCTATCCAGCACATTCGCCACCAAGACCTGGACAAATTGAGCTAATTCATTGATTAGTCGCTTTCCATGTTGGCATAGTCCTACTTAAGAATGTGCACTACTAAGTAATGCAAAATCATGTGTTTTTGGTTTGAAAATTAGATAGCTTTGGAATATTTTATTAGAACACATATTTGCGTTTGAAATAATCGAGCATTTTTTGTTATTCTCTTTATAAGCCCAAAAAAATATCAGGCCCATAAAAACTGCTACTCTTCTTAAGAACAGCTTTTCGGTTGTGGTTTTATTGTATTAGGTCCTCCGCTCATGGAGAAACTTAAAATAAACCACTTCTTAACGCAATTGCAATAACAAAACCGATATTTTTCATATCTGACGGCCAGTTCGTGAGGCGCTACCATAGCAATCTTTCGACAATGCAACTGAAAAACCAGCACTAGCGGTCGCCGCGGCAGTGGAGTTGCAGTTGCATTGTTGACAGGTTGCCATGGTAGCGGCTAACGAACTGTAAAGTTTTTACAGGTCAGATCAGAAAAATATCGATTTTGTAGAGGAGGTTTCTCCATGAGCGGAGGCCCTAATGTGGAAAATTAAATTCTTAAGAATATTATCGTAAAACTTTCAAATATTTGTCCCTGAACTTCTCTATATTTTACCAAAGATTATATTTAATTATAAAATGAAAGACACGTCATTGAAACAGATGGTGACTTGCAAGGACTTAGGAATTGTGTATGACGCTCGCTTAACATTTCATGCTCACATTGAAAAGATTTGTAAATCAGCCACAAAGATGTTGGGTTTTGTCATATACAATTCAAAGGAATTAACTAACCTTACAGTTATAAGACTGCTTTACTTTAGCTTAGTGCGTAGCATTCTCGAGAGTGGATCTCAGATATGGGGGCCAGAGGACATCGTCTATGTACTAATAATGGTCGAGAAAATACAAAAGAAATTTTTGCGATGCCTCTATATGAGAGAATTAGGTTTTTACCCATGACTGTTTCCAACAGCATTTATCTCGGCAATGTTGGTCATCTGCAGCCTTAGTTCCAGAAGAGATGTCGTATTACTGCTGATGGCTTATAAGCTTCTAAATGGTTTTAAATCGGTACCAGATATTGTCTTAATTAACTGCTTAGCTGAAAATGTGGATATTTTCCACATTTCCTACAACGATTTTAAGCGTGAAATATAACTTACGTTTTAACTAAATGTATTAGGTACTTTAACTGTAAATGTATTTATTATAAGCCATTATAAGCTCATTTTTAAGCAATCTTCGGAATGTCTACCTAACAACACCAAACCAACACATTTTAATATTTGGCGATTTCAATAAGTCTAACATTCATTGGCTTCCCGATGAAATAAATAATCTATTACCTTTCACCTCAAACACAAACACAATCACCACTGACATCATCGATACACTGTCATTCTGTAATCTCAAACAATTTAACGGAGTAGCTAATCACCAATCCAAAATATTGGATATCATTTTGTCGGACAAACAAGATATATCAATAACTCTCTCTTCATTTCCACTAAGCAAAGAAGATCCATATCACCCTGCTCTAGAAATTAATTTTCTTTTCAATTTCCTACCAAATCTAGAAACCTGCAACATCTCAAGACCAAACTTTTATAAAGCCGACTATGACTCAATCAATGCCTTGCTTTGTGAGATTGATTGGGAATTCATCAATCAGGGCAAAATAGATCAATCTGTCGATCAGTTTTACAGTATACTCTACCAGATTATCTTTTCTCACGTTCCCATTAGAATGAATAAAAAACACTTCCCTAAGTGGTATTCACAAGATCTCATTCGTTTGATAAAAGAAAAAAACAAATTTCACAAAAAATATAAAAAAAATGGCAATGAACTAGATCATTTATCATACAAATTAATTAGAACCAGAACTAAAAATTTAATTAAAGTTTGTTACCATAAACACTTAGACTTGATCAAACAAAACTTAAAAGCTAACCCAAAAGATTTCTGGAAATTCGCAAAAAGTAAGTATAAAAACACAACTGACATACCAAAAGAGATGCACTTAAATGACGAAAAGGCTACCAAATGCCAAGTTATCTGCGAGCTCTTTTCTAGGCATTTCCAATCAGTTTACAAACCACCCAATGCAAACTATTTTCCACAATTCCCTGAAAACTTCTGTAATGAAAGCCTCGGTACGATCAATATTTCGCCTACAACGGTTTTAATTAAATGTAAAAATTTTGAAAACTAATAAGGGATCAGGTCCTGATGGTATTCCTCCCATTTTTTTCAAAACATGCAGAGATTTCCTTGCCAGACCACTCAGCCTACTTTTCAACAAATCACTACAATACGGTATTTTTCCAGTCAAATGGAAAACGGCTTTTTTAACTCCCATTTTTAAGAAAGGTTGTAAGAGCGATATAAAAAATTATAGACCCATTTCTAAACTTGACTGTGTGGGAAAGTTATTCGAGTCAATAATATATGACTGTCTACTAGCTCACGTAAGTAAATACATTATCATTGAGCAACATGGATTCTTCCCCCGGCGTTCCACAACCACAAACCTTCTTGTATACTCCCAATTCATCCGCGATAGCATTTTAAAGCATTTACAAGTAGATGCTATCTACACGGATTTTTGTAAAGCATTTGACCAGTTAAATCAAGCACTACTTATCAAGAAGCTAGAAATGTTTGGCATTAGTGGAAATACTCTGAAGTGGTTTGAGAGTTACATTACTGAAAGAAAACTACAAGTAGTGGTAGGAGGATACTCAGCTGACCTTTTTACTGTAACATCGGGAATTCCGCAGGGCTCTCATCTTGGACCGCTGCTATTTTTAATTTTTATTAACGATATAGTTTTAAGAATAAAATTTTCAAAATATCTCCTGTTTGCCGACGACCTAAAACTGTACAAAAAAATCAAATCTCTGGAAGATTGCATCGATTTGCAAAAAGATCTATCATCACTTCACGAATGGTGCACACTAAATGATTTGTATTTTAATAATAACAAATGTGCTGTAATTTCCTTCACAAAGAACAGAAACAAATTTTCAAACACATATCGCATTAACAATATCGTTTTATCAAACATAACTTCAATTAAAGACTTAGGCGTGATGTTTGACTCTTCACTTAGCTTCTATAAACATGTAGATACAATTTCAAAAAGTGCATCACAAATATTAGGATTAACTCTTAGAATCACAAATTGCTTTAAAAGTGCAGAATTAACATTAACATTATACAAATCAATTGTGCGAAGTATTCTCGAATACGGATCCACTATTTGGTCTCCCAATTATGAGATTCACAATTATAGAATCGAATCCATACAAAGAAAATTAACCCGTGTTATTGCATATCGCGAAGGTTTATCTGATCAATTTGAAACGTATAATGACCGAATTCTACACTATAAACTACACTCTCTGACAGGAAGACGGCAACTTTCCGATTTATTGCTTCTGCACAAAATTATACATGCATCAGTTGATACACCAAACATTTTATCCCAAATTAACATCAACACACCATCAAGAAATTCAACAAGGAGGTTGCAAGATATTTTCTATATATCTACCTACCACACAAATACAGGATATTTCTCCCCTTTACCACGAACATTAAGACATTATAACACTATACACCGCTCTAATAATGAAATTGACATTTTTAATAACCCATTCAAACACTTCAAAAAACATATTTTACCATCAATCGTATAAAGTTGATATTGTGATGAAGCCCTTTATTCAAAGACTTGAAATATTGTACCTACTAAATCCAGGTGCCAATAATAAATTGTTGGTGATTCTTTTGTATTCTACATTTAACTATTATTGTTTGTCATTAAGTTTTGCATATTTAAGAGTAACAAATTATTTTTGATACTACTTTTGTTGTAATTTAAATCATCCATGTATGTAATTTTTTGGGCATAATTGCCTGTTTTATGTACTTAAATAAAAAAAAATAAAAAATAAATTATCACAGCCTGGATCAAAAATCAAGATATTCACTTTTTACAAAATTTCTTAATCCCTAACCGAACATAACAAAACTATAAAAAAGGAAAATAAATAAACACGTCTTTCAAGAATTTACCAACTATTTATATATATGTATATTTCGTGAACACCTCAATAGAAGAACCTGTGCTGAGATGTTTACGTGTTCATGATTCAGTGTGACAAGTACAGGTATTTATGTGTTGTAGTAGAAAGTTAGTTTTTTTTAATATTTTTTTTTACATTTTAATGGTTATTGTACATGGATTATTTAGAAGAAAATATATATATATAAAAAGAAAAAAAAACTAACTTTCTACTACAACACATAAATACCTGTACTTGTCACACTGAATCATGAACACGTAAACACCTCAGCACAGGTTCTCCTATTGAGGTGTTCACGAAATATACAACATTATCAACCAACAGTTTCACCTTCTCAAACCTACCTTACACCCAACACAATAAAATGTAATATTAATATGTAAAAATGTTTTCAAAATATATTATGTAAAAATATTAAAAATAAGGTAAAAACTGTACTATGTAGAAATAAATAAATAAATTTATTATGTATCTTTTCTTACCGCTTTTGCAATGTATTGGTTTTATGCTGTTTTTGCAAATAAATAAATAAATAAAATAAAACACGCATTTTGACGATGTTTTTTTCTTGAATAAATCGAAACAGGCGGCTGGTGATAAACTGGAATTTAAACCTAATGGTCATCTACATAAGGAGTGTTATTATTAGCAGCCTAATCCAGAATTTTACTCGACATGATGCATCGCCTTATGTGTAAAAAAATAAAACAATATTGCAAATTATCTTATATGTATTTAGTTGTAAAGTTAGGGGAGTATGTTATATATTACATACATTGCAATTCATGTAAGATTTGATATATTTTCTTCATTAGATAGCTTACGTATAAACTTGACAGTCAGAACCCAGCTTGCAAATTCCATTACTGTCTGGTTTCCAACAATCTGGGTTGTTTGGGTCCTGTCCCCTCACTAACGAGCAGAAAACCAAGGCGACGAACCAGAACAACATTTCAAAATACATAATGATCACTTTTTATAGCGCTGAATATGTGGTAACCCGCGGCGTGTGTTTAATATATATGTACTCTTAGATGCGTTTATAATCTATTTATCAGAAGTATAATTAAATCGAATGGCATAGATAATTATAATACTTAATGATAAATAAAAAAAATTTTAACACGTAACCTAATCAACATCAATAATTAATTTCACTAAATTTAACGGTTCAATGACAAAACAGAACAATGATAAATTAGAACATGGTCAGTTTTTTTTATTTTATTAAATTTTTATAATTTTTTTTTGCATTAGCTCCACTCAGGAGACCCTGAGGATAATAATTTCCCTCAGGGCCTATGTCAACTTAGGGGATGCTGTGTACAAGGCAATGGAAAGGTCAAAAGGCCTCTCAATCAGTTTCTCTCGTTCCGCCCACCACGCAGCAGATAGGCGGGCTCTCTTGCTAAGTCACTAAACGTAGCTAACCACTTGGGGTGACTTATGGCAGAGGCGTTGTTTATCCAATAAATGGTTCCTGGGGCAGCGGTACCCATACTCGCCTTCCAAATCGAGTTTATGCCAAAGCCAAATGAGAGGGATAGGTATATTCCTTAGCTAAGGATAAAAACGGCAATCCGACTACTGTTAGCGGTTTTAAACTTGTCTGCGTCGTATACAAAAATGATTCAATAACTTGACCATACAATCAATGCCTACATTCCATAACTTTGAAATTATCCTTACTATTTATCATTACTATTTTTTTATATACGTAGTACAAAAACTTTACACAATTCAAAACATCATTATTTGATAATGTGGGCCTCGCTGGTTGCCGTATCTGCGCTGAGACCCCATTTCACAAAAAAAGGAATAAAATATGATATAATAAATTTTAATGAAATAAAATAAAAGTCTATCTGAGGGTCAGTGTGTACTTGCGATGTGTAGGTTCAGCTGGAGTGGGCTCTTGAACACGGTTTCTTCGCGGGAAGCGGATCCTACTCCTACTCCTTTTTAAAATCGACTACTCCCAAAGAACCCGGTCCAGGACTCGGACCCAAACCTGGAACTCGGAGCCGGACCTGGGACGGGAACCCGAATGCCTCCACCGGCGTCAAAGTGTCCGCGGTCTGCGTCACTTGCGAGTCTGAGAGTTCTTGTTCGGGTTCGAGGTTTTGTTTAGGTTTTATCTGAGAACGGCTCCGAGGTCCTGCTCCGGTCGAAACCGTGCATCCAGTGCACCCAGTACCCAATCCGCCCCAAAGAACTCGGACCCGGGACCTGCTCCTAGAACTCAAGTACTTTTAAAAGGTAGCACGCGTCGGAGGCCTCCGGCAAAACGCAGATCTCACCCATCTATAGTGTATACAGAAGTGACGGACGTACGCAATCACCCCTATCCCCTCCCGCTGCGGTGTAAGGACGACGGGCAAGAGAGTCCAGTTAAAGAGATCAAAGGGTCTTCTTCAACCGATTTCTCTCTCCATCCGGCCTGCCAATCAGCTGGTGGGCAGGCTCAACCACCGCCGAGACCTGGACAAATCTTACCCCATGAACCCGGGCACCGATTGTCGACCAGATGTTGGTTATCCAATAAATATTTCCCAGGGCGGCGGTATTCACACCGAGCAGGAGCTCCCAAATTGAATTCCATCATTCCATTGAATGATGTTTGAATTTTGCAAATCACTTGATTCGTCGCTCTTCGTGCTGTCACAGTCCTACTTAAGTGTCAATAAATAAAAAAGTTATTGCAACTTATATATATATAAAATAACTTTTAAATATAAATTTTTAGTTGTAAAAGTTATGTGTTCTCCACGAGAGAGCTTAATCATAATTAGGCGAAAACCAGCCGGCAAATTCCATAATTGTCTGGTTTCCAACAATTCGGAACGCGTTTCTCCATAATACAAGAAAATAAAATCTGAACGTATAGTTTGGCAATTAAGTCTAGAAATTTATTATTTTGGAACTAAATTTTTTCATTACTATGGAAACACCGAAATACTCGTTTTGTCAATGACATTTCGTATGGCTCTTGGCTTTACTGATTTAAAAAGTGTAGAAAACGCTGAAAATCACTCGTTTAATGTTTGTTTTTTCATTGTTTGCCTGTGCATTGTTTGAATTGAATAAAAATGAACAAACCAATACGTAGTTGGCGCAAGAGAAGTTATATACTGGGTTTTCAACGCTACCTAGCTGATTATCGCGCGAAGAAGTTCCTATGCCTAATGTGTAAGATGTTTACAAACGAACTACAGAAATGACTGGTACGTAGAATCGTTTTTTAATGAATTTCATTAGTATTACAAGATTTATGCCAATTTTCGAGCGATTATAACCATTACAATCTGATTTGAGGTTATGTTTAAAAATCCGAATTTGACATTTACATTTGACATTTAATATTAGGCCACAAGAAAAAGGGAATAACTCAATTAACAAAAAAATAATAATAATATGCAACTTCTTTAAACTCATGGAAAAGTTACTTTTTTCTTAGTTTTCTCAGTATTTCTTTCTAAATGAATATTATCTAGTGCGTTTTTTTAAACTCCCTTCTATAGAATAATAATTTTAATGATATTTTCCACACACAGGTAAATCTGAATCAACAGTAAGATGAATCGTCAAGGAAAAAAGCATGAGGGACAAAACCCATTTGGCTTTCAGCGTGAAACATGATCCAGCGCTTACCTTTTGAAATATCCTGCTGAACTCCAGTCACATATTATATAGATTGCCAGCATTTCTTTAGCTTGTAGGATGAATGGATATAACTTTCATCTAAGTGCCCTTGAGGTGATTTTTCACAAAAACGGCGCTATATAAATCGTCCAAATATTATTATTATTATTATTAATAATATTTTTTTGCAGTTTTTCTGGTAAATTTCGGATATCCATGTTAATTTTTAAGTAGCCTCTTTTAGCCGCTATATTTGTTTTTTTCAATAAGTGCAGTTCTGTTTGTTTTGCACTTTTTTATAAGCAAAGCCAATGGAATGCAAAATTTTTCGTAAATTTTCCCGGCTACCATCAAATCCAATGTCTTCTTTGAGTACGGTTAGTAAAGTTCTTGATTTGGGGTTGGGATTTATTTACGTACTATGTAAAAAAAATATTTTTTTGACGAATGGCACGGACGGATGATTTACCCCCATAAATAAGTAGGACTCGTGTATATGGGGGGGGGGGGGGAGGGGGTTATTATATTGGTTTAATTTTTTTTTTGTTAAGTACAAATTTTCGTTGTAATTTTTAAGCTGAGTTTTAAATCTTTTTAAATTACTGTTCCTGTTTCTGATTTTTTCAGGTAGTGAATTAAAAAAATTAACTCAGAGATATTTATGATTTAACTGTCCTTTTGTTTTTTTACATTTCGGAGTAGGAAGTATTGATGTTTGCCTAAGATTTCTGTTATTTTTAAAGGGTTCAACTATATTTTGAATATTATCTTTATAAATTTTTTAATGTTGCATGATAAAAGTATAATGCACTTAAATTTCTGACCTTAAATTGTTTGAATAAAAGTTCTGACGAGTATGAGTAATTTTTAATTTTAATTTTTAATACAATTTTTAATAAATAAACTGCCAGTAAACCATAGGTTATTTAGATAAATAAATAGGATATAAAAAATCTCTTTTGTGAAGGCTCCAGTAACCAAGGTAAACAATAATATTTGAGATTAATTTGTAATATATTTTAAAGATAAATTTAATTACATATATTTTATTTTGATAGCAGTATTCTAAAATATAATATATTATAGATTTGTAACGTTGAAAGGTAAAAGGTTTAAATTAAAATATTTAATTTGGGCATTTTGAAAATTATTTGTTGACAATTGACAATTAACAAATGATATTACTAGGTAACGATAGTTGCTTGGTTACTGGAATGTAGGAACTAATAATAATAATCATTTTCGTGTTGTTTTGTAAATTGATAATATGTCATTTACAACCAACCGAAATGAAGAGAGGTCTGTTATGTCATCTACACAGATGAACAATGATAGTCTGAGACCACCAAAAACAAAAGCAGGTATTCCTAGGCAGCGTATGAAATGGACGAACGATGTCAATATGTTCATCGTTCGTTCATATTTTTATGTAACTAAATTAGAAACAGATATGTTATTGTATAGGAAAAAATTACATTTAATTTTCTCACAAAATTATCCGATTGCCCAAGTAAACGAACAAAGATTAGCAGACCAAAAGAGAGCAATTTTCAAAAATAATTTAATTCCTGTAGTAACATTAGATCAGATAAAAAAGGAAGTAGCAGATAGATTGCAATTAGAAAATAATTTAGAACAAGTTAATACGAGTAGTAATGTTATATCAGATACATTGAACGTAGATAGTTCAGATAATATTCTAGTCGAAGAATCCAATGATATTACAGTAGACTCAAATAACTTAGACGTTATTTATAATCTTAGGGAAATCAACATTGCAAATTTAAACTTACTAGATGAAAATATTATAGAATTAGCTAACTTACTTCATAATAATATAAATAGATATATAGATATAGAGCCCACAGTTAGACCAAAATTACCAAAATTACATACGTCTAAGAAATTATCTAAATTAATTTCTGAATTAAATAATATAATTTTACCAAAAATTATATTTGATGACATTAGTTTTTTAGATCTTCATACAATAGTGTACGCTAGTGCTATCACTATATGTAATAAGTTAGGAGTTAAATTAACGTCTTCTGATGATAGATCATATAATTATAGAAAACCAGAATGGCAGAGTAGATTAGAAAATGATGTAGTATTTTTAAGAAGTAGCATAGCTAGAATAATAGAGTATAAAAACGGAAATAGAAGTAGGAATATTTTGAGACATGTAGATGTAATTGGGAGAAAATTTGGTTATAGCATTGGTAGTAATAATAATGAAAATATAATCAATGATTTATTAGATTTGTTAAAACAAAAATTAGGTGTAAAAGCTAGTAGATTAAAAAGATATAATTATACGTATAATAAAAAAAATAATAATAGATTATTTCAGAAAAATGAGAAAATATTTTATTCCAAACTTGACGATAAACAAAATATTATTTCGAATAATAATAATCCGTTGCCATCTGAATCAGATATGCGCGATTTTTGGACAAATATTTGGAGTAAAGATATAAAACATAACGAGTCAGGTCCGTGGATAGAAAATGAAGAACTCAATTGTTCAGACATTGAACAAATGAGTTTTTCTGATATATCGGTTGAATTGTTAGCCAAAATTATAAAAAGTACTCATAATTGGAAAGCCACGGGTTGCGATTGGATACATAATTTTTGGTATAAACGTCTGACTACTTTACATCCCCTTTTGGCAAAAAATCTTTCAAAATTTGTCAGAGAACCTCAAAATTTTCCAAATTTTCTAACTAAGGGCATTACTTATATGTTGCCTAAAAGCGAACATATTAATAATCCCTCTCAGTATAGACCCATTACATGTTTACCGACAATATATAAAATTTTAACCTCTTGCTTGACAGATTTAATATACACCCATTTAGATGAAAAAAATGTTTTATCTGAACAACAAAAAGGTTGTCGCAGAAAACATATGGGATGTAAAGAACAATTAGTTATTGATTCTGTAATTCTAAAACAGATTCAAACCCAAAAACGTAATTTACATATTTGTTATATAGATTACCAAAAGGCTTATGATAGTGTCCCGCACTCGTGGCTGATAAAAGTTTTAAATATATACAAAATTAACCCAATTATTATTAGCTTTTTGGAAAAAATTATGGCATTTTGGAATACCGATTTGCTTTTGAATTTGAAAAATAAGAAAATTATAGTACCATGCATTTCAATAAAAAGAGGGATTTTTCAAGGAGACTCATTGAGTCCTCTTTGGTTTTGCTTAGCATTAAATCCTCTATCTAAAATGTTAATTAAAAGCAAGTTTGGAATAAAAATTAAAGGTAATACTAGAGAGAGAAATATAATTTCTCATTTATTATTTATGGATGATTTAAAATTATATTCGAATTCTGAACCAAATTTAGAGAAAATGATTAAAGTAGTTAAAATTTTTTCAGATGATATTAAAATGACTTTTGGTTTAGATAAATGTAGAACGATCCATATAGAGAAAGGTAAAATTGTAGATGGAGACGAGGGTATATTTAGAAATTTCAAAATTGAAAGTATGAAAGGGGGTGAGGTTTATAAATATTTAGGATATCCGCAATCAAATAGATTAGATCATACTAGTATTAAAAATGATATTAGGATTAAATTTAAAACTAGGATCAGAAAAATTTTGAAATGCAATCTATCTGCTAAAAATTTAGTAAAGGCGATAAATACTTGGGCAATACCTCTATTAACTTACTCATTTGGCATAATTAAATGGTCTAATACAGATTTAGATAGCTTAGAACGATTGATTAGAACTACATTAACAAAAATTCATTGCCATCATCCAAATTCAGCTGTAGAACGAATTAATTTATCCAGAAATTTAGGAGGTAGAGGTATATTCAAAATAACATCTTTAAAACATAATCAGGTAGAAATGCTAAGAAATTTTTTCCATAGGAAAGCTGATAGTTCAGAAATGCACAAAATTATTTGCAAGGCAGATAGAAATATCTCACCATTAAATTTATACGACGAGAATGCCAGCATTCTTATAAATACCAACCAGGAATTATAAGATTCCTGGTCAAATAAAATTCTTCACGCAAAACACGTCAATTATCTCAACCAAACATATGTTGACAAATTTTCGTCAAACAAATGGTTGAGTATTGGAGAGTTGAGCGCAGAAATAGAAGGCTTTATGCTTGCCATACAAGATAGAGTCATTAATACTAAAAATTATAGGAAGCATATCATCAAAGATGCAAATCAAATTGATGATTTATGTAGAAAATGTTTGGCTTTTCCGGAAACTATAGAACATATTATATCGGGATGTTCTGTATTAGCGCCGTCCGAGTATACATTTAGGCACAATCAAGTTTTAAAAATAATTCACCAAAGTTTGGTAATTAAACATAACTTGATTGACTGCCGTAATGTACCATATTATGAATATGAACCAAATTCATTTTTAGAAAATGAATTTTATAAAATTTATTATGATAAAACTATTTTGACAGACAGAACAATTAGTCATAATAGACCCGATATAGTTTTACATGACAAAATTAAGAAAATAACTTATATCATTGATGTCGCTATTCCAAATTCTTGTAATATTCAGAAAACTGTTTCTGAAAAAATAAGAAAATATACAGATTTAGGAAATGAAATTAAAAGAATTTGGCATTCTCAGACTATAAAAATATTACCATTTGTTATTTCGGCTACTGGCATTATACCTAGCTCTCTCATTCAAAATTTAGGCGTATTAGATTTGTCAAAAAATTTGTACATAAAAATGCAAAAGTCGGTCATTTTAAATACATGTAGGATTACGAAAGATTTTTTAAATATTTATATTGAGGGATCAGTAGGATTTATCGGACCAGTTAGGATTTCATCAGAGCCGAACCCTCTGATATGAAAATATCTGGAGTCGGTGAAATATTTTCCCATTATGTTTCTGGTCGATTGACGTATTGTTCTTGTATTGTTTTATTCTTATATAGTGCACTTACATTGCGTTCATTTACTAGATATTCATTTGTGGAAAAGTGTGTGGAAGGGTTTAGTCTTTCATTTGGGAAAGATTCAACCCGGACATAAAATCTGGAGCACCGTATAAAAATTAATTTTTGCGTTACCTATGAAAATTTTTTGTTTTTGATTTGTATATATACCGCCCCATCCTATAGTGCCCCATCCTATATTAATATTATTATTATTACCTTATAACGAAATACAAGCCCACTTATAATTTGTTTTGTGTTATTTTATTTATAGTAAATTGTAATTTTACTTCGATTAAATTATAGTTTTTTTGCAAAATTTTTGAGAATACAAATACATTATGAAATATGCATTTTGAACGAAGTGTTTTTTAAAACTTGTATTCATTGTCTTATGAGCCATCTTGGTGTTGCCATTTAAAACCTGAAAAACGATCGTGGCGCCATCATTTATTTTCTACACTTTCTTGCCAAACTGTACTATCCATGTTGCCTGTGTATATCTATCACAGGATCAGGGTTATGAAACGGCACTCATTTCATTCTTTTGCTTACTTGCTAAAATGTAAAAGTTCAATATCCCGATGAAATTTTACTCGTAATTGAAGACTTTAATATACCCACCGTAACACGGAATGTACATAACAATGATTTACACTTAACACCTGAAAATTTGAACATAATTAGTTCCTAACTTGCTGATACAATTCATTACTCTGAATTAAACCAAATAATGCATAAAAAATGCAACTAAACGAATCGATTTAGATATATGTAATGAGAAATGCCTTGTATCTCGTGCATGCGTTCATCTTGTCAGCGAAGACTCGCACCACCCATCGCTTAAAATTATGCTATGAATTGGTACACTTCCACTTATCAATGCAATTAAAGAAATTTATCAGTTTAAAAAAGCCGATTACGAGTCAATCAAACATTTGTCAATGACGGTGACCCGACAATTCATCCTGCGACAATTCATCCTGCGACAGTTCATCCGGCGACAGTTCATCCTGCCGACAGTTCATCCTGCCGACAGTTCATCCTTCCGACAGTTCATCCTGCCGACAATTCATCCGGCGACAATTCATCCTTCCTGATCATTTAGAAGATTTTTTCTTCAAGTAAGTATGCAAAGAGGATATACGGCCGTACAACCAAAATCGATATACTTATATCTGAAGGCATCTTGAGTGGAAATCCGCTGTAAAAATATTTTTACTAACAATAATTTCGACTCTCCGAAGAAGCATGCGTGAATAACAAAATAGTCGTCTTAGCAAAAAACCGTAAAGATTCCTACTTGCATATAATATAACTTTTTTATCTGAAATTAACACCATCTTTTTAGGGTGAATTGACTAATTTAAAAAAAACACAAGAGTCCCAACCGTCTCGAGCCAGTGAGTGCCAATGGCATCCCCAATTTTGGTATGGTGTGATGCTGAAGGTAGTGGGGAGGGGAAGGAGATGTGGAAAACATATCTTCCTGGCTATTCAGATCTAGTCACCAAACACGGCTTAAGCCATTTCAAGTAATTAGACTAAACCAATATACACTGTACAACAGCGAAAAAATTTAAACAAATCATATGAGTGGGGAGGGGAAGGAGAAGTGAAAAATTCTGCTGATTTGAAAAAATGCTATTCAGATATAGTCACCAAACACGCCTAAAGTCATTTCAAGTAACGTTTCAATTCTGAATGAATAGGTACTGACGAATAGCATACGATATACTTATATGTGCATCTACTTAAGACATAGGAGGCGGACATGTTTACCGTCGCCCCAGGAACCATTTATTGGATAACCAACACCCCTGCCATAGGTCATCCCAAGTGGTTCGCTACGTTTGGTGAATTATAAGGGTTCTTTTTTAAATTTTTCTTTATTCATTACTTACAAAATATGGTAACATAATTAGTGGATTTTTCGACCACCGTGCTAGGCTGATGCCCGTGTTATGGTGGTCGATTATATGCCCGTGTTATGGTTGCCAGGGTTCTTGGAGTGATGCTTGTCAAGGTCTTGTTGGCGAATACTTTTCCTCACCTACTGCGTGGCGGTCCGGATCGGGAGAGATTACTTGAGGCAGACGTAATCAGGACATCTGATTAAATTAAAAAATTAAAAAATTTAAACAAGTCATATGAGTGGGGAGGGGAAGGAGATGTGAAAAATTCTGCTGATGTGAAAAAAATGCTATTCAGATATAGTCACCAAACACGCCTAAAGCCATTTCAAGTAACGTTTCAATTCTGAATGAATACTGATGAATGGTAAAATACGGCATACTTATATGTGCATCTACTTAAGATTTAGGAGGTGGACATGTTTACCGTCGCCCCGGGAACCATTTATTGGATAACCAACACCCCTGCCATAGGTCATCCCAAGTGGTTCGCTAGGTTTGGTGAATTATAAGGGTTGCCCGGGTTCTTGGAGTGATGTTTTCCGTACTCTCTCGACCCATCGCCTTGCACCGCAATTCATCGGGCTATTCAGATATGGTCACCAAACACGCCTTACACCATTTCAAGTAACGTTTCAATTCTGAATGAATACTGACGAATAGCAAACGACATACTTATAGATATCTGTATATCTAAACTTAGGTACACTATATTCTAAAATTGAAAAGTAATGCAAAAATGTAATTTTTTTTTTAATTTGTAACAAAAAAGCACGGTTATAGGTACTTCTTGAAAAGCTAAGAGTACTTCACTTCTAAGACCCGTATCAGAGTCTCAGGTAATAAAATTGTACCTGCCCGGAACGGATTATTATCTTTGGTTTCACAAATAAAGAATAGGGGAAGGGTGGCGTGGTGGAGTCGTTATCTTCTATACGAACTGGGCACTGTCGTGGACAGTTTTGAATTTTTTAAATAAGTATCACTTCTCATAAGTCATCCACTTAAAAATTAATTAATATTCACCGTGCATCCATCAGATGCTTCCTCTCCTAAAAAGTATATTTCCGATCTTAAGAGCGTTTAACCAGCCAGCGGCTGAAAATCCACATTTCGTTGAAATATGTTCTTACGATCGTACAGGGCGGTTCCAATGAGAAAGATAATTTACTCTCTAGCATTCGCCACCAAGACCTGGAAAACATCACTCCAAGAACCCGGGCAACCCTTATAATTCACCAAACGTAGCGAACCACTTGGGATGACCTATGGCAGGGGTGTTGGTTATCCAATAAATGGTTCCCGGGGTGACGGTAAACATGTCCACCACCTAAATCTTAAGTAGATGCATATATAAGTATGTCGTATTTTACCATTCGTCAGTATTCATTCAGAATTGAAAAGTTACTTGAAATGGCTTTAGGCGTATTTGGTGACTATATCTGAATAAAAAAATTTTCACATCAGCAGAATTTTTCACATCTTCTTCCCCTCCCCACTATCTTCAGCCTCACTACATATTCAAATGAGGAATGCCATAGTCTCACTGGCTCTAGATGGTTGAGAGCAGTTGGGGCTCTTGTGTTATAGTAAAAAGTAAAAATAAATATATAAAAAAAGTTATATCATATGACTTTAAAAAAAATCGCTATTGTACAGTGTATGTAGGCTTAGTCTGATTACTTGAAATGGCTTTAGCCGTGTATGGTGACTAGATCTGACTAGTCAGACAAATTGCGGTGCAAGGTCGAGAGAGTACGGCTAGAGATGTCCTGATTACGTCTGCCTCAAGTAATCTCTCCCGATCCGGACCGCCACGCAGTAGGTGAGGAAAAGTATTCGCCAACAAGACCTTGACAAGCATCACTCCAAGAACCCGGGCAACCATAACACGGGCATATAATCGACCACCATAACCACGGGCATCAGCCTAGCATGGTGGTCGAAAAATCCACTAATTATGTAACCATATTTTGTAAGTAATGAATAAAGAAAAAATTTAAAAAGAACCCTTATAATTCACCAAACGTAGCGAACCACTTGGGATGACCTATGGCAGGGGTGTTGGTTATCCAATAAATGGTTCCCGGGGCGACGGTAAACATGTCCGCCTCCTAAATCTTAAGTAGATGCACATATAAGTATGTCGTATTTTGCTATTCGTCAGTATTCATTCAGAATTGAAACGTTACTTGAAATGGCTTTAGGCGTGTTTGGTGACTATATCTGAATAGCATTTTTCAAATCAGCAGAATTTTTCACATCTCCTTCCCCTCCCCACTCATATGATTTGTTTAAATTTTTTCGCTGTTGTACAGTGTATATTGGTTTAGTCTAATTACTTGAAATGGCTTAAGCCGTGTTTGGTGACTAGATCTGAATAGCCAGGAAGATATGTTTTCCACATCTCCTTCCCCTCCCCACTACCTTCAGCATCACACCATACCAAAATTGGGGATGCCATTGGCACTCACTGGCTCGAGACGGTTGGGACTCTTGTGTTTTTTTAAAAATTAGTCAATTCACCCTAAAAAGATGGTGTTAATTTCAGATAAAAAGTTATATTATATGCAAGTAGGAATCTTTACGGTTTTTTGCTAAGCCGACTGCACGTATAAGTATGTCGTATTTTGTTATTAACGCATGCTTCTTTGGAGAGTCAAAATTATTGTTAGTAAAAATATTTTTACAGCGGATTTCCACTCAAGATGCCTTCAGATATAAGTATATCGATTTTGGTTGTACGGCCGTATATCCTCTTTGCATACTTACTTGAAGAAAAAATCTTCTAAATGATCAGGAAGGATGAATAGTCGCCGGATGAATTGTCGGCAGGATGAACTGTCGGAAGGATGAACTGTCGGCAGGATGAACTGTCGGCAGGATGAACTGTCGCCGGATGAACTGTCGCAGGATGAATTGTCGCAGGATGAACTGTCATGGAACCGTCAATGACAGACTGGTCATTTACTAAGGAGAATTCGAATGTCAATGAAGAAGTTGATTCTTTTTACAACATTTTAAACAATACCATCAACCAGTTTGTCCCTAAACGTTTCATCTAAAAGAAGGACAAAATCCAAACTGGTAGGTACTGGCTGAAGCTCCTCTAATCAAAATCATTAAAGAGAAACAAAAACTACATAAAACATGGAAATCCTATAATGATCCAGTAGACTACATAGAATTCTCAATCAAACAAAGACAAAAAAAATACTTACAGAAGCATTGCTATAACCAATATAACCTGTGGCATGAGTCACCCCAAGTGGTTCGCTACGTCTGGTGATTTAGCAGGGGTGCCCGGGTTCATGGGGCGAGGTTTGTCTAGGTCCTGGAAGCGGATGACCAGGATATACTGAACCCCAGATTCCAACCCACCCCTTTTTCTTCCCAGAACTCTCCTCTCCTTTCCTTAAAAAAACCCTCCACACAGCATCCATAAAGATGTCATAGGCCCTGAGGGAAATAATTTTCCTCAAGGCCTCCTGTGTGGAGCTTATGTAAAAAAAAACAATGTTTCAGTTCGGTTGAATCTAATATTCTGATAAATATTTACTGGCATCTATTTCCACATGAATGTCACAATAAAAACATTTCCTATTTTTCTTTTTACTGAGTGGAAGGAAGGCAGACTTGCAGTTTTGGTAAGTGATTAAATGTAATAAAGTAGATATTGTTGAACTCATATACAGTCCACACGGCATTTGATCCCTCCTCCTGGAGGTGGATCACTTGGCCCCCGCCGCGCCGCAACATTTGGTCCTTCGAGCCGGATAACTTCGATGTATATATTTTATTATATTTACGGAAGGATTCAGTGAACAATATTCGTTTGAAATCATTATTAAAATACCTACCCGCAATTTGAAATTGTCAGTGTCATGTTGTCATACCTACCCGCTATTTGAATTTATCATAGTACTTGCCCGCTTGTCATAAATTGTCACAAACATAGGTACCATAATTATCTATCCTTTCGATTTTATTGTGGTATTGCTGTATTAATGCAGCATTGATGTTATTTGCTGCGTAAGTACTACTTGCTAACTACTGGAATAGTCGCAAATATCTACACCTCGCTCATTTCACCATTCCTTCCCCGAAATCTCTTCCCACTAACAAACCCTTCCTGGTGAACATCAGTGGAAGCCAGACTTGCAGTTTTGGTAAGTGATTAAATTTAATAAAGTAGATATTGTTGAACTCATATACAGTCCACACGGCATTTGATCCCTCCTCCTCGAGGTGGATCACTTGGCCCCCGCCGCGCCGCAACATTTGGTCCTTCGAGCAGGATAACTTCGATGTATATATTTTATTATATTTACGGAAGGATTCAGTGAACAATATTCGTTTGAAATCATTATTATAATACCTACCCGCAATTTGAAATTGTCAGTGTCATGTTGTCATACCTACCCGCTATTTGAATTTATCATAGTACTTGCCCGCTTGTCATAAATTGTCACAAACATAGGTACCATAATTATCTATCCTTTCGATTTTATTGTGGTATTGCTGTATTAATGCAGCATAGTTGTTATTTGCTGCGTAAGTACTACTTGCTAACTACTGGAATAGTCGAAAATATCTACACCTCGCTCATTTCACCATTCCTTCCCCGAAATCTCTTCCCACTAACAAACCCTTCCTGGTGAACATCAGTGGAAGGCAGACTTGCAGTTTTGGTAAGTGATTAAATTTAATAAAGTAGATATTGTTGAACTCATATACAGTCCACACGGCATTTGATCCCTCCTCCTCGAGGTGGATCACTTGGCCCCCGCCGCGCCGCAACATGGATGTGTGTGTTTTTTTAGTTAAAGTGTCTTCATTATGTGATTTCTGTATATTAACTGTACCTACCTATATACGTGAAACACGTGACTGTACATATGTTAAATGTAAACTCTTCTTCCATCCACAAGCAAATGATTCAGATAAGTAATATTATAATAAGTTCCATTTTTTAAGATCAATAGAAAAAAAATCATGAACCTTAAAGAGGAGTCAGGCACCGGCGCTCATCAAGTGTGCCATTTATTTTCGAAACACTTTCAATCCACCTATGTATGTTGTTATGGGCACCGATGTTAGCTTCACAAACCAACACCAGCTCCGGGGCCAAGGGGGCCCTAACATGTCCCAGGCTAGCTCTCAGCGGAGACAATGATACCCTCTATTCAGGGTGCAGGTCGCACGAGGCTACAGAATTTCTCCTTACCCTTCCGGCGTCTGGCGGGATACACTCTAGTCAATAACCCTCCTGCCGTGGCAGAATAATAACAAGATTGAATTAATAGGTCATGTATTGTAAATTCAAAACACAGTACATAGGTCTCTACAGTACAATTCAATACAAGAAATGCAAATTACACAAACCTAGTTAAAGTGTTTAACTCTCATTATCTCTCTGAAACGAAAACTCTCCGAGTGGTGATTCTCGCGTGGCCCTACATTTCACCGTTGCGGACACATTTAAAAGAGGAAATCAATTATACAGCTTACATGTGGGATTCGCAGGGTCCTCGTCTTCTTTGGAGTTCAACCAGGGCATCTCCCGAGTTAGAACAAACCGAAGTTATCACAGGCACGGCGTAAGCCGGCTCCAACCCGTAGGTTTTTCAATAAACATCGCGGGCTACATTTGAGTTTGGTTTGGTCGCCCGGCAACAGCCCGCGTATGTGTGCTCGTAAGGGCGCCCAATTCTCGACTGGCCGGCGGCGGAATGGGCGAGTCGCAGGGCAAGCGGAAGGGAAGCAGGGAGCAGGAAACAGGGGGAGAGGGGGGAGACCGTGTTGTGTTCGGGCTTGTCTTAGCGCTCTAGTTGTCGCTATGGGATTTGAATCCACCCGCCACAGGGCGTATCGTAACACTTCCCCCCGCGCTTGGAAAAAAAGCGACGTGGCAATGGAGCTGTAGGAAAAAAAATCCTCTTATGCTTCCATCGGGGTTTTTGAGAGATTCGTTGCTTGAGAGATGCCTAGCTAGAACATACAGTTTATGTTATAGTTTAGGTCACAATGTTTGTAGGGAATGGGTGGGGGTACATACAATGTTTGGAAAAGACAATTTTTGGGAAAAGTACATGGTGTAAAACAACATACATGGTTATGCAATTGAAAAATAACAATACATGGTTATGCAATTGAAAGAAAGACGATTCATATTTGTACAAGAGAAGAACAAAAAGCAAAAAAAAAATGCCTGTGTGATTCTAAGGTTTCATTGGTCTGGGAGCTAAGTTTGCGAAGCGTGGATTTGTTTGGTTTCGGAGAATTTCGAAGAAAAGGACGTGGTTTCACAGATTCTAAGGATTACATTATCACTGTAATCAGACCCATTTGAGATAACACTCAGGAGTACACTTAGGCCTTAGAAAACACTTGGTTTTGTCGAAGACGTCGAAGTTCACGAAGTGGAGACTGTGGTTGCTGTGCCGCGACTATGGTTACAGAGGTCATTGAAGAGGAGAATCCGGTATCTGCAGACATGCCAGTACGAATCCGAAGTGTTATTATGGTAAACACGGATCGTATATAATGGTTATTGAAGCATAATGTAGCTCAAAATAACTTGTATTGGTACGCATTCAGCGAATACTGGAGGGTCAAGGTAATGATGGTTTACACATGACGATATATGCGTCACTGCATGACAGCGCAAGATACGACATGGTTGGCATTGATAGCAAGAGTAAGAACAAACCTAGGAGCTAGCGTGCCCAAAAGGTGGTTCAGAGTGTCATAATGTATAGTGGGACAACTCAGCTTGCTGTGGCACGACAAAACAACATACATATGAGCGGTATGGTCTGTGCTTTCAGGAACAAATGCGTAGAAAAATGGCAGCAGGAGGGACCTTGTAACCACAGCGCGTGCTGTCAGGAAGTGAAGCTCAGCTTGGCTGTTGGTGATGACATCCGCCTGGGCTTCTTTTTAATCCGGGAGAAGTTATTATTAGAGCAAAATTCTTGAAGTTTACCTGCCTAGGGACCAATGAAGAAAAGGTTTGGAGAGAAACAAAATGTGTCCAGATAATGAAATAAACGAAATTTAACCACCGACCCAGAGAGTGACGAAGAGAGAGATTTCTAACTAAATTGTGATTACATGAACATTTTCCTTTACCAGGATGACTTGGCGTTTGCCGAGTGACAATATGTCTTGGTTAAAAAAACAACTGGCCCTCTATGGCCTATGTTAACATGATATGGTAACATTTTCGTAGAATTTCAAAGAACAAGACAAAGAATCGTGAACTAGTCACGGCAAAGGGAAACCAATTCATGAATAAAGGTTGTCAAAAGGAGACAGACGGTACGCCAAGTGCATATCGTACATATCCAACATTCATGAATGTGTTTCGTAAAATTGCGAAAAGAGAAAAAAATGGTGGGACATATGCAGAGATTGAGGGGGAAAACCTGTAGATAACCGGACAGTTACCTATTCGAACTCCAAGTGAGGGCGAAATATGGTCAACGACAGATTTTTCACTTCATAACATAAGTCTGAGGACAAGGGGGGTGGGAGGAAGGAGGGGAGAAAGGAGACGAGTTACGAAATTTGCTAGAGACTGGACTAATTTCCAATTCAAACTCTATGTGAGAATGAAACATAATCAACCAGCAGATTTCCTGACTCTTTACATTTATCAAAAAGGATGAGGAGAAATTTGAATACACATTATATCAAAGAGGCTAATCTTTCGCGTGTATTGGGCAAAAGATTAGGGGTCATTTTAAAAACTTCTACATGATTGTGAGAAAAGACAGACCCTTGCTCCAATTTCACAAACCTGGGGGTTTTCTTATTCGTTCCCCAGACAACGAGTTAGGTGGTTTTGTGCTCAATCGATTAACTCCCACAGCACTATGCCCCATAGTTAGCAGTGAAGCTACAAACTAGTCCTTTTGGGATAGTAGATATTCCTGGGCTTCTTTCCTTTTTGCAAAGAAGTAAAAAAAACAGGAAGTCCACGGGCATTGGCGTTGAATGACAACAAAGGGTTGTGGACTACATTTCGTAGATCGCACACAAAAGGTTTGATATTATTTCGTTCGCACGACTCATGGTAAGTGTTTTAACGTCTCCACGTATAGTGTACAAAGTATGTAAGTACATACAAGATATAACTCAATTATAGACAGAAGTCAAAGAGTTTATACAATGCCTCTTAAAGAAGATGGCAAAGCCGATATTATGTCGTTCGCACGAATCACGGTAAGTATTGTTATTACGTCTCCACGTCTCGTGTACAAGGGTTGTACACAATTATACACACAAGCGGTACTCATGACAAATTAATGACACACGACCAAAATACAAAAGCGGTACTCATGACAAATGAATGACACACGACCAAAATACATTGTACAGAAAGGGTGGTATTCATGACAAATGAATGACACACGACCAAAATAGATTGTACAAAACGGTGCTCATGACAAATATGTCACACGACCAACTGAATAACATTTAACTATGAGCAAAAGTGATTATGACGAACTTCTCGTATCGTGGCAGGTATTTTAAGGATCCCTCCTATAATGGTGGATGTTCTAAGGATCTCTCCTATGATGTAACAGGGTTACGTTTAAATATAACACAATAAACGTTAACGATGCTTGTTTAAACACAGAATATGAAGATTTGTTAGATTAACTAACTCCGTAGCCCAAGAGCGTACGATAGAATAACAGAGAAGATAGACAATTTGATGTTACTTCACATGTTACAAAGTGCGAGGGTGATGGCAGAGTATAATTCTACTTACACCAAGTACTTTAAACAAAGGCAGACCTACAGTGGTTTTACATACTGCCTATTGTAGCAACCCTTAGTGAGGAAAACAAAAGGACCGATTGTGGTTTTACATACCTTTTGTATAGCTACAAACGTACCGTGTGATGTACAATTTTTATGTTGTAAACACTTGGTTAAATGAACACCTAAAAGTTGTGAATTCGAGAATCATGAGGTTTTATTAACCTGTCCCGTAGGGTTGAAACGTGCCATGCAAGACATACGTAACGTAAAAGCAAAAAAGCAAAATAACAAAAAGGTGACTTTGTTATAACAACCAAAGACCGGATGATTCGGTTTTACGCACTTTAGTTGAAACGAGCCAAATTGATTTATATACAGGATTATAAAGACCAATCATTGGTTTTATAAATACGAGTTCCAAAATGGACGTGTCGATATCCAATTTGGGTACATAAGCATGAATTTGGGTAGGACGCCATCAATTTTTAATTTAAGAAGAAAAAATTGAAAAAACTTATATACACGAGAGGCGACTATGTAAGTAACCACTATTTGATTTTCATACTAGAGATACCTCGGAAGGTTTTACAACTCATGATGAACAAAATAAAAGGAAGAAATTGTAAAAATAGTTAACTGGTTCTGAGTCGGAATTTAACACTTTGGAATTTACAAAACCCGACTTCTAGAACGACACGCCGATGGGCAATTGTCAACTACTTTACATGAACAAAATAAACAGGTGAGAAAGTTCCTTTCCACACGACAAAAATGCAACAAAAAAATAGGAGAAAAGTTACAAAATTACATGACAAGGCAGGATATGACATGGCATGAACATTGCATAGTGTAAGGGTTGAGACAATAAATGGGCTCGCGACTTCCCAAACATTGAAACTCGAAAAGTGTCTCCGTTCCAAAGTGATCGGTTTTAGAACAGGTGAAAAAAAATAAAGAAAAAAATTGCCGTGAGGGAAAGAAAAACAGTGCAAAAGCAACATTTGAAAGTATGCATTAATTTACAAAATAATTTACAACTTGTTTCATTAACGAAACGATGGACAAACGATGGACACATTACACGCCTGACGTAGTAAGACTTTGTAAGCTTACAAAAAAAAATGTGATACACACTGGATCATTTTAAGTTTGCTGAGATAGTGGGGGCAGTTTTACTTGACTCCTCACTTCCAGACTTTACAATATCCTTAATGTGGTAATTACCAATGTGTTTTCCAGAGGAGTCAGATAAGGAGTACACTAGATCTGATATCTTTCTTAGAACTTTGGCCTTCACGAAACGTGGTGCCAGCTTGGCAGAGAAATACATGGCTCCTTGGGAAAGTGTGTTGTTCTTTCTCCAAACTATGTCTCCTGTATTGAAGGTGACATGTTTCCTACGTAAGTTATATCTGTGTCAAGGTGGGTGCGATGTCCTGTTTTATCATTACTTGCGGCATAGGTCCTTTGTTAGGAACAAGATTATCCAAAACTTGCGTAGCCGAACGTGAATTATTTTTGCTTGAGGGAGCGAGGTTTATTCTCCTAATGTACTTTTTGTTGAATAAAAGTGCATATGCCTTTAATGTAGATTTAGATTTGCTTGATGGCGAGAGTCCTCTATCCCTTAAAGCAGCTTGTAAGTGAGCTTTGGATAAGCTGTGCACGTTGGGAATAGTACCCAAGTTGGATGGTGTAATAGCTTGATTGTCCTCCATTGTGAGTTTCCTGGGTGGTGAGAAAAAAAAATTGGCCAGGGGTTTCCTTTAGTAAGCGCAAAATTAATTTTGTGAGGCACTTTTCACTTGGTAATCACTGGTTGGCACTTCCAAAATATGCTTATAGAAATTCCATATTACAATTTGGTAGATATGACACCAGAATTTTGTCAAAGGAAGGAAGAAGAAAAAAAAATTTGCGTGGAAAGACCTTAGTAGTAAAGGTTTTTGTGTTTCACTGACCACTTTTGAGAAAAACTGTGGAATTCACAAGTATTTATTTATTTTTGAAAAAATTTGGCCAGGACTGGCCTTTAGAAAATGGATTTTTATTTTTCACAAATCTCTTTGCACTGAGAAAGGCACTAAAATTCACAAAAGGCACTTTTCTGGCAAATAAAGGACAAACTTCCGGATGAAAATAACTGAATATGGGATTCATTAAGTCAACCATATTAAAATTATTTTATTTATTCATGGAACCAATCATGGGCTTTATTATTATTTCACTTTTCACTTATATAAGGAAAAAAACACAATTCACTTTCACTTATGCTGAAAAAATTACGGTACCTACAACATAGAATGGGGAAAGAAAATCATTATTTTGTCCATTTGGTGGAATATAAGTTGTACCAATTTGACAGACACAACAAGTGGGCCTATTGGTGTATTGTGCAGGAAAAAACGTAAGTGTGAGATTTTTAATTAAGGAATCCACAAAATAATTGGGGTTCCAGAACCCAATTTGTAATAGTAGTCTCCATTGCTATCCGATTTAGTCATAAAAGGCGATTTCGATCACAAATGCTGCATAGTAACAGGTAATTAATTCGCTTCACTCCAACGGGTTTTTTACGTTGGATTTTGGCGCGAGACAATGCGCTTGCGCGCGCAATCCCAGAGAATAGGTATCTATACCGCGTGAAACATTTGCCGTTGAAATTGGCGCGGATGACCGTTGCTTGGTGAACAAAGGGGGTCACGCCTGCGCAGTTAAGTTCCCGGTCAAAGGTTGGCGTTTTGGGCATCCAAAATGGCCGTCGTTCCAACTGCGATGTAATTCATAGTTTTAATCAGATCTGTGTTATGGATCCAATTTACACATAGATTTCTGTGGTCTTTTTTCACAGAATTCATTGTTCACTGGGTGCAGAACATCAAGGCATAATTAATGTTTACAAAACAGTTCCTATGCAGGGAGGATTTCGACAAGTGATGCCCCGCAAAGTGACCGGTGATAGAAAAAAAAATTCTGAGCCTCACGTTATGGCGCCAATTGTTATGGGCACCGATGTTAGCTTCACAAACCAACACCAGCTCCGGGGCCAAGGGGGCCCTAACATGTCCCAGGCTAGCTCTCAGCGGAGACAATGATACCCTCTATTCAGGGTGCAGGTCGCACGAGGCTACAGAATTTCTCCTTACCCTTCCGGCGTCTGGCGGGATACACTCTAGTCAATAACCCTCCTGCCGTGGCAGAATAATAACAAGATTGAATTAATAGGTCATGTATTGTAAATTCAAAACACAGTACATAGGTCTCTACAGTACAATTCAATACAAGAAATGCAAATTACACAAACCTAGCTAAAGTGTTTTACTCTCATTATCTCTCAGAAACGAAAACTCTCCGAGTGGTGATTCTCGCGTGGCCCTACATTTCACCGTTGCGGACACATTTAAAAGAGGAAATCAATTATACAGCTTACATGTGGGATTCGCAGGGTCCTCGTCTTCTTTGGAGTTCAACCAGGGCACCTCCCGAGTTAGAACAAACCGAAGTTATCACAGGCACGGCGTAAGCCGGCTCCAACCCGTAGGTTTTTCAATAAACATCGCGGGCTACATTTGAGTTTGGTTTGGTCGCCCGGCAACAGCCCGCGTATGTGTGCTCGTAAGGGCGCCCAATTCTCGACTGGCCGGCGGCGGAATGGGCGAGTCGCAGGGCAAGCGGAAGGGAAGCAGGGAGCAGGAAACAGGGGGAGAGGGGGGAGACCGTGTTGTGTTCGGGCTTGTCTTAGCGCTCTAGTTGTCGCTATGGGATTTGAATCCACCCGCCACAGGGCGTATCGTAACAATGTAAGCGATAAGGACACGAATGATCTCAGTTTAACCGATAGCTCTACCTACGAGAATAATCATGACCCGATTGGGAACGTACATATACACAATTTAATGATCAGATACATAAATAATTTAGATATTAGTAAGGGCGCTGCAAGTGACGGCATCTTTAATACCCTTTAGCTAACATAGTCACTAAAATCAGGAAAATTTCCTACAAAATTTAAAGAAGCATTTATAATCCCTATTCATAAAACAGGTTCAAAAAGCAAAATTGAAAACTACCGCTCAATCTCAATTCTCTCAGTAATTAGTAAAATCCTTGAGAAAATTGTCTACGATCAAATTTATACGACAATTTTTCGCAATGCAAAATCAACAACCCGGATTTTTACAAAAAAAGATTGGAACTAAAAAGAATGAATAATAGAAACCAAGTAAATGCAATTTTCACTAAGGCCTTCGATAAGGTGAACCATTTCATTCTAATTTAAAAATTAAATCAATTAGGTGTAGATGGTGTCTTAATTCGGTGGCTCACTTCGTACCTTCAGAGTCCAGTTTCTTCTCCGTGCCCTCCGGCGTACCCCAAGATTCTCATTTAGGACCATTATTATTTAATGTGTATATATATGACATTCGCAAATGTTTTTTACACGCTAATTACCCAGCAAATGCAGACGATAAAAAAATATGCTTAGTTATCAAGTCAATCAAAGACCACACAAGAGGGCCTCAATCGTTCATCTCAATCAATTCCTCAAAATTCAATAAATTATCATTTACACGCAACAAAAATAAATTTTCCTTTGAATATACAATAAACGGGACACATATTAAAGAAGTAGATTCTATCAGGGAACTTGGGGTTAAATTAAACTTTCTACAACACACTGAAAAACTTATCAACAAAGCCAACAAAATACTGGGATTTATAATTCGCATAACAAAACCTTTCCGAAATATTAATACTCCCTTTACACAGCGTACACCCATATCTACTTAGAACACTGCACGCCGATCTGGCCCGTCTCCATTTAGAACACTGCACACCGTAGTGTCTTAATTTTTGACCAAACCTTGTTATTTAAAATATTGAATAATGGCCTGAAATAGCCAGAGCTTACCAACTTAATAAAATTTTATTTTCCGACAAAACTTAAAAGACAATACAATTTATATCGTTTGCCCACATGCAGAACTAAAATAAAAAAAATCCCCAATTCCCCGTATATGTGCGCAACATAAGATAAATTTTACAATATATACATTTTTAACAATACGAAAATTAATACAAGATTGTAGAATGTATCGGGAACATCTCGTATCCTTACCCTATATTCCTCTTCCTCCCCTCCTCACCTAAATTTTATTTTATGATGTAATAAAATTCCACCTCTAGAATTTTTAATATAGGAAATTCGACTTAACTTAATTTAACTTTGTATACATGAATCTCTATATTTTATGTATTAGCTGTTTGTCACTTACAAATAAATAAATATTTTTTTATCTGGCGATGGACCTCATCTGCTTCGTATGCAGATCTTGGTGAGAGCAGAGAACAATGCGACGAACAAGAACAACACTTTAAAAACATTATGATTTTTTTACACTGTTTTTATAGATGCGCCATACGGCTTGTGATTAATATATAGTGACTCTTAGATGCGTTTATAATCTATTTGTCATAAGTATCTGTTATATCTGCCCTTTCCTCGGCAGATATAAATTATTACAAGGTTCTTTGAATATAAATGTGTTTATTACTTTGAATAACCTAGCTGGATAGCTACGACTGTTTACTATTCGGGGGTAGGTATATCTCTGCGCTCCCACCTGGGGAGCTGGTAAAGTCTATCTCTAGTACCACTTCTTGTACACTAATGCCATCTGGCGAGCTATGGCGCAAGCTAAATGCTTACCGCCATCTATCGTATTATTTCCATATTAAATACGTATTTACTATACATTACAGTATCATAAAAAAATGGCTTAGATAATTGCAATATTAATAAAACCTTTATTACGTTATAACCTATCATTAATATTAGACTAATATATTTATATGAATTTAACGGATCAATGAAAAAACAGAACAGAGACAAATAAGAACACCGAAAAATAAAGGCAGGGAAAAAATCCATAATAAAGGATATAATATTTAGCGATAAATAGCTGGCTATTTTACTCGCTCTAGTTTATGCCAAAGCTAAAAAGAAAGAGATAGATAGGTACATTCCTTAGCTAAGGATAAAAAACGGCAATCCGAATCCTGGTATCGGTTCTAAACTTGTCTAAATTGAACACAAACAATATTCAATCACCTGACCTATAACTATCGACCAATGCCTAAAATCCGTAATTATTTTTTTTAAATTTTAAATATTATTTATTCATAATAATAATATTTTTTTTATTTGGTACAATAACTTTACGTATTACAAAACATTATTAGATAATGTGGGCCTCACCGGGTGCCTTACCCGTGCTGAGGCCCCCATAAACAATACAAAATAAAATAAAATAATAAATTTTAATGAAATAAAATATCGGTTATATGTTATAATGGGTGACCGGCCAACTCAGAATGAAACCAACTCAGAACCACCTCAGAAAGGTCATTAAGAGTGATGATAAAAAAATGTAAAAAAATTGGTTAATTAGGTTACGTTAGTTTAGGGTTACCGGTTATTTTAAAATTATTTTTTCATAGTTTTAAATGACCTTTCTGAGGTGGTTCTTAGTTGGTTTCATTCTGAGTTGGTTGGAACCGTTATAATGATGTGTTTTTAACGGTATTGTGTTTCCTCAATTTTTGAAACGAGTGAAATGTTTTTTTATTTTTTTATTTATTGTTTTCAAGATACAATCCCGTTAAACCGCAATAAAGCAGTTTGTCAACAGGATGTTAATGTTCAATTACAATTTAAACATACATACATATTATTATTACTATAACTATACAAATTACAAAAAGACACAATTAACAAACATTAATTAATATAAACAATCTCTATTTAGTAACCATTGTTTCAGCATATACCTATCTGAATCTATTTGTAGAGTCGCAATTTTTTATATTAATTGGTAACATGTTAAATATTTTTGGCACGTAAAATTCCAGGGTTCGCTGTCCGTAGTTATTATTATATTTTGGAACAAGCATTCCTTCATTCTTTGTGAACCTCGTATTATGCTCATGTTCCACTTTCTTCTTATAATCAGACTCAGATACATGCTGAATCAATATTTTTTACCATAATAGGGCCTGCACCGGTAATATTGTTAAATTCTGATACAACAATGAAATGTTTCGTCTCTGTGAAAAAATATTTTTTTGAACTAATAACTTAATCATAGAATTTTGTACTGATTGTAGGCGGTTTAAATTAGTTTCGCAAGAGTGTCCCCAAGTAGTTAATCCGTATCGTAAAGTTGATTCTGCGAGTGATAAGTAAATAATTTTTAAAATATTCACCGGAACGAAACATTTCAGTTTGTACAGCCTACCCACTATCGCCCTCAGGCGTTTACAAATTTTGTTTATTTGTATATCCCATTTGAAATTACAATCAACAGTCACTCCCAAATAAACATATTCATTTACAAGTTCTATACTATCGCACATGCAGGGCTGCAAAATGTTTTGATGAATACACATAAAGTCATGAGATATTATTTTAGGCGTTTTCTGAAATGAAGCATGTGGAGATCGTACGTGCATCAATTTAGTTTTTTTTGTATTAATGATTAGACCTGCGTCATGTGACCATTTTATCAGGGACGTAAAGTCATGTTGCATACATTTAATCGCATTGGATAATTGTTCATCAGATATGACAAGAGCAGTGTCGTCAGCATATACAAAGTGTTTTACATATTTAAATAGTTTTTTCATTATTGATACAAATATAATATATAGGGTTGGTCCCAAAATTGACCCCTGCGGGACTCCAGCACACATTTTTTTCTTCCTACTCATTTTTTCTAATATTTTTACACAGATATGTCTATTAAATAAATAATTTTTAAACAAATTAAGTAGATTTCCTCTAATTCCAATTGCTTCTAAGATTTTTAATAATTTTTGTGGGTCAATTGTATCAAATGCTTTGGAGTTATCGATAAATAGTACTAAAACATGTCTTTTATGGTTTAGTTCATTATTAATATAATTTGAAAAGTCCTGTAATAAATTCTCTGTACTTTTTTTCTTTTGAAAGCCATATTGTTTTTTGTCTATAATGCCAAATTTTTCTAAGTAATTATTTAATTTTAAGGAAATATATTTTTCAAATATTTTTTCCAGTGCAGGCAAGATACTTATAGGTCGATAGTTTCCTATTTCTGAGTGCTTTCCTCCTTTGTATATAGGTCTAATAATAGCACATTTAAGATCATTAGGCAATTTATCTTCTATAATAAGTCTATTAACAAAGTGCGTTATAATGGGTCCTAAGATATCTATATGTCTTTTTATGTCGTACATTCTTATGTTGTCCATTCCCAAGGATTTTGAATTTTTCATTTTTTTAATAATATTTTTTATCTCAGTAAGAGTTGCCTTTGGTAAATACATACTATGAGGTAATTCTGTTTGATTAACATTGGATGCTTTAAAATCACATCTGTGCAACATTTGGCTTATACTATCTGAGAAATAATTTACATATTGGTTTGTTACACTTTCCACCGTTTGTTCCTTTAACACATATCGTGAGATGACTTCATCACAATTACTTTTAGTTTTTCTTCCCAATATTTTATTTATTTCATCCCAGGTTTGCTTAGTATTATTAAAACTACATTTGAATTTATCTTTAAAAAAACAATTTTTTCTTTTAGTAATTAATTTGTTGACATTATTTCGCATGGACCTGTATTCATTTTCATATTTTTTATTAAGAGGAGAATTTTTCCACCTTCGAAACAATAAATCCCTTTTTTTATTATCTCTAAAATATCAGTAGTTATGATTGCATGGGGTCTTTTATTTGGTTTTTCAAAAAATGACACAGTGCTTTTTTCATATAAATTAATGAAATTATTTTTAATTTGTTGATACAAAACAGTACTTTCTTGTTCACTAAGTAAAGAATTCCAGTGTATTTCTCGTATGTGGTTATCAATATGTTTTTGGGATAAAATAGTTACCTTCTTTATGTTTTTTAATGGTTCTTTTTGCACATCATATTTAATGTTAACGGCTGTCATATAACGATCTGCTATGGAAATCTCGCATACACATGCTGATAGCGAGTCCACTTGTTTAAGCCCGTTACTGTACCTAACGTATATATGATCTATGCATGATTGAGTTATGCGCCCGCTAACAATAGGGTATTTTCACAAACTGGGGATACTGTTAAAAATATGTGGAAGATTTAAAGTTTATTTTTCTGATTACGATTATCATACTCAAAATGAACAATTTTAATATTTTCATTCATAATTATTGATTTCAAAAGCAGCCAAATATTGTTCATCCAGAAACGGCCCATTATTGGTTCATAGAATCATGACGTCACACCCGTCATCCATTACCGGCTGATTCGCTCATTGTCATCTTTTTGTTAGGAGTTAAAACATTGTTTGTTGTTATCGCCTGTTTTCAACTGTTTTGTTTAATTTTTTTAGACTTTTGTGTTATTTTATAATAGTTTAATATAATATAGTGTTGTTATAATGACTGACAGCGGTTTTTTATGGGCGCAGTCCGACAATTTGCCCAAAGTAGATGCTATAATGATGGCATCTTTTATTGCTGGTAACAGTAATTTTCTAAGTGCTGAATTCAGAGGTTTTAAGGCAACCAGGTAAGAAAAACATATTGTGTAACTCTAATCCTATACATATACTTGAACATTTTGTAAACATGCGCACAAAATAGTGTTTATTTTGGCCCTTTATTGAAATTGAAACAAGTGACAGTTCGGTCACCTAACCTCCATTTCGTAAGATGCTTTGTAAAACTTTGGCCATTCTCAAAGTAAATTTCCTTATTATTGTATAGATGTCCTCCTTACAACTATACACAAAGGGTGTAATATCGTTTCTACCTTTAAATTATGAATATAATTAGTTAATATCTTTATGCTGTTATTGTTATGTTATGTCAAATCTGCAAAAAAACATTACCCCCCGCCTGCTAATAATGCCATGTTTTGGTAGATTAATGTGTTGATGAACAATATTATGTATATTTCAGATCAGCACGGGAGAATTATGGAGATAGTGCTGTGGGATACGTCCAAGTAAAACGAATTGACGATGTTTGTACTGTGAAAGCTCGAGTCACTCCGGAGCACAAAATCAGAACAAAGGCTTACGCAGTCACACTGATTTGCAATGAAGCACTAGAGGTTATAGATTCGTGCAAGTGTGAAGATTGCCCTGCATCCCAAGGTTAGTTCCCAATTTGTGTATTCTTCTCACCTTCAATTGGAAGCAATCTTTCCAACATGCCCTTCAGTGATATGCTTGGTGTACCTCTGTGATTAGCTCTGGCAGGGGGCTCCATTGAAGCCAGAGTCAAAATAGCCTCTCAGAAGCTGGGCAGCTGGGTGTACTGTGCAGGACCAGTAGATACTGCAGATAGCACACAACTGCCGACCTTGTATCGCACATGTGTTAGGTAGACTTGCTTGTTCTACCTGGAAGATGCCCCGATGGACCTAGCATCATTGATCCCTTCGGCACCAGTGCACAGTCGGGAAACACGCCAAACATGCGTTCAACAATTTTACACTATTGACATTAAATTTTGTCACATGAGAAAGGGTTGCTTCTACAGGCGACCTTTAAATTCAACTACTCGGCTGTGGAATGATTTGCCGGCTTCTATGTTTTCTCCCTCCGACAAATGTGTAGTTAATGTTAAAAAAAGTAGCGGGTAGCCCCCGGCCAACAGCTTCATGTAGTCTGATCCACAATATAATACATACTGAAACAAAAGTATCTAAGATTGTGAATCTTTTCATTGTTCCAGGTGGCTGTAAGCATGCACTTGCTTTCTTATCATGGCTCCACAGACGCAGTGAAGAACCTCCAAAAACTTCAACCCAATGTTATTGGAAACGCTCCAAGATGGCAGGAATCGGTACAAGTCTGAAGTTTATTAAGGCCAAAGACATGGGGACCCTGGGACGTGTGAATTTGCCAGAGGATGATGGGAGTTTCATAAGAGAGCTGCTAGATGCTAGTACATCTATAAATACACAGTTGACGAAGTATTATGCACCCCCCACAACTCTTGAAAATTTGTCAATCCACAACATGGAATGTGATTTTTTTGAAAATAATATGGGCTCGACGCCCAGTGAATTTATTGAATTCTGTAAGAAGGCAATGACTATTGAGGCATGTCAGAAGGCAGCCTATGATACAGTCGGCCAGTCTGACAGTCCACTGTGGCATAACCTACGTTATGGTAGAGTGACAGCCTCAAAGTTTCATGAAGCGGCTCACTGCTGCACACTGGACGGGTCACTGGTGGAAAGCATCCTCGGTGCTAAAGTATTTGAAACTAAAGCCATTCAGCGTGGAAGAATTCTGGAAGCGCAAGTTTTGAAAGTGGTTGAGGCTACTAACAAAATTAAACTTAAAAAGTGTGGTCTCATTTTAAGTAATGAGTACCCAATTTTTGGTGCCTCTCCAGATGCTTTGGGAGAAGATTTCATCGTTGAAGTGAAATGCCCAGCGAAGGAGTCTACGATGAAAAATTATTTGATAGATTCAAAGGAACCTACACCTAAAGTCATGGCACAGATGCAACTACAAATGCATTTTGCTCAGAAGCCAAGTGCACTTTATTGTGTTGCCAACCATGATTTTGAAACATCTAAAAAAGTAATGCAGTTGCATGTGAAGTACGATGAAGAGTTATGTAAAGATCTCATTATAAAATGTACAAAGTTTTGGTCTAATGCCATATTTAAAAAACTTAAATACAAATGGGTATGACATGTATAAAATGTTTAATTATCTTCCTTGACTCCTCCATTCGTTATGAATTCTCATAACTGATATAATGTACTAAAGTTTTGGTCTAATGCCATTTTAAAAAAAAACTTAAATACAAATGGGTATGACATGTATAAAATGATTTAATTATCTTCCTTGACTCCTCCATTCGTTATGAATTCTCATAACTGATATAATGTACTAAAGTTTTGGTCCAATGCCATTTAAAAAAAAAACTTAAATACAAATGGGTATGACATGTATAAAATGATTTAATTATCTTCCTTGACTCCTCCATTCCTTATGAGTTCTCATAACTGATATAATGTACTAAGTTTTGGTCTAATGCCATATTTAAAAACTTAAATACAAATGGGTATGACATGTATAAAATGATTTAAGGTTAAACGTCACGTACGTTATAATCTATGCATTCACAGATGGCGCCAATAAAATTATTTTAGGTTTTTTATGCTTTTTGCAGGTTACGCTTTAAAATATTAGGGTAAATTAATTGTTCGCGATCGTACATATTTAATTAGAATATAAATAAATAGTTTTGTCCATAAACAAACCCAAATATTTCAAGAAAGGCTGAAAATTCAATTTTGTATCGGTGGCTCAATCCAATATTAAATTTTTTAGCCTTTCTTGAAAGACTTGAGTTTGTTTATGGACAAAACTATTATATTCTAATTAAATATGTACGATCGCGAACAATTAATTTACCTTAATATTTTTAAGCGTAACATGCAAAAAGCATTTAAAACCTAAAATAATTTGATTGGCGCCACCTGTGAATGCATAGATTACGTGACGTTTAACCTTAATTATCTTCCTTGACTCCTCCATTCCTTATGAGTTCTCATAACTGATATAACTTTTCAATTGAATTTAGAGTAACATTCTTTAATTTATAGAATGCAGATATAATCTTCTTTTTATATAGGTGAGTAAAAGAAAAACAACAGAAAATATTACAGTATAGAACATTGTTTTTAATAATACAGTGATATCGGTTATATTATAATTTACAAATATTACAATTAATTACACAATAATTTCAAAGTAGTTATTTACTATAAAATAGAATGTATGTACATATGCGTTCAAACATATCTACCATTTATTTTTATGAAAACTGTCTTGTTAATACAATTAGAATATAAATAAATAGTTTTGTCCATAAACAAACCCAAATCTTTCAAGAATGGCTGAAAAATACAATATTGGATTGAGTCACCGATACAAAATTGATTTTTTCAGCCTTTCTTGAAAGATTTGGGTTTGTTTATGGACAAAACTATTTATTTATATTCTAATTGTATATGTACGGTCGCGAACAATTAATTTACCTTAATATTTTAAAGCGTAACGTGCAAAAAGCATTAAAAACCTAAAATAATTTGATTGGCGCCATCTGTGAATGCGTAGATTATAACGTACGTGACGTTTAACCTTAACTTCCCCATAAGTTCGACTTTTTGGAAATTCAAATCAACAAACCCAATACGCTAATCATTGACCTGGTCCAAATACAAGAGTTGTAAGGCGCTTCTTCAAATTCATAAAAGGACACAAATATTTTTATACTGTATGTACTCTCTACACTTTAATTAGAACATTTTGTAGATTAATCAGAGCGCAAACGATCCTTATGATTTGATCCATGAAGGAGATATGATTGTGGTGTGTAGATGCATGCATTTTGCACATGTTAAATTCCCGTATTCTGCTAATAACACGTTCAACGTGGATTCTTAACGCTGCAATCCTCTTTGCTTGTTTTACTTCTTCCGCTGTACACAGCACATTTGTAAATACACTAGGGGGACGTATAAGCTCACACTGTCGAATTTGAAGAAGATTGCTTATATTCTTGAATCCCCTGTCGGCCATTACAAACGTGCCTGGCCGAAGAGCATCCAGGTATCCACAGTCCTCCACAATGGTAGCGTCTGAAGCGCGTCCACCATAGCCACAAGAAATGTAATTCACCAATCCGTCTGGAGTACACGAAACGAGGTATTTAAGTGTGTTACAGCTCTTGTAATCGGACCAGGTCAGTGATTGGTGTATTGGATTATTGGGTTTGTTTATTTGAATTTCCAAACAGTCAATAATAGATTGTACCTTAGCATATCTTGATCTAAAACTTATAGGTAAGTTAAGTCTTATTTTGTCTGCAGATGGCCATACAATAAGGCTTTTTAAAAATCTGTCCATTAACAAGACAGTTCTCATAAAAATCCGGCTTACAGATGGAACAGAAATTCCAAAATGCAGCGATAGGATGGCAAATGAATCATCCAAGCGGATTTTCTTTAGAGTTATTAAGACATTAGTTACCGGAGTGGGTATTTTGTTTGCCAAAATGGAAATTATATGGTACATTTCTTTTGGAATTCCTAGGCATAGCCTAGGACTTCTTTCAAGGGCCATTAGGCTTGACTTGCGCATTTGAGCTTTAAAACTTTCACTCTCAAAGTTGTCACCTGCAAAATCCGGTGAGTTTGAACGATACATAAGACCCTCTGGTATGAATTCTGAATCCGATAAAAATTCCTGAGGTTCCAAACTTGTCGTGCCAGCTTGTGTATCCTGAGGTTTAACACGTGTCGCATCAGCTTGTGTACGTTGAGTACTTGCCACCGTCAAACTGATATCCCACTTCACTGGTGAGCAAGCTGTATTAGTTTCTCGCCTTGATGTGACTGTTGCTTTACTGCGAACTTGACATTTGAGGCTAACTTGAACAGCCTTGTCCTGTATTCTAAGTGAGCAAGTTTGTGTAGCAACATGAAGAGGTTCAGTCACAGCTAGCTCTTCTGGCAGTGCCGAGGTGGAAGGTTGTGATTGTGGCTCTGTTTGATTATACTGTAGTAGAGTGTTTTTGATGACTTCAACGTGCGAACGCTTCAATCCCGTCTGTCGAGGAGTGGCTATTCTTTTTTTCTGGCATTCGAATTTGTGAGGAATAACACTCTTTTTCAAGTGCATGACACCACCCATAAACCTGACCCTCATGTAGTTGTCGACGTCTTCTTCAAGCTGAAATATAAAAAAATGAATATTAAAGACGTATGTACACTAAAGCCATTGATATACCTACATAAACCTCAATGACTACGGCAGATATGTTCATTATTTGCATAACAATCGTAAAATTTGAAAATAAAACAACTGTCATCTGACTGTCATGCTCGGAATATTAACACATCGTTTTATACTGAATTAATCTTAAATTATGAGAATTACAATGCTTAGAATATTATTAATATATAGGAACTTACGTTAAAATGGTCGGTAAATATCGGTTGGGACTGGACACGCTTATTACGAATAATTTTTTGGAAAAAAACTTTAGATTCGCCTTAATTACTATAAAAGGAAACTTTTTGGCTTGGGGGCGGCGGAAAATAATGCATTTTAATTTTCAATTGCGTAAATTAAAATTCACTTCGCGAATCTACACGATGTCAAATCGCGGCTATCAGGTACGTCACTGTTATGTTGGTATCCCTGATACATTGCAAATAACTGAATACTACTGTGGCCAACTTCGTGGGATACGTAAAAACACGGTTAAACTACGAAAGCTGCATGTCATCAAACTATAAAAAAACATCCCAGGTTTTGAATGGTTTGTTTGGCAAAGCAGGGTTTGTCTAGCGGGTTTGTGTAATTATGATTGATTGTCTGTGAAATAAAAACAAATGTTAGTTCTTTGCAATGTATCAGTGATACCAACATAAAAGCGACGTGCCTAATGGCCGCTGACAGTCACCGATCGGTTCGCGAAGTGAGTTTTAATTTTACGCAATTGAAAATTAAAATGCATTATTTTCCGCCGCCCCCAAGCCAAAAAGTTTCCTTTTATAGGAATTAAGGCGAATCTGAAGTTTTTTTCTAAAAATTATTCGTAATAAGCGTGTCCAGTCCGAACCGATAATTACCAAATGGTCTTTGCAACAATGAAGATGGCTCTTCAAAGAAATGGTTCGATTTCTTTTCGGATCTCGTTTCATGGCATTACACCATTTTTTCCTCATTTTCTCGTCCTTTGGAAAACCTAAAAACACCTTACTTGGGGTATTCACAGTGGTATTTGTACACATAGGTACTAAACAATACTTATATCGCAAGTGGGAAGACATCGAAACAAATATAATGATATTAACCGAGCAATCTGGAGGTTCACAATCAAGCCAACTGCAACGTACGTACTAACTGGTACTGACAGATCTCACTTATGGCGGTGATTGACGGGGCTGACGTCACAGCTCAGCGACGGTACATTCGGCGCGAAAAAATCGTTTTGGCGGCATTTTAAAAATGGCATACTTTAAATCGTTGTAGAAAATTTATAAATCATCATATAAATAAAATAAAAATTTCGTTGTTCTCGTAATTTTTTACTTTATTTTTTTCGGCACTAAAAAAAAACTGTGAAAATACCCTATTGCTTCCCGCGTCACACCGTCTATACATTTGATCAAATAATTGCTTGCAAGAATATTTTCATAGGAATTTACTATAGGATCATGAAAATTCATCAGGTTTATATTAGTGTCCCCAAAGAACAAAACATTGTCTCGAGGGCCTATGACATCCGTCAGAATAGATTCAATTTCCCTAATAAATGATAGTTTGTTAAGATTCGGCGGCCGTTGAATGCTTTTATTGTCCGGTATTTGTGTTTTCTTTCCGGCTGGTGTTTACCGTTGGAAATTATTTTTTTTGTGACAGGTTAAGTATCTTCGAGGAAATTTTCAGGGCAGATTAGAAACAAGCCATCCGTCTGTCCCTGAGCACGTTACAAGGAAAAGAAAGGAACAAGTAATCCACAAACAGTTCCACGACAAAAGAGAACACCTAATGAAAGTGTTGAAAAAAACTAATCTATATTTTAGCAAGTTCTGTTTTGACAATGTTCTGTTTTTTCCCGGTTACCTACAAGATGTGACCTAGCATGGCACCTACCAAATTAAATTCGATGTAGTGATAAATATTAAAAAAAAAAACTAATAATTTGACATAGATAATCGATTATCCACAAACATTAACATAATTGGAATTGCAATAAAAATAATAATAATTGTTATGAGACATCATTTTAATAATTGTGGTAAACTTGTACAGGAATAGAGCAATTTGAAAAAAATGTTTTCAGTATTTATTTATTATTTTTTGAATGCACGGTTTCCTTCTTCACAGTAAACGTCAGGACTCTAATTTTTGTTTATAAAGAAGTAATTTTTATTAAAATTACTCTAGACCTCCAATGTCCAAGCATTCATTGTTAGCAGGCAGTATGGGAGTGCGTACATGTTAGTAATTTAATTCACTGTCTCACGTCTCATCTCCGCCACTTGATGTATCTATCTATATATAAGTATATATATTAACTAAAAATGTTTGTATGTATGTCCGCTATGTGTTGCTATATTAAGCATAGGAAATGTTTCAAACTTTCAAAATACCTTTTTTCCACCCTCTCGAAGGTTTCTGGATTATTACAACCACATGACAATACATCTGAAAAGTTTTTTAATCATTACAAAAACTCTTACAAAAATGTCACTATTTGAAAATGACATTTTTAAAACATCGATTGTTCAATCCATTTGTTCGTGCCACCCGTTGGGGGGGGGGACATCCGACCGACTGTCACTCCCATTCCCAATAATATTGCGCGTACAACTCAGGAGGCACTGAGGAAAATAATTCCCCCCAGGGCCTATTTCGTCTTTGAGGATGCTGTGTGGAGTTTTTTTTTAGGGAAAGGAAGGAGAGGAAGTAGCGTGAAAGAAAAAAAGGTAAGTGGGTGGGTAGGAATCTGGTCGACAGTGTGTCCAGGAGTGACGGACGTATGAATCAACCCCTCTCACTGTGGGTAAGGCGATGTTCCGAGAGTCCTGCTGGGGAGGTCTACAGATCTTCCTCAACCAGTCTCTCCAGATCCGGCCTGCCACGCAGTTGATGGGCTTACGTATCCGTTGCCAAGATCCGGAAAAAACCTCACCCCATGAACCCGGGCACCCCTGCTAAGTTACCAAACATAGCGAACCACTTGGGGTGATCTATGGCTGAGGTGTTGGTAATCCAATAAATGGTTCCCGGGGCAGCGGTACCCATGTCCGCCTTCCAAATTTAAATAATTGGGCATTTTTGTTTTTTTTTATAACCCAGAAAAAATAAAGTATCAGACTTATAAAAACTGCTTTAAAGTTTAAAAACTCTGCATAATAACAGCTCTTCGATTGTGGTTTTATTGTATAATGTTGAAAATTAAATTCTTAGGAATATTATATCAAATATTTGTCCCTAAATTCCACAAAATAAAATTTAACACGCTTTTTGACGATGTTTTTTTCTTGAATAAATCAAAACAGGTGGCTGGTGGTAAACTAAAACTTAAACCTTATCTTGTTTTCCACGAGAAGTGTTATTATTAGCAGCTTAATCGACGTGTTGCATCACCTTATGTGTGAAAAATAAAACAAATTATATTTTATTGAATATTTTCTTATATATATTTAGTTGTCAAGTTTGGGAAGTATGATACATGTTACATATTGCAATACATGTAATATATTGATATATTCTGTTCATGAGATAGCTTATGCTTCAACTTAACAGCCAGGTTCTAGCACACATGTAGCTCCTACCAGCAATCCCGCAGGGCTGGAGCGCCAACAATTTGGGTCGTTGTAGTCTGCCCTTGCCAGCGAGCAAAGAACCAACGCGACGAACCAAAACAACATTTTCAAAAACATAATGTTCACTCTTGATAGCGCTGATGTGTCGTACCATACGGCGTGTTATTAATATATAGGGAGTCTTAAATGCGTTTATAATCTATTTATCAGAAGTATCGTTAAGCCAAACGGCTTAGATAATTATTGTAAAATTAATTTATTTTAAAATTAGTTACGACGTAACCTAATTACCATTACTAATTAATTTTACTAAATTTCAATGACAAAACAGAACAGAGATAAATTAGAACGTAGAAAAAAAAGAAAGTGAGGAAAAAATCCATTTCAATTTCAACCAATGTAATATTTAGAGATCGGCCTAGGGCCCGGCGTATCAGCCAGTCCGTATCCTTGATATGTACGAAATTCCTCGCTCCAATTTAAGCGGGCTAAATCTACCGCTCAAGCTTTAGGAAACCGCAGAATAGTACCTATTTTATAAATGCTGCTATTTTATGGTGCTAGCAGTCACACGCCAAATCTGACATTTACGTACATAATATTTGATCAATCCCACTGAAATTTACGTAAAATACCTAATTTTACTAGTGTGAACTATTATATTCATCGAGCCCTTGCCTAATTTTGTCTATATTCGATATGATTTATATTCAACGATCCATTGTTATTAATTGATATTTTTTGCAGGTACCTATATCTATATATCTCAGAAAAGCCTTTGATAGCATATCCCATGAGATTCTACTGAAAAAAATGAACGATATCGGTATAAAAGACAATTAACGCAAATTAAGTGGATTTCGAACTACCTAAAGAATCGCAGAGCTTTCATCATAATGTACTAGGATGCGTCCATTTCGTATCCATACGTATTTTATAATTAGTTTCCTTGGCTCTCATTCTTAGCTGCGTAGCTGCGTGCACAGAACTTTGTTAGCGGGGGTGACGTGTTCGCTAACGTATGTAAATTGGTGACTCCTGCTCAGAAGCTATACCTCCTGCTATACCCTTGCCTGAAGGTTGTATATCGGTCGACTACGTAGATGACAATTGGTCTCTGGGAACAGTAGAAGGGAAGTGGAATATAAGGCTGAAGAAGGTTTACAAGTGATCCTTGAATGGGGAAAGAGAAATAGACTGAACTTCGTTCCCCACAAGACCGTGGGTCTCCTCATGAAGGGCATGCTCAGCCGAGGCAGGAACCCCTTCATCAGAATGGGAGACTCATCTATTCGATTTGCAGAAAATACCAGGTATTTAGGCGTCATTATGGATAGATCTTCTTCGTTCCTAGCCCACGTCAAGAACGTCTCTGACTGGGCCCAGGCCTTGTTTCAGAAACTGAGAAGAATCTCAACAGCCGAGTGGGGATTGCGTTCTCCGGCGATTCGCCTGCTGTACGAGGGGGTATATGTGACGCAAGTCTCGTATGCTGCCTCCGTGTGGGAGCACCGCCTGGATAATGTCTTGATAAACTCAGCTCTTAAACGAGGCCAGCGGACTCCCCTGTTGGCGCTCTCGGGCGCTTATAGGACTGTAGCCTCAGATGCATTACCGGTTCTGGCCGGCGTTCTGCCAATTGACCTTGCAATTAGGGAAATATTGACAAAAAAGGAACTTATTAGAGGCAGGGCTGCTGTCCACCTTGGAGTCGAACTGACACCGGGAGGAGTCGTGGCCCTCCCCGGCTTGCTTAAAGCGATGCGCGAAAGGACTCTGAGTGTATGGCAAGAGCGATGGGATAGATCGACGAAGGGCAGATGGACTTTCTCCTTCTTCCCTTCAGTTAAAGTCAGAATGGAAGGTGAACATTAAACTGGATCACTACATGACACAGATGCTCTCCATAGCCATGCACATTGTCATTGGGACTGCCTGGTGGTTTGTGGAATACCTTCTCTGAATATTTTCTTTTTATGCATTTTATTTTCTCTCTGTTATTATTGTAAATACTTGCATTATATTATTACTGTTATCTTTTATTTATTTTTATTTCTCTTATTCCAGGTTTCCTCAACTGGGCGCAGCTCTTATTTTTTTTTTTTTTTACTTACTAACACTTTTATCTGTAGGTATATATTATTTATCCTATAGATTTCAGAAGAATGCACGGCAACACGGCTGCAACATTTATTATTTTTTTGTATTTTGTTAATGTAAGTACTTGCATACTGCTTTCTAACCCCATATGCATGGACATTGGAGGGTCTAGAGTCGTTCAAATTAATGTAGCTTCGTTCAATAAAATAGAGTCCTGAGGTGTACGGTGAAGGAGTAAACCATATATTATGTTTCCTTAGAACGCCGTGGGAAAGTGGTTGGACACCCTCCAATGCTCAGAAATTAGTTTGTTCGTTTGGTTTTTTGTTGTTGTAAATTGGCAACTGTAGAAGGACTTCATTCTTCACCCTGGGAGCTTTACTATTATTGACTTGGTTGGTTGGATTCAGGTTTGAACTTATGGTCCCAATGATGGTTGAGTATTTCAGATTCAGCAATAGGACAAAGTTGGTTTTTATTTCATTTTTATTTTATTTCTTTTGGAAAAATAAAGCGTTACAATAATTTATAATGTATGAGAAAATATGTGTAATTTATTTAACCAATAATAGGTTTTCACTGACGTATATATTTATTGAATATAAAGAAAAAGAGTTACATTAGCTTATGCGGATGGGATGGTGATGGTGATACAATTGTACCATTTATGTACAGGTTTCCGCTTGGGTATTTTATGTAAGTAAAGTGATTTGAGAGATGATAGTGAAAAATTACATTACAAGAAACAGGTTATTTAAATGGGAAAGGGAAGGGGGGATGATGGGGGTAAGATGGGGGGGGGGGGGGTCAGTTTATTTAAGGTATAGTTATAAAAATATGCACAATAAAAAGTTTTTAAAAGAAAAAAAATTAGATGGGTACCGAAAGACCGCCTGTGTGATTTTAAGGAGTGTGATTTTATGAATTATGGTGCAGAGTTAAAAATGTCAAATTGTGTATAATGCGTATTGATAGTGTGTGATGCACGATAAATGATGGAGTTCTGCTTAGAGTTAGATAAGCTAATCACGCTTTTATTGTTGTATGTTGCTCTTTCGAACTGCCTATTGTGTGCCCTCTGATTTAATCAATTCAGTTCTAATAGAATCACCATTGGGACAGAGGGTCCATAATAATTACCACTCTGAAAACGTGGAATTTCGTATTTTCTCCCTCAAAGCAACGGATTCTGGAATGGGTATGATACATCTACCGTTACGGAGGCAAGGTGAATGTCTTCGACAATTATTTTTTAGTCGTTACCGGCTTAACACAGTTGTTACAGAGGACCAGGTCTAGAAAATGGCCTTTAGTATTTGAAATCCCATTATATTGACAGAGACCCGAAAATGCAGGCAATCAACAAATGCAGATTTGAGTGGGGATAAACGATTGTCAGGTGTGTATGACGTGTTATTTAGACTTTTGTTTCACAGAATGTCAGCGAGGTTGAAGTCACGTAAAATAAGAAATTTTTCACAGGGGAATTGTTAGGTTGATTTTGAAATTTCATTCATTATATGCTGGACCCTTGGGAAGGTAAACACAACATTCGTTTAAATTATTGCACGGCGATCCCTTAATTTGTAAGAATATCCATAAGTCTTCTGCTTCTGAGTGCCACTCTGGACGCCCGTAGGCTACCAGGCGTCGAACATCGAGCAAGACACCTCCACCCAAGCGCACAATAGGTACCAAGTTCTTAGATCTATGCTCAGGAACACACTGAATCTCAACGTTAACCTCTCAGGAAAGATCACGCGTTTCTGTGTGAAGCTTAATGTTTTCCGCTTGCAGAAATTTGATGGGTACCAGCGATTCAGATAACATTTTCTTCAGGTTCTCGTACTCAGCAGAGATGAAGTTGACAGACTCTTTAGTAGTTAGAATGTTAAGTTTAGCGAGGAAAGCTACAAACTGTGAAGCAATACATCATGTCTGCATAATCTGCTCGTCATCCGGATTCTGAGGCGACTTCAAACTGCAGGCAGGAGAAGCAGTAGACACTATTTTGTCGCTCGCAGATTGGTTTCCTTTCAGATTATGTTAGCAGTCAGCACAGGTCCAGTTATCCCCCTTAGCCACCATCTTCCTAAAGTTTGTTTCCTTCATGTTCACACAAAATAAATTTTAATTTTGGAAACATTTATAGAGCATTTAATGCCGTCAACAGCAAATATTCGCCGCAAAGACCTAGACAAAGGGCCCCCCTACGCCTACTATATCAGGTTAGGTCTCCCTCAATCAGTCTCTCCCGATCTGGCCTATCACGCAGTAGTCGGGAGAATGCATTCGCCGCAAAAACTTAGAAAAACCTCACCCCTGTAACCCGGGCACCTCTTCAATCTCAGGTTAGGTCTCCCTCAATCAGCCTCTCCTGAACCGGCCCGCCACGCAGTAGGTGGGCGAACACATTCGCCGCAGAGACCTAGATAAACCATACACCCTGAACCCGGCCCTATAAAATGTCAGGTTAGGTCTCCCTAAATCAGTTTCTCCCGATCCGGCCCGCCACGCAGTAAACGGGCGAATGCATTCGCCGCAATGACCTAGACAAATCACACCCGTTGAACCCTACAAAGTCAGGTTAGGCCTCCCTTAATCAGTCTCTACCGATCCGGCCCACCACGCAGTAGGTGGGCGAACGCATTCGCCGCAAAGTCCTAGACAAACCTCACCCCGACAAAGTCACTAAACGTAGTGAACCACTTGAGTGGAAATATGGCAGAGGTATTGGTTATCCAATTAATGGTTAATTAATGGTAAACATATAATGCTGCCCCTCTTTCTTACACACTAAATGTCAACAGCTGAAAATGAGACAAACATATGTTTCCACCCCTCCAAAGGAAAAATACAATAATTATAATAAATTTCCCTAACACGTACAAAGAAAATGAAACGCTATTCCCGTAAGTAAGTTGAAAAGTAAAAAAAATATAAATCCCTACACAGCGCCATCTCTGATACTGAAAAAAATAAAGCACGGACAGTTTAGCATCGATAACTGCTTCATCGTGTAATTTTTAACTTAATAAAAAGGACTAATTTTAATTCAACTAATAAGTTGCCACAACAGTTATTGATTCTGAGGCGGTACGAAGTTCGCTGGGTCAGCTTTTTTTTTTAATTTTTTTTTTTTAAATGAGCTCCACACATGAGGCCCTGAGGAGAATAATTTCACTCAGGGAATATGTCATCTTTGGGGATGCTGTGTGGAGGGTTTCTTTTAGGAAGGAGAGGAGAGCTCTGGGAAGGAAAAGGGTTTAAGGGGTGGGTAGGAATCGGGGGTTCAGCGTGTCGTGTTCATCCGCCTCCAAGACCTAGACGTATTCCAAATCAATCGTGACAAAACGAAACACTGAAAGAAAGTGATGAAAAAAAAACAAATGGTCATATCCCAATTCTGGCCTGTTCTGTTTTTTTCAGTTGTGACCTTCGATCAATTACCGTGACCGATGTTCTAGTTCTGACCTAGCGTGTCATATTCCATAATATTTAGAATTCGATGCAGAAATAACATACAAATAAAAACATTTATTTACTTGACATACATAATTGATTATCCAAAGACAATCGAATATTTTGAACAGGAATTAACATAATTGTAATAACAAAAACAATAACTTAAAATTTTTGGTATTATTATACAATTTTATTATGAAAGCGTAGAACTTAAACGAATTTGTAACAAAAACGAGTTAATTAATTTTTTGAAGAAAGACGAAATTTCTGGGTTACAGATAACTGTCAATTTTTGGAAATCTCATTTTAGAGGAAGATGTTGCTTGTGCAATAATGGAGGGTTTAAAGGATTTTAACCCAGGTGCGAGCCCGACGCATTTATCTACACAGCTGTGATCGTTTTTAAATTGTCGACATCCATGGGCATAATTTGTATGTCTATGTTGACATCGCATTTTTTAATTTGGGTGGCGGGTTGGAAACGATTTATCGGATAACCAACACCCCTGCAATAAGGTTACGTCAAGTGGTTCGCTACATTTGGTGTCATAGCAGGGCTGCCCGGGATCATGGTCTGAGGTGTGTGTCTAGGTTTTGGCAGCTGATGCTTTTGCCCACCTACTGAGTGGCGGGTCGGATCGGGTGAGACTGGTTGAGAGAGACTTTTTGATTTCTCAAGCCGGATTCTCTTAACCCATCGCCTTGCACCGCAGTGGGAGGAATGGATTCCTACGTTCGTCACTCCTGGACACATTGAACACCAGATTCCTACCTACCTCTCATACCCTTTTCCTTCCCAGAACTTCCTCTCCTTCCTTTTCCTAAAAATACCCTCCAAACAACATCCCCAAAGATGACATAGGCCTGAGGGAAAATGGTTTTCCCCAGGGCCTAATATGTGGAGCACAGACAATACCCATATCTTTGATGTGGAGCTATTGTAAAAAATAAAAATAAAATATAAATAATAGATATATTTGCGAAGTTTGAAGAAATAAAATAAAGCACTGAGAATCAGTGGCGGACTAAGGGGGTCAGGGGGGGCGGCCCCCAAACGCCTCCATGTTCCCTTGATCATATCCTAAATAAGGCTTTAAGGAACCAGGAAAACTGTAAACCACCATTGTATAAAAAAAAATCAGATTTTGAAAGATGCACTTGCAAAAATGCTCTCACCAAATTTCAAAGAAATTCTAAAAATAGACGGAGATACAGCATTTTATGTGAAACCGTTTGAAACAGTTTGTACTAAAAACTATACATTCGATTTGCATGCACTAATTCTTAAACTATTCTAAAATCCAGTGTCTATGGCACCATGGAGGGGAATTTCGATATCTAAAAAACGAAAAAATAGCGGACAAGCGAATTTATTTTTCGATTTTTTATGTAAAATTTTTATCGTTCATAAAAAAAAAATAGAAGGGGGGGCCTTTATAAAACCATCCCTACGTGGTGTCATAGTCAGGACCAGATTAAACATGTCAGGGCCCCTAGGCAATGCACGTCTCGGGGCCCTAGCCGATGCGTGGTCTGCCTATGCAGTGACCTACACTGCCTTATGGACAATACGGTCCTGCCAGAGTCGGCTTAAACATAATTCGTAAATAACTAGAGTACACTGACATCTATATGAATATAAGAAGTATCTTTCACGTTTGAAAATATTACAAAAAAATGTAGGGAAAATTTGCTGAAATTCAGCAGCAAAGCAATCACCGGTTTTAAAATGGTCACCGTGGATACGGATACGGAAACGTCGGCATAAATTATAAAAAATAAAAGTGGTGTTTACAAAGATATTATTTTATTTTAAAAAATAAAATCCGTGTTTTTTTTTAATAAATCAAAACAGACGGCTGGTGTTAAACTGGAATTTAAACCTTATCGCCATCTACATAAGACATGTTTTTGTTAGCGGCCCGAATTTTACACGACGTGGTGCATCGCCTTACGTGCGAAGAAATAAAACAAATTATGTTTGATTACAACTCATCTTATATATATTTAGTTCTCAAGTTTGGGGAGTATGTTACATGTTACATACATTGCAATATATGTAAGATATTGATATATTCTCTTAATTACGTAGCTTACGCCCAAAGTGCACAGTTGGTATTTAGTGTGCAAATTCCATTCCATGCTATCCAACACTCTGGATGCCTTGCGTCTCGTTTCTCCAAAATCAGATGTCGATCTCCTTCATACGCAGATCTTGCCCTTGCCATCGAGCAGAGAACCAACGCGACAAACCAGAACAACATTTTCACATACATAATGATCACTTCTGATAGCGCTGAATGTGTTGTACCATACGGCATGTGATTAATATATAGGTACTCTTAGATGCGTTTCTACCATGATATGTCATGGAAGAAGATTTTTAATTATTGTTAATTGATGATATGTCATGATTGATGATATGCTACGATTGTTAATTGCTTTATTATTATGTCTTTTCTTTATTTTAACTTTATTATCCTTTCCAGAAACGTTTCTTTCTCTGTACACTTACCATGTTTTAAATTTCTTGTCTTATATTTCTTTTTTATTATTATTATTATTTCTGTTTTCTTTTCACTACTAGCATCTCCGTCTAGCAACAACTAAACCTTAATTACGCATGTTGTGAACATTTCTAATTGGAGTGTTAATATCAGCTCATATTCCAACGTAATAATATTAATGTAATAATTTGTTAACACTCTGTAAATGTTTCAAACAATAAATAAATAAATAAAATAATCTATTTATCAGAAGTATCATTAAATCACACGGCTTGGATAATTGTAATATCAATGTTTTAAATTTTGTTACGACGTAAACTAATCACCATCATTAATTAATTTTACTATGTTTAACGGTTCAATGACAAAACAGAACAGCGACAAATAAGAATATTGGAAAAAAAAGAAAGTGAGGAATAAATCCAATTCAACCGATGTAATATTTAGCCCGGTATATCAGCCAGTCCGTATCCTTGCCGAGCAAGATCCTGTGATGATCAGACCTTCGTTATTTCATAAAACCTGAAAGTTTCTCTATGTAGGCTCTTACCAGATTAATTCTTAAGTTAAAACCAGCTATGTGTTCAGAACTTCAAAAAAATATCCAGATGTGGATGCATCTTCTGACGCATTTCGAAGGAAACCATTTTCATTGTTCAAGTGTAAGCAGTGTAAAAGGGACACTCGGTTGGCAGCCGCCAGCGATAACACTTCTTTGGAACCGCCCAAAAAATCAACGGTTACTAAGGATCAAGGAGTTCCATCATCATCATCATCCCCGGCTAATCTCGAAGATATTCAGGATTTAGTAATGACCAAAACGAACAACCTGGAAAAAAAACAGAACGACATCATGAACCAAAACAACAAGATACTGGAAAGCATACAGTTCATGAATGCACAATATGAAGACTTTATGGCCAGAATCCGTGTCGTCGAGCAACGTAACGATGAGCTTACAGCGAAGAATTCTGCACTGGAAGCTAGAATCGCAGTACTGGAAAATAGCCTCGATTTCCAAGAGCGGGCCTTAAAGTCTAGTAATGTAGAAATTAGAGGCATCCCCGATATGAAGGACGAAACCCTAAAAGACGTGGTCTTCAACATCTTCAAAACAACAAGATCTTCCATAGAAACTAACGACATCGATGCCGTATATCGTCTACAAAAAAAAAATAATAACCAAAAGCAACCCAGGACAATTGTTCTTAAACTAAAATCGAACATGGCTAGAAATCAACTGCTATCTGATGTGAAATCTTTCAACAAGAACAAACCCAATACCGAAGATAAACTTAACACGTTAAATATCGGTCTCGCCGGCCCCCGATTGCCAATCTATATATCTGAGCAGCTAACATTTCGGGCGAATCAGATCTGGTATAAAACTCGCCAAGTCGCTAAAGAGAAACGATATCAATTTGCTTGGATCAAAGAGGGTCAGATTTACGTGCGGAAGGAGACAGGATCAGGTGCAATTCTCATATCCGATGAAAACAAGCTGGCGTCCCTGTGATTACCTCAAACACAATATACCTATTGCCGACAACGATAATAAGATGAAGGTTCTATTATTACTATTGCCATTAATATATCCTGTGATTATACATACACAGTCTTTAGAACTAAATGTACTCACTAGGTTTGCTCTTTTCTACTATTTATTATACTGTTATTATGTTACCAATTCTGCTATGTACCTCATTACCAATACTTCTGTGTTACCTCACTTGGGATTACTTCAATCATTATCACATGTTTGTTTTCTTAAATATTATTATTTTATGTATGTTATACTGTTTTCTAGAAATGAATCAAAATCGTATAGTAGTGAAATTTTCATTGCATCGCATTTCAACTGAATAATAATGATTCAATTACCTCCTGATATTTATAATGACTCAGATATAACTTGCAACACGCATTTGATTGACGATCTCAACAAATTAAATAATCACAGTTGGAAGTCTTATAGTTTAAAGATTATTCACCAGAACATCAGAAGCATGTCAAACATTGATGATTTTTTGTTATTTCTAGATCATTTCAATCATACTTTTGATGTGTTTAAATAAATCTAGTGGTATTGTTGTATACATCAAAGACGGTATTCAAGCACAAGTCGAAGAAATTTTATTATCGCAAGCTAACTGCCTTAGAATTATTCTGAACCATAATTTATGTATCTTTGCTATATATAGATCACCTTCTTTCCAGATCATAGATTCTTTTTTGAATTCACTCCAAACTGTTATCAGCAGTTCCGATAAATTTGAACGTCAAATCATTATAGGCGACCTTAATATCAACACTTTATCTCCATTTCACCACCAAATCAACAACTACTTATGCCTGCTCACAGAAAACGGATTTATAGTGACAATCAACACACCTACTCGTGAACAGGGCACGAAAAAATCCTGTTTGGATCACATCAACGTATAAAATATTAACTTCACTGACTCATTCGTTATCCACACGTCAATTTCCGACCACTATACGACAGCACTGTGCTTTAAAGATAAACCGCCCCCACCTGCCAAAATAAAGTATGTCCCTCGATTAAACTTTAATAATTTAATTGAGGACTTGCATTTAGAAAACTGGCAAAAAGTATTTTATCAAACTGATACTGACATTGCGATGAAGGAATTCATTTGTATTCTACATACGTATATTTCTAAACATAGTAGTAACAAACGCATCGAACAGCCAGTTTAAACTTACGCCCTGGATCTCTCCCGGCCTTGTCAAATCGATTCACAAAAGAAACCAACTCCACAAAAGGGCGCAAAAGTTTCCAGATGATATTTTAGTACAAATTCACTACAAGAAATATAGAAACTTATGCAAAAAGATTATTAAATATACGAAGGAAAATTATTATAAATCGTTCATTTACGAAAATTCTTATTCTCCAAAACGTATGTGGGAAGCATTTCGTAATATTAGTAAAACAAAAATCAACAGGTCTTCCGAAATCAAATCATTAGATATCGGTAACATAAACTCTTCTAATCCTAAAAATATGGCGAATTTCGCTAATAACTATTTCACATCGGTGGGATCCACACAAAAAAATTCTCGACAAATGTAATAAAACTGAAAACGATCTTGCCAACTTGATCACCTCTAACCTCGTCCATAAAATAGACATTATACAAACATCGACGAACGAAGTCCTGGAAATAATTGACGACCTAAAGCCATCTAACGCTTGTGGACCAGACAAAATCTCGACAAATCTGCTTAAAGTAATCAAATCATTCATAGCATCTCCGATAGCGTTCATTTCCAATCTAAGTCTCAAATCAGGAATATTCCCTAACCATCTAAAACATCCAATTGTTGTATTACTGCACAAAAATGGAGATAAATCTGCGATTCAAAATTACAGGCCGATATCTTTGGTCAATTCGGTGTCAAAAATTATCGAGAAAATTGTCAAAAACCATCTCAGCTTTTACCTTGAAGATAATAACATTCTTTCTGAGAGACAATATGGCTTCCGACCGGGTTTAGGTACAGAAAATGCCATTGGCAATCTGACCAAAGTTGTTTCTAATAACATCGATCGAGGAATCAAAAGCATCGCGCTCTTTCTGGATCTGGCTAAAGCTTTCGATACCAACTCGCACAAAATCCTTTTGAAAAAATTACAGCTAATTGGTATACAGGGGCAGTTACTTAAATGGTTAGGAAGCTATCTAGAAAATCGGAACCAAAGAGTTAATATTAATGATACTCTAAGCGATCCAGCAAATATCGAATTTGGTGTACCACAAGGAAGTACTTTAGGACCGATATTGTTTAATATCTATATCAATGAACTTTGCAACAGTAACCTTGCCGATCATATCATCACTTTTGATGACGATACGGTCTTAATATTTGAGGGCAAAAACTGGTATGAAGCGCATAGAAAAGCCGAAATTGGAATAAACAATGTCAAACAATGGCTAGACAATAATCTCCTTACTCTTAACACGGATAAGACCAAATTTATACGTTTTAGTGCAACACAAGCGGGACAACCCAAGGTAATTATTAATATTACTATTCACATTTGCAATGAACCGAACACTTGTACTTGCAATAAACTAGAATGCGTTGATAGTTTAAAATATTTAGGAATCATCATAGATAAATATCTGAGATGGGAAGAACACATTAACTCAACTGCCTCAAAAGTCAGAAAACTTACTCACCTTTTTATTACCATCAGAAATATTCTCTCTGTAAAAGACATGAAATCAATATACTATGCCATGTGTAATTCTTTACTTGAATATGCATCCCTAGGATGGGGTGGATGTGCCAAAACAATATTGGACTCCCTGGCAAAAGCACAGAAATCTTTACTAAGAGTCATCCATAAAAAACCATTCAGGTACCCCAGTGATGCATTATTCACGGAATTTAAAGTTCTCGATGTTAGACAATTATATATTAGAAAGATTGTATTACATGCTCAAAAACGACGCCAGCACTACCCTTCCATTGATCACCTTCACGACACCCGACATTCAAGGAACAATCCAATAGTCCCAATAAAAACCACGACGTCCCTTGGACAACGTCAATTTTCGTACTTAGGACCTAAATTATTTAATATCATTCCTAATGCTTGGAAAACGAAAAGTACTAATGTTTTGCGCAAATTAATCAACGACTGGCTCCTTGATTTAGGGAGGGTCAAAAGCGAAGATATGTTGACCAAGAGATAGTCTTCTTATTATTACCATCTGGCTTGTATTTGCTTTATTTACTTTACCGGTTTTATTTACTTTACCGATTTTGTTTACTTTACCGGTTTTATCTTTTATCTTTTTGTTTTTAAGCGCTCTAGGGGAAAATATCTGAATTTGATTTTAAGATATCATTATTTGTCTTCTTTTTCTTATGAGTACAAAATTATATACCGTTAGGAATACATAATTAACACATTTTCCTGCTATAAATAACATGTTATGTAAGTAAACAATGTAATATGAAATTAAATTTGTCAATTTGACTGGCCTAAAACTGGATCCATTCCTAGTTGGCTAGTCAAAGTTTCCACATATGTTTTATTGTTCAATTTTATGTGAAATAAAGTTATTATTATTATTATTATTTTCCAAGTGGAGTTAAAAAAATCAAGTTGCGTACTTCATGGTGCAAAAATTTAAGGAAAACCATTTTTGAGTTCTGGATGCAGTTTTGAACCTGGGGAAACGCACACAGAAAGTTAAAACCAGTTTTTTTCTCCAAATGCAGGATAAATTTCGGAACCGTTCTAAAGGTCCGAGTGGAGTCTTCAATTCTAATATGCTGCAAAATTCCGAGGAAAATCATTTGCTGGCGTGAAAATATAATTTTAACAACCCATTCTTAAGTTAAAACTAGTTTTGTGTTCAGAGTGTAACGATAAAATTTCAATTGTGAGATAGTAAAGATATGAGTCCCCAGCTTTAATTTTCTTGCACGTGGAACTCGAAAATAATTTCCTTTGAAATTCTATTGAAACTTTGTTTATCTGCGGACCCATTTCAAAGGAAACCATTTCCGAGTTCCAATATTGCAAGATATTCCCCGAGTTGCAAGATATGAAAGTTTCAGACTATGTGCTGCAAATATCGAGGGAAAACCATTTTCATGTTATGGGTGTAGTTTTAATTAAAACGAGTTACCGAATACAGATTCAATCTTAAATTGAAACCAGTTTTGAGATGTTTCAAAGGAAACCATTTCCGAGTTCCAATATTGCAAGATATTACCCGAGTTGCAAGATATGAAAGTTTCAGACTATGTGCTGCAAATATCGAGGGAAAACCATTTTCATGTTATGGGTGTAGTTTTAATTAAAACGAGTTACCGAATACAGATTCAATCTTAAATTGAAACCAGTTTTGAGATGAGCTTTAAATTTAAGTTGCACATCGTACGCTCCGAAATTCGGAGGAAAACCGTGTTCGGTCACCGAATTCGAAATGGGTAGAGCACTTGCCATGTAAGCTAAAAGACCTGGTTTCGAGTCCCAGTGCATCTTTTTCTGATTTTTCTGTCTCCAGATTTTGATTGGGTTTCGCTAATATTGTCTTAATTTAATTAAATATTGTAATTTGAGATTTTACTCGTGAAGTTAAAAATATATATTTTTTTATTAAATGAAGACAATATTAGCGAAACTCAATCGAAAATCTGTAGACAAAACTACTGCGGGTTCCAAATTGGTGAGGCATATTCCAGTGTAGTTCTGACTAATGCAAAATATAACATTACTACTTTACTGTTTTAGGGTTACTAAATACTATACTGATACGAAGATAATAATAATAATAAATAAATAATAATATCTTTATTTGGAAAACAAACAGCTTTACAATGATACATAAAAATAAAAAGTGCTAAAATAAAACAGTAAGCCTAAAAACATGTTTTCGCAGATAATTTTTTTTTTCGCTGAAAAACATAAAGAAAAATAATAAACTAAAGTAATCCTAAAGTGTTCCTTACGAGTCCTTACAAAATATTGGTGAATTAAAGAATATACAGTATATACAAACAAATGCCAAAAGAGCAAAATTAACAATAATAGTGCTGATACGTTTTTAGATTTTCATGACCAAAAGCATTTTCGTTATTTGTTTTTGGGGTGCTATGCCGTGTTGCGCTACCTCCTTCTTTAGCAGCGTTGTAGTGTATATCTGCCGGATTTGCCCTGATGATGGACACTGCAACATTGTCCGAAACGTCGGCTAAAGAAGGAGGTAGCGCAACATGGCATAACACCCAAAAAAACGAAAATAATAGTGCTGTTTTAGCGCAGGTCAACCAATAAGAGTCTTGTAAAGTGAGCTCATAATCAAAGAGGCCAATGCGGTAAGGTTTCATTCTATCTCTTTCTCTCGCAGCTTAAATCCTATAGATGTATGTGTTGGTCTCTTTTTAGCGTCACAGCGGTGCCACAGAAGTTTCAACCTAACCTTTATTTTACAATGTTTTATTTTGTCACAGTTCTGTTTTGGCCGGTTGCCTATGACAAGATGTGACCTAACATAGCACCTACCAAATTGAATTCGATGTAGAAATAAAATAAATACTAATAATTTTACATATATAATCGATTATTCACATGTAATTGAACATCAACATAATTGGAATTACAATAAAAATAATAACAATTGTTATCACAAATTTTAATTATTATGATTAACTTTTTAAAGGAAGACAGAAGCGTAATTTTTACAAAAAATGTTTAATTATTTATTTATTATTTGTTTTAAGCACGATAAGCATTCCGCGGTTACGAATAACCTAACAATTTTTTAAAAATCTTCTACTACCTTCTTTTAAAGCAGAAGATGTTGTTTGTGCAATGATGAAGGATACCAACAATGGAATTGAACCATGGACATACAAATAGATGAAGTGATAAAAGGCGTGTTATTTCCCCCTCCCATTGGAACCATTTTATCGGAACCGGCTGGGCTTGCGAGAGCCTCACGTGAATCTAAAAAATGTGACGTCATCATTCTTGTCCGGACCAGTGTCGAGCTCTCATCGGTATATTTTACGAAATAACACGGCGAAAATCGTGACTTGTGTTATGAAAACATGTAAAAATAGAAGTGAATAAGATAATAAACCCAATTTTCGTATTACATTTATTTATTTATTTGTTTATTTATTTATTTACGGACGAATAGTCCATTAACAATATAACAATAACACGAATAAAAAATAGAGAGATGACAATGGAAGGAGAGTACATATATATGAAGAGCATTGACAAAATACATATAATATAAAAGTAAATATAGAAGATAGTAAATATAAATTCATATAATATAAAAGAACATAAGTAGCTTGAAGATGGATTAAAAAGACTTTAAAAAATCACATTGCGTATCGACTGCCGAAAGTCATTTAGGCTTACACCAAAAAATTCAATGCATTGATTTGCGTTGACAAGTCTCGACATTCTGGATAAAGGAGAATGATATCCATAATTAGTAGAATGTTAATTGAGGAACAGCAATTCATTATTTCGGAGTCTACGGGAAGGGATGTTGAACTGGATGAGTTGTAACAAAGCAGGTGTGTCAGTAATACTGTTGATAATTTTGAAAATGCATATTAGATCAGAGTCCTTTCTACGTTTTTCTAAAGAAGAAATGTTTAAAGTTTGTTCAATTTCATCATACGAGTACTCGCCTCTTTCAAGTCCTAACCTCCAAGCAATCCCTCGCAGGAAGCGATGTTGTACAGATTCGATGTGATAAATATGGACAGCATAGAAAGGAGACCAAATAACACTAGCATATTCAAGGTGAGGGCGAACCAGCGAACAGTAAAGAGTTTTAAGTGTACTTATATGTTTAAAGTCAGAGGTAATTCTATGAATGAAGCCGAGTAGTTTAAGTGATTTGTTTACAATGTTATTGATGTGATCACGGAAAGAAAGTTTGCAGTCTAGAGTGAGCCCAAGGTCCTTTATAGATGTGACAGTAGAGAGACAAACATTATTTAGTTTATAATCAAACTCAATAGGTTTTTTGGTTCTATAAAAGGACAAAATTTTGCATTTGTCAACATTAAGTTGCATGCAGTTAATTTTGCACCAATCATTAAATGAATCAATATCAAGTTGAAGAAGTAAACAATCATGATGGCATTTAATTATCTTAAGAATCTTATTGTCATCGGCAAAAAGCCAAAAACGTGTGTGAGAAAAAACTTTAATGATATCGTTAATAAAAAGATTAAAAAGAAGCGGGGCCAAATGGGCTCCTTGCGGAACGCCAGAGGTTACATCAATGTTAAAGGATTCAAAGTTATTTATTTTAACCCTTTGTTTTCTATTTATCAAGTAAGAGTGAATGAATGATAAAAATGGGTCTCTAATGCCTATAGCATAAAGTTTAGCCATGAGGATACGGTGGTTAACTTGGTCGAAGGCTTTGGAGAAGTCAGTGTAGAGGACATCGACCTGAGTGTTGTCTTCTAAGGCTTTAATAATGGTATTTGTAAAGGACAATAAATTAGTTGTTGTAGATTTGGCCGATCTAAATCCATGCTGTTCCTCAATCAGAACATTTTTGAAAATAGGAGTGATTTTCTTTGTAATTATTGACTCAAATATCTTTGGAATATTAGATATAATTGATATTGGTCTGTAATTTCCAATATTTGACTTGTTTCCGGACTTAAAAATGGGTCGAATAAATGAAATTTTCCATGAGTCAGCAAATGTTCCGGATGAGAGTGATAAATTGTACAAAATACAAATTGGGTTAGATAATGAACATTTACATTCTTTTAGCAAGATTTCTGGAATGCCATCAGGTCCGGCACTTTTTTTGTTAGAAAGATTATTTAAGGATTGGTATACCTCTGCCAGTGAAATTTGGCAATCATTCAAATCAATATTATAATCATAGTTAAGTGGAGGGATGGTACATGAAGCATCAGAATATACAGAGGAAAAGTGTTTAGCAAAAAGGTTGGCGATGTCGTGACCATTTGTAGCGTGAGTTTCATAATAATACATACTTGAAGGGAGATCATTATCTGTACGCTTTTGCGCAACAAATTGCCAAAATTGTTTAGGATTTTGCAGTAATTTTGTCTCTGTAACTTCTACATAAGATTTATAGCATTTGGCTGATTCGATTTTAGACAATTCCCTTAATTGAGAAAATTTTTGATAAAATTTTAAGTTGCCAGTGTCTTTAAATATCTTATGAGTTTTCTTTTTTTCAATTATTAACTGTTTAAGTTTCGAGCTAAACCAATTTGGAAACTTGGGTTGAGAGTAACATCCCTTAGGAACAAACAAATCTATAGCACGTGTTACACATTCATTAAATTTAAATACGGCGTCATTAACATCAGAATTTAAAAATAGTTTTGTCCAATTAATCTGGGAAAGATATTTGTTCATGTTAGAATAGTCACCATTAAGATATCTGTAGTGATACGAGTCACTTGATTTCAGAGATTCAAATTTGAAAAAGTTAGTGATGTTAATAGAGAGAGGTGGATGATATTTATCAATAGGTAACAAAGAGACATCAGCTTCACTTATTATGACATTAGGTATGCTAGTGAAAATTAAGTCAAGGCAAGAACCTAGATAGTTAGTAACTGAATTTACTTGAAACATATTCATAAAGGCAAAAAAATTTACAATTTCAATAGCTTGTTGCGAAAGATTACTAGTAGGAGTTTTGACCCCTTGGTTGTCATTCAGCCACAATATTTTAGGTAAATTATAATCGCCACATATAAGTAAGGAATCAGCGTTTCTAGAGACACGCTCAATTGAAGCAGTATGCGATTTGTAGACTTCTACCGAAGAGGAAGGAGGAATGTAAACACAACCAAGTACAAGCTTTTTGGTACCAAATATAACACATAGGAACAATTGATCAGAAACATTGTTAGATGTTTCTAGAACATGGCAAGGGTATTTTTTATTTACACATATCATCACCCCACCACCTTTACTCTTCACAGAAGAAGTAGAACGGTCACAGCGAAAAATGTTGTAGTCAAACAGTCCAAGTTCAGCAGATGAGACATTATCCGAGAGCCATGTTTCGGTAAGAAATAAAAAGTCGTAAAGACATACACTGACGTTACAGCGAATAGTGTTCAGTTTTGTATTTAGGCCACGAACGTTTTGGTAGTACGTTGAGAAGGAATTATTCACAGAACGATTCTTCAGATTCAACCTAAAAAATTTATCCTAGAAAGTTCACGTCTCTCAGCAGCTTGGCGAGCAGGGCAGTCTTTAGCTCCAGTTTTGTGGGAAGCCGGTTTTCTGAAGAAGGTGCAGGTGGCACATAATGGAGATTTTTCCTTTTTGGGGCAGACATCTCGGTTGTGGCCAACTATGGCACAGTGGGCACAGGTGGGTAAGTCTGCTTGGCACTTGGAAGCTATGTGGCCATATAGTTGACAGTGGCCACACTTCAGGCTATCTACCAGTGGCGGCTCGAGCACTTCTTTAGTGGTGGGGATCGACTTTTTTACGTACCGGAATCTCATCACCCGTAGAATATTATTATTATTATTATATATTATAAAATTTTTCAAAAAAAATTTTTGATGGTCTAATCATGCTAGTCGGATATATTTAACACAAAATAATATAAAATGTCTATAGAAATATGCCAATTTACAATGATATATAATAAAAATAAAGCTTTACCTTGCGAGATTATCATCAAACTAATTTGAACGCGAGCGATTCCCGCCCGTAACTTCGCAAACAAATGGTTCTATGGGGATCCAAAGGATTGTCCCCGCAGATGCTTGAACTCACATACTACTGCGCATGCGCAGTTGCATACGATCGCGAAACAACGCAAGGAAAGTATGGGGATAGTTCGGATTGTCCCCCAAGTGCGCAGTAATTCTGCGCACTGAGAAATAGACCTGCTTTTTTTTGCGCCGTACATTGTTCGCTGTACGCGCGTAGGGTCTTATTAAAATCATCCGGAATAATTGTTTGTATTTTATTTCTGCTAATGTTAATTACTTTTATGTTTAAAGAATTCATTCATTTTGGCGGCATCGACTGTTATTTCCTTTAGTAGGTTTTGAGTGTAACTGGTGGGGACTGTCCCCATTGTCCCCCTGTAAAGAACCGCCACTGCTATCTACCCAATCTCTTACGCGGTGTAGCTGCCAGTCAATGGCAAGTTTTGTACGGGATATTAGAGAGTGACGAACAGATGAAGGGACTCTAAAAATGTGGATGCAGTTACCAGTGCGAGGGCCCGATTTATGAGAGAAAGATATGTTCTCTTTTAAATTTTCTAATGAGAGACCAGTGTCGATGGAAGATTGATGATGAATCGCCGAGATAATATCCTCAGACGAAATATCTTGAGGGAGGTCATGTATCGCAATACGAGGGAGGCGATTTGGGGCGATCGTTGCTTTAAGACCAGCTTCAGATAAAGCTGGAGCATTTGCCAATTTCGTCGCTTCAGCAGAAGTGCTAGGGTGGATTATCACCCCACCACTTTTCAGTTCTCGCATTCCAGTTACTCGTATGCCCAAGGTGGCAGGATTGACTGCAGTTTTCAGGGTTTTCATGGTGGCCTTGGAAGTGGACTGGGTGTTATTGGCTGGAAACACGAGAACTGAAGGTCTAGCAGGGCCAGGAAGAGCATTATTTCTTGTAATAAGTGGCAAGCAAGGATATTGAGTTCCACTGGTGTCAGAAGAGGAAGCAGCGACAGTATTCCAGGCACGGGTGGGCGCAGTCGGTGTTTTATTAGGCATGCACTTGGATGTAAACACAGAAAGGGCACCTTCCAGTTTACCCATTTCCAGAGCCATAATATTGGAAATGGAGAGAACACTGATGAGCTCCTTTTGAATCCTGATCTGCTGATCTTTAGTGGCTCGGCATGATGGATCAGTTATAATCGCCATTGCGGCCTGGACCTTCTCAGCCAGCTGTTTGACATATCCAGTAGTGTCACATTCAGGTATTAGGGGTGTCTCATAATCTGGGTTAATAGCGGACACTTGGGCAGGGTCATTTTTGGGAAGCACTTCATCTTCTTCGACATCAGAGTCAGGAGTTTGATATGGCGAGCCAGGTGGTGTTCGCTTCATTGCAGATTAAGGTTAGAGAAATGATTGTTTACTATAGTATTTGAATAACCAAGACACTTGGAGAATAGCGTTAGCACTAAAACTGGTTAGAAACACTCCTTGTTTGGTTTTATTGCATAGTTTGTAAATTTTGGCACTAAAATTTGCTATAAACCATTAATTTAACAAGAGAAAAACAAAAACACAACAACTGTCATTAACATATTATTGTTCTATATAGATACAATATACATTCCATAGGTAAGCATTATTTTAGGCTTATTCAGATCATATAATATGATAACACATCAAGATACATGGCAACGCGAAACACAAAGCCGCTGTTTACTGAGGTAAGTAAATTATGAAGCATTTGTAAAAGTGTCTACTTTATAACTAAATACGGAAACAAAATATTTCACTCCGAAAATAAGTGAAACTTTACTTTGCAAAATTTGGACTTCATATATTTGTTCATTTCGTGGCGAGCAATTCGCGCTCCCATGTAAAAAGGTCGATTCATTCAAAAGCACATTTTACTTTTAAGAACTAAATGGTCATATTATAATGCGAGATGCCTATATACTGTTAGCAATAATAAAACGCCAAGTTAATATTTATGATGAAATATATTGTCTCCACGTTAATTGACAATAACAACATTCAAGAATCAGCAAGATTATGTTCCGCAATCCGCCATTTGTAAATCCAGCCGTTCGCTGTCCGTGTTGTAGGTACTTCTTCTTCATTACCGCCAGTCAGGAAGCGTAAGTAGTTCCCTTCTTTACCGGCCCCCATAGCTGGTGTAGTTTCCTTGTTGGCCGCCAGAGGCGATAGCAGTACCTCTGGCGGCAGATGAGCGGCGGCAATATTTAAATAAATGCTGCTAACAATACTGTTAGATTGATTTATTGGCGAATCACAGTCATCGTCCCTCTATTCGCCCCCCCATAGTTAGTTTTTACCCCTCATCTGTATGTTCTGGTATATCTATTTGTATGTCTATGAATTGAACCCACGACGGTTGGGTGAGAACTCTGTACTATTATTATACACTTACTATGTTTCATTTTCTCTATGTTATTATTGTAAATACTTGCATTATATTATTACTGTTTTTTGTTATTTCTCTTATTCCAGAAGACTTCTTCAACTGGGTGCAGCTCTTATTTTTCTTTTACTTTTACTAACAATTTTATCTCTATTTTTTTGTTACTGATTTCAGAAGAATTTTTCCACGTGCTGCTTCTTATATTTCTCTTTTGTATAATGTTAATGTAAGTACTTGCATACTGCTTACCAACTACTCCAGATACTAATATCTACAGACTGTATGTCGGACGAATATCTACAGCTCAAACTGCTGACTTATATATATGAGAACCAAAGTGAGGACAAATATCTACAGCTCAAACTGCTGACTAATATCTATGGAACAGGTGATGTCGACGAATATCTACAGCACTGGCAGAGGTTGGATTTGCAATTATGTATAGCATATTGGCATAACGTAATATTGCGTTATATATAATTAAACCTAACCTAACCTAACCTTACCTTACCTTACCTTACCTAACCTTACCTAACCTAACCTAACCTAACCTAACTTAACCTAACCTAACCTAACCTAATCTAACCTAACCTAACTTAACATAAATTAAGTTTTTTTTTTTTTTTTTTAACTGCATACGCAATATTACGTTATGCCAATATGCTATACACAGCCGCCTAAAGCAGTAAGCAGATTTATAATATTCAATTGCGTTTAGCTCATTCGTAAATTAGTAAATTCCAGTTCAGATTAAATTCATTCACAAACTTAAATTCACTTTCATCTCAGTTTTGCTCAAATTTGCATAAATATTAAACTCATTCTCTCTCCATTCCTAAAAACGTTTCATTAAATTTAGTTTTTGCATAAATTCAGGCCAAATCAATTTTCTTTAATCGTGTTTTAGAATCGATTGTCACGATATGCAGAAAAGCACAGTAAAATTAAAGGATGACGAAGAGTCATTACAGACAATATCCAAAAACCAAACCGAAATACATTCAACAGAGGCCTGTACATCCTCCGCAGGATCGGAGAACCCACGTTCCGATGATCCTGTTAATAATGAGGATCCCATAAAGTTGCTAAATGACAGCACTATGGAGGAGGCCGAAACCGCAAAGCTGGCCTTAGCTTCTTGCGGCAATATTAAGACCTCCAGCAAGGCTGCAGCTATAGCCTCCATCGATAAGATGTTGGCTAATGCATCACGGATGCGCTCACTAGTAGAGGGCAATAAAGGTCTCACTAGTGAAAGCTGTGAGATCCAATCACTCAAAGACGCGATCTTGCTCCTGAAAGCGCAACACGCAACCGAATTATTCGAACAGGAAAAAAGGCATACCGATAATATTTTAAAGATCATTAATGGCAAGGGGGACAAAACTTCCTCTCCAAATATTGAAAAGCACACGGCAAGTCCGGACTTGTCAGTGGATGAAATTAAAGAACCCATGAGTTACGCTCGAGTTACTCGTGGGAAAAACGGACCATCTCAGTCCACCACAGCTCCGGTCACCGAGAAGAATTTCTCATTAATTGTCTCGGGGAAATCACCAATTGCAAGTGAAATCCTCGAGAAGACGCTTAAAAGCAATATTGGTGTCACTTCCTTAGGGATTGGTATCAAAAAGATTAAAAAGCTCGCTAACAACAAAATTGTTGTCCAGTGTGATACCGAAGAACAGAGCGCGAAATACTCAGCTGAAGTATCAAAGATACAACAGCTGCAGTGTCAAAAAGGAGTTAAAATCCAACCGAAATTCATTCTAAAGGGTATTGCGGCTGATCTTTCAGAGAAAGATATCCTAGCGGCTATTCAAAAACAAAACAGCGGTTTTTCTACTCTCCTAGGAGACGAGAAACCCGAAGAGGTAGTCAAAATCCTACATAAACTACCCTTTAAAAAAGACGAGACCCGTAAATGCGTGGTTATATCCGTCGCCCCATCTTCATGGCAATACTTCAATAATGTGAAAGTATTAAACGTCGGCTATCACAAAGCCGGCGTTGCAGAGTACATGGCTCTAATCTGCTGCCAGAAATGTATGGGCTATGGGCACTCAATCGCCCATTGTAAAAGAAAGCAGGTCTGCTGGAGATGTGGCGGTGACCACAAAGTCCAGAAATGTACTTCCCCTAAAAGCGGGACTATTTGTTGCCAGAGCTGCGTAGCAGCCGATAAGGCACTCAAAATTACAAAGCCTACCAACCATATGGCTCTTTCCCCTGAGTGCCCCATATATTTGAGGAATCTCGAAAGATATAGGAGCTTGGTGGACTATGGACAGTCCTAAAAATCTTAAATTTGCGCAAGCAAACCTACAAAGGTGTGAAGCTGCAACTGTCACCTTTTTAAAACAGGCAATAGATCAAAAAATTGACATAGCTATTATTCAGGAACAGTATACTGGAAATACGGGAAAAATAAATAAATCATCCTATAATGGACCTATTTTTCAAAAACCAAGTGTGGACAGCCCAGTCAAGGCGGCGGTAATAGTTCTAAATAAATCGGTCGCCGCCTCGTGTGTTCTCATCCACAATTACAGCAACAGTTGCAACATATTTATTAAAGCCAAATTTCAAGGCACTCCTCTGGTTATTGGCTCAATGTACTGTCCCCCAAATGAAGATATCGACGTCAGCCTAGGAAAAGCTAACCAGCTACTAGATGCAAATACGAAGAAAATCATCATCGGAGCCGACGCAAATGCTAAAAGTGTCTGGTGGGGAAGCAAAAAGACAGACAACAGAGGAGACAAATTGAGCGACTTCATTGCCCAGAAACAACTACATATTGTCAACGAAGAAACAACACCAACCTTCGAAACTATTCGACAAAATACACTTCTGAGCAGTGTGATCGACATCACCCTATGTTCCGGTGGATTAATAGGACATATAGATAGTTGGAAAGTTGACAAAAGGATTGCAGCCCTGTCTGACCATAACGGTATAACATTCAACATCTCATTCAACCAACAAAACACTGATGAATTTCCAGATTCGACGTTCATGTACAGAACAAGCAAGGCAGATTGGACCAAATTCGGCAAGACGCTGAAAGCCAGTGCAGAAAGCAGGAAATTAACGTCTCAGGTGATTGACTCAAATATTCAACCTAGCATTCTCAACAGGCAGGTGTCCGAACTCATGGATATTATATCTGATGCGTGCAGAGCTTCGATTCCTCCCATGAAAAAATCAAAGCAAAAAATTTGCCCATGGTGGAATGAAGACTTAGAAAAGCTGAAGAAAGAAGTACTCGCAGCGAAGAGGAAGCTGATGAACTCAGGTCCAGCAAGAAGAAACGCAGCCACACTACCAGCATACCTCGAACTAAGAGAACGTTACAAGGAAGAAATTGCGACTGCAAAAGTTCAAAGTTGGAAAGACTTTTGCTCCAGCCAAGGAAAAGAAACCGTCTGGTCAACAGTCCTTAGGGTTCTCAAGTCATCTCAGAAGACTCCCCCCGAAACGCTCACTTTTAACAACAATCTGTCTACCACGTCCGCCCAAGAGACGGCGTCCACACTTTTAGAACACTTTTTTCCAAACGACACTCAAGCTGGTGAAACACCAGAACAAACCCGTATTCGGAATAATGAGGATGCTGTAAACCTCAACGAGATTTTTTTTTTTTTTTTTTTTTTTTTTTTTTTTTTTTTTTTTTTTAAAAAGAAAGACAAACATTCCCGGGTTACGAATAACCCAACAATGTTTGAAAATCTCCTACTACCACCACAGAAAGCCGAAAATGTTGCTTGTGTTGTGATGGAGGACTTAGCCAGCCGAGGAATCGAACATGCGACGCCCGGGTGGGACCCAAGCGCTATGCCCACTCAACCACTGACCGGTCGAGATCGATCCCCCGTTTACAAAGCTCGAATTAAAAAATATTCTAACTTCAATAGATATTAAAAAATCCCCCGGAAGGGATCATTTCACCGCAGATATCTGTTCACAAGCTTTCGAAACTCTTCCTGACATTTTTATAGCAATCTACAACGCGTGCCTACGAATTGGCTGTTTTCCGATCCTTTGGAAGATTGCCAGAATCAAGATCATCCGGAAGCCGGGAAAAGAAGACTATGGTAATGTGTCTTCCTACCGACCCATTGGGCTCCTTCCGGTATTTGGCAAGGTCCTAGAAAAACTCCTCATCAAAAGGGTTACTTGGAAATTTACCACGAAAGGAAAACTAAATACAAACCAGTACGGGTTTACGCAACAAAAAAGCACCGAAGATGCAATGCTTGATGCTGTTAACCACATCAAGCAAGCATTGAAAGAAGGCCTGCACACTTGTCTAATATCCTTGGATATTAAGGGAGCCTTTGACAACGCATGGTGGCCCCATTTGCTATTACAACTTGCCAAAAAAGACTGCCCTGCCAATATATATAAGGTTTTTAAAGACTACTTATCAGACAGAATGGTAGAAACAATATACGCTGGCGCCTTGGCTCGAAAACAATCAAATGAGGGATGTATTCAAGGTTCGGCGTGTGGACCTGTTCTCTGGAACGTAGTCATAGATGAACTCTTAAATTTAAATTTCAACTCAAATGTACGAATTCAAGCGTTTGCTGATGACGTTCTACTCTTGATTTCTCATAAAGAACTAGCTGCTCTAGAGCAAATAATAAAAGATACATTACAAGTAATAACGAATTGGGGAAATAAAGTAAAACTCCAATTTTCTGAAGAAAAAACAAAAGTACTCTTCATCACAAAGAGAAAGTCGCCACCACCTGTGGTTATAATGAATGGCAAAGTTGTCCCTATTTCAAAAGATTGCAAAATACTGGGGATCGTCATAGATGACAATCTAAACTGGAGCAAACATGTGGACATGGTATGTAAAAAACAGCAAATATTACCAAGAAACTTGCGTTTATGGCTAAACCCACATGGGGTCTCAGCTCAGAAATTTTAAGGATCATATACATAGGAGTAATTGAACCAATAATTACATATGCAGCAACCGTTTGGGCCTCTGCTGCAAAAATAAAAAATATCCAAATTAAACTCAATAGAATACAAAGGGCAATCGGGATTATAATTTGCAAAGCATATCGCACCACGTCACTAACATCTGTACAGGCAATAGGTGGCCTGACTCCATTGGACCTCAAGCTTAAAGAACTTCAGTTAATCGGTGAGACCAAACGAAGTGGAACGTTACACCTACTACCAAGTGACCGGAAATACCAAGGAATAGTGATGGTGGCTCTACTACCTCACCCAAGCAAACAAATTGGGGAAAACGTAAGTTTCCCCGAAACGCATAAAAGAGTATCCTTTGAAGAAAATGAAATAGACATCTACACAAACGGAAGTAAAGCTGAAGGAAAAGTTGGTGCGGCCTACACAGTTTTCAACACAAGCGGAGAGATAAAGGCAAAGAAATTACCTATGGCTGACTACTGCACAGTATTCCAAGCTGAACTATTCGCTATAATGAAAGCACTAGAGTGGGTCAGTGAACAACAGCGACATTGGGACAAAATTAATGTACAACAGAGTCAGCCGAACGACGCGCGATAATTCACGAACGCAAAGTTTCGGTGCGGCCGAAGGTTCGGCAGATTTTCTACCAAAACCGAAATCGATACCGATACAAGATTTTTTTGCCGAAACTTGCCGAAACGGAACCTTCAGTCGGTCAAAGAAGGTAACCATACTTTTCCTTATAACGCCGTTGGTAAAGTGGTGGGGTCCTCTCCAATTATATATTATCTACTAGATATACTTTTTTTAGATATTTTTATTTATTTATTTGTTTTTGCTAGAAATATTGACAGAGTGTTAACAATAATTACATTAGTTAAATTTTCATCGATGATGTTGTGTTTGCCTTCCCAAGGCTCCAGCATACAATGAGAACATGAAAAGTTTTCTCAACGAAATTTCAAAATCAACCTTACAATTCCCGGTGAAAAATGTCTTATTTTAGGTGACTTCAACCTCGTTGATATTCTGTGAAACAAAAGTCCAAATTACACGTCATATACACCTGATACCCACTCAGCACTTGTTGATTGCCTGCATTTTTGGGTATCTGTCAATATAATGGAATTTCAAATACCAAAAGCCATTTTCTAGACCTCGTCCTCTGTAACGACTGTATTAAGCCTGTAACGACTCACTAATTGACGAAGACATTCACCATGCCTCTGTAACGGCAGACGTATCATACCCAGATTCCGGAATCCGTTGCTTTGAGGGAGAAAATACTAAATGTCCATGTTTTCAAACATGGTAGTTATGAACTTACATTTTTTTTAAATAAAATAAACTGGCAAGAGATTCTGTCCACCGGTGATATAAACTCAGCTTTATCAAAATTTTACAGACAAATAAATCAACTTAGATGCTCATATTCCGCGAAAACCAAGTATGAACTCAAAATGCCCACCACGGTACTCGGCTCTTATAAAGTTAACGAATGAAAAATTCAAGTATTTCAAAAAGTTTAAAAAGTAAAAAACTACAACGTGAATTACACAATCAATAGGTACCTAATTAATTGTGAATACGAAATATCCTTCGATCCAAAAAGCTTTGGAATTATGTTAAACCAAACTCAAAATCACAAGGTGGGCTAAACACTGTATTCCTTAGGGATGAAAAAGCTGACAACGGATCTCAGTTTGTTAACTTATCCTCCAAACATTTCAGACGGATTGCAATCTTTAGAGCATAGCCGTCGGGTGGGAATGCTATCCTTGTTCTACCGGTATTACAATGCAAGATGCTCTGAGGAACTAGCGTCATTGATCCCTTCGGCACCGGTGCATAGTCGCGGAATACGCCAAAGGCGTGCCCAACATATGTACACGGTTGACATTTGTCACATGAGATCGGGTCGCTTCTTCGACTCATTCCTGTATTCAACAGCTCAGCTGTGCAGCGATTTTCCAGCCTCTGTGTTTCCTCCTTCCTACAAAATGGGTCTCTTCAAGACCAATGTTCATTCCTTCCTTTCCTAGAAAAGGCAGCGTCCACGGTGCCCTTCTCAAATGGCTCTCATCTTATGTATCAAACCGTAGTCAAGTCGTAGTTGTGGGTGGCTTTAAATCGAACTGGGTAACCGTCCCGTCAGGTGTGCCTCAAGGATCTCTATTGGGACCGTTACTTTTTAATATTTACATCAATGATATAGGCCAAAGCTTCAAATACTCCAAAACATTACTTTACACAGATGATATGAAGGTTTTCTATCCTGTCAGATGTACTGCTGACTGTCAAAAAATGCAGGAGGACCTAAATCGTCTTAATGTGTATTGTACACAGCATAACCTTAAAATTAATGTTAAAAAGTGTTTCGTCGTGAATTTCACACAAAATAAGAATATAATATAATTTCTATTTTATGTATATACCTAACATGTTTCATATAAAAATGTAAAAAATAATGAGTTACTAAAATAAATAAAAAAAAAAAAAAAAAATTACCAATGAGTATGGTCTGAATGGCTCAATATTAATCAACAAAATAGAAATTTCGAAATTATCGGAAAGGCGTATAATATTTGATCTCCTCTTATTATTTAAAATTGTTCGTTCAAAGTTGGACTGCCCTGACGCTATTAACTTGTTATCCTTACAGATATGCGAAAGCTATCAGTTTGAGACAAAAACTCAAGACATAAGGCCTCTGAAGATGGACAGTGTGATCTGTCCGAAACGTCAGGAGTTAAAAAGTCCTTTTAAGGACTACGTTACGCGGGTAAACCGAGAAAATTGTTCTACATCTTACACCCGTGAAAACCTTAACCATAACATATATATATATATATATACGGCGTGTGATTAATATATATATATATATATATTACCTACAATTATATAAGATCTAAGCCGTTTGGTTTAACGATACTTCAGTTAAATAGATTATAAACGCATTTAAGAGTCCCTATATATTAATCACACGCCGTATGGTACGACACATTCAGCTCTATCAAGAGAGAACATTATGTTTTTGAAAATGTTGTTTTGGTTCGTCGCGTTGGTTCTTTGCTCGCTGGCAAGGGCAGACTACAACGATCCAAAATGTTGGCACCCAGCCTCGATTGGAAATTCAAAACCTATTTGTTTGCTAGAACCTGGCTGTTAGTTTAAGCATAAGCTATCTCATGAAGACAATATATCAATATATTACATGTATCGCAATGTATGTAACATATAACAAACTACCCAAACTTGATAACTTAATACGTACAAGATAAATTGCAATAAACTATAATTTGTTTTATTTTTCACACATATGATGATCCAACACGTCGAGTAAAATTCGGAATCAGGCTGCTAACAATAACAATCCTTATGTAGAGACGATAAGGTTTAAGTTCCAGTTTATCACCAGCCACCTGTTTTGATTTATTCAAGAAAAAAACATTGTTATATTTTATTTTGAGAAATTCATGGACAAATATTTAATATAATATTATTAAGAACTTAATTTTCCATATTTTATTTTATTTTTATTTTATTTTATTTATTAACAGAAACAAACAGTACATTATTTACATTGGTGAAAAAAGTTTACAGTTAATAAGTATATTTCAAGTTAGGTACCTATGATATGTTTCATTGAAGTATCTTGTTTATATTAAATTTTTACCGTGTGATGTGCGTTGTGGGAGGGTGTGTGTGTGTGTGTGTGAGGTTGTGTGTGAGGGTGTATGTATGTGTGTAAGTATGCCCATTAAACTATATGATTGACATGATGCTCTTTTTAAATTTGGGCAGTGAATCGGAGAAAATGTCGATGTTATAATTTAGATTAATATTATTGAATACATGAAGAGCACGATTGATTGGCGAATTAGTTGCTGCATTTGTCTTGTAATTAAGCGTGTGGAATAGTTCTGTATGGCGTGTACGTCTTAATGGTATGTTAAAATTAATTAGGGAAAGTAGTTCGGTACAATCGATGTTATTATTTAAAATTTTGTGTATAAATGTCAAATCAGCAATTACTCGTCTTTGTTGTAAAGTTTGAAATGTGCATTCATAATTATTGTTGAATTTGAATTTAAGATATTTTATAAATTTGTTTTGAATATGTTCTATGCTATCTATATATAATTTGTACTGCGGGTTCCAAATTGGCGAGGCATATTCCAGTATACTTCTGACTAATGCAAAATATAACATAACTACTGTGCGCGGTTTACTGAACACTTAACTTATACGAAGAACAAAACCAAGCATTTTATATGACCTGTGAACGATTGAGTCGATGTGAATATTAAAAATAAGTTTGCTATCAAGGTAAACACCAAGGTCTTTACATTCCGTTTTAGAGATGACAGGTTCATTGTTGAGTGAATAAGAGTACTTAATTACATTTTTATTTCTGGTGAATGTCATAGTATGACATTTGGAAACATTGATATCTAAACAGTTAACTTTACAATACTTGCAAAGCCTATCTAGGTCACTTTGTAATATTTTACAATAAAACCACAATCGAAAAGCTGTTATTAAGCAGAGTTTTTAAATATTTAATTAAATGAAGACAATATTAGAGACACTCAATCAAAATCTGAAGACAGAAAAATCAGAAAAAGATATAGGTTCCACTGGGACACGAACCCAGGTCCCTTAGCTTACTTGGCAAGTGCTCTACCGATTGAGCTATGCAACCCATTTCCAATTCGGTCACTTTTAACTGAATCATACTTCGACTAAGAACTACCAACACTATCTTCATTTTCTTAACGCACATATTATTGGCTGCTATCTTTATATATGATTGCAAGATTCAACCCGAACTAAATGCTATCTAGATAGTGTCTGGATAAATATTTATCCATTTTATTTTTAATACGCGACATCTATTCACTTTTTCTACAAGTCTAGGATAATATATATTTTTTTTTATTAAAAAAAAATTTAAATTTAAAAAAAAAAAGAGTTTTTAAACTTTAAAGCAGTTTTTATTAGCCTGATACTTTATTTTTCTTGTTATAAAAAAGCAAATAAAAAATGCCCGATTATGGAAGGCGGATATTGGTACCGCTGCCCCGGGAACCATTTATTGGATTACCAACACCTCTGCCATAGGTCACCTCAATTGGTTCGCTACTTTTGGTGACTTAGCAGGGATGCCCGGGTTCATGGGGTGAGGTTTTTGAGGCAGGCCGGATCGGGAGAGACTGGTTGAGGAAGACCTGTAGACCTCTCCAGCACAACTCTCGGAACATCGCCTTACCCACAGTGAGAGGGGTTGATTCGATCGACCAGATTCCTGCCCACCTCGTGTACATTTTTCCCTCCCACTACTTCCTCTCCCTAAAAAAAACGCAGAAGGAGAAATGGTTCAACTTGCCTCATAGGTGTGGCTAGTTGAACCACCCCACGGGGCTTGTTGAACTATATAGTGTTATATATGTATCATCATTCATACTCATGGTTTAAGAGGACATTACCAGAGAAACCAGAAATATGTCATTTTTAAATCAGTATTTAGACTTATTGACTCGTTTCCACAAAAAATTATAAATTGATTTTGAAAGATTGTTCTTTTATCTAGTAAAGGTATGGATAAAATTTTGAGAAAAAATGTTTATTTTAAGTATAATAAGGTTATACCATAGGTCGTTGGCAGATTTGTTATATTTTCAAAAAAGTACATGTATTATACAACACCAATTTCAAATCATATAATCATGCAGTAAAATAAATCAATACATTATCTGGTAAAATTATTTGTCAGAATTTTAATTTAAGTTTAAATAAAATTATTAAAAAATATATACGTACATGTGTTTCTTGACGAAAATTGGTCCGTTTGTTTATTTATTTGCGCACTTACTAACTAATATATTTCAGATTTTTTTACATACTTATTTTGCTAAGACATTATTGACAAATCATAAATAATTTTAATGGACAAATAATTTTAGGGTGTATTTAATATTAATTAATTTACAGCTTCGCGTTTCACAATTTTTCTTATCGACGACAACACGAATCGAGAGCGCTCATTCAGACCGCAACTGCGGCCACTGGCGGTTGTCTTCGCGGCGCTCTACATCGCAACATTTTCAAACGAATAACGAAGCAAAATAAATAGGATTTCATGTTTGTAAAATTTATAGGGTTGCCCCAACGCAAAATTTCATGTTCATTGAATATTTTTATGATAAAATTTTTATAATTTTGAAATTTTTTTTATTGTAAATTATTCTTATGTGAATACCGCACAAGAGTCCCAACTGCTCCAAAATATTTATTTTCAAGTAAAACTTCTTTACGCACGCTCGACACTTGGGGGGTAAGCTGGTAAATGTGTTACGAAAAGTGGTGATTGTTACGAAAAATTTCCTTCGAACGGTAATCGATGCGAACGGTGATCGATTGCTAGGTGGGTCGTGCCTTTACGCACGCTTGTTATTCGTGTTATTGTTTTATTGTTAATAGACTATTTTTGCGTAAATAAATAGATAAATTAAATTATTTAAAAATATATACGTACATGTGTTTCTTGACGAAAATTGGTCCGTTTGTTTATTTATTTGCACACTTACAAAATAATATATTTCAGATTTTATTACATACTTATTTTACTAAGACATTATTGACAAATCATAAATAATTTTGATGGAAAAATAATAAACACGAGAATCGGGTATGGTTACCACCGCCCCGGGAACCAATTATTAGATAACCAACACGTCTGCCATAGGTCATCCCAAGTGGTTCGTAACATTTGGTGACTAGCAGGGGTGCCTAGGTTTAAGGGGGTGAGGTTTGTTTAGGTCTTGGCAGCGGATGCGTCTGCCCACCAGCTGCATGGCAGGTCGGATCTGGAAAAGTTAAGGGAGTCCCTTTGACTTCTCCAGCCTTACTCTCTCGGAACATCGCCTTGCACCGCAGTGGGAGGGATGGATTCATACATCCGCACTCCTGGACACGCTGACCCCCAGATTTCTACTCACCCCTAATATCCCTTTCCTTCTCCGAATTTCCTCTTCTTCCTTTCCCTAAAACGACCCTCCACACAGCATTCTCAAAGAAGAGATAAGCAGTGTGTCGAGCGAGTGTAAAAAAAAACGGTCTCTCCCGATCCGGCCTTCCATGTAGTTGGTGGATGTACCTTCCAAATTACTGATACCACCTATTGACGGCCAGCGTGGTCAAGGGGTAAGGCTCTTGACTAGCAATCTGAAGGTCGTGGGATCGAATCCCGGCATAGGCAAATAAATTTTATTTGACTAATTTGGGTTATTTCACAATTATTTAATTTAAAAATAATATATTTGCGTCACGTTTTAGAGTAAAAGATACTTTCAGTATCGCCCTGGTGTAAGACCACCATTCAGAATTGAAACGTTGTTTATTGACCAGATCTGAATAGCCAGGTAATTCCTCGCCTTCCTCTTCCCCCACCACCTTCAGCCTCGCAATATACCCCATAGTCACGTCATAGTCTCACTGGCTCCAGTAGGAGCATTTGGGTCTCTTGTGCGGTATTCAGATAAATATAAAATAAAAAATTGTGCATACGAATAAATATTTCAAAATGAGACATTTTTTACAATCCAACTGAATATTACACTTTTTTCATAAATATACCGCACAAGAGTCCCAACTGCTCCTGTCTGGAGCCAGTGGGACTATGGCATCCCCAATTGGGGTATGTTGTAAGACTGAAGGTAGTGGGGAGGGTAAAAATATAGGGAAGAGGAAGGTGGGGAAGTACCTGGCTATTCAGATCTGGTCACCAAACACGGCTAAAGACATTTCAAGCAACGTTTCAAATCTTAATGGTGGTCTTACACCAGGGCGATACTGAGATATATTTCGCTCTAATGGCCGTAAAATAAAATTAAAAAACAAAAAACCAAAATATTAAAAAGAATATAACAAATTGTTTATTCATGTAGGTATCTACTTAATACCTACTGTGTTTACGCATTTCACTTGTATCTATTTATGTTTATGCACTTCAATATACAAATTACAAATAACTACTACTAATTAACATTCTGGAAGCGAGAATAGTAATATAAAGTAGTAATAGTAGCGGGTAGCCCTAGCTCGCGTGAACAAAACCCTCAAAACTCGGATTGCCGCGGAACGAAATTTAGTTCTGAAAACGCCCGCTCGCGAGCCCTGATGTGTTAGCGCTAGTGTCGGAATCGAAGTTGTCATGTGCTGGTTATTCACTCTTAATAAAACAAATTATGTCAGTTATTAAACTACATTTATTGAAATAATGATAGAATACAGAATTAGGTAATAGAACTTTTATTTTATCTAAAAAAATGAATATAATAAAATTGGTATATTTTCTTAGAATTATTTAATCGATATCGCTGTCACAATTGACGCAGATACATTGGAATAGTGCCAGATGTGCACTTTTGGTGTGCCAACTTTCGACAGGCGTGACAACGAACCTACTATTCTCCTGAAAATTACGTATAAAATTACAGTAAGGAATCTAAATGGGCAAGTTGAACGAAATGGTTCAATAATCTCTTAATCTCTATTTGCTATCTAAGCAAGTTGAACCAAAAGGTTCAATAAGCCCATGTTTTATTGCAAATTTCATCGGATAACTCATATACCAAAAAATGCATTACAATTGCCAAGATAGAGTTATATAAACACCAATTTCAAATCGACTTAGTACCCTTTTCCTTGGTATCTATTTTCAAAAAAGCAGTCGATCGTCCTCTTTTACTTTTAGAAAAAAAAATCACACAAAATCCCCGTGCACACGCTACGGACGCCATGCGCCTCGTTCCCCGCGGTCCCCACACTTCTAGCTTGCTAGAATATGTTCGACATTCTTTGTAAGTCTTTCGGCTCCGAAGATATTGGCGTGGCCCAACAAGCCCCTTGGTTTAACTAGCCCCGCCCAACCCTAAATTTGGGAGTAATAAGTTCAATTGAAGTTGAATCAAGACTTGAATGACGTCAATATTTGATTTGTCCTATTCTTTTATAGATTATCCTCAAAAGTATAACTATCTTCTTTAGCTTTTTCGGCATAAAGCACTCTTTTTAGGGTGAATTGCCTAATTAAAAAAAAGTGAGAACAGCCTATCTAACCCGTTCCCGATTCTCTACAGACCGACCTTGAATATGTCAATATTCCGGACGCCACCGGCCACACCACCACCATCTGAGAGAGTGATCAAGTATTTGTGCTTCACCGAATTGATATTTACCTAAGTTTCACTTTATTCTTATTAAAAAAGAATTCTCCACAAAATTGTCAATCTTTCACTGATCGCCAATATTATTTTTTGATTTTATGTTTCCATAATGTTTTGAAGTTAAATTCAAGGAGATTTTATAGTATGATTATATTTGTTTGGATTGAACTTATTCTTATTAATGTAGGATTTCTTGGTGACCCTAATATGGAATACCAACTCATATTAGGAACAGTGTTTGCAATATTGAATTGTAGTAGAAATAAATTTCTTTTTGTATTCCAGGTTGTTTTTTAGCCTACATGAACGTCAAAATGTCGGAGAAGAAACAACGGAAGACGTGGGACAAGTAAAAAATGATAAAAGCCATGGATATCAGATAACCGCCATTCTTTACGAGATCCCCGAAGCACTTTATGCAGACTGTGCAAGCCGAAGATGATATTGAAGCTGCGCTAGGACGAAACGTCTTGGTACCATTTTTAGCGACCAGCGACATTTGCTGGATTACCTAGTAGAAATGGAAAAGAGGTATTACGAACTGACAAGGAAATATATCAAGAGACTTGCATATCAACTAGCAGTCAGAAATAATCTACAGCACCCATTTAAAAACGAAACAGTCTCCTTACCGAATTTATAACGCCTACGAATCTGGCCTATCGGTGGTGCAGTCCAAAATTCTACAAGGTATAATGTTGAAGGAAAAAAAAGTCGGTGCCATTACCTCTGCGGAAAGAGGATCACTTATAACGATTTGTCTCTGCATGAATGCCGTCGGAAATTTCGTTCCGCCCATGATAATCTTGACAATCTTGGTCCCAAAAGAACTATTTACGGACTGGTTCTAGCACACAAGCCTGTCCTCATAAACCCACGTATATTGCGCCCTACCCAAACAAGAAAGACAGTTTCCACAAGCGGAAGAAAAGCAGGATATAACGGCGTCTCCCTATAAAACTGATCTGGAAGACTTGTTGAAGAAAAGGGGCATTGTGAAAAAAAGCACGGAAATATTCAATCTACTCTCCACTAGTGGGGTCCAAGTGAAAAAATAAGTCACGAAGAAACCCATCAAAAGGTTACGATACGACTTTGTCACATATATGTCGCTGTCATCCCATTCTTCTGAAGACATTCCGACAGCAATCCAGGTGATGTTGAATCCGATGCGGTTTTGCTGTTGTTATCGTTCTGGACTATACAGCAACATCAGTGGATCATTTAAAGAATGCCTGAAGTGAACAAATTAAGTTAATTTGCTTTATTATTATTATTTTTAATTTTATTTTACATTCAAATTAAAAAAAAAAAAACTTTTGATAATGATCATATTAATATTTATATTTATATTTGGATGAATTATTTTCAACATCTACATAAGAAGAGTTATTCATTTATTTATCTATGTATCATGTATTTATGTACCTATTTTATTTAAGCGAAAAAGCAGCCAACAATAAGAATGGTTTATTGCTTATGCTATCTACTTAATTGCGAAATCACTTAAAGAATTCGTTGTTATACAAAAATATTGTACCTAACTAAACTATGTATTAACCAATAACAATTCTTACATTTATATAATTATATATTCATAATTTGACTACCATAATACGGGCATGTGCCTAGCGTGGTAGTCGAATCACCTGTAAAACTGTACCCAAATTATATAATGAATAAAGAAAGTTAAAAAAAAAAAAAAAATAGGCGAAGAGTGGATTAGCGTTTTCCATAATAAGAGCACTTTTTTTAAATATTGTTTTTTTTCTATTGTTTTACTTTTCGTTTAAAATGAAGACGTTTGTGTATTTATTTTAGTATTTTGTTGATATTTTAAGTTATGTAACTATATTTCCAAGAATTTCAACGTGTAACTCAATAAACGATTTAATTATATTTAATGAGTTTTTTTATCTAAGGTATCAAATTTGATATATCCCTACTAATTAAGCGAAACATTCCTGTAAGACGGGCAGCATTCTCTTCCGCCAGGATGCGATGTCGGTGGTTACTCTAGGGAGGGTTGCCAACCATCCTGTTTTCCCAAGACATGTCCTGTTTTTTGGGGTGTCCTGGGCTGTCCTGGATAGTTTTTAAGCATCGTCCCGAGTTTTTAAAGAGTCCTGTTAAGGACCTATGTTTTAAAATTCGTGCGCCACTACTCTCTCCAATCGTTTTGTCACTGGGCTCGCGCCGCGCGTGTGAAGTTGACTCTTTCTTTCAGTGCAATGTAACTATAAAAATTAGGTACTGCTCTTATACATATATAGTCCTGGCTTTAAACCGAAATGTCCTGATTTTTCTACCTTCAAATCCTGGATTTCAAAGTTTGGAGATGGCAACCCTACTCTAGGGTGCCTTTACTGCCGAACTTTTCCATATATATCCTTATTTACGTTTGGAATTTGACATTATTGAAGATTGAACCAATTTTTTTTTTCTTTAATATTTTTTTGAAGTGAAAACTCCTTTAGCACCGTTTTGATTTGAAACTCGATGAAACGAAAAATAGCGACACTAAAAAGAGACAATTACGTACATCTATAGGATTTAGCCTACGAGAGAATGAGTTAGTATAATCGGTCTCCTCTTTGTGCGGTGCTTCATAGCCTTCCGACTCTAGTCAACTTTACTTTTCTGAAGGTTGCTGTTCTATTGGGTGTAAATTGCATGCACATCCAGTTGTTTTTACATTAGCAAGGTGGATATAATATAGTTTTATTCAGTATACTTTGTGTTTCGATAGCTCATGAAAATATGGGGATTTCGGGCTGCATTCATTTTGTGTGAATAACGCTGGAAGTAAATAGGGAACGCAAAATACAACTGGGAGAGGAAGCCACCAGAATAATGAAAAGTCTTACCTTAAAAACTGGTGTCTTCTCTGTTCCCTCTGGATACACAAAACTCACTACACTTTCACTTGACCCGGTATCGACCATGTAATTTGCTCTTTGAAGAGGGTATAATAACCAGAGAAAACCAGAAATATGTCTTTTTTAAATCAGATTTTAGACGTATTGACTCTTTTCCACAAAAAATTGATTTCGAAAGATTATTATTTTATCTAGTAAACGCATGTTTTAAATTTTGAGAAAAATGTTTATTTTTAGTATAATAAGGTTACACCATAGGTCGTTGACAGATTTGTTAAATTTTAAAAAAAGATTTTGTATTATACAAAACTCATTTTAAATCATACAATAATTCAGTAAAATAAATCAATATATTATCTGGCAAACGCATGTTTCAGAATTTTAATTTTAGTTTAAATTAAATCATTAAACATATATATATATATATATATATATATATATATATATATATATATATATATATATACGTACATTTGTTTCTTGACAAAAATTGGTCGGTTTGTGTATTTATTTGCGCACTTGTAAACTAATATATTACTGATTTTTTTAAATTCTTATTTTGCTTAGACATTATTGAAAAATGATAAATACTTACAAAAAGTACATCATTTTAATAGTTTTATCATCACGCTTTTCAGCATTTTTGGGTGTAGGTATAAATTAAAGCAAATTTAGAATGAAATAAAATCGATATTGAGTATAATTTTAAAAAGTTGGTACGGAGAATAATTAACCTTTCTCGTTGGAACCGCCCTGTACGATCGTAAGTACATCTTTCGACGAAATGTGGATTTTTGGCCGCTGGCTGGTTAAACGCCCTGAACATGACACTCACTGTACTGCATCAAGTTGCGCAGTAGAAATTATACTGGCGCCCCGGACAAATTCTTCTCCTGGTGACAAAGATCGGACAATAGGTAGGTAATATTTTTCAGGTGGGTCAGACAGCATGGGATGTTTTTTTTTAAAGTATATTTTATTTAGCTATAAAATTTAACATCTAATATCCAATATAATCTATTCTAAAACTACTATAATATAAAAATTTGGACTTCATAACGTTGAGAGTTGAGACATAATCTACGAAAAGCTGCAAGACTTTTAGCCTCTATAACATTTACAGGGAGTTCATGGAACATTTTAAAACCTTTAAAATAAAAATTACTATTATATATACTATTTATCAGTTATGCCCGAACACTTAGTTTTAACAACCGTTATTGTAAAGAAATTTTGCTCTCAAACGAAATCTAAATCGTTGTATTGCTGATTTTTGGCTCTTTTACTAGTTTAAAGTAAGGAAATATTGTGGCACCAATACAGATTTGTTCAAATTTCGCATGTAGAATCACAAAAATGCCCGTGTTACACTCTGTATAAAGATGCAATAATTGTTAAATTCATGTAACAATAAGATGGGCCGATGCTCTGTGGGGAACCCGCTTGCACAGCGCGGGTGTAAACTGTGCGACCTAAAGTTTAAGTTTAGACCTATGGATTTCAATACTTCGTTTGTGTGAAAGCACTATGAAATGTATGAAACCAATACATGATTTTTACTGCAATTGCAAGCTAGAGATTATTAAAAAAAAAATATTTTTCATGTCTTTCATTACACATGTACACAAAATATATACAGGGTACATGTACAACAAATTTGTTGTAAGAATAAAGGGGTACGCAGGCTCAAAAAGGTTGAGAACCGCTGACTTAAGGTATCATGTGGCAGAGGTGTTGGTTATCCAATAAATGGTACCCGGGGCGGCAGTACCCATACTTGCCTCTCAAATTGTATCCTATCATTCCATTGAACGATGTTTGAATTTCAACAGTCGAAGTAGTTACTCTCTGACTGACACCGTCCTACTTAAGGTGATCCACCACTAAGCAATGCAAAATCATGTGATTTTGGTTTGAAAATTACATCATTAAGAAATATTTTAGATGTTAAATACTGTGAGTAGAACACATATTTGACTTTGACATAACAGAGCATTTTTTTATCAGTATTTTTATAGGCCCAGAAAAAATAAAGTATCAGGGTTACAAAAACTGATTTATAGTTCAAAATCTACATACGAACCCCTTTTGGGATACGTTTTTTTTTGTATAATGGATCAAATTATTTTTTTAAGGAAATGATCGAAAAACATTTAAAGATTTGTGCCTGAGCTTCGCAAAATAAAATAAAACATCGTTTTTGGCGATGTGAACAAATCAAAACAGGTGGATGGTGTTAAGCGGGAATTTAAACCTTATTGCCTTCTACATAAGGAATGTTATTGTTAGCGGCCTGATCCCGAATTTTACACGACGTAGTTAATCACCTTAGATGTGGAGGTATAAAACATACATTTTATTGCCACTTATATAATATGTATATTTGGGAAGTATGTTACATACATTATAAGATATTAAGATGTTATCCACGTGGCAGCTTACGCGTATGACTCGCCTTCAACTACAAGTTCAGTCCTTCAACTTCAAGTTCAGTCCTTCAACTTCAGCTGATAGTCCGCAGATCTTGGCCAGATCTCCCTGCAAACGCCAGAAGCGTCTGGTTTCTCATTTTTAGGGCAGTAGGTGGGTGCATCGATAACGATTGGATTTTTTTCCTTCGCCATTGCCAGCGAGCAGAGAGTCGCCAACGCTACTAACATGAACAACACTTTCAAGCCCATTATGATTACTTTAGATAGCGCTCAATGTGTCGTGCCTTCCGGTGTGTTTTGAATATATAGTTACCCTTAGATGCGTTTCCAATCTATGAATCAATAATCTAAGAATTAGTGCCATTAAATTAAATGATACAGATAATTAAATTATTAACTATAAAAACTTTAGTTACTATAATATCTATTACCTACTAATTTAAATATTACGTTTAACGGTTCCATCACAAAACAGTTCCCTGACCTAGCATGGCACATTCCATATTTAGAATTCGATGCAGAAATAAAAATTAGAATATTTATTAAGTTGACATAGATAATCGATTATCAAAAGACAATTGAATATTTTTAATAGGAATTAAGATAAATAGAATCACAAAAACAATAACACAAAAGTTATATTATTATTATAAAATTTCATTAGAAAAGCAGAAACGAATTTTCAATAAAATGATTTTTAGTTAAAAAATCGTTTATTATTTTTTTAAGGCGAAAATCCTGGGTTATGAATAAAATGAAAGTTTTTGGAAATCTCCTCCTTTTGCTTGTGCAATGATGGAGAATTTTGGTAAATGGCACTAATTTTGAGATGTGTGATAAACCCCCCCCCCCCTACAAAGTAAAACCTATCAATTTGATTTCCAAATGCTGCTACAGTGCTACAGCTACAGGCGCAACCCCGTCCGGCCTTTAAAAACTCGTAGCTCGCCCGTTCTCGCGACTCTCACCTGCATTCCTTTTGCAGCGCCTTCTCAACCCCATCACGTAATACTTTTATGCAAACGTGACGAGATGCTCTTAATTAATCAATTTGTAATTAACCCCACAACGTTGTGTACTTTTTTGTTTTAGTGGTTTGGTATAGTTAATCCAATTTAATTAATAATTTATTTGTGGTAAACCCTTGTTCTTTTAGGTATGGCGTGTTACAATTTGCAAGGCTTCGAATAACAATGACTGGGTCTGACTAACTTGAAAATTAACTAATTATCTATCTATATTCATCCAGCTTCCTCCCCTAGCACCTGTTATACACCTACGCTCATCGACGACTATTTTTATTGAAGTAATCTGCATTTTCCCTCCTAGCATCTAGTATATAAATTTACATTCAAACGGCGAATTGAGAAGATCCTACCTTTCGATGCGATGTCGCGTACTCTCTGCGGCCCTATAAAATGCTATCATGAAAATATTTTGACATTTATGTATATTCTAACAAAAGATTTACACTCAAAGCAGTACGGAGTGCAATAATTCTACACTCACAGTTCTAGATGCAGTTTGTTAGTTAGCTAGCTTGTTTTATTTTGTTAATTTGATTCTACGGGTAGGTATTTTGGATTAACATGAGACAGAACATGTGCTGTTTAAATAATTGGACTCCTCCATAGCCCAACTGATAAGGTGATGGTCATAGACCGCCAAATCAGCTTCCAATTCCAACTCCTCCAGAGAATGTTAAGGTCGCAAGCGACGAATGAAAATCGACATGTTTTGCCTTCTGTCGGGAAAGGGTTTGATGTGTGTTTCTGGATCATAGAGTGGTAATGGGAATAATATCGACCAAAACGCCGCCAAATTATAAATATGTTGATGATGATGATGAGAGGTCATCTCATACCGTTTGATATGAGGGTCTGCTCCGATTAATGGCGTGATAGCCGATGTCAGGAACTGTTCAGGAAATGTGTGGGTGGCACGAGGTTTTGGAACGTGACATCCTACTCTGGATTGATGATGATGTTGAAGTTCTTCAGCATGCCGATGACTTGAGTTCCATTTACTCCTAAAGCACCGGCATAAACATTAAACCGAAGTTGATTAGACAATCGGCAATGTCAGGAGATCGGTGGGGCCGCTCTCTCCTCTGATCTGGCGATGTATGAATTTAATTAAAGAAGATTTTGATGTCACCGATCCTCGCCCTGGCAGGCACTCATGTCCTTAATAGTCCCGTTTTCCGTCCAGCACGCCGCCTCAAACCAGTAGAAATAATGATTACGTTTTCCTAGGCACGCTACAGAAACATGCGCCAGCCTGCCATCGCGATGGTCATCAGTATTTGATTTGAATGAAAAATACGTCCTCTCGCATAACATACACAAGCGTAACTTGGGACCTTCCCCGATATGTTGTCACGGGCATATGCTCTACGATAGGCGTACCCCAAGCTCAAACTCAAAAATCAGCTCAAAGAAAGGAATATCAAGCTCGGCCTCCAGGGTGCTGGGTCCAAGAATGAAAGGCACCAGGTCGTGAATCTGGCTTCCCTCCCTTCTATTTCCCCTGCTGCGCTTTCGTCCAGAGTACATTCCCACCCTGATGCTGGATGATCCCTACTCCTAGTGTGAGGGAGTTAGTAAAAGGTTTGCTACTTATGTAGGTGGATATAACGCATTACGCTTAAAATATGAATACCTACCGACGGCTTCATTCAACCGACAATGTGAAAGTTTTTGCTAAATCGAATATCGAATGAAATATACCTACCTAAGCGTAAACCAAAAGGTGATGATTATATGATAATTTTATGTATAGTCCTATGTAATAGACTTGTTGTGATACCTAAAAATTTGGAATAAGGTGTGGGAAATTTTAGGAGTGGGGATTTAATTATGTCAGATTTTGTTAGTAAACAAAGGTGCCCATGCTACGCACCATTTTATAAACTGTTAAATTACCCAATGCCTTTTCAAAAAACCCTTCCTGAATATAGTCCCCTAGCTACGTTTAAAAATATTATTACGAAACTCGTAAATAATAATTAACACCTCAAAGGCGCTTTACACATTAATTTATACCTACATTCTATACCTATGTATTTTGGTACCCGTTATGTATTGGAGAACACCCAGTAACCCAGCTTTCTAGATCACCAACAAAGCACTTTTAAAGGATTTTATTATTGTTTTGTGGTTTCAAAATCCCGTCTTTTAAATGAAGTCTCTCGTCTAAGATTTATTGCCCGAAAGCGCACTTTGTGTTTCAAATGCTATTTAGTTAATTGTATCCCTAAATTATTATTTTACAACGGTCTTGTCTCAAGAAATCGTCGCCGGTCAACCCGGAAACGTGCAAAGCTCATTGTTCCCCAACCTCGACAAAAAAAGGTCCTAGATTCCCAAGGCCTGTATATAAACCCTAATTGACTCCTTCCTGCAAGGCCCGTACTGAATATGTTAACAATTTTATACAAACTTACCAAATTCGCCATGTTGCACAAAATAATTTCACAAATCAATTCACTACAATAATATTTAATTCAAACAAGCACCTCTAAACCACAACCCGTCATGCAGTCATTTATTCCAAGATGCAGCCGTCAAACACAATTCTCGCGTCGATTTGTTGTGTTTAATAAAGACGAACTATCCTTTGTTCAATTAAAATGAAACATCCCCGATTCAGAAGCACCGAGCTGGTCCCCTCGCGACTACCATCCCTTAATTTAATGAACCATCCCCGGTTTACGCGCACAGAGCCATTATTCCACCGTGCATTCAACCTCGATGACTTCAATCCCAACCGTGAACCCCCAGAATCTTTCCCTGACTGCCTTCTCCGCGTGAATTAATTTTTTTGTTATCTAACGAAATATCCCCGATTTAGAAGCACCAAATTTTATTCTACCGTTTATCAAAACTCCGATGATTTTTTCCCGACCGTGCGTGCCCAGGTTCTTTCCCCGACTGTCCCCCAACACTTCTGTACCCCCTCTCCTAAATCATCTCCTTGTGTGGTTTCAATAATTTATTAGCCACTTCTTCAAATCTTAAGTGATAAACACATCTCCCAATATGCATATATCAACGTTTAATAGTCAAAAATGTCACACTCTAACTATTATTTCAGAGAATTTTGTGTAGGAACCATGTTTGCTTTTTTCCGGTGTAAACTAATTTTGTCTGCGCCGGAGTCATAAAGTATCCCAATAACGCTTAAAAGAAGAGCTCAGTGGCGCACTTCAATTCACTACTCGTCCTAATTGCTTGCGTCGACTTTATTGGTTATATAATAACATTATATAAGCATTGTCTGTACACGTTTTCGTTCTTTCTGCGTGCGTCACTATTTAACGAATTCTGCAATCTTATTTTGACAAATATGTTAAATATTTTAACCCTTAATCGGCGCGTCGCTCTAGTATATTTAAATGTACCAAGATTAATCTTTATTGCCTAGTTTTCAATTCCCTACTGCCATAGAAAATTCACAAGACAATTGCTTCGCAAATCAATTTGCTCGCGTTAAAGTCAGTCACCACTCGGGCAAACATTCATCGGCCGCCCCTGACTTGATAATGAACCTGAAAAAATCCCTCTAAATGTTCTTCTGGGTTCCTTCTTAGTTTTGTGAAGAATGGCCTTTGCCGGGGTTCGCATGCACTTGGGCTACGCAAACACATGTGGTTATTTAGTGGTCCGGATAAATAAATCACCCCCAAGAATTGGAAACAGAGAATCGTATGCTGAAACCATTCCATGTTACAAAATTAAATATATTTCTCAATCGATCTCTCAATTTTAAAAGAATTATTTCGTAGGCCCAAAGGCGAGATCATCACAGTCTCCCCTTTATGGAAAAAAATAGTGGAGGTAGATATAAATCCAAACTACAACCACCTATTTTGTTCCAGAACTTCAGCAGTAGTCAGCCCGTTTGGACTCGCCTAAAATCTTTGTGCCTTTTTTTTCCAAAATTGTAATGATGAATATTTCCTAATCCGGCCCTGTCCTGTACGTCATCGCATCCCTTCCCTATTCCGTTTCTTCGTCGGCCTTGCCCAATGTTTGTCTAATGTTGAAACTACGGTCAATGTACCTTGCGTTACGCCTACATATTTCCAGGAATTTGTCCCGGTTACCACCTACAACGGTACCTAGTCATGGTACCCTAACTGTCTCCTATTGTATTCCCCACATAAGCCGACAATATATTATGTGAGTATTTAGGTGTCTATTATTGTCTCCAAACCAATTAATACTAATTTTATTCAACGCCTAACTTTTTCACCGACTTACGCTGATTTTAAATACCCACCGCTTCACAATAAACTCCTTTTGCGCAATTTGTAGACCCTTCCACAATCTGCTACTAAACATTATAAATGTTCCAATGCTCCACGTCTCACCTTTTCTAAATTATGAGTTGTAATCCGATTCTAAAGAAAATCATTAAATATTTTGCTATCTATGGCGTTACTTCGCTGACGGAGCCCGACCTTCACCAAACATTGTATTATAAATAATTTACCGCGGTTTCCTTTCTTTCTGTAAATGTTTTTACCACTCGTCCGTCCTACGGATGTAAGGCCCACCCCCGTGTAAGACCACACCTTCTTTTATGATTTTAAAGGATATTTATTTATTTTATTGGAGACGCACCCGCCCGCGTCATCCTGATGGCTTCCTACCTTTGTGACCGAAGCCTCTCGTACAATGTTTTGTCAAGGATCGTGCCTCATCCCGCGTAATAAGTTCAGTGTACAACGGTCGCCACACTCGGTCCTGCGAAGATCCCCTTTTAAAAATTTTTTTTTTTTTTTTTTTTGAATTTTACCTTGCACAACTCCCTAACGACCGGTGTACACAAGGCATCTGCATGAAATATTCATCCTCTTAGCCTATTGGAATCTTAACCTACTAACCTACTGAAGCCGGCCTACATATCTACTTATCTCCCCTCCGCAAGGCCCTTTTTCTTTCTTGTAATTTTCTTTTATCGGCATTCAAATCCTGTTATCTAGGCATTCTACTCTACCAAGTCTATAATATAAAAATGATAAAACTTAACTATCTCCTAAAACGATAGAGATCGTTTTTTTATTTTATATTTTTTATTTTTTTATTATTTTTTTTATTATTATTATTATTATTATTATTTTTTTTTATTGATCGTTTAAACTCCTCATTAGTCTAAATTGAGGTTCACATAACATACCCATGGGCACGATCTGTTATAATTATCTTGCTTATAGAAAACTTATAAACGAACTATCAAAACCCACACTAACCTAACATAGTACACTCTAAGTACAATAACACTATAATTTCATATTTACCATCGCTAATATTACTCCAGTCGCCAACCAATCGTAAAGATGTTAGCTATCCCTGTCCCCGCCAAGCTGGGCCTCACCTTTGTTTACATAGTATCTTGCAAGGTGTATTGCACTATAATTACCCCTAATCTTCTTGGTTTTCGGGTCCACCAATGTATATGTATTGCAAAACGGTACCCCCCCGATGACATACGGTCCCTCGAATAGTAAAGAAAATTTCTTTATCTGTTTTTTTAACAATGCTGACTGCGGGAACCGCCTCAGCTTCACTAGTGTACCAATTTCGTAGACAGCTAGTCTCTTTTTCATATTAAAGTAGTATTGCCGTTTTTACGCACTAATCTTCAAATTTTCGCGCGCCTTGGCCCTTACTTCCTCGATCGCTACGGAAGGTATTGTGTCCTTGCTCAAATACTTATCCAAATTATATCTAGGTGCCCTTCCAAATACCACTTCATTCGGGGAGAAACCCGTGCTACAATGGATGCTATTATTGTACGTTTCCACAATATCAGGCAATAACGTCGACCACCTGGTATGTTTATCATGACAATAAACCCTAAAAATGCGACCTAATTCCTTATTCACCCTTTCGGTTATATTGGGTCCCGGGTTATGTACAGATGAATGCAAAATTTTTACGCCTAATCTATCTAGATTAAATTTCCACTTCTTAGAGGTAAATTGCGTGCCATTATCCGTTAAGATGGCCGATGCCCTAATTACTTGTAGAAACTTCTCTAGGCACTTTAAGACCGTTGTAGTATTCGCAACTCCCAGACTGAACAGGTTTATATAACGACTAAAGGAATCCTGAATCACAAATATATATTTAACACCGCCTATACTACGTGGTAGGGGCCAATAAAGATCCGCCATTATTAGCTCACCTACTTCCCTAGTGACGATGAACTTTCCCGGACCTACAGTCGGCTTTACTTCCTGTTTGGCCAACTGGCAAAGCTTACACTTGCGCACCAATTGTTTCGCCTGTTTGTGCATCCCTGGCCAGAAATACCTATTCTTTAAGGCAGCTATAGTTTTATAACCCCCCCCATGACCAATCTCTAAATGTACGTATCTAATCAAATCGCCCGTCATTTCTTTTGGCACTGCAAGTACGCTGCGCTGCCCTCCGCCACGGTAGTATAGAACCTCGTCCTTCAAAATATAATTTTTTCCGTATTTCCTATGGCTACTGCTCAGTGTTCCTGGCATGACGCTATTTAGTACGCCCAACACTCCCTTCAAAAACTCATCTCTCCCTTGTAATACTCTTATATCGCGTAACCCCTTCCCAAGCAATCCGCTGTCTCTGACGGCAAAGGCAGCTATGTCCGGATGCTCCGCCTTATCCTCCTGAACCTCCTGTGCATCATGAGAGTACCTGCTCAATATATCTGGACCTACATTATCTTTCCCTTTTACATATTCTACCTTGTAGTCAAACTGATTTAAGTATAAGATCCACCTAGTTACTCTACCGCTGTACATTTTCCAAGTCCTTAAAAATGTCAAAACCTGGTGATCTGTTCTAATAACCAATTTGACCCCGCGCAGGTAAGTCTCAAACTTGTGCAGACAGTATATTATAGCATACAATTCTTGTTCGGAGACAGTCCATCTTAGTTCGGGCCCCGATAACCCTTTGCTTACGAATCCTATGACATGGTGATTATTATCCTCATCCAATTGGTAAAGTTCCCCACCAATCGCGTATCCCGAACTATCCGTTTGTAAATAGTTATTATGGAGGCGTAAAAATTAGGAATTTACATGTTGGACAGAAATGTCTAGTCAAGGACTTCCGTCAGGTGAATAAAGTTTGTTGGGTTAGAGGTATTGTTGAAAAGAAAGTGGGAAAAAAAGTTTATATCGTTAGAATCTGTGGTACTCCGTTGACTTGGAAGAGGCATATTGATCAGTTAAGGAGTTTATCTGTGAAATGAGAAGAGGAGAGTGAAGATAATAACCCACCCACCGCGTCTGAGGTCACGAAATGCGCTTCAGACGAGTTGGGGACCTCAGCTTTGTTGAAGGGGCTAACGGGGTGTTCTCTTGATTTCAGATTACCAGCGGATGATCGAGAGCAAACTACTCAACCAAGACCTTGGGACGGGAGGCTCCGCTCAAGGCGTTCATAGAGGTCCCTCCCAGAGAAACAGAAGTACTTAAGTTGAAGTATTTAAAATCGTGACTATGTTTGGTTGAATTTAATGTATAAAATCGTGTAAAAATGAAATATTTAAAATCCCATTTTTGTCAATTGTATAGCATCATTTGTAAAAGAACATGACTTGTATTTATTGTAGCCAGGGGCTTGAGATTAGGTCGGGGAGGGTGTAATGTATAGTAAATAGGTATTTAATATGGAAATAATACGTTAGATGGCGGTAAGCATTTAGCTTGCGCCATAGCTCGCCAGATGGCATTAGTGTACAAGAAGTGGTACTAGAGATAGACTTTACCAGCTCCCTAGGTGGGAGCGCAAAGATATACCTACCCCCGAATAGTAAACAGTCGTAACTATCCAGCTAGGTTATTAAAAGTAATAAACACATTTATATTTAAAAGAACCTTGTAATAATTAATACCTGCCGAGGAAAGGGCAGATATAACAATGTGCTATGTGAATTATGGTGGTGCAGCATTACCGAAGACAAGAACAGACTTTTCACATTGTCGAACACCCGCTGTTCTACATCTGTCCAATGCCACGGTTGGCCCTTTTGAAGCAAGCTACACAACCCTTTTGTCGCCTCCCCATACATTTTTACAAATCGACGGTAGTAATTACATAGCCCTAGAAATGCGCGGACTTGCTTGACCTTCTTCGGCACGGGAAACTTCTGTATTGCTTCAACTTTCTCTGGATCCATCCGTATACAATACGGAGTTATTATATGGCCTAACAAATGAATTTCCGTGTACAAGAATTGACACTTTATAAGCCGACAAGTCATGTTCGCGTCCTTCAATCTAGTTAGGACCGCCTCAATATGCCCTAGATGTTCATCAAGCTCACCACAGGTAAATACCACCAGATCGTCAAGGTAATTTGCGCAGAATTCCCGTACTCCTGGCCCCAAGATACGGTCCATACCTCTGCTGAAACTACCAACTGATGTCTTCAACCCCTGCGGCAATACCCGATATACGTAGGATTTTCCATTATAAACAAAACCGGTGAATTTACGACTATCTTTACTGATTGGAATCTGATAATACGCGTTATTAAGGTCTAGAGTGGTTATGTACTTCACGCCGTGAAACCTCTGTATAATTTCTGACGTTAATGGCGGCTTCTCTACCTCCGAACACATCCGCGTGTTAAGTTCTCTGGCGTCTAATAAGATTCTAACGGTCCCATCTTTCTTTAATGTGAATGTCAGTGGGCTAGAAAACTGAGTTGCCTCTCGACTTATAATGTTTAAACCTTCCAATTCGGCAATCTTGGCATCTACTTTGTCTCTGTACGCAAAGGGCACTGGATACGATCGTTTCACGAACGGCGTTTCATCTATCATCCGAATTTCGTGAGTGTAGGCATTTGTGAGACCGGGTTTCTCAATAAACACCTCGCGATTTCTAATTAGCATTTTCGATAGTTTCTTTTTTGTCTCTAATTCCAACTGTAGTTCCCCCACAAAATTGTTTATTTTCGCCACCATTATTTGTGTCGTACTGGCCTCGGAGCCTATTTCGATAGCATGTGCATCAACCTCCCCTCGCGGCGGACTCGTTAATGTACTTACTTGCGATTCAACGCGAGTTATACCCGATGGCCTCAACTTTACTTCGAATGGACCTAACTCCGACATCAGTGTCAAACTACGCCGTTGTCCACACTTCAGTTCTGCGCTGCACTCGTCCAACCAATTAATACCTAAGATTATTGGTCTAATTAATTTAGGCACTATAAGGCACGGGGAATTAAATAAAGCGTCTCCAAAACGTAACGGTATCAGCACTAGACTAGTGATGCGTTGACTTTTCTGTCCCATGGCACCTCGTAATTGCACGGCGGTCACCGGTATAAGAGGGTACCGCCTGTGGTCGCGCAACTTGCACTGCCACAATTCTTCTGCTACACATGTTAACTGGCTACCCGAATCTATCAAGCACCATACCTTTACTCCGTCTACATCGGCTTCGACCTCTGGCAGCTGTGACAAGGAGCAACCCTTTTCTGTCTCATCATAAACCCCATCTTCAAAAATGGTGTTAAACCCTGCGTACCGTTCTTCTTCCCTGAAATCCCTTAGTTCGCACTCATTCCAAATGTCACTCACGTGCTGTAATATTTTAACACACGAAATGACATCTATTCTCTCACACTCTTTATTCCAATCTTCACCGCCTAACGCCGTGCTATCTCCCATTGTACTCGCCTTTACCGGCGCAACCCTCCCATTCTCCCCTCTCCCCAACCCCCTTCCCAAGTTCCAATTTTGTCTTATCATTATTCTTAAAGCTATATTGTAGTTTGTTCCTGGCGCCCCGCCTCCTGCTTGTTGAGCCGATATCCTCAGGGCAACGGGTTCGACTCGTTGGCGTTTCCCGCTTGTTCAGCACTATTCAGCCTCTGGTCCGCATTAGTGTCCTCGATCATCCGCTTCCTGATGCTCGCCTCCGCCGCCCCGTGACACGAGCGCTCCCTTACAATCACATTCATGTTGCCTCTCGCCATGTGGCGCCCTCGTGGTGGCTCCCTCTCTCTTCTCCCCTTCTCCCTTTCCTCCGGTTCCCTTCTCCTTTCTACCTTCTGAATGTGGCGCTCCGTCGGTGGACTCACCATGTTATCCATCCGCCTCAAGAATTCGGAAGCCTCCAGCTCATTGCCTTGTTCCCCCCGGGAAAACCACAACGCTTGCGTCTCCTTCGGATAGTGCCGCATGATATCATTTATCACGCCGGTTGGCGAGCTAGTGATTTTCAGAGCCTTTGCCAGCTCCCAATATTCGGCAAAGTGCGTCAGCATTGTCTTGCCACCGTTCTGGTCCCAGGCCGCATCTGACAACTTCCTCCTGAGTTTATTTTGGCAGACCTCGCCCCAATAATTTGCCAAGAAGTCCCTCTCGAAATCTTCGATCGTCTCCCATCTGCTACAATAAATTTTCGACCAACTTTTAGCCTCTCCCTTGAGACTCTCTCGGGCCACCATTACCTTGTCCGTCCGCCTTGTTTTCCTTATATACTCCCGCAAGTCCTCCAAAAAGGAAATCGGATGCTGATGCCCTCCTATAAAAACGGGCTTCTCTTGGGCCGGAAGCAGCTCTACAATCTGGCGCCGATTCACCGATCCCAGGAGCACTTCCGCCTCTCCCGTTCCCGGCCTCGCACCTCCCGCTTCCGATCTCGCCTCTCGCACTTCTAGCTGCCTTTCAATGGACTGTATTTTCTCTACTAGCGGTCCTAATGCGTCACGGATGATGCTGGTCACCTGCCCCAGGCTCACTTGCAACAATGTCTCCCCCACGGTCTCGACCGCGGCGGTGACCTCCTCTCTTGCTGAAGGTCGCCCACGTCCTTTCCCTCTAGACACTGATCCTTCCATGATCGCTTATTATTTAAACTCACTAAAAATTTGGGTTTTTGTTCTAATTTAAATTTCGTAATCTTTCACGTAAAATTTCTCACTACTAGCACTTTAAGTTCAAGGATTAAATGTATCTTTATTCTGTTCGTATCACTATTATTATTTTATTCGATGAAATGATTAGATTTTATTTTCATTTCTTCAACATGTATTTAATATTGTTGTGTAGAACTATACCTCAAGCCCCTGAAAAATAAAATTGTAACTATTATTATCTTGTTTCTTTGAAATTATTCAGTTAAGAAAAGTTTGTATTCCTAGCCCAACGTATGTCTACCTACTGGTTAGTTTTATTATTGTTTTACCAACTACGGTTTTTTTTCTATTATAGGCACCTCCACTAACCGCTACTCGGTTTAATGACCTACTTATCCCTTTAGAAGTACCTACACTCGAACCATGCATCACCAAAAGGTATGCTCTTTATTGTTTCTGTTTCAAAGCCGCACTGTCCCACCACTCGTGGCTAGACCTCCGTTCTTCAAGCTGAGTGTTAAATGTTTATATGATCTGCCCTCAAAATGAAACGGACCCCTTTTCTATTGTTGAAACTAAAGGACACTAATACCTAAATATAAATATTACAATTGTAATGTTTTGTTTACTTCGGTAACCAGAACTACTCGATGCTTTGTATTTTTATTATTTTAACTAATCGTCCGGTATCCAATCTACCAAACGTTCAGACCCAATTGAAGGTTGACTAACATCAATATTATCACCCCGGCGATCTGATATTGAATGCATTATTGAAGGACTATCTCCCCTAATAACGTAAAACCCTTTCTCACTAATACTTATCGAAAGTTGGATATCATTAATTTCTCTTGATTAATTTTTGTTCCAAATTTTAATGACGTACAGCGCTCCTCCCCTCAAAATATGATACCTTTAACCTGCGTCTTATCGGAAATTGGACATCATCAACCTACCTCTCCTAAATTTATCTGGTTAAGCTAATGTGTACATTATTGAACTACCTACTCTCTTGGTTAATTTTGTTTCACTTTTTATAGACGTATGGCGCTACTCCCCTCAAAATATGATACCTTTAATCTGCGTTTTATCGGAAGTTGGACATCATCAACCTAACTCTCCTATCTTTATCTAGTTAGCAAATGAACCTATGCATTAGTTGAAGTACCTACTCTTTGTTAAGTTTTGTTCCACTTTTTATAGCCGTACGGAGCTCCTTCCCTCAAAATATGATACCTTTTATCTGCGTCTTATCGGATGTTGGACATCATCGTCTTATCTCTCCTATCTTTTTCTAGTTAAGCCAATGTACCTATACATTATTTGAAGTACCTAATTTCTTGGTTAATTTTGTTCCACTTTTCATAGCCGTACGGCGTTCCTTCCCTCAAAATATGATAACTTTAATTTGTGTTTTATCGGAAGTTGGACATCATCAGCCTACCTCTCCTATATTTATCTAATTAAGCTAATGTAAACGTTATTGTTTCTAATTCCTCTGCGACACATCTATTGTCCTAATATTTTACTTTTTTTTTTCGTTGTGTTTTCAATCATTTTCGGATGACATGTGAACCTGTTTCTAATTCCTCTGCTACACATCTATTTTCCTAGTACTTTACTTTTTTTTTTCGTTGTGTTTTCAGTCATTTTCGGATGACATGCGAACCGTTATACCTACTGTATTACTTTTTTTTTCTATTCTTGTTAAAGTCATTGTATAAAACCCAGCAAAATGCAACACTTTGTAAAACCATACCTCCTGGTCACTTAGCAAAACTGTGATAAACCCCCCCCCCCCCCTACAAAGTAAAACCTATCAATTTGATTTCCAAATGCTGCTACAGTGCTACAGCTACAGGCGCAACCCCGTCCGGCCTTTAAAAACTCGTAGCTCGCCCGTTCTCGCGACTCTCCCCTGCATTCCTTTTGCAGCGCCTTCTCAACCCCATCACGTAATACTTTTATGCAAACGTGACGAGATGCTCTTAATTAATCAATTTGTAATTAACCCCACAACGTTGTGTACTTTTTTGTTTTAGTGGTTTGGTAGAGTTAATCCAATTTAATTAATAATTTATTTGTGGTAAACCCTTGTTCTTTTAGGTATGGCGTGTTACAATTTGCAAGGCTTCGAATAACAATGACTGGGTCTGACTAACTTGAAAATTAACTAATTATCTATCTATATTCATCCAGCTTCCTCCCCTAGCACCTGTTATACACCTACGCTCATCGACGACTATTTTTATTGAAGTAATCTGCATTTTCCCTCCTAGCATCTAGTATATAAATTTACATTCAAACGGCGAATTGAGAAGATCCTACCTTTCGATGCGATGTCGCGTACTCTCTGCGGCCCTATAAAATGCTATCATGAAAATAGTTTGACATTTATGTATATTCTAACAAAAGATTTACACTCAAAGCAGTACGGAGTGCAATAATTCTACACTCACAGTTCTAGATGCAGTTTGTTAGATAGCTAGCTTGTTTTATTTTGTTAATTTGATTCTACGGGTAGGTATTTTGGATTAACATGAGACAGAACATGTGCTGTTTAAATAATTGGACTCCTCCATAGCCCAACTGATAAGGTGATGGTCATAGACCGCCAAATCAGCTTCCAATTCCAACTCCTCCAGAGAATGTTAAGGTCGCAAGCGACGAATGAAAATCGACATGTTTTGCCTTCTGTCGGGAAAGGGTTTGATGTGTGTTTCTGGATCATAGAGTGGTAATGGGAATAATATCGACCAAAACGCCGCCAAATTATAAATATGTTGATGATGATGATGAGAGGTCATCTCATACCGTTTGATATGAGGGTCTGCTCCGATTAATGGCGTGATAGCCGATGTCAGGAACTGTTCAGGAAATGTGTGGGTGGCACGAGGTTTTGGAACGTGACATCCTACTCTGGATTGATGATGATGTTGAAGTTCTTCAGCATGCCGATGACTTGAGTTCCATTTACTCCTAAAGCACCGGCATAAACATTAAACCGAAGTTGATTAGACAATCGGCAATGTCAGGAGATCGGTGGGGCCGCTCTCTCCTCTGATCTGGCGATGTATGAATTTAATTAAAGAAGATTTTGATGTCACCGATCCTCGCCCTGGCAGGCACTCATGTCCTTAATAGTCCCGTTTTCCGTCCAGCACGCCGCCTCAAACCAGTAGAAATAATGATTACGTTTTTCCTAGGCACGCTACAGAAACATGCGCCAGCCTGCCATCGCGATGGTCATCGGTATTTGATTTGAATGAAAAATACGTCCTCTCGCATAACATACACAAGCGTAACTTGGAACCTTCCCCGATATGTTGTCACGGGCATATGCTCTACGATAGGCGTACCCCAAGCTCAAACTCAAAAATCAGCTCAAAGAAAGGAATATCAAGCTCGGCCTCCAGGGTGCTGGGTCCAAGAATGAAAGGCACCAGGTCGTGAATCTGGCTTCCCTCCCTTCTATTTCCCCTGCTGCGCTTTCGTCCAGAGTACATTCCCACCCTGATGCTGGATGATCCCTACTCCTAGTGTGAGGGAGTTAGTAAAAGGTTTGCTACTTATGTAGGTGGATATAACGCATTACGCTTAAAATATGAATACCTACCGACGGCTTCATTCAACCGACAATGTGAAAGTTTTTGCTAAATCGAATATCGAATGAAATATACCTACCTAAGCGTAAACCAAAAGGTGATGATTATATGATAATTTTATGTATAGTCCTATGTAATAGACTTGTTGTGATACCTAAAAATTTGGAATAAGGTGTGGGAAATTTTAGGAGTGGGGATTTAATTATGTCAGATTTTGTTAGTAAACAAAGGTGCCCATGCTACGCACCATTTTATAAACTGTTAAATTACCCAATGCCTTTTCAAAAAACCCTTCCTGAATATAGTCCCCTAGCTACGTTTAAAAATATTATTACGAAACTCGTAAATAATAATTAACACCTCAAAGGCGCTTTACACATTAATTTATACCTACATTCTATACCTATGTATTTTGGTACCCGTTATGTATTGGAGAACACCCAGTAACCCAGCTTTCTAGATCACCAACAAAGCACTTTTAAAGGATTTTATTATTGTTTTGTGGTTTCAAAATCCCGTCTTTTAAATGAAGTCTCTCGTCAAAGATTTATTGCCCGAAAGCGCACTTTGTGTTTCAAATGCTATTTAGTTAATTGTATCCCTAAATTATTATTTTACAACGGTCTTGTCTCAAGAAATCGTCGCCGGTCAACCCGGAAACGTGCAAAGCTCATTGTTCCCCAACCTCGACAAAAAAAGGTCCTAGATTCCCAAGGCCTGTATATAAACCCTAATTGACTCCTTCCTGCAAGGCCCGTACTGAATATGTTAACAATTTTATACAAACTTACCAAATTCGCCATGTTGCACAAAATAATTTCACAAATCAATTCACTACAATAATATTTAATTCAAACAAGCACCTCTAAACCACAACCCGCCATGCAGTCATTTATTCCAAGATGCAGCCGTCAAACACAATTCTCGCGTCGATTTGTTGTGTTTAATAAAGACGAACTATCCTTTGTTCAATTAAAATGAAACATCCCCGATTCAGAAGCACCGAGCTGGTCCCCTCGCGACTACCATCCCTTAATTTAATGAACCATCCCCGGTTTACGCGCACAGAGCCATTATTCCACCGTGCATTCAACCTCGATGACTTCAATCCCAACCGTGAACCCCCAGAATCTTTCCCTGACTGCCTTCTCCGCGTGAATTAATTTTTTTGTTATCTAACGAAATATCCCCGATTTAGAAGCACCAAATTTTATTCTACCGTTTATCAAAACTCCGATGATTTTTTCCCGACCGTGCGTGCCCAGGTTCTTTCCCCGACTGTCCCCCAACACTTCTGTACCCCCTCTCCTAAATCATCTCCTTGTGTGGTTTCAATAATTTATTAGCCACTTCTTCAAATCTTAAGTGATAAACACATCTCCCAATATGCATATATCAACGTTTAATAGTCAAAAATGTCACACTCTAACTATTATTTCAGAGAATTTTGTGTAGGAACCATGTTCGCTTTTTTTCCGGTGTAAACTAATTTTGTCTGCGCCGGAGTCATAAAGTATCCCAATAACGCTTAAAAGAAGAGCTCAGTGGCGCACTTCAATTCACTACTCGTCCTAATTGCTTGCGTCGACTTTATTGGTTATATAATAACATTATATAAGCATTGTCTGTACACGTTTTCGTTCTTTCTGCGTGCGTCACTATTTAACGAATTCTGCAATCTTATTTTGACAAATATGTTAAATATTTTAACCCTTAATCGGCGCGTCGCTCTAGTATATTTAAATGTACCAAGATTAATCTTTATTGCCTAGTTTTCAATTCCCTACTGCCATAGAAAATTCACAAGACAATTGCTTCGCAAATCAATTTGCTCGCGTTAAAGTCAGTCACCACTCGGGCAAACATTCATCGGCCGCCCCTGACTTGATAATGAACCTGAAAAAATCCCTCTAAATGTTCTTCTGGGTTCCTTCTTAGTTTTGTGAAGAATGGCCTTTGCCGGGGTTCGCATGCACTTGGGCTACGCAAACACATGTGGTTATTTAGTGGTCCGGATAAATAAATCACCCCCAAGAATTGGAAACAGAGAATCGTATGCTGAAACCATTCCATGTTACAAAATTAAATATATTTCTCAATCGATCTCTCAATTTTAAAAGAATTATTTCGTAGGCCCAAAGGCGAGATCATCACAGTTGGCAGTAGAAGAATTGAACCCGGGTGGGAACCTGACAAATTTATAAACAAAGGTACATATTATAAATTTAAAATCATGGTTCATGAGGTGAGGTTCACTGTGTGGCAGGCTGGATCGGAAGAAACTGGTTGGGGGAGACCTCTTGACCTCTACAGCAGAACTCTCTCGATTCATCGCCTTGCACCGCAGTGGGAGAGATTTTTTTTTTTTTAAAGAAAGACTAAAGAATAACCCAACAATGTTTGAAAATCTCCTACTACCACCACAGAAAGCCGAAAATGTTGCTTGTGTTGTGATAGAGGACTTAGCCAGCCGAGGAATCGAACATGCGACGCCCGGGTGGGACCCAAGCGCTATGCCCACTCAACCACTGACCGGTCACAGATTGATTCATACATCTGTTTCTCCTGGACACACTGACCCCAGATTCCTGTCCACCCCTCATACCTTTTTCCTTCCCAATACTTCCTCTCCTTCCTTTCCCTAAAAATTTCCTCCACACAGCATCCCCAAATATGGCATAGGTCCTGAGGAGCATAACCTTCCGCAGGGTCTCCATTGTGAAATAAAAAATATCGCACATAAAAACAAAGTAGGAACTGAGAATACATAGGTTAGTCAATTTCCTATGTAAAATTTTGTGTCTGCGTTTTTGCGATAAAGATGTGGCATGAGATTTTTATTTAAATAATAAAGTTGTACTAATGTACCAAAGAACATTTTGTTAATTATTGTCATATTTCGAAAACAAACTTTCCTTTAAAATTTTCAGACACATCTCCCTAACTTTCAGATCCAACTCTGGCTAAAACGTGTAAAAATAATTTAGCGGAAACATGCACATTATAGAAAAGGGATATTGAAATATAAGATTAATTTGTTATATTATGCATGTTTAAAATGACACGTGCAGAGAACAGTCTTTAAAAAATATATTTATTTGTGTGCCGAACAGTGGACGTGTACTGTACAATCATCGACCAATTACTAAAAAGCAATGAATTGCAAAATTTTATGTGTCATATTAATTGCCTTTGCGATGCTTCCGTCAAATGTAAATGGAAGCGATCTCGAATGTCCTTTTGGACAACTTCCAGGTCCTGATGGAGAATGTATAAAAATACTTTGGAGAAATCTGGACGCACATTTCCCCATTTGTTCCCGTGGACGTCTTTCTAATGGGAAGTGCATGAAACAAGTCAAGGTAAAAGTTTTCCATAAAATCAAAAGATTGCATCATTTTTTTGATAATTTTAAGACAAGCATGTTGGAAACTATTATGTTAAGCTTGTCCATTCCTCAACCTACTGGAAAGAGCTGCTCCACATTTGTGGAACCTGTTCAATGATTATGTTCTTCAATTTGGGAGGCGGTTACGGGTACAGCCATCCTGGGAACAGTCAATTGAAAAAATCCACACCTTTACCATAGGTCACCCCAAGTTGTTCGCTACATTAGGTAGCGATGGGTGCTCGGAATCATCGTGTGAGGTTTGTCTAGGTTTTGGCGGCTTGCGCGCCTGTCCACCAGCTGCGTGGCGGGCTGGAACGGGAGATACCAGTTGAGGGAGACCCTTTGACCTCTCCAACAGGACTCTCTCGACCAATTGCCTTGCATCGCAGTGGAAGGGATGGATTTATACGTTCATCACTCCTGCATGGTCACACTGACCTCCTCTCTCATACCTTTTTCCTGCACATAACTTCCTCTTCTTCTTTTCCTTCTTCCCAGAACTTCTTCTCCTTCAGTTTTCTTTCGCGATTCCTCATGATCTGTTTTGAATAAAACTACGGAAACTAAACCTTGTACCTGCATCTTTAAAATATCATTGACGTAATATTTTATTCGACTAGATCTTAGAATTATTTTATAAGATGCGGATTCAACTGATTCCTTGTTCAATAAATTTGCTAATATATTTTCCAAATTTCAATGAGGAAAAACCAAGTTTATATAAAAAGGTAATTTATTTTATAGATTAGAAATAACAAAAATGTATCCAACTAACGCTGGCAGAGAGCCGCAGCCATGGAGACTAAAAAAGGACGAAGGATATATTATAATGTCCAACTTTAGTACCCAAAGAGGCTCAAAAAGATGACGATGGCGATGACATTGACGATGATAGTGTAATCTGCGGCGTACTTTGGGTTGCCCACTGCCACCTATTGGGCATCAATTAGATGACCATAGTCTGACCTATTGGTCATCACTTCAATGGTTCATGCCAAGCAGGCAATAAGCATCGTGAATCTGGCACGGTGCCCGCCGCGAAGAATCCAGGGTTTTTCCTTCGGCTTAGGGTTTTTCCAGAAGCTTTTTTTATTACTGTTATTATTATGGAACTGCCAATCGTCTTCATTAAGACGCAGGTTGTTTGTAGATAATATTCTCCTCTCTCCTTTCTATTGATGCGTGTTGTACGTTTATTGGATTATCAAATTTAGATGGGGTGTGATTTGTTTAGGTCTTGGCGGCGGATGCATTTGCCCACATACTGCGAGGTGGGCCGGTTCAAGAGAGACTGGTTGAGGGAGACGTTTTGACCTCTCCAGCCGTAGTCTCTCGACTCATTGCCTTGGACTACAGTGGGAGAATTTATGCGTTCAGAACTCCTGTACACAATGAATCCATATTCCTACCCACCCATATATTTTTCCTTCCCAGAAATAACTCTCCTTCTTTTCCCTAAAAAGACCATCAACATAGCATCATTAAAGATGACATAGGCTCTGAGGGATTTTTTTTCCTCTGGGCCTTCTGTGTGGAGAACATGTAAAATAAAATATATATGCTTGTATGTATTTTTTAAAACCATGATTCAAATCGTAAGAATGTCCACAATTCTCAAACAAATTTGGTAACCCTAATTAAAACAAGTATGCTAATTCAACTTTCAAATTTTATCTTGAAGGTTTCTCACATGTCTGTATTTGTCCTCTTTAACAGTATTAACAAGACCGTCAGCATGGACACCAAGTTCGTACTTTTAATTTGTATTTCGTTGACGTTTTCGTTGCTGGCGATGGCAGAACACTACACAACCATCATTGCTGAACCCATTAACTATCCTGAAGACAAGAAATTGGAATTTAATGGAAAGAGTCAGGAGAGGAGGAAGAAGGGTGTTTTAAAAAGATCGCTGAGGGGGATCATCCGATTCCCTTGTGCAGAGTGCTTTAGACTAAGAATGGGACGCTGCAGAGCTATTTATGATTGTGTGCCTAATGATAATTCGTGAAGGATGTAAATGTTTGAAGAATATTCAAGGGATCAGGATTGACTTCTTAGTGATGTTGGGTGCGCGTCGTTACGTCTTCTGAATTTTGCAATACTTCAAATACATCAAGGGATCTGCTGCAGACGATGCTGACTATTTGTTTCACTTGTGGCAGTGTATAGAAAACATAATAAAAGTACGTTGTAATTTGTGTAATAAGTGAAGTTTATGTGCATTGAAATAAACATGTGAACAAACAGATACAAGATGCGTTTTACTGTTATTACTGAAACCATCGAAGATATAAACTTAAATATAAAATTGTGTTGTATAGGTGGTTGGTGAGCATATCTGGTGAAATGTAATCAAACTTTTCAAGTACCTGTCGAAACTCTTTTTTTTAACCGATATTAATTTTCATTTCCTTTCTTGGTATGAGGGCATTGTGGTCTAGGATTCGATGGGTTGAAATGACAACCTCAGTTTTCTTTTGAACTGGCGTAGATTACACTTTTACAGGGATTTTCTGTTTAGTAGCTGAAACCCAGTAGCTACAGGCTAGAAGCATTTTCTCTTATAAATAATTATGTATATATTTATTTATTTTTTTTCGCCTTGATGGCTTTTACGTGTAAGGTAAATTATACAGGGGTATCAAAACAAGTATATAGCATCATAAGTATATAGTACAAAAAAATAATGAACTGAGCATGAAAGACATAAATAGGCAAACACAAGTAGGTATGAGTATTCGATAAGTAAATTGTACAAAGGAGTTCGACCAATAAACACTATCAAGGTAAACAAATTTAATTATTGTTTATTTAATTGAAAATTTAAGGAATTATTAGAAATACCCCCTGCCTTGATGGTTTCACAAACGTACACCTTAGGGACCTCATTTCTACAGCAGTCAGTCTACATAAAAATATATTATTCAAAACCAATTAATTATTACAGGAGATATTTATGGAATTACGAAAAACTTGTTTCAATGCAAGCATTTAAATAAAATAAGAAAAACATCGTTTTACGAAATTCTTGGAAAATATTAAAAAATGTGTTTCAAAGATCTAGTACCTACTATGTAGGTACTGCATTAAACTGCTAAAGCGCAACATTTACGGAGGGGTTAATTTTAGCTAACTAACTAACCATCACACCGTTTCTCCGCAGGGGTAGGCAGAGGGGACGGACCGTCAAACAACTCGGACTTGGCACACACTCCTTCCCTAATTCTCTTCTCTTCCCTTCTCTTAACATAGCCCGATTCAAGTATCTAGTTCACTTGATCGTGCCATGTCTTTCTCGGGCTTTCTCGACTTCTACTACCATTCACATTTGCGATATAATATTCTCCTAAAGTTTTTCGTTAATTCGTTCTACATACCCAAACAGTCTTAACGTCCCTGTCTTAATCTTACTCATTACGCTTATACTCGTATCAGCCTTGCATTCTTTGCGGATCTCCGTTTTTATTTTTATTTTTTCATTAATTTCCATTTCTTTGAACTCTCCGGAGTTTTGAAATTTCCCCAGATGGCTTGAGAATTTTTACTATAGAACTAAATAATTTGAAATTTTGGTCTCTGGTGACATTTCTGATGTTTAAAAAAAATCAATGGGTATTGGGGAGGCAGGGACGGGGTGAGAGGTTGAGCGGTTACTCGGCTTGGTGACCAGGGGGCCTAGTCCCTATCTTTTACGTTTTACTAACAGTCTGTTAGCTTAACTTGGTGGTTTGAGCAAAGTTGTCGCAACTGGCTAAAAATGGTAGTCAGTAACTTTTCTTTTTATTTTCTGTCGGTCGCGACGATAAAATAAACTAAACCTTAACAGAAAAGTAACTGACTACCATTTTAGCCAGTTGCGACAACTTTGCTCAAACCACCAAGTTAAGCTAACAGGCTGTTAGCAAAACGTAAAAGATAGGGACTAGGCCCTCAGTGATGGCATGTAAAAAAATAGGAAGAAAACATCAAAAAAGTCACCGGAGACCAACATTTCATTCACATTTTTTACTTCAAATAATGTCAGGAATTACTGGATAAAATAATTTAAATTTACCTGAACACTCTGTGTAAATATAAATAATATATCTTACCTTCAAATTCAACAATAACTATGAATGCACATTTCAAACTTAAAAATACGAAATTTTAAATAATAACATTGACTGTACCGAACTTTTTTCTTTAGTTAATTTTAACACACCATTAAGACGTACACGCCATACAGAACTATTCCACACGCTTAATTACAAGACAAATGCAGCAACTAATTCGCCAATCAATCGTGCCCTTCATATATTCAATAATATTAATCTAAATTCTAACATCGATATTTTCTCCGATTCACTGCCCAAATTTAAAAAGAGCATCATATGAATTGTTTAATGCGCATACTTATATATATACATACACACCCACACACCCACCTTCCCACTACACACATTACCCGGTAATTACTTAATATGCACACCATAAATAAGACACTACAATGAAACACATAATAGGTACCCACCATGAATTATATTTATTAATTGTAAATTTTTTCTCACCAATGGATAATATAATGTACTGTTTGTTTCTGTTTATAAATAAATAAAAGAAATCTTGCACGTCATGTGTAATTAATTGTTGATTGATTGATTTATTCTACGATTCTTATGCAGGCAAGCTGTTTTTAATTTTCGAAGTTCAGAAGAAAATCTGAACTACATTTAGATGAATAAAGTAATAAATTGACGTATATGGTATTGACAACTTAATACCTACTTAAGAGTGTCTTACCAGCTAATCATTATTCTGATTCCTGCGCCAGCGCTCTCATATCAGAGCTTGTTAGCGGAAGTTTTTGGAATTAGATAACGTTCCGCTGTAAACTGGCTTTTGTGTATCGCGCGGAGCTAGGGCGGCTACATTGCTACGGTATGCTTATATTCTAGCGTCCAGAATTTTAATTAGTAGTAGTTATTTGTAATTTGTATATCGAAGTGCATAAACATAAATAGATACAAGTAAAATGCGTAAACACAGTAGGTATTAAATAGATACCTACATGAATAAACAATGTGTTAAATTCTTTTTAATATTTTGGTTTTTTGTTTTTTAATTTTATTTTACGGCCATTAGAGCGAAAGATATCTCAGTATCGCCCTGGTGTAAGACCACCATTAAGATTTGAAACGTTGCTTGAAATGTCTTTAGCCGTGTTTGGTGACCAGATCTGAATAGCCAGGTACTTCCCCACCTTCCTCTTCCCTATATTTTTACCCTCCCCACTACCTTCAGTCTTACAACATACCCCAATTGGGGATGCCATAGTCCCACTGGCTCCAGACAGAAGCAGTTGGGACTCTTGTGCGGTATACTTATGAAAAAAGTGTAATATTCAGTTGGATTGTAAAAAATGTCTCATTTTGAAATATTTATTCGTATGCACAATTTTTTATTTTATATTTATCTGAATACCGCACAAGAGACTTAAATGCTCCTACTGGAGCCAGTGAGACTATGACGTGACTATGGGGTATATTGCGAGGCTGAAGGTGGTGGGGGAAGAGGAAGGCGAGGAATTACCTGGCTATTCAGATCTGGTCACTAAACAACATTTCAATTCTGAATGGTGGTCTTACACCAGTGCGATACTGAAAGTATCTTTTACTCTAAAACGTGACGCAAATATATTATTTTTAAATTAAATAATTGTGAAATAACCCAAATTAGTCAAATAAAATTTATTTGCCTATGCCGGGATTCGATCCCACTACCTTCAGATTGCTAGTCAAGAGCCTTACCCCTTGACCACGCCGGCCGTCAATAGGTAGTATCAGTAATTTGGAAGGTACATCCACCAACTACATGGAAGGCCGGATCGGGAGAGACCGTTTTTTTTACACTCGCTCGACACACTGCTTATCTCTTCTTTGGGAATGCTGTGTGGAGGGTCGTTTTAGGGAAAGGAAGAAGAGGAAATTCGGAGAAGGAAAGGGATATTAGGGGTGAGTAGAAATCTGGGGGTCAGCGTGTCCAGGAGTGCGGATGTATGAATCCATCCCTCCCACTGCGGTGCAAGGCGATGTTCCGAGAGAGTAAGGCTGGAGAAGTCAAAGGGACTCCCTTAACTTTTCCAGATCCGACCTGCCATGCAGCTGGTGGGCAGACGCATCCGCCGCCAAGACCTAAACAAACCTCACCCCCTTGAACCTAGGCACCCCTGCTAGTCACCAAATGTTATGAACCACTTGGGATGACCTATGGCAGACGTGTTGGTTATCTAATAATTGGTTCCCGGGGCGGTGGTACCCATACCCGATTCTCGTGTTTATTATTTTTCCATCAAAATTATTTATGATTTGTCAATAATGTCTTAGTAAAATAAGTATGTAATAAAATCTGAAATATATTAGTTTGTAAGTGTGCAAATAAATAAACAAACGGACCAATTTTCGTCAAGAAACACATGTACGTATATATTTTTAAATAATTTAATTTATCTATTTATTTACGCAAAAAAAATCTATTAACAATAAAACAATAACACGAATAACAAGCGTGCATAAAGGCACGACCCACCTAGCAATCGATCACCGTTCGCATCGATTACCGTTCGAAGGAAATTTTTCGTAACAATCACCACTTTTCGTAACACATTTACCAGCTTACCCCCCAAGTGTCGAGCGTGCGTAAAGAAGTTTTACTTGAAAATAAATATTTTGGAGCAGTTGGGACTCTTGTGCGGTATTCACATAAAAATAATTTACAATAAAAAAAATTTCAAAATTATAAAAATTTTATCATAAAAAAATTCAATGAACATGAAATTTTGCGTTGGGGCAACCCTATAAATTTTACAAACACGAAATCCTATTTATTTTGCTTCGTTATTCGTTTGAAAATGTTGCGATGTAGAGCGCCGCGAAGACAACCGCCAGTGGCCGCAGTTGCGGTCTGAATGAGCGCTCTCGATTCGTGTTTTCGTTGATAAGAAAAATTGTGAAACGCGAAGCTGTAAATTAATTAATATTAAATACACCCTAAAATTATTTTTCCATTAAAATTATTTATGATTTGTCAATAATGTCTTAGCAAAATAAGTATGTAAAAAAATCTGAAATATATTAGTTAGTAAGTGCGCAAATAAATAAACAAACGGACCAATTTTCGTCAAGAAACACATGTACGTATATATTTTTTAATAATTTTATTTAAACTTAAATTAAAATTCTGACAAATAATTTTACCAGATAATGTATTGATTTATTTTACTGCATGATTATATGATTTGAAATTGGTGTTGTATAATACATGTACTTTTTTGAAAATATAACAAATCTGCCAACGACCTATGGTATAACCTTATTATACTTAAAATAAACATTTTTTCTCAAAATTTTATCCATACCTTTACTAGATAAAAGAACAATATTTCAAAATCAATTTATAATTTTTTGTGGAAACGAGTCAATAAGTCTAAACACTGATTTAAAAATGACATATTTCTGGTTTCTCTGGTAATGTCCTCTTAATGCAGACCGCATTTTTAACCAGTTGGAAGGTCTTGCTTTATGGAGCGTGAACTCAAAATGGAAACGAAATGAGGACACACGTTACCCATACCGAAGGTTTTGGGATTAAGGCAAAGATTAATGCTAAATCACTATTTCCGATTAATCTTTACTACGGATCGGTTTACCTTATAAATACAAAGCAATAAGCTTTGTATAAAGGAAGCTCTTTCTACCGTTCCCATCGAGTATAATTAAAATTGAGTCGACAATTATTTCACAAAAAATATAAACATTTGCACTTTTGAAATAATTATGAAAAAAAAAATTCTATTTAATATTATAAACAAAAATATGATGGAAAATCATTTCGTAAAAATAATTGGCATTCCACAAATCAGGCCCTTAAATTTTCGAAAACTTTTCGACACAAATCTCGGGGTATGTTGACCATTTCTTGATGGATGTTCTCCTTGAATCCGAGTATAGGGTATAGTCGCTGGTTTATTTACGTAGACTCGACTTGCAAGATAAAATATATATGTACACAAATAGATTCTTAAAAAAATCAGCTGCGGTTAGATCCGGGGTGCGGGGAGGCCATGGAATATCTTCTCTGCGCGAGATTAGTTTGTTAGGGAACATTTCTTTAACCAATTTATTTTGCTCCTTGGCCGCCCTGTTTGTTTTCCTGCCGGTTTCTTCGAATGTGATTTAATTAAATTAACACTTGGGCACTGATTAATACTCTGTAATTGGTGATGCGAACGAAATAGGCAGCGTCCATCATTGTTTTGTGAAACAGAATAGAATCATTGTTGAACAGAAAAGAACAAAAACTTTTTTTTGTAAAAATGTTTTACCAAGAAAGCGTGTTGCTCTCTCGTAAAGCGATCCATTCTGACTAAATTTCCAAGAAGCGAGGAGCCATGCACAAGTGACTCCGCTCTCCTTCCCCGTTCGGAATCCCCGCTAGAACGATTACAAAGGTGCAAATCTTACTAATATTATAAATGCGAAAGTTTGTATAGATGGTTGGATGGTCCTTACTCTTTCACGCAATAAATATCAAATGGAATTTAAAAATTCTTTCACTAATCGAAAGCTACATTATTTGCAAGTAACAAAGGCAAACTATATATATTGGTAAGCTCTGGCGTTATGAATAAGCTGTGGCGTTATGAAATTATGTATCATACGTTTTCTGTCCCTAACAAAATCGAGTTATTGCAAACGTCAAACAAATTGTTACCTTGGAAACAATGTTTTTTTTTTAAATTTTAGGCTTAAAAAGAGTGATTTGTTGTGCTTAAAAAGAGTGCTTTTTTGGCGTCGTAGTTAATATCTACCTATCTCTAAAAAATGTTTATTGTCCGAACGAAAAGCATAGCGTTGCTATAAAGCATAACGTTTGACGTGGAATGCCATTTTGTTATTTTTTTACGTTACTCTGGATTCAAATATGAATAAAATACGAATAAATGGAATAGGTACCTAAAATCAATTTCTATTTCTACAATTTAAATACTTTCTAACATAGAATTTTTATTTGCGAAATGTCTTTCTCAACAATTTTATTTGTCTTATCGTTATTTGTTGTTTGTATTATGTGATTTTTTTTAAACAGAGATAATTGGAGGAATGGGAAATGACATAGGCTACTTTTTATTAAGGAAAAAAATTTCATTACCGTGGGAAAATTGTTTATTCAGTAATTTCCCACTAATACCATGCGAGCGAAGCCGCGAGTAAAAGCTAGTATATTATAATTTTTTTTTTTTTTTACATTAACTCCACACAGGAGGCCCTGAGGAAAATAATTTCCCTCAGGGCCTATGTCATCTTTGAGGATGCTGTGTGGAGGGTCTTTTTGAGGAAAGGAAGGAGTTAACATGGGTCTTGAAGAGACTCATGTTGTAGGAGGGAGGAAACACAGAGGCCGGTAAATCGTTCCACAGCCGAGCTGTTGTACTCAAGAACGAATCGTAAAAACGACCCGTTCTCATGTGACTAATATCAACTGTGTACAAATGTTGGGCGCGTGTTTGGCGTGTTTCCCGACTATGCACCGGTGCCGAGGGGATCAATGACGCTAGTTCCTCGGAGCATCTTCCATTGTAATACCGGTAGAACAAGGACAGCATTCCCACCTGACGCCTATGCTCTAAAGATTGCAATCCGTCTGTTAAGATGGGAGAATCTATCAAACGGACCGCCCGTTTCCGCACAGAGTCAAGGGTTTTTTTTAGGTATTTTGGAGCTCCAGACCAGAGGTGGCTGCCAAATTCAACCGTGGGGCGCACTTGCGATTTGTACAGGGTTAACAGTTGAGTACTATTAAAGTATCTGCGGGCCCTGTACAGTACGCCCAGTTAAAAGTATAAAACGAATATAAAACTTTTTTCTACTTGATTTTATTTGACCGTAACCGGTTTCAACCTGCCAAGGCCATCTTCAGACTGATACAAATTATTCATAACTCACGGTTTATATACATAAATATGGGGGAGGGGGAGATGGGTGGTCTACATGGTTTTTATTCGAATATATAGGTTTTCTTACAATTGTTACTAAGTGGTCTTTGGCTGTCTAATTTCTAATTATTTTGGTTTTTTCCAGTAGGCTTAATTACCTCGGGCTTGTAGCCTTACTTAAATATTGTTTGGAAACAACTGGTATGATGTTTACATAAAAGCAAACAGGGGCACAATTATTGTTAAAAGATGGTTAGACAATAATACACTAACAATGAATGTGTCAAAAACCAAATACATTGAGTTTAGTATTAATCCATCCTTAAGTAACCCTGAAAATAATATTCATATATGTGCTTGCCCCCTGTCAAATGCTAATACATGTGATTGCCCCTATCTAGAATGTGTTACAAAAATCAAATACTTGGGTATTATTTTTGACAGTAATTTAAAGTGGAAAGAACATATTATCACTACAGCAAACAAACTCTATATACTTCTTTAGACAAACTCGTAACTTTCTTAACCTGAACCAACTCAAAACAATTTACTATGCACTATGTCAATCTCTAATCGAGTACGGTATCATAGCCTGGGGAGGAGCAAATGCTGCCGCCATTGATCCGATCTCCAAAGCCCAGAAACTAATTATAAAAATTATTCTAAAACTACCGATCACAAGCAGTTCGGATGAAATCTTTAGGAGAATCGGTGTTTTGGACATTAGGCAACTTTATGCAAAAAATATACTAACTTACCTATTCAAACATAGAACTGTTTTTGACAATATCCGAACTGTTCGTGATACGAGAACCAAAGGGCAAAATCTCTTACTTATCCCTTTCGCCAAAACAACGTTTGGTCAAAGAAACTTCAGATACTTTGCAACTAAACTTTATAATACACTTCCACTGACCATTAGACAGCACACTAATTATGTAAAATATAAATCAGATACCAAGTCTTGGATCACTAGCAAAGACAGATCATATATTAACAATATTTTTATAACCTCCTAGTGCATGCTTTCCCTTTGGTACAATGCTGATTGTCCTTGTACCTTTAAATGTATATAACATTGTTGTTGTTATCCTTATTCTTCTTTTTATATTAAACTACTTATGTTAAAATGCGCCTGCTCTCAACACAGGAATTCCTAGTGAGACAGGCACAGTACAATCACCTATGTAACTTGATAAATAAAGATTATAATAAAAAAAAAAAATAAAAAAAACCTTACAATTAATATGCGTTATTAATGACTAATTTTTTATTGTTGTCAAATCGTTATCATATTTATGATGATATGGAATTTTTTTATTGAATTTTGAAGGGACCCATGTTTTACATTGGAGTTGGAATAATCTTATAATGGAAATTATAATATAAACAAAAAACATATTATATAAAATAACATATGATGAAAATTACAAGGGATATATATATAAGCGGAGATTTAGAAAATGATTCTAATTGTTTATTCATTACAACTCTTCTAATTTTGTAATGGATAGATGATTCTAATTTTTTTGCTACGTCGTTGTAATCAAAAGAAAAATGATTTGTTTTTACTTAAAAAAAGAGATATTAATAAAAACCTTTAGTCATCGTGGTTCTCAGAATGGAGAATGTTCGATAAATAAAGTCTTAGGTATATTATGATTATACGTCGAGGTACTCAGGACTCAGGTATGTAAATATTGCACATTATTTATTAATAATTAATTACACTGGTATAAAATTAACATTACTTATAAAACCTGACAAGTAATTTGTTGTGGAGAATCAGCTCCGGATCAACATAATGTAATGCAAAAGAAACGTATCTGCATTTCTCTTGTATTGAGAAAACGGTGTAAGATTATTCGATGAATTTTGAAATATTTTCGTCAAAATCAAACATTTGCAATGTACAAATGTTTTTTTCTGATTTTTCTATTTGTTATTTTTTATTACGTTTTGCATGAAAAATATAATAAATTTGTTGAAATTTCGAAAAAGTATATCTAACAATAACTGTGAAATTAGATAAACAGCACATGTAGACTTTTTACACAACTTAACTCAAAATTGCGATTTTCGCAGATTTGGTTCTTTTCAATTACATATTTGTCAAGTTAGTGCACATGGAACGTAACGAGGCGGAAAATTTAAGGAAAATACGTTTTACTAAATAGGAGCAGAGATGCATAAAATATCATCAAATATCCGATAGAAGAGTAATATGGACGTGTCCATCTGTCCATGAGCCCAAATGATTGTAAATTTCCCTTACTTCTTGTGTAGTTAGCTCTGGCGTTGTGAAATTATTTCCTTAACTAGTCATCCGATCGCGATGAATCTTTTGTGAGTTGCTTTGCGCATACCCGCGAAGGTTTCTCTATAATATATATATAATTTACTTTATTCCTACTTATTCCATTCCTATTTGCATTGGGTGGCGCGCGAGTTAGTTAAAAAAAATGAGTGTATTTCATTTAGTTTCCCGGCAGGGTGGGAAGGAGGGAGGGGAGGGGAATCCGGGAGGGGGTTCGCAGGAGGGAGGAGGAAGGAAGGGAAGGTGAAAGAGGTACACGTTAGGGTGGGAAGCGGCAGAGGGGAGGGTTGGAAAGAGGGGAATGTGGAGGGGGAACGCGGGAGCGGAAGGGGGAAGAGGAGGCAAAGGGGAACGGGGAAGAATGGGAAGGACACGCAGATAGAATCAATTTCTTTATTCAAGTGGTATTGCAAAATGCCGGGAACTGGCAAGTGTATTATAAATTAAAACATTTTTTTATAAAACCTACAAAATATGGGAAAAACGGTATAATCTAATTGGAATCATTGGCTTTAAACCGCAGGAAGCACTTCAAATGGTTCCGTATTAATATTTACAGGTATGAAACTTGGCAAAAAATCAACAGCCCGTAGTTTTTGAATTCAACATTAAAAGGAAAACATTATGCCGAGTCAACAGCTTTAAAGATCTCGGTATCGTCTTTGATCCCAAACTGACATTTTCGGATCACATATCGCAGCTCACTCCAGCTTGCTATGAACTCCTGGGTTTCGTCATCAGAATATGTAAGCAATTTGATGACCCAGTAGCAATGATAGCCATGTTCGATGGCGTCATAAGAAGCAGGCTGGAGTATGCTAGTGGTGTGTGGACTCCGCACCAAGCTAAGTATATTAATATGCTGGAACAAATCCAGAAAAAGTTCCTTAGGTATGTCTATATGCGGATGCATGGAACGTATCCAAGATTCATGCACCATATGGATTTGCTTGAGGCAACTAATAGATTTAGCTTGGAAACTAGACGTTTTGCAAATCTTGCAGTTCTTGGTTATAACATAATCCATAACCGTATTGACAGCCCATTCCTCTTGGAATGTTATGGCTTATACGTGCCTGAAAATTTCAGCCGTAGTCGGCGACACGACTTGTTCAAGGTACCATACGGTAGAACAGATGTTCTAGCACAGCATAGCATGACAAGAGGAATGGTGCTGTTGAACGAAATTTCGGAAACTCTAGATATATATATAACTCTTCTTTAGATAGCCTCAAAATTTTTTTTGTTTAATAATCATCTTCCTAGGTGTTAAGACTGTCAAAATGAGAAAATTGTACGGTAATTGGATAATAATCTGTTGTACAATAAAAAATAAAAAAAATAAAAAAAACATTGGCATATCACCAATTTTCGACTGGCAAAATAAACTGTGGGCGAAGTGCAGGATGTTGTTGGTTCGGTCCTGGGAAGAACGGGTAAGAGTATTTATATAAGTAAGAACCAGATAGGGACCTTGTTAGTAGCATTTCGACAACTTCTCAACATGGGCTTCAACGTCTTTATCTTTTGTGCACTGGCGACGCTCTGCGTGGTAGTTGTTGCAGACGAAACTCCCATTCCGAGAACAATAATTGCTGGATCCATCGACTGTCCTGAGGGCCAGATTCCTGACTCCAAAGGAAAGTGCCAGGAGGACTCTCCACTTCCTGAAATAGGATTGCGAAATATATTCACTGTTCCTAAAAGCTGTTCAACTTGTCAAAAATACGCCAGGGGACGTTGCAGGCAAATACACGCTTGTGAAGAAGGCTCCACAGACGCTGAAGGATCTGCAACGATCTTGCATGCACAAAACCTATAGTTGTTAAGTGGATAGTAAGACGTGGAAATAATGTGTTACGCAGTGATATAAAGTGGAAATATATAATAATTAATTTAGTACCGGGAACTCAAAATGGTGTAAATGGAATACATTTTGACATGCCATCAATTTTATAAATGAAAACATGATTCTGTTTTCTTTGGCACTAGGATCCGTTCAAGTTTCCGGTTTTTAATCGGAAATATAATTGAATATCGGGAACTTAAAATATTGTAAATTTCAAAAAAAGTTTAAATTTCAAGAAGTGAGTGCGTTTTGATATTATTCTATCAATTTCATAAATAAAAACGTTTTTGACGAAATTGATACTTTTTTCTGGCACATAGTACCTTTTATGTGTTCTTCGGGTTTTTAATTCAGTATAAAATAAAGTTTGGTGTGAATATAAAATACATTTAACCTACATTCATGTATTAATTAATTACCAATAATATATGTAATTCTGTTTAATTTAGTAATCATAAAATTTCGATCGTTAGGATCGTTTCGTTTTTAAGTTATACTCGTAATAATAATGGTCGGCGTCTTAGCGTAGCTATTCCGAAACGATGAGTTTCAAAATATTGGACCATAATAAAATTATAAAATAAACTTATAATTTACCTAACGACTTTGTTTTATTTGTGTTATTTTTTTAAAGTCATTTAAATATCTATGGTACACAAAAAATAATCTAAGCAATTTAGATGAAATAAAATTTTGAAATTATAACTAATAACATTTCAACAATATTACGAGAAAGGTATATTAACATCAGAAGAAAAAACATAGTATGTGACCAAGGTTGTTGAAACAAATTATTGTATTTTTTTAATTATTTTCTGGATGAATATCCCAGTTGGCAAAGTTGAACACAGATATTGTTTATCTTTTCGGTGCATATTTCTAATTCATTTTGTTCAAATGCTTTGTTTTAAAGAATGGCAATTAACTCCCAGGTTACGAATAATATAATTTTTTTTTAAACTAATACCACCATCATAAGAAACGGAAAAGCTTTTGCAATAATGGAGGACCAGCGGAGGAATTGAATCCACGACTCCTGGGAGAAAACCCGATGCATTTTCCACTCACGATAGTGTGTCAATGCGTTATATCGAAATGGGGTGAAGCTCTAAAAAAATGTTAATAATTTTCAGTGGTTTAAGTACATTGTATGTCCAGTTTTAGGTAAATTTGAAATATACATATGTGTAGTGTAAACATACATTCATAATTATTGCGATTTCAAAATCGAAAGTTAATACATCCGACACACTATTATTGACATACTCGTACAATAAGACGGATTGTTTCAGAGAATTTGAACAATTCATCAAATTTAAAAGTTAATTTTCAAGATCTGTAAAGGTTCTATTAAAGTATTATTATTATAATTACATCATTATTGGACGGTTGTTTCGCATAACTGAAATAATAACAAAACTTGAATAGATCTTTCACATAACTTGAAAATTACCTTTGAAATTTGGTCAATTGTTCAAATTCTGTGAAACACTGCGCTCATAAAATGAAACTTTACATACACATATATATTTTTTGATTCCCTTCGAATATTCGCACCCTTGAGGAGATTTTCTCACGAAAATGGCGCTATAGAAATCATCCAAAAATTATTATTATCTAATTAGCAATTACAAATAAGGCTTTATGGCTTCGAATAGCTCTGAGTAATGACTAATAAGCAATTGCAAATAAGGCTTTATGACTTTGAACACTTTGCTTCCCCTTTTCGCGTAGTAATTATGCAAATTGACCTTATTATCTTTATGCAGGAGTATTTAAATTTAAAACCTCATATAGGTGTGGTTCGCCATTAGAAAATAATTGAGAACCCTGCACTGTTAGTGCACCGGACTTGCTGACGTTTCTGACGCGTAATAAAATTGTGTTTTATTCCTGATCTCCTTGATTTTAATATATGCCAGGGCCAGATTGTCAGGGCCAGCATATTGATGCTGTGATGAAATTTAAACACCAAACGAAAGGTTTAATCGTATCCCAGGCCATGACAACGTGATTAATGACAAAACTGGTATAATATGAGTATTATTATGTGCATTTTACTCTGAAGCCGATGTTATTCAATCAGCGTAATATTCGTTTAAATAGGTTATCTGTATTTTATGTTAATTAAATGAAGACGCAATAAACTATTTACAGGAGATTTCATTAAAGAAGGAAGAAGTTTTTTTGCATGAAAATTGTAAAAATGAATAAAGAAAGATTTTAAGCTGCAGAAATCAAATATTTCTAAGAGTGGCAGGAGTTTTTTAAAATGCATTTTGAGAGGTTTCCGCCACCTTTTTATTTTCTGTCCGTTTCATATTTTCATTGAAAGTTATTATCTTCAATGATTAAATATTACAATGAGGTTAAGTAAGTTATCCTTAATAAAGTTGACTTAAAGGTTAGTTATTAGTTGAGCGTTATGTATATTTTCTAGTTAAATATACCTATACATTATGATTGCATTTTCCGAATGCTGCATTTTTATCCCTTAACACCACTCGAGAGGGAGTAGAGTCCCCCACCAAGCTGGTTATCGCAAATATTTATTTTATTTTAGGCCTTACGCGCTTGCGGCTCCCAGTTGCTGTTACCTGGGATGAGATGGCAACAATGTAAACAGTAAATTTTTATGAGCAAAAAATTACTCGCATAGCAGATGTAAGGTTTAGGCTGATTTTCAAAGAAAAGAAGGTATTAGAAATACAAAATAAATATATATTAAATAAAAAAAAATGACATCCTACAACTAAGGCTGTCTGGCTTGGGCTTGCTTAGGTTAAATAGTTCATTTTAATACCGTGGTAAGTCGAAATGACGCATGATGAAATCTTCTGTTGTGAAACGAATCTCACATCGTGAGATTGGCAGGACTCCTGAGAAATGGCTCCCAGCCAAAAGGACCCTCCAGAAACAGCAAAGGCGGATGACTCTGGATGCCAATCATCCCTCCAGGATGACTTCCAGTCAGCTCTCAAGATGGCGAGTATGACATGCCAAATTTACAATCACTATCGTAGCGGTCTTCAAAAAAAGGATCCGTCGTATTGCGGTCGAGGAGACCGCCCTGAGCCCTCGGCTGTGATACAAAGAATGACCAGCTCTCTTTTCAAATCTCCAGATTTGAATTTTGTCCAGGATCAGCAACTGTTGCATTCAAAAATATTGCAGGGCTCGTAACATTACCAATGCCCAAATGTCACTGGGCAAGCACTAGAGGTGCCACACACCGAAACCATAAATGAAGTGTGTGTAAGAGGGTGCACACACATTGTTACAAATACTTTTATGTAAAATTCTTATTATCGCCCGAGAGGTCGATACTAATAATATCGCCCGGGCTGACCTGGGACCTAGGACCTAGGACCAGTGGCGTACCGTGGGTATCAGCCGCCCGGGGCGGAGGAAAATTTTGCCGCCCCCCCCCCCCCCTATATAGGTACTTCTTCAGGGAGGGGGGGGGGGGGGGTAGTGATCCTTTTTTTAAAAATATTTATTAATTAAATCTGTATGCGGTGAATTAAAACTACACTCAGTACGTGAAAACGGTTTTTCTTTGGTTCTGGCAGCACATAAATTGTCTGCAACTAGAATTTTATATTTGCACTTCGAAAAAGTTATGTTTTCCTTCGAAATATGTCAGCAGATGAATACACAATTGGAATTTTACATTCTGAACAATAAAACTGGCTTAAATTTAATCTGTATGCGGTGAATTAAAACTACACTCAGAACATGAAAAAGGTTTTTATTTGACTCTGGCGGCACATAACTTGTCTGGAAGAATTTTATTAAGCACTTCAAATAAGTTTTTTCTTCGAAATGTGTCGTCGGATAAATTCACTACTGGAATTTTACATTCTGAACACAAAAAGGGTTTTAATTAAATCTCTAAGCGGTGAATTAAGACCACACTCGGAACATGAAAATGGTTTTTCTTTGATTCTGGCAGCACATAGATAGTGTGCATCTAGAATTTTATAACTGCAATTCGAATAAGTATGCACACACCTGTCAGCTATTTAACTTTTCTGTGATAATAAATTTAAAATATATCACCGTGATATATACGTGGAAGAAAACCGTATAAGTGTAATTTTTTGTGCGCTTTCAGCAGGGCGCACAAAGCTTCACGAATATAAAACACAAATCGACTATCAATTAGAGCTAAAATGATACTGTTGCCATTTACATTTTTATTTAAAAATAATGTATGTGTTAGAAATAAAAACAAAACGTCTGTCATTAATATTTTGATTTTAACAGTATATAAAACTTAAGAAAGATGTTAAGAAACTATAAACTAGAAAAAACTTTTAAGTCCTGACGCGAGAATAGAACCCGCGACTTCCCCAATCCAAATTTTTACAAGATGATTATTGATTGTGAAATTTTGCCGCCCCCCCAAAAGTGCCGCCCGGGGCGGGCCGCCCCCCCCGCCCCCCCCACGGTACGCCACTGCCTAGGACCTTGGACCTAGGACCTAGGACCTAGGACCTAGGGCGTAGAACCTGGAACCTAGGTCCTTTACGTTAGGTAAGATTTTTTTTAAATTAAAATTTTATTCATTGGTGACTCGGAAAATGATAGCATGGATAATGCAAATCTTAATGACAGTATCTCTAAAGCATTTTATGGCAAACACAGGTACAGATGGGGAATAACACCGCCATCGCGGTCACGACTTCGAGCGCATAACACTATTGTGCACTTGCCTGGCCTAATATAAGAGGTCCTGCTCGATCGAAAAATGAGTTGATTCCACTTGAAATTCCTACAGATGTCACATGTTTGTGTAAAAAATGTAACAAACTGAATTTCTTGGATTTATTATATGTCTTTCATTTATTTTAATTAAATAATTCCCCAAACAAGTGCTTAGGTATTTCTTTTTTTATGAAGCATAAATTTATGGGGGACCTAGGTACCCCACAAGTGAGTGTTGTTAAGGGTTAAGGTATCTATATTCGTTTTATATGGAATATTTTTGGTGTCTAACTAGTGCAGATCCGTAAAAAATCCACCGAATATTTTATTTATTTATTTATTCTTAGTATATTTACATTACAAAGGTATTGTCCTCCACACTAGGAGTTCACCTGTATTGTAGAGAACATTTTTCAGTGGTAAAATTATAAATTATAAAATGTAAGTAGTAAATTTCAGTAAATTATTGTATAAATTATATCAAATTATCATATTATTATTATTGTTAGTACTATTAAATTATTATATTCAGTAAATTATAAAATGTAAGTAGTAAAGGACATTTTTCAGTTGTAAATCATAAAATGTAAGTAGTGATATTAAATATTATAATTGTGGAATTTGCAAAGCTGAAAATATTTATTTATTTGTTGATTTATTTGTTTGTCCGAACATAGTTAGGTATTTACGCTATCGCTTGCCTTTACAATCAGTTCTAATTTTGAAAATGACACTTTTAGATTCAAATCAAATCCCTAAAATTTGAGAAGAATCAATTGAGCCGGAGTTACCGACAGACAGAATGACCGACAACCAAAATCAGTTATTATTTTATTTTATGTAAGGTAGGAAAGAGATGAAGGCATATCACCGATAGAACCGTTATGACCTCTCCCTCTTTCTCATAAACTTTGCATTTAAAGTATTACAACTTCCAACGGAGCTCTTAGCAGCAAGATAATGAAAACATCATACCTACCAGTAAAGTTGCCTCAGTTGCCTCACTTCACGGATGTTATTGTTTTTACATTTGACAGAAGTTCATCATTCCTCTAAAACCACCGATTAGTATTTAAAAATAGACTAAATAGATTATTACAAGATGTTATTTTGCTTTTATGCTTTGGTGGCGCTTTGCTCAGTGTTTGTAGAAGGCAGTGTGATTCCAAGATCTAACATTGACGGATCCTTCGGACGTGACGATGAACAAATTACCATTATGGATGTGAACTTGACGGAGCAGGTGGGAATTGCACAGGAAATTCAACAATTTGCATCCAGGACTATGGTTCTAGTCCCTGCCCAATGTCCCATGTGTTACGCGAAGAGCATAAATGGAGTCTGCAGAAAGATCTACGGCTGTACTTAATATATAATATCACGCTTTTATCTATAATATCAAATAAACATTGATTGTATCCAAAATGGAAACTTGTATAAAACGTTAGGCATGTTGTGAAATAAATTAATGTAAGTTATTTAATTATGCTTTAAAATAAATTATTATTTGAAAATTATTCAAGATGATGTGAAAGAGATTGCAACAAATCAAGGATTTCTCAACGATGAAGGTGGCAATAATAATTTAAAATTAATAGATTACTTAGTTTAATTATTTATAAAAAACCGACATGTTTCGTGAGCAATGCTCACTTCCTCAGGGTTTACTCAAGCGAACTTTTACTTTACGAAACATGTTGCTTTTTTATAAACAACTAGCGAGTTCCCGGCATGCGTTGCTATGCCACTAATAAAGCAACACCTTTGACGGCCGGCCTAGCGCAGCGGTAAGGCACTTGACTCGCATACCGATGGTCGCGGGATCGAATCCCGGCATGGCAAATAAATTTTATTTGATTAATTTTTGTTATTTCACAAGTTGTTAATTTAAAATTATATATAGTATATTTGCGGCACGTTCCAGAGTGGAAGAAACTCTTAGTATAACCCTGGTGTAAGACCACCGTTCAGAATTGAAACGTTGCTTGAAATGGCTTTGGCCGTGTTTGGTGACCAGACCTGAATAGCCAGGTACTTCCCTACCTTCCTCTTCTCCATCTCCTCCCCCTCCCCACTATCTTCAGCCTCACAACATACCCCAATTGGGGATGCCATAGTCTCAATGGCTCCAGACAGGAGCAGCTGGGATTCTTGTGAGGTACCTATTCACATAGAAAAAAATCTTTGGTGCAAGTAATATAATAAAAAATATATTGATTATGTGATATTATAGGTATGTTAAGAATATGTTAAAAATAATAGTCTGACGAGACTCTCCATAGGTTTCAGCATTTTTTCCATTCTGCACACATTTTTTCACATCTGCTTTCCATTCCCATTTCCTTCAACCTCACAACATACCGAAATTGGGGATGCCACAGTCTCACTCGCTTGTGTTGTTGTTGGATAAAAAGTTATATTATTATAGTAAATCGACTTTGGTTGTACGGCCGTATATATCTTCTTTGTATACTCACTTGTCAAAATAATCTTTTAAAAGGTCAACTGTCGGAGGTATCGACTGTCGGGGGGTCAACTGTCGGGGGGTCAACTGTCGGGGGGTCAACTGTCGGGGATCAACTGTCGGGGTCTAAACTGTCAGGAATCAACTGTAGAGGGATCAACCGTCAGGAATCAACTGTAGGGGGATCAACTGTCAGGAATCAACTGTAGGGGGATCAACTGTAGGGGGATCAACTGGCAGGAATCAACTGTAGGGGGATCAACTGTCAGGAATCAACTGTCGGGAGATCAACTGTCAGGAATCAACTGTAGGGGCATCAACTGTCGGGGGAATAACTGTCAGGGGATCAATTGTCGACGGGCAAACTTTCGGGGGCCAATTGTCGCCGGATCAACTGTCATCGAACCATAAAAACATAGTATATTTTGCGACCCTTTCCAGAATGGAAGATACTCTCAGTATGGCCCTTGTCAAGGACCACCATTTAGAATTGAAACGTTGCTTTAAATTGATTTAGCCGTGTTTGGTGACCAAATCTAAGTATCCAGGTACTTTCCCACCTCCTCTACCCATTTCCTTCCCCGCCCACCTTCAGCCATCCATCCCCCAGTTGGGGATGCCATAATCTCACTGGCTCCAGACGCTTGGGAGAAGTTGGGATATTTATGTTATGATAAATTATTTATTTATTATATTATGTCAGAAAATTTACAAGATTATAATATATAGACTTTGAGTGTCCAACTAAGGAAATTCCCGTTTAATATTATATCGATATATTTTATACTAGCTTTTACCCACGGCTTCGCTCGCATAGTATTAGTGGGAAATTATTGGTATAATTATTGGCATAATTGTTATTATTCTTGCTATTTTGTCTAATAGAAAATAATTATTGTTTAATAGAAAAAAATTGAGAATGACATTTCGCAAATAAAAATTCTATATTAGAAAATATTTAAATTATAGAAATAGAAATTTATTTTAAATACCTACTCCCTTTATTAGTATTTTATTCATATTTGAATCCTGAGTAACCTAAAAAAATAAGAAAATGACAGTCCACTTCAAACGCTATGCTTTATAGCAACGTTATGCTTTTTGTTCGGAGAATAAACATTTTAAGAGAAATGTAGATATTAACTACGACGCCAAAAAAGTACTCTTTTTAATCACAACAAAGCACTCTTTTTAAGCCTAAAATTAAAAAAAAAAACAATATTTTCAAGGTAACAATTTGTTTGAGGTTTGCAATAACTCGATTTTGTTAGGGACATAATTTCATAACGCCACAGGTCATTCATAACGCCAGAGCTTACCAATATATAAAACCGTTGTTACTCGCAAATAATGTAGCTTTCGATTAGTGAAAGAATTTTTAAATTCCATTCGATATTTATTGCGTGAAAGAGTAAGGACCATCCAACCAGGGGCGTGCACAGAGTTTTTGATCAGGGTAGGCAGTAGGAAAATACAACAAGTTTCACAGGTAAAAAATTTCATATTCTATCAGATAATTTCAGAATTAAAGTACGACAAACGTTTTTGAACCGACAATTAGCATTTATGAAAGACAACTATTTGATAGAAGTACATAACAACAGATGTTTTTGTCGTCATTAATTAGTCGCCATTAATTTGCTAATTTTGTTCTAGAAAGCAATGCTTAATACTAACAAAAAAACCTCATAGAAGCAAATTCAAAACGACAGTTCTAGTCTATGCTTTGTGCATTTTGTAAACATTGAATTGTGTTTTGTATGAAGTTAGCTCTAGTCAGAAATAATTCCTGCTTAGACCGCATTAGTTTCGAGTTACAGTTTATGCCGCGTTTGTAGTACCTACCTATGTATGCCTTTTGATGTGGCGCTTGCGTAGTTTCGGTTGCTCAGCTTTTCGCGATTTTTTTTTTAAAGTGTCTATTTATTTTTAGCATAATTTAATAAATTATAATATTATTTACATTTTACAAAAACGGCAGGGTAGGCAGTGCTTATGTGCCTATATGGAGTGCACGCCCCTGCATCCAACCAACCATCCATACAAACTTTCGCATTTATAATATTAGTAAGATTAATTTATTAATGAGTACAACAGCGAAACTTAATCGAAAATCTGAAACAGAAAAATCGGAAAAAGAAACTGTCACATGGTTAGTTGAAGTTGGACCTTAGTCATTGGACTCGAACCCAGGACCTATGACTTGCCAGGTCAGTGCTCTACCAGCCCAGATGTGACCATATCTTTTTCTAATTTTTCTGTTTCAGATGTTCGGTTAAGTTTCGCTAATATTGTCTCCACGGGTAATGAGCTACTTGCCATCTAGCGGAATCTAAGGACAGCTCTTAGAACTGCCATCTATGCCTTAAAGACGGAAGCTTTTAGATACACTAAATTAATTACATATATCAATTTGAGATTTTACTCATTAAGTTTTAAAAAATAAATTATTAAGAAAATTATTTTCCTCATACTTTTTGTATGGAACGAATTCTCATCTTTTGAAATAGCTGCAGGAATATTGTGATAAGTATAATATTGAGTAGAGAGTGAATTCCAAAAATTCAAAAACGTCAAATGTCGATGCGCTGATAGTTTTGCTTATTTGTTCTTAAACATAAATATAATGCTTCCCCTCTTACACACTAAATGTCAGCAGTCGAAAATTGGACAAACGGTGAACGTATGTCGGCACCCCTCCAAAGGAAAAATACAATAAATATAATAAATCTCCCTCACACGTATAAAGAAAATAAAACGCAATTCCGGAAGTAAATGGAAAATAAGGAAATCACAAAAATTATAAATCCGTACACAACGCCATCTCTGATACTGACAAAAAAACGCTGACAGTTGCGCATCGATAATTGCTTCATTGTGTAATTTTTAACTTAATAAATAAACTTAAATAAATATTATCCATAACTTAATAAATAAACTTAATTTATTATTATCTTGTGGTTTTAAAGAAAAAAGTATTTTATTTTATTCAACTTAATTTAATTCATCTAATAAGTTAACACAACAGTTATTGACTCTGAGGCGGTACGAAGTTCGTCGGGTCAGCTAGTATTTTTTTCTAATAATTCGTTAAATTTTTAATTTAATACAAAATATTACCTTTATAGACATTATTGTTTAGAGAAAATGCTTCTAGCCTGTTAGTGGGTTTCAGCTACTTAAAAGGAAACTCCCGTAAAAGTTAAATCTACGCCAGTTCGAAAGAAAACTTATGCCGTTAATTCACCAATCTAATTCCATATTACAAACCAAGACAGAAAATGAAAATAAATGTATCTTATTAGAATAAGTTAACAATAATAATCTAAACGAAAATATGAAAGAGAACAAGACACAGAAAAACAGAAAAAGACAATAATCGCAACTGGGACTCGAACCCAGACCTCTCCGTCTAACCGGGACGAGCGCGTTAACCAATTTCGCTATTGCCACCTTCTGTCAAAACGTCATAATTGTCAATTCCATTATTATCAACTAATTATTTTTCTCCATATTACGGGCAACTACCCTTTTTATTGGAAACAATCATTCTAAGAATTGGTTTGTGACCTGGATAGCGTCTCGGATAGATATATCCGAATTTATTTATATTTATGGAACAATTGACTTTTTTATGAAAGTCTAAATGAATATTCAATTTTTATCCAGGTCACAAACCAATTCTTAGAATGATTGTTTCCAATAAAAAGGGTAGTTGCCCGTAATATGGAGAAAAATAATTAGTTGATAATAATGGAATTCTAAAATTTGAAAATATGAGATTGACAATTATGACGTTTTGACAGAAGGTGGCAATAGCGAAATTGGTTAACGCACTCGTCCCGGTCAGACGGAGAAGTCTGGGTTCGAGTCCCAGTTGCGACCATTGTCTTTTCTGTGTCTTATTCTCTTTCATATTTTCGTTTAGATTATTATTGTTAACTTATTCTAATATGATATATTTCACTGATGGGAATAACCTTCAATAAAGTATAAAAAGAAAGTTTTTCTTATAAAAATAAATATATCTGTTCAAAAAAACAGATTGTCGATAGTTACTTGAAAAAGTTGTTGAAAATCACATTTCACCATATATCCCCACAACCTACAACACCATTTCATAAGATCATATCTTCAATGGTTTCAGTAATAACAGTAAAACGCATCTTATATCAATCTGTTTAAGTATTTACACGTTTATTTCAACGCACATAAGCTTTACTTATTAAATGCACAAATTACAACGTACTTTTATTATGTTTTCTATACACTGCCACAAGTGAAACAAATTTTCAACATCGTCTGAATCAGATCCTTTGATTGTAGACAAGTGTATCACAGAATTCAGAAGACATAACGACGCGCACCCAATGACAATAACCACGAAGACATTGATCAATCCTGATCTCCTCCAACAGTTAACACACTTCACGGATTATCATTCGGTACACAATCGTAGATAAGTCTACAGCGTCCCATTCTTAGTCTGAAGCACTCTGCACAAGGGAATCGGATGATCTCCCTCAGCGATCATTTTAAAACAGCCTTCTTCCTTCTTTCCTGACTCTTTCCATTAAATTCAAATTTCTTGTCTTCAGGATAGATGGTGGGTTTAGCAATGATAGTTGTAAATGTATAGTCTTCTGCCATCGCCAGCAATGAAAACGTCAACGAAATACAAATTAAAAGTACGATCTTGGTGTCCATGGTGACTGTCTTGTTAATACTGTTAAAGAGGACAAATACAGATATGTGAGAAACCTCCAAGATAAAATTTGAAAGTTGAATTTGCATACTTGTTTTAGTTAGGGTCACCAAATTTGTTAGAGAATTATGGACATTCTTATGATTTGAATAAATTACAAAATACATATTTTTTATTTTACATTTTCTCCACCAGAAGGCCCTGAGGGAAAAAAATCCCCAGGGCCAATTGCATCTTTGGGGATGCTGTGTGGCGGGTCTTTTTAGGGAAAGGAAAGAGAGGAATTTCTGGGAAGGAATGAGGTTGGTAGGAATCTGGGGTTCAATGTGTTCAGGAGTGACGAACGTCAACCATCCCTCCGACTGCAGTGCAAGGCGATGGGTCGAGAGAGTGGTCAAAACGTCTCCCTCAACCAATCATTCCCGAACCGGCCTCCAAGCTGTAGATGAGCAAACGCATCTACCGCCCAGACCTATACAAATCTCACCCCATGAACCATATAAATATATTTGATTACAGTGTATTATCCAATAATAAGAAAACAAATAAGACGCAACAATAGAAATGAGAGAGGAAAATGTTACCTACAAACAACTAAATGAAGAAGAATGGCAACCCCACAATAATAACAGTAATAAAAGCATATTTTTCTGGAAAAAACCTGAACCAAAGGAAAAACCCTGCCTTCTTCGCGGCGGGCACCGTGCCAGATACGTGACGCCTGTTGCCTGCTGCTCTCTCACACATTAAGTGGCTTGAGCTATTGAATTGATGATCAAAAGGTTAGACTTGGCCATCGAATAGATGATCAGTAGGTCAGACCACGGCCATCGAATAGATGATCAGTAGGTCAGACCACGGCCATCGAATAGATGATCAGTAGGTCAGACCACGGCCATCGAATAGATGATCAGTAGGTCAGACCACGGCCATCGAATAGATGATCAGTAGGTCAGACTATGGCCATCGAATTGATGCCCAATAGGTCAGACTGCGGCCATCGAATAAATTCGCAATAGGTCAGACTACGGCCATCGAATTGATAATCAATAGGTCAGACTATGGCCATCGAATAGATGCCCACCAGGTCAGGCTATGGCCATTGAATTGACTGACCAATAGGTGGCAGTGTGCAACAAAACCATAAATCTCCCCAAAAATACACTATCGTCGTCGTCGTCTTTCACTTTGAGTCCTGCGTTGGAAATTATATTACCTAGTCCCCTTTTTACCCCCTATTTCTGCGACTTTCTGCCAGCGGCAGTTGGTTAAATTTTTGTTACATCAATTGCCATGTACGGTATAACTGCTAGTCTCCCAATAAAAAATAAAATACCTGTTAGACTTATTACAAAAACTTGACTTTTCCTTATTGCAATTCGGAAAGTTCCCATATTAGCAAATTTATAAAACAGGTATTCAACAAAGAGGATGGAAGATATTTTCCATATTAAAACCTACCGCACGAGTGAAGGATATTTGTCCCTAACGAACGTTAAGACATTATAATGTTTTGTTAATATTAAATTATGTTTCTATCGTTTATACTTATAACTCTGTTACTATTTAATTTTTATAACGTACAACATGGCTTCTTACGGTTACCAATGTATTGATATTTTTATTTATTTTATTTATTTATTTATTTATTTCAAGACTTGTTTTTACATTAAAAAATGATAACATTTGCAAGGTTAAACAACATTTTTTTTTTATTCTACTACTCCATAAGTTGAGCTCTGGGAGCTCGTGTTTATGGGAGGAGTATTTATTCACACGCAAAAAATAAAATAATAATAATGTTCTAATTAAATGTTTAAATAATATTCAAAGAACTTATGAGATAAATACAAATATTAATTGACATAGATTCGTAATTTAGGAAAAAAATTGTTATACAAGGTCAATACTTTTTTTTTTTTAATATTAAATATTACATTTAAAGTAAGGATAAATTAAATTAAATTAAATTAAGGGTATAATATATCATTATCCAATTTCAGTGACTTAATTTGTTGTTTGAATTGTTCATATTTCAATGTTTCAGTTACATTAATTTTGTTTTTAGATAATAATATATTGTACCATCTTACACCTAGATACAGATAGTGGTGCTGAGCCGTGGTAGTTCTAAGCATAGGGATGGCTATTAAGCCATTCGTTTTAAATCTATTGCTTATGCTATCAGAGGGGTGAATTTTTTTAATAAAATACTCTTTATAAATTTGATATAAGGCGTTTCTCTTATACAATTCTGTGATGGATGGTACATTAAATTCTCTAAATATCTCTAGAGTAGGGAAGTCGTATGGTTTCCTAAGGATGATTTTTATAATTATTCTTTGAATTATGATTATAGGTTGTAAGGAAGCTTTAAAGGCCCCTCCCCACCCAATAATGCCGTACTGTAATAAGGACTGAATTAATGCAAAATATACAATTTTTATGGTTTTCTTGTTTAAAATATTTCGTATGTTATAGAATACATAGATAAGTTTTCTTATTCTTTCCACAGTGAGATTGATATGATCTTTCCATTTAACATTTTTATCTATTAAGATTCCAAGATATTTTATACTAGATTTATGATTTAGCTTAGCGCAGTCCGTATTACATGTACCGTCATTTGCACAATTTTTAGAATGAATTGTTATGTTAATTACATTATTTGGCACATCTTCTTGTAGAGAGAATGGAATATAATATGTTTTTTCTGTGTTGAGTGATAATAGATTATTATCGAACCATTTTTTTATAACCTTCATGTCTTGATTGGCTGCATTGGTAATATCATTCCACGTCTTTTTTTCGATAATTATTACAGTGTCGTCAGCAAAAGATATAAGTTTTCCATTTAGTGATAATTTAAACATTTGGTTTACGTATATTATGAATAAAATTGGTCCAATAACAGTCCCTTGGGGAATCCCAAATTCTAATGTTTCATCTATACTTAGTGAGTTATTTAATTTCACTTTTTGACTTCTTTGAGTTAGATAGCTTTGTAGCCAATACCTAACCTTACCAATAATACCGATATCGTTTAATTTATTAATTAGTTTTTTATGGGAAATACTATCAAAAGCCTTGCGTAAATCAATAAAAATGCCAAGGCATTTGTTTTTTTTATCTAATGCATTATATATAGTTGAGGTTAGTTCAGCAATGGCATCATGAGTGCCTAGTTTCTCTCTAAATCCAAATTGGCTAGGACTAAGTATTTTATTTTTATCAATGTAGTACATGAGTTGCTTTTTTACGATCTTTTCAAAAATTTTTGCAATGTTTGAGACTAGAGATATAGGTCGATAATTTGATATTTCCTCAGGGCTGCCTGATTTAAAAATGGGTGTTACGATTGATTTTTTATAAATGGAAGGGAATATTCCACTATTCAAACTAATATTTATAATGTGTGTAATTGGAATGCTTAAAAAATTGATGTATTTTTTCAATATTTCTACTGTGACTCCATCAAATCCTGGTGCAGATCCACCTTTTAATTCATTTATTATATTTTTTATGTCATTTGTTGTTACTGGTTGGAAAACTGACAGATTATTTTGTTTAAGGCAATCCTTCTCGATATCATCTATTTTATAATTTTCATCGATCCGTTTAGCTAAATTTTGACCGACGTTAGCGAAATATTTGTTGAAGGTATTAGCACATTTTGTCGGTTCCCTTATGGCATCAACAGAGTTTTTTCCGATATAAATTTTTTTAATTAGATTTTTTTTGTTTTTTCGACTATTTATTTCATTTATCGTTTTCCAAATGTGTTTTACATTTTGTTTAGCCAGGTCAATTTCATTTTTGTAATAGTTTTCTTTAGTTGTTTTTATTAAAGAGGTTAATTTGTTCCTATATTTTTTGTAATATGTAAATATTTTTTTATCTAAAGGAAATTTCTTTGTCAGGTGATATAACTCTTCTTTTTTTCTAATAGATACGACTAAGCCATGTGAAATCCATGGTTTTATTTTTTTGAATTTTGCTTTAATATAAATAGTTTTAATATCAGTCGATGCAGTAATATAATTGCAGAGAATATTATCAAAAATATTTGCGCTTGTTTCAGAACATGTAGATTCTAATACGGGTCGCCACGTTTCCGTACTTATTTTTATACTTAATTTATTAAGGTTTAATGACTTTTTTGTAAAAATATTACTTTCTGAAATTTTGTGTTTATTATTAAGTTGTTGTATAGAGATACAAGTGTGATGATCAGTAATATTATTTTTTAATATTATCGTAAGTAATTTGTCGGTATATTTAGTGTTGCACCATATATGATCAATACATGAAGGACGTTGACCCGTAATTTCTCTAGTATAATTTTTTATACATAATTTAAAATTAATTTCTGACATAAGATTGATAAATTCAGTTTTTATTTTGTTATTATTTTCGTTAGAAACATCTAAATTAAAATCACCAATTATCGTTATGTTCTGATTATTTTTTTTTGATAAAATAATGCTTCTTAATTCATCCATGAATATATACTCATTAGATCCGTGCGTTCGGTAAATTGCGATAATATTAAAGCATACTTTATTTACAGTTACATTAATATCTAAGCAATTAGCTCGCTGCATAGGTACTTCTTTCACTGTGATGTTTGAATAACAGGATTTAACAAATACAACAATACCACTATTTCGGTTAATAGCAAGCTGTGTCATAAAGTAACTATAACTAGGTATACAAAATTTATTGTAATCGCTGGTGAATGCTTCAGTTAACACAATAACGTCCGGTTTATGATTTAGTAAATTAATTGAAAGTAAGAATTCATTAAAATTTTGTTTCATTGATCTAATATTTAAATGTAATATTGAGAATGAATTCGGTATTTTATCTACAATGTTATTACAATCATTTAAAGTGTCACAAATATGTTCCGCAATATTAAGAGAATCATCTAATTGTTTAGTGTAAAAATTATTCATATTTAAGGGGATAAAAAAATAAGTATGCAAAATGCAAACTTACTCGTATTCGATTCGCATTTGTGCATTTTTTAACATTTTCTTGCGGAATTCACATAGGTAACTGTTACCTGGATGTTCATTTTGGTAACCCTTTCTGTTAGTGCAGTTGTGGCATTTGGCAGGCTCTTGTTTTTTGGGGCAGTCTTGTATTTTGTGCTCTCCTGCACAGTGGAGGCATCTGGGACTCTTCATGTTTTCAAGGCATCTTAGTGATGTATGTCCATATCCAAGACAATGATAACATTGCATGAGTGGAAAGCAGTCTTCTACGTGTGCTTTTGAGTATCCAATGTTGATCCTTTCTTTCGATATTATAATTTTTCTTAGTTTCGCTGTAGTTTCGATAATGAAATTTGATAATTTTTCCGATTTTTTGTTCTTGAGCTTTTTCTTGACAATAATGGGTTCATTTTCTGTTTCTGAGGTCATGGCGTTTTTTATATCTTCATTTTGATTTATCAAATCTATAAGTAGTTCTTCTTCCTTGTAGCAAGCATCAACTCCCTTAATGATAATGCAAGGTTTTTTTTCTTTATTTCATTAGCGTGTATTTCAATATCTGGGTTTTTGTTGATTTCATTTATTATTTTTTCGGTATCAGTTTGTTTCTCACATGTTAGTATTATTTTGTTTTGATAAGTTTTTTTTAGTCCAGAAATTCCTATTCCTAATTTGGATACTTTTATTTTGTCTTTTAATATTTTTTCGATTTCATCTGCAGGCTTGTCTTTTTTTGAGGAGATTAGTAGCGCAAAATTTGCTTTGGGTATTGGGTGCGATTTCTCCCTTACCACCATTGCGTAACTTTTTTCTTCATATTTTTTTTCTTCACTTGAAGCTTTTTTTATCAATGTTTCCAATTTGTCTATGTAACCCTCTTGATTTAGAATTACTTTATTTTGTAGACTAATTATTGTGTTTTGTAGTGATGTTATTTCAAGCTTCCATGAGTCTTCGATATTGATTAATATTGATTCAATTTCGGTTTTAGCTTCTTTGGCAGCTTTTGTACTGCCAATTTTATTAAGTTCCGTAAGTATTTTTTCAATATTTATTTTGAGTTCCATTTTGGAACATGGTCCCGAAGGTGTTAAATTTATGTTTGTAAGCAGTTTATTTTTGCAGTGTCAGTCACGTTAAACGACCGTTCGTCGCGAGACATGCGACAATACTGTAAATTTTAGTTTTATATAATCTTTGGTTTTATAAAATTTTTGGTCTCATACTCCTTTATTCAACATTTTTTATTTCTATTTTTTTATTATGCTGTTTAATCAGAGGTTAAGTCACAAGGAGGAAATCCATAATTGGTTTTATTTTGGCTATACAAACTGGATAATGAAAACTGTTTATTTCCCGAAAATAAAATAAATAATATAATAAATACAATAAAATAACTCAGTTTCGATTCCACTTTATTTTATCTTAATCCAACCCTCAGGAAGGTTCAGGATGAACCGAAACTGGTTGGATTAAGATAAAATTAAGTGAAATTGAAACGAAGTTATTTAATTGTATTTATTATAATTATATATTCCCACAATGTGTTTGCCACATATGAAAAATTACATCATAATATTAAACATTGCTCTAATAATGAGATAAACATTTTTAATGACCCAATTTAAAAATATATTTTGCGATAATATTAAGCTGATATTGTGATGAAGCCCTTTATTTAAAGACGAGCTGTATTGTACCTGCTAAATCAATGTCCCATCAGTACTGGTTCCAATATTAAATTGTTTGTAACGCGTTGTATTTAAATCATCCATGTATGTAAATTTTTGGGCAAATGCCTTTTTTGCCCAAAAATTTTATGTACTAAAATAAAATAATTAAAAAATAAATGAGGAATCATCTGAATCCTTTAGATCCACAGCCTCTAAAGTAATTTGAAGACCTATTTAAATAAAATATTATATCTGAAAGATAAAGGTGGGAGCTTTAGTTTCCGTGTAGTAGTAATGTTAATGTTATAGTAGTAGTATTCAAAATGATCATGAGAATCACTGAATAACTTTATTAAAATTGATCATGAGAATCACCGTAGAACTTTATTTAAAATGATCTTGAGAATCACTGAAGAACTTTATTTAAAATGATCACGAGAATCACTGAAGAACTTTATTAAAAATCATCACGAGAATCACTGAAGAACTTTATTTAAAATGATCTTGAGAATCACTGAAGAACTTTATTTAAAATGATCATGAGAATCACTGAAGAACTTTATTTAAAATGATCATGAAAATCTCTGAAGAACTTTATTTAAAATGATCATGAGAATCACTGAAGAACTTTATTTAAAATGATCATGAAAATCTCTGAAGAACTTTATTCAAAATGATCATGAGAATCACTGAAGAAAACTGATGGCGTGTAGCTCAAAGATGGCTTTTTTAATACAATAACTCCTCACCAAGAGGAATACAATTTCCTCTAGTATTCTAATTTCATTGGGACATTATACGTTCATCTTTGGGGGTGCTGTGTGGAAAGCATTTTTAAGGAAGGAGAAGAAGTTCTAGGAAGAGGGAAAGGAAGAAGAAAAAGTTGAACGAAAATATTTATGAGAGATGGGTATGAATCTTGGAGTCATTGTGCTCGTATAAATTCGTCCCTCCGCTGCGGCGCAAGGCAATGGGTCGCGAGAGTTTTGCTGGAAAGGTCAAAGGGTCTCTCTCAATCGGTCTCTCCCATTCCAGCCCGCCACTCAGCTAGTAGCAAGACAGATCCAGCATAGCATTCCGGGCACCCCTGCAATGTCACCAAACGCAGCGAAAAACTTAGGCTGACTTATGGCAAACGTGTGGGTTTTCCAATGAATGGTGTCCGGGACGGCGGTACCCTTACCCGCCTTCCAAATTGCAGAACATAGTCATTGAACATATATGGAGCAGATATGGAGCAGCTCTTTCCAGTTGGTTGAGAAACGGGACAATAGCGGAATAGTTTCCGACGTGCTTGTCTTAAAATTATCAATAAAATGAGGGAGTCTTTTAATTTTATGGAAATTTTTTACCTCAACTTGTTTCTTGCACTTTCCATTAGAAAGACGTCCACTGGAACATATTGGGAAATAAGCGTCCGGATTTCTCTAAAGTATTTTTATACATCTACATCAGGACCTAGCAGTTGTCCATAAGGACATTCGATATCGCTTCCATTAACATTTGACGGAAGCATCGCAAAGGCAATAATTATGACTAGCAATCCATTGATGTTATTACTTGATCGATGATTGTACGCTACAGGTCCACTGTTCGGCACACAAATAAAAATAGTTTTTGAAAGACTGTTCTACACGTGTCATTTTAAGCATGCATAAAGCAAAATAACCTTGTGTTTAAATATCGCTTTAGCCAGAGTTGGATCTGAAAGTTAGGGAGGTGTGTCAGAAAATTTTAGAGTAAAGTTTGTTTTCAAAATATCTATTGTGTGATTATATTCTAATATAAGTGTAGGTATGTTCACAGTATTAAAATTACTGCCTCAACACAGGCTAGCCTAGTGAGGTAGGTTACGAGAAACCTAAATTTATAATAACCTATAAATCTCTATTCTTTAAGTAGATACCTACTGTTTATATGTATTTTGTTTTCTGTTATTAACATTTGTACTTATGCAACTTTTAAACTATTGTAAGAAGTTTTTTTTTTGTAGTAATAAATCTTTTAATTTTTGTTCAATAAAGATATAAGTATATTGTTATTATGAGAATAATTTACAAAATGTTCTATAATACATTCATACAAATTTATTTAATTTTTAAAAACCAATTCAAACCATGTTTGCAACTGAAATTGACTAACCTATTCTCAGTAAATACTTTGTTTTTACTTGCGATTTTTTTTAACATTAGCTTTACACAGGAGGCCCTGAGGAAAGTAATCCCCCTCGTGTCAGCTTTGGGGATGTTGTGTGAAGGGTATTTTTAGGGAAAGGAAGGAAAGAAAGTATTGGGAAGAAAAAAGGTATGAGAGGTGGGTAGAAATCTCGGGGTCAGTGTGTCCAGGAGAGACGGTCGTACGAATCAATCCCTCCCACTGCGATACAAGGCGATGTTCCTAGAGAGTCCTTGAGTATCTTGTTGTGAGGTGATTTCCAAAAATGTTCAGTTTATTCATAACCCAGGATTTTCGTCTTTCTTTAAAAAAAATCATTTTTGTTAAAAATTCGTTTCTGCTTTTCTAATAAACTTTTTTAATGATAATAAAACTTTCGTGTTATTGTTCTTTTAATTCCAATTACGTTAATTCCTGTTCAAAATGATCAATTGTCTTTGGATAATTGATTATCTCTATCAAGTTAATAAACGTTTTTATTTTATTTTATTTCTGCATCGAATTAAATACAGGTCAGCTAGGTCACATATAGAGCATATAGAACATCGGTCACAGCTGAAAAAAATAGAACATGTTAAAAATATAAGTAAAAATAGGAAAGGATTCAATTTGGGACTTGGGAGGTAGGTACCGCTTGTAACGTGTACGTTACATGCGGTACAAATAGACGGAAATAGACGCAATATTTACGGATTATAAGAAAGCTTTTGACCCAGTGAGTCACGACATATTATCACGCAAGCTTATGCAAATCAGCGTCCACGGTGCCCTTCTCAGATGGCTCTCATCCTATGTATCAAACCGTAGTCAAGTCGTAGTTGTGGATGACTAGTACCGTCCCGTCCGGTGTGACTCAAGGATCTCTATTAGGATCGTTACTTTTTAATATTTACATCAATGATATAGGCCAATGCTTCAAATACTCCAAAAGATTACTTTACGCAGATGATATAAAGGTTTTTTTTATCCTGTCAGAAGTACTGCTGACTGTTAAAAAATTCAAAATGACCTAAACCGTCTTAATGTTTATTGTACACGGTGTACGTCGTTTCGTCGTGAATTTCACACAAAATAAAAAAATATAATTACCAATGAGTATGGTCTGAACGGCTCAATATAAATCAACAAAACAGAATTCAAAGATTTGGAAGTGACATTGGACTCTAGGCTAATTTTGGTATTCATATAGACTCAGTAGATAACATCAAAGGTCTCGAAATGTTAGAATTCATTATTAGAACTTGTTAAAAATTCAATAACTGCAGAACAATATTTTGATTATGTCCGCAGCTTATTAGAATACGTGTCACAAGTTTGGAACCCGCAATAAAAATTTTATGTGGACATTCTGACACGTATACAAAATCGTTTTCTTCGATATGTAGATTTCCGTAGCTAACGCCCCCACCTAAATCACCAATGTTCAGCCGCGTATTTCAACATACTATCATTGGTAGATCAAATATACGTCATGTCAGTGAAAACTTATTATTGATTAAATAAATTACACTTATTTTTTCATACATATAAATTATTGTAAGTCTTGGATTTCCAAATGAAATAAAATTAATATTAAATAAAAAATAAAAAAAAACAACATGGTACCGTCATTTCCCGCCCTATTGCTGAATTTGAAATACTCAACCTTCATCGAGTCCATAAGGTCAAACCTGAATCCAACCGACCAAAGTCAATAATAGTAAAGCTCCCAAGCAAGTCCTGGCTGCAGTTGCCAATTACAACAACAAAAAAAACAGAACGAACAAACTTAATTTTGAGCACCTTGGCATCGACGCGATCACAAGCAAAATCACCAATTTATGTCAGCGAACACCACACCCCGCTAACGAAGTCCTGCACGCACCTACAAGGAAGAAAGTCAAGGAAACTAATTACAAGTACGTATGGATATGAAATGGACGAATCCTAGTACGTAAAGATGAAAGCTCTGCGATTCTTTAGGTAGTTCAAAATCCACTTAATCGCGTTGTATTTTTAAACGATTTCGAAAAGGAGGAGGTTATCAATTCGACGGTATTTTTTTTTTTATTTTTGTTTTTTTATGTTTGTTACCTCAGAACTTTCGATTGGGTAAACCGATATTGGTGATTCTTTTTTATTAGAAAGCTGGTGCTTTCCGTGTGGTCTCATTTTAATTTGGTCCAGTTCTGACAATGGAATCCATGAGAAAACCATATATGTCTTAAATTTGCAATAAGCGCGACAAATGGACGAATAACTCAATATTACGCCAACAGATTTCGATGATTCTTTTTTTTAGTAAAATTTATTTACCTTTACGCATGCTCATCACTAAACAAAAAATAAACAAAAATTTTAACAAAACAAAAAACGACTTTAAAAAATGCACTAAAAAGTAAAAAAAATAATTTCGTACGATTGTTATTTTTGGAGTCGGTGTCAGCCAAGATCTCCACATCTCACCTATCTATAACTACCTATTTATGTAGTTACCTTGGCTGACACCGACTCCAAAAATAACAATCGTACAGATGAAAGCTCTGCGATTCTTTAGGTAGTTCAAAATCCACTTAATCGCATTGTATTTTATACCTATATCGTTCATTTTTTTCTGTAGAATCTCATGGGATATGCTGTCAAAGGCTTTTCTGAGATCAATAAATATACCTGCACTAAATTATCATTTAAGAACATCGTCATTAGGCAAATGGCTCGATGAATATAAATCGTATAGAATATAGTTAAAATGAGGCAATGGCTCGATGAATATAATAGTTCGCACTTGTAAAATTAGGTATTATACGTAAATTTCAGTGGGATGGATTCAAATATTATGTACGTAAATGTCAGATTTTGCGTTTTCAAGTCACTATTGATCAAATTCTTACCTGCTAACCTTCAGAATAGGAACTACTCCGTGGTTTCCCAAAGATTGAGCGGTAGATTTAGCCCGCTTAAATTGGAGCGAGGAATGTCTTACATAGAAAGGATACGGACTGACTGATATGCCGGGATTGCCGGGCCCTAGCCAGGCAGCAACCGCTAAATATTACATCGGTTGAATTGGATTTTACCCTCACTTTCTTTTTTTCCTATGTTGATTCTTTTTTTTTCTAATTTGTAACTGTTCTGTTTTGTCATTGAACTGTTAAACTTAGTAAAATTAATTATTGATGGAAATTAGGTTACGTCGTTACTATTTTTTTTAAATGACAATATTACAATTATATAAACAATTGGTTTAACGATACTTCTGATAAATAGATTATAAATGCATTTAATAGTCTCTATATATTAATCACACGCCGTATGGTACGACACATTCAGCAACACAACAAAAGTGAACATTATGTATTTGAAAATGTTGTTCTGGTTTGTAGCTTTGGTTCTCTGCTCGATGGCAAGGGCGGACTATAACGACCCAAAATGTTGGCGCCCCTACCCATCGGACCCACTGATTGGAACTACACGAGCTGGATGTTTTCTACAACCTGACTGTTAAGTTAAGCGTAAGCTATCTCATGAAGAGAGTGTATCTTACATGTGTTGCAATGTATGTAACATGTAACATACTCCCCAAACTTGACAACTAAATATATATAAGATAATTTGCAAAAAAAATTAATTTGTTTTATTTTTCACACATATGGCGATTCAACACGTTGAGTAAAATTCGGGATTAGACTGCTAATAATAACACTCCTTATGTAGAGACGATAAGGTTTAAATTCCAATTTATCACCAGCCACGTGTTTTGATTTATTCAAGAAAAAAATATCGTCCAAAAGCGTGTTGTATTTTATTTTGTGAAATTCAGGGAGAAATATTTAAATGTTTTACGATAATATTCTTAAGAATTTAATTTTCCACATTATACAATAAAACCACATTACTCAGTTTTTAAACTTTAAAGCAGTTTTTATAAGTCTGACCCTTTTTATAAGCCTGACCTTTTCTGGGTTATAAAAAAAACTTGATTGCCAGATTATTTTAAAGGCAATGTTTTGTACTCGCAATATTTCATTAAAACGTCTAAAATATTTCCTTGCTATCTAATTTTCAAACCAAAAACAGAAGATTTTTCATTACTTCGTAGTGCATCTCTTTAAGCAGGGCTATGCCAACGAAGATGGGTGACTTACCTAAACACACCATCCTATAGGTGTAGGTCGCGGGAATATGTAGAAATAATAACACTTGATGTATAGTGATTACACTGATTACATTTATTATAACCTTAGGCTATCACAAGTTTTATATCAACTATTCTAAAATAATACGTGTTTTCGACTCAGGTACAGGAATTACAATAGCCGCTTCCAGTCAGCTGTCGAAGTTTTTTGAAGTTCTGGCGTGACCAGTGTATGAAAAAATAATGATGTCTTAATCTTAATCGTAACTCGCCAAAGGATTGTGAATGTGTCTGTCCATCAGTTGAGTGGCAGGCCGGATAGGGAGAGACCGGTTAAGGAAGACCCATTGACCGGCGGGGGGTAGAGGTGAATTATTTCGTCAGTCTCTCCTGGACACACTGACCCTCACATCCCTGCTCTCCCCTCATACCGCATCATACCACCTCATAACATCTGCTCCAAAGCCATCCACAGGCCAGAGGAAAATTCATTTCCTTCCGAAATTGACTCCTGTGTGGCGCTATTGAAACAAACAAAAAATATATTGTTGCGGAAGATAAATATAGAGATCACCCACAAATGAGAAGAGACGAAATTAACACTAGGCAAGTACAATCCTTACGGAATGTCCAATATAGCAGAAACGAGGCGTTATGGCAATGTCCAAAGGGTTTTGTTTGTTGAGTGCTCCAAGGGACAGCTGGACGGCTTGTTTTTATAAAACACTTTGACTTTTTTAAACCCTAAAAAATACGCCTGTTGGTACCTAATGTAAGTAATAACTTGTAGGTCACGCTATTGACTCTATTTTGTTAATAGTTTGGTTGCTTATTGTTTAATATTTTTTTTGACAATCATTGAAATCATTAATCAAGTTGTGAAATATAGTTATGTATGATCCCCTCGACCAGCAAAACAAGTTAACATGAATGATTGCAGGTAATTTGCCATCATTCATAATTTTATCAATCGCATTATGTACATGCATTAGAGTAAAACACAGATTTCAAACTAACATTTAGGAACAGATATATACATATTTGTTGGGCAAAGAAGCGTTTTTTTTATTATCCTTTTAAATTTTTGATTTAATATCTAATTAAATAAACCTTCATTTTTTTAACCTTTATAGAGATTATTATAAGAAGAAAATGCTTCTAGCCTATAGCCACTGAGTTTCAGCTACTAAAAAGAAAACCCCTGTAAAAGTGAAATCTACGCCAGTTCGAAAGAAAACTTATGTTGTTAATTCGACCAATCGATTTACAGGCATGCCCCCAAACCAAGACAAAATGAAAATACATATATGTGTTCAAAAAAAAAGAATGTCGCTAGGTATTTGGAAAAGGTTTTTTCCAAATACCTAGCGACATTCTCCCCACAACATACCACACAATTTTATAAGATCATGTTTTCAATAGTTTCAGTAATAGCAGTAAAACGCAACTTATATAAATCTGTTTTCACGTTTATTTCAATACACATAAACTTCACTTATTTAATACACAAATTACAACGTACTTTTATTATGTTTTCTTTAACTAGCACAAGTGAAACAAATAGTCAACATCGTCTGCAGCAGATCCTTTGATTGTAAACAAACTGTGTTTGAAGTATTGCAGAATTCAGAAGGTATAACGACGCGCACCCAACGACAATCACCACGAAAACGATGATCGATCCTGATGTCCTAATTCTCCTTTAACAGTTAACGCACTTCACGGGTTATCATTCAGTACACAATCATGGATATGTCTGCAGCGTACCATTGTTAGTCTAAAGCACTCTGCGCAAAGAAATCGGATGATTCCTTTCAGCGATCTTTTTAAAACACCTTTCTTCCTTCTCTCCTGACTCTTTTCATTAAATTCCAATTTCTTGTCTTCAGGATAGTTGATGGAGCCAGCAATGATGGTTGTATACCTAGTCTTCAGCCATCGCCAGCAATGAAAACGTCAACGAAATACAAATTAAAAGTATGATCTTGGTGTCCATGCTGACGGTCTTGTTAATACTGTTAAAGAGGAGAAATACAGATGTGTGAGAAACCTTCAAGATAAAATTTGAAAGTTGAATTTGCATACTTGTTTTAGTTAGGGTCACCAAATTTGTTCGAGAATTATGGACATTCTTATGATTAGAATCAATAAAAAAATACATACATAAAAAAAAATTACATTTTCTCCACCAGAAGGCTCTGAGGAAAAAAATCCTCAAGTTCTATGTCATCTTTAGGGATGCTGTGTGGAGGGTCTTTTTAGGGAAAGGAAAGAGAGGAATTTGTTATTCTACTTGGAAGAGAGGAATAACTAATTCTTATTTCTATGTTGTATTGTACTAGTCTCCAGTATAACCGCTAGTGTCACGATAAAATAAATGACCCGTCAGAATTATTACATAAACTTGGCTTTTCCTTATCGCAATTCGGAAAGTACCAATATTAGCAAATTTATAAAACAGATATTCAACAAGGAGGATGTAAGCCATTTTCTATATTAGCTTACCGCACAAGTACCTACCTCCTACAGGATATTTCTCCCCAATACCTATAATATTATACCCTGCTCTAATAGTGAAATGAACATTTTTGTGAACCCATTTAAAAACTTTAAAAAAATATTTTACCATCAATCATGCAAAGCTGATATTTTGATGAAGCCCTTTATTTAAAGACAAGCAATATTTTACCTACCTGATAAATCAATGTACCATAAGTAAAGGTGCCAATAATAAATTGTTTTTAACACGTTGTGTTCAAATCATCCGTGTATGTACATTTTTGGGCAACATGCCAATTTTACGTACAAAAATAAAATAATTTAAAAAAATAAATGAGAAATCATCTGAATTCTTTAGATCCACAGATTTTAAAATAATTAGAAAACCTAGTTAAATAAATATAATATATCAATGATATTTGAAAGATAAAGTTGCAAGCTTTAGTTTCCGTATAGTAGTAATGTTTATATTGTAATAGTTGTGTTATGCAAAATGATCATGAGAATCACTGAAGAAAACTGAAGGCGTGTAACACGAAATTGGCTCTTTTAAAACAATAACTTCTCACCATGAGGAATATAATTTCATCTAGTATTTTATTTATTTATTTCATATACTTTCATTGGTACATCATACATTCATCTTTGGGGGTGCAGTGTGGAAGATCTTTTTAAGGAAGGAGAAGAAGTTCTAGGAAGAGGAAAAGAAAGAAAATGAAGTTTTGGAACGAAAAAAGTTATGAGAGATGGGTATGAATCTGGGGGTCATTGTCCTCGTATAAATTCGTCCCTCCCACTGCGGCGCAAGGCAATGGGTCGGGAGAGTCCTGCTGGAGAGATCAAATGGTCTCTCTCAACCGGTCTCTCCCGTTCCAGCCCGCCACGCAGCTAGTAACCAGGAGCATTCAGCGTAACATTCCGGGCACCCCTGCAATGTCACCAAACGAAGCGAAAAACTTAGGCTGACTTATGGCAAACGTGTGGGTTTTCCAATGAATGGTTCCCGGGGCGGCGGTACCCGTACCAGCAAACTGAAGAACATAATCATTGAACAGGTAGTTGTTCAGCAGCTCTTTCCAGTTTGTTGAGGAACAGGACAGTTTCCAACATTCTTGTCTTAAAATAATCAAAAAAAATGAGGAAGTATTTAAATTTTAAGGAAAAATTTTACCTCCACTTGTTTCTTACACTTTCTATTAGAAAGACGTCCTCGGGAACATATGGGGAAATATGCGTACAGATTTTTTCCAAAGTATTTTTATACATTCTCCATCAGGACCTGGCAGTTGTCCAAAAGGACATTCGAGATCGCTTCTATTTGCATTTGACAGAAGCATCTCATAGGCAATTAATATGACACAGGAAATTTTGCAATCCATTGATTTTTATTTCTTCATCGATGATTTTACGGCACACGTTCACTCTGTTCGACACACAAATATAGTTTTTAAAATACTGTTCTCTGCACGTGTCATTTTAACCACGCAAAATCAAATTAACCTTATGTTTTAATATAATTTTTTGATTATGTGCATGTTTCCGTTAAATTATTTTTCACACGTTTTAGCCAGAGTTGGATCTGAAAGTTAGGGGGGTTTTTGTGTCTGAAAAATTTAAAGGAAAGTGTCTTTTCAAAATATGAGAAAAATTAACAAAATGTTCTACGGTACATTATTACAAAATTATTTAATTTTTAAAAACCAACTCAAACTATGTCGTTAGCGCAAAAACGCAAACACAAAATTTTGCAACTGAAATTGACTAACCTTTCTCAGTACCTACTTTGTTTTTACGTGCGATTTTTTTTATTATATTTTAACATTATCTCCACACAGGAGGTCATGAGGAAAGTAATTACCCTAGGGATGTTGTGTGGAGAGTCTTTTTAGGGAAAGGAAGGAGAGGAAGTATTGGGACGAAAAAAGTATGAGGGGTTAGTAGGAATCTGAGGCGTACGAATCAATCCCTTCCACTGCGGTACAAGGCGATGTTCCTAGAGAGTCCTGTTGGAGAGGTCAACCAATCAGTCCCTCAACTAGTCTCTCCCGATCCGGCCTGCCACGCAGTTGGTGGGCAGACGTAAGATCCGGACAACTTTGCCGCATGAACTTACGCGGGTTGAATTCCTCTACTGCCGATATTCTCCATCATTGCACAAGCAACATCTTGTTGTGAGGTGATTTCCAATTTTTTGAGTTTTTTCATAACCCAGGATAGGTTAAAAAAACCCATAGGTCTTGTTTAAAAAAAAAACTAATTTTTGTTAAAAATTCGTTTCTGCTTTTATAATAAACTTTTATATCTAATAATAATAATAAAACTTTCGGGTTATTGTTTTTATAATTCCAGTTACGTTAATTCCTATTCAAAATTATCAATTGTCTTTGGTTAATCGATTATCTATGTCAAGTTAATAAATGTTTTTATTTTTAATTAATTTTATTTCTGCATCGAATTCTAAATGAATACAGGTCAGCTAGGTCACATCTAGAACATCGGGTACAACTGAACAAAACAGAACATGTTAAAAAAATATAGGTTGGATTAGGATAGGATTCAATTTGAAAGGCGGGTACCGCTGCCCCGGGAACCATTTATAGGATAACCAACCCCTACCACATGTCACCCAAGTGGTTCGCCTCGTTTAGTAATTTAGTAGGGGTACCGGGTTCATGGCGTGAGGTTTGTCTAGGTCTTGGTGGCGAATGCGCTTGTCCACCTACTACAGATGGCGGGCCGAATCGGGAGAGACTGGTTGAGTGAGGCCTTTTCACTTTTCCAGCCGAACTCTCTCGATCCACAGTATATCCACCATACATACCGAATTCATAACTTTTATTAGACCATGAAATTTTATTATCGTTAATTATTTATTTACATGTCTTTTTTTTTACATTTTTAAATTCCGTTTAAACCGATTGATATCATTTTAGTCAACTGGTTCTTTTGATATTAACTCTTTTTTTAATTTGAGACAGGTACACAAAATGTACACATTATATACATAAAAACATATATTTTAGGAAAAAATATTGTTAATAAAATTTATAAGAAATAAAGAATAGAGAAAATGAAAGAAATAAAAAAAAATAATAAAAAACCTTAAAACGAAAAGCGGAAATAGATTAGTACAAAAAAGTTCTTTCATGATAAAATAAGATATAACAAGGTTAGGTTAGGTTAAGTTGGTTTAGGTTTGAGGTTGCTTTATTTTCCCCACCTTTCCTCATTTTGTGATGGAACCGTTAAACATAATAAATAAATTAGTAATAGGTATTATTAATAATATCGTAACTAAAGATTTTTTTATTAAAAATAAAATTATCTGCATCATTTAATTTAATTGCACTTCTTCATAGATTATAGATTGGAAACACATCTAAAAGTACCTATATATTAAACACACGCCGGAAGGTGTTTACATTTCACAGAAGTTCATTGTTCCGCTAAAATCACCGATCAGTATTTTAAAAAGAAACTAAATGGATTATTACAAGATGGTATTTTGCTTTTACGCTTTGGTGGCGCTTTGCTCAGTATGTGTAGAAGGCAGTTTGATTCCAAGATCCAACATTGAAGGATCCTTCGGACGTGACGACGAACAAAACGCCATTATAGATGGGAGCTCTTCGGAACAGGTGGGAATTGCAGAGGAACTTGCATCTAGGACTATCATTGAAGTGCCTCCCATACCATGTCCCGTGTGTCAGAGGAGGCAAAATGGAATCTGCAGAAAGATCTACGGTTGTACTCCGTAAATATCATGCGTTTGTCCAATATTATGCAATACGTTAATAAACATGGATTGTATTCAAATGTTGTGAAATAAATTATTAAAAAAATGATTTTTAAATTATTCAGGGTGATGTGAAAGAGTTTTTAACAAATGTAAGAGTTTCCAACAAATGTAAAAGTTTCAATCGATGGATGAAGCCCTTTATTTAAAGAGGGGCGATATTGTACCTAGGTACCAAATCAGTGTCTCATCAGCAGGTATCCATTATAAATTGTTTATAACAATTGTTTGTCGTTTACTTTTGTATATTTAGCTAACTGTTTTTTTTTACTATTTTGTTATTTTTATTACCGGTTCCATGCCTACTGAGAATAAAGTCAACTCAACATCTCCTTAAAAAGTCATTAAAAGCTATGAAAAAATGTATTTTAAATTAGGCGATAACCGCAACCTACACCTATTTAAACGATTTTTTAATTTTATTTTTTATTACTCTCAATGACTTATCTGAGATAGTTCTGAGTTGGTTTAATTTCGAGTTGACTGTTCACCGTTATTACCATGTATTTAAACATATACTCGTACGTAGGTAATTTTCGTGGTCATCATGCCTGTTTTATGAAAAAATAATCAAGATTTTTTTTTCTGAAATCAAGATAATGTCCCCTTGTTTACGGGATGAGGTTTGTCTAGGTCTTGACGGCGGATGCGTCGGCCCACCTGCTGCGTGGCGCGCTGGATCGGGAGATAATGATTGAGGGAGACGTTTTATCTTCTCCAGCCGGACCCTCTCGATACACTGGACACACTGACCCCAGATTCCTACCCGCCCCTCATACCTTTCTCCTTCCCAGGTTATATTGCGGTAGAGATGAATTTCATGTCAGGATAATGGGAAAAGTATAGGTTCCTTATTTGCATAGTTAGTATTCAATATAGAAATACAAGAATTGAGTTCAATCAAGAGATGCTGATATATTTAAGTAGTTCAAAATAATATTGAGACATTATTGTCCTTTGAGAGGCCGGGTTCCAAATACTCAAAACATAACTTATATTGTAGTAAACCAACAATTAACTAAATACAGTAAAAACATACTTGTTGGACCATGGAATTTATTAAAATTACTTCTAAAATCACGGGAACACTTTAATTGACGTCACAAAACGTGCGGAGGGGCTGCGGGCCGTAATCTCATGTGAACTCCAGTTCGGGAACTGGGAAGACTCTAAGGAAGGCATCAGAGAATTATGACCCTCCACTTTGACAGGGAGCAGGTTTCACCCTCACGAACAGGTCCAGGGCTCCGGTTGAGCGCACCAGAGTACACCAGGTATATGCCAAGTTCGGATAGGATGCTTTAACCGAAGTCCGCCGGAAATCCATCCATCTCAAATACGGGTAGCCATGGCCGAGCAAGGCCATAAAGATTTTGTCTCGCGAAGTAAGTCGCCATACGAGATATGATCACGTGGATAATCTTCAATACAAACATGACGTAGCCATGCGGAGGTCACAAAACCGGCAACCGATAACGCCCAAAAACATAAGATGGGTCGTGCTTTTATTTTAAATTAATGATCATACTTAAAGATCCGGCACGCGGTTTGCAATAACATAAAGGGATTATCCCATAATAACATCGTCGGCTCTTATATCGGTGGAAATTCAAAAAGTAACCCGAATGGAAGTGCTCTTTGCAGTGTCGCCAATCGATAAAACAAAACCAAGGCGATTCATCGAAGTATCTAGCCAGGAGGCAACAAATTAACAATCGTCCAGCAACCAAAATAGGTTAGAAGAGGTTTTTTAAGTCAGGATAATAATTATTATCGTGACAATGTTTACAAAACATCCTACCAATTATATCATTACAGTACCCAAGCCCTTGGAACATATTTTGTAGAATATGACGAGATAAAGCTTATCAGCTATTAGTACTGCAGGTTGGCCATCCGGCGTAAAAAAATCAGTTTGCCGTCGTGGTGGTGATAATCTTCCACAACCACCGCCACTTGCAATCTGAAATTTTCGTACCTTTTTTAAGTAAAACGGAAATGACGCACTATGGCACCTCCAAGGCATCAAACTGCGCTCAAGGCTCATATTAGTTGAGACTAGATGGGTTACCCGGCTTCGCTCAGGACAACATTCGAGTGTTCTGGAATGTTCCACACTGATGTTCCCGATTCCCTATTCCCGAAAATTCCACGTCATACTCTGCCACTCCTACCAGAATTTTCTAGAGCTCTATGGAACCTTCTAGAACTTTCCGGAAGATTTTTCTCGAAATTTCAAGAGGGCGAAACTTCCACCCCTTATATCTTTAAAAGCACGCCCTTTGGGTAAAAACGGTTACCCTTATTCCCTAGGGGGATAGAGATCTACCACACCATATAACTCCCTTGATTGTACCGGGACTCGTTTCTGAGTTTTTACGGTCCGCACGGTTTTTTGACTTTCTTTTATAATATATGGCTGTTTCCCGGCATGCGTTGCAATGCCAGATTCAAATAAATAAAATGTTACTCCTTGCATGTCCTTTCCCGTGCGTTCCCCTCCAGCGTTCCACTTCCACCTTCCCCGCCACCGCTCTCCCGCTCCCCCGTCCCGTCAACCCCCCTTGCACTTCACTTCTTGACTCCGCTCCCGCCCGGCCCGTAGCCGAAACTTTTTTCTAATACTAACATTTTTAATCTCGTGATATCTTTCTAATTAAATATCCGAATTGAAAAATTCAAAAGTTAAATAAAGGTATTGAAGCTGTCTTGAATATGAATTAATTTATTTTGATAAGGATTAAAACCAAGATACAAATAAAGAGCCTTTTCAAGCGGCGACATTTTAATTAAATTTTTAAAATATAAGAATACTTATTGTGGCATAACCATAATAGTTAGACATATGCTGTCGCGAACTTTTTTGTAAATAATGATGTGTTCTACAAAGTCGTAGTACATTATTTTATTCTATCATCAATAGTTTTCGCAGCACACGCGATGTAAAGAATATTTTAGGTAATTTTTTTTACACCTTGGGTTGCATTATTGAAGTTTTAGTAAGGATTCCTATTTTTTTTGAAAATATAATATAGCCTATGTTACCCAGGGATAGTGTAGCTTCCCAACAGCGAAAGAATTTTTCAAATCGGTTCAGTAGTTTCGGAGCCTATTCAATGCAAACAAACAAACAAATCTTACCTCTTTATATAGTGTAGTAGATACAGTGTAGTAGATATAAAACGGAAACGACGCTAGTTGCTATAATTTACATACTACAAAGGTAAGAACTAAATTTGCTCTTTCATTTGCTGAGAAATGTGTGCATTTCGAATTTTTTGAATATTTGAAATCTGACAGGTTTAAAATAAACGAACATGATTATAAAAAAGTCGTTCAGCGGACTCCATTAAGTGACCTGTAATTATATTATTTTGGATCTTCAAGTCAGTAAAACAAGGTTAGAATATAATACATACAATATGAAACGGTGTAAACAATGACAGAATATTTCTCCGAGATATAAAAAGCAATTGTAATTGGATTAGGGATGTAAGTTGAATCCTTGATAGATATTTCCCTTTATGTTTTAAAAGGTTTCGCACAAGTGAGGCTTGCTTTGGTAAGTGTTCCACAATATCCTCACTCCCTCCGAATAAAATGTTTCCAATTATATTTCATGGAGTTGCACCAACTGCCTTTATGAGGTGCAGTTTTCTGTCTGCATGTGCCTTTTGCGGCCCTCTCTAATGAATATATTCTCTGGAATATTCGAACTATTGGTGTAACAAGGTTGCGTTCCCCCGCTGTGTATTTGAGAACATTAAAAAATCTACATTGGTGTTGTTTTCCATGATAGGGGATCTGAAAACACAAAACATTTATTAACTTTGGTAAAGTGTGAAGAAGCCGCCGCATGCCACTACTAACTTTATGTTCAACCATTGTTATAGTAATAAACAAGTATAGAATAAATAAAATAACATAAGAAGAGCCTTGAAGGCGTGTTTGGTGATCCAAATATTTGCCTAATCGAGACTTAAATTTATACTACAAAAATGTCTTTACAGCAATGTTAATTGTAAACACTCAATCAAAATCCACATCAATGCAATCAAAATACCGCTGCCCCGGGAACCATTTATCGGATTATTAAAAACCCCGCCACAGGTCACCCCAAGTGATTCATTACGTTTTGTGGCCTAGCAGGGGTGTCCGAGTTGAAAAAAAAAAATTTTATGTAAAAAAGATTTTGTAAGTAAAAAAAACGCGGTCCATCCTCTCTGCTTACCCTTCTATAATAACGGTCGTCACCCTCACAGAAACAGAGAGTAACAAAGCGCGAAGGCGACCGAAACGCGGTAGTGTTTGGAAGGTGATTTATGCATTCCAATCATTTCAGTCGGTAGAGCGACTGAATCGCGTTAGGGATTGGGAATACGCGTCCAGGTTCATGGGGTCATGGGGTGAGGTTTGTTTAGTTCTTGGCGGTGAAGGCGTTTGCCCACCTGCTGCGTGGCTGGCCGGATCGGGAGACTGGTTGAGGGAGACCTAACCTAGACCTCTCCAGATGAACTCTCCACCCATCGCCTTGCACCGCGGTGGGAGGGATGGATTCATACGTTCGTCACTCTTAGACACATTGACCCCAGATTCCTACCCACCCCTCATATCTTTTTCCTTCCCAGAACATATTTTTCCTCAAAAGACCCTCACAGAGTATCCCCAAAGATGACGTAGGCCCTGTGTGGAGCTAATGTAAAAAAAGGTGCCCTGAGAAAAATAATTCCCCACGAGGGCCTTTGTAATCTTTAGAGATGCTGCATAGAGGTCTTTTTAGGAAAGGATGTTCTAGGAAGGAAATTTTAAATTAAACTCCTCCGCCGCGTCTGTCTGTCTGCGGTAGATATTTTCATGTATTTCACCTATAGATAGAGAAGACTTAGGTATATAATTTATCAAGGTTTTGTGTAAATTGGTTGAAATATATAATATATAAAGGAGAATGTTTGTATGTGGACGAGCGGGCTGGCAAGCGGGCGGTGTGGATTTGATTTGTATGCAAATTTACAGATGGCGATGTCAGTTAATTTATCTGCCGGGTAAGCTAGTATAGTATATTTGCGGCAAGTTCCATAGTGGATATATGGCTCAGTGTCCCCCTCATGTAAGATCATTATTCAGAATTGAAAAATTTAAATGGATTCAGCCGTGTTTGGTGAGCAGATCTGAATAGCCAGGCCTTGACCTCCTTCTTCTTCCTCAACTCCTTTCTCTCCCCACTGCCTCCAGCCTCGTAATGCCTGGCTCCGGACGGCAGCATTTGAAACTCTTGTAAGATAGTCATATTAAAAAAATAGCTGAAGTCACCGGCGTTGCCCGAGCTTTCAACAGAGTTTTTCGAAATCAGATGTAGACAATGACCTTTCTATTGTTTGGACACATCCGGTATCCGCCAAGCGGATGCCGGTCACGGACTGTCTTCTTTTTATTATTTAATTTATGTTTTGTTGCGTATTTCGCATTATATAATATCATTTACACAATTTTTAGAATTAATGATTATAAAACGCAAAATACATTAATTTTGCGAAAGATAGTTTCATGAATTTTCTCATTTTGCACGCGATATTCTGGTATTATAAGAAAATAGGTAGCTACGTTCTAAATAATTATTGTTGTGGTTTTGAGAATAAATGGATAATTCCGTTTCGTCGTACATCAGCAAAAAGCATATTATATTTAGTAGAATTGCTCGAGTTATTAAACCTTTTTCAAATAAGAAAGTCCTGATTTTATTATTTATTTATTTATTTAATACAAACAGCATAAGTATGCCATAAACACTAATTACATGTTACAAATGCATATGAAAAATATTTGTAATAATAAAAAGTGTATGTACATATAACAGTTAATTGTGGCGTTACATTAGTAAGTGACACATAGATACATTTACATGCAAAAATATATACGAGTACTACAAATAAAATTAATATTGATTAAATGTGATAGCATAGCCTTCTTGTACCTACCTTCCGTGCAGTTAAATAGATCTATCAAATCTGCATATCTATTAGTAACTTCATGCAACCTAGTTACAAGCGAGTGTTTCGTGTACTCAGTCTAATTATTGGTGCATTTAAAAAGGTTTTTAGAACGAGTGGTTCTCGTGGGAATATGAAATTCAATGAGCTTAGTTAAATCAGGACTGTCTATTCTATCATTTCAAATTTTGAACATAAATAAATATTAATAATTATTCGATCTGAGAGTCTGAATAAATTTAATTCTTTCATCAAGTCATTATAATTAATTTATGTTTTCAATGAGAATATTGAGTTTAAAATTAATGTGTCTTAGGAATTTGTGTTGAATTTTTTCGATTGAATCTGAATGTATTTTAAAATGGGGGGACCAGATCGAGGAGTTATATTCGACTTGACTACGTACTAAGGATGAGTACAAAAATTTTAAAGTTGAATTATTTCTGAAACCTCTGAAATTTCTAAGAATGAAGCCAAGCATTTTGATTCCTTTATTATGGATTGAGTTTATATAGGATATAAAGTTTAATTTAGAGTCGTTACTAACCACTCTGTTACACTTTTAATTTATTTTGAGCCTGGACAATCATACTTACAGAGCGCTTGGACAGCAGTGCAATGGATCAGGGAGGAAGGGAGAAGGAAATCGGGGAGGAAATATATACGGATATAGATATCGACCTCCCCGATATAAAGAAGGAATGCTTGCTGAGTTCGGAGACTGCTCTGGTAGCTGGTAAGTTGTAATACAGATTTAAATCAAATTGATAAAATATTTCTTATATTAATAAATGACCTTGGCTCGAAATTAAACTGTGATTATGCTTTGTCGCCGATGATCTTAAATTTTTTCGTAAAATTAAGTCTGTTTCATCATCATCAACTGTATGACCATCATCAACTGCTTCAAAACGTCCTCGACACTCTCAGTAACTGGTGTAGGTACTGTTAATGACAATGCACTTTAATGTTGAAAAATGTTACATTTTAAACTAAACTAGAAATAGAATTATAAAGGATTTTACTTATGCTATCAATAATATTATTTTCAAAAAAGTATCTTCAATAAGGGATCTAGGAATCACTCTCGATTCTAAATTCATATTTGATGTACATATTAACGACATTAAGAGGCCACTATCCGAATTTCTACCGATTTCTTGCAAACCTCCCTTAAACATTTGAAGTTTTTAACCTCTTATAAAAATATATGTTATTTTTGAAGATACTATCTATAGATTCCCCACGCCGAAACGCAAATTATATGAAATCCCCTCGATAGAAAAAAATCGCAAAGTATGCTCCAATTTTTTTATTTTCAAGTTCAAGAGATTTTTGCTCTATTTTAAACGAGACGTGTTTTATTAAAGATTTTAGCAATTTTTGCAACGGTTTTGGCGCTGTAAATGTTGACGATCTCCTCTAACATTCGTAATTTCGTATCTATCCATCTTCTTATTTTTGGGGCCGGTAACGGAGCTTTAAGTGCAAATCATTAAAAATGATAGGATTTATTCACAGAATACTGAATATGTAAACCTTTCAAAGACCCTCAATCAATTCTAACTCTTTACAATGCCTTAACTAGAAGTAAACTTGAACATTGTTTAAATAAAATTATTCACGGCCATCTTGATACTACATTATGTCTTAGCAGTATTGACATAAATGTCGCCAATTCAAATTGTTTACGACGCCATAACATTTTTCACATTTTTTTTTTTTTTACATGAATACCTCACAAGAGTCCCAACTGCTCCCGTCTGAAGCCAGTGAGACTATGGCATCCCCAATTGGGGTATGTTGTGAGGCTGAGGGTAGTGGGGAGGGGAAGGAGATAGGGAAGAGGAAGGTGGGGAAGTACCTGGCTATTCAGATCTGGTCACCAAACACGGCTAATGCCGTTTCAAGCAACATTTCAATCCTAAATGGTGGTCTTACACCAGGGCGATACATAGAATATCTTCCACTCTGGAACGTGCCGCAAATATACTATTTATTATTTTAAATGAATAAATTGTGAAATAACACAAATTAATCAAATAAAATTTATTTGCCACGCCGGGATTCGATCCCGGGACCTTCGTTGCGCGAGTCAAGCGTCTTACCGCTGCGCCACGCCGGCCGTCACATGAATACATTTAAAAAAAATATTGCCTACTTTAGCCCTCTGACCCAGATGTGTCGACTATATAACAAGATAGAGTGTGCTGAAGTAGATATTTTCGTCGATAATGTGTACCGATCCAAAAAAAAGTTCTGGCGCTGTTAAAAAATACTAACTAATTATATTGTGTCAATTGCCTCTCTATTCTCTATGCATGCCTCGCGTATTTCTTATGTCTGATACCACTCATTGTAATGTGTTACTTGAGTGAGCTTGTATATAATTCTGTATTTTTATTTGTGATGTTTTTGCTTTTCTGTTTATATGTTTCTGTATTTAATTGTAGATTTTTGTAATTGTGTAATAACTGAGTTTTATAACTGGATTATTCTCACTTAATTGCGAACATCTGTAAAACCCAGTATAAATAAATAAATGAAGATATTTTCTAGTTGCAGCAATGAATTAAGCTTACTTTCAGCATCCCACTTTATAGGTCATTACTGGGCTATTTTTTAGTTAATTTTAACAGAAAATATGGTATTTTCTTACAGAAAACTGTCAAATGGAACTTTTTTCATTTTTACCTGTCAGTGGCTGAGTCGGTATCGGGTCTGGATCCCATTCAGGCGTTATGAGTTCAGTTCGTTGATTGAAATGAGTTTTGTAAGTGAGCGCTCACGAAAAGCTTTCTACTGTGTGGGCGCCTAGCGCTCCATTGGTCAAAGCCTCTACAGACGACTGATTTTTGTAGTTTATCTATGTTTTTTAGGACAAGAGGTATTTTAGGTGTCGGAAAGTATCGAACAATAGGCTTGACAGGAAAAAATTGTGGGATGTCCGAACCTTTCGACGCTGTGGCTTCCGTTAGTACCTGGGGGTTAAGCATGGTGAAATAGATAACTTTACAAGATAGGTTCGATAGGCGTAATTTCCGATGTAGGCGTAATATCGATATAGTGAGCATGGTTTTACTGTTGACAGCGAACCGATTTTGACAGGGAATAAATAAGAATCGATGTAAGCTGGCAACTCTAGAGATTTTTTCAGAGAATTTACATTCCTAAACGATAAACGTCAAACAAATGGTAAAAATATTAATAAATTGACAATCTTAAATTCAAACACTTACCTAAATATAAATTTGCAATCAGCATTTACTTTGTGACACTAATGGCTTTTTTAGAGAAAGACAAACATTCCCGAGTTACGAATAACCCAATTGAAAATCTCCTACTACACCCACAGTAAGCCGAAAACGTTGCTTGTGTTGTGATTGAGGACTTAGCCAGACGAGGAATCAAATACGGGACGCCTGGGTGGGACCCAACTCAGCCACTGACCGGTCAATTAGATAATGAGGTCGTTAGGCATTTTTCAACCACTTTCGTTAGTTAAATAAATTGATATTGCTCAAATGGTGTTAAAAATGTTAATCAAATGAGCGATGGTTTTTCCCTTCATTGGTAAATATTGTGTTTTATCCGTGGTAACTGCTTTAGGAATAATATCATATTACGAGTATTTAAAAGTATAACATATGTGACCGTCGTTGATCCGCTAGTAGGCGGTGAGCTACCCCTGAATTTAGAAAGAAGAAAAATTTTAAAGTAGGATAAATAGAAAACAAGGAATATTTTTGGTTCGATTAATTCATAGAAAATCCGTAATAGTAGAAAAGGTTTTATTGTTAATGAAGTCCTAATCACAAGAGACCATATTTGTCCCAGCTAATAAAGATCTCATGTATATCGCTGTAACATATTAAAAAAGGAAAAATACACGCCTTTATAAAACCAAAGTTTTGAATCGCAATCTGAAAAAAAAATTAAAATTTTAATTAATTATTTTTATATGAAACGACAAAAACATGAGGTGACAATAACGTTTATAATTCATTTGTGTAATAAAATATGTATGTTTTTTTTTACTCAACAGTAATTTTAGTTAGAAAAAACGTAAGGTGAGCAATTTTTATAACTTTTTATGTTTGCATGCAAAAATTTTATATTTCAAAAATTGTGTGTTTATTTCAAATTATAAAATTTGATAATATATTTCACCATCTATTAAAAATAGTTGTTAGTTTTGGATATGTTAATAGAATATTCCATTTTTTTGAATTTTATTGTAAAGCGTAAATATTTTTTTTTTATTGGTGCCCTTTTTTAATCATTTAAAGTACGCTCTAGCGTGTTTAAATCGCACTTTATGGAACGCGCGTTTTTTAAAGTTACCATGGCAACATCAACAAATCAACAAAATGTGAAGTCTAAATGTCAACTTTTAACTATAAATCTGACAGGAATATTTTAAACGTCAAATAAAACATTACAAATGTTTCAAAAATTTTATTCAAAGTTTACATTCTTTTTTACATCGTTTACATTCTAATTATTAATATATAGTCGATGCTTTGTACTGTTCCGACATTTTCTGAAGGTAAGCAAGCACAACTCGTTCATCTCGTACGTTTTGCTCCTCCATCCATGTTATGAACCTTTCATATTCTTTTTTATAAACGTCTTTGGATTTTTCAGGTATTAACCGCGATTCTGCTTTGGTATTTAAATTATCAATGTTAGAACTCATTTTACAACACACAATAACTAGTAAAAATTGTGATGTCAACTATTAATCTTATGTGACAGATTGAAAATTAATGTTTGTGTTTTTCATTTCCATGACAACAAGATATTGTGATGTCACATCACGAATTCATTAATAGTTCTTATTTCCAAATTTTTAATAATAATATCAATATTTATGTTTTCAAAGTGTACCAATAAAAAAAAATAGCGTACAATATTCGTGGATAATTGGTCTTTAAAACACTTGCTTTATTTCGAGCACTCGGCTACGCCGTCGTGCTCGAAAAATCGCGCGTGTTTTAAAGACCTGTTTATCCACTTATATTTAATATACTATTAACAAACGGAAAAATACGCGATATTTCTGAAGAGTGAAAGTCTTTCACGACACAGTTCAATATTTGTGGTTTATCATCTAATCTCTTACGTTAATTAAATTAAAAATTAAAAAAAGTTTTGTTTTTCCAGTTAACGTTTCTGTAGAGGCTTTAACCATCAAGGCAGAACCAGAGCTCCAAGGAGAATATGGGATGGGAATTCCGCATACGGAAATTGACGTGGACCTCCTTGATGTTAAAAAGGAATGCTTAGATCGCTCTGAAAGTTTAACTCAGACAGCAGGTAAAACCTATTCTCGGTCTTTTGAATTCACCATTCGATCTCTCAATATTTGCGAATTTATGAATTGAGTGTATTTATACTAATTAAGTTTAAAACATAATCTATCTCTTCCAGCCTTACTGGCAGACCTGAAGACGCATTCTGGGAAAGAACAATTGTCTTGCTACCATTGTAAATATTACTGCTCTACTAAGTCAATATTTAAACGACACATGCGCACCCATACTGGAGAAGCACCTTTTTCGTGCTCCAAGTATGGCAATACATATTTTCTGACTCACAGTGGTGAAAAATCTTTTTCGTGTTCGGACTACAACTATTCATTTTCGCAAAAAGGTAATTTGAGGAATAACATGATGACTCACAGTGGGGTAAAACCCTTTTCGTGTTCCGTCTGCAACTACTCATGTTCTCTAAGGGGAAATTTTAAGATACACATGCTGAATCACAGTGGAGAAAAACCTTTTTTGTGTTCCGTCTGCAGCTACTCAAGTTCTCTAAGGGGAAATTTGAAGAGACACATGCTGACTCACAGTGGAGAAAAATCTTTTTCGTGTTCCGTCTGCAGTTACTCATGTTCCTTAAATAGTAATTTGAAGATACATTTGATGACTCACAGTGGAGAAAAACCCTTTTCGTGTTTTGTCTGTAGTTACTCAAGTTCTCTAAGGGGAAATTTGAAGAGACACATGCTGACCCACAGTGGAGAAAAACCTTTTTCGTGTTCCGTCTGCAGCTACTCAGGTTCTTCAAATAGTTATTTGAAGATGCATTTGCTGACTCACAGTGGAGAAAAACCTTTTTCTTGTTCCGTATGCAGCTATAAATTTTCTCGAAAGGGAAATTTAAAAAAACACACACGGACTCACAGTGGAGAAAAACCTTTTTCGTGTTCTGTCTGCAGCTACTCATGTTCTCTTAATTATACTTTGAAGGACCATATGCTGACTCACAGTGGAGAAAAACCTTTTTCTTGTTCTGTCTGCAGCTACTCATGTTCTCTAAGGGGAAGTTTAAAGAGACACATGCTGACTCATAGTGGAGAAAAACCTTTTTCGTGTTCCGTCTGCAGCTTCTCATGTTCTCTAAGGGGAAGTTTAAAGAGACACATGCTGACTCACGGTGGAGAAAAACCTTTTTCGTGTTCCGTCTGCAGCTACTCATGTTCTCTAAATTGTACTTTGAATTACCATATGCTAACTCACAGTAGAGAAAAACCTTTTTCGTGTTCTCTCTGCAGCTACACATGTTTTCGAAAGAGAAATTTAAAGAAACACATGCTGAATCATAGTGGAGAAAAACCTTTTCGTGTTCCGTCTGCAGTTAATCATGTTCTCTAAATGGTACCGTGAATGACCATATGCTGACACACAGTGGAGAAAAACCTTTTTTGTCTTCTGTCTGCAGCTACTCATGTTCTCGAAAGGAAAATTTGAAGAGTCACATGCTGACTCACAGTGGAGAAAAACTTTTTTCGCGTTCCGTATGCAGCAACTCATGTTTTCGAATGGGAAATTTAAAGAGACACATTGACTCACAGTGGAGAAAAATCTTTTTCGTGTTCCGTCTGCAGCTACCCATTATCTCAAAATGGTAATTTGAAGGAACATATGCTGACTCACAGCGAAGAATCATACTTTTCTAAAGTGATATTAATTTAAACAAAGCAGTATAACAAACGCTCTTAATTCTACACATGTAGAACTTTACTATTAACTTAAGTGTCGTTATTGCTCCAAAAAAATAAAAATATATTGTCACAAATATTAATTAGTGGCGTTGTAGCTCCAAGAGACTGCTACTCGTGCGGGGGGCCATTCGCAACTGACCAATCAAACGTTATTTCTCCCAGTGGCGACTAGATTCGCATCAAAACCATGACGACACGACTGCCCTCGCGGAAAGTATACGCACTACACAAGCGACAACGACGCACCAAATAAAGAGGTACATTAGTTATCTTTTCTCAGTGACGTTTTAGCAGCGTATGTACGCATGTACGGTGTGCTGACTCACAGTGGAGAAACACCTTTTTCGAGTTCCATCTGCAGCTACTCATGTTCTCTAAGGGGATATTCGACGAAAGACATGCTGAATCACAGTGAAGAAAAACCTTTTTCGTGCTTCGTCTGCAGCTACTCATGATTTCAAAAACGTAGTCTGAAAAAACAAATGTTGACTCACAGTGGAAAAAAACCATTTCATGTTCCGACTGCAGTTATTCAAAGTCGTGGAAAGAAAATTTAGAATTGACAAATGTTGACTTACTGTGGAGAAAAGCTAATCTCTTAAATCTTATTTGCATTTGATTTCTCACAATTGAGTAAAGTTAGATCCAGAATCATACACATACTGCGTTATTATGTGTCTGTGATACCACCATATTTTTTCAAACTGGGTAAAGCAGCTTATTAAGGGTGACAAGCTGTATTATTTATGTAATCGTTGATATGCGTCTAAGAGCGCGAATAAATGTAACGTTTTAAATAAGTTTTACTTGTATATATTATGGTTCCTAAAATCACATTACATTACAAAATATTTAAATATATAATTTTTACATTTAAACAAATCTTCAATGAAATATGAAACCTAAAATACATAAAATAAAAAAGGTTACGGTCGCAAATGGGAATTAAAACCAAGAACTCTATCTTCGATTTAATTACGGGACAATGCCCTGACTTCTGAGCTGTTAATTCTTGAATATTTTCGGTGAATATTCATTCTAGACTAATAGAAGAAGTCAAGAGTTATCCAATGTAATTAAAAATTGTATAGGTATATCCGCGAGATTACCCTGAATGCAAATAAATTTGGATGGAACTTTACAATCAAAACCAAAAAAGGTAAGAGGAAACAAATTTAGATCATTAAAGAGACGTACGAGATCGTTAAAAAATCTTAGTCAGTTTAAAAAAAATAGACATCTTGGGTTCGTTTCCCAGTTGCGAACATTAGCATTTTTTTGTTGGTTTCATATATCTTTAATCTTCAATTACTCATGTTACCTTTTTCCATAACTTTATGATAGGCAAAATAAAAAACACATTGATATTAATATCACCACCAATCGAGACCAAACTTTTTTCGTAGTCAGAGCAGTTCCTTTGGTCAGCAACGCAATAATAGAAGGACTGGAAGAATATAATATGTTAGTACAAGTTACACAGATAACCTTACAGTTTTCCAAATAAGAGTCTAACCAACCACTCCAAATAATGTCTAAAACAAATAATTCTTGGTCTAATAAAGTTATTAAAAAGACACACCTTACTCTTTTTTATTAAGTATGTCTTTTTGTAAATGAGGTTCTTTGACTTAAGAGGCCGCTATTCGAATTTCTACCGATTTCTGGCAAACCTCCCTTAAACATTTGAAGTTTTTAAGCTCTTCGAAACGCAAATTATATGAAATTCCCTCGATAGAAAAAAATCGCAAAGTATGCTCGAAATTTTTTTATTCTCAAGTCTGTTTCCGTTATTTTACAAGTTATATGAATGAAAAAATTTACAGCGTTTCATTAAATAATGTTTTAGACAGCCCCCCAAGAGATTTTTGCTCTATTTTAAACGAGTCGTGTTTTATTAAGAGCGTATAACCAGAGAACACCAGAGATATGTCATTTTTAAATCAGTGTTGAGACATATTGACTCTTTTCCACAAAAAAAATTATAAATTGATTTCGAAAGATTGTTCTTTTATCTAGTAAACGTATGTTTAAAATTTTCAGAAAAAATGATAATCTTTAGTATAATAAAGCTATACCATAGGTTGTTAAATTTTCAAAAAAGTACACCCATTTCAAATCATATAATCATCCAGTTAAATAAATCAATGCATTATAACGTATGTAGCAGAATTTTAATTTTATTTTAAATAAAATCATAAAGTAAAATATATAATTACATGTGTTTCTTGACGAAAATTCGTCCGCCGCTGGCTGGTTATACGCTCTTAAAGATTTTCGCAATTTTTGCATTGGTGCTGTAAATGTTAGCGCTCTCTTCTAACATTCGTTATTTCGTATCTCTCCATCTTCTTCTTTTTGGGACCGGTAACAGAGCCTTAAGCCCTCGAGGTAAGTACGAGTACAGTGATACCTTGAGATACGAGTGTAAATCGTTCCGTAACCTTACTCGTATATCAATTTGCTCGTATCTCAAAGCAATTTTCCCCATTAATAATAATAATAAAGAAAGATTCAACCCGGACATAAAATCTGGAGCACCGTAAAAATAATAATAAAAGTTTATTCCAGAATGTATGCAGGGGTAGTGCAATGCAATACATTCCATATTTTGAAACAAAAAATGGGTTAATGTTAAAAATAAAGTAAATAACAACATATAAATAAATTTAAAAAAAAAAAAAAAAAAACGAATAAGCATGAACAACATGAGAAAAATAATAATAAACAGTAAAATTAATTCATGCAGCTGTTTACGGAGGGTATTTTATCGTCTCCCGTCTCCAGAGGGCCATCAGGGGGGACTCCAACCAGGTAGTCATGGCGGTGATGATTGCATTCTTCGATTGGCGTAGTCTGCGCCATAAACTTCCCATGCGGTGGCGGAGAAGTGCTCGGAAAGTGTGCACTCGTCCCTCCAGGAACATTTCCGTAGCACTGCAGTATCTCGGTAGGCGGAAAAGTTGACGGTATGCGTTGTTGTAAGCAACCTTTAACTTGTTCCATTGGGATGCAGTGTAGTCAACCCACAGTTCTGATGTATACAGCGAGGTACAGAAAGCGTTGAACAATATTCTTTTTACTTTTGGGCTGCATAGGTAAAAACGTCTTGACAGCATACCCGCTCTAACAGATATCGCTCTTCTCTGCCTTTCCATATCCTCGATATCCTTAAGGTCGTCTGTGATGATGTGTCCCAGGTACTTAACGCTGTGATAAACATTCATTTTCCTGTCATCTAACCATACTGAGGGTGTTTGAATGGTTTCGTTTTTGTTTTTAAAAACCATAACTACTGACTTGGTAGTATTATATAACAGGTTATGGTTTTTTGCAAAGTTTTCACAAATTCTTAGTAACTTCTGTAATGCGCTTAGTGACGGTGCAAGAAGAACCATGTCATCTGCGTAATTAATGTTGTTCACACATACTCCATGTATATGGCATCCTATTTTCGTGGCATTAAGTTTTTTAATAAGATCATCGGTATACAGATTGAACAGAACCGGAGACATGAATGAAATTGAAATGCCATTAATCCGTTTTTGAATATATGACAAATTAATAAATTAATCAATGTCACGAATCAATGTCGGAGTCACGTTCCAGAGTGGAAGATACTCTCAGTATCGCCCTGGTGTAAAACCACCATTCAGAATTGAAACGTTGCTTGAAATGGCTTTAGCCGTGTTTGGTGACCAGATCTGAATAGCCAGGTACTTCCTTACCTTCCTCTCCCCTATCTTCTACCCCTCCCCACTACCTCCAGCCTCTCAACATACCCCAATTGGGGATGCCATAGTTCCACTGGCTCCAGACGGGAGCAGTTGGTACTCTTATGCGGTATTCATGTAAAAAAAATCAAGCCACCAAGGTTTCTTATGCTAAAGTACGTTGGATACTTCGTTTGCCAAGCGATTTGTGCGTATTATCTGTATTCATGACGATATGAGGCAAATATTTTATGTTAATTTTCACATTCTGTGTAAGTTCTGTTCGATTTCTTTTATTATATCATTAAATGCCAGTAGCTTCATAAAACTGAAATAATCACAGAACTTGAAAAGAACTTTCACGGAACGTGAAAATTAACTTAAAATATTTGTTGAATCGTTAAAAATTTTTAAACATCCCATCCAAAGAATGCATACATTTTTGGCTTGTAGCCTCCTCTTAATTTATTTCACGGTTGCCAAGCAACACTTTAGTAGGTGAGTTGTAAGAGCCGTAAACAAAATTAAAATAACAAACTATTGAAATGTCACTTTGGTGACGAAAATAATGATGAAATATATAATATAAATTCGCGGAAAAAGTGGAAAGCGTGAAAAAATTACGGTTTTAACAGGGTGGGACTAGTAATACTAGGTAGGCATATTGTGCTAATTATAGTATCTTGGCAATTATTTCTCTACCCAATTTCATAGTTTAATTATTAGTGTTAAACAGTACGTTAAGGGACGTACTTGATTTACTTTACCAGTGATTCCTGACATTATTTGGAGTACAAAATGTAAATCATATTTTGGTCTCCGGTGACTTTTTTTTCAAATAAAAGCATAAAAAATCAGATTATTTTAGAATTGAACCGCTTACTCGTTAATACGGAATATTTTCTGTTCGAACAGTTAGATTTAGTTTTATTATCATGAAAAGTGGGTATTTATGTCGGGGGAGACAAAAAACATGCAAAAATATGCATTTAACATTTTAATTTTCTTAAAATTAATTCACTTACGCGGCAACGCCATTTTTATACTTATCGTTTTTATTTAAAATTAAATAGAATATTATTGCCATGTAAAACAATAATTTATTCATGTTATTAAGTAAATGCTTTATTGACAAGTTTGTACCTGTATTTAACAACAGAACATAGAAAGAAATGTATTAGAATAATTACACTTACCCGCTAGACAAACCCTGCTTTGCCAAAAAGTCATTCAAAACCTGGGATGTTTTTTTAAATTATGATGACATGCAGCTTTCGTAGTTTAAACCTCAATCCAATAATTCGAAGAAGGTACATTTTTTGTTTTTATTTGACGAAAATTTATTTTATAAGATTGGTACTTCCGACAAACGTCACGTTTGATTGTCTATTAGTTAAATAAACAAAAATTTTAACAAAACTAAAAACGACTTTACATACATACAAATGTAGTTATAGGTGAGATGTGGAGATTTTGGCTGACACCGACTCCAAAAATAACAATCGTACGAAATTATTTTTTTTCTTTTTAGTGCATTTTTTTAAGTGGTTTTTGGTTTTGTTAAAATTTTTGTTTATTTTTTGATTTTTAGTGACGAGCGTGCGTAAAGAAGTTTTACTTCAAAAAAAGAATCATCGAAATCTGTTGGCGTAATATTGAGTTATTCGTCCATTTGTCGCGCACATACTTATTGCAAATTTAAGACATATATGGTTTTCTCATGGATCCCAGTGTCAGAACTGGATCATATAAAAAGGGGACCACAGAGGAAGCACCAGCTTTCTAATAAAAAAGAATCATCAATATCGGTTCACCCAATCGAAAGTTCTGAGGCAACAAACATAAAATATTAAATAAAATACCGTCGAATTGATAACCTCCTCCTTTTCGAAGTCGTTTAAACAGGAATATTTAGTATTATCCGTGCATCAAACTTCGACAACGCGAACGTTTCGTATTATCCGTGAGGTGGACTCAATGCATATTTACCAAAATTCTAAATTGATTTCGAAAGACTGATCTTTTATCTAGTAAAGCTATGTTTTAAATTTTGAGAAAATATATGTTCATTTTTAGTACAATATGGTTTTATCGTAAGTCGTTGGTAGATTTGTTAAATTTTCAAAAAAAAATTTGTGTTACACAACACACAATTTAAATCATATAATCATGCAGTAAAATAAATCAATAAATTATCTGGGAAAGCTATTTTTCAGAATTTTAATTTTAGTTTAAATAAAATCATTTAAAAATAGACCCGCACACGTGTTTTGTGACGAAAATACTCGAGTTTGTCTATTTATTTACGATCTTACAAACTAATATATGTAATTTTTTTTTTACATTCTCATTTTGCTTAGATATTATTGAAAAATTATAAACACTTATGATTGAAAAATAATTACAAAAAGCATATAATTTTAATAGTTTTATCATCACGCCTTTCAGCATTTTTGAATGTAGCTATAAATTAAAGTTAATTTTGAATGAAATAAAATCGATATTGAGTTATTATTTTTAAAAAGCTGGAACGGAGAATAATTAATCTTTCTCATTGGAACTGCCCTGTACGATCGTAAGAACATCTTTCGACGAAATATAAATTCTCGGCCGCTGGCTGGTTAATGACCCTTAACCATGGATTCTTTACATTATTTGGAGTAATAAATGTAAATCATTCTTTGGTCTCCGGTGACTTTTTTTCAAATAGTCATTAAAAATCAGAAGGTATTGGACAGTTGGGGGCGGGGTAAAAGGTTGGTTGGTTAGTCGGCTGAGTGAAAAGTGACGATAAAAAATATGAAGAAAAAAATTGCTTGATTTTGAAGAGTTTTTTAAAAAAAAGAACCTAAAAAGTCAAGGGGACCAAAATTTCATTTTCATTTTTCACTCCAAATTATGTCACGAATCGCTGGTTAAAGTAATTCAAGTTCTTCCTTTAACTCCTTGTACATATTTTTTATTGCCCGTGTAATACCTATACAGGGTGTTAACGGTTAGAATTTCGAAAAAAAATATTTATTGAAATAAAAGAATCACTTTGTTTGTAACCACGATTTTAATAATTTATTTTTTTCAATACCGACCGGTTTCGCTTAACACAAGCATCTTCAGGGTATAAAACAAATCAATAATATAATTGTACCCAATCAGCATGGCTTTATCACAGGTAGAAATACTTTAAGTAACTTACTCATTTATGAAAATTATATAACTGATTCCTTTGTCCTTAAGCATCAAGTAGATGCGATATACACAGATTTTTCCAAAGCTTTTGATAAAGTTAGACGACATATTCTAATACATAAATTAAGTATGTTGGGCTTTAAAGGAACCCTTTTGATCTGGATTAACAGTTATCTTAGTAAAAGAAAGCTCTGTGTTAAAATAAATTCTGTAGAATCTTACATCTTCGAAGCCACAAGTGGGGTTCCCCAAGGATCTCACCAAGGACCAATTCTTTTTTTATTATTTATAAATGACATTGTTAGTGTATTTAAAGACGTACAAGTCCTTCTCTTCGCTGATGATTTGAAATTGTATAAAATGATACGTAGTATAGAGGATTGTCATATTCTACAATCAAATTTAGATAAATTGTATCATTGGTGTGTGATCAACTCGTTATTTCTTAATATTCAAAAATGCCAAGTTATTCGTTTTCGTAAAATCCAAAGTCATGTTACCTATGAATACTCTTTAAATAATGTAAAATTGACACCAGTCGCTCAGATAAGGGACTTAGGTGTTATATTTGATGAAAAGTTAACATTTACTCTGCCCGTAAATGAAATAACAAATAGAGCTTTAAAAATGCTAGGGTTCATATGCAGAACAGCAAGTGGTTTCAAGTCACTAGAATGTTTGAAAACATTGTACACTTCTTTAGTAAGAAGTCAGGTAGAGTACAATTCGCCAATTTGGTCCCCAATGTATAAAATCCATTCCAACAATATAGAAAGGGTACAGCACAAATTTCTAAGATTTATTAACTTTAAGCTAAATATTCCAATTCAAAATATTAACTATGTCCTTTTGATGAAACAACTCAACATAATTACGCTGTCAGATAGGCGGATCATCTTTGACCTTGTACTATTATATAAAATTATTAATAATTGCATTAACAACCCTGAAATTCTCTCCAAAATAAAATTTTACATACCGACCAGAAATACGAGACAAAGTGCTACCTTTTTCTGTGATAATTTCAAAACGAATTATGAGGCTCATACACCTATTAATAGAATGCATCATCTGGGCAATAAATTTGGGAATACTGTAGACATATTTAAAGATTCCGTATTAGTCACAAAACGAAATCTTTATAATCATTTTAGTAAAATGTATGATTTCACAACTCCGTAGTGAATACACTCTATATTTCTATTTTTTTTTTTTTAGTTTTTATATGTCTTTTTACAAATTTCGCTTTCCATACCTATACATTTAATTTGTCTTAAATGTATCATAAATCAATATATATTGAATACTATGTATTTGCTAACACAACTGTATTACTTATGTATATATCTTGTAAAAGCCCAGAAGGGCGTAAATAAAGAAATATATAAATAAATAAAATTAAACTGATCAAAAACATACAATGTGTGAGCTTATATAGGTCTAGATGTAGAAAGGGACACAACATAATATACAGGAACATTGAGAGGGTTAATTAACATCTTACATAGTGATAGAGCTAAATAAAATAAAAAAAAATGAATTGCAGAAATGTATGTACGCGCATAACTTCCGAACGATTGCACCAAATTGGATTATTCTTTTTTTGTGTTCGATATTGTCAGGACAAGGTTTGTATAAAACTACTTGTGAGCTCTGGCATTATGAAATTTGCAATAGGTGGCACGCGAGTTGTTTGAAAACTGAATGTACTGGGACTGAATGTATGTAATGCGGGTAGGGGAAGGGGGAGGGGGGTACTAGGGAGGGGGAGGGGAACCTGAGAGGGGGGTGAGGAATTTGGGATGGGGAAAGGGGGGAGTGGAGTAGGGAGAGGGAAGGTGGAGGAGGTGGAGTTGGAATGCAAGAGGGGAAGGGGAGGCGAAAGGGGAATGGGACGAATGCGAAAAGACACGCAGGGAGAAGCAATAAATGGCATAGCAACGCATGCCGGGTATCAGCTAGTATTTATATATATAAATGAGATGAATTGCCCAATTCCAAATTCCAGTCCAGCCCTGGAGTTCGGTCGCCTCGTGACTTGCCGTTTAGTAATACGCATTGAACTGAATATTGTAACTATGACTAACTAAACTAACGACTAACGGATTACAGAATCACGTTTTTATAATGGGATTACTTGGTATCTTAATGTCTAATTTTATTTTATTTTATTTGATTTTTATTTAATTTAATTTAATTTTATTTATAAACAGAAATAAACAGTACATTAGATATATTGGTGAAAAGAATAAAAAAATAGTAAAAATATTTAAGGTGGGTTCCTATTATGTGTTTTATTGTAGTGTCTATGGTATGCATATTAAGTAATTACCGTGTGATGTATGTAGTGCGTAAGGTGTGTACGTGTGTGTGAGTGTGTGTGAATATGTGTATGTATGTATGCCCATTGAATAATTTATATTATTGACATGATTCTCTTTTTAAATTTGGGCAGTGAATCGAAGAAGATGTCGATGTTAGAATTTAGACCAATATTATTAAACACTAGCTTTGGCTTAGGTCAAAATGTAGATTAATACCTATTTTATATTTGTATCTTCACTAAATATTCATATTAGAATACTCGTATTTGAATTTTCGCTATCAAAGAAATCTCCACAGTTACCTAAACAAAATACAAAATGACAGCCCACGTCCAACATTTACTGCCAATAAACGTATAATAAATAATTTCATAACGCCACAGCTTATTCATAACGCCAGAGCTTACCAATATATATGGCCTATATCCTCTATTACTCGCTAATAATGTAGCTTTCGATTAGTGAAAGAATTTTTATATTCTATTCGGTATTTATTGCGTGAAAGAGTAAGACACATCCATCAATACAAACATTCGCATTATAATATTATAATATAATATAGTAAGATAATATGAAAAATAGCAGTTTAATAATAATTTATTTTCAATTCTAATAAAAAAAATATTACATTAACTCCACGCAGGAGGCCCTGAAACTATTTCCGGCGGGGACCACGTCAGCTTTAAGGATGCTGTGGTGAAGGGTCTCTTAAGGAAAAGGAAGAAGAGAAAGTTCTGGGAAGGAAAAGGGTATTAGGGGTGGGTAGCAATCTGGGGTCTGCGTGTCCAGGAGTGAAGGACGTATGAACCCATTGTTCCCACTGCGGTGCAAGGCAATGTTCCGAGAGAGTTCTGCTGGAGAGGTCAAAAGGTCTCCCTCAAACAGTCTCTCCCGATCTGGCCCGCCACTCAGTAGGTGGGCAAATGCATCCGTCGCTAAGACCTAGATAAACCTCACCCCCATGAACCCGGGTACCCCTGCTAAGTCACCAAATAGCGAACCACTTGGGTTGGCCTATGGCAGAGGTGCTGGTTATCCAATAAATGGTTCCCGGGCGGCGGTACCGCACCCGCCTCCCAAACTGACAAAATATAGTAGTCATTTTTTTACATTAGCTCTATACTACACAGGAGGCCCCGAGAAAAACAATTCCCCTCGGAGCCAAAGCCATCTGTGTAGAATGTAATTTAAGGAAAAGGAAGGAGAGGAAGTTCTGGGATGGAAAAAGGTAAGAGGACTGGATAGGAATCTGGGTGTCGGTGTGCTACATTCCTTCCACTACGGTGCAAGGCGGATGTTCTGAGAAAGTTCTGCTGGGGAGGTCGAAAGATCTCCCTCAACCAGTAGATATTAAAAACGAGATGCCATTGTCCAACTGGCTCCAGACAGTTGGGATTCTCGTGTAATACATACTCAGGTAAAAAAAATATAGGCACAACTCAGAATAAACAACTCAACACTTCCTTTGAAAAGTCATTAAAAGTGATGAAGAAAATATATAAAATATTTGTTAAATAGGTTACTTTAGGTTAGGTTATGGGCTATTTTTTAATTTTCTGACGCTATGTGAAAGTGAGTTCTGAGAAGTGAAAAATTCTTTCGCTTGCAAAAATTGCATCGTTGTGATTTGAAAGTCAATGAAACAAAAAATAGCGACAAACTAAAAAGAGACACACTCATACATCTATAATATATAGGTAGTATCTTCCCTGTGAGAAAATGAGATAGTTTAATCGGCCTCCTCTTTGGGAGGTGCTTCTTGGTCTATCGGTCTCCTCTTTGTGCTGTGCTTCGTAGTCTTCCCACTCTTGTCTACTTTATTTTTCTGAAGGTTTCACTTGTACCGCGCGTGAATTGCACATTCTAATTTTTGAAGTAAAACTTCTTTATGCATGCTTGACTTGGGGAGTAAGCTGGTGAATGCGTGACGAGAGCGTCACGAGAAGTATGGCGAAGCAAACTGAAGTTGAGAGGGAGATATAAGTTTGTGAAGATAGAAAGAGAGTTACGTTTCGTATATTACTGTAGAGTGTAGGGGCAAGGGAGGTGCGAGCACACATTTTCTTTCTCTCTTTCTCTCATAGCCAGTTACGTTCGTATATCTAAGACACAGTGCAGGCCGAATGTCTATATCACACTGTAGGAGCAAGAGAAAGCAGTGCGTGCGCACATTTTCTTTCTCTCTTCTTTAATAAGTCAGTGAAGTTTTACTTCAGTCGTGTGGTCTAAAGTCTAAAGCACACTCGTTTTTTTCATAGCTTTCAATGACTTTTCAAAGAGGTGTTGAGTTGAGTTGATTCTTAGTTATCATGGAACCCTATTTTGTTTGAAAATTTCTTGTTATTCTCACTGAGAACATTGATTATATTGGCACGAGCGACAAACGAGCGACAGACAGCAGATAATTGGCAAAGCAAACAAACGCGCTAACACTACCTAAACAAACTTTCTGTTTGCAATATTATGCTAACCGTTATAGTAGAATTAAGAAGACATGATTTCTTGACATTAAAAAAATCTGGCTTTGAAACATAACTCTAAAGCGGTAATAACTACAAAAATAATAATGATTATACGACGAGAATGCCAGCATTCTTATAAATATTTCAACCAGAAATTATTAGAATCCTGGTCAAATAAAATTTTTCACGCAATACACTTCAATTCAACATGTCAAACAAATGGCTGAGTATTGGAGAGTAGAGCGCAGAAATAGAAGGTTTTATGCTTGCCATTCAATATAGAGTCATTAATACTAATATAGGAAGCATATAATCAAAGATACAAATCAAGTTGATGATTTATGTAGAAAATGTTTGGCTTTTCCGGAAACTATAGGACATATTATATCGGGTTGTTTTATATTAACGCCGTCCGAGTATACATTTAGGCACAATCAAGTTTTAAAAATAATTCACCAAAGTTTGGTAATTAAACATAACTTGAATGAATGCCGTAATATAGTACTATATTATGAATATGAACCAATTTCATTTTTGGAAAATTAAGTTCATAAAATTTATTATGATAAAACAATACTAACAGACATAACAATTAGTCATAATAGACCCGATATAGTTTTACATGACAAAATTTAAAAAAATAACTTATATCATTGATATCGCTATTCCAAATTCCTGTAATATTGAGAAAACTGTTTCTGAAAAAATAAGAAAATATAAAGATTTAGGAAATGAGATTAAGCATTTGGCATTCTCAGAATGGAAATATATTACCATTTGTTATTTCGGCTACTGGCATTATACCTAGCTCTCTCATTCAAAATTTAGGCTTATTAGATTTGTAAAAGAATTTGTATATAAAAATGCAAAATTCAGTAATTTAAAATACATGTAGGATTACGAAAGATTTTTCGAATATTTATTTTCATGGATCAGTAGGATTTATCGGTCCAGTTAGGAGTTCCATCGAGCCGAACCCTCTGACATGAAAATATCAGAAGTCGGTGAATATTTTTTCCCATTTGGTCTCTGGTAGATTGACGCGTTGTTCTTGTATTGTTTTGTATTCATTATACTTATATAGTGCACTTACATAGCGTGGATTGACGAGATAAACATGTGTGGAAAAGTGTGTGAAAGGGTTTAGTTTTTCCTGTAGGGAAGATTTAACCCGGACATAAAATCTGGAGCACCAATAATAAAAAAAATGATAAATTTTAGGACATTAAATTTTTATAAATTTTTAATTTATAGGTGCTCCAAATCTGGAGCACCTATAAATTAAAAATTTATTTATTTTATCCAAAAAATATATGAATACATAATATAATATCATATTACAGTCGGTATTGGTTTCATTTTAAGTACATTTTCCCTTTTTATTTTCTTCCTTTTCTTTTACACGGTAGTAATAATAACATAATTTTAATGACAACAACATGTTACTTACAAAGTTAAAAACATAAGGTAATAAATGATGCATTAGTAAGTTAATATCTATAAGTTAATAACATTGTTATAAGAATAATGTTATAATTATAATTGATGCCAATAAAGCAGTATCAAAATAGGAAAAAGATATGGAGGTAAGAACTGTTTTATAGAAGTACCATAATATATATTTTATAGTCTGCCTCACTGGGCGAATTGAGGCAGAATTTTTAGCAAAATTGTTTCTCGTAATTTTGTCTATGGTTTACTTATGAATGTATAATATATGTTCTTATACAGCAATACTTTGTTTCTGTTTACATTATTGCTTGCTGATATACAATACAAAAACAGCAATTTTATTACTACAATAACCGTCAATGACAAGGCGTTTGGGTGAGGCCACCAGTAAAGGATCGATCATTAGAACATATCCAAATTTAAACATTTTTTTTAATTCTTTCTGTTTTTGACTCAGTTTGATATTATCAGGAAGCATGTTGAATATTTTGTGGCAAAGTATCTAAAACTACGGTGTCCAAAGATAGAGAGTGCTGAAACTTGCAATGTGTCTTTGTTAGAATTACATGTAAATCTTAAGTATATATTTTTTTCATAAAGTACGTGTTTGTTTTTAAAGAGATGCATGAGGATAGTTTTTACATATATCTGTCGAACATCAAATACTCTCATTATATTAAATATTAAGTCACTGTTTGCAGTTAGAGGAAGTTTGAGAATAATTTTCATAATTGTTTTCTGCGCCTTTTCAACAGGATCTAGAGCTGATGAAGTACCCCCTCCCCATGCAATGATACCATACTCAAGGATAGATCGGGTGATTGCAAAATAGATCGTTTTTAGAAGTTGTAAGTTAAGAAAGTTCCTAATGGATCTGAAGAAGTGTATTGTTTTTCTAATTTTATTTTCAATATTCTGTGTGTGTAGATTCCATTTGAGGTATGGGTCATTGGTGAGCCCTAGGTACTTCATCTGTGATGTGCGCTCTATAATGGGGCACTCACTGCATTAATTGGAATTCGTACAACTATGTATTTTAATGGAATAATCATCATTAGGTTGGCCTGTAGTATTGATGCCTGAAGTGACATATTTGGTTTTCTTCGTGTTAAGGGTAAGCGTGTTGATATGTAACCATTTTTTAACGAAGTTAATATTTCTTTCAGTTTTTTTTAAATACCGCTGGCCAATTATTGTCTTCGAACGATAGGACCGTATCGTCGGCAAAGCTAACAATTTTTCCTTGAATTTTTAAGGTTGCAAAAATTGTTAATATACAGTAAGAACAGAGTCGGTCCCAAAACGCTTCCTTGTAGAATTCCATAGTCAGTTGAGCGCTGATCACTAAGGGTATTCTGTATTTTAACTGCTGTTTGCATCCATTTAAATAGCTTTTAAAGAAGTTTAGCTCTTTGTCCGTAATGCCGATTTTTTCTAGTTTTTGAATTAGTTTAACACGTGAAATTGTATCAAAAGCCTTAAAAAGGTCTAAAAATATTGAGATACATTTGTTTCCTTTATCAAGGCTTTTTACAGTGAAGTCTGTCACACTAGCAATGGCATCTGAGGTACTTTTATTTTTTTGAAATCCATATTGGTTTTCTGAAAGTATTTTATGGCTCTCGACGAATTTTAAAAGTTGTGCATTAATGAGGTTTTCAAAAACTTTAGACAAGTTATTTAGTAAAGTAATTGGTCTATAGTTATTGATATCTGACTTGTTAAGATTTGTAGATGGGAATTACGATACTTTGTTTTAAGTTAGAGGGGAAGTAGCCCTGTGTAATGCTTAAGTTTATAAGATATTCCAGAGGCAATGTGATATCCGAAGACAGCATTTTAAGGATTTTGGTTGTAATTTCATCTGGTCCAGCAGAGGAAGTGTTTTTTAGAGATTTAATTGTCCTGAGAATGTCTTCCTTTGATACAGTTTGATAGAGAAATTTTATATTTTTGTTATTTGCTTGATCCTCTGTATCGGTAGATCGGGTGATTTCACTCTGGTATAGCGTCTTTTTGTGAAAAATCACCCCAAAAGCATAAATATATTGACTTACTATGAAACAGATATATAAAATATAATTGGCAGAAGGTCACGGATGATCGAAAAAATCCCATATCAATGCGATATTGACTAAACATGCCATCTGTGGTCACTTAACAATATTTGCGGGCACGATAAACAATTGATAAGAGACATTTCGACCGACGGTTGACAAATTTTAGCGCGGCCTTCTGAGTGTCAGATAAACTGTCAATATAGAAAACATTCTGATTAATGCAAAATAACTGGCTTATTAATTATTGGAGGTGAACTAACGAGGCTCCTAGAATCGAAAGAAATCGTATACACAATCCATATCTAAATAATTCATCTAAGACGCAATCAATTTATTCCGTTCGATCTTGGAGAAATGAAGGTGGTAGAAATAAGACTAAAGATCTCATTAATTAATTTAATCCTGTTTGGTACAAAAAAGTACATGCGAGATGAGAAATTGTCAATTTGTTATATTTTTAATTTTTCGTAGCACTTTTAGGTGGAATGTAAATCCATAGACTGTCCGCTTATGTTGCTAGCGTATATCGATTTGTATATATTACCTGTCAATATCGATTCGGCTGTCAACAGCGCAACCGTGCTCGAAATATTGATACAAAATCGTCGGAAGTTACGCCCATCGATCCAACAATGTAAAGTTATCGATTTCACTGAGCCAGATCCCCAAGCATTTGAGAAGGGTTGGATTCTTGGCCTTGCGAATTTGTTTAATTTTATTCTTATATTTTTATACACATTTTTTACTCTCAACAGGCCAAGATGCCAAATATAACGTCCGTTAACATGTGGGTCGGCCGATGACCCCATGAATTTTTCTGTCTTAAGGGCATTTAAACCATAGAAATCCATTTTTCTTTTTTTGTTTGTTATTTGTCCATTTATTTGGGCAGGGAATATTATTTATATTTGACAAAATATATTTCCCTGTGATCAACGATTTTTTCACATATTTGAAGTAAAACTTCTTTACGCACGCTCGACACTTGGGGGTTAACTGGTGAATGCGTTACGAAAAGTGGTGAACGAAAAATGACATGCGAACGGTAATCGATTCGAACGGTGATCAATGTCATTAAAAAAAAATAAACGGAGCACGTGCAACTTTTGCCCAGCGAAAAAAAGATGCGAAATGCAACAAACCATATTGTCTGAAATGTCAATGTCAATATCAATATCACCCCAATGTCATGTGTTCTTTTATAAGTTAGTGAAGTTTTTCTTCAGTCGTGTGGTCTAAAGTCTAAGGAACACTCGTTTTTTTTTTAAACGGCTCATTATCATTATGTATTAATCTTTTGCGCTGGAATACCTAAAATACTAAATATATATAGTAATTTTGGGGTCTACCTTGGGCCCCAGTTGGCTGCGGGAGAGTTAAATTTCAATACATAAAAAAAATCAATTAAAAATAGTTCGGTAGGGAAAGGGTTGACATCCAGTTAAAATAAAAAAAAATTACCATATACCTAATTACATTATACGCGTGCTGTTACGTTGGCAAAAACAGATTACTTTGTTCATTAGTTGAATGTTGAATAATTAATTTCTCCAGCGAGCGGAACTATCAGTTTGCACAATCTGTCCACAGTCAGCAGCGGTGCTGATAGTTCTGAGAAGTCGTACGATGACGATATTGCTGATGATGATTATGATGATTCACCGCCAACACACAATCTTTTCCATAATACGTTTTTTATGGCCAGCAATTCGCCTTGCAAATCACAATCAAAGAACATAAAAATGCAAATTATTTTGACTGGAAGTGATTTTTTTTAATGCATAAGCGTGCGGAGTACCTAAGTACCAAGTCTATTAGACCAAAACCACCTCAATCCGGGTAGCGTATTTACAAAACCTATATTGTTTCAGTCGCGGCGGCAAATGAAATGGGATAGATTTTGTTGTGCAAAATCGTAAACATAGACAAAAAGACAGAATCCGTCGGAAATCGGAAGGCACCCGTCGGCGTCGTGCGCATCGACTGTAAATTACTAAATTATTTTGTTGTGTAATATAACATGGTTTCAACATAGTTACTACAATAAACGATATTTATGTCGGGGGAGATGGTAAAAGATGCATTAAACTTTCATTTTTGAAGTAAACTTCTTTAGCACCGTTGTGATTTCAATCTCGATGAAACGAAAAATAGCGACACTAAAAAGAGACAAACACTTACATCTATCGGATTTAGCCTGCGAGAGAATGAGATAGCATAATCGGTCTTCTTTTTGTGTGGTGCTTCGTAGCCTCCCCTCTCTTGTCCCTTTAATTTTTTGCACACTCTGTTTTTTCTGAATCAAATTTAAGTTTGAAGGTTAGGAAATACGCATAATTGGAATTCGGCAACTAACAATAACTTATCAGCCAAAATCCATTGGATCCCATGCAAAAGTATTGCCGTATTTTTATTTTATTTATTTAAAATAACGGTACAAAAATGACATGTTTTTATAAATTAAACAAAGTTTTTCTTTCAAAAATACAATAGTTAATACGTCTTACACCTTTTTAAAGAGCAAAGCTCGTGTTAAAAAGGCGGAAAAAACGAATATAAACTACATTTTAACAAAGGAAAAATACATTTTTTTAATATAAGAAACAAAGAATATGTAATTAAAAGTTAACAAAAAACATGCATATATTTTTATACATATAAAACAACAGTATAGCAGAATGAAGAAGAGGAGATTAACAAAAGGATGGAGAAAAATAAAGATAGAAAAAGGACATCTGATATTACAATCGTATGTTGAGAAATACAGTGTACAAGATATGGTGATTTTATTAAGTTAAAGAGTTTTTATTGATTTTTAAATTTTTTTATAATTTGTTTCCAACCTTAAATTAACTGGTAATTGGTTAGTGTTATGATCAACCTTTATTATATTCTACGTACATACTCGTATTTAATTATGTAAGCAAGATAGTAAGTTTGGTGTCTTAACGCGAGCCCGTTAACTCGATACGGAATACCGCATTCAAGTCAAATTTTATTTTATTTTGTCGTTTACGGCCGATTTAACACGCCTTCGGGTATCGCAAAAGATACAGAATCACCATTCTAAAATACATTTTGTAAATTCTCAATCGAATGATGAATTGACAGCCGATATGCACGACGGAAGCCTTCAGACGTCCGACGAATTTTGCTTTTTGTCTTAATTGTCTTGTAACGCTGTCTTAACACAAATTATAACACAAAATATACAGAATAACCCTTAAAATGGTATTAGAGTTCGTTGCTACGACTGAAATAGCAGGATGTAAACGTGGATGTATAATGCGACGCATAAATGTGACTGAAGTAAGCAAGGAGACCGAAATGTTTGGCGGTCCATGCTCTCTTAAAATGCTACGGACTTTGTAGATGAAAGAAAATATCGAAGTAAATGCACAAAAAAAACCTGCTCTATTATTACTTTTGTCTTCAAAGTTACTTAAAGTTGGTGTAGAAGATAGAAATTTCACAAATAAAAGCTACTATATTACTACTTTTGTCTTCACCGTGACTTAAAGTTGGTGTAGGCTTATAGAAGATAGCTATTGCACAAACAAAGGCTACTCTATTACTACTTTTGTCTTCACTGTGACTTAAAGTTGGTGTAGGCTTTGTAGAAGCTATCAAATGCACAAACAAAAGCTACTTTATTACTACTTTTATATTCACCGTGACTTAAAGTTGGTTGAGGCTCTGTAGAAGATAGCGAATGCACAAACAAAATCTACTCTATTACTACTTTTGTCTTCACCGTGACTTGGTGAAGACTAAGCAGATGTAAATGATTTCGCTAAAGAAACCCTACTACTGAGGTACCTACCTTCTTCTTTTGTATGGTGTGGGGTCAGAGGGGGACATCTAGTAAAAGATTAACCTCTGAGAGAGATATTACCTCAATATTCAGGGACAATACCTACCTTAAAATGGGGTAGGGTTTGTGGATGATTTTACACAACAAAATCTATCTCATAGTCTTCGCCACGAATGAAACGATATAGGTTTTGTAAATACGCATCCGGGCAGATTGAAACAAGCTGGCATGCTATTCATGTCAAGTTTTATTGAAGTAGTTATACGTTATACACGATGTCCGGAAACTAGTGGTTCAAATGGGAAACGGGAAATTGAAGAAAAATGGAATGGCGTACCTACTTACTTAAATTTCCAACACAAAACTGTGTTTCACCATGATAACGAAATTCAACGTGATGGACTACCATGTCAGGCGTGTTAAGTGAGATAGAGTAATGTAAGTGTTAGCGTGATGGAACTTTAGTTTCTATTCTAATTTGAATTGAATGCACTTCCTGTTTTCTTCTTTTATGACTAAATTGAACAATAAATCTTTCAATTCAAATTTGTATACATGTCACAGATTTATTTATCCACACTGGGTTTTTACAGATGTTCTCACTCACATGAGAACAATCCAGTTATAAAAACTCAGTTAATACACAAATGGGTTAAAAATTACACAAAATCTAATCAGACAAATTCTGTAGGTACCCGAGAAGCATACGGATGCAATCCAAAAAGGTAAATGTTCAGGAGAGCCAAAAAACTATTTTTTCTGTAACTATGGTCTCATAACTTCTTCGGATATCCACCCAAGAAATTATTTTTCTTTTAATGAAATGAAATATTTTATATTTAAGGCCTTTAAAAATATTGTTTAAAAAAATGCTGCTTGAAAAAACAAAAACACGGACTCGAGTCCTTCTGCTCCTAAATGAGGTGGAATATTTTGTTATGACATGTGGTGTATTATGAAAGGATCAATGTTTGAAAATTATTTACTTCCATAGAAAACGTGGCAATGTTGGAGGCAGGAGGAAGTCAAATCCATTCGCATCCGGATTTGAGTCATAAAACTCTAAATGCAACTAAATCATAAAGATGCAAGTCCATGTACATCTTTCTGTTTCTAAGATAGTTGTTGCACCAAAGGTAGTTGCATCTGTATACATTTTTGAAAATCCTATTTTTCTTCATGATAGGACCTGCATCTTTCTGCCACTGATGAACATAATAATTTACTTCAAATTTTGGACCTGCATCCGTATGCTTCTCGTGTACAGAATTATACATTTGTAAATCTTGAAATTGTTTCTAAATAAAGACTAAATTATAAGAACTATTAGAAATAGAAAATTCTAAAAATACAAAGATTATATTTTTTAGCAATCGCAAATCATTTTTTCTGAATTCATGTAGATTATCGACGAAAATATTTACTTCAGCACATATTATTATATAGTCGACACATTTGGATCATAGGGCTGAAATAGGCGATATTATTTTTAAATATATTCTGGTGAAACATATTACAGCGTCTTAAACAATGGGAATTGGGAACATTTATTTCAAAATTGCTAAAAGACGTAATGTAGTACCAAGAAGGCCGTGAATTATTTTACGTAAACATATTAATTCTGTCCCTCTTATTTTAAGCGTGTTGATTTTTAAGTAGATATAATAATATTATCACATAATACAAACCGGTGGCGTAAAACTGAAAAGAATCCTGAAGGAAAGAAACTGGAGGAAAATCTACGTCCATATGTTTACATCATTTATATATTATCAAATAAATAATTACCTATTTAATTAATTTTAATTACTGTTAATTGATTTTCCACCGTCTCAAGTCGTGAAATCTCCTATCGAGTGTAATGCAATAATATAGTTAGGTCGAAGTATCAATTACAGATTCAGTCTTGCTCTTGGAATTTCCGAGTGATAAACAGAAACCTGTTTTTTCCTTGTATGTGACATGTTTGTCCACGGTTCTCTTTGAAATTTGTCAGGAAATTTCAAGGCAATTTTGTGTTCTTGACACATAGTTTATGACACATTTCTTGTATACATATTACATAATTACCTAATGTTTACAATTCTATGGGCACCATCATATTTACTTCGTACATGCGTACTTGTTTATTGGTTTCGTTACACGAATCGAAAACATTTTCAAACCAAAGAATTCATCTCATAAATTAATGGATCTAACCAAATGTAATGTTCATGCAATGCGGCTTTCAATGTAGGTATGAAAAAATAACAATAATATTAAAATTTTATCCCAAGAGTAAAATGGTGGTATGGTGAATTAGTTTGTTTTACATTATACTGATTTCTCTTTGGTGAATGACAATTGTAAATTGACTTAACCGTTGGAGTCGTAATCTATCGCCGAAAAAAAGAAGCTATTTGGCTTCTTCGAGTAAAAACTAAACAAGTTATGTGGAGTGAGTAGTCACTGTTCGGAGGGGGGAGGGGGGGGGGACCTCGGGCAGTAAGTGGTGCTATAGAGGTGGGAGGGGGAAGGCAGGGCGAGGGGGGCCATTACCGTCCGCCGCAGTCGCACGTCACTCGCTCCTCGCTTCTCGTACCTTCTCTTGTGATTCGCTAACTAGACAATTGTCGCTTTACCCCTATTATTCCATTAATCAAATTCGTGTCGAACAGTGCGTGCTCCTCGCGGCGGTCAGTAGAGCGCGAGTGATGAGGTCGTTCAGTTTACTAGTCGTGTGTGTCGTGGTGTGCCTCCTGCTTCTGGATGGGGCCGAGCCGCGCAAAACCCGCGGGGGCTCCTCCCGCGGGGGCAGCAAGGGCTCGCGGGGCTCCAGCCGCCGTCAGCCGCAGCCCCAGCAACCTGCCAACACGGGGCTCAGCCATTCGGGACTCGCTAGTCTCAGCTACCCGGGTTACAACAGCCAGGCCGTCAAGCCCAAACCGCAACCTTCCGCTCCCCAACCGCATCCGCAGCCAGCGCCTAAAAAAACGGATACCCCAGTCGGGTGGAACGTGAACAAAGACACCGCAGTAAAAAAAGATGTCGGACAGTCTCAAAGCAATCCTAACAACCCACCCGCGTATCCTCCGGCTGGAGGCAGCTTGTCAGGCGCCAGTGGTGCACAGGGCGGGGCGCACGCATATCCACCCAGCCCTGGCTTGTCGGGCACGGGAGCCGCGGGCACGGGACAGCACACCTACCCTGCCAACAGCGCGGGTTCCGGAGCCGCTGGACAGCACACTTACCCCGCGGGCCCGGGTGCCGCCAATCAGCAGCATGCTTACCCTCCCAGCAACGGGCTCTCAGGGTCCGGCCACCAGCAGGGACAACCTCCGGCATACAACCCTAACGTGCCCGCTGGTCACAGTGCATACCCCGCGAACAACCAGCCTGGATACAACAACAATCCTTACGGCGCTCAGGCGGGTGCATATCCTAACCAAGGACACCCACCACAATACCAACCTCAGGGCTACGGTGGCATGCCAGGATACGGTGGCCAACAGGGCTACGGAGGTCAACAAGGTTATGGAGGTCAACAGGGTTACGGTGGTATGGGAGGATTTGGCGGCGGTGGATTTGGCGGATTCGGAGGTGGCGGATATAACAACATGGGTGGATATTATGGAAAACCAAAATCGAGTTTCTTGAGTGGTAACAAGTTTGGACTTATATTGGCCGGTCTGGCCGTCTGGAATCTGGCCAGATCTGGTGGCAGCACCACTCACAACCATTACTATAACAAGGACAACCCTAATGCTAAAGTTGACCCCGCGCATCCTAACGAGCCAGACCCTATCCTGCAAGACCTAGTGAATTGCACCTTGACCATGACGAGCGCCAATGACACCGATATAGTGTTAATTCCTTGCTTCATGGCAACTTCGTTCTCTCCGGATGCGAAGTTAGCGAAAGGTTCCACGGTTCCTGTCTTCGTACCTGACAGCACGAGTCCATTGAACTGCACCATCACAGTATTGACTAAAAACATGACAGAAGTCGTCACGAATATTCCCTGCGAGTCGCTGTCCAGTTTGGCCCCAAAGAATATGACAGAGAATCCCCCGGGAGTGGAAAACAATGACCCTGAACCTCCATTAGAGGTCATCCCTCTGAGTACACCTTCCACAACAACAGTTATCAATGGAGTTGAACCAATACCTTCATCAACAGCGATTCCAGCAGAACCAACATCATCCACATCAACAACAACAACAACAACTGTAATTCCAGCTACTGATGACGCTACGACTGTGAAACCGCCAGAATGATGGCCCTGCCGACATGACCGATTGAAGTCGCTGATAGTCGCCGCGGCTTCACCTAATCCGGAATAAACCTATTAGTTAAATCACCGAGTGTACGTGATTCGTATTTAACCGTAATAATACTCTACTAGAATCTCGATCGCCATACCCTCTATTCCTTTATTGCTCTCTCAATGACAACGTATTATTTTAATAAAAAATCGCGATGCATCGCATCAACAACTTTTCCATATCCAAATAATTATAAACCAGAGGCTATTTTACCAATTTCTAAACATGTTAAGAGATCTGAAAGCTAACATTTTTTTCCGTACTGATTGCATTTCTGTTCACGCTATAGTTGTTTATGTAAGTGAAAGTTATTTCTACATTTCTAAAGTGATATTTCCGACAGGCATCAAAAGAAAGTTGCAGTTACTCAGCATGACAAAACACGACTGTTTTTAGAAGTGATGATTACTTCGAAAATTACAGCACTCGACAAAATAATTTAGAAAAAATAAAAACTGTTCTAGTCGTAGTAACTCATTCTCTCATTTTCATTTGTAATAATTACAATACATTACGTGGTAATTAAATACACACATAAGTTTAAAAATAACACAATCTTCATGATTTCTAAAAGCATGACATATCCAATACTCTGTTCAAGTAAATTAATTAAATTAAAAGTGAATCTCAAAACAGTACCAAAAAACAAACAAAAAATATGCTGTGTTTCATTTAGCCAAACTTGTAATATTTTGATAGAATTGTGTTATTAATAGATTGATCAATGATTTTTAAGTAATTAATCAAATCATCAATTGTTTTCCTGATTTAAACCACTGTTAATGAATTATTGTATTGTTGAGCAAACATTGCCTTGATAAGTGGTTCGCATATCGATAATAATAATAATGTTACATTGTTTATTTTCTATTCCATGTGTAGTTATCTATTTCCATATACAATACAGTTATATCATGCAGTAATCAGCTTCAATGCGATGATTTTCAATTGAATGCTACAAGGAAACAAATAGGAAAACACTTAGTCAATGTTTGCAATAAAATATCGTTATTATTTTTGTCACGAAACAACGTCAAGGAAAATCACATTACACTAATATTTTATTGATGAAACTTGTTTTATTCTTGGATGTCCAGTATTCAAATGATAATAATTATGTTTCCTATAGAAATAATATATATTTTTAGGTTAGGTTTATATTTAATATTCTGAAATGGACGTTAGTGTAAATATTGTATCATAATATTGAATAAATCAATTTTGTACCACCGTATCATCATTTAATTATTTTTACCAATGATCCTCATTACATTTTTTTATTGGCTCCCGTCTGGAGCCAGTGAGACTATGACACCCCCAATTGGGGTATGTTGTGAGGCTGAAGGTAGTGGGGAGGGTAAGGAGATGGACCGTAGGAAGGTGGGAAAGTAACTGGCTATTCAGATCTGGTCACTAAACACGGCTAACGCCATTTCAAGTAAGTTCCAATTCTGAATGTTGGTCTTACACCAGGGCGATACTGAGAGTATCTTCCACTCTGGAACTGGTCGCAAATATGCTATTCATTATTTTTAATGAATTAATTGTGAAATAACACAAATTATTCAAATAAAATTTATTTGCCCACGCCGGGATTCGATTGCGAGTCAAAAGCCTTACCGCTAGACCATGCCATACCACGTCATAATTCGATGATATAAATGTATGGTTGCAAGACAACTCAGAATCAACTCAACTCAACACCTCTTTAAAAAAAATTAAAAGCTAAGAAAAAAAAATTGAAAATTGTAAATTAGCCCATAAACTAACCTATCGTGACATATTTAACAAATTTTTTTATAACTTTTAACGACTTTTCAAAGGATGTGTTGGTTGAGTTCATTCTAAGTTATTTGGTCATCAAATTTATTTGTTTGAAAGGAAATTTTAGGTACCTGAATCTGGGCACTAAAAAAATCTAAAGTCATTTCAAGCAACGTGTCTTTCACCAGGGTGACATGAATATCTATCTCAATTAATTTGGGGTCTTGGGGAAAACCTTTGGGAACCCCTTAATATGCTATTATATTGAATCAAACTATAACACAAGATATTCCAACCAATCCAATTATATTATTCCAGCAACAAGAACCTCAATGGCACAGTCACAATTTAACTCTCTTGCTCCTAAAATCTTTATTAATTTAGCAATAGAAATAAAGTCAATAGCCAAATATGACAGTTTCAGGAAGAAGCTTGGAGACTTTTCGATGAATGAATGGGATGGTGTTAGCAACCTGTTTCTCGTACTCAGATAGAGGTGAATATATTGTTAACATGTTTGAGGAAGAAGATATATAACAATGTATGTATGTCGTATGTGTGTGCATTCATATGCATGCATGTGTACCCGCATGGATACATATTTATTTATTTCAAAAACATACGGCACAAAATGAACCATTAACATAATTATATTTATAGATATATATATTATAATACAATAACATAGAGAAAGTGACACATAAATGTAAAGTTAAATCTAAAAACAAAAGGTAAAAAAAGGAGTTAAGGTAATAAGTAGTAAAATGTATGTAAGGGTGTATGTATGTGTGCATGTATTTGCACATGTATGCATGCATGCACACATATAAAACTATAAACAAGAATTGTGTACTTGAATATTATGATCTAATAATCTTGTGCATGACTTTTATCTTTACTTTTAGGTTTTCTATTTTTCCAGTTTCTATTTTTTTTTTCTTAATTCTCATTATACACTTTCCGCTATAATTTTTCCAATTTTTAACATGTTTATATATTTAATTAATTTGTTTACACTATGTAGATACCACAAAGTAACTACATTCCATTGGTCACTATGAAACAGGCAGCCGCCTAGTATGGTGATGTAATGTATCACATATATGAAAATGTTCTATTGTTTTATCATGTATTTTATAAATAAAAAATATTTCATTTATTTACTATCAAAATACTGTATTTAGATTGTGGGTCTGTCTGTGATTGTGACGCTGGTTCAATGAACACGAAGTTGTTTTGAATTTAAGTTTCATTTTCAAAAGTGGAACTGATTGATTCTAACTACATACCATTAAAATACTAATTTCGGATGGAGTCTCTCTGTGATTGTAACTCTGGTCCAATGAATTCGGATTTTTTTCAAGATTCTTTTCAGGAACTGATAGTAAAAAGGGTGTGTGGGATGGATACTGCCACATATTGGATACCGAACCATTTATTTGATAACCAACACCTCTGCCATAGGTCACCCCAAGTGGTTGGCTACGTTTGGTGACTTAGCCGGGGTGCCCGGGTTCACGGAGTGAGCTTTTTCCAGGTCTTGGCGGCCGATGGGTCTGCCCATCTGCTGCGTGGTGGGCTGGATCGAGATAAACTGGTCTGCTATCTTCTCCAGCGAGAATCTCTCGACCCATCACCTTGCACCGCAGTGAAAGGGATGGATTCATAAGTCCGTCACTCCGGTACACATTGACCCCCAGATTCCTACCCATCCCGCATACCTATTTCTTTCCCAGAACTTCCTATCCATCCTTTCCTTTAAAAACCCTCCACACAGCATCCCTGATAAGATGACATAGGCCCTGAGGGAAATTATTTTCCACAGGTCCTCCTGTGTGGATAGAGATATAGTGATAAAAAAGTGCCTACCTATAACATAATATTATTTAACCAGAAAATTATTTTCATTATATATTTGAAATTTGTATTTCTTTCGTTTTAATTTCTTCGAATTGATGATTAGGTCATTTTTTTCAGTTTCTACGCTTTTTAGCCAACACGCAATTACCAATCCCGAAATAATTATAATGTCCCGTGATTTTTCGCGGGTCTGCGCTAGTTCGATCACGTTGATATACGTCATAATGTTATGTTAGGTAGACCTTCGAGTAAATGTAACTTCGCAGATGGTGAATTTTTAACAATGTCAGTTTATTATGTGTTCACTATTGCTCGATATTAAGAGGAAACACGGAAGCTGAGAAATTTGATCAATAGGTATTTTACCAAACTGTTTCTGTCACTCTCGCTCTTACTCCTCCGAATGCTGAGCGAAAGAGACAACTGCACCTCAGACTGATAATACCTTAATCATGGACAAGGACCAAAAAATATTCCTCCAGCTACCCTGAACGGTGTGAACCTGCAGTTGACTGAAGTAACTAAATACCTTGGACACATAATCACCAGTAATCTGATGGACGATGATGACCTCGATAGTCTAAGAAGAGCTCTCAGCGAAAAAGCAAACATGCTTAGCAGAAGATTCCGCCTTTGGAGTACCGCTGTAAAAATGACGCTCTTCCTTTCCTTCTGCGCAACGCTGTATACGTGCGAACTCTAGGCAAACGAGTAGTATAGCAAGACTCCGGGTGCAGTACAACAACGCCTTCCACATAATGTTTGGTCTCCCCAGATATTACAGCGCTTCCCGGATGTTTACGGAGGGGCGAGTTCCCGGCTATCCAGCCCTTATTAGATCCAGGGTGGCATGAATGAGGGAAAGGATAAGTAGCTCTGGAAATATCATCGTCGTGGAAGCCCGCCTCAGTCCATCATTCAGCATTGATGCACACTGGAGAAAAATACTGGCTCCTAATGTGGTCACAGAATCCTAAAAGCTAATAGGCCACTTGCATGGATTTCATAACGACTTGGAAAAAATCCTGTGGATAGATTTTTTTACTCTGATTACGAAAATGTTAGTAAAAATTTTAAGAAATGTATAGTTTTTCTTATTTTTAAATAAATAAATCCATTATTTGAGCTCGTGACGTCACTACATGAAAATGTCCCGTCTCCAATTATGTTCCCTTAATTTTGTAAAATTCCACACTGATTAATTTTTTTTATATATGGCAGCACTTTGATTTCCGGCGAATTTTTGAATTTGCGTTTAACGTTCACTAGATTTATTGTTTGTTCTATGCGAACTTATCCTTTGGTTTGATTTTTTGATAAAGATGGCGGTGTTTTTACAGATGTTACGAAGAGAACCCCGTACAATTTATTGCTATTCGTTTGGAAAACATTCTTTTTTTTTTAAATGATTTTCGGCTATGTAATTATCGTTTTTTTGCACACATAAAATTATGTCCCGTATTTCCGGTTTATAAAAAATGGTCTGATTTTTCGGATTGAAATTTTCAAAAAATCGCCAGGGTTTCAAAAATAGGATTAAAAAAAATAAAAAAATACGGAATGTCTTAGAATATTTGCCTTAACCGGATTTTTTTTTTAAAATGTGATGCAAGTGGCCTATTATTATTATTTTCTAATTTTCTTTTGTTATTACCTTTATTTCATGTACCATTATATTCACCAGCATTTATTTAAAAAATATTTTGTGTATGTATTATAACCCTTGTGTAATTTGTGGGATTGCACTATTCTCCCCACATACCGGAATAAACATTTATTATTATTATTATAGTTTGTATACTGAACATCTGTTGATAGCCCGCAAAGCAGGCAATTTTAACGATTTTTGGAGGGTCCTAACGCCTATAAGAAGTAACTTAACAAAAAAGCAAAATATACAAACACGCAAGTGATCGATATCGAGATATTTATATTATATCTATATCTTACTTATATAAATGCGAAAGTTTGTATGGATGGTTGGATGGTCCTTACTCTTTCATGCAATAAATATCGAATGGAATTCAAAAATTCTTTCACTAATCGAAAGCCACATTATTTGAGAGTAACAAAGGCTATATATATTGGTAAGCTCTGGCGTTATGGATAAGCTGTGGCGTTATGAAATTATGTATCATACGTTTTCTGTCCCTAACAAAATCGAGTTATTGCAAACGTCAAACAAATTGTTACCTTGGAAAAAATGTTTTTTTTTTAAATTTTGTGCTTAAAAAGAGTGCTTTGTTGTGCTTAAAACGAGTGAAAAAAAAAGTTTGCATCGTAGTTAATTTCTACCTATCTTTAAAAATGTTTATTGTCATTTTGTTATTTTTTTACGTTACTCTGGATTCAAATATGAATAAAATATTAATAAAGGGAGTAGGTACTTAAAATAAATTTCTATAATTTAAATATTTTCTAAAATAGAATTTTTATTTTCGAAATGTCATTCTCAAGAATTTTATTTGTCTTATCGTTATTTGTTGTTTGTATTATGTGATTTTTTTTAAACGGAGATAATTGGAGGAATGGGGAATGACATAGGCTACTTTTTATCACGGAAAAATATTTCATTACCGTGGGAAAATTCTTGATACAGTAATTTCCCACTAATACCGTGCGAGTCAAGCCGTGGGTAAAAGCTAGTATATAATATTTGCGGTAGTGCCAAAATCCAGAGAGGAAATTGGGGAATACGTTTATATGGACAAAACGCCGCCCGGTTTCCTCTTAAAATGTAATTTGAATGTCTGACGCATGTAATTATTATAATTTGTATTTATTATTCATGTAGTTTGACTGTGTGGTGATAAAAAATGTTGTTAGAAATAAAACCGTCCGGATGTGAATAAAGTACTTTTCAACAAAAGGCTACATGACGTCTCGTTTTATAATAACGGTAATTTTATAGGTACTTTCTGGAAAAAAAAGAAAAGGACAAAAATGGCATGTTCATTTGAGGTAATGTTTTAAATTTCCATAATAGGTATGTAGCAAACACTGTATGGGTATGTATAATTATAATAAAAGCAATAAAATAACATTTTTTAAAATAATTTCAAAACTATTTTATAAAATATATTCTAAATGTATAAAATCAACCGGTTTCAGTCCAACCTGAACCTTCATCATGGTAAAAGCTACAAGAGGTATTCAAACGAGGGTGATTAAACTTGAGGTGCCTAAACAGTGTAGGTTTTTAAGAATTTGCAACACGTTTAAAAGATAAAGTTCACTATTTTAATAAGTCTTCTGGGATAGAAGTAATAATCTTAATTAATAATAGGTTAATAATCTAGAAGCTCTTCAAATTTAAAAATATCCTTAAAAATAAATAAAAGGAAGGAGAGGATGTTCTGGGAAGCCAAAAGGTATTTTTTTTTACATAAGCTCCACACAGGAGGCTTTGAGAAAAACAACTTCCCTCAGGGATTATGTCATCTTTGGGGATGTTGTGTGGTGGGTTTTTTTAGGAAGAAGGAGAGTAAAGTTTTGGGAAGGAAAAGGGTTTAAGGGGTGGGCAGGAATCTGGGGTTCAGTGTGTCCTGGTCATCCGCCTCCAAGACCTAGACAAACCCCACCCCATGAACCCGGGCACCCCTGTTAAATCACCAAACGGAGCGAACCACTTGGGGTGACATATGGCAGAGGTGTTGGTTATCCAATAAGGTTTCCCGGGGCGGCGGTACCCATACCCGCCTCCCAAATTGTATGAAGGATGGGTAGAAATCAGGGGTCAATGTATACAGGAGTGATAGACGTATGAATCCATTCCTTCCGCTGTGGTGCAAGGCGATAGGTCGAGAGAGTCCGGCTGGAAAAATCAAAAGGTGTCCCTCAACCAGTCTCATCCGATCCGGCCCGCCACACAGTAGGTGAGCAGACACATCGGCCGCCAAGACCTTGACAAATCTCACTCCATGAACCCGGGGACCGCTGCTCAGTCACCAAACGTATTGAACCACTTGGGGTGACCTATGGAAGAGGTGTTGATTATCCAATAAATGGTTCTCGAGGCGGCGGTACCCATTCCCGCATCCCAAAATATAATTCAAAATATTTTTACGTTTATAATAATAATTTCCTGTTAAAATTTATTTATTAGATATCTTATCTGAACCTTAACCCAAAGTAATTCAGGAATTAGTATTTTGATGATTTTTTCTACTCATAAGTGAATATACGTGGTGAAAATAAGTAATATTTTATTTTCTGCTGTCAGGTTGTGAAACTTTGTGTTCCGAGAATAAACTCAAGGATTTCAGCGGTCAGCAATGGAGGTTGAATTATAAATATTATTGTGTGATAAGTAAAACCTAACAATAGTTTATGTCATAACAATAATGATATTGATTAATTGCACATAATATCCTATTACACTTTGCACTTCTTTATAAGCGTTAATGTGTTTATAACGTAAAAATTACAATTTTATTTACTAGAAATTAGGTCTTTCAATACAAATCGCTAAAAAAACAACAAAGGAAACTGAATAATTGTATTATATTATCATTTTCTAAAGTATGTAGCCGCGGTGACAACTACTAGCGGAATTTTCTAAAAGCTTAATTGAAAATGTTAATTTTTGTGATTTAACGTTTCGCCGTGTCAACCGATCTAGCGGATTTTTATCAAAGCTTATAAAGAAATAATGACCATTCAGAGCACGTATTGTATTGTTTGAAATAATTATTTTATTAGTACTAGTGGTCGTAGCAAGGGAATCAGATTTTGTTGTAATTTCGATATTAAAAATAAAATATATAAGAATATCATTCGACAAAAGGCATTTACTATTTATTTCATTTATTTGTTTAAAGATTTTCTTATCTCAATAAATTGTTGCTTTGTTTTTTACTTGTACAATTTATAGGTAATTTAACTTCCTACGGTCAAGATGTGTCCAATTGCATTTATGGTCGAATTGACTCCAATTGTTTTCGTTAATAATTGACGGTTTTCAAAGAGCGGGTCGCATTTGCCATTAGAATTATTTTGCGAATAAAAATCGACCCAATGAATTTAGAAAATGGTTTATATACGATTGCGGGAATTTGAAATGCTGTGAAGAACAAGAAATAAAAAAAAATGAATTACCTTTGTTATTTTCTCTCAAAATATTTCTATCGAACTTTACGACGTGAATTTCAAGAGGATTTTTTGTCTAATATATCTGAATATAATTTTTAAAAATATATATGTGTGCAGTTCACACCAGGTCTACTAAAGTAGACAAGAGTGAGGAGGCAACGAAACACCGCACAAAGAGGAGACCTATTATACTATCTCATTATCTCATAGGCTCAATCGTATATGCTATTTATCGTTTCATCGAGTTTCAAATAACAACGGTGTTAAAAAAAATTCACTTCAAAAGACTTTCTTTTCGCTCTCCCGAACAATGAACATTTTGTCCTTTACAGGATTTAAGTACCTACGAAAAGTTGTTGCCTGCGCACAGTGCTTCGGTCCCATACAAAGGCAAGGACAAAACAATAAAAATTGTCTCACAAATATTTAACAATCCTTCAGGATGGGTGACTAATGCATGGCTTTCAATAGCAAAGAAGAATTTCTTAGGAATAATCATGTCATTAGACATGATATATTCTGTAATTGGCAAAGTGTCATATAACCAGAGAAAACCAAGAATATGTCATTTTTAAATCAGTGTTTAGACGTATTGACTCTTTTTCACATAAATTTATAAATTGGTTTCGAAAGATTGGTCTTTTATCTAGTAAACGCATGTTTTAAATTTTCAGAAAAAATGTTAATTTTTGGTATAATTAGCTTATACCATAGGTCGTTGGCGGATTTGTTAAATTTTCAAAAACTACATGTATTATATAACACCCATTTCAAATCATATAACCGTGCAGTAAAATAAATCAATACAATATCTGGTAAATGGTAAACGTATGTTTCAGAATTTTAATTTTAGATTAAATAAAATCATTAAAAAATATACCTATACATACATGTGTTTCTTGACGAAAATTGGTCGGTTTGTGTATTTATTTGCGCACTTACAAACTAATATATTTCAGATTTTTTTACATTCTTATTTTGCTTAGACATTATTTCAAAATGTTATATACTTATAATCAAAAAATAATAACAAAAAGTACATAATTTTAGTAGTTTTATCGTCACGCCTTTCAGCATTTTTGGATGAAGGTATAAATTAAAGCAACTTTGGAATGAAATAAAATCGATATTGAGTTATAATTTTGAAAAGCTGGTACCGAGAATAATTAATCTTTCTCATTGGAACCGTCCTGTATGATCGTAAGAACATTTTTCGACGAAATGTGGATTTTCGGCCGCTGGCTAGTTATACGCCCTTAATAAGTTGTTTTACAAGCTCGGATTGTGAGCAACATACTGCAGTGAACTATAGTTTTTTAAGGTTGCACTTTTCCAATTATAAAATGCATCTGTCTAATGACCTTCTGAGTATGAGTAGTTATTTGAAAATGAGCGTCATGCATTAGTCCTTCACCTGTAGCGTTTTTTTTGTGGTAGGTACTATTTTAATTATTTTGTCTCTAGCCTTGTGTTGTGTTTTTAAAAGCTTCCGGCTTACTCAGATAGATGGCAGTATTAAGAACTGTCCTAAGCCTCAGCTAGATGGCAGCTAGCTTAGTACAAGAGTTTGTCAACAGAGGGATCAACAGGGATCAGAGAGAGAGAGTCTTCAGCAGATCCATTCCAATCAGAATCCAATTAGCCAGTTCCTAGATAGGTCGGCTATCGTATTCATCTCTGTACACTCGAAGTATCAATTAACCAGATTTATAACAAAGAACATTACTCTACTCAATTTATCAAATCTCCTCCCAAAGTGAGTTGGAGAACTGTTCGTGATATACCACACCTTGTATGGAATGGCAGCACTGAAGCTGTGTTGTAGCCCTGATAAAAATGGTTATAATATTATTACGAAACATACATTTAAAATTATAGTTTTGGCATAAGTATTGGCCTATTTCAATTAAATACTCTGCAATTATTGCCGATTTGTCGGATGGCCGGGTTTGAGTCGGATATTTTTGGCCAGATCGAATAGCTAAGTTCACCAAACTCACATCTGTGCCTTCTTTGTCACCTTCCCGTACACTTGCTCCACAAAACATCCCTATTTGTAGGTTCTTTTGCCCTACTGAGTGTCTTCATCAAATTAAGAAATATTGATGTCCTGAAAAGGGGTTCGCGCGTGAAAAAGTTCAGGAACCCCTGCTAAATACCATTCTACCTTTACAAAATAAAAGCCAAGCGTCACACTTCTTCCTAGAAAATAAGAATAACATTGAACATTTTCAATTGTTTCCTTGAATTCATTGATAAACAGTTTGCACAAGATTGGCTTTAGCAGTAAAAAATGACCTTATCGAAACGCACAGTGAGAATGTTAATTTGAATTCGGCATCAACAATCATTTACCAAAAATTAAAGAAAAATGTAAGAAAACGAAGAAAAATGAAGTCGCTTAAAATGATTGTGTGCTTAGATCTTTTAAACTACGCAACGGATTTTCATGCAGTTTTCACCAAGAGATAGAGTGACTCAATAGAAAGGTTTATATGTATAATACATGCTTATTATAGTAGAGTAAAGCCGAGAAAGTCAAATATTCAATTCAGGCATCATTACATAGTATAAAATGAAGTCGCTCAAAATGTTTGTGCGCTTAGATCTTTTAAACTACAGAACGGATTTTAATGCGGTTTTCACCAATAGATATAGTGATTCAAGAGGAAGGTTTGTATGTATAAAACATGTTTATTATAGTAAAGAAAAGCCGATAAATTCAAATATTCAATTCAGGCAGCGGGCAGCTGGCGAGCGGGTGGTGGGGATTTTATAAAGGCTGTGTAATGGCGTTGTGTTTCGTTAGCCACAGCAAAGTGTGGCCGGATCTGCTAGTAAATAATAACTGAGAGTATATTCTACTGTGGAACGTGCCGCAACTACATTTTATTTTAAACCAGCTGACCCGGGAACATCATACCGCCTCAAAATCAATTACTGTTGTTTTAACTTATTAGCTGAATTAAATTCAGTTTTTTTTTTTTACGTTAAAAATTACACAATGAAGCAATTATATTATCAATGCGCAATTGTCCGTGTTTTGTGTTTGTTAGTATCAGAGATGGAGTTGTGTACCTACGAATTAATCTTTTTTGTGATTTTCTTACTTTTCGACTTGGAACGGAAAATGCGTTTCATTTTATTTATACGTGTGAGGAAGATTTATTATAATTATTGTATTTTTCCTTGGGAGGGGTGCAGACATACGTTCACCGTTTGTCTCATTTTCGACTGTTGACATTAAGAAGAGCAGCATTATATGTTTAATAACAAAAGCAAAACAATCAGAGGAATTTTTGGAATTCACTCACTACTCAATATTATACTTGGGTATCACAATATTCCTGGAGCTCTTTCAAAATACAAAACGTATGAAAAAATGAATTTTCTTCATAACTTTCTTTTTCGTGAATTTTTGCAATGTTTTAATAGTTATTCTGTTATCCGGGGCGGAGACAAGTCCAACAAATCAAAGATCATTAAAATCGGTCCAGCCGTTCTCGAGTTATAAACAGTGTAACTAACCCGACTTTGTTTTATATATTAAGATTAAGAAATTGTGAAATAACACAAATTAATCAAATAAAATGTACATGCAAACGCCAGGCTTTGAACCCGCAACCTCCGGATTACGAGTCGAGAGCCTTTCCCCCAGACCACGGTAAGATTGTACGAGTTTTCGGAAACATAATTTTGCAAAAAAAAAAAACAATAAGTTATCAGGAAATTGGGTCCGATTGACATTTTAAAGAGTACTATGTAGATCGGGGAACATGGCATTTCAAGGGTTAAATCCATGCCGTAATCAGTTAAATCAACCCATTTGCGATTGTTCCTAAAGTACGCCTACATTCATTTAACTATGCACTGGTGACGTTGTGTTTGTAAAGAGTTTTGTTGCATTATTATTGTGGCTAGAAGTGTAGACATAGCGTTGTACTCTAGATTCTAGATTAACCACTCGGGTCATGTGATGCTAAATCTGTCATTATATGACTTCATAAAAATCGTTTCATCTCCTTTTTTATTGTCTATTTAAGAATTTACACGCCTAAAAGGATTTTTACATAAAAGTGATAATAAGTGTACAGTGTAGAGTGTACATAGGAGATTATATGTATTACCAGTTTAGGAAATAATAACTAAGTAGATATATATCCTTGTTCTACCGGTACTTCAATGGAAGATGCTACTAGGAACTAGCGTCATTGATCCCTTCGGCATCGGTGCATAGTCGGGAAACACGCCAAACTCGCATCCAGCATATATATCTACTCTACATGGTTGACATTTGTCACATGAGAACGGGCCGCTTCACTCGTTCTTGAGTTCAACATCTCGACTGTGGAACGATTTGCGGCCCCTGTGTTTCCTCCTTTTTACAACACAGGTCTCTTCAAGACCAATGTTCATTGCTTCATCTCCTTAAAAAGACCCTCCACACAGGATTTTAGATGACATAGATCCTGAGGGATTTATGTTTATTTTGATTTTTTTTACATTAACTTAATTTTTTTAACATTACCTACGTGCCTCGACGGCTGTGCTCTAAAGATTGCAATCAGTATGTTAATATGGGGGAATCTATCAAACAGAACGCCCGTTTCTGCACAGAGTCGAGGGTATTTTTCAGGTATTTTGGAGCTTCATACTAGAGGTGACTGCCAAATTTAACCGTGGGGCGTACTTGTGATTTGTACAGGGTTAGCAGTTGTGTACTATTAAAGTATCTGCAAGCCTTGTAGAGTACGCCCAGTTTTTGGAAGGCTAACTTTACTCTGGCTATGATGGAGCATGGAGCCCCCGCACCTGAGATGGTCACTTAGAGTTACACCAAGCATATATATAATAGTAAAGTAGGAACAAAATAGAAATATGTATATACAACGTGCGCATTCGAAGAATTCAAAGATCCTACTTTGAAAACTTCTCATTTGTGAAATATTCAATTATACAAATTATAAAGAAAAACATAAATACTTAATATATTTGAAGACCCTTAACCTCTTTTGTACAAAATATTTCTTTAATAAATTAGGTACGAGAAGAATAATACATAATATAATATGGTCAATAATCAGATATATAATTTAAACAGATTTAGAAAGAGAGAACACCTCTGTGCATTTAAAAGTTTACCTTATTATACGCTTGTAAATAGAAAATGGCCAACCAGTTAAAATAATATTTTTTTATTAAAAACTAAGACAACCGTTATAAATAACAAATAAATTTTGTCTAATTAAATATCAAATATATTTTTTGGTTTCGTGTAAATTAGTTAATTGAGTTTATCAGAAAAAAAATTTAATATTTAAAAATCTTGAGCTATAGCTTCAATTATTTCTGGCTTTCACCCTTCAAGGGTGTTCTAGGCCATCATTTAAAATTACAGAGGAAGGAAAGGAGAATTTGTATATTAATTTTATTTAAATGTACAAATTTTAGAATTATATGGAAGATTGGAGTCGAGTTCAGACTTAGAAGGGATGAAATGTTGAATGGAGGGGAGGCAATTTTAGATAACGCTTGATAGAAGAGAGGATATTTATTTAGAGAGGGACAACCAAAAAATATGTGATCTAAGTGCCCACATCTAGACCACAGAATGTACAATCTGAGGGGTCAAGGATATGAATTTTAAAAAGGTGAGAAGGAACGGAACAATGTCCGATTCTCATTCGAATAAGTGAGGAAATTTCGTTTTTGGAAAAATTGGGGAATTTTTGAAACCACGGTTTGGATGGGATAGTCCTTTGTATTGAGGCGTAGTGGGCTCCCTTGGATTGACTAGCAATGTTCCAATACTCTGTCCAAACATTGCGGGTTTGCTTTCATGATTTTCATATTTTTAGTTTTTTTTTTACATTAACTGAGGAAAATAATATCCCTCAGGGCCTATGTAATAAGGTAGGAATGAACATCGGTCTTGAAGAGACCCATGTTGTAGGAAGGAGGAAATACAGAGGCCGCAAATCATTCCATAGCCGAGCTGTTGATCACAAGAACGAGTCGAAGAAGCGTCCCGTTCTCGTGTGACAAATGTCAACCGTGTACAAATGAGGAGTGCGTGTTTGGCGTGTTTCCCGACTATTCATCGGTGCCGAAGTGATCAATGACGCTAGTTCCGCGGAGCATCTTCCATTGTAATACCGGTAGAACAAGAAAAGCATTCTCACCCGACGCCTTTGCTCTGAAGATTGCAATATGTCTGTTAAGATGTTAATTGCATGATATGTAAGTTTATAAATTCAAATGTGAGATAATCTTTCATCGGCTTTTAAAAACAGTATTTAATTTTAAAATACGTTCAAAAATAGCGAATTCATATTAAATTATTTAACTCAACCGGAAATATTTGACTGCATGATTTTATCTAATGATTTTTTTTTAATTTACAACAGCTCCACACAGCAGGCTCTGCGGAAAAAAATCCCTCTGGGCCTGTGTCATCTTTGGGTATGCTGTGTGGAGTGTCATTTTACCCAAAGAAAAAACAACAAAAAAACATGCAAATGGCAACACTGATTGGAACTTCAAATCCCTCTATCGTTACAACAACAATCGATACACAATAAAATGTCGATACTACAGCTGACAGCATTGTGGCATGTGGAAAATTAACGGCAGTCTTTGACGAGCGGCTTCGGCTGAGAGGTTTATTGGCTTCAGTGTGAGTGGAGTGGTATATCTATGGCTTCAGTGAAAGGTTGTTGTTTACGGATTCTTCGAGGGTGACTTGTAATGGCGACTGCAGCGCAACCCGGGAACTTAGCTGGTATCTAGTTTATGATTTTGGTTAACTTTCAGGATAACTAGACACACTTTAAACCAATATTTTTCATTAAAAAAAAACCTTTTGTTCACCTTAACAATTACTATAAAATATAATATTTTTATTCGGGGCGTTGGAAAATACTGCATGAAAAATTTCAATTATGTATACCTAATGAAAATTTGCTCTCGCCGTATGGACGAACGCTTTTTTTATTTATTTTATTTATGAGGGAAAATCGAGAGATTTTTTTAATTCATAATTATAATAATAACATTTCTTATTTTTTTTTTACATTTATAATAATAATTTAACGAAAGATTTTTAAAATATTTATATTGAGGGATCATTAGGATTTTTTTTTTTTTTTTTTTTATTTATTTAGGAGAAAATACAGATACAGATGTCAATTAACAATAATATACAAAACAATAACTAGAGAACTCACCTGCACCCAAACTATTTCTCACGAATTAACATTAACAGCAGATAAAATAAAAAAAATATACAAATATTTTTACTTATAAATATGGAAAAGAAGTATGTAAATATGAGAAAATTATTTTACAAATAGAGAGATGAAAAAAGTGCGCAATAACCCTATAAAAGTTTACAAATTATCTTTGGAAAAATTTTGATGGTAAGTTCAAAAACATATATAAATTGATAAAAAATAATATTATACAGAAATTAAAAAAAAAAGAGAATTAGTTAAAATTATAAGCCAAGTAATGTCTAAGTTATTATACTTTGTAGGAAAACAGCCTTCAATTTTCTACTAAAAGTACTGCGTGTGTCGAAAAATAAGTCGGAATCCTTGAGGTTTTGATTTCGATTAAACAATTCGCACATTCTTCTGATTGGATCCCTGACACCAGCATTTGTACGCGTCCGGCTAATGTGGAATAAGTCGTTAAGCCTTGTTACTCTGGGTGGTATTTTGAAGTTTATTAGTTTCAGTAGGTCAGGACAGTCAATAACGTTGTTGCAGATTTTATATAGAGTCATGAGGTCAAGGTATGTTCGCCGGTTAGATAGAGTAGAGACGTTATAATTTGAGAGCATATTTATGTACCCCCGTTTAGGTGCGCTCATTCTGTAATTGAGGCATTGCAAAAATTTCTTTTGAATACTTTCAATATTGTCTTTATAGATACCGTAAAGTGGAGTCCATATGGAGGAGCAGTATTCAAGTTGAGAACGGACCAGCGTGTAGTAAAGAAGAAGATAGGTTTCAGGTTTTCGAAATTCGCGGCTGTTTCTGATGACAAATCCTAGCATGCAGTAAGCTTTATTCACAATATTCTCAATGTGCGCATCGAAATGTAGTTTGGAATCAAAAAGTACGCCTAGATCTCTTATACAGTAAACGCGCTCGAGTAAATAGTTACCAATACAATAATTGTGTATGATAGCGTTGTGATTTTTAGTAAAGCTTATTTGTTTACATTTGTTGTAACTTAGGTAAATTTTGTTTTCATTGCAAAATGCTTCGAACCTTACTAAATCGCTTTGGATGAGCAGACAATCGTTTAAATTTCTCACAATGGCAAATATTTTTATGTCATCAGCGTACAAAAGAAATAAACAATGCATGAAACATTTAGTAACGGTGTTAATAAAAAGTATAAATAATAGCGGACCCAGGATTGACCCCTGTGGCACGCCAGAAGTAACTGGTTCCCACTTAGAAGTATGTCCTCGTAATGATACAGCTTGCTGTCTTTTTGTTAAATACGAGACAAACCAACGTAATAAGTTACCCCTAATTCCGTTGTATATAATTTTTTGAATAAGAATAAGATGGTCAACCTTGTCAAAAGCTTTTTTGAAGTCGCAATATATTGCATCTACCTGGTGGCCTCGATCCATGCTATTGAATAAAAAATTTGCATAAATGAGTAAATTACTCATGGTAGATTTGCCTTTTACAAACCCGTGTTGTTGCTCTGTAATTTTGGCGGCAAGCTGGGGATATATATTATCATGGACAAGTCTTTCCAAAAGTTTAGGGATCGCCGAGAGAATGGATATTGGTCTATAGTTTTCCACTCTGTGACGTGAGTCACCCTTGTGGACCGGTATAATATAGGCCAACTTCCACCTATCAGGGAAAACCCCGTCACACAGGCATTTATTAAATATTATGGTGAGCGGCACACACAAAGACGATGCAGTAGATCTAAGAAAAAACGCCGGTATTCCATCGTGACCCGCACCCTTGTTAATATCTAGTGATTTTAAACTCGATTGCACTTCTTTTTCGGTTAGTTCAACGGTGTGAATGTGCGCAAGTCCAGAGTCCTGAACTGCTTCAAGTTGGTCGATGTTAATTGTGTCATTTATAGAGGAGGGTTCGAATGTTGACTTGAAGAATTCAGAGAACATATTACAAATTTCCTGGGCATCGTTAGATTTGCGTCCTTCGAAGGACATAGCAGCAGGGTATCCATCAGATGATTTTAATGAAGATATGTATGACCAAAAACTTTTGATATTATTTTGCAATGAACTTTCGATGTTGTCAAAAAATAACTTTCGGGATTCACTGGTCAATTTTTGTATCTAGCACGTAAGAAGGAAAATTCACGATAGTCAGAAAGACCTTTATATGTCTTCCATTTGAGCCAGACTTTATCTTTTTTCCGTGATAGCCTAATAAGTTCGGGAGTAAACCATATGGGAAATTTGTCATTTCGTCGTGCCAATACTGGAATAAACTTATCAATTATATTATTTATTTTTAAATAGAATCGATCAACTGCTTCTTCGGCTGATAAACTTATTTATCGGTCTGATTTATCGGTCCACTTAGGAGTTCTACCGAGCCGAACTCTCTGATATGAAAATATCTGGAGTCAGTGAATTATTTTCCCATTTGGTCTCTGATAGGTTGATATATTGTTCTTGTATTGTTTTGTATTTATTTTACTTATATAGTGCACATACATAGCGTGGATTGACTGGACTAGATGATTATTTTTGGAAAAGTGTGTGGAAGGGTTTAGTTCTTCCTGTGGAGAAGATTTAACCCGGACGTAAAGTCATAAAAAAACACATAAAATCCAATAATAGTTTTTCACATAATTAAAATATTCAGAAAACTGTTTCTGAAAAAATAAGAAAATATACAGATTTAGGAAATGAGATTAAAAGAATTTGGCATTCTCAGACTATAAAAATATTACCATTTGTTATTTCGGCTACTGGCATTATATCTAGCTCTCTCATTCAAAATTTAGGCGTATTAGATTTGTCAAAGAATTTATATATAAAAATGCAGAAGGCAGTCATTTTAAATACATGTAGGATTACGAAAGATTTTTTAAATATTAATATTGAGGGAACAGTAGGATTTATCGGACCAGTTAGGATTTCATCAGAGCCGAACCCTCTGATATGAAAATATCTGGAGTCGGTGAAATATTTTCCCATTATGTTTCTGGTGGATTGACGTATTGTTCTTGTATTGTTTTGTATTTATTATACTTATATAGTGCACTTACATTGCGTGAATTTACTAGATAATCATTTGTGGAAAAGTGTGTGGAAGGGTTTAGTCTTTCATTTGGGAAAGATTTAACCCGGACATAAAATCTTGAGCACCGTCAAACTAAGTTTTATGAGTAGATGATGATGAGTATGAGCGTCTGCCTCTTAATCATTTGTGAGATAATGTACAAGAATGTTTTTGGCATAGATTTTCTCTATACTTGGAATATCAAACTATTTAAAAATTTCAGTTGTTGACGTCCTTATGGGGACTTTTATTATAGTATTTATGATGCAATTCTGAGTTACCTTTAGTTGTTTTACGTGTTTTGATACTGCTGAGCCCCTTCCTATTACTCCATATTCCAATTGAGAGTGGCATAAAGCATAATATACTCTCTCTAAATCCCTAGTTGACAAGATGTTTCGTATTTATTTGAAGAAGTAGATGTATTTTGTTAGCTTTTTTGAGGTTCGATCAATGTGTTTTAATCCACCGTAGTTTTTCAAGATATTTAATACTTTTAGTTTGGGTAATACGCGGACAGGAGCATTGAGGAAAATTTTTTTGACATTCATTTAATTTGAGGGTTGTCATTGGTTGTCCTTTTTTGTTTTTAGAGAAAGTTAGATATCTAGTTTTATTCACATTTAATGTAAGGGAGTTTACTTTTAGCCAGTTTTGAAGTACAGCCAGGCCATGTTCCACCTCCTTATATGTGCTTTTCCAATCTTATTCGTGGAATATAATAACAGTGTCATCTGCAAAGCTCATTATGTTTCCATTGATGGAAAGATTCATAAGGTCATTTATAGATAGATCAGAAAAAGTATTGGTCCTAATACACTTCCCTGGGGAACACCGAATTTAATTGGCAGAGTTTTGCTCTTTCTTTTACCAATTTGAACAATTATACACTATATTTCATATTTCTGTGTTATCTGTATTAATATATATACTTAAGTAATAAAATACTTAAATGTGTAATTGTGATTATATCTATATATTTGGGGCATTTTGCCGTGTTGCGCTACATCCTTATTTAGTCAACGTTTCGGACAGCGTTACAGTGTCCATAATCAGACCCAAACATAAGTCACTATAATTATTTTGGCCGTGAAAATCTAAAATCAGGTAATTGTGAGTTTTTCATTTTTCTCTTTTAAGCAGATAAATATCAAAATTCGATACTGTCGTAGGAAAGCATAATCTTAATTGAAAATGTTTTTCCTTTTACTTAAAGGAATTGAAATTTGAAGTAAATTTGAGTTATTTTCACGACATCTTGATTTGTTCTAAGGACAACGGGTTTCCATCTGACAAAACGCTGTCCTGAGAAAATGAGCTATAAATAAAAATGCTTCGAAGCTTTTTTTTCAGGAGAGCTTTTTGTCAGAAGTAGTCTTATTGTCGTGAGGGAACATTTGACATTTCAAAAATTTTGTTTTAAAAATAATAAACCAATGAATTTTATTTTTTTTTACTTCGAAGCGCCTTTTTTTGTTTCCTCTATCCTTGTTGATGGTAAGTGATGTCAAGTAATAGCACCAAAAAATCGTCTAATACTGGCATATCTATGGATAAATGTAATTGTAAAACTATGGATAAATGTAATTGTAAAACTTATTTATAATCTATGTAAAAGCCCCCATGGGCGTATAACAATAATAAATAAATTACTTTATCTTTATAAAAAAAAAAAAAAAAAAAAAAATAGTGGAAAAACTTTATCCATATAAAAAGCACATTACGAAGTTAACAATTTAGAGATTGGTTTTTATTTATGATCTTCATCTTTGAATAAACTAAATTTTTTTTTTATTTAAATGAAAAAAAAAAGAAATAAAACCATTTATTTAGTTTAATTTATTTTATTTCAAGAATTCCACCCGAACTAGTCCTTACCTAATACGTATAGATTAAAAATGGTAACAACGTATCTTCTTGCCCTTTGTTAGTATTACTATCAGGAATACCAATCTAACAAAATGTCATAGAACACAGACAGAAATCATTGTAAATGTAATGTAATCATAATCTTCACTCATATACGGAATAATAGGATGGGGTGGTGCGCTTGATGCATTTATAAAACCTTTGCTAATAACTAAAAATTATATTTAAAAGTTGAGTATAATAGAAATAGAACATTTTCGACGGATGCATTATACAAAGAAGCTAAACTATTCAATCTCCGTAAATTATGTATACTGCAAAATTAAATATAAATTTAAAAACAATAAACAAATTCGAAATAAATGAAAACAGATTCAACATTAGAAATAATAAAATAATAATGTTTTTATGCCCCCCCCCCCCCCCCATTCAAGTGACAACTAAACTTCCTCAATACATAAAAGAGTTAAAATTATGGCTTAACAATATAGATGTTGAAACATTATTAATTTAATTTTTATCTCTTTATGTTTCTCACAAACATTACACTATACACTTACTATTATGTACACTATTGTATACAAATTTTGTACATACTGTTAAATTTTAAACATTGTTTTTGCTTCATTTGCTCTGTTTGTTCTTTCTAGGTACAATAATAAAATATATTTTACTGTATCACCCACGCACAGGCTGCGCCTTAGTGGGTTCCCATTATTCTTATTATTTCCATTATATTGAGTATATCAAATGTAAAATTTGGGAAAAATAAAGGAAAAAAATAATGGCTTTTGTTCCATATAACGAAAGCAAATTTTCATTTTATGTAATTCAAATTTTTAATGCAGTATTTTCCATCGCCCTGAATGGAAAAGTTGTCTTTTAGGTATTGATTCCACTAACAGCCGCACTTTTTGGCACGGATTATGGAAATTACACTTCCTTTTAACAATTACTACAAGAAACAACTGTTTATATGCACAAAATAGGTTCTTAGTTTGGGTATATTAAGTAACTAATGCGTGTTTAGATTAAAACGAAACTCACGCTTAGTCAAACCATGTTAAAATGGCGGAAAATGAATCGTTTTATACAGGAAATTTTATAACAGGCCAAATCGGTTTTTATATGGCTTAAAAATATCTAAGTTAATGTACCGGTATTTGCTAGTCCTCACTTTGACAACCTACGTATAGTCTAAATTTCCCCATATTGCTAAAAAAAATTAACACAACTTTTACTTACTTCAAGAGTGATCGCCAACGTCGGGGGGACCTGATAAGGCACACAAAGAAGAAGAACTTACTTCTATTTTTCCAACAACCATTTTGTAAACTCATGATGAAAAAGAAAGGGGCCTTTTTGGCCCGGAGCTCTGTATTCCAGTATATCAAACGTCAAAAAACTTTGACAAACCATTTATCACATCTTTGTGACGCATCGAATACCGGTTTGAGCGCAGTCACAGAGTTAAATGACTCCGGGAAGGAACGTCATTTTTCAATCATTCTATTCATTAGCTGATTTGTTTATTTATTTGCAAAAACAATGTAAAAACCAATTTATTGCAAAAGCGGTATATACATAATAAATACATTTAAATTTAAGAAACAAATTACAACATGGGTGATATTTTACGCCTAAACTCATTGTAGGACATATCGAAATTATCCACATTTCCTGCGAGGCAGTTAATTAACCTAGTGATTCTTCCCAGAGGCATCACCTATGGGTAAGATAGTTCTGCACCTGGGAAGAATCAAAAGCCTGTGTTGGCGGCCTCGCCTGAAATTATCCGGCACATAGAATCATATTTTAGCCAGAATATCTGATACCGATATAAAATTATTTAGAAGCTTATAAGCCATCAGCAGTGGCGGACTAAGCCCGTCAGAGGCCCGGGGCGGCAAAGCTGAATGAGGCCCCCCCCTAGTATAAAAAGTTGATGTAATTTTACAAGATTTTTTACTCAGTTCACACGGGCCTCTGGTCCTGGGGGGCCACACTGTAAAATAATTTTTTTTTGTATTTCATTTTCTAAAAAATGCATTTGTTAATAATGCTATCACACGTTTTAAGGAAATTCTAAAAACATTCAAGAAAGTTTTAAACAGTTTGTAGGTTGAATTAACCTTCAGAAAAACTTTGAACGCATTTTTCTCGAAACTATGTTTTTCAACCTGGTTGACAACATATTAGAAAAACTATACATCCGATTTGCGTGCACCAAGTCTTAAGGCGCCGCATCCACGCTCAAAAAGAAGAAGATGGAGAGATATGTAATTACGAATGTTAGAGGAGCGCGCTAATATTTAAGAGATAAAATCGATGCGAAAATTAGGAAAATGTTTAATAAAACACGACTCGTTTAAAATAGAGCAAAAATCTCGTGAAAGGCGTCTTAAGTATAATTTAAAGAAAATTTATGAATTTTTTCAAAGCTATTTGTAAAATAACTGAAACAAACGTGTTTATAATAATTTTCAGAGCAAATTTAGCGATTTTTTTCTATCGAAGGATTTTCATATACCTAATTTACGTTTCGGCGTGGGGAATGTATGGATATTATCTTCCAAAATAACATATATTTTTAAAGCTTTCAAATGTTTAAGGGGGATGTGTAAGAAATCGGTAGAAATTCGGGTAGCATTCATTTTCTATAATATGCATTTGTTAATAATGCCTTCACCAAATATTGTAAGGAAATTCGTAAAATTGATAGAAATACAGCATCTTATATGAAACCGTTTTAAACAGTTTGTGTGTTGAATTATCCTTCAGCAAAACATTGAACGCTTTTTTCTCAAAACTACGTCTTTCATACTGGTTGACAACACATTAAAAAAATTATACATCTGATTTGCATGCACCATGCACCAAGTCTTAAACTGTTCGAAAATCCAGTCACTATAGCCGGGGCCGTATTATCCATAAGACGTATAGGCAACTGCCTAGGGGTCCCGCATTGGGTAAGGGCCCCTAAGGTAAAGGGGTTTCAAGACGTGCATTGCCTAGGGGTTCCGACATGTTTAAGCCGGCCCTGGCAGGGCCCTATTGTCCATAAGGCAGTGTAGGCCACTACCTAGGGGCCTCGCATCGAGTAGGGGCCCTGATACGTGTATTGCCTAGGGGCCCCAACATGTTTAAGCTGGCCTTGGCAGGGCCCTATTGTCCATGTACGTAAGGCAGTGTAGGCCTCTGCCTAGGGGCCAGGCATCGATAGGGGCCCCTAGGGTTAAGGGGCCCCGAGTCATGCATTTCCTAAGGACCCCAACATGATTAATACGGCCCTGACTATTACCCTACGAAGGGATTTTTTTATAAATGGCCCCCTTCCATTTTTATTTATTTTTATGAACCATGAAAATTTACCATAAGAAATCGAAAATAAAATTCATTATATTCTCTATTATCCATAAGACGTATAGGCAACTGCCTAGGGGTCCCGCATTGGGTAAGGGCCCCTAAGGTAAAGGGGTCCCAAGACGTGCATTGCCTAGGGGTTCCGACATATTTAAGCCGGCCCTGGTAGGGCCCTATTGTCCATAAGACAGTGTAGGCCACTACCTAGGGGCCCCGCATAGGGTAGGGGCCCCGAGACGTGCATTGCCTAGAGGCCCCGACATGTTTAATCCAGCCCTGACCATGAACCTACTTAGGGATTATTTTATAAATGGCCCCTTTCTATTTTTTTAATTTTTATGAACGATGAAAATTTACCATAAAAGATAGAAAATAAAATTCATTCAAAAATGAAACGCATTCAAAGTTTTGCTGAAGGATAATTCAACATACATACTATTTCAAGCCTTTTCACATAAAAATTTTGTATCTCCTTTAATTTTTCAAACTTATTTAAAAAAAATTGTTTGAGCATTCTTAAAAAGTGCATCAATCACAAAATGAAATAAAAAATTAATATTTTTTTAAAGTGGTGCCTTAAAGCCTTATTTTGAATTTGATCAAGGGAACATGGAGGGGTTTGGGGGCCCCCCAGGACCTGGGGCCCGGGGCAGGCCGCCCCCCCCCCCGCCCCCCCCTTAGTCCGCCACTGGCCATCAGCAGTAATGGTGAAGTAATACTTTCGGCGTAGGAGAAAAACCGTTCTACTATAGAAAAAGAACTGAATGCAATGACATTTGCATTAGAACAATTTTGAGGTTGCCTTGAGGGATCAGACATACCGGTGAAAATAATAAAGATCACTGAAGTGGTTGACGCTTGTAGTGGTTATTGAACAGAAGAACATCAAGTCACCTGCAGGTAGATAAGAGTTGATAATCTTAAAAGGATTAAGAAGAGACAAACCAAACGTTAAAAAAATATAGACTAAATAGCAGCCAAGTTTCATTTCGCTTCGGTCACCGTTGCCAGTCATCCTCGGAGAATCTGTAAGTAATAACCTTTCACTGAAGCTCGCCAAAGACTACCGTCATAGAAATTTTCCAGATTTCATCAATGCTGTCAGCTGTAGTATCGACGTTATTGTAACGATATAGGGGTTTAAAGTTCAAATACGCTGCATTAAAAAAATCAAACGATGAAGATCCTCGCACTGACTTTAGTGTGCGTTTTAGTGGCATGCTTCTCCCAAAGCGATGCGCTTCCAGCCATCAGGCTCTCTAAGATATTCTCAAAAACACCAAAAAGTGGGTCGCCTAGTTTTTTTGGCTCATCCATCATCAACGCATGGAGAAAAATGTTTGGTAAATCGGCATACAAACCTAATTACAATATACCTAAGGTGCATAGTTATCCAGCAAGTCAAGGATTATCAGGTCTTGGCAACGGAAGACAAATTCTGCGCAGCAATGTTCATTATTACCCTCCTAGTAATGGTTTGTCTGGTGGACTGTATTTAGGAACTCTTGCGAAACCAATCAGTAATCCATCTGCATTTCTCAACGAGGGTCAGCGTGTACGAAAATACAATCGATACATTCCAATTATCTGGAGGAGTGATGCTGACTGGCAGAATAATGAATTAAAAAATAAATCAAGCCTAATACCACAAATTGACATCTTGTTGCTTGGATTATCCATCTGGAACTTGATCCGGTTATTGTACGCATGATTTGAAACTTTGAAATACCACAATGGATCATCAAAATCAATAATCAGTGAACCCTACATTAGAGTACTGCCATCCGAAACGTTTCCGAGGGAATCCAGAAAACCTAAGTTTACAGATTTAAAAGCCGTTAATTTATTTATTTATACTGGGTTCTTACAGATGTACTCATTTACTTGAAACTAATAATGTCTAAAATCACTGACAAGGAAAGTGTTTTTGATTTATTAGTACCTAAACTTAGTATGTTTCAATGAGACATAATAAGTTTGAATATGAGAAAAGAAAATACAAAAAAAAACATTAGAAAATAATTAAAATAGAAGAATTATAAATAAATGAAATTGAATTACTGAAAATGCAAGGAGTTAGATATAATGGTGTTAAACGAAGATTTTTCAATAATGTTTTAATTTTTATCAACAAAGTTTTTTAATTAACTACCATTAGAGAAAAACTACATTACAATAAACACATCCACACAAACCATACAAGACAGAAAGAAAGCCTTAGACTAAAATATTGAACAAATCAAGAACACAGAATTGTTTACCGTATAAAGGCATTCAAATGTACAGTTTAGGTATATAGTGAAATTAAAAATTTGGCTACATTAAGCATATTGAAAGAAAAGCGTAAAAAGGGTGTATTTTGTGTGTATTAAAAACATGCAAAGTGAAAATTAAAAGGTAAAGCGTATGTTTATATTAAAAGAAATTGATCCATTTTAAGTTTAATAACTAAATAAAATAGAAAATACGGCAATAACTTGATTATACATTACGTCGCATCCGAAATCATGTTGTATACATTGGTTTACATGACAGTTGATGCGCCGACAATTGGCCCTCCGGCATATTTATATACAATATGCAGTCTATTTAGGTAAAATACGCTAAGTCTGTTAACAAAAAATATAACTTAGTAAAAAATAACACATTTTCATTCTAATAATAATAATCAATCGAATAGATTAGATCAAAAAATTTGATAAAAAAATTAGGATTAAATCTCAAACTAGGATCAGAAAAATTAAAAGTGCGATCAATCTGCTAAAAATTTAGTAAAGGCAATAAATATTTGGGAAATACCTTTATTAACTTACTCATTTGTCATATTTAAATGGACCAATACAGATTTAGATAGCTTAGAACGATTAATTATAACTACGTTAACAAAGTTTGATTGTCGTCATCCAAATTCAGCTATAGAACGAATTAATTTACCTAGGAATTTAGGAGGTAGAGGTATAGTCAAAATAACATATAACTTCATTTGCCCAACACCATTATACTCACCAAAGAAAATTCTTTTTCAATAACCTACCAATAGAAATCAGAAGCATAAGTAACAAAGTTCAATTGTTGAACTCCATCAAAAAGTATTTTAGAGAATGTCACACAAAAAATCATACTTATTTTTCTTCCTACTAAATACATCTATGTTTGTATCTTTTAGTTTAAGGGTCTGATTACCATGTGTCTGTATTAAGTTATTAAGTGCACCTATGTATTGAAATACATGACTATAGTAAATAGTAATTGTACATATATGAAATGTATTAACTGTATTAACTGCATTGTATTAAGTGCACCTATGTATTGAAATACATGACTATAGTAAATAGTAATTGTACATATATGAAATGTATTAACTGTATTAACTGCATTGTATTAACACAATTAACACATTGTATTAAATACGTGACTGTATTTGTACATATATGAAAAAATGTAAACTCTTCTTCCATCCACAAGATAATGCTTTTAATGGAAGACCAGTAATATTATAATATGTAGCAATTTTAAGATAAACAAATAAATAAAAAAATAAAAACATATTTGAAACACAATCAGGTAGAAATGCTAAGAATTTTTTTCCATGGGAAAGCTCAGAATTTTGCAAGGCAGATAGAAATATTACGCCTTTAAATTTATACGACGAGAATGCCAGCATTCTTATAAATACCAACCATGAATTATTAGATTCCTGGTCAAATAAAATTCTTCATGCAAAACACTTCAATTATCTCAACCAAACATATGTTGGCAAGCTTTCGTCAAAAAAATGGTTGAGTATTGGAAAGTTGAGAGCAGAAATAGAAGGATTTATGCTTGCCATTCAAAATAGAGCCATTAATACTAAAAATTATAGGAAGCACCATAATCAAAAATACAAATCAAATTGATGATTAATGTAGAAAATGTTAGGCTTTTCCGGAAACTATAGAACATATTATTTCGGGATGTTCTGTATTAGCGCCGTCTGAGTATACATTTAGGCACAATCAAGTTTTAAAAATAATTCACCAAAGTTTGGTAACTAAACATAACTTGGTTGACTGCCGTAATGTATCATATTATGTTATAATGAATATGAACCAAATTCGTTTTTAGAAAATTAATTTCATAAAATTTATTACTTTAAAACTATACTAACAGACAGAACAATTAGTCATAACAGACACGATATAGTTTTACATGAAAAAATTTAAAAAAATAACTTATATCATTGATGTCGCTATTCCAAATTCCTGTAATATTCAGAAAACTGTTTCTGAAAAAATAAGAAAATATACAGATTTAGGAAATGAGATTAAAAGAATTTGGCATTCGCAGAATATAAGAATGTTACCATTTTATTAGAATTGAAATTAAAAAACTTTTTCACTTTGTTCGACTTATCTATTTTTACCAGGACCGTTTTCATCCTACTACGCACATTTTCAGACTGGTAGTTGAAACTCTTATGCTACGGAATTTATACAAACTTAGGCAGGGGAACACAACATTATCTATATATAATTAATGATTCTATTTTGTTAATTGAAGGTATAATAAGTTATTTTGTTAATTTAGGGTACATTCGGTAATTATAAAGTTTATTATTAAAATTATGAATGATTTTACATGGTAAGTAGATATTTTTAGTTCACATGAATATATAAGAATTTATATAATTGCCAGTAGCCGAAATAACAAATGTTACCATTTGTTATTTCGGCTACTGGCATTATACCTAGGTCTCTCATTCAAAATTTAGGCTTATTAGATTTTTCAAAGAATTTATATATAAAAATGCAAAAATCAGTCATTTTAAATACATGTAGGATTACGAAAGATGTTTTAAATCAAAGCAAAATATAGATTACTACTAGCGCCATCTGTTGGCCTATATTTATAAATAATAATTGCCTAACAACTGTTCAATATATTAAAGACCTTGGTGTCATTCTTGATAGCAAGCTTTCTTTTCGGGAACATTTAAATGTGATTATTAATAAATCTCTCAAACTACTTGGTTTCATCATTAGAATCACTTCCAACTTCAAAAACATAAATACCTTAAGAACTCTTTACTGCTCCTTGGTTCGCCCCCATCTTGAATATGCTTGTGTTATATGGTCTCCTTTTTATGCTGTCCATATTCGTCATATTGAATCCGTTCAACATAGGTTCCTAAAAGGGATTGCTAGGAGGCTAGGATTAGAGCGAGCCAATTATTCGTATGCTGAAATTGAAAAAACTCTAAACCTTTCTCCTTTAGAAGACCGTCGGAAAAAATCCGATCTCATCTGTTTCTTCAAAATTATTAACTGCATAATCGATTGAACTACATTACTACAACTCATCCCATTCAATATACCTTCTCGTAGACTCAGAAATAAAGACCTACTCTTCCTCAATCAGCACTCCACTAATTATGGTTACAACTCACCACTGTCCAGAATGTGTAGAATGGTCAACTCACGACAAGACCTTGATTTTTTTGGTATAAGCTTGAATGAATTCTGTCGCTCTTTAAATAAATGATGATATTTTATATTTACTGTAATTTTTGCAAAGTCTTGACTTGACTTGACACTTCTATTTTCTGTTTGTCTTTGCTCTCATGTACCATTTTCACCCTTACAATGTACATTCCCAATTTTTCGTTATACTATGTTGTAAATTGGACGTAAGTCCGTAAATAAATAAATAAATAAATAAATAAATAAATAAATAAATAAATAAATAAATAAATAAATAAATAAATAAATAAATAAATAAATAAATAAATAAATAAATAAATAAATAAATAAATAAATAAATAAATAAATAAATAAATAAATAAATAAATATTTTTAGCAAACCTTATTGTTAATTTTGTATTCCTCATAATTTCTCATGAAACAACCGGCGTTTTATTACTATTATTACAATATTGAGGGATCAGTAGGATTTACATAAAATCTGAAGCACCTAAAAATATTGGTATTTATTCCAGGATCCATCAAGGAAAAATCTACTTGTCTATACTGCCGATTCATTGTAAAAAAATCGAGACGGGTTATAAATTAGTTTGATATTCATATAAACTTATATTTAGGGTATTTTTGAAGTTGATTTTACATTTTAAAATGGTTAATAATGCAGCGATTATAAAGTTTTTAAAAAAGGTAAATAATGCAGCAATTATAAAATTTAATAATAAATAAATAAATTTTTATTTATAAAGGTAAAGAATGCAGCAATTATAAAGTTTATTATTAAAATTATGAATGATTTTACATGGTAAGTAGATATTTTTAGTTCACATGAATATATAAGAATTTATATAATTGCCAGTAGCCGAAATAACAAATGTTACCATTTGTTATTTCGGCTACTGGCATTATACCTAGGTCTCTCATTCAAAATTTAGGCTTATTAGATTTTTCAAAGAAATTAATATATAAAAATGCAAAAATCAGTCATTTTAAATACATGTAGGATTACGAAAGTTGTTTTAAATCAAAGCAAAATATAGATTACTACTAGCGCCATCTGTTGGCCTATATTTTTAGCAAACCTTATTGTTAATTTTGTATTCCTCATAATTTCTCACGAAACAACCGGCGTTTTATTACTATTATTACAATATTGAGGGATCAGTAGGATTTACATAAAATCTGAAGCACCTAAAAATATTGGTATTTATTCCAGGATCCATCAAGGAAAAATCTACTTGTCTTCACTGCCGATTCATTGTAAAAAAATCGAGACGGGTTATAAATTAGTTTAATATTCATATTAACTTATATTTAGGGTATTTTTGAAGTTGATTTTACATTTTAAAAAGGTAAATAATGCAGAAAAATTATAATTTTATAGTAAAAACCTTTCCCGGGGGGCAATTGTCGGCGGATCAACTGTCGGGTTACCGTATAATTGTATGAAAGTGTTGTACCTGCGTATATTTGAGTGAAGAATAATAATATGTATTTGACTAGATGCCTGTGTAGAAAAAGCTATGTTGAAACCCATCACTTTTATCAATAATAAATTAGATAAGGAACCACATAATTATGGCGGTGAAAAAGATTACAATGATTGAAATTATATTTTAATTTACTATTGTTAGGGTGCCTCGATGTCGGCTTCTAAACCAACACCAGGGCCCAAAACACGTCCCTGACTAGCTCTCAGCGGGACTATGGTACTCTCTATTCAGGGGGGTGGGCAGCTCAAGGCTAGGGAACTTCTCTCCATCCTCCGGTGACCCACGGGATCCTCACTGGTCAACAATCCTCCCGCCGTAGCAGAATAATAACAATGTTAAATCATTTAGACATGTATTGTAAACTCAAACACATACATAGGTTTCTACAGTACAATTCAATTACAAGAAATGCAGATTACACAAACCTAGCTAAAGTGTTTAACTCTCTCTGACTCTCTCTCAAAACGAAACTCTCCGAGTCGTGATTTCCGCGGGGACCCTACATTTCACTGAATTACGGACAACATTTAAGGAGGAAATCAAGATACAGCTTACATGTAGGTTGGCAGGAACCTCGTCTCATGTGGCAGCTTCATCAGGCACTTTCGTAGTCTAAATAGACCGAACTATAGTGCGGCAAAAGGCCGATTGTACTCAAAGGTATTTCAATAATACAACGCGGCCCCGTTGAATTGGGTCCGCCAGCTACCGGCCGCGAGCGTCCGTTCGCAAAGGCGCTCAGATCTCTTCTGTGGCGAGCGCAGCGGGAATGCCGAGTGGCAGGGCACGGGGGAGAGGCGAGGAGAAACAGGATACGGGGCGGGGAGAGGCGGCGGCCGAGCCGTGTGGACTTGTGCTGTGTTCTGTGCTCTCGTATTTACTCGCTTCAGGGGCGTATCGTAACACTATTTTACGCGCCCACGGGGCTTTTATTAATTAATTATTATTTATTTAAGTGCATAAAACATGCATGTTGCCCAAAAAATTATATACATAGATGATAACAGTGAACAGAAATTATAACAAAAATAGTAACCAAAATAATTAGCTAAATATGCAAAAGTGAATGACAAACAAGAATGTATTGTGTAAAAGGTAGAATACAAAAGTATCACTAACTATATATTATTGGCACCTTTGCTGATGGGAAAATGGTTTAAATTGGTACAATATTGCCTGTCTTTGAATAAACGGCTTCATCACAATATCGGCTTTATATGATTGATGGTAAAATATATTTTTTGAAGTGTTTAAATGGGCCATTAAAAATGTCAATTTCATTATTAGAGCAGTGTGTAGTGTCATAATGTCTTAATGTTCATGGTATAGGGGAGAAATATCCTGTATTTGTGTGGTAGGTAGATTTATAGAAAATATATCTTGCATCCTCCTTTTTGTTGATGGTGTGTTGATCTTAATATGGGATAAAATTTTTGGTGTATCTGACGAATTATTATTACCATTAGATCAACACCACCCACCATTGGACATTATCATAACAAATAGGCCTTTAACATCTTCAAAAAAAAAAACAAGTGCCCCATCGTATAACTTTTCCAAAGCTGAATACCATCATATAACTGAGTACCTTACCCAAAGAGATTGGCCCTTTTTAGATGAGGAAAATAATATAAATGATCAATTAGACTACTTTTACTCGATTTTTAATACCTCCATAGAACAATTTGTTCCCAGGGTTAGCTTCACATCATCTAATTATCCGAAATGGTTTACAAGGGCACTAACTACTTTAATCAATAAAAAAAATGTATTCACAGAAAATATAAACATACCAGAAATCCTAACGATTATATAACATTTACTAAACTACGAAAACAATGTAAAGAATTATCAATAAAATGCTAGTTACTATGTTAACTTAATAGAAAATGAGATACATCATCACAATGTGAAAAAAAATCTGGAATTTCACTAAATCTCAACGAAAAGACAACTGTGGATATCCTAATAGCACGTACTTTAAAGAAAAATGTGCCGACAGTATTGAGGGTATAGTTAATATTTTTGCTGACGCATTTAAAAGTATTTACGACAAAGATATTCCCGTCAATGCAGTCTCCAGTACTTCAGTGGAAGAGTCATTAAACCTAAGCCAATGTTTAATGAAATTGGAATCCATAGAAAGGAGCATAAAAGCATTAGATAGTAATAAATCTGCTGGACCGGAAGGTATTCCTCCCATATTTTTAATAACTTGCATTGATAGTTTGATATATCCCTTACATAAACTTTTTAACAAATCCTTAGCATCTGGCTGTTTTCCGGCTCTGTGGAAAAAGAGTTATTTAACGCCCATTCATAAAAAAGGCGACAAAAGCGATATATCAAACTATAGACCTATTTGTATTATGTTTGCTTTACCCAAACTTTTCGAGTCATTAGTATTAGATGCCATTGTAAAACCTATCAACAATACTATTGTTCCTAACCAAAATGGCTTTATCAGAGGTCGATCTACCTTAAATAATTTAACTATCTATAATAATTACATATCCGAATCCTGTTAGTCTGAAACAACAAGTGGATTCTGTATACACCGATTTCAGTAAAGCATTTTATAAGGTTCGACATCATATTCTTACATCCAAACTCCGACTGTTGGGCATCAAAGGTAGTTTATTGACATGGATTATCAGTTACCTCAGTAATAGAGTGCTTAGTGTCAGGATTAATTTTATAGAATCCTAAATATTCGAGGCCACAAGTGGTGTCCCGCAAGGGTCCCACCTCGGCCCAATACTCTTCTTAATATTCATAAATGACATTGTAAACATAAATTTAAAGATGTACAAGTCCTACTTTTTGCAGATGATCTAAGATTGTTAAAAAAAATACGAAATATGCATGATTACCCAATTTTAAAAGCTAATTTAGATGAATTTTTTAAATGGTGCGAACAAAATATGTTATTTTTGAATAATGAGAAATGTCAAGTAATTCCATTTTCCAGAACTCATTCTCATATCTTACATGAATATAATTTAAATAATATTAAATTAACACCAGTATCACAAATTCACGACTTGGGAGTTATATTCGATTCAAACTTATCAATCACAGCACATATAGATGATATAACTAATAAGGCTTTAAAGATTCTTGCCTTCCTTTGTAGAACCCTAACTGATGTTAAGTCCTTGGATTGCATGAAAACACTCTACATTTCACTAGTTAGAAGTCAAGTGGAATATAATTCACCTATTTGGTCTCCTTTCTATAAAGTACACTCTAACAAAATAAAACGGGTTCAACACAAATTTCTTAGATACTTAAATTTCAAGCTCAAAATTCCAATAGAAAACATAAATTTAATTAAATGAAGACAATATAAGCGAAACTCAATCGAAAATCTGGAAACAGAAAAATCAGAAAAAGATATTGGCACCTCTGGGACTCGAACCCAGGACCTCTCGCTTTCCGGGCGAAATATAACCTTGCAAAATTGGACCTTTCGCCCGGAAAGCGAGAGGTCCTGCGTTCGAGTCCCAGGGGTGCCAATATCTTTTTCTGATTTTTCTGTTTCCAGATTTTCGATTGAGTTTCGCTTACATTGTTTTCATTTAATTAAATGTTACAATTTGAGGTTTTACTCATAAAGTTTAAAAAAAAAATTATAAAAACATTAATTATTTAAGTTTGATGAATCGACATAATTTTATTACGCTGTCTAACAGAAGAATCATTTCAGAACTAATTTTATTATACAGAGTCATGAACAACCTTATTGACAGCCCTGCCATCGTTGCTGCTATTAAACTATATATGTACGGACAAGGTATACTAGACAAAACATAACATTCTTTTGCAACACATACACAACCAACTATCAATCACACTCACTTACCAATCGGATGCATTATTTAGGCAACAAGTTTGGTGGTATTATAGATATATTCCCTTTATAATCTAAAATGCAAATTAAACCAACACTTTGTGGAATCCTGCAAATTATTGTAATGTTGGTATAATATATTTTTTACGATTTGATGTGTTATTGTAATGTTTTATATTATATTTGGATCTGTATTATTGTCAAATATTATATTGCTTAAAATATTTCTTTACGCTATATTCTTCAAAAACTACTTGTATATTCTTTAAAATTTTCACTTTTTTTGGTATAAATTCTAACTCGATAACTTAAAACTTATTTTATAATCTACGTATAATGGGCGTATAACAACAATAAATAAATGGGCGTATAACAACAATAAATAAATAAATGCAATAATATAGTATACGTCGAAGTATCAATTACAGATTCAGTCTTGCTTCTTGGAATTTCCACGTGATAAACAGAGACCTGTTTTTTCCTTGGATGTGACATGCTTGTCGCCTTTTTGAAATTCGTCAGGAAATTTCAAGGCAATGGTGTGTTCTTGAAACATAGTTTATGACACATTTCTTGTATACATAGTTACTAAATGTTGTACTTGTTGCAGTACAAAGCATTGTAAACTGACTTGACCATTGGAGTCGTAATCTATCGCCGACAAGTTTACACGGTGCATGACTTATTGTTTTGGAATGTCAATAAATTGTTTTTTTCGAAAATGCCTTTTATTTCCTTTATCTCTTTTCCTCGTGCACCAATTACATTATCATGCAAGTTGTTATCCGTTAAGCCCCGTTTCCACGCTTGCCAAGCCTCGGCAAGCCTCCACAAACGCCAACGTGGAAACAGGTCGTTTGTCTTGGCTTGCGTAGGCTTGCAAGAGCTTGCCGCCGATCCAGTCGGGGTCGGATCCAGCGGCAAGCTTCGGCAAACGCTCAGTGCAATTTCCGAACTGACGGCGAATGCACGCCGTTTTTGCTCCATGCGGTATATCGATAATTAACATTACAAGACATATGTATGAAGTAAGAGGCGTGCCTGACCTATTAAAATGTATAAGTACATAATTTGAATGCACTAATTTAATTTATTGGATTTACCTTAAAAGTCAATGTAAATAAATAATCTTTTATTGATGATTTATAACAATAAAAAAACATATGATTTTTGTTGGAATAACTTTTTTTTTATAATACAAGACAACATTATATTGTTTTTTTATACTTTACTTGTATTTCAAATAAAAGTATGTTAAACCAAACGCAATAGCCGACACAAGTTCGGCGTCCGCCAGCTTGGGTGTTGGTAGCGTACTGACGCAGTCACAAGCGTGTAAACAGCTTCCAAATGCAAAAAGAGATTTGTGTTCGCTTGGAGCTTGTGGAGGCTTACCGAGCCTTGGCAAGCAAGGAAACGCACCACTAGGATTGTCAAGATAAAAACTGAAATTTTGTTTCTACGAAAAAAAACCTATTGCTTTATTTAATTCTCAAATGTAAGTATTTGACAAAATTTTATTTTTACTTAGATTTTATTCCATAGTAAAGTAAGTCGGCTCATGGGCCGATAAGGAATCGATATATTATATCATTTTTTTTATAACGATTACTAGACATTTTGTTTTGAAAAAGTTTTATTTCACATGTACATTTGCTACTTGAGTTTCTTTTATTTTCTACCGGTTTTGACATATCCAATATCCATGTCATTCACTAGCAATCTTAGAATTAACTGAAAATTTACAAGTACAGAAATGATTATATTAAAAAAAAATATATATATATATACTAAAAAAAAAAAAAATATATATATATATATATATTTGCATGTGAAAAAACTCTTTCAAAACAAAACATATATCGAATTTACGCAGGGAAGAAGTAAATAATTATTTAGCTTTGACTTCTGTTGAATAAAGATTCTTTTTTTATTGTGAAACCGTTGGATTGGGTCATTACATATGAAATTGGCGTTTTGCCGTACTAGCAACTTTGATCTCAAATATCTTCTCTTTGGTTAGGAATTCCAAATTCATATTTATTCAGCTATTTACTCATGTATTTGTGTTTCTAAAATTATAATTCATTTGTTTTTTCCTTAATTGTTTTTTTTCTTTGCGTCACTTAGTTTACAAAATGGAAAACTTGAAATATCGCGTTATTTACGAGTACGAGTTCCACCGTGGCACCAGTGCTGCAGAAATGGCTCGAAGGATTAATGATGTGTATGGCGACACTGCCGCAAAAGAAAACACTGCGTTTTTGGTTCCAACGTTTTCGTTCTGGAAATTTCGACCTGCAGAACAAGCCCCGTGGACGGCTGGAGACCAAAGTTGATAATGAAGAATTCAAGGCTATTGTGGAAGCGGATCCATCGCAAACCACGTCCGAGTTAGCTGCAGGCTGCGGTGTTAGTGATAAAACTGTTTTAATCCACTTGAAACAAATTGGGAAGTTGAAAAAGCTCCCATACAAAACTTCCATAAGCTCCCATACAAAGTTCCTCCCATACAAAACGCCAATTTTATATGTAAGGACCTAATATTTATTAGGACTTTCTTATTCGCATTTTTTCTATATAATTATACCTAACTGCCGGAAGAAAGCTTCAAAAAGAATTTTCATTGAGTTAGTGACTTTTCCTTATAAAAATTGAGGAATTACTTATTTCAGATAAAAAAAATGTTACCTAAATCAAATATCTGTCTTGTAAGGCGCATACATTAATTACGTGAGCAGTTTTTCTTCCAATCTAGACCACCCCCCCTGGTGACATAAATTTGGGCCACTTCGTATATTCTTTTCAAGTAACAAGTAACCGTCAATTTGGTAGGCGATTATGGGTACCGCCGCCCCGGGAACCAATATTGGATAACCTACACCATTGCCATAGGTCGTCCCCAGCGGTTCGCTACGTTTGGTGACTAAGCAGGGGTTCCCGGGTTCATAGGTCTTGGAGGCGGATGAATGGGACACACTGAACCCCAGATTCCTACCCACCCCTCAAACTCTTTTCCTTCCCAGAACTCTACTCTCCTTTCTTTCCTTAAAAAATTCCTCCATATAGAATCCCCAAAGTTGACGTAGGCCCTAAGAGAAATTGTTTTCTTTTGGGTCTCCTGTGTGGAGCTCATGTAAAAAAAAATATATTTTTTAGCGCTTACTACCGGACCTTAAACGTTAAAGCAACGGATGCGTCTGCCCACCAGCTGCATGGCAGGCCGGATTGGGAGAGAATGGTTGAAGGCGTCCCTTTGGTTTCTCCAGCTGTATTCTCTCGGAACATCGACTTGCACCGCAGCGGGAGGGATGGATTCACACGTCCGTCACTCCTGGACACACTGACCCTCAGATTCCTACCCACTCCTAACCTAATACCCTTTTCCTCCCCAGAACATCTCTCATTCATTTCCTAAAAAGACCCTCCACACAGCATCTCTAAAGTTGACATAGGCCCTGCGGGAAATATTTTCCCCAGGGCCTCCTGTGTGGAGCTATTGTAAAAAAAAAGAAAGAAAAAAAAATCATACAAAACGTGAGATTTTGCTGGACCCCCTTCCTACCCCCCCTTCTTTGAGCTCACGTAATTAATGTATGCCCCCTTATCAAGTAGGTGGGTATTTAGGTTCATACTAAAAATTCTAAGACTTCAGACGAAATTTTGGTACTTTGGTGGATCACAGAAACACTACTACTACTAGCGAAAAAAAAAATTAAATATAAATTAAAAATGTTTTTAAGTAGAAAAAGACGCCAAATCTTACTAATATTATAAATGCGAAAGTTTGTATGGATGGTCCTTACTCTTTCACGCAATAAATATCGAATGGAATTTAAAAATTCTTTCACTAATCGAAAGCTACATTATTTGCGAGTAACAACGGCTTTATATATTGGTAAGCTCTGGCGTTATGAAATTATGTATCATACGTTTTCTGTCCCTAACAAAATCGAGTTATTGCAAACGTCAAACAAATTGTTACCTTGGAAACAATGTTTTTTTCTTTTAATTTTAGGCTTAAAAAGAGTGCTTTGTTGTGCTTAAAAGAGTGTTTTTTTTTGGCATCGTAGTTAATACGAGTATCTACCTATCTCTAAAAATGTGTATTGTCCGATAGAAAAGCTTAGCGTTGCTATAAAGCAGGGGTCTCCAAACTACGGCCCGCGGGCCAAGTTCGGCCCGCCAGTGCCATCAATCCGGCCCGCGACAGCTAATGACCGGTGTCATCAATCAGGCCCGCGACGTCTAATGGCTTATATTTGTTGTGATAAGTTGCATAAAAAATACACAATGATAATAACTAGGTTTTATTCACTAGCTAGGTGAAGTTTAATGACAGGTATAATATCGAACCAACGAGATTATTCGCGAAAAAGTGCTCTAGCGCTATTTGTTAGCAATAGATAGAGGGTACTACGAGTATAACTACTTATTTCCGCGTGTAACCACCAGATGTCATCAAGTGGTATAGTCGTGAAAATAATACATTAAACAGAATAGTAATTGAACTAGCGAATTTAGCAAGCTCCATATAGGAGGCCCTGAGGAAAATATTTTCCATCAGGGCCTATGTCATTTTGGAAGGTGGGTCTTTTTAAGGAAGGGAAGGATAGGAAGTTCTGGGAAGGAAAAGGTATGAGGGGTGGGTAGGAATCTGGGGGTTAGTGTGTCCAGGAGTGACGGACGTATTAATCCATCCCTCCAACTGCGGTGCAAGGCGATGGGTCGAGATAGTCCGGCTGTAAAGGTCAAAAGGCCTCCTTCACCCAGTCTCTCAATCCGGCCCGCCACGCAGCAGGTGGGCAGACGCATTCCCCGCCAAGACCTAGACAAACCTCATCCCATGAACCATGAATGATAATGGCAGAAAAATTAAAACGGTTTTTTGCCCTAGGAACTTACTGGAGTCATCAGTATGGCCCTAGGGCTGAAAAGTTTGGAGACCCCTGCTATAAAGCATAGCGTTTAAAGTCATTTTCTTATTTTTTTAGGTTACTCTGGATTCAAATATGAATAAAATACTAATAAAGGGAGTAGGTACTTAAAATAAATTTCTATTTCTATAATTTTAATATTTTCTAAAATATAATTTTTATTTGCGAGATTTCATTCTCAAATTTTGAAATTTTCTATTAAACAATAATTATTTTCTATTAGACAAAATAGCAAGAATAATAACAATTATGCCAATAATTATGCCAGTGAATAAAATAATCCCACTAATACTATGCGAGCGAAGCCGTGGGTAAAAGCTAGTAAAAAATAAAAGACTGAAGGTGGTGATAATAATGCAATACTTTGTTTAAGTACATTTCGACAGAAATATTGGAAATGCTGTAAAGGACAATAAATCCAAAAATGAATACATGTAATTTTTCTCCTTTTTCTCTTCCGGTCTGCGTCGTCGAAATATTTCTAGGAAAATGAGTAGATACGACAATTTTTTTTTCTGTTAAATTAAATTCTTTTACTAAAGAAATTTACAATGATAAATATCCCGAAAGATCTATTTAATGTTATTTTATTATAGAAATTCGTAATTACAGCTGCACAAAAACTGGATGTGTGATCTTTTGAAAAAAAACTCTTTATCGCTCTCCTGAACAATTTTTATTTTGTCCCATTTCCGATATCGATTTAATCTGTGTTTATTCAGAAAAATCTACATTCTTTACTGGAGGTCCTGTGGTTGTCCTTATGAGTTTAAGTGACATTTTGTAGGAGGAAGGAAGCAAGGAAGCCGACAAATTATTCTACAAACAGTACAAACCACACATTCTCACGGTGGCAAAGGTCAAACGTATTTAAAAATATTGCATCGGTACCTATGCGAATACAAAATCGATAGTTGAAGTGAAATTTTTTTTAGCACCGTTGTGATTTGACACTCGATGAAACCAAAGATAGCGACACTAAAAAGAGACAAACACATACATCTATACCTATAGGATTTAGCCTGTGAGAGAATGAGATAGTATAATCGGTCTTCTCCTTGTGTAGTGCTTCATAACCTACCCACTCTTTTCTGCTTTAGTTTTATGAAGGTTTCACTTCTACCCCGCATGAATTGCACTCTGATTTTTTTTTTACTCCGGTTCTTTTCTCTTGCAATTTATGTGAAAGTACATGTACACTACATCCTGGTAGTGTGAAATTTGGCAACATTATTCCAGAATCTTAATAAATTGGATGGCAGTTCCAAAGCCACTTTTGAAGAAACTCGCAGTACCAGACGTTCGCCAACTGTATATAATATGGAAAAATGAGTTGATAAATTCCACTCAAAAAGATAAACCTACATCTTACTCAACTCATGGAAAATGCATAATCCCTAAAACAAAAACCACCTTTTTACAGAAACAATACTCATACATTGCGCCTAAAATATTCAACGACATCAAAAGATCTAGTACAATTACTCACTTTGCATGAGGTGTCCAAAAATTGATATCCGAAAAGAGGCGAAATTTATTTAAAGAATTTCTTCAAAGAACGTAGATATCTATACCACCATTAAAGTTTTTGTATCTAAATAGATTAAATGTTTTTATAAATATAATATATCATCACTATAATAACCCTATTGGTCGTTTACTCTATAAAATACTTACATTTATTTTAGATACCTATTTTTAAATTACTTACTTTTTATATTCTTTTATCTCTTTCATAATTTCATACTCTGTTTATATTATTTTATACTCGTTTTCATTCTATAAATATATATTTTTTTAAAAATTCTTTGATGTTATTTTATAATCTTTTAAATTCCCTCATATTATTGTTTATTTAAAAGGTTAACGCACTATATTTAAAATCTTTATTTAAAATATAATATAAATAATAGAAAAGTGGAATTCTGCACCTTGGACGCCGAAATACTAAGCCTCCGACCAGATGAAGCCACCCATCTCATACCTACCCAGAGGGACCAGCTGGACCACCTGCTGTGTGACAACGCCGCTGTCTTCTCGGCCATCCTGTCATCTACGACGAAAATTGAGCACCGAATCGAGACCGGACAACACCCGCCGATTTCGGTAGCCCCTTACAGGCTCTCGGCAGCCCTCCAAGAAGAACTCCGCGCCGAGATCAACAGTATGTTAATCCAAGGTATCATAGAAGAAGCAGATTCACCGTGGGCCACACCTGTGGTTATGGTGCCCAAAAAAGACGCAAGGAGCTACGCAATAGGAGCAGTTTTGGTCCAGGGGGAGGGACTAGAAGAACACCCGGCAGAATACGCGAGCCACCACGCTACTACAGATCTGGATCTTCGACGGGACGTTCCTCGATCCAGAAGGGGAGGATGTAGCGCACCGTTTTTACGCTTGCCACTACACCATCTCTTTCCCCCGTACAGCGCCATCCTGCTCACCCAAACCTAGGCGAACTAGGCTGCGCAGACGCCTTCTGCGCATTCCCTACCTTCTAGTCGCCCCATAAACCACGCTCCGCCACAAGGAATGGCCTATATAAAGAGCTGCGCGCCCTAATTCAACCAGTGAGAGGAGGAGAGAAAGGAGAGAGCGCAAAAGGTTCGATAGGGCACATAGACTCGAGGGTTTGTGTGCGAGGTGACCACGGGTATTAACCTGATTTTCTGGCGGCTTGGCGATCTTTGGTGACCCTGGCCTCGAGATAATCAGGCCAAATAAAAAGGAAGCGCTGTATGGTGGCTGACTGAAGCTTTCAAGTGCCCTAGGGCGCTCGGAGCCGGCAGTCGCCCTCCATTCAGTTCGGCCAACGGAGCCTCAAAAAGTGCCTTTGTTAAGGCAAAACCTGCCTTTTTCAAGGCAAAACAGTCGAACACTCTCCTTTCTGAACAACTGCCTTTCTCAAGGCAAAATTTTGAGCTCAACAATAAGTTCGAGTGAACTCGCCTACGTCATGGCCGCACCATCCGACGCGTCGAGGAAGTCCAAGGGCTCCCTCGAGTTCGTGGACTTCCCCGTTCCATTCGGGGCCATCACGTCCAGGGTCCACGTCAAGACCGGAACCGTGGAGTACATCTTCGCGGCTCCAATCGAGGCTCCCATCCCTCCCCCTCCTACCACTACCGCACCCCTTCCCACCCCGGGGACCAGCTACACTCCCATGGAGGCTGAATGGCAGAGAGCGCCAACATCAAAGCGCTGCCACTCCCCAACCCAACCCACTTCCACCCCATTCCTGTCCCAGAACAGGTATGATAACCTCCCTGAGGTCGGAGACGGAGACGTCTCCGCATACTCTGCTCCTCCTCCCAAGAGACGCCCGACGACGACTAACGTGACTGACAACCACCGACAGGCCACAGCCACCCATGCACCAGGCAGAAAGGGCACACGAGTGCCACCTGTTATCATGACGATCGGCAGCATGACGCATGGCCAGATCACGGCTGAGATTAAAAAGCATATCGGAAATGCCACCTTCAATTTCCGATACAACAAGGGCGGCACCATCAGCGTCCTCGTGAGCTCTGTCGAAGCTCACACACAACTCACGATTGCCCTGCGTCAGGAAGCCAAGTCCTTCCACACCTTCACGACAGAGACCGAGAAGGTAAAGAAGACCGTCATCAGAGGCCTTCCCAAACTGACAACGGAAGAGATCAGCAATGATCTGAGGGACCAGGGCTTCCCTGCTAAAGCCGTCATAGAGATGACGACCCCAGGGTCAGAATACCCGCTCTACCTGGCCCACTTCGGCCGAGAAACCAACATGGGGCAGCTGCGAGAGGCTGTGCGCTTCATCTGCTTCTGCAGAATATCCATGCGCAAGTACCGAAGCGGACATCTGCAGCACGGCACACAGTGCCACAGATGCCAAAAGTTCGGCCATGGGTCGAGAAATTGCGCCCACCCTGCCCGCTGTGTGAAGTGTGAAGGGACACACGCAACCGGCGATTGCGCCAAGGTCACAAGAGAGCTACCGGCCGCCTGCTGCAACTGCGGAGGCCCTCACCCCGCCAACTACAGCGGATGCCCGAAAAGGGTAGAATATGTGGCAGCCCTACAGCAAAGAGCTAGGGAGAACACCACACAGAGGGCCGCAGAGCCGCGCCAGAGGGCCTCAGAAACACGCCAGCCCCAAACATCGGGCTTCGCAAGCGGCCGGATGAGCTACTCTCAGGCAGCGGGTGGCCAATCCAGGGCTGCGCAAACCCAAGAAGAGCCCCGCAGGGCTGCCCAAAACGACGAGCGTCGTGGGCCAGGGCCCAACACTCAAAGGTCCCAACCTAACATCGCCTCTGATGACGAGGACATCATGTCTCTCCTACGCGGACTCATCAAAATCCGTGGAAGGCTGGCAGCCTGCACAAGCAGGGATGAGAAAATGTGCATTCTCATGGAATTTTTAATGAACACCATCGATGGCTAGCTCGGCCCCAGAGGTTAAGCTCCTTATGTGGAATGCTTGTAGCATTCGACAGAAAGTCGAAGAATTACTTGACCTGGTCAATAGACAACAAATTGACATTATTCTTCTCAGCGAGACGCAGCTTAATGAACAAACCAGATTGAGAGTGCCAGGATTTGACATACATAGGAATGATAGACCACCCGCAGGGGATAGAAGATCACGAACCTCGGGTGGCACGGCGATTCTAACCCGCCAGGGCCTTCTGACAACGAGACTCCCTACGCCTGTACTACAAAATATGGAAGCCACTGTCATCAGGATGGAGATAAAAAACGAAATGCACACCATCATCGCTGCATATTGCCCATCAAACGCAAATAATATCGTGAGAGGCGATCTTGACAAGCTGTTCGCGCTCGGTACAAAAGTACTCATAGCTGGAGACCTAAATTCCAAACACAGGTATTGGAATAACTACAGAGCCAATAAAAACGGAAATATCCTGTTTAAACACCTGGAAAGCCATGACTATCAAGTACTTGCACCGGACAAGCCGACATATTACAGACAGCGAATGAAATATCCAAGCACTCTTGATATTGCGTTGGTAAAAAACATAACAACGACATCTCCCCTGATGACACTGGACGAACTTCCATCCGACCATCTGCCTGTTAGCTTCACAGTGGGCGGCAAAATCACGAGAATAACGAGGACTCAACTTGATTTTAAAAAAGCCGACTGGAAAAGATTCAAAGAGGAGATCAACGCTCAAATATATCTGACATCCGAGACTCTAACCACGACAGCCGAAATCGACGAAGCCGTCGAATCGCTGACCGATATCATACAAAGAGCACGAGACGATTGTATCCCAAAGAAAAAAATCCAGCCCTTTACTGTGAAGCTAACACCGCACATAAAATTCCTGATCACAGAAAAAAACAGACTTCGCCGAATCCATCACAACACCCATGAGAGGTGCTTCAAGACGGCAGTAAACTCTCTGGGAAGGGAAATAAAAGACGAAATAGCGACCCTGAAAAATACTCTGTGGTCAGAGAAAGTAACATCCCTAAGTACGCAGGATAACTCGATATGGAAAATGTCAAAGGCCCTGCGCTATCAGGATAACAGCATCCCGCCTCTCAAGTGGCCCAACTCGACAACCCTGGCACTCTCGGACGAAGAAAAGGCAAACGCCCTGGCCGACGGATTCGAGAAAGCATATCAAACCACCGATGGGATGGAGGACCCGGTTGTAAATGAAACGGTGAACAGAGCACTTGAAGAACTTGAACTCCTCAATCAAACGGATACGGAGGATGTACATCTTTGCACTCCGAAGGAGGTGGCCAGCATTATAAAGCGCCTCAAACAGAAAAAGGCCCCAGGCGAAGACCAAATCACCAATGCCCTGCTAAAACACCTACCGCAGAGAGCGATTATTTTCATAACGAAAATATTCAACGCCTGCCTATTGCTGGGCCACTTCCCGTCATCCTGGAAAAATGCGTGCGTTCTACCGTTTCACAAAGCAAAAAAAGACCGCTCGAATCCGTCATGTTACCGCCCTATCAGCCTGCTGCCCACAATGAGCAAAGTTTTGGAACAAATCATCCTCAATCGATACCTCCCACATCATAACGAAAACAAGACCCTGCCGAACGAGCAATTCGGTTTCAGATGTAACCACTCGACGGTCCACCAACTGACACGTGTCACAGAAGACATTTCGAGAGCTTTCAACACCAAGAGATACGTTGCCATGGCACTACTCGATCTCGAAAAAGCTTTCGACACAGTATGGATGGACGGGCTCATATACAAAATGTATATCACCAACACGCCCTTATACATTATAAGAATAATACGTCAATACCTGAAAAACCGAACGTTCACCGTTAAGGTGGGAGATGCGAAATCATCATCCAGGGGTGTGCCAAAGGGCGTGCCACAAGGAAGTTTACTCGGTCCGCACCTTTTCAACTTATACACCTACGACATCCCTCCACTCGTGAAATGCGAAAAGGCAACCTACGCCGATGACATGAGCCTGTATGCCACATCTGCCAAGGCCGCAATTGCCATTAAAAACCTACAAAAAGGCCTCGACGAAACATCAGCCTATTATAAAAAATGGCGCCTGAAGCTGAATGAGGCCAAAACAGAAGCCATCATGTTCACGCGACGGATTAAAAACAGAATACCGCCAAAGAAAATAATCATGAGTGGAGTTGCGCTCGAGTGGAAACCAGAAGTAAAGTACCTTGGCCTAACCCTGGACACCCGACTAAACTGGAAATCACACCTGCAGAACGCAAAAACCAAAATGCTACAAGCAGCAGGCTCGGTAGGGCCGATCTTCAACAGAAAAAGCCCTCTCGCTGAGAAGAAAAAACTACTTCTGTACCTGACACAAATTCGCCCAGCCCTGACTTACGCACTCCCCGTGTGGAGCAATATAGCAAATTCAACCTACAGGAGACTTCAAGTCCTCCAGAATAAATGTATTAAAATCATTTATAATACCCCGAGGTACACCAATCTACAAAAATTGCACGATAGAAAAGAAATCCCGACTCTTCAAGAATATGCATTCCAACTAACTACGCAATTCTATAGAACTCTGAACAAGAATAATCCACTCATCAAAGGGCTGGGCAATTACAAGTCACCAGATGATCTTCCTTTCCGCTACAAACATAGGATGCCAAAACACCTCATACTAAAAATTCCTGAGAGCGAAGACAGCGATGACGAGACAGATGACAACTGACAAGACGCCATTTATACGCAAATACCTACCGACATACTGACCTATACCAACAATACCCGACCTACCACAACATTCCACACTCCCGCTCGAACAAGCCTTGCACGGTACTGCCGGCCGACCGAAACACGCGCACACCATCTGCGCATCCAGTGGCGTAGAGTGGGCGAGTTCACTCGGATTTTTTGTGCTCGATGGGCGTTGGCGTAAAAACCAACGCAGATCGAGCCGAAATTAATGATGTTTTTCTTCCCTCTTTCCTCCACTAGACATAGGCACCAGTACCAGCTCCAAGGACGAGACGCAGACCTGAAGAAATAAAATACTTACATTCAGTAAAAATAAATGTAAAATTCCTTGAATAAAGTTCAGAACTTTTGTTCCATTTTTCCTTTGAAACTTGAGTGAGGTTTTTTATCCAGTAAAGACTTTTTCCTCACGATGACATTAATGTATAATTTAAACTCAGTCAATTAAATACTACCTTCAGAAGGTAATAGTAAAAAGGCCAAATGAGCCGTAATACTAGTTAGCTAGACATGAAAGGGTATTGCAAAGCCCTAGTCAGTTAGAGGATTACGAAAGAATCCGTAGAATCAAAAAAAAAAAAAAAAATTCAACCAGTTCGTCTGCAGCTCGCTCTTGGCTAGTACACTCTCTTAGTTGCGCCTCGTCCTTTGGCACGACCCTCTAAGGAGTATTCTACTTCCATAAGCAAAGCACCAACCAGACCCCGACTGCTGCCTTAGTTGCGCTTCGTCCTATGGTACGACCCTCTAAGCAGAACACAGTCGCCGCCGCCCGTTACCATAACGGCACGAGTCAGTTTTGTTGTTCCCAAAGACTAATCAGCAAGGTTCCCTCCGATCCCTTGCTCAGTTCATTATTATTGTGATTTGATACATTGTGACTATTCTTACTATATGTGATCTGTGAACTTACCTTCAATAAATAACATTTTACCAACAATTGTGTTACAGTATGAGTTTTATTTCGTCTGATTGAAACATTATTTGATCTCATAAATAGGATATGGGTCACACCCTATCTATCCTATACTATAATAATGCATGTTTAAAAATATATTTCCAATTACTGTTTTAAGATATGCAATAGATGGTTATTTAAAAAGGTAAGTTAAAAACTATGTGAGGCACCAGATATTTTTAGATCTCAAGTGGGCGGTGGTCGAAATAAGTTTGGGAACCTGTGATCTAGAATGTCTACTGTTTTTTTTATTTAATATTGCTTTAAGATCGCTTTTACATAATACAATACATTTATTGCTTTGTGTACATTTGCTGCTTTGTTTACATTTACTACTTTGCTAAGTGATTTTACGTAAGATATAATAAGTTTGAACATGAATAAATACTAAAAATAAACTTATAAAAGATAAATAACACTGAAACACTTTTTCAAAATCTATTAGTTACCTACGATAGAAAAAATTATAACAAATATTCAAAAATATTTTTTTTAAAGAAAAACAATTAAATAACCATTGAGGTTTAAATGCAAATAACTCACGAGCTGATAAATCTGCAAGATATCATTAAGCTGACACTTGAAAGAATTCATAATCTACTCATAGCCGAGCCGTTAGCTTCTTGTTAGCCGAGTTTTTTTTTCCAGTAGCGAGTAATAATTTGTTTATTTATTAATATTCGTTATGTTATGTTAAGTCAAGTATGTCACTTCACACACTGTATAGGAACACTGCAAAAAAATTTTTGAACACAAAAGTCATGCAGTTAAACCACAGTATCGGAAATAATAATAATAATAATGATTTATTGTATTCCTTTCTTTACAAACATCTAAAGATAATGATATCCTCACTGGGATTTCCCGTGCTGAGGATTTCATTTACATATTAAAATTTAATTATAAGAAATTAATATGAATTAGTTATAAACATTTAATATGAATTAGTTATAAACATAGGTATCATGTAGTATTTTTTTAAAAAATAAAAAATTAAATAAAAGTGTGTTCTTTTTTTATAATTCAGTTCAGTAGATTCGGTTTTAGTCTGAATTTGATATCAGTATATTTTCTATTTCTGTTCTCCCTATATTTAGTATCCAGCTTTTTATTTGAGATTTAAATGTTATACTGTTGAGGTTTTTAAGTGAGAGTGGTATTTTATTGTAAAGTTGAATACCATAATACAAGAAGCTTTTTTGCCCAAATGTTGTGTTTGTAGTTACTTGTTGGATATGTTTTTGACCATGAGATCTAGTGTTTCTAATGTACGTGTAAGTTGTCATTTCTTCGGTTTTGTACTTATGAATGTAAATGAGTATAGTTTTAGAATACAGTTGTTTAATTGACATGATGTTAAGATTGTTGAAGATTTCGTCAGTGCTAGTTCTTACAGGAACTTTCAGTATAATTTTCGTTATGGATTTTTGAGTTTTAATTAGTGGATTTAGTATGTTTTTATTTGCACTGCCCCATCCGATAATACCGTATTCTAACAGTGATTGGCAGAGAGCCATGTAAATCTTGATTAAGTCTTTTTTAATAAGGGCATTCCTGATAGTTTTGAAAAAGTTTTAGTTTTGAGGTGTATTAATTTTAGACTTGGAATTCCTTCAGAATCAATAAATTATGATTTTTTATTAAATTCATTGAAATTGTTGAAGTTAAGCGACAGAAGAAAAATTTTTGATCTAATATTTTTATATAAAAATTGTAAACTATCAGTTGGATAGCCCTGATATAATAAAGTTGATTCACTTTCATGTACCTACCATTAGATCAAGGTTCCCTAGTATGTTTTATTGTGACAATTATAAGTCGGTCTCAGGCTACAATTCTGTAATAAATAGATTACATACAATTGGTAATTTTTATGCCAATGTGGCTGATATTTTTAATATTTCCCAACTGAAATACAAGGCTGTACTGATCAAACATTTCAGCCAAACATATTTTAATGAGGTCACTACATGACATTTTTTGTTTATTTTATTGTGTTTCTTTTTGCTTTCATCAAGTTGTTCTATTAATATCCTTCTTTTTCTATTGTTATGTGTAATTTAAAAAAATATATATATATGTACTACGACTGTTAAAAAATATTTAATAAAAACATATTTGTAAATGGCACTTTGTGCCGTAAATTTTAAATAAATAAATAAATAAATAAATAAAAAATAACTTAGTTTTTTTAATTTTATTATTTAAATAGGTAATGTGTTCGGTCCATTTTAAGTTTTGGTCAATGTTTAGACCCAGATACGTTATATGGTCAACGTTTTCTAATGAGGGACAATTACAATGCTCATTTAAGTGATGCTGACTATGAATTTTCAAGTTCAGGTTTTCTTCAGAGTTTTTCTTATTTTTTATTTTGAAAGTGATGAATTTGGTTTTATTAGCATTAAGTGTAAGTGAATGGTAGTCTAGCCAATTTTTAATTCTTTTAAGTGTGTCTTCTGCTTTCTTAAATGTTTCTGCCCAATTTTTCCCATTTATTAGGAGAACAGTATCATCCGCAAAACTGATGATTTCTCCGGTACATTTTATGTGACATAGGTCATTAATATAAATAAGGAACAGAATCGGACCCAGAATACTTCCTTGAGGCACCCGGAATTTGACATCAATACACTCACTGGTTATGTTGTTAAGTTTCACAGTTTGCTTTCTATTTCCCATGTAACTTTTTAAAATATTAGTTCATTATCAGTAATTCCTATGTTCTCTAGTTTTTCAAAAAGATGTGAGTGATTTATTGTGTGGAACGCTTTAGAAAGGTCGAGAAATATGCCAATACATTTTTTATGTGAGTCTAGAGAATTTTTAATATATTCAATTACTAAGGCTATGGCGTTGGACGTTCCTAAATTTTTTCTGAAGCCAAATTGTTTTGGTGATAATTGTTTATTTGATTCTAGGTAGTCGACGAGTTGAGTTTTAACTGTTATTTCTAAAATTTTAGATAATGTGTTTAGAATTGTGATTGGTCTGTAGTTATTGATATCTTGACGATTTCCTGATTTAAAGATTGGTGTAATAGTCCCTATTGAGAGATCAACAAACTTGTAGCTCAACAATCTTTGGGAAGATTGGAATGTAAAAAATCATAATGATTGTACGATGTATTTAATATCATTTCCTGACCACATCTTTATCATATTAATATTATCCTCTTTCCTTTTTCCACAGTCAAGACTTTACTATGTGGGAATAATTTATTAATGTAACTAGCGAGTACCCGGCATGCGTTGCAATGACACATATGTACGGAGCATTGAAGGTATTTGGAGAATTAACGGAAGAAATAAAATTGGAGGAGAACATAAAGGCATCTAAAATTAAATTGCGAAGATATGTGATTGATTTGGTATAGATGTGTTATTTGAAGTGTATGTATATAATATAAGGATTGTATTATTTTTATTTATTTTTTACATTAACTCCACACAGAAGGCCCTGAGGAAAATAATTTCCCACAGGGCCTATGTCATCTTTGGGGATGCTGTGTGGATGGTCTTTTTGAGGAAAGGAAGGAGTGAAAGGAAACACAGAGGCCGGTAAATCGCTACACTGCCGAGCTGTTGAACTTAAGAACGAGTCGTAAAAACGACCCGTTCTCATGTGACTAATGTCAACCGTGTACAAATGTTGGGCGCGTGTTTGGCGTGTTTCCCGACTATGCACCGGTGCCGAGGGGATCAATGACGTTAGTTCCTCGGAGCATCTTCCATTGTAATACCGGTAGAACAAGGACAGCATTCCCACCTGACGCCTGTGCTCTAAAGATTGCAATCCGTCTGTTAAGATAGGATAATCTATCAAACGGACCGCCCGTTTCTGCACAGAATCGAGGGTTTTTTTTAAGGTATTTTGGAGCTCCAGACCAGAGGTGGCTGCCAAATTCAACCGTGGGGCGCACTTGCGATTTGTACAGGGTTAGCAGTTGTGTACTATTATAGTATCTGCGGGCCCTGTACAGTACGCCCAGTTTCTGAGAGGCTAACTTAACTCTGGTTTCGATGGAGCCCCCATACCTGAGCTGGTCACTTAAGTTACACCAAGTGCGTTCTTACATTAGGACACAGATTGAGGACATTACAGGACACCATTAGGACACAGATAACTATGAACCTATTTAAAAAACAGCAATAAACAATAATAAACATAGAGTAATGTAATATTCTCCATAACATATTAGTATATATAACTGTTTTAAACGGTGGACGCACTTAGCTATAAAGTGTTTAAAGGATAAAAGATCATTTGGCTTGGCCTATTTCAGCATATCGCTCGCCATATATTCCTATTGGGAATGTATGGCGAGCGATGTGCCGAAATACGTCGAGCCAAATGATCTTCTATCTTTTATAGCTGTGTGTGACACATGCCTTTTGGAGAAAATGAAAATAAAAGAAAATAAAGAAACTAATGGTTTCTCCCTGTGTGTCCTTTCCCATGCGTCCTCGTTCCCGCCCCCGTTCCCCTCCTGCGTCCCCTTTTCCTCCCACATCTCCCGGTCCCGCGAACTCCCTATCCTCCCCACGTTCCCCCCTTCCCTGCCTTTCCTCCTCCCTCATACCCCCTCCCGCGAACCCCCCTCCTTCGTTCCCCTCCCCCTTCCCGGATTCCCCTCCCCATCCCTCCTTCCGCTGCTAAAATATATGAAAACCCTGCCACTAAACTATATGAAATACACACATTTTTCAAATAAACTTATTGTAAAAATTGTATGCAAATTTCATAACGTCAGAGCTCATCAGTATATATAGAAACCTTCGCGAGCGGGCGAACAGCATCTCAATCGGATTATTTTTTTTACATTAGCTCCACACAGGAGTTCGTGAGGAAAAAAAACCCTCAAGGCCTATGTCATCTTTGGGGATGTTGTGTGGAGGATCTTTTTATGGAAAGGAAGGAAAACAGGTTCTGGTAAGGAAGAAGGTATGAAGGGTGGGTAGGAATCTGGTGATCAGTGTCCAGGAGTTACGGACGTACTAATCCATACCTCCAGTGCAATGCAATGGGTCGAGAGAGTGTGGCTGGATAGGTCAAAGGGCCTCCCTCAACCAGTTCTCTTGATCCGGCTGGCCACGTAACAGGTGGACAGACACATCCGCCACCAAGATCCGTACAAACACCACCCCATGAACCCGGGCACCCCTGCAAAGTCACCTAATGTAGCGACTTACTTGGGATGACCTATGGCAGAGGTGTTGGTTATCCATTAAATGGTTCTCGGGGCGGCGGTACCTATACCCGCCTCCCAAAATGGTAAAGTAAATAATTTCATAACACTAGAGCTCACCAAAGTATACAAAAACCTTCGCGGGCATGCGTACAACTAATCACCAAAGTTTTATCCCAATTAAAACTTTGTTTTAGTCTTTATTTTTTTTAATGAAAACATAAAAACATAGAAAATATAGAATCACACCTAGACTACTGTACTTACTTGGTATTTTCTATCTTAGTAATGTAATGTAGGCAACTTTGAAAAAACTTCAAATAATCCAAAATCGAGCAATGAGATTAATTTTGAAGTGTAATAAATACAAACCAATTTGGGAGACGGAGGCGTACCGATATATCATTATCTACATTGAACCTGAATCGATATCTTCATTGTACCCGTATCGATATCTTCATTGTATCTATATCGATATCTTCATTGCACCCTTATCGATATCTTCATTGTACCTGTATCAATATCTTTATTGTACCTATATAAATATCTTCATTGTACCTATATCGATATCTTCATTGTACCCTTATCGATATCTTCATTGTACCCGTATCGATATCTTCATTGTATCTACACTAGTGGACTTATGTATGGACACTTTTTATAAATTTCTTGTATTTGATGTTCATTTGCTCTTTTTTAAATCACGTTGGTGTTTAACAGTAATTTTGTTAGCTAATTAATTCAACCACATATTATACTGTTATATTTTGAATAGATTTAAAAGTTTTGTTTAGAAAAATAATAAAAATTGTGAAATAATAACGTAAATAAATAATAACGTCATGGCAAAACACAAATTATTTATTAATTTCGAAGATTTTGCATAATATTTCAAATTAACATTTTAATGTTACTATTTCGTTGGAAATCCTTTAAATTTAATAACTTCCTCAATTCTTCTACACATGGAGTCCACCAAACGTCACTAGTTTTTAGTTTTGATGACATGGAACCATGCTTGAATAATCACTTCAATTATTTCTCTTTTATTTCTGGGTTTGTGACGAGAAACCAGTTTTTTCAATCTAGACCAGAGATTTTCAATAGGATTCGAGTCCAGGTGGTTCCCTGGCCAAGGTAGAACAACAATATGGTGGTTCTGTAACCATTTCATGTTCCTTTTGCTATGTGGCATGGGGGTCCATGCTTCTGGAAATTGCATTTACCACGGTTACACTCGAACAAATCGTTGTGCTGGGCAATAACTATGGCTCCAGAATCACATATTGATGTTTGTTAGCCTTAATTGTGCCTTCTACCACTTCCAGACATCCAAAACTGTCCCTTATCATGCAAGCCTGCACCATGACACTCAGAGGAAGTTTCATTGTCGCAGTAGTGCATTCTGGTATCAAATCTTCAACTTGATTGCAACGAACAAATCTGATTCCATCACTCTCAAAAGTGAAAATTTTGGTCTCATCACTCCATATCACCTTTGCCCAGTCTTCTGAAGTCCATTCCTTATGTGTTACAGCCCATTTCAGTTGTTTATACCTCTGTTTCATGTTATGGTTAGACTTTTATTATTCTTGCTTAATTTCTTCCTAAATGTTATATCTGTAATATCGAGTCCAGCAGCTTTAATGACCTTGTTAATATCTTTTGATGTTTGACGATGGTTCTGCAGGGTAAGGCAACATATGCTTCTTTCATTTTGTGGCATAACCTTTGGGTTTTGGACGATTTTTGGTCTGTTTTTGTGGTTTTAGTCTCCTTGCAGCGTTGGCCAACCTTTCTTACTCCAGACTTGGTAGCTCCTCCACCCAATATTTTTGCAATTTCTTTGTATGTGTAGCCTTCTACACAAAGTGCAACACCTCTGCTTCTCTTAAGTGACCAATTGGAACGTTTTGGCACCTGAGGAGCCATTTTAATAATATTTATTAAAAAATATATGTATAACTTTTCTTCAATGGATGATTGACTAACACGGGTGTAGAACTTATTCGTGTTGCATCTTAAAGTGTTCTGATTGGAGCCCACAACGATCCTCTGCACTTTGTGGTTGGTTAAGATAGAACACAAGACATTGTAGAGTTGCCAAAACTCGAAAAAGTTATTCTCAAAAATTGGTTGTTTTAAAGGTATTTGCTCCCATTTCTCATAAAGAGTGATAGGAATTTTGAATCACCATATGGCATATCGTATGGTATGTTTTTTAATCGACAATAGCACAAGGAACACGAAAAAAAACTTAGAAGGGTTCCGTAACAAAATAAGTCATTTTTTTACAAGGCAAACGACAAGATACAAGAAATCTCGAAAAGTGTCCATACTTAAGTCCACTAGTGTATATCGATATCTTCATTGTACCCGTATCAATATCTTCATTGTATCTATATCGATATCTTCATTGCACCCTTATCGATATCTTCATTGTACCTGTATCAATATCTTTATTGTACCTATATAAATATCTTCAGTGTACCTATATCGATATCTTCATTGTACCCTTATCGATATCTTCATTGTACCCTTATCGATATCTTCATTGTACCTCTATCAATATCTTTATTGTACCTATATGTATAAATATCTTCATTGTACGTATTTCGATATCTTCATTGTACTTTTGTACATCTTCATCACATGGGAAATTATATTGTGTATTAATTGTTTTAAAAGGTTGTACGTAGGTACTTATATTTGAGTGCTGTATAAAAATATTTAATTGACTATTGTATAAAGATGACAAAGATGCCTACGTAGAAAAAGCCAATTTGAAACCCACACTTTGTCGATGAAAAACAACACATTTTGTCGATGAAAAAGATTATAACGAATGAAATTGTTGAATATTTTATTTTGGTTTTCTGTACGCCCATAGGCCTTTTACATTATCCTACTAATATTATAAAGGCGAAAGTTTGTATGGATGTTTGTTACTCTTTCACGCAATAAATACTGAATGGATTTTAATGAAACTTTACAGTAATATAGCTCATACATCAGAATAGGCTATAGGCTATAACTTAGAGCTCCAGCATTAATTGTATAAGCTTATACGTTTATTGTCCAGACGAAAAGCAAAGCGTTGCTACGTAATTGTTTGACATGCGCTGTCATTTTGTTATTTGTTTAGGTTGCTATGGAGATCCTTTTGATAATAAAGATTTACAGCGCGTGCTTGATTATTAGGTTGAGGGGGGAGGTTGAATCGGGGGGGGTGTTGGAGGGTGGGAGGGGGAGGGGGGATGGAGAGGGGGGGAGAGGAGTTGGGCGTGCGAAGCCGGGGGCAAAAGCTAGTACATTATAAAACGATTACAATTTTTATATTATATGACCAATAAAAAGGAAAAGATTCATCCACTTCTCGGAATCGCGACTCTTCCTCCTTCGCTTTAGACTTTAGATTTTTATTTGGTTGTTCATTATATGCGGTGGAATGCCAATAAATCATTTTAATTAAATGTGCCTATCATATCCTGCTGACTACAACATCCTTTATCAATTTTCCTCATGCACCAGTTTTATTATCATATTACTTTTTATCCGTTAAAACCACGAGATGTAGGTAGGTACCTACCTTGACTTGCCAAGACGAAAACTGAAATTTTATTTCAACAGAATAGGATTAGACAAAATGTTATTTTTTAATATATTCCGTGCATTTATATCATTTTTAAATAAAATTTCAGATGTTTTGACCCGTTTCCACAAAAAAATATAAATTGAAAGATTTTTCTTTTATCTAGTAATATGTTTTAAATTTAGAGAAAAATATTATTGTTTGCTATAAAAAGGTTGTACAGGTCGTTGGCAGATTTGTTAAATTTTCAAAAAAGATTTTGTATTTTACAACACCCATTTCAAATCATATAATCATGCAGTAAAATAAATAATACATAATCTGGGAAAGCTATGTTTTAGAATTTTATTTTAGTTTAAATAAAATCATTTAAAAAAAGATCCGCACAAGTGTTCTGTGACGAAAATACTTCAGTTTGTCTATTTATTTACGGTCTTTAAACTAATATATTTAAAAAAAGTACATTCTTATTTTGAAATTATAAAAACTTATTACCAAAAAATAATTACAAAAAGTACACAATTTTAATAGTTTTATCATCACGCCTTTCAGAATTTTTTAATGTAGATATAAATTAAAGCAAATTTTGAATGAAATAAAATCGATATTGAGTTATTATTTCAAAAAGGTGGTACGGAGAATAATTAATCTTTCTCATTGGAACCGCCCTGTATGACCGTAAGAAAATATTTTGACGAAATATGAATTCTCGGCCGCTGGCTGGTTAATGACCCTTAAGCAGGGCAGAAGTCAATCACTATGGCCTTATGTATCAGCCAGTCCGTATCCTTGCTATATACGACATTCCTCGCTCCAATTTAAGCGGACTAATATCTACCGCTCAAGCTTTGATAAGCCGCAGAATAGTTCCTACAATTTAGACGCACAGGCGCTAGCAGTAACACGCTAAATCTGAAATTTACGTAAAAAATATTACAATGCTTCCCACCGAAATGTACGCACATTTCCTAATTTTACAAGTGTGGACTATCGGATTCATCGAGCGATGAGGAATGACGATGTTATTAATTGATAAAATCAATCAAAAATAGTCTGCTAAGGAATTTTTATAGTTGGTTATCAGTGGATAATTTAATTAATAGTGCACTGACTCTAGCAAAACAAATACTATTTAAAATTAAAAATTAGTGTACTCGTATATAGCACCATTCTGATTGAAGTGGGGGACTTTGTAAAAAATTAACCCGTAAATTTAACCCACCTAAAAATAAACTGCCTTTATCTAAAGATCGCGATCATAATATCGTGATTTCCCGGTTCATGGAGATGTCCCGAAGAAGATGGCAGTAGAAAGCATAGATATACCACACATGTCGTCTGTAGATTTATTTTTGAAAGAAAAAAGAAACGTGTTGATGCAGATGTAAAATATTGATGCAGATGGCGTCTAGGCTTTCGACCTATCTACGGATAATGTTCCAAGCTGTGCTAAGCTCGAAATTCCAACCAAGCCGAACTTATAATCAACTGATACACCGGGCCTATGAATTATTGCCTGTATCCGTAAGTAAATGTTTAAAAAGTCCAAATTTAATGTTCTTGTCAGTGCGACGACGTCTTTGGCAAAGAGGCTAGCTCATCGCCTCTGAACCCAGAGTTCGAATCGCAAGGGTGACAAATTTTAATACGTATAATAATTTAAAATGTTGTATCTTTACATGCACCTCGTTCCGGAAAGGACCACTTTAGTTTTAAAGGCCAGGTTTATCGGCTGTTTTTAAGCTCGGCTTGATTTTTATGTCAAGCTTAGCGCGGTTAAGAACATATTCCGTTGAAAGCCTAACCTAATCAGTATTACTAATCTAACCAGTATAATACGGATTGTCTATGATTTTAATAGAGGAACGCGTTTCTTTTTCTTTGAAAAACCACACTACTGTCTACGTGAATGCTTAATCTATGCATTCTACTGCCATCAGGAAATCTTTGAAAATGTTTGCCACAAGAGTTTATTTCATGAGCCTAAAATATTTTCAAGCATGTTGATTCTTAATAAAGTTTCCCACTTCAATCAGCGTGGTGCTATATACAAGGATAATAATTTAAAATAGAAAATTAACCGCTGAAAACAAACTGTACTCTCGTTGAAACTTTAAAAATCCCTTATCAAATTATTTTGGATTGATTATCAATTAATAACAACATCATTCCTCGTCACTCGATAAACTAATATATATAACTTTAAAAAATAAATAATTTTCTTGGTCGACTGTGCGGCATCTAAAATAGTAACTAATAATCATCTAAGCTTGAGTGGTAGATTTAGCCAGCTTAAATTTGGGCGAGGAATGTCGTACATAGCGAGTTACGTCCGTTACGGACTGGCTGATATACCGGACCTAAATGGCATTACTTCAGCTATGTTAAGACTCAGTTCCCGGCCCCAAAAAGAAGAGGATGGAGAGATGAAATTACGAATGTTAGAAGAGCGCGCTAACATTTACAGCGATAAAATTGATTCAAAAATCATGAAAATCTTTAATAAAACACGACTCGTTAAAAATAGAGCAAAAATCTCGCGATAATTGTCTTTAATATTTTTTAAAGACACGCTGTGAATTTTTTCATAGATATAACTTGTAAAATAACTGAAACAAACGTGTTTATAATAATTTTTGGAGCATACTTTGCCATTTTTTTCTATCGAGGGAATTTTATATAATTTGCGTTTCGGCGAGACAAATGTCTAGATATTATCTTCAAGAATAACATATATTTTTTTAAGAGCTTAAAAACTTCAATTGTTTAAGGGAGGTTTGCAAGAAATCGGTAGAAATTCGGAGAACGGCCTCTTAAGAGATAATATCTGGCGAGGCGCGTATTTCTCAACTTTGCTCTATTTCATTTTTTTTAAATATTAATACCGCACAAGAGTCCTAACTGCTCTCGACCGTCCCAGGACAGTGAGACTGGAGGAAGTAGGAATGGGGAGGAGTTGGGAAGAGGAAGAATGGGAACTACCTGAATTCAAATCTGCCCACCAAATACAGCTTAAATGCGATAGAACTTAATCACGATTGATATTTATTTTACCACCTACCACAAGAGTGATCACTGACTTTTTCCTTATCATTAGACATATTTAAATATTTGTAATAAGTTATAGTTTCAGAAGGCGTAGAATTTGGTATAAATATCGGTTATTTGTCAGAGTTAGCATCACTTAAAGAAGTTAGTGGCAAGTGTGAATCTGTTCTTCGGGCGAAATTATCACATATCTTCGTACTAACAAAATAACAAAGTTATCGTTTTACTCTGAAGCAATCATGAAAGTTTTAGCCTTGAGACTATTTTGCATTTGTTTGGGAGTCATCAAGAGTTCGTCATATCAAGTCCCCAAATCTCAAAGATATGTTACTTCTTTCGTGAAGCCACAGATAGATGTTCCACGAAATCAGCCTGGGATTTTGAATGCTGGCGTACATGGCGGAACACAAGGACATAATACACAAACCAAAGCCTTGATCACTGTGACTCAGGGTTTTCCCTATCCATCAATCAATAGTGAATCACAAAAAAGAAAATTGGAAGACTTGATTATTCCAACACAAAGTCCTAAAAAAATATCATACTTAAGTGAAAAGTTTGGAAGTATAAAGGCAAAGATCAGTGGTTTTAAATCAACGCTAAATGCTACGATGGAACAAGTTAGACGCATGATAAAGACTAATAAAACCACCTTCAACGATCCCCCGCCGCAGCAACCTCTCAACCATTCCAAAAAATCATACATTAGTGAAAAGATTGGGGATATAAAGACAAAGTTCAATGGTGTTAAATCGACGCTAAATGCTGTAATTGAACCAATTAGACACTTTTTAAAGAGTGATAAAACCAGCTCAAACGATCAACCTCCACAGAAACCTCTCAACCATTCCATCTCCCAGCCTGTTGGATTTTCCATTGGGCAATATCTGCCATTCATTGGCAAACTCCCATCAACAACTATCAAAAGCGATCCAGAAATACAACAACACGCCAACAACAACGAATTTTTCAGAAAAAAGAGAGTGCAACCCACAAAACCAGCAAATCCAACAACTAACTTTAGTCCGAAACTAAAAATAAATAATGTGCTGATTGGATTAGCTTTCTGCATTTTGGCTGGATTGTTATCATTAGCAGTATAGCCTGGCGACGTTTATCATCACATCCCAGATTTTCTTCTTCTTGTCGTATTCGGGTCGGGGACAAATCGCCTCGACAAGACGCCTCCAGGCCGTCCGCTAGAACTACATCAGCGGCTACCATCCATTGCAGGTTCAGCCTCTCCTCGCACAGGCTCTGGAGTTATTTTCTGGATAATTTTCTTGTCGTGGCACACTGCATGTCTTCCCACTGTAATTTTCCGCATGGAATCAAATAGCATCATTTGAATAATATTAGATATAGTATAACTATGATATATAATTTTTTTTTAAATTGAATTGTATAATTTTAATAACTATTATTATGAATTTGAATTGTACAATTTAATAACTATTACTTAAATTGAATTGTCTAATTTTAATAACTATTAAACATGAAATCACAAGCACCATCCTACAAATTACTCAACAATCAACTCACACTAACATCAAGCAAATCAAGACATCCACACACACACAATAATCGAAACAGCAATAAAATTCGCGTACCTCAAATACGCACTATAAACTATGGGATAAAATCTCTGAATTATATTTCCTACACACTATATAATTCGCTTCCAGATATATACAAGGGAATCCAGCAAAAAAAATCAGAGTAATGCTTTAAAAGAATTTTTTTTAAGTAGGTTGTAATTTTCTTGTTATGTTCTATTCTGTCTTTTTTATTTTCTCTACTTTTCTTTTCCATGGATATATGTAATCATCCATATTTTTATATCTTTTTTTATTTGTTTTCTGTTGTTTGCTCATACTTACCCTGTTTTATTTTTTATTTTTCTTCTATAATGTATTTGAAACTCACATTTTTAATACTTAATACCTTTTATTTTAATTAATTAATTATTTCCTCCCACCTATGAATTGTAAGTTCTTCCCGTCCTAAAATGAATTGTGATCGCCTCGAACTCATCGGGATCGCCTTAGCAAGAAGTAAAAACAATAAATATATTTCTATATTATGAATTGGTTTATATTTATTACTATATTTAGAAACCATGATATACAATATTTGCAATTTTATTTAATTTGTGTAAATTAATAACTTATAATTTAATTTGAATGATTTCCAATCTGTAAACTTCACCCGCCGTAACACAGGGACGTCCCTAGCATGGCGGATGAAATAACACAAAAATCTATACAATGTACAAAGTTCTTATAATAAATAAATAAATAGTATGAAATGTCAAAGATATCAAAAACAAATAAATATTTTTGTTTTTTAATCTTTTTACTTAACCACTCAGGCCTCGACCATATTTTGTCATCGGGTCAAAATATTTCCGCTTTGCAATAAAACCCGAATAAACGGAATATTTTTGAACATATCCGAAAACTAAAAACTGTTTTAGAAAGGTGATAAAATACGCATTAAAACTTTAAAAAATCTAAATGAACATTTAATTTTTAAAATATAAAAATTTTGCAATCAAAGTTAACCTTACGTTTTTTCTAACTTTTCTGTCACCTCACTTTTTTGTTGCTCCATGTAAAAAAAATTAATGAAAAATTCCCAATTTTTAGAAATTTAATTAAATAAATTTGATATGTTATTATCGAGTTCTGCAAGTATTTAAGAATGTAGCTGTTTCAACTTGTAAGGTCATTTTCAAACCTTACAAGTCGAAACAGCTGTAACTAAAATACATTCTTAAATACTTGCAGAACTCGATAATAACATATCAAATTTATTTAATTAAATTTCTAAAAATTAAAATGGAGTTCTACGAATTAAACACAAAAACAATTAATAAAAATTCCCAAGGTTTATAATTTTTTTTAAATCACGATATGAAACTTTGGTTTCATATAACATTTGATTCTACAATAGTGGTTGACTTTTAGATTTGAACACATAGCGTGGTGTTTTCTCTTTTTAATTACAGTGTTCAGGTATTTTATCATGGGTCCTTTTTTAGATTTCAAACATTTTTATTTTTCAGACATTTATTTTGTAATAACTTTTTATTCAATTGACAACTGAATCAAAACAACAGTAACTTGTAACATATTTAATTTAAAGTACCGCCCGGTCCCCAACCCTTTGTATTTACTAGGAAACCATAGTTCATTTAACAAGACCTTTTACAGTAGAAAGAAGGAAGAAGGTACCAAACACAGCCCTTTTATAGCAAAAAACACCTATCCATAAATATACCAAACCACCCACCCATCACCTATCGTAAACTTTTCAGTAACAACGAATAATTGTAATGGTAAGCGTCCGTCTGCCCGCGCCGGCTGCAACGCACGCACGGCACGCAACGGATTTTTCTATATCTCTATATAAAAATCCGGCCCGCACCGACCACCGGTATTTGCCGGTAGTGGACGCAGTGCTGTACTAATTCATATTATAAAGATATAGAAAAATCCGTTGTGTGCCGTGCGCCGTGCGTACGTTGCGGCCGGCGCGGGTAGATGGACGCTCATCTTAACAAGAATGTCGCTACTAGAGGCCTCTGATGGCAGAGTTGGAAACTGGGATCTCTGATTGATAATTAAACTAAATGAGTATGATAAACAGACAATAGATGTCAGATTCGTAGAAGTTTTAACATGCCGTTCATAAATAAGTTCATATCATATCTCTCAATAAGAGAGATAATATGATATGAAATTATGGAGGCACAACGATTTCTATGAGGCCTATATGAGTTGTTCTGAAAAGCGAACGAATTATGATGTATGTATAATTCACAAAGATGATTTCGTATGGATTTTTTTTTCTTACCAACTAGATATTAATTATTTTAATGTAAGTTGTAGGTAAGTCGAAAAATAATAATTATTGGAGTGTACGCAGCCCATACTCTGAATAAAAAATCTGTTAAGTTAAAGAAAATAATAATGCAACCGTTGACAAACTACTAAAATAAAGTTTATTGGAGCCTCTTTTAGTGTATTATTATTTTAGTTTGTTCCTATTTTTATCACAATGTTTTATTATACATATAATTTACTTATTTAGTTAGTAAATTTATTTAGAGTTTATTTAGAAGGTTTATTAAGAAGGTTTATATACCTCAATGCTTTTACATTTATACGTTATTATCTTTACTAAGTATAAAATGAAGTCACTCACTCTTAGATCTTTTGAACTACGTAGCGGATTTTAATGCGGTATTCACCAATAGAAAAAGTTATTCATGAGGAAGGTTTTTAGGTATTTTATTTGTCAAGGTTTTGTGTAAATTGGTTGAAATACATAATATATATGGCCAAGCGGCAGTGGGCAGCGTGGTGTGGATTTGATTTAACAGATGGCGTTGGTTATAAAGGTTTCGTTAGCCACAGCAACGTTGGCCGGGTCTGCTAGTAGGTATATAAGTTATTAAGGTAATAGCGAAATTGGTCAACGTACGCTCACTTTTATCCTTTAGTGTCTTCAGGTATTTCCCCCTTAATCCCAACACTTTCTTCGAGGGCCTAGCGGGAAGCCGGCTTAGGGGCGCGGACACCGAGTCTCGCTTGCAACTGGACTGAAGGCTCCGCTTATTCTCGGCGGGATCGCCGGACGACTGCAGCTCAGCTGCTTTGGGTAAGTCAAACAATCTCATCTAATATGATATTTTTTTCTTTATTCTATTAACTTTTCTTCCTACATAATAATAAACTTTTATTTCAGCTACATCAAGTGGCGGAGATGAGACGTGATACTGTGAAATAAATAACTAACAACATGTACGCACTCGCATACTGCCTGCTAACAATGTATGCCCGGACATTGGAGGTCTAGAATCATTTTAAATAAAAAGTAGCTTCTTTATAAAAAAAAATTAGAGTCCTGAGGTGTACGGTGAAGGAGGAAACCATCTGTTTCCTTAGAACACCGTGGGAAAGTGGTTGAGCAACCTTCAATGGTCAACGTACGTCCCGGTTAGACGATAGGTCTGGGTTCGGGTCCCAGTTGCGACCATTGTCTTTTTCTGTTTTTCTGTGTCTTGTTCTCTTTTATATTTTCGTTTAGATTATTATTGTTATCTTCTTCTTCACTGATATATAACGTTGATGGGAAAAACCTTAAAAAAATATAAAAAGAGAGTTTCTCTTATAAAAAAATGAAAACAATTTTAATTTTGTTTTTATGATATTAATGCAACTATAACGGCTTTGCCTGTTTTATTGACTACGAAAAGGCATTTGACAGGGTAAAACATGCTGACCTAATGAAAATGCTTGCGGATTGTAACGTTGACACCAAAGACCAGAATTTCATTAAAAACCTGTATTGGTTCCAAACAGCATAAATAAGACATCGGAATGAGAGATCTAATGCAATCGCCATTCAGCGTGGAGTACGACAAGGATGTATCCTGTCGCCACTATTATTTAATCTTTATTCCAACTATGTCTTCAAAAGAGGCCTAAGTAATACCCAAAAGGGACTCAAGATCAACGGAGTTGTCATTAATAACATAAGATATGCAGATGATACTGTATTACTAGCTGACAGTATCAGTGACCTCCAATTGTATGCAATTTGAGGTCCAACAATTCTTAATAGTTTGTCAAATGTCTGAATCGTCATTCTATAATAGCCAAAGAATTTTTTTGGATATTGTCGAAGATTATTGTATTTCAGATAAAAGAAACCTTTAACATATCGTTCTGCTGTAAAAGGATGAGTCCAGTATTTATTACTCTTTATTAGTATTTTATTCCTCCTCTTCCGAAGAAGCAAAACAATACAAGCAATTTGTACAAAATCCATGTTGAGAATGAACAATTCATCGCAATTTTTCATCGCGATGCGCGCAGTATTATTTTTGCGATTTCTTATAGCACGATTTTAAAATAGTGTCGCAAAAAATACAATCGTGGTTCGCGCTAGGCCTAAGTAAATCATGAAACATTTGTAAAAGTGTCTACGGCAAAAAAATATTCGACTATGAAAATACTCAGAACCTTACTTTGCGAATTTGGACTTCACAAATCTGTTCATAACGTGGCATGCAATTCGCGCTCCCATATAAAAAGGTCTATTCATTCAAAAGCAGATTTTACTTTCAAGAACTAAATGGTGATATTATGGTGCGAGGTGCCTATATACTGTTAGATTGATTTATTGGCGAATCACAAGTCTCTTTTCTCTCTTCGTCCCGCCATAGTTGGTTTTTACCCCTCATCTGTAAGTTATCGTCTAGCTATTTGTATGTCTATGGTTGTAACGTAAAAAAGTTTATAAAACACCTGTTTTTTTATCCCTCAAAATATGGTAAAATGTGTTTGTTTTTACATTAGCTCCGCACAGGAGGCCCTGAGGAAAATAATTCCCCTCAGGGCCGATGTCATCTCTGGGAATGCTGTGTGGAGGGTGTTTTTAGGAAAGGAAGGAGAAGAAGTTCTCTGAAGGAAAAGGGTGTTAGGGGTGGGTTGGATCTGGGGGACAGTGTGTCCAGGAGTGACGGACTTATGAATCCTTCCCTCCCACTGCGGTGCAAGGCGTTCCGAGGGAGTACGGCTGAAGAAGTCAAAGGAACTCCCTCAATCATATTCTTCCGATCCGGCCTGCCATACAGCTGGTAGGCAGACGCATCCGACACCAAGACCCGGACAAACCTCATCCCATGAACCCGGGCACCCCGGCTTAGTCACCAAACGTAGCGAACCACTTGAGGTGACCTATGGCGGAGGTCTTGGTTATCCAATAAATGGTTCCCGGGGCGGCGGTATCCATACCCAGTATTCCCACCTCCCAAATTTATTTTATAAGTCAAGTATTTTCCTCCCTGAAACATGGTTTTTCATTTTTGGACATGGCAACACTGCTTCATGGTGAACTCGCATCTTTTGCTGACGATAAATTATGAAACGAAATTACCAATGCATCCAATCAAGACATGACTGTTATCAAAAAATGGTTTGATAACAATTTATTATTACTCAACACAAAATAAAACATATTGTATTCTCTTCTCTCTACAAGGAGTTGCCAAAAAAATAATTAAAATAACCATTCATTCTAAAAATCGTATAAATGACGACACATGTAATACGGACTGGGCTAAACTAAATCATAAATCTCATGTAAAAACAGATTTTGAAGTGAAAACTTATTTTAGCACCGTTGTGATTTGAAACTCGGTGTAACGAAAAAGCGAATCTAAAAGAGAAAAACACATACATCTGTAGAATTTAGCCTGCGAGAGAATTAAATAGAATAATCGGTCTCCTTTTTGTGCGGTGCTTCATAGCCTCCCCACTCTTTTCTACTTTAGTTTTCTGAAGGTTTGCGTGTGAATCGAACACTCTGTTTTATTGAATACCTCACAAGCGTCCCAACTGCTCCCGTCTGGAAGCAATGAGACTATGGCATCCCCAACTGGGATATGTTGTTATCCTGACGATAAGTAGGAAGGGGAAGCAGATAGGTAAGAGGAAGGTGGGGAAGCACCTGGCTATGCAGATCTAGACACCAAACACGGCTAAAGCCATTTAAAGCTAAGTTTCAATTATGAATGGTGGTATTACACCAGGGTGATACTGAGAGAATCTTTCACTCTGGAATGTGCCGCAAACATATATTATTTTGAATGATTAAATTGATAAATCACAAATCAATCAATAAAATTTATCTGCGTACGCCAGGATTTGAACCCGCGTCCTCCGGATCGCTAGTCGAGAGTTCGAGAGTCTTGCCACTGATCGAGTACAGAGCCACATTTGAACATTTGATGCCAAACAAAATAAAATCATATTACATTCTCACAATTATCGTAAATATTTGTTTCAGTATGATTGGATAATCAAGGAATTCTCGCATTTTCCCATTTTCCCCGCAAAAAGCTTCTCCCCACCAAATTACCCAATTCTTGAAAAAATCTTAGAAATTCCCTGCGATTTGGGGAATTTTCCACGAATTGGCAACGCTGCCTCTTTGTGTCACTGAAATTCATGGTTGCCAACTTAAGGGTTTTCCCCAAGATTTAGGGGGAAAATAAGTGGGATGGGATTTTTTTAGGAATTTTATTAATTATTATTCATTGTTTTTACTATATAAAATATTTTTTAGGGGTATTTTCAAGTAATTTGCCGGTTTCTAGGGGTTTTTGAGTTTAATTTAGGGATAAATATTTTGAGAGCTGGCAATACTGCTGAAATTTGACATTGACAGCCGTTTGAGAGTGGGGTAGGGTGTGTGGTTTGGTTTATTTATGGGGATAAGTAAAAATTAGTGATTATCACGAACGAGCACATAATCAATTTGGGTAACGGAATACGAATTACTGGTGAGATTGATTTCATTTTGCTTTTGCTGCATCATATTCTGTTTGTCGTCCTATTCCACATCTGGTTTTGTAATAATTTGCATTACGTGCAGAATTTAATATTTTTTGACATGACATTGAAGTTATTTCCATTCAACTTTATTTTGGCAGCGTAAATATTTTTTACTGATTCACTTTCATGTTGTTTACGCAAAAGTACAGATTTGAAAACTTGTAGCCTTCGGTGAGAATAAACCCATATTTTTCTTTCATATATTATTGAAAATCAATTAATATAATTATTAATTGATACACATACATTTATTTTGTATCTACTTATTAATATCTTATTCTCAGTCTTCAAAATTATTGATTGTAAGAAAGTTTCGTCTTCACAATATTCCTTATTTTTTTTTAAAGCATATTGCATAACTTGTTGTTAAATGCATTCTTTAAATTCAAGGTCAGACACTTACGTAGGTGATGTAAAAAATTGAAAAAAAAATTGTGATATAATAAACGATATCTCTTATGTTGATTTTGTGATTATCATAATATACCATCTTGGTAATTATTCCCCTAACCGTTGCACTTTTTGGCACAGATTATGGAGATTTTATCTTTTTTGAACAATTACCACAATAAACAACTATTTACAAGCACAAAATAAGTTATGTGAGGTTCTTAGTTTAGGTTAATTAAGGTTAAACGTCACGTACGTTATAATCTACTCATTCACAGATGGCGCCAATCAAATTATTTTAGGTTTTTAATGCTTTTTGCATGTTACGCTTTAAAATAGTAAGGTAAATTAATTGTTCGCGATCGTACATATTTAATTAGAATATAAATAAATAGTTTTGTCCATAAAAAAACCAAAATCTTTGAAGAAAGGCTGAAAAATACAATATTGCATTAAGTCACCGATACAACATTGAATTTTTCAGCCTTTCTTGAAGGATTTGGGTTTGTTTATGGACAAAACTATTTATTTATATTCTAATTCAATATGTACGGTTGCGAACAATTAATTTACCTTAATATTTTAAAGCGTAACATGCAAAAAGCATTAAAAACCTAAAATAATTTGATTGGCGCCATCTGTGATGCGTAGATTATAACGTACGTGACGTTTAACCTTAAGTAATTCATACAAATTTAGATTGAAACAAAACTTACGCAAATGTCAACATATACAAAAAAAACTAAAATGGTGGCAAAAGGATCGTTGTGTACTGAAAATTTTGAACTTTTAATAAAAATGCAATTTTTATGCATCTGTTACCATCTATCCAAAAGTAATTAGTTGTTTCTTGTGGTATAGTACATGCCAAACTTAATACCGATCTGACGTTGATACGAAAATCGTCACAACAGGCAATTTCTCTGGCGCACATATGTTTTACACTTTTTTCTCTTTCACTTACGGTCATTGTAAAGTTAGTAAAGGAACTGTATCTGCGCGACAATGGACCGTATCAAGTTCAGGTCGGCATTTAAGTTTGACCCGGCATTTAATTTCGGTGGTTAGGGATTATTTACCCACTTACATAATAATGACTGATAAAAATTATAGTTTTTACGTGTGAATTGATAATACAATATAAGTAGGTACACTGTTTGTTACCGTCAGTGCAGTAGTACTTTGTGATACGTTTCTTTAACTTCAGGAAAAGTTCAAACTTGTTTTTTTTTACATTAGCTCCACACAGGAGGCCCTGAGGAAAATAATTCCCCTCAGGGCCTATGTCATCTTTGGGGATGCTGTGTGGAGGGTCTTTTTAGGAAAAAGGAAGGAGAGGAAGTTCTGGGAAAGAAAAGGGTATTAGGGTGGGTAGGAATCTGGGGGTCAGTGTGTCCAGGAGTGATGGATGTATGAATCCATCCCTCCCACTTCAATGCAATGCGATGTTCTGAAAGAGAGTACGGCTGGAGAAGTAAAAGGGACTCCCTCAACTATTCTCTCCTGATCTGGCCTGCCATGCAGCTGGTGGGCAGACGTATCCGCCGCCAAGACCCGGGCAAACCCTACCCCATGAACCCGGGCACCCCTAATAAGTCACCAAACACAGCGAACCACTTGGGGTGACCTATGGCAGACATGAAATTAAAAAATACCTTTAGTTCTGTATTCTTTCAACTAAAATATTATGAAGAAATCGTTTTTGGTTTAGATGTCTAAATTTGTTGAACAATTTTCTCTAAAGCAGAATATTGTTTATCTTATCCATTAATATTTTAACGGCATCAGATATCTCTCGACAACAATTGGGATATGGGTAAATATAAATAAATTTGACCGGTCAGTGGTTGAGTGGGCATAGCGCTTGGGTCCCACCCGGGCATCGCATGTTCGATTCCTCGGCTGGCTAAGTCCTCCATCACAACACAAGCAACATTTTCGGCTTTCTGTGGTGGTAGTAGGAGATTTTCAAACATTGTTGGGTTATTTGTAACCCGGGAATGTTTGTCTTTCTTTAAAAAAAAAAAATATATATATGTATATTGAAATCAATTTACAAAATGCTGGATAGATTAAGTTCTAAATTGCCATACTAAAATATTTGAGGTTACAATTTTTTTGTTTTACATTAACTCCACACAGTAGGCCCTGAAGAAAATAATTTCCCTCAGGGCCTATGTCATCTTTAAAAGTGCAGTGTGGAGGGTCTTTTTGAGGAGAGGAAGGAGTGAACATGGGTCTTGAAGAAACCATGTTGTAGAAGGGAAGAAACACAGAGGTCGGCAAATCATTCCACAGTCGAGCTGTTGAACTTATGAACGAGTTATACAAGCGACCCGTTCCCATGTGACAAATTTCAACCGTGTACGTAAGATATTTCATGTTGTAGGAGGGAAGAAACACAAAGGCTGGCAAAGCATTCCACAGCCGAGCTGTTGAACTCACGAGAGAGTCGTACAAGCGACCCGTTCCCATGTGACAAATTTCAACCGTGTACATATGTTGGGCGCGCATTTGTCGTGTTTCCAAAGGTCCAAGTTTTCCATTGGTAAAACAAGGCAGACCGCCCGTTTCTGCACAGAGTCAAGGATTTTTTTCAGGTATTTTGGGGTTCCAGACCAGAGATGGCTATCAAATTCAACAGTGGGGTGCACTTGCGATTTGTACAGTGTCAGAAGTTGTTTACTATCTGCAGTATCTATGAGCTCTGTACAGTTCACCCAGCTTCTGAAAGGTTAACTTGACTTCGATGGAGCCCCCGTACCTGAGCTAGTCACTTAGAGTTTTACCGTGCATATTACTGGAAGGCATGTTGGGAAGATTGCTTTCGATGAAGGAGACTTGAATTGAAATTGAGAGAATTGAAATGATCATGAAATATCTTACGCTGTATATACATTTGCAAACCGAGACGTGAGCTGAACCGCCAATTATGGGAAAGGAATGAAGAAACGCAAAAACAAAGGTGTTTTTGATGGTTCGGCTAGCGTGTTTATACGTCACCTAAAATTTGCACACTTTTGTACTTAGTAAGGGTTGTTATTGCATATATGTACTGCGGTTATCTGCAAACACTCTCGATTTCGGATGCACCTCGCTGCAGATCTCTACTTATTTAATAAAGTGCTGTGTTACTCTTTCCATCTTAAACATTTTTTCAAAATTATTTGGAAGATAATACAAGTAACCGCACATCCCTTAAAAAAGTGTTGTAAGTAAAAAAAAAAAGTGAATTATAATTATATAAGAGAGTGAAAACAAATGAAGGATGATGAACAGACTGTCTCGTCGAAAAGAGGCACAAGCGACATCTCGTGGAAATGACGAGTGATCTAATTTAAATACGGTTTTCGTAGGACATAGATACAGTACTGTGCAAATTAATGTGAACACAAGTGATGAATTAGAAAAAATAATAAATATTCTTTATTGAGGAAAAAAAATAGAGAAACAGTTACAATTATTTTGTTTTAATGTGAAGTATGTCCTTCTTTAATTTTTATAACTTCTTGTACACTGTTTGGCATAGAATCAATTTGTTTGTTACAATTTTCTTATGTTTGCGCATCTCTAAACCATATCTGAATTACTGCCTCCATCAGCTTTGTTTTGTTGTTCAATCAATTTTTCTAAGTCTTACTTTAATAGCCCCAGATTTTCAATTGGATTAAGATCTGAAGAGTTTCCATGCCGTAACCTGGATAAGAGTTATCTGGTAACAATCTTAGTGCGTTTTTTAGGAGAAATATCCATTTTCAAAAATAAGAAACAACAAAACTTTAGTTAAGTTTACTTCTGCACAAAACTGTAATTTAAAAAAAATAACAAAATTTAACGCGCCTGTAGCTCGGTGTGTCTCGTAACTCACTGATTGATAGAACACATACACAAAATGGCCGCTATTTAGACATGAATGTGTTGCCAACTGCAAAAAAACTGTGAATTGTGCTAATTGTCACGTGTTCACATTAATTTGCATAGTACTGTAATTACAATCACTTTATTATTCAGAGATAAAACACTGAACAGAAAATTTTGACTTACAGCCCTTTTCTATGAGATATGCGATATATCATTTTATGGAGTGCACTACTAATTTGAAAGATCTGCCCGCAATGCCCTCTCTTACCCCGCAGCATTCCTATGAAACAGAACACTTCTACACAAGCACGAATCTTTTAGAAATAATTATACTTTAGAACTGTTTCCATGTAAGGATGCAATTGGCTTGGTGTGAGTTAGGCGATAGGTGTATTAGTGTCTGTTAAACGCTGAATGGGCCGTGATTATCAGTATACATACTGTTACTCACACTAAGCCAATTGAACCGCTCAGTCACAGAATGAATGCACCAAATTAATAATTGTTAATTTCTTTTTTAGTTAATAATGGAAGGAGAGCCAATTTTCAAGTACGATGGAGAGACCAAGGCTGAAAAGCTGGCCAGGAAGACAAAGGATGCGCCTTTCATGGTTGCCGGTGAGTTAAAAATTTAATTTATTTAACGGTACATACTCTCAGTATGGTCCTTGTTAGAGTCATCGTTTGAAATGGCTCTATTCGAGTTTCCTTTCATGAACTCATTGTCCATTCGGTACCTTTTTCGACCAGTATTTCAATGGAAGATACTCAAAGGAATTAGCGTCTTTGATCCCTTAGGCACCGGTCTGAGTTCAACAGCTCGACTGTGGAATGAGATGCCTCCTTCCTGTTCTCTTCAAGACCCCGGTTAACTCTTCCCTTTCCTCAAAAAGACCTCCAGACAGTATCCCCAGAGATGAGATAGTTCCTGAGAGAGATTATTTTTCTTAGGGCCTCCCCGTTTAGAGATAATGTAAAAAAAAACAAGTGCAGTTCACACTCGGTAGTAGTGAAGCCTTCAGAAAACTAAAGTAGAGAAGAGCGGGGAGACTACGAAGCACCGCATAGAGAGGAGACTGATTATTCTATTTCATTCTGTCGCAGGCTAAATCCTATAGATGTATGTGTTTGTCTCTTTTTAAAGAAGTTAACACAACACAACAAAATTAAGAGACAAAAATTTCAAAAAATTAAATTGTCTATTTTAAGACAGTAATTTTAAAAGTGACTATGATGCAAGCAACTAACTGTGTTCAACATAATTATTTTAATGATGGTTATTGTTATCAATAAGGACTCTTATAATGATCTTGTTTATAGTTCAGCACTTGGAAATGTATATTTTAATATCCCTATGCAAGCACTCCTTAACAATGATGTTATTATCTGCCTGATAAGTACCTGATAACAATATGATCAAACACTATTGTAGCCTGCCAAATGCCGTAAAGGAAGCCTCAAGTCTTAGCACTTTTCGTAGGATGTGTGCATTATATGTGAAGAATGTTTTTTGATTCATAAAAATCTTTCAAATATTATTCTCATATCTGTTTCCTCAAAATTTATTTTTATTTTTGTAATCTTTTTTTTTTCCACTTAAATTGTATTTGTAAAAATGTAACTGTATCAATTGTATTTGTTTATATTTTTTTTACTAGATGTATGAAAAAATTTTTGCATACATCTAAATAAACATTCAAAAACAAAAACAAACAAAACTATTAAATTTATATTTCCCTTTCACAACACATGAAAACTGATAACAAATCTTTGAGATTTCTCCAAAAGTTTAATTCAATTCAATGAGGAATCTTTATTATCAGCAAAAAAAATCATACAATGTGCAGCGAAATTCTCGCATAAGGTTTTCAAGGTGCTGGAAAATAAATTCTTATTTGAGAAAACCTTTTACTTGTGTGTCATATACTTTTTGCTGGTTTTTTAATTATTTTTTTTTACATTAGCTCCACACAGGTAATTTCCCTCATCTTATGTCATCTTAGGGGATGCTGTGTGGAGGGTCTTTTTAAGGAAGGAAAGGATAGGAAGTTCTGGGAAGGAAAAAGGTAGGAATCTGGGGGTTAGTATGACGAACGTATGAATCTATCCCTCCAACTGCGGTGCAAGGCGATGGGTCGACAGAGTCCGGCTGGAAAGGTCAAAAGGCTTCCCTCATCCAGTCTCTCTCGATCCGGCCTGCCAAGCAGCAGGTGGGCAGACGCATCTGCTGCCTAGAGCTGGACAAACCTCACCCCATGAATCCGGGCACCCCTGCTTAGTCACCAAACGTAAGGAACAACTGGGGAGACCTTCGCAGAGGTGTTGGTTATCCAATAAATGGTTCCCGGGGCGACGGTACCCATACTCGCCTCCCAAATTGTAATTATACTTGTTATGTTTTAATTTTCAAAGTAGTTAGAAACCTCATAAATAACTAAAAAAATATAATGTTTTGGTTCAGTATTTAGTTACTAGTTAGTACTTTTTGCAATAATTTGTTTTATAATATTTTTTGCAATGTTTTTTTTTACATATTATGGTTATAATCAGGTTTTTTAACGTTAACTCCACACGGGAGGCCCTAATGAAAATAATTTCCCATAAACAGGGCCTGTGCCATCTTTAGATATGCTGTGTGGAGGGTTTTTTTTTTGAGGAGAGGAAGGACTGAACATGGGTCTTTATGAGACCCATGATGTAGGAGGGAGGAAACACAGAGGCCGGCAAATCATTCCATAGCTGAGCTGTTTTTATGTGACAAATCTCAACTATGTACATATGTTGGGTGCGCGTTTCGCATGGTTCCTGACTATGCACCGGTGACGAAGGGATCAATGACGCTAGTTCCTCGGAGCATCTTGCATTGCAATACTGGTAGAACAAGGTTAGCGTATCTACCTGATGCTTTTGCTCTAATGATTGCAATCCGCTTGTTAAGATAGGAGAATCTATCAAACTGACCCCCCCGTTTGTGCAGAGTTGAGGGTTTTTTCAAGAATTTTGGGGCTCCATACCAGAGATGACTGTTGTCGCGTTGATATTATCTGGGATGCATCACAATGGAAATGAGCTGAAGAATTTGGTTTATGTATGAATGTCTGTAGAATCTCTAGTCTGCGAGTATAATTGCTAGTGTAGGTGATTATTTTTATATTTGGTTTTTATTAATCTACTTCTTTTTATCTAAATTTTTATCTATCGATAACATAAACAAACTGAAAATGCAATTTAACTTGCACTTTCTATACTTCGTTTTATGAACCATTACTTTTATCTTTATTGAAAGCCTGATAATAATCGGAGTTATTAGAATTCGGGATTGTCCCTGTCAATGTTTGAGAGCTTTATAACATTCAGTGAGGAAAGCAAAAAATACAATATCTAATGCAATTCTCGATCGATTTTTTTTATACAATGAATGAAACACTTTTAGGAAATGAATTGTAATAAAAGTAGCATTATTTTTAATGTTTATCGCTTTTGTTAAGTTAACAATAAAAATAACTCTTGTTACTCACACAAAATCAATTTAACTCCTCAGTCTAATTAGTTTGGTTTTCGGAACAATTTTGGAAATAATCATTATGTCTCCCTTACTATCATGGTGAGAAATATGATCTAAACGTTGTTAGAAAGAGAAACACCAAGCTTTATTTTCAAATCTAAGTACCAACCCGTCAAATCTATTAGTTTTCAACTTCAATTTGGAAAAAAATTATGAAATTTTGGGAATTTTTTGTTAATTATTTTTACATGAAATGATGAAAAAGTGAGTTGATGATATCGTTTATAATACATTTGCCTAATAAAATATGTGTATGTGTTTTTTTTTCTTCTTTATCAGTAATCTTAGATAGAAAAAACGAAAAGCGAGCCATTTTTATAACTTTTGTGTTTGTATTAAGAATTTTAATATTTCTGAAATTATATGTTCATTTCTAATAATAACACGTGAAAGCACATTCCATCTCCTTTCAGAAACAGTTTTTAGTTTTCGGATACATTCAGAAATTTGAATTTTATTGCTAAGTGAGCATTCTCTGACCTGACAGAATATGCCTTTTAAAATAAAACAAATGAGTATGCTTCATGTTATGTTATCTTTTGCAGGTATCCTCGGGTGTTTGGGTGCAGTGGGCATCGGAGCCTACAAGTACAAGACCAGAGGCCAGATGAGCACTTCCATCTACCTGATGCAGCTCCGAGTCATCGCGCAGGGCACAGTCGTCAGCTCCCTCATTGTGGGCATCGCCTATCAGATGTACAAGGATTACTACTTGAAACCCAAAACCGACTTGACCTCAGACACCAAATAGGTTCACTTTGTGCATAGGGAACACCAAATAGGTTCACTTCGTGCGTAGGGAACACCTAATAGGTTCACTTAGTTCGTGGTCATAATTGTCACTGGCTTACCCAGTATTTATAACACATACTTAGACAAATTGTCACCTCACCTTACTTAATTAATCCATAAACTGCATTTTACTCGATCTCTTTTGACTTATATCTGTCTTTGATACTATTTTATTTTACATAATACCCAAAACATGGTGTTGCATTTTAATAAAGTACTTAATATATTTCTTATCTGACCATTTGATATGTGATACACTACAGTGACTTTTAAAACAAAACAATTAATTTATGTTTGTTTGATAATATATATTTTTTATCATTTACACAGAGGAGACATGAAAGAGTATTATATAAGTCAGAATTGATTTAAAATGATATATTTTATTAAATATTTGAATGTATTTCAAAATATGTTCCTTTAAGCTTGAAGAGTCTTGAAATATATATTTTTTTTTTATTGTTTTCTTTTTGTTGTGTCAATGTAAATTTATGTAAACTAATTGTTTTACATAATGCAAATAGTATATTTTCTATAATATTGTGCATGTTTATTATTTCCAATTAGTTATATCTATAACAGTTTTCCAGGATATAAATAAATGTATTTTTTATCTATCTCGTTAAGAAGGTATTACTAATTACTAAATCGCGCCGGTCGTGATCTTATTAAAGTATAATAATAATATTATATAATGTTTTATCATTTGACGTTATATTATTTTACTCTTTGACGTTACAATTATTTTTCTATAAATTCCATGAAAATGAGTACAATAAAACATTGTTTTTCAAGAAAAATTAAAAATTGGTGAATAAATTTTAAATGGATTTTTTATTTTATACTTCTAATTTCTTGTATGTTATTTCATAGAATATTTATGGAACAAACTAACATATTATTTTTAATGAATCCTCTCCTCGTTGATACTGCAATATGTTATACATATGTCATTTGACAAGTAACGAATTCGATTATCCATGGTGAGACCATCTTAAGAAATAACAAATTGCCATTTAATCTGTAGGATATATTAATGCTGTCCTCAGACATGCAACGTTTTGATATGACGTAAAGATCAGAAATTTGGATACTTTTCCATCAAAAAACAAAATACATTTTTTTGACGTACGATGTATTGCAGTATCAACGAAGACTTTACCTTTTTTTTACATTAGCTCCACACACGAGGCCCTGAGGAAAACAATTTCCCTCGGGGCCTATGGGGATGCCTCATCTTTTGGGATGCTGGGTGGAGGGCTTTTTATTTTATTTTTTTAATTATTTATTGAGTTAGTTTATACAACATGAATATAATATAATAAGCACAATGTTACATTTCATTTGATAAATTTAAATATTTTTGCAGTAAGCATAACAGTTCTTTTTAAATACATTCATTCTTTCTTCATTCTTCATACTTTCAGGCATTTCATTATGCATCTTTAGTTCTCTATACATTAGGCAGTTCTGTGATTTTGATTTCTTCATTTGTGGCAATCGAACTCTGTTTATATTTCTTGTTTCGTAATTATGTACGTCTCTATTAAAAACAATTTCATCCTTAAAGTATTTTGGCATTTGGTTTTTCATAATTTTATGCACAAAAATCAACACATTAAATAGTAGTCTATTTTTTATTTAGCTCCTCTCTCATTTAATTAATCCTTGCGTATTTGCCTTTTCCAAGTATACATCTCGTAGCTCTGTTCTGTATATCTTCTAGTTTGTTTAAATTTCCTTCATTGGCCAAATATAACATCATAGAGCAGTAATCCAAATGTGGAGCAACAATAGTTTTATAAATGAGCTCCGTAGTGTTTCTATTTAATTTATGTCTTAGTCTTCTAAGAAAATTTACCTTTTTTGATACCTTTTTTAGCACATATTCAAAGTTTGCTGTGAAAGTCAGTTTTGAATCGAGTATTACACCCAAGTATTTGATTTCATTTACTTTCCCAATTTTTTCACCATTAATTGTCAAATTTAACCCTGTGTTACACTTTTTATTGCCTATTTCCATATATTTTGTTTTGTTTACGTTCAGTTTCAATTTGTTTAATTTCAGCCATTTTGATATATTTTGTAGGTCTTCGTTTATTTTGTTAATTGCATCTATGTAATCTTCACACGAAATATAGATTAAGGTATCGTCTGCAAATAGTCTAATTTTGCAATGTTTAATAGTTTTAATAATATCATTTATGTAAATTATAAATAGAATTGGACCTAATACCGACCCTTGCGGAACATCAAGGTTGTTTTCTATCGGTTCTGATTCTGAGCTTTCAACTTTCGTTACCTGTTTTCTATCCTGGAGATATTCTTTGAATAGATTCAGAGCTACGTCAGAAAGACCTATGTCTTTTAGTTTTTCCAAAAGTATTTTCCTAATAGGTAGGTTTCAAATGCTCTTTTGAAATCGAAGAATGCTGCAATGGTGATTTTTTTGTTGTCTGTTTCTTTCTTCCATGTATCATCACTATATTTATCGCCACTTCGCAAGAGTTGTTGTTCTGGAATCCTGATTGCTCGTCATATAATATGTTATGTTTTTCCAAATACTCAACGAGTTGTTTTTTTATTACAATTTCTAGTAACCGTTCGTATTTTGGTAACATATTTATTGGTCTAAATTCTTCACATTTTCTGGTATTAACAACTTTCGGAATCGGGATCACAGTAGATGTTTTCTATGTGTTTGGAAATTTTCCACTTCTTAATGATTCATTTATTATATCCAGTAAATGAGGTCCTATCGCTGGCATTGCATCTCTCAAAACTTTAAAACTTATGCCATCTGGACTCTCTTTTGATTTGGTGCTTTTAAGAATCTGTAAAAGATATGTTTCATCAATCTCTTTAAACACAAGTTTTTCTCGGTTTAGCCGAACATTTCTCACGTAGGTGTCTTTCTTCAGTATTGATATACTCTGATGCAATTCTATTATGCTGTTTACGAAATATTTGTTGAAACAGTTCTGTAAGGTACCCTGTATCTGATGTGGAAATTCAATGTCGTACTTCATCCTTTTATCTTCTGTTTGTAGTAATCCTTTTATGATTTTCCACATTTTTTTAGTGTCTCCTTTTTCAGAGATAATTTTGTTTTTGAAGTAATCGTTCTTACAAATTTTTAATTGTTTTGTGTATTTATTTCTCATATTTTTTGAATGCTTTCCTGTCTTGGGGGTTTCTTGAGATTTTTGCAATTTTGTACAATCTATCTCTTTCATTTTGTAGTGTTTGTAGTTCTATATTGTAACATTTATTTGTTCCTGTTATTTTAGTATCTTGGATTGGTGTTAACTTATCAATTACTTCTTGTAGGTTATTTATTAATGATTTAGACTTTTGGTTGTATTCCATTTGATGAAGTGCATCCATATCACCCAGAAGTTCAAGGGAAATTTTAGGGAAAGGAAGGTGAAGAAGTTCTGGGTAGCGATGGGTAGGTTCAGCTGGATTGGGCTCTTAAACTTCTTTGCGGGAAGCGGATCCTACTCCTACTTCTTTTTCAAATCGACTACTCCCAGAGAACCAGGTCCAGTTCTCGGACCCAAACCCGGTGCTCGGAACCGGACCCTGAGCCGGAACCTGAATGCTTCCACCACCTTCCCCTTGGGTCATCCTTCATGTCCATGGTCCACACAACTCGTGAGGGTTCTTTTCCGGGTTTGAGTTCCTGTGCAGGTTCTATCTGGGTCCGGTTCCGAGGTCTGGCTCCGGCCGAACCATTGCGTCCCGGTAGCCACAACAGCACGAAGTACCCAGCCCGCACCCAAGAACTCGGACCGGGGCTAATTCTGGGAACGAAAAGTTATTAGGGGTGGGTAGAAATTTATTTATTTATTATTGTTATTATTAGGGGTGGGTAGCAATTGGGGGTCAGTGTGTCCAGGTGTGATGGATTTATGAATCCATTCCTCTGAGCGCGGTGCAAGATGGTGGGTCAAGAGAGTCTGGCTGGAGGGTTCAAAAGGTTTCCCTCAACTAGACTGTCCCGATCTCGCCCGCTACACATTAGGTGGACAAACGCATCCGCCGCCAAGACCTAGACAAACCTATCCCCATGAACCCCTGCTAAGTCACCAAACGTAGCAAACCACTTGGGGTGACCTATGGCAGGGATGTTGGTAATACATAACAATAATCTAAACATGTTGGAAGGCCTTTCCTCTGAGCTGCCATAATTTAGGTTTCCTAAAAGCAGGTTTATTTTTAGATAAAAAGTTGACATCTTACTGTTTTTTTGAGTAGGGTAAAATCATTAATCAATAAAACGGGACAAATGAGCACCAAAATCAATTCATTTGCTGGGGTCAGTTTCAGTCAAAATTAATTCAGTTGCTGTGGTCAGTTTCAGCCAAAAGAATTTCGGATGGGATTCGGCCATCCTACCGTCCTTTCCTTAAATCAAGCTTATATTGCTCAATCCCTTTCCACGTTTTCCTAAAAACTACTAGGCAAACCAGTTGTTTGTTGATAAATTGCAATAACTAGTAATTCATCCCAGGATTTAAGGGTATGGGCAACAAGCGGGCTGAAGAACTAGCAAAGAAAGGGGCGAAAGCACCACTTATGGGATCCGAGCCGGCCGTAGGAGTAGCAGCTTGCCACACCAAACTATATATTGAAAGGTGACCCGGAATGAGGCAATCCAAAGTACCTACTCATAAACGAACCAGACCCTACTCCCTGAGGGAACTGGCAGGACCACTAACTGCCATCTCAGGAGACATATGCAGCTATTGGAAATATAAAATAGACGTGTGTCAGGACCCATTTCATACAAAACAATAGTAAAAAATACTATGTGTGATAAAAGATAAAAATAATATGTAGTAATGGAATGTGTGCATTATTTCAAACTCCCTAAAATATTTAATAAGTTTTCCATTAAAAAAATACTGCTGTGGGTAAATGGGAAAAGGTACTTTTATATTATATTATGCTCTTTTTTTCGTAAGTAAGGAAACATTTTTAGATTTTTTTTTTCTCTTGTGTGATTTTACTTATGTATGGTACAGCTAAGGCAATAAACGCATTTATCTGGAACAAATCAGGGGAAAGCTGAATTTTTGCCGGGGAGGCCCACCTCTCCCCTGCTTGCTATCTTTCATATCTGTTTGTGTTGTCATCAGATTTACCAGCCTTCATTTTACGACACCATACAAAGAAGAGGTTGTGTTACATCTTGTGACAGCATACATGGGCAAATAAAAGGAGTTTCCTTTGATCAACTTACTTACATATGTGCCTACAAGAAATTGAACAGAATACACTAGGTATACTGGTTAAGCAATGAAAACCAGCATAATGCTACAAGCAATACTAGTAGATCTGTGCTTGTTCCGACAACCACTTCAATAGAAAAGGAGGTACAAAATACACAGAATCAACAACCTTAAAGCTGAGAAAAGTCTTGCTGTCATCATACAATGACTCAATGAAAACAAACTTACTCTAAATACAAAAAAAAACTAAATTCATAACACATAGTATAACTCAAGGAAGTCAACCTCCTCCAACCTTCGCTCTGAAATTACATGACTGCTCCCAACCCTCCTCAACATGCAATTGCGCGAAATCATAGAAAATGTCAAACAAATAAAATATCTAGGCGTCATATTTGACGAAAACCTACGCTGGAATGACCACATTAACTTAATTACATCCAAGCTTAAAAAAATCATGTATCTCCTAAATAACATAAAAAACATCTTCCCACCCTCAATACTACGATCTATTTACTTTGCTCTTTCCCAATCCTTAATCATGTATGGTCTTCTATCTTGGGGAAGTGCAAGTAATATTTCTCTAGATCCATTAGAAAAGGCACAAAAGGCAACAATCAAACTAATTCTTCAAGTACCATATGACACAGACTCTGTAAAAATTTACAAGATGCTCGACGTTTTGTCAATCAGACAACTCTACGCTAAATCGTCTATTCTTCACCTCTTCAAATTCAAACTACACATCCCTTTACTTTCTCAGTCCTCAATAACAAGCCGGTCTTCAACAAACCTAACACTGAACATCAACTAAAAAAACAAATCACAGACTGGATAAAAACTAAAGGAACACTATTTTTCCAAAACCTATTTACTCCAAACCAAACATAAAAATTCACTTGGTATTTATATTAAACCACTAGATCTACAAAATTAATTAATATTCCATAACTATTTTTAAAATATCGGCACTAATATCTTCTAATATCATCTAGTAAAATAAATAAACATGTCTTTCAAGAATTTACCAACCATTCATATATATTTATATATACTTTATATATTTTTTTCTTCTTAATAATCCATGTACAATAACTATTAAATGTAAAAAAAAAATAAAGAAAAAAAAACTAACTTTCTACTACAATACATAAATACCTGTACTTGTCACACTGAATCATAACCACGTAAACACCTCAGCACAGGTCTTCCTAGTGAGGTTTTACAACATTATCAACTAACAGTTTCACCTTCTCAAACCTACCTTACACTCAACATAATAAAATGTAATATTAATAATATTAACTGTCCTACCATAGCACACTCCAAAAGTATCAAATATCTTGGTATTGAAATTGATGATAATCTCTGATGGAACGCACATATTGAAGTAATCACAAAAAAACTCACCAGGTACATGAGGTACATTTACTTCTTTAGAGCCATCTGTAACATCCTCAACATAAACGACATTAAGAAAGTGTACTACGCTTTATGTCAATCTGCCTTGAGCACTCACATGGACCGACTCAATATAGCCCAAAAAGGAGTACTAAAGACAATTTTGAAATTAACAGTTAGAACTCCGACAGAAGAATTGTTTCAAAGCATTCAAGTCTACAACATACAAAAACTTTATGCAAAAAATATTTTATTTAAAATTTAAAAAAAACATATCAGAATACTCCACTGTCCAACATAGATACACAGCCAGGGCAATAAACCAAAATATTCTAGCTACAGCCAGTTTGAAAACATCTTTTGGACAAAGAAATATGAAATTCAATGCGACAAAACTATACAACGCTCTACGAACTCGAACAAAAAAAATAACGGAAATAAATAAATTTAAAACAAAAGTAAAAATATGGTTGAGAGAACAAAGTGAAAATGAACTATCAAACATACTGAAGACCATGTAAAGACAACTGGATACTAAATACAAATGTGGAAAAACTACAGGCCGCCTCAGAACAGGAAGCCCATCGTCTTGCACCGCAGTGGGTGGGTTGGATTCATACGTCCGTCACTCCTGGACACTCTGATCCCCAGCTTCCTACCCACCCCTTATACCTTTTCCTTTCCAGATCTTCATTTCTCCTCTTCAAAACAAAAAACTTAACTCAATCATGAACTCACAAAAAAACATAAATAACATCTTTACAACGGCGAGAAGCAGGAGTCCCCGGTGCAGGCCAAAACTGTTGGTGAACTTCACCAACATTCGCGGCCTGCACAAAAACCTAAATTCAGTCCACCACCACCTTGTTTCCCAACGTCCCAACCTTCTCTTCCTTTCCGAAACGCAGATAGCTGAGCCTACAGACGCCTCCTATCTGGATTGCCCGAGTTTCACCCTCATGGGAAAATTCAGACCCAAAGGAGGTGTATGTCTCTTCAGCCGAGCTGACGTCAACTGTGTGCGACTGTTGAATCTGGAGAACTCCAAATTCGACGTAATGTGGGTGCGCGTCAATCTTGCCAGTACGGTAAGATTTTACGCGTGTTTATACCGCTCACCGAACATTAGCGTTTCAGATACATCCGAACTCTTCAAACATCTAAGCAATACTGTTGATGACCTCTTGCCCCGCTTCCCTACAGCAGAGTTTGTGGTCCTGGGGGACTTCAATGTTCATAACGAACCTTGGTTAAAATTCTCAGGACCAACGGACTCGGCTGGACGAGAGGCGGAATCCTTTGCCCTCTGCTACGGACTGGAGCAAATGGTTCAGGAGCCTACAAGGGTTCCTGATGTCCAGACTCACCGCTCCAATCTGTTAGATCTGTTTCTAACCACTGTGCCACACGGCTACAAGATTGAAGTCACAGCGCCTCTAGGATCGTCCGACCACTGCCTGGTGACAACATCAATCCCCGTAACCTTCAGACCGCCAAACGAGCGGCTGAAGAGAAAAGTGTGGCACTATAGATCAGCAGATTGGTTTGGTCTGCGGGCTCATTTCAATGCCTTCCCGTGGTCAGCTGTCTGTTTTCAGACTTCGGATCCCTCAAGATGTGCCCAGGAAATTGGTGAAGTCATCACATCCGCGATGGATGGCTTCATCCAATCCACTGTTAAAGAAACTGGTGTGGGCTCAAAGCCGTGGTTCAGTCGACAATGCTCCGAAGCAGTGCGACGAAAAAACGCGGCTTACCGAGCCTACAACACATCTCGAACGTCTGAAAACAGAATAGTATATAACAAAATGGCAAAGGAATGCAGGAGGATCATTAACAGGTCAAAATTCGAGCACGACCTGCAGATCAGCAGTAAGCTGGCTGCCTGCCCGCACGGCAGCAGAGCGTTCTGGTCGCTTGCGGGCTCAATAGGTCGCAATTTCTGCAAATCCAGTCTGCCACCTCTTACCAGACCTGATGGCTCTCTAGCAAATACCGCCGCCGAAAAGGCTAACTTATTAGGCAAAATGTTCGCGGAAAACTCGACCCTCGATGATCAAGGTGCTACCCCGCCGTCGGTTCCTCATTGCAGTTTTCGTATGAAAAAGCTGAGGATCCGGCATCGGGATGTACTCCAAGTCTTACGAGGGCTTGATGTTAATAAAGCTAGTGGGCCTGACGGAATACCTGCCCTGGTATTGCAGAGGTGCGCTGTAGAAATAGCTCCAATTTTGACGAAGCTTTTCAAAATGTCCCTGAAGTCTGGCTCTGTGCCCTCTGGTTGGAAAAAAGCGATCATTCACCCCATTCTAAAGAAGGGTGACCGCTCCAACCCAGCCAACTACCGCCCCATAGCGATCACATCTGTTCTGTCAAAAGTGATGGAACGTGTGATCAATGACAAACTGCTCACATACCTCGAGAAGAACAAAATTATTAATGACCGTCGTGCTGGAACCGCTCGTGCGGTGATCTTCTCGCGTATGTGACGCATGTTTGGGGACGGTGCCTGGAAAGTTTTGGTGAGACCCAAACGGTTTCACTGGACATTTCCAAGGCCTTTGACCGGGCTTGGCATCGAGCGCTTGTCAACAAACTGCGTTCTTACGGACTTCCCGCATCCTTGTGTGCGTGGATTGCCGATTTTTTGAGGGAGAGGTCGATTCAGGCGGTTGCTGACGGTTTCACCTCTTCCTCGCATTCGATAAATGCTGGCGTCCCACAGGGATCGGTTCTGTCTCCGACTTTGTTTCTGTTGCACATCAACGACCTCTTGTCATGTGCACATTGATTCATTGTTACGCGGATGAGAGTACAGTCAATGATAGCTTTTTGTTTGACAAGCCTCCAAAGAGCACACAAACCCCAATAGCTCGGAGGGCTTTGAAGCAGAGAATGGACGGTTACCTCGAGAGTGTTTTCTCTTGGGGTAAGAGTAACCTCGTCGAATTTAATGTTTCAAAGACCCAATCATGTTTGATAACGTCTAAAAGGGATCGAAATGATAATCTAGTCTCCTTCAACGGAAGCATTCTTCCGAACAGGACCTCCATTGATATGCTTGGTGTTACTCTAAGTGACCAGCTCAGGTATGGGGGCTCCATCGAAACCAGAGTTAACTTAACCTCTCAGAAACTGGGCGTACTGTACAGGGCCCGCAGATACTTTATCATAACAAACACAAATTATGATTTTTCCTTCTACAACTAATCTTTTTTTTTACATTAACTCCACACAGGAGGCCCTGAGGAAAATAATTTCCCAGAAGGCCTATGTCATTTTTGAAGATGCTGGGTGGAGGGTCTTTTTGAGGAAAGGAAGGAGTGAACATGGCTCTTGAAGAGACCCATGTTGTAGGAGGGAGGAAACACAGAGGCCAGCAAATCGTTCCACAGCCGAGCTGTTGAATGTCAACCGTGTACAAATGTTGGGCGCGTGTTTGGCATTTTCCCGACTATGCACCGGTGCCGAGGGGATCAATGATGCTAGTTCCTCGGAGCATCTTCCATTGTAATACCGGTAGAACAAGGACAGAATTCCCACCTGACGCCTGTGCTCTAAAGATTGCAATCCGTCTATTAAGATGGGAGAATCTATCAAACGGACCACCCTTTTCTGCACAGAGTCGAGGGTTTTTTAGATATTTTGGAGCTCAAGACCAGAGGTGGCTGCCAAATTCAACCGTGGGGCGCACTTTCGATTTGTACAGGGTTAGCAGTTGTGTACTATTAAAGTATCTGCGGGCCCTGTACAGTATGCCCAGTTTCTGAGAGGCTAACTTAACTCTGGTTTCGATGGAGCCCCCATATCTGAGCTGGTCACTCAGAGTTACACCAAGCATATCAATGGAGGTCCTGTTCAGAAGATTGCTTCCGTTGAAGGAGACTAGATTTTCATTATTATCTTAGTACCTACTAGTGAAAAATAGTAACACCGAGCTCCAGGTGGGTAAAACTCACCCGCCGACGACTTTGACGTCGTCTAACAGCCTCACTGACCGGTGGATAATGTTTCTTATCACTTCCTTCAGCTACTCAGACGCGCAGAGTATAATAATAATTCGCTATTAAAATATTTATCTTGGTCTGGGTGTATCACACCCAACCTTAAGCTCTTTCTTTCTATTATCTATAGTCAAGATTTATATATAATATCCTTAGAACGGGGTACCCCAGTAAGGACCATAGACATACAAATAACTTTGTACGTCCGTGGTAAAGACTCATTTTTCTCAAAAAAAAACTGTAAAACCAAATATATAAATCTTAATATATAAAACAAAGTCGGGTTAGTTATACTATTTATAACTCGAAAACGGCTGGGCCGATTTTGATGATCTTTGATTTGTTGGATTTGTCTCCGCCCCAGATAACATAATAACTATTAAAAAATCTGAATAATTAACGAAAAAAATAGTTATTAAGAAAATTCTTTTCCCCGTACTTTTTGTATGGAACGAATTCCCATATTTTGAAAGAGCTGCGGGCATTTTGTAGATGACCCGGCCACGCGTTGCTGTGGCTAACTAAACACAACGCAATCTACTGGATGGTTACTCAACTTTTTAACTCACATCACCATCTGTTAATTTGCATGCAAATAAAATCCACACCGCTCACTTGCCAGCCCGCTCGTCCACCACATATAGACATTCTCCTTTAATTATGTATTTCAACCAATTTACACAAAACCTTGTTCTGAGAAGGAAAAAGGAATGAGGGGTGGGTAGGAATCTGGGGCTCAATGAGTCCAAGAGTGAGAGACGTATGAATCCATCCCTCCCACTGTGGTGCAAGGCGATGGGTCAAGAGAGTCCGGCTGGAGAGGTCTAGATTATGTCTGCCTCAAGCAGTCTCCCTTATCCGGCCCGCCACGCATTAGGTGAGCAAACGCATTCGCCACCAAGACCTAGATAAACCTCACCCCAAAAACCCCGCCCCTGCTAAATCACCAAACATAGCGAACCACTTGGGGTGACCTGTGGCAATGGTGTTGGTAACATAACATATATTATAAGAGTAACTAAATATAGATTATATAAAATATTCAACAATAATTTATACTTGGTAGAAAAAGTTCGCAGTCATTACAGGTCAAGTATTCTGGCCTCAAATCAAAATTTAAGTTTTGTTTGAAATTAGTTCGGCGCTACCCGAATTTCTACCGATTTCTTACATAGTATTCTATATATACATTATATACTCTCTCCTTTAAGGCTCCGCAACCGGGCTCGAAAAGAAGAAGATGGAGAGATACGAAATTACGAATGTTAGAGGAGAGCGCTAACATTTACAGCGCCAAAATCGATGCGAAAATTGCGAAAATGGTTAATTAAACACGACTCGTCTAAAATAGAGCAAAAATCTCTTGGGGAGCATCTTTAGTAGTTATCATTTAAAGAAACAATGTGAATTTTTTCACAAATATAATTTATAAGATAATAGAAACAGACTTGTTTTTAATAACTTTTGGAGCATACTTTGCGATTTTTTTCCATCGAGGGAATTTCATATATTTTGCGTTTCGACTTGGGCAGCATCTAGAATCTAGACATTATCTTCAAAAATAACAGATATTTTTTTAAGAGCTTAAAAACTTCAAATGTTTACGGGAGATATGTAAGAAATCGGTAGAAATTCGACATTTGAAGTTTTTAAGCTCGTAAAAAAATATATGTTATTTTTGAAGATAATATCTAGAAGCGTTCCATGCCGAGACGCAAATTATATTAAATTCCATCGATAAAAAAAACGCAAAGTATGCTCCGAAAATTATTATAAACACGTTTGTTTCAGTTATTTTACAAGTTGTAGTTGTGAAAAAATTCACAATGTTTCTTTAAATGATACTTAAGACGCCTTCCACGAGATTTTTGTTCTGTTTTAAACGAGTCGTGTTTTATTAAATATTTTCACAATTTTCGCGTTGATTTTATCGCTTTTAAATATTATCGAGTTCCTCCAACATTCCTTATTACATATCTCTTCATCTTCTTCTTTTAGAGCGCGGATGCGGCGCCTTAAAATGAAACCGTGGGCAAAAACGTGATGCCAAAAATATTCTCCCATTTTAGGTTATTGTAAATCACATCTACGCACCAACCTTTGTTTCTATCTACAGACCAAACGCAAAGATTGGTTAAATAGGTTACGTTAGGTAAGGTTTATGGTCTAGTTTTCAATTATTTTTTTTCATGATAAATTTTTATACGAAGGGCAAGGTCAGTCACTGGGATTCGCCATTAACCTTGAGCTTTGTATGGCTGAGCGCTCCGCCCTAAAAAATTATTCCATCAAAATTTGTAGAGAATTTTATACTCTACAACTTTTATAATGAATGCAAACACGATTTGAGGTAAAGGAAGGAGATATTTCAAAATAACTGATTTTCGCGGCCTTTGACCTTGAATATCTAAGGACGCTCATACGTTACCTTACGAGATTTTTGAGACGACATTTAGAATTCTTAAATAAAGGTTTGTACAAATTTTCAGCTTATTCCGTTTCATTCCGAGGTTGACCCCCCCCCCCCTTTTTTTTCTTTATTACAATTTTTTAGAGAAAATGTGTCCTTACTGGGGTACCCTATTCTACGGTCACATTGTGCATGTTTTCGTGTTTCAAATATAAGTAAATACATATTATAGAGTTTTTTTTTTTTTAATTTCTATATATTACAGTATTAACCTAATTTCTAACATTTTTAAACAGGTATAATTTGAAAACATTTTTACATTATAGGTATGTTTTGAAAATATCTTTTCATAATATATTTTTCAATTTTATTATGTTTGGTGTAAGGTAGGTTTGTGAAGGTGAAACTGTGGATGGGTATTGTTTTATGTTTCGTGAACACCTCACTAGGAGAACCTGTGCTGAGGTGTTTACGTGTTTATTTACGATTAGTGTGACAAGTGTTTATGTGTTGTAGTAGAAAGTTTTTTTTTTACTTTAAGTAATTGTTATTTTATATTTAAAAAGTTATATCTAAAAGAAAGCATAATACAAGCATTAATCTTTGTTTGGTTGCAAAATTGAATCTATATTCTTCCATCCCTTGTCCATAATCCATAATCTTAATGCTTCTTTTGAAGTCGGATATTTTTTTAATGGTTTTTTATTGCAAGAGGTTTTTTTTATTAAATAATTTTATATAGAAGTATTGCATGTTTCTTTGTCCAGATGTCGTTTTAGTTGTAGGTTGGTGGAACGTATGTTGAAATGTAGATCTTGTCAATCGGCCCGAGTTTGTGTGTGTAAAGTTATCCTGGTTTTTTAATGCGTACATTTTTTTTTTTTTTTTTTTTTTTTATTGTATTTATTACTTGCTGGAGCAATCCCGATGAGTTACAGAACTCATTTTAGGACAGGAGGAAAATTAATGGGTGTGAGGAAATAGTTACAGTTTTACTTGGAAAATGGATATTAAAAATATAAGTTTCACATACAACATAGACAAAAAATAAATTTAAAAAAAAAAAACAGGTTGAGTGAGCAAACAACAATAGAAAATAATTAAAGAAACAAAGAACAAGGTTATACAAATGTGGATGATTATGATTACAAATAAATGGAAAAGAAAAGAAGAGAAAAGGAAACAAGACAAATGAGACATGATAAGAAAATTTACATAGTTTCATCCTTAAACTTATTTAAAAAATATTCTTTTAAAGCATTATTCTGAACTTTTTTATTTTGCTGATTTCCCTTGTACATATCTGGAAGCGAGTTATATAGTGTATAGGCAACATAGTTCAGAGAATTTATCCCATATTTTGTAGTGTGTGTTTGAGGTATGCGGATTTTATTGCTATTTCGAGTATTGTGAGTGTGAATGTCTTGATTGTAAAGTGGCTTGATGTTAGTGTGAGTTGATTGTTGAGTAATTTGTAGGATGGTGCTTGTGATTTCATGTTTAGGAAGGACTGTGATTGGAAGAATACCGGAAACTGAATAGATGTCTTTGACATGGGTGTCCCATGGAAGTCCAAAAACATTTCTGAGAGCTCGGTTTTGAACCACCTGCAGATCAGCTATCAATTTCTTTGAGGCAAATCCCCAGATATAGCAGAGATAAGAAAGGTGTGAATGTACCATGGCGTAGTACACTGATGTTAGTAAAGGAATGGGTAATAATCGTTGGAGTCTATATAGTACACCAGTTATGGGGGTAATTTTCTCCTTTACATGATTTATGTGGAGATCCCATGAAAGTTGGGAATCTACGATCAGGCCCAAATATTTTGTGCTCATTTTCTTTTCGAGGCAGTTATCACCAACTTTGATATTGAGGCTGAAATTTTTCTTGTTGCCAAAAAGTATATAATGAGTTTTTTTTACGTTAAGAGTTAGTTTGTTTATTCTTAACCAGCTTGTGAGTTTAGAAACATCAGCATTCATTTCCGTTTCAAGCTCCGCTAGGTTCAGTTTATTGTAAAAAATTACTGTATCGTCCGCATAAAGTTGTAGAGTTCCTTTAATACCCCACTTTGTCATGTCATTCACATATATTAGAAATAGCAACGGTCCAAGAATTGATCCTTGTGGCACTCCACATGTTATTTTACCCAACTCACTCGTTTCTCCTCCCAGTTCTACTGCCGAAACGCGATTTGATAGGTAAGATCGGAAAAGTTCCAGAGGAGGACCAACAATACCCAAATGTTTCAGTTTTTCGATCAATACGTTGTGATCCACCGTGTCAAACGCCTTCTTTAGATCAATAAATATTGCCGCCGTAAAATCCCCATGATCAATATGTTTCTGTAGATTTGATATAAAATCGAAAGCTGCACATTTAGTGTTAGATCGTCGTCTGAAACCGTATTGTTTTGACGTGAGAATTTTGTTGTGTTCGAGATATTTCAATAGTCTTTCTTTAATGATACATTCAAAAATTTTAGAGATAGCTGGAAGTATAGAGATTGGACGATAATTTTGGACATTTTTTTTGCATTCGTCTTTATGAATAGGAATTATTTTCGCAATCTTTAGTCTGTCTGGAAAGATACCTTTTGATAGAGAGAGATTTATTAAGAAAACAAGATCATCCGCCAGTTCCTCCTTGCAATTTTTGAGAAGGAGAGAGGTTATCCCATCGGAACCAGCTGCCGCTTTGGACTTAAGGTTAGATATGACACGTAGGATTTCATTTTTATTTGTCCTGATCATGTTAAAAGATTGTTTTGCTTGAGGTTCCGTGTAGATCGTGTTTACATCAGTTTTTGAAGTTTTTATTACTGATGCTAAACTTTCCCCAACTGAAAGAAAAAATGCGTTAAATGCAGTTGCAATCTCCTTTGGTCCCTTTACTTCTTCGTCATTTATGACTAGAGATTTACAAGTTATTTTTGGGTTTCGCGAGCTATTTGTGAGAATGGAATTGATTGTTTTCCAGGTTCTCTGTGGGTTGTTCATGTTTTCGTTAAGCAATTTTGTATAATACTTGCATTTAATATATCTTCTGTAATTTGTGACAGTATTACGAGCTTTATTTTTATTAGAATGTCTTTTGTATATAATTGTTTCAGAGATATTAAATTCAGTGCTTTAAAAACGTAGTCTGTAGGTGTTCTGATGGGGACTCTTTAAGTATAATTTTCAATATCGCCCTTTTTAGCTAAGTGACTGGACTACTGGACTATTATTATTAAGTGACTGAACTATTATTGGTGCTTATTTTTATTATCGTAGGTAGATACTTTTATATTACAGCTCATAAAAATAATTGTGTCTTCTAACAGTTCATGAGGTCTCCGGAGGTTAAAAAAAAATTGTTTTCCTGCTAAGCGGAATCATCAGTAGGTAATTCTGAATAATCGAAATATGACTGTACGCGCGTCATATTCAATGCGTATTTCAATAACGTATGTAATCGTATTTCTTACAATAAATTGTATGACATCAACAACAAAATAAAGTGAGTAGGTAGTGATGATAAGTTTGGAATATTACACGGAAACGATTTGAACTATAATATGGATAAAAAATTGAACCCGTCAGGCTAATTTGTTCGTTTTTCGGCACAACTCATATATGTATAGGTCTCATAGAAATCTTTGTATGTCTTTTCACGCTTTATATTCAAATACAAAAGTTAACCACAAAAGAAGTAAAATGTAGACTTTTACAAAACCAAAGTTTCTGATCGCAATTTGAAGAAATTTATGATTAATGATTTTTACATGTAACGACAAAAAAGCCAGTTGACAATAACGTTTATAATACATTTGTCTAATAAAATATGTATGGCGGGTATGGGTACCGCCGCCCAAACAACCATAACCAACACCCCAGTCAAAGGTCACCCTAAGAGGTTCGTTTTGTTTGGTGACTTTGCAAGGGTTCTCGGGTTCAAGGAGTGAGGTTTGTCTAGATCTTGGTGACGAATGCGTTTGCTCACCTATTGCGTGGCGGGCGGATCGGGAGAGCCTGGTTGAGGGAGACCTTACCAAGACTTTTCCAGAAGGACTCTCAACAACCCATCACCTTGCACCGCAGTAGGAGGGATATATTCATACGTTCGTCATTTCTGGATACATTGACTCCAGATTCCGAATCACATCCTCCTTTTTCCTTCCCAGAACTTCCTCCCCTGCCTTTATCCAAAATACCCTCCACACAGCATCCCCAAAGATGACATAGGCCCTGAGAGATTATTTTCCTCAAGGACTCCTGTTTGGAGCTATTGTAAAAAAAAAAGTAAGTATTTCTTTTGCAATCTAAATCACTCACAGAAGTTGATTGCTGAAAAAATTAAGAAATTTTGGGCATTTTTTTTAACCTCCTCCCTTTTCTGTTTACTTTTTCTTTTCATAGCTCCACTGGGATAATCTCTTTTTCTTTCACTCATTCTTTTCACAAATCAAACTAATTACCCGTCTCGGAACAGACTTAGTCTAGTGAGGCGGGTTACTTACTTGTTTTGTATAAGATATTATTATTACAATAAACGCCCGGGTTGCCGGCATTTAAATTATAAAATTATAAATTTAATTAACCAATAAATAATCAGAAGAACAAGATTGTACTGTATTACATTGAACAAGATTGTATTGTATTACAATGTAATAATTAACGTTTGAACCGGAATGTAATAAAACGCGTTAATATTGCTCTCCGTGATTTTTTATTGCATATCGGTTATTGCGGGATTCCCCCCGTTTAAGCGATGGACTTAAACGGGGGAATCCCGCAATAACCGATGTAGGATGTGGCCAATTTTTGGGCGCACGAAAAAAAGAGATAGCTTTTTTTTACTTTTTTGTCATTTCTGAAGTGAAAACTCTATAGGCACGTATGACACTTTTTTATATGTTTTTTCCCGGGAAGCACGAGATTAAGTGAGATTGTGGATATTACTAATTTTTACTAATTTTTACTTACCAACGTTAGGGGCCCCTGTAGCCCGGGGGGCCTGTATCATTGATACGGCTGATATGGCGGTAGCTACGCCCCTGTGTACGAGCCTTGCTACGAGTTTTCTCGCAGCTCAGCGTGTTGTTATTTGTTTATGTCGACGGAACCATTGATTCAAACTCAAAACATAGCTCACCTATTTGCTGACTTTAAAAATGTGTGTATTTTGACCTTTAAAATTTGACTAATGGAAACTTAAAAAAAAACGATATATTGACTCAGCTGAAACAAATGGATCGACGTAAGAGCGCTGGTTCTGATAATATTCCACGTGTTATTCCATATACATACTGTACCTACTGATAAATATGTAAATGAATATTATTTATTACTACCGAGTATCCGGCACGTCTTGCAATTCCACTCAAAGAAAGAAGGTGTTTGAGCTTCAATTCTGTTTATTGAAATGCTTTGGAAACACTATTTTTGTTTTAATAAAAAGACAAATAACTTTGTTTGCATCACTTTTAATGGTACACAATCAACATGTTTCGTAAACAATGTTTACTTCATCAGGATCAAACGTATACGTTTACGTATACGTTTGATCCTGATGAAGTAAACATTGTTTACGAAACATGTTGATTGTGTACCATTAAAAGTGATGCAAACAAAGTTATTTGTCTTTTTATTAAAATAAATAATGCCATCACAAAGTGAAAACCTTTCCGAAGAAGTTTTCTTCGAAAAATTACTATTTTTGTATATTTTTCCGTCTGGTAAGCAAACAAATCGGATGGTTTTCTGATGCGTGAGAAGGCCACATACAGCTGTCCTCTCTTCTTAGTTCCCCTTCCGCCTCCTGGAATCCTCTCCCCCTCCCTCCTTTCCTCTCTGCCGCTAAACTTTATGAAATACACACAACTCGTGCGCCACCTTTTGTACATTTTCTTTACAAATTTCATAACGTCAGAGCTCACCATTACATATGTAAAAACTTTCGCCAGCGTGCGCACAACAAATCACCAAAGTTTCATCGGAATCGAATGAATGGTATCTATAGGAACGTATACGGAACAAACAAAGAAACATTCATTTTTATATATTTATACAGATTCATATCTCAATTGGGGCGCAAATAATAATAAAATTGCGGGGGTCGCGAAGATTTAGCTGGTGGTTCAGACAGTTTAGACTACATCCGAGATAAGAGATGAGAGTTTGATTTAAATTTGAATTATTGACGTCCTGATAAACAAACTTTTCGAAAATTGGTTCGCATTTAACGGAAAAGCCAATAATTAATAAACAAATTAAATATTACTGTCAGTAATCAATCCAATCTAGATCGCAGAATAAGATTAACATAAGTATGTCCCTTGCAGGTGGCCACAATATCCCTAAAAAATTGCTTATTATATTATTAATAAAGAAATACTAAGTAATTTGTTGAGACCCGCAACCGCAAGACCTCTCTTATCGCAAAAAAACATACTCTAAGAACGCACAACAAAATAATATAAACCGGTTCACGGCTAGACATAAAGCAATATCAAGAGGTCAGTCGATAGCGTGCGCGTGCAGTAGCGTCGTAGCGTGGATCTGTCCGAATCGGACAGACGCAACTGATAACTTATTATTAAATTTAATGTATCATTGTAAAACCGTGGTTGTGAATCAATCATAAAACCATTATAATTTAAAAGTGGTTTCTGCTTTAAAATCAGAATCATGAAGATTCTCGGACTAACTTTTATGTGTTTGTTAGTGTGTGTTGTGCAGAATGAGGCTGGAAGGTCCGGGGGCGGAGGACGTAGCAGCAGCGGAGGCTCCCGTGGCGGTGGCTCCTCGCACTCCTGGGGCTCCTGGGGCAGCAGGCCCTCCCCTTCCATCTCCAGACCCTCGCACTCCATATCAAAACCATCACCTTCATATCCCGCGTACTCCGCCCCAAAGCCGGCACCTTCGTACCCGGTGCACTCCGCTCCGAAGCCGGCACCGTCCTATCATCAGCCTGCTTACAACCCTTCCTACCAACCGAGTGTGGGGAAAGTGCATCAGACTCCGCTGCAGTCAGGAACCTCTGGGATGCATCCTCAGGGTCCTCCCATCACTTCTGGAGGCTCGTATCCCGCGAGCAGTGGACTGTCAGGGTCTGGAGGATTTCACTCGCCTAGCAATTCCCCCTCCTACCCTCCTAGCAGTGGGTTGTCTGGCGGTCCTGGAGGCTTGACGAGTACCAACGTGAAACCCGTATATAACGGATATAATCCGTCTCAATTTGGTGGGTATATACCCCCAGTGCACGCGCCGAGCAATACACATTCCTACCCTAGTAGCGGTGGACTGTCTGGGGCGGGTTCGCATGGTGTTATTCCTCCTGCTGTCAACGCGAAGCCGAGTTTTAGTTACCCCCCTTCGCACAATTCACCGGCATACCCCCCCAGTAGTGGCCTATCTGGTTCGGGAGCCACAAACATGAGACCGACGTACAACAATCCACCAGCGTACGGCGCTCACAACCCTCCAGCATATGGTGCTCAGAATCCCCCAGCATACAGCGCCCACTACCCTCCTGCCTACAGCGCGCAGCATCCCCCTGCATACAGCGCGCACAATCCCGTGCAAGGTCCACCCGGTGGATATGGATATCACGCCCCTGCTTATAATGGATTCAACAGTCAACCTGTATACCACCCGCCGGCCTATACCGCTTACCACCCACCAGTATACGGTCCTCCTGCGTATGCTGGATACGGCATGTACGCCCCAAGTTACCATTCAAATTCTGGATCTTCTTCTACCCTAACCAATGTTTTGGGTGGTTTGGCAATCTGGAACTTGGCAAGATCAACAGGCCATTCGAGCAGCGTTCATCATTACTACCACAATTCGCCCGGCCACTCTTCCAGCTACAATAACCAAAGAAACCCAACACAAAATACTCAGACGCAAAATGCTGCACCCTTAAAAGATCTTTCAAATTGCACGCTGACTCTGCTTTCAGAAAATGGTACCAACAACGTCATTGCAATTCCTTGCGAGATTGCTACATCATTTGCACCAAACGTTAAGGTAAACCAAACTGTATTACCTGTTCCTGTATCTACCACTGGAGACAAGTGTTCTATAACAGTTTTACGGAAGGGGGTTGCGGAGAATACGACAATCCCATGTTCTTTTTTGACGGACTTAAACAAAGAAGCGAACAAACCTTTACCAGGTAAACTGAACTGTACTGGTGAGAGTATCATGGATATGTACGACCCACTCGTTCCCCCTTGCAAATTAGTCAATGAAATAACGAACGAGGATGAATTCCGAGTGTTACCCTTGGCGCCACTAATAATAGTAAAATCAGCAACCGATTCCCCGGATTTAAATTCAACTTCAACGACTATTTCTCCCGCTAGTTCAACAACTGTTTCTATCACTAATTCGACAACTGTTTCTCCCCCTACTAATTCAGCATCTGAATCAATAACTACTTTACCTTCCGACCCATCAAGTACTCCATCACCTAATTCGACTACACTCCTACCTTCTGATAATAGCACAACAAAGCCAGTAATAGGTGTTGATTTACCTGTTGAAAATTAATTTTCTTCATTAGATTCATACATTAGAATATATTCCTATGTTTTGCATTGTCTTAGTAATAATTACCCTACAAATAATTATGTTATTTTCTATGTTTTATGTTATTTTTATTTGTGTAAAATTTGAGCATCATAAAAATGATGACTTGACAGTTGGTCCTTCGAAATGATTTTGTGGATTATTTATCAATTACAAACATAAAACCGAACTTCAAAAATACCTTTAATAAAATTAGTTGGTATGGATATCAAACGATTTTTTTACAGTGTCGATTTTTTATACTTATACATTGATCAATATCGATAGCGGAAATTTGAAATGCTGTAAAGGACAATAAATCCAAAAATTTGTAAAATAGTCATATTTCTTTTTCTCCTTCGATCTGCGTCGTCGAAGTATTTTTAGGAAAATAAGTGCAACTTTTACGACGTGTGAGGATTTTTTTCTGAAAAATTTAAAATAAATTAAACACTCTTATTAAAAAGATTTACAACAAATGTCAGTATTTTGGAAGATCTATTCAATGTTATTTTATAATAAAAAATCATAATTACAGGTCAACAAAATAACGTTATGATTTTTTGAAAAAATAAAAAACTTTTCGCTCTCCTGAACAATTAACATTTTGTCCTTTACAGCATTTCTAATTTCTGTGATCGATATAGACGGGTTTTTTAAAAATAATTGAACAATTTAACCAAATATTTGATGTTAATTTTCACGTTCCTCGAAAGTTCATTCAAGTTCTGGGATTATTTCAGTTTTATGAAGCATCTGGCTAATGATGATATAATAACAGAACGTCAAATATTTGATGAAATGTTCAAATGAAGCAACCCATCCTAATAGTTTTTTCCTTGATACATTTAAACGAAAATATGTTTTATGCTTTTGTTATTTGGCGGTACATCTCTCTGCGCACCCCTTCGGGACACTTGATTATATTTTGTATAAGTAGATATACCGTATTATCCTTAAACCTACTGCATATTTTATATAAGTATGCCGAAGGGCCAACTGCCGGGAGATCAACTGACATATTTATAGTATTTTTAAACGAATGTACAGTGAATACGTACAGTGTTTTTCCCAGTAGGTACCCACGCCAGATTCTTCGAATGGAATTTATTTGTAATATAGGGGTAAAACGCCAATACCTGATTTTGTTTGCGTCATTTTTATACCATGTAATTAGGTTATTAATTAATATGAATAAGAAATAATATGTTAAAACGATAAGGAAGAAATAATATTTTTTACAAATTGTGCTGTCTTGTCATAATGATGTCTCTCTTACGAGTATATCTAAATAAAAACATATTTTTATTTCAGAAACTTGTTTTGATTACTCCTTTGCCACTTTGCCCTGATGCAGGGGCGGATTTAACCAATAGGGGCCCTATTAGAAGTCACAAATAAAAGTTTTTTTTAATGCCCGATATTACCCGCTCAAAAAGAAGAAGAAGGAGAGATATGTTTAATACTAATGTTAGAGGGAGTGGGCTAATATTAAAAACGATAATATTCAGCCAAAATTGTGAAAATGTTAAAACATGACTCGTTTAAAATAGAGCAAAAATCTCGTGGGAATGTCTAAAATAGTATTTAAAGAAACACTGAGATTTTTTACATACATATAACTTGTAAAATAAATTAAAAGGGTGTTTATAATAATTTCCGGAGCATATTGTTCTATCAAGGGAAATTCAAATTTTCATATAATTGCCGTTTCGGCACCGGCGCGTGGGAAATGTATAGATATTGTCTTCAAGAATAGCATATATTTTTTAAAGAGCTTTAAGACTTAAACTGTTTCAAATTTGCATAGGAGGTGTAATGTTGGAAATTATATGACGTTAAAAAAATACTTGTCTTTGCGTGGATTTTAAATTTACGATATTATAAACCACCATAGAAAATCCAGCATGTTTTTCCTAACGGTGGATGTTAGATTCGACGGTAATATTTATGAAATCAACAATTCGTTGGTCGCGATAAAATGCTCGACTAGCAATCCGAAGGTTGCGGGTTCAAATCCCGGCATGCGCAATTAATACAAATTAATATTATTAAAATATATATATTTGCAATGTATATACTCAAGGTATATTTGCGGCACGTTCAGAGTGGAAGATACCCACAGTACCCCCTGATATAACACCACCATTCAGAATTGAAACGTTGCTTGAAATGGCTTTAGTCGTCTTTGATGACCAGATCAAAATAGCCAGGCACTTCCCCACCTTCCTTTTCCGTATTTCCTTTTCGTAATCAATACCGTCAGCCTCACAATACACCTGAATTCACGTAAAAAATTCATTTGTAAGTTTTTTAGGATTACATTTGCATATGCATACACCTGTAACAACTGTTTTTTTTATACCTAATGTATTAGATCTGCAAAAATCTGTACCCATTTAGGTAACTCGTTGCTTAAAACTATAACATAGTCATTGAGTGATTTTATTATTACTATCTATTACGACCCACGTTTACGGTACCGTGACGGGAAAAAAGACAGTAAAAAATTGAACATACGTTCCTTATCGCTATAATGTTGCAGCTCTTTTTACACAAAAAATAATGGTGAGACAAAAGATGAGAAAATATATGTGACAGTTTCCTCCAAAGTAGGTACTACTTTTTGTTCCTTTGGAGGAAACAGATCTTTTGAAAGAGCTGCAGCATTATTGTGATAAAGAACGTATGTTTATTGCCTTTTTTGAACCGTCACGGTACCGTAATCGTAGATCGTCACGGTAATAATAGAAGTAATAATAAATTATTTACATTTATTAAATCCTACTGGCGTACTAAAAAATCACTAAATCCACTCCTGGTAATAAATAATTGCTAATCTGTTCCCTCGTTTGATTGATGTTCACTTCGACGATCATAATTTGGGAAAAAAATATGAAACATCTGCCATTGGCTGGAAACAGAGATCAGTGCTAAAATGTTGAATAGGTACCTACCTACCTGTCAAGTATAATATCTTCAACTAGTCAAGAACTTAAAATGGCCATAATGCTAGTTTTTTTTTGCAATGGGCAGGTACCCATCAGCTATAGGTTAGAAAAACTCTACCACTGGAATGCGGATTAGGATGTTGAAAGTAGTTACCTAAAGTAGGTAATTGCCTACATAATATCAAGTAGTTAATATGAACAATTAATCTCCTGCATACAAAAAAGATGGATATAATTACTAGGTTTTAGTTTGTTATGGTTCTGAAAAAGAGCCGCCGTATCATTTAGATCTGTTTGTTACAAGCGCTATTTGAATGATGTTCAACAGGCATATTACAGCCGAACCGTCAGCAGTTTTGTATTTATGTAATATATTTATAAAAATAAATTAATTTTATTGGTAAAACTATTGAAGGTTTTAACCATCAATGTAATACAGGGGCGTAGCTACCGCTGTATCAATGATACGGGGCCCCCGGGCTACAGGGGCCCCTAACATGTGTAAGCAAAAAATAGTAAAATTTTATCCACAATGTCACTTAATCTCGTGCTTCCCGGGAAAAAAACATATAAAATAACTGTCATATGTAATAACTGTCATAATAACTGTAATAACTGTCATAATAACTGTCATATAAAATAACTGTCATATGTCATGCCTATAAAGTTTTCACTTCAGAAATGACTAAAGTCAAAAAAAGGAATCTCTTTTTTTCCCGGATTTGCGCCCAAAAGTTGGCAACATCCTAAATCGGTTATTGCGGGATCCCTCGTTCATAATGACAAACTGCGGAGAATAATATTTACGTACAATCACAAACCACGGCGAGCAACTTCTGTGAGTGATTTTAGATTGCAATGGTTTAGATAACCTATTTATCTACCAGTAGCGAAGGGTGAATTTTGTTTTTTGAAAAAACCATGGCAACCTTCAATACATGAAAATACCTGATCACGTATTGTACCGAGCAATAATAAGAATTTTGTTTTGATATTCTTCATTGGTAGTTGATTATTACTCTCAAAGCCATTTTTCTCATAATGCTGGGAGAATAGATAATTTAGCACTTTAAGATTTTTAGGTTATGTCGCCTACAAAAAAATATAAATTCCGAATTTCGGACCAAATACTCGTAACCTTCCGTATCGTACGTTATTTAGCGGATATTTTTTTTTTAATTTATCTAAACATTAGTTTTAGTCCTCTAGTTACGAATAATTAAAAAAAATCTTTACTACATTAATATTATTCAATTATATTTTTAGATTCTTCTGAAGCACATTCTCCATTAGATGTTCAATCCGGAAATAGATGCAACCAAAATCGTTGATTCTAAGAAGTCTGAAGAATTTCATGAAATAAATTTCGTCAGATAGAGGAAATTTTGGTGACAGTCCAACTGAATGCGAACGAAAAATAATTTTTAAATTGGGTCCACTTAAACCACAAGGACCGTTTCCAAATGATTCAGAAACAAAGCGATGTTTTTCGACCTATCATTATTCATATTTAAATATGGCTGGCATAAAAATTTCAAGACCGTGGCTATGTTATTCTAATGTTTTAAACGAGCCGTATTTCCACTTCTGTTGGTTATTAGCAGATCGTCAAAGCAAATCGTAATACTCTGCATTCGCTTCCGTAAAATTGTTGGCTAAATACAGTAAAGACATCTCAGTCAATCTTTAATTGCTCTGAAAACATGCTTAAAATCTTAAATTAAAAAAATAGGTACATTCCATTTTCCATGAAGGAACTCATGGAATTATTGCTGATAAAATTCAATAGCCTTGCATCCAGTTTTCCAGAAGTAATAACAGCATGATTTCTATTATTGACCTTTCCAGTTACAACCGCAACAGCTGAAAGAAGTTTTTCATAATAAAAACTGATAAAAAATTACCTAAGGACTTTGATGGTACAGGAACGGCTATCAAACTTGTCACTATTGTCTATAGAGGCAGAAATTTTAGAAAAACTGAAATCCTCTTCAGCTATGAAAATAAATAAATAAAAAATAAATAATATAAATCTTGCCGAAAAAAAGACAAGAAAACTGTATATTTAAATTGAATTGTTTGGCTAGCTCAATTTCTAGGAGGAAGTGAACTTATAATCAATAAATATTTATTTAAATTTAATGCAAGCATTTTTGTTTCTTTTGTGAGAAATCTTTACCCTTCATTTGGGCCCCCCAACTAATTTTGATACAGGGCCCCTCCAAGGCACGCTACGCCACTGATGTAATACAGATAATTCTAAACGAAATATGAAACAGACAAATGATATAAAAAAGGCCACGGTCACAATTGGCAACCCATAACAAATACATTCATGTAAAACTTCGTAATCATACGAAAATATAGTATACAAAAAATAAATGCGTAGCGTAGATTCGTACTTTGAACGTCATTTTCTCGGGCTCCATAGCGCTGAACAGACTGAAATAATGGATTCTTACTAAAACTTATGGTCTCTATGAGTCTGATGGTCAAATCGTTGACAAAATTTGCAAAAAACAGCAAATGTGGAAAACTCGGCATTCTCACGAGGTAAAATGCAAAGCTTGGGCTCGAATTTGGAAGCCGTTTTCTCAGGCTCCATGGTGCTGAAGAGATTGAAGAATTGGATTCTGAATAAAAATTATGATCTGAATAAGAATCATTGACAAATTTTGCAAAAAATTGCGTATTTGGAAAAATCAGCATTCTTACGGGGCAAATGCAGGGTTTGGGGTCAACTTTGAGGACTGTTTTCTCAGGCTCTGCGGCGCCGAGCCAAAGAAGGATCATTGACAAAATCTGCAAACAGTAGTATTTTTGGAAAATTCATCATTCTTACTGGGCAAAATGCAAATTTGAGTCGAAATTTGAGGGCTGTTTTCTCAATCTATTTTTGCAGACCTTTGCTCTGTGGCGCCGAACCGACCGAAATTTTGGATTCTGGGTTTGGGTTTTGGATTTTATTTACCAGAAATAGCAGGCAAGGTCTGCAAAAATAGCATTTTTTTAAGTTATCATTCTTACGGGGCAAAATGAAGGCTTGCGGTCGAATTTTCAATGCCAATTTCCCAGCTAGACGGCCGGTTATTCTGAATTTTTTTACTGTTACTAAAAATTTATGTTTGAATTGTTGTTAAAATTTGCAAAAAGTAGTTTTTGTGGAAACATCATAAATCCTACGCGGCAAAATGCAAGGCTTGTGGTCGAACTTTGATAGCCATTTTGTCGGGATCTATGGTGCCGAACCGAATGATTTTTTTGGATTCTTACTAAAAATTATGGTCTGGAGAGGAATCATTGACATAGGCTTGGGGTCGAATTTTGAAAGCCTTCTCCCAGGCTCTATGGCGCCGAACTGACTGAAATTTTGAGTTCTTACTAAAACGGGGTGTGTTCACAAACACTGTTAAAAATTTATGGAATATTTATAGTTTATTTTTGGATTCTGATCATTATACTAAAAATGTGTTGTCTTAATATTTTCATTCATAATAGAGAACTGCAGTCCAATTTTTAAAATATTTTTTAATGAATTTCTAACTTGAGAGTGTACCTATAACCAGAGAACACCAGAAATATGTCATTTTTTAAATCAGTGTTTAGACGTATTGACTCTTTGCCACAAAAAATTATAAATTGGTTTCGAAAGATTGTTCTTTTATCTAGTAAACGCATGTTTTAAATTTTCAGAATAAATGATAATTTTTAGAATAATAAAGTTATACCATAGGTCGTTGGCGGATTTGTTAAATTTTCAAAAAAGTACATTTATTATACAACACCCATTTCAAATCATTTGATCATGCAGTAAAATAAATCAATACATTATCTGGTAAACGTATGTAACAGAATTTTAATTTTAGTTTAAATAAAATCATAAAAAAATATATAAGTACATGTGTTTCTTGACGAAAATTGGTCCGTTTGTGTATTTATTTGCACACTTACAGACTAATGTATTTCAACTTTTTTTACATTCTTATTTTGCTGAGACATTATTGAAAAATGATAAATACTTGATCAAAAAATAATTACAAAAAGTACATAATTTTAATAGATTTGTCAACATGCATTTCAGCATTTTTGGATGTAGGTATGAATTAAAGCAAATTTGGAATGAAATAAAATCGATATTGAATTATAATTTTTAAAATCTGGTACGGAGAGTAATTAATCTTTCTCATTGGAACCGCCCTGTACGATCGTAAGAACCTCTTTTGACGAAATGCGGATTTTCGGCCGCTGGCTGGTTATACGCTCTTAAATAACTGCATTTTTTTTAAACTTCTAACCTTTTTAACCTTCTAACTTAAATTTAAATAACTGCATTTTTATTTTTATTTTTAGAGTTAGTTTTAATAGAAAAAATAATTGTCAAAGATTTAATTTTTCAAGATCCCCGAAAACCACCGTATCTATGGTGGAGAGTATGACGTCATAAATCACGTCATCTACCATAAGGTCGCGCAATCAGCTGTTCGACTCGCCGCCATTTTGAAATTCCAAATTCGAAGGAATCTCCCTAGAAGTAGAATTACCTACTATTTTTTTTTTTTACAGTAGTTTTTGAATATTTTCAATAATAGAGATTAACTACTCTTTTAATTTTTGGATTTGAATTATTTAGGCCTAAATAATGTTTCAATAAACACAACAACTAAATCTCTATAAACAATACGTAAATAAACGAATAAGATGAAATATTTTTAGTACGATGGCTTGTGTCATACCTGCATTACGGTGACCAGTGACGTCATCACTAAAGATTTTAGTAATACCAACTTGACGGCGTGTTTCAACGGCAGTAGTAAAAATTCACTTTTTAATATTTTTTTTAAAACTCTACGTTTAATATTATTAAATAAAACGTATATATTCAGAATCAGCGTTTATTGGTCTATGTTCTACATGACCATATTTTTTTAAGGCCATAATATTTTTCAATAGAGTTCCTTACTACTCCTTTGAAAACGATCTAAAACCGCATATAGCGAAATGGTTCCAACAGGCTACAATGTCATTATGATACAGATTTTTACGTTAGCTCCACATAGGAGGCCCTGAGAAAATATTTCCCCTCAGGACCTGTGTCCTCTTTGGGGATGCTGTGTGGGGGATATTTTTAGGGAAAGGAATGAGAGGAAGGTCTGGGAAGGAAAAATGTATGAAGGGTGGGCAGGAATCTTGGGTTCAATGTATCCAGAAGTGACGGACGTATGAATCCATCCCTCCTACTGTGGTGCAAGGCGATGGGTCGAGAGAGTCTGACTGGAGAGGTGTAGGTTAGGTCTCCCTCGCTCGGTAGGTGAACAAACGCCTTCGCCATAGAGACCTAGACAAATCTCACCCCATGAACCCGGGCACCCCTGCTAAGTCACCAGATGTAGCGAACCACTTCGGGTGACCTATGGTAGGGGTTTGGTTGTCCAATAAATGGTTCCCGGGTCGGCGGTACCCATACCCGCCTCTCAAATAATACCTTCACTATCGTAATTTTTTAAAATTAAAAAACAGTAAAAATTCTTTATTATGGTCTGAAGAGGAATTATTGATAAAAATCTGCAAAAAGTGATGTTCGTGGAAAAATCATCTTTCTTACGGGGAATTATTATATTGTAAATTCTTAAATTGATATATGAGATCTACAAAAAAAAACAATAGCCGAGTGGTTAGAGGTTTTGTTACGGCAAGACATGGATCTTGGGTTCGATTCCCAGTTGCTCCCTTTGCTTATTTTTTGTGTCTTGGTTTCTTTCATTAAACGACTTCGAAAAGGAGGAGGTTCTCAATTCGACAATTTTTTTTATTTTTTTATGTTTGTTACCTCAGAACTTCCGATTAGAAGAACCGATATTGATGATTCTTTTTTATTAGAAAGCTGGTGAAAGTAGAAATTTGGTCCAGTTCTGACAATGGGATCCATGAGGAAACCATATATGTCTTCAATTTTCAATAAGTATGTGCGCGACAAATGGACGAATAACTCAATATTACGCCAACAGATTTCGATGATTCTTTTTTTGAAGTAAAACTTCTTTACGCACGATCGTCACTAAAAATCAAAAAATAAACAAAAAATTTTACAAAACAAAAAACGACTTAAAAAAATGCACTAAAAAGAAAAAAAAAATTTCGTACGATTGTTATTTTTGGAGTCGGTGTCAGCCAAGATCTCCACATCTCACCTATGACTACCTATGTGTGTAGTTACCTTGGCTGACACCGACTCCAAAAATAAAAATCGTACGAAATTATTTTTTTACTTTTTAGTGCATTTTTTTAAGTCGTTTTTTCTTTTGTTAAAATTGTTGTTTATTTTTCGTTTAGATTTATTAGTATCATCGTTTTCTTTGATTATTAAAAAAATATTATATAATTTATCTGGGGTTACGTGATAATGAGGCGCTATCGCTATTTTATTCCTACCACAACCGGCTCTCGATTACACCGGCAGTGGTTTTAGCCACATCCTGCGGATCTGTGATCTCCTTCAAGTATGTATCCTGCATATATGATTGAAATAGATGTTAAAATTATTGTTTACAAGCATCATTAGTCTGTCGATTAGATTTCGATTCCTAATAATATGTATTCCGGAGTGACCGGACAACTCAACAATGTGTAACTTCATCACTCCTTTGGAAAGTCATTAAAAGTGATGTAAAGAAAACTTGGTTAAACGGGTTACGTATCCTAATCTAATCTAATCTAACCTAACCTAACCTAACCTGATTATGGATCTTTTTGACATTAGCCCCTTCCAGGAGGCCCTGAGAAAAATATTTTCTATTAAGGCCTATGCCAAATTACGGAATGCTTTTTGGAGGGACTTTTTAAGGGGAGGAAGTAGAGGAAGTTCTGGGAGGGAAAAGGGTGTCCACGAGTGACGGGCGTATGAAGCTAACCTGCGGTGCAAGGATCGAGAGAGTCTGGCTGGAGAGGTTTTTTTATTGTTTTTATATCTTGCTATGGCAATCCTAGTGAGTTACAAAACGCAATTTAGGACGGGAGGAGCTTACAATTCATAGGTGGGAGGTAATAATTATTAGGTAATTTTTTACAAAGGTATTTTGATATCAACAATATAAGTTTCACATACAGTACAACATAAAAATAAAATACAGATTAAGTAGAACTAAAAACAAGAGAAAACATGTAAAAAAAAAAGGATACATTAATATGGATGTCTACAAATAAAGGGAAAGAAAAGGAGAGAAAAGAGACAAGAGAGAAAAAAAACATAAAAAGAAAATTATACTTATATATATATATATATATATATATATTTTTTTTTTTTTTAAAGATAGTAAAAAAATATTCTTCTAAAGCATTACATTGATTTTTTTTATTATGTTGGATGTTTTTGTAAATAGGTTCCTGGAAGCGAATTATATAATAGTATGTAGACAATATACGAGTAGGTACTTCAGAGATTTTTTGCCATATTTTGTAGTGTGTTTTTGAAGAACGCGGATTTTATTGTTATTTCGGGTATTTTGGTTAGGAATGTTTTGAATGTAAAGTGGCTTGATGTTAGGGTGGGTTGATTGATGAGTAATTTGTAGGATGGTGCTTGTGGTTTCATGCTTAGGAAGAATTGTGATTGGAAGGATTTCGGAAACTTAATAGATATCCCTGACATCACTGACATGGGTGTCATGGAAGTCCAAAAACATTTCCGAGAGCTCAGTTTTGAAACACCTGCCGGCAGTACCGGATTATCCCTAAGGCAGAGTAGGCAACTGCCTAGGGGCCCCGCATCGGCTGGGGGCCCCGCGCCCCAAGAAAAAATAACTTGCGTCAACGGTTCGACTCACAATTAGTGAGCAACTCCGGCACAAGATGTTTTAAATATTTTATTTTTTTATTACGAACATTTATAGGTTAATAACATTACATGCATTAAAGAAAACAACAAATTATAATAATTAGGTTATAACCCAATAACTGTTCACATCACGCACAAATAATAAATATAAAGTCAATAATTGAAACAAATATTTAAACATCGTTGTATTTTACTTTATTTGCCTTCGTATCAATGGGGATATGATTGTAGGTGCCGTGTGTGGTTTATATTGGCATTTGTTTTGTTTTTTTTTTTCTTTTATTTCTAATGTTTTAAATATAAATATTGTACAAGCTTTAGTGTGCACCACCTATCTGCTTGCTAAGATTCTTTGTTTCTCTTCATACCAAGGTTGTCTGGAAGAGATCACTTTGGTAATAAGACCGCTCATTGTTCTATTGTTTTCGTTTCATTTTTTTAATTGAATGAGGGTGAAGGCATACCTTCGAAATGTAGTAAAAACACAGATTAATTGTGAATAAAATTACGTTGTGGTAGAAAAAAAAAGGTTTGAAAGTTAGAAAAGGGTAGGTAAGTGCAGTGGCGGACTAAGCCCGTTAGAGGCCCGGGGTGGAAAAACTGGATGAACCGCTCCCCCCCCCCTAGTTTAAGAAGTTAATGTAATTTTACAAGCTTTTTCTTCAGTTCACACGGACCTCTAACTCTGGGGGCCTCCAAACGCCTCCATGTTCCTTCGATCAAATCCTAAACAAGGCTTTAAGGCACCAGGCCACTGTAAAAAAATTGTCATTTTTAAAAATTAATTTTCTGAAGATGCATTTGTTAATAATGCTCACACAAAATGTTTTAAGGAAATTCGTAAAATTGACGGAGATACCTACATCATTTTATATAAAACCATTTTAAACCGTTTTTCTCGAAACTGCTTTTTTCAACACGGTTGACAACATATTGGAAAAACTATACGTCCGATTTGCATGTACTAAATCTTAAACTGTTAGTAAATCCAGTCAGTATGGCATCACTTAGGGATTTTTTTATAATGGGCCCCCTTCTCTTTTTTTATGAACAATGAAAATTTTCCATAAAAAATCGAAATTAAAATTCGTTGGTCCGCCATTTTTTCCTTATTTTTAAACAAAATTCACCTACGTGGTGAAATAGACACTAGATTTTCAAACAGTTTAAGACCTGCAAATTGGATGTATAGAGGTTAAAAAATGTGTTAACAAAGTTTAGAGAAAAACACATTCAAAGCTTTGCTGAAGGATAATTCAACATACAAACTGCCCTGAAGAACCTACGGTTGTAGTACCCGGTCGGCATATAGTACATATCATAAAAGTGGTGTTTACTAAGTAATTGTTTCACATAAAATTCTGAATCTCCTTCAATTTTTCGAATATCTTTAAAACATTTGGTGAGAGCATTTTTAACAAATGCGTCTTTCAGAAAATGAAACAAAAAAATTTTTTTTTGCAGTGTCCGCCTTAAGTGGGAATCACCAGACAAAACCGGAAATATGTCGTTTTTTTAAATCAAATTTTAGACATATTGACTCTTTTTTACCTAAATTGATTTCGAAAGACTGTTCTTTTATCTAGTAAAGCTAAGATTTAAATTTTGAGAAAATATGTTTATTTTTAGTACATTAAGGTTTTACCGTAGGGCATTGGCAGATTTGTTAAATTTTCAAACAAAATTTTGTATTATACAAAACACATTTTAAATTATATAATCATGGAGTAAAATAAATCAATAAATTATCTGGGAAAGATATGCTTCAGAATTTTAATTTTAGTTTAAATAAAATCATTTAAAAAAAGATCATATTAAAACTCATCGGAACCGCCCCCCCCCCCCCCCCCCCCCCCCCCGTTTGTCCACCATTGGTAAAGGGGCCCCGAGAAGTGCATTGCCTACGGGCCCTGACATGGTTAATCCGGCCCTGCCTGCCGGCATGGTCGTAGCCAGGTTTTGATTTAGGATGGGGAAAAGTGATTTAGTGTGGGGCAAAAAATAAAAATCTAGAGTATATTTTTTTTGGAGGAATTTCAATTTGGGAGGTGGTTATGGGTACCGCTGCCCCGGGAACCATTTATTGGATATCCAACACCTCTGCCATCCCAAGTGGTTTGCTACGTTTGGTGACTTAGTAAAGGTGTCCGGTTTCATGGGTTGAGGTTTGTCCAGGTCTTGGCGGCCGATGAGTCTGCCCACCTGCTGCTTGGTGGACAGGATCTGGATAGACTGATTGAGGGAGGTCTTTTATCCTCTCCGGACAGAATCTCTCGACCCATCTCCTTGCACAGCAGTTGAAGGGATGGATTCATAGGTCTGTCACTCCTGGAGACACTGACCCCCAGATTTCTACCCACCCCTCATACACATTTCCTTCCCCGAAATTCCTCACCTTACTTTCCTTTAAAAAAACCCTCCACACAGCATCCCCTAAGATGGCATAGGTTCTGAGGGAAATTATTTTCCTCAGGGCCTCCTGTATGGAGCTAGTGTAAAAAAGGCACCGAAAAAGTAGGCTTCTACAACATATTCAGGCTTTAAGCTCTATGAATATAAAGAATATGAACGGAAGAAGAAAAACCATACTATGAAGTACTGTAAATTTGAAAACTCGACTCGGTCGACAATCTCAGTGGTCATGCATCGGCCAGCCAGGATGGGGCAAACGCCTCACCTTGCCTCACCGTGCCTACGCCCGTGCCTTCAGGTCAGCAATCAATTTATTTGAGGCTCTTAAGCTCAGGAATTGCTGATTAAAGTTTTTCAGGTATGTCCAGTTACGCCCTGTACCAACACAATAAACTATTCAATAATAATAATATATGCAATAGTAATATGGCAATCTTCCGAACAGGACCTCTATTGATATGCTTGGTGTAACTCTAGTGACCAGCTCAAGTATGGGGGCTCCATCGAAACCAGGGTTAAGTTAGCCTCTCAGAAACTGAAACGGGCGGTCCGTTTCATAGATTCTCCAATAGAATCTTTAGAGCACAGGCGTCAGGTGGGAATGCTGTCCTTGTTCTACCGGTATTACAATGGAAGATGCTCCGAGGAACTAGCGTCATTGATCCCCTCGGCACCAGTGCATAGTCGGGAAACACGCCAAACACGCGCCCAACATTTATACACGGTTGACATTAGTCACATGAGAACGGGTCGTTTCTACGACTCGGCCTCTGTGTTTCCTCCCTCCTAAAACATGGGTCTCTTCAAGACCCATGTTCACTCCTTCATTTCCTCAAAAAACCCTCCACACAGCATCTTTAAAGATGACATAGGCCCTGAGGGAAATTATTTTCCTCAGGGCCTCCTGTGTGGAGTTATTGTAAAAAAAAAAATAGGCACCTTATTAGTGAATTGTCGTTAATAGTGGTTATTTCCACGCATTATTTACTATCAGCCTGAAGAGGCGAGGGCAGCATTCTATTCGGTGATCGACTATCTTATATATTATATACAACATGATGTAATTATTATATATTATTGTTTCCCTCCCCCCCCCCCCCCCCCCCTGCGTCCCCATCCTTATCCTTCCATGTTCCCTTTTACCTTCCCTTTCCCTTTTTCCCAAGATCCCTTTCACCTCCCCCCCTTACACCCTCTCTCCCCCTTCCATCCCACAAACTCCCCCCCCCCCACTTCTTCGTACTTCTCCCCCCTCCCGCCTTACCTCCCTGTCGTTAAACTATTTGAAATACAAACATTTTTCAAACAACTCGCACGCCACCTAATTTTTTTTTATTATTTTAAAAAGCCAGAGCTCACCGTTATATACATAAACCTTCACGGGCGTGCGCGCAACAAATCACCTAAGTTTCATCGCAATCGGATGAACAGTATGGAAACCCATACGGAACAAAAAAAGAAACATTCAATTTTATATTTAAAGAAGATTATTGCACTATGATCATTTTCGCCAGACGATGTAAATATTTTTCTTAGCAACACAAATATTTCTTGACACAAAATACTTTAAAAAATTTACAATGAGCAGATGATGGGCCGCAGTTTCAGCTCTTCGACCACCGTCACGAGCATAGATATGTATATTTGTATATAACGTCACGAGCAATAGCTACGGTCAGAGCCTTATAAATTTGGTTGTATAATAAGTATTTTATTTGTAATGATGGCAACACCAGAAACCTCTCAAATGTCAACTACTAACCTTCTATATTTCTAGTTTATATTAGTACATAGTTATAAAACTAGTTATATTAGTTATTCTGAGTGTGAATGACTGAAGACTGATAAACAATTTAAAAATGTGTTTTTCGCATTATAAGTTTAACTAATGAGACATGCTTCGATAGCGCGTTTATCAACACAATTGAAGTGTTAAAAGGTTAGTAGCAATACTATGCATCAATGGGTTGCACTAAATGCACATTGCTTCATTTGTTTACAAACTGATCTACCTACATTGATAAAATAATGCATCCTAGAGATCTTGGTGGAATAATCACAGTTTGATGTAGGTAGGCCAACGACTCTCTTGGTTTATTCATCAATAAAATTGAAATACTCTTGTTATTTTTACAATCAATTTACAATATAATTTTAATCATGTTTCACCCGTGTCCTATAGGTTTGTTTTTGGTTCAAATAACATTAAACTTGTATTGTTTTTGTGTGCATTCTTTTATGGACGTTTCTATGTTAATCTGACGTGATTCTTGTTAGATTGCAATGAGTTTGTTTGTTTATCGATTCGTTTGTGTTTGCAGTGTCTAACAGTGGCATGATGGCGGACCCCACGATTCAGACTTTCTGCTGTCACCACAGCCGCAATGGAACCGACATGGCCGTCATGGTTATGGATGAATTCAACACACACTCGTACAATGCCTTGTGTCTGACGTCGTCCATAATCGGAATTATGGGTGCTTTGTACCAGGTATCATTTATTTGTTTTATGATGTATTATCAAATTCACAAATCAACAAGATTGGTAATTGTTATTGTTCTTATTATGTACAGTAATGTAGATTGAGAACTGAATGCTGGGAACAAATAATATGATGGTGCCTGAAGATCTCAACAAATATTTTCTATGTCAACAGTGTTCTGACGTGGTGACATAAATCATATTATTTTTGTTTTATTTTTTCACAAAAGCGCAAACTGTTTGGAGCCAGTGGGAATTGGCAACCCCAGTTGGGATATATGTTGTGAGGCTGGGGGGAAGGATATGGGGAAGGAGAAGATTGGAAAGTACCTGGCTGTTCAAATCTGGTCACCGAACATGGCTGAAGCCTTTTCAAGAGATGCTGAATGGTGATCTAGGGCCAGGGCCATACTGAGAGTATCTATTGCTTTGTATTTTTCACTATAGAGGGAATTTTAGATGCACAGTGAAACTATTTTTATTGCCGGACAATTCCCTTACATTGAAAAACATCTTTCTTTAAAGCTAGCATTGCATGTTTATTGCCGCTGTTGAATGACTTACACGGAGATAGTTTACTGTTGAAAATAAGGACTAAAACCCTTATAGGTTGATGGTTAGTATACTTGCCACTTGACTCGAACAATAGAGATTTCCGTATGTTCGGTTTTCGATCCGGCCATTCGATTTAATTAATTATCATTTATTAATACGGAAATATTTGGACGGTCCCGTAAAACAATGTTGGATCTGCTAAAAATTTTAAATTATATTTTTGGCTTATTCTAATTTAATTTTTGATGATTTATAAGTCTGTATTTTTGGAATTTTTAATGTAAGGAAATGAAATTATATCAAAACATCACTTTATTTCTTGATCTGAAAAACAATGAATATGCAGAAACGAAACTTTAAACAGCTCCACTTCAAAATCACACATCCAACTTTATTCTTGGGGAAATTGTTGTCTCGCTTACTACTATAGTTAGAAATATGATCTAAACTAGAAAGAGAAAACACTTCGCTTTATATACAAATTTAAAAGTTAACCGCAAAATAATTAAAATGTGCATCTTTTTGAATTTAAAGTTTTCGACTGGGATTTGAAATAAATAAAATTTTGAAATTTTGAAAATTTTTTATTAATTATTTTTACATGAAATGACAAAAAAGTGAGTTGATGATAATGTTTATAATACATTTGCCTAACAAAATATGTGTGCTTTTTATTTTTTTTCATTGATTAGTAATTTAAGATTAGTTTAGAAAAAACGTAAGGTGTTAATTTCATTTTTAATTTTTTTTTAGGTTTGTTTCAAAAATTTTATATTAAAAAAAATTACCTATAATATGTTTATTTCGAATTATAAAATTTGGCAATGTATTTCGTCACCTTTCAAAAACAGATTTTAGTTTTTGGATGCGTTCAGACATATTCCATTATTTGGATTTATTGCAAAGCGGAAATATTTTGACCTTCTGTCGAAATAGGCCCAAGGCCTGGGGGGTTAAGTGCCATAAAATCTTCCTGCTGCTCCGAAGACTAAAGTAAAAATAAAATATAATGGTTAATGTACCATTTTGAATATTGGGCTGCTGATGTAACCCGTGGGTAGATGTTTTCAATTTATACTTTGTTCCAGATTCTTCCGAGGGAAGAACACGTTAGACCGAATGTGAGCACCCGTGGAAGACAAATCATCATCTGGTTGGCAGTGGCTGACCTCCTGGCTTCCCTAGGCAAGTATCACATCTCTAATAATAAAGTATCAATTAATATCAGGCTTAATATCATGACTTTTCACTGATCGAGCGCCATTTTGTTTTTTTTTTCTTTTGAAAGGTCCCCTTTAAATACCGATTACAGGTGCCTTTCAGCTTTCTACCAAATTTTAAAAAGCTGGCAAGCTTAACCACTCGAATGCTTTTTGCCACATTATGGCACTATGTCCAAAGCCTCGGAATGCTTTGCTGCCAAATATGGCAACTATTCTCTAGATTCTTTAAAAAAAAAAAATTAAATATTTTCAAATTCTCCCGCGGTCTGCAGTCCACGTTATTTGAAAATTGAATAGCCTACTTCTGCTACTGATCAATAGGTGTCATTGTTCTTCGTTTTTACAGGCATCTGTAGTGTTTTCAAAACTTCACAATAACAAAAATATATTCAAACGGTCGCTGTCAGAATGTTCTCGTATAAAATGTCTTTATCGATTGTGTTTTATTTGATTTTTCTAACATATTTGTATGTACCAGTGTAATAATGATGTAAATTTGATGAAACTTCCTTCTGTTCGACATATTTAGCATTCGATGCTATATCGAATATTTAACACTTTACTGAGTTGGTGAAGTACCCCCTAAAACGTAATTTCTTTTTGATTTCAGGTGTGATGGTACGATCCGCCTTGTGGATGAACTACAAAAATATGATTCCTATAGAAGATGATACTTCTAACGTTCTGTTTTGTGCCATAACATCAGTAAGTGATTTCATCTTAACGTTTCTAATTTATTTTCATAGTTCCACAACACCTCCGGAAGGCGACACAGCTGTCATCTGAACAATTGCACCAAGAAGATTGTTTTTGACATAAATAATATAGCATCTCTTGGTTGGCCTTTGAAATTTGGCATCCAACATTTAAAATTGATAACAAAATTGTAATAAAACTAATCTTTTAATTGGATGTTTAATGATCTTGAATCCTGTGATACATAATACATAGTTGGTTAAAATAAATCCTGATTAACTATTTTGATTACAACTACTCAAGTGACAGCTACCCAAATTCGGATAGCGCTGCTAATGCCCTTCAACGATAGCTATCCAAATTTGGATAGCGCTGCTAATGCCCTTCAACGATAGCTACCCAAATTTGAATAGCGCTGCTAATGCCCTTCAACGATAGCTACCCAAATTTGGATAGTGCTTCTAATGCCTTTCAATGATAGCTACCCAAATTTGGATAGCGCTGCTAATGCCCTTCAACGATAGCTACGCAAATTTGGATAGCGCTGCTAATGCCCTTTAACGATAGCTTTCCAAATTTGGATAGCGCTGCTAATGCCCTTCAACAATAGCTATGCAAATTTGGATAACGCTGCTAATGCCCTTCAACGATAGCTACCCAAATTTGGGTAGGTGATCTTTATGAATTAAAATAAATTTATTTTGAACTTAAAATTTTTGCTAATGCCCTTCAACGATAGCTACCCAAATTTGGGTAGCGCTGCTAATACCCTTTAACGATAGCTAGATAAATTTGGGTACAGCTGCTAATGCCCTTTAACGATAGCTACCCAAATTTGGGTAGATGATTTTTATGAATTAAAATTAATTTATTTTGAACTTAAGATTTTTTTTATAAACCCTAAAAATATGGGATGAATGGTGAAATAAATATAGGTGGATTATTTGACTTTAAACCACACTAAGTGATTTGTTTGTTTCTGTTATTGTGTAAGTGGCCCATTTATAAACCCTAAAAATATGGGATGAATGGTGAAATAAATATAGGTGGATTATTTGACTTTAAACCACACTAAGTGATTTGTTTGTTTCTGTTATTGTGCAAGTGGCCCATTTAAAATATTTAAATAATTCAAGATTGATTGTAATGTATTTTCCAGGCTTGGACGCAATATTTCTACACGGCCACGTGGATTTGGACACTATGCTACGCCATAGATACGCACCTGCTGCTGCGTAACAGAGACAGCCACACCAGTGTGTATCACAGCGTGTCGTGGGGGCTCCCTGCCGTTCTCACAGCCACTGGTCTCTCCATTCTCTACTATCCAAATGCTAAGTGAGTGAAATTTCTTTCATATTATTATGTACTACTAGCCCAGTCAATGGGTGGTCAAAAAGAGAGGTTACCTTGCAAAAGTTTATGTAATTTTAAGATTTGTGTCACTTTTTAAGGTTTTCGCTAAATAACTCTTAAAAAGTGCATCCTGCAAAAAAAATCATACATCTTTCTGTAGAGTTAAAATTTCCTACTTTGCATAATTTAAAAGTTTATTTCTCGAATTTGGTATTTATTTACAAGCGCACAAGCCATTTATTTATGTTATAAAATAACATTACTTTGGAAGTTTTATTAGACTCGAGCGGATAAATTAAATTAAAAAATAATTTATCTGAAATGACTTATATTTTTATGTTAACAAAATAAAATTAACAACATGACATTATTAATTATTTTCAATTATACTAATATAATAGTGATTTGGTCATTACAATGGAAATCATGTTAAAAAACATTAAATGAATTGCGCATAAAATATCACATGTCGTAATTGGAATTTTGCCGCTAATTAATGAAAAACATTGCGACCGCACATGCGCAACTCTACCGAAGTTCAATGCTGCCAATATAAAAATGTTTTATGTTATTAGTAACGTTGCGGAAAATAAAATGTACAGTCTTTATACAGTGTGAAATGAAAACACCGTTTGATGATCGTTAAGTGTTTTTTTATTAGTAAGGCTGGTTATGTTTATATATTTCTTTAGACTTTAGATGAATTTCAATAAATAAAGGATTTGGTTATCTCTTGCAGCTGCCACAACCTGCGATCTCTGAAGGGGGCGTTGGTGCGTGTGCTGCCCAACTACTGCGCCACCTACATCCCCATCACCGTGGTCATGGTGGCCAACCCCATCATCTACTTCTTCTCCTCCAAGGACATGGAGGTCGCCGTCTTTGGGGCCTACTCACAGGTTCGTCTTTGATATTTCCTCAACTTTTATCGCTTCAATGTGAGCAATAATTAGCTTAGTGTTTATACATTTATAGGATGGAGAGTTCACTGTGTGAATTAGGATGAAGGGAATAGGATAACAGGAAGTAATGAGTGATGAGGATGTAACACTGAGAAAGTAGGAGTTATTAATTGATAGAAGCGATGATTGTGTTAAAGTGGTAGAAATTATTGTGGTAAATCGTTTTAAAGAAACCCTTGCTTTCGTAGTGGTGACTGGATGGATAAAAAAATAAATAAATTGAACAACTACAATGTATTGAAAGAGTTTCTATCAGATGCCGACAGATGCCAGCAGGGAAAGTGCTTCTATTGATTGCCGAAAGGGTGCCTGGGTAGGCGGTGGCCATCGAGAGTGGTTCAATTCAATCAGTTCAATTTAATCAGCCGCTAATATAGACACGTTGTGTTACTTAAATTTTTTTTTATTAAGGAGAAAATACAGATACAGATGTAGATTGACAAGAATATACAAAACAATAACTAGAGAATTCACCTGCATCCAAACTATTTCTCACGAATTAACGTAAGTAGTATAATTATTGTAAATACGTAAACTCATAATAAACCAGAGTGGATCAAGGACTGAGAAGTACCCCCACAGATCTAATAGTGTTTGAATGTGAATCATACCAAACATTAAAATAACTATTTTTTTTTTTGTTAGAAAACTCAAGAATGAAATAAAAAAAATATTTTAAAAAAACATTGTCAAATTGAATTGCGAGTCTAAATTGAAATGGAATTGATAAACGTCGTTATGCACCCAGAATCTTTAGGCATTTTTGGGGTAAGAGGGCAATGCGGGCGGGTGTTCCAACTTTGTTGAAACTTTCGATACTATTAAAGTGCACAAAAGCATTCAAACTTGTCTTACTTAAATTTACTCATTGTGAATGAATAATAAATACAATTAATAAATTTGTATGTTTTTTGAACCCAGAACCAGGAAGCTTACGACTCTGACGCTGGGATTGTTGTAAATATGTTTATCTCACCACTGGTTGCATTAATTCCTGATGTTAAAATGCACTATTAATTGTTTTTTGTTCTAATTTCTTTCCAGATAACCAGCAAGGAAAGAAGTCTGGTCCACGACTTGAAGCTCAAATTTACGCTGATCAACATCTCTTTCTACCTGTGCTGGCTCCCAAACCTCGTCAATGGAATTCTCCTGTGGACCCTCTGGTTCAATCTGCCAATCAAAGTTATCATTGTTGTCTGGTACATCATGGTAAGAGAAATTTCTCCAATATATTTGCATGCATTAATCTTTATATGTATCTAAAAATGAACATTTCTTTACAATTAAAACACATATAAATTTGTTGTAGACCACTTTTATTTTTTAATTTTTTAAAAACACTCTACCGGTTTCGGAAGCCCCCTTCCTTCGTCAGGAGAATATTATAACTAACCTATTAAACAGAATACAAATTTTAGGTGTTCGAGTGAGGGGTAAGCAACGGGGTGAGGGTAATTGCGGGATTACAATTGCGGATTACAAAAAACGATGCGGGAACATTTCTTTGGTTTCCCCTTAAGCGTTCCTATACCAATCGTCTGATTGTGATGCAAATTTGCTGAGTTGTTGTGTGCACCTCAGCGAAGGTTTCTATATATAATGGTGAGTCATATCTGGCATTATGAAATTTGCATGAAATGATTACAATAAATGACGCACGAATTGTTTGAAAAATATGTGTATTACATATAGTTTTGCGAAAGGGTGGGAACGAAGGAGGGGTAGGGGAAACCGGGAGGAGGGGAAGGGAACTAAGGAAGATGGTTTTTTTTTAGTGGCAATGCATGTCGGGTACTCACCAGTATTTAATTTTTTTTTTATAAAACTTAGGTGGATTTAGAAATGTACTAAACCTGCAAAAGAATTTTAATTTTTCATGTCTACTATTGTGGCTCTCCTACCGTTTGTAAACCATATTAGCTATTGTTACTCTAGTGGCAACGTTCTGAACAATTACATTGTTCTTTAAGTGTACCATTCTCCAAGGTTCTTCAATCAGGATGTTCTTTGTCTTTCGGCCTTTGTTTTCCTTCTACGATTTTCTCCTTCATTATAATATAGCCAAAGTATTCAAGCATGCTTTCTAGTCATAAAAAAATCGCATTTTTTTATGCGCTGCAAAAACTAGAGAGTTGAAAGTTTTGCATATGTGATAATGCACAATTTTAAGCCAAAATGGAATTTTGCCATTTTCACCAAATCAGAGCGAAATTTGCAATTTTTGTGTTTTTCATGCGATTTTTGTTTTTTTTTTTTAAATAAGAAAGTAATATTACTATACAATAATTATATATGGTGGTACAATTATTATTATACGCTCTAAATATTTCTTTGTCTATGGTTTTGACAAACTTGAATCATTAAATGGAACGCAGCTATCTTTGCTTTATTAATGCTTTTCAACTGACTGAAAATAAAAAACGACATTCCCCAAATTTTTTGCTGTGCTCTTTTATTTATAAATATGCTGAAGAATCATGCATGCACAGCAATATAAACCATCCACCATTGCTAGTTGGTTCATGACTTTCCCATCGTTATTGATTTGCTCATTAAGAGGGGATAACCTGACAAAACCGGAAATATGTCATTTTTAAATAAAATTTTAGCCATATTGACTCTTTTCCACAAAAAAGTATAAATTGATTTCGAAAGATTGTTCTTTTATCTGGTAGAGTTATGTTTTAAATTATGAGAAAATATGTTTATTTTTAGCATAATAAGGTTATACCGTAGGTCGTTGGCAGATTTGTTAAATTTTCAAACAAAATTTTTGTATTATACAACACACGTTTCAAATCAAATAATCATGCAGTAAAATAAATCAATACATTATCTGGGAAAGCTAAATAAAATCATTCAAAAATCAAAAAACAGCGCACATATTTTGTGACGAAAATACTTCAGTTTGTCTATTTATTTACGGTCTTACAAACTAATATATTTAAGATTTAGTTTTACATTCTTATTTTGCTTAGACATTATTGAAAAATTATAAATACTTAAGATCAAAAAATAATTACAAATGGTACATGATTTTATTAGTTTTATCATCATGCATTTCAGCATTTTTGAATGTAGGCATAAATTAAAGCAAATTTAGAATGAAATAAAATCGATGTTGAGTTTTTATTTTTAAAAGCTGGTACGGAGAATAATTAATCTTTCTCATTGGAACCGCCCTGTACGATCGTAAGAACTTCTTTCGACAAAATTTGAATTTTCGGCCGCTGACTGGTTAATGGCCTTTAATAATTATTAAAAATCATTTATCTTTTAAAACTACCATCTAGGCCCTGATGAATCCCCTGCAAGCCCTTTTCAACGCCATCATCTACAGAAGATGGACACCGGGAATGCAGAAGTTGAAGCTACCGTTCAGTGTGAACTGCTTCTCCACCTTCAAGTCCCGTGAGGAGCAACCTAATGCAGAGACCCCGCTCCTCGGTCACCGCCCCCCCTCCAGACTCCGCCTCACAGACCATCCCAGAAACAGCATTAACGCCTTATCATCCATGTGATCCACGTAGCATCTTAATTCCTTATTTGATAAGAGTAAAAAAAGAGTTGATTTATCGTCCGTGAATAAACGATGCTTAATATCTTATTATTAACCTCGTCTGCGCCACTGTCAAATAAGTGATACGTCAACAGCTATCCCTTATCTTCCATGTAGCATCTTAGTTCATTACATAATTGATAAAAGTAAAAAAAGAGTTGATGTATCATCCGTGAATAAACAATGCATACTATCTTATTGTTAACCTGATTTGCACCACTGTCACATATATGATACATCAACCGCAATTTATTATCTTCCATGTGATGCATGTAGCATCTTACTTATTTGATTAGAGGAAAAAAAAAGGTTGGTCATCCATGAATAAACGATGCATAAAATCTTATTGTTAACCTGATCTGCGCCACTGTCACGTATATGATACATCAACCACTATCCCTGTATATGTCGCTTATAATATGATTCGTGAAATTTCACTTAGAAGTAGAGAAAAAGTAAGGAAGATGGATAATTAAACTTATTTATTGCTAGAAACTACATAAAGTGGAAAAATTGTGTAAAAAATAAAAATATTTATTTTTATTATAAAATGAGTGAAATTCATTTTTCTATTGATTAAAAAAGTGAATTTTTACCAGCTCAGGCTCTTTGTTAATTGACGATATAATTTAATTGTATTTTACAACCGGTTTTCTTGCCAATCATGAGCGTTGGACGTGTTATTATTAGAGATGCCATGAATAGTGATTTTGCCGAATATCGAACTTTCGGCTAGGCCCTCGGCCGAAACGCCGAATATTCGGTGACACTTAGTACATTTCGCGGGTGACAGGTTCCGACCTGCATCATTGAAGTGTGTGTGATAACTATTTATCTATTTATTTCATTTGCGAGTATATGTCGTGTCACAACATGCATTATTTGTTGATTGTTACATCAAATTGTGTTATTTGTAGAGTGTAACAGGTCTTCGTTCGCGAAAAGCCTTATAAAATGGCACCATTTAATAAATAATCACCTTTTTGGGAACATTATGAAATTTGTAGTGAAGACAATAAATATTGAATATTAAATTTATATGCATTTTTTTCATCATTTGGTATTCGACAATCAATATTCTTTTCTATGGAATGTGCAATATATTTTTGAAACGTGGCATCACTAAAAAAAATAAAAATAATTTTTCACAATTTTATCTTAATCGGCAATGGATACAGTTCAATGTGTTTATATTTGTGAAATGATATTTTATAATCATTATAAAATATTAATTTCGATCAAAATGGTGATATATGATGCCAGGCAGTGTAAGAGAGTCAGAGTGCTCGCTAAATGAGCTAGCACCAAAAGGTACTAAGTTTCCATTCTTGTGAAAAGCATTTCTAGTGTGTAATATCTATTCATTGGTCTCAACATTGTTATGTTTTAATTAACGCACTGTTAGTAATATGAAGCAAGATGGCTTAGAATAAGTTAACCCTTTGAGTGCCGATCACTCCCATGGGAGTGGCGCCATACGGTGGTAATGCGTCGCGTGTTATCAAAGACGACAGTGAACGAGTTAAGCAGATATCCCAAATGTCATATCTGAGGAAAACCTGGACGGCAATCTAGTAAATATCCAGATCAAATTATTATGTAGTAGGTGTCCCTTGAGAGGAAAAATCTAAATATTGACTTGTAGACTCATCAACACTAGTTGAATGAACTGTTGAATAACTAATTGAAGGCTTAAAGCCAAACAACGTTATCCATAGAAAACTTACAAATAATTTTAGGTTTTTGTCAAACAACTTTATCTACAAAAAAACACGTCAATACTAATTATTGGTATGTCTTGTTGTGGATTTAAGCCCTTGAATTATTGGTAGTTTGACGTTGAGTATTAGTTTTTGCAGATAATGTTATTTGACGTCGAGTATAAGTTTTTGCAGATAATGTTATTTGACGTTGAGTAGTAGTTTTGCAGAAAATTTTATTTTACATAGATTGCATATTTTTTGAAGATAATGTTGTTTGACTTTAAGCCCTTGAATTATTGGTAGGTTTTTTTTGCAGGTAGTGTTATTTGACATTGAGGTCTAGATTGCACGTTTTTTGTAGATAAAGTTGTTTGACTTTAAGCCCTCGTAATAATAATGCTGCTAACGGTCAAATAAAAAAACTGATGTAGTTTTAACAGAGGCGGCTCGTTACTTTTATGCTATAAATAATACAAATCATTTTAGTGATTGTATATTATTATTACAAATTGTGGTTTTGATCAAGTCAAAAATTCTAGTGCCTTTTTACATATTATGTTTTTGAAGTAAATCTAAGAAATACAGTAGAATCCGGATATAATGACCTTCAAGGGGCTGGCGACACTTTGTCGTACTAACCGGACGATGCACAAAACGGCCGGATAATTTAAGCTTGTTTTTATATGAGACACGCCTCCTTCGCGAGGGTTACATTTGATTCACCGGCTTCTAACCGGTGTAATATAGCACTTTTTTCTTAAATTGAAAAACACTTTTGCTTCATGGAACTCATTGTGTCGAGCGTTTAATCTAGTCAAAACAGAAGATAAACACTGACTGTGGTTTACGCGTGCTAATAAGGATCGGTGTTAGCACGCGGGGAGTAGCCGGACGCGGGAAGTAGGCGAGGTGCGGGGCGGCGAGGTATTAGTGTGTAGGTTTTGTAAACAAAACACTGCGCGTCTTTCTAACCGAATGAATAATCATTAAAATAGGTCACTTAATACGGAGTCGTACTAAATGGATATTTTTCTAGTAATTAACTTGAGTTTACTTTGTCGTCGCTAAAAACGGTATGCCGTTTTAAGCGAAGTCGTTATATTCGAATTCTACTGTACATAAAATTATTTTTTAAATAAATTATTCCACACACGGATTTTACTGAAATATGTAGTTATTGAGTGAAAAATTTCTATTGTAAGTGTTTTTTTAAATTAAATGATAATTATAATGAAGTGTGCCTTTTTAGATGAATTTCTTAAAAAAAATACATTCAATGTGTCCTTTTTAATTGTAATTTTAAAATGAACTCTGAATTGAGCTTAAATCGATCAAATTATTTTTATTGTAGACTCAAAGGAAGTACGTAACTTTTAATTATATTTTACATAAAAAAGAATTCTCTGGAAAAAAATATTACCCAATTTTTCTAATATTCATTGTCTCACTCTTTATCTGAAGATATTAATGCTTAGAGAAAGGTCACAATCTACCTAACATGTTGTATTTTTACTTGATTTTTATTAATTTTAACCTCTCAGGCTAATTTGTTCTCTTTTGGGAATAGTTCACATAGGTCTCTTAGAAATTCTTGTATCATTCCCTAACTGTCATAGTGAGAAATATGATGTAATCAGTGTTAGAAAGAGTAAACACCATGCTTTATATTTGAATCTAGAAGTTAACCACAGAAAAATTAAAATGTGCACCTTATGAAACAAAAAGTTTCTGACCGCAATTTGAGAAATTTTTACGAAATTTTGTCAATATTTTATTAATTATTTTTTATGAAATCTCAAAAAAGTGAGGTAACAGTATCGTTTATGATACATTTGTCTAATAAAATATGTGTACGTTTTTTTTTTTTTTTTTAATTATCAGTAATTTTTAAAAAACGCAAGGTGAGCCATTTTTAAAACTTCATTCAAAAATTATGTTTACATATTTCTAATAATAAAATTTGAAAGCATATTTCATCGCCTCTCAAAAACAATTTTTAGCTTTTGGATACACTCAGAAATATTCCATTTATTTGGTTTTTATTGCAAACGGAAATTTTCTGGCTTGACAGAATAGGCCAGAAGTCTGTGGGATTAAATTAATTTTTGGACAATTTTATTTTGAGTCACCTAAAAATTTTACTTTGAATTTTTTAACCCTGGAGTGGTTGCATAGATTACATAAGTAATCCACTCATGCATAATTAAAGATTCCTCAAAAACGGGTGGCGCGAATCATTTTATCTTCTGTGTACTTTAAGTTGGATAACACACGGACGCGTTCAGCTCAGTGCTGGTGTCGGGCGCGTGTTGATTGTGTTACAGGAGCTTCGCAAAGTCCATGGTCTATACCTGTAATTACGTAACACATTTTACATAAACGAAAAGTGTATGCAAAATGCAAAAAAATAATTTTTCCTAATCATTCTATAATTTTATGTTTATCCTGCTCAGCAATTAATAAGCAATTAAGCATATGTGTTATTTTTTTTTCTTTTATTTTTTATGTTATATCAATAAAAGTGAAAGATGTCATTTTTAAACGACTTCGAAAAGGAGGAAGGTTATCAATTTGACGGTATTTTTAAACGACTTCGAAAAGGAGGAGGTTATCAATTCGACGGTATTTTTTTTTTTTTTTTTTATGTTTGTTTCCTCAGAACTTTCGATTGGGTGAACCGATATTGATGATTCTTTTTTCTTTTAGAAAGCTGGTGCTTCCCATGTGGTCCCATTTTAATTTGGTCCAGTTCTGACAATGGGATCCATGAGAAAACCATATATTTCTTAAATTTGCAATAAGTATGTGCGTGGCAAATGGACGAATAACTCAATATTACGCCAACAGATTTCGATGATTCTTTTTTTAAAGTAAAACTTCTTTACGCACGCTCGTCACTAAAAATCAAAAAATAAACAAAAATTTTAACAAAACAAAAAACGACTTCAAAAAATGCACTAAAAAGTAATAAAATAATATGGTACAATTGTTATTTTTGGACACCGACTCCAAAAATAACAATCATACGAAATTATTTTTTTACTTTTTAGTGCATTTTTTGAAGTCGTTTTTTGTTTTGTTAAAATTTTTGTTTATTGGTTTAAAAAAAGAGGTCATTTTTGTTTTGGTTAATTGTGAAAAACGTAGAAGTTTTTTTAGTTGTTTAATATATGTTGCTTATTTCTAATAAACAATGCTTAGATTATAAGATTAAAGCATAAATACACAATAATTCTAAATGATTTCACTTTTAAGAGGGTTAAACCGATTATATAATTTTTATAATGCAAATTATAACTGAAAACTTTGCATTAGAGTTGGTGATTTTTTCCAGCAAGTGGATAATATTCTAAATGTAATTTTATTTTTATTATTATAAATTTACAATGCAATAATGTGGTTCTGGTATTAAAATTAATTGATTTATGTGCTAGAGATAAGTGCAAATTCGAAATTAATGCCATTGCAGCAATAATAATATTATATAATTTTAAAAAAATTAAATCATATTATAATTAATTTTACATTCCATTTTTAACTTGATTTACTTGGCTGTCACATATGTGATACATTGACTGCTGTCTCCGTGCGCGGATGTCACATATACATGGTGTCTGGAAACAAGTGAATCACATTTGGAGATTTTGTTTTATTGATTTGAGCTTTCGTTTTCTGGTTAATTGAGGGCAAAATTGGATTTTTGTGTTGAATCAGCTGTTTTTTTAAATGCATCAAAGTGTAGACTCGGTTCCAAAAGTTATTGAACCCGAAAAAAGTTAAAAAAAAAAACAAAATGCTCAGATCGAAAGTAAATTAGATATGATTTAAGATTTTCACAACCAAAAGTAATATTGTGATTTATTTTTGGGGGTATTATGCCATTATTATGCGCTACCTTCTTCTCTAGCCAACGTTTCAGACAGCATTACAGTGCCCATCATTAGGGCAGATGTGTAATCACATAAATAATTACACATCTTCCCTGATGATGGACACTGTAATGCTGTCCAAATTGGTTAATGGTTAATGGTGTCCGAAATGTTAGCTAAAGAAGGGGGTAGCGCAACACGGCATAATACCCCAAAAATAAATGACGATAAAAGAAAAGTACTTTTTTATTGGGTTCTCCAAGGGATGTTGATTCTCCATTTGCCAATACATTGTATGTGCTCCATGAAGTTTAACTAAAACACATTGGTACAGTACGCACCAAACTTAAGGGGTCTCCACACGATGCTGCCGCAGTACCAACTGCCGCAGAACTGTAGTCAAAAGCGCCAGCCGTATTGTTATTATAATAACAATACGGCTGGCGCTTTTGACTACAGTCAACTACAGTTCTGCGGCAGTTGGTGCTGCGGCAGCACCGTGTGGAGACCACTTTAAATGGCGACCTGAACTTGATACGAACAATTCTCACGCATTATATGTACATTCACTTTACTAACTTTACAATGGCCGTAAGCTCAAGAGAAAAATGCGTAAAACATATGTGCGATGGAGAAAGGCGTGGGTGGGGAGCTTTTTTGACCTTAAACTCGCCTATTGTGACGTTTTCTGTATCAGCATCAAGTCGGTATTAATGTTTGGCATATACTGTACATACATTGTGTAAAATCTGCCTTGATAAGGTCAGTGTTGTAAATGTTAAATATAATTTTATATAAGTAATTTTTTTACTTTATTTTACAAACATTTTTTTTAACACTTAAATAAAGCACTAATTTTGTTTCTTTTTATCACAAATATTATATAATTTTTGTAGTTAACTTTTTACAATAAGTGTCAATTTGTGTCAGTACTCAAAAATAAACACTTTGTAGTCTGAGATACTAAAAATGATTTATCTGTAAATTCTGTACAAATAGTTTGGAAAATGTACAAAATAATCTTTCCAGTAAAAAAGTTCTTAAACTGTAAGCTTATTGAAATTTTAAGCCGGGTACAGATGGCTGTAACGTAACATGCAATGTAACAGAATTCCCATAGTGTGGACGCCTTGCGCGCACAAACCGTGCACACTACGCGCACGAACAGAGCATTTCAAGTCGTGCGCGCCACAATCCACAAAGTGTCGGTTTTTTCGCCGAACACAAAGGAGCGCGCAGTGTGCACGGAGCTTCAGTGTGGACAGGTTGTTCGTGTCTATACTGCAGAATGCGCGCGAACAATGGAGGAACAAGGCCCGAAGTGTTCTCGGCAGACTGAGCTATGTTCGAAAATTGTTCACTGGTTTTCAAACTGCACCTATTACATTTGGTATATATTTTGTAGAATTTAAAGATTACTGTTTGAGGATTTTGGCATTGGAAACCTTATATATTTTACTAACTACCCGTATACAATTTACATTTTATGTAGTATTATTTGAATTAGCAGACTACAAAGTTCTATTCAGGGTAATTTTTTAGTGCTGAACGCTGAACTTAACCACTATTAAAAATGTTCTTGTGTATTTCTATGACAGCCCTTTGTCATTATTATTATTAAAATAGTAATTAAAATCTAATAATAAACTATGTGCCATATTTTATATCAGCACTCAATTTTATACAACCAAAATATAAAATATTTTATATCTATTATTCATTACGTGTCATTTGAATATTCATTATTTGAGTTACATTAAAAAATTAATTTTAGAATTATAAAAATCTACAATATTTCATTTATGAATGCGTTTTAACCTTATGTACGCCGCTGTTGCATATGTGATCCATCGGCAGCTATCCCCGTAAGCGGATCACGCATGTGTGATCTATGAAGTTTCACTAAAACATATCTTTCACACCCTTATTTTGTGTGAACAAACTTGAAACAGTAATTCAATTTATCGTTGTAACATAAGGTTATACACATCGATATAATATTTAATCATTAAAGAAGAAGATAATATTAATATAATAAAGTAGCTGAGATAAATGGAATTCTTTAGAGGAGGCCTTCACCTTCGCCTGAGAGAGGGGTTCTTGCTTATGAATAATTTAAGATACCTATATTACATTTTTCGTAAATAGCATTAATTATACTTTCTCTTACTTTTTATAACTCTGTGACATGCCTATTTGCAAGAAATCAAAGTCTTTTTATTTTATAAAGTAACTGAAGTTCCCGGAGTTGCCTGGACTTTACAGTGTTTTTCAAAATCTAACATAGACCGTGACCTTCTTTTGTTTTGAAGGTCAAGTTTGCAAATTTTTATCAGTCTCGGAATAAAACTGTAGATTTGTTTTCAAATCAAATCCACAATGCCCGCCTTGTACAGAATTTCTTCTTTATAATTTATAATAAATGAGGATAATATCGGTAATTCTTAAATTAAATTAAAATAATGGAAAATATGCAGGACTCAGTGATTAAGGTGCCGTATCCCCGCTCAAAAAGAAGAAGATGGAGAGATATGTAATTACGAATGTTGGAGTGAGTGCATAAATGTTTAATAAAACACGACTCGTTTAAAATAGAGCAAAAATCTCTTGGGGGCTGTCTAAAGCAGCATTTAAAGAAACACTGTGAATTTTTTCATACATAACTTGTAAAATAACTGAATCAGACGTGAAAATAATAATTTTCGGAACATACTTTGCAATTTTTTTCTATCGAGGGAATTTCATATAATTTGCATTTCGGCGTGGGGAATGTATAGATATTATCTTCAAAAATAACATATATTTTTGTAAGAGCTTAAAAACTTAAAATGTTTAAGGGGGATATGTAAGAAATCGGTAGAAATTCGGGTAACGGCGACTTAAAGTGTTGTCCCGGTAAGACAGAGGTCCTGGATTATTTTATATGTTTTTTTCTGTTTTATTTTACATTTAGATTTATTAATATTATCTTCTTTAATGATTGAAATAGTAAATTAATTAAATATTCTATTATAGATTGAATCGGTTGCTCAGTGAATTAAACAGTCATCTCATAATATTGTTTAAATATATAAATTGCATCACAGTAATTTATACCAGTTTCATTTACTTTTAACTGGTGCTATTTTTGTAAAAAATAGTATTGGATGTATGTATGTAATTTCTTTGAATAAATTATCTCGGCACCGATGGCCTTTGTTCAAATGTATGGAACTTTACAAGGTAAAAACATAAGACTTATTTTGCCGTGAATATATGTGATTTTTGTTTTTTATAAATCTTATATTAATACGTACATACTGGAAAATGATTGCATAATAAAAACAACTTTTTTTAATAAATTTGTACAACTTTTTTTGTCTCCTTTATTCATATTCAATTGATTGCTTTTTCATCTTCTTAATTAATAATAATAATTATTATTTACGGTGCTCCAGATTTTATGTCCGGGTTGAATCTTTCCCAAATGAAAGACTAAACCCTTCCACACACTTTTCCACAAATGAATATCTAGTAAATGAACGCAATGTAAGTGCACTATATAAGAATAAAACAATACAAGAACAATACGTCAATCCACTAGAAACATAATGGGAAAATATTTCACCGACTCCAGATATTTTCATATCAGAGGGTTCGGCTCTGATGAAATCCTAACTGGTCCGATAAATCCTACTGATCCCTCAATATAAATATTTAAAAAATCTTTCGTAATCCTACATGTATTTAAAATGACCGACTTTTGCATTTTTATGTACAAATTTTTTGACAAATCTAATACGCCTAAATTTTGAATGAGAGAGCTAGGTATAATGCCAGTAGCCGAAATAACAAATGGTAATATTTTTATAGTCTGAGAATGCCAAATTCTTTTAATTTCATTTCCTAAATCTGTATATTTTCTTATTTTTTCAGAAACAGTTTTCTGAATATTACAAGAATTTGGAATAGCGACATCAATGATATAAGTTATTTTCTTAATTTTGTCATGTAAAACTATATCGGGTCTATTATGACTAATTGTTCTGTCTGTCAGAATAGTTTTATCATAATAAATTTTATAAAATTCATTTTCTAAAAATGAATTTGGTTCATATTCATAATATGGTACATTACGGCAGTCAATCAAGTTATGTTTAGTTACCAAACTTTGGTGAATTATTTTTAAAACTTGATTGTGCCTAAATGTATACTCGGACGGCGCTAATACAGAACATCCCGATATAATATGTTCTATAGTTTCCGGAAAAGCCAAACATTTTCTACATAAATCATCAATTTGATTTGCATCTTTGATGATATGCTTCCTATAATTTTTAGTATTAATGACTCTATCTTGTACGGCAAGCATAAAGCCTTCTATTTCTGCGCTTAACTCTCCAATACTCAACCATTTGTTTGACGAAAATTTGTCAACATATGTTTGGTTGAGATAATTGAAGTGTTTTGCGTGAAGAATTTTATTTGACCAGGAATCTAATAATTCCTGGTTGGTATTTATAAGAATGCTGGCATTCTCGTCGTATAAATTTAATGGTGAAATATTTCTATCTGCCTTGCAAATAATTTTGTGCATTTCTGAACTATCAGCTTTCCTATGGAAAAAATTTCTTAGCATTTCAACCTGATTATGTTTTAAAGATGTTATTTTGACTATACCTCTACCTCCTAAATTTCTGGGTAAATTAATTCGTTCTACAGCTGAATTTGGATGATGGCAATGAAATTTAGTTAATGTAGTTCTAATCAATCGTTCTAAGCTATCTAAATCTGTATTAGACCATTTAATTATGCCAAATGAGTAAGTTAATAGAGGTATTGCCCAAGTATTTATCGCCTTTACTAAATTTTTAGCAGATAGATTGCATTTCAAAATTTTTCTGATCCTAGTTTTAAATTTAATCCTAATATCATTTTTAATACTAGTATGATCTAATCTATTTGATTGCGGATATCCTAAATATTTATAAACCTCACCCCCTTTCATACTTTCAATTTTGAAATTTCTAAATATACCCTCGTCTCCATCTACAATTTTACCTTTCTCTATATGGATCGTTCTACATTTATCTAAACCAAAAGTCATTTTAATATCATCTGAAAAATTTTTAACTACTTTAATCATTTTCTCTAAATTTGGTTCAGAATTCGAATATAATTTTAAATCATCCATAAATAATAAATGAGAAATTATATTTCTCTCTCTAGTATTACCTTTAATTTTTATTCCAAACTTGCTTTTAATTAACATTTTAGATAGAGGATTTAATGCTAAGTAAAACCAAAGAGGACTCAATGAGTCTCCTTGAAAAATCCCTCTTTTTATTGAAATGCCCGGTACTATAATTTTCTTATCTTTCAAATTCAAAAGCAAATCGGTATTCCAAAATGCCATAATTTTTTCCAAAAAGCTAATAATAATTGGGTTAATTTTGTATATATTTAAAACATTATTATTAATTATTATTATTAATTAAGTATGATTTTAATGTATGATTTTTATAGCGCCATTTTCGTGAGAAAATCACCTCAAGGGCGCTTTATAAATTCATTTATACATTTAATCTATACCTATATACTACAAGTGACTTATATTATAACTAATATTGATAACTAATGACTTACAACTAAGACGTCTATGACTAGTGATTTAGAACTATACTTATTACCATATAACGCAGGCATGACAGCATATGAGATGCCCCATGCGGCAATCCCATACCGTTTTACCTACCTCAGTACCTCATACAAACTCATCCTGATGTCATATCGAAAAAAAAAAAATTTGAGCGGTTGGGACTCTTGTGCGGTATTCACATAAAAATAATTTACCAAAGAAATAAACAGTTGGGAACAATTCAGAATAAATATTTAAAAACAACAAAAAAAAATTCACCTCGCCATCACACACCTCTTGGATCTCATACAAAAATGTCATGCAATACAAGAATTATCTCACCTCATTTGTCCCACCTCACATTTGTCCCATGTGTGACAATGTGACATGACATGTAGTCCAATACACCAACCACCTCACACCTCACCTCATATTTGTCCCATACGTGACATGACATGAATGTAGTCCAATACACCAACCAGCTCACACCTCATATTTGTCCCCCCTTCATATTTGTCCCATACCTGACATGACATGAATGTAGTCCAATACACCAACCACCTCACACCTCATATTTGTCCCATACGTGACAACGTGACGTGACCGGCTGGTGTCCCCGTTTTCGCTCCGCGAGTTCTCGTATGACATTTGTAGTAATACAAAGAAAAAGAGTTGGTACAAGTACATTTTGTGAGGTGGGGGGATATTTTACATTTTTGTATGGGACATTTGAGGTGCCTCTTGCATGAGGTACTCAATACTACCAGGAGTGACAGACGTATCAATCCATCCCTCCCAATGTGGTGCAAGGCGATGTTCCAAAAGAGTTCTGCTTGAGAGATCACAAGGTCTCCCTCAACCAGTCTCTCCCGATCCGGCCTGCCTCGCAGCTGGTGGGCAGACACATCCGCCGCCAGGACCCTGACAACCCTCACCCCATGAACCCAGGCACCCCTGCTAAGTCACCAAACATAACGAACCACTTGGGGTGACCTAAGGCAGAGGTGTTGGTAGGCAGTACCCATACCCGCTTCCCAAATTTTAAATTTGTTGGAATATAAAAAAATCTCGGGTGTTTGGACTAGGCAGGTATATACGAGGGTGGGTTTTTAAGTTCGCGGAATGGGGGGTAAGGAGTGGAAATAAAAATCCAAAATTATTTTTCCTCCTCAATATAGTCCTTAATATTTTCCTCCTAAATAATATAATAGTCACCTGCTACCTTAATACATTTTTTGGATCTTTCAATTAACTTATGTATACCCCAAAAAAAAAATTTGTCTTTGTCCAAAAAATATGCTGAAATTGCTTCCTTCACTTCTTCATCACTTGAAATTTTTTTCCACAAAGTTCTTTTCATGTTTGGAAATGGGTTATAATCACTGGGACCCAGGTCAGGACTGTAAAGTGGATGTGGCAAAATTTCGGAGCCCACACCTTCTGCAGAGCAGCCATCGCAACACGGCTCTTGTGAACAGGCACGTTGTCGTGCAGAAGGAGGACACCTTTGGTCAATTTTACCCTTTTTTTCTCCTTGATGGCTTCCTTTCATTGCTCTAGGATTAAAGCGTAGTAATCTCCGGTTATGGAAACACCTTTATCTTTGTAATCGATCAACAGCATTCCTTCCGAGTCCCAAAAGACTGTCGCTATAATTTTCCCAGCCGATTGTGACACCTTAAACTTCTTGGGTGGTGGTGTGCCTTTCTGTGCAACTTCATTGAGTCCTTTTTAGACTCAGGTTCATAATGATGAACCCAAATTTTATCACCAGTAACAATTTGAGCCAACACTCCATCTTTTTCTTCCCTACAGAGGTCCGAAAATGCACGAGAACACTCCACGCGCTGTTTTTGAGGCAGCGTAAGCATTCCCGGCACCCATCTTGCCCTGACTTTAGTCGTGCCAAGATGGTTATGAAGAATTTTGAAAATGGTTGTATCTGATACTCCAACCATTTCTGCGAGCTGTTTCTTCTTTAATCTTTTTCTTATATTCATTTTTCGACTTTTTGAATAATTTCCGGAGTGGTCACCTCGATCGGCCTTCCTGGCCGTGTGTAGTCTTCAAGTGACTTCCTGCCTTGTTTAAAGAGGGTATGCCACTTGTTAACTATAGTTTTACTTGGACAAGAGTCCCCGTAAACAGGTGACATCTCTTTCGGTGTGGTCTGAATTGATTTTACTTGTTTGGTAAGGAACTTTATAACAGCGCAGAACTCGATTTTTTCCATATCTCACAATTTCTTCCCGATAGACCTGTTTGGTCGACGATAGCTCAAAGACTAATGACCTAATTTGGATAAAACTCGGTGTTTATACTAATAATGAGTTGGTCAATTAGTATCTAATTCAACGACACCCCCACTAATCTCATACCTACCCATTCCGCAAACTTAAAAACCTCCCCTCATAAATCAGCCAGCTAGGTATATAAAAGAATTATTACCAATATATTTAAAAAAAACGGGGGTTGCCCCCCCCCCCCCCCCCTAGTTCCAGCCCTGGTCGAAAGCCTTGCCTTTCGACCACAGAGGCAGTCAGTTACCTCTGTTATAGTGGTGATATTAAGAATATTTACTTGGCTACAATCAAAGAACTTTTAGAACTTAAAAAAACTACAATTTACTTATCGTCACCTTAAAGCAATAGTGAGACATCTTAAAAAATGCTGTTCTGAGATAATAGGACTTTTAGGTTTGCGTGAGCTCTAACAGAATCAAATTAAATAGTGTTGCATATTAATGATATGGTATTAGAGAGGTAAATTATTTAAGATCAACACAAAATTATAATAATAGATAAATAATAAATTTTTTCATATTGATTTTGACAAAATATATGTAAATCTGGAAATATCTCACTGTTGCACGGAATTTTGTAACATGGCCATTTTTTTTTTACAAAATATCCCAGTAATGCATCATGAAGAGCTCACGATTTTACATGGAACTGCATATTTATCTCAAAAGTGGTTTTTTCGAAGATGTCTCACTATTGCTTTAAGGTGACGTTATTTTTAAAAGATCAATCTTGTTGGTTAAATGGTTATAACAAACATTCGTTAGATTTTTGTATTGTATTTTATTTAATGTACTTCAGGACATTGGAAAGTATTTACATAATAGTATTCAAACACATAAAAGTAGTTAATATAAAAATTCTCTCTGAAAACAAAAAGTAAATCAAAATTTGTGGTTTCATACACATATTAAATATGTATATCAATTATTATGGTACATATCTACATATTTTAATCTAAACAAAATAAATCAGAAAAATAGGTAAGTAAATAAAGTAGCATAAATTCTGGTAAATGTTAAATAAATAGTGTTTGTTTTGCATTGCAAAATATTAGTACATAAATCTTTTCTGCATTGCACCACAAAGGTTTAAGTCATATTGTCATAACTGGCACTCTTTGAACTATTTCTTTGTTTAATGTTTTATCATCTGATAACCTATTCAGTAATTTATTAATGTCATTTTTTTATGTAATGCCCAGTGGCGGCTTCTTTGATGGTGGGGATCGATATTTTTTACGCGTACCGTAATCTCACCACCCGGAAAATATAAAATATAAAATTTCTCAAACAAAAATTTTGATGACCAAATCATGCTAATCGGATATCAACACAAAATAATATAAAATGTCTTTTTCTACTATACTTTTTTTCTTCTATACTTCTGTATACTAATTAATAACATTAATATGGTATAATAAAAATAATGCTTTATCTTACAAGATTATTATCGAATTAATTTGAACGCGAAAGATTCCCGCCCGAAATTCCGCTAACAGTATTTTGTAATGAGGGGATTCATTGGATTATCCCCACGGTATTTGAAATTCACATACGAGTGCGCATGTGCGGTTCTCGGATTGCCTACTATCAAGAAAGAAAAACAAAGAATGAACTGAATGCCCCTTAGAAATGGAGTCTAATAGTTTGTGGTCAGCCTGGGTGGTCACGGGTCGCATTAAAATCATCCGGAATAATTTTTGTATTCTATTTGGCGAGAACGAGCATCGACTGTTATTTCCTTTAGTAGGTTTCGAGTGTAACTGGTGGGGACTGTCCCCATTGTCCCCCTGTGAAGAACCGCCACTGGTAATGCCTATAAATAATTTTCTCTGCCAAAGTATATTAATGTCGTTTAATAGAGATACATAATGCAATTAAGGGTTAACAACTAAATGACGGGAACGTGATTAATTTTACATCTAATACTGTTCAATAAATGCTTTGTACCAAATATATATTATTTTTAAATGACAACTAAAATAACTACATTAAAAATGTCTATGGTTAACATAATGATTAAAAGATAAGTATTATCTATCACAATTGCGTTACGTATCATAATTGATTTTCAGGTATCCCCATGGTGACATCCGTGATGTCTTTCACTATCATGTGCGCCACCTGCCACGCGAGCTCTTCGCGCGCCTTCTCCTTGTCCCCGTGCACCAGCCGATTCACCACGCGCTTTATCACAGACTCCTTCTTCTCGGGGTCGGGCTCCATGCAGGACTCGAACCTCCCTAGACTATTCACTCGCCCTAAGCACAACCCTTGGTCTGTCTTTCTGCGCCACAGCAAGTCTCCGTTGTACAGCTGCTTGGAATCAATCCGCATGTCTGTGGCCTGACTGCGTTTGCTGCTCTTCCGGCTATTCGAAGGAAAGTCCTCCATTGCTAAAAGCGTGTTCCTGGCATTGATGCTGAACTCGCTGCTGCAATCTGACGAAGATTTCTTTCGCTTTGTATCCTGCCAACTTCCTTCCACCGCGCTTATCATCTCCGATAAATACTTATAATATAATTGTGACGTGAGGAATGAGGATATGTACTGCTGCAGCACCTTGAGGGCCAGCCTAAAGGGCTTGTGGAAGCAGGTAGGGAGTGGCCCCCCCTCTCTGCATATGTTCTCTTCGATATCTAAACGCACCTCGCTGGGAAACCCCAACGAACTCGTGGCTTGCAGAGAGAAATACTTGTCGTAGAGAATAATTGCATCATTCTGGGCTTGCTCCGGATTGTAATTTATATCGCTGGTGAGTTGATCTCTAAAGTTGACGACTGCCAAGATAAATTCCAGCAAAACGGTGCAATGTTCTTGTTCTATGTATTCTGTAAAGTAGAAGAGTGCCATTTGATTAAAGATAATATCCTCGATGGTCAGGTTTCCACCGGTGAGGATGTCTATTTGGTACTTGCAGTGGTAAGCGCTTTGGGTAAAGTTATCAAAATGTTGCGTCTCCAATTGGGCACGTACAATCTTCTGCACAATTCCAAAGATGTCGGGATCGATCAAACCATCGGGATGGCATATTGAAGAGACGATGGAGTTTCTAATCTCATCGGGGAGATCTAGACGATGCGGGGACTCCAAAGCGATGAAAGTTTTAAATATTCTAACAGCTTCGTTAAGGAGCTCTTGTTTGTTGTCAATTTGAGTTGGTTGGTCGCGGTTAGTATTTAATATATCCGAGCAGCTGGCGTGTACATAAGGAGAGCAACTTCTGTCTTTAACATTTTCTAGATTCGTATTATTTTTAGATATTTGTTGAAATCCATACAGTTTGATGGAATTTCTGTCTTCAAATTTCTGGATAGGGATGGAAGAGTCAAAGCTGACGGTTCTATTGATGCTGGCGTGGGAGATACTTTTATTCTTTTTGGTCATTTGGGCTTTGAATAGAGATTCCGCCGCCTTCTTAAAGTTCTCAGCTTCGATCCAAAACTCTATCATCGACGATGCCGAAATTGAGTCCAGATATTGAGCGAAATACAAAAGCGATTGTTTGTCGGAAAGTATTTCATTTATTTTTTTAGATAAACGAGACGAATGACTGCTGATATCTTGATTTACATCTGGAAAATCATAAAAATTCCAATTAATATTGTTTATAAACATTTTCGAACATTGTTGGAAATACAAAGTCACACTTATTTGCTCACAAAATAGAGTGTATATTTTAATGCATGTTATCTTCTGCCCTTGAATAGATTAGCCTAACAATATTGAATGGATTGTAGAAAAAGAGGACAAAGCTATTGAAACCTAATCTAGAAAGTCAATCAATCAAAAAAGTCAAGCAAATAATAAGGAAAATGTTTGAAATTTTGAAAGCTTTTCCTTGTTCTCTTGGTGATAATTAGGTAGATTAGGCAAAATCCATAAAATGTATAAATCTCATAATACAAATCAATGGTTAAAGTATTTGTCGTGGTATATTATTAACTATCCAATTCAGATGTTTGTTTAAAGTAAAACAAAAATAAGGGAACCACTACTAAAGTGAAATTTGAAGATTAAAATGTGGGTTAAGTAAGAATAATAGATAAGACAGATAATTCTGAATAATAATGTCACCAACAAGTTAGGGACATATTCACCTACGCAAGGAAGTAAATAAATTATGAAAATACCCACCAGCATCATCTGTAATATTATCAAAGCTGAATACGAGGCTTTGCGAAGAAGCCCCCAAATCTCCCACGGAATTGGTGGGAGAATTCCGTTCCTTCTGCGATTCGGGCGGTCGAGTTGAAAATTTCGATTTCCCTCTCGCTAAAATAAGATAAAAAAATAAAATAACATATTTTAAAGGTCAGGTCAGTTGAGAGTATTTTGTAATCATTTTTATTTACCCGTATTCTTCCAAAACTTCAACATTTTCTGACTTGTTTACATTTTTTTTCGGTCCAACACGGTACGCGATTCTATAAACAAGGACATTACGCCAAATTTAATCAGATTCGGCCGTCAGGTGTCACGACAATTCAATTACCGATGGTTCTTATTACACACTACAAACAAAACGATAGCCAAATATAAAGCCAAGATCCGTGCAGAATAATAACTCACGTCACTACTTATTACTTATTGGCTGACCTTTTGACAGATAAACATGAGAAGAAAAGTGAACCAAACGGGGCTATAAGCACACCAATTCCCCGAGAAACATAAATATTTAATTTTTTAATCAAAACTACAACTTCTGCACTTACTACTTACATATAAATTCGCCGAATATGATATTGTCTTTATAATATTTGATTAGACATATTTTACTAATAATTTACTTGAATTTCAAATAAGAAAAGTGATATTTACTAAAATATTTATTGCCGTAGAAATAAGACCCTTCATGCAATGTGCGGAGATTATAGATTACAACTAATACTATGAAATATTTTTAGAGCATTTGACAAGCTCGCATTACTTCTAGACGGTCGGAAGAAAACTCATGTGTTGCCATGGTAATAATGAAGTATTTTAGCACGTTTTAAATAAAACGCGGTAAATTTAAAATGCACTGTTCAGTATTTAAGTAAAATTTCTTTAAAAAATATGCTAATTATAATCGGCATACATAGGAAATGTTGTTATAAAACTATTGGTATATTTTATGGAAGCGTAAGTAATACTACGCTCATCAAAACATTTTCAGTTATTTGGTTACGCAAGCTAATCAAAATTACAATGAAAATAACAAAATATTTTTAAAGTACTCACGGATTAAAAAGATTAGATTGTAGAAAAATAATATTCTCTAATCAGTGCCGGAAGTCCGAAGGAAGAATAATAAATATTAGAAATTGTAGATATTAATGATTCTCTGTTGAATTTGGTAGTTACGAGAAATGACAAAACAAGGATTTATTTTTATATTATTTAGAGGTCTGCAAAATTTTGATACAAAATACTTTTGTTGAAAAATCAAAATAAGTTCATAAATTACTTATTTTTGTAGATTCTAGCTACTAACATGTACCTACCTATGGTGGAAGATAATCTCAGTAACGCCCTGATGAAAGACCACCATTCAGAATGAAATGGCTTTAGCTGTATTTGGTGACCAGATTTGAATAGCCAGGCACTTCCTAATCTTCCTCTCACCCATCTACTTTCCTTCCCCACTCCTTTCAGCGTCCAACCGGGGGTGCCATAGTCCCACTGGCTCCAGACAGTGGAAAGCACTTAATACTCTCTTGCGGTATTCGCATTTAAAGCAATGCAGCAAGTAACAGTAAAATGTCAAATTCAAAATAGCCGTATGCAGATGGGGAATTATTATCTATCAATCTTTTATGATATAAAAGGTATTTTCGAAGGTAGATAGGTATCTAATGGCCGGTCATGAATTCAATATAATAGATAGAATTACGAAACAGCCGTATTGCATGCTAAATGTTTAATTTTGGTGATTTTTTAGATATTTCCGTAGCGTATTATTTCCAGACTTATTACATTTTGAATGTCTTCTGACTTTGTTGAGGATGAGACTTATTTACCGACGCACGTACATAGGTACCTAACGGAGTTTCGTTGTTGACAAACTCGTTTTAAGACCTTCTTCGTATATTTTATTTCCTCTTCTCCATCTAGATCCCACGGAGTATCATAAAGCAACTCCCCGCAACTATATACATACCATCCGATATGCGGGATAAGGCCCATCCTGTCAGGGCTGAATTATTGTTTTCATACTTTTCAGTAATATAGAATAGGTATCTTTAATACGACAAAACAAATACAGTAAGTAAGTAAGTACTTACAACATTATTTCGGAATAGTTTCTAAAAACTACCTAAGTACATTAATCTAATACATAGTTGGGTAACATTATATTTTTGATCAATAAATTATTAAAAAAAAAAAAACTGAAACGATTTTGTGAAGGTAGGCAATGCAAAAGGTTGAGCAGTGGCGTAGCGCGGGGGGGGGGGGGCGGCCCGCCCGGGCGGCCCTTTTTGGGGGGCGGCAAAATTTCACAATCAATAATCATCTTGTAAAAATTTGGATTGGGGAAGTCACGAGTTCGATTCTCGCGTCAGGACTTAAAAGTTTTTTCTAGTTTATAGTTTCTTAACATCTTTCTAAAGTTTTATATACTGTTAAAATCAAAATATTAATGACAGACGTTTTGTTTTTATTTCTAACACATACATTATTTTTAAATAAAAATGTAAATAGCAACAGTATCATTTTAGCTCTAATTGATAGTCGATTTGTGTTTTATATTTGCGAAGCTTTGTGCGCCCTGCTAAAAGCGCACAAAAAATTACACTTCTACGGTTTTCTTCCACGTATATATCACGGTGTATATATTTTAAATTTATTATCACAGAAAAGTTAAATAGCTGACAGGTTTGTGCATACTTATTCGAAGTGCAGTTGTAAAATTCTAGATGCACACTATCTATGTGCTGCCAGAATCAAAGAAAAACCATTTTTATGTTCTGAGTGTATATTATAATTCACTGCATACATATTTAATTAAAAGCAGTTGTGTTCAAAATGTAAAATTCCAGTTGTGGATTCATCTGACGACACATTTCGAAGGAAAACATTATATTATTTAAAGTGATTTATAAAATTTTTGCAGAAAATTTATGTGCCGCCAGAATTAAAGAAAAACCTTTTTCATGTTCTGAGTGTAGTTTTAATTCACCGCATACAGATTTAATTAAAAGTAGTTTTGTTGTCAGAATGAATGTAAAATTCCAGTTTTGGATTCATCTAACGACACATTTCGAAGGAAAACATATTATTTGAAGTGCTTTATAAAATTCTTGCAGACAATTTATGTGCCGCCAAAATCAAAGAAAAAACATTTTCATGTTCCGAGTGTAGTTTTAATTCACCGCTTACAGATTTAATTAAAACCACTTCTGTGTTCAGAATGTAAAATTCCAGTTGTGAATTCATCCGACGACACATTTCGAAGGAAAAACTTATTTGAAGTGCTTAATAAAATTCTTGCAGACAAGTTATGTGCTGCCAGAGTCAAATAAAAACCTTTTTCATGTTCTTAGTGTAGTTTTAATTCACCGCATACAGATAAAATTTAAGCCAGTTTATTGTTCAGAATGTAAAATTCCAATTGTGTATTCATCTGCTGACATATTTCGAAGGAAAACATAACTTTTTTCGAAGTGCAAATATAAAATTCTAGTTGCAGACAATTTATGTGCTGCCAGAACCAAAGAAATACCGTTTTCATGTTCTGAGTGTAGTTTTAATTCACCGCATAAAGATTTAATTAATAAAAATCGGCTAATAAATATTTAAAAAAAAAAAAAAAAAAAAAGGATCACTACCACCCCCCCCCCCCCTGAAGAAGTACCTATATAGGGGGGGGGGGCAAAATTTTCCTCCGCCCCGGGCGGATGAAAAAAAATATTTTAAAAATTGGTTAAATATGTAAAGTTAGGTTATGGGCTATTATTCATATATTTTTTAATAACTTTTAATGACTTTTCAAAGTTGTGTTGAAATTGGTATAGGTATTTCCGCGAATCGAACCACGAATTATGGGAAGGGAATGAAGCAACTTCAAGCGGCGTTTCGCGCCGTTTGACGTTGCTTCGTTCCTTTCCCATAATTCATTGCTGGGCTCTCGTTCTTATTCGTGCATGTATACGCAGCATACGAATTTAACGATTTTAATTTCCTAGCGCGGACCTACTAAAAGTAACATTTTCACCTATCTATAAATATTTGAAATGTTTTACATTTTTTAAGTGAAAACTTTTTTAGCACCGTTGTGATTTGAAACTCGATGAAACGAAAAATAGCTACATTAAAAACAGACAAACACATACTTACCAACATCTATAGGATTTAGCCTGTGAAAGAATGAGATAGAATAATCTCCTCTTTGTGAACTGTGAACTGCACACTTGTAAAACTTCTTTACGCACGCTTGACTTGGGCAGTAAGCTGGCAAATGCCTGATGAGAGCGTTACGAAAAGCGGGGCGAACGCTTCGTATATTACTGTAGGAGCAAGAGAGAGCAGTGCGCGTGCACATTTTTTTCTCTTCTTAAAATATAGATGGAGCAGAAGTTTTACTTCAGTTGTGTGGTCTAAAGCACACTCGTTTTTTTGATCCTCTAGAGCTGATGAACCAGTAAATAGATAACACACACTAGGAATGCCTTGCGTGTGTATTAGAATGGAAACCAATGTCACCACTCACCACTGACTAGTACCTACCTTTGACTCCAGGTACTAATATCTACAGCCTGTATGTCGGACGAATATCTACAGCTCATATGTTGGACAAATATCTATGAACTTCAGAGTGAGGACTAATATCTACAGAACTAAGGTCGGACTAATATCTATGACGGTCCCAGTGGTGACTAATATCTATGCAGCGTAGGTGGGACTAATATCTACCGAGGGCAAATCCTTAATAATCAGCTAAATGTGTCCAATAGTCCGATATTAGGGATTTTTACATACATACATACATAAATTAAGTTTTTCAAACTACATACGCAATATTACGTTATTCTAATACGCTACACATAATTGCAAATCCAACCTCTGCCAGTGCTGTAGATATTCGTCCTCACTTTGGTTCTCATAAATATTAGTCCTATTTGTAAAGTTTTTGGAATTCCTGTAGACTGTAGATATTAGTAGACGCCTCCCCTACCTTTTGGTTATATTTCTATCAATCTATCCCATTTCGCACATGCTGTCTCTCTTGCCCTTGCCTGACATCGTATTCCCATCGCCATCCAAAATCTCATAATGCTTATAAAACATAGTTCTGTATTTGAATTAGGAAAGAATTGTTTAAATTTCGGATCAAGATACACTCCCATGTGGCATTTTTTGTGACATTTATTCTATGGGTGAACGAAAAAAGAAGTGTAGTGAGAATATGACGCAAAATTGAAAAGGTAGAAAAACTCGGTGTAGACCGAAGAAATATTAATTTGGGAAGCGGGTACGAGTACCGCCGCTCACTTCTGCCAAAGAAGGTCACCCCAAGTGGTTCGCTACGTTTGGTAACATAGCAGGGGTGCCCGGGTTCATGGGGTGAGGTTTGACTGGGTATTGACGGCAGACGCCTAATGTGGGGCGGATCAAGAGAGACTGGTTGAGGGAAGCCTTTCGACTTCTCCAGCCAGACTCTTATCTATCTCATCGCCCTGCACCGCAATTGGAGGTATGGATTCCCTACCCACCCCCCATACCTTTTCCTTCCCAGAACTTCCTCTCCCTCATTTCCTTAAAAATAACCTCCACACAACACCCCCTAAGATGACAAATAGGACCTAATGGAAGTTATTTTCCTCAGGGCATCCTGTGTGGAGCTAACGTAAAAAAAGTCATGGATGGCGACAATTCAACAATAAAAAAACTGGTAGATTTTACAAAGTTATGTACACATAACTGTGAAAGGGTTCAGAGGAATTTGATTTCTGAGAATTATTCAATTTCTGTGAAACTGCCGACCCTAAATAATCTAATAATAAGAGTAGTGGAACCGCTATTATGTGTGTAGGTACTAATACATTTATGGAAGCTTGTTGTATATTAAACTTCATTAAATGAAATTGAAAGGCCTTGCTTCGGCACTTTGTGCATTTTCATCTCGCCATTAAAACAGGGTTTCCTATAGCGCGGATTTACCGCGAGCTTCCAAGCTCCGCGGGTCCAGTTTCCAGTTACAACCAGCAGCTGTCAGACACCATTACCAGGAAATAAGCAAGAGATGGAAGCAATGCTAAGGTCGTGCGGTGTCGAAAGGCTATCGACCTTCTCACACCGGGATAACTGTTTCGGCTGGACAAAAAATCTTGTCAATCTCGTTCTAGATACATAATTCAGATAGTTAAAGAAGCTTTCAATTAAACGCAAGAAGAAATAACATCATTCGCAGTAAAGCATCCTCCACGCACGGAAGCCATCACCGTTACACATTGAAAAGTAATCATTTCGTACGAGAATTAAAAAATTTCAATAACTGAATTACTAACTACAAAATTTTTAATTATGTCTCATTTGCAAAGGCAGATTTTATTGTTGTGCGGAGTGATTTTGTTATTAATTTGTGCAATTGCACATGGATCACCTACTGAACGTGTCGCCACATATGATCAGAGACAGACAGGCCATGTAAATATACAAATAAGTGTAAAAGATGTAGAAATTGTGGCGCTTTTGGGAGGTGGACTTGGCGGGTCAGAGGTAAAGTACCTACCTTAATTTTTACGGTATTTTTCGAAATGACCACTCTGTTTTATGTTGTTTGTCTATTTGTACCTACTAGTTTTGAACTTGTAAAATTTGCATATCATTCTTTTACCGTATTTATGGCTAACAGTTATTCGAATTCCTAGAAATGACATGCATTATACGTGAGATTATTTTTAATTTATGTGATGTATCGGAGAGTAGATATCTATATATAAATTAAATTTATTTGTTATAATTATACATACTTGTTTATATAATATACTCGTGAAGCATTGAAAATGTTGGGATATATATTTTTTTCGGTTTTTAACGAATTCAAACTTCGCGCATTATTTATAAAATAACAATACGGAAGTCAAAATAAAAACCTTGAGAATGAGAATATCATTTTACATAAGTGAGAATTTGAAGTGTGATGATTGTAATAAATAAAAGTACCTAAACCTAGAAAATTTTGGACAAGAGTTGTTTATTATTATTTGTATTTGACGGTCTCCCCTGTCAAGGGGTAAGGCTCTCGACTTATTTTATGATTGGTTTATTTATGACTAGCAATCTGAAAGTCGCGGGTTCAAAACCCGGCGTGGTGCGCAAATAAATTTTATTTGCAATTTATTAATTAAAAATAGTATATAGTGGTGTTAATGGACGTACTTGGCTTGCTTTAACCAGTGATTCCTTACATTATTTGGAGTAAAAAATGATAATGAAATTTTCGTCACCGGTGACATTTTTCTACAAAAAACATAAAAAATGGTAGGTGTTGGACAGTTGGAAGCGGGGTAAGGAGTTGGTCGGCTTCTCGGCTGAGTGACCAGTGACGACATGAGGAAGAAATTTTTGTTTGATTTTGAAGAAAAAATTGAAAAAAATAATCAAAAAAGTCACCGGAGACCAAAATTTCATTTTACATTTTTTACTCCAAATAATGTTAGGAATCACTGATTAAAGTAATTAAGTCAAGTACGTTCCTTAACACCCTGTATTTGTAGCACGTTCCAGAGAGTTAGATACTTTCAGTATTGCCCTGGTTAGAATTGAATCATTGCTTGAAATGGCTTTAGCCGTGTTCAATGATAAGATCTGCATAGCCAGCTACTTCCCCACCTTCCTCTTTCCACCTCCTTCCTCTTCCCACTACCTCCAGCCTCACAACATACCCCAATTGGGAATGCCATAGTCGCATGACTTCAGACAAGAGCAGTCTTGACTTTTGTGTAGTTTACATAAAAAAATTGTAGTTTATAGAAAAAAAATCATTAAAAAAAGTTGCTTGCAAATTGAAAAGGAAGATGAAAATTTACCTACCTACCTACCAAATATTAATGGTAGTCATTTTAAGTTTTATGAATGAAATTTCTGAAAAACTGTTATTTTTCCAGGATTATGATTACAACTATGACTATTCAGAGTTAACTATGAAGCCATCCAGTGAAAACAAAACCACGACTACTACAGCAGCTACAACCACAAAGAAGACTTCCGTGACAAATATTGAAGAAGAAACTGTACTCACTACAACTGAAAGGGTCGTGGCCATAACCCCAGCTTCTCCGCTACTAAAACCCAAACAGAATAACACACATGCAAACAGTTCAACCGAAAACTCAACACCAATCAGTCAAGAAGTCAGCTCTACCCAGAAACCCAGCATTATTTCTGAAAATTCGGGAATTCCAGTTCAGATCTTGACTACGCCCGTGGAGATTGTGTATAACCATAAAGAAACAAAAGGTGTGACAACGGTTCAGCCAGAAAACAGCTCAACTTCTACAGCAGCGACAGTTGTGGAGGGAACGCAGGCGGAGTGCATAGACGGGTACAGGAAAGATAGACGGGGAACTTGCAGGCCAAAGATAAAGAGACCAACACAACAAACTTTGTAAGTATTATAGAATAAACATATTACATATTGCGTATCCAAATACTATTGTATTTTATTCGTTTACTAGCTGAAGTCCCTGGCATTGCCCGGGCTTGAGAGTTTTTCGCAATCAGATTTAGACAGTAATTTTCTTCTTTTTATGAACCTTAAGAGTACAAAATTTCATCAAGAAGTATCATATCAATTTAGGAGACGGGTATGGATACCGCTGCCCCGGGAACCATTTATTGGATAACCAACACCCCTGTCGTAGGTCTCTCCAAGTGGTTCCCTACGTTTGGTGACTAAGCAGGAATGCCCGGGTTCTTGGAGTGAAGTTTGTCAAGGCCTTGGCAGCTGATTTATTTTTATTTTTATGTGAATATCTCAGAAGAGTCCCAGCTGCTCCCGTCTGGAGTCAGTGAGACTGATGGTAGTGGGGAGAGGAAGGAGATGGAAAAGAGGAACGTGGGGAAGACCTGGCATTCAGATCGGTTCACCAAACACAGATAAAGCCATTTCAAGCAATGTTTCAATTCTGAATGGTGGTCTTACACAAGCAATACTGAGAGTATCTTCCACTCTGGAATGTTCCGCAAATATACAATATATTATTTTAAAAGAATTAATTGTCAAATAACACAAATTAGTCAAATAAAATTTATTTGCCCACATCGGGGTTCGATCCCGCAACCTTCGGATTGCGAGTCAAGAGCCTTACCCCTCAACCAAGCCGGCCGTCATAATGTGTTTGCCCACCCATTGATTGGTGGGCCGTGGGAACCCCTCTCGCACCACAGTGGGACGTATCGATTCATACGTCTGTTACTACTGACTACTGGACACATTGATCCTCAAATTCCTATCCAACCTTCGTTCCATTTTTCCTTCCCAGAACTTCCTCTCCTTCGTTTCCCTAAAAAGACCCTCCCTCCATACAGCATCCCGAGGGAAATTGTTTTCTTCAGGGCCTTCTATGAGGAGATAATGAAAAAAAAACATGAAGTTCTGCATACATATTCACAATATGCAATTAAAATGCGTCATAAACTCTGCATCTGGAAATGAATGAATAATTAAAAAAAAATATAAATACATACAGAGATTCTAAGGGAAATTTTGAAACACTGGGGTTGAATGAAAAAATCATGTTTGAAATAATAAATAAGCAAATTGTGGCTCCATCTATGATCGGCATTACGTATATTTTTTAGTATTAGTTTACCTTCACTCAACTAGATGGCGCTGTTACATAAAAATATTACATCTATCAAAGAAGGTTAAAAGGCCAATTGGTTGATAGTGTGGTTCAAATAATTTTGCTATCATTTATTGATATTATTACAGTGTTAATCAATCACTCTATCAATGTGTTGTAAATTCAGCAGATTTAAAGCCTTATCATAAATCTCTAGTAATAGTAGTAAAGACCTTCGCAATGTTTATCAACAAATGGGCACAGCCCACTTTTATCAGAGAATTATAGTATCGATTACTACTGGAAAATTGGTTTTTTCTTCAAGCAGAGAGCATTCATATTTTGAGGAAAAATGATATTGATTTGCGTCAATGAAAGGCGATTTAAAAAAGGATAGGTATATTTTACGATTCAATCAATAAAAACATTTATTAGGTGTAAAAGTTGTTCCAAGGCTAGTTCGTGTATGTGTCACAATGCCTTCTTTGGACTCAAATTATGTTGTTGACACTTTTCAACACTATTGACACAAACCTTAACATTGTTCTATTAGAATGTCCAAACACAGCTGTTAAAAACTTTGTATGATTAAAGTGTCTTAACATTGGGATGTTAGAAAGTCTTAACAAAGCTACATATTAAAAAAATTGGGTGGTTAAACACTGGGCTGTTAGAATTCTAATTCTTGGGTGTATTAACACTGCGCTGTTAGAATGTCTGAAGATCTAAATACTAGGCTTTTAGAATGTCTATAAAAGCCGTTAGAATGCCTAATTCTAAACACTGGGCTGTTAGAATGTCTAAACATAACTGTTAGAATTTCTAAACACAGTTGTTGAAATGCCTAAACACTTAAGGGCGCCTTCCACTGCGAGCGGTAAAGAGTTGAGCGGAGCGGGGTGGGAGATGAGCGAAATGGCTTTGACCTTCCACCAAAAAAGTCGCTTAGAAGATAGGTGTTTGCCTTCCACTGCCCGTGCGAGAAATGAGCGAGGTCAACGAAAAATAGTTTTGCCCTTCCATTGAAAACGAGTCAGTAATGTCAGTATCGCTTTGTCGTTCGAAGTGAACAGAGTGATTTTTGTGATGTCAAGTACTGATTCTAGTGAAGATGATTCTGACAGCATTTATGCAATGAAAAAATGTTTGCTTATGTATGTTTATAAAAAGATTTTCATCTCAAAAATTTTAACTTTCTTATTTCCGCCAATTTCATCTTAATGATGGTTTTCTAAGCCGAATTCTCTTTTGTCGACATTGCTACATTCTTTGCTAGTCACATCTAGTCAGTCGAGGCAACTGAATTGACAACAGTGGAGTCCGCTAGAAACTAGTCGGCGATGGTGTACGCGAGTGGACTCGTTCGAACCTATTTTAACTCATTTGGTCCGCTCCGCTCACCTCGTTCTTGATGGAAGCACTTGTATGCAGTTAAAGTTTGCGAGTCGAGTGGAGTTCGTATGGAGTCCGCTCCGCTTGCAGTGGAAGGCGGGCTTTAGCTGTTGCGAATAATATCAAAACTTTGAATTGGTAGAATAGGTACTTTAACACTGGCTTGCTCCTAAGCTGGGATGTTAGAATGCCTAAACACTAGTCTGTCTATTAAGGTCTATTATAATGTCTAAACACCAGTCCGTTAAAATGTCGAAACTCTGAACTGTTAGAATTCAAAAAATCTGGGCTGTTGAAATATCAAATAATTGCAGAATTTTTATTTTGTTTAGTCGCTGAAACAGTTGATATGCCGATTGACTGAATAAATTTATAAGTCTATATTAGTGATTGTTCTTCAGAAATCAATCCCTTGCAAAACTGTAAGAAGAAAATTAAAAATTTAGAAAGAACCTAGCTAACTTGTTCATTATTATTTCAGATTGAGGAAACTAATTCAGCTCTCCCATCGAATGCAAGCTGCCCCCACACATACACACAATAAGAGACTAAACTCAAAACAATAATAAAATTGAATATTCATTTAGACTCCAGACTTTCAGAAAAAGTCAATAGGTGTGTGTCCATTATAAATAAAAATTCAAAAAATCTGGGCTGTTGAAATATCAAATAATTGCAGAATTTTTATTTTGTTTAGTCGCTGAAACAGTTGATATGCCGATTGACTGAATAAATTTATAAGTCTATATTAGTGATTGTTCTTCAGAAATCAATCCCTTGCAAAACTGTAAGAAGAAAATTAAAAATTTAGAAAGAACCTAGCTAACTTGTTCATTATTATTTCAGATTGAGGAAACTAATTCAGCTCTCCCATCGAATGCAAGCTGCCCCCACACATACACACAATAAGAGACTAAACTCAAAACAATAATAAAATTGAATATTCATTTAGACTCCAGACTTTCAGAAAAAGTCAATAGGTGTGTGTCCATTATAAATAAAAATCGGATATGTTTATCCGAGACACTATCTAGGTAACAAATTAATTCATTAGAACTTTGTAATCTTTTAAAAAGATAGCAGCCAAAAGTTAATTCTGAATTTCAAATATAATGTAAAATAAATAGGTCCCAAAGGCCAAGTTGATTAAGGCACTGTCCCGATAAAACAAGATATCCTGGGTTCGATTCCTAGTTGCAATCGTTACCTTTTTATTTTTCTGTGTCTTGTTCTGTTCCATGTTTCGTTTAAATTTATTAGTACATATTATCTTCTTCAATGAAAAAATATTAATGCTTAAAAGCAAATTGTACAAGGTAAAAAGCCCACATTCTGAAAGTTTGTGGTGCAGATTAAAATACTCAAATAAAACATATACGTTAAAACGTAAAACGTTAACTATTAAATTAATTATTATACTATAAACGTGATTCTTGTGTTTAGGTAACACAGTTATTTGTAAATTATTTTATTGAGGCATTGTTAATGGTTGTTCATGTTTTTTACTCCAGGCACTATTGTTTAATTTTTTACTTTAATCGGAAGGCTGTTTAATTGGTGTTACTGTTTTTGAATAAAACTATGAATGTATGAAAACGATATTCAGGTAATAAAGTGATTTTTTTTTTTATTGAAATAAAATGAAGTAAACTGATATTTGAGCTTTCATCTATCTAATCCTTATAGATAAATTTCTAGAATAATTTTAGTTTTTAAATCTTCATAAAGAATAAGTATTCATTGGAAAAAATAAAGAAATATGATATTATGGAAAACAGTTTTATTTCACACATCGACATTAATCCCATAGACATAAATCACTATGTAAAATTCAACACATTGCCTTTAAAATAAAATTTAAATAAATGCAAATATATATAATATAGTTACAAATAATTTTTAAGCATCAAGATTGATAAATAATTCAGTCATTTATTAATTATTTTTTTTATTTCATATAAACAAAACACAGCATTTGCGAGAATGAATAAATATGTGGTTAAAAAGTAGAAGAATAAGCATTTTGCACAAATTTTGACAAATAAATAATAAAAATCACAAAAAACAGTTCCAGAGACAATATTTTTTACATTTATTCCAGACAGCCAGGTATAAAACAGGTATACCGCTGGTAGATGTAATGAAACCCATATCACTTTCTCATAAACAATGCATGTAACAGAAAGAGAGACTACTATAGAGCTCTCAGCGGCAGTACAATAAGGAGACGAAGAATTCAAGCTTGCATTATTTTAATAGCGCAACCTTAAAAAAATAATAAATACTAACAAAGTTATATGAACACAAACACATTATGCTTTATAAGTTAAAATCAAGGATCAACATCTATTACTAATATAAAATCAAGGGTATTATTATTATATTTTGTGCTTTTTCATAACATCTTTCAGATACAACCACCTCCCTGCTTGAACATCTTGACATCACAATGAATCATTTCTGTATGAGACAGTTCTTAAAATAAATTTTACAGCTAAATTGAAACAAGTGAGTTTTTACAATATTTGCACTAGTCATGTACTAAAAATCGCATTCATTGCCATTGTGTAAAAAAAAGCTAAACATTTCTAAGGCAATGTTTTCAAAACACTGTAATAACCATCAAAGAAATAATATAGGATTGACAATCTGTTATATTCTTACATCAACGAGAAATACAAAAGAATCACTCATCGTTCAAATTTGTACAGCTGTTTAATTGCACTTCATTATTTGTACTAGCATACAAGCACTCGATTTGTATTATTTTAATTATTCGTGGTTGAATTAAATTGTAATACATATTACTATGATTAAAAAAAAAACGTAACTTCTTTCCACGCTTTTATTTTTCACCTGACCGCTTTTCCGTCTGATAACTAAATGAAGATAAAAAAGACATAATTATTTATTACTTCAATGATATTATTTTTTTGCTTTATCTCCGTCCTACTTGTTACAAATGTATAAAAATGAACCATTCTGAAAAGACATGTAGTTAGGTGAAAAATAAAGTGGATAAAAATTATGTAGGAAGTGTTTTCAATAATAATTAGATTTTTCCTAGATAAAACTGATTGCAATGCCTTTATATACAAAAACTTGCTAACAGGATTGAAATACACTTAGCCATTTTTTTCATTCTTACGGGGAACGTTTTTGCGGCCTTTTTCATACAAAACATAAATTTGGATTTTAGGTCAAAATACTCAACTAAACTGAATGACCATTTTTTTTAATACAGCAAATATCTAGTACGGATTTTATTTATTGGTGTTTCAATTTATAAAATGTAAGCCATTAAAGAAATCGATTTTTCATGATTTTAGAGGTAACTTTGGCAATTATTTGTGAGTTAATTGTAATTATTTAAAAAAAAATTGCCCTAACTACTATGCAAATGAATGAAATAATATTTTTTTAATATTTTATTATTAAAAAAGCATTTTGATGGGATTAAATTTAAATCAGAAAAGACTGATTTCCAATGGAACACAAATTTTCCCGTAAATGTAAAAATAAAATTTTATACTGAAAAAAAAAGGTTTTTTTTACAATGTTTTATTTTTGTATTTAATATTTCATTATATTAACATGCTATTATTGGGCAAGAAGAAGTTGCCTCTTGAATCAAGAAAAAATGAATTCTTTAATGGCCTATATTTTATAATTTAAAACGCAAATAAGTTACAACTTTTGGTTAAATATATAAGTATTCAGTTTGGTCAAGTATTTTGGCCTCAATCCAAATTTAAGTTTTATATGAAAAAGGTCGTCCAGCCATTCCCTCTTGTGTATTACTAAAAATCCAGATTAAAAAATACCTTGCTAGGATTTGGTTCTGATTATAAAAATTAAAACAAATCAATAAAACAATAGAAGCATAAAATATGAACATTACATGTCTGCCAACCTGCCGTTAACAACATGGTTTCCTGATTTTCCTAACTTGAGTTAGAAATACGGCAGGTCAATAATGTTATTGACCCGAATAACTTGAGTTAGGGAGCTAACTCGGAGCACGCAATGAGGCCATCTTCTACAATGAAAATTCATGTTTTTTTACAAATGTATCAAATTAATTACAGCATTCTGAAGACAGAACTATTGAATGTTTGGAAAATATTATTATTATTTTATTATTATTGTACAACAGAATAATTCCAATTACAGTACAATTTAGTTACCCTATCAGCATTTAGGCAAGTGACTCTTCAATAATATTTTTAAGGCATACAAAGAACAGTCACTTACATCCCAATGGTTTGCAATTTCATTTAACAACACCATTCCCCTCGTCATGCTATGCTTTGCCAAGACGTCTGTTCTGCCATTCAGTACTTTAAATAAGTCATGATGTCGACTTCGGCTGTAGTGGTCTAGTAAATATAAATCACGCCATTACAAGAGAAATGGGATATCGATGAAATTGTTCCAAATTTTGAAAGACAGAACAGCAAGACTCGTTTTCCGCCTAGTTTCTAGACTCACAGAATCAGTTTCCTCAAGTAAGTATCGAATAGCACCGAAGATATAAGCTGCCGAAATGTGGATATGATAAGCGACACGTACTACGGCACTGAATCGTGTCCGGTGTGACGTCACGAAAAACCATTACAAACATTTTACCCAAGTTCACTATGAAAACTCTTAACTTTTTCATAATGGAGATATTGAAAAACTAATTTTACTGTCGTCAATAACTCCTTAAAAGTAACATATTTTCATAAAAAAAAAAAAAAAAAATAGAAGACAACCTCATAACGATTCTAGTATGTGCAAAATAATACAAAGAATAACTACTGGGATGTTTTTGGCCACATTTTGGTCAATTTGCAAACACCCACGAGCGCCCGCTGGCCTAAATGTAGTCAATTTCAAGAGAATTTTAAAACACTTTTTCGATTCCCACATATAACAATCTTCAGATAATGACAAGTTATCGAAATTTTACAAACCTAAATTACTGAAATATTTTTTCTTACAAATTGTTTATCATGTGTTTACAAATTTAAAAAAATGCATGTTTGAATTAAAATTTATTTCTGTGATTATCAACAACTAGGCCACAGACAACATACAGAAGTCGTAATCGAACAGTATTAATATGGTCTGCGTGGTTGAATTTTAGAACCCAGCTTTGAGTGCATGTCTGACGCCACGCCATACGCGTCGCGCCACAAATAACATCTCTGTGTGTGGAATTTCACACAAAGCTACTGTTATAATTCGGTTTCGAATTTAAGAATTCGTCACGAGATATCGCTACTTCCGTCAGCAGGTCGGATGGGGACGCCTCCCCCCTAGATAATAACTGCTACAAATTTGTGAATATGTAGTATCTCTCCAGATATGGAAAGATTGACGGTAATACATGTTGTATCAAACGGCTATATATTACATATCATTGTTGACGTCATTGCTCTGTCTCGGTTACTTTGTCCCGGTAACTAGCTACACTAGATGACAGTGGATCCGAGGAACGGGCTATTTTTAAACCAGTTCCTATTGTATTTATAAAATGGTCACCAACACTAACTGGGCGAAGCCGAACCAAAAGCCGCCCGCAGGGCCTAGCAGTAAAAACCTGCGAAGCGGATTTTTAGCAGCTAGTAATTAATATTCCCCAAACAGGTACCCCATATGGCAATTTTCACGAAAATAATATGAAGAATTCACTTGTTTATAAATTTAACAATTTTATTATGAATCCAAAAAATATGGGATACACAGTTAAATACAGGTGCATTCGATGGCTCTCTAATACTATAAGTAGTTTATAATGTCTCCATATTAAAATTGGGAGGTATGATTTTTTGAATGAGGGTAGGAAATTTCCAAATCAAAAGTTTAAAAATTTCCTAGGCTGAAATTGAACATACCGCAGAACACTCCAGTGGACAGTGAAACAAATTGGAATAAAATGTTTACAACTAGTAAGCAGTTTTCAAATCCATGCATGGAAAATATCTATGTGATGTAGATTATTCGCATAGCCAAACACAATTGCAAAAGTAAATGCAAAAAAATACACACCGGTTTTGCCAGTTTGCAAATAATAACCTTTGCAAGGTTTTTCCAATCAAGAATGTAATGAATTTTTTAATTGCAGACATTAAAACTAAGTATTTAATCAAATCCAAGGCATACATAAATAAGATTTTGAGAGAAGCAATAAATAAAAAAACTCAACACAATTATCGCATAGCTGCTCTCGAATGTGCGATTAAATTCTAATACCTAGGGCTGGCTTTAATGCAATTGGAATGGGTTTTATAAATGTGATAAATTTATTTTTAAAATATTCTATTACATACTTATAAAGGTGAAACATGCAACCAACAGCTTGATGGATTTTATTTTAATGTTTGTTAACTACATGAGGACGGTGGTCATTCTTTAGAAAACTAAGTGATATATTAATTATAATAATTTAATTAAATAGCAATTTGTACGATGAACTTTGATTTGATTCTGTGAGCACCGCGGGTGAACTAAGACAAGTGAAATAACACAAAGCTGCACTGCACAAGTGTTATATTATTATTGTTAACCGAGGCTTGGCAGTCGACGACCTGGGAATTTACAAAGTTAGCAACAAACTATTGTTAAAATCAAACGCTACATTTTGTTTAAAAGAATTAAAATGAACGGCACGTTTAAATATTTTAAACGAAGATGACAATGCAAACAATTGAATTTCTCATCTCTAATTGGAATAAGTACGAGACTAGATAAATAGTACACTTACTATTTGTATTATTGCAAATGGGATTGTATCACAATACTGTGTCACGAGGTCATGGAATCACAGAGCTCGGCCATCACAGCTTGCAGAGGCAGAACAGCAGCGGAATGAAGGCCCCGATGGCCATGAACACGGGCAGCATGATGGAGGTGTCGTCCATGGAGTAGGGGTCGGGCTGCTTGGGGCCGCTGGGCCGCCGAGTCTTGGACACTTTCTCCTCACTCTCTTCCTTCACCTCGTCTACCTCGGGCTCCGGGAGCAGCGGCGGCAGCTTGGGTACATGCTCCATCTTTCCGCGCACCACGAACATGGCGTTGATCTTTGGGTTGTCGCGGTAACCCTTAATGAACTCCACACGGATCTTGCCACCCCGGATGTCTGACTCTTCCTCATTGTAGTACAGCCGCCCTTTACTAATGCTATAAGGTACGTACTCCTCGTGGGCGACTCCGCGTCCCACCTTGTCGTATATGTCGAGATCGGCCACGATGGTGTGGTCTCCATTCAGTACAACGTCGAACACCTTCATGTTGGCGGAGTTGAAGTACACTTCGCTGAATTTTAGCACCAGGACGTAGTCGCCGTCCGAGCTGGCCGGGATGTCATAGCCGAAGGTGGAATGGTGGTAGCGCTCCGTCTGGAACAGTATCTGGTCGTTGGGGTTAACCCGCCCGATCATGAGCAACTGCTTGCCGTAGTCCGAGGCTGTGCCGACTTTTCCCTGCAGAGGGTCCCTTTCGTATCGTACGCCATAGTTATCCGTGTGGGCTTCGCCGCCGGCGTTGATCGCGTAAATTATTTCACCTATGCTGGTCACTCCCGAAGTTTCGAGGAGGAGAAGTACTACTGTATTTAGTAATATGACTGAAAGCCATTCCATAATTTATGCCTTGTTATTTCTGCTACACAAATGTCACTCATGAGTTTATTATTTAAAACATCAATTGGACAAACTCCCACCCGACAGATTTTTTAATTAAATAAAAGCAATGATACACTTTAATTCAATCGGGGCAAATGACAGCTGCTACCGTTGTTTCAAATCTAGACGATTCAAACAAATATTTTTGCTATCGGCTTTTCATGATAGAACGCCGGCGATGTCAAAACCATAGACAATATAAATAATAAACGTGGACATTAGTGATGGAATTACTGAATCGTACCTCAATCGTATGATCGTATTCCGAAAGCTCTATTTTTTCGTATTTTACTACTATTTTGCGTGGTATATCTCTTGAAATTATTCAATGGAGATAAATTGTGAGAAAGCTTGCCGTGAGGGAATGGATTTCCAGACCAGTGCACTAAGTGTAGACCTGTCGTTTGTATTACGATTATGATATGATTCCTGGGAAAAATGTATTCATTTTACAAGAGATATTTTTTTTCTGTATACGTCCATCCTCCTTTCGCTTTTTATATGAATAACTCACAAGAGTCTCAGCTGCTCTCGTATGGAGCCAGTGAGACTATGGCATAAATATACCAAATCACACATGACCAATAGGGGTATGTTGTGAGGCCGAAGGCAGTGGGGAGGGGAAGGAGATGTAGAAGAGGAAGGTAGGGAAGTACCTGGCCATTCAGGTCTGGTCACCAAACATGGCTAAAACCAAACATTTCAAGCAGCGTTTCAATTCGGAATGGTAGTCTTACACTAGGGAGATACTGAGAGTATCTTCCACTCTGGAACTTGCAGCAGATAAAATATTTATTATTTTAAATGAATTAATTGTCAAATAACACAAATTAATCAAAAAAAAATTATTTGCCCACGCCGGGATTCGATACCGCGAACTTCAGATTGCGAGTTAAGAGAATAACCCCTAGACCATGAAAAATTTACCCCTAGACCTTTCAAAAGATGAGATACATAATGAAGCGTTCTTCCGTATTATTTTATTATAAAAGGAAAAGATTGGATAATAAATGTGATTCAGATAACAAACAGTCCCATTTATTTAGTATGTTAAAAATAAAATTAAAAATACTTCTGATTGCATAATTTTACAAAAAAATTTAAGTTTAATTGGTGTATAAGCAATAAACTGGCACTTAACATTAGTAAATGTCAAATAATAAGATTTTATAAAATAAAGAAACCGACCATTTATGAATACAATCTTGACAAAATTATATTAAACTCAGTAGAAACAATAAATGATCTAGGTATTATTTTTAACTCAAAACTTACATTTAATAGCCATATAACTAATATTTAGAGCAATGAAGATTTTAGGATTTATTATTAGAATAACCAAACAATTTTGTAACATTGATACTATTCGCATTTTATACATAACGCTAGTGAGAAGCATTTTGGAATATAATTCTACGATTTGGGCTCCACATTACAATATCCATATTCAAGCGATTGAAAAAGTCCAGCATAGATTCCTTAGGTATATTAATTTTAAATTAGGTATTCCAAGAGAATCCGTGGACTATAATTTGTTATTAAACTGGACTAATCTCGTAAATTTATCAGATCGCAGAAAATCGGTCCTGGATACCCCTGATTTAATAGAACTAATACGATTTCATTGCCCTGGTCGCGCTAACAATAGACTCACTCTACCGTTCTACTACAATAACTCACATATATTATCACATTATTACTCACCAATCAGTCGATTACACATTTTGGGAAATGAACATGCTAACATCGGCGACATTTATTTCTTAAAATAAGCGCAATATAAACATGCACTCAAACATTATTTTTCCAAGATGTAACTTTATATACGCAATATGGACATGTTGAAATGAAATTATGATATTTCTCATTGTTCTATTTTGTTGTGATACACAAAATGATTGTATGTTATTTTTAAGTTTAAAACTACTATTATGTAATGATATTATTTTTCTTACTTTTGTACTCTATTATATGTTTATTTATAAAAGGCAGTATAGCCGTTTATGTATTTAAAATAAAATTTAGATACAGATAAATCAGAAAAAAGACACTATTGCTTCAATTGGTGTATTTCAATTTGGGAGGTGGGTATGGGTATCGCCGCCCCGGGAACCATTTATTGGATAACCAACACCTCTGTCATAAGTCACCCCAAGTGGTTTGCTATGTTTGGTGACTTGGCCAGGGTGCCCGAGTTCATGGGGTGAGGTTTGTCCAGGTCTTGGCGGTGGATGCGTCTGCTCGCCAGTGCATGGCAGGCCGGATCGGGAGAGAGCGGTTGAGGGAGTCACTTTGACTTTTCCAGCTGTACTTTTTCGGAACATCGCCTTGCACCACTGTGGGGGGGATGGATTCATATATCCGTAGACACACTGACCCCCAGATTCCTACCCACCCCTTATATGCTTTTCCTTCCCAGAACTTCCTCCTCTTCCTTTCCTAAAAAGACCCTCCACACATGACATAGGCCCTGAGGGGAATTATTTATCTCAGGGCCTCCTGCGAGGAGCTAATGAAAAAAAAAAAATTGAAGTGTGAAATTCACACGCGGTAGAAGTGAAACTAGAAAGTCGCTTTCTTTTCTTTTGCTTGTTTTTTTAAAGTGGTTTGAAGATTGGATATTGATTTCACAAAATAATAATTTTTTTTTGGATTTCGTAGGATTCGAACCCCCGTTTGCTTATTGTCTGTCTCTCTGGCCGCTGCGACTTGTCAAGCACCTTTCCCACTACGCTATGGAAGGCACGCGCTGAGGTGCGAAATCACTGCATTATATTAGAACCAAGTATTTGTGTAGAACTGAGTTGTGATGCATTTCCGTTTCACCCGAATTTCAAGTCGCTAATGGCGCTAAAGAAGTTTTACTTTAAAAACTATATTGTTGTGCTACTGCAGTCCAGTAAGAGGGGACTGCGGGCGGGTGTTCCAAACTAGTTTGACGCATTGTCGCGATACTATTGGTGTGTACAAATGCATTCAAACTCAGCTGGCAAAATTTTATATTGGATGGGTAGTAATTTGTAACAATAAAGTCTTCATGTCTGTCAATGGAGAAATTTCCTCAAACCCTTTCCATACTTTCAGATATTTAAAGTTTTAACTATAAGGATGTAATAAACCCCTGTGCTCTAGAATAAGAAAGGTGTTCGTAAATTGAATAAAACAAATATTGTAATAACAAATAATTTAATATATTAAATATAATAAACTTTTGGCTAAGACATTGGGGTACATATATTGTTATTATGACTAGGTACTACATATCATTATCAGTTATAATAAATTATTTAAATATTACATAGTTAAAAGTTCTCAAACTTTATAAAACCTAGACCACTTTTTAGAATAATTAAATTCCTTACCAAGCTGGTTTTCATATACACGACGGAGGAGTCATAATTTAATATTAGCAAGTACAATATCTTTTAATATTATATTGGAAAGTAATGCAACTCAGTCAGCAAAAAACGTTGCTGTTGTCCTAGAACATAATATGTATGTATAACTTATTACTTTTTGACGCATCCATATAAAGACATCTGAATTGATAGACTGGCCTAACATGAAATCAGGGGAAGATCCCTACAGGCTGTAAGAGAGGTGTTTGACCCTTTGGAGACTGCGGCAAGAGAGGTGGGTTTTGCAAATCAATGAGAATAAAACCAATCATAACCATAATAACGCAGGACAATGAAGACCCAGTAGAAGTAAGAAAGCGCATTACAGCCGCTAACAACAGTTACTTTGCGTTGCTGTCAGTGTTCAAATCCCGAAACATCCATAGAAAAACCAACATAACCCTATATAGAAAAATTATTAGAACGGTCTTGGCCTATGGATGTGAGGCGGGAACACTGACAGCAAGTCAGCGGAACAGTTGGACACCTTCGAAAGAAAGGTACTTCGAAGAATCTTAGGAGAGGAGAGGGAGAGGCATGGAGAATCCACCACAATAATGAGCTCTATGATATCTACCAAGTTCCCAGACTCTCTACCCATTTAAGGCTCCAAAGATTAAGATGGGCCGGACGTGTGCATCGAATGCCAAGCACACGAGTACCGAAGAAGGTCCTAACAGGACACCTGGGAGGTAAACGAAAGGCGGGCAGACCTAGGCTGAGATGGGAGGATGATGTCAGGAAAGATGCAAGAGGAATACTCCATGTCGCAGATTGGAAGACGACGGCCGAGGACAGAGGGCGGTGGAGGCTTATTTTGAAGGAGGCCAAGGCTCGAAATTTATTGAAGAAGAACATGAAATCAGGGTATCATTTTGAGATCTGGAGGTAAACAACTTGACCATATTTTTGACACCAGGAGGTTTCGAGAATGCTTTGAATAAACTAAAACATCAGTCGCACATTGACCATCGAAGAGCGCACATTGAAATAACCAGACTAGGTGCAGAAAAGTAAAGTTAGCTAAACTAAGGCAAAGGTTTGCAGCGCTGTCCATTGTGGGATTTGATATTGGATCTGAATGTTCTTTTTTAAATGAATGCCTGGCGTAGCGACGCTAAAGTTGAGTGAGGTGGGTAAATTATAACACATTAAAATGTTTAAGTAAATAACATAACAATCAGTGGCCGAGTTGGCATCGCGTTTGGGTCCCACCCAGGTATCGCGTGTTCGATTCCTCAGCTTGCTAAGTCTTCCATCATGACGCGATGGTAGTAGAAGATTTTCAAATATTGTTAGGTTATTTATAACCTAGGAATGTTAGTCTTTCTTTAAAAAAAATTCAGGAGGCGGGTATGGGTACCGCCGCCCCAGGAACCATTTATTGGATAACCAACACATTTGCCATGGGTTACCCCAAGTGGTTCGCTATGCTTGGGGTGCCCGGGTTCATGAGGTGAGATTTGTCCGGATCTTGGCGGAGGATGTGTCTGCCCACCAACTGCGTGGCATCGGGAGAGACTGGTTGAGGGAGATCTTTTCACTTCTACAGCAGGACTCCTCGGAACATTGCCTGTGCATCGCAGTGGTGAGGATAGATTCATATGTCCGTCACTCTTGGATACCCCGACCCCAGATTCCTACCCACCCCTCATACCTTTTTTCCTTCCCAGAACTTCCTCTCCTTCCTTTCCCTAATAAAAACACTCCACACAGCATCAAAGATGACATAGGCCTTGAGGGGAATTGTTTTCCACAGGGCCTCCTGTGTGGAGCTAAAAATAAAATTAACTTCTATACACTTATCTCAGCAAGAGATCGTAGTTGATGTCACGTTATCTTCTGTCTTTTTCGTTTTCAAACAAGACGCGTGAGAAGGAAGAGAGCAAACGTCGATGACATTAGCATGAGCTCACGTTGGGACTTCTTTAATCTAGTTTTTTTCGTCACTTTTCAAAAGTGTGTTGATTTGTCACTGTGTTGAGTTGTCTTGTCCCCAAACAAATGATATATTTAGTTTGAATTTATATTGCCAAAGAAAAGATTGAGCAAAAAAACTTACAAAACCATATCCAGACTGCTTTTTGGATGATCGTAAAAATATTTTATTGTGGAAAATCATCAAAAATCTGTAAAAAAAGTCAAAGCATCCTTTCAAATTAGCTTCATAAAGGAGGCCTCGAGGAAAATAATTCCCCTCAGGGTCTTTTAGGAAAGGAAGGCGACGAATTTCTAGGGAGGAAAAGGGTACTAGGGGTGGGTAGGAATCTGGGGATCAGTGTGTAGGAGTGACGGATGTATGAATCCATCCCTCCTACTGCGGTGCTGTTCCGAGAGAGTATGGCTGTCCCCAAAGGGACTCCCTCAACCATTCTCTCCCGATCCGGCCTGCCATGCAGTTGGTGGGCAGACGCATCTTTGGTGCTCTCGACACAGGTTTTTCTAGTGAGATAGGCATAGAACATCACAAATTGTAAGCTTAAAATAATTAAAGATAAATAAAATTAAAATAATTAAAAAATCTCCACTGGTAACCAGATAAAACAATAATGACAAAACATAACAATGAAAAAACAGAACAATGACAAAACAGAACAATGACAAAATAGAACAATGACTAAACAGAACAGTGACTAAACAGAACATAATAAAATAATAGGTTAGGTTAGGTGTCATTACATTCGACACTGTTCTGTTTCATCAAGGGACCATCTCCACCACATCCAGCACTTCCCAATTATAATTCAACATGTCTAATGTGGCTATCTGCTGGTGCAGGTTCGGGCTTGGGTTCCTGGTGGCCAGGGTGGGACTTGGAGAAAGTAAGGTCATCGCTGAGGAACCACTGGCGGTACACCTCTTCGGGGTTGAGCATCCAGTGCTTGTGGAAGGACACGGGGCGATGGGGGGCCAGGTACTCCAGAGGGTAGTCCATGGGTCGGCCCTGTCAATTCAAAGAGAAGATAATTTGTGATAGTTATAACAATAATAGGGTAAACTGGACTATGATTGCCCGCAACTATTGATCGCCCACTCTCCATTTGATTATCATTTTCTCACTAACATTTGTAAATATATCATCAAAATTTTAACAGATGTCTCTATTAGTTCGATGTGAATCGACAAACTGATATACAAGGTGGCTGTTACCGTCGAAGTTTTTTCAATTTTGTAGGTATTTCTCATATTATCTTAATGTTTTTACTAGTGATGCAACGGAAGTATCTTAACGGAAGCAGAAACGGAAACAGATGTCAAAAGTAAATCTTAGCGGAAGCGGAACCAGAACCGGAAGTTTTAATACTAAGAAGAAAAAGCACAATTTTATTTTTTAAGATTTGTTTAATTAAATTTGTATTTTGTACTTTTAGTCCTCGAAATTAAACAGAGGTAAATTATATTTAATAAAAAGTAATTTGGCTGCTTTTACACCTTTGAATCTGTTTTGGTGCTCTTCATATATTAAACCTTATATATTCTTCGTTTAGAGTTCTGTTTTAAAGTTTGCGGAACCAGAAACGGAAACGAAAGTGAAAAAACTTGCGGAACTTCTGCAGAAGCGGAAGCAGAGTTCTGTTGCATCACTAGTTTTTACCTATTTTTATTGATAAATATAAAAATAATAATAATAAAAAAAAAAAACGAGTGTGCTTTAGATCACTGAAGTAAAACTTCACAAACTTTTGCCGGGTACCCGCTGTACATAATGTTATATAGTGCAGGCGCTTGCATTATAATATAATTTCCTGGGACTTGGGATGGAACCATTATACCGGCTCCAAACACACGGCAAGCCTCTGCAAGCGTCCACAAGACCCAACGTATGGAGCGCGCGTGTGGCTTGGCTTGCGTAGGCTTGCAAGAGCTTGCGAGAGCTTGCCGCCGATCCGATCGAGGTCGGATATTTTGGCCACAAGCGGCAAGCACTTGCGGCAAACGCTGGCGTGGCATCCACATGTTGGTACAACTTACGGACAATAAACAAAATATTAGACTATTAAAAGAATTACCTGGTACGATTTCTATGGATTTTTATCATCCACTATCTTCTCTTTCGAATTCTTCGCTTTCTTTCATTTTGTTTCGCTTTAAAATAGAAATAGGTTAGCGCAAAAATGACAGCTGATGCAGCTGCTTCGACGTCCGTCATCTTTGGGCGCTGCGAATGTACTGGAGCGCAAGTGTGGGGACGCCAGCCATTCGCTTGCCAGAGCTTGCGACAAGCAGCTTGTCGCAAGGGTCTGGACGTAGTATTACAGTTTAATTGACCCCGAGGTTAAAGTGCTTTGCAACGCATGCCGGGTACCCGTTGTATATGATTTTATATAGTGCAGGCGCTTGCATTACAATGTAGTTTCCCGGGACTTGGGTGGAACCAAAACAGTTTAGTTGACCGCGAGGTTACAGTGGCCTTGAAACGCATGCCGGGTACCCGCTGTATATTATTTATTTATTTACGGACAAATAGTCCATTAACAACATAACAATAACACAAATAAAATAAAGGCCCGACCGTTCGCCTTACCCGATCACCGTTAGCATCGATTAGCATTCGCATATATATTCTTTTTCGTAACGCATTCACCAGTTTACCCCCAAGTGTCGAGCGTGCGTAAAGAAGTTTTACTTCAAAAAAACATGTGTGCAGTTCATACGCGGTAGAAGTGAAAACTTCAGAAAACTAAACTTCGAGAGAATGAGATGAACGTATCAGGAGTAGAATAATTGTAGGGATTAGTTATTATAATATTGTTACCAAGTTTAAAAAATATTTTACATTTTATTCTACGAAGCACTGCACAGAGAGGAGGCCGACAGGCTACGAAGCACCGCACAAAGAGGATACCGATTAGTCTATCACATTCTCCCGTAGGCTAAATCTTTTGTATGTGTTTGTCTCTTTTTAGTGTCGATCGTTTCTGTTTTATCGAGTTTCAAATCACAACTATAACAATGTCAGTGGTAACCTAACACCTCGATCTGTTTAATGTTGAGCAATGAATCATTTTAATGCGGTAAAGATTGACTGTTAATTTCATTTTTATTTAAGACTAGCTGTTTCCCGGCATGCGTTGCAATGCCATATTCAAATAAATAAAATGTTATTCCTTGCATGTCCTTTCCCGTGCGTTCCCCTCCAACGTTCCACTTCCACTTTCCCCGCCACCGCTCTCCCGCTCCCCCGTCCCGCCAACCCCCCTGGCACTCCATTTCTTGACTCCTCTCCCGCCCGGCCCGTAGCCGAAACTTTTTTCTAATACTAACATTTTTAAACTCGTGATATCATTCTAATTAAATATCCGAATTGAAAAATTCAAAAAGTTAAATAAAGGTATTGAAGCTGTCTTGAATATGAAGTAATTTATTTTGATAAGGATTAAAACCAAGATACAAATAAAGAGCCTTTTCAAGCGGCGAAATTTAAATTAAATTTTTAAATAAAAGAATACTATTGTGGCATAACCATAATAGTTAGACATATGCTGTCGCGACCTTTTTTGTAAATAATGATGTGTTCTACAAAGTCGTAGTACATTATTTCATTCTATCATCAATAGTTTATGCAGCGCACGCGATGTAAAGAATATTTTAGGTAATTTTTTTACACCTTGGGTTACATCATTGAAGTTTTAGCAAGGATGCCTATTTAAAAAAAAAAAAATAATATAGCGTATGTTACCCAGGGATAGTGTAGCTTCCCAACAGGGAAAGAATTTTTCAAATCGGTTCAGTAGTTTCGGAGCCTATTCAATGCAAACAAACAAACAAACAAATCTTACCTCTTTATATGGTGTAGTACAGGGGTTCCCAAACTTTTCCAAGTCGCGGCACCCTTAGAAAATTTGAATTTTCTCACGGCACCCCTGTCATATAATGTCTATCTGTGGTAGCCTCGAGATCTCTCTAGCCCCCCCCCCCCCCCCCCCCTCAGGACGAAGGATCAATTTTTTACCTACTCCACTGAATAATACAAGTCGTAAAATGAATAAGTGCATTTACGTAAAATGAAACTTGCAAAAAAAAAAACAGTCATTTAACTGTGATAGGTGCTCTGTGAAAAGGGTCAGCAATTTATTTGAAACCTTAACTTCGCTATGGGCCCATGTACTGTTGCAATATTGGAAAACAATCTTTGCCTCCATCATCACCCCACGTTTTTTCCTGAATGATGAAATCTTGAATAAAAAAACTACAAGTGAATGCGGCACGCGGCCGCTGCAAGCGCAGCACCACAACCATATCCCCACTCCTGTGCCTCCCACCCAATCCATTCCCAGAGCGCGGACCGGCCACGCGGGTGATTTTCCATTCCATAAAATGTTAGTATTCGTTCACGTCAATTTTGATTTTTAGTAGACATCAGAGGCGCCTCGCGGCACCCCTGACCTCTGTCCGCGGCACCCCAGGGTGCCGCGGCACCCACTTTGGGAACCTCTGGTGTAGTAGATATCTATACCTTCCCATAAACCCAGTTAACTCATAAAGATAATTTTTGCATCCGTGTTCTTTAATTGAAATATTATGTAAAAACTTGTTACTTCTTCTGGCGCTCATCTTATTGTAAATATGTATGTTATAAGTCACTAGTTTTAGGTCAGCATTTATATGTCTTAGTCATAAGTCACTAGCTATAAGTCCTAGATGTAATGTAAGTCACTAGTTATAATTGTAAATCTTAGTTGTAAGCCAGTAGTTGTATGTCACTAGCTATAAGTCTTAGATGTAAGACTTATAGCTAGTGAATTATTTTATATATTTATTTGTACAGCGCCCTTTTCACATCAAAAAAGAAGTTTATATCATCTTCAGGTTATTTTATATGAAACACAAAGTCGGCAATCACTATGAACAAGCGGGTAATCACTGAACATTTAGCTATATTTATAGTGCATTTAAAAAATTTTCAAAGAATTATTTTAAAAGCAGTAAAAATATTCTCATTTAGTTATGGTGTAATAAAATCGATGGAATGATTTGATAGGTAATTATTTACAATTATTTATTGTTTTGTAATATGGTGTGTAGGAACAAACCCACACCCCTTCAGAGTCAAAATTTCCTTAATCGGGCAATCATTATCTATTTTACCTATACATTGATGTTATATAACCCAAATGGCGCTTTAATTTGAATGTACACTCATCCTCAGAGTCAAAAAGTGTGCATTACTCTCAGAAAGAGCAATGTATGAAAATATAACTATCTATTGGAAATAACAGTTAGATGCCATCAATGCCTAAGAGATGCCCTAATGCCACACGTGGATACCATAGTGCCTGATTAGTTAGGTTACCTGATGGAAGAGTGGTGAGTGCGCCAGAGGCACCCCGAGGCGTGACAGACACACGCCGAGCCACATGTCGTCGGGGGCCGTGGGTGCTGGGCAGGCGCATGCGGCCAGTGGGGTCAGCAGGTCGGCGCTCAGCACCAGCGCCCCGCCGCCCGTCAGGTAGTCATAGCCCACCCGGCCTTTCCACACGTGAAAACCGTAACGCTCGCCCAGAGCCAGCTGGCGGTGGCCATAGCAGGATAAAAGCTCTGTCAGTCGGGCCACGCTGAAAATTAACAAAAAAAATGCATACATTTTTTAAGTCCTGCGGTATTTTTTTTTAATGAAGGCACTACTTGAGGGCTTAGAATCGAACAAAGTTATATTAAACAAAAAAAAAAAACAATAATTCGAGAGCTTAATGTCTTAAGTTCGTCCAGACTGTGCAACGAATGATGTAACAAGAGCTAGCAATAAGGGCCGGTTTTATAACCATCCGTTTGTTAAGCTTGATACCATTATTAACAATATTGTTTGGCGGTAGACCGAATATTTGTTAAAAATTATATCAGCCGTAATGAATGATGGTTATAAACTGGCCCTTTTATGTTACAATTAATTACGTAACTTTGTTTTGCCATTTTGGCTGCAATTTTTTTGAAGTAAAACTTCTTTACGCACGCTCGACACTTGGGGGTAAAATGATGAATACGTTACCAAAAAATATGAAACGTTACAAAAAAATATGAAACGTTACGAAAAAATGTGACACGTTACGAAAAAATGTGAAACGCTAATCAATATGAAACGCTTATCAATGTGAAACGCTAATCAATAATATGAGTTGAGTTGAGTTGAATTGAGTTGAGAGTTGAGAGCTGAGAGCTGAAAGTTGAGAGTTGAGAGTTGAGAGTTTTTTTTTTTTTTTTTTTTTTATTTTTTTTTTAAAAAGAAAGACAAACATTCCCGGGTTACGAATAACCCAACAATGTTTGAAAATCTCCTACTACCACCACAAAAAGCCGAAAATGTTGCTTGTGTTGTGATGGAGGACTTAGCCAGCCGTTGGGAGTTGAGTTGCGTTGATGGGGATGTTGAGGGGATGGGGATATTTTTATTCCTGTTATTGTTATATTGTTAATAGACGGCATAAGTTAGTGAAGTTTTACTTCAGTCGTGTGGTCTAAAGCACACTCGTTTTTTTTTATATTGGGAACCATCTCTAATGCCAAGAGTTCAATGGACTACTGAAAGAAAACTGGCTACTTTTGTACCCAAATAAAAAATAATCTTCAATATATACCAATTATACAAGAGGGCAACCGGAAATAACAGAACAGTGTCAAAATAGACCATGATAAAATAATAGGTTATATAGATATAAAATAATAGGTTTGCGGTTTAGTTTGTTTGTTGTTTTAGGAAATATTTCCCTAACTACCGCACTTTTATTAGGCACAGATTTTGACAATTACACTACATTTCAACTTAATTACTACAAGAAACAACTAATTTATAACGTTTGTATAAATGATAAAAGAAGCATTAAAATTACATTTTTATTCAATCTAAGTTCAATTTCAAGTTCCCGTATAAAACAATCCCTTTGCCGCCATTTTGGATATCTTTTATATGGATTGGCTTTTGATGATAGTTTCTATCTAAATACGAGTGAATTACTTAACTAACCCGTACTAAGAATCTAATTTTGTGCATGTAAATAGTTGTTTCTTGTAGACTATTAATTGAAACGAAGTATAATTTCCAAAATATGTTCCTAAAAGTGCAACGGTTAGGGGAATAATTACTTAATATTATTTTTCTTCACCTTTCTTCAAAGTCGTGTTTTATCACTGTTGTATTTTGTCATGGAATCATACAAATCACCCTTTAATTTACCTGAGAATTGTATCGTCGTCAGCAATGACGAGCCATTTCAAAGCCTTGTCATGCAAGTGCAATGCCGTAGAAAAATAGTTAATAATGGCCAAGGTTTTGGCACAGTGCCCACGGTCCACGTTGGGGACACCCAGCTCAATGGACGGAATATTACTGTCTTGAAATATTACAATTTGTTAGTAGAATAAGAATACATGACTTATTAGACAAATTAATACAAATACTATTACAACACTCGATACCTTCACCAAAAATACTTTAAGAATACTTTAAAAATACTTTAGTTTAATCTATAAATAATTGAACAAAATTAATTGAATGAATTGCAAAATGGAAACAATAAAAAAATATACAAACTCGAGAGAAATTAAGTATCTACTTAAAATAAATGCTTACTAATGAATAAGTACGTAATATAAATAATTCATGTTACTTACCATTCTTGTCACTAAAGAACAGCATATGAACAGGGAATTTGCCCCAGGTTTTTTTTACCACTTGAACTCTGGTATTGTGAAATTTGTGATATGTTTTGACTGCGAAAAATAATGAATCCAATTGTACTGAATTACCCTAAAAAATTAAACAAAACAATACATTAAAACAGAATGTAATGTCGCCAACAAGCGGCAACATTAAAAGCATATTAAAAGTAAAACTTTATTTTATCTTTGTCTATGGTATCTATATATTGTTTATGGCTAAGAGTCAGATTCCACAGATTTTTTTCTTCAATGTGATTATTTATACTTACACAGGGGCCGTAGGATTTGGGGTAGGTTGCACAAGTTTGAGAGGAAACAACGCAAAACTCTTTCCGATGGGTGAGGCGTACTTCAGGCCCTTCCTCCAAAATGAACTTGGCCAACTCGTAAGCCGGGTCAATGGAGAACTCTGAGAATTTTGTCTTGTCATAGGTCTTCAGGACTTTATTGACACTGTCTTCACATGCAAAACAAGAAATTATTGTGATTAGTAAAAAAAATCACAAAGAAAATAATCAGATAATAGAAAAAAAGAAGATATGATTTGAATTTCGCCGAGCTAAACAAAACTGCACAGACTATCAAAGCGATTACACAATGTATCTAAGTTATGCGTTGTGCGTTTAGGTAGAAACAAAGGTAGGGCACTACAGTGCGTAGATATGATTTGTATGGGTGAACGATGTTGGATCAGGTTTCAAAACTATGTTTATTACTAGTGATGCAACAGAACTCTGCTTCCGCTTCTGCAGAAGTTCCGCAAGTTTTTCACTTCCGTTTTCGTTTCTGGTTCCGCAAGCTTTATAACAGAACTCTAAACGGAGAATATATAAGGTTTAATATATGAAGAACACCGAAACAGACTCAAAGGTGTAAAAGCAGCAAAATTACTGTTATCTAACACACTATATAAAGAGGTAACATTTGTTTGTTTGTTTGTTTATTTGTTTGTGTGTTTGTTTGCATCGAATAGGCTCCGAAACTGCTGAACCGATTTGAAAAATTCTTTCGCTGTTGGGAAGCTACACTATCCCTGGGTGACATAGGCTATATTATATTAAAAAAAAATAGGCATCCTTACTAAAACTTCAATAATGTAACCCAGGGTGTAAAAAAATTACCTAAAATATTCTTTAAATCGCGTGCGCTGCGAAAACTATTGATGATAGAATAAAATAATGTACTACGACTTTATAGAACACATCATTATTTACAAAAAAGGTCGCGACAGCATATGTCTAACTATTATGGTTATGCCACAATAAGTATTCTTTTATTTTAAAATTTTAATTAATATGTCACCGCTTGAAAAGGCTCTTTATTTGTATCTTGGTTTTAATCCTTATCAAAATAAATGACTTCATAGTCAAGACAGCTTCAATACCTTTATTTAACTTTTTGAATTTTTCAATTCGGATATTTAATTAGAAAGATATCACGAGTTTAAAAATGTTAGTATTAGAAAAAAGTTTCGGCTACGGGCCGCGCGGGAGAGGAGTCAAGAAATGCAGTGCCAGGGGGGTTGGCGGGACGGGGGAGCGGGAGAGCGGTGGCGGGGAAGGTGGAAGTGGAACGCTGGAGGCTAAGAGCATGGATATTAAGTTCCATGGCTGGAGGGGAACGCACGGGAAAGGACATGTAAGGAGTAACATTTTATTTATTTGAATATGGCATGTATTATAAAAGAAAGTCCAAAAAACTTGCAGCTCGCAAAAACTCAGAAACGAGTCCCGGTTCGATCAAGGGAGTTATATGGTGTGGTAGATCTCTATCCCCCCTAGGGAATAAGGGTATCTGTTTTTACCTAAAGGCCGTGCTTTTAAAGATATAAGGGCTGAAAATTTCGCCCTCTTGAAATTTCTAGAACAGTCTTCCGGAAAGTTCTAGAAGGTTCCATAGAGCTGTATAAAGTTGTGGAAGGAGTGGAATGACCAGGAATAGGAAATCGGGAACATCATTGTGCAACATTCCAGAACACTATCTTATTGTCCTGAGCGAAGCCGGGTAACCCAGCTAGTTAAATATAATTTACCTGTGTTTAATTTCGAGTACTTCGAGTACAAAGTACAAAATACAAATTTAAGTAAACAAATCTTGAAAAATAAATTTTTGCTTTTTCTTCATTGTATTAACACTTCCGCTTCTGATTCCGGTTCCGCTTCCGCTAAGATTTACTTCTGACATCTGTTTCCGTTTCTGCTTCCGTTAAGACACTTCCGTTGCATCACTATTTATTACTACTCCTATACTAATGTGTTTCTTCAAAGTTTTTATTTTTATGATTATATATAAAGTAATGCACAAAGCAACATTCCCAAGGTTTTGATATTCACGAACTTTGAAAATCTATGAAGTCTTGATAATTCCCAATGACTTGCTGCCAGTTAAAACTGTATTGTCAGAAAGAAGTATTCAAAACACAAATTATTATCATCTTTTCTTAATTATGTATGCCCAAATGGGCTTTTACACATTATATTATTAGTAGACAAAAGACGTTCGCGCTGTCAAGTTTTGTTACAGACAGAGGCACAGTACAACAGAAAATAAAGTAATGTATGACCAACTGCAATAGATATGTATTATTATTGTTTGTAAGACTCACGTGCGTAGGAGGCCCATGCTCATTGCGAACCCTGAGCCGAAGTTTGGGTACGTGAGTTCATTCTCCACCAGGGCAAAATGGTGGATTATGGTCGGTTCCACATCCTTCAAACCATGCCCGAGGAAATGCTCCTAAAGGAACAATATTTTACTTTTATTAGTTTCGATAGCGCAAAACTAAAACCATCCTTCGTTATGATCATATTTCTATATATATGAAACCTACTTCGTTATGATCATATTCGCTGAGCACGTCATGGAGGAAGTTTAGGCGGAACTCGGTGTAATCCTCGCAGAAGATGAGCCACTTGATGTCCTGCTGGTGCTTCTCGTACAGCTCGCGCAGCTGTGGCAAGACGGTCCAGGAGCCAGGAGCCGTGCTGATGATGACAGTCGGGAAACCCTGCCAATGAGAGGAGATGCTCCTGTATTTAAAATCTAATGAAAATTCAGAATGTGTTGGTAATGTAAAAAAATATCACTCGACAAGAAAAAAAAAATTAAAAAGTTTTTTTTTTTAAATTAATATAATTTTTTTTTAGTAGTAGTGATAGACATTTTCTAATTATAATTCGAATAAAGCAGATTTGATGAAAAAAATGTGTCCTCCTCTTCTACAAATCAAATATTAACAAAAGATTTTCCTTTTTATTATTTGTTTATGGGGAGTTATGTTGTGTTCCGCTACCTTCTTCTTTAGCCAACGTTTCGGACAGCGTTGCATTGTCCATCATCAGGGCAGATCTGGCACATCCGACAGATCAAAAGATTTTAAAACTGAATGAACCGAGAATGAATGTATGGAATGTGAGAGGTGGAGGGGGAGGGTATGGAGGAGGGTGGGGTGGAAGGGGTTGGGGGTGGGTGAGGGGGGAGGGAAGGAAGTGGGGTGAGGGGTTTAGGAGTGGCGAGCGGTAGGATTGGGGGAGAGGTGGGAGAGGGGGATGGAGGGAGGGAGTGGGAAGAGGGAAGGTGGGGGGGAACTCAGGAGGGGAAGGCGAATACGGGAAGGGGGAGGGAAGCTCAGGAGTGGGGTTCGCGGGACGGGGGAGGGGGAGGGGGGGGTTGTTTAGAAATGAATTTGTCGGGAATAAATTTATGGAATGCAGGAGGGGGGAGGGGAACCCGGGAGGGCGGAGGGGAACCCGGGAGGGCGGAGGGGAACTCGGGAGGGCGGAGGGGAATCCGCGGGAGGGGGGAAGCGAATACGGGAGGGGGAGGGGAACACGGGACGGGGGAAGGGGGGAGTAGAATGAGAAGAGGGAAGGTGGAAGAGGAGTGGGAACGCGAGAGGGAAAGTGGACGCGGGGGAGGAAGGGGAGGAGGAAGGTGAACGGGACGAATGGGAAAGGACGTGCAGGGAGAAAAAAATTCTTTAGTAAATGCTATTTTGTATAAAACTACTGTTGAGCTCTGGCATTATGAAATTTGTATAAAAAATTGTAATAGGTGACACGAGAGCAGTTTGAAAACTAAAAGCACCGGGAATGAATGTGCGGAATTCGAGAGGGGGGAGGGGGAGGGAGAAGGGTATGGGGAGGGGGAGAAGGGTGGGGTGGAGGGGGTTGGGGGTGGGTGTGGAGGGAGGTAAGGAAAGGGGGAGGGGTGTAGGAGGGTAGGGGGAAGGTGAAGGGGGGAGGGGTAGGATTGGGGGAAGGGGTTGGGGAGGGGGAAGGGAATTGAGGGAGGATTGGGAGTGGTGTGGGGAGAGGGAAGGTGGAGGGAAACTCGGGAGGGGGATCCGCAGGAGGGAGGAGGTGAATACGGGAGGGTGGAGTGGATCTCGGGAGGGGGTTCGGGGGACGGGGGAAGGGGGGGGAACTGTTTGAAAACTGAATGTATCGGGTATGAATGTATGGAATTCAGGAGGGGGAGAGGAACCCGGGAGGGGGATCCGCGGGAGGGGGGAGGCGAATACGGGAGGGGAGAGGGGAACTCAGGAAGGGTGTTCGTGGAGCGGTGTAGGGGGAAAGTAGAGTGAGGAGAGGGAAGGTGTGGGAGGAGTGGGAACACGAGAGGGAAAGGAGACGCGGAGGAGGAAGGTGAACGGGACCAATGGGAAAGGACGTGCAGGGAGAAACAATTTCTTTATTAAATGGCGTAGCAACGCATGCCGGGTACCAGCTAGTAATAAATAAAATAAAAGAATCCAAAGTTTCCCGGCGCAATTTGAAAAAAAAAATGAAACTATGGGATTTTTTATTGATTATTTTTACATGTAACGATAAAAAAATGGATTTGACGATAAAGTTTATAATACATTTGCCTAAAAAAATAGTAAAGGTTTTTATTTTTTTGTTTTCAGTAATTTTCCGAAAAAAGTGAAGTGAGCCATTTGTGTTGGCATTAAAAAAAATATTTTTCAAAAATTATATTTATTTTGAATAATAAAATTTGAAAACGTTTTTTACCACCTTTCAAAAAGAGTTTTTAGTTTTCGGACGCGTTCAGAAATATACCTACCATTTATTTGGATTTTATTGCAAATCCGAAATATTTTTGTAAATATTAAGTGGTTAAAAAAATCTAACATAATACGGGCAAAAGAACCAAATGTGCGAAAATTGCGATTTTGTGATAAAAACTCACCATTGTGTAAAAGCTAAAAAGACCACAACCGCCATTCATTTAAAATCTAAATTCACCGTTATTGTTGGATTCATTTGCAATTATGAAAATCGTAATATATAAGACAATTTGTCTATTGGTTGTAATTTTTTATTTAATGTGACATACAAATATCATGAGTTGCTTTGCTGACAAAGAAACTACAATTAAAGTTATTTGTCCGTCTTAATAGTAGATCAATGCGTGCTTCATAATCCTTTACTGTTCCAATATCATATTTATCCTTTGCAAAGCTTGATTTATATTTATCAATAAGTTTATTTATTTCAGATTTTTGTTGTATATTTAAATGACTCAGATCCATTTTAAATTCTTTTTCTTTTGTATGTTCCTTAAAGTTTATAAAGTTCAAGTTCTTTATATCTTCATTTTCATTAGGATTGTTTTTACAATGTATTTCCTCTTTTTTATTGCTTTCTTCAGATTTCTGAACAATTTCCAATTTTTCATTCTGAATCAAATTAAACTCTTTTATAGTATCAAGTCCAATTAGAAAATTGTATTTGAATTCTTTTCCATCTACAATATAAACATCAATTTTCTTCTCTATATTAAATATCTTAATTTGTATTGTTGTTAAGCCTTTTGTCTTTTTTACACCATTAAAGCTTTCTTCAGATTTCTGAACAATTTCCAATTTTTCATTCTGAATCAAATTAAACTCTTTTATAGTATCAAGTCCAATTAGAAAATTGTATTTGAATTCTTTTCCATCTACAATATAAACATCAATTTTCTTCTCTATATTAAATATCTTAATTTGTATTGTTGTTAAGCCTTTTGTCTTTTTTACACCATTAATCGTTAGTAAGTTTGTATTGTTATGTATATTTTTTCCTTCTTCCTTTATTCTTAATAATTTAGAATTTATTAAGGAAACATTAGAGCCAGAATCATATATACCAAATATGTCTAATTTTCCTTCTAATGATAGTTTTACTTTAATTAATGGTGTAATTATTCGTTTTTTGACTCATTATCATTCAGTTCAACATCTAATACAGTGTTGTTTACATTCTTATTATATTTTCTCTTGTTCTCATAATAATCAGTTTGTTTAAACCAGCATTTCTCTTCAGAGTGGAAACGGCTACCTTTATTTAATTTTTCACAAGTTTTGCAGGGCTTAATTTTATCAACTCTTACTTTATTAACAAATGTATTTCTCTTGAATTTATCATAATTATTTTTATTGACTGTTTGTTCATGTTTACCAATTTCATTGAATAGATTTGCAGTCGATGTTATTGATTCCTTATTCATTTTGTACATTATATAATCTGGTAGACCCATAACAATAAGTTTTTTTTTAATTTTTTTTTTATGAATCAATGTCTGTGTGTCATTATTTTTATTTATCTCTAATAACAATCTTTCTTTCTTTGTTGCATATTCTCGTAACGAACCTCCTTGAAATTTAAAGGCAAATGCAAATTTAACTTGTGACCAACCTTTGTTTCCGTATGTTTCACAAAAATTTGTTTTCCATATTGCCCATTCTGCGTTTACTGTATATTTTATTAACATACTAGTGTACCAATCTAGGCACTGTTTTTCAAGTAAATATTTGAAAGTCTCAATTTTTTCTGCCTCCTTTAATATCTCGAAACGTTTAGTAAAAATCTTTCTGCTATTTTTCCTAGATTTTTATTTTCAGTACTAATATTATTGTCAGAAAGTTTCGTGTCATATATAATTTCTTCCAGGTATTGGTCACCAAATTGTATATTCTCACCTTCATCTAAGTAAATTTTCCTCAAATCTTGGGTTAAGGGAAACCATATTTTCCGTGTTTGATATCTTTTCTTTAGAGAATTCTTAATTTTGTTATAAACATCCATAGTCGTTATGGCGGTATGTTTGCTTGCATGTTTTAAATCATCGGGAATATCAAATATATGTCCATCGGGTGTCTCGATTGAGGTTACGCAGATCACATTGCTTTTTCCATCCGATGCTGCTGACACTGTAAATGTGAATCTTAATTTTTCCATTTCCAAGGTTATTGTTTCTCTTCACTAAAATTTTAGTTTTATAAGACAATTTGTCTATTGGTTGTAATTTTTTATTAATAATGTGACATACAAATATCATGAGTTGCTTTGCTGACAAAGAAACTACAATTAAAGTTATTTGTCCGTCTTCAAAATATTATATCACTTTGTAATTATAAACTTATTTTTCAATCTTCTTATTACTTCAATCTGTGCTACCCAGCTAGACAACAAAACAAAAAACATCTATCATTTTCTGTCTCCATGACAACACCTATTTAAAATTCGAACATAAAGGAATCCTATGCATTTCTAGGTAGGTACCTATTCCTTTACATATCTAAGGAAAAACTATACGAGCATGTCTGGGCCTACCAAGGTGGTCAAATCATGTAACTAACAATTCTATTGACGAAAAATTAAAAAAAAAAAAGATAAACTCTTTTATACTGATTACGCGATTTTAAACTTTGTAATATTTTAATTAAATGACGACAATATTACCGAAACTCAATAAAAAATCTGAAAACAGAAAAATCCGAAAAACATACGTCACATCCGGGACTCGAACCTAGGACCTTCGCCTTGCCGGGGCGCAACTCTACCAACTGAGCTTTACTCGTATTATATTTCGACTAAGAACTAATAACATTGTCTTCATTTTCTCAACACATATTTTTATTGGCTGCTATCTTTATGTATGATTGCAAGATTCAAACCCGAACTAAATGTTATCTAGATAGTGTCTTGGATAAAATTTTACCTATTTTTATTAGTGTCCGACCGAACTGATGTGTCACATCGTCGGATCTACCGGATCTGCCCTGATGATGGACACTGCAACGCTGTCCGAAACGTCGGCTATAGTAGGAGGTAGCGCAACACGGCATAACACCCCAAAAACAAACAACGAAAATGCTTTTGGCCGTGAAAATCTAAAAACTTATCTCCAATTCATGTGTTGGTAAACTTATCAAAGAAATTAACATCTTTAGTGGTGCAAGAAATGTGTTGAAATATCAAATATTTTTAGGTTAGTTTTTGGGCAATATAAAAAACTTTGAAAATATTTTATTAATTTTTTTATTGTATGCACGAGAAAAAAGTGAGGTGACAGTTCCATTCCAAATTCATTATACATATAAAAGGTCTGTATTTTTTAAATTTTATTTTTTTTATATATATCTGTATATTTTCATCAAAAATGTTTTGGTAAGAAATTATTTTACATTTTTTTCCGTGTTTAAATCTTAAAATATGGCAGTTTTTTAAAACTAAAGTGTATTTCAAATACACAAATCTAAAAAGTAATTTTATCTAGTTTTTATAAACGGTATTTGTTTTTACGACACCTTCAAATATAAGAAATTTATAGAACATTCAAAATACTTTGGAAAATTCCAAATTTCGTTCAGACATCATTACTAAAACAGATAAACTATCCCCCCAGGCTGTGTAAACAATGTGTATTTTTTTCCAAGAACAATTTTTTAATTAGTAATATTTTCACATCCGCGGCCGTTTGTTAATTGAATAAAATTTTCACGGGGTTTCTTAGTAAGGCCGAAAGTGTTTATTTAAATTTTATAAGAAATTATTTTGTTCTTTAGATTTTAGATGAAAGAGTATTTTTTGTTTAGTGTACCAAAACAAATTAGGTTTAAAAAAAGTAATTTTGTTTCTACGTAATTTTGTTATTTAAAATAAGGAGTGATAATTATGTTATGTTTATTTTTAGTTCAAATATAAGAGACTGAATGATTGATATAATATGATTTAAAAATTAAGGCTGACTGATTAAGATTGACTATTTTTTTTCCACGAACTTTATATGGAAGTTTCGGCTTCGGTTTCGGTTTCGGCCGTAAAAACTAGTTTCCGTCGGACACTAATTTTTATTTTTAATATGCGACATCTATTAACTTTTCTGCAAGTCTAGAACGAATATGGATTTTGATTTTTTTAACTTAATGAGAAAAAAAGATAGCAGCCAATAAAAATATGCAGTAAGAAAATGAAGATAATGTTATGTTATGATTATGATTGTTATAACTTATAACCTTCTCCAAGTTGTAGACCTGGTCCTCAATGCTGTCCTTCAACCGCTCCGCCAGGCTTACGTGGTAGGGGTGCTTCTGGGACATGATGACGTACATCACCTCTTCATGCTCTGGAACAACAACATTATAGACATCAGCATATCTAAAGATATCTAAATCATTTTGGGAGGCGAATATGGGTACCGCCGCCCCGAGAAACATTTATTGGATAGCCAGCATCTCTGCCAAAGATTACCCCAAGTGGTTTGCAACGTTTGAAATTATTTTCTGCAGGACTTCCTATATGGAGCTAATGTAAAAAAAACTTAATTGATGTATATGCATTCAATTCAACATACATACGCTTTCAATATTATAGCTTATGTACAAATTATTGTCGGTATGATAAACAACAATAAAAAAGCTGGCGGTGAAATCAGGAAACAAGTAGGTATCTATGTAAAATCTTATAATATATGAAACAAAGTCGGGTTAGTTACACCATTTATAATTCGAGAACGGCTGGACCGATTTTTATGACCTTTGATTTGTTGGATTTGTCTCCGCCACGAATAGTAGAATCGCTATTAAAACATCTGAAAAATTACGAAACAAAACATTAGGCGTAAATAAAATTCTTTTCTTCATACATTTTGTATGGAACGAATTCTCATCTTTTGAAAGAGATGCAGGAATATTGTGATTAGTATAATATTGAATATTGAGTGAATTCCAAAAATTTCAAAGACGTCAAATGTCAATGAGCTGATTGTTTTGCTTACTAAAAATGAGACAAACGGTGAACGTATGTTTACACCCCTCTAAAGGAAAAATAAAATCTTACTAATATTATAAACGCGAAAGTTTTTATAGATGCGTGTGAGTTTGTTACTCTTTTACGCAAAAACTACTGAACGGATTTTAATGAAACTTTATAATAATATAGATCATACATCAGAATAACATAAAGGCTATAATTTATAAAGCTAGCTAGGAAGGGGACGCGGGAGGGGAACGGGGACGCACGGGAAAGGTGATTTAGGGAGAAACGATGTATTTCTTTGAATATGGCATTGCAACGCATGCCGGGAACAGCTAGTTAAAACTATATTTGAATTTGAAAAATACTGTGGTTGCAGATTTCACCGATCGTAAACTCTCGACAGCTGAACTAGTGTAGGTATACCTATATTATTTTCTCAAATTTCAAATCCGTACTAACGTAAAATTGAATGAGGGACAGTTGGGGTAGATTCCCTCCGAGGGGATGATGTATTATGCGGATATTAGAGTGTGGAAATGAAAGATGGCGAAATCCGTCCGAAACGTGACCAAAATCAGAGAGCCATCCGATCGGGGCGCATATTTACAAACCCTACACCATTTCAGTAACAGCAATGACTGTAATAGTGTAGATTTTATTTGTGCTAAATCATTTTACAAAGCCTATACAATTTCAGTCACATGCGATGACTGCAATAGATAAGCTTTTCTTTGACTCATTGAATAAATAAAATTTTCAACATTTTAAGTAACCCCAAACACAAAAAAGAGCTGATGACCTTTAAACGCCTGAACAGATTTTCATGACTTGTAGCTAAGAACCATCTCGATCACGTCAAAACAAATAAAAAACCACATCATAATCGATCCATTCGTTTTGGAACTACGATGCCACAGACAGACACACAGACACGTCAAACTTATAACACCCGTTGTTTTTGCGTAGGGGTTAAAAATCATTAACAAAGTCTATAAATACCATTTCAGTCATATGTGACGACTATAACAGATTAGGTTTTGTTTGACAAAAATCTTTTTTTTTTAAATTTTTTGAAAGAAAGACAAACATTCCCGGGTTACGAATAACCCAACAATGTTTGAAAATCTCCTACTACCACCTCAGAAAGCCGAAAATGTTGCTTGTGATGGAGGACTTGGCCAGCAGAGGAATCGAACATGCGACGCCCGGGTGGGACCCAAGCGCTATACCCACTCAACCACTGACAAAGTCAAAGTCTTTACCATTTCAGTCACATGTTATGAAGAAAAAAAAACGGGTGTGCTTAAGACCACACGACTGAAGTAAAACTTCACTAACTTATGCGGTCCATTAACAATATAACAATAACAGGAATAAAAATATCCCCATCCCCTCAACATCCCCATCAACTCAACTCAATTCTCAAGTCTCCAGTCTCAACTCTCAGCTTTCAGCTCTCAGCTCTCAGCTCTCAGCTCTCAACTCTCAACTCTCAGGTCTCAGGTCTCAGGTCTCAGCTCTCAGCTCAACTCAACTCTTGAGTTGAGCTGAGAGCTGGGAGCTGAGAGTTGAGTTGAGTTGATGGGGATGTTGAGGGGATGGGGATATTTTTATTCCTGTTATTGTTATATTGTTAATGGACGGCATAAGTTAGTGAAGTTTTACTTCAGTCGTGTGGTCTAAAGCACATTCGTTGTTTTTCATAGCTTTTAATGACTTTTTAAAGAGGTGTTGAGTTGACTTGATTCTGAGTTGTCATGGAACCCAGTCTGTACAGGCTTTGTAAATACGCGATCGGGGCCGAGTCGAGTGTATGTTCACAATATGGTTATTTAATGGGGCTAAAACGGTTTTAGATTTAGTTTGTTCAAGTATTTATGGAAAGTTATTTGTTAAAAGTGGAAAAGAAATACTTACGTTTTTCAATTACTTCGATAGCGGCAATTCTCAATGTACTTACTTTTTTTTAAAAGAAAGACAAATATTCCCGGGTTACGAATAACCTGACAATATTTGAAAATCTCCCATTACCACGACAGCAAGCGGAAAATATTGCTTATGTCGTGATGGAGGACTTAGCCAGCCGAGGAATCGAACACGCGAAGCCTGGTTGGAACCTAAAGGCGATGCTAACTCAACCACTGACCGGTTAATATCGGATAATATTACATCGATTATTGAACGAAATTTGATGGAAAATATTTTAGTGTCTGTCTCATTTTGTCCAAAAATAATAGCACATGGCGTTGGCCTAGAAGGGTCTGCCGTGTTAAAAATAAATACATAATATACTATGTTATTAATAAAACAATAGGCATATAAAGTGGATAATGCGACTCTAGACTTTTGTTAACAACGTGAACTTTATTAAGAGGTAAAGTTTCATATAAGAACAAAAATAATTCGAGGAGAAGAAATTTATCATATTCCCCATTCAAATTGTGGTTTTTACTCTTTGCCACATTTGCAGCACAAAGTAAAATGCTGCGCTTTCGTGCAAACATTGCGGGAGCGGCTGCTAAAAGCGCAGCAGATGGCACACACCGCAGAAGAGGATCACACGTCAGGCAGTCAGGCACCTACTCGGGTACGTAGTAAGCACGTTCATGCGGGTAGATACTACGTACTTAATATTATTTATTCGTGGGTGAGGGACTCTAGTACCCGGATATATGTACTATGTAGGTATTATCAGGGACGAACCTGAGGCAAACGATGGCGCCTGGCGATAGTAAAAACCTCAATGTTTAGTTATTATGTTTAACCCGTTAGGTGTTATGTTATTATCAGCGCCTTGGTAAGTCGGCGCCCGGAGCGGACTGCTCCAATAAGGAACTCCAGTGAAAAATATTATGGCTTTAAAAAAATATGCTCATATAGACCAATAAACGCTGATTCTGAATATATAAGTTTTATTTAATAATATTAAACGTACAGTTTTTAAAAAAATATTAAAAAGTGCATTTTTAATATTCTCGTTAAATTTCTCGTCATTTTTAATATTCTCGTTATTCTCGTGATTCCGAAAAAATAACTGAAAAAATATGACATCTTGGATTCGGTGTTAATGCGTTGATTTCTGTATTTTGTATTTATTTACACATGCATTAGTCTTTTACATTATTAAATAATATTACTTTTATGGAAGTTTTATTAAATTCACGCGGAAAAGTCATAAATTTTTTCAGACGTAACCTTAAACCTATCGTACAACGAAAATAAATAACCAACAAAACACTATTTAAAGGACTAAAACTGAAAAAAAGTAACGCAGCATTGGTACTTATGCTGAATTACACTAATATCACAGTGAAATGATCATTTAAACGAAAATTATCTTCAAAAACATAAAACTGCAAGTAAAATTCATCATGTCATTTTTGCGAAGCTTCTGATCTCGCCGTCGCTATAGACGCCATTGCGCCATACACCATAAATAGACCAATCAACGCTGTATCGAACGTGTCGACGAAAGCGTATGACAACCCTGAGAATTCAAGAATGGAATTTACGCTTCCACATAATACCGTGCCGCTGCGCGTTACCCCTTCCAATAACCTACGAAACAAAGGGAGTGCTCTCATTGGCCAACGAAACACTGTGCATTTGGAATGATGTCTACAATGCTATTACATTCTACAATTAACTTATCAATTGAAAACATAAACGCAATTGATAATAAATACATGCTGCAGCATCATTGGACTCGAAAACACATCTGAATAACCACGTAATACTTCCACCAGGGACCCCAGACAGCAATGATCAAAATCAAGGAAATGATTGAGTATTTACGTTATCCCCACCCTGCTACCAGACGCGGCGCCATTGGTCAATGCTGAACAAAGGAAATGTTTGAATCGTAAATATTTACGACAGCCAATTTACATTCCGAAAAACTCGGAGCTAAATTTCGGGAAATCGGGAATAATTTGAATCAAGAAATATATATCATCACCTAAAAATAGGTATATACTACAATAACACCTCAAAAAACTGTCATCTACCAGTGATTATTGCACTTTAAGAAAATATTTACTTCTAGATATTGTATCTTGTATCACATTTGTAAACTTGTACCTTTTCTTGTTGAAACAATAAAAATTATGTGAGACTTCGGTTTATTGGAACAGGACTGTCTTGGCAAAGGTTATCACACAGATTTTTAACACATCTGTTCGAAAATCATAGCGATTGGGAAAAATACGTAAACGCAAGCACCCTTCAGAAACAGGGAGGTTCTGTGTTCCAAAAGTCCAACCCGGATTTGCCCTATAAAACAAACGGCAAACCGGTAGGAAATCAGTTCAAAAACTACCAGCCAAGAAGTCACAAGTCTCCAAGAAACTGAAGTCTCCAAGTTCTAACCTACTTTAAAAGTGTTTTTTAATCAGTTTAAATTCTGTTCTACCTTTCTCTCAGTATCCCATTATCCTGACCCCAACAGTCTCCAAAAGTCTCCAAAAGTCTGCAAGTCTTTTAAGTGTTTTTACAACAGTTATAGAGTCAGTTTTTGCTAATTTAACTTAGAATCATTAAATCCAGAAGTTAAGGATATTGGCGTGCCAAGTTGTGTCCAGCTCCCTATTTTTGCAATTTGTGTACAAAACGTCTAGTACATTTGGTCCTTCGAGCCGGATCTACACATAACACGCCTTCAGTCTTACCCAGTGGAAATGCCGTCTCTTCGCAGTGGCCGTAAGACCCCGACATCTTCTGATACATCGCTGTCTAAATCTAAACCTGACGCCCCGGGGACAAGCCGAAATATGCCAGTGGCGCCCCTACGGACCCCGGGCCCACACACCGTAGACACCGATGAGACGCCATCTAGAGGACCCCGTCAGGTCCACGATCTATCTAGTGCGAGCCCAGCCAGGAACTCTGATCTCATCACGCTTGACCGACCAGCTCCAGAATCTGTCTCCGAGAGCCTCCACGAATCCAACAGTAAAAGCAGCGAAACAACTTCTGAATCAACTGAAGACTCCCTGCGATTACTGCGCCGAGAGATGCGCATTCGGGACAGACGTCACGCCAAGCAGACAGCCAATCTGCTCGCAGCCCTGAACGCTGCGACACGCCAAGCAGTCAGCCAACCTGCCGAGGAGCCAGCACCAAACAGCCCGACCCTGCGAGCCAACCTCGGTCAGGCAGTAATTCAAGTCCAGGCACCAACCGGCCCGTTTACTAACGAGTTCGCAACGAGATATGCCACTCAAGTACACACGTCAGACGGCCCGTCAACCGGAGAGTTTGCAACTAGATATGCAACAACTCAAGTGCCCGCACCAACCGGCCCTTCTGCTAATGAGTTCGCAACGAGATATGCCACTCAAGTAAACAAGCCAGCCGGAGAGTTTGCAACGAGATATGCAACAACTCAAGTGCACGCACCGACCGGCCCTTCTACTAATGAGTTCGCAACGAGATATGCCACTCAAGTAAAAAGGCCAGCCGGAGAGTTTGCAACGAGATATGCAACTACTCAAATGCACACACAAGTCGGTCAGCCTACCAATGAATTTACAGTAACCGATCCAACTGGATATGCCGCCACCCAAGGCTACACACTACTGACGGGCCCTGCAAAAAACATCCCTACGACCGAATACAGCCATCTCGGACCCGAGCGCCCACTTTACAATACAACGGGGTATCAGCAACAGCCAGCCTCCTCCGGCCAGGATTCCCCATTGTTTACACCACCGCATACAGCCAACGAGACAGCACGGCACACCCGAGAATGGTTGCAGCACGGCAACGACCCACTGGCCCAGATCGCCTCTGTGATGGCAGAGGCGCTCCGCTCCTCCAGAACGCAAGATAGCCCTCGCACATTAGAAGATGACTCAAGAATGGCAGCCCTAATCGCCAGGCAATCCACAGCAAAAGATTTGCCTACCTTCTCCGGAGACCCCCTCGAGTGGCCTACCTGGAAGGCACAGTACGCTCAATCCACCGCCACCTGCCAATTGACTCCGAGCGAAAATCTCATCCGGCTGCAGCGTGCCCTCAAAGGCAAGGCGCGAGATACCGTGGGTCCCCTACTAATGGATCCTGCGCAAGTTCCAGAGATCATCAGCGTCCTCGAGCAGCGATACGGCAGCGCTAACTCCATAGCAAAATTTATGCTAGACAAGGTTAAAAAGCTACCTTACCTCACGACCGAGGTATCACTCGAGGACCTGGCAGATTTCTCCGGGACGGTGCAAAACCTGGTGGCATCCCTCCGGATCTTGAAAACCGAAGGTTATCTCACCAATCCTGCATTACTGAACGACGTCACTGACAAAATGCCGAGTTCCCTGCGGCTGGCATGGCTAATCGAGATCCGCAAACAACATGCCCCGGCCACCATAACCCAGCTCGCTGCCTTTCTGAAAGAGGTATCAAACGCAATTCCAAACAGCGGGATGGTGGACCACATACGATCCCGACCACGCCGTGAACAAATACATGCCGGGTACCAGGAGGAAGAAGATAGTGATCGCATGCGACTTCTACCGAGCCATGAGCAAATACATGCCGGACATCAAGAAGAAATCGGGGACGGCCCAAAAGAAAAGATCACCCCGATGAAACGCAAAATGAATGAGGCACATACTTACCCTGGACCAAGCCGAAAAAGAAAAACAGCCGACGAAAGCTGCGCCCAATGTGGCGGCGATCATAAAACCCGCGAATGCAAAGAATTCGCAGCCAAAGATGTTGAACTTCGATGGGAAACTGTACGCATGGGAAGGTTATGCCGCAAGTGCTTAGAAAAACACCACTCACGAAGCTGCAAAATAAACCAATGGTGCAAAGTAGGGGATTGCCGATCCCCACACCACCCCCTGTTACATAATCCCGAGTTCGTACGAAAAAGCACCGTGGAAAATGTCAACTTGTGACGCCAGGACTCCGGACAGAGAGTACTGTTAAAAATTGCGCCAGTAATATTAAGCGCTCCCAACAAAGAAGAAGTGTCAGTGTTTGCTCTCCTGGACGAAGGATCCACAGTAACACTTGTTGACACTGACACCGCAATACAAGTCGGAGCAAACGGCCCAGTTCACGGACTGCGAATCCACGGTGCCAAAGGAATGTGCACTTCTGACAATCTCTCCCAACGAGTGAGACTAAGAATACGAGGTGCGGGCAACAGTAATACATACCACATCTCTGCCAGCACAATAAGCAACCTCAACCTGCCGGAGCAACAGATCCAAGGAAGGTCTGTCGTCCCGAAGCTGCTAATAGGCCAAGACAACGCTCACCTAATTGTGTCAAGGGAAGTTCGTGAATGCAATGATACTACGCGAATAGCATCACGCACCGCACTAGGATGGATCGCTCATGGGGGAGTCAACCCCAGAGATAATAACACGACTACCACTTTGGCACTACAACGAGAAACGGCCGCAGACATACAATTGAGGGAGCTAGTAAAAACCAACTTCGCCATCGACTCGCTCGGAGTAACATCAGCCACCAGAGTCAATGCAAGCGAACAACAGGCCATTGCACTTATGAATGCAACTACCCGTCCTCTTCCTACAGGGAAGTGGGAAACTGGTCTACTATGGCGCAATCCAGAAGCCTCGCTACCTGACAATCGGCAGTGTGCGCTGAAGCGACTTCTGTCTCTGGAGAAAAAGCTAGCAAAAGACAAAAATCTAGCAGTGGCCTACAATGACAAAATAAGTCAACTTCTCAACAGAGGCTATGCCAAGAAGCTATCAGGCCATGAAGCTTCCACCACCACACCTCGCAAATGGTACCTGCCTCACTTCGCAGTAATCAACCCAAATAAGCCAGGAAAAATCAGAGTGGTATTCGATGCTGCAAGCCGATGCCGAGGAACCTCCCTCAATGATCAGCTGCTTACTGGTCCTGACCTGCTGTCCTCCCTCCTGGGGAATATAATACGCTTCCGGGAAGGAAACATCGCCATTGCTGCAGACATCAAAGAAATGTTCCTGCAAATAAAAATAAGGCGAGAAGACCAGCCGTCCCAGCTTTTCCTGTGGAGGACATCACCCCATCATGAACCAGACACCTATCAAATGTCATCAATGATGTTCGGAGCCACCTGCTCCCCAAGCAGTGCCCAATTCGTCCGAAATAAAGTGGCCGAAACATACGAGCACGAGTACCCGGCCGCCGCAAAAGCCGTACGCACCAAGTTCTACATGGACGACTACCTAGATGCAACAGACACACCCAATGAAGCTGCTACACTCGCCCAAAGTGTAAGTGCCCTCCTCGCGAAAGGAGGGTTCCACTTGACAAATTGGGCGTCTAATAGCCCGGTGGCCCTAGCTGGCGTACCCATAGAAGACCGTGCCAGCTCCGCGATACAGATCAGCAGTGGAGGTCCAGAGACAGAACGAGTGCTTGGTTTGATCTGGGACCCCACCACAGACCGCTTCCTGTACTCATTTCGCGAGGCGATCTCCCCCGACACGGCCACACAACCTACCAAGCGGCAACTATTATCCATAGTAATGAAGATCTTTGACCCAGTCGGCTTCGTTGCCTGCCTTTCCATCAGATCTAAGATGCTACTGCAAGCAGTGTGGCGCTCAAGCGTCGGCTGGGACGAACCCATTACCCCCGAACACGCCCAGAGATGGACAGACTGGCTGAGCCTGCTGCACACAAACAGCATCTCAATCCCGAGACGTTGCCTCTCAAACAAACAGAACAACGTAACTCTACACCTCTTCTGCGACGCATCGGAGCAAGCTTGCTGTGCCGTGGCCTACTTCACCGAAGAAATAAATGGATCCTTACGAGTAACATTCCTTGCAAGTAAATGCAAGGTAGCACCACTGAAGCCTCTCTCCATTCCACGCCTCGAGCTTCAAGCCGCCCTCATAGCAGCGAGACTAGCCCAGACGATCCAAAAGGAAAGCAAAGCCCTGATATCCCGCACCTGCTTCTGGACAGACTCCACAACTGTACTATGCTGGTTACGCACCGACCCACGCGCCTACTCAACCTTTGTGGCAAACCGATTGGGCGAAATAGACGAACTAACCAACATACCCGACTGGAAATGGGTACCCACAAAACTCAATCCAGCTGATATAGGAACACGAGACTTAGAGGTGCCAGACCTAACACCAGAAGGAAGGTGGTTTACCGGCCCAGCCTTTCTCACTTCCCCGGAGGGTGCATGGCCGAAAGAACGGGCACCCGCCCACAGGCCTGACGACCTAACACTAGAAGTCAAACCTCACTACGTTGGCCTTGTGTCCACCAAGGGCGAAGCACTCCCATTAGTAGAGCGGTTCTCCTCATGGCACCGGCTAATCCGCTCCACAGCTTGGATCCTCCGTTTTATCAGACGATGCAAGATGGGGCCCAACAAACCAGTAGAAGGCCCACTACTAGCAGAGGAGATAAAAGCAGCAGAACAAAAATGGATCAAAAGGTCCCAGGAAAACGCTTTCACAACTGATCTACACACCATCCGACAAGGTCAAAAACTACCTACTGGCAGTCGCCTCAACTCGCTGAACCCCTTCTTTGGACCAGACGACCTTCTACGAATGGGGACCCGACTACGAGCCTTGGAAAGAACAAAGAGTGTGGCCCGAACCCCCATAATACTGGACGGCGACGAACCCTACACTCGGCTCCTAATCAGTCACTACCACAAAAAGGCGGATCATCCTAGTACTGAGAAAACAATTGCAGAAATACGCAATCATTTCTTCATAATACGAATACGCACAACAATCAGGAAAATAACGCACGTCTGCCCCACTTGCTTCATACGACGCAGCAAACCGACTCCACCTCTGATGGGCGCATTACCACCACCCCGCCTGATGCATCACGTCCGTCCATTCACACACTGCGGGCTTGACTATTTCGGCCCTATGGCTATCACGGTCGGTAGGCATCGAGAAAAACGATACGGAGCCATCTTCACCTGCCTCTCAACGCGCGCCATTCACCTAGAACTAGCCGCTTCACTGACTGCCGACTCGGCCATCATGGCCCTTCAAAGAATGACCGCCCGCAGAGGACAACCCACAGCCATGTACTCGGATAACGGAACAAATTTTCACGGAGCTGACACCGAGATGAGGGACGCCCTGCTGTCAATAAGTCAAGACGCCAGAATGATTGACGCAATAGCTACCCAGGGCATCGAGTGGCACTTTATACCACCGCTGAGTCCCCACATGGGGGGAGCTTGGGAGAGACTAGTACGATCAGTAAAGAAAGCCCTAAGCGCAACACTCAAAGAAAGAGCACCAAAAGAAGAAACTCTACGCACAGCACTTGCAGAAGCTGAGTTTGTGGTAAATAACCGACCACTCACCCATATTTCAGTCGACCCGCGTGATGAAGAACCTCTAACACCCAACCACTTTTTGCTGGGATCGGCCGGGAAGCGCCCCCAATTATCCTTCTACGACAAAAAAGAAGAGGAAGTATGCCTACGCCGCCAGTGGCGCATCGGACAACAACTTGCAGACACCTTCTGGAGGCGATGGCTGCGCGAATACCTACCTACCATGGCTGCCCGACAAAAATGGCACCATCCAACTACACCAATTAAGAAGGATGACCTAGTGATCATCATGGACCCAGCACTGCCTCGAAACAGTTGGCCACGTGGCCGTATCCTCGAAGCAACACCTGCAGCTGATGGACAAGTCAGAACTGCTCGGATCCAAACCAGTACTGGGATATACGTAAGGCCGGCAGTCAAAATCGCCGTCATCCTGCCTGCCACACCAACAACTAACGAAACTGTACCAGTTGCGAAGACACCCGATTCAGAACTCAGACATCGGAAAAGGACACGCCCGACGAAGTAGCTGAGCACAGTCGAGACTGCACTGGGGGGGAGTGTATCGAACGTGTCGACGAAAGCGTATGACAACCCTGAGAATTCAAGAATGGAATTTACGCTTCCACATAATACCGTGCCGCTGCGCGTTACCCCTTCCAATAACCTACGAAACAAAGGGAGTGCTCTCATTGGCCAACGAAACACTGTGCATTTGGAATGATGTCTACAATGCTATTACATTCTACAATTAACTTATCAATTGAAAACATAAACGCAATTGATAATAAATACATGCTGCAGCATCATTGGACTCGAAAACACATCTGAATAACCACGTAATACTTCCACCAGGGACCCCAGACAGCAATGATCAAAATCAAGGAAATGATTGAGTATTTACGTTATCCCCACCCTGCTACCAGACGCGGCGCCATTGGTCAATGCTGAACAAAGGAAATGTTTGAATCGTAAATATTTACGACAGCCAATTTACATTCCGAAAAACTCGGAGCTAAATTTCGGGAAATCGGGAATAATTTGAATCAAGAAATATATATCATCACCTAAAAATAGGTATATACTACAATAACACCTCAAAAAACTGTCATCTACCAGTGATTATTGCACTTTAAGAAAATATTTACTTCTAGATATTGTATCTTGTATCACATTTGTAAACTTGTACCTTTTCTTGTTGAAACAATAAAAATTATGTGAGACTTCGGTTTATTGGAACAGGACTGTCTTGGCAAAGGTTATCACACAGATTTTTAACACATCTGTTCGAAAATCATAGCGATTGGGAAAAATACGTAAACGCAAGCACCCTTCAGAAACAGGGAGGTTCTGTGTTCCAAAAGTCCAACCCGGATTTGCCCTATAAAACAAACGGCAAACCGGTAGGAAATCAGTTCAAAAACTACCAGCCAAGAAGTCACAAGTCTCCAAGAAACTGAAGTCTCCAAGTTCTAACCTACTTTAAAAGTGTTTTTTAATCAGTTTAAATTCTGTTCTACCTTTCTCTCAGTATCCCATTATCCTGACCCCAACAGTCTCCAAAAGTCTCCAAAAGTCTGCAAGTCTTTTAAGTGTTTTTACAACAGTTATAGAGTCAGTTTTTGCTAATTTAACTTAGAATCATTAAATCCAGAAGTTAAGGATATTGGCGTGCCAAGTTGTGTCCAGCTCCCTATTTTTGCAATTTGTGTACAAAACGTCTAGTACAAACGCATTAATAATAAGCAAGATGGCCGGCGGCGCTTGCGCACATCTATGTGAGATTCAAGGAGACCAACATAAAAATCATAAAATACGTTTTTTCGTATTTAGTAGATGACGTCACAAAATGCATAATAGATATGGTGTTTTTCGAGGGACCTTGAAAAATTAAAACTTTGAAAATTATTTTAACTATTAAAACTAACTCTAAAAAAAAAATATGCAGTTACTTAAGTTAGAAGGTCAATATTCATAAAAAAATATAAAAAAATTGGACTGGACTTCTCTATTGCGCCTGCACAGGACCGGCCCTGTGTACTATGATCAGTTGTGTACAATTTTGTGTACAGATGCATGGTTTTTACCATGTTTGCATGGTTTTTGGTAATTTATCACCAAATTCAATTTTTTTGTCCGTCTGAAAAACAGTTTGAAAATGGCCTTGTAAGCCGAAACAACTGTAATTAAAATACATACTAAAATACTTGCAGAACTTAATAATAGCGTTACCTATTAATTTATTTTTTAAAAATTAAATGGAGTTCTACGATTTAACATAAAAACAATGAACAAATTTAACCAATTTCAAGGTCAACAAAAATGGTTCCACGACAACTCAACAAAGTGGCATTTCAACACCCCTTTGAAAAGTCATTAAAAGTTATGAAAAAAAAATCAAAAATAGCCCTTGAACCTAACGCAAGCTTTATTTTACTTCATTTAACCAGTTTTTAATATATTTTTTCACTTTTAATGACTTTTTAAAGGAGTTTAAGTTGCATTATGTTGAGTTGTTCGGTTACTACCAAAAACATGTACCTTTGAGTGAGGGATGAAGCTTGTCAACTTTACGGGTTCAAAATGTCTCTTTATCTAATTTTTATATTTGTCAATAAATAATTTGAAAACATTCATAAAATAAAAATAATATTATATCACGTACCTTTAATTAGGAACCTACTACTGTAAAAAGTAGAAAAAAAAATAAATAAATAAAGACTCTTAATTTGTTCCTATGATTTTAAAGAAAATTGTAAAATGATTGTTTTTCTTATGAAGCCTTGTAGATAATTTACTTGGGTAAAGTGGTTTTCTTATTTCTCAATAAAAGCTTACGAAAAACATTGCTTTTTTTTGGTTTCTCACATGGTTTTTTTATCCTTCAAAACATGTTATTTTACCCCTTGAACAAGGTTTTTTATTTTATTTTTGGGACATTGCATCTGACTATGATGGTCCTAAGATGGAGAGCTGCGTCGTAACCTCTCTTTCTACTGTATGCGTCGTTTATGGATAAGAGTGCGAGGTTGTAACTGATCTACCAGCGGTTTGCAATGTATACAAGTAGCTACCCCAACGCCTAAGAGTCCGCTCCGTAATACTCGTATGTGATAATAACACTCCGAAAACGTGCATTTTGTATCGCAGCAGCCATAAAGCAGACTTATCTGGAGACTTGGGGCAAATTTGCAGTGCGAGTAAGTTATGTTCCGGGAACAGCGTGTTATAAGTTTGAATACTGTTGTGTGAGTTGCCACTTAGAATACCCCATGGCAGCAACTATCTAAAAGTACAATATTAAAATTCGACTGTTGCGAACTCCTGCAACTCATATACTTACAAATACCACAGTAACAACACGAAAACTACACTATTCTACTGCAGCATTCATAAGCACTTGCCCACTCTCCGGTACAACGATTTCACACTATGGATAAATCAATACTTAGGTGATGCAGACATATTTATATATTAACTTGGCGAGTTTTGTGGATCATGTAAAATATCTATTCCAACATTATTCCTAAATACATTTTGTATTATTGTAAACCTATCTAATCGCTGTATTTTTCAGTTTTTGTTTCTTATACCACAGTACCCAGAACCTACAGTAACAACACGACAAAATACACTATTCTACTGCAGCATTCATAACCTCTTGCCCACTCTCCGATAAAACGATTTCACACTATGGGAAAGCAATACTTGGGTGATGTTGACATATTTGATATCAACTTGTTTCATATCTAACACACTATATAAAGAGGTAATATTTGTTTGTATGTTTGTTTGTGTATTTGTTTGCATCGAATAGGCTCCGAAACTACTGAACCGATTTGAAAAATTCTTTCGCTGTTGGGAAGTTACACTATCCCTGGGTGACATAGGCTATATTTTATTTTTTTTTAAAATAGGCATCCTTACTAAAACTTCAATAATGTATCCCAGGGTGTAAAAAAATTACCTAAAATATTCTTTAAATCGCGTGCGCTGCGAAAACTATTGATGATAGAATAAAATAATGTACTACGACTTTATAGAACACATAATTATTTACAAAAAAGGTCTCGACAGCATATGTCTAACTATTATGGTTATGCCACAATAAGTATTCTTTTATTTTAAAAATTGAATTTAAATGTCGCAGCTTGAAAAGGCTCTTTATTTGTATCTTGGTTTTAATCCTTATCAAAATAAATTACTTCATATTCAAGACAGCTTTAATACCTTTATTTAACTTTTTGAATTTTTCAATTCGGATATTTAATTAGAAAGATATCACGAGTTTAAAATTGTTAGTATTAGAAAAAAGTTTCGGCAACGGGCCGGGCGGGAGAGGAGTCAAGAAATGCAGTGCCTGGGGGGTTGGCGGGACGGGGGTGCGGGAGAGCGGTGGTGGGGAAGATGGAAGTGGAACGCTGGAGGGGAACGCACGGGAAAAGACACGTAAGGAGTAACATTTTATTTATTTGAATATGGCATATATTATAAAAGAAAGTAAAAAAAAAACGTAAAAACGTGCAGCTCGCAAAAACTCAGAAACGAGTCCCGGTTCGATCAAGGGAGTTATATGGTGTGGTAGATTCTTATCCCTCCTAGGGAATAAGGGTATCCGTTTTTACCTAAAGGGCGTGCTTTTAAAGATATAAGGGCTGAAAGTTTCGCCCTCTTGAAATTTCTAGAACAGTCTTCCGGAAAGTTCTAGAAGGTTCCATAGAGCTGTAGAAAGTTGTGGAAGGAGTGGCGGAGTATGTCGTGGAATGATCAGGAATAGGGAATCGGGAACATCATTGTGCAACATTCCAGAACACTATCTTATTGTCCTGAGCGAAGCCGGGTAACCCAGCTAGTACTCAGATAAAGATATAAATTTTCAACATCATTACATACTAGTACCACATGTTTACAGGTTTATTTTATTTACACGTTTGTTTTACGCACTTCTTTATCTCTTTTCTATTTTTAATTATAACTTTACCAATTTAACCATGTATTTACTCTAGACTACACTCAAAGTTACTATCCTTAATTAATCAGTTTAATCACCATGAAACAGGCATTCGCTTAGTATGATGATTTAATAAATCTCATCTATGGAAATGTCAAATATATGTAATAATAATAATAATAATATTTGGACGATTTATATAGCGCCGTTTTTGTGAAAAATCACCTCAAGGGCGCTGTACAAACTTACTATGTAACATGTATTATTTATTTATATAATACATGTTACTATGTAACATGTATTATATAAATAAATAAAACTTGGCGAGTTTTGTGGATCATGTAAATTATCTATTCCAACACAATTCCTAAATACATCTTGTATTTTTGTAAACCTATCTAATACCCGTATCTTTTGGTTTTTGTTTCTTGTGTTTTTATGAGTTGTGTGCATTTTTTATTTATTTATTTATAAAATACATGATAAAACAATAGAACATTTTCATATACAATATAATATAAATATACATGACACATTACATCACCATGTTTCATGGTGACCAATGGATGTAGTTACTTTGTGGTGTCTAGTGTAAGTGTAAATAAATGAATTTAATATATAAACGTATTAAAAATTGTAAAAATTATAATAAGTCTAATGAGAATTAAGATTTTTTTTTCTATAGAAAATAGAAAAGAAAAGATAAAAGTCATGCACAAGATTATAAGATCATATTCAAATACACAATTCTTGTTTATAGTTTTATATGTGTTCATGCAGAAGTTACAAATCCGGTGGAGGTATCTTGTTATATGTAAGAAATAATCTTACCTTCTCGCAAATATTTATAGACACAATATATTTTGAAAACGTTTTTGGAAAATTGACATTTAAAAATAACAAAAATTTAAATCTTTTAGCTATAGACCTCCGAATCTCAATAAACAAGCATTTTTGTCTGAAATATCTTCTGCGTTTAAAAATAATATTGACCCAAATGAAAGTGTCATATATTTTGGTGACATCAATTTAAACTTATTAAATAGAAATGATTCAGTCATAATAACTTACGAAAATATCCTTGCAAATAATTATTTAATAAAATGTATAGAAGATGTAACAAGAGAAGTGATAGTTCAACAGAAAATAAACAGCTCGTATATCGATCATTTTTTTGTAAGGATTAGCGGAAGACAATCCGCTGGAGCTTTCACAGGTGTGAGTTCAATTTCTTCAGGCGTATGTGATTATAACATTGCTGATCACCACACCACGGCTAGATTTCAGTTAGATTCTATAGAACAAGTAAACTTGAACAAAACTGAAAATATAACGATTCTTTCGCAGAGACATATCGACAATAATATCCAAAATTATGATTGGAATTCACTTTTAGAAGAAAATGACTGTTCTATTATTTACTTAAAATTTCAGAATTATTTCGATGACTTAAATCGATGACGTAAAAAATCCAAAACCCGGCCTTATGCGAAAAACGATTGGATATCTTCCGATGTTTTATGTAAAATTAAAAAAAGAGATAATTTATGAAAACGCTGGAAAAATTCTCCAACAAACAAATATTACGAGAAAGAATATAAATGTTTTAGAAATGTGTTAAATAAATTATTAGTTAAATTAAAAACTTCTTACTTTAATGATAAATTCAAAAACTATTTTCAAGACTCAAAAAAAACATGGGAGGAGTGTAATAAAATTTTAGGAACTAAATGTAAAAATAACTGTGATGAAAATGCTTCTAAATATCTGATGAAAGGTCTAACAAAAGAAGGTTTAATTAATGATTGTGTTGATTATTTCTCAGAAAGCGTTTACAATATGTTAAATAAGTGCAACCTTAAGACAACTAAATTTGAACCAGAGGCGATGCCTCAAAGCATGTACCTTCCGAGGGCAACAGCGGCGGATATAGAAAGCATTGTTAGGCAAATGAAGAGTTCTTCTCCAGGAATTGATAGTATCAGAATGAGCGATATTAAAAACATATTTTAATCCTAGGTCCAATTATAACCCATTTTATAAACCGAATCTTATTTCAAGCAAAAATCCCCGATTACTTAAAATGTAGTATCATAAGACCTATATATTTATTTATTTATTTATTAACGCCCTAGTGGGCTTTTACAACAGAAATTAAAAACATAAAAAAATTAAACATCATAAAAGAAATGAAATACTATGAGTAATAAGAAAAAATCAGTAATAAGACCAGAAATACAATAAAGTGCAATGTGTAAAAGCTAGTTAGTAGGTATAAACAAACAATTATATGTGTATAATAATGTACGATGATAAAACAGAACTAAATAGTACAGCAAAATAAAATAAAATAAGGTTATAAATTACTGGTAAGATTTTAAATGAGAGGAGGTTTTATGAAAAGAAAAAAAATAAGAAAAGTTAATTATTAACAGATAAAATAGAGATGAGTTGTCTCTTGAATATTGCAAAACTGTCAACACCAAATATATCTATAGATTAAGGGAGGTCACACTGTATTGGGTAACTACAGACCAATTAGTATCTTGCCATGTCTAGAAAAAATTCTTGAAAAATATATTCAAATAAAATTAATAAAATATTTAGCAGATTTTTCTATAATAGATACTAATCAATACGGTTTCCAAAAAAAAGAGCACAGAATTGCTGCTTCAAAAATTTGCCAATATGATAAATAATGAATTAAACTGTAAAAACATACATTCGTCTTATTTATAGATTATTCGAAAGCTTTTGATACTATTGATCATGGTAAATTACTAAAAATACTAGAAATTATAGGAATACGAGGAAAACTACTAAAACTTTTTGAAAATTACTTAAAAAAAACCCAACTAACTAACTAACTAACCATCACGCCGTTTCCCCGCAGGGGTAGGCAGAGAGGACGGACCGCCAAACAACTCGGTCTTGGCACACACTCTTTGCCTCACTCACATTCATACATCGTCTCATACATTCTCTTCTATTATTCTGACTTTTGACATGGCCCGACTCAAGTATCTGATTCACTTGATCGTGCCATGTCTTCCTCGGACGTCCACGACTACTTCTACCATTCACATTTGCGTCGTATATTCTTCTTACACTGCTTTCTTCGTTCATTCGCTCTACATGCCCAAACCATCTGAGGGTCCCTTTCTTAATCTTACTCATTATGCATACATCAGCCTTACATTCTTTGCGGATATCCACATTTCTCACACGATCATACATTGTTTTACCACACATACGCCTCAGGGATCTCATTTCAACAGCATTCAGTTTACTTTCATCCTTCCTCTGCCAGTTCCATGCCTCACTGCCATACATCAGGGTAGGTACCAGGACTCCATTGTGGACTGCTAGTTTCGCTTCTTTTGACAGTTTTTTATTAGCGCCAACGGCATTCAGTCCTCCATTAATGGAGTTAAAAAAAAACCGATGCATGAAATTAAAACTCTTAAACTCTTAAAAGTAAAAAAAAGAAGTTTTTTGCCGGCGTTCCTCAAGGTTCCATATTAGCTCCAATTCTGTATATTATATATATGTATCTTTTATTAAATTAATTTTTAGACATAAAGTACTTGGTATATGCGGATGATACTGCTTTAGAGATTTCTAGCAGTGATTTGCAAACTTGTATAGATCTTTTACAAAAAGACTACATTGAACTCTTAAAGTGTCTCTTAAAGGGTCTCATGACTCTGGCTTAATCATAAATGCCAAAAAAACTAAATTGTTACATATAAGATCTCCTAATGTTAAGGTATATATTACACCTGAAATAAAGACACATACATCAGATTACTTACACAATGGTATTCCTGCAACGTGTTCATGTGAAAATATGGAACTAGTTAAAGAATATGTTTATTAAGGTGTTATTATTGATTGTTTTTTCAAGTGGGATATACAAATAAACAAAGTTTGTGCACGACTAAGATCAATTGTAAGCAGATTGTATAAACTTAAAAAAATTGTTCCTATCTGCACACTTCGAATAATTTATTTATCTCTAGCTGAATCTGTTATAAGGTATGGAATAACAGCTTGGGGATTTTCCTATAAAACAAATATAGACCATGTTCAATCAGTGCAAAATTCATTGGTCAAATTATTAGCTGAAAAAATTTATACAAAGGAAGGCATAATATTCCATACTTTTATCAGAGTCTCAAAGTTCTTTCAGTGAGAGCAATTCTGTAGTACAAAATTATATTTCAGCACATAAATAATCCTTTATATATATAAACAGGCTGAAACACAACCATAATACTCGTTTTAACTTTAATGAAGGGCTAATTGTACCTAAGCATACAAATAAATATGGACAAAGAACGTTAAATTACATGATTCCCAGTTGTTTAAATATGTTACCTGCTGAAATTAAAGACTGTGCCCAAAACAAACAATTGATGAATTTACTGAAGACTTAACTTACGGAAAGAATTAATTTGTATTAGCTTACAATGACACATTATTCTAAAGACTTTAAAAATGTTATTTATGTTTTATTACATTTTATTTTATATAATTGTAAAAATGTAACTATTAAATCACTATAATAAGATCTTTAACGGAAAGAACCCGTCAGGCAAACTGCTAAAAAGTAGTTTATCGGGACTTTTTGTCTTGTATTTGTAAAGTGTTTAAAATAAATAAATAAAATAAAAAATGCGTACGTGTGCAAATACATACACACATACATACATTTATCTAATGTACTTTTATTTTTATTATTTGTATTTTTATGTCACGTTAAATTTGTACTACCAATCACGCAAGAGCCCTCTGGGCGTTAAATAAATTACAAAAAACAACGAAATTTTGTTCACAAGTCAATATATTCAATGGAAAAATAATCTGTCTTTTATTTGTTAGGGTAATTTTTATGAATACGAAATGAACGATGCAATTAGCCTTGTATTTCTGCCTCTCGTACAAAGGGCAAAAGAGGGAGTTAAGGACTTTCCTTCCCAAACGAGGGGCGGGCGGGGGGGGGGGGTACTCGAAGCAGCCGATGCAAAGCGGACTGCATTTAAATATCGGAAAAATATTATTGAAAACTCGTAACGAGACCATCTGAAGAGGACGAAAACACAATGCAAATCGTTATTTATTTATGATTTTTTAAAGGGTAATAAGATCGGATTAAATTCATTACGGTACCTACCCACTAGTAAAAAAATACACGTTATTTGTGCATAGTATGCACGAGTGATTGTGACAATTTAAATAAAAAAAACGAGTGTGCTTTAGACCACAAGACTAAAGTAAAACTTCACTAACTTATGCCGTCCATTAACAATATAACAATAACAGGAATAAAAATATCCCCATCCCCTCAACATCCCCATCAACTCAACTCAACTCAACTCAACTCTCAGCTCTCAGCTCTCAGTTCTCAGTTCTCAGCTCTCAGCTCTCAGCTCTCAGCTCTCAGCTCAACTCAGGTAAGCTCAGCTCAGCTCAGCTCAGCTCAGCTCAATTCAACTCAACTCAACTCATATCATTGATTAGCGTTTCACATTTTTTCGTAACGTTTCACATTTTTTCGTAACGTTTCATATTTTTTCGTAACGTTTCATATTTTTTCGTAACGTATTCATCATTTTACCCCCAAGTGTCGAGCGTGCGTAAAGAAGTTTTACTTCAAAAATGGAACACAGATGTGGGATAAGTAGGTACCTATATGTATATATCGTGTTCGCGTGTTAAGAAAATCATAAAATTATAAAACTTTAGGGTGAATTATCTTAAACAACAAAAAAATATAAAAGTAATCTTTTCAAAACCAGACAAGTGTTAAAGTAGGTAGGTACCCATGTCTTAACAGTGAAAACTTAGATGATTTGTGATTCATTCTGTAACTCCAATTCCGATTCAATGAACTCGAGAACTTAGATTTGTTTTGAATTTAGGCGTCATTTTCAAAATTGGAACTGATCGTAGAAACAATTCAGACAAGCTATAAAGTAGGTACCATAATTATTTTATTTCAATTAGTTAATGAATAATCCTATATTTAAAATGTGTACTTCTTTGATTAATATTTTTGACAGATGTTGAAATTTTTCAAATTTACTATAATGGTGTTTTTTTTTCAATTATTTCTGGGTTTCACCCTTCAAGGGTGTTCTAGGCCATCATTTAAAATTACAGAGGAAGGAAAGAAGAATTTATATATTAATTTTATTTAAATGTATAATGGTGTTAATTCGAAAGATTGATTGATCGCGCCTAAAACTGACAATATTGACACAATTTTTTGTTTGTAAATTCTCTCAACTTCACAAATCTTACAATTATAATATTCCGCAATTTTTCACGGGTCTGCGCTAGTAAAAAAATAAAATAATAGTCTAGTATGTATTTGAAAAGATTTTTTTGCAAAGAAATTATACATATGTATATGTATATTTATTTTTTATTTTTATTTATTTCAAGAATTTTGTTTTTACAATACAAATGATTACATGTGGAAGGTTATACAATAATTCATTTTATATTAATACTACTCCATAAATTGAGCTCAAGAGCTCGTGTTTATGGGAGGAGTATTAACATGCAAAAAAAATAATAGTGTTTTAATGAGATGTTTAAACAATGATCAAGGAACTTATGAAATAAATACAAATATTACTTGACAAAGATACATAATTTATAAAAAATAGTTTTAGAAGGACAATAACAGTATATATACATATACTTTTAATATTAAATATTACAGTTTAAGAAAGGGTAAATTAAATTAAGGGTACAATATATCATTATCCAATTTCAGGGACTTAATTTGCTTTTTAAATTGTTCATATTTCAATGTTCCAATTATATTAATTTTGTTTTTGTTATTGTTTAATTAAGATAGAGTGTGCTGAAGTAGACATTTTCGACGGTAATTTATTCAGATGTCAGATGTGAACATATCTGGATATTGCTCAAAATATGTAAAAATTGTTGATTATTATATTATTATTGATTAATATATAACGTATCTCTCGTTTTCTATTTGTGTATCTTGTCTCTCTTTGTATTATTTGTCATTTGAGAGAGTTTTTATAGAATTTTATGAAGTTTATTATACATTGTATCCCTACGTGAGAACTGTAAAGACCCAAAATAAATTTTTAAAAAAAACATAAAAAATCAGAATGTGCAATTCACTCGCGGTAAAAGGAAAACCTTCAGAAAACTAAAATAGACAAGAGTGGGAAGGCTACGAAGCACCGCACAAAGAGGAGATCGATAGACTACGAAGCACTGCACAAAGAGGAGACGGATTAAATTATCTCATTCTCTCGGAGGCCAAATCTTGTATATGTATGAGTTTATCTCTTTTTAGTGTCGCTTGTTTTCGATTTATCGAGTTTCTAATCACAACGGTGCTAAATAAGTTTTCACTCCTAAGTAAGTTAAGTAAATAAATAATGTTTTAATAGTTTCGGAAAATTGAAAACATCAAGGACGTTTGCAGAGATACAGTAGGTAGTTTTAGTTACAAGTGCAAAAAAAAGTTAATATCCCGTTATCTATTATAGAAAACGGCACTATACGAATCATGAAAAAATCATTGTTAGGTACTAAAGAAATTAATTTCTTTTTCACTGAGTAATGATAGAAAATATAAATAAATAATGAAATTCGACTCTTCGTGGCCATTCAGCGTGAGAAATTTGGCATGGCGGGAACCAATCAGCGCGCCTCGGGAAGCTATTTGCGGAAAGCGGAGTGGCGCGCATTTTTGAATTTGGAATCGACGCTCAAAGGGATGACACGCGACGGATGAGTAAACCAACATACGAGTCTACCTACAGTGGTGGGAATATTCGAAACATTTCGATAATCTAAAAAATATGCAATTTTTATTCAATCTAATTGAGCTTCGAGCTTTGAGCTTGAACTTTGAGCGTCAATCTTTGAATTTTGAACATCGAGATTACAGCTTTAAGTATGATTTTTGAGCTTCGAGATTGAGTTTCCAACTTTGAATTCTGAGCTTTGCGCTTAAGCTTTGAGGGTTACCCTTCGAGCTTTGATCTTCTAACTTCAATAATTGAGTTTGGAGATTTGAGTTTTCAGCTTCGAGTTTTACACTTTGTACTTTGTGCTTTAAACTTTAAGCTTTGAGCTTTAAGCTTTGAACTTCGATCTTTGAGCTTTAAGTTTCAAGCTTTGAGTTTTGAGCTTGAACTTCGAGATTCGGGCTTTGAAATTTGGTCTTTGAGCTTTTAGCTTCGAGTTTTGAACTTTGTTGTGTTTTGAACTTTTGATCTAGAAAGTCGAAGAAAGTTTTTATCCCCGGCGTTGCCCGGGCTTTACGCAAAGGTTTTCAATTTCAGATGGAGACAGTAATGTAATGATCCTCTTATTTTGAACATCAAGTAAAAAAAATGATGAACGATGTATCAAAATTCTGCTTTGAGGAGTGGGAAAAAGGGATGGGGATAGTTGTTTGAAATCTGATGTAAACAGTGACCTTCCTCTTGTTTCAGGGTCAAGTGTGCAAAGTTTTATCAATCGCGGAACAAAACTGTAGATTTGGGACTCCTGGACACATTGACCCCAGATTCGTACCCACGAATTTCCTTTCCAGAACTTCCTCTCCTTTCTTTCCTAAAAAAACCCTCCAAACATCCTAATGGAGCTAATGAAAAAAACCACACGCCACAGATAATGAACTTTGTATATATTAGAAGAAGAAGACGATTTTAATCTATTACTTCAATAATCTAAGGAACTGTGAAGCATATTTACGGAATTTTACCCGACTTAAGAGTTTGTTGCATCTTGTAATGGACTGTAAATTCTAAAAACGAAAAAGACGAATAATGGTGTTTGCTGGAACCCGAATTTCTACCGATTTCTTACATATCTCCCCTTAAACACGTTAAGTTTTAAAACATATATGTAATTCTTGAAGATAATATCTAGACATTCCCCGAGCCGAAACGCAAATTATATAAAATTCCCCCGATAGAAAAAAATTGCAAAGTATATTTCAAAAATTATTATAAACACGTTAGTTTCAGTTATTTTACAAGTTATATGTATGAAAAAAATCACAGTGTCTTTAAATGCTGTTTAAGACAACCCCCGCGAGATTTTTGCTCTATTTTAAACGAGTCGTGTTTTATTAAACATTTTCACAATTTTCGCATAGATTTTGTCGCTTTAAATATATTTGCGCGCTCCTCTAACATTCGTAATTGCATATCTCTCTATCTTCTTCTTTTTGAGCCCGGTTGCGGCGCCTTAACCCTTCATTTAGTTGCCGATATATGTGGAAAAAAGTTTTTTTAAATAATCGAAATGCTCAGATCGAAAAGAAGGGAGTTTTTTGGGTTCTCTGCCTGACATAGATTCACCAGTTGCCAGCTTGTATTACGAATTTCCGAACACCGCGTATATTATTTTTCGACTGTGCCCCTCACTGCCACAAATATACTCAGCGCAGCGATTACGTCATGCATTGGCAAATACGAGAATGAACGCCTCATCTAAGCCCTTTATGCATCTATGGATTCACCCAAAGACTAGGGATGCAACTACTATCTATTGGTTTCAGTGGGTAGGTACCCGCACTCATACCATTAGGGGAAAACTCCTGCATCGTGACGTCCTTATGTTTTATTCACGTCTCAGCTTTCGTTGAGTCGACGGTGCACCGGGCGCTGCCGAACGGTGCGCGCCGCGGAACACGTTAGTTTACTTTCGAGTGGAGACGAAGATTTCCACGTAGATTCCATTCGCCGCTTATAATACGTAGAGTGGAAGACACACTTCAATATGCAGGCGACGCTACAATCAACTCAAGAACACCTGGGATTTATTTTAAGTTAAAAAAAAATGCTCCGCTATAGAAGCTCCGTTTTTACCGGAATGGTAGGGAACAAGATGGCACTGGAAGCTGGAAGGATTCCGCGACTTTTAATCCCGCGAAAAAATATCCACCAAAACCTAACCTAACCTAATAAAAAATGGGTTAAAAATAATACAGATATCCTGTAAAGACAATAAGTTATTTAATTAAATGAAGACAATATTAGCGAAACTCAATCAAAATCTGAAGACAGAAAAATCAGAAAAAGATATTGGTTCCACTGGGACACGAACCCAGGTCCCTTAGCTTACATGCCAAGTGCTATACCGATTGAGCTATGGAACCCATTTCCAATTCGGTCACTTTTAACTGTATCATACTTCGACTGAGAACTACCAACACTATCTTCATTTTCTTAACGCACATATTATTGGCTGCTATCTTTATATATGAGTGTCGTGTCGCGTCCCAGTGGAACCAATATCTTTTTCTGATTTTTCTGTCTTCAGATTTTGATTGAGTTTCGCTTATATTCCTGCTTAGCCATATTCCTAGACTTGGCCAAAGCATTTGACACGGTTTCCCACCCCATACTTCTAGAAAGACTATCTCAAATAGGCATCCGAGGTAGAACTCTTAACTGGTTCTCATCATACCTAACAGACAGATCGCAAACTGTGAAAATTAACAACACAGCTGTAAGTAACCCCTTACCAATCCATTTCGGAGTCCCACAAGGAAGTGTTCTAGGCCCTATTCTGTTCCTCATCTACATCAACAATCTCTGTAATCTTCCCATAACCGGGAAACTAATATCTTTTGCAGATGACACTGTACTAATAACTAGACACAAAAACTGGAAAGGAGCATTCGACATAGCTCAAAACGACATAGGCCAAATAAAGAAATGGTTAGATGATAATCTCCTAACCCTTAACGCCGGAAAAACAAAATTCTTAACCTTCAGTCTTTCTGCTGCAACCCAACCTACCAACAATCAGAAGATAATAATTCACTCCTGTCTAAGAACTTGCCCTTCCTGTAATTGCCCAAACTTGGAACAAGCCACCCACATAAAATATCTGGGGGTCATCATTGATCAACACCTTCGTTGGGATCAGCACTTGGCCAGTCTAACCCCACGCATCCGCAAACTCTCTTATGTCTTTCGATCCCTAAGAACTATCCTTACTACCTCAACTCTTAAAACTGTTTACTACGCTCTCTGCCAATCCCTACTAGCATATGGCATTATAACTTGGGGTGGCTGTGCTCAATCAATTGTCGAACCTCTACTAAAAGCCCAAAAAATGGTAATACGTGTCATTAACAAGCTACCGACTAGATACCCCTCCAAACGACTCCTCATCGAGTATAACGTCTTAAACGTACGGCAACTCCATCTAAAATTTATGCTAATACATTTCCTGTTCAAATACAAAAACAAAACTCTCTTACAACACAACTACACCACCAGAACAATAACCAGCGGACACTACAATGTACCTAAACTACACACCACGACAGCTCAAAGACAATTTTTCTTCCTAGCTCCTAAAACCTTTAACCTTATCCCTGAAAACTTAAAAACGTTGAGCCAACCCCATTCCTTTAAAAAACAAATAACGAAATGGATCCTTACACATGGAATACATTACAATTTTAATACCCATTCACTTTACACTCTATCAATTTAATCACCTTTCAGACATAACATAATATATCTCCATTTTCTAAATTAGCGGCATTGCATGTACAAGATTATTTAATAACTTAACGTAATTAATAAATAAATAAGTGTGATATATATCTAACAACTCCTCAAATTTTTCATTTTCTAAGAATTCTCTTACTTCCTCATCTTCTTGTAACTGTAAACTTCACCCGCCATAACACAGGGTCTTCCCTAGCATGGAGGGTGAAATATCATAAAAAAAAACTATATGTACTTTATATTTTTCATGTATTAAATAAATAAAATAAATAAATTGTCTTCATTAAATTAAATATTATAATTTGAGTTTTTACACATAAAAGTTAAAAATAAATTATTGTTATAGGTATGTTTTATGCTTGTCCCATTTTACTATTTTTGAACAATTATAATTTAGAGGATGTATTGTCGTAATTATAATTTACAAGATGTCTGTATTACTTTTGTCCCATTTTTTGTCAGGTTAGGTTAGGTTAAGTTTTAGTAGATATTTTGTTGAGGGATGTTTTGTCTGTGGGATATTTCGTCGGGGATATTTTGTCGTGGGATGAAAACGTGCAGCACCACTGGAAAGCAGCTAACATAGATAATAGAAATTAGAAGAGATGTGACGTGAAAGCGTGCTGATTATCGTTAAGCCAAATTATCAAAGTGGTGCACTGTGTTTCACCCCATATAAGCTAGAAGGCATATAAATCACTTTGGAATTTTTGAACGTTGACGTCATGAGGGTATTACCAGACAGATATAAGACACAGGCGTTGGGTGAGAATGTTGTCCTTATTCTATCGGTATTTATTCCTTTTTTCTCAAACACCTTACACACAGTATTTTCAAAGATGACACATGTCCTGAGGGAAAATATTTTCCCAGCACAGTGAATTCGATAATTTTACAATATCGGATCGCTAGGCGTAACTACCGATGATTTTGTACCAATTTCCCGAGCACGGCCGCACTATTGATAGTCAGACCGATGTTGACAGGGAATAAATAAGAAATCTATATACAATGGAAGCATTGGCGGTTCTGTCCGTGGATTCACACACGTAAATGTCAAACGGTAAAAATACTAATAAATTGACAATTTTGAATCAACATACTAACTTTAAAATACATTGGCGCCTCGCATGTACTTTTTGAATTAATGGGGTCTTTAGTCATATTTCAATCACTTTCGTTTCTTCAAGATCGAAGTAACAAATTGATGGCGAATTAAAATAATTTATTTAAATCTATATCTCGCGTGCACGATTAGGTACTTGAACTTCGTTAGTTCATCTCCATTCCAAATTTTAAAATGGTATATAAATTTTAAATTACAAAATAGACAGCTTATCTGACACTCACGAGGCTACGCTAAAATTTTTCAATGGTCCATCGGAATGGTAATGCGCGTTTTTATCCCGCGACAAAATATCCCCGACAAAACATCCTGCAACAAAATATCTACTAAAACCTAACTTAATTTTACAGGAAATCTGTATTAGTTTTATCCCATTTTACTATTTTTGAACAATAATTTATTGTCTTTATAGGATATCTGTATTGTTTTTGTGTCATTTTTTGTTAGGTTAGGTTAGGTTAGGTTAGGTTAGTTAGGTTAGGATTTAGTGTTGGGGAATGTTTTGTCGGCAGGATATATTGTCTGGGATATTTTGTCGGGGATATTTTGTAGCGGGATGAAAAGTCGCGGGAACCCGTCGGAATGTTTCTTATCTATTGTTGACCGTTCTTAAAAATATTTATAACTGACCATAGATGACGGATTTAGTCAATATCGTATTGATATAAGGTTTTATTGATCGTCAATACTAAAAAAAAAAAAAACCCTGGGCGTCCTGTGTAATGTAAAAATAATCGATGGAGTGGAATGTAATGTAATATAAGAATATGTGGAAACGTGGAAAACATCCGAATGCCCGAACAATCATTTTCCTAACAAAAAAACACCCCGCAAACTGTAAAACGTTAAATATCACTGATTTAGCCAAATTTCAAAGGGTCGGGTTTTGGAAAAACGAAATCATAACCGAAGCAATGTTTGCGTGATAAGTTTGGAATAGTGTTTATTGAGACCGTAAATAAATCAGGGAGCAAAGGGTCCTCGGTGGGTCGCTGTTTAATATTCACTACATACGGAGGGAAGCCAATAAAAAAATCGAGGGAAAATTCCCTTATTTGTTTAAATGGAAATCGACCGACGTTTGGTTGGCATAAAAGGCATATAAAGATGGTACTTAGCAATTGTTTCATAAATAACTGCGTATATTTTTCGATTAGAAACCTAGGATATATTTTTTTAAAACTTCTTGAGCACCGTGATTTGAAACGCGATGAAACGAAAAAACAATACTAAAAAGAGACAAACACATACATCTATAGGATTTAGCCTGTGAGAGAATGAGTTAGTATAATCAATATCCTCTTTGTGCGGTGCTTCGTAGTCTTCCCACTCTTGTTTACTTTAGTTTTCTGAAGGTTTCACTTCTACCACATGTGAACTTGTAATTTTTTTGTTTTGCAAAAATTTTAAGTGTATTCAAATTTAGAAAAAAAAATAATACACGGTAACGGAATTCTACTTTAACGTCAAGGAATAATTTCTTTAAAACGATTTAATAAATGCCATTTTTGAATAGCCGCCGAAATGATATATTTGTGCGGAGGGCGTTTGTGACGTCACACCAGCCGACACTTTGTGTTATATCTAAATAATGTATTATACAAGACGCTTAATATTTATTTATTTAGTACAAGATTATACATTTTTATACCTAATTTATGAAATGTTTGACTGCCCAACTAGGAGGATTCCCGTTTTAGGACAGTCAAATTAGGATGGGTATGAACATATTATGGAACATGATTTGTACAAAAAAATAAGGAAAATTGAGGAAATAAAAGAATGCAAAATAACATAAAAAAGTTTAAAACATAGTAACTGTTATTTGCTTAACATAGTTATTAAAATAATATATAGTTTTTTAAAGGTACATAGGTACTAAATAACATATAGATAACTTAAAAAAACATAAAATAGCCGTGGTTTGTTTAGCATAGTTACTGAAATGATAATAATAATAAATAAAAGTTATATATTATAATATACTTAAGAGAAAATGATTAAAACATAAAGGTAAAGGTAACTGGTGTTATATATGTATTATACCATACCCATAATATATTATAATAAAGAAGAAGATTCATACTACTTAAGTGTCTTCGTCTTTTAAAAATTAATAACTTTTGTAATAAATAAAATACAACTACCTTACCACAGCTCGTTTGGTAAGTGTGTCCTATCCTTTCGATATAATAGTATAAAGGAATAACATCCTGCTATCCGGTAGAAATAGGGAATCGATACTGGGGTAATGAGATCGTTATTCGGCTGAATGCCGATCGCGAGTGTGGACGGCACTAGTAGGTACTTCAAATTTTCATAAGCGAAATAATGGACAAGAGATGCGAGTGCACTTGAAATTATAATTAAAAATGGCTAGAGGTATGAAAATATGCAAAACGGTTTATGCAAACAATAAAAAAACATTATGGGGTTGCAAATTTAGGAAAAAGCTTGGAATAAAATGGCATCCATGATTAAAATTCGAAAAAAACAGTTCCACGACAATTCAAGAGGAATTTCAACACCCCTTTGAAAAGTCTTTAAAAATGAAGTTTTTTTTAAAAATAGTCCACAAGTTAAACTAACGCACTATAAAATACCTACACTGTTTTTTAAAAATGGCAAAAAAATCAAACCATTCAATTTAATTAGAAATAATTGTAAACTTTCTTTCATAGATACTGCAGATTCTATTATGGCCCCGTAATCCCCGAAACACGGCAAAAATAATTATACTTGTGCTTCGATTATAAATAATACACAATGAATCTCTAGATTACCACTGATTTTAATTAATTTATAACATTATGATTCCAAAATTTCCAAGATATACAAATATATCACTAAATCTAATGAAAATTCGATTATCAATATTTAATCGAATGAATTCGTTTCCATCAATTTATGTATGCGAATGATCGAATAATTCGATAGGTACCAAATTCATTCCAATCAATACTTAAAATGTGTGTTTTATGAGACGTTATATTAAAAAAATTACATTAGCAACACAAAGGAGGACCGAGGGAAAAAATCCCTTAGGGTCTATGTCATTGTCATATTTGGGGATGCTGTAGTAACGTCTACATACACAATGTTGATATATAAAGCAATATTGATTATTGGGGTGCATACATTAATTACGTGGGCTCAAAAGGGGGAGTGGGGTTCCAGTAAAATCTCACGTTACTTGAAAAGAATATACGAAGTGGCCCAAATTTATCTCACCAAGGCGGGGGTCGAGATTGGAAGAAAAACAGCTCACGTAATTAATGTATGCTTGGTTAAAAATTAAATAATAATAATATCTTTATTTGGAAAACCAACAGCTTTACAAAGATACATAAAAAATAAAGAGTGCTAAAATAAAACAGTAAGCCTAAAAACATGTTTTCGCTGATATTATATAGCTAAATACTTAAATATGCATGATAAGAATATAGAAAAACACAATAAAGGGTACGCTTATGATCGTGTAGGAGTATAAGGATGATATGTATATGCATGTAATTATAATTATAATAATCAATCAATTAATTATACATATCATCCTTATACTCCTACAAGATCATAAGCTTACCCTTTATTGTGTTTTTCTATATTCTTTTCATGCATATTTATGTATTTAGCTTCTAACGGGACCGTTGGCGGCTAGTATCTTTTCTCGGAAGATTTTTTCAATGTAGATGAGTGTTTCAGGCTGATAATTATTGCTTATAATAATTGTTATCTACCTTTGTGCTATGCATAAAAATCTTGTCTTAAACGTTAGTTTATCAATTAAAAATAATATTTAGCCAATGTTGGAATTTACAGCGGTGCCAATATTTCGTCTTAAGTAAAATAATTAATAAGTCTTGTAGAAATCGAAAGAGAAAACACCACGCTGTATATTCAAATCTAAAAGTTCACCACAAAATAATTAAAATGTACATTATCATGTAATTTGAAAAAAAAAAATAAACTTTGGGAATTTTTTATTAATTTATTTTTACATGAAATGGTAGTAAAGTGAGCCGACGATAACGTTTACAATACATTTGCCTAGTAAAATATTTGTGTATGTTTTTTTTCGTTATCAGTAATTTTAGTTAAAAAACGTAGGGTGAGTCATTTTTAAAAATAAAATTATGTTTGCAATCAAAATTCACCTTTCAAAAACAGATTTTAGTTTTTGGATTTGTTCAGAAGTATTCCATTTATTTGGATTTTATTACAATCACAACGGAAATATTTTGACCTTCCGACAAAATAGGCCCGAGGCCTGAGTGGATAACGTTAATTTAACCTTTTGCGACCTCCGCGTTAAGATGACAATATACCCTAAAATATATTCAGAATCTTAACGTGCGTCATAAGTAAAGAAGCCGTGTATACAAATAGCGACTCGCGACCTGTGCATTTGACGGACCTACTGTCGACTTTGCCCTTTCAAAGAAAAGAAGAAGAAGACAAGTAATGTGACGTAAGTGAAGAAAGCGTGTAAACAAATATGCGCCCGCTGAACGGCGTACTGTACAAACGTACGGTGGAATTCACCCTAGCAGGCATGGAGATTAGACCTTTCCACCGTGTTCAATTTAATTAATTCTGAAGAACGTGTTACAAATATTGACAATGTGCCATGATGTCGCACTGCCGAAGTTATTAATTTATCGTCTAAAAAAATAAAATCTGGTGCCGATGCCGGATTAGGTACCGCCTTAAGTACACCACATTGTTACTGTTGAAAAACTACACTATTAACTTTAATTCGACTCCCTATCTCATTCCAGTCCGAAATAATGCGAAAAGATGAAAGAAACAAACAAACATCGAGAAATACATAATGAGAAACTTACAATTAATATTGAATCGATTGTAGCGAAATTATTGATATCTCGATTTTGTCCGTCACTAGTTTTCAGTAGGTAATTGTAATTAATATTCACAACTTCCATAATTAAACCGATAAAGATATGAAAATCGCCCCAAATAAAATAGGAATAGCAAAACTTTATTGCAAATTAACATAATTGAATTTAAATTTGAAATGTCCGCCGCTTAATTAAAGCAGTTGCCAGATGATAATTTATTTATAATGTTGAATAATTAATTAGGCAAACAAAGTGGAAGCGAACCCTCGTAAGTACCATTAAAACCGACCAGAGCGTATTAAAATTGGGCTTATGATAATTAATATAATTGTTAATTGCTCAAAGCTATGGTGGCAATTTATTTATTGCAGTGGGCCTCTAGTTTAATAACCCTTTCGCATACAGCCTGTATAATGTACTGCGATTGGGAGGAGGATACCATTTATTGGATAACCAACACCTCTACCATAGGTCACCTATTACGTTTGGTGACTTAGCAGGGGTGCACGGGTTCATGGGGTGAGGTATGTCTAGGCATTGACAGCGAATGCATTTGCCCATCTACAGCGTGGCGGGCCGGATCGGGAGAGACTGGTTGAGGGAGATATTTTGATCTCTCCAGCAGAACTCTTTCGGAACATCGCCTTGCACCGCAGTGGAAGGGATGGATTCATACGTTCGTCACTCCTGGACACATTTCAGCGCTCTTGAGGTGATTTTTTACAAAAATGCGTTCTACAAATTATCCAATTATTATTATTATTATTGACCCCAGATTCGTATCTACCCTCATACCTTTTTCCTTCCTAGAACTTCATCTCCTTCCTTCCTTTCCCTAAAAAGGCCCTCCACAAGACATCCCCAAAGATGACAGAGGCCCCGAGGGATTTTCTCAGGGTCTACTGTGTGGAACTAACGTAAAAAAAATAAAGTACAGAGTGAGACGAAATTTTTAACTCGCATAGGTATACGAGTAGATATTACAATGTAATTGTTTTTTGTAGGGGGTTGGTGCATTTTTGCACTATTTTTATAAATCGACCAAATAAGTAAAGTTTTTAGTCCACAATGGAGTATTGATACCAATATTCATATGTGAAACTGGCAGAGTATCCCTGAGACTTAGGCATGGGTGTTAAAACTATATAGGTATGACCGTCAACTCATTTCTTGTAAAAATTATTCATTAAAAATTCCCAAAATTTCATTTTTTTTAAATTGCGGTCGCAAACTCTGGTTTCATAAAGGTTTACTTTTTTTAATTTATTTGTTAGATTTGTATATAAAACGTGGTGTATTTTCTTTATAACACCGTTTAGATTATATTTCTAACCATAATAGGGAGACAAACCAATTTCTTTGAGGCCTATATGAGTTGTTTAAAAAAAAAAAAATTACTCTGAGGGGTTAACAAGAAATTACTTTATCGTAATAAGATTTAAGAACTATATTTTTTATATTTTATATGTACGTATTTCAAATAATTATAAAAATATATATATATATTTCTCAACTACTGAAATACTTGCTTCAATTTTATTCTTGTAATTGATTTTGAAAATAACTTTCACTTTGTCATAATCTTGACAGCTACCAGAAGGAGCAGAGATAAAATACTGTGAAAATGAAAGATTATTTATCGTTGTGAAAAAAAAATTATGACTCGAGAAATTAATAGATACTTGTAAAGAAAAAAATATAAAGAATCATGAATACGGGTAAATAAAAAGAGAATTTCCGAATCTACAGCGGCCATAGAAAGAAAATGGAAAAGTATAATTACTCAAAGCTCAAATTGAACTGAATAGCAAAAGTTCTTAGCTGCGGTATTTTTCCTTTTCAAGGTATGAAACAAAGGAGTTCATTGAACATACCTTATATACATTTGACCGGTCAGTGGTTGAGTGGGCATAGCGCTTGGGTCCCACCCGGGCGTCGCATGTTCGATTCCTCGGCTGGCTAAGTCCTCCATCACAACACAAGCAACATTTTCGGCTTTCTGTGGTGGTAGTAGGAGATTTTCAAACATTGTTGGGTTATTCGTAACCCGGGAATGTTTGTCTTTCTTTTAAAAAAAATAAGAAATAAGAAATATTTTGAAATCTTTTCTAGCGGTTCTCAAACTTTAACCACGTTACCAAGTACTTTACCAAAATTAAGCAACTCATCCACAATAATTTGATTAAGATCATTTTTTTCATAATTATTTCCCGCCTCACATGTCTTGCAAGAAAACGAAAGAGACAGAAAATACCAGAATGTCGAATGTGTCAAATATATTCATTAGAGAAAGCCAAGGATCGAACAAAATGCGTCTAGGTTAGATTATCGAGGGGGTAGCGCGTAGAGCGGTGACTGGCCCAAAATTCGTGACGTAGCTTGCAGTCCATGTTCCACTGGGAGATTTGAATTTAACTGCAATATAAGTAAAAACATATGTCATTTGTTTTTGGGACTTCATACAATGTCACGCGTTCGAAATTTATCAGGCCGGCCGACGCGTTTTTTTTTTCGAAAAAGGCCCGTGTGAGCTAGGTAGCCATTTTCTACAAACCTTGCTAAAAAGCCCTGGACGACAGAGGTTAGGGGATATTTCCTGGCAGCCATCTTGTATGGCAAACTTTTGAAGGGATTTGTACGCAGAGTGATATAAAATATTAAACAATTTGATTTTATTTTTATATTGTTACTGAAATTATAACCATTTATGATTTAAAGAATTTGATGAGAATGGGTAAAAGTTTTTTTCATACATCTCCCCTTCATCTCGCGGCTTCAAATTGTTCTCGAATAGCTCAGTCCTGGGCCTTTAAGGTTCACGGTGGAAGCGGCTCTTTATCCAGTTACTTCGCAAATGGTTTCTCAAAAAGAAAAAAAAACCTGGGAGAGGGACAAAATATAAATATTGCAAAGGTATAAGATACAAAAATAACCGGTTCCTTAGAGAAATATTAGCGACGATTCCGGTGACAGTTAAGGAATCGGTTCTTCGTATAACCGGTACAGAAATATCGACCATCTCTAACATTTATAAAATAATACTTCTATGGTGGTTTGTTTGGTGATGGAGCGTTCGAATTTTCGAAATTCGGGGGCATCGCGCCCCTATTTGTGTCATTTTTACCGCCGAATAAAAACCGATTTCGTAAATAATCCCTCGGATGATTCGTGGCACGGATGGCGTGATCCATCGTATTTAATGTCACCATAATATTCGGCGAGATGTTTCGGATTTCGGCTAAAACGGGGGGGGGGGGGGAGAATCGGAAAAGTGGGGTTAAGTTTGCCGCGTAAAAAATGCCTTGCGATGCCTCTGACGCAGATAAAGGCGGGCAATAAAACAAAATTGGTTCGGCGACTAACACCGCCCCGTGAGAAAAACACGAACTTAATATTATTATGTAGCTAAATGATGAATACACGTTCGGTATAAGAATGTTTTTGCACACGCAACCATGACGGAATGATAACGGATGAGTTTGTTTTAAACAAGTCATATTATTGGCGGAATATATTTTATATGGGGAAATGTGGTTAAGTCCTGAATACAGACGGTGAGAAGCAGTGGGCAAAAGTGGGAGGTTTACACAATGCTTTTTTCGTCCAGTTTCCTTGTGGATCTTGGTAACGATTTACGAATTATTTGATCCGATGGCGGAAATTATATTACGTGGAAATTTTTTTTATTAATAGAAGATAAGACCTAGGTATATACATTTTGCGAGTTTATTAGTTTTATTTTTAAAATAATTATAAAAAATACTTTAATGTGATAATCTGATGTAATAGTATTATTATCCGAAAGACTACATTTCCGATTGTTGAAAACGGAAGTGAACCCCTCTGTTATTTTCAAAAAGAACTGTTGAAGTTTCAAACATCCCAGATGAGAAAATGACAAAAATAAAATTAACAAAATTTTGAATTTCTCAGAATTAAGTTTTCAAAAATTTAAATACGATTTCCGACCCATTATCAGAGATTTTTTTTCCGAAAAAGTAATTTTTGAAGTGTTAAAAATTGAGTTTTTAAAAAAAATTCCAATTTTCTAATTACAAATACACGAAATAATTTTTTCAAGAAAATAAAAGTTTCTAAACATGGAAAATTTCCAACTTCACACAGGTAATATCAAAAAGAAAAAAAGGCTATAAAAAAATCTTTCGACCTATTTTCAGACAGATTTTTCAAAAAGATTTTTTTTCTGAAAAGTTAATAATTCTAGAGCCAAAAGTTTTCCCGACAAGGAAATTTTCCAAAACTTTGAATAACAAAATCAAAAAGGTAAATGTTTGATTACAAAAAATTTCAGACCCATTTTCTGATCAATTCTCTGAGCCCAAATATTCCTATTTTTTTTTTAATTCCCGTTTATTTTCCTATATCAATCTCGTAAAACGCCCATTTCACGTAAAGCAGGGGTCGGAATAAGCGGCTCGCGAGCTCTTTGCTTAGATGTTGTCCGTATCCTAAACCGGGGGGGGGCAGAAAACGGGGGGTCCGGGGGTCTCCCCCGAATAATTTTTGAAAATTAGGTGCTTGAAAACAATGAAAACGCGTTTCTACGCTATATTAGCACCTATAAAGAAGAAGAAATTCAGACAGGTTTTTATACAAATAATATGATTTTCGACTTTTTTTGACTTTATTATTTATTGTAATAAGAAATTCGCGGTATTTTTAGGATACCACAACACTACTAAACACATGCTGTAGAACTGCCAATAATTATAACGGAGTTCGAAATAAAGGGCAGGATTTTATTCACACCAAAGCATTAATGAATTATGTCAAAAATATTTGAGTAGTAAAAATAATGACAAACGGATTTTAGGGATTCCGTAGTTCTCAGTGGACTCTGCCGCTATGAAGTTGCTGTATTGTTGTGCAAACTGTCGCAGCTCTATCAACAGCCGACTTCTTTCAATTTTACACAGTTTAGAAACACTGTGCAGAGCTTCTGTGGGAAATGTTTGGAGTTTCAAGAAAAAGTCAAACTTTTTGGGGCCCAACCAAGAGAACAAACATTACCAAGAACACAAAATAACTACTAACAAGACAAAAACTTTTTTTTTGTACGTTTTGTTGGCCCCTTCGGGGCCCCATCGCGCCGGGGGCCCTCCGCGATCGCGGACCTGCGGACCTGGCCAGTCCGGGCCTGGTTACATATCTCTAATAACTAATAATGATGATTATTATATTTAATTGATAAACTAACGTTTTAAACAAGATTTTTATGCATAGCACAAAGGGTAGATAACAAATATTATAATCAATAATTATCAGCCTGAAACACTCATCAATATTGAAAAAATCTTCCGAGAAAAGATACTGGCCGCCAACGGGAATTGAACCCGTGACCTTCTGATTGCCGGTCAGCAGCTCTGACCACTGAGCTATGGCGGCTTATCTAATACCCGCCAAATAATTCAATATATACTAGTGTTTCATTCGACAATTACTTTTTATTACATTTTTCCAACTGAAAACAACCAACTTTATTTTTGTGAGAGAGGTATTGTTAATACTAAATCTCCCGCTAGGTGGCGTCGAGACTAATTATGTATGCATTTTTTGCTGAAATACTTTAACTTGTCAAATATTAATTATTATTTTTAATTGATAAACTAACGTTTTAAACAAGATTTTTATACAGAAGGTCACGGGTTCAATTCCCGTTGGCGGCCAGTATCTTTTCTCGGAAGATTTTTTCAATATTGATGAGTGTTTCAGGCTGATAATTATTGATTATAATATTTGTTAATAATAATGAGTTTAAAAATTAACTGAAATTTCGACCATATGTGTTCATATACAGCTGCCTCTTATTTAAAAGAAATTATTCATGTTGAAATATATGAATAACGGCACGGACAATAGGAGAATGGTAATATCAAGTAAAATTATAAAGTAAAATTAATTCAATGAGTCCAATAAAAAATTATTTCGATTGGGTACTTACATCACAGATCACAATACAGGTAAATCATTTTAAAGAGACCCTTGCTTGTGTAGGGGTGTGCTTGACGGCCGGCGTGATTTAGGGTAAGGCTCTTGACTCGCAATCCGAAGATGGCGGGATCGAACCCCGGCGTGGGCAAATAAACTTCATTTGATTAATTTGTGTTATATCACGATTAATTCATTTAAATAATGTACAGTATATTTACAGCACGTTCCTGAGTGGAAGATATTCTCAGTATCACCCTGCTGTAAGACGTAAGATCACCATTCAGAACTGAAACGTTGCTTGAAATAGAGAGCCCTGTTTAGAGACCAGATCTAAATAGCCAGGTACTTCCCTATCCTCCTCTCCCCATCTCCTCCCCTCCCCTCTACCTTCAGCCTCCCAACATACCCCTATTGGGTATTGCCATTGTCTCACTGGCTCCAGACGGGAGCATCTGGGACTCTTCTGAGGTATTCATATAATTTATTTTTTTTAAACTGCAGGGATAAAAAAATCATTTAATTTACTAATAATTAAATAATTATCCGGGAGAACAACTGTCCGTTTTTTACAATAGCTCCACACAAGAGGTCCTGAGGAAAAAAAATCCCTAAAGGGCCTATGTCATCTTTGGAGAAGCTGTGTTGTGGGTCTTTTTGAGGAGCGGAGGTATGTGTAGTAATCTGGTTACCAGTGGGTCCAGGAGTGACGGACATATTATGAATCTATCCCTCCCGGTGCGGTGAAGGCGATGGGTTGAGAGAATCCAGCAAGAGAGGCCAAATAGTCTCCCTCTAGCAATCCCTCTTGATCCGGCCTCCCACGTGATAAATGGGCAGTATTATCTTCCATCTCACATGTCTTCCATGAAAACGAAAAAGGACAGGAACTACCAGCATTTGGCATGTGTCACAATAAATTTAAGAAACCATTTGTTGGATAATTAACACCTATGCTATAGGTCACACCAAGTGGTTCGCTACGTTTAGTGACTTAGCAGGGTGCCCGGGTTCATGGGGTGGGTTTGTCAAGATCTTGGCGTGGCTGGCTGAATCGGGAGAGGCTTTGGAGATACCCTTTGACCTTGAGGGGATTTGGAGAGACTCTTTGACCTCCAGCTAGTCTCTCTCGACCCATCGTCTTGCATCGCAGTGGTAGGGATGGATTCATACGTCCGTCACTCCTGCAGGCACTGACCTCCACATTCCTATCCACCCCTCATACCTTTTTCCATTCCATAACTTCACCTCCTACCTTTACTAAAAAGACCCTCCACACAGCTCCCCTAAACATGACATAGGTCCTTAGGGGAATTATTTTCCTCGGGGTCTCCCATGGAAATTACTGTAAAAAAAAAACAGTTTTATTTTGTCGAATAAAAGAGTTGGCTTTATGAATGGTCACTATTGGGTATAATAACGAATTGTTGAACGAATCAAGATACGAATGACCAATGAATAAAATGGTGACCCGACAATTCATCCTGCGACAATTCATCCTGCGACAGTTCATCCGGCGACAGTTCATCCTGCCGACAGTTCATCCTGCCGACAGTTCATCCTGCCGACAGTTCATCCTGCCGACAATTCATCCGGCGACAATTCATCCTTCCTGATCATTTAGAAGATTTTTTCTTCAAGTAAGTATGCAAAGAGGATATACGGCCGTACAACCAAAATCGATATACTTATATCTGAAGGCGGCCTCTTGAGTGGAAATCCGCTGTAAAAAAAAATTTACTAACAATAATTTCGACTCTCCGAAGAAGAATGCGTTAATAACAAAATACGACATACTTATACGTGCAGTCGGCTTAGCAAAAAACCGTAAAGATTCCTACTTGCATATAATATAACTTTTTTATCTGAAATTAACACCATCTTTTTAGGGTGAATTGACTAATTTAAAAAAAAACACAAGAGTCCCAACCGTCTCGAGCCAGTGAGTGCCAATGGCATCCCCAATTTTGGTAAGTGAATGCAAGTAGGAATCATTACGGTTTTTTGCTAAGCCGACTGCACGTATAAGTATGTCGTATTTTGTTATTAACGCATGCTTCTTCGGAGAGTCGAAATTATTGTTAGTAAAAATATTTTTACAGCGGATTTCCACTCAAGATGCCTTCAGATATAAGTATATCGATTTTGGTTGTACGGCCGTATATCCTCTTTGCATACTTACTTGAAAAAAAAATCTTCTAAATGATCAGGAAGGATGAATTGTCGCCGGATGAATTGTCGGCAGGATGAACTGTCGGCAGGATGAACTGTCGGCAGGATGAACTGTCGGCAGGATGAACTGTCGCCGGATGAACTGTCGCAGGATGAATTGTCGCAGGATGAACTGTCATGGAACCGAATAAAATGAACACGCGATGACTTACGACGGATCTCTTGTTAGTTATTCTAAACTATATGATATTCACGTGACAAAAAATGCAAATCTAAAACACAATGTAAGAACTCACTCAACGAATGTATCTTCTTCGATGGCGCTACAGCCCATACCGAGCTTTGGCCTCCGGCAACAGTCGCCTCCAACTCCTCCTGTCCTCAGCAGCTGACTTCCAATTTCGTACTTGGAGAAGCTGTGCTGCATCCCCTCTTACCTCGTCTTCCCACTTCAGTCTGGGTCTTCCCACTTATCTCTTTCCACCTGGGTGTCCAGTCAAAATTCTTTTTGGGACGCGTGTATCCGGCATTCTCTGTACATGCCCAGCCCATCTCAGTCTGAGGAGTCTCATATGTGCTGAGATGTTAGGGGCCTTATAAATATCATTGTGCCGGATGCGCCACTGTTCACCCTCTTTCACGGGTCCACATATTCTTCTCAGCACTTTTCTTTCAAAAGTATCCAGCATTTCAGCCATCTTTACCGTCAGTGTCAGCGCCTCACATCCATATGCCAATACACTTCTGACAATGGTCTTATATATGGTTATTTTGGTTTTTCTGTGGACACTACGTGACTTAAACACTGGCAGCAAAGAGAAGTATGTTTTGTTGGCTGCTGTGATTCTCCTTCTGATTTCTGCTGGATCCTCATTGTTCTCTGTCAGACTAGAGCCCAGGTAGGTGAATTGATCGTCCACTTCGTATGAGTAATTGTCTTTAAATTGTGCATTACTTCTTCTGTGTGAAGGGTTCCTGCTCTGTACCATCATTTTCGTTTTGTCAACATTAACCCGCAGTCCTACTTCCCGTGCCGCTGTTTCTAAAGGGTCGAAGACCTCCTTAATGGCTGAAATTGATCTTCCGACAATGTTAATGTCATCCGCATATCCGACAACTTGACTGCTCTTGAAACAAATATTGGAGCCAGTGTCTATTAGCGTTTTTCTTATTACATGTTCGAGCACAATGTTGAAGAGAGTGGGAGCCAGACCTTCCCCCTGTTTTAGTCCCTACGATACTGAGAATTCTTCCGACAATTCCCCGTCTATTTTGACCTGACATCTTGAGTCTGACATTGTGGCTTTGATGAGCCTAACCAATTTAGGTGGAATCTGGAATTGAAGTAGTATGTCATATAGACACTCCCGATCTATGCTATCATATGCTTGCTTGAAATCTATGAATAGTTGGTGTATATCTATATCAAACTCCCAGCACTTTGCCAAGATCTGCCTGACGGTGAACAGTTGGTCTGTTGTGGATCTACCGGTGCGGAAGCCTGCCTGATACTCTCCCAGTAGGTTTTCTGCATACTTATCAACTCTTTGTTTCAGTACCCTGGTGTAGATTTTATATGCTGTGCATAGAAGTGATATGCCTCTATGATTTTCGCATTTTAGTTTGTCACCTTTTTTGTGAATTGGACATATAATGCTTATTTGCCATTCCTCTGGGATTTTTTCCAAGGTCCATATTTTTAACAATTATTATAAGCAATAATTATTAGCCTGAAACACTCATCAACATTGAAAAAATCTTCCGAGAAAAGATAAATGCCGCCGACGGGACTTGAACCCGCGTCCTTCTGATATCCGGTCTGAAACACTAGTATATATTGAATTATTTGGCGGGTGGGAGATAAGCCGACGTAGCTCAGTTGGTAGAGCAGTTGAACGGATATCAGAAGGACGCGGGTTCAAGTGCCGTCGCGCGTCGGCGGCATTTATCTTTTCTCGGGAGATTTTTTCAATGTTGATGAGTGTTTCAGTCTAATAATTATTGCTTATAATAATTGTTACCCTTTGTGCTATGCATAAAAATCTTGTCTTACACAATAGTTTACCAATTAAAAATAGTCCATATTCTTGTTATTAAATTATGTAGCAGATTTCTTAGGTGCTCATTTCCATATTTGAATAACTCTGCCGGCAGGTTGTCTTTCCCAGGTGATTTGTTGTTTTTAAGTCTCTTTAGTGCAGCATTTATTTCTGGCATTGTTGGTGGGTTCGCAGATTCTTCATTACTTGATTCAGTGGGGATGTTAGTAGGATGGCTTCTCAGGTCGCTATTAGGGTTGAGAAGTTTATAGAAGTAGTTTTTCCACACTGTTTTAATTCGTTCCTTATCGGATATAATTGAACCATCAACTTCTTTGCATAGTGTTGTATTCGGTTTGAAACCCTTCTTGAAGAAGTTTACTTCCCTATATGCTTCTCTAGAATTATTATCAACAAAGTCCTGTTCCATTTTCAGCAGTATATCATTCAAGAATTTTCTTTTCTTTCCCCTTATCAGCTTATTTGTTTCTTTTCTCGCTTGTTCGTACGCCTGTCTTTTGTTTCTTGTTGGCCTTTCCAAGTACTTCTTTCTGAGTGTATTCTTTTCAGCTATCTTTCTTTCACACTCTTCATCAAACCAAGGGTTCCTGGGCTGTCTGGGCATGTTTCCGACACTTGATTCCACTGCTCTTATAATTGCCTCTTTTATATCATTCCAGTCTTTTTCGAGTGATTCTTGGGAGTTCTGCTCAGTGATCTGACCTGGTAGGCTATTTACAAGGGCTTTACAAGGGCGTTGTGATACTGCTCTTTGCCTTCTGGTGTTTTTAGAGCCTCAGTATTGATTTTTGGAATAATTGGTGGTTTCCGTGTCCTATTGTTTGCGATTCGGCTCCTGTGGGTGGCCACCACCATGTAGTGGTCTGAATCACAGTTGGCACCCCTATACGACCTTACGTTTGTGATGCTCGTTGCCCCCCTTCTTTCTATCATATTTTTCACCAAATGTATATTTCCTCTCAATTATTTATTATTTTTTATTCTTTCTTTCGTATTTTTTTTCCATTTTGCTTACGTTTTCTTTTTATTTTTTATTTAATTAAATTTATGTATTGAAATTTAAATTAAATTTTTCAACTTATTTTATCTTCCAAATCAAAATTAGACTAAATTCCTGCTACCTTGGAACAGGCTCAGTCTAGTGAGGTGGTAGATACAAAAAATGTATATTTGCATATTGTAATATTATCTTGGTTAATAAATAACTATATATATAAATATACATTTAAAAAAAACCAGTGTGCAGTTGACAGTTTACACGCTGTAGAAGTGAAACCTTCAGTAAACTAAAGTAGACAAGAGTGGGGAGGCTACGAAGCACCGCACAAAGAGGAGACCGATAGGCTTCGAAGCGTCGCACAAATAGGAGACCGATTATACTATTTCATTCTGTCGCAGGCTAAATCCTATAGATGTATGTGTTTGTCTCTTTTTTGTGTCGCAATTTTTCATTTCACCGAGTTTCAAATCACAACGGCGCTAAAGAAGTTTTCACTTCAATAATAATAACGTAATATGTATAGCGCAGATTTGTGTTATTTTACTCCAAGTACGCTTAACTACGTATAATAAAATTAATAGTAATCCTTACAAAATATTGATCAAATAATATGAAACAAAGAATATACAATATAATATATTTACAAAACTAACAATAACAGTGCTGTTATGGCACAGGTGGGTAGCACAGATAATGATAAAAAAAAATCTCAACCAACAGGAGCCTTGAAAAGTGAGCTCATAATCAAAGCGGCCAATGCCGTAAGCTTTCATTCTATCTCATTCTATCGCAGGCTAAATCCTATAGATGTATGTGTTTGTCTCTTTTAAGGGTCGTTTCTGTTTCATTGTGTTTTAAATCACAACGGTGCTAAAGAAGTTTCGTAGCACCGCACAAAGAGGAGACCGATTATTCTATCTCATTCTCTCACAGACTAAATCTTATAGATGCACGTCTTTGTCTCTTTATCGTTTCATCGAGTTTCAAATCTTAACGGTGCTAAAGAAGTTACTTAAAAATCAGTTATTATTTTAGTGAATGAGGTGAGTGGGCACCCAGTTTTCCAGTAAGTAGGTATCTCGGTGAATTGTAGAGAAATATAATGGACCATTGCACTATTCGATTTAAAACTAGGTCAACTATAAAAGTTCAGGCAGACGAATAATACGAAAAGATTTTATAATATCTAACCTGTGCATGCTAAATCCGAAACTATTTATCGATCGTTGAGTGAGCTTTCTTGACTTCGGGGAAGAAAATGCACACCATGAAATGTGTTAGTGCTGAATACGGAGAAGATTCTTATATGGAAATATTTTATATTATATACTTGGTACGTCAAAGTATAGATGTGATGGCGTAGACTTTTTATTATCATTTAGCAGTGAAAAACCACTTGAAACATCATTGAAAATTTTAAATACTCAAGGTTTAGGAAAAAATCTGATTATTATTTTCTTAATCGCCGAATTTTGCTTTCTAAATGACTACAGTTTAGGAATGTTGTAAACGGAAGTGGCGCCATCTGTAATTTTCAAAAAGAAGCGTACACGGTGAGAAAATGTCAAAAAGAATTTTTTACGAACTTTAATACAATTTCCCGACCAATTCTTTTCCCAATTTCCAATTTTCACGGAAGAAATTTTTGGAATGTTGTAAACTATTTTCCAATTTGGAATGGGTACCGCCGCCCCGGGTACCATTTATTGGATAGCCAACACCTCTGCCATAGGTCACCCCAAGTGGTTCGCTACGTTTGGTGACTTACCGGGTTCATGGGGTGAGTTTTTCAGAATCTGGCGGCGGATGAACTGAACCCTAGATTCCTACCCACCCCTCTTACCTTTTTCCATTTCAGAACTTAGTCTCCTTCCTTTCCTTAAAAATACCTTCCACACAGCATCCCCAAAGACGAGATAGGCCCTGAGGGAAATTACTTTTCTCAGGGCCTTCTATGTGGAGCTAACATGAAAAAATAAACAAAAATAACGTGAAAAATTTCCAAATTTCGCATAGCGAAATCAAAAAGATAATTGTATTACTTATAAAAATTTCCCGACCCAGTCTTCGAGCTAAAATTTTCCAATATTCCCGGAAGTATTTTTTTTCCGAAATGGAAAATTTCAAAACTTAACAGAAGTTTTTTTTTTTAATTTCCCGACCCAATTATTAGACTAATTTTCTTATTTTTTCCAAGACAATTTTTTTCAGAAAAATAATATTTTCCATTATAAAAATTTCCCAACATGAAAATTCAAAAAACGAAATCAAAAAGATAAATATCTAAACAAACATTATGTTTTCAAAAATCAAAATCTTCAAATTCTATATTCACTCGTACCTCTCGGTACCATACATACTTATACAGTATTGTACTCGTAGCATATTGAGAAAAGTTTCTAGCCGGTTAAACATTCTTAAAAAGATATTTTCTTAATGCATTTTCTAAGTGGAAATTTTTGCATAATAGAGGAAAATACAGCGGGAAATGCTAACGGCGAAAAACACTTGGAGGAAACGAGCTTCAAAAGGTTAGCTGTCAGTTTTGCCGCCAATTATTTATCCGGGAAAATCTAATTTGAATTTTGTAAAAAGAACTTTCTGGGATTGGCAATTATCATTATCTATGCAAAATAGTTTGCCTCGGAAAATGAAAGCTATTTTTATACAGTTACTTACCTACTTTAAGTAGTAAAAAAATCGGTTATTGCGTAGGTACTAATATCTTATCGAGTTGCAAAGGAAAATTACTAACACCATACTACACGATTGTTTTTTTTTAAATATCAAGGGAAGTACGTTATATTCAGGGCTGGGCCTGAGCCAAACGGGCGCCTGGCGCTAGTAAAAATCTGAAGGGCGCTGTGTTAGGTGTTAAATATTATTAGCGCCTTTGCTCCTTGTGCGCCTTGATAAGTCAGTGCCCGGAGGAGGACGAAACGAGCGACGCAACCGCTAACGGTGCGAAACGCTTTGTTCCTTTTTCATAATTCGTGGTTCCACTAGCGTATCGGTTCTCAAATGTATACGCAGCAGAAGGATGGGCATAATTGAAACATTGGACTCGAAAATGTAGTAAAATGACTTGTTTCTTAGAAATTCAAATGTAACATTTTCATCAAAAGACCATTCAGCGCCATTTTGTTTTCAGCCAACAGGAATCTTTCAACTGTCAAAAAACAAAATGGGACTGAATAATTATTTTATGACTTTGTCACACGTGAATTTTTGCTAACTCACAGGTTCTCAACGTGGGCGATAACGCCCTCTTGGGGGCGTTTCAGACCTTCTTGGGGGCGGTAGAAGACCAAGAGAAAATTGAAGGCGTTAGGGGGGCGGAGAAACCCATCCCACCGAGTTAGGGGGCGCTAAAAATAAAAATATTCTCAATGTGGGAGGTGGGCAAAAAAACGTTGAGAATCTATGGTCTAACTGATCCAATTAAGATGTTTTATTCTGAAAATTTTACAAAACGCAAATATATTGTTGTTCAAAAAAAGGGCGCAAAGTTTTAATTTTTAAAATAAAGAAGAAATTACTTCGAATTATTTTTTGTAAAGAATTATAATGAGTCGATTATTAAAACCATCGAACATCTCGAAACGGATGTCTCAATAATTATGCTCATCGTTGCTCAGAATACAAAGCATTTTCGAAAGTAATTAATTTTCTGCACGTTTTATAAACGCGAGGTGTTTTCAGAAAATTCTGTACTTTTAAAAGGAATGGCCGCGCGGCCTATTTCATACAAAACTTAATTTTGGATTTCAGGCCAACATACCAAACCAAACTGACTAACTAAACTAACTAACCATCACGCCGTTTCCCCGCAGGGGTAGGCAGAGAGGACGGACCGCCAAACAACTCGGTCTTGGCACACACTCTTTGCCTCACTCACATTCATACATTCTCTTCTATTGTTCTGACTTTTGACATGGCCCGACTCAAGTATCTGATTCACTTGATCGTGCCATGTCTTCCTCGGGCGTCCCTGACTCCTTCTACCATTCATATTTGCGTCGTTTATTCTTCTTACACTACTTTCTTTAATCATTCGCTCTACATGCCCAAACCATCTGAGGGTCCCTTTCTTAATCTTACTCATTATGCTTACATCAGCCGTAGATTCTTTGCAGATATCCACATTTCTCACACGATCATACATTGTTTTACCACCAAACTTAATAATTATATTTTAAACAAAAGATATTGCAAATATCTAGTAGGGATACGTGCTATTTTTTTAAATTATTAAACACGTGGTAATTATATTTACAGATAAAAAAAAAAAAAAGTTGTTTCTTTAAGGGGTCTCCACACGGTACTGCCGCAGTACGTACTGCCGCAGAACTGTAGTCAAAAGCGCCAGCCGTATTGTTATTATAATAACAATACGGCTGGCGCTTTTGACTACAGACTATACGATTTTTAGTCAGTTCTGCGGCAGTTCGTACTGCGGCAGTACCGTGTGGAGACCCCTTAAAGAGGCGGTTCTCCGAATTTCAACTGATTTCTTGCAAACCTCCCTTAAAAATTTGAAGTTTTTAAGCTCTTAAAAAAATATATGTTATTCTTGAAGATAATATCTAGACATTTATCGCGCCGAAACACAAATTATATAAAATTCCCTCGATAGAAAAAAATCGCAAAGTATGCTCTAAAAATGATTATAAACACGTTTGTTTCGGTTATTTTACAAGTTATATGTATGAAAAAATTCACAGCGTTTCTTTAAATAAAATTATAGATAATTATCGTGAGATTTTTGCTCTATTTTTAACGAGTCGTGTTTTATTAAAGATTTTCATAATTTTTGCATCAATTTTTTCGCTGTAAATGTTAGCGCGCTAACAAATATTATCTAACACACTATATAAAGAGGTAATCTAACACACTATATAAAGAGGTAATATTTGTTTGTTTGTTTGTTTGTGTGTTTGTTTGCATCGAATAGGCTCCGAAACTACTGAACCGATTTGAAAAATTCTTTCGCTGTTGGGAAGCTACACTATCCCTGGGTGACATAGGCTATATTATATTTTTTTTTAAAATAGGCATCCTTACTAAAACTTCAATAATGTAACCCAGGGTGTAAAAAAATTACCTAAAATATTCTTTAAATCGCGTGCGCTGCGAAAACTATTGATGATAGAATAAAATAATGTACTACGACTTTATAGAACACATCATTATTTACAAAAAAAGTCGCGACAGCATATGTCTAACTATTATGGTTATGCCACAATAAGTATTCTTTTATTTTAAAATTTTAATTAATATGTCGCCGCTTGAAAAGGCTCTTTATTTGTATCTTGGTTTTAATCCTTATCAAAATAAATTACTTCATATTCAAGACAGCTTCAATACCTTTATTTAACTTTTTGAATTTTTCAATTCGGATATTTAATTAGAAAGATATCACGAGTTTTAAAATGTTAGTATTAGAAAAAAGTTTCGGCTACGGGCCGCGCGGGAAAGGAGTCAAGAAATGCAGTGCCAGGGGGGTTGGCGGGACGGAGGAGCGGGAGAGCGGAGGCGGGGAAGGTGGAGTGGAACGCTGGAGGGGAACGCACGGGAAAGGACATGTAAGGAGTAACATTTTATTTATTTGAATATGGCATGTATTATAAAAGAAAGTCCAAAAAAACGTGCAGCTCGCAAAAACTCAGAAACGAGTTCCGGTTCGATCAAGGGAGTTATATGGTGTGGTAGATCTCTATCCCCCCTAGGGAATAAGGGTATCCGTTTTTACCTAAAAGCCGTGCTTTTAAAGATATAAGGGCTGAAAATTTCGCCCTCTTGAAATTTCTAGAACAGTCTTCCGGAAAGTTCTAGAAGGTTCCATAGAGCTGTAGACATTGTGCAACATTCCAGAACACTATCTTATTGTCCTGAGCGAAGCCGGGTAACCCAGCTAGTAATCAATAATTATCAGCCTGAAACACTCATCTTCATTGAAAAAATCTTCCGAGAAAAGATACTGGCCGCCAACGGGAATTGAACCCGTGTCCCTCTGATTGCCGGTCAGGAGCTCTGACCACTGAGCTATGGCGGCTTATCTAATACCCGCCAAATAATTCAATATATACTAGTGTTTCATTCGACAATTACTTATTATTACATTTTTCCAACTGAAAACAACCAACTTTATTTTTGTGAGAGAGGTATTGTTAAGTACCTGCATTTATTGCTGAAATACTTTAACTTGTCAAATATGAATTATTATTTTTAAATGATAAACTAACGTTTAAACAAGATTTTTATGCATAGCACAAAGGGTAGATAACAAATATTATAATCAATAATTATCAGCCAGAAACACTCATCTACATTGAAAAAATCTTCCGAGAAAAGATACTGGCCGCCAACAGGAATTGAACCCGTGTCCCTCTGATTGCCGGTCAGGAGCTCTGACGCTCTTTTGCGCGCTCTTCTAACATTCGTTATTTCATATCTCTCCATCTTCTTCTTTTTGGGGCCGGGAACTGAGCCTTAAATGCATTCATACATTTCTAATGAAAAAACACATTTTTTAGCAGTTTACGCTTACATTTTTATAAAGCAATTAACAATTTTAATACTACTTAACTCAAACTGTAGGAAAAACAACAATTTATCCCAAACATATATTTTTGCATTTATAATAAAAACCGATTCGAAGTAAAGATTAATCGAAAATAGTGATTTAGCATCAATCTTCGTCTTAAAGAGAAAAAAAAATTTTAAAAACTTGGTGCATAAAATCAATTTTGGCCAAAATGTCAAATAGAATCTTATTTTCCAGACGGAATTAATAAATTTAAAAAATGGAACAAAGTCATAATCCTAGTAATAATAATTTTACAAGTTTTATAGTTCCATGCCAACTGAGAATCAAGTCAACTCAGCACCTCTTTGAAAAGTCATTAAAAGCTATGAAAAACATCATTTTAAAATAGCCCATAACCCTAACCTAACGTAACCTATTTAACCATTTTTTTATATATTTTTTTCATCGCTTCTAATGACTTTTCTGAGGTGGTTCTGATTTGATTTCATGCTTGCTCGTCCGGTCACCAAGTTTTATGATAAAATAAATAGGTTGGTACTTACGGAGAACCGAAGCGGCAAAGAGCGAATATACGAGAACTAGGAACGCTGAAACAAGTTTTCAAAAAACATAATTAGTTATAAGTACTTTAGGATTACACTTATCATACTAGTCATTTTTTTTACATTAGCTCCAGACAGGAGGCCCTGAGGAAAATAATTTCCCTCAGGGCCTATGTCATCTTAAGGAATGATGTGTGGAGGTTTTTTTAAAGGAAATGAAGGAGAAGAAGTTCTGGGAATGAAATAGGTATGAGGGATGGTTAGGAATCTGAGACTCAGTGTGTCCAGGAGTGACGGACATTTGAATCCATCCCTCCAACCACGGTGCAAGGCGATGGGTCGAGAGATTCCGGCTGGAGAGAATAAAGACCTCCCTCGACCAGTCTCTCTCGACCCTACCAGGTGGTAAGACCTAGACATACCTTACCCCTTTAACCCGGGCACCCCTGCTAAGTCACCAAACGTAGCGAACCACTTGGGGTGACCTATGGCAGAGGTGTTGATAATCCAATAACTGGTTCCCGGGGCGGCGGTACCCATACCCGCCTCCCAAATTGAAATTTATAGACCTAGAAAATAATTACTCAATAAAAATACATAATTTACCACTAGATGTACCCTATAATTATTCATTGGAAGATAGCGTGTTAAAATCTCAAACATACTCTATTTATTGTTATTAAGTTTAATTTGTTGAGTCTGAAATGAAATTTAAACAATGCAAAACTAAAACAAATAAAACTTTACAAGGGTTATAATATTCCCAAATAATTAACTAATAATGTTCCCAATTAAAACTTTAAAAGGGTAATAATCATTAATAATTAACATTTAACTCATAAATCAATAAGAGCATAAGTAATAAAAATAAAAGCAATAAGTTTTTCATCATAAGTACCTATCTCGAAATAATATAATCTGTAAGTTGCCTAACCACAGTTTGATAATGCCTTCGGAAGGCGAAACAGCCGTCACGCATAGTAATAATTACATAGTATAACTTGTTTATAAATAAATTGTCTTCATAAATTAAACAATAATACAATTGAATGCATAAAAGAAAGAAATACCTCAAACATACATTTATTTAATTGAAAATTTGAAAATGTATTTATTCAGATAAACAGATAACTCATTGAATAACGTTCACTGTCCTAAATAAACGAAATTATACAAGTATGCTTAAAAAAATATTGCAGTAAAAAGTATGAATATAAACAGTAATAATGTAAATCAATTATGATATTTTTTTACCATTTAAAAACATGAAGTTTTATTTACCTGAGAATTGAACTCGAATCGAACGAAACATCGTAGCTAACTCGGCTACGAACAGGTCTAATTCTCAGTCGGTCTAGTACGCGTAGACGTGTTGCTACGCCGGATTCGCCAGACGAACTGGAGTGGAGACTTCGACTTAGACCAGTAGGAGTATTGGAGACTGGGCGATATTTCCTATTCGTAGCGCTTTGTCTGTTTACTACGGAATCTTGTTTATGTACATATAACTGCAGCTTAAAATCTAATAAAAATAGTTGTAATCTATTGAAAGGCAGTTCTTACGAGGCATTTTCACTAAGTGTACTAGATTTGTATATTTTTAGAAAAAGTTTATTAAAAAAATATATATTATAGGTTATTGTTGATACACTTGTTGACTATTTTTCTACATAATCGCCATCCCGTTCAATGCATGAGGTGAGCCGTGGCACAAGTTTTTATACCCTCCTCGAAGAACTCTACCGCCAGCTCCTTCTCCCACTTCAGAACCTCTTTCTGCACCTGCTCGTCGGTTGAAAATTTATTTTTATCCATATATGCCTTCAGAGAGGTGAAAATATGATAATCTGAAGACGCCAAGTTAGAGGAATACGGAGGATGGATCAAAACATCCCAACCAAATGAGTCCAGGAGCGTATTGGTGGCTAAGGCTGTGTGAGGACGGACGTTTTCGTGAAACAAGCACACTTCTCTGGTCAGCATTCCCCTCCTTTCGTGTTGAATGCTCCTTTTGAGTTTTTTAAGGTATCATAATATCGTTGGGCATTGGTGGTCTCCATCTGAGGCAGAAATTCGACCAAAATGATGCCTTTTGCCCGAAATTGTGGTTTTGAATTTTTTGGCAGATGGGGAATTGGTGTGACGCCTCTTTGACGACTGTTTTTTTTTTCTAGGCGTGTAATGAGTCACCAACTATCATCTCCAGTCACAACAGAGCTCAGAAATCCTCACCTTTTTTCTTGTAGGTGTTACTCCTTCCGTGAGTAAAAAGCTGATCACAGCACTTGGCGGGATGTTTTACCGACATCTTTCACGCAACTGGACATTACAACGTGAGTTTACGTACTACCATGTTCCTGCGATGTTCGTTCTGGTCCGGTGACCCCCCTCCACCACTCAGAGCTGCTAACCCCCAAAAAACAAAAAACACATCCCGTCATGATTACAGTACAGGGATTTTTTTTGAGAACTTTTGTAATTTATAACTTATTTACCTCCGACTGCAGTACACGCCAAACTGAAATACCGACCTAACGTTGAAAAGACGAGTTTAAGGACCGAAAAGCGGCATGCCTTCCCGTTTACGCCTTTCTCTCTCGCACGTATGTTTTACGCATCTTTCTCTTTCGCTTACGTTCATTGTAAATAAAGTCAGTAAAGTGACTGCACCTCCGCGAGGATGGATCGTATCAAGTTCAGGTCGGCATTTAAGTTCGGCATTTAATTTTTGTACTAAAGATTGGTGATAAACAGATTCAATATTCAAGAGTTTAATCATGCGCGTATTCGACGATGGTTTGTAATTTGAGAGGCGGGTATGGGTATCGCCGCCCGGGAACCATTTATTTGATGAACAACATCTCTGCCACAGGTCACCCCAAGTGGTTCGCTACGTTTGGTGACTTTGCAGGGGTGTCCGGGTTCATGGGGTGAGGTTTGTCCGGGTCTTGGCGGCGGATGCATCTGTCCACGCGCGGCAGGTCGGATCGGGAGAGACTGGTTGAAGGAGACCTTTTAATCTCTCCAACAGGACTCTCTTTTACCGCAGTGGGGGTTTGTATTTATAAGTTCGTCACTCCTTTACACACTAACCCTCAGATTCCTACTCACCCCACATACCTTTTTCCTTCCAGAACTTCCTCTCCATACTTTTCTCAACGGACCCTCCACACAGCATCCCCAAATATGGCATAGACCCTGAAAGAAATATTTTCTTCATGGCCTCCTGTGTGGAGCTGATATAAAAAAAAGGTTTGTAATCCAGGAAAAGGGACAAAACAAATTTACAAAAACAAACAAAATTTTTATTAATTGCTATAATTTTGAATCGTTCGTAATTACTACTACGCATGACAGCTCAGGTCCAATTTGATATTCCGAGAGAATACGGTTGAAGAAGTCAAAAGAGACTCCCTCAACCATTTTCTGCCGTACCGGCCTGCCGTGCAGCTGGTGGGCAGACGCATCCACTGTCAAGACCCGGACAAAACTCACCACCTAGGGTAACCTATGGCAGAGGTGTTGGTTTTCCAATAAACGGTTCACGGTGCGGTGGTACCCATACCCGCCTCCCTAATTAAATTAGAAGTCAAGCGATCGTCTACTCACTAAAGCTTCATTTGACTTTGCAGGCGATCGATTACTGTCTAAGGCTTGCAACAATTATCTTTGCAAGCGATCGATTATTCTCTACAGCTTGACACACTTAAATTTGCAGGCGATCGATTACTCTCTAAGCTTGACACGCTTAACTTTGCAAGCGATCGATTGCTCGCTGCAGCTTGACACACTTAACTTTGCAAGCAATCGATTACTCGCTACAGCTTGACACACTAAACTTTACAAGTGATCGATTACTCACTACAATTTGGTACATTTAATTTTGCAAGCGATCGATTACTCACTACCGCTTGATACACTTAATTTTGCAAGCGATTGATTACTCACTACAGCTTGACTTAACTTTGCAAACAATCGGTTACTCTCTACAGCTTGACATACTTTACAAGCGATCGATTACTCATTACAGCTTCATTTAACTTTATTAGTGATCGATTACTCGCTACAGTTTGATACACTTAACTTTGCAAGCGATCGATTACTCACTACAGCTTGATGCACTTAAATTTGCAAAAAAATGTCAACTGACACGCAAACGCTATCAACATGTTTTGCTCAAAATAAGCTCAAGAATAGCCGGCTAAGAAGTATGTCCTGATACACCCTGTATTTATATTTTTATAAACTAAGCGGAGACAGATTACTATAGCTCCCGTGAGCACTCAGGCCATGGCCCATTTTACCTCATTCCTTCACCAGGATTTTCATTGGATCTGAGTCTTGTTTCAATCAAGGTGGAACGTTGGCACCGTAAGTGAATTGGAGTCTCTTCATCCTCTCCTCTATTGGTGTTTTCCACTTCCAACAGCTGTTTTTTTTTTCCGCAAAAAAGTTTTGTCGGAAAATGACAAATGCTTCGGATTCCCACTCTGGTTTTGTGGTTTCTTTTTTTTTTTTTTTTTTACAGTGAATACCGCACAAGAATCTCAACTGCTCCCGTCTGGAGCCAGTGAGACTATGGCATCCCCAATTGGGGTATGTTGTGAGGCTGAAGGTAGTGGGGAGGGGAAGGAGGTGGGGAAGAGGAAGGTTGGGAAGTACCTGGCTATTCAGATCTGGTCACCAAACACGGCTAAAGCCATTTTCAAGCAACGTTTCAATTCTGAATGGTGGTCTTACACCAGGGCGATACTGATAGTATCTTCCACTCTGGAACGTGCCGCAAATATACTATATATTATTTTTTAATTAATTAATTGTGAAATAACACAAATTAATCAAATAAAATTTATTTGCGCACGCCGGGTTCGAACCCGCGACCTCCGGATTGTGAGTCAAGGGTCTTAGCCACTACACTACGGAGGTCGTCAGGTTCTGCTCCTAGTCCTCCATCATTTAACAAGAAACATTTTCCGCTTATAATGTTGGTAGTTGGAATTTTTCGAATATTGTCGGGTTATTCGTAAGCACGGAATGTTAAAAACATATTAAGATAATGGTGCTTCCGCCCCATCCCTTGCTAATTCGTCAGCTCACTCTTTACCCACAATACCTTTTTTGTGAATGCGAATACTGCACAAGAAATTGGAGTAGGGGTCGCAATCCTCAGCAATGAGAAACCGACTTGAGAAGAAGACCACTTAAAAGTCTCAACTGCTCCCAACCATCTGGAGCCAGTGAGAATATGGCATCCCTAATTTGCGTATCGACCCATTGGCAATAACAAGGTTCCACCTGGTGTGGTAATGTCACGCAATAATGAACTCTAAAGTATATTTTTTATCGGCTGATGATGATTTGTAGGAAAGTGAAAACCATTTTTCACTAATTAAACGTCACTAGATGGCCCAACACTGACTTTAACTTCTGTTAATGGGGTCCTATTACAAAGTAGGCTATAATTTTGAACAACACTTTTATAGTTGGGGTGTGATGAGTACTATATAAAAATCTAATTCAAATGTTCACATCTAAGAATGTAAAATACTTGGGGCACATCATCACTGAATATCTCTCGGATGATGGTAATATTGAACGACAGAGGAGAAGTATCAGTATACTGTCTAATATGATTGCTTATCTTCCAATGCAGCAATAATGTAAAGAAAAACATTGTTCAATGCATTTTGCACTAGCCTGTATACGTGTGAAACATGGTGTCACTACCGAATCCGCTTGATGAAACGACTCTGGATCCAATATAACAATGCATGCAGAATTATATTTTGAAGTACTTGTTTCTTTACTTAAACTCATGTGTAAATATGTATAACTATATGGAACGGATGGGATTACACTATCCTACCCATATCCTATAATAATCTTTATTTTTATTTTTTTTATTTATTATTAAATGTACATATTATTTTGGGAGATATCGAGGGCTTACTGCGGAAAAGCACAAAGTCAAAAATACTAGTTTCGAGATAATTGAATTTGAAAGTTTGAGCAACGTTAACTTTTTTTAAATATTATGGAGTCATTATAGTGACGAATAGAGTATAATAGATTGTTTTATTGTCTACTTATGCCTGTACTTATTATTTAAAAATAACAGAAAAATTCATACAATCTTTTAAAAAATAGAAGAGTATTGCATGATTTAATGCTGTTTCGCTGACACAATATTGCAAGCACCGAAGTAAAAATAGTTTGGTGGTGTAACATTTTTATTTTAATAAAACATATTTTTTTACAAAATGGATGTTTTTATGTAAAATGATTTTCATCCGCTACATTAATAATAACATTTTTTTTTTTTATACTGGGTTTTACAGAAGTTTAAACTTACATGAGAACAATCCAGTTAATTACACAATTATAAAAATCTACAATTACATACAATTAAATACAAATAAATACAATTAGAAATTAATATAATTATCATTTATTTGGCTGTCGTTGACACGTCGACACAAGAACTTTGAAGCTCAAATGGTATAATTTTTTTATTACATTAAACTGTCAAATACTTTTTCTTGGAATGTGATATTGATATCATTTTGTTGTATAATTTTGATATCACACAATTCTGATCAATGACTTCTTGTCGCCTACCCCTACGTATATTCTTCTTCTTTATGTGCCTTATCAGGTCCCCCCGACGTTGGCGATCACTCTTGAAAAGGTCTGCCCGGAATAGCTCCTCCACACTTCTAATGCCGGTCCACTCTCGTATGTTTCGCAGCCAAGACATTTGTCTCCTACCAGGCCCTCGGCGACCCTCTATCTTGCCTTTCAATATTAAATGGAGCAAGTGATACTTCTCCCCTCGAAGTATATGACCCAGATATGAAATTTTCTTGATTTTAATTAATGTAAGCAGTTCCCTATCTGCTCTAGCCCGCCTGAGAATTTCTATGTTGGTGATCATGTCGGTCCATGGGACCTTGAGCATTCTCCGGTGAAGCCACATTTCGAAAGCCTCTAACCTGTTCATGGTATTTATTTTCAAGGTCCATGTTTCACAACCATACAGCAAGGCCGACCACACATAACATTTATACGGATACGTATATTACGGACTTCAATAATGAGAAATGAATATTATTATCAACTTTTGTAATATTTTGGCCGCTCTTGACAACATTTTTGTAATTTAGTCAGCGAGAAACTTACCTTAAACACAACTGCGCCCTTGAGGTGATTTTTCACAAAAACGGGGCTCTATAAATTATCCAATTATTATTATTACTAATGTCAGATTTTGAATACCGCAACAAAAAATCTTTCAACGAAATTGCATTAAGTCTGACTTAATGCTATTCAACAACCGCATATCAACAAAAATCTTTCAACAAAATTGCATTTTTTTTTTAAATTTTTTATAAATAAAACATACATTGAAGTTGCACTCCCATGAGTTATCAAAACTCATTAAGGGATCGCCAATTGGTACTTTTGAGAAGTTAAACCCAACTCAACCCAATATGTAGACACAATGTATGAATAAAAAATTTACAAAACATTTCACAGAAACAACATACAGACACAAACATAATATGAAGAATCACCTTACAAAATATTTCACAGAAACATGTCTTATAAGATTTTATGAATTTGTATAACCGACTCATTTGATTTATGTACTTTTGGTTTCAAAAAGTTAAAATAAAGTTTCCTCCATGATCAAATCAAAAAAACAAAATCAGGAAAATACAATATAAGGTACGGGCTCAAAAATGTACAGACCTAATACAAGATGTTTACATACAAATACATACGAGATTTAAGAAAGGTATAAACCGCGCCCATCATATTATAAGTTTAGTATTTGAAGATAATCAGGGCTATCAGAACAGAGTTTGTACCTACTTACGACTCGTTTTCCAAATGACGTTTGAAAAAATAGGTTTTCAATATATCATTTCGAGATTTGTTGGAGACCTGTCTCAAATTTTCAGGCAGTTTGTTATAGTTAGTGTAGGCAATGTATTCTAATGATTTCAGTCCGAACTTTTTTGAGTGTATTTTTGATATTTATTTATTTATTTATTTATTTATTCACGCCTTAAAGGCTTTTACAAAATCACGTTAATATAGATACATAAGTTTTTCAGGAGTACAATTAAAGTAATATATAAAATAGTATTATTTAACATAATAAACTGAACAATAAGGATATAAGCAGAATTAAAAAGATATATCAACAAAAACCATATTAGAAGAATAATAATAAAATCTACATAAGAATTTTAGAAATTTCTGTATAAATTTAGGTAAAGAATAAATGAAAATATCAACCGAACTGAATTCTTTTCCAAGCCTATGAAGTCTTTGGATTGGGGAATTAATGAAATAGTTTGTTTTAGACGGATAAACAAAGAACAGCTCAGGAAGTCTCGTGTCACGATTAGGTACTCGGTAAGTTATTAGTTTTGTTAAGTCAGGTGCGTCAAGTGATCCATTAACTAATTTGAATAATAGAACCAAATCGCTCTTGGATCTTCTACACGATAGGTCAGTTAATTTAGGCATTTTCATTAAATTAACATAATTAATTTGTTCAATAGGTATGGAGAGTTTGAAATTAATGAACCTTAAAAAATTATGCTGAACTTTCTCAATTTTTATTTTGTGTGCTTTATAGTATGGAGACCAAATAGTGGAATTGTATTCTAAATTACCTCTTACTAAAGCAGTGAAGAGAATTTTAAATGAATAAAGTGATGAAAAATCTTTTACTGTTCTTAAAATAAATCCCAAACATTTCATGGCCTTATTAGTAACTTCATTAATGTGTGGAACAAATGTTAATTTTTCATCAAAAAGGATACCCAGATCCTTGATATTAGACATCTTTTTAAGAGAAATATTGTTAATACTATAATGAGACATAATAGGATTTTTGTTTCTACAGAAAGATATAAATTGACATTTATCAATATTTAAAAATAGTTCATTATAATTACACCAATCCTGTAAGCGATCAAGATTAGCTTGAAGAATATTACAATCATTAATTGAGGTAATCGTTTTGTAAATTTTTAGGTCATCAGCAAACAAGAGTATGTTTACTTCTTTAAAAATTTTTACAATATCATTAATAAATATTAAAAATAAAACAGGTCCTAAATGTGCACCTTGAGGAACTCCACTGGAAGCCACAAATTGTTTTGAAATGTAATCTAAAATTTTTACAGAAAGTTTTCTACAAGACAAGTAACTAATGAACCAGTTTAACATACTACCCGAGATACCAAGAGCTTTTGGTTTTTGGATTAAAATTTCATGAGATACCTTATCGAATGCCTTGCTAAAGTCTGTGTACACTGTGTAGTTTGATATGTGTAGTTTGTTGTGTTGTCGTGTATTATATTGGTGAACGTCGTTGTTATGGTTCAGTCTTATATTTGTGTGGGTGTTGCACCGAATAATATTTAAAATGGTGTTTGTTATCTCAAAGCTAGGAATGGCAATACAAGTGCGTGACGGTAAATATCTTTAACAGGTGTATCCCAAGGCAAGCCAAAAATGTTACGTAGGGCTCTATTTTGGATTATTTGCACCTCCAATATCATTTTTTTGGTAGCAAAACCCCAGATACTCGAAAGGTATGCCAAGTGGGAGTGAATCATAGCATAGTACAAAGATCGCAGTATGACTGTGGGAAGCAATCTACGTAGTCTGTACATTACACCGGTCACCAGAGCAATCTTTGATTTAACATGGTCAAAATGGTTTTTCCATGTAAGCCGTGAGTCAATTAAAAGTCCTAGATACTTCGCGACATCTGTTTGTTCCAGTTTGTTTATTCCCAGGGAAATGTTTAGGCGTTGTCCTCTCCTATTCCCGAATAGCACATAGTGAGTCTTTTTAATATTAAGGCTAAGTTTATTAATTCTCAACCACTCGGCTAGATGAGCCAAATCCCTTTCCATGTCCTTTTCCATTTCGTTTAAATTAGTATTATGGTAGAATAATATTGTGTCATCAGCATAAAGTTGAAGTGTACCTTTCACTCCCCATTTTGCAATATCATTTATATAAATCAAAAATAATAATGGTCCGAGAATCGAGCCCTGTGGTACACCACATGTTATATTTCTATGATCACTTGATTCTTTTCCAATAACAACCGAACAGCACCTACCCGTAAGATAACTAGATAAAAGTTTTAGACTGTTGCCCACGATGCCCAGATATTCAAGTTTTTTTAATAGAATCTTATGATCAACCGTATCAAATGCCTTTTTGAGGTCTATGAAAATGCCCGCTGCATATTTTCCTTGATCTAAGTGTTTTTGAAGAGTTAGTATAAAGTCAAAGGCAGCACATTTCGTGTTGGAGAATTTTCTGAACCCATATTGTTGAGGCGTGAGAATATTATTAGTTGTGAGATATTTGGTTAGTCTATTTTTAATTACATGTTCAAATACTTTGGAGAAGACTGAGAGTATTGATATTGGACGATAATTAGATGGATTTTTTTTGCAGTCTTCTTTGTGAATTGGAACGATTTTTGCTAGCTTTAATTGATCCGGAAACAGTCCACTCACTAAAGATTGATTAATTAGAATAACTAGATGATTCGCTAATTTTTCTTTACAGAATCTGAGTAAGTTAGTTGTCATACCATCGACTCCTGGAGATGCATTAGTATTTAGTTTTGAGATAATTTTTAAAACTTATAGTTTGTTTGTATTGGCCATGTAGAGGGACTGTAATGGCTTTGGTTCCATGTTTATTGTATTCATGTCATCTGAATAAGATGGGATACTCGCAGCTAAATTTTCACCAACCGATGTAAAGAAGTCATTAAACGCTGTACATATCTGCTTCGGGTCATTTATGACTATATTATTGATGGTAAGAGTTTCAATTTTATTTGTCGAGTTCTTTGGACTGTTAGTTATGATTGAATTTATTGTCTTCCAGGTTTGTCTTGGATTATGTATGTTTTCTTTAAAAATATCTGTGTAATATTTTGTTTTGGCGAAACGTCTGTAATTAATTACCGAATTTCTTGACTTATTTTTTTGTGATAAAAGAAGACTGTTTTGCGGATCTTTCTTCCACTGTTTGTAGTTAGTATTTAGTTCTCTAATAAGAAGATCCAGTTTTTCGTCAAACCATGGTGTATTACCTTGCTTAGGGTTTCCTATTCGTATCCTTGGCTTAAATTTGCAAGTGTCGATTGCTGTTTTGATATATTTAAAGAATTGATTAAAATTTTCGGTTATGTTGGTGGTGTTATGAGAAAACGGTTGGGTTTCAAGATATGTTCTCAAAGCCCTCTTATTGATGCTGATGTTTATGTTTGGTGGTATTCTGTTGTTAGATTGGTGTTTCAAAGAGTTTTGGTACTCTAACATCATTATACTATGATCACTTATCTAATTATCAATATTGGAGGTCGTTGAAGATATGTTTTCTCTATTTGATATAATACGGTCTAAGAGAGAACTGCAGGTTTCCGTAACTCGTGGGATGTGTATTATTACATATGAAATAATTATATGAAAATAAAGTGTTGATATATTTTTTTGTTGTATCATTTTTTTAAGAACATTAATGTTGAAATCCCCGAAGATGAGTGTATCTAGGGTACTTTTTTGTAAAATAGATTCAAGAGATACTAGAAAATCATTTATATTGTTGTTAGGTTTCCTGTATATTATGTTTAATGGTTTAAAATGTAAGTCTGACTTAGTGCTATTTCACACGGTATAATTATATGTCACGGTACGGTATCAATATAGTCAAGGAATATGCACGAAGTCCCTTAGTGCTCATTCGCTGAAAAGATTTATGCATAATTGACTTAGTTCAGATAATAACTCGAAAAGTATTATAAGTAGGACAAAGTGCGTCTTCGTAGACTAAAGATTGGCCACCGAGTAACAAAACTGCATCATTAAGTCAAAACAGCAAAAAATTGACTTAGTGCTTTTTCGCAGCAAGCCCACGATATATTGGTTTAAATAAATTACATTTTCTGAAACAGTTCCTTGTTTTCGCCCGCCTAGAGTGTGTTGATGTAGCTACATACTTCTTTATTTTTAATTTAAAAAATGTTATTTTAATAGATGCCATTAGTACCATGTTTTATTCATAATAGCAAAAGAAATGTAGTGTAAAAATGCCACATACGAGGAATCGTCTCTTAACCAACACATATTCGAATTGAGCCCAATCAACATTTTTATTTAAAATGCTGATAGCGTTATCTTTAGGGAGATAATATTTTGCACAGATTTGGGACAGATCTCTTTCTTTCGTATATTAACTATGGAATAAAAAGTCTTGTTAATAAGCGGGTGTAAATAATACAACGATCTTAGAAATACTGACAGATCATCTGGTAAATATAAAATATAATATTTATATATAATTTAATTACGTGTGAGTCAATAGTTAAGATTGTGCGCAATCTATAAAAGAGAAATTAGGATTTATGCTATATTTTGTTCAATTTGGTTGAGTTAATTCCTTGTCCTTGTCCAGGACAATATGTCTTGTTAAATCAATTTATTATTAATGAATCCAGTACACATGGAAAATTGCGGATAGGTAAATAAATAAAACATTTAATTTTTAAATACTTATAAATGTTGTTATCCTTACCTCTTATGATCATCTTGAGGATATGAAGATCACCTATTATTACCTAAAATATAATAAATAATATCACTTTTCACAAAGCCACGAAACTAATCACACAAAAATATGTTTTTGACACTGACAGACATAAATAAACCAATCATCTGACAGATACAATTCAAAATATCATAGACTATTCAACCAATAAGAACATAGACCAAGAAATTATATTTTTCCTCTACAATCTGTTTGGTCCTGCCTCTGAGAGTTCCATTATTACTTCTCTCTCTATTACATACATTGTTAACACAAAAGAAAGAGAGAGCATAGCGGTTCTATCAATGGTAAGGTTGATCATACCATGGTATCATTCAACAGCCTTATAATAATAAATAAAAATTCTTTTAAAACTGATAACAGAGAAAACTGAAGCGTCGAGACGATAAACCAAAACAATACACAATAAATAATGTCAAATAAATGCTGTAACGATGGATTTCAGTTAACTTAGTAACAGAAGTTTATTTTGTATTCATAAGGTATACATACATTTTATTCATATTTTAAAACTTAGTTGAGTGACATAATAATATTACAATATAATCATTAAGTTAAGTAAATACATATAGTATATTATGTAGATCAATGAATATAATTAATTATCTTGACACCACTTGACATAGTGGTTTGGTATATTTATGCATAGTTTGAACTTTGAACTTTGTCCCTAGAGAGATCACATCAAGATATATTATTATTATAATTTATAATCTACAGGAGTCCAGAGTAGCCAGAACCACCTCAACCCAGGTCAGGACCATAAATATACTAAACCACCCACGTCAGTCGACAGGACACTGAATCACGTTAGCCTAATATAATAACCATAAACAATAACAATAAACTTTGCCGTCCTGTCGTTGATATAGAAATCGTCGCAATAGGCGAGTTTAAGATCTGAAAAGCGGCATGGCTCTCCACCCACGCCTTTCTCTGTCACACGTATGTTTTACGCATATTTCTCTTTCGCTTACGGTCATTGTTAAGTCAGTAAAGTGACTGTTCCTGGGCCAGAATGGATTATATCGAGTTTAGGTTGGCATTTAGGTTTGGCATGTTCTGGACCTCATATAATTTTTTATACAATTTTTACCATTATTCAAAGAGGTTTGCTTAAGTACCTACGTTATTTTATTATATTATTAAAAATTAACTTTTTCCACTTTCGCCAGGATTTTCTTTCATGAAGTCAAATATTAGAAAGCAAAATATTTATATTTCTTTAACTAATAAATAATTTTAAAAATGTATGCCTTCATAAAATATATATGTATATATATATATTTTTTTTTTTGTGAACCGCACAAGAGTCCCAACTGCTCCCGTCTGAAGCCAGTGAGACTACAGCATCCCCAATTGGGGTATGTTGTGAGGCTGAAGGTAGTGGGGAGGGGAAGGAGATAGGAAAGAGGAAGGCGGGGAAGTACCTGGCTATTCAGATCTGGTCACCAAACACGGCTAGTGCCATTTCAAGCAGCGTTTCAATTCTGATTCGTGGTCTTACATCAGGGCGATACTGAGAGTATCTTCCACTCTGAAATGTGCCGCAAATATACAATATATTATTTTAAATAAATAAATTGTGAAAATAACACAAATTAATCAAAAAAAATTATTTATTGGATTAGATCCCGCGAACTTCGGTGTGCGAGTCAAGAGTCGTACCGCTGGACTACACCGGCAGTCATTTTGGTAAACTTTCGGAAAGGATTATAATGGCGGGCGATTTGAATGGGTGGGTGGGAATCGGACGTGACGGATTTGATTCAGCCTTAGGTAAGTTCGGGGATAAAAGAACGAATGACAATGGGAACAGAATACTTGAAGTATGTTTAGAGTGGAACCTGTTTGTATCGAATACTTTTTTCGATCATAAAGGTGTCCACCAATATACGTGGGAAAGAGGAAATGAAAGATCAATAATTGACTTTGTGGTAATTGACTCTAGGTTGAGAGCCGTTACCGAGGACACAAGAGTTTTCAGAGGGGCGGAGGTTGAAACTAACCACTTTCTGGTGGTGTCGAGAGTAAACCTCTTTCGCGGCTGGCGCTCTAAAGTGAAAACGATATCGACTCCAACAAGAGTCAAAGTAGAAAAATTGTAAAACGCAAATGTCAGAAGTGAGTATGAGAATTGTGCAGAGATGAGATTGAATGAGAAGGAAATGGACGGTCTAAGCATTGATGAAACATGGAACCACATAAAGGTGAGTCTTTGTGAATCTGCTAGAGATGTATGTGGAATAAGTACGCAAGGTAGGAAGAAAGGTGACGCATGGTGGGATGACGAGATCAAAGCATTGGTTTCAGAGAAGAAGAAAGCATGGTTATGTCTGATAGCGGCTGGCACCGCTTCTACCGAAGAGAGAGATAGAGCCAAAGAAGTATATAAGGGATGCAAGAAAAGAGTAAGTGTTGGAGTGAAAGAACGAATGAAACGTCTGGAAGAGGAAGAGGGAATAAAAATGACAAAACACTTCCAAGAAAACATTAAACTGTTTTGGAAGGAGGTCAAAAGGTCCCGAAGTGGTTCAGAGAACGGAAGTGTGAAAGTGATAAAATCGAAAGATGGAAGAATGTTGACGAATGAGGAAGAAATAAAAGAAAGATGGATGAAATATTTTGAGGAAGTCTTCGAAAGCAACCCGGGTGACAGTGAGACCAGCGGTGAATCGGGTATGAACGATGACGGAGTGGATGTTACTAAAATCAGCGTGGATGAAATTAAAAAATCGATAAAATGCATGAAGAATGGTAAGGCTGTTGGTTTCGACAATATTGCTGCCGAATACTTTAAAGGAGATAGCCATATTATTCTCACATGGTTGTGCAAACTTTTTAACCAGTGTCTAGAGGAGGGTTACACACCATTAGATTGGAGAAGGGCTGTAATCATGCCGTTATACAAAGGTAAAGGGTCGCGTATGGAATGTGGGAATCATAGGGCTATTAGCCTGCTAAGTTCAGTCGGTAAGCTGTACGGAAGAATATTGATTGAAAGGGTAAGAATGGAAACAAAGGATAAAATATGGGATGTGCAAGGTGCCTTTATGAGTGGAAGGGGATGCATGGACCAGATTTTCTCCTTGCGTATGCTCACTGAGAAGTTTCTGGCGAAAAACCAGAAACTTTTCTGCGCCTTTGTAGATCTACAAAAAGCATACGACCGAGTCGATAGGAAAAAGCTTTGGAAGGTGTTGTCCAAGTATGGAGTGAATACAAATCTCATACAGGCAATTGCGTCTCTGTACGAGGGAAGCGTTGCATGTGTTAGGGTGAACGGAGGTTTTACGGGGTGGTTTGACATCACAAAAGGTGTTAAGCAAGGCTGTGTAATGTCACCATGGTTATTCAATCTGTACATGGATAATTGTATGCAAGAATTGAAAGAAGTGGGATTGGGCGCGAAATTGAGTAATCTGAAAGTATGTTGCCTGTTGTATGCTGAGGATGCGGTGCTGATTTCTAATACCATGGAAGATCTACAGTCTCTCGTATCTAGGATGAACGAAGTATGTATGAAGAATGAGTTAATGATGAATGTAAGTAAGTCTAAAGTCATGGTGTTTGAAAGAGAGAGTACGAAAACAGTATGTAATATAGTTGTGAATGATGAATACTTGGAGCAGGTGGATGAGTTTGTGTATCTGGGTAGTATGTTTACTAGAGATGGGAAGGCTGATAGGGATATTGAAAGAAGGGTGAATGCTGGTAACTCCATTAATGGAGGACTGAATGCCGTTGGCGCTAATAAAAAACTGTCAAAAGAAGCGAAACTAGCAGTCCACAATGGAGTCCTGGTACCTACCCTGATGTATGGCAGTGAGGCATGGAACTGGCAGAGGAAGGATGAAATTAAACTGAATGCTGTTGAAATGAGATCCCTGAGGCGTATGTGTGGAAAAACAATGTATGATCGTGTGAGAAATGTGGATATCCGCAAAGAATGTAAGGCTGATGTATGCATAATGAGTAAGATTAAGAAAGGGACCCTCAGATGGTTTGGGCATGTAGAGCGAATGAACGAAGAAAGCAGTGTAAGAAGAATATACGTCGCAAATGTGAATGGTAGAAGAAGTCGTGGACGTCCGAGGAAGACATGGCACGATCAAGTGAATCAGATACTTGAGTCGGGCCATGTCAAAAGTCAGAATAATAGAAGAGAATGTATGAGACGATGTATGAATGTGAGTGAGGCAAAGAGTGTGTGCCAAGACCGAGTTGTTTGGCGGACCGTCCTCTCTGCCTACCCCTGCGGGGAAACGGCGTGATGGTTAGTTAGTTAGTTAGTTAGTTCGGTATCACAAAATGTGCATAAGAATATTTTTTAGGAAAAAGCCTTTCATTCACCTAAATTACTAAGACAATTTTTTTTGCATTCGGGGTGATGGAAAATACTGCATTCAAAATTTATGTAAAATGTGAAACATATGAGATCCCGCCCATTTTGGCACCTTCAGATACAGATTGGAACGACTCGCTCGACAATACACAACAAGTTGTGACAATGCCCTCGAGTGTGAGACACAGAGCAAATAGACCGATTTGTGCCAGAATTTCACTGTTCTGTTTTGTTTTTGATGCATGGACGTTGATAAAAGATACAACAAAGTGTTTTTTGTTTTCACTCTTTCTCTTATAAACACACTTTGTGCGGGAAGGGTATTTCTACTTTTGCGCTGTTCCTACATGAATGCCTAAAAAGGCATTGCTGTCAAATATTTTTATACGATTATTGTACGTAAGGGACCCAACCAGTGGCGGTCTTTCCCTCAGGTCAATTGGTCAAAAACCTCCCAAAATTATAAGATGACAGTAAAACATAATATTATTATGAAATATTAAGCAAATTAAAAACTACTGGTATTATTCTAATATATTTGAAATGCACCGCGAGACAGCGGCAAGTAGCGACATCTAACGTCTTAAATGGAAGCTTTCTTTTCCACGCACTATGATTGGCCGGGTAAAATTATGAAATGCCCCGATATCATATCTTCTGTCTCTTTACGCACCATACAATAAACGAGATGGCACTATGTCGCTTAGTAAAAAGTTTTCAGATTCTGAAGACAGTTTGGGTCAGTGCCGTGAGGGAGAGAGAGCATGCTGAGTATTAGCATCTGAAAGAGATGGTTTGGTAAACGTAGGTTGATTTTGCATATTTTACGCTTGTCGCATGAAATAATTTACAAAGTATATCAAATGTGATTTGACATATGTGGATGAATTTGACTCTCAAACTCGTGAGGTACTTACAGAATATTATCACATTTAACTTGATATTGTATCATAATATCATTTTTTAAATGACCTTCCACTTCTGGACCCCTAGAGCCGCCTCTGGTCCCAACTATACGTAAATATATAAAAAAAAGTATAAATATATATGAATATATGATACAAGTCTTTTCCATCTTCATATTTCCTTGTCTTTTGTGTGGAAGAATATTTTATCAAAAGGAAGCTTACACTTTGGCACTGTTCTTGCAAATTGTTATTTTTTGTAATGATTTGAACTAAAATGACAAACAATTTTTTTATGTAGCACATTATGTAAATTTTTTACATGTAAAAGGTCATTAAATAGCCCAACACTGACTTTAACTTCTTATGAAGCCTATTACAAAGTAGGTTATAATTTTGGACAGTACTTTTATAGTTGAGGTGTGGCAAGCACTATATAAAAAAATCTTTCAAATCTTTCGGTTTAAAACAAATTCCATATTCTCGACCCAGTACCTCGTTTTCGTCCGAAGTGTGTTAATATAATATTCTAAATATAGTTTTCTTGTCTAATCTTGAATTTGCTGAACCGATTTGTTATTAATTTGATACATCTCGCAATGTGTGTACATTGGACTGTAGTTTTTGTTGCTTTATCAATAATTAACACCGGTTTTCAGAACAAATGGCAGCATCGAAAATGCTGGACTTATTTCCTGACTTTCCATCTGGACCCTTATCAGTCTACAGGGATAAAGCTTCCTTCGATTGGAGAAAACTGAAATTAGCTATTGATGGAGAAGAACTAATCCTCTATAAGGTAAGGAAAATTTATTTAGCATTTCGCAGTATGGTAATTGCTTTAAGACTATTTCCAAAGATTAATATTCTAGTGTTCTATATCTGCTAATGGGCTGCTCTCTCAAGTGGTGATGGAACCCTAGAAGTCCTGACTCACCAATCTATATTATCATTCACACTTTTCTTCCACTTATTATTCTACGATAATAATTTATAATTTTTTTAATAAATTAACAATCATTCTTAAAGGCCATAGAAATCTAATATCATTTTCTATTTTGTGAATGGAAATAATGCATGTACAGGGCTAGTGAAATGAGTAATATTAAGAAAGGAACCCTTAGATGGTTTGGGCATGTAGAGCGGATGAATAAATAAATGAGGTTAAGAAGAATATATGACACGAATGTGAAAGGGACCAAGACGCCCGAGGATGATGACATGGCTTGATCAAATTTGGCTACATCAAGAGTCAGATAACTTAAAGGTATGTACGAGATGATATATAAATGTGAAAGATGCAAGAAGTGTGTGTGAAGATGAGATGTTTAGCCTACTGCCTACCCCTGTGAGGAAACAGCACAACATGATAGATGGTAAGTTATTTTATTAATAAGAATTTTACGATAACATTTCCAGAGCACTATGTTCCCATCTAGGCATTGCGGGCTCAATCCCCTGTTAGATTATTTTTTTGGCCTATGTCATCTTTGGGGTTGCTGTGTGAAGGGTGAAAGACCTAGACAAACCTCACCCTATGAACCTGGGAACCCCTGTTGAGTCACTAAGTGTGACCTGTGGCAGAATTATTGGTTAAAATGGTTCCCCGGATGGCATTACCCATACCCGCCTCCCAAATTGATAAATTCTCCTGCACAAACAACATTTTCACTTTGGGGTCGTCCATTAATCACGTGATGTTTTTTAGCAACTTTTTAACCCCCTCCCCCCCCAAATCACGTGTATTTTTTTAGTACAAAGTATATCGAAATTTTCAGAATATTATCTTTAAATACAGGTATAAATAATCTGAATAAATTTTAGAAAATTAGACAGATGGACGTTCACCTTTAGAAATCGTGCGTTCAATGAAAAATAAATATACGTGATATCTCATTTTACCCCCCCCCCCCCTGTAATGTTTCGTGATTTTTTCCGACCCCCCCCCCCCCCTTCGAGCCTCAAGTGATTAATGGACGACCCCTTATTATGATGAGAGTAGAAGCAATTCAAAGTCATTTGTAACCCCTGTTGTAGGGAGTGTGGATACTCTCAAGGTGTGGAAAAAAACCTGCAATAGCCATCCCATGCCAAGGTGTGAACAATATCATGAACGGTGCCTCTGAAATACAGGGTCGCATCTCGGGAGTATCGATGGACCTTCTATTTCCCTAGATTCTCATGGGACAAAAAATGGGCCATACAAACACAAAAACCAGGAGCTTTTTGGGATCCTAGGGGAGAGGACAGCTGAGGCCACCTCAGTGGACTCTTCCCTCTTGGGGCCTTCAGGGAACCAAAACAAAGAGGATCTTCTGATGGGAAAACCCACAGATGTGAGAAAACAGGAACCCTGGAAACAAACTCAAAGGAATGAGGTGAAATGGGAGATAGCACGGGCCCACAGACTGAGTGCTCACGGGAACTATCCGTATACTGTCTCCGCTTTAATAAATAAATATTCGTAACCCAGACACCTTTGTCTTTTTTTAATATTTGTTTTTTTATTGTCTTTCAGAATGACATTTGGGCGATGTTGCAGAAGTATGGCGGCTCCAAAGACCTAGCTGATACTCTTCCCGTTGATGCCCAGCGCCTTCTCACGCAGAAACGCGTCATGCTCCTGACTGCTAAAGCTAAACTACCATTTGAAAAGGTAAAGTTGTTCACATCTAACTAAACTTCTTTAATTAAAAAGTTCAGTTTTCTTTTTATAATTCAATCATTTTACATGCCAATATTTCTAAGAGGAGTGGTTTGAATGTTTCAATTGTCCCTCTAAATCAAAATATATTAAGTTCCACAGTTTTTTGGATTGGTTATTGATTTTTTTGTATATCTGTACATAATTGCAAAAACAGTTTTGCATTTCATTTGTGTGTAAGTTTAGATTCAATATGGTGGACTTTTTAACGGTTTAGTATAGATTCTTTTTTCAAATGTGAAATTGCTATGTTTATTTGAACTTTGCACATTGCTTCGTGTGTTACCGTGCTGCTGGAACGAGACGGAATGCTTTATTCAGATTATTTATACCCGCCGCTAGGTTTACACCTGACTATTCGGTTGCGACGTGTGATTGAAAAATATATATATTTTTTTTAATTGAAAAAGTATTATCGGACGGCAAAATGACAACTATGTACATACATCTTTTGCACCAAATATGCTCAGAAACTGCTGGTTAAAATCCTTCGGATGCGTGCTTTTACATCCTGAATATATTGTACCTAGTTTATTATTTACAGTTTTTTTTTTACTGTGGAAAAAGTATCCCCCTTGTAAAAACTTTAACAGTTTCCCAATATTTTATACATAAAAATTATGTGTCCTTAGATTGCAGCCAACCCAAAGCTGCACTATGCGTGGTGCGAAGCCGTCTTCATGTACGACCTCACAACAGGCATGGCCCACAGCGTCCCCCACAAGATGTTCTACTCCGTTGTGAAGAACCTGGGCACCGAGCGCCACCAGCACATCCTCCGTGACGCCGACGAGAACAAGATCATGGGGTGTTTCGCCCTCACGGAGGTGGCCCATGGGTCCAACGCTAAGGGGATGAGAACTACGGCTACATTTGACCCCAAGACAAAAGAGTTTGTGCTGAATTCGGAAAACTTTGAAGCTGCAAAATGTTGGGTCGGATTATTAGGTATTGTATTTTTACCAGGTGCTAGTGTTGAAGGCAGCCACTAATCTGAACCATTTCATGAACCTTCTCGCATCCAAAATCTTCCTCAAATGTCTCCATTTTGTCGATTCTTGGCATCCCTTACTCAACCGAAACCGGTGGCTCAGGTTGTCAGCCCACCTCAACTGTCGAAGACCTAAGCTTCTCTCTCCCAATCAAGGAGGTGCTCTTGGATAGTGGATGGTGATCCAATTATGTATATTTAAATTCCAGCAGTCATCTTTCTTTTTCTTTTTAGTGTGTTTATGAGAGATGGAAAAGCTGATAGATATATTAAAAGAAAGGTAAATGCAGGTAACTCCATTATTGGAGGACTGAATGCCGTTGGCACTAATAAAAAACTGTTAAAAGAAGCGAAGCTAGCAGTCCACAATGGAGTGCTGGTACCTACCCAGATGTATGGCAGTGAGGCATGGAACTGGCAGAGGAAGGATGAAAGCGGAAGGATGAAAGCAGACTGAATGCTGTTTAAATGAGATCCCTGAGGCGTATGTAAAACCATGTATGATCATGTGAGAAATATGGATATCCGCAAAGAATGCAAAAGAATGTAAGCGGAATGAGAAAGATTACGAAAGGGACCCTCAGATGGTTTGGGCATATAGAGCGAATGAACGAAGAAAGTAGTGTAAGAAGAATATATAACACAAATGTGAATGGTAGAAGAAGTCGAAGACGCTCGAGGAAGACATAGCATGATCAAGTGAAGATACTTTAGTCGGGCCATGTCAAAAGTCAGAATAATAGAAGAGTGTGTATGAAACGATGTATGAATGAGAGTGTGCCAAGACCGAGTTGTTTGGTGGTCCGTCCTCTCTGCCTACCCCTGCTCGGAAACTGCCTGATGGTTAGTTAGTTAGATCTTTCAGTTGTGCCACATGTCCGGCAGTCCTGTAGTTCACTAAAAACAAAAGACCATTCCCTTGCATCGTCTGGAATAAAGCATGGTGCGGGATGTGAATGCGACGCGGCAAGCCACCAATGAACTACTAATAAAACACTCTTTCTGCAAACAGCAAGAGACGTACGACTGCTCATCTTCTTTTGCTTGTAGTCTAGCTGCAATTCCACTGTCTTTGTGATGATGATGTCTGATTATCATTTCATTTAATATTTTCACAGGAAAGAGAGCGACTCATGCGGTAGTGTTTGCTAAATTAATTTCTGTGGATGGAAAGGATCAAGGACTCCATTCCTTCGTGGTTCCCATTCGTTGCACTAAATCTCTCAGAGCCTTCCCTGGATTGGTGGTCGGAGACATGGGAGAAAAAATGGCACTGAATGGCATGGACAACGGGTAAGGCTGATCATTTATTAATCTATATTTTTTTTATGTAAACTTTTTTCTGCACTGTATACGTTTCAAATTATCACAATTATGGGGTTGGTAAAGATTGGAATTGCAAATGACTGATTTACCCTTTGTCTCCTCATATTCTTGTTGATAAGAATCGTTCTTATGGCCTTGAGGGATACTGTTAGTATTCACTGCACAAGTGCACAATTACCCATAAGAGGTCTGAACTTATACACGCCGAGGGAGTACCAGATGGTAACAATCCAGATTTCTTATTTGAGTCAACATTAAATTTCAGTAAGAGATAAATTTGTTATTTACTGCACAAGCTTAATTAATAGACTGATTGTTCCATAATTTATTGTTGCAAATGTCAAACATAGGTAAATTGGTCACACACTGTCAGTTAATAATAATAATAATAATTGGATAATTTATAGAGTGCCGTTTTTGTGAAAAATCACCTCAAGGGCCCTGTAAAATTTATTAAGGATAATTACTTGGATAGGTGCAGGGAGGGAGATGTATATGGTTGCTAACATAACATATTTTTCTTTGATTTCCCTGTAGTTTCACTGTGTAAGCGTAAAACCCAGTATACACAGCTCTTATTTGGGGAAAAAATTTCAGATCATCCCTGAAATGTAATAAAAAATGAGGTAATTTGAATATTTGGTATTTTTTCTTGCAGATTTGTGATGTTTAACTCATACAGAATACCCGCAGCTAATTTACTCAATCAACTGGGAGATGTAGACGATGATGGAAATTACTTCTCTCCCATTGAAAACCCGAGTCTTCGGTTCGCCATGTCTTTCTCGGTGCTGTCCTCGGGTCGAGTGCAAATCGGGGGCATCTCAACGTCTTTTCTTCAGAAAGCCATCACGATAGCGATCAGGTACTCCGCTGTGAGGAAGCAGTTTGGCCCTGATGATTCGGAAGAAGAATTTGCTGTTCTTGAATACCAACAACAAGTATGGAATTGCACAGTTTATTTTAGCTTTGTAATTACCGGATGAAAGTTAGAATAGAAATTAATTCAAGTCATGGTATTTGAACGTACCCATAGAAGTTGTGTGATTTTTATCAGTAATTTATAACAATTTAATATTTTTATTATTTTCTGCGAGTGTTTCATTCTTTGATTATTTAATTTTACAGCAATTTCGACTTATTCCATATCTGGCTGCAGCATTCGCAATGGGAATCTTTTCAAACTGGTTTATGGAAGTTCACTCCATCAATGGTAAGTGCCAATAAACTTACGATATCTACACGTACCTACCTAAACGTCCAACTAGGCAGATATTAACATTTTATATAATCTCAGTCCAACTATAGCGTGCATTCCCCAATACAAAGTTTACACAGTCTTGGCAACAAATGTTTAAACAATATTGATGTGTTACACCAGGGGTGCCCAACTCAAATCAACTGAAATGCTGCTGAAAACTGCCCAGCTGAAATGCTGACCGTTAGATTCGTCCATGAATATAAACTGGTGGAGGGAGATCCTTTGATCTCTCCAGCAGAACTCTCTTGGAACATCGCCTTGCACCACCACAGTTGGAGGGATGGATTCATACGTACATCATTCCTGGACACACTGACCCCCAGATTCCTAACATACCTCTTTCCTTCCCAGAACTTCCTCTCCTTCCTTTCCTAAAAAAGATCCTTGAAATGAAAAAAAATTACTTTGTTTATAACTATGAAATTCATTTAATTTCAATTTAAACTTTTCAAGTTTTCCCATTCTGCATCAGGGGGTTTACGCTTGCTAGTTAAAAATAGTTTTGTCTATAGTTGGATAAAATATGATGTCAAAACGATTTCACAATATGAAATAATGTTCCTTTTACAATTTTAAATGATATTTTGTTATTGAACGCCGTTGGCACCAACAAAAAGTGTCCAAAGAAGCGAAGCTAGCCGTCCATAATGGAGTACTGGTACCTACCCTGATGTATGGCAATGAGGCATGGAATTGGCAGAGGAAGGATGAAAGTAGACTGAATGCTGTAGAAATGAGATCTCTAAGGCGTATGTGTGGTAAAACCATGTATGATCGTGTGAGAAACGCGGAGATCCGCAAAGAATGCAAGGCTGATGTAAGCGTAATGAGTAAGATCAAGAAAGGAACGCTCCGATGGTTTGGGTATGTAGAGCGAATGAACGAGGAAAGGAGTGTAAGGAGAATATATGACGCTCATTTTTAGGCAGCATCGCGTTCATTGGTCAAAATATTGTACATATATTTTCGTATCGGTGATCAATGAACTGGTGTATGCAATTTTTAGCCTTAAGTTGTTATTTAATTGTTTGTCTAGCTTGTAGTCTTTCTAGATTTTAGGCATGTATGGTAAGTTTGTACAGCGCCCTTGAGGTGATTTTTCACAAAAACGGCGCTATATAAATCGTCCAAATATTATTATTATTATTAAATGTGAATGGTAGAAGAAGTCGGAGACGCCCGAGAAAGACATGGCACGACCAAGTGAATCAGATACTTGAGTTGGGCCATGTCAAGAGTCAGAATAATAGAAGAGCATGTATGAGGTGATTTATGAATGTGAACTAGGCAAGGAGTGTATGCCAAGACCGAGTTGTTTGGCGGTCCGTCCTCTCTGCCTACCCCTGCGGAGAAACGGCGTGATTTTTTTTTTTTTTTTTTTTTTTTTTTAAAAAGAAAGACAAACATTCCCGGGTTACGAATAACCCAACAACGTTTGAAAATCTCCTACTACCACCACAGAAAGCCGAAAATGTTGCTTGTGTTGTGATGGAGGACTTAGCCAGCACAGGAATCGAACATGCGACGCCCGGGTGGGACCCAAGCGCTATGCCCACTCAACCACTGACCGGTCATGGTGATGGTTAGTTAGTTAGTTAGTTAACTTTGATACATAGTGGTTATATTTTGGTGTTTAGAAGTGACAACCAAGTCTCCGGCGGTATATCTGGAGATACATGCATTGTCATCAGCCACCAAACCCAGCATCACGTGGACCTCCAGAGATGGCATTCAGGTCTGCAGGGAGGCGTGCGGGGGACATGGATATTTAAAAGGTAATAATTACACACTTTTTACCTTTTAATTAATTCACCATTAAATTCACAAATCACTACATATTACAAAGAGCGCTTTTATTATTACCGTGACGATCTACGAATACGGCACCGTGATGGCATAAAAATAGCATAAAACTTACCTTCTTTATCCTAATAATGCTGCAGCTCTTGATAATGGTGAGACACACAATATACGTGTGTCTGTTTCCTCCGCGGGCTATAAAAATCATCCATTAATTATTATTACTACTTTGTTCCTTTGGAGTAAACAGATACATATATCTTATTACGGCTCAGCTATGGCGACAGGAATTGCGTTTCATTTTCTTTATATGTGTGAGCTACATGTATGATAATGATTGTATGTTTCACGTCATTGTCACGGCTAGTAGCACTGTAGGGGTCAAGCAGATGTCACGGTGTGGTGTATGAGAGAGATGCAAGAAAATGATTACTTTTTACCTTTGGAGAAAATAGATCTACGTGTATCTCATCTTTTGAAAGAGCTGCAGCATTATTATTGGATATTATTGTGATAAGGAACGTATGTTTATTGTCTTTTTTTGCCCTCACAGTACCATAATCATGGATCGTCACGGTCACTTCACAACTGGCGGCATTCTCTATTTTCTTGAACATTATAAACAATTTTTTCAATTTGGGAGGTGGCTATGAGTACTGCCGCCCCGGGAACCATTTATTGTGTAACCAACACCTCTGCCATATGCCACCCCAAGTGGTTCGCTACGTTTGGTGACTTAGCAGGGGTGTCTGGGTTCATGGGGTGAGGTTTGTCCGGGTCTTGGCGGCAGATGCGTCTGCCCACCAGCTGCGTGGCAGGCCGGATTGAGAGACAAACGGTTGAGGGAGTTCCTTTGACTTTTCCAGCCATACTCTCTCGGAATGTTGCGAAATCAGCCTAAAATGAAAAGTGGCGCACGGTTCTACTAATATCGCAATAATCGCCCATTGCGCCTGTGTGCTGAACAAGACCGTTTGTACCGACGCAGCAGATTTGAAATGAGCTGAAGGGAAAAACTTGACTTGATCGCTTTAAATCCTTACTAAAGAAAAACTTTTTTTTTACACGAGCTCCACACAGGAGGCCCTGAGGAAAATAATTTCCCTCAGAGCCTATGTCATCTTTGGGGATGCTGTGTGGAGGGTTTTTTGAGGAAAGAAAGGAGAGGAGAGTTCTGGGAAGGAAAAGGGTTTGAGGGGTGGGCAGGAATCTGGGGTTCAGTGTGTCCTGGTCATCCGCCTCCAATACCTAGACAAACCTCACTCCATGAACCCGGGCACCCCTGCTAAATCACCAAACGTAGCGAACCACTTGGGGTGACCTATGGCAGAGGTGTTGGTTATCCAATAAAGGTTCCCGGGGCGGCGGTAATAATGAATACATTTCGAGAGGGCTCGCTAGAGATATGAATGGGAATTTTTACAAATGAATGTCAGCTTTTTATCATGCTTGTATGCGAGGACTTAAACCTAGAATTAAGACGACTCCCGCGTGAGAGGCAAGCCCAAAGAAATAACTTTAGATACTTCCCACCACCTTAGGGTTAAAATAAACTGGTTTTTATAAATTCTATATATAAGAGAAAAACTTAAAATCAATTTATTCTTTTTTCAAAATTTTTTCAGCTGCGGGAATCGGTGATTTGCGTGGAGAAAACGATGCTAACTGCACCTACGAGGGAGAGAACAGCCTCCTGCTGCAGCAGACCAGCAACTGGCTGCTCAGTTTGATGAGGACCGTTGAGAAGGGGGATAAAGTCACCACCCCCTTGAACACTGTGGATTTCCTTAACGACATGAAGGCCATACTTAATTCTAGACAGAAGCTGACATCTGTTGGAGAAGTATTGAATGTTAAAAGTAAGTCAACTGAATTAACCATTAGCTTTATGTCCAACATGAATGATGTGTAGTTGAAGCAGGTGGATGAGTTTGTGTATTTGGGAAGTATGTTTACGAGAGACGGAAAGGCTGGTAGAGATGTTGATAGGAGGGTTAATGTTAATGGAGGACTGAACGCGGTTGGCGCTAATTAAAAAAACTGTCCAAAGAAGCAAAGCTAGCAGTCCACAAAGGAGTGCTGGTACCTATGTATGGCAGTGAGGCATGGAACTGGCAGAGGAAGGACGAAAGTCGACTGAATACTGTAGAAATGACATACCTGAGGCATATTTTTAGTAAAACCGTATGATTGTTTGAGAAATGTGGAGATTCGCAAAGAATGCAAGGCTGATGTAAGCTTAATAACTAAGATTAAGAAAGGGACGCCTAGATTACGTTTTGGAAAATGGATTAATTCTTGACATTTTATTTTGAATAGTTTTTATTTCACAGTGTATATTTGTTACTTAATTTTATTTATTTGCTACCGGTAGCAGATAAATAAAATAAAGTAACAAATGTATTTTGTAAAATAAAACTCTTCACAACAAAAGTTTAAGAATTGTTACATAGTTAATACCCAAGAGGAGATAGCATAATGGGCCTATGGCCTAAGTGTTCACGGAAACTATATGTAAAATGCCTCCGCTCTTAGAAAGAAAAATAATACCCAAGAAATACAAAAAAAGGTTTAATTCTTTTAGGAAAGGATATTTCCATTAGATTTTGTTGACCGTGTTACATTAAAAAAACAGAGTGTGCAATTCACATGCGGTAGAAGTGAAACTTTCAGAAAACTAAAGTAGATAAGAGTGGGAGGACCACGAAGCACCGCACAAAGAAGAGACCGATAGGTTACGAAGCACCGCAAAAAGAGGAGACTGATTATACTATCTCATTCTCTCATAGGCTAAATTCTATAGATGTGTATATGTGTTTGTCTCTTTTTAGTGTCGCTATTTTTCGCTTCATCGAGTTCCGAATCACAACTGTGCTAAAGAAGTTTTCACTTCAAAAACCAGAGTTGAGTGTATTGTTTTTACAAATATTATTTTCTCTTAGATATTCTCAGTGCCTACAGATGGCTTATTTGTTACACTCTCAAAAACACTTCTGAGAAAGTGAATGCGCAACTGAAGCAAGGAAAGGACAAGTTTTCAGTAAGGAACGACACACAATCCTTCTACGCCGTACCACTCTCTCTCCTCCTTGCAGAGGTACCATCATCAAATAATAAATATTTGTCTACCGATATTAATTTTCTAATACTTTCCACTGTTTTTATTCTATCGCTGTTGTTATTTGGTGGAATCTCGATACGTCCTTATGTTTTAATATTCCTCTTTTCTTTCAGTATTCGATTCTTCGAGTTTTCCATGAGTTTGTTGTTAAAATCAGCGATAGCGCTTGCAGAGCCGTTATGTTGAAGATGGCAGTGCTGTATGGAGCTTGGTCTTTGGAAAAACACTTGGGAACTTTATACATTGTAAGTATAATTCTGCTATTTTCACGTCTGTTTTCAAGGAGTTAATAAGATCATAAAAATTTGCATGCAGTTTAGAAACTTGTCAAAATATTTAGAAAATGATTTTTGAATTTGAAATATTCCTATTAGAATCTTCAAATAACCACTGGACTCAGATAATTTGCAGAAAAAAGTTTTCTACAATACGAAGTACATCAAGTAAATATTACACTCGTAGGTAGTGGCTTACAAAGTTATCTTTGCATGCGGGCCCCTGTCATCTTTGGGGATGCCATATGGAGGGTCTTTTGGTAGAATGGAAGGAGTGAACCTGGATCTTGAAGAATTTCATATTGTAAAAGGGAGGAAATACAGAGGCCGGCAAATCATTTCACTTGAGAACGAATTGTAGAAACTACTCGTTCTCGTGTGACAAATTTCAACTAGTACAGATGTTGGGCATGCGTTTGGCGTGTTTCCTGACTGTGCACCGGGGCCGAAGGAATCAATAACGCTATATCCTCGGAGCATCTTGAAATACCGATGGAACAAGGTCAGCATCCCCACTCGATGCCTGTGCTCTAAAGATTGCAATCAGTTTTTAAGATAGGAGAATCTATCAAACGGACCGCCCATTTCTGCACAGAGTCAGGGGTTTTTTCAAGTATTTTGGGGCACCAGACCAAATTAAATTGGTATTATTGTATAAAATGTACACTAGCCATGCCCCTGAATGCGATGTTAAGATTGTCGAGCTGTACTATATATTTAATTTACTACCATTATTGTCACTTAAGTTGTCAATCTCAGCAGTCGCTTGACAGTAGTAGACCATAAACAATTCCCAAGTCACATAAAACGATACCACAAAGTATTACGAGTATGCACATAACTCAAGATTTATTAACTGACAGTGTTTGTTTCTAGGGTGGATACTTTTCTAATAATGAAGCGCAGTTATTGCGGGATGGAATAGTGAACCAGTGCCGAATTTTGACACCAGATACGGTGGCGCTAGTGGATACTATTGCCCCTCCTGACTTCATCCTCAATTCTGTTTTAGGGAAGAGCAACGGCATGGTAAGATAATAAATTATTTAGATTTCAAAATCTATGGGTTACAAGCATTACAAATATTACAAGCTTATTATTTTTTAGTAACTACATAAGTATTTGAAGATTGAAACTATTGAAGATTGGATGTACCCGACAAACTTTAGCAGTGATTCCTGACTTTATTTGGAGTAAAAAATGTAGATGGCATTTTCTGGCCTCGGGTGAATTTTTTGTAGTTGTTTTCAAAAGAAAATCATATTCATAAAACAAAAAAATTCTTTCACATGTCGTCACTGGTCACTCAGCCAAGTGGGTAACCGCCAAACCTACCCTGACCCTAACTGTTCAACAATACCTACTGATTTCGGTAAAGTTGCCTAACTAACTAACTAACTAACCATCACGCCGTTTCTCCGCAGGGGTAGGCAGAGAGGACGGACCGCCAAACAACTCGGTCTTGGTACACACTCTTTGCCTCACTCACATTCATACATCGTCTCATACATTCTCTTCTATTATTCTGACTTTTGACATGGCCCGACTCAAGTATCTGATTCACTTGATCGTGCCATGTCTTCCTCGGACGTCCATGACTTCTTCTACCATTCACATTTGCGTCGTATATTCTTCTTACACTGCTTTCTTCGTTCATTCGCTCTACATGCCCAAACCATCTGAGGGTCCCTTTCTTAATCTTACTCATTATGCATACATCAGCCTTACATTCTTTGCGGATATCCACATTTCTCACACGATCATACATTGTTTTACCACACATACGCCTCAGGGATCTCATTTCAACAGCATTCAGTTTACTTTCATCCTTCCTCTGCCAGTTCCATGCCTCACTGCCATACATCAGGGTAGGTACCAGGACTCCATTGTGGACTGCTAGTTTCGCTTCTTTTGACAGTTTTTTATTAGCGCCAACGGCATTCAGTCCTCCATTAATGGAGTTACCAGCATTCACCCTTCTTTCAATATCCCTATCAGCCTTCCCATCTCTCGTAAACACACTACCCAGATACACAAACTCCGAACCCAAATAAACTCAGGAATCACTGATTAAAGTTTGTCAGGTACCTCCTGATACACCCTGTATTTAGAATTTGATCAATCAACACAAAATTCTTTGATCTATTTGCAAAAACTTAAATCAAACGAACGATTTCGGAAAACGAATAGGCATGCACATAATTTTTACTTCCACAATTTTGCTCAGTTTTTTTACTCTTCTAAAAAAATTTACCAATAATTAATGCAAATAGGACATCATTCCAATTAAACAACATCATTTTCAAGTTTGTTTGTCAGAGGGTCAAAATATTTACGTTTCGCAATAAAATTCAAATAAATGGAATATTTCGGAAGATATTTAAAAACTAAAAATGCTTTAAAAACGCTTTCAAATTTTATAAATCGAAATAAACATACAATTTTTTAAATATAAAAATTTTGCATGCAAACATAAAAAAGTTTTAAAAATGACTCACCTTACATTTTTTCTAACTAAAATTACTGGTAATATAATGAAAAAAATCACATATATATTTTATTAGACAGTATTATAAACATTATTGTCACCTCATTTTTTTTGTCATTCCATGTAAAAATAATGAATAAAAAATTTCAAAAATTTCATAAATTTATTTTAAATTGCGATTCGAAACTTTGGTTTCATAAAGGTATACATTTTACTTCTTTTGTAGTTAGTTTTTGTATTTGAATGTTAAGTGTGGTGTTTTTTCTTTCTAACACCATTTATATCATATTTGTCACTATGATAGTAAGGGAAATACAACGATTTCTATGAGACCAATATGAGTTTTTCCGAAAAGTGGAACAAATTAGCCTGACGAGTTAAAATAATAATTTCTTCCTTTTCAGGTGTACCAGAACCTACAAGCCCACATTTTCTCAGGACCTGACACCTTCTCTAGACCAGCCTGGTGGAAAGAGGTTGCCCAACACACACCATCCAAATTATAATACTTTTAAGCATTAATGTTATTAAAAGAAAATGTGGAGCAAAGTAACGGAGGAAGAAATGAAGGAGAATACATGAAGCGTGTTTAAGTAGAAGAAGTAATTGTGGCCGCCTCAGGAAGACACGGTATATTCAGAAAAATCAATTACTTGGTCACGTCAAGAGTAATTACTAACAAGAGATGAACAATAGAGCCAACCTGTTGATGGTTTTTTTTAACAAAGAATAATGGGGTATTTCCATGTATTTTTTTATTGCTTAAAAAAATTAAGCAAAAAATTACGATGATTATAGCATTTTTATTTTATTTTTATGTTGACGAATAAATTTTCTAGAGCGAGTTGAAGTTTACCATTTTTGAATCACCGCTAAAACGATATTTTGGGGCGTGGCTATCGTGTGACGTCGTGAGTGCGGACGCTCCCTGACAGTGCTTATTTGTGCTGGTTTAGCCGGACGTAGCCTGCGACGTCACAAACCTATTTGAAAAAACGGGCCGTTTTGATTTTGTCAGTTTTCGAGCGTTTTTAAAATCAATAATATTGAATGAAAACATAAAAAACAAACATTTATAGTAGGATGATTAAAATCAGAAAAATGGTCTTTAAATATTCCGTACATTTTCAACAGAATCCCTCGTTTGTGGAAATACCCCATTGTTGGTGCTATAATATAGGTAATACTACGGTCAGTCGAAAAGTAATGCCTCCTATTTTTTTTCTCCTTTAATTGTCAAGAAATAAAAAATGCAATTACATGGGTTGAAAACCACACTATTGACGATTAATTTGTTGCTTTTCAATATAATCTGCGTCCATTTCCACAGCTTTGGTCCATCTTTTAACAAGGGCATGTGTCACAGTATTGTAAAAAGCACGGTCACATCCAGAACATGACTGCCTCTTTGATTCAGGTTCAAAATAATGAATCCATATTTTGTCTCCGGTCACATTTTTTTCCAGAAACTAAGCACTGCAAGTGTTGTGAGGCTTTTGTTTTTCTTGTTTCTTTATTCTGGCCGGTTAACTTTCTTTGTTCCCACCTTGCACAAACTTTGGTTGAATATTCAGTTGTCGAATAATCATAATCACACTGTTTTTACTGAGGGAGAGAAAGCAATATATGTAGTTATCTGGGATCACCACGAATGATGTCATCAAATCGCTCAATGTTGCACGCACCGTTTTTCGTCTGCCAGCGGTGTTTGTTCTTCAGCTTCATTACAGCGACGAACCCATCATCTAGAAGTGCTGACATCCACTGTTGCATCATGGTACACATTTTTCAGTCTTTCATGAATGCGAATGGGGGTTTCACCTTCTACACTCAAGAATCAATCGCAGAACGCTGCCTAATACGAACATCGATGTCGGCCATTTTGCAAGCGACTGCAGTGCTGCCACCTGTTGAAGCAAAAAGTTACTACTGCAACAGATTCTAGAAGAAGGTTTGAGGAATAGCACCGAATTCAAAATTTTCATTTATCTAACTTTAAGTAGAAAAAAATAGGAGGCATTACTTTTTGACTGACCCTCGTATAATGATGAAATTTTAATATTGTATTTTTTATTGTAATGTTACTGCAACAAATAGTTAAATATTTTTATTTATGTTATTGTTTTGTGAATTTTTGAGATTTAATGTATTATTACTGATAAGACAGAATATTTTTACAATTTACTTTTACACAAGACTTTTATTGAATGTTTAATAAAATAAATTAAAACATGACTTTTTTTAAAAATTTATTTTTTGTTCAATTTTTTTTATGTGTTTTCCCTCCTTTATTCCGTCTACGTCTAGTTCTTGAGTTCAACAGCTCGGTTGTGGAACGATTTGCCGGCTTCTCCTCAAAAAGACCCTCCACACAGCATCAGATAAAATAGTTATTTTCCTCAGGGCCTCCCGTGTAGAGTTAGTGTAGGTTTTTATTTTATAAAGTTATTATTGAAAATGAAAAAAAATGTTTGCCAACATTTCACACAAGTGGAGTTATCGTAAACATATAGGAACTATACGACTCATAGTGAATACATTACGGGTAAGGCTTTACCTTTAAGGGTAGGGTCCTAGCATGGTCGATTGATATAGGTTTTATCGAAAATGTCGGTAATTTGTCATCGTCCCCGAGCACGACTGCAGGCCGCTAATGAACAAACAACAGTTCACAACGACTAAGGGTTCCTAATTTATTTGACGTGAACTTTTATTTCTTCGTTAGCGGTCTGCAGTTGTGCTCGGAAGCGATTTCAAGTTACCGACATTTTCGATAAAACCTATTTCAATCGACCATGCTAGGGGGCCAGGTATACCCATTTATCAATTGTATGAAATAGGCATTCCAATAAATCCAATAATAGCCCTTTTGCCTTTATTGTATATAATAAGTTATTTCTAACGCATCAATCACCTCACTAAAATAGATGAAGCCAAAAATGGTGAAAAAATATTAAAGTCATCATAAGCGGTTATTTATAAAAACATATTTCTATCTTACCCCTACACATACACAGTATCCTCAAAGGTGACATAGGCTCAAAAACCAACAAAAAAATATTCAATTGATTCTGGCTTTCATCGTTCAAGGGTGTTCTAGGCCATCATTTAAAATTATTGAGAAGGGGAAGGTGAACTTATATTTTAATTTTATTTAAATGGGAAATTTTCAAAATTATATGGAAGATTGGAGTCGAGTTCAGACCTAGAAGAGATGAGATGTTGAATGGAGGGCAGATAATTTTAGATAACGTTTGGTAGAAGAGGGGATATTTGTTTAGAGAGGGACGACCAAAAAATATGTGATTTAAAGTTTCAGGCCACATCATTTGGTGAGTCAAGGACGTGAATTTTGAAAAAGCGAGAAGAATTTTAAAAAAGGGAAAATTCTCATTCGAATAAGCTAGGAAAGAAACCGCGTTTTTGATGGGTAGTCCTCTGTATTCAGGCATATCAAGCTCCATAAATATACCAATCCGCAAGCTCCCTTGGATTGACTAGCAATGCCAATACTCTGCCCAAACATTGCGGGAACTATCTTTGAGGATGGAAAAATGTTCTCATAATAATAATATTTAGGGTCACTTGAAAAAACAAAAATCAATAACATCGTGGAGATAAGGGGGGGGGGATGTGGAGATTGCCCTACGCTGCGCCGTGAATGTGCACAGATTGCGTATTTCGTTTATTGTTGTTATTGACATTATTTTGACTTTGACACATTTGACAGTTCCGAGCTAACCTAAAAGAGAAAGTTTTAATTTTTCTGTTTTTAGTATAAAATAAAGCGGCAATAATTTACAAGTAAGTAGTGATACGCGATTTAATTATTTTTTTACGAATCGTAGGACAAGCATTCAATTTCGTTATCGAACTAAAGTGCACTATTTGTGTATTAGTAATTATTACGATTACCAAATTTATGTTGGAAGTTCGATAACCGACCTTACCGATTCACAAAACGCCTCTTATATTATAATGTGACTCGGCACGAGTAATAGTTATGCAAATTAGCACAACTCACAACATTAATTATGAACTTTGCCCTGCGAAACCCGCTATAATCTTGAACGTTCCGTAACACAAACAAGTAAACTCGTATTTTTGTACGATGATAAGACATTCTACTAGTGTGAAAAAGCTGTTAGGTTTTAGGACATTATTTGTGCGGAGTGTAACCGGAGATACCACTGCAAAAAGTGCCAAGTAGGATATTTTTTTAATTTATTGATTATTTTGTATTCATATTGTGTTACATAAAAATATAAAATAGTGTATTAGGCTGTAAATCTTGTGTTTAATGTGAATACCGGAGTACTTTCGTTATCTATGATATTTTATAGATGTATATTTTTATAACTTGTTTTATTCATGCATATTTTAACTTATGGTGAATAATAAAACATTCTTGGGGGGGATAAGGATGCAAACCATAATAATAACATTACACAATATAGATATTCTAGATATTGGTATTCAAGATATATTTAAATACATTGGATATTGAAATTTTTGGCATCAAAACAAAAGGCATCAAACGGCCTTGAAACGACGAGCTCAATTTATTACCTTTGGAAAAATGATGCACCCGTATTGAAAATTCTTTTAGTTATATTATATTTTTTACATAATTATTTATGCAGTGTTCATTTTTCTGTAGAGATTTATGTATCTTTTTGGTAAATATGTATACAGACACTGTTAATTTGATAGGCTTTGGGCCTATTTTGTCGGAAGGTCAAAATATTTCCGCTTTGCAATAAATCCAAATAAATGGAATATATCTGAACGCGTCCGAAAACTAAAAACTGTTTTTGAAAGGTGATGAAATATTTGTACATAATGTACTTTCAAATTTTATAATTCAAAATAAACATATATTATTTTAAATATAAAAATTTTGTTTTAAGAATGGCTCAGCTTACCTTATTTCTAACTAAAATTACTGAAATCGAAAAAAAAAAAAAAGCGATTCAGATCCAAATTTGGACCGCTTTTATTTTTCAGCGATTGATATCGGTCCAAAATTGGACCACATTTAACGAACCTACAAATATGAGATAAATGGTGAAATTTAGGTGGATTCATTAGCTTTAAACCGCAATAAGCAGTTTATATGTTTCCATAATAATATTTTGAGGAATGACATTAAATAAATTGAATGGCCAAATCAAAAACTGAACACCGATGGCTCAAGTGGTTTTTAAAAGTTATCGTCAATTCACTTTCTTGTCGTTTCATGTAAAAATAATATTAAAAAAAATTAATATAAAGTGTTTTCTCATATAATTTCATGATGTATTTCTAACCATGATAGTAAGGGAGACACGACGATTTCTGTGAGACCTATATGAGTTATTTCCAAAAGTGAACAAATTAGCCTGTGGGATTGTTTCCGATAATTCTGCCGTACGCAATTAAAAAAAAACTGATAACAACTTAATTTCTACTGGAAACAGCTATCTAAGTCGTAATAATAATAAATATTGTAATATGTAAGTACATTTTTGAAGTAAAACTTCTTTACGACACTTGGGGGGGGGGGGTAAAATGATGAATACGTTCCAAAAAAATATGAAACGTTTTTTTTCCAAAAAAATATGAAACGTTACGAAAAGTGTGACTGTTACGAAAAGTGTGATTGTTACGAAAAGTGTGATTGTTACGAAAAGTGTGATCGTTACGAAAAGTGTGATTGTTACGAAAAGTGTGATTGTTACGAAAAGTGTGATTGTTACGAAAAGTGTGATCGTTACGAAAAGTGTGATTGTTACGAAAAGTGTGATCGTTACGAAAAGTGTGATTGTTACGAAAAGTGTGATCGTTACGAAAAGTGTGATTGTTACGAAAAGTGTGATTGTTACGAAAAATGTGATTGTTACGAAAAGTGTGATGCGATCGGTCATCAATAAAAAAAGGAAACGAAGCATATGCAACTTTTGCCCACGATTCGTTTCCTTTTATTTTTATTTTTATATGAATACCGCACAAGAGTCCCAACTGGTCCCATCTGAAGCCAGTGAGACTATGGCATCCCCAATTGGGGTATTTTGTGAGGCTGAAGGTAGTGGGGATGGGAAGGAGATAGGGAAGAGGAAGGTGGGGAAGTACCTGGCTATTCAGATCTGGTCACCAAACACGGCTAATGCCATTTCAAGCGACGTTTCAATTCTGAATGGTGGTCTTTCACCAGGGCGATACTGAGAGTATCTTCAACTCTGGAACGTGCCGCTAATCAATATGAAACGTTATCAATGTGAAACGCTAATCAATGATATGAGTTGAGTTGAGTTGAGTTGAATTGAGTTGAGTTGAGTTGAGTTGAGTTGAGAGCTGAGAGCTGAGAGCTCAGAGCTGAGAGCTGAGAGTTGAGTTGAGTTGATGGGGATGTTGAGGGGATGAGGATATTTTTATTCCTGTTATTGTTATATTGTTAATGGACGGCTTAAGTTAGTGAAGTTTTACTTCAGTCGTGTGGTCTAAAGCACACTCGTTATTTTTTTTTAAGTAAAACTTCTTTACGCACGCTCGACTTGGGGGGTAAGCTGGTGAATGCATTACGAAAAGTGTGATGCGACCGGTAATCGATGCAAACGGTGATCGAGGCGAATGGTCGGGCCTTTACGCACGCTTGGCTTGGTTTAAAGGGGCTTTACGGAATTAAAGATTAAACTATAAAGTATAATATTTAATTTATGTTAAAAAAAAACAACAACAACAAAATGTATGGTGAGAATATAAATAAATAAAATAAAATAAAAAATATACAGAATAAAAATTACAAGTGTGCCGTTCAAAAGCGGTAAAAGTGAAATCTTCAGGAAACTAAAGTAGACAATAGTGGGGAGGCCACGAATCACAGCACAAAGAGGAGACCGATTATTCTATCTCATTCTCTCGCAGGCTAAATCCTATTAAAGTATGTGTTTGTCTCTTTTTAGTGTCGCTTTTTTGTTTCATAGAGTTTCAATCACAACGGTGCTGTAGATGTTTTCACTTCAATAATATGTTATATAACATTCTTTAACCACTTTAATTACTCAATTAGTAGAGAGGATCTAACTGGGGAGCTAGTTATTTGCTAATACATATTTAGAAATAAAAAAATCATCACCTGCATTTTTACAAAGTGTAATTATTATTAGTATAAGCCATTTTTAAATGCTTCAGAGATAATTTTGCCAAAATAGTCGTTATCTTTTTTATTGTTTGTTCTGTGAATCTGGTTTTTGTCAGCGGCGGCAGTTGATTAGGTATTGTTTGTGTAAAAGGAATAAACATATTATAATTTATTTATTTTTTTATAAAACTACTCTTTTACGTTTATATATTACTAGCTGGGTTACTCGGCTTCTCTCAGTTAGTTGATATGCGATTGAACTGATGTTCGAACCCACGAGGGATCTTGCTTTATATACCCTTACCAATGGGTAGCCCCTCCCATACACAAAAGACTTTGAATGGTCCACAATGTTCCAGAACATTCCACAGCATTCGAGAGTGTTCTGGAATGTTCCACAATGATCTGAGATGTTCCCGAACATTCCAGACTATTTCCAAACATTCCACAACATTCCAGAATGTTCCGGGATGTTCTGGTAGTTGTGGAATTCTCTCAAATACTCTCGAATGTTCTGGACTGCTCTAAAAATTTCTAGAGGATGAAACTTCCAGACCTTATATCTTCAAAAGCACGCCCTTCAGGTAAAAATGAGAACCTTCTTCATGGATGGGGATAGAGGGCTACCACACCATCTAACTCCCTTGATCGTACCGGGACTCGTATCTGAGTTTTAGCGGTAAGCACACTTTCTTTTATAATATACTAGCTGATTCGTCCTTGCGTTGGCTAATTAAACACAACACCATCTACTGAATGGTTACCCAACCTTTATAACCATATGTTATTAACTCACACCGCCCGCTTGGCAGCACGCTCGTCCACCACATACAGACATTCTCCTTTAATTATATATTTCAATTAATTTACACAAAACCTTGACAAATTATACACCTAAACCTTCCTTATGAATCACTCTATTGGTGAAAACCGCATGAAAATCCGTGTAGTAGTTTTTGAATTTATCGCGAACAGACAGACAGATGCGGCGGAGGACTTTTATTTATAATATGTAGAGATATTAATAATAATAATAATATTTGGATGATTTATATAGCGCTGTTTTTGTGAAAATCTAGAAAATTACAAGCTAGACAAACAATTAAAAACAACTTATGGCTAAAAACTGCATACACCGGTTCATCGATCACCGATACGAAAATATATGCACAATGTTTTGACCAATGAACGCGATGCTGCCTAAAAATGAATGAATACAGGACCATACTTACCTGGGAGGTCGCTTGAAATTGTTGAATATTGATTAAATGATAGTTTTTTAGCATAAGAAAAGCCCCAGTTTTTATTTCAACTTATCTGGTTTGTCTTGTTTTTTTTTTATAAACAACGATTATGAAATGTTATATTTTTATACAAAAAATTGGCTTCGTTGTTTTAGGCCACACCAATGTAAATAAAAATGTACCGATTGCCCCTGTGCAGCTATCTCTTAATATTAATCCGGGAAAACAATTATTATAGCAATATGATTAATGATGTCACAGTACAGATAACAATAATACCAACATGACATAAGTGAAAAGAGATTATTGCCACCTAAACAATTAAGTAGATACTCCACGTCTAAAAAAAAAATCAAAATATTTTATAGATAAATCTGTCAAAAACATGATTAAATACATTCTTTATTGATTGATAAGGTTAATCAGAAGTTATATTAATTAAAAAATATATATATACTAAGATAAAAATATATAATAATCTGAAAACAAAAATAATGATGTATTGTTTGTTTCATAGTGCTTTTACACAAACAAAGTATTGAATTTTTTAAAGTAAACTTAAACTTTATAGAATAAAGATATTTAGATGTATCCTTATATACATACCTACTGCTCATCCGATTATTATTGCATACTCCTCCCTCTCCCTCCACACGCCCTCCTATCCCGCATCTCACATTGCCATCGCATAACTATTATATTTATTACATTCGCACTACATTACCTTATTATATTTTCCTGTTCTCAACTCCTGTCAACTGCAAGATATTCTCACTTTCTGTACTCAATTTTTTATTTTTAATATACTTGGCCATATTTCAAGTGTCTATGCATATTACACCTCATATTATGTTCACACATTCTCTGCATATTTTTGTTATTGACACTAAACTGAAAAAGAGTCCCTGCCTCTAAGTATTTTTTATCAGAACGTACGTGGACTGAGAACAAAAAATGACACGTTTCTTCGCAGTGTTACGAGCGGTGATTATGACGTGATTGGTATAACAGAGACTTGGCTTACTTATTCAATTTTAGATGGGGAGCTTTTTGACTCAAGATACAATGTTTTCCGACGCGACAGAAGTATCGAAGGTGTAACAATGGGTGGTGGGGTGCTCTTGGCTGTCAAAAAGGAACTAAATGCTATTTGTAATTACTCGTGGTGTTCTACGGATGAAGACATTTGGGTGACTCTTCGCATCCCACGTGCCAATGGATTTACTAGCGTTCATCTTTGTTGCATCTACCTGTCCAAAAGCTTCAACTTCAATGCTCGAATCTCCGCCTTTTCGAATGATCTAGGTTTTAAGCTTTTGAATCAACCTAACGACAAGTTTCTTATTATGGGAGATTTTAACCTTTCTGATATTACCTAGACTCTTCCTGTGGATGAGGTAAACATGATTCCTTGCAACTATACTTCTACAATAAGTTCAACATTTATCGATAATATTAATTACTGTAACCTCCACCAATATAATGGTGTTCAAAATACGTTAGGAAGAATTCTTGATCTCGTTCTCTGTAATTTCTCAGTACGCGTTGCTCCCGCGAACGACCCGTTGGTTCCTGAGGATACTCACCATAAATCCATCATTATCACTGCTGAGTTTGTTGAACCCCCGGTCATAAAGGAAAACTCAATTAAAAGGCCTTCATTCCACAAAGCTAATTACGATGACATAAGAGACAGCCTGGCGCAAGTAGATTGGAACACACTTAACTTAACCGATTCCGTCAATCCTGCACTATCACATTTTTATAATATTATTAATAATTTGATCTCTGATAAGGTTCCATTGAGGCGTTCTGGTAAACATTCCTATCCCCCGTGGTATAGCTCATCATTAATAAAACTTATTCGCGAAAAGCAGAAATTTCACAGATTATATACTACTTATAAGAACCCTTCCGATTACATTACCTTTTCTAGGCTACGCACCAGACAGAAAAAAATGGCTAAGAAGTGTCATGAAGACTTTATTAATAATGCTGAAGAGAATATCGCCAAAGATCCCAAGGCATTCTGGTCATATGTTAAATCAAAAAAACTATCAGCATCTATTCCTAGCGTATTAAATCTTAAGGATTTAACAGCCGAGGGTGGCCAGGCAGTCTGTGATTTATTTGCGGAATATTTTCATTCCGTCTATGAACCGGCTGACCCTCTGGGAACTTCCTGCCACGACTCCGTAGTTAATCAGGTTTGTGAGATAGGATCCGTTTTTATCGATGCTGATCTTGTATCTAAATATTTAAAACGGCTCGATTCCAGCAAGGGTGCTGGGCCAGATGGTATCCCACCACTGTTCATTACCGAGTGTGCAAATCATTTATCAATTCCACTATCAATACTGTATAATATATCGCTTAAGACTGGTACATTTCCAGATATATGGAAAAGAGCCTACATCACACCAATTCATAAATCGGGAACTAAGTGCGAAGCAGATAATTATAGAACCATTTCCAAGCTCTGCATTTTTTCAAAGGTGTTCGACAACATAGTCTATGACCAGTTATTCTCTGTGGTAAAGAATTCGATCAACGAATTTCAGCATGGATTCTTTGCAGGTCGCTCTGTTGCTACAAATCTTATAACATTTATAAATTTCTTGTCTGCCTCTATGGATAAACGTGTGCAAGTTGATACAATTTATACTGATTATAGCAAAGCCTTTGACAAGATCAACCACAGGATCCTGCTTAGAAAACTTGCTAATCATGGTATTCATGGAGATCTCCTTCGTTGGTTATCTTCATACATAACAAACAGGTCCCAGGCTGTGACAGTAGGTGGATTTTCTTCCATCTGGAAAATCATTACTTCTGGTGTGCCTCAGGGGTCCATTTTGGGTCCTTTGCTTTTCTCTATCTATATAAATGATATTACGACATGTTTTCACAACGCTCAAATTTTACTATTTGCCGACGATATGAAGATATACCTTCCTATAAGCTCCCATGACTGTTCTGTGCGTTTACAAGAAGATCTTGACCGACTGACGGATTACTGTCTCAGAAATAAGCTTTTTATCAATATTTCCAAATGTTGCAAAGTCACATTCACACGTAACCATAAAAAAATACTGTATGAATACACCATTTCTGGATCTCTGTTAACAAATAAAGATTATATATGTGACCTTGGGGTTATTTTGGACTCTAAACTTACCTTTGATAAACACATTGATAATATTGTCACCAAAGCAACAAAGAGTCTAGGCTTTGTACTGAGAACATGCAAATTTTTCAAAAACACTAAGACTTATTTATCTGATTCTGTACAATTCACATGTTCGTCCTCACCTGGAATACTGTTCACAGGTTTGGAACCCGCGCTATATTGTTTATGTTAACAGGTTAGAAAGAGTTCAGGAGCGATTTCTCAAATTCCTCAATTTTAAATCATTCAACATATACAATTCTTACGACGAAATCGAGAAACATTTTCGAATCTCGAAACTGCTCAATAGGAGGCTTGTTGCTGATCAGATGCTCCTGTACAAAATTATTAACTCAAAAGTTGACTGCCCGGAGCTGCTAAATAAAATAAATTTCCACACGCCGACTCGATACAGCAGACAAAATACCCTTTTCTACATTGATAGATGCAACACTAATTCCAACCAAAATGAATTTATACAAAGGACATGTAAATACTATAATAATAAACTTGCACATATAGACACACTTGCTGACATATTCACTGCTAGTTACTGTCGTTACAGAATTTCTTTGTATTACATTCTATGTAGGTGCGAATAACACATATTCATGACTAAATTTATTGTACCTAATATTTTTATATTACTTGCGTGGCAACTTTCCCTTATCCCTCTCCTCCCCTTACCCGTCCTAACCCAAATACCTATTTCGCAGTCTATTTGAGTATTGTTTTAATTATTTTATTATTGTGTATAACATGTTTATCACTTGTTGAATTAACATCTGTATTATTATTATTTTTTAAATTGCTGCTTAGTTCTGTTTTTATTTTTTCTGTTTTTCTTAAATTTTCTAGTTTACATTCAGTTACTTTTATGTTTCTAAATACCTATCTGTGAACATTAATAATTGGTCTGTTTTTTTGCCATCCTCTTATGTATATTTTATTACTATGACTGTTTATGTTCCTTAAATAAATAAATAAAAAAAAATAAATAAATAAATAAAAAATAATCTCTTACACGCAAACACAGAATTCATTAAAACGTCTCAATTACATAAACACTTTACACGACAACGTGATAACATACATTTAAACACCATCCACACTAACTATGGTAAACAATCCATTGGGTATTAATATTTAGTTTATCTTAATGTGTATAAATATTTCTAGTTAAATGAGTGAAAATGTAATTTTCTTTTAACTGGAATAAAAAAAAAAAAAAAAAAAAGATATTTTATTATAATTAGAACAAAATAACTTTGTTTGAATATCACTTCATTGTATATATAAAACCATCTGGTTTTAATTCAACCTGAACCTTCATCATCGTTATATATAAACATATTCAATTTATTACAGAGTTACAGTGTTATATAGGTAACATAAAAGAGGAAGAGAGAACATCAACTTTGGTGGGGGGAATAAAATGTATGATTTAAATCCAAAAGTATTGCTCTTACCCTTTCTTTCATGCCCGTTACCAAGAAACCATGTTTTATTTTCTAATATTAGTTTGCATTTTTTATAACTCCAATACTCCTCCACGCCGTCAATCCACCTCTTCCTCGATCTGCCACTTGGTCACGATTTTCAGGGGTCTTGTCATATGGTATTCTTTCTAAATATCCAGCCCTTCGCAACCTTCTCAATTAGCACTCTATGAAAGTATAACTAGCCTTTAGAAATAACAGTGTTATTTCTAAATAAAGTGCTTTTCTAAGGCTCTGGTAAACCAGCAATTTTTACAGCTGGCAAAGAATTGCAAGGTCAAGATTGTCGTGTATTGCCTATTTTTGTCAACGTCTTGACGGTGAGAACACCTTGTCCTTCAGTACTATTGACGGCCAAGATAATTGTTCGGCAATAATAGGCAATTTATCTTGGTCGTTAACCAACACAAATAACTTTGGCATAACTTTCTGAATAACTTCAGCAAAGCTGCGCAGTACACGAAGAGTAAATCTTTATTTTGTCAAGCTCTACTAGTCTCAATATTAGAAATGTACACATAAAACAAATTTTAAAATATATTATGTGAATGATTCTTGATAGAAATTAAACACCTTCATCATGACATTTTATTAGCCTCAAGATGAAGCCATACTAAATAATGCAAAATCATACAAAATCGTATGTTTTTGTTTTGAAAATTTGACCGCTTAGAAGTATTATAGATGCTTGGCCCTTAAAAATATCGGTCATTATTTTAATAATAAATTTTTTAATAAGCTTAGAAAAAAATAAAGTAGTAGGTCTATAAAAAACATTTTTAAGTGCAAACTCTCCTACTTATAAACACTTTTTCGGATATGGTTTTATTGCATAATGTGGCAAATTCAGTTTCTTATATAATTATCGCAAAAAAAATTGAAATTTACGCCCGAACCTCACAAAATAAAATATAATATGCATTTTCGCGTTGGTATTTTTGACATCACGGCGACAATACGGCAGTCAACGAATTTGTTGTATCAAAGTGAACCTTATACCGTCCACCGAAGAACGACTGGCAGCCGCCCCATTCTACCATCATTACTCCTCCGGACGGAGCGGAGAAACAACGTGTTAGGGTCCGCGCTGCTTGTTTTCGTGAAATCAATTAAAAAATTCTGTTTTATTACAATAAACAATGCATAAAAAGGAATTCATGTTTTCTACAGGCCTTTACGAAATCAACATGTAAAAAAAAATTCTCAAATATCTTTTCCAACCTTTCAAAAAGCTTTTTCTCAAGTATTTTTAAACTCCTCCCATAAAAGGGCGTGAATTCCGATTTCGATTTTTTCCTATACTAGTGGATCGCCTTAAAGCTCTTATAATGATAATGAGTGTATAGGAAAGCCAGGAGGCTAATGTCCTTTCTCTCATGCTCTTAGAAACTCTCTGTTTTTAGAATCCTAACTGCTACCGTACCATGGTTCTCACCTTGGAGGGGCGAACCTATATGCTGATGACATCTGTACTCTGCCAACTATTAACACTAGAGACCGGGTTCTCTGGGAATAGTCGATTTAAAAAGTAGTAGGAGTAGGATTCGCTTCCCGCAAGGAACCCGGGTTCAATAGCCCACTCCAGCTGAACCTAAACATCGCTAGTACACATAAAACTTTTCAAATACGTTATGTGAATGATTATTGATAGAAATTAAACACCTTCATCACAAAATGTCTTTCATTAGCCAAAGCTCTTATAATAATGGCGATGAGTGTATAGGAAAACCAGGAGGCTAATGTCGTTTCTCTCATGCCTTAGAAACTCTCTGTTTCTAGAATCCTAATTGCTACCCGTAGTACCTTGATACTCACCTTGGAGGGGCGAACCTATATACTAATGACATCTACTGGAGTACTCTGCCAACTGTTAACACTAGAGCCATCTGTGTCATGCAACCTGAACTATCACATAATATTTATGATTTTTTGTGTCCTTAGAATGCCGGGTTCAAGCGGTGAGAAGCTCAAGAGTCTTCGGGAGATATTGGCCGAGCCCCCGACAGGCCCTCTCTCCGACTACAGGAAGAATGCCTCCTTCGACTGGAGGACTTTGAAGGTGGCAATTGAGGGGGAAGAGATGATCAGATATAAGGTAGTTTTTACCACATTCATTGATTATTTTGCAGAGTTTTTAAGGTTTTAAATTCGTAGCCCAATTAAGTTTTTAATTTCATAGTGCAAAGTGGCAATGCAATATTATTTTATGCACATGATAAACCACTTTTAATTTTAATTATTACTCTGCATTTTATGTACTTATATATTTGCCCTTGAACCGTTCATGTGACCTTTTTAATTCATTATCAATTTTTATTCCATCGTTTTAATATGATTGAAATATACTCTGACTAAATATTACTTAATTTATCCAGACGTACAGAGAGTGGATGGAACTCCAAACCGCTCTGTTAGACACTCCTTACTTCATACACACTACGTAATATGTACATCTTGTCATATAGAATTACCAGTACTCGTATCCACATCATTAAGGGGAACGTATGCGCGGCCCATTTCGGCACGTTTCATACAAATCTTAGATTTGGATTTGAGATCAAAATACACAACCAAACTGAAAAATTATTTTTGTAATCAAAATGTAAATCGAATGCCTAGTACTGATGTGAGCTACTTTATTTATTTTTGCTTATTATAAGGTATAGGCCATTAAAGATTTTAATGTTTCCGGATTTTAGAGGCGGTTTGGGCAATTATTTGTGAGTAAATGAAAAACAATAAAAAAATCATTTTAAAATCAGTGTAAATTAAAAATACAAATGACCTATTTTCAGTGGAATAAAAACATTCGTGTATATATTAAAATTACTACCCAAAAATGCATTTTAAAATTTTTTTTTTTTTCAATGTATTTTTAAAATAAATATAGCAAAATAATTTTTTTAATGTTTTTCATTTAAAAATTATTTTCCAAAATCATGACACACTCAAATCTTTAACCGCTTCTGTGCCAAGAGCGAGATATCTCGCATACTTGGTCGTGTCCAGCAGGCCGGCCATAGAAAAATAGCGGGTTTACTCGCTCTTTTTGAGCCTCTGTATCATACATATGTCCCGTTTTTTATTAATTTAAAATATGGATCACACAGAGACGACATTGGGATGATTTTGATTTTTTTTTTTTTTTTTTTGATTTTAATTTTTTTTATTTTTTTTACAACTGACGAAAACGGATTCACATTAGTAACGCGGAAATTCAACCGTAATTTGAGAGGGAAGGCAACGTCAACAACATTAAAATCAGCTGACATACTCACAACGGTATATATTTCGAGGTTTACGGTGGAAACTACAGAGGAAAACATCAATGCTTACCTAGTAGAAAAGGGTCTAGAATGTACCAAGATTGAAAAAATCAAGCCTTTTCGACCTACGCCATTTAACACCTTTAAACTCACTGTTAAAGCGAGCGAGATAAAGAAATTCCTGGCAGAAGAACTTTGGCCGGAGGGAATTGCATTCCGAAAATTTATAGAACCGCGCATACCTACCAAACATCAAAATGACAAGCAATAACTTAAGAATTATATCCGTGAACTGCAGATCGGTTCGCAGCTCTGAAAAATTTATTCATGATCTCTGCGAATTACATGATATTATAGTAATCCAAGAAACTTGGTTACTCCCTACAGATATCGACTTTCTATCTCATATTCACCCGGATTTCAATAGCTTGGGAACCTCTGCCGTGAATATCGCTGACGGGCCACTACTTGGAAGACCTCACGGTGGAGTGGGGATAATTTATAGACAAAATCTTAGGTTACCGCAATCCCGATGAATAACTGTCGGATGGCCGGAATCGAGGTTAGTCTGATTACTGAAACCTTAAGCATTTTTACAATTTACATGCCGACTTGTTCAACTGACAACTTTGAGGAATATTCTAACTGCCTTGCTTCCTTACAAGCAATAATTGACGATAAAGATTACATTAATACAATTATAATCGGAGACTTTAACGCCAATCCCGATTCACTCTTTAGAATGGAGCTAATATCTTTTTGTCAAGAATTTGAATATATATGTGCTTACATCGAAATTTTACCTTTGGATTCTTATACATATATCAGTGACGTACACGGCACCACCGGGTGGTTAGACCATTGTCTAGTTACGAAAAATATTCTGAAGCAAATTGTCGATATGAAAATACACTACGATATAGATTGGACAGATCACCGTCCTCTCGAGCTGATCTTAGAAACGGAAGTGTTTAATTCTGTATCGAGAGATCCAGCATTACGGAATCCGAATAATATACGTGATATCGGACAATATAACTCATGCTCGCAAATCCATCTCGTCAAAATCAAGTCACAAAACACAATTCCTGAAGACGGTGGCAACCCTGCACGCACAAAAATAAAATTCCTCTACGGGAGTATAGTAGACGCCCTTCGAAGCAGTGCCATTTCTGTATTTACCAAGTGCGTTACCCAAAAACATAAGCAAGTATGTGGGTGGAATGAATATGTAACGAATAAATACAATGAATCCAGACAAGCGATGTACACATGAATAATGAATGGGAGACCACCCGATGGTCCTGTCGCAGAGGATAGAAGTGCAAAGCGTGCTGCCTTCAAAACAGCACTTAAACAATGCCAAAAGAACTCGACTCAACTTCAGATGGATAAAATAGCAAGGGACTTAGACAATCGGGACTTCAAAAAATTTTGGAACAAGTCTAATAAACTGTTGAACATGCGCAGCAAAATCTCGTGCAATATAAACGGAGAGTCGAATCCGGAAGTAATTGCAAACATCTTTAAAGAACACTTCGCAACTACCACGCCGACTATTGACTCAAACGAAACGCATTTGACTGCATATGATGATATTGATCCCATCGTCACAACGAACATGATAAAATCGGCCATTAGTAATATGAAATCTGGAAAGTCTGCCGGGCATGACGGATTAAGCACCGAACACTTCAAACATGCAGGGGCAGCGATTATGGAACTAATGGCAACACTGTTCACCGACATCCTAAAGAGTGGCTATCTACCTAAAGACATGACAAAAAATATTATAATACCGATAATAAAATCTAAACTGACAGACGTAACTCTACAGGAAAACTACAGACCGATCTCCATCGCCACGGCTATCGCTCGAATATTTGAACGAGTTCTCTTGGAACAAGTCGGATCCCACATAAAAACGAATGATAACCAGATGGGCTTCAAGAGAGAGTGCTCTACGGACTCTGCTATTTTTTGCGTAAAACGGACGTTGGAATACTACAGGAAGAAGAAAACATCAACTTATGCATGCTTCTTGGATCTTAGTAAGGCTTTTGACCGAGTTTCCCACCCCTTATTGTGGAAAATACTAAAGAAAAGAGGTATACCTTGGAAAGTGGTAAAAATTCTCGAAATTTGGCACCGTCAACAGGAAAACCTTGTAAAGTGGAAAGATGGATTTTCAGAACCTTATTTCCTAAAGAGTGGCGTCAGACAGGGAGGATGCATGTCCCCGATATTGTTCAACCTGTACATGGACGAACTCACCGACAGGTTAAACAATGCAAGGGTAGGTTGCCAAATCGGAGGACAGTGTTTGAACAACATCAGTTATGCGGACGACATGGTCTTGATGGCACCATCTATAAGGGGCCTACGTATTCTTCTGAAGATCTGCAAAGAGTTTGCTGAAGAAACAAACATGCTATATAACCCCACTAAAACGGCTCTACTGGTCATAAGACATGGACAAGGACCAAAGAATATTCCTCCAGCTACCCTGAACGGTGTGAACCTGCAGTTGACTGAAGTAACTAAATACCTTGGACACATAATCACCAGTAATCTGATGGACGATGATGACATCGATAGGCAAAGAAGAGCTCTCAGCGTAAAAGCAAACATGCTCAGCAGAAGATTCCGCCTTTGCAGTACCGCTGTAAAAAGGACGCTATTCCTTTCCTTCTGCGCAACGCTGTACACGTGCGAACTCTGGGCAAACTACAAGAAGAGTAGTATAGAAAGACTTCGAGTTCAGTACAACAACGCCTTCCGCATAATATTTGGTCTCCCCAGATATTGCAGTGCTTCCCGGATGTTCACGGAGGGGCGAGTTCCCGGCTATGCAGCCCTTATTAGATCCAGGGTGGCAGGAATGAGGGAAAGGATAAGCAGCTCTGGAAATATCCTCGTCATGGAAGCCCGCCTCAGTCCATCATCCAGCATTGATGCACACTGGAGAAAAATATTGGCACCTAATGTGGTCACAGAATCTTAAAAGCTAATTATTATGATTTTATTTTGTTATTACCTTTGTTCAGGTACAATCATATCACCTGCTTCTCTATTTAAAATGTATATTTTATAACCCTTATGGAATGTGTGGGATTGCACTTTTCTCCCCACATACCGGAATAAACATTTATTATTATTATTATTATTTAAATAAGATGTAAAAATAATTTATTTTGATTAAAAGTTCACGGCCTGCTGTACACAGCTACACTTCAACCTACTGGCACTTAAAAGGTTAATGGCCTACATCTTATAATTTAAAGCAAAAATAAATATAGTAGCTAACATCCGTATTAGATATTTGATATACCTTTTGATTACCAAAATAATTTTTCAGTTTGGTTGGGTATTTTGCTCTCAAATCCAAATCTAAGATTTGTATGAAACATGCCGAAATGGGCAGCGCATACGTTCCCCTTAAGGAGCGAAAGGAACGAACTTCGTAACTTGCTTCTTATAATATTGATGGGTGACAGTAACCATTCTTCCATAATTGACGGGACCTTTACATCACAAAACTTTTTTTCAAACAACTCGTGCGCCACATATTGTAAAAATTTTATACAATTTTCATAACGCCGTAGCTTACCATTATATGTAGAAACCTTCGAGGGTGCACGTACAAAAATTCACCAAAGTTTCATCACAATCGGATGAATGGTATGGGAAATAATTTCAAAATGCCAGAGCTCACCCTTATATAGAAACCATCGCGGGCATGCACACAATAAATCACCAAAATTTTATCACAATCGGATGAATGGTTTAGGTACGCATAAGGGACAAATAAAGAAACATTAATTTTTATATTTTAAGATTTTAGAGTACTACATATTTAAATTTGGATTTGGGCGCTCATTTGAATTGTATAAAATCTGTTGCAGGACAGAATATGGACCTTCCTCCGCAGCCATGAAATCTTCAGCCTTCCTCAGGAGACCCTCCCGCTGGATGAGCAGAGGGAGCTGGCCCATCGGAGGATGAAGTTGCTCATCGATGAAAACTTCCTGCCGCTGGAAGAGGTTTGAATTAGCATAACACTAATTTAAGCACATGAAAGCAACAATTAAATCTAATTTATTGCAATAACTGTTGAAGCTTGTACAGATCAATGTAATATTTAATCATTGAAAAAGAAGATAACATTTGCAAATCTAAATGAAATATGAAACAAAAAGAGACAAAGGTGACTGGTGCAACTGGGAATTGAACCCATATCCTCTGTCTTACCAGTTGAGCACTCACAACAATCTCTCTCCCAATTGAGCTACTGAGGTCTAGTTATATTTGATCATTTTTAACAATCTTATCCTTTGACTGGTGACATGGTTTTTTGTAACGTAATTGGTGACGAGCGGCCTAAGAGGCCGCTGCCGTATCTGGTCTATAGCATAGAAATTAGGTAACCTACAGAAGTCTTTAAAAACAGTATAATAACATATAAAACGATAAAATAAAACTAGTCAATAAACTCTAAATGTAATTTTTAATGAAGAACTGGTTATTACAATGTATGTAGTAACTAAAAATCAAAAAACTAGAGATGAGATCAGTAATTACAAACAAAAAAAATTAAATCAACATATTATGACAAAAATACTCATTTTCCTTATCATTAAGATATTAATTAATAAATAAAAAATAATGCTCTAATCACTGGTATCATTTTTCAAAACTGGCAATGGTCAAACTTTGGTTATTTTTATTGGCAATCAGGGCATAATTGTTTGGCACATTGCAAGCACACATGTTTTTTATCCAAATAACATTGGTAATTAGATTTGCGATTTAACTTCGCAGGACAACTGGCACAGGTTTTTGGTGTTTTTGGCCTATCATTAAAAAAAAAAACGAAAAAATAATATTTCAAAATTACTTTAAAAAGTTACGTAAGTGGTGACATGGGATCTGAGAGACCGCTGCCAAACTTTATATCGATGTAACTTACCGATTTGGGACTGTGCGATGCAACTATCCTTATCCACGGCGTGGACGCAACTAAAGTCGAAGCTACTCAGGCGTGAGAACAAAACAAGCGTGGGGAAGGAGGTGAAATGATGTTTCACTGATGCTGCTCGGCCTGTGAGAATGCTTGTCACTAGTAAAAGGTTAAATTTCAATTTAAGAATTATTAGTAATAATATCTTCTTTTTTTTGCATTTTGGGAGGCGGGTATTTTAACCCTGTTAAATTATTATTTTCAGGTTTTCCGGGAACCCCAACTCCCGGCCGCCTGGACTGAAGCCATCTTCTGCTACGACCCCAGCACCGCCATAAAGTACAGCCTCGTCAACAAGATGTTCACCAACATGCTCCGGGGCATGGGCACGGAGCGCCACTACAAGTTCATTGAGGCGGCAGACGCACAGGAGATCAACGGGTGTTTCGCCCTCACCGAAGTGGCGCACGGCTCCAACGCCAAGGGCATGCGCACCACCGCCACGCATGACGCGCAGAACAAGCAATTTGTGATGCACTCGGCCGATTTCGAGGCTGCCAAATGCTGGGTTGGAAATTTGGGTAAAATTTTGAAAATGTTATTTATTTATTTAAGGAACATAAACAGTCTTAGTAATAAAATATACATAAGAGGATGGCAAAAAAACAGACCAATTATTAATGTTCACAGATAGGTATTTAGAAACATAAAAGTAACTGAATGTAAACTAGAAAATTTAAGAAAAACAGAAAAAATAAAAACAGAACTAAGCAGCAATTTAAAAAAAATAATAATACAGATGTTAAATGTTAATTATGTATAAATAGTACGGTGGACATGAATGTTTTTTTTGTGTATATAAATCAATTAAGCATTGCTTTTTACTTACAGGTTTATTAAACAATAATTCGGCACCAACATTTACATTTTGAACAATATTAGTTATGGGAAAATTGGTAGCGAATATGGAGCAAATCGTGAGCTGTTAGATCGGCGGCAATCGGAATGAATTCTCTTTTAGGTCGGCACCGGTAAACTTCGTATATTACGTGTATTATAATATGTATAACACGCCCACATGTCATTCTTTATTCTATGCATTATATATCTATCCAATATCAATATACATACAAAATTAGTTCAATTAGGAAAAGTTGGAATATTTTTTTGACATTCTTAGAATCTAATTTTTATCAGTGTTGACCTCTGATAAACTTTATTTCTGATGTTTTTTTTATTGATTGCGTGCTATTGTAAAAGTTAATTTTTTCATAGGAAGCAATTACTTTGTGGTTAGACATTATATTATAAAAATAAAACACAAACACTTTGTATTTAACCACGAATTTATTATTGTATATATCGACCGGTTTCACTTCGACCAAGCTTCTTCAGGATATAAATAATAACTAAGTTATTATTATTACTAAATATAATAAGTTATTATTTATATCCTGAAGAAGCTTGGTCGAAGTGAAACCGGTCGATATATACAATAATAAATTCGTGGTTAAATACAAAGTGTTTGTGTTTTATTTTTATAAAAGTTAATTTATTAGAATTAAAGTTTAAGAATATTTTTGCTGTGACGTAAAGGAATAATCACCATTCTAATGATAAGCAAGCATTACATTCTATCTGTCGTTAAAATCAAATAAATGGGATTTGTAAAAACAAAATTATCTGATGGGCTTACCTCCATAGTGCATAATTACTTTGTAATTAACTGTACATGTAATTCTTGTTTATAAGTACCTAGAACCTAGTTATCCGAATGTTCAATGCTTTTAACACAAATTTCAAATAGTTGAATTCCCCGGCATTGCCCGGGCTTTATGCAGAATTTTTCTAAATACTGATCACCCTGTCACATGTCGCAACGGATAACGTGAAACGCGTTCTTTCTCATATGTACCTTACTGTTGGATCGAAACGTATCACGTGACCCGCTAGGCTGTACCCAGTGGCGTCGTGTGGTGGAATTTTTTTTTTTTAAATTTAATTGTCAATTAATAGCAAAATGACATCTATATTTTTAACTCCAAATACACTCAGGAATTCTTCAGGTATGTGCTGATACAGCCTGTATATAAGGTAGATAGATTCGGGGGTATTTCACCATCCTCTGGATAGCTTACCCATAGGTAAGCTATATATTTGTATGTTAATAAACAACATACAGATACATAGACACAGTTCATAGATTCGAGTACCGAATAGTAAACTCGGACTTCATAAATAAGTTAATTGAAAATATTCATCATCCTGGATAAGCTATCAAGAGGATAGTGAAATTATTTTGTTTTTTTTTTTTTTTTTATTATTTCATAAATGTTTACATGTTACAGTTTAGCCATTTTTTTTTAACTACCATACTATGCTATTTATTGTCCGTGTTGTGGTAGTCATACATGAAATATTATTTTATATAAACAGATAATAAAATATAAGAAGAGGAAAGAAAAAAAGAACATATTTAGGGATAAATAAAACTAAAGACAAATGTACAAATAAAAATATAAAAATAAAAAGAAAAATGAGCAATAAAGAATAAAAAGATATTACTTAGAACATTGAAATAAAAATAGAAATAAAAATTGGTAAGTATTATTCTTCTAGAAATAAAAATAAAATATGGTAAGTATTCTTCTACACGAGAGTACGTGTTTAAAATCACTTTTGAAGAATTTGGACTTTTATAATACAAGTACAAAAACCGTGCGACCGGATTGATACAGCTACTCCTCATTTCTTTTTCTACATTTATTTTGGAGCAATATTTGCTCTTTATAACCGCAACCGCTGAAAATCCAGCTTCGCACAGATATGAACTAGCAAAGGGAATGAGGACCCTTACAGCTTTTCCACTTAGAATCGGATACTGATTTCTGACTGATATCCAAAATTCCGTCAAATCCGAACAAGCGTATTTAATTTTTAGGTTGCTGTCGGTCAAGAGGTCAATTAAATCTTCTTCTTCCTGCGTAGTAAAATCTTGGGGAGCTTGAGCACGGAATGGATCTTGGATCCATACAAATTTCTCCACTTGGTCTTCTGCGAAGTACTTGGCAAACCAGTCAGTTAACTGTGATAGGTGCTCTATGAAAAGGGTCAGCAAGTTATTTGAAACCTTAACTCCGCTATGGGCCATGTACTGTTGTAATATTGGAAAACAATCTTTGCCTCCATCATCACCCATTTTTCTCTTCCACACTTGTAGTTTTTTCTTGAATGATGAAATTTTGAATGAAAAAACTACAAGTGAATGCGGCACGCGGCCGCTGCAAGCGCAGCACCACAACCTTATCCCCACTCCAGTGCCTCCCACCCAATCCATTCCCAGAGCGCGGACCGGCCACGCGGGTGATTTTCCATTCCATAAAATGTTTGTATTCGTTCACGTCAATTTTGATTTTTAGTAGAGACATCAGGGGCGCCTCGCGGCACCCCTGACCTCTGTCCGCGGCACCCCAGGGTGCCGCGGCACCCACTTTGGGAACCTCTGGTCTAGGGGTAAGGCTCTTGACTCATAATCCGAAGGTCGCGAGATCGAATCCCGGCGAGCGTTATCCCTGGGGTGCCGCGGCACCCACTTTGGGAACCTCTGACCTAAACAATTAATTTTAATTTCAGGAAAGAGTGCAACTCACGCGATAGTCTACGCCAAGCTGATCACCGTAGATGGGGTAAACCAGGGACTACACGCCTTCGTGGTTCCCATTCGCTGCCCACGCACCCTGCGGCCGTACGCAGGGGTCATCGTGGGAGATCTGGGGGAGAAAATTGCTCTCAATGGTGTGGATAATGGGTAAATTCATTCTTATATTATTTGTGTGACACCACATATTTGCATTTCAGTTTTGGTCATCCGTATTCAAATCTGTCTGTCAAGAAAGTCTTCACATTCAATAAAATGGAATTAAACATTTTCATTACTGTGGCAACACTGAATTGAATATACATACTTTAGAACAAATTAACTAGAATCAAATGTTAGGTTATGTTTTACTTCTGAATCTGAGGCAGTATTCAATGAAATTTTTGCGCATCCTATCGTTTATTTCATCCATAAGCACATATTCTTTGCATGTCTATCTTTGTCATTCATGAACAACGTTTAAATAAAACATTTTAATAAAAAAATTACTGGAAACATAAGAGTGTTCCTTACTTGCCACATTTATTGAATTTATGAGATTGTTACATAGAAATAAGCCATATTGTTATATAGGAATAATGCAATAGTATAGGATTAATATAATTAAACAGGTTTCGAGAGAAACTTGTGCCCGTAGTTCTCCCGGTGGGTAGAATTTTTGGGTAATATATTGTTGTGTGGGAAATGATGTGCCGTTTGTGACACATCAGGTGTTATAATAATAATTCTAGTAATACCCCGTAGGGTGGCAGCAGGATATGTGTTGAGTCTTATTAATTAAATTGGAATTTAGGAAGGGGGAGGTTCCTACATAATCACAACTTTGTGGAAGGTCATCCACACAGAACCTGTGGGTAGGTTATGCCGTGATCATAGGAAGATCTCCCTTCCGAGCATGAAACTAGGAAACTCTCTCAAGGAGTGGGCATGAGATTCATTTGCAACTTCATCAGGAAAGGCGGGATTGACACAATGAAAGACATAGATTCCAAATTATAAATATCATTCTCTATTATCACTTTAAGCATTGAAATATCATAATATATAGAGTAATTTTGACTCACCCCACCTAATCAGACCGTTAAATATATCTAAGTTAGACTAGCTACTCTAACCGCCGTGACCGCAACAGCAGCTCTATCTAAGAATCCAGGCTAACGTCTGGTTAGGGCCAAATCTAGGCGGCCAGCCCATCACGATGGTGTCGTCTCTCGGTCAGTCCTGAGTCCGGAAGGATGCCCGCACCGGGCCAGAGGAATCCGGCAGGCGCCATCCATGAAGAAGCCAGTGATGAAGAAGCCAGCATGAATACCAGTGGTCGGCAAGGTGGACTCGGCGCAATCTCGATTCTCAAAATATTTGTCACGGCCGATTATGAACATCTTTAATCCGGTCATCATCAGGATGCACGTTGAATACACTTGTGGCTCAAAGGTTCGCTATTCCCGTAATCCATTTTCCTTATAAGGAATCTTAAACGAAACTATGTTCACTATATCCAGGTATGGAAATTATGAATTTTAAAATATCAATCAACTTCGCCCGATCATTATTTAAAGTTTAAACACGGCACAGTGCCGGGAAGTGCGTCGTTCCAACGGAAATCCGCCTACCTACCTACTAGCGCCCGATATATGGTTGTTCAGAAACCCCATAGACAATGACGAAATTAATATCCGCCGTACCTATTCGTAATTTGTTATAAAATATAAATTATTTTTATAACAAAACAATAGCAAGTCTAGATGTATTTTAACGTCATTGGTCAATGATATAAAAATTCCTAAATATGAATGTATAAAAACTGTTTATAATGCAAATGAATATACATAATAGAAAATCTTGGTGTTGCCACTTAAAACTATCTAACCCAGCAGTACCCCCCATTTTTGTCTACACCTTCTGTAAGAGACGTTTCCATTCCTCACACAGACTAGAAATAGGGGTGCCGGGTAGTCCTTCGTAGCCGCTAGATGTTGGTATGGAGCTGGTGAACTGCCAGGGTGGAGGCCTTCAGGTGAAAGAGGCAGGGTCCAAGGGGGCAGAAATGAAATCCAGTTTTCAAAGTTCAGTCCTGAGAGAGGTCCAAGGGTCACAAGGGTCAGGCAGAAGAGGCGGAGAAGTGTTTATACCAATTTCGATTTGTGAGATGCATGCCGATTGCAATCGGCACCCCGGGGTATATAGCCTGACCCCTACCCTCGCCGCCGGCGAGGGAGTACTCGGATTTTTGCCTCTTTTTCCGGCAGTCTCATCTTTCGGGGGTCATGACCTCGGCTGTGTTGCACACAGCAAGGTGGGCCTTATACTCAACTCTTCCCCTTCTCCTGCTCTTTCGTCTGACCTTTATGACCCCTCTCCTTCTAATTTATTTGATTTTTCAGTGGCACATAAGTAAATTTCTTTGGGGTCCCTGAACCCCCATATTTCCAGGGAAACTTACATAACATTCTTATAATATTTAATATTTTTGGTTTACGCATAGTTTTACATAAAGGAGAGTCCGATCCATCTATCCATATAATTTAATTGGCAATAGGATTGACCGGACTCTTGAAAATTGATCAATTTTATCTTCTAAAAATACCTACTGCTTCATAAGGAGTGCTCTTATTGGTCCGCCCGGGGCTAGGGTGCAGGGAAGGGTAGGGAAGCGGGGCCCGCCTCGCACCCCGCAGACAATTTTGCCCCGTGGCGTCAACTTCAGTGGCGTGCGGAGAAGTCGAAAACGAGGGCTGGCACAGTAAAACCTAATCTTGTCGTCGACCTCTCCGAACGGCCCATTTTCAAACAAATATGATTTCTTTATTGAGGAAAATTATCTTACAGTGTATAACAAATTTATAAACTTAGTATTAACTGTTAAACCTAAATATTAGTTTAGAAGACGAGGACGGCCTTTGAGGGAACTCATCCTCGTCTTAGTTGACAAAAAACATGTTAAAATTTATATTAGAGAAAGAAGACGTCCTGAAGGGAAATCGTCTTCTTCCTCGTTGACTCGTCCGGTACACCTTCTTTTGTCTTTAAAAATTCTGTACACATTCATGTAATTATTTTCATTTATTATTTACAGATTCGTAATGTTCAATAATTTCCGCATTCCGGCCGAGAACCTTCTGAACCGTCTGAGTGACGTGGACGAGAAAGGCAACTACGTGACCCCAATCAAGGACCCGAGTAAGCGCTTTGGGGCCTCGCTGGGCATCCTGTCAGGGGGCCGGGTCTCCATCTGCGGCATGGCCACCGTCCAGCTGCAAAAGGCACTTACCGTGGCCGTCAGGTACTCCGGTGTCAGGAAGCAGTTTGGACCCGACGATTCCAATGTGGAGTTCCCAGTTTTGGAATACCAGCAACAGGTTTGATTATATGTTTGTAATTTTAATGTTGGCAATCTTTCTTTTGCTTCTAATCCACTCATTAGGCTCTTTAATAATAATAATAATAATTGGATAATTTGTAGAGCGCTGTTTTTGTGGAAAATCACCTCAAGGACGCTGTACAATTTATTAAGAATTCTTAGGTTCAATCTAATTTTGCTATTTAGAAATAGGTATAGAAACATACTTACCTGGCAGGTCACTTCTGATTAACACACTTTAATTAGAAAGTTTATACTTGGAGAAGATACGGCTTTGCACGCGGAGGACATTACGTATATTTAAAACACTGGACATTGCATGATTTTATATTTGCTACCCCCTATTAGTATTACAATTATATTATTAAACTAATTACAATACGTGTAACCGACGTGTTACGTACCCTCAAATGTTCTTTCAACGAAAAACATCCTTGGCGGTATCCTCTACAGTTCAGTGGTCATTTTTTGGGATTTTGCTCGAAAACCAGAAATCCCGCTTGGCCACTGAGCTCGTTAGTACCGTACCGCCGGCGATCTTTTTCGTTGAAAATATTTTTATGTTTGTTTTCCAATTAGAATTTAAAAGTTATTCTAATTGTAATATTGTATTAATAAAATACTTTCATTTTTATATGTACAATGCCCCCGGTGCAACAAATAAACGCTATCATGCTCAGGTTGCCACCAGGGACATTTTTCAGTTTATAATTTCAAACGTATTTTTTATGTTTCCTTTTTTTTTGACATATTGTTAAATATTTTAACTTACGATCCTTTTAGGATAATGAAACTAAGAAATTTCATTCTGCAGTCCTACAAGGCATCGAGGGAAAGAGAGCCTGAGTCTCTAGCCCTTAAATTACTGAAACTAGGGCAAAAAATGGCCTTCAAAAAACACTTAGAAAAATTTCGATAAAAATATGTTTTTCCGGATTATAAAAATCCAGGTGCCCCGTAAGATGGTGAAACAAACAGGTTTCATTAACACATCTTACGGGGGATCTCGTAAAAATAACACTGTATTGGTAAATTACCAAGTGTCCAGCCAAACGGCAAATAACTTCTTAAATTTTACGATTTATCTAAAAAAATGAGATAAATCGCCCTGATAAAAATCTGGTGATAAACAATGCGTTTATTTTACCATTGATACAGAATAACAAACACATATGTACACAATTAACTCTGTAGAATTAATATAAAATATACATTTTAAGCGACCGCCTTCAACGGTGACACCGGCAAAATAGGGTGCCCACATAATGACCGCCCTATTTATACCATTTGGTCTGAGGACGAAAACCCCTCCACTTTTTTATAAAAACACTGCCCGAACGCTGTCGGGTACAAGTACCCCTTATATATGATGCAAATTTCCAAATAAATATGTTACGTTCAGTTCAAGTTCAATTCTACTCTTATTGTTTTACTACTTCCTACCTCTGGAAGTCCTCCTACCTGCTGTCTCCTGCTGAAGTTCTGCCTGGACGAGTACCTGGTGCCTGCCGCCATAGCCGGCCCTAACTCTGGGTACTCCCAAGGCAACCAGGCCCAGGCAGAAACTAGGCGCATCCAGGGCCACCACCCACTGGATGTAGGGAGGCCAGCTTCAATCATCATCATTGGCACACAAAAGGGAAGGAGTGCACAGCCACCGGTGCCCTCATAATTTACAGTCTTGTAAGGACGACAACACGTCCGTTACAATACGGTACTAATAGTACAATTATGTATTAGTATAATTGTACTATTAGTACCCCATTAGCTACCCCCTATTACCCTCTATTAGTATTACATTTATGAAAAGATTAGTGGCAAAAGTATAGTTGATATTTATTTTGAAACACTGGAGAATTTAGGACACTTTAGGGCTGGAGAATGTTCATCAAATGACCTTTACAAACACTTTCAAATAGGATTTTTTCAATATTTTTTTTTTTTACATTTTTACAAATCAGTTATTTACAGTGTCGCGGGCATTGAAGGTGAAGTGAAAGGTTTTTGAGTTTATGGATACGACTGTCTGAAAAGGTGAATTTTAAGTTTAGTAAAAGTAGCTTTCTCTACAGGTATACGATAAAAATGACAGCTACAGGAACTGTTTGGTTGTGAATAATGTTATGTTCATCTGACAATCATTAAAACACAACATTTGTATTTTTCTGCTTATCAAAAATTGTTTAAAAGCTGAAAGGAACCTAGAATCGACTTTTAACGGAGAGCTGTCAAATATGAAATGTCTCTTGTCTCTTGTTGAGAATCCATGTTTGCACTCTAATTGTGAGTATGTACTAGTACTTTATTGAATGCAATTGAGATGTTGACAAAAGTACATTTAGCTAAGTTTTCTAATGGCGGTCCATCCTAAACTTTTTATTTACTCACTGTCACTGATCACTGGCTGCATGTAATTTTCTTTCACTGTGCATTTTCAAGAATGTTCCCGGTCGCTTATATACAGGTCTGTCAAGGTTCATAGAAAATGCTGTTATATTGATAATGAGTGTAAGGCATGTAGGGTGCCAAATTGTTCAGGTGTAATACAGATACCTACCTCGCAATGTGCAGCTTCGTCTCCAAACGAGACTCGGACGCCAAACATTTGCCTGTTCCAGCAAATGTATGCTGTACCCTGCGGATTGACATGAGATTCCCTTCTCAGAGATGGGCATATATTATAACCCCGCAATTACATATGGATGGGTTGTACTTTTGAATAAAAGAGTGGTTCACAATCATATAGACTTCTATTTGATGATAAAAGATACAGTTAGATGTTGGAATGACTTACCCCCCAGACCGATTGTAAACTAAACTATCTACTCTTAAACGCTGAAGCTCGGGAACGCCTTCCTCCACGGATGCTCGGTCTCATCAGCTCGGAGCGGCAAGCCAGCCAGCTCCGAATCCCGTTCAGTCTCGTGCGTCCGGGTCATCTAGGACTCGGCTAGTCGAACCCGGCAATCATGTACTCGTCAGCCAGGGCGACATTCATCACGCGCAACCGCGTGCTTGGCAGAGTTCGAATAGAGCGGTCTCGCCTCCCAAATATAACATCCGATCGATAATATCTACGATTATCGTCAATCCTGACAACCAACAGGTTCGGAACGAGCGCGGATTCACGTTCTCTCGCATCGATTCTTCGGAATCCAATTTCACCTTTCGGATTACACCGTCTCCCGTTTCTTATTACAACTCCGGACTTGCTTCACGCATTCTCCGTAATTTACCCGCGAACCGATCACGAACTTTATTTTGTCATTTTAATTTATTTAATCCGTTAAAGTAACAATCGTTATGCTCCAAAATAATTACCGCTTAATATATAATTCTCGTAAAAATAGCACTGCCGTCCCGTTTGAGTCAGGGTGCCCCTACCGGGCTCAAACGGGAAGTGAAGTTTCGTTTTCTGGAAAAAACTAAACTACCTTCACCGCTGGTGTGTATGGCTGTTCAAACAGACCATAAACAAACATAACTTAAAGGTAACACAGTACCTGACCACAATTGTTGGAAAATATGAAATAGTTTCATAACAATGCGTTTCACAAGGTTACCTCATACGGACCTTTTTCGAAAAAAACTCGTCGGGTCGACGTTGCTTAAAGTAAAACACAGCCACTTTTATTGCAGTTAATTCAAATCTCCCAGTGGTACATGGACAGCAAGCTACGTCATGAACTTTTAGCCAATCACCGCTCTAACCCCCCGATGAGCTAACCTTGTTAAATGCATTTTCGACGAACCTCGGGTCTTGGTGATAAATGATCTTACATATTTTTAGGCTATTTATTAATTCAATATTGCTAGGCAGTAAATTCATGTTCATTTAGCATCGATCTGACTAATACAGACCAAAAAAGACCAATTTTATCAACTTCCAAACTTTGGAAATCATATTTTAGGACAGCTCTGCATAATTGATTTGACACAATATGACATGGCATGATATAATATATGCTACGACCCCAGTTTTTAGATTTCTTAATGATTTTATTTAATGAAGCTACATTTGACCTTTTCCAGCAATTCCGCCTATTACCCTTCGTGGCTGCATCTATTGGAGCCAGAATTTTCTCCAATTGGCTGTCGGAGACTCACATCACTTTAAGCATAGGATCCGCACTCAGTAAGTTCTTATAATATTAAATTTACTAAAAAAGCACTTCTTTTACAAATATCACCTTTTTCTTATTACATATATTCGTGTACATAATAAATATATGTAATATTTTAAATTTTGGAATCAGACCCAGTCTCCTAAAATAATAAAAAGTAGGGATAAAATATATATATTATATAGTATTGCTTGGTTTTTCAAAAAACTCACTTTTTCCTTGATGCGAAAATCGACCTCACCGCCCCTCGCGTTTCACCAACCTCAAGGTTCACTTTGGCTCGAAGTCTAGAATTGTCCCTTCGGCTGACACGCGAGAATGGACATTAGCGCTCGCTATTTTGGAACGCTTCAAAGTTCACAATCCTTCGAAGAGTCGATTATTTTCCAGCCACTAGCTTTTGTTTCTTTTTTGTTAGGGGAAACATTTTTCATCGTTATCAATACGTTTGCCAAAACTTTACGGGAGACTTCTAGCGGTGCGGAATACAAGTATGGATTATTCACATTAGAAAAAATCAAATGTCTATCGAATACTGTTGTAGTTCTACTTTCATCCGTTCGAAATGGCAGCTTCGTCTGAATTTAAATAAATACGCTAGCTTCACGATTTTCACAAAAAAAATAGACTAGACAGGAAACTCACATAAAATTGAACCGATACATTTTAAGAGCGAAAAATAATATAAATTTGCGGCGAAAACTGGAACTACTCATAAAATCACTCAATTCGGCTAGGTTATATTTTCCGCCGACAGGTTCGCCCCTTTAAAAACGTCGGATCGAGAAGGGAAGTAAAAAAAGTCAGTTTCCCATACAAAACTGATTTCGCTAGGAATTTATTCTAATTAATTAAACGGCTTCGAGAAAGTTCTTTAGAAAAATTGACATTTTATAGGGGCATTACGGAATTAAAGATTGCGTTAAAAGTACACCTTCCGGCGGAGATGTTTTTTAATAAACATAAACAATACAAGTTTTAGAAACTTTTAAAACCAAAACATGTTTAGCTCCCCCTTGAAAATGTTTCACAATATTGCATTCAAATTCGACATTTTTCTGACATTTGCGAAAAATTCGCTTTCATCGATAAATGCAAATCGTTTGCAGCCCGTAAAATTGGCTGGTATATTAAAATTTTATAATTTTTCTCGAACTTTGCAACACTGAAGATGGAGTCGTGATGGCGTTAAAAGCCACTACCACCTTAAAAAAAAGCAGACCCCGCCCTAATAGGTTTTGTATGAAGAATTTTTTTTTTTAATGGCGGATTTCAATTTGTGTGATTCGGCAGGGCCTTAATTTAAGCAGGAATTGTGCAAATTTGTGCATCGGTCTTGCCTGTTTAAAAAATATAATTATGGAATATTATCTGTCTGTGTATGATAAATTAGGTAAGTACCTAATACAAAAGCGCTAGATTTACCCGCGCTTCAACAGCAAATTGAAATGTCAAAAGAAAACGGATCTCTCAGCGGTTTGGGTTGTTGTTTTTCGGGAAACGGCATTGCGGCCGGAAAAACGATTCCAGCTTGGATGTTTTTGAAAAATACGGTACCCGGCAATATTAGGCAACTTTTAAGACCAAAATTTTGTGTTAGTTCCATGTAAAAAATTTCAGGGTCGCCGAAAAACCTATAAAATTTTCCAAAAAAAACAAGAAAATTGGTGTCCATAGATTCACTTCAGTAGGGTGGATATTTACCGGCCAGTACATTGAAATGTTATTAATTCAGGGTAGGTACCTACTTATCTCGGTAGTATTGAAAATATGATGAGAAAAGCAAAAACATTGCCGGAATTTTGTAAGGAAATGCGCCGGTACCTGCCGGAATGGGTAGTTGGACAATTATTTAGGTTTTTGATGCAATTTAATTTACTAAGGTAATGTTGTTTCACCGATACTGAATAATTTAACAATTTTTTAAAGTTTATTTTCACTTTCTGTGTAAGTTCTGTTTTTTTATCAGTAAATGCCAGTTGCATCATTAAACTGAAATAATTACAGAACTTGAATAGAATTCGAACCGAACTTTTACAGAACGTTAAAATTGACTTGAAAAATTGAAGAATTTTTAATTTCGTTAAACAACCCAGCCTAAATATGAGTTCTTTTTTACGTATGTATGCAAGTACCTATACTCAGAATATAAGTAGGTTCCTACCTGCACACAAACACTCGATATCATCCGACGATATTGCATAAGTATTAGTTTTCTAATTTTACAATGAAATTACTCAAAGTTGAACGGGATATTTTTTAAGTATTAAATTAATATAGCGCTTATTTTTAAGCAGTAAAACTACTGGTGAGTTCTGTAATTATAAAATTTGTATGAAAATGTACGTACGCTCATAACTTCTGAAGGACTGCAACAAATTGAAAAATTCTTTTTTTGTTGTGTTCGTTATTGTTAGTTCAAGGTTTGTATAAAACTACTGGTGAGTTCTGGCTTGACGAAATTTGTAAAAAAAAGTTGAATAGGTGGCGCGCGAGCTGTTTGAAAACTTAATGTACCGAGAATTAGTGAATGTAATGAGGCAGGGGGGTGGAAACAGGAAGGGGGAACCTGGGAGGGGGGAGGGGAACTCGGGAGGGGGTTTACGAGACGGAGAAGCGTAGGAGTGAAGTGGGGGAAAGGGGAAGCGGACGCTGGTGAGGAAAATGGGGGGGGGGGAAGGGGATTGGAACAAATGAGAAAAGACACGCAGGTAGAAACATTTTCTTTATTAAATGGTATAGCAACGCATGCCGGATACCAGCTATCTTCTATATGTATAAAAATCAAAAAAATATTTGCAAGTAAGTATGTATGTATGTCCGCTATGCGTTGCTAAACCATTTATCCGATTGCGATGAAACTTTGGGGATTTGATGTGCGCATGCTCGCGATGGTTTCTGCATACAATGGTGAGCTCTGGCATAATGAAATTACGCATTGCTGAACCGTTCATCCGATTGCGATGAAAATTTGGGGATTTGATGTGTGCATGCCTAAAATGATGTCTATATACTAACGTATGACATGTTTTTGCTGCTAGGCCCTGCGGCCGGCTTTATATGTATTTGTATGTTTAACCGCTAAGCGTTGCTAAACCTTTCATCCGATTGCGATGAAAATTTGAAGATTTGATGTGTGCATACCCACGACGGTTTTTGTATACAAAAGTGAGCTCTGGCATCATGAAATTACGCATTGCTAAACCATTCATACGATTGCGATGAAACTTTGGGGATTTGATGTATGCATGTCTACAATGGTGTTTATTTACTAACGTATGGCAGGTTTTTGCTGCTAGGTCCTGCGGGCGGCTTTATACATAGTTTTGTGTTTAACCGCTAAGCGTTGCTAAACCATTCATCCGATTGCGATGAAAATTTGTAGATTTAATGTGTGCATGCCCACGACGGTTTCTGTATACAAAAGTGAGCTCTGGCATTTTGAAATTACGCATTGCTAAACCGTTCATCCGATTGCGATGAAACTTTGGGGATTTGATGTGTGCATGCCTACAATGGTGTCTATATACTAACGTATGGCAGGTTTTTGCTGCTAGGCCCTGTGGGCGGCTTTATATATATTTGTATGTTTAACCGTAGGTACCTACCCGCTTACTATGAAATATATTTTTTTTCTGTTAGTAAGTAAGTCAAATTAGTTTTAACCCGTTAGTTGCATTTGCAATGGGCATAAGCTAGTATTATATAGTATTGCTTGGTTTTTCAAAAAACTCACTTTTTCCTTGATGCGAAAATCGACCTCACCGCCCCTCGCGTTTCACCAACCTCAAGGTTCACTTTGGCTCGAAGTCTAGAATTGTCCCTTCGGCTGACACGCGAGAATGGACATTAGCGCTCGCTATTTTGGAACGCTTCAAAGTTCACAATCCTTCGAAGAGTCGATTATTTTCCAGCCACTAGCTTTTGTTTCTTTTTTGTTAGGGGAAACATTTTTCATCGTTATCAATACGTTTGCCAAAACTTTACGGGAGACTTCTAGCGGTGCGGAATACAAGTATGGATTATTCACATTAGAAAAAATCAAATGTCTATCGAATACTGTTGTAGTTCTACTTTCATCCGTTCGAAATGGCAGCTTCGTCTGAATTTAAATAAATACGCTAGCTTCACGATTTTCACAAAAAAAATAGACTAGACAGGAAACTCACATAAAATTGAACCGATACATTTTAAGAGCGAAAAATAATATAAATTTGCGGCGAAAACTGGAACTACTCATAAAATCACTCAATTCGGCTAGGTTATATTTTCCGCCGACAGGTTCGCCCCTTTAAAAACGTCGGATCGAGAAGGGAAGTAAAAAAAGTCAGTTTCCCATACAAAACTGATTTCGCTAGGAATTTATTCTAATTAATTAAACGGCTTCGAGAAAGTTCTTTAGAAAAATTGACATTTTATAGGGGCATTACGGAATTAAAGATTGCGTTAAAAGTACACCTTCCGGCGGAGATGTTTTTTAATAAACATAAACAATACAAGTTTTAGAAACTTTTAAAACCAAAACATGTTTAGCTCCCCCTTGAAAATGTTTCACAATATTGCATTCAAATTCGACATTTTTCTGACATTTGCGAAAAATTCGCTTTCATCGATAAATGCAAATCGTTTGCAGCCCGTAAAATTGGCTGGTATATTAAAATTTTATAATTTTTCTCGAACTTTGCAACACTGAAGATGGAGTCGTGATGGCGTTAAAAGCCACTACCACCTTAAAAAAAAGCAGACCCCGCCCTAATAGGTTTTGTATGAAGAATTTTTTTTTTTAATGGCGGATTTCAATTTGTGTGATTCGGCAGGGCCTTAATTTAAGCAGGAATTGTGCAAATTTGTGCATCGGTCTTGCCTGTTTAAAAAATATAATTATGGAATATTATCTGTCTGTGTATGATAAATTAGGTAAGTACCTAATACAAAAGCGCTAGATTTACCCGCGCTTCAACAGCAAATTGAAATGTCAAAAGAAAACGGATCTCTCAGCGGTTTGGGTTGTTGTTTTTCGGGAAACGGCATTGCGGCCGGAAAAACGATTCCAGCTTGGATGTTTTTGAAAAATACGGTACCCGGCAATATTAGGCAACTTTTAAGACCAAAATTTTGTGTTAGTTCCATGTAAAAAATTTCAGGGTCGCCGAAAAACCTATAAAATTTTCCAAAAAAAACAAGAAAATTGGTGTCCATAGATTCACTTCAGTAGGGTGGATATTTACCGGCCAGTACATTGAAATGTTATTAATTCAGGGTAGGTACCTACTTATCTCGGTAGTATTGAAAATATGATGAGAAAAGCAAACATTGCCGGAATTTTGTAAGGAAATGCGCCGGTACCTGCCGGAATGGGTAGTTGGACAATTATTTAGGTTTTTGATGCAATTTAATTTACTAAGGTAATGTTGTTTCACCGATACTGAATAATTTAACAATTTTTTAAAGTTTATTTTCACTTTCTGTGTAAGTTCTGTTTTTTTATCAGTAAATGCCAGTTGCATCATTAAACTGAAATAATTACAGAACTTGAATAGAATTCGAACCGAACTTTTACAGAACGTTAAAATTGACTTGAAAAATTGAAGAATTTTTAATTTCGTTAAACAACCCAGCCTAAATATGAGTTCTTTTTTACGTATGTATGCAAGTACCTATACTCAGAATATAAGTAGGTTCCTACCTGCACACAAACACTCGATATCATCCGACGATATTGCATAAGTATTAGTTTTCTAATTTTACAATGAAATTACTCAAAGTTGAACGGGATATTTTTTAAGTATTAAATTAATATAGCGCTTATTTTTAAGCAGTAAAACTACTGGTGAGTTCTGTAATTATAAAATTTGTATGAAAATGTACGTACGCTCATAACTTCTGAAGGACTGCAACAAATTGAAAAATTCTTTTTTTGTTGTGTTCGTTATTGTTAGTTCAAGGTTTGTATAAAACTACTGGTGAGTTCTGGCTTGACGAAATTTGTAAAAAAAAGTTGAATAGGTGGCGCGCGAGCTGTTTGAAAACTTAATGTACCGAGAATTAGTGAATGTAATGAGGCAGGGGGGTGGAAACAGGAAGGGGGAACCTGGGAGGGGGGAGGGGAACTCGGGAGGGGGTTTACGAGACGGAGAAGCGTAGGAGTGAAGTGGGGGAAAGGGGAAGCGGACGCTGGTGAGGAAAATGGGGGGGGGGGAAGGGGATTGGAACAAATGAGAAAAGACACGCAGGTAGAAACATTTTCTTTATTAAATGGTATAGCAACGCATGCCGGATACCAGCTATCTTCTATATGTATAAAAATCAAAAAAATATTTGCAAGTAAGTATGTATGTATGTCCGCTATGCGTTGCTAAACCATTTATCCGATTGCGATGAAACTTTGGGGATTTGATGTGCGCATGCTCGCGATGGTTTCTGCATACAATGGTGAGCTCTGGCATAATGAAATTACGCATTGCTGAACCGTTCATCCGATTGCGATGAAAATTTGGGGATTTGATGTGTGCATGCCTAAAATGATGTCTATATACTAACGTATGACATGTTTTTGCTGCTAGGCCCTGCGGCCGGCTTTATATGTATTTGTATGTTTAACCGCTAAGCGTTGCTAAACCTTTCATCCGATTGCGATGAAAATTTGAAGATTTGATGTGTGCATACCCACGACGGTTTTTGTATACAAAAGTGAGCTCTGGCATCATGAAATTACGCATTGCTAAACCATTCATACGATTGCGATGAAACTTTGGGGATTTGATGTATGCATGTCTACAATGGTGTTTATTTACTAACGTATGGCAGGTTTTTGCTGCTAGGTCCTGCGGGCGGCTTTATACATAGTTTTGTGTTTAACCGCTAAGCGTTGCTAAACCATTCATCCGATTGCGATGAAAATTTGTAGATTTAATGTGTGCATGCCCACGACGGTTTCTGTATACAAAAGTGAGCTCTGGCATTTTGAAATTACGCATTGCTAAACCGTTCATCCGATTGCGATGAAACTTTGGGGATTTGATGTGTGCATGCCTACAATGGTGTCTATATACTAACGTATGGCAGGTTTTTGCTGCTAGGCCCTGTGGGCGGCTTTATATATATTTGTATGTTTAACCGTAGGTACCTACCCGCTTACTATGAAATATATTTTTTTTCTGTTAGTAAGTAAGTCAAATTAGTTTTAACCCGTTAGTTGCATTTGCAATGGGCATAAGCTAGTATTATATAGTATTGCTTGGTTTTTCAAAAAACTCACTTTTTCCTTGATGCGAAAATCGACCTCACCGCCCCTCGCGTTTCACCAACCTCAAGGTTCACTTTGGCTCGAAGTCTAGAATTGTCCCTTCGGCTGACACGCGAGAATGGACATTAGCGCTCGCTATTTTGGAACGCTTCAAAGTTCACAATCCTTCGAAGAGTCGATTATTTTCCAGCCACTAGCTTTTGTTTCTTTTTTGTTAGGGGAAACATTTTTCATCGTTATCAATACGTTTGCCAAAACTTTACGGGAGACTTCTAGCGGTGCGGAATACAAGTATGGATTATTCACATTAGAAAAAATCAAATGTCTATCGAATACTGTTGTAGTTCTACTTTCATCCGTTCGAAATGGCAGCTTCGTCTGAATTTAAATAAATACGCTAGCTTCACGATTTTCACAAAAAAAATAGACTAGACAGGAAACTCACATAAAATTGAACCGATACATTTTAAGAGCGAAAAATAATATAAATTTGCGGCGAAAACTGGAACTACTCATAAAATCACTCAATTCGGCTAGGTTATATTTTCCGCCGACAGGTTCGCCCCTTTAAAAACGTCGGATCGAGAAGGGAAGTAAAAAAAGTCAGTTTCCCATACAAAACTGATTTCGCTAGGAATTTATTCTAATTAATTAAACGGCTTCGAGAAAGTTCTTTAGAAAAATTGACATTTTATAGGGGCATTACGGAATTAAAGATTGCGTTAAAAGTACACCTTCCGGCGGAGATGTTTTTTAATAAACATAAACAATACAAGTTTTAGAAACTTTTAAAACCAAAACATGTTTAGCTCCCCCTTGAAAATGTTTCACAATATTGCATTCAAATTCGACATTTTTCTGACATTTGCGAAAAATTCGCTTTCATCGATAAATGCAAATCGTTTGCAGCCCGTAAAATTGGCTGGTATATTAAAATTTTATAATTTTTCTCGAACTTTGCAACACTGAAGATGGAGTCGTGATGGCGTTAAAAGCCACTACCACCTTAAAAAAAAGCAGACCCCGCCCTAATAGGTTTTGTATGAAGAATTTTTTTTTTTAATGGCGGATTTCAATTTGTGTGATTCGGCAGGGCCTTAATTTAAGCAGGAATTGTGCAAATTTGTGCATCGGTCTTGCCTGTTTAAAAAATATAATTATGGAATATTATCTGTCTGTGTATGATAAATTAGGTAAGTACCTAATACAAAAGCGCTAGATTTACCCGCGCTTCAACAGCAAATTGAAATGTCAAAAGAAAACGGATCTCTCAGCGGTTTGGGTTGTTGTTTTTCGGGAAACGGCATTGCGGCCGGAAAAACGATTCCAGCTTGGATGTTTTTGAAAAATACGGTACCCGGCAATATTAGGCAACTTTTAAGACCAAAATTTTGTGTTAGTTCCATGTAAAAAATTTCAGGGTCGCCGAAAAACCTATAAAATTTTCCAAAAAAAACAAGAAAATTGGTGTCCATAGATTCACTTCAGTAGGGTGGATATTTACCGGCCAGTACATTGAAATGTTATTAATTCAGGGTAGGTACCTACTTATCTCGGTAGTATTGAAAATATGATGAGAAAAGCAAAAACATTGCCGGAATTTTGTAAGGAAATGCGCCGGTACCTGCCGGAATGGGTAGTTGGACAATTATTTAGGTTTTTGATGCAATTTAATTTACTAAGGTAATGTTGTTTCACCGATACTGAATAATTTAACAATTTTTTAAAGTTTATTTTCACTTTCTGTGTAAGTTCTGTTTTTTTATCAGTAAATGCCAGTTGCATCATTAAACTGAAATAATTACAGAACTTGAATAGAATTCGAACCGAACTTTTACAGAACGTTAAAATTGACTTGAAAAATTGAAGAATTTTTAATTTCGTTAAACAACCCAGCCTAAATATGAGTTCTTTTTTACGTATGTATGCAAGTACCTATACTCAGAATATAAGTAGGTTCCTACCTGCACACAAACACTCGATATCATCCGACGATATTGCATAAGTATTAGTTTTCTAATTTTACAATGAAATTACTCAAAGTTGAACGGGATATTTTTTAAGTATTAAATTAATATAGCGCTTATTTTTAAGCAGTAAAACTACTGGTGAGTTCTGTAATTATAAAATTTGTATGAAAATGTACGTACGCTCATAACTTCTGAAGGACTGCAACAAATTGAAAAATTCTTTTTTTGTTGTGTTCGTTATTGTTAGTTCAAGGTTTGTATAAAACTACTGGTGAGTTCTGGCTTGACGAAATTTGTAAAAAAAAGTTGAATAGGTGGCGCGCGAGCTGTTTGAAAACTTAATGTACCGAGAATTAGTGAATGTAATGAGGCAGGGGGGTGGAAACAGGAAGGGGGAACCTGGGAGGGGGGAGGGGAACTCGGGAGGGGGTTTACGAGACGGAGAAGCGTAGGAGTGAAGTGGGGGAAAGGGGAAGCGGACGCTGATGAGGAAAATGGGGGGGGGGGAAGGGGATTGGAACAAATGAGAAAAGACACGCAGGTAGAAACATTTTCTTTATTAAATGGTATAGCAACGCATGCCGGATACCAGCTATCTTCTATATGTATAAAAATCAAAAAAATATTTGCAAGTAAGTATGTATGTATGTCCGCTATGCGTTGCTAAACCATTTATCCGATTGCGATGAAACTTTGGGGATTTGATGTGCGCATGCTCGCGATGGTTTCTGCATACAATGGTGAGCTCTGGCATAATGAAATTACGCATTGCTGAACCGTTCATCCGATTGCGATGAAAATTTGGGGATTTGATGTGTGCATGCCTAAAATGATGTCTATATACTAACGTATGACATGTTTTTGCTGCTAGGCCCTGCGGCCGGCTTTATATGTATTTGTATGTTTAACCGCTAAGCGTTGCTAAACCTTTCATCCGATTGCGATGAAAATTTGAAGATTTGATGTGTGCATACCCACGACGGTTTTTGTATACAAAAGTGAGCTCTGGCATCATGAAATTACGCATTGCTAAACCATTCATACGATTGCGATGAAACTTTGGGGATTTGATGTATGCATGTCTACAATGGTGTTTATTTACTAACGTATGGCAGGTTTTTGCTGCTAGGTCCTGCGGGCGGCTTTATACATAGTTTTGTGTTTAACCGCTAAGCGTTGCTAAACCATTCATCCGATTGCGATGAAAATTTGTAGATTTAATGTGTGCATGCCCACGACGGTTTCTGTATACAAAAGTGAGCTCTGGCATTTTGAAATTACGCATTGCTAAACCGTTCATCCGATTGCGATGAAACTTTGGGGATTTGATGTGTGCATGCCTACAATGGTGTCTATATACTAACGTATGGCAGGTTTTTGCTGCTAGGCCCTGTGGGCGGCTTTATATATATTTGTATGTTTAACCGTAGGTACCTACCCGCTTACTATGAAATATATTTTTTTTCTGTTAGTAAGTAAGTCAAATTAGTTTTAACCCGTTAGTTGCATTTGCAATGGGCATAAGCTAGTTATATAGTATTGCTTGGTTTTTCAAAAAACTCACTTTTTCCTTGATGCGAAAATCGACCTCACCGCCCCTCGCGTTTCACCAACCTCAAGGTTCACTTTGGCTCGAAGTCTAGAATTGTCCCTTCGGCTGACACGCGAGAATGGACATTAGCGCTCGCTATTTTGGAACGCTTCAAAGTTCACAATCCTTCGAAGAGTCGATTATTTTCCAGCCACTAGCTTTTGTTTCTTTTTTGTTAGGGGAAACATTTTTCATCGTTATCAATATGTTTGCCAAAACTTTACGGGAGACTTCTAGCGGTGCGGAATACAAGTATGGATTATTCACATTAGAAAAAATCAAATGTCTATCGAATACTGTTGTAGTTCTATTTTCATCCGTTCGAAATGGCAGCTTCGTCTGAATTTAAATAAATACGCTAGCTTCACGATTTTCACAAAAAAATAGAATAGACAGGAAACTCACACAAAATTGAACTGACACATTTTAAGAGCGAAAATTATATAAATTTGCGGCGAAAACTGGAACTACTCATTAAATCAACCAATTCGGCTCAGTTATAGTTCCCGCCGACAGGTTCGCATTAAAAAAAAAAACCACAAATTAGGCCTTAGTTTCAATGCAATGGAAAATACTAGAGAGAATGTTGAGACAGGTCAGTTATCCGAGATGTCAAAACAAAACGGATCTCTCAGTGGTTTGGGTTGTTGTTTTTCGGGAAACGGCATTGCAGCCGAAAAAACGATCCCCGGTTAGATGTTTTTGAAAAATTCGGTACCCGGCAATATAAGGCAACTTTGAACACCAAAATTTTGTGTCCGTTCCATGTAAAAAATTTCAGGGTCGCCGAAAAACCTATAAAATTTTCCAAAAAAAACAAGAAAATTGGAGTCCATAGATTCACTTCAGTAGGGTGGATATTTACCGGCCAGTAGGTACAAATTGAAATGTTATTAATTCAGGGTAGGTACCTACTTATCTCGGTAGTATTGCAAATATGATGAAAAAAGCAAAACCATTGCCGGAATTTTGTAAGGAGATGCGCCGGTACCTACCGGAACGGGTAGTTAGACAATTATTTAGGTTTTAATGCAATATAATTTACTAAGGTAATGTTATTTCCACGATACTGAATAATTTAATAATTTTTTAAAGTTCATTTTCACGTTCTATGAAAGTTCGGTTGTTTTATCAGTTAATGCCAGTTGCATCATAAAACTGAAATAATTACAGAACTTGAATAGAATTCGAACCGAACTTTTACAGAACGTTAAAATTGACTTGAAAAATTGAAGAATTTTTAATTTTGTTAAACACCCCAGCCTAAATATGTGTTTTTTTAATCACTCTTTTTGCACTCGGAATTTAGGTAGGTACCCATCTGCACATAACGACTCGATATCATCCAACTATATTGCATACGTATTAGTTTTCTAATTTTACAATGAAATTATTCGAAGTTGAACGGAATATTTTTTAAAAGTATTAAATTCATAGAGCGCTTTATTTTAAGCAGTAAAACTACTGGTGAGTTCTGGCATTATAAAATTTGTATGAAAATGTACGTACGCTCATAACTTCCGAAGGACTGCAACAATTTGAAAAATTCTTTTTTTGTTGTGTTCGTTATTGTTAATACAAGGTTTGTATAAAACTACTGGTGAGTTCTGGCTTCACGAAATTTGTATAAAAAAATTTAATAGGTGGCGCATGAGCTGTTTGAAAACTAAATGTACCGGGAATTAGTGTATGTAGTGTGGCAGCTTTTTGCTGCTAGGTCCTGCGGGCGGCTTTATACATAATTCTGTTTTTAACCGCTAAGCGTTGCTAAACCTTTCATCCGATTGCGATAAAAAATTGTATATTTGATGTGTGCATGCCCACGACGGTTTCTGTATACAAAAGTGAGCTCTGGCATCATGAAATTACGCATTGCTAAACCGTTCATGCGATTGCGATGAAACTTTGGGGATTTGATGTGTGCATGCCTACAATGGTGTCTATATACTAACGTATGGCAGATTTTTGCTGCTAGGCCCTGTGGGCGGCTTTATATATATTTGTATGTTTAACCGTAGGTACCTACCCGCTTACTATGATTTTTTTTCTGTTAGTTAGTAAGTCAAGTTAGTTTTAACCCGTTTATTGCATTTGCAATAGGCATAAGCTAGTTATATAGTATTGTTTGGTTTTTCAAAAAACTCACTTTTTCCTTGATGCGAAAATCGACCTCACCGCCCCTCGCGTTTCACCAACCTCAAGGTTCTCTTTGGCTCGAAGTCTAGAATTGTCCCTTCGGCTGACACGCGAGAATGGACATTAGCGCTCGCTATTTTGGAACGCTTCAAAGTTCACAATCCTTCGAAGAGTCGATTATTTTCCAGCCACTAGCTTTTGTTTCTTTTTTGTTAGGGGAAACATTTTTCATCGTTATCAATATGTTTGCCAAAACTTTACGGGAGACTTCTAGCGGTGCGGAATACAAGTATGGATTATTCACATTAGAAAAATCAAATGTCTATCGAATACTGTTGTAGTTCTATTTTCATCCGTTCGAAATGGCAGCTTCGTCTGAATTTAAATAAATACGCTAGCTTCACGATTTTCACAAAAAAAATAGACTAGACAGGAAACTCACATAAAATTGAACTGATACATTTTAAGAGCGAAAAATAATATAAATTTGCGGCGAAAACTGGAACTACTCATAAAATCACTCAATTCGGCTAGGTTATATTTTCCGCCGACAGGTTCGCCCCTTTAAAAACGTCGGATCGAGAAGGGAAGTAAAAAAAAGTTAGTTTCCCATACAAAACTGATTTCGCTAGGAATTTATTCTAATTAATTAAACGGCTTCGAGAAGGTTCTTGAGAAAAAATGACATTTTATAGGGGCATAAAGGAATTAAAGATTGCGTTAAAAGTACACCTTCCGGCGGAGATGTTTTTTAATAAACATAAACAATACAAGTTTTAGAAACTTTTAAAACCAAAACATGTTTAGCTCCCCCTTGAAAATGTTTCACAATATTGCATTCAAATTCGACATTTTTCTGACATTTGCGAAAAATTCACTTTCATAGATAATGTTAATTTTTTGCAGCCTGTAAAATCGCTTATAAAATTCGGCAGATATTTAAATTTTCCCCAACTGTGCAACACTGAAAATGGAATGATATTCCAACTCTCAACATACCACCTCAAGCCCTCGGCAAGGCCAGGACAGCTTATTTGTATGGAATTTTTTTTAAAAACGATGCCTTTATTCGATTTTCAGGCCTGGTTTGAGGTGCTTTTTGACAATGTTTTCCGTTGGTCTTGCCAGCATTGAAAAAATAATTTTAGAATATTGAGATGAACTAGGTAGGGACCCGATAAATTATATCTACGAGTATTTATTTATATTATTATTACATATGAATTGTCGAAATATGTCCGCACATAATTTCCAAACGATTGAACCAAATTGAATAATTCTTTTTACGTTGTGATCCTTATTGTTTGGACAAGGTTTTTATAAATTTACCGGTGAGCTCTAGCATTATTAAATTTGAATAAAATGAATTACCAAAGTTTATGTACGCTCATAACTTCCGAAATACTGTAACAAATTGGAAAATTCTTTTTTTGTTGTGTTCGTTATTGTTAGGGCAAAGTTTGTATTAAACTAATGGTGAGCTCTGGCACCATGAAATTTGTATTAAAATGAATCCCCGAAATGCATGTACGCTTATAACTTCCGAACGACTGCACCAAATTGGATAATTCTTTTTATGTAGTTATTGTTATTGTTAGGACAAGGTTTTTATATAACTAATTGCGAGAACTGGCATTATGAAATTTGTATAAAAATTAATCGCCGAAAAGTATGTACACGCATAACTTTCTAACGACTGCACTAAATCGGATAATTCTTTTTATGTTGTGTTGGTTATTGGCTGGTGAGCACTGTCATTAAGAAATTTGTACAAAAAATTTCAATAGGTGGCACGCGAGATGTTTGAAAACTAAATGTACCGGGAATGAATGTATGAAACGCGGGAGTTGTGGGAAGGGGAAACAGGGAGGGGGGAGGGCATTTCGGGAGGGGGTTTACGGGACGGAGATGGGGGGGGGGTGATGTGAAGGGGGGGGAAGGGGGGGGGGGGGGGGTGGAGTGGAAATGCGAGAAGGGAAGAGGACGCGGGAGAGGAAGGGGGGGGGGATGGGGAACGGGACGAATGGGAAAGGACACGCAGGAAGATTTTTTTATTAAATGGCATAGTTATTAAATGGCATATTTTATATATGTAAAAATCAAAAAATGTTTGCATGTATGTATGTATGTCCGCTTAGCGTTGCTAAACCATTCATCCGATTGCGATAAAACTTTTGGGATTTGATGTGCGCATGCTTGCGATGGTTTCTGTATACAAAAGTGAGCTCTGGCATCATGAAATTACGCATTGCTAAACCGTTCATCCGATTGCGATGAAACCTTGGGGATTTGATGTGTACATGCCTACAATGGTGTCTATATACTAACATATGGCAGGTTTTTGCTGCTAGGCCCTGCGGGCGGCTTTATGTTTATTTGTATGTTTAACCGCTAACCGTTGCTACACCATTCATCCGATTGCGATGAAAATTTGAGGATTTGATGTGTGCATGTCCCCGACGGTTTCTGTATGCAAAAGTGAGCTCTGGAATCATGAAATTACCCATTGCTTAACCGTTCATCCGATTGCGATGAAACTTTGGGGATTTGGTGTGTGCATGCCTACAATGGTGTCTATATACTAACGTATAGCAGGTTTTTGCTGCTAGCCCCTGCGGGCGGCTTTATATATATTTGCATGTCTAACTGCTAAGCGTTGCTAAAACATTCATCCGATTGCGATGAAACTTTGAGTTTTGAATTTTTCGCCTTATCCACATTCAAACGTCGTTTTTTTCTTCATATATTTAGTTAAACACCCGCTCCTCGCTTCATCCACGTTCACACGTCAAATCGCATAGTGTTTTAACCCGTTAGTTGCATTTGCAACAGGCATAAGCTAGTAGGTAATGATTGCCCACTTAACAACTCCGGTATTTTGCGATTATGCAAGTTTTTTGTCTTAAACGAACTGTCAGATTTATAAAAACTTTGTGATATTTCCGCTTCACACTTAACTTGTTGTGTGCCGAATGTGGCCGCATATGCTTGAAATATTGTCACCCGGGTGACAATCGGCACTCAAATGATTAAAGCTCTATAAATGAAACATTTCTGAACGTAGCCGAATACTAAAAACTATTTTTGAAAGGTTTTGAAATAAGCTTTCAAACTGTTGTATTACAAATAAATATTAACAATAATACATATTAATATTTAGAATGCAAACGTAAAAAAATTGTAAAACTGACTCACCTGATGTTTTTTATGTGAAAACGGTACAAAAATCACGGATTATGTAAAAAAAAAAAAAAACACCTATTCTTTTGTATAAATGTAAATAGATAGATAATAAATAGATTATAATGTAAGAAATATCTGTAAATTTAAAAAAACTTTTGCGCCTCTTAGGCTCTTCACAAAATCTGATTTAACTTTTGAACAAAGTACTGTTTCTGCCGATATGGCAGTTTATCGAATCACTTTGAACTAACAATGATATTTTTTATTAAGATTTCTGTGACATATTTACATACATACGCTAGTGAGAAAGGACAATAAAAGTGAGAGCACGTTGCAATCACTAGTTGCGGGCAATCTATCTTACCCTAATCAAATTATAAAAGAAAGTCCAAAAAACGTGCGGCTTGCAAAAACTCAGAAACGAGTCCCGGTACGATCAAGGAAGTTATATGGTGTGGTAGATCTCTAGTTTTTACCTAAAGGGCGTGCTTTTGAAGATATAAGGGCTGGAAGTTTCGCCCTCTTGAAATTTCTAGAACGGTCTTCCGGAAAGTTTTAGAAGGTTCCATAGAGCTCTAGAAAGTTCTGAAAGAAGTGGCGCAGTATGTCGTGGAATGTTTGGGAATAGGGTATCGGGAACATCATTGTGGAACATTCCAGAACACTCTTGAATGTTTTCCTTAGCGAAGCCGGGCAACCCAGCTAATATATAATATTGGAACTGCATCCAGCCTCATAAAATAATAAGAATGTGGGTACCTGCTTTGGTTTCATTTTCTCCCCCTTTATTTAATTTTATATGATTTCAGATTCCAAAAGTGAAAACGATCCCGATAAGGGAATGGAGATGCATGCCTTATCTTCCTCAACTAAACCTGTCATTTCTTGGCTCTCCCGAGACGGTATTCAGGTGTGCAGGGAAGCTTGCGGGGGACATGGATATCTCAAAGGTTAATATTACCTATTTACTTTTCACTCAGTTTAGTTTATGCCCAGGTATATTAAAAAAAAAAATCCGTAAAAGTAAATAAGTCCGTTTTTTTACCATGAGAAAACGTTTAAATAATTTTTTCATAATACAGCCCATGATTCCTCCAAAACCGAGGTTTTTCAGCATGCATCATTTGCCTTCATTTGCCGCATGCGGATAGGGCAATGCTGCCACAATGTTCAACTGAAAAAAATACAGTTAAGAATTCTTAATACTAAAAATACAGTTAAGAATTCTTAATACTAAAAATACAGTTAAGAATTCTTAATACTAAAAATACAGTTAAGAATTCTTAATACTAAAAATACAGTTAATACAATTAAGAATTCTGCCATATGCGAATGTTGTCTTGATAAAGAAGACCTGGATCACTTTTTTTTTAGTTGCCCTATAAACAATTCGTATAAAAATTACATCACTGACTTGATCCTGCCCTTCTTTCTTACACACTAAATGTCATCAGTCAAAAATGGGATAAACATTGAACGTATGTCTGCACCCCTCCAAAGAAAAAATATAATAATTATAGAAATACACTTATAAAGTAAATGAAACGCAATTCCCATAAGTAAGTGGAAAAGTAAGAAAATCACAAAAATTATAAATCTGTACACAACACCATTTCTGATACTGACAAAAACAAAACACGGACAGTTGCGCATTGATAATTGCTTCATTGTGTAATTTTTAACTTAATAAAAAAACTGAATTTAATTCGGCTCTTAAGTTAACACAAAAGTTATTGATTTTGAGGCGGTGCAAAGTTCTCCTGGTCAGCTAGTATATACATATTTATCTAATCACAATCGTGATATTTTCAAAATGATAGTAATTTTCACTCAACCAAAAAATTGACATCTTGCATTGTGAGTGTTTAGCTAATTTTTTATATTATTACATATTATGTAGTGTAGATAGTACTACTAATGTATATACATATTTCCCCAAGATTACACTCACAAACTCAATCATTTGACTTGCTAGAAGACTCCATTGAGATGAAAAGCCATTAAAAAACTAAATAATTGTTACATTTAATTAAATGAAGACAATGTAAGCGAAACTCAATCGAAAATCTGGAAACAGAAAAATCAGAAAAAGATATTGGCAGCTCTGGGACTCGAACCCAGGACCTCTCGCTTTCTGGGCGAACGCGCTGTGACATCTGTTGAGTTTCAGCTTGACCAGGGGTCCTAGCATGGCCGATCAATAAGGATTGATAGAATAACTTTTAGTAACTTCCCATCGTTCCCTAGGACAACTGCAGTAAAAACAACAGTTGACGTCGAATATATTAAGAACACTCAGTCATTGTGAACTGTTACTTATTCATCGGTGATCTCCAATCATGCTAGGGAACGATAAGAAGTTACCGAAAGTTATCCTATCAATCTTATCGATTGACTGTGCTAGGGGGCCAGATGACAGAAAGTGAGTTGATTTACGTCCAAGATTCCAATGACGTTATATAAATAGACTCGCCATAGTCTCACATACTCACAATATAATGTGGAAAGCAAGCAACACTCTTTTGTTTTCAGCGGTTTTCAGTATAATTTCTAAATTCAAAACTTTATTCCTGTGTGATAAAGATAGACAATCAAAGAATGTAGGTGTGTGAATGTCATAGATATATGGTAGGGCGGCTTATTAATTTCTTCGCCGAATACTGCTTTCACATCACGGGTGTGACCTATGGGTGTGACTGAGATAAAAAGATACTCTCACTCGGTTACACAATGGACAGGGAAAGGTAAAGAATACAATGACGTATTATTATAAAAATAATTGTAATAATTATAATAATTGATAATAATAAGTAATTTGCGTGAACTTACAAATGAAGTGTTATTCCTTCGCCTTTACGACTATTTGCCGTGTAATTGAAGCATTTTCTCATCACACAAGAGGGCATTTTGGCGCCTTGCAATGCAATTTACTTACTGGTAAGACACGACCTCACTCGACGCGTAGCAGTTTAGTACTAAAGTACTAGAAATAGAGACAGCTACAATCGTCTTGTGTTTGGCTTCCCACTTTGAGATTTCTACCCCGCGTCCAGTATTAATGTCATTGCAAGATTCCACTTCATTCATACATTCATTCAAACAAACAAAATCGAAATTCAAATTGAAGTATTTCAACAAATATGTATTTGTTGTAGGACTTTGGGTTAGGTACTTTTTATTATTGATTTTCCAAAAAATATTTACGTGTTGCATTTTTAAAGTGTAATAAAATATTTCATAGGAGTTGTTTTGACAGATAGATTATGGAGGGAAACAAAATTGGAAAAAAAAACAGTGGGCTTAGCAAGAGTTTAAATTATTGTTGAAGATTAGATTTATAAATTTTAACTGGATCCACGTGATTTTATTTGAAAAAAGTTGTGTTTTTGAAGTGAAAACTTCATTAGCACTGTTGTGATTTGAAACTCGATGAAACGAAAAATAGCGACACTAAAATAGACAAACACCTACATCTATAGGATTTAGCTTGCGAGAGAATGAGATAGTATAATCGGTCTCCTCTTTGTGTGGTGCTTCGTAGCCTCCTCACTCTTATCTACTTTACTTTTCTGAGGGTTTCACTTCTACGTGGAAATTACACACTCTGATTTTATTTTTATTTTACAAATTTTGTATTTTATTTCACATTTTCGTTGTGACCTTTCTTGCTAAAATCATCGATATATTTACGCAGATGAGCCATTTAGCAAATAAATTGGTTCAACGAAATCGTAGGTTCGTACCTCCATTTCTGTGTGACGTATGAAAGAAGGATGAAACCACGGGCTTGGGTAAAAGGTAAGGACGGTCTGACGGCCGAGCCTTTCGACGCGGCTGCTTCAGTTTGAATGCACTTGTTCGTTCAAGATATGAACACGAATCTCGGAGAATTATGTACGGGATAGCGCCTCTATAGTATATCTCTATGGCTAAAATGAACAAATATTTTCAAGACCATGTTTGACAGACTAGATAATTAAAAAAATGCGTTTTCAAAACGGAGAATACGTATGTGTTTCAATGTGCTGCTTTTTAGCGTTTTTATATGAATACCTACTTTTTAAACTTAAGCAGAAAACAAACATTTATGGGTATGTGGCTAATGTAAAAAAATAAATTAAAAATCACGAAAAAGAAGATGATTTTGAGTTACTTTTGATTGGAATAAAAGCTTCTGATCTCCGAAAACTAGAATTACAATTTTTTTTATTATAATCTTTATTTATTAAGTTACATAGGTGATTGTGCTGTGCCTGTCTCACTAGGAATTTCTGTGTTGAGAGCTGGCGCATTTTGTATATATTATGTTTTTTTCATTTATTATATAACAGGGAAATAAATTCTTATGACTTTTTTATCTTTTCAGCGGCCAGAATAGGCGATTTGCGAAATGAGAATGATGCCAACTGCACCTACGAGGGTGAGAACAGCATCCTGGTGCAGCAGACCAGCAACTGGCTCCTCGGCCTGTGGAGGAAGCTGCAGAAAGGAGAGCAGGTGCAGTCTCCCTACGGCACGGCCGCCTTCCTCAATAACTACAAAACTATCCTGAAGAGTGGCAACCCTGATTCACCAAAGAATGTGACTCAGCCGGAATGTAAGAAATTTGATTATTGAAAATTATAGTCTTATCAAACAATGATATTATATATAAAAAAGTCAAAAGTCAGTCATTTTAAATACATGTAGGATTACGAAAGATTTTTTAAATATTTATATTGAGGGATCAGTAGGATTTATCAGACCAGTTAGGATTTCATCAGAGCCGAACCCTTTGATATGAAAATATCTGGAGTCGGTGAATTATTTTCCCATTATGTTTCTGGTGGATTGACGTATTGTTCTTGTATTGTTTTGTATTTATTATACTTATATAGTGCACTTACATTGCGTGGATTTACTAGATAATCATTTGTGGAAAAGTGTGTGGAAGGGTTTAGTCTTTCATTTGGGAAAGATTTAACCCGGATATAAAATCTGGAGCACCATTATAGACGCGTGGTAGAAATGTCAAAGTGGTTAGCCAAAAACAAGGCAATAGCATTATACTCGATTTCGCAGTTTTAGTACTAAACTGCCACTCTTTGAGTAAGGCGTGTCCCTTGGAAAAACTTTTAAGAGAGTTTAACTGACACACATATTTAATTTTTCTTTCTAGCTGTATTGAAAGCGTACAAATGGCTTGTATGTTACGTCCTTAAGCAGACAGCGGACAAAGTGGAGCGCTTAGCAAAGGAAGGAAAGGACAGTTTTACCATTAGGAATGAGTCACAATCATATCACGCCGCAACATTATCCGTCATTTACGGAGAGGTAACTATTGACCTGTGTAACTAACCTAATAATACTTGGCTGATTTATAAAGCGCCGTTTTCGTGAAAAATCACCTCAAGGGCGCTAACCTATGTACATATTTATTTAACCCTTAAAGTCTATTTGTTCGGTTTTTGGAACAACCCATATAGGTCTTATAAAAATCGTATCTCCCTTGCTATCATAGTGAGAAATATGATATAAACGGTGTTTGAAAGAAAAAACATCACGCTTTATGTTCAAATACAAAACTTACCACAAAAGAATTAAAATGTACACCTTTATGAAGTTTAAGTTTCAAATCGCAATTTGAAATAAATTTTTGAAACTTTGGGAATTTTTTATTAAGTTTTTTTACATGGAATGACAACAAAATGAGTTGACGATAATGTTTATAATACATTTGTCTATTTTAAAATAGTATTAATTTTTATTTTTTTTCGTTTCCAGTAATTTTAGTTAGAAAAAACGTAAGGTGAGCCATTTTGTAAAAATTTTTTTATTCTAAAAATTGAACTAAATTTATCGAATGAAAAAAGAAACACCCGTTTTATTAGACAAATGTAGGTATTATAAACATTTTTGTCACCTCAATTTTGTGTCTTTACATATAAAAATAATGATTAAAAAATTTACAAAGATTGTTAAATTTTCCTCAAATTGCAATTGAAATCTTTGATTTCATGGAGGTGAACAATTTAATTCTTCTGTGCTTTACTTCTAGATTTGAATATAAAGCATGGTGTTTTCTCTTTATAACTAACACCTTCATCCGTTTAAATCATATTTCTCACCTTGACAGTAAGGGAGACACAATGATTTCTACGAGACCATATGAGCCATTCCCAAAACTGAACAAATTAACTCTCTGGGTAATAGCCGTTTGTTCCCAAATCCGAACAAATTAGCCTAAGGGGTTAACATACATATTATTTTATTATTTAAATTTGAAGCATTCGATTTAACCTTTCATTTTTTCCCTTGATTTTTCGGCATACATAATTTTTTTTTGCTGCATTATAAAAATAATGCAATCAGTTACCAAGGAAGTTTTGTGCATACAGATCACATTTATTTTTAGATCAAGGTCAAAGTTACAATGCCTTCAATTTGAATAATGTTTTCTTGACTACTTCCAGGGCACTTAACACTCCATGTTATGTATTTACAAAGTAGACTCTGTTTGTTTCAGCACGCCATTATTGAAATCTTCCACACATTTGCCAAAAAGGTTGAAGATAGGAATTCCAGAGAAGTGCTGTTGACGCTTGTGTCCTTATTTGGTGCCTGGAGTTTGGAGAAGCACTTAGCAACTCTGTACATGGTGAGTTCGTATTGGATGTTTATTTAGACTAGTGGTTTCCAAACTCAAAAAGGATGGGGTATTTTACTGAAATTTAAATGCAATATTCTCATCAAACAATGGCCAATTATAGATATGTTTTAGCTTATGAACAAATTTGATAGGACACTGTTAGAACTAAAACCTCTTTAGCACCTTTGTGATTTAAAACTTGATGATACGGAAGAGAGTGACAGTAAAAAGAGACAAACACATGCATCTATTTTTATTTTATTTTAGTTTATTAGGGAAACAAACAGTTATACATATTATAAGGTAATTAAATATTACATGGGTGCATTAACCAGCGAAGTTTCCTGCGAGAGAATGAGATAGCAATAAAATATTTATTTATTTCACGGGTACTCGTTTCCAATATAATACGATAAATCCACAGTCCCACGCAAGCCACATTTGGTCTGGTGGTATGAAGCGCCTGGCAAACCTTATCGGCCAGACATTCAGTGGACCATGGGCCATGGGTCAAATCCTACCAAATCCAAAAAAATATATTATTTTTGTAAAATCAATCTCCAATCTTCAAACCACTAAATGAACAGGCAAAGAAAACACAAAAGAAAGCGACATCTAACGACTCCGAAGAAGAAAACACAAATAGGTAAGAGGCCATCCATACATTACGTCACACGAATTTCATGATTTTTTGCCCCCCCCACTCGATTTGTGAGACCCCCTCCCCTCTAGTGTGGCGTCACATATTTTGCAATTTTACATCTAAAAATAATTAAAACAGTACTAATAATTTAGATTTTTATGTGACATCACAGAGCTGATGACCCCTCCATACCCCTTGTCACACTTCTCTACTCCCCTTCAAACCCCCCCCCCCCTTAAGGTGTGACGTAATTTATGGATGGCCCCTAATGACCAAAGGTGCACCCATGGGTGAAAAATTCAACCTTCACATTGATAAAAAAAGTGCTTCGTAGTCTTCCCACTCTTGTCTACTTTAGTTTTATGAAGGTTCCTCTTCTATCGGATGTGAATTGCACACTCAGATTTTTTTTTCTTTTTTTTTTTTTTTTTTTTTTTTTACATGAATACCTCACAAGAGTCCCAACTGCTCCCGTCTGAAGCCAGTGAGACTATGGCATCCCCAATTGGAGTATGTTGTGAGGCTGAGGGTAGTGGGGAGGGGAAGGAGATAGGGAAGAGGAAGGTGGGGAAGTACCTGGCTATTCAGATCTGGTCACCAAACACGGCTAATGCCGTTTCAAGCAACGTTTCAATTCTGAATGGTGGTCTTACACCAGGGCGATACATTTCTTAACTTTAAGATGCAATTTTTCTTTTATTCACAGGGCAAATACTTTATGGGTGATGCCGGCCATTTGCTGAGGGAGGGTATTATAGAACTGTGTACGGCCGTTAAACCTGAAGCCATCTCTCTGATTGACGCAATCGCCGTGCCTGACCACATTCTCAACTCTGTCCTCGGAAGCAGCGATGGATTCGTAAGTATCACGGTTAAACTAATGCTAAAAGTATTACAGATGGACAGAGCCATAAATAAAGAAGAACCAAAACATATTGCCACAAGCAAAAGAAGGTGCGCAGAAACACTCTCTTACCATCAATGACGTTATAATATAAATAGACTCGCCATAGTCTCACATACTCACAATATAATGTGGAAAGCAAGCAACACTCTTTTGTTTTCAGCGGTTTTCAGTATAATTTCTAAATTCAAAAGTTCATTCCTGTGTGATAAAGACAGACAATCAAAGAATGTATGGGAGTGAATGAAATAGATTCATAGTAGGGCGGCTTATTAGTTTCTTCGCCGAATACTACTGTCACATCACGGGTGTGACCTATGGGTGTGACTGAGATAACAAGATACTCTTATTCGGTTACACAATATGACAGGGAAGGGTAAAGGCGGGTAAAACGTGACACACGGGCAAATATTTTTATATTTATTATATGAGTTTTCATTAGTAATACAATATTGGTACTATTATAGTAGTATTTTTAAGTACATATTTTATTATACAGTACAGGTTATAGGTTCAAATGATTATACGAATCTATACAGATTAATAACACCTAGGACCATAAATGAACTAATACCCTAGGACCGTTACTATTTACAATTTTCATCAACGACATTATTAAATTAATGAACGCGTTACCCTTTGTACGTTTTACCCCATCTTTCCCAATGGAATAAAACGAATGCGGGACGCTGTGTGAACCGACTTACTGTTAGTAGGTTGTCCCTGTTATGCTTATGTCACTTTGTGATGCAATTTTCGCTGTCTCCTTTTCGACTATTTGCCGTTTAATTGAAGCATTTTCTCATCACGCAGGAGCGCTTTGCAATACAATTTAGTTACTGGTAAGACACGACCTCACTCGACGGGTAGCAGTTTAGTACTAAAGTACTAGGAATAGAGACAGCTACAATCGTATTGTGTTTGGCTTCCCACTTTGAGATTTCTACCCCGCGTCCAGTATTAATGTCTTTGCTTACCATGCCGAGAAAGGGCATGATTTATGCCCTTTCTCTGCATGGCAAGCCACCACACGCTCGCCTCCTTCACCAAGCTTCATTCCATACGATGCTAGGAAACGATCTTTAATTGTTGGTCTAACAATATTTTAATAATAATAATAGGCTACTTGCATGAATTTCATAACGACTTGGAAAAAATCGTGTGGATAGATTTTTTTACTAAGATAACAAAAATGTTAGTAAAAAATTTTAGAAATGTATAGTTTTTTTTATTTTTAAATGAAATAATCCATTATTTGAGCTTGTGACGTCACTACATGAAAATATCCCGTCTCCGATTATGTTCCCTTAATTTTGTAAAATTCCACACTGATAATTTTTTTTTTATATGGCAACACTTTGATTTCCGGCGAATTTTTGAATTTGCGTTTAACGTTCGCTAGATTTATTGTTTGTTCTATGCGAACTTATCTTTTGGTTTGATTTTTCGATAAAGATGGCGGTGTTTTTACAGATGTTATAAAGAGAATCCCGTACAATTTATTGCTATTCGTGTGGAAAACGTTCTTTTTTTTAAATGATTTTCGGCTATGTAATTATCCTTTTTTCGCACCCATAAAATTAGGTCCCATCTTTACGGTTTATAAAAAATGGTCTGATTTTTCGGATTGAAATTTTCAGAAAATCGCCAGGGTTTCAAAAATACGATTAAAAAAAAAAAAAAAAAAAAAACGGAATGTCTTAGAATATTTGCCTAAACTGGATAAAAAGTTTAAAAAATGTGATGCAAGTGGCGCTGTACAAAACTTTGGCCACAAGAAATGATAAATTTGTCGTTGAGTCATGTTAAGCTATTGTTCGAATTTAACCCCTCAAGCTTCGACCATATTTTGTCAGAGTCAAAATATTTCCGCTTTACAATAAAATCCAAATAAATAATATTTCTGAACATATCTGAAAACTAAAAACTATTTTTGAAAGGTGATAAAATACGCTTTAAAATTTTGTGAATCAAAATGAACATATAATTTTTATAATATAAAAATTTTCCATGCAAACATAAAAAAGTTCAAATGACTCACTTTACGTTTTTTTCTAATTAAGATTACTGATAAAGGAAATAAAATAAAAACACAAGTATTTTATTAGACAAATGTTTTGTTAACGTTATTGCCACTTCACTTTTTTGGCGTTGCATGTAAAAATAATTAATAAAAAATTCCCAAAAAATTTTTGTTTCAAATTGCGATTCGAAACTTTGGTTTTATGAAGGTGTATATTTTACTTATTTCTTGGTTAGTTTTTAAATTTGAGTACAAAGTGTGGTGTTTTTCTTTCTAACACCGTTTATATTAGGTCCTTACATATGAAATTGGCGTTTTGTATGGGAGCTTTCTCACCTTCCCAATTTGCTACAAGAGGATTGAAACAGTTTTATCACTAACACCGCAGCCTGCAGCTAACTCGGACGTGGTTTGCAATGGATCCGCTTCCACAATAGCCTTCAATTCTTCATTATCAACTTTGGTCTCCGGCCGTCCACGGGGCTTGTTCTGCAGGTCGAAATTTCCAGAACGAAAACGTTGGAACCAAAAACGCACTGTGTTTTTTTTTGCGGCACCGTTGCCATACACATCATTAATCCTTCGAGCCGTTTCTGCAGCACTGGTGCCACGGTGGAACTCGTACTCGTAAATAACGCGATATTTCAAGTTTTCCATTTTGTAAACTAAGTGACGCAAAGAAAAAAAACAAATGAATTATAATTTTCGAAACACAAATACATGAGTAAATAGCTGTATAAATTTGAATTTGGAATTCCTAACCAAAGAGAAGATATTTGAGATCAAAAGTTGCCAGTACGGCAAAACGCCAATTTCATATGTAAGGACCCAATATCATATTTCTCACTACAATAAATAAGGCATAATAAATAATATATTGTAAGGGAGATACGATGATTTCTATGATACCACCTATACGAGTTGTTCTGAAAATCGAGCAAATAGACTTTAAGGGTTAAAAGATTTAATTAACCTTTGCTTATAGTTTTGCCACTATGTTTACGATTCTTATTTTCAAAATTGTCAAATTTTTATGGTTATTTTTTTACAGGTCTACCAGAACTTGCAATCGTCCATGTTTTCAAGTCCCGGAGCCCTCTCTCGGCCAGATTGGTGGAAGGAGGTAGTAAATTGGCAGACTTATGTGCCTTCCAAGATATAATTAATACAGCCGTATTAGTGCAATTAAATATTTTTAAATGGTTAGGGATCAGTGTAAAATATTATATTAACTTACCTACATATAAATTTATATATTTTTATACAACTGTTATGGTTTTATTAAACTAATTTGTCACAATATTGTGTGTTTTTTTTTGCCAATAGCTTTCCAACAAAGGTATGTATAAGCATTTTTTTAGCAAATTTTCCAAACCAAAAAAGTTTTGTGATTTTCATGGCAAAAAGTATTATGTACCTTGATTAATTTGTGAGTTATTTATTATACGGTGTTGCGATTGCTCCTTCTTTAGCAAATAACAAAAATAAAATTATTGTATTTTGTTTTTAAAAAAATTGTCATTAAAAATATAAATAAAACTAAAAAACTTTTGTTTTTATTTTTATTAATTAAAAATAAATTTTACAGTCTCAGTGAAAAATTAGTTTAACATAATATTTTTTTTTTGTGAGAAAATTGGAATACATATTCATATAAATAGATAATTTTGACTATATCATATATTCTGGCAGATAATCCTGACCAATGATACACTACAACATACGTTTTTATTCACTACTAAAACATTAATTACAAAAATATTTACAAATTAATAATAGCTACGCATTTAGTTAGTAAAAAAATGTTTTCAAAAGTGAACGCTAGAATTTAATAAATTTTAGCTAGAATTATTAATTACTACTGGTAATTGGAGATATTATTATCTGTACTTATTTATATTTAATTTTATTTCTAAGCTGAAGTTTTACACCCAAATATTTATGGTAGGTAAGCGTAACTCTGGTAGAAAGGGATTACATCAGTACCTACTTGAAGGATTTAAGCTCTTAAAGTTAAAATCCCATTTTATCCATCACATTGTACCCTTAGAGGCTCAAAGAAAATGCTTTTAACAAGGTTAGCTCATGAAGGGGTTAGAGCGATGATTGGCTAAAAATTCGTGACGTAGCTTGCAGTCCATTTTCCACCGGGAGATTTGAATTAACTGCAACACAAGAGTCAGTGTTATACTTCAAGCTACGTCACGCATTCGAAATCTCGAAAGCGGCCTGATGAGTTTTTTTTTCAAAAAAGACCCGTATGAGCTATTAACCACTCCGATATATCGCGAATATGCACTTTTAACGTCTTAAACGACATGTCAGATTTACGAAAACTTTATGTTATTTCCGCTTCACAATTAAAGTTCTATAAATGAAACATTTCCGAACTTAGCCGAATACTAAAAACTGTTTTTGAAAGGATATGAAATAAGCTTTCAAATTATTATGTTACAAATAAATATTAACATTTGTAAACATTAAAATTTAGAATGCAAACATAAAAAAATAACTCACGCGATGTTTTATGTGAAAACGGTACTAAAATAACGGATTATATCAAAGACAATATTTATTCTATCTTATAAATGTATAATAAACAATTTGGTCACCTCGCTTTTTTATCATTTCATACAAGAATATTTAATAAAAAAATAACGATGTCGAACAGTGGATAGGCAATTTGGCAGTCTATCATGTATCTGACAGAAAAGATTTTTTTTATCTATTTCTATGGACATCTTGAATAGTGATGGGTAGCTTGATTTATTATGAAGCTTCTCCTTTTTGTTTTAGGGATGTCACTAGAACAATAACGGAGTTATGACGATTTCTGTATAAACATACGCGTTGACGTGTAAACACGCTTATTGTACTTAACTGATGTCGGCATATTAACGTGTATATCTGCTTATGTTGCTGAGTGGTTAACCTTGTTAAACGCATTTTCTATGAACCTTGCCCAGAAGTATAATTTTAGATGGAAGAGAATCTATAATACAATATCAGATAATATGGTTAATTTTTTAAATGAAATTTTTATGGTGAATTGCAAGAAAAAAAACATACAGTGACTAATAAAAACAATGCATATCGTGCTAACTAGGCTAAAAAATAACCAACTTAAAATAAACACAGAAATAAAAATATTTAAAAATACAATTACAGGTTATCATATTAATTCAAATGCATATTTCATTGGCCTAATTTTCTTACATGTGAAAAAGAGTAACAGTACACACGTACACAGTGGTAGAGATATATTCATCAGATCATAATAATGTACTTGTCTGGTTATACTAGGCCAACAATTCATAAACTCTTATATTTTATTCAAATGACCGTTACAAAAGATTATCTCCAATATATTTTCGTTATTTGTTTTTGGGGTGTTATGCCGTGTTGCGCTACCTCCTTCTTTAGAAGCCAGCGTTTCGGACAGCGTTGCATTGTCTATCATCAAGGCAGATCCAACATCTGCCGGATCTCTCCTGATGATGGAAACTGCAACGCTGTACGAAACGTTGGCTAAAGAAGGAGGTAGCGCAACACAGCATAGCACCCCAAAAACAAATAACGAAAATACTTTTGGCCGTGAAAATTTAAAAATGTAATTATCTCCAATATAATTCATTAAAAACCGAACCAAAATTGACTATCATATAAAACAATATTTTAATCAGTAAAAAATTCGTTCATTTTTTTCTATACAACATAATATTATAAACTTGTATTGCAAAAATGTATTATTTTGTATCAAACAATATTATTAAGTTAACATTTCAACGGTCCCGAAGAACAATGTTGAACCTGACAAAAATTGAAAATCGTTCTGTTGGCTTATTGTGTTGATTTAAAAGTCTGTATTTTTGGATTTTTTAATGAAACGAGATGAAGTATCAAAGATCAAAACAACACTTCATTTCTTGATACCAAAAACAGTAAACATGCAGAAACGATACTTTAAAAAGCTCTACCGCTAAAATTCAAGATCGCACATCCTTTCATTCGGGACCGTCGATTTGTGAACATTAGTTTTCAGACTGTTCAACTCTTTAATACAGAATCAGTTCAGAAATATATCAGTCTCAAATACGAGATCTCTTTTCAAGCATTTTTAGTAATGAAAGGATGTTTCAGGACGTCTTCCAACGGTAGTCTTCCTTCGGGGTTGACAACCACAAGTTTAGAGATCAAGTCTTTGGCGTCTTCACTCACAAATTCTGGGAAGTTCATCTCTGCGGAAAGGATCTTCTTGTAAGTCGTTCCATACTCTTTGGAATCGAAGGGGGGCTGTCCTACCAGCAGCTCGTAGCAGAGAACCCCCACACTCCACAGGTCCACGGTGTAGGTGTGAGCCACTCCTTGAACCATCTCTGGGGACAGATAATCCACCGTTCCACAGAGTGTGAATCTCCGAGAGGAAGGAGCATGCACAGACCATCCAAAATCGGCAATTTTCAACTCACCGTTGCTGCCTAATAAAATGTTCTCCGGCTTGATATCTCTATGAATAACTTTCTTACTGTGGCAATAGACTAAAGCTTTGGAGAGATCCCTGATGTACGCTGCAACAATTTTCTCATTGAATCGCTTGTCGGGCTGATCTTGTAGATGCTTGTAAAGAGCTCCATTACGGGCATACTCTAATATTAAATACACTCTTTTATCATCGTGAAAATAACCGTACATTCGTAGAATATTGGGGTGTCGTAGATGAGTCTGTATCTCCACTTCGCGTCTCACTTGGTGCTCGACTTGGGCAGTCTGTATCTGATTCTTGAATAAGACTTTGATAGCCACAACAAACTTGGACTGTCTCTCTCTGGCTAGATACACATTACCAAACTTTCCTTTTCCCAATGGACGCCCCAGATCGAAGTTTTCCAAGCACCACATATTCTTGGCCGGTTTTGGTTCCATAGCTGCCTGCTTAAGTTCATCACTCATGTTGGATAAAGGTGGAGCAATTTGGGCAGGAATGTTGGCTGCAGCTTGTGCTTGACTGACCGGTGGTTCAGGATTCATAGGAACTGGTGGTTCGTCACATGTTACAGGCTTGGAAACAGATGCTGGAGGATTGGTATTAACCTCAACAGGTTGCGGTTGAGAAAACGTTGCTGTAGGCACTGGAGGAACTCCATTATTATTAGGTGGTATATTCGCATCGGGAGCCTTTATTACATTTTCCAGGGGTTTCGCTGGTTCCATTACGATCTCTTTTTTATAAACGACACTCGTTGGCCTCTGGACATTTTTGTTTGCTTTATTGACTTGATATGCATGTTCAGTTTTATTTGGAGGCTTCTGACCATACGAAGACTTCACAGCACCGACTTTTGAATCATCTTTCTTCAGTGGAATGGAAGATTTAACATTTTTTGATAATGCAGGAGCTTCGCCCAACGTTTTTATGGACTTTAAAATAGGTTTATTCGGATATTGTGTTGTGTGTAACGGCTTATAAAGTCTGTTTTGATTATTTGAAGCCTGAACGGCAACCGCGTTTGCATTATTTTTCACGAAGTTTTTTTCAACACTCGGTTTAATAACTTTGTATTGGTTTAGCACAGAATTTTCTTTGTTATCGGTATTTCGTAAACGATCCATTTGAGCGAGTAATACTTTAAATTATTGTCACGTAATAATTCAAAACTTCATCCGACATTTGACGACGGTTAAAATCAGAGACAACGTTTAAAACAAAACCATAGACATTTTTTTACCGATATCACCGCAAAGCAGGTACCTAATAGAATGTTATAACAAATTTATGGTTGGGTGTGAATTATTATTTTTTACAAAATTAATTAATTACTAGCAGATTTTTTTGACTTATTTATGTGTTTATTATGTTATTATTGTGGCAATAAACATAATTTTCCTATAACTCAACATCTGGTGAGTGGTTTTGTTAATTTATGGCACTCAGTAAATGATAATAATAAGATCAACAAAAAGATAGCCCTTTTAAGCCTCGATTACATAGAGCGAGTTTACAAGCTACTAGCCGGTCAGTTTAAAAGCAGGTTAATCGGTGAGTTGTCATGATGACACACAAACTGTCTACTCGCTCAGTACCGACAATTAGCAGCTAAAATAACGACTCTTGTAAAAAACTTGAGCTCGCAGCTAGCGCCACATGCTAGACAGTAGCAAGAACGAGAACTAATCTGACAGTTACGAAATCAGCTGTTCGTGGGCTGCCATTTTGAGCGAGTAGGGAATAAAGTTGACTTCCTTTCAACTTTTTCGTAGATTGTCCACAATCTGCTAATTAGCTAGTAATACGATTATACTGAGCGAGTTTACTAACAGATAGTGAATTTCCCAGATAGTAGCTTGTACACTCGCTCAATTTTATCGAGGCTTTAGATATAGTAATACTTCAAATGAAAAGTTTTATGTATTGAGAGAGACTGAGCACAACAAAGATGACTATATTTTCTTTAAAAATTCGTGATAACATGTTTCGTGATGGTTTCGGCCTAGTTAAAATCCAACGGCTGCCATTATTATCGATCGGTGTACGAACGATCTGTGCCAGAACTGCCATTTACACCATACGATGTAAATCGCCAGTATGAATTTGTATTGAAACACCGAAATAGCTGGCGTACGGTAGAGAAATAATGATTTTGTTTGGGCAGCTATTGGGTTAATCCAAGTACTCGCAGTTAAACCCGCAAATAAATTAACTGTCAGGATTTAGAATTACATGTTGAAAATGCATTCGTGCTACTTAAAAACTCACTTCCAGATAAAATTGCATACAAAAGAGGGAATAAAAATGTTTCAGTTTGTTGTTCTCTTTTCAGTGTAAATAGAACTTTGGGTCAGTAACGAGGGAAAACGTTACTATGTTCAATTTATCAGCTAAACGGAAATTTATTTTTCCATTTTTACTTATATATTTTGGAGGATTTTGTATTGCAATGCGATACCAACAAAACCATAAGATTATCCATTCACATAAAAGGTAAGTGCGACAAGAATTGTATTTACAAATAACTTGCTACTCAGAAAAACTTTACTAACATAACATTGATTGAATTTAAGGCACCATTCGGATGATATTATTATTCGTCAAATAATTGCTAGGAGATATTTGAAAGAACTTGTAAACAGTATCGTCAACTATTTAGTAACGAGTAATGAAGTAAACTGCATTGCAATTATTTGCGATTCGGTCTATTTGAATATCTTTGAAGGAAATTGGTATAAAGGCCTGAAAACATTTTCATACTTCATGGTAAGTATGAAGAAAAGAATATATGTTGTTTTATCTATATCATTTAAATCTGCAAAAATAACCATTTTTTCACCAGGTTGTAGTCGACGAGTCGGAAGATTTGTTGTCTCCCAATTTCGAAACATTAGAGTCAATACGCCAAATAAGAAGAGATGGATGTAAAGCATATATAACTCTTATTGCTAATGGATATCAGTTGATGAGACTTTTCAAATTTGGGGACAGGTAAACAATCACTTTTATTTTTTATTCTGTTATCTGTAAGTACATTAGTTTTCACTTGTTTTTCTTTGGAGCTGTTTTACCCATTATTCACCTAACTAGGTTACTCGAAGGCTATTCTAAGTTGAACAAGCATGTTGTCTAATATTTCGATTTCAGTTATTTTATCAATTATTTAATTTTCAGATATCGTGTTATTGACACTAGAGCGCGTTTTATAATTTTACATGATCTGAGACTATTTTCTTCGGATCTGCACTATATTTGGAAAAGGATAGTGAATGTGATATTTATTCGATATTATGAAAAAATTGAAAATCGCAAGAATCAAAGTTCATGGTTCGAACTCAGCACGGTTCCATTCCCATCCCCGATTCGGGGAGTTTTAGTGACCAAAAGGGTGCAAACTTGGAAGACGGATGAAATATTCAAGCCGACTTCATTATTTACAGATAAAACACTGAACTTAAAAGGTCATACACTTCAAGTAGTCGCTTTTCAGCATGTACCCGCTGTAGTTAAAAGTCAACGGGTGAGAGATAAGGCCGGGCATACATTATTTAGCGGAATGGAAATTGAGGTAAGTTCTTACCTAGGTACTTTATTAGTCATTCATTGGTTACCTAATTTCAACGCAAAGTCAATAACGAGAAATAGAAATAAAATATATTTGTAAGTTAGAAACGTCTAACTTACAAATATATTTTATCGCCTTATTTATTGCAGATTATGCAGGCTCTTGCGTCAATTATGAATTTCAAACCAAAAGTTTACGAGCCACAAAATGCCAATGAAGAGCAATGGGGTCACAAGCAACTAAATGGCTCTTTTTCTGGACTTCTTGGAGAGATGGTGAATGGGAAAGCAGATATTGCCTTGGGAAATTTACACTACACCCCATATCATCTGCAGTTAACAGATCTAACCATCCCGTATATTTCCCAATGCTTAACATTTTTAACACCCGAATCGTTAACAGATAATTCTTGGAAGACACTCATTTTACCATTTAAGTAAGAATAATAAGGATGTGGCAATAATAATATTAGGCTATAGTATCCATAATCTGGTAATTTTGAATACCTACCTAATATATACACCGTCAATCATTTTATAGGCTCTACATGTGGGTTGCCGTATTACTGGTGCTTTTAGTGAGCGGTTTTATATTTTACTCATTGGCTCAGTTTCATAAACATATTAACGAAGAAAATGAATTGGAAAAGGAAATGATTGAAAAAGCTTACATAAAAAAAGAGTTGGAGCATTCCAAGGACAAACATTTTAACCGAAAAACTGGTAGAAGTACTTTCTTTTCATTGTACAGTCAAAATTACGTACATTAGGTACAGTAAAAATGTGTCGTTTTTGCTCAAAGTAAAGTTTTACACAAGTAAAAAAATATATATATTACACAAAATGAATGTCAATAAATTAATGCTATAAGTCAAAAATGATTCACATATTTCAATTGTTTAACAGATTTATTAAGAATCGACAATCCAAGAAAACCAGAAGGGCTCTATCTATTTGAAGAATTAACGAACAGTATCATGTACACATACGGAATGCTTCTGGTTATATCTTTACCAAAGTTACCACCAGGATGGTCCATAAGGCTGCTTACTGGCTGGTACTGGCTTTATTGTGTCCTAGTTGTGGTTGCCTATCGAGCAAGCATGACTGCAATTCTAGCTAATCCAGCTCCGAGGTAATCACAACAAGATTGACTCTAATTTCACTCTAAAAACATACAATTTTTTCAAGGTGCCCATAAGAATCGTGGAGAAAAAAATTTTTTGGTAATATTAGCTGCGTGGTAATAACCAATTATTTATTACATTTCAGGGTAACTATCGATACACTCAAAGAGCTAGGAGAAAGCACTATTGCGTGTGGAGGGTGGGGTGATCAAACGCGGGAATTTTTCATAACTGCACTAGACGAAACTGGACAAGAAATTGGAAATAAGTTTGAAACTGTAAATGATGCTGAAAAGGCTGTTCGAAGAATAACAAGAGGCGAATTGGCGTATTATGACAACATTTACTTTCTAAAATTTATAAGTGCGAAACAACAGGAGAAAAGTGATAAAGATGATAGCTTGAACTTTTCAGACAAAGAAAATGCAAGCAATACCACAATAAGTGATAACTCAACTGGTGATAGAAAATTACACATCATGAGGGATTGTGCGATACATATGCCGATTTCAATTGGTTTGCAGAAAAATTCTCCCCTTAAACCCAGAGCTGATAAGCTCCTAAGAAAGATCGTTGAAGCAGGACTCGTGGAAAAATGGCTGAATGATGTCATGGTTCCCATATACTCGGTCATGTCATCGGACGAGGAGAGCGTGAAGGCGTTAATGAATTTGAAAAAGTTATACGCCGGTTTCGTTGCACTTGCGATTGGTTTTTCTTTGGGCCTTATTATTTTAATTGGGGAAATAATTCATTGGAAGTATGTTGTGCTGCGCGATCCAAATTTTGATATTTATACCATGGATGTTTACTACAAGAAAATGAAACAAAAAAAATAGTCATCATTCGATTTCCAATTTGTGTCACAGCCACCCAACTTAGAAACTAATTTTGGCTTACCAATCTGTTGGTATTTATTTTATCCGCAAATCTTTGTAAAGTAAACTTATTATTGGGTATGTTTTTAGATTTTCACGGCCAAAAGCATTTTCGTTATTTGTTTTTGGGGTGTTATGCCGTGTTGCGCTACCTCCTTCTTTAGCCAACGTTTCGGACAGCGTTGCAGTGTCCATCATCAGGGCCATCAAGGAGGTAGCGCAACGTGGCATAACACCCCAAATACAAATAATGAAAACTTATTATTCCTCAAAACAAAATTCATTAACGAACCCTAACCCTTTCGAGATAGCTATGCGCCATAATGACCTTTTTATGTATTGATGTAATCCCATACACATGACATAATTTAAATTATAATAAATGAAAATTATAATTAATAAATTAAAAATTTAACAATAATGTATTTCAGATTTTTTGCCTAAAATTACTCTTGAAACCTTCAAGGTCAATGTTTAAAATTAATTTCAAGAGACTCAGAGATATCATTATTTAGCAGCACCATACCTCTTGTCATGCTTTGCTGGGCCAGAACATCCATTCTGCCATGTGGAATACGGAGCGGTCAGGTGTAGACTTTGGCAGTATTTGTTCGGTGCGAACAATTTACAGAATTCCAGGAGATATGCACTGTCAATAAAATAGTTTAATTTCAATGCTATTTCTGTTAGAGCCCCATTTCTCCTAGACTCAAGATTCGTAACATATTTCGGAGAGCAAATCCAGCAATGCAAAAATCGCGGGTATTCACCATACATTCTCATATAAAGACATGTTAGATTTGTATTTATTTGTTCAATTGATAATAGTATAAGTAATAGTTATTATTATTATCCCTCAAGTCAATAGTTTATAATAAATTTTCCGAATGTAATCTAATAATTTCTTACTACGCGTTTTTTTGAAATGTAGAAATAAATAAATTAGTTCCGAAATATATCGTGTGGCTACGGCTTTATAATAACTTGTCAAAATTCTTGGAGGAAATTTATTGTCAAATTTGATAATTGTCTATGATATATTTATTTGACATTTCACATATGATTGAATAGATTGAATATGATCACGATACCTTCTTATTATTACTAAAATATTGTTCCTCGTGTGCCAGAAATAAGATAATTCATGTTAATAACAGAAACTAAATTAATGAAAGTATTTTATATCTTATGATAGAGGTAAGAGACCAAGTTACAACATTATTTTTTGATTTAAAGTTATTTTTTGGTTGGGTATCTGTCATTTTATTGTGAACATGTTTTTTTCATTTCTCCTATAGAGATGACTGATCTAGAATCACAAGCCGAAGAGAGGGAAGTTCTGTCTTCAATTTATGATGGAGATGAGGCGTTTAAACAAATTTCCTCTACAGTTTTCCAGTACAAGGTAATATCACATTTGGTTCTCACAATTCATGATATATGTCATTGGTTTTTAAGATTTTACACGTATTCAGTTTTAGAAAGCGAATCCCGTGAGTCGTAATATTAATTTCCGTAATTATCGTCTCCCAAATTGACTTGTTTTTATGATGTGTTGACTAACCAACCTTTTGTATTGTTTCCAGTATGGAGAAAACGAAGATGTTAAATCATTTTTATTAGAAATATCGTGGGGTGAAAATTATCCCACCGAGAAACCAACTATAAACATGGAGACGTTTTATAATAGGAATTTGTAAGTATCTTTTTTATTAAAAATACTACCGGTATTGCAATGGAAGATGCTCCGAGGAACTAGCGTCATTGTTCCCTTCGGCACTGGTGCATAGTCTTGACTCATTCTTGAGTTCCACAGTACGGCTGTAGATCGATTTGCCTAGTGTTTCCTCCTCTTACTCCAACTCTGCCGTAGACATAGGCCCTTAAGACATTATTTTCCGCAGGGTCTCGTGTGCGAGTTGTAAAAAATAAATAAAAAATCGACCTTCAATTTTACACTCTGCCCCTTTCAGGGGGCCAGGGTCTTTTTAAGGAAGGGAAGGATAGGAAGTTCCGAGAAGGAAAATGGTGGGTAGGAATCTGGGGGCAGTGTGTCTGGGAGTGATGAACGTATGAATTCATCACTTCAACTGCGGTGCAAGGCGATGGGTCGAAAGAGTCTGGCTCGAAAGCTCAAAAGGCCTCCCTCAACTAATCTCTCACGATCCGGCACGCCACACAGCAGGAGGGCAGACGCATCCGCCGCCAAGACCTGGACAAACCTCACCCCATGAGCCCGGGCACCTCTGCTAAGTCACCAAACATAGCAAACCACTTGGGGTGACCTATGGCAGAAGTGTTGGTTATCCAATAAATGGTTCCCATCTAATAAATAGTACCCATACCCGCCTCCCAATACATATACAGTACAATCTCACTAATCCGGAACTTCAATAAACCGAAACGTCCAATAATCCGGCACCCTCCGCCCGCGCCTCCCTCTATCCGTCCCGTTTGTCACCCGGTGGCCGCGGCCCGTATTAAAATAAAATAATTTTGGAATGCAATTTTGACCCTTATACATATATAAAGAAACTGCATGAAAGACAAGGTCACAATCGCTCGCGCCACTATCTCTCTTGGTGGCTTCAAAGATTTCATTAATGTGGCAACACTACACTGTTTTGAATTTTTTTTTTTTTTTTTTAAGTTTTCTTTATTCATTGAAAAAAAAATTTTTATTACATAGATTGGGGATTTTTCGAGCACCATGCTAGGCACATGCCCGTGTTGTGGTGGTTGATTTTCTAATTATTTGCAAAGACATTAATACTGGACGCGGGGTAGAAATCTAAAAGTGGGAAGCCAAACACAATACGATTGTAGCTGTCTCTATTTCTAGTACTTTAGTACTAAACTGCTACGCGTCGAGTGAGGTCGTGTCTTACCAGTAAGTAAATTGTATTGCAAAGCGCTCCTGCGTGATGAGAAAATGCTTCAATTAAACGGCAAATAGTCGAAAAGGAGACAGCGAAAATTGCATCACAAAGTGACATAAGCATAACAGGGACAACCTACTAACAGTAAGTCGGTTCACACAGCGTCCCGCATTCGTTTTATTCCATTGGGAAAGATGGGGTAAAACGTACAAAGGGTAACGCGTTCCTTAATTTAATAATGTCGTTGATAAAAATTGTAAATAGTAACGGTCCTAGGTGTTATTAATCTGTATAGATTTGTATAATCATTTGAACCTATAACCTGTACTGTATAATAAAATATGTACTTAACAATACTACTATAATAGTACCAATATTGTATTACTAATGAAAACTCATAATAAATATAAAAATATTTGCCCGTGTGTCACGTTTTACCCGCCTTTACCCTTCCCTGTCATATTGTGTAACCGAATAGAGTATCTTGTTATCTCAGTCACACCCATAGGTCACACCCGTGATGTGACAGTAGTATTCGGCGAATAAACTAATAAGCCGCCCTACTATGAATCTATTACATTCATGCACGTACATTCTTTGATTGTCTGTCTTTATCACACAGGAATGAACTTTTGAATTTAGAAATTATACTGAAAACCGCTGAAAACAAAAGAGTGTTGCTTGCTTTCCACATTATATTGTGAGTATGTGGGGCTATGGCGAGTCTATTTATAATATAACGTCATTGATTATTTGTGACTTGCAAACGCTGTCAAAACCGAAAAGTCAGACTTCATTTTTGTTCCTTTTTTCAAATGTATACAAAAAGGTATTTATTTACATATTAGCAATCACCTTTGAAATGTGTTTTTTCACATAGGATGTCTATTCAGATTTGTGTAAAAATAACAACATCAGTTCATTTTCGTATTTATATGGATATTTAAGCAAACGTCAGGAAGGTAATTTTCGCGCATTTTTTTTCAAATCGGCGTGGCCATTGAAGCATTTGCGATTATGATTTGAGTGTAATTAGTTTTATTTATTATGATTTTTTCTCTATAATCCAGTAATCTGAACATTCCAATAATCTGACACCCTCTGATTTTCAATAGTGCCGGATTAGTGACGATTGTACTGTATATAAATATTATCGAGAGCCTGTTTTCTCTTGGAAGATTATTACATTTTGTAGTTCACTAAACCTTGAGCGATAAACAAGTAAGTCGCAGCATCAGGATGATCGGATGCTCTGTAGGGAAGACTGGACAAGAACCTAACTTAATTCAAAACTTTAATATCTATTTACTGCACTAACTAAGCAAATTTTGTGTTGGGTTTTGCGATCCTTTTTGACGAATTTTGCAAAAGACTAAAGTTGTGGCCAGAATACTGGAGTCATTCTTTTAGAGAATTTAATACCTGCACTGATCAGTTTTTCAGAACCTCATGCTTTCATTGTGTTCTGTTTTTCAGAGTTCAATCAGTTAAGGACAAGATAACGGCGGCTGTAGAAGAGGAGGCCGACCAATGGCTGGGTTGCGCCATGACATATACAATATTTGAATGTCTAAAAGAAAAATTAACAGATTTACTCGAAGAGCAAACTCTCGTTGTCACAACAGAACTCACAGACGACGTAGCCAAAATTGCAATAGATAATACTCAGGTAAGTTTTAAAATCAATTACAATTTCATGGTTTAAGGCAGGGGTCTCCAAACTACGGCCCGCGGGCCAAATCCGGCCCGCCAGTGTCATCAATCCGGCCCGCGAGAGTAAATAACCAGTGTCAGCGATCAGGCCTGCTACAGCTAATGTTATTGTTGTTATGATAAGCTGGATAAAAATCACAGATAGATAGTAACTCGGTTTTATTTACTTGCTAGGTAAAGCTTAATGACAAGTATAATAAGCAGAAAATTTAATTTAAGCATAGTAACTAACAAATAATTTAAATGAATCGAACTAACATTATAAATATATATATAAATATTATAACATATAAACAAATAAACATGTAGCATATAAACATTATAACATGTAAAATTCTAATGAGATTTATGTAATTGTGATTTTCCACTGACAATAGTTTGTAGTTGTGGACCAATTTTACTTGAACTAATAAGGTATTAAAAGAGATTTAATATGCTCATCGGTTAACTTAGATTTGAAAACACTCTTTGTGTAGGTATGATTTTACATTTTCACGGCCAAAAGTATTTTTATTATTTATTTTTGGGGTGTTCTGCCGTGTTGCGCTACCTCCTTCTTTAACCTACGTTTCGGAAAGCGTTACAGTGTCCATCATCAGGACAGATGTGTAATTGTTAGTGGTGAAATGTGTGCTTATGTACTTAGAAGCGATAATTGAACTAACTCCGGTAATTGACAACACCAAAGCTAAACGCTGAAAACCATTGTGAACTGCCCTGATGATGGACACTTAAACGCTGTCCGAAACGTTGGCTAAAGGGGGAGGTAGCGCAACATAGCATAAAACCCCAAAAATAAATAACAAAAAAAACTCCTTGTGTACTTTATTTTGGTTTCTCAGTAAGTGTAGTAAGTACCAAAAACAGAAAACAGCACACAAGCATAGCTAATTGAACTAACGAATTTAGCAAGTGTATGCTCGCTCAGGGCGCCTACTCGGCGAATAGTCTATAAATTATAGCTAATGGCAGGAAAATTAAAATGGTTTTTGCCCTTATAACTTATTGAAGTAATCAGAATGGCCCTAAGGCTGGAAAGTTTGTAGACCCCTCGTTTAAGGTATTGAATATTGTAGTAGAATTCTTGCTTACCAAGAAAATCAAAATCTAGCAAATCTAAATCTATTAACCACTCCGATACATCGCGAATATGCACTTTTTACGTCTTAAACGACATGTCAGATTTACGAAAACTTTATGTTATTTCCGCTTCACAATTAAAGCTCTATAAATGAAACATTTCCGAACTTAGCCGAATACTAAAAACTGTTTTTGAAAGGATATGAAATAAGCTTTCAAATTGTTATGTTGCAAATAAATATTAACATTTGTAAATATTAAAATTTAGAATGCAAACATAAAAAAAATGAAAAAATGACTCACGTGATGTTTTTATGTGAAAACGGTACTAAAATCACGGATTATATAAAAGACAATATTTATTCTATCTTATAAATGTATAATAAACAATTTGGTCACCTTGCTTTTTTATCATTTCATACAAGAATATTTAATAAAAAAATAACGATGTCGAACAGTGGATAGGCAATTTGGCGGTCTATCATGTATCTGACAGAAAAGATTTTTTTATCTATTTCTATGGACATCTTGAATAGTGATGGGTAGCTTGATTTATTATGGAGCTTCTCCTTTTTGTTTTAGGGATGTCACTAGAACAATAACGGAGTTATGACGTGTAAACACGCTTATTGTACTTAACTGATGTCGGCATATTAATGTGTATATCTGCTTATGTTGCTGAGTGGTTAAATCATTTGCATAGGCAGCTTTATTAAAACTAAAGAAATAATTCTGAGATATGTCTCATTAATTCATCCTGTAGTGGAAGATATGGTGTCCTTTTATTCAGTAAACATCTAACTGTGTCCTGTAGTTGGCGATATAGTGTCTCTGGATGCACAAACAAGACTATATGAATACTGTAGTGGACAATGTAGTATCTTTTTATTCCTGAAACATGGCTTTCTGTGTCCTGTAGTCTGTAGTTCACGTAAAATTTGACAATTGAATCCGGGAACAGGACTAAATGAATGAAAATGGATAGCTGTATTCTGTAGTTGGCGATGTCCTGTCCTGGTAACACATTGATGTGTCATGTTTTATCAAAACGCAGTGTCATTACGACTGTTTTTTTTTAATAAAATAAGCCTTATTTTTTTGGAATGTTACTTTTTAGTGGTTTCATATAGAATAGTATTCAAAGTACAACATGGTAAATTGTAATTATTGCTGATTAGGACATTTTTAATACTAAAATTAAATGAAAGCATACTATTTTTTCGAGGAAACCGTAGATGAAATTACTCAAATCTCTCATAATTAATAGAATTGCAATATTTTACATAAAAATTCTGAAAAACAAATAACTGCCTTCATATAAAATTCAAGATTTTTAATTAGTTTTACGAATTTGTAGTTTTCCATTGAATCTCGTCTCCTGTAAAGTGTTCATTTTGTGGCTTGAAGAGTTTTACCAAACCCCAGATGATTGGAGAATGCATTATAGTAATAATAATAATTTTTGTGAAAAATCAAGTCAACGGTGCTGTACAATTTATTATCATTGATTCAAATATTTATTCCAGGACGACTCAAAGAAAGGTCCCAAGAAGGAGCAGCTGACCAAGTCGCAGAAGCGGAGAGTGTGGGACCGGGCAGAGGGCGGCAAGGGCGGAGAGAAGCCCCGCGGCTACGACTGGGTGGACATCGTCAAGCATCTGTCTCAAGCCGGCACCAAGTCACAGCAATCTGCAATGGCCACCTCCTAGCCAAACCATTCATATCTAAGACTTGCATTAAATTAATATGCTCAACTCATTGACAGACATAGATCGTAGAACACGAGAAAGAAGACTTGATTTCCTATTATTATTTGTTTTTAACCCCTTCAATGCAATACATATATCTCATATTGCGGTACGTTTTGACACAATGTAAGTGTTTTAGTATCACATTTGAAACATTGGGTTAAAATTGTAAATCAAGTATTGGAAAAACTAAACTAAAAATAATCATGTTTATCATATTCAAACAAAGTTGTAATATTGAAAATTACAAGAAACTAGCTGAAGTTCCTGGCATTGTCCGGGTTTTATGCAAAGTTTTTCAAAATCAGTTGTAAGATTATAATATGAATGACAGTAATTGGGCATGCCACGTTTCTGTCCTTGAACTCGTGTACTGAGACGATTTCTGATCAACATTAGGCTGGTCTTAATGTTTGGTTGTACTAAATCAAAAATCTGCTTTAAGGGAGTGGGAAAAGGGGATGGTTTTTTAAATCTCAAGTAGACAGTGACCTTACTTCTGTTTTGAAGGTCAAGTGTGTAAAATTTCATCAATCCCGGAATAAAACTGTAGATTTGTATAAAAAACAAATCCATGCTGCCAGACACTATTCTTTATGGGTGCATATATAAAATACATATTTGTCAAGATTTATGTATATTTATTTATATGTTTGAATAAAGTAACTTTTTATTTTTGTATTTATTCCAAGTTGCCATGCTAAATTATTTTGTTATAATGATAATCATAATATAAATACTACGACCACGCTCGTAGTTGGCTCCATACTAAAAGTACGAGTATACTCATACTTAGCATTCAAAGGGTTAAACTTTGCATTTCGCTTTCAAACCTTTATTTTCTTACAAGAGGGATTTCCATTGTATGTACATACTTACATTATATGTCATCAATTCCTGCAACTTTTTCTCTATAGAAGAGAATTTAATGAGTGAATTATTTAAACTTGCAAAAGATATTTCGTGGTCAACAACCTTAGATATCTATTAACCCGTCTGCTTGTTTAGGAATAAATACATCCCAAAACACGCAATTGCGTTATATTTTCATAAGACCAAAAACGTCCCAGAGCGACCTTACATTTTAAAAGCTATATGTATATCTCTCTTCCTCTCATGCAAACATATGTATTTTCTTTTAACCATAAAGAGAACGGAATAATGCTTCTTATTGTCTTTGAAATACGAAAGCTATCTTGCATAAATATTTTAAAATCTCGATCCAAAGTGACGGTTTGACCGGTTTGGCACGAAACCGAGGCTTCCGGATTGTGAGGTGCGAATATATTGAACCAAGCAGACGGGTTAATTGCCTAGTTTACAATTTTTTCACATAATTCTAGCCAAACAAAATGTAAACTCTAAAAAACTGATTGAGAAAGCAGTAGCAGCTTCCGATTCAACTATAAGAATATGTTTTGTTAGAGTAAAGTGATCCATTTTATATTTCGGTTTGGTTGCCAGCAGTGGCGGCTCGTGACTTTTGGGTGTGCTAGGGTGCCAATATTTAAAAAATGGCATCATGGATGTTGTTGCATGTGAAAATTTTTTTTTTTTTTTTTTCAAAAATTGGTGTTTTGTATGAAGATTTTTCAGGAAATCCGTGCGGTGCACGGCCAAACTGAAACTTCCTGAAATTTTTCATACAAAATAATGATTTTCAAAAAAAAAAATTTTTTTTTTTGGCTACAACATCAATAATGCCATTTTTTTTAAATATTATAACTCTAGCACACCCAAAACTCACGAGCCGCCACTGGTTGCCAGTCTCCATGTCTCTAGCAAATCGATTTCCAAGATTGGGACTCCATCATCAGGACATGGTCTGTAAATGCTGTCGTAATGTCTCATGTTTCGGATTCGTGTCTCCAATTTTTATGTCTGTTAATGAGTTGAAGGCAATTTGTCAATAACATATTGTAATAATTTTTTCGCAGTATTCTACATATTATATTATTTTTGCAATACACATTTTTAATTGTACATTTAGCAGACACAACATTAAATAAATTAAATGATAGTTAATTTAGCAATTTTATAATGTTGACACAAGATTTTTCACAAAATTATGTAATATGTGAAGTGTATTTATATTTTGAAAATCTTTTGTTGTATTCATTTATAGGCAATTAGTTAAACAAGATGTTAAGGGATGTACTTGACTTACTTTAACCAGTGATTTCTGACATTATTTTGAGTAAAAAATGTTAACGAAATTTTGGTCTCTGGTGACATATGAATTCAACTTAAAACCTAAAAAAATCATCAGCTTTGGACAGTTAGGTTTGGGGTAAGGGATTGGTTCGGTTACTCGGCTGAGTAACCAACTCTGTCATGTGGAAGAATTTTTTTTGTTTGGTTTTATATTAAAAAAAAGTCAAAGTCACCGGAGACCAAAATTTCATTTACTCTAAATAATGTCAGGAATCACTGGAAAGTAAGTCAAGTAAGTGCCTTAACACCCTGTATTGTATTATTATATAAATAATCATGTTGACAGAACTATCGCAGTATTGGAATATCTTGTTTTGTTATTGTGCAATAACTTGTATGTACGTCTGTTTGTATATTTTTCAATATTATTTTATAGAATAATTTATTATCTATTGTTCTTACTTATCTGCTATGTTTCTCAACTTTGTGTATAAACTTCATTTGTATCGTTGAACGAAATCATCATTTTGTATTAAATATTTAAAAAATTGTGTAATTGGTATTTTGAAATACATTTTACATTTACAACCCAAATAATTTTTTTTATTAATTGTACAACGTATTTTAGACTGATCAAAATAAATGATCAGAAAAGGAATGTTTATTTTCAGTTCTTAATTTCTTTATTACCCAATTTATTTATTTTACACCAATGACATTACAAACATATATAGACATGTTATTGTGTCACAAAAGTAACACAAAAAGTGGTAAGTAACAAACACACTCAGGTTTCTGGTAAATTCTCTACTGCCAGTAAGTTGTCCTTATACTTATGAGTTGCTGCATTTGCTATCTCGCTTTCTATAAAGGCGCTTAAAATTTTTGAAATCGAAATAATTGTTTTTTTATAATCATAAGTAATTTGCGTGTATTTACGAATGAAATGTTATTTCTTGGCTTTTACTAGTGTTAATCTGAAAGTATGTTGCCTGAGGTATGCTGATGATGCAGTGTGCTGATTTCTAACAGTATGGAAGATCTATAATATTTCGTGTCTAGGATGAACAAAATATGTATGAAGAATAAGTTAATGATGAATATAAGTAAGTCTAAAGTCATGATGTTTGAAACAGAGAGTTCGAAAACAGTGTAACAATGTAGATGTGAATGATAAATACTTGGAGCAGGTAGAAGAGTTTTGTGTTTGGAAGTATGTTTATGAGATATGGGAAGGCTGATAGAGACATTGAAAGAAAGGTAAATGCAAGTAAATCCGTTAATGTAGGACTGAACGCGGTTGGCGCTAACAAAAAACTGCAGTCCACAATGGAGTGCTGATAGCTACCCTAATATGTGGTGGTGAGGCATTTAACTGGCAGAGGAAAGAGAAAAGTACACTGAATGCTGTAGAAATGAGATCCCTGATATATGTGCGTGGTAAAACCATGTACGATGGTTTTATAAGAGTGAGAAATATGGAGATCTATATAGAATGCAAGGCTGATATAATCGCAATGAGAAGGATTAAGAAAGGGATGCTTAAGTGGTTTGGGAATGTAGAGCAAATGAACGAAGAAAGGTATGTAAGAAAAATATATGAGGCAAATGTGAATGGTAGAAGAAGTCGGAGATGCCTGAGGAAGACACGGCACAATCAAGTGAATCAGATACTTGAGTCGGGCCGTGTCAAGAGTCGGAATAATAGAAGAGTATGTACGAGATGATGTGTAAATGTGAATGAGGCAATGAATGTGTGCCAAGACCGAGTTGTTTGGCGGTCTGTCTTCTCTGTCTACCCCTGCGAGAAAACGGTGTGATGGTTAGTTGGTGATGATTATTTCTAGTGTTTGCCGTACAATGGAAACACTTTCTCATCACAAACGAGGGCATTTTGACACTCATCTACACAATTTGGTTAGAGATTTACAACACACACACACACGTGTGACATTTTAGTACTAAACCGAAAGGACGGCAATTATTGTATCGTTTCCTTGCCACTTAGAGATGTGTCACAACACGTCTATAGGTTTTGTAATGTCATTGTTTTATGCTGATTTGTGTATCACATTATTACGCAATTGGTTTCATGTCTTGACTTCATACTTCCAGCTTGCCCTCCATTCTTGAGAAATGATCAAATTTTTCTCTAAATTCCATCCTGCAACAGAAAATAAAAAAAAATTATCAACCCAAAATGGCAACTGCAACTTTCTGTTTTTGGTAACTTAGCGATCTCACAGGTCACAAATGGGATATGCATACAAATTCTGGTCATACATGGCTATATTTTGTGCGTGGTTGAAACATTGCCGACTGCACAATTGTGCACATAGTTGTAAAATGTGGCCCGTTTACAAAAACCTTCATCTACACTATTCTTTATGATTACATATTTTCGAAACCAACTAAGTTTCACTTGTACCAACATATACAAACAAGAGTGTTGTTGCTATGCTGCTACAAGTACAGTGAAACCCGCAACAGGCGATGCACCACATTATGTAAAATTCAGGACCAGGCCTCTAACAATAGAATTGCTTACGCAGATGGCGATAAGGTTTAAATTTCCGTTTAACACCAGCCGCCTGTTTTGAATATTTAAATGTTTTGCAATCATTTTTTACAGAATTTAATTTTCCACATTATAAAATAAAACCACAACCGAAAAGGGGTTCATAAGTAGGAGATTTTGAACTTTAGAGCAGTTTTTACAGGCCTGAAACTTTATTTTTTCTGGGCTTATAAAGAGACAAATCAAAAAAATACCCAATTATTTCAAAGGCAAATATGTGTCCTACTCGCAGTTTTTAATTAAAGCATCTAAAATATTTCTAAGTAATCTAATTTTCAAAACTTAAAACACACGAATTTGCATTACTTAGTAGTGTGTCACCTTAAGAAGTTTCATGCCTAAGAAGTTTGGTTCTTCGGTCCCTTGGAGACAGTGGCCCAATTTATCCCACATATAAGGTTTTACCACTTAAGAAGTTTTTTCCGGTCCCTTGGAAAACTGCGAGGGTTTCACTGTATGCGTAACTTTTTTTTTAAAATTCAGTTTCAATACATTTTTTTTACATTTAATAACAAATTACATAATATTAAAAGATTATTCATAATATTTTTCTTAGTCCTCCTCATTAGGGATTTTCGAAATCATTTGCATTATCCATTTTCTTTTTTGCTGGTCAAGTTGCTATAATACTAACATCACAAGACGATGCAATCAGTTAAAGGGTTATTATCACAAAGGAAATAATACCATATGAAAACCTACCTGAAATTTTTAGGCCATTACTAAATTTCTCCCATTCCGTATTAGTAACTTTCTTCACTTGGCTGTAGACCTCCGGGGAAGGAGGGCTGTTGGAATCCTCCTCAGAACTGTGGAGGTCTTTCATGCTACCACATAAACTATGGAACGAGGTATTGGAGGAAGACTTCTCTCCGCTTGTATGGTCCTTTGTAATCAACTGAAAAATATGAACTAAATTAATCTTGCGTTGTAGAAATTACGATAAATTTGTATGTTAATCCAGGATTCCACATTATTTAGCCACCTAATTTAACAACTTAAATTAAATATATCAGTGGACAAAGGATTGGCTTCAAACCTCAATGTTGAAAAAGGCACTGACCTACATATTGGAAAATTTAAATCTAAGCTCATATACAAACTTAATAGAACGCCTCTAAAGCAGTGAGGTTACATCTTTGAAGATAGACTCAAGGAACTAAAATTACATAATTTTTAATTAAAAGAAAGGTAAATCTCCATGAACATTAAAAAAAAAATAACAAAACACCTTTTGCATCCAATCCCAGGAAACACTTCCTTGCAAATAGAGTTGTGGAAGCATGGAACACACTTCCATAAAATGTCATCAATGCTACAAATATAAATCAATTTAAAGTCCAATTTTAAAATTTGATTGAAATAGAAATTAGATATGAACACGGAGATGGTGAACAATGGAGATGGGGGGAGACAAGATTAATGGAGTATCCTCTTTGTTGATCACCTAGCAGACGTTCCAGTTTTATGAATCTGTAATTGACAGAAAATTTTAAAAGCTTACCAGTTTCTCCTTTTTGATGGTGCTTACTATAACACCAAATATGACTGCATTGAAATATCCGCAAAGAATGTCTTCTGAATCCGCCGCATCATCCAAAACAATGTGAATGCATTTCTTTTTCATGTCAAAAACTATCAGATACTTCGAGTCTTGGAATGTGTCTGTAGCTACTTTCAAACTATCAAGGGTAACCGTTCCGGAAGCTATTAGAGACTTCAGAGAACCTCCAACTTTGATCTTGAAGCCGCATATTGTTTTATCTGTAAAAAAAACACGTGTTAAAAATAGGCAATGTTTTTGAAAAGTATTTTGTCATTTTTCGCTATCTCCTTTAGCCAATGTTTCGGATAGCGTTACAGTATAAAGAAGAAAGTAGCGCAACACGGCATAATATCCTAAAAATCACAATAGTTACATCATTTTGCCGTTCTTTAAATTAAAATGATGATGCATTTTTCTCGATGTCCCCTCAAATAGCATTTATTAAATTATGTTATCATTTCTACAGCACATCAATTATTTAGTCTCCTAACTACTTTTGAACACTTTTTGTTTTTTTCTGAATTCAATTGCTTTTTCCTGCCATAATTCACCTGTCAAAACAAATTTCTTTGCTTTTGTTAAGCCCCGTTTCCACGCTTGCCAAGCCTACGCAAACCTCCACAAACACCAACGTGGAAACAGGTTGTTTGTCTTGGCTTGCGTAGGCTTGCAAGAGCTTGCCGCCGATCCAGTCGGGGTCGGATCCAGCGGCAAGCTTCGGCAAACGCTCAGTGTAATTTTCGAACTGACGACGAATGCATGCCGTTTTTGCTCCATGCGGTATATCGATAATTAACATTACGAGAAATATGTATGACGTAAGAGGCATGCCTGACTTATTAAAATGTATAAGTACATAATTTGAATGCACTAATTTAATTTATTGGATTTACCTAAAAAGTCAATATAAATAAATAATCTTTTATTGATGATTTATTATTTATTACAATAAAAAAACATATGATTTTTATTGGAATAACTTTTTTTTTATAATACAAGACAATATTATATTGTTTTTTTATACTTTTCTTGTATTTCAAATAAAAGTGTGTTAAACCAAACGCAAAAGCCGACACAAGTTAGGCGTCCGCCACGCTTGGGTGTTGGCAGGTGTTGGTAGCGTACTGACGCAGTCACAAGCGTGTAAACGGCTTCCAAATGCTAAGCGAGAGCGAGGCTTGCCGAGCCTTGGCAAGCATGGAAATGCACCATTACAATTATTATTTGAAAATGGAACCATTAAAATAGATAAATGAAAATCATAAGACCAGAGTACCTATCTACCCAAATAAAAAAAGTATGACTTTTACTCCATAGTGGAGTAAAAGTCATACTTTTTTTAACCAGTGGCAAGTAGAGGATTATAGTGGAATGTTTGCAAGTACATATCCATTGTCGTTACAATATTACTAAAGTATTTGGAAGAAAAAAGTACCTAAACCTATTTTCTTTACAAAATCGCTACAAAGTATCTATATAATGCCAATTTCATGAATATCTTTGTATTGATAGAAGTGTTTGTCCATGTTTGTCGGAAGAAAGGATTTTGCTGCAAGAAATGTACTTACCAGTCAGGCGGTTTTTGAAGAAAAATACAGGTTCCATTGAGTTAGCGAGGATCGGAGGCAAAATTATTTCATATTGTAAGAAGAAAAGGGCAGTTTCGAGAAACCTTGTAGAGTTAAAAGTGTGCAGGCAAACTGATGATACTCCACGATAGTTTGAAAAGATATGCATTGCCGTAAAGATGAAGAATACTGGCCAGATATTTCTGAAATTAATTATTATTGTTTAATAAAAGTAATCTGTAAATATACATAAATATTAAAAAAAAAAAAATAGTTTCACAAAGGAGACCCGAGGAAAAACATTCCCCTCATGGCCTATGTCATCTTTGGGGGTGATGTGTGGATAGTCTTTTTAGGAATGGAAAGAGAGGAATGGGGGTCAGTGTGTCCAGGAGTGAAGGATGTATGAATCCATCTCTCCCACTATGGTGGAAGGCGATGTTCTGAGAGAGTTCTGTTACAGAAGTCAAAAGGTCTGCTTCAACCACTCTCCAGATCTGGCCGGCCACACAATTGGTGGGCAGACGCATCCGCCGCCAAGCCCCGGACAAGCTTCACCCCATGAACCCTGGTATATCGATTGTCACCTACGTTCCTACTAATGAAATGATCAGGATAGCAGCGAATGAGGCGATAAGATTGACCGCTGTTTCTTGGGAACCATCCTTCGCTGCCACATCGGCCAGATTCCCTCTGATGGCTTGATGCTGAGTTAAAGCGGCCCGTGTTGCTCCACCTTAAATACACAAATAAATATAAAACATAACCATCCTGATCACATACTAAAATGCAACACTGTACAGATGCTTATTGGGATTTTTAACCCTGCAGTGGTCGCGCTCCTAAAAGTAACGTCAGTGGTCGCGTGGATTACATATGTAGGCCATTTTTAAACTAAAAAAAATAAGTGAAATCATTCAGAAGTATTGTGTATTTATGTTTTAATCTTATAATCTAAGCACTGTTCATTAGAAATAAGCAACTAAGCAACATATATTAAACATAATTTTTATATTTTTCACAATTAACCAAAACATAAATGACCTCTTTTTTTAAACCAAAGTCTTCAACTTTTATTGATAAAACAAAAAAAGTATACTAATTTATACTAATACTATTAAAAAACATATACTGATTTAATTGCTGATTTCTGAGCAGGATAAACTTAAAATTATAGAATGATTAGGAAAAAATATTTTTTTGCATTTTGCATACACTTTTCGTGTATGCAAAATGTGTTACGTAATTGGTCGCACGGATTACAGGTGTAGACCATCGACTTTGCGGAGTTCCTGTAATACAACCAATGCGTGGCCGACACCAGCGCTGGGCTGAACGCGTCCATGTGTTATCCAACTTAAAGTAAACGGAAGATAAAATTATTCGCGCCACCTGTTTTTGAGGAATCTTTAATTTTGCATAAGTGGATTACATATGTAATCCACGCGACCACTCCAGGGTTAATAGAAAGTATTTGCATTAACCTAGAAATTTGCTGCAGAACATTCTGTAAGGATTCATATTATTTCTAGAGTATTCCGTTTGCAGATTGTTTGTGATTGAAAAAATACAACTTCGAATCATATTATTATTTACCTGCAACTCCAACGATAGATTTCATGGCAGTGGAAACACATAGGACATGAGTTGTGTACCCTTGAAACAGAGGTAACGCCAATTCCAGGCAGATGGCTGCATCATTCAAACAATCTGCCATCAGTCTCCATCTTTTGCTGTCGGCATCCAAGGAAGTTCTAATAGGTAATAAACAAAAATATACTAGCAATGTGACAAAAATAAATTACTTGTGCGTGGTTTTTAGCTGCCAGGAATAAAAAGCCGATACGTAATGATTAATAATAATAAATAATAAATGAAAAAATCGAGTCCAGTTCACACGCGGTAGAAGCGAAACTTCACCAAAACTATCTCAACCAATAGGAGCCTTAAAAATTGAGATCATATTCAAAGCACAACTCAAGACAACTCAAGTCAGATCGAAGAAACCTTCCTACAGAGGCGACAAAACTATTAATCAACTCTTACGTAGTCTCACGGCTTGATTACTGTAACGGCATTTACGCTAGTCTTCCAAAATACCAAACTCACAAACTTCAATCCGTGTTTAATGCAGCGGCAAGGCTCATAACCGGGGTCTCTAAATATTCGCACATTTCAGAACACCTTCGTAACCTTCACTGGCTCAAGTGCCCTGAAAGAATCCAGTACAAATTATGCTGGTTGGTGTTTAAATCAATCAATGAAATGGCCCCACCTTACATCTCTTCTGAATTATGCGTCCCTGAAAATACCGGTCCGAGGCAATTAACCCTTGGATCAGCAACTTCATCTGCTACAGGCAGACAAATAGAACCTAAACGAGAGCCAAATACTAAGTTTGGAGATCGTGCTTTCGGAGTATCTGGGCCTAAGGCTTGGAATAGACTCCCTCCGGAATTAAAATGCATAACAAGCCCAACAGAGTTTAGGTCCAAACTAAAAACCTACCTTTTTGGGCTCTCATACCCTTAATTTAAATATAACTGAGGGTATCATACTTGTATTGCCTATGATATGTCTTAATCACACTTTTCTTATTGAATTAAAATTACCTACTCGAATCCTTACACATCAATCTGTCTCTAGGTAGATCAAATCCTTGTACTACTGCACCGCCCACTATTAAATGTTACTTTTACTTCCCAAAATAGACTCAGAATATATTCAGTGGCGGCCAGCTCCAAGGTGCGGAGGAGCGCCGCACTCCCAAAATTTATCTATTAATTTACATCTCATCTAATCTAATTAATTAATTTAAATCTAAAAATTCCCGAGCGCCAAAAAACATACTTATTTACGACATGCCTCATCACAGTTCACAATATACATTTGGTTATAATGCATACTTATTATAGGTGCCCGCTGGACTGCGCGCCTAACGAAGCAGATCGTTGTGTGCCTATATTCAGAGTGGTGGTTCGTTTTGCAAAGCGATCACAGGAGTTCTTCCATAATTCTATAATGAGCCAAAATCGTAGGTAGGTTGAATGCTTTGCAAACTTTACGAAATCGCGGGCGGCGATCCAAAAATTTCCACCACATCAAAAGGAATGGTTCGTTCTGTAGCATGTTAAACGGGGACACGTTTGTGTCATATTATTATCCATATTGTGTCTTTATTTTAATATCTACTCTTTTTCATGCTATGTTTCACTCAGTATCGACCAACGACAGCATAACAACATAAACATTGCAGACATTTGTTATGACAGTATATATTTCATTGGAGTTTCGGAGCCTGAGGAAGACTTTCGGATGACTCGATTTTCGTGCCAATGAGTACATACAATTTTCTGGATAAGTTTAAATTAAGGAATCAACTGTTATCGAATTTGAATTTACAATCGCGGGGACTTTACAAATGCTGATGGATCAATATTTATTTTACTAGAACTCTTTTACAAAAATGGAATATGGGATGCTTTTTCAGTGAGTTGTTCCTCATGATCCCTATGACGTCTGTTTAGATTGAACGATGTTGTTAAACTTTAAAAGAATTTAATCTTTCTTAAGAAATACAATTAATTTAGACTCAATGCGTTGCATGCACCCAGAGATAATGGAGGATCGACCTAATTTACAAATAGATAGGATTTTTTCATAATTGAATTTATTTTAATTAGAGTAGGTAGGTCCAAGATTAATGGGATATCTCTATGGAATGTGTGGGATTGCACTCACCTCCCCACATCTTGAAATAAAGACCATTATTATTATTATTTTAGCGCACCACCCATTTTTAGGAATACCAGCCGCCACTGAATATATTACATATTAATATTAAAATATTTTTCAGGATTATATAACATGTGTTTACAATTATGTCCTCTGCGTGCGAACTCTATCTAAATTCCTCTAAATAGGCAACAAACAGTGTTAATTTCAAGCGACCTCCCAGGTAACTGGTGTAACTCTAAGTGACCAGCTCAGATATGGGGCTCCATCGAAACCAGAGTTAAGTTAGCCTCTCAGAAACTGGGCGTACTGTACAGGGCCCGCAGATACTTTAATAGTACACAACTGCTAGCCCGGTACAAATCGCAAGTATGCCCCACGGTTGAATTTGGCAGCCACCTCTGGTCTGGAGCTCCAAAATACCTTCAAAAAACCCTTGACTCTGTGCAGAAACGGGCGGTCCGTTTGATAGATTCTCCCATCTTAACAGGCGGATTGCAATCTTTAGAGCACAGGCGTCAGGTGGGAATGCTGTCCTTGTTTTACCGGTATTACAATGGAAGATGCTCCGAGGAACTAGCGTCATTGATCCCCTCGACACCGGTGCATAGTCGGGAAACACGCGCCCAACATTTGTACACGGTTGACATTAGTCACATGAGAACGGGTCGTTTCTACGACTCGTTTTTGAGTTCAACAGCTCGGCTGTGGAACGATTTACCGGCCTCTGTGTTTCCTCCCTCCTACAACATGGGTCTCTTCAAGACCCATGTTCACTCCTTCCTTTCCTCAAAAAGACCCTCCACACAGCATCCTCAAAGATGACATAGGTCCTGTGGGAAATTATTTTCCTCAGGGCCTCCTTTGTGGAGTTAATGTAAAAAAAAAAGGTAAGTATGGTCCTGTATTCATTGATTTTTAGGCAGCATCGCGTTCATTGCTCAAAACATTGTACATATATTTTCGTATCGGTGATTAATGAACCGGTGTATGCAATTTTTAGCCATAAGTTGTTTTTAATCATTTGTCTAGCTTGTAGTTTTTCTAGATTTTAGGCATGTATGGTAAGTTTGTACAGCGCCCTTGAGGTGATTTTTCACAAAAACGGCGCTATAGTATAAATCGTCCAAATATTATTATTATTATTATTAAAGCAGCCAATGAGTGCAGTTTGACGCTTTGTAGGTACTGTAATACGCTGGATAATTTACTGTGGTAAAGGGGGCGATTTTTTCAATAGGGTTAAGAAACACTGGCTTAGATATTCATTCTGGATTTCTCCCGGAATGTAGCTAGTTTTCAGCAGTGTGAATTAATGTGAATTAAAATGAAATCAAAATAGAAATTAAAGCAAATAAAATTCAAATGTAATATTATCGACGATGGAAAGGAAAAATGGCTAAAAGACCATACAGCTGTGACATTAAAGATTAACCTACACAAAAAGCTATATTGTTTGTTTGTGCTTGAGTTCGTCAAATCGAGTTTTCTAGAGTTTCGCAGAGCTTATGAGCCATCTTTCCTTTCCAGTGTAGATATAATTACAAACGCTAGTAGGTATCCCCTTCATAGTTCAATTATGATGTTGTGCAGTTGACTGTGCTGTTGACGGTGCCGTTAACCGTGCAGTCAGAAACCATTCACTGCAGAGCTTCTTGAAGCCCTGCAATGGCGTCAATATTCGAAAAAAAGTGATATTTTATACCAAAGTTTTTATTTTTTGTATTTTTTTTTTACATAATTATTCTTCATGATGAGTGTATATTTATTGTTGATATGTGCATAAGCTTACCCTTTCCACCAGGCAAAAGCAATCCTTCCAACATTCCCGGTGCCTTCCTTCAGGACCCAGGTGATGGTGGCGGCCAACGGTGTGGCTTCCACATCTCCCACCCCCACACCCTTCATCACAGCATGCGTCGCCAAAGTTCCTGTTGAAGATTTAACTAACTTAAAACATTTATATTCATGATGTACCGTGTATTTTCTAGTTATTGTGATGAATTAGATAAAGTAAAGTGTTGAGGTTTTGTTTAAAATAAACTCTCCGTATGTTAGACATTGGTGAAATACTTGTTTTCGTTTGCTTATCGCTCTTATTTTTATTTGACATTTTAAAGCACACGTGCATATTAATGTGTAGTGATTATTTTAATTATAAGTTCAGCGTTTGCAAAACTGATGTCAGAAGATAAAAAATGTAAAATCTTAGTATCATTTCGACAAACTGAAGGCAAACAGATATTTGGATACTTTTTTTGCCGAATTTGGGATTCTCGGTATATGTATGATATTACGTGTATGACACAGCGAGCAATTCGTGCGCCATTGTAAAAAGGACTAGTTATTCGTAAGCAGATTTTATTTTACTGTACAGGGCCCGCAGATACTTTAATAGTACACAACTGCTAACCCTGTACAAATCGCAAGTGCGCCCCACGGTTGAATTTGGTAGTGACCTCTGGTCTGGAGCTCCAAAATACCTTAAAAAAACCCTTGACTCTGTGCAGAAACGGGCGGTCCGTTTGATAGATTCTCCCATCTTAACAGACGAATTGCAATCTTTAGAGCACAGGCGTCAGGTGGGAATGCTGTCCTTGTTCTACCGGTATTACAATGGAAGATGCTCCGAGGAACTAACGTCATTGATCCCCTCGGCACCAAAGACATTAATACTGGACGCGGGGTAGAAATCTCAAAGTGGGAAGCCAAACACAATACGATTGTAGCTGTCTCTATTCCTAGTACTTTAGTACTAAACTGCTACGCGTCGAGTGAGGTCGTTTCTTACCAGTAAGTAAATTTCATTGAAAAGCGCCAAAATGCCCTCCTGTGTGATGAGAAAATGCTTAAATTACACGGCAAATAGTCGTAAAGGCGAAGGAATAACACTTCATTAGCAAGTACACGCAAATTACTTATTATTATCAATTATTATAATTATGACAGTTAATTTTATAATAATGCGTCATTGTACCTATTCTTTACCCTTCCCTGTCCATTGTGTAACCGAGTGAGAGTATCTTGTTATCTCAGTCACACCCGTGATGTAAAAGCAGTATTCGGCGAAGAAATTAATAAGCCGCCCTACTATAGTATATCTATGACATTCACACACGTACATTCTTTGATTGTCTATCTTTATCACACGGGAATAAAGTTTTGAATTTAGAAATTATATTGAAAACCGCTGAAAACAAAAGAGTGTTGCTTGCTTTCCACATTATATTGTGAGTATGTGAGACTATGGCGAGTCTATTTATAATATAACGTCATTGCTCGGCACCGGTGCATAGTCGGGAAACACGCCAAACACGCGCCCAACATTTGTACACGGTTGACATTAGTCACATGAGAATGGGTCGTTTTTACGATTCGTTCTTGAGTTCAACAGCTCGGCTGTGGAACGATTTACCGGCCTGTGTTTCCTCCCTCCGACAACATGGGTCTCTTCAAGACCCATATTCACTCCTTCCTTTCCTCAAAAAGACCCTCCACACAGCATCCTCAAAGATGACATAGGCCCTGAGGGAAATTATTTTCCTCAGGGCCTCCTGTGTGGAGTTAATGTAAAAAAAAAAAAAAAATTTTCAAAGACTAAATGGTGATTCTGCAATGCGAGGTGCCGCTAGACTGTCGGATTTGAAAAGTACATGCCCACGCCACTTTTCCCGCTCCGCGCAAAATATGATTTATTCCCTTATGGGCAGGTCTAGATTTTCTTTGGTCTTTGTTTTTGAATATTTATTTAGATGTACGCAATTTAGATTACGCAGTCTGTGGTGTGTAATGTTAATGTTATGCTTGTGGAAATGACAACTATATTTTTATATTGAGGGATCAGTAGGATTTATCGGTCCAGTTAGGAGACCGAGCCGAACCCTCTGATATGAAAATATCTGGAGTCGGTGAATTATTTTCCCATTTGGTCTCTGGTATATTGACATGTTATTCTTGTATTGTTTTGTATTTATTATACTTATATAGTGCACTTACATAGTGTGGATTGACAAGATGATCATTTGTGGAAAAGTGTGTGGAAGGGTTTAGTTTTTCCTGTGGGGAAGATTTAACCCGGACATAAAGTCGTAAGACATAAAAAATAGAAAACTTAACAATATGTATAACTAACCAGTGATAGTACTGCAAAAAGCCTGGGCGGTGTCCCATATCTGGTACTGTGTGTAGTCAGAACTGACACTGTTAGGATAACCCTGCGGTAGGAATATCTCCTGGAAGAACTTCCTGAAGCCGTCTTGGATATTTCCCGCCAACGAGGTTTCAGTTGCCACTGCTACGAGCACATTTTGGTCTAGAAGATTAAAAAAGAAAGAATAATCACTTATTTTTATAACTCATTTTTATTTCTAGCCCTGTACAAATGCCCCACTGTTGAATTTGGCGGCCACCTCTGGTCAGGAGTCCCAAATACCTGAAAAAACCCTTGACTCTGTGCAAAAACGGGCGGACTGATTACAATCTTTAGAGCACAGACGTCAGGTGGAAATGCTGTCCTTGTTCTACAAGTACCTATTACAAAGAAAGATGATCCGAGGAACTAGTGTCATTGATTCTTTCGGCACCGGTGCACAATAGGGAAACATGTCAAATGCTGCCCAACAATGTCAACAAGGTCATCTGTAAATTAAATTTATGCCTATCAAAATGTATCTGTCAATTTGACTGTCCTAGAACTGGAGAATCCTAGTTGGACAGTCAAAGCTTCTTTGTACTGATGTATTCTTTGTAACAAAAACAAATAAATAAATAAATAAAAAATAAAAAAATGTATACAGTTGACATTTGTCACACGAGAATGGGTCTTTTCTACGACTCATTCTTGAGTTCAACAGCTCGGCTGTGGAATGATTTGCCTGCCTCTGTGTTTACTCCCTCCTGCAACATAGGTCCCTTGAGACTCAGGTTCACTCCTTCCTTCTTCAAAAGGATCCTCCACACGGCATTCCCAAAGATGACATAGACCCTGAGGGAAATTATTATCCTCAGGGCCTCCAGTGTGGAGTTAATGCAAAAAAAGCTTTTTTGTCCCAGAACTTTCTCTCTCTCCTTTCCTGAAAAGACACCACATACAGCACTCGGAGAGATGACGTAGGCCCTGAAGGGAATTATTTTAGTGTAGAGATATGTAAAAAAAAAAAAAATACAGCTAAATCGCACTAATGCTCTGTCCAGGGCTTTTTAGGTTCGTGGTTCACGTGCTGATGAAGTGTTTAACAGAATTTGAACAATTCATCAAATTTAAAAATAAATGTTCAATTTCTGTAATGGTTCTGTTCAAGTTCTGTTATTATATCATTATCGGCCAGTTGCCGCACATAACTGAAATGAAAAGGATTTTGAATAGGACTTTCGACTTTCACAAAACCTGAAAATTAACTTTGAAATTTGATAAATTGTTTAAATTCTGTGAAACAACTGGCCCTAAGTTTTTTTTAAAGTAACTCACGATCCCCCCCCCCCCCCCCTTGAACAACATGCGTTAGTATAATAATAATATTTTTTATTATAGATTATTGACCAAAAATGGGTTTGTTTATTTTTCCAGAACTTCAAAAAGTTTCACATACATGCCTTTACACACATAAGTTTTTTCCTGTAAGTTGCTCACGTAAGCGAGTTATGGCCAAATTACCAATGTAAATGACAACAAAGTTACAGAAGTTGATCTTGCGTAACTTTTTTGACAGGTCTAATCGCGTCCGCGCGAACTTCCAGCCATAAATATACCAAACCACCCATCTTCCAGCCTTCTCACAGCTTATCAAATAAGTTGAGACGGTTACCGTAAGAAGTAGTATCAAAATGCGTCGTTGCGAGATGTCAAAAATTAAAAGACAGTTGTTTTCGTAGGATTTTTTTCCTATAAAACTAGTTTTTATTATTAACTAAAATCTGATTAGGTTAAGTGGTTAATTGCCCATCTTATTATCTCTCGAAAACAATATAAAAATAACACTACTTAGATAAATTCAAAATAAGCACTACCGAAAAAAAAATATTGACGGAAAGAAACTTTCCTAATTCCAAAAACTAAAAAGATATCATGTATTTTTCAGATGCAAAAAAGCTTTCTGAAAATGAGCATCCTTCTGTTTATTTATCGGCCCAATCCTTTCTAATCTCAATGTTTATTTTTGTAACATTAAGTAGGTATTCGAAGTCAGTTGCTGAGAGATAGCTGTCATTCGGATAAAATTAAAGAACACCATTAATTTCCGCCTTTAACGGCACAAAAGTGCGCCAAGAATTGTTTATTTCATGCCAAAATTCTATTTCATCACTTTATTTGGGCCTTTTCGTCTTTATTGACAAAATCGCGTAAATTTGACAGCAGCAGATCATTGTTGACAGGAAGCATCTTACCGCAAATAAATTTACAGATGTAACGGTCGCTATCGTCGCTATGAGCCCATAATATAAGTTGAATATACCTTTCGTGAGTAACTTGTCAAAAACTTAAGAGGAAACCGGGTGGTGTTTTTTCCATACAAACGTATTCCTCATTTCCCTCTCTGAATTTTGACACTAGAGAAAATATTTTTTTTACATAATATGAATATTGACCGCAAGCGTGTCGGTACGTTTTGATTTTTTTGATAAGTTACTTTTTATAGGAGTTATAACCCTTCAAAAATTGTTAAAATTGCCTTTTTTTAACGCCATCAACAAACGTTCAGTATACAAATTAGACGATGTATTTTTAAAAAAAGCAAAAGGTACAGACATAGAATGTTTTCTTCCAATACATTTGGTAAAAAAAATCTTGGAAATTGGTTCAGTTTTGGAGTAGAAAAATGAGGACTACAAAACCTCGATTTTGACAATTTTATTTAGGTATTATCAGGCTGAGGTGCATGTGTCCCTTTCTCTCAGTATTCGGGGGTGAGGGGGGGCGGAGAGGGTTTTGTTGAATACGTATACAGTCAACGAAGTGATGTGACATTCTCAATAATTATATCGATACACTAGTCCACTAGTGTTGTCATGTCCCGAGTTATCGATGTTTTTTAAAAATTATTTTTCTGTTTGGTGACTTATTTTGAGTGTGCCAATACTTACCGAGCTTATTTACTAAAGTTATTGTGACAAATTTAATTTGTTTACGTCAAATAAATTAATGGAAAAAAATTGAAAAAAAAACACCTGTTACAGACAGACCCCGAGATGATTCCGTTCCGTATTGCCGAGTTGGATATGGAACACAAAAATTAATTAAAATATTTTTTGATAACTTTTGAAGGTTGTACTCAACATAATATTATCCCTTTATAGGACACTTTTTTTAAGATACAACTACCGAACCAAAAAAAAACTTTTATATTTGACTAAATATATTGTTCTAGATTTTTTTTTCAAAAAAATTATATTTTACAAGAAAATCTGTGATGGTAAGTACATACACCACTGATCGTTTGATGGAATGCTGGTACAGCGTATGTTCAGTGGTACATGCATCTACCACATGTTGTTGAATCGATTATGTTATTATAATATCATATTATACAAATGAATATTGAAATCTATGTATAAGAGGCACCATATTGTTTATTGTGCTACATATTAGGTACATACACATAACTAGTTTAGTTTTTATTTAACTTTTTTAATACGTTATATTATTACAGAAAAATGCACTTTTGGGAATACCTCCTACATCACTTGACATTTTCAATCTTCTTCAATGATCTAATATTTTTTGTTTTTAAACGCTTTATTGTAAAAAAAATTACTGTTTAACATCTACACAATGAAATTAAAACAATTTATGGTCCAGACCTTTCCCTCGCCGGTAAATTTCTTGGTATGCGACCGTCAATTATTTCTGGTAAAAGGCATTGGTGGTAGAAATTTTCTAACAGTGGAACGATTTTTTGCCAGATTTCATCGTCCCTCTCAATTTTTTCATACAGCAAACCTTTTGGACTCCACACAACAAAATAACAATAATTACGACGAGTAATATGTAACTGGCCTTGTACTTGGTAGAAGTAATTATGATTCCGTTTTAATGTTAAAGAATGGTCTTCCAATTTACAGTAATCAATTATCTTTTGTGCAATTCCCTCTTCTGGTGACATATTTGCTATACTATAAGGGCATTTAATTTCAATTATAGAATCCTCACCGATAAGGCCATCCGGACTTGCCGCTAAAAAGTTTTTGGTTTTATCGATAAATAGCCCACAAGCGGATACCTGAAAACTTGTTTTTTTTGAAAATTGCTCTATTGCTAGGCTTTCATTTTCTTTTCCATAATTTGTGGCCATAGTTCCTTTGAATTGTGAGTACAGTAAAGAGTTTAGTACTCCCGTAACTGAAGTTTTTTGCCGAAGCTTATATATTTTTCCAAAGTTAGACGCCGTTATCCGCTTACGTCTTTCAATTGCCCACAGATTGTTATTGCTTTGGCCTACCGTATTCCGTTCGAGCTCTTCCTTATTGGTTGAAGATAATTCTTTGAGAAATTCCTCTTTTTTCGTTTCAAATATTTCAGGTGGCATATCTGGTTCTAATTCCAATTGACCATAATTTTCATCGGGCCCTGTAACTTTTTTTCTTTTTTCTGTCGTATTTTCATTATACTTTAGTTTTTTTTTTCGACACATTTGTTTATTCTCCTTCGAACGTCGTTTTCTCTCTATAAAGTGCTTCGTGTATTTGCCGGGACTGTGGCCTTGGATTTTCTTTTGTATTCTTGAATGGGTTGCCAATTCACTATTCCACGAAGTTACTGCTCCAAAACATCTTGCTTGGTAAGATCCTCTTGTAGTAAAATTTACCCTTTTTCCACCTATAAATTTGGCGATAACGTTGTTGAATTGTTCCACAGTGTTATTTGTCACGTCAATAATAAGACTTTCTGCATTTGCTATTAGAGACAATAAGAATTGTTGGATATCAGTCCATATTCCACAATCTCGAAGATCGCTTACTAAATTTGGATCATCAGTATACTTCTCCGGCTTGCAATAGTACGATGCACAATTTTTATGATCACCAAACACATGATTTGCGGTATTTTTTATGTCCATTTTCAATTTTTTTATTTTATCACTTTGTACTGTGTTTTCTTGCTCTTTCCTGTAATTTATTGCTCCAACTACAGCTCTTCTCATGCGTAAAACGTTTGCTTCAACCTTTTTCCTTATATGAACTGGTACAAAGCCTTTAGCGTTGTTGGTTTTTTTTCCAAGTGCTTTCATTTTGTTGCAAAAATTGCGGAGTAAGTGATTTTTGCACTCTATTTTTTGTACTATAAGGTTAGGACCATATGGCATTTGTTGCATTATTTTTTTCATGATGCTGGAGTCGCCATCACCAACTAGTTTGTTAAATTTCAATCCATGCATTTCCATGCTTCTCGAGAACCCTTCTGCTATAATGTGGGCTTCCATGGCATTAGCACTGTCACGCCAGTTTATGAAGCACCTGTGCTCAGAAGCAACTATGTGTAGTTTAGTAGCTCTAGCACATATGCACCAGTATGAGTTTCGCACTCCCAGAAATAAAACCTTTTTAGTTCGTAGTCCAACTATGCACCCTGCGCCAGATGAGGAGCTAAATCCACTTTTGTACGACCTCTTTGCCCAGGAGCCATCTGCAACCACCGTTACCAAAGGATAGCCACCCTCGTCTACGTCACCGTTTAAAATGGCTAGCCTTTTTTCTTCTTCACCAGCTGCGATCATTTCTTCTAAGGCACATTCTTCAATTGTTGGCGCTAAACATTGTTCTATGTTCGTGTAAGTCTTACAATCCATATTTGGCATATTTAAAACCCCACAAATTTCATTCCATTGTGAATACCCATTTCCTGTACACATCACTCCTTCGACGACAGCAGTATTTATAGACATTTTCCGTTTCGGGTCTTCGGAGTGAATGTATTCTATTTTCTTGCACATTTTGCACTCGAAAACATACTGGCTTAGAAGACCATTTCGTCGTTCCTTTATAAATTTTAAATCGGAAAATGTGCAGTTGGTGTGTTCGTGCTTTATATTTGATATCTCCGAAAACAAATATTTTATATCCACAATTCTGCGACCTTCGAAATTATCGGTTTCATCAATATGGTCTGGTTCTATCACCAAATCATCAAGCGTTGTTGATGATGATGAACTTGCGTTTTCGTCTATATTTGGAGCAAATGATTCATCCATGGAAGTTTCATGCATTAGTGAAGATGTAGTTAAGTTTCCAAAAGTAGTATCGATGACATCCATATCCCTGTAAATGCAAATGATTTATTTATTTAAATTTGTCCATCCCATTTTCCCGTTATACATGCTACATAATACACGGCTCTCATAGCATAAATCTTTAGGTTTTTCTCGTAAGTCGCTCACGTAAGAGAGTTATGGCAAAATTATCAATGTAAACGATACCCATTGGTAATTTTGCCATAACTCTCTTATGTGAGCAACTTACGGGAAAAAAAACTTTACGTACGTAAAGGTAACCTTAGGAAGGTTCAGTAGTAAGAGTGACAGGAAAGCGATATTTCGACTTACCTAGATGTCGAACGTGGTGCAACATGAATCTGTCGTTTGATACTAATAATCGGTTTTTTTCGTCTAGTAGATAAAAACAAACGCGCTTTGTTTCCATTTCTTTTACCCATTATTTATCTGTAAGAAAAAAATTTTTGAGTTGAAGGTAGGTAATATAGTAGTCGATTTTATGTAACTCAATTTCTAAATACACATATCTTATGCTACGTATATATTTGCGAATAGTGGCGTGCACAGAATTTGAAAATTGAAATTTCGGAAAAAAAATAATTTTCAGCTTCGACAACATCATTAATGTCGTATTTTCAATCTTAGGATTCTAGCCCACTGAAAAATCAGTGCACGCCACTCTTTGCGGACAGAGACGCGAGCCGAACCACGAATTATGGTAAAGGTACGAAGCAACCGCAAGCGGCGCAGCGTTTCGGGCAGTTTGCTTTTGCTTCGTTCCTTTCCCATAATCCGTTGTTCGGCTGGCGTGTGTATACGCAGCCTAAGACGTAGAATAATATTTATTATAGGTTACTAGATATGTTAACAAATGTACCGACTTGCACTAATGCACTTTATGCATACAGTCAAAACTGATGAATTTACGTTATTCAGGGAGAGCCAAAAAACAACAACATTTTTAGCGATATTTATATGTTTAATTAAAAAAGGAAATTGTGTTGTAATATTGAGTTTTTATGAATGAATAGTTTATGTTTATAATAATAGTTTATGAATAATTTATGAATAGTTTAGTAGGTATCTACTCACCATATGTCCTATATGTGTAAATCGTGAGAAATGACCAAACAGATTTCAATATTCAAGGGGGTTTCAGGGTCAAAATTCGAAGGTCTGTATTTGACGTAGAATAGTTTCCAGTAAAAAGGCTAGTCAAAAACAGTAGAGTGATGCAGCCAGCGAAAAATAAAAACACTATACAATCACAAAGTACGTGATGTACCTACTGCGCCTATCCTGCCGTTTTATAAAAAAAGATGGTATGAATCTCCCGATATTACTAAACCAAAACAGCGTGCATCTTACTTTACTAATAGTAACAAGATGAATGAACTATGAGCGCAGAAGATATCTATTATATAGGAATACGCACGCTCAAGTCGCGACGCGTATTGACTTATCTGTTGCAGCAGGCAGCAACCTGTATACACGCACCCACAAGTCTCATTGACTTGTGCGTGTGCAGAAGATGAGCTCGGAGCAGGCAGTCACATGTATTTGTAGTAAGTAATAATAATAATAAAGTTAAGTACAATACAATATTAAATAATGTAGACCTCGCTATTTTATTACGAATATGTACCTAGGCACCTACTTAATTTTTGGAATAAATGAATAACAGTAAATGAAATAATAAGAACGCGAAGTCGCTGGCGGGCGCGGCGCGGCGATTCGTGCTTCCAACACCTGCAGCCACGCACACACACGCATTGGGGTTCACCAATACACCGATAGCGCTTTTGCTGTCCCCGCTGAGATGAACGAAATAGAAATAATTTTTACAAATACCTATCGTTAAAATTTCTCGGCGCTCCTGCGCGCTCTTAAGTCGTAAATTTTACTTATGCGTCGATGACACAGGGCGAGTTTACAAGCTACTATCTCGGAAATTCACTATCTGTTAGTAAACTCGCCCAGTGTCATCGTGTTACTTGCTAACTAGCAGATTGTTGACAATCCACGGAAAAAGTTGAAAGGTCCTCAACTTTACACGCTACAAGCCGACTCGTGATTGGTTTATTTGTGTTTCCAATATGGCTGCCAAAAACCAGCTGATTTTGACTGTCAACTGTCTGAAGGATTAGTTCACGTTATTTCCGCTATTGGCGCTAGCAGCTACGTGCGAGTCCAGTTTCCTACAAAAATGTCGCGAGCTACTGAGCGAGTGGACAGTTTTGTGTGTCATCATGACAATCTCACTAGCCGATTCACCCGCTTTTAAATTTAGTAGATAGTAGCTTGTAAACTCGCCGTGTGTCATCGAGGCTTTATGGGTGTAAAGCTAGTCTTGGGCTATTAGTCTTAGGATGGTCGTAGGCTATAGCTAGTTTTATTTTTTTTACATGTTTACTCCCACGAGCGTTTACATATGCATCCGACTTTTGTGGATTGCCGCGATTGCGATTGCGCTATTGCGCTTGCCGCGATTTTGTCAAAAAATACGAAAAGGCCCAAATAAAGGGTTGGAATGGAATTTGGCTTTCATTAAACAATTATCCATGCGCTTTTAGAAAGGCGGAAATTAATAGAGTTCTTTAATTTTATCCGAATGACAGCTACCTGACAACAGTCAACTTCAAATTCAAAAACGTAATTTTAAAAACAGAAACATTGAGAATATAATGGACCGATAATTGAATACGTAGAAGGATGTTCATTTTCAGAAAACTTAAATAAGTGTACCTAAATAATTACTAGTTTTATAGGAAAAAAATCCTACGCAAAGTCTTTTAATTTTTGACATCTCGAAACGGCACATTTTGGTACTATTTCTTGCGGCAAATCTTTTAGCTTATCAAAACTGATTTTATAAGCTGTAAGAAGGCCAGAAATTCGCGCGGACGCAATTAGACCTGTCGAAAAACTTCCGAAAGAAAAAGTTCTGTAACTTGCTACAAATTACGTTAGGCGACTTTTGGTGTCGCTTACATTTGTAATTTGGCCATACATCGCTTATGTGAGCGATTTACGGGAAAAAACTTACGAGTGTAAACCCAGCCTAAGACTGTTAAATCCGGAAGTAGGTACCAATCGCCTCTCAAAAATAATATAAATTCGATAGCGGAAATTTGAAACGCTGTCGAAGGGCAATAAATCCTAAAATGAGTTAAATACATAATATATCATCTTCTTTTTCGATCTGCGCCGTCAAAATATTTCTAGAAAAATATTTGCGGCTTTTACGACGTACATTTTAAGAGGATTTTTAATCTGAAAAATTTAATCAAAAATAAATTATATACTTATTAAAAAATTTACAAAAAATGTTAAGTATTCTGAAAGATCTAAATCAATGTTACTTTAAAATAAAAATAAAATCAGAATTATAAGTCTATAAACACTGGAGATATGATTTAAAAAAATATATATCTTTTAGCTCTCTTGAACAGTCAACATTCTGTTCTTTACAGCATTTCGAATTTCCGTGATCGATATTATTAGTCCAGGCAACGAAGACAAAAAAAATCAAATAGCGGAAATAAGCCAATTTTGGCATAGTTGTAAAGGAAGGTGTCCTTAACAACATACTAAAAATATCGGGTGGCGGGGGTGGAGCTAAGTGGGGGGAGGGGGGGTTTAAAGGTCCCTTTTTTCAGTTTTTCATTAATAACTCAAAATCTACTGCCTTTAGCGAAAAAATGTCTATGAACCAAATAATCTACATAAAATTCTCTACAAAAAAGGTTTCATACTTTTTTTGCTAGGATCAATACTTAAGGAGATACGAAGGGGGGAAAATGTAAAATTTAAAAAAAATGTTTTTATTGACAAAAATGAAATGTTTATAGTCAATAATGAAATGTTTCTCATTAAAAATGAAGTAATTAGTGTTTAAGGATGTATCTTGAACATTAAATTTTGTCGAAATTCTTGGAATGTCTGGGCTCCCCCCCTCCTAGACCTACCATCTGAGTGCCAGGTATTACTCCAGACAAAGTTGAAGAGAATGTTTCCTTGGTGTCAGCTTTGACGAAATGTCAGAATCATCTGGAATCCCTCAAGGATAATGGGCCTACCGCTGCTTTGTGGGTTCAGTACTTCCACATGGTTACCCTGATGAAGAAATTCATTGATTCTGAGTGTTGTGGTGATTGGGACGGCCACTTGGCGTGTGTACAGCAGATGATCCCGTTCTTCCATGCAAGTGGTCACTTCCAGTACGCAAAATGTGCCAATCTCTACGTTCAAGATATGATACAACTGAAAACTAGCCATCCAGAGGCGTAAAAGGAGTTTGCAGAAAAGGGATACTTCGCTATTAATCTTAACAGGACTCTTTAAAAACTCAGGACAATGTTTAAAAAACTATCCAGGACAGCCCAGGACACCCCAAAAAACAGGACATGTCCTGGGAAAACAGGACTGTTGGCAACCCTACCATGATATCTCTTTGGTTTTTGAAATCAGAAAAGCTTCTTTCCTTTTACATTTTGTTTTCGTGGGTAGTGCTTATATGCGTTTTATCCAGTGTTATTTTTATATTTTTTTCGGGATATAATAAGGCAGGTATCAACTATCCACTTAACATAGTCAGATTTTAGTTAAAATAATAAAAATACTAGTTTTTACAGGAAAAAATCCCACGAAAACAACTGTCTTTTAATTTTTGACATCTCGCATCGGCGCATTTTGGTACTATTTCTTTCGGTAGGGGTCTCAACTTAAGCCTTGATGACATTGAGCGAGTTTACAAGCTACTATCTGTGAAATTCACTGTCCGTTAGTAAACTCGCTTAGTGTAATCGTATTATTTGCTAACTAGCAGATTGTGGACAATCTACGAAAAAAGTTGAAATATAGTCAACTTTACTCGCTCAAGATGGCGACCCACGAACAGCTGATTTCGTTACTGTCAGAATAACACCATACCAATAACAATTCTAACATTTATATAATTATATATTCATAATTTGACTACCATAATACGGGCATGTGCCTAGCGTGGTAGTCGAATCACCTGTATAACTGTACACAAATTATATAATGAATAAAGAAAAAAAAAAAAAAAGTTCTCATGGGAGCCGTAATTCTCGCTACTGGCTAGCGGGTGGCGCTAGCCACGACCCTAAGTTTTTTACAAAATATCGACCGAATTGGTTCGCGCGGAAGTCGTTATTTTAGCTGCTACTGTCGCTACCAAAGATATTCAAATACAAAAGAGATATGCTATGATGTCCGCGCGACTGTCGCCGAACTACGGCCTAATGCGCGTAGTTTGCAAACAATTTTTTTTTTTCATTTTCTTGATTTTTTGAAGGTGTCTATTATTATTGGTTAACAATATAGTTTGAATACGGAAAGAATTTGTTCATTTAGTTTAGCGTTCGTTTAGATTATTCGTTAATTAGTAAACAACACCGGCGACACCCGGAAGCGCAGTCTCACCTAGTAAAAACGGCGGATAGCACATCTCCTTATATTTCAATATCTTTGGTCGCTACTGAGCGAGTAGACAGTTTTGTGTGTCATCATGACAATCTCACTCACCGATTCACCCGCTTTTAAACTTACCGGCTAGTAGCTTGTCAACTCGCTCAATGTAATCGAGGCTTTAACAAACATTTGATAAGTTGTGAGAAGACTGGCAGTTCGCATGGACGCGATTTGTTGTTAAAAAATTACGTAAGAACAACGTCTGTAACTTACTATAAATTACGGTTAATGAAATTTGATGTCGTTTACATAGGTAATAATTAATATTAAATAATAATTAAAATCGCGTAAACTTAAAATGACAGCAGCAAAATGTTTGATACGAAAATAAAATTACAGGCATATTGCATAGCGGTCGCCGTGAGTGAGAACTTACGCAAGTTAAACTTCGGAACAATTTCCGCTAAGGTAATGATTATAAGTTTGATGCATATTTATGTAAATGCTCCCGCGAGTAACTTATCAAAATCGTCATAAATTTTACCTATTGATGCCCCTCACACGCATACTTCGGAACGCAGAAAAGTCTCATACCGGCTCCAAACACATGGCAAGCTTCCGCGAGCTGTCATTTTTTCGCTAACCTATTTCTATTTTAAAGCGAAACAAAACGAAAGAAAGCGAAGAATTCGAAAGAGAAGATAGTAGATGATTAAAATCCATAGAAATCGTACCAGGTAGTTCATTTAAAATTCTAATATTTGGTTTATTGTCCGTAAGTTGTACCAACGTGTGGATGCCACGCCAGCGTTTGCCGCAAGCGCTTGCCGCTTGATCGGCGGCAAGCTCTCGCAAGCCTACGCAAGCCAAACCACACGCGCGCTCCAGACGCTGGGACTTGTGGACGCTTGCGGAGGCTTGCCATGTGTTTGGAGCCGGTATTAGTTTTTACTTTTCTGCGCGGCGCGGCGGCCTAAAGTGGCGCGGGACTCGGTCGCGCAGAAGTGGGAGCCTTGGGTGTAAAGGGGTCTCCACACGGTGCTGCCGCAGCACCAACTGCCGCAGAACTTTAGTTGACTGTAGTCAAAAGCGCCAGCCGTATTGTTATTACAATAAGAATACGGCTGGCGCTTTTGACTACAGACTATACGATTTTTAGTCAGTTCTTCGGCAGTTGTTACTGCGGCAGCACCGTGTGGAGACCCCTTAAAAGTCTACGTCTTTTTACGTAGATCTACGTATTTTAGGTCCTTCCTGAACATCTACTAACTTCAGTCCAGAATCTACGTATTTTTTGTCAAATTGTACAAATTTGAAAAATAACACAACTCATTAGGCTGAAGAAGCATATTTTCCGTTACTTTACGGTGGCGCCCCCGTCTGTGGGGCAAAGTATGTGGCGCGGACTCCAACAAACGTTTCGTTTCATGCTAGAGTCCGCGCCGGGGTTGGGATGTCTAGGGAAATTACCCTAGATCTAGGGGAGAAAAATAATTTTTAGGCAAAAGGGAAATCACAAATGTAGGAAAATTTCGAACTATTACCATCAATTTTTTTTTTGTTGGAGTTGTAATCTTTTACTTCGTTGAGGTGGCACAGTGATGGCGAGGGTAGGTAAAAAATATAGTATAAAAAGACAAAAAAAACTCGATCATCACGTACTAATAAAGAAAAAAAACTTTAATATTGGTTAATTTTATGTATTGTAATCATTTTTATCACGTGTGCAAAAATTCACATGTTTCGGTAGTTGAGGAAGTGGAAGAAAATTGAATCCATTAACCCCCCCCCCCCCAAAAGAAAAAAGGGGGTCTCTAAAAAAAAATCTCAAAGTGGGCGGTGGGCAAAATTGAGAACCTATGATAAATAATAAAAATTTGCAAAAAATGCATTAAAAATAATAGATACATTTCAACTTAATTACTACAAGAAATAAGTAATTACTAATTACGTTCACCTACCCTAACTTCTATATTTTACTCAGAAAAAAAAGTACGTAGATCTACTAACTTTTCATAATCCAAATTATACGATTCTACCATAGACATATGAATATTGATAGACCAGAACATAAAGGTGAGGGGTAGAAGCCAACTACAGCGGGACGAAGGGCAGGAAGATGGCTTTGGTGATACGTGATTCGCCAAAACTCAATCTGACAGTATATAGGCATCTCGCACTATAAAATCATCATTTAGTTCTTAAAAGTAAACTCTGCTTTTGAATGAATAGACCTTTTTACATGGGAGCGCAAATTGCTCGCAATGAACAAATTTGAAGTTCAAATACGTCAAAGTAAGGTCGAGTCCAATATTTTGCTCCTGCAGTTAGTTAATACACTTTTACAAATGTTTCATAATTTACTTACCCCAGTAAACAGTGACGGGCACACGCCATGTATCTCGGAGTGATAGTGTATGTATGGGTGGTTTGGTATATTTATGGTGTGTGTTCAAAAACGATCATATTATGTGATCTGAATTAGCTTAAAATAGTGTAAAAGAATGCTTGCTTATGGAATGTAATACCACAATTGGGTTTATTATCTTTTTCTCTTCTATGTTTACACGTACGTATTTATAGCACAAGCCACCATTTTTACCGTGTTATTTACGATGAGAGCTCGACGCTGGTCCGGAAACGAATGATGACGTCACATTTTTTAGATTGACGCGTGGCTCTCGCAAGCCCAGCCGGTTCCGAAAAATGGTTCCAATGGGAGGGGGAAATAATACGCCTTTTATCGCTTAGGGCTTAGGGCAAGTCCATGTATTTTATACGTCCGTGGATTCAGTGTTTCCAACCCGTTTTTTGAAAAAGACCTAGATCGGACTAGAAAATTACGTAGAATCGTATAATTTGGATTATGAAAAGTTAGTAGATCTACGTACTTTTTTTCTGAGTGAAATATAGAAGTTAGGGTAGGTGAACGTAATTAGTTATTAAGTTGAAATGTATCTATTATTTTTAATGCATTTATTGCAAATTTTAATTATTTTTTTATGATAGGTTCTCAACCTTGCCTATCACTCTTGGTTCTCAATTTTGCCCACCGCCCACTTTGAGATTTTTTTTTAGAGACCCCCTTTTTTCTTATGGGGGGGGGGGGGTTTCAATTTTCTTCCACTTCCTCAACTACCGAAACATGTGAATTTTTGCACACGTGATAAAAATGATAACAATACATAAAATAACAAAAATTAGCCAATAAAAGTTTATTTTACTTTATAATTACGTGATGTGCGTGTTTTTTTTTTGTCTTTTTAGACAATATTTTTTACCTTCCATCGCCATCACTGTGCCACCTCAACGCCCCGTCTTTGGTTCTTCTTACTACTGCCCCCTGAAAGTTTCAAACGTCCACAAGGGGGCTTTATTGCCCACGTTGAGAACCTAAGGTTTAAATGAAACGAAATATAGTTTTTGGTAATTATGCAAATGTGGAGTAATAGGCAATATTTAGGAACAAAAACATGAATATGGAGTAAACAGTTAAGGTTAAATACTAGCAATAAATAACTTGGCGATTCCTTTGTCTGAAATTGTGTATTTTACCGGGAAGTAGAAGATTACAACACCGATAAAAAAAATTAATGGTAATAGTTCGAAATTTTCCTAAATTTCGAAAATTTCCCTTTTGCCTAAAACATATTTTTCTCACCTAGATCTAGGGAAATTTCTCTAGATATCCCAACCCCTGTGCAGACTCTAGCATGAAACGGAACGTTTGTTGGAGTCCGCGCCACATACTTTGCCCCGCAGACGGGGGCGCCATCGTAAAGTAAGAGAAAATATGCTTCTTCGGCCTAATGAGTTACGTTATTTTGCAAATTTGTACAATTTGACAAAAAATACGTAGATTCTGGACTGAAGTTAGTAGATGTTCAGGAAGGACCTAAAATACGTAGATCTACGTAAAAAGACGTAGACTTGGCAACGCTGCGTGGATTCTACGTAATTTTCTAGTCCGAACTACGTCTTTTACAAAATATGGGTTGGCAACACCGGTGTAAATAAACTGTACATTTAACGAACACCGATTAGTGATTACCGAACAACTTTATTCAAGCCAATAAAATATAAAAGAAATACAAAAGTTTTGTAACCGCTCAGAATGCGACGGTTCCCTAACCTTTGGAGAAAACTCAAAAGGCGAACGATCATCGATGGCCAGGAGTCCGCCAAAAAGCAAACTCAAGACCTGCCTCACGCTCAAGGAACCGCGCCACATCTCCTCATCACGGGGTGTAACTCTGGTAGAGTGTACACGTTACGAGGGAGGAAGTACTACAGAAATGATCCTGTGAAGTACAGTCCTACATAAAAACCGGATTCCATATTATTTATTGACCGATTAGAAGCTGCCGCGTACAACTGTAGACGAAGGTCACGCCATCTCTACTCAGTGTATGAGACTAAAAATATCGTGTTGAATTCTATCATACAGCCAGGGTTACCAATCCATATGTTCTAAAATACCCATAATAGATGTTTAAATTCCCCACAAGTTCCTTCACATCCAAAACGAAACAAAATTCTATTAAAATTAGCAGTTGTTAAAATTCTCTAGTCATTTTCTGATTTTCTCTTTCGTTCAGGCTTTAAAAATAAGTAGTATTTTTTTTTAATTTTTGAGGAAGAAAACGAAATTATACTGCATTCTCACAATTATGTAAATATTATTTTTCAATATGGATATGGATAATCAATAAATGCCCAGAATCCCTGCATTTTCCCAACAAAACGATTTTCCCGCAAAATACACAACTCTTGAAAAATCTTTCAAATTTCCCGCAATTAGGGGAATTCCCGACGAATTGGAAACCCTACTCATCAGTAACGATAATATGCCGATATCTTGTCATACAACTAACCTTATATTTTTTATAGCTTTTCATCCCGAAGAAGTGTTATAGCCAGTGTCAAGTGAATGAGTTAGGGTATGTAATTTTGGGTATACAGGGTGTTAAGGGACGTACTTGACTTACTTTGATTTCTGACATTATTAGGAATCAAAAATTTAAATAATATTTTTTTTTTCAACAAAAACGTTAAAAAATAGTAAACGTTAAAAAATAGTAAGTGTTACTATTTTTTAACGTTGGGGCGGGTTGAGGTGTTGGTCGGTCACTCGGCTGAGTGACCATTGATGACATGTGGAATAATTTTTTTTCGGAGTCAAAAAATTCATCGGAGATCAAAATTTCGTTTACATTTTTTACTCCAAATAATATCAGGAATCACTGGTTAAAGTCGAGTACGTCCTTTAACACATCGTATACAAATTTGGCGGTAATATCAATGAACAATGAACTATCTACATTACATAATATATCTTATGTACAACTATGACATTGTGACATGTCATGTAATCTGTATTTATGGTATATTTATACCGTTAATGTTAATAAATAATAATAATAATACAAAAAATACGCTTAACACTCACAATCAATGACGTATATACAATACAAGATGATTGTTATTACATACATATTAACAAGTTGATAATTTTACTAACTACTTATAAAGGGCTTCCGACACGAATCAACATTTTCTGAGGAACCGGTTTCCTTTCCCCAATTTTTTTCAATCCCCACCACGCAATTTTTTGGTTTGAGAAAATAATTCAAACATCGGTCTCTGGTGACTAGAACCGCAATGCCAGCCAATTTCAAATTTCAAATCAACCGACAGCCGTCTCTACAATGATTACAACTATTCCATGACAAATCATAAATCATAACCGATTATTTGTCTTTGCCGCTATTCTGTTTTATCTTATTAACTTAACATTTTCAACATATTAGAAAAAATAAAAACCCTGTATCAGGGGTAAACAAACTCCACTCTTTTATACATATAAATGATGAGGGAAGAAGTTCTCCCATAACTGTAACAAATATTTTCTCTACGTTTTACAGTAAGTTGAGTAGGTAGCAAAGTTACACGATATATTAATTAAATTTTATTCACATATATTTACAAAAGATAATAATTAGATAAAGATACATTGTGAACCTGTACTGAAGTGTTCAAGTGTTTGCGTTAGATAATATTTTTATGTAACACGCGATTTTCCTCTCGCGGCCCGTGCTCAATCGTAAATATAATTCAAAAGTATATATTGTTACAGCACGAAAAATCATGAAAACAAGGTAAAAACCATGCATCTGGCGACACTGGGTATTAATTACTCTAAACGTAAAATTTAAAAAAAGGTGTGGATAAAATTCAATAGATGGCGGTAGTCAGTGGGTTTGAAGTTTGATCATGGTTTTCTGTGACAGACTGATAACTTTTCCTAGATGTGTAACATATATTTTTTTTAAATCACCAAAAACAAAATAGATAACTATGCTACTAATGAAAATGAATAGTGGGTACCTGGAGGTTGTACGTATAATATTTCTCTCCCATGTGTGCTGTACTTTTCTGTAAGTATAACTTGGTTACTAGTTGAAGAACTACTTGAAGTTTTCGAACTTGATTCTTTTTCATCCTTTCCAGCCATTTAATTAAATTCTTAGAAATTGAATGTTTCGACCGACCTAAAACATTTGAAATAACACAAAAACTTCATTTTTAATATCGGCCGGTACGTGGCCAAATTTGAAATTTAATCGTGGGATAAATGTATGTAACACAAATATTTACCGGTGTTAAAATTAAATGCTATTTTGGCGGGTTTTATCAATCTTAAATTAGCTAGAAATACTTTTAAAAAGCATGTGTGATAAGGGATAAGGTCGTTAAACTATGAAGTTACAGCCATGTCAACAATAACAACGTTTACAAAATTCACAACTGACAGATGACGTTTAGTTCCTGTGCTGCCAGTACACGAAGAGAAAAAAAAACATAAAGAATCGAAACATTTTGCAGTAAAAATAAGTAGACGTACTTGACCACTTGTAAAAAATATTTTTTTCTTACTAGCTTAGTAGCTCACTTAAAAAATTATTAAATAAATTTATAATGTTCGAAACAAAATTTTGTACATCAGAACTGTCAATTGATTATTTTTTCTAGGGTCACGTTCAATCACGTTGCAGTGGGAACATTCGGGTTAATTTCGGCCTTTTTATTTTTATGTTTTTGTACAAAATTATTCGAAATAATGCCAAACAAAAAATGGTTTTTGCCCTCCGAAGTGGTGGTACATGACAATATTGATGACATTTGGGTAATCATCCACGATAAGGTATTCGATTTAACGCGTTTGATAGATAAAAACAGAAACAATGAGGTGTGTATCATTAAAAAAATCTGTTTTCTTACCGCTGGACTATATTATAAACTTTTCGATGCTAAATATATTAATTTAAGAAAATTCTTCCTATTTTAGCATTTGCAGGCAAAGAGATAAGTCATTGGTTCGATGAGAAATCTGAATTTAAAACATTTATAAATCCAAAGACTGGGAAGAGAGAACCGTTCGCGCAATATGGCCCCCTTTTACATTTGACCGAATATATGAAGGCGAAAAAATTAATGACCAAAACTTTCGTCCCCTGGTGGAAAGATAAACAATACGTCATCGGCTACATAACCAAAAATCCACGAACGATTATTATGCTAAATACTCTCACAGGTATAGGAAAGGGTTGCAATACATAAATATGGTGACCTTAATTGAAATATTTTATTTCCAATTATATTATGCAACCGCCCTATTGTTTGGCGATGATGGAAATTCTTGACGTGTACACAGTGTCCCTCGTGCTCAAATAATATTTATATAGGGTGATAATTGTTTGCAATGCTGTTCTCATTGGCGCGAAAATGAGTAACCTAAAAGTTTGTTGCCTGTTGTGTGCTGAGAATGCGGTGTTGATTTCTAACAGTACGGAAGATCTACAATATATGATTTATTGGATGAACGAAGTATTTATGAAGAATGAATTAATTATGAATGTAAGCTGGTGCAAATCTAAAGCGGTGTTTCAAATAGAGAGTTCGAAAACTTAAACATAGTTGTGATTGGAGCAGGTGGATGTGTTTGTGTATTTGGAAGAATGTTTACGAGCGTTGGAAGAACCAATAAGGATGTTGAAAGAAGGTAAATGCAGGAAACTCGAACGCGGTTGGCGCCTACAAAAAAAATAGCGAAGCTAGCAATCCACAATGGAGTACTGATACCAGCCCTGGTATAGGGAGCGGGGCTTGGAACTGGCAGGTGCAGGATTAAAGTAGACTCGATGCTGTAGAAATGAGATCCTTTAGGCCAGTGGTTCCCGACCTTTTTTGATCAGGGATCACTATGCCATTTATTTGTTCTCACAGGGACCACAAGGTACAATAATGATAATCTGTTAATCGCGTAATTAAACGCGTCCTTGAAATTACTACCGTTTTGCAATTCAATGTGCTATTCTTGAACGGACTTCTTCAGCTACCTCTCCTATCGTTAATACCAAAAGGGTTACGATTCAGCTTTTGGATTCCTTTCAATTCGGTTTTGTAGTAAAAGAATAAATGTTTCGTGGACCACATTTTAGATCTCGCGGACCACCTATGGTCCACGGACCACCGGTTGGGAACCACTGCTTTAGGCGAATGTGTGCAAAACCCATGTGAAAAGTCGAGATTCGCAAATAATGCAAGTCTGATGCGCAATGAGTAATAATAAGAAAGGGACGCTTACATGGTTTGTGCGGGCATACATAATGAACGAAGAAAGGAATAATACGGGAATGTGAATGCTAGAAGAAGCTGGGGACGCCCAAGGAAGACATGGCACGATCAAGTGGACCAAATATTTTACTCGGGCCATGCCAAGAGCCTGAAAAACAGAAGAGTTAGTACATGTGAGACGATGTACGAATGTGATAGTTTTTTATGAGTCTCGTAAGTCAACTGTTCAACTCCATTGCCGTATCCTGCGTTGGTTTTTTGAGGAGATGGAGGGTAGGTTCCGCAAGTGCACATATCTTACTTCTTTTAAACCTAACCCATATATCAAAACTCTGTCATATTCGTGTTTTTTGATAAATCAAACCCCTTTTCAGAAATATCTATCTACTTGAGGGTCTGCGAAGAGGAGACATTCATGGAAATTGGCGAACGATACAAGATTTTCCACAGCGACTGCTTTAAGTATTCTTGGTGGTACCTGGACAGGCCAGTTGTCATGTCTAAGACCCTTTTAGAAAACGGCATAGAGGACGAAAGGGAAAAATTCCTGAAGCTAAATCTACCCTTTGATTTTTATTTACCCGTGATCGTGCTCATGTACAACGATGAATGTTCGGTTTATTGCGAGAAGTTAAATTTGCCGATTGTGAATGAATATTATTTAAAATAACAGTCACGATTAAGAATATTAAAAATCTATTTCCACTTGACAAAATGAACATTTTATTTCTACAACATAAGAAAAGATGTTTTCAAAATATATATTTTTTATATTAACATCCCACGGGAGGTCCCGAGGAAAATAATTTCTCTCAGGGCCTGCTTGAAGGAGCTGCAGCTAATGGGAAGACGTGTGGAGGGTCATTCTTTAGTTCTTTCCTATGCGTGGTCTTTTATTCGTCTCTGGAGGTGGGTGGTATGGAATTTTTATATTTGGTATATTTACAGGAATGCTCGATCTTAATACCTTATAAACCCGCCGAAAAATATTTTTGGGGAAAGATTTTTTATTTTATTTTATTTTATTTTATTAATCATTAACGCCCTTATGGGCTTTTACATACATTTACATTTTTTTTATATTTTAGTGCATACAGGTGTGTTCAGATGACAAAGAAAACATAATAGGTTTTAGACATGGTACACAGAAGTAAAGATGGTAGGTAAAGAGTATAGCATTATACAATAAAGAGACAGAAAAAAAAACAGTTTAAGAGATACAGATAGCATAATAAGTATATAACAAATAATAATAATGTGTGGGTACTTAATATACGTATAATTTTTACGTGTTGAATACATGGCGAAGTTGATTTACTAAACAAAAATACACACTACCGACTTGCACCGCACTAGAATTATTATTCAAAGCGATTCCATTTTAACCAATTACATTTACGACAGAGTTTCTTCTTAAAGAATTCAATTTCAGAAGACCAAAAACTTTATATTTATAATGCTACCACAGAATACTTAAGGTATAAACAAATAATGTCAGATTGTTGGGTATAAAATCACGGAAAGTAGAAATGAATTCGATAATATAATATAACAGAGTATCTTATTTTAATCAAATTAAAATATTACCTAATTAAAGTTTAAGTAGTTAAGGTAATTTTGTTATTAATATTACAACGATAAATACGAATAGTTAATGTAAAATTTGTTTATAAATTACTAACCTTTATTAAGCACTATACGGTAGGTATTTTTCGGAATATAACTATGTTGGGTTATGTGAACTATTTTTAAGCTGATCTCCGGTACTGTACTGAATCCACCTATGTTGAAGGAGATTAACCTTTATATCCCTAACGTGTATACTCGTGGGAGATTCCACGCACTTTTTTATGCTCCAAAAGCGAGAACTTCTTTCTTTTAGAATGCGCCATTAAACAGAGCAATTCAACTGCTTAACGATTCTGCATTTCTGCATAGAGCATCGACATCTTCAATGTTACCTATATAGAGAGTGCAGTAACTTTATTTTTTTTATTTATTTATTTATATACATACATATATATTACAATTCATTACAAAATGATACTTTATCTGTCCAACTGGAAAGGATACCCGTTTTAGGACAGCCAAATTGTATATTTATATCATAATATTTTTAACAAGGGAATGGTTTCTTTCAAGATATCATAGGAATGAGCCTCTGTCAAGACAACTTTTGAGAACATTAAAATTTGTTTTCTGAACGAAGCGATGGTTTCTATATGTCTTTGAAAGAATTGCAAAGATGTGTTTTTTTTCAAGGTCATGTTGAAGAACATTAATACTTGCATTCAGAGTGAATGAGTGGTTTCTTTAGTGATGTCACAAGTAGGAGATTCTTTCCAAGTCATTTTAGAGAACATTTACAATTGTATAATTAGGATTTACATATATGGTATAAATTCCCAGTGTACATATATATGGTTATATATTTATGGTTTTAATAAAGTACTACAAATTTTATAATTTCTTAAGTAGTAGAATTTACACATTTATAAACCCAATATATGACAAATGAAATTTTATTTTCAGGCTCGTTTTGGGGAACACTAATTTATTTGGTGGTTTATTTATTTATTTTATTTTACGCCCAGAGGGCTTTTGTATAAATAATAATAAAGGCAGTTCATCTTTACCATGAGAAAAAAAATAGAACAAATAAAGTTACGATGGAAATAAAAGCATTTAAGTAAATGAAATAAAAATATGAGTGATAAAAATTTTAAGTACAGTGAGATATATACTATCAATAAGTTACGATAAGAAAAAATACATACATAATATAAAAATTCATACAACAAAAAATTTAATATGTTGTGACATACGTCACAACATATTGAAACTGCCCCCATGGACTTTTTTTTCTTCTTTTAAATTTTGTAATCTTCTCCATAATAATTTAGTGTAATGGAGAACCTGAAAAAAAAATACTCTGCTTGGAGTCGGTAGATGGAGACGAGCTCTAATTTATGAGTTCTTTTGTCATCCAAATCAAGGAGGGGTTGATCGCAAAGTAATTTTGAGGTTCACATAGCACTCTCTTTATGACAACTCAGCTGACGTCACTTTGCGCCGAGCTCCGTTCGTCAAATATACCGAACTTCATTCGTTTTCCGGCCGTCCGGTATTAGTTCATTTATGGCTTTATGGGCCGTCCGATCAGCCGCTCACGTGTAGAGATATCGTTCCTCAACTATTCCTTCTGATAAAGATTTGTCGTGTTTTATATAAGTTCGAATAAATAATAACTTCAGTGTAAAATACTTTCTTTTATTTGAAATATCACGGTACACTTTGGTAACCTTATATGGAGTCAGAGAAATAAGTAAGTACAGGCGGATTGCCCGAACACACGTCGGCCTACTGGCAAAGTCCACTAAGTCACTAAAACACAATCCTGAGATAATCGCATTTTAATATTTAGCGATTTTGGAAAGGCTGTAAGTGGATGAATATCTCCAAAATGATTTTTTTTAATACTTTATAATTTAAAATGAACCCTTGAGAACCTTATCAATACACAATATTAGTTGTTAGCTATAACAGCAACCTCTAGTCAAAGATTTACAAAAAAATGAGCTGTACTTAGTGGTTTTTACCGGTCAATAATGACTTAGTGTGCTTTGCTTGTTAAGATGACTGTCAAATTGATGACTGTAATGCTGCAAAATAGCTTTAAGATTATTTTAATTATAATATTTAATTATTAAATACCAATTATTATTTCTTATAATAATTTCTAAATAACACAAAAGTTTATTTTAGGTATTTTTTTAAATAAAATAATAATAATTACAAATTATTGTTGGTACCTACTGAAATACAGATATTCAAAGCTACAAAATAAATATTTATGATAATAATAATCACATAAAAGATATTATGACAAATATCTGTAAAAATAAACAATGTGTGTGTTTAGATGAAATAAAAAAGATTATAAAAATATTAATCAACGTGAAAATAAGCAATGTTTTTAATGTTTATAATATTTAGTTGAAATAAACAAATATGTAAACCAAGAAAGCAATAAAAAAATTAATATGTTTTATTACAAATAAATAATAATAATTACCAATCATTATTGGTATTTACTGAAAGACACATTCACAATATTTTATAATAATAAGAAACGGCTATAACGGCTTTTAGTATACGTGTAGGTAACTCATACACTCGTCTTCAGCATCCGAATCAGAAAAGCTGGGCTCGGGAGATACATTTTTGGTGCTACTTAAACATGGTATATTTTCATACCAGTTATGTAAGGCTTGTGGAATAATATTGGTCTTACATAGTTTTAACAGGTATTTTTTTTGCGACTGATATTGGAATGGGCTTTGTGTAAAGCTTTGGTATTATAACATTGATTTGCTCTTCGATCTGTACACGTGTTATTTTATTTCTAATTGGTCGTGAAAGGGAGGCAACGGAAATCCTCTTGTAATCACTGGAATAGATATTCTATAATGTTTGGTATTTTTTTCTGATATCGAAAGCATTTAACTTTTAGCCATTTGACAATGTTGGAATCCTCATCAACCTTCTAATTTTTTATTGTCATTTCAACCAACTTTTTCAGATCTAAAAAATCTGTAAATAAAACTTCTTTAGTTTCATATGGAGGCTTTTAATTTTTGGTTTGTAAGATCGAGCCATTTTAAAAACGTTGATCCATTCGTGCACACTAAATATATCCAAATGTTTTGTTTTGTTTTGAATTGCACTATGCATTGAGTCTACTCCCATAAATGAATGACTGTTTTCAAGAATTTTTTGTTCAATAACACACATGTTATTGACGAAAGTGTTTTGGACGAAATGCAGGAAAAGTGCGGAAATTTGTATATTTCTATTTTGTCCACCGCAAGTATCTGAAAATATGGATACTTCAGTGATTTGCGGTGGGAGTTGTTTTAAATTAAGGGCCATGCAGGTTATAATTTCACAACTATCCGTTTTCCCGTTATTTTCTGTCCAAAGGTAACCTTAGAGACCCTTATTTGGAGGTGTCGCTTCATAGATTGTAAAATTATACAAATTTAACTTCCGCAAATAATAAAGTAAGCTCACTTGGGAACAAGGTAATTGAAAAACACTTTGCAAGTCACATGTTATAGACGTGAAAGTAGAATCCTCAATAGCTCTTTTCTTATCTTCGTCTTTGGCTTTCATGGATGCAGTTTTTCGGTTTTGATGTTGTTGATAGTTATCTTCAAGGGTATTCTTTTCTGGGACACCTGCCTTGTTGTATACTGTACAGGTGACGCATTGATCTTTCTTCGGCTTGAAGAAGGACAAGTTATAGTTCTGGCAGAATATTCTTCGGTAAGTTATAAGACTAACAGGATTGTCATCACCGTCTTCTGTACACTTAACTTCATACAGTAAATGCATTTTTGCAATGCTTAGTTTGGAATCTAAATATTGCCTCTTTGTGGATGTCCGTGAACAGTGGCTCTCTACTGAAAGAAAGCTTTCAATCTTTCAAAGTGTTGCTTCACTTTTCATCGTCAGTTTTGTTAGATGGAGCCTTTCGCCCTCGAATATCGTTATTAATAAAATTTCCATATTCATTGCATACTTTAAAATCCGTTATAACAGAAACTTTTAATATGCAGAGAGTTTTGCAAAAAAACATTTGTCACACTCGAATTTTCTCTGTATTTCTATCAAAAAATTGCTTGAAGTGTGTTCAAAAATGAAACCCATAGACAAGTAATATCCACTAAGTCAATCAAAACCTACTACTTAGTGGATTTTGCTTGTATTTTAACGATCTAAATCGATGTATTATCGACATGTAGAGTAAAACGTTTGACTTAATGTGTTTTGCTTGCCAATAATATTGGATTTATGACTTAGTGTGAATTTAAAAACACGTTTAAATCGAAAACGATTAAATATCCGACTTAATGGAGTATGCCAGTCGAAAGAGGACGATTTTTTACATAAGACCTCATACTTAAGTCATTTCATGAAAAAACGTGACTTAGTGGACTTTGCCAGTAGGCCGACGACATGGTGAAGGCCGCCAATCTACCTACCAAAGGGTGAATTGCCTTAAACGACAACAAAAAAAATTGAGGTTATACTCTGAATAAAACACTTATGTTGAATTATTGTAAGGTATATTGGTTGATCGCGTATAAAAGTTCGGATAAACTTGCGATAACGTGAAATAATTTTTGATGCCAGCTGTAATAGCGGTCTTACACCATTTCGTACGAAAAAGACAAAAAAATCGCTTTTCTCATCTCTATTTTCAGAATTACGATTTTAGTTGGCATCGCTGCAAACAACATGGTTCATGTGCTGTTTGCAGTGACGCCAACTGAAATCGTAGATATGAAAATATAGATGAAAATAGCGATAGTTTAAAGTGAAAGATTTTGTCTTTTGTTGATACGGCTATAAGGCTTTTAGAAATGGAATGATCGAATTTTAGCAATAAATGACAGTTTCGAAATGAGTTGACACTTTCGCTTTTATTAAAATCATATCTATACAAAATTAGATATGTATATAAAAACCAATTTGTTGTAGAATATTGAGATAAAATGCGATATAGATATTAAATTGAAAGTAAAAGAGTCCATGGACGAAAATGAATCAATATAAATTAATTATAAAATTAAATTAAATATAAATAATAGGTAGGTAGGTACTATACAACACTCAACACACAGCATGATGAATGGTTCGGCCATAGTTCGGCTCCTTCGACCAAGTAAATACGTCAATGTTCGGCTGGCAAGTGTAAACACGCTATAATATTGTGGTTCTCTAACTCTGTAGGTACTCCATAACGGCGATAATTACATTGAAATCTGCTGCAATTAAAATAGCGACCCGCGCGCCATATTTCACATTATCTCCTCCAACGTTAAAATTGAGCCGAATCCATGAATAATTCATGTTTCAGTGTAATAATGGATGCGTTATGAAGACTGGTTCCTAGTTCCTAGTTCCTAGCCCCTTGGCCCGTGACGACAATGGTATCACCGCTCACCGAATAGGCACTGCCTTTTGCCAGTGGCGCGTGCTTCCTCGAACACCCCGACATAATTTGTCTTATAATTACAGTTTGCACCATCTTTATTATTATTTGCCGTCTTGCACTGGACTGAAAGGGTGTTCATAATTGCTCTGCGTATCAACGTATATGAAGATTGGCAAATGTCAAGGTTTTGTGCTGTGAATTATGCTAATCAGAATAATGGTATGCTCATTGTGATGGAAATTAGTATTGTATATTGTATCCTTAGCTCCACTCACATATATGTATATATCGCTGATCGTTTTTAATTGCTAAGTAGGTACCTACTTGCTAGTTACCGTTGAAGTTGTTTTCTTATAAAATATGCTTTAACCTGTTTAATCACAGGATAAGTAGGTACCATATTTGTCCCAGCTCACATAGGACTCATATAAATCGCTGTAACTTCCTTACTATCATAGTGAGAAATATGTTTTAAACGGTGTTAGATAGGCAAAACACCACGCTTTATATTCAAATCTAAAAAAATAACCACCAAAAAAGTAAAATGCACACCTTTATGAAACCAAATTGTGACAATAACGGTTATTATTCATATGTCTAATAAAATATGTACGTGTTTTTTTTCGTGATCTGTAATTTTAGTTAGAAAAACCCACTTTTAAAACTGTTTTATGTATGCATATAAAATATTTATATTTCAAAAATGTTTATTTTGAATTACAAAATTTAAAAGCGCATTTCATCAACTTTCAAAACCAGCTTTTAGTTTTCGGATATGTTCAGAAATATTCCATTTATTTGCTTTATTTTAGAGTGGAAATATTTTGATCATCTGAAAAATACGCCAAATTTCTGAATCATAATCTGCTGTTTCATGGATGGCGCAAGTTTAATTATTTTAGGAAAAAACACTTTTTGCAAGTTATACTTTAAAATATTTATTAACATAGATGTAAAGCTTGTTTTCGTCCGAACATATGCAATATGAATTATGAATACAGAGTTTTGTCCGTAAACAAACATAAATATTTCAGTTTTGTCCATACAAAAATATTCCCTAATTTCCTCTCTGGATTTTGACCAATAGCGTGTCGGTACGTTTCGCTTTTCTTTTAAGTTATATACTTATGGGAGTTAGGACCTCCAAAAATTGTTAAAATTACCTGGTTTGAACGCCATCAACAGATGTTCAGTATACAAACTAAATCTAGACAATATTGTATTTAAAAAAAGCAAAGCGTACAACACATAAAATAAAATAAAAAATTGTTGATGGAGGAGAAAAATGGAGAATACGAAACCACGATTTTGATGATTTTATTTAGGTATTATCAGCCTGAGATGCAGTTGTCCCTTTCGCTCAGTGTTCGGGGGAGTAAGAGCGACAGTGACAACTACAATTTGAGAGGCGGGTATGGATACCGCTGCCCGGGAACCATTTATTGGATAACCAACACCTCTGCCATAGATCACCTCAAGTGCTTCGCTACGTTTGGTGACTTAGCAGTGGTGCCCCGGTTCATGGGGTTAGGTTTATCCGTGTTTTGGCGGCGGAGGCATCCGGATCGGGAGGGAATGGTTTAGGGAGTCCCTTTGTCTTCTCTAGCCATACTCTCTCAGAACATCGCCTTGCACCGCAGTGGGAGGGATGGATTCACACGTCCGTCACTTCGGGAAACACTGACCGCCAAATTCCTACCCACCTCTAATACTCTTTTCCTTAATAATAATAATACTTGGATGATTTATAAAGCGCCGTTTTTGTGAAAAATCACCTCAAGGGCGCTGTACAAACTTAACTTCCTCTCTTTCCTTTCCCAAAAAGACCGTCCACACAGCATCCCCAAAGATGACATAAGTCCTGAGGGGAATTATTTTTCTTAGGGCCTTCTGTGTACCTTTATATATTATAATACCTTCTAATGTAAAAAAAAAGTTTGGTAAAATACCTATTTTTCATATTTCTCGACGACAGGGTTTCCTCTTAAAATTAATAAGTTGGTAAAGGGAAGAACTAGTGGAATATAGGATAAGGAAAGGAGATGTTCCCGATTTATAATAATGTTATGATCAATCACCAAAATGATGTCTTATGACGTAGATACAGGTAGATACCCTTTGCTAGAAGTAGGTAGGTATCAGGTACCGAATAAGAGTACAGGGCGCACAATAGGGGGGTGCGCAGATCCCGTGACTTGTAAACTCGCCGCAGGCTTACTATTTTTATATTGCCTTCGTTATATCCCATAATGTCCATACCAACTCCATGCAGGCTGCAGGCTGGTCACGGTGGGTGACGACGGTCACGGCTATATAGATTATTATTGTAACTGGCGAACACTATTGTTGGATGGAATGAGAAATTTTAATTTTAAGACAGTACCTACTCCGCTGCAGATGTTACGTGGCGGTTGGTATTAGTTGGTATGTGGTATGTGGTGGTAGAACTTTGGTCCTCGATCCATTGATGAAATAAAAATAGGTACTTAAGTATTTTATTGTGTTATTGAAGGGAAAATTTCTTTGGCACCGTTGCTATTAACTCAATGAAAAGGAAGCAAGCGACATTAAAAAGAGACAGACACATACATCTATAGGATTTAACCTGCGAGAGAATGTGATAGCAATAAAATATTTATTTATTTCACGGGTAGGTACTCGGTTCCAATATAACAAGATAAATCCACGATCCCATGCAAGTCTCCTTTGGTCCAGTGGTGTAAAGCGCCTGACGAACCTTAACCAGGCATTTAGCGGACCAATGATCAACAGAAAAAGAAAACACAAAAGAAAGCGACATCTAGTGACTCCGAAGAAGAAAACACAAATACTAATAAGAAAACCAAATGTATAGGAAAAGGTGTAGGTACTGGAATTCGACGACAGAAAAATGGAAATAATCATCCTTCACATTGATAAAAAAAAATGCTTCGTACTCTCCCCACTCTTGTCTACTTTAGTTTTCTGAAGGCTTTATTCTACGGCGGGTGAATTGCACACTCTGATTTTTGTAAGAGTGAGTTATTTAAGATTTACTGTCAACTTTCCCAAAAATAAATTATGATTCCCATTGCAAAGAGAGCCAGACACGACAAAAAATGTATTATTATCATTATATTATCATATTTGTACGTCCGTGATTATTATTATTAATGGAATTGTCACCAAATGTTGGCGATGGCCCTTGAAGGAAGGAAATACGTGGTTTCGGAAAGTTAACTGATTAAATTGACGACAACCTGACATCTGTTGCGTCACAAATGCCACGTTATGTCGTATATCCGAAGAATCGACAATAACAAACTTATTGTTGACAGGGAGAGAAAGTACCTACGAACGTTTCAAGTTTTGGGTTTTGAATCCATGGAATCGGATTGTGCATTCAATTTTCTCTGGTTCGTGCTTCTGATTATCTACCTAGATAAATGCAGCATAAATAGATTAGCAGATTCATTCCATTTTGAGGGTTAAATTTATATTCGTTATTTCTGCTGTCGTCTTTTTTTTGCCAAATCCATGCTTGGCCATAGTCACGGGTTCCCAACCCGTTGATCGCGGTCGATTGGTTGATCGGTGTATTTTTTAATCATTGAAGACACAGACATGACTATTTAACATTACCAACTTAGACATTTCAATGACTTGCTAAACGAAAAATTAAAATGACATTGTAAAATGTAGGCACACAAGATCATGCATGTAGAAGTAGTTGGGATTCTTCCATATATATTTCTCTAGCTGTATTTAATATAACATAACAAAAACATGAAGACGAAGCGACTCTCGAACGAAAATTTGAGAAAGAAAAATCAGAAAAAGATTCGATCGCATCTAGGAATTGAACCCAGGAATAAGGACTTTAGCCTCAAATTGTAATATTTAGTTCTAAGTGGTTAGGTAAATACTCCAATTTGAAGTTTTACTCATTAAATTATTCCAAAAATAAGTTTTAAAGAAAGAAAATTGGTTTTGCTTTAGATTCACGCTCATTTAATAATGAAGCGACTTATTGGTCAAAGAAGAAATAAAATAAAGGAGACAGAAGTCGATCCCCGTGAAAAATGGTGACCGGACAACTCAGAACCTCCTTTGAAAAGTCATTAAGTGATGAAAAAAAATGGTTAAATAGGTTACGTTAGGTTAGGGTTATGGGCTATTTTTAAATTATTTTTTTCATAGCTTTTAATGACTTTTCAAAGAGGTGTTGAGTTAACTTGATTCTGAGTTGGCATGGAACCAAGAAAAATAGGGTTCCAAACCGTATAAATCATTGGGAACCCTAACATTAGGCTTTTTCATAGGTACCTGCCCATATCTCGTTCTTCCCGGGATTAATTAAACAAATATAATGTAATTATTGGTGAAAATTTCAACGCTCAACAGTCATTAGCGCTTACCGTTACTTAGGATTAGAAGCTTTTCGGGGGAGCTGTGAGCGTGTCGGTTCTGCCTCTGCCACATATTTGATGGAATGCCATCCATCAATGCCGGGACTATAATAATATTACTTTGTGTGCATCGCTCTTAATACTTACAAATTAGGTAACAACATCAAGATGATAATCATTTTTAGGGCTTATTTTAATGCCCCTATATTTTAGGTTTTGATGTGAAAACGCAAGGTTCGTAGAAAATGCGTTCATAGAGGTAATTGGCTGGCTAAAATAAAATAAAAAAATAAAAACATTCGTGACGTAGTATGAAGTCCATGTTCCACTGCAAAACAAGTGGCAGCTACGTCACGCGTTCGAAATTTCGAATGCGGCCCGACGAATTCTTTTTCTAAAAAGGCCCGTACGAGCTAACCTTGTTAAACGAATTTTCTACGATCCTTGGTGAAAACGTCTTTAATCGATGCCGGATGTGCGGAGATAAACATGACTTACTTTCATAGTACTTTCATAGTAGGTACCTACCATAAGCACTTCTGTTTTTCTCTTATTATACTTAACCAGAGAAAACCAGAAATATGTCATAAGAAATTAGAAATTGATTTCGAAAGATTGTTCTTTTTATCTAGTAAACGTATGTTTTAAATATTGAGAAAAAATGTTTATTTTTAGCATAATAAGGTTATATCATAGGTCGTTGGCAGATTTGTTAAATTTTCGAAAAAGTGGATGTATTATACAACACCCATTTCAAATCATATAATCATGCAGTAAAATAAATCAATGCATTATCTGGTAAACGTATGTTTCAGAATTTTAATTTTAGATTAAATAAAATTATTAAAAAATACATACATGTGTTTAATACATACATATATACGTACATGTGTTTCTTGACGAAAATCGACTTTTTTTGAAAACCATTTTTTATACATATAACAAAAATAACAAACACGAGAATCGGGTACCACCGCCCCGGGAACCAATTTGTAGATAACCAACACGGCTGCCATAGGTCATCCCAAGTGGTTCGTAACGTTTGGTGACTAGCAGGGGTGCCTGGGTTCATGGGGGTGAGGTTTGTTTAGGTCTATGCGGCGGATGCGCATGCCCACCAGCTGCATGGCAGGTCGGATCTGGAAAAAGTGGTTAAGGGAGTCCCTTTGACTTATAAATATTTCAAAATGAGACATTTTTTACAATCGAACTGAATATTACACTTTTTTTTCATAAATATACCGCACAAAAGTCCCAACTGCTCCCGTCTGGAGCCAGTGGGACTATGGCATCCCCAATTGGGGTATTTTGTAAGACTGAAGGTAGTGGGGAGGGTAAGGATATAGGGAAGAGGAAGGTGAGGAAGTACCTGGCTATTCAGATCTGGTCACCAAACACGGCTAAAGACATTTCAAGCAACGTTTCAATTCTTAATGGTGGTCTTACACCAGGGCGATACTGAGATATCTTCCGCTCTAATGGCCGTAAAATAAAATAAAAAACAAAAAATCAAAATATTAAAAAGAATATAACAAATGGTTTATTCGTGTAGGTAACTACTTAATACCTACTGTGTTTACGCATTTGACTTGTATCTATTTTTTTTTTATGTCATGTATATTACGAGACTTCTGACTCACACAATGTTGTCATTTTTTGCCTCATCTGTTTTTAAATGATACTATTATCTATAATCTCTATTGATCTTTAAAAGGTACTTAGTCCTTTTATATTCATTTTAAATAAAAATTCACTTTCAAATATTTTCCAGTTTACATGATCTAATAAATTTCATTATTCTCGATATGGCAAGAAACCTTGTATCTATTTATGTTTATGCACTTCGATACACAAATTACAAATAACTACAACTAATATAAATTCTAGAAGCGAGAATATAAGCATACTGTGGCCCTGTAGCCGCCCTAGCTCCGCGCGATACACAAAACCCGGTTCACAGCGGAACGTAATCTAATTCCAAAAACGTCCGCTAACGAGCTCTGATGTGAGAGCGCTGGCGTAGGAATCAGAATTATGATTTGCTGGTTACATACTCTTAAACCAATTGAACTCCTTTGTACAACTTTACATGATGATTAAACTACATATTATAATTAAACTACCTGTATTGTACCTGCTATAACCTAAATGTTCAGTTTATTATTTTATTTGTGATATAGTTAATTATTAGGCATATTATTTTACTCCTGAACAACTCCTATCTATCTATAATAAGGTATATATGTAAAAGCTTCAAGGCGTGAATAATTAAAATATAGAGCGCAGCCGTTTTTTTAAACATTAGAACCACACAGGAGACCCTGAAAAAAAATCCTCTCGGGGCCTATGTCACCTTTACGGTTGTGTGGAGGGGATATTTAGGAAAGGAAGGGGAGGAAATTCTGGAATGGAAAAATGTATGAGGTGTGGGTAGGAATCTGAGGCTCAGTGTGTCCAGGAGAAACGAACGTATGAACCCATCCTTAATTTCTCATTTATTCCGAATGTTACACGACGTGTTGCATCGCCGAACTCCGTAGTCCTCTTGACCTCCGTAGTCCAGTGGTTAAGACTCTTGACTCACAATCCGGAGGTCGCGGGTTCGATCCCGGCGTGCACAAATAAATTTTATTTGATTAATTTGTGTTATTTCACAATTAATTTATTTAAAATAATATATAGTATATTTGCGGCACGTTCCAGTATCGCCCTGGTGGAAGACCACCATTCAGAATTGAAACGTTGCTTGAAAATGGCTTTAGCCGTGTTTGGTGACCAGATCTGAATAGCCAGGTACTTCCCAACCTTCCTCTTCCCTATCTCCTTCCCCTCCCCACTACCTTCAGCCTCACAACATACCCCAATTGGGGATGCCATAGTCTCACTGGCTCCAGACGGGAGCAGTTGAGATTCTTGTGCGGTATTCACTGTAAAAAAAAAAAGTTATTTGTTGAAATCTTTGTTTCTGTAAAAATTCCTCCTTCCCCACAGTTCTGCTTCTCGACGAAATTCTCTCTCTCACCCCCCCCCCCCAATTTGATACTGCATACCTATCAACCTTTTTTGTAATATTTTTAAGGAAAAACACTGTTAAAAAACAACAAATTCAAAAAACCAAAACATTCACAAAAACACTGCAAAAACAACAAATTCAAAACAAAATGCTTGCTTTATTAGACTGTGTTCAACATATAATAACATTTTCTCTGATATAGATATCTTCAATTGTAACAAAAATAAATATAAAAATTCTATCAAAAGTGTATTAAAATGTATTTTAAATAACTACAAAATTCATAAATGTAATGATATATTATGTACTACTTCCACCTGTTATACCTATGTAATATCTTTTAATGTACTATCTTTTAATTTTCTAAGATTACTGTTTAATTTCTAGACACACAATGTAATAGTATAATGAGGAAATCTATAATTGGTTTCTCAGTTAGGTTAATTATACATGTATAACTTAATTATTATTGTAAACTGTTGATTTCCCTAAAATAAAATAAATAAATAAAATATCCTGACGTCTGTTTAATGCTGCAAGCTGATAATAATGATATCAACAACATAGGTAGGTACCTAAGTATCTACTGACCTAAATGTAACCGATCGTTTATGATCACAATGAACTCACACTATCTTCGTTTATCCGAGATGGAGTTATCAGAAGCACACACAGAATAATAATACACGAATCGCGCATCTTTAGTTGAATAGAATCTATTCAATAGATAACTCTATTTATTTATGGTACCTACCTAGGCGCTTATATTACAATATATTATGTAAAAACTCAACGACAGAACGATGCACCTCTACCAGATTGCCTGTTCAGTATGCGTTACATGACATTATTTACGCTATCCTGCTGTAAACAAAGCAAGCGGATGTCTTGGCTTCAGCCCTTAAATAATAATAAAAAACCCCATGTGAAGTTTTATAATTGTAAAACGCAACTTGAATCTTCATTGCTCCCATGCTGAGAATAGTCGAAGCATCGGCCACAACAGCGCTGACGTTTATTCGAAGCGTTGTTGTTCTAATTTTGAATTTCGCCGTGATTCGCTATTCGTTTATCCATCACTTTGTTTCTTTCAAATTAACTAGTTTGTCTATGGCTATAATTTATATCGCTGACGGATTTCAAATGTGACGTGTGCTTTTTTCAATTTAGGCGTGTTTTCCTTGTGTTTATGTTTACTATTGTGTTGTGTATAAAATGTTAATGTTGTGTTCTTGCAAGCAACGAAGAAACAGTGTTCAGTGGACCTTTGAGAACAAATGGATTTTATTATCTCGTGTTATCCTGCAGGAATAATTTAATGTTGGCGCCAATTATAACTTCACGGTAGGTAGGTTTTAATCATTGTAAAATATTGCGTTTTGTTTTGCGTAGGTTGTGGAAAAACACGTGTGCAGTAATTCTATAATTGAATATTGAATGGAACGCAAATAATTATTTTTTAAATAAGGTATAACTAACTAACTAACCATCGTGTATAGGCGGCCTATCCCCAATTAGGGAGGCGGGATTTGGTACCGCCGCCCCGGAACCTTTATTGGATAACCAACACCTCTGCCATAGGTCACCTCGAGTGGTTCGCTACGTTTGATGATTTAGCAGGGGTGTCCGAGTTCATGGGGTGAGGTTTGTCTAGGTCTTGGAGGCGGATGACCAGGACACACTGAACCCCAGATTCCTACCCACCCCTTAAACCCTTTTCCTTCCTAGAACTCTCCTCTCCTTCCTTTCATCTAAAAACCCTCCACACAGCATCCCCAAAGATGACATAGGCCCTGAGGGAAATTATTTTCCCCAAGACCTCCTGTGTGGAGCTCATGTAAAAAAAAAAATAAAAAAGAGGGTCTGGGCAAATGGTTCCATGCTAACTCAGAATCAAGTCAACTCAACACCTCTTTGAAAAGTCATTAAAAGCTATTAAAATGTTATTTTAAAATAGCCCATAAACCTAACCTAACGTAACCTATTTAAGCATTTTTTTATATATATTTTTACATCACTTTTCATGACTTGATTTATTCAATTCATTATTATATATTTATTTTCTCGCCAACAGTAATTAACATTTTTTATGTGAATACTACACAAAAGTACCACCTGCTCTCAACCAATTGGAGCCGGTGAGACAATGGCATTCCCAATTGGGGTGTGAGGGGAATGAGTTAGAATTTCTACCGATTTCTTATTATTTTCCGTAAACATTGCTTTTAAGAAAATATATATGTTATTCTTTTGATAGTAGGTATCTATACCTTAAGCCTTTCAGCCCTTAAGGTGATTTTTCACAAAAACGGCGCTATACAAGTCATCCAAATATTATTATACATTCCCCACGCCGAAACGGTAATTATATGAAATTCCTTCGATAGAAATAAATCGCAAAGTATTCTCCGAAAATTATTATTTACACGCTTGTTTCTGTTTTTTTATAAGTTATATTTATAAAAAGAATGATAAACGTAATTTCTCTAATACTTCTTGTCGCAATCTCTCTGAAATACACAGAACGCGTGCCAAGCATCCGTGCAAGATCGACTTCGCAAAGTACCGTAAAATGGGGCAACTTTGATTATCTCGGTTAATCTCTTCTTTATGATAATAATACATCTATTCGAGTTTCAATTTCGTTTTCGTGAATGAGTGAATGCAAATCTTGGAAGTGGAAATTAACCCACTTCCTGACATCCGATCAAGATGAAACTTGGCAGATAGGCTCGTTGTCGATGACAATTCATTCTATTAATTTGTGTTGGTACTCACATATACACACGCCCCCACACACGCGGTTTTATGAAATCAGATGACATTATATTAAAAAATTTACAGCAGAAGCAATATACGAAATACTCTTTGGCGTTCACTTTCAGTGCCCGGGGAGGAAGATTCAATCCTCTGTCAAATCAAAGAAATAATCTTTGAAATTGGCTAGACTTTGTACTTGTTCATTTTTTAATGGTATGTTTTCGATGAACTTGATACAATGACATTTTGAATAATAAGTGTCAAATTAGTTGGTTTCTATTTACGCATATATATGTATATATATATATATAAACATATTGATGGTTGAATTGTGTAGCTGTTTTTTTGGATTTTTTTTTTTGGGAGGAAAAAATTAAGCACAATTTATAAATTCATAACGATTTAAACAGTTTATTGTAAAGTAAATCAATATCTATCGATATATTATGTAAATTCGAACTAACATTTTTTAAATTTACCTACTGTTTTTTTTTTGGAATTGGCATATCGTTGTAATAAACTATTAAAAAAATGGTATACCAAAGTTGCCCTATAAGAAACGTGTACATATATATACTATTATTTTAACTTGCACTATAGTTTTAACTTGTGCATTAAAACTAAAATTTTCCGTAACAATAGGATTTCATAAAAAAGTTATTCAATTTCAGAGCTAAAAATTGAAAAACCGCCCCGTTTTACAGTAGTTGAAGCAATTAGATGTTTGTGTTCGCTCATTATATTTATATCGTGTTAACAGCACATTCGTTTTGAATGGATCTGACACCAAATTCGCTAATTGAAAATCATATCATCGATTCAAATCGGAACGTTGAACAATATAGAATTTAATTATAGAAAATAATTAAAAATATATTAAAAAAATAGAGTTTAATTATAAAAAATATAAAAATAAATTGACACGCTTAATAAAAATTAGTAAAGATGAATATTACAAACATAAAATAATAAGTTCTGAAAACAATCCAAAAATAATCTGGCAAGCAATTAACTGTGCAATAGATAACAATAAACCAAAACATTCAATCAAGGTAATTGTAGACGAAAATGACGTAAAAATAAATGCAGAGGAAAACCCTAAAAAATGCGCGGATATATTCAACTCCTTCTTCGCGAAAGTTGGACAAAACCTCGCTAAAAAAATTAATGTAACAAAGGGAGCGACAACTCAACAAATTATTGAAGATATACACAGTGTAAACTCACTGTCCCATTTTAAAATGATCAAGGAAGTAGATATTCTAAACATTATTGAAAATATGAAAGGAGGGTCGTCACCGGGTTTTGACAACATAACTGCAAATATGTTAAAATCTATTAAAAGCCACGTGATAAAACCATTAACTCAACTAATTAATTTAAGTTTAAAAAATGGAATATTTCCGTCTAATTATAAGAGGACAATTATCTCACCTATATTCAAAAGTGGAAACGCACAAAATGTAACTAACTATCGACCAATTTCCCTAATTTCAAATATTTGAAAAAATCGTAAAATCTCAACTAATGGAATTTATTGAAAATAACAAAATACTTCACGACAATCAATACGAATATAAATAATGCAATAGTTAAATATGAAAACTATACGTGTTAACATCGCACTCCATGGAGATAATTTAATTTACTCTGAATAATACATAATATAAATATAATTTTTAGGTAAAATAAACACATTGTAGGCGTAATCGTCAATATACTGGAAGCAGAAATTTGTTAAAATGTTTTGAATTTTCTATTATTTTTATAAATTCAGAAAGTAAAAATGAAATATGTCTATGAGGTTTACATGTTTGACATGCCAACCTCTAAATTTATGAAAAATAATAGAAAATTCAAATACATTTTAACAAATTGACGTGTCAAAAGCAAGTTGACGTGTCCAGTTTTGCAGGTCGACCAACTTGAAATGTCCAGTTTTGTAGGTCGACCAATTTGACAGGTTCAGTTTCGCAGGTCGACCAAGTTGACATGTCCAGTATTGCTAGTCAAGCAAGTTGACATGTCTGTCCAGTTTTGCAGGTCAATCAAGTTGACATGCCCGGTTTTGTAGGTCGCCCAAGTTGACGTGTTCAGTTTTGTGAATCGACCAAGTTGACATGTCTAGTATTGCTAGTCAAGCAAGTTGACATGTCCAGTTTTGCAGGTCAATCAAATTGACATGTCCAGTTTTGTTTGTAATATTTTATTTAGAAGACGTTGGTACATGTCAGTATAGTGAAATTTAAATAATTATTATGTCCCTACATCCCCATGCGGGACGGGCCTCTAATGTTCTCCGCCCGAGGAAGATATGGTACACTCGAGTGAATCAGAACGAAAAGGGATATTTAAAAGACCATATTAATGTAAATGAAGCAAGGAGTGTGTTCCAAGACCGAGTTGTTTCCAGGGTCCATCGTCTTTGCCTACCCCTGCGGCGAAACGCCGTGATGGTTGGAAAGTTTTGTTACGTTAGGCTATTACTCAATTTGGTAGACGGGTATTGGTACCGCCCCACCGGTAACCATTCAATGGATAACTAACACCTCTGCCATGAGTCACACCATGTGGTTTGGTGACTTAGCAGGGGGGCCTGGGTTCGTGGGGTGAGGTATATAATATTTTTAGATGATCGGTATTATAAGTGGGCGGTTTCTATTGGGTCAGGCAGGTACTTAATTATCTATGTTTACCTTTCAAGTTTGCTTATGCCGTGTATCACTACGAACGCATAATATAAACAAAGCCCCCCTTAGCGGCTAAACAGATTCACTTGTTGACAGGGGTTGAACTCAGCGCGAGGGGTGACCGCGTCGACACGTATTCCACGTGGAACAGAGTGATGGAGACGTCAAAATAACGCCACGTGTATTTATCACCTCCCGTCAAGTTTCTCGCACGTGTCTCAGCAAAAGATTTTAAAAAACTCGATTAGAAAGATGCAGCAATGGGATGTATGGACACTTTTTTGATGTTTGGCTGATATTAATGGATCTAGTATATCTGCCTACTTACAATAGGTGCTTTTTGACGGTGTCTATAATTTGTTTCATTAAAAACAGCAAAAACATTTATGAAGCTTACTTTTTGAAGTAAAACTTCTTTACGCACTCTCGACTTGGGGGTTAAGCTGGTGAATGCGTTACAAAATGTGTGATGTTACGAAAAGTGTGATGCGAACAGTGATTGAGCGAGGCGAACGGTCGGGCCTTTACGTACGTTTGACTTGGTGAGTAATCTGGTGAATGCGTTACGAAAAGTGTTATGGAGAGGTGCGAGCACAAGGAATCATTTGTTGAATAACCATGCCATAGGTCACCCCGAGGTCATAGGTTACTCCAAGGTCGTAGGTCACCCCACAGTCGTATGTAACCCCAAGGTCGTACGTCACCCCATGGTCATATATCAACCCAATGTCATATGTAACCCCAATGTCAATGTCACCCCAATGTTATATGTTATTTTTTTTTGACCTGAACTCGTGAGTGAAAATAATTCCGCGCATGGCGTATGTCATGTCAATTTTTAGGAAAGGAAGGAGAGAACGTTCTGGGAAAGAAATAGGTATGAGTGGTGTGTAGGGATCTAAGGGACAGTGTGTCAAGGAGTGACGGACGTATGAATCTATCCCTCCTCGATGTTATATACGACAGAGTCCTCCCTCAACCAGGCTCTTCCGAACCAATGCAGTTGATGGGCAGATGTATCCACCGCCAAGATGCAGACAAACCTCACCCCTTGAACCCGGGCACTCCTGCTAAGACATCAAATGTAGTGAACTACTTTGGATGACCTATGGCGGCGGAACCCATACCCACCTCTTAAATTGAAATTTCTTCTAAAAGTTTGTTTACATTAATTCCACTCAGGGCCTATGAGATCTTGGGGATGCTGTGTGGAGGGTTTTTTGGGAAAGGAAGGAGAGGCATTCTGGCAAGAAAAAGGGTATTAGGGGTGGGTAGGAATCTGAGAGTCAGTGTGTCCAGAAGTGGCGGACGGACGTACGAATCCATCCTTCCAACTGAGGTGTAAGGCGATGTTTAGAGAAAGTACGGCTGGAGAAGTCAAAGGGACTCCGTCAACCATTATCGCCGCCGCCAAGACCGGGACAAACCTCACCCCATGAACCAGGGCACCCCGGCTAAATCACCAAACGTAGCAAACCACTTGGGTGACCTATGGCAGTGGTGTTGGTTATCCAATAAATGGTTCCCGGGGCGGCGGTACCCATACCCACCTCCCAAATTGAGTAAATTACAGATTTTAAAACTTCACGTGGTCTTTCAAGTTTATTAGGAAAGTCTCTAGTGAATCAATTGCGCCCGAAAATTGAAAATCATGCAGACATGGAATATTTTCTTCTTATACTGTTAACTTAAAAATCTGTCCAGTTTTGGAGGAGAAAAATGGGGTTTTGATGATTGATAAAACAAAATCTCGTTTTTAATGAATTTATTTAGGCAGTGCCTTAGTGGGTTTCCATCACTTATTGTCGTCTTATATTTATATACTTACTAACTTTTACATTACTTTATTAAATCTTGTGAGTACATTACTTTTAAAAGTATGTGAAAAATTATTTATTTAATGTGTGTAGAATTAATTAATAGGAAGAAGAAAATAATAAAATAATTTACCACAATTCGGGAGACGGGTATGGGTACCGCCACCCCGGGAACCGGTGGTTCGCAACGTTTGGTGACTTAGCAGTAATGCCCGGGTTCAAGTTGAAGGGGGTGAAGTTGGTATAGGTCTAGGTGTCAAAAGCGTCCGCCCCTCGGGTTCAAGGTTCATGGGGGGTGAAGTTGGTATATATGTCTTAGCGTCGAATGCGTTCGCCCACCTACTGCGTGGCGGGCCGGATCGAGAGAGACTGGTTGAGGAAGAACTTTTGACCTTTCCAGCCGGACTCGCTCAACCCATCCTCTTGCTCCGCAGCGGGGGGTGGATTCATATGTTCTTCACTCCTGATGTTTGGAATAGGCGAGCCCAAAGAAAGGACGTTATCTGCGGAGGATAAAATTAGCACACCATGGCGCTTCGAATTCGTAATGTAGTTTTATTGTTTATTTTAATATATCAAGGTCACCACTTGCCATTAATTTCAATCTTGTGTTTTGTTAGGAAAACTCTGGCGCTCAATTAATAAATTCATGATATTCCACATAACTTAAATTTCATAATCATGCAACATAGTTTGATTGTTGTAATTCTCTTCGAGGCCTACAAACACCCTTGAGATCTTACATAATTTACCTTAAAAAGTCAAATCATTGAATACTTATTGTATCGAAGTTTATATCAATAAATTCCTTTATGTTAATATTGCATCAGTCTTTCATTTTATTACTGTATGAATATTTACTTATGCTCTACCTTTCAGATATAGCTAGCCATATATTGTAATACTAAACACACATTCTTAGTAAGCCGTTATATTTGCGACAAATTAAATATAACCGTCACATTGGTGCCAATTTGCCGGACTACAGAAGAAATGAAGATCACTTATTTCGTAACATTATTTCCAAATATTATTTTTTGCATTTTAGATTTCGGTTAATCCATCTCATAACATAAATTCTTTTCTTATTTCATATGCAAATAAGTAGTCCAGTAACTTTATACATCACAGTATGCGTTAAATCCGGTAGTTCTGATTTTTTGCAGGCTTGTTTATAATGTTGGCCTAATGAATAATCCAAGTTTTTGACCTCGACCGCCGAACGCAACTTTGTCAAAAATCGAAAAAACCGCGAAAAAATCGTTATTTTTTCAAATTTTGGCAATTATAACCCTAAAGGACTAGTTTTTTAAAAAACTTTTTTACGACGTTTTTAAAGTAAACTAAATTTGCTACAAAATGATACTATAACTGTCTCTGTAAATCCAATAGTTTTTGAGATTAAGCCTTTCAAAGTTTGTGACCTCGAGCGCAAACCGCGAAAAAAACGTTATTTTTTTCAAATTTTGGCGATTATAACCCTAAAGGGCTAGTTTTATAAAAACTTTTCATAAATGTTTTTAAAGAAGACTAAATTTTCTACAATATGATACTAGAATTGTCTCTTTAGACCCAATAGTTTCCGAGATTAAGCCTTTCAAAACTTATAATTTTTTTTCGAACTTTGTAATTTTTTGCAATTCTGTCTTTCTGAATGAATTTTGACCCTGATTATTCTATCGAAGCCCTGTACTTTTATGATGTGATGATGATGTATAAGCTAAGCTACGAATAATGAAGTAAAAAAGATAAAAAACAAAGTATTTTCTTTTTATTATTTTATTTATTTTAAAAAAGATAAGTACAACAAAAGTCAATAATATAATGAATAACAGATCACTTTGTATAAACCACTATATTATAAACAATATCTACATGTTTTGATAACAATGTTGTCTTCATCAGGATACGTTAATATAAAGAAAAATAAATGACAAACAAGTATAGACAAATTAGAATAAACTATAACATAGACAAAATATTAAAAAGCAGAGGTGATTAATTGCTTAAAAATCATAAAAATAGTTATACAAAATTAAATATAAAAATTATTTATTATTTATAGATCTGTTATTCATTATATAATAATTAATGATGCCACAAAGTAATTTTGCGAAGTTTGAAAAAGTTAATAAGTTTATTTGTTAGGAAACTGAGTAATATTCAAAATTAAATTAATTTAGCTCTCTTGGAAGGTCCCGGTTGAGGTTCGTCCGTATCTGGATCGACGTATTGGGATGGCATATCCCCATCAGCATCAGGAGATGGTGATGAATCGTCGACGTCTTGTGCCCACAAGTCATCCTCCATTTCGACATCGGACAGATCGTCGCCTTCTGGGATATGTGTTACTTCAACATCGGGTATATTGTCACAAGAGGCCCCGCTACAGTGCTTGCAGATTGATGAGCATTTTAATCCTGCCTTCCTGCAGCTGCACGCGTTCCCACAATCCCTTCGTGCAGCCGCAAGAAATCATCCGCAAGAGGTGTTGTGGGGCTGCATCTCTGGTCATCATTTTGGGGTTGAAGCCTTGTGGCGTGGATATCCATCCCCAGGAGAGAGGGTTCAGTGTGACTCCCAACCACGCCTGAACCTGTAAGAAGATTGTACATGAGAATAGAAAATGATGAATGACATGTAACTGATGCAAGGACAAATTTTTACCTGATGGAATGTCCGCAAGGAGTGAAATCGAGCAGCCTCGTGTAGGAGGTAACCTGGATGTCGAGTCACAACCACTAAAGGCATGGATGAAAGCTCTGTTTGTAAGGAATGGAGGGTGCTGTGCAAACCATATATAGAGTTTTTCAGTATCTGATTAATCTCTGGTGACACGAGATGGTCGCATGTCAACATGTATTCCAGCATCGCTTCTTCAAAATCCTCTTTGAAAACAGAGCTTTTTCTCTTCATCCATGCCTTTAGTGGTTGTGACTCGACATCCTGCTTCTTTGGCTTAGGGAAGATACAAACGATGTCCATAGTCGAAAAAAATCCGGACGTTGAAAAGCAAGCTGCGATTTTTCTCGACACCAACTCTACGCCTGATGATATAACAGCAGCAGGAGAACGAGTCATAATTGCTTTATACAGAGGCAACCCCAAAACCCATAACCTTGACGAGCTGCGGTACCAACTATTCGCCAGGGCTGCGACGAAAACCAGCTTCAATCTAGCCAGGTTACCTCCTACACGAGACTCTGCTCGTTTTCACTCCTTGCGGACATACCATCATGTAAAAATATGTCCTTGCATCAGTTACATATCATTCATCATTTTCTATTCTCATGTACAATCTTCTTACAGGTTCAGGCGTGGTTGGGAGTCACACTGAACCCTCTCTCCTAGTGGTGGATATCCACGCCACAAGGCCTCAACCCTAAAATGATGACCAGAGATGCAGCCCCACAACACCTCTTGCGGATGATTTCTTGCGGCTGCACGAAGGGTTGTGGGAACGCGTGCAGCTGCAGGAAGGCAGGATTAAAATGCTCATCAGTCTGCAGGCACTGTAGCGGGGCCTCTTGTGACAATATACCCGATGTTGAAGTAATACATATCCCAGAAGGCGACGATCTGTCCGATGTCGAAATGGAGGTTGACTTGTGGGCACAAGACGTCGACGATTCATCACCATCTCCTGATGCTGATGGGGATATGCCATCCCAATACGTCGATCCAGATACGGACGAACCTCAACCGGGACCTTCCAAGAGGGCTAAATTAATTTAATTTTTTGATTTTGAATATTACTCAGTTTTCTAACAAATAAACTTATTAACTTTTGTTGTACTTATCTTTTTATAAATAAATAAAAAAATAAAAAGAAAATACTTTGTTTTTTATCTTTTTTACTTCATTATTCGTAGCTTAGCTTATACATCATGACCCCATCATAAAAGTACAGGGCTTCGATAGAATAATCAGGGTCAAAATTCATTCAGAAAGACAGAATTGTAAACAATTGCGAAGTTCGAAAAAAATGATACATTTTGAAAGGCTTAATCTCGAAAACTATTGGGTCTTCAGAGACAATTCTAGTATCATATTGTAGCAAATTTAGTCTACTTTAAAAACATTTTTAATAAGTTTTTTTCTAAAATTAGTCCTTTAGGGTTATAATCACCAAAATTTGAAAAAATAACGTTTTTTTCGCGGTTTGCGCTCGAGGTCACAAACTTTGAAAGGCTTAATCTCAAAAACTATTGGGTCTACAGAGACAGTTATAGTATCATTTTGTAGTAAATTTAGTTTACTTTAAAAACGTCAAAATAAAGGTTTTTTTAAAAACTAGTACTTTAGGGTTATAATCGCCAAAATTTGAAAAAATAACGATTTTTTCGCGGTTTTTTCGATTTTTGACAAAGTTGCGTTCGGCGGTCGAGGTCAAAAACTTGGATTATTCATTAGGCCAACATTATAAACAAGCCTGCAAAAAATCAGAACTACCGGATTTAACGCATACTACCCCATACATTCAGGCGACAAAGTTACTGGACTAAAGATGGCGCCTTGGATAATTACGCGTTTGCTTGACTTCTTTAGAATCAGTAGTTTTAAATATAGGTGACATTATTATTTAAGCAAATATAATTAGCAACTGATATCTTAGAGCAGTTGCACCCCTGAGATTAAGACGATATTTTATTTACAGAGTCAATTATTAATATTTCAATTCTGCTTGTTCTTATTTTTATAATAAATTAACATATAAACGCCAGCCTTTCATTTATGATGGAATTTGAAATATTTACTCGTGCTTGGTTACTACTTAAAAAAGCACAAAATATAACTATTACAATGGCCAATGTGACGGTTATATTTAATTTGTCGCAAATATAACGGCTTACTAAGAATGTGTGTTTAGTATTACAATATATGGCTAGCTATATCTGAAAGGTAGAGCATAAGTAAATATTCATACAGTAATAAAATGAAAGACTGATGCAATATTAACATAAAGGAATTTATTGATATAAACTTCGATACAATAAGTATTCAATGATTTGACTCTTTAAGGTAAATTATGTAAGATCTCAAGGGTGTTTGTAGGCCTCGAAGAGAATTACAACAATCAAACTATGTTGCATGATTATGAAATTTAAGTTATGTGGAATATCATGAATTTATTAATTAAGCGCCAGAGTTTTCCTAACAAAACTCAAGATTGAAATTAATGACAAGTGGTGACCTTGATATATTAAAATAAACAATAAAACTACATTACGAAATATAACCGTCACAACATTGACCCCAAATTCCAACACACCTCTCATATCTTTTTCCTTTCCAGAACTTCCCCTCCCCTCTTTCCATAAAAATACTTTCCAATCAGCATCCCAAAGAAGATATAGGCCTCTCTGACATTTCCTCAGGGCCTCTTGTGTGGAGCTTATGTAAAAAGAAATATAATACAAACCTATGTCTCATAAAGAATAAAAAAAAACATGTTGGCAAGTGAAACGCGCCCCTCAATGGTTATTTTCTCATTATAAACATGGCGTCAATCGTCAATAGCTAAAGAGGCTATCTGTTTCTTGAAATATATTTATACTCAATTACTTACACCCGGAGAAGACTGCTTGTCTCATCTGTATGGAGATTGCTAGTGTTTATGTTTGTACAGGATTAAAGGGGGAAATAAATGATCCAATGGGAATTAGCGTCTGCTTTTCAAATTAGACGAATTTTTCATCAGAAAAAAAAAAGTTAAATAGGGATCGAAACCATCTCAAATTTCGTCTTTGTAGAATTCGTAGATCGTTCTACACAGTGCAAAACTGGCCTGAATCACATTATTTTGACTTTTTTTCACTTTTGGATTCAGTATGATCGTTTTCCTATATCTACTTAAGAAATATTGTTTAAAAAATATTTTCGTTTAGGCGAACGGCTGCGCGGCCTTTTTCATACAAAATTTAAATTTGGATTTCTTGACAAAATACCTAACCAAACTAAATAATATATTTTTTAATCAAAAGGTGTAGCAAATATCTAGTACGGATGTGTGCTAATTTAATTGTTTTTTTAAATACATAATATAGGCCATTATATAGATTTTTCACATAATACCACAAGGATGAGGATACCACAGAGGAGACCCAGAAGCGCATAGTGAACGCAAATCGCTGTTATTACCGCCTACAAAACCAAATAAAATCCAGGCTGCTGTCCAGAAACACCGAGATATTAGTGTACAAAACACTTATCAGACCGGTACTCACTTATCGCAGACTTGTGTGCTAACTAAGAGAAATGAGCGAGCACTGGATGTTTTTGATAGGAAAATTTTGAGGCGTATCTTCGGACTGTTTTCAGAAAATGGATTTTGGCGCAGACGTTATAACAGTGAGCTATATACTCTGCTGGGAAGACTTCGGTGGCTGGGTCATGTAGAGTGAATGACTGAGCATCAAGCACCAAAGTCCCTACTCAACTAAGATCTCAAGACGCAAGACCGACAGGGCGAAGGAGCCTGTGAAGACCATATTTAAGATGGAGAGACAACGTCCTCAAAGATAATAATAATAATAATAATGATTTATTGTTTTCCTTTCTTTACAAACATCTAAAGATAATGATATCCTCACTGGGATTTCCCGTGCCGAGGGTTTCATTTACATATTATAATTTAATTATAAGAAATTAATATGAATTTGTTATAAACATATAGGTATCATGTAGTATTTTGTTAAATAATTAAAAATTAAATAAAATTGTGTTTTTTTTTATAATTCAGTTCAGTAGATTCGGTTTTAGTCTGTATTTGATATCAGTATATTTTCTATTTCTGTTCTCCCTATATTTAGTATCCAGCTTTTTATTTGAGATTTAAATGTTATACTGTTGAGGTTTTTAAGTGAGAGTGGTATTTTATTGTAAAATTTAATACCATAATACAAGAAGCTTTTTTGCCCAAATGTTGTATTAGTAGTTACTTGTTGGATATGTTTTTGACCATGAGATCTAGTGTTTCTAATGTACGTGTAAGTTGTCATTTCTTGGGTTTTGTACTTATGAATGTAAATGAGTATAGTTTTAGAATACAGTTGTTTAATTGACATGATGTTAAGATTGTTGAAGATTTCATCAGTGCTAGTTCTTACAGGAACTTTCAGTATAATTTTCATTATGGATTTTTGAGTTTTAATTAGTGGATTTAATATGTTTTTATTTGCACTGCCCCATCCGATAATACCGTATTATAACAGTGATTGGCAGAGAGCCATGCAGAGAGAGATGTATCCACCTTGGAGATTGTTAACTGGAGAGAACTGACACAAAACCGTGATGAGTGGAGGAAGACTCTTGAGGAGGCCAAGACCCACCAGGGGTTGTAGAGCCAAGAGTGATGATGATGATAGATTTTTCACGATTTTAGTGGCAACTTTGGCGAATTATTGTTAATTAATTATTTGAAAAAAAATATGACCTACCTACTACATAAATATAAAATAACAAATTTACATTATAAAAAAACATTTTGACGGGCTTAAATTGACGTATTCAATTTAAAATTCCAACCTGAAACACGTCTTTCCCGTTATTTTAATTTAATTTTATATTTCATTATACATATGTACACAGTATGTTGGGCAAGATTATGTTTTTAATAATCACCATATACTCGTTGAAAATTGTCAAAATTGCTTCTAAAATCATGAAAAATTTTAATCATTTAATGTCCTATATTTTTTAAAATTTAAAACACAAATAAATAAAGTAGCACATATCTTTACTATTAAGAGGAACGTTTGCGCGGCCCGTATCATACAAACCTTAATTTTGTATTTGAGATCAAAATACCCAACCAAACTGAAAAAAATATTTTTGTAATCAAAAGGTATATCCAATTGAGCTATTTTATTTATCATATAATAAGTTTTCGTTCCGACGTAAACAGGTAATTTGTAATTTAAATTTACACTATTATCAATTTTTATTTTTTATTTTTTATTTATCACATTTTTATAATATAAACGTAATAAAATTATTTTTTTTATATTTTTCATTTACTCACAAATAATTGCCCAAGTTGCCTCTAAAATCATGAAACATAAAAATCTTTAATGGCCTATATCTTATAATTTGAAGCAAAAATAAATAAAGTGACTCACGCAAGTGCTAGATATTTACTATAACTTTTGATTACAAAAATAATTTTTCAGTTTGGTTGGGTATTTTGATCTCAAATCCAAAATTAAGATTTGTATGAAACGGGCTGAAACGGGCCGCGCGAACTTTCCACAATAGATTCTTGCAATATTGGTATTTTGTTAAAAAAAAAAAAACGAGTGTGCTTTAGACCGCACGACTGAAGTAAAACTCCACTAACTTATAAAAGAACATATGACATTGGGGTGACATATGACCATGGGGTGACCTATTACCCTTGGGTGCCCTACGACCGTGAGGTGACCTACGATTGTGGGGTGACCAGGAACCTTGGGGTGACCTACGACCTTGGGGTGACCTACGACCTTGGGGTGACCTACGACCTTGGTGTGACCTATGACCTTAAGTTAGTATGTACGCCTCGCCTGATCACTGTTCGCATCGATTACCGGTCGCTTCACACTTTTCGTAACGCATTCACCAGCTTACCCCCCAAGTCGAGCGTGCGTAAAGAAGTTTTACTTCAATAAAAATAAATATTCAATCTGGTCCAGTATTTTGGCCTCAAATCCAAATTTAAGTTTTGCATTGGGAACGGCTTCAGATAAATTCCTGACAGCAATTTCCTTAAATCACCTTCAATATTACAATAGTGTCGGGTGTCGGAAATAAAAAAGGCAAATAAAAAAATTATCTCTTTGGCAGCAATGCTTCAGGACAAATAAACATGTCGGATACAAATTAGGTCCTTTGTCTCGAGTCTTAATGCTAAGTGCAGCCTTATCTCGTATCTCCCAACGGAGGCGTGGGAACTGGGAACGGACCTGAATCCTCTCAGAACTGCATAATGAATATTATTATAATGTTTGTGCAAACGTGTGGATGCATTTGCGGTTGTGATTTTTTCTTGTTGATAAATATAAATATGATAATCCTTGACAGCAATCTGAAGATTGCTGGTTCAAATCCCGGCGGCAATAAAAATATATTTTTTTAACATTTTTTTTTTAAATTTGATTAATTTGTGTTATTTCACAATTAATTAATTAAAAATAATATATATATCCCAGAGTGGAAGATACTCTCAGTATCGCCCTGGTGTAAGACCACCATTCAGAATTGAAGCGTTGCTTGAAATGGCTTTAGCCATGTTTGGTGATCAGATCTGAATGGCCAGGTACTTCCCCACCTTCCTCTTCCCAATCTCCATTCCCTGTCCAATGCTTTCAGGCTCAAAACATACCCTAATTGAGGATGCCATAGTTTCACTGGATCTAGATGGGAGCTGTTGGGACTTGGGACTCTTGTGCGGTATTCACATAAAAAAATACAGGATGTTAAGGGACGTGCTTAACTTACTTTACCCGGTGATTCCCGACATTATTTAGAGTAAAAATGTTAATGAAATTTTGGTCTACGAGGGCATCTTTGATGTTTTCTTAACTTCTTTAGCACCGCTAAAAAGAGACCAACACACAGTGGCGTGCACAGAGTTTTTAATCAGGGTAGGCAGTAGGAAAACTGCCGAATTGATTCAAATAAATAAATAAAAAAACTTATCACAGATAACTCCCTTCTCACGATTTCGTTAAGTGTGCTTGCTGCTGGCTGCAGATTATGAAGGTTTGGATTATCTAATCCACATCAAATATCCAAATAATCGCTTCATTTATGCCTATTATCGCAAGCCAATTACTGGATAACCGAGGTGGCCTTGATAAGGGCCGTTTGCGTTGTCTCACACTTCGTACAATTTTACGGGAAATATTAATTAAATGTCAAATCGATACGCCTAGGCGGACGTCTCCCCACACAAATTATTCGATTTTTTTTCGTTAAAAGATAACCGAGAAAATCCATTTTTTTTTATTAAACACACATTATTTCCGGTAAATATTCGGAACAAACGTCAACGGTTAATACGTACTTTTTAAAAAAAAACTTTTAGATTCTTCTTAATTACCATAAAAGACAACTATTTGCATTGGGGGAGGTTGAAAATGTAACATTTTTTATTTTAGTTACGTAAATTGAAAATTTGCTTTCGTATTTAGATACAACGCTTCACCATATGCAATTTGTAATGATTATTGTCATTTTATTATGTTGGTATTACTGATACTATATGGAAGGCTACATCATACCGTAACTGACTTCATGGCAATACATTCAAAAGTGCATAAATAAAAAAAAAACAAACCTTTATCAGGATAATCACTTCAAAGTCCAATTGAAGCACTGGAAAATCGTGTTGAATTTCGTCGTCATTATAATAGAAGCAATATAATCACTTCAGAAGCACACTCACTAGAATAACATTGAATTTAATTGAAGTATTATAAAATGAAAGTCGAGTCAAGGCACTATAATCCGATGTCCTTATAATTTAAAAAAACATCCCAGGTTTTGAATGGTTTGAGGGCAAGGCAGGTTATCCTAGCGGGTTCTATCTAGTTTGTATTCCAAGGTTTCTAAACAAATTAGTGCTTACTAAATTCACACAAATTGGTGGTATAACTAATTTTCTAGCCGCTCGTTATCTTATACAGCCAGTGCAATATAAAATATCAGTAATACCAACATATTAAAATAACAATAATATGGCAAACAGAGTGATTTGACAGTGTGAAAGCAAATTTTCAATTTACGTAACTAAAATTAAATATGTAACATTTTCAACCTCCCCCAATGCAAATGGTTGTCTTTTATGATAATTAAGAAGAATCTAAAAGTTTTATAAAAAAAGTGCGTATTAACCGTTGACGTTTGTTCCGAACTTATTCCTTTTTCCTTTGACGACCACAAGTTTCACAGGTTAAAATTTCCATATTTTACCGGATAAATTTACAATTAAAGTACGAGAAACGTTTTTGAACTAACAATTCGCATTTGTGAAAGACAACTGCATGACAACTGATTGGTATAAATAGAAAACAACAGATGTCACTGTCGTCACTAATTGCCAATATATGAAAATAGAGATGAAAACAGCGATCGCGTAAAGCGAAAAATGTTGACTTTTGTCTCTAATTGGAATCGGACTGAAAAAAGGTGTCGTGTATAACGGCCATTACGCAAGCCTCCTTTGGTCTAGCGCCCGATGAACCTTAGCGGTCCGATATTCTTAGCGTTTGATTCGAATTGCACACTCTGATTTTTTTTTCAACTTCAAACAAGAAAAATCAGTAGGTGTTGGGCAGGAATGGTCTGGGTGAGAGGTTGGGTGGTTAATCGGCAGAGTGACCTGTATTGACATGTGGAAGTATTTCAAAAAAGCCAGCCGAAACAAAAAATTTCATTAACATTTTTTACTTCAAATAATGTCAGGAATCGCTGGTTAAAGTAAGTCAAGTACGTCCCTTAACACTCTGTATATTTGTAAGTCAAGTACATCCCTTAAAATTATTATTATTATTATTTATTTATTTGATGCAATATATTTACAATTTATACACAATTCAATGATGTTGGCCTCACTGGGTGGTTAACCCGTTAGCTGAGGCCTCCATTTCATATACAAAATTTACACAATACATATAAATATAAATTAAACTTAAAAATTAGAGATTTAAATTAAAGAAAATCAAAAATTAAAAAAAAAAAAAAAAATTAAAAAAAAGAAAAATTAAAATACTTAAAGAAAATTAAAATTTTTAAAATATTATATAAGGTTAAAAACGTTATTTTTAATAAGTTTTTTGTGTTTGTGGGTGATTGTGTTTTATGTTGTTTTTGTGTGTTACCTACTTGTATGTTTTATTATTTTATGTTATGTTATCTTGGTAGTATTGTCTATTTTGGTCTTTGATCCATTTTGTAATTTTGTGTCGGAATTTATTTTTGTTTTCCTCAGTTTCATTTTCAAGTGTTAGTCTATTGAAAGCTTTATAGCGTGATATTGGTAGTGTCTTTGTCCAAAGATTGAATTTACCGTCGGAGTTTTTAAGTTTTCTTTGTATGCTTGTCTAACTGGTCTGTTTGTAATATTTTGTATTTGATGAAGATTGTTTTTTTGGTTAAAAACGTAATTTAGCAGCGATTTAACGTATAATTGTCGTATGTCTAGTACGTCACAACGGTTGAATATTTGGTCTGTATCAGTAAGTCTATGTTTTTTGAGTATTACCTTTAAGATAGTTTTCTGCCATTATCAGGCCACTGCTTCTTGAATTCGGTGTATTCTTTAGTGTTATCCGAAGTGAGACAGTACAGAGTATGTAATCGGATATAATTTATTGAACTCCACAATTATTACAAGTCCTTTCTGACAAAGATAAACATTTCATCGATTCAGCTGTCATAACCACAAAGATGAGGGCTATAAACCGTTATCACCATTCCGCCAATATGAATGTCCTGTCTGTCTGTGATGGCAAGACGCCTTGTGCTGTCACAGAAACTTCTTGACAACTTGAGATCTTTATTCCCCACCTTTGCCCACGCAATACGTAAACAGGGTGTGACAGCACGTAGATAGATTTTAACCAGCGATTCTTGAACATATTTTTGAAGAACAAAAGGTAAACGTCATTTTGATGTGGGATATATATTTTTTTAATTAAAAACGAAAAATATATTTTTCAATCACACGTCGCCACAAATCACATTCCTACACTTTGCGACGGGATCGCATGATTGACGTCTACTTTTTGTACTTCAAAAACGGCGTCTATTTTTTTTAACTCCAAATAAGCCCAGGAATCGCTGGTTCAAATCCTTAGGGGCGTGCTGTTACAGCCTGTATATGCAAATAAAAGACGAATGCACAAACAACTTTTTGCTTTCTGTTTTATTATAATTTCAAAGGTTTTTCTTTTATGATCTCAAATAAATTATAATGTCTCCAAGTTCTCACGAAGCCATCAAATTGTTACCCGTGTCAAAAATCGATGTCTACCTTCTCTTTATGAATTCAAATTTTATTGACACTTTGGTTTATTTATTATTTTTTATAACTTTTTACAAAAGTCGAAAAGAATGTAACCTTATTGGGGTACCCGTTCAAAGGTCACACCGTTTTTGTGAAAGGAATGTCAATTATAAATCGCTAATGATTTTTTTTTGTACTTACTTTGTTATCTTTTTGTTAAGTTTTTGTAAGTATGTTAAAATATTACGAGAGGAAATATATAAACATTTTTTTTTACATTACCTTCATCTCAGTGCCTATGTCATCTTGGAGGATGTCGTGCGGAGAGTTTTTTTTAAGGAAAGGGGTGGAATCTGGGGGTCAGTGTGTCAGGACCCAGGAGTGACGGACCTATGAATTCATCAACTGCGGTGCAAGGCGATGGGTCGATAGATTATTGCTGGAGAGGTAAAAAGACCTCTTCAATCAGTATCTCTCGATCCGGCCCGCAACGCAGCAGGTGACAGACACATCGGCCGCTAAGACTTTGACAAACCACACCCAAAATAAAAATGTTTTCAAAATAATGTTTTTTCACCCTAAGTCACCAAACGTAGCGAACCACTTGGGGTGACCTATGGCAGAGGTGTTGGTTATTTAATAATTGGTTTCCAGGGTGGCGGTACCCATACCCGCCTCCCAAAATGTCTAGAAGAAATCATAATATAAGCGTTAATCTTTCTTAGGTTGCAAAATTGTATCTATATTCTTTCTCCCAGTGTCCTTAACCCATATCTTAATATTTCTTTTGAAGTAGGTTATTATGTTAATGGTTTTTATTGCAAGAGGGAAATGACATCAAATAATTTTATAGGGAAATATTGTAAATTTCTTTCTCCAAAAGAAGTTTTAGTTGTGAGTTGGTGAAATGTACGTTTTGATGAGTTTCTTGTGAATCGACCGGAGTTCATGTGTAAAGTTAACTTGGTTTTTGAATGCGTGCATTGCAAGAGGGGAGATATTAAATACTTTTATAGATATTTTATAAATATTGCATGTTTCTTTGTCCAAAAGTAGTTTTAGTTGTAGGTTTGTGGATTGTGTATTTTAAGGGGGTTCTTGTGAATCGACAGCAGTTCATGCATGAATAACTGGATTTTTAATGCGTACCTACATTACAATATCTTTGTTATACATATAATTGTCTCAGAAATATTAAATTCAGGACACTAAAAACTTAGGCGATAGGAGCTCTGTTAGGGATTCTAAGTATAATTTTCAATATTGTCTTTTGTCTTGTGATGGTTTTTCACCAAATAATCAAGTGCTTGCAGACAACATTTTTGACTAGGCACATGATTGTTTATTTATTTTTTACCACTGAAGAGAATAACCGATAGAATGTGCTGTGGGTAAGTAAGGTCAATTTTGTCTTATTTCGGGTGAAATTTGTCTAACACTAGCTTCTCTAAATAATATCTTATTTTGAACGTCAAGTGTTCAATAGTTCACCACGAAGTATCAAACGTCTGCTTTAAGGGGTGGGAAAGGGTCAAGTGTGCAAATTTCACCATCATCTACAGAAACCATTCTTTATATAACAGATAGACAGATTTTCACATATTTATCGTAAATCTTTCGGGGGCCTAGTCCCTATCTTTTACGTTAACTAACAGTCTGTTAAGCTTAACTTGGTGATTAGAGCAAAGTTGTCGCAACTTGCTAAAAATGGTAGTCAGTAACTTTTCTGTTAAGATTTAGTTTATTTTATCGTCGCGAGGCATCGGACCGATAGCGCAACGTGAAACTCTATGCAAAAATGTAAATTGTCTATGAATTATTTCTGACAGATTGTCAGAGATTCAATGGTTTTCGCTTTTGAAGTTTCAAGTTTACCTATTTTAAAAGAAACAACGATGACCGTAAGTTATGTAATTATTTATTACTTTTGTTTTGTATTTGTTTACATTAATAACTATATTTTGTAAGATATCGTGAGCTTTCCAAAAAGTAATTAATATAAAAGACATTATAACCTCACATTCACTTTGATCGCAACGAACTCGAATGGGTAAAAAACTGCATGCATACATTTTGAAAAGTAAACTAATTTCAAACATAATTACCACAAGAAACATCGGTTTCAGCCGTGATAAACGGAAAAATTTGCATTTAAAATACGATTTTCATTCAAAGTTAAAAATTGATCTATTGACATTTGCGAAGTTTCGTATCAAACTAAATACGCATGAATTACTTAATTTACCTAATCTAGGAACCTAATAACCTATTTTGTGTACTTAAATAGTAAATAGTTGTTTTTTTGTGGTAATTGCTGAAATGAAGTGTGGTTTCCATAATCTGTGCTACATTTGTAGAGTTTCGCTACAAGATTGCTAGGTGTTTTTAAATAATTTTTGTGTCAGAGATAATAACATAAAAGTCATTTTAAAGCCTAAATATACTAATCGCTTGTGTATTGTACTGTTGCAGATATGAGTAGACAATGCAGATGAAGGAAAGCAGGCAGGAATGGATTAAATTGAGACACAGTGACAGGAAATGTATATAAAAACAACAGCGATGACATTTGGTGTATTGAATTTTATAAAAGTGTCTGTTATGTATAACGTGAAGTGATTATTTGTCTTGTATTATGTTGTATGATTAGTGAGAGACATAATGTCAAGTGTTTGATGTGTGCTGTTGAATAAATAAAATATTACAAGTGTCATTAATTACCTACCTGAGAAGGTGGTTTAAATTGTCATATTAACTGCAGAGGTGTGTTACCTGCAGGACTATGACTGTGTCAATGCTTGAATAAATGAGATTACCAACGATTGTATGTGTTGTAATTGAGTAAAAATGCAGAAATGGATGCGGCAGGTTTTTTATTATGTACAAAGTCAAATTGTACACGAAAGAGGTTTGTTTTTAATTTTTTTTTTATTTTATAAAATACATGTTACATATGTTAGACATTTACATAGATAAGATTTATTAAATCACCATACTAGGCGGCTGCCTGTTTCATGGTGATTAATTAAGGATAGTTACTTGAGTGTAGTCTAGTGTAAACACATGGTAAAATTGATAAACTTATAATAAAAAATAGAAAAGAAAAAAAGCAGTGCGTAAAATAAACATGTAAATAAAATAAACCTGTAAACATGTGGTACTAGTAGTATGTAATGATGTTAAAATTTATATCTCTATCTGAGTATGTGAAACAAGTTATGAACACTGTCATAGTCACTCATCTTGTAAATGGATATTTCTTAAAGATTATGGATAGAGGTTCAATAATAACACGACACTTGTCAATTTAGAGCACTGCAAGACGATAGAGTGTTCGTAAATGTTTTTTTCTTGAAGAAACACATAGTCGAGATCGATTAGAGTTGTAATCACATGACACTTGTATATTTAGAGCATTTTGGCTGTGGCTAACGTACCTACATAAATACACAAATTATCAATAAGATTGCAATAGACACGTAACTATTTGGTGCATATTATTATTGTAAACATACAATAAGCAACTATTTACGTCGGGAGAGGTAAAATTTGCATCAAAAATCTATTTTTATTAGTGAAAATTTCCTCAATAAAACGATCTCTTCGCTGCATTTGACGTTTTCGAAAGTTTCGCACAAATTACTCAAATAACTCAAACTAATAACCTATTTTTGAATATAAATAGTTGTTTCTTGTAGTGATTGTTGAAAGTGCCTAAAAGTTCGGAGGCTAGGTAAATATTTCAGTTGACGTATCTTTTAATTCACTGTACATTATATCACTTAGGTACCTTTTAAAGAACAAAATTCGAATTAATCAACTTTGAAAAGTATGTCTTTCGGCAATGTGACACATCTAAATGATCCCTGTTATCTAATCGGTAGGCCGATCGACTCCGATAGCTAAACGTGAAATTCAACGTTAGTAATCTGACTTTCCGACTTACGGACTACCAAAATCAACGAGAACTGTCAAAATACAAAGGCGTCCACAGGCGTCGCCTATTAGCTTAACATTGCTTAACAGCAAATTTAAAATCTGTTAAGGCCAAGTGTAACCATTTATTAATTTGAAATAATGTTAATATTATTACGCAAATCGATAAACATAAAGTTCTTAATATGAAAAATATTTTTTATACATTTTTAAAATTAACATAGGCTTAGCATTTATCAAAACCAAATCAGAAATAGGACCTTATTCTAACCGTTTTAGGTATGTTTTACAAAATATTTTTAACTGCTGAATATACTCAAAGCATAGCATTAGGGGTTTTCTTTAGAACCTCGTAAATATATATTTTTTAAATAAATAAATATGTTCTCAGTTAAATTTTATCATCAATACCAATTTTCGCGTATTTTTAAAACCTGATCACAAATCTTTGGATTTGTTTATTTAAAAAAAACGCTATGAGACATTGTTGGTATTATATTTCTCCATTTTTTAAAGATTATTTTATAATTTTAAACTTCTATTTAACAATAACATAGGGGATTTTTAATTACTAGCAAATGCCCTCTGTCGTGTGGCGCCGTTTTTTCTTTCTGCTTACGGTACGATTTTAAACTAAAAGCTTTTTTCAAATTATTTCAAAAGATGGCAGTAATCAAACGCGGTGAGAATCTAAGATATTATTATGGGAGGTCAAAAAATCATAAAATTCGTGTTACGTAATTTATGGATGGCCCCTTATGAGGTATTCACAATAAAAATAAAAAGCTACTTTATTTATTTTTGTTATGTAGACCTATCACTAGGTATTTATGGGGTCTACATGCATAACAATCTGAATTCTGAAATGTGGTCTTTCAACAGGGTCATTTAGGTACCTTACCGTGGACAAATCTTGACATTGCCACGTGGTGTGTTTGTCTTGTAAAAAAATGCTTTTTTTATGTATTTATAGTACCTACGTCAAATGCGTTGAGTACCAATACCAATACCATATTTACGGCATGTTCCAGAGTGGAAGATACCAGTATCGCCCTGGTGTAAGACCACCGAACAGAATTGAAACGTTACTTGAAATGGCTTTAGCCGTGTTTGGTGACCAGATCTGAATAGTCAGGTACTTCAGCCTCACAACATACCCCAATTTGGGGATTATAATTGACAACATATCACAATCTCACTGGCTCCAGAAGGGATCAGTTGGCACTCTTGTGCTGAATTCACATAAATGTTTTTTTTTTAAATCTTCAAAACGGTCAAGGTATAATTTGGGAGGCGGGTATGGGAGGCGGGTAGGAAAGGAAGGAGAGGAGGTTTTGGGAAAGATAAAGGTATGTGGGTTGGGTAGGAATCTGGGGGCAGTATGTCCAGCAGTTAGGACGTTTGAATCCATCCCTCCCGCTGCGGTTCAAGGCGATGTTCCAAGAGATTCCGGCTGGAGAGGATAAAAGGCCTCCCTCAACCATTCTCTCCTGATCTGGCCTGCCATGCAGCTGGTAGGCAGACGCATCCGTCGCCAAGACCCGGACAAACTACACCCAGACAAACCATGCACCCGGGAACCTCTGCTAAGTCACCAAACGTAGCGAACCACTTGGGGTGACTTATGGCATAAGTGTTGGTTATCCAATAAATGGTTCCCGGGGCAGCGGCACCCATACCCACCTCCCAAATTTATTGGATAACCAACAAGAGGTTCGCTACGTTTGGTGACTTTGCAGGGGTGCCCGGGTTCTTGGGCTAAAGTTTGTTTAAGTGACGGATGCTTTTGCACACCTACTACGTGGCGGGCCGGATTGGGACAGAAAGGTTGAGGGAGACCTTTTGACCCATCTGAAGGGATGGATTCACACGTTCGTCACACCTGACTCCCAGATTCCTACCCGCCCCACATGCCTTTTTCCTTCCCAGTCTGACAGTCTTGACAAATCGTGCAGTCCTAGTCGTGACAAATTTTAAACAATAATTGTATTAAAAAAAAAAAAACTCAAATACTTTATTTTATTCGCTCCATGACAGTTGATCTCTTAGACAGTTGGTCCCTGACAGTTGATTTCCAACAGTTGATCCCCGACAGTTGATCCCCCGACAGTCAATACCTCCAACAGTTGATCCCCTAAAATATTATTTCTTCAAATAAGTATGCCATATGTCTCGCCAAGTGATTCGCTACGTTTGGTGAATTATCAGGGGTACTCGAGTTTTTAGAATGAGGTTTGTCTAGGTGTTGGTGGTGATTGCGTTTCCTCACCTATATTTGCATGTGTATGTGTGTGTGTGTGTGTGTGTGTGTGTGTGAATCAACGATGACAACGTCTGCGGTTAAATATAAACATAACAAATGATACCACCAACGATAATTAAAAGACATTTTTATTAATGGTTCCCGGGGCAGCGGCACCCATACCCGTTTCCCAAATTTATTGGATAACCAACAATAAGAGGTAATCTAAACGAAATTATTTAAAAATAATATATTGTGGAATAACACAAATTAATCAGATAAAGTGTAGATAGGTACTTGCGCACGCCGGAATTTGAACTCGTGACTTCCGGAATCGTAGCCAAGGATCGTAACAAGATTCGAAATAACTTCAACCACCAAGGTTTGGAATATCGGTACGCTTTCAAATGTTCTAGGTAGTAGGAATGTATTATTATTATTTCGACCCTTAGTCAAAGACTGCCATGTGGTTATAGATAATACAATGCGGGTCTCAATGGAAACATCAAATGTTTTAATGGTCCGTTTTTATTTTTAGTAATCGGCTAGTAGAAGTGTCGACTGGCGACAGGTTCAAATCCCAGAGCATCCAATATATAAAAGAGAAAGTCTGTCGGTTAAGTCGGGCGGTGTGGAATTGATTTGTATGCAAATCTACAGTTTTATGCCGAGGTTGATGAAATTTTGCACATGTGTATCAATTAATAATAATTAAAAAAAAAAAAAAAAATTATTACAGCATAATATTATTACTCGAACCTTACATGTGAATATTTTCGTGATTTAAATTAAACACTTCTTGTTTATGTTTTCTTCTACTTTTATTTTAATTAATAAATAATATACATATGTGGGTAGGAATCTGGGGGCAGTGTGCCACATACCCCAATTACCAAACACACAACATACCAAAATATATAACGATTATAATAACTTCAGGCACTGAGAATTCAGGTAGTTTTTTCTCAAAACCATAGCACCCTTGGCCATAGACCAGATGCGACATGTTGAATAATAAAATAAATAATATTTATTTTTCTAGTGGCATCTTTCGGATTTTAACGAAACTTTTTGAAAACAAAATAATCTCAAAATGAATGATAATGACCGTTCTGACCGCTGGAGTGCTCTGTTGCAGTTTTGTACGAATATAATACCTATTCTATTTGGGCTTAAGGTTAACATAAATTCCGGATTACGACTTGATAGAGACTACCAAAATTAGCGTAACTGTCAAAATACGTGTTTGTGACGTAAATGAAAATAATGTAATCCTTTCAAATTGACCTTTAAATAGATTAGGCAGAATTTACTTCTCTACTTCATCTCCAACATTTATAAAATAACTCTCTTCAAAAGATTTATCACCCTTCCAATCACCTTTCTGTTTTAATTCTATTCAAAGTGATATGTATTTTACCTTCAATATCCTTGTAACTACAATATTCATTTATATACCTGTACGCCTGTCTCGACACAGGTATACCCTAGTGAGACAGGCATATACACAAAACAAATGTAAATATATTTTTATTATAGATAAATAAATAAAAAAAAAAAAAAAAAAATTAACGCGCTAAGAGACGTTAATAAAAGATAGAGACTAGGCCCCCAGAACAGATAGACAGATTTTCACATATTCATCTAAATTCTTTCCAGAGCAGATAATAATATTTTATTGCCTGTGTGAAAATTTATATGAAATAACAGTTATATTGTTTAAAAATCCCATAAAAATTAATTTTAATTATTTTGATTTAATTTTCCACCAATCGGAATAGTTGGCGGAATGAATGACCTTGAACCGGGCGCTGAATATTTCCACTGAAATCTCTGTAAAAATCATTTCTGCATTCCTCAAAATAACAATGCTATACTTGTAGGAAGTAACTATGGACGATGGAAAATTAATGGACGTTGACAGGCACCACTATAATCGAACATACTTGTACCTTACTCAACTATTCTTCTTGTGGGATAATAAAGTTATCAGTTTGATTTCTGCAATATTAGATTGAGACGGCAATAACAAACGTTTAAATACAGTAGTTCTTGCTCACTTGCCCTTTTTTAATACAGAACTCCACTAGCTCAGTCGTTAGTTCTCGCAATATTCATTGTTACTTCGCGTAAATAATAAATATTCTAGTTTACTGAAGATAACCTTTTTCTGTATCTTACACTCTATCATCTAAATGTCATATTAGGATGTCCCATTATCTTTTAAAAAGTTGGCGGCCATATTGCCAAAATTCTCCCTGCCCTCGGCCAATAGGATAGGAACAGAATATTCACAAACGAATTATTTCTTTGCCACGAAAATTTCCTAGCCACTTCACCCTTTCGGCCTCCACTCCCCCTTTCGATGTAACCTTTTAAAAAATAAACAGTTTTTTTCTAAAGGTTTAGGCTGAAATTTCTACAAGTTGTCACCTGATGAAGCTGGGCGTGCTGTACAAGGCCCGCAGATATATAATGTAATAGTACACAAGTACTAAGAGCCTTTTCACACTTCCGTCGCAAAAACGGAGACGGGTTCCGTCTTTACGACGGAAGCCCTAGCCGTTGTAGTGGCTCTATGGAGCTGTTCACACTTGTCGGTTCCGGCGTGAAGACGGATCCGTTATTTTTTGCCGGAGAGTTCGTCTACGCAGAGCGTCCGTCGTGAAGCCGGAACGGAACGCGCTGGCTCATACATTTCAATGGAGCTGTTCACACTACACGGCGCGGCGGGTGAACGGATCCGTATTGAACCCGCCACATCCCGCCTCACCCTTCACCACCGCCCGCTCCCAGACGCAAGCGAGCAGGCAAATTGTGTTTTTATGGGGCGCGCGTTTGGCGTTTATAATATTATTATATAATATATATATGTTCGTTCCATAATGCAATTTTTTCTATATAACACAAGAAAATATTTAGTCATTTTATTCATGTTTTTTAGTCATTTTAGTCATAATTGTTGGATGATTTTCGCGTACTTTCTCCTTTTCAAGTATAAAAACAAAATATTCTCCCACGGTTTGAACAAATAAGGTCCGACCCCTGAAGTAATTTTATGGCTGGTATACATTCCTTTACCGATTTGGAAGAAAAAGTTTATTATTTAAATTTTTTTTTTTTTTCTAAATGTTTTGGTCGTTGTTTTCGTAGAGTAGGATCTCCGTTTTTGCAAGTGTGAACGGGCACTAACCAAATCGCAAGTGCACCCCAAGGTTGAATTTGGTAGCCACGTCTGGTTTGGATCCCCAAAATACCTGAAAAGAACTCAATACTCTGCAGAGAGCGGTCCGTTCGATAAATTCTCCTATCTTAACAAACGTATTGCAATATTTAGATCAGAAGTGTCGGGTGGGAGTGCTGTCCTTGTTCTACCATTATTTCAATGTAATATGCTCCGAGGAACTAGCATCATCGATTACGTTGGCACCGGTGCACTGACGGTAAACAAGCCAAACGTGTGCGAAAGCCAAACTTCTACGACTCGTTCTTGATTCCAACAGCTCGGCTGTGGAAAGACCTGCCATCCTCTTTTGTTTTCTCCCTCCTACAAAATAGGCCTCTTCGAGACCCAGGTTCACTCCTTCCTTTCCACAAAAGACTCTCCACATAACATCCTAAAGATGATATAGGCCCTGAGGGAAATTATTTATCTCAGAGTGTATGGAGTTAATGTTAAATAAAGGATCCATTGTTCTGTGCAGCATTTTTAGTTTCTGTTGGGTTTTTTCGTCAATATAATCTATTGGTTCCAAAATCATACACAAATATAGAAAGTTAATACTGTTAAAAAGTCTATTATAGTATAGTAAGTGTGGTAAGTAAGTTGTAAATGTTTATTTATTGTGACGTAAGCGTTCTCAACTAACGCATTTATAAAAGCGTCCTCCACCTTGTTATGAACTCCGTGGAAATAACGCTATTTTTTATGTGTTACCCATGTGAACTTTAAACAGCATAACAATAAATGCATTATACAAAGAATTCCTCAACAATGGACATATAAATATTACATATTAACGGATGTTCTGTGCGTGTTAAGCTAAAAATATAAATTCAATTTTATTGAAAAAATTTTGTTTTAACAACAATTGAAGGTTAATTTTAATTTAATTTTATTGTTAATTTTAACAAAAATCATTCAATTTAATGTAATTTATCATTGAAGAATAAGATAATACTAAAAAATCTAAACGCAAAATAAAAAAGAACAAGACACAGAAATACAAAAAGGTGACAAAAAGGTAGAATCGAACCCAGGATATCTCGTTTTACCGAGACAAGCGTCTTATGCAACTTGGCCATTGGGATTTATTTATTTTTTCTCATTTTTGTCGATCTCATATTTTAAATTCAGAATTAACAATATTATCGTCAACTAATTTTTTCAATATTTTTGGCTGATATCTTTTTAAAATTATGACAAAATTCTAACGAAATTATTTGTAACCTAGATAGTGTATTGGATAAACATATCTGATTTTATTTATATGGAACACCTTTGGATTTTAAAATATGAGATCGACAAAAACTACTTAAATAAATAGGTCCCAATGGCCGAGTTTGCTAAGGCGTTTATCCCAGAAATACAAGAGATGCTTGGTTCGGTTCCCAGTTGCGACCGTTACCTTTTAATTTTTCTGTGTCTTGTTCTTTATCGTATTTCATTTACATTTATTAGTATTATCTTTTTCAATGATTTTTTCTGTATGCATCGTTCTAAAGAATAAAATAAATGTTTCATTGTACCTATTTTTAAAGTTAGGTGCTCATTCGAATTATTAAAATATATATTTTTTTACATTTCACACAGAGGCCCCCAGAAAATCCTCGTGGCCTAGGTCATCTTTGGGGATGCTGTAAAGAGGGTATTTTTATGGAAAGGTAGGAGTGAAGTTTTAGGAAGGAAAAAGGTTTGAGGGGTGGGTAGGAATCTGGGGGTCGGTGTTACCAGAGCCACGGACGAATGAATCCATCCCTCCTACCGTGTTGCACGGCAATGTGTCGAGAAAGTTCGGCTAGAGAGGTTAGGTCTCCCTCAATCAGTCTATCCCGATCAGGCCAGTCACGCATGAGGTGGGCAAACGCTTTCGCCGCCAAGACCTATACAAACCTCATCCCATGAACCCGGGCACCTCTGCTAAGACATCAAACGTAGCGAACCACTTGGGGTGACGAGTATCAGGGGTGTTGGATATCCCATATATGGTTTCCGGGGAGGCGCCTTCCAAATTGCAAACCAAGTTTATTGAAAACAAAACATTTTGAGCTATTATTTCGAAACATTGACCAATTACAAAATGTTTCGGATGCCCGTTGCCTAATGCCCATCCCTTTTAATAAAATGTTGCCCAGTGCACTTTATTACAGATTATAATTAAATTAAAATCCTTTTAAGCTTGCATGCAATATAGGATACCTTCCTACTCGTCTTCCTATATAATTACTCCCCCAAAAAAATCCAATGATACCATAGATAAAAACCCGCCTCCAATACGTCAATCAAATTTAATGAAAGAGTAAAAACATTGATTGAATTACAAGTAAATTTTTTCACCCCTATAAAATTGAATTGATCCCTTTTAGTATGAGCCATTTGTCATATGATATTTTGCAACAATCGGACAATCAGTGGGTTGCGTTTCAATGAGGGTGGGGTGATTAAAAGGGGGTTGGAAGTTGAAGGTTGAACTTGTTTGCGAGGGGTGGCATTGGATAGATAGAAAGAGAGCAAAGCGCACATTTTGGATTTAGTCTTCTCTCAAATCCTCGTGGATTTGCTGCGTTTTATTTGTGCAATTTGTGCGGATTATAGATTTTTATCGGGTTAAATTAAAATTGAATTTTTCGTTCTTTATCTCAGCTGATTCGTATTTTATTAAAACTTTGCAATCTTTTGGTTAATAGTTTTGACAGACGTGAAGCTGTGTAGGTAAATATAACGTAAAGCTGTGTTGTTTTTTTTTGTTTTAACCATAAAATAAGAACACATTAAATGTCATGTGGGCGTTTTACGTTATCCAAATATTTGTCCAATTGGATCTTAATTTTGCAATACAAAATCTGTGGTTACCAAATTCAAACGGGGTGGAGATCTACGAGTGCAAAGTCAGGCGAGTCGGCGAGTGTACACGAGAGAGAGCGCTGGGCTAATGGGCTACATTGAATATTTGCTTCCATTCGAATTTGTATAGTTTTCTTCTTTAATCTATGATTTTAACCACCAGGATCACGGAGTACTGTATATGTCATGAAACAGCAAAAGTCGTTAAGTTCTGCAATATCTGTCACCAAAAGATTCGTCCTCATAAAACTCGTTTAAGATGAAGCCATACTAAATAATGCAAAATCATATATTTTTGTTTTGAAAATTTCATCGCTTAGAAGTATTATAGATACTTCAATTAAATATTGCGTGTAGAACATATCTTGGTCCTTAAAAATGTAGGTCATTTTTTTATAAGCCTAGATTAAGTCTTTTAATAAGCCTAGAAAAATATAAATTGTAAGATCTATAAAAAACACTTTGAAGTCCAAACTCTCCTATTTATAAACCGCTTTTCGGGTATGGTTTTATTGCTTAATGTGGCAAATTCAGTTTCTTTTATGATAATCGCCAAAAAATTTGAAATTTACGCCCGAACCACACAAGATAAAATATAATACCCATTTTTGCGTTGTTATTTTTGACATCATGGCGACAATACGGCAGTCGACGAATTTGGAATGTCGAAGTGAACCTTATATCGTCCACCGAAGAATGACTGGTAGTCACACCTATTTTCTGTCAGTGTCAGTACTCAGTACTCCCCCGGACGGAGTGGGGAATAGACTTATTAGGCTCCACGCCGCTTGTTTTCGTGAAATCAATTTAAAAACTCCGTTTTATTACAATAAACAATGCATAAAAAAGTAATTAATGTTTTTTACAGGCCTTTACGAAATCAACCTTCGAAAAAAAAAAATTTCCAACCTTTCCAAAAGCTTTTTCTCAAATATTTTTAAACTCCTCCCATAAAGGGGCGTGCATTCCGATTTCGATTTTTTCCTCTACTATTGGATGGCCTTAATCTTTTTTTCTCTTGTGGCCAACCTTATGGTATAAACAGTTTTGGAACGAGTGAACACCGAGCAGAGTCTTTGGAATTAAAAATTTACTCTATTAACCCCCCTGGCCTAGTGCCTATTTTGTCGGAAGTCGTGTGCAGTTTGGAATTTATTGCCAAAAATTGTGTGCAGTTCACACGCGGTAGAAGTGAAACCTTAAAAAAAAAAGGTAGACAAGAGTGGGGAGGCTACAAAGCACCGCACAAAAAGGAGACGGATTATACTGTCTCATTCTCTCGCTGGCTAAATCCTATAGATGTATAGACGAATGTGTTTCATTTTAGTGTCATTGAGTTTCTGTTTCTCTGAAACTAAAAATAGTGTCATCGAGTTTCAAATCGCAACGGTGCTAAAGATATTTTCACTTCAATAATTAACAATAACAAAATCAAATAAATCTCAACGAATGTTTTTCAAGTGAAAATTTTTTAGCACCTTTGTGATTTGAAACTCGATGAAACAAAAAAGCGTCACCGAAAAGAGACAAACACATACATCTATAGGATTTAGCCTGCGAGAGAATGAGATAATCGGTCTCCTCTTTGTGCGGTGCTTCGTAACCTTCCCACGCTTGTCTTGTCTAGTTTACTGAAGGGTTCACATCTACCGCGTGTGAATTGCACACTCGTAATTTTTTTATTAGCAAGATTAACTCTCGTTATGAAATGGTTTGTGTCATCAATTTAATTAGAATATTTGATTCGTGTCGCGTGATTACAATTCAACGCACATAATATTATAAATGTTTTCCTACTCGACTCTTTCAATATCACAATGCGCGGGTCAATGTCGGAGGCAGTCTCCACCGAGTCGTGGGAATGTTACTTTATAATATTATTCTGAATTCTCTACGGGCAATGTCCATAGGTTCATATTTTCATAACATGGACGGCCATTGATTTTAATCCTCAAATTGGTTATATAAATCACCTCACATGAATTTACACATTACGCTCGGAAAGAGGCGTTGAATCATGGCCTCTCGTCAAACAGACAAGAAGACAAAGAAAAGAAGTCATAAATGAATAAAGAATGCCCCGCAGTTGACCTCTCTTCGAAGCGTCTCAAAGTGAAGTTTGTGTGAACCCCGCAGCGCGTTTCCCAAAAAACGCCATTTGTCATTCCACGTTTGAACGTGAAAAGAAAACGTCTATGGTCTTTACGATTATCAATGAATAAAAAGATTTGTTAGGTAACATAAATAATTCAGTCGGACTGGTATCCCCGTTCCGATCAAGCACGGGAGGTGAGCAGGTTTCAGGGTTGCCATAAAAAATAAATTGTAAATTTGAAGCTTTCTTCATATTTTGTTGCCATTCTCCGAGATTTAAAAAAAATATGTTTCTTGAAGTGAAACTTCTTTAGCCCCGTTAGTGATTTGAAATTCGGATGAAACGAAATGCGTCACAATTTATTATTTGACGGTCCTCGGTTCTAATATAATGCGGTAAATTTACGACTACAGGCCTCCAATAGCGCCGCGGTAAAGCGCCTGATTCTCAGCGCCCAGAGAGACATCCAGCGAACGAAGGTTCGAAACCTACCAAATCCCAAATATAAACTCTTTTTTTTTTTAAATTCAATAACCAATCTTCAAACCGCTTTAAAATAAACAGGCAAAAGAAAAGAAAGCGACATCTAGCGACTTTCTAGTTTCACTTCTATCGTGTGTGAATTGCACACACCGATTTTTTAAAAACATTTTTTTTATTACCACACAATAGATGAATAATTATTTATCAATTTTCAGAACTAGATTTCTTATTCTAACATTTGAAAATAATAAATGGGTAATATAAAAAAAACAGAGTGTGCAATTAACACGCGGTAGAAGTGAAACCTTCAGAAAACTAAAGTAGAGAAGAGGGGAGGCTATGAAGTACCGCACAAAGAGAAGACCGATAGGCTACGAAGCACCGCACAAACAGGAGACCGATTATAATCCTATAGCTGTACATATGTGTTTGTCACTTTTTAGTGTCGCTATTTTCGTTGTATTGAGTTTCAAATCACAACGGTGCTAAAGAAGTTTTCACTTAAAAAAATTAACTAAAAAAAAAAAAAATCATTTATTCATCAATAGATTTTTTTTAACAACATACATTTTTTCTTTTATCATTGATTCTATTGATGAAAAGATCACTGCTCAGCTACAATTCAGGATTTCTCCTGGAAAGCAACTGGTTTTCAGCAGTGCCTCCACTATATAACTGTAATTTAGAGAATGTTTAAATATATAAATACACTGTTTTAGAAATTTCATTCAACAGTACCATTCCTCTTGTCATTCTACTCTATGTTAAAAAAAAAATCTGCTGGTGACGACCACGGCTGAAGTTTTCAGGCACGTATAATCCACACTATTCTTAGGAAAATGGGCTTTTTTTACATTAGTACTGCAGTATCATAAAAACTTTGGTCATGCAAAAATATTATTTCGTGTTTTTTTTTAAAACTCAGTCAATAAATTTTTTTCAGTGTTGAAACTCGGGCGAAACCGGTAGTTATTAACCACTAGTTTTGTTAAAAATTCACATTCCATATTTTAGTTTTGTCCGTTCAAAAGATAATGAAAAAAATATGATCGGTCCAACTCTCAACCCTTGAGGCACGCCATAAATATATTATTGTGGTGCATTCAAATCAGTGTGACTTCCTAGGTGACCTCATTTATTATAATTCTAATGGGGTGAACCACCTCACTCGTTGGCGATGGAAACACATGAATATGTGTTTTCGAGGAACATACTTCACATCTGTCAGGAAAAATTATCATTATGAATACTGACAGTACGGCATCAGTTATTGTCATAATTATTGCATTCCTTATAATATATTGTTATGCGTTATTGTCTATGATTGTTGTCTGTGAATTATTGTCTATGTGACAAGGCATTCAACCACCGTTACGTTAACTTACATAAAATGTAATAGGTGGCGCTCGACTTGTTTGAAAAATTGGTGCATTTCATATAGTTTTGCGACAGGAAAGGAAGGAAGGAATTAGAGGGTGGGTAATCCGGGGGGGGGGTGGAGGGGAACGAAAGAGGGGGGGGGGGGGTTCGCGGGATTGGGGAACTCGGGAGAGGGGGCGGGGGAGAGACCACGGGGAAGGTGAAGAAACAATTTCTTTATTTAAGTGGCATTGCAATGCATGCCGGGAACTCGCTATTGTTTGTTTAATAAAACCAAATATGTATATTTGATTTCTTGGGGCACATTTACAATCTTTAAAATGTATTTTCTCTAGCAATAAATAATTAGGTGTTCGAAAATCGTAGTTCTAACTGTACGGGACCAAAGATTCAATAACGTAGGTAGTTATCGTTAAGCTACGAGATTAGTCAATTTAGTCATGCCCTATCGTAATTAGGAGTTCCCATAAACACTATGGTGCCATGCTGTGTTACTATAGAGCCATAGACAATTACTATAATGGCGTTAACAACTCAAATGCATTAAGTTTTCAACATTTAGCATGCGGCTTTCGTTTCAGCGCTTAATGGTGTTAATCTGTTAATATTAACGTTCTGTGCACTATTTGCAAACGACGCAATCTATTATGACTGCACTGCAAATAATGCGACAGAATTAACGCTAAAGTCAGAAAGCTGAATATTTCTCACGGTCTTAATAATAATGTAACAATAATAATAATAATAATAATGCCGTTAGTGCATTTTAGTCATGTTTCGCCTAAGTGTGCTTTATTTTAATTCTAATAGATTATGGCTTCAGATATATATTATAAACATTCATGGTCAGATAATGACTGGATAAATAAAAGATATTAAAAAAAAAACAATACTCACCTACACGAGAAAAGTACCGTGAATAAAAAAGTCGAAATCACTATCACCAAACCATGTTTACATAATCTCACTTATCGTTATCATCTTCTTCATTTGATTTATCTAGTCTGATAAAATATTTGGTTCCAAACAGTTCATCCACCGACAGTCGTCCTCACAGCATATTTTTATTTGCAAAGAGCAGTCGGTTTAGGGAAAATATGGTATGCCTATTTACACAAACTATTTTTTTTTTTATTTTTTTTTTTTTATTTATTTATTTCAAAAATTTTGTTTTTACAATACAAATGATTACATGTGCAAGGTTATACATACAATAATTCATTTTATATTACTACTACTCCATAAATTGAGCTCAAGAGCTCGTGTTTATGGGAGGAGTATTAACATGCAAAAAAAAAAATTAATAGTGTTTTAATTAGATGTTTAAGCAATGATCAAAGAACATTATGAAAATAAATACAAATATTACTTGACAAAGGTACATAATTTAGAAAAAATAGTTTTAGAAGGACAATAACAGTATATATATATATATATAACCATATTCTTTTAATATTAAATATTTCAGTTTAAGTAAGGGTAAATTAAATTAAGGGTACAATATATCATTATCCAATTTCAGGGACTTAATTTGATTTTTAAATTGTTCATATTTCAATGTTCCCGTTATATTAATTTTGTTTTTGGACAATAATATATTGTACCATCTTACACCTAAATACAAATAGTGATGCTGAGCCGTAGGGATATTACACCAAAGGGATGTGCAGAGAGTATGTACCGTCGAATAACAAAAGTAAAAATCATATTTTCATTAAAATGCATCAAGGAAAAACTACCGTTTTGCTCGGAAATCGAAATTATTGGTTTGTGGTAGGGAAAATTTTTCATCGTTACTTACAATCATTTTGAATAACTAATACCTCTGCCATAGGTCACCCCAAGTGGTTCGCTAAATTTGGTGACTTAGCAGGGGTGCCTGGGTTCATGCGATTTGTCCAGGTTTTGGCGGCCGATGCATCTGCCCACCTGCTGGATGGCGGGTCGGATCGAGACAGACTGGTTGAGGGAAGCCTTTTGACCTCTCCATCCAGAATCCCTCGACCCATCGCCTTGCACCGCAATTGGGGGGATGGATTCAAACGTCCGTCACTCCTGGACACACTACCCCCAGGTGCCTACCCGCCCCTCATACATATTTCCTTTCCAGAACTTCCTCCCCTTCCTTTCCTTAAAAAATCCTCCACACAGCATCCCCTAAGATTTCCTGAGGGAAATTATTTTCCTCAGGGTCTCCTGTGTGGAACTCATGAAATTTTTTTTATAAAGAACACAAGAAATGCGATGTGGGCGAATTTCGTGTTCCCAAAGTCCGACCATTCTTTGCTAAAATTTCAAATACAGATCTTTGTTTCAACCATCATCATTACGAAATTGTTAAGTTGATCAAATGGAATGGCGATATACAATGAATCAAAGTGTGAGAGAAACATAGCGCATGGTAAATATGCTAGAACCAAATGGTACTAAGGCAGTGGAGACATTATCTTTTGTATTATCTATTCGATGGTTTATTGCGACTATATTTCAAATTAGTTAATTGCCGTCGCCGTCGTCTTTCATCATAAATACTTATGTACAATTTTGAATTTCATCACAGTAGCTTTACCACTTACATGGGATATTTAATAGAACGCTCCTACGCACACATAACTTCAAGTATAATGTCAAGAAATGTTTACGCGAACCGTCAACTATATCTATCTGTTTGTCAGTTGTCACCACTTGAAATTGCAGTTATTTCATACGTGGCTAAACATTACGCAATACTATTTGATCGATCGACTCGGGAAATCTCAAATTACGATCAGCTTGAAAATATTTACAACACAGATATTGAACATTTAAAAAAGTGCGCGTAACATAATCATTATCATCTTGGCTCCACAACCCCTGGTGGGTCTTGGCCTCCTCAAGAGTCTTCCTCCACTCATCTCGGTTTTGTGCCAGCTCTCTCCAGTTTAGACGCTCCAAGGTAAATATGTCTTTGAGGACGTTGTAGATCCATCTTAATCTTGGCCTTCCCAGGCCTTCGCCCTATCGGTCTCGAGTTCTGCAGGGACTTTGGTGCTTGAAGCTCGGTCATTCTCTCCACATAACCCAGCCACCGTCATTATCATTATCAATCTATAATTATGACAGCCTTCATGGTCGAGGGGTGATGCTCTTGACTATCAATTCAAAGGTCGCGGGTTCGAATCCCGGCGTGTGCCAGTAAATTTTATTTGAATGATTTGTGTTATTTCACAATTTATTCCTTTAAATTATATGTAGTATATTTGTGGCACGTTACAGAGTGGAAGATACTCTCAATATAGATAGCCCTGATGTAAGACCACCATTCTGAATTGAAATTTTTATTGAAATACCTTTAGCCGTGTTTAGTGACCAGATTTGAATAGCCACATACTTCTCCACCTCCCTCTTTCCCTTTGATTTCAATCCCCTCCCCATTACCTTCAGTCTAACAACATAGTCTAATTGGGGATGCCGTAGTCTCACTGGCTCCACGCGGTTGGGAGCAGTTGGGACTCTTGTGCGGGATTCACATTAAACAAATTAAAAAATCACGACGCTACAACTCAGTGTCGGATTTCACCTCCAAAAAATGCTTTCCACTTGCTGAGGTTTTTCGTCATTCTTCTCCAGTCCACAGTCCTTCCCGTCCTGCGCTAGTACATCCGTTCATCGTGTGACTCTGGGTCACTTCCACTCTCCCACTGGGGCACCAAATCTTACATACGACATTAAGACTACTATAAATGCTTTCAGAAAAAACATCCAGCCAAATTCATGTATCAATACGATCTTGCAAAACTATTTTTTGATTATTTCAGGAGGAACTCATTTGATTGCTATCAGTGCCATCAGTGGTTTAATTGCGAGTGGACTTTTGTTATTTTAATGTCAAAATACATAAATGTATTTCTTGACACATCGGCTATTTTTTGTTAGTCATCTTTAGCATAGTATTCTTGACCATACATCACCTAACCGGTTAAATTTGTTATTTGCACTCGGTTCTTTATTAATTTTTCTACATTTTATTCCACAGAATCATTCAACTGAAATTAATCAGCGTCTGAATCCTGATGGCTACGCTTCCTTTGTACGTCTCTCTCGAAGGGTAAGTGAATTCATATACATATTTATATTGAAAAAAAATGATAAAAAAAGCTTGGGCACCTTCTCAAGAAACTATTAAAATTAATGGTACAAGTAGTTACCAACTTACTTATCATGGATAAATTTATTTATAATGTCGTAAAATATTTATTCTTGGTCTTTGAACCTAATGGATGGCGATTCCGAGGCGGATATTGGACCTTTTTTATTGTGTACGTTCCTCAGCTCGTGCCCAGGTGTTGAAATTAACTTCGTCATCACACAACACGTGTACAAAACACGGGCATGTGCAGAAGTCGCGTGAAATTATTAACCAAGGGTCAATGCATGGGGGCCATGGGAGTAATGTCCATTTGTAAATGGAGTCCTCTAAAAGTCTAGAGGTCGCGTTGGTTTTATAACGCATCACTAAATGCAGTGGAACCTATTTGAGATCTTTACATTTTTTTATAAAACATATTGGAATTGTTGTTGAATTATTTTCGGTGAACCTTTTATAAACCCCATTATGTGTGGTCGTGAAGGAATATAATATTATTTCGTCACTTCATTTGGATAGGGTTCTAACTTCACTTCACCTTGTTCTGAGAAATGAGGTGTCAATGTTTGCAACGACGATTTCTCATAATCTATTTACCATTTTTCGATTTTGAGGTTGAATCTTGTGTAAAGTATTTAAACTTTTTTTACGTTAGCTCCACACAGGAGGCCCTGAGGAAAATAATTTCCCTTAGAGCCTATGTCATCGTAGGGGATGCTGTGTAAATGGTATTTTTAAGAAAAGGAAGGAGAGAAGTTCTGGGATGGTAAAAAGGTATGAGGGGTGGATAGGAAAATGGGGTCAGTGTCAGGAGTGACAGACGTATATATCCCTCCAATAAATCCCTCCAATTGCGGTGCAGGGCGATGGGTCAAGAGAATCCGGCTGGAGAGGACAAAAGGTCTCCCACGATCAATCTCTCCCGATCCGGCCGCCTTGCAGTAGATGGGCAAACGCTTCCGCCGTCAAGACCTAGATAAACCTCATCCCATGAATCCAGATACCCCTGATCGAGAGAATCCGGCTGGACAGGACAAAAAGTATCCCTCAATCAGTCTCTCCCGATCCGGCCGCCTTGAAGTAGATGGGCAAACGCTTCCGCCGTCAAGACCTAGATAAACCTCATCCCATGAATCCAGATACCCCTGATCGAGAGAATCCGGCTGGACAGGACAAAAAGTCTCCCTCAATCAGTCTCTCCCGATCAGGCCGTCTTGCAGTAGATGGGCAAACGCTTCCGCCGTCAAGACCTAAACAAACCTCATCCCATGAACCCAGACACCCCTGCTAAGTCTCCAAACGTAGCGAACCTCTTAGGACGACCTGCAGCATTGGTATTGGTTATCCAATAAATGCTACCGTTCCCATATCCGCCTCCCAAATTGACGTCTAATTTAGCATGTTGTTTTTCTAATGATATTTATTCTTGGTGAACGGTTTAGCTACAAAACCTTTTAAGAAAGCGTAATCACTCTTTCCTTATTTAAGGCGTTATTTACCAAAATAAATTATTTAAGTACACCATTTCTTACCCATACCCAGCACATCATGTCACACATTCCCACCCTTTAAATCGCCAGATAAATTATTTCACAGTACAAACCTAACTGTAATGTTTGTTGACTGGCGTAAATCTCTTCGCGGGACTAATTCTGTCAGCCCACGCGCCCGGTACCCCACTGGAATGTAGCGAGCACCCCTTTGGTAAATATTATAATGTATGAGGTGTCCCTCGAACCAAATGCCAATTAGGTAAAAGCTGAGGCGTTACCATCCACCCCTGAGACCAATTAGAAAAATCGTTTTACTGAAAGCATAACACCGGGGATGATGCGGTACACCACCTGAAATAATCTTCTAATCTTCTTCCTTGCGCTGTCCCAACTCATTGCCTGGATAGGCTGTTGGGGTCGGCTCTTCTCTTTCTCAGGATATAGTTTCTTCGGTTCTGAGTATCGCCTTCATCCAGGCCGTTTCTCTAAAGTATTTTGGAGCTTTGAGTCATCCAAGAGTTCTTTGGTCTTTCTCCGGACGGATGACTGTCGATGAAGCTCCGTCGATATCTCAATTGTCGTTCCTCCAGCTTACTGTTTATGTCTGTGACACCCAGGCTACCACGAATGCGTGGACTTTTAATCTTATCTTTTAGTGATACTCCTGCCGACCATCTAAGCTCTAAGAATTCACATTTCTGCTATTTCGAGTTGCCTAGAGAGGGAGTTGTACATAGTCCAGTATTCGGAGCTGTACATTATCGCGGGTCTAACAATTTTCTGGTATATCTACTCGTAAATGAAAATGAAATATTCATAATTAATGATTGTTCAAAATTAAAAGATTTCTTTGTTTTAACCACTTTTATGTCTATAAAACCGACATGTTTCGAGAGCGATTCTCTTTTCTTCAGGGTTTACCAAAAACTAGTTATAAATAAACGTACCTTATGGTGTCAATGGAAAGTTAGGAGTGGGAAGGGGGGTAATTGAAGGAACAATTGGAACAGGTTCAATATTGGGCGATTTAATAAATTTTTTTGATTATTTATAATATCTAGATTTGATTGTACGCTCTTTCTAATTTCAAATATTTCCAATTTTTAATTCAAAGTTTCTCACAGTTTTTATGTATTTATTTATTTATACGCCATATAAAGGCTTTTACATTCAAGTGATAGGTACATGATATTATAAGTATACAGTGGTACACAGGAAAGTATCAGCATTACAATAATAACAAAATAAGAATGTACATTTAATAAAGTATGTATGATCAAAGCAAGTATTTAGGTATAGGATAGTTTACCTTTATAACAGAAAACGCAATCATTACACTTCAATTTATAAATTCCAGATTTTTTCAGTTTTGAATCTCTATCCTTATTATTTAGAATGTAATTTTAGATACACAATTATTATTAAATTACATTACATATGATTTTTGTAATTATCATCAAGAAAAGTCACACAAAACTTAGGCAGTTGTATGAGAAAACAGAGTAAATATAAAGTGATTGTTTTATTGGAGTCATCAACTAAAATGACTATCCTTTACAGCTTCTATGGGAGAGACAAACGGAATAATTCAAATCTATTCAGCTGTCGTGAAACTTGCGAAGAGGTAATTTCTTCCTTGCTATAACCACAAGTAAAATATTTAATGTTAACAAGGAATCACATAAATTTATATTATACCTACGTTCACAATAAAATACTAGGCGACCTACGTGGTTGATAGGTTATCGATCCTTGGCTACGAATATGGAGCTCGCGGGTTCAAATCCCGGTGTGTTATTATCCATTTGTGTTATTTAACAATTTATTAATTAAAAATAATATTAGAGTGATAGACATCTTCAGTGTTGGTTTGGTGAAAGACCACCATTAAGAATCGGAACGTTGCTTGAGATGGCTTTAGTCGTGTTTGACGAGCAAATCTGAATAGACAGACACTTCTCCATCTTCCTCTTACCCATTCCTTACCCTCCCTTCTACCTTCAGTCTCACAATAATCTCACTAGCTCTTCTTGAGGGGTTGGGAGCAATTGTGACTTTTGTGCGGTAGGTACTTATTAAAAATAATATTAAAAAAATATTCTAAAAGGTTGTAGTCACAAGTCACAACTTGCTGTACTGGAGAGTATTTTTACATGCTGCTTTTAATTTATTAGTGTAGGTAGGTAGAAGCTTATGTTTATAATTTTTTTATATGTTGTTCAAGTGTATTCAGACGTTTTCTTAGTTTGAAATAACAACAAATCTACTTAGAAATCTTTTGTACATAATTTATGCACAATATTTAACTACAATCGAATTACTAGGCAAGCCAAGTAAACATGAAATAGCAAAGGATGATGTATTCAGCTCACAGGAGGTCATGGTATTTTATAGCTCCATTCTCCATTCTTTGTGTGTTATTTACATCATTTAGGTAAGTACCTACATATTTCTTATGGCTGTGATCCACTCCTGTTTATAAAAATAATTAAAGGTGCAACACGTTATGCGGTTCCATGTCAACCCAGAATCAAATCAACTCAACACCTCTTTGAAAAGTCAAGCAATGAAAAAAATAATTTAAAAATAGCCTGTAACCTAACTTAACGCAATAAACTTAACCATTTTTTCATACAATTTTTTAAAGGAGATTTTTTCTCTCGTTTACTTAACTTAACTTTAATAAGTGATTCCTGACATAATTTGGAGTAAAAAATGTAAATAAAATGGTGACATTTTTGTTATATTTTTAATATCAACTAAAAACATTTTAAAAAATCAGTAGATATGGGACAGTTAGGTTAGGTTGGGCGGTTACTCGGCTGAGTGACCAGTGAGACATGTGGAGAAAATTTTTTTTGTTGTTTTGGAGAAAAAAAAGAAAGCTATCAAAAAAGTTCCCGGAGAACAAAAGGTCATTTACATTTTTTACTCCAAATAATGTCAGAAATCAATGGTTAAAGTAAGTCAATTACTTCCCTTCACACTCTGTATATATGTTAACGGAAATGTATGTAATCCGTCATTGTATTCAATTCCTAGGAAATGTATGTAGTTCCTAAAATCGCCCGGAAATGTGTGAAATAAATTATATTAGACGCATTTCCTAGGAAATCTATACATTTCCTAAATATGTAGCAATCGGAAATGTAAAACATTTAAGATATCAATTACGCGGGGACAGCGGGCCGAGGGGAGGGTATTGCATCGTCTGATCAGACGATCGCGCTAGTGTAGGTTAGGTCAGACTGATTACTTACCAAATGAAAGTTTAACTTTGTAAGAATGTAACAAATAAAACAACGTGTTCTATTACAGAAAGCATTCTTCTTATACGTTTCCTAATACGATATTGGAATTATATATAAATGCATTAAATAATTTTGAAAACAATATTTTATACATTTCCTACATAGCTTCGGAACTGTATTCATTTCCTAGGAGTTGTATACAATTCCTAGATTTCATACATTTCCGGTAACATATATATTTTGAAAAATAAACATAAATCGCAAGTTACAGATTATAAATTATCGAAGCAAAATATTAGAAATTTCTGATTTAAGTAAATTGTAGTGAAGAATAAATGAAAATTTCGACGGAACTGAATTTATTTCCAAGCCTGTGAAGCTTTTAGACATACATAAAAAATATATAATGTAAATTTAAATATTAGAAGACTTAAATATAAAAGATCTTGGTACAAATGATATTTTATGTTGTCTCTAAGGCAGCTTTATTTCATGGATTAGTAGATTTAATCATTTTTGCTTCCTGCTTAACACTTTATGGGTTTTATTTTACGGAGTAATGCGAAGCAGAAAGTAGTTAGTCCTCGAATGGATAAATGCGAAAAAAACTTCCTTTTACAACTCGTATCTACAATTTCACAATTGTTGGTCGTTGGACGAATAACAAAATTGGTTGCCCTATCTGACAAAGGAAGAGGTCCTGGATCCAATTCCTAGATGCGACTGAATCTTTTTTGACCTTTCTTTTTACATTTTTCTTTAAATACATAAAAATGAATGTTTCTTTGTTTGCCTCTTATTATTTGAACACAAAGTACAAAAAAAGTTTAGCGAAACAAAGGACAGATACTAATATTAGGGTACCTGCTCCTGAATGCAACCCTTTACAGAAAAATCTTCCTTCTAGTAATATAGAAATTGAAATATAAGGGTTATCATATTTATAGTAGGTATATAAGTCGGGTGAACGAAATGTCTGCATCATTATAATTTGCTGTTGTATAAGTGCCATTATATTTTCAAGAAGACGGTATGCGAAAGGAGGTGATGGAAGAGGGAAGGGTGGGGGGGTAACACGTGCAGGGCGCGTGCCACCTGTCGATGGACAGGGGGGTATTTGGGATACCAATTTTTGGTGCAAAATAATTTCGAAATAAGATATTACAAACACACACGTAGAATGGACAATGCTGATATCTGATGACCTCATGTTTATATGGGGCCGAACAATTCGTAAAAATGTTGTTATATCTGACATATTATGATTTGCGTGTCGTTCCTGGGAGGAAGACATTCTAAGTATTTTAATTGTTTATTTATGCACACAGCAATGCATTTATTTTATTATGCAAGGAGTTACAGACGTACCTAACTTATTCTAACCAGTGATTCTAAACATTATTTGGAGTAAAATATGTAGATGTAATTTTGGTTTCCGGTGACATTTTTGTTTTTTTTTTTTAATTATAAAAAAAATTCTTTCTGCCGAGTAACCGCCCAACCCCCACATAGACCTTATCTGTCCAATTAAAAAAAATTAAAAGAGTCACCGGAGACCAAAATATCATTTAAATTTTTACTCCAAATAACCTCGTTGAAGTAAGTCGCGGGTACGTCGCTAAACACCTGTAGGTATACAGTATACGAACGCATTATTTATTATTAGGGTAACGAAAAAGAATAAGCTATAGTTGTACCCACTGGCTCCGGGCAGTCGGAACTGTTATGCGACACCGCACAAAAAAAGAGAACCTATATGGTTTTTTTAAGTGTTTTCGAAAATAGTTTGATAAATATTTTATATTTAAATCCATTCTGGGCTTTGTAATTTAAATAACGGTTCGTAGAAAATGTATTGAGATTAGCTCATCGATGAGGTAGAGCGGTGGTGATTGGCTAAAAAGTCGTGACGTAGCTTGAAATCTATTCCACACCGGCAGATTTGAATTTGCTGCCATGGCGCCAAGCATTTTTTTTTTTTTTACATGAATACCTCACAAGAGTCCCAACTGCTCCCGTCTGAAGCCAGTGAGACTATGGCATCCCCAATTGGGGTATGTTGTGAGGAGGCTGAGGGCAGTGGGGAGGGGAAGGAGATAGGGAAGAGGAAGGAGATAGGGAAGAAGAAGGTGGGGAAGTACCTGGCTATTCAGATCTGGTCACCAAACACGGCTAATGCCGTTTCAAGCAACCTTTCAATTCTGAATGGTGGTCTTACACCAGGGCGATACAGAGAGTATCTTCCACTCTGGAACGTGCCGCAAATATACTATTTATTATTTTAAATGAATAAATTGTGAAATAACACAAATTAATCAAATAAAATTTATTTGCCACGCCGGGATTCGATCCCGCGACCTTCGGTGCGCGAGTCAAGCGTCTTACAGCTGCGCTACGCCGGCTGTCAAACTCTGAATGCATCTACTAATGATTTATTCAATAATACGTTGGTAATTACACTAATTATTATTATTTATTAAAACTAGTATGCGGATTGAAAGGGAAATAATCTGTAATATATTTTTCAAGGAATCGGTTATTTTTGGAACCGGTTCTTTATGGTATATTTATAGAAATTTAAAATAATAAAATAAAATATAGAAAGATCAGGAGTATTTAATAACATACTAACCTTTAAACCTACTGTGTGTAAATATGTAGCCATGTACCTACTGCAATCTTCTATATATGTACCTATATAACATACTTGAATTGTATATTTATTTAGAAAAAGAGCATTATATCAAGCTGTCATGTTCATAATATTAATAAATCAAAATCATAGATAATAACCACTCTGTAAATTGCCATCTCAGCACAGTCGTTTCACATCTAGTGAGATTGGCAATACGTCATTATTATAACCTAAAGTAATATGAAAATAATTAAATAAATAAAAATTGTCCGAAAGGTGACTGTATGAGCTAACCCTGTTAAATACATTATCTACTAACCTTTTGTTAAATAGGTCTTTGTGAGGGATTGACGTGTTAATTTGATTTGAGTATGGTCCTTTTTAGTCTCACCTTTCCTTTATGTAATTTTTCATCAAGTTAGCCGTCCAATTTTGGAAGATGAAAGCATACATTCAAAATACATGAACAAATTATGTAAATTAGTTTTAATTTAATCATAACACATGTTGCCATTTGTCAAATTCACCCTAATCATCGCGAAAGCAAAAAAAATCAAACATGGGGTAAAACCATCGACAAATTAATAATGCTGCCCTGTTTTGGTGAAGTGCGCAGCTGTCCCGCGCAGCTGCTGCGTGGCACGGCTTTATCATCGGCCACCATTAAACCAAACCATTAATACCGACATCGAACCAGAAACACCCGTCTATCGATTCGTTTCTTTGTTTTTCTTTATTTTCTACCCAATCTCAATCCGCCTCGCGCACGCTTTGGCACCTAAAGCGTGGCGGGATATCAAAGCAAAAAAACGCTGGTTCTAAATTTGAAAAAATGGCAGAATTAATTTGTATTATGAACGGGTGATAGGTGATAGGTACTTACTACCTACCCTTTGACGCTTTTATAAATGTGTATGTAGGTAGACCCAACAAAAAAGTAACAAAAAAGTTCTAATGTTGAAAACTGTCACCTGTAAAAATGAATAGAACACTAGGTACCTATCTATCTTTCGCGACTTCAAGCATTACTTTTTACAAAACCATCATCAAATTGTATTCGAGTGACTTAATTTCTTACTTTAAAACATCGCGAGTGTTTTAAAAATTAAGTAATTTAATTTTTACGTTAGCTCCACACAGGAGGCCCCGAGGAAAACCATTTCCCTCGGGGTTTATGTCATCTTTGGAGATATGTGTGTATGGTCTTTTTAGGGAAAGAAAGGAGGGGAAATTCTGAGAAGGAAAAAGGTATGAGAGATGGGTAAGGATCTGCGGGTCAGGGTGTCCAGGAGTGACGGACGTATGAATCCATTCCTATAGTGCATTGCGATGGGGAGGTCCGGCTGAAAAGGTCAAAAGTTCTCTCCCAATCAGGTCCGCCACTCAGTAGGTGGGCAAACGCATCCACCGCCATGTCCTAAACAAACATCACCCCATGAACCCGGGAACCCCTGCTAAGTCACCGAAGTAGCGAACCACTTGGGGCGACCATTTAATTTATTCAGCAGGGATGTTGGTAATCCATTAAAATGGTGGTTTCCTCCCAAATTGTGAAATAATAGTAAATAGGCATATAAATATTTCTTCTTCAAACACAGCAAATTTATTTTGTGACACAATTTTAATTCAAAATTAATAGATTTCTTTGTTTTAATCATGTTTATTGTTTATAAAAAAACTACACTTTTCGTTAGCGATGCTCACTTCCTCGGGGTTTACTTAAAACTATTATTAATATAAATATTTAAAACTACTCACTAGTAGATTTTTAAAAACCACTGAAAATAACCTAAAAAACTAATCAAAACTACTCAAAACTACTAAAATCTACTTGAACCTACTCAAAACCTTTTACTTAAAACTATTATTAATATAAATATTTAAAACTACTCACAACTAGATTCTCAAAACCACTGAAAATAACCTAAAAATGTATCAAAACTACTAAAAACTACCTAAAACTACTTAAAACCTTTTACTTAAAACTATTATATAAATGTTTAAAACTAAGAACCACTGAAAATTACCAAAAAACTATTAAAAACTTCTCAAAATCACTTAATTATATTCAAAACTACTCAAAAGGTACACAAAACTACTTAAAACTATTCAAAACCAACTCAAAACCACGAAAAATCCTAAGTTACTAAAAAAAACTCCAATTATCTAATATTACTCAAACGGTGCTTCCACTTTCTTGTCGTGTCTTATATTTATTACAATAATTTTTGCACAAAAGCTGAACAATCAGATAAAATAAATTGAGTGACAACACATCGTAACATACCTAATTAAAACCCCATCTAATTATACGTCAACGCTAAAATAAATCAACAGCAGTTTATTATGATTATATAACATTTGCAATTATGAATTCATTTGGCACCCATTAGAGATATTTAAATTCAAATTCAGAATGCCGTCACCTTGAGGGACCTTCAGGCAGTAGGCACCTGATGCCATCTGTCAGATGTTGGAATTTACTTTCCACCTGCCGATTTCTGGGGCGGTTTTGTTTTAAAGTAAATGCCTCAATTTATGAGGTTGGTTCGGTAGGCACTGCTTTTTGTGGTATAGAAAATACAAATCAACGATTCAAGAAGTTAGTATTATCATGTAGTATTAAAAATTAATCATAGAAATTTTTGTTTCTAACTGCTTTTATAAAAAAAAACTGTTTTCACAGAAGCATCTTTTTAATAAAGTGTTTATTTCTAATACAAAAATCAGAATAATAAATGTTGATATCTGAAAGGCACAAACATTTTATGCCTTTTTAGTCAATAATGCATAGGCATTTGAACTTTTTTCCTCATTAATAGATATTTTAGCCAGTTACCGTATAAAACGCTTGAACATGATAAAATAACAGGTTAGGTTAGGGCATTATCTTGGCCGCCATTTTTGTATAAACGTATAAACAGAATGTTTTATTGGTATCCCAAATCCTCTCTTAAGGTATTTTATTTAGTCACTGGCTAATAGCCAGTGACTAAGGCTATATCAGAATATCAGTGTTCTGTTTGGTTTTGGAACATATTAGCTGTAACTTCAAAAGTATTACACAAGTTGGCGCAAAAGGCATCACCCTATTGGAAGATGTCATAATTTTTGCAAATGGCGGCAAATTTCAGTTCTGCTTTGATATCTGTGAAGTAAATAGACACAATATACTGCTCAAGAACGCGGAAAATGTCCGAATAAACGCATTTCCGGGTCGCCTTATCTTCTGTTTTGGTAATTTGCACTGGCCGGCAAGATCGCCCGATTTAACAGTTCCATACTTCTTTTTTTGAGGTTTCTTGAAGTTACGAGTCTATGTCAACGAACCTCAGACTCTTGAAGCCCTCAATGAGAATATCCGTCAAGAATGCGAGAACCTCTCACCGGAAATTCTGGAAAGAGTGATGGAAAATGCCATGAAAAGTGCCCGTGGTCATCAATTCTGGCGGCGGCCACTTGGCCGATATCATTTTCTCGATTTAATGGAAAAAAATTAGGACATCAAATAAACACAATATAAAAGCAGAAACAATTTTTTTTATTCATAAAAAAAATTACATCCAAAGAACGTCGGGTGATTTTGCGCCATTCGTTTAGGTACTTCAATGTTTCGAATACCACCATGTTTTGGCGACAGTTTTCCACAAAAAAATTGTTGATGGTTAGGTCGTTTGTTTTCCGTGGTCGAAAAACATTGTGGCACCGAACCAATGTTTTAGTTTACATAATATGTCAGATGTTTTCGAAAACATTTTGTCACAGGAGACCGACCTTTAGGTTTGCCTTTCACTTCCAACGGACATCTGTTGTATTGATTGATTCAAAATTTCGAACCTGTTACATATTAGCCACACGGTGAACAGGTGCTGCCTGAATTATTCGGAAATTGTTGTTTCCCGGGTAATATAATAAGGTCTCTCACTTACGTAATATCTGCAAGTAGTTGAACATTTTTATTGTAGATTTACCTACATACCCAATATTATAACATTGAAGGGATTGCAGGAGGCTTTAATCTCTTCATGTGAAGATTATTGCTTTTACAATAAAGTTTTCAGAAAGTATCTAGTCAATTTGAACCTACATATTAAAAAAATCACAACAGAAACGTTTAAAAAACATTTTTATAAAAACCGTTGTTGTCGCCATTCAATAATTAATCCAGAATTAAGTTGGCTTCTCGGAAGCTGGGCGTGGCCCGCCGATACTGCAGATAGTACACAACTGCTAACCCTGTACAATTCACCAGTGCACCCTACGGCTGAATTTGGCAGTCACCTCTGGTCTGGAGTCCCAAAATACCTGAAAAAAACCTCGACTATGTGCAGAAATGGGCGGCCCGTCTAATAGATTCTCCCATCTTAACAAACGGATTGCAATCTTTAGTGCACAGGCGTCGGGTGGGTGTGTAATGCTGTCCTTGTTCTACCGGTATTTCAATGGAAGATGCTTCGAGAAACTAGCGTCATTGATTTCTTCTGCACCGGTGCACAGTCAGGAAACATTACATTTGTCACATGAGAACGGGCCGTTTCTACGACTCGTTCTTTAGTTCAACAGCTCAGCTGTGGAACTTCTTGTCGGCCTCCGTAATTCCTTTCCCCTACAACATGTTCAACTACCGGTTCATTCCTTCTTTTCCACAAAAAGACCCTGAAAGATGATTTATGACCTGAGGGAAATTATTTTCCTCAGAGCCTCCCATGTGGAGTTAACGTAAAAAACTTATATTATTCCAAATAAAATTTAGATCCAGAACGTTTTAACACGCCACCTACGACCTACGGAAAGGTAGGTTTGCGTCCCTCCTTGGGTGCTTCCGTTCCGGTTGATTGCTCTCTCGGGCACTTTACATTCCGGATTCAGAAATGGACACGTGGACAGCGTTCGCGAAGCCGCACCATTGGCAAATTGCCCATGTCCTCTGCTTGTAGTTATTGTTTGACCTTACCTAATCTCTATTTTTTTGTGCGTTCCTTAGTACATCCTAATTTTGGAAGAAGTACTCGATCTTTTAATAAAAATTGAACTATCAATTTGAATATAGTTGGCCTACAGAGTATATCAGCTACGATACATAGATGGCTTTAGTGTACGAGTAGATATATCATTGAGGTTATAGAGATATTCGACAGATGTCGGTAGTATATGGGTTTGCCCCTCCACAAGTGGATTCTAAGGTATGTGGAGCCGTGAGGTTTCGAAGGATAGATTTTGAGAGCATAACAAATTTGAGTTTAGCCAGCTGGCCGTCCTAAAAACTCATTCCTGATTATAAGAATGTTTAGTCTAAATATAAGATGCGTGATTTGTTGTAAAGAATGAGTTTTTACTATCAAAAACACAAAAATTAGAGTGTTCAATTAACACGCGATAGAAGGGAAACGTTCAGAAAACTAAAGTAGACAAAAGTAGGGAGGCTACGAAGCACCGCACAAAGAGGAGACAGATTATACTATCTCATTCTTTCGCAGGCTAAATTCTATAGATGTATATGCTCAAGGGCGGATCCAGGATTTTTTTCTGGGGGGGGCACAAGGGGCGGAGGGAGGGAGGCCCGCCCCGGGTGCCACCGCGATGGGGGGGTGCTCCCCAGGACGGACCAATTTTTTATGAAATCGAAATTTTTGTTTGTTAACTTGTATGGGGGGGGGGGCTTTTCCGACCGCGCTTTCTCCCGACCGTACCGCTCTCGCAAACGCTGATTATCATCTTTCATTTACAAGTGCATGAATGGGATGCAACGAACAAAATTCGCAATTCCAGCCAGAAATAGACAAGAGTTTGACTCATGTTCTTTCTTTTGATATGTATGTATTGTGATGGAATCTCTACAGCACACAAAAAAAATGTCCTGGGGGGGGGGGCACGTGCCCCCATGCCCCCCCCGCCCTTGTATATGCTTGTCTCTTTTTAGTGTTGCTATTTTTCGTTTCATCGAGTTTCAAATCGTAACGGTGTTTTCACTTCAAAAATCAAAGTGTGCAATTTGGGGAGGCTACGAAGCACCGCACGAAGAGGAGATAAATCAGGCTAAATCTTAAGGATGTGTTTGTCTCTTTTTGGAGTAGCTTTTTGGTTTCATCGAGTTTAAAATCACAACGGTGTTATAGAAGTTTTCACTTCAAAAAGTGCAGAAACAAATGGATGCACTTAAAAACAAAAACTGAAAATATTGCAAATAAATTTAGTTTATTTAATCCCATGCATAACACCCATCGCAAATTTTATAGAATAATCTCTCACCCAACTTTTAATTCATTTTCCTCACGCTTGAGCCCTGTCATGTGCTCCCTCGGCATTGCAGCGCGCTCCTGTCTCAACCTTTACGCCTAACAAATTCATACATTACATTAGCCAGTTATCTACGTAAAATGGATAAACCTTTGCCCACCTTGCGGAATGGAATGCGCCGGCGCGGCAGCTGGTTCCCCTCGACGGAACACACCTTTTTTATGTCGGCCCCAGAAGTTCATGTCTACATCCTTCTTCCTTCTATGGACAATGGACACGGTGATACGGGGTTATAGCTGTAATTAAGAAGCGTATTATACGTAGGTTACTGAAATATGACAAGTGCTTTCCATGCAAGTTTATAGAGATGGCCAGCTGTTGGATTGATGCGTTTCAAGTATGGACATTTTTTCGCAAGTTTTTCTAGTTTGCTGGATACATGACACTATTGCAAAAATGGAACGTCACACCAATTAATTCATTTAAAATAACGTATAGTATATTTGCGGGACGTTCCAGAGTGGAATATACTCTCAGTATCGCCCTCGTGTAAGACCACCGTTGAGAATTAAAACGTTGCTTGAAATGGGGTAAGCCGTGTTTGGTGACCAGATCTGAATAGCCAGGTACTTCCCCACCTTCCTCTTCCCCTCCCCACTACCTTCTGCCTCACAACATACCCCAGTTGGGGATGCCATAGTCTCTCTGACTGGGAAAATGGCTGGGAAACAAGGGATATGCGCAGGGCCGTCTTAAGGCGAAGACTAATGCTAAACTACTATTAGTATGGGTACCGCCGTCCTGGGAACCATTTATTGGATAAGCAATACTTCTGCTATAAGACACCCCAAGTTGTGCGCTATATTTGGTGACTTATCAGGGGTGAACGGGCTCTTGGGGTGAGGTTTGTCCGGATCTTGGCGGCGGATGTGTCTACCCACCAGCTTCGTGGCAGGCCGGATCGGGAGAGACTGGTTGAGGGAGACCTTGTGACCTCTCAAGCAGAACACTTTCGGACATTGCCTTCCATCGCATTCACCGAACGAATAACTTTAATTTTCTTCGCCACTTTACAGTACAGTTCTGCGACAGTCAGTACGCTTCTACGCTTATCTAACCTTGTTTCAATTATCTATGGTTTAGAACAACCATACTCAACTTGATTTTCAAAAAAATCTATCATTCTAAATTTCGTATTTTTTTGTTTTTTTCTTATGAATATCGCACAAGAGTCCCAACTGCTCCCGTCTAAAGCCAGTGAGACTATGGCATCCCCAATTGGGGTATGTTGTGAGGCTGAGGGAAGTAGGGAGGGGAAGGAGATGGGGAAGAGGAAAGTGGGGAAGTTCCTGGCTATTCAGATCTGGTCACCAAACACGGCTAATGCCATTTCAAGTAACGTTTCAATTCTGAATGGTGGTCTTACACCAGAGTGATACAGAGAGTATCTTCCACTCTGGAACGTGCCATAAATATACTATATATTATTTTAAATGAATAAACTGTGAAATAACACAAATTAATGGTTTAGTTATTGATAAACATTTAAAATGGAACAATCATATTGCTATATTAACAAACAAAATAAGAAAGCTAGCCTATATCTTCAAGACTCTAAGAAATATATTGGACAAAGTTACACTAAAAACTGTTATTATGCTCTTGTTCAATCAATACTTTCATATAACGTTATTTGTTGGGGTTCTTGTCACAAGACTACTCTAGAGCCTTTAAATATTGCACAAAAATTAATTTTAAAAATAATGTTCAAGAAAAGTTATATGTATTCATCACAGTTATTATATTGCGAAAGCAAAATTATGACAATAAGGCAATTGTACATAATACATGCTCTCTGTAAATTTTTCAACAACATTATCACTGCTAAAAGATCTCAACAAGTACGCAACACTAGATTGGGCTCTTCTTTAATGTATCAGCCGGTTTATACCAAAACATCCTTTGGACAAAGAAGTTTTTCATATAAAGCTCCGTTGCTTTATAATATGCTCAATGAAAAAATAAAAACTATTGGTACATTACATTTATTCAAGAAAATGTTCAAAATATGCATACTAACTGAGAGTGATGGTTTTGGATTACCCATGTTGTCGTTTATATCATAAATCACTATGGAATTAAGCTATATTTAAGCTATATTTGATACAATCCATATTTAATTACTCTGTATGTACTTAACTTATTTATTGTTATGTACTTTTTAATTTGCTTATTGTTATAAGTATTTACTTACTATTATCTACTTCTTTCGTATCATAATTTACTTACTATACAATATTATAATTGTTTATTAGTATTTACTCATAATTATTATGTACTTTATTTACTTATGTTTATTTACTTATTATTATTAAATTGTGTATTATTGTTTACTCATAATTATATTATATTATATTATTTGTTTAATTTATTTATATCTACATATTTACTTAATATATTATATTTATTTCATAAACTATATAAATTTATTACATAATTCTTTATTATTATTTATTTTTGTTAATAATTTAATGCTACTGTGGTATGATCACCCTATTATTGCATCTGATAAGCCACAACAGGTACATTGTATTTACATATTTTAATATTTAGTTTACAGTATAATGTTATTTTTGTCAACAATGAGCATACTGCCCAGCTGTAATAATTATTAATTAGTAATGTTTAAATAACTGTACTCAGTGCTTATTTTGTAGGTTTATTATTATTTATATTTTATATTTTTTAAGTTTAGGTATATGTATGTTTCTTTTTTTTTTAAATTACTTTATTGTAAAACTGCATATCTCGATACAGGAATGCCCTAGTGAGATGTGCAGCTTAGGTTTTCATGTATTTCTTATTTTTTTCAATAAATAAATAAATAAAAATTAAATAAAATTTATTTGCCACGCCGGGATTCGATCCCGCGACCTTCGGTGTGCGAGTCAAGCGCCTTACCGCTGCGCTACGCCGGCCGTCAAATATGTCTTGAGATTCGTTTCAACTTTGAGGCACAGATAGTGATACCCGAAAGGGATTGTCATTATGGTCCACATAATCTGGTATAAGAGTGAGATACGTTTTTTAGATTTTCACGGCCAAAAGTATTTTCGTTATTTGTTTTTGGGGTGTTATGCTGTGTTGCGTTACCTCCTTCTTTAGTCAACGTTTCAGTTTTCGAGAGCGTTGCAGTGTTCATTATCAGGCGGGATGAGTTAGAGTGTTGGTATTGCAAACGCTACATTTATGCAAATAATTTATAAATAAAAAAGTGCAACTTCTTGAAACCACCGCATCAATTATAATACATAAAAACGGGTTTATGTCACTGGTTAGTCAGGTACCTACTTGCAAATTTTAACAGCATTTCTTGCTGTCGTATAAAGTATTGTTCTGTTATAATTTAAATACGCATAATAGCGGGAGTGTCTTCAAAATGCACTCGAAAAATATCCGACGAAAAGAGATTGCTTCAAGACAAATGGGAATTGGGGGGGGGGGAGGTTGATGATTTTTTTTCGTCATACCAGTATAGTGTTGCGGCCCGCGTAACTTTACAAATACATGTATGTGGCCCGAAGAGAAAAAAGGTTGAGTATCGTTGGTTTAGAATCTAAACCTATTAATATCTATCGTCACCAAAATGCATCATGGCGAGAACAGAAATAATAAAAAAACATTTTTTATGGATGATTTTAGGGGATTTACTGCACGGCTGGCTATTAACGGGAGTGAATAAAATAACAATAATAATATTTTTCGGTGATTTGCGTAACGCCGTTTTTTTGTTAAAATCACATCAAGGGCGCTGCACATATTTATGATATTAAATAAATAAAATTTATGATGTAAAAAAATTATCTAACTGGTGGCAAACTAATATAACAACTTATGGCTTACAGATTGCTTCCACCGGTTCGTCGATCACTAAAACTACGATTATGTATATGTACAATGTATTGACCAATGAACGTGATGCTGTGTCAAATGAAGAAAATATATAGGACCGTACTTACCTGGGAAGTCACAATTTTGTTTTGGGCAATACTGAGAGCATCCTCCATACTGGAACGAGCCTGTATATTATTATAAAGGAATTAATTGTGAAATAACATAAATTATTCAAATAAAATGTATTTGCGCAAGCCGGCATTTGAACCCGCGACCTTTGAATTGCTAGTCGAAACTAAGTCCTCCATCATTGCTTACCCGGTAATGTTTATCTTTCTTTAGAAAGGAAAATAAAAGTAAAGATTAAAAGATTGATAAAAACTAAACGCCACATAAATAACTTTATTAGCTCCGCCACTTTGAGAGTACAGTTTTGTCATAGCTCAGTAACAGTTGCTGAAAGCCATATCTCCTATTTTTCTATTATCTATGCTCCCGACTAATGTAGGTGTCACACGCAAAGATGAAAGATCATCGCACGCACAATATCGCTCGCCATAAAATCCCATCCAGATCTGTCACACCTACGCAGATGATGCGCACGAAGCTCCTTTCTCGCCGCTGCTGAGGCGATGCGCGAAAGGTTATGCGACCCACTCTTCGCCGTAAACAGGAGAGGGGATCATTTTATTTACGGAGCTGCGTAAACGTGCGGATGAGAGCTGTCAAGTAAACAGATCCAGTACAAAGAAATGACATTTTGAGCCAGCTCTCTAATTCAACTGACCTCCTCTCGTACCATAGGAAGAAATATTTTGTAGCTTAGTGTGTCGGTACAATATTATATCTTTCGGTCCATCTCACACAGTCAACCGTTGCACCATTCCCTAGTTCATCCTCGATTCAATTATTCCACTTCATTTCCTCTAACGACTGACTTCAATTAATTATTTCTCGGTGTTACTACTATTTAAAAACTCCTTTTTAAATGGTAGTGAGAGTGGTACCTTTCACAGGCCTATATCTAAAGGACCTTGTTTATGAACTGCGAGTATTAACTGAAGCACAATAGCAGTAACGTCATTATTCATTATTAAACAATTACCAACCGGTCAGTGACTAAGTTGGCATCGCGTTTGGGTCGCACTCAGGCGTCCTAAGTCCTCCACCACGACACAAGCAACATTTTTCGCTTACTGTGGTGGTAGTATTTAGATTTTCAAATATTATCAGGTTATTCGTAACCCAGGAATGTTTTTCTTTCTTCTTTTTAATATATTTTTTTTATAATAAGAACACATTAACATTTAGTGCGGGTAAAACAGATTTCAAAGTTCAAGTATACTCTGTCTCAATTATTTTCTCAGCAAATTGGTTTAACCAGTGGTAAATCAATCTAGGCACCTTCAAAAATTGAAATTTAGAATCCTATAAATAATTCGTCTCAAAGTGATTTAACCACAGTCTCAAAATGGCCTTGTAAGCCGAAACAGCTGTCTCAAAAAAAATTGCAGAACTTAATAATAACATTATTAAATTTAATTTAAATTAAATTTCATAAAAACTATAGAAATTAAACAATGATAATTGAGGCACTCAGCGGATGAATGGCATAACCCACATCAGTGAAAACATCAGATTGTTATATATTTTTGTCATATCTAAGAAGCCACAGTGGCCCAATTTAAGTTTTCACTGATTTTCAAATGATCTTTGAAATAGTGAAAACAAAAATTTTAACAAATCAAAAATTACTTCAAAAAATGCACTAAAAAGTAAAAAAATAATTTCGTACGATTGTTATTTTTGGAGTCGGTGTCAGCCAAGGTAACTACATACATAGATAGTTATAGGTGAGATGTGGAGATCTTGGCTGACACCGACTCCAAAAAAATAACAATCGTACGAAATTATTTTTTTACTTTTTAGTGCATTTTTTGAAGTCGTTTTTTGTTTTGTTAAATTTTTTGTTTATTTTTTGATTTTTAGTGACGAGCGTGCGTAAAGAAGTTTTACTTCAATCATCGAAATCTGTTGGCGTAATATTGAGTTATTCGTCCATTTGTCGCGCACATACTTATTGCAAATTTAAGACATATATGGTTTTCTCATGGACCCCATTGTGTCAAAACTAGACCAAATTAAAATGGGACCACACGGGAAGCACCAGCTTTCTAATAAAAAAAGAATCATCAATATCGGTTCACCCAATCGAAAGTTTTGAGGTAAACAAAAAAACAAAACAAAAAAAATACCGTCGAATTGATAACCTCCTCTTTTCCGAAGTCGTTTAAAAATAGGACCACTCCTAGCTTTATAGATATGACAAAAATATATAACAAATGATGTTTTCGCTTATTACAAATTGTTGTGGGTTGGGCCACTCTTCCGCTGAACGCCTCAATTACGGGGTGCATCTTTCTGTCCCACTTTTGGTCACTTTCAGTTTTTTTCAAACCTCTCTGATAAATTTAATGCTTATGTTTCGCATCCTAGTTCGTAAACTAGTATTACAAAGTATGCAATGCTAAAATACAAGTTGAAATTTTTCTCGCCTAAAAATCCATTAATATGCAAATTACAGGCTATCAAAATATGCTTTTTATGTTGCAAGGCTGAGATCTTTTTTCTTCATTTTTACAAAGTGCAATTTGAATGAGCAATAAATATGTTTATAAAAAACAACAATGAATAATAAATTGATTGGCTTGTGAGTCTCGTGAATAATGTCTGCAATATCGTATTATTAAATGCGATTACCTATATAAATTATATTGTATACCTTCTGCACGAGTTCGTTCCTATACCCATACACTTGCAAAGCAGCAGTATTACAGTGGTGGCAAACATAAAACTACTGGCAATCCCGATGAGTTACAGAACTCATTTCAGGATTTTTTTTTATTAGTGACTATTTAATAACAGGTTTGATGAGAATTACAAGATATGATAAGGTGTATAAATATTTCATCTGTTTGTTCTTAGTCCTCCTCACTAGGTGGTCCTGTGCTGAGGCGGACTGGTAGATTTCTTTGATTTTCCGTTATTTAGTTTCTATTATGTTTTTAATACATTCTCTAGTATGTCTGCATTAATTTCTTTTACCCATGTTTTGATTTTTTACTTAAACTTATTTATCTTTTCTATCTTTTTCAAACTTGGAGGAAGGATGTTGTAAAGTTTGGTTTAAAAATTTGGAGCATCTCGTATATCCTTTTTTGAGGCTCTTGTGTCATGTATCCGAGTTTCATTAGGAGATTTTCTGTTTTTAAAATGATGTATAATAATATTCTTGGCATATATTTGTTTTAAATTTATTAGTTACATAGTTACATTTTTACAGGTATTTTGATATTAAAAATATAATATTCGCATACAACATAGTCCAAAAATAAATGACAGGTTAAATAGAACAAAAAGCATGAGAAAAAAAAATAAAGAAAAAAAAACAAGGTTATACAATATAGATTGATTACAAATAAATAGAAAATAAAATATTTCAGATTCCTACAAACCCTGTCGTATATTTTTCCTTCCCAGAACCTCATCTTCTTCCTTCCCTTTAAAAGAACCTCCATACAGCATCCGACAGACGACATAAGCCCTGAAGGAAAATATTTTCCTCGGGGCCTCCTGTGTGGAGTTAATCTAAAAAAATAAAATGTGAATCAAATACTTGAGTCGGGCCAATATTAAGAATCAGTCTAAGAGAATAGTATAAATGAGACGATTTATGGATGCAAATCAAGCCAGGGGTGTGTTCAAAGACCGAGTAGCATGGCGGTGTTAATTAATTTTTATTTTAGGTAGTTAAATAATTCTGAATTGTCCCTTTTAACATATTTTATTCGACTTTACTGGTGTAATTTTCAATCCAACTAACCTACGAACCAGCACACTGTTTGCCTGTGAGGGTAGGCACATAGGATGGACCGCCAAAATACTCAATCATGTCACTCCCTACTTGTTTCATTAAAATTTATACATCGTCCCTCGTCTCATACATTCTTTCTGTTATTCTTACTCTTGACGTGTTGCAAATCAAGTATTTGGTTCACTTAATAATTATGTCAAATCTTTCTCGGGCGTCCCCGACTTCTTCTACATTCGCGTCATTAGATAATTCTCTTCACACTCCTTTCTTCGTTTGCATCATGCACAAACCATCTTAAGCGCCCTTTTATTTATGTTTCTCCTTACGGCTGTATCACTCATTATTAATTGCCATTCTCCACATTTCTCATACGATCATACATAGTTTTATCACACAGGGATCTCATTTCTGTAGCATTCAGTCTACTTTCATCCTTCTTCGGCCACTTGTAGGTACCGGCAATTCATTGTGAACTGCTACCTTCGCTTTTTTAGTCGATCAAAAAAATGCGATTTAGATTATTTCGTAAACTCATGATTCTGGCAACATCTTTGGGTGAACTTATACTCTTAATATATGCTTAAATAGGCAGCAAATTGGCGTTTCGCCTATCACAACGTTCCCCGCCCCTTCCTAACGGTCCACACAGAATCCTGTTTGATTGTGCCAGTATTTGGGTTGCGCAAGTGGTTGTCGAAGTATTCGCAACCTTGCCGCGGGTGTTGTGCAGAAAGTTGCAGAGTTGCACTTCGCTCCCCCCACCCCTCTCCAACTGCCTATCTGATACAACCACAACCGAGTCAATAGTAGTTGTAGAAGTGGCAGGACCGCCGCGGGGTAAATACTGCCCATCTGCAAAACAATTTTGCCCTCAGTTAGAAGTACATTGTTTGAAGGGTAAAACTGGGATGGCTCCGCTGGGCAACACCCAGCAAGAATATCAGAAAACTGACCTCCGAGGTTTTTTGTGAGTTCCGCACAAGGGTCCTGACAGTTCCCATCTGTATGGAGCCAGTGAGATTATGGCATCCCCAATTAAGGAGCGTTTTCACAAAGAAAGATTTAAAAAATGTCTTCAAAAACTTATTGTTTTAAGTGAATAAAAAATCGGAATATATATTTTATGATAATCTTTAATGCATATTCAATAAAAAAAAAATATTTTAGTAAAAGACAAACAACTTTAACAAATAAATAATTACATCACGAAGTGAAAAGCTGTCAAAAGAAGTTTTCTTTGAAAAAAATCAATTAACTGTTATACATGATGAATAACAGTTTAAGTAAAAAGCCATTTTTTGTGAAAAAAAAGTGCAAAGCGAAACATCTAAACATATTTGAAAAAAAAAATTATAAAAATTCTTAAATAAAACTTTTAAATATGAAACTTACTATAGATAATTATAGGTACAAAAATTAATAGTAATACTTACGCATTTGTTGATAGTAAATCAGAAATAAAGTTTTTGAATGTCTGATTTAGCCATGTCGTAGACACCCGAAAAAAGAATAAGAATAAAAAAACGTTTTAGGTTGATATTTATCTTTGTAAAAATGACCTTCAATTGGGGTCTCTTGTGAGGGGAAGGAGGGGAAGAGGAATGTGGGGAAGTACCTAGCTATTCAGTTCTGGCCACCAAACATGGTCAATAATCGGCTGACCCTTGTCTCGGCTGCCCGAGTGCACCGCAGTTACTGAATACAAGCATGTAGCGCCCCTGTAACAGCGTTTGTATGTAGGTAGTTATCGCAAGTAGCACATTTACTTCCCCGGTGAAACTACCGCCCTCGGCGTACTATTCGATGGACCACTATTCGGGGTAATTAGTATGTTTGTAACGCGATGTAGAATTTTGCCCAGTTTTCGGGTAATTACCCGGAAATTTTACAAAAAACGCTTAATGTCACGCGGGCACGTCAGGAATGCGTTTTTTAAATCATTTACACTTTTTTATCCTCAATGCAAATTATGTTTTTAAATGCAATGCGACCGTAAATGCTTTCTGCATGTTTTTTAACGTGCACTCAAATTCTTGCTCTGCGATTGTTGCTTTATTTGCCTTTCGAAATACGGGTGGCATACAGTCAAAATGCTACAAATTAAATTAATCATTTCCACTAATAAATTAATCTACACGTAGGTATTGGTAAGCAGGGCAGTTTTAAATTTACAAAACTTGTCTATGGAACATTTTCTACGCCTCATTTACGATCAAACACTATTCAAATTTTCATTGTTAGTTTTATGCCGTGTTGCGCTATCTCCTTCTTTAGCCGACGTTTCGGACAGCGTCCATCATCAGGGCATATCCGGTAGATCCGACGATGTGTAATTGTTAGTGTTGAGTGTGTGCTTATTTACTTGGAAGCGTGTGCTTATTTACTATTCAAATTGGTTTTTCATTTTTAAGAGGAATATAAACGCTAGAAATATTCCGATTCTCACTCCTTCAAAATTTAAAATCGAGCGTCTTATTTGCACGAGGCAAGTACAGCGCCCAAGTGGTTTTTATTTATTTTGTGCATAAGTCACGAAAACATTATTTTAGTAGTTGCTTATATTTTTTGTTGCGTAAATAATAATTTTATTGTAATTCCAATACATGCAAAAGGTAGTAAGAGCTTCAATTTATCCGTAGCATATTTTTGTTGTTGTTCATTATTTAAACCGAATCGTAGTAAAGAATAATCTAAATAGGATTTCACGTATAAATTCATCTTAAGAATTTGAATTAAAATTGACTGAGCTTAACAAAGAAGCATTGACTACGAACTGTCAAATCAAAATAATCAATATTATGGTACCTACTTGCCCGAAGAAGGTTTGAAAAAAATGATGTAGCAACATTTCATTGGACAAAATGTTTGGAGTTTGTTTGAAATGAAAATATGTTTTATAAAATATAGTATGGTTTATAATTAAGAGACAGGATAAGAATAATCCTTCGTCAGGATAAGAATAATCTTATCCTGACGAAGAAACCTTTCGTTTCGAAATAAAGGGATAATTTTGATTAAGTAGTGGTGTTTTAAAAAATGTTTGTTTTCATTTAATTAAGAAAAATTTCAGCCTCAATATCAATATTGGTAACCACTGCCTCTAAAAGAAAATGAGAACAAAATATCTGGGTCTGATCGCAGATTCCCAACTCTCGAGGGATCTCCACATAAATCATGTAGAGGAGAAAATTAACCCCCTTAACTGGTGTACTATATAATATAGGCTTTGAGGATTACCACCCATTCCTTTACTAACTTCAGTGTACTACGCCATGGTACATTCACACCTTTCCTATCTCTGCTGTATACTGGGGCTTGGCTTCAAAGAAATTTATAGCTGATCTGCAAGTGGTTCAAAACCGAGCTCTCAGAAACGTTTTGGACTTCCAGGGGACACCCGTGTCAGATAAATCTATTCAGTTTCCGATATTATTCCAATCACAGTCCTTCCTAAACATGAAATCACAAGCACCATCCTACAAATTACTCAACAATCAAATCACACAACTACAAGCCACTTTACAATCAAGACGTCGACAACCACACAATCAATCCTCAAAATATCAATAAACTCTGCGTTCCTCACATACACACTACAAAATATGGGATAAAATCTCTGAACTATATATCTTACACATTGTATAATTCGTTTCCAGATATGTACAAAAATATGCTGCATAATGAAGAATTTTTTTTGTACATAAAATTTTTTTAATATTAATTTTTTTGCCATATTTTGTTCTGTTTTGTCTCTTTTTCTTTACTTTTATTTTCCTTTTATTTGTAATCATCCATTTTTGTAATATCCTTGGTATTTTCAGTTGTTTTTTCTTGTTGTTTTTTTTTAAATCTGTCTTTTATTTTATGCTGTACTGTATGTGAAGCTTATATTTTTAATATCCAAATACCTTTGCAAAACTCCCACCTATTAATTATAACTTATTATAAGTCCTTCCTGTCCTAAAAAAAGCTTTGTAACTCATCAGGATTGGCCTAGGAATAAATAACAACGATTATTTATTATACGCCTCCGTTGGCTAAGGGAATTTGGTTTTGTCAAGCTGGTCTCCTTAGCGAACGCTCAGTTTTGATTGATAACAAATAAAAAAAATATTATTCAATCTTCAACGAAAAACATTAAAAAGTACTAGCGCGGTGCCGTGAAAAATCACGGAATATTATAATACCAATTTTGAAAATGGCTATTAAAATCATGTTCTTTTCAGTTCTAATTTTGAAAATGAAACTTAAATTCAAAGCAAATTAGACGAACCAGATTTCCCGCTGGACTAACTTACGCAAAACATGGACAACCGAAATTAATAACATGTTTGATATTGTTTTCATCTAAGTTTCTTAGTATCCAAGTTGCAAAATAAATTAACACATTCCTAGAATTTCATACAAAAGACATCAACGGTTGGACAAGAAACATCCGCTCTTTCCTCAGAACCAATTTTCTTCCAATACATTTGGTAAAAAAAATCTTGGAAATTGGTTCAGTTTTGGAGTAGAAAAATGAGGACTACAAAACCTCGATTTTGACAATTTTATTTAGGTATTATCAGGCTGAGGTGCATGTGTCCCTTTCTCTCAGTATTCGGGGGTGAGGGGGGGCGGAGAGGGTTTTGTTGAATACGTATACAGTCAACGAAGTGATGTGACATTCTCAATAATTATATCGATACACTAGTCCACTAGTGTTGTCATGTCCCGAGTTATCGATGTTTTTTTAAAATTATTTTTCTGTTTGGTGACTTATTTTGAGTGTGCCAATACTTACCGAGCTTATTTACTAAAGTTATTGTGACAAATTTAATTTGTTTACGTCAAATAAATTAATGGAAAAAAATTGAAAAAAAAACACCTGTTACAGACAGACCCCGAGATGATTCCGTTCCGTATTGCCGAGTTGGATATGGAACACAAAAATTAATTAAAATATTTTTTGATAACTTTTGAAGGTTGTACTCAACATAATATTATCCCTTTATAGGACACTTTTTTTAAGATACAACTACCGAACCAAAAAAAAACTTTTATATTTGACTAAATATATTGTTCTAGATTTTTTTAAAAAAAAAATTATATTTTACAAGAAAATGTGTGATGGTAAGTACATACACCACTGATCGTTTGATGGAATGCTGGTACAGCGTATGTTCAGTGGTACATGCATCTACCACATGTTGTTGAATCGATTATGTTATTATAATATCATATTATACAAATGAATATTGAAATCTATGTATAAGAGGCACCATATTGTTTATTGTGCTACATATTAGGTACATACACATAACTAGTTTAGTTTTTATTTAACTTTTTTAATACGTTATATTATTACAGAAAAATGCACTTTTGGGAATACCTCCTACATCACTTGACATTTTCAATCTTCTTCAATGATCTAATATTTTTTGTTTTTAAACGCTTTATTGTAAAAAAAAATACTGTTTAACATCTACACAATGAAATTAAAACAATTTATGGTCCAGACCTTTCCCTCGCCGGTAAATTTCTTGGTATGCGACCGTCAATTATTTCTGGTAAAAGGCATTGGTGGTAGAAATTTTCTAACAGTGGAACGATTTTTTGCCAGATTTCATCGTCCCTCTCAATTTTTTCATACAGCAAACCTTTTGGACTCCACACAACAAAATAACAATAATTACGACGAGTAATATGTAACTGGCCTTGTACTTGGTAGAAGTAATTATGATTCCGTTTTAATGTTAAAGAATGGTCTTCCAATTTACAGTAATCAATTATCTTTTGTGCAATTCCCTCTTCTGGTGACATATTTGCTATACTATAAGGGCATTTAATTTCAATTATAGAATCCTCACCGATAAGGCCATCCGGACTTGCCGCTAAAAAGTTTTTGGTTTTATCGATAAATAGCCCACAAGCGGATGCCTGAAAACTTGTTTTTTTTTTAAATTGCTCTATTGCTAGGCTTTCATTTTCTTTTCCATAATTTGTGGCCATAGTTCCTTTGAATTGTGAGTACAGTAAAGAGTTTAGTACTCCCGTAACTGAAGTTTTTTGCCGAAGCTTATATATTTTTCCAAAGTTAGACGCCGTTATCCGCTTACGTCTTTCAATTGCCCACAGATTGTTATTGCTTTGGCCTACCGTATTCCGTTCGAGCTCTTCCTTATTGGTTGAAGATAATTCTTTGAGAAATTCCTCTTTTTTCGTTTCAAATATTTCAGGTGGCATATCTGGTTCTAATTCCAATTGACCATAATTTTCATCGGGCCCTGTAACTTTTTTTCTTTTTTCTGTCGTATTTTCATTATACTTTAGTTTTTTTTTTCGACACATTTGTTTATTCTCCTTCGAACGTCGTTTTCTCTCTATAAAGTGCTTCGTGTATTTGCCGGGACTGTGGCCTTGAATTTTCTTTTGTATTCTTGAATGGGTTGCCAATTCACTATTCCACGAAGTTACTGCTCCAAAACATCTTGCTTGGTAAGATCCTCTTGTAGTAAAATTTACCCTTTTTCCACCTATAAATTTGGCGATAACGTTGTTGAATTGCTCCACAGTGTTATTTGTCACGTCAATAATAAGACTTTCTGCATTTGCTATTAGAGACAATAAGAATTGTTGGATATCAGTCCATATTCCACAATCTCGAAGATCGCTTACTAAATTTGGATCATCAGTATACTTCTCCGGCTTGCAATAGTACGATGCACAATTTTTATGATCACCAAACACATGATTTGCGGTATTTTTTATGTCCATTTTCAAATTTTTTATTTTATCACTTTGTACTGTGTTTTCTTGCTCTTTCCTGTAATTTATTGCTCCAACTACAGCTCTTCTCATGCGTAAAACGTTTGCTTCAACCTTTTTCCTTATATGAACTGGTACAAAGCCTTTAGCGTTGTTGGTTTTTTTTCCAAGTGCTTTCATTTTGTTGCAAAAATTGCGGAGTAAGTGATTTTTGCACTCTATTTTTTGTACTATAAGGTTAGGACCATATGGCATTTGTTGCATTATTTTTTTCATGATGCTGGAGTCGCCATCACCAACTAGTTTGTTAAATTTCAATCCATGCATTTCCATGCTTCTCGAGAACCCTTCTGCTATAATGTGGGCTTCCATGGCATTAGCACTGTCACGCCAGTTTATGAAGCACCTGTGCTCAGAAGCAACTATGTGTAGTTTAGTAGCTCTAGCACGTATGCAGCAGTATGAGTTTCGCACTCCCAGAAATAAAACCTTTTTAGTTCGTAGTCCAACTATGCACCCTGCGCCAGATGAGGAGCTAAATCCACTTTTGTACGACCTCTTTGCCCAGGAGCCATCTGCAACCACCGTTACCAAAGGATAGCCACCCTCGTCTACGTCACCGTTTAAAATGGCTAGCCTTTTTTCTTCTTCACCAGCTGCGATCATTTCTTCTAAGGCACATTCTTCAATTGTTGGCGCTAAACATTGTTCTATGTTCGTGTAAGTCTTACAATCCATATTTGGCATATTTAAAACCCCACAAATTTCATTCCATTGTGAATACCCATTTCCTGTACACATCACTCCTTCGACGACAGCAGTATTTATAGACATTTTCCGTTTCGGGTCTTCGGAGTGAATGTATTCTATTTTCTTGCACATTTTGCACTCGAAAACATACTGGCTTAGAAGACCATTTCGTCGTTCCTTCATAAATTTTAAATCGGAAAATGTGCAGTTGGTGTGTTCGTGCTTTATATTTGATATCTCCGAAAACAAATATTTTATATCCACAATTCTGCGACCTTCGAAATTATCGGTTTCATCAATATGGTCTGGTTCTATCACCAAATCATCAAGCGTTGTTGATGATGATGAACTTGCGTTTTCGTCTATATTTGGAGCAAATGATTCATCCATGGAAGTTTCATGCATTAGTGAAGATGTAGTTAAGTTTCCAAAAGTAGTATCGATGACATCCATATCCCTGTAAATGCAAATGATTTATTTATTTAAATTTGTCCATCCCATTTTCCCGTTATACATGCTACATAATACACGGCTCTCATAGCATAAATCTTTAGGTTTTTCTCGTAAGTCGCTCACGTAAGAGAGTTATGGCAAAATTATCAATGTAAACGATACCCATTGGTAATTTTGCCATAACTCTCTTATGTGAGCAACTTACGGGAAAAAAAACTTTACGTACGTAAAGGTAACCTTAGGAAGGTTCAGTAGTAAGAGTGACAGGAAAGCGATATTTCGACTTACCTAGATGTCGAACGTGGTGCAACATGAATCTGTCGTTTGATACTAATAATCGGTTTTTTTCGTCTAGTAGATAAAAACAAACGCGCTTTGTTTCCATTTCTTTTACCCATTATTTATCTGTAAAAAAAAAATTTTTGAGTTGATGGTAGGTAATATAGTAGTCGATTTTATGTAACTCAATTTCTAAATACACATATCTTATGCTACGTATATATTTGCGAATAGTGGCGTGCACAGAATTTGAAAATTGAAATTTCGGAAAAAAAATAATTTTCAGCTTCGACAACATCATTAATGTCGTATTTTCAATCTTAGGATTCTAGCCCACTGAAAAATCAGTGCACGCCACTCTTTGCGGACAGAGACGCGAGCCGAACCACGAATTATGGTAAAGGTACGAAGCAACCGCAAGCGGCGCAGCGTTTCGGGCAGTTTGATTTTGCTTCGTTCCTTTCCCATAATCCGTTGTTCGGCTGGCGTGTGTATACGCAGCCTAAGACGTAGAACAATATTTATTATAGGTTACTAGATATGTTAACAAATGTACCGACTTGCACTAATGCACTTTATGCATACAGTCAAAACTGATGAATTTACGTTATTCAGGGAGAGCCAAAAAACAACAACATTTTTAGCGATATTTATATGTTTAATTAAAAAAGGAAATTGTGTTGTAATATTGAGTTTTTATGAATGAATAGTTTATGTTTATAATAATAGTTTATGAATAATTTATGAATAGTTTAGTAGGTATCTACTCACCATATGTCCTATATGTGTAAATCGTGAGAAATGACCAAACAGATTTCAATATTCAAGGGGGTTTCAGGGTCAAAATTCGAAGGTCTGTATTTGACGTAGAATAGTTTCCAGTAAAAAGGCTAGTCAAAAACAGTAGAGTGATGCAGCCAGCGAAAAATAAAAACACTATACAATCACAAAGTACGTGATGTACCTACTGCGCCTATGCTGCCGTTTTATAAAAAAAGATGGTATGAATCTCCCGATATTACTAAACCAAAACAGCGTGCATCTTACTTTACTAATAGTAACAAGATGAATGAACTATGAGCGCAGAAGATATCTATTATATAGGAATACGCACGCTCAAGTCGCGACGCGTATTGACTTATCTGTTGCAGCAGGCAGCAACCTGTATACACGCACCCACAAGTCTCATTGACTTGTGCGTGTGCAGAAGATGAGCTCGGAGCAGGCAGTCACATGTATTTGTAGTAAGTAGTAAGTAATAATAATAATAAAGTTAAGTACAATACAATATTAAATAATGTAGACCTCGCTATTTTATTACGAATATGTACCTAGGCACCTACTTAATTTTTGGAATAAATGAATAACAGTAAATGAAATAATAAGAACGCGAAGTCGCTGGCGGGCGCGGCGCGGCGATTCGTGCTTCCAACACCTGCAGCCACGCACACACACGCATTGGGGTTCACCAATACACCGATAGCGCCTTTGCTGTCCCCGCTGAGATGAACGAAATAGAAATAATTTTTACAAATACCTATCGTTAAAATTTCTCGGCGCTCCTGCGCGCTCTTAAATGATTATATTTTTAATCTAAATCCCCAGAAAAAGTATCAGCAGTAGGTACTTATGCAAATTAAATCCATTCCAGGACTTATGTTATAAAACAAATTATGGTTCGCGGTCTGCTGCACTTAATGGCTTTTTTATGTTTGTGGGATGCGCAGCCATATAAGTTACAAGTACTCACACATACGTAACTGACTTGTAATATGAATTTATGAGTTGTTTATTCCTATTTCTAGGTAAGTTAAAGCGATTTACGGCACTGTTTTACCTTGTCTTGGTTTGTGGGAAAGGGAGGCAAATAAAAGTCAAATTAATCAGGGGAAAACGTAATTGCCGCTTTTCTTGAGGATAATTTCGATTACCTATGTTAAAAAAATTAGGTATGTTAGGTATATCTAACGTGCATTTTTTCAGTGTATTATTTGGGGTAATTGAGTAAGAAAGTGAAAAGTATTTATTTTTTATTAGTTATATTTTATTGTCATTATTTATATTTTATATTAGTTCAATTAGTTTATATTAATTCAATTTGGGGGGCGGGTGTGGGTACCATTTATTGAATAACCAACACCTCTGTCATGGGTCACCCCAAGTGGTTCGCTACATTTGGTGACTTAGCAGGGGTGCCCGGGTTTATGTGGTGAGGTCTGTCAGGGTCTTGGTGGCGCATGCGTCTGCCCACCAGCTGCATGGCATGCCGGATAAGGAGAGAATGGTTGTGGGAGTCCCTTTGGCTTCTCTCTCGGAACATCGGCTTGCACCGCAGTGGGAAGGATGGATTCATACGTTCGTCACTCCTGGATACACTGACCCCCAGATTCCAACCCACCCCTAATACCCTTTTCCTTTCCAGAACTTCCTCTACTTCATTTCCTAAAAAGACCCTTTACACAGCATCCACAAATATGACATAGGCCCTGAGGGGAATTTATTTTCCTCAGGGCCTTTTGTGACGAGCTAATGTAAAAAACAAAAAGTTAACTCCACATAGAAGGCCCTGAGGAAAAAAAATCCCTCAGGGCCCATGTCATCTTGGGGTGTGTGTAGTGGGTCTTTTTAGGAAAAGGAATGAGAGGAAGTTCTGGGAAGGAAAAATATGTAAGGGGTGGTGGGTAGGAATCTGTTGGTCGCAAATACACTATATTATTTTAAATTATTGACTTTTGAAATAAAACAAATCAATTAAATACATTTTACTTGCGTATGCTGGGATTTGAACCAGCGGTGACCTTCGAATTGCTAGTCGAGAGCCTCACCTCTCGACAACGTAGGCCGTCAATTACATGCAAAATACTTGCAAAAAAAACATTTTTAAATTTTATTTACGTACCTACTTTAAATCGAATAAAAAACCACAATATATTTTTTTATGTTTTCTGGTGATAAAGTCTACCAGTTAGTTGTCTGTGAGAATTAAATTGTTCCGCTTCCACTGATTTTGGACTTTTTATTTACACAGAAGTCCCTGATAGCAATCCTTCGATCAACATCAATCCCTCAGATCCTATATCATCTTTAGGGATGCTAATTGTAGGTATTTCCAGCAAAGCCGGTCTGAATATCAATGTTGAAGTCACCAATTACAAACGGTCATCCTATTGGAGTCAAACCTCTTCCCGGCCCTGGAGCTACCTCGACTAGTTTTACCATCAGCATAACTTGCATAGCTCAAATTTCAATATTGACAGGTTCGATATGTTATTATTGAATGCCGGATCTGAGCTTTGAGATAATTTAGCACGCAGTTAAAGATTTACATTACTGCCAACAGACAGTTACGGAAAGATTTTCAATTAACTGCAATACGGCTTGATATTATACGAATATGTTTTTATATTGGTTATAACAATGACATGTGCTTACTTGTATCAGACAACAGTTTTCGTCTAGAAGGAATACGTTACTAAAGTTACTGTATTTTGGGAAACTTAAAGTTGCTGGTCAGTTTGGAGAAAGAAGCCCGAAAAGATCGTGGTCTGATATCTGACTACTTTACTACTACTGTTTACTAATACTGTTTGACTACTCTTTGTTACTAGATTTTAAATAAAAATAAATGTATAAGTCTATTTCTTGGAACGCCGCCGCCGTTGTCGATTTCTTCAATAATCCACTTGTTTGTTAGTGGCGGTGTTAGTTTTGAAATGAGAATATGTATAGTTCCTAGCGGGATGTCATTTAAATAGTACCTACCTCTCCCTAACCATTACCTTACTGAAAAAGTATTTGAAATTTTAAACAATTGTTTTCGTCATAAATATTTATAATTTTTCAATAATGTCTGAGCAAAATAGGAATGTAAAAAAATCAGAAATATATTAGTCTGTAAGTGTGCCAATAAATACACAAACGGACCAATTTTCGCCAAGAAACACATGTACGTTAATATTTTTTTTAGATTTTATTTAAACTCAAATTAAAATTCTGTAACATACGTTTACCAGATAATGTATTGATTTCTTTTACTGCATGATTATATTATTTGAAATGGGTGTTGTGTAATACAAAATATTTTTTGAAAATTTAACAAATCTGCCAACGACCTATGGTATAACCTTATTATACTAAAAATAATCATTTTTTCTCAAAATTTAAAACATACGTTTTCTAGATAAAAGAACAATCTTTCGAATTCAATTAATAGTTTTTTTGTGGAAAAGAGTCAATACATATTTCTGGTTTTTCTCAGGTTATACGCTCTTAAAATTTGCGTACTTAGGGTGAAGCTATTGGGGTGGTAAAAAACCACCATCCAGGATAAAATAGCCAGGTGCTTAGCCAGCCTTTCTCCCAAACACTTCCTTCACATCCGTCGCATTTTGGCATCACAAAATACCGCAATTGGGGATGTCATAGTCCCATTTGCAATAGTTAATGATTTGTGCGGTATTAACATAAAAAAATCCTTGGTATTTACGAGAATTTGCTGGCTTCGGGATGGAAGTTGAAACTCTCGTGCAAAATCACATTTAAAAAAAAGAAAGATGATTAATTGATTAGACACTCCATCGATTAGGAGAAGTGTCAGGCCTCGGTGACTTCAACGTGGAATAGAAAAGTGGTGTGGTATGAAGTTATGAAGGCATTGTGGGAAGGAATTTGGGGAATGCGGCCTTCATTGTGCCCACTGCCCGGGAAGGGTTCCCGCGGACCCGAGCGCCGGATGTGCGGTGGCGACCCCCACCGCCCATATTTATCAGTTTTACATTAACTCTGCAATGGCTTTCAGACTGTAGAATATTGACATTATACTTATTACCAATTATACATTATAATTATTACCAATTTAATGGATCCTCTATGCTCTATATAGCATCCCCAAAATTTTATCCGTGAGGTTTCCTTCATGTCTGGAGCTTTTTTTTAAGTCAGGAAAGTTGTTTTGGTGTTATTTCTTCCCACTCGGTCAGTTGTTTTATTTAAGATTGAGGGTGGCCATTGTTTTCCGAACACGTGCATTACCCGCAAAAGTAAAGCTACATAGGTACTACACTGGACAATTTTTATTACATTTTTTTTTGTTTGTTTTAGAATTGCTTTGTATAAAACTTTATTACGATTACTAGCTGACCCGACGAACTTCGTACCGCTTCAGAATCAATAATTGTTGCTCAGCTGTCCGTATTTTGTTTTTGTCAGTATCACAGATGTAGTTGTGTACGGATTTATTTTTTTGTAATTTTCTTATATTTCCACTTAATTACAGGAATTTGGAAGGCGGATACGTGTGCCGCCGCCCCGGGAACCATTTGGTGATTAAGAAGGGGTGCCCGGGTTCATGGGGTGAAGTTTGTCCAGGTCTTGGCGGCGGATGCGTCTGCCCACCTGCTGCGTGGCGGGACGGATCGAGAGATACTGGTTGAGGGAGGCCTTTTGACCTTTCCAGCAGGACTATCTCAACCCATTGCCTTGCACCGCAGTTGGAGGGATGGATTCATACGCCCGTCACTCCCGGACACGCTGACCCCCAGATTCCTACACACCCCTCTTACCTTTTTCCTTCCCAGAACTTCCTATCCTCACCTTCCTTAAAAAGACTCCACACAGCATCCCCTAAGATGACATAGGTCCTGAGAGAATTTTTTTCATCAGGGCCTCCTGTGTAGAGCTTATGTAAAAAATGCGTTTCATTTCAGAGATTTATTATAATTATTGTATTTTTCCTTTGGAGGGGTTGCAGAAATACGTTCACCGTTTGTCTCATTTTCGACTATTGACATTTAGTGTGTAAGAAAGAGGGGCAGCATTATATGATGAAGAACAAATGCAAAACAATCAGCGCATTGATCTGATTTTTGTAATTCACTCACTACTCAATATTATAGGTAGGTACTTATCACAAAATTCCCGCAGCTCTTTCAAAATATGAGAATTCGTTCGATACAAAATGTATGGAGAAAAGAATTTTCTTAATAACTATTTCTTTCGTTAATTTTTGCGATGTTTTAACATATTAATATGTTATCCGGGGCGGAGACAAATCCAACAAATCAAAGATCATCAGCCTTTCTCTAGTTATAAATAGTGTAACTAACCCGACTTTGTTTTACATAGATATATATTAAGATAATGAATAACCACAATTTCGCGGTATGATCTTGGATATTAATAAAGCATTGAGCTTTGTTAGTTCCATTGTTGTAAATGAGAACCACTGGTTAAGTAAATTAGATTGTGGGGGTGTGGGAGAAGGGGGGGGGGGGGGTAAATTTAGCTTATTTGTCATCTGAGGTCACTTAGTAATAATTGTTCGGAATTTTGTTTAGGTTTGGTATCTATATCTTTCCCGTACATATTGTCGGTATGCATATATTACTTGCCTAATTTATTACCGTCATTAATTGCGTTTCTAGTCGGCCATCAGTGGCGGCTTATGACCCCTTTTCAGGGCTGGCAAGGTTAGTGATTAGTGCCAAGACCGAGTTGTTTGGCGGTCCGTCCTCTCTGCCTACCCCTGCGGAGAAACGGAATGGTGGTTAGTTAGTTAGTTAATTAAATTGAAAGAGCCCTGCTCCCCGTATCACCATTTCACAATGCTGGCTCGAAGGAGGAGGTACGACAATGTAGAGCGGCAACGAGCACTGGAAAAATGGAAAACGAAGACTGCCGTAGCTATAACATCGTCGTTTTCAATTTGGCCCACGAATTTGCCCGGTACAAATACTCTAAATGTAATTTTTTACGAGCAGAACACAGTTGTACATTTCAAACATTTGAAATCCCTCATGATATTGTGATAACACTTAATGACTCTTGCCAACAAGTATTTAGTTATTTTAATTATTACATCAGGCTGGGCTAGAAGCAGCTGAATCGAAGTTCAATAAAAATGAACTTTTTTACTGATGAAATAACAAAAAAGGAAACAACCGAATAAATCACCAGTCGTCATTATCATGACAAAAACATGAAGAGTGGTTGGACTACAGTACAAATTAATAACGTATTTCTTTTTGAATTTACAGTACCTACTTACCTACCCAATGTAATCTCTGTTTGAATAATTGAAATGTATTCCCTGTCCGAAATCGTATAAAATTTCCACGTATTTTCGTAAACATCATCTTCCATTCCGCGTGCGCTGTTCATGAAATGACATTGTCCCCTGCGCGGTCCATAAATGGTCATCCACATTCAGAAAATTATTTGAATACAAAACGCTGTCCTGTCGTCTTATTTTGGCGGGAATCACGATAATATAACAACGATAATAGCAAGATGGCGGCCGAGGAATGTGGACGGGTGTCAAAGGTCCAGACGCTCGTATTGTAATGCAACTGACGTCTCGGGCTAAGACGTTTATGGAGGTGACGATAAATTATATTCAAATTAAGTTTAATTATAAATTTTGATAAATTGACGAACTTTGCGGCAGAGTGGTAAGATCTCCAACATGGCCCTAAACATTTTCCGTCCCACTTGCTCCCCCGGAAAAAAAATCTGAAGTCTTAAATATTTAATCATCAATCAATACAGTGTCCAATTGCCATAGAGCGCTGAAGATAATAACCGATAAAAGTGTGTTATGAACGTGTCTGTGCGCTCAAAGTAGATACACTTTTCCTTTCTTTTGTAACATATTTACCGACTACAAGTAATGCCCAGAATTTTTTTTAAATGACGTCAAATTGCTTTAAAAATTATAAATAATCATGTAAAATCTTGGCCACAATCAAAATCAATATCGATCAACGTCAACTAACAAACCATGAAACTTTCCATATTCCTTTCCAAAGAACCAACTTTATCTTCTCCCAACCTCTTCTGTGTGCGAATGGGTCGACTATAATAATATATGTTATCCACTGGGTTATTGGCAAGATTTCAGACAAAGTTAGTGATAGCCCCCAAAAGTTTACCAAATTTCTTGACTTTACATGACCCAAATTGTATTGTTTTTTTGAGGTTGTTGTTTTAAATACTTATTACGGTTTTTGTTTACATCTATATGTTGTTTTATGTTTACATCTTTTATATTGGATATTCTTGTTGTAAACCGTTATTGGACGGTTAATTTTGTAATTATGTTGATTTATTCAATTTCAATAGCATCATCTTTGAGTTTTTGGTTCCATTAACTGGCAATAGCAATATTTTCACGATAGTTCATCCCTATCCACAGCATCCCCAAAGATGATATAGTCCCTGAGGGAAGGAGTTATTTTTTTAAAGTTCTGACAAAAGATTTTGGAAGAAACTGCTATTTTATTTGTTTCATTTATGTACTATTTATACATTTATTGTATTTTGAGTTCATTTATTGTAGGTACAATTTTTTTGCAATCGAACCACACCAACAAAAATATTTATGAATATCTGTAGGTTAGCATCTTCCAAAACCAGTAGATTTCATTTTGGGAGGCGGGTATGGCTACCACCGCCCGGGGAACCATTTATTGCATTACCAACACCTCTGCCATAGGTCGCCCCACGTTCGGTGACTTAACAGCGGTGCCCGGGTTCATGGGTTGGGGTTTGTTCGGATCTGGGCTTAATCGGGAGAGACCGATTGAGGAAGACGTTTCGACCTCTCGAGCCGGACTGTCTCGACCCACCGCCTTGCACCGCAGTGGGAGGGATGGATATACACGTCCGTCACTCCTGGACTCATTAACACTCCTCATACCTTTTTATTCCCAGAACTTCCACTCTTCGCTTTCCATAAAAATACTCTCCACACAGCATCCCTAAAGATGACATAGGATCCGAGGGATTTTATCCCTTCCTGGAGCCTCCTGTGTGGAGCTGTTGTAAAATAAAAATAAAATATTTAAAAATATTGGCTTCAAATAAATACACGTGTTTATAATAACATTTGTTTGTATTTTAAATTGCTCATGTTTGTTCTATTATTTAGAAATGTATGTGTTATTGCTTTTCTCTAATATGGCGGGTATTTGCATATTATATTTAGAAACATATCTATTAAACATCCCTCCTTTTAATGTTAATACTAATGTTAATTAAAATTCGTTTGTAGGTAGTAGATCCTGTTAAGATCACAAGAATTTAATTATAAATTAGTTTAACACAAATTCGGAATTAAAGTATATAATTAATATTAAGTTACGAATTGAGTCCTTTACTTCTCAAATTTCAGCTTCACGATTAATAAAAAGTAATACTGGAGATAAATTTCGGTTTCTTTCAATATTTTTTTTGTCAGTTTCATAATATTCCTATTATTAGAAACTTAATTTATGGATTGTTGGTAAAAAACTATGTTTAAACTCACAATTTTAAAAGACTATTTCTTAAAAAAAATAATGCATAAAATATGCAAATCCGGCTTTGCCGCCTCTACTCGTCCATCGGAATATTGAAAGGATAATAAATATGGAAGACGTGAGAATGGTCAACCGGATGTCCCCCTTCCTACAGCCCCCGCCTTACCCCTTATCTTCCTCTCTCCTTGATAGCTCTGCACTTGAAGTGCTGTCGGCGCGAAGATTTCGATGTTTGGCATTTTTCCAGATCTGGTTAATTTTCCCCAGTTACGGGGAATTTTTTCTAAATATCGGGAAAAATTTACGATAAAACAGTTAAAATTTGCATATTAGATATATCTAGGAAACTTGTGATCCTGGATAAATATAGGTAATGTACTTTTTATTTAATTTGTAATGCAGTATCGGGATTGACAAGTAAACTAACGTTTGAAAGTCAGTGGGTTAGTTGGCATCTCGTCTGGGTCCACCCAGGTGTTGCATGTTCGATTTTTCGGCTTCCTAAGTCTTTAATCGCGACACACGCAACATTTTCCGCTTAGGTACTGTGGTGGTAGTAGATTTTTAAATATTGTCAGGTTATTCGTAACCCGGGAATGTTTGTCTTTCTTTTTAAATTAAAAAAAGTTACCTGTCTATTGGTCAAGGAGTCTCGACTACGTATCCGTAGGTCGCGGGTTTAAATCCTGACTTTCGCAATTTAAAAAAGAATAATTTGTCTTGTTTAACAAATAATTCATTAAAAATAATATATAGTAGGTGTATTTGCTGCACATTTGGAGTTAGAGATACTCTCAGAAAGAACATCTTTCCGAATTTAAACGTTGCTTGGGCCGGGATGTAGTCGTGTTTGGTGACCAGATCTTAGTAACCATGTACCCCCCACGTTTCCCTTCCCCATCTCCATCACATCCCTGCTACATTCAGCCTCACCATACACCCAAATTGGGGATGCCATAGACGTTTGGGGTAGTTGGAAGTCATGTAAAAGAAAGTTGTAATGACAACTGAAAATGTTAATAAATAAAGTATAATTTGTCTGCGGAAAACTAAAGTAGACAAGAGTGGGGAGGCTACGAAGCGCCGCACAAAGAGTAGATCGATTATACTATCTCATTGTCTCGCAGGCTAAATCCTGTAGATGTATGTGTGTGTCTCTCTATAGTGGCGCTATTTTTCGTTTCATTTCAAAGAAGTTTTCACTTAAAAAATATATATATCAAAAAGTGTTTATTTTTGTATATTGGAATTGATTAGCGACTGCGAAAAACCTAACAATATTTAAAAAAAATTAAATTTTGTTGTGTCATGATTTCATGAGGGAATGCTTTTGGAAATCTTGTTAGACAATTCAAACCCACGATACCTGGCCGGTAACTCGACGCATTTGTCAACCCAGCCACTAACTGGTCATTAAAATGTCATCAACCTACCCTACATTCACAACGACAACAAACTTATTAATTCATTTGATATTATGGCGGTACTGTAAACCTAATTTCTGGGAAAACCAATTTTTGGGTATCACATCACTAAAAGTACTTCCTCGCTATCTGTGCGTACTAACCTTCCCCCTTACTTCTCTTCCCCGAACTTCCCACCGCCACATCCGGTCGCGTTGCGCGCAGCACGCCTCGCGCATGAGAAGCCTCCGTTAAACACACATATACCATCATACGTGCAATAAACTACAATAAACTTCTGGTTGGTTCAAACACGTTCAACTGCTCAAGTCTCGACTGGTTTTAATATCAATTAATCAACCTGGCTAGAGCACGGAAGTCGCACAGGGAGGCTCTATTACACTAACTCTTGTATAACTCAAAATAATGGAGTCCTGGAAAACTTTAGAAAAGACACCATTTAATCAAAAACTGTTTTAATTTTATTATAATAACTTTTTAAGGTTAAACCATCAATGTAATTTATGTTTGAAGAATAAGATAGTGGTAATAAATCTAAAAAAATAAGCAATTAAAGATAGCAGCCCAAGATATGGTAAAAAATGGTTGAAATATTATAATTTTGAATTTTAAATATGAGATCGATAAAAAATGACGTAAAATGAATTGGTCCCAATTGTCGAGTTGGTTAAGATGCTGTGTTGCCATTTTATTTTTCTTTCTGTTATTCTGTTTCGTTTAGATTTATTAGTATTATCTTCTTCTCCAATGATATAAAATATATTTTAATTAAACTTATCCCAAAAAATGAAATATATCTGAATACTCAATTGCTTATCAATTTGAGAGGTGGGTATGAGTACCACTGCCCTTGAAACTATTTATTGGACAACCAACACCCCTGCCATAGGTCACCCCAAGTGGATCGCTACGTTTGGAGACTTAGCAGGGGTGACCGAGTTTATGGAGTAAGATTTGTCTAGGTCTCGGTGGCAAATGCGTTTGCCCTACCTACTGCGAGACGGGTTAGATCAGAATTGACTGGTCGATGGAGACATTTTACCTCTCCAGCAGGACTCTCTTGACCCATCGCCTTGTACCGCAGTGGGAGGGATGGATTCATACTTCCGTCACTCCTTAACACATTGACCCCCAGATTCCTACCCACCCCTCTTACCCTTTTCCTTTCCAGAACTTCCCCTCCTTCCTTTCTCCAAAAGACTCTTCACACAGCATCCCCAAAGATGAAAAATGCCCTGAGGGGAATTATTTTCCTGAGGGTCTCCTTTGTGGAACTAATGTAAAAAAAATGCTAAACATAAATACAGGACAATAAGCCAAGATATACTGGTTATTCCCAGTTTGAATACATCTTTTGGACAGAGAAATATTACATTTAACGCTACGAAAATGCATAACAGAAATAAATATATGTATTTTAAACTAAAGTAAAAACATACTTGAGATAATAGAGTGATAATCAATTTGAAAGCATTAAGAAGACAAAGACCTAGAAACTAAATGTAAAAATATTTAAAAAAAATTACAGGCTGCCTCAGAACAGGAAACCATATTGAGGAGGACGGTGAAAACTGTGTCATTACTCTTATAATATTATGCTTTATACTTACATTATGTACAAGATTTGCCTAGACACTAATATTGTCAAATATAAACAAGTGAGATTGGCCGTGATCCGTTAAGAGTTATTACTTAATTACTGCAAATCGCAGACATCTGTATTTTAACCCTTGCTATGAAGCTTCAACTTTTTCGTTCTTTTTTTGGTTGAAAAATGTTGGTCACCATTTTTTCAAACTTTTACTATAACGGAATAGTCTCCCCACACCATGAACAGTCCACAGTAACCTGTCCACTAAAATCTCACAGACTCTTTTCACTCCTTATATCACCACCAATTTGGGCGTTTCGCGTTAATTTGTTGCTTCGTAGCATGTCTCCGAAGATATATTAGTTATTCTTTCTTTATTTTTCAGAAGCTCCTCCTACTTGTTATGTTCCCTTAGTATCTGCTTATTTGTGACCCATGCCATTTACCGATTTTCTTTTGGGTATGTTGGGAATGAACCATCTACGGGTCACAAGGGATGTACACGTAGCTACACATTTCTTCAGATTGATTCATGAATGGTTTGAAAATTCGGCTATCGTGGAGACTGGAGAGCATTCATTATGGCTATGTGGAGACTGAAGGGGCCTAGACTATTCTATCTCTCATCCCGCAGGACTCTTGCCAATGGTCTTCCAGGTGGAGAGAGCAAACTTGTCTGTTCTGTTAATCAGCAAATAAATCTTGTTGTTGAACAGAATCAGTTCGGATATCGACAAATTTAGCATCAATGACACTTTTTTACATTAGCTCCACACAAAAGGCCCTGAGGAAAATAATTCCGCTCAGGGCCTATGTTGTCTTTAGGATGCTGTGTGAAAGGGTCTTTTTAGGAAAGGAAGAAGAAGAAGTTCTGAAAAGGAAAATGGTATGAGGGGCGGGTAGGAATCTGGGGGTCAGTGTGTCCAGGAGTGACGGATGTATGAATCCATCCTTCCCACTGCGGTGCAAGGCGATGTTCCGAGAGAGAACGGCTGGAGAAATCAAAAGTACTACTTTAACCATTTTCTCCCGATCCAGGCTGCCACGCAACTGGTGGGCGGACGCATCCGCCGCAAAGACCCGGATAAACTTCACCCCGTGAACCCGGGCACCCCTGCTAAGTCACCAAACGTAGCGAACCACTTGGGGTGACCTATGGCAGAGGTGTTGGTTATCCAATAAATGGTTCCCGGGGCGGCGGTACCCACACTTTTATTTTCTTCAGGGTCTCCTGTGTGAAGCTAATGTAAAAAAAAAACGTATACCTACAACAAATCTATATGCCGAATTTCAGCCCGGCTGAAATGGTCCTGTACAATTTACTGTTTGTTATTTGGGACAGTTTTAGACTAGATAGACGATTTGTTTATGTATAAATACGATTAGTTACGAGTTTGATAATCAAATTAAAATTAATTTCCACTTTGAAAGATAGCAAAAGTTTCGCGTATATTATTTATGAACATTTTTTGTATGCTTGCTTTTGTTTTTTAGCTAAAAAATACGATTGCTCTTTATCACCTTCAATTGTACAAATCACAGTGCATTCCAGGAATATATTCACATCTTCAGTAGTAAGTAACTCCTTCCTTCCGCGTGCCATGGACGTGCCACAGTCCGGCTCAGTCAGTAACAGGAAAGCAGAGGTGCTCAGGATGTCAACAACCTGTTTAATTAAATGTTTTCTAGGTACTACCGGCCAGCTGATGTCATGAGACCATGTTCACATGATAGAAATAATATATAATTTCTTCACTCTATTCAGCGTGCATTCGATCCGATGTTTGTCTATTGGCCGCTTCCTCTATATTTTTTATTTTATTTTTATTTTATTTTTATTAATCATTAACGCCCTTATGGGCTTTTACATACATTTACATTTTTTTATATTTTAGTGCATACAGGTGTGTTCAGATGACAAAGAAAACATAATAGGTTTCAGACATGGTACACAGAAGTAAAGATGGTAGGTAAAGAGTATAGCATTATACAATAAAGAGACAGAAAAAAAAATCAGTTTAAGGCTAGGGACTCACGGAGCGATTTTTACCCGCGCCCGCCGCGGTTGCGGGCCCGCAGCCTTTGTAGAATGCAGATATTTATGTAAAAAATTAAAGCACATTTCACGACGCGTTTTACGCCCGCGGCGTGTGCGATTGTTTGCGGGTCCCGCTGCACCGGCGGTCATCTTGTACCGGCGGGCGCGGGCGCGGTCCCGCAACCGCGGCGGGTTGCTCCCGCGCGCTCTGCGATCGGTTGGCGGGCGACCGCAGTGGGCAGCGGGGAGGGGTGTAGAGAAATCCCGACGCATTTTGCAGTGACCAGTGGCAGTGACTTGTTATTAGTCGTTGCGTGGTGATGCGTTTGTGCACGTTTATCAACAAAATGGATATTGATATTGAAGTCGATCTACTAATTACTTTGGTTCAAGAAAGGTCAGTTATAACTCAACTGATCGTTTACTGCCCGTCTTGCAACCGCCCGTCTTGCGGTAATCAACCGCCAAGATTGCGATCGATAACCGCAACCGCGGCGGCTGCGGGCCCGCAAAAAACTCCGGTCTCGTGAGTTTTGAAAATAAAACTCCATCCCGCAACCGCGGCGGGCGCGGGTAAAAATCGCTCCGTGAGTCCCTAGCCTAAGAGATACAGATAGCATAATAAGTATATAACAAATAATAATAATGTGTGGGTACTTAACCCTTCTAATCACAGGAGACCCAAGTTGTCCCAAAACATCATATGCCATTATAATAACAAGAGACCCAGATTGTCCCAGAGCGACCGTGCATTATTAAAAGTTATATATCTCTCTTCCTGTCATGCGAATATTTGTGATTTCTTTTATGTTAGAGAGCCAAAGAAATAATGCTTCTCATTGTATTAGGATTATATGAGCTATGTTGTTGATATATTTTACAAACCCGATCATAAGTGACGGTTTTATTTCGAGCCAATTTTTGACGTAACAAACATTTAATTTTAAAATAAAATTGTATGAAAGTGATAAAAAGTGAGGTGACAGTTTTATTAAAAATTTTGTTAAAAAAAGGAATCTGTATTTAAAATTTTAAGTTTATTCTATATTAAGTACTTTAATTCCAATATTCGCAGGTATGCATTTTTTAGCTAATTTACATTTCCAATATCAAAATTTTAATATTTAGAAAAAAAAAAGTTGATTTCTAATAAACACATCGGAAAGATTATTTTGTCTAGATTTTAGAACAATTTTTGTTTTTGCAAAAGGGTTAAAAAATAACCCATAAATAGGAAAATTTAAGATGCATGGCAAGAACCAGGAATTTTGCGCGCGAACCTTGACAGGCAAAAGGTTACAGATATTATTTTCTTATTATTCGAAGGGTTAATATATGTATAATTTTTACGTGTTGAATACATGGCGAAGTTGATTTATTAAACAAAAATACACACTACCGACTTGCACCGCACTAGAATTATTATTCAAAGCGATTCCATTTTAACCAATTACATTTACGACAGAGTTTCTGCTTAAAGAATTCAATTTCAGAAGACCAAAAACTTTATATTTATAATGCTACCACAGAATACTTAAGGTATAAATAAATAATGTCAGATTGTTGGGTATACAATCACGGAAAGTAGAAATGAATTCGATAATATAATATAACAGAGTATCTTATTTTAATCAAATTAAAATATTAATTAAAGTTTAAGTAGTTAAGGTAATTTTGTTATTAATATTACAACGATAAATACGAATAGTTAATGTAAAATTTGTTTATAAATTACTAACCTTTATTAAGCACTATATGGTAGGTGTTTTTCGGAATATAACTATGTTGGGTTAAGTGCACTATTGTACTTATTATTCTATTGTAAATATTCTAATATGCTACATTTAAATTTCGACACTGACTGATGGCGATAAACATCGATTGAGTTATATTTATTTCCGAGTCTATGAAGCCTTTCGATTGGTGAGTTTTCGAAATAGTTATTAGTAGACGCATGGACAAAATACGGCGCAATCAATCTTGTATCACGGGTAGGTACTCGCAGCTGGATTAGATTGGTTAAATCAAGGGCGTCCAGTCTGCCATTTGATATATTGAAAAGACAAATTAAATCACTCATTGTTCGTCTCGAAGTTAATTCATTTAATTTCAGTAAGTCCTTAAGAAATGTGTAGTTAAGTTCTTCGATTGGAATTCCTAATTTGTAGTTTATAAATCTCAGAAACTTGTGTTGCACCCTCTCAATTTTTTGTTGGTGAGTCTTGTAAAAAGGAGCCCAGATGGTTGAATTGTACTCTAAATGGCTTCTCACCAACCCAGTGTACAACAATTTAAAAGAATTAATTATTTTAAAATCTTTTACCGTCCTCAATATAAATCCCAAGCTTTTCATGGCCTTGTTAGTTATTTCGTTAATATGAGAAACAAAAGATAATTGACTGTCAAAAATAATTCCTAGGTCCTTAATTTGTTCAACTCTTTTTAGAAAGATGTTGTTGATGCTGTATTCATATTTAACAGGATTTTTAATTCGGGCAAAAGTTATTGTTTGGCATTTTTCAATATTGAGGAACAGTTCATTATGGATGCACCACTCTTGTAGCCTCACAAGATTTGTTTGTAATACGCAACAGTCATTGAGATTAGTAATTGTTTTGTAAATTTTAAGATCATCTGCAAATAAAAGTATCATAACTCCATCAAAGATTGTGGTTATGTCGTTGATGAACAAAGAAAACAGCACTGGTCCTAGATGTGACCCTTGGGGAACTCCGGTGAAGATTTCGAATTGATGTGAAAAGTGCGAGTTGAGTTTGACTGACATTTTTCTGTTGTATTGATAACTTTCAAACCATCTCAAAATATGCCCCGTTATTCCAAGGGATTTTAATTTGCGTATAAGTATTTTGTGTGAGACTTTGTCGAAAGCCTTACTAAAGTCAGTGTATACTACGTCTGTTTGAAGATGATTGTGCATATTATTAAATAAGTATTCCTGATAGATCATTAAATTTGTTAGAGTAGACCTTTTTGCCATGAAACCGTGTTGTCGATGTGAAATTACTTTATTAATCTCAGGAGTGAGTTTAGAGAGCAGAGCAGATTCGAATATTTTTGGGATTGACGACTGGATACATATAGGTCTATAGTTGGATATATCGGATTTATCACCCTTCTTGAAAATTGGAGACAGAAAGCTTGTTTTCCATTTATTCGGAAATGTGCCGGTTTTTATTGACAAGTTAAAAAGTTTAGTAAGAGGATAAGTTAAGACTGATAAGCATTTCGATAAGAAGATTGTAGGAATGTTATCAGGACCAGCGGATTTTTTCAGGTCTAGAGATTTTAATTTATTTCTAATATCACTTTCTTCAAATATGCATTGATTGAAATCGATCTGGTTATTATTAGATGTTGTGGCTTTGAATAATGGAGAGTTGTTTGCAGAATCGTAGACTTTGCTGAAGAATTCAGCAAATAGATTAACGATTTCTTGGGGATTATCGGCCATTTTGTTATCTAAATACATATTAGTGGGTACACCGGAGTCATTATTGTTAAGTAGGTTTGAAAATTTATAAATGTTTTGAGGGTTAGCAATAGCCAATTGTTCGCAGTTATCGATGCACTTTTTGTAACACAATTTGGACATTTTTTTGGTGGTCGTTCTTAGTTCACAAAATTTTGCGTAATCAATAGGATCGCGTGATGATTTGTAAACTTTATGAGCGATTTTTTTGTCTCTAATTAATATGGCTGCGTTATGAATGTTTTCCTATGGCAAATTTGGGATTGTCCCCCGTTTTATATTCTGAACAAGTTGTGATTATTTTAATGGCGAATTAGTGCCGATAATAATGATTATATAACGGGGGGGTCGTGGGAGGTAAGAACGTGGAAAGGAAGACAGGAAATGAACACGTTTAACTTAGGTTCAAGCTGATCGTTTAGTTTTTGATAACGTAGGGTCGATTGTATCAATGTTTGTATTTAGTTATTCCTTGAAAGGAAAATTTTATTTGTTTTTTTATTTTTTACTTAATGAATAAAACCTCAAATTGTAATAATTAATTAAATAAAGACAATATAAGCGAAACTCAATCGAAAATCTGGAAACAGAATAATCAGAAAATATATGGGCACATCTGGAACTCGAACTCAGGACCTTCGGCTTTCCGGGCCGCGAATCTACCAAATGAGCTAATGCATCCCTATATATAACTGTATCATACTTCGACTAAGAACTTCCAACATTATCTTCATTTTCTTAACGCTAATTTTATTGGCTACTATCTTTATGTACAATTGCAAGATTCAAAACAGAACTAAATGCTATCTAGATAGTGTCTTGGATAAATTTTTATCCATTTTTATTTTTAATATGCAACATTTTTTGACTTTTCTGCAAGTCTTGGATGAATATTTATTTTTATTTTTAACTTAATGAGCATAAACTCAAACTGTAATATTTCATCAAATGAAGACAATATTAGCGAAACTCAATCGAAAATCTGGAGACAGAAAAATCAGAAAAAGATTATCGAGGTTTTACTCATTAAGTTAAAAATAAAAATGAAAATATTATTCAATGAAAACAAATATTTTTGTAAACACCACTGTACATATAAATAATATTATCTACATGTTTTGAAAACTATGTTTTCTATATGAAAAAGAAAACATAGAATCACCTAATATGGCACACACCCTGAGGAAAAGTATTTTCCTGAGTGCCTCCTGCGTGGAGCTTTGAGGAAATTAGTTTTGAGGGAAACGCCATTATCATTTTATTTATTAGCGTTACAAGCAATCTTCATAAATTCATATATAACGGTGTTAAGAATATTTACGTCATTGATCAATAAAATAACGACATTTAAATTTGAGAATAAATAAAAACATTTTTTGCTTTAAGTTGTTTGATACTGTGGGAGTTTGTTATTGTGTATAACTTTACCCAGAGATTTTTTTTTTCATGATTCCGCACAAGAGACCCTGAGGAAAAAAGAATTTCCCTCAGAGCCTAAGTCATCTTTGGGGATGCTGTGTGGAGGGTTTTTTAATGAAAGGAGGGAGAGGAGAGTTCTGGGAAGGAAAAGGGTATAGGAGGTGGGTAGGAATCTGGGGTTCAGTGTGTCCAGTTCATCCACCTCCAAGACCTAGACAAACCTCACCTCATGAACCCGGACACCCTTGATAAATCACCAAACGTAGCGAACCACTTGGGGTGACCTATGGCAGAGTTGTTGGTTATCCAATAAAGGTTCCCGGGGCGGCGGTACCCATTCCCGCCTCCCAAATTGTGAATTAAATTAAGAGCTTTTTGGTTCAAAATTCAAAGTTTTATTTTTGTTTGATTGGTTTAGGTATCTACATACTTAAGATGAAGATTTCTTTAGTGGAACTTTTCAACGCCAATGTTAGATCCGTGTATCATAAAGTACCTGTATTGTAGGTACAGTGGTCCACTGGATAAGGGTATAACCACCGGAACACTAGTCGAGTGGTTTCTGAGGAATTCATGCGGAAAATTATGCGTAATACCTGTCACATCCTCAACATCCTGGGATAATGGTCACTATATTTTCAACGTACGGCAACTTAAAAAAAATATATAATCTCAAGTCTAGTACAATAATTGTCCGCTAGTTGCCACTGCTAATGAAAAGCGGAAAAGTCATTGATTGAAAAGTGTCAAGTCTAATTTATTTGATCATCCAATACACCTTATTTTTGAAGAATTTAAAGTATTAAAATTTAATGATCTAGTCTGAAAAAACATAATAATTATTGCTATAAAAGAAGAAAAAAATCACAAGCTTTTTAACTGAAAGCCGTTCTCGTCAAAAACATATATTTCCAACACAAAAATCTATCACCTCATTAGCAAAACATCATTACATATCGATCGTTCAGTTGATTTGTAAGTCATCTCCAAATACTAAGTTTTGACATAACGAGGAAAACAATGTGCAAAAGCTCACCGTAAATCAAATATTATTTATACGTGTCCGTGTTTTGCATATTAAATATGCTATAAAATATTACCGGGAGGCATAACGGTCTGATATATTAATATTATATACATATTGAAACATCCTACAAATTACCCAGAAAACATCAACATTTTGTATTCGCTAGTATAGTGCCAGATAGAGTGTACACCTTTACATATTGCCACTGCCACGTACTCAACTCAAATTTTGATTTTTCGGAGATGTCTGACTGGACTAATAGATATATCTAGGGAAAAAAATTCTTCAACAGCCTACCCGAAAATATCAGAACAATCGAAGATGATAAATGCCCACTGAAAGCGATTACAGAGCAATTCAGTGTGAAAATAACAATTTGATTAAATTATCTTTTTTTTTATATTTTTTTGATGTTCATATATCCTTAAAATAGTTAATTATAGAAGCAAAATATTTTTCATCCCCCACAAGCGCCCGCTTCTACAGAAGAGAAATATCAAAAAAATAAAATAAAAACTGTAAAAACTAATTTTATACCTAATTTATTATTGTGAACATCATTATTAAACTTTGTAAACTTTTTATTTATTTATCTATATAAAATATGTTTACCTTGGGTTTTTCGATGCCTGTTTCACTAGGGTATACTTTTGTCGAGACAGGCGTAGAGATGCATAAAAGTATACCTATCATAAATACAACAATATTTAAGGTTAAATATATATTAATTTCGATAAATTTAAAAAGAAAGGTAATTGAAAGTGCGGGTAAATCTCTTAAAGAGAGTTATTTTATAATTGTAGTAAGAGATGAAGTAAATTAGTAAATCCTATAAAATCTATTTATGAATTTAGATTAGACAGAATTCTATTATTTTATTTTATATGGGTAGGGTCGTATGTAAATTGTTATTTCTGTCTATGTGTAATTTATTTTAGTAGTGTGTCGTCTTACACTTGCAATCAATTTCTTTATATCTTGTTTGAATTTTGTCATTGAGTCTGTTTGTCTGATTGTGCATGGCTGGTAGTGTATTGAATAGTTTGTATGTATTTAAAATGTTTTTGTCCAATGGTGGTTTTAGAAAATGGAGTTTTTAGAAGTTCTTTGTTTTTGGCTCGGGTATTGTATATATATACCTTTTGTGTTGCTTTGTATATTTTAATAGTAAACTGATTAATTAATTTAAAAAAAAAGATTTCTGTTTAGCAATAATGATTATAACCAGTGGCGGACTAAGGGGGGGGCGGGGGGGGCGGCCCGCCCCGGGCCCCCGGTCCTAGGGGGCCCCCAAACGCCTCCATGTTCCCTTGAACAAATTCTAAACAAGGCTTTAAGGCACCACTGTAAAAAAAATGATTTTTTTTTATTTCATTTTTTGATTGATGCACTTGTTAAGAATGCTCTCACCAAATTTATTAAAAATAAATTCGAAAAATTGACGGAGACAACATTTTATGCGAAACTGTTTGAAACAGTTTGTATGTTGAATTATCCTTCGGCAAAACTTTGAATGCGTTTTATTTTTGAATGAATTTTATTTTCGATTTCTGTAAATTATCACCCTTCATAAGAAAAAAAAATAGAACGGGGACATTTATAAAACAATCCCTACTTAGGGTCGTAGTCAGGGCCGGATTAAACATTTCGGGCCCCTAGACAATGCACGTCTCGGGGCCCCTACCCGATGCGGGGCCCCTAGGCAGTGGCCTACACTGCCTTATGGACAATATGGCCCTGCCAGGGCCAGCTTAAACATGTAGGGGCCCCTAGGCAATGCCCCTACCCAATGCGGAGCCCCTAGGAAGTTGCCTCTACGTCTTATGGATAATACGGAATATAATGAATTTTATTTTCGATATATTTATGATAAATTTCATGGCATAGCTCATAAATATAATAAAATGGAAGGGGCCATTTTCAAAACGATCCCTACGTAGGTTTATAGTCAGGGCCGGATTAAACATGTCGGGGCCCCTAGGAAATGCACGCCTCGGGGCCCTTTTACCTAAGAGGCTCCTGCCCGATGTGGGCCTCTAGACAGAGGCCTACACTGCCTTATGGACAAAAGGGCCCTGCAACGGCCGGCTAAAACACGTCAGGGCCCCTAGGCAATGCACGTCTCGGGGCCCCAGCCCGATCGATGCGGGGCTTCTAGGCAGTGGCCTAAACTGCCTTATGGACAATAGGGCCCTGCCAGGGCCAGCATAAACATGTCGGGGCCCCTAGGCAATGCATGTATTGGGGCCCCCATTCCCTAGGGTCCCCTACCCAATGCGGGGCCCCCTAGACAATTGGCTATACGTCTTATGGATAATACGGCCCCGGTTGTAGTGACTGGATTTTCGAACAGTTTAAGATTGGGTGCATAGTACATGCAAATTAGATGTATAGTTTTTCTAATGTGTTGTCAAACAAGGTTTTAAGCCGCGCGCTTCTACCCGAATTTCTACCGATTTCTTTCATATCCCTCCAAAATATTTGAAGTTTTTAAGCTCTTAAAAAATATATTATATTCTATACTATATTCCCCACGCCGAAACGCAAATTATATGAAATTCCCTCGATAGAAAAAAATCGCAAAGTATGCTCCGAAAATTATTATAAACACGTCGGATTCAGTTATTTTACAAGTTAATATGTATGAAAAAATTAACAGTGTTTCTTTATATGCTATTTTAGATATCCCCCAAAAGATTTTTTCTCTATTTTAAGCGAGTCGTGTTTTATTAAACATTTTCACAATTTTCGCTTCAATTTTATCGTTTTAAATATTAGCGAACTCTCTCCAAAATTTGTAATTACATATCACTGCATTTTCTTCTCTTTGAGTGGGGATATGGCGCCTTGAGGCACCAGGACACTGTAAAAAAAAAATCATGTTCCGAAGTTCCGAATGCTCTCACCAAATGTTTTTTTACAGCATTTTATATGAAACCGTTTGAAACTGTGTATGTTGAATTATTCTTCAGCAAAACTTTGAATGCGTTTTTCTCGAAACTTTCTTAACTCGTTTTTAAACGTGGTTGACAACATATTAAAAAAACTATACATCCGCCTGTATGTATTTTTATTGCATTTGCATTTTGATTTGCATTAAAAAAATAAAATTTCACCAACTCTTAAACTGTTCGAAAATCCATTCAAATCTATGGCAGCACGGAGGGGAATTTTCATATCTAAAAAAAGAAAAATGGCGGACCAGCGAATGTTATATTCGAATTTTTATGGAAAATTTTCGGCGTTCTTAAAAAAAATAGGGGGCCCCAAAATTAGAAACCCGGAGGCCCTTTATAAAAAAATTCCTATGTGGTGCCATAGTGACTGGATTTTCTAACAGTTTAAGACTTGGTGCATGCAAATCGGATGTTTAGTTTTTTTAAGATGTTGTCAACCAGGTTGTAAAACGTATTTTCGAGAAAAATGCGTTGAAAGTTTTTCTGAAGGTTAATTCAACATACAAACGGTTTAAAACTTTCTTGAAGTTTTTTAGAATTTCATTAAAACATTAGGTGATAGCATTATTAACAAATGCATTTTTTAGAAAATGAAATACAAAAAATTACATTTTTTTACAGTGAGGCTCCCCAGGACCAGAGGCCCGTGTGAACTGAATGAAAATCTTGCAAAGTTACATAAACTTTTTATACTAGGGGGGGCCTCATTCAGCTTTGCCGCCCCGGGCCTCTGACGGGCTTAGTCCGCCACTGATTATAACGAACCTCTATTAGAGCACTACTTGAATAAAATTGATTTTTCACCTTTCATTAGAGCTATCCGGCAAATAAAGTATCATTAAATAACGGCTGAACTAAATTGGTTCGATTAAATGTTGTCTAGCAATCACCGAAATTGGCGCTCACTTAACTAGCGCCCGGAAATCTTTAGTTAGATTCGCGCACTTCCGGGGCGTTTCTTCGTGTATCGGCAAGCTGCTAATAATTGGCTTGTTTTTATCAAAGACGACCGAGAATTATTTCACTACAACCAATAAGTTTGTTTTATGGGACGTTCAATGCAATTGTTTTTCGTCCTTCATATAATCAAGGCCTCTTCAAGTTTCACATACCTTAGCCCGCCTCACAACGCCGGCGCGCCGTCCAACCGGGTGGCGATTTGATTCACCTGTCTTTCCACTGTACAGAAAGAGGCGATCTTTACAGAGTGTTGAGGGACGTATTTGACTTACTTTAAGTAGTGTTAATTTAAGAAAAATTTCTTCCAAACGTCGTCACTGGTCACTCAGCTGAATAATCGATCTCTCACCCTTCCCTTGACTTCCCAAAACCTGCTTATTTTTTATTAATTAATTAAAATTTCGTCCACATTTTTTACTCCAAATAATGTCAGGAATCTCTAGTTAAAGTATGTCAAGTACGTCCCTTAATACCCTGTGTAAAAGAAAGTGTTGGAAGTGTTTATTAGTTGATGTATGAGTGGATGGAGAGTGTTGGATGAGGAGATCCTCTCCACGTCAGGCAGGATTGCCTTCATACGTTACCGATATTGAGGTTAAAATGCTCCTTGAGATCACGGCACTTCCAAGCCGTGATCTTGTGTTCAGGCTTATAATAATGATGATGTTTAATTGAAAACACTTAGTTATCCACGAAATTAAGTTTTATTTAAAATATTATTTACAACGAATATACATTCGCGTACAAACTGGTAGTCAGGTAAAATTGCCGTGCAACCGGATGGATCGAGTACTAGAATCGGAATAATAATATGATCCTATCTCGGGGCAATCGGTGACATTTAGTGTCCGTCATCTGGGATACCATACGCGTGAAAATAAGTAATGTGAATAAGTACTGCCATATACCTCCCCACCAGCGTTGCACGCGAATTACAAAATATGGCATACGAAAAGAAAATAATTATATACACCTAAATAGGGTTAAGTATGTGTCTGAGAAATAAATATATACAAAATATAAACAATGTTTTACATACTTGAAAATATAATTTTTAACATAAGTAGTTTTGTGAACAATGCTAAATTTACATCATTAACTTAGAACATAACATGCCTATAAAAAGAAAAAATAACAAAAGTTACAAAATGTTTTAAAATTATAATGTTATTTATTTACAAGTCCTAATTATCATTAGTAATAGGAGTAAGTACCTATTTCTCAGTCGGTATTGACCGATTAAAATTATTATTAGTTGTTCCTTCTTACGGCTAGACATATAGTGTTGAGGTAGGTAGGTACTGCTAGAATGCGTAACGGTGATTATTTACAAAGGCGAGTAGCTGCTGGCTGACTCGGTACATACTTATTATGCGTTTATACAATTTCAACGAAAGTAAACATAACTAACTATGCGTAATATTAAAATATAAATAAAATACATGAACCTTATTATTCGAAATTAACTTTATAAATCTTAGACTAAGGAGTGAATTCATTTTTAATCGAGGGAAAATAATAATTCGAATTCCAAGTGCTGTCTTTGTTTATTACCTGACTTTAGGTACGTAAGTACCTCCGCAGTGGTATTGGAATGTCTAATTATTATTTATTATATTGTTATTGTTAAACAGATACAGTTTGGTTAGCATTTATGACGGTCCGATCTAATATGTGGCTTCTTTTTAATAAGATAACACTACGTAAAATTAATAGATATCGGAAATTAACAGAAATTATATACAGGTTGGATAACTTATTTGCTAAATTTGATATACCTTACTAATCTTATTAATTAGTTATTTACAAATAAAATGTAGTCTGTATACTGTTCAGAATTCGGGATACGAAAATGAATTGATATAATATTATTATTTGTTAGAAATACTGACTACGTAATAATACAATAATTTATATGGCGGTGTTTCGCTAGCTAAATACCTAAATAAACTTAGTTTTATTTCACAGTAGTTAGTTAGAATTTTAATCAATTATGAGGTACCGTGATACAAATCGTTTAATAAATTTTGGATACATCAATATAAGTTTTCTAATTAATTTGTTTAAACGATAGCTTTTTTAATTGAAGTATTGCCAAGTATTACTTTTACGACTGGTACCTTTCAGGAAAATGTACGTGTCTTCCACAGCGTGTTTTTCTTGTAGTTATTGAGGGCGGTGTGCTTGCCGTTTTTTGCGGTATTTCCTCCGAATTTTGGAAAAATGCAGGTTTGAGTCGGTCACAGTTGGAAACATTAATTTAACATAGGACGAGGGCGGAGTCATCTTTTGCCTTAATATAATCGTCAGGTTGACTCTGCGCTTTCCCTTCAATCCTTGGTTGCTTGTAGTAGGACAGTTAGTCTCTTCAGATTGAGATATTGTGTCAGCTACTGTATATATACATTATTGGAGATGTTGAAGTTGAGAAGATGGTGAAAAAACGATTTGTTTCTTTAAAAAAATTCGAGATCGTAGCTATTCAGTAGATATTCATGAGTCCATTAGTATTCCTGTTGTTCCCAGTTGCTCGTTGCCCGTTTACTGGATCACGTCGGGGTCACCAATGTTGGAAGTGTTTATTAGTTGATGTATGAGTGGATGGAGAGTGTTGGATGAGGAGATCCTCTCCACGTCAGGCAGGATTGCCTTCATACGTTACCGATATTGAGGTTAAAATGCTCCTTGAGATCACGGCACTTCCAAGCCGTGATCTTGTGTTCAGGCTTATAATAATGATGATGTTTAATTGAAAACACTTAGTTATCCACGATATTAAGTTTTATTTAAAATATTATTTACAACGAATATACATTCGCGTACAAACTGGTAGTCAGGTAAAATTGCCGTGCAACCGGATGGATCGAGTACTAGAATCGGAATAATAATATGATCCTATCTCGGGGCAATCGGTGACATTTAGTGTCCGTCATCTGGGATACCATACGCGTGAAAATAAGTAATGTGAATAAGTACTGCCATAAAAGTGTCTTTATTTTGTATATAAATCTCCAGTTTCATTCCGAGAATTATGAAACTTTGCAAACTTAACCTTCAAAACAAGATAAAGGTGACTGACTTCATGAGATTTAGATAAACCACCCCATCCCCTTTTCCCACTCATTAAAGCAAAATTTTGATACTTGTTGGTGAAATATCGCATGATGGATGATAAAAAGGAGAGAAAAATACTGTCTAGATTTGATTTCGAAAAACGCCGTTGTGAAAAGCCCGATTAACGCCGGAAATAAAACATTTGCAGGTTCACGACTTTTTGTTGATTTCCTCGAATTCGAGCAAATTCCAGCTGAAACCGCCTAGAAAATGGACAGAATATATTATTTGCTTACTGTTTTTTCGTAATATTGCTTTTCATTTAGCAATTCTAACATAATCCACAATTAAGGGCGTCTTACAGATTGGTTCTTGTATATTTTCAATTCGCACAAATTGTTGATTGAAGGCAGACTTAAAGACATTAAATAAATCTTGATTAACACTTAAAATATATTATTTCCAGTAGGTGTAACTGGTCAGACGGCCTTTGCGTAATGCGACTATTTAATACAAAAATGTCACCTTGTCTAAATTGAGCTACTAGAAACGTAGACACGTATCTAATTTCCCCGGACTGTATTCTGTATTCCCACGTCTAGTCTACCGTCGAGAGCCCCCGCGAAATTCCAACCTGCCGTTTACCTAACATTGATGAAGTTCTTATAAACTTTATTAATTTCATCTTGTACATTAATTAAATCGCCTCTACATTTTATTTATTACATTTGCTAGTTTCGATCGCTCGTTAATGGTTCGCTACGGTCGGTGATTTAGTTAGGATGCCCGGCTTCATGGGGTGGGGTTTGTCCAGGGCTCGGTGACCGTTGCGGCTGTTCATCAGCTGCGAGGTGGGCCGAATCGGAAGAGTTGATGGAAGGTTGACGGAGGCCTTTCACGTACCTTTTTCCTTCTCAGTACTTCCTCTCAGTCCTATAAAAATAAACTAGGTCTAGGTTAGGTCTCCCTCAACAAGTCTTCCGATCCGGCCCGCCACACAGTAGGTGGGCAAACACATTTGCCACCAAGACCTAGACCTCACCCCTCATGAATCCGGGCACCCCTGCCAAATCACCAAAAGTACGAACCACCTGGGGGGGCCGATGGCAAGACTGTTAGATATTCAATAGATGGTTCCGGGGGCGGCGATATCCATATCTACCTCCCAAATTTGAAACTATAATAATTAGTCTGTCACTTTAGAAACTGTCAAATTTGAAGAATTTTCCGAAACTTTAAAGTTGTCTTTAAACATTGTCATCAAAATTTCCACAATTGTACGAAAAGGTAGCAAAATAATTTAACAATACTATCATTTACAGTATGTGCTTGTCAAGTGTATAAAAACGTTGTTATTTGCATTACAAGTGGATCTTAATTATAATAATGATTGAAGAATTCCATACGGGCATTGTTCCGATCAGCTGAGATTCGCAATCTCTCCTCGATGAATGTACCTATTCGCGTGCTGCGCCGAGTGCTCACTCACTTACATAGTTAGTCCCCTCACCTTCCTCTACTCTTCTCCAATACACACACTATAACAGGGTGTTTGGTTTTGCAATATATTCACTTTCCCAATAGGAGCCTACGTACGAAGTTTCTGATCCAGAGTGCCTGTTGCAAATGGTGCTATGGTATCCCCAATTATTAATTTACGCTGTGACGCTAAATAGAATGGGGAAGGGATGGACATGGGGAAGAGGAAAATTAGGAGGTACCTGGCTATTCATATCTTATCATCAAACACCGCTAAAGTCATTTAAAGAAACGTTTCGATTCTAAACGGTGGTCTTTCACAAGGTATCTTTCGTATGTGGCAGAAATTAAAAAAAAAACGAGTGTGCTTTAGACTTAGACCACACGACTGAAGTAAAACTTTACTAACTCAAAAAAGAACAGAGAAAGATAATGTGCGCACGCACTGCTCTCTCTTGCTCCCACAGTGTGATAGAGACAATAGGCCTGCACTGTGTCTTAGATATACGAAACGTAACTGGCTATGAGAGAAAGATATAAAGAAAATGTGTGCTCGCACCTCCTTCACTTGCCCCTACAGTAATACACGAAACGTAACTCTCTCTATCTTCACTAACTAATATCTCCCTCTCAACTTCCGTTCGCCTCGTCCGATCACACTTTCCGTAACGCTCTCGTCCTGCATTCACTAGCTTACTCCCCAAGTCAAGCGTGCGTAAAGAAGTTTTACTTCAATAAACATAATATAAAATACTGGGAAAACAACTAGTAATTTTGACATTAGAATCAAATAATAGATATCTAAGATGTTTCAATAATAACTTTCCGATTTTGCTAATCATTTTATTTATTGTAGTAAATTGTACATCAAATTTTACAAATTACTAATTTATTATAACGTATATACTATATTTTCTCTTGTTTAATATGACTCCTACAAACTTATCTTAAACATACCATTTGGTACAGATTTCCGTAATTCCAGACTTTGGTACGGTTTTCGGTAGCGTATTAGTAAACTATTTTGCGTATTCGATTTGTCCTTTTCTGGGAGCCTGATTTCATTGCACATTTTTGTGTCTGTGAATGTCCGTTTGGTATATAATTTTATTTGGAAAGCATGTTCTAACAGGTTGTTTATTATTTTACGTATAAAAATCATTGTATTCAAGGTTTCATATATTTCACCGTTAGCCAATTTAGTTACTTTAAAATTTTATTTAGGTAGATACTTTTCAAAACCTATTTCGCCTAAGTATTGTTCTCATTGCCCTAACCTGGAGATATTGCGACTTGCAATTATTATTTTATAATTTACAGCTATAAAAATAGGGGGATTTATATTCTCCGTATTCATAATAAAGGAAAATGCTTAGATAACAATTGCCATTGTTCCTAATACTACTGACCAACTGTTGAGCTGGTTTTTTTGGTCACCAATCCTCAAATGCACAAAACTCTCAACGCAACTCTCCGACCGCAACAGGCGAATCGAGCGTTACTAAACAAATCACTTAGCTGATCGGAGACTCGGATTGATTGATCGAAAATTTGGGAACAACGGCCGTTAAAAGCCTTGTAATTGATTTCATGTATTAATTTTATGTAAAAGCATATATGGCGTATAAAAATACCATTTTTCGGGCCCCATCTTAGATTTTCTTTTTTTTACATGAGCTCCACACAGGAGGCCCTGAGGAAAAAAATTTCCCTCAGGGCCTATGTCATCTCTGGGGATGTTATCTGGAGAGTTTTTTTAAGAAAGAAAGGAGAGGAGAGTTCTGGAAAGGAAAGAGGTTTAAGGGGGGGGGTAGGAATCTGGGGTTCAGTGTATCCTGGTCATCTGCCTCCAACACCTAGACAAACCTCACCCCATGAACCCTGGCACCCCTGCTAAAACACCAAACGTAGCAAACCACTTGGGGTGACCTATGGCAGAGGTGTTGGTTATCCAATAAAGGTTCCCGGGGCTGCAGTGGGTACCCATTCCCGCCTATTCATGGCTAGTCCCCCCCCCCACTCTTCACGAATCGCTAGTCACTCCTCCACCCCAACTTAGACATCTAATATATAATTATAGTTCACCCATATTTTTGTAATATTATTATATTTTGCTATTAGGAAGGAACTATTGCTCGGTAACCGAAGAAAATATTGTGATTTTAAACAAAATTGTATTGTTTAATTTAATTAATAAAATAATCAACCTGTTTGTCAGCGTATTTATAAAAAAAAATGCTTTCCTACATACATGTACATGTATGTAGTTTCACGAACGGCGGATTCTTTCAAACAAACAATCGTGAGAAATTCGACCCGGAAAATGGCGAACCAGGAATGAGCTGCGGATGGATATCGTTAGAGATATATTACACTTTATTCTTTGTTTGCTGATTCTGCTGATACACATTTATTTATTTTTAATTCCTTTTATTAAAACTTTAACTTGAGTGTCTACGTTGCGTGTATGTATGTAATAAAATATCAGCACAATGCTATAACGCTAAATTGACAGTAAATTTATAGTTTAAATGTGTACATCACAAAAGTTTCATATTACCATAACTTCTCCAATTACAGATTGATTTGAAGCTGAAATTTTTGAAATAAAAACTTCTTTAGCACCTTGAAACTTGATGAAACAAAAAATACCGACACTAAAAAGAGACAAACATATACATCTATAGGATTTAACCTGCGAGATAATGAGATAGGATAGTCGGTCTCATCTTTGTGTGGTGCTTTGTAGCCTATCGGTGTCCTCTTTGTGCGGTGATTCGTAGCCTCGCCACTCTTTTCTAGTTTAGTTTTCTAATGGCTTCACTTCTACCGCGTGTGAAGTGCACCCTCTGATTTTTGAATAATCTTCCTTTGCACCGTTGTGATTTTCAAACTCGATGTAAGCGACACTTAAAAGAGGAAACAAATATCTATAGGATTTAGAGAGACTGAGTTAGAATAATCGGTCTCCTCTTTGTCGTAGCCTCCCCACTCTTGTCTACCTTAGTTTTTTGAAAGTTTCACTTCTATCGAGTGTGAACTGCACACTTGTATATATATTTTTTTCAAAATTTGTTTTTAGTATCGCACAAGAGTCCTATATGCTCTCAAGAGCTAGTGAGACATCTTATCCCTAACAAGGGTATATTGTGAGGCTGAAGGTTTTGTGAGGTGGAAAGTGATGTTAAAGAGGATGGTGGGGAAGTATCTGGCTATTCAGATATGGTCACGAAAAACAGTTAAAGCCATTTCATGCAACGTTTCGATTCTGAATGATAGATGAATTAGAGATAATGTAGCATGTTGAAATTTAAGTGTATCCAGAATAGAATTCCAACTCAGACCAACTAAGAACTCAAAGTATTTCGCCAAGGCGATACTGAAAGTGTCGGTCACTTTGGAACGTGCCTCAAAAAATATGCAATAAATCATAATTTGTGAAGTAACATAAATTAATCAAAAAAATATATATTATTTTGGCAAGTCGGGATTTGAACGTGATACCTCCGAATTCGTAGCCAATCGTAACCACTCAGCCACGGAGGCCGTCAATGAGGGAAAGGAAAAGAAATAGGCAAATATGGGCGGGATGTTGAGCATTTTTATTATTATGCATCTTGCTGGCATCCACATTGGGATTTCAACTATCTGCCTAAAACGTATTTAAAGATATTTTGGACATATTGCTCGCCAAACTGAGGACTCCAATTTGGGGGTCAATTATTTTGACTGGGACTCCGGAAAAAACGTTATTTTTTCTTCGTTTTAACTAAACAAACATGAATTGTTTTTGCATGAAACTAATTTATTACTGGACTGCATCTCAATGGCATAAGCTAAAAGTTAACTACGATAATGCTTATCGCCAACTTTTCCGCCTACTGAGATACAGCAGTACTACGGAAATGTTCCCGGAGGGACGAGAGCACACTTTCAGAGCACTTCTCTGTCACCGCATGGGCAGTTTATGGCGCAGACTGCGATTATCACCGCCATGATTGCTTGGATGGAGTCCCCTCTGATGGCCCTCTGGAGATGGGAGACTGTGAAATACTCTCCGTAAACGGCTGCATGTATTCATTTTATTCAGTTTCATTTATCATGTTTTTCATGCTTATTCATTTTTTTAATTTTATTTACGTGTTGTTATTTTACTTTTTACCTTATCTTATTTTATGTCTTTATTTTGTAAATTCGAAACATGGAATGTAATTTGCATTGCACTACCTCTTCATAGATTCTGGAATAAACTATGCATTATTTTTATTATTATTCAAATATTGGTAACAATTAATCTATAAAAACTGTACATTTTATTATTTATTTGATAATGATTCAGAAGTGGTGAGTATATAATATAGTGGTATACTGTTTAACGTTCGCTAGATAAAAAATACTCACGATCCATGATTATCGATTATAGAAGCAGTTAGCCGAATTGGATTTATAAAAAAAAGTCTGAACACTCGTAAAGTCTTTGCAATAAATCTGACCAACGAATATAGAACAAAGATTACAACTATATGCAGTTTATAAGCTCCGTTTAACCTCTTCGATTCCGCTTGTAAAGATAGCAAATCGGCCTCTGAAGCGGCCTCATATCGGTCTCTCCCGGCGCTCTACGCCTTCTCCTAATCCGGTACTCACCTGTAGTACTGGCACCACGCAAACGTAATAAACACTGCGCGCATTGCAAGTAGAAGTAGGCACAGACACCAACACAGACGCACTCCACATCCGCTGGCTTTGCCGCAGGTGACTCTCCTGTCAGAAGACCTGCCTCAGAAGTTCATACGTAGCGAGTCGCGCCGGACTGTTCTCTTTGACTCTGTAATATTGTTGGTACCTCACTGACACCGCTAAAAAATAATTTAAATAAAGAAAACGCGCCGTGCATTTTCAAACACGTTCTGTTTTCCTAAATAGTTACCAATCAGCTGGTGATTTTCAAAGCTCCCGCGTGATTCGTTATAGATAAAATAATTAATAGTTGTGCGATATTGTGCCGCTTGTTTTGAAACCGAAATTGAAACACTAGTTTGTTTTTGTCTCTTTTCTTTAATATCAGTACCTACCTAATTGACACTGCTTAAAAAACAATTCAAATAAACAGAACGCGCCGTGCATGCAAAAACACTTTCAGCTTTTTAAAGTACCTACAGTACCTACCGTGAATCGTCATAGATAAACAATAATAACATTTGGTAGTAGTCCGATATTGTGCCGATTGTTTTGAAACTGAAATTGGAACACCTGTATTGTTTTGTCAAACTTTTTTTCTGTTTTCGTGCATTATTACAAAAACAATTTTAATAAAAGAACACTCAGTGCTTTCTCGAACACGTTCTGTTTTTTTTTATTCAAATAAATACCTACCCGCTCGATATTTTTAATCTTCCCGCGTCATTTTTCATAGATAAAAATAATAACAATACATTGATAGCAGTGCGATATTGTGCCGCTTGTTTTGAAACCGATATTGGAACACTAGTTTGTTTATATCGGATTGTTTCTAGCATTGCTTTAATAACAAGAACTAATTAACTTTTTGTGTACTTATTTTGTATTGAAAATAACAGTTTTGACGATATGACTCCCGTTGGACTAATGTTCAAAGTTACCAGGTGAAGAACACTTTATTTATTTATGGAAATTAACATTTTGTTAATACCAACATTTTGATTATTATGTATGTAGGTATAGGAATCCCTGTGGATATTCACGTTGACTTTTATTTTCAGTTTAAGTAGGTATTTTTATTTTACCAACTGAATTCAATAAAAAGTATAATTTTTGTTTTGTTTAAGGCAGTTCACTCTAAAGAGAGTGAAGAACTATAATTATGAAGAGGTGGGTTGAAATTAAATAATTCAAACCTATATATAAATAATATTATTAACCTCTTATGACAAATTTTCACCTGTACCATTTTTCATATGAGGTTCGTGGTAGTTCGCTTTTATTAAATTTCAACAGTTTTTCGAAATATTTTCTTTATTTAGAACAATTGAAAAACATTTTTTTACATAAGCTCCACACAGGAGGCCCTGAGGACAACAATTTCCCTCTCATATTTGGATATGCTGTGTCGGGGGTCTTTTTATAGAAAGGAAGAAGAGGAAGATCTGCGAAGGAAAAGAGGGTAGGAATCTGGGGGTCAGTGTGTCAATGAGTGACGGACGTATGAATCTATTCCTGCATCGTAAGGTGTAAGGCGATGGGTCGAGAGAGTCCTGCTGGAGAGGTAAAAAAGTCTCCCTCAACCAGCCTCCAAATCCAACGCGCCGCACAGTAGGTGGGCAGACGCATACGCCGCCAATACCTAGACAATCCTCCCTCCATGAACCCAAGCACCCCTGCTAGGTCATCAAACGTAGCGAACCACTTAGGGTGACGGCAAAGGTGTTGGTTATCCAATAAATGGTTTCCGGGGCGGTGGTACCCATTCCTGCCTTCCAAATTGAACATGAAACAATAAATCATCTCCTCCATTTTTGTTGCAGATTTTCCATAGCCCGTTAGTAAAATTTGGAAAATAGTGTCGTTGACCTAGAAAATCTGTGTAATTTTGTAAAGTCTGAACTCGAGAGTGTTTTTATGCATATGGTTAATAGTGGATACTAACAGATTATAAATAAGCCTGCTTATAAAACATACCGACTAATTGACACACTTCGTGATATTACAAAAGATGATTTCATTATGAATGCATTTCTATTTTAAGATACTGTATTGATTTGCCTTCCTACACACATCACGGTTTATTTCATCGATTTTCACATATTAATGGCCTCCATGGTCGATTGGTAAGGCTCTCGACTAGCAATCCAAAAATCGCGGTTTCAGATTTCGGCGTGTGCAAGTAAATTTCATTAAATTGATTTGTGTTGTTTCACAATATGATTTAATCAAAAATAATTTATAGTGTATTTGCGGCACGCTCTAGAGTGGATGATGCTTTTAGTATTGCCCTCGTGTATGACCACCATTCAGAATTGAATCGTTGCTTGAAATGGCTTAAGCCGTGTTTTGTGAACTGATCTATCTTATTTCCACATCTTCCTTTTCCCCTCCCCTTCCTCTGCAGCCTCACAACATACCCTGCTTGGGGATGCCGTAGTTTCGCAGACTCCTGATGGTTGGGAGCCGTTGGAACTCTTGTGCGTTATTCACAAAAAAAAAGCCTCCATATTTTCTCTCCAGTCCACTCCGAGCGCCAACTCTCCAAGGCGCTAAGGAGCCAATGGGCTGATAATACCCAATACCTAATGCAGCGTATACCTACACAGACGGCCTCCGTGGTGGAGGGTAAGGCTCTCGACTAACAAACCTAAGGTCGCGGGTTCAAATATTGGCGTGCGCAAATAAATTTTTATTAATTTGTATTATTTCGCAATTAATTAATTAAAAATATTATATAGTATATTTTCGGCACGTTCCAGAGTGGAAGATACTCTCAGTTTCGCTCTTGTTTAACTACACCATTCAGAATTGAACATGAAATGCAAATAATAATAACATAAGAATAGCTCTTCAATAACAAAATAAAAAAATCTAACTGGACGACGCATATTCATGCATAAGTGCACTTATCACTCGAATAGTATTAAATTTTATTATCACAGTTTTGTACATCTCTTGTACATATATGTCGCAGGCCAATTGTACATATATGTCGCAGGCCAATCGTAAAGTCAGGAAGATCATGATTCGCCTGAGGCCATTTAACGATGCGGCAGATCATGATGTGGCTAGGCACATCATGATCTGCCTGATTTTACGATCGGCCGATGACATATGCTTTATATAAAATCGTAGTACAAGCTGGAAACTGGCGAATCTTCATCAGACAGTGAACCTAAAAAAAATATTTCGATCCGAACAAAGTTAGTAACTTAAGGGTTAAAAAAACTTTTTGACGGGTCTACGCTTCGACACATTTTAAATAACATTAAACAGCTGGTATTGACGGCATAGTCACAATTTTTTTCAAATTGACCTTATAAATTCAATTTTCGGACTCGCTTTACTCGAAAACGAAAGATCAAAACAAAAATATCTTATGTGCAGTTTACACGCGGTAGAAATCAAAACTTCAGAAAACTATACTTCGATAGAATGAGACGAATGCAGAGTAAAGGAAGTAGGATAATTCTAGGGTTTATTTATTATAACATTGTTACCAAGTTTAAAAACGATTTTACAATTTATCTAACGAAGCACCGCACAAAGATGACACCGATAAGTTTATCTCATTTTCTCGCAGGCTAAATCTTATAGATATTTGTGTTTGTCTTTTTTTAGTGTCGCTCGTTTCCGTTTCATCTAATTCCACGAAATCGACTCCAATAGATTCACCATTTTTTTCCGGATACCTTTCAATAGTATTCATATTGAACCAAAATATCGATAAACATATAAGTAAAATTTTCAAAATTTATGCAACCCCCTACATAAAAAAGAGCTGATGACATTGAAACGCCTGAACAGATTTTCATGAATTGTAGCTAAGAACCACCTCTAACACGTCAGCTTTCACACAAAAACGCATCATAATCGGTCCATTCGCTTAGGAGCTACGATGCCACAGACAGACACACAGAAAGTCAAACTTATAACACCGCTCTTGCGTTGGGGGATAATAAAAAGACAACTTCATTATCAGTTCGTACACCGTTCTAGAAGAGGAGAAAAGTTAATTTTACTCCAATGCAAACCATAACCCCAGCAACGCCGGGTACACGATAACATAATAGAAACCACAGATAACCTGGAATCCTTGATTCTACCTTGAATCGTCTCAGACCAGGCAACGTTATCAATACTTTGGACATTCAATACGTTATACTGGATGTTTTGCCTTGGAGGTGTTTCCAAGGGGCCGCATTCGGACCAGAGACTAAATTATTATTATAAAGCAAATGTCCTGGGAAGTAGGTCCGTTCTAAAAGTTCAACACATACAATTAGGTAATAAACACCTTATTTTAACACGCCTATTGTAGTGCTACTGGAGGTGTAAAAAGATACGAAGATCGTTACATTCTTGGTAGCTGGCTAGCTATTTGTCATCGATGGGAGTTTTCTGTTAAACAATGCTCCAGCAAACAAATACATTTACATTATATCTACGAACAAAATGTAAACTAATAACTGTTATCAAAAATATGTGAAAAATATGATTGTTTGTGAGTTCTTTCGGTGTTATCGAAAATATCTGCTACTTTTGCAAATTTGTTACCTAGGCTACGTATGCGTGGTATAAAGAGTACATAAAATAATAGGTTTTGACATGATTGCTGCAGTGAAAGATATTTTTAGTGCGTGTGACTATTATGAACGTGAAATGAAATCAATTGCAATAAAGCAGGCCTGTCAACTAACTAACCATCACGCCATTTCCCTGCAGGGGTAGGCAGAGAGGACGGACCGCCAAACAACTTTCTTCATAACAATCATAACGCAAGCATAATAGTCAATGATGATGAAAGATATCAACTTGTTTGTCATTATTCCTTCTCATTCCTAATATATTTTTCATGCTTATAAAACTAGAATTTCTGTGAACAGTAGACCTGATGTCCAAAAAAAGTACCCATGTTACTAATTTTTTTGTTGTTTAATAAATCAAAACCAAAATTTTCTCCGAAATCATAAGATTCGGAAGTAGGTACTTAACATTTTTTACATTAGCTCCACACACGAGGCCCTGAGGAAAACAATTCCCTTCAGGACCTTTGTCATCTTTGGGGATGCTGTGTTTTTTAGGGTTCTTTTAGAGAAATTTTTAAGTTCTGGGAACGAAAAGGGTATGACGAGTGGGTAGGAATCTGGGGGTCAATGTGTCCAGAAGTGACGCACATTTGAATCCATCCATTGCGGTGCAAGGCGATGGGTTACAGCAAATAAAAAACAGAGTGTTCACACGCGGTAGAAGTTAAATGACTACCACAGCACGGGCAATAGCCTAGTATGGTAGTTTAAAAAATTGGCTGTATTATGTAACTTTTAAAAATTTATGAAATAATAAAAAATAAAAAAAAATAAATAAAAAAGTGAAACCTTCAAAAAATTAAACTAGACAAGCACCGCACAAAGAGGAGTCCGATTATACCATCTCATTCTCTCGCAGGCTAAATCCTATGGATGTATGTCTTTGTCTCTTTTTAGTGTCGCCATTTTTCGTTTCATCGAGTTTGAAATCACAACGGTGCTAAAGAAGTTTTCACTTCAAAAAATGTATGCTAGTTAGTAGGTATTTTAGAATTTATTGGGCATGTAGAGTGGTTTTACAAATAAATTAGTGTAATTAGAATATAATATGACTCGCAAGATAATGGATTGCACCTCGCGTTCATTAACCCTAAGCATGTTGTAGTCAGCGTACGCATCATGTTACTACGCTTGTTAAATGATATGCAACTAGACCCCTTCCTCCACGCCCTCCTGCCTCTACCTTCGACTGGACCTCAGCAATCTCAGTATGTGACATCAGCCAGACTCCGTCATAACAATATTCTATCATTTTCAAGAAAGAACTATTGTATTTATTCGGCGTTCTTCGACGAAATTCGATATTTCCAATTCTTGAAAAATCAACTCTCAGATAAGCGACGTCATCAGATATCAGGAGGTTGAAGGAACCAAAGTGCACACAAGGGTATCTAACACGAGTGCAGATCCCCTGTGTACAAAGAAATGTACACAGCGACTGAGTGTTATTAATTTATTCGACATGAAAAAGACGGTTGTTTCATGGAAATTAAAATATAAAATTGTCATCAAATAGCCATTCAGTTTGCTTTTTTGATTGTTGAAAGTTCCCCATTAACCGGTCAGTGGTTGAGTGGGCATAGCGCTTGGGTCCCACCCTGGCGTCGCATGTTCGATTCCTCTAAGTCCTCCATCATAACACAAGCAACATTTTCGGCTTTTTGTGGTGGTAGTAGGATATTTTCAAACATTGTTGGGTTATTCGTATCTTGGGAATGTTTGTCTTCTAAGTCCAACTTTTGAAACGTTTCAACTTTTGAACGAATTGTGATCAGCAGAAGTGGTCAACTATCATGCTTATTATTTTTTTAATTGGTAAACTAATGTTTAAGACAAGATTTTTTTATGCATAGCACAAAGGGTAACAATTATTATAAGCAATAATTGTTAGCCTGAAACACTCATCTTGTCTTAAACATTAGTTTGCCAATTAAAAAAAATAATAATTAATATTTGACAAGTTAAAGTATTTCACCAAAAAAAGAAGTCATGATTTGTCTCGACGCCACCTAGTGGGAGATTTAGCACTTACAATGCCTTTCTCACAAAAAATAAAATTGGTTGTTTTCAGGTGGAAAAATGTAATAAGCAGTAATTTTTTTAATAAAATACTAGTATGTATTGAATTATTTGGCGGGTAGGAGATAAGCCGACGTAGCTCAGTGGATAAAGAGCAGTTGACCGGATATCAGAAGTCGGCGGCATGTATCTTTTCTCTTGAGATTTTTTTCAATGTAGATGAGTGTTTCAGGCTAATAATTATTGCTTATAATAATTAACCATCATGCTGTCAAACTTGTCAGTTTTTTAATATTTGATAGGCACCCTTTCAAATTAAAAATAAAATAAAATGTGGATGAATGGCTTTTGATGACAATGTTACATTTGAATTGGAGACGAGGGAATATGAAGGCGGGGAAGGTGGTTCGCGGGATGGGGGGACGCTGTAGAGGGGGAGCGCGGGGAAGGTGGAAGTGGAACGCGGGAGTGGAAGGGGTCGCGTGAGGGGTACGGGGCGTGTGGGAAAGGACACGCAGGGGCGGGGTGACGCAGGGGTGGGGGACGAGCGAGGGGCAGAGGAGGAGGATTGCAAAGGAGACATAGTAGCGGTAGGGGATAACAGGGAGTAAATTTGGAAAACCCATGTTTCTAACACGGACAGCTGTATGTGGACTGCTCACGCGCCGGAAAACCTTTCGATTTATTCGTGTCTGCACCAGATGGAAAAACAAAAAATATTCTTATTTTTATTTTTAACTTTATGAGTAAAATTTAAAATTATAATATTTAATTAAATTTAACAATATTAGCGAAACTCAATCAAAATCTGGAGACATAAAATTTAAAAAAGATATTGGTTCCACAGGGACTCGAACCCAAGGCCCTTTGCTTACACGGCAAGTGCTCTACCAACTGAGCTATGGAACCCATTTCCAATTCTAGGTAGTTCTTAGTCGAAATATGATACAGTTAAAAGTGACCGAATTGGAAACGGGTTCCATAGCTCACTTGGTAGAGCACTTGCCATGTAAGCAAAGGGCCCTGGGTTCAAGTCCCATTGGAACCAATATCTTTTTCAGATTTTTCTGTCTCCAGATTTTCGATTGAGTTTCGCTAATATTGTTTTCATTTAATTTAAAAAAAAAACTGTTTCCAAAAGCACTTCAACAAACAGAATTAAAATAGAAACACTTCGTATCGCAACACATGCCGATAACTCGCCAGTACAAAATAAAAATTATTTTCGATATTTTTCCAAAATTTTGATTAATTTTATCCGAAGCAAGGGAAAATTGACCTTACTTCAGGCACAGCAGAGACGCTGACAATGCATCAGAAAACACAGAAGGTACTTCTATTTATCTCTTCACTGACCAGCCGCAAGTCAGCGGTACCCTATTATATTAAACTTTGTGGAAAAATGGGGCAATTTTGTCAATGCAATCGAATTCAGATACTTACTCATGTATCTGAAATTTTCAAGTTTCAGCAGTACCTACCTAGTGGGAGAGAGCTACATACATTGATATCTTTACAATTTCCAATAACAATGATTTCTCTCGCAATCTCGCACGATTATCTACGAGTATCTCTTGGTATTCACATTTTCACACGCCACAGAATATCTGGGACGAAAGTGATAAGGGTGCAGAAATTGAGATTTTTCATTAGCGTAATAAAAAAAATTAAGGAAAAAAACAGATACTTACAGTAATTACCAAAACAAGAATACGTAACAAAGTAACATTTGCAAACATTTTTTAAACAAATTTAAAGAGAGAAAAAATAAATTTATGAACAGCATAGAAAAATTGGCAGCAGATTAATAAATCTTTGCAGATATCTAAAGGGAGAAAAAAAATAAAAACTGGTTCCTACGCAGAGAAATGAATTGAAAATGTATTAAATCGAGAAAAGAGGAAAAAGTATATATGAACGAAGTATTTCGAAGTTTTCCTTTTTTTACCAATCTAATAAAATTACTGCACGTATGTAGGTAACACAGAATATTTCCATTTTTGATTCTGGATAATTCGTGGTGGAATTCCATTAAAATGGCAAATTTTTAGGATAAATTTTTAATATTACATAAAATATTTTAAGTGAATTTTCTCGTTCTGTGTAAGTTCTATTCAAGTTCTGTGATTATTTCATTTTTATGCAGCAACAAGGCCTAAAATGATATAATAATTGTACTTGTTAAATGTACAGCGCCATTGATGTGATTTTTCAGGAAAGCAGCGCCTTATAAATCAGACATTATTAATGGATAGATTCATACACAGAAAGTGAAAAATAACTTCAAATATTTGATGAATTTTTCAAATTTTTTTAAACAATCTCTTCTAAATATATCATCGAAAAACACGTCACAATGCTTCAGAGTTTGTTTTTTTTTTACTTTTGTTTTGGCTGCGGTCGTTTTCTTAAATTAAATAGGTAAGCTTATTATAAAATAGACATTGTTCCATAAATTGTAGTACTCCATATACGAGTATAACCAAACCTGGCATTGTTCTAATATAAATAAATAAAACGTTATACATTTAGTACCTACAACTAGCAAAAGTCAAGTTCACCGCAGACTCCGTACATTTTCGGACCGTAGTGTGTTAATCCAGTACTTATCACTTATCCGACGTAGGCGATTCTTCCAACTTTCAATATCTTTGTATTAAAAGATAATAAAATTCAGACAAACGATTTCGATTTTATAATGAATGTCCATTCCCGACGCTTCTTACAATTGGGACCGGATTTCTTTTCAACTCAAAGTAAAATTGCTATTGGAGAATCATTATTATCATTATCGTGAAACTTATTACGAAGATCTTTCAAAAGATGTCTCAAAGCGTAAAATAATCGTAAATGAGGCTATATTCCCGCTTTTGTGTGGGAGGATAATTACGAAATACGATATTAAAATCTCAATGGAAATTGTAAGAAGATTTTTAATCTATTTATTTACTGGTTTTTTAATGTCATTCATGATTGCTTTTCAGAATTTCCTTCACACATTGTAGCGGAAATAGGTATTCAATTTCGGGTGATTTTGTCACTTTAATGGGCAATGAAAATGATTTTAATTTATTCTGTTATTGCTTTTATAACTACTATGTTTGAAGTAAGGCGTTATTTTTTAACCACTTTTTTTTGTTGGCTTTTAAAACGATGCATTTATTACGCACCGGAATGTTATACATCACACAAACACATCCCGTTCCTCTTTATGACATAAAATAAATTCCATAGTTTTTTAAGTGTGTCTGTTTTATGTTGATGGTCTTCGTCCATTACATTGCTTGAGGTAGTTATATGGAAAAATAAAACTACAAAAAATACTTTTGAATTTTTAAATTTCAATCAACCAACTAAATACACAATTTAAAAATTAATTATCTTCTATACATTTTTTTGTACGCAGATAAAATGAGTGGTGTTGAGTTGACACGATTCTGTGTTGGCATGGAACCCTTAACTACTCAGAATGAAATCAACGCAATACCTCTTTTGAAAAGTCATTAAAAGTGACGTAAAAAAATGATAAAGAGTTGGTTAAATAGGTTACATTAGGTTAGGTTATGGGCTATTTTTCAAATTTTTTTTCTTAGCTTTTAATTAATTTTCGAAGAGGTGTTGAATTGACTTGACTCTGAGTTGACATGGAACCGATAAAACTCCCATTTACCCAGATTAATGGGTTCTTATCAACTGAAATTTAAAACACGTTGACAGTTTTTTCAACTTTTTGATGTTTGAAATTAAAATAATGCAATTTTTAAAATATAAAAATCGGAAAGATAATTTTATCTTGTTTCTAAAATAGTATTTTTTACGACATCTTCAAAAATTGCAAATTTATAGAACATTTAAAATACCTTGGAAATTATTTCGAAATTCGTTGATAAATTATTATTAATAACAGTTTATAATTTACAACAGATAAACAACTCTCTTTGGCTGGATAAGCAATGTACATATTATATTTTAATTTGGGGGGATCATATCTTGTTGACGTGTATTTTGTATGTTTACTTCACCAATGTCAAAGCAGAATTGACATTTACCGTCATTTGCAAAAATTATGGCTTCTTCCGATAGGGAGCTTTTGCGCCACCTTGCATATTTTAGGACTGCTTGTTTCCCAGGCATATTCTTTGTCTTATTCATGTTTCATCCTATGATGTAAGTTATGTTATAAAAACTAAGCTATGTTTTTGTTTTTTCCAGTGAGGGACTGTTTACGTGTCCTGTCAACGCATCGCCTATTGACTACGCCAAGGTGAGCCTTTTTCTATAATTGTACAAAACAAATGTAATTACATAAATGTATGTAATGTTTTATATGCCACCGTACCATATAGTGTTATTATTATATAAGGTAGGATAATAAGAGACTCTATCTAAAAACATTCGCACACCTGTACAAGTTACCTTCCCATAAATTTGTCTAAAGTAAATAGGTTAGGTTAAGGTTAAGTACACGGCCTCCCTGGTCGAGGGGCACTGATTTTTTTAGGACTTGGAACACGTGCTCTGAGGATGGAAAGGAGGTTGAAGTTTAATCGACCGGTATACATGGCAACCTAATAAGCCAATATTGGAATTAAGTATAGGCAGGAATAAAGGCATGGATTGAGCGTTATGATTTTTTTAAATCCTTTTTTGCTTCCTTCTTCTCTGCTGTTCTTGGATCTACTGGTCCACTTACTTACCCGTGTTTGGTGACCAGATTGAAGAGCCAGGTATTTCACCACCTTCCTCTTTCACACCTCCTTCCCCTCCTCACTATCTTCACCCTCCTATCTATCCTACCTAATATAATTGCTTTGTAGAGTGTATATATACTGCGTGTTTGAGCAACTGTTTTCCTTTGTAAAACACTTCTTAGGTAACTGACCTCTGTATTGTTTTTGTTGTCTATGCTATATAAATTAGCTCGCAAAATTCCGCCGCCGACAACTTGCAAAATAAAGGACGATATTTAATACCCGATGTTTTTTTCCCAATAATAACGTTTATACGTAGGCAGTTAGGCATTGCGACGGTCAAGAAGTCTACAAACAATTTAATCAAATAATCGGGAAATTGTTTTAGTGGCAAAAGGAGAACCTGACGAGAGACGAAGACTATGGATTAGGATAGCAACAATAGAAGAAACAGAATGTATCGCCTAATGTTGTGGTAAATAGATAAATAGTTGTTGAGTTTAGTTTGAACAAACGGCGTTTAGCGACGGTTAAGTGTCTATTGTCAAAAGGTCAATTTCGCTTCCTGTCAAAGTTGGAGCTGTTTTCCAAATCCAAGGATCGGTGACCGACAGTTTTATGAAGTTTTTTTTTCATAATTTTAAATCGCGAAAATTGATTTTTTTACAATTATAATAAGTAATAATCATTAGCCTGAAACACTCATCTACATTGAAAAAATCTCACGAGAAAAGATACATGCCGCCGACGGGACTCGAACCCGCGTCCTTCTGATTTCCGGTCAACTGCTCTTATCCACTGAGCTACGTCGGCTTATCTCAATTATTACTTATAATAATTGTTACCCTTTATGCTATGCATAAAAATCTCGTCTTAAACAATAGTTTCTCAATTAAAATAATAATGGATTTTTTTTGCATTGACCCCACACAGGACGCTCTGAGGAAAATAATTCCATTGTGGGCCTATGTCAACTTTGGAGATGTTATGTTATATTTCCTCAAAAAGACCCTCCACTTTTTGAGGAAAGGAAAGAGAAGGAGTTCTGAGAAGTAAAAAGGTACGAGGGTTGGATAAGAATGTAGCGGTCAGTTTTTGCAGGAATGACGGATGTATAAATTCATCACTCCCGCTGTGGTGCAAGATGATAGGTCGAGAGAAACAAGCTGGAGAGATCAAAGAGTCACCTCAAGTTGGTTCTTACCGATCCTGCAGGCGCCTTCGCCGCCAAGACCTGGATACACCTCTCTCGATGTACCCGGGCACCTCTGCTGAGTCACCAAACGTACGGAACCAGTTGGGGTAACCTATAACAGAGGCGTTAGCTATCCACTAATGACTAAATGGTTCCCGGAGTTAACTAATTTGTTCCATGAAAAAGACGGTACGGCAGAGCGGGAAAGGACTATAAAATACTGTGAACGTTTGTCCTATGTCTCTTTTTTAATCACCTATTACTAGATTTTTTTAATGTGAATGTGCCCTAATTTTATTGATGTCTCCGTCGTCTTCTTCGTGACATTCGACTTGCAGAGATAATCCAGTCAGAATATATACGTGTCAATGAATAATCCAGCTTGATTCCATTTGAAATAAAACAATGTAATCCGAAAAATTATTACGGGAATCTGTTGAAATATCATCACTATATATTATGGAAAGACGTAAAAGCGCCAATCCTACTATCCTACTAATCCTACTAATATTATAAAAGCGTAAGTTTGCATGGATGTCTGGATGTATGTATGTTTGTTACTCTTTCACGCAAAAACTACTGAATGGACTTTAAAAATTCTTTCACAAATAGAAAGCTACATTATTTGCGAGTACTATAGGCTATATATATATTGGTAAGCTCTGGCGTTATGAAATTATTTATTATACGTTTATTGTCCAGACGAAAAGCGAAGCGTTGTTAAGTAATTGTTTGTCATTTTGTTATTTCTTTAGGTTACTATGGATATCCCTTTGATAGTTAAAATTATACTAATCTATACTAATATTAGGTATATAAACGCGAAACATCGCATGTTTTATTGTTACATTTTAATATAGGTGGCACACGAGCTGGTTGAAAAATGAATGTAAGGGGTGTGGAGGGGGGGGGGTGGTTCTTTCAAAACATACCTACAAAATTAATTAGAGGGTTATTAGCATTTTTTTTAACATTAAGTCACCGTTATAAATAGAAATAGAATGTTTAGTCAGATATAAGCTGCATGCGAGTTGCAAAAGTTATCTTATTTAGTCGTTTTATTATTATTCGTCTATTAAATTAAAAAGGAATATTCCGTAATATCCGTGTCTCGAAGTTCGACAGGGAATATTCCGTATTATCCGTGTATCGAACTTCGACAGGGAACATTCCGTATTATCCTCCGTATAGTGTCCTCTCAGATATAACCCTTGCCATAGAATCAGGTAAGTTAGCCCTTCTTTCACTTTTAGATATGAGCGCCGCATTTGACACCATTGACCACGACTTCCTTATTAAGAGACTAGAAGTAACATTTGGTTTACACTCTAACATAAAAAAATGGCTACAATCTTATCTATCCAATCGCTCTCAAGCAGTGAAAGTTGGAAACAAACAGTCCAACTTCACAAAACTCTCTTCAGGGGTACCTCAGGGATCCGTTTTGGGTCCACTTCTTTTCATTATCTTCACAAATGATGTCGCAAAAATTATCGAGTCATTTGGTCTATTATCTCACTGTTATGCTGACGATCAGCAAGTATATTTTTACTGCACACCAAATGAGATCAACGGCCTTAAAATTCGCACAACTGAGTGTCTAGAAGCGATCAGTCTTTGGATGTCCTCGAACAAACTTAAGTTAAATCCCACAAAGACCGAGTTTCTCTGGGCAGCCACGAATAGACGCCAACATTTAATAGACAACTCACCAATTTCTATTTCCGGTAGCGACGTAATTGCAAAAACAACCGTCAAACTTCTAGGTGTTTATCTGGATTCAGACCTTTCGCTAAAAAGTCAAGTAAATAGGACCGTCAGTACTGGGTTTTTCTATCTAAGACAACTTAAATCAGTTCGTAGGAACCTCTCAACGGAGGCAACTAAGCTTCTTGTGAACTCATACATAGTTTCACGTCTTGATTATTGTAATGGCATTTATGCAAAACTTCCTAAATGCCAAACTGATAAACTACAATCAGTGTTCAACGCCGCAGCACGGCTAATTACTGGGGTACCCAAGTTTTCGCACATTTCGGAACACCTTCGAAATCTTCACTGGCTGAAGTGTCCTGAAAGGATCCAATACAAGTTATGCTGGATGGTGTTTAAAGCTCTCAATGAAATGGCTCCACCCTATATCTCTGAATTATGCATTCCGGAAAATATTGGTCTAAAGCAGTCAACTCTTAGATCAGCGACATCATCTGCAATCGGAAGGTTGAAAGAACTTAAGCGAAATCCGAACACTAATTTTGGTGATCGTGCATTCGGAGTATCCGGCCCTGAGGCTTGGAATAAACTTCCTATGGAATTAAGATGCATAACCAGCCAAACAGAATTTAGATCCAAACTTAAAACTTACCTATTTAAACACTCATTTCCATAAATTCGCTTTTCCATTCAAATATTTCTATCCAATCTGTTGTTGAGCGATGAATTATCTTATTGCGGTTGAGATCGACGATTAGATTCATTCATTCATTTAAGATACCTATGCTTTCCTTTATATACAGTTAACCCATTAAAATCATTTTCAAAACCGTGTTATAAAATATTGTAATATTATGTACGAACTTCCTTCTTCTTCTGGCGCCAACAATATTAATATTAAAAAAGGGTATAAAATATTTTGTAAAATGTGTAGAATAAAATATGTATGTATGTATATATAAAATCATCAAACTGCTTCGACTTGCAGCAATAACTTTCTTCTCTGTCTGTACCTATATCGGTAGAGTTTTGTTGATCACTTGGTAATATTAGACACCTCGCAAAACTAAAAAATATTTATTGTTAAATGTAAACACCTATTTAAATTGTAAATCTCTAATTTTAAGTCACATTTGTAAATATATATGTATGCCGCTAGTTTTCAGTCAGTAGTAATAAGTCATAGTCGTAAGTCACTAGCTATGTACATAATATATAAGTCTTAAATGTAAGTACCTAGTTATAATTTTGAATCTTAGTTGTAAGTCTATCGTATTAATTTTATTTTATTGTATGCTTATATGTACAGCGCCCTTGAGGTGATTTTTCACAAAAACGGCGCTTTATAAATCAGCCAAGTATTTACGGTGCTCCAGATTTCATGTCCGGGTTGAATCTTTCCCAAATGAAAGACTAAACCCTTCCACACACTTTTCCACAAATGAATATCTAGTAAATTAACGCAATGTAATTGCACTATATAAGAATAAAACAATACAAGAACAATACGTCAATCCACCAGAAACATAATGGGAAAATATTTCACCGACTCCAGATATTTTCATATCAGAGGGTTCGGCTCTGATGAAATCCTAACTGGTCCGATAAATCCTACTGATCCCTCAATATAAATATTTAAAAAATCTTTCGTAATCCTACATGTATTTAAAATGACCGACTTTTGCATTTTTATGTACAAATTTTTTGACAAATCTAATACGCCTAAATTTTGAATGAGAGAGCTAGGTATAATGCCAGTAGCCGAAATAACAAATGGTAATATTTTTATAGTCTGAGAATGCCAAATTCTTTTAATTTCATTTCCTAAATCTGTATATTTTCTTATTTTTTCAGAAACAGTTTTCTGAATATTACAAGAATTTGGTATAGCGACATCAATGATATAAGTTATTTTCTTAATTTTGTCATGTAAAACTATATCGGGTCTATTATGACTAATTGTTCTGTCTGTCAGAATAGTTTTATCATAATAAATTTTATAAAATTCATTTTCTAAAAATGAATTTGGTTCATATTCATAATATGGTACATTACGGCAGTCAATCAAGTTATGTTTAATTACCAAACTTTGGTGAATTATTTTTAAAACTTGATTGTGCCTAAATGTATACTCGGACGGCGCTAATACAGAACATCCCGATATAATATGTTCTATAGTTTCCGGAAAAGCCAAACATTTTCTACATAAATCATCAATTTGATTTGCATCTTTGATGATATGCTTCCTATAATTTTTAGTATTAATGACTTTATCTTGTATGGCAAGCATAAAGCCTTCTATTTCTGCGCTCAACTCTCCAATACTCAACCATTTGTTTGACGAAAATTTGTCAACATATGTTTGGTTGAGATAATTGAAGTGTTTTGCGTGAAGAATTTTATTTGACCAGGAATCTAATAATTCCTGGTTGGTATTTATAAGAATGCTGGCATTCTCGTCGTATAAATTTAATGGTGAAATATTTCTATCTGCCTTGCATATTATTTTGTGCATTTCTGAACTATCAGCTTTCCTATGGAAAAAATTTCTTAGCATTTCTACCTGATTATGTTTTAAAGATGTTATTTTGACTATACCTCTACCTCCTAAATTTCTGGGTAAATTAATACGTTCTATAGCTGAATTTGGATGATGGCAATGAAATTTAGTTAATGTAGTTCTAATTAATCGTTCTAAGCTATCTAAATCTGTATTAGACCATTTAATTATGCCAAATGAGTAAGTTAATAGAGGTATTACCCAAGTATTTATCGCCTTTACTAAATTTTTAGCAGATAGATTGCATTTCAAAATTTTTCTGATCCTAGTTTTAAATTTAATCCTAATATCATTTTTAATACTAGTATGATCTAATCTATTTGATTGCGGATATCCTAAATATTTATAAACCTTATTATTATTATTATTATTATTATCCGTGAAGCGAACTCATACATTTTAACTAAATAAATTATTAGTACGAAACCGCGCGCACAAATCGATCACCTCTTTGTTTCTACTGGCGCAGCCGGCTGCGCCACTTCGATAGTAAATACAGTTTGGTCGTAGTAGTCGCAATAGTGGCGACATTCAGCATGTTTCAATGCCACGTCTCCCTTTATTTCATCAGTGGTCAATTTTTCAGTTCAGCGAAATCACAACTCACAATCATCGCAATTGATTAACCCCATATCCGATCTTGAACAACCTCTCTGTATTTCCGTCCATTGTTTAAAGAGATTGGTCGTCATGCTGGTAGACGATTATTTTGTTCTTAATTTGAATCGACCGTCCCGCCCTCTTATCCGTTTAAATCTGGAACAAATGCGGGTTGGAAGTGTCAAAAACCATTATTATTTCATGGTACTAAGCGATTTCCACAAATCTATTTTAAATAAGGCGTAATTAAAATTCAGGATAAATTGCTAAACTTCGTGACATAATTAGTCTTGAAAACGAGGGGAAAAGTCCGTGAAAGATTAGATACCCTAACTCAAAATAGTAGATTGTAATAGATGACCACAAAATTTTGATATGCCCCAATCCATCGTGAACCATTAAACTATTTAAGTTAATTTGTGCTTTTTTATGTAGGTAATGGACCACCCTAAAGTTAGTTTAAATAATATAATATTATAAACATTTTAATTAAATGAAGACAATATTAGCGAAACTCAATCGAAAATCTGGAAACAGAAAAATCTGTTTTAATTACATGGTAGGTTGGGCAAGATTATTTTGTTATTAAATACCATTAACTCACAAAAAATTGTCTAAATTGCCTTCAAAATCACAAAAATTCGTTCCTATTTAGCTATAACGGTATGTTGCTAATTTGTTCACTTGAAATAATGTACGGTTAAGAACTGTTTCATGCATTTTATGTATGTAAATACCTTTTCGGACATTGTACTAATCCACATGATGCCGACTCTACCGACATTATCGTCTATTGTTTAACTTTAAAAAGATCTGTAATGTGTGCGTTAAAAAATAATTTGAATTTCACATTTCTTCGTTGTATTTCAGTACCTGTCCACTTACATATATTATATTAGCTGACGTCTATCTAAAAATCATATTTTTAATCGATGTTAACCTTGTTTATTATGGATTCTTTATTAGTTATTGTGAAAATCTATTAATTTGTCATTCACTCCACTTTCCTCAAGTGTCAATCTGGGAAACTTATATTTGGAAGCCACCTCGGGGCCCCTAAATTGACATTCCATTGTTAAATAACCAATTGCCATCTCTAATGCATGAACGCGATGTAGGCATGCTGAGTTTATTCTACAGGTGTTTAAAAAGGAACTAGCAGCATTTGTTCCGGTTCTTCACAGATAATATTGGCTTCTTGAGAACTGGTCGTTTCTTCGATCTATTTTTGTGTAAGTCGGCTCTTATTTGGAAAGAGCTACCGGCATCGGTTTTTCCTCCTGGTCTCTTCAAAACAGTATTAATAAATCCCTTCCCATAGCCTCGTGCCTAGGCTAGTTAAGTAGTAACCCGCCTCATAACGCTGCCCAACCTGATGGCAACATAGTTTCCCTGCCTTTACATCTTTACAGAAAATAGCGCTATTGTAAGGTGTCACATAAAAAACCTCATCATCAAAAAAGTTTTTCATGGTATTAATTTATTGTTACTTAATTCGTTTTCAAAAGAAGGTGGTCTTATATTTCGTAATGGATGTTGTGGTGTTCTGTTATTTTCTCTGTATGCTTCTCGGAAGATCGTGTTTTTTATCGTATTATTTACAATTTACAATGAATATTTAACTGGACTTAACATTCGTTCTAATCATCGATCAATATCATAGGTCAATGGTTCTAATGGATGCTCTGTGTTTATCTGAGGCAGGGGAACTGGTCACTGAAGAATTGGTCATTGAATGCATATTGGTCTGTACTTACACTTTTATCACCATTTTTGAAAATTGGAGTCAAATAACAAATTTTCCACTTATTGGGAAAATTCCACTGGATAAAGATAGGTTAAAAAGTTTGGTGGAAGGCAATTACTTTGATGCATTCTTTTATAAATATTGTAGGGATATTATCCAGTCCCGCAGATTTGTGGATATGTAAGGATTTAACTTTAGTAATTACTTTAGAGAGACTTATGGGACACTGTGAGATATCAAGAGTTTCATCCGGAGTTGTTGTTGGAACAGGAGCATTCAAGTCGACAATACCTACCATCAGTATTATTGCTATGGCTACCATTTAGGTGCATAATGCTCGGGAAAAAAGAATTTCGAGTAATTCCAAAAATAAATAATATTATTTATTATGGAGTTTTGAATTTCATTTATATAGTTATGGTAGCAGGTCGTAGACATTTTTTTACATGAAGTTCTAAAATCTTTAAATTCAATGTAATCAGAATTTTTTGATATAATCTATATTCTTTATGTAGTTTTTTGAAAAAAAAAAACATAAAGCACCTACATATACTCTCATATAGTACAACTTTACTAATCTCTGTTGAGACACCTCTAAACTACATTTAACTCTCTATACTAACGACATCTGTTGAAAGACATTGAAATTACGTACATATTCTCATTACACACTACAGATGTCATCAACTTCAGTGTGAAATTAACCTTGGCATTGAGTGCGAACAAATTCCATATTCATCGTTCACATGACGATATGATCGAAAACATATCTTTAAACAATGCTGATTTCCTTTGAGGAATTTGTCTAATCTGTATATCTTTCTACCACTGAATGAACTGGTAATTAAAATGGTGATTAGATTACAGTATCAAAGATCTAATTCATTCAGAAATATTTTAATGCGCGGTGATTCTAGTGAAATAATTATGCAAATATATAACGTTGACGGTACCAGTTATTCATATTGTGGTACTCTAAATTTTGTATACGTACAGTTTGTTTAATCTAGTAATTAAATCATTGTGGGTTTTGTGAGCGGGGTTGAATTTATTTTAATAACTCCATAAATTAGTTTAATCTGGTTTGTAATTATATTTATTTCTGTAATTTTATAATTGTTTGATTGGCCTGCATACGAGTTCTTACGAAACATTAGCATTTTTTTATGTTCCTAAGTACTCTTAGGATGAGATGTTTCAAAACATTTTTAATATTTTAAGTTAGTTTTCACGTTCTGTAAAAGTTCTATTCAAGTTCTGTGATTATTTCAGTTTTATGAAAAACTTGAATAGAACTCACAGATAACTTGAAAATTAACCAAATATTTGATGCATGGTTCAAAACTTTTAAAACAACTCGTTTTTAGATGCGATGATGAGTAATCCATATAATAATGATCATAAAAAACATTTCTAAGGCCCAGTTGCTTCGCAGAAATTCACGTGTGACAAAGTCATCAAATGGCAGTTCAGCGTCATTTTGTTTTCTTGACAGCTGAAAGGTTCCCGTTAAATGCTAAATGGTTAAATGCTTGTCAAAAAACAAAATGGCGCTGAATGGCCATTTCATGCGATGTTACATTTGAATTTCTGCGAAATGACTGGGCCTAAGGGTTTAAAATTTGGAGTGAGTACAGTGTGTAATCTGTAATCAATTGAAGATAACAACATACCGACATTCAAACTTCAACCGCAAATTTTCTAATAATTTAGTAGCGATATAAATGTAGTACGAAAAAGTTTACTACCCGAACACATTTTACTTTGATTCCGGTTCGATCGATCGACCAATGTACCCCGACAGAAAACATTGGCGCTTTGATAAACACATTTTGTTAAACAACCTCAAGCCAAGCCAGGACACTAAATTAAATCGGAATTTATATTAGATAATTACGTTATAATCCATCTACCTAATATAACATGTAAACCATTTTCCAAGCCCGAAGCAATGACTTCGATGTTTCACTGCATTGTACGATAAAAAACTAGATTACATTTCTACTGTTTGGGCCCCATACTATATAGAATCACGAGAACTCTTTTTGAAATAAAACTTCTTTACGCATGCTTGACTTGGGGAGTAAGCTGGTGAATGTGTGACGAGAGCGTTACGAAAAGTGTGATCGGGCGAGGCGAACGGAAGTTGAGAGGGAGATATAAGTTAGTGAAGATAGAAAGAGAGAGAGTTACGTTTCGTATATTACTGTAAGGGCCAGAAGAGAGGTGCGAGCACACATTTTCTTTCTCTCTTTATCTCATAGCCAGTTACGTTTAAAATATTTAACATAAACTTTTTCGTTTAACATAAACTTTGCGAATTTTGTGGATCTTGTAAAAAACTTATTCCAAAACTATTCCTAAAAATGTTTTTTTATATTTAAATTATATTTTTCTCCATATTACGGGCAACTACCCTTTTTTTATATATTTTCGTTTAGATTATTATTGTTAACTTATTCTATTATGATATATTTCACTGATGGGAATAACCTTCAATAAAGTATAAAAAGAAAGTTTTTCTTATAAAAATTGAATATCTGTATTTTTTTAAACCTATGAAATCGCTGTATTTTTGTGACTTGTGTGCATTTTTGTGTCTGTAAATAAAAAAAAGTAATAATAACAAAAACAAATAATCAATTATTATGCAGGGCATGGTCTTGAGTGAGCTCGGGCCTAACGCTCACTCAGGAGTGACGCTTGGTGCTGGAAAGCTTCAGTTACCACAGTGTTATCGGAGGCCATTAGCCGCATCCTGGCTCCAGTGACCGGGCGTCTCATTGGGCTGGCGAATCCATGGAGTCCTAATTCCGTAAACATTTTTGATGCGGTGCTATACATTCTGTGTCCAAATATGGTTCTGCATGCATTATTATATTGAATCCGGAGACGTTCCACCGAGCTTAGGTCGGTATTGACACCATTTTTCACACGTATACAGGCTAGTGCAGAATGCATTGAACAATGTTTTTTTTAAAATTATTTTTGCTGCATTGGAAGAATCTTCGGGCAATCGTATTAGACAAAACACTGATACTTCGAGCATATTTGGTGTAGAAATGTAGATGCTGACCGGTGAAATATTTTTTTCAATTTAAAACAGAACAACTATTTATTGGTCGAGACGGAACCCCTAACACGTAATGCACATTGCAGTAGTGACATGTAATGATTTTTTTTATTTTGAAAAAAAATATCACCGGATATTCATTTTTACCTCCAAATATGCTAAGGAATCACTGGTTAAAGCCTTTCTGGTGTGCTGATGATACATCCTGTTACGAAACTAAATTAGAGGCTGTTTTGATTCAGTGTCCCGGCCTGGGTTAAGGTGGTTTTGGTACAAGTGCTTTGTAAACACGAGCATAATCTACTGGATGCTTATCAAAGATCTTTGTATTTCTAAGCATGCTGTATCTGGTTTTCTATTTCAGATTTTACAATCGTTTTTATGACATTTTATTATTGAAGGCGCGCTTTTGTCTGCCACATTTCGTCTTGTGGGGATTCCTTTATACTTATCTTGTGTCGTGGCGCGAAGGAACAAAGAAGCACTGGTAAGTAAAAGCCATGGTTAAGTACTATAGGGACACTGTTAGGTTTGTGCATGTGCTTGCATATAAACCCATAGACAAACCGTAGGATCTGTATCTGTGCGTCTTGGGCTCAGTTGGCGAACAGCTGTTGGCTGTCAGATCGTGTTACTGGTGCAACTTTAACAGATGCGGTCAATGTGTGCTCTGTGCTATGTGCATTGCTCTGTGAATGTTTTGTGAATGGGACTGCTTTGCAGGGTTGAAATTAGAATATAAACATATTACACAAACATTACCAACTTTTCGCAGGCTGTAGGCAATTGGGGACTTTTATTATTCCTATGGTTACGACACGGCAATGCACAAAAAAGGCAAAAAAAATTACGTTTTTTATAATAATAATGCTCCATCTCTTTCTTAGACACTAACTAATGGTGAAATAAATGATGTACGTATGTCTGCTTCTCCCACAGTAAAATTACATTAATTATCATACATCTACCTCATTCGGTGACCCAACAGTTGATCCTCCGACAGTTGGAACCCCGAAATTATAATTATTATAAAATTATAATTTTTTGCGCATTCTTTACAATTTAAAAACTAAAATCGACCATAATTATATTATATTCCAATTTCCTTTGCGAATGCGATGATCACTAATTTTTGTATTATTTTGGTTATAATCTAGCATATTTAAAGATTAAATAACGACAGTCATATTACTTTTTCGATATATCCAAAAATTACAAAGTTATGAGATTTCAAAGTGAACACTAATTCTAAAGCAATTAATTAATTGAATTTCTGTCAAACAACCCGTCCTTAGTCTGGTCCTGTGATACTGGCCTCTGGGCACAACGTTTTTTTCTCTTCCTCTAATCCCTTCGACATATTCAATTCTCATGGCCCACCTATTCTCTTCGCTTCTACACTGTCATCGGCCGGAGATAATGGCTACGTAACGAATAACGCACGTTTAATGTAATTCATGTTTTTGCTTCAGGCGCTTGTCGGGAAGTTATCGTATGGGGTCCATCCAACGGTTGGATTGCGGACTTTCTCAAGGAAGGAACAATTCAAATTGTAGTTGATGGGTCTTCTTCCTCTCGGCACCAAATCAATGCATCGCGGGGGTGCCACAAGGATCTGTGCTGTTACCAACGCTGGCTGTTTGTACTGCACATCAACGATCTCGTTGAATGTGCACAATTTCATTGCTACGCTGACGACAGCACTGTTCACGAGGGTTATATTTTTGTCAAGCTGCTTCCACTGCTCACTGGTCAGTTTCAATGTCTTCAAACCCAAGCATGTCTGATTTCGGCTAAGAGGGAGATCATTAAGTGTCTGGTGCAATTTGATTGAAGCACCCTTCCCAATAAAGACTTCATTGAAATGCTTGGAGTAGGTATATCGGACCGGCTCTAGAATAGGGGCTCCATAGAGGCGTTTATAGGGCTATCAGATCCAATAGTTGTCAAGCCATAAATTGTTTTTAATTGTTATCAAGCCATAAGTTGTTTTTAATTGTTTGTCTAGCTTGTAGTCTTTCTAGATTTTAGGCATGTATGGTAAGTTTGTACAGCGTCCTTGAGGTGATTTTTCACAAAAACGGCGCTATATAAATCGTCCAAATATTATTATTAATTTTAATAGTGACCAGCTGCTAACTCTGTAAAAGAACACCCAACAATTGAATTTGGTTGCCACCTCTGGGCTGGAACCTCACAATACTTGATAAACCTGCTTTCTTCTATGCAAAGGAGGGCGGTCCGTCTGATTGTCAATCCATTGTTGACATTGCCATCTCTAATCTAATGCACAAACGCAATGTGGGCATGCTGATTCTATTCTACAGGTGTTTTAATGAAACCTGCAGCATTGATCCCTGGTGCACCGGTGCCACGACGTGCATGAGCTCGACGGACACGAGTGTAACACCAGTTTACAATTGATGTTCACTTAATGAGAACGGGTCGTTTCTTCGATTCATTTTTGTTTAATTCGGCTCTTATATGGAACGAGCTACAGGCATCTGTTTTTCCTCTTTCATATACTATAATCCAGGCTTTTTTTAAGACCGGCATTAATAAATCCATCCCTACAGCCTCTACATAAACCCGCCTCACAATGCTGTCCAACTGCCCAAATAACTCCAACCAACCATCAAAAATATGTTCTACCACTGCCAGTTTTAATTCAGGACTGTTTTTTGTTCAAAATAAGATAAATAAATCCTGGTAATATTTTTCCAGCTCATTTGAGATGATTTTTCACAAAAGCGAATCTACACAAATCAAAGTTTATCATATTTTACGTGAGATGTCCTTTTCTAACCAAAACAGTGAACAAAACAGTTGATAAACCGCGCAAAAAACACACTTGACAGATTGCATTCAAACACGTCCGCCCAAGGCAAGTTTCCTTTAAAAGCGTTATATCCTTTTCACAGTGATGAAAATATACCGTCATAAGAATGTTGGATCAACCCACGTTGCTATCGATTTACGATATTATTAATCTTTTTACTAACAGGTGTGTTTTTCCAAAATACATAATCATACATAAGATTATGTTAATGTACAGGTACTTTTAATGGGTTATTTTAATAGACAGGTGTAATGTGTTATTAATACAAGAAATAAAATACGATTTTAATACAAGTGACTGTGTGTTTTACATGTGTTGCTGTTTGTATGCGGATTGGGAAGTAGGTGATTATATTTAAGTAGGGAGAAGGTGGGTGAAAAGAAGTGAAAGGAGATTGACCTGAAATGATTGAAGGACGTGGAGTCTTGTGTGAACCGGAGAGAATAATTGAATGATGTGTATATTTGTAGGAACTGAGTTGTATGTCCAAAAACTACAAGATGAAAGGCATAATGAAGTATAATGCGTATAGTACGTATCATGTGCCTGAAAACTTTAGCCGTATACCTACGTCGCCATAACTTGTTGAAGATACCACATGGCAGCACAATCTTCTAGCACAGTATACCAAGAGAAATGGGGCTATTGAATAAAATTTCCAAGGACGAGTTGTTTCACAGAATTTGAACAGTTAACAATATTTCAATTAGCCGCGTTATTCCGATTTTCTACCGTTTTATAACATTAAACCTTGAACACTTAATCACTTTACGTTTTGAAGTTTCTAAAAAAATATATGTTATTTTGTAAGATAATATCTATAATATAAAGTATATTTGCGGCACGTTCAAGAGTGGAAGATACTATCAGTATCGCCCTGGTGTAAGACCACCATTCAGAATTGAAACGTTGCTTGAAAATGGCTTTAGCCGTGTTTGGTGACCAGATCTGAATAGCCAGGTACTTCCCAACCTTCCTCTTCCCCACCTCTTCCCCTCCCCACTACCTTCAGCCTCACAACATACTCCAATTGGGGATGCCATAGTCTCACTGGCTCCAGACGGGAGCAGTTGAGATTCTTGTGCGGTATTCACTGTAAAAAAAAAAAAAATACATTTTCCAAGCCGAAACGGTAATTATATGAAATTCCTCCGATAGAAAAAAATTACAAATTATGCTCCGAAAATTATGAACACGTTTTGTTCTGTTATTGTACAAGTTATATGCATGAAAAAAATCACAGTGTTTCTTAAAATGCTTTAGATTTTTGTTGTATTTTAAACGAGTCGTATTTTATTAAACATTTTAACAATTTTTGCTTAAATATTATCGTTTTTTGAAGTAAAAAACTTTAAGTGAGAAACTCGGCGAAACGAAAAAGCAACACTAAAAAGAGACAAATACATAAATCTATAGGATTTAGCCTGTGAGAGAATGATATAGAATAATCGGTCTCCTCTACAATCTCTCCACTCTTATCTACTTTAGTTTTCTGACGGTTTTACTTACTGCGTGTGAATTGCATACTCTGATCTTTTTTGTATATGTACCTGTCTTGCCAAATGTTAAAAAAAGAAGTTAAAACTATAAATGTATGGTTAATCTCTCGTACAATAAATTAACTAAAAAAATATATGCCAAAAGAAAGTTTGGTGGAATTATGTTACTTTTAAACAATCGGAGAGCTGGTAGCTACGAGAAAAATATATATAATTTAAAAAATTATCAGAAAAAAGGGTTATAGCGGCGACCGGATTTGAACTATGGAACCTTCCACATCCGGGTGACTATACTAAACCTTCTATCGAGATCGCTATAGCGGCAACCAGCCTGAAATATAGGCACCTACACAGAGTAAAGCAATTCCTGTCACACGAGCGTGTATCGGTCTTTGAGACTTGTTTGTCTCAGATATTTCATACGGTTCCATGACAGTTGATCCCCCGATAGTTGGCCCCCTGGAAAACTTATATACAATTCGAAGTCAGTTAGGGAAAAAACGGTACTTATACAAAATATAACTAAGTGCCCCCCTAAGGAGTGTGCATTTTCGATTTGGGAGGCGGTATGGGTACCGCCGCTCCAGGAAGCATTTATTGGATAACCAACACCTCTGCGATGGGTCACTCCAAGTGATTCCCTACGTTTGATGACTTAGCGGAGGTGCCCGGGTTCATTGGGTGAGGTTAGTCCGGGTCTTGGCGGTGGATGCATTTGCCCACCAGCTGCGTGGCAGGCCGGATCGGGAGAGACTGATTGAGGGAGACCTTTTGACTTCTCCAGCCGGAATCGACCCATCGCCTTTCACCGCAATAGGAGTGATGGATTTGTACTTCCGTCACCCCTGGACACACTGACCCCCTATTCCTACCCACCCCTTATGTTTTTTTTCCTTCCCAGAACTTCCTCTCCTTCCTTTTCCTGAAAAGACCCTCCATATAGCATCCCCAAAAATAACATAGGCCCCGAGGGAAATCGTTTTCCTCAGGGCCTCCTGTGTTTTTTAACATTGCATTACACACAGAGACACAGGTGGCCCTTAGGAAAATAATTCCCCTCCAGGCCTATATCATCTTTGGGGATGCTGTCTGGAGGGTCTGGAGGAAGGAGAGGAAGTTCTGGAAAGGAAAAGGGTGTGAGGGGTGGTTAGGTATCTGGGGTCAGTGTGTCCAGCATGAATCGATCCCTCCCACTGCGGTGCAAGCAGCTATTGTAAAAAAACAAGTCTAAACAGGAAGTCTAAACAAGGTTTTATCATCTCATCTGTCGAACTTTATGCACTTTTAGTACTTTCGATGCACATCGCAATAATAATTGACCATTGCACTATTGAAGTTGGTACCTAGTAGGATCATAGTGGATATAGCGGACATTGGATGGTTGCTAATAGTAGTGGATAGTGGATGAGCCGGTTCTGCTCTCTGTGAGGCGGTGTTGGAGGTGAGAGGCAGAGGGGAGTTGTCTGGAGAGGAGTGCTGGAGATGAGAGTGTGGGGGGAGGGAGGGGGGAGGGGGCATGTGTTAGGGAAGGGAAGTGCACCGTTAGGCGCAGCGGACGCCAGGAGAAGGGCGGTACGTGTACATTGAGGCTTCGCTTGTATTTTATAAAACTAAACGGGAGTTAATTATTTAATGAGGTCTTAACCATATTTCACCCACTTTTATTTCTACAAAATGAAATAAATTGATCGCATCTTTGATGAATTATTTAAGTCCATAGATTTTTTTTTTTTTTTTTTTTTTTTTTATTTCTATTCTTCAACATACATACATATTACAGATAATTACATTGGTATACATAGATATTAAGTTAAGTAATAAGGAGAAAAAATAAAATGTTACTGATCCGTAACTGTATATAGGTAAGTACCTAGTAGTATTTTGTGAACACCTCACTAGTTTCTTTCAATTGTAAGAGCTTCGTCAGTCCACCTTCATTCATTAATAAGCTCGTTGTTTTGCAAAACGAACGACATTATTCAAAATGTTTTGTATATTAAAACTTTTTTTACAACATAATTGGTCTGTCATTTCAAGAATTTTCCGTTTGGCCTAGCTAGGAACTAACATCGACATTTATTTATTTATTTATACTGGGTTTTACAGATGTTTACATTTACATGAGAACAATCCAGTTATAAAACTCAGTTATTACATAATTATAAAAATCTACAATTAAATACTAATAAATACAATTAGAAAAACAAAAACATCACAAATAAAAATACAGAATTATATACAAGGTCACTCAAGTAACACATTACAATGAGTTGTAAAAGACATATGAAATACGCGAGCATGCATAGAGAGACAATTCACACAATATAATTAGTTTTAGAACTTTTTTTTAAAAATTTGTACAAATTATCAACGAAAATATTCACATCAGCGCACTCTATCTTGTTATACAGTCGACACATCTGGGTTAGAGGGCTGAAGTAGGCGATATTATTTTTAAATGAAAAATGTTATGGCGTCTTAAACAATGGGAATTGGGGACATTAATTTTAATACTGTTAAGACATAATTTAGTATCAAGATGGCCGTGAATAATTTTATGTAAACATATTAGATCAGTCAATTTTTTATTTTATTTTTTTTTTTTTTTTATTTCTATTCTTCAACATACATACATATTACAGATAATTACATTGGTATACATAGATATCAAGTTAAGTAATAAGGAGAAAAAATAAAATGTTACTGATCCGTAACTGTATATAGGTAAGTACCTAGTAGTATTTTGTGAACACCTCACTAGGCGGACCTGTGCTGAGGTGTTCCCATGTTTTGGAATAATTGCAATTCTGACGACAAAAGTAGAAACACCGTATCCTACTTGATATTGTCAAGAAGGAGACTGTGGGTCGACCTATGGCGGCAGTAACGTATACATAAAAAAAAAGATTAGTTGCAGTTAGGATCTATACATAAAGTTATACATTGCATCTAGTTTATGTACAAGATAGATAGTAGTTTTGATAAATAGGTAGGTATATTATTGTAATTGCCTTCTAGTTTTAAGTGTATCAATCTTGAAGTAATCACGACGTACATCGTATGATCTGAGATGGTCGTGTAGTCCACATTTGAAGGATAACATTCTTAGTAATTTTTTTTGAACTGATTCTACAATGTTTTCTAATGTGGATTCCAAATAGTGCTTCCATATTCAAGTTTACTTCTAATTAAGGCATTGTAAAAAGTTAGAATTGATCGAGGATCTTTGAAAGGTTTACATATTCTGTGAATAAATCCCATCATTTTTAATGATTTGCAGTTAATGTTGTTAATATGTACATCAAATATGAATTTAGAATCAAGAGTGATTCCTAGATCCCTTATTAGATCCAGGGTGGCAGGAATGAGGGAAAGGATAAGAATCTGTGGAAATATCCTCATCATGGAAGCCCGCCTCAGTCCTTCATCCAGCATTGATGCACACTGGAGAAAAATACTGGCACCTAATGTGGTCACAGAATCCGAAAAGCTAATTATTATGATTTTATTTTGTTATTACCTTTGTTCATGTACAATCATATCACCTGCTTCTCTATTTAAAATGTATATTTTATAACCCTTATGGAATGTGTGGGATTGCACTATTCTCCCCACATACCGGAATAAACATTTATTATCATTATTATTATTGAAGAAACTTTTTTGAGAATAATATTATTGATAACATAAGAAAAATCCTTTATAATTCTATTTCTAGTAAAGTTTAAAATGTAACATTTTTCAACATTTAAGTGCATATCATTGACAGTACACCAGTTCTTGAGTGTGTCGAGGTCATTTTGAAGCAGCTGATGATCGGTAACAGACTTAATTTTACGAAAAATTTTAATTTTTGTTGATATGAAGCAGTTACTTTGTGATGTGACATTATAATTTAAAATAAAACAATAACTTTGTAAACACCACTTTTATTTTTTATATACTTTATGCCGACCGGGTTTCGCTACAACCGTAGCTTCTTGAGGGCAGTACAATCTCTACTCTAATCAGTAGAGATTGTACTGCCCTGAAGAAGCTACGGTTGTAGATCAGTAGAGATTGTACTGCCCTGAAGAAGCTACGGTTGTAGCGAAACCCGGTCGGCATAAAGTATATAAAAAATAAAAGTGGTGTTAACAAAGTTATTGTTTTATTTTTAAAAAATAAAAATTTTAAGATCATCGGCGAAAAAAGCATAATCACAGTACATAACAAGTCATCTCTAATAACACTTGTAAACATTTTAAATATATTCTGTTTTTATGCTATCTTATAACTATGTTATTTTTGCTGCACAAATGTATTCAACGTAATGTAATAAATAAAATTAAAATATTGACAGCTTATCTGTCGCTCAGAAGACCGCGCTAACATTTGTCAATAGTCGGTCGGAATATTTCTTATCAATTGTTGACCGTGCTCGCAATTATTGATAACTGACCATAGACGATGGATTTACTCAATATTGTATTGATATGATCGACCGAGATACACCTATAACTAATATTCATGTGTCTATGCCTAAGACAAACAGCAACTGAAAATCTAATCAAAAGAACATATACGTCATTTCAAAAACATTTCGTCAAAATTCTCAGAACATCTTTTTAGAAATCAATAAACGAACGAATGACCCTAATGTAAAGCTAATTAATAAAGTAAAGACATTTATTTATTCCCCACTTCTTAGTATGTTTACAAAACCTAAACAATATAACACACTTAAATAAGTCAAAACAGTAACGTTATAATTAAACAATTAAGAACACATTAACATGTAGTGCAGGGAAAATAGATTACAAAGTACCCCTCATAATAGAGTATCTACTGTCTCAATTATTTTCCCAACAAATTGGTTTAACCGGTAATAAATCAATTTAGATACCTTAGATATTTGAAATTTTGAATCACATAAATAACTAGTCTTAAAGTGCTTTAACCACACTTTTAAAATGGCCTTGTAAGCGAAACAGCTATCACAAAAATAAAATACTCGAAAAACTTAATAATTAGGTACATTATTAAATTAAATTTTTAAAAATTAAAAGCAGTTCAAAATCAAAAGATAAAAAAATATCTATAAAATCCAAAGTTTATCAACTTCAAAGTACATAAAAATGCGCACAGCATTACTCTATGGAGGATGTATTATTGAGTAATTTAGCTTACAGTAAATTATATCAATTATTACATCAATGATTCTATTCCACAATACTGATAAATTACACATCCAAAACAAATGTACATAGATTAATAGGTCGACACACCCGACTCTATAAATAACAAGATTTATGAATATTAGTATTAATGGAAGGTATTAATCAGCGAGCGGCCTACGCCACTGGGCCCGTCACGGAGATCACCTGTCTCCCCTCCCCTTCACCTTGCCCGTCTCCTTCTCTGCCCCGCTGTACCAATACCCCCCTCCCCCCTTACCAACACAGCGCCCGCTGCAAAGGTAAGCGACACTGCAAGCGGCCTTGCCAATGCTAACCGGTAGGAAAATCCGTTATCTACATCATATAGCGCTAATAAATTAATATCTTTAATAATAATTTTTAAAATCAAAGTATGGTTGTTTACAGTAAGCAAATCAAATTATGTTAAGAGGAGAAATAGTAGCGTAACAGTTACAGAAATTTATAAGAGAGCTAGGTCATAAATATCTATTCCATCACGCATAACTTTTTTTAAGTTACTAGTTATTATAAGAATAAGTTATAAGTCTCAGCAATTAGTTCCTAACTATTATATGTCTTAGTTATTGTAATTCACTAGTTATAAATCTTAGTTGTAAGTCACTAATATTAAAACTTTGCAGTCAGTTATTAGTTATAAGTCTTAGTGATAAATTATAGGTTAAATAAATTAAGTAGCATTGTTTACAATTGTCTATAAGTAATTTTCGAGACATTTCTTAATTTTAGGGATTTTCTATCTCCTTTGTTGTTACTTCTCAAGATTTCTTTGAATGAAATTCAGAATTTTTTTGACTTACAATTTTACCCATCGGTTTCACCGATATTACCGGCAGTGACGGATTTATACTTTTCATAAGTATGGGCCACATCATTTGCTCCGCCCCTTCCTCCTTCTTAAAAGTTGCCACCTATCATAATCACTCACTTGTAGGCTGCCGCCCCTAGGCCGCAGTCTATAGACAAATTCACGACTGCCGAGTAGTATTTTATAATCGAATAGAACACCGTCTATTAATAAATTGATTATACATTTTTTCCTGTTAAATCATTTACAAAAAATACGCTTATAAAATCATTCATTTCCGACACTCACTACTCCACGCTACAGGCAAAAACCTTGCCAATCGAGAGAACTCGAATAAATTTAATTACGTTTAAAAGTTCTATAAATGAACTAAAAATAATAAAATATATTAAAAATAACACCTTATAAGTAGTAACTAGCGCATACCCTGAATTATTTCTTTTAAAAAAATGTTACCTCAGGATCAGTATTGTTAGTGCCTTTGTTACGGGCTATCAAAGAACGTACATAAATTAATATTTTGAATGAATACCGTTAGTAAACTTGAAAAATTGTAACATCAATAAAAGTTTAAACAGATGAAATACACTTTTCAAATAAAGAATTATTAATTAATAAAATTATTTTGGCACCCACGTTATTGCTTGTCGGAATTATTCCGAAAGTCAGGTCCAATTTTGAAAATCAAAACAATAATCCCTGTTGCATCCGAAACTGTTTACAAATTACAGCTTCAAATGCAACAGGAAAGTGGACTGTAAATTAGACGAAACGGACCGAAAACGAGAATGGTGTTTATTGGAATTGGATGATTATATGTGTATGGGAAGATCATGAATTACAAGGAGGTAGGGATAACCAATCACTTACCTCTGATAAGCCGAACATAAAAATCACAAATTTACTCTATATTAGTCCACCGTCTTACCTCGAGGTTATAGGGTCAAACACCTTATTTTAGTTTAAAAAAAAACGAAAATATAGTATAAAACGAACGACACCAACAAACCATAATTTAGTTCATAAAACGAAATAATATAAAACGAACGACACCAACCAGTTGCTTCAAATGTTCCAAATATTCTGTTTTTTCACCACCAAATGTATTAACTTCGATCCAGTCTTGTAATGTTCTATTTTCAAATGCTTTCTTCAGCAAGGTGATATGGTTAGGGAGATTAGGAATTGGATAAATGACAACCCAGTAGGAACTATTAATATTCATTGATATATATATATATACATAGATGAGACATTTAGCGAATAAATTGGTTCAACGAAATCGTAGGTTAGTACCTCCATTTCTGCGTGACGTATGAAAGTAGGATGAAACCATGGGCTTGAGTAAAAGGAAAGGACGGTCTGACGGCCGAGCCTTTCGACGCGGTGGCTTCGGTTAGAATTCACTTGTTCGTGCATGATTTAAACACGAATCTCGGAGAATTATGTACGGGATAGCGCCTCTATAGTATATCTCTATGGTCATATTATCATTTCAAAACCAAACAATCCCAGTTATGAAGGTGACACTAGAGGCTGGAGTTATGCAGCAGAGACACACCACTGAAATATTATTTTTTATAATTAGTTTTCCTTTAAGTTGAACGTTTTATTTCATATATACGTTTAAAATATTATTATATTAAATATTCTGGTACCAACTCACGTAGACAACGCCATCAAAGTGCAACGTCTTATTATTGTTATGGAGAAGGTAATGCTATTAGTTTTGGACTGTGCTGAAGACGGGGGGGGGGGATTCAGTGGGGGGTGCAGGTGATCCCCCCTTCCCCCAACCTGTATCACCCCTCTCCCCCAGTAACAGCTGCTGTAGCTGTAGCAGGCGGACCGGCAGAACAAGACACCACTACCATTGCAGTACTTGGCCTAGCGGACTTTCACCTTCTCCGGTATAATATTAAAGTTCCACGTGGCCTTATTCGGACCCCAGCATTAAAGACTTAAGCATCTACCACTATCTCATTTCGCACTACTTAAAGGCCGAACCTAAATGATGATCTTCTTGATGTGTTCTTAGGTCACTTAATACGACGGAATTAGGTTATATGGATACAAAATCAATAAAACGGATGGGTATCTATTTTGTTTTTGTGAATACCGTACTACATGGATACAAAATCAATATAACGGATAGCTATTTCTTTTGTTTTTGTGAATACCATACTAGAGTCCATCTGCCCGAAGTCAGTGGGACATTAGCTTTAAGGCGCGGTATACCCTCTGTAAAATAAGAAGATGGTGAAATATATAAACATGAATTTTAAAGAGAGCGCGCTAATATTAAAAACGATAATATTTTGCGAAAATTGTGAAAATGTTTAATTAAACACGACTGGTTTAAAATAGAGTCAAAATCTCGTGTGGATTGTCTAAAATAGCATTTCTAGAAACATTGTGAATTATTTTATGCATATAACTTCTTTATAATAATTTTTTGAGCAGACTTTGCGATTTTTTTTATATCTAGGGAATTTCATATAATTGCCATATTGGCGTGGGGAATATCAATATCTATATCTTCAAAAATAACTTTTTTTTAAAGCTTTAAAACTTACAGTATTTGGAAAATACGTAAGAAATCGGTACAAAAGCGGTACGCGGTAAATCGGTACGTAATCGTAATATAATAATAATAATAACATAGAATTTATATAGCGCAGTTTTGTGATATTTCACTTCAAGTGCGCTTAATTATAATAAACTTAAATATAGTGTTCTTACGAGTCGATAATAAGGATTGATAGAAAAACTTTAGGTAACTTCTCATCGTTCGCTAGGACAACTGCTGATCGCTAACAAACGACAGTTGACATCGAATATTGTAAGAACACTTAGTCATTAACTGTTAACGATCTGCAGTTATGCTAGGGAACGACGAGAAGTTACCGAAAGTTATCCTATCATTCCTTATCCATCGACTGCTAGGAAGATAAAGTAGTCATTATAGATTCCAAATTTCTTTCTGATAATTGCTTAAATAAACTGTATTATTATTATTATCGATGAAATTAAATCATATAAAAATATAATATAGTTTTTACGAATATGCATTTAATTTTTTTTTAAAGGAAATAAAAAAAAATTATCTGAATTGAAATACCCTAATTACGTTTGACACGATGATAGGCTAATCTAAATGACTTGTCAGTGAATGGGGTGAAGTTTGTCTAGGTCTTGGAGGCGGATGACCAGGATATACTGAACCCCAGATTCCTACCCACACCTTAAACCCTTTTCCTTCCCAGAACTCCCCTCTTCTTCCTTTCCTTCAAAAAACCCCTCCACACAGCATCCCTAAAGATGACATAGGCCCTGAGGGAAATTATTTTCATTAGGGCTTCCTGTGGGGAACTCATATAAAAAAAGTAGATATACGTAGACGGTGTTTAGGCTACAGGCCGCATAAGATTTTTATTTTATTATTTCTATTCAGAATACGCACATAAATGTAAAATTAGGAATATATTATCTCGAATTGACACACTTATTTGGTCCCATTCGGCACCATTTCACGGTTTGTGTTTCTGAAAGGTAATAAAGCGACATTGATATATGTACGTTATACGTGGTATGTACATCATTCATAACAAACATGGACGGACATTAGATTTATTGAGGAAATCCTCATTAAAGAAACATTGCTTATAAATTTAACATTTTTTTGTAGAAATCGCGTTCTTTTCTAAATCGAATCACGCCATGTTTGGTTTAGATAAAAAAATATTATTACTACTTCTAATTAAAGTAGATGCTATCTATATCTACTCTAAAGGAGACGTAATGATTCAAAAAAAAACTCAAGACTGTAACAAAATACATTAATTTGAAGATAATTTTATCGAAAATCATATTTATTCAATCATTGAAGACTATATTAGCGACTATCGAATGAAAATTTGTGACAGAAAAATCAGAAAAGGGTAATCAGAATTGAACCCACTACCTTAGCTTTGCCAGGTCTCTGCTCTAACCACTGATCTAATTCGGTCATATTTAACTGTATCGTGCTTCAATTACGAACTACCAACACTTTCTTCATTTTCTTAACGCATATTTTTATTGGCTGCTATTTTAATTGAAATGATTGCAAGATTCTTCCCACATTAAATGCATTCTAGATAGTGTCTTGGATAAACATATCCATTTTTATTTTAATGTGTGACATCTATTGACTTTTCTGTAAGTCTAGGATGAATATTTTATTTTTATTTTTGAAATGTCTTTAATGGTAGTGAAATCGGCGTAGTCTGGGGGTAAGGCTATTGACTCGCAATCCGAAGGTCACGGGATCGAATCCCGGTGAGGGCAAATAAATTTTATTCAGATAATTTATGTTATTTCACTATTAAATCATTAAAAATAATGTATAGTATATTTGCGGCACATTCCAGAGTAGAAGACACTCTCAGGATCGCCCTGGTGTAAGACCACCATTCAGAATTGAAACGTTGCTTGAAATGGCGTTAGCCATGTTTGGTGACTAGATCTGAATTGCCAAGTACTTCCCCAGCTTATTCTTCCCCATCTCCCTCCCCTACCCACTACCTTCAGCCTCACAACATACTCCAATTGGGAATGCCAAAGTGTCACTAGCTCCAGGCGGGAGCAGCTGGGACACTTGTGAAGTATACATATCTAAAAAAGAAAATCAAAACGTCAAGTAATAACATTTAATCATTGAAGACAATATTAGCGACTCTCAAACGAAAATTCGATGAAGAAAAAGATGCGGTCGCACCTAGAAATTATATTTATTCATCTTAAAGTCATAAATTTATAATTTTTTCTTTGGCTAGTGATAAACGGTAAAACATGGAAATATCATTCGTACCTATTTATAATAAAACTATTCAAATCGAAACAAATGAATAATTAATATAATTCATCCTGTTATACGGTTATAATAATCACCACCGTGACCTTGAAACACATTTAACGCGTTAAAACGTACGTAGCATCATATCTTGACTTGAACTCGTAATCACTATCATTGTAATTTCCAAAGGCACTTCCACCACAACGTGATATTACGCTTATTGTAATCACGAGTCGTATAAGTGTTCTTACACATTTTTTGCCGCCATAAATCGATAATCTCTGCCTTTTCGATCAGTGGTTCTCAACGTTTTCTGAGCCACGTCATATTTCATAAGAAACATTTACAGGACAACAACATAAAAAAATAATAGTAATGAATTTGTAGGTCGCCATCCTTTTGAAAACCTTTTTTTTTTTAAATACGCAATTCACCCTAAAGAGAGCGCTTTGTGAACCTAATTTTAAGGACACACATTAAAATGATAATTTTTTTATTTGTTAACAATGTTAATACTTGAAATTGTATCATTATTTTTTACATAAACCCCACATCTGTAAACAGATGCATATTATTGATAATGTAAAAGTTTCATCACAATCCGGTGAATGATATACGGGATATATATGTTACTGTAAAAGCCCGTAAATTGGTGGTTTTACTAATAAATTGGTGGTTTTACTAGTAAATCTTAGGATTTACCAACATGGTTGTATAGTTCATCCTAGGATTTACCAACATTAAAAGTTGGTAAATCTTAGAATGTACTGGAAAATCTTAAGATTTTCCGTAGTACGGACTTTTACAGTTACATGCGAGTATATATAGATAAAAACAAACAAAGAAACACATTAATTTTTATCTACAAACATTCATTACTACAGTTTTTCTTATAGCATCATCATAGGCTTAATTTAAATTTAAAAATTGTTCTCACTTAGGTATTACCAAAGTTCTTGACAGACATTTCTTTTTATTTCAATTGAATAATAGACAATTTCCAATACACTAATATTGTTTCTATATTACTGCTCAGATTCAATGGCATTCAATATTTTTGGCACATGTTTCGCAATTTTTCATAATCGATGATCAGAGGGGGAGAGGGGCTATTTTGAAGTCAGGTTTAGATTTATTGAATTTTATGAACCTCTGGTAGGTATTTCACAGATTTCCAAATTAAAACCGTTAAAATTGCTAAAATTGACAAAAATTGCAAAAATTTGGGTAGGTACTTTTAAACAGCTGTATCTCAAAAACCATTAAGTTAACAGAAAAATTGTGGATTTTAAATTATACAAAATTTAGTCTACTTTTAAAGAGTATTGAATTTTTTTTCAGGAAAATTAGACCTTCGGCGTTGTCGAATATTTTTTTCACTAAGCCTCTGTTATGAACATCCTAAAAAATCATATTTACCCTATTTGACGCATGGGAGATGTTTAAATTTATTGAACTACTACTTTTTGGTGAATTTATGTGATATTTTACTCTAAACACAGGATACAAAAATATTATATAGGTCGTGAGGAAAAAAAAAACTCAAAGGACCTTATGTGAGGAGGTACTGTGAAATTTTTTAATTAAATTTGTCATTTGAGAATCGATTCCTGTCACATTAATCTTCTGTTCTTATAACTTATTCTATCTATGCCAACTCACCTCAACACCCCTGAGAAAAGTCATTAAAAGTTATGAAAAAAAAAAAAAAAAATCAATAATATTAGCCCATAACCTAACCTAACTTAACCTATTTAACCAATTTTTTATGCATTTTTTTAATCTCTCTTAATGAATTTTCCAAGGAGATGTTGAGTTGAGTACATTGTGAATTGTCCGGGCACCCGTATAGCGGAGTGCCGGAAAATTTAAAAACTTTAGGTAGAGATGGAGCGATGATTTTTAAAAGGACTTAGATAACTGATAGTCCTGGGAAAGGAAGTATCGGAAAGACGACCTTAAAAAATTATAAATTTTGTTCTGCAAGCGCAAATAACGCATCTGTCACGCCTAGTCGAACATCCGTGGTTCTGGCAGCAACTTTTCAATACATAATTCACACACTTGTGAAGAACTTGGAGAACACCGGTTTAGAACCACTCTACTAGTAATAGGTAGATACCAACCAGCTGTAGCAAAGATCCCGGATACGATTACAGAACGATAACAGTAATCATAGATACAGAATAATAGTAGATAGGTAGGTATATTACCTGATCCGAAAGCCAAAAGCTGAATGTGCCAAAACTACGAGTACATTTAGATTTTGAATAAAACTCATTTTACTAAGACAATTGTTTTATAAACCCTCGGGCCTCGACCATATTTTGTCAAAGGGTTAAAATATTTCCAATTTGTAATAAAATCCAAATATACGGAATATTTCTGAACATATCCAAAAACTTAAAACTGTTTTCGAAAGGTAATAAAATACGCTTTCAAATTTTATAAAGCAAAATAAACATATAATTTTTGAAGTATAAAATGTTTGCATGCAAACATAAAAAGGTTTAAAAATGGCTCACTTACTTGGTCGGCAAAATACTTGGTCGAAGCTCACCTTACTTTATTTCTAACTAAAATTACTGATAATGAAAACAAGTAAAAACACACACATATTTTATTACATAAATTTATTATATACTTTATTTTCGCCACATTTTTTTGTCTTCCATGAAAAAATAATTACGGCACAAAGCACTCTTTTTAGGGTGAATTGCCTCAAAAAATAATAATTAGATATTAAAAATTCTCAAAGATTATCATAATTTTTTTGAAATTGTCATCCGAAACCTTGGTTTCATAAATAAAAGGTATAAATATTATTATTTTGTGGTTATTTTTTAGATTTCAATGTAAAGCGTGGTATTTTCTCCTTCTATCACCGTGAATATCATATTTCTCACTATGAACGATTTCTATGGGACCTATATGAGCTGTTGAACAAGTTAGCCTGGGGGTTAAGAAAAGTGAAGAAATAGAACAAACAAGCAACGAACCTAACATAACCTAAATTAGTATTTATAAATTTTATCATATTCTGTTTCCAGTTATACACCAAATTAAATAAGTGAAATTTTTGGACACATGGGTTTTAAAATATTTGTGGAGCTTTACTGTACAATATATTTGCATGTTGATGGATATAGTCTAATATTTAATTACGTTCAGTACTATAGCAGTAAATAAACAGTTTGGCTGTAATTAAAATAACTGTTTAATCTTTTTAAATACCATAATTCGACCGACATCTTATTCAATATTACCTACCTACGTAAGTAAGTAAGTATTAATTATTATTATTCTTTTAAATAAAGGAAGGCATAGGTAACTACAGTATTTACCGATTTGCACGTAATATTTTAGATTTATATTTTAATGTTATTTTTTAATTGTTGCAAATGTACGAGCACTTACGAGTACGGCGGCTTCAACTAGTAATCACGGTCTCAAATCCGGCGTGCGTAAATAAATTTCATTTTATTGATTTGTGTTATTTTACAATAATTTTAAACTATATATAGCATATTTGTGGTACATGCCAGAGTGGAATATACTCTTAGTATCGCCATGGTGTAAGACCACCATTCAGAATTGAAACGTTGCTTGAATTGGCTTTAGCCGTGTTTGGTGACCAGATCTGAATAGCCAGAAAACTCCCACCTTCCTCTGCTCCATCGCTTTCACCTCTCTGCTACCTTCAGCCTCACTGCATACCCAATTGGGGATGCCATTAGATCACTGCCTACAGACGGGAGCAGTTGGGACTGTTATGCTGTACTCAGAAAAAAAAACTATTCCTTGTGTATATAATTTCTTTGAGTGATTGGTAAATTGAATTATAAGATTATTTGATATAATAACAAAACTTAAATAGAACTTAAAGTGAAAATTAACTTAATATGTGAAATTTTATAAGATATGAAATTTAAATGAATTGTTCAAATTTTTTAAAACCACCCGTCCTTGGTTAAAAACGCTGATTTCGGCGTAACTTTTAGTTATAGTAATTTCAATTACCCCACGATATAAAATTAATTATGTTGGTTCGACCGAGTCGATTTTTCGTCGCTTGTCCCTGCGTTGATATCGCTAACCTGAAAAACCGAAAGTAAAGCGATTTAGCTATTTGGAAAAATTAAAATTCATTCAATTGCTAATTATTAATTTTAGGTGCGCTTCATCAATTGTATACATGCACCTACTAGATCGTGGATTTCAGGTATTTGTGTTTGTTCAATGACTTCTAAAACTGTTGAAATCATGACTTCTGTGGACACAGAGCGACGCACAACGCGCTGAGCCGTTCACAACTACGAAATGAATGATTAAGCAGTCAAAAAGGGCAAAATAAAGGGTAGGGAATCAATTGTGACTATTCAAATTTATTAATTAGTCTATTCGGGCTTTCCTATTAATATTTCATTTTTATTAAACTTCACCGACGTTGACCGATGTGACGTCTTCACGCTATGATCGAAACAATTCAGGACTCTAGTAGAGTAAGATGCCATCTTTGGGGATGCTGTGTGGAGGGTCTATTTTTAAAAGGAAGGGGAGGTAGTTCTGGGAAGGAAGAGGGTAGGAATCTGGGGGTCATTGTGTCCAGGAATAACGGACGTACGAACCCAACCCTTCCACTGCGGTGCAAGGCGATGTTTCTAGAGAGTCTTGCTGGAGATATTAAAAGGTCTCTCTTGAGTTCTTCTTCGTCTTGTAGAGACTTCTACCGATCCGGCCTGCCACGCAGTTGGTGGGCAGACGCATTCGCCGCCAAAACCTCACCCCATGAACCCGGGCACCTTGTTAAGTCGTCAAACGTAGCAAAGAACCACTTTTGACGACCTGTGGCAGAGGTGTGGGTTATACAATAAATGGTTCCCGGCCACCCATACGAGCTAAATTGAAAATTTATGGGTAGATTCTTGTATTTTCAATTAACTTGCTCTAGTAAATTTACAAGAAAAATTGTTAGCACAACATATTAAAAATAATGCAGTTTTAGCAGCAAATTCAAAATGCCACATTTCAAATAGTGACCGGCCAACTCAGAATGAAACCAACTCAGAACAACCTCAGAAAGGTTATTAAGAGCGATGATAAAAAAATATTAAAAAAAAATGGTTAATAGGTTAAGTTAGATTAGGGTTACAGGCTATTTTAAAATTATTTTTTCATAGCTTTTAATGACCTTTCTGAGGTGGTTCTGATTTGGCATGAAACCATTTTAAATCGTTATAGAAAATGAATTCGTCCACACAAAAATAAAATAAAAATGCCTACATTATCGTAATAAAAAAAGTATCAAAAAACGGTTAAATACCCTATTTGTGTGGTAATATTTTGTGGAGGGATAAAATATCATATTACACACATAATCATAATAAGATTCCTCTGCACATTTCTGTCTTTGTTGTCGCGTTCTTCTATTATAGCCTTATCTCCTTCACATGTCAGACCTCTTCTGAATCCTGCCTCCCGGTGAAAAGAACTGTTCGATTCATATTCAAATGATTATTATCTCATATTTGTTTAAAAATACATCCAGATTCTTTGTATTCAGAAAGATAAATCTAAAAATTCTGGACGATAAACACCCATTCAAAAACGTATAACAAAATATTAATAATACAAGCAAAATTCACACTTAATGTCTAGGACATAAAATACATTATTCCATCCTAATAACTTTGAATATGATCAATAATTGTGATTATGGTATTCGGATTTCAAAAATATATTCCATCTATTTAAAGGGAATAAGTCTGTAGTAAGCAAATTTGACCATTATTATTATAATGCTTTGACGAGGGTTTCCCGTGAGAGTATGTGTTTTTTAGGTATTTGAGTGGTTTTGTTCCGATCTAGTTCTTCCCGAGGATATTCCGTTGGAATCTTCTAGTCCGGTCTATTCTGAGTGATCTGGTCTCAGATACAAAGGACTTTTAATTGTAAAGGAATTGCTTTATTATAAATCGTAAAATTGGATATCAAAAGGATATTTATTCATCTTGAAGAGGGGTGATTTATATATTCCTGACAGGGCTGTATTTAGTCACAGGTAAATAAAAAGCCCAATTATAATAAAGCTAAAAAAACACTTTCTAACCAAGCTTGTATTTACTTTGTTGCAGGTAAGAAGTTTTATTCTGTCTACGAGTTAAACGCAGGGGAATAACATTGCGTCTATCTTATCAATGAAATTTGTAAGTAGAAACTTATTTTTACTACCTGTCTATTATTATAAAAATATAAACAATTTTGGGTAATTGTACATTTTCACAGTCACCTGGTTTTTTGGCGAAAAATAATCCAAAATTGAACCAAAATTGATGATTTTATTTAAAATGTTTGTTTTTACGCTGGATTTTTGATGAAAATATTGAAATCATTTTAATTACAGATTTCGGATAGTTTTTTGGCTTTAAATGCTAAAAAAACACTTCTCTACGAATTATCCTTTATGACCTTTTTTCATGCTACGAAATAGAGTTTTTTTTTCATAATAATAATTAAAATACGCAAAATACGTACAAATCAAAACATTAAAGAAAAGGATTGAAATAAAATTAGAGCTAATAAATTAATATAAATATTAATCAATTAGTCTGTATAGCTTTTGTTTTAATTAACACTACCAGAGTAATTAATCACAAAAAATGGCCAAAATTAACAATTTTTTAATTTTTCATAAAAGTTATAAAGGATTATTTGAAAAAACTGTTTTTTTTTTCAGTATTCAAAGTTAAAAAACTAATAGAATTATTAACTTTTATTAATTAATATGGCAGACTGGGATTGCACTACCCTCCCAGTCCTGCTGGAATAAAAACTTAAGGAAATAAAAATATTAATTTTTCAATTTTTCAAAAATCCGATTATTCAATTTTTTACAGCTAAAAAAACTAAGTGACTAAATTGAGGGTGCCATTTCCCCTTTAGCTCCGAGCAGTTGGAGACTTTTGCGATATTCATTGTAAAATAATCAAAAAATAAAAATATCTAACTATTAATTTGTTTAGATTATGCTTCATACAACCTCACACGCCCAGACTGGCCTAAACGAAAAAAAATTAAGAAAATGAATGAAAAAAAACACACTTGTTCCGCCCCTGTTCATTCTGCTGTCCTTCCAAATTTCAAGATGATGGCATTGACTCACTAAGCTCCAAGCCTTAAGCTGTGAACAATACACAAATGATGTCAATTAATTGGGACCTAGACCTTATCCTTTCGGGATACCAATCCTTCACACAAGAGTAAATGGGTGTCAGTTTGATACGATTTCTTTGTAAACACGTATCACTAATGTATTCCTTGTCGTAAATTATCCATACCACGCTTGATATAACTAGATAGGGGGTCAGTGACTGTCATGGGAACCGTTTTATGTCATTTGCATATTTGGTGCTTGATTGAAGACCTAGACCTTAGACCTTATCATGCATTCTTTCATTCTGGACAGTTGTCCCACGAATATTCACATTTTCACAGCAAAACATGTCGGCGAGTTATGTAAATATATGTAATCTACAAGTATTATTAATATAAATTACACTTTTCACCTCATTCCTCACATCTGTCCTGATGATAGACTCTGCAAGGCTGTCTGAAACGTAGTGTAAATGAGGAAGTTTTAATTTTTGGAGGCAGGTATGGGTACCGCCGCCCCGTAAACTATTCATAAGATAACCAACACCTCTGCAGGTCACGCCAAGTGGTTTGCTAAGTTTGGGGAGTGATTTAGCAGGAGTGCCCGCATTAATTGGGAGAGGTTTAACCAGGTCTTAATGGCAGATGCGTCTGCTATGGATCGTGGCCATGGATCGCGATAAAACCCTTTAACCACTTCAGCCGTGCTCTATTGACCCAACGCCTTGCACTGCAGAGAAAGAGATGAATTCATGCGTCACTTCTGGACACCCAATTCCTACCCACCCCTCATACATTTTTCCGTTTCAGAACTTCCATTCTTTCCTTTATTTAAAAAGACTCTCCACATATTATCCCCAAATAAGACATACTCGTAGAACCCGAGGTCATTTTCCTATGTAGAATGTAAAAAAGAGTCATAAAAAATATATATATAATAAATAATAAATAATAATAAAATAATATAATAAATGATAAATAATAATAGATACGTATAGGAACTTGTATCAATGTGTAAAAATAAACCACTAATTATTGTTTTTTTAATTTACACATTTGTTTTTAAATTACGGAAAGTTTCAAACAAAAAACTTGAGTCTGGATCAAAACAAAAGGTACATAGTTTTTTTTTGTTCAGTAATTTATTATTGCTCGTCTTCAAGAATCTAGTCATCGGAATCATTAACCAAATCGCTTTTAAGTTAAGACATTTTTGATGATGGTTTTTGACCACCATTGACGGTGAAGTTAGACACAGTAACTGTATTTTTATTTCTCAATCCAAATTTGTTTCCAGACATATTTTAGGCCGACTTAGTTCTTAGCAGAGGAATATTAATTTCCTTAAATCCAGCAACAACAATGCATAGTTTTCTACTTAGGTCCCACGTTGTATGTATGGCTTATTTGGTAATGAATGTGTCTTATTAATATTCTGGACTTAGTAGGTACCTATGAGTTGTGGCTTATAAAACAAATACTCCAACCCTCCGGCGTAGCGCTTGACTCGCACACCGAAGGTCGCGGGATCGAATCCCGGCGTGGCAAATAAATTTTATTTGATTAATTTGTGTTGTTTCACAATTTATTCATTTAAAATAATATATAGTATATTTGCGGCACGTTTCAGAGTTGAAGATACTCCCTGTATCGCCCTGGTGTAAAACCGCCATTCAGAATTGAAACGTTGCTTGAAATTGCATTAGCCGTGTTTGGTGACCAGATCTGAATAGCCAGGTACTTCCCCACCTTCCTCTTCCCTATCTCCTTCCCCTCCCCACTACCCTCAGCCTCACAAAATACCCCAATTGGGGATGCCATAGTCTCACTGGCTTCAGACGGGAGCAGTTGGGACTCTTGTGCGGTATTCATATAAAAAAAAAAAAAAACAACAACAATTGTTTACGTCAATGTTTATAAATATTAATTTCCGAGCGATAATACTACAAGGCTTTTTTTTCTATTGTCACCCCAAGTGGTTCGCTGCGTTTCCAGACTTAGCAGGAGTGCCCGGGTTCATGGGGTGAGATTTGTCTAGAGTCTAGATCTTGGCGGCCGTTTGCCTACCTATTGCGTGGCGGACTGAACGGGAGAGAAAACTTGAGGGAGTCCGTTTTACCCTCCAGCCTGATTCTCTCGACCTATCGATGGATGGATTCGTACGTCCATCACTCCTGGATATATTGTCCCCAGATTCCCACCACCCCTCAAATCTATGTCTTTCTAAGAACTTCCTCTCTTTCCTCTTCATAAAAATATTCTCCACACAGCATCCCAAAAGATGACACAAGCATCGAAGGAAATTGTTATCCTCAGAGCCTCTTGTCTTATTTAAAAAAAGGAGAAATTCAAATGTTGCCATGTTTTCATAACCTTAGAATGATTGTCTTTTTCTAGATCTTACGCATACAGTAGAGATGTGTAACGTGCACGAGTGCAACGTCTATGAGGTTTTTTTTAATTTTTGAATTCATCAAATTATTATCTATTTTTAACTGGTTGAGTTTCAACTAGTTAGGTACTGTAATTTGAGAGTGGAAATCTAATGTGTTGGTGAATGATAGATGATGTTATATCATCACTGCTTACGCCTTAAGGAAAGTAATGTACATTGTACAAAGAATTTGTATAACTATCCTCATATCTATCTAACATTGGAATGTTGTACCTTGTCAAATAAACTACCATGCATGAGTCGGTACGCTATAATAGATTCAAATTTAAAGTACTAACCTACTTGATGTTATAATACAGCAAGGGCGTGCGATGGCATTTTTTAAATTTTCGTGAACTCCAAAATTCCAGAACGATAGGTTTGTTGTTGCTGTTTTGTGACTTTGTGTGATTTTACGACAACAGTAATGAGCTACTTAAGATTTAAGCTCATAAAATATGTCAATACAACATTAGCATATCTCAATTATTAAGGACCGCACCCGTGAGGTGATTTTTTAGAAAGAATCACAAATTATCCAAATATTATTATTTCATTCATAGGTTTAGTAAGTACGAAAATCATATAAACAAGTCACCTTTGTTCGACTGAAGAGTCGTATAATATCTACAGCCTTTGAAGGGTGAAATGATTGTTCCGCGTAAAAATAAACTCTAATTGAAAATTCTTTTCCTTCCTTAAATAGTCGCTCCACAAACATATCCTAGGATGATATAGGCCCTGAGAGAATTTTTTTCCTAAGGCCTCCTGCTGTGTAGAGCTAATATTAAAAATAAAGTTAGGCTCTAATGTGTAAAGGATATTTAAAAAAAATGCAATTGATTTCCAGTAAAAATTGTCTCCGGTTTTGCTGACTATAGGTGGCTATCACTCATTCGAAGCCGGTAATTGGCCTAAGGTCATCAGTCCACCTCAACTAGATCGAAAATGTTCACAAAATACCTTATTTATTTTCGCCGCATTGAGCTTTTCCAAAATTGAAAACAGGAGTATAACGTATAACACAAATTAAACAGAATTAAGTATAAAATACAATATACTTGTTAAGTTATTATCACGCTGACTTTAAAGAACCAGCAACATTTATATACGAGTAGAAATAAATAATAAAAAATAAAAAAGGTATGGTAAATACTTTGGCATAAATTGTGATTACTCGTTATTTAAATTAGCAACAAGTGTTCAACTAATTTGGCTTTCAATGTGTCAAAATAAATCAAAAATATCAGCTACATCTATTAGTCTATTAATTACCCAATCTACATATTCTCTGCATATCAGAATTGAACAAGAAGTTATTATTGTAACATAATATATTGCATCTAATAGGTATAATTCGGAGGTACATTTGAGGTCAGCAGATTTACAGTGAGGGCAGTAAAATCTTGTATTAACAATTTTATACAATAAAAGGAGATCAAATATGTTCCGCCTCTCAGGAAATTTCAATATTTTAAAAGAATTATTATTATTATTTTAATTAACATTAGCACACCACTGTTACTGACCAAGTATTTTTAAAGATATGAAACAGTTGGTATTGTTCATGATTGATTCGTATTTCTAAATAGGTACTAAGTACTTACTGTAATGCAGATGGGTTCTTGTAACGAGCCGGCGCGGTTTATGGTCCATGATTGATTCAAAATTCAAAGTATTTAGGGCCTTTCATCTCGGCGGATTAGAGGCGGCAATGATTCTATTGATAAACGATTATGACATTAAAGGCATTCCGGGTAATGGTAATATTCACAGCCGGTTGAAAGGCATTCCTGACGCTTTGACAAGGTCGCTTATTGTGTGCCATAGAAAAGGCATCGGTTCGTATTCGGCTTTTTCATTCCAACTTGTATTGTGTAAATAAAATGCTGTAAAGAAATGGGCCCAAGAGAGCAACGTGACAGAAATACAATATTGTGAGTAAACAATGCAGTAAACGAATTATGATACACACTTACCAAATATTATATTTTGTTACGGAAAGTATGTTGGTAATAATGAGTATTTTAACCAGTGGCGGTTGGTAATCTAAATCATTGTAAGTTAAACATTAAAGCGATTAAAAGGGAAAGAATATCAGCGACCGCCTTTATATAATATAACCTAATTTGTTAAACATCTTGTGGAAAATGTATAAATACAAGAGCGTAGCTATAACATTCCCATCGAAGAGATTCGACCCTAAGGGGGTGGGGGGGGGGGGGGTTGATCCTGGCTGTGGGCAAGGGAGAAAGGGTGTAGGGGGGGGGGGGTGGATTTTTATTTTTTACTTTTTAGGAATGTGATCTTCGAATACTACTCTCTTTTTTTCCTACGCAATGGGGCCTAAGTCCTCGATTAAATATAATATCTATTATCTTAAGACAGCCACAAGTACTTATATATTATGAACCTAGGTAATACGTTAAAAAAATTAATTTCATATTGGTGATGGTATCATAACACGGGCATCAGCCTAGCATGGTCGTCGAAAAATCCACAAATAATGTAACCATAATATTTATATAATGAATACATTAATGAACTTTTGAATACATTGTACCACTTATATTTAATATGCTGCCATATGATTTGAAAAAATGTTGCTCGACACCTAAATTTGCACTATTGTTAAAAACATGGCTGTTGGAATCAGATTTTTTGTATTAACTGACTCCTCGTGCATTTTTAATTTTTTTATACGTTGTCTTCATATTTTTTTTATACTTATTTATGTTTCTATTATGTACTCGTATTTTATTAAATTGCAATATTTTTTTCTTCTATTGTAAGACATTTTATACTGTAATATGTTATGTAATGTAAACAAGAAAAAAACCTATTTTCTGTAATAAAAAAAAAAAATAAAAAAAAAGTATTTATTATGCCGCAGCAATAACTAAAATATGGAAAACATTTTAAAATATATGTATTTCTTATAATGCTCAGCCTTTTTTTAAATCCAAATTTTTTTAAAGTTATAATAAAATGAAATTCAACTGTTTCGTTACAGAATTCACAAACAGAAAAAAAAATTACCTAATCGCTGGGCACAAAAATATCGAATTTTGACTTTGACGTAAATTATATTCTTTCATAGGCGCGCCCCGGAATCCGCACATATGAAACCGCGTTCCTTATTCCTATTTGTGGTTTATTTCCTATGAATGAATTTATTTACTACTGTGAAATCTTGGCGCGCTGAAGGTATTTGTACGGACGTATAATGGAGCAGTGAGAGGCTCTTTAAACTATAGTAATAGTATAATTTAAGTTTAGTGAGTTTTGTTCGCCCTAACTTTTCTTTGGGAGTTCACTGAACAGCCATTAGAGAAAAACCGCCACAGCTATTTTCGATGTGCTGATTTTGAATAGAATTTGGCCGACTTTATCTTTGTGACTGCTAAACGCATGACGCCGAACATCTTACACCTCTCTAATTCTTCTGAATAAGGCTTCAAAGTAACTATTTTTCTAAAATTCAAATAATTTTTTAAATAAAATCTAATCGTTTGTTTTTGGGGTGTTATGCCGTGTTGCGCTACCTCCTTTTTTAGCCGACGTCTCGGACAGCGTTGCAGTGTCCATCATCAGGGCAGATCCGGCAGATTCGACGATGTGGATCGTCGGATCTGCCCTGATGATGGTCACTGCAACGCTGTCCGAGACGTCGGCTAAAGAAGGAGGAAGCGCATTTTTTTTTTGTTTTAACGATATATTTCATGTAGCCAAAGGTATTACAATTAACAATTTATAGCAAATAAAAATTAAAAAATCTTATCTACAGGAACAATCTTATTTATGAAGCAAAACAAATTTGATTAATCCGAAGCTTTGCTATTGTTACTCATTAATTATTGTTGCTCGGCTAAAATTATAATCGATCATATGTTTACTGGTTTAGGAATGGTTATTAAGCCGCGGCACACCACATTTCCACCGACTTATTACATATGTACCTTAAACACTTTAAGTTTTAAAGTTCTTAAAAAATACATGTTATTCTTGAAGATAATTGTAGGCATTCCCCGAGCCGAAACGCAAATTATATGAAATACCCTCGATAGGAAAAAATCGCAAAGTATGCTCCGAAAATTATTATAAACAAGACGTATATATCTATGTTATAAACACGTTTGTTTCAGTTATTTTACAAGTTGTATGTATGAAAAAATTCACAGGGTTTCTTTAAATGCTGTTTTAGATAACCCCGTGATATTTTTGCTGTATTTTAAACGAGTCATGTTTTACTAAATATTTTCACAATTTTCGCTTAAATATTATCGATTTTAACATCAGCGCGCTCTCTCTAACATTCGTATTTACAAATCTCTCCATCTTCTTATTTTTGAGCGGATATTCCGCGCCTTAACGAATACGCGTTTAAAATATGGTACGCTACTTCCCAATATTTCTCCATCCCTTCTTCAATTTACTTATTACATTATAATTATACTCCTCGGAGCCGCCTTTGGACCGATTAGATTTTGGATACGTGTTTAGATTTTCACGGCCAAAAGCATTTTCATTGTTTGTTTTTGGGGTGTTATGCCGTGTTGCGCTACCTCCTTCTTTAGCCGAAGTTTCGAACAACGTTGCAGTGTCCATCATCGGGGCAGATCGTGTACCGGTTCAATTGTTTTTCAAAGCAAATTAATTATTAATGGTAATAAGTAATAACTAATAACGTTACATTACGGAAGATCAAATATACGTTGATCTAGATAATTCTCGGAATGGTGGAATAATTTCACTTATACCTACATTTTATTTTTTAATCATTGAAGACCGTATCAGCAACTTCCAAACTTGACGACCGGCCGTAGCGCAGCGGTAAGACGCTTGACTCGCGCACCGAAGGCAGGGCTGGGCAGTATTTTAATTACTTGTAATTGAAATACGTATTTGAAATACAAATACGTATTTTGTATTTGTATTTCAATTACTTCCTAAAAATGTATTTTGTAATTGGTATTTCAATTACCCGATGCTGATGTATTTTGTAATTTGTATTTCAAATACTTTTTTGAATTATTGCTTCAAAATACATTTTCAAATACATTTAGCGATCTAAAAATGATAATGAAAAATTATCTGACGTAGATAATACACAGACTAAAAACGTTAGAATACAGCGCAATATATTAGAGTATGTTGGCAACACTATTTGTATCGTATTATATTATTAGTGTCTGACCGAAACAGGACTTTCTACAGAAACCAAAACTGAATCTTCGGTATCTGTCTGAGTTTTGGCCGAAACTGATTCTTTTTTAGCTATTGTATACTGAAGTTTGGCTTATTTTTACACTTATACAGACAATTAACACGTGTTAAATGAAATAAAAATCAATTATTGAAGTACATGTAAAAAAATTATTATTTATTTTTTTAATATCACCGCTATAAAACAAACAAAAATTAACAAAACATGTTAACTACTTCTTGGAACAAAAAATTGACAATAATCAACACTCACATTATAAAGGAAGGACCTCATTAATTGAATATTTTAATTGCGTTTACAATCACAATATTCTTAATGAACATGTTAAATGAAATAAAGAAAACAAAAATTGAAGAATGTGAAAAAATAATTATTTATTATTTTTTTTATATTAGTTCCACATAGGAAGCCATGAGGAAAATAGTTTCCCTCATGGCCTATGTCATCTAAGGGGGTGCTGTGTGTAGGGTTTTTTTAAGGAAAGGAAGGAGAGGCAGTTCTGGGAAGGAAATAGGTATGAAGCATGGGTAGGAATCGGCGGGGTCAGTGTATCTAGGCATAACGGACGTATGAATCCATCTCTCCAACCGCGGTGCAAGGTGATAGGTCGAGAGATTCCGACTGGAGATGATAAAATACCTCCCTCAACCAGTCTTTCTCGATCCTGCACACCACGTAGCAGGCAGACAGACGCATTAGTCCCCAAGACCTGGACAAACTTCACCCCTTGAACCCGGGCACGCCTACAAAGACACCAAACGTTTCGAGCCACTTAAGGTGACCTATGGAAGAAGTGTTGATTATGCAATAAATGGTTCCTGGGGCGGCGGTACCCTTACCCGCCTCCCAATTTGGGCGGCGAGTATTATTACCGGTCCATTACTGTTATAAAACAAATAAAAAATTTAAAAATTAACTAACATTTTAACTACTTATTAGAACAAAAATTTGGCGAACGAGCCACAAACTCACCCGATGTCAGCCGAACGACGCGCGATATTTCACGAATGCAGAGTTTCGGTGCGGCTGAAGGTTTCGGCAGATTTTCTGCCGAAATTTTCAACCGAAACTGATGCCGAAACTAGATTTTTTTGCCGAAACCGAACCTTCGGTCGGTTACTATATATTATACTTATCATTGCTTTGTATTGTACATTTTTGTGTCACAGTATTAGATCAACCACTATGAGAATAATTTGCTGAATACTAAATTATTTTTAAGTTATTTACAGTAGAGTGCATTTGAAGTGAAATAACACAAAACTGCGCTACGCAAATGTCTTGTTATTAAAATAATAATTATTATAACACCTGGGAAGTGCTTAGCGAAGGGGGGGCGGTCCGACGGACCCGACTGATTGTCACCCCTCAAGAGCACAATTCTCTAGCCACAAACCCCCCCCCCCCCACCCTGGATGGATCAATTTTTGATAAAGTCAATAGGGGGGGGGGGGGGGTGTTACCCGCCCTATCCGCCCCGGGTGCCACCCATGCTAGCTACGCCACTGCACCTTTGTCCTATACCAAAAAACTTTACAAGTGGAGCGAGGATGAGATGTGTCTTCTAAGCAATATGATTGGTCAATTTTTGCACGTCTCTGTTTCACTCTGCTTAGCTTTGCTTTTATGGAAACGCACCCTTAGATAAGTACACTTACGACAATTTATTGCAACCAAAGGTTCTACCAAAACCAAATGTATTTTGTAATTTGTATTTTGTATTTGAAATAAAAAAAATGGTTAAAATACTGTATTTTGTATTTTGTATTTCAAATACACCACTTCAAAGTATTTTGTATTTCGTATTTTAAATACATGCGAAAAAGTATTTTGTAATTTGTATTTCAATTACAGCAAAGCATGTATTTTGCCCAGCCCTGACCGAAGGTCGCGGGATCGAATCCCGGCGTGGCAAATAAATTTTAATTGATTAATTTGTGTTATTTCACAATTTATTCATTTAAAATAATAAAAATAGTATATTTGCGGCACGTTCCAGCGTGGAAGATACTCTCTGTATCGCCCTGGTGTAAGACCACCATTCAGAATTGAAACGTTGCTTGAAACGACATTAGCCGTGTTTGGTGACCAGATCTGAATAGCCAGGTACTTCCCCACCTTCCTCTTCCCTATCTCCTTCCCCTCCCCACTACCCTCAGCCTCACAACATACTCCAATTGGGGATGCCATAGTCTCACTGGCTTCAGACGGGAGCAGTTGGGACTCTTGTGAGGTATTCATGTAAAAAAAAAAAAAAAACGAAAATTTGAAACCGAAAAGTCAGAATAAGAAACAGTTGCATCTAGGAATTGAACCCAGGCCCTTATAGCCTTGCCGAAGATCTGCTCTAACCACTGAGCTAATTTGAGCCTATCCTATTAGATACATAAAATGAAAAATAGAAAATAATATATACATGTACAACAGTAGGTAATATGTATTAGGTAATTTACATTCTTACATTATTGTTTGCCTGAGAGTAATTACAGCAATTTTCCAACATAGGCGACTTGTCTAAAACAATCTATCTAAACTACCCCCCGATTAGTCTATCTGTCTGTTCCCTGAGTGTTTTTTTTTTTTTTTTTTTTTAAAGTGTTTATTCCAGTATGTGGGGAGGAGAGTGCAATCCCACACATTCCATAAGGGTATAATATAAACATACATGTACAAAGTATAAAGTATTTGAAAGGAAAAAAAAAGAAAAAGAAGGTGGATATGAATGTACACGAAACAAAAAAAAAAGATAATAAGCTAATAGTAGTAAAAGGAAAACAAAAGAAATAATAATATTAAGCTTTCAGGATTCTGTGAGCACGTAAGGAGCCAGTATTTTTCTCCAGTGTGCATCAATGCTGGATGATGGACTGAGGCGGGCTTCCATGACGAGGATGTTTCCAGACAGATGTTTGACATGGGGATAAAACTATTCTCCTCAGGTACTTACTTTCTTCAGCTTCAGAGTTAGGAGAGTAATTAGTTCTCTCTTTTAATAAATAATTACAGTTTAGTTTCAAAGGAATCCCAAAAAAAAAAACAATTATGAAGTCTATCTATGTATGTAAGTGGGTAACTATTTTGCGTTAGAAGTTAGACTGTTTGGTACGTTTTCGAATAACTATGTCGTAAAATATTATTATTGAAAATTTTTCAGCATACCTAGCATGCGAAATAGTTGTATGTTTTAAATATAAGTATGTAATATAATTTTGTGCACGGTGCTTTTCTTGTGGCGTCTAAACTTATGTAGTGTTTGCCATTAAAAAAAAATTGTAAAGCCTCTTATAGTTTTTTTTTGTGTAAATATCACAGTATCATCTTTGGGGATGCTGTGTGGAGGATCTTTTTGGAGAAAGGAAGTAGAGGAAGTTCTGGTAAGAAAAAAATTATGAGTTGTGACAGTGAGAGGAAGACAATTTTTTCATTCCTTTTCAGGCCTTTATATCACTTTTCAAAAATGTGAATTATCACTATTCAGATTGTCCGGTTTAAAAAGAATGTAAATATAGCACAAAAGTCCCAATTGCTTCCTGGAGCAAGTGAGACAATGGAATTGAATAAACAGCGCCCTTGAGGTGATTTTTCACGAAAACGGCGCTTTAAAAATCAGCCAAATATAATAATAATAATTATTAATTCTTCCAACATACCCAATTCTGTATTTTGTAAGGCTAAAGGCAATGGGGAAGGGGAAGAAGTAGATTTGGAAATACTTTGCTATTGAGAGGTCACCAAATACGGCTAAAACCGTTTCAAGCAACGTTCAAGTCTGAATGGTGCATGGTCTTGCCAGGGCGATACGTTCCACCCTGAAACGTTCATAAAATAGCACTGTGAAATAACACAATTTTAAAAAATTTACTTTCACATGTCAGGATGTGAACCTGCAATCTTCGGATAGCTAGTCGAGAGCCTTACCACTTGACCACGGAGGCCGTCAGAGGCTAGACTTACCATATGTGTAATATATATATTCCAAATTTCCGTTTTATGGCCCAACTTAAAATAAATAATAAAGTTTTCCGCTAGTAAGGCCCGTTTGAATTTAGGAATCCATTAATGACAGCCGGCAAATAATGGAATATAATTGCTACTATCAATTTCAGTAATAATTTAGATCTGCCCCACTCGGAGGCTGCCATGTGCCGTTGCAGCTGCTTCCTCTGACAGAAATAATAATAAAACTACCTAGTTAATATTTGACCGGGAGACAAGGTGCGTTGCCAGGGCGCACCCAATCACCAACCAACGACCAGACACCGACACCAGATGTTTCTAATACTTCTGTTCTTCTTCTATCCTTTCATCCCGTTCTATCAAAGATCTAAAATCCACTCGCGTTGTGGCTGGCCACCGATTCTGAATTCTGAATGCCACAATTCGTGTTATAAAGCATGAAACTATCCTATTTTATTTTGTATTCAACAGCTGCCGATCGGATGAAAGGTTTTGCTGTTTTTTTTGGTGTTGAATGGGTGTTTGGATGTATAATATTTGTTGTGATTCACTGTTTTTCAAGAGAAAGTAAAATTACAGTGCTTGCATACTTTTATGTTTAAAAAGATGCTGTTTTTTATATTTGTTCATTATCATCTCTTTGGGTGTAGACAAAATTATATCTGTCATCAAATTGACTGTCGGTTTGACTTTAAATTTCAAGTAGATTCACCTACTTTCAAATCATAAGATCGCCGAGAAATTTGAATAATACCCATAGACATACAAATAACTAGACGAGAACTTACAGATGAGGGGTAAAAACCAACTATGGCGGGGCGAAGAGAGGAAAGAGACTTGTGATTTGCCAATAAATCAATCTAACAGTATATAGGCACCTCGCACTATAATATCACTATTTAGTTCTTGATAGTAAAATCTGCTTTTGAATGAATATACCTTTTTATATGGGAGCGCGAATTGCATGCCACGGTATGAACAGATGTGTAAAATCCAAATTCGCAAAGTAAGGGTCAGAGTATTTTCATAGTGGAATATTTTGTTGCCGTAGACACTTTTACAAATGTTTCATGATTTACTTAACCCGGTAAACAGCGGCTTTGTGTTTCGCGTCGCTATGTATCTCGATGTCTAAGTATGTGTTTCATAGCCATACAGCGTCCGTGCGTAAAATGTACGATGAGAGCACGACACTGGTCCGGACACGCCCAGCCGGTTCCGAAAAATGGTTCCAATGGGAGGGGGAAATAACACGTTTTTTAACACGTAAGGGCATGTCCATATACTTTGTACGTCCGTGATAATACCTATGTGTTTTACCAAACTCCCCCGGATATTGAGCGAAAGGAACAACAGCACCTCGGGCTCATAATACCTAAATAAAATCATCAAAATCGAGGTTTTGTATTCCCCATCTTTTTCCTCCATAACTGGACCGATTTTTATTTGTTTAACTGTGTCACAAGAAAATACATTAAAGGTATCTGTACTTTTTGTTTTTTTTTTGTTGTTTTAAAATACACTGTCTTGTTTGTTTACTAAACGTTTTTTGGTAGTGTTCAAACTCGATTTTTGAAGGCTGTAGATTCGTACAGGATAACGTAAAAAAAGCAAAACGTACCGTTACGGTAGTGGTTGATATCTGTATTGAATTAAAATATTTGCAGTAATGTCAAAATCTAGTGAGGAAATTGTGGAATACATTTGTATGGACAAAACGCCTCCCCATTTTCCAGATAACATAACATTACCAGACATACTTATGACGTACGAGGCGTACCTGCCTTACTGCCTATTCACATACCGGCGATATTCGCTGCCCCTGTGAATGGTTATGCATTATTCTCACTGTTCAGACATAGACGAATTTCGCTTCTGCTATATGGATAGCGACACGTTGTTGATTTTCGCCTATCTTCAGGCTCGTTCGTGACGCCCGTAAATAAATACATACACTCTAATCGCGCGTGGCCAGTGAAAAAAGTATCTTACTGTTGAAATGGATAGTGATAGCACTTATTTCGCAAAACAAGCCAAAAGATTTAACGGGGTCCTAGTCCTAGTATCGTGCTTGCCGCGAAAGAGTATGGAAAACACCCGGCAGAATCCCGCGTGATGTTTTTCGCTACCCACAGCGGCCTCGAATCTCGAATATTGCTTGTATCTGAAATTTGAATAGGCCTTTATGATTTCAGAGGATATTTTGGTTTTTTATTTATTAAATAAAAGAAAATTAGAAACATTATGTTTTGGACGCGAGTTCTACTGTTCACGGAATTACTAATTTAATATTGTCCAATACGCTTATACCAGCATTGAATTATAGTCTAATCCCATTATTCGGATTAGATTACGATCGTAGGTACATGCCGCTTTCATAAAATGATAAAAAATTATAAAGCGGGAATCGAACCAGGAACCATTACGATTCTCGTGACGATAAGTTTTATGATTGCGGATATAGCAAGTAATATTATTAAAGATTAAAGTCCCATGGACCCTTTAGAACAAACTAAGAACCACCTAAGACTCTAATAACTAACTAAAAACTATGTAAGAACTAACTACCTAATGTTTAACTTCTTTAAAAAAAAGAAAGACAAAAATTCCCGGGTTACGAATAACCCGACAATATTTGAAAATCTCCTACTACCACCACAGTAAGCCGAAAATGTTGCTTGAGTCGTGATGCATGACTTAGCCAGCCGAGGAATCGAACACGGAACGCCTGGGTGGGACCCAAATGCAATTTCCACTCAACCACTGACCGGTCAATCTAAGACGTATCTAAGACTCTAATAACTTACTAAAAATTATGTAAAAACTACCTAAAAACTAACAAAGATTAAACTAATAACTATCTACGATTCTAATAACTAACTAAAAACTAAGTAAGAGCTACCTAAGAACTAATTAAGATTTAACTAAGAACTATCTAAGACTCTAATAATTAACTAAAAACTACCTTAGAACAGAACAAACTAAATATCTTAGACTCTAATAACTAACCGAAAACTTAATAAAAACTATCTAAGACTCCAATAACTATCTAAAAACTAAGTACAAAGAACATAAGAACTAACTAAGATTTAACTAAGAACTATCTAAGACTCTAATAACTAACTAAAAACTAAGTAAAAACTACCTAAGAACTAACTAAGATTTAACTAGAACTATCTATGACTCTAATAACAAACTAATAACTAAGTAAGAACTACCTAAGAACTAACTAAGATTTAACTAGAACTATCTATGACTCTAATAACTAACTAAAAACTAAGTAAGAACTACCTAAGAACTAATTAAGGTTCAACTTATAGATCTATCTATGACTCTAATAACAAACTAAAAACTAAGTAAGAACTAAGAATAAGAACTAACTAACGACAATGGGAGAAGAAAAACCCCGAAATAAATCTAATTCAAAGTTATCTGCCGAAAGATTGCAGACCTCTGAAATTAAAAAGATATCCGAAGTTATTTCAGGCTCCGTGAAGTCGATCGGATAAAAAATGCTAATGACTGCGAGCTGCGAGGGAGGCGAGGGACGATTTATTATAAGTTGTCTACAGTCAAAACAGCAATATGTTTGGGACATCGGATGTTTTTCTAGGCCAGGACCTTTCGTACAAAAAAATAATGTCTCTATTTTTAGAAGATGTTTTTGGCGAGATTTAAAAATAGATTTTTTTTCAGTGGCAAAGAAGGTTGATCTAAAAAAACTAAGTGGGTATAACGCATATAACATTTCAGAATATTTCTGACTTGATTCCAGCCAATTCACAATAATTTAGACGTGTTTTATTTAAATTCGCATAAATATGTATTCAAGAAAGTAAATAAAATTCTAAGTTCTCTAAATAAGACACGTACGAGTAAATCATAATTTATTAAATAAAAATGATTATCCAAAAATATATAGATTTGGGAAACGGGTATGGGTACCGCCGCCCTGGAACCATTTAATGGATAACCAACACCTCTGCCATAAGTCACCATAGGTGGTTATTTACGTTTGGCGACTTAGCAGGGGTGCCTGGGTTCATGGGGTGAGGTTTATCCGGGTCTTGGCGGTGGATGCGTCTGCCCACCAACTGCATGGCAGGCCGAATCGGGAGAGAACTATGGAGGAAGATCTTTGACTTCTCCAACAGGGCTCTCTCGGAACATCGCCTCTCAATGGGAAGGATGGATTCATTTGTCCGTAACTCCAGAATTCTACCCATCCCTCATACCTTTTTCCTTACCAGAACATCCTCTCCTTCATTTCTTAAAAAACCCTCCACACTAACTAAAAACTATGTAAGAACTATCAGCATCCACAAAGATGACATATGCCCTAAGGGGAATTATTTTCTTCAGGGCCTGCTATGTGGAGCTAATGTAAAAAAAATCACAGGGTGCAATTCACACGCGGTAGAAGGGAAACCTTCAGAAAACTAAACTAGAAAAGAGTGGGGAGATTACGAAGCACCGCACAAAGAGGAGACCGATTATATTTTCTCATTCTCTCGCAGGCTAAATTCTATAGATATATGTGTTTGTATCTTTTTAGTGTCGTTGGCGGTTCATTGAGTTTTAAATCACAACGGTGCCAAAGAAGAATTCACTTTAAAATTAGGCAATTACATACATTTTATAATCCTTAGGTAAAAAGGTACCTGCTTTGCGCTATCACAGTTTTCAAATCAAAATCAAAAATTTACCCTATAAAAATTCAAAGCACGTTCTTTCGTATCTCGTTATACAATAATCTAAATTCTAGGCCTCAAAAGAATTTTTCCCCGCGTCAATAAACTTCAAATTCCGTCCGTTGACAGAGGTTACAACACAACACAGTAACATAAATGTAATAATATTAAACGTGCACACAATATATCTAAACAGGTAGGTTTGTACACTGATCTTGTCTCTTGTCCCACTTTGAGCAACTTGTTGGGACTTGACTCGGCTTCGGTGAAGACAAAGGGAGGATGGTGATGTCTCGCGCGGACTAAATTATTAAAATATATTCGTGAAGGTCGAACAGGAGTTTAAAACCAGGTTCACTTTACACCTGTAAAACTAGGAAACTAGTTCAGTGTTGTAATCTTTTCGACCACGTGTAATCATTTCTACATTTTATCACGTGTTACACTATGGCATATATGCATAGTCCTCACTAGAGATTCCTGTTCTGTGGTGGACTGTAAGTAGGTATGTATGTACGTGTATTACTTATGCTTATTTCATATATTTTTATACTTTTCTCGTCTTCATTTTTACTTAGTCGTATTTCACCACTTCCCAAACCAATTGGGGCTGCCATAGTCCTACCAGCTCCAAAGAGTTGGGAGTCTTGCATAATATGTATGGAATATGTCGCTGATACAATATAAACATGGAGTAATGAAATACACAGGATTCTCCTTAGGATGAATTGCATTAAACAACAAAAAAAAATGAAATCATTTATCCATGATACGAGTACTCAATAAGAAAGTTAAACTACATCGACTAATTGACTAAACATATCTCTACCTATTGTATTAAATGCATTTTAGTAATGAAATGGTACCAACTATCAAAAATGGCTATTCCTATTATGTTATTCACAGATTTTCTTCATTTTATTGTTTTATTGGAAATTAGGTTTATTTCCTGTACCTAATATGTAGACATTTTCTCAACTTAAAATATAGTTTACCTATTATTTATCTACCATTACACATTTTCAACTTGCCACATCTTTACGTTAAGTTATTTACATATATTATATAAATATGTTTTTCATTGTTGCAATATTGTAGTTTTTACATATTGTAGTATTTTTTATTGTTTGATTTGTAATCTACACATGTCTTTCTCAACTTCTGTTTTCTATTTCTTGCTGTTTTACAAGCTCACTAGAGCTGTCTTTTCCGTTTCATGCCAACTCAGAACCACTTCAGAAAGGTGATTAAAATCTATGAAAAAATAATTTTAAAATAGCCGGTAACCCTAACCCAACTTAACCTATTTAACCATTTTTTTTATCATCACTCTTAATGACCTTTCTGAGGTGGTTCTGAGTTGGTTTCATTCTGAGTTGGCATGGAACCAGTTATACCTGATACTACGTTATTTTTTTTGTAAAAGCCGAAAGGCGCTAATATTATAAATATATTTATTAATAATATATTATTTGTTTTGGCTATTATTGTAGGCAGTGTAGGTATATTGAATGATGTGAGGTGACTGTTGGCACACGGTTGCTTCTTGCAACCATTTTGCTGCTTTGACTGACCACACAAAACACGTAATTGCTCTATTTTCTTGGTATTCTATTAATACTTCACACAATATAAAAGGAGATTTGCGATGTGTCTCAGATATACGAGTACGATCTCGGCTTTTAGCGGCCGACACAACTATCAAAATCATTATATCACCATTGATCTATCGGGATTGTCCGAGGGTCGCTCAATGTTCAATGCTTCCTGTGATATCAAATGTTGCCCAGGAAAATGCGCCAATTCTATAGCTAACTGCCCTTGATTCAATTGTAGGTTAGAATAATAATAATAATTCATCCCTTCGAATCCGCACCTGATACATGAAATACCAAGGATAGGTTCTTCCGATGGTTCGACAGCAGCTTGGCAGGAACCGAACCGGATACAGGTAGAGAAGAGAATCAAAGCGGAAGTTGTCGATATAAGGAACATGAAAGGGAATGGTGGAGTTTGATTTTCGGACAAAAGGGTGTGGCTTTTGGCAAAAATGATTCATTCGAAATTTGATTGAACTCAAAATCTGTACGGTGGTCTTAGGTTAGGACATTCAAAAACACAAATAACTTTAATACAAGTGAAACATTTTCTAAAGTCTCTGCCGCAGAAATTCCTTTTAATTTTATTTTGTGTTGGTGTTTGAGGTGGTCAACCGTCTCCTGGTATTGACTTACTATCGCTTTTCACAACAATTTATAATGATCATAAGGTATATCTATTTATATCCCGGCGTGGTTGGATGTGGAATGCACTGCATAATCCGCGCTTTGCAATGTTTAGTGAAAAGATCTACTACAATATTCTTTAGGCGTGTTTTTGGCTTATGAGTTATTTGAGTCATCTTTTCATGTGAATTTGGGATGTAAACGGGATGTATTTTATTTTGATTCCGATTTTCGTACAGTTTAAAATTGCGGACATTATTTAACATCTCTCAATCATTGTTTTACGCAAATATTCGGTTTTGTGAATTTCGTGTGAAATGTTGTTGTTTTTGACAGATGATCTCGGATCTAGGGTTATTTCCAAAGAGATATTTTGTTCACAATTTAGTACCATATTGAATATTTTAAAAAGAGATACAAATTTTGTGTGTGCCAAGACCGAGTTGTTTGGCGGTCCGTCCTCTCTACGGGGAAACGGTGTGATAGTTAGTTAGTTACAAATTATTTATGTTTGTCGGACAGAACTCACTAGCCACTAGATATTTTCCCTGTTCTGAGGCCTACGTATTACAATATTATTGTTTTGCATTGTTCTTCTATGGCGATTTGATCTTATTATTTAATTTCGTGATTTGTTTTTGAGGTGTTATGCCGTGTTGCGCTACCTCCTTCTTTAGCCGACTTTTCGGACAGCGTTGCAGTGTCCATCATCAGAGCATATCCGGCAGATCCGACAGATGCCAGATAACAGATCCGGCATAACACCCCCAAAAAACTAACGAAAATGCTTTTGGCTGTGAAAATCTAAAAACATCTTATTATTTATTATATTATGTTTGTTAATTAATGACCGGTCAGTGGCCGAGTTGGCATCGCGCTTGGGTCCCACCCAGGCATCTTGCGTTCAATTCCTCGGCTGGCTAAGTCCTCCATTAGACAATAGCTACATTACTATTTGGGGATTTTCAAAGGTTATCCGTAATACGGGATGTTTGTCTTTTAAAAAGAAAGATAATGGGCAATTTATGATGTTTTTTTTTATACTGAACCCCAAATGGAAACTCTAACGCGGAAACATATAATATAATATTTACTTTCTACGGTCAGCCCTGCCCCTGTACTTGAAAATTAATAATTTGTCGCCACGCCACCGAATCTGAATAAACGCATTCAATAAATGTACTAAAAATACCTTCCTTACTACTTTATTTAATAAAATTATCCTGATTCATGATAATACCTTGATTATGTAAAATCAAGGGATATTGTAAATAGCCTGCTATTCGTATTCCTGTACCCCGTGGGGTATTCACGCCAACAAGCCATAATACCCCCCTGCAGATCTACTGAATGGACAAATGGATCCAGAGGACATTACACAAAATAATCCAAAAGACAAACAAATTAAAATTGTCACCTCAATTTTCTTAACGGCCACCGTTTCATCCCGTGGCTTTAACCCTCTGAGAAAATACTTGGAGATTATAATTCACTACCTGCATTATTAAAATTATGCATTATTCATGATTTTTTTCTATTGTAGATATTATCTTATGTGGAGTTTACTGTTCTAGCTAGGTGCTGTGTTTATTTACTCGTATATATATATATATTTAAACATATTGATAAAAAAAGGCAGAGCATGACGGCCTCTGTTGTCTTGGGGTAGGTATGGCTCACGACTAGTAATCCGTAAGTCGCGGGTTAAAATCCCGCCGTGCGCATGTAATTTTTATTTTTTGTGATGCTTTTAATTCGTTGCAATTAATCTAAACATTGAGAAATTGAAAATGATCTACTTTTCCCTAGTGCAATCTTCAATCACTTATGGAATTATAGGATGGGGTGGTGCACTTGATACATTTATTAAGCCTCTACAAATAGTTCAAAAACACATTATTAAAGTCATATTTAACAAAAATAAAACATTCTCGACAAACTTATTATACAAAGAAACTAAAATATTTAATATACGTAAATTATTTATATTACAAACTTTGAAATATGTATTTAAAAACAAATATAATTTCGAAATAAATGAAAACAGAAAGAGCAAAAGAACAAACAATATATTTTACACCCCACAAACCAATACTAAATTATTACAGACACATAGCAGTTTCATTGGTCCTCGTACATTTAACCTTCTACCACTACAAACTCAAATGATAAATAAAATGATAAAATATATAAAAGAGGTAAAATTATGGTTGAATAATGTTGATATTGAAACGCTTTTTCTATAAATTTATCCCTCTTCATACAACTCACTTTCTGTAATTTTCTAAACTGTAGTACAATATGTTTTATGTTTATTTTTATTATTATTATTTTTTTTTTTTAATAACTAAAAAAAAAAAAAAAAATATTTAAAAAAAATATTTAAAATCAGTATGTTTTTATCCATATTTTTATTTTACTTATATAATAGTCGAAAAAAACCTTTTTCAGTACAATATGTTTTCTGTTTATTTTTTATTTAATAACTAAAAAAAAAAAAAAAAAAAAAAAAATATTTAAAATCAGTATGTTTTTTCCATATTTTTATTTTACATATATATCTAATAGTCGAATAAAACCTTTTTCATTTACTCTGACTATGAAATACTAACTTTATATTTTATATGTTTTTTTTTTTTTTTTAAAGTCTATTTTATACTTTGTGTACTTAGAAATATAGTATTTCGTTTTTAATATTACCCACACTCAGGCAGTGCCTTAGTGGGTTTTCATTTCTTGTTTATACTATATGTTTTTATGTTTTATGTTATAATATACTATTAATTTTCTATTATACATTATATATAAAAAGAAATGAGAATAAATAAAGTTAAAAAAAAAAAAAAAAAAAAAAAAATTAATTAAAAATAATACAAAAAGTAAATTTGCGTCACAGTCCAGAGTGGAATACGCTCTCAGTATCCTGGTCTTGGTAAAAGACTACCATTTAGAATTGAAACATTGCTTGAAATGGCTTTAGCCGTGATCAGGTCTGGTCACCATGTTTGGTGACCAGATCTGAAATCCAGATACTTCTCCTCTTTCCTCTTCCCCTTCTCCTTCTCTCCGTTACCTTCAGTCACACAAAATACCCCAATTGGGGATGCCATAGTCTCCCTGCCTCCAGCGCAGAGCTGTTGAGACTCTTGTCCAGAAATCACATTAAAAAAGTGAACTTACCCAGTGAACCTATTACCGGGAATATTTTTGATGTTACCTGAAGTCGTCAATTATCCCGCATAATACATTTAAACACATTATAATTTAATTAATTATTTAGACATAGGTACGTAATTTATTTATAGGTTTTGGGGTTTCACAGATTTTCTCACTTATGTGAGGACAATCAAGTTATAAAAACTGGATACACAAATATCTAATTCAGATAAAGGATACATTTGCAAACATTATATAAAAGTTCTAGAAATAATTGAGAATTGACCTTTCTTCTGTCACACCAGAAATGCTCACGATGCATTTCTATCGGTTTATAGATAATTATAATTCAAAATTAATAGAAAACTTAGTTTTATCCACATTTATTGTTTAAAAACCAACATGTTTCGAAAGCAATGCTTACTTCATGAGGGTTTACTTAAAACCAATTACAACAATAGACAAAGACCTCTCCGGCCTATTCATTGACACCTTTAAGTAGTCTATGTCTATTGTTGTAATTATGTAATTAGTTGTAAACCCTGGTGAAGTAAGCATTGCTTACGAAACATGTTGGTTTTTGAAACAATTAACATGGTTAAAACTAAGTAGTATTCTTTTAATTTTGATTTAAAATGGTGCCATAAAAGAAGTTTCCTCTGTTTGAAGATGAGATAATTTTATGATAATATACAAATTAATAAAATCATCGCCGACAGAGAATCCCAAAGGTTGTAGACCTATCAAGTAAACTTGGCGCGTAAATTTAAATGTGAATGCTGCTTTGCCTCGCATACCTCTAATGATAAACTTAGTATAGGTATATAAATAAATTGGTATACTCAATACACAATTATACTTAACCGCATCTACCAATACTGATGTATGTAGGATGTAGGTAGTGATACAGCCTTGCACGAAACCGACAAGTCTGTGCAAGTCGCGCTGAAACCTTTTCAACCAACACCGCCTTCAAGAGGAAATAATACATCTCCTGCATTGCCTTCGATGTGCATTATTTATAGCGTGGTCCTTTTTAATTTATCGCTTTTATTTGTTGAGAGTCAAGATAATGATCTTAATGGCTAATGAGCAGACTTTTTAATTTAAAATCTATTGTCGGATTTCATATTATATAAAGAAAAAGAATTCACAACAAAAGATTTAAGTCAAATTGCAGGTACATAATAATATGTCCATTCCAAAAATTGCAAATAAATACTGCCAATAATATTCACAGTACGTACCTACTATTTTTAATTAGATGACAATGCATATAAAAAGCGAATCAAATTGCACTAGGGAATCAAAAAATGCTGAAAAAATTTTTATTAGATCAAGTTTTTTTTACAATGTTTTATAATAAAACATATACAAACTTATTTCCGATACCGATTTCAGCCTGTTAAAGCTATCTTCAGACTGTGGGTGGTTTGGTATATTTATGTTCATTCTGGTAGAAACAATTCTTAATCTACAGTTTATGTATCTAAGAAATGGGGGAGAGGGAAGGGGGTCGTCTAAAAGGATTTTAATCAATTTATATGGTTTCTCCACATGTGTTGCCATGTCGTCTTTGACGATTGGTTTTTTAGTTATTTGGTTACTCAAATAACCATATTAATTGAATAAAATCCTTGTACGCTAGCTCCCTCCATCTCAACCATGTCTTATGAATATAAACTGGAGATTAAGAATTGTTTGTATCAGTCTGAAGATGGCTTTAACATTCTGAAACCAGTTACGGTGGAAGTGGAAATAAGTTTTTTATTGTTTGTTTATTATTATTGTGTTTTATTGAATTCCACTACGAATTTATTGTCAGTATCAAAAATAGAAATATTACAATCTTGTGTAATAAATATGCCTATATGAGTGAGTTTAAGTAGGTATGTTGTTTGTCTTTGTGTGTATGTATGCCTATGAGTATGTTGCCTATGTATTTTATGCCTTTGTATTTTAAATGTTATTCTTCTAGTTCTATTTTCTATTTTGTGTCTTCTCGTTATATGTGTGTTTTAGTGTTATAATCAAAAGTGTGAAATTTACCTGCTGACAAACTGCGTTGGCAGCTTAGTGGGTGCTTTTGATGAAAAATAATATAAAAAAAATACAAGTTCATTGTCAATAAAAGAGATAAATTAAGAAGACCCAAGTTATAATAAATACATGAGGTTACAAAGATAAATCAAAAAAGTTTCTGTGCTAAAGAAATCTGTTTTTAAAATGGTGCAATAAGACGGGTCATCAACATTCAACAATTCAGGTTCAGATTGTGTCGTGATCCGGTATTACGTTATCAACGGATTATGTTACGACTACTTTTTAGAACATATGTAGATAGATACTGTGTAGGTACTGGGCTGCGTTGATTGATTTTGGCAGATCTAATTTATATTATTTGGGCCTACCTTCATTTGTACCTACGCATCTAATAATCTAACCTACAAATCAAATTATTATAATTTTCATCACACTAAGGTGAATCCAGTCTCTATAATCAAAGGTTTCCTGTAATCAAATATCTTCCATACCATGACGCGGTAGGTTATTCACCAAATACACACTTCAACAACGGGATAATGAAAATGCGACAGTAATTTTTACTTGTAGGATCTCATTATTTGCTTGTTCATTTGTACGTGTTCTTAACTTCTGTTTTCTATGCTTTGCTGTTTTACACGCTCACAAAGACTCTTTATTACTTACTGAATTCTTATATTGTGGTTTATACCTTTTACTTAAAATTCCAAAGGTATTAATAAATAAATAGAGTTAATTTTATCTTCTTCCCTTGTCCTGTTGGCAAATAATAAAATTGTTTATATTACTCATTTCATGTTTTTATGTTTTTAAAAGCTTAATTCTCTTCTCCGTCAATGAGTAGAAATTATAACGATGTACTTAATGTGGTTCCTGGTCGAACTAGTCATGCGATTTGATACGTGTAACTTTAGAGCGATACAATTCAGGGCAATCGATGAATGAGAATGACTACGACAGGAATAATGATTCATCACCATTACGCAAGCCATCGAGAAACTTCGAATAAATTATTTTTTGTTGTGATGAAACTTTCTGATATTACAGTTCATCATATTGATGTTCGTAGTGTATTTGTTGCATCTTGCATCCGAAACTGTTTAAGATGCACTTTTAATGGGTTGTAAATTCTAAAAACGAAAGAGACGAATATTCGTCTTTGCTGCAATTGGGTTATACTATTTAAGTCCATCATCATTTTGATCTATTGCAATTTGACACGTGTTTGAAAATCTCATCTTCACAATGAATTGTTCAAGATATCACGCGGCTGAACAATGTTCTAGCAGAGCATAGCATGAAAAGAGGAATGGTGTTATTGAGTGAAATTTTTAAAACAGTGGATATATTTAATTACTCTTTATATAGGAAATCTTTTGCTGTAACTGGATAGATAATTTGTCGTAATATATATATTTTTAAATAGGATCTCGTTGAGCTGAATCAAAGGGCGTGTTTAGCAAAATTGTTTTCTCATTTTCTTCCAACATTTATAAATTAAAATTTACGAGCTATAAGTATACCAGTTTACGAGTTATTTTACGACCAGGAATTTCGATCTAGTTGCCGTTTATTGAAACTTGAAACCGGTGCAATGCTTCATTACGGCTGAAGAAGAAAGCCGAGCAGTGCATTATTAACTACCATCCAACACTCCCCTTCTCCAACAGAGCCCAGTATGAAGGTAGTTAGTTCCAGATCACCGATGGCGCTAATAAACCATCTTGCCGAAGATCTGAAGATGATTGATGATATAACAGATGCTGGGTCAAGATGCGATTCCTTTTTCATCTGCATAATACACGCTTCTATTTGACGATTTCCCTGGGAAACGAGTGCAAAACTTGAAGAGAAAGAAGTAAAAAGAAATTCAAAATATCCGTTATTTATTTAAAATTTGCTAATTGGTTAATAAGAGATATAGTAAATTTAGTAAAATATATTAAATTTCTAATCAGTGGTATCTTTCAAGCCTTTGGAAAATCTCAAAACACAATTGTTGGTCTTAATACTAATTTACCGCAACACTGATAAACACTAGCGTGGTGGTCGAAAAATTCTCAACTTATGTAATTAGCAATGCAATGAAAGAAGAAAAAAACTAGCTGTGTGACCTTATGCCACTGATTATCGCCTATCTCTGTCAATTTTTGACGAATAAAAGTAACGGTAAAATGGCTTTGATTTTTATACAAATCTATAGTTTTATTCCTAGATTGACGTAATTTACCACATTGAGACAAAACACAAATTTCGACAAAAAAATTATATTTATTTCTTGTTACGGAGCAATTCCGATGAGCTGTACTGTGTTGTACAACTCATTTTGGGGCGGGAGGAATTTGCGTTTTGCATTACATAAACGGGAATTAAAACAATTTTTTATAGGTAAATTAAGATAAATCAATAAAGTTAAGATAAATAATTAAGATAATCAAAATAATAAATTTCGCAAAGATTTTTTTTGTTTTTGTTTAAGGCAATTCAACCTAAAGAGAGTGCTATGTGACATACAAAATAAAACAAGAGGTGTTATGTAAAACAAATAACAAGAAAAAAATAATAATGAACAACAATAAACATGTAAGCACAGACACGATGTATGAATTTACAAAATTGTGCTTATCCAGATCTACTTAACCTTTAAAACAAAAGGAAGGTTATTGTCTACATACGATTTCGAAATATCACCCCCTGAAATAGCTTTTTGATTCTTCTGGATGAAATTTTGCACACTAGACGTTAAAAATAATTGAAAAATTACTATTTTCATCAATTTAGAAAAACTCTGTGTAATACCCGGGCATCTTGGAGACTTCAGTTATTATAAATTAAATAGTAGGTACGTTCCTTCCTATTAACATTACACTCATCTTTTCAATTGCCGTTCTCTGTCTGTTTGTGTCTCAAGTGTCATTTTACGCCGGCTTGTAGCAGAGTTAAGTATTAGAATTTAATTGTAGACTGTTAACTTCGCTTCCTGTGATGTTTTATTCTGCCTTTCTTCAGTCCTCCATTAATTGAACTACCGGCATTCACACACTCTGATGCATTTATCATGTTAACAATAATGTTTTAAGAAACTACCTGTCCTAACTTCTCAATAACCATATTCTCAATAATAATATAATAAATGATTAAAAACACAATGGTTAAGAACAATTTTAATTTTTCGAAGAAAACTTCTTCGGAAAGGTTTTCACTTTGTGATGGCATTATTTATTTTAATAAAAAGACAAATAACTTTGTTTACATCACTTTTATTGGTACACAATCAACATGTTTCGTAAACAATGTTTACTTCATCAGGATCAAACGTATACTCTAACAACTAATGTTCTGAATGAAATATTAAAAACCGTCAGTCATAGGTGTAGCAACAATTAGGCAACACAGCGAGTGAACGAGTTGTACCAACTCGTTCCCCTAATTAAGAAGCGTGCAGTTTCCAAATAAAGAACGAACCTCTTCTCATTGTTGATCTTCAATTATATCATTTATCTCATTATCTTCCATTAAACTGAGGATTGCAAAGCATTTCCGCTGCCGACCCAAGCGACAAAACGTAAACCGCCTCGGCTGTGTTTAGACTCCTCAGTTTCCAAAGCGGAGGTCAATCAGTTCTCTGTTCTCTCGGCACCACTTGCCGGGTGAATTTATTTGCGAAACGTCTATGATGTCACCAACCGACATTCTCAAACGGCTTTATCGTTCCATCTGCGCAAAAAATGGCAGCGGCAACAACAATAATTAAAACAAGATTATCTGGCTGGTTTTGTTCGTTGGCCCAATTATTGTTACAATGGTGATCAACACGCATTTGCCGGCGTTTTGTAACGCACGTAAATCAGGTGTTCTGTTTTAGCGCTATCGTTTCGTATTGTTACACACTAGATTGCGGAATGTGTTAGTTGTAAGATACCTTGTTACAGCACTCTCTTCTAATAAGTGTGTCATTTTAAGATGAAATCTTTTGCCTTCTTATCTGTATTCTATAAAATCTCGTTTAAAGCAAGTGGCTAGAGCCAAGACATTCGTAACTTTATTTTTTAGTTTATTGTTTTTTATAGCGCTCTTTAGATGACAGTTCACAAAAATGGTACTTATATCAATAAATTTTCGGATTTGTCAGTATGATAATATTTTTGTTTCAAAATAGCCACATCAGCTAATTTACATCTTGAAATTATTCTAATAATTGTAGATGTCCTACTGTGCGCAAATTCGTGGCAGTGTCATTAATTTACCATATGCATTAATGTTTGTTGCTATGTGTGTCACCTTCGTTATAAAATTATAATCTTAATGTAGCTAAGTAAACTTTTAACTTGTCGACGAGCTGTACTTTCTTGCTTTACAGATACAGGACTTCGAAGAAGTGATGCAACATGTCTGCCATTGGCACCTCAGCAAGATTCAAGACCTCCGAGGTTTGCGAAGGACAAGTTAGTTTCCTCTTGAATGGATGCGATCTAAACTGCGGTCAAAAAGGGAAACATGCGCGAGCATGCCATCTCGGTCATCCGGACGTATCTGCAACAACATTTCCTATACTGCCTGAAATTCTGGGAAGGCCCAAAACCAGTCGAGCTTGTCTAATTACAGAGGCATTTGAAATTTATAAGCTCCCGATTAACACTTCTATTAGCACTCGTAAAGGGTATTTCGAAGAAGCAACCGGTGTGGCACATATTCAGATGATTAACAAGTGTCGCTGTCTTCAAGTCCCTAGCTAATTCCCACTGAAGTGTTCCTGAATGTCAAGCTTAGGTTTGGCTAGTACCTGGACAAGTATCCCTTTTGCGCAATCAACGCATGATTCGATGGATTGCTTAGTGACAATCGAATATTTTATCAATCTTTATGTTTTCATACAAGGTTGTACTATACCATAATATATAAATGATTATACCCTGTAGCGCAATATATCAAGGACAAACCCTTGTACACAGTCGTGCAAAAGATCCATTACTGAAACGATTTACAACTGAATATACTTTGAGATCTTCCGTTCTAAAGTTCTTTTCTGAAGAATTGCAAAGATCCCATGTATGTGGCTTGCAAAGTATCCTAAAGGGCGTGTCTTTTGCGACACGTGTGTCTATCTTGTGAAACATTTTGCAATCATTGTGTTAGCTCTGGCTAATACTGCGCTGTTTCCAAAGATCTAGTAGTGTAAGCAATCTCCTATCCCACAACATTATCTCACTACAACTTGTAACTTGCAACTATCCTCCGTCTACTGTGTGCTTATACAAACGACAAACATGTTACCTATTTGTGTATCCCATCTGAATATTGCGCCACATCACTCCAATAGGTGTCTCTTGAGACGAGGCATAACTGGTTTAGATGCATTCAAGTGCATTCTCGTATCCATTTGCAGTGGCGTTATTTTATGCATAACCTGATTTGCATAGCAAAGGAGTCGTGAAATTAGTCATTGGTATATTATGTTGTGTAACGTGTTTGATCGCCGTCTTTGCTATTCATAAGCTTATTATTTTGTAGAACTAATTTATTGGATGCCATGTTTTACTATTCATAATATTATAATGTGTTCTGAAACGTAAATACACGTTTTTGAATATGGATGTTACATATTAATTCACGCTCAAGCCTAATGGTAAAAAATATTGCGCAAGGTATTACCGTAGTGACTACGTATTCCATTTACTAACCTAGTTCATAAAACTTAAAATTTACCACTGGCTTTAGTGTCAATATAGTAGAAAGATTCGAGCTAATTTAATTTAATAAACGATACTTAGTTCTTTTAGCTTTGAGCAACAGCAGACAGCTTCAATTTCAGGATATTCGGATGTTTAATAAGCCACAATTCTCACATTTTCGAAAAATAACACATTTTCTCATTCATTCTCTGATGGAGTACATACCTACTTAAAAAAAACAAGCATCTCTCTCCTACCTACACAAAATACCATGTGAGCAACTGACAAAAATGTCATTCCTTCATATATCAATGTTCCTTCCTTGCTTTCGGCGAGATTTGAGTTTCTCATTCCATTAGCTAATGAAACAAAAATGTCGTCATATTCATTTTAACTGATTCGTTAAAAATCGTTAATCAATTGCGCATTAATATTAACGTCGCGAATAAATAGCAATTTTAAATCCACCTGTACAAAATCACATGCCACTGGTCAATGCTACCAAAAACATTTGAATAAATAATAATGATTCAATGAATGGCTAATAACTTTTTAAATTGACAAGGTCGTTCCGACTCCCAGTCCAAATATCTCCTATTCAACAATATTGAACAAGAAATGACCGTTGGTCGTTTTATTTTGAATGTTTATTTAAAAAAACAGCAAAACCTGTTTGCCGATTTAGTGAGTCACATAATGCAGGAGACCAATAATTTCACTTCGCTGGGTGCGCCTGAAGCTAAAAGCTACTAAGATGAAGCCGAGTGGGGTATAGATTATAGGACATGCGTCACAACAAAACTAAAAAATGCTTTGCACAGACTGGTACGAGGCGATGTTCTTTATGAGAATGAGAGAATTGGAAATATGTCCAATGCAATGTGCATTAGGGTTGGTCTTACTTCTTTATGTGGGAACAAATTGGATTTGGAATTAGCAACCAAAACACGCCTTTTTAACCAAAAATACCTTTGCGCATCCTTGAAGAAACATGTTTTAACTGAATTAGATCTTTTTTCGGAAATTTAACAAATCAGTTCACCTTCATTACGTATTACTCATTCTATTGCACTTGTAACACGAATTCAAACTTAATTTATATCTTTTTATCATAGCTCGTTTGAGGTAAAACTTTAATAAAGCTCAACGATTGAAAATACAAGAATTAAATATACCGATCAATAATCAAACATGTTGCACGTTGCACGGTAGCTCTTTGTGGTTCTTTTATTAAATTTAATTGTCAGGAGTATTTTTTTCTAAAAAGGCTCCGGTGTCCTTTTCAAGCATTATAATTTTGCATGGATAAAAACTATTCTTCGAAAGGCTTATGTATTTTATTTGACAATAGACAATATCTACAAAATGCCGAATCGGCCTCTTGAAACAAGAAGTTGGAAAACCGTTAATGGCTTTTTTATGACCGTCGGTAAATATTGAAATCCACTTTGAATTTTTTGTCGACATCCTTTTGTCTTTTGAATATCATTGTATCCAATGAAGAGGAATGTTTGATTCCACAAGGTCATCAATCCTGTTTGAAAGATTGTTGTGGTTTACCTTTTAAACCTGCCATCAGACGGATATATTAATCAATTTGTTTCTAACCCAAAAACTATCGACCATCGACCCATTTTTTGTGACACCAATGAACGAATATTGTAACCTGTCAGAAAAAGGCTTATATTCCATGTTTTCTTGGGAAGTCTTCAACGGATTTGTGACCCAAATCTCGAAGGAGTCGAGAAATTTAACGATTATTTTTTATTCATAATTTGAAGAACTTCCCTCTAGACATGTTACTGAAATGCAAAAACGATTAAACGCCGAGCAATTATTTTTAAGCAATTTTATAAGTCTGAGGCATTAAACATTGAGGTCTTGGGTCCATGAATCAATTTACTTCATATTTCGCTGACCTTCCTTGCATTTTTTCGGATCATTAACCATCTTTAAATCTTATTGTTTTGGAGTAATAGGAATATAATTCCTTATTTGAAATTTAAGTATGCGCCTACTGACAAATCTTATGATTTCAATCAAAATTTTAGTTTTGGTTCATTAAATAAGAGGAAATTAGACACGTGGTAAACTGTTCCAGAACTACTAGTTTATTTACAGCTCTCAGAATAATTTCGAAATGGTTTCGTATTTATTGTAAAATTACATGTCATCATTATCATTAATTATTGATGGTGTCCAGTACCAAAATAAATTATGCATAGGTGATGTTGCATCTTAAAATTTCGATGCTTACCTACTAGAGAGCTCTGATCTTATGATTTTAACTTTTTTTATTAAATAGTATTATTAGTCTGTGTGACAGTCTGAACTCTTGAAAAACAAGTTCAAATTTTGAAAATGGCAATTACGAATAATACGCAATATAGTATAGGTACTTTATCGCTTTTCTGAATTCTTCACACACTTTTTTTGTTATTATTCTTTATTCATAAACATATTTTAGGTATAAAGTTTTTCGACTGCCACACTAGGCACATGCCCCTATTATGGTAGCCGAATTATGAAAAGACACTAAGTTCCAATTATGAAAATGACACAATTCAAAACAAATTTGAGTTCATTGAACCAGAGTTCGACTTGATAAAGAGGTGGGTTTTGTGTTTAACCTCTCTTATCATAATTTTACAATAGATTTACTGAGATAACCAATCTAGAATGTTCTTGTGTTATATTTCCCATGTTGTTGGTTCTGACGCTTTGATCCTATTCTAAAAATGATCTATTTGTACGTATGTATTTATGTAAATTGATTCATTTCATTCAAAGCACCATTTGAATAATTCTGGAGTCCCAGTTGACCTCTTGTATCAGAGCATACGTTGAACAGTCCAGCAAAATAACCTTTGCTTTTGGTGGTCGCTCCCAGGCAACCGGTTTATTCCGCGTTACCGTCATCATTTAAATACATATTACATATACAAGTATTATTAGTTTCAACGTCCCAAGGATGATTCACACTGTCGATGTGGATGGGGTTAGGCTGTGGACATGGACAATTCTGGTGCTTCCTTTAGTCTTGGTCGACCAACACTCAGCTGTAGAGACAGCCTCATTGGCCACATTTTCAGACATGATTGGAATAATAATCGTGGTACTGAATACAGAGGAGATGAAATAATAGAATCATGTATTATTCATGGGAGCTGCATATCTGTGCGAGAATCGGACACCTCATGTGCCGATGTAGATATTGTCGTTATTTCGATATTGTATTTGTGGGATTATTTTTTTATATTCTCAAGAGATAGTGGTGTTGTATTTCTAGGGGTTAAGTGAGAATGTTTTTCTATAAATTGGTTAGATTAATTTAAGTCTAGTATTCTTGTCAGTTTAATATACAAGGATGTGGTTTCCTTTCTGAACTTGAATAATTGTATACAAAAACTAAAAGGTGTAGTTCTAGGCACTCAAACGAGTAATCTGAAAGTATGTTTTATCTATGATTTTTTTTGTCGCATCTGCTCCAAAACGTCCCGAGCTAGTGCGATTATGGCATCTCTGTATGGGGTATATTGTAAGGCTGATTTTTTTTGTTGTTTTGTGTGAACACTGCACAAAAGTCCCAACTGCTCCTAACCGCTTGGAGCCAGTGAGACTTTGGCATCTAAAATTGGGGTATGTTTTGACGCTGAAGATAAATGGGGAGGGAAAAGATATGGGGGAAGTGGAAGGTGGGGAAGTACTTGGCTATTCAGATCTACTCACCAAACACATTTTTCATATCAAGCAACATTTCAATTCTAAATGAAAACCATTCAAAATTGAAATACATTAAAGATACTGAGAGTATCTACCACTCTGGAACGTTCCGAAATATACCTAATATTATTTTAAAGTATTAAATTGTGAAAACACAAATCAATCAAACAAAATTTACTTTGGGATTTGAACCCGCGACCTCTGAATCGCTAGTCGAGACTCGAGAGCCTTGTCATTCTACCAGACAATATTTATATCATAGGACCTAATAAGCTAATCAGATTAAGATTCTCCACTTCGGATACGTCTCCAGCGATGTTCCGTGATCCACAAAGAGTCAATGTGATAAATTATTTCTTTATGAAGGTACAACTTACTATCAAACTAAAATCCATCAGCCTTCTAGCTCAGTATGTAAAGTGGTATTGTGATGGTGGCAGACTGGTGCCACGCTTCTGGCGGATGTCACACGCCAGTCACTTTGACAATATGCCACCGTGAGTGATCGATCATGGCTTTGTGCTAATAATTGATAAAATGCCGCGATAATCCACTAAGATAATCACATGTCAATAATGGAATGGAAAGGTCACCGAAGACAAACATCTAAACACGGAACACTATGATCATTCGATGGTCGATATTATCTTTACATTCAATATCAAAATTTGAATTAGTAAAACCGGGATGGATTCGTAGGGCAGGATGTATTATGTCGAGGATGGAAGAGAGCCGAACTTCTAGTAATACTGCATGAAATATTAGGGATCAGTTCAATGATGTAAAGGTGAATATTGAGATCCGGGGACATGCATATGAAACACTAACTAACTAACTAACCATCACGCCGTTTCTCGGCAGGGGTAGGCAGAGAGGACGGACCGCCAAACAACTCGGTCTTGGCACACACTCTTTGCCTCACTCACATCCATACATCGTCTCATACATTCTCTTCTATTATTCTGACTTTTGTATCTGATTCACTTGATCGTGCCATGTCTTCCTCGTACATAAATGAATTACAGGTAATAAAAAACAAGTTAATCAAAAAACTATATCACTACAGATCCAGAACATCCACAAAAAATATATGGAATCAAAACATTAACATTAAGAAAAATACATGAATACAATGCATGTCTCCTTATATCTTACCTAATATTATAAATGCGAATGTTTGTATTATGGATGGATAGATGTATCTATGGATGTATGGATTTTTGTTACTCTTTTACGCAATAAATACCGAATGGAATTTAAAAATTCTTTCACTAATCGAAAGCTACATTATTTGCGAGTAATATAGGCTATAAATATTGGTAAGCTCTGGCGTTATGAATGAGCTGTGTGGCAAAGACATGGGCTGTCATTTTGTTATTTGTTTAGGTTACTATAAAGATTTCTTTGATAGCAAAAATTCAAATATGAGTATTCTAATATGAATATTTAGTGTACAAATATAAAATAGGTACTAATCTACATTTTAACCTAAGCCAACAGCTATACTAATATTATGAATGCGAAACGGTGCGTATTTGATTGTTGATTGATTAGGGTAATGGGAAGAGGGGGGGGGGGAGGGGGGGGGGGAGGGGGGGGGGGTAGTGCGGAGGGAGTGGGGGGAGGGGGGCGAATATGCGAGCGAAGCCGGGGGCAAAAGCTAGTACAAAATAAATAATAAACTCATACACACAAATAGAATTTACTAAAATGTCCCAAGTACCCACAAACACGATAATATATACATGTAAACACCATAAATACCTACTAACCATGGTAAGCAATCCATTGGTTACGAGGGGGGCAATTAATATATATGCCTTCCAGGCGACATCAAAAATGAAAACAATCTAAGTAGTTTTAAGAAAAATGTTTCACTTTTATTCAACAATTTTATTTATGAGATTAATTTTGTAATGTACATAATGTAATATAAAATGTTTTTTAGAATAACAAAACTTTAAACTTAAAAAAGGTTTATAATATTAGAAAAAACATCCGAACACAACGATGATTCGTTTTTCAATATGTTCTTTGCAAAAAATCACCAGATTATTGAACTTGGACGTCTCAGCTTAATAGGATACGACGTTGCAACGATTGAAGATAACTGACCATCAAAAAGGGATTCTTTATAAAAAAATTGCAAGGCGAAGGATTTTACAGCCATCTAAACATGAGTGAAAGGTATCGTCAAGGTCATCAAAGAAAAGGATAAAATGGCAGTAGATCATTCATATCAATCTTTATAAAAACTCCAACTTAAAGGTTAGGAGAGTAGAGAATTGGGTGGCTTTTAATTAAACCATTTTGTCCTTGACTCAAAAGCCATGTTGAACGACGTACCACATATCTAAAGTACGAAGTCTACCGTTTAGGAACAATGTTATCTCTCAAGATGCAGTGCTTAACCGACCAACATTTTCCTGAAGAACATTTTAGCACAAGGTAAACATTTAACCCAAAGCAGAAGCTTATCTCATTGATATATGTAGCTTATCTAAGGTTGACCGATGTCCGATAACATCTAGTCAAATAATATTGCCGTTTTCTAATGAGCTCATTTTAAACCCAATCAATGGAAAGTATGTTTCAACAACTGAATACTTTTTAATGGTTGACAATTTAACTTGGTTTTTTACTTTTCATATCGACGGTAAATATAATCTTAGGACTTATAGTATAATCCCTGAATAAGATTATAGTCCTAAATTTGTATTTACTTAGGTACCTACTCGTATGCATGTAAATATTTTATTCATTATTTTATCGGCAGACTTTGACCACTGCATTGTATAGTTCATTGCTTTCAAACTAGTTATCCAATTTACATGATAATCTTATTGTTTTTTTTTTATTTACTGAACTATTTTCATACAACCATTGACACAAAAAGTCATATAGAATAAAAGTAGAATATTTAAATATAAACGAAATTAAAAATGATAATTTTGGTGTGTCTCATGTTTAACTCGGGTTCAATTAACTCTGGAACTGGGATTTTCTGCTTTGATTTTCAAAATTGGAATTGATTGTGGGAACGATTCAGACAAGCGATAAAGAAGGTAACAAAATTATTTAATTAATGCTTCATTTGAAATGTGCATTTCTTTTGTTTTAATTTATCGCAGAATGTTTACTATATAACGTTGTTCATTCGAAGGGTAATTTTCTGATAGTCTTTTGAAAGGTAATGCTCCTGGCCATATATATATATATTTTCAAATACTTTCAGCTTCCTGTAATTAGAATATTCCCAAATTTTTCAAAAGTCTGAGCTAATTTAGAAGTACTTCAACGAATGACTAAAAATTTAGAAATTCTTAGACGAATGACGAAAAATTTAGAAGTTCTTCAACAACTTACTAAAAATTTAGCAGCTCATACGAGCGTCTAAAAATTTAGAAGTTCTTCAACGAATGGCTAAAAATTTAGAAATTCTTCAACGAACGTCTAAAAATTTAGAAGTTCTTCAACGAATGACTAAAAATTGCGAAGTTGTGCGGGGTAGATACTAAAACAAGTTCAAAAGGTACAAAAGTCCAAAATGTTTGCCCATAAAAAAACCAAAACATTCATTTTATAGGTAAACCATTTAATGTTAGTAGTTAGTCCTAGTACCTACTTACTTTTTTGAGAGAAAGTGTCCATTCTCCATCGCACAACAATACTTGTAAATGCAAATTCTTACGTTGGGAAAGGTTTACTTCAATCCATTAGCGAGAACGGCTGTAAAACTCATCGGTTCATCTTTCGTTTACTTAAAACGAAATCACAAGCTGTGAACTGTGTCTGGGAAATCAGCCGAACAATACCAACAGTAGATTGGAATGAAAGTGTTCAATTAAACAGATTAGAGAGAATTTACATTTACGCAATGTTTTAAACGAAGCATAAGTTTCCCTACAAGTGTTGATGGTGAAGATCGACTATTATCGCTATAATTACCGCCGCGAGGATTTAGCTACTGTTTTAAGCCAATTTAATATCAGCCGTCAAGCATAAGAACCATCAAAAGTTTGTCAAACGCTGACAGGCCAAGACCCAGTGGTAATTAATCTACAATATTAGAATAGAATATCTAAAAAAAATCATAATAATATTTGAATGACTTGTATAGCGTCGTTTTTGTGAAAAATCACCTCAAGGGCGCTGTGTTATTGATGATAATGTCAAATTTGGATTGGCGTTAAATAACTGGGTCTAAGGACTAGTTGTTCACAGAATTTGAACAATTCACAAACTACAAAGTTAATTTTCAAGTTTTGTGAAAGTTATATTCGAGTTCAGTTATTATTTCAGATATGTGAAATAACTAGCTCATAATAATTAACCGGTCAGTAGCTGAGTTGGCATCGCGTTTGCCCTCCCTGGCGTTGTCACAACACCAACATTTTCCACTAACTGGGGTGGTAGTAGGAGATTTTCATATATTGTCAAGTTAATCGTGACTCGGGAATGTTCGTCTATCTTTTAAAGAAAATAACAGAACTTAAATCGAACCTCTACATAACCTGAAAATTAACTTTGAATTTTGATGAATTGTTCAAGTTCGGTGAAAAAACTGGAACTTACTTACTAAACGTTGCATTCTCATTCTTACAAATGTACACGTTAAATCTCAGGTTTCTAGTTTCTACTATTAAAATTAAAAATTCACTTTTGAACGTATAAAAACATATAAGAATTTGCGTGAATTTACTGAAAACGAATGCATCGACCGGTCAGTGGTTGAGTGGGCAACGCGTTCGATTCCTCGGCTGGCTGTCCTCCATCACAACACAACCAACATTTTCGGCTTTCTGTGGTGGTAGTAGAAGATTTTCAAACATTGTTGGATTATTCGTAACCCGGAAATATTGTCTTTCTTTAAAAAAAAAATCACGGATGAAGATCACCGAATCTAGAAGCACCTGGGGCAAAGAAGAAAAACTATGAAGCCCCTTCTAGCTTCGGCCGTCCGCGTGCATCGTAAACAGTGCTTGTTTATTATATTCCAATTAATCCGTGTCTTTTACCATGTACAGTCCAAGTAATCAGGTCAAAACCCCAATCATATTCAAAATACAGGCAGCATTCATTAATAAAAGACTTCTCACCATCAAAATTGATGAGAACAGACGATCCTTCTTCCTTATCTAGTGATGGCAGATCAACTTTGAACTCTATTCTCATAATGTATCATGGTGTTGATGGATTGTTGGTAATGTCCAACTTTTTAGATTAACTATCCATAACTCTTGCCGTGCAATTAATGCCCTTCAATCATCGACTCCTAATTCCACGTGCTTTTCAGAAAATTAATTAATTAAACGCTTGGGTAATTTCTGAAAGTTGTACGGATACCATCTGAGAAAGCTTTATCGAATTCTTCACTAGCAAGGGGATTTCTTTCTCATTTAGATGAATAATTGGACAATTCGTACTGCACCATTTTTGTGAAAAATCACCTCAAGGGCGCTGTACAAATTTGACTTATATAATAGGCTCTGTCTTTATGATGGAAAAACAGATATATAGCATCTCTTCAAGTCCCAGGATCACTCCTTCTTTTCCACAAAAAGACTCGCTACACAGAATCCCCAAATATGACTCAGACCTTAAGGAAATGTATTTGTGTGGAGTTAAAGTAAAAACAAAAAAATATTTATATCGCACAATAATAATAATAACATAAATAAAACACGTTGTTTTATTTATTATATTCTTATAAAGTTAAAAGACCGAATTGTTTGGCGGTTCTGCCTACACCTGCGGGTGATGGTTAGTTAGTTATAAAGTTAAATTTTCATTTGGTAAGTAATCAGTCATTGTTATTTAAGTAGGTAATTATAAATGTCGCAATATTAAAGTAAAAGTCTTTATATTCTTATACTAAGTTGAAGGTAAACAAGGCAGTCTATAGGTCTATTTATTTTTGCAGGGTAAGCTGGAATGGCACTTGGAAGTATATAATAGTTTATTTTTATAGCACAGACATCTTGCTGTAATACAGTTCTTCTAGCACAGGCATTTTTAAATCTAGGTTAGGTTAGGTTAGGTTAGCTTAGCTTAGCTTAGGTTAGGTTAGGTTAGGCTAGGTTAGGTTAGGTTAGGTTAGATTAGGTTAGCATAGGTTAGGTTAGGTTCCCCTCACCCCACTATCCCCGCGTACCCATTGATATCTTAAATGTTTTACATTTCCGATTGCTATTTAGGAAATGTATAGATTCCCTAGGAAATGTGTCTAATATAATTTATTTCACACATTTCCGGGCGATTTTAGGAACTACATACATTTCCGTTAACATATATATAAGAGGGAAAGTGGATGTCAAAGATGAGGAATGCAAGGTACCTGGCTGCACATATCTGGTGACCAAACACAGCGAAACCATTTCAAGATTTCAACGGTAGTCTCTCACCTGCGTGATACTGATGGTGTCGTTCACGTCGATCATTAGTTAGTCTCAAAGATATTTTGGTTAGTCTACTAGAAGTAGTGCTGGTACTAGTTTATAATCCAAAGAACTCACTGCTTGAAATTTCATGGAGGTTATCACTTTTGGCAGTGAAATAATCACCTACTTCTTTCACCTTTTTGATGACTCAAGGCTCAAAATTCACAATCCAATATTTTTTATAACAACTTGAAAGAATCAATATCAAAGACCGGCATAAATGTCCAACGGCGAAGTATAATTTACGACGCCATCCAAACCGCTCCAAATGAACATTACGAACATTGCACCCTGGGAAGTTGTTCTTCTTTGGTGGTGCAAATCGCCGAAACTCTCCTCCCTTTGTCGTAAAGTATTCCGACGAACAAATGCCGGGCCGATCGTAAATCAACAAGGCGGAACAAAGAAGTTTATTGCCGGTACTTTTAAACATTTAAACACACTTACGGAGTGAATCAACTTTATCTCTAGCCGTTGACGCAAGGCCCCTCGAGCTGCCAGCGAACTACCTTCGCACAACCGCCTCAATCGTAACTTTAGCTGGACAAAACAAACCTTTTCGACTATCTTATTGATATATTCATCTTATTCATTACGTTTACAGCAGCCTTGCATTATTTGCGAATTTTGACATTTCTCGGAATAATAATGATTTTTCAATAAAATATTAATTTCCTTTATTACGTGATCATTTTATTTTTGCATTTATTTATTGAAAATATTATTACATAATACCAGTAATATTTATAATACATTTTTCCCAATGAGTTTACTTAAACTCTTTTCGGGGAGAACTACTTTATACAATTAAAATAAAAATATTTTTACACAAGAAGAAGAATTTAAATCGGAGTACAATGAAGAGGTTTATAGATTTTAAAATACTAGACACACTTGACACAGTAACAAGAAGAATATTTCATAATTACATTTAGAAAGATATGCTAAAGTTAGAGAGTTTCAAAGAAAGATTGTGCCACTAGAAAGCCACTAATAAATCTACTGAGAAAATATCCTTTAAGGCGCGGCGTACCCACTCAAAATGAAGAATATGTAGAGATATAAAAATACGAATGTTAGAGAGCTTGCGCTAATATTAAAACCGATTATATTTAAGCGAAAATTGTGAAAATGTTTATGTATTGTGAAAAACACGAGTCGTTTAAAATAGAGCAAAAATCTCACGGGGATTGTCCATAACAGCATTTAAAGAAACAGCGAATGAACGAGGAAAGGACTGTAAGGAGAATATGTAGCGCAAATGTGAATGGTAGAAGAACTCGGGGACGCCCGAGAAAGACATGGCACGACCATGTGAATCAGATACTTGAGTCAGGCCATGTCAAGAGTCAAAATAATAGAAGAGCATGTATGAGACGATGTATGAATGTGAATGAGGCAAGGAGTGTGTGCCAAGACCGAGTTGTTTGGCGGTCCTTCCTCTCTGTCTACCCCTGCGCAGAAACGGCATGATGGTTAGTTAGTGAATTTTTTCATACATATAACTTGTAAAATAACTGAAAAAAGTGTATATAATAATTTTCGGTGCACACTTTGCGATTGTTTTCTATCGAGGGAAATTCACATAATTGCCGTTTCGGCGAAACTGCGGCCTGGAGAATGTATAGAAATATCTTCAAGAATAACATATATTTTTTAAGAGCTTTTAAACTTAAAAATAAAGTATTTAAGGAAAATATGTAGTAAATCGGTAGATATGCGGGATGCCGCGGCTGAATTCCAAATTTAATGTGTGAGTGTGAGTAGAAGCCGATTAGTTTGATTATTTTGTTTAATTGGGGTAACTATTTTTTAGTGTTCCTAAACCACATAATAAACTTAAGGTTTTTACCTTCTGTTTTTGGCCAACTAAAATTATTTTTCGAACCCCTGTGCTTCGTGCCGTGATGCCCTTAATGGTGAATTATCTGGAATTTGGGCACGTGAAAGAGATGTACAAACACGGGATGGGCTTAGAAAGTTGTGTCTTTGTTGCGGATGACATTGTCACCCTAATATCGGAGTTTTTGTTCCTTGTTTAGTGTTTACCTGCCATTGTTAGCCGCTGTAAACTCGGTTAGGGATACCTTCCGAAAAACGTGACAACAATGTAAATAGAACGGTTCGCACTTTGTTGAAAGGTACTTCGTTAGCTTGGTCTATTAAAATTATCGCTCTCCAAGATGTTATTACAGTTAGGTATTGGAATCCACTTCTTACCGTAATAAAAATTATAAAGTATACAAGGAATGACAGCTTAATAATAAAAATGCTTTTGTAGCTTGTATTTATCGTAAGCATTGAAACATTCAATATAAGTATTGAAATGTTCTCTATTTTTAATTATTTCAGTGAATAATATTTACGCTTTCAGAAAACAATAAAACCATCACATATTGTGAAGCATGATACAGTTGGAAGTCTTTTGGACAAAATTTTAAAATTCACGTTAGTTATTTTAAATTTGACGGGCAGTGGCTCGGTTGTATAACATCGATGAAATCATTTATCATTAAGGCGATCCAATAGTCCAGGAAAAAATCGATTTCACGCCCTTTATGGGAGGAGTTTAAAAATTCTTGAGAAAAAGCTCTCGGAAAGGTTGGAATAGGTAATTGAGAGATTTTTTTACAGGTTGATTTCGTAAAGGCCTGTAAAAAATATTAATTTCTTTTTTCCGCATTGTTTATTGTAATAAAACAGAAATTTAAAATTGATTTCACGAAAGCAAGCGGCGCGGAGCCACACGTCTATTTCCCGCTATGGCCGGGGCGTGACTGACAGACTGACAGAGTGACAGTACTGACACGAAATGGGTCGTGTCCAGTGCATGGTTCTTGTGCCCATGGGTCACTTCAAGATCCGAATTCATAGAGTGCGGGCCGTATTGATTGATATCAAAAATAACAACGAGAAAATGCAAGTTTTATTTAATTTTGTGTTTGGGCGTAAATATCAAATTTTTTTGCGATTATTATAAATGAAACTGAATTTGCCACATTATACAATAAAACCATGTCCGAAAAGGGGTTTATAATTTATAAGTAGGAGAGTTTGCACTGGAAAGTGTTTTTATAGACCTTATACTTTATTTACTTCTAGGCTTATTAAAAGACTTATAAAAAAATTGACCGATATTTTTAAGGGCCGAGGTATGTTCAACACGCAGTATTTAATTGAAATAGGTACCTATAATACTACTAAGCGATCAAATTTTCAAAACAAAAAACATAAGATTTTGTATGATTTTTCATTATTTAGTATGACTTCATCTCAACAGAAAACTTCAAATGGTACTTCAAATGTACGAATAACGTTTATTTGCATTTTCGTTTGTCAGGATTTCAATATCCTTTTCAGCGCAAAATCTTCTTACTTAATATTTTCTGTTGTCGGCTAAAACAATATGTTTTTATGAGGCTCAGAAATCCGTGAAGCTGGATAAAATAATATATTTTTAAAGTATTTTTTTTGTTTAACTATATATGTATAAACATAAAAAATCTGAGGGTGGGTGGTTGGATGGTTAATTGGCTGAGTGACCAGTGATGATATGAGGAAGATTTTTTTTTTGTTTGATTTTGAAGAAAAAAAGACATCGAAAAAATCACCGGAGAAAAAATTTTCATTTACATATTTTACTCCAAATATATACATTAGCTCCACACAGGAGGCCCTGGGGAAAATAATTCCGCTCAAGTCCTTTGTCATCTTTGCGGATGCTGTGTGGAGGGTCTTTTTAGAAAAGGAAGGAGAAGAAGATCTGGAAAGGAGAAAGGTATGAGTGGTGGGTAGGAATTTGGGATCAGTGTATCCAAGAGTGACGAACGCATGAATTTATCCTTACCACTGCGGTGCAAGGCAATGTTCCGAAAGAGTCCTGATGGAGAGGTCAAATGATCTCCCTCAAAGTCAAAGTCTCTCCCGATCCGGCTTGCCACGTGGGCAGACGCATCCGCCGGCGTCGCCAAGATCCGGACAGACCTCATTCCATGAACCCGGGCAACCCTGCTAAGTCACCAAACGTAGCGAACCACTTGGGATGACCTATGGCAGAGGTGTTAGTTATCCAATATATGGTCCAATAATGTCTGGAATCACTGGTTAAGTATGTCTGTTAACACCCTGTATAACACGAAAAATAATCATTATAGAAATATAAGTCCTGCGGAAGGTTAGTTAATCATTTTTTAGAAAGCTAGATAATAATATCAATGACCTTTTTGTGTGTTTTCATCATTGTGTATTATACCTAGTCATTGATTATTTATTCATTAATCCCTTGTAACGGGTTGGTTGCTCATCTCTGTGCCATTCAATTACGGTCCGCCACATTCCGAGTTCAGAGTTCCGAGTAAACAAAACCACAAATTCTCGGTAAATTTCCCACCTCGCGACTGTTTCACTTCGAGTCGCGGTGATGGCTGAAGAATAGGAATGCCTTCGAACAGAGATGAAATAAGGACGACTATTAAATTAATAAAGTGCCAACTGTTGGTCCTTGCGGAACGCCAAATTGGGAAGAATTTCTTAAAAAATAGGAATAGAGAAAATAAACCGACACAATCACATTTTTCTGACACTAAAAAGTGAGTGAATTTGATACTTTGGTGGTACTGGAAATCAAAATTCAATTCAAATGCTTGGCTACGGAATAGGACTAATGGTAAAAATGGCAATCTATTGTTTGTGATCTCTTGGCATAAAGTAGGCATGTGGAGTCTTTGGGAAGAAGGTCTGCTTGAAGAATCTTACAACATTTATCCTTTGTGAATCGGTATACCAGTGAGAAATTCGCTCATCAAGACTGGGGACGGGTTGTTTCACATAATTTGAACAATTCATCAAATTTCATAGTCAAAATTAAAGTTGACTAAAGTTCTATTTAAGTTATGTTATTATTTTGTCACGGGTAGGTTGCTTCGCAGTACTTGGATATAACTTTTACAGAACTTGAAATTTAACTTCGAAATTTGACGAATTTTTTCAAATTCTGTGAAACACAAAACAACCTGTCCTTTTTTGAAAACCGTTCACATGTCAAGCACATCAAATGTTAATTCGAATCTTCTGATAAAATTAAACTTTTTTTTGTGTTTTGAATAAATGTTAAATATTGTGTCATATTATGTATATGCATAATAGTTTAGTACGTTTTTAAAAAAAATTATTATATTTTTTTGTAATATTAACATTTCTTAAGACGGTTCTTTCACAAAATGTCAACATTTCATCAAAGTTGAAATTCAAGTCCTGTGAATGTAAGAACTGTTATTTTTTTCATTTTGGGTTCGCTGTTTCACAGTACTTCCTTCTTTTCACAATATTTCTAGGCGGGCTAAGTCCTCTATCACGACACAAGAAACATTTCACGTTTACTGGAGTAGGGATAGTAGGAGGTAGTAATTCGTCTTTAGTAGGAGGTAGTCCTTACAAGAATGTGGTATGTAATTAAAATAAATAATTCTATATATTTATTGGGCATTAATTTATTTAACAATTTGTAGACATTTTGTTTGGAAGAGTTTCACTTTCCGTGTACGTTTGTTACACATCAGTGTCATTCACTAGCAAACTTCAAACTTTTAAGTTTGCTAGCGAATGAAATGTAGTAAATTAACTAGTGTAACAAATAATGTACAAAAATATATATCTACCTCTAGTAATTTAGTTCACGTTTCCTCGCTGATATTAAAATGGTGTTCGTCCGTTTGAAAAATATATTATATTTCTGATTTACGTCCATGACAAATCCAGCTCTGCTTACAATGTTTAAAATTCGTGATAATTTCCTTACGATTTCAAAGCTTCATTTCCTGGAGAGTATAAATCAAGCCAGATAACGATTGCTAACTAAATGTCACGTATGAATAATTTATGCGTTAAATAATGTGCAAGGCAATGAAGACCAAAATTAAAGCCATTGCTTCGATACTTCGATACATTTCGATCCTGAAATACCAGCCTACTTTGTTACATATAAAGACACGCGGTTCACATTTTGAATTCCATACATTATTTTATGACTTTCCACGAAATTGAAATCTTCTCGTTTTATTGCTCGGCCCAAGGTAATTTCATTAATGGTTTTGGTATACAATAAAGTCAAATAAAATGCTTGAAAAGTTTTATGGTTTGATCGTATTCTTTGTATCTACATAGTCAATCGAAAACGACTAAATCAATTATATATATTATTTCTATTTATTTTCAACATAAAAACTTGTTCTTCTTTCGTTTTTTTTTGTATAATGTACTTTGTCAGGATTATTATTTATCATAGTCTGTCTGTCAGTCACCTGTAAATTTTGTACTATTAACCTACACTATATTATTATTTCTATACCATCTACAATTTTAAAACTCTCTATTTTCTTGTAATATATACATTATTTTCCCTTAAATTTACTAATATACCTACCCTTTATATGTATAATGTTCATTTCTTTCAGTTTTACTTTTTTCATTTAAAAAACTATGTTTCTGCATACACTAATCATGTAAAAGCCCATCAGGGCGTAAATTAATAAATAAATAACATAATTAATAAATAATACAGAATTATTGCTGAAACATATTAGATCATGTGCCATGAACCTTCTAAATCTTTTGTTATCTAAAATTTCCAAGCCAACGAAACTATTTTCCTTGCTTTTAACTTTGAGTTAACAATTTCACGATTTTTTAAAGAAAATCTTCTACTATTTTCTTATAGGCAGCAGTAATGTTAACACCGGCTAATAAATTAGGGTAACATACTGTACTATTACTAATAACTATTTAACTAATTTTGTTTTATTTATTTTGTTACAGGTAAGTTTCTGAAGTCTCTTTTTGTTCATCGATCTCTGGGCATCTTTGTAAGTAAAAATCTTGTGTATACATTTTCTTCGACTCACTCAGTTTCATTTTTTTTATTAGTAACAATTGAGCTTCTCTACGATTGAATTGTTTTGTGATTAGATCAGTGCTTGTCACATTTTTACAATTTGTTGTTACTATGCAATAATTGATGTTTGCCTCATATATTTAACTATAAGAACAATTTCTAAAAATATCTAGATATCCGGCGAACTAGAATTTTCGTAAAAACCACCAAAATTTTCAAATAACCCTCAGGCGCCAATGCAAACAAACGTTGATATGAAATGTCTGGTACTTCGGTATGATCTGAGTTGTCAATTATATTTCCCTCGTTTGGTTGAAGGCTGATTCAGACCATTATTTTTGACATGCATCGCCCCAGGACACCTTATCTATTGACATTTTGATGCACCGTATTTGAGTTTGACAAATATCACATGGACAAATAATGTAACGGGAACTTGTCTAGTACGCCACGATACCTAATCTATAATCTGACGGCAGGCATGAAGGCGAAGTGATGAAGATTTATGACGAAACGCGAAACATCATAAAAGTTTTATTTAAGTTTTTTATTTTTATTTTTTATATGAATACCTCGCATTAGTCTCAGCTGCTCCCGTCTGGAGTCAATGAGAATATGGCATCCCCAATTGGAGTATGTTGTGGGGCTGAAGGTAGTGGGGAGGGAAGAGGGGAAGAGAAAGGTGGGGAGTACCTGGCTATTCAGATCTGGTCCCATTTTAAGGAAATTTTTAATTCTGAGTGGTGGTTTTACATCAAGGCGATACTGAGAGTATATTCCACTCTGGAACGTGCCGCAAATATACTATATACATATATTGAATTAATTGTGAAATAACGCAAATTAATCAAATAAAATTTATTTGCCCACGCCGAGATTCGATCGAGTCAAGAACCTTAGCCCTCGACCACGCCGGCCGTCAGACTTATAACTGTATGGTTGAAATGGTGAAAAATAACCACTCAGAATGAACTCAATTCAAAACTTTCTTTGAAAAGTCATTAAAAGTGATAAAAAAAATATTTAAAAAATTGTTTAAACAGGTTACTTTGGGTTAGGTTATAATAGCTTTTAATAATTTTTCGAAGAGGTGTTGAGTTGAGTTGATTCTGAGTTGGCATGGAACCGGTAAAAATATGTCTTCTGAAGCAGCAATTTGTTGATTTTTTTGTTCTGAAATTTTTGGGTCCACGCAAATGTAAAAAGATCTTTCGATGCGTTATAAAAATGAGACGGAATTATAAAAATCCCTTTTCTGATAAAAAAAAATTAATAGAAGACTATTTCTAAAATATTGTAGGTATTCATAAATATTAAAAACATAAATAAATTTTCTAATAAACGTAACATCGGTAATAAAGAAGGCTAAATAATAGCAAACGGTTTTATCAGGCAATGTGCAGTCTTTTAACTGTGTAACCTGTGCCTAAAAAATCTTATCTTACCGAGCTAAAACTTTCTAATATGATATTTTTATCTGAAGTAAACTGATGTTTTCATAACTGTTTGCGTACAGGTAATAAGATAAAGCCCAACAAGTAATACTTGTACAGCGATTTTTCGCAAAAACGGTGCTATATAAATTATCGAAAAATAAAACTGTAGCAGCCCAGGGCTTGAGCACTTTGAAATATTTTGCATAATAACCGCAAATAAAGAAAAGAGTACCTATACCAAATAAGAGTATAAATTCTGGTTTATGAAAATCTGGTTTTGTTAAACACACGCTGAAGCGTGGGAAGAAATATGAAGATAAGAAATGAACGTCTCAGGTCAGAATGCCAGAAATAAAGTGAGTAAAATAAAGTGACTTCCGATATTGCCTCACAAAACGCATCGTGACGCATTGATGCAATTGCCTGTCAAAACTGTACCTCTTTAGAGAAATCCTGTAATTCGCACACCCTCATTTCACTCTCGTAAGTGGGAACCTGTCACCGAAGAGGCAAACCAATAGAAGTGTAATGTGGTCATATATGTATGCCTAAAGTATTGATCGAGAAAACAGCAGCATTTTGTTTAATTCACTATAAAAAACATTATAATTGATTTGGTGGTGTTTATGAGTAATTTGAGAACTGTACCAGAGAAAGAATACACTTTTACACATAAATGCTTTCTCATCTCAAATTTAGACATTTCAGAGATGTCTGACTAATCAACTGGACCTGGACGATCGATATGTGTGTCTGAAGTAACTTAATTTATTATTCCTAAATTTAGGCGAAATTGTTCAAACGTTCTCAAAAAAATTCTTAAACAAATGACCAATTTCAATGATTTATTGAAACTTTCATCCCCTGTTTTTTTGGACTGTTTGTGACCGAAAAGTCTTAACGCAAATTAGCGACACTAGTTTTATTTCAAATCGGTGTAGATTACATTTCTATTTGTTGTCTGTCCAGTGGATTCTGTAGAATGCAACTCCTGAAATAATGAGGCAATATACAGTACTGGCGTAGCGTACAGCGGCTAGAATGCATGCTAATAATATCATCTTTCTTTGCAAACTGGCAAAGGCAACGTGAGAAACCTCTGTATCAAAGAAACACATTCCCATCCAGTCGATCAATCTCTTGGAAAATTCAACCACCGGACTGACGGAGGACTGCAATACAAGATTGTTGATTGAAATGCGCTTGATAATTTGATTCAAATAGGGGGGCATCCTGTAAAAATATCTAATCCATACAAAAATTATAAATTTACAGTGTTTTTAGCAAGGTACTTGTACATTGCGCTGCGCAGAGATTAATGTAAAATTTCCTTGGTTTTTCAGCCATTTTGACTAAAATACGAGTAGATTTGATTGTCGGAGTCATGTTATCAAAGCTGTTCTTCAATGAAGAATTTTTTTAATTTTTTTAATATATTTTTAATTCATTATTACTACTTTTTTATTAGGTTTGTCAATAGTAATAAACATCAAAGCTCTTACAGATACACTTACACTTACACTGAACGTGGTTGATACCTATCACTAATTAAAGACAAACACAAAATTGATAATATAATACTAATACACATACATTACATTCATACACACACACACATACCATACATTACATAACAATACAACGTTTTTGCAATAAGTTTTTACATTAACCCCACCTAGGAGGCCTTGAAGAAAATAATTTCTCTCAGGGCTTATGTTATCCTGTGATTTTGTGTGGTGGGTCTTTTAAAGTAAAGGAAGGTGAAGAAGTTCTGAGAAGGAAAAAGGTATAAGGGGTGGGTAGAAGTCAGTGTGTGTCTTTATCTAGAAGTCACTGTGTCCAGGCGTCACCGACGTATGAATCCATCCCTCCCGCGGAGATGCAAGACAATGGGTCGAAAGAGGCCATATGGAGAGGTCAAAAGGTCTCCCCCCCCCCTCCCTCCCTCCCTATGGGTGCGCCACTGTATTCTAACAATGAATCAGGAAATTATGACCAATTTTGTCAGAGTTATTGTAGCGAAACTTGGTTGGCAATAGGTAGAAAAATAAGACGCGTTGTTTTATTTTTAATTAAATTAAAATCGTAAATGAGAATCGTTGAATCACTACATTTATCAATGGACTCTCAAGTATATGATCAATGAAATTTCCAGTGAACGTCATAATGACTTACTTCGCTTGTTAGCTGTTAGCACTAACTAAGTGTGTATCTAATGACATCCTACTCTGCTCCAATTGACCCCTGCCCCTGTCCCTGTCCCCTACTTTCCTACTGCAGACAATAATCAACTGAGTCGAGGGCCATTGGGTCAATTCATATTGTCATCTTGACAAATAATCAAATTGGGGAGATGTATTTCCCATCAAGACAAAAAATATGCTTTTTAAATACAGCTATTTGAATTTCTATGAACGCTTGTATTATTACCGTGACGATTCACGATTACGGTGCCGTGACGACGCAAAAAAGGACAATAAACATACGTTCCTTATCACAATAATGCGGCAGCTCTTTCAAAAGATGAAATACATAATTCGTAGGCCTGTTTCCTCCAAAGGAAAAAAATAATCATTTTCATGCATCTCTCTCACACACCGCACCGTGACGTCTCCGTAGACCCCTATAATATTTCTAGCCGTCACGATAATTTTGAAAGCATGGAATATAGTTAAAAAGATATTATTGAAGTGTGAGTGAATTCCAAAAATTCGAAAACATCAAACGTTTTGCGCTGATGGTTTTACTTTTGTTCTAAAACATATAATGCTGCAGATATTTCTTAAACGGTAGATGGTAATAGACGTATGTATGTCTGCACAGACAAACGTATGTCTGCACCCCCCCAAAGGAAACACACAATCATTATTATACGTCTCCTTCACACGTATAAAGAAAATGAAAAGCAATTCCAGTCGCCGCGCCGTAGTCGAACCGTAATAAGATCTATTTCCTCCAATAGGAAAAAATAGTACTTTGGAGGAGACAGACACACGCATATCGTGTGTCTCATCTTTTGTCTCAGCGTATTTAATCTGTAAGAAAGAGCTGCAGAATTATAAGGATAAAGAACGTACGTTTCATGCTTTTTTGTGCCGTCATGGTACCGTAATCGTGGATCACGATAATAATAAAGCGCTTATTAAATCTAAGAAAGTGATTAACGTCCAAACACTGTATAGAGAACTTTGAACGTTACTGCAGAGCTTTAGAATTTAGTATGATTTAGAAAAGTGACCATAGGTAAGCTATATGATTATTTTATCAGGTCAGAAATTTAAAATCAATCTAATTAAAAGAGTGGCATATGGCAGAAAAGCGCCGTAAATTGTGCACAATAAAGCGAAGCGAACCCCCTTGCGTGAAACTAATCACGGTTTGATTACAGTTCCAATCTCATGGTCAAATACGTTGTGCAAAACGATTGTCCTTTTTAATGACAGCCAAGACCAATGATTTATTCTGTGGGAATGTCTTTCAAAATACCTCTGGACATGATATAATTGAATGTCGGAATGAACGTAATTTTCTATTTTGTTGCGGTGGTTGATTTTGTACGTGGTTGGGCATACAATACACATACTATGAACGCACGACCTACAAAATTATATATTATACGACCTCTATAGCAAGTAGTCCGAGCCCATACCAAAGGCTTCAAGAACAAAAATAAAAATGAAAATTATGTAGATTTGCAATTTTCAATACATGCTCGTGAATTACTGTTTTTGCTTGAGTCGCCAAGAATTTGAACGCTGACAACTCCGGTTATGCAAGGCGGTAATTCAGTAGGTCAACAATCTCACCGCTAGCGCTCATGCGAAACTTTAATATTTGAATCCGTGCTTATTGCAGTGTTTCGGTTTACTAACTTCACGTATTTGATGTAGTTTATTATACACTTTACACTTTGTAACACAAATCGATGATACAGTAACGTAGTAGAAAAATTAAACATAATTACATTTTCATTTTGGGAGGCTGGTATGGATACCGCCGCCTCGGGAACCATTTATTGGATAACCAACATCCCTGCCATAGGTCACCCTAAGTGATTCACTTCGTTTGGTGACTTAGCAGGGGTGCCCGGGTTCGTGGGAGGAGATTTGTCTAGGTTTGGTTAGGTTGGGTTAATGGGTTGAGGTTTGTCTAGGTCTTGTAGTCAATGCGTTTGACACCTACTGCTTGGCGGGCCGGATCAGGACAGATCAAGAGAGTAAGAGAGAGGAGAGAGGTTGAGAGAGACCTCTCCAGCCGGACTCTCTTGACTCATAGGATGGATTCTATGTGTGTTGTGATATTAGACACATTGACTACCAGATTCCTACTCACCCCTTATACCTTTTTCCTTCCCAGAACTTCATCTCCTTCCTTTCCCTAAAAACCCTCCACACAGCACCCCCAAAGATGACATAGGCCCTTTGTGGAGCTAATGTAAAAAAATGCAATGATTCCACAGACATATGAATATTGAATGATTCAGTTAACAATATTTTGTAATTTAACTGCATTATGAATATTTACTTCATAAATCTGTAAAGGTATGATTATCACTTGAAATAGCTCCCGCAGACGTGACATGCTCACAATTGCTAATAAATCATATTACTTGTTTATACCACTTTATTCCATACAAAATGTTTCGAAAAAAATGTTCTCTTCATCAAGATGAATCTTATAAGTATGTAGAAAAATGTAACCAATCCTCTTTTTAATATTTTTTTCCAATTAACCATTTTCCCCTTGTAACAACAATATATTTTACCTAATTAACTCCCACACTCCAACTCCATCAATTTCTTCATTAATTATTCTTTTGCCGATTTGGGTTTGCTATTGCTTTCTTCGCTCTCTAACCCCTCTTCCAATGTTAATCTATATTTATATTTAGTATACCTACGAAGAAATAGAAGAATTTTATCATTATTTTAGAACAAATAACAAAATAAACAACAACAAGCACATTTTATTATTAGCTAGCTAACCCGGCAAACTTCGTACCGCCTCAGAATCAATAACTGTTGTGTTAACTTATTAGCTGAGTAAAATTAAGTTTTTTTTATTAATTTAAAAATTACACAATGAACCAATTATCGATGCGCAACTGTACGCATTTTGTTTTTGTCAGTATCAGAGATGGCGTTGTTTACGGATTTATATTTTTTGTGATTTTATTACTTTTCCACTTACTTACGGGAATTGCGTTTCATTTTCTTTATACGTGTGAGGGAGATATATTATAATTATTGTTTTTTTTCCTTTGAAGGGGTGCAGACATACGTTCACCGTTTGTCCCATTTTCGAATGTTGACATTTAGTGTGTAAGAAAGAGGGGGAGGATTATATTTTCAAGAACAAAAGCAAGACAATCAGCGCATTGAAATTTGACGTTTTTGAATTTTTGGATTCACTACTCAATATTATACTTATCACAGAATTCCTGCAGCTCTTTCAAAGATGAGAATTCGTTCCATGCAAAATGTATGAGAAGAATTTTCTTCGTAATTTGTTTTTTCGTGAATTTCTCCGATGTTTTAATAGCTATTCTGCTATTCGGGGAAGAGACAAATCCAACAAATCAAAGATCATAAAAATCGGTCCAGCCGTTCTCGAGTTATAAATGGTGTAACTAACCCGACTTCGTTTCATATATTAGAAGATAATAATTATATACGGTACAGTATTCTTAATCTTCTAAAATGATTAATTAAAAGCTATGAACCCAACCGCACGATGTTGAAGCGATAATAATAATTGTGATTGTGCCTATATTTACATAATATAATTGCAAATATTGGTGGGTATTCCACCACTTTTCCAAACTGTTATTTCAGATGCCCATCATAAAATAACTTGATTTTTAAATACCTTTTTGTCCAAGGCTTTGAAAATATCGCACTTGCAAAAAATATTGGATCGGAATTCTCAGTTCAATGTGATGATGTCACAATTTCTAAATAACTTTATTCGTAATGCTGAAAATTCTTGCAGAGAGAGCTCCAAACAATGCAGTTTAAACACTTTATACCTTCTTCGAATGGGTTTACGATACAGGTGACGTGTGACGTCTGGTTGAAATACAAAACCATTCTCAATCTTGGTCGACTGCTCCAAATCTCGATCCTTTTAATCCAAAACTCCAAACAGTCAAAGCATTCTTGGACCAGAGACCAAAGACCAGGTCTTTAGATTTCAGATTAGAATTACGAAGGTGACTAAAGAAAAAACGATTCGATGTGTTTCACACAATCTTCCACAAACTGTGTATAATGTATTCAAGGACATAGCTTATTATGTGAGAATGTATTTTATAGCCTGTTCTTGCAAGGTATGAGGTGAATTTTAATTAAACGAAGGGAGGAAGCATTTTTACTATTCCCAGAAGGGGACGAACGGTCGGAATTAATTCATTTGTTGGGCACACCTAGATACATTTAAATAATAACCACTTGAATCATATAGAATGTAGGTAAGATTCAGTTTTGCTTTTCTGTATGATTTATTTACGATATTATCTTTCATGGTAGGTGGGTAACATTTTGAATATTTTTTTCGCGAAATTGATTATTGTCCGCATGTATACAGAATTTTAGCGCAATGGAAGCTATTCTGAAGAGAAAATCGCATATTTCATGAAAATATCAATTCAAATGCATTTTCATTTGAGCGCTGTTAGTTTGTAAGGAAAGGTAGATTAATTCAGTAGGTAGTTAAAGTTAAAATCGTAAAAATCAAATATTTGGTTTCGCTTCAGTTGATTGTTTTGATAGTTATTTGTTTATTACTTCAGAGCATACTCTGAAGTAATCCATATCCCTAGTACTTACCTGCTTCACGACAATTACTTCCTTGCTTTGTATTCTGTTAGTTATTTAATTCATAATCATAATATTAATGTCGTGACGATTTCCCTTTTGTCAAACACGAGATTCGTGCTGCTGGTTACGTAATTGCACTCTTCAACGCTTCGGTCACAGTTCATATCAAAGGCGCCTGAAATGGAGACGTTTCCATCGGTATTCACCGCCCGACCCCCAAATAATAAGTACACAGCGCTCATTAACACAAATCTCACAATGGAGATAAGCATAGACAAAGGGAGGATATGGCACACGACAAAGCATAGACAAAAGAGAATGGAAGGGAAATCTTTAGAGAGAACACTCCTAAAACAATGTGATCACGGAAGCCGGCTCGTGTTGGAGTTGTGACATCGGACACGTGCCCTCTATGATAGTAAAATTGAAGGTAAAGTTCCATTATATTTAAATTTTAGATTAAAAAGCAACACCATGTTTCCGATAAGTTTTCTATTACGTTTTCTCAAACACGATAGTGCCTAATAAAAGCTCATGTCAAAACTGTCTAAGCGTCCCAAACTTGTTTCCCATTCCAAACACATTATGTCTACGTTCTATTCTAATCGTAATTTGTATTATCTCTTTATAGGCCTATTATTAAATCTTTACTCTGATTACCATTGAGTTCAATAATACTTTTACCTCTAACGAGGCATCCATTATCTGGTCCATCAGCACTAGATAGTGTTTATCTAACAGTTGGAATTAATGGTCAGGTGCGGACGGTGGTGAACAGAAAACAGGGAACTCCTCCTAACACAACATAATATAAGCCCCATATCGGTCTCATCAATCTTCATCACCCCATCACGTTTCTGGTGATGACCCAGTATAGTGGGCGTTTCTTTAGCATTTTAACCTTTAGCAATCAACACTGCATCAGAAACAGTCTTGCTAGAATAGATGATAGCATCTCAATTAAACAACCACTCGGTGCTTAGACGGGAATAGGTTATGTTAGCTACCTTTTACACAGTTTTACAGGAGTTCAAACACAAAGCTTTGGCACAGATTTAACTGACTATCCCAGGTAACGATTTTCTTTTGGGTATGCTTAAATGAACCCTCTACGGGTCAGAAGAGATGTGCGTATTGCTACACATTTCTTCAAACAGATTCGTGGAGGGTTTGAAAATCGGCTATCGAGGAGAGCATCCGTTACTACCTATGTTCCCTATGGTTATCTCCGTCATCGACAGCACAGACTATTCTATCTCCCAGCCTCCAGGACTAACTTGCCAAAATTCATCCCGGCGGGAAGAGCAATCTTGCTGTTGAACAGAATCAATTCGGATATATTAGCATAAATGAAGCTGCCTTTAAAAGGCAAGCTCTATTTCTACTAGTTTAATTAATTTACTTATTTTTTTAAATACATATAATTCTCTTTTAAAAATATATTTGAAAACGCACTAAAATAAACAATTTTATATTGTTTTAAAAATAATAAAGAAATTAATTGAAGGTTATAGAATTACACTGGTAACTTACTTGACGTTCTCTTCTTCTAAAAATAACGGTATTTTATCGTTTCAGTTATAAATGAAATGAGTTAAGTACCTGCATCCTTTTGACAAATCATTGTAAGTATGTCAAATTTTTTAGTTGTTACTATACTTATGTGCACAATGAACATACATATTTTCGTAAGTTTATATATGCGAATTCTAGTTAAACGATTTTCATATTTTTTTTTTATATCTTCTACGCCAACGTAATATAGAATATATAGTCCGTTATTTGTAGTTTTTTTTTCAACATTAAAAATATATAAGACCGACTTACTCAAGACCTTTGACTCGTATAGTTTCTACAAAAATACAGATCAATATCTCATCATCCAATCAATCAACCAACGAATTACTATGAAATAATTTTGCGAGATCAGAAGGCGATGATAATATAAATAGGTTATAAGCCACATTTAAAATTTAATTGGACCCAACCGTTTTAAATTATACGTTATTATGCTTTTGCTCAACCTTTGCCAATAATAATCAAATAATGCCTATTGGGATTGTCAATGGCGTCCCCCAAGGATCGAACCACTGACCACTTGTAACTGGTATTTTTAAAGGGTTCATTTTGAGCATGAATGATATTTATTTTCATTTGAATTTTATAAGCAGTTATGCTTTAGTTTGAAATACAACACTTCAAATGCATTTAGATTTTTACAATAGAACCTTCAGCATTGTTTACCAAGCACAATACCAGTGTTTTCACTCGAATAATTTGATGCATTCATGCTTTTATCTTTGTGTAGGTAGGTACTCATACGTAATATTATCAAATTACAAACCCTTTACGATGAAAAGATTTTCTAGGTCTAGCCAAGAAAAGAATTAAATATCCTAATAGAATACTTAGCCAAATCTCAATGTTTTCTCTAGTGGAGCAACTTCGAAATTTTCGATGCGCAACACTCTAATATATATTTTAATATTTATGTAAAAACACTATTTTAGATAGTTTTACCATTGTTAGGTTGGGTAAAATAGCGTTTTTTTACATTCATTCGGATTTGAAGAGTTAGTACCTCTTTATGATGAAGATAGTTTTCAAGGAATCACCAGGATCTATTTATTTGGTAAGATAGTGGTCAAATAATATTAAGCAAGTCCTTGAACATCCAATACACAGATACGTTTTTAGATTTTCACGGCCAAAAGGATTTTCGTTATTTAGGTAGCGCAACACAAAAACAAGTAACTTACAAAAATCTAACACACAATACAACAATAAAAAACCTCCTATCGTCCAATCAGACCAATAGTTAAATATATAATACATAGTTGGTAATCGAACTATAATATAATATTGGACACGTTAAATAAGCGTTAGCTGTTACTAAATATAGTTATATTTTTATAAAGCGACACTATTGTAAATGCAGAAATTTACTAGATAAAGTTAAACCAAACCGATTTTAGAAACCCTTTCCTTCGTCCCATAAAGCATTGTCCTGACGAAGCATGCACCTGTTTTATATCAACTCGATACAGAAGGCTCTAAGGAAAATAATTTCCCTCAGGCCTATATCATCTTCAGGGACGCTGTGTGAAGGGTGTTTAAAGAATGTGAGGGGTGGGTAGGAATCTGTGGGTCAATATCTCTAGGAGTTACAGTCGTTTGCGCCACGCAGCTGGTGAGCAGAAGCATCCGCCAATAAAACCTGGACAAACCTCACCCCCATGAATAAGAACACTTGGGGAGACCAATGGCAGAGGTGTTGATCATTAAATTAATGGTTCCCGGAGCGGCAGTATCCATACCCGCTTCCCAAATTGAAATTGTACCTGCGTGTTTGTATTTTTTTTTACTATCCGATGTTATTTTTCATGCATCCAAGGCCAAAATTTCGTTTTCACGTATTTATCAGGGATTTCCGTTACGACCCTATAAAGCTTTTTTAAAAGCGAAGAAAGAATAGTGAGACCGTTGAGTGTTTAAATGTAGAGGGATGAAATTGGAGAGGATGTGTAGGGCATCCCCGTTGCTTAGAACTCGGAAGCGCACTTCACAAAGCCATGATGAGGGCTGAGGGTAGGTTGGCATTGAAGACCGGGACCACCCCTTTCGGAGGATCCCTTCAGCTCAGAGGGTGTAGTAATACGATGCACATGCAGCCCCAGCTATTTTATGTACTTTCGGTATCGTTTCCTCCCTTTTCTCTTTGCCGAAACGTCCATAAAAACCGCAGCTTTAATATTTCACGCATTCATGGCGTGTCCGGGATTATGGGTATATTTACATGTGCGGTACACGGGTTTAAATTTTAGTTTATGTGGCCATTAAATGTATTCTCGTTGCAGATGTTTTAATGATAGTTGGATGGAAATCTCGGCGTCAAATATTATGTATTATAACACTGGGGTGAGATCTCTTTATTGTAAACCAGGTTTTTTACCCGGCTTTGCCCGAGACTTCAACAATCTTTTTTAGAAATCATTTTTTCATCCACTCGAGCGACAGCGCAATTTAAAACCTTTTCCTCTGATTGCTCGTGTTATTATGGAGATCATTTAGAATATATTCCTCCTTCATTCCTCCAAATTTTAATATGGAGATATTCAAACAGATTATATAGTTCTATGGGCAGTCAAAGCTTCCTTTTATATTGTTATTTCTTGTTTGTAATAAATGTAATAATAATAAATAATAAAAAATAAATATAACCAATGAATTCACCTATCTTTTTTCGATTATCACATATTCGTAGGATTTATAAAAAAAATATTATAAAATCATTAACTTAGTAAAAATCAATCGCAGAAAAATAAAAGCGGTCCATATTTTAACCTTAGTTGCACTAGCGATTATTGAACGATTGAAATATGATGAAACAAATAATATAGAGTCTTGTTGTATCTTGAGATAGTTAATTAAGATATTTTATAATCTTACAAATATCCCAGTCGGGGATGCCATAGTCTCACTGGCTCCAGGCGGTCGCCAGAAGTTAGGACTCTTGTACGGTATACACAAAGTAAATAGCTCTTGATGGCAACGATGTTGTGAACTGAAAAAGCACAAATGACATTTTAAACAAAAAGCTGCTGTTTTTACCGGTCAGTGGCTGAGTTGGCATCGCGTTTGTGTCCGACCCGAACGCGATGCCAATTTTTAAAGTGGTATACATACTTTTAAGGTTATTTAAAAACAAATATTTAACAAATATTTAACAAATTTAAATGATTTTACATAATCTTAAGGTTTTTTTAAAGAAAGACAAAAATTTTTTAATACTAAAAACTAAATTTATGCGTAAACTATTTTAAGGTTATTTCGAAAAAAAATGTACTTGAAATGAAATTACCCTCAACTCTTTCATAATTACGAGTATAAAAAGAGTTGCAATATTTTACATAAAAAAATTTTAAAACCAAATAATCGCTTTCATATAAATTTTAATATTTTTAATTGATGTTAGGAATAGGTTTAAGTTTGAATTTCAATATCTTTGGTTTAAGTCTTCTGTAAAGTTTTAGTTTTGTGGCTTAAAAGGTTTTACCAAACCGCTGTCGATATGAATGAGTGAATAGGTACCTACATTGCCATGAAATCATTTTACATGACTCATAGTATCTGGTGTCGATAATAACTAATGCCTACACAGTTTAGGTAAATGGAAATATCGTAAATATTCGACTACATTCTAAATAATCTGAATCAATCAACAAGTCGCGAGGTTTTACTTATCCAGCAATATCTATTTTTTATGACATCCAGTGTATTCCCTAAGCCCTTACCGAGGGTTCGAGATACGGAGATAGGGATGTATGATGTGGGGGATGGTGTTTCCTAAGCCACCCTCGGTCCAGAAGGGTGGCACACGCCAGGAATCAGCTCAATGTTTGTCTAATCCGAGAGCACCCCCTCTTTAAGAGTCTATTGCTTGTCTGAACCATCAATAAGTAGTGCAAACCCAAAGAATATGATGGGGGGTAATGTTATGAAAATGCCCCATGCAAATATTTGCTTGTACTGATGTAGGCTTTTTTTATTCCCTCTTCATCCGGGAGAAAGACTCGAATTTCATAATATGAAAATAACTATTTTTACCATCCGGTTTCGCCCGAAAAATGATTTGCAAAATATGTATCGTAGAATATGGTGCCTTTTTATTTTAGACTGACAAATGACTTTAGCTTTATAGGTCATGATGGAAAAAAATTCCAATTCCTAAAAGAATAAGAAATGACGCCAGAATAAGAAGCAACATAGTTCTAAGCTCTACTCTCTCTTTTTGCTTTTTAGTATTACGAGTACATAAATTAAATAGATCTATAGCAATACTGTATACTAAGACTCACTTGGTCATAAATGTGTATTAGTTTTATGTCACTAGTTACAATTTTTAGTAGTAAGTTATTAGTTGCAACTTGTCCAAGTTATATGTTAAATAAAGTTGTGAAGTTGGGGCGATTTTCCTACGAAAACGGCGTTATAAATAATCCAATAATAATAACTAAAAGCGGGTTTTTGCTGCTAGGCCCTGCTTCGCCCAGTTTTGAGTGTTGGTGACCATTTTTTAAATCCGATAGGAATTGGTTCCAAAAATAGCCGGTTCCTCGGATCCACTGCGATCCGGTGACAGCTAGCTACCGGAACAAAGTAACCGCGACAAGCAATGACGTCACATGTAATACATAAATAGCCGCGTGATACTATTATTCACAACTGCCAGTTACAATAATCATCATGTTACTGTCAATCTTTATATATTCGGAGAAATACTCAAATATACAAATCCGTAGAACCTACCTACTTATACCTGCCAGGGGCACTTCCTTATGCGATCTGCTAACGTAAGTGGCGCCATCCTTTGACATTATTGGCTACTTGCTTGAATTCGAAACCGAATTACAAAAGTAGTTTTGCGTACGGCGCGGCATCAGAGTTGCATTCTCAGCCGGATTCTTAAATTTCAACCGTACAGACGTTAGCGTGATAATAACGTCCGATTATAAAAATAATTATTATTTAATATTTGTGTGCGGATTTTGATAATTTTTGGGTAGCCGTTAAACCTTTGCATGAACTGTTTTTGAACAAAGAAAATATAAGTCTTCGCTTATACGCTAATTCTAATTGTTATTTTACTTCAGTATCTGTATATATTTGTTGGTGCTTTGTAAATAAGCAAAAACATCAATTTTTTTCGACTCTTTATAATGGCAAGTTGTTAAAGCCTCACTTACACTCTCATACTAAATGAACTGCTGACAAAGCCTTGTCTGTGAAAATCAGTCAAAAACCACCATTAAAATCAGGTCACAAATTAGACAAACGAGTAAAAGTGAACAAAAAGATAGAAGAATGGCAAAGGGTGTTTTTAGATGAGCGTCATTTTTTACTGGGTGCCTCTTTCCTGACCTTTATATTCGAGAGTTGCGGCTAGAAACTGTTAAATAGTACCGCAACAGGGGCAGGGGGTTGAAATTTGTTAGAAGATGTTCATTGGGGGTGTAATTTAGAACCCAGTGGACGTATGCAACTCGTTGTTAAAATAAAAACTTTATTCATTAAAAATAATAATCGTTTAGTTTCAAACTCTTTTTATTGTTTAGATATAACCGACATGTTTCGTGAGCAATGCTCGCCTCATCAGGGTTTACTGAAAACTAAATTAAACTCTTACTAAACAAGAAAAGTTCTTAAAACTAAGTATGTAATTATTATTTTAAATTATAACGGTGTCCCAAAATAAGTCTCCTGTTTTGGAAGGAATAAACCTTTGTATTTAACATTGACATAATCAGGGTGTTAAGTCGTAAATCATATTTAAAAAAAATCATTATTCATTGAACGAAATCTAATGAGTGATTTTTACCATGGATAGTCTAGTGAACTATTAAGTTTCAGTCGTTCAGACAAAAAATGTTTTTGTTGGGGGTGAATTTAATGTTATTTTGATACCGTTCAAGACTCAAGAACCATGTAATTACGTGCATTACCATGTAAATGGTTTAATAAACTGCCCTTTTCTACTTCATCAAATCAGGTTCAATGTTCCTAGAATTGGTTCACGACTTATAAATTATGTTCCGTTACATATTAAAAAATATCGAACTAAGCTGGGGTATGACTCAGCTTTATCAAGAATGTGCCGTAATTTTAATGAGGCTTATAAAAAACATTCCATTAATTTGACAATGTCAACATTGGCCAACTTCAAATCTTCTCTTAACAAGATTTAAAGCCCTTTTATATTGTTATATAAACTTATAAACCTATAAACTAAACCTTTAAACTTATATTATAATATTATTGTTCTAAAAACTTGTTGCCAAAACTTATTATTATTTTGTAATGTATGGTATGTGCATGTGTGTGAATGATTGTATAAATATGTAAGTATTATATTATCAATGTTGTGTTAGTGATAGCATCAACCATGTTCAGTGTAATTGTATCTGTAAAAGCTTTGATGTAAATCACTGTTCACTGTTGACAAACCTAATAAAAAATAAATAAAAATAATAAAGTGTAATTACGGCATCTACGTGTGAAAATGCATATGCTGAATTAAGTCAAAAAGAAAAAACAAGTTTGGTTGGAGGGTTGTAAAAAACTAGTTTCTTAATTAAAGTAGGAGGGTTGGAAAATTCTAATACTTGCTAAAATAAGATACTCAGAGCGCCTTTAAGGTGACTTTTCACAGAAACAGCACTATATAAACCATCCAAAAATTTAATTAAATGAAGACAATATAAGCGAAACTCAATCGAAAATCTGGAGACAGTAAAATCAGAAAAATATATTGTTTCCACTGGGACTCGAACCCAGGGCCCTTTGATGACATGACAAGAGCTCTACATTTAATTAAATATTATAATTTGAGATTTCCCTCATAAAGTTAAAAATTAAAATAAAAATTTCCAAAAATTGTTATTATTACTTCATAAAACGTATCTGTTCATCTGTTCCTAAAGCTTTACGTAGAGAATCATCTATTCTGAAACTAAATGTACTGAAAATTTTAATTTATTTAAATTCACAGATTTCCTATGTTCACCCACGCCCAGGATTTTTAACACGTCCTAAATTGATTGCATTACCAGGTAGTCCAGAAGGTGACCGGGCAACTCAGAACCTCCTTTGAAAAATCATTCAAAGTGATGAAAAAAATATATTTAAAAAATTGGTTAAATAAGTTACGTTAGATTAGGGTTATGTGCTATTTTAAGATCATTTTTTTTCAAGCTTTAAATGACTTTTCAAAGAGGTGTTGAGTTGATTTGATTCTGAGTCGACATGGAGCCGCCCAGAATGCTTAAAATATTTGCAACTTAAAATATTTGAGGTGATTTTCTCAAGAAAACGGCGAAGAAGTGATCAAATGATTATTATAATTATTTTCAGTCACCTAAGTGAACTGGGTTTCCTAATATAAAGTACCCCATGTTTAGGGGTTTTATTCCGACGCGTTCCATCTGCTCCCCAGCTGCATGGGGATGTATAGGGATGCTGACTAAATCTGCAGATGTTAGTCTAGGCTAGGATCTGGGACTATTGTCTGCTGGGTGGGTGTACCCGCGGCGCATTCTTCGCGGAGTGGATCCGCATTGACACATAGGCCATTGGCAAGCAGCTGTTGGTTATGGGTCTGGGGAGTTTCGCTATTTACTAAATGTCTTTGTTCGTTCAAACTGCACGCGCTTATGACTTATAACTGTATGACATTAATTGCTGACTTTGAAAAGCGATAAGTGGCTATTGATAGTGTGGAGTACAAAGTTCTGATGATTATGCGAATATCACTTTGTTAAGGGCATGCCATTGACAGTAAGTGGTTAGCTAAATAATTAGGAGAATATATGGAATACAAATTTAATACACTTACGAGTACTAACAGGAGAAGGCCGAAAGGATGGAACGCTGAACAACTTTGTATTGGCTTATATTATATTGTGTAACTACTTTATTGCAGGGATAACTTCTTCAGCACCGTCGTGATTTGAAACTTGAAACGAAAAAGCGACACTAAAAAGAGACAAACACATACATCTATAGAATTTAGCCTGCGAGAGAATGAGATAGAATAATCGGTCTCCTCTTTGTTCGGTGTTTCATAGCCTCTCCACTCTTGTCTACTTTAGTTGTCTGAAGGTTTAACTTCTACCGCGTGTAAACTGTATAGTTGTATTTTTGAAGTAAAAACTTTTTTTAGCACCGTTGTGATTTGTAACTCGATGAAACGAAAACACGACACTAAAAAGAAAAAAACATCTATAGGATTTATCTACTTTCTGAAGGGTTTCTCTTCTATCACGTGTAAGCTGCACACTGGTAGGTATTTTTTTTTATTATACGGGCTTTTACAAACGTGTAATATACATAAAATAATAATTTTGTGAAACAGTACTCATGAATTAAAATATGGAATTCAAATTATGTATAACCTATACAGATGAATAGTAGGTATTATGCTAACATTGATTATTATTATTATGGTATGTTATCTGCTTGTAATTACATGGATGCGGATTAACCTGCTTGTAATTACATGGATGCGAATATTGATATTTCTGTGAGTAGCAATAAATAATATTTAGATCAATGACCTTTCTGGCCGCTGCCACCTTTTTCCTTGATATATGTATTATTCACGTCGGTTAAACATTCTATATTCAGTAGATACACTAGCACAGGGTGTTTATGATCATGTTTTATCATACGTATTAAAATAAGAGGAAAATTGTAATGTATCATAATTAGTCTATGATTAGTTCTCGCATTACTTTAGTTGTCTACGGGCTCTTCGGGTCACATGATCTCGTTTCCGAGATGTGCCGAAGGTAGATGAGCAGAGTCAATATAATTCTAGAGATCTAGAGCTCTGCAGACAAAACCTAGCTTACAGTCAGTAAGTACGTTAGTCCTCCGAGATATGTTTATAAATTACGATACGTCGATAAACAGTCACTGCGGTTCAAAGAACCTAAGTCTTTCAATAAGCATATTGTAGTATTCGAGAATGCTGATCCCTGTACTTACAAATAATTAATGTCTCTAGAGAGAATCCTCATCATTATCACTCTTGGCTCTACAACTCCTGGTGGGTCTTGGCCTCCTCAAGAGTATTCCTCTAATCATCTCGGTTTTGTGCCAGCTCTCTCCAGTTTAGAAGCTCCAAGGTAGATACATGTAACTTTGAGGACGTTGTTGCTCCATCTTAATCTTGGCCTTCCAAGGTTCCTTCGCCCTATCGGTCTTGAGTTCAGCAGGGACTTTGATGCTTGATGCTTGATGCTCGGTCATTCTCTCTACATGACCCAGCCTTCGAAGTCTTCCCAGTTTTATAAATTTTATGACGTTTAGCTCCAAAAACATAGTATATATTATAGCATTGGAGATATTAAATAAATATAATATTCTCCTTGCACTCCTCCTCAGTACATTCTATTTACGTGTTCAAAACTTCTAAGCGTCCCTTTCTTCATACTATTCGCTACACTCCAGGTTATTTTATATCCTTTATTCATATTACTGTCAAACATGGTTTTGCCAAGCAAACCACACATAAATAATATATGTGCAAATTATGTAGTTTTTCTAAGGGTTTTCCTATTACCACAACTATGTGCGTTACATATAATGCGGTTACATATGGCGATAACAGATTACGGCGCTATAGTTTTAGACGTACTTTTATAACAATAATGCAAAAAAAATAACATTGGATAATTCCTATGGGGACGCTTTAGTGAAATATCGCTTTAAGGATGCTATTGTAGTCTAGTATAGTTAATTAACTAACCACAATGCTGTTTATAGCAGGAGTAGGCAGAGAATATGGACCATTACACAAATCTGTTTTGGCACCATAGAGATATACTATAGAGGCGCTATCCCGTACATAGTGCTCCGAGATTCGTGTTCAAATCATGCACGAACAGGCCTTCGGGAAAGCGAATTCTAACTGAAGCCACCGCGTCGAAAGGCTCGGCCGTCAGACCGTCCTTTCCTTTTACTCAAGCCCATGGTTTCATCCTTTTCCATCCTACTTTGATACGTCAACCGCCAGCCACGATCGACGGTTGTTGTTGTCGTACCTACTAATAGAGAAATGGAGGTACTAACCTACGATTCCGTTAAACCAATTTATTCGCTAAATATCTCATCTATATATATTATATCAATGTTTGGCACAGACCTTTTGCTTCATTCCCATTTATACTTACTTTTAACATGGCTCGACTCAAGTATTTGATTCACTTGATCGTTCTATGTCTTCCTCGGATGTCCTTGACTCTTTCTACCAATCATTGTATTTAAAAATTATATTAAGTGGTAGCTACCCTGATGTATAGCAGTGAGGCATGGAACTGGCAGAGGAAGGTTGAAAGTAAACTGAATGCTGTTGAAATGAGATCCCTGAGGCGGATGTGTGTAAAACCATGATAAACAGAGAAATGTGGATATCCGCAAAGAATGTAAGGCTGATGTAAGCATAATGAGTAAGATTAAGAAAGGGACCCACAGATGGTGTGGGCGTGTAGACCGAATGAAAAAAGAAAATAGTAGTGGGAATAATATATGACGCAAATGGAAAAAGAAGTCGCGGACGTCCTAGGAAGACATGGCACGATCAAGTGAATCAGATACTTGAGTCGGGCCATGTCAAAAGTATGAATGTGAGTGAGGCAAAGAGTGTGTGCCAAAACCGAGTTGTTTGGCGGTCTGTCCTCTCTGCCTACCCTGCGGGGAAACGGCGTGATGCTTAGTTAGTTAAGTAAATACATGAAAAGCAATTTACTTTTGAAGCACCCAGTATTTCTCTCTCATTCAAGTGTGTAATGTATTCTAAGGGTTTTTTGTAAAGGTCGTCCGTCCGGCCTCCCTGAGCCCTGCACTAGTGTACTCCTTAGGGCCGGAGAAGTGTATACAATTATTATTATTATTGTTGTTAACATTAGGGTAAGGGTGAGGGCAGGGAGGGGAAAAGGTCGAGGGAGGAGCAACAAACAGCTGGCGGCAGCTGCAATCTGCAGCAGCCCTGAAGAGTGAATAACCAGCACATGACAACTTCGATTCCGACACTAGCGCTAACACATCAGGGCTCGCGAGCCGGCGTTTTCAGAACTAAATTTCGTTCCGCGGCAATCCGAGTTTTGAGGGTTTTGTTCACGCGAGCTAGGGCTGCCCGCTACTATTACTACTTTATATGGTAATTCTTCGGAACAAACGGTAACGGTTAATACGCACTTTTTTTTAATAAAACTTTTAGATTCTTCTTAATTACCATAAAAGACAACTATTTGCATTGGGGGCGGTTGAATATGTTACATTTTTAATTTTAGTTACGTAAATTGAAAATTTGCTTTCACTGTCAAATCACTCTGTTTGCCATATTATTGTTATTTTAATATGTTGGTATTACTGATATTTTACATTGCACTGGCTGTATAAGATAACGAGTGGCTAGAAAATTAGTTATACCACCAATTTGTGTGAATTAGGTAAGCACTAATTTGGTTAGAAACATTGTTTGGAATTCAAACTAGATAAATCCTGGGGTGTTTTTTTTTAAAGAATTGATGTTTAACGATTTTTTCTTTTGAATCACAAACCATGTTACACAAACCTAGCGTAGCCGCTAAACTACTTGAAAACTGGGATGTTTTTTTTGCCTTGACGCGAGTAGGCGTTATAAAGGGGCACTTTCTTTTGAATCACAAACCATGTTACACAAACCTAACTACTTGAAAACTGGGATGTTTTTCTCACCCCCCGCCTCCTTTAGGTACTATTTAATATTAAAAAAAGTGAAAATCAATGGTTTCTAGCCGTAGGTTTTTTCGGTTACGCGCCTTTGAATATATTGCCATGAAGTCGGTGATGGTATGATGTAGCCTTCCATATAGTATCAGTAATACCAACATAATAAAATGACAATAATCATTACAAATTGCATATGGTGAAGCGTTGTGTCTAAATACGAAAGCAAATTTTCAATTTACGTAACTAAAATTAAAAATGTAACATTTTCAACCGCCCCCAATGCAAATAGTTGTCTTTTATGGTAATTAAGAAGAATCTAAAAGTTTTATAAAAAAAAAGTGCGTATTAACCGTTACCGTTTGTTCCGAATATTTACCATATAAATAGATTCAAGTGAAATGCGTAAACACAGTAGGTATTAAGTAGATACCTACATGAATAAACAATTTGTTATATTCTTTTTAATATTTTGGTTTTTTGTTTTTTAATTGTATTTTACGGCCATTAGAGTGGAAGATACTCTCAGTATCGCCCTGGTGTAAGACCACCATTAAGAATTGAAACGTTGCTTGAAATGGCTTTAGCCGTGTTTATTGGCCAGATCTGAATAGCCAGATACTTCCCCACCTTCTTCTTCCCTATATCCTTCCCCTCCCCACTACCTTCAGTCTTACAACATACCCCAAATTGGGGATGCAATAGTCCCACTGGCTCCAGACGAGAACAGTTGGGACTCTTGTGCGGTATTCATGAAAAAAAAGAGTAGTATTCAGTTGGATTGTAAAAAATGTCGCATTTTAAAATATTTATTTGTGTGCATAATTAATAATAAGCACTTCAACAAACAGAATTAAAGCGCACAAACCCTTTCTTTCTTTGAGTGGCCTTTCAACGCATGCCGGGTACCCGCTGTATATAATGTTATATAGTGCAGGCGCTTGCATTATAATTCCCGTGACTTGTGATGGAGCCATAACAGTTTAGTTGACCGCGAGGTTACAGTGCCCTTGAAACGCATGCCGGGTACCCGCTGTTTATAATTTATTTATGGACAAATAGTCCATTAACAATATAACAATAACACGAAAAACAAGCGTGCGTAAAGGCCCGACCCGCCGAGCAATCGATCACCGTTCGCATTGATTACCGTTCGCATGTCATTTTTCGTAACAATCACCACTTTTCGTAACCCATTCACCAGTTTACCCTCAAGTGTCGAGCGTGCGTAAAAAAGATTTACCCCAAAAAATATTTTGGAGCAGTTGGGACTCTTGTGCGGTATTCACACAAGAATAATTTAAAATAAAAAAAATATTCGAAATTATAAAAATTTTTGCATAAAAATATTCAATGAACATGAAAAATTGCATTCGGGCAACCCTGTAGATTTAACAAACGTGAATCAAGGAATTCGTGTTTATTTCAAATTTCGTTTTCAAATTTCATTTCCAAATATTATTATTCAAAGCGTCGCGAAGACGTGCTCTCCTGGCCGCGTTTGGGCCCGTAATCCGTAATGAAATCTGAAATTTGTGTTTACGGGCTGCGATAAAAATGGTGAAATGCGATGTTCAAAATTATTTAAAATTAAATACTTCCTGAAATTATTTTACGATCAAATTATTTATGATTTGTCAATAACGTCTTAGCAAAATAAGTATGTAAAAAAATCCGAAATATATTTGTTTGTAAGTGCACAAATAAATGCACAAACCGACCAATTTTCGTCAAGAAACACATGTCCGTATATATTTTTTAATAATTTTATTTAAACTAAAATTAAAATTCTGAAAAATAGGTTTACCAGCTAATGTATTGATTTATTTTACTGCATGATTATATGATTTGAAATGGGTGTTGTATAATAAATGTACTTTTTTGAAAATTGAACAAATCTGCGAACGACCTATGGTATAACCTTATTATTCTAAAAATAAACATTTTTTCTCAAAATCTAAAAGATACGTTTACTAGATAAAATAACAATCTTTTGAAATCCTTTTATAGTTTTTTGTGGAAAAGAGTCAATACGTCTAACCACTGATTTAAAAATGACATATTTCTGGTTTCTCTGCTTATACACTCTGAAGGGATAGGGTTGCCACACATTTAATTATTTAATTGATTAATATATAACTCTGGCAATAATCTGTGGTCTTACGTCAGTAGATTTTTGATGCGGTGTCAAAGCTGTGGTTTTTGCTAATTTTAGAGAAAAGTAGAATCATTTTCATAATAGACGAAAAAAAAATAAAGGAAATATCAACTATCAAAACCGCCGTGGCAGAGGGGTAAGGTTCTTGACTATCAATCCGAAGGTCGCGGGATCGAATCTCGGTGTGCGCATTAGATTTTATCTTATTAATTTGTGTTATTTCACAATTAATTCATTTAAAGTAATATAAAGTATATTTGCGACACGTTCCAGAGTGGCTCAGTATCGCCCTAGTGTAAGACACCATTCAGAATTGAATCTTTGCTTGAAATGGCTTTAGCTGTGTTTGGTTACCAGATCTGAATAGCCAGGTACTTCCCCACCTTCCTCTACCCTGTCTCCTTCTCCTCCGCAGTCCCCACTACCTTCAGTCTCATAACCCAATTGGGGATGCCATAATCTCACTGGCTCCAGACGGAAGCAGCTGGGACTCTTGCAAGGTATTCATATTAAAAAAAACTGTAGTAACCCATTTTGATTATTGCAATAAAAAAAATCGTCTGTCAAATTTGGTTCATTGCAAATAATTATGTATTATCATAATTAACTTCAACCTCAAAGCAATTCATTCGGTGGAATATATATATATTTTTTTTTTAATTATTACAAACGAAAAATAAACTGTTCAAAGGTTCAAGGTTGGAACAATCATTATAATTCTCTTTCCTCTAAACGGAATAATTTGCCAAACCTGATTACCTATATAAATTTAGGTAATCCTCCTAAAATTACTCCGGAAATGATGAATTATTATTATTGTCAAGGTGTATTTTATTCTGAAAATGAAAACAATGAAATTATTTTAAAACAATTGCACAGAACTAAACATTAAATATAAGTAGGCACTACAATTTACAATAAAGAAAACACAGCCCATAACAGCTTTCAATTTGATCCGGAGGGTTCCTAATTTGAAATGTTACAAAAGCACTAATACCAACGCAGTTGCGTGTATTGTTAGAATTGTTGCACGGCCACTCAAAGGCTGTACCAAGCACGTGCATGCATCCTCTTCAGGAAGTCTCTCCTTCCCTGTCCGAATCCTTTCAATAAAACCTTACCCCCTCCTAATCTAACCCCACCGCAACAAGAAACACAACCTCTGTTGTGATCTCTAAAATGCTACGTCCAAATAAAAAAGTATTAACTACCCAAGCATTCAAACAGTTTCAAGAAGTCAGCTTTTTTATTAAAGCCGCTTTACTTTTGAAAGGTGTGATTTCAGCGCGGCCCGACCCGTTTTGAAAGCTCTCGAGCGTTTGGTTTAGAGCGCAGCATTTATTCTTCAGCGCGTTGTTGCCACGGAAGGTTGTGCGTCTGTCTGTTCGATCAGTTTTTAGTTCAACAGCTGATCGCTCGCGTCATAACATTTCGTATTCGTTCGGTTCTCAGAAATAAACTTAGCCTAAAACGATTGGACAAAGTGAACAGTGGAAAATAACGGACAATATAATATATGACTGTGTGTAACTGTGTTAAAGTGATTGAATTTGGACGTTGAGTTTTGATAAGTTTTAATAATAATTGAAAGCAACGTGAATCGAAAAGGCAACAAGATGGTGAGGAGTCTATCCCAGTGGACAAAGACTTTGAGTTTTCCGTCGAGGCTGTCTCCCAATAGGAGCTCCAAGGAGAGCGTCATCAACATGCAGCCGGCAGCTGGCTTCGGGGCCTCCCCTACTCCCAGCTCGGGCTCCATCCCTCGCCAGTCCTGCTCTCCAGATCAGAAGATCACGGAGATCAGCCAAATCGTAAGACACTCTTCAAATACTTCTTCTTATCGGAGGTTTGCCATCATCAGAGCATTTGCCCGTTCTCATCCTCCCAGATCTTCACTAATTTGAACTACCTGTCGTGTTTTTGTCGCTCCTCGTTATGTGTCTAAGATCTTGAGGTTTTATTTTCAAATAACTTCTAGAAAGCTTAGTTAGACTTCAGACCTTGATGGTTATTATCAAATGATAGTTTCATACTCCACCAATAATTATAATTGGAAAATGGGGCGTATGATAAAAAGTAAATACCACATTCATAAAAGTTTTGATTTCTTACTTTCTTCTGAACGCGTTAAATTCCATTTCAAGATTCTTAATTTGTATATAAGTAATATTAGTTATTTCAGAGGTATATCAATTACAGCAAGTTCACATATTTGGTAAACCCGTATTTTTGCTGGATAACATAGAATTTTTAATTAGTGTTATCTTTTCAACAGAACTTAGTTATATTTAAACTTATCAAAAAATAATAAAATAAATAATATAATAATAACAAAACTTATCAAATCCTTTTACAGTTTGATAAATGTTATATTTGTTAATATTATGACCCCAATTAATCGTGGTTTTGTTGATTGTACCTAATCTTTCATGTATCGTCGCATGGTCCCATTTATCTCGCATTGCTCAACTCTAATATGTCCAGAGTCCAGTTTACTTTTGGAGTACCTTTCGATTGATCGTTGAATTATCTGCATTTAAACTGAAACCTCAGTTAAGTTCATCTAAGATTTTCTAAATTTCATCTGTTGTGACTGTATTGTGTGTTATTTCCCTGGTCCACACAGTTTCCGTCTTCCATCTGACAGGTGGCGCTCATCTTAGACTTCGGCTTTAATCTCAGTCACCGTTTTTTTTGACATCCTTTACCCAACAACTCCCAACCGGTTGACAGCTTATCGCTGAGAAAATAGGACCAGTAATAATAAACATCACTAATTTAGATTTTGGCCTTTCTATTTTCAGCATAATATTTTTTTTCTTTGCTGAGGGGCAGTCGTTTCAATAATTCATAAATTTTCGAAGTTAATTTAACAAGTTCTGTGAGAGTTCTATTCAAGTTCTGATTCGTATTATTATGAGCCAGTTGATTCACAGAACTGATATAATATAAATTCAATAGAAATTTCTTAGAACTAAAATAAAAATAAATAAACATTAAAATTTAATGGATCGTTCAAAATCTGTGAAACATCCCGGCCTTTGTTATTCTTATTCAAAAAATTTAGCGGATAAAGGTTACCAAACCATATAACACTTTTAATTCTGAAGCAGTAAAAAACTTGCATGACATGAAATTTATACAGTTGTCCGGTATTTTTAGATCAACAGATCGTGACCTTATTTACATCATGAGCTACGGAGCTTTAAAATATTCATTTAGTTGAAAACATCAAAAATACAAACTTGTGTTGTCGGTGCGTGAAGTGTTTCCTGCGTGAAATTATTCACGTTCAATGAACTCAAATTTGCTTTGAAATTTTCAAATGGAATTCACATCAGATAATTATTTCTATTGTATTTTGCAAATAGTAATTACAATATCCCGTGATTTTTCACGGGTTTGCGCTAGTTTATAAGATACATACTTTGTTCTGTATTTTCTCGGGTGAAGTCGGGTAGTAAAGATAGTTTATTATAACATTAGTGAAATTTAAACAAAGAAAACTTCATTATTACAACCAAATGTTATCTTCATAAACAATTCCTTTTATGGAATTAAAATAAAATATACTGTAATAATATCGATAAAGCCTCACCGCAACATTCCATATTTGTACAAAATTAGCAAACCGCAAAACATTTTAGAAAGATAAAACCATTTTAATGGAAGTTCAAAAAGCGTGACACAATCATTACACTATGTGATTCATGTTATTTCGCTGATTTGCGATGAATTCATCTTGCCTTTTGCATACACTAAGCCGATGATGATGATGTTTGAATATTGAATAATTCCGGATTATATCTTCCTGCGCGCCGTTTGTCCGAAGTAACACATTTCTGAACTCTTTAAATATAGATCCAGTGAATTATGTAAACAAACTGACGCTATCCATCTAGCCGACGAATGGAGATAGTAACTACCTACCGTCTGTGTTACCATAATATGCCGCTACCCGCTAGTGGTGGAGTACAGACTACAGATAGATATTTGTAAAAATAAACTTGACGAAGCAACAAGCTTGGAAAGGAATCTTGGACGAAAGCTAGACGTTTTCTCATTCATTCAAATTTGTATTTCAAACAATTTTGATTTGCCAAAACGAACCATCTGTTTTTTTTGTTTTGTCTCTGCCATTTATCTGTTGTGAATATTTTATTTCATATTTTCATGTTCTGCTTTTTGATATTTTTGATTATGCATGCCAGTCTTTTCACCCTTGGAAAGCGCTATTGAACTATCATCAAATAGGCAATAAAAATCCGTTTAACTTTCGCTTATTGTACACCTAGGTACTCCCGTTCGCCATATACAGAATTTGGGTAATGATTATAAGTTATAAGTTATAAGGATGTTGTTGACATTAGTTAACGTATCAATCACTAAATATAAACATGTCTTATAAGAATTAATATCAGAAAGCAGAAAAATAAATCTAATTAAACGAACTGCCTAGCTCTACTTCTACTTATTTAATTTATTATTGTACTATTCCCAATTTACTATTTTTCATCTTGCGTTGTGCATTTTTTATTTTTGTCAAGTTCTGTTCATTTAGAATTTAGATGATATTTGTGTAAAAAAGAAATATGTAAAAGTCCAGCTGGGGGAAATTCGAAATAATTAAAAAAAAGGCATTTAAGTACAGAGCCACATTCTGATGTCCTTGGAGAACAAAATTGTTGTCACGCATAAACATCATGGCAGAATTTGGTATTTATAAAAAGTGTTAATGATGTATCTTTTAAAAGAGCAGTTTTCAAAGTTCAGTTATAATTCTAACTGAAAAACAGTGGCAGTTCATTAATTTTAAACGAAAATAAAGTGAAATGCTTGTCACTAATTAGTATAATTGCTGCCGACTGGTAGCTACAGCTACCCAGTTATTAGTTCCCAACAATAGTCGGGGTTGTTAACTTCCATTCAGTCATTTAAGACCCAAGACATGGTCATTGGTTTTACTTTAGGCATTCAGGCAACTCGAGATGTTGTCCCTAATGTCTTTCCGAGTTGCATAACTCTCGAACCGGGTACCGGCCTGTTCAAGGAAGGTCTTTTGTTAGCTTTGTCGTTAACCGTTAACTCTCGATGATTCTCGAGTATGTAATGTATGTCTTTGAGATTTGAAAACTTTTGCAAAGTAAACACGGTAGGTAATTATCTGCTTTACCGATTTTAGTATAGCGTTCATTTGTTCAATATCTGTTTTATGGGTTGAAAGGAGTTGAATGAATGAAGTTTACTTTCTAAATGAACCGTAATGCGAAATAAGATTATCGTTAGGTTTTATTTTCAAATTGGTAGTCCACCATAATAATTGGTCAGATGTGAACCACTTTTAAAGCCGTGGAGCAATTTAAAATTTAGATTTGGTTCTGGTCTAATAAAAAGGCAAACGAGCCAGTTGCACAACCGTGAAACAGTCACATTCATACGAATTGTTTGCCGCAGGTTTGCAGGCGTGGGCAGAATCTACAGAGAATAATAATAATTTCACTTGTGGCAATGAGTATGTCGGCAAAGTGCAAGGCAGCGTGTTAAGCCACAGTATTACTGAGAACTAATCTAAAAGCAACCCTGCTTTCTATTCTGTCCTTTTAGGGGACAGTCAGGAGTGACGTCACCGTCCAGCATTGCTATTTGCTATATCCCCCTTCTGCAGGGAGTGGTATTGCCACGGGTGTAGGGTGTGGCAGATTCGTGAGAAACGCAAAGATAAACCTATTAATGTAAATTAAATAAGGGTGCGGATGAAAGTGGTGCGGGGATGGCCTCCGCTATGGCTCAGAGTGGCGCCAGGCGATCAATAGTCGACTAAACTAAAAAAACGAAGTAATTGCACCCGCATTCTTAAAACAACATGTAATTACTCGTTTATCGTTTAAATTTTAATTGCAGAGTGTGCTTGGTAATTTGACTGAATTAAAAACAAATATGCCTACGTACCTAACACGTGAAATTTATTTATACTAATATGCCTCGCTTCGCTGCAAACGCTTTCATGCTAATAGGTGATCTCTGTTTCTGTTACAATGCAATAACGCATTTGGCACTCGATTCTAAGTGAATTCCAATCTGAAGTGATTGCACAAACAAGCGAGAATCACGATTTGCAAACATAAATGGATTTTTTGCTATTAACACCAAGTATCTATGCAAGTTCGGCGGCCGAGAGGTGGCCCGGTATCTTGATCGAAGAATCACGCGCGGGGGATTTCACTGCATTGTATCATCATCAAGCCATAACAGTCATCGCCAAGTTTTGATGCGAAATCGAACTTCTCTAAACTGCATTCGTCTTAAGAAAGTCGGTATGTGCGAGAAGTATGCAATTCTTCTTGTCTTCCCGGACCGTGGGATAAATGGTTATGCGCCATATGTACTGAGCAGTTTACACTGCACTCTTATCCGACAAACAGCATTATTAAGTAGTCTGCCTTTTATGCGTTTCGCGAACCGCTATAAGCTCTTGGCCGATGCACTTTGCATAACGGTTGTGCATTCCGAGTTTCATTGTTGCTGTGATTAGCAGTTCTGTTCTCTTGGGCGTGTGAAGGTCGGTCGGAAGAAACTTTAACTTCGTCTGTTCCCTGGTCTACAGTTCTGGTAGCTATTGTGCCAGAGAAAGCTCCCAGCATTCCGAGCGCGGCACCTGTCGGAAATTCTGCACGATCTTTTTCTAGACTGCCCGTAAACTCGCCACTGGCCAGTTATTGTTGCAAATAATTCCCAGCCGCTCTACATTTTTGTAAAGACCCATTGTATCTAGTAAACGCCGGTATTCACGAACACAATCAAATTCAAAGAGTGAATTTCGCCGGTCTCGATAAAATATGATTACCTACTTGCAGTCTATTGTGTTGGCTTAAACAAAATATACTTTTACTTTGCGGGATATTATAAACCGAAGAAAAGTGTAGCGAATCTCTTCCGATATTCAATACTTGAACATTTATTGAGAGAGTTGCAATCATTATTCGCTATATAGTTCACGTCTACTGTCAGAATGGCTTAACAATTGTAAATGGTGATGCAAATTAATCTGTACTACCTTCATGTACCGGAATAAATTAAACTTACGTAATTTCGCATGTCTCTTTATTGCCAAACACTTACAGCATGTTTCATTCATGTATATATGTGAATTACATGGTGCTTGAGTTGTAATGTTTACTATCTTATTTTTAATGCAATAAATCAAAGTTGGGTTAAGGAGATACAAAATACCAAATTATGCAACACAGGAAGCACCCTACCAAATGTCAGCATCTTGAAATGTGGCAACCAGCTTGACAATCGGAAGTAGCGAGAAGCCGATAACGGTGGACAGTAAACAGAACACAGAAATGCGACCCACGATTGCCACTGGTGTGTCAAGATTTCTCTTGTCGGTAAATAAGACTCTTGCAATGCGACTAGACTTGGGAGACAAGTTGGTACGCTGCAGAGTTTTGTACACACTGTCTGCGGGAGGATTTCCTGTACCCAGAGTGGGCCTAATTGATGTAGCTAAATAGTGTCACTACTTGGTCATCATTTTTCGGTTTTGCGATCCTTTACTGCATATGTAAAAACCTCACTTTTTCATTGGTAGAAATATTTATACATGGATTGAAAACCATAATTCAGAGCTTATCTGCATCTAGCTAACACGTACACTGGCTATATACCTACTGCGCGCTACATACATTTTTTTAAATTCTAGATAGCTTATCCCACGAGTCTGAACATTTTTATCATATCTGTAAATATAACTATGTTTTGTTTAACTCGTAAAGCTTTGTTTTACATAGGTATTTTAAGGTCATTTGGTGAAGTCAGTTATTTCCTTCATCTCTAAAGCGCCTTTAGTGTGATATTTCACAAAAATAGCTCGTTTTTCTAAATTTTCTATTCCCCTATCTAGCTACTATAAAAAAACAATAGTCTAATTCCAGAATCCAGACCCACGCGACGTCTGTTTGGTTATCTTTAAATCTGCCCTGAAGTTGCGAAGTTCACGGGCGTTCTTGCTATTTCTTGTGTTGTTATTCTTGTATCTGTGGCCAATTGTTTTTTTTTGTTTGAGTCCCAACTACCGAATCCAATTTGATCAGAAAATTCTAAAAACTTGCTTGTTCAGAAATAAAAAAACGCAGGTACGAGTACAATGCGTTTAATTTCAGCGAGTTTTGTTTATGCGGCTCATTCGAGAGGCTTTATCTTTTCTACCATCGTTCCGCTCCGCGCTTCTCAGTAATTTTATGTTTTACATATCAACTGAATTTTCAAAAACAGCCGCTTGCTTCTTGGAGTGCAACATTGTTTACTTTCTAAAACCTTAAAAATTCCATTTTAAAAATATTCTATTCAGAGAGTTTTCATTGGAAATTAGAAAAAATGCTGGAAGGTTGTTTAATATACATTTAATTGATCAGTTCAATGTATGCGCGGTATCCTAGACCAGACATTATGTGGGCTGTAATGCCGTTTAATACAAAATAATTGTATACTCATGTACACAGTACACGCATACTTACTTTGTTTTGAAAACATTCTTTAAGAGACTTGTACAAGTGCGGAGGTGTAAATGAATTGGTCTTCTATCAGATTTGGGAGAAAAGAATTTTGATTTGCTTTTTTAATATGCCAATTTAGTAGCAGGTCGTGTGAAATAATTCCATCGCTTCCAATGCTATACAAGTGTCCTGGACTTAAGTTGAACGACATACATAATGATAGTCTTTATTCCCGTGTTGTGATTTCAAACACTTGCGTGGGTTACAGATCCTATGGGCCCACCTGAATTTATTATACCACTTACCGCCGCGACGTATTGACATATTTTATTAGTTCCACATTCCGTATTCGATTATTTTACAATAAAATCTTTGACATTCGCCGTCGTCGGTTGGTAGCCAAATCGACCGATAATTGGAGCGGCACTGTGTGGAGCATGCGTGTAATTCGACACGTATGTTATAATTTTAATGTATATCCGACATGTCGATGTTTCGTGTAATGGAAGGTGGTGTCAGATTGACAAACCGATAACTGATTTGTTTGTTTGAATTAATTGCAAGAACGCCTCTTTTGTAATAAAATTCAGTAAATTTAATAATCACTCTACTTTGCACCTTATATTATTATCAATTGTGTCAATTTCGATTTTAATACAATTTATTTTCCTATTGTTTATTGAATTGATTTTTGGACTTGCTGTTTCAACGTACTAATACGTGTTTATTTTCTCGTTCTAGTTAATCTTATTAGTGCACAGAGTAATTGTTTATCTGTTCTCAGATTGTGACAAAATGGCCATTGTGTTTTGTTTCCTAGTTCTACCGTTTTCTTCTCTGATTGTGTTATGATATTTGACCTCATGTAAAATAATGTAAACCTAACGTGTAATGCTTTCTCACAAGTTTGTTTAATCACAATTACCTGGCAGTGTATTACAGTAAGGCCAGGTGCCGAAGCAGTGTTTGCTAGTGTTCAAGCTCGTGATCCAAGAATTAGGAGCAAGCGGCTCGTTACTGCCCAATGGTTCAAGAAAAACAAATGTATAACTACGCCCTGAATCACGATATGAACGGTTTTCTGCCCGGGGCTATGTGCATAACTACTAACTACTGACCTTCAGGTGGATACCACTATCAGAATATGTATATCCACTCGAGCACACACATTATCTACATCCTTAAGACTGTTTATTAATAGTCTGAAACTGACAACCCAATGATCTGGGAATCAAATAATAACAAATAAATTGACCATTATCACGACTCACGACCAAATTGCTTTAAACCCACCAGTCTTTCGAAGCTCACTCTTTTAAAGAAACGTTCGTGTCTTTCCTAAAGGTATCTTCTGTCATGTTTAATTTTAAAACCAGTCGTTTTATTTACTTTAAAGCTGTTGCTCTAACGCATTATGCGGCTCTAATATGTTTATAATCGTTTCTTGACTGCATCACACCTTTCCCAGATCACACCTCCGCAATCAATTCGTCTATTATCTTTTTGTTGAAACTCTGTAACGGTGAAGGCACTTGACTTGCATCCCGAATCCAGACCCAGGTGGAGAATTAGACCCAGAACACGTGTAAGTCTAGCTAGAGTACGATGTACCCGTGTAAACACAATACTTAGTTCCAGGCCGGGATCATTGCAGGGATCTTCATAAATTACTCCTGACTGCTCGGATCGCCCGATGATGGTCTTGGATAGCCCGAAGCCTAAATAAACTTCTAATCTTTCGAGCCGATCTGATCCATACATGTTATTGTAATTAATTGCCCCTGTTATTACGGGCACTGCTCTCTGAAGGGTTCAATCTACAATCCTGAGAGGATACGAGCATTTAACCTTTTCAAATCTATTGTTCGGTGTCTGATGACCAAGCGAAAGAAAAAGGCTGAACAAAAACCATAGTCAGTATTCATACTGAACTCATTTGATTTTACCATTCAAGTTCTTTCAATGCGTTTTCTAGGAATCTAGCCTATCATTCCGTGTCATCACATATTTTCTTAACAAACGCAGGTTCTTCTTTAATGATTGCCCCGTTTCTATGTTTTTCATTTCTTCCACTTTCCATCGTGTCTTCAATCGCTATTGCTACTCTACTCAAATAGTTAATAAATTGCACACGTATTATTATTAATCACGCACAAATGGAATTCTTCGTGCCACCTAATGATAGCCTAGCAAATTTCTGAACAATATAATTATAGGAATTGAGTTATTGTTTTACAAAACGCTTCCCAGGATATCAAAAAGGGTAGTCCTGCATTTAATATTAAGACCCTTCCCAAAATAATTACTACTGGCGAAAACGTATTGTATTAACTTCACATTAAAATACCACGTCAATTTTTATTGTTTCAATAATTGTAGGCGTTTTGTACAAATATTATAATGTTTTTATAGTGTGGTTTAATGTTTTTTTTATAAAAACACTGTCATTGTTTTATGAATCATGCATTGTCCACGAGTGTTTTTTTTTAAAGTAAATAAGTTACATTCAAAGATATTCAAATACAAAATCAATATCTTTGGTTACATTTAATTTTATTTGTTTTTTGTTCGTTAAAATTGATGTTTTGCTTTCACATAACTTTGCTGTAATGTGGGTTATTTAAACCAGTTACATAAATAACAATGAGAAAGTGATTCGCAACTTATTGTTTATTGGTTGTATCTAAATCTTTTCAGAATTATTTTTATAATTTTTCACGCAAATTCAACGTTTCTTTTATGTATCTTGGGTTCTGAATGCATTGTGTCAAATTATATCAGGTTAGGTTGAATCCTTCGGATTCCTCGGGCATGGGAGATGGTAGTCCGGCATACAATTATGCAGATTTTGGGATTGGTCCTTTGGGGTTTGGGTCTCTGCTAATGGTTTCCTGTGTGCGTCTGTCTGGCCAGTGGAAGTGGCAGGAGTGGGGGCGTGGGACCGGGACAGGGTACGCCACTGTGCTGATGGGAATTAAAGGACGACCCGATCGAGGCAGAGGTTCTGAACTTGGGAAATAAATAATTATCAAACATCGTGATTTGAAATGCGTAACAATTGCATAACTGTGAAATTTAAATTCAACAGAAAACGAAGAAGTGTTTATAACAAGCCAAAAACTCAAACGACCACTTGATCAATAATTTTGCATATTTTAAAGATGAGAGATTAGTAATCCGTCATAATCCGGATTTACTAAAAGTAGATAAACACATATTCAAGATGACGCGGCGACCTAAAAATAGCCGCCTCGTTCAGTGAAAGACTATATTATGACAAAAAATGGTAGCTAACTAGGAACATTTTGTCATCATCGATATCATTTAAAATCAATATCAATCACAGTCAACTAAGTAACCACGAAAATATCCCAACCTCTTGTGCGAATTTGTCGATTATATAACATCCACTGTAGTGGCAAGATTCCGGACATATTTAGCTATATCAAATTGATATAAAAAAAAATAATTTTTTTTAACTTTATGAGCAAAATCTCAAATTATAATATTTAATTAAATGAAGACAATATTAGCGAAACTCAATCGAAAATCTGGAGACAGAAAAATCAGAAAAAGATATTTGTTCCACTGGGACACGAACCCAGGGCCTTTTGTTGACATGACAAGAGCTCTACCAACTGAGCTATGGAACCCATTTCTTATTCGGTCACTTTTAACTGTATCATACTTCGACTAAGAACTACCAACACTATTTTCATTTTCTTAACGTCCCAGCGGAACTTTCGAATCTCTTGTATTCTTTTAACTTCGCTTAGCCCAAAATTCATTGTCTCTTGTTTTACATTACCAAATTTTGGAAATGGTTCGCTACGTTTGATTTAGAAGGGGTACCATGGAGTGAGGTTTGTCCGGGTCTTGGCGGCGAATGCGTCTACCCACATGCTGTATGGCGGGCCGGATCGAGGGAGACTGGTTGAGGGAGGCCTTTTGACCTCTCCAGGCGGACTCTCTCGACCATTCCTCCCTAGTTAGAGGGATGGATTCACACATCCGTCACTCCTGGGCGCACTGACCCCCAGCTTTCTACTCACCCTTGAATACATTGTTCTTTGATAGGGCCCCGAGGAAAATTATTTCTGGAGCTAATGGAAAAACAGCATACCTTTTCTTTTATATTGTTGTACGCCGTTATTGGACGGTTGGTAGTTATTTTTTGTTATCTGTGTGTCATTTTTTTTACTATTAACTATATATCTGTAACACACAGACTTAGTTTGGTTTAATACAAATGCTACCTATTCTTTGTTCTCTTTATCAGATGGATTCCTTCGATTTTTTTTATAAATTGTTCAAATAATTAATTGAATTAGACTAACTATTTTTTACTGCGGGAAGTTATGTACCCCTGGATCAAGTTTTTTATCCTCCGAAGACCTCTTCTGGCCGAATTCTAACAAAACCGGCTAATTTCTTCCCCGTCTCGGGCCAAATCGGATGCGTCATGCAAATATCTTCTTTATTTTATATTTTAATATCCTCTGCGATATATTCCCACTGAACACTTGAGGCTGATTCATTTATAGACCGCCACATGTTGCACGTGGTTACAATGCAATCCTTGTGCGTAAACCTGGAACCAAATTGGAACCTTATCAATCTAATATTATGTTTTCTTTTCTAATCTTTCATACCTTTTTGCACACCTTATATTGACCGAGCGTTGTCCTGTTTTATCTCTGCTGTCTGTAAATTTGTTTGTTACGATTTGGTGGACGTGTTGGATACTACCTTTTTAAGCCGCCAGAGTTCGCATGATCGTGGTTCCTACTACGAGCTGCCAAATCAAAACAATTATAGTAGGTACCTACTATACCGGCCAGAAGAAAGTTTAAATGATTTTGTCATTGAGAGGGTGACATTTCTTTGGACAAGTTGTAAAATTCCTTTTTTTTACATTAGCTCCACACAGGAGGCCCGAGGAAAATAATTCCTTTCAGGGCCTATGTCATCGTTGGGGATGCTGTGTGGAAGATGTTTTTTATAAGTGGACGGAGAGGAAGTTCTGGGAAGTAAATAGGTATGAGGGGTAGGAATTTGGGGGTCAGTGTGTCCAGGAGTGACGGACGTATGAATCCAGCCCCTCAACTGCGATGCAAGGCTATGGGTCCAGAGATTTTGCTGGAGAGGTTAAAAGACCTCCTAAAATAGGTTAAAAGCCTCCCTCGATCCGGTCCGAAACGCAGCAGGTGGGCAGACACATTGGCCGCCAAGACCTTGACAAACCTCACCCTGGGCATCCTTGATAAGTCACCAAACCATGCGAACCACTTGGGGTTACCTGTGGCAGAGGTGTTGGTTATCCAATAAATGATTCCCGGGGTGGCGGAACCCGTACCCGCCTCCTAAAATTTAAAGTAATTAAGTAAATAATTATTAATGCAATGTTTTGGACCAATTAACTAAATTGAACGAGCGCTACGTTGAGTAAAAAAACACCCTTTGCGGGGCCATTCCTACGGTGTAATATTTCTAATACCTACCTATTTATGATTTCTCTATCCTCAATAAATTGACATCTTTACAATTAATGGCTTTCAACGTTCAGTTTATCCACATCATCCGTAATAAAACCATTTTATATCGATTAAAAAAAACACTCAGTGTGTTATTTCACACTTTTAATATTTTCCTCACACGATCTAAAATAACAGCAATTTATTGGTTGTACCTTCATCACCAGTATTCAGTTACACGTTGATAGTAAAAATATCATATTATTCAATAAAAAATCATACAAAAACATGCAGTATTTAAATCCACCGCATCAATAAAAATAATCATTTTCTAAAACGTGAGATCTGAACACTCACAAAATTTGTCTTTATTGTTTTTTGTATTTATTATTTTCCGTAAGCGTACATACTCCCATGAGACAGAACTTAATTACATACATTTTATCATCACGCTGTATTTGAAGTGTGAACAAAAAACCCTCCTTCTAACAACGCTAGTAATTTGAAATCGTGATATTGTGGAGCTCGTTTTATTTTCACTTAAATGACTGAAATCGTGTTTATTACAACTTAAAACTATACTTGATTCGAATCCAACAAAAAACCCAACCAGTGTACACAAGATAATAAATAAAATAAAACCTTACATCTCGTCTTACTTAATCTAAGTACATGTTTCCAGGAACAACACCTGATTTTGTCCTACATGGTATACTTACATATTATATACCGTGTATCCCCTCAAATCTCACCTACCCAAGCGTGGTTCTGGGATTTAGTCCCTAATCCTAATGGTATGGTGGGAGATGAGATGTTAGATGTAATGTTAGGTTAGGGATAATGTGTAAAGGTCTTCTGATGTGACTCTGAAACACGCGAGGCCTCATTTAACATAATTATGACGATCCCGTCTCTTGTAGTTTTCTCCCTGTTTTAACCGGTTGGACCGATTAGCAGGAGCCGTGTTATTTTTTATTTGTTGTCCACCTGGACATGCGATAAACTTAAGATTAATACAGCATCATGTATGTAGCATCTTCTGATCTGGTAAATTAGGCACACAGCAATATTCATACTAAACTTAAGTTTAACATGCTCTGTTGCTCGGTGTTTTCATGGGATTGTCACCCAAGGGAACCCATAACTTCTTATCACTTATAACTATTAACTTAGAGCTAAAGCTTATAACTAGTAACTTAAATCTAAGATTTATAACTGGCGCTTTAAAACTAAAACTTAACTAGCTACTGAGGAGTCTAATAAATGATTTGGCGCAAATACTAAGGGGGTATTCCACCATCCTCCTCCCAGATTATCCACATGATAAAGTACATTTTCGATTAATTAAACACGATTTATTTATTTTAAAAGTCTGAGTTTACTATTCGGTATTTGAACCTGTGAATAGTGGCTTTATATAGGACAAATTGGCCTATATAAATCCACTATATAAAATTATTATATTATATAAAGTTTTTATACTATTGCGAGTATTTAGTTGTTTATTTATTAATATTCATAAGCTAACAGGAAGATGGTGAAATTTCCCCTTAGACATATAGCTAGTGACTTATAACTAAGAATTATCACTAGCAACTTTGTACTGAGTACTTATACAACCAATGAATGACTTACAGCAAAGACTGACGTACAGCAAGTGACTTATAACTAAGACTTGATTACTTACGGTGTCTTCATCTATTATTTTCATCTTCTATCTATCTTTCGTGTGATTTTATCAGTTGGGTAAGCTTGTATTGTAACCTTATTGGGTAACTTTATTGGTAACCTTGTTGGGTAACCTTACCCCTAACGGTGTGACCAAGATATGGTAGATTTCTTTTTTTATGCGAGTATCAAACAATAGTCCCAATTGCTCCCAATCGTCTGGAGGCAGTGAGGCTACGGCCCCCCAATTGTGGTACGTTGTAAGGCTGGAGGGACCCAAGAGGGGAAAGATACAAGGAAGAGGAAGGTAGGAAAAACCTGGCTAATCGATCTGGTCATCATTCACGGCTAAAGTCATTTCAAGCAACTTTTCGATTCTAAATGGTGATTTTTATCGTAGCCAAGGATCGAAAGCACTCAACCACGGAAGACCTCTCTCCATGAAGTCAGTTTTCACCTTGATTTAAATTGTTTATTTTAATTCAAATGCTAAACAAAGTGCAGCTTAAAATTGGAATCCAATTGCATAAATAATTGCTAGGTTTATCATCGGATACAATACATGATTTGTTGATTATTAACAAATTATTACTTACAGTGGTTGTGTTCACTCTCCATTTAATGATTCGTTCCAAGAATTCAAGGTCGAGTCTCAGCCAAAAGATTTGAATTCTCAGATGGTAATTCAGCCTAGGTAACGGTTTAATAAAATTACCTTATTTCCAGACGTAATAAAAATCAATTTCATGGGAATCAACGCTTTAATACGTAGATTTCAACTCAATGATATTTTGATCGTAGGCGTTACAAAAAATTCTAACCTAACCGAAAATTTAAAAAAACATTTATCTTAGATTATATACAACACATTTCACTCATTTTGCTTCATAAATATTACAATCATTAAGTGCGAGTAGAACTGTTTATTGCGAGTATTACAATTTGAAAAGACATTTTAAAACGGTTTCATGACAACTCAGAATCATACAATTTCAACAGCCCTTTGAAAATCAATTTTGGAGGCGGGAATGGGAACCGCCGCCCCGGAAAATGTTTATTGGACAACCAACACCTCTGCCATAGGTCACCCCAAGTGGTTCACTACGTTTGGTGACTTAGCAGGGGTGCTCGGGTTCATGTTATGAGGTTTGTCAAGGTCTTGGCGGGCGTAGGTCTGCCCATCTTCTGCGTGGCGGGCAGGATCGAGATATATCTACTAGTTGAGGAGGTCTCTTGATCTCTTCGGCCAGAATCCCTCGACTCATCGCCTTATACATATATATAGCAGTTGAAGGGATGGATTCATACGTCCGTCACTCCTGGACACACTGATCCCCAGATTCCTACCCACCCCTCATACCGATTTCTTTCCCAACACTTCCTCTTTTTCCTTTCCTTAAAAAAAACTTCCATACTGCATCCCCTAAGATGACATAAGCCTTGTATAACCTAACCTAAGGTAACCTTTTTAACCATTTTTTTCATCTATTTTAATGACTTTTCAAAGGAGCTATTGAAGTCGCACCAAACCGTTTGTATGTCTCCATATTAAAATTTGGAGGTAGGCATGTTTTTTTTAATGAGGGCGGGAAATTTCCAAATCGGACGCTCAGAAATCCCAGAGGCTGGACGTGTATTTCAATTATTAACGCGAACCCTCGAGTGTTTAAACGAAATAGTTACATATTGTTTTTAATGCATCATTTTCCAAATCTGTAATTTTTTTCTTACAGTAAGTAGGTAATTAAGTTGAAACGAAGTATTGTTTTTGGTGTTCTTCATATGAATTTAATTCATCACTCTCAGCACTGGGCTACATTACCGTCCGGTTTACAATAACAAACAACATTATTTTTCAAGCCTTCCACCTGTTGCGTAAAGACTGTCGCCAACCGACCAGAAGCCAGGTGCGAACTCGGCCAAATACTAGCTGTTATCACTACTACCAACTTCAACGCCGAACAGACTAACAGAGTGGATAATGAAATGATGAAGTAATGTAATTCTGAGAGCTCCCGAACCGTGGGCGCCCGTGGCCCCAACGACAGGTGGGGAGGGGACAGGTGAGGACCATATACGGAGGCCGGCTGCGACCTTTACGAATAATTATTATTGTCTCGTTATTACTATAACTCTTGCCTTCGAGTCGTTGTTGATGGACGCCATTAGCATTCGGGATAAGAAAAAGGAACGTTATTTTCTACTGAAAAAAAAACTGGATATTAACACAAAATTATAGTTTTATACCTGTACGAAAAAGCATGTACTCGACTTTTCTTTACTCCAGCTGAAGTCCTCGACGTTGCTCGGGCTCTATGCAGAGTTTTTAGAAATCAGACACAGATGTGACAATTTGGACTTAGCAGGTAGTTGCTGATGTCATAATCTTTCTCTTATTTTGAATGTCAAAATTTCATCAAGTATCAATTATTCTTCTTTAAAGGGTGGGAAGAGGGGATGGACTGTTTTTCGAAATTTCACGTAAACCTTCCTAGCTAGCTTTATACATTGTAGCCTTTATGTTGTTCTGATGTATGAGCTAAATTATTGTAAAGTTTCATTAAAATCCATTCAATAGTTTTTGCGTGAAAGTAACAAACACACATACATCCATTCAAACTTTCGCGTTTATAATATAAGTAAGATAATTAGCTTTGAAGAGCCAATAAGTCCCTGGCTTTGTCCGGGTTTTATTCTGCTTTGGGAAAAGGGGGATGGGGTGGTATTTATATATCTCATACAGAAAGTGGACTTTTCTCATGTTCAAGGTCAAGTGTGCAAAATTTCATCAATCTAGGAATAAAACTGTAGATTTGTTTAAAAAAACAAAGCCACCCGCATACATTCTTCTTTATTATGTAAAAGATGGATTTATAAATTGTACACAATGCTAATTTCTTTTGAAACGCGATTCGAACTAATATTATAGGTTTTTGGTTTGTTTTTTTCGTTATTTGATTTTGACACATTTGTCGGATCTGCCCTGATGATGGATACGTTTTTAGATTTTCACGGCCAAAGGCATTTTCGTTATTTGTTTTTGGGGTTTTATGCCGTGTTCCGCTACCTTCTTCGTCGGCTAAAGAAGGCAAATAACGAAAATGCCTTTGGCCGTGAAAATCTAAAAACATATCTAATATTATAGGTATTTATTATTTTATTATTATTATATTATAGGTATTTATTTTATTTTTTATTTATTTATTTCTATTCTTTAACATACATACATATTACAGATAATTACATTGGTATACAAAGATATCAAGTTAAGTAATAAGGAAAAAAAAATGCTAATGATCCGTAAATGTATATAGGTAAGTACCTAGTAGTATTTTGTGAACACCTCACTAGGCGAACCTGTGCTGAGGTGTTCCCATGTTTTGGAATAATTGAGATTCTGACGACAAAAGTAGAAACACCGTATCCTCCTTGATATTGTCAAGGAGGAGACTGTGGGTCGACCCATGTCGGCAGTATCGTATACATAAAATAAAAGATTAGTTGCAGTTTGGATCTATACATACAATTATACAAGCATCTAATTTATGTACAAGATAGATAGTAGTTTTGATAAATAGTTTGGTAAATTATTCTAGGGACCACACGCCAATGGAATGAATAATATTGTGATTTTAATGTTTTGTCTTAAAACAAAGTTATAATTGCCTACTATTTCTTTTTAATATTTGTTTTTGGTTATGTTTGGTTCGGTGTTATAATTTTTTGAGTAAATTGAATACCTTGTTGTTTAATCCAGTCTTTGATGTGTTTTTTGTGAAGAGTTGTATATGGAATTGTAGTTAGTAGTTGTTTCAGTGTGGTGGGCATGAGGTTGTATAGTTTGATTGCGTAATACTATAAGTGTCTTTGCCCGTGTGAGGTATGAGTTATCGGTATGTTGAGTGTTTTTTTTGTAGAGGCCCTGGTTTTAATTGCAAATTGAGGTTGCATTTGAATGTGAAGTTTATGTTGGAAGAAGTATAGTAGTACAGCTTTGGCGTAGAGTTGTCTTATTGTCATGATGTCTAGTGTTTCGTAGATTACATTCAAGCATGTGTAGCGAGGAACTTGGAGGATTAATTTAATTGTTGCCTTTTGGATTTTTTCTAATGGATCTATTGCTATAGTTGTTGCACTTCCCCAAGCAAGTATGCCATATGTAATAATGGATTGGCAAAGTGCAAAGAATATGGTTCTGAGGATTGTTATTGGAAATATGTTTTTTATTGTCTTTATCAGATGCATGACTCGTTTCAGTTTGTTTGTGATATAAGTTATGTGGTCAGTCCAGCGTAAGTTGGCATCTATTACAACTCCTAGATATTTTGTGTGGTCAACCCTTTCTATACGCTCGCATTGACATGTGCGAGAAGTTTGTCCGCAGTCGTGTAAAATAAGGTCTATGTGCGGTGGAGGTTGGCCTCTTTGTGTGATGCTGTGTGTAATATAATTGGTTTTTGTTGTATTTAGGGTAAGAATGTTGTTGTTTAGCCAATTTTTGACCTCAGATAGACTTTTTTCGGCCTTTTTATATACCTCATTCCATGTTTCTGCCTGGCAGAGAAGTACTGTTTCGTCAGCAAACGTTACGATTTTACCGTCGATATCAATGTCACACAGGTCGTTTATGTAAATAAGGAACATTAGGGGACCAAGAACGCTTCCCTGTGGTACTCCGTATTTAGATAGAAGTGGCTCGCTTACCATGTTGTTGATTTTAACCTGTTGCATTCTACCCGACATGAAGCTTTTCAGTAAGTTTAGTTCTATGCCACTAACTCCGACGATTTTTAGTTTATTGAAGAGTTTTTGGTGAGAAATTGTGTCAAAAGCTTTACATAAGTCTAAATAAATTGATATAACTTTTTTTTTAGCATCTAGGTTATGTGTAATAAACTCAATTACAGTGGCAATTGCGTTTTCTGTGTTCCTATTTTTTCTAAAGCCATGTTGGTTTATTGAAAGTAATTGCTTGTTTTCCAGATAATGTTGTAGCTGTAATTTTATTGCTTTTTCAAGAATTTTTGACATATTGTTTAATAATGTAATAGGTCTGTAGTTGTTTACATTGTTTTTTGTTCCTGATTTATAAATAGGAATAACCAGACCTTTTTTTAGACTGTTCGGGAAAATTCCTTCTTTAAGACTAAGATTAATTACGTACGTTAGTGGTATAAGCAGTTGTTGGCTTAGTGTTATTATTGTTTTAGAGTCTATTCCGTCAGGTCCCGATGTTGTGTTATCCTTTAGGGATTGTATTATTTGTTTGGTGTCTTCCAGAGTTACTTTTTGTAGTTTGAAATGTCTGTCATTGTTTATAATAGAGCACTGAGTCATATGATTTCGAGGTTCTTGATTGTCGCTTCCAGTCGTAAGTTTTTTTATATTTTCGGCTAGGCTGGCTCCGATATTTGTGTAATGTCTGTTTATGTAGTTAAGAATGAGTGCAGGATTTTCGTGGAAGTCTACTTCTTCGTCATTGATAATTAACTTTTTGATTTTATCATCTTTGTTTTTTTGTGTATGTGTACTTTCTCTCAGAATTGACCAGACACTTTTCGGGTCAAAGTTTGCAGTTATCAGTTTGTTTCTGTAATATAATTCTTTGGCTTTGCGTATAATTAGCGAACAAATATTTCTGTACCTTTTATAGTAAGAGTAAAGAAAAGTATCATTTGGGTTGTGTTTAACTTGTTTGTGCAGTTTGTCCCGTTTTTTAATGCTATTTAGTATGCTTTGGGTAATCCATTTTTTAAGTCTTTTTTTACGGTGCGTGATAGAGTTGAATGTTATTGTGGTGTTTTGAGTGATGAGCGTTTGAAGATATGATATAAAGTAATTCCAGGCTTCTTCTGTCGTGTTAATTTTTTTTAGATGTTCCCACGTTTGTTTTTCTAGACCATTTTTTAGATTAACGTAGTCAGTTTCATATTTTATGCTATTATTTTGAATTGTTGGGTTCAAAGCCTGTGGAGTCAGGCCTATCATTGTTGTGTAGTGATCTGTGATTGTTGATTCAAATACTACGCTACAAAATTTGCTTTTGGATTTGATCATTAAGTGATCTAAACACGATTCTGAGTCTCTGGTAACTCTGGTTGGAGTATTGATGGTGCTTATTATGCCATGTTCCAGGAGCATCAGCTGGTATTCGATATTTTGGGGGTGGCCTTGTGGAAGTATATTTATGTTTAGATCCCCAGCTATGATGATGTTTTTGAAGTGGGTAATTTTTTTAATATGAGTATCGAGAGCTAATATAAAGGGCGCGATGTTGTGTGTGGATGGAGATCTGTAAATAGCGAGAATGCATGTATCGGGGTCGGCGATTATTTGTAAGCAATTAGTGTTTTCTAAGGCGATTTCTGAGACAGAGACGTTAAGACTATCTTTTATGTAAACAACAACTCCATCATTTTGATTTAGGTTTTTTGTTGTGGAATATGTGGAATAGTTTTTTTTGTGTTTTACAGTAAAAGCGGTCGAGATCCAGCATTCCGTTAGGATAATAATTTTGAAGTCTATTTTGAAGGCGGACAAGAGTATGTCTAGTTCGTCATAGTTTTTGTTGAGGGATCTTATGTTTTGGTTGAATAGAGTTAGGGTGCCTGGGTTGCTAAAGATAGAATCACATAGTTTTGTATCATTGGTTGAATAATGTAAGTGAGAGCTAGTTAAGTTCATTGTGTTTAATAATTCGGCCATATTAAATTAATTGCAATACATGAAATTTATTATAGGGGGATTAGTCATCTACGATTGTTTCCCCATTTTTTTTAGATCATTTTCATGAGAGATTTGGATAATTTTTTCCCCAGTTGCTTTGCGGACAAGCAGTTTACTAGCTTTGAACCACACGAATTGATAGAGGTTGTCTTTGGCCGTTTGTTTTGTTTTCCAAAGCAGTTCCTTAAAATATGGTGACAACACTTCACTAAGAAAAATTGGGGATTTAGAGTCTAAGGATTTGGCTGCATTTTTTAAAGAGAGCAAAGATTCCCTAGTTTTTTGACTAAAGAAGGTGATGTGGAGTTTGTCCGGGGTATTCTGTCTTCGATCTTGGGTCCTGGTCACCATGCGTATATCTTGTTGTTGCAGGGTATTTGTACCATTTATATGTGTATATAAATGGTACAAATCTAAAACAGTTAAATGTAGGTATACGTAACAACGCCTTACTACGGGATGATTCCTAGTGTTATGTATTCATACTTTCCAACAAAACATTTTTTTACTGAGACGTATTGACAAGCATGATCATCGCGTTGTGTTTGCATTCCATAGCATTCACATTCTAAATAATTCTAGAATACACTGCCCATAATACTATTATGTTATTTATAATGTTTGAAATTTTTGAAATGTCTGCCTCTGTGGCAATTCTTATATGATGTAAACGTCTTTATTCCGCGCCACTTCGTTTAATGCCAGATTAAAATCTAAGCCCAGTTTAAAATACAGAAATACTTAGGTATAACTGCCGGTTCATGGTAATGTGCCTAATCTAATGGTAGTGTCTTAGGAAAATCTATCGAAGAATGTAGTTCCGCCTACAACGAGAAGGAGTTATGTACAACCTATCAACGGAACGCAATGTCATTGACTAGCTTAAGACCCCGGCGATACCCGGGATTTACACAAAGTTTTCTGAATCAAATATAGACAATGACCTTCCTCTTGTTTTGAAGGTCACATGTGCAAAATTTCATCAACCTCGACATAAAATTGTAGATTTGCACACAAATCAAATCCACACCGCCCGCTTACCAGCCTGCTCGTCCACCACATACAGACATTCTCCTTCATGTATAATATATTTCAACCAATTTACACAAAACCTTGACAAATTATATACATAAACCTTCCTCATGAATCACTCTATCTATTGGTGAAAATCCGTTCAGTAGGTTTAGAGTTTATCGCGAACAGACAGACAGACGCGGCGAATGAATTTAATTTATAATATGTAGAGATAGACAGACTGGATGAAAAGCCTCTACTCAAAGAAATAAGCAGGTGCATTGATTTCAATTCGGCATGTCAATTCCTTGTGAATTCGAAATCAACTTCGAGAAGACTTGTGGATTTTTTTTCAAATTTTTATTGTTATTCTCTCGTTTCAATAACTTTTGAAAATTAAACCCGTCAATGCAATATATCATTGAAGAAGAAGATAATTACTAGGTACTAATAAATCTAAACGAAAATATGTAGAACAACGAGACACAGAAAAATGAAAAGATAACGGTCGCTCCTGAGACTCGAACTCAGGATCTCTTGTCTTGGCAATTGGGAATTCAACTCGGCAATTGGAACCTCTTAATTTTAAGTCATTTTTGTCGGTCACACATTTCAAAATCAGAATTACATTCGACTAATTTTTCTCATATTTTTGACTGCTACTTTTTTAAATCATAAAGTTCTAAAGAATGGTTTGTAACCTAGATAGTCTCTTGAATAAAAATATTTAATATATATTATGGGACAAATATCGACCTTTAAGTATTAGTATAACGACAATAATTTTTCAATGCAACCAAGAAGTGAAATAGATTTAAAAGCTTCTTGATAGCCAAGTGATGCTAGAATCTCCATTCTATTCCATCTTCCAAGTAACTTTGTGACACTCAGTAGACGGTGGCGCTATTCAGAACTTGATATTGTGTCAGTTCTGATGTCATTAAAGACCGTTCACATGTGAATTAGCCACAACTTTTTGTCCAAGTTATGCCCTGTTGTTGTTACTGAATGAAATAATAGGCATTACTGAGAGAGCATACCGACTCGTCTCAAATCTAAATGTTCAGAATACTAAAAGCGATGCAATATCATCCACAACAAACACTTTTATTATTCACATTCTTGCCGTTGTACGTGAATATCCTCGTAATTTATTAATTGTCTATTTATCTGTCAGAAAATTAGTTTGACCCTTTATATAATTGACAGTGCCGTAATTATCTTGCCATTTTGCTCTTTACCCTTTAGTGTTTCTTCCCCATTAGCCAAATTCAATTTGAATTTTTCGGAATGTTCAACTTTATACTTTCAACCAGTTTTTTGGGAAGCATTCTAAACAAAATAGTGCCACCTCTGATCTGGAGCACCAAAATACCTAAAAATACCGTCTCTCCACACAGCATCCCCAAAGATGTCCATAGGCCTTGGGGGAAATTATTTTCCTCTTGTCTCGTGTGTAGAGTAAATTTAAAAAAAAGTACGAACTTTAAACAAAGCGGAACAGAAAATCTTTTAGAGACTCCTACAGAAGTTGAGATGGCGTCAACTGGTGTTATTATTATGTGGGTGTTAACATAATATTTGCCTGTAAATAGTGTTAAAGGGCTATGTTAACATTATAGCTCAAAGTCCTACTGAAAATCAATTAAAAACTATTTTTTATTGTAATTCCTTGACCAGATGGATCCCACGTTACATCATATGGTCAGATTAGCATTTTAAAGGCCATTATTGAATTAAACGATTACTTTCTATGGGCTACGATTATGTTAACACCTCTTACAGCTTCCGCACCATTGACAGCATCGATGGCTTCATTGAGAAAACCAATATAAATGTTAATTTGAATTTTATTCAGTTGTTGATTGATATTTCGAAATTGATGCTGGGGAAATTAAACATTTGTTAATTGTTAGGCAAATTCGATTCCATACCTTCCAAAATAAATAATCATTATTTATTATGTAACCTTATAAGTACTTTTGACAGCAGGCTTGCAGAGAAAGGAAACCTCGTTGTTCCAAAAATGCACCAAAATGTATGACACGCTATTTGACAACAAATCAAACGATCGTAAATTTTAGACAAAATATATCTAACTTTATAATGTAATCACACCAACAGCGCTTACAAATTTATGATATATGTATTTTTATATTGCTCTATCTTACTTCTAATTACAGACTAGACAGACTAATATAACAACTTATCGCCAACAGATTGCACCCTCCGGTTCGTCGATCACAAATGCAAAACTATATGATCAATGCATTTGACCAATGAACGTGATGCTGCGTTAAAATGTAGAAAATTTACAGGACCACACTTAACTGCGAGCTGCGAGGTCTCTTAAGATTAACCCTGTTTATTGTAAAAATTTAGATACAGTTTGCACGCAAAGGACAAATTGGGAACACGCATCATTGGAAATTTCATTATTTTATTCTGTTCTATATTTTGATTATAATATTATGATCTGTAATGGACGTGTTTGGGAAAGCAAAAGCAAAATTTAATAGGCTATTAGATCTATTTAAAGGACATATACCGTTAGATTCGCACAATCACAATAATAATTATTACATACATGTCATTATCTGGTTTTGTAAAGATATTTTAGGAAACTTTTTTACTCTGGAATTTTGTTTTGTATTATATGCCTTTTTGGCTTTTTTGTGAAAGCATATTTTGTCTTATGCATTGACACCAAGATGATTAATTTTGCTGTCTGTGCTATTGTTCACCTTAAAACAGGTTTCTTGTGGCCTAGTTGGGTGGACACCGCAGTAAAAAAACCAAATTTGTTTCTATTTTGTTTTATGTAGAAGTTTAGTTGTTACGAGTACCTATGTTTAGAGTCTGGAATTTCAAATATTGTACGTCATCCACTTTTGCGTATTTTTCTTTGATGCTAGAATTTAAAGTTGACGTTTTGTTTGCAGTCTCCTTTACTCGGTCTCGGTTGGCAAAAAAATGTCGTCGTTTTTTGACTGCTTGTACTTATTGCGGAATGTCGGAAACTTTGGCCAATTAATGTCCGACATTCATGAGATAATCCCAAATATGGTTAGGCTGCAAACCCGCTGGCAGATAGATTGGTTGGTTTCGTCGAGCTTAATGAGTTGGCTAGTATTAAATATTAAATACATACATTCTCGTTCGGCGGTAATGGCTGGGTGTTGTGTGTAGGAAGAACAACTTTAAAGCTATTTCAAACAATTTCCTCTTCGCTATTGACATTCATTCCGCTATAAAGCTAAATGGAAACGTATCTCGGGTGTAGTTGACATCAATACTTACTCCAATCTGTACATTATAACCAGCATCCAGTTGTGAATAGAATCTTTTTTAATTATAATGGTGTAACAACGTTGTTTGACATACTTAGGTAAAAATTCGTGAAATTTCAACAAATTTAAGGATAGTTATGACTGCTTGCTTGCGTGAAATAAAACGCCCACAATTCTGTGTGCAACTTTGTTACTTTGCGGATTATTGGTAAATAATTTGTAGTAGGCGATTATAATTCATTTCAATCTGCGATGATAATAAATTTCGGATTAAAATTTAATGAAATGTCACGTTTGACAGTGTGGAATGAAACTGACTTGTATAATCTTGCGTGTGTTGTGTTTGTGTTGTGTGCTGCACATTATTTAGTGTAATGTGCTTCCAGTAACAAAACGACGCAGAAAACAGATGGGATAAAAAATGATGGTCGTTGAAGCCGGCAGATCGTGAGAAACAGGCGCAATCTGCTCCTCCAAGGGCCGCGGGCCAAATGCTCCTGCTGTAATTATTCTGTATTGTGGTAGTGTTAGCCAGTTAGCAGTTAGCCTCTTAGCTCCGAGATGAACCAGCATCCCTCCTTGACCAGTCTGAACTTGTTCCCACCACACAATAAGGTTCTTTTCTCTTTTTCTACAAAAGCCATACACAAGTAGCCTTTTATCGTTCCACTTGTGTTTCTCTTGTCTCTTTTTATAGCCTCGCTCTGTTCACACTTTCACAACTATTATTTATTATTGACACAATGTGGGCTTTAGATGCAAATAAATCTTATTTAGCATTCATATTTCCTCTGGTGCAAACTTGTCAAATATATCTTAGTTTATTATTGTTAGTTTATCTTTGTTCTTCTTTAATAGTAAATTGAATAATAACAATCCTTCACATAGTGAAGGATGAAATTGTGTAGTTAATAAATTAACACAATTTATTAACCAACACAATTGACTTAACCTTAACATATAAGTACTGTACATGTTCAAATATAACCAATTTATTTCTATAACCTACGCTTTACTCCCATTTACTGCAATAATAATATTAAATAACTTGGATGAAATTCTTAATTTTGTCGGAATTACTTAATTGTCTAATGAATTCCATGTTCCAGGGGTGCTTTGCTCGTCGTCTTTATAATTTATTGTACCACTCTACTTATCATTATCATCCCTCAATTATTCCATGTTCCTGTTTCTGCTTGTGCAGATTTAATTGCGATAAACACCTGAACAAACAAGAGTACCTACCCACCTTTAGATCACCTTCGATGAATTTTCCTGTCGCGACTTGTTACTGATCCGTAACGACCACAACTGTTTTCATTCTGACTTCGTATAGATCGAACGTTTTTTCTCGGTTCATCTGAGTTGCCTCAGTTACCTGTCGAAACTTGTCAACAATTCAAGCTATAATAACACAAGGGAACCTACCTGACCTAGTAGATATTAACTAATAACCTAATTGATGGAATAATCTACCAACAATTCAAAAGCACCCCAATACACTCGTACTTATAAAAAAAACAACATCGGCATATATACCTTACCTACAATAATTATGGGTTTACAATCAACCGTCTTCTTATTTCAAAAGGATCTAGCCCTTATCCTAATACCCTAAGACTGTCAGATTACATTCTCAAAGTTACACATAAAATCGAATCAATTATTTCAAAGGGTAACACTTGTGTCATATATTAGTTTCCTTTCAAATTTTGCTTGCAATGCAAATGTTAGACAAAAAGCTACAGTCGTAAATGCGCGTGAAGTGGTGTAGAACTTGCCTATGACAACTATGTAACCTGTTACAAGTAAAAATTCTTAGATTAATAATATTGGTCCAAGCGAAGAATTATAGTTTTATAACAGTAGTGAACCTACATCATGTCTTAATGTTTCTTCAGTGTGTGCAGATTTGTAAACAAAACGCATAATATTAGGCCATTGTCTGAATGATAAGAAACGCATTTCTGGAGTCGGTAAAGTTGTATAAGTCCGCTTCGGAATATTCATTGTCGAAGTTCGATGCACTGATAATACGGAATATTCATTTTTTAAATTAAAGCCAATCAAATAAGACATTCGTCGGAAGTACCAACCTTACAAAATAAATTCTTGTCAAAATAAAATCAAACGTACCTACCTAATTCGATTTAGTCCCGGTACTACTGGTACAGGGTTGAGGTTCAAACTGTGGAAGCTGCATGTCATCATCATCAGTGTTACCGAAGCTCCCGATTTTTCGGGAGTTCTCCCGATTTTTCACTTCATCTCCCGATCTACCGGAATGGCATCAAAATCTCCCGATTTTTCATGTCCCGACTGCAATTATTCATTTTGTACAAAGGAACTTCTTAAAAATCATTTGCTGACTCACAGTGACATAAAACCGTTTACATGTTTCAACTGCGATTATTCATGTTCTTCAAAGAGGCACCAAAAAATTACATATTTACCCACAGTGGACAAAAACCATTTTCTTGTCCCAAATGCAGTTATACAAGTTCTCAAAAGGAAGATTTAAAAATCCACAGAATAATTCACGGAAGAGAAAAACCTTTTTCATGTCCTGACTGCAAATATAAGTGTTCTCAAAAGGGATATCTAAGAAGTCACTTGCCGACTCATGTAGAGAAAAACCTTTTTCATGTTCCGGCTGCAACTATTCTTGTAATGCGTAGAGAAATCTAAAAATCACATGTTTACCCACAATGGAGAAAAAGCTTTTCATGTCCCGACTGCGACTACTCATGCGCTTTAAAACGGTATATAAAAATTCACATGTTTCTTTCATGTCCCGACTGCAATTATTCATGTTGTACAAAAGAACTTCTTAGGATTCATTTGCTGACTCACAGTGACATACAACCTTTTATATGTTTCTTATGCGACAATTTATGTATTATTATATTATTGTTTTACAAAGAGGCACCAAAAAAATCACATGTTTATCCACAGCGGACAAAAACCATTTTCTTGTCCCGAATGCAGTTATTAAAGATCACGAAAGGAAGTTTTTTTGCAGTTATTAAAATCCACAGCGCGATTCATAGTGGAGGAAAGCCATTTTCATGTTCTGAGTGAAACTATGCACGTACTACGAAGATAAATCTAAAAAATCGCAAGTTTTCCCATAGTGGAGAAAAATCTTTTTCGTGTCCCGATTGACACTATTCGTGTTATCGCAAGGAATATCTAAAATATCACATATTAACCCATAGTGGACAAAAATCTTTTTCGTGTCTCGACTGCAACTATTCATGTTCTTAAAAGGGACCTCTGAGAAAGCACTCGCTGAATCACAGTGGAGAGAAACCTTTTTCATGTCCTGACTGTAAATCTTCATTTACGGATTCCCTGTAAAACACAAACGAAAAGGCTTGCCAACTTGGGCATTCCATAGTTTTTATTTAAATAAAAAACATGTTACGTAACACGTTTTTCAAATCCTCTTCCCGCACCGATAACGCACAGTAACGTTAAACAAGACCCCCCCCCCCCCTAAATTGCGTTACGTACCTAATACTTGGAACGGCCCCCAAGGTCGAAGTTTCACAAAAATTTGTGCTGAGTTTCCAAACGTAAAGTAAGTCCCCGTTGAACGTTAGGGAAAATTGCGTTATTCCACGGGCAACGTCTACAATAATCGTATTGATGGCGCTGCTTATGGGTTTTTTGATTTGTTGTTAAGATTCTGCTTCGGAATAATAAAAGGGATTCGGAATATTGATAAGGGAAGAATTTTATTATAATAATTCTAGTAATCTCCCGATTTCTTCAAAATTCTACCGTTTTCTCCCGATTTCTCCCGATTTTTAAGCGAAAATTCTCCTGATTTTGAAATTTTGAGTTCGGGAACACTATCATCATATGAATTATATTAGGTATGTATTTCTAACTTTTGGGGGCTCTTAAGATATACATCCCAGGTTTTTAATGGTTTACATGGCGATCAGGGTTTGTCTAACGGGTGTGTCTAATTATACTAAATACATTCTTTTCATGCACGCTCTTCTGTTATAAATACCTACTGGTTCATAAATCGTGTAAGTGAATTAATTTTAACAAAATTAAAATATAAATTGCATATTTTTTCGTCTCCCCCGACATAAATACTCACTTTTCGTAATAATAAAGCTAAATCTGAATGTTTGAAGGAGTAAAACAAGTTTAGGTAATATGGAGATTAGAGTACTTTTAATTTTGAAACATTTCGCAGGTTTTAATCATTAGTCAGTGCAAGATCAACCCGCGGGGTCTTGCGAAACGGTGTTGCTCTTGTCATAAATCTAATTTTATTTTGCTTTGGCAATTTTGATTTTGACATGAGATAATAGGCTATCGTTATAGATTCTCTTCAAGAGAAACACGCGTATTGTATTTTGTTACACGAACAATACACAAAGTTTCAACACGTGGAAATGAATTCATGCATCATTAATAATAATTAACATCTTATGGTCCCTTTCACAAACTTTTCATTATGCATAGGAACATTGACCTTGCGTTTTTTTTAGCTCCACACACACCCTGAGGAAATTTTAAGAATTATTTCCCTCAGGGCCTATGTCTCTTTGGGGATGCTGTGAGTCGGTCTTTTTAAGGAAAGCAAGGTCGGGAAAGGAAAAAGGTATGAGGGGCGGGTAAGAATCTGGGATTCAGTATGTCCAGATCATCCGGTGCCAAGACCTAGACACAAACCTCACCCCATTAATCCGGGCACTCCTGCTATGTCACCAAATTTAGCGAACCATTTGGGTGACCTATGGCAGAGGTTTTCCAATAAATGTTTCCCGGGGCGACGGAACCCATTCCCGTCTCACAAATTGGACAAACCTCACCCCGTGAGCCCGGGCACCCCTGCTAAGTCACCAAACGTAGGTAGCGAACCATTTGGGGTGACCTATGGCAGAGATGTTGGTTATCCAACAAATTTTTATGCGTTATATTAAATTTGTTGTCCTTTCTCTGATCAATGATCAATGCTTTACAAATCAATTCGCATCAAAACTCCATTGTAGACTGCTAGCTTTGCTTCGAATAACAAATAAAAAAACAGATGCAATTCACACGCGGTAGAAGTCAAACCTTCAGAAAATCAATGTAGACAAGAGTGGAAGGCTACGAAGCACCGCACAAAGAGCAGACCGATTATACTATCCCATTCTCTCGCAGGCTCCCATAGATGTATGTGTTTGTCTCTGTTTAGTGTCGCTATTTTTCGTTTAATCGAGTTTCAAATCACAACGGTACTACAGAATTTTTCACTTCAATAAATAATATCATGACGGATTCTTAGTACCTACTTGACGTCGGAAACATTTTTAATAAAACGCTGCGCCCACACGCTTGCGAAATCGACATCACAAAGAATTGACGTTATTAATAATTTATGTCTCAATAAACAACAATCAAACATGTTCTTAACATAAATCAAAACATACTGGGACTTAGTTAATGAGATTAGTCGATTAGTGTACTCTCTTCCCACACTGAGATCTGTCAATCGTCGGCCTCTTGGTTCAAGTGCCATAGAACTCTGTGTGGCATAACCCGACACACATTACTATCAGAAAAACAGACATAAAGCAATACATACAATATACGCCCAGTTGAAGTACTGAACAAGTGTGCTTTACATAATATTAAAAAATATGCAGCATGTGCCACCCAAGTAAATTCCTTTAATAATTATTACATCTTTATTTGATGCCCATTTCTGAATGGAAATTCGTTGTAAAAAAATCGTTAAATTATCTAAAAAGGAAAAATTATTATTTTAATTACGAAGTTGTAAAATTTGTTTAATTTAGAAACGCCGCGTTTTATGGCATTATTTACAACCCTGTAAAATAATAATTTACCTAATTTAAGTTACGACATTTTGTTTTTCGAAAACTGAAAGTATGGAATGCGGGAGGGGGGAGGGGAACCAGGGAGGTGGAAGGGTTACCTGGAAAGGAGGAGGGGAACTCGGGAGGGGGTTTGCGGGACGGGGGAAGGGGAGGAGTGGAGTGGGGAGAGGGGAGAGGGAAGGTAGAGAAGGCGGAGTGGGAACGCGAGAGGGGAAGGGGAGGCGGAAGGGAACGGGACGAATGGGAAAGGATACGCAGGGAGAAACAATTTCTTTATTTAATAGCATAGCAACGCATGCCGGGTACCAGCTGGTTACTTAATAATAAATAAAGATAAATTTAACAAGTTCATACTATATTCCCCCTCTCAATAACAAATAAAAATTAATCGGAAATTACTGATACACGAAACCAAACAATAAACTCTCATCTATAGAGCATATATTATAATTATAAGCAATATTACCCAACTTGTTTAGATTTTAACATCACCGAAAATGGAAAAGACGCCTTTTCGGTCCACAATATAATAAAAAGATACACATCAATAAATACCGTCTACCGTCCATTCATCACAGTTAAGTATCAAAGATCGTAATCGATAATAATACTATGGACCCGCCACCGAGAGATCCGTGGCTACCTATCTTTCTGCTGCGTGCGACGATCATGAGAAAGAGGGAGACGTTGCAACGGAGCTATCAGTGGAACATGGTACGCCTATATCTGCGAGCGGTCAAGCAATTCCCTCTGAGGCGGTGTGCAGTATATCTCCTCGCCCCTCTGATGACCTGGTAGTTTCCGGTGCCATCTCTGTCCAATGACCTTGCGGACTCGTCTTACTTCTCTTTCTCCCATCCCGCTAGATGGCTAGAAGTGGTTGGTTGTCTAGCTATAATTTCACGAGTGTATGGCTGGTCGTATCCGGTACACGGAACATGAACCATTATCAGATATAAATATTATTGCGGGTACAGCCTGAGAAACTATGGAGAAACTTGATCGGGGTTTATCGTGGGATTCCGCAAGGATTTGAAACAGGTCTTGAATAATTGATAAATAATAGTAGCTTAAACCGAACTATTTTATTTCACTTTAAATTATAACAAAAAATAATGGAATTAATTATAAATGAAGCACCAATAAATTTAATGCTGTGGCTTTATGCAAGGATCTGGAAGTGATATTGGTATAGAATTGAAAAAAAAAATCGATTTCTCTAACTGTAGAAACTCTCAAACGATGAAATCTCGCGCCTTGAAATCTGCTCATGTTTTTGGTCTGGGATTTATAGGTTAACTTTATTATTTTCAGCTCAAACCATCATGAGCTACAGAGCTTTCAAACATATAGTGGAAGAATTCTTTTAAAAATAACGATAGAGTTAAAACCAATGTTATTCACAGTAGAACAGAAAAATAGTTGTATTTAAATTCTGGCTTTGCACAATGCGGAAAGAGATTTCTTTGAATTGTATTTCTTCACTCCAAGTCTAGCGTGAACTTTACAATGCAAAAATCTTCCTTCCTTATCAATGCAGATTGGACAGCGAGCTGCACCACGTATCAGCCATTTTAATTTTTCAGCAGTGCATTGTCCAGTTTAAGAGATAAATAACAACAAGTTCCTTCACTGATAAAACATTGTTTACAAAACTCGCACGCGCACCCACAGCACTACAGAACATTAAATTAGACGTTTGTTCAAGACTAATTCTGAACTCTGATTAATTTTATGTTCTGCGACTGCAACGCCCAAGCAATTCTAAATAATTCCGGAACATAATATCAATAGGAGGAAGAACAAAAAGCAATCAACATAATGCTGTTACTTATTTATCAATTGCAGGTGTTTTATCAAATTCAGTTACCTGATCCAAAAACAGCCACCAAACAAAACTTGATATTATTTCGATGCTGCCCAATTCAAAGAAATTTCATTAAATAATCAAGAACCAATTATTATAAGTTCTGTGCGGTTTGATCGGAACCTTTTTTTGAATTCAAAGAAAATTCCACAATGCTGCCATTTACAGGCAGATGGCAAGCGAGACCAGCTTTGGAATCCATTTGCTATCATATTCAATTTCGTATTACTACTCCCCGTCCTTTACAATATAATTAGCCACGCCTTTGTAAAGCTTGTAAAATTGTTGTAAAGAACATAAACTGAATACCAGTATATCGAATTTATCAATAACTTGTTTAATAACTATGGGTAAAATATTAATATAAATGGTAGATTATAATTGATGTGTGTTGTAACACAAGTAAATGTAAATTTATAAATGCGCATCCCACAAATCTTATGATCTCCCACGCACAGTGTAATTATGATTGTAAATAGAGTCCAAAAATAAAGCTCGTTTTCTTCGAGTAGTTGAGAGTCTCTTGGTGGGGTAAAGCCACGTTCACTCCATGTCCCCTGCCGCTTGAACGCACGTGCAAAATCTTATTACCTTTATTTCCATTTCAGATGGAAATATCTCCAGCGTGGAGCTATAGTTAGTAATAAGTGTGGCATTCAGTAAATATTTGCCGTAAAATGAGCGGTCGTTTAGCGTACCGTCGTCATGACCAAAGTATCCCAGTGCCCAGTGCCGATGTAGTCTGCTATTTACGTCTCTAATATTATTAGGATTGTTCTCTGATCTGTAGTATGTACTCTCCGTGTGGTGGCTTGTGGTCTCCCGCACGGGGCATATTTTAAACTCAGGTCCATGTTATGACGTCTTTTATCCCAACATCTGAACTTTGAAATTATAAACATCAAAAGCCCTATCCGCTGAAATTGTTTTACTACTCAGAATTCAGAATCCATCCCTGTCAAGGAGTGCCGATAACAATATCATAAAGGACGATCACAGGGCTGCTGGGCCATAAATACATCAGCGGGGGCGCAATACTGCCAATCCTGCACAATGCCAGAGGACAAATAAACCTCCCGCGTTGTAGACATGTGTCGGATGCAAGAACCCGGCTCCAATGTGCTCTTTGTCGGACCGAAAACATGTCAGCAAAACTTGGAAGAGACGCCTTGGAAAATAAACAATACGCGAATTCTTTTTGTAACGCAATACCACACAAACCTGAGTGAAGCGTGAGAAATGTAGATGACAGTTGGGACAGCAAGCCCCGAGTAATTAGGGAGATGTTCACGAAGATTTATGGCATTTTCAAAGCGTCCATTAGACTCATTTACTAAATTTTCACATTTTTTGCCGTTAAACCCATAAACGGTCTACTTTAGTAAGCTTTATTATTCTCCGTTTTGCTCAATTGCTGTATTATTTAGGTATTGCAGTATCTACTAAATAACAAATTGAAACATCGGTCACGAGGGAGCATTGTTTATTATTGTATAGGCACTTCGGAACCAATTGAGAAATATCTATAACATGTAAGAGAACATTATTATTTATGTATGCCTTTCTTTTAAGGGTTTTATTGTCGTTAAACTTTTGTCACCCTAAATATTGTGTTAGTGTTTGGATTGTTGTTGCCTTTATTGGTTACTCAGCGGGCATAGGATTCTGTATCGTGGGAAAATATTTTTTAAATGTCTTTACTTGGTGACATCAGTTAAATTACTAATGATTAATATCTAATGATACGCAGGTGTCTGCTTATAAGACAACGTCAGTATAAAATTTCGCAATGTCTCGCGAATAATCATTGCAAATTCATAATGCCAAGGTCGGCCGACAAGCGATTCTTGCACGTCTGAAAGCAGTGGCAGACGGTGAGCGAAGTGAATAAATCAGAGGAGTCCGTCGAAGGAAATGACCAAATCGTGCTTCGGGCAAAGCTCCGCGTTCCGGTCATGCGCCGCACTTCCTCCATTGCCCGCGACCGTCCTCTATTGTTTTATCAATCACCGTCCCTCTCTCTTTCACACATCACACCAACTAATATAATCTGACCGCTACAGCTACGATCAAAAGAACTGCTTACAAGAATTGCATGTATCAGTGAATAACATCAACGCTTGAAGTGTAAAGAACTAATCTGATTTAATAATCTCAATGATAATGTTTGGATACCGTTAGTGTTGAACTGTAGAGATGATAAGTGTTTTTCAGCGCAGGAGAATTTCATTAGACGAAACAATCGAATTATACACACACAAGCACTAACATTTCGCTGGATTTCTCGTTTGTTCTTGCCATAACTGTATGTAATGTTCACGCTATCTCAAGTGTATAGATCGCTCGAGTAACACTCGAGTGTTCAAGTAATATGGCGTTGAAATCTCCACGTTATTTCCGGTGGCTCTAGAGTTGCGCAAAGATGGACATCTGGTCATATCACTTCATCACCTGCATCTCAAATGTAGGCATAACAAAACTGTTAGTTTATCTTCAAACTGTAGCAACAGCAACCATATGGTTATATGACGAAATAGGAGTTTGATTAGAGCCGTGATTAGGCTCCTCGAGGCGTGTTTCAACTGAAAATTCAAGACTCAAGACCTAGGTACTAGAACCAAAATGAACCAGACATGTTTTGTAAGAATTAATTCTTACAGATGCAGCTGAAATAGGGCCCAGGATCAATTAGATAAATTTAAGGCTCCGTGCATGATCGTGATCGGGGTGATATTACATTGCTTCACTTCCAGCTCTTGTCAAACATATTATCTGGTGGTAGATCGGTGTCGGCAGCCAGAAAGCACTTCCCAACTCTGAACAATTAAACAGCGGGTGCTTCTAATGAAAACCATCTCGACTAGAACATAACTGCTACCTTTAATGTGAAATACAGTCACGTCGTTCGTTAAAACGTTCAAAAATACTGTTTCCATAATAAAATGCCTTGAATGAGCACCGATAGGTTCTAAGAAGGTTCTAAGTGATCTTATGAATCGGCCAAACAAAAGACCAAAGCCTCCCACACTATCCAAACAGTAGAATTATTTGGATACTCAAATCTCAAATATAACAAGCAACTTTGATTTATTTGGCAATTGAGTTGGGCTCGCAACATTTAACACTTCTTAATAATATTTAGATAATTGTTACAGGTAAGTATTGCCTCCCACGGAGCCTTTTGAAGGCTTTTATTCGGTGTTATGAAATTTAAAGTTTTCGGCCATAATATATCGAACTATCGCAATGACGCGTGGGCGACCCCGTTATTAAGAGTTCTTATTTTTAAAATTAACATTAACAGGTATTAATTTCACGAGTTGTATGGTAATTTAATGGTGAAAAAGTAGTAAACTGCCACCGTGATCTTTATTTCATAGGATCTCTAGATATACGACGCAATTAGGCCCACTGCATTACAAGACTGACAAGGGTGGTCCACGTTTGAACGGCGCACTGGAAGGTCGTATGAATCCGTTCACTTGTTTGTGGGCTGCTGTTTTACAATCATTGCTCAAAATACACATCTACATTATCGGTAGCTTTAGAAATAAAGATAAAGAAGTGTGCCAGTCCGGTCAATATTCGAGATCTGTCCATCTACGAGTATCTTTTGTTTTATTTCTTTACTGTGAACCGACCGTGTGAGTTCAAATTACTTTATGTGCTGTTTATTATCCACGAGTTATGTTGATGGGACGATAGGGAACAGGGTTTAATGACACTTTAATGAAACAGTTACATAATAGTGAACCCGAAACACCGCCGCCCGGACCGCTGGTGCTGGTTCGGGAAGCGCCTGCTTATCTCTGCCTTGAGAGTAGTTTATACAGAAAGCACACATTTCTAGTCTTTATGTAAACACTGTTCCGTGGTGTGTATGTATTATGTAAACATCAACGAATTTGTCGGATTTACGGGAGGTTTTTATCGCATATCTGGAGCACCTTCGATATTACGATTATAAATGGCCGCGCACACAACACGTGCATGTGTTTCCCTGTATATTTCCAAGAAATAACGTAAGCGGACACTATATTTGATCAATTGACCCCAAAATACTCGCAGAACGGATATGATTGTTACAGTTTCGTGACCGCATAATACGGGAATCCTTCCGGATGCAAAGTAACGAAAAAGGAAACAGTAATAGGATACCCACTGCAGTAGTCCAAATAATGTGCATATATGATTCATTGCAGCTAATAATTATCCTCAAACAATTGTTTTCCTTGAAATGGCAATGAACCAGGACTTTCCTTACGCCACCATCATGAAATTTGATTGAATTGTATGACACCATTATACAAACAAGTAGTGCAACGAGGCTGCATTCCTTTGTCCCATTTAATTTACAAGTGCGGCGCTTTTCAATTGTTCCCTTATCGCTTTATGGTACAGAGATAGTGCGGAGGATGCAGGCAGTCTAGCAGAAGCAGGAAGCAGTTGTAAGGTGGCACTCTGGTGTAACAGCTAACAGCACTCAGCCTGTAGCCACTACAGAGAGCACCAGTGCCAGTCGGTCTGCTATCCTTTCCCTTTGGTCCGGAAAAAAAACCCGCTGTTATTTGCGGTTTCCGTTTGCTGGCAGCATTTGGCCGACGTCAGCGATAAAGGAATACCTAAAGGAATCCTTGGAACTAGATATCCTCTTTGTCGTCGCTTTTAATAATAATACGATGCCCCATTTATCGACAGTCTGATCTCGCCCTTCGTGCGATTGACATCGTATCGTTAAACACTCTATTATCAAACAGTTATTAGTTATTGCTATTAGTATGATGAATCGTCTGTTCGGGAGTTTTAAACTCAGGAAGTCTCGCAAACAAAAGCGGGAAAGATTTAGCTGTATTGAGGCCAACAGTGAATTTGTAAGTTTTTGAATTCTTAATCAGTGCTAGAGTGTGGTCACATTGTTTATATTCTGAGCATTTGACAGTTCAATACTTTTGCATCCTTGCACGTGATAATAATATTTACATTATATTATGATATTATCAACTTCTAATGTTAGTGATTCAAAAATAGCATGGTGATTTTTTTACGAAGTTCTTATCAATTCAGTTTATTTTTTCAAGGATTCTTCCATGATCAGTGTGCAATTTGCTGTTTTCCGTTCTTATATCTTCATCTGTAAATCAGTCCGAACATTCGGAATCTTAACGTGTTAGTGTGTGTCCTTAGATCTACCCAGATCCCGAGTTTTCTATGAACAGTGTACAATTTGTTGTTTTCCGTTATTCGATCATCATCTGTAAAAGAGTCTGAACATTCGGAATTTAACATGTTAATGTTTGTGTTCTTAAATCTACCCAAACCCCGATTTTTTATTTTCCATTCTTATATCATCATCTATAAAACAGTCTGAGCATTCGGAATTATTTAACATGTTAGTGTTTCTGTTTTTAGATCTTCCCAAACCACGATTTGTTATTTTCCATTCTTATATCATCATCTTTAAAACAGTCCAAACCTTCGTAATCTACCATGTTAATGTTTCTGTTCATAGATCTACCCACACCCGATGGTTGTTTTCCGTTCTTATATCAACACCTGTAAAACAGCCTGAACATTCCAAGTTTAACATGTTTGTGCTTCTGTTCTTAGATCTTTCCAGACCCCGATTATTGTTTTCCATTCTTATATCAATATCTGTAAAACAGTCTGAAAATTCGGGATTTAACATGCTAGTATTTCTGTTCTTAGATTTATACAGATCCCGATTATTGTTTTCCGTTCTTATAACAACATCTATAAAATAGTCTGAACATTCGGAATCTAACATTTTAGGTTTTCTGTTCTTAAATCCACCCAACCCCGATTTGTTGTTTTCTGTTCTTATATTGATATTTGTAAAACAGTCTGAATATACCCAGACGTCGATTTTTCTGTGAGTAGTGTGCGTTTTGTTGTTTTCCGTTCTTATATCAACAGCTGTAAAACAGACTGAACATTCGAAACTAACATGTTAGTTGTTTTGTTCTTAGATCTACCCAGATCCCTATTGTTGTTTTCCGTTCTTATATCAACACCTGTAAAACAGTCTGAACATTCGGAATCTAAAATAATAATGTTTCTGTTCTTAGATCTATCCAGACCCCGAGTCGGAGAAGGCCATAATGGGGTCCGTGGTGTACTGCATCCACCACAAGGAGGGCTGCAAGTGGTCTGACGAGCTGCGCAAGCTGAAGGCGCACCTGAACACGTGTAAGCACGACGCGGTGCCGTGCGGCTCGCACTGCGGCGCCATGATCCCAAGGGTTCTCATGCAGGACCATCTCCGGTACACGTGCCCGCAGCGCCGCGCCAACTGCGAGTTCTGCGCCAAGGAGTTCTCGGGACACATGCTGGAGGTAAAACACACAAACAAGTATTATATCAATATGTTTATTTAGCCAGAATATCCAGGGACAGCCAGTGGAGAATATGTGTGGAGAAGATCAAATCGAATGATGGTTTCCAAAACTTTTTTACACTCCAAACCTGATTTAATTGATTCAAAAAGACTATTTGAAAAATGTATTTTTTTATTTACATTAACTCAGAACGTGAAGAAAATATTTTCCTTCAGGAACTATGTCGTATTTGAGGTTTGCTGTGTGAAGGGACTTTTTAAGGAAATAAAGAAGAGGAAGTTCTGGGAAAAAAACGAATATAGTTATGTGGGGGTTAGTGCGTCCAGTCCAGTATTTTTTTTTTACATGTATACCGTACAAGAGTCCCAACTGCTCCCGTCTAGAGCAAGTGAGACTATGGCATCCCCAATTGGGGTATGTTGTGCGGCTGAAGGTAGTGGGGAGGGGAAGAAGATAGGGAAGAGGAAGGTGGGGAAGTACCGGGCTATTCAGATCAACGCCATTCACAAAGCCTTTTCAAGCAACGTTTCAATTCTGAATGGTAGCCCTACACCAGGGCTATACTGAGAGTATCTTCCACTCTGTATGAATCCATTCCTCCCACTGCGGTGCAAGACTGTGAGAGTCCAGCTGGAGAAGTCAAAGGGTTTCCCTCTCAACCGGCCTCTCCCGATCCGATCCGCCACACAATTATTATTACATAAATATAGTAGTACATCCGTCGCCAAGACCTGGATAAACCTCACCACAAATTAATTATCGATAAAATCTTTATCAATAGTACCTTCTTGATACCCCGAAGAATATAATCTAACCATTGGCGTCGTTCCTTAGAATCATTCTGGAAACTGCGGTTACGAGCCGACCTACTGCGAGAACAAGTGCGGTGTGAAGATACAGCGGCGACTTCTGACGGCGCACAAGACCAACGACTGCGTCAAGAGGCTCGTGGGCTGCCGGCACTGCGCCAAGGAGTTCGTGGCGGACACGCTGGGCGCGCACCACGCCGCGTGCTCGCGTGCCCCCGTGGCGTGCCCGCACCGCTGCGACGCACCGACCCTGCCTCGTGAGGAACTGGATACTCACCTGCGCGATCAGTGCACGGCGCTCGTCATCCCCTGCAGCTACAAGGAGGCTGGCTGCAGATTTAAGGTACGCGTCATATCACAGTGTAGAAACTCGATGTTTCGATTTTATTATTATAATATACAGGGTGTTAAGGGACGTACTTGACGTATTTTAAAGAAAGATTCCTGACATTATTTGGAGTAAAAAATTTTAACTTTTTTTTTCTACAAAAACATAAAATAGTAGTAGTACCAGTGGCGGACTAAGCCTGTCAGAGGCCCGGGGCGGCAAATCTGAATGAGCCCCCCCCTAGTATAAAAAGTTGATGTTATTTTACATGATTTTTATTCAGTTCACACGGGCCTCTGATCCTGGGGGGCCTCACTGTAAAAAAATCGTCTTTTTTATTTCATTTTCTAAAAAATGCATTTGTTAATAATGCTACCGCATGTTTTAAGGAAATTCTAAAAAAAAAATCAAGAAAGTTTTAAACAGTTTGTAAGTTGAATTAACCTTCAGAAAAACTTTGAACACATTTAGTTATTTGTAAAATAACTGAAACAAACGTGTTTATAATAATTTTCGGAACAAACTCTGCGATTTTTTTCTATGGATGGAATTTCATATAATTTGCGTTTCGGCGTGGAACGCGTCTAGAAATTATCTTCAAAAATAACATGTATTTTTTTAAGAGCTTATAACTTCAAATGTTTATTTTTTATATAAATACCGCACAAGAGTCTCAACTGCTCCCGTCTGAAGCCAGTGAGACTATGGCATACCCAATTGGGGTATGGTGTGAGGCTGAGGGAATTAGGGAGGGGAAGGAGATAGGGAAGAGAAAGGTGGGGAAGTACCTGGCTATTCAGATCTGGTCACCAAACACGGCTAATGCCATTTCAAGCAACGTTTCAATTCTGAAGGGTGGTCTTATACTAGGGCGATACTGAGAGTATCTTCCACTCTGGAACGTGCCGCAAATATACTATATATTATTTTTTAAATGAATGAATTGAGAAATAACACAAATTAATCAAATAAAATTTATTTGCCACGCCGGGATTCGATCCCGCGACCTTCGGTGTGCTAGTCAAGCGCCTTACCGCTGCACCACGCCGGCCGTCAAGGGAGATACCATTATATGTAAGAAATCGGTAGAAATCCGGGTAGCGGCGGCGGGTAGGGATTTTTTTATCAAGGGCCTCCTCCTTTTTTTTTTAGAACGCTGAAAATTTTCCATAAAAATCGAATATAAAATTCGCTGGTCAAAACGGTAAAAATTGAAGCGAAAATTGTGTTAATAAAACACGACTCGTTTTAAATAGAGAAAAAGGCTCTTGGGGGCTATCTAAAACAGACTTTAAAGAAATACTGTGAATTTTTCCACACATATAATTTGTAAAATAACTGAATCAGACGTGTTTATAATAATTTTCGGAGCATACTTTGCGATTTTTTTCTATCAATGGAATTTTATATAATTTGTGTTTCGGCGTGGGTAGTGTATAGATATTATCTTCCAAAATAACATATATTTTTTAAGAGTAGGTATAAAAACTTCATATGTTTAAGGGGGGGGGGGATATGTAAGAAATCGGTAGAAATTCGGGTAGCGGCGCGCGGCTTGGAGGCCCCCGGGGACATTTATTTTTAAAAACTGTAAATTACCGGTTCAGGCTGTATTTATTTATTCCCATTTTATCTGTATAGGATGATGTTTGTATGGGACCTCCCAACTCCAAAACACCTCTTAGATAGGTACTAAGCATATTTTAAAGGCACCAGCTCATAAAAAAAATTGTCCCTTTTTTATTTCATTTTCTAAAATATGCATTTGTTAATACTGCTTTCATCAAATATTGTAAGGAAATTCGTAAAATTGTCGGAGATACAGCATCTTATATGAAACCGTTTTAAACAATTAAATTATCCTTCAGCAAAAAAATTAACGCGTTTTTCACAAACCTACGTTTTTCATACTGGTTGACTACACATAAGAAAAACTATGCATCTGATTTGCATGCATCCATAAGACGTATAGGCAACTGCCAAGCGGGCCCGGTATTGGGTAGGGGCCCCTAGGGTAAAGGGGCCCCAATAAGTGCATTGGCTAGGGGCCCCGACATATTTAAACAGCCCTGGCAGGACCCTATTGTCCAGAAGGCAGTGTAGACCACTACCTAAAGGGTCCCTGCATTGGGTAGGGGCCCCGAGACGTGCATTGCCTAGGGGCCCCAACATGTTTAGGCCGGCCTTGGCAGGGTCCTATCCTACAGGATAAAGGGGGCCGAGGCGTGCATTGCCAAGGAGCCCTGACATGTTTAATCTGGCCCTGACTATGGACCCTGCGTAGGGATTGTTTTATAAAAGGCTCTCTTCCGTTTTTGTTTGAACGATGTAAATTTACAATTAAAAAATCGAAAATAAAATTCATTATATTCCGTATTATCCATAAGACGTATAGACAACTGCCTAAACGCCCTGAATTGGGTAGGGGCCCCTAGGGTAAAGGGTCCCTAAGACGTGCATAGCCTTGGGGCCCCGACATGTTTAAGCCGGCTTTTGCAGGGCCCTATTGTCCATATGCCTAGGGGCCCCGCATCGAGTAGGAGCCCCTGGGGTACAGAGGCCCCGAAACGTGCATTGCCTAGGGGCCCCGACATGTTTAAGCCGGCCCTAGCAGGACCTTACTGTCCATAAGGCAGTGTAGGCAAATACCTAGGGGGGCCGCAACGGGTAGGGGCCCCGAGATGTGCATTGCCTGGGGACCCGACATGTTTAATCCGGCCCTGACTATGACCCTACGTAGGGATTTTTTTATAAATGCCCCCCTTCTATTTTTTTTATTTTAATGAACGATGAAAATTTACCATAAAAAATCGAAAATAAAATTCATTCAAAAATAAAATACAAACTGTTTCAAACGGTTTCACATAAAATGTTGTATCTCCGTCAATTTTTCGAATATTTTTTTTTCTAAAATTTGGTGAGAGCATTCTTAACAAGTGCATCAATCACAAAATGCAATAAAAATAATATTTTTTTACAGTGGTGCCTTAAAGCCTTGTTCGAATTTGATCAAGGGAACATGGAGGCGTTTGGGGGCCCCCCAAGACCGGGGGCCCGGGTCGGACCGCCCCCCCCGCCCCCCCTTAGTCCGCCACTGAGTAGTACCTACATATAAAATAGTAATATAGTGTTGTAGTATATACAGGGTGTCCGGGGGTAAAGTGCATTAACTTCGGGAGGTGATTCTACATGATGGCAGAAGTAAAAAAGATTAACAACTTTTTCCGAAATTCCAACATTTTTTTCCCATACAAAAAGACGTACCTACTAAAAATCCTTAGTGTGAGGTACTACTTGCTGAGAGCCTGCCGGGCACGATTGTGGCAACATTGCATGGTTGTGACTGGCCCGTATCGTAACAGAGGAAAATAATAAAGCTACTAATAAAAAACTACCCGTAAAAGTTGGAATTTCGGAAAAAACGTAATTTATCTTTTTTACTTATAATATCATGTAAAATCACCTTCTGAAGTTAATTCACTTTACCCCCGGACACCTGTATATACATATAGTTGGACAGTTGGGGGCGGGGTAAGAGTTGGGTGATCACTCGGTCGAATGATCAATAACGACATGCTGAAGAATTTTTTTTTTTGAAGAAGAAGTCACCGGAGGTTGACCGCCTTAATTATTGCGAAATCATTTGAATCGAACAGGGCCATCTAGCCACAACATTATGAAGTAGTAAACATTAAAATGATTTTTAGAATTTTTCGAGAGCAGTATTTTTACTTGGATTTTCATGGTCATGTTCAAATTACTCATCCTCTACCCCTCGTCATATTTTGATCAGGGACTCGTCGCCTCGACAATTTATCAAACATGTATTAATTTGTGTATTGTTGTTCAGGGTGCTCGGACTTCCCTAGAGCGCCACCTGGAGGAGCAGTGCGCCACACACCTGACTCTGGTGGCTGCGCTCGCCGCCAAGCAACAACAGCAGCTGGCCACACTCAAGGCCTCCATGGCGCGCCTCTCGCTCAACTACTCCGGCACGCTCATCTGGAAACTGTCAGACTGGGCGGCTAAGATGCACGAGGCCAAGTCCAAAGACGGCACCGAACTTGTGTCGCCGCCTTTCTACACCAGCCAATATGGATATAAGCTTCAGGTAAATATCATATTAGTTCACACAATTACACCTTCTTCATAATCAAACACTTTGTCTTTATTTAGATTATAATAAAAAAAAAACATAGAAAAAACTCTTTTAAACAGGAACCAGCATGAAGAAAGGCCTAGAGACCAACATCCTCGCTCTCAAAATCTGTCTGTTGCTAGAAACCTAACTGCTAACCAACCTTGGTTCTGAATATGGAGGGGCAAACCATTAGACTAGTGACATCTCTTGGAGGAGTCTTTAAAATCTATGAGCTACTTAATGCTAGAGCCATCTTATGCTATGTAGCTCGAACTATCACAATATTAAACATATTTGGAGGAGAGAAAAATTGGAATGTAGCACTGTGATGATCATGAAATTATCACAAGATATTATGTACTTTATTATAATCCTATGGTCTCAATGTCCAGCCTTGAAAGGAAAAAGGCTCGGATATCTGGGAAGCCATGATGTGGAAACAAGAGACATCGCCAAATTAACCATGATAACCTTAGCAATCTTTTAGGAGGTAGGAATTATCGAAACACGTGAGACAGCACAATGGCCCTTAAAAAAAACGTCACCAAAATCGATGTTTCAAGATAAACAAAGTGCAAAGTAAATATTCACATTATTTATTTGGCATTTTTATCAAAATAATCTTAACTTTTTACCACCCCTCAATTTTTATTATCAATCCGACGAGGTAATAAAAGTATGTTAGGTGACGATGTAATCAAAATATTATTAACTGATTCATTCCTACGTAACACATATTTTTATTTAAATATTTGCTTCCACAAGTAAACATTACCACAGTGCTGGAAATATTATGAGATATCAGATATCTACTATTAGTTTATTTGTGTGTCTTCGAATTCAGTTGCGAATACAGATATTGAAAAGTGCATATTACGTCTCTATTTTTTAAATAACTCTATTTTTTCCACGCTTACGAAGCTTCTTTCGGATTTAGTTTTATTGTAGTGGCTGATTAGTTCTTTAAAGTACGATTGAAAACACTTTAAACATTTTTGAAAACCTTTTATGCTAATGATTCTGATATTTTTTGTATGCCTCTAATGAAGTATAAAGCTGTACTAATTAAACAATTTAGCAGTACATATTTTAATAAGGTCACTGTATAACAGGTATTTTCTGTTTGTTTCTTCTTCAATGCTTTCACTAACTTTGTACTAATATGTATTATTCTTTTGGTTTATTTATGTATTATATGTATATGTACTATTTTTCTTTGGTTTATTTGGAAGTAATCTTAAAATTTTACATTTCTTTCTTCTTTCTATATTGAAAAAAAACATGTACGAAAAGGACACTGTGTCATTAATTATAAATTATTAAATATTTTTTGCCTCAGTAAGAAAGATAAAGTTATTTGGCGATGATTTTTTGATTTGTGTCCCAATATAAATCAATCACCTGTAATTAAATTTACGCCTATCAAAATGTTTCTGTCAATTTGACTGTCCTAGAACGGGAGAATCCTAGTTGGACAGTCAACGCTTCTTTGTACTGATGTATTCTTTGTAACGAAAACAAACAAATAAATTAAAAAAAAAAAAAGATAATATAATATATTATTAAATAAACTTATTTTCAAAACTGCCAAAATATTATCCATACATTTTATATTATTATTATTGGATGATTTTTATAGCGCCATTTTCGTGGGAAAATCACCTCAAGGGTGCTTTATAAATTCCTTTTTTACATTTAATCTATATGTACCTCTGTTTACCGTTTGTTTGAATTGTTATATATATTGCACAACCTATATTATCAACAGTAATAATTCATAATATGCAACAAACGAAGAAAAAAAGGATATAAAATAAGGATATAAGTATATTTTAAAAAATTGGGAATGGCGTAGGCAGATAATACTATCAAACGTGGCGGTTCTTCACAGGGGGACGGTGAAGGCAGACCCCTTCAGATATTCCCGAAACCTGCTCAGCTGATGCCAACAGTTGATGCCTTATCTACAGCAAATATAATATAAAAAAATTATTCCGGATCATTTTCAAGCGATAGGCGACCACTTCGTGCCACATCTTTAAGCTTACTAACTAGAACTAAAACTAGACCAGACAGAGTCCTTTGATGAATTTCTCGGTTAGCAGAACCTTGCGTGCAGGTCGGGACAAGCTAAGATGTCACTTCGGCACTTGGAAACAGTCTTTGCGTTTCTTAATCGATTGTAAGCAATCCTCTAAACCGGACGTACCCGATAAAATATCCTCTAAACCAACGATTCCTGAGCATATTTGGAGTATAAAATGTAGATGTCATTTTGGTGTCCGAAGTTATTTTTTTTCTATTAAAAATAAAAATATATATTTTTCAATTACACCGCGCTACTGTTTCCATTGCTATGGGATGTGTTCCCGTCATGATGTGCTTGAGCAATACGCGCTGTTTCGTGTGGTAATAAGCGGATAGAACGAGACGCAACGCTTGTCAAGTGTCCGCTAGGCTAAACACCCTCTGTTATTTTAATTAGTCAGTTGCGGCGTGTGATGGAAAAATGTTTTTATTGTTTTTAATAGAAAAAAAATGTTATCGTACAGCAAAATGACGTCTACATTTTTTACTCCAAATATGATCAGGAATCGCTTGTTAAAATCCCTCGGGTAAATTCTGTTACACCCTGTATGTGAATTTGAAATACCACGCGGGCAGTCCATTAAATATAATAATCCTCATGCCAAATAATACTTAAGTTAAGTTATGATAATCTTGCAAGATATTGCATTTTTTTATTATACTGTGTTATAAATTGGTATATATCCATAGATTTTTTTATTTATTTTATGTTCAGACATCTGATTAAGGGTATGACTTGTCCATGAACATTTTAATAATAAAAAATTATATGATTTCAGTACACCACATGTAAAAAATGCTCGAGTCGTCACTGCTATCAAATGAAGTAACGTTTTACGTTTTTTTTTTGCAGGCTTCTGTCTTCCTGAACGGCAATGGAGCCGGAGAGGCGAGCCACGTATCGGTGTACATCAAGATCCTTCCGGGAGAGTATGACGCCCTGCTGCGCTGGCCCTTCTCCCACTCCGTCTCCTTCACCCTGTTCGACCAGACCTCCTGCCCCGAGAAGGCCTGCAATATCGTGGAGAGCTTCATTCCCGACCCCTCTTGGAAGAACTTCCAGCGGCCGAGCCGGGAGCCCGACACGCTCGGCTTTGGATTCCCCCGGTTCGTCTCGCACGAGATGATCAAGAAGCGCCACTTTGTCAAGGACGACGTTATGTTCCTGAGAGTTAAAGTGGATCCCAGCAAAATTGTGGCTGTCTAACTGAAATAGTTTTACGTTTATTTATACTTAGCCATTAAAAAAAAAACGAATGCATCAGACGAATATAGGTTGGCAGCTCTGCTAATGCCACAATTTTAATCAAACTTTATATCAGCAACAAATCAAAAAGACACAAGTAACAAACCGTTACATTTGAGGAGAGCAAAAAAAGTAAATGATTATTGTATATATGTATTACACATTTTTCTGATTCTTTAACTTCTCAAGTGCAAAAAGTACCCATTGGATACGAAAAAATTGTATCCGTTGAGTGCCGACTTAACCAATTGGTAATTAGAGGTCAAGGGAGCTCAGCTTTCCAAAGGTTACAAGTAAAAAAAAAAAAACACTGAATACTACACTTAATTTGTAAAATAAGAGTTCTGCCGAGCGATTCTAAATCTTTTGTGGGATCGTTATCGATATAACTGACGTGATCTCCTGTCAGGTTTGTGGGATTTATTTGCTTTTTCTATGTACAATGTGCGAAATGAATAAATAATCATGCATACTCGCAGGAATTTGTGTTTAAAACGATCTAAACTAAAATATGTGACGGTAATTATGTAAAAAACACACAAATCTGAAAGGAGATCACGATCGTCTCGATAACGATTGACATGCTGTGACCGTGCTAGAGCCGTTATTTCAAACGTTTTCACACAGAGCTGAGCAATTTCACTCTTATTATTTAAATCGTTCAAATTCTAGCCATTTATTTAATTTTGTCAATGTAAGGTTATTACATTCTTTTAAGACGACGATAAAGGCGCTCACAAATATATAAATCAGTCGAAATTAATAATATTAATTTATTAACATAGGCTACTGAGATCTCTTACTTTTAGGCGATGCTCTCGTATAATATATTAATATGCAGTAAGACTGCAGTTAGAAGTGATTATATTATTTATAGAAACATTGTAAATATACAAACTTCACATAGATTTAGACTGTTCATATATTATACATCATTTAGTACTTTGAAAAAATCTGTACATATTATTTTAACAGCTGTTTTAGAACAGTTTTTATTTCCAATTAGATTATTTTTTTACTTTTGTACTAGGATAAGCGAATGATACATATTAAGAAAATTAGACATACTTCGATATGGAATATAAAACATACTTACATATATAATATCGGTCTTTACAGCTTCCAAATCGTTAATGTTAAAGCAATATAATTTAAATAAAACCAAAATGTCATCTACATAATTTTTTTACTCCAAATAAGCTCAGAAATCGCTGGTTTATAGTTTGTCAAATTTATTTATGGTAAAGTTACAAATAAGCTGAGGAATCACTGGTTATAGTTTGTCAAATTTATTTATGGTAAAGTTACAAATAAGCTGAGGAATCACTGGTTATAGTTTGTCAACTTTAGATAAAGTTACAAATAAGCTGAGGAATTCACTGGTTATAGTTTGTCAACTTTATTTATGGTAAAGTTACAAATAAGCTGAGGAATCACTGGTTATAGTTTGTCAACTTTAGATAAAGTTACAAATAAGCTGAGGAATTCACTGGTTATAGTTTGTCAACTTTATTTATGGTAAAGTTACAAATAAGCTGAGGAATCACTGGTTATAGTTTGTCAACTTTAGATAAAGTTACAAATAAGCTGAGGAATTCACTGGTTATAGTTTGTCAACTTTATTTATGGTAAAGTTACAAATAAGCTGAGGAATCACTGGTTATAGTTTGTCAACTTTAGATAAAGTTACAAATAAGCTGAGGAATTCACTGGTTATAGTTTGTCAACTTTATTTATGGTAAAGTTACAAATAAGCTGAGGAATCACTGGTTATAGTTTGTCAACTTTAGATAAAGTTACAAATAAGCTGAGGAATTCACTGGTTATAGTTTGTCAACTTTATTTATGGTAAAGTTACAAATAAGCTGAGGAATCACTGGTTATAGTTTGTCAACTTTAGATAAAGTTACAAATAAGCTGAGGAATTCACTGGTTATAGTTTGTCAACTTTATTTATGGTAAAGTTACAAATAAGCTGAGGAATCACTGGTTATAGTTTGTCAACTTTAGATAAAGTTACAAATAAGCTGAGGAATTCACTGGTTATAGTTTGTCAACTTTATTTATGGTAAAGTTACAAATAAGCTGAGGAATCACTGGTTATAGTTTGTCAACTTTAGATAAAGTTACAAATAAGCTGAGGAATTCACTGGTTATAGTTTGTCAACTTTATTTATGGTAAAGTTACAAATAAGCTGAGGAATCACTGGTTATAGTTTGTCAACTTTAGATAAAGTTACAAATAAGCTGAGGAATTCACTGGTTATAGTTTGTCAACTTTATTTATGGTAAAGTTAAAATAAGTTTGGGATTCACTGGTCTATAGTTTGTGAACTTTGTATAAGGTAAAGTTACAAACAAGCTCAGGAATCACTGGTTATAGTTTGTCAGATACATGTTGATGCTGATACACCTTTATTTATGGTAAAGTTACACATTTAAGGGGTCTCCACACGGTGCTGCCGCAGTAACAACTGCCGAAGAACTGACTAAAAATCGTATAGTCTGTAGTCAACTAAAGTTCTGCAGCAGTTGGTGCTGCGGCAGCACCGTGTGGAGACCGTCTTATTTATCGTAAAAGCTTTTTTGCCGACAGAGCTGTTAGTATGTACATATTATTCTATATGGAAGTATTAAATAATTACTTTAATATGTATTAGGTAGTTTTATGGGACGAATAACAAGCTGGAGACAAACCAAAGGTTGTTTTGATTACTTTGCACCAACACTTGTATAATTTCAATGCAAAGTTCTTCATAATCAGTCATATAGTAATTAGGTGTTTTGTAGAAGAGCATATTATAAAGACAGCTTTATTTGTGTTCCATTTACCTCTTGAATGTCATTGTGTTTTCGGGTCGTTCTCATATTCCAGGAGATATGAGAACAGCTGTGTGTAAAATACAATTTTTTTAAGACTTTATTTCTTTATATGTAAATGTTATTATTAAGTCATTCTAAGATTATTATTATCACAAAGAAATAAATAACAAATTAAACATTATTCATCGCATTGTTTTCCTAACTTTATTATTGATGCTTCTAATTACCGAATAGAGCGAGATGCTTTTGGTGTATTTTTCTGATACGAGCAACATAAACTTTACGCCTGTCACGAAACGGGTATTCCATTGAGACAGGCATCGAAAAACCCAATGTAAACATATTTTATATTGATAAATAAATAAATAAAAACTTATACACCTCCTGTTTCTCGCATTCCCGGGATGAGGGCGGGGGGGAACAGTGTTTCCAGGAGTGATGGCTGTATGGATATATCCATCTCACTGCAGTGTACTCGGTGGACAGATGCATCCGCTGTCAAGAGCTAGACAAGCCCAGGGCTGGCCCTGTGCAGGTGCAATTGGAGGAGTCTGCTCCAGGCGCCAACTTGTCAAGAAGCCAAGTCATTAACGCATAATTGAGGTTTTGACTAGCACCAAGAGCCATTTGGCTGGCACTGGACAAACCTCACCATACACACAGCCTAAGGCAGTGGTGTTGACTATGCAATAAATGGTTCCCAGGGCGGCGGTATCCATACTCGCCTCCCAAATTGAAATCATCTAAGAATTGCAATAAATGGATGGCAATGAAAGAATCCTGCATCCTGAGCCGAGTTTCCCTCTTTTGGTGATCTGTCATCATGGCAATTTTCAATACTGCATCTTTCTTAGAATAATAATAGAAACATGGGAGATGGGCCATGAATCATAATAAGTATGAAACTGCATACACAAAAGTGTGGTCAACATTGTTCACTCATTTACCACATCTTACAACATTGTTCACTCATTCACCACATCTTACAACATTGTTCACTCATTCACCACATCTTACAACATTGTTCACTCATTCGCCACATCTTACAACATTGTTCACTCATTCACCACATCTTACAAAACAACCTTTATTTCTACCTACATATAACTTTAATTTATTTTTTAAATGCGAATACCGCACAAGAGTCCTAACTGCTCTCAACCATCTGGAGTCAGTGAGACTATGGCATCCCTAATCGGGGTATGTTGTAAGGCTGAAGATAGAGGGGAGGGGAAGGACATGGGATAGAGGAAGGCGGGGTGTACCTGGCTATTCCGATTTGGTCACAAAACAAGCCTAAAGTCATTTCAAGCAACATTTCAATTCTGAATGGTGGTATTACAATAGGGCAACCCTGAGAGAATCTCCCACTCTGGAATCTGGAACATGCCACAAATATACCTTGCATGGTATAATGCATTAAATATTAAATTGTGAAACATTACAAATTAATCAAATAAAATTTACTTGCGTACACCGGAATTTAAACCCACGATCTTCGGATTGCTAGTTGAGATCCTTAGGCCATCAGCTCATGGAGAAACTAAAAAAAAACCAGTTGGCGACTCAATCCCTATCCAGAGGCGGCTCCTTCCTCAGTGCATTCGTGCACTGCACTTCCAAACTTCGATATCCATCAGAAGTGTAAATTATTACATCCTCTCATGAAGAATTCCCGCCAATTCGTTACAAAATCCATACCAATTGACTAGATTCCCTCCCATGAGAGAAAGGAATTCGTGCACATTTTGTTATGCCCAGGCGTGACGTCACATGAATATATATTGTTACTGGGATCATCTCCAGATGCTGAAGTGCCCGTACCCGTGAAATGAGCATGACAGGGATAGACCCATACAAAAATTGACGTGTGAAAGCAGAGAAGACATATGGTGCTGGCGTGCATTGCCTGAGCAAATGACAAAACATTAAACTTGCGTAATGTGGTCCCGAACCTTTGGAATGAAATAGTTATGTTTAACAAATTTAGAACTAATTTACAATGTCATGTTTTAAGCCATCGGTCGCCAGCCTGGCGCAGTGAGTATTTTTTCGGTATTGACAGCATTCAACGGTTTTCGCAAGTTTTATTCTATAAAAAAAGTTATTTAAAATGAGTGCTACTGAAAACATTGCGATTAGCGTCAAATTTATCAAATGTAACTTAGTGGAGTGTTTTAGTGAAACAGATAAACTTTTAAACATAATTTGTACTATTCCAATGACAACTGTTGAGTGCGAACGGTGTTTTTCTACGTTAAAAAATGTAAAAACATTTGTGAGGAACACTGTGTCCCAACATCGGCTTCATGCTTCGGCTTCATGCAATGATGAGCATCGAAAAAAGTTTAATATCTTCCATACCAGACATTAATAATCGTGTCATTAAAGTATTTTCACAAATGAAAGAGCGACGAATGGATTTTCTCTATAAGTGAAGGTTTGTACTAGGTATGTCGCGCCCTTTAAATCACTTTATTTTCCCATGTTAATGCTACCATTTTTTTGTGAAATGCACTGCTCGCAAATTTTGTCACGGGCCGCCTCTGTCCCTATCCACAGGAAAGGAAATTGTGAATTTCATTGGTGGTCCGCACACATGCAACTTGTTAAAGACCAGTTGTCTAGACTAGCAGTGCTCGTCGCCGCGGCCATCGCGTTTCAGTTGCCATGGTAGCGGCTCACGACCTGCCAAGTTTTCGAGTAATTTGCGATATGTCAGATGAGAAAAATATCGATTTTGTTCAGGAGGTTGATATAAATTGAGTTGTGCCATGAATTGAGTTGCCAACCAGTTTTCGGTTTCTCCGTGAGCGAAGACCCTTACCCCTCGCCCGCAGACACAGTCTACCCTGAATTGGCTCTGCCTAGCTTAGCCCTAGCTGACCTAGCTCAGTGACAGTCCCACACACATTTTGTTGACCCAGCAAAAACTTTTAGGTTTTAATACTTACAGCATAGACCAGGGGTTCCCAAACTTTTCCAAGTCGCGGCACCCTTAGAAAATTTGAATTTTCTCACGGCACCCCTGTCATATAATGTCTATCTGTGGTAGCCTCGGGATCTCTCTAGCCACTACCACCCTCCCACCCCCCCACCAGGACCGAAGGATCAATTTTTTACCTACTCCACTGAATAATACGACTCGTAAAATGAATAAGTACATTTATTGATAGGAAAACTTGCAAAGAAAATGCAAATATAATACAAGTACAAAAACCGTTTAGTGCGACCGGATTGATACAGCTACTCCTCATTTCTTTTTCCACATTTATTTTTGAGCGATATTTGCTCTTTATAACAGCAACCGCTGAAAATCCAGCTTCGCACAGATATGAAGTAGCAAAGGGAATGAGGACCCTTACAGCTTTTCCACTTAGAATCGGATACTGATTTCTGATATCCAAAACTCCGTCAAATCCGAACAAGCGTATTTCATTTTTAGGCTACTGTCGGTCGAGAGGTCAATTAAATCTTCTTCTTCCTTCGTAGTAAAATCTTGGGGAGCTTGAGCACGGAATGGATCTTGAATCCATACAAACTTCTCCACTTGGTCTTCTGCGAAGTACTTAGCAGTTAACTGTTATAGGTGCTGTGTGAAAAGGGTCAGCAAGATATTTGAAACCTTAACACCGCTATGGGCCATTTACTGTTGCAATATTGGAAAACAATCTTTGCCTCCATCATCACCCATTTTTCTCTTCCACACTTGTAGTTTTTTCCTGAATGATGAAATCTTGAATGAAAAAACTACAAGTGAATGCGGCACGCGGCCGCTGCAAGCGCAGCACCACATCCGTATCCCCACTCCCGTGCCTCCCACCCAATCCATTCCCAGAGCGCGGACCGGCCACGTGGGTGATTTTCCATTCCATAAAATGTTTGTATTCGTTCATGTCAATTTTGATTTTTAGTAGAGACATCAGGGGCGCCTCGCGGCACCCCTGACCTCTGTCCGCGGCACCCCAGGGTGCCGCAGCACCCACTTTGGGAACCTCTGGCATAGACGTTCACTTAACCAGTGTTTCCATTAGGCAAGTAACCAATATGCAAGTGTGACATTCACCTGCATGCAGGTCGCTTGCACACAAGTGCCTGAGTGGACCATCTAATGCACTCGCAAGCGTGCGGATGGCGACGTTTGAATTCCAAAATCAAGCCAAACGTTTGTGGGGGTTTGGAGTTTGCGGCAAGCGGCAAACGTGCGGTCCCAGCATAAAAAATCTAAGTTTTCGCTTTTGTGTTCGTTTTTCAAATGCATATATGGAGGTATTTATTTATTAGCAAACACCTTTGCATTGTGTTTTTTCATTGTAGGATGTTTATTCAGGTTTGTGTAGAAATAATAACATCAGTTCATTTTCGTATGAATATATTTTTTAGCAAAAGTCAGGAAGGTAATTTCCGCGCGGTTTTTTTCCAAATACGCCAGGCCTTCAAGAGGACATCATCAGAATATTAGCTTTGTATGATTGATGGTAAAATTATTTTTTAAAGTGTTTAAATGGATCAAAATATCTATTTCATTATTAGAGCAGTACTAAGTGTTATAATTTCATAATTTTGGCAGTCCAGGGGAGAAATAACCTCTATTTGTGTGGTAGGCTTTAATGTAGAAAATGTCTTGCATCCTCCTTGTTGAATTTCTTGATGGTGTGTACCAACTGATGCAAGTATAATTTAATGTAGAAGCAATAAATCGAAAAGTTTATGACTCGCTGCCAGAGAGTGTAGTTTATAGTGCAAAGTTTTATATACTAAATAATTTGAAATTTGTTGCTGGATTGAAAATATGTTTTTGGGCAGGAGCAATAAAAAAGATCCTTTTTAAAAAATCAGACATAATAGATTCATTTTGCCAAAGTAAAGAAAGCCAATTTGGTATCATATCTCCAATAGAAGGGACAGAAGAAATGTTGGTAAATATGCATTTGGTCCACCTCACGGATAATACGGAACGTTTGTGTTGTCGAAGTTTGATGCACGTATTATACGGAATGTTCCTTTTTTAGGTTGAGGTTAAACTACAAAAGCTGAATGTCATCATAATTTTAAAAAACATCCCAGGTTTTGAATGGTTTGTTTGGCAAGGCAGGGTGTAGCGGGTTTGTGTAATTATGACTGATTGTCTATGAAATAAAAATGGTAAATGCAAAATGGCGTTACCGCGTAATAAGCGAATTAAATTTTATCAAATTAAAATGTTAAATGCATACTTTTTGCCTCCCGCGACATAAAAACTCACTTTTTGTGATAATATAGCTAAATCTAACTGTTTGAATAAAAAATATTCTGTAATCGAGTAAGCGGAGAAAGACATAAATAATGAAATGTTTATTATTTTTGTTGTTTTAAATTGCATGAGTTTGTTTTTACTAACTAAAAACCATAACAAGAAGGAAGATTGTAGGACAGACAACTGTCTTGGCAACTCCTTGCTACAATCACATTCATACATTGGTCTAATATAGGGTTGCCATCTCCAAAATTTGAAATCCAGGATTTGAAGGTAGAAGAACCAGGATATTTCGGTTTAAAGCCAGGACTATATATGTATAAGAGCAGTACCTAATTGTTATAGTTATACGAGTATTGCACTAAAAAAAGAGTCGATTACCTTCACACGCGTGGCGCGAGCCCAGTGACAAAACGATTTAAAAACATAGGTCCTTACTCTTAAAAAAACTAAGGACGATGCTTAAAAACTATCCAGGACACTCCAAAAAACAGAACATGTCCTGGGAAAACAGGACGGTTGGCAACCCTAGTCTAATACGTTTTAAAAACACACAAGTATACCCACGAACAGGTGATGCCTATGTGGGATTTTTTTGGTTTTAATCTGCTAATTGTTTAATTTTTTAATTTTGAAATGTTTATGTATAAAAAAACCTCTAAGTATTGTAAAATTATACCAATGTTTAATGTATGTACCAAAAAAATTATTAATAAAAAAAAAAAAAAAAATACATACCCTTCTGTTATCCTGATTCTTGACATGGCCCCAGCCCAAGTATTTGGTTCACTTGATTGTGTCATGCCTTCTTCAGGTGTCCCCGACTTCTACCATGTTCTTTGTTTTGACCTAGGATTAAATTGCAGACTCATAACAATAAAATTGAGCTGTCGCCTGTCAGTCAATGTGTCGTGTACCCACGGACGTACAAAATATATGGACATGCCCTTACGTGTTAAAAAACGTGTTATTTCCCCCTCCCATTGGAACCATTTTTCGGAACCGGCTGGGCGTGTCCGGACCAGTGTCGTGCTCTCATCGTACATTTTACGCACGGACGCTGTATGTCTATGAAACACATACTTAGACATAGCGACGCGAAACACAAAGCCACTGTTTACTGGGTTAAGTAAATCATGAAACATTTGTAAAAGTGTCTACGGCAACAAAATATTCCACTATGGAAATACTCTGAACCTTACTTTGCGAATTTGGATTTTACACATCTGTTCATACCGTGGCATGCAATTTGCGCTCCAATATAAAAAGGTCTATTCATTCAAAAGCAGATTTTACTATCAAGAACTAAATAGTGATATTATAGTGCGAGGTGCCTATATACTGTTAGATTGATTTATTGGCAAATCACAAGTCTCTTTCCTCTCTTCGCCCCGCCATAGTTGGTTTTTGCCCCTCATCTGTAAGTTCTCGTCTAGTTATTTGTATGTCTATGCGTGTACCTTATTATATTTAATCAAAACCAATTTTAAATGGTTTTCTGTGCAAGAAAAAGAATGTGTAATTGCTCCTTGAGGATTCTTCTTCCCCCGTGTTACCCAGGATAATAGGTGTTTATAAACTTCCTTCTCTAACTGTCACTTTTCTAACCACAATTTTTCACATTTGCTGAAATTGTAAAGAATAGATGAAATATCTGTGTAGGTCCGAGATGATGATACAACCTCGGAATTTAAAATAGTGAATCTCATAACCAATTCTGCAATATTTATCCTCTTCCCCCCGTGTTACCCAGGATTGGAGCTACTTCTCTTTGCCAGAAGTTATTATAATATTTGTAAATCACTCTGAAATGAAGATTGTTTTTCGATTTCTTTGCGTAAAAAAATATTTTGACTTCTTATTTTTGACGCCCGATTTTAGTTCTGATTGAAATGGGCACGCAATTTTTTATTACTTTCTTATTCTGTGACAAAACCGGGGAATCCCCTTTCTTTAAATAAATGTATTATAATGTCATTTTGATCACTGTAGCGACTAGCAAAACTGTGTGTCGTTACAATCACTAATTGCAAGAATTCCCCGAATTTTATTTTGCACTTGGATTGTTTATGACTAATTTTCAGTGAGAATTATTGAGGGAGGTCCGTGGCGATGCTTCGATAATTCCAAGAAAGTTTCATGGATCACCATGTGTTCCGATGGATCATCAAACCATCCTTGTGTTCCAAGTATTCCAAAATGGGAGGAACACCATTTTACTTTTTGGGTGTAGTATCAATTAAAGCTGAGGACTCGCATGCAGATTCACCCTTAAAACCACTTTCATGTTCCAAATGATCTGTCAAAATTCCGGTAGCGGATTAATCTAAAACCGTTCTAATATTTCAAATAGAGTTAATATTTTGGTTTCAAACTCTTCTTCAAAATTCGTAATTCGTAGGAAAACCATACGCATATTATGGGAGTAATACTAATTAAAGCTGGGGACTTGCAAGCAGATTCACTCTTAATTTAAAACCAGTTTTGTGTTCAGAATGTAAAATTCCAATTCTGGATTCATCTGCTGACACTTTCGAATGAAAACATTTTCCTTTATAAAATTCTAGTAGCAGACTATGTATTTTGTATGTACTGCCAGAATCAAAGAGAAACCATTTTCACGTTCTGAGTGTAGTTTTAATTCACCGCATTCAGATTTAATTTAAACCGGTTTTGTGTTCAAAATGTTAAATTCCAGTTGTGGATTCATCTGCTGACACATTTCAAAGGAAATCATTGTCTTATTCGAAGTGCAATTATAAAATTCTAGTTTCAGATTATGCATGTGCTGCCAGAATCAAAGAGAATCCAATTTCATGTTCTGAGTGTAGTTTTAATTAGCCGCATGCAGATTAATTTTAAACCATTTTTGTGTTCAGAATGTAAAATTCCAGTTGTAGATTCATCTGCTGCCACATTTCGAAGGAAAACATTGTCTTGGTCGAAGGGCAGTTTTAAAATTCTATATAGTTGCAGATAATAATAGTAATGCTGCCAGAATCAAAGAGAAACCAATTTCATGTTCTGAGTGTAGTTTTTATTTCGACGCATGCAGATTTAATTTAAACCAGTATTGTGTTCAGAACATAACGATATATAAAATAACAAGTTTCAGATTCATCATGTGCCGACTGAAGCTTTACATTTGTGTTGCATACCAAATGCTACAAAATTCTGACAAAATTGACGGTTCGTGTATAACTATTGTTTAACTTCTATTTTCTCGTCGCATTTGATTATAAAAATTGGCATAAAATGGGTTAGTATTAAAAAAAAATGGTTTCCACGGACCCCTCTCCGTTAGCATTTTAAAATCTGCGATTGAAGTACCCAAATATATTTTTTTAGCTATTTCATAAATATCACTATGATCATTGGAATTATTAAACAGATAACTGATGAATTCCACTAACTTCTCAATTTCCTTGAAATCACTAAAGCGATTTTAAACAGCATCTATGATAGTCGACATTGAAAAGAAAAAAAATCAACAATTTGTAAACATCAAGGATCATATCAAAAAAAAAAGTCCTACAATTTCATTGCTAACAAGTACACATCAGAAATTAAGGCAGTGGTATCAGACTTCGACTTCGCAGTGATATCAGACTTCGAAGTCTGATAATTTTTTGTAATACATAATTGTATCCTATAACTAAATACTAGTTGTTATCACACGTATATATGTACTTGGTTTAATGTACATTCTTATTTTTTTATCATTATAATTACCCTCCTGTGTACCACTGTGTATCATGTATCACCGGATTGTAAAAGCCATTTTATGCCGCTGAAATAAATAGATATGATCCTTGATGTTCAGAAATTGTTGATTTTTTTTCTTTTCGATGTCGACTATCATGGATGCTGTTTACATTTGGAATGCTGCAATAGAATTAATCATTTCTGTTAATGTTTCATTCTTGCCTTGTAATTCCAGATTTAATTTACCCAGTTTTCCGGTAAAATCTGCTAAAAATGCTAAATTACATTGCCAGTTCTGGTTCGGCTAAGGGTCCGAGTGCTTGTGCGGGTTCTATTGGGTTCGAGTTCTTGGCCGGACCCGTGCGTCCGATCGACTGGATTAACAGCCGCGATCGACCGGTTGGCCATCCCTGATCTAGAGTATTCATAACAATCAAATAAGGGACGGTTTAGAGTACTTTCTGGGACCTAAATCAAATTACTAAAAACTGACTTAGGCACTTCTAGCATTAACCCCCAGATATATGCCATGTGGAGATTGGACAACTCGGAATCCACTCAACTCAACATTTCCCAAAAGTCATTAGCCCTGCAGTGGTTGCGCTCTTAAAAGTATTGCCAGCGGTCGCGTGGATTACATATGTAGGCCATTTTTAAACAAAAAAAAAATTTATGAAATCATTTAGAATTATTGTGTATTTACGTTTTAATCTTATAATCTAAGCATTGTTTATTAGAAATAAGCAACATATATTAAACATAACTTCTATGTTTTTCACAATTAACCAAAACATACATGACTTTTTTTTTTAAACCAAAAATTACGTCTCTCACTTTTATAGTTATAACAAATAAAGTAAAATTTAAAAAAATAACATACTAATTCAATTGCTGATTTCTGAGCAGGATAAACATAAAATTATAGAATAATTAAGCAAAATTATTTTTTTGCATTTTACGTATTCTTTTTGTACATGCAAAATGTGTTACGTAATTGGTCGCACGGATTACAGGTGTAGACCATCGACTTTGCGGAGCTCCTGTAATACAACCAATGCGTGGCCGACACCAGCGCTGAGCTAAACGCGTCCGTCTGTTATTCAACTTATAGTACACGAAAGATAAAATGTTTTGCGCCACCTGTTTTTGAGGAATCTTTAATTTTGCATGAGTGGATTACATATGTAATCCACGCGACCAGTCCAGGGTTAATCCAGATAAGTCAAAACAATGTTATTTAACGCTATGTTTACACTTTGTATAGCTACCAAACATACCTTTATAGCTATCTCTTAAAACACAATTATATCCATTGTATTATCAGCAGTGGCGTAGCAAGGGGCGGGCAGGGGGCGGCCCGCCCCGGGTGCCGGGGGGGTGACAGTCGACTGAGTGTCACCCCCCCCAGGACGGACCAATTGATTATCAGTCACTCTCCAACATACCTCCAGTTAGCGAAATTTCATCTGAGATAGGTCTGCAGTGTCATCGCATCTATTGTATGGCGCATATAGAGACAGAAGTTGGGTTAATGGGCTTTTTGACCGAGCGTAGGTACATGTGGAATGGGCGCGCTTCTAACTGAAATATTAGTTGTCGCTGTTCGTTATTTGGCAGTATTCAAATCCATTATTTATGACCAGTGTTTTTTTTTTTGAAATAGGCAATTCACCGTAAAAAGAGTGCTTTGTGATGACCAGTGTTTTGATTTGTATAATATATTTTATAAATAAAAACTACAATTTGGGGGGTCACTGTCCAATTGACCTGATGGGGTCAGTTGCCCGTGGTTATATGTCATATCGATATGTAATCAATATATAAAGTTGTAAGATGACTACAAAGTGAACACAAAGAGTTCGTGAAATATTGATTAAAATGTAATAATTTGCTTCTTCATAGAGTGAAATACTTATTCCTTGTTTCAAAAAGATATTTTTTTTATAATTTGTGTGTATTAAGGTCCTGTGGATATTTACCAAAATAAAAAAAAAAAGATTTTCATTCAGCATGGCAAGAGGAAAAGGATTATTAAATAAAGAAATTATTTTAAAAAATATATATAAACTTTATTAAAAATTAGACACAACAGTAAACCAAAGAACATTCAATTAAAAATATATTTTATAAAAAATTATGAACTTAAAATATAAGCTGTCATTACAATTTGAAAAACAACCACTTTAATTTAAAATGGTTTAATAATATTTGGAGGACTTGTATAGCGCCGTTATAAAGAAATTATTTTCAAAAAATGTAACCTTTATTAAAAATTAGACACAGTCATAACAAAAAAGAATTTCATTATTATTTAAAAACAAAAATGACACAACAGTAAACCAAAGAACATTCAATTAAACATATATTTTATAAAAAAATATGAACTTAAAATATAAGAGGTTGTACCAATTTACAATTTGAAAAACAACCACTTCAATTTAATATTTGGAGGACTTTTATAGCGCCGTTTGTGAGAAAACTCACCTCAAGGGCACTGTACAAACATATAATACATTTAACAATCTTGCTTCTAACTACAAACTAGACAAACCATTATAACAACTTATGGCTAAAAATTGCATCCACTGGTTCATCAATCACCAATACGAAGATTGCTGCTTAAAAAATGTGTATTTGAGACGCAACTAAACTCTTAATGCAGATTAGTAAAGTTAAAATAATTTATAGTTTGCGGGAAAAATTTCATTTACAGCCAAGTGTCGCCTTATCACGGATTCTCATCACCAGCTACAGCTACGTCATTGGATAATGATCACGGGTATAGCCAACCTCAATATGAAGCTACCTCGGATATATACCAATATGATCTACTAAATCAATCTGAAAATTTTAATGATTGATATTTTTTAAGATATCAAAATCAATTTTTTTTTTTTTTTTTTCCGACTTTGATACATTGTTTGATTGTTATTTTTATTATTGCCTTTGGCTTCTTGTTTCGAATTCTTTAAAGATTGTTATTTTTCTAACACTTACAAAAAAAACATTTTTTGGTTTCAATTTGCATGATCATAGACTCAACATACATCCTCTTAAATTTCACCACATTATCCACATTTCCTGACCATTATTCATATTCAAATTAATCCGATAATACGCAGTCATGGAATATTTTATGCGCATAGTATTGTAACTAAATAATGACATTTGTTTACAGTAAATTTAATAATAATAAATACTTGTATGCATGTATTTATTTAAAAAAATATTTTTTTTAAATATCCTTGGCATATTAATAATTTCTGTAAATATGTCAATTAATTAACTTTTCGATCGCCGAGGTTAAATTTTGATAAATAGTTATTTAATTCGAATCTTTATTAGTAGATTTACAGAGTGTTTTTAAAGTGTGCAAGTGTAATATTTATTACGACATCATGGAGTCCTGTTACAAAACGGGTGGCAAATCACTGAATGGACAAAGTCGTGAAATTTTATTCTGCGCGTTTAATTATTTTACGCATAATATAAAAAACGGTGGCCAATATTAAGCATGAATGACTTATATGATTTGACGTCTAAGGCAACTGGAGTATCGCAGACTATAATTTGACGTATCGTAACTTGAGTGGCAAAGGAAGCAGAAACACAACAGTCATCATCGTCAACTCAATGACCAACATTCAGCACACCAGGGAAGAAACGACGCAGACTATCAACCAAATCAGATGTAGATGATTTCGATAAGAAAGTTATTAGAAGATGTGTGTATGATTTTCATTTAGTTCATAAGTCTTTGCCAACGATGAAAAAGATTAATATAGTTCTGAAAGGAGATATCAACTACGCAGGGTGTATAACTACGTTAAGGAAAGTTGTTCACAATTTGGGTTTTCGCTGGAGAAAAACAGAAACAAACCGAAAGGTGCTTATTGAAAAAAATGATATCCGACTTAAACGAACCACATATCTCACTAAATTAGAAGAATACAGGAATGACGGATGTCCAATTGTGTATTCTGATGAGACATACATTCACAGTACACATACAACACCGCGTGCGTGGACTGACAACTCCAATAAAGGAGCTAAAGTTTGTTATGAAAAGAATTCATAACATCTTTTATTTAGTCACTGGTTTTATTATTCTTAAATTCAGAAGTCGTTTATAGGGATTTATTTTTATACGCTGGCAACATTTTGGACAAGGTGGGTGGGAGCGAGTTCCGTTTCCCGACTTCTTGAATGTGGGACGAAGGGAAGAACGTCGTACATTTGACATGGTCAGTTTGAAATCCATAAATTCAATTATAATCCGCAGTATTAAATTCAATCCGGTTCGCGGACAGTGAAATGTGTCAATAATAGTGACCGAGAAATAATTATTTCCCTTTAAATCTAAATTTGGTTGGTTTTTGTCCCGTTCCACCGATGTGGGTGGTTCGAGGAAGTTTACGGCGTGCGGTAGTTGAACAAATTACGGGTGATCTCGCATTATAATCGGGCTCGAGATTACTCATCGGCTGTACATATGCCTTGAGAACTCCTGGTTGCATTCCAGTGATGAATTATTACCCAGACGCGCTTGAAGTTGAAAACCTGGCTGTATCCACCAGGCCAAAGGCATCCTCGCTACACCTTGACCGAACGTTGCCGGCTCGTAACTTGCGGTTACGGAATTTGTACCCATCCTATTGAGAGAAGCAGCTAGGGCGAGACCTTCGCCAGGATGTACGCAGACGCCTCTAGGGCGTGACCTCCGCCAGGACAGGGACTTGGATTCGGAGCTGGAGCTCCACGGTTCCTCGGCATCGCACCCCAGAAGAAAATTCCCCAGGTCTCCGTGTTCAGTAATTAGATAGCTAGGCCTAAACCTGTCGGTCCGGGGGTGAGTACGATTTGTTCTCTGTATGTTCACTGTACATTCCATCCTCCATAAATACACTTATTTTACTTACGTTGAAAATCTAGTTTTTACTCATTTTCTTGGTCCGCAAACTGGAGGAGAAACCAGATAGTCCCCACGATCCTTTGTAAAGATTTCATGGTCTCATGTTTGGCATTCTGCAGGAATCGCCTGCAGATTGGCACGTGGAACGCCTAACGTTCTACAAAGCTGTTACCAAGGGGGGGTACAATAAATACTCATCAATTCAGTCCTCAATACTCAGTACACAAATAAGATTAAATTTTGACCACCAAACTCTATATCAAGTTGACGCCAACATGCTAGTCCCCCACTAATTCCATATCAAGTTCCTGTGTCTAAAGGCAAACATCTAATAATACTTTATGCATGCAGTGAAAATGGTTTTGTACCCAACGCACTGCTAACATTTAAATCTGATCAGAGGACTGGCGACTACCATGGTGCTATGAATTCTGCCAATTACAGAAAATGGATCACGGAGAAGGTTTTGCCAAATCTGGAACCAAAACCTGTGCTTGTTATAGACAATACATCATACCACAATGATGAATGCGAAAGGATCCCGACATCAAGTTGAAGAAGAGGAGTTATGCTGACCTGGTTGGAAAAGCATGGATTACCGTATCCGATTAAAAACACAATACCAATATTGTATGATATTATTAAGCTCCACAAGATACGAGTCAAGAAATACACTCTGGACCAATTGCTGGAAAAGCATGGTCACTCAGTAGTGTGTCTGCCACCATACCACCCAGAGCTGAACCCAATCGAACTGTTGGGGAATAATAAAAGGACGCGTAGCTGACAGGAATGTTAGTTTTACGATGGATTCCGTCCAGACTTTACTTGGAGAAGAAGTTGTCACAATTGCCCAGACATTCAAAGACATTTTTAGAATGGTCAAGGAACAAGATAAATACGAAAAATTAGAACCCAAGATCGATTACATCGATATTACTACATTACACCGATGAATTCACAATACATCTTGGTGAATCAAATGAAGATACCTCCATTGGATCATCTTTGGGATCTTTAATCAGTGGGGAAATAAGTGGTACATATAGATGAACTTTAAGATGATTCTGACTAATGTGCTAAAGGTCCAGTGGGATATTCTAGGAAACAGTATTGGAAATGTGGGTTAACTTTGGAAATGTGGGTTAATTATACTTCTAGGAAATATATCAAATTAACATTAAACATGCTTTTCAAACTATTCTGATATTTCAAATAATTCACTTCATTCAAATATTTCTGGTCAGAATAATAATTATTCTCCGAAAAACAATTAGGTATAATTTCCAATTTCCGTGAATTGGGGGGTCATCAATGGAAGTTTGTTATTTAAAGCATTTTTTAAATAAATGGTTAAGAATTATTAGCAATAGGTACCATTGTCTTTTTTTATGAACACCGAACTGAAATAATGGACGAGCTCATCAAAATGGAAAATTCCAGTGATCCTCAAAGCCTTGAGCGATTTCCAACCATTCTTCTTTAGTTGCAGGAAATAGTTCTTTAGTTGAAAACGAAAGCACATTTATTTATTTTATTTGTTTCAGGAATCTACATCAGGCCAAAACGTTGGGAGAGGCGTAAAAAGGAAGGAAAATTTCAAAGACCTCCAAATAGTTTCATGAAGAGCTGCTCGAGTTCAATGAGTAGAAATAAAGATATCGGCGTTGCATTGCATTTTCAAAGAAATTATCCAAAATGGACAGCACCCAGGCTCTATTCGCGGAAACGATCATAGATTCCACTTTAAGAAAGGGTGCATTGAATCAATTGACCAATAAAACTGATATCTGCGACAGAGAGTACGGAAAAAATACCAAAATTGTTTAGCAATCCGGATATCTTAAAATTTATTCATTTATACCGAGAAGAACGGTGCCTCTGGGACTATACAATACCATCATATTCAAACAGGTCTGAGCGCATCTCGTCACTAGAAAAAATATGTGCAAAATTAATCAATATAATAATGAGCATAGACAGCATAAAACTATAAATTATTTTTCAAGTTTTTAAATACATTTTTAATTGCAGATCAATTGTGTCAAAGGGAACACACAACGGCAACAAAACAAAAAAATCTTTTTTCGAGTAAATGGATTTCGAAAATCATTCTCTTGTGGTGAGTTTATCATTTAGATATTTTGGAGCATATAGTAACCGTACAAGTAACAGAAAGTGCTACAATCATAATTATTTATTTTAGATCGAAACTGCACCTTCTGCTGAAGAGGACTTCAATATAAGTGGACGCCGGATAGTCCATATAATGTTCCTGATTGATCAGTTAAAAAAAGATTTTTGAACACTGAACTAAATTAGGATGCCTCAATGAAAATTTAAAAGTCATAGCTGAAAGGAGGTGTGGTGTGGTCTACCATCGAAAATAACATTTAGGTGTAATTTTTGTAACGGTATTTTACCAATTGCGACAAATCGTAATAATGTGGATCGTGTTCAAGTGGATGTTAATAATTCTGCAGTCACAGGAATAATGGCCATAGGAGGGGTTTCTCTGCATTGCAAGAGTTTTTAGGCACTTTGGACATTTCAGAAATGTCACAAGCAACGTATCAAAAATTGCATGAAAATGTTTCCAAGCAATGGGAAGATACTTCTATAGATGTAATGACGGATGCTGCCGCTGCAGCTATAAAGGAAGGACGTTTCGATTGAAACTACATTCCAATGATCATTGCAGATCATTGGAACGCAGATTGCAAACAGTTGTTGCAGAAAACGGTCATACAGGTCTAATTATTCATCATTATCTGGTGCTGATGCAATTGTTGGCAGGAAAACGGGTTTAAAGTTCTATTCGTGGCAGTTCGCAATAAATTTTGCTCAATTTGCTCATTTGCAGAATGAAAGAAAAACCCGCCTCTGAGTATGTATGTTACAAAAATTATTCGGGGTCTTCTTCAGGCATGGAGGCTGAAATCATACTTGAAGGATTCAAGCGTTCAATTTCCATGTACAACCTGTTGTTCGCTAGAATTATATCAGACGGTAATTAGAGTACTTATTCTAAAATTCTTGCCGCTCGACCTAACACAGATTATACCGTCGAGAAGGTTGAGTGCAGAAATCACGTTCTTAGGAATTACTGTAACAAATTACGAGCATATAATATAATATACGAACAATAAGATGTGAAATAACTGTATTGTATAACCTATTACGTTGGTGTATTATACCTACCCTGAATGTTAGTACCTACCTAAAAAAAAGAATTAATAAAAATTCAAAATTATTGCATTATTTTATTATACAAACTGTAACAATTTCAAGTACCTCCAATAATTGAATTTGGAGTCCCAAAATATTCGATTCTGTGCAAAGGAGGGCGTTCTGTCTCATTGACAATCCGATGCGACCGATCGCCATATTTAATAAAAAAAACTGTGATAAAACTGTTCCAGAATGCGATTCTCAGTACTGTACCGTAGTGTCAACGGTCGTAGTCTTAGCGGGTGTGTCAGACCGGACTCGGTCGACTTCCTGATTCAGAAAGAGATGTCACATGGTGACTATATCGCGCATTGGTATCGAGAGACCAATCGCGCTTCTCAAAATGTAATGTTTCCTTTTCAATAAGGGGATGAACCAAATGAAATTCAGATTGTCAACTGTTACCGTGGGATTTGAGAAAGTTTCACTACAACAACTGGTCAACAAAATGCTGACAACTATCGACATGTCGAAGACTACTAGTCAAAATGCACGCTGACTGGTGGTGCATGCTATCACATAAAATAGAAAACTCAGGTCTTTGTTTCAATACAAGAATATTGAATAAAAGATAAAGTACTAATGCACTGACAGAATGTAGGCATGCCGAATGCTAATGAACTAGCAGCATTGATCCCTTGTGATAGGTGAATGTAAGCAAAACTCGATGGACACAAGCGGAATACCCGTTCACAGTTGATCTTGGTACCCAACGGCTCGTTTTTGTGTAAGTCGGCTCGTGTGTGAAACGACCTACTGGAATCTGTTATGCCTCCTTAACCTACATTAATAAATCCCTCCAACAGCCACTTATCTTTAACCCGCCCCACAGCCTTACCCAACCGGTGTCGATACTGCTCCCCGTCTTTAGTGCAGACAGAGGCACTCTTCTGAAGAATCGCATAATATATATATATTTTTTTCTTCAATTTACTTGTTAAATTTTAAAATTCATAACAGTTTCAAAAACACTTTTTTTGAGCCTTCTGTAAAATTTGATAAATGTAATAAATTACGCTTTCTAATAATGAAGCCAATGATGCATGAGTTTTACTGTGTATTTTGACAATCATAAATAATTATTTTATTATAATGTTTGTATTTTTCACGAATGTTACCAATGTGCGTTTAGGGCGTAAACCGAGAAGTTACGGGTAAGACGGATCCCTTCTTCTATTGGTTGTTAAGTATTCTGAAGTCTAGTAAAATATTTTATAACCGCTCCCATAAACAGGCGTGACATTTACGATTTAGAATTTTTTCAAAATTGGTGGATCACCTTAATAATAGATTGGAAAATCGAATAGTTCTCCAAAGCAATGGGGGAAAACACTCATCTGGAGTTAAAAGACCAGAAGAGTCTAAAAACATCATTAAGGATCACATCATGTCTTTTCCCACAGTACTGTAACACTACTGTAGGGCCAAGACTTCATTTAAATATTTAGCAGCCGATTTAACATTACACATAATGGACACTATGTATGTTGACTTGTGTAAGGATAAAAATTATGTACCTGAAAAAAGGTAGTTGTATCGAAACATATTTAACAACTGTAACCTAAATTTTCATCAACCACGCAAAGATATGTGCGACTCGTGTGTTAAATACGGAAAAAAAAAATTCTTTCAGAGAGAGATGATCACCATATACAATGCAAAATTGCTGCACAGAATTTTGTTATGAAAATAATTAATATTTTGTAACAAATTACGAATAAATAGAAAACGTTGAATACCGTGAAAAATACAAGAGTTGAAGCTGCTTATTTTTAATTTTATCAAGGGCAATTATTTATTTTAAATTCAATTTAGAATTCGTTCAGACCATCTTCGCAGTCAAACTTCAATTCTCCCGTAGCTGCATATACTAAATTCTCCAAACTTCTTTTGACACAGCAGCTATGTCTTCGGCTATAAGAATCAATCTCCCAGCTATCAGTGGCAACTTCAAAGCCGGCATCGCTGGAAAAAAAAAAAAAAAAATTACCTGGTCAACATCATAACCAGGCATATAGCAATAAATTCCAAACACGGTCAAAACAAACCGAAACTGATGCCGTTGCAGAGCTCTAAGATAAATTTATAAAATATATCGACAAAAAGATGGAGGATTTAAAGCATCAACTGTTCAAAAAAATTGATGAGACACTAAAAATAAGAAAAAATTTAGAATTTGATCTAGCAGATATGAAAAAAAATTGTTGATCTTAGCTGTCAATATCTCATAAACATTTGCCCATACGGTCGGCCATTGAGCTTCAAGTAGGTTCATCCTCACCACCGCAGGAATGCTCCAACCGGATACATAAAGAAAGTGTTTGAGACTAAGCTCGCCGACTATAATGAGAAGGAGAGGACAACATTTGCCCATACGGTTGGCCATTGGGCTTTTACCAGGTTCATCCTCACTACCGCAGGAATGCTCCAACCGGATACATAAAGTGTTTGAGACTAAGCTCGCAGACTATGATGAGAAGGAGAGGACAATATTTGCCCACACGGTTGGCCATTGCGCTTCAATTAGGTTCATCCTCACTACTGCAGGAATGCTCCAACCAGATTCATAAAGTGTGTTATGTAACACAAGTAGGTACATGGTAATTTACGGGAAGAAGTGTTTCGAGAGTCAGCAACACTGGAAGTTTGCGCTGATTGGAGCTGGCCAGTGGCCTGACCCAACGGCGGGCACCCTTTCCCCCCGCTCCCCGTTTTGCTCCCCTCTCGGTCCGCAGAGACCCCGCGGCCAGAAACAAACGAGCCGTCGAAGTAAGCTGACCCGTGCTCTCGCTCACGCCGTTGGCCGTTAAACCAAACATGTGAATTTACGCACTCCTAATCTGTGGACGGGGAGAATTATAGTTGGTCCCCCGTTCCGGAGTGGTTTTCTACGCCGGTGGATGTCCAGATAACGTACACCACACGCTCGGGCCTCTCTATGAGACTTGGTATTGTTTTTCCTCGCTTATGGAGCACGTGACGACATGCCGCCCGACAAACACCGTGAGTTGCTACCTTTTCCCATTTAATTGTGTCCATGTAAATTTCCTTGCACCTGCGCGATAAACCCAGACTTGGAGAGAGAAGTAGCTAGGATTCAGGTAGCCAATTTACCCTGATATAATCCATGTACGATGTAACCAACTATAAAATACAATACACTGCTTTTGTTACCCTGAAGCACTCTTTGTTTTGAGACGAATCATGTGTGGAGTTTCCCCAATTAACCATTTCTTGCTGCCCACCCGCCCCTGGGTGAAGAGAGCCTGCTCTACACCGGAACGACTGAGCTAGACACCGGAAACAGGTTTGCTATAACTTGGGGGCCCTTTTTCGTTAACACTGGCGCTTCCACGAGGGGGCTCCTTTGGGCCGGTTAACAAGTGTTTGAAACTAAGCTCGCAGACTATAATGAGAAGGAGAGGACAACATTTGCCTATACGGTCGGCCATTGGGCTTCAATTAGGTTCATCTTCACCACCGCAGAGATTCCAAACATCTTAACTGTCCCAACAGGCCGAGGTCCATCTGCAGCACTAGTTTTGAGTTCTGATGCTAAGCAGCGGTTTAAGAGCATGCCCGCTGGCCCCACAGAGTTGCTGTTGAAATAGAAGCAGCTAAGCGTCTCCTGCGCACAAATCTAGCACTTGCATGCCCTGATGTCAATGCCATGCGCTGCCTCCCAATCCTCATGAACCAAGTAGTAGCCAACCCAGCCATGTAGGAGCCCTATACCTGTGTGGCGCAGAAGACGTGACCAAGAGAGCACCCTATTCAGACACAGATGCAGGAACTGTTATGAGCCGTTTAATTAAAGTAATAAGGATTTTAAATACGACCGTGCGCTATTTTAAGCGTATTTTCGCAAAAGTAATAGTCATCAATGTGGCCAGTCTAAAAAGCAGAATATTCCTCGGAATTATGTGAAAAAATGAAACGCATTATTTTTTGGTGCGGGCACACCATAAACTAAATTTAAAAATCAGAGGAACATTTTTTTCCCGAACAGGCCGCATTTTGTTTTCCATTATTCGTTTCAACTACAAATATGGCAACATATGTAAAGAAGAAACTACAACTATAGGGTTTTCCAATAAGAGGTTGTTATGAAGCGGTGTTAAGTCTTATTTAAAAGTTATTATTTAAAACACCTCTTCAGAACGAGTACCATTGTTAGTATTAATTTTGATTAAGATTATGAAGAGCACGGGCTGGCAACACATAGACCGCCGGGAGTCGATGGTTGTTTCCGTTTCGTTGAGAACAGATCAACGCCGGCTTGATGGATGTTCCCCGCTCACATACCGTATTTCAGTATTTAGTCAGTTTAGTTAGAATTAAAACCAATTTCAGGTCCCTGGGGGCAAGTGCAGACTCATTATATGTAATTTGTTATCTTAAATAATATATTCCATGATTTATACTTTATGAAACTCTCTTCTTTCATTTGACCACTATCAGTATAACCTGTAGCCCATTGCGCCCATGCTCTGGTGACAGTATCATGCTCTCCCCATCTCGAACATTACTCGAGGACCGAGTATTGGCGCGCAGTATTTAACTGCAAAGTTCTGGATGGCATTATTTTCTTAAAATAAAACCTATAACACGGCCGCCGGAATAGCAAGATGTTATTTTGAATAGCCAGCTATTGCGATTGCGCTATCGAGAGATGATTAATGATTTTTTATGGCCGGAATTGGATGGTATTGATCTGGACAACGTTTACTTTCAACAAGATGGCGCTACGTGCCAAACAAGCAACGAAACCATTGATCTTTTACGGGTAAAGTTTGCAGAACGTGTTATCTCTCGAAGAGGTGATCACAATTGGCCACCGAGATCTTGTGATTTCAACACCTTGCGACTTCTTCCTTTGGGGCCACGTGAAAGAGAAGGTCTACGCTAACAGCCCAGCGTCGATTCAAGACCTCAAAGATGGAATTCGTGAGGCTATCGAGGACATAGGGCAGCCACTTTGCGATTTGGTTATAGAAAATTTCATGAAAAGGTTATTTTCCACTATTAACGGCATACCTTCCTCTTTATAATGAAATAAACAACCGATCATTTATATTAAAAAATGGCATTTTTCTTTGAATATCAAAATAACACCTCTTATTGGAAAACCCTATATATTGTTTTACTTGTTTAATGACATGGCTTTAATATACGTTATGGTATTATGAATACATTTTATTGTTACAGAGTCAAGGCCAGCAATTTCTCCGTGAAAGAAATTTCTAAATTGAACGAGTTGGTGGCGAAATATTCATCAATACTATTTAACAAAAAGACCGATTCTGGCACCAACCAGCAGGAGATTGAAGAATGGAACCGAATAGCTACAGAATTCAATTGCAACATGCCAGGTCCCAAGCCAAGATCTGCAAGCCAATTGAAATTTAATTTCGCTAACCTGTAATCAAGTATTATTCTATTGTCTTTTGATCTCATAATTTTTCATAAAAGTTCCATAATTTAGGAAGTTTATTTCTATGGTGTGTGTATGTTTGTTTTAGATAGGATTACAATGGTATTATAGTATTTAACTCATAATTTTAATATAAACAAAACCAGATTGCAACATGTGAAAGTTACACTACATTTATGTTGAAAAACTATAATTTTATCAATATGTACACATAACACATTTTGTAGGGTACCCCGGTATGTTGAATTACCCTACCACCACTGCCGCCATGGAGCCAGCGCCATACGTTCAAAAACGTGCAAAAAAACCTGGCGCCAACTCCGAAGGGGCGCCGTGAGAAAATAAATATTGTATTAAAATTTTGTCATAATATTCCCTGAATCGTTTAAAAATTACCCATAGTACGAAATAATTATTACGCCCTAGCAACACTTTCCAAAGAAACAGAATGCGCACGCATCAGGTTGAAATCAACGGCTTACGAATTTATAGTCAGTTACAGAATTTTTTTACAAATTCCATATATTTAGTTTAAACGTAAGATCTATTTTTCCATAAATCTTTTACGACGAATGGGTGCGATCCAAATTCAATAACCAATCCGACTTGCGCCTTTCAAAATGGTGACAATTTTTGTTAGTGTGTCGTCCATACGCTCGCTATTGTTTTATTTTGTACGATTTAAGTCTCTAGGAGAAGGTAGTTAAAGACCATTTTCTTATGAAATCTTCAGTAAATTCCATTATCAAAAGCATCGCACGATTTGCAGGATTTCCAGGTTGCAACGTGTTGACCAGTGTTGACAGTTTCATCATTGATTTGACATATTATTTGAAGTTCGTTAAATGTATAATTAATATGTATGAGATTGGTTGGATTTGTTATTTTACGGTGTCAGTGTAAGCGTCTTTCGTAAGCCGGTGATACCATACGTCAGTGTTAAGTGTTTGAATGGTGTTTGTTCGCTCAATTTGGTGTTTGTTCGCTCAACACAGGGGAAATGCAAGGTACAAATTTGAGGTTATATTCTAATTAGATTTTAGAGCTAGTCAGAAGTTGTAGATGCTATTCTCGTGTTGTACGTTGCCATGAGAACGATTTGTATTTGCTTTTTCTATTAATATTCGCGTTGGGTATATACATAAACGCAGTAAATCTCAAGAATATCTAATGGACCTAGTTCAGCGAAACCACCCGCATTGTCTCGTAATCTATATTTTAAATCGTGGTACGGGCACAAACAAACAATTCGTTGTATTATTTTAAAGCATAACTCGCAAAAAGAGTTTTTCCTAAAATAATTAAAATAGCACCATAATTTTATGTTTACCCAATAGATTCAGAGAGTATAGGGCTCCTGGCGATTCTCTCTTTAAAAAAAAACGAGTGTGAGAGCTACCGCCAGGTCACTTGGAAAAGTTACACCCTTTATATGTCTTGATTTTATTTGATAAATTAGTAAAAAAAAAAATAATTAAATAAAATAAATAAAAATATTGGGGTGAACGAATTTTTAATCAAAATAAAAATGTAGGGGGGGGGGGGGGTGCCATCGGTACCTACTGCACAGGGTGCCAGATTTCGTAGATCCGGCCCTGCATGGAGCTGGTAGAAATGGACCAAGCTACTGAGGCTAGACCTTTGAGCTGTGAGCTGGAGGAACAAGACGACGTGATATGCACTGAAAAGCCCATAATCAAAAGAAAGATGGCCAGTCCACTAGTAACAGGTAGCAAACAAATGAATCGTTGAGTTCCAAAACCCGCTCTAATTGATTTTAAGGTCCCAAAGGACCAGCAAATTCTTGTTGCTTCTGGAGCACATATCTGAAGTTGCTTCTGGAGCACGAGGCCATGCGCGCTTATCTGGTAACGGTCACTGTACAGCTTCACATCACGAGAGGAGAAACAAGGAGCGAGCGAGAATAAAACAAACATCTACATGAAAAAATCCTTCAGCTGGAGTCAGACCTTGGACCTGTCTTAGAGTCGCTGTGGCAACGGATGATAGCCTTTCATTCGCAGACATTGCCCGGAATAGTTTTGTAGACGCTGTTCTGAATCGTCCTGAAAAAGCAAGACCTCCGTCAATTACCCGCACGGGAATTCATGTGGGAAGCCCAAAGCCTTGTTTGCATATTTCCGAAACTAAACAAGGCCAAAGATAGCGAACAAACAAAGCAGCTCATGAAGGACACTTTTCGACCCTCAGAACTAGGTGTACGCATGACGGGCGTCCGAAAAATAAAAAATAATGGTGTTCTACAACAGACAGCGACAAAAGCTGACCTTAAAAAAATTTTAAATGCCCCAGCTCTTGTCAATTCATCAACCCTGAGTGCTCGACTGCCGGCCAAAAGACTACCGAGAGTCATATTTTTAGTGTTCCCCGTGAACTGACTGACGATGGGTAAAATGAATAAAGACTGTTTTTAAATAGGATTTGGCCCCTGTTTAAATTGAATTTGCTTCCACTCTTTACTTATGTAAAGTCTGTCACCTTACAATACCAGACTAGATTCAAGATTGTAATATTATGTTGCCTTAAATTGAAATATGTATTCGTTATTTAAAGAGGTACGATTGTTTTTCCTCCTCAAGCACGTGAATCCACATTTTAATAAGCTAAATCAATATTATGCTCAAAATGAAATACAATAAATAGGATTTGGCCCCTGTTTAAATTGAATTTGCTTCCGTTCTTTACTTATGTAAAGTCTCATAATAAAGACTCTTTTTGAATAGGATTTGGCCCCTGTTTAAATTGAATTTGCTTCTCTTCCTTACTTATGTAAAGTCTCATAATAAAGACTCTTTTGAAATAGGATTTGGCCCCTGTTTAAATTGAATTTGCTTCCGCTCTTTACTTATGTAAAGTCTGTCACCTTACAATACCAGACTAGATTCAAGATTGTAACATTATGTTGCCTTAAATTGAAATATGTATTCGTTATTTAAAGAGGTACAATTGTTTTTCCTCCTCAAGCACGTGAATCCACATTTTAATAAGCTAAATCAATATTATTCTCAACATGAAACACAAGAAATAGGATTTGGCCCCTGTTTAAAATAAATTTGCTTCTGCTCTTTACTTATGTAAAGTCTGTCACCTTACAATACCATACTAGATTCAAGCTTGTAATATTATGTTGCCTTAAATTGAAATATGTATTCGTTATTTAAAGAGGTACGATTGTTTTTCCTCCTCAAGCACGTGAATCCACATTTTAATAAGCTAAATCAATATTATTCTCAACATAAAACACAATAAATAGGATTTGGCCCCTGTTTAAATTGAATTTGCTTCTGCTCTTTACTTATGTAAAGTCTCATAATAAAGACTCTTTTTGAATAGGATTTGGCCCCTGTTTAAATTGAATTTGATTCCGCTCTTTACTTATGTAAAGTTCCTTCACAATTGGAAAAATTGGTGTACTTGTAGAATTTAATTAATTAATTAACTTGTAGAATTTAATTTCCGAGAACATCTGATGCATACAGCTTCAATGTATTTTGGTTTTGATTTTCAAAATATACCACAAGAACTTGAAGAAAAGGATTTGATGGATGTCAGGGAAAGATGCAAGAGCTTTTTATGTTGTCTGGTCGAGCAAATTCAAAAAAGGCTTCCAGATAATTTATCAATGTTAAAAACGGTTGCTGATTTGCACCCAAAGGTTGCTAAGTCTCAAGTTAACCACTGGAGCGATTACGGTAGAAAAATAGACCACTTTTATTTTTCTGCGATTGATAGTGGTCCAAAATTGGACCAATTTTCCTACCATTCGTAAAACATTTATTGTAACTATTAAAAACCTTTCCATGGCCAGCCATTTATTTTATCGAATACTTGATAAAATATTCTTTAGTAATAATGACAACAACCAATCGCAAAACCCTGATACGATATGTACGAAACTTGATAAAATTCGGAAAAGGTGAAAGGCTCTTCTGAAGAGGGCCTCAAGAAAAAGACTGGCGACCAAAAAATAAGAAGGGGATATATTCCTTAATAGATGTCCTGGTTTGTAAAGTTATACCTCAATACATGTCTGAAATATAAACATTTACCAACATTGATTGCATGAATTTGCAACATTTCAGGTGGTATGCAATGCAGATCTCAAAATAATGGATATTGTTGCTCATTTGAGAGGCAATACCCACGATGCTGCATTTTCCGGGAAAGTTTGATCAAACAGTGGTTTGAAGAAGGTCACTTCAACGGACTGTTGGGAGATGGAGGGTATGCCTTTACACCATATCTGTTCACCCCAGTTAGGAATACAAGAAACCTTAGAGAAGTGGTATATAACAGGGCTCAAATATCTACTCGCAACATGGTGGAGAGATGTTGTGGGGTATGGAAACAGCGATTTAGTTGCCTGCTGCGGGGTATGTCAGGATCTCTTGATAACATCAAGACAACCGTCGTAGCACACAGTGTCGTATTAGGGAATCATTATAAGTAAGACGGTTAATGTTTAACCTCATGAGGATGAAGAATCTGCGAATGAGGATGTAGAAAATTTTGACATTTCGACAAAAGCAGCGTTGGTTACAGTTCCTCCTTCTAAATGCTGCAAGACATCAAATCCCAACCAATGGGTTTGGAATTTGTCTCCCAAGATAACAAGGATACCTTTTACTGGAAATCCTGGAATATGAAAGAGTATGATCAACGACTTTGCTGCTGATGGCAGTGAATACACGACATATCGTCAACTTTTCACAGCGGAATTCTGGGCATTCATTCTTTTGGAACAAACTGGTATGTTGTTACTTTGCAAAAGATAAAGAATAGAGTCCTTTAGTACTGTTGCGTTGCAAGGAGGTAGTGAATCGAGTCCCAGTGCACAGACTCACCGCACCGCCCCCCTCTCCATACGCAGAGGTCCGCGGCCAAGCGCCAGCGGAGCTCGCGGCAGTTCCGCAGTTCTCCGACCGACACCCAGCATACGACATTTCACGTAATTGCGCCTAAACACGTCGGAGAGGCAATTCCCCTGTGCTCTACGCACCCGGAAACCGTTTTTGTGCTCGGCATGGTCGCCATCACCGTGCCTGTCGGCGATCCCGCCTGATGACAGAGTACCACAAACCTGGAGCTGTAAGTCAATACTGAATTTTTGTGTGAAATGTAAATTCGTTCCCCTATAAAAACGTGTAGAGAGAGAGAGAGACTTCCGCAAACAGACTTAGAGTTTTAGGTTAGCCTAAGTAACCCCTGTTACCTTGCGCCGAGGCTGGCAAAACTGTGTTAACTATTGTGAACCTTAGTTGAATAAACCATTTATGTTGAAAACCAGTGTTTTTGTTTGAGGAAGGAGACCCAGCGATGGTGTGAGAGGAAGGAGAAGTACACATCGAACCATAAGCACTCGCCTTAAGACTAGGAGGAAATCGTGTTTGTTACGAATCACTGAGCTGGCCGATTGGACAAATTGCATGTTTCCATCTGTAGGTTTAAGCTGGCGCTGACCCCTGGAGGCTGGCAAATAGCCGCCGCCACGTGGCTTGCTTACAATGTGCACAATTTTCATAAATAATTTTGTAATATAGTTTTTAGTGTTCAATTTTTGGTTCATGAAATTAGCTTTTTTGTATTGTTTTACGAAGTACTGTGAATAAATATAAACATTTTTGGGAGAAAATAAGAAATCTCACTAGCTGAAGGAGCTAATGTGCATTCTGTAGAAAATGAAGGTTCCAATTTTAAAAATTTATACCACATTTAATATATAATTTTGTAATATAATATAGCATTAAATTTTTGGTTGATGGAATTAGCTTTTTTGTATTGTTTTAAGTAAGGTACTGTGAATAAATATAAACATTTTTGGGAGAAAATAAGAAATTTTGGTAGCTGAAGGAGCTAATGTGCATTCTGTAGAAAATGAAGGTTCCAATTTTAATAATGTATACCACATTTAAGAGGACATTACCAGAGAAACCAGAAATATGTCATTTTTAAATCAGTATTTAGACTTATTGACTCGTTTCCACAAAAAATTATAAATTGATTTTGAAAGATTGTTCTTTTATCTAGTAAAGGTATGGATAAAATTTTGAGAAAAAATGTTTATTTTAAGTATAATAAGGTTATACCATAGGTCGTTGGCAGATTTGTTATATTTTCAAAAAAGTACATGTATTATACAACACCAATTTCAAATCATATAATCATGCAGTAAAATAAATCAATACATTATCTCGTAAAATTATTTGTCAGAATTTTAATTTAAGTTTAAATAAAATTATTAAAAAATATATACGTACATGTGTTTCTTGACGAAAATTGGTCCGTTTGTTTATTTATTTGCGCACTTACTAACTAATATATTTCAGATTTTTTTACATACTTATTTTGCTAAGACATTATTGACAAATCATAAATAATTTTAATGGAAAAATAATTTTAGGGTGTATTTAATATTAATTAATTTACAGCTTCGCGTTTCACAATTTTTCTTATCGACGACAACACGAATCGAGAGCGCTCATTCAGACCGCAACTGCGGCCACTGGCGGTTGTCTTCGCGGCGCTCTACATCGCAACATTTTCAAACGAATAACGAAGCAAAATAAATAGGATTTCATGTTTGTAAAATTTATAGGGTTGCCCCAACGCAAAATTTCATGTTCATTGAATATTTTTATGATAAAATTTTTATAATTTTGAAATTTTTTTTATTGTAAATTATTCTTATGTGAATACCGCACAAGAGTCCCAACTGCTCCAAAATATTTATTTTCAAGTAAAACTTCTTTACGCACGCTCGACACTTGGGGGGTAAGCTGGTAAATGTGTTACGAAAAGTGGTGATTGTTACGAAAAATTTCCTTGGAACGGTAATCGATGCGAACGGTGATCGATTGCTAGGTGGGTCGTGCCTTTACACACGCTTGTTCTTCGTGTTATTGTTTTATTGTTAATAGACTATTTTTGCGTAAATAAATAGATAAATTAAATTATTTAAAAATATATACGTACATGTGTTTCTTGACGAAAATTGGTCCGTTTGTTTATTTATTTGCACACTTACAAACTAATATATTTCAGATTTTATTACATACTTATTTTACTAAGACATTATTGACAAATCATAAATAATTTTGATGGAAAAATAATAAACACGAGAATCGGGTATGGGTACCACCGCCCCGGGAACCAATTGTTAGGTAACCAACACGTCTGCCATAGGTCATCCCAAGTGGTTCGTAACATTTGGTGACTAGCAGGGGTGCCTAGGTTTAAGGGGGTGAGGTTTGTTTAGGTCTTGGCGGCGGATGCGTCTGCCCACCAGCTGCATGGCAGGTCGGATCTGGAAAAGTTAAGGGAGTCCCTTTGACTTCTCCAGCCTTACTCTCTCGGAACATCGCCTTGCACCGCAGTGGGAGGGATGGATTCATACATCCGCACTCCTGGACACGCTGACCCCCAGATTTCTACTCACCCCTAATATCCCTTTCCTTCTCAGAATTTCCTCTTCTTCCTTTCCCTAAAACGACCCTCCACACAGCATTTCCAAAGAAGAGATAAGCAGTGTGTCGAGCGAGTGTAAAAAAAACGGTCTCTCCCGATCCGGCCTTCCATGTAGTTGGTGGATGTACCTTCCAAATTACTGATACCACCTATTGACGGCCGGCATGGTGAAGGGGTAAGGCTCTTGACTAGCAATCTGAAGGTCGTGGGATCGAATCCCGGCATAGGCAAATAAATTTTATTTGACTAATTTGGGTTATTTCACAATTATTTAATTTAAAAATAATATATTTGCGTCACGTTTTAGAGTAAAAGATACTTTCAGTATCGCCCTGGTGTAAGACCACCATACAGAATTGAAACGTTGTTTATTGACCAGATCTGAATAGCCAGGTAATTCCGCGCCTTCCTCTTCCCCCACCACCTTCAGCCTCGCAATATACCCCATAGTCACGTCATAGTCTCACTGGCTCCAGTAGGAGCATTTGGGTCTCTTGTGCGGTATTCAGATGAATATAAAATAAAAAATTGTGCATACAAATAAATATTTCAAAATGAGACATTTTTTACAATCCAACTGAATATTACACTTTTTTCATAAATATACCGCACAAGAGTCCCAACTGCTCCTGTCTGGAGCCAGTGGGACTATGGCATCCCCAATTGGGGTATGTTGTAAGACTGAAGGTAGTGGGGAGGGTAAAAATATAGGGAAGAGGAAGGTGGGGAAGTACCTGGCTAGATCTGGTCAACAAACACGGCTAAAGACATTTCAAGCAACGTTTCAAATCTTAATGGTGGTCTTACACCAGGGCGATACTGAGATATCTTTCGCTCTAATGGCCGTAAAATAAAATTAAAAAACAAAAAACCAAAATATTAAAAAGAATTTAACACAATGTTTATTCATGTAGGTATCTATTTAATACCTACTGTGTTTACGCATTTTACTTGTATCTATTTATGTTTATACACTTCGATATACAAATTACAAATAACTACTACTAATTAAAATTCTGGACGCGAGAATATAAGCATACCGTAGGCATGTAGCCGCCCTAGCTCCGCGCGATACACAAAACCCAGTTTACAGTGGAACGTAATCTAATTCCAAAAACTTCCGCTAACAAGCTCTGATATGAGAGCGCTGGCGCAGGAATCAGAATAATGATTATTAGCTGGTAAGATACTCTTAATATATTCATAAGCAACTACTAATTTCCTTACATCACCTGTCAAAAAGCTAAATGGTTGAGATAATCCGCTCCTATATATTTTTTTTTTTAAAAGAAAGACAAACATTCAACAATATTTGAAAATCTCCCACTACCGCCACAGTAAGCCGAAAATGTTGCTTGAGTCGTCGTGATGGAGGACTTAGCCAGCCGAGGAATCGAACACGGAACACCTGGGTGGGACCCTAACGCGATGGCCATTCAACCACTGACCGGTCCTCTAATGTTTCTTTTTTTTTGTCTACAGATATGCGCGTTGGAAAAGATTGCAACAAAACCAGATCCAAATATGGATATGGATACAGATATGGACCAGCATCACAACTGAAGAACTGCAAACCTTCTTTGCCCCGTGCCTGCTGATGGTGTCATGTTTGAAATCTTCCCTGAACTGGTACTGGACTAATGACCGTTATACAAGACACCTTTTTTCAGCCCGATTCAAATTGGAGACAAAAGTCAACATTTTTCGCTTTACTCGATCGCTGTTTTCATCTCTATTTTCGTATCTACGATTTCAGTAGGCATCACAACAAACAGTATGGTTCGTGTGTTGTTTGCAGTGATGACAATTGAAATCCTAAATATGAAAATAGAGGTGAAAATAGCGATCGCGTAAATCGAAAAATGTTGACTTTTGTCTCTAATTGGAATCGGGCTGAAAAAAGGTGTCGTGTATAACGGCCATTAGAAGAAAGTTATAGACACCTTTTCTTCGAACTGATATGTCACAAATTCATTTAGAAGCTGTTTCTCGGTTCTTGCACTTTGCAGATGACAATGTGGTAAAGCCGGAAGATAGATCAAAAAGATTCGCCTACATCATGTTTATGAACCAGAAATTGATTTGTTTATTTATTGATGAAAGTTTGATGAAACCTTATGTTACATACAATACAATCCAAGTAAATGCATCTGGTTTGGTTTTATAAACTATGCGAATCCCGATCGGGCTATTGTTTCTATTTTAGTATTTATACTGGAGAAAAGGAAGGAGACCCGGATATTCCGTCTAGTGTAGCGATTGTGCACCATCTTCTCTCTGGTTATGAGGCAGATGGTCACACTCTCTTCATTGATGATTGGTACTCCTCTCCAAATCTTTTCCTTAGTCTAAAAGAAAAAAGGAACTGCAGCTGTAGGTACAGTTCAGTTAGACTTGTCTCTTCCTGCCGAAGTTCAACGGGATGACATTGAACCGTGCACGTATTTTGATGTTTTTCCTGGCAGATTTTTAATAATTTGTTGGTATATCTGTAATTTAGAGTTTGAATTTGATATCTCTGTGTTTCAGTGTGATTATGAGATCACAGATCTACATAGCATTGTGTCAACCTGTAATTTCCATAGTTTTTAAAATTCTAATCTTTTCTGTGACCCAACTGTTTGTAAAAGTTACTTTGTTATGTATATAACATAGGTTAATTGTCGTTTTAAGTTAGTACTGGAATCTATGAGGCGGCACGATAACATTGTCTATTGTTTTTCATCCTGGCAACACCAGAGAGGAGCGGAAATGGGATGGTGGCACTGCCCGGCGGGCTTCCGCCCGCCGGAGGTCGAGTCGGGCATGGGAGATAATCGGGGAATATGAAGTGCATCGGTGCCAAATCATAGATTCGAGAAGTTCCCGTAAAGTTCGGGCGGTTATTATAGTGCCGTTACAAGTTTATTTGAGTTCCCGTTATGGTTTCGACCCCGCTAGTCGCGCTCCGGAAAAAGTGTTGTGTTCACACATGGCCGAATTGTATTTCGATTAGGAATAGGAAAGTTCAATCTGGACAGTAAATGCCCCTGCCTTTAGTCCCAGAAACACCGTGGGCTAGTATGATTTCCGGCCAATATAATGTTCTACCCGATCTCCGCCAGGAAATCTCCTGGTGTACCAATTCACCATACACGTGCGTGACTCATCATTTGCAACCAGCGCCAGCTTACTTCACCGTGGGACGTGGAGTAGCCTTATTTGCTCATGCTGCAGATGCCAGAGGGTTCCTGCCACCAATATAGCCAGCTTACTTCACCGTGGGACGTGGAGTAGCCTTATTTGCTCATGCTGCAGATGCCAGAGGGTTCCTGCCACCAATATAGCCAGCTTACTCCACCGTGGGACGTGGAGTAGCCTTATTTGCTCGCGCCAGAGTATTTGCTCATGCTGCAGATGCCAGAGGGTTCCTGCCACCAATATAGTCAGCGCGCATCACCGTGGCGCACAACGTGGGGCCCGATGTTATGTTAGGGTCAGAGTCGCCAATAGTCGGCATATTTATCAAAGGAATTTAATTATAGTGAGTGGTCGAAATGGCTTTGCCGGTTAGTACCGGACGCGCCAGGATCTGATCCTGAGGAATCCTCAGCCTCAGACCCGCCAAATCGACCAGCACAGCGGTAGAGCAGAGTTCCCCCTCCCAGAGCGGGGAATTATGTTCTAAGATGTCAGGCATAGGCAGGAATTACCAGGTTTTGTAAATAAAATAAGGTTAATTATAAATGGACTAACCATATAGGTTTATTTAATATATTGCATGTAATAGTACAGATAGGATAGAACTTACCCCCACAGACCATAACCGAAAACTAAAGCTAAAGTAAACTGACTATTAACGCGATCGTTTAGACGATGAGGGATCTTCCCGGTGACTACGGTTGGTGCAGCGGCCCACGTCCCACGGTGATGCGCGCTGACTATATTGGTGGCAGGAACCCTCTGGCATCTGCAGCATGAGCAAATAAGGCTACTCCACGTCCCACGGTGAAGTAAGCTGGCTATATTGGTGGCAGGAACCCTCTGGCATCTGCAGCATGAGCAAATAAGGCTACTCCACGTCCCACGGTGAAGTAAGCTGGCGCTGGTTGCAAATGATGAGTCACGCACGTGTATGGTGAATTGGTACACCAGGAGATTTCCTGGCGGAGATCGGGTAGAACATTATATTGGCCGGAAATCATACTAGCCCACGGTGTTTCTGGGACTAAAGGCAGGGGCGTTTACTGTCCAGATTGAACTTTCCTATTCCTAATCGAAATACAATTCGGCCATGTGTGAACAAAACACTTTTTCCGGAGCGCGACTAGCGGGGTCGAAACCATAACGGGAACTCAAATAAACTTGTAACGGCACTATAATAACCGCCCGAACTTTACGGGAACTTCTCGAATCTATGATTTGGCACCGATGCACTTCATATTCCCCGATTATCTCCCATGCCCGACTCGACCTCCGGCGGGCGGAAGCCCGCCGGGCAGTGCCACCATCCCATTTCCGCTCCTCTCTGGTGTTGCCAGGATGAAAAACAATAGACAATGTTATCGTGCCGCCTCATAGATTCCAGTACTAACTTAAAACGACAATTAACCTATGTTATATACATAACAACTTTTTGTAGTTTTGTGAAATCTTAAGCATTTTGATCCGCATATTTAATTTTTTTTTCTTTATTATTTCTGTTAAAACATCAAAAACGTTCACAAAATGGATTTAGGAAATGATGAAATCGCTGATATTTTGATGGAGATGAAAATATTGAAACCATTGATGACCTATCAATACACTGATAATAATCAGCACAACCATGAAGATACTATTAAACAAAGAGAAAATCAATATTGGCTACCAGCGTATTTTTAATCCAATACTCTGATGATTCCTCATGTACAACTGTGATTCAGTACATATGCAGCAGTTAACTGCCGGCCGATTCCATAATAGTTCCTACCCGTAGGTACATAGAAGATCAAATTATACTGGCTAAATGGGTTCCGGTGATGAACTGGCCGTCTGGCTCAGGAGTGAAAATCAGGCAGTGCCAAAGACATGTGAAAATCCAAGCAGATGGGGTCTTATAACTTAGAGGGATGTTTCACTTTTTCAGCCCTTAAAAGTATCAAATAATATTCCTCACTGAGTGTAAGTCGCGTAATTACACTCAAAATAATTTTACCGTGAGTAGTGTGAAACGTATTGTAATACAGTGAAAATGTTTTAAAACTCGAGACTGGCATAGAACAGTCACCAGATGTGGTCATCTGTTCGACCCTTGGGTGCCTGCCTGCTGTGCCTCTTGCCCGCACCCGTACTGCAACCCGCCTCTACGCCCGTATTCGCCTCGGCCGATGCTGCTATTTACGACTGTGGACCTGTCCGGTGCGTCGGACATCGAGGCGGCCCTTCTCAGAAACGCATGAGTCTTGCAGTCTGCACCCCTAGCTGCCCCTACCGCCCCCGCCCGCTCACTATAACTCTCGGACAAAGATGATATTGTACTGAACCCGCGTCTTTGGTTTCTACCAGTACCTACCATACATACGGAGTCATCAATGGCTACATAAAAAAAACTCAAGTGGAAGTGTTTTAAACAATAATAATTAACATTGCACAGTGACAAGATACACATTCATATATTTCTTCATCATCTGGTGACCTCTGACGTCACCCACACTAGGAAGTATTGCCTCTACATCCCTAACTGATCCCCCGCTGCCCCACGAAGGACGACATCGGACTCTGCCCTCAAATTTTGTTCGTGATAGGGAGTGATACCATATTATTAATATTTAACAGTGATAAGACATTATATCAAACATTTTACAGTGATATAAGAACTTTACAAAGGTATAAACATTTTACGATGATATGCATATTTTACAGTGATAAGACAGTATATATTTTTCTTTAGTGTTAGTTAAATAAGTTTTTTATTGCAGTAAGTTTTTGTTATTGATTTTCACTATCGTTTACTATGATTTCTATGTTTATTATAGGTAGTTTTAATAGGTATAAAGATGTTATTGTTATGATAAGGTAGATTTTACATGTAGTCCTTTGAAGGGAATGGCCGACACAGATGTCGATGAGGCACGCTACCCATCACATACATCGCCAACCCTTCGGTTGCGCAAAGAGGACGGAACGCGAACAAAGTAGTGTAGATGGTATTGTGCTTCGCGTTTTACCCATTGTTGGTCTACAGTGGAGCTAATTAGTATCTCGGCCATCCTGAGCAAGTTAATTTTTTTCAATCAGAAAAATAACCAAGTTCCAATAGAGGTTAGAAAATTCCCCATTCACTATTGCTGTAGAGGTAGATAGAGCCGGTTGAGGAAATGTTATGTATGAAAAGTATGTTCATGCAGGCTTACAATATTTTTAATGTAATAAGTGAGGTATGCAGGAATAAATATAGTAGGTAATAGTTACCGGTTCTGGCTCCACCCAAGGTCAAGGTCACGGTGTGTACTTCCAGGGTGTTACTACCAAGGTCACGGTATGTACTTTCAGAGTGTTAGTATGTCAAGGTCGCGGTGTGTGTACGTGCATAGCAAGGTCGTTGATTTTTTCATAGTATTGGATGTACTTTCAGGACATTATTTCAAGGTCGTCATATGCAAGGTCGTAGTATTTTATGTACTTTCAGGGCATTATTGAGGTAGGTAGTATGTTAGTATAGGTTATTTTTCAAGGTCGTATTAATGTAGTTGGGAGTATTTGATATGTGTGTACTTTCAGAGCATTATTTTCAAGGTCGCGTAGTAGTATTAGTATGTTATCGTAGGTTAGGTTTTGGATCGTTACCCATATTTTTCCGGTGTGGGAGGGGGGGGGGGTACGGCGATAGTATTTATCGGGGATGATGTCACGGTATATACTTTCAGAGTGTTAGTATATCAAGGTCGCGGTGTGTACGTGCATAGCAAGGTCGTTGATTTTTTCCATAGTATTTGATGTACTTTCAGGATATTATTGAGGTAGGTAGTATGTTAGTATAGGTCACATCTGTGAAAAAGTGATCGTAGTATTTGTAGGTACTTGATAGTGACGTCATAGGAATAATTAATCAGATCATTGATCCTTGGAACATACATGATCAGCTGACATCGGTTGAATGATGACGTCAGTAAAATGTTGCCATCTGTGGGAGCATCGCGATTTGCAGAAAAAAAGTCAAGGATGTTACATCTGCATGGAACGCCAGTGCAATCGATCTTGATGACGTCCGTGGAATGTTACCGGATCATTAAACATCTGTCAATTGCCAGTGCAATTATTACAGGATCTACTCAATATGTGGAAAACGCACATTTTTAGTGACGTCATGGGAATTGAAACTGTACTTTCAGGGCATTATTGCAAGGTCAGGTTGGGAGGGGGAAATTTCATTGATCACGTGGGTACACATGTATGGGATATAGGTTAACACATGTGAAGGGAGGAATTTCATTGATTATATTCATTATTTAGGATGCAAGGGGTATTACGTAGGTCATCGGTATTTAGTGACGTCATTGCACTACACAGATTGTAAAGTCTGGATAATGTTATTATTCAGATCCGGATCGCATATGTTGCTGAGTCCCATGAAACAGGATTGCATTTATTTGCAAGGATATAATTAACACACGCATCTCTACGACATTATAACGTTCCCGACCGGTGAAAGATATATATTAATCTTAAAACTCTTCGTCTTCTGCAAAATGTTCGAGTGCAACTAAGTTGACTACAACAATAATACGTCAATTGTAAACAACCTAAAATAATTGCTCTGACAAAATTTCTTAATTCTAAGTATTAAAAGTAACGGAAAACTTTTAAAAAGTGCACAAACTAACACTGATCATTGTGTTACTACATAGTTTTCTAATTTATACCAGTGATCTATCACATCTAAAGTTTTAATACCTGAAACAGTAAAACAGTGCTCTGACTAAACTTATGAATTCTAAGTATAAAAAGTAAAGGAAAACATTAGAAAAGTGCACAAACTAACACAGACCATTGTGTTACTTCTTTATAACAGTGATTTAACACATCAAAAGTTTTAATACCTGAAACAGTGTTGTGACTCCACATATATAATTTGTAATTTATACTGTAAAAATGAATTGCGAAGGTTGTCTAAACTTGATCTTGAAAAATGACTTTGCACTCACCTGTGCCATCTGCAATACCGCGTTTCATAATACCTGTGTCAATATCTCCGACACAAATTACAAAAGAATGGCGGTCAAAAACAAATTAGCTTGGAACTGTCCGAAATGCAAAAGCCGTTCGAGCTCACCGTCCTTGAATTCTGGTTCAGAAACTGATGTCTTATTCGAACGAATCACCAAACATTTTGACAGCAAAATTACTGAAATGAAACAATTGTTTGAAGAAGAAATCAGAGACTTAAAGAAAAGCAGCGAATTCATCTGTAACCAGTATGAAGACCTTGTGTCGAGCTTCAAACAAATGCAGGATCTGCATAAAGAAACCAAGTTTTTACGTGAGGTGAACGATAAGAATAACATTAGAATCTCTAGCCTTGAGTGTAGACTTGCAGAACTTGAGCAAGAGAAGTTATCTGACAGCGTGGAGATGGCGGGAGTGGAGCTGCAGCCGGGCGAACAACCTACGGAAGCTGTACTTCGGGTAGCCAGCTTGCTGGGCTTGCCGCTGCTCCAACAGGACATTCGTCTGGTGACCAGGACCCAAGACCGCAGACGTAACACCCCGGACAAACTGCAGATCTCTTTTCACAGCCCTAAAACTAGGGATTCGATTCTCTCAGTAAAAAGTGCGGCCAAATCACTTAACTTGAGTTCGTCGATTTACATCAGTGAAGTTCTTTCTCCTTACTATAAGGAACTATTGTGGAAAACCAAACAAATTGCCAAAGAAACTCTTTTCCAATTCGTGTGGTTCAAAGCGAGCAGACTGCTTGTACGCAAAGGACCCGGGGAAAAAACCATTCAAATAAAACATGAAAATGATCTTAAAAAAATGGGGCCACATTCATAAATAACTAACCCCTCAAATTAACATTTTCCAATTTACATAATATCAACATGGCTGACCTACTGAAAATGAATCTCAATAACTTGCATCACCATTATACTACTGCGGATCAGAAATTATGTGATTCAATCCTCACTAGCCCACCTTCACTAACTATACTAAATCAAAACATACGCTCTCTCAACAAAAATTACGATGAACTTGACATCCTAATCAACACTTTTACTACAGATTTTAATATCATTATTCTCACAGAATGTTGGGTTACAAACGCCTTCACCCAGAAACACAAACAAAATTACACCCCGTACCACACATCGAATAATAAAAAACAAAACGACGGTGTTTGGTCTATCTTCATAACACCCTTAGTAGTTTAGTTTCTGAAATTTTCATTGATAACTCAAACTGTTTACAAATAATCGTCAACCAAGAAACATGTATACTTGCACTATACAGATCACCATCCACCCCTGATATCGCACCATTCATATCTTCCCTTAATAGTCATCTTAATAAATTAAATTCCTTTAAAAATATCATAATAGCCGGTGACCTTAATATTAATTTACTGCCTAATGGTCACCCACAAAAGCACGATTACCTTTTGATGCTGATGCAACATGGTATCTTCAGTACTATTAATACCCCCACTAGGGTAACCAATAACACTGAGTCTTGTATAGACCACATTATGGTAAAATCAAAATATTATATTAAAAGCATAGTCTACGAATCCTCCATTACGGACCACTACACAACTTTATTAGGCCTGACTACACCAACTCCAAATTTGCCTACTCAACGCTACTTCACAATTAAGAGTATTGCCTATGACAACATAAAATCATGTTTAGATGAACAATCATGGGAGCATTTAAGGAGTATAAAGTCTACAGATAAGGCTTGGCACTACTTCATTACATACTTACAAACCATCATCACACAAAATACTAAGACATCAACAAAAATTATACCCCACCGCAAAAAAAAACTAAAAACTTGGATAACCCAAAGCATCTTAAATTGTATTAAAAAAAGAGATAAATTACATAAACAAGTCAAACTCAACACACTATCACATAAACAAATAATAACAGTTCTACAAATCATTGGAATCCGAGGTAAACTGCTTACTTTCTTTAGTAACTACTTATCAAATAGAAAAATGAATGTAAAAATATTGAATGTGATGAGTAAATCTAAATTTATAAGGTCTGGTGTGCCACAGGGGTCAATTTTGGGACCAAAATTATATATAATTTATGTTATAGCTATGTCGAAACTATTTAGAAAAGCGCGTAGATTCATTTTCGCAGACGACACCGCACTTATTGTATCAAATGAAAATCCACAAATAGCGATGCAAGAATTACAAACCGACTTCGATGAACTGCTGAAATGGGCACATGATGTAGGATTAGTTATAAATGTTAAAAAAACAAAATGCATGTATATCAGATCACCAAGTTTGAAAATATGGAATATTCCGAATCTAACCGCACATAACCTTGAATGCATTCATAGGAAAATAACAATAAATTGCCAGTGTGAAAAAATTGAATTTGTCAACGAGTATACTTACCTGGGATTAAAAGTAGATAACACATTTAAATGGGATAAGCAAGTTACTAAAATATGTAACCAGCTAAGAGCTCTGGTGAGCAATTTCTATAAATTAAAATTTGTCTTGCCTCATAGCACACTCAAACTAGTGTATTTTTCATTGGTAGAATCAATTCTCAGATATGGAATTCGAAGCTGGGGAAATACAAGCATGACTTATATTAAGTATATACAAAATTTGCAAACCTCTATCATAAAACAAATTGTACCACCAACTATATATAGACAAAGACACAATGTGCAACTCTTATATTGTGCTGAGGGCCTGCTCTCAATAAAAGGTATATTCTGGTTCCTTACTATTAAGGATAACTGGGGAGATAGCACTTATAAAAGACCACTGGTACATAGTCACAGCACACGCTTCACAGAAAAAAAAGGCCTGAAAATACCTAAAATATCCAATAAGTATGGAAGTCGGACGCTGGAGTACTGTGTACCAGTGATTTTTAATAAGCTCAAAAATAATTTTGTTTTTGAGGAAAATGAAAATTTAACCATGAAAATTGTAAAAATGTGGCTTATCAATGAAAAATCTATGTATCTGTAAAATAAAACAGAATAAACAAAAAAAAAAAGAATGATTGGTGATGTTATGGCAGTTAATTTTTTAAAAATATTTTGACTTTTTCTTGAATGATACCAAAACTGTTATTTTATTTTGATTCTTCGGGAAGACTATTAAAATATTGTATTCCTTTGTAAATAAAATTATTGTGTATTTTTGGCCTCAAAAATATTGAAATTTGTTGTTTGGAAAATCGGTTGTTATGTTATGCCTAAATGATGAGTTAAGTTTAAACATTTTAATTTTTATTATTTATTACATTTTCTTTAAATATTTGTAATAATTAATCTTTTTACAGAGGTCTTAAATTTTTGGTAGGTACTTCAAAATTCTGAACAATGATGCTGGAGAGTATGTTGGTTCTTTTTTATTGTTTTTTTTTTTTTTTTTTTTTGTTATTACTATCTTTCAACCACCTTCACATTAACATTTTTCTTCATATGCGCCTCCCCATCCACTGATTTCCTACTGAATTAAGGATTGGACCAGTGCGAAATAGACTTTATTTATTTTTTAGATTACTTAATTTGAGTAAATTTCTTAATCTGATAAATATGTAGATATATTTCCTAAAGCGCATATGTGACTGTTCTTCATATGTTGATCTTCAATTACACCGAGGTTCATTTTTTTTGTCGTATGATTTAATATGGTACATGAATTATTACAGACATCTTTGTCACATTTTTTGTTATGTTTATGTTTAAATTAGAGTAAATTCTATCAATGTTAGGGTAAGTTCTAAACATATTCACTGAGAATATAAAGTTTTTTTTTCTGCATTTTTTGTAAGGTTGTAATTAGATTTGTATCGCATCAGTTTTTTTTTTAGGATTAGGATGTCATTATTTGCATTTTCCATTACGATTTTTGATATTATACATATATATATTTTTAACTTCTAATATAAACGAGTGTATATTAAGGTAGAACCTGCAGACAAGCAGCCATGTGGCAGCTTCGCGGGACTACCGATAAATTGTCTAAATTATATATTTATGTAATTTGTGTTTTTGTTGGAAATAAATAAATAAAAAAAAAAAAATAAAAAAAAAAAAAAAAAACCCTTCTGATATTACTCTCTATTCATTCTACAAAAGATATAGAAATCTATGCACCCAAATTACACGAAAAGCTAAAGAGCTACACTTCAAAAATAAACTTATAGAATCCAATTACGATCCCAAAAGTGTATGGTCAATACTAAAGGAAAGTACTTGCACTCATAAATTTGATGATGATAATATCAAAAATATTGTCATTAACAATGAAGAAATCCTCTTCCACGACAACCCTACACTAGTTCTAAATTTCATTAACAATCATTACACAAATATTGGAGGCATTCTGGCAGAAAACATTACAAGTACAGTGGCAGAGAATCCACATTCATCTATCCAACAAGATACTCCTCCTAACTCCAATAATGCTATACAATTTAAACTCCAAACCATCTCATGTGATAGGACAATTAAAATAATACAATCATTAAAGAATAGCTCAGCTGCAGGTACTGACAACATAGATGCTAAAACCATTAAAACTCTAAGTGACCAACTCCTCAATCCGCTTACATACCTGATAAACCGTAGCCTAAAGGAAGGTATTTTCCCTAGCTGCTTAAAAAATGGACTAGTAATTCCTATCTATAAGTCAGGACCTAAAAATGACATCAACAACTACAGACCTATCACTCTTCTAAATACTATGTCCAAAATTCTGGAAAAAGCTATTAAAGAACAGCTCTACCACTACCTAGAAACAAACCATCTACTCTCGAAGAACCAGCATGGCTTTAGAAAGAACAGAAATACACAACACGCTATAACCTCAGTAACTGACTTTATTAACTCTAACCTTGACTCGAAGAAAAAAGTAATTTCAATATACCTACATGCCCTTTGTATAAAATGAATTTATACAAAGGGCATGTAAATACTATAATAATAAACTTGCACATATAGACACACTTGCTGACATATTCACTGCTAGTTACTGTCGTTACAGAATTTCTTTATTACATTCTATGTAGGTGCGAATAACACATATTCATGACTAAATTCATTGTACCTAATATTATTATATTACTTGCGTGGCAACTTTCCCTTATCCCTCTCCTCCCCTTACCCGTCCCAACCCAAATACCTATTTCGCAGTCTATTTAAGTATTGTTTTAATTATTTTATTATTGTTTATAACATGTTTATCACTTGTTGACTTAACATCTGTATTATTATTTTTTTTTAAATTGCTGCTTAGTTCTGTTTTTATTTTTTCTGTTTTTCTTAAATTTTCTAGTTTACATTCAGTTACTTTTATGTTTCTAAATACCTATCTGTGAACATTAATAATTGGTCTGTTTTTTTGCCATCCTCTTATGTATATTTTATTACTATGACTGTTTATGTTCCTTAAATAAATAAATAAAATAAATACCTAGACTTATGTAAAGCCTTCGATACAATATCGCACAATATACTTTTTAAGAAACTTATTAAACTCGGCATAACTGGAAATGAACTTAACTTACTGAAAAGTTTTATGTCAGAGAGAACTCAACAAGTCATTATCAACAAAGTGAAAAGTGAACCCCTTCCGATCAGTTACGGAGTGCCCCAGGGTAGTGTTCTAGGTCCCATAATGTTTCTTATCTACATCAATGATATCTGTGAACTAATTACAGAAGGCAATATTGTGACATTCGCTGATGACACTGTAATACTTTGTCAAGCTGACTCATGGATCAAGGCATTCCTTAAAGCTGAGAAAAGTCTTGCTGTCATCAAACAATGGCTCAATGAAAACAAACTTACTCTAAATACAAAAAAAACTAAATTCGTTACACATAGTATAACTCAAAGAGGTCAACCTCCTCCAACCTTCGCTCTGAAATTACATGACTGCTCCCAACTCTCCTCAACATGCAATTGCGAAATCATAGAAAATGTCAAACAAATAAAATATCTAGGCGTCATATTTGATGAAAACCTACGCTGGAATGACCACATTAACTTAGTTACATCCAAGCTTAAAAAAATCATGTATCTCCTAAATAACATAAAAAACATCTTCCCACGCTCAATACTACGATCTATTTACTTTGCTCTTTCCCAATCCTTAATCATGTATGGTCTTCTATCTTGGGGAAGTGCAAGTAATATTTCTCTAGATCCATTAGAAAAGGTACAAAAGGCAACAATCAAACTAATTCTTCAAGTACCATATGACACAGACTCTGTAAAAATTTACAAGATGCTCGACGTTTTGTCAATCAGACAACTCTACGCTAAATCGTCTATTCTTCACCTCTTCAAATTCAAACTACATATCCCTTTACTTTCTCAGTCCTCAATAACAAGCCGGTCTTCAACAAACCTAACACTCAACATCCCGCTAAAGCACACGACCCACGGACAAAGATCCTTTAACTACTATTCCATTAAACTATATAACTGCATGCCACCTTCTCTGAAACATCTTGCTGATCATTCACCAAAAAATAAACTAAAAAAACAAATCACAGACTGGATAAAAACTAAAGGAACACTATTTTTCCAAAACCTCTTTACTCCAAACCAAACATAAAAATTCACTTGGTATTCAAATTAACCCACTAGATCTACAAAATTAATTGATAGTGCATAACTCTTTTTATAATATTGGCACTTATATCATCTAGTAAAATAAATAAACATGTCTTTCAAGAATTTACCAACTATTCATGTATACATATATATTTATATATACTTTATATATTTTTTTCTTCCAAATAATCCATGTACAATAACCATTAAATGTAAATAAAAAATAAAGAAAAAAAAAACTAACTTTCTACTACAACACATAAATACCTATACTTGTCACACTGAATCATAACCACGTAAACACCTCAGCACAGGTTTTCCTAGTGAGGTGTTCACGAAACATACAACATTATCAACTAACAGTTTCACCTTCTCAAACCTACCTTACACACCCAACATAATAAAATGTAATATTAATATATAAAAATGTTTTCAAAATATATTATGTAAAAATATTAAATATAAGGTAAAAACTGTAATATATAGAAATAAATAAATAAAAAAATAAAAAATAAAAAAAATGTATGTGCAGCTACATTCACGAGGAGTGATAGCTTGGCCAAGCACTTAAAAAAAGGCAAGCATTCTGCAAGTAGTAGAGCACCGCCCGTCAAGAAGGTTAAATTTTGTCAAAGCTGTGATTTGGAATATAGTCACAACCACTTTAGAAGCACTTTGCATAAAAATAATTCTACAAGTAATTATAGTGACGACGTACAAATTATCAATAGTGCATTTAAGTGTCGAATAATTTCGTATAAAATAAACAATAATCATGACGATCTGTTAACTCCGGAGGAATTTTTAATACAAGTGAAAGACATTGTGTTTAATCTGTTACGTGAAAAATGTGAAGAGTTTGTTACCATTAAATTTAATATCGAACTCTTCGCAAACTATGTATTAAACGACTCGATCGAGTCGTTTAATACATAGTTTTAATACATAATTTAATACAAAAAATTATATTTTTACATCTACAAATACATTCAACGATGTGTATGAAGAAATACTGGAAAAACTTAAAATTAAAAGTGAAGAGTTCCAGGAACGAGATTCGGGATGGTCTTTAATAAACATTGCGCATTTAGAGTTAAATATTAATAAATACAACCCCCTTCGAGGAAATACACATCGTCAACTACCTAGTTTTATATTAAAAAAACATGCATGCATTAATGTACAAAATGATGATGATGCATGTTTCTATTGGGCTGTAGTTTCGGCACTTTATCCCGCCGAGATTAATTCAAATAGAGTATCTTCGTACCCTAATTTTGTAAATGTTCTCAATTTAAATGATATAAAAATTCCAATGCGATTTAAGGATATCCATAAATTTGAATTAAATAATAATTTAAGTATTAATGTTTATGGTATTGAAAACGAATCAATCATCGGTCCATTGTATTATTCAAAAAATAAAAAAGAAACTCATAAACTTATTATATGTAGAAGATGATCATTTTTGTTTTATAAAAAGCTTATCAAGATTGGTCGGAAGTCAAATATCAAAATATGAACACAAGGTCCATATTTGTAACAGTTGTTTATTGTATTTCAATAATCAATTAAAATTAGACATTCATCAGAAGGACGATTGTAATAAAATTATTACAAAACTTCCAAAACCAAATTCATTCATAACTTTTCAAAATTATCAAAAAAAATTAAAAGTTCCATTCGTAATATATGCTGATTTCGAATGTTTATTGAAATCAGAAACCAATATCCAATTGTCAGCCGAATCCAACATCATCATTTTCAATACATTCTGATAATTATTTTCCTCACAAAACCGGAGAAATTGGAGAAATGGATGGAAGCAATCCGGATTCGATTATGTGACAACAACTGGGTACCATCAGCAGGAAACCGCGTGTGCTCAAATCATTCCTATCACAAACATATATACCTAACTGCCTACAAGTGGCATCTGTTGGTTGCGGCCACTGAAAGGCACCACTGAAAACAAGGCACTGAAAACAAGGCACTGAACAAGTTACTGAACATTTTCACTGAAACCATTACATACCTACCTACGCATGTAATGAAACGCAATATAATAATATTTATTCTTATTTCCAGCTCTGAGCCGATGGACCCAGATGACGTGATAAAGGCCACCGCAGCGATGAGAATAATGGTTATGTGCATTTTGAGGCCCTCTACGGAAGCTGGCTCCGCTGGGACGAGTTTGGCAAAGAGTTGGATCGTTGGCGAGACATGAAAAGGGGATCAGAGTCTGGGAGTGCTGATGACGCTCCGGGGTAAGTGGCATCTAGCTGTACGATCCGGAAGACAGATTTTCCCATCTCGAAATATATGTGGAAGAAAGTACCTTCAGTGAATATGGCACCACTGAAAATAACGTGATAAAGGCCACCGCAGCAATGCATGTACATTTTCAGGCCGTCTACGGAAGCTGGCTCCGCTGGGACGAGTTTGGAAGAGTTGGATCGTGGGTAAGACATGAAAAGGTGATCCGAGTCTGGGAGTGCTGATGACGCTCCGGGGTAAGTGGCATCGAGCTGTACAATCCGGAAGACATATTTTTCCATCTCGAAATATATGTGGAAGAAAGTACCTTAAGTGAATAATGACACCACTGAAAATAATAACTAGCTATTATGCGAATTTGTCTGACAACAGTGCTTTCATTCCAGCAATACATGTGTATAAAATGCTGTTGCTTCTATGGAATCCAGAAAATCAAATTAAGACAAACTGAGAAAAAGGCAGTGGGAAGAACTGACTTGTGAATTCAATGCTCGCAATCCAATTTCCCGCAAGGCAGATGCATGAGAAAAAACGTGGGACAATACAAAAAAATGAGGCAAAAATTTGCCACAAATAAAAATTATCAGTATTAAACAGGAGATCGGTATCAAACAGAGATGCAGCCGATCCAAGGTACACCCAGATCAAGAAGAGTGCAATGGGACTGCTGTCCACCCAGGTGACCGGAGTAGAATCAACTGTCGATTGCGATGCACTCTGGTAACTTTTAGATTTATAATATATGTACCTAATCCACATTCTATATCTTGTAATCAATAATACAGTAAAAGGCATTTCACCAATCTCTTAAAATGTTGATTTTAACTACGGGTCACATAACTTTATAGGCAGGAGAACCCTACTCACAAACCCGCCCGCAATTCACCATAAAATATGGTCCCAAGTATAGTAGTTTCTATGGAATCACAAACGTCGAACAATGTAAAACAATTAGTTTGTTTATTATTGTTTGCAAAACTGTAAGGTTAGTTCAACTGATTTTTGTTATGTTTTGTTGATTATTGAGTGATTTTACAGATTTTAGTTGAATTTTTAGGTAGTATCACACTGAGCCGACGCGACGTGGGTAGACGTCACCATTTCCACATCTGGGGGCCTACTCTCTATCTTCCACAACATTCGTACGGTTCAGAGTAAAGTTTCCGTGTCTTATCACATTTTACTGTGAAAACTGCACTCTGTATCTCTCGGTTTAGAAAAGCGTCGATGGCGTCGGTATGTTTGACTTTTACACTCTATACAGAAATAATGTGGATTGTCTATGCGCCTAAAGTCTATGGTTTGCTAATTTGTTTGTCTACGGTTCATCTTCGACAATCTTCGATGGTTTATTTATGACTTCGATAAGCGCAAGAGGCGGGATTTTGACCATTATGTTTCGTGTTGTTTTTTTATCTGTCTGCTGCAATGAACGTAAGTTATATGATTATTTATATTTAGTACATTCATGTTTATTTTGTGTTTGTGTATATTGATAAATGTGTTTCGTGCGATAATTATTAGCATAAAAATAAAAAAGACATTCCAACCTCCCGAGTGTTTTAAAAATGGCGGTTGGTGTTTTACATTTAAATCGTTTTGCCACTGCCAGCGGGATACTGTCATTACCAACCGCATTTGCATGTTTTTATTGATTGAATTGTTAGTTTTAAATTAATAATAATAATGTATATTAATAATTCTTCTACAGAATAAAAGGGCTATGAGCGAGCAGCTGGAGCTGCTGGTGTCATGGGTCGCCGACAGGCCTTCCATGGCATCAGGAAGATGTGAGGGGCTCGAGGGAAGGGTAGCCAGCAAGAGGGAGTGGGATGAGTTGGCCCAAACCCTGAACGCCATCAATTTTGGATCGAATAAACCAGGAGAAAAATGGCAGCAAGTATGTACATAATACATATATATAATACTTTCTTCTTCTTCTTCTTTATGTGCCTTATCAGGTCCCCCCGACGTTGGCGATCACTCTTGAAAAGGTCTCTCTGTCTTGCGCTGCCCGGAATAGCTCCTCCACACTTCTAATGCCGGTCCACTCTCGTATGTTTCGCAGCCAAGACATTTGTCTCCTACCAGGCCCTCGGCGACCCTCTATCTTGCCTTTCAATATTAAATGGAGCAAGTGATACTTCTCCCCTCGAAGTATATGACGCAGATATGAAATTTTCTTGATTTTAATTAATGTAAGCAGTTCCCTATCTGCTCTAGCCCGCCTGAGAATTTCTATGTTGGTGATCATGTCGGTCCATGGGACCTTGAGCATTCTCCGGTGAAGCCACATTTCGAAAGCCTCTAACCTGTTCATGGTATTTATTTTCAAGGTCCATGTTTCACAACCATACAGCAAGACCGACCACACATAACATTTTAGCATTCTCTGCCTTAATTTTAAGCTTATATTGTCATTGCAGAAGAGGGATTTCATTTTTATGAATGCAGTTCTTGCTGCTTCAATTCTGCACCTAATCTCTATATCTGGGTCAAGATTCTCCGTGAGGATACTGCCGAGGTATCTAAATCTCTCCACCTTTTCGACATTACAACCATTTAACTGAATCATTGATCCAGAGTGATCTAGTCGTCCAAAAGTCATCCATTTAGTTTTATTGACGTTGATTGTTAGGCCCAGTTGCTCACCAGCATTATTAACAAGATCTAATAGGTCTTGGAGGTCACTGATACTGTCAGCTAGTAATACAGTATCATCTGCATATCTTATGTTATTAATGACAACTCCGTTGATCTTGAGACCCTTCTGGGTATTACTTAGGGCTCTTTTGAAGACATAGTTGGAATAAAGATTAAATAATAGTGGCGACAGGATACATCCTTGTCGTACTCCACGCTGAATGGCGATTGCATTAGATCTCTCATTCCCATGTCTTATTTCTGCTGTTTGGAACCAATACAGGTTTTTAATGAAATTCTGGTCTTTGGTGTCAACGTTACAATCCGCAAGCATTTTCATTAGGTCAGCATGTTTTACCCTGTCAAATGCCTTTTCGTAGTCAATAAAACAGGCAAAGACTTCCTTTCTTTGGTCACGACACTTTTGCAATAGTACGTCGACAGAAAATAATGCTTCACGCGTACCGAACGCATTTCTGAAGCCAAACTGAGTGTCATCTAAGTCCTGCTCGCACTTATCGCGTATCCTGGCATGTATTATTTTAAGGAATAATTTAAGGACATGACTCATCAAGCTTATTAATCGATAGTCACTGCACTTCTTAGGGTATTGTTTTTTAGGTAATGTCACGAAGGTGGATTTTAGCCAATCTTGGGGTATATTCCCTGTGTCATATATAGAGTTAAATAACCTCAACAGGTAGTCAACATTTTCATTATCAAAGAGCTTCAACACCTCAACTGGAATATCGTCTGGTCCGCACGCTTTTCTATGTTCTGAAGTCTTTATCGCATGAAGAATTTCTGATTTTAAAATCGATGGTCCATGCAATTGATCGTTAGGAATATTAATGTCAGGTCTAATATCTTTGAATGTATCATGAATATACTTTTCCCATGTTTGTAAAATATCTTTTTCATCCAATATCAATTTATTGGAATCGTCAACTAAACATGATGGAGTAATTCTTCTAGAAGTGCCTGTAATTTCCTTCAATTTTTTGTGAAGTTTAAATGCATTGTGACTACGACTGTACGACTCTAGTTCTTCACACTGTGACTTCATCCATTCTTCTTTGGCTTTTTTAATTTCACATCTAATCGTTCTTTGTAAGTTTTTATATTGTGTCTCATTATGTTTATGTTTACGTCTCTCATCCATTAAGTTCAAAATGTGGTCAGTCATCCAATTCTTTTTTCCAATTTGCTTATCAGCTTTCAAATTTGTATCACAGGTTTCACATATAACTGACTTCAGGTTATCCCACTGTGTTTGTATTTCTATTGATGGATCACGAGGGAGTAGTCTAATATTATCGTTCAAAGTCCGAGATACCTTATTTCTGACCACTTCTTCTTGGAGTTTCGAGATATCCATTTTAATTTTGTTTTTGGGCTTTTTTATTTGTTTTAAGCATAAAACAATATCGGCAGTTAACAAAACATGGTCAGAACCAATGTCCGCACCAGGGTACGTGGTGACTCTCTTTACAGAGTTCCTGAATCTATGGTCTACTAACACATAGTCAATTTGGTTCCTGACAATATCATAGATTGTTCCATCCTGAGGTGATCTCCATGTATAAAGCCTTCTTTTCGGGAGTTTAAACCAAGTATTTAATACAACCATATTTTTATCCTGGCAGAATTCATATAGTCTATCACCTCTTTGATTGCTTATGCCTAAGCCATATTCACCTACTATATGAGAGCGGCGACCTTCACCAATTTTGGCATTTAAGTCTCCAATGACAAAATTGACTTCTCCTCCTTTCAAACTTTGCAATGTACTGGCTAGTGAGTCATAAAAAGATTCCACATCACCATCATATCTCACTTCCGCTGTTGGTGCATACACTTGAATAATATTAATGTTGATGGGTTGACAGTGTAATTGTAATAATATTATTCTGTCCGAGATGGGTACAAAATTCTTAACAAATTTTACATACTTCTCCATGACAAATATAGCAACTCCGCTTCGACGATTTTTGTCCTGCGGGTCACTTCCTGAGTAGTATAGATTTCCCTTCTCATGTTGGTGTATGCCGCTGCCAGTCCATCTCAGTTCACTAATTCCAAGAATATCCACTTTTAATCTTTCCATTTCCTGTATCGTATTATCCAATTTACCGCTGTATAAACTTCTAACATTCCATGTTCCTAATCTTATATTTGAATTCACTATTTTGAGCCGGGAGATTCTTCGCACCCCTGGCCCATTTAAGGGCCGCCCGGGACTCGGGGCCATTGGTTGGTTTCTCTCCATAGTGATTTGCTAATAATACTTTATTGAAACTAAAACAAACACCTTTCTCAAAATATCTAATCTTATTTTATCGGTCTCTGAATAATAGTTTGACCATTTATCAATTGTTTCAGACTTGGCGGGACCTAAAGGGTAACGCCAAAAAGAAGGCATCGCGGCATCGAATCGAGTTAGGCCGAACTGGGGGCGGGATTGCGAGGATCCCGCCGTTAACTCCACTGGAGGAGAAAGTTTTAGCCATCATTGGGCGGGAACCAATTGAAGGGATAGTGGTGACAGATGAGACGCTGCCTGTGCCGTGGGTATGTTTCAGACTATTATTTTATGTTATATTTTAATATGGATGGAGAAACCCTGATAAACAGTTCATTGCTTTTTTGCAGAATGAAATTGAAATGGAACTCCTCGAAGAAGATGAAGTGTTGTCCGCGATGCCTGGGACGGTGCCGACAGAAGTTTTGCACGTAACACCTGGACCGTCCGGCGTCAAAAGAAAGGCCTCCGACCAAGAGCTTTGTAAGTACTTACAATTAAATATCTTAGGGTGAATAGGAATAATGTTATGAAAAAACTAACTAACTAACCATCACGCCGTTTCAACGCAGGGGTAGGCAGAGAGGTCAGACCGCCAAACAACTCGGCCTTCGCACACTGTTGTATATGTCTATCGTTCGTTCGGAGACATTCGGGCGTAGCCGAATGCTTCCGAACATACAGCCGCTGGGCGCTCGTGCCGGCGCCACTTCGAATTCTAATCACTTCTAATCTAAGAGCTCCCGAATAGTTACACGTTACCAACAACTAGTAATTCCGCTGTAATTCAATTAATAAATAATAATACAAGACGAACTTGCGTTGTAATTCATTGTGGGCTAGTGAGCCACAATAGTCTATTGAAGAATATTACAACTGGCGCAGCCGAAGGATAAAAAAAATTGAAAATTAATTGGATTGCGGGAGCACAAGAAAAAAAAAAATATTTTTTGTTACACGATTGCAAGGAGGGCTAAGTCATCCCGATTTTTAAGGCTACCTACAGCCGAGGAAGGAAGTCTTTCAAGTCTACAGTCCTTATACTATCCCTGGAGCCACAGTCTGGGTTGTTGGGTTGCCGAGGAAAGGGCACCCGAAAAAACACAAGGAGGCAGTGGTCGTTTTTGGGGCTTGGCAGATTGACCAGTCGAGCCTATCCACGGAAGTTGAAGTCCGAGAGAAGCCGAGGAAAGGGCTCTCGCATACGAGAAGGAAGTCAACAGCCGCAATATCAGAAGTTAAGGTTTTCTGATTCTTTCTTGTAGAGGATTTATCGAATTGTGTATTTTTTTTTGTTAAGTTATTGTTGTCGTTCGTGTACTTGTACGTGTAGTGTCGATTTTTTTCCTCTCGTGAGAATGGAATCCGGGAGAATTCCACCGTTTTCTCACATAAATGGAGATTGGGATGTATTTCGGCTCAGATTAGAACAGTTCCTCTTATTGCATGATGATATCACGGAGATTAAGAAAAAGGCTTATCTGATAAACTCGCTTGAAGCAGAATCCTTGACCCTTCTGACTAATTTATGTTTTCCATCTAAAATCACGGATGTTACATTTCGTCGCTTAAGTTCTAACACCGCGGAAGTCCAAAAAATGCCATTTTAACTTTTTCATGTCATTCTATAGAGAATCGAAAGACGCACCTGCTAGACCAATCAGAAACAAGGATTTTAACCAATAAAAGCGTTTTATTTTGAAAACAAATACACAGCGTATCTCCGTGTCGCGGGAATCGTCATGCAAACAGCGCGTAAGTCAGTTTGCTTTCGTATTGTGACAGGTCGCGACGTGTGCTCCGAATAAATACATAGTAAATCAAGGTAAGTTTAAATCATATTACTAATATTATGTGTTCATATAAGGGATAAAGTCTTTATATTTGGTTTTTAAGTATAGTTAAGTCTAAATATTAATTTCGTTACTGTAAAAAATAAGATGAAAATTGTTATTTTACTTACGCGGTGTTCTGCTTAATGTAGAAGTGACTTACGCGGTGTTTTATATAACGGTTTTTAATACAAGGTTTTAAATTTACAGATATCAATGCACCATGGATTACGACAGCAGTGATGATGAAGAGATCGATGAAATATGTAAACAACTAGGAATAAAAATACCACCGAAAAAGAAAAATGAAAATATCACACCCAAGGAAAATTTGGAAAACCTCGACATTAACAACTTGCCTGTTGTTATAATTCCAGATAATGCCAATATAAGCGGCGAGGTGAGTGTACATGAACTTTCCGAATGCCATGTCATTGTAATGACGGAAGAAACTACAGTTCACTCGCCTCTGTTACCATCGAATGTCGAACCTGTTGATATTAACTTTGGACAAACAAGTGTGATAGAGCCTATATTAATGGAAGAAACAACAGATCTTCCATTACCGATTGCGAGTCCCTTGCTAGTGAATGACGAGGTCAAACATGGTGATCTTAATTCTGGTCGAAAAAGGCGTTCTCAGGGATGTTCTGCTAACAAAAACTGGACTAAAAATAATAGCAAGAAACTTAGAATGGAAGGAAAAGAATATTTAGGATATCGGCGAGATAGCAATAATGGCCCAAAGTTTAGGGAATTACATGATACTATTAGGCCAGCCCGAATAATTGGCCCTCGATGTACTTCCGAGTTTTGTAAGAAATCAAAGCTTCGTGCTTGTGATACAATACCAGAAGAGGAACGGAATAATTTATTCTCCAATTACTGGAATAATATGACGTGGGAACAGCGTAAACAATACGTCGTATCAAATGTTCAGGTATGCCTAAAAAAGCAGGTCAAATCTAAAACATCATCATCTAGGCGTAGTGAAACCAAAGAGTATTTTTTAGAAACTGCAAATGGACGTGTTCAAGTCTGCAAGCATACTTTTTTGAATACTTTTGGTATCAAAGAATGGACAGTACGCTATTGGCTATCGACGTCTGAGCTTGGAATGGCAAAGAAACCCGAACTTACTCATAAGGTTTTAGAAGGTCACTCAAAGAAAGATGAGATAGCTTTTCTGAAAGACTTTCTAAATAGTTTGCCAAAAATACCTTCGCACTACTGTAGAGCTACCTCTTCTAGAGAATATTTAGAGCCTATCATCGAAAACAAGAATCATCTTTTCAAAATTTATTGTGATAAGTGTAATTCAGTAAATAAGGAACCCGTCAGCCGATGGTCCTTTGACAAAATTTTTAAGGAAAAGAATTTAAGCTTATTCCAGCCAAAAAAAGATCAATGTGACACATGCTGTGCGTTCAAAGCAGGTAATATAAGTGAAGATATCTATCTCAATCACATCATTCGAAAAGAAGCAGCTAGAGAGGAGAAAAATAAAGACAAGGACCGAGCATTGGCAGGAAAAGCACACGTATTTACGCACGATCTCCAATCAGTAAAATTATGTCCGATGTTGCAGGCTAGTGCTTTGTATTACAAAACAAAACTCTGTGTTCACAATTTCACAATGTTTAATCTAGCTACAAAAGATGTCCATTGTTACTGGTTTGAAGAGCACAATGCAGGATTAGTGGCTTCTGTTTTTACATCATGTATCATAGATTGCCTGAGAAAATCACTTTCTGAAAAACCTATGCCAATTATCCTATTTTCTGATGGATGTACATCCCAAAACAGAAACGTTGTTTTAGCTAATGCTCTTTTAGATTTAGCCATGGAATATAACGTCGTAATAACGCAAAAATTCCTTGAAAAGGGTCATACCCAAATGGAGTGTGACTCTAGCCACAGTGCAATCGAATGTAGGCTTAAAAATAAGGAGATATACTTACCCTCCCAGTATGCCTCGATTTCTAAGGAAGCCCGACGAAAACAACCTTTTATCGTTCAGTTTTTATCTTATGACTTTTTTTTTGACTACTCAAACAAAAATGATTTCTTGTATGAGTCAATCCGGCCTGGCCGAGTCGCAAACGATCCCACAGTCACAGATTTGAGGGTTTTGGAGTATAACCCTAATGTCCTTATTAACTACAAGTTGAGCTTTCAGGATGACTATAAGAATTTGCCCAGAAGAGCCAAAAATAAAAGGACAAGACCAGGCCCAAGGTCAAAGCTTTATAATAACCATCAAAAAATAAATGAATCTAAATGGAAACATCTTCAAGAACTCAAGTCAGTTATTCCTCCTGACTGTCACCATTTTTACGATGCTTTACTTCATTAAGATTTAATAATTACTAATTTCTATTGTATTTTTGTTATTTTTGATTATGTTTGTAAGGTAGAACTGATTTCACATTTTTAATACTGACGTTCCTTTTTGATGTGATTTTATACCAAATAAGTATCAAGGTTGAAAAACAGTGTAATAAAGTTAATTTGTTAATTATTTATAACGAAAAGTTAAGAATATCTGTTAAGATAGTTGTAGAAGTACGTTTTATGTTTTATATTTTTTTATGAGGTATAAGTCTACCTGTTATTTTTATTTTATTTGAAATAAATATTTCAAGACAATTACAGAGTATTTATAATAACTCCGCGTAAGTCGCCCTATTTTATTGATTATAATGTGGTAACACCGCGTATGTCAAAAAAATAATCCAAATAATGATTTTTTATAACAACCGTTACAAAAATCTTATAAAAACCTTTCTTTTATAAATTTTCATTAAAAAATATATGTACCATGATCGCGATATATAAAAAGGCACGGTTTTTTTGCTTTCCTGAAAAGTTGTTATTTTTGACTTCCGCGGTGTTAGAACTTAAGCGACGATTTGATAAATTAATTGAGTTGCTCGAAAAACATTGTGTAAAATGCAGATCTCTCTTTTTCATACAGTAGCGACGCGCGCGGATCGTGTAAACAATTTAATACCGTTTCATCTCAAAAGAAATGCAGTATTTGCGGGAAATTAAATCATGACACGCGTAATTGTAGATTGAAGGAAGCAAAGTGCTATAATTGTGGAAAAATAGGGCATTTAAGAAAAAATTGCAGGTACGGATCAGTGAAATCAGTTATGAACTGTAATGATAATAATATTGATACTGTAGCATTTATTAAAGCAATCACAGCTCAGTTGAAATTAAATGGTAAAAATTTCAATGCTATGATTGATTCGGGAAATTCGGGCCAGGCTGAAATCAGGAGAACAAACCGTTAGCTCACTCCACAGATTGGACAACTCCTTCTCAGACTGTTCAGTCCTAGAATCATCAGACGCGGAATTTGGCAAATCTGAGACATTATCGCTCCAGCTAACCGACAAGCCCCTCATCTGGTCAACATGACGTTTCCATATAAAATGTGAATCACAAATTTTAATCAAATACAATTTTTTTCCAAGTTTCTGTGTAATTATTCCCTTTACCCATGTAAATTTATTATTTTGCCTGAAATCCTTAACAAAACATTTTTGTCCCACAATAAAATTTCTAGTCTTGACACCACCATAATTTTTTGCCTGTTTACGTTGATTGGTCTCAATATTTTTATTCGCCAATTCATGTTTTTTAGACACAAATTGCTCATTATCTCTTGGAATGAGACTGTCAAATGTAGATCTCAGTTTTCTACCAAAAAGCAAAACTGCTGGCTCGACTCCAGTCGTACAATGTGGTGTATTTCTATAATCTGACAAAAATTGTAACAATTTATCCCTGTAATCAAACCGAAATTTATTTCCAACCATAAGTTTTTTAAGAAAACCTTTCGTATTTTTAACAGCGGCTCCGTTGCTTTTTGGATGCATGACAGGAGATGTCATGAATTTGATATTGTTTTCCCGTAGGAATTGTCTGAAAATCTCGCTTGTAAAAGATGTACCGTTATCCGAAACAATGAGTTCAGGGTTGCCAAAATTTGCAAATAATTTTCTTAACTCAAATATAGTATTAGCTGAATCTGCCCTTTGAACTTCAATACAGTCGACCCATTTAGTAAATGAATCGCAGACAACCAAAAACATTTTTCCTGCCAGTGGCCCACTGTAGTCTATGTGTAACCTACTCCAGGCCTTTCCTGAATTTGGCCATACAGATAATTGACTCTTTGGGGGTGACTGTTTCGTCGAAACGCAGTCTGGACATTCCTGAACAATTTTCTCTAAATCCTTGCTCAGCGACGTCCACCAAAAATAACCCCTTGCTAACCCTTTCATCTTTACGATGCCTAAGTGTGAACGGTGTATAAGCTCTAAAACTTTTTTATGCAACGAACTTGGAACAATAATCCTATGTTGCCAAAATAAACAATCCTTAACAATCGAAAGCTCATTACGCTTTATCCAATACTTCCACAAGTTATCTTCGCGGCGAATCCGTTTGGGCCACCCCTTTCTCAAACAATTCATTACGCTCTGAATTTCCGTATCAATTCCAGTCGCTTCCGTAATTGAATTTACGTCTAGATGTTCGCAATTACTAACAAAGTTTACGAAATCTGACCCGTAGTCCTTTTTGAATTTATTAAAACGTCCTAGTTTCCGATCAAAAACTTCTGGAAATTTTTCTTTGTAATCATTTCAGTAATTTAGAATTGTCACCCGAAACACGAAAGATTTCAGGTTATGATGGTAGTATATTGGATGTTGTAGGTAAGATAAATTTCAAGGTCGAGTACAATAACATAGTTAGATTTGTGACCTTTATTATTGTAAACAACGGATCAGAACTAATAGTTGGGAGAGATTTCATGGAAACCTTCAACCTCAATATTATTCCGGGACAAAATTCTATTAATTCAGTTTCGTCAGAAATGGAAAAAGTTGATTCAGCCTGGCGAGAGGAGAGGAGACGGCGCTGGAAAGTAGACACGACAAGACCAAGTACGGTAGATGAGGCAATTCCTAGTACATCGTGTCAACCAGTTTCATGGGCGGGGAGGCTCCGACCTAGATAAATCCTCTCCAGGAAAGAAACAAAAACTATTGAGTGTTTTAAATTTGTGAATAAACAATATATGTGGTTAAAATAATATATAAATGTGTTTATATAATATATTAACATGTAAATAATGAGACAAATGATTTGTAAATGAAATAATAATTAAGAATAATTGTATTTGTGTTGGTAGCGCTTAATTAGAGGGAGGAAGGTGTTGTATATGTCTATCGTTCGTTCGGAGACATTCGGGCGTAGCCGAATGCTTCCGAACATACAGCCGCTGGGCGCTCGTGCCGGCGCCACTTCGAATTCTAATCACTTCTTATCTAAGAGCTCCCGAATAGTTACACGTTACCAACAACTAGTAATTCCGCTGTAATTCAATTAATAAATAATAATACAAGACGAACTTGCGTTGTAATTCATTGTGGGCTAGTGAGCCACAATAGTCTATTGAAGAATATTACACACACATTCATGCGTCGTCTCATATATTCTCTTCTATTATTCTGACTCTTGACATGGCCCGTCTCAAGTATCTGATTCACTTGATCGTGCCATGTCTTCATCGGGCGTCCCCGACTTCTTCTGCCATTCACATTTGTATCATATATTCTTCTTGCACCACTTTCTTAATGCATTCCCTCTACATGCCCAAACCATCTGAGGGTCCCTTTCTTTTACTCATTACGCTTACATCAGCCTTGCATTCTTTGAGGATCTCTACATTTCTCATACGATCATACGTGGTGGGATCTCATTTCAACAGCATTCAGTCTGCTTTCATCCTTCCTCTGACAGTTCCATGCCTCACTGCCATACATCAGGATGGGTACCAGGACTCGCTTGTGGACTGCTAGCTTCGCTTCTTTTGAAAGTTTTTTTATTAGCGCCAACAGCATTCATTATCCTCCATTAATAGAGTTACTTGCATTTACCCTTCTTTCAATTTCTCTACCAGCCTTTCCATCTCTCGTGATGTTATGATATTATTTTTAAATATTTTACTTTCAGTTAGTAAAACAGCCATGACGGAGAAGTTCCTCAATGAGGAGGAACTGAAAAATATTAATCTACAGGAAAAGAACACCATCGAGAGGGAGAAGCTCCTGCTCGAGAAGGAGAAGCTTCTGCTCGAGAAGGAGAAGCTTCTGCTCGAGAAGGAGAAGCTCCTGCACAAGAAGGGAAAATGGGAGAAGATAGAAGGGTTCGGTGCGCCTTGCTGGCGAGCATGACCGCCATGCTGGCCAGCATGGCCACACAGAGACAGGAAGATCAAAAATTTAGAGAGGCGATTTTAGCAGAACTGTTGAAACGAAAGTTTAAGATATAATTTGTTTATTTACTGTTTTGTAAGCCCATGGGGCTTTTACATTGGGTAATAATGTTTACAAAAAATTACACAAGGGTTAGTAATAATAATATCATATGAAGCAGATATTAAGGAATGTGCTGTTAATTTTCAGGATTGGAGTTTGACATTAAGAAAAGATGATAAATTAAATAACGTTGTATTCACTTTTAGCTCCAAGGGCACTCCGGTTGTTCTCCTAGGTACGGTTAATGGCCTCAACTCGTCACACAACGCTTTAAAGCGGTCCTGCGACAGGCGGTAGTGAGCAATAAATAGTGATTCAGGAATGCTCATGGGGTTTGACAGATCCCTCAACTGTCTTCTTCAGGCTGCCTCTACCCTGTAATTGTCTTGGCGAAAAATTCTCAAAGCAAACTGTAGGCGGAAATAACCTTCCATTGTGGCTAAAATATAGTACATAAATTATGAATACCTAAGATTGCAACAGACCCGTACCTATTTGGTACATAATATGTAAATATTTACTCAACAAACTACTATTTACTAAGGGTGAGGTAAAAAATGCATACAAATTCCAACCCATTTTGTGCAAATAGTTGTCAGTTGTAGGAATTGCTAAAACGAAGTGTAGGTAATTAACAACAGGTAAATTAGGTGTTTACCTAATTTATGCTTGTCTATGGTTTTTTCTGACAGCCATATATCGGAGCTAATGGGAGGAAACGGGTTTTCTTGCCGGTCTCCGTCACTTCCTCACAGAGCCTGTTTGGGCCCGGACTTTGTGGGTACGTCACCAGTGCCATTTTTTGAAGAGTTAACATGTGAATATTGTCGAGCGTAACAAATGTTACCTGAATTTAATAACGAATCCAATACTGGATCATATTTAATAATAATCGCGAGTTCCGATCGGTGTTTACCCGGAATGTGAGTGATGGAGAATTCTTGCCGTAATTAATTAAATCGTGGATCGAGGCTCTCCGTGCAAAAGGGGGTCGATTTGATAATCGGGAGTTGAAATAAACATCCTAGCTCGCATCGAACGTGTTGGCCGACGAGGAGTCGTACTATTAAATGCCCTGCCGGTCGTTTTCTGTATTTGGGTAGCAGCCCGACCTTTCGCCGGTTTTGCCCGACACGCGGCGGACCAAACCGCGCCTGAGATCTATAGGAGGGCGATCTGATGACATCAGCGGAGCCAACAGGACCGATCGTGGAACGAGAAGGGCGGGACGCCCTGCCTGATGCAGCGAGGAAACCCACGGAGAAGGCCTCTTCGTTCCTCAATAACATGATCTCGATATAGATAGTGTAGTATATTTATCAATCGGTCTGGGGGGTAAGTCTAAATTATCTAACTGTAAACATGAATATACTGAAATAGAATAATTCTAAATGTTTTGTAATCCAATCTTTAATTTCACAAATCCCCATCCTCATGTAATTGCGATAATAACACATATGCCCATCCTTGAGAAAGGTTTCTCATGCTTTCCGCAGACAGCATACCTTGTCTTCGACAGGGTTTGGCGTCCGAGTTTCCGTTGGGAACAAAGCTGTTCACTGTGATGTATTTATTAATTACACCCACTTCATAAGTGGTGTATACGCAAAGTAGGAAACACACTTATCAGCTAATAACCTACTTAGCATTTGACGTAGCATGTTCCCAAACTAGAGAAGCATCTATTGCTTGAAAAGTATATCTATACATTCCTTGGTCCATTTATGAAAGGTACCCATTCCTATTATTTTCAGATTAGCTGTAACATTATGATATTTGGCAACAGGAGAAACATACAGAAGCCTAATGTATGCCACCAGAATACATGCATCCATTATAATCAGAATTGTTCCGGAAGTGTGTGCTGCGTTATACGCTGTTTTGAAGGAAGACTATTTAAAGGTAAAATTTGTCATTATCATAGTTAGTATTCATTCTATGTGTTAAGAATATCATTTAACATTTCAGATACCGACTGAAGAGTGGTTGGAGATTGCCAAACAATTTCAGGAAAAATGGAATTTCCCAAATTGTCTGGGTGCTCTAGATGATAAGAACATTATCTTCAGGGCCAAAAGATGAGATGGATCTTATTATTTCAATTATAAAGGTTAACACAACATTGTTTTAATGGCATTAGTAGATGCCAATTGTGAAGATGTTGGCGCCAATGGTCGCAAAAGTGAAGGTGGAAACTCCATATTTTGCTGCAACAATCTGGCTGTACAATTTCCTCAAATTTCTCACAGGGACCGATGCAGTTGTATCATCAAAATCTGGACGGAACAGTGCACAGCATGGACAAGGATGGGTTACACTTAGAGAAGAACAGGAAGAAACCGGCGGAAGATCAAGGAATCTCGCTAGAATGCGTAGGCGAGATAATATCAGCAATGCGGAACTCGTTTTACTTTTATGCAAAGCACGGGCTTTTAACGAAGGGGACGCAATAAGAGTTTTATCCCAAACGCCTGAGGGGGTCGAATTCATGTCCAAACCAAGATTCGACGAACGCCTCAGAACCGCAGTATCCATCGGAAGGGTTTTCGTATTTCAGGAGAAGTTACCTCAACGATTTTTAAGAGCAAAAGAATATGACAAAAAACAAAATAATGATTGCAATTCTGATGCGGTCCTGTTGCAAAATTATATTTGTTTAATAGAGTTTTGCGAGATGAATAACATCGGTCCGGGATAATTTGCAGAGACCACTTACAAGCACTTTATAGGTGCACTGGGCAAGAAGAACATTTTATTTTTTATAGGTCCTCCATCAACAGGCAAGACGATGATTATGAATCCATTGGCTGATTCGCATTTTAACGTGGGAAAATTAACTGGACTGGCTCCCGGCTCACCGTTTAACTTTTCAAGTATAATCCAAGTACATTGTAACGCGTGTTTTATGGACGAATGCAAATTAACCAATAACCAATTTGAGCAGTGGAAATTAATGGCTGGAACACGGACGTTAAATACAAGGAGCGCCACATTATAAATGATTGCAACCTGCGCAAACTTTCCCATCAAAATGTACGTAAACGTGCCCGAGGCTAGCGAAGCGGTGGGTACACGAACGACCACTTATCGTTTCTTCAATAAGAACTTTAAACGATTCACTATGACATCGTGGGAATTAAAACTGACCTTCAATGAAAAGACTTCCTTTGAATTTCCCTTGTCAAATAATATTATGAAACCACATGTGCAGAGGGGTTTTGACCCTCGAAAAGCGCATTTTCAATTAAAATCCAAGCAGAGCACGATGCGTGATTGAAAAATGCCTTCAGCATTTTAAATTAGTGTTCATCTTTTCTTAAAGAGAACCTGCATCCAAATCCCTTTGTCAATAACATACCAGGTAAAGGTTAGATGAAAGCCTTTTGTAAGCATCCTCCAAACATAGTGGAGAGAACAAGTGAATTAGTTTCTGAGGCCAGTTCTTGCGTAGAAAATGGTTCTCACAGATTGACACCAAACTCATCGATGTTCCGCTTCTATCGGAACAATATGGACCGCTTTGTTTGTAACAAGTTGTGTGTTTATCTATGTATATAATTCGAGCATCTGCAGTCTACCCAAAATAAAACAGGCCTGTAAAAAACGATAATATAATCGAGTCTCCTGCCAGGAAGCCGATGAAAGCAAGAACTGTCGTCGAAAACGAACAACCAAGACAGGATCAGAGGTCGGCCGAGAGGGATCTTCTCAGAAGGCAAATTTTGCAAAGGCCTTCTGAGGAGGAGTTTGCAAAGTTTTTCAAAAGCGTGTACAAAACGAACAGCAAGTTCAGGGAAGATGTTCAGATCAGAGTCCAGCAAGATCTGTTCAATTAATTATGGCCGCTCGTAAAGAAAACAACGCTACCCAGAATTATCCAGATCCAAGTTCAGTAGTCAGCACGGTGAGTAGCCAAGTGCCATTTTGGCTGCCGGTGCTAACTCCCCGCTATTCATATGAATGAAATATTGCCATTCTATCCTGAAGAAATGCAAGGTGATAGCCAGGATGGCAAAGCTGAAATTTACTTGCATACGTATGTTGCGCGAGTCAACTTCAGCCAATAGTTTAGACTCTATGCCTATACATATCGTCGGTTAAATAGAAAAGGGGCGTTATTAAAAAATAACAAATTTTACCTTAATCCTTAATGTCCATGGAATTTCCCACTGATAGTTATAATAATTACAGAAAGAGAAGTTCATATTTTCATAGAAGTTTTTCGGTTTGTATATAATGCCTAATCTCTTTGTTCCAGCACATATCTACTCCGATCGAAGATCCGGACGAAGAGATGGAACTTACGGCGATAGAGGAACTGCCGGGAGTATTGGGCCTCTCGGAGGATGCTGTCAACAGACTGGTGGAATCCTTAATGTCCAAGGAATTTCCCACTGATAGTTATAATAATTACAAAAAGAGCTAAACCTCATATTTTCATAGAAGTTTTTCGGTTTGTATATAATGCCTAATCTATTTGTTCCAGCACATATCTACTTCGATCGAAGAGATGGATCTTACGGCGGTAGAGGAACTGCCGGGAGTGTTGGGCCTCTCGGAGGATGCTGTCAACAGGCTAGTGGAATCCTTAATGTCCAAGGAATTTCCCACTGATAGTTATAATAATTACAAAAAGAGCTAAACCTCATATTTTCATAGAAGTTTTTCGGTTTGTATATAATGCCTAATCTCTTTGTTCCAGCACACATCTACTTCACTCGAAGACATCCAAATTAACAGATCAGCCCATCAGGGAAAGAAAGCAAACTTTCTGTCTATTAATCTATTTACTATTTTGTACAACAGTTTAGAATCTATGCCTATACAGTGTAGGCTATTAACGATGAATGATTTAAAAAGTTTCATGATGCGTTTTACTCCATCGCATGCTTTTATATTGAAGTTTTGTAGAGTACCCCACCCAAAAAGGTGCGCATGGGAATTCAGCAACTAATTAAACCAAAATTAACCATGTTTCAATATAGCATCCTAAATTCAGCCGGAATTAACATGTCTCTTTTGTTTTGCCTATCCGCAGAAACACTTTATTGTCTGCAACTGAACATTACCAAGCATATAGTGATTGGAGTGTTTAAAAGATTTAAAAATAAATAATTGTTTGTGCTTTTCAAAACAACGGGTAGCTCGAGAAAGAATAAATTATTTGAAGAAAAGACTAGAATCAGTAAAAATATGGTGAGTCTCACTACACACGGGCTAAAGTACAAGAATTTATTTGGATTCAAGTCTTAGTAGTTCTAAAATATGGAAAATGTACAATAGTCAAGTACTTGACAATTTGAAAGTGAAATAACCTTATTTTAGGAATGCCTTTAATACAAACTTTAATATAAGTTTTTCAAGTCCCAGTACAGATGAACGCAGTACATGCATCGAATTAAAAGAACTGAAAATTGAAAAGGATGTCGTTAAAAAGGATGATCTTGTTTTCAAAGACAAACTAGATGATTGTTTCCTTATGTCGTTCGATTGCCAGAAGAACTTAGTTTTACCAAAAGTCGGCTTATTATTCCCGACAATTGTATTGCTACAATCCAACTGTCATGGCTGGCATGTCAAAAGACTGAAAAAATGAATATTATAATTCACAAACAAGACAAAAGTCGTAAGCGAAATTTGAAATTTTTTTTTTCAAAAATTGGTATTTTGTATGAAGATATTTCAGGAAATCCGTGTGGCACCCGGAAAAAATTGAAATTTTCTGAAATTTTTCATACAAAAAACTTATTAATAAAAAATAAAAATAATTTTTTTTGGCTACAACATCAATAAGGCCATTTTTTTACAGCACTCCAGCACACCTAAGTCACGAGCCGCCACTGCTCAGTTCGTGGAAGTCGTGTATTGTGTGTATCGAAATGGCTCAGAAAATTTTAATGTTTGTGATTATTATCGAAATCACAAATGTCTTTGGAACACCAGTTCACCTTTATATAAAAATCATATTGCAAGGAATAACGCTTATGAAACCTTGCTGATGAATATGAGCGATCCTAATCTAAATGTTAAAATGATTAAAAACCAAAATTAAAAACTTAAAATCGGTGTACCATTCTGAAGTGAAAAAAATTTTGTAGTTTGAAGCGGTTCGGATCTGTTGCGATTGATGTATACAAACCAACAATGTGGTTTGCAGAAATGCATTCATTTGTAGGAGATACGGACGACTACCGTGATACTATTGAATCCGAATTGGTGAGTGTCTATATAAAATAACACATATGTATCCATGCATTATCTATAGCTATGCTTCATCTATGGGTAACCTCTTAAATTATCTAGGATATCACATTTGCTTTCTTCCTGTCTACAGTTGCCTGCCGTCTCTGGCAGCCAAACTGTAGTGCCGGGAGACAAGGTTAACTACCTGAGCGTGCTGCAGTACTCCTGCAGTCCTGGTTTCTTCCTCACTGAACATTATTCAGTATGTGAAGGAAATAACACCTGGTCATCAAAACGCCACTGTACAAGGAAGTCACTTTTTTTTATGAGACCTTCCTGGTTTCACACATTGTACCACCGCCATCTTTATTACAGGCCGTGCTGTAGAAAACCAACTGACATTCAAAGAGCCCTGTTTTTGGGACTTTGTGGTAGCTTTTTTCTACGCGCCAGTATGGATGTTGTAGGCGTCTGAAGAGAACTGATTGAAGCAGTTATTTAAAAATTTTTATCACGTTTCTGCAATATTTATACTTCAATGCAAAAAAATTGCAAAAACAGTGCAACGCTTTATGATCATGTTTTGGTGGTTTTAAAGAAATCGTTCGACTGATGCCAGTTAATTCTATTAATGGCAGTGATTTGAAAACAATCACCTTAAGGGGGTTTCTCACCAATTTCTCATAATGTTTCCCGTAGTTACGGGTCACATAAATTTATAGGCAGGAGAATACTGCCTGTTAAAGAGTCCGCGTTTCACCGCATGAAAAATCGTGTCAAGTAGTTATTAGGATCTAGAGCCTGTCGATCGTCCATCTAAAATGCCCCCGTTTCTATGGAATCACAAAAGTCAACACCGGTCACCAGTGTCAACACGCGTCTGATAGTGATAATTATTACATCGATCATTATTGTTTACGAATCTATAAGGTAAGTTGAACAGGTTTTAAATATGTTATTTTGATTATTTGAATGATTTTACAAAAAGTTTTAGTTGAATTTATATATATTTGTCTTGTTTTTCAGGATGAATAAGCGCGAGCGAAGTACAAACTTTACAAGAGAGGAGTGTGACATACTGGTGAAGATAATTCACGATTTTAAAGACAAAATAGAAAACAAAACTAGTAATGCCGTGACCTGGAAGGATAAGGAAGTGGCCTGGGAAGCTGTAGCGGTCAGATTTAATTCTGCCACTTCAGGTACAATAATAACCAAGTTAAATAAAATCATGTTTGAAGTCATACAACATTTTTTCTTCTTTTTTCAATGGTTCTTCTGGTTTCTTGCTATTTTTGTTAGATGATTTTGAATGTTTTTAACATTCATTGTGTTTTCATTTGCAGGCTTCAGGTCTATCAAGACCTTGAAGGTCAAGTACGAAGGTCTCAAAAGATTGGTTCGGCAGAAGAGTGCCGCAATAAGGAAGGACCTCTACCAGACGGGTGGGGGACCGAGCAATGCTGTACCACTAGATGATACAGAAAAATTAATCAAAGAAATGATATCTTTAAGTACCCAGGGTACCGCCAACCACTGGGATAATGACTCATCCACACTAGGTAATTCTTCCTGTTTTATTTTACTAATTTATTCATTCACGCTTTTACACAGAAATACTAAAAATTAAACAATATAATAACAGGAGAGGCAATGAAACAAGCCCGTTTAAAAAAATCAGAAAACATTAATAAATTATCTTTTGTAACTGATGAAAACATAATCTATACAAATGGAAATTTTGTGAAGAGCAGTCATGCATTTCTTAAAAACAATATTAAAAAAATGTGTCACCTGTTGCATAACTGAACTGGCTCGGTAACAATACTTTGCAGTTTAGTGATAAATTGAAGCCTCTGCGAAATTATTTCCCTACATTAGTATTCTGGGCAATGAGGAATACATAAATATGGTAGTTAGTCCCAGAATTTCTACGCTGAAATAAATGTATGTAATTAGTGTTTCATGAATGTTTCATCTCTTTTTTATATTGCTTCCAGATAATCCAAATGTGGAATACATGGAGGTTTTGATGGTCATGGAAGAGGATTTAGGAGGATTATTACACTAGCCAGCCATCCACTTCAAGAGCTGGTGGTGGGTATTTATTTATTTATGCTTTTTAAACACACACAGTAACCTTTGTTCTAATACATAATTAAAAACTTATACAGCCCCTGCTCCAGATGCCCCCGCCTCAGGGACCCCAGCTCCAGATACCCGCGCCCTCGAGACCCCCGCCCTGAGCCAGCCATTCACTTCCAGAGCTGCTGGTGGGTATTTATTTATTTATGCTTTTTAAGCAGACACATAGTAACCTAAATTCTAATACGTAATTTAAAACTTATACAGTCCCCGCTCCAGAGGCTCCCGTTCCTGAGGCTCCCGTTCCTGAGGCCCCCGTTCCAACGGCTTCAGGCCTTCAGCCTTGGGATAATTGGAGCGTCCCTCTGCTACGCACGCCCAGGCATTCCTCCTTGCGACGCCCGGAGGCTGGCTTGAGACAGCCGACAGTCTCTAATATAAGCCGTCTGATAGAAGAGAGGACTGAGTTCTTCCATTTTCAAAATATTCTCATGCAAAAAAAAATTGAAAATGAGGACAAAGTGAATGAAATGCTCACCCTGCAGAAGATCGCTTTTCTTGAGGATCAAAGGCGAAAGAAAATAACGTGGGAAATAGAACAAGAAGTGTTAAAAAAAAAATTAAATGAAAAAAATTGAGAGAATGCATATTCTCTTTCACGTTTGATCCTCAAGCAAAGCCGCCTTCGGTAGTATTTTTTAGATTAACGCGAAGCCATACTCGATCCCAGCCGGTTCCAATGGAATGGTTCCAATGGGAGGGGGAAATAATACGCTTTTATCACTTAGGGCAGGTCTACTAATATTCATATGTCTATGAAAGAAAGGTACTTTCTAGATGAGAAAAGTGTGGAAAAAACTGAATAAAAAAAAAATTAAGGCACGCTCGGCAAAATTGAGGGAGATACAGCCGTTCAAAGTATTGAGAAAATGTAACTTCGGCAGTAGACAAGGAGCGGAGCGAAATATAATTTCAACTAATGACGCTCCTTGGCGCCAAAAAAAACGGTGTAGCAGTGAATGGCTGCATATATAACGAGTATGCTATGCGGCCCCGCGTCATTGTATACATCGTATTCTCTGTTCCTTTTGCTCTTTTTTTACATCTTTTGTATTATCATCTACTACTGTATATATGTATTTCTTTGTTTGTATATTCTTTTCCAATTTAGACTTTGGGTCCAGTTACATAGGCGTACATAAGCGCTTATGTCGACTGTACAATATTTAGTTCTATTTTTTTTCACGCCTTTGGTTTTCTTCTTTTTTTCTATATATTCGTTCAACTTCTGTGTTTTTTTATATATTTTTCTTTTCAGTCTGTGACAACGTGCGAGTACTGAACTCCGTTGCTTGTGTTGTATCGTCCTTCTCCCCATTTAAGGGGTTGGACTAGAACATGTCCCTGTGTACGTGACTTGTCGTTCTTATGGTTCTGGTGGGGCTGCTTTTGGCCCCGTGCCACCCCCCATGACATGAAGAGGCTGAGGAGAGGGCTAAACGCCATCCGAAAGCTGTCCGTCCCGCCTCCAGCGACCCGACGCTTCTCTCCCTAGGGTCTTCTTTGGATTTCCATTTACTTATCGTCTAGGCACCACCGGGTAGCTGGCTTACGGACGACGCTGCCGGTTGTCGGGAGGCCTAACAATCAGCCCCTTTCACTGTTAAGGGGACTGCCGGTGGCTGAATTTTGGTTTCACCAGCTCCTCATTGTATATACTTCTTTACTTTTTTGTTTTTCTTTTACATGGACAGAGCACGGTGTTGCCTGCAGGACTGTTGTGTGGTCCGTCGCCGTCATGAACTTCCCACTCATGACGGTTTTACTTACTTTGTTTCCTTGTTTTCTTATGTATTTTGTACAGCCCTAGCCTAGTCACTAACACCCTGTTTGACTGTCCATGAGGCTTACCGCTTTGCGGTGAGTTACTCATGGGCTTTAGAATTGTAGAACTGACCATAACAGTGCATTTCTGTAGGCGCGCCTGCATACCGCCCACTAACAACGTATGCGGGGACATTGAAGTTCTAGAATCGTTCCATATTTTAAATGTAGAGTCGTTTTTTTCAAAAAAATTAGAGTCTTGCGAGAACTCCGAAGGGGCGACCATAAGTCGCCTATACCGGGGTGGGAATAGGTGGGTGAAAGCTTCAATGTTCCTTTTGCTTGCAGCTATGCGCCTGTTAGAGATCGATGTGTTGTGACACTGAAAAGCTGTTGTGTAAATTGCGTGAGTGGGAATTAATACCTAGCGAGCCGAATTCTTTGTGCAGGAAATGCAGTGGAGCGTTTAAGTTGGGAACGCGGGATCGGGTGATTGATGGCTGGCAATGGAACTGTTCAAATTATGTGAGTGAACGAAAACAAAAGAGGAAAGTTTGCGGTAATCAAGTGGCATTTCGAAGTGAAACATTTTTTGCCCAGTCGAGGCTAAGCATTTTTCAGATATTGGGCTTTGTTCGCATGTGGGTACTTAACCTACCGTTAACGTACACAGGCGACGAACTTATGATCAGTGGTCAGCACACGCTATCATTTTGTCACGAGGTAGTTTTATGCAGCTTCGTGGACAATACGGAGCAGCTGGGCGGCGAGGGAAAAATAGTTGAAATAGATGAGTCGAAGTTTGGAAAACGGAAATACAACCGAGGCAAGTTCGTCGACGGGCAGTGGGTGTTTGGTGCCAGTTGAAGAATGTTCTAGTGACACCGCTGGTCTCTATTATTAAACAATGGATTGGCCCCGGCACGACAATAATTAGCGACTGCTGGCGCACTTACGATTGCTTAGAAAATGAAGGATTCGAACATCTAAAGGTGAGAAGCCAGTTTTTAGTTACAAATTGTTAGGCTTATGAACCTATACTTTAAATGTTGCATGATATTATATATATCTCATAAACACAAGCAGCTGCTTTATTAGGAGAGTGATTGAAATATTAATGTATATATTATGTTGTAAAACTGTAACCTTGTTATATTTTTAAATAATAAAGAAAAAAAAAAAAATATATATATATATATTTGAGGTCAATATAGTATCACATTCAAGGATCCAGACAGTGGGGCGCATACAAATTCGATAGAGTCAACGTGGCATGCTGCTAAGGCTGTATTGTCAGGTGCTGGCAGGAAGAAATCGGGTATCGCGGGCAATCTCGCCAAGTACATGTTTCAAAAACGGTGTCGTGACCGGAATGTCGACCGCATGGACAAATTTTTGTGCATGGCAGGCCGTTTGTACGACGCCACTGTGGAGTGCCAGCAATTTTAAGGTAGTATTTAGTTTACAGATTTAGTCTCGATTTCAAGTCTAGACGCCACATATGCGTATATTCGTGAGAAATTATGCATTCCCAGGATGCATTTGCGAATTGCATTGCAAGTGCATTCATTCTTGTCTCAATCTTCAACCGTTCAACATGTCTGTTTCTTCTTTGGATACTCCCACCAGGAGAGCTTTCTTGGAGCCTTTCGACGAAGAAGGACGTCCGGTAGCTGTCGTGCGTCCCAGGATGGCACCTCGGCGGATTCAGTATGAATCGGAAATTACTATTCTCAATTCGCCGGTGCGCTCACCAGTACCCGAGATTCTTTTGGAAAACATGCCGTCGCCTGGAGTTCCCCGCCCCGTTCTTCGCATTGACCATCACTACGACTACGATGTGTAACGAGGGTTGCTGGACGATATTTTGTCTCCCGTGTCCTACGTGAAGTTTCTCTACGTTGTGCTGGATGACGCAACAGTATACTGCGCCCGCTGTCCCGCCCCAGAAGGTGTGGTACCTATCGTAATTAGGTCTGAACATCATGGCGTTATATCTAGGTACCAGTACTTCGAGTACAGGGCCGCTAGATTTTTTTGCAATTCGTGTTTGAAAGGTGTTTTCTGTTTTATTCCACAAATAAATTGTATAGATTGTCCCTGTTTGCAATATTTTTAATTTTATGTAAATAAATATTATAAAGTTTTTAGTCTGAAAAATTTTCATTTTCTTCCTTAAAAATAAAAACTATATTTTTGAAAACTAGATCGAATTTAAAAAAAAAAAATTTAATTCGATCTAGTGTCCGAATCTGCACTCGGATTTTTTAACCCACTAAATCGACTCCACGACTTTGACGATTGAATTACTCACACGGCTAAAAATAACCCTCCAAACAAACACCGCCCTAAGTGGTCTACCGGTCCCGTCTGGTTCACTTGGTGTAGTAGCGGGCCCCCACCAAACCGAACCGAACCGAACCGACCCGAACCTTACCTAACCTAACGTCTTTTAGCGTAGCCTATTCGTTTGGCTTAGGCTTAGTATCCCCTGCACTATCTAATGACATTTTGCTACCCTGATTTATGACATTTTGCCTGAGGATTTTAATGGTAGGGTGCTTCGGTTTTATATGCCTAGAAATGTTTCCGGCCTAACCAGCACTTGTACTGATTAGTTGTGAACAGTATTCGCATTTGACTTTATTATTAACGGCAACAGAAAAATGACTCCAAATTTCACTCTTTTTTCTTATTTTGAATTAAAACTAGTCACGAGTCAGTGATAATAATTTAAAAAAATGCGTAATTATGTATACCAGGTACAAACTAACAAAACAATCTGCCAAACGCCGTAAAGGAAGCCTCAAGTCTCAGCACTTTCAAGGACACTTCACTTTCGTAGGACTGTGCATTATATGTAAAAAAAAATTTTGATAACTTACCGATATTATTCTTATTTAACAAGAACAATTTTTTAGACGATGCAAATTGGAACGATATGGGTGAGTATTGTATTTTTGCCTAGTTACCTTTTTTATTTAGTATTCTTTTTTAGAATGTATTTGTAAATGTTACTGTACTTCGTAAATTGTATTTTTTTATATTTTCCTACTAGATGTATGAAAAAATTTACATAATGTACATCTAGGTAAATAAAAATTAAAAAAAAAAAAAAAACTTCGCTCCAAAAAACAAAGTTAAAAAAAAAAAAAAACCATTAAACTTCAAAAAATTTCTTGTCTTGCTATAGCTTAAATGTGCTTCTGATCGGTCAAACGTATAGAAGAGATTTAAAATACGCCTTTCTCAATTTACAATAAAATTTCTGAAAGTGGAGCCAAAATTGGTGCAAAGTAGGAACGGTTACAAATGTTAACAAAGGTTACGGTATTGAAATCTAATTACTTGGAAACATATGATGATGAATCATCACAGATTTATGTTTGTGGTTATGCAACACTTGGTGTTAGAAAAAAGATAATGCATGTATTAATTTGGTGTCCAATAGCAAAGGAACTAAACTTAACGATAAGTACTTTGATTTTTTACAAAGAGGAGGTTTGATTGTCCCATCTGAGTCTGTAAAGTTTGTATGTTTTCATTTATGTTTCATATTTGAATTCATTGTCGATGAAAAAGAGTTACATCATAAATTTTTCGAACATGGACACCAAAAGGTCATATTATTATGACCATTATCATTAACATTTTTAAGCCTAAGATCCGGATCTTTTTATGTAGATTTAGATTGAAAATGTATCTGTGGGATGACAATTTAAAGTTTCCTTGACCAAAAGTAGTATAATGTTCTTTTAGATGACGATGATGGTGCAAAGCTGCAATTTTCATTTGAGGATAATGATCTTGCAACCTTAACAACAAATCAAATTAAAAAAATCCGGTACTTGGTGTAAGTACACAAGCCTTATGGAAAGATGGGCGATGGTATTGTGGAAAAGTTGTGTCCCCAAGTAATACAAAGCACAACATTGCAAAAGACTGAACACTTAAGTATACCAAAAACATTGATCATAAATAGAATAATAACATTCAATACCTACATTGGTGGAATTAGTAATTTCGGACTTGGGTGAGTGCATCAGTAAAGGCCCATTACAATTTTCATTTAAGGATAATGTAATTGCAACCTTAACAAGAAGTCGAATAAAAAATCCTGTACTTGGAAACTTGGCCTTTGATTTATGCCCCCCTGGACCCTGCCTCTTCCCCTCTGAAGGCCTCCACCCTGGCAGTTCACCAGCTTCCTCCCGGCATTTAGCGGCTACAAAGGACTACCCGGCGCCCTATCTTACAGTCTGTGTAAGACGAGGATGTCTCTTACAATGACTGTATTTTGCAGCATCGCCTAGAAATGTCTACTAGTTCGTTCACGGGTTTGTCACATAGAGTTCAAAATGATTTAATTTCCAGTGTAGCATACGTAATAAATGACAACATTAAAAAACAAATAAAGGAGACAGATTTGTAGCGATAATGATCGATGAAACTCCAGACGTTAGCGGTCGGGAGCAGTTAGTTATATATAATTATAATTTTGCGATATTTCCATAAAACAGAAATTGAAACAAAATCAGATCGGTTTATAACATATTTATATATAATGACGTCAGCTCTGATCGCACAGCAAAAACATTAAGTTCTTTCGTATTGTAAGTTTTAGAAGAATATAATTGTTTAACAAAATTAATAGCTCAGACATATGATGGCGCTGCAGTTTTATCTTCCGAACAAAACGGCGTTCAATCTATCATTAGACAACATTGTCCACTAGCCATGTACGTTTGGTGTTCAGCGCATGTCCTCAACTTAATTCTTTCAATATCTTGCTTAAAAGGATTGGTGAAACTAAACATTTCTTCAATGTAATAAAGACCATGGCTAACTTTTTTCATAGTAGTACCAAAAGAATAGCTCATTATAATCAAATTGCAGATGTAAAAAAAACTGCCACGCGTCGCGGAAACACGATGGACTTTGTAACATATCTATTTTGTGAGCAGGTACTGCGCAAAGTAGGTACTGTTTATTGTCTATTGATTATTATTTTTTTTTCTGATTTTAACTTTGTTGGTTGGCAAAACTGGAAGGAGACCGGAAAGGCATTCATTCTTGGAATCATGGCGGAGGACATAACTTAGTGCTTGTTGGCGGCGGGGCTTTTTGGGGCGTTTGAGTTTTAAGTTTTTTTATCCTAGTGCAATGTAGCCGGGAAATATTATTTTGTTATGTCACGAGAGTGTGTGACGACCCAAATGGCATTGAAGCCTTTTTATTTTTATTAATCCCTCGCCGGATGTCGTTGGATAAAATGATCCGCGTGCGGAAGTTAATTTGGACTGGAATCAACGGATGATGTTCGGCCCGCAAGGATTCTTTTGCTGTCTGTTTGTTTGGCCGGCGAGATTTGCCAACGCCGCCTGAGGGGTGGCAAATCGCCGTGCTTATTTTGTTGGGTGGATTCCCTTTAATGAAGCGGCTCTTCGACACGCGCAGGACCCGCAAGTATTCTTTTGCTGTCTGTTTGGCCGGCGAGATTTGCTCGCGCCGGTGAGAAACCGCCGTAACTATTTTATTGGGGTGGATTCCCTTTAATCGAGCAGCCCCCCTGCGACGCGCTGGACGGCGTTTTGGGATGGCTGTTTGCGAACTTGAGGCGTTTCGCTCTGCAAGAGGAGAATCACGACGACGTGACGTATGCGGTACTAAAAATTAACTGTGATTTTAAAAAACTCTCTCTCTCCAAATCTGTTGCTAAATGCTCAAAGGTATTTATGTCCTTTTGTTAAGCCTTCTTTGGTGTTTATTTTCCTTGCAAAGTGCAATAAAGTATTATTATAATTTCACTAGAAAAAATGGATGCTTCATTTATATGCATGACCTCAAATCCCTGACTCCACCATCCTGAGAAGGATGTTCTTTTGCTCTGGGATAAGCTGCCGGATGACAAAGGTGGGTTTCCTACATCTCACAAGTGTTACATTGGCGCACAACGAAACAGTTTTGTTATAAAACTGGTGCTCGAAAGGGATTTTTTCAGATCATGCATATATTTGAAAGATTAATCTTATCAAAATGTAATTTGTCTGTTTTAAAGTTGTATCTTGCGAACTCATCAGTGTGGGTATTTTGGAAAACATTACGTTTTGACAGTCATTGTTTGTCTGATTTATGTGTTGCCATATAAATAATGTGCGAAATAATATATTGTTTCTCACAATTTAAGTGAATTGCTGTCGGTGACAGCTTGAATAGATTGTGGGGAAAATATTTTTCTCTTGACTGGCAATACGAGAATTTTATGTCATCTGTCATCTCCATAATATGCAGTTGGTTTGTCAACATTATTTAAAATATTTAAGTCTTTTTGAATTAATTGTTCTTAAATGAGATATTCGTGGGTTCGATTTATTCTTTCCTTTACACAGTGTCTGGTGATCTACATACATTACAAATTATATTATTTCTTTGGAAAATAACTTCGATTTGTTTTTTCAAGAAAATTTCTTTTTAAGAAAATTTGTTTACAGGGTGTCCGTTATTAGCTGCTAACAATAAATACTCTTTTCCAAATAATCATTTTGATTATTTTCTTTTTCGAATTTTTATTGTTTTGCGAAGCTTCACTCCTTGAGCATTTCCATAATGGCGATTTCTAATATTAACGGTGCAACAAAGGAGGAGATGATACAAATGTTAACTGAAGTGAATATCACTCCAGAGCTTACGCTATCAGCTATGCGGGAACAGGCTCGTATGTATAATAGGAGCTTAAAACAATCCGGTAGTGATTCTTCACAACAAAATGAAGGTAATAGTGATAATGCGAGTCATACTACAAACATAGTTAATAATTATTATCAAACTGTAAATTCAAATACGTCCGTGCATTCTTGGGGTATTAAATTTTCGGGTTCTTCTGATGTTAGGGATTTTATACAACGTGTGGAGGAATTATCTAGATGCCGTCATTTGGAACTGTCATCGGTTGTGACTTCCTTTGCTGATCTTTTGGAGGGGAGAGCTCTCTCTTGGTATCGAACAATTTATAAAGATTCTTTATCTTGGCCTGAGTTGAGAAATCACCTCATAGCACGTTTTGACCGTTGTATTAATCAAACAGAAGCACTAAAAGCTTTATTCGCAATGAAACAAAAATTTAATCAAAGTGTTGTGGATTACGTCGAAGACATTAAATTGGCTAATCTCAGATTAGACGTTCAACTTACAGAGGAACAGTTGGTAGACCTAGTTTCTGATAGTCTGTTACCTAAATACGCTTTGGCTATCGCATATTTTGCAGAAAAGGACTTAACTTCTTTGGTAAATGTGTGTAGGAGATTTGAAAAGCTCTCGGTAGATAAACCCTTACCTCATTCTTCTTCTTCTCAAGCAACTTCCTCTTCATCAACACATACTTCTTCTTCGAATAATAGAAAAACTTTTAATTGTTTTTATTGTAAGGCGCAGGGTCATACAAAACAATTTTGTAGGAAATGGAAGTCTGAATCTCAGAGGGATTCTAGTAAACGTAAAGATGACTCCGTTCGCACAAACCCAAAAAACTAGAGTGTGATCCTCTGCGTCCTGCTAGCAAGGATGTCAGGAGATCATCACCTTTAGTTGATAGCTCCAGTAACCGGTTCTTCAGGCGTGACATGGACGCATGCATGCCGATGGCTAGTTCTGGACAAGACATTAGACCCCATGCGAATATTTCTATTCAAAATCTTGTCTTTTCGGGTCTTTTGGACAGTGGTGCGACTGTCAGTTGTTTTGGCGGTTCTCTTTACTACTTCTTTATTAGTTTAGGTTTTAGTTTAGATAAATTAGAATCTTACGTTACCACCGCTGATGGGGTACGTCAAGATGTAATTGGTACTATGCGAGTACTAGTTACTTATAATAATGTTAAAAAATATGTAATTTTTTTTGTAATTCCGTCTCTTTCTCCTGTGATTGTTTTGGGAGTCGACTTTTGGAAGCAATTCGACATCGCTCCTCAATTGTTTTCAAAAGCCAACAGTGGTCGTGATGTTGAGAATACTATAGGAGAAATTCGCAAGATCACGTCAGCTTCCCTACTGTCCCCTCAAGACAATCGTAGGCTTAATGATGTTATAAATAAATATAAGTCAATTTCTTTTGAAAAATGTGGATTGGGTCGAACTCATTTAGTTCAGCACAAAATTAAAACAACAGGAGATCCCATTAAGCAACGGTATTACCCTTTGTCTAAAACACGTCAGCAACAACTTGAATCTCAACTTAAGGAAATGCTAGATTTAGGTGTTATTCGCCGTTCGCGTTCGGCTTGGTCGAATCCGGTTTTGATCGTCCCTAAGAAGGATGGTTCTGCAAGGTTGTGCCTGGACTCCAGAAAGCTTAACAGCGTCACGACAAGGGATTCGTACCCGCTGCCATATATTTCGCGAATTTTAGACAACCTTCGTGGTGCACGCTTTATAACCTCTATTGATTTGTCGAAAAGTTTTTGGCAGATTCCATTACATAAGGACTCTTGCTCCAAAACGGCTTTTGTAGTACCTGGACATGGCTTGTTTGAATTCGTTAGGATGCCGTTTGGGTTAAAAAACGCACCTAGTGAACTTCAGCGTCTAGTAGATGCACTTTTTGGTCCGGAGTTCGACGAAAACGTTTTTTGTTATTTGGATGACCTTATTATAATTTCAGAAGATTTTGATTCACATTTAGAGCAATTAAATAGGGTTTTCTTACGTCTGAAAGAAGCAGGCTTAACAGTCAATTTAAAAAAGTGTGAGTTTTGTAAGGACGAATTGAAGTATCTCGGTTACATTGTAGATGCAAAAGGTCTTCGCACAGACCCAGTTAAGTTGGAATGCATTCGTACTTACCCCATTCCAAAGAATTCTAAACAGGTTAAAGCTTTCATTGGCCTGTGCGGGTATTATAGGCGATTTATAAAAGATTTTTCAACCATTGCTGCTCCATTAACAAAACTCACTGGTTCAAGGAGGGGAATTAGTAATTTTTCTTGGTCTGCTGAAGCGGAAGACTCTTTTAAGAAATTAAAAAAGGCGTTGACTTCTGCCCCTGTTATTAATTGTCCGGATTTTTCGCTTCCTCTCACCATCCATTGTGACGCGAGCAACGTTGGGATCGGAGGGGTGCTTACCCAAGTTTTTGATGGTGAGGAGCACCCTGTTTCTTATTTTTCTAGGTGTCTTAATGTACATGAACGAAACTACGGCGTAACGGAGCGCGAACTCCTAGCGGTGTTAGATTCGGTCAACCATTTTAGACCCTACATAGAAGGTGCCCACTTCACTGTGGTAACAGATCATTCTAGTCTACAATGGTTGGTGTCGTTATCAAATCCAACAGGTAGACTTGCTCGCTGGTCTACTCGTCTGTCACAGTACTCTTTTGACGTTATACACAGGAAAGGTAAATTAAATACGGTTCCGGACATTCTTTCACGAAAAGACGTTTCATTAATTTCTTCCATTGATTCCGTTCCCATAAGTACGGATACTTGGTATAATACCTTATTTTCCAATTGTAAATCAAATCCACAACGCTTTAACAATTTTCAAATTAGGGAAAATAAATTGTTTCGTCACACTAAATCTCGTTTCGCTCTGCAGGAGGACACAGCTTGGAAGCTTGTTGTTCCTTTTGAGGACCGTAACGCAATCCTTTCTAAAGAACATGAATCGGATATTTCTTGTCATCCAGGAGTTTTTAGAACCTACAAAAAGGTTCAACTTCATTATTTTTGGCCAGGGATGTATAATGACGTCAAAAATTTTGTTAAAAGATGTAAAACGTGTAAGGCACATAAAATTAATACTGCTGCGCCGGCAGGCATTTCTACCAACCCGAAAATAGTCACAAGACCAATGCAAATGTTGTCTATTGACCTTGTCGGTCCTCTTCCGCGTAGCTATGCAGGATTTATGTATATTTTAACGGTTGTTGATGTATTTTCTAAATATACCTGGATTTTTCCGCTTAGAAATGCAACTTCTAAAAGCATTGTTAAAAACATTGAACAATACATATTCCTTGTACACGGGGTGCCGCAAACGTGCGTCTGCGACAACGGGAAACAATTTATTTCTAAAGACTTTAAACAATTGTTGGCAGAGTATAATGTACCTCCACCTTTTTATAATGCCTATTACACCCCCCAAAATAATGTTGTGGAACGTTATAACCAAACTATTGGAACTGCATTGTCTATCTTAACCGAGTCTGACCAGCGTAATTGGTCCAGATATCTGCCTCAAATTCAATCAGCTCTAAATAATACAGTTAATTTTGCAACCGGCTTCACGCCCTTCTTCCTTATGCATGGTAGGGAACAAATTATTGACGGAAACTTTCATAAAAATAATTTATCTTCAGGTGTCATAGACACTACGTTGCAGCAATCTAGGGATGAATTTGCTAAGAAGTTAGAAGACTTGGTTCCAATTTATGAACAAGTTTCAAATGCTTTGTTACAAGCTTTTAAGAAAAATGCCCAACACTACAATTTGCGCCGTAAGACGGTCAATTATGAAGTAGGAGATGTGGTTTGGAGGAAGAATTTTGTCCAGTCCAGTGGACCGAATTATTTTTCTCACAAATTGGCCCCTAGATTCGTTCGCAATGTTATTAAAGGTAAAGTCTCTAATTTGGTCTATACGCTAGCTGATATGAACGGTAAAATTGTAGGAAATTTTCATGTAAAAGATATTGTTCGCATTGATTAAATATTTCTTACTCTTTATAATTTGATGTAACCAACGTGATAGTATGCGGGGCTACCAACCTTGCATGCTGTTCCGTTTGTTTCGTCAGTGTTTTTTCTAGTAACTTGCTCTTGGGGCTTGGTACCCTCAAGAGGTTGTGACTAGAATTTTCACAAAATTTCCTCATTCTTACTATCATAACTTTTTTTTTAAATTCTTCTGAATACTTTTTTTTTTTAGGAGACGATGTTTGTAATGAATGTCGTTTCCTCTGATCCATGTGATCAGTGGCGCCCATTATTTTGTGTAGGTCATGTTTTTGTAATTGACCTATTCTTTGACGAGATTTTTTTTTTCTCTGGTTTAAAACGAGACGTTTCGTCTTCCTTATAGTATATCTTTGCTGCGATTATACTTAAACACTGATGAGTTCGTAAAACAGTAGGTTATGTTGTACTATTCTTATGTTTAAGTCGGAATCCTTCTTCTCAAGTTCGTTGGAGCTTTCTCCTGACTAATGATTTTCCATGGACTTGGAAAGAACGATTCAAAACTTCTGTTTATGAGAGATTTGAGCGACTTTCTTATGCACAGATTGTTTTAATTTCACCAATTAGTGATTAAGTAAATTCTGCCATAAATATACCATAGCTGTGTTAAATAGATTAAGTCTGGTTTAACTTTCCTTAAAGTCAATTAGTTAAGTTTTTTCTTTGTTAAGAAAATTTGTCTTGTTACAAACAAAGGTGGTACTGCTCTGGCATGCCTACCCAGTAAAATAATTCATATTAGAAGTTTATCACCTTACCTCTAATACAGGAAAGTGTATTTTGTCTTTTAGTTTTAAGTTAACCTTAAGTAAGTATATACATCTATTGGTCTCTCACTGCTTAAACCAGTGTTGTACTGTTAATTTTGTCTACTAGTGTCGATTATCTAATAAGTATATTCGATCACCAAAATATTATTGTTTGTTCAAGAAATTTTGACTTTTAGCATTTTTGAAATGTTATTTTTTTTAAGGAATGCCACCTGGGTTTATCCTTAGTCCTTTTCTTGCATAAGCAACGTCCTCTGAGGATGGTTTTTCATAGTTACATCTTGTATTTTTGTATAGAATCAAGAGTACTTTTGAGGTTCACTTTTATAATAGCTAGGTGTTTTGATTAATTGTAATCCCTAAGCTCTAAGCCTAACATTCTAGATCCTGTTTTGCTTCTGTGTTCCTAATGAATTTTTTTTTCATAATTTTGATGGATAGGTAATTAAAATTGTAAAACCTAATCTTAAACCTTTTGACAGATAGGTATGTCTTTACATATAAACCCTACTCTGACCACTTTGTAATTGACAGTTTTTTTATAAAACTTGTTATAAGATAGACAAGTAATAATTGTATTATACTTGATCTGACCTCCTACACATCAATTTTAAATTGATTGAGTTAATTCTGTACATTTGTTTATACCTTGGTCTAATTTTAGTTGATAATTTAAGACGCATTAAGTATAATTTATGTAACTTAACTTTTTCCAAATATTACTTTTGTTTAGAATATAAGGATAGAGAGAGAGAGAGTTATTTTTTTTATGTTAATAATTACTAAGTGTTGCTTTTTCTATACATGAAAGTGGGAGCTTGAGTTCTCCATACTCACTAGTGTTTTCTTGAGAGATTATCTCTCGTCATGTGAGTAACGTGTTGGTAATCTTACAAGCGAGCTTGTAAAAGTGGAGGTGTTACCTCATTTTCAATGTTTTCTTTTGTACTCCATTCTGTGAATGATTTTTGTTTTTTAATTTTCTACTTTAGTATGTTTATGTTTTACTAATACTGTGATTTGTTATTTTTTTTAACAGATATGGATAGAGAGAGTCGTATTGAGCGGTATCCTAATAATTTTACTTCACTTCGCGGCGTAAAATTTTCGGGGGTTGCGGGGAAATGTAACATATCTATTTCGTGAGCAGGTACTGCGCAAAGTAGGTACTGTTTATTGTCTATTGATTATTATTTTTTTTTCTGATTTTAACTTTGTTGGTTGGCAAAACTGGAAGGAGACCGGAAAGGCATTCATTCTTGGAATCATGGCGGAGGACATAACTTAGTGCTTGTTGGCGGCGGGGCTTTTTGGGGCGTTTGAGTTTTAAGTTTTTTTATCCTAGTGCAATGTAGCCGGGAAATATTATTTTGTTATGTCACGAGAGTGTGTGACGACCCAAATGGCATTGAAGCCTTTTTATTTTTATTAATCCCTCGCCGGATGTCGTTGGATAAAATGATCCGCGTGCGGAAGTTAATTTGGACTGGAATCAACGGATGATGTTCGGCCCGCAAGGATTCTTTTGCTGTCTGTTTGTTTGGCCGGCGAGATTTGCCAACGCCGCCTGAGGGGTGGCAAATCGCCGTGCTTATTTTGTTGGGTGGATTCCCTTTAATGAAGCGGCTCTTCGACACGCGCAGGACCCGCAAGTATTCTTTTGCTGTCTGTTTGGCCGGCGAGATTTGCTCGCGCCGGTGAGAAACCGCCGTAACTATTTTATTGGGGTGGATTCCCTTTAATCGAGCAGCCCCCCTGCGACGCGCTGGACGGCGTTTTGGGATGGCTGTTTGCGAACTTGAGGCGTTTCGCTCTGCAAGAGGAGAATCACGACGACGTGACGTATGCGGTACTAAAAATTAACTGTGATTTTAAAAAACTCTCTCTCTCCAAATCTGTTGCTAAATGCTCAAAGGTATTTATGTCCTTTTGTTAAGCCTTCTTTGGTGTTTATTTTCCTTGCAAAGTGCAATAAAGTATTATTATAATTTCACTAGAAAAAATGGATGCTTCATTTATATGCATGACCTCAAATCCCTGACTCCACCATCCTGAGAAGGATGTTCTTTTGCTCTGGGATAAGCTGCCGGATGACAAAGGTGGGTTTCCTACATCTCACAAGTGTTACAACTTACAACTCTGGCACAGTTAACGTGATTTACAAAGATAGGACCCATTTAATAGATTTTTTCGAGGACATACTGGAAAACTTTGATATATGGGACGGTGATACAATGACCCAAGCAAATACATTTCTAAACACTTTGAAAGAGTTTGATTTTAATTTCCTCTTACAAATCTTCAACCAGGTTTCGCGGAAACAGATTTCCTTTACGATATAATGCAAAAAAAACCTCTGATATAGTTTACTGCGTTCGAAAAATAAAATAATTTGAATTATTTTTGGAAAATTTTAGATCTAGTTTTGAGGACATAGGTATATATAACATGGTCATTAAAGTGTAGTCAGCACAAACAAAAACGTGACATTGAAGACGTTAAAACACATTACAAGCGGATATTTACTGAAATAATTGACAATGTCTTTAAGCAAGTCCCGTGACCGCTACAGCGACGTTAAATTTTTTACATTTTTCCAGTTACTGTCGTACGAAAACTTTGATAAATATAATGGCAATTTCCCTGACACATTGGTTAATGATTTAGTGTATACTTATGGTGCACACAATTTTAATCTGGATCGTCTAAGAAATGAGTTAAGGTGCGATTACAAATCACTAGAATTTAAAACTATTGGTTTATATGAAATTATAGAAAATATTTATCAAAATCATTCACAAGTAGTATTCCCCCAAGTTGTACAATTAGCTAAACTAACAGTCACTATCCCTGCAACTGGCGCGTCTGCTGAACGTTTATTTTCATACAGGGTTTTGGGGGCACAGTAGAACGGGGCAGAGTGAAACACCTACAATAACTCTGTCCCTATCTTACATTTCGATTGTTTTTATTAACAGCAAAATTAAGAGCACAAGCGGCCATTTTTAAAGTGAAGTTGTTTGGGCCGCGCGTTAAATATTTTGGGAAATCGGTTTTTCGGCATTCATTTCTTATAAATTATTGTGTAATCTTTTTCGATCTTCTCAAAATATCGTAGCTATTGGTAAGTGACATTTAAACTGTATATTAGGTATGTAATTTATGATGTATTTTACAACAAAACATAACCTTAAGGTTAACATAAAAATTTTGATAATTTTTGTTTTCATGAAATCGGGTGCGGGGCACGGTGGAACGGGGCACAGTGGAACATGTTCAATGAAAATATGAAGAAAATGATGAATATGATATCAACTACCTCAGGCAAAGTGGCAAGTTTGACGGATATTACTTTCCTCTTGAAAAATAACCTAACCTAACCTAACCTAACGTCTTTTAGCGTAGCCTATTCGTTTGGCTTAGGCTTAGTATCCCCTGCACTATCTAATGACATTTTGCTACCCTGATTTATGACATTTTGCCTGAGGATTTTAATGGTAGGGTGCTTCGGTTTTATATGCCTAGAAATGTTTCCGGCCTAACCAGCACTTGTACTGATTAGTTGTGAACAGTATTCGCATTTGACTTTATTATTAACGGCAACAGAAAAATGACTCCAAATTTCACTCTTTTTTCTTATTTTGAATTAAAACTAGTCACGAGTCAGTGATAATAATTTTAAAAAATGCGTAATTATGTATACCAGGTACAAACTAACAAAACAATCTGCCAAACGCCGTAAAGGAAGCCTCAAGTCTCAGCACTTTCAAGGACACTTCACTTTCGTAGGACTGTGCATTATATGTAAAAAAAAAATTTTGATAACTTACCGATATTATTCTTATTTAACAAGAACAATTTTTTAGACGATGACACCGATGCAAATTGGAACGATATGGGTGAGTATTGTATTTTTGCCTAGTTACCTTTTTTATTTAATATTCTTTTTTAGAATGTATTTGTAAATGTTACTGTACTTCGTAAATTGTATTTTTTTATATTTTCCTACTAGATGTATGAAAAAATTTACATAATGTACATCTAGGTAAATAAAAATTAAAAAAAAAAAAAAAAAACTTCGCTCCAAAAAACAAAGTTAAAAAAAAAAAAAAAACCATTAAACTTCAAAAAATTTCTTGTCTTGCTATAGCTTAAATGTGCTTCTGATCGGTCAAACGTATAGAAGAGATTTAAAATACGCCTTTCTCAATTTACAATAAAATTTCTGAAAGTGGAGCCAAAATTGGTGCAAAGTAGGAACGGTTACAAATGTTAACAAAGGTTACGGTATTGAAATCTAATTACTTGGAAACATATGATGATGAATCATCACAGATTTATGTTTGTGGTTATGCAACACTTGGTGTTAGAAAAAAGATAATGCATGTATTAATTTGGTGTCCAATAGCAAAGGAACTAAACTTAACGATAAGTACTTTGATTTTTTACAAAGAGGAGGTTTGATTGTCCCTGAGTCTGTAAAGTTTGTATGTTTTCATTTATGTTTCATATTTGAATTCATTGTCGATGAAAAAGAGTTACATCATAAATTTTTCGAACATGGACACCAAAAGGTCATATTATTATGACCATTATCATTAACATTTTTAAGCCTAAGATCCGGATCTTTTTATGTAGATTTAGATTGAAAATGTATCTGTGGGATGACAATTTAAAGTTTCCTTGACCAAAAGTAGTATAATGTTCTTTTAGATGACGATGATGGTGCAAAGCTGCAATTTTCATTTGAGGATAATGATCTTGCAACCTTAACAACAAATCAAATTAAAAAAATCCGGTACTTGGTGTAAGTACACAAGCCTTATGGAAAGATGGGCGATGGTATTGTGGAAAAGTTGTGTCCCCAAGTAATACAAAGCACAACATTGCAAAAGACTGAACACTTAAGTATACCAAAAACATTTATCATAAATAGAATAATAACATTCAATACCTACATTGGTGGAATTAGTAATTTCGGACTTGGGTGAGTGCATCAGTAAAGGCCCATTACAATTTTCATTTAAGGATAATGTAATTGCAACCTTAACAAGAAGTCGAATAAAAAATCCTGTACTTGGAAACTTGGCCTTTGATTTATGCCCCCCTGGACCCTGCCTCTTCCCCTCTGAAGGCCTCCACCCTGGCAGTTCACCAGCTTCCTCCCGGCATTTAGCGGCTACAAAGGACTACCCGGCGCCCTATCTTACAGTCTGTGTAAGACGAGGATGTCTCTTACAATGACTGTATTTTGCAGCATCGCCTAGAAATGTCTACTAGTTCGTTCACGGGTTTGTCACATAGAGTTCAAAATGATTTAATTTCCAGTGTAGCATACGTAATAAATGACAACATTAAAAAACAAATAAAGGAGACAGATTTGTAGCGATAATGATCGATGAAACTCCAGACGTTAGCGGTCGGGAGCAGTTAGTTATATATAATTATAATTTTGCGATATTTCCATAAAACAGAAATTGAAACAAAATCAGATCGGTTTATAACATATTTATATATAATGACGTCAGCTCTGATCGCACAGCAAAAACATTAAGTTCTTTCGTATTGCAAGTTTTAGAAGAATATAATTGTTTATCAAAATTAATAGCTCAGACATATGATGGCGCTGCAGTTTTATCTTCCGAACAAAACGGCGTTCAATCTATCATTAGACAACATTGTCCACTAGCCATGTACGTTTGGTGTTCAGCGCATGTCCTCAACTTAATTCTTTCAATATCTTGCTTAAAAGGATTGGTGAAACTAAACATTTCTTCAATGTAATAAAGACCATGGCTAACTTTTTTCATAGTAGTACCAAAAGAATAGCTCATTATAATCAAATTGCAGATGTAAAAAAAACTGCCACGCGTCGCGGAAACACGATGGACTTACAACTCTGGCACAGTTAACGTGATTTACAAAGATAGGACCCATTTAATAGATTTTTTCGAGGACATACTGGAAAACTTTGATATATGGGACGGTGATACAATGACCCAAGCAAATACATTTCTAAACACTTTGAAAGAGTTTGATTTTAATTTCCTCTTACAAATCTTCAACCAGGTTTCGCGGAAACAGATTTCCTTTACGATATAATGCAAAAAAAACCTCTGATATAGTTTACTGCGTTCGAAAAATAAAATAATTTGAATTATTTTTGGAAAATTTTAGATCTAGTTTTGAGGACATAGGTATATATAACATGGTCATTAAAGTGTAGTCAGCACAAACGAAAACGTAACATTGAAGACGTTAAAACACATTACAAGCGGATATTTACTGAAATAATTGACAATGTCTTTAAGCAAGTCCCGTGACCGCTACAGCAACGTTAAATTTTTTACATTTTTCCAGTTACTGTCGTACGAAAACTTTGATAAATATAATGGCAATTTCCCTGACACATTGGTTAATGATTTAGTGTATACTTATGGTGCACACAATTTTAATCTGGATCGTCTAAGAAATGAGTTAAGGTGCGATTACAAATCACTAGAATTTAAAACTATTGGTTTATATGAAATTATAGAAAATATTTATCAAAATCATTCACAAGTAGTATTCCCCCAAGTTGTACAATTAGCTAAACTAACAGTCACTATCCCTGCAACTGGCGCGTCTGCTGAACGTTTATTTTCATACAGGGTTTTGGGGGCACAGTAGAACGGGGCAGAGTGAAACACCTACAATAACTCTGTCCCTATCTTACATTTCGATTGTTTTTATTAACAGCAAAATTAAGAGCACAAGCGGCCATTTTTAAAGTGAAGTTGTTTGGGCCGCGCGTTAAATATTTTGGGAAATCGGTTTTTCGGCATTCATTTCTTATAAATTATTGTGTAATCTTTTTCGATCTTCTCAAAATATCGTAGCTATTGGTAAGTGACATTTAAACTGTATATTAGGTATGTAATTTATGATGTATTTTACAACAAAACATAACCTTAAGGTTAACATAAAAATTTTGATAATTTTTGTTTTCATGAAATCGGGTGCGGGGCACGGTGGAACGGGGCACAGTGGAACATGTTCAATGAAAATATGAAGAAAATGATGAATATGATATCAACTACCTCAGGCAAAGTGGCAAGTTTGACGGATTTTACTTTCCTCTTGAAAAATAACCTAACCTAACCTAACGTCTTTTAGCGTAGCCTATTCGTTTGGCTTAGGCTTAGTATCCCCTGCACTATCTAATGACATTTTGCTACCCTGATTTATGACATTTTGCCTGAGGATTTTAATGGTAGGGTGCTTCGGTTTTATATGCCTAGAAATGTTTCCGGCCTAACCAGCACTTGTACTGATTAGTTGTGAACAGTATTCGCATTTGACTTTATTATTAACGGCAACAGAAAAATGACTCCAAATTTCACTCTTTTTTCTTATTTTGAATTAAAACTAGTCACGAGTCAGTGATAATAATTTTAAAAAATGCGTAATTATGTATACCAGGTACAAACTAACAAAACAATCTGCCAAACGCCGTAAAGGAAGCCTCAAGTCTCAGCACTTTCAAGGACACTTCACTTTCGTAGGACTGTGCATTATATGTAAAAAAAAAATTTTGATAACTTACCGATATTATTCTTATTTAACAAGAACAATTTTTTAGACGATGACACCGATGCAAATTGGAACGATATGGGTGAGTATTGTATTTTTGCCTAGTTACCTTTTTTATTTAGTATTGTAGCGCCCAGTATTTGTCCAACGCACGGATCCGAATACTTTCTCCCTCACACGCATAGCGCCGTTTCGCTTTGCAACTTTCGCCGAGCTACCAAACCGAAAGGACACCCCATCGGCCGTAACCACCCCCATCCCCCTCCCAGCCGGACGCTGCAGCCCCGGCACTAAGGGTATATAAGGGCATACTGACCGATCTCAAGTCAGTGTAGCCGGACTCCGGGTAAACCAAGCAACAGCATCCTAGTGGTCAGTGCTAAGTTAACCAACCGGTACCAAGTCGAGAGATCCCGCTGGGTCCTCCTTGGGAATCACAGTAACAGTGCCCTAGTGGACATTACTTACCGGGCACCGTTTTCCCAACTAAGAGACCGCGGGTCCTATGTTGGAGTGTGTACCTCAATACGTTAAGTGCTGAGTGAGGACAATCTTTAAACTCTCAGTGATTATATCGTGTGCTAAACTGTTCTGTACCTACTCTTTACTAAAATTATAAGTTATGAACCCTGTATAAGTTGAATAAATTACCATTGTGGATATTGACTATCTCTTATATTAATACCCCGCCACAAGTGACGCCCAACGTGACGGCTTATAAAAGTGAAAGACAAAGGGCAGACAACGGAATCTACACGGAAGAGTGCTCGGATAGCGGCCAGATCGAAAATGGCGATTTCACAAGAACAACTCCGCGAGTTATTTCAGAGCGCGAGGATAAAGAACCTCGCTCACTGCTCATCCCGGTTCAACGGATGTACCGACCCACAGAAGGTGGAAGAATTTATTCTAACAGCAACGCTGTACAAGACATCTGAGGGAATACCAGATGCTAATGCCTTGGAAGGACTACCCCTCCTCCTCCAAGAAGTGGCTTCGCCGTGGTGGCAAGGAGTCAAAACCGGCATCAATACATGGCAGGCTGCCATGGATCTGCTCAGGCAGACATTCGCGCCAAGACGTCCGGCGTACAAGGTGTACATGGACCTTTTTGAAACGAAACAGGATAGACCACAAGCCACGGGCTTGTTTATAACTAAAAAGAGGTCGCTCCTGGCAGAGCTTAGAAATAAAAACCCGGAAACTCTGGAGATCGACCTGATATACGGTCTCTTGCACCGGGAAATAAGGGAGCGGATGCCAAGAGAGGACATCCAGACCTTCTCAGATGTGCTCACCAAATCACGACGCATAGAGGAGATGATCGCCGAACGTGAGAGGACATCTAAACTACACGCTGCGGAGAAAACTCGCCGTAGTGAGGACAATCAGGGCAATGATGTCCGCAAAACACGGCCGAGGTGCATGAACTGCAAAATGTTCGGGCACTACGCAGAAGTTTGCCGGAAGCCTCCCAGAGAGCGGAGCGCAACTCGAAATTACACTGCAACAGCAGGACGTAGCCAAGCAGAGGGACCAAGCAGGGGACCAAGCAGGGGACAAAGCACACTGGCGTGCTACGGTTGTAACCGACCCGGGGTTATACGCAGCAAATGCCCGACCTGCAACCCCATCCAAGGGGAAGTGAGAAACGCCCAGTTCTGCGCATTCACCACACGTACGACCCAGGCAATACAACGACACCGGCCTGCGGTGTACATTGAGGTAGGAGGAAACGTCGGCACGGCTTTCCTGGATACCGGCGCTAAGGCCAGCATCGCTAGTCGAGAATTGTACGTGCTGCTAAGCCGACAGGGCTACCACTTCACGTCAGAGAGGCTCACGATTATACTCGCTGACGGACACACGCAAAACCAGGAAGTCCTCCGCACCAGAGTGGAGGTTAAACTACAGGACCGGTCAGTCTCTACCGAGCTCTTAGTACTGCAGAACGCAGATAAAAACCACACCCTCCTGGGGATAGACTTCCTCGAGGATGCGGCGATGGTTTTGAATTTACCAACCAAGGAGTGGTATTTTTCAGACACGCCGAGAAGAGCCCATAGGTTCATCACCCCCACTCATGAAGGGGCAAAACCAAAAGAACAGCCACAGGCGGCTGAACGGTCAACCCCTACCAGCATCGAAGATGAGCTAGACGTGAGGGCGTACGGACCTCCTCCATACGCCGGCGAGATGACGCCAACCAGAGAAATCGGGTCAGTTATTATGCTACCCACGCTAATCAGCCCCTTGCCTCCGACCCCAAAGAGGAGAATGGTAGGCTTGAAGGATCACCACGTGAACTACATATACCGGGACGCTCAGATCGCGGTCCACCGGACATATGACGAACCAGAGCCCGGGGTGAGAAACCTGTTTCCCCCGCTGATAGACCTGGCTACTATCGATGTCCACCCCTTACATCTGAGGGAAAATGAGGGAACCCACCTGACAGAGGTGGAGAGGAGACAATTGAATGAGTTAATTGCACAAAACGAGAACGTCTTTTCGGAGAACGGACCACCTACGGACCAGGCGGAACACCATATACCCACAGGAAACCATCCACCAGTAGCGATGCCTCCTTACCGCCTGACGCCCGCCCGAAAGACCCTCATGAAGGAGGAAATTGAGAAAATGCTCCAGGCCGGGATAATCGAAGAATGTGAGTCCCCATGGGCCGCACCAGTAGTACTCGTGCCCAAACCTGATGGAAGCCTGCGCTTCTGCGTGGATTATAGGCAGCTCAACGCCGCCACAACCCCGGACCATTATCCACTACCTCGGATGGACGACCTCCTCCATGCGGCCAAGAGGACGGCGTTCATGTCCACCATGGACCTCCATGCGGGATACTGGCAGATCGGTGTGCACGACCGGGATCGAGACAAAACCGCGTTCATCACACCATTTGGGACATACCGATTTAATCGTATGGCTTTCGGCCTTCGGAATGCACCATCCACCTTCCAGCGTCTGATAGACCGGTTACGCGCTGGAGTAGGCGACCTGAACCTGCTAGCATACCTGGATGACCTTGTACTGCTGTCCGCCACATTCGACGATCATGTGAGCGAGCTAAGAGCGGTTTTTCGGCGGATCAGGGACTTTGGATTACGGATAAACCGAAAAAAGTGTCACTTCTGCTGTAATGAGGTGAAATTCCTGGGACACCGTCTGACAACACAAGGGATCACTGCAGATCCCGAGAAAATTAGGGCCATTACCGAGATGTTCCCCCCCCGAAACGTGAAACACCTGCAATCCTTTTTGCAGACCTGCTCATGGTTTCGGCGATTCATTCCCCACTTTGCTGAGATTGCAAGGCCCCTTAGCGACCTAACCAAAAAAGCAAAACTATGGGTATGGGGAAAGCTCGAACAAGAGGCGTTCGAAAAGTTAAAAGAGTCGCTCACCACGGCCCCTGTATTGAAGCAGGCCGAAGAGTCCCAACCATTTATAATCAAGACCGACGCAAGCGGCTACGCCGTCGGTGCAGTCCTACTCCAGGGGGAGGGGACGAGAGAGCGTCCAGTGGAATACGCCAGCAGACTGCTGACCAGCGCGGAGAAGAACTATTCTACTACGGAACGAGAGGCTCTCGCTGTAGTATGGGCCATCTCTAAGTTCAGAGGATATATTGAGGGAAACCCGGCTACGATTATCTCCGATCACCAGCCCTTAAAGTGGCTGATGTCCCTGAAAACCCCTACGGGAAGACTCGCAAGATGGGCCCTACAGCTTCAACCATATGACCTCACTATTAAATACGCCCCAGGAAGGACAAACCTGGTGGCTGATGCTTTATCACGCCCTCCCTGTGGTGATGAAGAGAGAGACGTCTGCAATCTATGCAGCCTGGTCGAAGCAGATCTCCCAACGCGAGGTGCCCTGGCCACCCGCCAAGAGCAACTGAAGGACCCAGAAGTAAAGAAGATTCTGGACTGCTTCGAGGCCGAACAGCAAGAGGAGGAATTCGCCCGTTGGACCAACCGGGGCTACCTCACTTACGATGGAGTACTATACCGATACTCCCCCGATCAGGACGGCGAGGAAGCCCAACTCGTCGTGCCTGCCCACGAACGCGAAGACATATTAAGAGAATACCATGATGCCCCTACGGCTGGACACTACGGCATCGAGGGTACCTGCAACCGAGTAGCCACACGGTACTACTGGGTAGGGATGCGGCGGTACATAGCCAATTACGTGAAGAATTGTATCGATTGTCAACGGTACAAAGCCACAAACCTGAAGCCCGCTGGCCTCCTGCAAACTCCAACTTCGCAGCAACGATTCGAGGTCATAGCCATAGACCTATTTGGGCCATTACCCACCTCACCTGATGGAAAGAATTGGATTTTCATTGTGGAAGACCTCGCTACGCAATGGGTCGAACTATTTGCGTTAAGTAACGCAACCGCCGACAAGTGCGCCTGGACCATTGTAACAGAAATAATTCTACGGTATGGAACACCAAGAAGGATAATAAGTGATAATGGCGTCCAATTTGTCAGCGCCGTTATGCAACAGATAACTCACTGTCTGGGAATACGACAGAGCCTGACACCTCTCTACCATCCCGCCGCCAATCCAGTAGAGCGGAAAAACAGAGACTTAAAACCCCAACTTGCAATTCAGGTTGGGAACAACCACAATCAATGGCCGGAGAAACTGCCGACCATTCGATTCGCCATGAACACGGCAAAATGCCACAGTACGGGATACAGTGCCGCCTATCTGACCTTCGGTAGAGAACTCCGAACCCCAGATGACGCCTCCCGGGACTTACGAAGCATCATCCAAGCTGAAAACTTTATCCCCGAAGTTACTCCTCGTCTGCTACGTCTGGAAAAAGATCTACGGCAGGCCCGCGAGACCAACGAGGAACAGCAGGATCGGCGCAAGGAAACCGCCGATTCCCATCGTCGACCGGATCAACGTTTCCAAGAAGGAGACCTAGTCTGGATCACCACCCATGTGTTGAGCAACACAAACAAAGGGGTCAGCTCCAAGCTAGCCCCTCGACGGGACGGCCCTCACATCATACTGAGACGCAAGAGCCCCACTAGCTATGAAGTCGCCACCCAACAAGCCCCGACGGTCCCTATTGGAACCTATCATTCCTCGGCCATTACGGCCTTCAAAAGCTCCTCTGGTGAAGTTCCCGAGCCCCTGGTGCCACTACGGAGACGCGGCAGACCCAGGAAGAACCCCATCACCCAAGGATAGAACCGGTAAAGGATCCCAATGCGAGGCGCTTTTTGGAATCCTAGGGGGAGGATGTAGCGCCCAGTATTTGTCCAACGCACGGATCCGAATACTTTCTCCCTCACACGCATAGCGCCGTTTCGCTTTGCAACTTTCGCCGAGCTACCAAACCGAAAGGACACCCTATCGGCCGTAACCACCCCCATCCCCCTCCCAGCCGGACGCTGCAGCCCCGGCACTAAGGGTATATAAGGTCATACTGACCGATCTCAAGTCAGTGTAGCCGGACTCCGGGTAAACCAAGCAACAGCATCCTAGTGGTCAGTGCTAAGTTAACCAACCGGTACCAAGTCGAGAGATCCCGCTGGGTCCTCCTTGGGAATCACAGTAACAGTGCCCTAGTGGACATTACTTACCGGGCACCGTTTTCCCAACTAAGAGACCGCGGGTCCTATGTTGGAGTGTGTACCTCAATACGTTAAGTGCTGAGTGAGGACAATCTTTAAACTCTCAGTGATTATATCGTGTGCTAAACTGTTCTGTACCTACTCTTTACTAAAATTATAAGTTATGAACCCTGTATAAGTTGAATAAATTACCATTGTGGATATTGACTATCTCTTATATTAATACCCCGCCACAGTATTCTTTTTTAGAATGTATTTGTAAATGTTACTGTACTTCGTAAATTGTATTTTTTTATATTTTCCTACTAGATGTATGAAAAAATTTACATAATGTACATCTAGGTAAATAAAAATTAAAAAAAAAAAAAAAACTTCACTCCAAAAAACAAAGTTAAAAAAAAAAAAAAACCATTAAACTTCAAAAAAATTCTTGTCTTGCTATAGCTTAAGAGCATATTATAGGGGCAGAATTGTAATTTGCTGAAAAACGGCTCTCTAAAACGGCTTAATACTACCTTTCGTGTGTCATTCTTAGACTTGATATTTTTTGTTACCAAATAATGGACTTTTATTTTTCAATCTGCTTATTTTTTTTTGTAATTGATGTAGGCATTCGACCATGAAAAATAAAAACATTGATACACCATACAACCCGCTTTTAAAACTTCAGTCTATGTTTATCGCCTTAATAATGATTTTATACAATATTTTTAATTTAAAATATATACATAATACATACATCTATAAAAGTACGGCCTCTTATTCTCGTTATGATATCTGTGGATTTAACAATTAAATAAATACTTCCTTTTTTACGAAATTCTAACACATTTCACAGCTCGTCATTCATTCCGGGCTAGAATCTCCCGTCGGCAAGTAACGAAACTATACGCTCCTTGTTTGTTAGCGTATATATTTAAAAAATGCCATCAAAACGCATTGTTAATGGCTCTAAAAATAGAATACCCAATCACTTGAAGCACTGCAATAATCTCAGGAAGCTACAAAAACAGTAAGTACTCGAAAATTCTCTTTTTTGGTGTAAATTTTGACAAACTGTATTTTTTCAACTGCCATTTTGTTCCAGACACTTAAAATATAACATTTAACTTGCGTATGCATTCCAATTCCGAAACCGTTAGGACAAACTTCATGTGGCAGGTGCACGTTTTGCAAGTATGTGTGAGAATTCATTGTCTTTAAGCTGTGTACACACACATAGCTACAATATACGTGGCGTGGGGTATTTCGGCATATCGCTCGCCGTACATTCCTTATTGGAATATATGGCGAGCAATAGGCTGAAATACGTCAAGCCACATATATTATAACTGTGTTTGTACAAATCAACGCTAATCTGAGAGTGTAATCGGTTTTTATGTACACAGTGTTTGGTAATTAATACAATAATTACCCTACATTGCTAAAGGGGAGTTATGGGGTAGAATTATGTAAAAATACAAAATTTTGGTTTTAATTTCTTGAGTTCTGATTGGCCATGGCAATACATTTCTTAATTAATGGGATGTTTTTTTACTTAGTTTTTTTTTTTGTTTTACTTTTTTTACTTAGTAGAAATTAGTTACATTATTATCAGTATAAGGATCATACGATACGATACGATACGATTATACCACCCCAGCCAGAAGCACTCCTGTCCCGGTGAGACCGGTACACCAGGGGGCACTGTTTGTTAGGAGTGGAACACGTGCTCTGAGGATAGGATTAGTATAAGGATCATGTATAAAAAGTTTATTGCCGTTTATATATTTTAATCTAAAATTTCAAATGAAGTCAATAATGTGTAAATGGTGTTGGAGAAACGGACAAAAAAAACTTTGAAAGGAAATTAACAAAAATATCGCCTTTCTGCGTACACGTAATCATTCACACATTGTCAAATCAAAGATATTCTATATTTATTTATTTAAGGAACATAAACAGTCTTAGTAATAAAATATACATAAGAGGATGGCAAAAAAACAGACCAATTATTAATGTTCACAGATAGGTATTTAGAAACATAAAAGTATCTGAATGTAAACTAGAAAATTTAAGAAAAACAGAAAAAATAAAAACAGAACTAAGCAGCAATTTAAAATTCATTTTGGTTGGAATTAGTGTTGCATCTATCAATGTAGAAAAGGGTATTTTGTCTGCTATATCGAGTCGGCGTGTGGAAATTTATTTTATTTAGCAGCTCCGGGCAGTCAACTTTTGAGTTAATAATTTTGTACAGGAGCATCTGATCAGCGACAAGCCTCCTAACGAGCAGTTTCGAGATTCGAAAATGTTTCTCGATTTCGTCGTAAGAATTGTATATGTTGAATGATTTAAAATTGAGGAATTTGAGAAATCGCTTCTGAACTCTTTCTAACCTGTTAAAATAAACAATATAGCGCGAGTTCCAAACCTGTGAACAGTATTCCAGGTGAGGACGAACATGTGAATTGTAATTGTAAATCTTAGTGTTTTTGAAAAATTTGCATGTTCTCAGTACAAAGCCTAGACTCTTTGTTGCTTTGGTGACAATATTATCAACGTGTTTATCAAAGGTAAGTTTAGAGTCCAAAATAACCCCGAGGTCACGTATATAATCTTTATTTGTTAACAGCGATCCAGAAATGGTGTATTCATGCAGTATTTTTATATGGTTACGTGTGAATGTGACTTTGCAACATTTGGAAATATTGATAAAAAGCTTATTTCTGAGACAGTAATCCGTCAGTCGGTCAAGATCTTCTTGTAAACGCACAGAACAGTCATGGGAGCTTATAGGAAGGTATATCTTCATATCGTCGGCAAATAGTAAAATTTGAGCGTTGTGAAAACATGTCGTAATATCATTTATATAGATAGAGAAAAGCAAAGGACCCAAAATGGACCCCTGAGGCACACCAGAAGTAATGATTTTCCAGATGGAAGAATATATGTGTTGTGTTGTAAAGTTCCAAATAATAATATTATTTTTCTCTTCGTAGATCAAAACATGATTTATCTATGGCAGCCGGAAAAAATACTCCAAACAAGGTATGCTTCAAGTAACGAATGAATTTGAGTGCGTTGGAGTCCCGGGAGGGGGGGGGGGGGATTTTTAATCTTTATTCCTTAATGTTTTTTTTTTGCTTTTTTATTTAGGAAAAAATACAGCAACATACGATAGAACCAAATGAGCCTACCGTAAATATTGCACACAGAGGACCAAACTTGGAAGATTTAGAGCACGAGGATATTCTTATTGGTACATCAGCCACTACTGTCGAAAAGGTACTTTTATACTTATTGCACTTCAAATATCTCGCATTTACTATTTGTCACCTCATTGGGATAGGGTTCTAACTTCACTTAACTTGTTCTGTGATATGAGGTGTCAAAGTTTGAAAAGACGATTTATCATAACCTATTTACGTATATTCATAACCATAACATATCGGAACACTTTTTTCATGCACCTGCGTCAGCCCTTATAAAATATATTGTCGAAGGGCGAGAATTTTTTTGCCTTTTTATGATTTTGATGACACGTGTTCCCAACATCGTGATAGTAGGTTCGTATTTTACCAAAATTTATACTAATAATCTCAAAATCAGATTGAATAACATGGTAATCAGTTTTTTATTTCTACATTGTTTAGGAGCAAAAAAACAGCAATTCTTTGGCCAAATTACCTGTGACCGAAGACCAAGGATGGAGCTGTGAAGAATCGGAGCAGGAGCTTATTATTGAAGAGGCGATAGAAGAAAGCGATGATATTTGCGTAGAAGGGCGGAGAGTAGTACAATTTGATTATTTTTTTAAACAACTCCAATGTATAAGTCAACATGATTCCCTTTTTAACTGCAATTTAAAGCATTTGCGAATTAACTCCGAAAATAGAAATGGTTTGAACTCTACTTTTAATTTAAAATGCGTGCTATGTGGTAAAACTTTTAAACTAAAAACGTCCGAAAGCCTACAAGAAGGCATTGGCATCAACGAATCTTTTGTATCGGGATTAATGAGCATAGGATCGGGTTATTCGGGCATGGAAGAGCTATGTGCTACCCTTGAAGTTCCGTCCTTATCTATTGCTGGATATGGAAAATGCCATAAGAAGGTTTGTGAATGGTGGGAGAAAACCAAATTTACCAGTATGGCTGCGGCAGCTGACGAAGAAAAAAAACTGGCTATTCAAAGCGGCGATGTTGACGAAAACGGGACGCCGATGATCACTGTAGTAGCTGATGCGTGTTGGTCCAAGCGATCTTATAAAACCAACTATTCTGCCCTCTCAGGAGCTGCTACGATTATCGGTTACCGCACAAAAAAAATTATTTACATGGCAGTTAAAAACAAGTACTGTACAACCTGCGCAAGAGCTATAAATTTGAAAATTCCTATACCCGAGCACATGTGCTTTAAAAATTATGTTGGTTCTTCAAGCGGAATGGAAGCTGAAGCAATTTTAGACGGCTTCCAACAATCGATGAGTATGTACGGTCTTATATATTCAACCCTCATTGCCGATGGAGACTCCAGTACTTATGCCAGAATTAGAAACAGTCACCCGTATCCTAATATTACAGTACAGAAAATTGAATGCTCTAACCACTTAATTCGAAACTACAGCAATCAAATTGAAAAAATTACAAAAGATACCGGCTTTCCTTTGGAGTTTAGAAAAATTATTTCAACCAACAAACTTCGTCTTAGGAAGGCGGTAGTCGGAGCTGCAAATTACAGGATGCAATCAAATAGTACTTTGGACCAAAAAATTATCGATTTAAGGAAAGATTTATTAAATGGACCCAAACATGTTTTCGGTGAACATAAAGATTGTTTACCATACTTCTGCAAATTTAAACTTGATCCGAATAAAATATTAGACTACAATCACGTTCCACAGTTACAAAGCAATATTATATTTTCAAAAATTATGGATGCTAATTCTCGACTTGTCAGTAATGCCCGAAGTCTAGTATATTGTTTAGACAGTAATATTGTTGAGAGTTTTAATGGAGTTATTGCAAAATTTATTGGCGGAAAAAGAATTAATTATTCTTTTAAACAGTCCTATATGGGTCGTTGTGCAGCTGCAGTAGTTTCTTTCAATTCCAAGCGACCTTATTATTCTTTACATAAGCAGATTTTCAACAGGAGTCCTAGTAATTTTTTAAAACGGTTAGAATTGAAAAGAACAAAAAGAAGAATGGCTTCTAAAACGAACGATAAAAGATCTTTAAGAAAAAAACAAGGGAAAAATTTACTTACAAAATCAAGAGCACCTGATAACCATTATGGCGAATTGTGTGAAAAAACGGATATGGAACAAGATGCATATGAATGTGCTAAGGCAGAATTCTTAAAGCTACTCGACATTTCACAAAGTGAAAAGAAGGCAGTCGAAAGACGAACTGTCTTACAGTCAGATAGCGGAGAGTGGCTGGAACGCAGAAGAAACATGTTAACAGCTTCTTTATTTGGTAATATCTGTAAACGAAGTCAATCCATAAGTTGTGCTAATTTAGTAAAAACAATATTATACGGCCGCTCTCTAGATAATATAAAATCTATTCAATACGGTAGGGACCATGAGCAAGTTGCAAAAAGGCAACTTTGCATTCAAGAAAATATTGTCGTCGATGACTGTGGATTATTTATTGATGACATTTTCCCATTCTTAGGAGCCACCCCAGATGGTTTGGTAAATGACAGTACAATATTAGAAATTAAATGTCCGATTTCTGCTAGTGGGATGCTATTTGAAGAAGCAATAGCAAAAAAAAAAATAACGTTCTGGAAGCAAGATAAAAAACAAAAAAATTTTTTTACAAATACAAATCACAACTGGTATTATCAAGTACAGGGTCAACTTCACATTTCCAATAAGACTGTATGTATATTTGCCGTCTGGTTTGGTGAAGCAATTCCATTAAAAATAGAATTAATAAAAAGGGACGACAAATTTTGGGGAGAAAAAATGGAAAGCAGATTAAGTACTTTCTTTATGGATTGTTTATTACCAGAAATTATAGATCCAAGATTTAAAAGATCTATGCCCATTCGTGACCCACAATATATTATAACCGCCTTGGAGAAAAAACGAAAAGCAGCGACACTAATTCGAACAGAAAAAATTAAGAAATGCAAGAAAAATCTATTACGGGATATTGAAACTAATATATGAATGCATTGTTATTTTGTCCATTTTTGTACTATTTCGTAATACGGAATGTATTGCATTGCACTACATCCGATTGTTCTGGCATCATGAAATTATGCGTTGCTAACTGTTCATCCGATTGCGATGATGCTTTGCGGAATTTATGTGTGCATGCCCGCGATGGTTTCTATTTATAATAGCGAGCTCTGGCATCATGAAAATGCTTTACTAAACCGTTCATCCGATTGCGAGGAAACTTTGGTGAGTTGTTGTGTGCATGCCCGCGATGTTTTCTATATGTATATGTAGTGATTTCTGGCATCATGAAATTATGCATTGCTAACCGTTCATCTGATTGCAATGACACTTTGGGGATTTTATATGTGCATGCCCGCGATGGTTTCTATATATAATAGCGAGCTCTGGCGTCATGAAAATGCGTTAATGAACCGTTCATCCGATTTCGAGGAAACTTTGGTAAGTCGTTGTGTGCATGCCCGCGATGATTTCTATATATATAGTGAGTTCTGGCATCATGAAAATATGCGTTGCTAACCGTTCATCCGATTGCGATGACACTTTGGTGATTTTATGTGTGCATGCCCGCGATGGTTTCTATATGTATATAATAGCGAGCTCTGCCGGGAACTCTCTAGTTCTGGAATAAATGATTTTTATTAAAATAGAGTGAGTGTCGCTGCAGTTTTGTCATGGTTTTCTGCAGCCTTGCACGACAACTACTGCCATGTTAAAAAAGATTATTGTTTAGTTTACTAAATAACACAGAAAAATTTAATAAATATATAAATAAAAAAGAATCTTTCTTTTATTTCTGGTAGTCAATATTATTAATGATGTTATTAATGTATATATTCTATGCAATATACGTTTCCAAATAATTTGGGGATAGTAATAATAATGATGAATTCTAGAAAATTTAATATTGTTTAAAAAACAATAAACTACTGAATATTTAGAAGTAAAGAAAAAAAAATCGACTCCAAATGTGAACCACGAGATTCCAATCGCCGTTTATAATGGAAGCCTGTGGGAAAGGACCATGAACAAGCAAATGATGAAACATTTATAAAAAAGGATCATGCTAAGTATTCTACCAACATAATAAGTTCCATAAACAAACCACACTTTGCTATTAGTTTGTTTTTTTACTTCGATATATTTTTAAAATACTGTGCTTGTCTGTTCATAACGCAATATGTGTTTATAATGGAAGCATATGGGAAAGGACCATGAACAAGCAAATGATGAAACATTTATAAAAAGGATCATACTAAATATTCTACTAACATAATAAGTTCCATAAATAAACCACACTTTGTTATTAGTTTGTTTTTTACTTTGACATTTAAAAATACTGTGCTCTTCTGTTTATAACGCAAGTATAATGTTGATCTTTTAAAATTCGGGAAGACACTCCTACCGCCATCTAGCGATGTGAAAAAAAACTAATTTTGACAGCTTACGGATTTCTCCACGGGTATAATATCCCTTTAAATGTGCTTCTGATCGGTCAAACGTATAGAAGAGATTTAAAATACGCCTTTCTCAATTTACAATAAAATTTCTGAAAGTGGAGCCAAAATTGGTGCAAAGTAGGAACGGTTACAAATGTTAACAAAGGTTACGGTATTGAAATCTAATTACTTGGAAACATATGATGATGAATCATCACAGATTTATGTTTGTGGTTATGCAACACTTGGTGTTAGAAAAAAGATAATGCATGTATTAATTTGGTGTCCAATAGCAAAGGAACTAAACTTAACGATAAGTACTTTGATTTTTTACAAAGAGGAGGTTTGATTGTCCCATCTGAGTCTGTAAAGTTTGTATGTTTTCATTTATGTTTCATATTTGAATTCATTGTCGATGAAAAAGAGTTACATCATAAATTTTTCGAACATGGACACCAAAAGGTCATATTATTATGACCATTATCATTAACATTTTTAAGCCTAAGATCCGGATCTTTTTATGTAGATTTAGATTGAAAATGTATCTGTGGGATGACAATTTAAAGTTTCCTTGACCAAAAGTAGTATAATGTTCTTTTAGATGACGATGATGGTGCAAAGCTGCAATTTTCATTTGAGGATAATGATCTTGCAACCTTAACAACAAATCAAATTAAAAAAATCCGGTACTTGGTGTAAGTACACAAGCCTTATGGAAAGATGGGCGATGGTATTGTGGAAAAGTTGTGTCCCCAAGTAATACAAAGCACAACATTGCAAAAGACTGAACACTTAAGTATACCAAAAACATTTATCATAAATAGAATAATAACATTCAATACCTACATTGGTGGAATTAGTAATTTCGGACTTGGGTGAGTGCATCAGTAAAGGCCCATTACAATTTTCATTTAAGGATAATGTAATTGCAACCTTAACAAGAAGTCGAATAAAAAATCCTGTACTTGGAAACTTGGCCTTTGATTTATGCCCCCCTGGACCCTGCCTCTTCCCCTCTGAAGGCCTCCACCCTGGCAGTTCACCAGCTTCCTCCCGGCATTTAGCGGCTACAAAGGACTACCCGGCGCCCTATCTTACAGTCTGTGTAAGACGAGGATGTCTCTTACAATGACTGTATTTTGCAGCATCGCCTAGAAATGTCTACTAGTTCGTTCACGGTGTGATAAACCCCCCCCCCCCTTAACAAGTAAAACCTTCCACTTGGTTTCCAAATGCCGCTACATTGCTACAGCTACAGGCGCAACCCCGGTCGGCCTTTAAAAAGCTCGTAGCTCGCCCGTTCTCGCGTCTCTCCCCTGCATTTCTTTTGAAGCGCCTTCTCAACCCCATCACGTAATACTTTTATGCAAACGTGACGAGATGCTCTTAATTAATCAATTGTAATTAACCCCACAACGTTGTGTACTTTTTTGTTTGAGTGGTTTGGTATAGTTAATCCAATTTAATTAATAATTTATTTGTGGTAAACCCTTGTTCTTTTAGATATGGCGTGTTACAATTTGCAAGGCTTCGAATAACAATGGCTGAGTCTGACTAGCTTGAAAAATAACTAATTATCTAACTATATTCGTTCAGCTTCCTCCCCTAGCACCTGTTAAACACCTACGCTCATCGACGACTATTTTTATTGAAGTAATCTGCATTTTCCCTCCTAGCATCTAATATATAAATTTACATTCAAACGGCGAATTGAGAAGATCCTACCTTTCGATGCGATGTCACGTACTCTCTGCAGCTCTATAAAATGCTATCATGAAGATAATTTGACATTTATGTACATTCTAACAAAAGATTTACATTCAAGCAGTACGGATTGCAATGATTCTACACTCACAGTTCTAGATGCAGTTTGTTAGTTAGCTAGCTTGTTTTATCTTGTTAATTTGATTCTACGGGTAGGTATTTTGGATTAACATGAGACAGAACATGTGCTGTTTAAATAATTGGACTCCTCCATAGCCCAACTGATAAGGTGATGGTCATAGACCGCCGAATCAGCTTCCAATTCCAACGCCTCCGGAGAATGTTAAGGTCGCAAGCGACGAATGAAAATCGACATGTTTTGCCTTCTGTCGGGAAAGGGTTTGATGTGTGTTTCTGGATCATAGAGTGATAATGGGAATAATATCGACCACTACGCCGCCAAATTATAAATATGTTGATGATGATGATGAGAGGTCATCTCATACCGTTTGATATGAGGGTCTGCTCCGATTAATGGTGTGATAGCCGATGTCAGGAACTGTTCAGGAAATGTGTGGGTGGCACGAGGTTTTGGAACTTGACATCCTACTCTGGATTGATGATGATGTTGTTGATTCTGAAGTTCTTCAGCATGCCGATGACTTGAGTTCCATTAACTCCTAAAGCATCGGCATAAACATTAAACCGAAGTTGATTAGACAATCGGCAATGTCAGGAGATCGGTGGGGCCGCTCTCTCCTCTGATCTGGCGATGTATGAATTTAATTAAGGAAAATTTTGATGTCACCGATCCTCGCCTTGGCAGTCACTCATGTCCTCAATAGTCCCGTTCTCCGTCCAGCACGCCGCCTCGAACCAGTAGAAATAATGATTACGTTTTTCCTAGGCGCGCTACAAAAACATGCGCCAGCCTGCAATCGCGATGGTCATCGGTATTTGATTTGAATGAAAAATACGTCCTCTCGCATAACATACACAAGCGTAACGTGGGACCTTCCCCGAAATGTCACGGGCATATGCTCTACGATAGGCGTACCCCAACCTCAAACTCAAACATCAGCTCAAAGAAAGGAATGTAAAGCTCGGCTTCCAGGGTGCTGGGTCCAAGAATGAAAGGCACCAGGTCGTGAATCTGGCTTCCCTCCCTTTTATTTCCCCGGCTGCGCTTTCGTCCAGAGTACATTCCCACCCTGATGCTGGATGATCCCTATTCCTAGTGTGAGGGAGTTAAGAAAACTTTTGCTACTTATGTAGGTGGATATAACGCATTACGCTTAAAATATGAATACCTACCGACGGCTTCATTCAACCGACAATGTGAAAGTTTTTGATAAATCGAATATCGAATGAAATATACCTACCTAAGCGTAAACCAAAAAGTAGTTAAGAAAACTTTTGCTACTTATGTAGGTGGATATAACGCATTACGCTTAAAATATGAATACCTACTGACGGCTTCATTCAACCGACAATGTGAAAGTTTTTGGCTAAATCGAATATCGAAGGAAATATACCTACCTAAGCGTAAACCAAAAGTAGTTAAGAAAACTTATCCGGATTCCAACAAAGAACCGCCGATCGGTTGCCAAACGATTCCATATGTCATGTTCCCTTCGTTCCGACGACAAGGCAGACCCCACACGAGCGTAACCTAAAAGGTAGTGAAGCCCACGCAAATTTCGTCACTTCGTTTCCCCCATGACGAAGGTAGTCCGGCCAGATCGTAATCTTCGTCCTGCATCAAACTGGCCTCCCGCGACGACAACTTTTATCCGCTGGTACCTCGGAGCGGCGGTAGAGGGAGGGCGAAATGGGTGCACGTCCTTTGTTCTCCTGAAGTCCCCCAATGCCTTAGTGACGTACATACGTCGACATCATGGAATGGCTCCGGCCACGCTTCCAATCCAGTCTAGAGCGGGTACGAGATCCACGTTACCGAGATGTGATCACAAGGGATTCCAATTTGCTCGGACCAGACACGACCATCGCTTACTTCGCCTCCACATTAGGAAAATAGTGTAAGCCCACCTGCATTTCGATCACATCGCCCCCGATAAAGTCGCGTGAGATACTTCCTCATGGTGAAATAGGAAAGCCGGACCCGTTAATTCATTCGACAACCGCCGTCCATTCTCGAGTCGTAACCCGCTCAATTAAGTTTGAAGAAAAAGAGTTTGTTAATTAAGTAGGTGGATATAGCGCATCACGCTAAAATGTGAATACCTACCGACGGCTGCATTCAACCGACAATATGAAAGTTTTTTGCTAAGTTGAAAGAAATATACCTAACCGTGAACCAAAGGTGATTATATGATAAGATATCGAACCAAGTTTATGCAAAGTCCTATGTAAGAGACTTGTTGTGATACCTAAAGTTTGGAATAAGGTGTGGGAAATTTTTGGAATGGGAATTCAATTATGTCAGATTTTGTTAGTAATCAAAAATGCCCATGCTACGCACCCTTCATAAACCGTTATATTACCCAATGCCTTTTCAAAAAAACCTTCCTGAATATAGTCCCCTAGCTACGTTTAAAAATATTATTACGAAACTCGTAAATAATAATTATCACCTCAAAGGCGCATTACACATTAATTTATACCTATATTCTATACCTCTGTATTTTGTTACCCGTTATGTATTGGAGAATACCCAGTAACCTAGTTTTCTAGATCACCAACAAAGCACTTTTAAAGGATTTTATTATTGTTTTGTGGTTTTAAAATCCCGTCTTTTAAATGAAGTCTCTCGTCTAAGATTTATTGCCCGAAAGTGTCTATTGTGCTTCAAATAGTATTTTGTTAACTAAATTATTATTTTACAACGGTCTTGTCTCAAGAGTAACTTCACCCAACAAAGGTACTTGCTAGCCGGTCAACCCGGAAACGTGCAATGCTCCGCTCGACAAAAAAAAGGGTCCTAGATTCCTAAGGCTTGTATATAAACCCTAATTGACTCTTTCCTGCAAGGCCCGTACTAAATATGTTAATAATTTTATACAAACTTACCAAATTCGCCTTGTTGCACAAAATAATTTCACAAATCAATTCACTACTCTAATATTTAACTTCAAACAAGCATTTCTAAACCACAACCCGTCATGCAGTTATTTATTCCAAGATGCAGCCGTCAAACACAATTCCCGCGTCAATTCGTTGTAAAATTTTTCCTGACCCTCATAAACGCCCCGAAAGCGCGTCCCGTATTGATAATTGACCGCCTCAATTTACAAATTATATTATTTAACTTCACAGGTATGAACTCGCAAGCCGCAATCTCTGACTTCCTTATTCGCGTGGACTCTTTTTGTTTAATAAAGACAAACTATTCTTTGTTTAATTAAAATGGAATATCCCCGATTTAGAAGCACCGAGCTGGTCTCCTCGCGACTCTCAGAACTTGACGATCTTAATTCTCAACAGGATCTCTCCCTGACTGTCCTCTAACACTTCCCTGCCCCGACTATCTATTATTATATATTACTATCTGAATTATTCCCGGTTTACGCGCACCAAATTATTACTCTGCCGTTTATCAAAACTCGATGATTTTTATCCCGTCCGCGCGCCTCCAGGTTCCTTCCCTCACTGTTCTCTAACACTCCTCTACCCCGACTGTCTTGTTCCAACCCCCTGCCTTCTGACTCCCACCCATCTACTTGTGTGGTTTCAATAATTTATTAGTCACTTTTTTCAAATCTTAAGTGATAAGCACATCTCCCAATATGCATATATCAACTTTAATTGTCAAAATGTCACACTTTAACTATTATTTCAGAGAATTTTGTGAAGGAACCATGTTCGCTTTTTTTCCGGTGTAAATTAATTTTGTCTGCGCCGAAGTCATAAAGTATCCCAATAGCGCTTAAAAGGAGAACTCAGTGGCGCACTTCAATTCACTACTCCTCCTAATTACTTGCGTCGACTTTATTGGTTATATAATAACATTATATAAGCATTGTCTGTACACGTTTTCGTTCTTTCTGCGTGCGTCACTATTTAACGAATTCTGCAATCTTATTTTGACAAATATGTCAAATATCTTAACTCCTAATCGGCGCGTCGCTCTAGTATATTTAAATGCACCAACGATCAATCTTTATTGCCTAATTTTTCAACTCCCCACTGCCATAGAAAATGCACAAGACAATTGTTTCATAAATCAATTTGCTCGCGTTAAAGTCAGTCACCACTCGGGCAAATATCCATCGGCCGCCCCTGACTTGATAATGAACCTGAAATATCCATTAGGATTCCTCCTCCAACCAAAGTATTTTGGCACACGTGTTTTTCCTAGTAATGGCCCGGTTTCATAAATCACCCTTAAGAGTTGGAACAGAGAATTGTATTCTGAAACCATACCCTGTTACAAAATTAAACATATTTCTAAATCGATCTCTCAATTTTAAAAGAATTATTTCGTAGGCCTAAAGGCGAGATCATCACAGTCTCCCCTTTATGGAAAAAAATAGTGGAGGTAGATATAAATCCAAACTACAACCACCTATTTTGTTCCAGAACTTCAGCAGTAGTCAGCCCGTTTGGACTCGCCTAAAATCTTTGTGCCTTTTTTTTTCAAAATTGTAATGATGAATATTTCCTAAACCGGTCCTGTCCTGTACGTCATCGCATCCCTTCCCTATTCCGTTTTTTCGTCGGCCTTGCCCAATGTTTGTCTAATGTTGAAACTACGGTCAATGTACCTTGCGTTATGCCTACATATTTCCAGGAATTTGTGCCGGTTACGACCTACAACGGTACCTAGTCATGGTACCCTAACTGTCTCCTATTGTACTCCCCACATAAGCCGACAATGTATTATGTGAGTAGTTAGTTGTCTATTTTTGCCCCCAAACCAATTAATACTAATTTTATTCAACGCCTAACCTTTTCACCGACTTACGCTGATTTTAACTACCCACCGCTTCACAAAAACTCCTTTTGCGCAATTCGCAAACCCTTCCACAAACTAATACTAAAATTGTAAATGTTCCAATGCTCCACATCTCACTGTGTCTAAATTCATACTTTATTTTTCTCTATAAAATAACCCGAAGTGTTTTTCCCCAATTCGGCCCTGTCATTGTTAACGGTAACACGACTATCACTCGTAAGCTTGCTCTGTCTATGTTCCCCATTTTCAGAACACTGTTGAAACTGTATTTGCTTAGCCGCTGTTATCTGGTTTTAAGAGGCGATCAGGTGACGTTTCACCCATACAACTTCCCTTACAAAATGGCAAGCATATTCTAGCATAGATCGCTTAAGTCGGTACTTCTCCCCTTAAAAGCTCCTCTCGGTTTCACATAATGGCCGTCTCGAAGGTCCGTCTGCATTTTTTTCTCCAAAATATCCCTATCGTAATTATACGAAGTCTGACCGACCTTTCTTGTTGTTTGTTTGTTTTTTTTTTTCGCTTACGGAACTTTGCCCAAAATGGACCTGACCGTTGTTCTAAATTTAACAATTTGGTACTGGGGACCAATATCATCATAAAAGTATTTAACTGCTAAAAAATGCCAATTGTCTACAGTAGGTACCTAGTCATTTTATTTCTCCAGATTCATACGTTTGAGTACGTAATTATTATTGTAGTCCTTTAAATCTAGTGCATTATTAGAATTAAACGTTTTGGATACGTTCATTCTGTAAGTCGGGTTGAATATTAGCAAACAATTTATTTTTAAAATTTAATTTGCCATCAAGAACCGACTTCCTCCCCTCACATCGGAATACCTTTTATTCCCTATACTTATCGGAGGTTGCCTAACATTTTACCTACCTCTCCTATCTTTAATTTGGTTTTATTGTCTTCACGCCTAATCCGGTTCACGTCACTAATGTTTATTCTGCATGTATTTTGTTTCTCAACAGATTCTGTTTCTTTGAACTATTTAGTTAAACTAATTTCGTTTAATCCTGTACAGATTATTTTGTGATTACGTTTCAAAATAATGCTTTTATTCCGACTGTCACCCACTTCTTGTGATGACCGGCTGTAGAAAGGGTTTCAATTTACCGTTACGTTAAACGCACAAACCTATTTGACACATATCTCCGCTAGTCGGCACTCGGTTTAATGGCCTCCCTTTTTTTTGTTGTTCTTCACGCTGAGTGTTAAATGTTTAAATGATCTACCCTCAAAATGAAAGAGACCCTTTTTTTCTATCGTTTGTTGGTGCCCCTTTTTTTTGTTAAACTATCTCTATTCAATATAACGATTAGGGTAGATTATCTATGTTTACTCTGGTAAACAGAACTACTCAACGCTGGTCCGATTGCATAATTTTTAAACTAATCGTACGGTATCCAATTTACCAAACGTTCAAACCCAATTGAAGGTTGACTAACATCAATATTATCACCCCGGCGATTTGATATTGAATGCATCATTGAAGGACTATCTCCCCTAATAACGTAACGCCCTTTCTCACTTTATCGAAGGTGGGATATCATTAGTTTCTCTTGATTAATTATTGTTCCAACTATTATTGGAGTACAGCGCTCCTCCCCTCAAAATATGATACCTTTAACCTGCGTCTTATCGGAAATTGGACATCATCAACCAACCTCTCCTAAATTTATCTGGTTAAGCTAATGTGTACATTATTGCACTACCTACTCTCTTGATTTATTTTGTTTCACTTTTTATAGACGTATGGCGCTACTCCCCTCAAAATATGATACCTTTAACCTGCGTCTCATCGGAAATTGGACATCATCAACCAACCTCTCCTAAATTTATCTGGTTAAGCTAATGTGTACATTATTGCACTACCTACTCTCTTGATTAATTTTGTTTCACTTTTTATAGCCGTACGGAGCTCCTTCCCTCAAAATATGATATCTTTAATCTGCGTCTTATCGGATGTTGGGCATCATCGTCTTATCTCTCCTATCTTTATCTAGTTAAGCTAATGTAAACGTTATTGCTAATTCCTCTGCTACACATCTATTTTCCTAGTACTTTACTTTTTTTTTCGTTGTGTTTTCAGTAATTTTCGGATGACATGCGAACCGTTATACCTACTGTATTAATTTTTTTTTTTTTTTTTTTTTTTTTTCTTATTTAAGTCATTGTATAAAACCCAGCAAAATGCAACACTTTGTAATACCATACCTCCTGGTCACTTAGCAAAACTGTGATAAACCCCCCCCCCCCCTTAACAAGTAAAACCTTCCACTTGGTTTCCAAATGCCGCTACATTGCTACAGCTACAGGCGCAACCCCGGTCGGCCTTTAAAAAGCTCGTAGCTCGCCCGTTCTCGCGTCTCTCCCCTGCATTTCTTTTGAAGCGCCTTCTCAACCCCATCACGTAATACTTTTATGCAAACGTGACGAGATGCTCTTAATTAATCAATTGTAATTAACCCCACAACGTTGTGTACTTTTTTGTTTGAGTGGTTTGGTATAGTTAATCCAATTTAATTAATAATTTATTTGTGGTAAACCCTTGTTCTTTTAGATATGGCGTGTTACAATTTGCAAGGCTTCGAATAACAATGGCTGAGTCTGACTAGCTTGAAAAATAACTAATTATCTAACTATATTCGTTCAGCTTCCTCCCCTAGCACCTGTTAAACACCTACGCTCATCGACGACTATTTTTATTGAAGTAATCTGCATTTTCCCTCCTAGCATCTAATATATAAATTTACATTCAAACGGCGAATTGAGAAGATCCTACCTTTCGATGCGATGTCACGTACTCTCTGCAGCTCTATAAAATGCTATCATGAAGATAATTTGACATTTATGTACATTCTAACAAAAGATTTACATTCAAGCAGTACGGATTGCAATGATTCTACACTCACAGTTCTAGATGCAGTTTGTTAGTTAGCTAGCTTGTTTTATCTTGTTAATTTGATTCTACGGGTAGGTATTTTGGATTAACATGAGACAGAACATGTGCTGTTTAAATAATTGGACTCCTCCATAGCCCAACTGATAAGGTGATGGTCATAGACCGCCGAATCAGCTTCCAATTCCAACGCCTCCGGAGAATGTTAAGGTCGCAAGCGACGAATGAAAATCGACATGTTTTGCCTTCTGTCGGGAAAGGGTTTGATGTGTGTTTCTGGATCATAGAGTGATAATGGGAATAATATCGACCACTACGCCGCCAAATTATAAATATGTTGATGATGATGATGAGAGGTCATCTCATACCGTTTGATATGAGGGTCTGCTCCGATTAATGGTGTGATAGCCGATGTCAGGAACTGTTCAGGAAATGTGTGGGTGGCACGAGGTTTTGGAACTTGACATCCTACTCTGGATTGATGATGATGTTGTTGATTCTGAAGTTCTTCAGCATGCCGATGACTTGAGTTCCATTAACTCCTAAAGCATCGGCATAAACATTAAACCGAAGTTGATTAGACAATCGGCAATGTCAGGAGATCGGTGGGGCCGCTCTCTCCTCTGATCTGGCGATGTATGAATTTAATTAAGGAAAATTTTGATGTCACCGATCCTCGCCTTGGCAGTCACTCATGTCCTCAATAGTCCCGTTCTCCGTCCAGCACGCCGCCTCGAACCAGTAGAAATAATGATTACGTTTTTCCTAGGCGCGCTACAAAAACATGCGCCAGCCTGCAATCGCGATGGTCATCGGTATTTGATTTGAATGAAAAATACGTCCTCTCGCATAACATACACAAGCGTAACGTGGGACCTTCCCCGAAATGTCACGGGCATATGCTCTACGATAGGCGTACCCCAACCTCAAACTCAAACATCAGCTCAAAGAAAGGAATGTAAAGCTCGGCTTCCAGGGTGCTGGGTCCAAGAATGAAAGGCACCAGGTCGTGAATCTGGCTTCCCTCCCTTTTATTTCCCCGGCTGCGCTTTCGTCCAGAGTACATTCCCACCCTGATGCTGGATGATCCCTATTCCTAGTGTGAGGGAGTTAAGAAAACTTTTGCTACTTATGTAGGTGGATATAACGCATTACGCTTAAAATATGAATACCTACCGACGGCTTCATTCAACCGACAATGTGAAAGTTTTTGATAAATCGAATATCGAATGAAATATACCTACCTAAGCGTAAACCAAAAAGTAGTTAAGAAAACTTTTGCTACTTATGTAGGTGGATATAACGCATTACGCTTAAAATATGAATACCTACTGACGGCTTCATTCAACCGACAATGTGAAAGTTTTTGGCTAAATCGAATATCGAAGGAAATATACCTACCTAAGCGTAAACCAAAAGTAGTTAAGAAAACTTATCCGGATTCCAACAAAGAACCGCCGATCGGTTGCCAAACGATTCCATATGTCATGTTCCCTTCGTTCCGACGACAAGGCAGACCCCACACGAGCGTAACCTAAAAGGTAGTGAAGCCCACGCAAATTTCGTCACTTCGTTTCCCCCATGACGAAGGTAGTCCGGCCAGATCGTAATCTTCGTCCTGCATCAAACTGGCCTCCCGCGACGACAACTTTTATCCGCTGGTACCTCGGAGCGGCGGTAGAGGGAGGGCGAAATGGGTGCACGTCCTTTGTTCTCCTGAAGTCCCCCAATGCCTTAGTGACGTACATACGTCGACATCATGGAATGGCTCCGGCCACGCTTCCAATCCAGTCTAGAGCGGGTACGAGATCCACGTTACCGAGATGTGATCACAAGGGATTCCAATTTGCTCGGACCAGACACGACCATCGCTTACTTCGCCTCCACATTAGGAAAATAGTGTAAGCCCACCTGCATTTCGATCACATCGCCCCCGATAAAGTCGCGTGAGATACTTCCTCATGGTGAAATAGGAAAGCCGGACCCGTTAATTCATTCGACAACCGCCGTCCATTCTCGAGTCGTAACCCGCTCAATTAAGTTTGAAGAAAAAGAGTTTGTTAATTAAGTAGGTGGATATAGCGCATCACGCTAAAATGTGAATACCTACCGACGGCTGCATTCAACCGACAATATGAAAGTTTTTTGCTAAGTTGAAAGAAATATACCTAACCGTGAACCAAAGGTGATTATATGATAAGATATCGAACCAAGTTTATGCAAAGTCCTATGTAAGAGACTTGTTGTGATACCTAAAGTTTGGAATAAGGTGTGGGAAATTTTTGGAATGGGAATTCAATTATGTCAGATTTTGTTAGTAATCAAAAATGCCCATGCTACGCACCCTTCATAAACCGTTATATTACCCAATGCCTTTTCAAAAAAAACCTTCCTGAATATAGTCCCCTAGCTACGTTTAAAAATATTATTACGAAACTCGTAAATAATAATTATCACCTCAAAGGCGCATTACACATTAATTTATACCTATATTCTATACCTCTGTATTTTGTTACCCGTTATGTATTGGAGAATACCCAGTAACCTAGTTTTCTAGATCACCAACAAAGCACTTTTAAAGGATTTTATTATTGTTTTGTGGTTTTAAAATCCCGTCTTTTAAATGAAGTCTCTCGTCTAAGATTTATTGCCCGAAAGTGTCTATTGTGCTTCAAATAGTATTTTGTTAACTAAATTATTATTTTACAACGGTCTTGTCTCAAGAGTAACTTCACCCAACAAAGGTACTTGCTAGCCGGTCAACCCGGAAACGTGCAATGCTCCGCTCGACAAAAAAAAGGGTCCTAGATTCCTAAGGCTTGTATATAAACCCTAATTGACTCTTTCCTGCAAGGCCCGTACTAAATATGTTAATAATTTTATACAAACTTACCAAATTCGCCTTGTTGCACAAAATAATTTCACAAATCAATTCACTACTCTAATATTTAACTTCAAACAAGCATTTCTAAACCACAACCCGTCATGCAGTTATTTATTCCAAGATGCAGCCGTCAAACACAATTCCCGCGTCAATTCGTTGTAAAATTTTTCCTGACCCTCATAAACGCCCCGAAAGCGCGTCCCGTATTGATAATTGACCGCCTCAATTTACAAATTATATTATTTAACTTCACAGGTATGAACTCGCAAGCCGCAATCTCTGACTTCCTTATTCGCGTGGACTCTTTTTGTTTAATAAAGACAAACTATTCTTTGTTTAATTAAAATGGAATATCCCCGATTTAGAAGCACCGAGCTGGTCTCCTCGCGACTCTCAGAACTTGACGATCTTAATTCTCAACAGGATCTCTCCCTGACTGTCCTCTAACACTTCCCTGCCCCGACTATCTATTATTATATATTACTATCTGAATTATTCCCGGTTTACGCGCACCAAATTATTACTCTGCCGTTTATCAAAACTCGATGATTTTTATCCCGTCCGCGCGCCTCCAGGTTCCTTCCCTCACTGTTCTCTAACACTCCTCTACCCCGACTGTCTTGTTCCAACCCCCTGCCTTCTGACTCCCACCCATCTACTTGTGTGGTTTCAATAATTTATTAGTCACTTTTTTCAAATCTTAAGTGATAAGCACATCTCCCAATATGCATATATCAACTTTAATTGTCAAAATGTCACACTTTAACTATTATTTCAGAGAATTTTGTGAAGGAACCATGTTCGCTTTTTTTCCGGTGTAAATTAATTTTGTCTGCGCCGAAGTCATAAAGTATCCCAATAGCGCTTAAAAGGAGAACTCAGTGGCGCACTTCAATTCACTACTCCTCCTAATTACTTGCGTCGACTTTATTGGTTATATAATAACATTATATAAGCATTGTCTGTACACGTTTTCGTTCTTTCTGCGTGCGTCACTATTTAACGAATTCTGCAATCTTATTTTGACAAATATGTCAAATATCTTAACTCCTAATCGGCGCGTCGCTCTAGTATATTTAAATGCACCAACGATCAATCTTTATTGCCTAATTTTTCAACTCCCCACTGCCATAGAAAATGCACAAGACAATTGTTTCATAAATCAATTTGCTCGCGTTAAAGTCAGTCACCACTCGGGCAAATATCCATCGGCCGCCCCTGACTTGATAATGAACCTGAAATATCCATTAGGATTCCTCCTCCAACCAAAGTATTTTGGCACACGTGTTTTTCCTAGTAATGGCCCGGTTTCATAAATCACCCTTAAGAGTTGGAACAGAGAATTGTATTCTGAAACCATACCCTGTTACAAAATTAAACATATTTCTAAATCGATCTCTCAATTTTAAAAGAATTATTTCGTAGGCCTAAAGGCGAGATCATCACAACGGGTTTGTCACATAGAGTTCAAAATGATTTAATTTCCAGTGTAGCATACGTAATAAATGACAACATTAAAAAACAAATAAAGGAGACAGATTTGTAGCGATAATGATCGATGAAACTCCAGACGTTAGCGGTCGGGAGCAGTTAGTTATATATAATTATAATTTTGCGATATTTCCATAAAACAGAAATTGAAACAAAATCAGATCGGTTTATAACATATTTATATATAATGACGTCAGCTCTGATCGCACAGCAAAAACATTAAGTTCTTTCGTATTGCAAGTTTTAGAAGAATATAATTGTTTATCAAAATTAATAGCTCAGACATATGATGGCGCTGCAGTTTTATCTTCCGAACAAAACGGCGTTCAATCTATCATTAGACAACATTGTCCACTAGCCATGTACGTTTGGTGTTCAGCGCATGTCCTCAACTTAATTCTTTCAATATCTTGCTTAAAAGGATTGGTGAAACTAAACATTTCTTCAATGTAATAAAGACCATGGCTAACTTTTTTCATAGTAGTACCAAAAGAATAGCTCATTATAATCAAATTGCAGATGTAAAAAAAACTGCCACGCGTCGCGGAAACACGATGGACTTACAACTCTGGCACAGTTAACGTGATTTACAAAGATAGGACCCATTTAATAGATTTTTTCGAGGACATACTGGAAAACTTTGATATATGGGACGGTGATACAATGACCCAAGCAAATACATTTCTAAACACTTTGAAAGAGTTTGATTTTAATTTCCTCTTACAAATCTTCAACCAGGTTTCGCGGAAACAGATTTCCTTTACGATATAATGCAAAAAAAACCTCTGATATAGTTTACTGCGTTCGAAAAATAAAATAATTTGAATTATTTTTGGAAAATTTTAGATCTAGTTTTGAGGACATAGGTATATATAACATGGTCATTAAAGTGTAGTCAGCACAAACGAAAACGTAACATTGAAGACGTTAAAACACATTACAAGCGGATATGTACTGAAATAATTGACAATGTCTTTACGCAAGTCCCGTGACCGCTACAGCAACGTTAAATTTTTTACATTTTTCCAGTTACTGTCGTACGAAAACTTTGATAAATATAATGGCAATTTCCCTGACACATTGGTTAATGATTTAGTGTATACTTATGGTGCACACAATTTTAATCTGGATCGTCTAAGAAATGAGTTAAGGTGCGATTACAAATCACTAGAATTTAAAACTATTGGTTTATATGAAATTATAGAAAATATTTATCAAAATCATTCACAAGTAGTATTCCCCCAAGTTGTACAATTAGCTAAACTAACAGTCACTATCCCTGCAACTGGCGCGTCTGCTGAACGTTTATTTTCATACAGGGTTTTGGGGGCACAGTAGAACGGGGCAGAGTGAAACACCTACAATAACTCTGTCCCTATCTTACATTTCGATTGTTTTTATTAACAGCAAAATTAAGAGCACAAGCGGCCATTTTTAAAGTGAAGTTGTTTGGGCCGTGCGTTAAATATTTTGGGAAATCGGTTTTTCGGCATTCATTTCTTATAAATTATTGTGTAATCTTTTTCGATCTTCTCAAAATATCGTAGCTATTGGTAAGTGACATTTAAACTGTATATTAGGTATGTAATTTATGATGTATTTTACAACAAAACATAACCTTAAGGTTAACATAAAAATTTTGATAATTTTTGTTTTCATGAAATCGGGTGCGGGGCACGGTGGAACGGGGCACAGTGGAACATGTTCAATGAAAATATGAAGAAAATGATGAATATGATATCAACTACCTCAGGCAAAGTGGCAAGTTTGACGGATTTTACTTTCCTCTTGAAAAAAACCGGACGGCGAATGCACAAGTTTGGTAAACCAGAAACTTCAACTGACAGTTCGAGTTAAGGACTACCAAAATCAGATATAGCTGTCAAAATGCAAGGACTTCGTGAGGCGTCGCTGGTTTCCGAAACGGGCTGGTTTGTAGGTTTAACGTTTGCGTTTACGACTTAATAGACTACCAAAGTTAGCGAATCTGTCAAAATACGGGTATGTGACTTAGTTAAACCCGTAACTTTCATTAAACGGAGGTTTACAATAATTAGTGAGTAGGGGGCCAGATCGGCGTGAGCCATGTGGAAGGTAGAGGGGGTATGGTCACGCCTACTATGATGTGATTTTACATCTTTTTGGTGTTATCTAAGCATGACATGTTTCGCTATATCTGTGGTTGTTTTTTTGACAGATATTATTCAAAATGGGTGACGAACAGTTCATCGAAAGTGTTAGACATCACGAAATTATTTATAATTTAAATCAAAAGATTATAGAGATTTTTCTATGCGCAGTGCAGCTTGGGAGGAAATTTCAGCCATTCATGGCAAGACCGGTAAAAAACCCTTTTGACTGAATCATTTATTTTATATGCAACGATTGCAATCGTATTTAGATCTAAATTAGTATGTCTGTTTATATTGTCTAAGTAAGTGTTGAATACTCAGTAGTGTAAATAAGTGTTGATTAATTAATCCCAAAACGATTAGAGTCCGTGACCTATAACTATCAAACATCACCCCTAAAAATGGCGTTTAACTCCTAGGTGTACATCTAAACGAAGATCTTTCACTCAAATCCCAGATTAATGACACAGTAAGTGCAGGATTCTTAAGAATTCTTATCAAATCTATAAGGAGAAATATTCCAACTAAGGCCCAAAGATGCTGGTAAACTCTTACGTTATATCACGACTTGACTATTGCAATGGCATATATGCAAATCTCCCTAAAATATACACTGACAGACTTCAGTCAGTTTTCAATGATGCAGAAAGACTGATAACCGGCGTTTCCAAATATTCCCACATTTCCCAACATCTGCGAAACCTTCACTGACTTAAGTGTCCTGAGAGAATCCAATTCAAACTCTGAATGGTTTAAAAATTAATTGTTTTAAAATTAATTAATAAATAAATTCCCGAGAGAATCCAATTCAAACGCTGAATGGTTTTAAAAGCAATACATGACATGGCGCCACCCTATCTGTCGGAACTGAGCATTCCAAACAAATGCAGTTAGTAAAACCGTAGGTAGACTCTCTATGAGCAATACCAATTTTGGAGACCGGACTTTTGCAGTGAGGCCCAACAGTTTGGAACAAACTCCTTTCACATTTGCGAGAGACCGACAGTACATCAGAGTTCAGAGCAAAACTAAAAACTCACCTTTTCAAATTATCATATGCAGAATAATTAACTACATTTCTTCAGTATTATTTCATTACTCAGTCCATGTGATTTACTTAAATTGATGTATCTTTCTCCTCGACTACCCGCTTTTACGTTATTGTGCGCAATTTTTTTCATTTATTTAACAACTTATTATGAATAAACTTTTTTTTTGTAATATTTTTCATAACTTACACTGACAGCACGGGCAGTAATCATAACAATATGTGTTTGTAAATGTAAATCAGTATGTTAGTCGTAAATACAATGGCTACTGCATTGTAACTAGAGAAAGCGTGGCATGTCAGAAAAAGGGACAAATTCAAACCTATAAGAAAAAAATGCGTGCAAAACAATACGATACTATATGACAGCCAGAAGCACTCCTATCCCGGTAAAACTGGTACCCCAGGGGGCACTCATTTCATAGGACTTTGAAAACTTGCTCCATTTACTATTTATAAAGCAAATAGAGCAAGCAGTCTTATAATGGATTCCAGGCATCGACATGGAACACAAAATACTAATAATATTGGTAGGTAAAATTATTTTAAAATTTCAAACTTCTTTGCAATTCTTCTTTCTTATAGTGTCGAGAATTCAATTCAAATTTTATAAAATTCAATTATTTTTTTAAATACTAAAAATGTTAGGCATAATACTGAAGGCAAATTAATTCCTTATATAAAAACTCTACATTAATTAAAATAAAATATTTGGCAGAATTAAAAAAGGCTAAACGATTATTTTTTAAATGTTTCCAAGAAACGCTTAAGGCCTACAATTCTTTGCATTAGTCAAAACCACTCTATAGCCATGTACCAACATCTACATTTATGCTCAGTGATACAACGTGTGTACCTTCTCGCTCAATGTCGAGCAAACAGCTCAATACAAAAAAATTCAAGAGCGGTAATTCTTGCTCGATGTTCGGTAAAACTTTACGATTTGACTGAGACACTTGGTGGTATATCTACGGCATTTTGTGTCAAGCTGCCCGAGCTTGCGGACGCTCCGAAGAGCTTGGTTCCAAGTCGACATGTTTAATCGAGCCAAACCGTCGAGCATGAATCTATCTGTGTACATAGCTTGTAGCTCGAACTAAACAGTTTACGTTGATTTCACAAAAATGGCACAATATGTAATAGGATAATTAAATTTAATTCAAAAACTACAATATTGTTAAAGTGAACAATAAAATGAATTTAGTTATTTTTCAGATCAGCTTCCATTCGAAGTGAATTAAAAAAAGATGCCAACTTCTTTCATTCATAAAAAAAATTCTCGCAGGAATAAGGCATTGCCGAAGAATCTCTCTAAAAGGCACTATCGATCCAAAGCCGTAAACAATAGGAAAAAAAAAATTGTTTTGCCACTACACTACCCATGAATCTTCCCCGATTTTCAAAAAATCAAGCATTGGAAATAAGGTGGCAATAGATTACATATCATTTTACTATTCAAAACCATTGATACCTGGTACTGTTGTAGCCAGGAATTACGGGAACTGAAGTAAACAGGAACTGATGTAATCGGGAACTGATGTTAACAGCGACTGATGTAATCGGGAACTGACGTAATCAGGAGCTGATGTAATCGGGAACTGATGTAATCAGGAGCTGATGTAATCGGGAACTGACGTAATCAGGAGCTGATGTAATCGGGAACTGACGTAATCGGAAACTGATGTGATCGGGAACTGATGTCATCGGGAACTCATGTCATCGGGAACTGATGTAATCGGGAACTGATGTAATCGGGAACTGATGTAATCGGGAACTGATGTAATTAGGGACTGCTGTAATGGGATTATTCCCTTCACTGCGTCCCGAAAGACATGTTGGGGTTGCTGAAGGACATTGAAGAGTTAACCGCCGAGGACGAAATCGAAGCTTGAGCCGTCTGAAAAGAGAAGAAATCTTGAATAAAATATTGAATATTTTATAAGTAACATTCTTGGGGCCATTTTTTCAGTGTGGGTCCTTTATGCGAAAACTCTGCCCGTTTCACCGACCTACCACCTTATGGTTCGTATTCAGTTGCAGGGTACAATGGATTTTTTTTCATACAGATCTCCGTTCCCATTTATGTACTGAAATTTTAAGGTTTTCTTTTTATTACTTTAATGGGTCTGGCTTGAAAATTTAATATTTCGGGGGTGCATTATGTGATTCAAGATTGCATTGAAAACAACTATTCTGCTGATGATGCTTTTCGATAATATTGATGACAGGATGTTCCGGAACTTTAATAAGTCATTGCAAATATCACTTTTCATGGAAAATGTCTTACAATACTTTATCAAACCTTTGACATGTGCGAAAAATTCCCATGAAAATCGAGTACAAAAGTTCCATGAATATTTAAAATATTCCTAGCCAGGTGTTGAATTCAAATTAATTTAATTTGTAATCAGTAAAGTGGGCAGGTACCTACTTACGTGGAAAGGTTTTTCTTCAAATATTTTGAATTTGATAAAATGAATAAAACGAAATAAGCAAAACTCAATCGAAAATCTGGAAACAGAAAAATTAGAAAAAGATATTGGCACCTCTGGGACTCGAACCCAGGACTTTTGATTGAGTTTCGCTAATATTGTCTTTTTAATTTCGCTAATATTTAAGTAAATATTACAATTTGAGGTTTTACTCATTAAGTTAAAAATAAATATTCATCCTAGACAAGCACACTGCAGCAGTGAGCACCGAGTGAAGTAACGTACCTTCCGCAGTCTGTAGAGGTGGTCCATGGCGTGCGGAAGCAGGGGTTTGGCCGAGTTGATCTCCATGAGCGTGAGGTGGTCGAGGCGACCGTAGCTGCCGCCCACCTTCATGAGGGCGTCCATGGAGGTACGCAGCTTGGCCATGCGGATGTCCCAGATATCCTTGATGGCGGTGCGGATCTCCTCGGAGCGAGGAATGTCCTCCGCCGCCACGCACAGTAGCAGCTTGGCCTCCACCATGTAATGCTCGTTCGGCATCTTGGTGAAGAACCTGACACAGAAAACACAATAAATTAGATATTACTCGGTCACGCATGCTAGTCATAAAAATCTAAATGTATCATTACCTCTAGCTAGCCGGAGTCCCACTGGGGGGGGAAAAGTATAAAGAAATTGTATGAAGAACAAGGTCAGAATCGCTTGGGCCGTTCTCGTTCTTGACGTAACAAAAAGCTGCATAGCGTCTAGCCTCTCGGAATAATTTACAAATATATCTTTGGTTGACTTGGCATCACTTCAACTGTCATTTTGGGTGTGTAAACTTTGAAAATATAAAATATTTTACATTTTCAAAGAAGTACCAATATCATAAATTCTTCGAAAAAACCCTTGGTTTGTTTTTTTCAACGTAGGGTGTCTATTCAGGTTTGTGTAGAAATTTAAATCAGTTCATTTTCGTATAAATATATTTTTTTACGATTTGTTTCCGGAAACATTTGAGTCTCAATTACTTAGATTACCTAAACTAAATAACCTATTTTGTGTACGTAAGTAGTTGTTTTTTGTGTTAATTGTTGAAATGGTGATTTCCATAATCCGTGCAAAATGCGGAGGCTTGTGTACAATTAATCTGGTAACAACTATTCAAGTCGTGGGAGTTGTAAAACATGCACAAAATTGATTATTACATTCTTAGTTTAGGTAATCTAAGTAATTGAGGCGATATGCCAACAGTTAAGCGCCCCCCACTCCGACGAAAACAGGAGGGGGGTCATTTTAATTAAGGAGCTGCCTAGACCGGTCAAGTTGACAGATTCAGTACAAAAAATGTGCACTCCGTGGCCGCTCGGTAATTCATCTGGTAATTTTTGGATAGGGCCTGACACGCTTATTATGAATAATTTTTAGAAAAAAACTTTAGATTCGCCTTAATTACTATAAGAGGAAACGTTCTGCATTCCAGAAGGCGGAAAATTATGCATTTTAATTTTCAATAGCGTAAAACCAAAATTCACTTCGCGAACCGACCGGCGGCTGTCAGCAGGCATTGGGTACGTCACTGTTATGTTGGTATCCCTGATGCATTAACAAGAGCTAAATACGACCGTAGCCATCTTCGTGGGATATAAAAAGAGGCGCGGAATTATGATAACACAACAGAATTATAATGTTAACAAACCTCTATTCGTATATGTATATTTATTATTACCATAAAATAACGATTAGCTAGAAGTTACGTAAAATAAAAATAAAACATGCGCATTAGGTACGCACTACTTTGACGAAATTCTGAAAATAAAATGAATAAAAGCTTTTAGGCAAGTTTTTTTACATTGAAAATTTTATTTTTACATTAAAAATATTTTTTTTACTTAAAAAAAAAAAAAAAAAAAAAAAGACCGGTCAGTGGTTGAGTGGGCATAGCGCTTGGGTCCCACCCAGGCGTCGCATGTTCGATTCCTCGGCTGGCTAAGTCCTCCATCACAACACAAGCAACATTTTCGGCTTTCTGTGGTGGTAGTAGGAGATTTTCAAACATTGTTGGGTTATTCGTAACCCGGGAATGTTTGTCTTTCTTTTAAAAAAAAAAAAATATGCATTTAGTCCACCTCACGGATAATACGGAACTTTCAGGTTAAACTACGAAAGCTGCAGAATTTCGTCAAAGTAGTGCGTACCTAATGCGCATGTTTTATTTTTATTTTACGTAACTTCTAGCTAATCGTTATTTTATGGTAATAATAAATATACATATACGAATAGAGGTTTGTTAACATTATAATTCTGTTGTGTTATCATAATTCCGCGCCTCTTTGTGTATCCCACGAAGATGGCTACGGTCGTATTTAGCTCTTGTTAATGCATAAGTGATACCAACATAACAGTGACGTACCTAATGGCCGCTGACAGTCGCCGACCGGTTCGCGAAGTGAATTTTGGATACGCAATTGAAAATTAAAACGCATAATTTTCCACCTCCCGGAATGCAAAAAGTTTCCTTTTATAGTAATTAAGGCGAATATAAAGTTTTTTTCTAAAAATTATTTGTAATAAGCGTGTCAGGCCCTATCCAAAATTTACCATTCATCTGACCCCCTCTCCTGGCCATAGGAAGAAATATTTGATAGCGTTGTGTGAACGGTACGAAACATAAGTTTCAACTAGAGGCGGGCAAAGCGTCTCAGCTGAGCGAGCCGCTTCACCAGATCTCGTACAGTGAAAAGATCCGGGTCAGTGAACCGGCTCGATTGAACGACTGAATTTAGTCCTCTCCCTCGGCCCTCCTCACTTTATTAAAAAGGGAACCCCAATATTTTGGGGTTCCCTTTTTATTCGGAAATCCTTGTTTTTATGAAACGTCAGTATCGAAATCTCAATAATAAAGGTAATCGCATAATGCACGTCCCGTTGTACCCGGGATACATAATTACGTATTTTTTAAACTATTTATTACTACTGAATTGTTAGTCTTGTGACTGTAACTTAAAATTTCATGATGTCATCAAGAAATACGGGTGAAATTTGGGTAAATATTCGGAACAAACGTCAACGGTTAATACGCACTTTTTTTTGATAAAACTTTTAGATTCTTCTTAATTACCATAAAATACAACTATTCGCATTGGGGGAGGTTGAAAATGTTACATTTTTAATTTTAGTTACGTAAATTGAAAATTTGCTTTCGTATTTAGACACAACGCTTCACCATATGCAATTTGTAATGATTATTGTCATTTTATTATGTTGGTATTACTGATACTATATAGAAGGCTACATCATACCGTAACTGACTTCATGGCAATATATTCAAAGGCGCGTAACCGAAAAAATCTATACGCTAGGTTTGTGTAACATGGTTTGTGATTCAAAAGAAAGTGCCCCTTTATAACGCCTACTCACGTCAAGGCAAGAAAAACATCCCAGTTTTCAAGTAGTTTAGCGGCTACGCTAGGTTTGTGTAACATGGATTGTAAAATATCAGTAATACCAACATATTAAAATAACAATAATATTGCAAACAGAGTGATTTGACAGTTTAAAGCAAATTTTCAATTTACGTAACTAAAATTAAAAATCTAACATTTTCAACCTCCCCCAATGCAAATAGTTGTATTTTATGGTAATTAAGAAGAATCTAAAAGTTTTATCAAAAAAAAGTGCGTATTAACCGTTGACGTTTGTTCCGAAGAATTACCGAAATTTGGAATCATTTTTCCGTTGCCACTAATAATAAAGCCAAATGCACGTACTGTTCGCAACTAATTAGAAAATCGAAGAAATTAATTAAGAAATCGAAGCATCCCACCGTTCAAATCAAGGAATCAATATCAACTGAGATAATTCAAACTCTGAATAATCCCGTCCCATTATTTACAAGTAATGTTCTAACATTCACTCATTCTGTTATAATAAACAAAATATTGTGGCGGGAGCGCTGACGTCACGACTGACGTATTATGCACGCACACACGCTTGAATTCCGATATTATTATATTAATTGTATTTCGGTAATTACATGCACACTGAGCAGCCACGGTACTCCACCACGTAGAAAAGTCTCATGGTGAACTGAGCTGTAAGCCGTTACCTTAATTTCATATTTTACTTTTCTGCGTCGCTGACTGGAGTGGCTGTGAACGAACGAACGAGCGGGCGAGCAATCCGCATCAGTAGCGACCCGCGAGCCGCGAGATCCGTTGAACGATACACTGCTCCGGCTCCCACGGGTCAGTTGGCTCACCGGATCTGGCGGGTCAGTTGGCTCACGGCTCACCGGATCACTCGTTCGCAAAGATCGTTCGTTCGGATCCGGATCTTACGGATCCGTGTGAAAATCCGGCTCACTGAGCCGACTCGTTCGCGAACGACTCACTTCTAGTTTCAACAGATATCTGTTCGCGGTTAATATTCGTGTGTGAACAAGCTCAACCTAAAAAAGGAACATTCTGTATTAACTTCGACAACACAAACGTTCCGTATTATCCGTGAGGTGGACCAAATACATTTTTACCTTTTTATTTGAATTGCGTAAAGCGTGCAGCGGAATTAGGGAACTTTACCCTCTCGTTTTACCAAACTTTATCCCTCACATTCAATAAACGTGTTTTCTTGATTGGAACCACTGTTTTCGCACACTAATTACATCAATGCATCTATAATTTCTGCAACGAACCTAATCTTACGTTGGTTTCAAATCTTACTAAAGTATCAAGACTGTCCTAATGTCCTTTTGTCAATACAAAATAACTGCGCACTTCGAAAATGAAACAAACAAGGAAAAGTTTGGACGGTGAAAAGTGAGGTTCTCTCGTTTACTAATAAATTATGAATTACCTTGATCTCTTTTCCTCTTCCTTTATCTCGTTCAAGGTCTCCAGGTCCATCCATTCCGGGACGACCAGTCTGCATTTCTGTTTATTCTTGAACATCACAGCCAGCCATATTGGAACCGCGACCGGCAAACCAGCAACAAACGGCCCGAGTTCTCCAGAAATAAGGAATATCTTGTCATAACTGAAGTTCGGGATGATTTTCACGTGCTTGTTCTCGGCTAAGAACTCAACTTCATCGGGATCCATGGTTGGGGAAACAAATTTCAATAACGTGCTTCTCAACTCTCAAACGGCTGGAACGGCAACCGCAGCCAGCCGGCCATGGACCGAAATCATAAATAATAATAAATAACAAAAGAACCGGCCACCGGCTCAGTGTTGCCAACCCGTTTTTTGAAAAAGACGTAGATCGGACTAGAAAATTACGTAAAATCGTATAATTTGGATTATGAAAAGTTAGTAGATCTACGTACTTTTTTTCTTAGTGAAATAAAGAAGTTAGGGTAGGTGAACATAATTGGTTATTTCTTGTAGTAATTAAGTTGAAATGTATCTATTATTTTTAATACATTTTTTGCAAATTTTGATTTTTTTTAATGATAGGTTCTCAACCTTGCCTCTCACTCTTGGTTCTCAGTTTTGCCCACCGCCCACTTTACGATTTTTTTTTAGAGATCCCCTTTTTTCTTATGGGGGGGGGGTTAATGGATTCAATTTTCTTCCACTTCCTCAACTACCGAAACATGTGATTTTTTGCACACGTGATAAAAATTATTACAATTTATAAAATAACAAAAATTAACCAATATTAAAGTTTATTTTGCTTTATTAGTACGTGATGAGCGTGTTTTTTTGTCTTTTTAGACTATATTTTTTACTTGCCCTCGCCATCACTGTGCCACCTCAACGCCCTCTCTTTGGGTCTTCTACTGCCCCCTGAAAGTCTCAAACGTCTACAATGGGGCGTTATTTATTGCCCACGTTGAAAACCTAAGGTTTAAATGAAACGAAATATAGTTTTGGTAATTATGCAAATGTGGGGTAATAGGCAATATTTACGGGAAAAAACATGAATATGGAGTAAACAGTTAAGATCAAATACTAGCAATAAATAACTTAGCGATGCCTTTGTCTAAAATTGTGTATTTTTTTACCGGGAAGTAGAAGATTACAACTCCAATAAAAAAAAATTGTGGTAATAGTTCGTAATTTTCCTAGATTTGTGCTGATTTCCCTTTTGCCTAAAAAATATTTTTCTCCCCTAGGGTAATTTCCCTAGACATCCCAACCCCGGCGCGGACTCTAGTAAGAAACGGAACGTTTGTTGGAGTCCGCGCCACATACTTTGCCCCGCAGACGGGGGCGCCACCGTAAAGTAACAGAAAATATGCTTCTTCAGCCTAATGAGTTATGTTATTTTGCAAATTTGACAAAAAATACGTAGATTCTGGACTGAAGTTAGTAGATGTTCAGGAAGGACCTAAAATACGTAGATCTACGTAAAAAGACGTAGAGTTGGCAACGCTGTACCGGCTAGCCATGCAGCTGGCCAGTGTTGCCAACCCGTTTTTTTGGAAAAGACGTAGATCAGACTAGAAAATTACGTAGAATCGTATAATTTGGATTATGAAAAGTTAGTAGATCTACGTACTTTTTTCTGAGTGAAATATAGAAGTTAGGGTAGGTGAACGTAATTAGTTATTTCTTGTAGTAATTAAGTTGAAATGTATCTATTATTTTTAATGCAGTTTTTGCAAATTTTAATTTTTTTTTAATGATTTATTATAGGTTCTCAACCTTGCCTCTCACTCTCGGTTCTCAATTTTGCTCACCGCCCACTTTGAGATTTTTTTTTAGAGACCCCCTTTTTTCTTATGGGGGGGGGGGGGGGGGGGGGTTAATGGATTCAATTTTCTTCCACTTCCTCAACTATCGAAACATGAGAAGTGTTTTCTTTTTTAAATTGGGTAGATTCATTAACAAGAAATAACTTTATTTGTAATTAGTTTTTAAGAACCAAATATTTTCTTTCTGTAAATCTGTTATATATAAAAAAATGTGAATTTTTGCACACGTGATAAAAATGATCACAATACATAAAATAACAAAAATTAACCAACATTAAAGTTTATTTTGCTTTATTAGTACGTGATGAGCGTGTTTTTTTTTGTCTTTTTAGACTATATTTTTTACCTGCCCTCACCATCACTCTGCCACTTCAACGCCCTCTCTTTGGGTCTTCTACTGCCCCCTGAAAGTCTCAAACGTCCACAAGGGGGCGTTATTTATTGCCCACGTTGAGAAAGGTTTATAGTATAATATAGTTTTGGTAATTATGCAAATGTGGGGTAATAGGCAATATTTAGGAAAAAAAAACACGAATATGGAGTAAACAGTTAAGGTCAAATACTAGCAATAAATAACTTAGCGATGCCTTTGTCTGAAATTGTGTATTTTACCGGGAAGTAGAAGATTACAACTCCAATAAAAAAAATTTTTATGGTAATAGTTCGAAATTTTCCTAGATTTGTGCTGATTTCCCTTTTGCCTAAAAAATATTTTTCTCCCCTAGATCTAGGGTAATTTTCCTAGACATCCCAACTCCGGCGCGGACTCTAGTATGAAACGGAACGATTGTTGGAGTCCGCGCCACATACTTTGCCCCGCAGACGGGGGCGCCACCAGTAACGGAAAATATGCTTCTTCAGCCTAATGAGTTGTTATTTTGCAAATTTGTACAATTTGACAAAAAATACGTAGATTCTGGACTAAAGTTAGTAGATGTTCAGGAAGGACCTAAAATACGTAGATCTACGTAAAAAAACGTAGAGTTGGCAACGCTGCAGCTGGCCAAGCCGCGTTTCCTGTTTAACTGTTTATTGTTTATTCATCTTGTTTTTTTCCTGTCAGTGTTGCCAACTTTCAAAAATATTTATCCCTAAACTAAACTCAAAAACCCCTAGAAACCGACAAATTATTTGAAAAAACCCCTAAAAAAATATTTTGTAACAATAATTATTAAATGATATTATGCTGTTACGTTTTTTAATAAGCTTTATTTATAAATTATTTAATAAATGAAATATTGCATCATTTTCTTGATAAGAATCATTTTTAAAAATCATACATGTTAACATTGAATAAGCTTAACATTTGAGAAGATAGATTAGATATAGTGCAAGTTCCACCATTTCGATTTAATGTGAAGCCGTGGGTGGTTTAGTATATTTATGGTGAAGCCTGACCTCTGGTCACCACAGAGTAGTTGGAATATAATAATAGGCCACTTGCATCACATTGTTTTTATTTGTTTTCTGGTTTAGCAAATATTCTAAGACATTCGGTTTTTTTTTTAATCATATTTTTGAAACCCTGGCGATTTTTTGAAAGTTTCAATCCAAAAAATCAGACCATTTTTTATAAACCGGAAAGACGGGAAATAATTTTATGGGTGCGAAAAAACGATAATTACATAGCCGAAAATCATTTTTAAAAAATAACGTTTTCTACGCGAATGGCACAGGAGAATAACGAAGCATACCAAAAATATTACATCTCATAAATATTTTTTCCTTAATTCATCTTATTGATCATTTATCATTATAATGTTCAACGTCTATATATGACTAAATCCAATGTTATATACATACTTGTACTTGTAAATTATAATAATAATAAGAATATTATAAAATTTGATTTTGTTAAAGTCAGCACCATTACCATTATACTTCTAAAACAGGCACAGAAGCAATAAATTGGACGGGGTTCTCTTCGTAACATCTGTCAAAACACAGCCATCTTTATCAAATCGTCAAACCAAAGAATAAGTTCGCAGAGAACAAACAATAAATCTAGTGAATGTTAAATGTTAAATTCATAAATTCGCCTGAAGTCAAAGTGTTGCCACATAAACATTTATTATTACAAAATTAATAGAACATAATCGGAGACGGACATTTTCATGCAGTGACGTCACGAGCCCAAATAATGGATTTATTTATTTCAAAATAAAAAATTATGCATTTCTAAAAATTTTTACTAACGTTTTCGTAATCTTAAAAAAAAAATCTATCCACACGATTTTTTCTAAGTCGTTATGAAATCAGTGCAAGTGGCCTATTGCACTAGATGTCACTCACTCTAAGTAAATAAATAAAAGTGTGAAGTGTGTGAGTGCTCCGTGTATACGATGTAATAATTTTTTTTTTAAATATATGGAATCATAAAACCACCAAAAATACCCCTAAACATATAAATTAAAACCCCTAAAAAATCCCATTCCACTTATTTTTCCCCTAAATCGAGGGGGAAAATCCCTAAGTTGGCAGCCCTGCTTCCTGTTTTTAAGTTTTCTTCGTTTTCTCCCGTCACGCTCCGCCAGTGTTGCCATGTTCCAAAAACTAAAAACCCTGTTTTGAATAAATAAATTTGTTTAGTAGAAAAATGCGTCAAGATCGAGGGGTAGAGCAGTGATTGGCTAAAAATTCGTGACGTAGCTTGAAGTCCAAGTTTGATGGGAGATTTGAATTAACTACGTTACAAGTGGCACTTTAAGCTACGTCACGCGTTCCAAATTTCGAAAGCGGCCTGATGAGTTTTTTTTTTCGGAAAAGGCCCTCACGAGCTAATCTTGTTAAACTCATTTTCTACAAACTTTTGAACGAGAAAAACCATTTAAAAAACATGTTTTTTGTTAACTTTATTTTGAAAATATATTTAAGAAAATAGTACCTAACTTAAAAATGTTTTATTAAAAAGCAATAATTTTCCTTTGAATAAAAAAAAAAATGATGTAACCATAATATGCAATGAATTTTAAAATAAAAAAAAATCGGATGAATGGTTTAGAAACGCCCAAACAAAACTAATGATGATCGACAGGGCAAACACCTTTGTAAGAACCTTATCTTATACTTAACTATAAAGTGTAAAAGTCCGCGTGGTCGAGGGGTAAGGCTTTCAACTCGCAATCTGGAGGTCACGGGTTCAAACCCAGTCATGCACATGTAAAATTTTCATTTAAAATAATGTGTAGTATAATTGCGGCACGTTCCAGAGTGGAAGATACTCTCGGTACCGCCCTGGTGTAAGATCATCATTCAGAATTGAAACATTGCCTGAAATGGCTTTAGCCGTATTTGGTGACCAGAACCAAATAGCCAGTTCCCTCTCCATCTCCTTTCCCCTCCCCCGCCTCACAACATTACCCATTGAGCATGCCATAGTCTCACTGGCTCCAAACGGTTGGGAGCAGTTGAGACTCGTTGTGCAGTATTCACATAAAAAAAGCAAAACTCTCAAATGGTGAGTTCTGTGTTAATTTGCTAAGTAAACAGAGCTGTTTTCAGTTCTCAACGTCATTTCAACATGATGCTAAGGGAGCGGGCAGCGATCGGCAGAGACGGGGGACGTGTAAATGAAAGGCGTCAGTCGATGTGTGAGTCAGTCTTTATTGCTGCTACGTAGCGATGGTATATTGGTATGGAGTAACAGTGTAGACAGGAGCGATGATGATTATGAGGCTCGTAGGTGTTGAAGTGATGAAAGGTCGGTGATGCAGTGGTGTAGCAGAACTCGTGTCTGCATGTCGCCAGCATGTTGTTCCGCACCGTGGTGGTGGAGAAGACCTTGACGTCCAGGATGGATGCTCGACGCGGTGTCGCGGAGATGGCTGCGGTGAACCTGAGGAGTTGCCGCTCACGTGACAAGAAGGCCCGCCGTGGGACTTGTCGTGGGCAATTGTGTCGCTTGTTGCGTTCTCGAAGGTTGATGATATGATGATGCACCGCCACAGGTCCGGCACGTCGCCGTGGACCTGGCGGTTACCGCACTGGATGTTATCACTCGATGCACTGTCTATGTATTGGTGATGTTACTGATACTAGCGACTGGAACTGACTGACTAGCGCGGTGTCGCTGCGCTTTATATAGCCGACCGTGTGAGTACCCGGAACGTCAAGTAATGTTGAGCCACCGCGCAAAGCGGAGAAGCCTCTGGAACATTCCGCGGCCGTAAGAATGTGACGGCTGTTAGATCGAGGCCTTTCGCTGCGCTTCCCGAAATGTTTAGCCGTGTGCGGCGTGGGAACACTACAACTGTAGGTAGTATGTACATTTCGAGAATGCGCTGGCTGTATCAGTGGCGGCGCAAGGATTGTGGCAAAAGGGGGCGACCGTTCTGGTCGCCACAATGCTTTGAAATATTCTTTAACCTGTAAAAAATAGACAAGATCCATTGAACAAAGAATATAACTTTAGAAGTGCCTTCCATATAAATTTGACTGGAAACAAATGTGCCAGTGACTTAGTACCATTTGGTTCTAGACCATTTAGCATGCAACCTGTCTCTCTTACACTGGCCTGAAATTTTATATCGCCATCCCATTTGAATTTAATCATGGCGGGCGAGGTGAAAGGCTCTTGACTTGCATATCCGATGGTCGCGGGATCGAATCTCAGCTTGGGCAAATAAATTTTATTTCATTAATTTGTGTTATTTCACAATTAATTAATTAAAAATAATAAATAGTATATTTGCAGTATGTTCCAGAGTGAAAGATACTCTCAGTATCGCCCTGGTGTAAGACCATCATTCAGAATTGAAACGTTGCTTGAAATGGCCTTAGCCATGTTTGGTGACTAGATGTGAATAGAAAGTTATTTCCCCACCTTACTCTTCACCATATTCTTTCCCTCCCCACTGTCTTCAGCCTCACAACATACCCCAATTGGGGATGCCATAGTCTCACTCCAGACTAGAGCAGCTGGGTCTCCTGTTAGGTATTCATGTTAAAAAATATATAAACAAGTGTGCAGTTCATATGCGGTAGAAGTAAAACCTTCATAAAACTAAAGTAGACAAGAGTGGGGAGGCTACGAAGCACTGCACAAAGAGGAGACCGATTATTCTATCTCATTCTCTCGCAGGCTAAATCCTACACACGAATGTGATTGTTTGTTTTTAGCGTCGCTTTTTGTTTCATCGAGTTTCAAATCACAATGGTGCTAAAAAAGTTTTCGCTTCAAAGAAACAGTTTTGTATGAAAATATGGTTCCAAATTGCATCACAAAACACTTCCACAGGCATTTCTTGTGTATATTTATTTATTTTATTTTAAATGCACGTTTTCAGTTATACATAACCAATAACAAAAATACATTTTATTTTATTAAGTAATAATAGCGTTTTTGAATTTTTGAATATTTAGTTGAACAATATCTATATCAGGGGAAAGGTAATTTAGTAACAGAATCATTTTTTCGAGAGGAATTACTAATGGTAAGTTAGTTCTGCATCTCGGAACAACAAAAGTTCTGTGTCTGCGCGCTCTTGTGAAGTTGTTGGGCAAATTTTTGAATTATATCGGGAATACAGATGTTTCCGTTTAAAAATTAAATGTTAAATCAACAAAGCAGTTTTCCTTCTATCGGTGAGGCTATTAATACCCAGCATGCCGAACAAAAATGCTGATGGATATAACCAGGGATACTATCCAAAGTCTCTAAGATATAAATATCTCAGAAACTTCTTTTGCACTTTATCTATCATTTGAGAGTAAGTTAAATCCACTGGTCCCCGTATTACTAAACTTTCCAAAATGCTATGTACTAGACTATAGTATAACACACGAATCGCGGCCGAGCTGCAAAAATGTCTGGAGTTGCTTAGCACAAATCCTAGCATTCTTAACGCTTTGCTGCATATCATTTCTTTGTAGACTAGAAATGTTAGGTGAGTATCAAATGTGATTGCCAAATCTCTCGAAATAACAATGTGCTGAAGAGATGAATAAGACATTTTGTAGTTATAGTAGTTTTGTTTGCCTTGGTGTAGCACATAATAGAGCATTTCTTAATATTAAATCCTAATTTATTGGTGTGACTCCATTCGATGATAGAATTTATATCACTTTGTAGCTGCAAGCAATTTTCTAAAGATTTTATTAAAAGGAATAGTTTAATGTCATCCGCGAATAAGAGAAACTTAGAAAATTTTATGCAATGTTAAATGTCGTTGATAAATAGCGAGAAAAGTAAGGGTCCAAGATTTGACCCCTGTGGAACTCCAGAGTTAGTGATGAAGTTGGAAGATTGGAATATACCATAAGTTACGTATTGCTGTCTGTTTGAGAAATAACTTAAAAATAGATATAGAATTTTCGCTGAAAATCCAAATTAATAGAGTTTATTTAGGAGAATAAGCGGATCTACCGAGTCAAAAGCTTTTGCGAAGTCATTGTATGATACATCTACTTGATTGTTACAATCAAGAGCTTGAGATATGTACTCCGTAAAAACCATTAGATTAGACACAGTAGATCTGCCAGACCTAAAACCGTGTTGCTGGTCAATTATAAAGGGTTCATCTTGGGAATAAATGCATTTATGAATTATTAGTTCAAACAAATTGGCTGGAGAGGATAGGATCGTTACTGGTCTGTAATTAGAGACTGAAGCTTTTTCACCAGCTTTATGTAACGGTGTAACTTTGGAGATCTTCCACAAGTCTGGGAATATTCCGGAGTTAAGTGAGAGATTATAAATATACTCGAGAGGTGTTAATAAGGGCTCAAAACAGCCCTTTAACACGAATGACGGAATAGAATCCAGTCCAAAAGAAGTTTTGGCTTTTAATGTTTTAACAGCCAATGTGATGTCAATGTTTGTGATATTTGGAATAAGATTTCAAGTCCGCAGCTTCCTTACTTTAAAATAGTCTGCAAATGCTTCTGGAATATCTGCTCCTGAGAAAGACTTATTATTCCAAGTAACATGGTCAACGAACCCGCCATCACTTCTCTCGGACGAGATATATTTCCAGAAAAATTTGGGATCATATTTGATATTTTTTTCAACAGAATGAATGTATTGTACATGTACTAATCAAATACTGCGTTTTATTTTTGTTCTTCTTCTTCTTTGTGTGCCCTATCAGGTCCCCCCCTGACGTTGGCGATCACTCTTGAAAAGGTCTCTCTGTCTTACGCTGCCCGGAATAGCTCCTCCACACTTCTAATGCCGGTCCACTCTCATATATTTCGCAGCTAAGACATATGTCTTCTACCAGGCCCTTGGCGACCCTCTATCTTGCCTTTCAATATTAAATGGAGCAAGTGATACTTCTCCCCTCGAAGTATATGACCCAGATATGAAATTTTCTTGATTTTTATTAATGTAAGCAGTTCTCTATCTGCTCTAGCCCGCCTGAGAATTTCTGTGTTGGTGATCATGTCGGTCCATGGGACCTTGAGCATTCTCCGGTGAAGCCACATTTCGAAAGCCTCTAACCTGTTCATGGTATTTATTTTCAAGGTCAATGTTTCGCAACCATACAGCAAGACCGACCACACTCAACATTTTAGCATTCTCTGCCTTGGTTTTAAGCTGATATTGTCATTGCAGAAGAGGGATTTCATTTTACTGAAGGCAGTTCTTGCTGCTTCAATTCTGCACCTAATCTCTATATCTGGGTCAAGAGTCTCCGTGAGAATACTGCCGAGGTATCTAAATCTCTCCACCTTTTCGACATTACAACCATTTAACTGTATCATTGATGCAGGGTGATCTAGTCATCCATTTAATTTTATTGACGTTGATTGTTAGGCCCAGTTGCTCACCAGCATTATTAACAAGATTTAATAGGTCTTCGAGGTCACTGATACTGTCAGCTAGTAATACAGTATCATCTGCATATCTTATGTTATTAATGACAACTCCGTTGATCTTGAGACCCTTCTCGGTATTACTTAGGGCTCTTTTGAAGACATAGTTGGAATAGAGATTAAATAATAGTGGCGACAGGATACAGCCTTGTCGTACTCCACGCTGAATGACGATTGCATTATATCTCTCATTCCCATGTCTTATTTCTGCTGTTTGGAACCAATACAGGTTTTTAATGAAATTCTGGTCTTTGGTGTCAACGTTACAATCCGCAAGCATTTTCATTAGGTTAGCATGTTTTACCTGGTTTTACCCTGTCAAATGCCTTTTCATAGTCAATAAAACAGGCAAAGACTTCCTTTCTTTGGTCACAACACTTTTGCAATAGTACGTCGACAGAAAATAATGCTTCACGGGTACCAAACGCATTTCTGAAGCCAATCTGAGTGTCATCCAAGTCCTGCTCGTACTTATTACGTATCCTGGCATGTATTATTTTAAGGAATAATTTAAGGACATGACTCATCAGGCTTATTAATCGATAGTCACTGCACTTCTTAGGGTATTGTTTTTTAGGCAATGTCACGAAGGTGGATTTTAGCCAATCTTGGGGTATATTCCCTGTGTCATATATAGAGTTAAATAACCTCAACAGGTAGTCAACATTTTCATTATCAAAGAGCTTCAACACCTCAACTGGAATATCGTCTGGTCCGCACGCTTTTCTATCTTCTGAAGCCTTTATCGCATAAAGAATTTCTGATTTTAAAATCAATGGTCCATGCAATTGATCATTAGGAATATTAATGTCAGATCTAATATCTTTGAATGTATTATGAATATACTTTTCCCATGTTTGTAAAATATCTTTTTCATCCAATATCAATTTATTGGAATCGTCAACTAAACATGATGGAGTAATTCTTCTAGAAGTGCCTGTAAATTTTTTGTGAAGTTTGAATGCATTGTGACTACGACTCTAGTTTTTCACACTGTGACTTCATCCATTCTTCTTTGGCTTTTTTAATTTCACGTCTAATCGTTGTTTGTAAGTTTTTATATTGTGTCTCATTATGTTTGTGTTTACGTCTCTCATTCATTAAGTTCAAAATGTGGTCAGTCATCCAATTCTTTTTTCTAATTTGCTTATCAACTTTCAAATTTGTATCACAGGTTTCACATATAACTGACTTAAGGTTATCCCATTTTATTTGTATTTCTATCGATGGATCACAAGGGAGTAGCCTAATATTATCGTTCAAACTCTGAGATACCCTATTTCTGACCACTTCTTCGTGGAGTTTTCGAGATATCCACTTTAATTTTGTTTTTGGGCTTTTTTATTTGTTTTAAGCATAGAACAATATCGGCAATTAACAAAATATGGTCAGAATCAATGTCCGCACCAGGGTACGTGGTGACACTCTTTACAGAGTTCCTGAATCTATGATCTGCTAACACATAGTCAATTTGGTTCCTGACAATATTGATTGTTCCATCCTGAGGTGATCTCCATGTATAAAGCCTTCTTTTCGGGAGTTTAAACCAGGCATTTAATCAACCATATTTTTATTCTGGCAGAATTCATATAGTCTATCACCTCTTTGTTGCTTATGCCTAAGCCATATTCACCAACTATATGAGAACGGCGACCTTCACCAAATTTTGCATTTAAGTCTCCAATGACAAAATTGAGAAAAAAATTGTTTTGTTCTAAGTAAACAAAACATGTCACGTTCACTCACCATTCCAGTTTTCTTCCATTTTTTGTAATGTTTGAATTTGAGTTTTATGTCGCTATTTTTTCAAAGGTGTTCGAAAACATAGTCTATGACCAGTTATTCCCTGTGGTAAAGAATTCGATCAACGAATTTCAGCATGGATTCTTTGCAGGTCGCTCTGTTGCTACAAATCTTATAACATTTATAAATTTCTTGTCTGCCTCTATGGATAAACGTGTGCAAGTTGATACAATTTATACCGACTATAGCAAAGCCTTTGACAAGATCAACCACAGGATCCTGCTTAGAAAACTTGCTAATCATGGTATTCATGGAGATCTCCTTCGTTGGTTATCTTCATACACAACAAACAGGTCCCAGGCTGTGACAGTAGGTGGATTTTCTTCCATCTGGAAAATCATTACTTCTGGTGTGCCTCAGGGGTCCATTTTGGGTCCTTTGCTTTTCTCTATCTATATAAATGATATTACGACATGTTTTCACAACGCTCAAATTTTACTATTTGCCGACGATATGAAGATATACCTTCCTATAAGCTCCCATGACTGTTCTGTGCGTTTACAAGAAGATCTTGACCGACTGACGGATTACTGTCTCAGAAATAAGCTTTTTATCAATATTTCCAAATGTTGCAAAGTCACATTCACACGTAACCATATAAAAATACTGCATGAATACACCATTTCTGGATCGCTGTTAACAAATAAAGATTATATACGTGACCTCGGGGTTATTTTGGACTCTAAACTTACCTTTGATAAACACGTTGATAATATTGTCACCAAAGCAACAAAGAGTCTAGGCTTTGTACTGAGAACATGCAAATTTTTCAAAAACACTAAGACTTATCTGATTCTGTACAATTCACATGTTCGTCCTCACCTGGAATACTGTTCACAGGTTTGGAACCCGCGCTATATTGTTTATGTTAACAGGTTAGAAAGAGTTCAGGAGCGATTTCTCAAATTCCTCAATTTTAAATCATTCAACATATACAATTCTTACGACGAAATCGAGAAACATTTTCGAATCTCGAAACTGCTCAATAGGAGGCTTGTCGCTGACAGATGCTCCTGTACAAAATTATTAACTCAAAAGTTGACTGCCCGGAGCTGCTAAATAAAATAAATTTCCACACGCCGACTCGATACAGCAGACAAAATACCCTTTTCTACATTGATAGATGCAACACTAATTCCAACCAAAATGAATTTATACAAAGGACATGTAAATACTATAATAATAAACTTGCACATATAGACACACTTGCTGACATATTCACTGCTAGTTACTGTCTTTACAGAATTTCTTTGTATTGCATTCTATGTAGGTGCAAATAACACATATTCATGACTAAATTTATTGTACCTAATATTTTTATATTACTTGCGTGGCAACTTTCCCTTATCCCTCTCCTCCCCTTACCCGTCCCAACCCAAATACCTATTTCGCAGTCTATTTAAGTATTGTTTTAATTATTTTATTATTGTGTATAACATGTTTATAACTTGTTGAATTAACACCTGTATTATTATTATTTTTAAATTGCTGCTTAGTTCTGTTTTTATTTTTTCTGTTTTTTTTTTAATTTTCTAGTTTACATTCAGTTACTTTTATGTTTCTAAATACCTATCTGTGAACAATAATAATTGGTCTGTTTTTTTGCCATCCTCTTATGTATATTTTATTAATAAGACTGTTTATGTTCCTTAAATAAATAAATAAATAAACAACCTCACTAGAAAACCATTTAGGATATTTCCTACCATTTCTCGGAGTGCGCTTAATTTTGAAGTACAGTGAAACTCTCTTAAGAAGTTTTCCAAGGGACCGGGGAAAAAAAACTTCTTAAGTGGGAAAACTTCTTAAGTGGGATTCAATTTTAGCCATTTAATAACTCGAGTCTGGGGCATACGTCATTCCTATGTCTACCTACGTTAAATTGTTGTGAAAACAAGCTTACATGATGCACGACAAATTTTGAAGTTTTATTGAAAAAAATACGTTATTATAATGCATCTTTTACCATCTCCTTGGGCATATTTAATCATGTTGTTATGAACATAAAAATAAAGCTAATTATATTTATTTGAAGGTGAAATATTCCGAATTAATCGTGATCCGATAGATTTAATCAAAAGTTTTTCGTGTTTTACAAATTCGATGGAATAAAAATTTTATACAATAATACAGTAGAACCCCGTTAATTTAAAATCCACGGGACATAAAAAATAAAATTTCGAATTAACAATTCCCACATAATTCGAAATTTTACGGAAAAAAAAAAAAAAAATGCCGAAAATTGCATATCTCAGCGGCAAATTCAAATTCGGGTAGGTTCTTTGGAATAAATGCGTAATAATACGACTTATTCCCTGGGTAAGTCGAATTTTCGCAGCCGTGTACCGCCGCGGACGGCCCTCTATCCGAAGTAAATTCACAAAAATACGATATTTTCCGAGTAAATTAAATTTTCGCGGCCGATTACCGTCGCGGCCATCCATTTAAACTAAAAAAATATATGATATATTACCTCGTAAATCGAAATTTCGCAGCCTACTTCCGATGCAACTGGCCCTTTGAATTCAGATACTCGAAGTAAATTCGTAAAAATACGATAAATTTCGCGTAAATGGAAATTTCACAACCGAATCCCGTTGCAACCGGCCCTCTAAATTCAGATAGGTATAATTATAAATTCGTAAAAAAACCGCATATTTCTGCAAAATCAAAATGTTGCTGCTTATTGCCTCCGGGGCCGGCTTATCAAATTTAGATATTCGAAGTAAATTCGTAAAACTACGATATATTTCGCGTAAATCGAATTTTTGCAGCCGAATCCCGTCGCGGCCGGCCATAATGCAGATACCTATTCCGAATAATTTCATGAAAATTGAATTTTCGCGGCCGAATATAGTCGCTCCCGGCCATAATGCAGATACCTATTCGGAATAAATTTATAAAAATATGATTATATTTCGCGTAAATTGAGTTTTCGCGGCCAAAACCCGTCGCGGCCGTCCAATATTCAGATACCTATTTGGAAAAAACATTAAAAATTCGATATATTTCGCGTAAATCGAATTTTTCCGGCTGAATCCCATTGCGGCCGGTCATAATGCAGATACCTATTCGGAATAAACTCATAAAAATACGAAATATTTCGCGTAAATTGAATTTTCGCGGCTGAATTCAGTTGCGGCCGGTCATAATTCAGATACTTATTAGAAATAAATTCATAAAAAAACGATATATTTCGCGTAAATTGAGTTTTCGCGGCCAAATCCCGTCGCGGCCGGCCAGTATTCAGATACCTATTTGGAAAAAAAATCATAAAAATTCGATATATTTCGAGGAAATCGAATTTTTGCTGCCGAATCCCGCTGCGGTTAGCCATAATGCAGATACCTATTCGAAATAAATTCATAAAAATACGATATATTTCGCGTAAATTGAGTTTTCGTGACTGAATTCGGTTGCGGCCGGTCATAATGCAGATACCTATTCGAAATAAATTCATAAAAATACGATATATTTCGCGTAAATTGAGTTTTCGTGACTGAATTCGGTTGCGGCCGGTCATAATGCAGATACCTATTCGAAATAAATTCATAAAAATACGATATATTTCGCGTAAATTGAGTTTTCGCGGTCAAATCCCGTCGCGGCCGGCCATAATACAGATACCTATTCAAAATAAATTCATTAAAAAAACGATATATTTCGCGTAAATTGAGTTTTCGCGGCCAAATCCCGTCGCGGCCGGCTAGTAATCAGATACCAATTTGGAAAAAAATCATAAAAATTTGATATATTTTGCGTAAATCGAATTTTTGCTGCCGAATCCCGTTGCGGCCGGCCATAATGCAGATACCTATTCGAAATAAATTCATAAAAATACGATATATTTCGCGTAAATTGAGTTTTCGCGGTCAAATCCCGTAGCGGCCGGCCATAATACAGATACCTATTCAAAATAAATTCATTAAAAAAACGATATATTTCGCGTAAATTGAGTTTTCGCGGCCAAATCCCGTCGCGGCCGGCTAGTAATCAGATACCAATTTGGAAAAAAATCATAAAAATTCGATATATTTTGCGTAAATCGAATTTTTGCTGCCGAATCCCGTTGCGGCCGGCCATAATGCAGATACCTATTCGAAATAAATTCATAAAAATACGATATATTTCGCGCAAATCGAATTTTCGCGGCCGAATCCTATCGCGAGCGGCCCTAATTACCTACGCTTGATTTATCGACATTTTACGGCATTTTACCACCACGGCTATCTGTCAGATTCTGATTTACGAAATTTGTTTTTTTTTGTTGTTGTTATAATCGATGTTTTTCGAATGACTAATTTAGAATCTTAAAAACCTTTCCATGTTCGTTACATAATTCCGCACGGCATATTCGTTCGACGTGTCACATTACTATTGTACCTAGGGATTACGGCTTACGGCCCGGCGGGCGGCGGCCGACAAAGGGTCTGTTTATGGTCTCAGGTACTAGAGATCGCGAGTAATCTGTGAAGACAACGTCTTTCACTTTATGACTTGGAAAAAGGTTCATTTTAGATATGTATTTTGCAGCACAATATTTCGTTTGTGTTGATATTACCGCCGGATTTCTAAAACCTCTTAAGCGGGAAGCAGTTTTAGCTCTAAAACTTCTTAAATGGGAAAAAATCGAGTTTTTTGCAGTTTTTTGTATGGAATTTTCAAGGGACCGAAAATCAAAACTTCTTAAGCGTGAAAACTTCTTAAGTGGGAACTTCTTAAGCGAGTTTTACTGTACATATCAAAGTATTTATAAATTATGGAATAGAAAAGGTTTGTCGCTAAATTAACATCATTTATGTGTTATTCTTTATTCTACGCCTAGACGCTATATTGTTTTTCGTCATCGTTCAATTCGAGAAGTTTTTGTGTTCCACCTCAGGCAAAACCATGGAAATATTCTACAGAAAAGATTAATTGTCCCCATTCATTGAATTAGACATTAAGGTTAAACTTAACTTATATTATATTCTCAGATTACGTCAATTTAATCATTTTTGAAAAAAACACTTTTATAAGACGACCTTTCATACCCTTTTCCTTCCCAGAACTTCCTTCCCATTCTTTCCTAAAAAGATCCTCCACACAGCATCCCAAAAGATGACATAGGCCTTGAGGGGAATTATTTTCGTCAGGGCCTCCTGTGTTAGCTCCACACATGAAAAAAAAAAACATTACAAAAAAAAAGCTTTTCATTTTGGTACAAAACATTGCAAAAAAAAAAACAATTTTGGGCATCTCCAGTGCCAAAGTGTAAGTTTCCCTTCAATAAAATATGTATATGTGATACAAGTCTTCCCCATCTTCTTATCTCTTTGTCTTTTGTGTGAACGAATATTTTATCAAAAGGAAACTTGGTTCCATGCCAACTCAGAATCAACTCAACCATTACTCACTCACTCACTTAATAAACCATTAAAAGTTATTAAAAAAAATTTAAAAAGCCCACAACCTTACCCGATGTAAACTCTTTAACCAATTTTTCACATATTGACTTTTCAAAGGAGGTTTTTAGTTGAGTTCGTTCTGAGTTGTCCAATAGTTGTTCATTCAGGTCACCGCGTAGATAATTATATATTTTATATATATGTATACATATAGTTGGGACCCTTACAAAGGATTGGTGTTCAAAATTCAGACAAAAATATTTGACAGCAATGTCTTTCCAGACCGGCATAAAAGATAAAACTACCCTTCCCGCCCAAAGTGTGTTCATATTTTAAAGCTTAACTTGCAAAAAGCTTTTTTCCCTACAATAATTAAATTAGCATCATCTATGTAAGAACAGATTAGGTATGAATTCTTTTAAGTTTATCCTCAACAAAATATTGATAACGTACCTACTTTATATTCATGTTTATTGATTTCTGATTTTGCTCATTGGAACATTAGGTCGGGGAACTGTCGAGTTCCAGAGATAAGATTATCAGATTTCCTAGTAAAATGCATGCTAATGCCCCCACTGCCTGGCAACAACTCACTTTCAATCAACACTGTAATCACTTTCTAAAAATAATGTTCTACATACTTCAAATAGTACTTCAAATAGTAAGGAAGATTACTTTCTTACTTTATCAGGGGCAACTTCGAAATACTGATTTAGGCAAGCAACTTTGAAAAAAATAAATTATGTTTATAAAAGGCAATGCAATTGGAAACAGACCCAAAGAGCGCTTTAACGGTGAACGTCCATCTGTCCGCGCCGGTCGCAATGCACGCACGGCATGCAATGGATTTTTCTATATCTTTATATAGAAAAATCTGTTGCCCGCACCGGCCGCCGGTATTTGCCGATAGTGGATGCAGTGCTATACTGATTCATATAAAGATATAGAAAAAATCCGTTGCGTGCCGTGCGTAGGTTGCGTGCATTGCGCCCGGCGCAGACAGATGGACGTTCACCTTTATTATTACCGTGAAGGCATAAAGATTTCACCTTGCTATTCGGGCCTAAGCATAAATATACCAAACCACCCATGGCCTAAGAGTGGAGAATGTTGTAGAAGGATCTGTGAATTTTAAAGTTGTTTACCCAAGATCCAACCATCATAATAATACTTTGAACTATGTATATATTTTCACTTTTACTTTAATAATTTTACAATTTACTCTAACTCAAGTTATTTCAATTTACTTTTACTTTGGGTAAAATGACTTCTAATTTGGTAGGGGGATATGGGTAGCACCGCCCAGGGAACCATTTATTGGATAACCAACACCCCTGCCATAGGTCACCCCAAGTGGTTCGCTACGTTTAGTGACTTAGCACAGATGCCCTTGTTCAGGGGGTGAGGTTTGTCTAGCTCTTGGCGATGAATGCGTTTGCCCATCCACTGAATGGAGGGTGGGATCGGGAGAGACTGGATGAGGGAGACCAGAGATCTCTCCTGCCGGACTCTCTCGACCCATCGCCTTGCATCGCAGTGAGAGGCGTGGATACATATGTCCGTCACTCCTGGACACATTGACTCCCATATTCCTACCCACCCCTCGTACCATTTTCCTTCCCAGAATTTCCTATCCTGCCTTTCCCTTAAAATACTCTTAACACAATATCCCTGAAGATGACGTAGATCCCCAGGGATTTTCTCCTCAGGGAAATAACGTAAAAATTTCATTTTAAAAAGGGTGTCACAACTCGAAAGAAGTTGGGAACCTGCTTGCTAAATTAATACACCAGCTTGCAGTATAAATAGCAAATATATTGAAATATAAGAGATGTGCTATCCGCAGTTTTTACCAGGTGGGAGTGCGCTTCCGGGTGTTGCCGATATTGTTTTCCCAATTAACGAAAGTTAAACTAAATGAACGACTTCTTTCCGTATTCAAACTATATTTTTTTTTTTTTTTTTTTTTTTACAGTGAATACCGCACAAGAATCTCAACTGCTCCCGTCTGGAGCCAGTGAGACTATGGCATCCCCAATGGGGTATGTTGTGAGGCTGAAGGTAGTGGGGAGGGGAAACCAATACTAATGCACACCTTAAAAAAATTAACGAAATGAACAAATTATTTTTGTATGCAAACTACTCCGATTAAGTAGTAGTCCGCCGACAGTCGCACGGACATCATAGCATATCTCTTTTGAATTTCAATATCTTTGATAAATAGGTACAATTTGGTGATAGAAGAGACCTAGAAAATGTCACTAATAACATCAATATTCTTTCTCTTCTTATAATATGAATTAAAATAGCCAGATATTTCCCCAAATTTCCCATAAGCATCTCCTTCCCCTTACCACCCCCTTCAGTCTCACAACATACCGCAATTGGGATGTTATAGTCCCAATGGCATAGGGAGAAAGGGAACAACCCCCCTCACACTCCTCCACCAACCAGTTTCTGATGTTCTCTTCCTCTCTTATATGCTCTCTCTTTCTATTATATTTATATTCCTCTGTACTGTAATTTAGTTTATAGAGCAAGAGCCTGTGACGATCAGACCGTCGTTATTTTATAAAACCTGAAAGTTTCTCTATGTACGTCCCTAATACAGGTAAAGATGATCTCCGACTATGAAGTTTGGATCACGGCGGCCTTGAAAGATAGAAGGTAGCAAAGGTGTATAAAATTGTACCTCAATTTCAAAAGCATTTTGCTCGCACTTTTACAAGGTTAGTGTCTGCTAGCTTCGAAATTTTGCACTATTTTTTTTTTTTTTTTTAATTTTCTTTATTCATTAAATCAAAAATTGAGGTAACATTAGTGGATTTTTCGACCACCATGCTAGGCTGGTGCCCGTGTTATGGTGGTCGATTTAACATAATTAAGTGCAATAACAATCAGACGTTCGTGTAATATAATGTAACATAATTATAAAAAAATAAATATAAATATAAAAACTCCGTCAAAAGTGCATTAGAAATGTATTAAATGAGTACAAAACTGCATAAATATATTGACATATATTTTGTACTACTTCCCTCTTGTTATAATAATGTAATTGCAAGATTAGTATTTAATTTCTAGACACAATATAATGGTATGATGCGAAAATCTATAATTGGTTTCTCGTTTTGGTAAATCATACATGTATAAATTAATCCAATTGTAAAGTGTTGATTTCCCTAAAATAAATAATAACTAAAGGAGTTTTAATTTTTAGTAATTTTTGTACAAATAAATTCCTGTATTCATCCTATTTATACTGCAGTAAATTCTTATTTTAACAATTTTTTTTATTTCATTAACACTCACTTGCATTTATATATCGCGCCCCCACCTACAGTGTGTACACCACCCCACCTACACCTTTTAATGTCTTACAAGGTGAACCATCGAAACTGTCTGATAAGGGTCGACCGAGACAGGTTTTTCGTTCTCGGCCGAGACCGAGAATAGATAAATTGAACAAAAAAATTAAATAGTGCTATTTTTGCATAATATACTATATTTTTAAGAATGTAATAATGTTTAATTATAAAATAATTTGAGATTTTATATAATATATCTAATACTAAATATTTAATTAAACAATAATTTGAGATTTTATATAATGTATCTAATATTAAATATTTAATTAAACAATAATTTGAGATTGTCGATTGGTTGATTTGTATATTCATTGCTGTTTTTGGCAGTTTATTATGAACAAAGTTCTAAGAAAAATAGCAACGAACATACAAATCAGCGAATCGATGTGTTCTGAGTTCTGATGAATGTGGCCAGTGAATCTAAAAAATCTTCGTACACTTACCAGCTTTCCAACATACGTATAAAATAATACGTAATGATCTTAATATTCACTTAACAAGTTTATGTAGTTATTCTGGCTAGTAAATTAATTATAATTAATCACAACAACATATAAAAGAACTTACTTTTTTCTAGAGCTGTCGTGACACCAAGTGACGAATTTGGACGCGCGCGGTAGATTTGAATCCCATTATCCTATACCGTACCTACTTACAACGGTCTCGGTTACTGTCTCGGTTCTCGGCGATTTTTCGCCGAGAACCGAGACAGAGTTCTCGGTAGAATTTGTAGCCGAGAATGCCGAGACCGAGATCTCGGTCGACCCTTACTGTCTGATAACTGAGAAAACATTGACAGTTCCTCAAGTACAATTATAATTAATTAATATAATATCTTTCACAGCCACCGTGATCCAAACTTCATAGTCGGGGATCATCTTTACCTGTATTAGGTACATACACAGAGAAACTTTAAGGTTTTATAAGATAACGAAGGTGTGATCGTCACGGGCTCTTGGACTATTATATGTTTATTGTTCTGAAGAAGGTTGAGATCAACCAGAACCGGTCGACGAATATAAATTAAAATAAAGTGGTTTTAAACAAAGTACATTTGTTTCATTTTGTTCTTCTTTTTCCTTGTTTTTTCATTATGGTAATAATTAATAATATGTTGCATTGATCATATCTGAACCATTTCATCTTCCCAAAGGCCAGCCATTTTAACTTACACTCTAGGACAGTTGTGGAATTGTATTTCAAACATTGGAGAACATTTCCAGAGCAAGTTTTGTAACACCACGACTCTTAAATTCAATGAGAGTTGCCACGGAGTTCCTAGGAGTTGAAAGGTGAAGGTAAATTAAGGAAATCAGCTTTTATTCCAAGGGGGGCGTAGCTACCGCCGTATCAATGATACCAGGCCCCCGGGCTACAGAGACCCTAATGCGTGTAAGCAAAATGTTATCCACAATGTCACTTAATCTCGTGCTTCCCGGGAAAAAAAACTGTCATACGTGCCTATAGAGTTTTCACTTCAGAAATGACAAAAGTCAAAAAAAGCTATCACTTTTTTTCCCGGGTTAAGCGTGCGCCCAAAAGTTGGCAACATCCTACATCGGTTCCCGCAATAACCGATGTACAATGACAAGACACAAAGAGCAATATTTAAGAGGTCGGTATTCGAATTTCTACCGATTTCTTGCAAACCTCCCTTAAACATTCGAAGTTTTTAAGCTCTTAAAAAAATATATGTTATTCTTGAAAATAATATCTAGACATTAGTCGCACCCAAACGCAAAATATACAAAATTCCCTCGATAGAAAAAAATCGCAAAGTATGCTCTAAAAATTATTATAAACACGTTTGTTTCAGTTATTTTACAAGTTATATGTATGAAAAAATTCACAGCGTTTCTTTAAATACTGTTTAAGACAATTATCGCGAGATTTTTGCTCGATTTTAAACGAGTCATGTTTTATTAAAGATTTTCATGATTTTTTAATCGATTTTATCGTTGTAAATGTTAGCGCGCTCTTCTAACATTCGTAATTTCATATCTCTCCATCTTCTTCTTTTTGGGGCCGGGAACGGAGCCTTAAGGGTTTTATTTCATTCCGGTTCAAACGTTATTTATTACATAATAATACAATACAATCTTGTTCTTCTGATTATTTATTGGTTAATTAGTTTGATTTGTGAAAAGAATGAGTGAACGGAAAAGATATTATCCCAGTGGAGCTATGAAAATAAAAAGTAAATAGAAAAGGGGGAGGTTATAAAAAAAATGCCCAAAATTTCTTCATTTTTTCAGCAATCAGCGTCTGTGAGTGATTTAGATTGCAATGGTACTACCTATTTATCTACCAGTAGCGAAGGGTGAATTTTGTTTTTTGAAAGAACAATGGCAACCTTCATTAGATGAAAATACCTGATCACGTATTGTACCGAGCAATAATAAGGGCCCCAACTAATTTTGATGCTTTTATTTATTTTATTTTATTTGTGTACAAAAATTTACAACATTACAGATATTTTATCTAATTAATTGTAATAGTAACATTTTCACAGTGAGAATGTAGCGCCAAAAACCTTACAAACTCATTGAATTTTTCGAAGAATATGTCGAAATTTTTATCTAATATATTTAAATAGCGTATCGCTCTTACCACGGGCGAATTCGGGTACAAATTTGTACGACTCAATCGGCAATATAATATGTTATGGTGCCCGAGAGTGAGACTCTGGTACAAATAAATTGATTTGCGCCAGAATCTCACCGTTAGAGACGAGGCCATTAATTAATTGAAAGAAGTATTTTAGCAACGCAAAACATCTACGAGTTTCTAGAGAATGGTAGTTAGTCATACCTAGAATAAATCTCGATGGATATAAATATGGATATGTTCCATAGAGGCGTAAAAATAAAAAACGAAGGAATTTTTTATGAACTCTTTCAATTTTTAAAATATAGGATGCTTCAAATGGGGCCCAGATAATACAATTCGACTCCAGTACACTTAGCACCAGTGAGTTGTAAAGTAGCCTAATTGTTAGTGGGTTTTGAAATGAGCGTGAATTGCGAATGACAAAGCCCAGCAGTTTATATGCTCTGTTGCATAAGTCATTTGTGTGCTGGTGGAATGTCATTTTGCTGTAAGTAACCCCTAGATCTTTTATTTGACTAAAGCGATGAAAAATGTTACCGTTAATTAAATATTCAAATATGATTGTCTGTTTTGCCCTTGTGAAAGAGACTACTTGCATTTAGGTGCACTGAAGCTTAAGCAGTTAATTTTAGCCCAGTTTGCGACAGAGTTCACATCGATTTGTAGGAGGACACCGTCAGCGAGATTTTTTATTATGCGGTAGAGTTTTAGGTCATCAGCAAATAATAAATAAGAGGAATGAGTGATGATTGAGCCAATATCGTTGATGAACAACAAAAATAAAAGCGGTCCAAGAATTGATCCTTGCGGGACTCAAGAAAATACAGGGCCCCTACAAGGCACTCTACGCCTCTGGTATATATAGACCATGTTGGTAGGGTTCAACTGTTCAGTGTAGATGCAGGATTCTTTAACCCTTTAGGTGCAGTATAGCAATATATCGGCATGACACGTGAGTGCAATGTCTCGATACACAGGCTGAACCATAGAAAACTTCTCACAAACATGGTTACAGCATGTGGAACACACAAGTCCTGTCACCTGCTCATTCAACATTGGAAATCAACAAATAATTAAATATCATAAAAATAATAAATATTATTACTTTATTTTTCCATGGATTTGAAAATTCTTATGAAACTGTGACAATAACAATTAATGCACCTAAATTGTTAAACCAATTTTATAACTTGGTTAAGGTTAAACGTCACGTACGTTATAATCTATGCATTCACAGATGGCGCCAATCAAATTATTTTAGGTTTTTAATGCTTTAAAATATTAAGGTAAATTAATTGTTCGCGATCGTACATATTTAATAAGAATATAAATAAATAGTTTTGTCCATAAACAAACCCAAATCTTTCAAGAAAGGCTGAAAAATACAATTTTGTATCGGTGACTCAATCCAATATTGAATTTTTCAGCCTTTCTTGAAAGATTTTGGTTTTTTTATGGACAAAACTATTTATTTATATTCTAATTAAATATGTACGATCGCAAACAATTAATTTACCTTAATATTTTAAAGCGTAAAGTGCAAAAAGCATTAAAAACCTAAAATAATTTGATTGGCGCCATCTGTGAATGCGTAGATTATAACTTACGTGACGTTTAACCGTAAGGTGACTCAAAGAATTCATAATCTACCCTTTCATAGATGGCGTGAGTTTAATTATTTTATGAAAAAATACTTTTTGGAAGTCATGCTTTAAAATATTAACTTTCCCGCAGCCAACAGGGGTCGAAGGTAGTCCCCAAAATTACTACCCTTTCATATCTACTTAAATACTTGAATAGTATTCAACGTATTCCTGCAAATAGGATTAATATTTAATGTGCCATTTAAAAAAAAATGTGAAAAAATCATTGATGGCAGGAAAAAATATTTTGTCAAATATAGGTAATATTCCCTGTCCAAATGAAAATTGCTCGCGTGGCGAAAACACAAACCATACGTATAATATAGAGTAAGTAGGTATATGCAGCACATCGTAACAGTCACTGACTGACACGGCGCGGCATGACGGCGGACTCTACCCGGTCAGTATTATACCATCACTGGAGCTGGGCGCTCGTTAATTTAGTGAATGAGTAGGTATTTCTAAAATGCTTCAAAATAATGAAACTAGTCTGTAAGGATAATATGAATAAATAATTTGGATTTCTATGGTTTAAATTCCCATAAGACAGAAAAATGCATGGGGTCGTCGGCCGACCCACATGGTTACGGACTTTATGTTTGGCATCTTGGCCTGTCGAGAGTTAAGATGAATTAATTGTTTGCGCCCGTACATACACAATATTTATGAATAAATAGTTTTGTCCATAAACAAACTCGAATCTTTCAAGAAAGGCTTACAAGTACAATACCTGAACCACCAAAACAATATTGAATTTCTAAGACTTTCTTGAAAGATTGGAGTTTGGTTATGGAAAAAATATTTATTCATAAATATTGTGTACATACGAGTGCAAACAATTAATTCATCTTAATAATTTAACCCCTCAGGCTAATTTGTTAAGTTTTCGGAACAGCTCATATAGGTCTCATACAAATCGTTGTCTCCCTTACTATAACATCTCCCTTACTCCCGGCTCAGAACAGATATTGTCTAGTGAGTCGGGTAGCGCACATGATTTGTATATACTATATTGATGTTAATAAACGCCAGGGTTTCCGGCATTAAAAAAAAATAAATAATAATAATGGTTGGAAATACGATTTAAATGGGGTTAGAAAGAGAAAATACTACGCTATATATTCAAATCTAAAATTTGTCCATAAAATAATTCAAATGTACACCTTTTTGAACCCTAAGTTTCCTGCCGCAATTTGAAAAATTATGAAATTTTGGGAATTTTTAATTAATTATTTTTACATGAAACAACAAAATTGAGTTGACAATAACATTTAAAATACACATGACTAGTAAAATATGTTATGCTTTTTTTTTTTTCATTATCAGTAATTTTAGTAAGAAAAAACGTGAGGTGAGCCATTTTTATGTTTGCTTTCAAAATCTTTATATATCATAAACTATACATTTGAAAGGGTTTTTCATCACCTTTTAAAAACAGTTTTTAGTTTTCGGGTGAGAAATATATCATTTATGTGGATTTTATTGATAAGCTGAAATATTTTGACCTTCCAACAAAATAGGGTCGAGGCCTGAGTGGTTGAGATGAATTAATTGTTTGTGCTCGTACATATACAATATTTATGGATAAATAGTTTTGTCCATAAAAAAACTCGAATCTTTCAAGGCTAACAAACACAATATTGTATCGATTCAATCCAATATTGAATTTGTAAGCCTTTCTTGAAAGAATTGAGTTTTCTGCAAACAATTAATTCAACTTACTAATTGAAAGCATTACTTGCATTCCTAAAATAAATTAAAGTCGCACCATCTATGAAAGAGCTGATTATGAATTCTTTTAAGTATTGTCATAACACAGTTGCAGTTGAACATAATTTTAAACACTGTGGGCCTTAGGTACTAATAAATATGTTTTATATTTTACACAACTGACAAGCAACCATTAACATGTTGTGTGCCGAATGTGGCCGCATATGCTTGAAATATTGTCACGGATGACAATCGGCACTCAAATGATTAATGGAGGGTAAATGTTTGTTTATCAGTTGTGTAAAAAAATTAAAACACATTAATTAGTAAGGGGGACAGTATAAGAATGTGTTATATTAATATAAGTGTTTCTAGATGATGTTATTTATTTTTATTTTTAACTTTATGGGTAAAACCTCAAATTGTAAAATTTAATTAATTACTCAGGTATTTTGCGATTGTGCAAGTTTTTTTGTCTTAAAACGAACTTTCAGATTTATAAAAACCTTGTGTTATTTCCGCTTCGCAATTAAAGCTCTATAAATGAAACATTTCTGAACGTAGCCGAATACTAAAAACTGTTTTTGAAAGGTTATTAAATAAGATTTCAAATTTTTACAAATAAATATTAACATTTGTAAACATTAAAATTTAGAATGCAAACATAAAAAAATTGTAAAAATGACTCACGTGATGTTTTTATGTGAAAACGGTACTAAAATCACGGATTATGTAAAAAAACCACTAATTCTATTGTATAAATGTATAATTAACAATTTTATTACCTCACTTTTTTACCATTTCATACAATAATACCTATTTAATAAAAAAATAACAATGTCCGTAGGCGATTTGGCGGGTGAAAACTGTTTCTACAAAATAAGTCTTGTTTATGTACTTCTATGAACAACAATAGAGATGTGAAGCTTTATTCAATATGGATCTTCTACTTTTTGTTTGAGTGTTGTCACTAGAACAATAAAAGAGTTATAATGATTTCTGTACGAACACACACGTTAGTGTGAAAACACGCTTATTTTACTTGACTGCTATTGTTATATTGTCGTGTAAACAAGCTTACGGGTTGGAGTGGTTAAATGAAGACAATATTAGCGAAACTCAATCGAAAATATGGAAACAGAAAAAGAGATATTTGCATCCCAGGACCTTTCGCTTTCCAGGCAAAAGGGTTGTGCCAAAAAAAAGCGCATTTGCACGGAAAGCGAAAGGTCCTGAATTCGAGTCCCAGAGGAGCAAATATCTTTTTCTGATTTTTCTGTTTCCAGATTTTCGATTGAGTTTTGCTGTCTTGCTGACATCTTCATTTAATTAGATATTATTATTCTTTTAGATTTGCAATAATCAAATATTTCTCATCGAAGCAACATCAATGTTGTGCCGGTAAAAGCTTTGACACCCTTTGAAAAATAAAATTATAGAAAAGCACACAAAATTTATAATATCACCCGAAACAATATTATTTTCGGGGACAAATATGGAATCCAAATTTTTCATATCCAATGAGTGCCAAACGCAACCATTTGATATGAAAAATCCAATTGGTAATCTGACATGTACACATTTCGTTTGTGGGATTTTTACCCTCGGCACACTATTAGGTCAAGGGCGGTCGGCGTCTCAAAGGTTAATTTGGTGCTTGAAACTTCATCCCAATAATTTTATACATTGCATCTCATCAAAATGAAAAAAAATATATATATATCTGATCACAGAAAAGTATAAAGGCTACAAGCCAGAAATATTGTTTTACATCAGAAACTTTAAACTGGTGATAATTGACACTTGGGATAACTAAGATGGATTGTATATAAAAAATGGTATTTGTAAATTGTTGATCCAATGGAGCGCTTTTGGCCACAATATGACACTATTTAAAATACCTTGGATTGCTTTGCTGCCAGCTTTAGGCAAATTTTTCCTAGAATTTGAATTATTAAGTTAAGGTATGATTTTTTAATGTGGTTGGAAAATATTAAAAATGATCATAAAAAATCTTGAGCAATCCGAGGAAAAAGTTTTAAATTGGTCTGTGGCTCGAATGGTTATGTAGTGGCAGAAATAGCAGAATATCTTTCCCGTGATGATATTGTATATTTAATATATTAAGATTATAATAATTGAAGAAAGCAAAAACAGGATAAAGCAAAAGAAGATGGCGATTTCCTTGATGTTTATTGAATAAATTATACATTGCATTTTGATATAAAATGAAAATGAACCCAACTAAAATCTAGTATAACAATTTATTTTGCAGAAATATATATTTATGTTTACATACTATAAATTCTCTAAATGTTAGGTAATTACTATTATTTTTATCCAAAACATTCAGCACTTTTCGGATATATTTTTTTAAAATATAAATTATTTACGAAATTTAACTAGACTTAATTATTTTTCACATTTTCTACTTTAAATAGAAAATATGCAATTTTCTTTTAAAATAATTATAAATGTGACACAACTTTTATCTGTTCATGTTCTCACTAATTCCGAACAGATATCAATTTTTTATTCACCTTTTAAAATTATTTACAAATATTGTAAATTCAGTTTGGCTACGAAATGGAGCTTGTTAAACAGATATCATTTTATAAAAAGTGTTCCCACGATTCAATATTAATTCCGTTCATCACACCAATACATGGTTTGTTTCTGCGCTAGCCAGAACATATCATTTGATACTAAGCAGCCGATAGCTACCAAGTAGCCAGCAGCCAATAGCCAGTGGCATCCAAGAGCAGTAAGTTAGGTGTTGTCAAGAGAATCATTGCAAGTTTTATCAAAAGTCAACCACATCTAGTTGTATCTTCAATCAAATCAGAAATGTATACAATGGTTTAGGAAGATACCCACATCACAATAAAATAGGAAATCATTTATGCATTTTACGAACATCCAAAAATACTAAATTAACAATGTCTAGTATAAGTATGAAATAACTTATTTTATAAAACTCAATGAAGTCGTTAGGTATTGTTACACAGAAACTTCTAAAAGAGGTAGCCTCGCGTTAAACAAAGACAGAAATCATAAAGAAAGTATAATGTTAAAATAGCACATAAAAGAGATGCTAGACGGATTATTCCATAATCCACATTCTCAACGCGTCTCAGTGGGCAAATCAGCCCGTGACTGTGCAGCATTCTCCGCCATTAAGAAACTTTCAAAATACAAATAACACAAACCTCATGGCCATGTTTCATAACATGCATATTTATAGAATATTAAACACACAGTTTTCTTTAATAATATATAACAGGTGATATTAATCATGCGCCTTACACCGAGGGTGTAAGCTACTCTCAGTGTACTGTCAGTACCGAGTGGCAGCAAGTTGTTGCAATCCTGTACCGGCACTCGATTGCAGCAGTTTGCTGTCACCCATCTTCAGTTCACATTCAACCAAAGGCCTTAAAAAATACAACATATCATTAGAATACAATACATATATTGCTAACTGTGTAGTTCAGAGTCCGGCACGTCTATCTTTAGATAGTGCTCAGACGGGCAGGCGCGGGCAGAAAGGCGGTACGGCAGTATGACAGGATGGGCAGATATGCATCATCCTCCCAACCACTTACATGTACAGCCTCTGCCCCTGCCCTCGCCCCTAACACGAATCAATCAATCAATCACTTCATACAGAATAGTATACAAATCTTACAATCAAAGTTGATGGATTCAAGGATCATGTAGACAATCCTTGTATATTTACATATTTGAATATTAAAAGCAAGTATTCTCAGTACTGCAACACGAAACCATTAGTGTTTAGCAAATATAGCTCAGATTAAAATAAATTTAACATAAAATAAATAAAATTCACCATATTTAGTCCATTCCAGTTTATTAATCGTATATATTTAACAACAAAGCAGCATACGTACATCACATACTTCATGTTAAGTATTTGAAACAATTAAACAAATTTAGGTTTCAACATTTGAATGAAATGGGAAATAAAGATGAAATGATGAGACAGCAACCGGAGAACCCACCAGGGTTTCCCAGTGCGTCTGACGTAAGACTGGCAGTGTTATGGTGGAGTAGAAACAAACTTTAGTATGAAACAACAAACTTTCCCAATACTTATTTAGAGTATCTTACGGAGTATTAAACAATAAAGCAATTTTGTCATACTACTTTTATATTTACAAGACTTTGCTTATGGAATGAAATTTAATATTTATCATATATATAAATAAGTTTTAACCTATTTAAATCACAGGAATTATTACAATACATTTGTAAAGCTTCTTGAGTGCTCAATACAACTTTACACATTGCATATATAACATTACTGATGTACTCTATGAACCACTCCAGTGTACTGTAGCGGGTAGGCGAGCCAGTGGTGGCGAGCACGCACGTGGTGACGAGCACGCACGTGGTGACAAGCACGCACGTGGTGACGAGCACGCACGTGGTGACAAGCACGCACGTGGTGGCGAGCACGCACATGGTGTGCACTGTGCACTATCCATACCAGATAACCCGGTATGGAAGTATGCAAAACAAACACTTTAATCCATCACTGGTCACTTTAATCATCAACAAATCAATCTATCAATCATTATACTTTCAAACAAAACTTACAATCATTCCACATTTAAGTAATGTTTTCAATGCAATCAATATAAGACATAATATTATATCATTACCATAGGCCTGTGAATGGAAACAAAAACAGGAAGAAAGTAAAGAAAATATTAAAAATGTTTAACAATGCCTAATAGCTTGGAGATACTCAGAATATATGATTTAGTCCAAGATTCAGTTGATAGTGGCGCAGACAAAACGAATCCGGGGGTGACTAATTGAGATATGTGATGTCTCATATTTGGGCTAGCTTTTTGCTATCATTCGGTAGGTGGTCTCATTCCTACAGCTTAATATTGTTTCGTGCAATTTTTGTTTCTAAATTGTAAAAAATACAATGCAAATCTTATTTGTCAGTATTCGTCTTCGATGACGGAGGCTGTCTCCGAGCCTTCGGAGGAGCCATCGAGTGACTTGAGTGCCGTGAAGAAAGAGGTCAGCGTCTTCAACATGACTCCCTTGCCCTCCTGCTCATGTGGGTCGTCATTCTTCTCCCAGCTCATGAATCCATCGAAGGAGATGACATCTCCATACTCCCACAAGTACTCAAACACCTTGAGAGTGATTCCCTGCGGGTATTCTAGCTTGTGGATGAGATGCTGTATGGCGAACAAGCATTCCAACTCCCGCTTCCCGTTGTTAGCCACGTAGGCACTGAGCAGAGGGTAATAAGAGGAAAGGCGCTGCACTGTCTCGTTGGGATCGAAGCGAGGCTTGTCGAGGCCCAATGGACACAAAGCGTAAGTGTGCACGGCCTCTGTGATAGCCCTGATGAACCAGCCATCTTGGACGGCCTCTCCCACGCGCACCTCTATCCATGCCTTGATGGAGTCACGGGACTCTCCGGCTTGCATCTGTTGCAGCATTTGGGAGCATGCTTCTTCTTGAGAGAGCATCCCTGTGGTGGTATTCAACCATTTCAGTGGAAATTCTTCTAAAAATTGTTCTACCCTGTCGGGAGACATCCAATCGGAGAGATGCATATTAGATTTTTCCCACAAGTTTTTTAAATGTTCCGGATGATTCTTCAATTTATCCAGGAAAATTGCAGTCAGTAATTCAAAACCTTTATCGAGCTCTATAACTTTTGTAAAAGCAATATGTATATCTTTAAGTGAAAGGGGATTTTTCTTCATATGGGCCAAAATGAAGGCGCTAAGCATTTTCCACATTAGATTGCCCTCTTTGGTTAAATAGCTAGAAGAATGGTCTATGGTTTGTTTCACAACCAGAATGAATTGTTCCTGGGTTATGTTTTCATCATCCACTAGTCTTCCCGTAACGTCACCTACCACTTTCATACTCTCGTTCTTATTGTCCTCTAGGCCCCAGAGGAGTAGTTCCTTTACTATGAGAGGCATTTCTTCTTTAGTAAAATTGGTTTGGATCTTATCTAATATACCGTATGAACTATCTACATTAGTCATTATTTCTTTAATCTTATTAGATGTAGATTCTAGAGACGAGCTGGACGCTTCCTGGTCTTCAGTATCTGATTTGAAGGTTGATCGCTCAATAGAAGCTCCTTTTGATCGATAGCTTAATTTTCGGCCCGAGCCAGTTTCTGTTTGACTAGCCGGAGATGCTTCGGAATACTGGTTATCCAGTGCATGATACATGTTAGCTGTCTCTGTGACTGGCTTTCTGCCGCTATTCGCAGTGCTGGAACCAGATTTGTGACTAGATGTCCACTGTTCTGCTTTTTTGGTAGTTACAGTCGAACCCTTGCCCCACATGGACGTTGAGGATGGTTGAAGTGAGGTTTGAGTGATGGGTGTGGCTACGATCATTTTACTCAGTTTTCCTGAGTCTACAATGTATGGGGTCTGTTTGGCGGCGCGGGCGTTTCTTGATGGAGCCTGGGACCAGCCGTCTTCTGTGACACTCTTAGAGCCTCCTCGCTTGTTCATGTTATTGGGGCGATCATCTTTCCTGTTGGACATGTTGGCAGGTGAAGAGAAATTGGAATACATGGCACTCTTCTGCTCCATTTCTACTTCATGCTTGATCTGGTCCATGGTCTTTGGATTAGCGTTGGTTGCTTGCTGCCTCGGCACCCAGTGGTTATGTCTCAGATCTATAACGTCTTGCAACATAAATCTCACTCTGCTGCTGACCTTCTCATTTTTACCTTCCACAATACCTTTCATATTAACAAAGTACGGCGTCAAATCCAGTCCACTTTTATTTTCCAGATCTTTACCAATAGTTGTAAAAAGTTTGCATAAACATTCCAGTGTTTCTTCCTCAATCTTTTTTAAAAGACGATGTATGCAATATACTATGATATTGCTTACAATTATATTCTGCTTGAAAAGCTCCCCAATGAATCTTACGTTACCTACAGATCGCCGCCTGATCTTTCTTTCTTCTTCTTCTAAAGCCAAAACAAGCTCCTTTTTCTTTTCTGGGTCAGTGCATTCGTCGATTTCTTTCTTTCTTTCATTAGTGGTATTGTCATCTTTTTCAAATTCTGACTGGCATCGACCAACTATCAGCGAGCGGAAATTGACGGCTTTATCTTCTTTGTCATCGGGGACATTAATCAGCTCTAGTTCTCTACACATCAATGCATACGCCACGGAAAAATTGGGTTCATCAATGGCCTTTTCGAATACGAGATTGATTACACCTATTAATCTTTCTTTAGTGTCAATATTTAGTTTTCTCACTTTGGCAATCAAAGTGTCGAATTTCTGCGGAGTAAGCTTGTTTAGTACGCTTCGGAAAGTTTTGTATAGTTCCTGTGTGGCTATCTCGTCCTCCTCCATAGTGGTGGCGCGCATTCTGGCCGGCTTCCAAGCATTAGTGGTCTCATTCAGTTTCACATCGGAACGGAGCGAGAGGTTCACATGGATGATGTTGGGTCTGTTGTTCAGGCCCGAACCTGGAGTGCTGATGCCCTTAGAGTTGGGCTTGCCATGCTGAGACTTCCGGTTGGGGGTCGTGTTATGTGTGGCGCTTCGGGCAAAGCCGGGGAGTAGATCATTCTGCCTCATCATGGAAACTGATCGAGAGCCAGCTTCTGAAGGATTACGGGGTGTTCTCAACCCGTCAGACACTATTTCCAATTGATTTATATTTTCAGGCTTCTTTTTAGAGTTTGGATCATTGCGCAGCATTAGCAAAAAATCAGTATCGTAGCACTTTTTCCCTGAAGTATTAAGAGGTGACCACTGGTCTTCCCTATAACTATAACGAAGCATGGGGGTGACTGGTTTGTCAGTGGAGGCCTTGTCTTCACCCTCTGCTTTCGGAGCAGATTCGTTTTGTTCTAGAGAGTTTTCTGCATTGGTAACTTCAGGTATTACTTCATTTTCAACAGTTTCTGGAGCTGGTACAATTTCAACCGGAGCTTCAACCTGTGTAGGCTCCTTTTCACCAATTTCTTTGGCCAATTCAATTTCCTCGTCAAGTTTAGTATCCACAGTGGGTACAGTAGCTTGTGCAGGTATTATAACTTCTTCACTTTCAATTTTCGAATCACTAGAAATGACAATTTCTTCAAGATTTACAATAACTTCTTCGAGTTCATTGTTGAGTTGGTTCGACGTTACCGATGGTTGTTGGAGTTGTATCACTGCTTCAGGAACTACAGTCTTCACTTGGGGAGGGACTGATGATTCTTTCTTCGAGAGTGACTGAGTGACTTCCTTGGGAGGGGAGATTTTATCCATGGCAGGTAATGATGAGTTATTAAGAGCTTGTGTAGGTTTAACCTCTGTTATGTCAGTGTCGGGTACTTTAGGAGGATGCGTGGCTGCACGTTCTGCATTATTCAAACGAGTCTTATTCTTTTTGGTCTCTTGTTTATGTTTCTGAGGAGGGTTTGGTGTGGCATCAACTGTGGGCACTTTTGGTGTCTCCTGGTTAGTAGGAATAATATGCTGCACAGGAGCTCTATTGAATGGATTCAACAAAGTGTCCTTTATATTTTGTTCATTCTGCTGCGAGTTGACATATGCGAGCTTAGACTTATTAGTAGTTGCAACATTGACAGGAGGCACGATGATGTTGTTCTCTACTATGGGGGCAGGAAGAGGTTGCACTTCCACAGGTTTATCTTCGGTCTTCTGTATAATTTCTTCACTAATAATAGGCTTTGCCTGCGAGATTTGCCTTGGCGGAAGTGGAGTCTCTTTACATAGGATTTCTTTGGGTTCTGATAACTGTCCGTCATCGATAACTACTTCCACGAGGAGATTCTGTGGTTTGACGTGTTTTGGTTTAGACAGTTGTGCCTTTTTCACTTCAGGAACCATATTTTCAATGAGTTTCTGTTTAGTAATGTGACTCTGCTTAGGTACTATTTCCGGACTGTTGGAAATAGCTGACACAACGGGGGTTTCGGAAAGCTCGGTCAACTGATTGTGTTTTAAATATTTGTCATCAACCGGGTCCGGCTCGGGTTTGTTTTCGGTAGTCAGTTCCTCCAGGGACTGTTGAATGATTACTACACTATTTTCACGAATTTGAGATATATGAGTCTCGTTTTCAATTACAATTTTATCAGTTATCACTTGGTCCTTATCATCTTTTTCGTTGGCAACCTCTGTTACTCGCCTGGCAAACTCTTCCACAACAGCCAAACTATTCTCATCCGGCTGCGGAGGAGCGCGATCACCAGCCTCGCTGTTGGCATCATCTTCTAATATCTCATCTGTGACGTCTTTCCCAGACTTGGGATCCACTATAGCAATGGCAAACGCTCTCCTCTTCTTCTCGTTTGGCGGTCCAGGCACGTGCTGCATGGGAGTGTAACGGTTCGACACCAGCATGGGGTGCTGCGGCGCATGAGGGGGCTGCTGAGGGGGCTGCTGCAGGCTCTGTTGCGAGGCGGCGGCCTGTGCGCGCTGCTGCCCCGCAGGAGGGTTGTACATGTACGGCTGCTGGCCCTGCGGGTTGGGATAGGAGCTGAAGTAGTGCTGCTGCTGCAACATGGAGGGCATGGAGGCGGGCTGCTGGAAGAACTGCGTGCGCGGCGGAGGCTGCTGCGGATAGGCGGCGGGCGGCAGACCGTGCTGCAGGTGAGAGGGCAGGTATACGGGCGCCATGCTAAACACCACCTGCTGTGCTTGTGCGGGGCTGGCCCAGGACGCTTGCTGGCGATGGTGCGCGGGACGCTGCATCTGCTGTGGCTGCGGCGGCCCCCCGCGATACTGGTAGTTCGGCGGGGGGCGCACGCCCGCTTGGCCGTAGTTCATGGGCTGCTGCTTGGGGTCCTGCTGGGGCGGCGTGGGCGGCTGCGGCAGACGGCCCTGCAGGTGTCCCGGGCCGCCGCCCCCCGTGACATAGGAGCCCACTGCGCCCGATGGCACGGGGAAGCCGTCCGCCCTCTGAGGGGTGTGAGGTCTCGTTACACAGGCATATCTAGGGGACTGGCCCGGTGCCAACTGCACCTGTTTCCCGTTACCACTCATGTTTTTAAAACCATAGGTATTATAACTCTGAACAACTCACTCGGCCGCAGACGAAAAAATGATTATCAAATGTTAGACATGAATGACATGTCAATTGGAACACTGCATTATAAAAAAACTGCTAAACGTTATTTTTATTGCAACACTTTCACCCAAGTCACTTATATTTACCACCGGCACAACTTTTCGGAAGTATTCGCGACAAAAACTTTTTACAAAATGAATACGAAAATCGACTCTCCGCAAATGGAACACGTTCTATATTTTACGGAGCAAGCTGTCAGCGTTTAAGGTTATGTAGAAATTCCGTGGTGCGTGGTGTGTTTTAAGAATATATTTCTTTTGTTTCTGTCACTATATCCTTTACCTATATTACGTAGGCAACTTTTATTTTATTTTGATTAGATAATGACGTGCACAATTGTTTAAATACGTCGAAGACACCCCGAGACAATCAACAAATATTATCGACACGTGTAGGAATCTAAATTATCGATATTTCGTTTACGCATGCGTGCCTTTAGTGTGTGGCTACAAAGTGAGACAAGTACCAGCCAGGTACTTACTCACTGACCCTACCGAGCCCAAAATTTAAAATATTTTTTAATTTTATTTTGGATGTTCTTGGCAAGTAAAAACAATAAATTGTTTTGTAAATATAAGCAATAATTTAGATTCTGACTTATAATTTCAACCAAAATGGGAAAAAATGGGTGGTTTGGTATATTTATGGGAAAATGCAAACGAGGGTAAAAAAAAACTCTTTCACATTTTATGGCGCCATTAATTAGGTTTTTAAATGAACTGCGTTTAGTTGTTACTACAATATTATATCATTATTAAATGTTTTTTACGCCTGCTAAATGAAAACAGGCTATAGATTTTTCTTTTCCTTGGTTACTCCAAAGGACAATTTATATTATCTTTTTTATTATCGGGTTACATTATTGTAACATTTTATCAGGAAGTAAGGTTTTACAACATTATTATTAAGGTGTACGCTTTGGTGAGGCCAGCGGTGGATGTGTGGTTTGGTTTATTTATTAGCGGTGGGCTCCCATTGTGGTAACAAGGAATTTTTTTTTGCTATTCACGGTGTTTCACAGAAAGGGCGAATTTTAAAGGGTCATAATAGTAAATGTTGTCGATTTTTATCATTTGCTACACACAACTGCACACAACGTACCGCAATTAGGTATATTTTTCTAAGGTTGAAGGGAATGCTATATGTATATATTTTTTTCTTTATTGGGCACATGCCCGTTTTATGGCGGTCGATATATATTATTATGAATGATTTCGTTCTAGGAGACAATGGACGAATGCGCCGCAGTCATAGAGATATACAATGGCCGCAGTGAAGTTTTTTTGAACTTTGTACATTTCTTATGCACGGTCAAACACCGTCAATGCTGTCGTTTTTTTTTCATTTATAAGACATATACATATATCCCAGTTGAGGTAAATACGTTGCGAAGTCGAAGGGACTTACAATTATGGACTTAATGCGTCATTCGTGAAGGCACGAAAGAATGCGCCGCAGGCGAGAAATTTGTAACTTATGCACTTCTTGTCCACAGTCAAACTAGTAAATTTTGTCAATTTCGCGGCGAAAAACTTTAGTATGTTTTCAAAACGAAGACCTTTAACATACCTTATCAAACGTAAATATCTAGGAAAAGAACCGCAGGCGAAATTTTTTCTACATTGGTAAAACCACAAAACAATATTAAAATGTTGTAATTTTGGGCGACTAAAATTTGTTCCGAAAACTATTTTTAATTTTGTAGGTCAGAAAGGACACCATATTTTGATCATGGCAACAAGAAAACAAACTACCTTGCTTCTCCCAGAATATGCGGAACAATTTAGGTACAATGTTTTTTTTTTTTAATAATTTTAATGCTACAGTTACATTTAACATTACAGTTAATTTTATTAATATACAGCATAAATCTTGTTACACCCTTTTTGGAGAAATGCTGGTGTTAAACAGGCGAAGAAACGTATGCACGTTTTTTTCCAACTAATGACATAAAAATGTGTTAGGCGGTTACTCGGCTGAGTGACCAGTGATGACATGAGGAAGATTTTTTTTGTTTGATTTTGAAATTGAAAAAAAGACTTCGAAAAAGTTCTCTATGCCGGAGACCAAAATTTTCGCTCACATTTGTTACTCCATATTATGTCAGGAATTACTGGTTGTGTCAAGTACGTCCCTTAACATTCTGTATAACAAAAAACAGATAAAAAAGGGAACAGAAAGAAAGGATGATAAAAGAAGAAGATAGAAAAAGATGTCTAATATTATTATTGAGAAAATTTATATTATATTAGTAAGTATTAAGTATAATAATCGTGAAGTAGGTACTATTTATAGAGTTTTTTATTGTGTTTTTGAATTTTGTTTGTTAAGAGGAAACTGGGCGGCGTTTTATCCATACAAACGTATTCCCCAATTTCCTCTCTGGATCGAAATCCAGAAAGTGTCGAAACACTACTGCAAATATATGTTTTTAATATAATACAGACATCGACCACTAGCGTGTCGGTATGTTTTGCTCTTTTCCTAAGTTACTTCTTATAGGAGTTAGGAATCTCCAAAAATCGTTAAAATGGCCTGGTTTGAGATTACTAAGTGAGATTCCATTTAAAATTGCTGTATCATCAGCGTATGAGATATGTTTTAACTTAATAGGGATTGTAAAAATATCATTGGCATAAATAGTAATAAAAAGGATAGGTCCCAGTACAGTTCCCTGAGGGATGCCAAAACTCGTGGTCTGTGAAATGTTTAGAAGGTCATTTAACTTGACAAGTTGCTCTCTACATACATAATTTTTGATCCACGTTAAAGAATTATTATTTATATCGATTTTCGACAGTTTAGAGATAAGATTAGAATATGATATTCTGTCAAGTGCTTTTCTTAAGTCGATAAATATTGCAATGCATTTTTTTAATTATCTGAAGATTTGTGTATTTCAAATGTTAAATATACGATAGCATCTTGAGTGTTCCAATGTTCTCTAAGCCCATATTGACGTGCTTATAATACCTATATAATAATTTCCTTTACAAATTTGAATAACTGTTTTTCTTCAATGTTTTTAAATATTTTGGCAATTTATGCGGTAACAGAAATTGGTATATTTGCTTAGATTAAGGACACCATTTAAAAATAAGAATAATAATATTTTTCTGTAATTAAAATGAAAGTTTCCATTTTAGATACTTGTATTTATGACAAAGATATTGAAATATAAATTTATAATTTGTGCCAGTGGTTTGCAAAGTGAGTCAGAATTTTTGAAAAGTATTTCCACAGGTATATTATTGTCATATCCAGGGGAAGAATACCTTCTTTTGACCGTGAAAATCTAAAAAAACGTATCGCATTAATAGTCTGTTTAATTTCATCAGCGCTAGTTCGTTGGAATTATGTTAAGTTGTTACAAGGATTGGAAGGTGGTTTAGATAAATCATTAATTTCGATGTTTCTTATTTAAAGTAGGTACTAATTTTTTTATCAACTGATCAAAAATATTTGTTACCATTTTTTGTTTCCTTTTAACATTGTAAATTTTTTGTTTTGATCCGTGTTTACATTGTAAATTGTGTATGTGCTTTGATATCTCTGCTTTTGTTTATTTTTTATATAATATTAGATTTTTGTTTGGTTTTTTTATTGATAGTAAATTCATTCATTGTTTACCACACCTTTGTTATTGTTGCCAGCAATATACATTTTTTTATAGGAATCTTCTTTTTGTTGTCTTTGGCATTCCGGATAATGGAGCATAGTTTTTTTCAAAATTTTTTTTTTACAATAACTCCACACAGGAGGACCTGAGGAAAATAATTTCCCTCAAGGCCTATGTCATCTTTGAGGATGCTGTGTGGAGGGTCCCTTTGAGGAAAGGAAGGAGTGAACATGGGTCTTGAAGAGACCCATGTTGTAGGAGGGAGGAAACACAGAGGTTGGTAAATCGTTCCACATCCGAGCTGTTGAACTCAAGAACGAGTCGTAAAAACGACCCGTTCTCAAGTGACTAATGTCAACCGTGTACAAATGTTGGGCGCGTGTTTGGCGTATTTCCCGACTATGCACCGGTGCCGAGGGGATCAACGACGCTAGTTCCTCGGAGCATTTTCCATTGTAATACCGTTAGAACAAGTACAGCATTCGCACTTGACGCCTGTGCTCTAAAGATTGCGATCCGTCTGTTAAGATGGGAGAATCTATCAAACGGATCGCCCGTTTCTGCACAGAAGCAAGGTATTTTTAAGGTATTTTGGAGCTCCAGACTAGAGGTGGCTGCCAAATTCAACTGTGAGGCGCACTTGCGATTTGTACAGGGTTAGCAGTTGTGTACTATTAAAGTATCTGCGGGCCCTGTACAGTACGCCCATTTTCTGAGAGGCTAATTTAACTCTGGTTTCGATGGAGCCCCCATACCTGAGCTGGTCACTTAGAGTTACACCAAGCATATCAATGGAGGTCCTGTTTGGAAGAATGCTTCCGTTGAAGGAGACTAGATTATCATTTCGATCCCTTTTAGACGTTATCAAACATGATTGGGTCTTTGAAACATTAAATTCGACGAGGTTATTCTTACCCCAAGAGAAAACACTCTCGAGGTAACCGTCCATTCTCTGCTTCAAAGCCCTCCGAGCTATTGGGGTTTGTGTACTCTTTGGAGGCTTGTCAAACAAAAAGCTATCATGGACTGTACTGTCATCCGCGTAACAATGAATGGGTGCACATGACAAGAGGTCGTTGATGTGCAACAGAAACAAAGTCGGAGACAGAACCGATCCCTGTGGGACGCCAGCATTTATCGGATGCGAGGAAGAGGTGAAACCGTCAGCAACCACCTGAATCGACCTCCCCCTCAAAAAGTCGGCAATCCACGCACACAAGGATGCGGGAAGTCCGTACGAACGCAGTTTGTTGACAAGCGCTCGATGCCAAACCCGGTCAAAGGCCTTGGAAATGTCCAGTCCAACCGTTTGGGTCTCACCAAAACGTTCCAGGCACCGTCCCCAAACATGCGTCACATACGCGAGAAGATCACCGCACGAGCGGTTCCGCCGGAATCCGTATTGACGGTCGTTAATAATTTTGTTCTTCTCGAGGTATGTGAGCAGTTTGTCGTTGATCACACGTTCCATCACTTTTGACAGAACAGATGTGATCGCTATGGGGCGGTAGTTGGCTGGGTTGGAGCGGTCACCCTTCTTTGGAATGGGGTGAATGATCGTTTTTTCCAACCAGAGGGCACAGAGCCAGACTTCATGGACATCTTGAAAAGCTTCGTCAAAATTGGAGCTATTTCTACAGCGCACCTCTGCAATACCAGAGCAGGAATTCCGTCAGGCCCGCTAGCTTTTTTAACATCAAGCCCTCGTAAGACTTGAAGTACATCCCGATGCCGGATCCTCAGCTTTTTCATACGAAAACCGCAATGAGGAACCGACGGCGGGGTAGCACCTTGATCATCGAGGGTCGAGTTTTCCGCGAAAATTTTGCCTAATAAGTTAGCCTTTTCGGCGGCGGTATTTGCTAGAGAGCCGTCAGGTCTGGTAAGAGGTGGCAGACTGGGTTTGCAGAAATTGCGACCTATTGAGCCCGCAAGCGACCAGAACGCTATGCTGCCGTGCGGGCAGGCAGCCAGCTTTCTGCTGATCTGCAGGTCGTGCTCGAATTTTGACCTGTTAATGATCCTCTTGCATTTCTTTGCCATTTTATTATATACTATTCTGTTTTCGGACGTTCGAGATGTGTTGTAGGCTCGGTAAGCCGCGGTTTTTTGCCGCACTGCTTCGGAGCATTGTCGACTGAACCACGGCTTTGAGCCCATACCAGTTTCTTTGACAGATCCATCGCGGATGTGATGACTTCACCAATTTCCTGGGCACATCTTGAGGGATCCGAAGTCCGAAAACAGACAGCTGACCACGGGAAAGCATTGAAATGAGCCCGCAGACCAAACCAATCTGCTGATCTATAGTGCCACACTTTTCTCTTCAGCCGCTCGTTTGGCGGTCTGAAGGTTACGGGGATTGACGTCGTCACCAGGCAGTGGTCGGACGATCCTAGAGGCGCTGTGACCTCAGTCTTGTAACCGTGTGGCACAGTGGTTAAAAACAGGTCTAACAGATTGGAGCGGTGAGTCTGGACATCAGGAACCCTTGTAGGCTCCTGAACCATTTGCTCCAGTCCGTAGCAGAGGGCAAAAGATTCCGCCTCTCGTCCAGCCGAGTCCGTTGGTCCTGAGAACTTTAACCAAGGTTCGTTATGAACATTGAAGTCCCCCAGGACCACAAACTCTGCCATAGGGAAGCGGGGCAAGAGGTCATCAACAGTATTGCTTAGATGTTTGAAGAGTTCGGACGTATCTGAAACGCTAAGTAACGCTATTTATGGAGTTAGTCATGAAAAGTAATATAGTGGTTTATATTAATCAAGGTATTTAAATATAATTTGAGAGGTAATTGTAAACTATATATAAGCATACATAAATACTTTACACGCACATAGTAGTAAATACACATGCAATGAGCTTGTGATTAAAATAATTCGAAGGGTAGAGTTATGGGTAGGTATTAGAACTAAGATCAATGGCTAGGATTTATAGTTATCGAAAACATAATTGAAAAACCGGCCCGTGATAATTGCATTTTATAACTAACTAACTAACCATCAAGCCGTTTTCCCGCAGGGGTAGGCAGAGAGAACGGACCGCCAAACAACTCGGTCTTGGCACACACTCTTTGCCTCACTCACATTCATATACGTCTCATACATTCTCTTCTATTATTCTGACTTTTGACATGGCCCGACCCAAGTATCTGATTCACTTGATCGTGCCATGTCTGTCTCGGACGTCCCCGACTTCTTCTACCATTCACATTTGCTTCGTATATTCTTCTTACACTACTTTCTTCGTTCATTCGCTCTACATGCCCAAACCATCTGAGGGTCCCTTTCTTAATCTTACTCATTATGCTTACATCAGCCTTACATTCTTTGCGGATATCCACATTTCTCACACGATCATACATTGTTTTACCACTTATATTATTGCATTTTATAATGGTGAAATATTGTTGTAAGAATGATAAGGCAATTTGTTCATTATATCAATAATTATTATTTTAGTTTGTCTATTATACCGTAGGTGGTTTTGTATATTTATGATTAGAATGAATTGTAAATTGTTAATATAATGTGAACTCTATTTTTAAATTCTGATATTAATGACGCCGTATTTAAATTTAATGAATGTGTAACACATGCTATAGATTTGTTTGTCCCTAAGGGATGTTACTCTCAACCCAAGTTTCCAAATTGGTTTAGCTCGAAACTTAAACAGTTAATAATTGAAAAAAAGAAAACCCATAAGATATTTAAAGACACTGGCAACTTAAAATTTTATCAAAAATTTTCTCAATTAAGGGAACTGTCTAAAATCGAATCAGCCAAATGCTATAAATCTTTTGTAGAAGTTACAGAGACAAAATTACTGCAAAATCCTAAACAATTTTGGCAATTTGTTGCGCAAAAGCGTACAGATAATGATCTCCCTTCAAGTATGTATTATTATGAAACTCATGCTACAAATGGTCACGACATCGCTAACCTTTTTGCTAAACACTTTTCCTCTGTATATTCTGATGCTTCATGCACCATCCCTCCACTTAACTATGATTATAATATTGACTTGAATGATTGCCAAATTTCACTTGCAGAGGTTTACCAATCCTTAAATAATCTTTCTAACAAAAAAAGTACCGGACCTGATGGCATTCCAGAAATCTTGCTAAAATAATGTAAATGTTCATTATCTAACCCAATTCGTATGTTGTACAATTTATCACTCTCATCAGGAACATTTGCTGACTTATGGAAAATTTCATTTATTCGACCCATTTTTAAGTCCGGAAACAAGTCAAATGTTGGAAATTACAGACCAATATCAATTATATCTAATATTCCAAAGATATTTGAGTCAATAATTAAAAAGAAAATCACTCCTATTTTCAAAAATGTTCTGATTGAGGAACAGCATGGATTTAGATCGGCCAAATCTACAACAACTAATTTACTGTCCTTTACAAATACCATTCTTAAAGCCTTAGAAGACAACACCCAGGTCGATGTCCTCTACACTGACTTCTCCAAAGCCTTGGACCAAGTTAACCACCGTATCCTCATGGCCAAACTTTATGCTATAGGCATTAGAGACCCATTTTTATCATTCATTCACTCTTACTTGATAAATAGAAAACAAAGGGTTAAAATAAATAACTTTGAATCCTTTAACATTGATGAAACCTCTGGCGTTCCACAAGGAGCCCATTTGGCCCCGCTTCTTTTTAATCTTTTTATTAACGATATCATTAAAGTTTTTTCTCACACACGTTTTTGGCTTTTTGCCGATGAAAATAAGATTCTTAAGATAATTAAATCCCATCTTGATTGTTTACTTTTTCAACTTGATATTGATTCATTTAATGATTGGTGCAAAATTAACTGCATGCAACTTAATGTTGATAAATGCAAAATTTTGTTCTTTTATAGAACCAAAAAACCTATTCAGTTTGATTATAAACTAAATAATGTTTGTCTCTCTACTGTCACATCTATCAAGGACCTTGGGGTCACTCTAGACTGCAAACTTTCTTTCCGTGATCACATCAATAACATTGTAAGCAAATCGCTTAAACTACTCGGCTTCATTCATAGAATTACCTCTGACTTCAAACATATAAGCACACTTAAAACTCTTTACTGTTCACTGGTTCGCCCTCACCTTGAATATGCTAGTGTTATTTGGTCACCTTTCTATGCTGTCCACATATATCACATTGAATCTGTACAACATCGCTTCCTGCGAGGGATTGCTTGGAGGTTAGGACTTGAAAGAGGCGAGTACTCGTATGATGAAATTGAACAAACTTTAAATATTTCTTCTTTAGAAAAACGTAGAAAGGACTCTGATCTAATATGCATTTTCAAAATTATCCACAGTATTACTGACACACCTGCTTTGTTACAACTCATCCAGTTCAACATCCCTTCCCGTAGACTCCGAAATAATAAATTGCTGTTCCTCAATCAACATTCTACTAATTATGGATATCATTCTCCTTTATCCAGAATGTCGAGACTTGTCAACGCAAATCAAAGCACTGAATTTTTTGGTGTAAGCCTAAATGACTTTCGGCAGTCGATACGCAATGTGATTTTTTAAAGTCTTTTAAATCCGTCTTCAAGCTACTTATGTACTTTTATATTATATGTATTTATATTATACTATCTTCTATATTTACTTTTATATTATATGTATTTTGTCAATGCTCTTCATATATATGTATTCTCCTTCCATTGTCATCTCTCTTTTTTATTCGTGTTATTGTTATATTGTTATGTAATGGACTATTCGTCCGTAAATAAATAAATAAATAAATAAACTCTGAAAATTGTTGTAATTGGGGAGAGTTGTTACTCTGAGGTTAGTGTGTACATGGGCTTCAGTCAATATGATTATGTCGTTTGTCAGTAATATGATAAAATGATCAATTTTTTTCTTAACAGATCGTGTGTATAGATAAATGTATTACGGTAAAGGAGTTTGGAGTAATTTGAAGTATTGTGTTACAGTAATTTGATTTGTCACTTTGTACATATTGTTATTCACTTTGTACATATTATATGCTGTTGGTCAAAAATACAGTAGGTATATTGAATATTACAAGCAAAACCACAGTATATTATGCCTCACTCCCTCACCTTTACTGTGTTTTTGCTTATGAAATTCGGTAGAAATACTGTCTTGTCTTATTTCTCAGTACCATCGTATTACTGCCACTTTATTAAAAGGGGAGAACATTTATTTATATTTTATTTATTTATTTATTAACGTCCTTTTTAGGGGCTTTCACAATTGAACCATTTTTTTAAAAACAGGTCGCTTCTTCGACTCGTTCTTGAGTTCAACAGCTCGGCTATTGAACGATTTGCCGGCTTCTGTGTTTCCTCCTTCATTGACCAATGTTCATTCCTCCCTCTCCTCAAAAAACCCTCCCCATAGCATCTCAGATGACTCCGGATACTAATATCTACAGCCTGTATGTCGGACGAATATCTACAGCTCAAACTGCTGACTAATATCTATGAGAACCAAAGTGAGGACGAATATCTACAGCTAAAACTGCTGACTAATATCTATGAGAACCAAAGTGAGGACGAATATCTACAGCTTATTATCTACGTTATACCAATATGCTATACATAATTGCAAATCCAACCTTTGCCAGTGCTGTAGATATTCGTCGACATCACCTGTTCCATAGATATTAGTCAGCAGTTTGAGCTGTAGATATTCGTCCTCACTTTGGTTCTCATAGATATTAGTCAGCAGTTTGAGCTGTACATATTCGTCCTCACTTTGGTTCTCATAGATATTAGTCAGCAGTTTGAGCTGTAGATATTCGTCCTCACTTTGGTTCTCACAGATATTAGTCCGATTTGTTCAGTTTTTTGAATTCCTGTAGATATTACTACTTTCCTGTAGATATATTAGTAGACGCCTCCTCTCAGATTACATAGGCCCTGAGGGAAATTTTTTTCCTCGTGTCGAGTTAAATGTAAAAAAAAACAGTCTGAATATCTGTTTTTTCAAATACCTACCTTTTTGCTAGATTGATTGACAGATTTTGACAGCTGTTTCGGCCTACAAGACCATTTTAAAAGTGTGGAAAATGATCTCGTAAGTCGAAACAGCTGTCACAATAATAAACAAAATATACTTGCAGAACTTAATAATAACATTAAGCACAAACACAATTAATTGATAGATTTTCTTTATTAAAAGGGGTTCAGAATGAAATAGAGAATATTTCCTTGGTTTAAGTTTAATTTGTGTTTCGTCAAATATTTGCCTTTTTGCTAGAAAGGTGGATAGATTTCCTTTATTAAAAGGGTATTTAAAAAATAACTTTTCTTCATATTTATTTCGTTTTTTTGTTGTATGTTGTAGATCTAACAATACTATATAAAGAAGAAAGATTTGTTTGTTTATTTGCATCGAATAGGCTCCGAAACTACTGAACCGGTTTGAAAAATTCTTTCATTTTTGGGAAGCTACACTATCCCCGGGTGACATAGGCTATATTATATTTACTAAAAAATTAGAGATCCTTACTAAAACTCCAAAAATGTAACCCAAGGTGTTAAAAAATTACCAAGAATATTCTTTACATCACGTGCACTGCGAAAAATATTGATGATAGAATAAAATAATGTACTATGACTTTATAGAACACGTCATTATTTAAAAAAAAAGGTCGTGACAGCATATGTCTAACTATTATAGTTATGCCACAAAAAGTGTTCTTTTATTTAAAAAAATTAATTAAAATGTCTCCGCTTGAAAAGGCTCTTTATTTGTATCTTGGTTTTAATCATTATCAAAATAAATTACTTCATATTCAAGACAGCTTCAATACCTTTTTGTAACTTTTTAAATTAATCAATTCGAATATTTCATTCGAAAGATATCACGAGTTTAAAAATGTTAGTATTAGAAAAAAGTTGCGTGGTCGCGGTTACCCCGCTCGGCTACGGGCCGGGCGGGAGAGGAGTCAAGAAATGAAGTGCCGCGCGGCCAGGCGGGTATAACTCCGATCCAAAAAGTCAACCGAATCTTTGGTGATATCATAAGTCCCCTTCGATTTGTTTATGGTCCCCGGCTACGGTACAGTACGGTACAGAACGGCTATGGAACCCGGCTAGAGCTGAATATTTGGAACGCGGAGGGGGGGTTGGCAGGACGGGGGAGCGGGAGAGCGGTGGCGGGGAAGGTGGAAGTGGAACGCTGGAGGGGAACGCACGGGAAAGGACATGCAAGGAGAAACATTTTATTTCTTTGAATATGGCATTGCAACGCATGCCGGGAAACAGCTTGTACTAAGTATATTAAAAGGGGTTTAGAATTTAAAGAACGTTTCTTCGTTTTAAGTTCATTTTGTGTTTTTTTTTTCAAATACATAGTTACCTTTTTGCCTTTATTATAGTCGTTGGCCACCTCGTCGATCGCAGGTACGATTCCTGTAGATTTTTATATAAAATAAATGTTATTGATACTAAAACTGACAATTACTCCATTCGTTTTTTTCCAGTTGTACTTACTTTTACTTTTCCAACTGCCTTTACACTCATAAGTAAAATTTACGATTTACGTAATATTTTGATAAGTTACGCACAGGAGCGTTTAACGTTTAATAATAATAATAATAATAATTGGACAATTTATAGAGCGCCGTTTTTGTGAAAAATCACCTCAAGGGCGCTTTACAATTCATCGTGAGTTCCTAGGTTCTATTTACTTTTATTATTTACAGATAGATACAAAAACATACATACCAGCAGGTCATTTCCGAAAAACACAATTTATTAAAAAGTTTATGCTTGGGAAAGACACGACTTTGCACGTGGAGGGCATTATATTTAAAACACTGGACATTGCATGACTTTAACTTTGCTACCCTCATCACTGTTGGTTTTACATTTATATTTATATTTTAAAAGAAGATTAATGCCAAAGTTGAGTTAATATTTATTTGAAAGACTGGGTAATTGTAAGAATTTGCTTTATTTTTACAAAATTAGTTATTTACTATGTCGCGAGCCGTGAAGCTGAAGGAGAAAGTTTTTTTTTTTTTTTTAACTTATGAATACGACTGTCTGAAAAGATGAGTTTTTAGTTTAGCTCTAAATTCCGCTGAATCTGTGATCATTCTTAACTCGTGTGGCAGTCCATTCCAGGCTTTAGGTCCTGACACTTCGAAAGCACGTTCACCGAATTTAGTATCTGGTGTGCGCTTTGGTTCCTTCAACCTTCCGATAGCTGATGTTGCTGCTGACCTGAGGGTTGATTGTCGTGAATTGGAATTTATGTTAATTAATGCTCACGGTAGTTGTTCGGAAGTTTAACTTACGTAAGTTCTCATACCGACAGCTACACATGTAATATGCGTAATTTTATTAGCGGTAAGATGGCTTCCTGTCATCAACGATTTGCTGCTGTTAAATTTATACAATTTTGTCAATAAAGACGAAAAGGCCCAAATTAAGTGTTGGGATAAATATTGGATTTAATGGCAGAAATTAATGGGACAGCTACATGACAGCAATCGACTTCGAATTCAAATAAAAACGGAAATATTGAGATTTTAAAGTATCGGACTGATAATTAAATAGAAGAATGCTCATTTTCAGAAAGCCACCTGAAAAATAATTGACATCTCTTCGGTTTTTGGAATCAGAAAAGTTTCTTTATTTACATTCGTTTTCGTGAGAGCTTATTTTAGATTCGTCTAGTGATATTTTTATACTGTTTTCAGGCGATAATAGGGTATGTAATAATTCACTTAATCTGATCAGATTTTCGTTAAAATAATAAAACTATTATTTTTGATAGAAAAAAAACTGTCTTTTAATTTATCGGCCCATTATGGTACAATTTCTTACGGTAAGCGTCTCAACTTATCGAACTGATTTGGTGAGTCGTTAGAAAGCTGGGAATTCGCGCGAATGCGATGCAAAAACTTACGCAAGAACAACTTCTGTAAGTTGATATAAATTAGTAAGTTACTTTTGATAATTTGGCCGTAAGTCGCTAACGTAAGCGACTTACGGGAAAAAAACTTACGTATGTAAAGGCAGGGAATTATACATGCCTACTAATAATAATGCAGGATTTTTACTTTCACTTCCACCGAATACAAAAGTATAAAACATATTTTCATTGAAATACATCAAGGATAAAACTACGTGTCTGCATACTGTATAACTGTATATACCAGCGTATAAGTACAAAAAATTGACACTGTAAATAAATTCGTTTGATATTCATATCAACTTATTATTAAAGGTATTTTTGAAGTTGATTTTACGTTTAAAAACCCACGAGGCAAGTTTTATATTCATAATGATGAGGTTTCAATCACTATTTTTAAATGAAAACTCTTTATTTTTAACAATAATATTTACATTTATAATATTATATATTGTACATTCGTACATTAGTAAGGTACCTACTTAAATCAATATGAACAGCAAACATAAAATATATTATATTAACAAAATATTTTGTCTTAGTCTTTGATCTATACTAGATAATTAAATGCAGTGAATAATTAGGAAAATTCGCAATCTTCAATCTATAATAGGTTTTTGTCAACTATTTATTTGACAGTTCGGAAATTGAGCTGGATGAGTGGAGCCATTCCTGTGTAGATCTAAATACTGAACAACGTCCGAACTGCTTCTTCCCAATAATCCGTGCCGTTTTTTACTTTTGTAACCATTCATTGTATTTCTTTTGAGGATTTTATTATTCGAAGTTTGATTAAATAAAAAATCTCCTACTATTTTCAATGGACTCAGCCTCAAGCTTTTGGTCGGACTTCGTTCATAGGAAGAACTCGCAGGAGATTCGCTAATGTGGTCAGTTTTCCGAAAGGGTGCCTTTGGAAGTTCAGAAATGTTTTGATACTTTGGAGAACGTTTCAAATCTCCAGTCTTATCATTATCAATGCAAAATATGGTCGGTACGGTGGAAGAATATGACAGAGCGTTGGGACTGTCGCCCCTGGTAGAAGTAATACTGGAATATCGTTTGATCTCTCTTCCATCGCGGACTGAGGTTTCTGGAACGGAATCTGAATATTCGGCAGACTCGCTGCTCGGGCTTCCCGAATCCCTTTGTTCTCCGAATGGAAGCTCTGTCATGTTCTCATCGTCGAAGTCGTATTGTGTAACGGAGATTAACTTCATCGGGGATGGTAAAAATACATCATCGTCCGGATCAGAATCATCCAAAGGCACCTGTAAGCAAGTCCGCGATTCCCCGTTTCGTGAGATTGTTGCAACCCCTTCCTGGGAGATCTCCCTCTCTGAAAGGGACGGCACTTCTGAGATCATCCACATCTCCCTGCGCAGGGGAGGGGTTTGCATATGTTCCGGGGAGGCTGGCTCTGGAGGGGAGATTTCTTGGGCGTGTTGCCGAAGCCATACGGGTGAGTCCACGTAGATCTTAGGTTGCTGGTTGTGAGCGGCGCTGGAGCGTTTCTCCATGCAGGACTGGTTGCGCTGGGTATGCGACACTATGGATGGCTTGTAATAGTTCTCACATGGAGGATTCGTTTCCTTGATTCCGAATAATTTGTATATTAGGCTTTTGAGAGCTGCGCGGAAGTCCCTGAGATGGTAGGCATATAGTAGTGGATTCACTGCGGAATTCAGATGGGAAAGAATTATGCAGAAGTCCGTCCACGTGGCGTCAATGTGACACGCGGGACAAAAGGCCTTGACGCAGTTAATGGTATAGAGGGGGATCCAGCAGATCATGAAGAAGAGAACGATGATGGAAAGGTTTTGCGTGGCTTTGACTTCTCGCTTCTGAGCGGCTCCAAGCACCCTCAGCATGGTGCCTCCGCCGCCTGTTTTCGCCTCTGCAGCATCTCTCTCCCTCTTCCCTCTTCCACGTTTACTGCTCCCGCCCTCTGGATTCATGGTGACGATCTGCTTCAGCTGAAACAGTTTAATAATTTATTACAGTATCTGTAGAATCTGAAGATAGTTAGATGAATGCATTCTGATATATTTTGCAATCGGTCAATTCATGGTTTCCTACGTGTGAAGGCAATTATTTAAAGCTTAGGTACCTACTTAAAACTAAGGCAGCTTAAAACTAAGGCAGAGAATGCTAAAATGTTATGTGTGGTCGGTCTTGCTGTATGGTTGTGAAACATGGACCTTGAAAATAAATACCATGAACAGGTTAGAGGCTTTCGAAATGTGGCTTCACCGGAGAATGCTCAAGGTCCCATGGACCGACATGATCACCAACACAGAAATTCTCAGGCGGGCTGGAGCAGATAGAGAACTGCTTACATTAATTAAAATCAAGAAAATTTCATATCTGGGTCATATACTTCGAGGGGAAAAGTATCACTTGCTCCATTTAATATTGAAAGGCAAGATAGAGGGTCGCCGAGGGCCTGGTAGGAGACAAATGTCTTGGCTGAGAAATATACGAGAGTGGACCGACATTAGAAGTGTGGAGGAGCTATTCCGGGCAGCGCAAGACAGAGAGACCTTTTTAAGAGTGATCGCCAACGTCGGGGGGACCTGATAAGGCACACAAAGAAGAAGAGAAGTCCCTACTTACAGAATTTAACAAAACGGGTTAGGTACGTAATTTATGACATTACTGTGAAAATTCTGTAGGTAGATTGGCACTGACTGATAAATATGGATAACAGAGATTGCCAACATTTGTGTAGTTATCTAATCATATGGGCACGTTTTTACAAGAAAACAAAATGTATATTTAAACATTTTATGACAAAAATAGCTTTTAAAAAAATACTATCTCTAAGTTAAAAAAGTTGAATAGAGCATCTTGGATTTCTAATTTCTCACTTATAAGTAGATAAAGGTACTTTACCTGCTTCACGACAACTCTGTAGATATGGGCGTAGAAGGCCGCCATCAGCAGCGATGGCGTGATGATGGTGGCAAAGTAGAGGAAGACCAGGTAGTTGTAGTCCATGACCTGGACAAAGAAGCATGAGAGGCTGCCCGAGGATCCGGCGTGCCAGCCGAACAGCGGGAGGAAGCCCACGATGGAGCCAGCCACCCAGCACATGCTGATGATCACTGGAAGATGGAGAGAAATACGGTGAGATATGGTCACAACAGACGTGATTTGGTAATGTAGTGCATGGTCTGCTAGAGCAAGAAGCAGACTGATATCAATGTTAATGATCGCTGGAAGATGGGTAAAAATACAGTGAAAGACGGTCACAAGTCACAACAGACATGATGCGGTAAACTGCTATTCATTGTTAAAGATCGCTGGAAGATGGGGAGAAATGCAGTTAGAGATTGGTCACAACATAAAGACACAATATCACGTCTGTTGTAACCATCTCTCACTTTGTTTCTCCCCATCTTCCAGCAATCATACGGTAATGTAGTGCATGGTCTGCAAGAAGCAGCGGCTATCACTGTTAAAATCGCTAAAAAATGGAAAGAAAGATAGAAAGATATGGCCGCAGCAGACATGATGCAGTTATATAGTATTTTTTGGTTTTATCTTCATACAGTAGGTGGCGGCTCATTTGGCCTTTTTACTATCACCATCTGATGGTTGTATTTAAGTAATTGAAATTATGTTATCATTTATCAAATAATGTTTTAAAATTGACAAGTTTATTGTATATAATTTAAAAAAATTAATTGGATAAAAACAAAACAAAAGTAATGTGGTCCATTGTCTGCAAGGAGCAGAGTAGGATGCTACCAATGTTGATGATCACTGGAAGATGGAGAAAAATGACAGTAAAATATGATTTAATGAAAAAAAATGTTTAACCCCTCAGGTTAATTTGTTCAGTTTTCAGAACAACTCATATATGTAGGTCTCAAAGAAATCATGGTTAGAACGATCGAAATGGAAAACCCCACGCTTTATATTCAAATCTAAGAGTTAATTGCAAAATAAATAAAATGTACCTACACCTTTATGAAACCAAAGTTCCTACAGCAATTTGAAAAAACTTATGAAACTTGTTAATATTATTTTTATGAAACGACAAAGGAGCTGGGTGACAATAAAGATTTATTTTTTTCTTTATTTATTGCTTTGATGGTTACATAATTTGTGGATTATTCGACCACCATCCTAGGCACAAGTTCCTGCTATGGTGGTCGATCGATTATAATACATTTGTCTAATAAAATACGTGTGCGTGTTTCTTTTTGTTTGCTTTAATAAATTTTAGTTGTCAAATTGGGAGGCGGGTATGGGTACCGCCGCCCCGGAAACCATTTATTGGATAACCAACACCTCTGCCATGGGCCACCCCAAGTGGTTCGCTAAGGGTCCCCGGGTTCATGGTGTAAGATTTGGCAATATCTTGGCGATGGACGTGTTTGCCTACCTACCACGTGGCAGGACGGATCGGGAGAGACTGGTTGAGGTACCTTTTAACCTCTCCAGCCGGACTCTCTCGACCCATCGCCTTGCACCGCAGTGAGATGGATTCATACATCCGGTATTCCTGGAAACGTTGAACCCAAGATTCCTATCCACCCCTCATACCTCATTCCTTTCCACAACTTCTCCTCTCTTTCATTTGCCTAAAAAGACCCTCCACATCGCATCCTCAAAGATCACATAGGCATTAAGGTATTGTTATATATATCTACATCTCTATGCATTAAGGGGATTTTTTTCCTCAGGGCCTCCTGTGTGAAACTAATGTAAAAAATCGTAAAGTGAGCTATTTTTAAAACTTTTATAATAATCTTTATTTCCAATACTTAATAACATTTGAAAGCGTATTTCATTACCTTTAAAAAGCAGTATTTAGTCTTCGAATACATTCAGAAATATTACGTATTCCATTTATTTGGATTTCATTGCAAAGAGGAAAATTTTCTGAGCTTTTGACAAAATATGCCCGAGGCCGGAGGAGAAAATAAAAATATGTATTCATTTTAAAATGCAGAAGCTTAGTTATCTTCAATATGCCATGTTCGTAACTTCATAATACGGTGTTTTGGATTGGTCGTTTTAAAATTCCGTTGACTTAGTAAATATACCTAACTCGCGATAAGCGAACCTTTCCAAGAAGTGCACACGGATGCGTCACATCGGCATATTTGTCGTATTTCGTTCATGGTACAAAAATACACAATAGTTTCTGAAATTAGTACCTAGTGTACCTACTGTACCTAGTGTACTATAAGGCCTGGTAGTAAGCTCTCAAAAAGAACAAGGGGAGATATGTAAATACGAATGTTAGAGGGAGCACGCTAATATAAAAAAAACGATAATATTTAAGCGAAAATTGTGGAAATGTTTATTAAGATGAAGCTATACGTGAAGTCACTATTTAGATTAATCTTTACAACGAATCGGTTTACAGTACGAATATAAAAAAATATGCTACGGATAAATTGAAGCTTTAACTACCTTTTCTACGTAACAGAATAACAATAAAATTATTATTTACGTAACAAAAAAAATAAGCGTAAACCACTAAAAAAAAAGTTTTTTCATGACTTTACTATGAAGTAATGTAAGTAACAATTTTTAAAAAATAACCCTTTATGGCTAAGACTATTTTTGACGTTTTCTACGTTCTAACTTTTTTTCGTTCTTATAAAATTATGCACAAAAAAAATAAAAACCGCTTTGGCGCTTACGTCAAACTTTTAGAACCGTACTAATTCATACGATCTGCGCCCAACGCTTGTATTCCACCATAATGCCGCGAGCCGTGGCCAGAAACGGACGTGGGATCTGTGCCCGTGTTTTCGAAGTTTTTTACTTGCAATATACGTAGCGGATTCGTTGTTACAGCGAGCATTTTTGGTTCTCAAACATCGTGAGCTCAAAATGAGTCAGCATCAACTATTCCTGATTTCAACTCTTTTAATGTTCAGAATGTTATATCATTTGAGAAATTTTAGGTTGACGAATATAATGCTTAAATTCATTATCGGTAGGATTAATATTTTAAAAGAATAATTTTTAAATATATGTAGCTGTGAGCTGTTCCTTGAAAATGTCTAATACTGAGATTTGCTTGCCGGGGTTTGAACCCGCGATATATTGTATTTGTTTAAATTATGCTCTTTTAGGATAAATTCAGAATAGGTAGATACAAATTATTTATTTTCACCGTTTTTTTAAGTGTGTGTATCCATAAATTGATGTATATAATGTACAATATTTTTAAACCTAGCTGTGAGTTGTTCCGTCATCATTTCTAATACTGAGATTGGTTTGTTGATTTATTTGCAAAAATTTTAGTTGTAAATGAATTTTACAAAAATTTTAAATGCGGAAATTTGATAAAAGTGTATGTAAATTTGATAAAAGTATATATTCCTAGTTTTGTAAAAGTATGTATTAGTTACATTTTGTTAATATATATACATATTATATTTCACTTAATCAAGTTTCTTTTTATTAATATATGAAGCTGGGAGCTGTTCCTTGATAATGTCTAATACTAAGATTTGTTTGCCGGGGTTTGAACCCGCGATATATATTGTATTTGTTTTAATTATGCTCTTTTAGGATAAATTCAGCATAGGTAGATGCAAGTTATTTGTTTTCACCGTTTTTTTTAGTGTGTGTATCCATAAATTGATGTATCTAATGTACAATATTTTTAAACCTAGCTGTGAGTTGTTCCGTCATAATTTCTAATACTGAAATTGGTTTGTTGATTTGTTTCCAAAAGTTTTATTTGTAAATGAATTTTACAAAAATTTTAAATGCGGAAATTTGATAAAAGTGTATGTAAATTTGATAAAAGTAGGGTAGACTGGGGATGGTTGAAACACTTTTACTTTAACTAGGTGTAGTAATATTTCTTTTGTAATTATGGATAAGATGTTTGTATTAGATGTTCTATAATCTATCGATTTATCAAATTAATGTTATTGGATGGCCACAACTCGTACTGGTAAGCTACAATGACCACTTAAAGACGATGGGAAAAACTGTTTCAATTATCCCCATAGTGTGGACGATTGAAACAGTATGTGGGGATAATTGAAACACTCTAAATATCTATGGAATAATTGGAATAATTGTAATCAATGTTAAACATTTTCATTATTAAAACAGTACTCAATGAGATCATAAACATATCACAATTATTTTTAAAATTATAAACATAAATGTCTTGAAATGAAACAACTTTAAATATATTTTTTATTATTTATGTTTACGTGCTCTTAGTTATACTTATTATGAGTATTTGGCATAATCAACATACTTTTACTGCGATATTATCCTGGAGCAGAATAGAACGGTATTAAAAATAAGTTTTTTGCTTTCATACAAAAGTGCTTGTTTCAACCATCACACTGTTTCAATCATAACAATGTAGAATTTACCTCTAAATTAAGAGCATTTTTTGTGTGTAAAATTCAACAATTAAGACGTCGAAAAAATAAAAAAAATTATTGAATTTATGGTTTGGGATGTGACATCATTATACAAAATATCGCAATATTTGGTTTTTTTTTTTAAATAATCTGTTAAGTGGCATTAAAATCTATTAAACAATTAAATATTATCTATTAAAAGAAAAGAAAAATCTGGGTGTGCAATTCACATGCGGTAGAAATGAAATATACAGAAAACTAAGTAGACAAGAGTGGGGACTACGAAACACTTTTTTTATCAATGTAAAGGGTGATTTTTTTCATATTTTTGTCCTCGGATTCCAGTGCACCTTTTCCTATTCATTGGTCATCTTATTTGTGGTTTCTTCTTCGGACTCTCTAGGTGTAGTTTTTTTTTCCTGTTTATTTTGGAATGGTTTGAAGACTAGATATTGATTTTACAAAATAATATCCTTTTTTGATTTCGTATGATGTATTTTTGAAAATGAATAAGAAATTTGGTAAAATCTTCTTCTTGCATCCAGACAGATTTGTTCGTGGTACCGATACTACCAATCGAACTATCTTTTAAGAAATGGCTTAATTGATACGTAGAAATGTGAACATCGGCGGAATTGAGTTGCCAATTGCATTTGCCGCTACAGACAGTTATGAAAGTTCCTCGTTCGGCCGACGTTACTGCATCTACTTGCCGAGTTCCTCTCCTGGCTATAAACCGATTAGGTTTTTGAACAGTTGTGACACCGGTCTCATCTACGTTATAGACGTCCTTTGGTTCAAATTTAAAACTATCCATAACGTTCGCTAAATTGTTGAAAAATTCATCAACATTATGTCAATTAAAACTTGTTGTTTGTGCCATACTCGTAGCTTGGGCACATCTTATAGATAATAAATTCTGGATGGCGCGCAAAAATCCTCGGAGCCATTCTATTCCGGCCATCCCATTTGTGTACCATGAATGCATGAATCTGGCCTTGCTAGGTTGTACCGTGTGGTCAAATCAAATGCCAATTGTCTTAAATCTTTTGAAGATAGCCCAAAATAGGTAAATGTTGGCTGTTTTTTTATCATAGTTTGCAACCTCGGTTTCTTGAGATGGGGAACACACTTTCTTCATAACATAATTTTTTTTTGTTGTTTTGTACTTACATAATTGATAAAACAATGTATACTAATAACGTTGATTTTTTTTTAGTTATAAATGTAAAAAAATCCAATAAAGATATGATATTACGAAATTGTCACGTGAGGGTGTGTGACGTCGAATGTGGTCGAATGAAATCGACTTCATCAACCAAGATCACAGAAGTTCACCATTTAAGATCACAGAAGTACATTCGACTTAATGATTTGAATTTGAATAATACAAAATTTTTCTCTCAGTGTGGACGATTGAAACATGGTTATGATTGAAACGTTGCAATCATCCCCACACGGTTGTTCCAAACATCCCTACGCTGCAGTTTCTGCTTCAAAGTCATAAACATGCTTTTTAAATAGACATTAACGCCACGCAAATGCATTATAAATACTCTTAAATAGATAAAGAAGAGAATGTAATGAAACATTTCGTCAAGCTGCGAGAGTAAAATGAGTTATAAGATAAGCAATAATGTCTTAAATATTTACGTTTTAGTGCGAAATTCAATAATGTCCCCTATGCACGATTGAGTAACTCGCCGGCTACTGCACTTTTGTAGAAACGTCCCAACAGACCTGACGGAGTTTCGAGTGTTGTATCACACTGTTACAACACTGTATTATAGTTTTCGAGTAAATTGAGATGTTTCAATCATAACGTGTTTCAATCGTCCCCAGCCTACCCTACATATACCAAATTTTGTAAAAGTATATATTAGTTACATTTTCATTAGTTTATTAGTATGTATTAGTTACGTATATATATATATTACATTTCACTTAATCAAGTTTCTTTTTATTAATACATGTAGCTGGGAACTGTTTCTTGATAATGTCTAATACTAAGACCCGCAATCTCCGGATCGCTAGCTGGCAGCCTTTCCCCTCTACCATGGAGACCGTCGAAATTTTACTTATTATATTAAAATATTATATTGCATTCGTTTTAATTATGCTCTTTTAGGATAAATTCAGCATATGAGGATGCAAGTTATTTATTTTCACCGTTTTTTTTAAGTGTATGTTTCAATAAACTGATGTATCAAATGTTGAATATTTTTAAACCTAGCTGTGAGTTGTTCCGTCATCATTTCTAATACTGAGATTGGTTTATTGATTTGTTTCCAAAATTTTTATTTTTGTAAATGAATTTTACAAAAATTTTAGATGTGGAAATTTGAGTATATGTAATTTAGGTATTTTGAAAGTGTATGTAAATTTGATAAAAGTACATACCTATACCTAGTTTTATAAAAGTACGTATTAGTTACATTTTGTTAACATATTTACATATTATATTTAACTTGAATCAAGTTTCTTTTTATTAATATTTATATGTATTTAAAATAATATGTATTAATAATTCACTTTCATAAAATTTTTTAGATTGTAAATAAATAAAATCAATTCAAATTTTATAAACATTTACTTTTATTAGCATTCCCCATAGTTTGAGGATTCTCGATCCGTTCTCGCCTCAGCCGCTGCTGGTAAAATAGAATTGACGGTATTCATCCACCGGGTAACAAGGTATGTGTAGAAGCATCGGCGAACGGAGATCTCGCTGGGCGCTTCTTACGTATTGCAAGCACCACGTCATAGCAACAGTATTTATTTCAAATTACTTGCCTCGTGCAAATCAGACCAAAATATGACGGTACACGGCGCTCGGTTTTAGATTTAATAAAACACAAGAATCGAAATATTTCTAGCGTTTATATTCCTCTTAAAACACGACTCATTTAAATGGAGCAAAAATCTCACATTGAAAATTTTTTCATACATATAACTTGTAAAATAACAGAAAAAAACGTAACGAAGGAATTTCATGTGGATTACCGTTTCGGCGTGGCAAATGTAATAGATATTACATAGATATTATTTTTTTTTACATTAGCTCCACACAGGAGGCCATGAGAAAAATAATTCCCCTCGAGGCCTGTATCATCTTTGGGAATGCTGCGTGGAGGGTTTTTTGGGAAAGGAAGGAGAGGAATTCTGGGAACGAAAAGGGTACGAGGGATGGGTCGGAATCTGGGGGTCAGTGTGTCCAGGAGTGACGGACGAATTAATCCATCCCTCCCATTGCGGTGCAAGGCAATTTACCGAGAGTACCTCAACCATTCTCTCCCGATCCGGCCTGCTATGCAGCTGGTGGGCTCACGCATCGCATGAAACCGGGCACCCCTGTTAAGTCACCAAACGTAGCGAACCACTCCGGGTGACATATGGCAGAAGTTTTGTTTATCCAATAATAATAATAATACTTGGCTGATTTATATAGAGGCGGTGTACAAGTAAATATGTCATAAAAGTGATATAACTAAGATTTGTAAATATAACTAGTGTAATTATAATGATTTATAATTATAAGAGAAATATGTTTAAAAGGTAGAAAATCGGAATGCCGCGGCTTAAGTTCGTTTGACGGAAATCTTTAAGGTTGTTTTTTTTATTTAACTTCAAAATGATTTTTTTTGTACCTACGAGTACTTATAAACAACTAGTACTTACTTATCTACTGCGTAATTATTATTAAGAAATAGTGAAAATATTGATAAAACATTTACACAGATAGTTAAATTGCCATGCTAAATTAAAACCAACCAGACAAAACCGGAAATATGTCGACGTATTGACTCTTTTCCACAAAAAATATAAATTAATTCCGAAAGACTGTTTTTTTTAATCTAGTAAAGCTACCTATGTTTAAAATTTTGAGAGAATATGTTTATTTTTAGTATCTACAATAAGGTTTTACAGCAGATTTGTTAATTTTTAAAACAAAATTTTGTATTACACAACACATATTTCAAATCATATAATCATGCAGTAAAATAAATCTTGTCATATATCACAGCTCACTCAGTCTTGCTACAAACTTCTTGGGTTCATCATCAGGACTTGTAAGCAGTTTGATAACCAAGAAGCTATGCTAGCGTTATTCAATGGCATACTGAGAATCAAGCTGGAGTACGCGAGCGATGTTTGGGCACCGTACCACCAGAAGTACATTGATATGTTAGAGCAAATCCAGAAGAAATTCCTCAGGTATGTTTATATGCGGAAGCATGGAACTTATCCAAGGTTCATGCACCATATTGGCTTACTTTCGTAGGTATTATTTTATCAATATTTTGTAATGAACTCGTAAGGAACATTGTAGGATTATTTTTTAAAAATTTAGTGTAGTTAAGCGCGCTTGAAGTGAAATGACACGAAACTGCGCTATATAAATATTACGTTATTATTATTATTGAGGAAACTGATTCTGTGAGTAGATATTATATGTTATATAGTCCTAGAAACTAGGCGGAAAGCAAGTCTTGCTATTTTGTCTTTCAAAATTTGGAACAATTTTATTGATAGCCCATTTCTCTTGGGATGCTATGATTTATATGCACCAGACCACTACAGCCGAAGTCGACATCTTGTGACTTGTGACTTGTGATATACTGTCTTTGGAGCACCGGGCCATACGGCCCCTTTCTCCTTCATCATGTGTTTGTTTAATGGTTGTTGGACTTAGTGATTGTTGATTGGTTTTTTATTTTATTTTATTGGGGACGTTGAAGAGGGGTAGGGAGGGGGAGGGGGTAATAAGAGAGATGGAAGGGGGGGTAGGTAGATAGATGTCGGGGCTTGGGGGAAGAGCAGGAAGGCTTGGGGGGGCGGTGGCATGTCGAGGGGTGAGGGGAGTGGTCGACTGAGGGGTGGGGCTTGTGTTTGAAGCAGGTTTGATTGATGGATCGGTTTACTAGCTTGGGAAGAAACTTCTTGGTATTTTGGAATGAGAACGGGTGGGGGGGTTTCTTTAGACGGACTCGTTTGCGGGATGGTCTGACGCAGACCCAGGCCATTTCCTCGGGGCCTGGGTTGTCGGAAGTTGGTTGGATTGGCTCTTTGGTGACGCTGGAGTGCGAGGATGAGGAGTGGTGTCTTTGCCCCTTGGTTGGGGGGTTGGGGGGGAAGGTAAGGAAACCTAAACCGATTGAGGACCAATCGGTTTGGGAGGCGGTTAGAGGGGCGATTGGAGGGCCAAGGGGTTGGGAGGCGGTGAGGGGGCGATCTGATAGAGAGGCGATGGGAGGGCAAACGGTTTGGGGGGCGATAGTAGGGCGGTTTTCTTGAGGGGCGGTAAGGGGGTGGTCGGTTTGAGGGGTGATAGGTGGGTCAGTTTGGGGGGCAGTAAGGGGGAGTTTTGGGGGGGTTGGCTGGGCGGGGGGGCTGGGTGAGTTGCAGGGGGAGTTGGGAGGGGAACTGTGAACTCTGGGGAAGGCCAGGTTGAAGACATGTTCTTTGTCTTCAAGGGACATGTTGTTGGGGTCGGGGTGGTTGGCAAAGAAGGACTGGATCTCGAGAGTAAGGCGTTGGTATTCGTCGGAGGTTTGGAGAAGGGGGGAGGACATGATGGTATAGAATGGGGGAAAACACTAGGATAACTGAAGGCACGAATGTTTTAAGCACTGTAGTTCAAAGCACAAGGGACGGTATGAAATGGCGCGAACAAGCACTGTAGACTGAGGTGATTTTTTTGGTTCCTTTACTGGGAAAGGCACTTTGGATTCACTGTGGTGTGGTTTTCACGAACTAGGCGAACGGGCGTGGAACAAGCGACAATGTCGGGGAATGCTCGAAGTCGACATCATGATTTATTTAAAGTACCGAACGGCAGAACAGACGTCTTGGCAAAGCATAGCATGACGAGAATGGTGCTGTTAAATGAAATTGCAAACCATTTGGATGTAAGTGACTTTTCTTTATATGCCTTAAAAATATTATTGAAGAGTCACTTGCCTAAATGCTGATAGGGTAACTAAATTGTACTGTAATTGGAATTATTCTGTTGTACAATAATAATTTTATAAAAAATTACGAGTATCTAGGAAAGCTATGTTTTAATTTTAGTTTAAATAAAATCATTTAAAAAAAGATCCGCACACGTGTTTTGAGACGAAAATACTTCAGTTTGTCTATTTATTTACTGTCTCACAAAATAATATATGTATTAAAGATTTTTTTTACATTCCTATTTTGCTTAGACATTATTGAAACATTAAAAATACTTATGATCAAAAAATAATTACATAAAGTACATAATTTTAATAGTTTTATTACCACGCCTTTCAGCATTTTTGAATGTAGGTATAAATTAAAGCAAATTTTGAATGATATAAAATCGATATTGAGTTATTATCTAAAAAAGCTGGTACGGAGAATAATTAATCTTTCCCATTGGAACCACCCTGTACGGTCGTAAGATAATCTTGCGAAGAAATATGAATTCTCGGCCGCTAGCTGGTTTATACCCCAATTTCCAATAAAAGTAACGTGCGTGAGACCAGCTAATTTTAAAATTTTATCTTCAATAGATAACAAATTATTATGATTTATTTAAAATTGAAATAATTTATCTATTGACATGTTGTCATTTTGTCTAATGACCCAATAGGTGATAATTTTGGGGATGTACATAAGATAAAGTTATCATCACAAACATATCGGTTGTCAAAATATCATTCTTCGTTAGACCTATTATACATACATATATTTTGCCAGAATAAATAAACGATAAGCAAGTAGTTAATACACAACAAATGAAAGTATTATTAATCATCTATGGAACATGACGATGAACGCAGTAAAGTTTGACACAGTTAACTATATAGGAACAAATGTGATTATTCTTAGGTTGTCTCTTGCAATCTACACCATGAACATTTACTTGAATATTTGCTTGAACTTTACCATAAACTTTGTCAATGGTGACGTGGCTTTGAACAATTCTTGTTTGCAGATGCGATTGCTTTCCGTGCTGTGGAAAACATTCTGAAAAAAAAATTGGGAGGTGGTTATGGGTACCGCCACCCCGGGAACCATTTACTGGATGATCAATACCTCCGCCATAGGTCACCCTGAGTGGTTTACTACGTTTGGTGACTTAGCAGGGGTGCCCTGCTAGGTTGGTGGGGTAAGGTATGCTTAGGTCTTGGTGGCGGATGCATTTACCCACTTACTGTGTGGCGGGCCGGATCGGGTGAGACTGGTTGAAGGAGACCTTTTGATTTCTACGGCCGAACTCTCTCGACCCATTGACTTGCACCGCAGTCAGAGGACTAGATTCATTCCGTCACTACTGAACACGCTGACCCCCAGATTCCTACCCACCCCTCATACCTTTTCCATCCCAGAACTTCCTCTCGTTTTAGCATCCCCTAAGATGACATAGGCCCTGAGGGAAATTATTTTCCTCAGGGCCTCCTATGTGGAGCTAATGTTAAAAAAAAATCTCTCCCCGAGTGAAGCAGGGAAGGCAGGGGAGGTGATTAGTTCATTTTTTTACAACAGCCGCGCGACGCGGTCAGAAATGGAGAATAATTAACGAGTATTTAGGGTTATGTCAACTGCGCGTGCCTTAATTATTAGTTTATTAATTTGTTAATTCCCAGAACTTTCTCTCCTTCCTTTACTTATAAAGATCCTCCACACAGCATCCCAAAAGATGACGTAGGTCCTCATGATAAAAAATTTGCAATTTATCAAATGAAATATGTTTTTTTTTCAAGAGTTCAATTTAATTCATTTATGGTTTCCTAGCGTTAAATCAGAGATGAAGTCAAATCTTCTATTAAAAAAAATCAAAATTCAAGATGATCTTGAAACGCCTGAACAGATTTTCATGAATTGTAGCTAAGAAACATCTCGATCACGTCAGCATTTAAACAAAAACAAAAACGCATCATAGTCGGTCCATTCGTTTAGGAGTTACGATGCCACAGACAGACACACAGACGGCGGTTAAACTTAAAACACCGCTAAAAAAATAGCTTCTTTCAATCAGACGCGTTAAATAAAAAAAACGTCGTTTCTCACTGAAAATATGAGAACCTTACAATTTTCATAATATTAATTGTCAGCACCAGAAATAATTAATTGTCACCAGTTTCCTAATCTATAACAAATAAGTGTTTAATTTGAAATTAGCCAATTGTTGTCTCATTCAAAATGGGCATTCAATGTTTATACATTGATGTATTATTATTAGTTATTAGTATATAAGTACATCACTCTGATTATAAATAAATATATTTGAACGATTGGACTTCGCACCGATAAAAATGTTTATTTTATTTGTTTATCACCTTATTAAATAATAATAAGTACTTAAAATTATTTAAGAAAATATAATTATGGATGAAGAATAATAAATGGGTATCCCATGTGCATATTTTATTAGAAAGTGAGTTAAACAAAAATTTATCTTAGTTACATAAACGATTATTCTTGATGTATGTACCTAATACCATTGGTATACTCAATGCCTAATGTACTTGAAAAATTAAGAGGGAATAACCAGACACAATCGGAAATATGTATGTTACTTTTAAATCAAATTCTGGACGTATCGAATTTTCAACAAAAAAAATATAAATTGATTTTGATAGATTGTTATTTTATCTGGTGTATGTTTTAAATTTGTTTATTTTTATTATCATAAGGTTAAATTTTCTCAATAAGTAAAATACACCAATAAATTATTTCGGAAAGCTAGTTTAGAGAATTTAAATTCAAATAAAATCATTAAAAAAAAACTTCAGTTTGTCAATTTCAGTGGTTCTTAATCTTTTTGGAGGTACTGACCCCCACCAGTTTCATATGCGCATTAACCGAACCCTTTTGGAATTTATAATTGGAAAAATAAAACATGATATTTTCAAATTCAAAACATGGGTAGACATATATTTTTACATAGGTGCACAAAATGAACAAAACCATTAAATAACAAAGAACAAAACAATTAAAACATGATTTTTACAAAAAAACAAAAACCTAATAATTCATATTTATTGCAAATCAGTGACTTTTGCTGTTGCTATTGACCTCCGCCGAACCCGCGAGACTGACTCACCGAACCCCCGGCGTTCGATCGAATGTAGGTTAATAACCACTGATCTATTTAGTTACGATTTTATAAAATAATGTATTTTAAATTTGTTTACACACTTATTTTGCTGAAACACTATTGACAAAATTTTAATCAACCCCCGACACAAAAAAAAGCTGATGACCTTGAACGCCTGAACAAATTTTCATGACTTGTAGCTAAGAACCATCGCAATCACGCCAGTATTCAAACAAAAGACACACACACAGAAAGTCAAACTTATAACACCAAATCAAAATAACAATCAAATTTTGAAAGAAATAAAATCAATATTGAGTTATAGAATAATCGATCTTTCTCATCGTAACCGCCCTGTACAGTTGCGATCGCAAGATCATCTTTCGACAAAATTTGAATTCTTGGCCGCTGGTTAATGGGCCTTAATGATGCATTTTTTGGTTCAAGGTTCAAAGTTTCATAGATAAATATGCCTACATCATTTCTAAAATTAAACTTCTCAATGAAACTGAATTTAAAAGATATCAGATGGAAGCACGGAAGTGATAAACCAATAGAAAAGTGTGATATGGGTGTGTGCGTGAATAAGTAATGTATACTTCTGGTGAAATTGAACACAAAATTTTCAAAATGTCAAAATTTTCATAATGTCAAAATTTTCAAAATGTTGAATTTTTTCTTTTACTTGATAAACAAATTTCTTCTCTTGTTTAGGGCCTAGGAGTCGGAATGTGTAAAGGAGTGTTGTTAATTTCAACAACAAAACAAAAACGTTTGCATTTATATTATTTATTTAGTTTTACCTAGATTGCACAGAAATGGTAGATGTAGCTATCTAATTACAACATATACCTATACATTTTTGAAGTAAAACTTCTTTACGCACACTCGACACTTGGGGGTAAAATGATGAATACTTTACGAAAAAATATGAAACGTTACTAAAAAATATGAAACGCTAATCAATGTGAAACGCTAATCGATGTGAAACGCTAATCGATATGAAACGCTAATCGACGCGAACGCTAATTAAAGCGAACGCTAATGAAAGAGAAACCCTAACCGATATGAAACGCTAATCGATGCGAACGCTAATTAAAGCGAACGCTAATGAAAGTGAAACGCTAATCGATTTGAAACGCTAATCGATACGAACGCTAATTAAAGCGAACGCTAATGAAAGTGAAACGCTAATCGATATGAAACGCTGTTTGTTGAGTTGAGTTGAGTTGATGGGGATGTCGAGGGGATGGGAATATTTTTATTCCTGTTATTGTTATATTGTTAATGGACGGCATAAGTTAGTGAAGTTTTACTTTAGTCGTGTGGTCTAACTCGTTGTTTTTTGTGTAATACTTCACAAGAGTCCTGACTTCTCCCATCCCAACCCGACATCTGGGACCAGTAAGGCAGCAAAATATGGCATCCCCAATTGGGGTATGTTGCAAGGCTGAAGGTAGTGGGTAAGGGAAGGAGGAATCGAAGATGAAGGTGGGGAAGTACTTGGCTATTCAGATCTAGTCACCAAACACGGCTAAAGCCTTTTCAAGCAATGTTTCATTCTGATTGGTGGTCTTACACGACCGCGATACTTAGAGTATCTTTAACTCTGGAACGTGCAGCAAATATGCTATAAAATATTATAAATGAATAAATTGTGTAATAACACAAATTCATCTAATCAAATTTACTTGCGCACGCCGGGATTTAAACCTGCGACCTCCGGATTGATATTCGAGAGCCTTATTAAAAATAATAATTTCTGTGTTATAGGTAATATATCTGCGTCTGTATGAATTTAACTCTAGAATTGTTATTTGGTTTGATTTTCAAAATTGGAATTGATTGTGGGAACGATTCGTACAAAAGATAAAGTAGCTACCAACTTTATTTTATTTTAAGTAATTAAATAATAATTTTGTATTTCTTTTGTTAATATTTTTGACAGATGTCGTAAATTTTCAAGTTTACTAACGATGTTAATTCAAAGGGTAAATTTTTGATTCTGATTGTCTATTGTGATTTGAAACTCGGTGAAACGAAAAATAGCGGCACTAAAAAGAGACAAAAACTTACATCAATAGGATTTAGACTGCGAGAGAATGAGATAGTATAATCGGTCTCCTCTTGTCTACTTTAGTTTTCTGAAGGTTCCTCTATTTCTCTGTGTTTTTTTATAAATAATTTTAGCTTCACAAATCTTATAACTAGTTAAGGATATATTTGTGGTGTTATTTAGGACGTAGAAAATACGATCTTTTTCATTCCTGACATAAATCGCTCCAAAAGTCTATTTACGCAGGTACCTAACCTAAACCCTTCAAAATAAATGGATACTTCGTCACCTGGCAACATCTGCAAAACTAACAGACAATCCGGCAACACCGCAGGCCACCCTCTTGGCTATTCAGTACCATCAGTACCAGTACCTACATACAATCTATGAACCATTATGTTTCACAGATGGTAAAAATTTGCATAGTTTTGGAAAGTCCAAGGTAGCTAAATCCACTGTTAGCAGACTATAGATTGTAGACCCTCAGACTGACCAGGTATATATTCCAAGCCATAAAATCTATTGTTTTGTCAGCGTCCTTGCAAATTTTATGTGCATTTTTCGGGAAGAATGTGCAAAAAATGCAAAGGCGAACAAAGGAAGCTAGATAATGGTTATGCGAATAGTACAGTTGTTTGAGAATGTTTCTTGCCATCTGTAAGAACTGTGCGAATTAAAAAAAATGTATTTTAGACATTTTAGAACATTTTAAAACTAGCGCGAAACATTCAAAATACGCCATCTGTGTCTGTAATCTTGGACTCCTTCATTAAAAAAATCCTCGCAATGAAAAATGCCTTCCTTATTTACAATATTTTTTGGAATGTGTTCCGTTCGCGCATGATAAAATTTTAGGGCAAAAAACCCTACAATTAGACCATTTTTTTTGACAATAACGCAAATGGGGGGTCCATTTTTATGTTACAGCTTTTCGTATTCGGTTTTAGATTACCGATTTTGTCGTTCAACGGCCGGCGTGGTCTAGCCGTAAGGCTCTTGACTCGCAATCCGAGGATCGCGGGATCGATCCCGGCGTGGGTAAATACATTTTTGATTAATTTGTGTTATTTCACGATTAATTCAATTAAAATTTAATTGCGGCACGTTCCAGAGTGGAAGATAATCTCAGTATCGCCCTGGTGTAAGAGCACCATTCAGAATTAAAACGTTGCTTGAAATGGATTTAGCCGTATTTGGTGTTCAGATCTGAATAGCCAGGTACTTCCCTTCCTTCCTCTTACCCATCTCCTTCCCTTCCCCAATACCTTCATCCTCACAACACAACCCAATTGGGGATGCAATAGACTCACTGGCTCCAGACGGGAGCAGTTGGGACTCTTGTGAGGTATTCATATAAAAATATTTTCAAAATCACTTTATCACTAACGAGAGCGTAGTCGAGGGGTGAGACTCTCGACTTTCCGGAGGTAGCGGGTTAAAATTCCAGATATAGTTAACTAACTAACTAACTAACCATCACGCCGTTTCCCCGCAGGGGTAGGCAGAGAGGACTTTGCCTCACTCACATTCATACATCGTCTCATAAATTCTCTTCTATTATTCTGACTTTTGACATGGCCCGACTCAAGTATCTGATTCACTTGATCGTGCCATGTCTTCCTCGGACGTCCCCGACTTCTTCTACCATTCACATTTGCGTCGTATATTCTTCTTATACTACTTTCTTCGTTCATTCGCTCTACATGCCCATACCATCTCAGGGCCCCTTTCTCGATCACCTTCAATCATAATAGTTAAATTTGTGTTATTTCATTAATTTAAAAAATATATACATGGCATATATTTTTGCTGCGAAATGTACGAGAGTGGACCGGCATTAGAAGTGTGGAGGAGCTATTAGGGGAAGCGCAAGACAGAGAGACATTTTCTAGAGTGATCGCCAACGTCGGGGGACCTGATAGGGCACACAAATAAGAAGAATACACGATGTTAGAGCTTAGCAACGTGTGCAATTTTAGTAGGGTTTTTAGATAACAATTTTTCCCTACCGATGAAATACAAGGCCTTTAAGTCTATAATAGCCAGGTAACATTTAAAAATACCCACATGAGGTAAAAACTGCAAGGTGCAACTGACGCCGTTCTATTTATTTTTTTTTTATTTATTTATTTATTTATTTCTATTCTTCAACATACATACATATTACAGATAATTACATTGGTATACATAGATATTAAGTTAAGTAATAAGGAGAAAAAATAAAATGTTACTGATCCGTAACTGTATATAGGTAAGTACCTAGTAGTATTTTGTGAACACCTCACTAGGCGGACCTGTGCTGAGGTGTTCCCATGTTTTGGAATAATTGCAGTTCTGACGACAAAAGTAGAAACACCGTATCCTCCTTGATATTGTCAAGAAGGAGACTGTGGGTCGACCTATGGCGGCAGTAACGTATACATAAAATAAAAGATTAGTTGCAGTTAGGATCTATACATAAAGTTATACATAGCATCTAGTTTATGTAAAAGATAGATAGTAGTTTTGAAAAATAGGTAGGTATATTATTGTAGGGACCACACGCCAATGGAATGAATAATATTGTGATTTTGTTGAATGTTTTGTCTTAAAACAAAGTTATAATTGCCTACTAATTATTTTTAATATTTGTTTTTGGTTATGTTTGGTTAGGTGTTATGATTTTTTGAGTAAATTGAATACCTTGTTGTTTGATCCAGTCTTTGATGTATTTTTTGTGAAGAATTGTATATGGATTTGTAGTTAGTAGTTGTTTCAGTGTGGTGGGCATGAGGTTATATAGTTTGATTGCGTAATACTTGAAGTGTCTTTGCCCGTGTGAGGTATGAGTTATCGGTATGTTAAGTGTTTTTTTAGTAGAGGCCCTGGTTTTAATTGCTAATTGAGGTTGCATTTGAATGTAGAGTTTATGTTGGAAGAAGTATAGTAGTACAGCTTTGGCGTAGAGTTGTCTTATTGTCATGACGTCTAGTGTTTCGTAAATTATATTCGAGCATGCGTAGCGAGGAACTTGTAGGATTAATTTAATTATTGCCTTTTGAATTTTTTCTAATGGATCTATTGCTATATTCGTTGCACTTCCCCAAGCAAGTATGCCATATGTAATAATGGATTGGCAAAGTGCAAAGAATATGGTTCTGAGGATTGTTATTGGAAATATGTTTTTTATTGTCTTTATCAGATGCATGACTCGTTTCAGTTTATTTGTGATGTAAGTTATGTGGTCAGTCCAGCGTAGGTAAGCATCTATTATAACTCCTAGATATTTTGTGTGGTCAACCCTTTCAATACGCTCGCATAAACATGTGCGAGAAGTTTGTCCGCAGTCGTGTAAGATAAGGTCTATGTGCGGTGGAGGTTGGCCTCTTTGTGTGATGCTGTGTGTAATATAATTGGTTTTTGTTGTATTCAGGGTAAGAATGTTGTTATTTAGCCAATTTTTGAACACAGATAGACTTTTTTCGGCCTTTTTATATACATCATTCCATGTTTCTGCCTGGCAGAGAAGTACTGTATCGTCAGCAAATGTTACGATTTTACCGTCGATATCAATGTCACACAGGTCGTTTATGTAAATAAGGAACATTAGGGGACCAAGAACGCTTCCCTTTGGTACACCGTATCTAGATAGAAGTGGCTCGCTTACCATGTTGTTGATTTTAACCTGTTGCATTCTACCCGACATGAAACTTTTCAGTAAGTTTAGTTCTATGCCACTAACTCCGACAATTTTTAGTTTATTGAAGAGTTTTTCGTGAGAAATTGTGTCAAAAGCTTTACATAAGTCTAAATAAATTGATATAACTTTTTTTTTAGCATCTAGGTTATGTGTAATAAACTCAGTTACAGTGGCAATTGCGTTTTCTGTGTTCCTATTTTTTCTAAAGCCGTGTTGGTTTATTGAAAGTAATTGATTGTTTTCCAGATAATGTTGTAGCTGTACTTTTATTGTTTTTTCAAGAATTTTTGACATATTGTTTAATAATGTAATGGGTCTGTAGTTGTTTACATTGTTTTTTGTTCCTGATTTATAAATAGTTCTATTTATAAAGAACATTAACTTTAAATTCTGTAAATTTAAATGATTCATCTCTTCAAGAAATATAAGAATCCAGTAATAGTTAGGTACTTCCCCACCTCCCCTCACCTACTATAAAAAGTTAGGTACTTCCCCACCTCCCCTCACCTACTATAAAAAGTTAGGTACTTCCCCACCTCCCATCACCTACTATAAAAAGTTAGGTACTTCCCCATCTCCCCTCACCTACTATAAAAAGTTAGGTACTTCCCCACCTCCCATCACCTACTATAAAAAGTTAGGTACTTCCCCATCTCCCCTCACCTACTATAAAAAGTTAGGTACTTCCCCACCTCCCATCACCTACTATAAAAAGTTAGGTACTTCCCCATCTCCCCTCACCTACTATAAAAAGTTAGGTACTTCCCCACCTCCGATCACCTACTATAAAAAGGGGTATTAGGATTTGGATTATGGACACTGGAAGGAAAAATATATTATGAATGTTGTAGCCTTACAAAAATTAACGTTTATGTTGTGTTTTTTTCTAGATATTGATTTATAATTTTCCTCTCGTAATATTTTAACGTATTTACAAAAACTTACTTAAAAAAACGAACAAACTTAATAGACCTAGACCTAATTTATAATTCACACACGAAATCATGTATATGACTTCAGAACGGGGTACCCTAGTAGGTCACATTATTTTTTCTAAAAATAATAATATTTAAAAAAATGTTTGGATTTGCCCAGTTTTGTGTAAACTCACCTCGTGGGCCTTGAAAACGTCGATACACTTGTTTATTTATTTTGAAAATTAACAAAGTAGCTCTGAACTCACACCAACCTTCATCAGATCTCAAAAAATCCAATAATATATTTTTTTATATAATACTACCTATTACGTCATACCGAATAAGAAGGCGTTATAGGTAATACATAATAGTAAGTAAATGAGATTAAACATGACAGGACGTAGGACCTGCTCCAACTAATTTATTCTTATTTATTATGAAACAATATTGCATAAATAGACACTTCTCAAACTTTTTCATAGAACAGCCACAAAATTATTTAAAATTCCTGGTACATACTATCAATTGAATAGTGATTTGGCCGAATACCAAATACCGAATATTCTGCCGCCGAATGTTCTTTTAGAAGCATTTAGAAGGTCTGCCAATTTTATTAGTTATGATGAGCCTAGTATTACCCAACCCGATAATGATTTTTAGCTACCTAGAAAAGAAACAACAATGAGAATGGTACAGCTTTTGTAGAAATGAACGAAAGTTTCTGGAGGTATCTATGGACAGTTATCAATATTTGCGATCACGGTCAACAATTATTGGTAAGTAATATTCCGACCGACAATTGATAAATTTTAGCCAGGACTCCATAGTATCAGATAAATTTGGGTTAACTATCAATACATATATCCATTTATTTGGATAATTTCATTCGCTATGCAAAATTACCGCCACATTAATTAACAGAGTTCAACTAACGAAGTTTTTGGAATTGAAAGAATAAGGCATTGAACTGGCAGAGGAAGGATGAAACCAGATTGAATGATGAAAAGAGAAAAGAGATTCCTGAAGCGTACGAGTATGTGTGGTAAAACCATATATTATTATGATTCTGTGAAAAATGTCGCCATCTGCAAATTTTGCAAGCGTAATGAGTAAGATTAAGAAAGGGACCCTCAGATGGTTTGGGTATTCAAAGTGAATGAACGAAGAAAGGAGTTTAAGGATAATATATATAGGGACGCCAATGTGAATGGTAGAATAAATCGGGGACGCCCGAGGAAGACATGGCACTGTCTAGTGAATCAGATACTTGAGTCGGGCCGAGTCAAAAGTCAGAATAATAATAATATCTTTATTTGGAAAACAAAACAGCTTTACAAAGATACATAAAAAAGAAAGAGTGCTAAAATAAAACAGTAAGCCTAAAAACATGTTTTCGCTGATAATTTTTTTTTTAGTAGCTAGACAAGAAAAACATAAAGAAAAACTAAGAAAAAAGTAGTTAAGAGAAGCTAAATTAAAACATAAAGAAAAACTAAGAAAAAAATAGTTAGGAGAAGCTAAATACTTAAATATGCATGACAAGAATATAGGAAAATACAATAAAGGGTAACTTTATGATCTTATAGGAGTATAAGGATGATATGTATGCAATTAGGGAATATGTAAATATATTGCAAATTAGGAAAAGAAATCTGAATAATAATATAATAAATATAAATATGGATGTTAAGTATAGATAATATAAGTGTAGATAATAGTGTAATGTTAGTTATTCTTGGCAAGAGTTTCAAAGTTTCTAACAGACATCCACCCCTATTTTGAGAGGCACTGACTTATATCATAAATCAAAAAACAATATAAATTGAAGAGGTGGATTAATAATAGTCTGATAAAGAAATAATGAACCATTGGTATCATTTCTGCGAATGCATTATTATCATGCCTGACATACTTGTACAGTGCGACTGTGCTGGGTAGGGAATGCAATCCCGATCTCGCGGGCTCTCGATCTAGCGAGATCTTGTGACATTTTTCGGGATCAATCCCGTAGCATAATATGAAGAGATCCCGTTCGAGATCGACGGGATTGGGCGGCAGTAGTCAGCGACGCTACACAGTGCAGGCAGCCATTTGTTTGTTTTAGTTGTGCAGTTATGGTAATTGCTTTTTCTTAAATTATGCATTTTTTATTGTTTATGTGAGTTAAATAAATATAATTTTTGGATTCTTATGTTGTCACCTTAAAATATCGAAAAATAATCCAGATCAAGTGTATGTTGACTATAGAAGTCGTTTACCGGTACGGAGATACTTCAAGAAAGTAGTTAATAATTTGACTGCTCAATGAAAGTTATGTAAAGCTGTTCTCAAAACCACATCCGGGTCTACAAAAGGTTTACACGTCCATATGATGTCAATCCACAAAATCATTGAATGAGGGAGTCGGAAGAACATCAGGTACATTGCAACGGACATTAGATGCCCTTTAGCAGATAGCACCATTAATACACTTTGTTTTTTAAGAAGTTACTTTCAAAATCGCCTTTAATTACTATCTAATCTCCTTAAACTATATTTTTTCTTTTTGATTATTTTAATTTAAAAAATAAACTGTTCATTATTTAGTAACTAATATTAAAGAATAAAGGTTTGTGTTTTCTTTCAGATAATATTTTAATTTAACTAACGAGATCCCGAAAATTCCGAGATCTCGCGAGATTGTAATTTCTAATCTCGCGAGATCTCGAATTAGCGATCTCGAGTCGAGATTGCATTCCCTAGTGCTGGGTGTCAGGAAATACCTGGCAGACTTTATCTTGCGAAACCAGAGCTTATTTGAATTAAAAAAATTTGATGCCATTTTTGTCTCCGGCGACATTTGTTCAATTAAAAGAAAATATTTTTTTTATATTTTTACCACTTGTCAGAAAAGTGACCCGACAATTGGCCCCCCGAAATGATATTTACTATAAAATTATAATTATAGACTTTCAGGGGGCGGTAGAATACCCAGATAAAATTAGGGGGCGTTGAGAAGGCACAGTGAGTGCGTGGCAGGCAAAAAAATCCTAATAATCTAATGTGTATTATTATTAAGAATTGACACTATATCATGAATACAAGAAGGAAGAAGGTAGCAACCCGGTACTTAAATACAAAAGAATAACTTTTTTATTTAAGTACCGGGATCAGAGGCGATACCCATACCCGCCTTAATTCGGGAGGAGGGTATGGGTACCGCAGGTCACCCCGGAACCATTTATTGGATAACCAACACCTCTGCCATAGGTCACCCCAGGTTCGCTACGTTTGTTGACTTGGCCGGGGTGCCCGAGTTCACGGGGTGAGGTTTGTCTGGGTCTTGGTGGTGGATGCGTCTGGCCACCAGCTGCATGGTAGGACGGATCTTAGAGCACAGGCGTCAGGTTGGAATGATGTCCTTGTTCTTCCGGTTTTTCAATGGAAGATGCATGCATTGAAGAACTAGCGCCAATGATCTCTTCAGCCGCTAGGCCGAATAAAATATCAATAGGCTTACGACACACGACATGAGAAGATTATGACGTCGTACTATTTTCATAACATTTCACACGTAAGCAGGTTTTCATATATATTGTACCATCAATCATCGCTCAATGGGTGATAGGCTCCTCGGACAAAACGTCACATAACCATTGTTTTAATTAAGCATTATTAATATCCTTTTGTTTATCCACTCTGTCCCGTTAAGTACTCAAACAAGATCGATTGATATTGTTCTTTACGACAGCTGAACTCCCATTTTTAAGGTCTGTCAACCGAATTGAAATCAGCCATGTCATGAATGAGTGGGTACCTACTACCTAATTCATGTTCAACCTATCCTTCAGTTTCAAAGACGGCCTCCATAAATGAGCGGTAAGGCTTTCAACTAGAAATCCAGAGTTCGCGGGTTAAAATCCCGCCGTTTGCAAGTAAATTTTATTTGATTAATTTTTAGGTATTATTTCATATTTTACTCATATTTTTTAATTACTATATATTAATACTTATACATAGTAGATGCATGATTATTTAAAATAGATGTAGATTAATTTCCTGGTCCTCCTTACTACGAGATTCTGGGCTAAGGGGGAATATGTTTTGGATAAATGATTTAAAATAATATATTTATAATATATTTGCGGCAAGTTCCAGCGAGGAAGATACTCTCAGAATCGCCCGGGTGTAAGACAACGAAGACAACCATTCAATATTGAAACGTTGCTTGAAATGGCTTTAGATCTGAATAGCCAGGTGTTTTCCCACCTTTTTCTTTTCCAATTTCGGACCATCTATGTTTCGGACTCGGTACTCTAAAAACAATAGATGAAATCAAAAAATGTTATGTCTACCGCACTGGTAGGTACTATCTTCAATACTCTCAACGTTATATTGGACTTTGTAAGAACCATTCCGGTTAATTTACACCAAAACAATAAAACCCTCTACAAATCAACCCAAACTATTTACAATACCCGAGTCGAAAACAAAGAATTTCTCCCAACTCCTTTTGCTTATTCGGACAAAGACGTTTTTTCTTTGGACAATGTTTTAAATACATAACTTGCAAATTGCAAACTATACAATACCAATACCAATTAGTGAAATAGAAACAATGACCAAATTCAAACACGAAATAAAGAATAGTATTTATTGCAAGTGTAATTATACAGGACGTCCCACTATTGCAAACATCTGTAAAACAAATCACACGTAGATATGGATGTCAATTTATGTACAACATAAATAATATCTTGTCAAACCTAACTCCCATAATTATTATTACAATATCTAATTTTCTTCATCTTTCCTTTCTACACTTGTAATATTATTCTCTTTATAGGATTAACCTACACTTTCTATTAAGTACCTTTCTTTTTGCTTTTATTGGAAGATTATTCTATCAACCTCAAAAACAAGAATATTAAACCGTATTTAACCTTAGTATTTATGTACATACGCATGTTTGTACGCATTTATGTAATTCCTACGTCTGTCTCGACACAGTATACCTACATCCTAATAACAATAATAATAATATTTGGATGACTTGAATAGCGCCGTTTTTGTGAAAAATCACCCCAAGGGCGCTAAACAAACTTATAATACATTTCTACAATCTTACTTCTAACTACAATGATGTAGATCTAGACGAACAAAATCATAAATTGCATCCACCGGTTCATCGATCACCGATACGAAACTATATGTATAATGATTTGACCAATGAACGCGATGCTGCCTAAAAATGTACTGTATTTAGTATCTACAGGCAGAAAATATACAGGACCATACTTACCTGGGAGTTCACTAGAAATTAACACTGATATTGTTTATTTAGAGAAATTTAGGTACACTTCGAACGCAGATGACATAATTTTGAACTATTATATACTATTTTTGTTGTTAGTTTTTGGGGTGTTATGCCGTGTTGCGCTACCTCCTTCTATAGCCGACGTTTCGGACTGCGTTACGGTGTCCATCATCAGGGCAGATCCGGTAGATCCGACGATGTGTAATTGTTAGTGTAGAGTGTGTGATTATTTACTTCGAAGCTCTAAAAAAAACTAACAACAAAAATGCTTTTGGCCGTGAAAATCTAAAAACTTATCTATTATATACTAGCTTTTACCCGCGGCTTCGCTCGCATGGTATTAGTGGGAAATTACTGGCATAATTGTTATTATTCTTGCTTTTTTGTCTAATAAAAAATAATTATTGTTTAATAGAAAATTTCAAAATTTGAGAATGACATTTCGCAAATAAAAATTATATTTTAGAAAATATTTAAATTATAGAAATTTATTTTAAGTACCTACTCCCCTAATTTATTCTGATGATTTCGCCTCAAGTAGAAATTAGTATTTTATTCATATTTGAATTCAGAGTAACCTAAAGAAATAACAAAATGACAGCCCACGTCATATAATTACATAGCAACGCTATGCTTTTTGTCCGGACAATAAACATTTTTAGAGATAGGTAGATATTAACTATGACGCCAACAAATCACTATTTTTAGGGTGAGAATTGAAAGAAGTGGGATTGGGCGCGAAATTTAGTAATCTGAAAGTATGTTGCCTGTTGTATGCTGATGATGCGGTGCTGATTTCTAACACTATGGAAGATCTACAGTCTCTCGAATCTAGGATGAACGAAGTATGTATGAAGAATGAGTTAATGATGAATGTAAGTAAGTCAAAGTCATGGTGTTTGAAAGAGAGAGTAAGAAAACAGTATGCAATATAGTTGTGAATGATGAATACTGGGAGCAGGTGGATGAGTTTGTGTATCTGGGTAGTATGTTTACGAGAGATGGGAAGGCTGATAGAGATATTGAAAGAAGGGTGAATGCCTGTAACTCCATTAATGGAGGACTGAATGCCGTTGGCGCTAATAAAAAACTGTCAAAAGAAGCGAAGCTAGCAGTCCACAATGGAGTCCTGGTACCTACCCTGATGTATGGCAGTGAGGCATGGAACTGGCAGAGGAAGGATGAAAGTAAACTGAATGCTGTTGAAATGAGATCCCTGAGGCGTATGTGTGGTAAAACAATGTATGATCGTGTGAGAAATGTAAGGCTGATGTAAGCATAATGAGTAAGATTAAGAAAGGGACCCTCAGATGGTTTGGGCATGTAGAGCGAATGAACGAAGAAACTAGTGTAAGAAGAATATACGACGCAAATGTAAATGGTAGAAGAAGTCGGGGTCGTCCGAGGAAGACAAGGCACGATCAAGTAAATCTGATACTTGAGTCGGGCCATGTCAAAAGTCAGAATAATAGAAGAGAATGTATGAGACGATGTATGAATGTGAGTGAGGCAAAGAGTGTGTGCCAAGACCGAGTTGTTTGGCGGTCCGTCCTCTCTGCCTACCCCTGCGGGGAAACGGCGTAATGGTTAGTTAGTTAGTTAGTTTTAATTGCCTAATTAAAAAAAAAACATTGTTTCCAAGGTCACAATTTGTTTGACGTTTGCAATAACTCTATTTTGTTAGGGACAGAAAACTTATGAAAAATAATTGCATACGGTACAGCTTATTCATAACGCCAGAGCTTACCAATATATATAGCCTATGTTACTCGCAAATAATGTAGCTTTCGATTAGAGAAAGAATTTTTAAATTCTATTCGGTGTTTATTGCGTGAAAGAATAACACTCATCCATACAAACTTTCGCCTTTATAATATCTATAAGATAATAATATATGTTCTTTAATGAGCATATTTTTAAAACAAAAGCAAAATTTTATGATTGGCGGTACAATAAATAGTACAAGGATTTGATTAGAATATTTATCTTCCCGTGAGACAGGCATCGAAAAAACACCTGTAATCAAACATACCTTTATTATTGTAAAACCAGCTAGTGAAGTATAAAAATCAAAAAATGTTTCTATATATGTGAGTTGGCAATAGATGGAACAGGTGGCAACGGAGCTGTTTAAAATCTGAATGTACCGGGACTGAATATATTGAACGCGGGAGAGGGGAGGGGATCGCGGGAGGGGAATTCGCGCTAGAGGGGAGAGGAAGGTGAAGGGGGATTGCGTGAGGGGAAGGGGACATGGGAGGGGAAAGGTAGGCCGAAGGGGAACAGGGCGAATGGGAAAAGACATGCAGGGAGAAACAATTTCTTTATTTGTTGCATTGCAAAGGACGTCGGGAACTCGCAGTTTACTATATAATTTAAAATTACTTAATATTACTTCGGACGATCCGTCAGAACTTTTGCAATACTTGTTCTGTTAGAAAGAATAGTTTTGCATCTCTTGGGTAGTAATTAACTATAATAGTAATAATATAGTCATTAGTTATTAAATTAATTACTATATTACGTAATTATTAATAATGCCGTGCGTTGTTATTATTCTCCGCACGTTCTGGTGGACGTTTGGTCGAACAGGCGACCATTATTAAATATGGCACGTAATTGGTGTCAAAATAGTTTCACAGCACCATACCTAACCCATAACTAACCATTACAATGCAAATATACTTTCAACTTTATGCATGTTTCAATTCTGAATGGTGGTCTTACACCTGGGCGGTATTGAGAGTATTTTCAAATCTGAAACGAGCCGCAAATATACCTCACATTACGAGTACTTTTAAGGAATTAATGTGAAATAACACAAATTAATCAAATAAAATTCATTCTCCGCAAAGAATGCAAGGCTGATGTAAGCATAATGAGTAAGATTAAGAAAGGGACCCTCAGATGGTTTGGACATGTAGAGCGAATGAAAGAAGAAAATAATGTGAGAAGAATATATGACGCAAATGTGAATGGAAGAAGAAGTAGGGGACGCCCGAGGAAGACATGGCACGATCAAGTGAATCAGATACTTGAGTCGGGCCATGTCAAAAGTCGGAATAATAGAAGAGTATGTATGAGACGATGTATGAATGTGAGTGAAGCAGAGACTGTGTGCCAAGACCGAGTTGTTTGGCGGTCCGTCCTCTCTGCCTACCCCTGCGGGGAAACGGCGTGATGGTTAGTTAGTTAGTTAGTTAAATTCATTTGCGCACGTCGGGTTCGAACCCGCGACCTTCGGATTGAGAGTCAAGGGCCTTATCCCTTGACCACGGAGTCCATCAAGGTTAAATAGATTAGGTTATGAGATTTTTCTTTTTATCCTTTTTTTCCTTCATTGGTCACCATGAAACAGGCAGCCGCCTGGTATGATGATTTAATGTACGAGTATCTACTCTGTGTAAATGTCTTAATTATTTAACACTAGCTTTTACCCACGGCTTCGCTCGCATAGTATTAGTGGCATAATTATTGGCCTAATTGTTATTATTCTTGCTATTTTGTCTAATAGAAAATAATTATTGTTTTAGAAAATTTCAAAATTTGAGAATGACATTTCGCAAATAAAAATTCTATTTTGGAAAATATTTGAATTATAGAAATAGAAATTTATTTTAAGTACCTACTCCCTTTATTAGTAATTTATTTATATTTGAATCCAGAGTAACCTAAAAAAATAAGAACATGACAGTCCACTTCAAACGCTATGCTTTATAGCAACGTTATGCTTTTTGTTAGGAGAATAAACATTTTTATAGATACCTATGTAGACATTAACTACGACGCCAAAAAAGTACTCATTTTAATCACAACAAAGCACTCTTTTTAAGCCTAAAATTAAAAAATAAAAAAAACATTGCTTCCAAGGTAACAATTTGTTTGACGTTTGCAATAACTCGATTTTGGTAGGGACAGAAAACGTATGATACATAATTTAACAACGCCACAGCTCATTCATAACGCCAGAGCTTACCAATATATATAGCCCCTGATACTCGCAAATAATGTAGCTTTCGATTAGTGAAAGAATTTTTAAATTCCATTCGATATTTATTGCGTGAAAGAGTAACAAACATCCAACCAACCAACCAACCAACCAACCATCCATACAAACTTTCGCATTTATAATATTAGTAAGATGTATTTTATAAATAAATAAATAATATTAAATAAACTTTTAAGGGGAAACCTTGTCACTGAAAACATTAACAATAGGTATTTTACCAAAGTGTTGCTGTCACTGTCCCCCAAACACTGAGCGAAAGTGACAACTGCACCTCAGGCTAATAATACCTAAACAAAATCATCAAAATCGAGATTTTTCATTCCCCATTTTTCTCCTCAAAAACTGGACCGAAATAATTTTTTTTTACTAGTTTTATTAGAAGAAAGTTATAATATAGTTTGTATATTTCGTAAACATTTAACATTTCAGGTGGGCAGGAACTAATTTAACCCCTCGCCTGGTGTGTTTCAGTATCCAATTGATTTAATTATGTTCAATGACAAACTTTTTAATTTAATTCAGTCTCGAGTGTCAATATAGAAATGCAGGGAATGTGAGCATATGAACAGGTGTTCGCGGAAAATCTATAATTCCGTTACTGAGAATGTTTCCTATCGCGCATAGAAACAGGTGACTTGTTCCATTTTCCTGCTTATTATTTCCTGCATTTTATCTTCGGTCTTTATAAATATTACAAAGACATTTACATACAATAGGCCACTTGCATCACATTTAAAAAAAAAATCCGGTTTAGGCAAATATTCTAAGACATTCCATATTTAAAAAAAAATTTAATCATATTTTAAAACCCTGGCGATTTTTTGAAAATTTCAATCCGAAAAATCAGACCCTTTTTTTATAAACTGGAAAGACGGGACATAATTTTATGGGTGCGAAAAAACGATAATTACATAGCCGAAAATCATTTAAAAAAAATAACGTTTTCCACGCGAATAGCAATAAATTGTACGGGGTTCTCTTCGTAACGTCTGTAAAAACACCGCCATCTTTATCAAAAAATCCAACCAAAGGATAAGTTCGCATAGAACAAACAATAAATCTAGTGAACGTTAAACGCAAATTCACAAATTCGCCGGAAATCGTTGGTGTTGCCATACAAAAAAAAAATTAATCAGTGTGGAATTTTACAAAATTAAGGTAACATAATCGGAGACAGAACATTTTCATGTAGTGATGTCAAGAGCTCAAATAATGGATTTATTTATTTAAAATAAAATAAAAAACTATACATTTCTAAAAATTTTTACTAACATTTTCGTAATCTTAGTAAAAAAATCTAAATACACGATTTTTTCCAAGTCGTCATGAAATCCATGCAAGTGGCCTATTATATTTACCAATAGATCGATTGTGATTTCGATCTTGTCTGTGGAGTTGGGGTGAGGCGCGTCGATCTCTGTCAATATACCTACATATATATTTTTACATTAGCTCCACACAGAAGGCCCCGAGGAAAAACATACTGAAGGCCTATATCATCTTTGAGGATGTTGTTTGGATGGTCTTTTTAGTAAAATGAAGGAGGGGAAGTTCTGAGAAGTAAAAAGATATGAGGGGTTGGTAGGAATCCGGAGGGGTTAATGCGTCCAGGAGTGACGGGCGTATGAATCCGTTCCCCCATCTGCAAGGCGATAGGTCGAAAGAGTCCGGCAAGAGAGGCGTAGGTTAGGTCTCCCTTAACAGCCTCTCCCGATCCGGCCCGCCACGCAGTAGCTGGGCAAACGCATTCGCCGCCAAGACCTAGACTAACCACACCGCATGCTAAATCAATAAACGTAGCGAACCCCTTGGGGTGACCTATGGCACCCCAAGTGGTTCACATCCGCTTTCTAAATAGAAAAATTGATTAAAAGTTATTAAATAATACCTACATTTTATCAATTCAAAATATTTGCATTGTAATGTTTGGATCCAAAGCGAAACCACCGGACGGTCATTTTGGAGATAATTTTACCTAGGTTTATGGGTCAGTTTCCGCTCTTTACAAAATTATCTGCTGGGTTTACAAAATTTATCATACAACCGCCGAAAGCTGCAAGTTATTTCAGGATAAAGTCACACCCAGTGGCGGGTTTTAAAGAAATTCCAAAAATTGATGAGATGCAGCATTTTATGTGAAACCATTTGAACCAGTTAGTATGTTGAATTATCATTCAGCAAAACTTTTTTCTGGAAACTTTTTAAGACGACAATATACCTACCCTAAAATATATTCAGAATCCTAACGACGTACGTAAAGAAGCCATGTTTACAAATAGCTATTCGCGACCCGTGTATTGCACGGACCTACTGTCGAATTTGCCCTATCAAAGAAAAGAAGAAGACAAATAATGTGGGAATCTAACGACGTAAGTGAAGAGAGCGTGTAAACAAATATGCGCCTGCTGCACGGAGTATTGGATGAACGTACGGTGGAATTCACCCTAGCAGGCCTGGAGATTAGACCTTTTCACCGCATTCATTTTAATTAATGTTGTCAACCAGGTTGAAAAACGTAGTTTCGAGAAAAACGCGTTCAAAGTTTTTCTGAAGGATAATTCAACATACAAACTGTTTGAAACGGTTTCATATAAAATACTCCATCTCCGTCAATTTTACGAATTTCCTTAAAAAATTGGTGAGAGCATTATTAACAAATGTATCTTTCAGAAAATGAAAAAAAAGTTTTTTTTTCTACAGTGTCCTGGTGCCTTATAGCCTTGTTTAGGATTTGATCAAGAGAACATGTGTGAATTGAATAAAAGTTTGTAAAATTACATCAACTTCTCAAACTAGGGAAGGGGGGGAGGGGGCTCATACAGCTTTGCCGCCCGGGGCCTCTGACGGGCTTAGTCCGCCACTGGTCATACCGCTGATAGCCTATTACAACCTCTCCCTCTGTCCCACAAATGACGCGTATAACAGAAGAATAGATCACAACGAGGTTTATATGTTTTTAGGTAAGCCGGTACCATAAACAAGTACATTCGAGGGGAAATTGGCAGAAAAATACCTTATTATTTATTATATGGATAGTAATTTATGACCGTACCGAAATGTTTGCGAAGGGGATGTTGTCCTCATGGCCGACATGCATATTTATGTAGTATTATTAATTATTGGCATTATTGCTGTCTACGAACAGCATGAAAAGTTAAATTTATTGAACAGTAGGTATCTACAGTATGATAATGAACAGCTGATGGCCTCCGAAGTCTAGGGATAAGGTTTTCGACTAGCAATCCGAAGGAAGCGGGTCCAAAGCCTGGCGTAGGCAAATAAATTGTATCGATTTTTTTATGAACAACTCTCTTTTTATAACTTTTGAAGTAATGTATACTTGAAAAGTAATATATCATTGAAAAAGAAGATAACACTAATAATCTAAACGAACTTGTGATAGAGTCACTGAAAAATAGAAAGAGATCATGCTCGCAACTGGGACTTGAACCCAGAACCTCTCGTCTAACCGTGACGTGCGCTTTTACCAATTCAACCGTTGCCACCTTCAATTAAACCGTCATAATTGTCAATCTCATATTTTCAAATTTTAGAAATAACAATATTATCTTCGACTAATTTTTCCATATCATAGGCAACTATCTTTTTCATTAGACACAATGAAAAGAATGGCTGTATTTGATTAATTTGTGTTATTTCACAATTAATTATTTAAAAAATATATAAAAGAATCTTTTCTGGAGTCACTTTAATAATCTTAAAAAAAGCAGATCTTCACTTCCTAGAGTAATGCACCTTGAGGGTAAAATAGCAGAAAATGGACAAGAAATCTGTAACTTGTTCGCGGAATATTTCCAATCTGTATATATATCTGAAAACAATTTTACCACTTCAGAAGTACCAGATATATCAAACAATATAAACATCACTTCAATTGAATTTACAAAGGAAATTGTATTACGAGAAATAAGGGCCCTTGACATAAATACGAGCGCTGGATGTGATGATATTCCATCCTACTTTATTGTAAATTGCGCTAAAACACTTGCTAAACCTCTTAGTATTATGTTTAATAAATCAATGCTTGAAGGAATTGTACCAGATATCTGGAAAAAAGCTTTCATAACTCCAGTCCACAAAAATGGCGATAAAAGTAATGTTAAAAACTATCGACCCATTTCTAAATTATCAATTTTTAGTAAATTAATGGAAAAAATAGTCTGTCAATGTTTAAGTTCACAACTAAACCATATTATAACAAAACAACAACATGGTTTCATAAAAGGCTGAAGTGTAGAAAGCAATCTTGTTTTATTCACCGATTTTATTGTTAATCACATGGACAGCCGCACCCAAGTAGACGCTTGTATACTGATTTTTCCAAAGCTTTTGATAAAATCAATCAAAAATTATTAATAAAGAAACTTTGGTCTTTTGGCATACGTGGTAACTTGTTTCGCTGGGTAACTTCCTACATACTCAAAAGATTACAAGCGGTAGCATTAAAGGGTTTTAAATCTGATTTCAAAGAAATTTCTTCAGGCATCCAGCAAGGGTCTCATCTCGGTCCATTATTTTTTATTTTATATATTAATGAATGACATAGTGAATGTCGTAAAATACTCCAAATTAGAATTATTTGCCGATGACACCAAACTGTACAAACCCATAAATGACCTAAATGATTGTATCAAATTACAAGATGATTTGAACAGCGTAGCATTGAGTGTACGCAGATAATTCTCAGATGCGATGTTGCTATATAAAATCGTAAATAATATAACCGACTGTCCTGAATTATTGAACAGAATAGATTTTAAAGTACCTACACGGCACACACGTTCGTGTAATATTTTTTAAGGAAAGACACTGTAAAACCAATTCAAACCAAAATGCTTGCCTTATTAGACTGTATTCAACATATAATAACATTTTCTCTGATATAGATATCTTCAATTGTAACGAAAATAAATATAAAAATTCTATCAAAAGTGTATTAAATGACTACAAAATTCATAAATCTAATGATATATTATGTACTACCTTTCACCTGTTATACCTATGTAATATCTTTTAATGAACTATCTTTTAATTTTCTAAAATTACTGTTTAATTTCTAGACATACAATGTAATAGTATAATGAGGAAATCTATAATTATATTAAATGAAGAAACACACTTTGTAAAACACCACTTTATTAGAATTAATAATTATTTGACAGCCAACCAGGTTTCGCTTAGCTCAAGCTTCATCAGGGCTATTATAAGCGAAACCTGGTTGGCTGTCAAATAATTATTAATTCTAATAAAGTGGTGTTTTACAAAGTGTGTTTCTTCATTTAATATACATTATAATGTCACACCACAAAGTATTTGCTTCCTTCGATAAAAAAATCTATAATTGGTTTCTCAGTTAGGTTAATTATACATGTATAGATTAATCATTATTGTAAACTGTTGATTTCCCTAAAATAAAATAAATAAATATTTTCGGCACGTTCTCATTTCAGCGTGGAAGATTATTTCAGTTTGGCCTGGTGTAAAACCACCATTCAGAATAAAAACGTTGCTTGAAGTGGCTTTATCCGTGTTTGGTGACCAGATCTAAATAATCTGATACTTCCCCACCTTCCTCTACCCTTCTCCTTTTTCTCCCCACTACCTCTAGCCTTACAACATGCCCCAATTGGAGATGCCATAGTCTCATCAACGATTTTAGACGGGAGCAAATGCGACTCTTGTGTGGTATTCACATAAAAAACTCTTATTATGTAACTTTTACGTAAAAGTAAAATAAATACAGTAAAATAAATACGTCATGCCATGTCCTGTTTTAACTCGACCATTCAGCATTTCTTCTATCTGTAAATTTGTTTGTTACGTTCCTTCAACTTCTATGAATTTTCATGAATTTTTATTAGTTATTTTTTTATGAAAAGATTAAAAATTAGTTAATTTTCCTTAACATAGATATTGGAAACTTTTCATTAGAATTATACATACACACCAAAACCTGTAAAGCTCGTCATAATAATAATAACGTAATATTTGTATAGCAGTTTTGTGTTATTTTATATCAAGTGCGCCTAACTACTTATAATAAACTTAAAAGTAATTATATAGTGTTTACGAGTCCTTATAAAATATTGATAAAATAATATGAAACAAAGAATATATAATTTATGTAAAGCAATGCCAAGAGATTAAATGTATAAATGAATTTATAAAGCGCCCTTGAGGTGATTTTCTCACGAAAATGGCGCTATAAAAATCATCCAATAATAATAATAATAATAAGAGAACAAAATTAACAATAACAGTGCTGTTTTGGCACAGGACAATAAACAATAACGGTGCCATTATAAAACAGGAAGCAGTTTAAGACACATTTTGAGTGCACGTTAAACATAAAAGTACAGTAAGGAGTACCTAAACTGAAACCAAATAATTATCGGAAACTTGAGAAACATGGCTTATTAGAGTATATTGAAAAGGAGTTAAGATTCATGAATGGTATGATTTTTTTAAAATAAGTTTGTTTAAATTCTGCAGAGTTCTGGATATCTAAGAGCTGAGGGAAGTTTATTCCAAAGCGAATTCTTGAGCGGGCCGTTACACGAAATTTCGAATTGACCTAGAAGTCAGATTAAATATGTAATAATTTTTTTTCTTTATTCATTACATACAAAATAGGGTTACATTATTAGTTTTTCGACCACCATGCTAGGCTGATACCCGTGTTATAGTGGTCGAAATGATTAGTAACATCATCTATATCTGCTGACCTTAGAGTAAGCTGTCTATCGCTCAAGTTTTGTCAGACACATAGTTCCGACATATAAATATGGGCTGGCACTACATTCTTTCAGGGTATATTATAAATGTATAGAAGCCAATGAAGTCGATCCCTTAGAAGGGGGGCTATATGACATGACAATACTTATAATCACCAAAAATCATTCTCCCCGCAGACATTAAAAACGGACTGGCGAAATTATATTAGATATTATCTACACACAAAAAAAATAACAGTTCCTATGCTTCTATAAATGCATTTCCGGCATAAAAAAACGTCGTATCTACGAAGACGTTGCACTTATTCATAGATAATATTCAGATAAAAAAACAAGTACATATAATATTTATATATCAAATAAAAAGGAAATTCAGTTGTGGTTATTAAAAGGCAAGCACGTAAGCAAAATAAAATATACTAAAAAAATCCTCTAGCTTTGTTTTCTTCCCTAAAGCTGTTAACGTCTTTGATGTCCCTGACTTTTTTTGCCATTCAATCTCATGTATTTTTTTAATTTGAATTAAAAATAATAATAATATACATCTTCCAGGTTTTAATTAACAACTTTTTTAAACACTTTATTTGACTTCGATAAAATCGTCGACAAGCGCCATTTTGAATTTCGTACATGTGTAGCCCCTGTTCTCAATTCGTGTGCATTGTATACGAAACAAGAGAATTGTTTTCAACCAGCACCATCTAGCGGCGGCCGTGAACTCTAATAGCGGAGCGATTTGCATCCGGAAATGCAATTCATGAAAATGGGACGGGGCTCGCTAGTACTAGTTGCCGGGCCGCGATGACGTCATCACACAATTTCAGTGTTGCCAGCTACAAAGTGAAAAACTTTCCTGGTAAGTATTTTTTAGAAATGGTATCACCGGACTCATCTTGCCAGGGATTCTAGCAGAGAGCAACTTGACGGACGTAAATATCTCACAGGTCGAGCTTAAATAGTAATTAAAATACTACAATTACCGGCCTAATTCAAAAGTGCCAATACCTTATTAAGCGGTATGGAATTTTATTTACAGTTTACACAGAAGGCAAAGGAATTCGCAATGTTTTCAATCTCAGAGTGTTTGCATTTGCAAACTAACGATTGTCCCACCGCTTGCATTTACGACCGTTCTCACACGGTAATGAATGCATCTAATGAATCGTTAAATAAATTCTATTTATTTTACGGAATGTTCAAATTACATCCAACGGCATTGTTATAAAATGAATAAGTTTCTGTATGGAGCGAGGAAATCGTCTTTTTGGATACGATTTCTCATAATCTAGATATTTACTGATTTCTGATTTTGAGGTTGAATCTTGTGTGAAGCATTTTAGTTTAACATATTTTAATGGAAAATATTTAAATAGGGCGTAAAATTACCATTTTAAAACATACCTTAATCCGCCGCTACCCGAATTTCTACCGATTTCTTATATTCCTTTAAACATTTCAAGTTTTTAAGCTCTTAAAAAATACATGTTATTATTGAAAATAATATTTAGACGCGTTCCAAGCCGAAACGCAAATTATATGAAATTCCCTCAATAGAAAAAAATCGCAAAGTATGCTCCGAAAAGTATTAGTTGTGAAAACATTCATAATGTTTCTTTAAATGATACTTAAGACGCCTTCCACGAGATTTTTGCTCTATTTTAAGGCTCAGTTCTCGGCCCCAAAAAGAAGAAGACGGAGAGATATGAAATTACGAATGTTAGAAGAGCGCGCTAACATTTACAACGATAAAATCGATGCAAAAATCATGAAAATCTTTAATAAAACACGACTCGTTTAACATAGAGCAAAAATCTCGCAAAAATTGTCTTAACAGCATTTAAAGAAACGCTGTGAATTTTTTCATACATATTACTTGTAAAATAACTGAAACAAACGTGTTTATAATAATTTTTGGAGCAAACTTTTCGATTTTTTTCTATCGAGGGAATTTTATATAATTTGGGTTTAGGCGCGACTAATGTCTAGATATTATCTTCAAGAATAACAAATATTGAATAACAGAGCTTAAAAACTTCAAATGTTTAAGGGAGGTTTGCAAGAAATCGGTAGAAATTCGAATACCGGCCTCTTAAACGAGTCGTGTTTTATTAAGCATTTTCACAATTTGCATCGATTTTATCGCTTTAAATATTAACGCGCTCCTCTAACATTCGTAATTAGTAATTAGTAATTACATATCTCTCCATCTTCATCTTTTTGAGCGCGGATGCGGCGCCTACAACCATAGATAGGTACAATCGTCTGGGGCATAATAATAATTAATTACATAAGGTTTTAACTATAATTCCATAATGTCATTCCAAGTTATGGCCACTTTCTAATTAAATATTTTCCTTAAAAATATGTTAAACTAAAATACTTTACAAAATATTGAACCTCAAAATCAGAAATTGTTCAATAGATTATGAGAATTTGTCTTTGCAAATGTTGATACCTAAAAAAATAGAACCCTATCCAACTAAAGTGGGAAATACATTGTGCCTTGTAAAAACGTTCAACTGTTAGGTACAAACAAAATGGCAATATCATAATGTTCAAAATAATGTTATAAACTTGTAAAATAGATGGTAGCTTTAAAACTTGATGTTAGAACTTCGCCACACAAGAATCTATGGCAGACGGCTCTAAAAAATATTAGAAATGAACTAAAGAAACGATCTTGCATTCAAATCATCATTTGTGGAAAAAAAATGTCAGATCGAACCTTGTACAACTGAGGGACGATAAATGTATCAATCACAATAATAACTACATTATGGTACTATAATTATACGCGAAATCATTCTGAAAACACACACCCTAACCAAACCGAACATAAATAATATTTTTAATTCGTTAACGATGGATTTTTTTCTTGTAAACTTTATTTACCTCTTTATAAATAGCCACATATTTATTTTTCGTTTTGAATTAAAAAGAATTACAAGTTTGACCGGGTGAACTGTTTGGCGGTTTTCTGTTTTAAAGAATTATTTCAAATTTTACGGAAGTTTCTGTGGTAAAGTTTTAAATGCAAGGAAAAAGCTTGACATTCTCTCTTTATAAATCTACTAGCTGGGTTACCCGGCTTCGCTCAGGACAATAAGATTGTGTTCTGGAATGTTGCACAATGATGTTCCCGATTCCCTATTCCTGAACATTCCACGACACACTCCGCCACTCCTTCCAGAACTTTCTATGATGATACAGCTCTATGGAACCTTCTAGAACTTTCCGGAAGACTGTTCTAGAAATTTCAATAGGGAAAAACTTTCAGCCCTTATATCTTCAAAAGCGCGCCCTTTAGGAAAAAACGGATACCCTTATTCCCTAGGGGGGATAGAGATCTACCACACCATATAACTCCCTTGATCGAACCGGGACTTGTTTCTGAGTTTTTGCGAGCTGCACGTTTTTTTGGACTTTATTTATAATATATGCCATATTCAAATAAATAAAATGTTACTCCTTACATGTCCTTTCCCGTGCGTTCCCCTCCAGCGTTCCACTTCCACCTTCCCCACCACCGCTCTCCCGCTCCCCCGTCCCGCCAACCCCCCTGGCACTGCATTTCTTGACTCCTCTCCCGCCCGGCCCGTAGCCGAAACTTTTTTCTAATACTAAAAATTTTAAACTCGTGATATCTTTCTAATTAAATATCCGAATTGAAAAATTCAAAAAGTTAAATAAAGGTATTGAAGCTGTCTTGAATATGAAGTAATTTATTTTGGTAAGGATTAAAACCAAGATACAAATAAAGAGCCTTTTCAAGCGGCAAAATTTAAATTAAATTTTTAAAATAAAAGAATACTTATTGTGGCATAACCATAATAGTTAGACATATGCTGTCGTGACCTTTTTTGTAAATAATGATGTGTTCTATAAAGTCGTAGTACATTATTTTATTCTATCATCAATAGTTTTCGCAGCGCACGCGATTTAAAGAATATTTTAGGTAATTTTTTTACACCCTGGGTTACATTATTGAAGTTTTAGTAAGGATGCCTATTTTTTTAAAAATATAATATAGCCTATGTCACCCAGGGATAGTGTAGCTTCCCAACAGCGAAAGAATTTTTCAAATCGGTTCAGTGGTTTCGGAGCCTATTCGATGCAAACAAACACACAAACAAACAAACAAATATTACCTCTTTATATAGTGTATTTAGTAGATTCATACTATTGTGACTAACCTAATAGAAAAGGAGATATAACGAAGTATCATTTAGTGACAGATAGAGCACTGTGTCCCGAGTGTTCGATAACTTGGCATCACTTCGATATTGGGGATGACTGTCGCAAAATAAATCCAGAGGAGTAGAGATTAGCTTCATAATACCATAGTCCCACTGGCTTCAGACATTCGGAAGTAATTGGTACATTACATTAACAATACAATCGAAGCAAAAAACACTCACCTGATAATAACAGTAAACAAAATTAAGAGCACCCATTCTGCGGTATCCAATTGCATTTAATTTGGTCTAACCAATTAAGATCAAAGTAGATTAGGTTAGGTGAGTTAATATTACAATAAAAAGGGTATTCCACGTAGTAATTTATAATAATATGATACACGTTGTTAATATTTCATTATTTATGTTTTCGGCGTATTGAAGTACCAACCTAATTATATTAATTTACCAAACAATTTTACGGCTTTATGTTTAACGTAGGTAAATATTAAGTTTCAAAGGGTTATTATTTCAAAATCTGCTTTATGTGAGTAATTAAATCTTTTAGGATATTTACCTACCATTAAAATAGATAAACAAAGAGATTTACCAAAGACAGCTACGTACTTAAATATTATTATTAAGATAGCGTTTTGCCACAATGTAATATTTTATCTTCGTATTATTTTCTATCTACGTGTTTTTTTAGAAATATTAAATTAAACTGAAAGTCTTTCGGAATCTGATTGTCTGAAACTCTTCAAGTTGGGAGGCGGGTAAGAAGTAGAGGTGGAACAAGGATAGCAACCCAACGACTTTGCTCCGAAGATTGCAATCCGTTTGTTAAGAAAGGAGAATCTATTAAACGGACCGCCAGTTTCTGGACAGAATCGAGGGTTTTTTTCAGGTATTTTGGGGCTACGGACCAGAGTTGGCTACCAAATTCAATCGTGGGGCACTTGCGATTTTTTATTATTTTTTATGAACACCCGTCTGGAGCTAGTGAGATTATGGAAACCCCAATTGGGGTATGTTGTGAGGCTGAAGGTAGTGGGGAGGGGAAGGAGATGGGGAGGAGGAAGTACCTGGCTATTCAGATCTGATCACCAAACACGGCTAAAGCCGTTTCAAGCAACGTTTCAATTCTGAATAGTGGTCTTACACCAGGGCGATACTAAGAGTACCTTTTATTCTGGAACGTGCCGCAAATATACTATATATTATTTTAAATGAATTAATTGCATTAAATAACATAAATTTATCAAATAAAATTTATTTTCCACGCCGGGATTCGATCCCGCGACCTTCGGATTGCGAATCAATAGCCTTACCGCTAGATCCCGCCGGCCTGTGCAGTACCTACGCCCAGCTTCTGAGAGGCTAACTTGACTCTGGTTTCGACGGAGCCCCTGTATGGTCACTCAGTAGAGTTACACCAAGCATATCAACAGAAGGTCGTTGGGAAGATGGATTCCGCTGAAGACATTGATATATTATATTTTTTTATATAAGTATATCTCTATGGCTGAAGGAGACTAGTTTTTCATTTCAATCCTTTTTAGACGTGATCAGATATGACCGGATTTTTGTAACATTAAATTTGACGAGGTATTACTTGATTTTTTTTTTTTTACAGTGAATACCGCACAAGAATCTCAACCGCTCCCGTCTGGAGCCGGTGAGACTATGGCATCCCCAATTGGGGTATGTTGTGAGGCTGAAGGTAGTGGGGAGGGGAAGGAGGTGGGGAAGAGGAAGGTTGGGAAGTACCTGGCTATTCAGATCTGGTCACCAAACACGGCTAAAGCCATTTAAAGCAACTTTTCAATTCTGAATGGAGGTCTTACACCAGGGCGATACTGATAGTATCTTCCACTCTGGAACGTGCCGCAAATATACTATATATTATTTTAAATGAATTAATTGCGCAATAACACAAATTAATCAAATAAAATTTATTAGCGCACGCCGGGTTCGAACCCGCGGCCTCCGGATTGTGAGTCAAGAGTCTTAGCCACTGGACTACGGAGGTCGTCAAAGATTAAGATGAAGTCATACTAAATAATGTAAAATCATACAAAACCTTATGTTTTTTGTTTTGAAAAATTAATCGCTTAGAAGTATTATAGATGCTTCAATTAAATACTGCGTGTAGAACATACCTTGGCCCTTAAAAATATCGGTAATTTTTTTTTATAAGACTTCTAATAAGCCTAGAAAAAAATAAAGTATTAGGTCTATAAAAAACACTTTCCAGTGCAAACTCTCTTACTTATAAACCCCTTTTCGGACATGGTTTTATTGTATACTGTGGCAAATTCAGTTTCTCTAATAATAATCGCAAAAAAATTGATATTTACGTCCGAACTTCACAAAATAAAATAAAACATGCATTTTCTCGTTGTTATTTTTGACATCAATCAATACTGCCCGCACTCTACGAATTTATAAAAAAATCCTACTTGGTTCCATAGTGACTGGACTTTCGAAAAGTTTAAGACTTGATACGTGCAAATCGGATGCATAGTTTTTCTAATATGTTGTCAACCAGGTTGAAAAACGTGGTTTCGAGAAAAACGCGTTCAAAGTTTGCTGAAGAATACTCTTTCAAATTGTTTCATATAAAATGCTGTATCTCCGTCGATTTTACGAATTTCATCAAAATATTTGGTGAGAGCAATATTAACAAATGCATCTTTCAGAAACTGAAATTACAATTTTTTTACAGTGCCTTGGTGTTTGAAAACCTTGTTCAAGATTTGATAAAAGGAACATGGAGGCGTTCGGAGGCCCCCCAGGATGAGATGCCCGTGTGAACTGAATAAAAAGCTTGTAAAATTACATCAACCTCTTAACGCGAAGAAGGAATAGGTATAATATCCGTACTAAACTGCAACAGAGCACTCCAGCGGTCAGAACGGTCTTTATCATTCATTTTGAGATTATTTTGTTTTCAAAAAGTTTCGTTAAAATCCGAAAGATGCCACTAGAAAAATAAATATTATTTATTTTATTATTCAACATGTCGCATCTGGTTGCATCAAATAATTCGGGCGGCGGCTAGCCGGCCAAGGGTACTATGCACGTGTCAATACAGTAAAGTTTTGAGAAAAAACTACCTGAAGTCATTATGGCAACGTCGCGTCGCACGTCAGCTGTAGCTAGTGACATTTCTGACGCTTGGCAAATTTCACCCAAAATCTCAAGATCACGTGGATCACAGAATGATTTGTGCTTGTTCCTTTTTTGCATTATCTCGATACAGGAGGCCTCAGGAAAAAAATGCTCTTAGGGCCTATGTCATCTTGAGGGTGCCGTGAATAGGGTATTTTTAGGGAAAGGAAGGAGGGGACGTTCTGGGGGGATTAGGAGTGACGAACGTGCGAATCCATCCCTTTCACTGCGGTGCAAGGCGACGGGTCAAAAGGTCTCCCTCAACCTGTCTTTCCCAATCCGGCCCGCCATGCAGTGGGTGGGCTAAAGCCTTCGCCGCCAAGACTTAAACAAACCTCACCCCAAGAACCCGTGCACTCCTGCTCACCAAACCTTTGTTGTTGCCTGTTGGTTATCCAATAAATTTGGGAGGCGGGTGTGGCTGCCGCGCCCCGGGAACCATTTATTGGATAACCAAAACCTCTGCCATAAGTCACCCCAAGTGTTACGCTACGTTTGGTGACTCAGCAGGGGTGCCCGGGTTCATGGGGTGCGGTTTGTCGGGTGTTGGCGACGGTTGTGTCTGCTCACCTATTGCACGGCAGGCCGGATCGGGAGAGAATGATTTTTTTTTTTTTTTAATGTTCTTTATTCAGTAAAGTTTATATATTACAGTAAATGGGTAATTTTTTGGCCATCACACTAGGCACATGCCCGTGTTGTAGTGGTGTTGTTGAGGGAGATCTTTTATCCTCTCGAGTCGGAATCTCTCGGAACATCGCCATGCACCGTAGTAGGATACGTCCATCGCTCCTGGACACACTACCCCCAGATTCCTACCCACCCCACGTACCTTTTTCCTTCCCAGAACCTCCTCTCCTTCCTTTTTTCCTGTATAGAGTACCGGGCTATTCAGATCTGGTCAAACACGGCTGAAGCAATTTCAAGTAAAATTGAACTATTTCTCAAAGGAATGTATTTAAAAAATAATCGGAACGTAGCTTTGACCAAGTATACCGTCAATGGAACGTAGCCATCTATTTTAGTTTTTAAATTGAAAAAAAAAAAAAAAAAAAAACTTGGTTTGACCAAGGCTCGAACCTTACCTCCCAGTGACCGAAATCAAACGCTTTACCACTAAGCTAACTCGAAAGTCGAAGAGTCCGACATTATTGGTAATGGCGTTGTGTTTCGTTAGTCACAACAAGTTGCCGGGTCTGCTAGTTCTGCTGCCCCGGGAACCATTTATTGGATAAGCAGAGGTGCCCGGGTTCATGGTTTGTCTGGGTGTAGTTAGTCCGGGTCTTGGCGACGGATGCGTCTGCCCACCAGCTGCATGGCAGGCCAGATCAGGAGAGAATGGTTGAGGGAGGCCTTTTATCCTCCCCAGCCGGAATCTCTTGGAACATCGCCTTGAACCGCAGCGGGAGGGATGGATTCAAACGTCCTCACTCCTGGAAATACTGCCCCCAGATTCCTACCCACCCCACATACCTTTTTCTTTCCCAGAACTTCCTCTCCTTCATTTCCTACCCGCCTCCCATAGCCGCCTCCCAAATTATACCTTGACCGTTTTGTAGATTTAAAAAAAAACATTTAAGTGAATACTGCACAAGAGTACCAACTGATCCCGTCTGAAGCCAGTGAGGTGGGGAGGGGAAGGAGATGGGGAAAAGGAAGGTAGGGAAGTACCTGACCATTCAGATCTGGTCACCGAACACGGCTAAAGCCAAATCAAGTAACGTTTCAATTGTGTTCGGTGGTCTTACACCAGGGCGATACTGGTATCTTCCACTCTGGAATATGCCGTAAATATGGTATTGGTACTCAACGCATTTGACGTAGGTACTAGAAATACATAAAATAACATTTTTTTACAACACAAACACACCACGTGGCAATGGCAAGTAAGGTACCTAAATGACCCTGTTGAAATACCACATTTCAGAATTCAGATTGTAATGTATGTAGACCCCATAAATACCTAGTGATAGGTCTACATAACAAAAATAAATATTGTAGTTTTTATTTTTTTTTGTGAATACCTCATAAGGGGCTATCCTAAATTACGTCACACGAATTTTATGATTTTTTTACCTCCCATAATAATATCTTAGATTCTCACCGCGTTTGATTACTGCCATCTTTTGAAATAATTTGAACAAAGCTTTTTAGTTTAAAATTGTCCCGTAAGCCGAAAGATAAAACGGCGCCACACGACAGTGGGCATTTGCTAGTAATTTAAAATCCCCTATGTCATTGTTAAATTGTAGTTTAAAATTATAAAATTATCTTTAAAAAATGGAGAAAGATTTTAATATGTTGTTGTCATTTCGTTTTTTCTAATAAACTCAACCTACGTTTTGTAATTTGAATTTTAAAAAACATTGAATTTAGGGTTTATGAAGAAATTAAACCAAAACCCTATTCTTGATTTTTTTTAAAATTTACGTATGTCGGTTTAAAGAAAAACCTCCAGAGTATTTTTAAGGGTCTTCATCATTTGAAAATATTTTGTAAAACATATGGAAGAGCGGTCAGAAAAGGGTCTGATTTCTGATTTATTTTTGATAAATGCTAACCCCCTGTAAATTTTAAAAATACGAAATATTTTTTTTCCCAATAAAAACATTATACTTATCGTATTACGAAATAAAATTTTCGTTATTTCGAAATAATTTATCATTACATTCCGCCTTAAACTAGGGGCGGGGGCTCATTCAGCTTTGCCGCCCAGGGCCTTTGCAGGGCTTATCCGCCACTGGAGAGAGCATACGTCGCTATACAAATAATACAATTATTACAATAGAACAGGGTTCTATTGTAATAATACAAACTGTGTGCCGCGGAACCCTAGGGTTCCGCCGAACCTGTACAGGGGTTCCGCGACAATTTGTCGGAAAAATCTGATTTAATATAAGATACACATATTCATATTTCAACACTACTGATGTACTGATTTTATTTTCATTATTTGTATAAATATTTCACAATAGTTCTTAAGTAGGTACTAGACCCTTCCAGGGAGAGAGACTAAGCTTTATGGAAGTGGAAAGAGCCGTTTATGGTGTTATCGCAGTAAACCTTCAATTTACATGCCTACTAATAAAAATCTCTGAAATTTATTGCTGTGCTGTATAATACCAGAGTCAATAATATGAATATCTGTGCGATTTAGAAATAATTACAGCGAGATAACTGATCTGCGTGTGTGAAAGTAAAATAATTTAAACATCTATCACTCTTAGTACACCCTTGTTAGCAATTAGTCGAACTATAAACGTGCATGGTGTTAGTGAAAAAATCGTGTGAAATTAGTTTGTGGAAAACAATCCTTATAAATTACGTCTAAAGGAGAACACAAACGTCACAAACTTCACATATAATACATATGGAAATCAAAGGTGAGTAATACAAGCCATAATCATCAATTTGTAGAAATAATTTTTTAAATAATTTTTACAGCAAGGAAAATTTTTAGTTTTCTGGTACATTTTTGATACTTTTTTTACAGAATTTCTCAATGTTGGGAACCAATCTGTCAATGTTAGATTGTGGTTTTACGCGTTTTTATTCTACACGTCATTTATGAGATGAAATGGGTAGCGGATACAAAGCAATTTTATTACATACTGAAGTGAATCCAGAGGAAAAGCACTATTGAGATTGTATAAACTTTGGAGAGAGTTATTGGTCTTCTTGAAGGCAAAAAATAATTGAAGACAAAATTTTGTTGAAGATTTATCAAATCCTTCATGGTTGATAAAACTTGCTTATTTGGCAGATCATTACAAGGAAAAAGTATTACAATTTTTAATACGAGAGATAAATCTGCATCTTTTTCTAGAAAATTACAATTTTGGATTTCATCAGTTCAATCTAATAATTTTGATTGTTGACAGCCAAACCTGTAGGCTTGAGTGCAAGTAAGTATAAAAATCTAATTAATTTAATTAGTGACTCCGACTTGAAACAAAAATACAAAGATCAGCCTTTAAATGATTTCTGGGCGGCTTTGTCAGAAGAGTACCCCAATTTATCAAAACAAGCTATTATTGTTTTACTTCCGATTTTTCAACGACCTATTTATGCGAAGCGGAATTTTCTAATTATGCTGCAACCAAATCAAAGTGCAGGAAGAAGCTCGACGCCACAGATATTAGAATTCAACTTACCAATATTGTGCTTGATATCAAGAAGATACGCAATTCAAGGACTCAAAATCATCAAAGTCATAAATTAGGTGTTTTATGTATTCCTTTTTGTTGGTGTTTATATTCAATTTTTTATTTTTTATATTCCTTTTTTTGTTGTTGTTTATATTCTATTTTTTATTGTTTATATTCCATTTGTTTGTTGTTTACATTCAATTTTTTTGTTGTTTATTTTCCATTTTTTGTTGTTGCTTATATTCCATTTTTTTGGTGTTTATTTCCATTTTTTTTTATTTATTTATTTATTTATTTCATCGCCATAAAATGGCTTTTACAATCCGGTGATACATGATACATGATACACAGTGGTACACAGGAGGGTAATCATAATGATATATTTATTTATTTATTTGGAATTTTACGCCCGGCTGGGCTTTTACATACATTATTTTTAAAACAAAGAACATCTAAATCTAAATGTGCATAACAAAATAAAAAACAAAATCATAAACAAAATAAAAACAAAATCAAAATCAAAATCAAAATCGAAATCGAAATCGAAATCGAAATCGAAATCGAAATCGAAATCGAAATCGAAATCGAAATCGAAATCGAAATCAAAATCAAAATCAAAATCAATATCAAAATCAGAATCAAAATCAAAATCAAAATAAAAATCAAGATGAGTATCAAAATCAAAATCATCACCAAATCTAAAACAAAAATAGAGTAAAAAAACAAATTGAAATAAAAACAAAATACTCCACCATGCAAGATGGAAAAACTGTAGACTGGGAAAAGTACAATACATGTGAAATAATTCGAAGCAGAGCTAAGCAGTTGGAATTATTAAATTTGTGGTTCTTCTTTCTGATATAAATTTTACTATGACTTGTTTATATTTAGTGAATGATGTGTTAAATATGTCAACAACATCTTTATAGTCACTGGCCAAATTTTGTATACGGCGAACAGGGGTATACAATTGTGATTCTGTGTTGGAGTTGTCGAGTTGAAAGAAATCAAGTATAATAGTTCTGGGCTGTCAATTATTGAATTTATGATTTTATGTAAACATGTTAGGTCATATACTATTCTACGTTCGGATAATTTTAATAAATTAAGTTGACATAGTAGATAATCATAGTTGATACATTCCCTTGTAATACCCATTCTGAAATTAATATATCTTAAGAATTTATTTTGAATTCTTTCTATCGTGAGTGAATGACTAGCATAACTAGGTACCCATACTGTCGAGTTGTACTCGATTTGACTCCTAACCAATGACATGTACAATTTTTTAATGGTCTAAATATTTTTAAATTGGCTGCAAATTCTTATTACCAAACCCAACATTTTCATAGCTTTATTTGATGTAATTTCAATATGATTTATAAATTTCAGTTTTTGATCAAAGTTTACACCTGAATCATTCACCTCGGTTACAGTTGTTAGTACTACATCATTAATGGAGTATTCATAAATTATTGGATTTTTTATTCTATGAAATCTCATAATAAGACATTTACTTAAATTTAGTTGTAGATGGTTCTCTTGGCACCAAACATAAAGTTTAAACAAGTTATTAGACAATTTTTGACAGTCATTAATATTTTTTATAGCTTTATATATTTTCATATCGTCATATAGACTTGGACATCGTTGAAAATAGAAAGAACATCATTCATAAATAACAAAAATAAAATTGGTCCCAAATGTGACCCTGTGGAACGCCGCTGGTAACGATAAATATATATGAAGTAAAGCCGTCAATTTTAACGGCTAATATCCTGTTACTTAAATAACTTTTAAACCACTCGTATAAATACCCCACTATTCCTAATTTCTGAAGTTTTTTTTAACAAGAGCTCATGATTAACTCTGTCGAATGCTTTGCTGAAATCGGTATAGACTGAATCAACTTGTAACTTCTTAGAAATGGATTCGGATATATAGTTTTGGTAAATTAAAAGATTAGAAAAAGTAGATTTTCCTGAAGTGAAACCATGTTGGTTAGGTAATATTAATGGGTTGATACAGTGGATGATTGTATTTAAAATAAGTTTCTCAAACAATTTTGGGATGGTTGATAACAGGCAGATCGGTCTATAATTGCTCACCTCGTTTTTGTCTCCCTTTTTATATATAGGGGTGAGGAAACTGTATTTCCATTTTTCAGGAAAATGTCCCATTTGTAACGACTGGTTGAAACGAAAATGTAGTGGATATGCAAGAGTGGTGGCGCATTTCTTTAAGAAAACAGGTGGGATATTATCAGGACCACCGCTCTTACTTTGATCCAGTTGTTTTAGCTGAGTCAGTACATCGTTATATTCAATTGTTACATTAGATAAATTTAAATAATGATCTGAGGAAAAACTGGGCGAGCAATTGATTGTTTGATTATCATATTGATTGTTTTCCATTTTTTTATTGTTTATATTACTTTTTTTGTTTATATTTCTTATTGTTATACATATATTTTTTTATACACTTATTATACAACGTGTTATAACTTTTTAAATTTTTTTTAATTAGGAATTACCCAATCTTAAAAATGACCCAAATGTTTCGTTAAAATTTACGAGTTTGCAAAGTGTTCCATTGCAGAAAAAGTTTGGGAAACCCTGCAATAGAAGAATAAGGTTAAATAGATCGACAAACGCTGCAGTCAAGACGGTAGATAAATATCACGGCTTTTGTAGATACGTACATAACTGAAAAGAAAAATCCATTGATTAAAAAAAAGCTCGTTCGTTTGTTAGTCCCTATTTTCGCCACTTGTAGAGATTTTTTATTATTTTTATTTTATGTGAGTACTTACCGAACAAGAGTCTCAACTGCTCCCAACCGTCTGGAGCCAGTGGGATTATAGCATCCCTAAATTTGGAAGGTGGGATTGGGAACCGCCGCCACGGGAACTTTTATTGGATAACCAAAACCTTTGCCATAGATCACCATAGGGTTCATGGGGTGAGGTTTGTCTAGGTATTGAAGGCGGATGACCAGGATACACTGAACACCAGATTCCTACCCACCCCTTAAATCCTTTTCGTTTCCAACTCTCCTCTCCTTTCTTTCCTCAAAAAACCCTCCACACAGCATCCCCAAAGATGACATAGGCCCTGAGGGAAATTAATTTCCTAATGTATTAAAAAAATAAATAAAGAAGGATATAGTCGCGGGAATGAAGATAGTGGCAAGAGAAAATAAACGGGGAAGAGGAAGGTGGCGAAGTATTGGCTAGATCTGGTCATCAAATGTTATGCAACGTTTCTATTCTGAACGCTGTTCTTTCACCAGGGCGATTCTGAAAGTATAAGCAACTGCCACAAATATATATTATTAACGAATAAATTGTGATGTAACAAAAATCAATCAAATAAAATTTACTTTCGCACGCGGGGACTTGGACACGCGACCTCCAGATTCTTATTGTCTAGTATCGTAACCAATAAGCCACGGAGGCCATCAATTAGACATTAATTTTGAATGGTGCAATGAACCTCTTATTTATGAACCTTTCATTCTGCTGTGCACTTTTGGATCAAATAGCGTTTGCAAATAACGTATACGCGGAAATCTACATAATTACCAATGACATTGTTCATCTGTCTATAATTACACGGGGCGGCGTGTCCACAGTTCACAGTTCACAGTTCACAGTACTCAGAGCCCGGCAGTCGGCACACAGGGGCAGGGCAGGGACAGGGGTGACATTCTTTCTCAGAATAACCTTCCCCCTGTCTCTACCTACCCCGATACTCCCCCATTGCAATAAAGCACCGATGCGCCAGATGTACACTTTGGAAAGCAGACCGCTTCCGCTTGCAAATAGATATATATTTTTTTATTTACTACTTTGAAAAATTGTTAACAATTATTTATTTTTTGTTAAATTGACCTTGCTAGATGTTGTACCTATTTTGATATGTACATATTACTTCCATGACAGTTGATCCGCCAACAATTGGCCCCCAGGCGTGCTAACATAAAAAAAATGAAATTAGCAATTAGTTTTCATTACTCGTATTTACTCTTTTTCTTTTTTTTTTATTCCAGTAAAAATAAAATAAAATTTTCACTCACTTATCTAGAAATAATGAAACATTTTGAACTAAATATTTCAATAAAGCGCTATTCTGTTTCATTATTTTGTTTATCAAAAATAAATATTAATAATTTTTTTTTTAAATTTACCCAGCTTTTTTTCGTTTTTAATGTCGTTTGGGAGGCAATTATATAAGTTGCCCCCCTCGTAATCAATGGATTGTCTACTATAGTTAGTGTTGCTGGTGCCAGTGAGAGAATGAGATAGTATAATCGGTCTCCTCTTTGTGCGGTGCTTTGTAGGCTCCCCATACTTGCCTAATTAATTTTCTGAAAGTTTCACTTCTACCGCCTGTGAATTGCTCACTCTGATATATTTTTTTAGTAAGTACTACAAATACATTTTTTTTAACGTTAATAATTAACGTACAACAGCACATTAATTAACGGTTAATTTTTGCGAAGGTTGGTGTTTTTTGCAACTAAATTAGTGATATTCGGGTTGATTTTGTTCTTGAGTTATAATTTCAAACCGGAGTCCACTTGTAATCTGTTTCTGTATTTGTTTTTGGTATAATATAAAAGAGCAGAGAATAAATGCCTTTTCACAGATGTATGTGGTTGAGAAAAGCAGTAAATATTTCAGTATTTCTTCTGATATTTCAATATAATCTTTCTTTACATTCACCTAATAACTGAATAAAGAGGTTTTTTTGAAATAACGTTTCAATGCTAAATCACATATTTTCTGTTAATTGGTTTTCCTGTGCCGTTGTCAAGCCAGTAATATCAGTAACATCTGTGTTGAAACGGCCTAATATGCATCTTTTTTTGTAGGGTACTGGAAAATAATCCGAAACGAAGACGCGTAGCTATAACGAGACTTTTGGTAGCATTCATAATTATTGTTAAATGGTCCAAAGATGAGACTGCGGACCCTCATACATGTATTCGCAGACCCCAGGGGTCCGCAGACCACAGGGTAAGAAACACTGCTATAGATGTGTGTGTTTGTATATTTTAAGTTTCAAATCACAAAATTATAAAATGATCGATATTATTTGTCGGATAATATCTGGAGCAAAATAGTAATTGTGTTCCACTTGGAACACTTCGAAGCAGGACTAAGACCACGCGTGTTGGCGACGTGGCTTACCATAAATACATCACGTTCCAAGTGAGTGGAGCTGTTGGGGAAAGCTAGACTTTAGGGACTTTGGTAATCTCAAACTAACTGAACTTAACTGGAGAAAACATTGAAGCGGTTAATAGTGGAATAGATGGCAAAGAGCCAATACTGTGAACCGTCGCTAAATCAATGGAAACAATTGAATTCCTGGATATCAGCACCTAGTTATGGGTGCACCTGTTCTTCAGAAATATAATTTTATTTTGACCTATGTTAAAGATAATGATACGATTTAAGGACGTATTGAAGTTAAAAGGTGTATGATTGACATATTGGGTGCACCTGTTCTTCATAAAGATAATGATATTTTGACCTATGTTAAAAATAATGATACGTCTTAAGGACGTACTGAAGTTAAAAAGTGTAGGTTTGACAAATTGGGTACACCTGTTCTTCAGAAAGATAATGTTATTTTGACCTATGTTAAAGATAATAATACGTCTTAAAGTGGTACTTCAGTTAAAAAGTGCATGTTTGACATATTATCATACTTAACAGTTTGAAGATAGTTGAATAGTTAGTTTTGGGTTTTGTAGGTCAAATAAAACCAAAATAATTAAAAAATATATATATTGTAATTAAATAACGAAAAGATGTAAACCAGTTTCAAATCAACTATAAAGTCTTTTTTTAATGAAAAATAATGATTAATCTAACGTCTTAATTGTATTTTTTATATGCTATCAAAGTTTAAATGCTAAATCAGTCGTTATACCTACTTAAAAATAATTTAAAAAAACTAATAACATTATAAGAAGTCTGAAAGTAACACAAAATATAATTATACGTCTTTCGAACGTATGGTGTAGGTACGTATATCTCCGTAATTATTGTACTTACTGTGGTGACGGAGCCGCCCCGCGCAAGCTCTGCTGGACAACCAAGCTAACTGATACAGACAGCGCGCTACGTTGCGAAATAAAAAATACAGCAATATTTAAGTCTCGCTTCCGTCGTAAATACGTATATTTATTTGTTTATTAAGACATACACAGTACATTATAATACTAGTTATAAGATATGTTAAATTAAATTATTACATGGTTATGTACCTATTACGTAAGTCCATAGAATGTCATTTGGTAGTTACGCCTGAGATATGAACGGGTCTTAAAACTTAATTAGTGAATAAATGAGTAATAATAATAAAAAGGATGAAAAAAGGGGAAAGGGGGAGACATAAAGAGACATTTTAAAATCAAGAATTATAAGCTCTTTTTAAACGACTTCCAAAAGGAGGAGGTTATCAATTCAACGGATTTTTTTTTTTTTTTTAATGTTTGTTACCTCAGAACTTTCGATTGGGTGAACCGATATTGATGATTCTTTTTTTACTGGTGCTTCCCGTATGGTCCCATTTTAATTTGGTCCAGTTCTGACAATGGGATCCATGAGAAAACCATATAAGCCTTAAATTTGCAATAATTCGATGATTCTTTTTTTGAAGTAAAACTTCTTTACGCACCCTCGCAAAAATAAGAAAAATAAACAAAAATTTTAACCAAACAAAAAACGACTTAAAAAAATGCACTAAAAAGTAAAAAAAATAATTTCGTACGATTGTTATTTTTGGAGTCGGTGTCAGCCAAGGTAAACATACAAAGGTAGTTATAGGTGAGATTTGGAGATCCAAGGTAACTACATACAAAGGTAGTTATAGGTGAGATTTGGAGATCTTGGCTGACACCGACTCTAAAAATAACAATCGTACGAAATTATTTTTTTACTTTTTAGTGCATTTTTTGAAGTCGTTTTTTGTTTTGTTAAAATTTTTTAGGGTTAAATATATAATGAATAATGACAGTTGCATCCAAAACTGATTTCGGATTACAGCTTTAGATACACTTGTAATGGGCTGTAAATACTAATAACTAATAACGAAACGAACTATAACGAAAAAACTATATATTCAAGACGAAATTTTGTTTGATGAAATTGGGTGATGAATTGGGTGATTTTTCACTAAACGGCCTATACAAGTCATCCAAATATTATTAATATTAACGTTTGTCCTCACTGAAAGCGTATTGTATTTAGTACTTTTTTTATGGATAAATAGTAAAAAAAAAAAGTACATCAGGGGTCTCAAAAATGTAAACCGCGGCCCACCCGAAAACATCGAACATTCGCAACCAATGTAGCAAACATAAACAACAACAAAAACATATTAGTGCTATTTTCTTATTTGAATAATTTTTCATTTTGTTTGTGTTTTTTTTTAAATTACGGGAAATGCCTGGGGTTTATTCTGAGGATGGTAAAAGATTTTAAATCGATTATTCTTTTAAATAGTTATTCACTGGGTTAGTGAGACGTAATTTAGAGTATAATTTAACAATCTGGCAAAAAAAAAGAATTAATTAAGCACTACAGTTTTGTATTATTTTAGGAAACATCAACTAACTTTTTGCGCCTCAGGTTAAATATTTTGATATCTTATCATCAAAAGTACCTTTTTGGTGAATTGTTGTGTGCACGCCCACAAAGGTTTCTGTATAAACTGGTGAGCTTTAGCGTTATGAAATTTGTATAAAAAAATGGTGATAGATAGCGCACGAGCTTTTTACAAAATTGAGTGTATTTCATATAGTTTAGCGGCAGGAAGGGAAGGATGGTGGGAGGGGGAGGGGAACGCGGGAGGGCAAGGGGACGTGGGATGAGAAGGGAAGGGGAATGGGGCTGAATGGGAAAGGACACGCAGGGAGAAATGTTCATTTAAATGGCATTGCACCGGGAAGTTTAATATATAAATTCTAGCAATTTCTAAATATATTTTCAAAAAGCTGAGTTGATTGATGAAATTGAATAAATCTTTAGTTTGGGAACTTGTGGTATACGCTGCTGTTTCAAACATACAGAACGTAAACTTTAGTTAACAATTTTAGAAGTTCAAACGTTGCAGAGCAAAGCCAGTTCAGAAGTTAGCACGTGTGACGAGATTACTAAGAGAACAGTTCAATTTGTCGCAACTAAATCGATATACCCCCTGTTCTACGCTCATACCCCGAATCTTTGGGGGGTTATTCATGAAAGATTTATGGATGAATATACATTTTTTTTCATTATTACAAAAATTAAAAAAAAATTGTAATGAATTTCTTTTTTTTCTGTAGTTTACTAAGCATTCGTATGTCTATAATTATGATTTCTTCTCACTCAGACATTCTTCTTTCCACACAGGAGGCCCCGAGTAAAATAAACCCCCCTTAGGGCATATGTCATCTTTGGGGATGATGTGTGGAGGGTATTTTTAGGAAAGGAGAAGAGAGGAAGCTCTGAGAAGAAAAAAGGTATGAGTGGTTGGTAGGAATCTGGGGTTCAATGTGTTCAAGAGTGACTGACGTATGAATCCATCCCTTCCACCACTGTACAATGCGATGTTCCGAGAGAGTCCGGCTAGCGAAGTCTAAGGGGCTCTCTTAACCATTCTCTCCCGATCCAATCTACTATGCAGCTGGTCGGCAGATGCATCCATCGCCAAGATCCGGACAATCCTCACCCCTTGAACATGGACTACCCTCCTAAGTCACTAAAAGTAGCGAACCATTTGGGGTGATCTATGGCAGAGGTGGTATATTGTTATCCAATAAATGGTTCTCAGGACGGCGGTACCCAGATCCGCCTCCCAAATTGCTATGCCGCTGGTGACAGACGCATCCACCGCCAAGACCCGGACAAACCTCACCCCGTAAACACGGATCCCCTGCTAAGTCACCAAATGTAGTGAACTATTTGAGGTGACTTACGGCAGAGGTGTTCGTTATCCAATAAATGTTCCCGGGATGGTAATGGCAGAGGTGTTGGTTATCCGATAAATGTTCCCGGGATGGTAATGGCAGAGATGTTGGTTATCCAATAAATGGTTCCCGGGACGGCGGTATCCATATTCGCCCACTAAATTGAAAATTCTATTTAAGTTTCGAAATGTGAGGGTGGCCATGTTGGATCGTCGAGATATCGATAAACAAAGGACGTCGACAACTTTATCTCCAGCACGATTGCAGATCGCCAACGAATAAGTAACAGTTCACAATGACTAATTATTCTTAATATATTCGACGTCAACTGTTGTTTGTACGTTAGCGATCCGCAGTTTTCCTAGGGAAAGGGTTGTTTCACGAAAATATTCACAACTATCCTACGAGAAGACGTGCAGACTTTAGGCTTCCCAAAACTAAACTCTCGTGTACAAAAAATACCGCGTTTTATAAAGGGCAAAAACTTTATAACAGTCTGCCAAATACCGTAAAGGAAGCCTCACGTCTTAGCACTTTTCATAGGATATGTGCATTATATGTAAAAAAATATTTTTTGATTTGTAATATTATTTTAGTCACATAGTTATCTGTTTTTCTTAAAATGTATTTTTGTATATTCATCTTTTTTTCTTCTTAAAATGTATTTGTAAAAATGTAACTGTCTCTGTAAATTGTACTTTTTTTTCTTACTAGATGTATGAAAATAAATTGCGTAAATCTAAATAAATATTAAAAAACAAAAAAAATTACCGAATTAAGTTACCGAAAGTTATCCTATCAATCCTTATCTATCGACCGTACTAGGTTCTTGCTTCGTTATCGATGTGGTCATTGATCATGCTAGGCAGGTAAGTAGGTACTATTAATTATTGCAATTAAAAAAACCCTTTAAACTTAAACAACTTTAACCCTTATGGGAGCAAATATTTCCACTGCTTCAAAATATGGCACGAAGTTTGCCTTGTTTATATAATCATACTCCATAAACGGTTCAACTACATCGGTTAAACAATGTGTCCCGTGACAAAGCGAACGTAGAGCCAATTTATTCTAAAAGGCGGCTCGTATCAAATTAATATGTTAAGTAGGTAACTATTAACTTTGTTCTAGGAAATATTTACAATGAGCCTTGGCTATTTTTAACGCAATTAATGGCACGCAACTTCCAGGTGTTAGATAAAAACAGGCAAAAATGACATTGTATCGTACACAATATTATAGCCTTTAAATTAACACTTACTAGATGTCTAAAAACGAAAACATATTGTTTTAGTCTGATCATTTATTAGGAGTTATCCATTTTTCAAATGTTTTATCATAACTAATGTACTATATATGTGAACACCTTCAATTTTTCGCACATACGAACTTCATACCGCCTCAGAATCAATAATTGTTGTTTTAACTTATTAGCTGAATTCAGTATTTTTATTAAGTTAAAAATTACACTAACTAACTAACTAACTAACCATCACGCCGTTTCCCCGCAGGGGTAGGCAGAGAGGACGGACCGCCAAACAACTCGGTCTTGGCACACACTCTTTGCCTCACTCACATTCATACATCGTCTCATAACACAATGCAGAAATTATCGATGCGCAACTGTCCATGTTTTGTTTTTGTCAGTATCAGAGATGGAGTTGTATACGGACTTATATGTTTTGTGATTTTCTTAGTTTTCCACTTACTTCCAAGAATTGCGTCTCATTTTCTTAATACGTGTGAGGGAGATTTATTATAATTATTGCATTTTTCGTTTGGAGGGGTGAAGATCTACGTTCACCGTTTGTCTCATTTTTGACTGTTGACATTTAGTGTGTGTAAGAAAGAGGGGCAGCATTAGGTCTATCTTTAGCAACAAAAGCAAAACAATCAGCGCATTGACATTTGACGTTCTTGAATTTATTTTTTATATTTTATATGAATACCACACAAGAGTCCCAACTAATCCCGTCTGATGCCAGTGAGACTATGGCATCCCCAATTGGGGTATGTTGTGAGGCTGGAGGTATTGGGGAGGGGAAGGAGATAGGGAAGAGGAAGATGAAGAAGTGCCTGGCTATTCAGATCTGGTCACCAAACACAGCTAATGCCATTTCAAGCAACGTTTCAATTCTGAATGGTAGTCTTACACCAGGGCGATACTGAGAGTATCTTCCACTCTGGAACGTGCCGAAAATATACCTACTATATATTATTTTTAATGAATTAATTGTGAAATATCACAAATTAATCAAATAAAATTTATTTGCCACGCCGTAATTCGATCCCGCGACCTTCGGTGTGCGAGTCAAGAGCCTTACCGCTGTACTACTATTATATTTATCACAATATAGCTGCAGCTTTTTCGAAAGATAAGAATTTTGTGAATTTTTCCAATGTTTTAATAGCTATTCTTCTATTCGGGGCGGAGACAAATCAAACAAATCATAGATCATAAAAATCGGTCCAGCCGTTCTTGAGTTATAAATGGTGTAACTAATCCGTCTTTGTTTTATATATTATGATATGATATTGTATAATTCTGACCGTTCATGTGTAAAATCCCCTATAAAGGGCTTTAGTAAATAAAAAATAAATTATTTTCTTATTACATACTTCATATAAATTCAACCGTACAGAACATAATCAACTGAACAGTACGATACTCTTTACAGCTAACATCTCTCGTATAAAATATAATTAAAATTACGTTAAAATATGGAACTTCACTAAATAATTCATACATCAAACAGTTATACCATTACCTACTTCGCTAACGAAGTACGATGTAATGACGTAAAATTAATTCATTAGGCCTGTCCAGACAATGAGCGCTTTTAATATTACCGTGACGATTCACGGTTACGGTACCGTGACGGTATAAAAAAGGCAATAAACATACGTTCCTTAACACAATAATGCAGCAACTCTTTTAAAAGATGAGATACACGATGTACGTAGGTCTGTATCCTCCAAAAGAAAAAGTCATAATTTTCTAGCATCTCTCTCAAACACCTTACCGTGACCCCGTGACCCGTAGACCACTACCAATACTGCTTTCCGTGACGATAATTTTGAAAGTATGGAATATAGTTAAAAGGAAAATATTGACGTGGGAGTAAATTCCAAAAATTAAAAAACGTCTAGCGTCAATGCGCTGACAGTTTTGCTTTTGTTCTTAAGCCGCCGCTACCCGAATTTCTATTGATTTCTTGCATTTCTCCCTTAAAAATTTGATGTTTTTAAGCTCTTAAAAAAAATAAAAATATATATATATATATTATTTTTTAAGATAATAATCTAGACGCGTTCCATGCCGAACGCAAATTATATGAAATTCCCTCGATAGAAAAAAATCGCAAAGTATGCTCAGAAAAGTTATTTTACGTTATAGTTGTGAAAAAATTCACAATGTTTCTTTAAATGATACTTAAGACGCCTTCCACGAGATCTTTGCTCTATTTTAAACGCGTCGTATTTTATTAAACATTTTCGCATCGGTTTAAATATTAGCGCGCTCATCTAACATTCGTTATTAAATATCTCTCCATCTTCTTCTTTTTGAGCGCGGATGCGGTGACTTAAATATATAATGCTGCAGCTCTTTCTGACACACTAAATAACAACAGTCGAAAATGAGACAAACGGTGAACGTATGTCTGCACCCGTCCAAAGGAAACGTACAATCATTATCATACATCGCCCTCACACGCATAATTAAAAGTAGTACTTTGGAGGAAACAGTCACGCGTTTTAGTCACGCGGAGGAAACAGTCACGTATTTTACGTGTCTCACCATTATTTAATGTGTAAGAAAGAGCTGCAGCATTGTAGCAATAAGGAACTATGTTTATGGTCTTTTTTGCGTCACGGTATCAACCTACCAACGTGACGTAACCGTGACGTTTCACGGTACGTAACCGTAAAACGTCACAGGAAATTATAAACGCGCACATTTGCCGAGGCACGGTCGTAAAATTAATTCATTAGGCCCGTCCAGACTCTCTCACCTAGATTACATACCAGTGCACATATTTTATGGCAACACTGCGCAGTGGCCTGACGAAATGCTGTCATTGTCTTTATTAATTATTTTAGTTTTACGTGTCAATAAACGTTTCGTCCATACTAGGCGCTATCCTTAGTACGCGCTAACGAGGGTAGTTGTGCTAGCGTGCAACCACCGGGTAGTTAGTAGTTAGGTATTAATGTAAAAACGGCACGTCCCAGCTGTGGATACAATTTAATAAACATATGAATGGTGCATCACTGATGAAGTCATACGATCAAGTATATCGTGCCATTATTAAGCTCCAATAATCAGCAAATTAAAATTTGTTCGAAAGATTATGTTGCGATCGTACGTTTGCAACATTGTACGGGACGATTCCAATGAGAAAGATTGATTATTTTACGTACCAGCATTTTTAACCGATAACTCAAAATCGATTTTATTTGGTTCTATATAAACCTTCGTTCAAGTTAGCAATAAAAATGCTCAGACGCGTGATGATAAAATTAATTACTATTTGTAATTAAATTTTATCATTAGTATTCATAATTTTTCGATAATGTCTGTACGAAATAAGTGTGTAAAAAAAAACTGAATTATATTAGTTTGTAAGATCGCACGTAAACAGACAAATGGAAAAGTAGCTCTCTTGGAAGATTTATTGATTTATTTTACTGAATGATTATATGATTTCAAATAATATGTTTTGTGCAATACATCATTTTGTCTGCCAACTATCAACGGTATATATAACCTTATTTTAATATAACAAACATATTTTTTCAAAATTAAAAAAAAAAACTTTACTAGATAAAATAATATTCTTTCTGAGTCAATTTATATTTATTTTTTGTAGAAAGGAGTCTATATGTCTAGACTTTGATTTAAAAATGATATATTTCCGGTTTTGTCTGGTTATTCCCTCTTAATCAAACAATCGATTTTTTTTTTTATATTTTCAGAATTTTTATTAAAGCGTTTTGAACTACTCGGGCCATTTAGTGCTATATCTGTCACCAAATGATGAATTCTCATACACTCGCTCCATCTCCTTTTCTATTATGGTCAGATAGATATACATAGGGTGTCCATTATCATATCCCGAAAAATAGCTTCATTTTTTCATTTTTTAATTTTTCAGTAGTATTTCATTACTCAGTCCATGGGAATTACCTAGATTGATGTATCTTCATTACAAGCTTTTACGTTGTTACGAAACTTTTGACACTATATTACAACTTATTATGCGAATTTTTTTTTTTTTGTAATATTTTTCATGACTTACACTGACAGCACGTCAGTGTAAGTCATGACAGCACGGACAGTAACATAACAACATGTGTTTATAAACGTAAATAAGTATGTTAGTCGTAAATAACTAATTTTAAGACCGTTGCAAATCGTAATTCAAATAGAGCAGTAACAATACTGCTCTATTCGTATTATGACAGTAATCATAAAAATATGTGATTATAAATGTAAATAAGTAGGTTAGTCGTAAATAACTAATTTTAAGAGAGTTGCAGGTCATAATACGAATATTGCAGTAACAATACTGCTCTGTTCGTTTCGTATTTTATTATGGCTTACAATTACATGTACAAACTCGGTTATAAAAATAAGTATAGTTCTAAATCACTAGTCATAGAAGTCTTAGTTGTAAGTTATTAGTTATCAATCTTAATTATAATATAAGCCACTTGTAGTATATAGGTATAGATTAAATGTATAAATTAATTTATAAAGCGACCTTGAGGTGATTTTCTCACGAAAATGGCGCTATAAAAATCATCCAATAATAATTATTATAAAGGACGTAGGTACTTCACTTACTTTAACCAGTGTTTCTTGACATTATGTAGAGCAAAAAATGTAAGTAATTGAAATTTTTATCTTGGGTGACTTCTTGTTGTGATGTTTTTTTAAATTGTTTTTTCTCCAAAGTCAAACAAAACAATTTCTTCCACATTTCATTACTGGTCACTAATATATATTAAATATTAAGGGTAGGGTTTGGAAAACATCGCTCCGCATTATCAGTAGCATCCGCATCTAGTAGCAGCAATATTAGAAAATTATATAGGGGTAGTTAGAAAAATGTGTAAAGTTACTAGTGATTAAACTTTTTTTACTGTAATCTTACAAATTCTATAAGTTATACATGCTGCAACTTTAGTTAAAACGTTGAAAAAGGCCTTCGCGATTATCTCTCCTGAACCTGTTGTAAACGTTTTTAACAAAAATCCTTCCGTAATCTCAGAGTAAACATTATGTTAAAACACGCTATTAAATTTAAAGCACTTCAGTGTATCTAGATTTTTATTGTAATTCGCCTAAACTTTCTGAATTTTTCAACTATCCTCCGCCATACAAAAATGTATGGCGGAATAATATTCGCCGCGCGATGTCTAAATGTCTGTTGAATTTCACAGAATTCATTCAGTTGTGAGAAAGCGGTCACGGCGGGAGCACGCATATTTTTTTCGCGGCAATTTTGTTCGCTGTGTCTTTGATTTTTGAAGAAATCATTGAGGAGATAGGTGTTACAGAAACCGGGTAAGTGGAAATAAAATATATTTATTATTATCTAATAAATTATTTTTAACTTGATTTACAGTTTTACAGATTTTATTATTTTTTTTTTTTTAAACTTCATGTACCTTCAAAATGGGTAAAAATAAAGGAGGCCTTGCTTACCGTGCCATAAAAATAGACCCACCCAATGGAAGAAAAGGAGAATAAGGTAATAATGTCAACATTTAAATTTTTTACTGATTTCTATCAAAGGTAGTTTGAAGGTGGAATGAAGTCATTTTGCATTTTGACATCTAAAAATTTCGGCATCCATCTTGAATTTCTCTAGTTATCTACCGATTTGGTTCAATATCAGAATTCTGGCGTTTAGAAGTGCACTGAACTCGAATCTAATGTCAAAATGCAAAATTTCGGCATCCATCTTGAATTTCTCGTGTTCTCTACCGATCTGGTTCAAAATCAGTATTAGGGAGTATTGGCGAGCACTGAACTCGGATCTAATGTCCAAATGTAAAATTTCGGCATTCATCTTGAATTTCTCTAGTTATCTACCTATTTGGTTCAAAATCAGGATAAGGGCGTTTGGAGGTGCACTGAACTCGGATCTTATGTCAAAATGCAACATTTCGGCATCCATCTTAAATTTCTCTAATATCTACCTATTTGGTTCAAAATCAGGATTAGGGCGTTTGGACGTGCACTGAACTCGGATCTAATGTCAAAATGGAAAATTTCGGCATCCATCTTGAATTTCTCTAGTTATCTACCGATTTGGTTCAATATCAGGATTCGGGCGTTTGGAAGTGCACTGAACTCGGATCTAATGTCAAAATGCAAAATTTCGGCATCCATCTTGAATATCTTAAGTACTTTGACGATTTGGTTCAAAATCAGGTTTAAGGAGTTTGAGGTTCACCGAACTCGAATTTAATGTCAAAATGCATAATTTCGACAACCATTTTGAGTTCTCTACCGATTCCGTTCAAATAGTCACTAAGTTTTATTGAAAACAACGGCTGTCAGATCCATTGATAAATCGAATGAATTTTGATATTGGGTAAATTCTGGGTTGTATTATTACAAATAAATTTAATGTTTTTTTAGGAAAGTGTTGGCTGCAATTGAAAACAAACCATATATGAATCAGAAATTTTTTCCACATCAAAACACCATGAGATTCTATGTCACATTGAGTCAAAAACTAAGACGTCTGTAAAGGTCCAGGGGCTAAAAAAAGTCTATGTATCCTTGCCCTTGCATAATATGATTTATAGTCTGTCGATCTGTATCAATTATGTTGCAAATAAATTAATTTTTTTATAAAGCAAGTGTATTTTTATTCCGTATTTTATCTAAATGCTGACCAGTTGTGCCTGAATCTAACCGAAATACACAGTAGATCGAGCGGCTGGCTCGCGGCTCGCGGCGACCGAGCTTGTTTGCAACTACCAAAAATACCTAACTGCAGTGAATGGGCAGTTTGACCCAGGCGCAAATGTCTCTATGAGCTATCCACGCTATTCCACAATATGATTCTTAGTATGTTAAGCTGTATCCATTATAGTAGAAACTAAATTTTAATTTTATAAGGCAAGTATATTTTTATTTCGTAAGTCCGTAGTGTCTAGTATACCCACATCTCCTCTAGTCAGACGCAGGCGGCCAGCTGCGGCCGTGTTTGTCTACAAGTACAAGAAATACCTAACTGCAGCGTTAGCGCGGTTTGATACCTGGCCCTTAATATATAAAAAAAAAAAATTTTAAAATATATATATTATTGTTGAAGAGCCACAACACAATTATTAATGTACGGAAGTGGATAAGGCAGACATACAAAAATGGAGCATTTTTTGAAAATTTCGATGATTCCGAATAGTCAACTGATGGCGATATTCCATTGTCAGACGTTGCAAGAAAAAACAATACCATTATATTGATGTGTATACATGTATTAATATGCATAATGAATTCCAAACATGTATGGCTTCCCTAGTGTTACACCCCAAATACCTCTCCCACCCCTGGTCTTACTAACCTCCCTTACCTTGTTGGATTTCCGAGAACACATTTACATAATGGGCTGTAATTCCTCATAGAAAACAGAGCCCCGTGGTCTAAAGTAGTCGAGGCCAACCTTTTCTCTGACTCGAAAAGTTAGACAATTCATTGTTGCAATCTCTAAAAATATATAAAACTGCCGAAACAAAGTTATAATAATTATTTATGAACACACACCACAATATTTAATAGAAGTATACAGAGGGCCGACCTAATAGTTACTTGGGGAGGGATTTAAGAGGAACGGTGCGGCCGCGCGGCCTTTTTGATTCAAAACTAAAACGTGGATTTGACGCCAAAATACTTAACCAAACTGATTAATTTTCTTTCGATCAAAAGATATAGCAATATTCCCTCCTTTATTAATATATTGTCGTGGGCTGTCATTTTGTTATTTCTTTAGGTTACTCTGGATTCAAATATGAATAAAATACTAATTCCTACTTGAGGCGAAATCATCAGAACAAATTAGGGGAGTAGGTACTTAAAATAAATTTCTATAATTTAAATATTTTCTAAAATAGAATTTTTATTTGCGAAATGTCATTCTCAAATTTTGAAATTTTCTATTAACTTGTTGTGTGCCGAATGTGGCCGCATATGCTTGAAATATTGTCACCCGGATTATTTATTAGACAAAAAAGCAAGAATACTAACAATTATGCCAATAATTATGTCAGTAATTTCCCACTAATACCATGCGAGCGAAGCCGTGGGTAAAAGCTAGTTCGTTAATAAATTTCGACCCGATAAACACTTTTTTTACGATGTTTTTTTTATTAAATTTTATATTATATTTGCACAGGAAATTTGGGGAAGGTTTTTTTTTTATAAAACCAATCACAAAAAATTGTCAAAGTCGACCCTAAAATCATGAAAAATTGAATTATTTAATGGCTTATAATATATTTAAATAATGTATCCCACTTCGTACTAGATATTTGCTATACTGTTGATTAAAAAAATATTATTCAGTTTGGTCAAGTATTCTAGCCCAAAATCCAAATTTAAGTTTTGAATGAAAAAGGCCGAATAGCCGTTTCCCTAAGAGCCCGTTCACACTTCCGTCGTAAAAACGGAGGCGGGTTCCGTATTTACGACGGAAACACTAGCCGCTGTAGTGGCTCTATGGAGCTGTTCACACTTGTCGGTTCCGGCGTGATGACGGATCCGTTACTTTTTGCCGGAGAGTTCGCCTACGCAGAGCGTCCGTCGTGAAGCCGGAAAGGAACGCGCTGGCTCATAAATTTCAATGGAGCTGTTCACACAACACGGCGGGAGAACGGATCCGTTTTGAACCCGCCACACCCCGCTTCACACTTCACCACCGCCCGCTCCCAGACGCAAACGAGCAGGCAAATTGTGTTTTTTGGCGCGCGTTTGGCGTTTATAATATTATTATATAATATATATATGTTCGTTCCAGAATGCGATTTTTTCTATTTAATCACAAGAAAATATTTAGTCATATCATTCATGTTTTTTAGTCATTTTAGTTATAATAATTGTTGGATGATTTTCGCGTACTTTCTCCTTTTCAAGTATGCAAACAAAATATTCTCCCACGGTTTGAACAAATAAGGTCCGACCCCTGAAGTAATTTTATGGCTGGTATTATATCAATACACTCTTTACCGATTTGGAAGAAAAAGTTTGTTATTTAAATTGTTTTATTTAAAATGTTTTGGTCGTTGTTTTCGTAGAGTAGGATCCGTTTTCAAGATGGATCCGTCTTGAAAACGCTTTAAAATATAGTACTTATAACACTTTAAAGTACCAATCTTATAAAATAAATTATCTAAAATAAACTCACATGTCATCATAATTTTAAAAAACATCCCAGGTTTTGAATGGTTTAAATGGCAAAGCAGGGTTTGTCTAGCGGGTATGTGTAATTATTCTAATACATTTATTTCCATGTTCTGCTGTTATAAATACAGGAACAAACTTGTCTATAATTCATTCACTTAACATGCCTCGTACTGAACACGGGTTTGGGTTTTTTTTATTTGAAGTGTGAACAGTCGCCTAGGGCTTCCGTCTTAAAGACGGTACCCGCCTCCGTGTTTACGACAGAGGTGTGAATGGGGTTTGCGGTCCGCATCCGGCTCGCGGGCCAGAAATTGCCCACGCATGGCCTGAAGGCCAAAAGCTTTATCTATATCCTACCGTAAAATCACAGTTTTGAAATCTATTTACATAAAGCTTTTTTTCATGCGCGTTAAATTGCTCGCCTTAAAAGTTGCAAATTTTCTATTTGCTTGAAGGTTAAAATTTACTACACACGTGGGGGTTCTTTAACAGACGGCAACATTATTCTTTTGTTCATTAATAGTAAATTATTGTTTCCATATATGAAGACTGAATATTGGAATACTGAGTTGTTTTATCTTGCAGAGAGGATAGTCATAGAAAGGAGTGTTAATTATCTAAATCAGATGTTTGACGGAACGTCAATCAAATACTTCAGTTGGATCATCTCGAGATTCTTAATAATTTATATCTAACTAGCTCAGAACTCAGAACCGTGAAAATATATCATAATTGCAGGACTGATGATTGTTTATTGTTAGTTTATTTTGTAGAACTCCATTTTAATTTTGTATTTCTTTTATAATATATTCAATAATATTATTATTTAATCACAGCACAGACAGCTTTTTCGCCCTCTGAAGGCATTATCAGTTTGATAATGTATCACAGTTTGATAATGCCTTCAGAGATCGAAACAGCTGTCACGCATAATAATAATTAAAAACAGAACTTGATTATAATAAACTGTTTTTATAAATTAGGAAAAAGTTCGGATTATGGGCGAAATTCCTAAAAAATAAAACTAGTTATCTTTATACTAACTTTGGGCCGGGGAATCCGAATCTGAAAGAATTAGGTTGGGGCAAGCAAATATAAACTGAATTACACGACTGCAAAATTTTGAATTCATACATACATTTTGACGTTTTTGACGCTCTCTATAATGCCATAGAAAAAACCAAAGAAAACAATCAACGTACATATGAATGTTCAGTAAGCATAGGCACAATAACCACCAATCAAGTAGTTTAGCGGCTACGCTAGGTTTGTGTAACATGGTTTGTGATTGAAAAGAAAGTGCCCCCTTCGTAGCGCCTACTCGCGTCAAGGCAAGAAAACATCCCAGTTTTCAAGTAGTTTAGCGGCTACGCTAGGTTTGTGTAACATGGTTTGTGATACAAAAGAAAGTGCCCCCTTCGTAGCGCCTACTCGCGTCAAGGCAAGAAAACATCCCAGTTTTCAAGTAGTTTAGCGGCTACGCTAGGTTTGTGTAACATGGTTTGTGATACAAAAGAAAGTGCCCCCTTCGTAGCGCCTACTCGCGTCAAGGCAAGAAAACATCCCAGTTTTCAAGTAGTTTAGCGGCTACGCTAGGTTTGTGTAACATGGTTTGTGATAGAAAAGAAAGTGCCCCCTTCGTAGCGCCTACTCGCGTCAAGGCAAGAAAACATCCCAGTTTTCAAGTAGTTTAGCGGTTAAGCTAGGTTTGTGTTACATGGTTTGTGATACAAAAGTAAATAAAATTTATAAAAAATAATTACTGAAATTATAAACATGTTTTTTTAAACTAACTAACTAACTAACCATCACGCCGTTCCCCCGCAGGGGTAGGCAGAGAGGACGGACCGCCAAACAACTCGGTCTTGGCACACACTCTTTGCCTCACTCACATTCATACATTCTCTTCTATTATTCTGACTTTTGACATGGCCCCACTCAAGTATCTGATTCACTTGATCGTGCCATGTCTTCCTCTGACGTCCACGACTTCTTCTACCATTCACATTTGCGTCGTATATTCTTCTTACACTGCTTTCTTCGTTCATTCACTCTACATGCCCAAACCATCTGAGGGTCCCTTTCTTAATGTTACTCATTATGCATACATCAGCCTTACATTCTTTGCGGATATCCACATTTCTCAGACGATCATACATTGTTTTACCACACATACGCCTCAGGGATCTCATTTCAACAGCATCATGTTTTTTTACGTTATTGATATTATTGCTTAATGGCAACACTTAATTTTATGTGGTAATACGTAATATCTTTGGTTTTTTCTATGATATTTATTGTCAGAAAGCGTCCAAAATGGCCTTTTATATTGTTTGTGAATTCAAAATTGTACAGTCGTTTAACTCAGTTAATATTGCCGAGTGTAACCTAATTCTTTCAGATTCGGATTTCCCAGCCCAAAGTTAGTATAAAGATAATTAAATTTCTTCTTTCGGAGTATCGCCCATAAAAAGATGTGTCATTAATTTATTGCAGATTGTTTGTGTATCGAAAATTTTTAAGTCGTGTAATTCAGTTTATATTTGCTTGCCCCAACCTAATTCTTTCAGATTCGGATTCCCCGGCCCAAAGTTAGTATAAAGATAACTAGTTTTATTTTTTAGGAATTTCGCCCATAGTCCGAACTTTACCCATAAATTAAATAATAATATTGGTTATTTTTCGGAACAAACGTCAACGGTTAATACGCACTTTTTTTTGATAAAACTTTTAGATTCTTCTTAATTACCATAAAAGACAACTATTTGCATTGGGAGAGGTTGAAAATGTTACATTTTTAATTTTAGTTACGTAAATTGAAAATTTGCTTTCACTGTCAAATCACTCTATTTGCAATATTATTGTTATTTTAATATGTTGGTATTACTGATATTTTACATTCCATGTTACACAAACCTAGCGTAGCCGCTAAACTACTTGAAAACTGGGATGTTTTTCTTGCCTTGACGTGAGTAGGCGTTATAAAGGGGCACTTTCTTTTGAATCACAAACCATGTTACACAAACCTAGCGTATAGGTTTTTTCGGTTACGCGCCTTTGAATATATTGCCATGAAGTCAGTTACGGTATGATGTAGCCTTCCATATAGTATCAGTAATACCAACATAATAATAAATAAATAAAAATAAAAAGCTTTTTATTTCTTGCAAATAGGTAAGTTACCGAGTTATTAAAAAAAGTATAATTAATGTTATTTACAATTTTGTTGAAAAAGGTTACATAGATATCTTAAATTATTCATAAGCAAGAACCCCTCTCTCAGGCGAAGGTGAAGGCCTCCTCTAAAGAATTCCATTTATCTCTCTCTTGAGCTATTTGCGGCCAGCTGGGGCCAGCTATTTTTATTATTTCATCTGCCCATCTCGTGTGAGGTCTGCCTTTGAGACGCTTACCGTGTGGGCCATTCCACTTTGTTGCCCTGCTAGTCCACCAGTCGTCCTCTAGCCTCGCTACGTGCCCTGCCCACTTCCATTTTAGTTTTCTAGCGTAGCTCAGAGCATCTTTCGCTTTGGTGATTTTTCTGATTTTTGTGTGGCGAATTTTTTGTATTTTTTTAATATCAAGCATGCTTCGTTCCATTCCGCGTTGACAGGTTATAATTTTGTTTTTGATTTTGGATGTGTATTTCCAAGTTTGACATGCGTAGGTTAAGCATGGTAGGAGGCTTGATGTCATAACTTTTGTTTTGATATTTATTGGCATGTTGCTCTTAAATATTTCTCTCAAGGACCAGTATTTATTCCAAGTAATTTGTGCTCTTCTTTCTACTTCTAGCTCATTTTGTTTTCTGTCGAAGCCAATTTGTTTTCCAAGGTAAATGTATTTTTCTGTATATTTCAAAGTTTCATTGTCTACTGATATTCTTCTGTTTATGCTGTTTGTCATGACCATTGTTTTGGAAAGATTCATTTCCAGTCCTACCTGTTTGCTGGCTGCGTTTAGCGAATCAAGTATGGTTTGTAGTTGTGTGCTAGATTCTGATAAGAGTACTAAATCATCTGCGAAGCGCAGGTGGCTTAAATATTTGCCGTTAATGTTGAGCCCTGTTTTTTCCCAATTTAATCTATTTATTATTGACTCTAAAATAGCTATAAATAAATTTGGGGACAACGGGTCTCCTTGTTTCACTCCTCTTTTAATGGGAAATGTAGGACCAGTAGATTCTAGTTTTATTTTGGCTATGCTACTCTTGTAAATATTTCTGATTATTTCTATGTACTCTTGTTCAACTCCCTGAGCCTCCAGAGCAGTCCATATACTTGGGTGTGACACGGTATCGAAAGCTTTTGTATAATCGATGAACGCGATGTAGAGCACTCTTTGCTTTTCCTGGTATTTTTCCATTATTAGTTCTAGTGTATGTATATGATCGATTGTCGTAAAGCTCTTTCGAAAACCTGCTTGTTCTATTGGTTGTTTTGCTTCTAGTGTAACACTTATTCTTTTGTTTATGATGGAGGAAAACAGTTTGTAGATACACGAGAGTAAGCTTATAGGCCTGTAGTTCGCAATCTTTTGGATCTCCTTTTTTGTAAATTAATACTATTTCTGACTCCAACCATTGCGATGGTATCTCAGCTGTTTCTAATATATGGTTAAATAAATATGTTAGGGGTGGAGTCAGTAATTCGTAGGCGACCTTTATGGCTTCATTCGTAATATCGTCTGGTCCTGGACTTTTATCCATCTTTAACCTTTTTATTTCTTGTATTACTTCGTTTTCAGATATTGGTTTTATATTTCCGCTCTTGTTTATGTTTTTAGGAAAGGCATAACTATGGTTAGTACGCTCTTTTCCCTGGGCACTGTATAGAGCTTTGTAGAAATCTGTTGCTACCTCTATGATTTCTTTACGATTAATTACTATTCTGTCTTCACTGTTTAAACCCTCTATCCAGTTTTTATGTGTTCTTAATTCTTTAAGAGCTTTTTTTGAGCTTCCCGCTGGTTTCAAACGTTTTTCGATAGTCTTTGATCTGTAAGTTTTATAGTCATGTTTTATGTATTTACTTATTAGTTTGTATAGTGCGGATTATTCATTTTTTGTGGCCCGAGTTTTGGTTTAGCATGATGTAGCTCTTGTCTTCTTTTGATAAGTGCCAGTGTACGCTCTTTTAAAACTTTATGGGTACCTTTTGATATTTCGTTAAGTGTTCGAGCGTCTTGTAAGCTCTGAGATATAGCCTTTGTTAATGTGTTGTAATAAGCCTGTACTGATATTTTTCCTTGGCAGTTTTTTATATCTTGTAAATGAGATGAAATGTTTTGTTTATAATTTATTATTTCTTGCTCAGTTTTTAGAGATGAATATCTATTGTTTTTATATCCTGTGCGTTTCTTATTTTGTTTTTTGATGGACAGAGTTGCTCTGATTGGTCTGTGATCCGACGGAAAGTTAAGGTTTAAAACTTCTATATTTTGGAAGAGATTAGGTTGATTTGACAATATGTAATCTATTTCGTTTTTGTGTTTACCGTTCGGTGATCGCCAGGTCCATCTTTGGTTCGGTTTTTTGTGGAAGAAAGTATTTAAAATCGCAAGTTTGTGTTCAAGGGCAAAGTCAATTAGCCTTTGGCCTCTCTGGTTTCTTTCGCCATAGCCGTTTGGTTTCATTATTAAACATTCGTCTTTTCTTGGTTGTCCTATTTTGGCATTTAAATCACCCATTATTAAATAGTTCTTATAAGCTTGGTCGATGGCCTTATTGATATTCGAGTAGAAGGTGTTAATCTCCTCCTCGCAAGCTGCTTCGGTCGGTGCGTATACTTGTATAAGTGACATGGCCAGTCCTTGAATGTTTAAGTTTAATAGTGCTACTCTATCACTAATGCCTGTGAGGCTTTCGATCCATTCCTTGCGAACTTTATTTGTTATAAATCCGACTCCATATTTACCAGGTGTGTGGCCCGTGTAACCTAGTATGAAATTATTATGTTCTTCTATTAAAGTGCCCTGACGCCTTATTTCGCACAAGCCAATTATGTCGTATTTTATTCCTTTGATTGCTTCGCTTAGTTCGATTAAACGTTCGTGAGTAGATAAAGTTCTGACGTTATAGGTTACTATAAAAAGCTCATCTTTTGTTTTGTTCGTAGGGTTAAGAATTTTTTGTGTTTGTGTCACTTCTTGTATTTTTGAGGAAGTTTGGAATTTCTTCTTCAGAGGGTTTTGGTCTTGATCTTCCGCGGTGACCAGCCGGGTTGGAAGATGTGGTTTGGTTTTTATTGTTGATTTTTTTTTTGCAAGCTGCCTGTGTTGGAGGTTGGTTTAGTTAATGTTGTGGTAATATGGTTCCTGGTGTCGGTGCAGCTTACATGTTTTTTGGAATTTCCGATAGTGAAGCCGACCTTCCTCGTTCAACGTAGGAGAGTATGTTGGGTCTTATAATGTCTTTTCCTGAAGTTTTGGTGGAGGGGTTAATTTTCCGGTTTGAGGTGGTGGTTGAAGTCTTCTTTTGATTTGAGGAGTTTGGAGAACCTGACTCTTCTCTTTTCCTTTTTTCTGGGTTGTTGTCAGTGTTTTTCTTCACTACTAATTTATCATATTTTATAAATGCTATGTTCCCTTTTTTCTTTTCTTCTTCAACTTGTAATTGCAACTGCTTCCTTATTTCTAACACTTCTTTGGAGTAGTCCTCCTTGATGTATATTCCTTTGGGAAGTTTGGACTTATTTCGCAGAATAATGTGCTTTTTCCATAAAGTGGTGATGGAAACTGTGATTTTCCTGATAAAGGTTTGTTTTTTTTTTTATTTACGCGCCTTTGAATATATTGCCATGAAGTCAGTTACGGTATGATGTAGCCTTCCATATAGTATCAGTAATACCAACATAATAAAATGACAATAATCATTACAAATTGCACGTGGTGAAGCGTTGTGTCTAAATACGAAAGCAAATTTTCAATTTACGTAACTAAAATTAAAAATGTTACATTTTCAACCTCCCCCAATGCAAATAGTTGTATTTTATGGTAATTAAGAAGAATCTAAAGGTTTTATAAAAAAAGTGCGTGTTAACGTTGACGTTTGTTCCGAATATTTACCATAATATTATTGAATATATAAAAGAAATAATAATAAATGAATAAAATAAATGGTTTGTTAGCTAAAAGTGTTGTCTCTTGAAAAATTATGAAACTTGACTTTACTTGTCAAGATTAATCCCAAATTAGAAATTCACATTTCGAATACACAATAAAAAAATTCTGAAAAAAATTGTACTATAGGTAGGTACTTTATCGTTTGTATTAATTCTTGACACATCAGTTCCAATTTTGAACATAACGGTTAAAATAATGTGTGCGAGATGACAGCGTAGAGGTGCATCCAATGCAATAATAATAATTGGACGATTTTTTATAGCACCGTTTGGTGAAAAATCATCTGCCTACCCCTGCGAGACATAACCGGGAGGTTAGTTAGTTCATTTGAAGGGCACAACCATGTTAGCGGTAAGCAACAGAAACAGACCACAAGTGACGATTTCTTAAATAATCTTCAATTATTCGAAACAGATATCCCGAAAATGGTCATCTCTATATTCTCTATCGTAAAGTAATCCACTTACGAACCACTCAATTCATCGTCTTTTTCTTCTGGCGGTTGACTTTGTACTTTTGACCGGTAATGTTCACCGTCTAGCTTAATTAACATTTTCAATTTGGGACGCGATTATGGGTACCGCCGCCCTGGGAACAATTTATTAAATAACCTACACCCCAAAGGTGACGTTTGTCTAGGTCTAATAACCTAACGTCCAAAACTCCTTAACCCCTTGACCCCCAGATTCCTGAATACGCCTCATACCTTTTTCCTTCCCAGAAGTTCCTCTCCTTCCTTTCCTTAAAATACCCTCCAGCATCCCCAAAGATGACATCGGCCGTGAAAGAGTATTTTCCTTAGTGCCTATGATGGTGTGGAGCTAACGTAAAAAAATAACGATATTTTTTTTTTAATTTCAAAGATCGTACGAAAATTATTATTTAACGTTTCAATTTTGGTTTATCACGTTAAAAACATCGCAGTATGTACATGGGATTGCCAGTATTCCTAGCTGACAGCTGTCACGTCGTCGCTCTGTCGTTATCCAGATGTATATTTCGGTAGCTTGTGCCTTTTCTTCAATTTTACCGCTTTTATTTGACAAAACCTTCTAAAATGTCGGGAGATAACACGCATTATTATTGCATCCTACCGATGTGTAAAAATACAAGCATTGCTAAGCAATTTATCGCCGTTCCAAGAAACGCAATTTCACGTAAAAAATGGTGGAAAGCCACGAAGAGCTAATGGTATTGACAGAAATTCTCGTTAGTAGTACGAAAGCATGCTACTAATAAGCCAATGCTACTTAGTGGCGTGTGTGTCAGTGATATTGCTAGTTTTGAACGTGCTACTCGATTCGCGGGTGGAAGGGGGAGTGCTCTAAGCATGCGTGAACCGATTTGCTTATGAGCATGCTCATTTCGATCAGATTTCAGTTTGCGGTATTAAAAATATGGAAAATGGGAGACGAAAAAACCTTGCGTTTTGTGATTCATTATCGGATATACGATTCTCTTTGGAACACATGGTCACTAAAATACCTACAATAGATGTTCAAATTCTCCACTAGTTACCCTACCTCCAAAAACACAAAATTCAATTGAAATGCGCATTTTTTTTTAAATACATATTTTTTTTTAATTTGTGAGTAAAAACTCAAATTATAATATTTAATTAAATGAAGACAATATTAGCGAAACTCAATCAAAATCTGAAGACAGAAAAACCAGAAAAAGATATTGGTTCCACTGGGACTCGAACCCAGATACCTTAGCATTCATGGCCAACTGCTCTACCGATTGAGCTATGGAACCCATTTCCAATTCGATCACTTTTAACTGTATCATACTTCGACTAAGAACTACCAACACTATCAATTATTATCACTATCAATATTCTTAACGCATATATTATTGGCTGCTATCTTTATATATGATTGCAAGATTCAACCCGAAGTAAATGCTATCTAGGTAGTGTATGTATAAACATTTATCCATGATTTTTCTGTCTTCAGATTTTGATTGAGTTTCGCTAATATTGTCTTCATTTAATTAAAAAAAAAAATTATTATGTGACTAGATCTAAATAGTCAGGTAATCCATTCTTTAGTTCAACAACTCGGCTGTGGAACGATTTGCCGGCCTCTGATTTTCCTCCCACCTACAACATGAGTCTCTTCAAGACCCAGGTTCACTCCCCCCTTTCCACAAAAAGACGGGGATGCTGTGTGGAGGACAGCATCCCCAAAGATGACATAGAAAATAATTTCCCTCAGGGCCTCCTGTGTGGAGTCAGAATGATAATTATACAATATACACCTATTCATTCTAAGAATGTATTCAGAATCGATGTTTTTAAACAAAGCAAAATAATTTTCACTCAAATTCGTTCAGTTTATTCACAATCCGAGTTTTGTCTTTCTCTTTTTACGGATTGAGTGCCTCTGCCGGAGGCTACGCCCCCACGACCCCACTCGACTCAACTTTGAGCTCCTGTTCCAATCGAAAGATGAAAGATAGTCCCAATAAATAAACGTCTCTCGTTCTTAAATTGGCGTCTTCTTATTGCAGCTGTCGGGAAACACGTCAAGTCAAGGAAATGAACCTCCCAGACGGAACTTTACACCCGGGAAATTTGAAGAAAATCTCGCTTAATCAATCATTTCAGGCGTAATTCGCATCAGATTGATTCGTTACAACGCAAGCACCGGAGGCTGCTTTTAAAATGAATATTTTATTTATTTTCAATTCTTCAGGCCCCGACCGTATTATTTTAGAAAAGTTACATATTTCCGCTATTGAATAAAATCCAAGTAAGTGAATTATATCTGAACATATCTAAAAAGTAAAAACTGTTTTTGAAAGGTGATAAAATACGTTTTCAAATTTTATAAATAAAATTAAACATAAATTTTTTGAAATATAAAAAATTTGCACGCAAACATTAAAAAAAAAAAGATATAGCTCACCTTACGTTTTTTCTAAATAAAATTATTGATAACGAAAAAAAAATAATAACATATAAGTAGATATTTTATTAGAAAAATGTATTAAAAACGTTATTATCACCTAACTTCTTTGTTGTTCCATATAAATTACTAAAACATGCTTAGAAGTTTCATAAATTTCTAATTATTCGATATTCTTTTCCGACCATCATTTTTTCCTCCATTACACGAAAATAGGTAGGTACATTATTATGGGATTCTTTTTTTTATTATTATTTATTTCCTGCTTCTTATTAGTATTAGTTATCATTCTACTATGTGTTTAATTTGAGCAACAATTTATTATTTGGATAAAATGGTAAATAAAAAATATACCAGCATCATTCTGAGGTCAACGACTAGGCTTTTCTTCCATTAGCTCCACTCAGTAGGCCCTTAGGAAGATATTCTATGTTTTGAAAACGGTCTAGCCTCAGGGCCTACGTCAACTTTGGGGATGCTGTGTGGAGGGTCTTTTTATGGAAAGGAAGTTCTGCCAAAAAAGTTAAGGAAAAATGTGTGAGGGGTCGGTAGGAACTTAGGATCAATGTATCCAGGAGTGAAGAGCTCAAAGGAGAGGTCAAAAGGTCTCCTTCAACTAGTCTCTCCCGATCCGGCCCGCCACGCACTAGACCAAAAAAGTTTTAAAATACGTATGAAAATAGTGTTGGTAGCACAATTGATTCCGATCACTGGGTAGAAAGGTTCAAAACTAAGTCAAACCAAAAAGTAAACGTGCGCGCAGTTCACACGCGGCACAAGTGAAACCATTAGAAAACTAAATAAGAAAATAGTGGGGAGGCTACGAAGCACTGTACAAAGAGGAGACGGATTATTATATCTCATTCTCTCGCATGCTAATTCCTGTAAATGTATCTCTTTGTCTCTTTTTAGAGTTTCAAACCACAACGGTGCTAAATAAATTTGCATTTCGAAAAAAAAAAATTTCAGTTAATTTTTGGTCAGTTTAAAAGTTTTTTTGGACTTCGTAGCCCACAATGGAAATGTCGTTGCTATGCGAAAACAGGTGATTTGATCTTAATATTCGGTTTTGATGAGAATGTGATTTAAATATGAAATTTACTTTTATGGCAACGCGTGTTACGTTTTGATAATGTAGCACAGCAAGTTACCGACAGCACAGACTGTTTTATCTCCCAGTAAGCAGGACTAACTTGTCAATGGTCACGCGCGCGCCGGTGGGGATAGTAATCTTGCTGTTGAATAGATTCAATTCGGATATCGACATATTTAGCATCAATGAAGCTGCCTTTAAAAGGGAAGCCCAATACTACTATAATAGTAGGTACCTATAGTTGATATACCTACTGTTGACTTTTATAAAATTCTCTATTAACATGTATTTAAAAAAGCATTCAAATGAACAATTTTGTAATATTTTAAAACAAAAAATTGAATTGAATTGATACCGGGGCAAGTGGGACTATGGCATCTTCAATAGGGGTAAGTTTTGAGATTAAAGGGAGTGGGAGGAGAAGGGAGTGACAAAGAGGAAGATGTTGAAATAGGTACCTGGCTATTCGGATCTGCACATCAAATACAACTATTACTATTCTAGTAACAATCAGAAAAAATGTTAATCCAATGTTTGAAAATGAAAATATGTGATCTTCTTGTCATGTTTCCTTTACTCTCATTTTCTTTTCCCTTTATTTGTAATCATCCATATTTATATACTTATCCTTGTTTTTTTTTTATTTATTTGTTTTCTTTTGTTGTTTGTTCTACTTAAGAGGAAAGTTTTCCCGGCCAATTTCGACACGTTTCATACAAATCTTAATTTTCAAACTGAAAAATTATTTTTGTAATCCAAATATGTATTAAATATCTATTACGGATGTGAGCTACTTATTTATTTTTGTTTTAATTATAAGATATAAGGTCATTAAATATTTTAATGTTTCGTGATTTTAGAGGTAACTCGGGAAATTATTTGTAAGTAAATAAAAAATCAATTAAAAAATAATTTAACCGTATTTATTATAAAAATATAATGAAATATAAAATAAAAAATTAAACATTGTTAAAAAATCGTTTATTTGGGTAGTAATTGAAATATATAAAGACAAATTTTTATTCCGACGTAAATAGGTAATTTGTAATCTTAATTTACACACGTAATAATGATGTCTTTTATTAATTTTTATTTTATATTTCATCATACTTTTACAAAACAAATAATTACCCAAGTTGCCTCCAAAACCATGAAACGTTATCACCTTAAATGGCTTATATCTTAAAATAGAAAGCGAAAATAAATAAAGTAGCTCACATCCGTATTAGATATTTGAAATAGGTACCTTTTGATAAATTTTTTTTTTTTTTCAGTTTTGTTGGGTATTTTGATCTCAAATCCAAAATTAAGATTTCTATGAAACTGTCCGAAACGAGCCGCGCGAACTTTCGACTAAACCTGTCTTTTATTTTTATGCTGTGCTGTAGGTGAAACTATTTTTTTTATATTAAAATAACAATGTAAAATTAAATCTATTACCTCCCACTAGTAAATTGCAAGTTCCTCCCGTCCTATAATAAGTTTTGTAACCCATCAGGATTGCCCTAGCAAGAAATAAAAAAAATAATATATCCTATATTACTTTTGAGAGTTATTATTGTTTTCAAAAGAAAAACAAAATGGATATTACCCATTGGCTTCTTACTTCCCTCGGCACGGCAACGGCAACGGCAACGGCATCTCATTTCTATAATACGAGTGAGGGAGATGCGCGTGATAATGATTGCATTTCTCCTTCGGTGGATGCAAACATACGTACATAGTCTGTCTCATTCGTATATAAGAAAGAGCTGCAGCATTATTGTGATAAAGAACGTACTTTTTTAAACTTTTTGTGCCGTTGCATTGGGAATTATAAAAGCGTACATTAAAAAAACGGACGGCGTTTTGTCCATGCAAACGTATCCCCCAATTTCGTTTCTGGATTTAAATAATGCTGGAAATGTTTTTGTAATGTAATATCGATATCTACTATTAGCGTGTCGGTACGTTTTGCTTTTTTTGATAAATTACTACTTGTAGGAGTTAGGACCCTTCAAAAATCGTTAAAATTGCTTGGTTTGATCGTCGTCAACAGACATTCAGTAGGTATCTAGATAATGTATTTTTCAAAAAAGCAAATCATACAGACATAGAGTATCCTCTTCTTATACAGAATCGGTCCAATTTTGGAGGAGAAAATGGTGAATAAAAAAGCTCGATTTTACGATTTTATTCAGGTATTATCAGCCTGAGGTGCATTTATCCCTTTCGCTCAGTATTCGGGGGAGTGCAGTGACAGCAACAGTTTGGTAAAATACCTAATGTTCATTTTTTTCGGTGACTTGGTTTCCTCTTAAGTACAGAATTACGTAGCTGCCGAGAACGAGCCAAGTGATAAAGTATGAGGAAATCATTAAAGCTTCGTTCAGAACAGAAGTAAAAAAACCTGACGCCAATGTCCAGCTTTTTGCGCTTTTTGCAACCAAGAACCTTGCTGCCTGTAAGATTTATATAGCCAAGACGCTAGCTCTTTTCTATCGCTGATTTGATGTGCAAGATGGTGCCATGTTTCTTACTTTCCGAAGTAAGTAAATTTAATTATAATACTATGTTTTTGTTTACTGTTATTAAGTTTAGTTTGTAGAAGTCCATTTTAATTTAAATTAACAGTATGAAACAGTTGGGATCGGCTCGAATTTGCTTAGTGGATAGAGCAGAGCCCCGGCGAATAAGGCTAGGGGTTCAATTAGATGCGACCATATCTTTTCAAGTGACAACTTTTTTAGCACCGTTGTGATTTGAAACTCGATGAAACGAAAAATAGCGACACTAAAAAGAGACAAACATATACATCTATAATATTTTGTCTGCTTGAGAATGAGATAGTATAATTGGTCTCCTCTTTGTACGGTGCTTCGTAGCCTATCGGTCTCCTCTTTGTGCGTTGCATCGTAGCCTCCCTACTCTTGCCTACTTTTATTTTCTGAAGATTTCATTTATACAGCTTGTGAATTGTACACTCTGTTTTTTTCTGATTTTTCTATTTCAATTTTTCGCTTCAGAGTCGCTAATACAAATATTTTCCTTAATATTTTCGTTATTTGTTTTTGGGATGTTATGCCGTGTTGCCATCTGTCGGATCTGCCCTGATGATGGACACTGCAATGCTGTCCGAAACGTTGACTAAAGAAGGAGGTAGCGCAACACGGCATAACACCTCAAAAACAAATAACGAAAATACTTTTAGCCGTGTAAATCTAAAAACGTATCATTTTCATTAATAATTAAACATTACAATTGTAGGTTTAACACATTAAGTTATAAAAAAATGATAGATTGTGCAATTCACACGCAATAGAAGTAAAAACTTCAGAAAACTAAAGTACACAAGAGTGCGGAGGCTACGAAGTACCGCACAAAGGGAAGACCGTTTTTAAAATCTCATTTTCTAGCAGGCTAAATCCTATGGATGTTATTTGTTTGTGTCTTATGAGTGTCGCTATTTTTCGTTTCATTGAGTTTCAAATCACAACGGTGCTAAAGAAGTTTTCACTTAAAAATCAATGTGTATTTTTTATCGATATAAAAGTAATCCGTATGTACGGTTTTTCAAATCATCTCCAATATTTTTTTTTTTTTTAACATCAATAGTATATACAAATCATGTGCGCTACCCGACTCACTAGACAATATCTGTTCCGAGCCGGGTAGTATTATGACTGACTATGAATAGTCGAGTTTGGTTGAGTTCACATATTTTTATCGCTGATATTCCACAAGGAGTTACGATTCACCTCACGCACGTGCCAAGGAAATTCAGCATTTTCCAATTGTACCCACACTTTTTGCCAATAACAAAATGTACCGGCAAAACCCATTAATATTACAAAAATGATCACCACTCAAGGAAAATAACATTTTAAATAGGTACCGACTAGGCGATTAAGCTTTATATATTATGTATTTTTTTCCTTTATTTATTTATACGCCTAAAAAGGATTTTACATTTGTTTTATGGTAACTACTCGCCTGAAGAAAGTGACAGTACCGATTGTGACGCTCTCTGGACAAATTGTATAATTTTTTTTAAATTACGTAATTTAGGTACATGGTTTGTAATTAAGTTTCAGAGGATTTTGGTTTTGATTTATTAAAAATATTCAGATTTGAAACGTTGCTTGAAATAGCTTTAACCGTGTTTTAAGCCGTGTTTTTTTGTCTTAAACCAAGGGCGATACTGAGATTATCTTCTACTCTGAAAGATGCTGCAAATACACTATATGTATTTTTAATGAATTAATTGTAAACTACCACTTTGACTCACAAATTAAACAAATAAAATGTATTTCAATTTTTATAAGAAAAACTTTCTTTTTATACTTTTTTGAAGGTTATTCCCATCAGTGGAATATATTTTCGTTTAGATTATTATTGTTAACTTATTCTAAAATGTATTTGTTTAATTTGTGAGTCAAAAGCCTTACATCTCGACCACGGCCGACTGTCAAAAGTAATTTAAAAAAAATAATGTTACATGACACATTCTTTGTAGTTTTCAATCACACTTGACCTTAAACTCCACACTTATAAATAGATTTTTTTTATTTAAATGTATAATGTCGCAGGAAAGAAACGAGATGAAGTATGAAATGAGAGTCCATTATCGCGAAAGAAAATCATTATGGTAAATTGATCAATTTCTCGAAGCTATTTCTGTCGGGAACGGTGGATGGATGAGAGAAATATTGTAATTTGCTTTTATTTTAAGATGTCAGCCGCGCCGCGCTCAGCTTTTAACAGGCCGGCTCGTGACACGAATACTTCAGCTATTAGCCGTGAACAGAGAGGGCGCGAAACTCGAAATGGTAATGGCGGGAAACACTTGTATCGAAAGGAGCGCTCATGCGGGGAAACCTTCAACTAACACTCACTCAATGTCAACATTTATGTAGTTCGAGAAGATGTTTGTTGTAACTTATAAGTTACCTTTAAGCTAGGTGGGACAGTAGTGTTATAGTGTTACAAGCACTGAACAGCTAAATAGATGAAAGTGTGTTGTGGGCGTGTCTATGGGCCTAAAATAACCGCATTTCTTGGTGACAGGACAGCTCAACAATGTACAACGTCATCATTCTTTTGAAAAGTCATTTCAGGTGATACCATAATCTTCTCTTTCATAGATGGTGCGAGTTTAATTATTTAAGGGAAAAACACTCTCATGCTATGCTTTAAACTATTATATAAATAAATAATATCTTTATTTGGAAAACAATCAGCTTTACAAAGATACATAAAAAAGAAAGAGTGCTAAAATAAAACAGTAAGCCTAAAAACATGTTTTCGCTAATAATTTATTTATTTTTTAGTAGCTAGACAAGAAAAACATAAAGAAAAACAAAGAAAAAAATATAGTTAAGAGAAGTTAAAATAAAACATAAAGAAAAAAATAATTAAGAGAAGCGAGTATTTACTTCATATAATATGCATGAAAAGAATATAGAAAAACACAATAAAGGGTAAGCTTGTGATCTTGTAGGAGTATAAGGATTATATGTTTGTAATTAGGGAATATGTAAATATATTGCAAATGAGGAAAAGAAATCTGATTAATAATATAATAAATATAAATATGGATGTTAAGGGGTGTGTTGTGATGCATTACATTTATCTAATAGTGTTGCTTTGAATTTGTTGAAAGTTATATTGAAGATGTCTATATATAGGAGGTGTGTGTTATGATAATGGCAGGCTCGATGTATGAATTCATTTATTATGGTGAATTAATTATTTGGCCCATGCATAAGCAATACGAATGTGGATAAATAGATAATAAACAAACTAAAATCTTCCAAGAAAGGCTAATTAAGGCAATTAATTCATCATAATTCCAATGTAAAAGGCCGTACAAAGGGTGTTGATAAATAAAAATAAAAACTATTCGATATTTTCCAAAAACTCTAAATGTTCTACCCTCAAAAACCCTCCGCTTAGCATCCCTAAAGATGAGGGAAATTGTTTTCCTCAGTAACTCCTGCGTGGAGCTAAAGTAAAAAACTGATTCTTTTGAAGTTCTGTCCCGAACATCCAAAGATTTGATACTTTTCAGCCTATCAGGGCATAAAAATAATATAGTATACAGAATAGGCCACTTACATGGATTTCATAACGACTTGGAAAAAATCGTGTGGATAGATTTTTTTACTAAGATTACGAAAATTTTAGTAAAAATTTTTAGAAATGTATGGTTTTTTTTTATTTTTAAATAAATAAATCCATTATTTGAGCTCGTGACGTTACTACATGAAAATGTCCCGTCTCCGATTATGTTCCCTTAATTTTGTAAAATTCCACACTGATCAATTTTTTTTTATATGGCAACACTTTGATTTCCGGCGTATTTTTGAATTTGCGTTTAACGTTCACTAGATTTATTGTTTGTTCTATGCGAACATATCCTTTAGTTTGATTTTTTGATAAAGATGGCGGTGTTTTTACAGATGTTACGAAGAGAACCCCGTACAATTTATTGCTATTCGTGTGGAAAACATTATTTTTTTTAAATGATTTTCGGCTATGTAATTATCTTTTTTTCGCACCCATCAAATTATGTCCCGTCTTTCCGGTTTATAAAAGATGGTCTGATTTTTCGGATTGAAATTTTCAAAAAATCGCCAGGGCTTCAAAAATACGATTTAAAAAAAAAAAAAAATACAGAATGTCTTAGAATATTTGCCTTAACCGGAAAAAAAATAAAAAAATTGATGCAAGTGGCCTATTATTGACGGTAAAGCATGTGGATTAAGTTACGAAATCTTTATTTTGGTAATTGAAAAACTTACAGAAAACGTAAAAGCAAACTTTGCTAACAGGTAAAAATAGGAATCTTCAAGACTTTAACATAAATGTTTGTTTAACATCGGATTGGAAGTCAGATCAAAGGACAAAAAACTTAGAGAATTTTCAAATCTAGTCGAGTTTTGAACCTTTGGAATTTGAAGCCCGGTTCTCGTAGAAGCGAGGTGAATGCCCCCTGTTAAATAAATTACGAAGCTTTTACGTTAATAATTCACGAGACGGGCCATAAATAAAAAGTTACCGCAGGTTTTAATTGAATTTAAAATTTAATTAATATGCCACTCTTCGGCGCAAGGTTAAACGCCCGTTCATTTCGCATATCATTAGCCTATTTATATTTGTTGAGGTTTTATCAAAAATTTGCTCTATTAATTTTAAAATCTGCTCTACACAGCGTGTTAAGGGACCTTCTTGACTTACTTTAATCAGTGATTCCTGACATTATTTGGAGTAAAAAATGTAAACGTAATATTGGTTTCATTGGTGACATTTTTGACGTTTTTTTTTTCTTCAAAACATTAAAAAAAGTCAGAGGTGTTGGACAGTTTGTGGCGAAGTGAGGGGTTGGTCGGTTATTTGGCTAAGTGACCAGTGCCGACATGCGGAAGTTTTTTTTTCGATTTTGTGAGGCTGAAATTTGTGGGGAGGGGTAGGAGATGGGAAGAGGAAAGTGGGGGAAGTACCTGGCTACTCAGATCTGGTCACCAAATACGGCTAAAGCCATTTCGAGCAATGTTTCAATTTTGAATGGTGGTCTAACACCAGGGCGATAATTTATTAGAGTATTTTCTACTCTGGAACGTGTCGCAAATATACTGTATATTATTTTAAAGTGAGAAAATTGTGAAGTAACACAAATCAATATAAGAAAAATTACTTTGGGATTTAAACTGCGACCTCCAGATCGCTAGTCGAGAACCTTACCCCTCGACCACCCTTCAAAACCATACGCACAAGCTATTTCTACAAATTTAATTATTTTTAAGTACATTTTAAAAATTTCTAATTTTTATTATATTAACGTTGATTTGGCGGTTATTGACAGAATAACTGGTTATTAATTAGATAAGTTTTTTAGATTTTCACGGCCAAAAGCATTTTCGTTGTTAGTTTTTGGGGTGTTATGCCGTGTTGCGCTACCTCCTACTATAGGTTATTAATTGGTTATTTATATATACCTATATGGTTATTAATTGGTTATTTATATTTTATGTACTTGTATATTTTTTAACTTTGGCACTTTTCTATTTTTCTTTATTAAGCCCCAGTTTTTTCGCAGGAATTTAAATGTAACATTGTCATCAAATGGGTATTCAACGACCTTTCATTTTTTTACATTTGAAAGATCCCCGATTTTCGGTCTGTTTCAGATTTCTACCAAATTGAAATAAGCAGACAAGCATAACAACATGCTAGTTGTCCTCTTCTGCTGACTACATTTTGTTCAAAAGCCGAAACCGACTAATCGGTATTTAACGGGAACCTATCAACTGTCAAAAAAAACAAAATGGCGTTGAGTAGTCATTTGATGACTTTGTCACAGGTGAATTTCTGCAAAACAACTGGGCACGAATGTAACAGCCCCGTGGGTGGGTAAAACGGTTCCGCGACTTTTCAACCCCCGACAAAATATCCTACGGACAAAACAACCCCCAATAAAATATCTACTAAAACCTAACCTAACCTTACAAAAAAATGGGACAAAAAGAATACATACATCCCATAAAAACAATAAGTTATTGTTATCTGTTTTTATCCCATTTTACTATTTGGAACAATTTATTGTCTCTAAAGGATGTCCGTATTATTTTTGTCCCTTTTTTGTTATTTAAAGTTAGGTTAGGTTAGGTTAGGTAAGGTATCTGTATTGTTTTTGTACCATTTTACTATTTTTGAACAATAATTTATTTTTATAAGAAAAACTTTCTTTTTATACTTTTTTGAAGGTTATTCCCATCAGTGAAATATATCACATTAGAATAAGTTAACAATAATAATCTAAACGAAAATATGAAAATAACAAGACACAGAAAAACAGAAAAAGACAATGGTCGCAACTGGGACTCGAACCCAGACCTCTCCGTCTAACCGGGACGAGTGCGTTAACCAATTTCGCTATTGCCACCTTTTATCAAAACGTCATAATTGTCAATCTCATTTTTTCAAATTTCAGAATTACATTATTATCAATTAATTATTTTTCTCCATATTACGGTCAACCTTTAAAAAAATATAAAAAGAAAGTTTTTCTTATAAAAATTGAATATTCATTTAGAATTTCATTAAAAGTCAATTGTTCCATATAAATAAATTCGGATATATCTATCCGAGACGCTATCCAGGTTACAAACCAATTCTTAGAATGATTGTTTCCAATAAAAAGGGTAGTTGCCCGTAATATGGAGAAAAATAATTAGTTGATAATAATGTAATTCAGAAATTTGAAAAAATGAGATTGACAATTATGACGTTTTGATAAAAGGTGGCAATGGCGAAATTGGTTAACGCACTCGTCCCGGTTAGACGGAGAGGTCTGGGTTCGAGTCCCAGTTGCGACCATTGTCTTTTTCTGTTTTTCTGTGTCTTGTTCTCTTTCATATTTTCGTTTAGATTATTTTTGTTAACTTATTCTAATATAATAATTTATTGTCTTTACAGGATGTCTGTTAGGTTAAGTTTTAGTACATATTTTGTTGGGGGGATGTTTTGTCCAACAAAATGTAATCCATTAGCATTTTTATTTGAAAAGATAAACTTCATATATTAATGCCAAAGTTTCGGAATTTTCACGGATCAAAAAAATTCATCTTACGGATTTTATTTCGTAAATTAAGAATCTGTAAAATTGTGTGAGCAGACAAAAATATGAATCGGCAATAATTTTAAGAGGAATACGATAAATTAATATGTTTTTTATAGTTAGATCGGATTGGGTTTCGTTAGTTAGTTATGTTAAGCAGTCGTGCATTGTGTATTGTGTACTGATTTACTAGTTTAATTGGTGATGAAATTTTCAACAGTTAGTCAGTTTTTCCTTCTTCCTTCAACATGGGTCTCTTCAAGACCAATGTACATTCCTTCCTCTCCTCACAAAGACCCTCCACACAGCATCTCAGATGACACGAGGGAAATTATTTTCCTCAGGGCCTCCTGTTTGGAGTTAATGTAAAAAAAGTAAAAGTCGTTATAAGTCTTAGGGAAAAATATGTATGTTGAAAACCTCACTAACATCCATCGCTAACAACCCGAGCATCACCTGCAGCCGCCAACCATGGCCATATATACATTATACATACGTGTCTCTTTGTGTTCTGTCAGGAGTGGGAGGGTGTTGGCTATGGCCTGTGTTTAGAAAATTCCTCCGCATTCCCTTTGGAAATAAGGGAAACCACAGAAAATCCTGTTCAGATGGAAGCGGCCGTTTGTCAGCATGACAAAAATACGGTCTTCAGTGACAACAGTGGGTATATATGATGTCCTGCATTGTGAAGTGTGAGTATGTCTGTTTTAATGTTAATAAATCGATCGTCCAGTTTATTAGGCGGACATCTCCAAAAGGTAAAAATTTGAGTTGAGTACGCAGTTATATATGTAAAAGTGTACCGTATAGCTGGTGCAATACTCAGATTACTCATAAACACCATCAAACCAATTATAACGCAGAAAAACTTGTAGTGAATTAAACAAAATGTTGACGTTTACTGGGTCACTAGTAGGATATTTAAAAATATCATATTAATGTACTGGATCGTTATGCCTCCCGGTGTTATTTCATAAAATATTTAATATGTAAAACACAGACATGTGTAAATAATATTTGATTTACGGTGAGCCTTCGAATATTCAAAATTATAAAATAATTAGTTTTAACCACTTTTATTGTTTAAAAAACCAACATTTTTCGCAAGCAACGCTCATTTAATAAGGGTTGACTTAAAATTTCATCAGATTTTTAAGTAAACCTTGATGTAGTAAGCATTGCTTACGAAACATGTTAATTTTTAAAAATAAAATCTAAGGATAGAAATAATACATAAAAATAGAATAAGAAAACGACTGCATAATTTTGAAGCATTAGAAATATCAAAATCAAAGAAAAATAATGGCCAAATTTTAAACAAATAGTTAGAATTAACCAACAGTCCGATTTTAAAATTGTTCCCTTTCTCCCTGTTTAACCCCCACCCCTCCTTTTACTCCTCTTCTCACCCCTCCACCAACCAGTCTCTGATATTACCTCTCTATCTTATATGCTCTCTTTCTATTATATTTACTATAACAAACATCTGTAAAATTAATCACACATAGACAGAAATAACTATTCACACACGACCTAACCCATATAAAATAATTGAAAATAATAGAATTCTGTCAAATTTAACTCCATAAATATATTAGACAGAATTTACTACTTTACTTCGTCTCTTCCAACATTTATAAGATAACTCTCTTTAAAAGATGTACCCACTCTTCCAATCTCCTTTCTGTTTAAATTCTATTCAAATTAATATGTATTTTACCTGTAACTACGATATTCATTTATATACCTACCTCTACGCCTGTCTCGACAAAGTTATATCCTAATGAGACAGGCACCTAAAAACCCAATGTAAACATACTTTTTTTAAATAAATTAAAAAAAATCATCCTCTGTACTATGATTTCGTGTATATGTTTATTGTCCCGAAGAAGGTTGAGATCAATCGAAACCAGTCGACGAATATTAATGAAAATAAAGTGGTTTTAAACAAAGAACTTGTTTTATTTTGTTTGGATATCCGCGTTTTACCTTGGAGTTTACTAGCGACTAACGACGCGCGACGCGAATCGACGGTTAGACTCCTTTGATGTACCTATGTTTATTTTTTTTTACTAATTAGGAATATTAATTTTTTTAAGTCACAGAGCTAAACTCAGCGCAAATTAAAATTTAAGTTTAATTTTGAATCAAGGTCATGCACCAATATTAGAAAAAGAGGAGGGCTAAGATTTGACCCCTGTGGTACACAGGAATTATCATCAGTTTAATCGCGAATGAGCTCAATTAGGTTATTGGTTATTGTTTTACCTAAACAATACACTTAACCAGTTTAATAACACCAGAGTAAGATTAGGTTATTACTGTTTACTAGTTTAATTAGAACTGAGAAAGGGAGGAATGAACTTAATTAAACCGAATCTACCCCGAATTAGTTTTGTCACTGCAATATGTTCAGCAACAATTGCTTTTTCAGCGAACCAAGTCCTCCTGAAACTACCTATGAAAGTTTCTCCCGAAATGTTTTCTGCGCGGGTAAGAAATAACCCGAAATACCTACATACACATAGCATACATGGTTATTGGTTATACTGGCTCATATGAGCCGGAGAGACGGTAAACTTTTATATTAACATGAAACTTTAAAAAAAGGTCTATGATCTCTAAAGGTGAATTTTCCACGCCACATATGAACTTTGACTGGTTTTTTAAATTCAGTATCTCAGGAGTTAAGGCCAATTAACAAGTGGCCGAGAACTTAAATTTCGTCTTGCGATCGTATCCTTGCAACTGTACAGGGCGGTTCCGATGAGAAAGATTGATCATTCTACGTACCAGCATTTTTAACTAATAATTCAACATCGATTTTATTTCATTCAAAATTTTCTTTAATATATACCGACGACCTTCGTGGTCGAGGGGCAAGGCTCTCGACTTGTAATCCGAAGATCGCGGTATCGAATCCCGGCGTGGGCAAATAAATTTTATTTGAATAATTTGTGTTACTTCGCAATTAATTTATTGAAATTAATACACAGTATATTTGCGGTACGTTCCAGAGTGGAAGATACTCTCAGTATCGCCCAGGTGTAAGACCACCATTCAGAATTGAAACGTTGATTTAAATGGTGTTATGAAAATATTTAACATGTTCATAACAATTGTAATCAGGTACTGATTTCTAATATTAGTATTGTCGAGGGTTTTTTTTGACAGCCATATATCGGTGCAAATACGCAGGAAGCGGTTTATTCTTCCGGGCCTTTTCACTTACCCAGATAGCCTGATTGGGCACGGACTCTGTGGGAATATCACTAGTGCCAAGTTTCTTGTCTTTGTAAATCTTAAAGTCGAGCGGAGCAAATGCTCTTTTAAAAATCATTAATAAATCATTAATATTGTTTGTATGGAAAAAATAATATTCTTATATGACAAAATATGTTTGTGTTGGGAAAAAAATGAAAATTTAAAAAAGTAATTTATCGTTTTTACTTCTATGAAGAAAAAATAGTTTCCTGATGGTCCTATAATTTGTTCAATTATACTTCGAAGAAAATCTATCGACCATTCTCTATTTTCATTCGATGTCCTTGGTTTTGCATTGTGCCAAATAAAGTAGAGTAGAATGTGTTTGTTTAATTTGTTTTGTCCTTTACATAAATTCTTATAACGGTCCTATTTTTGTTTTGTTGCCTTTCAGTTACTCCCATCCCATATATTTATGCATTCCAATCATGTTGTGTAGAACCCAAATAATCTACATCTGAGCCAACCCAAACAACCTGATGATAAGTTAAACACCCTGATATAAAAGATATATAAAAATGAACAAGTCTGCGCAAAAGAGACGATTAAGATCGCAACGTTTGATTGTATACTGAAAGAATTCTTGCAGATGCTTTCAGGTTTCATAATTCTATTTCATTCGCTATTTATTTTTATCAAAGGAATATGGCATCAGATAATGCGATCGTTGGATTTCTAAAGATTAATTTTATGATATATTATAATAAAACGAATATAAAACTTTTTTCCAATTAATTTGATTTGACCGCAACCGGTTTCAGCCTGTCAAGGCCAATTTCAAACTGGTACAAATTATTCATAACTCACGGTTTATATACACAAATATGGGGGAGGGGGAGAGGGGTGGTCTATATGGGTTTTCTTACAATTGTTACTTTTGTATTTGGCTGTCTAATTTCTAACTATTTTGATTTTTTCCAGTAGGCTTAATTACCTCGGGCTTATAGCCTTGCTTCAATATTGTTTGGGAAAAACCTTACAATTAATATGCATTATTAATGACCTAATTTTTATTGCTGTCAAATCGTTATTATATTTATGATGATATGGAATTGTTAATTTTTTTTATATTGAATTTTGAAGGGACCCATGTTTTATATATTGGAGTTGGAATAATCTTGGCTGAAATCAGGCTGAAACCGGTTACGATCAAATCCAATAAAGTGGAAAAAAGTTTTATATTCGTTTTATTATAATATATTATAATGGAATTCCACCATGAATTGTCAGCCACAAAAATAGAAATATTAAATAGAAAAGAAAATAATAACGGACAAATAATGATAAATACAATCATTATAGGCAACTTCAAAATTGAAATTTCGAACCGTATTGATAAATCATTTCAAAGTGGTCTAACCACAAACTGAAAACGGCCTTGTAAGCCGAAATAAAAAGTTGTCACGATAATAAAAAAAATTAAAATGCTTGCAGAACTAAATAATAAAATTATTAAATTTAATTTTTAAAACGTGTTGGCTAGTTCTTAACCAGTAACAGATCAATTTGAATATAACAATACAAGTTGATTTTAAATATTGGAAACAAGATTTTACCCAAATTTAAAAATACATAGAAATAGTTACTTGCGAACCAGTGTTGATAATTATTATGGTCGGCAAGTAAAAATAACGTTATTTTAAAATAAAATTTCAAGTTGTTTTAAAACAAAATTCAATTCCATATTTCATTCGGTATTTTGCGAACACGCAAAATTAATGTTGTATGATGAAGCCTCGTATGATCTCTCGATGGGAGTATTGTATTCATTTTCAATTGCCTCTATTATAATCTGTATTATATTTTCATGTAGGTATTATGCTGTCCTCACGAAGCCACGGGTTTGTACGAAACCGGTTGATTTTATGAATGAAGTGTTTGTATTTTAGTCAACTATATTTTGTCAAATTTAACTACCACGCGGATACTAATTCCAAAATATAATTAAAGATATGTTATGGAACGTTTAACGATAGTCTGCAATTGAATGGTATTTTGATGGAGCCATAAAACTTGAAATGGCCCGGATCACGATGTTCCAACACAATAAAAACATGTACTTATAATAAATCTTAAGTTTTATGTTACGTGGGAAGAAAACACGTGAATTACACTCATTTTTCAGAGTATAATTAATTTTAACAATATACCAGAGGGTTTTCTTAACATATTACAACTTAACAAATATTTTGTAATATTTATTTGCGTTTATTCTTTATTTTCCCATAGGTATACATCAACATAAAAACAGACATACACACACACACACAGCACAAAATGCACGAAATCATCTACTGAAGTCAATGAAGACCGACTCTTCTGTTTCACGTTTATAGACGTGATGACCCTTCTTCCCGGATAAGGTTTTTTCATGGATTTCCTTATTCTGCGAAGGAATTCCAAACAAAAGGATATGCCCGACTCCTTCTAATCCTAACGTAACACAAACAAACGCTATGTATATATGGTCGCTGTCGCTGGTTGCTGATAAAAAAACATGTAATTTTAGTAGGTTTTTAGGTAACCATTTTTCCCTACCGAGAAAATACAAGGCCTCTATATCCAGGTCTAAAATAACCAGGTAATATTTTTAATACCCACGTGAGGTAAAAATTGCGAGGCGCATATGAGCCGTTCTAATTGTTCACGTTCACGCGAGTCCCAGCTGCTCCCGTCTGGAGCCAGTGAGACTATGTCATCCGCAAGTATGTTGGGGTATGTTGTTGAAGGTAGTCGGGAGGGGTAGGAGACAGGGAAGAGGAAGGTGGGGAAGTACTTGGCTATTCAGATCTGGTCACCAAGCACGGCTAAAGCCATTTCAAGCAACGTTTAATTTCTGAATGGTGGTACACCAGGGCGATAATGATTGTATCCTCAATTTTGGAACATGCCGGAAAATATTCTAAATATCCTCCATTTTGGAACATATGGAAAATATACTATAATATAGTAGTATATTAATTTTATTTAATTAATTGTGAAATAACGCAAATTAATCAGATACAACTTAATAACGCTAGGATTTGATCCAGAGACCTTCGGAGTGCGAGTCAAAAGCCTTAACCCTTGTCGACCACGGATGGCGTCATATGCGAGCGTATTCATCGTATATACTCTCATTATATCAAATGAAATGTTTAACAACCCATATTTATGACGTAACTTACTTTTTCTCATAAAGCTGTTTTTCCACGTAAGGGCTCTATTATCTCTCAGCAGTATTAAAAAGCTTTTGTGTTAAACACCTTGATGTAATCTTTTATAAATTTGTTAAAGTAAGGCTGAATTCAGACGATTCATTTATCGTTCATTTCGTGATTTCATTCCGCCCCTTTCCCATTAAATGACCCGTCTGAACACGCGATGAAACTGAAGTGATGAGAGACAGCATTAATGAAGCATTCCAACGGCACTGTTCACTCTCGACGACCTCCGTAGTCCAGTGGCTAAGACTCTTGACTCGAAATCCGAAGGTCGCGGGTTCGAACCCGGCGTGCGCAAATAAATTTTATTTGATTAATTTGTGTTATTTCACAATTAATTCATTTAAAAATAATATATAATATATTTGCGGCACGTTCCAGAGTGGAAGATACTATCAGTATCGCCCTGGTGTAAGACCACCATTCAGAATTGAAACGTTGCTTGAAAATGGCTTTAGCTGTGTTTGGTGACCAGATCTGAATAGCCAGGTACTTCCCAACCTTCCTCTTCCCCACCTCCTTCCCCTCCCCACTACCTTCAGCCTCACAACATACCCCAATTGGGGATACAATAGTCTCACTGGCTCCAGACGGGAGCAGTTGAGATTCTTGTGCGGTATTCACTGTAAAAAAAAAAAAAACTAGCAACCGGAATTAACATCACGTGACGCGAATGATGTGTGTGAACACTCAGTGAACAACAGCAGTCTTTCACTCGCGAATTAGTCGGCCGATAATGTTCTGGAGTGGCCGGAGCGGCATAAACGTCAAAATGCTTCCTTTTGTTCGCTTTTCGAAATAACTCCTACACGTCTCATAGACATCGTTGTTTCTCCCTTACTATCATAGTGAAAAATATGATCTAACTAAACGGCATTGGAAAGAGAAAATAACTAACTAACTAACTAACCATCACGCCGTTTCTCCGCAGGGGTAGACAGAGAGGAGGGACCGCCACACAACTCGATCTTGGCACACACTATACATCGTCGTTCACATTCATACATCGTCTCATACATGCTCTTCTATTATTCCGACTCTTCACATGGCCCGACTCAAGTATCTGATTCATTTGGTCGTGCCATGTCTTCCTCGGGCGTCCCCGACTTCTTCTACCATTCACATTTGCGTCATATATTCTCCTTACACTCCTTTCCTCGTTCATTCGCTCTACATGCCCAAACCATCGAGAGTCCCTTTCTTAATCTTACACATCACACTTACATCAGCCTTGCATTCTTTGCGGATCTCCACGTTTCTCTCACGATCGTACATGATTTTACCACACATTTGCCTCAGGGATCTCATTTCTACAGCATTCAGTCTATTTAATCCTTCCTCTGCCAGTTCAATGCCTCACTGCCATACATCAGGGTAGGTACGCGGTAGGTAGCTTCGTTTCTTTGGACAGTTTTTTGTTGGAGCCAACGGCGTTCAGTCATCCATTAAGAGTTAATAACCAGACAAAGCTGAAAAATGACATTTTTGAATGAGCTCATAGACGTGTCGAAGCTTTTTACAGAAAAACGATAAATTGATTTCGAAAGATCGTTATTTTATGTGGTAAACTTATATTTAAAATTTTGAAAAAGTTAACATTTTTTTAATAAAAAAATAGTTTTACTGTTGGTCGATTGCAATATTTGTTAATTTTCAAAAGAGTAAAGTTATTATACAATACATATATCATACCAAATAGTAATACAGTATTATAAAACTATTCATTATCTAGGCAAAATATAATTTAGAATTTTAATTTAATTTCAAATAAAATCATTAAAATAAAAATCCAAGCACCCGTTTTGTGCCGAAAATACTACAACTTGACTTATTTATTACACACTTACAAATTGATTTCTCTCGGAATTTTTAACACAGAAATTTAACTTAAGACGTTATTGAAATATTAGAAATAATTTTTAACCAAAAATATTTTCTCGAGTATATAATTCTGTTGAATTTGCGACACGCTTTTGTGAATATTTTATTCTGTATTTTGACGCGCACGGCGCTGACCAAAACTCTTAGTATCTGTCGATTCACGGCAGCGAGCGGTCGTGCTGTTCGCGCCGGTCCAGTTCATAACATTTTAAATTTAATCGTCCGCTTAAAATGGGGAGAAAAATCAATAAAGAGAGAACTTTCATAAAAAAATCAAAATTACCACACCAAAAACATAACTGGGAGAAATATAACGAGAAAAAACCAAGATTAGTAATATTTAATTATCAATTTACGTTGTACATACCTTATATGCTACAGGGTCGTTGGAACGAATCTGTCAGATTTATCGTGTATTTTTTATAACATGTTGTTTAATTTTTAGAGAAAAGAATCAACATTCTAAAGTAAATAATGACTGTAAAGTTTCATCGGTATGTGCAATTCAAATTTTTATTATATATATATTATTATGTACGCGTAAACGGGCTTCGACAAAGTATATTTGATCAATGAAAATGGGTAATAACTTCAATACATTGTGATTCATGGATATTACGGTGACCGATTTATCCGTTTATACCGCGGAAATTATAAACTAGCAATACTACCCAGCCTTACCGTGTATAGGTACACGGTGTCGGGAAATACGTGGTACATTACGGTGACCGATTCAATTGTAATTACCGCGGTAATTATAAACGATAATTTACTAGCATTAATACACGCAAGCAACATTGCCTTATATACACGGTGGCGGGAAACCGGTGGTACATTCCGGTGACGTAATTATAAACAATAATTCACTAACACTAATACCCGGCGTTGTGCGAATTATACGCTCGAAACATTACCTTGCATATGTATGTCGTAGGCCGATCGTAAAATCAGGCAGATCATGTTGCGCCTAGCCACATCATGATCTGCTGCATCGTGAAATTGCGGCAGATCGTGATGTGCCTGAGGCGCATCGTGATCTGCCTGTTTTTACGATTGGCCTGCGACATATACAAGGTGTCGAAAAATACGTGGTACATTACGGTGACAGGTTCATTGTTATTACCATGGTAATTATAAACAATAATTTACTTGCATACCCGGCGTTGCGCGAGTTACACGCATACTTCGTTGCCTTATATATGTCGGCGGTCGATAGTAAAATCAGGCAGATCATGGTGCGCCTAATTACTTCGTGAATTGCCTGGCAGCAGATCGTGAAGTGCCTCAGACGCATCAAGAACGGCCTGATTTTACGGTTTGCCTGCGACATATACACGGTGGCGGGAAACCCGTGGTACATTACGGTGACCTAATTATGAACAATAATTTACTAGCATTAATACCCAACGTTGCGCAAATTATAGACATGCAACATTACCTTGTGCACACGGTGTCAGGAAATTCGTGGTAGAAGCGGAAAACTGAAGACTCAAATTTCACCACGGGAACAGAAGCTTTTTACCATACTTTTTCTTCTATTTTTAACTTATTTATTTTTCTTTTTACGAACATATTAATTTATAAACAATAATCTGCGTAAATCGTCCTCAAATTCAATTTGATTCTGAATCTACTTTGCTTAAGACAAGTTCGTCCAGTCAATGAATGATCCAAAAGGTTTTAGGGTGCGTGAGCAGGAACCTAAGCGATTCCTTCAAAAAATTGTTTAGGGTGCTTAGGGTGTAAACATACTAAAAGTCCTGACGTCTAGGCGGTGAGTTAAGGGGTGGGGGGGAGGTCCCAATTTTCAGGTTTCCGCTTATATCTCGAAAACGGTGCGTTGCAGAGGAAAATTTTCTGAAATTAAGTAAAAGCTCATAAAATCATCTCCAACTTTTATTCTTTATGTAATTTTCGAAATCCCAGCCGTTTTTGAGTTACACGTTCTACAAACGTAGATATTTTTGAAAAAAATCATTTTACCTCACATTTTTCATCAAACATTCCTTCATGTCGTCTAAAATATTCAACAAAGAAAATAAATTTATATTAAAGAAGTTGTAAAGAATTTAATTTACTTCTATAATATAATTATATATATATATATATATATATATATATATATATATATATATATATATTTAGATGCAAATTAATCTCCAACCAGTAAATATTTACAACAATTTTAAGTTTTTTCGTAAAATATCATTTTCAGACAAAGCTGTTTTTATCTCATTACTGACACACATTTTGTTCGTTCGCCTAATAATACGTGTGACCACAGTTTAAAGCCAATTTTTAAAGAAAGTAGAAAAAAATAATATCACTTGAAAAATTTTAAATTGTATTTTATAATGAAAATTATAATTATCTCATGACAAAATTTTACGAAAAAACTTAAAATTGCTGTAAATGTTGACCGGTTTGAGATTAATTTGCATTTGTATATATATATATATATATATATATATATTCTAAAAGGGAATTAAATTCTTTATAACTTCCTTAAAATAAATGTATTTCTTTGATGAATATTTTAGACGATATGAAGGAATGTTTGATGAAAAATGTAAGGTTAAATGATTTTTTCGAAAATGTCTACATTTGTGGAGCGTGTAACTTAAAAACGGCTTAAATTTCGAGAATTACGTATAAAACAAAAGTTGTAGATAATTTTACAAGCTTTTACTTATTTTAAGAAAAAATTCTCTGTGACGCACCGTTTTCGAGATATAAGCGGAAATCCGAACATTGGGACCTTCTCCCCCTCCCCCCGCTAGCTCACACCTAGACGTCAGTACTTTTAGTATGTTCAGACCCTAAGCACCCTAAACAAGTTTCTGGAGGAATCGCTTAGGGTCCTGCTCACGCACTCTACACCTCCTTCCTTGACTGGACTAAATGTGCACATCAGCGTGGAAAATGAGACAAATATTCCTATTATCGTTTTCCAGTGATTTCGAAAGTTTACCCACATCCATTCACATTTTATTTTTATAAGATCTTTATTTGCTTTTAGCAAGCATTCATTTGTCATTTTCTATTTTTCTTTAGCTCTCCGGTAGGTTGTTTCTTTTTTTACCCTTAGATTAATTTAACACACTAATTTCGGTAATAATTATATATTAGAAATGTTTACTCGCTTTATTTAATTTTTTGACAGATGATTTTTGAGCTTACTAACGACGTTCATTCGAAATGTAAATTTCTGACGCCTCTCTAATTTGTCAAAAAAATATATTATAAAGAAATTTGATACTGTGTCTTTGAATGGTTATGGATCGTGTTTTATATTAAGAACGACTGGTGAATCCAAATCAATATTTAAAAAAAATTAAAACGCTCTTTAGAAGTTACTTTCTGTTAAAAGAACTTAAACTTTCTCTGGTTAGAAGTTACTTTCTGTTAAACAGTGTTTTAGTAACACATTTAATAAATACTGTACAATTTCTGTTTTGAACTATTACTAATAAAAAATGTCTTTAACTGGCTGTGAAAGAGAGGCTAGACATATGCATGCACCATGCGCGTGAATTTCCCGTAAAAATTATGGTTTTAATTTGTGATTGTGTAATTCAAATCGTGTTTTTGTTAATAATTTCTGTTATAATGACCAAGTCTCTAATATATTAGTATATTCAGTATATTTTATATTATTTTCAGTTTTATTCTATTAATATTGCCATAGAGACATAGTCCCTGTTACGATCAATGCACTAGGTGAGCCGTGGAACCAGGTCTTCATTCCCTTATCGTTCAACTCCGCCGTCAAAAATGCAATCAACTCTCCCTCCGCATCCTGGTCAGTCTCCAAAGATTTTTTGTCCATGTGTAAAGAGTTATGTCGAAAGAGGTGTAATTCATGTCATTCATTGCCTTTTTGGTAGGGTTAGGTGGTGAACCCATTTTTCAACCCAAAAAAGTTTCGCCTTGGTTGGAAAAACAGTTCGAAGAGATCCGAGCGCATTTGCGCAACGAGCATTAATTTGCATACTCCATTTTTCCCTCAAAATCATTTGTGTGGTAGACTTACTGACATCTGGGATTAAAACTGCAAGCTTATGAACTTCAACAGGGCTAACTCCCTCTAAATTGAAAAAGCGAATAATTGAGCGCACCTCGCAGGGGGTGGGATTCGACAACGGAGCGTCTTTCTCAAACGAACGCAAAGATCGCACTGAAGCAGCTACCAAGCCGGATCACCGCTCGGTTTTTTGGGAAAGTCTGAGCTAACGCTAGTGCCATCATATTTTGAGAAACAACGAGCAAAGGTAACTGTTTTTATATTTTCAAGTTCTGTACATATATTATGTAGACAATACTAAAATATATGCTTGTTGCTATATTTTACATATTTTTTATTATAATGCTGCTGTTTTTTTGGTTATCTTTATTTATAGTTGAATTACATAATTTTGGTAAAAATATAAATGTTAAAAATACATTTTACTTTTTTTGACATTAGCTCCATACAGGAAAATATTTCATAATAAGAATAAATATGTCATGTTCTTGAAAGGAAAAAAGGTATGAGGGGTGGGTAGGAATCTGGGATCGGTGTATCCAAGAGGATGTATGAGTCTATCCTCACCACTGCAGTGCAAGGCTTCCGAGAGAATCCTGCAGGAGAGGTCAAAAAATCTCCCTCAACCAGTCTCTTCCGATCCGGCCTGCCACACAGTTGGTGGGCAGACGCATCCGCCGCCAAGATTCGAACAAACCTTATCCCTTGAACCCGGGCAAGTAAGTCACCAAGCGAAACGAACCCCTTGGGGTGACCTATGGCAGAGGTGTTGGTTATCCAATAAATGGTTTCCTGGGCGGCGGTACCCATACCCGCCTCCCAAATTGGGTTCTGGATTCTGGGAAGGAAAAAGGTACCAGGAGTGGTAGGAACCTAGGGGTCCAAATTGAGTTCCGGTACCCAAATTGGTTTCGGGATTCTGGGAAGAAAAAAGGTATCAGGGGCATGTAGGAATCTGGGGGTCAGTCCAAGAGTGACGGACATGAAAAAATCTATCCCTCCCACTGTAAGGAGATGTTTCGGAGAGTGCTGCTGGGTAGGTAAAAGATCTCCCAGTTCCAATCAGTCTCTCCTGATCCGGCCTGCCATGCAGTTGGTGGGCAGGTGCATCCGTCGCCAAGATCCGGACAAATAAATGAACCCAGGTACATGGGGTGAGGTTTTTGAAATTCAATTTAATTTAGATTACCAACAATAATCTCCCTGGTTCCCGGGCGGTAGTACCCATACCCGCCTCCCAAATTACTAATAATACCTATTGTGAGAAGAATAAATATGTAAAAATGAGATATTTCTTACAATCAAACTGAATATCACTCAGTAGAAATACAATTAAAAAACAACAACAGAATACTCGTAAAAACATTTCAAAAATCAAGAAATTTGTATATTACGTAAGTACCTATTTTATACCCACTATTTTTACGCATTTCACTTGTATCTATTTATGTTTATGCACTTCGGTAAACAAATTACAAATAACTACTTATTCGGAAAAAGCTGGAACCGAGAATTCAATATCGATGTCGTCTGAACCATCCTATAGATATCGCCAGTTGAGTGGGACATGCTGCTTGCGGCGGAGCGAATGTGGTATTTCTATCTCGTTCTAAAAAACTTCCGATCGTGAGGCCGTCTTTTGATGAAATTTGAATTTTCGGCCGCTGGTAATGCCCTCTTAATAGAGTTACCTGCATTCACCCTCCTTTCAATATCTCTATCAGCCTTCCCATCTCCCGTAAACATACTTCCCAGATAAATATTCAATCTAACAATTAACCACAAAGTAATATGAATGTACACTTTTATGGAACCAAAGTTTCCGATCGAAATTTTGAAAAAAAAATTTATGAAACTTTGTGATTTTTTTATGAATTATTTTTATAGGAAACGACAAAAAAGTGAGGTGACCAATTCATTTTTCAAATATCGTTATTATGAAACGCTTTTAGGTTTAATAATTTGAGGTTTTACTCGTTAAGTTAAAAAAAAAACCATTTATTTATTACTAAAATAATGTAGATTGGTATCTACCTACGTTATCTCTTGTCTGAGATGATTTATAGTTGTCAGTTCCAATTTTGAAAATTAAATGTTCTTTGAAATTGAACAATGTTACGTGTTACGCAGGAATACACTTTCAAATCACGCACCAATGTACCTACAACCGAAATTGGTTTGTGTAATTGGATTGCCGGTGTAATTGTGTAATTACTGACCGGTGTTGCGTTCGATTCCTCAATTTCTTTATTGAAATTCATAAAATGATTATGAAAATAATTTATACAAAAACTACTAGCCTTTAAAATGAAAACTCGTTCAATTTCCAAGTGACCTAAGCCTTAAGTAAATGCCTTGAACTTTCTGACTTTTACACTGCGATCAAAATCATACATTTGGTATTAACTACCCAAATTAAAAACATTACCTTAAAAACATGTTTCGAACAAAAACACTTAGATCATTACTTATAGAACCAATGCCTTCATGGTCTGGAAATACATACGTGGGTTTACATACAACTTAAAAATGACGCGATTCTAGAACATATTTTCGAAGAGATTCAATACTTGAATTTCTTATTTCCTGGTCAGGATGAGATAGCAAATCACTTATTTAAATAGAAGATATCAGCGAAATCACTATTTTGGTTTTTTTTTTACTACGAATCAGGTCATGATTTTTAGGCGATACGATATTTTGCAAAATATGTACGTATTTACGTAACCCATTTTCTTTACATTACAATAAAAAATAAACATATCGAAACTTTACCTATATTTTCGCTTGAGTAAAATTAAAATATAATTGTTATAATTACGTTATAAAAATTATTTTCGAATTAGTATAGAGTATGGGATTTGGGATTGTTAGATGATATGCCTCACATGAAGCAAGCTCGTTTAAACACAAAAAAATATTAAAAATAATCCTGACAGTGTCCGTAAGAACGCCTTTAAAAGAAAATTTATAAAACTTTAATGTTTTCAATATTATGAAACTCAACTCAAAATAGCTCTACTTAAACGACCACCGCAACTACACTATAAGAACGAAAACCTCAAATCAACTGAACATCACAATACATCTTTCGGTTAGAAAAACCATAAATTGTACTACAAAATTATATAATGCCCTTCCAATTGAAATTAAAAATACCATGGTATACAAAAAAAATCCAAAATATTAAGATGAAGATGAGAAAATCATAAAAAATATGAATAACACAAACGCAACCTACAGTAAATAAACGTGAAGATGAGGAAATCGACGATAAACATGGTCAACAAACGTCAAGATGAAGAATTCAACAAACACAAAGACGAGGAAATCATGATGTAATACCAACACAGCGTACAGTGTGCAGTCTGTGCAGTGCGCCTCGGAACAGGAATCCCTAATGAAGAGGACTACCATTTTTTTAAATATTAACTCCACTTAGGAGGCTCTGATAAAAATAATTTCCTTCCCGGCATCCGGCATCTTCAAAGATGACACATGCCCGGAGGGAAATTATTAATTAATTAATTAATTGGAGGGTTTTTTTGAAGAGAGGAAGGATTGAACATGGGTCTTGAAAAGGCCCATTTTGTAGGAAGGAGGAAACATAGATGCCGGAAAATTATTCCATAGCCGAGCTACTGAACTCATGAACGAGTCCTAGAAGCGACTTGTTATCATGTGACAAATGACAAAACAAGATTAGCAGACTTACTTGACACACATGCTCTAAAGATCACAATCCGCTGTTTAAAATAGGGAAATTTATCAAACGTTCCTGTCCGTTTCTGCATAAAGTCAATGGTTTTTTCAGGTGTTTTGGGGCTTCCGACCAAAGGTGGCAGCCAAATTCAACAGTGGAGCGCATTTGTGATTTGTACAGAGTCAGCATTATTTGTGTACTAATAAAATATCTGCGGGCCGTGCATAGTACGCCCAGCTTCTGAGAGGCTAACTTAACTCTGGCTTCGATGGAGCCCTCGTGCCTGAGCTGTATATATTTAAATAGACATTAATAACTGACCCCTAGATTCCTTCCCACCTCTCATACCTTTCTTTCCCAGAACGTCCTCCCCTTCCTTGCCCTAACAGGACTCTCCACACAGTACCCCAAAAGATGAAAAAGGCCCGGAGGGAAATTATTTTCCTCATGACCTCCTGTGTAGAGCTAATGTAAAAAAAATGAAACTTGATTTTAATTTTGTTTTTTCAGGACTCGAACTCCCAACTCAAAGTCGAAAGCTTAGAACACACCGTCAAGGGCTCTCTTATTATTAATTGAATAAGTTTTTCAATATCCCAAAATTCTTGACAAACCCAAACTTGAGCGACACGATAAGTTGGCAATCTCAAATTAAAACTTTCCACAACAAACAATCTTCCGTCACAGAACATGGATCCAGGACATATCTGACCCTCTATTAACTATTTTAATCAAATTTCAGATGTCCAAAAATTTTAAGCAGTTAGCTCTGGGGGTTTGGCATGGACAATCGATAAAATCCTATATCCATATCGTAATATTGATCAAATCCTTCAACTATGGTCAGTGTTCAATATTTGCGAGCACCGTCGACGATTGTTAACATATATTCCGACCGACGCGCGACGACTGATAAATTTTAGGGCTACCTACCTCCATAGTATCAGATATGTTTCGTTTATCTGTCAATATACACATGTTTTTGAATAATTTCGTTAGGCAAAATTACTGACTTATTTAATGAACACATTGAACTGTGTGATAAACCCCCCCCCCCCCCCCCCTACGAAGTAATGGCTATACTTTTGAATCCAAATGCTTCTGCAGTGCCACAGCTACAGGCGCAACCCCGCCCGGCCTTTAAAAACTCGTAGCTCGACCGTTCTCGCGTCTCTCCCCTGCATTTCTTTTGCAGCGCCTTTTCAACCCATCCGCTAAACTTTTATGCAAACGTGACGAGATGCTCTTAATTAATCAATTTGTAATTAACCCCACAACGTTGTGTACTTTTTTGTTTTAGTGGTTTGGTATAGTTAATCCAATTCAATTAATAATTTATTTGTGGTAAACCCTTGCTCTTTTAGGTATGGCGTGTTACAATTTGCAAGGCTTCGAATAACAATGACTGGGTCTGACTAACTTGAAAAATAACTAATTATCTATCTATATTCATCCAGCTTCCTCCCCTAGCACCTGTTATACACCTACGCTCATCGACGACTATTTTTATTGAAGTAATCTGCATTTTCCCTCCTAGCATCTAGTATATAAATTTACATTCAAACGGCGAATTGAGAAGATCCTACCTTTCGATGCGATGTCGCGTACTCGCTGCGGCTCTATAAAATGCTATCATGAAAATAATTTGACATTTATGTATATTCTAACAAAAGATTTACACTCAAAGCAGTACGGAGTGCAATAATTCTACACTCACAGTTCTAGATGCAGTTTGTTAGTTAGTTAGCTTGTTTTATTTTGTTAATTTGATTCTACGGGTAGGTATTTTGGATTAACATGAGACAGAACATGTGCTGTTTAAATAATTGGACTCCTCCATAGCCCAACTGATAAGGTGATGGTCATAGACCGCCAAATCAGCTTCCAATTCCAACTCCTCCAGAGAATGTTAAGGTCGCAAGCGACGAATGAAAATCGACATGTTTTGCCTCCTGTCAGGAGAGGGTTTGATGTGTGTTTCTGGATCATAGAGTGGTAATGGGAATAATATCGACTAATACGCTGCCAAATTATAAATGTGTTGATGATGATGATGAAAGGTCATCTCATACCGTTTGATATGAGGGTCTGCTCCGATTAATGGCGTGATAGCCGATGTCAGGAACTGTTCAGGAAATGTGTGGGTGGCACGAGGTTTTGGAACGTGACATCCTACTCTGGATTGATGATGATGTTGAAGTTCTTCAGCATGCCGATGACTTGAGTTCCATTAACTCCTAAAGCACCGGCATAAACATTAAACCGAAGTTGATTAGACAATCGGCAATGTCAGGAGATCGGTGGGGCCGCTCTCTCCTCTGATCTGGCGATGTATGAATTTAATTAAGGAAGATTTTGATGTCACCGACCCTCGCCTTGGCAGTCACTCATGTCCCCAACAGTCCCGTTCTCCGTCCAGCACGCCGCCTCGAACCAGTAGAAATAATGATTACGTTTTTCCTAGGCACGCTACAGAAACATGCGCCAGCCTGCAATCGCGATGGTCATCAGTGATGTTTGATTTGAATGAAAAATACATCCTCTCGCATAACATACACAAGCGTAACTTGGGACCTTCCCCGATATGGTGTCACGGGCATATGCTCTACGATAGGCGTACCCCAAGCTCAAACTCAAATATCAGCTCAAAGAAGGAATGTCAAGCTCGGTTTCCAGGGTGCCGGGTCCAAGAATGAAAGGCACCAGGTCGTGAATCTGGCTTCCTTTCCTTCTATTTCCCCTGCTGCGCTTTCGTCCAGAGTACATTCCCACCCTGATGCTGGATGATCCCTATTCCTAGTGTGAGGGAGTTAAGAAAACTTTTGCTACTTATGTAGGTGGATATAACGCATTACGCTTAAAATATGAATACCTACCGACGGCTTCATTCAACCGACAATGTGAAAGTTTTTGCTAAATCGAATATCGAAGGAATATACCTAAATCGTAAACCAAAAGGTAGTTAAGAAAACTTATCCGGATTCCAACAAAGAACCGCCGATCGGTTGCCAAAACGATTCCATATGTCATGTTCCCTTCGTTCCGCCGACAAGGCAGACCACACACGAGCGTAACCTAAAGGTAGTGAAGCCCACGCAAATTTCGTCACTTCGTTTTCCCCATGACGAAGGTAGTCCGGCCAGATCGTAATCTTCGTCCTGCATCAAATTGACCTCCCGCGATGACAACTTTTATCCGCTGGTACCTCGGAGCGGCGGTAGAGGGAGGGGGAAATGGGTGCACGTCCTTTGTTCTCCTGAAGTCCCCCAATGCCTTAGTGACGTACATACGTCGACATCATGAAATGGCTCCGGCCACGCTTCCAATCCGGTCTAGAGCGGGTACGAGATCCACGTTACCGAGATGTGACCACAAGGGATTCCAATTTGCTCGGACCAGACACGACCATCGCTTACTTCGCCTCCACATTAGAAAAATAGTGTAAGCCCACCTGCATTTCGATCACATCGCCCCCCGATAAAGTCGCGTGAGATACTTCCTCATGGTGGAATAGGAAAGCTGGACCTGAAAATCCATCCGACAACCGCCGTCCATTCTCGAGTCGTAACCCGCTCAATTAAGTTTGAAGAAAAAGAGTTTGTTAATTAAGTAGGTGGATATAGCGCATTACGCTAAAATGTGAATACCTACCGACGGCTTCATTCAACCGACAATATGAAAGTTTTTTTTCTAAATTGAATATATCGAAAGAAATATACCTGAACGTGAACCAAGGTGATTATATGATAAGATATCGAACCAAGTTTATGCAAAGTCCTATGTAATAGACTTGTTGTGATACCTAAAATTTGGAATAAGGTGTGGGAAATTTTAGGAGTGGGAATTCAATTATGTCAGATTTCGTTAGTAGACAAAAGCGCCCATGCTACGCACCTTCCATAAACTGTTATAACTACTGTGTTACTGTGTAAATATAGTCCCCTAGCTACGTTTAAAAATATTATTACGAAACTCGTAAATAATAATAATCACCTCAAAGGCGCTTTACACATTAATTTATACCTATATTCTATACCTATGTATTTTGTCACCCGTTATACCTAGTTTTCTCGTTAATCAACAAAGCACTTTTAAAGGATTTTATTATTGTTTTTGTGGTTTCAATATCCCGTCCTTTAAATGAAGTCCCTCGTCTAAGATTTATGGTCCGAAAGTGTCTTTTGTGCTTAAAATAGTATTTTAGTTCATTGAACCCCAAATTATTATTTTACAACGGTCTTGTCTCAAGAAATCGTCGCCGGCCAACCTCAGGCAGCCCCGGATCGACTTACGGAGGGAACGCCCTTTTTTTTCGATTACCGATAATTATCCGATAGCTCTTTAAATATTACCGTTATAATTTTCCGATTAAAGCATCCGACTTAGATGACATGGTTCCTTATTAAAGGCCTCATTAAAGTAGCTATAATAATAATACTAATATTTGAACGATCCACATAGCACCGCTTTTATGGAAGATCACCTCAAGGGCGCTATATAAACTATAATACATGTTTAAATCTAGAAAACTACAAGCTAGACGAACAATTATAAACAATTAAAATACTCGGGGAGTAATGATGATTCTATTGTTTTAACCCTGCTTTGTACGAAATCCAAACATTAATGTTGTTAATAATTAGTTCAATTTGTCAAACTTACCCCTCTCATGCACACAACCATGACATGCACGAATCACAATCCAAAACCAGCATCCCTCGTGCACTAATTGATTAATCACTAATTAAAGCACTTATTATTTCGGTCTAACTTTCGCGTCGGTTTGTATTAAATTTTATCCTGTCCCTGAAAAACGCCCCGAAAGTACGTTCCGTATCGATGTTGACCGCCACAATTTACAAATTATATTATTTAACTTCACAGATATGAACTCGCAAGCCGCAATCTCTGACTTCCTTATTCGCGTGGACTTTTTTTGTTTAATAAAGACGAACTATTCTTTGTTTAATTAAAATGAAATATCCCCGATTTAGAAGCACCAAGCTGGTCTCCTCGCGACTATCAGAACTTGACGATCTTAATTCTCAACCTTCACTGTCCTCAATCGCGTGGACTATTTTCCTTTAATTAAATGAATTATTCCCGTTTACGCGCACCAAATTATAATTCTACAGTTTATCAAAACTCCGATGATTTTAATCCCGACCGCGCCCTCAGGATCTCTCCCTGACTGTCCTCCAACACTTCCCTGCCCCGACTGTCTAGTTCCAACCCCCTGCCCCCTGACTCCCACCCATCTACTTGTGTGGTTTCAATAATTTATTAGTCACTTTTTTCAAATCTTAAGTGATAAGCACATCTCCCAATATGCATATCTCAACTTTAATAGTCAAAAATGTCACACTTTAACTATTATTTCAGAGAATTTTGTGTAGGAACCATGTTCGCTTTTTTTCTCCGGTGTAAACTAATTTTGTCTGCTCCGGAGTCATAAAGTATCCCAATAACGCTTAAAAGAAGAGCTCAGTGGCGCACTTCAATTCACTATTCGTCCTAATTACTTGCGTCGACTTTATTGGTTATATAATAACATTATATAAGCATTGTCTGTACACGTTTTCGTTCTTTCTGCGTGCGTCACTATTTAACGAATTCTGCAATCTTATTTTGACAAATATGTTAAATATTTTAACCCCTAATCGGCGCGTCGCTCTAGTATATTTAAATGCACCAAGATTAATCTTTATTGCCTAGTTTTCAATTCCCTACTGCCATAGAAAATTCACAAGACAATTGCTTCGCAAATCAATTTGCTCGCGTTAAGGTCAGTCACCACTCGGGCAAACATTCATCGGCCGCCCCTGACTTGATAATGATATATCCTTTAGGATTCCTCCTCCAACCAAAGTATTTTGGCACACGTGTTTTTCCTAGTAATGGCCCGGTTTCATAAATCACCCTTAAGAGTTGGAACAGAGAATCAAATTCTGAAACCATACCCTGTTACAAAATTAAATATATTTCTAAATCGATCTCTCAATTTTAAAAGAATTATTTCGTAGGCCTAAAGGCGAGATCATCACAACTGGCGGAGCTCTTGGAATTGAACGAAGTTGTATTCACGAAAAGGCTTAAATAATTCAACTAAGACGCAAAGAAGTCAAAATGACTCCCTCAACCATTCTCTCGTGTTTCGGCCTACCATGCAGCTGGTGAGCAGACGCATCCGCCACCAATACCCGGACAAACCTCACCCCATGAACACATTCACCCCTGCTAAGACACCATACGTAACGAACCACTTGGGGTGAGGTTATCCAATAAATATAAATGGTTACATACCCGCCTCCCAAATTGATTGTGTGAAGGATTCACACATGCGATAAAGTAGTAAGGCATTTATCTACCCATAATTTAACATTTTGACTGAAAATTATTTTGGTTCTGTTTTTCAATTTCTTTTTCAAAATTGGAATTACATAGTATTTTTACATAATCCAGTATTTTTAAGGGTCTTCGCTAGATATTAAATTTTCCTCTGTAGGTTTTTAGACGACTACGTACGAACCACAGGTTTGCCTGTGTAGATTTTTCCCAAGGGTCGATTAGTTTATTTCACAGAAGTTTCATTTACAAGGGAAAAAGTTGAGCAACGTGACATCTGCTCTTGGCTTCAATCTACGATAGATGTGTGGAGTTGTCATAGATCTGTTATTGCATAAATATAGAATTATAGACAGAGGGGTGTTTACTGGTTTGAAACCCGAGACCCTAGATAACTGATTGAATTGATGTGTGATGGGAGGTACCTAATTGGATTTTACAGAAATTAATTGATATAATATGATTTATTGACTTATGATCAAATGAATCCGATTACATTTTAAGAATAATTGGTGAATTTGAGAGGTTCCGTGAATTTTCGTAACGCGACAAAATATCCTCCGACAAAATATCCTACGGAAAAAACATCCCCCAACAAAATATCTACTAAAACTTAACCTAATCTAACCTTACCCAACCTAATCTAATCTAACCTAACCTAACAAAAAAATGGGACAAAAATAATAAATCTGTATTAGATTATAATAAAACAAATAAAAATCTTTATTCCACTTAATTTTATTTGACCGTAACCGGTTTCAGCTCGTCAGAGCCATCTTCAGACTGGTACAAATAATTCTTATCCTACGGTTTTTATACATAACATATGGGGGAGGGGGAGAGGGGTAGTCTACAAGGATTTTAATGAATTATTTTTGTTACTGAGTCGTTTTAGACTGTCGAATTTCTAAGTATTTTGGTAAAATTTGGCTTTAGGGAAAATCTAAGCACCAATGATGCCATAGAAAAACTAACAAGCATAGCCATAAAAAACATAGATGATGGGAAAAAGTGTTTGGCTTTATTCATAGATCTTCAAAAAGCTTTTGACACAATAGACCATAAAATATTACTAACTAAGCTAAAAAAAATAGGAATGGCCGAAACAACAATGAACTTATTAGAGTCATATATAACAGGGCGAGAACAACAAGTACAAATTGGTAAACAAAAGAGCAAACTACTATCTTTAAACTATGGCGTTCCTCAAGGAAGTGTACTGGGACCGATTCTATTCATTATCTATATCAACGATTTACATAACCTTATCATTAAAGGAAACATAATCAGTTTTGCTGATGATACTGTTTTATTATTTCAAGAAGAAAATTGGACGGATACATTTAATGAGGCTGAACAAGGGCTTAATGCACTTCAAAATTGGCTTAAAATCAACTCGCTTACCCTTAATATAAGCAAAACTAAATATATAACATTTTCAATAAACGCACGGAGCCAACCAATAAAATCACTAGAACTAAAACTACACGAATGCCATGGAAATAATATACAATGTAACTGCCCCGTCATAGAAAAAACGCAAAACATAAAATATCTCGGAGTAATAATTGACGAAAATCTTAGATGGGACCTACATATTAAAGGTATTACGGAAAAACTCACAAGCCTTATATATTTCTTTAAAAATCTAAGAAACGTGGTAAATAAAAATGATATGAAAAAGGTCTACTACGCGTTGTGTCATTCTCGAATTGAATATGGAATCATAGGATGGGGATCTGCTACACATACGTACCTCCACAACCTGAATACGATTCAAAAAGGAATCATAAAGACCATATTGAAAGTACCAATTAGAACGCCTTCAATTGAAATTTTCAATAGCTTCGACGTACCAAATGTACAGCAAATATATGCCAAAAATATATTATTGAAGCTTTTCAAAAATAATGAATCCTCTACTAGACCATGTATGCATAACACAAGATCGAATAAAAACGATATAAAAAATATTCCAAGTTATAAAACCACTTTCGGACAAAGAAACTATACATACTTTGCAACAAAACTCCATAACATCCTTCCCCAAGACATAAAACTAATAAAAAATCCTAATGAATACAAATCAAGAATAAAAATATGGCTAAAAGAGGTCAATGAAAAAACCCTAATGAAGACATTAAAAACGACATAGAAGACAAATAAACCATATTTAAATAACTTTAGTCCGCCTCGGCACAGGACCCCCTAGTGAGGAGGACTAAGAAATACAATAATTTATACTTAATTTCACCATTATATCTTGTATGTAACAATTATTTTATATAGTCGCTAAAATAAAAAAAAAAATAAAAAAAAATTCCAGTGGGCTAATTACTTTGGGTTTGTAGCTCACTTCAATATCTATTGATTAGGGAAAAACCTTACAAGTAATTTGAATTATTAATGGACTAATTTTATTGTCAAATCGTTATTATACATATCTATGATCAATGGGATTTTTTAATTGCTTTTTGAAGGGATGCATGTTTACATTGGAGTGGGAATGGTCAAACCTAAATACATATTTTAATTTCAAAATTATTATGAAAATTATACCGGATAAAAACCTGGTGTTTCAGTAAATGATTCTAATAGCTTATTAATTACAAAGTTACTTTTTGAAGGGATGCATGTTTACATTAGATTATGAATGGTTTAAACTAAATACATATTTTAAATTTCGAAATTATTATAAAAATTACAATGGATACAAAAGCGGAGACTTAGCAAATGATTCTAATTGTTTATTCATTACAAAGTTAGGGTCTATTTTTTTAGTTAAGCGAGTAATTTCTAAAGATTCTAGTCTATCTAGTTTATGACCTTTATTGCAAGTATGAAGAACTTTAACATCTCTGTCTTTATCAAACGAGTGTTTATTTTCTAATAAATGTGATGCTACATTCGACAATTCTCCTTTGTCATTCACCCAGTTAGTAAAGTGTTCTTTAATTCGGGTTTTAAATGATCTCCCTGTTTGACCAACGTAATACGATGGGCAGTCAGCGCAGTTTACTTGGTAAACGCCTGAGTTTTCAAGTTTTTCTCTCTTATCTTTATTATTGATTAAAATTCTCCCTAGAGAATTCACATTATAAAAAGCTGTTTTGCATTTATCATTATTAGTTAATCTGGATATTTTTGTTGATATTTCGCCAATATAAGGGATTTTAACCCATTGTTTAGTGATATCTTTTTCATTTTTAAGACCTTGTGAAATAATTGTTAATGTAAGTTTTTTGTCCTTTTTCTTTAATAAGTTATCAATAGTTTCGCTTTTGTATCCATTGTTCTTTGCTATGGTTTTTATTATATTTAATTCATTATTATAATTTATATAATTCAAAGGCACATTTAATCACATTTTAAATATGTATAATAACGATTTGACAATAAAATTAGTCCATTAATAATTCAAATTACTTGTAAGGTTTTTCCCTAATCAATAGATATTGAAGTGAGCTACAAACCCAAAGTAATTAGCCCACTGGAATTTTTTTTTTTTTTATTTTTTATTTTAGCGACTATATAAAATAATTGTTACATACAAGATATAATGGTGAAATTAAGTATAAATTATTGTATTTCTTAGTCCTCCTCACTAGGGGGTCCTGTGCCGAGGCGGACTAAAGTTATTTAAATATGGTTTATTTGTCTTCTATGTCGTTTTTAATGTCTTCATTAGGGTTTTTTCATTGACCTCTTTTAGCCATATTTTTATTCTTGATTTGTATTCATTAGGATTTTTTATTAGTTTTATGTCTTGGGGAAGGATGTTATGGAGTTTTGTTGCAAAGTATGTATAGTTTCTTTGTCCGAAAGTGGTTTTATAACTTGGAATATTTTTTATATCGTTTTTATTCGATCTTGTGTTATGCATACATGGTCTAGTAGAGGATTCATTATTTTTGAAAAGCTTCAATAATATATTTTTGGCATATATTTGCTGTACATTTGGTACGTCGAAGCTATTGAAAATTTCAATTGAAGGCGTTCTAATTGGTACTTTCAATATGGTCTTTATGATTCCTTTTTGAATCGTATTCAGGTTGTGGAGGTACGTATGTGTAGCAGATCCCCATCCTATGATTCCATATTCAATTCGAGAATGACACAACGCGTAGTAGACCTTTTTCATATCATTTTTATTTACCACGTTTCTTAGATTTTTAAAGAAATATATAAGGCTTGTGAGTTTTTCCGTAATACCTTTAATATGTAGGTCCCATCTAAGATTTTCGTCAATTATTACTCCGAGATATTTTATGTTTTGCGTTTTTTCTATGACGGGGCAGTTACATTGTATATTATTTCCATGGCATTCGTGTAGTTTTAGTTCTAGTGATTTTATTGGTTGGCTCCGTGCGTTTATTGAAAATGTTATATATTTAGTTTTGCTTATATTAAGGGTAAGCGAGTTGATTTTAAGCCAATTTTGAAGTGCATTAAGCCCTTGTTCAGCCTCATTAAATGTATCCGTCCAATTTTCTTCTTGAAATAATAAAACAGTATCATCAGCAAAACTGATTATGTTTCCTTTAATGATAAGGTTATGTAAATCGTTGATATAGATAATGAATAGAATCGGTCCCAGTACACTTCCTTGAGGAACGCCATAGTTTAAAGATAGTAGTTTGCTCTTTTGTTTACCAATTTGTACTTGTTGTTCTCGCCCTGTTATATATGACTCTAATAAGTTCATTGTTGTTTCGGCCATTCCTATTTTTTTTAGCTTAGTTAGTAATATTTTATGGTCTATTGTGTCAAAAGCTTTTTGAAGATCTATGAATAAAGCCAAACACTTTTTCCCATCATCTATGTTTTTTATGGCTATGCTTGTTAGTTTTTCTATGGCATCATTGGTGCTTAGATTTTCCCTAAAGCCAAATTTTACCAAAATACTTAGAAATTCGACAGTCTAAAACGACTCAGTAACAAAAATAATTCATTAAAATCCTTGTAGACTACCCCTCTCCCCCTCCCCCATATGTTATGTATAAAAACCGTAGGATAAGAATTATTTGTACCAGTCTGAAGATGGCTCTGACGAGCTGAAACCGGTTACGGTCAAATAAAATTAAGTGGAATAAAGTTTTTTATTTGTTTTATTATAATCTATTATAATGGACTTCCACCACGAATTAATAGTTTCAAAAATAGAAATCTGTATTATTTTTGTCCCATTTGACTATTTTTGAACAATTATTTATTGACTTTGCAGGATGTCTGTATTATTTTTGTCCCATTTTTTGTTAGGTTAGGCTAGTATAGATTAGGTTAGGTAAGGTTGGGTTAGGTTAAATTTAAGTAGATATTTTGTTGGGGGATGTTTTGTCCGTAGGATATTTTATCGGGGATATGAAAAGTCGCGGAACCTCTCAAATTCACCAATTATTCTTAAAATGTAATCAGATTCGGTTAGCTTAGGTTAGGTTAGGGTAGGTTGAGCTTTAGTAGATATTTTGTTGGGGGATGTTGTGCCCGTGGGATATTTTGTCGGAGGACATTTTGTCGGGGATGAAAACGCGCTTTACCGTTTGAGAAGAAAACATATTAAATTTTTTTTAAATAATTGAACTGGGTGGCATGGAGCGGGGATAAATTTTTGTAATTTTTCAAGAAACAACAGGATTTTGGCACGTAGGTGCTTACACATTTTGAATTTTATAAAATGTTTCTTTATTCAGTGCATTGCTTATTACATTTGTTGAGAATTTTACGACCACCATGCTTGGCACACGAACGTGTAGTGGTGCTCCTTTGCATCTTTAATTCTTTAATTAGGTATATTTGTGCATGTGTCCTTCGCAACTTTAGTTCAATGAACCCTGGAAATCGTATTTGCTTTGAATTCAAGTGTAATTTTGAAAACTGGAACTGATTGGGTGAATAATTCAGACAAACGATAAAGTACCTACCCATAATACAAAATTTTAATTGAAAACTTTCAAACTGGAACTGATATGTCAAGAATTCAGACTATCCCGTGATTTTCACGACAATTTTAGGAATACATACTAGGTAATAATTCAGATAAGCGATAAAGTATCTACCTACCTTCAGTATAATACTGTTATACAAAATTTTAAGAGTTTAATACCGGAACTAAAAAAATTTAAAACTGGAACTGATTTGTCAAGAATTCAGACTATCCAGTGATTTTCACGGGTCTGCTCTAGTAATTACTAAGAATACAAGTCAAAATGTGTGTCTTATATCGCCACTAATTTAGGTAATAGGAATAGATTCATTATAATGAAGGGAAATTGTCAAAGATATTTTGTTTCACAAATTTTTATTTTTAAAGAGTTAAAAAAATTTCCAATGAAAAAATACACTTTTAATCTTTTTCGCAAATATATTTAAGATGGTCGTTATACATTTAAATATTTGTGCCTGAACTTCTCAAAATAAAATATAAAAGCGCTTGCAACTACGTTTTTTCTTGAATAAATTAAAACAGTCGTTTGTTGTCAAACGGGAACTTAAACTTTATCGCCTTCTACCTATGATCAACAAAGGCACATCAATGCCTTCTACATAAGGAGTGTTATTGTTAGCCATCCCGAATTTTTCATGACGTGATGCATCTCTTGAAGTAAATTATTTCCTGCATAATTTACGTTCACCAACAAAATATTTGAAAGTTGTTTTGCCTTAGAATGGATCAAATCAAGCTTAAAGATCCGATCTATTCAAAGAAAGGCCAAGAAAAGTTCAAAATCACGATTTCAGTTAAACCTAATTGTAGACGTCCTTCTTAGAAATAAAGCAAAACAGCGTAAATCGAGGTAAAAAAAGAACTTGAACGGACTCGAAATGAATTATTTTATATAAATAGATTAAGAAAAATTTAATTTCAGCCGTCTTTGTTCAAAAGAGTTAAATCTCTGTTTTCCAGTGACCCCTGTCTCATGTTTAATCGGTGTCTGATACCCTGATGCAAGGGTGGCCAACTTTGTTTTAAAAGAAACAAAAAATAAACTAAAAGTTAACCGAGTATGGCGAGGTCGCAGAATAAAGTATTGGCGAGGCGAACGATTGCCGTTCTAAAGTTGGTAATATAAAATGTATTTTTCATAATCTTTGAAAGTAAAATGTACTTTCAAAACAATTTACTATGCGATTAGTCAATATTTAAATGAGTACGGTATTATAGCCTGGAGAGGAGCTAAAGCTGCCGCCATTGATCCGATATTTAAAGCTCAGAAACACAATCTGTGTCTAGGACATTAGGCAACATTATGCCAAAAACATTCTAGCATACCTCTTTAAACACAGGACAATCTTTAAAATGTCCAAATTGCCCCAGATACTAGAATCAAAGGGCGCAATCTCTTACTTCTCTTAATCCTTTTGCTAAAACAACTTTTGGCCGAAGATATTTTAGAAAAAAAAAATTTGCAACAAAACCATACAATGCACTTCCACTGGCCATTTAACAAAACACAATGTATCTTGAATAACAATCTAACGCCAACTCCTGCTAGCCAATACAGATTCAACATCAAAGATATTATCAAAACGAAATTTGTGTTTTTTCAACGGTACGATGATGATTATCTTGTTAATTTAAATATTATATTGTGTTATTTTTACTATATGTGTTATTGTTTTTATTATACTGCTCATATTTTAAAGCGCCTGCTATGAACCCAGGTTTTCTTAGTGAGATAGGCACAGGACATCACGAATTGTAAATCTAGAATAAATAAATGTGAAATAAAAAAATAAAAATAACGAACGTAGATCAGAGTTCTTTTGTATAACAAGTGAAGTATGTTTGATTTGAATGTGTGATGCGAACACAGGACACACATAAAAGGCGAGCTTTCTTTTCCTTTAGACCACAATCGGAGTAGTACCTTAATAGAAAAAAAATCTCTCAGGGCCTACGTTATATTTGGGGATGCTGTGAGAAAAGTCTTTTTATAGAAAGGAAGGAGAAAGAAAATGGTACAAGGGGTGGGTAGAAATCTATGATCAATGTGTATAGGAGTGACTGGCGTATGAATCCATTCCTACCAATGCCGTGCAAGGCGATGTTCCGAGAGAGTACTACTGGAGAGGTCAAAAGGTCTCCCTCATCTCAATCAAATCCGTTGGTGGAAAAAAGCATCCGCCGCCAAGACCTAGACAATCCTCATCCCATGAAGCCTGGCAAAAATCGTAGCGAACCACTGGGGAGACCTATGGCAGAAGTGTTGATTATACAATAAATCGTTCCTGGGCGGCGGTTTCAATACCCGCACCCCAAATTTTAAAAATATGCTGGTTTTTTCACAATTGTAAATACTAGTAAAATCTCGAGAATAAACAGAACCTATTTCTAATAATAACTGACACAATTACAATTTTTTGAAAATGACTTCAGGAAGCGGACAACTCTCCATTATTCCCTTGGGAGAACATAACTAATGAAGAAGGATTTTATAACAAAGAAAGCAAAGTGTCCTTAGTTATTACGTCCTTGCGAAGGAGGTACAGAGCGTACCGCATACCGCCCCCCTCACACCCCGCCCCGGGGCGGTGGAACTCTACCCCTATCAATAACACCTCCACAGGTACGCCTCAAAGCGGCCATATCATTATTTTTAATAACCGGCAAGGTGAAGGGTCGTTGATTTATCTAAGATTTAAGATAATGTAGTTCCGTGAAACTTGATATCAAAATAAAGAAAACTAGGATAGAGTTTCTAAATAATATTATTGTGAAACAAGAACTGTTTTTACAATGTGGTAAATCTTGGGAGAAGTTGAATGGAAGAACGAATTAAAGCTAGCGGGTAAACTTTTTTTGAAGTGAAAACTTCTCGCCGTTGTGATTTGAAACTCGATGAAACGAGAAAAAGCGCCACTAAAAAAAATTAAACACACACATCTATACGATTTAGCCTGCAAGAGAGTGAGATAATCGGTCTCCTCTCTGTGCGGTTCTTCGTAGCCTCCACACTCTTGTCTCTTTTCGTTTTCTGAAGGTTTCACTTCTACAGCGTGTGAACTGCACACTTGTATTTTTTTTACATTAGCTCCACACAGGAAACCCTTAGGAAAAGAATTCCCCTCAGATCGTATGTCATCTTTGTGGATGCTGTGTGGAGGGTCTTTTTAGGAAGGGAAGGAAAGGAAGTTCTGGGAAGGAAAATGGTATCAGGGATTGGTATTAATCTGGGGGTCAATGCGTCCAGGAGTGACAAACGTATGAATCCATCTCTTTCACTGCAGAGCAAGGCGATGTTCCGCGAGAATACGGCTGGAGAATTCAAAGGGACTCCCTCAACCATTCTCTCCCAATCCAGCCTACTATGCAGCTGGTGGGCAGACCCATCCGCCGCCAAGACCCCGACAAACCTCTCCCCATAAACCCGGGCAACCCTGCTAAGTCACCAAACAGAGGAAAGGTGCAGAGTACGAGAATCCGAAGGACAGGAGAGGGGAACGCAGCAAGAGGGGGGGGGGATGGGATTAGCGGGATGGGAGGACAAGGGAGGGCCGTATTAGTAACAAATACTTAAACAATATGGATTTATTCATATGAAGCAGTTACTTTGTGATGTGACATTATAATTTAAAATAAAACAATAACTTTGTAAACACCACTTTTATTTTTTATATACTTTATGCCGACCGGGTTTCGCTACAACCGTAGCTTCTTCAGGGCAGTACAATCTCTACTAAAATTAATTTACATGTGTGTTATAGCTAATACATTATTTAAACGAATGGGCTGGACTCCTCAAGTAACGGAGGGAGTAGGTATAGGTGTAGATGGAGAATTGGGAAGGGAACGGGAGTGTTCTTTGTCAATAGGGAATAATCTTAGTATGGGGCTTTTATTTAAATTTAGTTGGTTATTAACTACCTTACTGTTAGTGTTTATGGCTTTCCTTAGTTCAAGTGCTTCTAGATTGTCTAACCTAATACCGATGTTGTTTTTATGAATTAGTGTGGCGCCTGTCTTTTTATCAAATTTATGGTCTTTTTCGATCAAGTGGTTTGCAAATTCCGAAAATCCAGAGCTGTGTAAATAAGCTTAGATGTTTACACAGCTCTGGATTTTCGGAATTTGCAAACCACTTGATCGAAAAAGACCATAAATTTGATAAAAAGACAGGCGCCACACTAATTCATAAAAACAACATCGGTATTAGGTTAGACAATCTAGAAGCACTTGAACTAAGGAAAGCCATAAACACTAACAGTAAGGTAGTTAATAACCAACTAAATTTAAATAAAAGCCCCATACTAAGATTATTCCCTATTGACAAAGAACACTCCCGTTCCCTTCCCAATTCTCCATCTACACCTATACCTACTCCCTCCGTTACTTGAGGAGTCCAGCCCATTCGTTTAAATAATGTATTAGCTATAACACACAAGTAAATTAATTTTAGTAGAGATTGTACTGCCCTGAAGAAGCTACGGTTGTAGCGAAACCCGGTCGGCATAAAGTATATAAAAAATAAAAGTGATGTTTACAAAGTTATTGTTTTATTTTAAAATATGGATTTATTTGACAATAATTTGAGATTAGCAAACTTCACACGCCTTATGTGCCAACACTGCCAACTGTATTTCTACCTATCTCATAAACTAATGTGAACAACAATTTTAAACATTACTTACTTTGTGTCAACTCCTGTATGTATTTTATGCAACCTATGTTTTGTTTCTTATATTTTATGTTACACCTGTATTTTGTCAACGCTTGTATTTTAAATAACTTATATTTTGTTTCCTATTATGTTACCTGACTCTGACTTTGCCAACTCATTATTTTCACTGTAATTAAAAAAAAAACACACGTACTGCATTGTGTAAAAGCCCTATGGGCGTTTAAATAAATAAAAAAATAGATAAATCAAAAATAAATATTCTGTCAGAGGGTCAGAAAATTTCTGCTTCGCAATAAAATCAAAATAAGTGGAACATTTTTTAATGTAGCTACCCGAATTATTAAAACTGTTTTCGAGAGGTGATAGAATATGCTTTCAAATATTATTATTACCATAAATGTATTATTTCTGAAATATTCTAAATTTTATTACACACATGAAAAAGTTTTAAAAATGGCTCGACTTACGTTTTTACTGATAACCAAATTAAAATGACATGTAACAAAAAAAAGAAAAACACAAACACACATCTTTTATTAAGCAAATATATTTTAAACGTCATTTTAATGTAATGAGTTCCGGTTGCGAGTGAAAAGTGCGCAATGAAGTGACAGTGCGAGTGACAGTGCCGAATGGATCGCTTCATTCGGCACTGTCTCTTTTCACTTTCGTTTCATCGCGTGTTCAGACGGGTCATTTCGAGGGAAAGAGGCGGAATGAAATGAGGAAATGAACAATAAATGAATCGTCTGAATTCAGCTTTAACGCGGCCACGCGTTATTTAATTATTGAGGCGCGCCTCAAAAAACGAACACTTCCAAAGTAGAACCGATCATTTCCGGTTAGCTCTTGTGATCAAATTTTGTTTGGATTTTTGATTATTTGTGGTAGTACGAGGCAGTAAGTACCTCCGATTTGGATTAATTTAGTGTGGCGAATTCAGTCTGTCTTGAGTAAGCACTTTATTATTATTTTTTATTTTATTTAAGCGACTATATAAAATAATTCCATAAGTATTCAAAATATAATGGTAAAGTAAGGTAAAGATATTTTATTTCTTAGTCCTCCTCACTAGGGGTTCCTGTGTCGAGGCGGACTAAAATTGTTTAATTACAGTTTATTTGTCTTCTATGTCGTTTTTAGTGTCTTCATTAGGGTGTTTTCATTGACCTCTTTCAGCCATATTTTTATTCTTGATTTGTACTCATTAATTTTTTTTATTAGTTTTATGTCTTGGGGAAGAATTTTATGGAGTTTAGTTGCAAAATAAGTATAGTTTCTTTGTCCGAAAGTGGTTTTATAACTTGGAATGTTTTTTATGTCATTTTTATTTGATCTAGTGTGATGGATACGCTGTCTAGTAGAGGATTTAGTATTTTTGAATAGCTTCAACAATATATTTTTGGCATATATTCTTTGTACCTTTGGTACGTCAAAGCTTTTGAATATTTCAATCGATGGCGTTTTAATTGGTACTTTCAGTATGGTCTTTAAGATTCCTTTTGGACTGTATTCAGGTTTTGCATGTATTTTTGTGTAGTAGATTCCCATCCTATAATTCCATATTCAATTCGAGAATGACATTACGCGTAGTAAATCTTTTTCAAATCCTTTTTATTTACTACATTTCTTAGATTTTTGAAGAAATATGTAAGGCTTGTGAGTTTTTCAGTAATACCTTTGATGTGTAGGTCCCATCTAAGATTTTCATCAATTATTACTGCGAGATATTTTATGTTTTGTGTTTTTTCTATGACTGGGCAGTGAAATTGAACATTATTTCTATTGCATTCGTGTAATTTTAACTCTAGTGATTTTGCTGGTTGGCTCCTTGCATTCATTGAAAAAGTTATATATTTAGTTTTGCTTATGTTAAGGGTAAGCGAGTTGATTTTAAGCCAATTTTGAAGTGCACTAAGCCCTTGTTCAGCCACATTAAAGGTGTCTGTCCAATTTTCTTCTTGAAATAATAATACAGTATCATCAGCAAAACTGATTATGTTTCCTTTAATCTTAAGGTTTGTTAAATCATTTATGTAGATAATGAATAGAATCGGTCAAAGAACACTTCCTTGAGGGACGCCATAGTTTAAAGGTAGTAGTTGGCTCTTTTGTTTGCCAATCTGTACTTGTTGTTCACGCCCTGTTATATAAGACTTCAATAAGTTCATTGTTGTTTCGGCCAATCAAATTTTCTTTAGCTTTGATAGTAAAATTTCATGGTCTATTGTACCAAAAACTTTCTGGAGATCTATGAATAAAGCCAAACATTTTTTCCCATCATCTATGTTAATAATATAGTTTGATGAGGTAATAGTTCCATTTTATATTTTTCTAGATATATGTAAGTACATATAATACTTACTTTTAAAACATGTTTGCGCCACCTCATTTTTCACGCAAAACAATAACTGCATAGAAACTTTTTTGAATTTGCAATTTCTATGTACTGGTATGGGGCCCAAACAGTAGAGGCGGATTTTAGTTTTTTTATCATATAAAGCTGTTTTAAACTGTCGTTGCTTCGGGCTTGGAGAAGTGTATTTTTCATTGACTTCCCCAAGGAGTCGAAAGGTAAATTGGAGACTGTTTTCTTTCAAGTGCACTCCGTTCTATGAATTTAACAGTTCAGTGCGTAGTAACAAATTTAATCCCATAGCCCCTCTTTAAGCGACCTCGTCATTTCATCCAACCAAGCTAGCTATTAGCTATATAGTTCTACTGGCCCACTTGGAGTAGGTAGGCAGCACATAAAAAGATTAATTAAGATAAGTTTTTAGATTTTCGCGGCCAAAAGCATTTTCGTTGTTAGTTTTTGGGGTGTTATGCCGTGTTGCGCTACCTCCTACTATAGCCGACGTTTATAGATTTTTTAAAATCTATAAACGTCGGCTATAGTAGGAGGTAGCGGAACACGGCATAACACCCCAAAAACTAACAACGAAAAAAGATTAATTAAGTTTACAAAAACTATAATTGAATTAGGCAACTGAAAACTTTGTTATGAAAACTGAACATAATTATCATTATGGATTAATCGCTTATATTTCGCTCTTGTTCTTATTAAAACCGAGGAAGAATTTTCATATTTTTCTTGCTCTAATTTTCACAAGTTTTTTATGTGACGTAAAAAAGCTTGTTACCCCAGAAAATGTTTTTATAATTAGCAATTTGTAGCGTCGCGTCTTGCGAAAACAACGTTTAACTTGATACTTCCTCACCTTATTTTCCGTAATAAAGTGTAAATACAGCACCACCAGATACTTTTTAGGAAATATCTGAAAGTTAAGCTGACGCTTGACGTTTGTATTACATTATTTTTATTCAGGTGACACAATACTGGATTAAATATTAATTAAAGATGATTATCACTATTGTTCTGTTTACGGATATGTCCAACAGAATACCCGTAAAAAGACAATGCATGTCACGTTCAATTTTATAACAAACTAGACCCGTGAGACGGGTTATCAAAACTGGAGGATTTGTGAATCTGAGAGTATTTATAAAAAAAATATTTGAATCAAGATCATTTTTTTTTTTTTTTACTTTTTCTTTATACATAATTGCATCGTTTATTAGATTTTTTGATAATTTTTCAACAAATTTAATAAGAGAAAAACGGTATGTAAGTAGAAGATTTTGCAATTTAAGCAGTGTTTATTGGCCTGATATTTTATTTTATCATTATTTGTACACAACACAATCAACCGAAATTAGGTTTTTTTTAGAAAGAAAGAAAAACATGGAGTGAGGTTTGTCCAGGTCTTGGCGGCGGATGCGTCTGTCCTTGAGCTGTCACTCATCCGTCATTCGTCACCCCCAGATTCCTACCCATCCTTAATACCCTTTTCCTTCCCAGAACTTCCTCTCCTTCCTTTCCTAAAAAGACCCTCCACACAGCATCCCCAAAGATGACATAGGCCTTGAGGGGAATTATGTTCATCGGGGCCTCCTGTGTGGAGCTAATGTAAAAAAAACAATATCTGACTAACCTGACGATATTTACAAAATCTTTGACCACCACCACAACAGCAAGCGGAATATATTGTTTGTGTCATGATGGATCCAATCGAGGAATTGAACATACGTCGCGACGGCTAGGTGAGACCCAAACGCAATGCCTACTCGGCCATATGTTTGAATAATGATAATTTATTGGTCATCTAACAAGTAATGCAACAATTTTTTTAAGACTTGTGAAAAATATTTGCATTGTAACCCAACGTATTGCAAAACAATTTGACAAAAAGATAAATAATTAAAAGTTATAAAGTAATAAAAACATAGGAAATATCATCTTTGTTTTTGCTACCATTGGTACTTGACATTATGGAAATCAAAACCATCTGCATAATGTGAGTACCTATTTCTAACAGAACTACGAATACTAATTTCTTTTCAAATAAACAACGCAATAAAATATTTTACTCTTTCAAAAAGTTGCTTGATTTCGTTTAAAACGCTAGTAACAGCACATCATTAGGCAATCTGATCTCCGTTCTGCCAAAACTGTACTTGAAAAATAATTAGATCGTTTAAAATCAAATTTTACAAAATACACACCGAGGACAGCACTTCTTTGATAGTCCTTCCAAAATTGGTTTCGCATTGTCCGTGGAAGAGGATAAAAAATAAGTATGATCAAATTAATACTACTAGTACATCTTTCTAATCTGATTGTTAAACTCTTAAAACTCTGTAAAACTCTTAAAACTTGTAAAAGAAAAAAATATTTAATCGTTGAAGACAATATTAGAAATTCTCAAACGAAAATTTGAAACAGAAAAATCAGAAAAAACAGAAAAATCTAGGAAAATTCCTAGATGCGACCATATCTTTTTCTGTTTCAAATTTTCGTTTGAGAGTTGCTAACATTGCATTTATTGAATTAATATTACAATTTGAGATTTTTCTCATCAAGTTCTTACTAAAACAAAAATACAGAAGTGACACCTTCAGAAAACTAAAGTAGACAAGAGTGGGGAGGCTACGAAACATTGCACAAAGGGGAGACCGATTATTCTATCTCATTCTATCGCAGGGTAAATCCTATAGATTAATGTGTTTATCTCTTTTTAGTGTCACTTTTTCGTTTCATCGGGTTTCAAAACACAATGGGGTTACAGAAGAGTTCATTTCTAAAACAAACTATATTTATATCTAGTAAAAAATATATTTACCCCCGGAAGCATCGGTGTTAAGAGGGAATAAACAGGCAAAACCGGAAATATGTTATTTTTAAATAAAATTTTAGACGTATTGACTCTTTTCCACAAAAAAATTATAAATTGATTTCGAAAGACTGTTCTTTTATCTAGTAAAGGTAATTTTTGAGAATATATATTTAGTACAAAAACGTTTTACCGTAGGTCATTGGCAGATTTGTTAAATTTTAAAACAAAATTTTGTATTATACAACAAATATGTCGAATCATATAATCACGCAGTAAAGTAAATCATAAAATTATTTGGGAAAGCTACTTTTCAGAATTTCAATTTTAAAATTTTCAGAATTTAAAAAAAATTACATCCTTATTTTACTTATTTGTATTATACAACAAATATGTCAAATCATATAATCATGCAGTAAATTATTAAATTATTTGGGAAAGCTACTTTTCAGAATTTTAATTTTAGTTCAAATTAAAACCATAAAAAAATATCCGCGCCTTTGTTTTGTGACGAAAATACTTCATTTTGGTCTTAAAAAGTAATATATTTAAAAAAATTACATTATTATTTTACTTAGACATTATTGAAAAAATAATTACAAAAAGTTTGTAATTATTTTTTCACGAGTTTGAGCATTTTTGAATGTAGATATTTATCAAAGCAAATTTTGAATGAAATAAAATCGATATTATATTGAGTTATTATGCTTAAATTCTGGTATGGAGAATATTTAATCTTCCTAATCAGAACCGCTCTGTACAGGGTACGACCACCCAGATCATCGTTCGACGAAATTTAAATTCTCGGCCGCTGGTTAATGGATCTTAAAGTCTCCGTATAAAATAATATATTGCGTTTCTTAACATATTCTTTTACTACCGACATGAAAGTTCCATATATTTTCTCCATAGTAGCAAAATGTAAGTTATATGCTCATGGGTTGTGAATAAGGTATGTGGTTACTATCGTAACAGTTTTCCTGAGCTTTTTCGACACTGTTGTTATTTAATAACAGCACATAAAAACTACTTTAAAAAAATTCGAGAACAAGTACCGGAAAACTTTACCTTGGAGACTACGTAAGATTTCCAATGGGATCTATCTAGTATTCAGGGATGTTATAGGCAAGATCTTTTTAAGTAGAGGAAAGGTCAAACGTGAAGAATAGAACTCCATATCGTAGAAGCTATTCAACAAAACGGTAATATTATAATCAAATCACAAACACTTTCTTTCTTTGAGTGGCATTACAACGCATACCGGGTATTCGCTATACGTTATAAAACTAATTACATAACCCATTTTCACATATATAGTAATGAAGATTAAAGATGACCGCCAAGTGAAGACGACGAAATTGTCAATTTTAATTGTAACGAATAGTCATTAATTAACAAGCATTATTATTACAACAATTATCATAAGATCCACACTACAGGAGGTCGTCAGGAAAATTAATTCACCTCAGGGCCTATTTCATCTCGGGGATGCTGTGTGGAGGGTCTTTTAGGAAAGGAAGTTCTGGTAAGGAAAAATGTATGAGGGATGGGTAGGAATCAGGGGGTCAGTGACGGGCGCATGAATCTATCCCTCCCACTGCGGTTGCAAGGCGATATTCCGAGAGAGTCCTGCTAGAGAGGGAAATAGTCTACCTCATCCAGTCGCTCCCGATCCGGTCTGCTACGCTGTTGGTTTGCAAACGCATCCACCCCTGTTAAGTCACCAAACGTAGCGAACAACTCGGGATGACCAATGGCAGAGTGTTGGTTATCCAGTAAATGGTTCCCGGGGCGGCTGAACCTATATTTATCTCCAAAATTGATTTGGTTCGATACAAAGTGTTTTTTTTAAATAATTTGTGAGTATTCAGGGTTGACGGCATCTGTAAATTTACCATCAATTTTAGCTTCTTTAATGCCTTTATTTGAAATCCTTGTACAATATACACAACACTCCACACAAATCTTGTGTTACAACAGTTACCATTAACCCTAATATAGGGGCATCTCTCTGACAGAGTTCCTGTTTATAAATACATTGGGGTGCCTCAGGATATAAAGTTTTTATTGCGGAATATCTTCCAGAGCAAAAGCGAAAGAATTAATGAAGATTTATGGGGCCATTACACCGTAGTTGGTTTGAAATCCGACTCTAAGTCGTCAGCCACTAATACATAATTCTTCTTACATTTCTTCACCCTTCATTAATACTGTCGAGCAAGTACACCGTCTTTCAATAATGTTGTCAATCAACAGAGCCACAGAATATGAATGACCAAGTAATCAAGGGCGGATTTAGGGGGGGGGGGGTACGTACCCCCGTGCCCCCCCCAGGATGGTATTTTTGTGTACTGTGGAGATTCCATCACAGTACATACTTAGAAGCAAATCAAATTATGGGTGTTGTTAAAATATATGAATAAAATAACAGAAAGAACATGAGTCCAATTCTTGTCTATTTCTGGCTGGAATTGCGAATTTAGTTCGTTGCATCCCATTTATGCACTTGCAAATTAAAGATGATAATCAGCGTTTGCGAGAGCGGTACGGTCGGGGGAAAGCGCGATCGGAAAAGCCCCCCCCCCCCCCCCATTAAAGTTGACAAACACAAATCTCGACTTATTAAAAAATTGGGTCCATCCTGGGGGGGGGGGGACTTGTGCCCCTCCCATAAAAAAATCCTGGATCCGCCATTGCAAGTAATCATAAGTTGGAGAAATTAATAACAATAACTAATGTAATTTTTTTTACATTAGCTCCACTCAGGAGGCCCTAAGAAAAATAATTTCCTTCAGGGCCTATGTGACTTTTGGGGATGCTGTGTGGAGGGTTTTTAAGAAAAGAAAGTTCTAAGAAGGGATTAGGTACGAGGGGTGGGTAGGAATCTGGGGGTCAATGTGTCTAGGAGTGACGGACATATGAATCTATCCCTCACACTGCGGTATAAGGCGATGTTTCGAGACAGTCCTGCTGGAGAGATCAAAAGGTCTCCTTCAACCAGTCTCCCCACGATTGCCAAGCAGTTGGTGGACAGGTGCATCCACCGCTAAGACCCGTATAAACCTCACCTCTAAACCCGTTCACCCCTGCCAAGTCACCAAACGTAGCGAACCACTTGGGGTGACCTATGGCAGGATGTTGGTTATCCAATAAATACTTCCAGGGGTTGCGGTACCCATACCCCCCTTCGAAATTGAAGTTACTTAGTTTTAAATGTAGAATGATGAATGTAATTAACAAAAACAAGATAAATCACGTAAATATCAAGTGACAGCCGCCATGCGCATTGCGCATCAGTGCATCAGCGTGTTTTGATTCGCGACATTTCAGACAACGTAAATTTAACATTTTCTCGTCGAATATTACCAAAATGTTGGCAAGTATCAACAACGCTAGCCGCTAGAGGCGCTAGTGTAGCACATTGACGTCGATGTTCCTCTCCGTTCCGTTTATGGCAAAATGAATTTAATTAGTACATGGTAATTTGTATTTTTTTTTATTTTTTTTTTTTTTTTTTTTTTTTTTTTTTTTTTTTTTTTTGAAATAGTCCATTTATTTTGAAGATCGGTGGTCCTAAGCTCAAAACCCAAAAAATGCACAAAAATTAAATAGCTTATCCATTCGATTATTTTTTATTTATTTTTTTTTTATTTTTTTTTTTTTATTTTTTTTTTATTTAGCATATAAAATATAGTATACATTTAGATAATGTTATAATTAGTATACATGTTCATGTTCGAATGTTAATACCACTCTTCCATAGAAGCATTAGCTTGTGTCTGGAAGAGTAGTGTACATTTTTTAATGCTATATCATGTTATGAGTTCTTAAATTACTATGTGAATGTAAAAAACAATAAGTTGTAAGTTCGGTGATATGTAATTAAAAGTATTTTTCTACTAATAAACAATTTTACTATTAGAATAAAGTATCTTGAGTTATTGTAATTAGTTGTTAAAAACAAAACAAAATTTACCTTATTTGAAAAACGGGGTATCACTTGGAAACTGAGTTATAAGTTGTTCTTGAGATTAGATTAGTCGGATACTTTTTTTTTGAGATTATCTTTAAAAATTTTTTTAACAGAGTTTATTAATTGGATTTTATCATTAATTTTTCTAATTTCATCCGGTAATCGGTTGAAAATAAGTCTTCCTTGATAAGTATAATAATTTTGTGCGAAGGAAGTGTTTAATTTTGGGCATGAAAAAATATATTTATGTCTAGTACGATTTTCAGTTATAAATTGATACTTCTCTTTTTCTTTTATAATTTGAATCAATGTATTTCTATTGTACAGATCTTTGAAAGAAGGTACTTGGAATTCCTTAAATAATTTATCCGTTGGGTAGTCAGATGGTTTTTTTAATAATATTGATAAAAAATATATTAAAATATCCCAAAAAGAAGATTCTATGTGTGCAGTTCACGGATGTAATAATCAAAATCAACAAAAACACGTGAAGTCGTTTTGAATCCAAAAAATAATAAATTAAAGAAAATTATTTAGCATTTTATTACCTTTGAAAGCCATCAAAGACAGAGTAGCTCTACATATATATATATATATATATATATATATTTTTGAATGAGTAAAAGCGCTTTTTATTTATTTTTTAATTTCTATACTAAAAATGTAGAATATATTTCATAATCCACTAAATGTATGAAATAAAACAAGACGCACTACTCAGGCCGCTAGGAGGCGCTAGTGTAGCATGCTGCCATCAGAACGTATGAGAAAAGTCAGAGGTTGGAGGTATTATTAATGTTACAGGGTATTTTACGAAACTAATCTCGCGTCAACCTCAGCCTATTATTTTCAATTAGGAACCTTCTTATTTTGTTGTTTCAACTTTTCGCCGCAAGAGAATTATTTGAATAATTCATATGTACCTTACACGACAAATAATTTTTAATTGCCGCATAATCGTGGAGATATTTCAAGAAAAAAATAAGCAATTATTTTATAATAAGCGTATTGTATTTACTGGTAGTGTCTTTAAATACAATTTCACACGCTAGATGATAAATATACGAAAAAACAACGAAAAATAACGAAATCGCAAGGTGTTTATTTAGGAAACTTAAAAAATGTGTGTTTTTGGCGAGAACTGAGAAAGTAACATAAACTCCTTTGTGAAAATACAGCTCATTTCAACGTTTATGACTTTTATTGTACAGAACAGGAGGATTTTAGGCAATAAAACGTTTTTAACGTGCTGCCTGCTGAATAATGGTTTTTCCCTGAATGCACAGAAGTCTGGCTGAATATTTTCTGGGGTATGTGTAAAAAAATAAAAAGAAATATCGTCGACTTAAAATAAAGTGAAGTTTTTTTAAACTTAACTACCCTTTGAGACCGTGAAGTATAAAGCTGATAGCTCCGTTTTCCGGTTCTGGAAAATGGTGGACAAGAGGGTATTAAATTTGTTTCAGAAATAGGTCGTACATACGTCAGCAACGATCCTCTTTATTCTACACGTATTGTACGAAAACGAAAAAGACATAAGATATTTGAACGATGACGTCACGTACGACATCTCTCTGAGATTACTGTAGTCGTGGTCACTAAATCTGTAAATCTCTAATATTGATAGTTTTCAATAGCGAATTGTTTTGCCAACATAACCAAAAATAAAAATAATAAAATTATTAAAATATATAAAGTTTTTAATTATAACCTTTTAGTTAAAACTTTTTGAATCAAAAATATTTGAATTAAAAATTATTTGAGTTAAAAATAGAAAATCTCAATTTATGCCTATCTAAAAATGTTAGGTTTTCTTAAAATTTGCTACATGGGAAACGGACTTTTCGAAAGATAAAAATCGAGAGCATTTATTTGAGACACAAACAGGACATTTATGAAATATAACATAGGTAATACAAACATTATCGGGGACACAAAGGAAAAAATTTCGCCGGAGGCTCTTATCTTGAGCATTACACTTGTCACATGTATTTTACCCAAGACGACAGACGTAAAGAACCAACAGCCATCTTTTTGATATACTGGAATACAGAGATCCGGACCAAAAAGGCCCCTTTCTTAATTTCATCATGGGTAACCAACAGTCGAGTATGACATTAATATTGTGAGGTTTCAAGTAACCATTTGATTGTGTATAACTTAGTAAGAATTAATAATTAACAACAATTTGGTGATTTGTACAGCGCCGTTTTCGTGAAAAATAAACTCAGGGATGCTTAATTAATATATGTTCTGCGATTCCCTTCATAAATCCCAGACTGTGTGGTTTATTCGCCATGAAACCCCCTCTCGGCGGCCCTGCCGAAATATGCCCGTTTTTAACCCATCTACCTTCATCCTACGACATTATCCATTTTACCATGTATTATAAACTAATGATGAAAGAGAAAGGTCATTTTAGGAGGCGGGTATGGGTACCGCCGTCCCGGGAACCATTTATTGGATAACCAACACCTCTGCCATAGGTCACCCCGAGTGATTCGCTACATTTGGTGACTTAGGTGAGATTTATCAAGGTATTGGAGGCCGATATGTATGCCCACCTGGTGTGTGGCGGACCGGATCGAGAGGCACTGGTTGAGGAGGTCTCCAGCCAGAATCGCTAGACCCATCGCCTTGCACCTCAGTTGAAGGGATGGATTCATACGTCCGTCACTACTGGACACACTAACCACACTGGGTAGGAAGTAAGAATCCGAGGGTAGGAATGTAGGATTGTAGGGGGTAGGAATGAAGGTTGGTAGGAATCCTTAACAGAATTTCCTCTTCTTCCTTTCCTTAAAAAAAACCCTACACAGCATCAGTCCCTTGGGTGACATAGGCCCTGAGGGAAATTATTTTCCTCATAGCCTCCTGCGTGGAGCTAAGTTCCTTCTCAGAACTCTCCTCTCTAAGGAGAGGAGAGTTCTGAGAAGGAAAAGAGTTTAAGAGGTGGGTAGGAATCTGAGGTTCAGTGTATAAGTTTATACTGGTCATCCGCCTCCAAGACCTAGATAAACCTCACCCCATGAACCCGGGCCTCCCTGCTAAATCACCAAACGTAGCGAACCTCTTGGGGTGACCTATGGCAGAGGTGTTGGTTATCCCGGTTGTCCTGGGGCGGCGGTACCCATTCCCGCCTCACAAATTGAAAGATCTAACTAGTAGTTCTGTGAACGGTGGACCTTGCGACCAAGAATGTACATTTCCAATTTTCTCTTATTTAATAAACCAAAATTTCCTCTGAAATCATAACATTTGTAAGTAGGGACTGAAAAACCTACCTATTTAAATATAAACCATAAAAACATTATACGCAACATTTTTTAAATTTCAAATAACGTATTATACAAGTTGTAGAAAGAAATGTCACCACCTCATTGAAATTCTTTGTGTAGAATTCCAGTGGTAGAGCACCTGACCGGCAATCAGAAGGACGCGGGATCAAGTCCCGTTGGCGGCCAGTATCTTTTCTCGGAAGATTTTTTCAATGTAGATGAGTATTTCAAGCTAATAATTATTGCTTATAATAATTGTTACATTTGTGCTATGCATAAAAATCGTGTCTTAAAAATGTTAGTTTTTCAATTAAAAATAATAATTAAAACTGAAACGTTCAATAAACTAAAGTAGACAACAGTGGGGAGGCTACGAAGTACCGCAGAAAGAGGAGACCGATTATACTATCTCATTCTTTTGCAGGCTAAATCCTATAAGTATGTGTCTGTCTCTTTTTAGTGTCGCAATTTTTCGTTTCATCGAGTTTCAAATCACAATGGTGCTAAAGAAGTATTCACATCAATAATCCATTAAAAACAGTACTTCAATAAGTCAATAATATCACGATTGCATTTCAAATAAACCTTATGAAAAACGTGACAATTGATGTTTTCGATTTTCCATTCAAATATTTCAATAGTACGTCTAAACACTCCACACATCGCACCTGAGCCGGTCACAACTAGCAAATAAACATCAAGTAGTCAAAAGGGCAAAATAAAGTGTATGAAATCAATTGTTAGTTAGTACTTATGTATTCGGGCCTTCCCATTAATTAACATGTATTTTTAAACTTACTTGCTAGTTGCGAACGGCTAAAATAAATAAAAATATTGTATTTCACGTTTGTACGTCACGGAAAATACAAATCAATATTATTTTTATAGGTAAGTCTACACACAGTTACAAACGTCACACGGACCGATTGCAAATGTTTACCAACTCCTGTGAATTCGGAAAAGGTCGTGTACCTAATAAAATTTTGTTTAAGTTATCATTTTATTGAAAAAGTTTTTTAATTTAATAATCATCGCAATATATATATATATTTTTTTTTTATCAGTATCTAAAGCAAAATTTGTACATAATGTATTTATAAATAATATCATATTAAGGTATTATAAAGTACATAATTTTTTTTAGGTATTATGAAGTAATTTTTTTTTTCACAGTCCTCCTCACTAGGGTTTCCTGTTCTGAGGGGGCCTGTAGTTTTTCCACATTTGTATTTAGTATCCAGTAGTCTTTACATGGTCTTCAGTATGTTTGATAGTTCATTTTCACTTTGTTCTCTCAACCATATTTTTAATTTTGTTTTAAATTTATTTATTTTTTTTGTTTGAGTTGGTAGAGCCTTGTATAGTTTTATCGCATTGAATTTCATATTTCTTTGTCCAAAAGAAGTTTTCAAACTGGCTGTAGTTAGAATATTTTGGTTTATTGCCCTAGTTGTGTATCTGTGTTGGACAGTGGAGTATTCTGATATGTTTTTTTAAATTTTAAATAAAATATTTTTTGCATAAAGTTTTTGTATGTTGTAGACTTGAATGCTTTGAAACAATTCTTCTGTCGGAGTTCTAACCGGTAATTTCAAAATTGTCTTTAGTACTCCTTTTTGGGCTATATTGAGTCGGTCGATGTGAGTGCTTAAGGCAGATCCCCTTATTGTAACATTATTTCGATAAAAATAAGATGTGTTTATCCGAGACACTATCTAGGTTACAAATCAATTTTTTTGGAACTTTGTAATGAATTAAAAATGTAGCAGCCTAAAATATAGGAAAAGTTAGTCGAAGATAAGTCGCCACCTCGGAACAGGCTCAGCCTAGTGAGGAGGTATGTACCAAAAAAGTATGTTTTGGATATTGTAATATTATATTGGTTAATAAATAAAAATAATAAAAAATATTTGAAAAAATATGTTTTTAACTCTTATTTTGAAATATGAAATCGACAAACAACTTCAAAATAAGAGATCCCTTCGGCCGAGTTTGTTCAGGCGTTTGTCCCGGTAAAACAAGAGATCCTGAGTTCGAGTCCCAGTTGTGACCGTTACCTTATTATGTTTCTGTGTCTTGTTCGTTTTTTTAATATTTTCGTTTAGATTCATTAGTTTTATCTTCTTCTTCAATGATATATTATTTTTCAGAATGCAAGGCTGATGTAAGCGTAATGAGTAAGATCAAGAAAGGAACGCTCCGATGGTTCGGGCATGTGGAGCGAATGAACGAGGACAGGAGTGTAAGGAGAATATATGACGCAAATGTGAATGGTAGAAGAAGTCGGGGACGCCCGAGAAAGACATGGGATGACCAAGTGAATCAGATACTTGAGTCGGGCCATGTCAAGAGTCAGAATAATAGAAGATCATGTATGAAACGATGTATGAATGTGAATGAGGCAAGGAGTGTGCGTGCCAAGATTGAGTTGTTTGGAGGTCCGCCTTCTCTTCCTACATCTGCGGAGAAACGGCGTAATGGTTATTTAGTTAGTTAGTCGTTTATATATTCTAAGATCCGTTTAATATCTACGAACATAAATTCGTTGTTTTTTCACACGCCGAGCTTTTGGTGTCGTCCCAAAATTCTGACAAATTCTGACAACAAAAAAATATACGAGTACGAAACGCGGAGATCCGCAAAGAATGCAAGGCTGATGTAAGCGTAATGAGTAAGATCAAGAAAGGAGCGCTCCGATGGTTCGGGCATGTAGAGCGAATGAACGAGGAAAGGAGTGTAAGGAGAATATATGACGCAAATGTGAATGGTAGAAGAAGTCGGGGACGCCCGAGAAAGACATGGCACGACCAAGTGAATCAGATACTTGAGTCGGGCCATGTCAAGAGTCAGAATAATAGAAGAGCACGTATGAGACGATGTATGAATGTGAACGAGGCAAGGAGTGTGTGCCAGGACCGAGTTGTTTGGCGGTCCGTCCTCTCTGCCTACCCATGCGGGAAACGGCGTGATGGTTAGTTAGTTATTTTTATGAACTTTAGTGCACAGTGGAGTGCTGGTGTATGGCAGTATGACGTATGAAAATGGCAGAGACAGTTTAAAACCAGACTGAATGCTGTAGAACTGAGATCTCTGAGGGATATGTGTGGTAAAACAATGTATGATCCATGTAAGAAATGTGAAGATTCGCAAATAATGTAATCATAATGAGAAAGGTTAAGAAAATTTGTACTTATAGAGATAATAATCAACCAAACCATCTAGTCTAATGACCAGATGGGTAATTAGTATGTAATTAGTGTTTGGAAAGTAGTGTTTTATATTGTGTTTTGTATTTAATGCATCCTCAAATTATAATTGTTAACCTCAATACAGGCATTAGTCCTAGTGAGGTTAATTTATATAAAAAAACAACAACAAAAAATGTATGGTGAGAATATAAATATAAAACATAAAAATAAACAAAAAAAGGAAGGCGAATATACGACGCAAATGAAAATTGTAGAAGAATACGAGGATGCTCGAGGAAGATACAGTACGATCAAGTCAACCAAATATTTAAATCGAGCCATGTCAAGAGTGAGAATAACAGAAGGGTATGTATAAGACGATCTATGAATGTGGATGAAGCAAGGAGCGTGCAAAGACTGAGTTACTTAACGTTTCCCACCTTTGGGGGAAAAGGCGTGATGGTTAGTTAGAAAGTATTATTAACAATATTTAACCTTTTCCCTTAATTATTTTAAAATTTGGTTCACAAGTCTGGGCCTGATAAATATTTTAAGTTTCTCTGCCTTTTTGCGCATGAAGGCTAAAGTTCGAAAAAAAATATGTTCATAGCCAAAAATAATGTTTTTTTAAAGAAAAGTGCTAGAAGCTATGTACCTATATAATATATCCCATCGATTTAGTTCCATTGTACCAATCTGAAGAAGATTCCGGTCATAAGGTGAAACAAGTCTGATCATTAATAAGTAATGGACAAAAGCTATAATGGTGTCTTAATCCAAAAAAACACCCAGAATTAATGGTTTAAAATTTTTAAATAAAATCATTACTGCTACAAAACATAATCCAATAACTTCTTCAATCTTTGCAAATTCATTTAAATAAACCAATAACTTTAATATTTGCCCTCTGGATGTATATAGTTTCCAGTCGCACTGGTAAAAGACATTGAAGGGTATTGAAATAATTAAGAAAATTGGAATTTGGGGAATGTTTTGAGAATTAACGAAGCGGACAAGAGATGAGCGGTATGAGGCACACTGAATTCAAATAATAATTTCTGAAGTTGCTAAGAAGAAACATTCAGGCTGACACACTTCCGCGCAACGCACACGCACACACTTCACACTGAAATACAACAAACAACTATAACATATCATCAACTATATACACGCATTCTGGGATCTTGAACATTCATTATGTTACCATCCCAATCCCAATTAGATAAATATATGTTAAGGAAATGTATTCCCTTAAATTTTGAATTTTGCAGGGTTCTGTGTTGTTGATAAGTTTTTACATAATCAAAAGAATATAGATTGTTGGAATAAATGAATTTTACTTACTTTCGGACATCGTTACAGAGTCCTAAACGTTGTCTAAAGAAGGAGGAAGTTCAACACGGCATAATACCCTAAAAATAAATCACTCAAACAGAGAGTCATTCAAATATACTTATATGGAAGGCATTTCTAGGGTTCTTTATTGTATGGTCGCAGCCATTCAACGTTTTTCATCAGACAATTTTTCGCGTTCTGACTGCATCTTTCATTTACCCACACGAAAAGTACTCACGGAACATTTAACAAATAATACTGATATACGTTAGATCGTGAATGAAGGAAAATTTTATATGAAAGTTCGGTTACTCATTTTCGTCACGGTATAATTTCTTTTTTTGTTATTTGTAACCAAATTTGTATCGTGTAAAAAATGTTAATCTAAAAATAAAGCGACCTTCACAACAGTAATTTCTTTCGAGCCTAAATAGAGTAAAACAATAATATTTTCACTAAGTGTTGCGTGCTTAACGTGTTTATCAGGCCTTCAGTTGTGCGTAAAAAATATGAAACGAACGGAGACCGCACAGGAGATTGTAGTCAGCAGACTGACTGACTTGTTGAAAACTTATCGGGAATTAGATCTAGGACTTGAATGAAGGGAAGGGATGATTGGAAGATATGAAAGAAAATCGTTTTTTACTCTTTGGAGGTTATATTAAATTTTGTATAAGGGAGCTATTTTCATCAAACTCAAACGGATGTGGTGCCTTTCCTATCAGATCATGGGGTCACGCTTTTCATTTCCGGGTTGTTAAGGAGGTTTTTTATTGCCACGAAATTTTAATGAGTATTTTTTAATGTCTGGATAATAAGATACTTTGTGGAAATTGTTTTTAAAAATAAGACTAGCACGTCGTATGACGTTTAAGAAATAAAGTATCATGTAATTTTCACTTGTTTTCCAAAGAATGTTTGCATATTTTAGAATAAAATGTGTTTTTCTTATTTGCTACTTTAATAGTTACACACGATACCCCTTCAAAATATTATCAAAAATAGTAATTTCGGATGTGTGATTTGTTTAGAATTTAAGTGTCATTTTCTAAATTGCAATTGTTTATGTGAAGAATTCAGATCAACGATACTTCTAGGTAGAAATACGAGATTTATTTTCATAAAGAATTCAGACTATTCCGTGATTTTTCACCGGTCTGCGCTATTAATAATAAAAATACGAATTTCAGATGTACCTGTAACTCTGATACAATGAACTCAAATTTGTTTTTAATTTAATTGTTATTTTCAAAATTGGAACTGGTGTACCAACTGGTACGGCGTAAAGTATATATAACTACCTATAATATAATATATATTTTACCTGAAAATTATTTTAGTTCTGTATTTGAAAGGTGTATTTCTTTTTTTTCGTTATTTGTTTTTGGGGTGTTATGCCGTGTTGCGCTACCTTCTTCTTTAGCCGACGTTTCGGACAGCTTTGCAGTTTCCACCATCAGAGAAGATCCGGCAAATTCGACAGATGTGTGCAACGCTGTCCGAAACGTCGGCTAAAGAAGGGAGTAGCGCAACACGGCATAACACCCCAAAAACAAATAACGAAAATGCTTTTGGCCGTGAAAATCTAAAAACGTATCTGTGTATTTATTTTGTTTAATCATTTTTGCGTTCAGAATAAAGTCAGATTTCGTAATTTTTCAAGGGCCTGCCCTATTTATTGTACGAACTAAAAATGAAATTGAATTCGCATTATTGGGATTGTAGGCAGATAGTTGAAAGCCTATTGGGGATGCCTAGCTCTTTCAGAATGGACTGACCGGTCAGTGGTTGAGTGGGCAGTGGGCATAGCGCTTGGGTCCCACCCGGGCGTCGCATGTTCGATTCCTCGGCTGACTAAGTCCCCCATCACAACACAAGCAACCTTTCTGTGGTGGTAGTAGGAGATTTTCAAACATTGTTGGGTTATTCGTAACCTGGGAATGTTTGTCTTTCTTTAAAAAAAAAAAAATAAAAGAAAAAAAAAAAAAAAAAAAAATTATAATAATAATAATAATAAAAAAAATGTGCGTCCGGCTGTCCATGGAATCCTAAGCATTTTTCTCCAGCACCACATTTCGAGGGCGTCCATCCGCGGAATAAGAAGAGTAAGTTTTAATATTGTGACTTTTGTGAGCTTCTGATAAAGTTTCTATAATTTGTCGTATGTAAAGCTTCTTATAATCAATCAGCAACACGAATATTCTGATTTCCTGGAATATTATATTTTATAATGGTATCCCGTTACGAGTTACGACCCTGTCTGACACTGCAGTCTCATCCATATCGTCACTTCATTTGGACAGGGTTCTAACTGACTTTTTTTTTCAAAAATGACCTTTGAATGCCAAAGCATTTCTTTTGCCTATCTCCATAATCAAAATAAATTTCAGAACCATCCGTGTTGTATTTTCGTAGATATAAATATGACAAAGTTCTAACTTCAAACATTTTCAATAATAATTCATTTCGACAAGGTTCTATCGTCACTTACACTCTCTATTTTGTTTGTATCTGACAGTTGATCTAAATAGGAGGCGCATTATGGTTCATCACTTCATTTGGATAGGGTTATAACTATGCCTTACCATTTTTAAACGTTTCTAAGTTTCCAAAGACGAATTTTCGTAATCTATTTAACAATTTTAGTTGAATTATTTTAGTTTATCATATTTTAATGGAAAATATTTAAATAGGACGTGGCCCTAGCTAGGTATTGCATTAGGGCTGTGTAATTAGAACCTTGTGCAATGAATTATTATGCCCTAGCTGGTTGCACAAGTTTCTATTTGCATGTTTAAGTATGTTAAATGTTTGTATACGTCCTATTAAAAAACTTTCCTTTAAAATATGTTCAATTAAATTACTTAACACAAGATTCAACCTCAAACCCGGAAATTGGTACATAGATTATGAGAAATCGTCTTTGCAAACTTTGACATCTCATATCTCAGAACAAGGTGAAGTGAAGTTAGAATCCTATCCAAATGAAGTGACGATATAACTTTAGTGTGCCATGTTTACGTTACGAAGCACGTTATATATTACTCACAACGTGCTGAGTAATGTAAACAAGAAGGCTTCAGAAGAGTCTCGACTTCTTGGAAAAAGTATATAAAATCAAGGCGAAGGAATCACAAACTGTTGCATCTCTATTATGAGTTTGTCGCTGTCAACACCACACATATTGCCCACGTAATGCAAAATCAAAATACATAACTACGTATTAAATATTTTGAGAAAAAGGTACCTATCTGTAGACCATTTAAAGAATTTTCAATTATTCGTCAAAAATCAAACAACGGCAATTTACCCTTTTTTTGTGTGAATTATTTTTTAAAATAAATATGTAATAACACATTTTACAATACATTACTGATAATGCGCTGATGATTTTTCTTTTATTCTTAAACATATAATGCAGCAGATCTTTCTCACATACTAAATAACATCAGTCAAAAATGAGACAAACGGTGAACATATGTCTGCACCCCTCCAAAGGAACATACAATCTTTATCGTACATCTCCCTCACACATATAAATTAAATGAAACGCAATTCACGTCGCCGTAGCCAAGCCGTAATAAGATATATCTGATTCCTTTAAAGAAAAAAAAGTAGTAGGTACTTTGGAAGAAACAGACACAAGTATTTTGTGTGTATCATTTTTTGTCTCACCATTATTTAATGTGTAAGAAAGAGCTGCAGCATTATAGCGATAAAGATCGTGCGATTATTGCTCTTTTTTGCCGTCACGCTATCGTAACCGTGAATCGTCACGGTGATCACAAAAGCGTAAAATGGATGATACCACTGCCAACGTTGCAACGTTGAAACTGAACGGATTATAGTCGGTATAAAAATTTTAACCAAGTTTTTTAATATCGGTCGCTAGATTTTCAAATAATCCAAAAGCAAACCCCATTTTAAACTTTTCACATCGTATCAAATGACCCACTTACCATCAGTGAACAGTCTGTAATCTCTCCGCGTTTTGAACAAGGGTGATTAAATTTCTCTGCCCCAAAAACAAAACTGAAAATAGGGGAATACGCGAATAATAGACTCCATTCAAATTTATTTGCATTTTCTTTTTATAGTTTATGTATTTACATTCATATTGTTCATGGAGTGTAATGGAATATTAGAGAGGACTTGGCTCATTAACCTTTAAAGGTCATTTCAAGTTAGTTAAATTGAATATTATGAATCGAATTTTTTGTATAAATTATTTTGTACATAATGGTATACAAATAATTAAATTCATTGAATTCTATCGTTTTTGGAAAATATATTTGCTATTTATGTATATGTACAATATTATTTTATTTACATTTTTTTTACAATAGCTCCACACAGAAGGCCCTGACGAAAATAATTCCTCTCAGGGCCTATATCACCTTTGAGGATGCTGTGTGAAGTGTCTTTTTAGGAAATGAAGGAGATGAAATTCTGGAAAGGAAAAGGGTGTGAGGGGTGAGTAGGAAACTGGGGTCAGTGTTTCCAGGAGTGACGTACGTATGAATCCATCCTCCCCACTGCGGTGCAATGACGATGTTCCGAGAGAGTACGGCTGTAGAAATCAAAGGGACTCCCTTAAGTATTCTCTGTCGATACGGCCTGTCATGCAGCTGGTGGGCAGAAGCATCCACCTGTAAGACTCGTACGAACCTCACCCCATGAACCCGGATACCCCTGCTAAGTCACCAAACGTAGCGGATCATTTGGGGTGACCTGTGGCAGAAGTTTTAGTTATACAATGAATGGTTACCGGGGCGGTGGTACCCATACCCGCCTGCCAAATTGAGAATTTACATGCCTAATTTTTTGGCAGAACCGGAACAATTAAAGGGCAAATAACAGTGTAATGTCGCAAAGAAGGCCATCAAAATCGGTCAACACGATTACATAAATACATCTGTATGTTTTTAAACAAAAAATTCTAAAATATTTAAAGTAAAATTTTTTTAAAGCTGTAGAAACTCTTAGATCCAGCAGCATCTATATTCCACAACTTAACAATAAAACTCCTTATGTAGATGGCCATAAAGTTTAAATTCCCGCTAAACACCAGCCGCCTGTTTGGATTTTTGCGAGAAAAAAACATCGCCAAAGATTTCTTTTATTTTATTTTGCGAAGTTCAGGCACAAATATTTAAATGTTTTACCAAAATTTTCTAAAAAACTTAATTTTTCACATAATAAAATAAAATCATAAATGAAAACGAGTACGTTGCTAGGAAATTTTGAACTTTACAGCAGTTTTGGAAGAAAATATACTTACTTTTTTTTTAGGCTTTCAAAACGACATTTTCAAAGTTTAAGATGTGTTCTATTCGCAGAATTTAGCATCCAACATCCGCGTAGAGGAGTCCATTACGTTACTTTCGTCACCCGATTTTATAACCTACTTGCTGACGTCTTCTATCGAAAACTTGCAAATCAACCCTTTGTCTCTTTCAAAAGAATATTATAAAGAAAACCACCCCACCCTCTCCGCAGTTTGTTTTCCGCCAAAGCGTTGATTCACAAAGCGTGCGATGTCACTAATTAAAAATACAGTTTTTTCACTGCTACGCCGTAGTTAGTAAACATAACCTTCAAAGATAACGTGAATTATTATGAAAAATTTACATAGTGCGCACAATGATTTATTATGCTGTCGTCGGTTCAAATGAAAAGCCTAGTAAATTTAATATACATTGTAAAGTTTGAAGACTTTCAGTATTAGAATTAATCGATGCAGATAAACTAATAACTCTCAAACGTTAATAACTCTCAAACGTTAATAACTCTCAAACGTTAATAACTCTCAAAAGAAAAATGTGAAACGGAAAGATTGGAAAAAGATTCGGTCACATCCAGGAATAAAAACGTTTTTTTTTAGGAAAATAACTTCCATCAAGGCCTACAAATATGTCATCTTAGGAAAGGCTGTATGTAGGGTCTTTATAAGGAATGAAAGGAGAGGAAGTTCTTTAGAATTTGATTTAAAAACGGCATATTTCCGGTTATGTCTGGTTATTCCCTCTTAAATATGAGTATTAGTGACCGACCGAAGGTTCGGTATCGGCAAGTTCTATCTAGTTTCGGAATCTAAAAATCTAGTTTCGGCATCAGTTTCGGTTTCGGCAGAAAATCTGCCCAACCTTCTCCGTTCTGCCTGAAACTCAACGTTCGTGAATTATGACGCGTCGTTCAGCTGATTTCGGATGAGTTCGTGACTCGTGTGTCACCGAATAAAATATGTATTTCGAAATATTTTCTTAAATTTAATAACTGATTTTAAAATTAAGTACCTAATTAATTTTCGTACAAACTAATTATAGCAGGTAACCTTCGTTGAGACTGATTAATTTATCATAAGAACGGTATTTGCCTATCTTTTCTTTTTTTGGTGAGACTGATAATTAATTATTATACCTATTAGTTATTTATTAGGTAATCATACATTACTAACTGCAATTAAAAGATCTCAATAAATGTTAAATTTAGTCATAAGAATGTTATGATTGTAAAACCAACTAAAATTAAAATTCTCAATTAATAAGGTCCTTCCTTTATAGTGTAAGTGTTGATTATTGTCAATTTTTTGTTCCAAGAAGTATTTAACATGTTTTGTTAATTTTTATAATTTTCGTTTATTTTATACAGTAATATAAAAAATAAAAAATTCCTATACTTCAATTACTGTTTTTTTTTTTATTATTTCATTTAACCCGTGTTAACTGTCTGTATAAGTGTAAAAAATTAGCCAAATTTCAGTTAACAATAGATTTTTAACATGTCTAAAAAAGTTTCGGTTTCGACCGAAACTGAGACAGATACCGAATATTCGGTTTCGGTAGAAAATCCTGTTTTGGTCGCACACTAATGATTACACATTGGTTAATTTAATAACTCGTTGACAATCCATCAAGAGTGGCGGGAAAAGCAATAATTTTATTCAAAAAGCGAATCGTGGAAACCTCAAGATATACAAATCAAAATATTTAAAAGAGTTTTAAATCGCTCATATTAGAATAAGTTAACAATAATAATCTAAACGAAAATATTAAAGAGAACAAGACACAGAAAAACAGAAAAAAGACAATGGTCGCAACTGGGATTCGAACCCAGACCTCTCTGTCTAACCGGGACGAGCGCGTTAACCAATTTCGCTATTGCCACCTTCTGTCAAACCGTAATAAAATTAAATATACATTTAGACTTTTTAAAAAGTCAATTGTTCCACATAAATAAATTCGGATACATCTATCCGAGACGCTATCCAGGTTACAAACCAATTCTTAGAATGATTGTTTCCAATGAAAAGGGTAGTTGCCCGTAATATGGAGAAAAATAATTACTTGATAATAATTTAATTCTAAAATTTGAAAATATGACTGTTTGACAGAAGGTGGCAACAGCGAAATTGGTTAACGCGCTCGTCCCGGTTAGATGGAGAGGTCTGGGTTCGAGTCCCAGTTGCGACCATTGTATTTTTTCTGTTTCTCTGTGTCTTGTTCTCTTTCATATTTTCGTTTAGATTATTATTGTTAACTTATTCTTATATGATATATTTCACTGATGGGAATAACCTTCAAAAAAGTATAAAAAGAAATTTTTCTTATAAAAATTAAATCGCTGACTTTGAAAGAAGAAATAGTGAATGAAAAGTTCGGAAGTAGGTGTGTGCCAATCTGTATCTACTGGACTTTCCAGATCTGATTACGAAAGGTAAATCCATTTCTAACACAATTCCAATCGCTAAAAAGGTAAATCCTGGATATATATTTCACCCTGGTACTATGTGTGAATTTAATTAGTTATGTAGTTACAACTTGGTTTTGAAAGATAAATCTCACACATTTAAAAGCCAAAAGTATTATTCATTTTTTACTTTCCTTACAGACTCACATTTTACCCCAATTGTAAACGACACAGTCGAGAGCTGTTGGTAAATGTTTTTAAAACTTACTTCAATATTTAAAATTTTCAGAGTGAAGCTTTCAACTTATAGAACTATGATTATAAGGAAGCGCAATAAAAAAATTCGGAACCAGTGTACCTATCACCATTTTTCACCGGCAAGAAGTGGGGATGGAGAGGGGTTAGCGGTCAGTGAGCGTGGGGAGGGTGAGCACTCAGAGAAGGGTCTCAATAAGAAACTCAATAAACAAAAAATATTTTCTTATAGTTTCATATCTTCGATATGTTCCCTTTCAATGTCCGTTCTCTTCCCCCCCCCCCACTCTTCATTATTCCCTCGACACGCTCCCACACCTACCACAACACTTAGTAATACATTGTACTCACCCATTATTTTGTAATTGTCAAGTGATTATATGTTTGCCCTGAGGAAGGAACGGTCGTTCGGTGTGGTTCTAACAAAGAAATATTATTTTATTTATTCATAAAGGATAACCACAAAGATCTATATCTTACATACATTTAAAAGTATATTATTATATTCACAGGTGTCGCAAGCTATTCAAATATTAAGACTTGAGGGATTATTGTAAAAGTGTTAATCGAAAGCATTATACCTACTATGAGTATTGACTTATGTAAAGCTACTATGAGGAAAGTCATGAAAATAAGGTTTACAACAATATAACCTATTTATGACCTGCAAAGGCAAAACAACTGATAGAGCCTCTCTGCAACATTCCTTTATTTCTCATAAACGTCACATGTAAACGAATGGGAGGTTACAACGGAGCTCTCGGTAGCAGTCCCACCGAATAGATTTAATCAAAGTGCCCAGTAAAATATACATAATTTTTTTTATTATTTCTGAGCTGATAAATGGTCCCGTGTAGAAGTAAAGTTTAACAGATTCCACAAGGTTTCATGGGTCAATATATATGTCCAACCATTGACTACATAGTAATAGGTCATTAATTTTTTCCCGATGTCAGCGACACACATTGCGGGTTCCGGGAGTGCTTTTTTTTACGCCACACCAGGTAGGTACGAGGCCCTTGCAATAACTGTGTGATATCAAAACCACCTCAAGCCAGGCCAGGACACTGAATCATGTCGGCGTCTTGTTTATATGTGTTCTTTCTGTATAATTAAGTTATATCGTGATTATTTTTTAAGTGAAAACTTGTTTAGCACCGTTGTGATTTGAAACTCCATGAAACCAAAAAAAGCGACACCAAAAAGAGACAAACACATAGGAACATATAATAGGATTTAGCCTGCAAGAGAATGAGATAGTATAATAATCCGTCTTCTCTTTGTGCGGTTCCTTCGTAGCCTCTCCAATCTTGTCTACTGTAGTTTCGTGAGGTGAGATTTGTTCGGGTCTTGGCGGCGGATTCGTCTGCCTACCAACTGCGTGGCAGGTTGGATCGGGAGAGACTGATTGAAAGAGACCGTTTGACCTCTCCAGCAGGACTCTCTCGGAATATCACCTTACCGCAATGAGAAGGATGGATTCATATGTCCGTCACTCCTGGAAAACTACTAAAAAAGACCCTCCGGACAGCATCCCCAAAGTGAGGTTCGAAAATTTCCACTTCCTCCTTCGTTACAGTGCCCTTATCAGGGCTGATGTGGCAGATGATGAACACATGAGCATCTTTTTAGGATAAATTGCTTAATTTAAAAAAAAATGCCGTTTGAAACGTTGGTTAAAGAATAGGGAGTGCAACACGGCACAATAACCCAAATTGAATAACAATTATATTTTTAGCCCTTAAAATCTAAAACAATGTTCAAGGTTCAAGCCATTTTACAATACCTATATAAATGGTTCATTAAAAAATTGTCGTCCTGGTCGAAAGGTACCTAAGGCCTTCGACTACGAATCCGTGGGTCATGATTTCATATCGTCGGAGCCGATAGAGTCCGGCTGGAGAGTTCAAAAGGTTTCCCTCAACTAGTCTCTCCCGATCCGGCCCACCACGCAGTAAGTGGGCAAATGCATCCACCGTCAAGACCTAGACAAACTTCACCCTATGGTTGCCGGTGTGGTACCCGTACCCGCCTCCCAATTTGAAGGCAAACCTCACCCCATGAACCAGGGCATTAGTCCTGCGTGAAAAGCTGGTTCCAAATATGGTTTAAATTATTTGTTATTATTATTAATTATGTGTTATTTTCAAAATTGAAATTGAAAGTGTGAAAAATTCATTCAATTATTTAATTTTATTTATTAAATATTATATGTATAAAATTTATTATTTTTTTTTTTACTATATACAATTTATTATTGTTAAATAATTTATAATATTTTAAGAGAAAATTATTATTTCTGTCATTTTCTAAATTGAAACTTATGTGTGTGAAGAATTCAGATAATCGATAAAGTACGTACCTTCTTTCAATATGACATTTTTAACACATTTATAAAATTGGTACTGATTTGTTAAGATCTCAGACTATCCCGTGATTTTTTACGGGTCAGCGCTACTAAAAATGAATGACATTAGATCAATTCTGAAATAAATACGCCAATGTGCGCAATAACGTCAAATTTCATTCAAATTCAGGAAAATTTTAAATGCATCACGCTTAAAACTCATTTGGTGAATGGAGGGTTAATTTCATACCGAACACAGTCAGGTCAAATGGTCTTCCCTGGGGAGGGTAATGCGCTTTTTCATCCCGCGACAAAACATCCTCCGACAAAATATCCTCCGACAAAATATCCTAGGGACAAAACATCCCCCATCAAAATTCTACTAAAACTTGACTTAAACTAACCTGTCCTAACAAAAAAATGACACAAAAATAATACGGACATCCCGCGAAGACAATAAAATGCATCACGCTAAATACTCATTTGGTGAATGGAAAGTTAATTTCATACCGAACACAGTCAGGTCAAATGGTATTCCCTGCAAATATCTTTTTCTGTTTCCAGATTTTCGATTGAGTTAATATTTTCGCTAATATTGTCTTCATTTAATCAATAAATTGTTGGATAACAAATATTATAATCAATAATTATCAGCCTGAAACACTCATCTACATTGAAAAAATCTTCCGAGAAAAGATACTGGCCGCCAACGGGAATTGAACCCGTGTCCCTCTGATTGCCGGTCAGCTGCTCTGACCACTGAGCTATGGCTACCCGCCAAATAATTCAATATATACTAGTGTTTCATTCGACAATTACTTATTATTACATTTTTCCAACTGAAAACAACTAAATATTCATATTAGAATACTAATATTTGAATTTTCGCTATCAAAGAAATAATATTGACAGCCCACTTCAAACATTTACTTAGTAGCACGCTATGCCAATAAACGTATAATAGATAATTTCATAACGCCACAGCTTATTCATAACGCCAGAGCTTACAAATATATATAGCGCATGTTACTCGCAAATAAAGTAGCTTTCGATTTGTGAAAGAATTTATAAATTCCATTCGATATTTATTGCGTGAAAGAGTAAAATCCAACCATCCATCCATCCGTACAAACTTTCGCATTTATAATATTAGTAGGATAATATTTGTTATCTACCCTTTGTGCTATGCATAAAAATCTTGTTTAAACGTTAGTTTATCAATTAAAAAATAATTATTAATAAATTGTTGTTAACAGTATTAAGCTGTGTACACACACAGCTATAAAACCGCGAGCAGATATTTGTTGAACCGCGATATTTTGTACTGCCACACGACGCTATCAAATATTTCTTCCTATGGTAGGAGAGGGGGTCATGCACATTTCTTTGTACGGAATCTGTCAACTTGATATCTGTCACCCGCCGGTTTAGGAAGCTCTGTAATTAAAATGACCCCCTCTCCTGTTTTCGGTGGAGAAGGGGGCGCATAACTTTTCGTATATCGCCTCAGGAGCGGTTACGGCCTAAGATGTGTGATCTGCGCGTAGACCGCTTAAGTTAGAATGGTCTGAAGGAATTGTGCGATGATCTTTTATATTTTATAGATGCGTGTGTACACAACTTTATTTTCGTCCCATTTTACTATTTTGAACAATAATTTATTGTCTTTACAGGATATCTGTATTATTTTCTTCCCAATTTACTATTTTTGGTTAATAATTTATTGTTTTTACAGGATGTCTGTATTATTTTTGTCCCACTTTTCTGTTTGTTTAGGTTAGGTTATGTTAGGATTTAGTAGATATTTTGTTGGAGGGTGTCTTTTCCGTAGGATATTTTGTCGGGGATATTTTGTCGGCGATATTTTGCCGGGGATATTTTGTCGCGTGATGAAAACGCGCAGTACCATGGGGAGTGATGTCATTACATGTTGTGGCATTTTCCTTTGACAAACACTAAACAACGACTATTATCACTCCATATCAAATAACGACATAATCCAATGTATGTAGTATAACGAAGTTATTCATTAACACAAATTCACCTGTCATTAGTTATAATTCGTGTCCCTCTGTAACATTTTTTCCCAATAAAAATGCCAATTCGGTATCTATCAAAAAATATTTGGCTATTTCTCTTTTGCGTACAATTTTTCACTGATCGTCGTTGGTCTTTTCAGTTTTAGAGGGAATAACAAGCCCTTCAATAGAAATACTAACAAATGCATTCAGTTTTTGTAGCACCGTGTAATAAAAACAGTAAATATGAAGGTTCTACTATAAAAATTGAAATTTCCACGGATCTGTTTTTCTATATTGATTTCGAGCCCAGTATTTTGTCCGCAAATTGAAGATGTTCTGTATGATTTGTATTTAGTGAAATTTTTCATTCGTCCGGCCGTAATTCTTCAAATTTAAGAGGCGGTTCTCCGAATTTCAACCGATTTCTTGCAAACCTCCCTTAAACATTTGAAGTTTTTAAGCTCTTAAAATATATGTTATTTTTGAAGATAATATCTAGACATTTATCGCACCGAAACGCAAATTTTATAAATATCCCTCGATAGAAAGAAATCGCAAAGTATGCTCCAAAAATGATTATAAACACGTTTGTTTCGGTTCTTTTACAAGTTATACGTATGAAAAAATTCACAGCCTTTCATTAGATAAAATTAAAGACAATTATCGCGAGATTTTTGCTCTGTTTTTAACGAGTCGTGTTTTATTAAATATTTTCATGATTTTTGCACCAATTTTATCGCTGTAAATGTTAGCGCGCTCTTCTAACATTCGTTATTTCATATCTCTCCATCTTCTTCATTTTGGGGCCGGGAACTGAGCCTTAATCTTCAAATTTATACCACAAACATTTATAATTCAAATATATATTGTAAAAATGTATACTTCAAATTTATACCACAAACATTTATACTACAACTTTATATTCAAATGTATACCTACTACAAAAATTTATACTCCAATTTTCCTCTTTTGCCTTTTTTCGGTTGATATTATTTTCATATCCATTTGTCATTCGACAATGTTTGCCGTTATTGAGAATCGACGTTGGTGTGTTTTCTCCCAGGGATTTTTTTTCACATGAGCTCCACACACCTGAGGAAAATAATTTCCCTCAGGGCCTATGTCATCTTTGGAGATGCTGTGGGGAGTGTTTTTAAGGAAGAGGAGCGTTCTGGGAAGGAAATGGTTTAAGAGGTGACTAGACAAACCTCACCCCATGAACCCGGGCACCCCTGCCAAGTCACCAAACTTAGCGAACCACTTGGGGTGAACTATGGCAGAGATGTTGGTTATATATTATTATTGGTTATTATAGATGTTGGTACCCATACCCGCCTCCCAAATTAAATTGGGGTCCTCTATAACCCTAAACCACACCTGTAAACAAGTCAATTATTATGTTATTGTGTTGTGAAATCAATAACTTTAAAATTTCGGATCCATAGGCGTAACTTCCGATGATTTTATATCGATTCCCTAGCACGCTTTCACCGTTGACAGCCGAAACGATATTGAAAGGGAATAAATAAGAAATCGATATATTATATGCTGGCAACACTGGTGGACCTGTCTAAGAATTCATATCTCGAAACGTCAAACGCTAATCAATTACGTACAAAAATTAATAATCAATGGCAATGATGAATTGAAACACTTACCTAAATATGCATTAGCAGTCCACATTTACTTTTTAACTCTTTAATCGGTTTAATTTGGCAGCCACCTCTGGTCTGGAGCTCCAAAATACCTGAAAAATACCCTCGACTGTGTGCAGAAATGGGCGGTCCGTTTGATAGATTCTCTCATCTTAACAGGAGGATTGCAATCTTTAGAGCACAGGCGTCGGGTGGGAATTTTATCCTTGTTCTACTGGTATTACAATGGAAGATGCTCCGAGGAACCAGCGTCATTGATCCCTTCGACACCGGTGCATAGTCGAGAAACACGCCAAACGCGTGCCCAACATTTGTACACGATTGACATTTGTCAAATGAGAACGGGTCGCTTCTTCGACTCGTTCTTGTGTTCAACAGCTCAGCTGTGGAATGATTTGCCGGCCTCTGTGTTTCATCCTTCCTACAACATCGGTCTCTTCAAGACTTTATTTTTCATTTTTCATTCCGTCCTCTCCTCAAAAAGACCCTCCACACAGCATCCCAGATGACATAGGCCCTGAGGGAAATTATTTTCCTCAAGGCCTCCTGTGTGGAGTTAATTTAAAAAAAAATCCGGTCTTTAGTCATATTCCAACCACTTTAGTCATTGGTTGCGTCTTAGTTGAATTATTTAAGTCGATGGTTCGCGTACCTACACGACTTCTTTTAATTCTAAAAGCTTCGTTAGTTGAACTCCGTTCATTAATAATGCAGTAATTTTGCATAACGAACAGCATTATCCAAATAAATTCGTATATTGACAGTTAACCAAAACTTATCTGATACTATGGAGTCCGGCCTAAAATTTATCGATCATCGATCGGAATATCTCTTACCAATTGTTTACTGTGATCGCAAATATTGATAACTGACCATAGATGACGGGTTTGGTCAAAATCGTATTGATTTGGGGTTTTGTGCTGGACCTTCAGAGTTTTAGCGAGTTGTCTTCGTCACGATATCTATGTGAAATAAGGGTTACTTTTATGAATAAATTTGAATTTCTCTTTTGGAATTTGGGGTGACAAGCAACCTTGAAACTGTCGTTTGAAAAATAGTGTGGGAAGGATGACAAAGGCATTTTACTGACGAACTAATGAAGAGAAATAAACACAATGACTGTAAGAATTTTCGCCATGTGTAAGTTTAATGGCGATGGCTGAATACTGTTTTTGCACTATGGCTGGGTCACTATGGCAAGATCGTTATTTATGTGTGAATATAGTCAGGCAGAGTGATACGGATAACTGGAGAAGGGAAAGAAAGGATGAACAGTAAAATACACATTTAATTAGACAATAAAATCAGTTGTTGTTACAACAATAAAATCAAATGTTCATTAAATAATTAAAACACTCTGTTTTTACCACAATAATCTTTATTTAAAAAGTCGACATGTTTCGAGAACGATGTTCTCTTCATCAGAACATTATATGTACTTAAAACTAAATTATCAAGCATAGAAAGACAGGCGTGGGTGGAAATGGAATTAGTTGGAGGGGGGGGGGAAGAGGGGTGGAAAGAGGAGGAGCTTAGCAGATAGACAGGGGGGAGGGGGTTGCTTAGAAGATCATAGACGAAATTACAATGGAAATATGTTTAAGATAGGGTTATTCACAAAATTAATTTGGTTATTAATAATATTTAAGTTTCTATTGACATTTTTCCTAATTTCTAATATTTCTAAAAGATCTAATTGAAAACCACTAACGTTAGTGTGTAAAATTTTGAAACCAGTATTTATATCAAATGAATGGTTAAATTTAATTAGATGGTTAGCAAATTCCGAATAATTATTGCTTATTAGACATCTCAAATGTTCCTTAATCCTCGTTTCAAAATTTCTGCAAGTTTTACCTACGTAAAAATGATTGCAATCATTACAATTCAATTGGTAAACTCCGGATTTTTTCATTTTTTGGTCCTTGTCCTTGTTATTTAAAATATAATTTTTCAATTTATTATTGGTATAAAAAGCTGACTGTATTGTATTAGGGATTTTTTTCCCGATTAAATTGGAGGTTTGATGATTTACAAACAATAAACTTAAAACTTGCAGAAATTTTGAAACGAGGATTAAGGAACAATTGAGATGTCTAAATAGCAATAATTATTCGGAATTTGCTAACCATCTAATAGAATTTAACCATTCATTTGATATAAATACTGGTTTTAAAATTTTACACACTAACGTTAGTGGTTTTGAATTAGATCTTTTAGACCAGGAGACGACATAGGTAAACCCTACGTCATCGAGTACACGGATGAAACTACTTATTAGTGATAATGGAAACATAGAAAACCTTAAAAAAGCTGGTCTGCCGGTGCGCCTCTTGGCAGGAGCCGCGCTGCCATGGAAATAGTCAGCGATTTTTTTCGAAAAAATTACGTCATCGAGTACACGAACGGGAATGGTGTCATATGATAAAGGTCGATTAGAAAATGAGAAAAATCAGGGCTGCCAACCGGCAGCCTGGCAAGTTCGCAGGCAGCCGGCGTCAAAAATGGGGTAAAAAATAGTAATTTTTACGTCATCGAGTACACGAATGAAACTAATGAATAACTATAGTCCAGATCATTCCGTTTAAGAATTTCTTGGTCTGCCGACCAGCAGCCTGGCAAATTTTTGTGTACGATTTGTTAAAGTTTTTTTTTTTTTTTTTAATTTTTCGTTTATCTTTATTATTTTTTTTTTTTACATTATATTTTTAAAAACTTTGAATGCCATATTTTAAAAATATGAACGATTATGATAAAAAAAATAATTTGAGAGTTCCGAGTGTACCCATCCGTCAGGTGAGCCGTTCGACGCCAAACCACTTACGAAACCTGCCGCGGTGCCCCTCACCGCTGTCGCGTGTCAATATTATTGTACAAATTTATAATATTAATAGTTCTTTTAAAATTGCCTAATAGTCCATAGTAGTTGGAAGTTCGAAAAACCAACGCACCATCGCTGTAAGAGCTACGTTCGTCCGTAAAACGACGGATATTTCTGAAACCCCGTTCGTTTCATATCGGTTTCCAACTACTATGGACTATTAGGCAATTTTAAAAGGACTATTAATATTATAAATTTGTACAATAATATTGACACGCGACAGCGGTGAGGGGCACCGCGGCAGGTTTCGTAAGTGGTTTGGCGTCGAACGGCTCACCTGACGGATGGGTACACTCGGAACTCTCAAATTAATTTTTTTATCATTATCGTTAATATTTTTAAAATATGACATTCAAAGTTTTTAAAAATATAATGAAATAAAAATAATAATAAAGATAAACGAAAAATTAAAAAAAAAAAAAAAAAAAACTTTAACAAATCGTACACAAAAATTTGCCAGGCTGCTTGTCAGCAGACCAAGAAATTCTTAAACGGAATGATCTGGACTATAGTTATTCATTAGTTTCATTCGTGTACTCGATGACGTAAAAATTACTATTTTTTACCCCACTTTGACGCCGGCTGCATGCGAACTTGCCAGGCTGCCGGTTGGCAGCCCTGCTTTTTTCTCATTTTCTAATCGACCTTTATCATATGACACCATTCCCGTTCGTGTACTCGATGACGTAATTTTTTCGAAAAAAATCGCTGACTATTTCCATGGCAGCGCGGCTCCTGCCAAGAGGCGCACCGGCAGACCAGCTTTTTTAAGGTTTTCTAAGTGTCCATTATCACTAAAAAGTAGTTTCATCCGTGTACTCGATGACGTAGGGTTTACCTACCTCGTCTCCTAGTCTATTTTAGAAATATTAGAAATTAGGAAAAATGTCAATAGAAACTTAAATATTATTAATAACCAAATTAATTTTGTGAATAACCCTATTACCCACACTCAGGCAGTGCCTTAGTGGGTTTTCATTTCTTGTTTATACTATATGTTTTATGTTTTATGTTATAATATGCTATTATACATTATATGTACAAAGAAATGAGAATAAATAAAGTTAAAAAAACATATTTCCATTGTAATTTTGTCTATGATCTTCTAAGCAACCCCCTCTCCCCTGTCTATCTGCTAAGCTCCTCCTCTTTCCACCCCTCTTCCCCCCCCCTCCAACTAATTCCATTTCCACCCACGCCTGTCTTTCTATGCTTGATAATTTAGTTTTAAGTACATATAATGTTCTGATGAAGAGAACATCGTTCTCGAAACATGTCGACTTTTTAAATAAAGATTATTGTGGTAAAAACAAAGTGTTTTAATTATTTAATTAATAAAATGGTGCCACAGAGTGAATTTGCAAAATTTGAAGTTGAAAAAAATCAAATGTGTTTTAAAGATTGGTGCCATTACAATTTTTTTAAATAATTTTTTTTTTTTTAATTTTTATTGGTTAACCTTGACCGGGTGAATCTCATTTCGTAAGTAAGTTTACACGAAAGTACGCGGCTCGAGCGGTTCGATTTTCACGTAGGAGATAAATTATGTATGTATTTCAGATATTCCATTTAACGCTATCTTTAAAGCCCGTACGCTAAACGAAGAACGCTCTTCGTAAACTTGCCAAATAACGAGGTTTTTGACAATATTGTGCTATGAAATTGACGCGTGTCTGCTACACGCTACGCCGGAGACTACGCTACGATCACCAATAAAATAAGTTTGCCAGGCAGTGGAAAACTATAAACAAACGTGACCTAGATAAATTTTTGAATATTTTTAAGGCGAAGAGGTTAGGCATCATAATAAGTTAGAGTTTTTCTTTAACTCGATTGTATATTAAAACTTAAAGTGGTTGTTTGGCGGTCTCTATGTGCTTACTGCGAAACCACCACCGATCACAGACATCGTTGAAGTGTCATCTCAATACAAAATGTGAATTTGAATATGTGGAAAATATCCAAAACTCCGTATTTTGTGTACATTTAGATTTGCAAATTGCCATTCTGTTGATATATTTTTGTCCGCGAGTAGATTTATTAATCAAATAATTTGCCGGTTTTTTTTTGGTTAACTAAGGGGGAATTCGTGGGATGTTTTTTTATTAAATTTAGACTCCACTCCCCGTTGGTGAGGTTACGTTAGATTTGGTGGAACCCCCCTCCCCCTCACGTAAGATTTACACTACACTTGTTAAAGGACTACATTTATTTTCGTAAAGATTAAATATAATTGAACTTTCAGATTTTTTCAGCAGGCAAAGTGGGACACTTCAAAAGAAGTTAAACTTTTTTTATCTCTATAATATATATATTTCTTTAAAGCTGACGTGAGATTTTATTGACCCCCCCCCCCCTTAGTTAAAATGAGATTTTACTGGAACCCCCTAAGAATTGAATCTACTCTCCAGGGACTGACTAAAATAAGTGAACACTGCTAACATCTCTAACGCCTGAGCCAAATCCCAAATGGATAAAACCTAAATTTGTTTTTGTTTTCGTATATTAATTTCTCTAAATTAAAAGCGTCCCCAAATATGTGAAGATTTAATGAAAAAAAACGGAAGAACCATTATGAACATTAAAGAATCTAACAATGCCCTGCTTTATTATCAGATGTAATAATGTGATGTTCGGATCAAAAGCCTGTATGAAGTGGTTTCTGTCATCTATCGATATTACATTGTTAATTATTATTATTGTAGACATAACAGGCGTTTATTGCCACGCCGACCACTCAGCGGTGCTATAATCGGGATTTAATATAGGTCAGTACCAATCGCAATTATTGCAGACGTCCCCTAGCTAATAATCATTATCTTGATTTTATGTAAGAGCTGTAATAAATAGGTAGATACCTGCTACAATTTTTGTTGGTGTTTTTATATGTAGTATTTTGTAAACATCACACACGGCTGAGCCAACGAGGCAAAAAATGGCCCCGCACCGAGTCGGCGTGTGTGCGGAAACTCGATGGCTCGGTGATGGAGTGACTTTTCGGCGAGACATCATCGTCATTTCTCATCGTTAGGTGAATCATCGAAGTTCGTATTGATAAAAGTTGGCAATTTACGTAAATTTTGATGATACGAAAGTAAGCAATTATTTACGTAAATATCAAATTTGGAAGACGTGTCACTGGTCTCTCGTGTAATGGCAATGTGCTGTATCTACAAAAAGTTAGTTTTGAGATAAGTGACTCACTTTTTTGGACATTTTGTTAATTTCCTCGCAAACTAAGAGTAGTAATAATTTTAAATTTGGTGAAAGGTTATATTGACCCTTATAATACAAACAAATATATCATGCATTTTAAAATTCATGATTTTTTTTTTCTTTTCTTTAATATTTCAAATTAATTATCAATTAAATCTTTCACCAAATTTTAAATTATTACTACTATTCAACAAATTTTAAGCTGCGAAAAAATAAAAAAATGTTAAAAAAAAATTAAGTCTTTCATCTTAAAATTAGATTTGTGGAGATACAGGGTGACAATGACGTTGCGTTAGCAAAACAGTGTAATTGTGGGTTGTCTTGGCAAAATGCTGTATTTTAAATTGCAATGTTCTGCTAGTACAGAAGTGTTATTTTTTTGCACTTACAATCTTCCTTGGGAAGTAACCACTTTAAAAATATATATAAGTTCATATTACATATCTCGATGAAATTTTTTTTATTTTAAAAAGGAATGACAAAACATTCCGGGATTATGAATAACCCAACAATGTTTTAAAATCTCCTACTTCCACCACAGAAAGCCGAAAATAATGCTTGTGTTGTGATGGAGGACTTAGCCAGCAGAGGAATCGAACACGCGACGCCCAGGTGGGACCCAAGCTCACTCAACCACTTACCGTTCGTAAATTGATTTAGCGCTATGAAGCCAAAACGCTGTACCTATCTGTAGATACAGCATATTATACAACTCGCTTGCGGCTAGCAAAGATTGATCTGCCAATTTGTAGATGATTCGTGGAAGTAGAAATTTGAAAAAACTTAAGTGCTTTTAGAAAATAGTGAAAATGGCGAATTCAATGAAATTCAGTAAAAATGGCGATTCATGGCGAAGCAATTTAAATCAACTCTTTTTTAAATGTGAATAACCAAAGTGGTCCCAACTGCTCCTGACTTTTTGTAGCGAGTGGAGACTGTGATATGTTTTGCCCAATCGCGGTATGTTGTGATGCTGATGGGAGTGGGAAAGGTAAGAGAGATGAAGAGGATGACGGTTTGGAAAGCAACTGGCCATTCAGAGCTGATCACCAAACGCGTCAAAATCCATTTCAAGTAACGTTTTCAAGGGTGATATTGAGAATATTTACCATTATTAAGGAAACAGCAAATATACTATAGATTTTTTTACATTAGCCCCACACAGGAGGCCCTGAGGAAAATAATTTCCCTCACGGCCTATCTCATCTAAACATCATAGATACACGGTGTTCGGAAACTAGAGTACAAGTCGGAAACTGGTGAATCTATAAACTATAACTAAATCATTTTTTCGGCAACTAAAAGACAACTAAAGAGTTAAAATAAATTTTGGGCCAAAATAGTTGATAGTAACCCATGTTGAACGATGTTTCTTAAATTAAGCAAGAAAAATCTTGCCACATTTGAAAACTTAAAACCAAACTTCGAAAACGTTATATCATAAAATATACTCCAAATAGTCCAAATTTGATGTTGTTTCACCAGTTCCCCGCTTATACCACTGATTTACGGACACCATGTATATTAATCAAATGTAAAAGGACATATTTTAATTGAATAAAACTTATTTGTACACACCGACATTCGATCTCGCGATCACAAGATTCGTAGTCGAGTATCTTAACAGCTCGACCAGGTAGCGATTGATGGCCTCCCTTTTTTGATAAACGCATATTGTTTAGTATTGAAACAGCATTGGGATTAATTCATTTCCCAAGGTTCTGTTCACTGTATTCATCTCCCTATGTCCCTATCCTTCCTTTAAAGCCCTACTTGAGAGAAGAAAGAAGTAGATGACTACAATCATACATACTTGTTCAGTTCGAAATACTATTGTACAATCATTTTTAAAATACCCACCCCTCATTATCAGCCGAAATATTGTCGCGCTTGTGATAACAACAATTTTGAACCCCTCTCGAAAATTTGCGTTCATGTAAATTTTGTTTGATACTTTTACTACGTAATTGTGCCAACCTATGTAAGTGTGACCCATGGATGGACCAACAGATCGCCACATTAAAAGGTAGGGCTTTTCCCAATCCTTTCCTATTAAAAAAAGCAATAAAATATTCAATATTTTAAGTATTTACCGCTTAAGTTTGCCATCGGGCCTTAACATACGTAGATATAATTGAGCCCTTGCCCGGAATAATGTTTTTTCCAACAAAACTGTTGGAATATGTTGATTTATTGATGGAAAATGTTAGGCATATTCCGCATATTAATACGCATATTTTAAATTAGGGATTATGGTAGGTAATGAAATTTTTTTTAGGCCTGTGGCAGATTTTGAAGTTTTGTTTGTGGAAGAATGTTGTATTATGCCATTTATCAAAATCACGGCGCATGGTTTAATTTATGAATTTATGAAAGTCTTCAATACCAAGATTAGCTTCTATATTAGTATAATGCCGGAAAGTAGAATTTTTGTAAAAAAATGTATTATTTAGCCTGCTTTTTAGCCATTGAAACAGTTTTGTGGAATAATGTTGTACTTATGTTGATCTCAAGACAATATTTAGAACATAAATGTTTTCATTTATTCATATTGTTTTTTTTTGCTTTTTAAGCTCAAATAAATCACTGACATGTGTAAATTTATGTAAGAAGAGCATGTTGCTTTCTGTAAGGTACGAAGAGTAAAAAATGTGTAATAACGTTGTATGTGAAATTGTTTATATACAACATTATTCCACAAATGCACGCATCTGTAACTGCCTTTCTAGACGAATTTTCAATTAAAACTCTTAATAATTGTATGTTTTATGTATTTTAAATATAAAATGTTATTAAACATAACTGGTTTCTCAATTTTTCTCGGAACTAGAATATTGTTGGATTCAACATTCTTCCGGGCAAGGACTCAATTAAAGAATGAGAAAATGTAGTTTGTAAATGTGGTGAACGTATGTCTTGCGGTATGAAAGAAACATGCGTGTATGAGTGAGACAACACGAGGAACGTATAAAAGGGTGTGGTTGTTGTCCATTCGTCCTCTTACCATCAGACTTCCTAAGAAGAACCACTGTACATAATCCCGGAATAAACATCAACAGACTACCTACGTCTTCTTATTGCAATACAACCTGTCACGGACGTATATATAGCTTTGATAAGGGGGGGGTCCGCAAATTAAAAAAAATATATAAGGTCATGTTTTCGTGAAAAAAATAGTCAGTCTTAATCAATCAGCCTTTATTTTTAAATATTATATATATAAATCATTCAGTCTCTGATATTTGAACTAAAAATAAACATAACATAATTATCGCTCCTTATTTAAATAAAATCGCTGGTGCAATGGGGGGGGGTCCGGACCCCCAAGACCCCCCCCCTTATATACGTCCGTGCAACCTGTACTGAGATCATCATATTCAAAGGAATCTGGATCCACATATTGGTAGTCCAGATTATCATGGGATAACCGGCCACGGTCATCACAGTAAACACCCTGTAGTGAAAGTAATAATCGAATAAGTATGTCATATTCACGAAGTGGGTTTAGATAACACGTCATGTAGGAGTTTATTCCGAATATTCACTCAATATTCCTGAAATAGATAAAGATCAAATTAATTACGGGGTTTATCAAGCGACGCAATAAAATTCAGATCAGCAATTATTAACGTCGGGCTAGCCTGTAATTAACACATAAAAGCTAATCAATATACACAAAGACCGGGCTTTTTAACTACTAACAAAACCAACATATTTTCGGAAAGCTTTTTTATATTTTTTTTATATATTGGTTGTAAGTTCGAAGTCTCGTGGAAAATTATTCGGTAACAATCGATACTCTAGCAACCGCACAAGTGTTCCAACTGCTCCCAACCGTGTCGTCTGGAACCAGTGGGACGATTGCAACCCCAATTATTGGGGTGTGTTGTGAGGCTGAAGCAATAGAAATCACTTAGGGAGGTTTCGATCCATTGGGGGGAGGCATGGGAGAAAGTGGGGGGGGGGGGGGGTTGGAGGGTTGGAAATTTGATTAAAAACTACTAACCGCAACTTATAATTTACAACACTTTGATAACAGAGACATCCAGAAATCTAATATACGAGTAGGTACCATTCATTTTGGGAGGTGAGTATGTGTACCGCCGCCCCGGGAACAATTTACTGGAAAACCAACACCTCTTTCATAAGTCAATTCGCTACGGCGGCCGATGTATCTGCTCTTCTACCGCGTGGCGGATCGAATCGCGAGAGACTGATTGAGTAGGTCCTTTTACCTCTCCAGCCAGAATACCTCGACCCATCACCTTGCACCGCAGTTGAAGGGATGGATTCATTCGTCCATCTCTCCTGGACACACTGACTCACCTCACCCCTCATACCTATTTCCTTCCCAGAACTGCCTCTTCTCCTTTTCTTTAAAAAAACCTCCACACAGCATCCCCTAAGACGACATAGACCTCCTGTGTAGAGTTAATGTAACCATTCTCTTTTTTATTACACTAAACCGAGGCAGACCCACTCACTAAACCCTCTCCCCCCCTTATATACGCCCTAAGTGCTGAAGGCAACGGAAAAGTTAGAAAGAGGAAGGTAGGGAAATACCTGGTTATTCAGATCTGGTCACCATCAACACGGCCAAAGCCATTTCAAGCAACCTTTTTGATTGTGAATGGTGGTCTTTGACCAGGCGATACTTAATCTATTTACCGCTTTGGAACGTGCCGCAAATATACTTTATATTATTTTTAATGAGAAATTTGTTTAGTAGTATGACAGAATTCCTCGGAAAATACTGAGTGCAATTCCAAAGGGTAGACGTCCAGTGGGCCGTCCTCGACACAGCTCCAAAAACTGTGTGAGGAGAGGATGGGACTACCATGGACGGAGGCCGAAAAAACAGCGCCAGACAGGGACGAATGGAGGCGCCTTGTCGATGCAATGGGTCCCCGACCCGAATAGTATAAGAGGAAGAAGACGATGATGATGAGAAATTGCTGAAATAACACAGATAAGTAAAAAGAGCTCGCCGGGATTTGAACCCGCGACCTTCTTATTCATATCCAAGGATCATTGTCACTCAACCACGGAGGCCGTAAAACAGCAAACTTTTTGCTTTATGTTTGTGTATTGGATAGTTTCACCCTGACTACAGAAAAGCATAATTCGCGAAATTTCATTTGTGGCCGCCTGGAAGCTTTTTCAACATAGTTTTTGAACAGCGAAATTAAAGCAATTTAGATGTTGGAAAAAAATTTGGAAGGAAAACATGATTTATGAGATGATTCTTTGGTTATTGAACATAATACGACTTTGGCTGTGAAAGAGGTCAGTATATTAACATAATGTTTTCTAAGGTCAAAATAAATCACGAATGATTTAATAGACCGGGGTACTTTTCTCAACAAATTGGACAGGTATTTATTTATTTATATAGTACATGTTACATATATTTGACATTTCTATAGATAAGATTTATTAAATCACCATACTAGGCGAATGCCTGTTTCATGATGATTAATTAAGTATAGTAACTTTGAGTGTAGTCTAGTGTAAACAAATGGTTAAATTGGTAAAGTTAATAAAAAAACAGAAAAGAGAAAAAGAAGTGCGTAAAACAAACATGTAAATAAAATAAACCTGTAAACATATGGTACTAGTATGTAATGATGTTAAAATTTTATATCTTTATCTGAGTATATGAAACAAGTTGTAAACATTTCTATTTTTGAAACTGATAATTCGTGGTGGAAGTCCATTATAATAGATTAATAAATCAAATAAAAAACTTTATTCCACTTAATTTTATTTGACCGTAACCGGATTCAGCTCGTCAGAGCCATCTTCAGACTGGTACAAATAATTCTTAGCCTACGGTTTATATACATAACATATGGGGGAGAGGGAGAGTTTTAATAAATTATTTTTGTTACTAAGTCGTTTAAGACTGTCGAATTTCTAAGTATTTTGGTAATTCCAGTGGGCTAATTACTTTGGGTTTGTAGCTCACTTCAACATCTATTGATTAGGGAAAAACCTTACAAGTAATGTGAATTATTAATGGCCTAATTTTATTGTCAAATCGTTATCATACATATCTATGATCAATGGGTTTTTTTTTAAATTGTTTTTTGAAGGGATACATGTTTACATTGGAGTGGGAATGGTCAAAACTAAATACATATTTTAATTTTAAAAATTATTATGAAAATTATACTGGAAAAAAAAAAATAAAAAAAATGTGTTTCAGTAAATGATTCTAATAGCTTATTAATTACAAAGTTACTTTTTGAAGGGATGCATGTTTACATTATATTAGGAATGGTTTAAACTAAATACATATTTGATTTTCGAAATTATTATGAAAATTACAATGGATACAAAAGCGGAGACTTAGCAAATGATTCTAATTGTTTATTCATTACAAAGTTAGGGTCTATTTATTTAGTTTAGCGAGTAATTTCTTAAGATTCTAGTCTATCTAGTTTATGACCTTTATTGCAAGTATGAAGATGTAAACATGTATCCCTTCAAAAAGCAATTAAAAAAATCCCATTGATCATAGATATGTATGATAACGATTTGACAATAAAATTAGGCCATTAATAATTCACATTACTTGTAAGGTTTTTCCCTAATCAATAGATATTGAAGTGAGCTACAAACCCAAAGTAATTAGCCCACTGAAATTACCAAAATACTTAAAAATTCGACAGTCTAAAACGACTTAGTAACAAAAATATTTTATTAAAACTCTCCCCCTCCCCCATATGTTATGTATATAAACCGTAGGCTAAGAATTATTTGTACCAGTCTGAAGATGAAGGATGAAACATTTTGTTGTTTAGGAGACCTATATAGTGCAAGAATGGTGGTCTGGTTTATTTTAATTTTAAGGCAGTTGGCATTATCGATGGATAGTTCAGAGATAATCGGGTATAGATCGGATTTTACCTAGACAATTACTACATCTGACTGTGTCTTGTTATTCAATGTATTGAAAACAGTAAATCCTGTAATTTTTCTGTGAGTGTAATTTGATTTGATCAAACATTCAGTTAAAATTATTATGTCAAATATATTATTCAAACCGACAAGCGTTACTAGTAGATTGTTAATGTTCTTATCTATGCTGCGAATATTTGTAGAGAATAATTTTAATTGTGTATATGGCTTTAGTGTATCTATACAATTTGATGCAACATTAGTTTCAGAGGTTATTATATTACCATGATTTTCTATTTGTACATTAGTATCATTCATTTCTTATGACAAAATTTTTCTTTTTTTTTTATCGGTATGCAGTATTATAAATAGAAAAACAAAAGTTTATTTAAGTACGAACTAAATGTAATTAGTAAATGTAAAAAGAGTATGTGAGTGTGATAAATAGGCGAGACCTATGTAAGTACTTATACTGGAACGAACTAAATGCAATAAATATTTTAAAACAAAAACAGTCATTATAATATTGTGATAAAAACCGAACTTGAGAAATTGCAGTATATTTTTTCCAAATTCTATAAGTATTGTGATATTTATATTAAGTGTTACAATGAAAATATTACTGTAAATGTTGTTGCTAGTAGATAGTATATGCGTGTGTGGTATAATATGAAATAGCACATTTTAAGGTTTTTATGATAGAACCAGATGAATCTAATGAGGAATAGAAGAATTTATATTGAGTACACATATAATTATTATTGCTATGACTCGTATAAAAAATTGTTAGGAAAATATTGATAGTTAGATTATATACTTGCATCACAAAAGATATTAGAAGACTTGAGGTTGGAATAATAATATATTATAATAATATATATTCTACAACATTGTGTGTTACTAAGAAGGGTAATTGCAGAACTCTCCATTAAGAGGAAGCCCAAGCTAAAAATGGGTATATTATTAATGTGCCGTATATCGCCACGAATATAGGTAATAGTCATAAAAATTGCTTGGCAAATGGTATCTAGAAGCACTCGATTTCAAGCGAAAAAGTAGTGTTTTGTCTATTTTGTGTATAGTTTTATAAGCAAGAAAAAAAAGAGATATTGTCACAGATAATATAACCTTAGTCATAATGTTATATTTTTTTGAATTTCTTATATGTCTTCATACTACTGAAAAATGTATATTTTAGTAGTTTACGTTTGTAATTTTTATAAAGTAATTAACAGTTTTTTTTTAATTGAATGAAGGCAATATTAGCGAAACCCAATCAAAATCTAAAGACAGAAAAATCAGAAAAGGATATTGGTTCCACTGGGACTCGAACCCAGATATCTTAGCATTCATGGCCAATGATTTTTCTGTCCTCAGATTTTGATTGAGTTTCGCTAATATTGTCTTCATCTAATTAAATATTATAATTTGAGTTTTTACTCATAAAGTTAAAAATAAAAATAAAAAGTTTTATTTTTATTCTACTGGCGCAAAACGATAGGAAAGACTTAAATTTATCTAAAGTACATTTTTTGTATTCACAATGTGAACCGATTCGTAGTAAAGATTAATCTAAATATTGATTTCACGTGAAACTTCACCGTAACGCAGAACTGAATGCGGTTGGGGCTAACAAAAAAATTGTCCAAAGAGGCGAAGCTAGCGATGGAGTACTGTACCAAAATCTGATGTACTACAGAAAGACATGGAACTGGCAGAGGAAATATTAAGTAGATTGAATGCTGTAGAAATGAGATCTTTGATGATGAGAAATTTGTGGAAAAACCGCGTGTGACCGCGTACGAAGAATGCAAGGCTGATGTAAGCGTAATGAATAAGATTATGAAAGGTACCCTTGAAAACACGAAATGAGATCCCTGAGGCGTATGTGTGGTAAAACAATGTATGATCGTGAGAGAAATGTGGATATCCGCAAAGAATGTAAGGCTGATGTAAGCATAATGAGTAAGATTAAGAAAGGGACCCTCAGATGGTTTGGGCATGTAGAGCGAATGAATGAAGAAAGTAGTGTAAGAAGACAGTGTAGTGATACCGTATTTTTTCATGTATTTTTTGTATTTGAAATTTAAAAATAATGTAATACGTATATGTCTACATGCGTACACTATATTTTACTATTTTCTTTTTTGTGAGTACTATCATTTTACTTTTATTTTACTTTTACTTGTTTTTATTTTTTATTTTTTATTAATGTATATATTATTTCTCGACCCTACGTCTGGTGTATCTCAGTTTTCATCATTATTATTGTACATACATATATATTATTTTTTTTTACTTTTCTTGTTTTTTTTCTTATCTTATCTTATCTTAATCTTTTATATATTACACAGTATTAGACACTATATCTAGATTATGGTTAGACAGTTTATCTTGTATAATATTAGGTAAAAAAAGAAGAAAAAAAAGTTAATAATTATTGACTTTTTTATTAAGGTACTATTTGGGCATGATGTGAACATTTGTTATTGGATTATAACCTAATTATTATAATTGTTTTCTTTAATGCCAAGTCGGGGACGTCCAAGGAAGACACGTGAATCAGATACTTGAGTCGGGCCATGTCAAAAGTCAGAATAATAGAAGAGAATGTATGAGACGACGTATGAATGTGGGTGAGGCAAAGAGTGTGTGCCAAGACCGAGTTGTTTGGCGGTCTGCCTACCCCTGCGGGGAAACGGCGTGATGGTTAGTTAGTTAGTTAGTTAAGGTACCCTTACCTCAGTGTCATTTCACCTGTCAAATGACATTTTTCAATCACGTGGGTACCTGTGGCGGTTTGTGATTTTTCTGTGAACTAGAGTGATAAGATTGAAAATCACGACATTATTGATGTAGCTGAAAACAAAAATATTTTTCAAAATTTTTAATTTTTTGTTTGAAGATTTTTTGTTTTGTTTTGGGGAGGCTGGCTAGACTGAAAAATCTTTATAAAGAAATTTAAAATTTAAAAAAAAAAAATTTCAGCAACAATAATATCAAGAATGTCGTATTTTTCAATCTCAGCATTCTAGCTCACGAAAAGTCTTGAACCGCCCCCTATAGGTACTTACGGTGAAGATAGTGCAAAAAATGCAAAAAATAGCGTAGCATTGCCAGTAAATATTTTTCCCAGTGAAATATCTACTTATATCATTACTAGCAGATAGATACAATGAAAAATCCTATGTGTTCAGGAGTTGAATTGATTTACGACTGCTTTACTCGAATAAATTGATAGAGTACCTATAATTTCCTATAACAAAACAAGGGTATTTCAATCGATGGAATAATTATCTAGCCCAATAGATATTCTATAATATTATTTCAATCAATTCTGTTCAGATTTTCTGAGTGGGTTGGCATGTGGGATGAATTGGATAGCGTGCCTTCCTGAATCAAAGAGAACAATGTCATCCAGCGGCTTCGGAATTCTGTAAATTAACTGTTTGATCTCTGTGTAATATTCCACGACGAAAGTAATTCTAAATCTCTAAATATGAGGCAAAGCGTGCCTTGAATACCAAGGAGGTTATTACTTGATATTTCTGTTCTGAAAGGAATGTTGTTTTACAATACTAGATGTTCTGTGAACAGTAGTAGACATCGTGTTCAAAAATTAGTGTTTCTAATTTTCTCTTATTTAATAAATCAAAATCAAAATTTCCTATGAAATCGTAAGACTTTAAACTACTACCTATCTACTTATAATTTATTTATTTATTATAGACAGATAGATACAAAATAAAGTACAAAATACATATTAGGAAGTTTTGCCTGTCCAACTAGGAAAATTTTCCGTTCCAGGACAGACAAATTGACAGGTTTAGTTCATATTATTCCTTAAGAAATGTATATGTAATTACATAACAAAAAAAATCTATTTTCTCTTAAACTAAGTTGTATAATGAAGAAATATGTATATACATAAATTTTTTCGTGACAATGCATATGTAAAAAGTAACCTGGTAGCATATATTGAATTCAGATTTATCGAATTAACCTGGTAACATATAATATATTTGGATTTACAGAGTATGAGATAAGTATTATATAAGTATTATTCTTAATTATTATTTTTACATTAGCTCCACACAGGAGACTCTGAGGAAAAAATCCCTCAGGGCCTATTTCATTTTTGGGATGATATGTGGAGGGTCTTTTTGAGAAAAGGAAGAGGAAGTTCTGGGAAGCAAAAAGTTATGAGGAGTGGGTAGAAATCTGAGGGCCAATGTGTCTAGGAGTGACGGACGTATGAATGAATCCCTGCGATGCAAAGCTATGGGTAGAGAGAGTCCGCTCAAACGCATCCGCTGCGAAGACCTCACAAACAAATTCCATCCTATGAACACAAGCACCCCTGCTAAGTCATTAAACATAGCGAACCACTTGGGATGACCTATGGCAGGGGTGTTGGTTATCCAATAAATGGCTCCTGGGGCAATGGTACCAAGGCCTCCCAAAATGCATTGTCGGTAGATGTCATAATATTTAAAAAATGCTAATAAAATAGTTATAAAAAGACAATTTCATATTTGAAAATATAATCTTTACTGAACCATAAAGAAGCAACCATCTTGAAATGGAAACGGAACGTGGAAACAAATTTACGGAGAGACGAATTTAGGACTTTGCGAATGAATAGATTTTTTGCGTTAACCAAACAGTACATGTATCACAAATCGTTACCCGAATGCTGCAAAGTCCAATGACCAATGAAAAATTGCATACGAATGTTTTACTGCAATGAAAATGTTGAATATCAAATTTTCGACAATTTCAGCATTTTTTTAAATATTTTCAATTTTTGCCCCGAGAATCTGAGAGTTGAACTATTTATAGCTAAATGGCGTCAAAATTGTTAAGCTAAAAGGAAAAGATCGTATGTGTGCGTGTGTTTATGGGTGCTAAATTGTTGCTTTTATATTGGAGATAATTTCTGAATACGCCCCTGTGCGGCATCGATCCCACGTTTTAACAAATTGCCAAATTGAGGGAAAATATTTCACCAAGTTTAGAAAAAAATGTCACATTTTTTTGGAAGCGTGTTCGTCAGGGGTGACCCGAGCGAGAAAATACCAAGCCTCGTTTCTTCTAAGTGGTTTTATATAATAGGTCTAGAGTCACGTGTGGAAATCGTGCGCTATTTTTACATTTGGATTTTTGTATTAAAACGCTAAAGATATTTTTTTCCAATTTTTTGTTTATTAATGTGATTGATATGCTATCCTAGCCCAAAAAACACAAAACCCCCTACAGTTTAAAAATCAGAAAATTATGTAATAAAGGTTACATGCATGTCGATTGCGTACAATTGGCTCACATGCGGGGTAAACATGGGCATACTATAAGTGTATTTTTTCAATCTGCTCTTACTCTACATACTTACATACAGGCACAATCGGATTTTTTCACTGTAAGAATTAAACGGAATAGCTTTTTTCTGTGAATTTCTGGAGCCAGTGACACTGTGGCATTCTTAATTGAGGTAAGTTGTCAGGCTGAAGGTAAGTGGCGACGGAAAGGAGACGGGGAAGCTCAAGGTGGAAAAGTACCTGGCTGTTCAGATCTATTAAACACGGTTAAAGCTATTTCAAGCAATGTTTCAATTCTAAATGGTGGTCTTACACCAGAGAAATACTGAGAGTATCTTCCACGGAACGTACCGCAAAAATACGTAATATTAGTTTAAAATGGTTAAATTGTGAAATAATGGTACAAATCAAACACATGAAATATACTTGCGCACGCTGGTATTTGAAACCACGATCTTCCGATCGATAATTGAGAGCCTTATACCTCGACCACGGAGGCCGTCAAAACGATTACATTACTTACATTTGTTCCATATGCGGGGTAAACATACGCATACTTTGTTGTAAGTGCACGTATTGTGCTTTCAATCTGCTCTTAGGTGCAAAGATATCTCCGAATACTTTCTTACATAACTACATGTATAAGACAATTATTTATTTAAATAATATGAAGAGAAATAGGAGATTTAATAATATGAACCTATATCTGTGCCACAAAAAGTGTATTAGATATATGTACGCATCTACAAAATCTCCACACACTTACCCACCACACAAAAATAAAATAAACTTAAACAAATGAAAGAAGGTTATTCAAGTATGGGAATTGTTTCTTGAAAATTGCTCCCATGAAACGGCACATTATCAAAAAAAGATCGTATAAAACACGATTTTGACAGTTGATTACACAATTATATCCAAAGGTGAAACAGATAAGAAATGCACAATTTTGTCTCAAACATCGCCGTACACTTATTTGACGCGTACGGTTACCCCACGTGACTAAGCAAAAATCCTTGAAGAATTGAATTCAATTAAAAGCAGCACAATTACAGTTATGATAGTCTACGGAAGTGATTCCCAATTAGTTTTTCGGAGTACCCCTTGTAGCCAAAATTATAAATAAAAGTACGGTTTTTAAACATTTATTTACTTAACTAACTAACTAACTAACCATCACGCCGTTTCCCCGCAGGGGTAGGCAGAGAGGACGGACCGCCAAACAACTCGGTCTTGGCACACACTCTTTGCCTCACTCACATTCATACATCGTCTCATACATTCTCTTCTATTATTCTGACTTTTGACATGGCCCGACTCAAGTATCTGATTCACTTGATCGTGCCATGTCTTCCTCGGACGACCCCGACTTCTTCTACCATTCACATTTGCGTCGTATATTTTTCTTACACTACTTTCTTCGTTCATTCGCTCTACATGCCCAAACCATCTGAGGGTCCCTTTCTTAATCTTACTCATTATGCTTACATCAGCCTTACATTCTTTGCGGATATCCACATTTCTCACACGATCATACATTGTTTTACCACACCTACGCCTCAGGGATTTCATTTCAACAGCATTCAGTTTACTTTCATCCTTCCTCTGCCAGTTCCATGCCTCACTGCCATACATCAGGGTAGGTACCAGGACTCCATTGTGGACTGCTAGCTTCGCTTCTTTTGACAGTTTTTTATTAGCGCCAACGGCATTTAGTCCTCCATTAATGCAGATGCAGTTTATTTACTTCAAAATCTTAATTCTTATTAATGGCGTAACAATTCTAATAATAATGAAAATAACATAGTGTTATTCAATTTTCATGGGAGAAAACGAACACGTCTCTGAAAAATCAGGTTGCTGTTTAGTGAGCTTCAGTTTCAAGCGAAGCTTGTTGCTAAATCACCATTTCAGATTAATACGAATCCTTTTACATTACAAATACTAAAAAACATGTTTTGGAAAAAGTTAAACTTTTTATACCGTTTCCATTTATTAAAACTAAAATAAAATTGTTAATTACTAACTAAATATTTAAAAAATTAAAAAATGTATGAACGCTTGCTAGAAACAACTTGTAAAAAAATACAGTATTATGGCTAAAATTAACTGTGACAATTTTCTTTCTTATAAAATTATTCACAAAAGTGGACATTTTTCAAGAAAGAAAAATCTTCTATCCAAGCAGAAATATTCAAGAAAAACATAGTTAGGTAATTTAAATTATTCAGACGATTGCGCCATGACATTTGAGTTGAAAAACAGACTCCTTATTCTCCTGCGATGAAATTTTAGTGTTGTAATATTCATCACCCACTTTATATCCTTTCCCTTGACGACAAGGAGGTGTTACAATCTCCACCTCCCCCCTCCCCGCTGCATTGTCTAAGTGCTAAAAATTCCCTATGCAAATGACCTTTGTTAATTTCTCTTTGTACAGTACAACGCTGCTCGACAAGAATATGAATGGAAGAATTATTATAAACATCCGATGTTTAATGTACACCGCTCTTGTCAGTTCAGTTCAACATGGCGACTACATCTAATGAAATAAAAGAATAATATATCAGACAACCTAGTGCCTAACCAATAATTTTCATTTATCTCAACTTACCAGCGAATTATTACCAATTAATTTTCCAATGTAATTTTGGTCTCAGGTGAGCTTTTGATGTTATTTTTTTAAATTTCGGTTCAATGTTTTTTTTTTTTCAATGGTGTTCATTTTAAAAGTAAATTTTTGATATTCTTTTGAGAGGCAATGATACTGAGACAAATATTTTTTTATAAGCACTTTCAACTTCACAAATCCTACTTTTATGATGTCCCGTGATTTTCAAGGGTCTGCGCTAGTTTATCAACAATTTTCAAGCATAAAATGATGAATTTACATTTGGGATAATGTACCTAATAATAAAATGTATCAATCTCAGTGTGGCGCAACGGGCAATACTCCAGCAATTATTAAAATGGAATGCATATTTTGTATACTACTCTCCATTCAAGATGTTGTCAATTTAGACGGATACACCTAGGAAATCCTCTTTCCTTGGGAGTTAAATAATGTAGGTAGCTTGTTTAGCGTGGGATTGACGCATAGCTAACTCCAACCAGCACGCGACTCTTCGTCAGTACGAAATTTGCATATTGAACTTCTTCAACAATTCTTATGTTTTAAACATATTTTTTTACACAGACGTGGAGTCGGAACACCAATATTATTTTTAATTTATGAGTACAGGTTTGTGGCATCTTTACCTGATTTTTCTGTTTTTGATTTTTTGTTTGTGAGTTTTAATCTTCAATGATTAAATATGCAAATTTTTAAACGTAATTTAAGTTAAAGAAAAAATAACGTACCCAATTATAACAATTTCTGGACTAAGACAATTCATTTTAAAACTCATTAGGATCTCGCAAGTACCTTCTCAACTGCCGTCACATTATAAAATCGGAATCAACTCTACCTACTTAACCTTTTTGTATTTTAAATTGATATCGTTTATCATGTAATCCTTTAACTAGCTATGGCTATGTGAATGAACACGGTAATACCTTTAATAATAAAACACAAAATTACATTTAGACCCTCCACACAGCATCCCCAAAGATGAAATAGGACCTGAGGGGAATTATTTTGCTCAGGTTCTCAACGTGGGAGAAAATGCCCCCTTGTAGGCGTTTGATACTTCCAGGGGGGCAGTAGAAGACCCAAAGCAAATAAGGGAGCGTTGAGCTGGCACAGTGAGGGCGTGGGCAGGTAACAAAAATAATGGTCTAAAAAGGAAAAAACACGCTAATCACGTACTAATAATCTTACGTGTATTATTATTATTAAGAATTGACACTATATCATGAATACAAGAAGGAAGGAGGTAGCAACCCGGTACTTAAAATTCAAAGGAATTGCTTTTTTAACTTGCTAAACAAAAAGATATAACAAATAAAAAAAAATCGTTCGTTGTTTTTGGTATCACACATCTGCCCTGATGGTGGACACTGTAACGCTGTCCGAAACGTTGGCTAAAGAAGGAGCTAGGGCAACACGGCATAACACACCTAAAACAACTAACGAAAATACTTTTGGCCGTGAAAAATCTAAAATCATATCTAATACATATTTAATCGAAGAATTGATTTCGTGACAATTGTGTTCAAAGTGGGCGGTGGGCAAAATAAGGTTGAGAACCTATGATTTAATGATCGCCAAATACCCTTGAAGGATGAAAGCCGAAAAGATTGAAAATAAAACTTTATATACCTATTTACTTTAAGTTATAAGCCCTGTTTTAAACCACCCTGTATAAACTTAACAAGTTTAGCTTCAAAGCGATAGCACGCGAAAATTCTGTGAAACGTGTATCCGGCGGTTTTCAGTGGCTGCGTACGTCATCTACGTGGGACGTGATCCCCAGTACAGCCGTCGTAAAAGAAAAATATATACACGTATTTTAAAGTTGCCCGGACGTTGCTCTCAATGATTTCAGCAAAAGGATCCGGACGCACGAACCGAAGTCAGAAAATAACATAATTTAACAGGAAGGGGGCCCAATTGACCCCACGGAAGGCTGTAAAATCGCTGGTTTATAAGGGGTAAAGATAACGGTTCGAGTATACGGTTGGTCATGCATGATGCCTACGAATTGAAATCTTGGCTATACACGGCTTGATTGACGATAATTATTTCTTGTTGAACTTTGTAAACACGAGTAATATTATGCAAAATCGGATGTTTTTGGTTTTAAAATTAGATCGCTTAGAAATATTTTAGATGCTTTATTTAAATACTGCAAGTAGAATACATATTTTTCTTTGAAATAATCGAGTAATATTTTAATAAGTCTTTTTCTATGCCCAGAAAAAAATAAAGTATCAAGCCTATAAAAACTGCTTTATAGTTGAAAATATGTGCAAATTGTGTAAAATCATAGACTTGCGAACGACCATGACGGAACGTTCGCATTTAGTTAAACAAGTCTTGTCAAATTTGTTTTGTTCACTTCTTGAATAATGTCAACAAAAGAGGAGTGGGAGAAAGATCTCCCGTTCGGAGAAATGCTAAGATGTTGGTGTTTCAAGTCGCATTCCACATCTAGAGTATCCTTCCTGTGCGTTTCCTTAATAACGATCAAGAGTTACTAGTTACGCGCTACGAATGAAAAATTACTCGTCGTCTCGATAAACTTTGTCGAATGTTTTATTTTTATGTATTCTTAAAATCGATGGGTTGAAGAGATGATTATATTGGCAGCCATGTGAATATTGTTTATGTTTCTGATGTTTTTGACGTTTCTAAGGTGAGAATTTCAAATTACGAGCGCACTTTGTTCGAAATGGCTGGTGGGTATATTACTCAAAACTAAGAACCACTGCGGGAAAACAAATTTAATGCTGCTAATACATGAAAATGACATTGCAACATATTAAATAGGAAGTTAATTTTCAAATGAAAACTATCTACCCTCTGGCGAAATATTCTTGTTGGTCTCAAAGCATCTGCTTCAGTTTTACTATTTTTGAACCTTAATTTATTGTCTTTACAGAAGTATTATTTTTGTCCCGTTTTACTATTTTTGAAAAATAATTTAATGTCTTTATAGGATGCCTGTATTATTTTTGTCCCATTTTTTTGTTAGATTAGGTTAGGTTTTAATAGATATTTTGTTGGAGGATGCTTTGTCCGTAGGATATTTTGTCGGGGATATTTTGTCGCGGGTTGAAAATACCCACAATTATGATTAACTGTGCCTTTGACTGTGAGATTTCACAAACAATAAAGAGAATGAAAGACACAATATAAACAGATACATCGTGAAGCTATTTAATTTGCGTTCACTGCATAAATTCACGAATTCACGAATTCACTCGACAGCATCTGTGTAATACACGCATTAAACACGTACCAGATTATTACATAAATTAATTATTTATAGGTCCACGAGTTTCTCTTTTTGTGAAATGATGTCTCGCAATATGTCTCGCAACCGATTTTTTTTACATTTGCTTCATTAGGGAGGCTTTGAGGAAAAAATAATCCATCAGAAATGAAGGAGAGGAAGATCTGAGAATGAAAATGTATGAGAGGTGGGTAGGAATCTGAAAATAATCGGAAAATAATTTCTCTCCGAGCCTACGTCATTTTAGGGGATGCTGTGTGGAGGGTCTTTTTAAGGAAAGAGAGGAGAGGAAGTTCTAGCAAGGAAACGCGTGTGAGGAGTGGATGAGAATCTAGGGACACTGTGTCCAGGAGTGGCGTATGAACCCATCCCACTCGCTGCTGTGCAAGACGATGGGTAGAGAGAGACCGAAACCGGCCGCTCCTGATCTGCCCCGCCACGCAGCTGGTGGACAGACGAATCCACCGCCAAGATCTAGACTCTAGACAAACATTGCCCCATGGACCCAGACACTCCAGTAACGAACTGCTTGGGATATATCTACAAAGGTATTGGTTCTCTGGCGGCGTAAATCTAATAAATGGTTCCTTGGCGGCGGAACCCGTATCCGCTTCCAAAACTGTAGTAATTAAATTGAAACGTAGAATAATTTCCAAAATCTGTGCCTAACAAAAATGCACGGTTGTTTCACCAATATTTTTTTAACTATTCACTTGTTTACATGTTTAAAATTCTCTAAAGAAATGTTTTATTCTGGTGAAGTATCAGTAGCGAAAGTGCACATGACAGCCAGTATGTCTGTTGAAACCTTATTCGATTAGGTACTACAGTCACGGCCACATTCTGGATTCTGGGCTACCAACAGAATAAACTCAGGCCAGATCCGGGGGTCCTCCCCTCCCCCCAACCTTCTCTATTTGTTCCTTCATTTCTCCTAACAATGTATCCCTTATTCGGGTTGCGACAAATCTCTGGTTCTGCCAAATTAAACTCTTGTTCTGTACAATTTAAAGTTAAAATAATTCCAGTCTCTTCTTATTTTATTTTATTTGATTTTCCGCCCATGTATATAGGTGCAGAATCCAAATCATCTATCGAAATTATATAAAAGTTTTTAAAGCATGAAGTTAAGTAAAACTAATAAACTAAATATGAAACAATATTAGTAAAATATTTAGGTAACATTAATACAAAATAAAATGGGAACTGTATCCATTTTGTAAGACAAATCAATCAACTATATTCAAGGGCGGATCCACCGTTGTGGGCATGGTGGGCATGCCCACAACCCTAATAGACTTGTAACGTTACGTTTGCGGTAATAAATAACACAAGAGATTTCTAACTCGCAATACATGCGTATGTTGGGTACGTTTTTTTAGATTTTCACGGCCAACATTATTTTAGTTATTTGTTTTTGGAGTGTTATGCCGTTGCAGTGTCCAATATCCGAAAGATCCGGCAGATGTGTGTATTGCATTACAGAAATGCGTATAATGTTTATTTTATTTATTCATGTTGGTATTTATAAATGGAATTTTTTTATTTTTTTATCGGCCTTGTATTCCTTCCGGATCTCCACAATTTACCTACCTTACCTTTAGTCTTACCTTTAATATACCTACATGGATTTACAACACATATTTTTTTACAATAGCTCAACTAATGAGGCCCTGAGGAAAGTATTTTTACTAAGGTTTCCCTGTGGAGCAACACCTCCACTATGATTCATAAGCTGACCCATTGCGGAGCAAAACCTTTTTCATGTTCCGAATGTAGTTATACAAGTTCTCAAGTGCAAGATTTAAGAATCCACGGTATTTTCTACAGAAGAAAAAACCTTTTTCATATCCTGATTGCAACTTATTCGTGTTCTCAAAAGGGAAATCTAAGAACGCACTCGCTGATTTGCAGTGGAGAGAAAACCTTTTGTATCCTGACTGCAACTATTCATGTTCTTCAAAGGGAAGTCTTGAACATCACTTGTTTATCAACATTGGGAAAAAACCTTTTTCATGTCCTGACTGCAACTATTCTTCTTCTCGAAAAAAATAAATAAAACGGCCCTTGCTGACTCACAGTGATGAAAAACCTTTTTCATGCCCGACTCCGACTATTCATGCGCTACAAAGCGGTATCTAAAAATTCACATGTTTACCCACAGTTGTCAAAAACCTTTTTCATTTCCCTACTGCAATTAGTCATGTTGTACAGAGGAACTTCTTAGAAATCATTTTCTGACTCACAATGACATAAGCCTTTTACATGTTTCTACTGCGAATATTAATATTCTACAAAGAGGCACCAAAAAAATCTCATGTTTACCCACAGCGGATAAAAACCATTGTCTTGTCCCGAATGCTGGTATTAAAGTTCTCGAAAGGGAAATTTAAAAATCCACAGCGTGATTCACAGTGGAGAAAAACCTTTTTCATATTCTGAGTGTAACTATGCATGTACTACGAAGAGAAATCTAAAAAAGTCGCATGTTTTCCCATACCTAGTGAATTAAAACATTTTTCATGTCTTGGCTGCAAATATACATGCTCTACAAAATAACAACTTAAACGTCACATATTTACCCACAGAGGGGAAAAATCTTTTTCATGTCTCGATTGCCACTATTCATGTTCTCAAAAGGGAGTTCCAAGAACGCACTCACTGATTCACAGTGGAGAGAAACCTTTTTCGTGTCCTGTTTGCAACTATTCATATTCTTCAAAGGGAAGTCTTAAACATCTCTTGTTTATCAACAGTGGGAAAAAACCTTGTTCATGTCCCACAGAGGAGAAAAAACTTTATCAGAAAAATGTTATAGTAGGTTTACTTTTTTAATGAATTTGGTCAATTTGAATACTGAAGAAGTTCAAAATAGGAATTCAAAATAGAAATTCAAAAAAGCTCATTGGGCCTTGCTGACAATATAGTGTAGTGGCGTGCTTGATGTTTTCATAGATAGCTGAAAATATAATATAATATCTACTTATGACCAGTTCTTTATGAAAAGTATAGGTTTAGTTTATACATTGTATACCTATTGAAATATTATTTCATTTTAGCAGTAAACTTACCCGTATAAATTACCTACAAACTCACTTTAATAACACAGACCACAGCAATTTGAGTTTATGCGTATTTCGTTTTTAAAACACTTTTAAATAGTGACAACGAAAATAAAATAAAAATGAGGTACAACACAGTCGAGGGATTCCCCGTAAAACATAAACGAAAAGGTTGCCAACTTGTAAGATTTTAATTCCCTAGTTTTTTTTTATTTAAAAAAAAAAAACATGTTACGTAACACGATGTTCGAACCCCCCTCCCGCCCCGGTAACGCACAATAACGTTTTAAAAGACCCCCTCCCCCTCCACACAAATTGCGTTACGTAATACTTGAACGGCCCCAACTAAGTACCTATCTATTAAATTAAATTCTACACAGTGGCGTAGCCGTCATTTTCGGCCGCCAGGGACGGGGGAAAATTTTGCCGCCCCTTATATGGGAACTTCAAACGCCGGCGGGGGGGGGAGAATATGTGGAAAAAAAATATAGTATATGTGGAAATCCTATTTATATTGCGACCTTTTTTTAGCCCATTTTTTCTAAATCGCATTTGGCGAGTATTCTTCAAAAAAAAAAATGTTTATAACCGTCGGAAATCGAAAATGCTATCCTTGTATTAGGATTTCGCATCTCGAGCTTTTACACCGTGTTAAGAACGCAAGGCAGGTTTTAACTAACGATTGATTCTGCGTTAGAGTCCCCAAATAATAGTAACATACGGAACAATCAATTTCTCAGTTCAATTTTGCACCATTTTGCGCAACTCAAATGTAAAGCTTCACTCGGTACACGATGAATCTGCAACTCTTCATTTATTTGATCGTGTTATTCTGAACACCAAACCAGTTTTTATGCAATGAATTAAAATTACATTAAGAATACGAAAATGGTTTTTCTTTGATTCTGGCATTAAATGAGTAGTCATACAACTAGAATTTTATAACTGCATATCGAAAAAGAGAATATTTTCCTTCAAAATGTATCAGCAGATGAATCCAAAACAGAAATTTAACATTCTGAACACAAAACTGGTTTAAATTCTATCTGTATGCGGCAAATTAAAACTACACTCACAACATGAACATGAACATGGTTTCTCTTTAATTCTGATAACAGATACAAAGTCATCAACTAGAATTTCATAACTGTACTTCGAATAAGATAATGTTTTCATTCGAACTTTGTCAGCAGATGAATCCACAACTGGAAATCTACATTCTGAAAACTGGTTTAACCCATCGAATAATAAGAAAAAAAATATTTATAAAACTTTGCCTGTCAAGGTTTGAACACAATATTCCCGGTCCTTCCCATGCATTTTAAATGTTCCTTTGTATTAGTTTTTTTCTTTTACCCTTTTTCAAAAAACAAAATTGTTCTAAAATCTAGATAAAGTATTTTTTCCGACGTGCTTATTAGAACATTTTTGTTTCTAAATATTAACATTTTGATATTGGAAATGTATTTGGCTCAAAAATGCACACAAAATTTTAAATACAGATTCCCTATCTTCAAATACAATTGTAATAGAACTGTTTTTTTTAGTTTTTTATCCATTCATACAATTTTATTTTTAAAATGAAATGTGTGGGACGATTTGCGTCTCTGTGATTAGATGCGTTTAATTAAATCTGTATGTGGCGAATTAAATCTACACAGAGATTATGAAAATGGTTTCTCTTTGATTCTGGCGGCTTATACATAGTCTGCAACTAGAATTTTATAACTGCGAGGGAGGTCTTGTAGGGGGGCGGGTATGTGGTGGATAACCTCCAATGCACTTCGAATAAAATAATGGTCTCCTTGGAAATGTATCTGCGGATGAATACACAACTGAAATTCAACCGTTACATTCTGAACACAATTCTGGTTTTAATTAAGAGTACATTTGTTTTCGAGTTCCCAGCTCTAATTAGTATTTCTCTCATAATATGCGTACGGTTTTCCTACGAATAACGAAATTTGCAGCTTAAAAAAATAGAATTTGTGACATATATAATAAATAATAAAAGAAAGAGTTGGAATCGTAAACGAAAGTATCGTAGACCATATTCAAATAATTATTATACATTTAAAAAAAAAAAACTTACTTTATTCCCCCCACGCTACGCCACTGAGGTACAATGATGTCTACATTTTGTTATGTCTTATTTTTGAAGAATTTAAGGTATTAAAATTTAATGATCTAGTTCGAAAAAATATAATAATCTAAATAATAAAAGAAAAACAAAATCATAGCTTTTTAACTGAAAGTCGTACTCGTCAAAAACATATATTTCCAATACAAAAATGTAACACCTCATTTGCACAACATCATTACACATATCTAGGAAAAAAATACTCCAATAGCTTACCTGAAAAAATAAGAACAATCGAAGACGATAAATGCCTACTAAAAGCAATTAAAGAGCAATTTAAAGTAAAAATAACAAATTGATAAAATTGAAAAAAAAAGAACTGAACTTAAAATTTAAATATTCCGAATTTTTCAACGTTTTAATTAAAAAATGTTTGTGGAAAGGTTTTTTTCACCTATTTCAAGTTTTAAATTAAACTATTCCAAAATTTAAATATTAAAGTATATTTCAAGTACAAAAATTTAATAGATAATTTTATATAGTTATTACAATGGTAGTTTTTTACGGCATCTTCAAAAATAAAAAAATATAAATATGGGACATTTAAAATACCTTGGAAAAATTCCAAAAAAGTGTATACAACAGATAAACTATCCTCTTTAGCTGGATAAGCAATTTATATAACTTTCCATGAACTATTGTTTTGTCAGTTCCTAATTAGTAAAGTTTTCACAAACACGGCTCAATTCAATTGAATAAAATATTCTCGATGTTTTTTAGTAACAATTATTATAAGCAATAATTATTAGCCTGAAACACTCATCAACATTGAAAAAATCTCCCGAGAAAAGATAAATGCCGCCGACGGGACATGAACCCGCGTCCTTCTGATATCCGGTCAACTGCTCTACCAACTGAGCTACGTCGACTTATCTCCCACCCGCCAAATAATTCAATATATACTAGTGTTTCATCCAACAATTACTGCTTATTACATTTTTCACCTGAAAACAACCAATTTTTTTTTTGTGAGAAACATTAACTACATTACATTGTCTTAAACATTAGTTTACCAATTAAAAAATAATAATTTTTTAGTAAGCCTGAATTTAAATTTATTTTTTTAATTGCTGACAACCCTAGTGTTTAGTGAAATAAAATTATCATATGAATTATTATTTTAATAACTTTTGAAGGTTATACCTGTTTTACATTATTTTAAATTAAAATCTTTAAAATTAAAGAAAGTGAACGTTATAGTGACAGTGTGAAACCGCCCATTTCAACTTTGGTATGCAGGTGGAAATTATTGTAAGGAGGACTTTATAATCCAATGAATATGCGGTAGGGGAATTTACGTCACTTATTATTACGGAATGACGGAATTTATGTAAAGCAATTTAAGCTATTCAGACGCTTCCTAGAGAACTTACCCTTTCAATTATTAATATCAAATTCATATCTTTTTTAGTAGACGAAATTAGTTATAGTGATGTTAATTTTTTTTTTGCTGTGTCTTATATATCTAGCTATATAAAGCGTAGGAAATGTTTGAAACTTTCAAAATACCTTCTTTCCATCCTCGCGAAGGTTTTTGGATTACAAAACAACCACATGAAAATACATCAGAAAAGTTTTTTTTATCTTTACAAAATCTCTTACAAAACTGTAAAAAATGTCAACAATTTGAGAATGACATTTAGTAAAGAATTATTGTTCAATCAAAATTCAATTTTCGTAACTCTTTAAATTATTGAATTTATTTGAAACTCTCCTATGGTACTAACCAAAATCGAATAATTTAATCTAATCAATTTAAATTTAATTTAAATAGGTAGGTACCTATGTTAGGTACAAAATTTGATTAATAAATTGTTCTCATAGTATACAAAAATTAATGTTTGTGATAGAAAATTTGTAAAAAAAATTGTAATAGGTGGCACGCAAGCTGTTTGAAAATCTGAATGTACCGGGACTGAATACATTGAACGCGGAAGAAGGGAGGGGATCGCGGCAGTGGGGTTCGCGGGAGAGAGGAGAGGTAAGGCGGGGAAGGTGGAGGGGAAACGCTGGATGGGAAAAGACACGCAGGGAGTAACAATTTCTTTATTAGTGGCACTGCCACGCGTACCGGGAACTCGCTAGCACATTATAAAAGAAAGTGTAATACAATGTGCGTGCCGCTAAAACTGGATGAAATGAGTCCCGGATATCATACGTCAATGGTCCCGGTACATCGAGAGAGGTATATGGTGTCGTAGACCTCTATACCTCACCCATGAAGAAGGTCCCCGTTTTTACCTGAAAGACGTGTTTTGAAGATATAAGGGCTGGAAGATGCCTCTATACATCTAGAAGGGCCCTTTATAAATTTCTATAACAGAACATTCGAGAGTATTCAAGAGCATTCCACAACATTCCAGAACATCCCGGAACATTCTGGAATATCGTGGAATGTTCGGGAATAGTCTGGAACGTTCGGTAATACCCCGAACATTCCAGATTATTGTGGAACATTCCAGAACACTCTCGAATTTTGTGGAATGTTCTATTGTGGACAATTCGAAGCCTTTTTGTTTGGGTAGGGCTACTCATTGGTAGAAGTATATTAAGCAAGATCCGTCGTGGGTTCAACGTTAGCTCAATCTCATATCAACTCCCTGAGCGAAGCCGGGTATATTAAATTGTAGCTAGTATATTATATTGTAAGCTAGCCAGCTAGGGCGACTAGTATATTATATTGTCCCTCTTCTAATCACAAGCGTCTGCTTCTATAGAAGAGAAATAGCATACAAAAAAAATCAGTGAAAATTTATTATGTAGTTTATTTGAATCAAAAAAGGTTATTTTGAAATATAAATATTACATTTTATAAGTTATTTTTGCTGTAAAAATAATGTATCTTATGTAATAAATAAATGAAAAAAAAAAAAAATTGTAACAATTTAAAAAATATATTTATTGGCCGTTACCTCGGTTTCAGCCTATCACGGCCATACGACTGTGCTAAAGATTTAAAAATTTTTCATTATACCATGGTTTATAATATACTAGCTTTTACCCACGGCTTCGCTCGCATAGTATAAGTGGGAAATTACTGGCATAATTATTGGCATAAAGGAACTCCAGTGAAAAATATTATGGCTTTAAAAAAATATGTTCATATAGACCAATAAACGCTGATTCTGAATATATTACTTTTATTTAATAATATTAAACGTACAGTTTTTAAAAAAATATTAAAAAATGCATTTTTAATATTCTCGTTAAAACACAGCGTTAACTTGGTATGCTGTGTAATGCTGTCATGGTGACCTCACGATGGAAGATTCACTGTAATATATTTCTTATTTTTGAAGATGTCGTAAAAGCATATACCTTTATAGAAAGTTGATAGAATTGCCTTTTAGATTTTTGTATCTGACATATACGATTGTGTTTGAAAAATGCAGTATTTTAAGTTTCAAAATGAAAAAATTTAAAAAAAAACAGCCGACTGTAAACATATTCTATTAAATGGTCGAAAAATTTAGGAAAATTTATAATTTAAAAAATACAGTCCTCTTACTTTATGAATTTGGAATAAAACTGTCACTTCACTTTTTGTCTCGTTCATACAATTAAAAACGATAAAAAAATATTATAATAATTCCGAAAAAATAACTGAAAAAATCCGACATCTTGTACTCGGTTTTACGCAATTAATGCGTTGATTTCTCGAATTTGTATTTATTTACACATGCATAAGGCTTTTACATTATTAAATAATATTACTTTTATGGAAGTTTTATTAAATTCACGCGGAAAAGTCATAAAAATTATAGAGAAGTAACCTTTGATTATGTAATGTCAGTAACCTAAAAACCGAACGAAACTAAATCACCAACAAAACTTTATTTAAGGACTAAAACTGAAAAAAAGTAAAGGCAGCATTGGTACTTATGCTGAATTACACTAATATCACAGTAAATTAATCATTTAAACGAAAATTATCATGAAAAACATAAAACTGCAAGTAAAATTCATCAACGTCATTCATTGTTTTGCAAAGAATTTGATTTCGCCATTTGCAATAAATAAGCCATTAGCCAATCAACGCGTTATAATAAACAAGATGGCCGCACGCCTGCGCAAATCTATGTGAGATTCAAGAAAACCAACATAAAAATCTAAAATATATGAATCGTTATTTTAGTAGATGACGTCACAAAATTCACCATAGATATGGGTGTTTTCGAGGGATCTCCAAAAATTAAAACTTTGAAAATTATTTTAACTATTAAAACTAACTCTAAAAAAAAAAAAAAATTTGCAGTAATTTAAGTTAGAAGGTCATTTTTCATAAAAAAAATTTAAAAAAATGGACTGGACTTCTCTATTGTTATTATTCATGCTATTTTGTCAAATAGAAAATAATTATTGTTTAAGAGAAAATTTCAAAATTTGAGAATGACATTTCGCAAATAAAAATTCTATTTTAGAAAACATTTGAATTATAGAAATAGAAATTTATTTAAAGTACCTACTCCCTTCATTAGTGTTTTATTCATATTTGAATCCAGAGTAACCTAATAAAATAAGAAAATGACAGTCCACTTCAAACGCTATGCTTTATAGCAACGTTATGCTTTTTGTTCGTAGAATAAACATTTTTAGAGATATGTAGATATTAACTACGACGCCAAAAAAGTATTCTTTTTAATCACAACAAAGCACTCTTTTTAAGCCTAAAATTAAAAAAAAAAACATTGTTTCCAAGGTAACATTCGTTTGACGTTTGCAATAACTCGATTTTGTTAGGGACAGAAAACGTATGATACATAATTTCATAACGCCACAGCTCATTCATAACGCCAGAGCTTACCAATATATAAAGCCGTTGTTACTAGCAAATAATGTAGCTTTCGATTAGTGAAAGAAATTTTTAAATTCCATTCGATATTTATTGCGTGAAAGAGTAAGGACCATCCAACCATCCATACAAACTTTCGCATTTATAATATTAGTAAGATTAAAGAATATTTGTTTGGGGTGGTAAACAAAGATTTAAATTATATTAATCAGTACTGTTATATTCTGATTTTACATATTGCGGGTTTGGTATTGTACAACAATCAATTTACATAATATAATGAAAGGTTAGTGAATTCTGTATTAATCACGAGTTTACTGTTGGATTTTCCTATTTTAGTTGCTATGTCGTGTTTCACAACTGAATTGAACTGTTTCCATTTTTTTATTATTACCAGCAGACATAAATACTTAAAATAGATTGTTTACCATGCAAATAGTAACATAGATTGGCTTGGGAATTCAAAACATGTGTAACTGTAGGATTTGATCAACATTTTCATATACATATAAAGATTGTTAAGGGACGTACTTGACTTACTTTAAACAGTGATTCTTAAAATTATTTGAAGCAAAAATTGTAAATGGAATATAGGTCTCCTGTTATATTTTTTGTGTTTTTTTCAACTAAAAACTTTAAAAAATTAACAGGTATTGAAAAGTTTGGGTTGGGGTGTGGAATTTAACGGTTACTCGGCTAAGTGACGAGAGTCGAATATTGTTTTCACTTGGTTTAGTACCAAAAAAACGATATTAATTTAGTCACCAGAAACAAAAATTTTATATTCATTTTAACTCCAAATAATGACAGGAAAAGTCAAGAAAATTCACACCCTGCCGAGGGATGTATCCACATGTCCGTAACTCATGGACTCACCGACTTCTAGATTATCTTTCATTCCCTCATACCCCTTATATTCCCTTACATTATATCTTTCCTTTCCAAAACTTTATCTCCTTTATTTATTTTAAAAAAAACCCTCCACACAGCATCCCCAAAGATAATACAGGTCCTGTGCGAAAATTATTTTCTTGAGAGCCTCCCTTGCGAAAAACGCTTTATAATTATTTTTATTCCCACTTTAAACTGGGTTGCAAGGGGAGCAGATATTTTTTTGGAATTAAATTTTTCGAAATCAATTGTTAGAATTTCAGTTTTTCGAAAGACTAATTTTTCGAATTTGTTAATCAACTTTAAAAATATATATATTTCGCTTGCTTATGACTAACGAGATACTGTTAGGTTAGGTAAGGATAGGGTAGGTTAGGTTAGGTTAGGTTATTTTAGTTGATATTGTCCACCCTATAATAAAATACTCTTGTACGTATTGTTTACATACTTATATCAATTTGAAAACTAGTGTTTCGGTCAATTGATGTTCGAAAAATATGTTTTCGAAAAATTGAAGTTCGAACAATAGGCCACTTGCATGGATTTCATAACGACTTGGAAAAAATCCTGTGGATAGATTTTTTTACTAAGATTACGAAATGTTGGTAAAAATTTTAAGAAATGTATAGTTTTTCTTATTTTTAAATAAATAAATCCATTATTTGAGCTCGTGACGTCACTACATGAAAATATCCCGTCTCCGATTATGTTACCTTAATTTTGTAAAATTCCACTCTGATTAATTTTTTTTTATGTGGCAACACTTTGATTTCCGGCGAATTTTTGAATTTGCGTTTAACGTTCACTAGATTTATTGTTTGTTCCATGCGAACTTATCCTTTGGTTTGATTTTTTTTGATAAAGATGGCGGTATTTTTACAGATGTTACGAAGAGAACCCCGTACAATTTATTGCTATTCGTGTGGAAAACGTTCTTTTTTTAAATGATTTTCGGCTATGTAATTATCGTTTTTTCGCACACATAAAATTATGTCCCGTATTTCCGGTTTATAAAAAATGGTCTGATTTTTCGGATTGAAATTTTCAAAAAGTCGCCAGGGTTTCAAAAATACGATTTAAAAAAAAAAAATACAGAATGTCTTAGAATGTTTGCCTTAACCGGAAATTTTTTTTTAAAAAATGTGATGCAAGTGGCCTATTGAATTCGAAAAATTGATTTCGAAAAATTGCATTTCGGACAATTTACCGATTTCGAGAAATTGTCACCTGGCAATAAACTCATGACGTTAATAATGTTTTAATAAATCGATAACCATCCTCAATCAGGTACTTCTGGTTTCATCGGCTTCCACAGAAATTATTTCAAAGGTAACGTCGCCATTAATTTACTCGGAATTCATTACTAGATCGTTATAAGTGCACTGTTTTGTGTTGCATGCTACGGCCGTGGGTGCTCCGGTCAAAGAATTTAATATAGAGTGCGGCTGTCAAAGCGTTCAGCATTCAGCATGCAACATGGCTGCATAAATACAATTTGTAAACATCTACTCAACATAAGCCATGGAACAAGTTTAGTATTATCCGTTCTCTATCTACAATCTACACCAGTGGAGGGTTCGTGCTGTGAGGCAGGGGAGGCTGAGCCTCCCCAAATATATATAAAAGATGGCAAAAAACATACAAGATACAGATATCCAAAATATGGTAAAAATTTAAATGTTACCAATTTATAAATTGCATAAGTTTAAAGTTACTTCAGTTTAAATATTACCCATGAATATTTTCATATTTCACTAGGACTGGTTGTCTTTATACAGAGTGTCCGGGGGTAAAGTGCATTAACTTAACTGATTCTACATGATGGTAGAAGTAAAAAAGATTAAAAACTTTTTCCGAAATTCCAACATTTTTTTCCCATTCAAAAAGACGTAGCTACTAAAAATCCTTAGTGTGAGGTACGATCTTACTTACTGAGAGCCTGCCGGGCGCGATTGTGGCAACGTTGCATGGTTGTACTTGGCCCGTATCGTACCTGACAGCGGAAAATAATAAAGCTAGCGGCACACGCCGGTCTAATTTTATCTTTTTATCACAAAACTACACTTAAAAGTTGGAATATCTAAAAAGTTATTTATCTTTTTTACTTATAATATCATGTAGAATCACCTCCCGAAGTTAATGCACTCTACCCCGGACACCTTGTATTATTCATTTCAAACCAATATAATATTATCAATATTAGAGAGATAATTAATATTAGTAATGTTAACATTTTAAATATAGAAATTAAAGATGTAAATAAATATTATAATATTATTGCTATTTATCGTACACATAAATCGATACTACCACAATTTATAGATGGATTAAAAAACATTTTACTAAAGTTTAGAAATAAAAATAATATTCTTGTGGGAGATGTGAATTTAAATATTGCAAACGATTCCTCTAGTAAGAATAAAGATGATTACCTTAATATGTTAGCTGAACTAAACTACATCTCATGCATAAATCATTATACAAGAAACGTCCGAGGTCAACGGCCTTCGTGTCTAGATCATATATTTACAAATATCCCTTGCATTAAAAATATAACCTCAGCTGTCATACATACGACTATCACTGATCATTATTCATGTATATTTAATTATAAATGCAGTAATCCATCTTCTCCATTACCTAACCAAATTAATGCCTCAAAAAAAATACTTAATATGGATACGTTACTACATAAATTTGAATCAGAAAACTGGAATAAATTACTACAATGTAATGATGTCAATATTTGCTGCAATTTGTTTGAAGAAAAAATATCTACATACATAAACGATTCGACAAAAAAAATTAATATTTCCAAATCCAAACAATCTAAGTACAAGCCTATAAAACCGTGGATTACCCATGGTCTTATAATATCTGTACGACATAAACAAGCCCTTTACAAGTTAACTACCCAACAACCAAATAATAAAAATTTACTAAACAGTTTTAAGGCATATAAAAACAAACTTTCATATATTATAAAACACAGAAAAGAAAGTTATTATAAACAAAAGATTGATCAGGCGGAAAATGATAGTAAAAGAGTGTGGACGGTTATAAATGAAATAATTGATAAGAAAAAATGCAGGAATAATGAAATCAATGCTATTACTCACGATAAACAGTTTCTAAACCTACCGCCGCTGAGTACACAAACAGTGAAATACGCTCCACATAAAATTGCCAAAACAATAATAATTTGCGTGTAAATAACAACATAAAGTGACAAATAATAAAAATCAATTGGTGTTTCCAGTATTGAGCCAGTTAGATTTCTAAAATATAGCGTGTGCTGTGCAGTATTGTGATTTAAAAATATTAAAATAACAATTCAGAAATCATAAACACATCAATCGCGCAGGCGCATAAATAAATTTGTCATCATTATCCCCATTGGTCGAAAGTGTCGTCATTTACTCGCTATTGGCCCAAAGTGTCTCATTTTTGAATGGTGCTTAACTGATTGCGGGAAATAGGCGCTATTGTAAATCTTGGAATAATAAATTAAACATCTGCAAAACCTACTCAAACATGGATTTAAACGAAAACTCTCTCAACTATATGAGCAAAGCTAAAGATCTGCTAAGTTCATTAATCAAAATTATTAATGACCCCGGTAACAAGTTTACGAAGGAGCAGATGGGTAAATTAACACCTATAACAACGGAACTGTTGGGAACTACAGGAATGATGGCTGTACGTATGGGAATACTTGAAGGCGAATTATCAGCCTTAAAAAGTGTAGCAGTTACTCAGCCAACAGATGCTAACCCCACAAATCCTTCATCGAATATTTGTGACTTATTGACGGAAATTGAAGAGAGGAAGCTCCGCGCAAGAAATGTTATTCTTTTCAATGTTCCCGAGAGCACATCAGATCTAACCTCAACTAACATTTCCGATGACGTGAATAAGGTTACCGCGGCCTTGAAAAACATTGATATTTCCTTTAATCCTCATGACATTAAAATATTCAGGTTGGGAACGAAGAAAGTCGGAAATCAATGTAGACCAATTAAGTTGGAATTCAAAGAGGAGCATTCAGTTCGGACAATTTTGATTAATAACAAAAAATTAAAAGATGGTATCAAAGCCAGAAATGATCAGACCAGCCAACAAAGAAAACACCTGATGATGCTACGGGACGAGCTAGAGTCTAGAAAAAATAATGGTGAATCAAATCTAACAATAAAATATATAAATAACCTCCCCAAAATCGTCAATGTTTTGCCAAAAAACTCCAACTAAATAAATGTAACATCTATTATCAGAACGTCAGAGGCATGTGATAACCCCCCCCCCCCTACGAAGTAGTAGTAAAACCTACCACTTGGATTTCCAAATGCTTCTACAGTGCTACAGCTACCCCGCTCGGCCTTTAAAAGCTCGTAGCTCGCCCGTTCTCGCGTCTCTCCCCTGAATTCCTTTTGCAGCGCCTTTTCAACCCCATCACGTAATACTTTTATGCAAACGTGACGAGATGCTCTCAATTAATCAATTGTAATTAACCCCACAACGTTGTGTACTTTTTTGTTTGAGTGGTTTGGTATAGTTAATCCAATTTAATTAATAATTTATTTGTGGTAAACCCTTGTTCTTTTAGATATGGCGTGTTACAATTTGCAAGGCTTCGAATAACAATGACTGAGTCTGACTAGCTTGAAAATTAACTAATTATCTATCTATATTCGTTCAGCTTCCTCCCCTAGCACCTGTTAAACACCTACGCTCATCGACGACTATTTTTATTGAAGTAATCTGCATTTTCCCTCCTAGCATCTAATATATAAATTTACATTCAAACGGCGAATTGAGAAGATCCTACCTTTCGATGCGATGTCACGTACTCTCTGCAGCTCTATAAAATGATATCATGAAGATAATTTGACATTTATGTACATTCTAACAAAAGATTTACACTCAAGCAGTACGGATTGCAATGATTCTACACTCACAGTTCTAGATGCAGTTTGTTAGTTAGCTAGCTTGTTTTATCTTGTTAATTTGATTCTACGGGTAGGTATTTTGGGTTAACTTGAGACAGAACATGTGCTGTTTAAATAATTGGACTCCTCCATAGCCCAACTGATAAGGTGATGGTCATAGACCGCCGAATCAGCTTCCAATTCCAACGCCTCCGGAGAATGTTAAGGTCGCAAGCGACGAATGAAAATCGACATGTTTTGCCTTCTGTCGGGAAAGGGTTTGATGTGTGTTTCTGGATCATAGAGTGATAATGGGAATATTATCGACCAATAAGCCGCCAAATTATAAATATGTTGATGATGATGATGAGAGGTCATCTCATACCGTTTGATATGAGGGTCTGCTCCGATTAATGGCGTGATAGCCGATGTCAGGAACTGTTCAGGAAATGCGTGGGTGGCACGAGGTTTTAGATCGTGACATCCTACTCTGGATTGATGATGATGGTGATGATTTTGAAGTTCTTCAGCATGCCGATGACTTGAGTTCCATTTACTCCTAAAGCACCGGCATAAACATTAAACCGAAGTTGATTAGACAATCGGCAATGTCAGGAGATCGGTGGGGCCGCTCTCTCCTCTGATCTGGCGATGTATGAATTTAATTAAGGAAAATTTTGATGTCACCGATCCTCGCCTTGGCAGTCACTCATGTCCTCAATAGTCCCGTTCTCCGTCCAGCACGCCGCCTCGAGCCAGTAGAAATAATGATTACGTTTTTCCTAGGCGCGCTACAAAAACATGCGCCAGCCTGCAATCGCGATGGTCATCGGTATTTGATTTGAATGAAAAATACGTCCTCTCGCATAACATACACAAGCGTAACGTGGGACCTTCCCCGAAATGTCACGGGCATATGCTCTACGATAGGCGTACCCCAACCTCAAACTCAAACATCAGCTCAAAGAAGGAATGTCAAGCTCGGCTTCCAGGGTGCTGGGTCCAAGAATGAAAGGCACCAGGTCGTGAATCTGGCTTCCCTCCCTTTTATTTCCCCGGCTGCGCTTTCGTCCATAGTACATTCCCACCCTGATGCTGGATGATCCCTATTCCTAGTGTGAGGGAGTTAAGAAAACTTTTGCTACTTATGTAGGTGGATATAGCGCATTACGCTTAAAATATGAATACCTACCGACGGCTTCATTCAACCGACAATGTGAAAGTTTTTGCTAAATCGAATATATCGAATGAAATATGCCTACCTAAGCGTAGACCAAAAGTAGTTAAGAAAACTTATCCGGATTCCAACAAAGAACCGCCGATCGGTTGCCAAACGATTCCATATGTCATGTTCCCTTCGTTCCGCCGACAAGGCAGACCCCACACGAGCGTAACCTAAAAGGTAGTGAAGCCCACGCAAATTTCGTCACTTCGTTTCCCCCATGACGAAGGTAGTCCGGCCAGATCGTAATCTTCGTCCTGCATCAAACTGGCCTCCCGCGACGACAACTTTTATCCGCTGGTACCTCGGAGCGGCGGTAGAAGGAGGGCGAAATGGGTGCACGTCCTTTGTTCTCCTGAAGTCCCCCAATGCCTTAGTGACGTACATACGTCGACATCATGGAATGGCTCCGGCCACGCTTCCAATCCAGTCTAGAGCGGGTACGAGATCCACGTTACCGAGATGTGATCACAAGGGATTCCAATTTGCTCGGACCAGACACGACCATCGCTTACTTCGCCTCCACATTAGGAAAATAGTGTAAGCCCACCTGCATTTCGATCACATCGCCCCCGATAAAGTCGCGTGAGATACTTCCTCATGGTGAAATAGGAAAGCCGGACCCGTTAATTCATTCGACAACCGCCGTCCATCCTCGAGTCGTAACCCGCTCAATTAAGTTTGAAGAAAAAGAGTTTGTTAATTAAGTAGGTGGATATAGCACATCACGCTAAAATGTGAATACCTACCGACGGCTGCATTCAACCGACAATATGAAAGTTTTTTGCTAAGTCGAAAGAAATATACCTAAACGTGAACCAAAGGTGATTATATGATTAGATATCGAACCAAGTTTATGCAAAGTCCTATGTAATAGACTTGTTGTGATACCTAAAATTTGGAATAAGGTGTGGGAAATTTTTGGAATGGGAATTCAATTATGTCAGATTTTGTTAGTAATCAAAAATGCCCATGCTACGCACCCTTCATAAACCGTTATATTACCCAATGCCTTTTCAAAATCCCTTTCCTAAATATAGTCCCCTAGCTACGTTTAAAAATATTATTACGAAACTCGTAAATAATAATTAACACCTCCAAGGCGCTTTACAAATTAATTTATACCTACATTCTATACCTATGTATTTTGGTACCCGTTATGTATTGGAGAATACCCAGTAACCTAATTTTCTAGGTCACCAACAAAGCACTTTAAAGGGTTTTATTATTGTTTTGTGGTTTCAAAATCCCGTCTTTTAAATGAAGTCTCTCGTCTAAGATTTATTGCCCGAAAGCGCACTTTGTGCTTCAAATGCTAGTTAGTTCATTGAACTCCAAATTATTATTTTACAACGTTATTGTCTCAAGAATAACTTCACCCAACAAAGGTACTTGCTAGCCGGTCAACCCGGAAACGTGCAAAGCCCCTCGCTCCCCATCGCTCGACAAAAAAAAGGGTCCTAGATTCCTAAGGCTTGTAGTATACAAACCCTAAATGACTCTTTCCTGCAAGGCCCGTACTAAATATGTTAATAATTTTATACAAACTTACCAAATTCGCCTTGTTGCACAAAATAATTTCACTAATCAATTCACTACAATAATATTTAATTAAACAAGCACTTCTAAAACACAACCCGTCATGCAGTTATTTATTCCAAGATGCAGCCGTCGAACACAATTCTCGCGTAGATTTCTTTTTTTTTAAATTTCACCCTGACCCTGATAGACGCCCCGAAAGTACGTCCCGACCGCCTCAATTTACAAATTATATTATTTAACTTCACCGACATGAACTCGCAAGCCTCAATCTCTGACTTCCCTATTCGCGTGGACTCTTTTTGTTTAATAAAACGAAATATCCTTTGTTTAATTAAAATGAAATATCCCCGATTTAGACGCACCAAACTGGTCTCCTCGCGACTATCGGACCTCGATCCCTTAATTTAAACCTTGCTTCCCAACGACCAAATCTTGACTCCCCTCAATCGCGTGAACTACCTTTTTTCAATTAAATGAATTATTCCCGTTTACGCGCACCAAATTATAATTCTACAGTTTATCAAAACTCCGATGTTTTTTTTCCGACCGTGCGTGCCCAGGTTCTTTTTCCGACCGTCTTCCAACACTTCCCTGCCCCAACTGTCTTTATTATTATATATAACTATCTGAATTATTCCCGGTTTACGCGCACCAAATTATTATTCTGCCGTTTATCAAAACTCGATGATTTTTATCCCGTCTGCGCGGCCCTAGGTTCCTTCCCTGACTGTCCACCAACACTTCTCTACCCCGACTGTCCAGTTCCAACCCCCTGCCTTCTGACTCCCACCCATCTACTTGTGTGGTTTCAATAATTTATTAGTCACTTTTTTCAAATCTTAAGTGATAAGCACATCTCCCAATATGCATATATCAACGTTTAATAGTCAAAAAATGTCACATAATAACTCTTATTTCAGAGAATTTTGTGTAGAAACCATGTTCGTTATTTTTTGTGGTGTAAACTAATTTCGTCTGCGCCAGAGTCATAAACTATCCCAATAACGCTTAAAAGAAGAGCTCAGTGGCGTACTTCAATCTAATACTCTTTCTCAATACTTGCGTCGACTTTATTGGTTATATAATAACATTATATAAGCATTGTCTGTACACGTTTTCGTTCTTTCTGCGTGCGTCACTATTTAACGAATTCTGCAATCTTATTTTGACAAATATGTCAAATATTTCAACCCGTAATCGGCGCGTCGCTCTCGTATATTTAAATGCACCAACGATCAATCTTTATTGCCTAATTTTTCAACTCCCCACTGCCATAGAAAATGCACAAGACAATTGTTTCACAAATCAATTTGCTCGCGTTAAAGTCAGTCACCACTCGGGCAAATATCCATCGTCCGCCCCTGACTTGATAATGAACCTGAAAAAAAATCCCTCTAAATGTTATTCTGGGTCCTTTCTTAGTTTTGTGAGGAATGGCCTTTGCCGGGGCTCTCATGCACTTGGGCCACGTAACCACATGTGGTTATTTAGTGGTAAGGACCCATAAATCACCCCCATGAATTGGAAACAGAGGGTCGTATGCTGACACCATTCCCTGTTACAAAATCGAATATAATTCCAAATTGATCTCTCAATTTTAAAAGAATCATTTCGTAGGCCCAAAGGCGAGATCATCACAGGCATCAGAACGAAATTAAAGGAATTCAGAATAAGTGCCCCGACTTTCTCACACGATGTCATCATGTTAACGGAAACCTGGTTAACACCATCGATTTTCTCAGCGGAACTTGGATTGCCCGATCACCACATCTACCGAGTTGACCGTAGTCCAAACACCAGCTCCAATACAAGAGGGGGCGGAGTCCTGATTGCTGTCCACAAACGTATTCCGTCAAAAGTGCTCAAAAACAAAAATAGTGACGTTGAACAAATATTCGTGTTGCTTGAAAATAAAAATGCTGTCAAATTAATAATTGGATGCATATATATACCGCCATCCTCCGATACACGGCTGTATATGAATCATGTAGAGGATGTGGAATTTTTAAGGTTTAAATATCCCAGTGCCAAACTTGTTTTAGTGGGTGACTATAACTTGCCAAATATATCTTGGAACCATGATGACCCTGAATTGTCTGGTATTAATATGTCAACTGCCAATCTTAGTGAGAGAGAGATTCTAGGTATGTCGAATTATTTATCAATCCCACAACTAAACACTGTCGCTAATATAAATAGTCGCATTCTTGATCTAGTTTTTTGTAGTGAGCCCACGGCTAACGTATGTAAATCTTTAGAAAATCTATTACCTGTGGACGTTTACCATCCTCCTCTGGATATAGTTATTCCCTTTGTTAACAACACTTATCTCAAAAATATCAAGCCATCTTATAACTTCTCTAAAGCAAATTTAAAAAAAATTTCTGATTGCTTAAATACAACAGACTGGTCCTTTCTGGAAAATACAGATATTAACGATAATGTAAATAAATTTTATGCTATTCTTAATGATGCTATTGCAAATTTTGTGCCTCTTCGACATAATAGAATTTCTCATTTTCCAAACTGGTTTAGTCCCGAATTGATCACTTTAACATATCGTAAGAAAATAGCTCATAAAAATTACAAACGGTCCAGACTGTCGAGTGATTACAATCAATTTCAATTGTTAAGAAAGGAGTGTTGTAAAATCTCAAAATTGTGCTATAAAAATTACATCGACAAAATTGAAACTGATATTCGTGTAAATATAAAACAGTTTTGGAATTATACTAACTCTCAAAAAAATAATAACTTGGGTATTCCAACTACTATGAATTTCAATGGAAAAATTGGATGTAATGATGAAAACATTGCAAATCTATTTGCTGATTATTTTAAGTCTGTGTATGAAGAGGATATACCTAGCAACGAAATTCCAAAATTCTCATCGAATCTTAGCCTGGATATATCTGAAATACGCATAGAAATTAATGATATCAAAAACCATGTAAATTTGTTAGATGCTAGAAAAAATGCAGGACCTGATAATATTCCACCAGTGTTAATTAAAGAATGTTTAAATAGCATAACTGTTCCTCTTTTTCTAATTTTTAACCAGTCACTAGAGACAGGCAGTTTCCCTGATACATGGAAATACAGTTTTCTAACACCCATTTTTAAAAAAGGGGACAAAACGGACGTAACAAATTATAGGCCAATATGTATCCAATCATCGATTCCCAAGCTTTTTGAAAAAATTGTACTCCATAAAATATCTACAAATATAAAAAAAATTATAACACCCTACCAACATGGCTTTTGTTCAAATAAATCTACACTAACCAATTTACTAATTTACGAAAACTTCATATCTAAATCTTTAGCAAACAGGTGCCAGGTTGACTCAATATATACGGACTTTAGCAAGGCCTTTGACAAGGTGTGTCACAAAATATTAATCAATAAATTGGCGACACTTGGAGTTTATGGTAGCTTATTAATTTGGTTTGTTAGTTATTTGTCCAAAAGAAGTCTTAGTGTGAAAATAAATGGCACACATTCGTACAAATTTATAGCAACAAGTGGAGTGCCGCAAGGCTCCCATTTAGGGCCCATTTTGTTCATTATATTTATAAATGATATTGTTGATATATTCACAAACATAAACGTGCTACTGTTTGCTGATGACATGAAACTATATAAAGAGATCAACCACATTAATGATTGTATTATACTTCAAACTAATTTGACATATCTTTTTGAATGGTGCTCTATCAACAAACTAGCATTAAACATAAATAAATGTCAGTTCATTCATTTTTCCAAAATAAATAATCCTATATTTTTTCAGTATACATTAAATGATGAAAATTTAAATTGTGTTAATGAAATTATGGATCTAGGCATTATGTTCGACAGTAAACTCACCTTTGTATGTCATATTAATAATATTATCAACAAATCCATAAAGACTCTTGGCTTTGTTTTAAGAGCTGCAAAAGATTTTAATGATTTAGGCACATTTATTATGTTATATAAAACCCTTGTCAGATGCCAACTTGAATATAACTCTACGTTATGGTCTCCCTTTTTCAATATTCATTCAGACAACATTGAAAAGATACAACGGAAGTTTCTAAGGTTCATAAACTATAAATTGCGTATTCCTATACTAAACATTGATTATAATTACCTCCTGGATAAATTTTCTCTCTTGAAACTTTCAGAAAGAAGAATAAGCACAGATTTAATACTGTTACATAAAATACTGCATTACAAAATTGACTGTCCAGAATTACTTCAATTTATCAATATCCATGTACCCAAAAAATCATGTCGACATTTATTACCCTTTTACTTCAATAACACCAGGACACTAGCTTATCAAAATTCTCCGTTTCCTAGACTTCACAGTCTCGGAAATAAATATTCTAATCTAGGTGATATATTTCATCTTAAAACCAATCAGTATAAATGTTGCATATTCTATCACTTTTATTCTTCTAGATACAAATAGATTTACATAATTTCTGCAGTTTTTTGTTTATATTGAATGTGAGACTTCTTATCATTTTTACATATGTACTTTTTATTTTATTATGTGGTTTTGTTTTTATATTGTATTACGTATTTTCTTTTCTCATTGTATTATATTTTCTTCATTGTTTTTATACTCAACTTATAAACTATAATGTAAAAGCCCATCAGGGCGTGTAATAAATAAATAAATAAATAAATAAATAAATAAATAAATAAATAAATAACTCGAAAATATGCTGTAAAGAAAACCCGTCAAAAGCTGCAAATATATTTAACACATTCTTTGCAAACATAGGAAAAAATCTTGCAAATCACATAAATACCAACCCAATTTCAGATTGCAATATTGATACAGAAAATAAAATAGCAACATTTCATGTCACAACAGAGGATGAAATAGTATCTATCATAAACGATATGAAAGGAGGTTCTGCACCGGGATTTGATGGAGTTACGGTTAATATTTTAAAAAATATTAAAAATCAAATTTCTAAACCATTAATGCATATAGTAAATTTAAGTTTCCAAAGCGGTGTGTTCCCATCTATTTACAAGCAAACTATCATTACTCCAATATTTAAATCTGGTAATCCAGAAGAAGTAAGCAACTACCGACCAATATCAGTAATCTCAAATATAGCAAAAATTTTTGAAAAGATAGTAAAAAAAAGAATGAACCAGTTTATAAAATGTAATAAAATAATTGATGAAAATCAGTTTGGATTTATGGAAGGTAGAAGCACACAGGATGCAATTGCAAAATTAACTAGCCTTGTTCTCAATTCATTAGATAAATCATTCAAATGTATTGGAATTTTCATAGATCTCAAAAAAGCGTTTTTTTTTTTTTTTTTTTTTTTTTTTTTTTTCATTTATTTATTACAGAAGATACATTATTTATACAGCAAAAATAACATATAAAATATAATATTTATATTTCAAAATAATCTTTTTTTGATACAAATAAACTATATAATAAATTTTCACTGATTTTTTTTATTTTTTTGTATGATATTTCTCTTCTATAGAAGCAGACGCTTGTGATTAGAAGAGGGACGAGTATCGGGATGAAAAAATATTTAAAATATATTAACAAAATATATTTTGAATCTTTTGATTTAATTGTGGTAGATACTTAAAAAAAAACAAATTTACCAGTTATATGAGTTATGATGATAAATTTTATCAATTTTTTATTTTTACTTTAAATTGCTCTTTAATTGCTTTTAGTAGGCATTTATCGTCTTCGATTGTTCTTATTTTTTCAGGTAGGCTATTGAAGTATTTTTTTCCTAGATATGTGTAATGATGTTGTGCAAATGAGGTGTTACATTTTTGTGTTGGAAATATATGCTTTTGACGAGTACGACTTTCAGTTAAAAAGCTATGATTTTGTTTTTCTTTTATTATTTGGATTATTATATTTTTTCGAACTAGATCATTAAATTTTAATACTTTAAATTCTTCAAAAATAAGGTGAGTTGGATAATCTCTTCGTTTTTTCAATATAATTTTTATAATTAGACGTTGCACAATTTCAACAGGGAGTAGATTTGTTTTGTATGCAGCTCCCCAGCTTACTACAGAGTATTGGAGATTTGACTGTACTATAGCATGGTAGACTGATGTTAGATTTTCTAATGAGAGAAAGTTTCGGATTTTTAAAAATATGTAAATTAATTTCCTTATTTTGTTAACGGTAAGGTTGATTTGATCTTTCCAGTTCAGGTTTTTGTCTATTGTTATTCCTAAGTATTTGATTTTATTCGAAATTTTTAATGTGGAACAGTTTATTTTACAGTTATTTTTTTTGTGATCTTTAGAATTGTCATGTATAATTATATCAAAATTTACCGGAACGTCCTTTGATTTTATTGCAAATGGTATAACGTGAGTTTTTTCACTATTAAGAGATAGTAGATTTATATCAAACCAGTGTTTAAGCATGTTTATGGCTTCTGTTGCTTTTTGTTTTACAACTTGTCATGTGATTCCACTTTCAATAAGTACTGTATCGTCGGCATAAGAGGTTATACTACCATGAAGTGACTGTGAGAATATACCGTTTACATATAAGATGAATAATATAGGACCTAGCACAGTACCTTGTGGAATTCCATATTCAGATGTCTCTTCGTCGCTATAAATGTTATTTATTTTGACACATTGAGGGCGATTTTTTATGTAGCTTTTTATCCAATTTGCTACGTTTTCGTTAATGTTCAAATTATCTAATTTTTTCATAAGTTTTTTATGGGATATGCTGTCAAACGCTTTTCTCAGATCTATAAAAATACCTATACATTTATTGCTCATATCAAGGTTTTTATATATGCGTGATGTGACATTTGCAATCGCGTCTTGTGTGCTGCGCGCTTTTCGGAATCCGTATTGATTGTCGTGAAGTATTTTGTTATTTTCAATAAATTCCATTAGTTGAGATTTTACGATTTTTTCAAATATTTTTCCAATATTTGAAATGAGGGAAATTGGTCGATAGTTAGTTACATTTTGTGCGTTTCCACTTTTGAATATAGGTGAGATAATTGTCCTCTTATAATTAGACGGAAATATTCCATTTTTTAAACTTAAATTAATTAGGTGAGTTAATGGTTTTATCACGTGGCTTTTAATAGATTTTAACATATTTACATAGCATATCACATGACAAACTCGTAACTAAATTAAGAAACATTGGATTAAACGGTACAGCTCTAGAATGGATAAAAAGCTACCTTTTCAAACGCCCCCAAGTCGTAAAAATCAACAATGTGCTTAGCCAACAAGATACAAGCAATTTTGGTATACCTCAAGGTACAGTCCTGGGGCCGTTACTGTTTATCATTTATGTAAATGATATATTCACACAAAGAATAAACGGAAAAATAATATCTTATGCTGATGACACTGTCATAATAATTGAAGGTGCTGATTGGAATACTGTGAACAACCTAGCGAATATTGACATCAATACACTGAAAAACTGGTTCGATAAAAACTTCCTCTCTTTAAATACCGAAAAAACAAACTTTATCCAATTCTCTATCAATAACTTTAAATCTAAACCAGAAATAAAAATTCTAATACATCAGAGTAAATGTAGTGGAACTAATTGCACTCCAGAATGTTCTACACTGAATTCAACTTCCAAAATTAAATATCTTGCTGTATATATAGATCAACATTTTAAATGGAAAACACATATTTGTGAACTTGTCAAAAGAATTAGGAAATGTATATATATATTTATAAGACTCAGAAATATTCTTAGACTGGAAAACCTAAAAAGAGTGTACTATGCAATTGTTCAATCTATATTACAATACGGTATTATAGGATGGGGAGGAACATATGATGTTATTTTAAATCCTCTCAAAATAGTTCAAAGATTAATAATTAAGATTATATTGAAAAAACCATCTACATTTTCTACCGAAAAAATCTTTTCAATATTCAAAGTAACTACAATAGACAATTTATATAAAAAATATTCAATTCTACAAACTTTCAAAGAAATACAGCTAAAAAAATTACATTTCAATATCTCAGCAAGATATCAAAACAATATTAAAATCCCAAAATTTAATACTAAGCACATCCAAAATTCCTATCTGTATCATGGTATAAATTATTTCAACAAACTCCCATTAGAAGTAAAAATTATTGAAAATAAAAGTAAATTCCAAACTAAATTAAAAAATTACCTGAAACAACTGTAAGAGTTACATTACTATTTCAGTTCATTTAAATCTGTTAATCGACACATCTCAAGTTTCTCTTACTATATCTATTGTTAATAGTTGCAATATTATTATTCACCTACTCAAATGATAACATTGATAACATAATTGAGTATGCATTCACTCACCAAACACAAGAGCCTTGTCTCTTTATGGTGAGGAAAGGCTTTTATTATATTTAATGTGATAAAGAAATAAAACAACCGACTTGTTCAAGGCAAGATGACAGACAGAAATTTATTCATAGATGCATAGATAACAAAATACACATCAGTATAGAATAGCGTTAGGTAGGTACTTGGTTTATTTAATGTAACCAGGAATTAATTCCAACACCCCAACTACAGTAAATAAACTAAAATCTCTAAAATTAAATACAGTGTTGTATTATATACTAACATTGCAACTAAATATTCAACTGAATCATACCCATATCATTTACACATTTATAATGTTTTATAGGACATAATGCTTTTGTTAAAACATCAGATGGCATATCTGTTGAAGGTAAATATTCTAAGTTGACAATTTTATCATTTATAACATCTTTAATAAAATGATACCTAATGTCTATATGCTTACTCTTCCTATGACACACATAATTGGCAACTAACTTTTGAGCACTTTGGCTATCATTATATAAATTTATAGCACACAAGTTTCCAGTTAGTTCATACAATAAAGACCTTAAATATATGGTTTCTTTACAAGCCTCTGCAATGGACATGTATTCAGCTTCCATGCTGGACAATGCTACAGTTCTTTGCTTTCGACTTTCCCAAGAAATTGCTGAACCAGACATTAAAAAACAAAAGCCTGTATAAGACTTACGATCTATTGTACTACTAGCCCAATCAGCATCAACAAAACCTTTAATTTTACCACCATCTTTTGTATATTTTAAACAGTAATTTTTTGTTTTCTTGAGATATCTAAGTATTCTTTTTGCATAATTCCAGTGATTATTAGTATAACACTTATTAAACTGACTGAGAAAACTTATACAAAATGCTATGTCTGGTCTAGTAAGAACTGATAAAAACATAAGACTACCTATCAACTGTTGATATGGAATATCGCTACTACAAGATTCAGTTGTTTCTATATCCAATTTACTTTCCATAGGAGTGTTTATAACTTTACAATCTAACATATTAAATTTCTGCAATAATTGATCAATATATTGTTCCTGATCTAAAGTTACAGTATTAGATTTTTTATCAATCTTAACCCGCATGCCTAAGCATTGCTGTACCTGCCCTAAGTTTTTAATTTCAAATTTAGAACTTAATACAGATATTAGCGTTTCAGTCTCATTTTTACAATTAGAAAAAACAAAAAAAATCATCCACATAGACTGCAATTATTACTTTTACATTTTCATAATTTTTTGTAAATACACAAGGTTCTAGACGACTCTTTTTAAATCCTATCTCACTTAGACATTGCTCAACTCTTTCATACCACGATCTAGATGACTGTTTCAGTCCATAAATTGCTTTATTTAATTTTACAATATTTTTCTTATCACAATAAATGTCAGGCTGTATCATATAAATATCTTCTTTGAGGTAGCCATTTAAGAAGGCTGTCTTGACATCCAAATGTGATACATTTAAATCTAATTCAACTGACAGTGCAAACAACATTTTTAAAGTAGAATGTCTGACTACAGGGGAAAAAGTTTCTTCATAATCTACACCAGGCTTCTGCGTAAAACCTTTAGCCACTAGACGCGCCCTATACCGCACACTGTTATCACTATTCACTTTCTTTTTGTAAACCCATTTGCACTTCACTAGAGTTTTGTCTGAAGGCAGTTCGTTTACAGGATCCCACGCTTTATTGTCTTTGAATGCTTGTAACTCGTCCTCCATAGCCTCAATCCACTTGTCCTTATCTGGACTTAATAGGACTTCTTGAAAGGTAACTGGATCTTGGGCAATTTTTGAACTTGTTTTTGTACACAAGTTTGTGTAGCCATAACGCATTGGTACTTTTCTGGTACGCTTGGCAAGTAATATTTCTGACTCTGGTTCATCTTCTTCCTCTGTGGTCTGCTGTAATGTAGAATCAAAATCAGTCAAAGCATTGAGATAATCAGATCCTGAAAAAATGTTTAGACTTTCCGCACTATCTTCCTTAACACTCTTGACTTGACTGTCTGACTTATCAGTTTGGATTACATCCCCAACTGAAATATTTAGACTTTCCGCGCTAGAGGATTCTTCTTTAACTTCTTCCTTGCCACTCTTGACTTGACTGTCTGACTTATCAGTTTGGATTACATCCCCAACTGAAATATTTAGACTATCATCGGAGTGATGTTTCTTTTCAGTATTTTCATAGACAACTACATCTCTGCTTGTTGTGATTTTACGCTTCATAGGGTCATACACTCGATAGCCTTTCACATTTTCTGCAAAACCAACAAGTATGTGTTTCCTTGACTTTGTATCCCATTTAAGTCGTTTCTCCTTTGGGATGTGGACCATTACTTGACTTCCAAATATTCGGATGTGCTTTAAGTCAGGTTTCTGATTTGTCCAGAGTTCGTATGGTGTTTTATTATTTAAACCTGACGCAATGGATCGATTTCTGAGATAGACTGCTGTATTTGTGGCCTCTGCCCAAAACTTCTTATCTAAATCTGCGTCAAATAATAAACACCGAGCTCTCTCTACTATAGTTCTGTTGATACGTTCGCTCATACCATTTTGCTCAGGAGTATAAGCATTTGTCTTTTGATGCACAATGCCTAAATCCTTTAAAAAAATTTCAAATTCATTACTACAGAATTCTAAACCATTGTCTGTTCTAAATATTTTTATTTTTCTATTTTGCTGATTTTCGACTAATGACTTAAATTCCTTAAAATACTTGAATACTTCACTTTTATTTTTAAGAAAGTAAACAAAAGCCATACGTGAGTAGTCATCAATAAATACAAGAAAGTATCTCGATCCACCAATTGAGTTTATCTCCATGGGTCCGCACACATCCGCATGTATTAGATCCAATGAATTGTTGCTTCTTGTTGCTGCATGGACAAAGGGTAGTCGCGACTGCTTTCCTTCGCAACATATTGTGCAAGTACTCTTGTCAATCTTACACTTATCTGTGTATGATATACCCGTGACTGCACCGTCTCGCATTTTATTCAAGTCATTTACATTTAAATGTCCCATTCTCCTGTGCCAGGTCACATCGCTCACTGAAGTAGATGTAAACAAACACTGTTGATTATCTAACCTCAACTTGTAAACACCATCTATTTGTGTAGCAACTGCCACCAAATCCTTCTTTTTGTTGTAAACACAGCAACAATCATCTTTGAATTCTACACTATTGCCATTCTTTATGAGTTGACATATTGAGATCAAATTTGTGGTAAGGTTAGGAACACACAAAACTTCTTTCAAAGTAACCTCAAATTTGCATTTTTTAGTGACTGTTATTATGTCTACACTACCAACGCACAATACAGGCATAGCACTTTGATTTGCTGCTATTATCTCCTTGATCTTTGGCGAATAAGATGCATTTTTTATTAGGTTTACATCCGGCGTCATGTGAACACTCGCACCACTGTCTAAGTAAAAATCTTTTTTACTATAATTCCCGCTCAAGAAAACAGCCGAAAACGCATTAGTTTTCTTCATTTGTTGCTGATCATTCTGTTTACACTGCGATTTATAGTGACCGTATTGATGACAACGGTAACACTTTATGTTATTTCTGTCAGTTTTGTTTACATTCGAACCGACCATAGACGACGAACTACGACGTTCATAGTTAGAACTGTCACTTCTGCCAGTGCTGCCAACTTTAGAATACTGTTGGCGACTGTGCTGCCCTCTACTCAAGAAAGCGCCACCACCGGAAGACGTGTGTTCGCCTTCATTTCCTACAAGGTCAAGTAATTTGGCCTTCATGACATCAGCAGTAATGGCGATACCGGAATGCTCTATAGCGATGATCATGGGGAAGTATTTTTCAGGTAAACCTGCCAACAACAGGCTGCCAATCCACTCATCTCCGATCTGAAAGCCCGTACCAGATAATCTTTGCGCCGTTTCGATTACTTGCGTGACGTAGCTTGTCATTGACTCGCAACTTTCTAGACGAATCGAAATTAGGTGCCTCAGCAAAGTTATTCTTCTGGAGAATCCTGAGTCATCGAACATAGATTTCAGCTTTTCCCATAAGTTCACGGCACTTGTTGCCTCTCTAATATGAACATACAATGACGGATCAATAGTTAAAATCAATCTGGCTTTCGCTTTTGCATCGTTTTCTTTGTCCACCGTCGTAATGCATTTTGATAATCCTTCCAAAACTAACATGTTTTCTGTTGCAAAAGCCCAGTCACGGTAATTTTCACGGCCCTTTAGCTTAGGAACATTAGCCAAAAGAGAACCGGACGCCATTTTGTTTGATTTTTAAACTTCGTTGTTCACACAAAGATATAATTTTCTTTTGTCTCCTTATCACCACAGCCAACGCCTATTCTAGCTACCAAAAAAATCACAACAGACTTTACTTCACTGCTAGAAAACTATAGGACATACTGGGCCCATAACCTAATGTGATAAAGAAATAAAACAACCGACTTGTTCAAGGCAAGATGACAGACAGAAATTTATTCATAGATGCATAGATAACAAAATACACATCAGTATAGAATAGCGTTAGGTAGGTACTTGGTTTATTTAATGTAACCAGGAATTAATTCCAACAATATTAATATTACAAATCTGTTTAACATGTAAAAAAAATGTATAATTATTGTAAAAACAAACAAATATTAAAAAAAAAAAAAAAAAAAAAAAAATGTAATTTATTACACCAGTGCAACGCGGCCGGCCACACGTACATTCCCCCTATAATAATAACACTAAAGAGGCAGAGATAGGGCCTGCCTCCGAAAGCTGCTGATTTTAATGTGGGTGGAGAGGACTGGGGAAGTCACATGGAATCGAAATGAATGGTAGCCGTTGCACGGGGGCGTGTTGTTCAGTTTGAGGCGCGCCTCAAAATCGAAATGTTGACGCATGCAACTCCCTTCTACCTACTTTCCATATTTTTTTCCTATTCGCCTATCCTATCTGAAAAGCCCATTTATTTATATTTATTTATTAGAGCGAATTTGTAGTTGGCGGTCATCTTGTGTTTGCTACTCGTATTATTATTTTTTTTATATTTAGGTGCTTCAGATTTTATGTCTGGGTTAAATCTTCCTCACAGGAAAGACTAAACCCTTCCACACACTTTTCCAGAAATGCTTATATAGTCAATCGACGCTATGTAAGTGCACTATATAAGTATAATATATACAAAACAATACAAGAATAATACGTCAATCAACCAGAGACCAAATGGGAAAATAATTCACCGACTCCAGATATTTCCTAACTGGACCGATAAATCCTACTGATCCCTCAATATAAATATTTTAAAAATCTTTCGTAATCCTACATGTATTTAAAATGACTGACTTTTGCATTTTTATATATATATTCTTTGACAAATCTAATAAGCGTAAATTTTGAAAGAGAGAGTTAGGTATAATGCCAGTAGCCGAAATAACAAATGGTAATATTTTTATATTCTGAGAATGCCAAATTATTTTAATCTCATTTCCTAAATCTGTATATTATCTTATTTTTTCAGAAACAGATTTCTGAATATTACAGGAATTTGGAATAGCGACATCAATGATATAAGTTATTTTTTTAATTTTGTCATATAAAACTATATCGGATCTATTATGACTAATTGTTCTGTCTGTTAGTATAGTTTTATCGTAATAGATTTTATAAAATACATTTTCTAAAAATGAATTTGGTTCATATTCATAATATTGCACTACATTACGGCAGTCAATCAAGTTAGGTTTAGTTACCAAACTTTGGTGAATTATTTTAAAAACTTGATAGTGCCTAAATGTATAATCGGACGGCGCTAATACAGAACATCCCGTATAATATGTTCTATAGTTTCAGGAAAAGTCAAACATTTTCTACATAAATCATCAATTGATTTGTATCTTTGATTTTATGCTTCCTATAATTTTTAGTATTAATGACTCTATCTTGAATGGCAAACATAAATCCTTCTATTTCTGCGCTCAACTCTCCAATACTCAACAATTTGTTTGACGAAAATTTGTCAACATACGTTTGGTTGAGATAATTTAAATTTTTTGCGTAAAGAATTTTATTTGGACAGGAATCGAATAATTCCTGGTTGGTATTTATAAGAATGCTGGTATTCTCGTCGTATAAATTGAAAGGCGTAATTTTTCTATCTGCCTTGCAAATTATTTTGTGCATTTCTGAACTAACAGCTTTCCCATGGAAAAAAATTCTTAGCATTTCTACCTGATTGTGTTTCAAATGTGTTATTTTGACTATACTCTACCTTCTAAATTTCTAGGCAAATTAATTCGTTCTATAGCTGAATTTGTATGATGGCAATTAAACTTTGTTAACGTAATTCTAATTAATCGTTCTAAGCTATCTAAATCTGTATTGAACCATTAAATTATGCCAAATGAGTAAGTTAATAGAGGTATTTCCCAAGTATTCATTGCCTTTAATAATTTTTTTGCTGAGAGATTGCATTTAAAAAAATTTCTGATCCTTGTTTGAAATTTAATCCTAATATCATTTTTAATACTAGTATGATCTAATCTATTCGATTGCGGATATCATAAATATTTATAAACCTCATCCCCTTTCATACTTTTAATTTTGAATTTTCTAAATATTCCCTCGTCATAAAATAACATATAATCATAAAGGGTACATAACAAATATTATAATCAATAATTATCAGCCTGAAACATTCATCTACATTGAAAAAATCTTCCGAGAAAAGATACTGGCCGCCAACGGGAATTCCCGTTGGCGGCCAGTATCTTTTCTCGGAAGATTTTTTCAATGTAGATGAGTGTTTCAGGCTAATAATTATTGATTATAATATTTGTTATCTACCCTTTGTGCTATGCATAAAAATCTTGTTTAAACGTTAGTTTATCAATTAAAAATTAATAAAAATAATAATTAATATAATCATAATATTAATAATTTTTTTTGGAAAGTTGATATTTCAGAAATGCACAAAATAATTTGCAAGGCAGATAGAAATATTTCACCATTAAATTTATACGACGAGAATGCCAGCATTCTTATAAATACCAACCAGGAATTATTAGATTCCTGGTCAAATAAAATTCTTCACGCAAAACACTTCAATTATCTCAACCAAACATATGTTGACAAATTTTCGTCAAACAAATGGTTGAGTATTGGAGAGTTGAGCGCAGAAATAGAAGGCTTTATGCTTGCCATACAAGATAGAGTCATTAATACTAAAAATTATAGGAAGCATATCATCAAAGATGCAAATCAAATTGATGATTTATGTAGAAAATGTTTGGCTTTTCCGGAAACTATAGAACATATTATATCGGGATGTTCTGTATTAGCGCCGTCCGAGTATACATTTAGGCACAATCAAGTTTTAAAAATAATTCACCAAAGTTTGGTAACTAAACATAACTTGATTGACTGCCGTAATGTACCATATTATGAATATGAACCAAATTCATATTTAGAAAATGAATTTTATAAAATTTATTATGATAAAACTATTCTGACAGACAGAACAATTAGTCATAATAGACCCGATATAGTTTTACATGACAAAATTAAGAAAATAACTTATATCATTGATGTCGCTATTCCAAATTCTTGTAATATTCAGAAAACTGTTTCTGAAAAAATAAGAAAATATACAGATTTAGGAAATGAAATTAAAAGAATTTGGCATTCTCAGACTATAAAAATATTACCATTTGTTATTTCGGCTACTGGCATTATACCTAGCTCTCTCATTCAAAATTTAGGCGTATTAGATTTGTCAAAAAATTTGTACATAAAAATGCAAAAGTCGGTTATTTTAAATACATGTAGGATTACGAAAGATTTTTTAAATATTTATATTGAGGGATCAGTAGGATTTATCGGACCAGTTAGGATTTCATCAGAGCCGAACCCTCTGATATGAAAATATCTGGAGTCGGTGAAATATTTTCCCATTATGTTTCTGGTGGATTGACGTATTGTTCTTGTATTGTTTTATTCTTATATAGTGCACTTACATTGCGTTAATTTACTAGATATTCATTTGTAGAAAAGTGTGTGGAAGGGTTTAGTCTTTCATTTGGGAAAGATTCAACCCGGACATAAAATCTGGAGCACCGTAAAAATTAATATTATTATGATTATTGTTATTGTTGTTGTTCTTGTTGTTGTTGTTGTTGGTAATGGTGCTGGTAATGGTGATGGTGGGGTTTTTATTGTTGTTGTTGATGTTGTTGTTGTCGATGTTGTGGTTGTTGTTGATGATGCTGTTGTTGTTGTTGTTTTTGTTATTGTTAGTAATACTTCCATTTTTTTCTAGGTTTGGTATAGGTAATAGGTAGATATTCATAAAAATTACTTTTAAAAAATGTATGTTCCTCCCCACTTTTCAACCCCGCAAGCCGCCACTGATCTGCACCCTTGTCAACAACTGCCTTCTTCAAGGTTTCATGGTGAACTTACTTATATCTCTTCCGCCTAAACATCTTCCTGAATAAATTCTGAAATGTCGTTAAGCTGGTCTATTACATCAAAGAACCTGACATTGTATTTAATGGGTTTGTTTATTAAAACTCCTCGATATAACTACAGGTTCCTGGTTGCACGTTCTGAATAATATTCCAAGTTCAGTCTATTTTTTTTTTTTATTATTTGAGTGTAGTCATATCCGAAATACATTATTGAATGGATGCATTATAATAAAGTTACCAATTATATTGTGGATTTATATTTTATTACACAATTATATAGTGCAGTTATCACAAGCAGGGGCGTGCACAGAGTTTTTGATCAGGGTAGGCAGTAGGAAAATAGAACAAGTTTCACAGGTTAAAATTTCCTTATTTTATCAGATAATTTCAAAATTAAAGTACGACAAACCTTTATGAACCGACAATTATTAGCACTTATGAAAGACAACTATTTGATAGAAAATGTTACATAACAGCAGATGTTTTTGTCGTCACTGATTGCTATTTGTTAATTTTGTTCTAGAAAGCACTGCTTAATACTAACAAAAAAACCTCATAGAGGCAAATTTAAAAGTTCAGTTCAGAAAATTCAAACAGTTCTACTATATGCTTTGTGCATTTCGTATACATTGAATTATATATTGCATGAAGTTAGCTCTAGTCAGAAATAATTCCTGTTTAGGCCGCATTTTTGTGAGGTAGTCGGAGGGCGCGAGTTTCTAGTTACAGTTTATGCCGCGTTTGTAGTATGCCGTTTGATGGGGCGCTCGCGTAGTTTCAGTTGCTCAGTTTTTTCGCGCTTATTTTTGAAAGTGTGTATTTATTTTTAGTCATAATTTAATAAATTATAATATTATTAACATGCTTATGTTTTACAAATACGGCAGGGTAGGCAGTGCTTATGTGCCTATATGGAGTGCACGCCCCTGATCACAAGGGGTGCTATACTGAATGAAAATCATGTAAATACCATCTCCCATAAATAAATGGTCTCTATATTTTTGTACGTACTTTGCAAAACAAGAAAAGAATATATATTTATGACTTTAAAAAAAGATAAAACGGATTAGACATTTATTAAAATGTGGTAGCGGAAAAAATATATAGATCAAGGAAATTTGAAATGCTGAAATGTGAATCGACTCTTTAAATATAAAAGCGTCCAATCGAAAATTATTTAGAAAAATCGGTTCGTAAAATAAACAAAGTAAAAGGAAAATAATACAGACGGTACAAATCAAATAAGTACTTATTGTAAAAGAACAACAGACAGATTGTAAGCAGATTGGGTAGGCAGGAAAAGTAAATTCATAGAAAACTTCAAGCCAAAAAAATACGGTCACGGAGACAATTGAATTAAAATATCTGGCCGACGCGACGCTTGGAGCCAAATTAAACTTGAAAAATAATTTTTCGACTTGACTTTTAATATTCAGAAAGTCTTAGATCTGCCGAGCGATTTTCTATCTTCTGTGAAATCGAGATAGATCTCGGGCGATATCTCTTGTCAGATTTGTGTGATTTTCTTTGGCTGTTATTTGCTTTTTGTCTGCCCACCGGCTGCATGGCAGGCCGGATCGGGAGAGAATGGTTGAGAAAGTCCCTTTGACTTCTCCATTCGAACTCTCTCGGAATATCGCCTTGCACCGCAGTGGGAGGGATGGATTCATACGCCCGTCACTCCTGGACACCCAGATTCCTACCCACCCCTTATACCATTTTACTTCCCAGAACTTCTTCTCCTTCCATTACTAAAAACATCATCCACACAGCATCCCCACAGATGATATAGGCCTTAAGGGGAATCATTTTCCTCAGAGCCTCCTGTGTGGAGCTAATGTAAATAAAAAGAAATTATGTAGATTTACCAGATTTCTGCTTGACTAAATAGTCATCAAATAAAAAATAAATCTGTGGATACTTGGAACTTAATTAAACTGAAGAAATAATTGAATTCGCATTCAGAAAATGTATCGATATGAGCACGTATTTTAGTAGGAAAACAATTCATTGGGGATTCGGATCCAGACTAAAATTGGATCTAGAACAGATGCGCATTATTTGTGTTAGTGGAGTATTTAACATACTTAATCTAATACCTGGAGGTAAGCAAGATGTAAACACACGCGACATAACAGTATTTCATGGTAATGGTAGTCGGAAACTTGCAGATCAGGACGTTTTCATAATATTGAAACAACTCACTACGTCAGATTTAATATCCCATCCCGTTTATTACTATTTCTTGAGAGTCTGCCAACAGCTCCCCTTCATCCCAAGATGCGGGCTCACCATATATTTTACTAAGTTAGCAGTGGCGTATATTCAGTGAACTAATAAGATAAACATCATCAATTTTTGAGGCGGTTATGGGTACCGCCGCCCCGGGATCCATTTATTAGATAACCAACGCCTCTACCAAAAGGTTCGCTACGTTTAGTGACTTAGCAGAGGTTTCCGGGTTCATGGGGTATGTTGGTACGGGGCTTGGCGGCGGATGCATCTGCCCACCAGGCAGTTCCGTCTGGCAGAATGGTTGAGGGAGCCCTTTAAACTTCTCCAGCCGTACTCTCTCTGAACATCACCTTGCACCGCAGTTGGTAGACATCTGGGGTCAGATTAGACCCACCCCTAATATTATTTTCCTTCCTCTCCTTCCTTTACAAAAAAGACTTTCCACACCGCTTCCCCAAAGATGACGTAGGTCCTGAGGGGAATTATTTTCCTCCGGGCCTCCTGAGTGGAACTAATGTAAAAAAATATATATATTTACAATATTACATTCTGTCAATCTGAATAGTCTTACTAAAAAAATCGACCCGTATTAAAATCCATCCATAGGAGCGGAATCCAGAACGCACCTATTGGACAGATAATTGGTACAAAATATTTCAGACGAACAATAGTGAGGTATGCATCACTCTATACAGAGCATAAATATTCGTAATTTGGTTCAGCGCACCAAGTTATTATAAAATTCGTCAGATAATACTTTCGGATAATGTAATATTACTATAATAAAGATTCGAATGAAAACGAAACACAAATAAAAAAACAAGTGTGCAGTTCACACGCGGTAGAAGTGGAACCTTCAGAAAACTAAAGTAGACAAGAGTGGGGAGGCTACGAAGCACCGCACAAAGAGGAGACCGATTATTCTATCTCATTATGTGATGTATATAAATGTGTTTGTCTCTTTATTGTGTCGCTTTTTTGTTTCATCGAGTTTCAAATCACAACGGAGCTAAAGAAACTTTCACTTCAATAAGAAATATTATTATGGGATGCACAAACATTTTTTTAATTCCTTTTTTAAAATACGTGTTTTTAATTGTAAAATGAATAATAAAAATTGGATTGATTTTTAAGTAAACTGAGATTAAAATTAAGTGCCTTTTCTTCTTTTGATGAATTGAGAATGACCACGAACCGACACTGCTAAGTAGCGAGGAATGCTTCAGAGATGATAACGAGAGGCATATTTTCACCATCGGAAATGAATTAAGGAGTTCGACGCCGACTTAAAACTTTACTAAACACTTTTGTGTACCTACCAGCATTCCTAGTATTATAATATTAAGTTTACTTGCCTGTTTTACTTGCTTTATCCATCATTTGCTTGGATTAATTAACCTTCTGGTGATCGCGTCTTTCGGAATATCGCTGGTGTTTGCACATAACTTCCATTTTAGAGGCATGGCTTCTTAACGTGAAAGCACTATTTTCAATTATTCTACGAATCGGTTGACATTATGAATATTAAAATAATATTTTTAGGATAAATTGAAGCTATACCAATCGTTTGCTTCAATATAATTCGTATACATTATACAAGTGTTATGCTGGATACTTGTTAAGAATTCATAATATGCCATTTCGCAGATGGTGTGAGTTAAATTATTATAGGAAAAAAAAACTTTTTTTGCAAACTATGCTTTAAAATATTAAGATGAATTGACATGAGATGAATAAGAAAGACTTTAAAATACAATGTTGGATTGAGTTACCGATACAACATTCTATTTGTAAGCCTCTCTTGAACGGATTTGAGTTTGTCTTTGGACAAAGCTCTTTATTCATATTTAGCAATTCTAATTTTCTTCTTTATTCTATTGAACTGTAAATTGTCTTCGTCAATTTGGTGATAGACTTTGTTGCAATTTTTTTCAATCTTCCTCTTCCCCATCTACTTACCCTCCCCCCTACATTCACCTTACATTCAACCTCCCCCCTACTTACAACATTATCCAATAATTGGGAATGCCATAGTCACTCACTCCAGACGGTCGGGAGCAGTTGGGACTCTTCTAAGGCATTCACTTTAAAAAACTTAGACCCAACGGAAAATTTAACATTAATAACGGTTGATACTTGTCAAGTGAGAACGGGTCGTTTCTATGACTCGTTCGGCAGCTCGGTTGTGGAATTATTTGCCGGCTTCTGTGTTCCCCCCTCCTACAAATGATTTACAGGTCTACTCCTTCCTTTCCACAAAAATACCCTCCATACACACCTCAAAGAAGGAAAATGAGGTAAATCATTTTCTTCCGGGGCTCCTGTGTGATATAGTGTTAATGTTAAAAAAATGATAGGAAATTAGCTAAATTTGAAATATTTGATTAATAACAGATCACTTTGTATAAACCACTTTTTAATAAACAATATCGATATGTTTCAATAACAATGTTATCTTCATCAGGATATGTTAATATAAAGAAAAATAAATGACAAACAAGTATAGACAAATTAGAATAAACTATAACATAGACGAAATATTAAAAAGTAGAGGTGATTAATTGTTTAAAAATCATAACAATAGTTATACAAAATTAAATATAAAAATTATTTAAAGAAAAATAAAATTGCATTTAGATAATAAAAAACTTTTAAGAACAAATAATTAAATAAAAAGACAAATAACTTTGTTTACATCACTTTTATTGGTACGCAATCAACATTCGTACAAAGACATTAATACACGTCATTGGTTTCCTAAACAATGTTTACTTCATCAGGATCAGACTAAACATAAAAATTAAATATAGATGACACATGGAAGGAAAGGGTAGGAGGGAGGGGGAGGGGTAAGAGTGGGGAAAGTTTATTAATTAGGGATTTCAAAGCCATTAGCAGGGAAAGACCAGTTAAGTGGGAAGAGGTTCAAAAGAGGGTTTATAAAAATTTGCTGCTTATTAATTATGTCTGCTTTATTATTTACATTTTTTCTAATTTCTAAAATCTCTAAATTATTTATCTGTGATGCCTTATAGCCTGTATGTAATATTTTAAGTCCATGGTTTTTGTCAAAATTATGATTATTTTTTATTAAATGATCTGTGAATTCAGACTCGCTGTTGCCATTTAATGCCCTGAGATGTTCTTTAACCCTTACATCAAAGTTTCTATTTGTTCTACTTATATAAAAGCTATTACAATCGAGTTTATAAACGCCCGATTTTTTTGTTTTGATGTCGCTGTCTTTGTTATTGAGGATGAATTTTTTTAATTTGTTATTTGTGTAAAATGCAGGTTGTATATTACTGGGAATATTTTTGCTAATTATTTTTGATATATCGTTATTAACAAATAGAATTCTACGCCATTGATTATTATTGTGTTTAGAAAAAGGGTAGATATATTGTTTTGAGAATTTCTGTTTATTCTTTTTATTAAGTATTTGATCTATTAGTTTAGTAGAATAACCATTATTAACTGCTATTTGCTTAATGAGATTTAATTCTAAAGTAAAATTAGGAATCCTCACTAATCTATTAACCATAGAGTGAAAGGCCGAGAGTTTCGGAGTGAAAGGATGATTAGATGAATTATGTATAACAGTATCGGTGTACGTATCTTTACGGAATATATTGAAATCTATTTTATTACCTATTAGTGTTAAATTTAAATCTAAGAAATTTAAACTCTTCTGTTATACATAATTCATCTAATCATCCTTTCACTCAGAAACTCTCGGCCTTTCACTCTATGGTCAATAGATTAGTGACGATTCCTAATTTTACTTTAGAATTAAATCTCATTAAGCAAATAGCAGTTAATAATGGTTATTCTACTAAACTAATAGATCAAATACTTAATAAAAAGAATAAACCCCTCCTACCCTTTCCTTCCATGTGTCATCTATATTTAATTTTTAAGTTTAGTATACGTTTGATCCTGATGAAGTAAACATTGTTTACGAAACATGTTGATTGTGTACCAATAAAAGTGATGTAAACAAAGTTATTTGTCTTTTTATTAAAATAAATAATGCCATCACAAAGTGAAAACCTTTCCGAAGAAGTTTTCTTCGAAAAATTAAATAATTAAAATAATTAGTCTAAATCAAAAAGTAAATAATTATTGTAAGTATTAATAAGAAAATAAATTTAAAAGATGGCTATTTTTAAAAAATGTTTGGTTATTTATAATATTTAAACTACTATTAATGCTTTTTCTAATTTCTAAAATTTCTAAATTATCCAATTGTATGCCCGTAGTGTTAGTGTGTAAAGTTTTAAGACCTGTATTAATATCAAAAGAATGACTTGTTTCCAAAATATGGTTGGCAAATTCAGAATAATTATTATTATTTAAACATCTTATATGTTCCTTTACTCTAATGTTAAAATTTCTAGAAGTTTTTCCAATATAAAAAAGTTACAATCATTACATATTAATTTATAAACCCCACATTTGTTCAAAAAATCACATTTATTCTTATTATTTAATATATAATTTTTTAATTTTGTTATTTGTATAAAAAGCTCGCGATACATTATTTGGCATGTTTTTAATTATTAAATTTGAAATGCTATTATTTAAAAATAAAAATTTTCTCCAATTATTATCATTATTATCAACAACGTGTGGATAAACAAAAGATCTAAGAAATTTTTCTTATGTTTTTTGTTTAACATATTGTCTATTAATTTTGAATTATAACCGTTATTAATTGCAATTTGTTAAATATTATTTAATTCTGTTTTAAAATTACTCAAAGATAAGGGAACATTAATTAATCTACTTAGTAAGGTATGAAAAGCTGCTAATTTTTGTGAATATGGATGATTAGATGTTTCATGTATAATGATATCTTATATGTATCTTTACGAAAAATGTTAAATTCAAATTTATTATTAATGATAGAAATATTTAAATCCAAAAAATTTAAGCTGCAATTATTTCCAATTTCTAGGGTAAATTTAATTTTTTTGTTGAGTTTATTAATGAAATTTAAAAATATATTTAATTGTCTATTAGTGCCAGTCCATATACAAAAAATATCATCTACATATCTTTTCCAAAAATAAACATATTTTAATAATAACGCACGACTTTTAAAAAGTTTATCTTCAAAATTGTTTAAAAAATAAATAAAATAAATTTGAAATAGTTTAAAAAATCAGGTTTTTACAGATCTTTCCCATATTTTTTACATTGTACGACAATCCCCAATCTTGTTTGGTTTAAAAAAAAAAGAAATATCGCACAAAATAAAAAATAAATTGATACTCAATTTTCTTATACAGATTCATAATATTATTTGTCCCTGATTCATCAACTAATCATTTTCTTTGATTTGAATTTTTGATCTTGTCATTTTTGTTTCAACACATTTTACATAATTGGTTTCTTAATTTTCTGAAGTATTCCGTAACCTCCACCTTCTATAGAATCCATGGCGATGGGGTGAAAGATGGATGAGGGGTGATTGGCACAAAGAGCCTTTATATTAAATTAATACAAAGGAAAGGTTCTGAATTCACTTAAATCATTATTTCCCTAAATTGGAGCGCTGAATCCGGAGCATAACCGAAGTAAATTTAGCACGGGTTCACAAAAATACTTTTCTACGTATATGTAGGTATAACTCTATCAGAAAATTTATGGGAAATCGAGGAAGTGTTAGTAATACCTATACGTGAATATATTATCTCTGCGTTCTCAAGAGCCTTTCGTGCGAATTTTACGATTAAACAAGGTGGTTCGTTTTCATTTAATCGATTTACAGAGGTTGCTTTTAGACACTTTTTTAACATTAACGTGTGGTTCGCCGCGTTTGGTGACTTAGTAGGGGTGACCGGATTCCGGGGATGTGTCTGCCCACCAGCTTCATGGCAGGCCAGATCTGGAGAGACCGGTTGAGGGAGATCTTGTGATCTCTGAAGCAGAACTCTTTTGGAACATCGCCTTTCACCATAGTGGAAGGGACGGATTCATGCGTTCGTCACTTCTGGACCCACTGATCCCCAGATTTCTACCCACCCTTCATACCGTATCATTTCCAGAACTTCCTCTCCATTATTTCCTTTAAAAGACACTCTACACAGCACCCCCAAAGATGACGTAGGAACCGAGGAAAAATATTTTCCTCAGGCCTCCTGTAGGGAGCTATTGTAAAAAAACTCCACACAGGAGACCTTGAGGAAAATAATTTCCCTCAGTGCCTGTGTCATATTTGGAGATGCTGTGTGGATGGTCTTATTGGGGAAAGGAAGGAGTAAACATAGGTCTTGAAGAGACGGAGACCGGCAAATCGTTTCACAGCCGAGTTCTTGAACTCATTCGTAGAAGCAACCTGTTATCATGTGACAAATGTCAACCGTGTACATATGTTGGGCGTACGTTTGGCGTGTTTCCCGACTATGCACCGGTGCCGAAGGGACCAAAGACGCTAGTTCCTCGGAGCATATTCCATTGTAATTCATGTAAAACAGGAACACCATACCTACTTGACGCCTGCGCTCTTGATTTTGATGTTTTCTTTTTTACAAAGCTTTATTCATTTATTATATATAAATAAAAATAATAATTGGAATCATAATATTTGTAGAATAAATAAATTGTATTGTGTAGCTTGTATTTATTCATTTGATGCAAAAATACATTAACAGTATAAGGAAGTCCAACTGGGACAGTAAAATTGACAAGTGTACCTAGTATTTAATGTGTAAATATTTTTTCAGATTTATTTAATTAACTTCATTTCGTCCAATGAAGATGTTACCTTGGGTAATCCTTATACTCGTTTGAATATTTGAATTATTTTACCTGGGAATATTGTTTGAATTTCCATATCTATTTTACGGTAATTTACTATAACACTCCTATTTTCGAAAGGCCTAAGGAAGCTCGCAAATTGCCCCATCCTAATTTACCGAATAACCATTTTATTAAGTCCCATAGGGTTCCGTTTAGCAATTTGTACCCTACTAAAATACCGCTATTTTTCGATTTTCTTCAGTAAACTGGGGCTTCCCGACAAGTGAACGATCATTATAACTTTAAACTAATTTACATTCAAAGCCGTGACTATCTCTAAAGATATTTACTAATAGATATGTGAACTGTTGACTTTGAGTGATGTTAACTCCGACTTAACAGCTCGCAATAGTCGCAACGCTTATGGGCTCTGGCGGAATATAAAGGTACTACGAGATACGGCTACTGTAGTGTATAGGTTAGTCATATAGTTTCAACATCCTGCAATAGATGTCATTAATATAATTAGTTATACGATATCTCAAAAGATGTCAGTTAAGTTATATATCAGAACAGTGTCATCTTTCGCCGTTCGTGTTTATTGAACGAACGGTTTCGACGATAGCCGAAGGAATCGGATAGTCAAGCAGAAACCATCAGCCTGGCGACTCGGAGCATCAGAAATACCTAGAGCCTACTATAGTAAGGGCGTCTAGTCCAGTTTAATATGCAATGTAATCTTAAGAAACGTTACTTACTAAACGTCAAACGTTACTGGATGGACAGGGTTACGAATGAAGATGTTATGGGTCGGATGAGTAAAGAAAAATAAGTTTTTAAAACTATAAAAATCCGAAAACTTCAATATCTTGGACATGTGATAAGACATCCAGAGAAGTATGAGATCTTGCATCTCATAATGCAGGGAAAGATTACCGAAAGACGGGACCCTGGAAGAAGGAGAACCTCATGGCCGATAAACCAGACAGTGGTTTGGCCAGTCTACCGTACTGTTCCGGGCCGCAGTTAACGAAGTCCGCACAGTCAACACGATATCCAACGTCCGTTGAACGGACAGATCACAAGAAGAAGAAGAAGGAGAAACGTCGAAAATATTAATTTTATCAAAATATGGAGATATATTTTCCTTGAAAAAATATACACAAACGGAGTGATCTAAATACTGAGTAATTGGTTTCAAACGTGCCGGGAGTTTTGGGAAAGAAATTATTACGACAGGCCAGATTTTTGACAAAAATACTACAAACTAATCAATCTGTAACCCAGGATCTCTCAATATTAGAATTTCGTTCCACAAGTAATCACGAATACAATCGTCAATAAATTAGGTTTTTCGCAAAGATGTATTCAATTAGTGATGATAACTGAAAACTGAAAAATAAATATCGCCCCGTTCCTTTAATATATGATTCGTTTATTTTGCAAATCGATAATTTCAAAGCGTAATATTATTTCTAGATTTCATATTGTGAAATAGGTAACATAAAGTAAATGTATTAAGGAGGAATCTGGTCCAGCCGAGCTTCTTTTTTCAATTCATTTTTTTTTCATTTATTATTTTTCGTTCACGAAATTTTTGTTACAGTACATTTGAACAAGAAAAAAAAATCTATTGAAAGTTTTATTTGAATATCTGTGTATCTAGATGTAGCGGCCGCAAGCGGAGGGTCCGACCAAATCGGCTGGAATCCTGGAGTCTTTGGAAATCATTTGAAACATGATATTTAAAAAAAAAAATCGTTATAGTATGAATGTAGAATGCGCACGAACCACAGTTTGCAAAATAAAAGTGTTGATTGCAAAAAGGCGAATATAAAATGAAAATTGTCGTAAAAAACGTGATTTTTGCAATATCTTTTTACTATAATAATAATTTTTCATAAATCGTGGTTCATCCGCTTATAAATTTATTTTTTTTTCAAATTAAAATTCGATGAGCTACGATTGCAGCCAACTTGAAAACGCGATTTTAAGAAAAACACGTCTAAAATTTTCGATTGCAACCGGGCTGCTCCGTTTTCCGATCTACCTGTTTGTCGCGCAGCGCGAATTGGAGATATTTCATTTATTTATTGTTATGTGAATACCGCGGAAGAGTCCCAACTGCTCCGGTCTGGAGCCATTCCCAATCGGGGTGTATTATGAGCAGTGGTGACTCATGACTATTGGGTGTACTAGTTATTGTGCTAATATTAAATGAAATTGCATTACTGATATTGTTGTAGCCGAAAACGTTTTTTTTCGAAAATCCGTTTTTTTGTGAAGATTTTCAAGAAATCCGGTGCAGTGCTTTCAATCTTGAAAGTCTTCCAAAAACCGGTTTTCGAAAAAAAAAAAGTTTACGGCTACAACAAGATCAGTAATGATAATTTTTAATATTAGCACTTTAGCACGCCTAAAAGTCACGAGCCGTCACTGTTTATGAGGCTGAAGGTAAGGGTGAAGGGAAGAATATGGGGAAGATAATAGTGGGGAAGTAGGTATCTAACTGTTCAGATCTGGTCACCAAATACGACTAAAGCCATTTCAAGTAAAAATTCAATTCTAAATGGTGGTCTTACACCAGGGCGATACTGAGAGTATCTCTCTGGAACTTACGCCAAAAGTATCTACCATACATTATTTTTAATAAATTAATTTTGAAATAATAGGTACAAATTAATCGAATAAAATTTATTTTAGCAGGCCGGGATGAAAACCCGCGACCTTCGGAAAACTAATCGAAAGCCAAACCTCGACCACGGAGGCCGTGGTTCAGGGGTAAAGCTCTTTTGATTGATAAAAAAATGGATTAAAAAAGCAAAATATCTGTAAACATGCGCAGGTAAAACTGTTTAAGTTTAGTCTTTCACAATATTAAAAATAATTTAAAATTGAAAGGTAAAAAAAAAAAATTTTATCAAGTACTTAATCTAAATTTTAAATCTTGATCCACCATCTCGAATAAAATTCTATTTTTAAACTTCAAGTGTTAACTTTACAACTTTTACAAAACGACCCCTCTTCATCAATTTAAGCAATCAAGTTTTCTATCGATGTCTGCAATCTGCAGTCACGTCCCTCATCCTAAGGGTGGGAAAATGGTATAAGACCTGACCCAACCTGACCTACCCTGACCCAACCTGACCTACCATGACCTACCCATTGTAGAGATTACTCTTTGGAATACACCCGAATGGTGTGGACGGTGTGTTTGAAGTATAAACAGAGGACAGCGTGATATATGACTAGAGAAAATGTAAGAAAACTTCCCATTAGTCTATTGTCTTTTGTTTTCCTTTGAAGCGTGCCGCCCAAAGTCAGCGGCAGATTACGAAAATAATTAAACGGAAAGTCTCACTGGCAAGGCGTTTATAATACAAAGCAAAGATCACTCCCATATAATAAGATATCATTAAAAGAAAATGGAACGTGTCAATCTCAAAGTTGCGAAATTACGAAATGATTTGGTAATGAACGGGAAGATAAGATTTACATGGTGTATCGTGCGTGCAAGTGAATGGAGAAAATAAAACGAGGAAGAGTAAGCTAGTCTTCTTTTTAGATTCCCCGCCACTGTATTTTTTAATTGTATTCAATGTATATGCAGGTAAATCATGTTGAAGAGACGCTTGCTTGTGTGTAATAAATTTTATTTTAATTATAATTCCGTTTTTCTCAGGAAACTAAAGAATGAAAAAAATGTCATTGAAGACAATGTAAGAGATTCTCAAACGAAAATGTAAAACAGAAAAATCAGAAAAAGATACGGCTGGGGCTCTGGTCTAATCACTAAGCTAATTCATTCTTATTCCCTTCGGTCAAATTTAGGTCCTGAATTCAATTCCTAGATGAATTCAATTCAGATTCCTTTTTCAGATTTCTCTTTTTAAATTTTTCGTTCGAGTCTCTAATATTGTTTTCAGTGATTACATATTACATTTTGAGAATTTACTAATTAAGGCCACTCATAACCACGTTTATCGGGGGTTTGCCGAGGCTCACAATTTAATTTATTTCGGTGAATTCGTAATTGATTTATCATTTTTATTTCCATGCCTTACTAGGGAAGCGAGTTATATATATTTTAGATTAATAAAAACCGTACGTTGCTCTAGTTTTTTTTAACGTACAATGCCTTTAAAAAAATGTAATACGTTGTACAAATAAAGTTAGCTGTGAGCATTAGATTTTATTTTTCTAGACTATGAATTAATAACTTCGGGAGGTATTCATTTAGAAACATCTTAAATATTAGTTACACTTCTTCAGAATTAATTAAAATGAACTCGGCGGAAAGGTCGAATCTCCAGGCCTGCTAGGGTGAATTCGATCGTGCGTCCGTCCAGTACGCCGTGCCGCGGGCGCATATTTGTTTACACGCTTTCTTCACTTACGTCGTTAAGAGTGAATAACCAGCACATGACAACTTCGATTCCGACACTAGCGCTAACATATCAGGGCTCGCGAGCGGGCGTTTTCAGAACTAAATTTCGTTCCGCGGCAATCCGAGTTTTGAGGGTTTTGTTCACTCGAGCTAGGGCTACCCGCTACTATTGCTACTTTATATTACCATTCTCGCTTCCAGAATTTTAATTAGTAGTAGTTATTTGTAATTTGTATATTGAAGTGCATAAACATAAATAGATACAAGTGAAATGCGTAAACACAGTAGGTATTAAGTAGATAGCTACATGAATAAACAATTTGTTATATTCTTTTTAATATTTTGGTTTTTTGTTTTTCAATTGTATTTTACGGCCATTAGAGTGGAAGATACTCTCAGTATCGCCCTAGTGTAAGACCACCATTAAGAATTGAAACGTTGCTTGAAATGGCTTTAGCCGTGTTTAGTGGTCAGATCTGAATAGCCAGGTACTTCCCCACCTTCCTCTTCCCTATATCCTTCCCCTCCCCACTACCTTCAGTCTTACAACATACTCCAAATTGGGGATGCAATAGTCCCACTGGCTCCAGACTTGTGCGGTATTCATGAAAAAAAACGAGTAATATTAAGTTGGATTGTAAAAAATGTCGCATTTTGAAATATTTATTCGTGTGCATAATTAATAATAAGCACTTCAACAAACAAAATTAAAGCGCACAAACCCTTTCTTTCTTTGAGTGGCCTTGCAACGCATGCCGGGTACCCACTGTATATAATGTTATATAGTGCAGGCGCTTGCATTATAATTCCCGGGACTTGTGATGGAACCATAACAGTTTAGTTGACCGCGAGGTTACAGTGCCCATGAAACGCATGCCGGGTACCCGCTGTATATAATTTATTTATTTATTTACGGACAAATAGTCCATTAACAATATAACAATAACACAAAAACAAGCGTGCGTAAAGGCCCGACCCGCCGAGCAATCGATCACCGTTCGCATTGATTACCGTTCGCATGTCATTTTTCGTAACTATCACCACTTTTCGTAACCCATTCACCAGTTTACCCCCAAGTGTCGAGCGTGCGTAAAAAAGATTTACCCCAAAAAAATATTTTGGAGCAGTTGGGACTCTTGTGCGGTATTCACACAAGAAAAATTTAAAATAAAAAAAATATTCGAAATTATAAAAATTTTTGCAAAAAAATATTCAATGAACATGAAAAATTGCGTTCGGGCAACCCTGTAGATTTAACAAACATGAATCAAGGAATTCGTGTTTATTTCAAATTTCGTTTTCAAATTTCATTTCCAAATATTATTATTCAAAGCGTCGCGAAGACGTGCTCTCCTGGCCGCGTTTGGGCCCGTAATGAAATCTGAAATTTGTGTTTTCGGGCTGCGATAAAAATGGTAAAATGCGATGTTCAAAATTATTTAAAATTAAATACTTCCTGAAATTATATTACGATCAAATTATTTATGATTTGTCAATAACGTCGTAGCAAAATAAGTATGTAAAAAAATCCGAAATATATTTGTTTGTAAGTGCACAAATAAATGCACAAACCGACCAATTTTCGTCAAGAAACACATGTCCGTATATATTTTTTAATAATTTTATTTAAACTAAAATTAAAATTCTGAAACATACGTTTACCAGATAATGTATTGATTTATTTTACTGCATGATTATATGATTTGAAATGGGTGTTGTAAAAGAAATGTACTTTTTTGAAAATTGAACAAATCTGCGAACGACCTTTGGTATAACCTTATTATTCTAAAAATATTTTTTTTTTCTCAAAATCTAAAACATAAGTTTACTAGATAAAAGAACAATCTTTTGAAATCCATTTATAGTTTTTTGTGGAAAAGAGTCAATACGTCTAACCACTGATTTAAAAATGACATATTTCTGGTTTCTCTGCTTATACACTCTTAAGATTCCTACATTATTTTTCTTCTTCTTCTTTTCTTTGATAAGGAAAATTCAACAGTATTTTATTTTTTTTATTTATTATTAATAAATTTTTTGTTACATACATAAAAAACATTTCTAAACAATAATACAATTTCACAAAAAAGATATTACAATAGTACGCATATATGTATGATATAAAAAAAAAATCCCACATAGGCATCGCCAGTTCGTGGGTATATGTACTTATGTTTTTTTTTGCAGATTACAAGTAAATTACATAATCATGTTTTAAAATATTTATAGAAAAAATAAAATCCGTTTTTACAAAACTAAAATTGAGAAAAAAAAAATATTAAAAAGAGGTTAAATAAAAATTAGGGATTTGTAAAGTTTCAACAGGTAGGATGTTATAGCAGGTATGTATTTGTGTCATTTGTAGTTATCCAAGTCTTTATTAATTTTTTTCCCAATACACGGGTCGCGAGTCGCAATTTGTATACACGGTTTCTTTACTTACGTCGTTAAGATTCTGAATATATTTTAGGGTCTAGTGTAGTCTTAATAAAGACATTATTAGCGAAACTCAATCAAGAATCTGAAACAGAAAATCAGAAAAGATGTGGTAGAGCTCCGCCCGAAATCAGTGGCAGAGCTCCGCCTCGGAAAGACGAAGGCCCTGAGTTCGTGTCCTAGATGTGACCGAATCGCACATAATGAAAATCGGAAAATATGTTATTTAAATCATTTGATTATTATAACGTGTCAATTTGAAAAAAATATGGCTGAGGTAGATGGCATAATTTTTCTGCCTAATATCTCCAAAGCGGCGATGATATCATTATGATTAAATATGTTGTCACCTAATAGGTGTTGTTTCAAATCGGGCTGCAGAGATTAAATGAATAAGATCAGAAGAATGCCGTTTGATCTCAACTCTTGTCAGTTACAAGTCGTTTAAAAAAGAAAAAAACGCACAAAAAATAGTTTTCTCGCTTTGTTATCCACCTTAACACCTCAGGCTTCAATGATATTTTGTTAGAGTGTCAAAATATTTCCGCTTTACAATAAAATCCAAATAAATGTAATATTTCTAAACGTATTTTCTTCTTTGTGTGCCCTATAAGGTCCCCCCGACGTTGGCGATCACTCTTGAAAAGGTATCTCTGTCTTGCGCTGCCCGGAATAGCTACTCCACACTTCTAATGCCGGTCCACTCTCGTAAATTTCGCAACCAAGACATTTGTCTCCTACCCGGCCCTCGGCGACCCTCTATCTCTCTAAAACTCCCAAACCGTATCCGAAAACTAAAAATTGTTTTTGTATGCTTTCAAATTTTATAAAACGAAATAATCATAAATTTTGAAATATTAAATTTTTCCATACAAACTTTTATTGATCGATGATGCAAACATAAAAAAAGTTTTAAAAATGGCTAACCTTACGTTTTTTCTAACTAAAACTACTGATAATGAAAAAATACATTTAAAAAATATAATACTAAAAATTTTGTTTATTTGATTAAATTTTTTTTAAATGAAAAATCACATTGTAAGGTAAATAAAAATTTATCAATGAAATGACCAAAAGAAACATTACAAATAAAATAATAACATTTTGTTAAGTGTACTTGCTATCCACTTAGATGTACTTGCTTAAAACAATTCTCTTAAAACAATTTCCTGGATTAATTAATTTTATAAGCATGACTAATTACGTATGGCTTATAAAAGAAAAGGGTAATCATAAATAACAACAGGCTTCTATTTTAATATCTAAAAATAATTAAGTACTTAAAGTTAAGTTAGGTTCACGTGTAACTGATTTATCTGCACTAGTAATGTAAAAGAATTTAAAAACCAGGCAATAAAAGCATTCAATAATCTTTCATTGAGCGCTTTTATTATTGCCGTGACAATTCGCGATTACGGTATCGCGACGGCACAAAAAAGGCAATAAAAAGCAGCTATTTCAAAATATGAAATACACAACGTATGTAGGTCTGTTTCCTCCAAATGAAAAAAAGGAATCATTTTCTTACATCTCGATAGATCCCTACAATACTACTAGTTCACAATAATTTTGAAAGTATGGAATATAGTTTCGCGGAGAATATTGAAATGTGAGTGAATTATAAAACTTCAAAATCGTCAAACGTCAATGGGCTGATGATTTTGCTTTTGTTCTTAAACTTAAAATGCTGCAGGACTTTATTATACACTAAATAACAACACTCGAAAATGAGTCAAACGGTGAACGCAAGTCCCCAAAGAAAACATACAATTATTTTCATACAACTCCCTCACACGTATAAATAAAATTAAACGCAATTCCCATCGTCATAGCTGAGCCGTAATAAGATATATCTGTTTCCTCCGAAGGAAAAAATAGTAATTAGGAAGAGGAAATGGACACACGTAAGTCTCGTGTCTCATCTTTTGTTTCGCCATTATTTAATGTGTAAGAAAGAGCTACAGATTAAGATGAAGCTATACGTGAAATCACTATTTAGATTAATCTTTACAACGAATCGGTTTACAGTACGAATATAAAAAAATATGCTACGGATAAATTGAAGCTTTAACTACCTTTTCTACGTAACAGAATTACAATAAAATTATTATTTACGTAACAAAAAAAATAAGCGTAAACCACTAAATAAAAAGTTTTTTCATGACTTTACTATGAAGTAATGTAAGTAACAATTTTTAAAAAATACCCCTTTATGGCTTAGACTATTTTTGACGTTTTCTACGTTCTAACTTTTTTTCGTTCTTATAAAATTATGCACAAAAAAAATAAAAACCGCTTTGGTGCTTACGTCAAATTTTTAGAACCGTACTAATTCATACGATCTGCGCCCAACGCTTGTATTCCACCATAATGCCGCGAGCCGTGGCCAGCAACGGACGTGGGATCTGTGCCCGTGTTTTCGAAGTTTTTTACTTGCAATATACGTAGCGGATTCGTTGTTACAGCGAGCATTTTTGGTTCTCAAACAGCGTGAGCTCAAAATGAGTCAGCATCAACTATTCCTGATTTCAACTCTTTTGATGTTCAGAATGTTATATCATTTGAGAAATTTTAGGTTGACGAATATAATGCTTAAATTCATTATCGGTAGGATTAATATTTTAAAAGAATAATTTTTAAATATATGTAGCTGTGAGCTGTTCCTTGAAAATGTCTAATACTGAGATTTGCTTGCCGGGGTTTGAACCCGCGATATATTGTATTTGTTTAAATTATGCTCTTTTAGGATAAATTCAGAATAGGTAGATACAAATTATTTATTTTCACCGTTTTTTTAAGTGTGTGTATCCATAAATTGATGTTTATAATGTACAATATTTTTAAACCTAGCTGTGAGTTGTTTCGTCATCATTTCTAAAACTGAGATTGGTTTGTTGATTTATTTGCAAAAATTTTAGTTGTAAATGAATTTTACAAAAATTTGAAATGCGGAAATTTGATAAAAGTGTATGTAAATTTGATAAAAGTATATATTCCTAGTTTTGTAAAAGTATGTATTAGTTACATTTTGTTAATATATATATACATACTAGCTGGGTTACCCGGCTTCGCTCAGGACAATAAGATAGTGTTCTGGAATGTTGCACAATGATGTTCCCGATTCCCTATTCCTGATCATTCCACGATATACTCCGCCACTCCTTCCACAACTTTCTACAGCTCTATGGAACCTTCTAGAACTTTCCGGAAGACTGTTCTGGAAATTTCAAGAGGGCGAAACTTTCAGCCATTATATCTTTAAAAGCACGCCCTTTAGGTAAAAACGGATACCCTTATTCCCTAGGGGGAATAGAGATCTACCACACCATATAACTCCCTTTATCGAACCGGGACTCGTTTCTGAGTTTTTGCGAGCTGCACGTTTTTTTGGACTTTCTTTTATAATATATGCCATATTCAAATAAATAAAATGTTACTCCTTACATGTCCTTTCCCGTGCGTTCCCCTCCAGCGTTCCACTTCCACCTTCCCCACCACCGCTCTCCCGCTCCACCGTCCCGCCAACCCCCATGGCACTGCATTTCTTGACTCCTCTCCCGCCCGGCCCGTAGCCGAAACTTTTTTCTAATACTAACAATTTTAAACTCGTGATATCTTTCTAATTAAATATCCGAATTGAAAAATTCAAAAAGTTAAATAAAGGTATTGAAGTTGTCTTAAATATGAAGTAATTTATTTTGATATGGATTAAAACCAATATACAAATAAAGAGCCTTTTCAAGCGGCGACATTTAAATTAAATTTTTAAAATAAAAGAATACTTATTGTGGCATAACCATAATAGTTAGACATATGCTGTCGCGACTTTTTTTGTAAATAATGATGTGTTCTATAAAGTCGCAGTACATTATTTTATTCTATCATCAATAGTTTTCGCAGCGCACGCGATTTAAAGAATATTTTAGGTAATTTTTTTACACCCTGGGTTACAGTATTGAAGTTTTAGTAAGGATGCCTATTTTTTTTTAAATATAATATAGCTTACGTCACCCAGGGATAGTGTAGCTTCCCAACAGCGAAAGAATTTTTCAAATCGGTTCAGTAGTTTCGGAGCCTATTCGATGCAAACAAACAAATATTACCTCTTTATATAGTGTAGTAGATATAATATAGCCTATGTCACCCAGGGATAGTGTAGCTTCCCAACAGCGAAAGAATTTTTCAAATCGGTTCAGTAGTTTCGGAGCCTATTCGATGCAAACAAACAAACACACAAACAAACACACAAACAAACAAATATTACCTCTTTATATAATGTAGTAGATTATATTTCACTTAATCAAGTTTCTTTTTATTAATATATGAAGCTGGGAGCTGTTCCTTGATAATGTCTAGTACTAAGATTTGTTTGCCGGGGTTTGAACCCGCGATATATATTGTATTTGTTTTAATTATGCTCTTTTAGGATAAATTCAGCATAGGTAGAGGCAAGTTATTTGTTTTCACCGTTTTTTTTAAGTGTGTGTATACATAAATTGATGTATCTAATGTACAATATTTTTAAACCTAGCTGTGAGTTGTTCCGTCATAATTTCTAATACTGAAATTGGTTTGTTGATTTGTTTCCAAAAGTTTTATTTGTAAATGAATTTTACAAAAATTTTAAATGCGGAAATTTGATAAAAGTGTATGTAAATTTGATAAAAGTACAAATACCAAATTTTGTAAAAGTATATATTAGTTACATTTACATTAGTTTATTAGTATGTATTAGTTACGTATATATATATATATATATATATATATTACTTTTCACTTAATCAAGTTTCTTTTTATTAATACATGTAGCTGGGAACTGTTCCTTGATAATTATTTATTATTTATTATTTATTTATTTATTATTTATTTATTATTTATTTATTACACGCCCTGATGGGCTTTTACATTATAGTTTATAAGTTGAGTATAAAAACAATGAAGAAAATATAATACAATGAGAAAAGAAAATACGTAATACAATATAAAAACAAAACCACATAATAAAATAAAAAGTACATATGTAAAAATGATAAGAAGTCTCACATTCAATATAAACAAAAAACTGCAGAAATTATGTAAATCTATTTGTGTCTAGAAGAATAAAAGTGATAGAATATGCAACATTTATACTGATTGGTTTTAAGATGAAATATATCACCTAGATTAGAATATTTATTTCCGAGACTGTGAAGTCTAGGAAACGGAGAATTTTGATAAGCTAGTGTCCTGGTGTTATTGAAGTAAAAGGGTAATAAATGTCGACATGATTTTTTGGGTACATGGATATTGATAAATTGAAGTAATTCTGGACAGTCAATTTTGTAATGCAGTATTTTATGTAACAGTATTAAATCTGTGCTTATTCTTCTTTCTGAAAGTTTCAAGAGAGAAAATTTATCCAGGAGGTAATTATAATCAATGTTTAGTATAGGAATACGCAATTTATAGTTTATGAACCTTAGAAACTTCCGTTGTATCTTTTCAATGTTGTCTGAATGAATATTGAAAAAGGGAGACCATAACGTAGAGTTATATTCAAGTTGGCATCTGACAAGGGTTTTATATAACATAATAAATGTGCCTAAATCATTAAAATCTTTTGCAGCTCTTAAAACAAAGCCAAGAGTCTTTAGGGATTTGTTGATAATATTATTAATATGACATACAAAGGTGAGTTTACCGTCGAACATAATGCCTAGATCCATAATTTCATTAACACAATTTAAATTTTCATCATTTAATGAATACTGAAAAAATATAGGATTATTTATTTTGGAAAAATGAATGAACTGACATTTATTTATGTTTAATGCTAGTTTGTTGATAGAGCACCATTCAAAAAGATATGTCAAATTAGTTTGAAGTGTAATACAATCATTAATGTGGTTGATCTCTTTATATAGTTTCATGTCATCAGCAAACAGTAGCACGTTTATGTTTGTGAATATATCAACAATATCATTTATAAATATAATGAACAAAATGGGCCCTAAATGGGAGCCTTGCGGCACTCCACTTGTTGCTATAAATTTGTACGAATGTGTGCCATTTATTTTCACACTAAGACTTCTTTTGGACAAATAACTAACAAACCAAATTAATAAGCTACCATAAACTCCAAGTGTCGCCAATTTATTGATTAATATTTTGTGACACACCTTGTCAAAGGCCTTGCTAAAGTCCGTATAAATTGAGTCAACCTGGCACCTGTTTGCTAAAGATTTAGATATGAAGTTTTCGTAAATTAGTAAATTGGTTAGTGTAGATTTATTTGAACAAAAGCCATGTTGGTAGGGTGTTATAATTTTTTTTATATTTGTAGATATTTTATGGAGTACAATTTTTTCAAAAAGCTTGGGAATCGATGATTGGATACATATTGGCCTATAATTTGTTACGTCCGTTTTGTCCCCTTTTTTAAAAATGGGTGTTAGAAAACTGTGTTTCCATGTATCAGGGAAACTGCCTGTCTCTAGTGACTGGTTAAAAATTAGAAAAAGAGGAACAGTTATGCTATTTAAACATTCTTTAATTAACACTGGTGGAATATTATCAGGTCCTGCATTTTTTCTAGCATCTAACAAATTTACATGGTTTTTGATATCATTAATTTCTATGCGTATTTCAGATATATCCAGGCTAAGATTCGATGAGAATTTTGGAATTTCGTTGCTAGGTATATCCTCTTCATACACAGACTTAAAATAATCAGCAAATAGATTTGCAATGTTTTCATCATTACATCCAATTTTTCCATTGAAATTCATAGTAGTTGGAATACCCAAGTTATTATTTTTTTGAGAGTTAGTATAATTCCAAAACTGTTTTATATTTACACGAATATCAGTTTCAATTTTGTCGATGTAATTTTTATAGCACAATTTTGAGATTTTACAACACTCCTTTCTTAACAATTGAAATTCATTGTAAATTCATTGTAATTCATTTCATAATAATGTCTAATACTAAGACCCGCAATCTCCGGATCGCTAGCTGGCAGCCTTTCCCCTCTACCATGGGTCGAAATTTTACTTATTATTTTAAAATATTATATTGCATTCGTTTTAATTATGCTCTTTTAGGATAAATTCAGCATATGAGGATGCAAGTTATTTATTTTCACCGTTTTTTTTTAAGTGTATGTTTCAATAAACTGATGTATCAAATGTAGAATATTTTTAAACCTAGCTGTGAGTTGTTCCGTCATCATTTCTAATACTGAGATTGGTTTATTGATTTGTTTCCAAAAATTTTATTTTTGTAAATGAATTTTACAAAAATTTTAGATGTGGAAATTAGCTGTGAGTTGTGAGCTGTGAGAAAACCTAGCTGTGAGTTGTTCCGTCATCATTTCTAATACTGAGATTGGTTTATTGATTTGTTTCCAAAAATGTTATTTTTGTAAATGAATTTTACAAAAATTTTAGATGTGGAAATTTGAGTATATGTAATTTGGGTATTTTGAAAGTGTATGTAAATTTGATAAAAGTACATACCTATACCTAGTTTTATAAAAGTACGTATTGAGTTACATTTTGTTAACAAATTATATACATATTATATTTAACTTTAATCAAGTTCCTTTTTATTAATATTTATATGTATTTAAAATAATATGTATTAATAATTCACTTTCATAAAATTTTTTAGATTGTAAATAAATAAAATCAATTCAAATTTTATAAATATTTACTTTTATTAGCATTCCCCATAGTTTGAGGATTCTCGATCCGCTCCCGCCTTGGCCGCTGCTGGTAAAATAGAATTGACGGTATTCATCCACCGGGTAACAAGGTATGTGTAGAAGCATCGGCGAACGGAGATCTCGGTGGGCGCTTCTTACGTATTGCAAGCACCACGTCATAGCAACAGTATTTATTTCAAATTACTTGCCTCGTGCAAATCAGTCCAAAATATGACGGTACCCGGCGCTCGGTTTTAGATTTAATAAAACACAAGAATCGAAATATTTCTAGCGTTTATATCCATAGCGTTTATATGTATGTTTTATGCTTTTTTATATCGTCGCAGTACCATTATCGTGGATAATCCCTCGTTTTTTTTGTATAGAATGAAAGATTAATAAAAGCTCTCATTCTATAAAAAAAAAACGAGGGAAAAAAATTACAGATACAAAATTAAAAAATGGATTAAAGCACAACAAAGTCAATATAAAAAAATAAAATAAAACATATATACGTATTACACAATACCATTATAATAACTACTTCATTATATTCAATATATTACCTCACAATATTTACCGATTTTTTTCATTACCGCCTTCATTACTGTATTTTATTTTATTTTAATTTATTTCAATGTATTATTTCGTTTTATCTATTTATCGAATTTTATTAAATTGTGAAATGGAGGCCTCAGCACCAAGAGTAAAGCACCCAGTGAAGCCCACATTATCAAATACTGTTATAAAATGTTAATTTTCGTACTAAATAAAAAATAAAATTCATCTAGGAAATGGATTAGCATATTTTCCGGATTAACTTATTTACTAAAAAAACAGAAAAAAGTACCTTGAATAAATAACCATGATTTCTCTACAATTTTACAAAGATTTTCCCAAAATTTTTCCATGCTTTTCCCGGTGACGCTTCGTGTCGGTCGGTGGTTTTCCATTAGGTTTCCGGCCCATGATGTGACACAGGACAGGCGTTATGACATCACATTTCTATGATTTTATGGCCCATGGCTTGGACTACCGGAAAAGGGCCATTACGCGAGGCGATGTTATTGTGTCATGTATTATGTATTAACTACTAAGAAGAAGGAAGTTGGAAGATCAACAATTTCGGTTAGTAGGTCAGCTTTAATACGGCGATGGATCTGCCACAAAAACAATGCGGTGCCAAAATTGTCAAAATTCTGATAAAACAATATCTTTATAATAAATTTTAATAAAACAAATGTTCACGCTTTTATTGTTGTATGTTGCTCTTTTCGAACTGCCTATTGTGTGCCCTCTGCCTTAATCAATTCAGTTCCATTAACTCGCCGCTCCGGTTGCAAGTCCGTAATTCGCACCGATTTACAGTTAAATTCGTCTCGCTCATATATCACCATTCCTTCCCCAAAATCTCTTCCCACTACAACCCTTCCTGGTGAACATCAGTGGAAGGCAGAATTGCAGTTGGTAAGTGATAATAAAGTAGATATTTTTGAACCGCACATACAGTCCACACGGCAGTTGATCCCTCGACCTCGAGGCGAATCATTTGCCCCCCGCAACATTTGGCCGCAACAACAAATATGAAACTTATTTCCACTTTAATTTATTTGACCATAACCGGTTTCAGCTTGTTAACTCCATATTCAGGCTGGTACAAATCATGCTTAACATACGGTTTATATTTACTTAACATGCGGGGGAGGGGCAGAGGAAAAAGTCTGCAAGGATTTTATTAATTTATATGGGTTTTATTATTTTAATAAGTCGTTTTCGACGGTCGAATTTCTAAATCTTTTGATTATTCCCAGTGGGCTTAATTATCTCGGGTTTGTAGCTTAATTCAATATTGTTTGGGGAATATCTTACAAGTAATATGAATATTATATCTTAAAAGTATCTAATATAGTTATTAGTTATTATATTTGTGATTATTTGGAATTTTTTGATTGATGTATTGGTTTTTTAAGGGACACATATTTTATAATGGAGTAGGAATAATCTTAAAATGGTCAATATTAATATCTATATCTATATCTATATATATAAAAATCCATTGGTGTTCGTTTGTCTCGCTAAAACTCAAAACGGCTAAGCCGATTTAGCTGATTTTGGTTTTGAAATGTTTGTCGTAGTCCAGGGAAGGTTTAAATAGTGAGGAGATATGGAAAAATTGAGAGGATGACGGGGGAAGGGAGGGGAGTAAAGTTAGGAGAGGGAAGGTGGAGGAGGAGAAGTGGGAACGCGACAGGGGAAGGGGACGTGAGGGAGGAAGGGAGGAGGAAGGTGAACGGAACGAATGGAAAAGGACGCGCAGGAAGAAACAATTTCTTATTAAATGGCATAGCAATGCATGCCGGGTACCAGCAAGTTATAGATAAAACACATATTTCAGATTTCTTAATGTTATAAATTTTTGTTTTGTATTAAGGCCCCTTAGTAAGCATTCAAAAAGAAGCAGAAGATGGTTTGTAAGGTCAAAAAACGATTATAATTAAGCAAAAAATGTGAAATTATTTAATAAAACACGGCTCGTTTAAAATAGAGCAAAAATCTCTCGACAAAATTTCTAAAGAAGCATTTAAAGATGAAATATGAACTATTTAAATATTTTTAACATGTTAAATAATAGAACAAATTGTAATTTTTTAGTTGATAAACTAACGTTTAAACAAGATTTTTATGCATAGCACAAAGGGTAGATAACAAATATTATAATCAATAATTATCAGCCTGAAACACTCATCTACATTGAAAAAAATCTTCCGAGAGAAGATACTGGCCGCCAACGGGAATTGAAGCCGTGTCCCTCTGATTGCCGGTCAGGAGCTCTGACCACTGAGCTTTGGCGGCTTATCTAATACCCGCCAAATAATTCAATATATACTAGTGTTTCATTCGACAATTAGTTATTATTACATTATTCCAACTGAAAACAACCAACTTTACTTTTGTGAGAGAGGTATTGTTAAATACTAAATCTCCCGCTAGGTGGCGTCGAGACTAATTATGTCTGCATTTTTTGCTGAAATACTTTAACTTGTTAAATATTAATTATTATTATTTAATTGATAAACTAACGTTTAAACAAGATTTTTATGCATAGCACAAAGGGTAGATAACACATATTATAATCAATAATTATCAACCTGAAACACTCATCTACATTGAAAAAATCTTCCGAGAAAAGATACCGGCCGCCAACGGGAATTGAACCCGTGAATTATTTGGCGGGTATTAGATAAGCCGCCATAGCTCAGTGGTCAGAGCTCCTGACCGGCAATCAGAGGGACACGGGTTCAATTCCCGTTGGCGGCCAGTATCTTTTCTCGGAGGATTTTTTCAATGTTTTTTTTTTTACAGTGAATACCGCATCTCAACTGCTCCCGTCTGGAGCCAGTGAGACTATGGCATCCCCAATTGGGGTATGTTGTGAGGCTGAAGGTAGATGAGTGTTTCAGGCTGATAATTATTGATTATAATATAATTTGTTATCTACCCTTTGTGCTATGCATAAAAATCTTGTTTAAACGTTAGTTTATCAATTAAAAAATAATAATTAATATTTAACAAGTTAAAGTATTTCAGCAAAAAATGCAGACATAATTAGTCTCGACGCCACCTAGAGGGGGATTTAGTATTTAACAATACCCCTCTCACAAAAATAAAGTTGGTTTTTTTCAGTTGGAATAATGTAATAATAAGTAATTGTCGAATGAAACACTAGTATATATTGAATTATTTGGCGGGTATTAGATAAGCCGCCATAGCTCAGTGGTCAGAGCTCCTGACCGGCAATCAGAGGGACACAGGTTCAATTCCCGTTGGCGGCCAGTATCTTTTCTCGGAAGATTTTTTCAATGTAGATGAGTGTTTCAGGCTGATAATTATTGATTATAATATTTGTTATCTACCCTTTGTGCTATGCATAAAAATCTTGTTTAAACGTTAGTTTATCAATTAAAAAATAATAATTAATATTTGACGAGTTAAAGTATTTCAGCAAAAAATGCAGACATAATTAGTCTCGACGCCACCTAGCGGGAGATTTAGTATTTAACAATACCTCTCACACAAAAATGAAGTTGGTTGTTTTCAGTTGGAAAAAATGTAATAATAAGTAATTGTCGAATGAAACACTAGTATACATTGAATTATTTGGCGGGTATTAGATAAGCCGCCATAGCTCACTGCTCAGAGCTCCTGACCGGCAATCAGAGGGACACGGGTTCAATTCCCGTTGGCGGCCAGTATCTTTTCTCGGAAGAGTTTTTCAATGTAGATGGTGTTTCAGGCTGATAATTATTGATTATAATATTTGTTAAGAACAAATTGTGTTTTTAATAATTTTGGGGACATACTACGCGATTTTTTTCAGTTGAGGACATTTCATATAATAACCGTTTTGGCTCTCCAAATGTAGGTACATATATATTATCTGAAAAAATAACATGCGTTTTTTTTAAGAACTTAAAAACTGAAAGTGTTTAAGATAATTATGTTATAAATCTGTAAAAAATCGGAATGCTTGGTCTTAAATTTACGTAACTATATACATACTATATTTTGGCGATAGGTTGAGGCTAAGTCCTCCATCACAACACAAGCAACTTTTTCGGCTTTCTGTGGTAACCTGAGAATGTTTTTATTTTATTTTTAATTAAAATATATATATATGTTTATATTTAGGGTGTTGTACAAATTGAAATTATGTTTATATTGTTTCCACGCAACATTGATTTATTGCTCCTTGGTGGCGCAAAAAGAAAGGTGACCCAGTGACACATACAAGCACACCATTGAAAAACGCTTCAGAAGGGGATTCGCTTGACATTCTACGAAAGGGTCAACTTAATGTTTTCAACCTAAAACATTTCAATGGTCATCGACGCATTCAAGGCATTGGGCATAAGAAATATGCACCCTCCTTTCATTCTGTAGTACTAGCTGAAGTACCCGACGATACTCTGGCTTCACAATGGCTTTTTCTAAATGAATGATAAAGGTGAATTGTCGAATGTAGCGTCACACCTTTTAGAAAACAAACACTCGTTTGACAAAGACAGAGACGTTAAGGTTATCTATATTTGTAATAGGTAAAGGTCATAAACTAGATAGAATAGAATCATTAGAAATTACCCGCTTAACTAAAAAAATACACCCTAACTTTGTAATGAATAAGCTAGAATGATTTGCTAAATCTCCGTTTCTATATCAATTTTAATTTTCATCATGTGTTCTAATGTAAAAAAAATATTTTGTTTATATAATGACTATAAGGGGGCATACATTAATTAAGTGAGCTCAAAAGGGGGAGCGGGTCCAGCAAAAACTCACGTTACTTGAAAAGAATATACGAAGTGGCCCAAATTTATCTCATCAATGGGTGGGGGAGGGGGTCTAGATTGGAAGAAAAACTGCTCACGTAATTAATGTATGCCCCCTTATAAGATTATTCCTACTCCAATGTAAAACAATGGTCCCTTCAAAAATCAATTATTTAATGTATACAAGATTTTATGGTACATAATTGACTTACTTTAACCAGTAATTCCTGATATTATTTGGAGTATAAAAAATATTATAAAATATTGGTCTCTGATGAGATTTTAATGTTTGTTCTCATTTTCTTTCTTCAAAACCCGATGAGTTCCAATTTTGATAATCAAAAGTTCATTGAACTTGAATAATTTTACGCAATTGTTTAAATTTTACGCAATCATAACATGAATATGAAGCGACAACAATCAATAAATCCCCAGATGATTTATAAGGTGTAACTGTTTTGAAAGGGGAGTTAAGGGAAACTCGGTGTGAATATTGAGTTAGATCTGCGCCGGATTATAACTCCCCTAACACATAAATACTAGTGTTTTAAAGTGAACTAATTCGGTTTTAGCTAATAAATAAAGGAATACGGGGGAAAACGCTAGATCACGGAAATCAGAGAACATAAAGTGTCAGGCCTGTGTAAAAATGCTTTCAAGTATAAAATCTTCTACTTCCTAACCGAACGAAGTATTGTATAATGTGAGCAAATAAGTTCTATAGAAAGTGACCGGAAAACATCTTTATATTTTTGCCTGAGTTAACAAAATGTGTTTTTGGTCAGATTTATATATATGTACTTACAACAGCACATGCCCGAAGAATTTTAACCAGCGATTCCTGATATTTAGAGTAAAAACGTAGATGTCATATTGCTGTCAACATTGTTAAAAACTAAAAAAATTGGTTTTCCATGTCTGTGTACATATATAATGTTTCTTTTTTCGTCCCTTATTGTTTCCTATACCATTTATCCGATTGCGATGAATTTTTGGTGAATTGGTGTGCTCACGCCCGCGATGATTTCTGAATTATTGCAACCATTGTTCAATAGGCCGATACATTTCAACAAACGTGTGAAGCAGCAATTCGTGTATTTTCGGTTTCAATGGAAAATCTGTTCGTCTTGGTGAGCTCTGATGTCATGAAATTGTGAGCTAAAAGTGAGCCACTTTATTATTTTCAAATTTTTGTAAGCACCAGATCGAAAAAAAATATTTAGTGTCCAAAAAACGTCAATAATAAGGATTAAAACATCAACACTTTCTTTCTTTAAATAGCATTGCAATGAATAATTTTTTTTTAATAAATTATTAAAAGACTTATACTCGTATAAGGTTTATTGTGTAATAACAACTTTCAAGAATTTAAAAAGCAGCAAAAAATTAAAGAAAATCAAAAACAAACAACAATATTTCAAAAAAACTTATTTTAATACACCGCCCCCCGCTTCCTTTTATGAGGTACAACTTCAAATTAAAACATGATAAAAGTGCAGAGGTAATTATAAAAATAAAAATAATTTTTTAGAAAAAAAGTAAGAGAATAAACATATTTTTTTAATTAATAAATTTCTTTAAAAAAATCTTTTATTGCATATTTATATAACTGTTTAATAGACCTACACCATTGTAGTAATCACTATATATTATAAAAGAATGTCCAAAAAACGTGCGGCTCGCAAAAACTCAGAAACGAGTCCCAGTACGATCAAGTGGTACGATCATATGGTGGTGTAGATCTCTACCCCCCTAGGGAATAAGGGTATCCGTTTTTACCTAAATGTCGTGTTTTTGAAGATATAAGAGCTGGAAGTTTCGCCCTCTTGAAATTTCTAGAACAGTCTTCCGGAAAGTTCTAGAAGGTTCATAGAGCTCTAGAATGTTCTGGAAGGAGTGGCGGAGTATGTCGTGGAATGTTTGGTAATAGGGAATCGGGGACATCATAGTAGAACATTCCAGAACATTCTCGAATTGTCCTGAGCGAAGCCGGGTAACCCAGCTATAATTTATATTTAGTAGGCTACACGTCGCGTCGTGACACGTGTCGGTAAGTACATGTTTGCTACTGTTTGGATTAATTTGTTGCTTCCGGTGGCAGAATGTGATCCCCGTAATGCGTGTTTCTGGCGGCAAGGTTGCTCCCCACTTCCTACTTCCTACTCGGCAAACACTCATCACACTTCCGTCACATAACCCCGCCTTAACCGTTATCCTCCAGATGATTTGTACAAATTATTTGGGCAGGTCATATTGTAACAACGCGCGGTGACCTTCTTGAAAGTAACTACCAAATAAAATTGTACAAAATGAAATATATGATTGTCACGTGAATTTCATTCACCGTAAATAATTACTGCCATGAGAAATAACCTTACTTTGTTCCATGAAAATTCTAGCTTTGTTTTATTTTCATTTCAAAATTTTTGCTGTTTTTGCATTTGTCTTAATAGTAGATATTAGGACGGAGTTTTTGAATGTGAAAAATTCAAATGTAACATTTTCATCAAATAGTATTCAGTGCCATTTTGTTTTTGACAGTTGAAAGGTTCCCTTGAAACGCCGATTCTAAGTCCATTTCGGCTTTGTGAATAAATCGTGATCAATAGAAGAGGACAACTTTAGCTTATATGCAAATTACAGTTTGATGGAATGCTGAAATGCACTAGAATCGGCGTTTCCGAGGAAGTTTTTAAAGAAATTTAAACAAAAAAATATACATTTCAATGTGACCTTAGATACAATGTGACCTAAGAACGGGGTACCCCAGTAAGAACACACTTTTCTCTAAAAATAATTGTAAAAACAAAGAAAAAAAACGCATCCACTGCCAAGACCCGGACAAACCCCATGAACCCGGGCACTCCTGCTTAGTCCAAAAGATAAAAAAAAATACAAATGGGATTAATTATTGACGCAATTAGTTCCAATTTTGAAGATGACACATAAATTGAAAACAAATCGTTTTATTATGATATGACGTATGAGTTCCCATGACATACTCTTTAAGCGCTAGATCCACGATTCTACACTACGTCAACTATATTAAGTTCCCGTTACTCAATGAAGTTGGAAAATACAGAGTGTTTAAGACTTTCAAGTCAAAGGGGTCACCCTTGTGCAGCGCTCAGTACGAAGAAGTACGTAGGTGGGTATTATGAGGGATCTGTAGAATCTCCGAATACACGTCATTTTTATGTATAAAAATATACTAGCTGACTTTATTTAGTATTAGTTTCACTTGATCGGGCGTTCCCAACTTCTTCAATCATTTTTTACGTGATCGTGCGATGTCTTCCTCGAGTGTCCCCGACTTCAATCATTCCCTTCTACATCATACATTCTTGTTACACGTGATCGACCATGCTAGGGGGCCAGGTACTAATAAGAATAAACTTTAAAATTTTCAATCAAATCGGTCCGGGATTTCCGTTTTCGAATCTACAGGCCACACACAAACGGACATTGTCTTTAATATAGAAAGAAGAAGAAGATAGATTATGACCTATAACAACTGCACGATATCCTGACACTTCGAAACTTTTAGTGGGGTTAAGTGCTACCCAATATAAAAGGTTTTTTCAAAAGTAGATAATGAAATTCAAGATAGAAAAAGAATAGATTTACAGATTTCCTACATTCATCGGGCTAAACATCGCGTTTTTTTCACGTTCGCGCCGGTAAATCGGCAAATTTTCAAGTGAAACCTGCATGAGTAATGTTCCGACAAATATTGGTTATGATTTATGATAATATGTTTTCTCATTTGTTTTTCTATTTACTTCTATGTTCGTGCATTCAGTTAACAGGTAAATAGATTATAAATATAATTAATTCAAAAATGTTCCTGACACAAAACATGGCAGTGGAGTGTAAAATAATGTTTTGTGAACTTGTGCTGAGGTGTTCGCATGTTTTAGATAAAGTGTAACCCCGATTAAAGTATCATGAATGGCTATGTTTCAGTTTTTTTTTTACATTAGCTCCACTTTGGGGATGCTGTGACACAGCACAGGGGTGAAAGGAAGGAGAGGAATTTCTGGAAGGAAAAAGGTATGAGAGGTAGGTAGTAATCTGGGGGTCAGTGGGTCCAGGAGTGACGGACAAATGAATCCATCCCTCCCACTGCGGTGCAATGCGATATTCCGAGAGAGCAGGCTGGGGAAGTCAGAGGGACTCCCTCAACCGTTCTCTCTCGATCCGGCCTGCCATGCAGCTGGTGAACAGATGCGTCCACCGCCAAGACCCGAACAAACCTCAACCCATGAACCCTGCTAAGTCACCAAACATGGTATTATCCAATAAATGGTTCCCGGGGCGGCGGTACCCATACCCGCCTCCCAAATTTAAATTGTTAAATTTGATACATGATTTTTAGTAAGGCCTTTATAGTATATTATATTAGGTTAATGCCCTTAACCGTGATAGCCCCTTGAGGTGATTTTTCGCGAAAACGGCGCTATATAAATCAATTTATTAGCAGTTTAAGTTCACGATAGTAATATATAGACATAGTAACAATGTAGTTAAAAGTATAGAAAAGGATGCTACTTGAAGTGAAAGTTAATGAAGCAATTATGTCGTAAAGGAAACAAGGCAACAAAAAATATGAAGTGAAAATTAGTGAAAATATTTAAAATTAGGGGTAATAAAAAATATGCTTTCTTATTCTTTTAGTAATTTCGAAAACATCGCAAAACCTTATTTTTCCAGTATTTTTATTTTATTTTTTCCTCCAGGGCCTTGGCGTTCACGACTTCCAAAAACTTTGCCCTTATGTAGGGCGAGTCACGTAATAATTTATTGATGTGTAATAAATGTGATAATAATATTTTTCTATTAAAACTATCTATAACTCTTGGCTCTACCAAAAAGGTCCTCAATACAACTTCCTTAAAGATGATATCAGCCCTCAAGGAAACTTTATGACTTCCTGTGTGTAGTTTTTATTAAAAACCAATCTACTTAATATACAAAAATTAATGTTTTTTTTGTCCGTTTTGCGTTCCTAAACCAACTTTGGGGATTTAATGTACACGCCCGCGCCCGCGCCCGCGCCCGCGCCCGCGCCCGCGATGAATTCTATATATAATAGTTAGCTCTGACGTTACGAAAAGACTATTCATCCGGTTGCGATGAAACTTTGGTGAGTTGTTGTGAACATGCCTGCGAAGGTTTCTATATAAACTGGTGAGCTCTGGCGTTATTAAATTTGCAGGTGGCGCACGAGTTGTTTGAAAAATGAGTGAATTTCGTAGAGTTTAGCGGCAGGGAGGGAAGGCAGAAGGGGGAGAGAAATCCGGGAAGGGAACGAAGGAGAGGGAGGTTCGCGGGAGGGAGGAGGAGGGTAAAAGGAAGGCGGGGAAGGTGGAAGTGGAACGCAGGAGGGGGGAGATGGGAATGCGCGAGAGGGGGAAGACGTGGAAGTTGGAGGGGGAACGTGTGAGGGGAGGGGACGGTAGAGGAGGATGAAGGGGAACGGAAACGAATGGGAAAGAACACACACAGAGAGAAACAATGTATTTATAAAGGTATCCGCTCCCTATTTATATTTATTACCTCTTATTTATTTTATCTTTAATCACTTTTATTTACGAATTCCACATCATTTGGAAGTACGAACGTTTTATAGACATTGACCATTCTAAGGGAAATCCAATTTTTAAACCTTGCTCCGATATCATCCATGTTCTCAACAACTATTAGAGAAATCAACCTATTAATATTTTCATCAAGCTGTTTTGAACCTTTATTCATTTCCTGTCTAATGTCGCATGATGAAATAGTGTCATCTAATGGGCTGAAGGTCGCGGTCACACTTCCCGTCGTAAACTTGTCCCGGAGTGTCAATAGGCCCACACTTATGAACTAATTATTAATAGAACTGTAGTCGACTAGACTCGACGAGAGACGATATAGTCCATAAGTTGCTCTTGAATAATACTGACCAGTGCCTCGGGTTATTAATTCATATCCTGACCGTTGTAGGTGACGGGATAGTGTGACACGCGTCTTACTGCTCAATTAATAACAGTGATTCCCAAAGCAGATGGTATTACTTCCTAGATTAGATTCAACCAGATAGATTACAGTCCTTTAGTTACTCTTGCGCAGTAACTATTGTGGGCAGCGCATTCAAATCCTGATATGACCATTACAGGTGTTGCGATAATACGATATACGTCTTATTGCTCAATCAATAACAGTTTCTTCTTCTTCTTCCTTGCACTGTTCCAACTCATTGCCTAGGACTTGCATTTAGAAAACTGGCAAAAAGTATTTAATCAAACTGATACTGACATTGCGATGAAGGAATTCGTTTGTATTCTACAAATGTATATTTCTAAACATAGTAGTAACAAACGCATATCGAACAGCCAGTTTAAACTTACGCCCTGGATCTCTCCCGGCCTTGTCAAATCGATTCACAAAAGAAATCAACTCCACAAAAGGGCGCAAAAGTTTCCAGATGATATTTTAGTACAAATTCACTACAAGAAATATAGAAACTTATGCAAAAAGATTATTAAATATACGAAGGAAAATTATTACAAATCGTTCATTTACGAAAATTCTTATTCTCCAAAACGTATGTGGGAAGCGTTTCGTAATATTAGTAGAACAAAAATCAACAGGTCTTCCGAAATCAAATCATTAGATATCGGTAACATAAACTCTTCTAATTCTAAAAATATGGCGAATTTCGCTAATAACTATTTCACATCGGTGGGATCCACACTTGCCAAAAAAATTCTCGACAAATGTAATAAAACTGAAAACGATCTTGCCAACTTGGTCACCTCTAACCTCGTCCATAAAATAGACAATATACAAACATCGACGAACGAAGTCCTGAAAATAATTGACGACCTAAAGCCATCTAACGCTTGTGGACCAGACAAAATCTCGACAAATCTGCTTAAAGTAATCAAATCATTCATAGCATCTCCGATAGCGTTCATTTCCAATCTAAGTCTCAAATCAGGAACATTCCCTAACCATCTAAAACATTCAATTGTTGTATTACTGCACAAAAATGGAGATAAATCTGCGATTCAAAATTACAGGCCGATATCTTTGGTCAATTCGGTGTCAAAAATTATCGAGAAAATTGTTAAAAACCGTCTCAGCTTTTACCTTGAAGATAATAACATTCTTTCTGAGAGACAATATGGCTTCCGACCGGGTTTAGGTACAGAAAATGCCATTGGCAATCTGACTAAAGTTGTTTCTAATAACATCGATCGAGGAATCAAAAGCATCGCGCTCTTTCTGGATCTGGCTAAAGCTTTCGATACCATCTCGCACAAAATCCTTTTGAAAAAATTACAGCTAATCGGTATACAGGGGCAGTTACTTAAATGGTTAGGAAGCTATTTAGAAAATCGGAGCCAAAGAGTTAATATTAATGATACTCTAAGCGATCCAGCAAATATCGAATTTGGTGTACCACAAGGAAGTACTTTAGGACCGATATTGTTTAATATCTATATCAATGAACTTTGCAACAGTAACCTTGCCGATCATATCATCACTTTTGCTGACGATACGGTCTTAATATTTGAGGGCAAAAACTGGTACGAAGCGCATAGAAAAGCCGAAATTGGAATAAACAATGTCAAACAATGGCTAGACAATAATCTCCTTACTCTTAACACGGATAAGACCAAATTTATACGTTTTAGTGCAACACAAGCGGGACAACCCAAGGTAATTATTAATATTACTATTCACATTTGCAATGAACCGAACACTTGTACTTGCAATAAACTAGAATGCGTTGATAGTTTAAAATATTTAGGAATCATCATAGATAAATATCTGAGATGGGAAGAACACATTAACTCAACTGCCTCAAAAGTCAGAAAACTTACTCACCTTTTTATTACCATCAGAAATATTCTCTCTGTAAAAGACATGAAATCAATATACTATGCCATGTGTAATTCTTTACTTGAATATGCATCCCTAAGATGGGGTGGATGTGCCAAAACAATATTGGACTCCCTGGCTAAAGCACAGAAATCTTTACTAAGAGTCATCCTTAAAAAACCATTCAGGTACCCCAGTGATGCATTATTCACGGAATTTAAAGTTTATTTATTTATTTATTTATTTATTTATTTATTTATTACACGCCCTGATGGGCTTTTACATTAAAGTTTATAAGTTGAGTATAAAAACAATGAAGAAAATATAATACAATGAGAAAAGAAAATACGTAATACAATATAAAAACAAAACCACATAATAAAATAAAAAGTACATATGTAAAAATATGATAAGAAGTCTCACATTCAATATAAACAAAAAACTGCAGAAATTATGTAAATCTATTTGTGTCTAGAAGAATAAAAGTGATAGAATATGCAACATTTATACTGATTGGTTTTAAGATGAAATATATCACCTAAATTAGAATATTTATTTCCGAGACTGTGAAGTCTCGGAAACGGAGAATTTTGATAAGCTAGTGTCCTGGTGTTATTGAAGTAAAAGGGTAATAAATGTCGACATGATTTTTTGGGTACATGGATATTGATAAATTGAAGTAATTCTGGACAGTCAATTTTGTAATGCAGTATTTTATGTAACAGTATTAAATCTGTGCTTATTCTTCTTTCTGAAAGTTTCAACAGAGAAAATTTATCCAGGAGGTAATTATAATCAATGTTTAGTATAGGAATACGCAATTTATAGTTTATGAACCTTAGAAACTTCCGTTGTATCTTTTCAATGTTGTCTGAATGAATATTGAAAAAGGGAGACCATAACGTAGAGTTATATTCAAGTTGGCATCTGACAAGGGTTTTATATAACATAATAAATGTGCCTAAATCATTAAAATCTTTTGCAGCTCTTAAAACAAAGCCAAGAGTCTTTAGGGATTTGTTGATAATATTATTAATATGACATACAAAGGTGAGTTTACTGTCGAACATAATGCCTAGATCCATAATTTCATTAACACAATTTAAATTTTCATCATTTAATGAATACTGAAAATATATAGGATTATTTATTTTGGAAAAATGAATGAACTGACATTTATTTATGTTTAATGCTAGTTTGTTGATAGAGCACCATTCAAAAAGATATATCAAATTAGTTTGAAGTGTAATACAATCATTAATGTGGTTGATCTCTTTATAAAGTTTCATGTCATCAGCAAACAGTAGCACGTTTATGTTTGTGAATATATCAACAATATCATTTATAAATATAATGAACAAAATGGGCCCTAAATGGGAGCCTTGCGGCACTCCACTTGTTGCTATAAATTTGTACGAATGTGTGCCATTTATTTTCACACTAAGACTTCTTTTGGACAAATAACTAACAAACCAAATTAATAAGCTACCATAAACTCCAAGTGTCGCCAATTTATTGATTAATATTTTGTGACACACCTTGTCAAAGGCCTTGCTAAAGTCCGTATAAATTGAGTCAACCTGGCACCTGTTTGCTAAAGATTTAGATATGAAGTTTTCGTAAATTAGTAAATTGGTTAGTGTAGATTTATTTGAACAAAAGCCATGTTGATAGGGTGTTATAATTTTTTTTATATTTGTAGATATTTTATGGAGTACAATTTTTTCAAAAAGCTTGGGAATCGATGATTGGATACATATTGACCTATAATTTGTTACGTCCGTTTTGTCCCCTTTTTTAAAAATGGGTGTTAGAAAACTGTGTTTCCATGTATCAGGGAAACTGCCTGTCTCTAGTGACTGGTTAAAAATTAGAAAAAGAGGAACAGTTATGCCATTTAAACATTCTTTAATTAACACTGGTGGAATATTATCAGGTCCTGCATTTTTTCTAGCATCTAACAAATTTACATGGTTTTTGATATCATTAATTTCTATGCGTATTTCAGATATATCCAGGCTAAGATTCGATGAGAATTTTGGAATTTCGTTGCTAGGTATATCCTCTTCATACACAGACTTAAAATAATCGGCAAATAGATTTGCAATGTTTTCATCATTACATCCAATTTTTCCATTGAAATTCATAGTAGTTGGAATACCCAAGTTATTATTTTTTTGCGAGTTAGTATAATTCCAAAACTGTTTTATATTTACACGAATATCAGTTTCAATTTTGTCGATGTAATTTTTATAGCACAGTTTTGAGATTTTACAACATTCCTTTCTTAACAATTGAAATTCATTGTAATCACTCGACAGTCTGGACCGTTTGTAATTTTTATGAGCTATTTTCTTACGATATGTTAAAGTGATCAATTCTGGACTAAACCAGTTTGGAAAATGAGAAATTCTATTATGTCGAAGAGGCACAAAATTTGCAATAGCATCATTTAGAATAGCATAAAATTTATTTACATTATCGTTAATATCTGTATTTTCCAGAAAGGACCAGTCTGTTGTATTTAAGCAATCAGAAATTTTTTTAAAATTTGCTTTAGAGAAGTTATAAGATGGCTTGATATTTTTGAGATAGGTGTTGTTAACAAAGGGAATAACTATATCCAGAGGAGGATGGTAAACGTCCACAGGTAATAGTTCTTCTAAAGATTTACATACGTTAGCCGTGGGCTCACTGCAAAAAACTAGATCAAGAATGCGACTATTTATATTAGCGACAGTGTTTAGTTGTGGGATTGATAAATAATTCGACATACCCAGAATCTCTCTCTCACTAAGATTGGCAGTTGACATATTAATACCAGACAATTCAGGGTCATCATGGTTCCAAGATATATTTGGTAAGTTATAGTCACCCACTAAAACAAGTTTGGCACTGGGATATTTAAACCTTAAAAATTCCACATCCTCTACATGATTCATATACAGCCGTGTATCGGAGGATGGCGGTATATATATGCATCCAATTATTAATTTGACAGCATTTTTATTTTCAAGCAACACTAATATTTGTTCAACGTCACTATTTTTGTTTTTGAGCACTTTTGACGGAATACGTTTGTGGACAGCAATCAGGACTCCGCCCCCTCTTGTATTGGAGCTGGTGTTTGGACTACGGTCAACTCGGTAGATGTGGTGATCGGGCAATCCAAGTTCCGCTGAGAAAATCGATGGTGTTAACCAGGTTTCCGTTAACATGATGACATCATGTGAGAGAGTCGGGGCACTTATTCTGAATTCCTTTAATTTCGTTCTGATGCCTCTGACGTTCTGATAATAGATGTTACATTTATTTAGTTGGAGTTTTTTGGCAAAACATTGACGATTTTGGGGAGGTTATTTATATATTTTATTGTTAGATTTGATTCACCATTATTTTTTCTAGACTCTAGCTCGTCCCGTAGCATCATCAGGTGTTTTCTTTGTTGGCTGGTCTGATCATTTCTGGCTTTGATACCATCTTTAAATTTTTTGTTTTTAATCAAAATTGTCCGAACTGAATGCTCCTCTTTGAATTCCAACTTAATTGGTCTACATTGATTTCCGACTTTCTTCGTTCCCAACCTGAATATTTTAATGTCATGAGGATTAAAGGAAATATCAATGTTTTTCAAGGCCGCGGTAACCTTATTCACGTCATCGGAAATGTTAGTTGAGGTTAGATCTGATGTGCTCTCGGGAACATTGAAAAGAATAACATTTCTTGCGCGGAGCTTCCTCTCTTCAATTTCCGTCAATAAGTCACAAATATTAGATGAAGGATTTGTGGGGTTAGCATCTGTTGGCTGAGTAACTGCTACACTTTTTAAGGCTGATAATTCGCCTTCAAGTATTCCCATACGTACAGCCATCATTCCTGTAGTTCCCAACAGTTCCGTTGTTATAGGTGTTAATTTACCCATCTGCTCCTTCGTAAACTTGTTACCGGGGTCATTAATAATTTTGATTAATGAACTTAGCAGATCTTTAGCTTTGCTCATATAGTTGAGAGAGTTTTCGTTTAAATCCATGTTTGAGTAGGTTTTGCAGATATTTAATTTATTATTCCAAGATTTACAATGGCGCCTATTTCCCGCAATCAGTTAAGCACCTTTCAAAAATGAGACACTTTGGGCCAATAACGAGTAAATGACGACACTTTCGACCAATGGCGATAATGATGACAAATTTATTTATGCGCCTGCGCGATTGATGTGTTTATGATTTCTGAATTGTTATTTTAATATTTTTAAATCACAAAACTGCACAGCACACGCTATATTTCAGAAATCTAACTGGCTCAATACTGGAAACACCAATTGATTTTTATTATTTGTCACTTTATGTTGTTATTTACACGCAAATTATTATTGTTTTGGCAATTTTATGTGGAGCGTATTTCACTGTTTGTGTACTCAGCGGCGGTAGGTAATAATATCTCGATGTTAGACAATTATATATTAGAAAGATTGTATTACATGCTCAAAAACGACGCCAGCACTACCCTTCCATTGACCACCTTCACGACACCCGACATTCAAGGAACAATCCAATAGTCCCAATAAAAACCACGACGTCCCTTGGACAACGTCAATTTTCGTACTTAGGACCTAAATTATTTAATATCATTCCTAATGCTTGGAAAACGAAAAGTACTAATGCTTTGCGCAAATTAATCAACGACTGGCTCCTTGATTTAGGGAGGGTCAAAAGCGAAGATATGTTGACCAAGAGATAGGCTTCTTATTATTACCATCTGGCTTGTATTTGCTTTATTTACTTTACCGGTTTTATTTACTTTACCGATTTTGTTTACTTTACCGGTTTTATCTTTTATCTTTTATCTTTTATCTTTTATCTTTTATCTTTTATCTTTTATCTTTTATCTTTTATCTTTTATCTTTTATCTTTTATCTTTTATCTTTTATCTTTTATCTTTTATCTTTTATCTTTTATCTTTTATCTTTTATATTTTATCTTTTATCTTTTATCTTTTATCTTTTATCTTTTATCTTTTATATTTTATCTTTTATCTTTTATCTTTTATCTTTTATCTTTTATCTTTTATCTTTTATCTTTTATCTTTTATCTTTTATCTTTTATCTTTTATCTTTTATCTTTTATCTTTTATCTTTTATTTTTTATCTTTTTATCTTTTATCTTTTATTTGTATTTGTTTTTGTTTTTAAGCGCTCTAGGGGAAAATATCTGAATTTGATGTTAAGATATCATTATTTGTCTTCTTTTTCTTATGAGTACAAAATTATATACTGTTAGGAATACATAATTAACACCTTTTCCTGCTATAAATAACATGTTATGTTAGTAAACAATGTAATATGAATTTAAATTTGTCAATTTGACTGGCCTAAAACAGGATCCATTCCTAGTTGGCTAGTCAAAGTTTCCACATATGTTTTATTGTTCAATTTTATGTGAAATAAAATTATTATTATTATTATTATTATTATTATTATTAGGTAGGCTGTTGGAGTCGGCTCTTCTCGTTCTCAGGATATGTCTTCTTCGGTTCTGTATCTTCGGTGTATCGCTTTCATCCAGACCGTTTCTATGTAATATTTTAGAGCATTGAGTCATCCAAGTCTTTGGTCTTCCTCTGGATGACTGTCGATAAAGCTCCGTAGATATTGCCTGTGTGGCTCAATCAATAACAGTGATTCCTAAAAAAGGCGGTATTACTTCCTAGATTAGACTCGACCAGAAAGATTGTTGTCTGTTAGTTCCTCTTCAATAGTAACTGGTGATTGTGGCCACTGGCCATTGTAGGTGATGTGATGATAACATACGTTATATTGTGATTATAACACACGTTATATTGCCCAATCAAGAAAAGTGGTTCTTAAAGTAGGAGGAATTACTTCCTAGATTTGACTCGACCAGAAAGATTCTAATAATCCGTTAGTTCCTCTTGTATAGTAACTAGTTACTGTGGCCTGTTCTTGCGGTTATTAATTCATATCCTGACTATTGGTGATCGGTAGAATTGCTCACGTCTGAATGCTCAATTAAGAACAGTAATTCCCAAAGAAGGCTGTATTACTTCCTAGAATAGACTCGACCTGAAAGATTATGGTCCGTTAGTTCCTCTAGAATAGTAACTAGTTAATGTGGGCAGTACCTCAGCTTATTTAAACCAGGCTATTGTTGGTGATCTGATATTGATAGTGTAAGACACATCTGATTGCTCAATTAAGAATAGTAATTCCCAAAGTAGGCTGTATTATGTTCTTCCAAAAACGGACTTGACCAGAAAGATTTTAGTCCGTTAGTCCTCTTGAATAGTATCTAGTCACCGTATCTAGTTCTTGATGTTATTAATTCATATCAAATAGATTTGACCGGAGATATTATATTCCGTTCGTTGGTCTTGGATAATAATTAGTTACTGTGGCCAGTGCCTTAGGTTATTCAATCTTGACTATTGTTGGTGATAGTGATAGAGCCGCACACGTCTTTTACTCAATCAAGAATAGTGATTTCCAAAGTGGGCGGTTTGACTTCCCAGAATCCTGGGAGCACCGCGGACCAATGCGAAACGCTCGTCGCTCATTGTAAAATTAAACATTCCAGAGTTTAACTTCTTAGTGGGTCGTATAAATTGTTATTGTGATAACAATATTAATGAGGGTAAATGGAGAACACACGAAGCCAAACCGTTTGGAAATAGGTCTGTAAACAGACCATGACAATACTGGAGTAAAGGAAACTGCTTCTGAAAAACAGCAGAACAAACTTTTGAACAATGGACATCATATTGTAAGCAGATTGTATAAACTAAAAAATTTTGTTCCTATCTGCACACTTCGAATAATTTATTTATCTCTAGCTGAATCTGTTATAAGGTATGGAATAACAGCTTGGGGATTTTCCTGTAAAACAAATATAGACCATGTTCAATCAGTGCAAAATTCATTGGTTAAATTATTAGCTGAAAAAAAATTATACAAAGAAAGGCATAATATTCCATACTTTTATCAGAGTCTCAAAGTTCTTTCAGTGAGAGAAATTCTGTGGTACAAAATTATATTTCAGCACATAAATAATCCTTTATATATAAACATGATGCTCGAAGACAACCACAATACTCGTTTTAACTTTAATGAAGGGCTAATTGTACCTAAGCATACGAATAAATATGGACAAAGAACGTTAAATTACATGATTCCCAGTTGTTTAAATATGTTACTTGCTGAAATTAAAAACTGTGCCCAAAACCAACAATTGATGAATTTAGTGAAGACTTGGCTTACGGAAAGAATTAATTTGTATTAGCTTACAATGACATATTATTCTAAAGACTTTAAAAATGTTATTTATGTTTTCAAAAAAAAAAAAAAATCTGCATTTCTGTAAAGAAATAAATTTTATTTTATATAATTGTAAAAATGTAACTATTAAATCACTATAATAAGATCTTTAATGTTAAGAACCCGTTAGACAAACTGCTAAAAAGTATATATATAAAGTATATGTATAATAAATATATTTTCTGTCGGAAAATTTTACATCAGCGAAACTATTTCAGCTCTTAACTTCATTTCAATCAAACTGCCATCAAAATTGTTGGTACATAGTTTCAACTTCATCAAAAATACTAATTTCGTTTGTGTCTGGGATTGTAACTCTGGTTCAATGAACTCGGATTGGTTTTGAATTTAAGTATCATTTTCAAAATCGGAACTAATAGTGTCAAGAATTCACATAAGCTATAATATAAATTAACAGAAAATTAGTATTTTATTTGACATTTTTAAAATTGGAAATGACGTGTCAGGAATTCAGACAGCTATAAAATACTAACCTATTCACTATATAATATTTTCTTTCCAAAAAAATATTTTAATTCCATACATGAAATTTTTTATTCTTTTGTTTGAATTTAAACAATTCTTTAAAATTCAAAGTCCAATTTTAATTTTCGTAAGAGTCATTTTCAAGTTCCGTTATTACATCATTATTAGCCAGTTGTTTTGCAAAACTGAAATAATAACAGAACTTGAAAATTAGCTTTGTTCAAATTATGTGAAACAAGCCGTCCTTAATTAATCTTGAGAAGTAAATTCAGAATTCATGATTTTTGAACGGTGTGCGCTTTTTATCTATTTTTTTTATTTATTTAATTATTAACGACCTTTTTAGAGACTATTACATAGGAAAAGTAAAAATCATGCATTTAAAAAAAAAGTTTTAATGTAAAATTGTTCTGCCCCAGAAACAATCTTTTGAATTTATTTAGTGATAAATTGAAAATGTCCACTGACTTGGCATAATGCAAGATAAGTCATTGAAGCACATGGCGACTTGCAAGGACTTTGGAATTGCATAGGACGCTCGCTTTACATTTCATGCTCATATTGAAAAGATCTGTAAATCAGCCACAAAGATTTTTGTTTTGCCATACACGGTTCAAAGCAGTTGACCAACCTTAAGTTAAAAGGCTACTTTACTTTAGCTTAGTACAAAAGAAATTCTTACGATACTTCTGTAGAGTGTTAGGTTTTTACCCATGGCTGTTTCCAATAGGATTTATCTCGGGAATGCTGGGTATCTGCAGCCTTAGTTTCAGAAGGGATGTCGCATTACTGCTGATGGCTTATAAAATTTTGAATTGTTTTATATCAATATCAGATATTTTGGCTAAAATATTTGTCCCGAAAAATTTCATGCGAGGGGGCCAACACAGGCTTTTGATTCTTCCCAGGTGCAGAACTAACTTACTAATAGGAAGACTCACTAGGTTAATTAACTGCCTCGCAGAAAATGTGGATATTTTCCACATGTCCTACAACGATTTTAAGATGAAGCCATACTAAATAATGCAAAATCATACAAAATCGTATGTTTTAGTTTTGAAAATTTGACCGCTTAGAAGTATTATAGATGCTTCAATTAAATACTGCATGTAGAACATACTTTGGCCCTTAAAAATATCGGTCATTTTTTTTAATAAGTCTTTTAATAAGCTTAGAAAAAAATAAAGTATTAGGTCTATAAAAAACATTTTTAACTGAAAACTCTCCTACTTATAAACACTTTTTCGGATATGGTTTTATTGCATAATGTGGCAAATTCAGTTTCTTATATAATTATCGCGAAAAAAAATGATATTTACGCCCGAACCTCACAAAATAAAATATAATATGCATTTTCGCGTTGGTATTTTTGACATCACGACGACAATACGGCAGTCGACGAATTTGCTATATCAAAGTGAACCTTATACCGTCCACCGAAGAACGACTGGCAGCCGCCCCCCTGTCTTCCGTCATTACTCCTCCGAACGGAGCGGAGAGCGGTCGTGTTATGCTCCGCGCCGCTTATTTTCGTGAAATCAATTTAAAAATTCCGTTTTATTGCTATAAACAATGCATAAAAAAGGAATTAATGTTTTTTACAGGCCTTTACCAAATCAACATTTAAAAAAAAAATCTCAAATATCTTTTCCAACCTTTCCAAAAGCTTTTTCTCAAGTATTTTTAAACTCCTCCCATAAAAGGGCGTGAATTCCGATTTCGATTTTTTCCTGTACTAGTGGATCGCCTTAAGCGTGAAATATCACTTTTGCTTTAACTGTATGTACCTATGTGTACATTTTTTACCCAAATGTAAATGTATTTATTATGCTAAAAAGTGTTTTTGTAATTTTCTTTACCGCTTTTGCAATGTATTGGTTATAATACTGTTTTTGCAAATAAATAAATAATTACTTCCCTCCATTAGCATTCTGCGTACGCAATTATGAATCCTAAAAATTATAATATCCCGTGATTTTTCACGGATTGTAGCTGTATTATTAATAAAATTGTGACTTCATAATTTAATTTACTTGGTACACGGCACGATTTTCCGAGAGAAAGAAATTTATTTCGCTCTCTCTGTTAGTTCCAGAAAGTTATTCGCTTTACTTTCTGGTTTAACTAGATCGAAATAATGCCATCGGTTGTATCATCTTATTGGGAGAGTCAGGAGGAAAGTATAAACGAACTGGGCGGAAGCACAAGGAAGTTTCGTTTCAGAGACCATTCAACGTAATTGAAATAAAGTTATCTTATGGAAGATATGAATCGGACTGTGAGTTCATAACAAATTGTTGTACCTGACATGGAAACACAACATCTATATAAAAATAATATTTTTTTTTTTATTTTGAATGTGTTTGGTATTAAGTTTTGGAATTTTAATATTATTCCGCTATCTTGCTGATATATTGAAATGTAAGTTATTTACCTGTATTTCTTTGAACGTTTGTAAAATTGAATATCTTCTATATTTATAAAAATCAAAATATGTTTGTTTCTGGGTTTGTATGTTTGCATGGGGCCTAAACGTTGCTAAACCATTCACTAAGTCAACGAAGGTTTCTATATTTATAATCGTGAGCTCTGGCAATATGTAATTTGTATTAAAAAAAATGCAACAGGTGGCACGCGAGCTGTTTGAAAACTGAATGTACAGGGACTGAATGTGTGGAATGCGGGGGGCGGGAGAGGAAATCGGGAGGGGGGTTCATGGGATGCGTGAGGAGAAGGGGATGCGGAAGAGGAATTGGAGGCGGAAGAAGAATGGGACGAAGGGAAAGGACACGCAGGAAGAAACAATATCTTTATTAAGTGGCATAGCAACGCGTGCCAGAAACTACAAACCCAGAAGCTATCATATTTTGATTTTATATACCTATGTTGATTTCCCCCTAAAACCATGCGTGGGAAGCCGCGGGTAAAAGCTAGTTTTTTATAAATTTTCTCTATTCATTGAATATTGAAAAGATTTTTTCAGTAGAAAATATAGATGGTTTTTTTCAGGACAACCTTATTTATCAATCTTTGAACTATTTTGAGTGGATTTAAAATAACTTCATATGTTCCTCCCCAGCCTATAATAGTATAGATATTAATAAATATTTTTTTTTGTTTTTTCTAAGTTTTCTAAGGCGCACAAATTAAACCGCGTAAAGCGCCGTGTTGCCTTATTAGTTTGACTCTCCTCCAGATATATATAAATATATTTTCTTTCCATTATCTTTACATGGGTTATATTGCATTTTAATTGAATTGTATAATAAAAGGTTTACAACAAAAACCTTTAACAATATCGTTTATCAGTATTAGTATTGAATCTCTTGAATCAATACACATCACGCTTTGAACATGTATTTTATACGATACGTAGGTACTAAATTTGTTTTATCTCATTTTTATTACTACTTTTACGTTTTTCATAATAAAAACGATAAATACCTTTCACCAGGTAGTGAAACTTTTAGTACACCATTATAATTAATGGACAAGCCTTTTAATCAATTTACTTGGAAACAAATTGAGTTTGTAACCCGTTTAGTTTCTATTTAATCATCTAGTAGATATGGTTTTCTGAGAGATTTTTTGTGGTTTTGAGGGCAGATAATTTTCACATTCCCATCTCCTGTTTTCACAAGCCTCACAAATTCGTAAAGTGAGTTCTACCAGGAAAATGAGAAATATTTAAATGGGCGTTCCGTTATAAAAATATGCATTATAGTTTTCTAAAGTCGAAAAAATGCTTACGGAGTCGTCCTTGTGAGAGACCATCGTTCAAAATCGATAAATTTTCTTAACTAGATTTATTATATACGTAAATGTTCTGATCTTTGGTCAATGGTGTTATTACCGTCCCATTCCCTTTCTGTTAGCAACTATTGAGTGCAACTATTTCCACAAAATTTTGCCTAAGAATATGTAAGAAAAATCTTATTATTTTGAACGACTGATTCAAAATTTTGAAAATAGACTTAAGGTTACCGTTCCTTATTTTAAACAAAAGAAACCGTTGAATATTCTTAACGCAAACTTTTTGATATTTATTTGATAAATCTTGCTAATATTATAAACGCGAAAGTTTGTGTGGATGTATGTGTGTTTGTTACTCTTTCACGCAAAAACTGCTGATTGGATTTTAATTTAACTTAACAATAATATTGCTCATACATCATAATAATATTTACAAGCTATAATTTATAAAGCTAGCTAGGAAGGGGACGGCTAGTTTTAGGAATTTTAAAAGTTTCATCGTCAAGACAGTTCATTAATAGTGCACTAACTCTAGCAAAATAAATACAAATTAAAATTACTCCACTCGCTTATATAATAGAACCATGCTGATTGAATTGAGGAACTTTATCAAAAATTAACTCGTAAATCAAACCTGCCTAAAAATAAACTAATTTCCGACACAATACATGGAGATGTCTCGATGACGATGACGGTAGAGAGCATAGATAATATACCAATCATATAGACAGTAGATTTGTTTTAAGAAAAAAGAAACACGTTCCTCTATTAAATTCATGTACACATATTACGTGTATTGTCTATCTATTATCTAGGCTTTCGACCGTTGTATGGATTATATTCCAAACTGTGCTAAACTCGACATTCCAACCAAGCCGAGCTTATAATCAACTAATACACCAGGGTTGCTCATCCGATTACAAGGAAACTTTGGTGAGTTGTTGTGAGCACGCCGGCGAAGGTTTCTATGTATACTGGCGAGCTCCAGCATTATGAAATTTATATTAAAAAAATTGCAATAGGTGGCATGCGAGCTGTTTGAAAACTGAATGTACCGGGACTGAATGTATGGAATACGAGAGGGGGGATGGGAACCCGGGAAGGGGGATCGCGGAAGGGAGAAGGGAATCCGGGAGATGGGGGGAGGGAAGGCACGCTGGGAACTCGCTAGCATTGAAAAAAAAAATGATGATGATAATGATAATTTAATAAAAATTAAAAACTTTAAAATTCGTACACAAAAACCTGCCTGGCTGCTGGCCGGCAGACCAATAATTTCTTCAATGGGATGATTTAGAATCTAGACTACAGTTATTGTTGGTTTCATTCGTGTTCTCGATTACGTAAAATTTACTAATTTTTATCCCACTTTAACACCGGCTGCCTGCGACGTGCCAGGCTGCCGGTTAGCAGACTTGCTTATTTTCTCATCTAAAAAGAGCGTAAAGAGCGTAATACACGAGCCCGATTTTCAGCCCGTTTCCAATTGGAGACAAAAGTCAACATTTTTCAATTTGCGCGATCGCTATTTTCACCTCTATTTTGCATATCTAGGATTTCAATTGTCATCACTGCAAACAACACATGAACCATACTGTTTGTTGTGATGCCTACTGAAATCGTAGGTATGAAAATAGGGTTGAAAACAGCGATCGCGTAAAGCGAAAGATGTTGACTTTTGTCTCTAATTGGAAACGGGCTGAAAATCGGGCTCGTGTATTACGCTCTTATGAGCGTAATACACGAGCCCGATTTTCAGCCCGTTTCCAATTGGAGACAAAAGTCAACATTTTTCGATTTGCGCGGTCGCTATTTTCACCTCTATTTTCATATCTAGGATTTCAATTGCCATCACTGCAAACAACACATGAACCATACTGTTTGTTGTGATGCCTACTGAAATCGTAGGTATGAAAATAGAGTTGAAAACAGCCATCGCGTAAAGCGAAAAATGTTGATTTTTGTCTCCAATTGGAAACGGGCTGAAAATCGGGCTCGTGTATTACGCTCTTTAATACACGAGCCCGATTTTCAGCCCGTTTCCAATTGGAGACAAAAGTCAAAATTTTTCGATTTGCGCGATCGCTATTTTCACCTCTATTTTGCATATCTAGGATTGCAATTGTCATCACTGCAAACAACACATGAATGATACTGTTTGTTGTGATGCCTACTGAAATCGTAGGTATGAAAATAGAGTTGAAAACAGCGATCGCGTAAAGCGAAAAATGTTGACTTTTGTCTCTAATTGGAATCGGGCTGAAAATCGGGCTCGTGTATTACGCACATAATACTCGACCTTTATCATCTGAAACTATTCCCGTTCGTGTACTCGATGACGTAATTTTTTCGAAAAAAATCGCTCACTATTTCCGTGACTGCGCGGAACCTGTCAAGAGGCGCGGCAGACCAGCTTTTTTAAAGCTTACTAAATGTCCATTATCACTACAAAGTAGTTTCATTCGTGTACTCGTAAGGTTTGTGACGTATGGTTTGTGTAGCCAGGCTCCCGATCTAAAAGTCCGATATCATAGATAATTGACCGCTACATAGAAAATATTTCAAGTGTTTCCAGCGTAAATCAAATTCTTTTTTATTACCTTACATTGCCTTGTCAACATCGGTTCGGTAAAAAATCATCGGAAGTTTAGCCTGCCAATTCGATGTTGTGAAGTTAACGATTTCAGTGTGCTAGGTAGGTGTTTCAGTGTGCTAGTCCCATTATCTACAGACAGTTGGTTTTCGTGAGTGTCACAAATAATGTTAAAAAATAATTTTCCCAAAGTAAATAAACGCGTAGTTTTAAGAAAATTCGGGGTAATAAATAAATTTTATTTAGTCTAGTTATTTGCATAATAGTTTTATCTCATATTTAATGGGCAGTTAGTACAACACATCATTCATCTTAAATGTGTGGTAGTGACGTATTTTCGATATTCAAGACAAATAATGTACATTAGCCTGTCCGACCATCCCAAGGCATTAAGCCCGACTTATATGAAGCCGTTGGTCATCACTGGACCAGACTAACCCTAATGGGAAGTATATTCTAAGTCCAGATCACTTTAATAGTCTAGTGGTCTAGTCTAACAAATAATATAAAATAATCCCATTTCTTCTCAGAAGGGCGGACACAGACTTGATTAGAGAAAAACGATATTTTTGGGAAATGTTACTTCAAGAACTTGTTGTCTTGTCTTGTAGGTATGAAAACAGAGATGAAAATAGTGATCGCGTAAAGCGAAAAATGTTGACTTTTGTCTCTAATTGGAATCGGGCTGAAAAAAAATGTCGTGTATTGCGGGCTTTATGGCCGTTATCCACGACATCTTTTTTCAGTTCGATTCCAATTAGAGGCCAAAGTTAACTTTACGCGATCGCTATTTTCACCTCTATTTTCATATCTACGATTTTAATTGTCATCACTGCAAATAACATATGAACCATACTGTTTGTTGTAATGCCAACTGAAATCGTAGGTAAAAAATAGAGATGAAAATAGCGATCGCGTAAAGCGAAAAACATTGACTTTTGTCTCCAATTGGAATCGGGCTGAAAAAAGATGTCGTGTATTTGCGGGCTTTATTTTTGGCTCTGAGTAAAATAAAAATCTCGGGGCATATGTCATCTTTGGGGATGCTGTGTGCGTGGAGGTTTTTTATGGAAAGGAAGGAGAGGAAGATAAGTTTTTAGATTTTCACGGCCAAAAGCATTTTCGTTGTTAGTTTTTGGGGTGTTATGTCGGCTATAGTAGGAGGTAGCGCAACACGGCATAACACCCCAAAAACTAACAACGAAAATGCTTTTGGCCGTGAAAATCTAAAAACTTATCTGACTAACCTCTATGGGGAGGAAGTTCACACAATGGTACGCCGATTGGAGAATCTGAGAAAGCGAAGGAACCATTTATTGGGCAGCCTGGCTTTCCTCAAGAGATGCAAGGAGGAATCGGTCGTACCAGTACACATCCGAATTAAAAGACATATCGCATCCCGGAAAGCCGAGAGGGTGTTTCAAAGAGCAGAAGCAGCGCTACTAAGGGAAAGAATCCATAATGTGCGCAGCGAACTAGATGGAACATCTCGGGACCTTTTCAATTTACACCTGCATCTGAGTGCAATCCTTATCGAAGAAGATTGGAAGAAAATTGACAATATGACTTACCAACAAGCACTAAGATGTAAGCAGTCAACAGATGCGAGACAGAAACATAAGTTCGAGAGGCTCAACCAAGCCAAAAAAGGAGATCGAAAACAACTTGATCAAAATAAAGTTGTTATTAACATCTCGACCCTTGCGCTGAGCCCAGATGCAACTTCAGTGCTTGCTAAGGGGATGAACTACGCAGTTGCCCCCAAAAAGATACCTGTGGAATCTATCGTATGTGGTGTGGAGACAGCACTACATACAATGATGAAAGTCCACAAAATGTCAGAGTCGCAAGCAGAGAACATACGACAAGAGACTTGCCATATTTTGAAAAGGGCTCAAATACCCCGCCCAAACATCACAAAAGGAGAGTTTGCGGCCCTAAAAGAATTGCGCGCCAATGAGGATATCTTGGTTCTGCCAGCCGACAAAGGAAATGCCACTGTCGTGATTAATACGGTAGACTACATTAAAAAGATGGAAGACTTATTGTGCGACGCCGGCACCTATAAGAAGATTAAAAACAATCCAACCAACAAAATTGACCTGAAAACAAGGGAGTTAATAAAAGCTTCCAGTATTAGGAAAGAGGATCGATCTGGGCTTTTCGTTAAAGCCTCCAGAACTCCTGCCCTGTACGGTCTTCCAAAAATACATAAAAAGGATATCCCAATGAGACCGATTGTCAGTGCTATTGGTGCACCGACGTACAAACTTTCCCAATACCTTTCGAGATTACTACAGATGCAAACTGGAAAAACTGAATCCTGGATTAAGGATTCTGCAGATCTGATCAGTAAGCTCAAAAGGGTTAAGACTGAGGAAGGAGATATCTTAGTCAGTTTTGACGTAGTGTCCCTTTTCACAAACGTACCACTAGAAGACTCCATGACAATGCTCAAGGAGATCTATGAGGAAGACATTTGCAAACTTTTTGAACACTGCCTCAAAACGGGATATTTTGCATTCCAGGATGAACTTTTTGAGCAAGTGGAAGGAGTTGCGATGGGCAGTCCGTTGTCGCCAGTACTAGCTAACTTTTTTATGGAGAAGTTTGAAGAAGTGGCACTCGACACAGCCTCGGCTGTTCCCAAGGCATGGTGGCGTTATGTCGATGATGTCTTCGCCATTTGGCCTCATGGAACAGAAAAATTAAACAAATTTCTGGATCATCTTAATTCACTCCACAGTAAAATTAAGTTCACAATGGAGCTGGAAAACGACGATAAAATCCTGCCTTTTCTAGATGTGGAGGTGATGCGAAAAGAAGATGGTAATCTAGGACATACAGTATATAGAAAACCAACGCATACAAATCGGTATCTACATGCCGATTCGCACCACCACCCAGCGCAGAAGAGAGGACTTATCCATACTTTGGTGACCCGACCGACCAGAATATGTGAAGAAACAAAACTTGGAGCAGAACTTATAAAGCTGACCGATGCACTGGAGCGCAACGGTTACCCGGCAAGTCAAACAAGGCAAATTATAAGAGCCAAATCTACACCGAACGAAGACAGAGTTGAACAAGAGTCAAAAGCCTGTGCTTTCCTGCCTTTCGTTCACAATGTGACAGGCTGTTGAGAAAAGAAAGCATCAAGACTGTCTTCGGAACCACTACTAAAATCCACGACCTACTGAGGTCTGCAAAGACCAAGTTTCCTCTGGAAGCAGATGGAGTGTATAAACTCAGCTGTTCCGGATGTGACAAAGTTTATGTAGGCCAAACAGAGCGGACGATTTCCAAAAGGATAGCTGAACATTTTCGTGCTTGTAAACTCGGCCACCCTGATAAATCGGCAATCGCCGAGCACTTAATTGAGACCGGCCATTACTTTGGATTCGTTCCTGAGGTCCTGGGAAGACCCAAAACTTACAGATCACGCCTGATTACGGAGGCTATCGAAATCTACAAAAATCCAATTAATATTAATAGAGACGACGGAGCTAAGCTCAACAGCTCTTGGTATCCGGTAATTGACGGCTACACCAAAGCCAAACGCAAAAAATACCATGTCTAAGTATACTGTAATATCATATAATAATAATATCATAGTAAATCACTGTTTCTGAATGAAATCTCATCCATATTATCAAATGCTATCAACCCCTTGGAAAATATTTTATTTTTTGGAGACATTAATTTAGATTTATTAAACCCTCAAAACCCGGTTATTATGTCATACGAAAACATATTATCTAGCCATTTTTTAATAAAGTGTATCAATGATGTAACAAGGGAAGCATTAGTAGCCGGTAATATTACACGCACATGCATAGATCACATTTTTGTAAGATTCAATAGCAGGCAGAAACAAGCTGACGTACTTTCATCTTGTATTTGTGATTTTACTATAGCGGATCACTTTGCGACAGCTCTCAACATTACATACAGTAGTGCAATTACAAAAACTAAACAACGCAGGGAAAGTATTTCAATATTATCTCAAAAACGAATTGATAAATACATACCTAGTTATAATTGGAAAGCCCTGCTTGCGGAACAAGATTGCGTTGACGTATATAGTAAATTCAAAAATATGTTTAATGACCTGTACGAAAAAAGTAAAATCAATTTCTATCCAAAACCTAAAAGAAGACCGTTTGCAATAAAATTATGGGTAACGGATGATATTTTAGAAAAAATTAAAATAAGAGACTCCCTATACAGAAGATGGAAAAACTCACCTACCAATAAAACTTACGAAATAAACTACAAATTATCCCGAAATACTGTTTCCAAATTAATCACAAAAAGTAAAACTGCATATTTTAATGAAACATTTAAAAACCATTTCAGCAATTCTAAAAAAACGTGGGATCAAATAAACAAGTTATTGGGACGTAAAACAAAAACAAACTGCGATGAAATTATTTCAAAGTATATGCTAAATAGTAACGGCCAAACAGAGGAAATCGTAGTAAATAGATTCGCTGAGTACTTTTCAAACAGTATCAGCTCGATGTTACACAAATGTGACTACAAAGCGTCTAACATAGCTCCCGTTGAGTTGCCGCATAGCATGTACCTGCCCAGAGCTACGTGTGAAGATATACGCAGGATTGTCGGTCAACTTAATAATTCTAAGTCGCCGGGGATTGACAATATTCGAATGTTCGACATTAAAAAACATATAACTATTCTATGTCCGGTAATTACCCACTTAATTAATAAAATCTTGTCGCAAGCAGTTATACCTGATGAGCTTAAATGTAGCATTATTAGGCCAATATACAAAGGGGGAAAACATTCTGAAATAGAAAATTACAGACCAATCAGTATACTGCCAGCTATTGAAAAAATTCTAGAAAAATACATCTCCGTAAATTTAATAAAATACCTAGAAAGTTTCTCCATTATTGATCCCAACCAATACGGATTTCAAAAAAATAAAAGCACAGAATTGTTACTGCAGGACTTTTCCAATTACGTAAATCAAGAACTCAATAATAAAAAACATGTACTGGTTTTATTCATAGACAATTCTAAAGCGTTTGATACCATTGATCCGAAAAAATTATTACAAATATTGGAGGCGATAGGAATTAGGGGAAAATTACTAGAACTATTCAAAAACTATTTAAACAATCGACAAATTAAAGTTAAACTCTTCCAAACTTACAGCAAAGCTAAATTTATGTCAACAGGAGTCCCGCAGGGGTCAATTCTCGGCCCAACATTATATATAATATTTGTTTCACTTATGAATAAAATTTTCACATTTGTTAAACATTACGTTTATGCTGATGATACGGCGCTAGTCATTTCGCATGAAGAATTATCAATTGCAATAAAACTCATGCAGCACGACTTCTTTTCCTTACAGAAATGGTCTCATGATGCGGGTCTTATAATTAATTCAAAAAAAACCAAAATAATGCATATACGATCTCCACATGCCAAATATACCATTACGCCTTTAATTAAGTCGCATACATTTGAGTGTATACACAATTCTTCACAGTCGTGCAAATGCGAAACCATTGAACTTGTGCAAACGTATGTATATTTGGGGATAACAGTAGATACGCATATGAAATGGGATATTCACATAAGCAACATCTGCAAACGCCTGCGAGCTATTGCGGGACGAATTTATAAAATTAAATATTTTATGCCCATAAGTACATTGAAAATAATCTATTTGTCACTAGCGGAATCTACTATCAGATACGGAATAACTTCTTGGGGAAACTCGTGCAAGACAAATATAGATTACATTCAAACAATTCAGAACTCTATGACTAAGCTCTTGGTAAGCAAAAGCATTTATGCACAAAGAAGAAACATAAAATTATTATATGAGTCAATTAGTATATTACCTGTGCGAGGGATATTATGGTTTAAAATTGTATGCCAAAACCTATTGTCGGATTCAAAGTACAAGGAAAAGGTAGATCATGCATATGGCACTAGATTAATTAAAAATGAGGGGTTGTCCATTCCCAAAATTGTAAATAAATACGGACAACGGACATTCGCTTATCTTGTCCCTACCATATTTAATAAGATGCCAATGAACATAAAAAACGAATCAAATTGCACCACTGATTTAAAAAAAAAAACTGAAAAAATGGCTAATAGATCAAGACTTTTTATATTGAATTTTGTTTTCATCTTGTGTATAATATAACTATGAGTAATTTGCCTGTATTATATCTGTTTGTATTTGTATTTTATGCTTTTGTATTGTAATTACTTAAAAGTTATTCTTCTGTTTCTATTTTCTATATTGTGGTTTCTTGTTATAATTGTTCTTCTGTGTTATATTAATATTGTTAAATCGACCTGCTGACAAACTGCTCTGGCAGTTTAGCGGGTGCTTAAAATGAAGAATAAAAAAAAAAAAAAAAAAAAAAAAAATACAATATAAAGGTATAAAACCTTTTTTGCTTATATTGGCTACTTTCGCTTTAACCACTTGAACTCTGTTGTCTAATTCTAGAATAAGGATGGCGCCACTTTCGTCGGCAATTCTCACATGGACGGACCCCAGGCTAACGTAAATACTGCGCTTTCACTAAAATCGCAGTTCTCTTTCTCCTGAAATACCTACCAGCTCGTAGTGAATTGAAGCTGGCGACACGGTATCGCTTCCAAGTAAATAATCACACACTTTACACTAACAATTACACATCGTCGGATCTACCGGATCTGCCCTGATGATGGACACTGCAACGCTGTCCGAATCGTCGGCTATAGTAGGAGGTAGCGCAACACGGCATAACACCCCAAAAACTAACAACGAAAAAGAAGGAGAGGAAGTTATGAAAAGAAAAAGGTATGAGGGGTGGGTAGGAATCTGGGGTCAATATATACAGGAGTGAAGGACGTATAAACCCATCCCTCTCACTGCGGTGACAGGCGATGGATCGAGAAAATCCGGCTGGAGAGGTCAAAAGGTCTCACTCAACCAGTGTCTCCCGATCTGGCCCGCCAAGCAATTTATAAAAGACAGTCGATTTATAAACAAGTTTTGCTGTGTCATTATTACTACCCTTGACAGCTGTTTCGCTTTCTGAAGGCATTATCATATTGAATATGAATGTTATTGAATATACAAGAAGAAAACTTAGAATTATAATGTAATTCAACAAATTAAACTTGATAACAAACATATCAACCCATTAATAAAACCAGTTTTAATTAATAAAACTGTTTTTTATTAAAACTGGTTTTTTATACTAATATTCTTGGGCCGGCTAGTAGCCAATTTCAGCGAAATGCGTGTGTGCGTGCAAGTGCTACCACAATGTGCAAGTGCTACCACAATGTATGTGACAACGAGTCTCTCTGCGTTCAAATTCCACTTCAAAGATTTGCATTTTTTCAAGTAAACAAAAATCGAAATTCAAATAGATGTATTTAATAAATACTTTATCGCTGGTCCGAAATTCTTGGCACAATCAGTTACAATATTGAAAATGTCATTTAAATAAAAACAAATCCGAGTTTATTGAACTAGAGTTCCATACAGACAGACCCACAACCGAAATCAGTATGTTTAAATTTGAATAAATAAATGGGAACTCACAAAGGCGATTTGGGTTCGCTTGATGTCAATCATTGATAACGGTGTTGGCATAATCCCCACTGTCTCCGAATAATTGTGACTCTTGCATAGAATAGAAAAAAATTAATGCATATGGCTTAAATTTTACGACAACAGCAGCAGCAGGGTGATTTTTTATTCTACTAGAGCGACGTTCCGACCGTGTTTTAATTTGATTTTATTTTTTTGCAACTTTACGGGGCTCGATTCTTCAATCGAGTCCGTTAGCAATCACCGTCGAAAGTACATACATTGGTTAACTTTGTTATTCTCGAGTCTCGTCGAAGGTAAATACTTAGACGCCAAATTTCAAAAGTCATTCCACTCAAACAACGAGTGAGTTCAACCAGTCGACACCGACCAAACTGTCAACATCTAGTACACTGTATTCTAACCTAAAATCGTTTCCCGCGCGCTTTTCGAAGAACATGCATCGTATACTTTTACAAAGTTGGTTCCATAAAATGGCTGGCGATATTGGCTGCAATACATAATGTAGAGCAAGTTGAAGCAGATGTTTGAGACCAACAATAACATTTCGACGGAGGGTAGATAGTTTTCGCATGATTTTTTTTATAATTTTTCTTTATTCATTGCTTTGAATAGTTACATCATTTGTGGATTTTTCAACCACCATGCTAGGCTCATGCCCGTGTTATGGTGGTCGATCAACTTCCTAATTAATCTGTTGCATTGTTGTTTTGCAGGTGTTAGGTTGTGAGTAATATACCCGCCAGCCATTTTGAAAATATACAATTGAGAAAGTGTGGTCATTTCAATTTCACACCATAGAAACACCATATCAATTTCACACCATAGAAACGTCAAGAACATCAGAAATATAGACAATAATCAATATAATCATGTATTTAATCCTTCGACATTCAAGAACATGTATAAATGAAATATTAGGCCAAGTTTATCGAGACGACTGCTAATTTTTCGTTCGCAGATGGCGCATAACGAATAACTCTTGATCGGTATTGGAGAATTCAGCTCCTATACCGCTGTTGTACCTTAGCCAAGCGACTAATTCGTTTATTTCGCAAAGCTGCACCTGCAGGAGTCGGACGTTAAAATTTGTTTCACTCCTTTTCAAAGTCTGGATTGCCAAACAAATAAGTAAAACGCGTCGTGCAAACTAATTGCATTTTTGCCAGTTTTCTAATTTTTGTCAGAAGCTACATGATGCTGGCCCTTATAATATTTTTGTTCCTGTCTAACTTTTAATTCATTATTTTCGAAATATGTGGCTCCATGAGTCAGGACAATTGATCCCCCGACAGTTGGCCCCCCGGCACACTATTTACAATATGCAGTCGGTTTAGGTAAAATACGGTAAACCTACTTACTCAAAACATAACTTAAGTGTCCCCGAAGGGTTTGTAGAGAGATCGTACCGCCGAATAACAAAAGTATTAGATACCTATTAATGGCACATTTAGCAAAAACTTAGTACATACTTAATTTTAAAAAACACTAACACTTTTTACAGAATAAATTTTTGAAATTTTCACGAGCATTTGGTTCCGGGTAATAGTATGTAGAGAGAATGTACCGCCGAATAACACAAGTATTAGATTTGAGGGAGCGGGCAGGGACGGGGACGATCAAAATGAAAGGCGTCAGTCGATGTAATGAGTCAGTCTTTATTGCTGCTACGTAGCGATGGTGAATTTGATATAAAGTAACAGTGTAGACAGGAGCGATGATGATGATGCTCGTAGGTGTTGCAGTGATGAAGGTCGGTGATGCAGTGGTGTAGCAGACCTCGGATCTGCATGTCTCCAGCATGTTGTTCCGCACCGTGGTGGTGGAGAAGACCTTGACGTCCAGGATGGATGCTCGACGCGGTGTCGCGGAGATGGCTGCGCTGAACCTGAGGAGTTGCTGTGCACGTGACAAGAAGGTGCGGCGGGCCTTATGTCGCGGGCAATTGTGTCGCTTGTTGCGTCCTCGAAGGTTTATGATGCACCGGCACAGGTCCGGCACGTCGCCGTGGACCTGGCGGTTACCGCACTGGAACGTTATCACTCGATGCACTGTCTATGTGTTGGTGATGTTACTGATACTAGAGACTAGAACTGACTGACTGACTAGCGCGGTGTCGCTGCGCTTTATGTAGCCGACCGTGTGAGTACCCGGAACGCCAAGTGATATTGAGCGCCCGCGCAAAGCGGAGAAGCCTCTGGAACATTCCTCGGCCGTAAGAATGTGACGGCTGTTAAGTCGAGGCCTTTCGATGCGCTTCCCGAAATGTTTAGCCGTGTGCGGCGTGACACACTACAATGTAGGTAGTATGTACCTTTCGAGAATGTGCTTGCTATATCAGTGGGGGCGCAAGGGTTGTGGCTAAAGGGGGCGACCGTTCTGGTCGCCACAGATACCTATTAATGGCACATTTAGCAAAAACTTAGTATATACTTAATTTTAAAAAAAACACCAACATTTTTTACAGAATAAATTTTTGTAATTTTCACGAGCATTTGGTTCCGGATAATATGCCTAGCTAGTAACTAATATAAGATCTAGAAGACATTATAACGCTTTTTTCGTTGTTAGTTTTTGGGGTGCTTCGGAACGTCGGCTATAGAAGGAGGTAGCGCAACACGGCATAACACCCCAAAAACTAACAACGAAAATGCTTTTGGCCGTGAAAATCTAAAAACTTATCATAATAACGCTTGTACCCATTTTTAAATATTTTCAGTTAGTATACAATATTATGTTATTGCTGCTATATAAACGTTTCTAATGTTGTGTGATAAATAAATAAAATATTTATAACATTGTTATCGAAACATGTATATATTGTTTATAATATAGTGGTTTAAACAAAGTGATCTATTATTCATTATATAAAACATATTTTCGTTCAAATGTATAAGTTATACATATATATTCCTACTGTATTTACATATATATTAGCGTGTACACAAAATCGACACTGTAAATGAATTCCTTTGATATTCATACCAATTTATTACTAATGTTATTTTTTAATTCGATTTTTTTTTAAATTGGTAAATAATGCACATAAAATTAAAATTTTATCATAATTATAATGTCGGGGAGCAACTGTTGGATCGTCGAAATATCTACTCATTAATCTCTGTTTTATCTTATCTTACTAATATTTATAATCAATAATTGTCAGCCTGAAACACTCATCTATATTGAAAAAATCTTCCGAGAAAAGATACTGGCCGCCAACGGGAATTGAACCCGTGACCTTCTGATTGCCGGTCAGCAGCTCTGACCACTGAGCTATGGAGCCGCCATAGCTCAGTGGTCAGAGCTCCTGACCGGCAATCAGAAGGTCACGGGTTCAATTCCCGTTGGCGGCCAGTATCTTTTCTCGGAAGATTTTTTCAATATAGATGAGTAAATTTTTTTTACAATAAGTTTATTTCATTCTAATATTACATATTTTATATACTCTCCTAATAAAGCAAGTGCTTGTGTTTAGGAGAGGACAACTTGATAATAACTTTTCTTTTTTTTTTTTCAAATCCTTATAACAAACTTAAAAACTTAAGAGGACATTACCAGAGAAACCAGAAATATGTCATTTTTAAATCAGTATTTAGACTTATTGACTCGTTTCCACAAAAAATTATAAATTGATTTTGAAAGATTGTTCTTTTATCTAGTAAAGGTATGGATAAAATTTTGAGAAAAAAATGTTTATTTTAAGTATAATAAGGTTATACCATAGGTCGTTGGCAGATTTGTTATATTTTCAAAAAAGTACATGTATTATACAGCACCAATTTCAAATCATATAATCATGCAGTAAAATAAATCAATACATTATCTGGTAAAATTATTTGTCAGAATTTTAATTTAAGTTTAAATAAAATTATTAAAAAATATATACGTACATGTGTTTCTTGACGAAAATTGGTCCGTTTGTTTATTTATTTGCGCACTTACTAACTAATATATTTCAGATTTTTTTACATACTTACTTTGCTAAGACATTATTGACAAATCATAAATAATTTTAATGGAAAAATAATTTTAGGGTGTATTTAATATTAATTAATTTACAGCTTCGCGTTTCACAATTTTTCTTATCGACGACAACACGAATCGAGAGCGCTCATTCAGACCGCAACTGCGGCCACTGGCGGTTGTCTTCGCGGCGCTCTACATCGCAACATTTTCAAACGAATAACGAAGCAAAATTAATAGGATTTCATGTTTGTAAAATTTATAGGGTTGCCCCAACGCAAAATTTCATGTTCATTGAATATTTTTATGATAAAATTTTTATAATTTTGAAATTTTTTTTATTGTAAATTATTCTTATGTGAATACCACACAAGAGTCCCAACTGCTCCAAAATATTTATTTTCAAGTAAAACTTCTTTACGCACGCTCGACACTTGGGGGGTAAGCTGGTAAATGTGTTACGAAAAGTGGTGATTGTTACGAAAAATTTCCTTCGAACGGTAATCGATGCGAACGGTGATCGATTGCTAGGTGGGTCGTGCCTTTACGCACGCTTGTTATTCGTGTTATTGTTTTATTGTTAATAGACTATTTTTGCGTAAATAAATAGATAAATTAAATTATTTAAAAATATATACGTACATGTGTTTCTTGACGAAAATTGGTCCGTTTGTTTATTTATTTGCACACTTACAAACTAATATATTTCAGATTTTATTACATACTTATTTTACTAAGACATTATTGACAAATCATAAATAATTTTGATGGAAAAATAATAAACACGAGAATCGGGTATGGGTACCACCGCCCCGGGAACCAATTATTAGATAACCAACACGTCTGCCATAGGTCATCCCAAGTGGTTCGTAACATTTGGTGACTAGCAGGGGTGCCTAGGTTTAAGGGGGTGAGGTTTGTTTAGGTCTTGGCAGCGGATGCGTCTGCCCACCAGCTGCATGGCAGGTCGGATCTGGAAAAGTTAAGGGAGTCCCTTTGACTTCTCCAGCCTTACTCTCTCGGAACATCGCCTTGCACCGCAGTGGGAGGGATGGATTCATACATCCGCACTCCTGGACACGCTGACCCCCAGATTTCTACTCACCCCTAATATCCCTTTCCTTCTCCGAATTTCCTCTTCTTCCTTTCCCTAAAACGACCCTCCACACAGCATTCCCAAAGAAAAGATAAGCAGTGTGTCGAGCGAGTGTAAAAAAAACGGTCTCTCCCGATCCGGCCTTCCATGTAGTTGGTGGATGTACCTTCCAAATTACTGATACCACCTATTGACGGCCGGCGTGGTCAAGGGGTAAGGCTCTTGACTAGCAATCTGAAGGTCGTGGGATCGAATCCCGGCATAGGCAAATAAATTTTATTTGACTAATTTGGGTTATTTCACAATTATTTAATTTAAAAATAATGTATTTGCGTCACGTTTTAGAGTAAAAGATACTTTCAGTATCGCCCTGGTGTAAGACCACCATTCAGAATTGAAACGTTGTTTATTGACCAGATCTGAATAGCCAGGTAATTCCTCGCCTTCCTCTTCCCCCACCACCTTCAGCCTCGCAATATACCCCATAGTCACGTCATAGTCTCACTGGCTCCAGTAGGAGCATTTGGGTCTCTTGTGCGGTATTCAGATAAATATAAAATAAAAAAATTGTGCATACGAATAAATATTTCAAAATGAGACATTTTTTACAATCCAACTGAATATTACACTTTTTTCATAAATATACCGCACAAGAGTCCCAACTGCTCCTGTCTGGAGCCAGTGGGACTATGGCATCCCCAATTGGGGTATGTTGTAAGACTGAAGGTAGTGGGGAGGGTAAAAATATAGGGAAGAGGAAGGTGGGGAAGTACCTGGCTATTCAGATCTGGTCACCAAATACGGCTAAAGACATTTCAAGCAACGTTTCAAATCTTAATGGTGGTCTTACACCAGGGCGATACTGAGATATCTTTCGCTCTAATGGCCGTAAAATAAAATTAAAAAACAAAAAAACCAAAATATTAAAAAGAATATAACAAATTGTTTATTCATGTACGTATCTACTTAATACCTACTGTGTTTACGCATTTCACTTGTATCTATTTATGTTTATGCACTTCAATATACAAATTACAAATAACTACTACTAATTAAAATTCTGGAAGCGAGAATAGTAATATAAAGTAGTAATAGTAGCGGGTAGCCCTAGCTCGCGTGAACAAAACCCTCAAAACTCGGATTGCCGCGGAACGAAATTTAGTTCTGAAAACGCCCGCTCGCGAGCCCTGATGTGTTAGCGCTAGTGTCGGAATCGAAGTTGTCATGTGCTGGTTATTCACTCTTAACTTATGAATAGATTTATAATATGACAAACTTAAGAACTTAACTTATGAATAGATTTAGACTTAATAACATATTTTTTAAAGATTAATAAGGGTAATTAAACAAAATATATATATGGGATGTACATAAAACCTTTGGAATAAACAGTCAAAAACATATCTAATAAAAGTTAAAATTATATGGTGTGACTACCAAAATATGATTTAATTTTTTTTTTATATTTGTCGTAATTTTTTTCTGTTCGCATATCGGCGGGTAATTGATTAAATAATTTTATTCCTTTATATACATAGTGATTCTGTGCTGTTGTGGTTCGTATGGGTGGTATAGTTAGTCCACCAATAGAAGTATTCCTTATGCTAATATTTAGCAGTGGGGTAATATTTTTTTAAAATATATCTTTGTGTAGCTGAAGTAGTGCTATTTTTTCGTAAATTTTTGTAAGTGGGGGAACAGGGAATTCTTGGAATACGTTTATTGTTGGGTAGTAATACGGTTTTTTTAAGGTTAATTTTTATAAGAATTTTTTGAATTGTTTCGAGTGGGATAAGGGATGATTTATATGCACCCCCCCAAGCTATGATTCCATATTGTAATACCGAGTGCGCAAGTGCAAAGTAAATTTCTTTTAATATTTTTAATGTGATAGTATTTCTAAGTCTGAAAAATATATATATTAGTTTTCTCATTCTGTCTATTGTGGAGTTTATTTGATTTTTCCATTTAATGTTATTGTCGATAATTATTCCAAGATATTTTATTTGTTCTTTACTACTAATATGTATACAATTTGAGTTACAGGGTGTGATTTTAAGTAGACAGTTTCTGTCGTGAACTTTAATGTTTACATTTATTTATATTTGAAATATGTTCTGTTAGGCTCAGAGGTAGAAAATGAGTTTTTTCAACATTTAAAGAAAGTAAGTTTTTGTCAAACCATTTTTTAATGATATTTATTGCATTATTTGCCGATATTTCGGCTTCTTTCCAAGAGTTTTCTTCAATTGTTAATACTGTATCATCCGCATAAGATATAATCTTTCCGACGATTGGGAGTTCAAAAATTTCATTTACATATAATAGAAATAGTATTGTTTCAGGCTGACAATTATTGATTATAATATTTGTTATCTACCCTTTGTGCTATGCATAAAAATCTTGTTTAAACGTTAGTTTATCAATTAAAAATAATAATTACTAATATTATAAATGCGAAAGTTTGTATGGTTGGTTGGTTGGTCCTTACTGATGGTCCTTACTCTTTCACGCAATAAATATCGAATGGAATTTAAAAATTCTTTAACTAATCAATCACAAGCTACATTCTTTGCGAGTAACAACGGCTTTATATATTGGTAAGCTCTGGCGTTATGAATGAGCTGTGGCGTTATGAAATTATGTATCATACGTTTTCTGTCCCTAACAAAATCGAGTTATTGCAAATGTCAAACAAATTGTTACCTTGGAAACAATGTTTTTTTTTTAAATTTTAGGCTTAAAAAGAGTGCTTTGTTGTGATTAAAAAGAGTACTTTTTTGGCGTCGTAGTTAATATCTACATATCTCTTAAAATGTTTATTCTCCGAACAAAAAGCATAACGTTGCTATAAAGTATAGCGTTTGAAGTGGACTGTCATTTTCTTATTTTTTTAGGTTACTCTGGATTCAAATATGAATAAAATACTAATAAAGGGAGAAGGTACTTAAAATAAATTTCTATTTCTATAATTTAAATATTTTATAAAATAGAATTTTCAATTGCGAAATGTTATTCTCAAATTTTGAAATTTTCTATTAAACCATAATTATTTTCAGCAAGAATAATAACAATTCTATGGGAAATGACATAGGCTACTTTTTATCACGGAATTTTTTTTTCATTAACGTGGGAAAATTCTTTATACAGTAATTTCCCACTAACACCATGCGAGCGAAGCCGCGGGTAAAAGCTAGTATAAAATACAATAAGCAAGTATCATGTTTCAAGTATCTATGTAATATTACTAGTGAATGAATAGAACTCGATAACAAGCAAAGGTCAGAAACTAAAGAAGGTCGAATGGAAGTGTGTATGTTGTACTAAGTTATTACAAAGTGCTTACGTAGGAAAATTTCTACAAACTTAACCTATCGAGGATAAATTATTAATTTAAAGTGAGGTAACTTATAGAGATATAATCAAAATGTTCTCTTCTAGAAATCTTGTCGTGAAGTTCTTTTAGAAACCTTTAAGTACGTTATTTATGGTATCGAGGTTAGGTTATTATACAAGCGAATAACTGGTGGTTCTACATGACCTTTGGAGTCTGCATTTTGAGGTACAAAGTTTTTTTTAGATTAGCTCCACACAGAAGGCCCTGAGAAAAATAATCCCTCAGCGCCTATGTTATCTTTTGGATGCTATGTGGAGGGTCTTTTTTAGAAAGGAAGGAAAGGATGTTCTGGGAAGGAAAAATGTATGAGGGGTGGGTAGGAATCTGGAGGTCAATTTGTCCAGTCCAATGTGAGTGGGCCTAAAAAAAGTACTGAGTTTAGGTGGGTCACACAAAGACAATGGGGGTGGGGCATGAATGTTAAGAGGATAAACTACAAATATTTTATTACAATATCTTCCACTTGTTTGCCCTTGGCGCGTCATAAATAAAAAGGCACATGTTTAACCAGCGTCTATGTGTGTCCTTTGCACTCACCATCCACTTATTAAAATCACGCCAATTGCATTCGATCTTCCGATAAATGTGGGGAAAAATATGCTGGTTGATATTGATTACGAAAATAAATTCGTAATGCAGCAATGCGCCTGTCACCTTTCAAGCCATAAAACAAAAACCACCATCGAGAGTCCAAGGTCTAATGACAAATATAAAAGTAGTAAATTCACGAGAACGATATTTTTCTTATTTTATTTGAATACGGTTGTAGGTATATGGTTGGGCATAATACTTGATCGATGTGTTCCAGAAATTTTAACGTGTTATACTGTTAAGAACTTAACCAGACACCTAAAGCATGTCTACCTACTTCAATTAACCCAAGTGAGTAGTACCCACTGCTTCCTCTAGCACTGACTTGTAAAATTTCCATCAATTTATTCTCCAGAAAACACAATTACGTGAGAGTGACTTTATCTTTCAAAGCAAACTTGTTAATAACGTTCTTTCATTTCAAGTGTAAATAAAAGTGAGTATATTTCAAACCTGACAGGAAAAAGTACCTACGTTATCGGGCTTCTGCCACTAGAGACGTAGCAGGGCATAGCATAACCATAGCAAACATAGACATGATATTACATAGCCACGGTTTTAGTGTAGGATAGCTGCGCCGGTCTAAGATCCAGTATATCAGTTGCTTTTAAGCTCGTTTTTGTTGTTCTTGGCTTAGCCCATAATCTGTAAATAGATCGTAAGCATGGATATCACCAATATTACACGTATTGTGTCTGATTTCAATAAAGGAACGTGTTTCTTTCTTCTATGTAAAACTACTATCATCGTGACCTTTCAAAATGAAACGACCGCAGTTTATTTTTGTGCAGGTTTATTGATAAAGTTTCAATTATAAGCACGACGAAGTTTGTTTGCTGGAATCAGTGCACTATTCATGAAATTATGATAAACTTACCGCTGAAAACAGACTGCTCTCATATTGATATTTTTAAAATCCTTCTTATTTTTATTTTTTTTACATTGACTCTACATGGGAGGCCCTTAGGAAAATAATTTCCCTCAGGGTCTATGTCATCTGAGATGCTGTGTGGAGGGTCTTTTTGAGGAGAGGAAGGAATGAACATTGATCTTGAAGAGACCTATTTTGTAGGAAGGAGGAAACACAGAGGCCGGCAAACGTTCAACAGCCTGAACACGAGAACGAGTCAAAGAAGCGACCCGTTCTCATGTGACAAATTTCAACCGTGTACATATGTTGGGCAGGCGTTTGGTGTGTGCACCACCGTGTATTCACCCGATTCCCGACTATGAACCGGTGCTGAAGGGATCAATGACGCTGGTTCCTCGGAGCATCTTCCATTAAAAAATGAAATACCTGTAGAACAAGGATAGCATTCCCACCCAACGCCTGTGCTCTAAAGATTTCAATCCGTCTGTTAAGATGGGAGAATCTATTAAACGGCCCGCCATTTCTGCACAGAGTCGAGTTTTTTTTTTAGGTATTTTGGGGCTCCAGACCAGAGCTGGTTGCCAAATTCAACCGTGGGGCGCACTGGTGATTATATAATATAGACAAAATCCTTATCAGACAATTTTAGATTTATTATCAATTATCATCAAATATTCCTCAATGCTCAATGAATATAAGAGTTCATACTGATAAAATTTAGCAAATTACGTACATTTCGGTGAGATGAAAGTATGCAATTATTTACGTACATGTCAAATTTGACACGTGTCACTGATAACGCCTCAACGCGTCTAAAAAAGTAACTACTTGGCGGCTTATCATGGATCGAGCAGCCGATTTAAATTTGAGCGAGGAATATCGTATGTAGCGAGGATACGGATCAACTGATATACCGGGCCATCGGGTAGCATAGGTGGTCTGTAAATCTGTAAATATAGTGAATGGATGAGTAGACACTGAACGCGTCTGTCTGTGGGAACGAGGGGTCGGTTTGCTATGTGCGTCAGGTTCCCCAGGGGTGGGGACCGGGTTAGGGGTTAGGGGCGGGACAGACTCGGGCAGACTCCGTCATTTGGAAGGAAGGAAGTTGATTTTGGGGTTGCGAAATAAAATGGTTTTGACGTCTCGTGTGAATTAAATTAAGTTGATTTGACTGGACGTAATAGTGTGTGCCTTCTTGCTTTTCTCCCTTGTGGCGAAAGGGTACGTTGTATACTTAAACTTATATTTTTCGCGTGTGCCACAAACTATTTTTGCTTGGTAGATCTTTTATTTCTGTTGATATTTCATCTTGATCGTTTACTAAACTAGTAAACTATCCAACAAACTAATACGAATGCAACATTTAGAAAAAAAACTTATTTTACTATGGTATTAAACTCTACAACGAAATCCAACTCTCCTTCAAAAATTTCAACACCATAAAAACATATAAAACCTAAATAAAAGACGGCTAGTCCCAGAATTTTTGCTATGAAATTAATCCCAACTTCTAGTATTACGTAGCGTAGTGGAAACCAACTACATCATTTATAAGTTTATTTGGAAATATCAAGTCAGTGAAACTCCTTTTGTCTGACAATTTAAGCATATTAATATTATTTAACAGTATTGAAGTTCAACAAAATGGGGTATTTCCACAAACGAGGGATTCTGTTAAAATGTACGGAATATTTAAAGATCATTTTTCTGAATTTAATCGTCCTACTAAAAATGTTTGTTTTTAATTTTTTCATTCAATATTATTGATTTTAAAAACGCACGATAACGGCCCGTTTTTTCAAATGGGTTTGTGACGTCACAAGCTACGCCCGGCTAAACCAGCACAAATAAACACTGTCAGGGAGCGTCCGCACTCACGACGTCACACGATAGCCACGCCCCAAAATATCGTTTTAGCGGTGATTCAAAAATGGGAAACTTTCGCTCGCTGTAGAAAATTTATTCGTCAACATAAAAATAAAATAAAAATGCTATAATCATTGTAATTTTTTGCTTAATTTTTTTAAACAATAAAAAAAATACGTGGAAATACCCCATTGTTGGAATATCCATTTAAAAACTTAGAAAACTTAAGAATTTAATTTGTATTCTTTCAATAAGCTTGTACACGAATATAGTGATGTGGGTTCCAAACAAGATAATTATACTCAATTTGACTTCTTACAAAGGCAAAATATAATAGTTTGAAACAATTAATATTGTTGAAATTTTTAGTTGGCCTATAAATCTTAACATTTGTAAGGAAGTATGTTTAAATTTAATCAAGGCATTGTTCAAACGTAAAAAAAATATTTTGTATTCTTTCAATAGCTTCCACATGAATATTATGATGTAGGTTCCAAACAGGAGAATTGTACTCAATTTTACTTCCAACAAAGGCAAAATATAATTTTTAATGCACTTAACATTGTTGAAATTTCTAGAAATCTTATTCTATAAATCCCAACATTTGTAAGTAAATTTCGTAAGTATAAATGAAAAGTTTGTAAGTATAAATGTAATCAAGGCATTGTTTTGAATTTAACCTTTAGAATTGTGGATACTGGTGTGTGGTTTTCGAACATGTTCTTTGAATTCTTCTCGAGGTGCGAATGTGGTGATATTTATTCAAGACGGAATTTGAGCAGACATCTACCGCTGCCGCTATGCGCAACATATAAATTAAACAAAATGTTGGGGTAATTGGACAGCGGTAAAGAGCGGGTCGTCCTAATTGGAGTTTCAGAAGATTGTTAACGAAACTTCTCACTTTTTGCCACCACCAAGAAGCAGTTTCTAAAGTATTACGAAGTTACTAAGAAGCACGGATGCAGCATTTCTGGGATATGCAGCAAATTATGAGGCGGGTATTCGTACCAGTTATTGGATAACCAATACCTCTGCCATAGGATCGATATTATTGGATAACCAATACCTCTGCCAAAACAAGACCGGTCAGTCGTTGAGTGGGCACCGCATTTGGGTCCCACCCAGGCGTTCCGTGTTCGATTCCTCGGCCGGCTAAGTCCTCCATCACGACTCAAGCAACATTTTCGGCTTACTGTGGTGGTAGTAGGAGATATTCAAATATTGTCGGGTTATTCGTAACCCGGGAATGTTTGTCTTTCTTTAAAAAAAAATGGTCACTCCAAATGGTTCGCTACCTGTGGGGTTTATCTTGGCGGCGGATGTGTCTGTTCAAATATTGCGTTCTTTGTTTTGTCCGAATCTTGGCGGACCAGGAGACTGGTTGAGGGAGACCTTTTGACCTCTCCAGCCGGAATCGCCTTGCACCGCAGTTGTAGGGATGAATTTATACGTCCGTCACTCCTGGATACACTGATCCCCCAGATTCCTACGCATCCCTCATACATTTTTCCTTCCCACAACTTCCTCTCCTTCCTTTCCTTAAAAAGACCTTACACGTAACATTCCCTCTTTCATTCCCATAATTATTTTCCTCAGGGCCTCCTGTATGGAGCCAATGCAAAAAAATGCATTCACTTTAGCGGTTAGATTAGGTTATGGTTTATGATTGGGGTAGAGTGTCAAACGATATTTTTTAATTCTTTTTTATATGGTACTAATTAAAAAAAATAATGGGTAGGTTAATAATTCTTAAACTACAGTTCATATACATAAAATACGGTGGAGAGGGAGGGGGTAGTCTACAAGTATTTTATTCAAATTATGTACCTATCTGGTATTTCCAATTTGTTGCCATGTCATCTTTCACGATTAGATTTTTAGCTACTTGGCATTATATTATTAGCATAACTAAAAATCCAATCGTCAAATACGATATGGCAACAAATATGGAAATACCATATAAATTGAATAAAATCCTTGTAGACTACACACCTTCCACTCCCCCATTTGTCAATTGTATAAACTTTAAATTAAGAAACATTTGTACCAGTCTTAAGATGAAGCCATACTTAATAATGCAAAATCATACAACATTACATGTTTTTGTTTTGAAAATTTGATTGCTTACAAGTATTATAGATGCTTCAATTAAATACTGCGTGTAGAACATATGTTAGCCCTTAAAAATGTCCTTTAATAAGTCTAGAAAAAAATAAAGTGTTAGGTCTATTAAAAATACTTTCAAGTGCAAACTCTCCTACTTATAAACCCCTTTTCGGATATGGTTTTATTGTATAATGTGGCAAATTTAGTTTCTTTTATAATGATCGTAATCAAAAATGTTATTTAGGCTCGAACTTCGCAAAATAAAATAAAATTTCCATTTTCGCGTTGTTATTTTACAATACGGCCGGCAGTCGACGAATTTGAATTTTCAAAAGTGGACCCTATGCCGTCCACCGAAGGACTACAGATCTATTTTTGTGTCATCGCCCCGGCCGCGACGGGGAATAGACGCCCTAGAATCCGCGCCGCTTGGTTCCTTGAAATCAACTTTAAATTTCCGTTTTATTACAATAAACAATGCGTAAAAAGGGTTTTAATGTTTTACACAGGCCTTTACGATATAAAGATATATTTTTTTCCCCAAATAACTTTTCCAACCTTTCCAAAAGCTCTTTCTCTAGTATTTTTAAACTCCTCCTATAAAGGGGCGTGAATTCCGAATTCGATTTGTTCCTGGACTATTGGATCGCCTTAAGATGGCTTTAATAAGCTGAAAACAGTTACGATAAAAAATCAATTAAGTGGAAATAAGTTTTATATGTGTTTTATTATATTATCCCAATAAAAAATAAATAACATACATTTGGCGGTGAAAATCTAAAATCATGTCTAGTATTATATTCTTTATTCTATGAGTGCGTATGTTTGGTATCCAAAAGATAACTGAATTCATAAAAAATATCAGCAAGGAACTGAGGATTGTGCGAATTTATTAACCGACAATATGGCTGGCGAATATCTATGGGTTGGGATTAGGTTATTAGAGATGAAGGGAGAATGGGGTGTAGAAATGGGGGGGTTTATCGAAATTCAATGGAAATCCGCACACTTTCTGATAAAAGCGCCTCATTTTTCGATCCACTAGTCGGCAGATTTCCATTGCATTATCTACGATCTAAATCTTACAATCTAAATCTAAATCTTACAATCTAAATCTCTGGTCCAAAAAGTTTAGTCGTGATTCAGGAATCAGAATTAGGGAGGGAGGAAAAGAGATTTAATTAGATCAGAAGAGAGCGTTTTGCGTCAAGGAGATTGTTAATTGAATTTAGAATATAATTTATCTGGATTTCATTTGACGTTTATAATGGTAAATTTATGGAAAAAAAAACTTTTGAGCTGTTTTTAAATTGGTACGCAGCTGGGGACCGCATAAAACATATTTTTCCTTCTTTATATAATCCGAGCCTCTTCAAGACATTCGCACAGCCTCTACCTTAATCCTCCACGCAACGCTGCTTAACCGGATGGCCACATATATTTCTCCCGAATTTACACTATACTGTCGGAGACGCTCGTGTGAGGTATTTTCTGAAGAACATAATTCTCCTCAGGGCCTATGTCATCTTTGGGGATGCTGTGTGGAGGGTCTTTTTAACATGTTGAGAAGCAGAGCGGAAAACAGAAAATTAAGGGTGGAATTTAGCACAAGCGATTCTGATTTTGTTCTTCGCACATTTTTCAAAGCATAAAGGTTAAAATCGCATCGCAAATAATTCTGACAAGGATCGTATTAGAATTCTCGCATGTTCTCCGGAGACCCGTCAGCATTTGACTGGTCAAATAAAGGAAGGAGAGGAAGTTCTAGGAAGAAAAAATGCTCGAGGGATGGGTAAGATTCTGGGGGTCAGTGTGTCCAGGAGTGACGGACGTAGGAATTCATCCTTTTAAATGCGATGCAAGGCAATTGGTCGAGAGAACAGGTCGTGGAATATGTTTTATATATTTTTTTTAGAAATTAAATAATAATATCACTGAAGAGGTTAATACAAAAAAAACTTTAAAAAAATAAGAAACATCCACAAAATTTAAGTGTTTTGCATAAGAACACCTGAAGACCGTTTTAAATGCGTTTAAGAAACTCATTACGAAGGTATTTTTTTCGTGTATAATATTGTTATATCATGATGTTTCAGTGAGGTAGCTCTAGAATTTTTGGTGAAAACGTTGTAAAGATTTTCACAGGATTGGGATTTTCAAACAGAGACTGAAATGTAACAAAACCAGGGTTTGTTTGGTATTCAGCCGCGGGGACTAATTCATTCCCACGCTTCAAATGTTTCCATTATTTTCGGGCGAAAATTTTTTACCATTTAAATGTTTTCAGCATACCGATAACAAAAACTCGTAAAGTCAGTGGCGTAATCCTATTTCCGTAACGGGTTTCCAACAATGAAATTTATATGGCAGTTACAAAAACAATCACTTTTCAACTAGCTCGTTTGTACACTCAGTGCATGTTATACTGCGTAACTAACTAACTAACCATCACGCCGTTTCCCCGCAGTGGTAGGCAGAAAGGACGGACCGCCGAACAACTCGGTCTTGGCACACACTCTTTGCCTCACTCACATCCATACATCGTCTCATACATTCTCTTCTATTATTCTGACTTTTGACATGGCCCGACTCAAGTATCTGATTCACTTGATCGTGCCATGTCTTCGTCGGACGTCCCCGACTTCTTCTACCATTCACATTTGCCTCGTATATTCTTTTTATACTACTTTCTTCGTTCATTCGCTGTACATGCCCAAACCGTCTGAGGGTCCCTTTCTTAATCTTACTCATTATGCTTACATCAGCCTTACATTCTTTGCGGATATCCACATTTCTCACACGATCATACATGGTTTTACCACACATACGCCTCAGGGATCTCATTTCAACAGCATTCAGTTTACTTTCATCCTTCCTCTGCCAGTTTCATGCCGCACTGCCATACATCAGGGTAGGTACCAGGACTCCATTGTGGACTGCTAGCTTCGCTTCTTTTGACAGTTTTTTATTAGCGCCAACGGCATTCAGTCCTCCATTAATGGAGTTACCAGCATTCACCCTTCTTTCAATATCCCTATCAGCCTTCCCATCTCTCGTAAACACACTACCCAGATACACAAACTCATCCACCTGCTCCAAGTATTCATCATTCACAACTATATTGCATACTGTTTTCGTACTCTCTCTTTCAAACACCATGACTTTAGACTTACTTACATTCATCATTAACTCATTCTTCATACATACTTCGTTCCTCCTAGCTCCGAGAGACTGTAGATCTTCCATAGTATTAGAAATCAGCACCGCATCATCAGCATACAACAGGCAACATACTTTCAGATTACTCAATTTCGCGCCCAATCCCACTTCTTTCAATTCTTGCATACAATTATCCATGTACAGATTGAATAACCATGGTAACATTACGCAGCCTTGCTTAACACCTTTTGTGATGTCAAACCATGCAACGCTTCCCTCGTACAGAGACGCAATTGCCTGTGTACACAATACTGCGTACACATTTATAAATAAGTACCTATGCATGAAGTCAAAATTATTTTCAATTACATGTTAAAATTTTATTATAAATGCCACACGAAAAGTGATTTTTTAACTGATGATGCCATATGAAGGTTCCATTGGGTCTAATCTTCTATCTTTTGTATCTTCTATCTTCTATCTTCTATCTTCTATCTTCTATCTTCTATCTTCTATCTTCTATCTTCTATCTTCTATCTTCTATCTTCTATCTTCTATCTTCTATCTTCTATCTTCTATCTTCTATCTTCTATCTTCTATCTTCTATCTTCTATCTTCTGTCTTCTATCTTTTGTCTTCTCTCTTCTGTATTCTCTATTCTGTCTTCTGTCTTCTGTCTTCTGTCTTCTGTCTTCTGTCTTCTGTCTTCTATCTTCTGTCTTCTGTCTTCTGTCTTCTGTCTTCTGTCTTCTGTCTTCTGTCTTCTGTCTTCTGTCTTCTGTCTTCTGTCTTCTGTCTTCTGTCGTCTATCTTCTATCTTCTATCTTCTATCTTCTATCTTCTATCTTCTATCTTCTATCTTCTATCTTCTATCTTCTATCTTCTATCTTCTATCTTCTATCTTCTATCTTCTATCTTCTATCTTCTATCTTCTATCTTCTATCTTCTATCTTCTATCTTATATCTTCTATCTTCTATCTTCTATCTTCTATCTTCTATCTTCTATCTTCTATCTTCTATCATCTATCTTCTATCTTATATCTTCTATCATCTATCTTCTATCTTCTATCTTATATCTTCTATCTTCTATCTTCTATCTTATAACTTCTGTCTTCTATCTTCTGTCTTCTCTCTTCTGTATTCTCTATTCTGTCTTCTGTCTTCTGTCTTCTCTCTTCTGTATTCTCTATTCTGTCTTCTGTCTTCTGTCTTCTGTCTTCCGTCTTCCGTCTTCCGTCTTCCGTCTTCCGTCTTCCGTCTTCCGTCTTCCGTCTTCCGTCTTCCGTCTTCCGTCTTCCGTCTTCCGTCTTCCGTCTTCCGTCTTCCGTCTTCCGTCTTCCGTCTTCCGTCTTCCGTCTTCCGTCTTCCGTCTTCCGTCTTCCGTCTTCCGTCTTCCGTCTTCCGTCTCCGTCTTCCGTCTTCCGTCTTCTGTCTACTATTGTCTATCGCCTATGTTCCATTTTCTATCTCATATTTTCATAAATGTAAAAAATGGTGTCTCGGGCGGCCTGGCTTTTTCCGAGATCCTCGACCTTTAAAACAAGATGAAGGTCACTATGTACATGAGATTTCGACAAACCACCCCCTCCCTTAAAAAGAAGAATTCCGAAACTTTTTGGTGAAATTTTGCGTATTTGACATTCAAAATAAGAGAAAAATTCGAGGGCTTAATGTCTAATAATGTTACCTAAAAAAAAATGCTTTACCCACTAAATTATTGGTATTTTTGTAGAAAACATTATTTAACTATGTAATTATACCCTATTTCTAAATTTTAACAACTCTGCGTGAAGCTCGGACATTGCTAAACTTCGTGTTGACAAGAAACCATTGGAGACCCACTAGACAACAAGCAATGTGCATAGGTGCTTAGAAGATACATTCCACGATATTAAACTGTACCATGCATAATATGAATATTATCATGTTTCTTTCATAGTGCTAGTAAACGCCGCATCAGAATGGAGCAGATAACCTTATAATATGGTTTAATACGGCCATAGCAGAAGTCACGTGGAACCCTCGCCTCGTTGTTCGTTGAAAGGTGAATACACCAACTACCAACTAACGCTACTAAACTGAAAGAGTCCGTTCATTTTACCCTACGACCATATGATAATAGAGGAATTTAAAATAAAAGTAAGTAAACTTTGTAGTTGGAAGCAAAACGCGTATTTTGATATTACTTTTAAGCGCCCCAAAATAGGAGTGGATGTGGGTTTTTTGCTTTTGAGGACTGGCATTTTTTTTTAGATAAAGTGCCTTTATATCCAATTTACCTTCCTAATGATTTCAATCAATAGCAAATAGATAATCAAAAGCATCATGGCCTAACCTAGTCTGCGGAAACAAATATTATGGTTTGATAAGCCTTCAGAAGGCAAAACAGCAATTACGCGTAATAATAACAACACTGCAGAACTTGTTTATAAATAAACTTTTTTTTAAATTGAATAACAATTTTATTGGATATATTAATAAAATTAAAAAATTATACTGTTTTTATTCTTAAATCAGTCTAGTGACCTACCGTAATTGAATTTTCAGCCGAAAGCAAAATCGAAACTATGACTTCGAAGCGAAAAATAAAAGTTATGAACACTACGGACGGGTTGTTCCAAAAAAATTGAACAATTCATCAAGTTTTTTAAATTCCTTTTCACGTTCTGTGTAAGTTCTCTTCAAGGCCAGTTGCTTCATAAAAATGAAATATACACAAAATTTGAATAGAACTTTCACAGAACGTGAAAATTAACTTACAAAATTTGATGAATTTGTTCATTTTTTTCGTTACAACTCATCCTAATCTACGCTGAAATAAGACGCTTTTATCGTAAAATTTGTAATTATAAGAATTCACAAACGCCCGAGTAAGCCCTAGCGTGATCGACATATCATGAACGCAGATTCCGGTTAATTTTTGACCGAATCTTGACAACCGAAATTGGCTGACACCAAAACATCATCTCTAGAAGTAACTTTCAATAAAGAAGTAGTAAGCATGCAGCGCGTATTACTTTAAACAATGAAGATTATTTTATATTTTTATGCAGGTAAGTATTAACTAAGCAACGTTTGAAGGTTGGTGCGGTAGTTCAACGATAGTAGCCACAAAGCAAATGATAGTGAAATAATTAAAAAATCTTTTTTTTTCGGTATTATTTGATAAACTACATTATTTTAGCAATATCACATATTTTGTCACTTTTTTAATTGGTCTGGGAGATGACTAAGAGATTTTGTGTTTATTTATTTATTGACACTAAAGCACCGTAAATAATCTACAACCGCGTGCAATTAAAGATGTATGGACAATAAATTTAATTTAAATTGATAAATTGATCAGGCTATGACTCACATTGTCTTCCTAATGCACAATTTATCGTTGCCATTCATTCATGTGTATTAATTTGTACATTGTAAATACACACTATTTTTCCATCATTTAATGCAATATCTGATGTAACGTCAAAAAATAAACAACCAATATGAGTCATATTTTGTTCTTTTTATAAAATCTTCGGTCATTCTAAATCTTACGAGTAGGTAAATTATATGCCTATATTGTATGATTATACCTACTAACTAGCTCTTATACATTACACTTTGTTTTATTTCAAGTTTTTTTTTTTAAATATTAATTAATATTACATTAATTATATTTAACATTACATGCTAAATTGTAGGTATTAGTTTTTTTATGGGTACAACTAACATTATTTTATTTTTTATATCTCTGCTATAATATTCTGTACCGTACGAGTAAATTACATTCTTATTTATTCTGTTTTATTGATTTGTAAAATACATAATTAATATTGTGATTACAAGCTTACTTTTTTATGTTATACTCAGACATAAATTATATTGAATCATCTTAACAGTATTTTGCTAATTTGCACAAATTTATTATATACATGTGTTGTTTTCTTACAATTACTACAATTTCACTTATCATGATATACTTAATAACTATATTACATCGACCGGTCAGTGGCTGAGTGGACATCGCGTTTGGGTCCTATCCGGGCGTCGCGTGTTCGATTCCTCGGCTGGCTAAGTCCTCCATCACGACAAGAGCAACATTTTCCGCTCAATGTGGTTGGAGTAGGAGATTTTCAAATGTTGCCAGTTTATATGCATAAATCTGCTCTCTTTGACCGAAGTGGGAAATATTTGTTATAGCATCCCATTAATTTATGACAAATTACCTTCGTCAACATAATTGATAACTTCGCCTAAACTTCAACAGTAGTTCTCAATTGATAATCGTTTCCCTAAATTGGAAAGGGGCCGATTTAAGACAACTATCGAACAACATTAATTTGTAGACAATCGCAGCACCCGCTGGATAGTATTTGGAATCCAACTTGTTGGCACCCAAAACCAATCATCAGTTTTGTAGTTATGCAGATTGGGAAGTAATCTGGAGGGAGGGTAGAATAATTAATGGTACTGCGCGTTTTCACCCCGCGACAAAATATCCCCCAACAAAATATATACTAAAACTTAACCTAACCTAACCTAACAAAAAATGGGACAAAAATAATACAGACATCCTGTAAATTATAATTACGACAATAAATTATTATTGAAGGAGAAGGTGACACTAATAATCTAAACAAAAATATGAAACAGAACAAGTCACAGAAAAATAGAAAAGATAATGGTTGTAACTGGGGCTCAAACCCAAAACCTCTCGTTTAACCGGGTCATTATCTTTTTCTATTTTTCTGTGCCTTGTTCTCTTTCATATTTTCGTTTAGATTATTAGTGTTATCTTCTTCTTCAATGATACATTACATTGATAGGAATAACCTTCAAAAAGGTTACAAACAGTCTTTACAGGACGTCTGCATTATTTTTGTCCCATTTTTGTTAGGTTAGGTTTCGTTAAGTTTTAGTGATATTTTATTGGGGGATGTTTTGTCCGTAGTATATTTTGTCGGGGTATATTTTGTCGAGGAATGAAAAATTGCGGAACCATAATTAATCACTTCAAACCTGCCTTTCCCCTTAATAATTACCAGGGTAAATTTGGAGCTGGTACTTAAAGAAAATTGAGGAGGAAATGGCGGAAAACGATCTGGGAATTAATAAATTGTTGAAGCCAATGGAGCGTTGGAGCAAATTTATATCTGAATTAAATATTGACGAGTGCTTTCCGCAAATAATTCAGTTAACGATCTTTAGGTGCCCACTGGCCGGTATATGAACGATTTCAATATAATAATAATCGTCGTAAAACTACCGTTTTATTGTTATTTTATTTAAGACTAGCTAGGTTACCCGGCTTCGCTCAGGACAACATTAGAGAGTGTTCTGGAATGCTCCACAATGATGTTCCCGATTCCCTATTTCCAAACATTCCACGACATACTCCGCCACTCCTTTCAGAACTTTCTAGAGTTCTATGGAACCTTTTAGAACTTTCCGGAAGACTGTTCTAGAAATTTCAAGAGGGCGAAACTTTCAGCCCTTATATCTTCAAAAGCACGCCCTTTCGGTAAAAACGGGAATAGAGGGGGATAGAGGGGGATAGAGATCAACCATACCATATAACTCCATTGATCATACCAGGACTCTTTTCTGAGTTTTTCCGAGCCTTTTCTTTTAATTATTTTATAATATATAGCTGTTTCCCGGCATACGTTGCAATCCCATATTAAAATAAATAAAATGTTACTCCTTGCATGTCCTTTGCGTTCCCCTTCAGCGTTCCATTTCCACCTTACCCGCCACCGCTCTCCCGCTCCCCCGTCTCGCCAACCCCCCTGGCACTTCATTTCTTGACTCTTCTCCCGCCCGGCCCGTAGCCGAAACTTTTTTCTAATACTAACATTTTTAAACTCGTGATATCTTTCTAATTAAATATCCGAATTGAAAAATTCAAAAAGTTAAATAAAGGTATTAAAGCTGTCTTGAATATGAAGTAATTTATTTTGATAAGGATTAAAACAAAGACACAAATAAAGAGCTTTTTAAAGTGGCGACATTTTAATAAAATTTTTTAAATAAAAGAATACTTATTGTGGCATAACCATAATAGTTAGACATATGCTGTTGCGACTTTTTTTGTAAATAATGATGTGTTCTACAAAGTTGTTGTACATTATTTTATTCTATCATCAATAGTTTTTGCAGCGTACGCGATGTAAAGAATATTTTAGGTAATTTTTTTACACCTTGGGTTGCATTATTGAAGTTTTAGTAAGGATGCCTATTTTTTTTGAAAATATAATATAGCCCAGGAATAATGTTACCCAGGGATAATGTAGCCTCCCAACAGCGAAATAATTTTTCAAATCGGTTCAGTAGTTTCGGAGCCTATTCAATGCAAACAAACAAACAAATCTTACCTCTTTATATAGTGTAGTAGATGTAGTAGATTTATCTATGTAAAACAGCAAGATGCCCAAAACTTACATCAAGAATGTTTGGAGTAATTATAATTAATTATATTATGACGACAAAGCAAATGACAAAATGAAATGAAAAGCAATTAATAATACACAATTGCTAACTCTGTACAAATCGAAAGTGCGCTCCACTGTTGCATTTTGCAGCCACCTTTAATCTGGAGTCCCAAAATATCTGGCAAAACCTTTGAACTCTATGCAGAAACGGGTGGTCGGTTTGATAGTTTCCCATATCTTAACAAGCATATTGCGACCTTTAGAGCACAGGCGTCAGGTATGCTGTCCTTGTTCTTCGGGTATTACAATGGCAGATGCTCCGAAGAGCAAGGCTTTAACATAAAAAATGTATTTTATCCTCCATGTTGATTTTGTTAATGGTGTGTTATGTTAATTTGGGATAAAATCATTGTTGCGTCAAGACTGTCAAGCATGCATGATTTTGAGTAAAAGCAGTGAATCAGACATTTTACGTCTGGCTATATTTTATATTACACGATCCAAATTGATATACCTTCATGATAAGTGATAAGCAATGGCATGGATTAATTTTCTTTGTTTGATATATAATTATTATGAATCTCATTCCACTAGTGTAATAAACAATTTATGATGCTTAAAGTTAAGGCGAAGCCCTGCAGAATCGTGTACTTTTTTGGTTTGAAAATTTGATTAAAGTTTAAAAATTGATAACACGTCGGGTATTAACGAATATGCCAACGTTACAGACCTGTTCAAAACGGAATCTATGGTCACGTTACGCGTGGTGTGTACATGTAAATACTGACACCGCAAATTTCTATTACTGTCTCTACGTAAACAGTCAAGGCGATTTTCAGAGAAAACTCGTGTTGTTTCTTCACATAATCACATGCCCTTCAGGCTTCAGACACCAGACACTTTTGGGGTAAATCTTTCCATAAATCATGAATAACTTTCATGGTCCGCACCATCCAACTATCCGTACCCGGACAGAGACACATCGACAAATGAAAGAGCTTCCCACTTGGGGAGGCGATGCGAGAATGATTGGTGGCGCTCTCCTGACAAATGGTAAATTAAACCTCAAAGTTCAATGTTGGACATGTTGCTAGTGAATTTGGGAAAATTAGGCGACGAGAAACCGATCGAGCCTTCGAAATGTCGGAAATTTGTGTTGTTAATGTTGTGGTTTGTTTTACAAGTTTCTCTTCAGCAGCGGTCAGATGTTCCATTGTGATTACACAAAAAGGTTCATTTTGTGGAAAATTCACCAAATGGAACTAATTTTTAGTTATTAGCCTAAATTGTTGGTAGATTAAAGTTGGTAGTACCTATAGGTCCATAAAAAATGCTTTAAAGTTCAAAATCTCTCAAAAGATTTTATTGCATAATGTGGAAAATTTTTTTTTTTAGAAAATGATCGTAAAACATTTAAATATTAATTTATGCTTGAGCTTTGGTAAATAAAATAAAATACGCTTTTTGGCAATATTTTTTTCTTAAATAAATCAAAACAGGCGGCTGGTTTTAAGTGGGGAATTTCAACCCTATCACCAACTACATAACGAGTGTTATTGTTAGTGACCTGATTCAGAATTGATTACACATGCACCACGACGCACAGTGATTCGTTTCATACATGCTAGACGCTAAAAACTCTTAGACATGATTAAATTATTTTTAACCCTCTATTGAGGTTTAGTCAACAATTTTATGAAAATTAGTGTTAAAAATGATTAATAGATATTTTTTCCGATCGTTTTTTTTTTTTTTTTTTTTTAACTAACTAACTAACTAACTAACCATCACGCCGTTTCCCCGCAGGGGTAGGCAGAGAGGACGGACCGCCAAACAACTCGGTCTTGGCACACACTCTTTGCCTCACTCACATTCATACATCGTCTCATACATTCTCTTCTATTATTCTGACTTTTGACATGGCCCGACTCAAGTATCTGATTCACTTGATCGTGCCATGTCTTCCTCGGACGTCCACGACTTCTTCTACCATTCACATTTGCGTCGTATATTCTTCTTACACTGCTTTCTTCGTTCATTCGCTCTACATGCCCAAACCATCTGAGGGTCCCTTTCTTAATCGTACTCATTATGCATACATCAGCCTTACATTCTTTGCGGATATCCACATTTCTCACACGATCATACATTGTTTTACCACACATACGCCTCAGGGATCTCATTTCAACAGCATTCAGTTTACTTTCATCCTTCCTCTGCCAGTTCCATGCCTCACTGCCATACATCAGGGTAGGTACCAGGACTCCATTGTGGACTGCTAGTTTCGCTTCTTTTGACAGTTTTTTATTAGCGCCAACGGCATTCAGTCCTCCATTAATGGAGTTACCAGCATTCACCCTTCTTTCAATATCCCTATCAGCCTTCCCATCTCTCGTAAACACACTACCCAGATACACAAACTCATCCACCTGCTCCAAGTATTCATCATTCACAACTATATTGCATACTGTTTTCGTACTCTCTCTTTCAAACACCATGACTTTAGACTTACTTACATTCATCATTAACTCATTCTTCATACATACTTCGTTCATCCTAGATACGAGAGACTGTAGATCTTCCATAGTGTTAGAAATCAGCACCGCATCATCAGCATACAACAGGCAACATACTTTCAGATTACTCAATTTCGCGCCCAATCCCACTTCTTTCAATTCTTGCATACAATTATCCATGTACAGATTGAATAACCATGGTGACATTACACAGCCTTGCTTAACACCTTTTGTGATGTCAAACCACCCCGTAAAACCACCGTTCACCCTAACACATGCAACGCTTCCCTCGTACAGAGACGCAATTGCCTGTATGAGATTTGTATTCACTCCATACTTGGACAACACCTTCCAAAGCTTTTTCCTATCAACTCGGTCGTATGCTTTTTGTAGATCTACAAAGGCGCAGAAAAGTTTCTGGTTTTTCGCCAGAAACTTCTCAGTGAGCATACGCAAGGAGAAAATCTGGTCCATGCATCCCCTTCCACTCATAAAGGCACCTTGCACATCCCATATTTTATCCTTTGTTTCCATTCTTACCCTTTCAATCAATATTCTTCCGTACAGCTTACCGACTGAACTTAGCAGGCTAATAGCCCTATGATTCCCACATTCCATACGCGACCCTTTACCTTTGTATAATGGCATGATTACAGCCCTTCTCCAATCTAATGGCGTGTAACTCTCCTCTAGACACTGATTAAAAAGTTTGCACAACCATGTGAGAATAATATGGCTATCTCCTTTAAAGTATTCGGCAGCAATATTGTCGAAACCAACGGCCTTACCATTCTTCATGCATTTTATCGATTTTTTAATTTCATCCACGCTGATTTTAGTAACATTCACTCCGTCATCGTTCATACCCGATTCACCACTGGTCTCACTGTCACCCGGGTTGCTTTCGAAGACTTCCTCAAAATATTTCATCCATCTCTCTTTTATTTCTTCCTCATTCGTCAACATTCTTCCATCTTTCGATTTTATCACTTTCACACTTCCGTTCTCTGAACCACTTCGGGACCTTTCGACCTCCTTCCAAAACAGTTTAATGTTTTCTTGGAAGTGTTTTGTCATTTTTATTCCCTCTTCCTCTTCTTTCGTTCTTTCACTCCAACACTTACTCTTTTCTTGCATCCCTTATATACTTCTTTCGCTCTATCTCTCTCTTCGCTAGAAGCGGTGCCAGCCGCTATCAGACATAACCATGCTTTCTTTTTCTCTGAAACCAATGCTTTGATCTCGTCATCCCACCATGCGTCACCTTTCTTCCTACCTTGCGTACTTATTCCTTTTGCGTACTTATTTTTTTCCTTCCTACCTTGCGTACTTATTTTTTTTTTTTAATTTTTAAATAATGTGTTAATAGAGTATTTGAGATTCTTAATAAAACAATTATATGTAAAAAGTAAAAAAAAGTGTATTTTGAGTGTAATACATTGCTAAAATTACGGTCATAATGTAATACATGGCACAAATAAGGTTCCTATAAAATGAAAAAATAATAATGTAGATTCGTGCGGGTTAACATCGAAACTGATATAAATAGAATATTAGTTGCACTATTTTAAAAAAAGAAAATTATCGTGTTATTTTGATATACTCTCCGAGATAAACTCTCAAGAAGTTAGAAATTTAATATTTGTTAGGCCAAAAAAAACACAAAACTTATTTATTATTTAAAAAACAAGTAAAATTATTTACACTAAAGTATTAAGAAAAATTTTTACAGAACCGAAAAAAATCACTTTTCAAACTTAGTACACAAATTTAATCGTCGAGCTGCGACGAGTGAATAAATTGCAAATGATTATTTCAAAACATATTTTTCGACTTTAGGCCTCTGGTATGAGTCAATGCGTGCACTAATCACCCCAATTAAGCATGCATTTATTATCCTGTCTATCTGGTAATGTCGCCATGACGTCATTGTTTGGGAATTCAAAAGTGACTTATTAACGTCTAGCTTGTATGAAACGAATCACTGTGCGACGTCGTGCATCAACTTAATAAAAAAAAAGTTTGTCTTCAGTGGATATTGGTAGGATTCAAATATAGTTCTATTGAATATTTTGAATGGTAGTCGAACGTTCCAAATGGCGGATTCAGGGGGGGGTCATGGTGGTTTTGACCCCCCTCCGGGCTGGGTCCAGGACCTAGGTGGACCACTAATTAAAATTGATAAACATAATGCTTTTATATTTTTTTCGTCACAATATAGATTTTATTTAAGTACTACTTTTTACTTGTATATATTATTATCAAAATTAAATTATAACTTCTTGTGACTTGCCCACGACTATGTGACCCCCCCCCCCTTCCCTGGCGCCAAAGCTGGATCCGCCCTTGAACGTTCCTATGTTACATAACCTGACAATATTTGAAAATCTCCTACACGATAAACTAAAAATGTTGCTAATGTGTGATAAAGGAATCAAAACCTTTGATTATAAAATGATTACTGGCTCTAACTAAATGCCTTTATTTTGACATAAAGGGCTTCATTGAAAACTTTCTCAGTTTCCAATCTTACCAGAAATTCTCCGCCGCCCGAGATCCTCACAGTACGATTACCAATAACCTGGCAACGAGCCACCGTAGAAATAAATGATAGACCCTGAAAAATAAGAGAGGGAAGAAGTCCGAGATGAGGAACTCCACGGTGAAATAACAGATCATCCTTCGTTATATATTCGTACAATTAATAAATCCATTTAAAAACTATTAAAACTATAAGAAACTTTTAAACGCTTTGTGACTGGATGGAGGGTTCTGACATAACCTTGACCGACCCCTCGTGGGTGGGTGCGTGCATTAAAATGTTTAATTCTTGCAAATTATTTATTTGGGATTTGTGGATTTCATACCGACTATTTGGGAATGGCCTTAATTGGTTCAAATCCCGACGAGCGCTTATTCATTTTATTTGTGTTTTTTTTTTTCTTTTAGATTAGAGCCGTACAGGAGGCTCTGAGAAAAAAAAGTTTCCCTCAGGGCCTACATCATCTTTGGGGATGCTGTGCGGGGGTTCGTTTTAGGAGAGGAAGTTCTGGAAAGGAAAAAGGTGTCCAAGGGTGACGGACGTATGAAACCATCCCTCCTATTGTGGCGCAAATGGATGGATCGAGAGAGTCCAGCTGGAGTAGTCAAAAGACCTCCGTAGGTGGGCAGACACATCCACCGCCAATACTTAAACAAACCTCGCCCCATGAAACCCGGTCACCAAACGTAGCGAACCACTTGGGATGACATATACCAGAGATGTTGGTTATCTAATAAATGGTTCCCGGGGCGGCAGTACACACATGTGCCTCCCGAATTGAAATCTGTTATGCATTCTTCATCTTCTTCCTTCTGTCCAATTCGGTAGTTGAAATTTTAAACAAATTGATTTATTTTTAAATTATACGAAAGTTAATTAAAATTTATTTTCCCTAAAGAAAGCTTTTGAAGGAGTTAATCCTGAAACTAGATTATAATAATGCGGTCAACTTTAAATGAGATAAGAGGTTAAAACACACCACCTCTTTTAAAAAATGTAATAAAAACACCTTCAAAAAGCTCAACGTTTAATGCCATGTAAAAAATATTTGTTCTAAATACCTTTGGTTTTATTAATTAATTGTTTTAGTACAAAGTGAATTGATTGCTTGTTATCAAGGGATTAGAGTCCTAAACAAAGGAAAAACTTCTCTTTTAGTTCGTAAAATATTGGCCTTTTCATTTAAAAATAAAAGTTTAAAGCGGGGAAGGTTAAAAACGAACAAAAAGCCCTACGAAAATGCTATTTATAGGAGCTCAAATCATTTTTAATGTTCGCTGTAAACTGGTAAAGTGAACTTAGAAAAAGCAACGAGTAATTTTATGGCCAATTATAATAAAAGCGAATAGTATACCTAATGGTCAAAAAGAAATCTCTTTGTTTGCAGCTGAAGTGAGACCTTTGTGACTCAAGAACATTTTTGTTACAATTCGCCAGTTTAAGTTTAAATTTAATTATTCTAATTCAATGTTAACCCGTAAAAGACACATATAAAAACTCTCAAATTCTTTCAACTTTTGAAATAACAAACACCATCTAGTATGTACTTCAACACTCGGCACACAGTTACACCATTACACCAACACCAATCCACAATCGGAAGATTGCGGGATCGAATCCCGGCGTGCGCAGATAAATTTTATTTGATTAATTTGTGGTATTTCACAAGTAATTCATTTAAAATAGATATAGTATATTTTCGGTACGTTCCAGAGTAAAAAATACTCTCAATATCGCAATTGAAACGTTGCTTGAAATTAAGCCGGGTTTGGTGACCGGATCTGAATAGCCAGGTACTTCCCCACTTTCCTTCTCCCCATCTCCTTCCCCTCCCCACTACCTTCAGCCTCACAACACACCCCAATTGGGGATGCCATAATCTCACTGGCCCTGTGGGAAGCAGCTGGTACTCATGTGAGTCTAATTTAAAAAAAAACACACCTTACAAGAAATCACAACAAACTACATATACCCAAAACACACTCGACAAAATATGGACTAAAATCTTTAGTATACCTATTACCTAGGTTACACACAGTACAATTCTTTACCTAACGAGATAAAATGCAGTCGGTTTACCGCCGATCTACCGCTGAATAACTTTCTTTGACGTATTTGAATGAAAATATGTTTTATAATTTGTTTTTCGGCGGTACATCATCTCTGCACATCCCTTCGGAGTCACTTAGTTGTATTTTGTGTAATTATGTAGGTATACCGTATTTTCCCTAAACTTACTGCTGGTTGTATATAAGTATGCCGAGTGGATCAACTGTCACGGAACCATCAATGACACTAGTTCCTCGGAACATCTTCCATTGTAATACTGGTATGAATGGTTATAATGTTACTCTATGGGTTTCACATAACTGAAACGACAACACAACTTGAAATTTGATGAATTATTCAAATTCTGTGAAACAACTAGCCCTTGGGGTACATGGACCCTCCCACAAACAATAATTCATTGTTTTACCACACAACGTAACACAAATAATGGAAAATAGCGGGAACATTGTACCTACGATTTAAATTTATATGCAACGATAAATCATTTATGTTAACTTAACTACACAGTGGAACTTTTGAAATGTTAAGATTCCGTGAAAAGGAAAACAATCCTGTTCGAACATGGCAACCCTACCTCGTTCAGAAAAGGACATGGTTTATAGTAGCACACGTAATATTATTATTTTATTTTGTGACTTCTGTTTAAATAATGAATGTGTCTGCTTCTTCCACCACTCAAAGATTGGATTTTCTGTCGTTCGAAACATTTTTTACATGTCGATATTAATAAATTAGTAAATTATAATAACTTAAATTTGGTTGAAACCACTTTATTTTAATTTATTTATTTATTTTTATTTATTTATTTATTTTATTTTAAATGCACATTTACAGTTATACATAACCAATAATAAACATACATTGTATTTTATTAAGTAATAATAGCGTTTTTGAATTTTTGAATATTTAGTTGAAAAATATCTATATCAGGGGATAGGTAGTTTAGTAACAGAATCATTTTTCCGAGCGGCATTACTAATGGTAAATTAGTTCTGCATCTTGGAACAACAAAAGTTCTGTGTCTGTGCGCTCTTGTGAAGTTGTCAGGGACATAAAACTCAAATTTTTGTATTATATCGGGAATACAGATGTTACCGTTTAAAAGTTTATATGCTGTTATCAGCAAAGCAGTTTTCCTTCTATCGGCAAGGCTATTAATACCCAGCATGCCGGACAAAAAGGCTGATGGATATAACCAGGGATAATATCCGAAATCTCTAAGATATAAATATCTCAGAAACTTCTTTTGCACTTTCTCTATCATTTTAGAGTAAGTTAAATCCACTGGTCCCCATATTACCGAACCACTTTCCAAAATGCTACGTACTAGACTATAGTATAGCACACGAATCGCGGCCGAGCTGCAAAAATGTCTGGAGTTGCTTAGCACAAATCCTAGCATTCTTAACGCTTTGTTGCATATCGTTTCTATGTGGACGTGAAATGTTAGGTGCGTATCAAATGTGATTCCCAAATCTCTCGAAATAACAATGTGCTGAAGAGATGAATCAGACATTTTGTAGTTATAGTAAATCGTTTTGTTTGCATTGGTGTAGCACATTATAGAGCATTTCTTAATATTAAATATTAATTTATTGGTGTGACTCCATTCGACGATAGAATTTATATCACTTTGTAGCTGCAAGCAATTTTCTAAAGATTTTATTAAAAGGAATAGTTTAATGTCATCCGCGAATAAGAGAAACTTAGAAAATTTTATGCAACGGTAAATGTCGTTGATAAATAGCGAGAAAAGTAAGGGTCCAAGATTTGACCCCTACGGAACTCCAGAGTTTGTGATGAAGTTGGAAGATTGGAATATACCATAAGTTACGTATTGCTGTCTGTTTGAGAAATAACTTAAAAATAGATATAGAAGTTTCGCTGAAAATCCAAATTGGTCGAGTTTATTTAGGAGAATAAGCGGATCTACCGAGTCAAAGGCTTTTGCGAAGTCGTTGTATGACACATCTACTTGATTGTTACTATCAAGAGCTTGAGATATGTACTCCGCAAAAACCAGTAGATTAGACACAGTAGATCTGCCAGACCTAAAACCGTGTTGCTGGTCAATTATAAAGGGTTCAACTTGGGAATAAATGAATTTGTGAATTACTATTTCAAACAACTTAGCTGGAGAGGATAGGATCGCCACTGGTCTGTAATTAGAGACTGAAGCCTTATCACCAGTTTTATGTAACGGTGTAACTTTGGAGATCTTCCACAAGTCTGGGAATATTCCGGAGTTAAGTGAGATATTATAAATATACGAGAGAGGTGTTAATAAGGGTTCAAAACAGCCCTTTAACACGAATGACGGAATAAGATCAGGTCCAAAAGAAGTTTTGGCTTTTAATTTTTTAACAGCCGCGGTAATGTCAATGTTTGTGATATTTGGAATATCAACATTCTGCGCTATTAGTGGCGTATTTTTTCCCGGAATAAAAGACTTCAAGTCTGCAGCTTCCTTACTATAAGTTGATTTAAAATAGTCTGCAAATGCTTCCGGAATATCTGCTCCTGAGAAAGACTTATTATTCCAAGTAATATGGTCAACAAACCCGCCATCACTTCTCTTGGACGAGATATACTTCCAGAAAGATTTGGGATCACATTTGATATTTTCTTCAATAGAATTAATATATTGTACATGTGCTAATCGAATACTGCGTTTTATTTTTGTTCTAAGTAGACAAAACATGTCCCGTTCACTCACCATTCCAGTTTTCTTCCATTTTTTGTAATGTTTGAATTTGAGTTTTATGTCGCTAACAACCTCACTAGAAAACCATTTAGGATATTTCCTACCATTCTTCGGAGTGCGCTTAATTTTGAAGCACATATCAAAGTATTTATAAATTATGGAATAGAAAAAGTTTGTCGCTAAATTAACATCATTTATGTCCTTAATAGAACTTGGGTTATCTTTTAATTTTTCTGTGTCTGGTTTTGTTTCACGTTTTGTTAAGATTCATTGGTTTGATCTACTTCTTCAATAATTAATAAATTATCGAAGAAAGCAAACACTTTGCGGCTTGACATTTTACAAACCAAAAAATAGTTGTTTTAAGCTTAATTGATTTATACACGTCGACCGTTTTCGGATGATCTCAACCTTCATCAGTACCTATAATATGTATAGTGTTTGTAACAGTATGGTTTATATGTTTATTGAGGTTGAGATCATCCTTATTAAGTTTGAGGTCAACCTAAACTGGTCGACGTGTATAAATCAAATAAATAGGTTTTAAATGAAGAACTTTTTTCGTTTGTAATTAATAAATTCTTTCGATTGAATTCCGAATCCATTATTTCGTAATTGATATCTTTCGTGAATGCTATATTACATGTCTGCCACATAAATACACAATATGTCGTAGAGATTCTAAGAAGACTTGAACGCATGTTAAAGCAAGATCAATCATCTTGATGACTTATGATTCTGACATATTCCCAAAATATATTTTCCAATAAACGATTTTACCACGTCAATTCGTACAGAGATATCTGCACGTACTACGGTCATATTATTCATGTAGGTGCAATTTGTCTATTTCTAAGAAACTTGATCTGAATAATATGGAAATCAAATATCTCCATACATATTGGAAAACCTTTGACATTTTCAGCAAATTTGCGCTTTCCCATTTTTTGCTTCTCGCAGAAAATTTGTGAACCGTATTGTGTTCATTCTGGATCGTGTGGCGCGCAGTTATAGTTTAACGATAAACGGTAACTCCAGCTGGATAGACAGGTTGCTTATAGCATTTATAGAGAAATGATGCCGTGTACACGCAGTGGCGTAGTGTAGTGTGAGCGGCAGGGGCGATCTGCCCCGGGCGGCACTTTTAAGGGGCGGCAAAATTTCACAACAAAATAATAATAATTTCGTGTAAAAATTTGAAGCACCTCATTTTATCTTTTTATCGCACCTACGATTCGGACCGTTTGAAATGAGCACGGAATTTTTCATTGCTTACTTATTCTGTGACGAAACCGGGGAATCCCCCTTCTTTAAATGAATTTGAATAGGTAATATTATAAACGCGAAAGTTTCTATGGATTTGTTACTCTTTCACGCAAAAACTACTAAATGGATTTTAATGAAACTTTACAATAATGTAGCTTATACATTAGATTAAATATAGGCTTTATATAAATGAAAATGTGGGTATTTCATATAATTTGGCGGCAGGGATGAAAGGTAAGGGGAATGGGAAGGGGGGAGGTGGGGTTCGCGGAGAGGGAAGAGACGATGGAGGGGAAAGGCGGAGAAGGTGGAAGGGAACGGGGACGCACGGGAAAGGATATGCAAGGAGAATCAATTTATTTACCAGATAGTGTATAATAATGACATCTTGCTCATTGTAGCGACTGGCAACAACGTCTGTACTGAATTGCAGCAATTCCTCGTATTTTATTTTGTGCTTGGATTGTTTATGACTAATATTCAGCGAGAATGACTTAAGGGAAGTTCGTGAGTGATGTTTAGACCATTTTAAGAAAGTTTCATTAATCGATGGATCGTCCTTTAGTGTTCCAATTCATATTATTAACTTAATCGTATATATGTATATGCTTTCCAAAATGTGATTTTAGTGCTTATAAGCACGTGTTGTGATTGCTAAATAATTGAACTTTGTAAAGAATCGAACTAAAGATCTTGAAAAATTGTATTAGTTTTATAATAAATGTGATATTGTAAAACATAAATATATGCATGATTTTTTTTAACCTGTACAATTCACAATAAAGATGAGTTTCTCGCCGAAAAGTTCTTTAGAATTATTATTTATTTTAGTATTTCAAATTGAAATACCTAAATAAGAGGACGGCGAAATTTTCTTCACGCCACTGGTGTACAGAGAGGCTTTAATAGTGTCGATGGTGATTTACCCGTGGCATACGACCTCTCTTTTCACGTGGAGATTCTAAAATCCCTAAATAACGCACGCGTGATCACCTACTGAATACCGATACGAATATTGAAGAGAGAGAGAAAGAGAACCTAAAAGATTTATAAAGGAAGAAAAAAAACAAATGTCGCCAATTATAAAATATCTTTCTAGGCACCAGACAGGCCAACGAAAATGATTATGTTTTCAAGAAATTTTTATTTTATTGAATTGGGTTATTTCACATTTTAATCATATAAAATAATATAAGGTATATTTGCGGCAAGTATCAGAGTGGAAGATACTCTCAGAATCGCTCTAGTGTAATACCATCATTCAGAATTGAAACGTAGCATTAAATGGATTTAGCCGTGTTTTCTGACCAGATCTGCCCACCTTTTACTCCCCACCTTTCTTTTCACCATCTCCTTTAAGTATAAATATTGTATTTCTTAGTCCTCCTCACTAGGGGGTCCTGTTCCGAGGCAACTAAAGTTATTTAACCTTTCAATTCCCAGTGTCACCTGTAGGTGACAGAAGTTTAGTATTTTTTTCTACCACGTGGAAATTTTATTTTTAAATTCTACTACTACCAGAGTAAAGGCAAGTAGTTACTCTATTCGTAATTTTTTTCTGGCAACACTAGCCACATACCATTTATCAAATTCATTCTCGTGTTTCACGCGAAATTGGAGCGGTCTGAGTTTTTGTGATCTCTTGCTACATAAAGTGAAATAAAAATGCCTAAACCGTAAGTATTATTTTTTTCTTATTGTATACAATAAATGAATAAATAAGCTAAAGTACAAATGTATTTTAAGACAAAAATAATTTGTAGAATGTTTGTTACAAGTTACAACGTTGGAAATATGCCATGTCACCTGTGGGTGACACTGGGCATTGTAACTATTCAATTAGTATAATGACTCTATTGTTACATTTTGACACACAGGTTGACGTTAGATGAGATTGTGGAGGAATTGGAGGCCGGGGAGGACCCAGGCGATATTATTTTATTTCCTCCTGATGGACGGTGTTATGATGGACGAAGATAGTGGAGATGATAAAAAGTCTAATATTCTTCATCTTCCCAGTCGCATGCATCTCTATGATTAGAACTCCAAAATAGACATTCCATCTCTGGAGAAAATAGTGTACATGACTTGGAAGATGGAGATGAAATCGACGTTCCTGCCCCGAAGAAAAAATGAGAAAAGACAATATTATAAAAAATGGTACAACAGTCTCAGCAATACTATTATTTTGTGTAGTAAGGGAGACCATGATGAAGAGGTATTTTCTAACTCCAAATAATTGTGAGAGCAGAATGCTTGGGGTACAGGTACTATTCGGGAAAACCGTCTGGAGAACTGCAATTTGCCACACTCAAATGACATGAAAAAAGAGCCAAGAGGTAAGCTATGTCATAAAGTTTCTCAGAAAATCATTGCAGCTAAATGGCATGAAAATAGTATTGTCACCATTTCATCTAACTGCCATTGATTGCATCCTATCTCGAAAGTGGAACGAATTAGATTTGTGGATTAAAAACCGGCAAAAATTCAAGTAGATTGCCCAGAAATTATCAAGATGTACAATAAGTACATAGGTGTGGTAGACCGTTTTGACGATAGCGTTCACTCCATGAGGGTAGCTCTTCGCGTCAAATGGTGATGGTTCCCTCTGTTTGCTTTTGGTTTAGGTGCAGCTTGCCAAAATGCATGGCTGATCAAAAGACAGCCAGAAAACAACTGGAACTACTGCAATTTCCCTGAGAAATGTCACAACCAAATACTTGCAAAAATATGGTAAGCCTCCGATCCTCAACTCCGACTGTGGCATACCTCTGCAGATAAGAGTGCCTATCGAGGTAGAATTGCAGGAAGTGCTGACGATCACTCGCAATCGACTGCTATCAACGAAGGTGTGGATATTGTTACCAACGCACCAGAAAAATGTGTACCAAATGCAATATCGGTTTGCATCTAAAGAGTTGGAACAGCTTTCACAATAAATAAGAGCTTTGTTTTTTTTTTCATATACAAAATACTATTATAAAACTTTATACAAATAAATATTATTATAAAACTGTAATTTTATTCCTGCCGTAAGAATAAGAAAAATGCTGTTTCCTCTTCAGAGCCGTAAATGCATAATGCCCAGTGTCACCTGTGGGTGACACACCAATAAATAAGGGTGGGGATAGTTTTTTTTTTAACATTTTTTTGTCATAACCATATATATTTATAAAGAAAAGATTTTTTTTATTAACTTCGACATGGGAATTGATAAGTTAAATGTAGTTTATTTGTCTTCTGTGTCATTTTTAGTGTCTTCAACAGGGTTTTTTCATTGACCCATTTCAGCTATATTTTTTAAGCCCCGACGCAAAGAGCGGTGTTATAAGTTTGACTTCCTGTGTGTCTGTCTGTGGCATCGTAGCTCCTAAACGAATGAACTGAAGCTGACTTGATCGACATGGTTCTTAGCTACAATTCATGAAAAATTGTTCAGGCTTTCAAGGTCATCATCTCTTTTTTGTATAGGGAGGTGCTTAACATTTTGAAAATTTTACTTATTATTCTTGATTTGTACTCATTAGAATTTTTTATTGTTTATGTCTTGGAGAAGGATGTGAAGGATTTTGTGGCAAAGTATGCGTAGTTTCTTTGTCCGAATGTGGTTTTATAACATAACCTGGAATATTTTTTATGACATTTTTATTCGACCTAGTGTTATGCATACGCGTCTAGTTGAGGATTCACTATTTTTTAATAGCTTCAATAATATATTTTTGACATATATTTGTTGTACATTTGGTATGCCAAAACTATTGAAAATTTCAATTGAGTCCGTTCTAATGGGTACTTTCAGTATGGTCATTACGATTCCTTTTTGAATTGTATTCAGGTTGTGTAGCAGATCCCCATCCTATGATTACATATTCAATTCTTGAATTACATAACGCGTGGTAACTTACTACCAGAAGAAGAATTATCGTGATGTAATTTATTACACAAATCCTAATGGGGTGGGATGTACCTACACACGGTATCCGGGAACTTGTAGTACCTACAAGCGGGAAACTGGAGAATCTATATAGGTAGGTACCTACTTTATCACTTGTCTGAATTATTTACACAATCAGTTCCAATTTTTAAAATGACATTTAAATTCAAGCGAAATTTGAGTTCATTGAACCAGATTTCTCTCAGGATTAACGTACAGCATAGACAACCGATATTAGTATCTACGTTTGACTTTTTTAAATTTCCGAATGTTATTTTTTTTAATTTTTAAAAGAAAGATACACATTCTCAGGTTACGAATAACCCGATAATATTTGAAAATCTCCCACTACCAGCACAGTAAGCGGAAAATATTGCTTGTGTCGTGATGGAGGACTTAACCAGCTGAATAATCGCACACGGGACGCCTGAATGAAACCAACTGTGTAAATTATTCGACAAATAAAAGGTTTTCACTGATGTAGATGTACCCAAGGGAAAAATGTTAAATTTAATTAATGGTACCCCTCTTTGAAAGGACCTGTTCTTAAATGGAATAAAGCATCAAAGCGAGCCTTGTATGGTTTCACTGGTTTTTTTCTACGGGGGTTCAATAAACCGTACTTGAGATTTTATATGGTTTTAACGTTTAGCAATTAAAACATTTCGTAGAATCTACTTCGTTTACAAAATTCGTTCCTACCACAAGTTATATAGTTACCCATTTATTTGTAATATGTTTCTGATGAAGCCTGGTAGATTGAACAATTCGGGAGGCGGGTACGGGTATCACCGCTCCGGGAACTATTGATTGGATAACCAACACACCTGCCATAGGTCCACCCAAGTGGTTCGCTACATTTGACTTTGGTTCACGGGGTGAAGTGTGTGAAGGTCTAGACGGTGGATGTGTCTATCCACCTACTGCGTGGCCGGTCGGATCGAGTGAGACTGGTTGAGGGATACCTTTTGACTTCTCCAGTCAGACTCTCTCGACCCATTGACTTGCACCGCAGTGGGGGGGATGGATTCATACATCCATCATTCCTGGACGTATTGACCTCCAGATTCATACTACCCCTCATACCCTTTTCTTTCCCAGACTTTCTCTCCCTAAAAAACCCCTCCACACAGCGCCCCTAAAGATGATATAGGCCCTGAGGGATTTTATCCCCTGTATGGAGATATTGTAAAAAAAAGTGTGCTGCTGAAAGTTCACACGCGGTAGAATTGAAACCTTCAGAAAACTAAAGTAGACAAGAGTGGTGAGCTACTAAGCACCGCACAAAGAGGAGACCGATTATTCTATATCATTCTCTCGCAGGCTAAATCCTATAGATGTATATGTTTGTCTCTTTTTAATGCCGCTTTTTGCCGAGTTTCAAAATCACAACAGTGCTAAAAAAGTTTTCACTTTAAAAAAATGCAAAAATCAATTTTGACGGCTGGCGTAGTGCAGCGGTAAGGCGCTTGACTAGCACACCAAAGGTCGCGGGATCGAATCCCGGCGTGGCAGATAAATTTTATTTGATTAATTTGTGTTATTTTACAATTTATTCATTTAAAATGATATAGTATATTTGCGGCACGTTCCAGAGTGGAAGGTACTCTCAGTATCGCCCTGGTGTAAGAGCACCATTCAGAATTGAAACGTTGCTTGAAATGGCATTAGCCGTGTTTGGTGACTAGATCTGAATAGCCAGTTACTTCCCCACCTTCCTCTTTTCTATCTCCTTCCCCTCCCCACTACCCTCAGCCACACAACATACCCCAATTGGGAATGCCATAGTCTCACTGGCTTCAGACGGGAGCAGTTGAGACTCTTGTGCGGTATTCATATAAAAAAGGGTATAAATACTATCTGCCCTGACGATAGACTCTATAACACGGTTCGAAAGGTAGGCTTACGCAACACGGCATAACACACCAAAATATCACTTTTGACCGTGAGAACCTTAAATCTTATTCAAAATGGAATAGTGTTTTAAGCGTGACCTATTTTACATAATTTAACGGATTTTATTAAAAATACAGAAACCAAAAATGATTCCTTCTTTCGGTGGTAAATTTGTTTACCTTTTGCGACATTTCACCATTTTAAGGACGTATGCGTAGGGTTTGCTCCTCAATATACAATTTCCTCTCTAGTAAGGAAATTTGTCCGGAAAAGCCTTAATTAAAATACCAAAGGTCAACAACAGAGCACCTGAGGCTCGCCTAACTAATACCCTTTCTGTAACAGAAACAAAATAGTGACTAAAGTTACAGAACTCTCCGGTATAAAACAAATATTATGAAAACAAACAGTGAAGAAAAATACTTTTTCCTTATTGAAGAGAAAACTTCTTTAGTACCGTTGTGATTTGAATTTCGATGAAACGAAAAATAGCGACACTGAAAAGAGACAAACATATACATCCACAGGATTTAGCCTGCGAGAGAATGAGTATAATCGGTCTCCTTTTTGTGCGGTGCTTCGTAGCCTACGGGTCTTCTCTTTGTGCGGAGCTTCGTAGTCTTCGTAGTCTATAGGATTGATTCGCAGCCTATCGGTCTGCTCTTTGTGCGGTTCTTCGTAGCCTCCCCACTCTATTTTAGTTTTCAGAAGGTTTAGCACCGTTGTGATTTGAAACTCGACGAAACAAAAAATTGCGACACTGAAAAGAGACAAACATATACATCTACAGGATTTAGCCTGCGAGAGAATGAGTATAATAAGTCTCCTTTTTGTGCGGTGCTTCGTAGCCTACGGGTCTTCTCTTTGTGCGGGAGCTTCGTAGTCTTTAGTTACTTTAATTTTCTGAATTAGACGAATGATTATTTGTATATTATAAAGATTATACGTAGTGTTAAGGTGTCTCAATAAGTGTCATTGATGGTACTACATGACAGAGACTACTGTCAGACGTTTGGGTCTAATACCCGAACGGTTACGAAGATAGCCGATCATATGCGATCTACAGGCGGGCATCATCAGTGAGCGGTTCTATGCCGCAGATTAACAAAGGATGTGCACCTGTGTTTAACGGCCTTTAACCAGCCAGCGGCCGAAAATTCAAATTTCGTCGAAAGATGTTCTTACGATCGTACAAGGCGGTTCCAATGAGAAATATTAAATATTCTCCGTACCAGCTTTTTAAATTATAACTCAATATCGTTTTTATTTCAATCAAAATTTGCTTTAAGTTATACCTAGATTCAAAAATGCTGAAAGCCGTGATGATAAAACTATTAAAATTATGTTCTTTTCGTAATTATTTTTGATCTTAAGTATTTATAATTTTTCAATAATGTTTAAGCAAAATAAGAGTGTAAAAAAAAACTTAAATGTATTAGTTTGTAAGACTGTAAATAAATAGACAAACTGAAGTATTTTAGTCACAAAACGTGTGCGCAGATCTTTTTTTTAATGATTTTATAAAAACTAAAATTAAAATTCTGAAACATAGATTTCCCAGATAATTTATTGATTTATTTTGCTGCATGATTATATGATTTGAAATGTGTGTTGTATAAAACAAAATTTTGGTTGAAAATTTAACAAATCCGCCAACGACCTAGGGTATAAAAATAAACATATTTTCTGATAATTTAAAATATATCTTTACCAGATAAAAGAACAATCTTTTGAAATCAATTTTTGTTTTTTTGTGGAAAGAGTCAGTACGACTAAAATTTTGTTTAAAAATGACATATTTCCGGTTTTGTCTGGTTATTCCCTCTTAAGGAGATCCAATAGTATCTACAGGAAAAAATCGAAATCGGAATTCACGCCCCTTTATGGGAGGAGTTTAGAAATACTTGGAAATAAATAAATGGAAATGTTGGAAAAGATATTTGAGATTTTTTTTAAATGCTGATTTTGTAAAGGCCTGTAAAAAACATTAATTCCTTTTTTACGCATTGTTTATTGTAATAAAACGGATTTTAAAATTGATTTCACGAAAACAAGCGACGCGGATCCTAACACGTCTAATATCCGCTCCGTCCGGAGGAATAGTGACAGAAAATAGGGGTGGCTGCCAGTCGTTCTTCGGTGGATGGTATAAGGTTCACTTTGATATTCCAAATTCGTTGACTGCCGTATTGTCGCCGTGATGTTAAAAATAATAACGCGAAAATGCATATTATATTTTATTTTGTGAGGTTCGGGCGTAAATTTCAAGTTTTTTTGCGATTATCATAAAATAAACTAAATTTGCCACATTAAGCAATAAAACCATATCCGAAAAGAGGTTTATAAATAGGAGAGTTTGGAAATGAAAGTGTTTTTTATAGACCTTATAATTTTTTTTCTAGGATTATTAAAAGACTTATAAAAAAAATTACAGATATTTTTAAGGGCCGATATATTCTACACGCAGTATTTAATTGAAAATCTAATTTTCAAAACAAAAACCTATGATTTTGTATGATTTTGCATTATTTAGTATGACTTCATCTTAATTATAAAAGAGCAAACAAGTATCCTTAAATTATTTTGAAAGCATCTAGCTAATCTGCATTCCGAACCATTTTTTTTTTTCAGAATATTTGTTTTATTTTTAAATAATGGTAATTGTGTTTACGCAAGATTTAATTACCCAACCCTTTATTTTGTCCCTTCGCGAAATTTATGCACAAAGTTACGCGAAAACAAGCCCTTAACTTCAAGCATCCTACAAAACACGATAAGATTTTATTTCACTCCAATCACTTCCAACGTCAGCGACATTTAATAAATCTACTTTTTGTGATAATCCCTATAAATTCTAATTACTAAATTTCGTATTCATAACTAGTAGACAATGGCTTTCATAGTTCAAACAATGGCTTTCGTTTTCATCGTGGAATATTAATTAGATTCGGATAAACAAACGAATTGTTTGGAGGTTAGATTAATAGAAAAGTAAATATATGTGATTAATGAAATACGAGTCACTCCAATTGTTACCAAAATATTTTTTTATTCATTCATTGCATGTTTTTCTATACATGTTACTTCTGTATTTATTTTTTCAGAATCGTTATGTAATGTAGTTGGCTTTTTACCTTGATATCACAGAGTTACCACGATAAATGTAGCTAAAGGTTTGCTGATTTACTTACAATAAATACAAATACTGGCCGTTAAAAACCCGCTCTGCAGGCGGCTTTGGTTCTGCTTCGCACGGCTTAAGTGTTGTTGACCATTTTATAAATCCGATAGGAACTGATTCCAAAAATAACCGGTTCCCCGAAAAAATAATCTTACGCGATCCAGTGACAGCTAGTCACCGGTACAAAGTAACCGTGACAGGCAATGCCGCCATATCTACTATCTATCTACTACACTATATAAAAAGGTAAGATTTGTTTGTTTGCATTAAATAGGCTCCGAAACTACTGAACCGATTTGAAAAATTCTTTCGCTGTTGGGAAGCTACACTATACCTGGGTAACATAGGCTACATTATATTTTCAAAAAAATAGGCATCCTTACTAAAACTTCAATAATATAACCCAAGGTGTAAAAAAATTACCTAAAATATTCTTTACATCGCGTGCGCTGCGAAAACTATTGTTGATAGAATAAAATAATGTACTACGACTTTGTAGAACACATCATTATTTACAACAACAAAAAATCACGACAGCATATGTCTAACTATTATGGTTATGCCACAATAAGTATTCTTTTATTTTAAAGATTTAATTAAAATGTCGCCGCTTGAAAAGGATCTTCATTTTTATGCCGGGAAACAGCTATATATTATAAAAGAAAGTCCAAAAAAACGTGCGGACCGCAAAAACTCAGAAACGAGTTCCGGTACAATCAAGGGAGTTATATGGTGCGGTAGGTCTCTATCCCCCCTAGGGAATAAGGGTACTTGTTTTTACCTAAAGGGCGTGATTTTGAAGTAATAACAGCTGGAAGTTTCGTCCTCTAGAAATTTCTAGCACAGTCTTCCGGAAAGTTCTAGAAGATTATATAGAGCTCTAGAAAGTTCTGGAAGGAGTGGCGGCTTATGTCGTGGAATTTTCGGGAAGAGGGAATCGGGAACATCATCGTGGAATATTCCAAAAAACTATCGAATGTTGTCCTGAGCGAAGCCGGGTAACCCGGCTAGTATAATACATAGACGTGTGGTATTATTATTCACAACTGTCAGCTACCAGTTACAAAAATAATCATATTATCATCAATCTCTCCAAACCCGGAGAGATTCACGAAATTACAAATCCAATAGTACTTACGGCTGCCAGCGGATGTTCTTCACGCTAGCTATCAACGTAAGTGACTCCATCTTTTGGCATTATTAACTACTTGCTTGAATTCGATTATTTTACAGATGTAGCTTTTTAACAAACTTCAAGTACGAAGATGGTTTTGCATAAGGCGCGGCGTCAGATATGTATTCGAAGTCGAGTTCTTAAATTTCAACCGTACAGTCGCTAGCCTAATAATAACGTCAGATATTGAAAACGTTGAAACAAAGCAAGTTAGTTCAAAGTGGAAGAAGTGTAGATTGGTTGGGGTGATATTAGTATGCTTCGTTACCCCTCAATGATTCACTGATTTTTCCGTTACCTATTACGATAAGAGTTCTTCTTTTTTACGATCCTTTTATCTCAGTTACTGGGATTATTACATGATTTTTATTATTGTTAATATATCTTCCATATCGCGTTGTCTACATCCGACCAGTAATACCTAGTAATCACCTTTATACAACGCAAGTTTCATAATCACAACTTTTATCAGGGAATATGTTATTATATGCACATTTCAGCGCGACATTCTGCATTTCTACTGATTTATAACATACTTGCTGACCCAGCGAACTTCGTACCGCCTCAAAATCAATAACTATTGTGTTAACTTATTAGCTGAATTAAATTCAGTTTTCTTATTAAGTTAAATATTACACAATGAAGCAATTATCGATGTCTGCAACTGTCCGTGTTTTGTTTTTGTCGGCAATTTGTACGGATGTATAATTTTTGTGATTTTATTATTTTTCCACTTACTTACGGGAGTTGCATTTCATTTTCTTTATACCTGTGAGAGAGATTTATTATAATTATTATGTTTTTCCTTTGGAAGGGTGCAGACACACTTTCACCGTTTGTCCCATTTTCGACTGTTGACATTTAGTGTGTAAGAAAGAGGGGCAGTATTATATGTTTAAGAACAAAAGCAAAACAATCAGCGCATTGACATTGGACGTTTTTGAATTTTTGGAACTCACTCACTACTCAATATTATACTTATCACTTATCACAATATTCCTGCAGCTCTTTCAAAATATGAGAATTCGTTCCATACAAAATGTATGAGATTTTTTTTCCATAATTATTTCTTTCGTGAATTTTTCTGATGTTTTAATAGCTATTCTGCTATTCGGGGCGGAAACAAATCCAACAAATCAAAGATCATAAAAATTTGTCCAGCCGTTCTCGAGATATAAATGGAGTAACTAACCCGACTTTGTTGATTTCTCTTGAACACTTTAAGTGATTAAGCTTCTGAAAAAATATGTTATTTTTGAAGATAATATCTATACATTTGCCAAAAACGTTATTATATGAAATTCCCTCAATAGAAAAAAAACTCAAACTATACTCCGAAAATTATTAACATATAACTGTGTCATACTTCGACTAAGAGCTACCAACATTATATTCATATTCTTAACACATATTTAAAATGTATTAAATGTTAAGAAAATTAAGGTAATATTGGTAGTTCTTAGTCGAAGTATGATACAGTAAAAAATGACCGAATCGGATAGGGACATATTAGCTCAGTTGGTAGAGTTGTGGCCGGAAAGCTGAAGGTGCTAGGTTCAAGTCCCAGATGTGACCGTATCTTTTTCTGATTTTTCTATTTCCAATTTTCGATTGAGTTTCGCTAATATTGTCTTCACTAAAATCAGAAATCAATATGTAAATATGAAGGTAAATATATAATGAGAAATCGTATTTGCAAGCTTTGAAAGCTCTCAGAACAACGTAAAGTCAAGTTAGAACCCTGTCCAACCAAAGTCAAACATGACGATGTCAAACAAAATAGCCCTAAATAGCACTAGGTGGTGAACATGGTATCTTACTTCAAAAGGTACAAAAAAGGAAAAAGGTTAACTACCTTTACAAAAACTCTCTTTATCCCTAGTCGGGTAGAGACATCACAGAGTGTTCTGGGAAGACATTCCTCCTGTGACCCAGAATCATTCATTTTCATCAAATTTTCACCGTAACCTCATTTACCTTAACCTCTACAGTAGTATGTTTACGAAAACCTTTGATTTTTCTGTTAGTTTTACCTTATTTGCTGTTAGCATTCGCTTAACTTTCAAGGTTTTCGACCTTTTTTAGGTTTTTAGGTGCCTTCTTACTTTGACTTGCAAATGTGAATTTTGTTTTATACTGAAACTAGCTGAAGCACCCAACGTTGCCCGGGCTTTATTCTACTTAGGGATAGGAAAAGGGCACATGTAGTGGTTTTTATAAATCTCACGTAGATAGTACCTGCCTGTCTCTTGTTTTAAAGGTAAAGTAAAACTGAAAATTGTTTGATCTAGGTATTTTAAACAAAGCCACCCATCGACATTTTTATTTATGTAGATATATAGTCCAGCGCAGACTAATGAAAAATTACGGAATATTATGATAATTGTAGGATTCAACTTCTTTCAAAAACAAATATGGTAATTTTCTTTATAAAATAATTATAATTTTTTGTTAACAAATTAGCGAGACACCTAATAACTTACAACATATTGTTTTCTACTTTCGCACTATAATTTACTTAATATAGCATATATAATACATGTTTGTAACCATAGTATTATTAATTACTGTTAATTATCTATAATGAAACACTACACTCCCCTTCCAGCCACAAGCTAAGGCTTCCAGGGAAGAGTAGTATTAAAATATTTTAACATGTACATTTGAACCTACCTCCAAATCTTGTCGTTTTAGAAGAAATGTTAGTTTTGATTTATTAAATAAGAGAAAATTGGAAACGTACTTTTTGGGCGCGAGTTCCAGAGCTACTTTAAGTACGTAATGTATTATAAAGTATGACAGAACGTTTTAATCATCTACTTACATAAAAAAATAACATCGATTTTTCCTCACTGCACTTAACTAAATATCTTTCTAATAAACTTTCCCAAAGCCATCGTAATCGCTTAATCCGATTGTTGTTTTGGGAAGTTGATAGAGACGCAGACGGTAGACATTTGCAATTAATTATCTGACGGTGAGTGAGCATTTTCTATCGTATCAATTTCAGAAACATGATTGAGAGATGGCTTTATAAGAATTGGTTCGCAACACGTATTTTTTTACGTGTTCTCAGTCACGTAGCAGGGTTGGATTACAATTAAAATATAATACAAACAGAAGAATTTTACATCATGTTTATTTAACATTTCAGGTGATGTGTGTTGCGGATGAAGTGACCGTAGAAATTGTACAGAAAGTTGTTTGTTTTTTAATTGACAACTTATTTAGCACTGTTGTGATTTGAAATTCGATGAAACGAAAAATAGCGACGCTAAAAAGAGACAAACACAAACATCTATAGGATTTAGCCTGCGAGAGAATGAGATAATATAATCAGTCTCCTTTTTGCGCGGTGCTTCGTAGCCTCCCCACTCTTGTCTACATTAATAATTATTATAAGTGTAATTTCAACACCAAATTTTTCGTGAAATATCAGGGACGCTTTCGAACTCCTGTTTCGATTAAAGCAAAATAAAAAAAGTAAAGCCAACCCAGCATTCGGTGACTAAAATTTTCATATTATTTAATAAATCACACTGGAATAGGTGTTAGAGTAGAAAGTTCACTGCGTATACGTATACGAACATAACCGCGAACCGAGTCACGAATTATGGAAAAGGGATGGAGCAAGCGCATCGGCATTTCGCGCCGTTTGCAGGTGCTTCGTTCCTTTCCCATAATTCGTGGTTCAGCTTGCGTATGTATACGCAGCCTTACACGCACCTGTTTTGGGGTTAGGTTTTTAGTACTGCTTTGTTCTATTAAAGCTTTGTGAGCCTTTCCCGCATTTCTCAGTCTTCTTCTGATTTCTAAGAGTAAAAAATTATTATTAAATATCAAGGATCAAACAGTATTAATAGCCTAGAAACTGTACGGTTAGAATTTGAGAAACTGGCTAAAAATACAACTCTGGCGCCACGCCTTACGCAAAACCGTTTTCGTATGTGGAGTTTGTATGCCTACAAATCTACTTTTATGGCGTGAGGAGCATCGCCTGGTAGACGTAAGTACTGTTGGATTTGTAATTTCGTGAATCTCTCCGGAAATGGTGAGATTGACGATAATGTGATTTTTATTAAAACTGCCAATTGTGAATAATAATACTACGTGTCTACATATTATATATGGCGTCATTGCCTGTCGCGGTTACTTTGTCCCGGTGACTAGCTGTCGCTGGATCCGAGGAACCGGCTACATTTATCGGTTTATAAAATGGTCACTCACATTTAAACTAGGTGAAGCCTAACCAAAAGCCGCCCGCAGGGCCTAACAGCAAAAACCTGCGACTCGAATTTTTAACTGCTAGTGATTATAATTTCAACAATTAAAGCTTCGCCTTAATTATCTATGTTACATTTAGATTGAATAGCGAATGCTATAATGATCTACATTAGTGATGCAACGGAAGTGTCTTAATGGTACCAGAAACGGAAAAAGATGTCAAAAATAAATCTTAGCGGAAGCGGAAGCAGAAGCGGAACCGGAAGCGAAAGTGTTAATATTATGAAGAAAAAACAAAATTTTATTTTTAAAGATTTTTTTAATTAAATTTGTATTTTGTACTTTAAGCACTCGAAATTAAACAGAGGTAAATTATATTTAATATAAAGTAATTTGGCTGTTTTTACACCTTTGAGTGTGTTTTGGTGATCTTCATATATTAAACCTTATATATTCTTTATTTAGAGTTCTGTTATAAAGTTTGCGGAACCAGAAACGGAAACGGAAGCAGAGTTCTGTTGCATCACTAATCTACATCAATTTCTCTCATTAGTCAGCAATGTTAGATTTCCCGCAAAATGATCTGTTTAAATCCAAGATAGCCGAACGTCTGGGTTGGATGTTAGTTTCTCCGATTTAAAAAGGATGAATAAAGGCCGAAAACGTTACGTAAACATGGAAATCTGCCCTTGGAACAAGAAGAAGGCTGAGAAATGCGGGAAAAGTTAACTTAACCTCAATCCCTCGGGCCTGGACTCTATTCTGTCAGTAGGTCAGAATATTTAAAGAAGTTAATATTTAGAAAACTAAAAACTGTTTATGAAATATGACGAAATTCGCTTTTAAGTTTTATTATTTGAAATAAATAGGTAATTTTTTTTTAATGTAAAAGTTTGACTGCAAACTTTTAAAAATGTCTCACTACACGTTTTAAGTTGAACATTTTATTGGATAAATTTAATGTATTACAAACTGTATCATCACATCACTTTTTTGTCGTATCATAAAAAAATAATTAGATAATAAAAAATTCAGTTTAATTTTTTTTTCAATTTTCGGTCGGAAACTTTGGTTTCATTGTGGTGTACATCTTAATTCTTTTATGGTTAACTTTTAGATTTGAATATATAGCGTGGTGTTTTCTCTTTCCAAGATCGTTTAGATCATATTTCTCACCATGATAGTAAGGGAGACAACGATTTCTATGAGATCTATAGATATGAGTTGATCTGAAATGCGAACAAATTAGCCTGAGGGGCTAAAAAACAAAGCAATTTTAAATACAGAAACCCCCAAAATAGATGCGTGGAATACTTTTTTGCATAATGTTTTTCAAACACCAATTTTACATTTTTTATTTAATTTGTTGTAAATTTAATTAAATTTACATTGGTAGTTTTCAGGTACAGATATTATATAATTTGCTTTGGACTCATTATATTTATATTTGAAATGCAACAATGTGATTGAATTATACTTCTGAAGGTTTTGGGGTGGTCCAAGTTATTAACGAATCGCCCGACATGTTCTGGCCTTTACAGCAATTATGTCTTGAATAGAAATACACGGTCAGTACTACCGTATTATTGTGGTAATACTACGACCAGGCCCCAATTCAATATACCACTACACAGAATTCAAAACTTGGGTAATATGTATTCGCACATACTAGTAGATGTACGAGTATATAATATGTCGCTCATACAATATAAACATGAAATTATGAAATTATTTGAATTAATAAATGAAATACATTTATCCATGACATATTTTTTCAGCCCAATTCCAATTAGAGACCAAAGTCAAAATTTTTCGCTTTACGCGATCGCTATTTTCATCTCTATTTTCATGTCTACAATTTTAATTGTCATCGCTGTAAACAACACATGAACCATGCTGTTTGCTGTGATTCCATATGAAATCATAGATATGAAAATCGAGATGAAAATAGCGAACGCGTAAAGCGAAAATTTTTGACTTTTGACTCTAATTGGAATCGGGCTGAAAAAAGAGATGATGTAAAACGGCCATGAGGAAGTTCTTTGGTAAATTTATTAAACTACAACGAAAAATTTACTAAACATATCTCTACCTACTGTATTAATGCATTTTAGTAATTAAATTTATCATTCATAGAAATATGTATTTCTATGAATCATAAATTCCCAACTTTTCCTTCGCTTTCTTATCAACAATCACTAATTAACCCTACAAATAAAAACGTACCACGGAAAAAACAAACAATGCCCGAAAATTCTTTTTTTCACGACGGAACAACGGAAAACCATTAGAAAAAAACTTCTAAAAGTAAAATACTTTTTGGGCAAGCAGAATACCAGCTGTATAATAGGTATATCTTACCTTTATTTGTTCGTATGAACGAGATTTTCAGGAAATTTTCAGGTTTCCAGAAGCTGTTATTGAGATTGTTCTATCACCATCCCGCTATCATACAAACTAAATGATATTCATACTCTGCTCCCGCAAATTATATACCAACCGGAGGACCCAGATCACGAAGTGGAGAAGTCTTGGATTGAAAAATAATACCTTATCTAAACCATTCACGCAATCCAAAAGGATCAAGGATCAGAACACTTTTGAGCGTGCGAACTCGGCCATTTGGACATTTTTTTTACAATAAACTCCACGCAGGAACTGGCGTTATTGATCCCCTCGTCACCGGTGCATAGTCACTATAGTCAGGAAACACGCCAAACACGCGCCCAACATTTGTACACGGTTGACATTAGTCACACGAGAACGGGTCGTTTCTACGACTCGTTCTTGAGTTCAATAGCTCGGCTGTGGAACGATTTGCGGGCCTCTGTGTTTCCTCCCTCCTACAACATTGATCTCTTCATGACCCATTTCCTCAAAAAGACCCTCCACACAGCATCTTTAAAGATGATATAGGCCCTGGGGGAAATTATTTTCCACATGGCCTCCTGTGTGGAGTTAATGTAAAAAAATATATGTTTACATAAAAAAAATGTTAAAAAATAAGTAAAAAAAATAAATTATTATAAGCAATAATTATTAGCCTGAAACACTCATCACCATTGAAAAAATCTCCCGAGAAAAGATAAATGCCGCCGACGGGACCTTTTACGGGACGGGATCTTTTCTCGGGAGATTTTTTCAATGTTGATGAGTGTTTCAGTCTAATAATTATTGCTTATAATAATTGTTACCCTTTGTGCTATGCATAAAAATTTTGTCTTAAATATTAGTTTACCAATTAAAAATAATAAAAAAATATAAATTTAAAAAAAACACAGGAGGTCCCTGAGAAAATATTTGCCCTCAGGGCCTATGTCATATTTGAGAATGCTATGTGGACCGGATTGAGAGAGATTGGTTGACGGAGACCTAACCTAGACCTCTCCAGCCGGTTTCTTTCGACCCATCGCCTTGCACCGCAGTTTGGCCGCAGAAGGATGGTTTCATTCATCCGTCACTCCTAGACACATTGACCCCCAGATTCCTAACCACCCCTCATACCTTTTTCCTTCCCAGAACTTCCTCTCCTTTCCTTCCCTAAATATACCTTCCATACGGCATTCTCAAAGATGAGGGAAATCATTTTCTAAAAAAAAGTAAGTAGTTTTTCCACGGGTTCAAATTTTCTTAGGGTTCAAATTAAGATGTCAAAATATTCAAAATTCAAATTCGGTGGTCGGTCGTACAACCTGCCCTAAGCTAGATAGATAGCTTAGGGCTAGCATAGATATTTTATCCAATCCATTGATACAATGTTATTGCAATACAGATAACACAAATGTCAGAGCTTGAACAGCTAATACAAACGTAACAGTATTTTTTGTAAGTTTCTATTACAAAACTTTCCGCATAAACGCGCAGAAGAAACGGACGCAGTAACCAACTTCTCTCTGAGGGTGTTCAATAATTCTTGAAGTTACTTCAAGTCCTTCGCACCCTTATTATTTGATAGTTCTTATATTAAATCCAAAGTATTGCCAGAGAAACAAACAAAAAGTAACGCAACATGGCGGGAGCAGTTTTTCTTCTGTCAGGATTAACTTTTCTTGCTATTTGTTTGCGAATTACTTTCATATTATGTTTTCTTTTTAGTCGACAAGCTCGTACGAAATAAATGTAATAAAGATCTTGTCAAATAATCAAAAGAAATAATCGTAAAATATAGCTAGAATGAAGGTAAAACTTGTAAAGGTCAATCATTCTCATTATGTTGCAGTGTTTACTTTGGTAAACAGGTAACGGTCGTAACTGGAACTCGAACCTAGGATCTTTTGTCTTGCCGGGTTAAATGCCTTAACCAATTCGGTCATTGGTACCTCCTATTTTTAAGTCATTTTCTCAAGAGATCCTTGGTTCGAATCCATGTTGCAACCGTTACCCTTTTATGTGTCTTGTTTATTTCGGTGACCGGCCAACTCAGAATGAAACCAACTTAGAACCACCTCAGAAAGGTCATGAAGAGTGATGATAAAAAATGGTTGAATAGGTTAAGTTAGGTTAGGGTTACCGGCTATTTTAAAATTATTTTATAGCTTTTTTTCATAGCTTTTAATGACCTATCTGAGGTGGTTCTGAGTTGGTTTCATTCTGAGTTGGCATGGAACCGTTTATTTCATATTTTCGTTTAGATTTTTTTTCACATTATCTCTACTTAAAATAATTATGATTTCCCACAGGGCCTATGTCATCTAAGGAGATGCTGTGCGAAGGGTTTTTTTAAGGAGAGATTTATTAGTATATATTATCTTCTAATCAGTGATGTATTATATTGATGGATAATCCATTAAAAACTTTACACATATATTTAGACTTTTAGAAGAAGGTCAATAAAGTAAAATCGGATATGTTTATCCGAGACACTATCTAGGTTACAAATCAATTCTTTAAAACTTCGTATTTATTGAATCAAATGATGACCTACGTATGCATTGACTCTACAATATATGCGTGTGTTTATGAACATGTATGTATGCATATACATGTGTAGAATATACACAAATATGCATATACATATATATGTTATGTGTGTGTATATATATAAATTTGATATTGATAATTATATACGAGCGCCTTATATATCTCTTTTCTTTCCAAAATTTTTCTTTTCTTTTCTTTTACTGTTTTTTCTTATACATTGTTTTTCTCAAAAAATAACAAAATGGTCAGTAGGTTAAGGCAGGAGAAGTCCGAAATATTATAAAAAAATGATATGTGATAATTATGTATTATGAACGCCTTCTATATTTCCTTTGTTTCCCAAATTTTTATTTTCTTTTCCTTTGAATGATCATGTACCTAATTAACCTAATAACTACATAATATAAATGAAACCTGTCAATTTCAACGGGAGACCTTCCCAGTTGGACAGTCAAAGCTCCCTAAACCGTGAATGTACTTTTATAACAAAATAAATACGTAAATGTGTATGTTTATATATACTAATATTTGATTTTGATCCTGCTTGTATTATTTAACAACTTTTAATTTAATTTATTATTACGTAGTATAACTTATAGTTACACTAAGAATGATGAGATGAATGGTGTGCTCACCTGTAATTGGAATCCTCGCTATATAACCATATTGAATATGTAAATTAATGTCATTATTATAGTTGTGATAATTAGATCTGTTGGCGAGCCATTAAAGTAAAAAAATTCCACAATTCTTAAAAAATATGAATTAATTTTAAGCAGCCGTATTTTTAAATCGTATAGATGGTTTAAAAATACGTAACAGATTGAAATTATGTCGAAGCACTACAATGTTTAGAAGCCCCTGCTCTAAGTAGCTACTTCCAACTTAGTAACAAGCCACTTACAGTAGATCTAACCTGTGAACTTCAACCCAATAAATTCAACTTAACTACGTAACTTCGGTAGGTAACGATTTCAGTTACATATTTCGGTCAATGGTGAAAATTTATGGAAATTAGTTATAATAAATACATATATAACATTACAGTAACCATTAATTGACCAAGCGGGACAATGCACACAATTAACAATTTATTACTTTAAAAAGGGTTACATATTATTAATTTTAGTTGTATAGAACTCACTAGGTATTATTATACACGTTCTGAGGTCCACATATATAGCAATTATTATTTTACATTATTAAAAGGTTAAGACGAGACATAACCACGTTTATCGTGGGTTTGCCCGAGGAAAAATGTGGAATAAAAGGGAAAGAATTGGAATGGTTTAAAAATTATTTAAGCAACAGACAACAAACAACAAAGATAAGAAACAATGTATCAAATCCGATTGAAATTATGCTGGGGGTACCGCAAGGATCGGTATTGGGTCCGATATTGTTTATACTCTACATGGTAAAAATACTAAAACATTGCAAAATAAGACTGTTTGCAGACGACGCACTGATTTATATTGCAGAAGATAATTATGAGAACGCAATCAAAAAGATAAATAGTGACTTAGAAACTTTGTCAAAATGGCTCAAATTAAATAAATTGAAAATTAAATGTAAATAAGACAAAATACATGCATATAGGTAGACCAAATACGCATGATGAACCAAAGGTTTCTATAAATGGAGAAATTATAAAAAAAGTGGAAGAAATTAAATATCTTGGTGTCATCATAGACTCAAAATTGAACTTCTCAAAAAATACAGATTACACAATTGAAAAAATTGCAAAAAAATATCATTTCTTGGTAGTATCAGAAACAAATTAAATAAAGAAACATGCCAGATAATATATAATTCAATTATATCACCACACTTTAATTACTGTTCAAGTACTTATTCTTTTTCTCTGCAATGAAGAGAACATGAAAAAAATGCAAATACTGCAAAATAATATATGTGATGTCTACTATAAAATGTCCAATAATATTATTACTTTACTTTTTGTTTATTGTGTTGGCTGTAAGAAATAGATTGAATGAGGAAAAGAATGGCAGCTTTGGGGATGCTGTGTGGAGGGTCTTTTTAGGAGAGGAAGGAAAAGGTACGAAAGGTAAGTATGAATCTGGGAGTCGGTATGTCTAGGAGTAACGAAGGTATGAATCCATTCCTCCCACTAAAGTGCAAAGCAATGTTCCGAGAGAGCGTTCTGCCGGAGAGGTCAAAAGTTCTCCTTCTACCAGACTCTCCCGATCCGACCTGCCACGCAACTGGGGAGTGACGCATCCGCCGCCAAGACCCGGACAAGCCTCACCCCATGAACCCGGGATCTCCTAGTAAACCATCAAACGTAGCGAACTATTTGGGGTGACCTATTGAAGAGGCGTTGGCTATCCAACAATTGGTTACCGGGGCGGCAATACCCGTATCCGCATCTCAAATTGCAATTATGTTTCTCTGTACAATATTTTTAATTTATTTGAAATTGAATATAACAAAACATTCCATGATTAAACATACAAACTAATTATTAATTTTTGTTCATATGAAGCAGTTACTTTGTGATGTGACATTATAATTTAATAAAACAATAACTTTGTAAACACCACTTTTATTTTTTATATACTTTATGACGACCGGGTTTTGCTACAACCGTAGCTTCTTCAGGGCAGTAAAATCTCTACTAAAATTAATTTACATGTGTGTTATAGCTAATACATGATTTAACCAAATGGGCTGGACTCCTCAAGTAACGGAGGAAGTAGGTATAGGTGTAGATGGAGAATTGGGAAGGGAACGGGCGTGTTCTTTGTCAATAGGGAACAATCTTAGTATGGGACTTTTATTTAAATTTAGTTGGTTATTAACTACCTTACTGTTAGTGTTTATGGCTTTCCTTAGTTCAAGTGCTTCTGGATTGTCTAGCCGATGTTGTTTTTATGAATTAGTGTGGCGCCTGTCTTTTTATCAAATTTATGGTCTTTTTCGATCAAGTGGTTTGCAAATTCCGAAAATCCAGAGCTGTGCAAACATCTAAGGTGTTCTTTGACACGGGTGTTTATATTGCGTGTTAATTAATGCAAATTAACTTCACAATAGAAATAGGTACCAATTCTACATTAAACTTTTTAGATCTTTCATTATCAATCATAAATAATAAAATTGAATTTAAAATCTACCGCAAACCGACGTTCACCGATATAACTATTCACAATTCCTCTAACAACCCCGAATCCCATAAACATTCAGCTTTCCATTCCATGGTACACATATTGGTTACAGTCCCTTTATCAAATACCAACTTTGCATTAAAATTATCTACGATCAAACAAATCGCAATAAATAATGGTTATAGTCCAAATATAGTCAACAACATTATAAATAAAAAATAAAAAAAAATGATTCACAAGTAAATTCTTATACAACAGTCCACCTCATAATAATAATATACCAAGTAATAATAATGAACCTTATCAATGGCGTAGAATCTTGTACATAAATAATTTCTTTCAAAACAGAGTTAAAAACCTCCCATCAGATATCAAACCAGCATTTTACACTAATAATAGTATAGGTAAACTTTTAATGAACGGCAAGGACAAAGATAATAGTCTATCTCACTCGGGAATTTATTCACTTCAATGCAGCGACTGTCTCTTTTTTTACATAGGCAAAACAGCACGCAATATAAACACCCGTGTCAAAGAACACCTTAGATGTTTGCATAGCTCTGGATTTTCGGAATTTGCAAACCACTTGATCGAAAAAGACCGTAAATTTGATAAAAAGACAGGCGCCATAATAATTCATAAAAACAACATCGGTATTAGGCTAGACAATCTAGAAGCACTTGAACTAAGGAAAGCCATAAACACTAACAGTAAGGTAGTTAATAACCAACTAAATTTAAATAAAAGTCCCATACTAAGATTGTTCCCTATTGACAAAGAACACGCCCGTTCCCTTCCCAATTCTCCATCTACACCTATACCTACTTCCTCCGTTACTTGAGGAGTCCAGCCCATTTGGTTAAATCATGTATTAGCTATAACCTCTGTTACTCTGAGGCTATAACACACATGTAAATTAATTTTAGTAGAGATAGTGCTGCCCTGAAGAAGCTACGGTTGTAGCGAAACCCGGTCGGCATAAAGTATATAAAAAATAAAAGTGGTGTTTACAAAGTTATTGTTTTATTTTAAAATTTAATTATTAATTATTATGCCTACTTCAAACACAGCAAACTTATTTTGTGGCACCATTTTAATTCATTTTGAAATAACCCTCATGAAGTACGCATTGCTTACGAAACTTATTGGTAAGGCGACACTATACCCTGAAATATTTTCAGAATCTTAACGACGCGACGTAAGTAAAGAAGCCGTGTGTACAAATTGCGACTCGCGACCCGTGTATTGGACGGACCGTCGAATTGCCCTATCAAAGAAAATAAGAAGAAAAATAATGTGGGAATCTTAACGACATAAGTGAAGAAAGCGTGTAAACAATTATGCGCCCGCGACATGGCGTATTGGACGGACGTACGGTCGAATTCACCCTAGCAGGCCTGGAGATTCGACCTTTCCGCCGGGTTCATTTTAATTAATTCTGAAGAACTCGTTCCTAATATTTAAGATGTTTTTAAATGAATACCTCCCGAAATTATTAATTCATCTTCTAGAAAAATAAAATCTGGTACTCACTGCTAACTTTAGTTGTACAACGTATTACAATTTTTTAAAGGCGTTGTACGTAAAAAAAATGGTGGCAACGTCTTGTTTTCACTAATCTAAAATATAAATAACTCGCATCCCCTTATGAGGCATGGAAATTAAAATGAAAATTCAATTACAAATTCGCCGAAATAAATTAAAATGTGAGCATCGGCAACCCCCGATAAAGGTGGTTATATCTCGCCTTGTGGTTAAAACTAAGTAATCTATTAATTATTATGCGTTTTTCTTGGAGATCATGTAATAGTGGTAATTAATTCATCGATCAATATTTCCAAAATTCGGTTCTGGTTTCGTGTGGTTTTGAATAAGCTAGTCTCCATTCTGCGGTTATAATGAAGTACACCCAACTGGTGTCGGTACGTAATATATTATTATCTTTGCGGGCGCCATTGCTTATTGATTACACTATTAAAGCGTTGATAACACAACACATTAATTATAATATACACTATACATAAGAAATCAGTGCTCGGGTTCATTAAATTTTCCAACCGGAACTGCGGTCCGACCTGTGGTAGAGGTGTAAATATCTTGTCTTTGGACCCAGAGGTCGCGCTATTCAAATTACGCGTCAGAAAATGTAGTGATCTATCTTTTAGAGTCCCAAAATTACTCTGATGTAGCGATACGATGATAAGAGGTATGTAATCTTATTTCCATTTAAGGCGGTAAACAATCCTAATAATTTTTGTTTGCTCAAAACTCATTTTTTAATAATTTCCGGCGAATTCGGGCATAACTATATTAACTTTTTTATTCAGATCTTGTCCTGGGGATGTAAGTTCTTTGTATTTGAGATTAATAAAAACAATACCTTACCATTAATATATATTACGTACAACGATTTTAAAACTTTATAACCCGGGTACAACTATAAAGTTAGCGGGAAGCACCAGATTTTATTTTTCTAGACGATAAATTAATAACTTCGGCAGTGCGACATCATGGCACATTTTCAATATTTGTAACACATTCTTCCGAATTAATTCAATTGAAAGCGGTGGAAAGGTCTAATCTCCATGCCTGCTAGGGTGAATTCCACCGTAAGTTCCTCCAGTACGCCGTGCAGCGGGCGCATATTTGTTTACACGCTTTCTTCACTTACGTCGTTAAGATTCCTACATTATTTGTCTTCTTCTTCTTTTCTTTGATAGGGCAAATTCGACAGTAGGTCCATGCAATACACGGGTCGCGAGTCGCTATTTGTATACACGGCTTCTTTACTTACGACGTTAAGATTCAGAATATATTTTAGGGTATATTTTCATCTTAATTGCGAGAGCTGTACAATATTGTTGTCTTCTGGGAAGCCTGTATGATGAAGAGGACTAGAGGACGAATGGACAACAAACACACCTTTATACATTACTCATGCTATCTCACTCACACACGCATTTCTCTTTAATACCTTAGATAGGACATACGTTCACCACAGTAAATAATTAGCAGCTCGGATAGCCTAATTGCATTACATGCAAGTAGGCTATCCGAGGTGTGCTGTCATTCGATCTACCCAAATTTAAGTAGTTGTAGGTAAGTGATTTTTATGAATTAAAATGAATTAATTTTGAACTTTGTGGCGAACTTACTAGAAGACTTCAATTTGGTCAATCAAATTCAACTGGTCGTTTTTATCCGATGAAAACATTGATGAATCTTTAGACCAACTTTATTTATACTTTTCTAATATTATTGAATCCTATGTACCTTTTTATAAACCGAGAAGCTATACCTACCCGGTTTGGTTCTCATCAGAGCTTACTGCCTCTCTTCAGCAAAAAAAGAGTCAACACAAAAAATTCAAACAAAGCAAATCCAAAAGTGATTATAAAATCTTTAGCGAAACCAGGAAAAAATGTAAAGATCTTTCCAAACAATGTTACAAAATGTATATAACCTCTATCGAGGACACTGTCTTTAAATCCAAAAATCTTTAGAAATTTCTTAAAAAACTAAACAATGAAAACCCAGACTACCCGCCAATAATGCAAATGAATGGAACCAGTGCAAACAATACACAGGACATTGTAAACCTCTTTTCGGACTTCTTCAAAGATGTATATGATGAAGAAACCCCAGATGACAAAATACCTGAATACAAATTTAGCAAGACTACACACTTAACAAATTGCCATATCACACAAAAATGTTGCGAACAGAAATTATTTTCCTTGGACACTGACAACTCCGCTGGCCCAGACAACATTCCACCAATATTCCTCAAAAAATGCTCTAATACATTGTCTAAACCACTCACATTATTATTCAACCGTCTCTTAACCCTTGGACACTTTCCAGACCGCTGGAAATCTAGCTTCATTACACCTATCTACAAAAAAGGAGACGACACTAATATAGCCAATTATCGTCCCATTTGTATACAGTCAGTACTACCTAAGCTTTTCGAATCACTGGTCCTCGATGAAATCTATCCCAAATTAATAAAATTAATTGACCAAAAACAGCACGGTTTTATCAAAGGTAGATCTACCGCAACTAACTTAACAATATTTCAAAACTTCATATTACAATCTTTTGCAGAAAATAAACAAGTCGACTGCATATATAGAAACTTTTCGAAGGCATTTGACAAAGTATCCCATAAACTACTAATCCAAAAACTATTTGCTCTAGGAATAAGGGGTAACATGCTAAAATGGTTTACTAGCTATTTATTAAATCGTAAACTGTTCGTCAAAATAAAATCTTGGATGTCGAAAGCTTTCTGGGCTACTAGTGGCCTACCGCAAGGCAGTCACCTTGGCCCGGTTTTGTTCCTCATTTTCATCAATGATATAACCAATTGCTTCAATGATGTCGAGGTATTGCTCTTTGCTGATGACATCAAGCTATACAAGAAAATAACTGATATAAATAATTGCCAAATACTACAGTCAAATATTAGTAAGTTTAAAGATTGGTGCATTCAAAATAATTTATTTTTAAATGTTGAAAAGTGTAAAACCTTGACTTTCTTCAGAAATAAAAATCCTGTTTTATTCGAATATTCCATCAATAACACAGCTTTAGAAAGAGTCACGGAAATGAGGGATCTTGGAATCATTTTGGATGAAAAACTAAGTTTCGCCAATCATATCCACCAAATTATGAACAAAGGTATGAAAACACTAGGCTTCGTTTTAAGAACAACTAAAAACTTTAATTCCATAGAAGCCATTAAACTATTATATGTATCTCTAGTTAGAAGCCAAATTGAATATAACTCGGTAGTTTGGTCTCCATCTTACAAAATTCACATTAATAATATTGAGCGAATACAAAAAAAATTTCTGCGTTTTATAAATTTTAAATTAAATATCCCTCTAGAAGACTTAAAATATAATCTATTACTAAATATTTTAAAAATACACACACTAGAAGACAGACGTAAAATAAACGACTTGACATTTTTATTCAAAATACTTAACTCTAAATTCGACTGTTGCGAACTCCTACAACTCATAAACTTACAAATACCGACAGTAACCACACGACAAAACACACTATTCTACTGCAGCATTCATAAGCGGAACTACATTGCCCACTCTCCGATACAAAGATTTCACACTATAGGAAATCAGTACTTAAGTGATGTTGACATATTCAACATCAACTTGGCGAATTTTGTGGATCTTGTAAAAAACTTGTTCCAAAACTATTCCTAAACATATATGTATGTATTTTTGTAAACTTATCAAATCGCTGTATTTTTGTATTTTTGTGACTTGTGTGCATTTTTATCTAATTTTATTCTTATCATTTCTCTATCTGTTTAAAAATCATCTATTATATCTGTATTACTGTAAAAGCCCTCTGGGCGTTGAATAAATAAATAAATAAATAAATAAATTTGGGAGGCGTTTATGAATACCGCCGCCCCGACCCTGCCACATGTTGTTCAAAGTGGATCGCTACGTTTGGTGATTTAGCAGTGGTGCCCGGATTCATGGGTTGTGGTTTGTCCGGGTCTTGACGGCTGATGCGTCTGTCCCCCTGCTGCACGCCGGATCGATAGAGACTGATTGAGGGAAGCCTTTAGACCTCTCCATACGGACTCTCTCGAAGCCTTGCACCGCAGTTGGAGGAATAAGAGATGTTCGATGGATTTAATAAACCGGAACGACGTTCCGGTGGAATTCAAACACTGCTACAACTTTTAAAAATATTTTTAGAGTGACGCACTCATCGTATAACCAATGTTATCCAGTAATATATACTCAATTATATTGTGTGAGTCAGAAGCCTCGATAATATACATGATATAAAAAAAAAATATATATATATATGTATATTCTAACTAACTAACTAACTAACCACCACGCCGTTTCCCCGCAGGGGTAGGCAGAGAGGACGGACTGCCACACAACTCGATCTTGGCACACACTCTTTGCCTCGTTCACATTCATACATCGTCTCATACATGCTATTCTATTATTCCGACTCTTCACATGGCCCAACTCAGGTATCTGCTTCACTTGGTCGTGCCATGTCTTCCTCGGGCGTCCCCGACTTCTTCTACCATTCTTATTTGCTTCATTTGCGTATATACTCAATTATTTATAAAATCTATAACACCCTTCTCAGGGAAAACTCTTTGAGGAAAGACATTAAAAAGGCAAAAAAAGGAATGGTGTTCCGATGGAATCCAAATATAATGTTTTACAAAAAGAAAAAAAAATAATCGATAGATTTTAGTAAACCGGAACGAAGATCCTGTGGAATCCAAACACTTCTAAATAATATTTTTGCAATAATGAAACATTCAGCTACTAACCGATATTCAGTAATCGACACCCAATTATTAACAAAATCTATAACAGCCTTTTCAGAAAATTGAGCAGTCTGTAATGATGTCCATTTAATATTCCACGAAGAGTACCCACTCCATGAAACGGACATGGCATCACGGAATCATGTCAGACTGCGGTTTGTTGCTCTTGAATATTGCATCATAGCATGGTCAGGGTTAAGGCGGTAATCGGTCATTGCATAAATCCGTGCCTCTGATAATATGTTACTGTTTTTATTGATTTTTTTTTCCATTTGTAGTCCTATTCAACAGATATATTGTAATGGTGTGGTTAAATAATGCATAGGTTATATTATTTATAAAGAACTAGCGAGTTCCCGGCGTGCGTTGAAAAGCCATTTAAATAAAGAAATTATCCGTTCCCTCCCGCGTTCGCCTCTCCACCCCCACGTACCTCTTCCACCTTCCCCGCCTGCCCCCCTCACTTGTTCCCCCTCCTGCGTACCCCCTCCCCTTCGTCCCCCTCCCCCCTCCCAGATTACCCTACCCCTCACTCTTTCCCTCCTTGCTGCAAAACTATATGAAATACACTCATTTTTAAAACAACTAGCGCGCCAACTATACCAAAGTTTGTAAATAAATTGCCTAACACCAGAGCTCACTTGTGTATACATAGAAACCTTCGCGGGCGTGAGCGTAACAACTCACCAAAGTTTCATAGCAATCGGATGAATAGTATAGCCGGCGCGGCGTAGCACAGCGGTAAGGCGCTTGACTAGCACACCGAAGGTCTCGGGATCGAATCCCGGCGTTGCAAATAAGTTATTTATTTAAAATAATATATAGTATTTTTGCGGCACGTTCCAGAGTGGAAGATACTCCCTGTATCGCCCTGGTGTAAGACCACCATTCAGAATTGAAACGTTGCTTGAAATGGCATTAGCCGTGTTTGGTGACCAGATTTTAATAGCCAGATACTTCCCCACCTTCATCTTCCCTATCTCCTTCCCCTCCCCACTACCCTCAGCCTCACAACATACCCCAATTGGGGATGCCATAGTCTCACTGGCTTCAGACGGGAGCATTTGGGACTCTTGTGCGGTATTCATGAAAAAAAAAAATCTAACAATTATATATAGAAACATAGATCTAGGTTAGGTCTAGTCTAGTTAGATCTAGGTTAAGTCTTAACCAGTCCCTCCCGATCTGGCCCACCACTCAGTAAGTTTGCAAACGCATTCGCCACCAAGACCTAGATACTCGTAAATCTCAACTCATAAACCCGGGCACCCCAGCTAAGTCACCAAGCGTAGCCTACCACTTGGGGTGACCTATGGCAGGGGTGTTGGTTAATTCCAATAATGGTGTTGGTTGGTTCCAGTAAATATACATATATATATTTATTTTTTTTAATTTTTTTTTTATTTAAGTGACTATATAAAATAATTCCATAAGTATACAAAATATAATGGTTAGTAAGGTAAAGATATTGTATTTCTCAGTCCTCCTCACTAGGGGTTCCTGTGCCGAGGCGGACTAAAATTGTTTAATTACAGTTTAATTGTCTTCTATGTCGTTTTTATTGTCTTCATTGGGGTGTTTTCGTTGGACTCTTTCAGCCATATTTTTATTCTAGATTTTTACTCATTAAATTTTTTTATTAGTTTTATGTCTTGGGGAAGAATGTTATGGAGTTTAGTTGCAAAATAAGTGTAGTTTCTTTGTCCGAATGTGGTTTTATAACTTGGAATGTTTTTGATGTCATTTTTATTTGATCTAGTGTGATGAATGCGCTGTCTAGTATTTTTGAATAGCTTCAATAATATATTTTTGGCTATATTCTTTGTACATTTTGTACGTCAAAGCTTTTGAATATTTCAATCGAAGGTGTTCTAATTGGTACTTTCAGTATGGTATTTATGATTCCTTTTTGAACCGTATTCAGGTTTTTTTATGTATTTATGTGTAGTAGATCCCCATCCTATAATTCCATATTCAATTCGAGAATGACATAACGCGTAGTAAACCTTTTTCAAATCCTTTTTATTTACTACATTTCTTAGATTTTAGAAGAAATATATAAGGCTTGTGAGTTTTTCAGTAATACCCTTGATGTGTAGGTTCCATCTAAGATTTTCATCAATTATTACTCCGAGATATTTTATGCTTTGTGTTTTTTCTATGACTGGGCGGTGACATTGAACATTATTTCTATAGCATTCGTGTAATTTTAACTCTAGTGATTTTGCTGGTTGGCTCCTGGAATTCATTGAAAAAGTTATATATTTAGTTTTGCTTATGTTAAAGGTAAGCGAGTTGATTTTAAGCAAATTTTGAAGTGCACTAAGCCCTTGTTCAGCCACATTAAATGTGTCCGTCCAATTTTCTTCAATAATAATACAGTATCATCAATGGTCAAATGAGATCATTTTCTGTAATAATAATATAGAAAAGGAGGCGAAAGTGCACGGAAGAAGGAGTGGGGACGAACGAAAGTGAGTCAAATACTTGAGTCGGGTCATGTCTAAAGACGATACATAGGAAAATAGTATGAGACGAAATGTGGGAATTAATCAATGTATTTATTACAACATAATAACTGTACACGTGACTTTATTTGTACATGTACGAAAAAATGTAAACTCTTCTTCCATCCACAAGCTATAATGCTTTTAATGGAAGACCAGTAATATTATAATATGTAGCAATTTTAAGATAAATAAATAAATAAATAAATAATAGAGTTGTATTCTTCTCTGCCTACCCCCGAAAATAAAAGGAATGGTGGTTAGGGATAAAGGATAAACTAACAATTGATAATAATATAACTCAAATAAATAAAATATTCTGTTAAAAACTGAAATAATATAATTCCTTAAAATAATTCAGGTATTTGCCAAAATCCTTTTAAATTCGTTTTCGTAAACGGGTAAGGAAACTGGTCTTATTTTCCACGCCACATGGATTAAACAATTTTCAGGCTTGTTTCCACCCCACTAAGATTTACAGTTGTATTTTATTCAGACTATCCTTACATCATTAAAGACCCCTCTTTTAGAAAACGAAAACTTTAACGTTAAGATGAAGTAACAACCCAAGAATTTATGTATTCTTAGTATGCCTATTATTTATATCGCTACGAATATAAATATTAGGCATATATAAAACTCGCGTGGCAAAGCGAGTCTAGAGATCACGATTTTAAGCGCAAAGTGGTTTTTATTTATTTTGTGAAAAATTTTATAAGAAAGACAAAAAGTTAAGCAATGGAAAGTGTCAAAAGTAGTTTTAGCCATACAATTATATTTTTTAGAAGTTGTATCTTATACGCATTCATACATTTCTAATGAAAAAATACATTTTTTAGAAGTTTATGCTTATATTTTTGGTCAAGCAATTTTAAAAAAAAATTGTATTACACCCAATGGAAACCGTAGGAAAAGCTTTAATTTGTCCAAAGCATATTTTTCTGTATTTATAATGTTAACCGATTCGTGGTAAAGATCAATCTAAAATAGTTATTTGGCATTGAGCTTCGTATTAAGTGCCTCACACAATTGATTTTCCCAGTTAATCGTTTTTACTGAAAATATTAATAAACCACTTTAAACAATAAATCAACTTAAATTTAAAATAGGATAGGGTGAAATAAAATTATAAGTTCATATACATAACCACAAGTTTTAAAATAATTAAAATCCTATAAAACACATTAGAACAAGATAATTTTTATAATAATGTTGTTCTGAATTTAATTTAGTCTAAAGATTAAAAAGGCATAAATAACCACGGTTTGATAATGTCACAATAATAAAATACTTGCAGAAAAAAACCAATAATAACATTACATGAAAATTAAATTTGATTTACTGTCAATATATTTTTTAAATTTCGTTAAGTTGGCTAGACGAATAGTCATATACAAAACGAATATAATATTTTAAATTGTCGATTAAGTATCTGAACTAGTGATGGCACTCACACCCTAAATCGGTCATATTCCACATCCGCTCGCCCCTTTCAGTTAGGGGACATTGATTGTTCACATCTAGCCTAGGGGGGGACAGACACCAATAATGACGTGCCGTTCATTTCAATAGGGGTGGCGGGGAGGTAGCTACTATTACATTGTAATCCTATACCAGCGATATTCTAACCCGATAGATGTTACTGCATCGTAGCAGGTATGTGAGATATTGGTGTGTGCCCCACACATGCTATCGCAAATTGCAAATATGATACAAAAATAGTACAATAGGCGACGGGTCGAGAGAGTCCGGCTAGAAAGGTCAAAAGTCTCTCTCGATCCGGCCCGCCACGCAGCAGGTGGTCAGACGCATCCGCCACCAAGACCTAGATAAACTTCAACCGATAAGTTCACCCTTCATCAACCCGGGCACCCCTGCTAAGTCACCAAACGTAGCGAACCACTCGGGTCAACCTATGTCAGAGATGTTGGTTATCCAATAAATGATTCCCTGGGCGGTGTCAACCATACCCGCCTCCCAAATTGAACCTTCCTTATTCTTCACAAATATTTCTAAATTTGCCATAAAGCACTTGATGTTATAATGACATAATGTTAGGTATAAATACTTGATGTGGCTTGAAGGATGAATACGAGGTTTCTGAATATTTTTAACAGCAGAAGTAATTTATCTGTACATCGTATTCGGAAACAAATGGTACAATAGGAAACTATTGAATCTACATCACACGTGGGGTTGATTTTGAAGAGTAACTTTTTTTGGTTTGAGGTATCGTTTCCAAGGAGTCTTTTTTTAAATGTCAAACTTGAAAAACAATCAGTCTTTATTTAGGAGGTTACTATTTACTATCAGCCGTTAATTGTTTTTTGAAATGCGATAGATTAAGCGAATAAAAAAAATCTCTTTTAAATGCAGGAAGAAAAGTTTATTTTTATTTTTTATTTGTGTTTTTTTGGGTTTTCCATAATGTGGTGTAAATTCCCCAGTTTCCCACTTATTCCACTAGTTTACAATGACGACCTTCGTGACAGAGTTGTAAGCTCTTTTGCTCGGGGTCCAAGGGTTGCAGGTTCAAAACCAGGCGTGAATAATTAAAGATATTCAGCCGTACACAAAAACGTCGTTATGTTTTTAGTAACGTTGCAAAAACACCTTTTAACGGTCCCCGAACAGAAACGCCGTTTAACGGACATTAAGGGTTTTTTTATTAGTAGGCACCTAAGGATGATTGTGTTTGCACATCGTAGATACTCTCAGCGTCGCGTCGTTTTGGTGAGATATGCTATGATGTATTCTGTATTGAAACTTTCACCATGTTAAATGACCTGATCTGAAATAACATGTACATCCCTAGCCTTAATCCCACTCAACACCCTTTCCCAACTTCCTTTAGCCTCTAAGCATTCTCCGAAATTGGCAATCCCAGAGTACCACCTATTAACAGCTGAGACTCGTATAAAATTAACAAACCATTCTCTCTGCTTTTATTGAATATCGATTGTTTGTTTAAACGTAAGTATCCCACGCTAAAAGGGTTAATAATATTATTATATCAGAACTGTATAGTGTTGAATACCTCATAACAAGATGCACTATACCATACAAAAACGTCCCGCCGCCTCATAAAATATATTTGCCCAATTCTTGTTCTTTGTACTCTACAAGGGTTTTGTATTAATACAGATATCAATCGTCAGTTATACGCAAAAGTGAACCCTCTATCTGATACAATACTCCGATTACTCATAAACACCACAAAATCATACAAATGCATAAAAACTTAATTGAACAAATTTTTTATGTTTTCTGGGTCACTAGTAGGAAATTTCAATGTACCGGACCGTTACGGCTCCTGTTATTATTTTATAATATATATATTTAATATGTAAAATACAGACACGTACAAGCAATAGGTGAGCATTTATTTTATTTATTTATTTATTCTTAGTATATTTACATTACAAAGGTATAGTATATTGGCCTCCACACTACGAGTTCACCTGTATTGTAGAGGAAATTTTTCAGTTGTAAATTATAAATGTAAGTAGTAAATTACAGTAATTTTTTTCTATAAATTATATCAAATTATCATATTATTATTAATATTAATGCTAACAAATTATTATATTCAGTAAATTATAAAATGTAAGAAGTAAAGGACATTTTTCAGTTGTAAATTATAAAATTCAGCATTCGAATAATGCTTTCCTTGTTATCTCAAAACTTAGTATTTGGTAATGTTTGACTAATCTACTGGACTATCGATATATATAGGCGGTGAGGCGGTGAGGCATTGAGGCAGTAAGGCGGTGAGGCGGTGAGGCGGTGAGGCGGTGAGGCGGTGAGGCGGTGAGGCGGTGAGGCGGTGAGGCGGTGAGGCGGTGAGGCGGTGAGGTGTTTGTATATTGGCACTACATTAATAATTCGTGTACGCAACATTCTTGTATTAGAGCCGTCGTATCCCGAGTTACGAAAATATTCTATGAAATGGTCTAGCCATCTGAGGTGGAACACCTCAACACCTCATTTCAATACTTGAGTACCTCATACAAACTTATGCGTCACCAGCTATCGGAAGGTTAAAGGAACCAAGGCGCACATCACATACTAAGTTCGGTGATCACGCTTTCGGAGTGTCAGGGCCTAAAGCCTGGAATGGACTGCCACATGATTTAAGAATGATCACACTCAGTGGAATTTTGGAATTGGAGCTAAACTTAAAACTGACCTTTTCAGACACTTTTTACTTTCACCTTCACTGCTCGCGACATTGTAAATAACTAATTTTGTTAAAATGCAAAAATTCTTATTTGTAAACTTTTGTAAAGGTCATTTCATAAAAATTCTCCAGACGTAAAGAGTCCTAAATTCTCCAGTCTTTAAAAATAAATATCAACTCTACTTTTGCCACTAATCTTCACTAACAGTGATGGGGGTAGAACATGTAAAATCATGCAATGTCCAGTGTCTTAAATATAAAGTCCTTTACGAGCAAAGCAGTATTTTCTCCAAGCATAAACTTTCCAATTAAAGAGTTTTTAGATTTTCACGGCCAAAAGCATTTTTGTTGTTAGTTTTTGGGGTGTTATGCCGTGTTGCGCTACCTCGTTCTATAGCCGACGGATCTGCCCTGATGATGGACACTGCAACGCTGTCCGAAACGTCGGCTATAGAAGGAGGTAGCGCAACACGGCATAACACCCCAAAAACTAACAACAAAAATTTCCAATTAAAGTATATTGATCGGAACTGACCTGCGAGGTAAGTATGTTTTCGGTATCTATTTGTACATACATAATAAAATTAGATGGAGCCTAAGAACTCATAATAATTTCTGCAGCGCCCTTGAGGTGATTTTTCACAAAAAACGGAGCACTAAATATTATCTGATTATTTTTATTATTATGAAATTGTGTCTAACCCAATACCAGAGATCTGCATAGACCTCCCATACGGGAATATATCAATGTTTTATTAGCGTTTATGACGGTGGCGTTCGTCGGTAAGATTCAAGGGGAGGTCCGCCGCCTGATGAGGTGATGTCATGTTAATATGTCGCGTGTTACTCGTACTTACTATGTTTCACTGGACATTATTTTATCAGGTTTTTCGTCTCTATCAATAAACTACAAATGCGATAATGACGATTCGCACTAATCCAGCCTTAATTTATCCATTTAATGCGTACGTTGATGGTTTGATAGGGAAAATTAAAGGGTTCCGCGACTTTGCAATCAGCTACAAAATATCCCCGACAAAATATCCTACGTACAAAACATCCCCCAACAAAATATCTACCAAAATCTAACCTAACAAGAAAAATGGGACAAAAATAATACAGACATCCTATAAAGACAATAAATTATGGTTAAAAAATAATAAAATGTTAAATAAGGTTGGATTATGTTAGGTTAGGTTAGGTTAGGTTTTAGTAGATATATTGTTGGAGGTAGAGGCGTAACGTGGGGGGCGGCACTTTAAGGGGTGGAAAAATTTCATAAATTTCAATATATAATAATGATACTCGATACTCGTACCTTGTAAAAATTTTAACCATATGATATTTTCGTCGTATTTAAGATTCCGACCGATTGAAATGAGCACGGAATTTTTCATTATTTATTCTGTGACAAAACCGAGGTAACCCCTGTCTTTAAATGAATTTATACCTAAATACGGGGGCGGATAATATTTCCTCCGCCCGGGTGGCTGACACTCACGCTGCACCACTGGTTGGATAATGTTTTGTTCGTAGGAAATTTTGTCAGGGATATTTTGTCACGGCTTGAAAAGTCGCTGAACCGTTTCAGCGGACATTGTTTTATCAGGTTTGTCGTCTCTATCAATAAACTACAGATGCGATAATGACGATTCGCGCTAATCCAGCCTAAATTTATCCATTTATGCGTACGTCGATGACTTGATAGGGAAAATTTAAGTTGTTTGGTTGAATTATGGGTACCTATTTAACGGATATAATGTTATATTAGTAGATACGTATCTCTCGGATAATTCTATGCAGGTAATATTGCATTAAGGGGATTACCAACGATTACTACGATTGATTTATCACATATAAATGATAGATTGTTAATAATTCAATACTGCATTATCCGTAACTTGTTACTGGAAGCTAAATAAATATAATATCAATACGTGAAAGTAAAGATAAACTTATATTATTTTCTCATGTTCTGTGTTATTGTCTTTTTTTAATATTGTGTACTGATAAAAAATATAGAAAAAAAAACATACATGCTTTGGATTGTTTAAATACGCGTTGAGTAGGTTGTCTCCAAAAAAAATATATTTTGATGAAATTTTGTTAAACATAAAAATTTAATAGCGACAGTTAAGACTTTTTTTAGTTATTTATTTTTGGGATGTTATGCCGTGTTGGGCTACCTCCTTCTTTAGCCAACTTTTCGGAGAGCGTGACAGTGTCTACCATCCGGGCAGATTTATATGATGAGCTAGCAACTTTGTTGATGATGGACACTGTTGGTGATGGACACTGTAACGCTGTATTGTAACGCTGTAACGCGAAATATTGGTCTATCTTTTGTTTCCTGAAAGAGGGTCGAAACCTAAAATAACGTAACCAATGCAAAATAAGAAACCATACACTACCCATAAAACCTAAGCCAATCAGGTTCAGGTAGTCGCTGGTCAGCCGCTGTGCGGTACAGGACAACTAGAAAGGAATTTCTCCAAGAATTTGCATTGGATTGTCTGCATATTTTACCCGCATTATACAAATTATTGCTGTTCAATAAAAGATATAATGCAAATAAAACACGTTGAAATCAAATGTATTATCTTTTAGTTACAAAATGTGAGATTTAACAAGTATTTTATACAAAATATACCAAACAACTAATGGTCACACGAATTATCCGATAGGGTGCCGCAAAAGTAACTAACCAAAAATTTCATTTCAAATACAAAATATGACACACATTTTTGGTCGGAGTAGCTAAACAGTTTTGAGAAAAAATGGTCGGAGTGGAAAAGGTTAAGAAGGAGGTAGCGCAACATGACATAAAACCCCAAAAAAAATAACGAAAATATTTTTGGTCGTGAAAATCTAAAATCATATCAGACAATTAAGACGGTTGTCCTGGTAAAATTAGAGATTCTGGGTTCAAGTCCCCGCTGCAACCGTTTTCTTTTTATTTTCCGGTGTCGTGTTTTTTTTCATATTTTCGTTTAGATTTAATGACACACTTATAAGAGTTATTCCAATAAAAACAGTAAAATTATTTTGATATCCCCGAAAATGACGAAGTTGTGATCTTTCAAAGTGAACATTGATAAAATATTTGCAATTGTGTCTCGTGATGTCACACGTCACACGTAGTACCTACGATTGCTAGTTTACGATGGCTGGGCTGCAGTATTACCGCGCATGTACCATACGAACATCACTGTTTTGACGGCGTATATCAGTTGATTAGTCAGACATCTCCAAACACTAAGTTGTGAGATAATAATAATAATAATAATAATAATACTTGGCTGATTTATAAAGCGCCGTTTTTGTGAAAAATCACCTCAAGGGCGCTGGAGATAATAGAAAATAAACAATATTCAAGCGTTCACCATTAATCTAATATTGTTTACAAGCGTCTGTTTAAATGTTAAATATGTTATAAAATAACATATACGTTTTTCTACACTGTAATTGATTTGATGGTGTATATGAAAAAATCTGAGTAACTAAGTAAGTAAAATTAAAGTGTAGCAGATAGAGGATATACGTTTACATATAACTGCAAACTCAACTCAAATTTCGATCTTTCGGAGATGTTTGACTTATCAACTGGATGTCTTCGGTAGGTATTATAATATATTTTCCAAAAAAAATTAAAATTTCTGTCCTCTGCATACTCTAATCAATGCGATACATTTGTAAATAAGCTAAAATTTCCTTTCTATTCTTTAGAGGTGCTTAAAGCGAAAAAAACTCACCTATCGTCGTTTGCGTTCTGACATTCCTGGAGTAGCCCATGGGATGCAAGATGGCCCAGTAGCGATCCACCGAGACGGCCAGCAGACAGAAGATGCTGGTCGTGCACAGCACCACGAGCAGCGACACGGTGAAGAGACAGGCGTGCAGATTGGTGGGCAGCCCCACAGAGGCCAGCACCGCAAAGGGGATCCCCAACAGCCCCACAAGGAAATCCGCCACCGCCAAGGACACTATATAATAGTTCGTCCTTCTCCTCAATCTCTTCTCTTTCCTAAAAACTATGATCACCATTGAGTTCCCGATCACAGCCACTATAGCCACCAGGATTTCCAGGAACGTGTAAGCGAATTGCAGCTCCAAGGGCACCATGATGTCTGACATGTTGGCATTGTATTGCGCCAACTCCAGCGCCATTCCGGCACTCATGTCTTCAGATATTTTGGTGAATGGCTCACCTTATTATAATTTAATTCGCAATCATTCAATCTGTTTGACGTAAACACTTGTCATCGATACATGCAACATTGCCTTAGATATAGACGGTTTGGCGCAAGGATGACATTTCACACCTCTCGTTATCGTTAAATGATCAAAAGCTCGTGTCGGTTATTAATTTTAAGTATTGATCTTCTGGATAAGGATCACCAGTGGATATAGCACTCAATGGAAAACAATGACATTTAACTGTTAGCCGTTAATAGCATCGGTATGTAATTAACAGCATTAGCACGATACCGACATGTTGTTTATGGATCAAGCATGTCGCACACTACACTTCCGTAAGAACAATAGTCGCACCATGTGCAAGTATATCGATATTTCATTACACTGTAAATTGGGTATTAATTGGCCATAAGCGGCTCACGGGTGCGAAGGAAATCATTACCAAGGATCTTCATATTCATTTTTATTAGTTCCAAGAACCAACTAAGAAACATTATATATTTTTATACGCAATAGAATGAATGCACTTTAATTTCTCCTTCAAAATATTACCGCAGTGAGAGCTTTTCTATTTATTTTATTATAAGTAGGTACACATTAATTATTACATACATATTAATAAATTAATTTTGTCGATTAAAACACCATATTAATTTTAAACGCAGGTAAACTAACAGCATATTATTCTGATAAAAAATATTTAACAGTAGAAGCGGAAACATAAAATCTGTTTATGTTGAAAATCTTATTATTCAAAACCACCTCACTTTTATGTATTATTCTTCTTTTCAAGCCGGTTCCTCATTGCTGAGGATTGTGACCCCTACTTCAATTTAATATTTAAAAATGCATAATATTTTATAAGGGTTTTACATCACACTGAAATCAAATTATTCAAATTTAGCCCGTGAGGCCACACGCTAGAAAACAATTAACCGTTATAAACTTTATTTACGATTCATGCACTGCATCCAAACACATTATTACACTCCACACTCAAGTGAAAAACAACATCTCATTACTTTATTTACTTCAATAATAATTCATTAAACTAACTATTAAAATCATTTATTATTCCCGACTAAAATGTTTTGTCGTACTTTGAAATAGTATGAAAAAGGACTACGTGTACGGTGTATATAAAGGAACGTAGATTCACGTAGCCCCGCGGGAGGCTCCGTGACGGTACTGGAGAAAAGCGCGCGAACTCCGTAAAGGCGTCGCGGCGGAAAGCGCCCCTGGCGTCGGGACGCAGTAAACCCTCTGGAAATTCAAGGACAATTTTCTCACGAAATTTACGTGGACATTCAAGGATAAAGTTTTACAAAGAAATATTTGTGAAATTTAAAGAAAATACACCGTGGAATGGCTAAAATCACCAAATTGAAAATAATATATTTTTCACAGTGCATACATATGTGGAAAATCAAGGATAATTTTCCAGTGGAAATGTGTTTGTAAATTCAAGATAAATTTTCACTAATAAAAGTTCGTGTGGAAATTCCGAAGGAAGAAGGATGCGATAGGGTATTTTTTTCCAATAATTTTATAAAATAAGTGAGTAAATTATAAAAAATTACATGCGTATAAATTATTAAAAAAAATGCTTTTTAATTAAAATAAAGTACAACATCAAGCAAGTTTAATACAAATTTATAATATTATTTTATTAAAAGACAAATTACTTAGTTTTAGATGATGTGAACAATGTTCACGAAACATGTAGATTGTGTAAAAAATTAAGTGATGAATAGAAGTTTTCTTCGAACAAAAAATAATAATATTAGTTTTTTTAACTGAAAAGTGACGGTTTAGAAATAGTTTAAAGGAAAAGCGTTTCAAAATCTGAATCAATAAGCTATAATTTTAATTATTTTATGAACGAGTAATTTGAAATTTTATTTGTCATTTGAATTTTTTTTTTGGTAGAAGATTAAATTTGCGAGGACCAATAAAACTTTTAAGTGTTAGCATTAATTTAATTTTGGTTAGGAGGGGGGAGGGCGGTAAAATACATTATCAGTCCTTTTGCTAATTCTATTTTAATTTTTTTCCAAATTATAAAAATTTAGAACAATTTTCTCAGGTAGAATTTTACTTTAATAAAGACCAGATTGGCAAAACCAAGTTATCGTACTCGTATGTAGATGCACCTGTATTATATCGATCCTCCGTAGTCAAGCGGTAAGGGTCTCGACTACAAATCTCTTGTTTAGTAGTGTAGCTTATTTAATTTAATTTAAACATTATGTCGTTTAACTAACTCATTTAATTTTGCAATTTTGGAGACGGGAATGGGTACCGCCGTCCCGGGAACCATTTATTGGATAACCAACACCCCTGTCATAGGTCACCCCTAGTTGTTCGCTACGTTTGGTGACTTAGCAGGGGTGCCCGGGTTCATGGGGGTGAGAATTGTCAGGATCTTGGCGGCAAATCACCTACCGCGTGGCGGACCGGAATATGGGAGACGGGTATGGGTACCGCCGTCCCGGTATTTAATGCATAACTATCGCCCCTGTCATAGGTCACCCCAAGTTGTTCGCTACGTTTAGTGACTTAGTAGTGGTGCCCGGGTTCATGGAGGTGAGATTTGTCTAGATCTTGGCGGCAGATCACCTACCGCGTGGCGGACAGGATCCGGAGAAACTGGTTGAGTGAGACCTTTTGTGAAATATCTGACTAATCACTCTTAATGCCTCCTCTTTCAGCCGGACTCTCTCGGCCATGGGCCTTGCTCCGCAATAAGAGGAATGAATTTACACGACCGTCGCTCTTAGACACGCTAACCCCCAGATTCCTACTCACCCCCATACATTTTTCCTTCCCAGAACTTCATCTTCTTCTTTTACCTTAAAAGACCCCCCACGCAACATCTCCAGAGATGACATAGGCCGTGAGAGATTTTTTTTCCTCAGGGCCTCCTGTGTGGAGTTAATGTAAAAACAAACAATAAATTAAAAATAATATCTATGTGTATATTTTATTTGCGGCACGTTCATGCAAGATGTTCCCAGTATCGCCCTGGTGAAAGACCACCACACGTAATTCAAAAGTTCCTTGAAATGGCTCTAGCAGCGTTTGGTGATCAGATCTGAATAGCCAGTAACTTCCCCATCTTCGTCTTCTCCATTTCCTTCCCCTCCCCGCTATCTTCAGCCTCACAATATGCCCCAATTGGAGTTGCCATAGTCTCACTGGCTCTAGACGGTTGGAAGCAGTTGGGACTCTTCTGCGGCATTCACATTAAAATAAACAGTAAAATAAATAAATAAAAAGATAAACGAAGTTATAATACGGGTTTCTTGAAAATTTTGATTCGTTTTGAAATTTTATGTCAACATGTTTGGGATGGTGTGAGTTAGTGTTGCTATGTATTTTTGTTACACGATGGTCACGATGGACTTGTCATAGAACATGTGAAGCATGCGGGGGGATACTTGACAACACTGCTCGCCTCTCTCTTCACTGCCATGGTTGGGCTTGGACACATTCCGAAAGAACTGACCAAAACCATTATAGTACCGATCCCAAAAAGTCGCCAACTAAACCTGACATCCTCCGTTAATTACAGGCCCATATCTCTTGCCACCATAATAGCAAGAATATTTGAAAAGGTGATTTTAAATTTAACGAAAGACAAGCTCATTACAGAGGATTCCCAAATGGGCTTCAAAGCTGGGTGCTCTACTGATACAGCCATATATAGCATGAAACTATCAACAGAATATTACAAAGCCAGAAAAACATCGGTATATGCATGCTTCCTAGACTTAAGCAAAGCTTTTGACATGGTTTGTCATTATAAATTATGGAAAAAACTGACGGACCGACAATTACCACCACAAATTGTAAACATATTGAGTATACGGTACAAGCAACAGGAAAACTTCGTCAGATGGAATGACAGCCTGTCAGAAGCAGCAAAATTAAAGTGCGGCGTTAGGCAAGGAGGCTCAATGTCCCCAGTGCTGTTCAATTTATATATGGACGAACTTAGTAAAATACTGAACAAAACAAGAATCGGATGCCACGTTGCCGGAGTATGTATGAATAACATAAGTTATGCAGATGACATGGTCATACTAGCCCCATCAGTAAGGGCAATGAGAAAACTTCTTGCCATATGCCAAGCATACGTCGATAGTCATGGTTTGATGTACAATGCCAAGAAGTCATCATTGCTGGTGTTTAAAGCAAATACTGGTCCTACTGTCATTCCACCTATTCTCCTCGGCGGAGACACTGTCAAAATCTGCAGGGAAATAAAATATTTGGGGCATGTCGTCACTGATAACCTAAATGATAAAAATGACATAGAACGCCAAAGAAGAGTACTCAGCGTTCGAGCCAACATGCTCGCCAGGAGATTCAACAGGTGCAGTTCTCCGGTGAAGAAGCAAATATTCCAGAGCTACTGCATGAGCTTTTACACAAGCGAACTTTGGACAAGATACTCACAAGGCGTCATGAACTCACTTCGAGTACAATACAACAACGCATATAGGGCGCTATTCGGCCTACCTTGGCGATGCAGTGCCTCGCAGATGTTTGCAGAAGGAAGGGTACATGGGTTCGCCGCCTTGATGCGCCACAGAATAGCCGGGGTGAGTCAGCGCTACCAAAGATCGGAGAACACTCTCGTCCAGGCCGTGGCCCAGTGGCAGGGCGCGCCTCTTCACCAAACATGGAGAATTCATCTGAAGCCCCCGTAGTAGATATACGATTACCTACTAAATATGTAGATGTATATATTTTTTTAAATCTTTTTTAAGTTATTTTATTTTTTATCTGGTAAATCCATTTTATTTAATGTATACTTTTTTTATGGCTGACAGAGTATTGCACCCACCGCTCTGTTCGGCTGAAATAAACATTTTAAATTAAATTAAAATTAAATTATTATTTATTAGCTTTACATATTTTAAAACAATATTTGTTAATGTTGCTCCCCGTAATTAATGTATTTATCCTTATTAATTTTAATTAAATAAAATAAAACCAAGATGAAATAAAATAAGAAACAAAAAGGCGGTAAAAAACCATTTGAAACAGTTTGTATGTTGAATTTCCTCCAGCAAAACTTTGAATGAGTTTTTCTCGAAACTTTTTAACACGATTTTCAACCTGGTTGACAAAATATTAACAAAAAAACTATACATCCGATTTGCATACACAAAGTCTTAAACTGTTCGAAAATCCAGAGTCTATGGCCGGTGGTGTAGGTAGCAATGCTAGCGTGGGTGGCACCCGGGGCGGATAGGGCGGATAACGTGGTGTCAAACACAAATTTCGACTTCATGAAAAATCGGTCCGTTCTGGGGGCGGGTGTGGCTAGAGAATCGTGATCTTGGGGGGTGACACTCACAAAGCTGTATCTCCGTCAATTTTACGAATTTCCTTAAAACATTTGGTGAGAGCATTATTAACAAATGCATCTTTCACAAAATGAAATAAAAAAGACATTTTACAGTGTTCTGGTGCCTTAATGCCTTGTTTGGGATTTGATCAAGGGGACATGGAGACATTCGGAGCCCTTCCCAGGACCAGGGACCCGTGTGAACTAGATAAAAAGCTTGTAAAATTACATCAAATTCTTAAACTGGGGGGGGGGGGGGCTCATTCAACTTTGCCGCCCGGGGCCTCTGACGGGCTTAGTCCGCCAGTGTGTATAACCAAAACCTAAACTCCTAAACGTTATGTATGTTTTATTATTTGACATTAGAAAATTTTTGTAACATTGTTCTTTTGTTCTCTAATCCGTTTTTTTTAATTTTGAATCTTTTTTTTTATCTCCCTCATTTTTGGTATTGCGTTGAAAGATTGCTTTTATTACCTGGTATTGACTGGTCGGTGGTTGAGATGGCATCGCGTTTACGTCCCACCCAGGCGTTCCGTGTTTGATTCCTCGGCTGGCTAAATCCTCCATCACAACTCAAGCAACATTTTCGACTTACTGTGGTGGTAGTAGGAGATTTCCTAATATTGTCGGGTTATTCGTAACCCGGGAATGTTTGTCTTTCTTTTTAAAGAAAAAAAAACATTTATGGTGTCTTTGTCGAAAGCTTGTGTTTTCCGTAGAGTGTTTATGTTTTTTTTTTGTTGAGTTTGTGTTTGTTGAAATTTGTTTTTGGTGAAAAATGTAGTATAGCAATGTTTTTATGAGAAATTGGCGTATATCTAGTGCGTCAAACATGTTGAATATTCGGTATGAATGTGTCAGTCGTTCAATGATTTTTTAAGGTGGTTTTCTGTGCGATTTCCGTATATGACCGATAGCTGAGTTTGTTGTTCCTCCCGCAATGAATACGTATATATATATTTTTTTTACTTTATATGTTTTTGTGTTTAAGAAAATGTTTATTGTTTTGATGAATTTATTTGTGATTTGTTTGATATGAATTGTCCATCTGAAGTTATGGTCAATTATGATTCTTAGATATTTTATTTAGTCTGTTTTGTTCTAGAATAGGGCAATCGCAGATATTATTTATACATTCGTGTACTTGTATAGTATTTGTATTGTTTTTTGTCGAGTGTTATTTATACTGTACGTTCTGAATTTTGTTTTCGGTGTGTTTAGTGCAAGTATGTTTGTGTCTTACCATGTTTTCACCGCTAATTCCGATATGTCATACACATTATTCCAGTCAAAGAGTAAAAATGCGTCTTCCATTATTTTTAGAGTTTAGTTCATAATTCATTTTCGCCAAATAATGGAAATGTGAAAAGAGAGGTGTGGAATTTCAAGGACAATAATTTTCCAAAGACGAAATGAACGTGGAAATTATAATTTGACTACAATTGTTGTTGTGAGCCATCCATCGAAAAAGCATGGCCAAATTCAACACTTAGACTGCCTTAGAGAGTCAAAAAACACAGAGATCGCACGATCAAATCCGGAAGTGAGCAAATAAATTTTAGTTAATCATTGTTAATTAATCAAAATTCATATAAAGTGTATTTGCGGCACGTTCCAGAGTGGCAGACAGCCTAAGAATCGCCCTGATTAAAGATCACCGTTCAGAATCAAAACGTAGTTTCTTTAAATGGTTTTAGTCGTGTTTCGTGACTAAATCTTAAGCCTCAGCTACCCGAATTTTTACCGATTTCTTACATATCTCCCTTAAACATTTGAAGTTTTTAATCTCTTTAAAAAATATGTTATTTTTGAAGATAATATCTAGACGCGTTCCACGCACAAACGCAAATTACATGAAATTACCTCGATAGAAAAAAATCGCAAAGTATGCTCTGAAAATTATTATAAACACGCTCGTTTCAGTTATTTAGTTTATGTTATAGTTGTGAAAAAAATCACAATGTTTCTTTAAATGATACTTAAGACGCCTTCCACGAGATTTTTGCTCTATTTTAAACGAGTCGTGTTTTATTAAACATTTTAACAACTTAGCATCGATTTTTTCACTTTAAATATTAGCGCGCTCCTCTAACATTCGTAATTACGTATCTCTCCATCTTCTTCTTTTTGAGCGCGGATATGGCGCCTTAATAGCCACGTACTATAGCACCTTCCTCTACCACCATCTGCTTCCCCTATCCATTACCTCACAACATTTCCCAAATTGGGAATGTCTTAGTCTTATTGGCTTCGGGCAGTTGGGACTATTGTAAAATACGTATCTTGTTTTAAGTACCATACTTGTTGAAGTGAAAACTTCTTTAGCACCATTGTGATTTGAAACTCAATGAAACAAAAAATAGCGACACTAAAAAGAGACAAACACATACATCTATAGGATTTAGAGAGAATGTGATAGAAAAATCTGTCTCCTCTTTGTGCGGTGTAAGTCCTGAGGAGTCCTCACTCTTGTCTACTTTAATTTTCTGAAGGTTTCACCTCTAACGCGTCCGCATGTGAATTGCACACTCTGTTTTTTTTTTAAATATAGATAGGTACTATTAAACTTACACATTATTGTGAATGGTATTCACAAAAAAATAATGTTTTGATTCGCGTCTCAACATTTATTTTAAAAATATCCAATGGAATACAAAGTTTGGACTAACCTTCTTCATTATTACAATTTGCCATCAAAATATCTTAAAATAGACGAGGAAAGTAAAATAAACACATCGCATAACATCACCGCTAAGTGTTATGTTACTCAATACATACGTTAATTTAATCATTATAAATTCCAAATGACCACTAAATAATTATTGCTAAGGCACCTGCATCCGTGCAGGTACTGAAATTATTGGTGACCCGACAATTTATTGATCTGACGACAATTGACCCGCCGACAGTTGATCTCCCGGACAGTTGATCCGCCGGACAGTTGACACTCCGGACAGTTCATCCCTGCGCCAATAATTGATCCCTCGGACGGTTGGTGCCCTAAAAGATTATTTCTTCAAGTAAGTATGCAAAGAGAATATACAGCCGCAAACCATAGTCGATATACTTATAACTGCAGGCGTCTTGAGTGAAAATCCGCTATACAAATATTTTTACAAACATAAGGACCTGCAGGAGCATGCGGTGAGGCTTTACGGCCGAAAAAAATGTTCACTCCTATCGTTCTCATCTCTTACTCCAGTTGGGGAAACAGACCCCGAGGTTATTCAGGAATTGGGACTAGCGTTCGATATACGCAATCTTAGAGGTTTTTTTTCTATACGTGTGTAGGTGATCTACATATTTTTAAAAATAAATATGTACATTTAATTTTTATTCGACCTTTTCACATGTAAAATAATATTTTCATACCCAAATTTTGTAATATTCCATTCACAATGATAAAAGCAGTATTGACATTTTTTTTCAATTATTTTAAACTTTTAAATGTTCTTATATCTCCAAATCACAATTAGGTTACCTAGCCTATTATTATTACCTATTATTTTTATTAATAAAAATGGTTGTTTGTTGTTTTCCTTACCATACTTACGTCTTTTAAAGGGGTCTCCCAAACTTAGTATGCTCAAAGGCCCCTTCACGCCTTAAGACGGCCCTGTTCATAACCCCGAACCAGGGCCGGTCCTATGCAGGCGCAATTGGAGCAGTCCGCTCCGGACGTCGATTTGCCTAGGCGTCAAGGAGGAGCCAAGGCGCTGATAATACTTACTAACCGAATACAGTCATACAGTGCCCTCGGGGTTTTTATTTGCACCGGGTGCCGTTTGGCTTAGGGCCGGCCCTACCCCGAGCAACACCGGGTAGTAGCAACTCGCTATGGTACGCCTGTCTCAACACCGGTATACCCTAGCGAGACAGGCATCGAATAATATATTGTAAACATCACGTATATAAATCAATAAAAAAAATAAAAAATACAGCTTGTATGTAAATATTTCTAAATTATTCTGACCACTTCTTTGTTCCTTCCCTATTTGGGAGGCGGGTATGTGTACCACCGCCCGGGAACCATTTATTGGATAACCAACACCTCTGCCATAGGTCACCCCAAGTGGTTCAATACTTTTGGTGACTTAGCAGGGGTGCCCGGGTTCATGGAGTGAGGTTTGTCCGGGTCTTGACGAAGGATGCGTCTGCACACCAGCTGCATGGCGGGAGATAATGGTTGAGGGAGTCCCTTTGTAGTCAACCGTACTCTCTCAGAACATTGCCATGCATCGCAGTGGGAGGGATGGATTCATACGTCCGTCACTCCTGGACACACTGACCCCCAGATTCCTACCCACCCCTTTTCTTTCGCAGAACTTCCTCTGCATCCTTTCCTAAAAATACCCTCCACATAGCATACGCCTGTCTCAACACAGGTATACCCTAGCGAGACAGGCATCGAATAATATATTGTAAACATCACGTATATAGATCAATAAAAAAACAAACAAAAAAAGCATCACCAAAGATGACATAGGCCCTGAGGGGAATTATTTTCCTCGAGACCACCTGTGTGGAGCTAATGTAAAAAAATGTAAGCTCTATTTAAAAAATTAAGCTGCCCCCCTAGCTTGGAAGTTGGCAACGCCCCCTACCACGTATAGATTATGCGCACGTCATTGTGAAGTCTTCACAGGTAAGTAAGGAAAGACATTCGTATCAAAAATGTTAGTGTACCTACAGATCCAGAAACATTGCTTTACTGTCGGGGGCCCCGCTACAGTAGATAACAATTTAAAAAAATTTATGTTGCTTAAAATAATTATTTATTATATTTCCTTTTATCCGCTTGCCCGTACCATTCATTGTACGGTTGTGCAGAGTCAGCGATGGGTGATAAATTTATTAATAAAGGCTGTTTTGATAATAAATTACAAATAATAATATATTCAGTAGGTTTTATTATATTATCAATCATCATTGAATGCAGACAGGTAGATAAGATATTTATTATTATAATTTTAATAAAAAGACAAATAACTTTGTTTACATCACATTTATTGGTACACAATCAACATGTTTACTTCATTAGGATCAAACGTATACCTACTAAACTTAAAAATTAAATATAGATTGCACATGGAAGGAAAGGGTAGGAAGGAGGGGGAGGGGTAAGAGTGGGGAAAGTTTATCAATTAGGGATTTCAAAGCCATTAGCAGGGAAAGACCGGTTAAGTGGGAAAAGGTTCAAAAGAGGGTTTATAAAAATTTGCTGCTTATTAATTATGTCTGCTTTATTATTTATGTACATTTTTTCTAATTTCTAAAATCTCTAAATTATTTATCTGTGATGCCTTATAGCCTGTATGTAATATTTTAAGTCCATGGTTTTTGTCAAAATTATGATTATTTTTTTATTAAATGATCTGCGAACTCAGACTCGCTGTTGCCATTTAATGAATGCCCTGAGATGTTCTTTAACCCTTACTTCAAAGTTTCTATTTGTTCTACCTATATGTATAAAAGCTATCACAATCATTACAATCGAGTTTATAAACGCCAGATTTTTTTGTTTTGATGTCGCTGTCTTTGTTGTTGAGGATGAATTTTTTAAATTTGTTATTTGTATAAAATGCAGGTTGTATATTACTGGGAATATTTTTGCTAATTATTTTTGACATATCGTTATTAACAAATAGAATTCTACGCCATTGATTATTATTATGTTTAGAAAAGGCGTACATATATAGTTTTAAGAATTTCTGTTTATTCTTTTTATTAAAAAAACTATTATTATAACTTATGTCATGGGTCTGTAGGTATCTACAAGTCAAGGACATTGCTATAGAATTCACACGAGGGGTTGGATCCTGGGGGGGAAGCAAAGGAGAAGTGGAGGAGTTTGGCATAAGAAGTTTTTTGGGACATCTACTTACCACAACTTATTATTTACATTTGATCACATTGATGGTGCAAATAATATTGTTGTATTTTCGGGAATATAATCTACGAGTAGGTACCTACTATTCTCTGTTTTCTACGCAATACTGAAGCCGGGGAGGGGGTTGAACCCCTAACCCCCTCCCCTATATATATACGCCATGTGTACTTGTACACACCATGTACACATGTACATACTTAGTAGGTAGGTACTAACCATCCTATTTATAGGTGCCATTCAATTCCCCTGGTGATGGACACTGTAGCACTCTGAAAAGTTAGCGAAAGTGCAACACGGCATAATAACCCAAAAATTAATGTCCGTTTGATTTAATCAACCTTTTAAACATCAGGTACCTTTGCGAGTGTTGTCAGTTATGCATCTATATATTATATCATAACATTAGAAACTAATATTGTCAATTTGACTGCTAAAACTGGAATTTCCTAGTTGTCAGGCAACGTTTATAATTAAAGTTGTATATTAATGTCTTGCGTTATGATAGAAATTAATAAATAAAAAAAATGTAAAAATAATAAGTAAGTAAGTACATAATGTATATTTAAAGTAGAACGAACATAAATATCTCTCATAGGAAGCTTAAAAATTCGGCCCCAAATGTTTTGAAGGTAGGTAGTAATTTTGCTACAATTTTTTTTTTAATTTTTTTTTTTTTTTTTACATAATATGTAATATATGTATGCATATTTGATTTATCCCCATAAATAAGCAGAGCTTGTGTGTATGGGCGGGATTCATCAATATTTTAATAAACTATTTAACTATTCACTTTTTATATTATTCTACAAACGCGCATTACTAATAATGTCAAAACATGTACAATATTAAATATTACCCTATTGAAGAGGGAATTAGAAAAATATTTATTAAAAAGACTTCTTGAACAATAACATTTCTTACAATGAGGTTTTTGGGTTATTGTTTGTTTTTTGCCTTATTTTTTATCAGTTAAATACCATCTTAATATTTGGATTGATTATAATAATTCCGAGTTGAACACACGAAACCACAACAAATACAATAAAAAAGCGAATGTCAATAGATTCGGTATTGGTCAACTCTTCGGTGTTATAAAACGCTTGTTCGCCGATGCAATGAAGCCTACGGCAATTTAATGTAAGTTATCGCCGAAGTATTTTTTTTTTAACTCGCTCTCTACTTCGCAATAACCTCTTCTAAAGTTTTGAGTACAGGGACTAGTTGCAACATTATCACATTATCAGTGACGCAACATGGACATTTTGTAATCAGTAGCCACAAAATCTGTGGAGCTGCACTTCTCCATGGAAAAAGTTTCCAAAGCATAGATCAATTTTCTTCGTATTCGCTCATTGACAGTTGAATGAGATTTGGTTCGAAACAGTGCCAAACTGTGCGGGCGGTATTGTTTTCGGTGTTTTATTTAATATTTATGAAATGGGACATATGGAATTATAAAATAGAAGGCTTCTTTTTCAAGACCATCTTCAAGATGGCGAAAGGACTAAAGCTCGTCCAAAACGAGAGAAAATTGAACCATCCTGACGGGAATTATGCGTTTCATCCGTTTGCGGTGGAGCGGATAAGCAGCAGGTCCTCTCTCGCGCCCAGAGCCCGAAGTGGCCATCGCATTGTCTGTGACGATTCTACTCTATTTTGCTTCGGGGGCTACAATCCATCCAGTGTTCACGATGTCCCCGTAGACCCCTCTACCTGGACGGAAGAGAACCCTCTGTTTAAAGAGTTGTGGAGTTACTCTATCTCCAAAGGAAGGTGGACGCTATTGCCAGTCAAGGAATCTATTCCCGAGGAATTAGCTTCAAACGCCGTCTGTCTGGAAGGAAAAACCTTGATGGTACGCACTCTATTTTAAGCTTTTGTAGAGCATGGAAAGGTGTATAAATAAATGCGACAGCCAACTACGTTTATTTTATAAATTGGTACAAACATTATATTTTGAGTGCAGATAGTGCCAAATAAATTCAACCACAATTTTGAATGTTGTGATAGGTTGGAGGGAAAAACTGTGTTTATACGAGGAAAATGTAGCAAAATATTGTGAATGACACATTTAAATGTTCTTGTACAGAACAGGTAAAGATTTTATGCAGATTATTAATTTTATAAGTGTCATTTTTATACAAGAATTAAAATTTTCCTTGTCCACCAGACAATCTGCAAGATCAACATTTGCTTAAATGGCAGCTGTAACCTTAATATCTATTAATGCAATAGTTGAATAGTTATTGAACATGTTGGAGTGAGAGTAGTATTTATCATATCTTCCTCCTGCTGTATAGAGACACACTGATTAACTGAACCATCTAATAAGCAGATGCCTTCTTAGCATTGCTCTTGTATTTGAAAATGAATAAATTGCTGCAACGTGCTTTCGACACGCAAGGTATTTTTTATGCCATTTAACCACTTCAAACTTTAAAAAAAAAAATGCATGACCTGCATGTAGTTAGTAGGTACTAGAACTAGATACTGAAAATTCATATTATATGTGTATTTTTCTATGCAGGCATCATCAAATGAAAACTAAACAATTATATGTAATATCACAATCTATTTCGCTGATGGGCAGGAGCGATGTAATGGTGTCATGTTCCAAAATAATTCTCATAGAATCTTGTACCATAATTTTCACATCTCTTATTTATGACAAATTGCTTTAGAAAACAGTGGTAAAACAGTGTTTGCAATATTCTAAAACCACAAATGTGCTGTATCTTGGTTGCAATTTCAAATTTTATGTAGTTGCTCCCTTACAATGTAGCTGCAACAATGTTAAGTGTAGTTTTATCAGGTAAAATATAAAATAGACTCGGAGATTTTCATTATTATATTAAGGTACTACTCCGGTGGTAGTCTAAAGGGAAACAGAACTTCTTACATGCAAACTCGCCTTTTATATCAAACATCGTACATTCTAATCAAATATACATTTAATTGTTATTCAAAAGAACTCTGATCTACATTCATTACAATAATTATCTACAATGGTAATTCATTTTGCTTTCCAGGATAATAAAAAAAAACCATAGGAATTGCGTTTAGATGGGTAAGTCACCAAAATCTATGATTATTAAAAAGATTTGGATTGTTATTTTTTTAGATTTATGGCGGGACAGGCTCCCCCTTTGGGCTGCGCTGCAGCAACATGCTGAGTGTGTACCACACCAGCGGGGACCGAGGTGGCCTCAGGCGAGTCAACACGGTGGGTGAGGCCCCCAGCCCCCAATACGGACAAGCCATTGTTTTCCACGATGGGTACCTTTACACAGTTGGGGGCACCAACGGATACAACTACACATGCGATATTCACAGGTGAGAAGCACTGTGCAAATTAAAATTATTACAACTGTTTAAATATTTGTGGATTACGTTTGATTGTTTAGTTTGCATAAATAATCTTTTCCAATTAGTAATAATAATGTCTGGGCACGTTCATAAGATCATTCGCTAATTTACTCAAATCTTATTGAGAAAAATATTTTGCTCAGTATAAACATGATTTTCAACAAGTCTTGACTCTTGACATCTTGGGTGTTTTTTATAATTAAAATGATGAGCATAATCCTCTTTTTCACAATGATTATTACTTACCATAGATTTTAAAATTTATTTTTTATTATGAATTTGGTAAAGTGTGAAGAAGCCGCCGCATGTCCCTACACTTTAAATAGGCATACATTTTGAAAAGTAAACTACTTTTAAACTTAATTACCGCAAGAAACATCGGTTTCAGTAATGATAGATGGAAAAATATGCATTTAAAATACGATATTCATTCAAAATTAAAAATTGCCCATATAAAACATCTCCATAGCCGCCATGTTTTTTGTATGGATTTGACATTCGCGAAGTTTTTTTTCAAACTAAATACGCATGGATTACTTAATTTACCTAAACTAAGAACATAATAACCTATTTTGTGTACGTAAATAGTTATTTCTTGTAGTAATTGTTGAAATGAAGTGTAATTTCCATTATCTGTGCTTAAAAGTGCGGCGGCTTTTTCACAAATTAATATGAATTTTAATGAACTACCTATATGTATAATTACACATTTATTAAACTTTAACTCTTAGGGGTTGACAAAAAACTTCAATAAATAAAAAGGTAAATATTCGGAACAAACGTCAATGGTTAATATGCACTTTTTTTATATAAAACCTTTAGATTCTTCTTAATTACCATAAAAGACAACTATTTGCATTGGAGGAGGTTGAAAATGTTACATTTTTAATTTTAGTTACGTAAATTGAAAATTTGCTTTCGTATTTAGACACAACGCTTCACCATATGCAATTTGTAATGATTATTGTCATTTTATTATGTTGGTATTACTGATACTATATGGAAGGCTACATCATACCGTAACTGACTTCATGGCAATATATTCAAAGGCGCGTAACCGAAAAAACCTATACGCTAGGTTTGTGTAACATGGTTTGTGATTCAAAAGAAAGTGCCCCTTTATAACGCCTACTCACGTCAAGGCAAGAAAAACATCTTATAAACATATTTTACAATCCATGTAACATGGATTGTAAAATATCAGTAATACCAACATATTAAAATAACAATAATATTGCAAACAGAGTGATTTGACAGTGTTAAAGCAAATTTTCAATTTACGTAACTAAAATTAAAAATGTAACATTTTCAACCTCCCCCAATGCAAATAGTTGTCTTTTATGGTAATTAAGAAGAATCTAAAAGTTTTATCAAAAAAAAGTGCGTATTAACCGTTGACGTTTGTTCCGAAGAATTACCAATAAAAATATATTTTTGATAAAGCGATTTTTTATTAGCGTTATAAACAGTCTTTGTAAATTCATATGTGACAGTGATAAGAATATGTATGTCATTGACCAATAAAATAATGACAAATTGAAATTTAGAACCATAATACAAAGGTACACAACAATACCCATACCTGCCGAGCGATTCCTTATCTTTTGTGAGATCATTTTTGGATAACAAACGTTCCTGTCAGATTTGTGTGATTTTTACATATTTACTGTCACATATTTTAGTTTAGATCGATTTAAACACGAATTCCTGCAAGTATGCATGCTTATTTATTCATTTAATGTACGTTGTACATAGAAAAAGCAAAAAACAGTCATAAAAATCACACAAATCTGACAGGAGATCACGTTCGATCCCACAAAAAATACAGAATCGCTTGGCTGATATAAACAATTCTGATAAAGTGCATCTTCTTACTTAATCTACAAAAAGTGTTTAATGAAATTTTTAGAAGGTTTACATTTAAATTTTAATGGATTTAAAAAATATCTTTCAGGAAGTGCTTTTATTCAAATTCGAACTTCTAAAAGTAGAAGAGGTAATGTGATGAACTAAAAAAAAGAGAAATCAATGAAATATTAAGATTTTAGTTAAACATTCGATCGAGTGTTATTTTTTTTATGAATGCTGCCAATTTAGCAAAGTACTTGTTAAGCACGTCGATATTTGGGCATAATCTATTAAATGTGCTGCAGCTTCTTATAAATACATTTTATAACTAACATTGTATCGGTAATATCCGAAGACAAAATTAACGTACAAATTCGACACTTCCATTGCAGTGCTTTGTACCATGCGTGGGCACGACTCTTCAACACTGCAAATGCAGGGGTCCGGCCCCTCAGGGTTAACAGAATTGTTAATTACAAACTCAAAATTGTTGCTGCATTTTATAAATGTAGGCATATTTGAAGTTACATTTACAAATAACTTTTAAATGCTCATACAAGAGTGTTGTTTTTATAGGCTGGTACCCACGCTCGTTCATGCTCGATGTTTTATAACCCCCGACGCAAAAAGAGAGGTGTTATCAGTTTGAGTGTGTGTGTGTCTGTCTGTGGCATCTTAGCTCCTAAACGCATGGACCGATTATGATGTGTTTTTTTTTTCTTTGAAAACTGACGTGATCGAGATGGTTCTTAGCTACAATTCATGAAAATCTGTTGCGGCGTTTCAAGGTCAGCTCTTTTTTGTGTCGGGGGTTACTGAAAATTTACTTATACACGAATCGAACATGTCTCAATGCTTTTTTGTTCGATGCGATAAAGATTCATGTTCTGTAATTCTAGCTTGATATTCAACAGTAATGTACAATGCTACATGTATAAGTTAGCCAAAAAGAAAGGCGCAGTTGCCTGTGTCATAACGACAGTAGGTGTGGTTGCCAGATTAAATTATAAAGATATAGCGTTAGTTCATATTTACGCCACTGCCAACATTTGTCGGCGTTTCTTTTGTAGCTTGGGGATGTATCGACGAGCATGGTTCCAAGTCAACATGAATATACTTGTTTACATAGCATTAGGGTCCTTTTCACACTGGTTAATATGACATTACTTAAACTTTCAGGTTGCACCTTAAAACGAAAACCTGGGAAGCCATATATACCTGTACCGGCAATACATCGGACGAGCCTCCCGGCCGCTACCGCCACGAGATGGCCTTTGACGGACTGAACATCTACATCCTCGCCGGTGGGACTGCCGAAACCTCCTTTGACTTCACCAATATACCCATCTTCAACATAGAAACAAATACCTGGCAGTTTAAGAAATCGTTACCTGATCCTCGCTTCGACGCCGCAAACGGATATCCCAATCCTCGAATGTGCCACAGCGCAGTACAGGTCAACAATCAAAATAACATCCACGTCTTCATCATCGGCGGAACCGGAGGCCAGACCATATTCAAAGATATATGGCGCTTGGAAATTCCGTCGCTTCAATGGACGCTCATGATGAAGTCTGTCCTCCCCAAAAAGATACATTTTCATTCTTCCACCATCACCCCGGCGGGCTGCGTGTTCACGTTTGGAGGAGTCCAGTTAAAAGGCACCACCTATATCCGTACCAACACAATGTATAAAACCTGGATTCGCATTCCCAAACTCAGTGAGATGTGTTGGGAAGCCATTCTGCACTACAATCCAGAAATAGGTAATGTCAACAAAACAAAGTTATTGTTGTCGGGGATTCCGCTAAAATTTGTTGAACGCCTCCAATAATTGTATTTTCTTTTAACATAGAAAGCCAACTAACAATTTGAAACAATACATAACGATGGCCTATTTCTAAATGAAGACTAGTGAAGTGCACCCTAACCTAATACAAATTCCCCAAAGTCAGAATTTATTTTTAATTATCTATCTATAAATGATTTTGTCTCTTTGTTATTTCGATGAAAATGTATTATATTTAAAGAAAATTAGTTTTTCTTTTTATTTATTGCAAAATAAATATCTGACGAAGTTATGACCTTTCAAAGTGAACTTGGGTAAAAAATTATGCAATTGTGTCTCGTGATGTCATGCGAGAAACTATTCATAATTCGAATGGCAGTGCTGCATTATTGCTGCGCCAGTCATTGTATGTACCTTTGCCCAGCCGCACATACAAATTAGCATTTTGACTAATATGGTGCGTTTATAAATAACGTGAAAGTTCCCAAAAATAAATGCCTGGGAATTTACCCGTCACTAAAAAATGAATAATGAAAGCCGATTTTGAGTTCGTGATACAATTTCATTATGAATTATTATGCTCTGAAGGCGGATTCCCGTTCTTTATCCTTGACTAAAGACATGTCCTAAACGTACCTACCCCCCCCTCATTTTGGCTTGGTATCTCACTCGCTCTGTTTTGTGCCTAGGCTGAATTAAGGGGTTAGGTATATTGAGGACATGTCCTTGGCTAAGGATGGAGAACAGGAATCCGCTCCCTACTCCTGTTAAAAATCTCAAATACATTCTAGTTTGTCTGGGAAAGTTATATAAACTACACAAATGAAAATTTATGGAAAATGTCTCAATTTTGTATTTTTTATTAAAATACTGTTTGAATTCCCTGACGTTGCCCGAGCTTTACGCAGAGTTTTTCGAAATTTCACGATACGGCGACTTTCCGCTTGTTTTGAAGTTCAAGTGTACAAAATTTCATCAGTCTCGGAAAGAACTGTAGAATTGCATTAAAATCAAATCCACGCTGCTCACCAGACTTTCTTTTTTATAATCAAGAAGAATCATAATCACACCATGGGTTTAGGCACGGTGGGGCACCCTGGCTTGCCGATGTATGAACTCTGGGATTGTCGACCGAATCGCGTTTTCAAATTTACAGCACTTCATAGGATAGTTTTCCTTCTTCCGTTCATATACTTTGTATTCAAAGAGCGTAAAGCATGAATATGTTGTAGAAGCCTACTTTTTTCGGTACTTACTCTAGATTTTTATTTTTTGCCCCACCCTAAATCAAAACCTGGCTATGCCCATGAATCACACTGTGATGCGATTCCTTTAATTATGAAATTTCATAATTCTGTGGTAAATATCAGTTTATTTTTCCCCTTGAGCCATTTGCGTTTTGATAAAAATTAGTTAGAAAAAAATTCAACTGCCATTTTTGGGAATCTGTGGTTTTTTTAAATACCTGGCTATAGAAATAGGCCATCGAAAATGCAGTCATTGTAGTTATAAGTCATTGTGATCTCACTCCCGCGTAGCAAATTCTTAACAGCGATGACTTTGCAAGTTTCAGAATCTCAAGCTTTCTGAGTCTCCTTCTATTTTTTGTGACCATTGTAGCAGGGCAAAGAAGGAATTGTGAATCTTGAGATGAATAAACTTTTGGGGCGCCTCCGGTGTGCTCTAAAGATTAAATATAATATTTAATACATCGTCATATAAATGTAGTAAATTAGATCATTGTAATTCATAATAATATTATTACATATAATCATTGTAAAATGTTATATACAGGGTGTAACATCACATACCCGAGTGATTTTAATGAGCAATTCCTGAGCATATTTGGAGTAAAAAATGTTGATACCATTCTGCTCTCCGATGACATTTTTTTCCATTAAAAACATTAATAATATTTTTTTCTATCACACTTTGCAACTGACTAGTTAGGAGAGTATCGCGTTTAACTAGCAGCAAGTTAACAAACGAAACAGCCTGCGTATCTCTCAAACCCATCGCGACAGGATATTTCCTTGATTAGTAGCGACTGAATGAGATTATGATTGTGTAGAGTGGATTGATATGTTTGTGTAAAGAATGACTGACGAAGGACCTTGATTTTGTGTTACTATCACTGCTTGAAATGAGAAAAACATATGCTGCATAGAAAGGAAAGGACTCACCGAAAAGGATAAAGAACTTGTATGCTGACAATTCACTTGTCTGCTTTCTCCCCAATCCAATAGGCACAGAACAGTAATAGGCGTGGGTTTTGTTTATTTGATAGACACGGCGGAATTGTGATAATGGCGATTCACAGATAGCGGTAGCACCATGGCTATATGATATGTTGCGGCGGGCGGTTAATTACAGACTGGCGCACGTGGTGACAGTAATTAAAGGTGCGGATTTTGGAGGACAGGATTTGCAACACTATTAATACCAATCCAAGCAGTGACAGTATGTATGCGTGCTATGTAGGTATGTGTATTGGCGTAACCAGCGACGTTTGATTGAAAAGTATATTTTTTGTTTTTAATAGAAAAAAAATATCATCAGACAGCAAAATGACATCTACATTTTTTACTCCAAGAATGCTCAGGAATCCCTGGTTAAAATTCCTCAGGTACGCGCTGTTACATTCTGTATTTCTTGTCCAAACTGCAATTTTATTGGATTTCAAAGCACAGCTTGTACGTAGCTAGACATGGTAGCTTCACTTGATGTATACTTATTTGTAACGGAACAATCTAACAATACAATATATTATACCATCTATTGTGTAATTACCTTGATGTTTCAATGTAATAACTCCTTTGATGTAAATAGCATAAATTGTTACGTTTGGTTTATTGAAAAGCAACGTAATAGACAAAAATAAATTGGATAAACTTTTCAATGGCTATTGGACAATATTTAGCATTCATAGAGCACCAAGATAATGTAAAGCAATGAAATAAATATTATTTAACTACTTTTTAGAGGTGGGCATTTCAGTTTATTTTCAAAATAATCAAAACCGTTTCAGTTTCTCAAAATAAACGGCTCAAAATAAATTTAGCAATCATAGAGCACCAAGATAATGTAAAGCAATGAAATAAATATTATATAACTAATTTTTAGAGGTGGGCATTTCAGTTTATTTTCAAAACAACCAAAACCGTTTCAGTTTCTCAAAATAAACGGTTACTTGAAACTGTTAAACTCTCGACAGACCAAGACGCCAAACATAACGTCCGTGACCAAGAGGGTCGGTCGACGACCAAATAAATACCTTCTTCTTTTTTTATTTGTCCATTTATTGGGCAGGGAATATTACCTATATTTGACAAAATATTTTTTCCTGCAATCAACGATTTTTTTCACTTTTTTTTTAAACAGCCCTTTATCTATTAATCCTTTGCACAGGAATACTTTAAATGCTAAAAATATATTTCATATATTTAAGTAGATCTAAGAAGGATAGTGATTTTGGGATCTACCTTCGGCCCCAGTTGGCTGCGGGAGAGTTAAAAAAAAACATAATAAATTCTTATATTTTATTTGCACTTACCTTGCTACGGTTTTTGTTCATTGCAAACATTTAATTATGAAAGACTAATGTACAGTTTTTTGTTTATTTATTTTTCAATTTCATATTTGTGTTTTTTTTTACAATAAATATACAATTTTTACATTTTATACAGTGTTATAAAGGAAAATAAAAGTAGGCTTTCCTCGCCATAAAGAGATAAGGCTCTTGTGTTTGGTGAGGGAATTCTTTCTAAATTATGCAAAAACCTTTAAGTAAATAATAAAATATAGCAATTATATAATAATGAAAAGATAAGTAAGAAAAACGCAAGATTTCAAGATTTAAAAAATAAATTAATAATAACAGACACATCGTTATTAAATTAATTATTATACTGAAACTTTTCTCGGTTGACAGTTGCGACAAAAACTTTTCTTTGCTACGAGTTATGGCTTTTTCATAAAGAATAAATATTTTTTATCTAGTTTTACCTTTTCTTATCACTTTTATATGTGCTACTATGAACTCTAATATTTATTGTCCGAACCTTTTCACTAAGCACAACTCGTGTTAAAAAGCGAATATGTACCCACCGTGAGTATGGAACTCGATCCGTCCGACTACTAGCCAAGCATCCTACCCACGAGCTATTAACCGGCTCACGGTGGGACTATAAGTTACCTCAACAGTGTAGAACAGTTGCTTCGTTAGTGAACGGTTCCATAGATCGAATCACGGTTGTAGAAAAACCTCTTTAATATGTATCATGTTTTTTTTCTAATGTGTGATTTTTTTTTCAAAATATTTTTTTATTATCATTCATTTGAAATAAATTGACTTTATTTTTTATTAGTATGTTGATTATTATAGTGTAATAATTGGAGATTGAAAGTCTTCAAAAATCAATGATGTTTCTGTTTGTACATATTAAGATGAAAAGCTGTTTATTTATTCTAAATATTACTTTGAGAAAATGTGAAAGTGTGATTGAAGCAATGTATATTATGTCTATTTATTAGCAGAAGGAAGATAGTTTTAAGCCCTATTATTATTTTCGAAAATAGTTTTTTTTAATTTTCAAATTTAAAATTTGATTTACGACTACCACATTTAATACGCATTTATTATTAAAAACAAATTTTCTTTCTTTAACAAACCCAAACTTTGATTGATTAAAATAGAAAAGAAGTAGATCAAAAATATTATATTAATTATACATCATCAACATGACAGATTGCCGCCAAAATGAAAAGTAAAATATTAATTTTGAATTGAATGAAATAGCTATTAAATTACAAATTTTCCATCTCCGATGACTTAAATAGTTGTTTCTTTTGTAATTAAGTTAAATCGAAGCATTATTTCAAAAAAGTATGCGTATCAAGATAAAATTTTACCACAGAAAATAATAGAAGGCTTTATTAAATAAGGTTAAAAAAATCAGTTATTCTAGTTATCAAACCGGTCCGCAATCATTGAAAATATTTAGCATAATTTTGTTACATGTTCATATTGAATTTATGTACAATATTGTTTCAATAATAGAAAAATGTTTTATAATTAGAAAACTGTATGTTTTTGCCTCTATTTTCAATTGACTTATATTGAACACTAGCTGGGGTAACCGACTTCATTCAGGGACATGATATGAGATTAAACTGTCGTTTGAACCCACGATGGATCTTGCTTTATATACCCCTACTAATGGATAGCCCCACCCATACAAAAATAGGGTTTGAATGGTCCACAATGTTCCAGAACATTCCACAACATTCGAGAGTGTTCCAGACTATTCCACAATGATCTGAAATGTACCCGAACGTTCCAGACTATTCCCCAACATTCCAGAATGTTCTGGAATGTTGTGGAATGCTCCCGAATACTCTCGAATGTTCTGTACTGTTCTAGAAATTTCTAGAGGGCGAAACTTCCAGGTAAAAATGGGAACCATCTTCATGGGTAGGGGATAGAGGGCTCCCACACCGTATAACCATATACACCCTTGATCGTACTGGGACTCGTTTCTGAGTTTTAGTGGCACGCACACTATACTACACTTTTATAATATATATTGATTATCCTTACGATGCATTTACTAAACTGTCATCTTTCCATTATTATTTCAAATATTGTAATAGCTATGCGCCCTTGAGGTGGTATCCCATGAAAATGGCACTATAGAAATGATCCAGTATTTATCATTATCAAGTTGTGGTCACATTGTGATAAAACTACTCGAGATTATCAACAGCAGCAGTAGTAGGCAAAGATATTCAAATACAAAGAGATATGCTATGATGTCCGCGCGCGACTGTCGCCGAACTACGGCCTAATGCGCGTAGTTTGCATACAAATTAAAAAATACAAAATCAAGAAAATGAACAAAATACGAATTTGTTCATTTTCTTGATTTTTTTAAGGTGTGCATTATTATTAGTTAACAATATAGTTTGAATACGGAAATAATTTGTTCATTTAGTTTAGCGTTCGTTTAGTTTATTCGTTAATTGGTAAACAACACCGGCGACACCCGGAAGCGCAGTCTCACCTAGTAAAAACGGCGGATAGCACCTCTCCTTATATTTCAATATCTTTGGTAGTAGGCTACAATCATAGAATAAAGAAAAACACAGAAATGCCAAATAGACAAATTTCGTGATCCAAAAGTCTGATCATTCGTTGCTTAACCCATCAGGCCTTAACGATATTTTGTCATAGGGTCAAAATATTTCCGCTGCGCAATAAAATCCTAATAAATGTAATATTTCTGAACACTAAAAACTGTTTTGAAAGGTTAAAAAATACACTTTAAAATTTTATAAATCGAAATAAACATAAATTTTTTTAAATATGTCTAACCTTAGGTTTTTTTTTTACTAAAATTACTAATGTATTATAAATGTTATTGTCACCTCATTTATTTGTCGTTCTATTTAAAAATAGTTCAAAGTTTCATAAATTTTATTTTCCAAAACTTTGTTCTTTTGTGGTTAACATTTAGATTTGAATATAAAGTGTGGTGTTTTCTCTTTCTAATACCGTTTATATCACATTTCTCACTATGATACTAAGGGAGATATAACGGTTTCTATAAGACCTGTATGTGTTGTTTCGAAAACCGAACAAATAGGCTTGACGGGTTAAATTAAACTGTGTTTAATCATTATTATGAAGTTCCGTGGGATGGCGATATACATGTCTATAATATGTATATATATATGTCTGGCAAGTGAAAGTGAGACAGAAGGCATTTTTAGTCTTTTTCTATATTCTTTGGCTGTAAAAACATTACAAACAATTTGTGAATTTTTGATTAATTAATTAATTTGAGTAAATCTATATAATGATTGCCTCATTAGTGTTGATTGCATTTTTTTTCCAGAGTGCCTCACAAATAAGCAAGGCATAATATTGTACATAGGTAACTTACAATTTATTGTGATACTTTCTTTAATAAAATTATTCATTAAACATGAGATTTGAAACCGAACAGAAATGTTTATCTGTTTGTACCAGGATTAAATCCAAATTAGATTGTATAATGTTTTATGATTTTCTCTTAATATTTATAAATAGATTATAAAATCATCATTTAGTAGGTAACATCTGGGTAGGAGATTCGACTTTGAAAAAATTGTACCTATACCTACATGAAATAAAACTTTTGTTTTCATCTTCATTTTTTGTACCTAACTGGACTGCTTCAGTAACAACATTTTGTATTTGTTGATAAATTGAAGATGTCCACAGACTTGGTATAATTATTTCCATCCATTAGTGTTCTGGGCAAAGTGGAAGAATTTCTGCACTGAAATAAATCCCGGCTTCTAGTATTACACAGTTGAATCCTAAAGCTTATCAACGCAAGCAATTCGGGATTATCAACTACATCATTTAAAATTTTATATAGAAATACCAAGCAGTGAAAATCCTTCTGTCTGACAATTTAAGCATGTTCATATCATTTAAAAGAGTGTTGTAGTTCAACATACATGTGTAAGCGCTGGAATACCCATTTTTAAATTAAGAAAACGTAAGAATGTATTTTGTAATTCTTTCAATAGCTTGTACATGAATATTATAGTGTGGATTGTTACAATAGGCCACTTGCATCACATTAAAAAAAAAAAAAAAAAAAACAGTTTAGGCAAATATTCTAAGACATTCTGTATTTTTTTTTTTTAAATCGTATTTTTGAAACCCTGGCAATTTTTTGAAAATTTCAATCCGAAAAATCAGACCATTTTTTATAAACCGGAAAGACGGGACATATTTTTATGGATGCGAAAAACGATAATTACATAGCCGAAAATCATTTTAAAAAAATAATGTTTTCCACACGAATAGCAATAAATTGTACGGGGTTCTCTTTCTCCGCCATCTTTATCAAAAAATCAAACCAAAGGATAAGTTCGCATAGAACAAACAATAAATCTAGTGAACGTTAAACGCAAATTCAAAAATTCGCCGGAAATCAAAGTGTTGCCATATAAAAAAAAATTATCAGTGTGGAATTTTACAAAATTGAGGGAACATAATCGGAGACGAGACATTTTCATGTAGTGACGTCACGAGCTCAAATAATTGATGTATTCATTTAAAAATAAAAAAAACTATACATTTCTAAAAAAATTTACTAACATTTTCGTAATCTTAGTAAAAAAATCTATCCACACGATTTTTTCCAAGTCGTTATGAAATCCATGCAAGTGGCCTATTATTGAGTTACATTGCTAACAAAAGCAGGTTAGGATAATTCTCCATTTAAGTTCAAAAGATTTGTTACTATATTGACAAAAGAGTTTAAACATTTCTTTAAATATTTCTAGTATTAATTTCTTGTTGTGTGTAACTATGGAAGAAGTATTCTTGAAAATGAATTTTTAATAGCAGAAAAACTTTATGGATTCTTATGGACTTATTATGGTTGGAATAAAATCATCTATTAATAATAGTTGGACAATTTGTAGAGCGCCGTTTTTGTGAGAAATCACCTCAAGGGCGCTTAAATTGTGTTGTATAAAGAAACTTGTTGCAATAAAACTGTTTTTGTGGCAATCCTCCAGAGAATTCTATGTGTGGTGATCGCCAATTTTAGAATAAAAGCCTGCACCAAACATTTTTAACTTTGATTACCGATATTATTAGTTGCTGCTTATTTCTTTTCAACATTTTGCAGTCAATTTTAGGAATGGTTTTTCGTACTTCGTTTCATTCGGGAGCCCCAAAATGATAAATGTATGAAGTTCTCTACTGTAATCAAATCAATTTGATGGTAAAACTATTATTTATTTACACTACACGATAATGATGTATTTTAGTAATTAGTGAGATGTATGTTATGCGTATTATACTTTACCAACTGAACTATTGAGGTAACCTATCATATCCTACCATATCTGAAATTCGAATGTAGGGATTTTGTATTCATTAATAACTTGTTCATATTTAGGTCAAATGCCGTAGTTGTTCTGTCTATACAGTGTTGCCAACTTTATTTTGACCAATCCACAATTTGTGGTACCGTAACCCACCAGAAAACCACTAAATTTGGCTATCCCTCAAACTACCAGAAAACCACCTATTTTGCCAGACAGTTAATATCGAACTATTAAATGAAAATAAAACAACAATATTGTACTTAATTTATTTTTAAATTATTTTTTAATTTTGTTTACTTAATTACAGTACTTATAAAATTTTATCTTAAAGGCAATCTTCTTCAGAAGAATCGGCATCTACGATTTCTGTTTTTGTGGAATAAATTTCCTTGGTTCCGATTTTTTGTACTACACTAATTGGTAATATGTAGTTATTGCAGCATTTTTCTTCGCGTTTTAAACCAGCACGGACTGTGAGAATTGAAGTTAGTAAATCAAACTTCATTCGGTTTCTGTGTTTTGTTTTAACAACGTTCATCATGCTAAATAACCGCTCTACGTCAGCGTTAGAATGCGGTAAAACTAATAAAGATATAGCAAATGTGGCTAAATCTTGAAATCTGTTTTCTCCAGCAATGTCTTTGAAATTCATTACCTCATACCAAAATTTATTTGTATTTGATGTATTTTTCCAACTGATTAAATGGATTTGACGCCACTGCTCGTCAATTTTTGCAATTTCTTCTTGATTTTGATTAAAATGCAGCAGCAGGTCAACGATCGACTCTTTATTGTGAGACAGTACGTGATCTACACTGATTCTTTTAATATTTTTCATGAGTTTCAAGTTTTCGGGCAATCTATTTTTCAGTTCATGAATCAAATGTACAATGAACTGGATACACCTATTACGTATTATTTCTTCTTCATTGGGTGGAAGTCCTTTTTCTTTCATCGTTGACACATGAGATTCAAATCTGTACCCCAAATAACATTTTTTATCAACAAAATCTTGAATATTTTTCTTAAAAATATCTACCCTCTGTGTAGGCAATATTATTTTGGCAACAAGCGTATTAATCAAATTTGTCAATTCGTCATATAGTTTTGAATGATCTGCGTCTCTTGATTCAAATAATTTATTAACTCTATTAACGTCAGTGAGAATTGGATACATAAATGCAATGTATGCATAATTCACATCGTCTGAATACATTCCATGCAGCAATTCTGCTGTGTAACATCTTTCTTTCAATTTGGCAACATTAAAGTGTGTTTTCAGCTCCAACCACTGTGTGTAAATCCGTGCAACTGCGGACTCTATAGATAGCCACCTAGTTTGACAAGATTGTACAATTTTTAATGGATCATGACCGTCATTAATAAGCTTGTATAGTTCTTTGTACGCAGCTTGCCTCGAAGAAGAACGGCTAAACCAATCATATGTTTCTTTGATAATGAATTCGAGATTTCTGGGTAAAAACTGCTTTGTTACTGCTGATACTGCCAATTGTAGAGAATGGCATATGCAGCGTACCAAAACCAGATTCGGCAATTCTCTTTTCAATTTAGCATGTACACCGTTATTAACTCCGGTCATTACCGAAGCATTATCTGTTCCGATGCCCATTAAATTTTGTACAGGTATATTAAATTTAGCAAGTGTGGCTTTTATGGTGCCAATAATCCCGTCTGCATCACACTCATTTAGCATTGGAAGATCTAAAAATGTAGATATAATTTTTTTGTGAGTGCAGCTATAATAAATAATTATTATTCCCAAATATTTATGAACGGAAATATCGGTTGATTCGTCTATCAATAAACTATAGGGCTGACCTTTCAAATCTTCTTTTAGGTTTTCTAAAAAATGGGGTGATAGAACATTTTTTATAATTTGGGAACATTTTGTCCTATGTAAGTGAATTTTTTCATCCTCCTTGTGCATGTGATTAATCACTTCTCCCATATGATCCACTACACGTAAGCTGGTATGTGCTGCTGTAAATAATGCTAGCCTAGCTTCTTCTTTCTGTTTTCCCGCGCTGTCTGGTTTGAAAGGCAACTTTGGTTGCGTAGCTACAATCTGCAAAAAAACGTTATCTATATAAAAACATCATAATGGATAAAAGGAAACTTAACTTTTTGGAAATTGATGTTGGCGTTATAAACTAGTAATAAGTACTTAAATTAAAATCATAAATGGCAATAACTTTTATTACTTACGTACCTTTGAATTTTGTAAATGCTTTTTGGATAATCCATGATTCTTTAAATCTCCGTAGTGATTCCTCAAAATTGAACCACAAAATTTGCACTTAGCAACTGGACCAGCAGTACTTTCCACCGTTTGTAACCAGTCCTTTAAATCTGAGTCACCTAACCAACATTTCCGAAACTTTTGAGTGTACTGTGATTTTGGCATATTCGTTTTACAAGATAAAAACTCAATTACCTAATTCAAAACAAGCGCTCATTATACGTAAATTATTCAAGAAGAAGAAATCCATAGACAATTTTCAAAAGCCCTGAGTGTTGCCTACACATAAAATAAAATCTACACTTATAATGGGATGCGCTCGCATGAGAACGATCCCTAAAGGTACCTAATCGTGCTAATGGTTAAATTTCGTACATTAGCGCCTTCCACACGCACATTTCGACCTATCGGTCTTTACTTTTCTGCGTGGCGGCCTGAAGTGGCGCAGGACTCTGTCGCTCCTAAGTGTGCGTGTGGGAGGTGCTAATACCACTAACGGAAACAACCAAATCCACTGAAAAATCCACTAGCCACTAAAACCAAAATTTCTCCGCTAAATGGTAAGTCTAAACCACCAGATCTAGTGGAAATTCCACTGAGTTGGCAACACTGTGTCTATACGCTCGAGGGGTGTAGAAAAAAATATGGCCGCCTCAAAAAAATATGTGACATTGAAAAATATTTAAATCCTTTTCCCAAAAATAAGTACCTACTTCGGATTTTAAATGTTTCTAGCAGTGGTGTGGGCTGAAGAGATGTCATAAGAAAAACGAACCAAAAAATATATATATTTAAAGATAAATAATATATCATAGAAAAAGTAAGAATGTGACATTTTTCTGATCAAAATATGTTTCTTCTTAAATAAGTTGAGGAACTTGTAACTATACACAGCCTTTTTTGTTCGTAGAGCAATGTAAGCAGGAACTGATGAAAATATTAACTTAACCCATCTCAATGCATCTCCCTTGCTGTCATGGTAAGAAATGTGATCAAAATGGTATTAGAAAGAGAAAACACCACGCTTTGTATTCAAATCTAAAAGTTAACCACAGAAAAATTTAAATATACACCTCAGTGAAACCAAAGTTTATGACCGCAATTTGAAAACAATTATGAATCTGGGTGAATTTTTTATTAATTATTTTTACTTGAGTTGACAAAAAAGTTATGAGACAATAACTTTTTTAATACATTTGTCTCATAAAAAATGCATGTTTTTTTTTCATTATCGATTATTTTAGGTGAGCCTTTTTTAAACTTTTTCATTAAATAATTATGATTATTTTCATTAATAAAATTTTTAAACATATTTTATCACCTTTCAAATACAGTTTTTAGTTTTCGGAGGCGTTCCGAAATAATCCATTTTTGTGGATTTTATTGCAAATTGTAAATAATTTGAACTGGATCTGGCAAATATGCTAGAGGCCTGAGGGGTTAAATTTCATATTCATGAATGATTTTCATGTTTACAAATATGTAAATAATAAAAACTTTTTAATTAGGTACATTTATTGTTTTGTATAACAGCTCAAAAACCATAAATAAAATAATACTAAAGGTTTGTGAATGCTGTAATATTTGTGTAATCCTGATTTGTAAATTTTAGTTTTACTCTAGTATTTAGATTACTTTTTTTGTTTTAAGTTATGAGTCCTTTTGGTCTCATTTGCGCCCTTGGTATAATTTTCTAATTCTAACAAATGTAAAATTTGTTCAACCAACATCCATCTTTCTTTCTCATATTCCCCGTGATGTTTTTACCTCTTTCATTGTTTATAGTATTCGCTGTACTTAAATTTACCAATAAAATTGATGGCCTCCGTGGTCGAGGGGTAAGGCTCTCGACTAGCATTCCGAAGGTCGCGGGTTCAAATCCCGGCGTGCGTAAGTAAATTTTAATTGTGGTATTTCACAATTTAATCCTTTAAAATTATTTTATGTATATTTGCGACATGTACCAGAGTGGAAGATACTCTCAGTATCACCCTGGTGTAAGACCACCATCCAGAATTGAAGCGCTGCTTGAAATAGCTTTAGCCATGTTTGGTTACCAGAACTGAACAGCCAGGAACTTCCCCACCTTCCTCTTCCCCATCTCCTTCTCCCTACTCCCCACTACCTTCATCCCCACAGCATATCCCGATTGGGGATGCCATAGTCTCACTGGCTCCAAGCGGTTGGGAGCAGTTGGGACTCTTGTGCAGTATTCACATTAATAAAATGAATGTCATTGATTTTTGCTATGTAAAATGCATGCTAATTTGTAAATAATTGCTTTGTATGTGATATTCTTCATTAAATAAAAATATATACACTGAAAGAAGTATTTAATTTTAACCCTAAAAAGTTCAATTTATTCAGAAATGTATTTATTTTCAGAAAAACGCTAAAATTACGCCAGGGTACTTCAAAAACGTATGAAAAGTATTTTTGGAAAATAATCCACAAGCCGCCGCATACTGTTAATTTTGAAAAGTAAACTACTTTTAAACTTGATTACTAAAATAAACATCGGTTTCAGTCGCAATAGATGGAAAAACATCCATTAAAATTCGATTTTCATTCAGCCAAAGTTAAAAATTTCAATTGCCGCCATTTTTTTTGGATGGATTTGACATTTGCGAAGTTTTGTTTCAAACTAAATACGCATGAATTATTTAGTTTGCAAGTGCTCAGGGCCTGTGTCATATTTGGGATTGCGGTGTGCAAGGTCTTTTTAGGGAAAGGAAGGAACGGAAGTTCTGAGAAGGAAAAAAGGTATGAGGGGTGGGTACTAATCTACGGCAGAAGTGTTGGTTATCCAATAAATGGTTCCCGGGGCGACGGTACCCATATCCGCCTCCCAAATTGAAATTTAATCATTAAAACTGTAAAAGATTTAACCCTAGAGTAGTCGCGCCTTTCCGTGAAACGTGAGACCTCTCGTGGGGAGTATTTTGCCGCCCATACTTAAAATGTTTTTTTTTTAAATAATAGTTAAATTCACTTGCAATGATTTTAAAAAGATAGAATAAAACATAAACTATCATAAAAAGCAACATTTATTAAAGTTTTATACTATTAGAAAAAAATGCCTTGGGAAATCTTAGATAAAATTTTTTGAATTTTAACGACATCTTTATCTTAACCTTCATAGAAAACAAAAAAATTTAACTTAGCAACAAAATTAAACATAATCATCATCTACGACATGCATTTCAGCAAAACATTCTAACACATGTACATACAATGTTTGTTGCACAATAACTTTGCACCTTTTTTTGGTCTTTCTATTTTTCTTGCATGGACGGACATACTGCGCATACACCTTCTCTACCTGAGGGTAAATTTTTATTCTGGTAGCTCAAATCAGGAGATTTGGTTTCTCAGCTGTTTCTGCAAAGTGTTTACATCGGATCTACTGATTATATGTGGTCTAGTCATAGCCAGTATTGGGAGGCGGGAATGGGTCCACCGCATTTAATGAACACATACCGGGAATCATTTATTGGACAACTAACACCTTTGCCATAGGTGCCCCCAAGTGATTCGCTACCTTTAGTGACTTAAGTATCCCAAAGGTCATGCATCGGCCAGCCAGGGTGGGGCAAATGCCCCACCTTGCCCAACCGTGCCTACGCCCATGCCGCAACCTCACGGTTAGCCGCGTGCACTGAGAATATTTGAAACGGATATTTGCATACATTTATTAGTATATAATTATCTACTTTTTCATTTCTATTCTACGTATTGTAATTCTGTCCAGTTTTATATTATTTAGAAATATGGAAATTATTACATTGCACGACCCTTGCACTTTATTATTATTATTCAAGAACTTCCGCAAATTTTTAATAAGTTTTTTGCTCTCGATTCGATGCATGTTTATAAAATCGGTTTATCATAATAAATATCTTCAATGTTTTCTAATACAACCAACCCCGGTTTTTTCCTTCCTCATCAATAATATAGAAATGTTGTCGATGACTTCTCGACTTCTGCCAACTTCTATAGATGAATGTATTTTGTCTATGGATGAAATCAAATTTTGAATATGAGCCGTAAACGCACGTTAATATTGATTTATAAAACGATTTGTGTTGTTAATATTTTATATCTGAGCAATCATTTCAAGCGTTACAGTTTTTAATTTGTCATCTCTTTAGGCCTTTGGATAGTTTCCACAGTTACACGTTCACAAGGTATATTAGCAGTAAATAGATTTTCACTTATTACCCGCCGAATTCAACGTCATTTTTGCACAGTTTGAAATAACATGGGATGTTTTTATTTCCGTGGTCCTATAAATTAATTCTAGCATTCATAGTGTTATTTAGACTATTGTGTTGTTCATCGTTGCGTTATTTAGACTATTGCCACTAATGGAAATACCTACATAATAATTCGTTGACACTGTACTTACCTACGTTTATTTGGCGTATGTTTTTAGGTAAATAATAACGTTGTCAAATCATCTTTAATGTTAAGTATTATTCTTGCTGTGCATTGCTAAAACGCCTTGGATGAGCAGGTTGAGAATAAACTGCACAATTCATCTCCCTAAGATCAAACTGTGGAAGATTTACAGAAGTTTTCATTCAGAGTCTACATTGCTACATAATTTGGTATAAGTGAGTGTTAAGGTGGTAAAAGCTTCCCCTTGATACAAATACTTGATTCTGATTGCTAAACTAGTTTCAGTTTTATGCTGGTTTTTCTTACTCTGAGGACGACATTTGACAAATCATTATATTTGTAAGATCCGGTGGTTTTTTGTTGTTCTTTTATTGTTTGCACTGCTCACTGTTTGACATGTAACTAAGGCATCTTTGTCTTATATTTTATTAAGTGTTTTATATATCTGATAGTTTTCTGCATTTGCAGATGTCCCAAAAAAAAGTGGCACGCACGCCCAGCCGAGCGCTGACACTGTACGAGCTGCAGATGTCTTTGAGCGGGGTGAAACAGAAGCCGGCGGGGGGGATGGGACCCCCACGCCCCACCTCCAGCGGGGCTAAGACCCTCGCGCAGTTGTTTTCTGATATGCCGCCACCGAAACGAAGTAGGAGAATCTAATATTAATATTATATCTTAGTTGTATCAATTTACGAATGTTACTGAACACAACAATATTGTTAAAAAAAAGACATGACTCTTTAATTTATTGTTTATTTGGAACGTTTAAACATAGTAATAACAAAAATAATAAACAATCATGAAGCCAATATTAGCAACTCTCAAATGAAAATTTGAAACAGAAACATCAGAAAAAGATTCAGTCGCAACTAGGATTTGAACCCAGGACCCCAGCCTTGCCGCCCTTGCCGGCGCTCTCTTCTCTAGCCAATGGATGGCGAACATGAAAATAAAAATGGATGTATTTATCCAAGACACCATCTTGATTGCATTTAGTTTGGGAAGAATCTTTCAAACATTCATATAGATACCAGCCAATAATGTCTATAGTTATTTTGCAATATTATTACTATGTTATTTTTGTTATACAAATGTAATATCTTACACACTATATAAAGAGGAAAGATTTGTTTGTTTGTTTGCAATGAATAGGCTCCGAAACTACTGAACTGATTTGAAAAATTCTTTCACTGTTGGGAAGCTACACTATCCCCAGGTGTCATAGGCTATATTATATTTTCAAAAAAATAGGGATCCTTACTAAAACTTTAATAATGTAACCCAAGGTGTAAAAGAATTACCTAAAATATTCTTTACATCGTGTGCGCTGAGAAAACTATTGAAGATAGAATAAAATAATGTAATACAACTTTGCAGAACACATTATTATTTACAAAAAGTGTCGCGACAGCATATTATAGTTATGCCACAATAAGTGTTCTTTTATTTTTAAAATTTAAATAAAATGTCGCCGCTTGAAAAGGCTCTTTATTTATATCTTGGTTTTAGTCCTTATCAAAATAAATTACTTCATATTCAAGACTGCTTCAATACCTTTGTTTAACTTTTGAATCTTTTTGAATTATTAAATTCGGACATTCCATTCGAAAGATATCACGAGTTTAAAAATGTAAGTATTAGAAACGTAAGAAAGTATTAGACGTGGGAGGGGAACGGGGACGCACGGGAAGGTGATTCCGGGAAAAAATGTATTTATTTGAATATGGCATTGCAACGCATGCCGGGAACCAGCTAATTATAAATAAAATAAAAATAAATAAACATATAAATTTTTTTTTTTTAAATTAACTTAAAAAAAATTAATATAGTATTTGTAGTTCTTAGTCGTAGTGTGATACAGTTTAATATTACAGAAGGGGAATAGGGTTGAATTAGCTCAGTGGTTAGAGCACAGCTTCGGCAAGGCTGGGTTCAATTCCTAGATCTTTTGGTTTCAAATTTTCGTTTGAGAGTTGCTAACGTGTTCAATGATTAATTTTTGCTCATTAAGTTATAAAAAATAAATTTACATATTGAGAAAAATAAAAGTAAGGTCAAAAATCCATTTAAAAAATGTTCTCAATTAATATAATAAAATGTTTCAGATAATATCATGTCGGTCAAAAAGCCAACGAGCTCAGTGCAGAAAACATATCTGTCAACTTCCAAGAAGCAAGTCCAGTTCAGGAAGACAGATCACACCATTGTGCGGCGGGCCCTTAACTTTATTGCTACTAATCCGGTAAATTATTATGTTTTTATGTATTAAACAAAACAAACTAGCAACAGTTGACTAACATTTTCCATTTACTTATATGATTTTTTTTATTGTAATATAAAACTTGAGTTACATAATACATATATATTTTACAAAATATTATAATAAAGGTCATTATTGGTCATGTATACCTTATCAAAAAAGAGGAGCTCTTGTGCCTGATAAGGGAGCCATGATTCTTACTTAGGTTGTAAGTTATGTTAGGGTGCCTCGATGTCGGCTTCTAAACCAACACCAGGGCCCAAAACACGTCCCTGACTAGCTCTCAGCGGGACTATGGTACTCTCTATTCAGGGGGGTGGGCAGCTCAAGGCTAGGGAACTTCTCTCCATCCTCCGGTGACCCACGGGATCCTCACTGGTCAACAATCCTCCCGCCGTAGCAGAATAATAACAATGTTAAATCATTTAGACATGTATTGTAAACTCAAACACATACATAGGTTTCTACAGTACAATTCAATTACAAGAAATGCAAATTACACAAACCTAGCTAAAGTGTTTAACTCTCTCTGACTCTCTCTCAAAACGAAACTCTCCGAGTCGTGATTTCCGCGGGGGCCCTACATTTCACTGAATTACGGACAACATTTAAGGAGGAAATCAAGATACAGCTTACATGTAGGTTGGCAGGAACCTCGTCTCATGTGGCAGCTTCATCAGGCACTTTCGTAGTCTAAATAGACCGAACTATAGTGCGGCAAAAGGCCGATTGTACTCAAAGGTATTTCAATAATACATCGCGGCCCCGTTGAATTGGGTCCGCCAGCTACCGGCCGCGAGCGTCCGTTCGCAAAGGCGCTCAGATCTCTTCTGTCGAGCGCAGCGGGGATGCCGAGTGGCAGGGCACGGGGGAGAGGCAAGGAGAAACAGGATACGGGGCGGGGAGAGGCGGCGGCCGAGCCGTGTGGACTTGTGCTGTGTTCTGTGCTCTCGTATTTACTCGCTTCAGGGGCGTATCGTAACAGTTATAATATGTTTTGTATAAAATTATTTACTTTTTACTGTAATTTTTTTTGAAAAATTGTTTAATTTTATTTATTTGCTCTGATTGGTTGATGATACAGCATAATTCAGAAGGGAGGTTATTAAAGTGTTTTATGGCTTGGAAAATATAATGATTTTGTATTTGAGTTGTTTTAAAATTAGGTGTAATAAATTGGTTTCCATTTCTCATTAGTTTGTAAGATTCTTGATATACTTTGTTATTTTTTTCTTTGCACGTTTTTATAATGGAAGCTTGCTTGAATATGTCATCGACATTTGGTACTGGAAACAATTTAAAAAGTGATTCTTTTGAGAAGGTAGATTTTTTTTAAATATTACTTTAATGATGAAACTTTTACAGAGTTTAGATTGTTTTTGTAAGATCCTCCCCAACCTATAATTCCGTAGATAAGTAAAGAACAAACAAGGGCATAGTATACATTTTTCATTATTATTACATTTAAAACATTTCTTAACCTAACAAATATATATATGTATATACATTTCCTTATTCTTTTCACTAGCTCTGAAATGTGACTATTCCACTTCAGGTTTTGGTTAATGATTGCACCGAGATATTTAATTTCGGAAGAAGAGTTAATTACGGTACAAATTAAATAGGATTGTTGTTTACAGAGTACATGATCACATTTTTCGTCGTGGATAACAATATTAACTTTATTATCAGGTATTTTCTGTAAGGAAAATAAGATATATGTTATTTTTTTAGCATTAAGTGTGAGTAAGTTATTATCGAACCATGATTTAAAGTTGTTAATATCTTCATTTGCCAATTTGTTAACTAGTTCCCATGTTTGACCTTTTATTAACAATACAGTGTCATCAGCATAAGAGATTAATTCACCTTTAATTTTCTGTTGGAAAATGTCATTCACATATATTAGAAATAATAATGGTCCTTGATAAATCATTATTTCATATACCAGACATGGCTTTCCAAAGAATCTAAATATTTATATCTCTATATCATGTCTGGCTAATTTAGGGATAATGAATACTTGAAATTGAATGATTGCCATATATTTACATCTGCCCTGATGATGGACACTGTAGCAATGCCCTAAACATTAAAAAAATCTCTCTTCTTCCTTGCATTGTCTCAACTCATTGCCTAGGTAGGCTGTTGGGGTCGGCTCTTCTCATTCTCAGGCTATATATTCTTTGGTTCTGAGTATCGTTTCCATCCAGGCCGTTTCTCTGTAATATTTTGGAGCATTGAGTCATTCAGGAGTTCTTTGGTCTTCTTCTGAATGACTGTCGATGAAGCTCCATAGACATTGCCTGCTTTACTGTGTGGTCTGGGGGTCTCCGTCTTATGTGCCCATACCATCCCAACTGTCGTTCCTCCAGCTTACTGTTTATGTCTGTGACACCCAGGCTACTACGAATGCGTGAACTTTTAATCCTATCTTTTAGTGATACTCCTGCCGACCATCTAAGCATTCGCATTTCTGCTGTTTCGAGTTGCCTAGAATAGAAGTTGTACATAGTCCAGCATTCGGAGCCACACATCTCTGTGGGTCTAACAAAAGTTTGGTATATCTTTCCTTTAAATTTATAGGCATTTTCGAATCACACAAGTTTCTGTTACAAATCTAAATTTAATCCATCTTACACCTATTCTAATGGTTAAACGTTAAAAAAAATTATTACATTTACATTCGTTATAGCAATTTGGGAGGCCACCCCGGGAACCATTTATTGTATAAAGAACAAGTGGTTCGCTTCATTTGGTGACTTAGAAGGGGTGCCCAGGTTGAAGGGGTTAGGTTTTTCTAGATAGAGAGAGACCTATCGTAGACCTCTCCAGCCAGACTCTAAATGGAAGCGATGGATTCATTCGTCCGTCACTCCGTGACACATTGATTCCCAGATTCATACTCACCCCTTATACCCTTTTCCTTCTCAAAACTTCCAATCCCACCTTTCCCTAAAAAGACCCCCCACCAAGCATCCCCAAAGATGACATAGGCTCTGATGGAATGTTTTTTCCTCGGGACCTCCTGTGCGGAGTTAATGTAAAAGAAACAAAAATTGAAATGTAATGGTATAACGCTGTATACATGCGAACTCTGGGCAAACAACAAGAAGAGTAGTATAGAAAGACTCCGGGTTCAGAACAACAACGCCTTCCGCATAATGTTTGGTCTCCCCAGATATTGCAGCACTTACCGAATGTTCACGGAGGGGTGAGTTCCCGACTATTCAGCCCTTATTAGATCCAAGGTAGCAGGAATGAGGGAAAGGATAAACAGCTCTGGAAATATCCTCGTCATGGAAGCCTGCCTCAGTCCATCATCCAGCATTGATACACACTGGAGAAAAATACTGGCTCCTAATGTGGTAACAGAATCCTAAGAGCCAATTATTTTTATTTTCTTTTGTTATTGCCTTTTCTTTCATGTACAATCCATATTCACCTGCTTTTGTATTTTTTTCTCTTTAAAATATTTTGTGTATGTATTATAACCCTTATGGAATGTGTGGGATTGCACTATTCTCCACACATAACCGTAATAAACATTTATTATTAGTAATAGTAATCTATTAGAAGACTATAATTTCTAATCGGAACTGGATGATTTGTTTATATTTTAATTTCTCTCTTTAGATTGAAGATGTACAGGTCACCCATCCAAACTCCAAAAAGACCACCAGACAAACTATCGTTCCCAGACTCCATCAAAATGAAAAATCAAACTTGAACGGTAGGCATTACTTTTATATCCTATTTGATTGCAACAACAATATCAGGACTGAGTCATTTAGACACTCGCTTGTACCTAGATTGCATGCAGTTGGCAAATACTTTCTCAGAAGTAATACGGAACATAGTTATAAGAAGGCTATGTATAATAATAATGACCAATGTTAGCATAATAATTATCTTCTGCATGGGCTCTGTACATATAATCTCAATATCATATTTTACCGCCAAAATTGCATTTTTTAAGTTTTAGTTTTTTTTTTGTAAATAAAATTGATCAGTAAAAAATAATTGAAAAAATTGAAGAGGCATAGTATAGGTCTCGCAAGTTAAGTTGACTTCATCACAGTACTCACACAGATGCAAAACTTTCACACAGCGTGTTTCGTTTTAGGCTTTAAAAAAAAACCATGATTATTTCACAATTGAGAATTCGAAGCCAAAGCGTGTTGAAGTCGATCACATAAAACTTATTTTGTTTTACAACACCGTTATTGAAATACTGAAAGTTATCATTTTTTTTTAAAACTAAATCTGATAATCTTCAGGATTGAATTCAAATGGGTATTCATAAAAAAAGCCAAGGGTATTGCTAATAATTCTTAGCCACTTATTTAAGAATACTTAAATAGCAAACTTCCATAGATAATGACCCCAGTTCACGGAAATTACGGCAATAGAGAACTCCAGTCCAATTTTTAATTTTTTTTTTAATGACCTTCTAACTTAAATAACTGCATTTTTATTTTTAGAGTTAGTTTTTATCTAAAATAATTTTAAAATTTTTGATTTTTTAAGATCCCTCGAAAACCACCATATCTATGGTTCATCGTGTGACGTCATCACGTCATCGATAGTTTTATTCACTTTCAACAGGTGCTGTCATTTTATATTGAAAAATCGATTGACGAATGACTTTAGGTGTGAAAAGTTGAGGCATTTTTTATTCAGGATTAACTGCTTTTAATATAGAAAAACATTAGGTAAAATGTCAACATCTCATCGCTACTGTTATTGTATTGTACCAAAGTGCAATACAATAACAATTAATCATCTTTTTCATTGCAAATACAAATGACATTGTAACCCTTCGAATTTTGTGTTCAGGTGTGACTGTTGCTTTAATATACATACAGAAACACTGGTATTTATAATACACTGATCATGACTTGTATAAAAAGCCCTTGATAATAAACCAATTCGAAAATACGATCGACTTTATGGTAGGTAAACAAAATGTCAAAATTGACACGACTTTAAACCTCAAATAGGCCACATTTACTGTAGATTATCAAAAATATTTTTTTACAGCTTACTACGACTTTCAAAAACAACTAATAAGATGATTTATGTACTTGGAAGCTTTTATTCCAGCACTAGCATAGTTCGTTTGAAAAAAATTATCCAGGGAATGTCAGAATGTCCGCAAATATAGCCCTTTTCCGTCATAATTTCAATTGTGAAGGCCTAAATAATGTTTTAATAAACACAACAACTATTATATGTCTAAATCTCTATTAACAGTATGTAAATAAACCAAATAAAAAACACGAAATGTTGTGTTTGAATGGCTTTCCCCATACACTTTAATACAACTTGAAAATGTCATCACCAGGTGAATCTTCCATCGTAACGTCAACACACAGCTTTACACGGCATACCAACTTGACGCTGTGTTTTAACGAGAATATTAAAAATGCACTTTTTAATATTTTTTTAAAAACTGTACGTTTAATATTATTAAAAAAAACTTATATATTCAGAATCAGCGTTTATTGGTCTATTTCAGTGTTTCTTAACCCTATTGAAAGAATTGCCCCCTTTACCACAGTAAAATATTTATTTTACAAAGCATGTTTAATGTTAATTTGATATATTTCCTAGAAGTATAATTTACCCACATTTCCAAAATTATATTGTTTCCTAGAATATCATGATGTCGTAATAAATATTACACTTGCACACTTTAAAAACAATCTGTAAATTTACTAATAAAGATTCGAATTAAAAATAATGAAAACTATTTATTATTTCAAATTTAAAAACTAGTAATTATTTCACTTGCGATATGATATGTAGGTGCACATAAGTAAATAAAATTACGAACTGAATTAATAGAACACCCCGTGAGTGCAGCGTAAAGGGGTGTCGTAAATACTTGCCTCTCTTCTAACTAGTTACAATAAGTGGGCGTAAGCAAGACAGAGAGCCTTATCGGGCTAGTGGGCGTCGCTTGACGTTCACGCAGATAGACCAATACATCAATTCTAAGCTTTTCTATTGCTTCTAACTTAAGTTGCTTTGCCTATACAAAGTTATGGAATTTGGGGGCCATAACTTTACTGCCTACTCTCAAATTTGTTTTCATTCTGATTTATATTTTCGGCTTTTGGCCTTTTTTATACATTTTGCTTTATTTTTTTAGAAATGACGGGATCGAGAATTATTTCACTAATACAAAATCAAACTTTAGAAAATAGAAATCACAAATAATTCATTCAATGAGTCTTTGCACGAAAACAAACGTGATATTGCACAGTTAGAGATAGAATGTCGATGACAGCACGGTGCCACAAGTGTACTTTTGTAACATCGATACCTGCACCTCTACCTTCCGTGACACTTGACATTGGAGTGGAAAGGGTTAAATAAATTATCATTTAATTAATTTCAAGTATATATATACCTATTATTATTTATCCTAAAATGTCCCATCTTAGAACATACATACTTGTCTAGTCTAGTGAGGCGGGTAAAGTGACATATCAATGAAAAATAATATATTAAATAAGTTGCGGGATTTTGAATCTCAAATCTTAAACCCTCGGATAATGTGCAACTTTTTTTACTGTTACAGGTCAAACAAAAATGAAAACCTTCACTTCAATGAACAAAGCAAAGGATATAAACAAATCCAACATTAGAAAAACTATAGTGCCTGGAGACAATTCTCACAATAATCCAACAGCGGCGCACCCAAACACCCACGCATACGAACTCAGAAGTCGAACAACCACTTCAGAATCAAATGACACCACTGCCGCCAACAATAAGATCCCAATGTTTACGCAGTACAGAAATATCAATGAATCTTTTGACATTTCCATCCAGGAAGGGGGATCACCTCAAGTAAACCCAGTGGAACAAAGTATCCTCGAACCAGCCCAAAAAACAGAAACTAATACAGTTGACTCTCAGTTGTCTGACCTACTAAGTGACATGATGTGTAGAACAGAACTCGAAACCAACCAAACAGTTGTCACGCAAAAAATAAGAGACATCCAAAACAAAATTCACGAAAACTTGCAAAACTCCGAAAAGCAAATGGAATTTTTAACACATATTTTTGACGAAGTATCGAAGAATAAACAAATATTATCAACTTGCATCGAAAGCAATAAACAAATTATTAACATGACTAATGACTTACTAAAGATCTTGAAAAATGGTTGTGGAACTGTTGAGAAATCCGGTAAAAAAATTGGTATTCCTCATTCACGAAGCCCAGTGAAAAGGCCACTGCTGGAAAAGTTACGCAGAGAAAGTTTATTGAGTTATGTGAAACCGATCACCCCTGTTAAAAATGATGAAATGGATGATTTATTATCATTTAAAAACCTAAATCTCCGCAGTAGAACAAAAAATATTCAAGAAACAAACGTAGAGTGTCTTGACGACAAAAAAGAAAATGTCGCCCCTTTGCAGAATAAGATAAACTCTCCTAGGAATAAAAGTTCTCCTTTTCCCATAAGATCAGTATCGAGGCCTTTATATGAGAAGTTTCGCCGAGAAAGTATGAGAGCTTCTATCATACCGAGTGCTTCCTTAGAGGCAATAGGAAAGGACAATTTATCATATGATAAAGATGCAATTAGTTCATTGAAGGAAAAAAGTTCACCTTTTATCAGAAAACCCATTTCAAGACCTTTATATGAGAAATATCGCCGCGAGAGCTTGATTAGTCATGTTAAGCCAAACACCTCTTTGGAAAAGAAGGATACTGACGATTTAGCTGGCAATCTCAAGAAAGAGAATCTAACACCATCACCGAAGAAAGTCAAATCTCCTCGGAGGATGAATTCGCCTCGTTCTCAACAGCGAAAAGTCGACGATCTGAGGAAAGCAGTGCTTAAATTCACAGTGGAGAGTAAAAAGAATATCTTGAAATCTCCCACTTTATCAAAGACAAGTTCCAAGTCGCCAGCATCACCGAGAACAACTTCAAAATCCCAGCAGATCTTTAGGTCGCTGAAGGAGAGTGTTCAGATTTTGAAGACACCAGTCGGTAAAGGGAAAAAGAGCATTTCGACCAATCTGGCTACTGAAACTCCTAACACCAAGTTTAGGAACATAACTTCTAATAATATCAAGAGACAACTGGAAAGTCTGTATGATTATTAGAGGAATGTGTATACTAAATATGGATCAATGTTGCTGGAACAGCTGGTCAAATATGTACGAAATTATTTCTACTTTTAACATGCCTCTGATGAACTTTTAATAATCGTCATGACTTGATTTCTTCCTTAATGTGTACCTATGATTAAAGATTTTCTCTGGTTTCTTTTTCTTATGTATATAATTATTTTTTGTATGTTAAATAATTTTTCTTACATTATGTTTAATATTTTGTTTAGGTTTGGATATTTCAAGATGAATATGTTTCCTTTCATGGCTTTTTATCTAGCAGATAATTTTACTTTAATAATGTTTTTATTGTTCTGACAAATTCTAGACGAGACATGAAACAACATGAATGACTTTAGACAAAATGTTATCAGTGATTCAACTCTTTTCAGAAATGTCTTGGTAGATGGCATACCTGAACAATACATTTTTTGCGAGTAACTAACTTATTGCAAACTTATGATCAAGATTATAAGTGATTGATCTGGAATTCTGCAGCATACCGAACATTGTCAGGTATGAGTAATGAAAATCCAGGAAGTTAAATGGTGTTAACCACTGGAGTGCCAAAACATTTAAAGAAAATGATTTGAGCTCTGAAGATTTTCGTATGTTTTTTGATTCGCCCACAGTCATTAAAAAAATCATGCCTCCGAATATTAATAAGAAAACAGATAAACTGCTAATTGTCGTTTAAAGCCAATCAATTTACCTATATTTTATAATTTATCTTAAGTTTGTAGGTTTTATTTAAAAAAATCATTAATTTCACTAACGTGTGAGATTTGTATGTGTTAACAGAAATCATTGAAAATTGTACGTATGACAGGGTATTTGTGAGTCTGTTTTTATAGTTCGTAATAGAGCTAGAAGCAAGGTTTGAGATGATTAGTATAATAACATTACACATTACTATTTTTACTTATCGTATAATAACATAACATGTTCGTTTTTTCACTCGTTATCCTAAAATAATATCTGTTTCTTTGTTATGAATCAATAATCACCTACGATATTGTAATGATAAAACACATGTCGCTCCGAAAACAGCAATTTTCTGCCAGGTGCAAACTAAACTTATTAAACGACTTCGAAAAGGAGGAGGTCATCAATTCGACGGTATTTAAAAAAAAAAAAATTTTTATGTTTGTTACCTCGGAACTTTCGATTGGGTGAACCGATATTGATGATTCTTTTTTTATTAGAAAGCTGGTGCTTCCCGCGTGGTCCCATTTTAATTTGGTCCAGTTCTGACAATGGGATCCGTGAGAAAACCATATATGTCTTAAATTTGAAATAAGTATGTGCGCGACAAATGGACGAATAACTCAATATTACGCCAACAGATTTCGATGATTCTTTTTTGAAGTAAAACTTCTTTACGCACGCTCGTCACTAAAAATAAAAAAATAAACAAAAATTTTTACAAAACAAAAAAAGACTTCAAAGAATGCACTAAAAAGTAAAAAAATAATTTCGTACGATTGTTATTTTTGGAGTCGGTGTCAGCCAAGATCTCCACATCTCACCTATAACTACCTATGTATGTAGTTACTTTGGCTGACACCGACTCCAAAAATAAAAATCGTACGAAATTATTTTTTTACTTTTTAGTGCATTCTTTGAAGTCGTTTTTTGTTTTGTCAAAATTTTTGTTTATTTTAATTCCAGATTTTGAAATTACATACTTTAAGTGAGCAGAGAATTTAATAACAAACACCTTGATATATTATAACCACTGGAGTGCTTTTTGTCACAATATGGCACCATTTAAAATACCTCGGATTGCTTTGCTGCCAGTTTTAGGCATATTTTCCCTAGATGCATTAAATTTTTTTTTTTCAATTTTTCCATATTAAAATTTGGAGGTATGATTTTTTTTAATGTCGGTCGAATTTGCCTGAAATAAACATCCATGGGATTTTTTAACACAATCTCGACACTGCCATGAAAAAATAAATCTAGCTCTTGACTTTTTTACTGTTTGCAATTTCAGTTGAAATGTTTTACTGCCTATTGATTATCGGAGCTTAAGTATTGGTACATAATGTTAAAAAATAATTATACAATCTTTTCTGATATTTTTTTGGTTAAAGTTTATGAAATTAGAAATATATTTTTTGGATATTTATAATTTAAAATAAATCTACTTTTTCAAATACACCAAATTAATCTCCTTTTATTATCAAATTCTGCTGGTCTTAAGTTTATTTTTATTACAAAAACTTTTTCAGCTTTCTACGTAGTTTTTTTTTTGTATCTTAATTTTAATTAAAAGGTTTTAACGAAAGGTAAGATTTTTTTTTAAGCTATGTAATAGTTCAAAATGAGACATAATTTCCCATGCTTTTGAAAGAAATAAAATGATTAGATTTCGACATAGATTAGACTTAGGGGGCATTAATTAATCATTAATTACGTGAGCAGTTTGTCATCCATTAATTACGTGAGCAGTTTTTCTTCCAATCTAAACCCCCCCTTCCCCCTCGGTGAGATAAATTTGGGCCAATTCGTATATTTTTTCAAATAACGTGAGATTTTGCTGGACCCCACCCCCCCCCCCGTTTGTGCTCACGTAATGCCCCATTAAATAATAAAAAAAATTTCATTTATATTACAGTTCGCCAAATAAGAGTAAAAAACATAGGAGGGCGCCACTGTTGTTCAAATGGCAATACTAAAAATATAATCATGATGGTAATCTAAAGCTGTGTAACCTACATTTTTGTTAAAAATTAAAAAAGCATAAAATTGAAAAAAATATTTTTTCATTCCACTGATCTTAAAATTAGAATTGCATATTATTATATTTTATTTTTGCAATATTATTATATTTTTGCAATTTTGTGTTAACAAGTACCTACTAGCATTGTCCAGTAAGGGCAGATCCAGCTTTGGCACCAGGGGGGGGGTTACAAAGTCGTGGTCGAGTCACAAAAAGTTATAATTTAATTTTGATATTAATAGATACAACTAAAAAGGAGGTATTTTATCAAGTTAAATAAAATCTATATTGTGACAAAAAAAAAATATAAAAACATGTTTAACACTTTTAATTAGTGGTCCACCTAGGTCCTGGACCCAGCCCAGGGGGGGTCATGACCCCTATGACCCCCCCCCCCCCTGGATCTGCCCATGTTGTCCAGGTTTTAGATCATGTCTCTAATTTTAGATCTGAATATATTTAACTCATATATTCAGATCTAAAAGTAGTGTAACTAAACTCGCCATTAATGGTTCTTCCTTTCTACCTACTGTTAAATTCAAATTTATATTAAATTAAATTAAAGCCAATCACTTTATTAAACACAATTTAATCAAATTTATGACATTAAGTAGGTACCTTAACAACAGTGCTTCTTCGAGTTAATTTTTTTTTTAGAAACAATTTTTTTTTTAAATGTGTCCTTTATTTTCAGTGTCATTGAACTTTAAAATAATATTTGACAGGTAAATTGTAGTTGCCAGCCTACAAATTTTGTAGTTCAATTTTTTATATTTTCTACTCTTATTTTACAGACTGTATGTATTTTCAAACATTACCTGCCTTACCTTTTATTATTATAATTTTTACTTTAAGTAGTCCATAGATACTTTAATTTATTTAAATAGTTCTCTGTTCTGATTGTTTTTTTTTTTTTGTAATTCTTTATGTTTTCAGTACTTATGTAATTTAATCTTTGTTAGAAGCTTTTTGCTCTCATGTTGTGTTACCCATTACTAATATATAATATGTAAAAATAAATTGTTTGTATTTATGTTAAATTTGTTCTCTTTACTGTGTACCTATAATTCGAAATAAACATATAAAATTTTTAAATGAAAGTAAAATAAAAAAAAACATCTTAAATAATTTTTTATGCATTATAAACATTTATAGTCAACTCGCTTTTTTGTCGTTTCATGTAAAAATAATTAATAATAAATTCTCAAAGTTACATTTTTTTTTTCAAATTGCGGTGATACTGGGTGCGAAGCAACACCTGTCAATTCGTATGACTCGCGATTCAATTCGACTATCTTATTTTGTGTTTCATTCTCTAGCTTCCTAACAAAGACAAAATCATTACCATTAAATTAAATTATTTTTTGATCCATCCAGTTTTCTTATATGAATACCACACAAGAGTCCCCATTGCTCCCGTCTGGAGCCAGTGAGACTATGGCATCCCCAATTGGGGTATATTGTGAGGCTGAAGGTAGTGGGGAAGTACCTGGCTATTTATATCTGGTCACCAAATACGGCTAAAGCCATTTCAAGCAACGTTTCAATTCTGAATGGTGGTCTTACACCAGGGCGATACCGGGAGTATCTTAATAGATACTTTTATTTATTTGAATAGTTCTCTGTTCTGATTGTTTTTTTTTTTGTAATTCTTTATGTTTTCAGTACTTATGTAATTTAATCTTTGTCTTTTTGCTCTCATGTTGTGTTACCCATTACTAATATATAATATGTAAAAATAAATTGTTTGTACATGCCGCAAATATACCATATATTTTTAATTAATTAATTGTTAAATACCACAAATTACTCAAATAAAATTTATTTGCGCACGCCGGGTTCAAACCCGCGACCTTCGGATTGTGAGTCGAGAGTCTTACCTCGGGAGTACACCACCACTCAACAAGCAAGATCTTGTTATATTTATTTTTTGTATGATAAGAAACATATTAGATATATATTTATTGTAATTTACTACTAAATTTTCATCAATCAAAAAGCTGATAAGGAGTTTATCGTGTCATTGATTAACTGGAATTGTGTTTATCATAATAAAAATTTATTAAAATATTTATTGCATAACAGTGATAATAATAATAATACTAGAGTACCATTACTCATAAATTTAGTACAAAACATTTGTTTTTTTCAGTTTATTAGTTGTTTTTGCTGTTATTTAGGTTTTATATCAGTTAGGCTCGTTTCACACTTATTCAGTGACCTCGTAACACCGCCAGCCCCAGATTTTCGATTTTTTAAAACCGGGGCAGAAACTTGATGGTGTCGCCCCCTCTCGTGAGATGAGTGATTGTCGCTTGACGTTCGACCGCTCGGGTTTATTCAGCTCAGCTCGTGTAGCCCCTAGTTCTAGATGCGACAGGGATTCCCCTGGCAGATCTGTTCAAAAACCAACTGGGCCTTTTAAAATCAAATGAATAATCGATAGAATAATGTGCGCTGGATGCCAGGCGCTTTATGAATCAAGTGTTTTTTTTTTCAATCAAACATATAAATTACGATTTTGGCGCCCCCTAAAACTGCCGCCTGAAACAAGCTTCCCTGTTTGCCCCCCCCCTAGATTCGGTGCTGAATGCCACCATTAGTCAAATCACCGAATAAATGAAGTGAGTGGTCAGGTTAGGTTTAGATTATAGAAGGCACACGGCTGCCGTTCGTGCCTCAAATCCCCAGCACTAATAATTGGCTCCACGGCTGGACAAGTACCATTGCACCCATGAAAATACCTATTATGATTTGTATATTTTAATACAAAGTGTCCAGGAATAAAGTGCACTAACTTGGCATAGTGGGTAACGATATTGCAGATTCTTTGGCAAAACAAGGAGCGTCCAACCCTATTGTCACCCTCGTAAACCATATTCAACTATCTGATATTTTTTCCATCATCAAAGATAGATCCCGCAATGTTTGGACAGAGTATTGGAACATTGCTAGTCAATCCAAGGGAGCCCACTACGCCTCAATACAAAGGACTATCCCATCAAAACCGTCACTTATTCGAATGAGAATCGGAAATTGTTCCGTTCCTTCTCACCTTTTTAAAATTCACATCCTTGAATCCCCAGATTGTACATTCTGTAGTCTAGATGTGGGCACTTTAGATCACATATTTTTTGGTTGTCCCTCTCTAAATAAATATCCTCTCTTCTATCAAGCGTTATCTAAAATTGCCTCCCTTCCATTCAACATTTCATCTCTTCTAAGTCTGAACTCGACTCCAATCTTCCATATAATTCTGGAATTTGTACATTTAAATAAAATTAATATATAAATTCTCCTTCCTCTGTAATTTTAAATGATGGCCTAGAACACCCTTGAAGGGTGAAAGCCAGAAATAATTGAAAAAAAAAAAAAAACTTCAGGAGGCGATGCAAAATAATAGTACAAGTAAAAAATATATTTGTGTTCAGCGATATTTTTTCGAAATTCCAAAGTTTTAAGGTTGAAAAGTTGAATTGTTTGTATGGAAAAAAATATTCTTCCATAGCAAAAAAAAACTAAGAACTAAAAACTATTTCGAAAACTAAAACTATTAACTAAAAACTATTTCGAAAAAAGTTATTCATCATTTTTATTTCTACTATCATGTGGAATCACTTTCCGGAATTGGTGCACTTTATTCCTGGATACCTCGTATCATCATCATCATCACTCTTGGCTCTATAACCTATTCCTCCTCAAGAGTCTTCCTCCACTCATCTCGGTTTTGTGCCAGCTCTCTCCAGTATAGAAGCTCCGGATACCTCGTATAATGTGATGAAATTGATAGATGTTGAATCCAAATCTCTTTTACACACGAACTGCCGGTCATCGTTGTTCATATGTCTTCTTCAATTTTTGTTTTATTTTTTTGCTGGAACTTTACAAGAATTCATTGCAAGAGAAAAAATAGAAACGCATATTCCGTTCAATATTGATGATATAATTAAAATTCATTTACAAGATATAATAATATATTAAATAACAATATTATATATTTGGCCTTTCTTTCACAGGAATACGCAAGTATCCGATGCTGATGCTGTGTATTCACATTGCAAGCAACTTGTGGCGCACAGTCTGTACGCGTCGCTACTGAAATCACGAGACTCGCATCACCACCACCTCTCGAAACGTCAAAACTAACTTTCATAACCTCACTCTTCTGCTGTAGCAGTAATTTTTTGTTGATAGATGATTTTTTGTTGATAGGTGTTCCCGCAATGATTTAAAGCACACACATTCTTACAAAATGTCTCACACAATATTAGAGTTTTACCTACCATTAAAACTCTTATTATGTTGCCTTCCTTATCCAGAATATCATCTTTGTTTTTTATCCGATTTTGGCTTGTTTTCTCTTACCTTTTTTAAATATTAAAATTTCGCACCATTTCGCGATTTTGTCCCTCTGTGAACTCAATCTCTGCCACCAACAGATAGGCGCACGCAAGCGTCCGACGCGACGCCATTTTCTTCAATTGTAGTCTCACCAGACAGGGGATGAGGCAGGGCACAAGGCTCTCTGTTTATCAAGTCTGGTAGCCAAAATATTTTTATCCGTTTGGGAGCTACTAGCAGGTAAATTCAGTGTGGAGTTGTTCAGATGAGCAAACACTCGGGGAATTAGACAAGGAGGGGCGGAAATACTCATGCCAGAGGAAAGTGCCAAGGTCTGCTAAAAGCATTGTGAAACATCGCCGCTTTGTTTTTCCTGTCTATGGATACATATTTCTCCACTACATGAGCCGTGTGAGAGGCAAACAGGTCCACAGTGGGTCTGCCTCTTTTGTAAAATATCTGTTCTGTTGCAGGAGGTAGAAGGTTCCACTCCGGAAAAAGGGTTCCCTGGGAGAAGTGGTTCGAAGGCCGTTGTACCAACCTGTTAAGTAGTGAACTTGCACGGTTATATTGTATTTGACTACTAGAGACAAGATAAAGGACAGATGAAGGAGACCTAAGGATTTTGTCCCTCAAATAAGTGAGATCCGTTCTGTTGTCGGACTGTATTGGAATAGTAGAGCTCCTCAAAAATCTTTTCTGGTATTTCAAGGCATTTAGTATAGCAAACATCTCTTTCAAGTTGCTGTGCCAATCCTGCTGTTCTCTGGTCCAATTCCCCGCAATCGGAGTACCGTCGACTTGTATCATCGGTCGAGAGGAAATGAGAGACAGCAGGGACGTGTAGTGGCATAAAGACCTTTACTTTCTGTGCCCACCATGATACGTCTTTCATTACTGTTTGTGTCGGCTGGTTGATGCATTTTTTCAAATTGACGGTCCAACCGAGGTCTCTTAGTAGGTTCAAAAATAGATTTGTTTGAACCTTTAGAATTTCTCTGTCCTGGTGGGCCAGAAGGAAATCGTCCAGGAATATAATGGTCCTCACATTTTGATGATGTAGGATCTCCGCAACCCAAAAGGTCACCTTGACAAGGACTTGTGGAGCACTGCTCAAGCCCTGGGGAAGGCATGTCATTTACAAAGACTCCTTTGCACACAATCTCAGAAAACGACAGTGAGACTCTGCGATTGGGATGTGGAAATATGCGTGCCATATGTTTATTTTTGTCGTCCAGTCTTGTGGTTGGAGAAATTCAGGAACTTTCTGATGCGACATTAAGGAAAATTTTCTTACCGACACAAAGTGATAGAGACCTATCAGTTAGAGGATAGATCCTTTGCTTCCGTCCCCTTTTTGGATCAGAAACATTTAGGAAAGAAAACCGGAGTTGTTGACTGCCGGCTCCAATACATTTAGTTTTTTTGAGGATTTCTATTTCCTTTGTCACTGCTGGGGTAGTCTTTGTCACCAATCTTTTTAAAATTAGGGCAGTTGGGCATAATAATAGGGGCTTTGTAAAGGGGATTCTGTATCCCCCTATGATTTTTAGAACAACTTTGGTAACATTTAGAGCTGCCCATTTGGTTTTGTAATTCAGCAATTGCCCCTCCCGAAACTTTGGTGGCCTTCATTCATGCACTCCTGTAGTAACGTCGGTTAGAGGTCTGTCTTCGCACCGGTCGCTTGCTACTATCCTTTCCCCCCCTTTTAACTCCAGAGGTGGGGGGCTGGGAGTACCTTTGGGCATCTGCCCCCCTCGGGCAAAAGGGTTCTAAGGATGGAAAAAAAAATTCGAGACAGAAAGAAATCTCGGGCTGAACTGGTTTTAATGCCTTTTTTGTACCAGTTCCCTCCTTTGGTGGACTGGTTGAAGTTATGGCCTTTGGGAAGGGCCGAAAACACAATTCTTTACTCCTCCCAGTTTCTGCAATTGGGTAGAGAGGGCTTCCTCATTGAAGAGATGAGAGGAAGCCTGCCCCTTCTGAATTTAATTACCTCTGCCTGTTTTCCTTACGAGATCTGTAGCAGATCATCAGAGCATTTTTGTAAGTCGTTCTGACCTCCAAACAACTCATTTACTTTCTCGTACAGGGTTTCTGGGCCTCCTGTACCTCGAAGTCCCATTCAATCAATTGCTGCAGACTGCTGCAGTTGCTCCCTGTGCTCGAGAGCTGCATGCGTTATCGCCGCGATAGATCTTGCAATAGTGACATGTTGAAAAGACCCAGAATTATGGCTGCAACTCAAAGTTCACCTCGAGCTCTTTAATCCTTAGTGCGGCTGGCTGCAATAGCAGTCAAGGAGATTCAGGCGCGCACTGCGGATGACTGCATTCTAGGGGTCAAAACCCCCCCAAGATCGGCAAGGTGGTCCTTAATGACCTAGTTATATCTTACATGGTCAAATCTTTTTGATTTATTTTTTTATTTATGCATCGTTGAAGGCCTTTGAAAAATACGAGGATTACGCCCGGCTACTATTGAGCACTCTTTCTCTGTTTCTGCGATGGACATATTATCTGAGGCTGCATTCTCTGTGAATCCTGATTTCTGTACTTGCAAAACAATCTTTAAATCTGCCTACTTGTTCTGTTAATTTTTTAATAGAAAGGGCCATTTCTTTCTTTCACCTTTTGGAGCATGAGCTTCTGCTTGAAAAGCTCATGGAAGTAGAGCTGTCACAACTTGCTGAGCCCTGACAATACCTTCGTCTTTTTCATTTATGGTCACAATTAACGGATTCATCTGAGAAACAGTCGGAACTCAAATTCAAATTTCATTTTTCGTCTTACGTCACGATTTACACTCGCAGACGCGCGAATCTCAACCGCTTTGAGAGACACAACATTATCTCCATTGCGTAAAAATTTTTGAACAAGAAACACAATTTAGTTTATATTGCAATTAGACAACTGCTCATGATAGAAACTTGACGTAATTGAAGAAAATGGCGTTGCGTGCGCCTAGCTGTTGGTGGCAGTGATTGAGTTCACAGAGGGACAAAATCACGCAGCAAATGGTGCGAAATTTGAATATTTAAAAAAGGTAAGAGGAGAAGAAAGGCCAAAATCAGATAGAAACAGAGATACCATCTCTCACCAAGGAATATTCTGGATAAGGAACAGCACCACATAATAATATATTAAATAACAATATTATACATTTGGCCCTTCTTTCACAGGAATACACAAGTATCATATACTGATGCGGTGTATTCACTTTGCAAACAACTTGTCGCGCACGGACTATATGCGTCGCTACTGAAACCGCAAGACCACTTCTCGAAACATCAAAAGTAACTTTCATAACCTCACCCTTCTGCTTTAGCAGTAATTTTTTGTTGAATGATGTGTTCCTAGCTTTGATTTAAAGCACTCACATTGTTACAAAATGTCTCACACAAGTGACAAGAGACCATCATATTCGTTGATTCCCATGTTTAAAAACGGACAATCCAACAACTTCGACCGGATGATCACAGGAGAAAGGCGTCACTGACGATTTTACAAAATGTCAGCCACTTGTGCCTGTTTATGCCATACAGATGTATGGCAGTAGTCGAGAAGATACTTCAATCGTCGAGTATCAGATACTTGCATATCGCTGTTAAAGAAAGGCCTTACAGTAAGTTTATCGGTTCTATATTATTTATATCAATCATCCAGTTGATTACACAGACATCTCCATTTTTTTTTTAATTTGAGGTAATGCAGTAACATGTAAAAGTCTACCCTCTATATAGTATTTTACTCAAATGACTCATTAACACCACCAAATCAATGCAGAAAAACTTTGTGGTGAAATAAATAAAATAAAATATATTTTCTGGGTTATCAGTAGGAAATTTCAAATTGTCATACTAATGTACCAGACCGTTATGCTTCTCGGTGTTATTTTACAGCACAGCACACATGGGCAACCGCCGGCCCACCGAGGTATTTTGTCCGGCCCTGATTCATCTCGGCGAAGTAATAGAGAAAGAAATTAATAGTTCCATGGAGAGATTTTCATATTAAATTTTGTAATCAGTATATAATATTAATATTTTGTCGTTCATTACATAAATAAATAAAAATATAAGGGAAGTAGCAAAGTGTTTTATTTAATTTAATATTAATTTACTATTGACTCAAAGACAGAATGATAATTTTTCGCAAAAATGGCGCTCTATAAATTATCCAATTATTATAATTTGGCCCCAGACCTAGGAAAGGTTGCCTATGCCTGTTTTATAGCGTGTATAATATGTAAAACACAGACACAAGTAAATAATATTTGATTTGTGAGCATTTGAATATCACTTTCCTCATTATCTCAAAAGATAGTATTTAGAGATGTCTAACGAATCAACTGGATGATCCATATCGCTGTTGCAAATCCATTTCTGTATAAATTATTTTGGATGACTCTCGAAAAGATACGAAATCACTTTCTAAAATGTATTTACAACAAAATTATGGCCATGTTTTTTTCACATTTTAACACACTTAGGGGTTGTCCATTAATCACGTGAGGCTCGAAAGTGGGGGGGGGTCGGAAAAAAATCACTAAACATCACTAGGGGGGGGGGGGTAAAATGAGATATCACGTGTATTTATTTTTCATTGAACGCACGATTTCTAAAGGTGAACGTCCTATACTTTGTTCTAAAAAATACACGTGATTTGGGGGGGGAGGGCGGGGTTAGGCTAAAACCTCACCACATATCACCAGGGGGGGAGGGGGTCAAAAAGTTGCTAAAAAACATCACATGATTAATGGGCGACCCCTTACATATTAATTAACACTAGAGGGCTCGCGTCCAAAATTTTACTAGAAAGCTCGCGCGGGGGACATATGCCCCCCATCAAATATGGGATTTATTATTACGACTCTAATTTTATGAAAGCAAATAAGTTTTATTATTACGATTCAACTTTATTTCTTACTAATACTTTAACAAAACTTAACAATCGCTTAAGTTGAATTGAAATATAAACAAAAATTAAACTTCTGCAAAAAATTCCATATTTTTACTCATTGTGATTAATCAGTTTCTATTTTTTTCTCAAAACCTTAATTTGGTAAGTGAATCATCTTATTGTAACGTTTACAAATGGGTTATTGCAATTCAGAAGCAACTTCATCACAGTTAGGGCACACTATATTTTCTACCGCAATGAAACGTTTTCTAAAAGTTCCTCGATTGCTCGCGCGGGGGACATGCGTCACCCACGGACTTTATAAACGCGTTGCGTACAAGTCCACGCACCTAGAGTGATGGCGCACTACTGACGCGTGGGATGATTCATACTTGAGAAATACCTGAGAGGGCAGCACTGAAGCGTGTTTCGTTCATTAGTTATTAAACAATATTACACCCTGGGTGACATATGTCACCCATGCGAGCCCTCTAGTGTTAAAGAGGTTCTTAACGAAGCTTAAATTAAATATTAAAATGGGTGTACGTAAATATAATTCACACCTCGTTCTTGAATAAAAGATTCTATCAATAACACCCTGGTGAGAAACCACGATTGAGAATCGAAACGATGCTTGAAATGAGTGATCAGATCTGAATATGCAGGTACTTCACAACCTTTATCTCCTCCCTCCGCTTCCTTCAGCCTCGCAACAGTAATGTACTTGTTTTAAAAATACAGATGACTATAAAAGTTATATATTATAGGGAGCTATTACTATTTTATTCTAAAATTACCACAGAGAAAAGTCATTTCTTCTTCGAGTGCCCTATCAGGTCCCCCCGACGTTGGCCATCATTCTGGTAAATGTGTCTCTATCTTGCGATGCCCGGAATAGGAACTCCACACTTCTAACACCGGTCCACTCTCGTACATTTCGCAGCCAAGACATTTGTCTCCTACCAGGCCCTCGGCAACCCTCTATCTTGCCTTTTAATATTAATTGAAGCAAGTGATATTTCTCCCTTCAAAGCATGTGAACCAGATATGAAATTTTTCTGACTTTTACTAATGTGAGCAGTTCTCTTTCTGATCTAGCCCACCTGAGAATTTCTGACTTCGTGATCATGTCGGTCCATGAGACTTCGAGTATCTCCAGTGAAGCCACATTTCAAATGCCTCTAACTTGTTCATGGTATTTACCTTCAAAGTCCATGTCTCACATCCATACAGCAAGATCGACCACACATAACATTTTTAACATTCTCTGCCTTAGTTTTTTTAAAATGATATTATCATTGCAGAAAAGGGTTTTCATTTAACTGAATGCAGTTCTTGCTGCTTCAATTCTGCACTTAAGTCATCTTCTGCATTATTCAAGAGTCTCCGCGAGAATGCTGCCGAGGTATCTAAATCTTTCCGCCTTTTGGACATTGCAAACATTTAACTGTATCACTGATCCAGAGTGATCTAGTCGTCTAAATGTCATCCATTTAGTTTTATTGACTTTGATTGTTAGGCCCAGTTGCTCACCAGCGTTATTAACAAGATTTAATAGATCCTGGAGGTCATCGATACAGTTTCATCTGCGTATCTTGTGTTATTTGACAACTCCGTTGATCTTCAGACCCTTCTCGGTATTATTTAGGATTCTTTTAAAGACATAGTTGGGATAGAGATTAAACAATAGTGGCGGTATACAGCCTTGTACTCCACGCTGAATTGCGATTGCATTAGATCTCTCATTCCCATGTTTTCTGATTGGAACCAATACAGGCTTTTAATGAAATTCTGGTGTTTGGTGTCAATGTTACAATCCGCAAGCATTTTCATTAGGTCATTTCATTATTTACAATGAATTGGCGCACACAGCGATAGGTTTGCAACAACAATAAAATTAATATCATATCATATATACAAATAGGTAACTCCGAAACTAGGTTAAGTCATTCCGTTTTTGTAAATAAATGCATAAAAAAAAGCTCAGCAATTTTCTCATTTCCAAAATACAAGTATGTATTACGGTTCCCAACAATTCAATCTACTATTTAACACTATTTATCAGTATAAATTTACAATTAATTTATCAGCTAATCTTACAATTCAATCTCTCAACAAAGCTAATTTCAGAGTTACCTAGTTGTAATAATTATACCAGTATTAAAATATAAATCCTTAATATTCAAGATTACAAAATCTATTTCAATTAATTTACATAAATCTTTTCTGTCACCTCAAGAAACTTAACATTCACACACAAATCTATAGTACAATTAACAAATTCCACATATTACATATTGCTGCATGCTTGCATGATACACAATTATTTTTTATAAAAATGATCATTATTATTGTATTAATTTGTCTTGTGTGTATTATTTAAGGTTACACTAACTTATTTAGTCATTTCCACATTAATTACTAAAACCCCCTATTTTTTTTAAAACTAAACTATTCACATTTAAATTTATGAAAAATATTTCTATTTTTCCAAAATTGTCACAACACAATATAGTTTTAAAAACAAATAAATTTATATAAAGCAGTCCAGAAAATTTTATGAGATTAGCTTTTGAATTCTATCACTCCATTCCAAAATATTTATTTAATGCAGGTAAATCTCTATTGTCTATAGAAGGAGTGATTTCATATTTGCCCATGAATGCGCAAACCATTCTGAGTGTTGACCAGATTGTGGAACTAGTCTCTTCCTGCTTAGAGTTGGGTGTTAGACCACGAGCTTTCGCTTGTTGGTTTAACGCATGCAAGAAATGTTCCGCAGCCTCCTTGTGGGCACCTAAATTCATACACGTGATTCCCACATTGTATCTGGCTCTTATGAATCCAGGTTCCAGAGATAACGCTCGGTAATATGCATCGACGGCTTCTTCCGACCTCTCGCCGTTAGCCAATGTCGCTCCCAGTCGATTCCACAAACGCGAATCTTCAGAATTAACCATTAAAGCTGCCTTAAAACAGTCTACAGCTTTGTCATACTCTTGCGATATATTAAAAAGGACCCCCAGGGCACATTGAATATCCGGGTCTACTTGCGACGGGTTCATTTGAGCCGCTCTTATGAACAAGTTTTGAATGTGACCTTGAAGAACCATATTATTCATGTTGGTTAAGTCAACATCGAGCGGAACGAGGTCTGAATATTTAGAGTTAGCCTTCAACCAATTGTTGAAAGCGGTGTAGGCGAGATGCGGATAGTTTTCATTGGTGTATGAAGCCCCGAGAGCCATGTATGCGGGCAGACAGGTGGGAGCCAGCTCCACGCACTTGGTGAGGGCTGCGATGGCTTGCGGGTCCTGTTCGTTCTCCGCTTGCGTGGTGCCGAGGAGAAGCCAGCCTTCTACGTTGGAGGCATCTTGTTGAACGGCTGCCTCGAAGCACAAAACAGCACCGGAGACATCTCCTTGTTTGAGTTTCTCTTTACCAATTTCTAAAGCATTTACATTACCCGACATAGAGTTTTCCCCTGCGAAAGCGTATTCTACGAATGGGTTGGTGGTCTGGTTGAACTGAGAGAGCCATGGATGATCTTGTACATCACTGAGCTTAGCCCATTCGTCTGCAAAGTTTTCAGTCAATTTATTTAGCTGCTCATCTTGATTAGAGTAAGTTCTGGATGCGGAAGCTTCTTCCGGCATTTCTAAAGGGATTTCTCCACCGCCGACTTTCTTCATAAAAGATATGAACTGGCTGTAGGCAACATTTTGATCTACAACTGCTTCTACCAGCTCCTTGGCTTTCTCCTGTATTTCAGATTGGACATTATTTCTAAGTGAAGATTGAGAACTTAATTCAGTCGGAAAGTCCTCCATGGTTGGATTTTCATCTAGATATTGAAGTGGCACCATGGGTCTTCCTACAACATTTGGTTGATACACTAAATTGCGCTGCATCATCATAGGGTAGACAGGGGGTTGTGATGAGACTGGATTCCATGAGACGTTTGGTCTAATTCCCATCGCCTCATTGGGTATTTGCTGTGAAAATTCTTGTGACCATTGTTGAAGCTGAGCGTTGTTTGTACTTTCATGTCCTTGCTCTTGAATATCTCGAAGACTATGAAGAAGGGTATTCATGTGAAACGTCTGGGGAGGAGGTCTTTGATTCTGTGCGATGTAATCGTCCACAAACTGGTCAGCTTGTGAGCCCCCCGCACGGGCATGCATGGCCCCATCACGAGACAGAATGGAAGCGAGATTCACTAAACTGTTGTTGGCTCCACACTCTCCGTCTACTAATCCTCGAAAGGCCATTTTACTACAAAGAAAAAAAAATATATATTAAAATTAGGAACACAGATTTATCATAACTGACGCAGACTCAATGCCAACTGAGTCAAGTAACAACTTCATCCGCATTTATACATATTCTTCTGTGTTATTCAGACTCTTTATATGACCCGACCCAATTATTTGATTGTGTCATCCCTTCCTGAGACACTTCTGACTTATTCTATCCACTTAATATATTCAACTGACACTCTTTTCTCTTTCTCCCGTTTCTTCAATTTTGCCACACATGCACTTTAGGTAAGGCGGCCAACTTTATAAAAGGTCAATGCGGGACACAGTAGCGGGGGGGGGGGGGGGGTTAACCATGTGATAGGATGAATAAGCAACTTGTTGTCGGATGTTACGCCATGTTGCGCTACCTCCTTCTTTAGCCAACGTTTCGGACAGCGTTACAGTGTCCATAATCAGGGCAGATCCGACAGATGTCTGTTATCGAATAGAAATTAAAAAACTTTTTGTTCCACTTATTTATTATTACCAGGACCGGTTTCATCCTACTAGGGACATTTTCAGACTGGTAGTTGAAACTCTTATGCTATTGATTTTATACAAACTTAGGCAGGGGTACACAACATTGTCTATATATAGTGAATGATTCTATTTTGTTAATGGAATCCCACCATGAATTAACAGTGCAAAAACTAGACTCATTAAAAGATGTCTGTTATTTAATTTAAAAAATACACTCAGAACACGAAAATGGTTTCTCTTTGATTCTGGCAACACACACATAGTCTGCAACTAGAATTTTATAAATGCATTTCAAAAAGAGAATATTTTCCATACTGGAAAGTGGCGGAGTCTCCTCCAATGCACTTCGAATAAGAAAATATTTTCCTTCGAAATATGTCAGCAGACGAAACTAAGTGGAATTTTACATTCTGAACACAAAACTGGTTTACTTAAATTAAATCTGTATGCGGCGAATTAAAATTACATTCAGAAATTAAGGTAAAATCTTTTGCCAAAAAGGTCTTTTTGCAAGTCTTCACTGAACTTACAACATCGCTTTTTCATGGTCGGCGGCATGGTCAACAAATTATTTGATTTGATTTAAATGATAAAAATGGATTGTCATTATTACGTGTCACGGCGTGCTCTAATTCGTAAACAAAACAACTCAATCACTGCTATATTGGCATTCTCTGACTCTTGCTTGTAACATAAATAAACCAATCCCTAGATCGATATCTTCGGGCCTTTTCTAGGGACAAATTTTGTCTTACACTTTACCAAATGGCTAAAATAGACTAAAGTTAGAGGAAGTTTTATTTGACTAGCATAGACAATATTTAAAAAAGTATAGGAATGCGAGACATGCGGGACGCTTTAGACGATTTGCGGGACTATTTTTGTAAATATTTAAATGCGGGGCAACAACTGTCATTGCGGGACGGTTAGCCGCCTTAATTTTAGGGATCTTATTTCTAATGCATTGTACTTTTGTCCTTCGGCTACCAGTTCCATGCCTCACTGTCTTACATCAGGGTTGGTATCAGAACACAATTGTGGACTTCCTTTAACCCTTGTGTCAATGTCCTTAGCCTTCCCGTTTCTAGAAAACATACTCATCCATCTGCTCCAATAATTCACAATTATAAGTGTTTTGTAATCTCTATTTCAAAATCATGGCTTTGAAATTACGCACATACATACACAGGACATAGGTTCTTTGTTCTGATTGCAGAATGCAGAGACAATAGATATTTCATAATATATGTATATTATTAAAAGAAATAGGCACTGCACCCACCAGAACATAACAGATGACAAGCTTTCAATTGTAAGGTTATCCAAATACTATTAGGAGAAATGTGCCAGCTTACCTGTTAAAATTGATGTTTTATATAGGAGATTCACTAATTGGTATTTTTTACCCAAAAATTACCACGAACGTCGAACAGCTTCCGCTGTAAACCTGTAGGTCAACTGATTGAATTTATCAAGACTATCGAAAGACAGCGTCGTACGTATATATATTATTATTACAGATAAAATGAAGATAATACGATAACGTCAGTCAAAGGGCCCAAAGGTCGTCAAAAACATTTCAACATAAATAAACTGAATAAACCAATCTGAACCAATCCATGTCAAATATTGTCAAAACGTCATAAAGCAGTGTTACCAACTTTCAAAAATATTTAACCCCAAACTAAACTCAAAAACCCCTGGAAACCGGCAAATTACTTGAAAATACCCCTAAAATTTTTTTTTGTAAAAATAATGAATAATTAATGATATGCTATAATGTTTTTTAACAATCTTTATTTATAACTTATGAAGTAATCAAATATTACGTCATTTTCTTGAAAAGAACCAGATTTTTTTTAAATCATACATGTTAACGTTGAATAAGCTTAACCTTTCAGGAGATGGATTAAATGTAGTACAAGATCCACCATTTCGATTTATTGTGAAGCCTGACCTCTAGTCACCACAGAGTAGTTGGAATATAATAATTGCACTAGATGTCGCCCTAAGTCAACAAATAAAATTGTGAATTGTGTGAGTGCTCCGTGTATACGATGTTATAAAATATGTGGAATCAAAAAAAAAAACCAAAAATACCCCTAAACATATTAAACCCCTAAAAAAATCCCATCCCACTTATTTTCCCCCTAAATCTGGGGGGGAAAACCCCTAAGTTGGCAACCCTGTCATAAAGAAAAAGCTTAGATCCATAGATGTAGAAACTCAATCTAGAATTTTCCTATGGTATCATTATCATTATTCTCTATATGTACCTTGATACGCCCTTGTTTGTGGCGGGGTTCAAAATTAAATATTAACTTAAAATTAAGGAGGAACAAATTAAAAAGCTATCGATTTTAGAAATGACACATTTATTCTAGTAATACAAAAAAGCAGTTGTTAATTATTAATCTAGTGTTAGTTTTATTCTAGGTACTTAATTAATTTATCTTAAAATTAGATTGTCTGTTGCTTAATTCTACGGTAAAAGTCTTTATGTAATTGTTCAGAGTTTAATCACTTTGGCGGAAAAAAAAAACAATTGAAATGTTCAGTCACTTCCCTTTGGTTGCTGATGATGGAGTCTCCGCGTGTAACTGATCGTCCTGGATGATACACTGGCACTTAACTATTTTATTAATTATTGTTTCACTGATTATTGCACAAATCGCACAGGTCGGGTGGTTGCACAATTTCTTGTCGAAGGTTAAATTTTTTTAACAAATCCCTGTTCGGAATTTTTCGCGGTCACGTGGTTGGACTTCCTGGCGGAAGTTCACGAACGTCTCGGCTGTTCCTGGTTGGAATCCGCGAGGGTGTTTGTCAATTTCCCTGGTCGGGAAATTGTGCGGGGTCGCGAGCTTCGGACCCACTCCGGAAAACGAAGAGAGACAGCCCTGTTCGGGCGGTAAAACGGTGACTGACTGTGGGCCGTGTCCTCGGTGGACAGGGTGGATGGTGAGCGGCGGCTCCGTAGGACGGAGGAACCGCATCCGCGGCGAACGGTGAGCGGTCACTGCTCCCTGGCCGGGGCAAAATGGTGACTGCCTGTTACTGACTTCCTGGTGAGATTTTTTTTATCATCCCCCGTTCCTCCCCTGACGTCGGATCGTAGAAGTAATTCAGTTCCTTATCCTTCCGTATCTTGATGCGGCAACGGATCCTTGGCGCTGGTGTCGTAATTTTACTCCATAGATGTCGCTAGGAGGCTTGCTAGCTTGGCACGATGCACAATTTATACAATAGGTACAAATAATAATTTTTTTACATCTTTCGTTAGCACCGGCCGCGGCGGGGGTCAAAGGAAAATGTTTATTGCCCCTCGCTCGGCTCGGCGATGGTTGGTTTATCCGGCCTCGCAATGGTTTGGGGGTTTTATTAGCCAGGCAATGTTGGGTCGCATTGTTCGTTTGCCATGGCCGAAAACATCCTGGCTTTCCAATTTTTATTACGCTTCCTTGGCTTTAGCCGCTAGTTACAAATTTTATTGTTATATTATTTCTTATTTCTAAAATTATATGACGACTTCCTGCCTAACTATTTTAAGACTCCTTTGGGTTTACCGCCTTATTCACACTAGTTAAGCCAGCTGGGAAAAGATCGCACATCTTTTTCAATTCTGTGAATTTTTGGCATTGGTATACCTATAGGTACATCAATCGCCCCCGGGTTTTTTTGTCGAAAATTCGCAGTAATTAATATTATTAACGCATTGATTAACTACATCATAAGTAATAAACTTAACTAAAACAATGCTACTATCTATAAAACGAAAAAAAAACTATAAACTATAATATTACCCTAACATTCTATGTATCCCTAACATATATATCTATCCAACTTCATAATATAATGGTCTCATCATCGGTAAGATATTGTTTGCTTTCATGTGATTCCCGGTGGGTAGTGGGCTTGATAATAGCGGTTGTTGCCCACCTTTCGTGAATCAATTGGATCATGCGCCCTAGGTGGGAATTTGCATGCAATATTAGATATCCTATACCTATCCATACGTTCCTCAGCTAATACCGAAGTGTACGAAATATCGTCCTTTTCTGAAAGATCTTCTTCTTCAGGAATGGTTAACAGGTGTGCCCGGCTTTGGTTACCTGGCGCAAGTTCCGCCGGCGTGTCGTGGCCGCTTGACCCGGGGGTTGGCTGTGGAGAGGCCTCGAGTTCGTCTGTAGCATTGCGCAATGAAACAATAGATGGAAAAGGCGTCACCTGATTGTTTTGTGCTGTAGCGGCAACGGGGGACGAATCGATGCTATGGAGTGGCCCGGGGAGCGGTGGTTGCAGGTTGATCGAATCTTGCGCAATAGTGGATGTGATTGCGGGAATTGTTTCGATATCCGGTATAATAGGATTGTTTGTACTAGTCGGTTCTACGGCTGGCGTACAGGTGAAGGTACCTGTGCCCGCTAGTATAGGTACCTCCAGGGGGTACGTATCTACAGGCGGCGGCACGTCGTTAATTACGTTTTGCTGGATATTCGTTGGAGACGCTTGTTGAGTGATTTCTTGCGGTGGTGTGGGGGAAATGTTATGGCCGCTAGGCCCGGCGTACGGCTCTTGAAGTGCGAGTATATTGTGCTCGATAATGGAGGCGATATCCGGTGTAACTGGGCCGCGTGTGTACCGTGGTGGTCCCACGACAGGCGCGTACGCGAAGGAACATTGTGGAGGTTCTTGAACTTGATGCGGTCTGGTCAGATCTCCTTGTTGTGAAAGCTGGTACTCATACGTACCTAAGTATGGGGGCCCTGGACGCGACGCTGTCCGATTTGTTCGGCGCCCGGGCCATGCCAGTTTTCCGCCCTGCGGCGGTGTAGTTCTGGGCAATCTGCATTCCAATGCCTTCCTGGGCAGTTATGACACCAGGGCAATTGGTCACGTGGTCGCCTTGCGTCGTTGTTACGGGTATTAGCCCTCTCCTGATGTCGGGGCGGCGGTGTGCGGAAGAGTAATTCCTTCGGGAAATCGATGGTGTTTACCCGTGCTGTTAGTGTTTCCAGGGTGTACGAGCCGAAGATTAGGCCCGCCTCTAGCAGCTCTCTATAACGAGGCATCATCAGCCCTATCAGATCTGGGCATATTTCATCAATGCCGGTTTCTCCGAAAACCCGTTTGTAGATTGCTCTCTTACGCTGTAAGAAAGCAACGCCGCTCTCGTCTGTTTTCTGCGGGTCTCCATACAAGGTTACTATCAGGGACGTTCTTGCTCCTGCTACGCCGTAACGCTTCCGTAGTTGCGTAGTGAAGTCCTCCCAGCTCCATCGCCCGCGTGAATGAGGCTGCCACCACTTTCGTGCTTCTCCCTGCAACTGTTTCACCGCTTTCTCCGCTTTAAGTGCTGATGAACAGCCTGTCGCAGCGAAGAATTCCTCGCACGCGAGGATAAACTCTTCAGGGTCTTCCTCCGGCAGCCCTTCGAACCGATCTTCCAGTACCCTCGAATGGCACGAGGTCTGCCTTCTGGTTTCCATATTTTCGGATGGTGGTGTGAAGCTACTGACGTCTACTGTTGCCTGTAATGCATCTGCCGTGGTTTGTCGCGTGGTTCGCGTGTTAGCCGATGCCATTTATAATTAATTCAAATGTATTTCTATAAAACTATACCTAAACTAATTTGGGCGCCAAATACTCTTTGAGGCGGGAAGCATTAAACCCAGACATAAAAAAATATTATTTAAACATCAACTACAAAAAAAATCTTACTAACTTGCCTACCAATTAATTTTAAAACAAATAATATTGCATCTAGTTTGATTCTATATGGATTCTATCTGTGATTATAGCTGTGAGTGCACTTAACTAATTTTATAACTATTGTTCCTCCTTTTTGCCGTAACTATTCTAATCTCAGGGTTCGTGGTTCGGAAATCCACACTCGGATTTCTACTAGACAAAATCCAGTAGGCCCCACGTCTGGGCCGCCAATTGATACGCCCTTGTTTGTGGCGGGGTTCAAAATTAAATATTAACTTAAAATTAAGGAGGAACAAATTAAAAAGCTATCGATTTTAGAAATGACACATTTATTCTAGTAATACAAAAAAGCAGTTGTTAATTATTAATCTAGTGTTAGTTTTATTCTAGGTACTTAATTAATTTATCTTAAAATTAGATTGTCTGTTGCTTAATTCTACGGTAAAAGTCTTTATGTAATTGTTCAGAGTTTAATCACTTTGGCGGAAAAAAAAAACAATTGAAATGTTCAGTCACTTCCCTTTGGTTGCTGATGATGGAGTCTCCGCGTGTAACTGATCGTCCTGGATGATACACTGGCACTTAACTATTTTATTAATTATTGTTTCACTGATTATTGCACAAATCGCACAGGTCGGGTGGTTGCACAATTTCTTGTCGAAGGTTAAATTTTTTTAACAAATCCCTGTTCGGAATTTTTCGCGGTCACGTGGTTGGACTTCCTGGCGGAAGTTCACGAACGTCTCGGCTGTTCCTGGTTGGAATCCGCGAGGGTGTTTGTCAATTTCCCTGGTCGGGAAATTGTGCGGGGTCGCGAGCTTCGGACCCACTCCGGAAAACGAAGAGAGACAGCCCTGTTCGGGCGGTAAAACGGTGACTGACTGTGGGCCGTGTCCTCGGTGGACAGGGTGGATGGTGAGCGGCGGCTCCGTAGGACGGAGGAACCGCATCCGCGGCGAACGGTGAGCGGTCACTGCTCCCTGGCCGGGGCAAAATGGTGACTGCCTGTTACTGACTTCCTGGTGAGATTTTTTTTATCATCCCCCGTTCCTCCCCTGACGTCGGATCGTAGAAGTAATTCAGTTCCTCATCCTTCCGTATCTTGATGCGGCAACGGATCCTTGGCGCTGGTGTCGTAATTTTACTCCATAGATGTCGCTAGGAGGCTTGCTAGCTTGGCACGATGCACAATTTATACAATAGGTACAAATAATAATTTTTTTACATCTTTCGTTAGCACCGGCCGCGGCGGGGGTCAAAGGAAAATGTTTATTGCCCCTCGCTCGGCTCGGCGATGGTTGGTTTATCCGGCCTCGCAATGGTTTGGGGGTTTTATTAGCCAGGCAATGTTGGGTCGCATTGTTCGTTTGCCATGGCCGAAAACATCCTGGCTTTCCAATTTTTATTACGCTTCCTTGGCTTTAGCCGCTAGTTACAAATTTTATTGTTATATTATTTCTTATTTCTAAAATTATATGACGACTTCCTGCCTAACTATTTTAAGACTCCTTTGGGTTTACCGCCTTATTCACACTAGTTAAGCCAGCTGGGAAAAGATCGCACATCTTTTTCAATTCTGTGAATTTTTGGCATTGGTATACCTATAGGTACATCAACCTTGTAAATAATGTAAATTACATAAATCAAGATAAAATAAATCTCGAAAAGACCGATAATTTTTAAAATTCAAAATTTATATTTTCGATTTTCTTCAAGAATATTTCAATATTTCCCTAGAATTTTTAAAATTTCAGTAATATTTTTCTCCGCTAAATCTAGAGAAATTTTCAAACGTTACAACCATGTAGGTACAGATGATCCAACTTGGTTGGAGGCTTAGATTAGAGCATAAATAAATCAAACCACAAACCACTCATTGAGGTTGGATGCTCTAGCTCTAGCGATACAACCGTTCAACTTGATTGCCACGCCTCCTTATCACTTACAACGCATCTCCACACGGTTCAAAATTACGTTCCATCACACATAAACCAATCATGTTCGGTCCGTATTGATGCAACCCATAAATAAATGTGATACAACATGCAACCGCTCTACCAAATTGAATATCCAGAACATGGGTTGTGTCAATAGTATTGATATTGATCGATATATGTATAAGAGGGTTGAGTCGAGACTGAGAGTTCAGACTCTGAACCACCATTTTCTGTTCACTCAGTTGTTGTCTCGAGTCTCGACTCAACCCTCTTATACAAGTTCAGACTCAGACAGGGATGATTGTTTCTGTAAATAGACTCGTACTACACATATAACACTGATACTGATCGAGTCAGTGGTTCAGACTCAGACAGGGATGAATGTTTCTGTAAATAGACTCGCACTACACATATAACACTGATGCTGATCGAATCAGTGGTTCAGACTCAGTCAGGGATGAATGTTTCGATAAATAATAGACTCGCACCACACATATAACACTGACGCTGATCGAGTCAGTGGTTCAGACTCAGACAGGGATGAATGTTTCTATAAATAGACTCGCTGTGGCTCCATCTCATAGGCTGGTTGAGTAGAAGTGAAATTGCAATTGATGTATGAAGAGCCGTAGACGCCTATGCAAAAAGCCGTAAATTCCGACCCCTGCACTAAACCAAAGGATATTTGCGTGGGACCATGGATTAGACGTATTATATTGGAACCGAGTACCCGTGAAATACATAAATATTTTATTGCTATAGCATTCTCTGGCATGCTAAATCCTACAGATGTATGTGTATGTCTCTTTTTAGTATCGCTCGCTTCCGTTTCATCAAGTTTCAAATCACATCGGTGATTAAGAAGTTTTCATTTAAAAAATACTTCGTATCAGTTTAATTACAATGTCGAACAACTATTTCATTCCATGAAGAAGCAAAATAAAGCATTTTTATTAATATCTGACAAATTCTTTGTGTTCATTGTGAGATCATTTTTATACAAATTGCCACTGGGGGTTTTTAGGCAGATTTTCCTTTAATTTTTTTTAATAAAAGCGAAACTAACATCGCATTTTAAGATGTAGGTTTTTAGTTTTAAAAAAAGAGGAAAAAACTGGCCTATTTTGTGTTTTTTTTTAAAATAGGAAACCCAGATCACTATAGGTCAGTACTTCAGTTATTTTTTAGGTTACTCTCTGGTAGGAGCCCTAGCAAAATTTTTCTAGTGATATCGTTACTAAAAAAAAGGCTCCGTGGATATGCTCGTCCTATCACATGCTAAAATGCAACGCTGTGCTGGTGATTTTTCAAAGATTAATATGCAGGTAGCTAATAGGTTTTTAGACTTGTTTTTTTTAATCGACATTCGGCATCGTTCTATTTCGAAATAGCGACCCGTTATTTCCCTATTTCGAAACATCACTAACCCGCTAATCATCTGCGAGTGGTATAGTGGTTTATTTATGGGTATATCTATGATGTATCCATAGAAATTGGAATAAAATAATTTTATTCTGACATTTGTCATGTTGACATTTCTGAAGTAAGCCTAGAATAAATATAAATTTTATTATAAAAGGCCCAATTTTCACTCGTTTAGACGTTTAGTGGTGTAAATTGTTAAATTCATGATGTCGACCCAGCCTATAGACGGCACTGAGCTGCCGCCAGAGCTGGTGGCGAAGCCTTTAGCGCTGGTCGGAATCACTGGGCTCGATACTGTCAACAATGCGATTCACAAATCAATATGGGATGCCTTTGGAAACAACCGTCGCCCTGACAGAGTGCCAGTCCATTTCAAACTCTTATCCAATTCTCATGAGTTTCCAATCATCAAGCCAAAGAGGAATTCGTATGAGTGGTACATCCCCAAGGGAATAATCAAGAAGAACTGGCTGAACAAGCACCTGAACCTCATCCCCGCTGTTATAGTAGTGTTCTATGACATGGATTGGAGCGACCCGCAGTGGAATGAGAAAATAATTGAGTGTGCTTCACGAGTTCAGTCTATGAGGTAAATAATAATAGTTTATTCCAGAATATTTTCAGGGGTAGCAATTTGGGAGGCGGGAACCATTTATTGGGTAACCAACACCTCTGCCATAGGTCACCCAAGTGGTTCGCTGCGTTTGGTGGCTTAGCAGGGGTGCCCGGGTTCACGGGGTGAAGTTTGTTCAGGTCTTGGCGGCAGATGCGTTTGCCCATCTACAGCGTGGCGGACCGGATCGGAAGGGACTGGTTGAGGGAGACCTTTTTATCTCCAGGGAGACTTTCTTGGAAAATCGTCTTGAACTGCGGTGGGGGGGATAGATTCATACGTCCGTGACTCCTGGACATACTGACCCCAATTCCTCTCCTTCCTTTCCTAAAAAGAGCTTCCACACAGCATCCCCAAAGATGACATAGGCCTTAAGGGGAATTATTTTCCTCAGGGCCTCCTGTGTGGAGCTAAAAAAAAATACATTCCATTTTTCTAAATAATAAAAAGAAATTAGACAAAATAATAAGTAAATCAAAGTAAAAAAAATATGGAATTTTATAAAAAAAACTATTAATCTATCGGACCCAATTTTTGAAAAAGAAGAAATAAACTTATTAGATAAACGCTTCAAATATTAAATAAATTCAGATATCACTAAAAAATAAATAGAATGTTTGGCAATTGACACAGAAATCTCTGTCTGAAGTAAAAAATAACGGGCCGAAGTAACTGCAGATATCTTAAGAAAAATATTGAAATCAACAGTCTGTGTTCGTGAATGCCACCAAAAGTTGGTAAAATGCATTGTCATAGACAACCAGACTATCTGTCGAGTTTCAGCTCAATCGAATGTCGGGAAGTGGGTTAATCTCCACTTTCAAGATATGCATTCATTCATTCACGAGAACAAATTGGAATTTCAGTATTTTACAAAAAAAAACATTTTCAATAATGATTGTTTCAAAGATATGATGACGATCAACTGGTTTATGTGTGTTGTTTGATTTAGGGCTGCGACAGAGGGCCACGCCCCCCGCCTGGTGGTGGTGGTGGTTCAGGGGGCTGCCCCGCTGCCCCCCTCGGAGGACGTGCTGGGCGCCGAGAGAGCACAGGCCCTGTGCGCCGCCTGCGAGATACAGTCCAAGTCGCTGTTTGTCTTGCCGCATGGGGACCACCTCATGGGTACTTATGGGCTATACTTACTCTCTAAAAATATATGTACTTTCCCATTTATTGATTTCCTCCCATGTTATTATATTACCTTGATCAAAAAGTTTTAGGACTCATAAAATCGAAAACACAAGTTTATTCATCAAAATCAATATTTTAAGCACTCCCCATCAACTGCAACGTACTTAACCTAGCGCTTGATCCAATTCTCGAAACACCGCCCCTACTCATTTTTCTGTATATCCATCAGAAGAGTGATTCTGTATCTTTTGTGGATACGGAATCGACGTAATCGCCTGTCACATTTGTGTGGTTGTCTATGGCTTGCAATTGCTTTTTCTACGGGCTGATGTGTAAGCTACAGGGTTGCCAATGCTTATGTTCTAAAATACCTGCAATAAATGTTAAAATTCCCTAAATTGCGAAGAACAAAATAACAAATTCCCTGTAATTTCCCCACAAGTTTCCCGCAATTTGGGGAATTCCCCGCAAATTGGCAATCGTGGTAAGCTGTCAGCGCCGTCACGGACTTCGCAAATGTCAAATCCATCGTATACAACTCTAAACGTACATTAAATGAATAAATAATCATGTATATTTACGCATTTCATGTTTTAAACTAGTTGAAGTCGGCGACAGCGCTGACAGCTGACACATCAGCCTGTAGAAAATGCAATTGCAAGCCATAGACAATCACACGAATATGACAGGTGATTACGTATGGAATCGATTCCGTATCCACAATAGATACAGAATCGCTTGGTAGAGGCGTTTTCGATTTTTTCATGGCCTCCTCTCGGGTACTGTAACTGAAGCGGCTTTTAAGTTGCATGGTTGCAACTTTTTGATCAAGATGAAAATATTTTAGAGCCAGCTCTAAGCTTCTATACATTTTAAAAGACATTCAACAGCGGATATCAAACCCCTAAGAATCCAGATATGATTTAAGATTTTCACTGTCAAAAGTATTATTGTTATTTATTTTTGGGGTGTTATGCCGTGTTGCGCTACTTCCTTCTTTAGCTAACGTTTCGGACAGCGTTATAATGTCCATCAATCAGCGGGGCAGATAAATATCAGAGCAGAGATGAAGGACACTGTAATGCTCTCCGAAATGTTGGCTAAAGAAGGAGGCAGCACAACATGGCATAACACCCCAAAAATAAATAACCATAAGAATTTTTTTTTTTTTAATTTGACCTTAAAAAATTTGACCTTAAAAATTCCAACTTTAGACTTGATTTACTCGAAAATGAAATTGACTCCATGATGTGATGTAGTTTCACCAGTTTCGCGCTTGTACTACGAATTTCCGAACACCGTGTATAACTGAATCATTTTTAGAAATAGATTTCACTGGCTATGAAAGGACTAGGATAAATCTACTAGGATGGGTACGTGGGTGAAGTAAAGATGAAAGGATTAGGTTTGTATGATAAATAAATTTAAGGGTGAAGTATCTAAAATAAGGGTTTTTACCTAATAAACTGTTTATTTCTGCTTTGTTAATTCTGCTGAATATTGTTTTATATTCCTGGTTGTTTTGTTATCCCTGTAAAATAATGTTCCTGTTGTAAATCCCTATTCCACATTTTAAGAATATCTTCTATTTTTTAGGTTATGCCATCAGACTGGAGAATGCCTTCTACGATCTGGCGCAGAACTACTACCACCACGAGGCGAGGATCATTAAACTGCACCGTGACCACCTGAACAAGACCACGCACCAGTACTTGTTTGTGCGCCACCAGTTCAAGATGGGCTTCATCCACGAGCTCAAGCAGGATAATAGCACGGCTCATAAGTAAGCTTGCACTTTGCAATAGGCTCCGTTAACCATCATCTATTCTCATGCAACATTGTTTTATTCAATCTTAGGTTTTTCCAACTTGATGAATTTTTTCTTGACTTGATATTTTTAGTCATTAGTTTTTTAAAAATTTTTTTTTTAAAGTAATTTAAATTAATAAAAAGATTTTTTTTGTTTAAGTCAACAGTTAGACAATACAATACTTGATAAAGTGACATTTTTATATTTATCTTTAACTAACCTAGTAGAGGTAATATCCTGAAGACAAAATGAATATACTATATCCACACTGCATTTACAGTGCTTTGCACCGTGCACAGGTACGATTCTTCAACACTGCAAGTGCAGGGCTCCGGCCCATGCGGGTTAAAAGAGAGACTAACATTCCCGTATTACGAATAACCTGAGAATATTTGAAAATCTCCTACTACCATCACAATAAGTGGAAAGGATTGCTTGTGTTGTGGTGGAGGACCTAACCAGATGAGGAATTGAACTCACAATGCCTGGTTGGGAACCAGACGTGATGCCAACTCAGCCAGTGACCGGGCATTGATCTGTATGTAAACAAGATTAACACTTAATTCTCCTTTTACCAACAACTGAACAAATGTAATATATTTTTAAATTTTTATAGATAATTATTGACCATTCTAGGCATTATCTACACGCTTACAACAATCTGTACGAAGTTCGTATCGTGGACACGAATGCGCTAGAGGTGAAGACCGTGGCTGGCTACATCAACTACAAGCTGTGCCGGCTTCTCTTCAACCTGAGCTTGCCGCGAGACTCCATCGCTCAGCTGCGCACCCACATTGACCGCTACAAGAACAGGTCGTCCGGGATGAAGGAGCTGGCCTTCGAACACCACGCCTGGATGGCCAGACAGTAAATAACTCTTCTTCAAACACAGCAAACTTATTTTGTGGCATCATTTTAATTCAAAATTAATAGATTTCTTAGTTTTAACCACGATAATTGTTTATAAAAAACTGACATGTTTCGTTTTAAGTAAACCCTAAGGAAGTGAACATCGCTCATGAAACATGTTGGTTTTTTATAAACAATAAACGTGGTTAAAACTAAGAAATCTATTAATTTTAAAGTAAACAACGCATTAATTAATAACTGCCCTCGGTACGAGCGATCCAAATTCAGCCGGTCTTTAGAGATAGCTGTGGGTTAAAAAAACTTTTCGAACCGAGTCTTCAATGAATTTTAAAATCCTAATGATTTTGAAATAATTTCAACTTCGGACACGATTTACTCGAAAACGAAAGTTCAAATTAAAAACAGTTTTATCATAAAATCGACTTCAAATGTTATGTAGTTTCACCAGATTCTTGCTTGTAGGTACCACTAGTTTCTGGACACTGTGTAGGTGAAAATAGCGTTCTATTTAAAAATATTGCCACTTTTATTTGAATTCTTAAATTTATTTTACACTAGTTCCACACTGGAAGCCTTGAGGAAAAAAAATCCCTCAGGGCCTATGTCATATTTGGGGATGTAGTGTGGAGGGTCTTTTTAGGGAAAAGAAGCAGAGTAAGTTCTGTGAAGGAAAAATGTAAGAGGAGTGGGTAGGGGCGGCGGTACCCATACCCTCCTCTCAAATTGTTTGATCTGATTTTACATTGATGGATGTAAGTAAAGCCAGTAAAGACCCATTATTCGTGAGGATTTGATAGCTTACCATCAGAAGTCTCACAACTCGTAAAATTTAATTATATTATCCATTTTACTTATTCCATAATGTGATATTATTCTCTACAGGTACAGCGTCTTCGGAGAATTGTTTGACGAAGCCATCAGAGCGGGTCTGCCGGCAATTCAGACACTCCACCCAGGATTTTACTATCAGCAGGCGGCCCAATGTGCCACCAGCAGGAGACAGGCCTGTCAAGCGCTGTGCATAGGGGCCTCCAGCTACCCCCAGCCAGACCCATTGCAAGGTAGACCCATCTCAAATAAATATATGTTACGTTGAATAGCCATAAATTCAACAGCATAATAATATTATTTTAATCTTTCCCCCCATTTTTAACGAATAAAGGATGATTGTCTTGTTGAGTAACTTTCCTTTTTATTGTCATTCTTAACCCTCCGCCCGTCGCGTCTTTTTTATAACGCGAGGTGTCGCGCGGGTCGCTGAGGACCCCCAAAAAAAAAAAGATTTTGTTTGTTGAAAAAATAAATTTGTTGTTATAGCTTTTATGTGTTTGTGTTATTTTATCTGATTATAGTCAGGTGATAATGACTGCATTAAAATGAAACGAAATATAAAAAAAAATAGATATTTATTTTCAAATTAGAATAAGTTAACAATAATAATCTAAACGAAAATATGAAAGAGAACAAGACACAGAAAAACAGAAAAAGACAATGGTCTTGAAACAGAAAAAACAGAAAAATAATTAGTTGATAATAATGTAATTCTAAAATTTGAAAATATGAGATTGACAATTATGTCGTTTTGACAGAAGGTGGCAATAGCGAAATTGGTTAACGCACTCGTCCCGGTTAGACGGAGAGGTCTGGATTCGAGTCCCAGTTGTGACCATTGTCTTTTTCTGTTTTTCTGTGTCTTGTTCTCTTTCATATTTTCGTTTAGATTATTATTGTTAACTTATTCTAATATGATATATTTCACTGATGGGAATAACCTTCTAAAAAGTATAAAAAGAAAGTTTTTCTTATAAAAAATTAAATGTTTATTTTCAATTTAAGAGCTTAAAAATCAACAAGGAACATTTTTTATAATTTTGAAACATACCTTTTTAAGGTTAAACGTCACGCACGTCATAATCTACGCATTCACAGATGGCGCCAATCAAATTATTTTCGGTTTTTAATGCTTTTTGCACGTTACGCTTTAAAATGTTAAGGTTAATTAATTGTTCGCGCACGTACACATTAAATTAGAATATAAGTAAGTTTTGTCCATAAATAAACCCAAATCTTTCAAGAAAGGCTGAAAAATACATTATTGGATTGAGTCATCGATACAAAATTGAATTTTTCAGCCTTTCTTGAAAGATTTGGGTTTGTTTATGGACAAAACTATTTATTTATATTCTAATTAAATATGTACGATCGCGAACAATTAATTTACCTTAATATTTTAAAGCGTAACGTGCAAAAAGCATTAAAAACCTAAAATAATTTGATTGGCGCCATCTGTGAATGCGTAGATTATAACGTGCGTGACGTTTAACCTTAATAGAAAACTTTTAAAAAAATTAACCAATTTCTATCAAACTATTTGAGATTGATACAGACTTATTATTATTACAAAAAAATCAACAAAATACAATGAAAAAACATATAAACTTGGTTTTTCATTGTATTTTGTTGATTTTTTTGAGCCTCTCGTTGAAACACGTGTCTGCATCTCACAGCGCATATGCGCAGACGAATGTTGGCGGCACAAGCGTCAAGTATAGTCCCTTTTAGGAAGCTACCTAAAGTAATGAATCGATGGGAACATTTAAAATGTACATAATTAGCATTCCTGTAAAACCTGGGCTTTTATAGACCCCACGTGACGGGTCGAGGGTTAATCCGTCAGGCTAATTTGTTCGCTTTTCAGAATAACTCATAGGTTGTTGTTTCCCTTACTATCATAGCTAGAAATATGATCTAAACGGTATTGGAAAAAGAAAACACCACATTATATATTCAAATCTGAAAGTTGACCACAAATGAATTAATGTACATCTTTATGAGATCAAAATTTCCGATCGCAATTTTAAAAAGATTTATGAAACTTTGCGAATTTTTTATTAATTATTTTTGGATGAAACGACAAAAAAGTGAAGTGTAACTTTTATAATACTTTGTTTGTAAATAGATGTGTTTTTTAAATATTTTTTCATCACCAGTAATTTTAGTTAGAAAAACGTAAGGTTAGTCATTTTTAAAACTTTCTAAAGCTAGCGTTAGAAAAATTATTTAATTAATAACACAGTTATTTCTAATATGTAATACAATTTGAAAGTATGTTTCATCACCTTTCAAAAACGGTTTTTAGTTTTATGATATGATCACAGATATTCTATTTATTTTGATTTTTTTGCAGAGCGGAAATATTCTGACCTACTGACAGAATATGGTCGAGGTCTGAGGGGTTAAAAAAAACCTTCTCACCTCATTCTAGATGTAAACAGAATAGCAATCATAAAATTATATTATGCAGTATCATGAATGAGTCAACTTATCTTTTTAATCTGCTGTTATTTCTCATTTCTTGAGGTATTTATGATTTGCTTATCTTCAACTGTTTCTGATATGACTAATATTATAAACAAAGAGGCATGACGAAAAATCAGGCAGCATCTCGAAACCCGTCACATCTAACATGATCCCATGATCTATGATAGTACATATTTATGTATAATATAATATACTGGCTGGGGGTCCCGGCTTCGCTCAGGGAGTTGATATGAGATTGAATTGACATTGGAACACACAATGGATCTTGCTTTATATACCCCTACCAATGGCATACAAAAAAGGCTTCGAATGTTCCACAATGTTCCAGAACATTCCACAACATTTGAGAGTCTTCCAGAATGTTCCACAATGATGTTCTCGATTCCCTATTTGGTGTTCTGGAATGTTGTGAAATGCTCTTGAATACTCTCGAATGTTCTGGACTGTTCTAGAAATTTAAGAGGGCGAAACTTCCAGCCCTTATATCTTCAAAAGCACGCCCTTCAAAACTGGAACCTTCTTTATAGATGGCTACCACACCATATAACTCCCATAACCGTATCGGGACTGGTTTCTGAGTTTTAGCGAGACGCACACTTTCTTTTATAATAACTAACTAACTAACCATCACGCCGTTTCCCCGCAGGGGTAGGCAGAGAGGACGGACCGCCAAACAACTCGGTCTTGGCACACACTCTTTGCCTCACTCACATTCATACATCGTCTCATACATACATGGCCCGACTACATGGCCCATACATGGCCCGACTCAAGTATCTGATTCACTTGATCGTGCCATGTCTTCCTCGGACGTCCACGACTTCTTCTACCATTCACATTTGCGTCGTATATTCTTCTTACACTGCTTTCTTCGTTCATTCGCTCTACATGCCCAAACCATCTGAGGGTCCCTTTCTTAATCTTACTCATTATGCATACATCAGCCTTACATTCTTTGCGGATATCCACATTTCTCACATGATCATACATTGTTTTACCACACATACGCCTCAGGGATCTCATTTCAGCAGCATTCAGTTTACTTTCATCCTTCCTCTGCCAGTTCCATGCCTCACTGCCATACTCGGTCTTCGATTTACATTTACCTTTTTTTTTAATGAATATTATATAACCCATGACATTATAATATAAAAACACGCTGTAGAAATCTCAAAGTGGCAGGCCAAAAGTGAGTCAATTGTAGTGCTTTTGATTTCGTCGTTTTAGTAATAAACTGCCACATGTCATGTAAGGTTGTGTGCTACCTCTAAGTAAATTGCATTAAAAATGCGTCAAAATGCTCTAGTGTGTGACGGGAAAATGTTTTCATTACTCGGAAAACACTAGTAATAACATTTCATTTGCAAATATGTACACTAAAATTACTTATTATTATCAACTATTATAATTATTATCAATTATAAATGATACATTTATTGTTTCCCGTCCGAAGATTTTATTAATGGATGGTTCTACCTTCCCGGGAACTATTTATTGGATAAACAACACCTGGCCATGTGCCATAGGTCACCCCAAGTTGTTGACTAAGTTTGATGACTAAGCAGGGGTTTCTGGGATCACGGGCTGAGGTTTGTCTAAGTCTTTGCGGCGGATACGTCTGCCCACCAACTGCGTGGCAGGCCGGATCGGGAGAAACTGGTTGATTGGGGCCTTTTGACCTCTCCAGCCGAACTTTCAACCCATTGCCTTGCACCGCAGTGGGTGAGATGAATTCATACGTACGTCACTCCTGAACACATTGACCCCCAGTTTCCTACCCACCCCTCACACCTTTTTCCTTTCCAGAACTTCCTCCTCTTCCTTTCCCTAAAAAGATCCTCCACACAGCATCCCCAAAGATGACATAGGTCCTGAAGGAAGTTTTTTTCTCAGAGGCTCCGTCCTGTATGGAGCTTTTTTTTTACATTACCTCCACACAGTAAATAATTTCCCTCAAGGCCTATGTCATATTTGGGGATGCTGTGTGGAGGTTATTTTTAGGGAAAGGAAGGAGAGAAAGTTCTGGGAGAAAAAAAGTATGAGGGGTGGGTAGGATTCTGGGGGTCAATGTGTCTAGGAGTGACAGACGTATGAGTCCAACCCAGCTGGAGAGGTCTAGGTTAGGTCTCCATTAACCAATCTCTCTCAAGACCTAGACAAACCTCACCCCATGAACCCGGGCACCCCTGCTAAGTCACCAAACATAGCGAACCACTTGAGATGACCTATGACAGGGGTGTTGGTTATCCAATAAATGCGGTACCCATATCCGCCTCCCAAATTGTAGCTAACCTAAAAATAAATAAATAAATCAGATTTAAACATAATATATCTAGTACTAAACATTACTATTGGTGCTCCTGAAGTTTCATTAGCGTTATCTCATAGTGAATATGTTTTATGGTTCTGATTGGCAGTTATTTTAATGTTGGTTTTATTTAATTTCCAGGGACCATAGAGTTTTATGGGCAGAGGGCTTGGAGACCCGGCAAACTGAGCGCTGATCCTCCGGACCCCCAGAGGGAGAAGGACGCTATTTCGGCTCTACAATACATTGAGCTGCATCACGTCAACCATTCGGTAAGTCCTCGTTTTTTTATCATGATTATTTGTCATCATGATTGTCAATATTTATTTTACGCGTAAATCGAAATTTTGCAACCAACTACCATCGCAGCCGGCCCTTCAAATTCAGATATTCTAAGTAAATTCGTATAAAAAAAGTATATTTCCGCATAAATCAAATTTTCACGACCGATTACAGTCGCGACAGGCCCTTCAACCCTTAGCGGAACTTTTAACTTTTTTTCTTTCAAAAATTTGAACTGAATGACAAAAATGTCAGTGAATATAATTTGAATAATATTTTATTTTCCAGATGATAATAATAAGTCTTCTGGGAAGTGCCATAGCGCAGTTCAAGACTTATCGCTGCCCTCGAATGCGGAGACACCTCCTGGTTCAAATGGCGCAAGAGTATTACACCTGTGCTGACTATGGAAAGGCTCTCACGTAAGTTCAATACACCATAAATGCAGCACTGCTTGATTAATAGAGTTTTGGTCCTTTGCAGCTGGCAAAAAAACTCGAATTTTGGTGGGCCACACTAGTAGCTCTTAGGTATGATCCCAAAGGGCTGGGCGACTAACTGGATGAAACATGTGCACATGAAAGTATCCTTCATAAGCAGCTTCCATTCGACACCGGTTCCATTCCCAAAATGTTATTGTTTTTTGTCGGGATTTTTTCAAAGACAAACTCACGATCATATGAAACTGATTTTTTTTTTACAATAGCTCCACAAAAGAGGTCCTGAGGAAAAAAATCTCTTTAGGGCCTATGTCATTTTTGGGGATGCTGTGTTATTTATTTATTTATTTAAACGCCATAAATTTGGCTTTTACATTCAAGTGATACATGAAACAATGGTTCACAGGAGGATATCAGTATGTTAAAAATAACAGAAATAAAATAGTTAAGCAATATTTAAATAATATGCGAGGTTTATAAAAGACCTAACATAAAAAAAATGTGAAGTATGTATGATAAAAGCTAGTATATACATAGGTATATGATACAAGTATTTGTTACAAACAAATACTTGTGTTGAGAGTCTTTTTATGGAAAGGAAGGAGAGAAATTTCTGGGAACGAAAGAGGTACAAGGGGTAGATAGGAATCTGGGCGTCAAAATGTCATCCCTCTCGCAGCGGTGCGTGCATGGCGATGGGACGAGATAGTCTGGAGAGGTTTAGGATATAGGTCTCTCTCAACCACTCTCTCCCAATCCAGTCCGCCATGCAGTAGGTGGGTAGATGCATCCGCCACCAAGATCTAGACAAACCTCACCCCCCATGAATCTGGACACTCCTTCTAAGTCTCCAAACGTAGCGAACCACTTGAGGTGACCTGTGGCAGAGGTGTTAATTATCTAATAAATGATTCCCGGGGCGGCGGTATCCATACCCGCCTACAAAATAGAAAATTCCACTTATCTTGAAAAAATCACTATTGATTTTGGTTAGGACACAGCCACAGTTATAATAGAACCAAAAGATCGGCCTTACTGGCTTTTTCTACACAATTGATCCTATCTTGCGGCACGTTTTGTTACGATGTGTGTGTGTATCTATGAGTTTTTGTATGACATAATATGAGTGTATCTATGAGTTTTTATATGTGACATTAAAAAAATGGAGCGTAATATGTGTACATAATCTGTGAAATTGTAAAGATCATTCTGTATTTCCAGGCTTTTGATGCACATGCTGTGGGACTACCGACGTGAGAAGTGGTGGGACTTGGTGTCCAAGATCCTGAACAAGGCCCTGACCTGCGCCTACTTGCTGGCCAATGTCCAGGACTACGTCACTCTGTCCATCGAGGCACTCGGCAAGAATATCAAAGTGCACAACAATGACAAGAAGAGGATTTTAGATAACCTGATGGCTGTTCTAAATGTACGTTAGCTATCCATAAACATTGATTTTGCGAATTTATTTTTCAATAACTGTTTAAAACTAGTTGTTACCTGTGAATTCTTGATGATTCTAGATTTTTTTTTTAGGTTTCATTTCTTTGTAATCGAATTTTTAATGGTTTGGAAAACTTGTTACTTTAGTATGTTTATGTAAAGGTGCAAATTTGTCAATTTTCTCATTGTTCACGGGTTGCAGGATACGGTGATCTGCCGATTGATCCCCCCGATGGCCTCACAAAATACGGGCGACGCATTAATCCTCAATATGGCAACTTTCGTTACCAATAATATTCCACGTGGGGGTACTAAAAAACTTGAGCTAGTTAACGCGGCCAAAAGTTTGAACAAAAAAATATGAGATGTAAATATTGTTTTGAACAGTGCGACGTGCCCAATCCGGAGCCAGACATATCGGAGAGCTGCGGGGCCAGCGCCGTGGAGATGTGGGGTCTGGCGGCCAACCGGGAACTGCACCGCATCACGGTGGACATGTCCCTCATCACGTCCTGCATCGAGGCCAAAGCACGCTTCACACAGACCAAGTACCAGGTGGACAATTCCGTCACCATTGAGCTCTTTATCAGGTTACCGCCTTTTCTTTTTCTTATTTGTATTACTTGTAGAAAAAAATTCTATATTCATTGTAAAAGAGTTTATCCTTTGCCTTTGCTTTTACAGAGTGCCATTTATCCTGTAAATGTCAATCTGTCCTAATATTCGGGAGTTGAGCTTTTGAATGCACCTACTAAATTTGTTCCACAATCGTTGTTACTCGGCATTGCCACCGTAATTTAAAAATTCTATACTTTCTTATTTCTAAAATGGTTGCACTTATATTATTTGTTGCCTTTGAATGACCAAGTAATAAATAGTCCTATTAATCATCCCGCACCTGATAGAGGTAATACACATTCCGCAAATTATGCTTTTGTACGTTGTAAATTGATTTTTACCTTTAGGTACGTAAAGGTTAAAGAAGAAAGTAACTTTAATTTTTAAAAAAGAAAGACAACAATTACTGAGCTACGAATAACGTGATACCACCACAGTTAGCGGAAAATATTGCTTGTGTCATGATGGAGGACTTAGCAAAAGGAATCGAACACACGATGCCTGGGTGGGACCCAAACGCGATGCCCACTCAGCCACTGACTATTTCTTCTCTAAACAAATCATGTCTATTCATTTATTGATAACCTAATAAAAAATAACTATGAGAAAACATAACAAAAGAACAGATTCGGTTAGGTTTGTTGTTTGTTTTTTCTGTTTTATTTATTTTTCATGTTTGTTGCCTCTGAAACAGCTTACGAATTATAGCTTCAGATGACCTTGGAAATGAACTGTAAAGACTAACAATGAAACGAAATGGTGTTTACTGGAATTAGGTGATAATAGGTGTAAGGAAAAACATTGGATGCAAGGAAGAAGGATAACAAATCACTTACTGTTGAACCTTTTGCAATGGAGCACACAACATACAGTTTGTCAAATAAGAGTAGAAAATAAATGAGGGCGCCACTGTTGCCCAAATGGCAATACTAAAAATATGACAATGGTGTTGATCTAAAGCTGTGTAACCTACATTTTTATTAAAAATTAAAAAAGGCATTAAAGTGAAACAAATATTTTTCCACTGCTATATAGATACCCACTGATCTCAAAATTAGAATTGCATTTAGGTATATTATTATTATACATTTGCAATTTTGTGTTAACATAATGAAGAATAACGATATTATAATAAAATATATAACACACTTTAGAAATTGCTCGCATTTATTTAATACTAGCTTAAGTACCTAGCGTTGCCCGGGCTTTAGATCATGCCTCTAATTTTATATCTGAATATATTTAACTCATTCAGATCTAAAAGTAGTGTGACTAAACTCACCATTAATGATTCTTCCTTTCCACCTACTGTTAAATTCGCTTGTTATTTTAAATTAAATGAAAGCCAATCACTTTGTAAAACCCAATTTAATCAAATTTATGTCATTTAGTAAGTACCTTCACAATAGTGCTTATTCGATTTTTTTTTTTTAAGAACAAAATGTTTTTAAATGCGTATACAGCGTTTTGAATTTTCAGTGTCATTGCACTTTTAAAGAATATTTGACAGATAAATTGGTGTTGCCAGCCTAAAAATTTCTTAGTTCCATTTTATTTATTTTCTACTCTTATTTGACAGACTCTAATTACAATACGGTTTATATTCAATATACATAGTTTATCACTACCTACAACTTACAGAGTGTTGACGCATTTCTATGACTGCATCAAAATAATAAAAAAATATACATGAAAAAAAACAGTGAACTAAATTAAAAGTGTCTAATTATCCTAAACTGGATATCGCGCGCCAAACCAGCGTATTTTCATCACTAGAAGTGGATTTTTTAGTGCACAAAACTCAACATAACACCTCCACAACTGTCACTTGCAAACTAAACTAAATCATCAATTAAATCAAAACTAAACTATATCAAAAGTGCCTAATTATCCTAAACTGGATATCGCGCGCCAAACCAGCATATTTTCATCACTAGAAGTGGATTTTTTAGTGCATAAAACTCATTATAACACCTCCACAACTGTCACTCGCAAACTAAACTAAATCTTCAACTAAATCTAAACTAAACTAAATCTTCAACTAAAAATCATGTCACTACAGTTCATAAACAATCAATAATTGCTAACCGGTCAAAACAAGTGAACCAATTTAATTACATAATATATTAAAAAAGACTAGCTACATTAAATTATAAACAACAATATGAAGCCGTGCACACGAAATGCAGCCCGCAGTGGGTCTCCAGCTGCAACTCCTGCGGCGTCGTCGCAGATGGTACCAGCTGGTTCTCTGGCCGAGATTATGGAGAAGTTGAATAAAATCGATGTTGAGCTCACTCGCATTAAGCCAATGTGGGGTGAGATATCCGACATAAAGAAGAGCCTCGAATTCGCACTAGCAGCCATGTCCGATACGGAAAAGAGGGTGGAGGTGGTTGAGAAGAGACTGGAGACCGTCGACCAGATAGTTTTGGAGGTGGCGTCAATTAAGAAGAGCATGGACATCTTCAGGTACGAACTGGATGAGCGGGATCAGCTCTCCCGTATGAAAAATCTGGAGATTAAGAACGTTCCATTAACGAAAGGGGAAAATTTACTCTGTATAGCCCAGAAAATAGGCGAGCAGATTGGTTTCGTGCTACAGCCAGAAGATGTAGACATCGTGACGCGAGTGGCTACCAAGACGACCCAGGTTAAGCCAATTATCATCCGGTTTGCGTGTAGACGGAGGAAAGAGGAATTTCTCGCTTTATCCAAAAAGGCCAGGAAGATAAGCAGCACCGACCTGAAATATTCTGGACCAGAAACTACAATTTATGTCAACAACCACCTTACAATTAATAATAAGATTCTGCTTTCAAAGGTTAAAAGCAAAGCACGGGAAGCAGGTTTTAAATTTGTTTGGGTAAAGGACTGCAAGATCTTAGTGAGAAAAAATGAAAATTCACCAGCTTTTTTAGTCACGAGGGAAGACGACCTCCAGAAAATAACATAAGAAAATACCTACTGCTCATCCGATTATTATTGCATACTCCTTCCTCTTCCTCCACACGCCCGCCTATCCCGCATCTCACATTGCCATCGCATAACTATTATATTTATTTATTACATTCGCACTACATTACCTTATTATATTTTCCTGTTCTCAACTCCTGTCAACTGCAAGATATTCTCACTTTCTGTACTCAATTTTTTATTTTTAACATACTTGGCCATATTTCAAGTGTCTATACATATTACACCTCATATTATGTTCACACATTCTCTGCATATTTTTGTTATTGACACTAAACTGAAAAAGAGTCCCTGCCTCTAAGTATTTTTTATCAGAACGTACGTGGACTGAGAACAAAAAATGACACGTTTCTTCGCAGTGTTACGAGCGGTGATTATGACGTGATTGGTATAACAGAGACTTGGCTTACTGATTCTATTTTAGATGGGGAGCTTTTTGACTCAAGATACAATGTTTTCCGACGCGACAGAAGTATCGAAGGTGTAACAATGGGTGGTGGGGTGCTCTTGGCTGTCAAAAAGGAACTCAATGCTATTTGTAATTACTCGTGGTGTTCTACGGATGAAGACATTTGGGTGACTCTTCGCATCCCACGTGCCAATGTATTTACTAGCCTTCATCTTTGTTGTATCTACCTGTCCAAAAGCTTCAATTTCAATGCTCGAATCTCCGCCTTTTCGAATGATCTAGGTTTTAAGCTTTTGAATCAACCTAACGACAAGTTTCTTATTATGGGAGATTTTAACCTTTCTGATATTACCTGGTCTCTTCCTGTGGATGAGGTAAACATGATTCCTTGCAACTATACTTCTACAATAAGTTCAACATTTATCGATAATATTAATTACTGTAACCTCCACCAATATAATGGTGTTCAAAATACGTTAGGAAGAATTCTTGATCTCGTTCTCTGTAATTTCTCGGTACGCGTTGCTCCCGCGAACGACCCGTTGGTTCCTGAGGATACTCACCATAAATCTATCATTATCACTGCTGAGTTTGTTGAACCCCCGGTCATAAAGGAAAACTCAATTAAAAGGCCTTCATTCCACAAAGCTAACTACGATGACATAAGAGACAGCCTGGCGCAAGTAGATTGGAACACACTTAACTTAACCGATTCCGTCAATCCTGCACTATCACATTTTTATAATATTATTAATAATTTGATCTCTGATAAGGTTCCATTGAGGCGTTCTGGTAAACATTCCTATCCCCCGTGGTATAGCTCATCATTAATAAAACTTATTCGCGAAAAGCAGAAATTTCACAGATTATATACTACTTATAAGAACCCTTCCGATTACATTACTTTTTCTAGGCTACGCACCAGACAGAAAAAAATGGCTAAGAAGTGTCATGAAGACTTTATTAATAATGCTGAAGAGAATATCGCCAAAGATCCCAAGGCATTCTGGTCATATGTTAAATCAAAAAAACTATCAGCATCTATTCCTAGCGTATTAAATCTTAAGAATTTAACAGCCGAGGGTGGCCAGGCAGTCTGTGATTTATTTGCTGAATATTTTCATTCCGTCTATGAACCGGCTGACCCTCTGGGGACTTCCTGCCACGACTCCGTTGTTAATCAGGTTTGTGAGATAGGATCAGTTTTTATCGATGCTGATCTTGTATCTAAATATTTAAAACGGCTCGATTCCAGCAAGGGTGCTGGGCCAGATGGTATCCCACCACTGTTCATTACGGAGTGTGCAAATCATTTGTCAATTCCGCTATCAATACTGTATAATATATCGCTTAAGACTGGTACATTTCCAGATATATGGAAAAGAGCCTACATCACACCAATTCATAAATCGGGAACTAAGTGCGAAGCAGATAATTATAGACCCATTTCCAAGCTCTGCATTTTTTCAAAGGTGTTCGAAAACATAGTCTATGACCAGTTATTCCCTGTGGTAAAGAATTCGATCAACGAATTTCAGCATGGATTCTTTGCAGGTCGCTCTGTTGCTACAAATCTTATAACATTTTTAAATTTCTTGTCTGCCTCTATGGATAAACGTGTGCAAGTTGATACAATTTATACTGATTATAGCAAAGCCTTTGACAAGATCAACCACAGGATCCTGCTTAGAAAACTTGCTAATCATGGTATTCATGGAGATCTCCTTCGTTGGTTATCTTCATACATAACAAACAGGTCCCAGGCTGTGACAGTAGGTGGATTTTCTTCCATCTGGAAAATCATTACTTCTGGTGTGCCTCAGGGGTCCATTTTGGGTCCTTTGCTTTTCTCTATCTATATAAATGATATTACTACATGTTTTCACAACGCTCAAATTTTACTATTTGCCGACGATATGAAAATATACCTTCCTATAAGCTCCCATGACTGTTCTGTGCGTTTACAAGAAGATCTTGACCGACTGACGGATTACTGTCTCAGAAATAAGCTTTTTATCAATATTTCCAAATGTTGCAAAGTCACATTCACACGTAACCATAAAAAAATACTGCATGAATACACCATTTCTGGATCTCTGTTAACAAATAAAGATTATATACGTGACCTCGGGGTTATTTTGGACTCTAAACTTACTTTTGATAAACACATTGATAATATTGTCACCAAAGCAACAAAGAGTCTAGGCTTTGTACTGAGAACATGCAAATTTTTCAAAAATACTAAGACTTATCTGATTCTGTACAATTCACATGTTCGTCCTCACCTGGAATACTGTTCACAGGTTTGGAACCCGCGCTATATTGTTTATGTTAACAGGTTAGAAAGAGTTCAGGAGCGATTTCTCAAATTTCTCAATTTTAAATCATTCAACATATACAATTCTTACGACGAAATCGAGAAACATTTTCGAATCTCGAAACTGCTCAATAGGAGGCTTGTCGCTGATCAGATGCTCCTGTACAAAATTATTAACTCAAAAGTTGACTGCCCGGAGCTGCTAAATAAAATAAATTTCCACACGCCGACTCGATACAGCAGACAAAATACCCTTTTCTACATTGATAGATGCAACACTAATTCCAACCAAAATGAATTTATACAAAGGGCATGTAAATACTATAATAATAAACTTGCACATATAGACACACTTGCTGACATATTCACTGCTAGTTACTGTCGTTACAGAATTTCTTTATTACATTCTATGTAGGTGCGAATAACACATATTCATGACTAAATTCATTGTACCTAATATTATTATATTACTTGCGTGACAACTTTCCCTTATCCCTCTCCTCCCCTTACCCGTCCCAACCCAAATACCTATTTCGCAGTCTATTTAAGTATTGTTTTAATTATTTTATTATTGTTTATAACATGTTTATCACTTGTTGACTTAACATCTGTATTATTATTTTTTTTTAAATTGCTGCTTAGTTCTGTTTTTATTTTTTCTGTTTTTCTTAAATTATCTAGTTTACATTCAGTTACTTTTATGTTTCTAAATACCTATCTGTGAACATTAATAATTGGTCTGTTTTTTTGCCATCCTCTTATGTATATTTTATTACTATGACTGTTTATGTTCCTTAAATAAATAAATAAATAAATAAATAAATATAGTTCCACCGCGATACCTCAAGGTAATTACCATCTGGCTTGTATTTGCTTTATTTACTTTACCGGTTTTATCTTTTATCTTTTATCTTTTATTTTTTATCTTTTATTTGTATTTGTTTTTGTTTTTAAGCGCTCTAGGGGAAAATATCTGAATTTGATGTTAAGATATCATTATTTGTCTTCTTTTTCTTATGAGTACAAAATTATATACTGTTAGGAATACATAATTAACACCTTTTCCTGCTATAAATAACATGTTATGTTAGTAAACAATGTAATATGAATTTAAATTTGTCAATTTGACTGGCCTAAAACAGGATCCATTCCTAGTTGGCTAGTCAAAGTTTCCACATATGTTTTATTGTTCAATTTTATGTGAAATAAAGTTATTATTATTATTATTATTATTATTATTATAATTATCGCCACAACTACACAAATAAATACAAAACGATATTGTTTACATTTTATATGGTCGAAAAACCTTCTACTTAGTTCTAAAACGAGATTATAAACACCAACAACTTAATAATAATAATAATAATATTTGGATGACTTGTATAGCGCCGTTTTTGTGAAAAATCACCTCAAGGGCGCTGTACAAATTTATAAAACGTTTATACAATCTTATTTTAACTATAGACAACAAAAACTTATGGCTAAAAATTGCATCCACCGGTTCATCGATCACCGATACGAAACCATATATGCAATGATTTGACCAATGAATGCGATGCTGCTGTAAAAATGCACTGTACAGGTAGAAAATATATACAAGACCATACTTACCTGGAGGGTCACTAGAGATTAACACTGTTATTGTTTATTTAGAGCAATTATGACACAGTTCGCACGCAGAGGACATAATTGGGAACTATAATATATAAAATGTTCTCTAATGAGCGTATTTTGAAAACAAAAGCAAAATTTTATGATATTCTCCGATAGGTATTTTTATTTAAGGGTATGAGAGCCCAAAAAGGTACGTTTTTAATTTGAACCTTAATTCTGTTGAGCTTGTTATGCATCTAAGTTCCGGGGGGAGTTTATTCCAAGCCTTAGGTCCAGACACTTGCTTCCAAGGTAGTCACAATTCTTCTTCTGTTTTTCAGAAATTGTGAAAAATTTTCAGTAAAAATGCACTTCAATTTGGTATTTTTCTCTTGTCACTTCCAAATTCAAAACACTTTTCCAGCAAGGTAATGTGGTTAGGGAAAAGGTAAGTACTGGGTAAATGACTTTCCGGTAGGAACTATGCATATTCTCATTTCAAAACCAAACAATGTTCTCCATAAAACGGTTATACACCAATATATCACAGTGAAGATTACAAACTTGAGGTATACGCAAGTATAAAAAGGTATGGGGGCAGTTTTACTATAATGTGATTCGTGGCATATCATGAAACCTTGTTGACTAAGTACATATTTATATTGTTCCCCCAGAGTCCTGGCTCCCTCCCCCATCCAGCTGGACCGGCTGAGCGTGTGCGTGAACAACCCGCGCTACAGCTGTGAGTTTGCCGTGTGCGAGACTCCCTCCTCCCCGCTGCTCCTCTTTGAGGATGGCCAGGTCAGGAAGTTCCTCTGCCAGTTTGTGCCGGACCCGCAGGATGTTGGGAGAGACTTGCAGGTTAACGCTTTTTATAACTATACTAAACTAAACTTTAATACTGTGCATGTACAAAATGTATAGGTATATAATATTTTCATCCTTCTTTCTCCTATGCTATTTGTAAGGTAGTGTTCCTAGGATTGGATGCAAAAGGTGTTTTGTAAAAAAATTTTTAGTGTCCACGGAGATTTTGTATTTATTGGTGGTGAAGATTTCTTGAATACCAGGGCGATTATGATGTCCAGATAAAATTTTGAGTCACAATTAAGTCACTTCTTTCTTTTCTTTCTTTGAATATTAGTAATTTTAATTCCTCAAGTCTATCTTCCTATTGCTGGTCTTTCAAAGCTCTTGGTATCATAGCTCTGTTCTATGTACTCTATCTGTGATGTATGATGTTTGATTTAACTTTCCTTTCCGTTTCAGATAGCGTCTATTACTCTTCAAGTGGGAAAGTCCAACGGAAGGCACGCCATCCTCCAGTTCAACGGAGCGGGGGGTCCCGTCTCGGGACTCTACCCGGAGATATTCAACTATAGATCTGTCCAAAAACCATTACCAGATTTTGACAGCATACAGCCTGTTCCCATAGCCCAAATTATCCCCAGGTAAGTTCTAATTATTAATTCATATGACATATTTTGCATTTCTACATTTAACACAGGTATTTCAAGTTTTTTATGTGCAGTATTCTCTCAGTAATCCACCGCTCGATTATCCAGCAACCATCTGCCGTTATTTTTACTACGTAATTGGAAGCACAAAATCAAGCTATATAATTCGTCCATATTCGTATGTCAAATTCAGTGCGACCCGTGCAGGGCCGGATCTACGAAATCTGGCGCCCTGTGCAGTAGATACCAATGGCGCCCCCCCCCCCTACATTTTTATTTTGATTAAAAATTCGTTCACCCCGTTTTTTAATTTTTTTTATTTAATTTATTTTTTTTACACTAATTTATGAAATAAAATCAAGACATATAAAGGGTGTAACTTTTCCAAGTGACCTGGCGGTAGCTCTCACACTTGTTTTTTTTTAAGAGAGAATCGCCAGGAGCCCTATACTCTCTGAATCTATTGGGTAAACATAAAATTATGGTGCTATTTTAATTATTTTAGGAAAAACTCTTTTTGCAAGTTATGCTTTAAAATAATACAACGAATTGTTTGTTTTTGCCCGTACCATGATTTAAAATATAGGTTACGAGACAATGCGGGTGGTTTCGCTGAACTAGGTCCATTAGACATTCTTGAGATTTACTGCGTTTATGTATATACCTACCCAACGCGAATATTAATAGAAAAATCAAATACAAATACGTTCTCACGGCAAAGTACAACACAAGAATAGCATCTACAGCTTCTGACTAGCTCTAAAATCTAATAAGTATATAACCTCAAATTTGTACCTTGCATTTCCCTTGTGTTGAGCGAACTAACACCAAATTAGGCGAACAAACACCATACAAACACTAACTGACGTATGGTATCAACGGCTTACGAAAGACGCTTACACTGACACCGTAAAATAACAAATCCAACAAATCTAATAGATATTAATTATACGTTTAACGAACTTCAAATAATATGTCAAATCAATGATGAAACTGTCAACACGTTGCAACCTGTTACCTGTAAATCCTGCAAACCGTGCCATGCTTTTGTTAATGGAATTTACTGAAGATTTCATAAGAAAATGGTCTTACCTTCTCCTAGAGACTTAAATCGTACAAAATAAAACAATAGCTAGCCTACGTACGACACACTAACTAAAATTGTCAGCATTTTGAAAGGTGCAAGTCGGTTTGTTTGATTCACCAGAACAAAAATATAGCACTGTGATTGGTTATTGAATTTGGATCGCACCCATTCGTCGTAAAAGATATATGGAAAAATAGATCTTACGTTTAAACTAAATATATGGAATTTGTAAAAAAATTCTGTAACTGACTATAAATTCGTAAGCCGTTGATTCCAACCTGATGCGTGCGCATTCTGTTTCTTTGGAAAGTGTTGCCAGAGCGTAATAATTATTTCGTACTATGGGTAATTTTTAAACGATTCAGGGAATATTATAACAAAATTTTAATACAATATTTATTTTCTCTCGGCGCCCCTTCGGAGTTGGCGCCAGGTTTTTGCACGTTTTTGAACGTATGGCAGATCCGGCGCTGGACCCGTGCCTAGACTTGAGCGCCAAGTTTTGTACACCAACATGCTTCATATATCCCATCACGGGAAAAAAAATCCCGAAGGGGCTTTTTCATCTTTCGGGATGATGTGTGGAGGGTCTTTTTAGGGAAAAGAAGGAGTGGTCAATATTATGATTAACGCAGAGATTGATTCACATTAACATAATATATTATCTGTATTTGTCAGGGAATCCAAGATGTCTGTCATCATAGAGCAGGCCGATCCGGCCCTGCAGGGAGAATGGTTCCCCATCACCATCAACATAACCAATGATGAATTGACTGATGCTCAGGACATTGAGCTTTCACTGAATTTGGTCAATCCTTCGGAGACACAACCTTCAGAAGTTCTCGGTTAGTATATTATAATGATATATACTATATAATATATGATATATACTATATAGTCAGAGTGGAAGATATTCCCTGTATCGCCCTGGTGTAAGACCACCATTCAGAATCGAAACGTTGCTTGAAATGGCATTAGCCGTGTTTGGTGACCAGATCTGAATAGCCTGGTACTTCCCCACCTTCCACCTCCCTATCTCCTTCCCCTCCCCACTACCCTCAGCCTCACAACATACCCCAATTGGGGATGCCATAGTATTACTGGCTTCATACGGGAGCAGTTGGGACTCTTGTGTGGTATTCATATAAAAAAAAACTTACATTTTATTTATTTTGTCATTTCCTTTTATAAACCTGTATCATAACATCGTTTATGACTTTGTGTTTCTGACTGTATATTTATAATATCATTAATTACGTGTCAACCAACTATTTATTATTTGATTTTCTTTAGTTCAATTTGGAAAATTCAAATGTGAAAGAAATTATTACATATTGAAAAGTACCTGTCCTAATGTCTTACGTATTTTAATTAGATACCTCTCTGTTTTAATTCCAGCGGAGTTATGCTTCGAGGTTGGCGAAGAATCACCTTTACCTCTCACCCTATCCGTCGGCTCTTTAAGTTCGCAATCAAAATTCAAGAAAGTATTTTTCCTCCGCTCCACAAAAGTGATGTCTTCCACCGTCATGATGAAGATTACGTATATTATCACGGCCAACGATAGCAACAAGTCTGAAGCCAACATCGTCATGGAGAACAAAGCGGCTGAACAAGGAGATATGTCTGACAACAAGAAAATGGCCTGTTTCAAGGAGCATCCGATCAAAGTAACGGTGGTCAAGCCGTTTGATTTATCTTACAAGTTTGTGACAATGAGATTTGAAAGTTTGGACAAGTGTTTTGGAGGAGATCCATTCATCATTATGCCTCAGATCAAAGTATTGAGCCCCTGGCCGATTTTAATTGCTGATACTATTTTGGAAATGGTAAATACAAATTTTAAGTATGTATATAGCAAAGATTGTTATGTGCATACATACAGTAAAACCTCTATCTATCGTACCTGTTGAAATAAACTATGAATGCAGGATAATAATAGATGCGGAAATATAGAAAAAAACTACATTCATACTTAAATTGCGATTCCTAATGGTACTGAAACACATGCTCATCAACTATACACATTTGCTCCTAAATGAGCATGCTTGTTCCGAGCATACTCATGAATAAGGATGCTCAAAGCCAACAATTGAACACATATGCTCTTGTCAAATAAATGTCAACAAAAAGATGTTAGTTCCATTCGCCCAGAACTGAACAAAATAATCTTGCTTGCAACGCAATTATTTAAATATCTTTTGACAAAAGAAAATAAAACTGTTGATTCAGGTCCAAGATGTCAACAAATTCGAAAATGACTAGATAGTAAAAAATAAGTTCTAATTTCAATAGAATATGGTTTCATTTTGGATGCAAAGGAACTTTTGGGGAATTTGAACATTTATTTTGTGTATTTTAGTGTATTTCAAAGACATTTGTGATGCCTCGAATGGGTCATTTTTGCAAAAAATTGCAGCTGCTGCGAACTGCGATCGGATCGAAATGAGCCTGCTCATAAGCAATCCTGTTCACACATACTTCGAGCACGAATTCCCCTTCCTCCCTCGAATCCAGTATCATGCTCAGTACTAGTAACGTCACTGACACGCATGCCACTAAGTAGCATTTGCTAATTACTACTAATGAGCATATCTATTAGTACCATACACGCTGGGCTACATTAATGCTTTTTTCAGCAGGATTTATTTCCAAATGTCTTTAATCTCTCTGGAAACAATTTTTTCACCAAATGATTCAATTTTAAGGTTGAAACTCTCAAAAACTAGAAAATAAAAAGATAACTGCATGCGCACATCACTATGTTTGAATGTCTAACGAAAATTAATGTCAGAAGCAACCGGTCGATCCACTAAAATAGTACAAAAACTGCATGCTTTAAACCAGTGATTCCCAACGCTGGCAGTACCCCTCCTTGGGGGCGTTGATGAAATCCAGGAGGACGTTGGTGACCCCGAGGGCTAATGGTGGTTAGTGAAAGGCTCCAAAGGGGCAGTGAAGGGCTGAAATGGGGGTCAGAGGAATTTAAAAAAAAAACAAAATTCTAATGAAATCAACAATGTCATAGGTACATCATTGCAAGAATCTTGCAGATGAACCGTTCAATTAGTGATTAGGTATTACTGATGGATTGACAATATTTTTTTGTTTTGATAATATTTTTTTTAAATCTTTAAATTAATGTACAAATTCCTAGAGAATTTTTTTTTAATTTCTGAATACAGCATTCCCGTGTTACAACCAATCTTAAAATATTGACATTCCACCCACTTCAAATCATTATAAGTGGAAAATGTGGCTTGTGCAATGATGGAGGACTAAGCCGGGCGCTGCGGTTGGGGGGCCGTTGAAAAAATACAAACTTGAATAGTGGGGGTTAGCCAGAGAAGAACGCGTATCGAGTTTTGTATGAAATTATTTGAGACTGAAAAAAATAAATGACACATTCGGAAAAACGATTATATGAGGAACGATCAATTGAGATTTCACTGTATCCAAATGGATATCCCAGCATGTATAAGCATACATTTAAATTAAATAAATTTAGTGTTAATTTGTGTTGTTGTTTTACAGAGTGATAAATTTGAGAAGATGGACAAAGAGTCGGTGAGCTGCCTGAAGGGGCTGGTGGTGGAGGAGAATGTGATAGCCAGCGAGGCCATCTGCATCAGCGCAACCTCCTTCGGCAGTGAACCAACTAACCTCGGCAATTACAACATTCATTGGAAAAGGTCATCTTTTTATACTCTTGGATGCTTTAAAGTATTTTGGTATTTTAGATAAGCATGATGCCTGGAAACTGGTGGTAAAAGCGGAAAATTATTGAATCTACTTATATGCGCAGGGCCTGGTTATTTCAATGGGCACTTGCCGGCTGTCAATAAAAGAATGATTTAAGACATGCTTGAACCCTCCTGATACCAAAAGATTGTCACATGGTTTGCTTCCAGCTCGACAAAATGATACCCATATTTTGCATTAGGGCACGTCTAGATCTTCTGATGTCAGTTGTTTCGACGCAAGACAGTTTATATGAACAGCTTATAGCAACCTCGTAATGGCCAATTTTTTTCAAATTTAAAAGAAAATACAAACTTTGGATTGGATTTAATCAAACGAATGTATAAATCAAAAAAGTTATACCAAAAAATCAACTTCAAATCTGATGTAGATTCACCAATTTCCTACTTAGACCACTAGTTTCGGACACCATGTATGTAGATGATTTTCTGAAGAGATTAATTCAAAATCTCACTGCTAATTCTCAGGCAATGTTTTTTTACAGTAGGTTTAATTTTCTAATGTATTTTTTTTGTAACTGGATAAAAACGTAATATAAACAAAGAATAAGTTAGGTTAGGTTTAGTTTTTTTTAAGATTTCACTTTGATTTGACTTCACTTACATATATGTCACTTTTAAAAATTGTTCTGTTTTGTCATGGAACTGCTTTTTCCATTGTACTACCAATTCTCTTATTTTGTTTATGTAAACTGCATACCTATGCACCAACGGGTAACCAGCTAAACAGAGTATGATAAACGAATAAGGTCAGGTTAATATATTTTTTCCTTCACTTTTCTCCACCACTATGTCTTAATGTCATCAGGAAGTCCAGTTTGGTTCCCGTGACCTCGCAGACGGTGGCGTCCTTCCAGGGTCCGGAGGTGGTGCCGAGCTGGCTGCGAGTGGAGGCCGTGCTGCCGGCACACGGCCGCCTGCGCTCCCCGCTGCCCTTCGTCCTTCGCCTTCACTCCTCCGCAATCTGCCCGCAAACCCTCATGCTGAAGGTGGAGGCCAGTGACTCTTTCATGTTTGCGGGACACAAGCAGGTTGGTACCCTAATGGTACATCGGTCAATGATCGGTCATTTAACAATTGAAATAATTCGATTCACTGTTGTAGTTGTTGGCAAAATCCTCCTATTCGATTCTCTTATATTTCGGGAGGACAATCGATTCTCTCGTATCTCGATGTCAAAATATGTCCGGGTCTTGATGGCGGATGCATCTGCCCACCAGCTAGGTGACAGGCTATAACCCTTTTCCTTCCCAGAATTTCCTCTCATTCCTTTCCTAAAAGGACCATCCACACAGCATCCCTAAAGATGACATAGGCCCTGAGGGAAATTATTTTCCTCAAGACCTTCCATGTGGAGCTAAAGTAAAAAATCTCTTCTAAATCGCTAATTCTTATAAAATCTAAAAATATTTTATGTATTTACAATAATTCTTTGCTTTTTTTTTAAGAATGGGGTATTTCCACGTTTTTTTTTATTGCTTAAAAAATCTAAATTAGCAAAAAATTACAATGATTATAGCATTTTTATTTTATTTTTATGTTGACGAATAAATTTTATACAGCAAGTCGTAGTCCAGTGGCTAAGACACTTGACTCACAATCTGGAGGTCGCGGGTTCGAACCCGGCGTGCGCAAATAAATTTTATTTGATTAATTTGTGTTATTTCACAATTAATTCATTTAAAATAATATATAGTATATTTGCGGCACGTTCCAGAGTGGAAGATACTATCAGTATCGCCCTGGTGTAAGACCACCATTCAGAATTGAAACGTTGCTTGAAAATGGCTTTAGCCGTGTTTGGTGACCAGATCTGAATAGCCAGGTACTTCCCAACCTTCCTCTCCCCCACCTCCTTCCCCTCCCCACTACCTTCAGCCTCACAACATACCCCAATTGGGGATGCCATAGTCTCACTGGCTCCAGACGGGAGCAGCTAAGATTCTTGTGCGGTATTCACTGTAAAAAAAAAAAAAAAAAGTCGAAAGTTTCCCATTTTTGAATTACCGCTAAAATGATATTTTGGGGCGGGGTTATCGTGTGACGTCATGAGCATGGACGCTCACTGACAGTGTTTATTTATGCTGGCCTAGCTGAACAACACTTGCGACGTCACAATCTGATTTGCCATCCACGGGCCGTTTTGATTTTGTCAGTTTTAGATCGTTTTTAAAATCAATAATATAGAATGAAAATAAAAAACAAACATTTTTATTAGGATGATTATTATCAGAAAAATGATATGTACTTTAAAATTCCGTACATTTTCAACAGAATACCTCGTTTGTGGAAATACCCCATTTGTAATAAAAAAATTTTACATGCCTACACCTACCTACCTGTTTATTAACGAAATATTTTGTATATTTTGTTGATTGCTGATTTATACATTTTTGTATTTTCGTGTTTATTTTGTGTAAATTTCATGTACTCCGACTTTATGGAATTCTGTTATAATTATTGTGTGTCTCAGAACAGACATTGTATAGCGTGGTGGGTAAAGTACTTACATTATCATATTTTAATTATAACAAACTTAAATTATTCAAAAAACGCAGTCTGAGGCAGGTATGGGAACTTAATTGAATGAATAGTCTAAAAAATTATCAACATATTCTTTAAAGAAAAGCGAATAAAACTTTTCCATATTACCAGAGACCAATAGAGATTTCTTTCATATGTTTGTGTTTTATAATTTCAGTGCTCCATCAGCCTGCTGCCTGACAGCACCCAGGAGCTGGTGTTCAACCTGTACCCGCTGGTCTGCGGCTCGGTCACCCCTCCCAAGTTCATCCTCAGCCCCCTGGAGGGGGCAGCACCCCCCTCCCCCTCCTCCCCGGATCTCCTGACCCCCGCCAGCAGCAGCCACTATCTGCAGCAGCTCATGGACAGGAACCTGCCTAGTCAGATCTACATCATGGTAATATTATGTTCTATGCTGTCAAAGTTGTTATTGACTCTCACCTTGTCCGCGTGATGTGATTTGATTTTCACGGCCGTTTCACATTTCGGACAGTATTGCAGTATATGTAATGTTTGGTATTATTCACATTCAAACACTATTAGTTCTGTGGGGGTACTTCTCAATAACAATAGATCCTTAACCACTCCGATATATCGCGAATATGCACCTTTTACGTCTTAAATGACATGTCAGATTTACGAAAACTTTATGTTATTTCCGCTTCACAATTAAAGCTCTATAAATGAAACATTTCTGAACTTAGCTGAATACTAAAAACTGTTTTTGAAAGGTTACAAAATAAGCTTTCAAATTGTTATATTATAAATAAATATTAACATTTGTTAATATTAAAATTTAGAATGCAAACATAAAAAAAATGTTAAAATGACTCACGCATTGTTTTTATGTAAAAATGGTACTAAAATCACGGATTATATAAAAAAAAAATATTTTTTCTATCGTATAAATGTATAATAAACAATTGCGTCACCTCACTTTTTTATCATTTCATACAAGAATATTCAATAAAAAAATAACAATGTCTAACAGTGGGTAGGAAATTTGGCGGTCTATCATGTATCTGACAGAAAAGGTTTTTTTTTATGTATTTCTATGGACAACTTGAATATTGATGGGTAGCTTGATTTATTATGGAGCTTCTACTTCTTGTTTTAGGTATGTCACTAGAACAATAACAGAGTTATAACGATTTCTGTGGAAACATACGCGTCGACGTGAAAACACGCTTATTGTACTTGACTGATGTTGTCATATTAACGTGTATGTATGCTTACGTTGCTGAGTGGTTAATACAAACTGGTTTATTATGAGTTTACATATTTACAATAATTATAGGTACTACAAGTCACACAACCTGTCTAATTTGAATGGTAGGCTGGTGAGAACCACTCTCGACGGCCACCGTCTACCCGGGCACCCCTGTCGGCAATCGATAGAAGCACTTTCCCTGCTGGCATCTGTCGGCATCTGATAGAAGCTCTTTCAATACAGAGAAGTGTCTCATCTTCCTTGATGATGCACACTGCAATGCTATCCGAAACTTTGGCTGTAGAAGGGCTAGCGCAACACGGCATAATACTCAAAAAATAAATCAAGATAATTGTCTATGTGACTGTCACACACAATGATCCGTCAGCAGCTTTCCTCGTATGCAAATGTTGCATATTACAATCCATGAAGTTTCACTAAAACACATGCATTATGACAAAACAAAGATGCGGTGTGATGGGATAAATCAGGACATGAGGCTGTCCTCAAAGTTGATCCAAGGAGGAGGAAGCTCAAGTAGTGCAACGCACAAGGGCTGTCCATAAAAAAAGTCTCCAAGGTCACGAGGAACGATTTAATGCGCGATCCGGCAACACTAGCGTGCAGCCTGGTTTCCCCTTGCCAAATCCCCACTATGCTGCACCCTCTAGGGGAGATCCCAGTGAGCATATCATTATCTCTACATGTTACTAAGAAAGAAAAACAATAAATCATTATTATTATCTATGACGCTTAGTCTCGGCATGGCAGCCGTTCGCGATGGAGCTTCCAATCGCCACACCCGCCAGGTGTGAGTTATGCTCTGAAATTCATTTTTAAGCTTTTATTTCAGTAAATCTGAATGACGCCACTGACGGGATTGTTCCTTTCTCTTTGCTATCGTTTAGGGTCCCAGGTCTCGTCCCCAATCACAATTGGGTTCAAGAATTCTTCGCCATCAATGTCGTAGCACTCAAGAAATTCGCGGGCTGCTTCAACCCGTTGTAGTTTGTGATCTTCGGTGAGCATTTTGGGACCCACCTTGGGCAGACCTTGTGGTCTCCCAAATTTTCTGTCAAAATCTTGTCAATAGTGGTCTTACTGACATCAGGGATCATGTCACAGAGCTCCCGAACCGTCACCCGTTGATCTGCAAATCTTTCTCCACTTTGGCAATTGTTTCATCAGAAAGGGATAGCAGTCCGGCACACTTTTAAATTCTCTGCACCATTTGTGCACGTCTTTTGCAATCATACACTTCAAGCCTCTGAGAACAAATGTCTACCGGGGTTTTGTAAAAAACTATTTATAGAGTGTAATTCACACCTGGCGGGTGCAGCGAGTGGAAGCTCCATCGCGAACGGCTGCCATGCCGATACTAAGTGTCGCAGAGAGTGCAGCATGGTGGAGATTTGGTGTAGGGGAACCAGGCTACATGCCATTGTTGCCGGATCTTGTGTAAAATTGTTCCTTGTGACATCAGCACCTCGGAGACCTTAATTTACGGACAGCCCTCTTAACTCACAGTACAAAATAATTCAATATAATTTTCTTTCTTCTTTCCAGCCTCAAGAAAAGGACGTATCATCTCTGGAGAGTGCCCTTTCATCACTTAAAGTTGGGGCATAAGTGAGTCCTTGAAATTAATACAATTTAATAGTAGAAATAAAATGCTGTTGTTTTTATTCCTTCCGTTGTACATTTATTAATAAGAATATTAAATTATCTATTGAGTATTTACAATTTGTATTACACTGTTTTACAATGATGTTGTAGTAAAGAATTCAATAATTAAATGACATTTTAATCTATAAATTGTATCTATTACTACATAATCATTATGGCACAATAACAGTTTACATATGTACCTAATTCATGTTTTAAACTACGTATACGTTTACAGTGAAACCCTCTTTAGAAGTTTGGTTTTTTCGGTCCCTCGGCCCAAAATTGCCCCAATTTTTCCCACAAGTAAGGTTTTCCTACTTAAGAAGTTTGTTTTTTTCCAGTCCCTTGGAAAACTTCTTAAGAGGGTTTCACTGTACCACTTGGAATAAATAGACCTGCTCTAAAGCCAAATTTGCATATCGTTTCGGCGGACTGAAGGCAACCACATGATTAATATGATGAATTATAATGATGATTAACCAGATGATGATAATCTACTTTGGCACCAGCGGGGTTCGCACATTTATTGAATAAAATATGTTATCATTAGTGTTTTGACTCCCATCTTACGCATGAACTCGGAAATTTTGGTTTCCTGTGCATTTCAATATGTGTAAATATATAAATTTTAAAGACAATAATTGCATTACATTTCATAGATATATATTGCATAAATATTGCATTACATTTCATAGATAAGTTTTTTTTTTTACTTAATTTTAAACATAATCAGCCTTACTAAAAAAAAACCACAGCACGACCGATAACCTGTGTTTTTGCAGCAACATCAATAAAACAAATTTACACTAAAACACATAATATTACTAATAACGTTTTTCACTTTAAACGTAAATCTGGCAACAACGCAATTTTTCATAATGTACGCATTAAATGGTTTGTTTTCATTCATAGCCGCAAGGTGGCGACGCCAGCGAATTCGTCATTCGCAATGAAACAGCGAAAGATTTTTTCGCTCCGGTGATGTGTTTTGTAATATCACAAATGTGATTGTAATTTCTATTAATATGACTAATTTACTCTTATATTCATATGATTGATATATTTACCGTGTTTTTTGTGGTTTTTCATAAGTTTTAGTGAAGTTATAATAACAATAATTGTACTTTCAAAGTTAAAATGTCAAAAAGTATTTTATATAGTACATAAAAATTCTAATTTACATTTAAGCATATTTATTTTATGAGAATTTCATAAAAGTGGTGCTTTTTTTTAAATATTAATATCTAATATATGTGGTGGTAAACTTATGAAAGAAATTAACTTCTATAGTGGTGCAAGAAATCTGTTTGAATGTCAGTTAGTTTTTAGGTTATTTTTTTGGCAATAAATTTTTTTTATTAATTTTTTATTGTATGCACGAGGAAAAAGTGAGGTGACAGTTTCATTCCAAATTCATTATATAAAAGGACTGTATTTTTTAAATTTTATTTTTTTATAAATTTCTGTTCCTACACTTTCATCAAAAATGTTTTGGTAAGAAATTTTTTCCGTGTTTGAATCTTAAAATATGACAGTTTTTAACATTAAAGTATATTTCAAATACACAAATCTAAAAGGTATTTTTTATCTAGTTTTTATAAATGGTATTTGTTTTTATGACACCTTCAAAAATAAGAAATTCGTAGAACATTCAAAATACTTTGGAAAATTCCAAATTTTTGTTCAGACATCATTACTAAAACAGAGATAAACTACCCTCCCAGGCTGTGTAAACGGTGTGTATTTTTTTCCAAGAACAATTTTTTAATTAGTAATGTGTTCACATCCGCGGCCGTTTGTCAATTGAATAAAATTTTCACGGGGTTTTTATGTACGGCCGAATCAGTTTAATTAGAACAGTTTTTTAAGACATTGTTGAGTACTATAAAAAGGTAAGCAGAGTGACGCAAAATACAAAGTGATAGTTTAGTGTGATGAGTAAATTACAGTTAATCTCTCTTAAGAAGTTTTCCAAGGAACATTTTAAATTGGGCTATTCAGTCTTCAAGGGACCGAAAAAACTTCTTAAGCAGGAAAACTTCTTAAGCAGGAAACTTCTTAAGAGGGAACTTCTTAGGAGGGTTTCACTGTACATGACAATTGCATAAGGACCAACTATTTACTCTTACAAAATATTCTGGTTTTATAAATAAGTTAAACCATTTTTTCGAGATCTGGGATTTTTTGTTACGGCTAAGGAAGTAGAGGAATCCGTGCACCATTATAAAAGGGGATGGAACGACCACCCTAACTGCTCGTGTTGGATTGTTCCCCTCACTTTTTAGTTCAACTCTTTTTACATTTTTATTACTCTGCATTATATAATATTATTTACTCTTAATTATCTTATATAAGTTCTACAAAGATATTTTATTATCAGGGAGTTTACAAGCGCTGTGTCAGAGTTGTGAAAGCTTTGGTTCGTATCTAGAGGTTGCAGGTTCAAAATGCGCTAATAACTTCCTTGCAGACATTTTTTTTATATTAGCTCCACACAGGATGTCCTGAGGACAAAAATTCAATCCAATTTCATGTATAGGGATGCTGTGTAGAGGGTCTTTTTATGGAAAGGAAGGATAGGAAGTTCTCGAAAGGAAAAAGGTATGAGTGGTGGGTAGGAATCGGGAGTCAATGCTTCCAGTGATGGACGTATGAATCCATCCCTCCCACTGCACTGCAAGGCGATGGGTCGAGAGAGTCTAGCAGTCTCCTCTGGTCTGGCCTGCTACGCAGAAGGTGGGCAAATGCATCTGCCGCCAAGACCTAGACAAACCTCGCCCCATGAATCCAGGCACTCCTGCTAAGTCACCAAACGTAGCGAAACACTTGGGGTCACCCTTGGCAGGGGTATTGGTTATCCAATAAATGGTACCTGAGGCTACGCTACCCATATCCAGTGCCCAAATTGAAAAATTTACCAAACAGATACTCTCAGTATCGCCCTGGTGAAAGCAATTTTAATGTTTTTAGTAGCCTTCTTCTTTCCCACAACCATTTTCTTCTGCCTGACAACATTCCCCAATAGGGGGGTGCCATAGTGCTCGTGGCTTCACGAGGTGGAACTCTTATATGGTAACACTTAAAAATCACATATATTAAAAAAAAATTAAAAAGGTAGTTGATAGCCCGGCGAATATTGCACTCGACTAGCAGTAGGTAATATCGAGTTTGATACAGGATGTACCGACTCACTCCCTTTTTAGAACATGTAATGCTATAAGAAAAGGTCTGCACTATATAAATCTTAAAGTTTATTATAGCTTATTTAAAAAAAAAAAAAATTGTACATCTCTATCCATCTCTATCAGGGCCACTCTAAAAATCGTTAAATCAGCGAGACAATCAAAAACAGAGTGCCTTCATCCAACAGTTCATAGAATGACTGATGATGTCAATATTACATCCTGTACATTTTGCCAGGTTTCTGAGATTTAATCAATATCAGTCTTACAGAGGTAGGTAATATAAAAGCATTATATAACAGTGAAACCCACTTATAAGGTTTCCACATAAGAAGTTTTCATGCTTAACAGATTCACTGCCAACTCTGAATTTGAAGTTCGCATTTTTCGAGAATTGGTGTCGGCATCAATGTAACTTTCATTGCTCAGTGTTCATCTGGCAACTGTCGCCATCTGTTGTTTTTATGCTGGCCTTGTACGTGAATGAAATAGTCAAAACAAAATTGAAATAATATTTTGGGAATTAAAACATGGATAATAAAAATACATCAGAGTTTTTCAAGTCTTCACTGTCCAAGGTTGGCAGTGAACTGGTTAAGAAGTTATTTTTTTTGATCCCTTGAAGACAGAAAATATCATAGACGTATGAATATTAATAGACCAGAACAGAAAGGTGAGGGGTAGAAACCAACTACAGCGGGACGAAGAGCGGGAAGATGGCTTTGTTGATATGTGATTTGTCAAAACTCAATCTGACAGTATATAGGCATCTCGCATTATAATATCACCATTTAGTTCTTAAAAGTAAACTCTGCTTTTGAATGAATAGACCTTTTTACATGGGAGCGCGAATTGCTCGCCGCGTAATGAACAAATTTGCGAAGTCCAAATACGGCAAAGTAAGGTCGCCTATAAGGTCGAGTCCAATGTTTTGTTGCCGTATTTAGTTAAGACACTTTTACAAATGTTTCATAATTTACTTACCCCAGTAAACAGCGACGGGCACACGCCATGTATCTCGAGTGATAGTGTATGTTCAAAAATGATCATATTATGTGATCTGAATTAGCTTAAAATAGTGTAAAATAATGCTTGCCTATGGAATTTAATACGACAATTGGGTTTATTCTCTTTTTCACTTCTATTTTTACACGTTTTCAAAACACAAGCCACTATTTTTACCGTGTTATTTCGTAAAATGCACCGATGAGTGCTCGACGCTGGCTCGCAGAAGAATGATGACGTCACATTTTTTAGATTAACGCGAAGCCATACTCGATCTCAGCCGGTTCCAATGGAATGGTTCCAATGGGACGGGGAAATAATACGCTTTTATCACTTAGGGCAGGTCTACTAATATTCATATGTCTATGGAAAATATATATATTTTTAATGCAGAATCGGTTTACGAATGGTTCCCATGAGCACCTCGGCCATAGGCCCATTGTGATATCTCCCATTTTCCCTCAATCCTTTAACAATAACCCAGTCCCTTTTATAAAGTTCACCAGGGTTGTCATTGGATATGTAGCTATGTCTTCTGGTTCTACAGCATGTCTCCCCAGGTATCTGAGCCTGGTTCCCCACCAGGGTAGGACATTGACATCATAGGTGAATTGGAATCGCTTCATCCTCTTCACATGATAATAAAAAAACATTGGAGTTTTTCAAGTCTTAACTGTCCAATTTGGAAGTGAACCCGTTAAGAAGTTATTTTTTCAATCCCTGGAAGACAGGAAGTAAATATGTAATGACCCAATTTATCCCACATGAGGAGTTTTTTTGGAAAACCTTTTAAGAGAGTTTTACTGGTTTATCTTTTCTCTAAGTTTTCGATGTTCATGCGTTTCTACACGAATGAGCAACCAACCATCAGCATCAAAGCCAGCATCGAAAGATGTTTAATTTCTGACCCACTCTTTGCATTGAGCACATCTTCTCGTTTATTCCAATGGTCCATCAGCTCTTCGGGTAATCTTATCACCTCTGGAGTGGTGCTATCCTGTTTAGTACTTGTATCTTGACTATAACTTGTCGAATTAAAGTCGTACTTTGGAGTTGTCGGTACGTCTTCAATTTCGCTTCCGTTTCCAGGGGTTAAGGAAATGTCGAGGATCGTCATTTTGGGAAACTCGTTCGCTTTCGTTGGCTCTACTTGAAATGGTACCGTTTTCGTTTTGTAGTTCTCCGCTTGGATCTGTGTGAAAAAATAAGTTTTCATGAAAATTCTTCGGTTATTCATTGACTGGCATTATGACTACACTAGTATCATGTTATAAAAAAATGCATTAAATTGTTTGTGTGGTATTTATCGAAAACAAAATGGTAAATATTTGTTAAATGATGTTTGTAATCTGATTTTAAAAAATATGTGATTTTGTGAAAATTACTGTAATGTTGAGTACAAAATTAATTCAGTTGCATTGAGTTTCCCATTCGCCCTGTTCCCCCTCCGCCTCCCCTTCCTCTCCCATATCCCCTTCCTCTCACGCATTCCCCCTCCACCTTCCCCGCTTTCCCTCTCCCCTCTCCCGTGTTCAATATATTCAGTCCCGGTACATTCACATTTTCAAACAGTTGCGCGCCACCTATTGCAATTTTTTTTACAAATTTACATTTTTCATATATTACAAACATTCATTTTTGTATATTATAAGAACAATCAAATCAATTTTGGTACACACAGGTACCTATTTAAAAAAAAAATAATTTTTTAATTCGATTTTGGTTAGTACCATTGGTGAGTACTTCGATTAAATTCATTAATTTTAAGAGTTTATTAAAAATTGAATTTTGATTTTAACAATCGATGGTTTACAAAATGTCATTCTCAAATTGTGACAGTTTTATGAGAGTTTTTGTAATGATTAAAAAAAAATTCAGATGTATTGTCATTTCAAAGTAAATATTTTGAAAGTTTCAAACATTTTCTAATAATAATAATATTTTATTTGGACGATTTATATAGCGCCGTTTTTGTGAAAAATCACCTCAAGGGCGCTGTACAAACTTACCATACATGCCTAAAATCTAGAAAGACTACAAACTAGACAAACAATTAAAACAACTTATGGCTAAAAATTGCATACACCGGTTCATTGATCACCGATACGAAAATATATGTACAATATTTTGACCAATGAACGCTTAATATACCTATAGCTTTTCACTCCAATATCGAGTGCCACTCGACATTGATTTTTTAAAATAAGAGTTTTTTTTTTGCTAAAATCTTTGAAACACCATTGAAAGACATATTCTAGAATCGTCACTTGCTATAGTCGAGGGATGGATAATTTTTTTTTTAGCTACAAAAATATATCTAAATATTCTATTTGGAAAACATAGACGGATGTGAACAAAATTGAAATAAAATGTGGTGTGGTAATCATCAAGGGTCTCATTGAAGTTCCCGGATTGCAAGATTATTGGAGTCAAGCTTTCCATTCCAAAATTCCATTTTTTGGCTTTTTTTTTTGCGAAGTAGGTTTATGTAGATATTTTTGAAATTGCATTTGGAAACAATAACAACCGAGAATCAGTGGCTCATCAAGGAATTATAATAGTACTACGTAATAACTCTTAAAATAAAGGTTATCAGATAAGAAAAAATCAATTTTATTTACAAAAAAAAAACTAAAACTAAAACTAAAAAAAAACAGTTTTGGCGTGGAGCTGGTGTAATAAAAACAAAAAAAGGCTTGGAGTGGAAAGAGTTAATATAGCAATGCATAGAAAACTCGCATACATATAAACAAATATTGATTTTTATATATAATGTATATAGATAAAATTATGTTGTATTGGAGACAACCTCAATGCGTGTTCTCAAATGAACTCAGGACAGAATGTTTATTTTATTCAGATTAATGTGACCATAATAACACAAGGTCCAGACTGCAGACACTATAATGAAGTCAGGGGTTATGAACACAGGTGGGTTATCAAACAGTTTGCAATAAAAATGCATGTTTTCATAATAAAACATAAGTTATGCACTAGATTAAACATTTATCATTAAATTTATAAATATAAAACTTGATTATATTTATGTACTTTTAAATTATTTACACATATTTTTTATTATTATTATTTTTTTGTTGTGATGCATGAATAATTTATTTAACAGAAACAGTTTATATTCTATGGTGAACAGCGCCGGATCTGCCATACGTTCAAAAACGTGAAAAAACCTGGCGCCAACTCCGAAGGGGCGCCGTGAGAAAATAAGTATTGTATTAAAATTTTGTTAAAATATTCCCTGAATCGTTTAAAAATTACCCATAGTACGAAATAATTATTACGCTCTAGCAACACTTTCCAAAGAAACAGAATGCGCGCGCATCAGGTTGCTGTCAACGGTTTACGAATTTATAGTCAGTTACAGAATTTTTTTACAAATTCCATATATTTAGTTTAAATGTAAGATCTATTTTTCCATATATCTTTTACCGTCTTTTACGACGAATGGGTGCGATCCAAATTCAATAACCAATCACAGCGCCGTATTTTTGTTCAAAAGAATCAAATAAACCGACTTGCGCCTTCAAAATGCTGACAATTTTAGTTGTTTTATTTTGCACGATTTAAGTCTCTAGGGCTGACTGTTTGACATATTATTTGAAGTTCGTTAAATTGTTAAATATATAAGTAATATCTATTAGATTTGTTGGATTTATTATTTTACGGTGTCAGTGAGTGTAAGCGTCTTTCGTAAGCCGTTGTATTGTATTTAGTGTTTTTATGGTGTTTGTTCGCTCAACACGTCAACACAGGGGAAATGCAAGGTACAAATTTGAGGTTATATTCTTATTAGATTTTTAAATTTATAACTAAATATAAAAGTACTGTGGATTACAATGAATAGAATAATAATATAAAAAAAAAACTTTCAGGCTCGCAGAATCTAAAACGTAGAATTAAAGAGCAGAATGACATAAAAAAACTCGTTTCCATTGGGAATTTTTTTATTCCAATTTCTCCAGCACCGATAAAAAAATGATGTCCCGCGCAATGACGTTACAATAGTCCCGAGCACATCTAAACAGATATTTTTCGCACAAATTCCTACGGTCGAATTATTAGAAGATAAAAATAACGTTACTGATAGCAGTTTAAATTTAATTCTGTTTTCAGAGCTTGAATTGAAAGATCCCGGATGCTAGCCAAAGTTATCTCAAAATTCCATTAGTTTATTAGTTCAGGAAGGTCCTTTACAATTGAAAGATTTTGATTTTCCTATTACGAACAAGCGTAAATTTAATTCTAAGTATTATTACAAGAAACTGCCTAATGGAGAAGAATTACATAGATCGAGTGTGAGAGCTACCGCCAGGTCACTTGGAAAAGTTACACCCTTTATATGTCTTGATTTTATTTGATAAATTAATGTAAACCAAAAAAATAATTATATAAAAAAAATAAAAAAAATTGGGGTGAACGAATTTTTAATCAAAATAAAAATGTAGGGGGGGGGGCGCCATCGGTACCTACTGCACAGGGCGCCAGATTTCGTAGATCCGGCCCTGATGGTGAAACCAGCCAATTTTTTCCTTGCCATTCCCCTTTGCTGCATAATTTTCATGCATTGGCAGTCAGCGTGTAATTGAGAAGAGAACCACTGCATGATTATGTATGCATTGTACGCCCCACCGTTGAATTTGGCAACCACCTCTGGTCTGGAGCCCCAAAATACTTAAAAAAACCCTTGACTCTGTGCAGAAACGGGCGTTCCGTTTTAAAGATTCCCCTACTTCACAAATAGTTTGCAATCTTTATAGCATAGCCGTCAGGTGAGAATGGTGTCCTTGTTCTACAAGTATTTCAATGGATGATGCTACAAGGAACGAACATCATTGATGCCTTAACGTAGCCACCGGTGCATAATCAGGAAAATCGTCAAACAAGCGCCTAACATTTGGACAAGAACGTTTGCTATGTTCACTCCTTCCTCTCCTCAAAAAGACCCTCCACACAACATCCCCAAAAATGGCATAGGCCTTGAGGTAAATTATTTTCCTCAAGGTCTCCTGTTGGAGTTAATTTAAAAAAAAAAAACTAATAGAACGTCAATTCAAAGCAAATAATAATTAAGTTTCAAAATTTAAAAAAAAAAATTATATGAGGGTGATAAGGGACGTACTTGACTTACTAACCAATGATTCCTGATATTATTTGGACTAAAAATTGAAAATGAAACTTTGGTCTCCGGTGAATTTTCTGGTGTCTTTTTTTTTTCTCTTCATATTCAAACAAAAAAAAACTTTCACATCTTGACACTGGTCACCCCAGCCGAGTAACCCTTCACCCCGATCCTAACTGTCTAATACCTACTGATTTTTTGGTTCCATGCCAACTCAGAATCAAATCAACTCACCACCTCTTTGAAAAGTCATTAAAAGCTATGGATTTTTTTTTAAAATAACACTTAACACAAAACCTAAAATAACCTATTTAACCAGTTTTATATATATATATATATATATTTTTTTTTTTTTCATTATTTAAATTACTTTTCAAAGGAGGCGTTTAGTTGAGTTCATTCTGAGTTGTCTTGTCACCGAATTTTATGTTAAAAATGTCACCGAAGACCAAAATTTCATTAACATTTTTTACTCTAAATAATGTCAGGAATCGCTGGTTAAAGTAAGTTGAGTACGTCCATTAACACACTGTATAATAATTTATTTTAAATATAAATAATTATTATCTTCTCACCTCTAACTTGTATTGTCCTGGCAACAGTATTCTGAAAAATTCTCCTTTGTCTGATGAGGTGAATGTCATGTTCCTCTGTTGTACCTTCAAGTTAGCCCTTATTGGCTCGCCGGTGTCAATGTTCCTCACCGTTCCTTTCACCCCTAATCCCGACTGCAAGCAATATTCCATCAATGCCTGAAAAATAAATTACATGCTTTATTTTTAACTAGCTGGGGTACCCAGGTTTGCTCAGGGAGTTGATATGAGATTGAACTGATGTTCAGACCCACGACGAATATTGCTTTATATACCCCTACCAATGGGTAGCCCTACCCAAACAAAAAAGGCTTCAAATGGTCCATAGTGTTTCAGAACATTCCACAACATTCGAGAGTGTTCCACAATGATCTGGGGTTTTCCAGGATATTCCTGAATGTTTCAGACTATTCCTGAACATTCCGCAACATTTCAGAATGTTCCGGGATGTTCCAGGATGCTCTGGAATGTTGTGGAATATTCTCGAATGTTCTGAACTATTTTAGAAATTTCTAGAGGACGAAACTTCCAGCCCTTATATCTTCAAAATCACGGACTTCAGGTAAAAACGGGAACCTTATTCATGGATGGGGGACAGAGGGCTACCACATCATATAACCTCCCTCCCTTGATCATACCGGCACTCATTTCTGAGTTTTAGCGGTATGCACATTGTATACCTTCTTTTATAATATATATTGATTTTGTGCTTTTTTTACATATTTTAATGTAGTGAAATATATGATTTATTTTCTTTTACTGATCACTCTTATTAGTAAAATATGTATGGTTATGAAATACAATAAAAAAATTATGTATTCTAATAGATAATAACTAATCATTCCTTATTAATCTCTTGAATGCCAGCGTATCCTTTAGGATACAATTAAAAAAATTATTTCTCTGAAAATAACTATCTAAATATTGTATGGCAGATTATATACTATTTTTATAACTATAGATAAACAAATTATCTGGTAAGACAGTACAATTTACAAAGATATCATTTTGCAAGAAAATAACGAAAATAGAATCAGATGGCGCACCGAGAGTTAAATAACGTCAGTTCACTGTCTGTTTGAAAAAGCCATTAAACTCACAATCATTAACAATACATACCTAGAAGTAATAATTGAATAAAACCACAAGAAACTTATTTTTATTTAAGTACTTGCTTTATATCTTTCAAAATAATATTTAAACTATTAAATGTGATTTGTTTCAATGAAATAACATTGGTTTTCTTTTCTATTATTTTTTAATTGGATAAGGTGACTTTCAAATAGTTTATAAACTGATTATGGAATATTATGTTTAGTACAGTAAATGTGAAAGTCTGTAAACAACTAAAGTTCAATGTTATTGTTATTTATGTATGATTCTAAAACATGTTGTTTTCACAACTTTATCCCGATACTGCAAGTTTTTATTTGAATATGTATAACACTCCATCATAAAAAAATCTATTAACCTTTTAAATGCCAGTAGGTAGAAGTGTAGCTGTGTACAGCAGGCCGTGAACTTTTAATCAAAATAAATCATTTTTACATCTTATTTAAAAAATAAAAAATAAAATCAAAATCAAAAAAAAAAAAAAAACCAAAATCATCCCAATGTCGTCTCTGTGTGTTCCATATTTTAAATTAATTAAAAACGGGACATATGTATGATACAGAGGCTCAAAAAGAGCGAGTAAACTCGCTATTTTTGTATGGCCGGCCTGCTGGACACGACCAAGGATGCGAGAAATCTCGCTCTTGGCACAGAAGCGGTTAAGAGTGTTTAACCAGCCAGCGCCCGAAAATATACATTTCATCGAAAGATATTCTTACGATCGTACTGGGCGGTTCCAATGAGAAAAAATAATTATTCTCCGTTCCAGCTTTTTAAAATTATAACTCAATATCAATTTTATTTTATTCCAAATTTGCTTTAATTTATAAAAGGCGTGATGATAAAACTATTAAAATTATCTACTTTTTGTATTTATTTTTTCATCATAAGTATTTATCATTTTTCAATAATGTCTAAGCAAAATAAGGATGCAAAAAAATCTGTAATATATTAGTTTGTAAGTGTGCAAATAAATACACAAATGGACCAATTTTCGTCAAGAAACACATGTACGTATATATTTTTTAATGGTTTTATTTGAACTAAAATTAAAATTCTGAAACCTACGTTTACCAAATAATATATTGATTTATTTTACTGTATGATTTGAAATGGGTGTTGTATAATGCAAAATCTTTTTTGAAAATTTAACAAATCTGCCAATGACCTATGGTATAACCTTATTATACTGCAAATAATTTTTCTTTTCAAAATTTAAAACATACGTTTACTAGATAAAAGAACAATCTTTCGAAATCAATTTATAATTTTTTGTAGAAAAGAGTCAATACATCTAAAATCTGATTTAAAAATGTCATATTTCTGGTTTTCTCGGGTTATACCCTCTTAAGAGATACTTACGTAACCACAAGTAGCCTACCGATATTCTACTCTTTAATGCTGATTTTCGTACACGGCGCTACCCAAAATATACTGAAATTGATCATTTTTTCACATGCAGCTGTGGAATTAATACTATGTCAAGCGACTCTAGCAAAGAAGACAATAATATTATTCTTCTTTATTTTTAAAAGCATAAAAAATTATCTAAAAGAAGATTTTGGTTTCACCCATACAATGAAACAAATAATAATTGTAGTGCATTCATTACCGCCAAGAGGTCCGTGGGTCGAGACAACGATTTCTATGAGATCTGTTTGAGCTGTTCTGAAAACTGATCAAATTGACTTGACGGGTTAAAGCATAATATTGATACTTTTCGGTTAAATTAAACTTGGCATTTAGAATAAGAGAAAAATTACTATCTACATCTAATTCTTAACAGAGGACTTGAGCTAGCAATGATTAAGAATCAACTCACATCTCTATTTTCCTCCCAAATGTCCTTAAGCTGAGATGCGGCAGGGTATTTACAGCATGAGACTTCCAGGGTAACTTCCATGCAGCCGTGCATGGCGTAGTTATAGTCCTGCATGCCCCCAGTGAGGGGGTACCAGGCTGCCCCGTTGGTGATGCCATTGGGGAATTTTGTGTCCATGGCGCTGGGGCATGGCTCGCCCAGGTGCATCTTGGGGTGCGTCTTGGAGTAGGTGAGTGCCAGGTGCTGGAATACATCGTCATCGGGAGATTTGGACTCCTGCTTTACTGGGAATGACACTGAACAAATTTTACTGATTACTTTTTATACATTTGTTCAATACAAAAAAATTGTGAAACTTCTATTCGTTCTTTAGGATTGTACATATTCTTAATATCAATTAAAAAAACAATTTTCTAGTTACAGTTTGCCACAGGCAAATTTTCGTTTGATGCTAGTATATAATATTTAGGGGATGATTTTTTAAATAGTGAGGCAAGAAACTTCAACAAATAAAAATATTTTTTTGTTAAAGCCAACATATAGACCATAGGTTCTCAACATGGGCGATAAAGTCCCCTTGTGGGCGTTTGAGACTGTCAGGGAGGTGGTAGAAGACCCGTAGAAATTTAGGGGGCGTAGAGACTGTCAGGGGGGCGTTGAGATGGCACAGTGAGGGCGTGGGCAGAAAAAAAAAATATTAAAAAAGATTAAAAAAAACATGCTTATCACATACTAATAAAGCAAAGTAAACTTTAATTTTGGTTAATTTTTGTTTTAGTAGAGTATTTTTTAATAAACTTGCCAAACTTTAACTTTTACTTATTCGTGGTGGCAGATTATTTTGTTTTAATCAAAATCACAATAAAAATACTACAACCACACTCGAGTTGACACCACACTAAAAGTGTTAATAGTCTTGATTTACAAGTCATAAGGTTGCTGATTCATAGTTTAAAATTGAATACTAACGATCTTCCTTGGTGCTTTCAAAGGGATAGTTGGCCACCATTGCTCCTCCGTGTAAACTTGCAGACAGAATGAACTGCACTTCGCTCATCCACTTGGTGATTGCCTTCGTCTCCGGCTGGAGGGGTTTTGGGTTCCGCCGGAAATAATCTGGGAAGCTTCTGCAAATTAAAGTCAGAAAGTCAGTAAAACATTTATTTATTTATTTATTTACGGACTTACGTCCAATTTACAACATAGTATAACGAAAATTTGGGAATGTACATTGTAAGGGTGAAAATGGTACATGAGAGCAAAGACAAATAGAAGTGTCAAGTCAAGTCAAGACTTTGCAAAAATTACAGTAAATATAAAATATCATCATTTATTTAAAGAGCGACAGAATTCATTCAAGCTTATACCAAAAAAATCAAGGTCTTGTCGTGAGTTGACCATTCTACACATTCTGGACAGTGGTGAGTTGTAACCATAATTAGTGGAGTGAAAACATAACTCAATTTTTGTACAAATCAACAATTTTATTCCGAGATTGATGAAATTTTGCACACTTGACCTTCAAAACAAGAGAAAGGTCACTGTCTACAAGAGATCAGCAAAAAATCAATCAAAATCCACCCCTCCGCGTTTTTCCCACCCCTTAAAGCAGAATAAAGGACGGTAACGCTTGAAACTTCAGTTGGTGTAATATAACGATGACAAAAGCATTGAGTGTGGCGAAATTCTCAAAAATTATTTATGGACAGCGTAGTGCAATATTTTTTTTGATTGTTCATATTTTTTTGTTATACCAAATCAGTGAATTCTGTGTACTACATGTGGCATGTCATGACTAGCCAAGACAGAGTGGGTACCAAAAAGCAGTAGGTACTGTGCTACGATAATACCATAATGCAGTGGTCCCCAACCCCCGGCCTGCGGACCGGTACCGGTCCGTGGATCAAATGGTACAGGGCCGCCCAAGGTCCTGCTTAAAAATCAAAATTATGCAATAAAAATCGAAACATACCCAACAAAAAATAATTTTATTCAGTTGATAATCTTATTCACGCCAAGTTACCACCGACACAATTCACACAATACCTTTGAAGTAAAAAATACGACTGGGCTTCCATCTTGCACACTCGCATTTATGATGTAAAGAGCTCGAGTGAGACGCAACGACGCGAGTCACCGCTCTTATATTCTGCTTGCCCAAATGCAAGTGGATTTCCCTCACCTCGTCCCCCATTCTGTGGACCGCGATAAAATTATCTGACTAGTCCGCGGCGATAAAAAGGTTGGGTACCACTACCATAAGACCGCTGATTATTTTGCTGCCATGAAATATCATCGTGCTGATTTGATCTTCTGCTAATGAGATATGTTGGTACCTAGGTAGGTATAGGCATACCAAGCGTTGGAACCTGTATAGGTATATGTAGTACGTAAGGTAATAATGTAGTTCTGAAAAACATATTCCACCTTACTCATAATCACAGAATAAGATAATACCACGGTAATACGAACGGGTTAGGTGAAATTGTGGTACAAATTTCATCTAACCCGTTCGTATTACCATGGTATTTTCTTATTCTGCGATTATGAGTAAGGTGGATTATGTTTGTGCCTCCCCGCTTTTCAACCCCACAAACCGCCCCTGCGAGCAACTGGTATTAATCTAAGCATGCTTATTATTTTCTTGTCTTTATTAGTATGAACTAGTACTTACCTATTAAGATCCATGTCTTTGACGTTGTGTCTCCCTACACCTCCAGTGCAACCGCCTTCCTTAGCATTCTCAAATCCATCGGGGTTTAGTGATGGCAGAATGTGTATCACATTGTTTTCCAGTAGATATTTCACCCTTGGACACCCTTCCCAGTAACTTTTAACTAAAAACTATTGGAAAAAAATGTTTTATATGTTTTGTAAAAAATGCCGTGGCGATAATTTTGAAAGTATGGAATATAGTTACAAGGATAATATTGAAGTGTGAGTAAATTCCAAAAATTCAAAAATTTCAAATGCCAAAGCTCTGATGGTTTTGCTTTTGTTCTTAAACATATAATGCTGCAGCTCTTTCTTACACACTAAATAACAACAATTGAAAATGAGATAAATGTTGAACATATGTTTGCACAAAGGAAACATACAATCATTAACATACATCTCCCTCACACTTATATAGAAAATTAAACGCAATTCCCGTTGCCGTGGCTGAGCCGTGATAACATATATCTCTTTCCTCCGAAGGAAAAAAATAATACTTTGAAGGAAGCAGTCACAAGTATTTTGTGTGTCTTATCTTTTGTCTCACCTGTTAATGTGTAAGAAAGAGCTGCAGCATAGCGATAAGGAATGAATGTATGTAGGCACAGTAGACCTACTTTTAACAGTTGAAAATTATGAAATTCTACTAACATTAATAAAATGCAGAAGAATTTCCCTGCCAGCTGCTTCGTTTCCATGAATATTTGCCAAAAGTTTTATATTCTGCACCAACTTCGCATCGTGAGGCATTGCAGACACCTTCACAACCCACAGCTCCCTCTCTAAAATAATAATAAAAATATTTTGTTACAATTATTTTGCTACAATATGTTATACATCAGACTGATGCCAACAGAAGTGGCGTCATCTATAATCCGATATAGGTACTACTGTTTGTTCACACGTAAAAAGTATAAATCGCTTCCAGATCACGCCGCTGCATAACATTTTCATTATGTTCATATTATGTACTTTTTGACGCATATGTCAAAATTAAGTTATACGGCATACGTTTATAACATACTTAGGTATTCAGATTAATGGTTTTTATTTCGATAAAATAATTAATAGGTACCAAGGGGCCATCCATAAATTACGTCACACAAATTATAAAATTTTTTGATCCCCCCACCCGCCCCTGTCACACAATGTCACATTTGTGAGACCCTCTCCCCCCTAGTGTGATATCACATATTTTGCAATTTTACATCTAAAAAATAAATTATAAATATATTTTTACGTGTGACGTCACTGAGCTGATGACCCCCCCAATACCCATGGATGCCCCCCCAATATTTATGGATGGCCCCCAATGAGTATTTTTTTGAACAGTTCTAATTGCTTTTTTGCATACAAAACTCATAAGGGCAAAACTCTACTATCAGGGAACTTTACTAAATTGGGCGAAGTTCTACCCAGTAGCGGTCCGTGACTTTTCAGTGAGCTAGAATGAAAGTGAGCTAATGTTGTAGCTGAAAATGATTTTTTGAAGTGAAATCTTCTTTAGCACCAATGTGATTTGAAACTCGATGAAACGAAAAATAACGACACTAAAAGAGACAAACACATACATCTAGGTACCTATAGGATTCAGCCGGCGAGGGAATGAGATAGTATAATCGGTCTTCACTTTGTGCGGTGCTTCGTAATGTCCCCACTATTGTTTATTTTAGTTCTCTGAAGGTTTCACTTCTATCGCGTGTGAATTGCGCACTCTGATTTTTTTATTCAATTTCTATTTTTTGTATGAAGATTTATTATTTTAGGGGGGCTATATGCCTTCCCAAACTGAAAATCTTTATACTAAATATTGAAATTTTACAAAAAAATAATTTTCAGTTAGGTATGTAGGTAGGTACAACGACATCAATAATATCGCATTTTCAATCTTAGAACTCTAGCTCACAAAAAGTCTAGAACCAGCCCTGGTTCTACCTGCCCTACAAAAATCCGCCTGCAGGGCCTATTCCATAAATATACTAACCCCGCCTATTCGCAAAGAAGTGTTTTTTGCTATTTGTACTAGTAATCATTATATCATACAATAGGCCACTTGCTTGGATTTCATAACGACTTGGAAAAAATCGTGTGTTGAGATTTTTTACTAAGATTACGAAAATGTTAGTAAAATTTTTTTTGGAAATGTATAGTTTTTTTATTATTTTTAAATAAATAGATCCATTATTTGAGCTCGTGACGTCACTACGTGAAAATGTCCCGTCTCCGATTATGTTCCCTTAATTTTGTAAAATTCTACACTGATTAATTTTTTTTATATGGCAACACTTTGATTTCCGGCGAATTTTTGAATTTTCGTTTAACGTTCACTAGATTTATTGTTTGTTCTATGCAAACTTATCCTTTGGTTTGATTTTTTGATAAAGATGGCGGTGTTTTTACAGTTGTTACGAAGAGAACCCCGTATAATTGAATGCTATTAGTGTGGAAAACGTTCTTTTTTAAAATGATTTTTGTCTATGTAATTATCGTTTTTTCGCACCCATAAAATTATGTCCCGTCTTTCCGGTTTATAAAAAATGGTCTGATTTTTCGGATTGAAATTTTCAAAAAATCGCCAGGGTTTCAAAAATATGATTAAAAAAAAAATACAGAATGTCTTATTTAATGGAATATTTGCGTATACCGGATTTTTTGTTTAACGTGATGAAAGTGGCCTATTAAAAAAAGAGGGAATAACCAGACAACCGGAAAAATCAAATTCAAGACGTATCGACTCTTCCACAAAAGAATATAAATTGATTTTGAAAGATTGTTATTTTATCTAGTCAAGTGAGGTTTTAAATTTTGAAAACAAAAAAAAATTATTAAGTTATAATAAGATTATAACATTACCGTTGGTCGTTGACAGATTTGTTAATTTTTCAAACCAAATGTTGTATTATACAAAACATATTTCAAATCATATTATAATCATACAGTAAAATAAATCAGTACATTATCTAGGAAAGCTACTTTCCAGAATTTTAATTTTAGTTCAATAAAAACATTTTTTTAAATCTACACACTTGTTTTGCGGCGAAAATACTTCAGTTTGTTTTATTTACGGTCTTACAAACCAATATATTTCAGATTTTTTACACCCATATTTTGCTTAGACATTATTGAAAAATCATAAATACTTATGAATCATAATGATCTAAAAATAATTACAAAAGACAAATTTTGAATAATTTTATCGTCACGCGTTTGTGCATTTTTATTGCTAACTTGAATACCTATAGGTAAATATTACCTATAGCAAATTTTGAATGAAATAAAATCGATATTGAGTTATTAGTTAAAAATGCTGGTACGGAGAATAATCAATCTTTCTCATCGGAACCGCCCTGTACAATTCCAAGGGTGCGACGGCAAGACCATCTTTCGACGAAATTTGAATTCTCGGCCGCTGGTTAGGAATGGACTTTAAATACAGATTTTTTTTACATGAGCTCCACACAGGAGGCCCTGAGGAAAATAATTTCCCTCAGGGCCTATGTCATCTTTGGGGATGCTGTGTGGAGGGTTTTTTGGGGAAAGGAAGGAGAGGAGAGTTCTGGTAAGGAAAAGGGTTTAAGGGGTGGGTAGGAATCTGGGGTCTGAATCCTGGTCATTCGCCTCCAAGACCTATACAAACCGCACCCCATGAACCCGGACACCCCTGCTAAATCACCAAACGTAGCCAACCACTTGGGATGACCTATGGCAGAGGTGTTGGTTATCCAATAAAGTTTTCCGGGGCGACGGTACCCATTCCCGACTCCCGAATTGTAAATTGTTTAGTACAATTACGTATGTCATACAAATAAGTATTACCTACGACTTTATTTGTTCACAATGTTAATATCACTAACAAGCTGAATAATTAACAACAAAAGTAATCATTTTTAAACATGATTAAGTTTTTATTTGATCGAGTGATAAGTACCTAAGTAGGTACCTATGTTGTTTTCCGAGATTCTAAAACCACAAGTGAACACATAAAACCAAATTGTTTTTATACCTATTCGTTCATATTACGATCGTACAGTTTTTGAAAGCGCAGTAGGTACATAGGTAGGTACTTAGTTACATTCTATCGATAATATTATCGATTAGATTTCCAGCTAGAAATTAATTAGTTAGTCGTAATCTATATAATGTCAATTCAAGAAAAAAAAACTTCATAAATCTATAAAAGAAAAAATATAAGCATCTTCGATCTTGCATACAAGTTTTTTTTCCATGCCCTGTGAAAACGATTATTTTGCAAATTTTCGTAGTAACATGCTATAATAGATACCTAATAGGTTTATTTTTAATGAATTTCATACAGTAACTTTGGTTTAACACAAATATTTGAATAAATATTTTAAATATTTATGAATGTTTTAGACGCCGATCAGATTTTAATAATGCGTACAAAAGATTCATCGCGGTTGCATATTCCGATTTGACTTTCAATTTTTTTAAATTGTAAAGGTATTATTAGCACTGATTTATTAATTACCTTCCGTATACCAACAAGACCTATTCGATCTAAAATTATTTCTAATAGCAATAGCAATATCAGGACTAGATTGTATTCAGGTGGAAATGCTTTCTCAGAAGTAGTAGATATGTTCAAATGCACGAAGTACCTATATGTATAGTTACAAGCTATAATAACATACCTCAATAAATCAATGTTAGCATAATTCGTACTATTCTTCTGCATAGGTTCTATATAATTCGCATATTTTACATCACTATTAGGTTCCTAGGTAGGTACTCATCCACAAAATTATGTATAGGTATCACATGTTTTGTAAATGCCCCTGTATAGACACATATTAATATAAATAAATCAATAATTATCACACGACAGAGTATTTGTTTTTTTATGAAATCCAATTTTTTTGTTAATTTTTCTTTCTTTAGCCAAAGTTTGGGCAGCCTTGCATTTATACTTTTACAGCACCTGTAGAAAATAAATTTTATAAATGAAAATTGTACTCACTTCGAACGGATTTTCCAATTGAATAAATGGAGGTCAAATTGCTATTGCAATTGGTAAACTGCTTTAAAAAAGTTGTCATCGCAGAGTAGTTGTGATATTTAAACTCCACCCCATCGTTTAGGGGTGAACATTCTCCACAAATCGCACTTTGACTACATAACAATATAAACAAATAAGTGACTAAATTGCACACATTGTTTTTACACGACAACCCTTTCAAACTAATCGAAATCATAACGACAATAAAAAAACTAGAATTTTACATTATTTGCTCACGAAATTCTAACTCTAATTAGTTATAATGTAAATAATTTCAATTTATACACTCGTATAAAGCATTGCGGTTATATTGTTTAACTGTGAAAATTACAGGAATTTTAATCACAGTTATCATGACTGATTAACTCAACATCAGTGACTAATCACACGCGGTGGTAAAAAAAATCATATGTTTTCGTGCAAGGAGGAGCGCTTGTTGTGAGCGGCAGAAACTCGGTTCAAAGCCTGGGTGAGGATTGAGGATGGAGCAAGACGATGCTGCCGGTCGATGGAACCAAGATTGAGGACTGACTGAGTAAGGAGTAAGATGGTGGAGCCGGCTGCGACCGATGTAACTGATATCGCTATCGGCGCCTGCGGTCAACACTCTGAGCGACCATATTGCCGTGAACAAAGGACCGTGTAAGTTTCTTCGTGGAAATTTCCAATGTTAGACTTGGCCGAAGAAACAAAACAAATACACAATACAGTGTGCATTCAAAAACTTGGAAGTAAAGTTTATGGTAGATATTATTTTGTACCTGTGAGTATTTTTTGTGAAAATGAATTCTATCAAAATTGGAACAGGGACGAACTGGCGTGAAATTCGGCCCTTATGAGCGTAATACACGAGCCCGATTCCAATTAGAGACAAAAGTCAACATTTTTCGATTTGCGCGATCGCTATTTTCACCTCTATTTTCATATCTAGGATTTCAATTGTCATCACTGCAAACAACACATGAACCATTCTGTTTGTTGTGATGCCTACTGAAATCGTAAGTATGAAAATAGAGTTGAAAACAGCGATCGCGTAAAGCGAAAAATGTTAACTTTTGTCTCTAATTGTATTCGGGCTGAAAATCGGGCTCGTGTATTACGCTCATTAATGGCCGTTTTACACCATTCCGTTTTTTCAGCCCGATTCCAATTAGAGGCCAAAGTCAACATTTTTCGCTTTACGCGATCGCTATTTGCATCTCTATTTTCATTACGATTTCATTTGGCACCACAGCAAATACTGGTTCATGTGTCACGCGAACATTCGTTAATTTTATCATTTCATAGGGATGTTAATTTGTCACTGTCCTGAGTTGTCCTGTTACCGTTTTGTTTTTACTTCGACTTTTTCATGAGGTTACTCAGGCTATTGGTTATAAGTTATAATAAATTATTTCAAATGTATAAACCATGTTATAAGTTATGTTTTAAATTTATAGGTGGTTAATAAATTATTGTCTTGTGATTTTTGTAGTTTTATTGATGTGATGCGTTCGTTCATGTGTACTTAATTTATTTTGATTAGTAACTAGCAGGTAGGTAGGTACCTACCCTGGAACATTGATAGCTTATTCCACTCTTTTCAAAACACCGTGCACAATATTATGTAGGTACCTATACATATATGGACTCCAGATACTAATATCTACAGCCTGTATGTCGGAAGAATATCTACAGCTCATATGTTGGACAAATATCTATAAACTTCAGATTGAAGACTAATATCTACAGAGCTAAGGTCGGATAAATATCTATGAGTTGTCGTCCCAGTGGTGACGAATATCTATGGAGCGTAGGTGGGACAAATGTCTACAGAGGGCAGCTGAGCAAGAGGTTGTACGGAAAGGCATAACTTACTTCAATTACGTAATACTAACCTAACCTAACCTAACATAACATAAATTAAGTTTTTTTATACTGCATACGCAATATTACGTGATGCCAATATGCTATACATAATTGCAAATCCAACCTCTGCCAGTGCTGTAGATATTCGTCGACATCACCTGTTCCATAGATATTAGTCAGCAGTTTGAGCTGTAGATATTCGTCCTCACTTTGGTTCTCATAGATATTAGTCAGCATTTTGAGCTGTAGATATTCGTCCTCATTTTGGTTCTCATAGATATTAGTCCGATTTGTTCAGTTTTTGGAATTCCTGTAGATATTAGTAGACGCCTCCCATATATGTGGATTCGATTCACACTGTAAGCAAAATGGTTCCATGCCTACTCAGAATGAAACCAACTCAGAACCACCTCAGAAAAAAAAATTAAAATGGCCGGTAACCCTAAACTAACTTATATCGGTAAGTTTATCTTCAATTTGAAATTCCTACCACCTTTTTTACATTACAATAAACTACCACAGCCGTGTGGCCGTTCATTAGAATTTAGATGACTGTCATATTATAACAATAACAAATAAATTTTATACAAACACACGCTTATTTACTATTACCTACATGTATGCAAACCCAAGACATGTACCTACTTTTATGGATTGAACTAGTTTTATTAATAATTAATTAAACTTCTGGTAAGTTTTTATAACAGTATCTACAAAGAGGAGGCCCTGATGTTAATAATTTCCCTCGACGCCTATTTCATCTTTTAGGTTGCTGAGTGGAGAATCTTTTTGAGGAAAGGAAGTTTTGGGAAGGAAAACGGTAAGAGGTGTGGTAAGTAATCTAAGAGTGTCCAGGTCCAGGAGTGACTGGCGTCTATATTCACCCCTCCCACTGGTTTTCAGGGTTTCCTTCAATCTCCCCCGATCCGACCAACCTCGCAACTCTGGTGAGCATTCGCATTCACGAAGACCTGGACAAACTGCATCCCATAAACTACCACTGCTAAGTCATCAAATGCAGCGAACCATTTGGTGTGACCTAAGCCAGGGGTGTTGTTGATTATCCAATAAATGGTTGGTTATCCAAGAAGTACACCATTTGTGTTGCCAAATTTAATGTAGATATACAAGATTGAGAATTAAGAATGTAAGATTGATAATTATGTAAACATTTCCTTCGCTTGTTTTTTCTCGGGACATACCTTCATTTTCGACAAGATTTTGCGTACTCAAATTAATGTACTCCCATTAACATAAAAAAATGTGTAACTATGACATATACCCGCTCCCGGAAGCCCATAGTTTTTTAATACAACATTAAAGGGAAAACATTATGCCGAGTCAACAGCTTTAAAGATCTCGGTATCGTCTTTGATCCCAAACTGACATTCTCGGATCACATATCGCAGCTCACTCCAGCTTGCTATAAACTCCTGGGTTTCGTCATCAGAATATGTAAGCAATTTAATGACCCAGTAGCAATGATAGCCATGTTCGATGGAGTCATAAGAAGCAGGCTGGAGTATGCTAGTGGTGTGTGGACTCCGCACCAAGCTAAGTATATTAATATGCTGGAACAAATCCAGAAAAAGTTCCTTAGGTATGTCTATATGCGGATGCATGGAACGTATCCAAGATTCATGCACCATATGGATTTGCTTGAGGCAACTAATAGATTTAGCATGGAAACTAGACGTTTTGCAAATCTTGCAGTTCTTGGTTATAACATAATCCATAACCGTATTGACAGCCCATTCCTCTTGGAATGTTATGGCTTATACGTGCCTGAAAATTTCAGCCGTAGTCGGCGACACGACTTGTTCAAGGTACCATACGGTAGAACAGATGTTCTAGCACAGCATAGCATGACAAGAGGAATGGTGCTGTTGAACGAAATTTCGGAAACTCTAGATATATATAACTCTTCTTTAGATAGCCTCAAGATTTTTTTGTATAATAATCATCTTCCTAGGTGTTAAGACTGTCAAAATGAGAAAATTGTACGGTAATTGGATAATAATCTGTTGTACAATTAAAAAAATAATAATAATAATAATTACATCGCATGTTATTTGTTGTTGTTTTATGAATCACACCACCAACAGCAATATGTATAAAAATGTAATTTTCTGTCTTCAATCAAGCCCATATATTTTTAACATATTCAGTGAGTTTTTATGCATTTTTATACTTAGAGCAAATCTATATAAATCCGGGAAAAAAAACTTAATGAATGTATCTATGTCCCGTTAGCGGGCATATATTTGTATACGTCGCAGATTATTGTAGCTGCGTATTCTATTCAAACTCATTTCTCATATTTACATCATAGTGCAGCGACGACCGGCGTACTGCAGCGGTAAGGCGCTTGACTAGCACACCGAAGGTCGCGGGATCGAATCCCGTCGTGGCAAATAAATTTTATTTGATTAATTTGTGTTATTTCACAATTAATTAATTAAAAATAATATATAGTATATTTGCGGCACGTTCCAGAGTGGAAGATACTCTCAGTATCGCCCTGGGTAAGACCACCATTCAGAATTGAAACGTTGCTTGAAATGGCTTTAGCCGTGTTTGGTGACCAGATCTGAATAGCCAGGTACTTCCCCACCTTCCTCTTCCCTTTCTCCTTCCCTTCCCCACTACCTTCAGCCTCACAACATACCCCAATTTGGGGATGCCATAGTCTCACTGGCTTCAGATGGGAGCAGTTGGGACTCTTGTGCGGTATTCATGTAAAAAAAAAAAAAGTATTCACAGTGCCCTGAGTTATTTATAGAATACATTATTGTGTTAAAATCCCTTAAAATGGATAAGTCGGTAATTATTATATTAATTATTTATTCATTCAAGAGTCATGTCATAAACCAACATGAGATTATTTATGCAATGTTTTGTATTCTATATTTATTTATCAGCCTAATTTGTTGTTATCACATATACTTTGTCAATAGATAACCGCGCACTTTTAAACATTATTTATATCACTAATGCTCTTTTAATATTACTTAAGAAAAAAATAGAACATTCTATAAATATTTTTTCTTTGCATGCTTTTGTCAAACAACTATTAACCATTTATATGCTCAAAATAATTTATTCTTACTTTCTTACATCAGTATAATTATTATAATAATTGCTAATCTAACTACTAATTATTCCTACCATATTTCACCTTTTTTGGCCAAAACTCAAGCCTTTTTAATAGATATTCCTTAAGAAAAAGGTAGATCACTCCATACATATTTTTTCACTCGCATGTTTTTTTTATATAATTTACACCACCATTAACAATGTATATACCGAAAATAATGTATTGATACTTTCTTTAATGGATTACTCTGGTTTTAACATACTTAAAATTGTAATGTCATATCTTATTATTCGATATTCTTACTGTATATACCAATAATAACATTTTATTAACACGAATAATAATTTAATATATTAACACGAATAATAATAACTCACTAGCAATAATATTTTCAGTCGTTTCTTTACTCAAGGTTTACTGGCAACATTTACAACATTTATCTCAATAATATATAAAACTTGGGAAGAAATTTACTGCAAATGCAACACTGAAATTTACTCAAGCCCCATTCTAATTACATCTTCGCACATTCCAAAAATCATTACAACTTTTTAAGTATACTCTTTATACCTGCTCGTGGTACAATTAACTTGTGCTTAAATATTCATTTTTTATATATTTTCATCAAACGAAATGATTGATATCAATCTACAAATAGAAAACCATGTAAATGTAACTACTCCTAAAACCAATGATGCCTCAAAGTGCATATATATTCTAAAAACCCTACAAACGATTAAAAATATTTTCAACAAATATTCGGAGCATTGACAAGAACTATAATAACCTTCTTGTAACACTTGCCGGTTTGAATAATATTTTTGACGTAATAATTTTAACTGAATGTTGGATCAAATCAAATTACACTCACAAAAACATTGAAGGATTTACAGTCTTCAACACACAAAACAATAAGACGCAGTCAGATGGAGTAATTGTCTATGTAAAATCCGAGCTAGATCCGATTATCTCTGAATTATTTATCGAAAATGCCAACTGCCTTAAAATAAAAACCAATCAAACCACAATTCTTGCACTATACAGGTCACCTAAACAACAAAATACTTCAGCCTTCCTCAGATCCTTAGACTTGGCTTTATTGAACTATACACCAAATGAAGAGCTAATGGTAATCGGTGACATTAACATTGATCTACTTAAGTCCATGTCAACACAAACGCTCGATTATAAAAATCTAATGACTCAACACGGGCTTGTCTCTTATATTAATGCTCCAACCAGAGTAACAGACACAACCAAATCATGTATTGATCACATATTCGTAAGAACAAAAAAAAATGCGAAAGCAACTGTATATCAATCAACCATAACTGACCACTTCTCAATAGTAATTGGCCTTATGAATAAAATACCCATTTCCAAAACATGATATAATAATATAAAAAAGAAAAAGGTAAATTTCGAGGAACTAACCTCTAAAATTAAATTCGAAAATTGGCTCTCTGTTCTAATTTCCACAGCCGTAGATATTGCTTTTGACACATTTTCTGAAACCCTATTACAACATATTGAGGCTGTCACCGAAGAATCCCCCCTGAACAATTAAAAAAAAAAAAACTGAAACCATGGATAACTTCTTCGATGGCGCTACAGCCCATATCGAGCTTTGGCCTCCTGCAACAGTCGCCTCCAACTCCTCCTGTCCTCAGCGGCTGACTTCCAATTTGGTACTTGGAGAAGCTGTGCCGCATCCCCTCTTACCTCGTCTTCCCACTTCAGTCTGGGTCTTCCCACTTTTCTCTTTCCACCTGGGTGTCCAGTCAAAATTATTTTTGGAACGCGTGTATCCGGCATTCTCTGTACATGCCCAGCCCCAGCCCATCTCAGCCTGAGGAGTCTCATGTGTGCTGAAATGCTAGGGGCCTTATATATATCATACAATTCTGTATTGTGCCGGATGCGCCACTGTTCACACTCTTTCACGGGACCACATATTCTTCTCAGCATTTTTCTTTCAAAAGTATCCAGCATTTCAGCCATCTTTACCGTCAGTGTCAGCGCCTCACATCCATATGCCAATACAGTTCTAACAATGGTCTTATATATGGTTATTTTGGTTTTTCTGTGGACACTACGTGACTTAAACACTGGCAGCAAAGAGAATTATGTTTTGTTGGCTACTGTGATTCTCCTTCTGATTTCTGCTGGATCCTCATTGTTCTCTGTCAGACTGGAGCCCAGGTAGGTGAATTGATCGACCATTTCGTATGAGTAGTTGTTTTTAAATTGTGCACTACTTCTTCTTCTGTGTGAAGGGTTCCTGCTCTGTACCATCATTTTCGTTTTGTCAACATTAACCCGCAATCCTACTTCCCGTGCCGCTGTTTCTAAGGGGTCGAAGACCTCCTTAATGGCTGAAATTGATCTTCCGATAATTTTAATGTCATCCGCATATCCGACAACTTGACTGCTCTTGAAACAAATATTGGAGCCAGTGTCTATTAGCGTTTTTCTTATTACATGTTCGAGCACAATGTTGAAGAGAGTGGGAGCCAGACCGTCCCCCTGTTTTAGTCCTGCGATACTGTGAATTCTTCCGACAATTCCCCGTCTATTTTGACCTGACATCTTGAGTCAGACATTGTGGCTTTGATGAGCCTAACCAATTTAGGTGGAATATGGAATTGAAGTAGTATGTCATATAGACACTCCCGATCTATGCTATCATATGCTTGTTTGAAATCTATGAATAGCTGGTGTATATCTATATCAAACTCCCAGCACTTTGCCAAGATCTGCCTGACGGTGAACAGTTCGTCTGTTGTGGATCTACCGGTACGGAAGCCTGCCTGATACTCTCCCAGTAGGTTTTCTGCGTACTTATCAATTCTTTGTTTCAGTATCATGGTGTAGATTTTATATGCTGTGCATAGAAGTGATATGCCTCTATGATTTTCGCATTTTAGCTTGTCACCTTTTTTGTGAATTGGACATATTATGCTTATTTGCCATTCCTCTGGGATTTTTTCCAAGGTCCATATTTTTGTTATTAAATTATGTAGCAGATTTCTCAGGTGCTCACTTCCATATTCGAACAACTCTGCCGGCAGGTTGTCTTTCCCAGGTGATTTGTTGTTCTTAAGTCTCTTTAGTGCAGCATTTATTTCTGTCATTGTCGGTAGATTCGCTGATTCTTCATTACTTGATTCAGTGGGGATATTAGTAGGGTGGCTTCTCAGGTCGCTATTAGGGTTGAGAAGTTTATAGAAGTAGTTTTTCCACACTGTTTTAATTCGTTCCTTATCGGATATAATTGAACCATCAACGTCTTTGCATAGTGTTGTATTCGGTTTGAAACCCTTCTTGAAGAAGTTTACTCCTCTAAATGCTTCTCTAGTATTATTATCAACAAAGTCCTGTTCCATTTTCAGCAGTATATCATTCAAGAATTTTCTTTTCTTTCCCCTTAAGAGCTTATTTGTTTCTTTTCTCGCTTGTTCGTACGCCTTTCTTTTGTTTCTTGTTGGCCTTTCCAAGTACTTCTTTCTGATTGTATTCTTTTCAACTATCTTTCTTTCACACTCTTCATCAAACCAAGGGTTCCTGGGTTGTCTGGGCATGTTTCCGACACTTGATTCCACTGCTCTTACCATTGCTTCTTTTATAGCATTCCAGTATTTTTCGAGTGATTCTTGGGAGTTCTGCTCAGTGATCTGGCCTGGTAGGTTATTTACAAGGGCGTTGTGATACTGAAACCATGGATAACAGATGGCTTAATTTTTTGTATTAAAAAAAAACGGAACAAGCTCCACAAAAACCTACATAACAATCCAGACACACAAACCCAAATATTCTATAAAAAATACAGAAATATATGTAATAATCTCATTAGAACCATCAAAGAAAACTACTACAAAGACAAACTATCCAGAGCCAGCAATAATAACAAAAAAATATGGCAAATTATCAAGGAAATATCTGACACTGACCACCCAATACCACCAATTACTGAAGTAAATATCAATGGACAAGACACTTCCCTAAAAGACCACCCTAATACTGTGACCAATCACATAAATGAATATTTTTGTAATATCGGCAAAAATTTAGCATCACAAATTCTAAATAAGACTTCAACCAATGAAAATGCTCTTTCCGACAAAATCAATAAATCTGCTGGTAAAACAAATAACACACTTATATTAAACTCCACTAACTCTGCTGAAATTTCACAAACTTTTAAACAATTAAAGTCTTCTAATTCATGTAATCACAATAAAATATCCTCAAACATACTCAAAACAATTGAACCTTTTATAAACAAACCACTAGTACATATCATTAATCTCAGTCGCAACAAAGGTGTATTCCCAAATAAACTCAAACTGGCATTGGTTCAACCAATTATTAAGACTGGAACCCCTACAAACATAACAAACTGTAGACCTATTTCTATATTATCATCACTGTCCAAAATCATGGAAAAAATTGTGAAAAAAAGACTTATCGACCATCTTACAAAATACAACATTCTATCGTCAAACCAGTTTGGCTTCAGAGAAGGGCTAAGCACAGATTCAGCTATTTTAGAATTAACATCTCATATTACGCAAGCCCTAGATAATGGTGATAAATGTTTGGCAATATTTCTGGACTTAGCTAAGGCATTTGACACAGTCTCTCGTAGAATTCTTCTAGCTAAGGGGTCGTCCATTAATCACGTGAGGCTCCAAAGGGGGGGAGGGGGGGGGGGGGTCGGAAAAAAATCACGAAACATCACGATGGGGGGGGGGGGGGGTAAAACGAGATATCACGTGTATTTTTTTTTCATTGATTTCTAAAGGTGAAACGTCCTAAACTTTGTACTAAAAAAAATACACGTGATTTAGGGGGGGAGGTTAGCCTAAAACCTCACCACATATCACCAGGGGGGGGAGGGGGTCAAAAAGTTGCTAAAAAGCATCACGTGATTAATGGACGACCCCTAGCGAATCGGTATACAAAGTAAGGCATTTGAATGGTTCAAATCATACCTAACAAATAGAAAGCAATGTGTTAAGTTACCATCACTTAAATCATCCCATCCACCCAGAATCATCTTTGGTGTACCACAGGGAAGTGTACTCGGTCCCATACTTTTTCTCATTAATATATATTAATGATTTATGTAGATTACAAATTGATGGCAATATAATCACTTTTGCCGATGATACTGCCCTGGTACTAAAAAGTAAAACATGGGAAGAGACATTTCGTAGAGCGGAACTAATACTGCAAAATATCAAACAGTGGCTGGACGATAATCTACTCACGTTAAACATATCTAAAACGAAATATCTAACATTTAGCCTCAATAATCCAACTCAACTCTCAATTAATCATGTACCTACTAAAAATACATTCGTGTAAAGATCTCGCTAGATGTTGTGCAATCCACTGGAACGAGTAGATTCCATTAAATACTTGGGGGTTATAATTGATAATAAACTTCGGTGGGAAGACCATATTATAAATGTCACAAACCGTATAAGGAAACTGGCGTATATTTTCAGATCTTTACGAAACATATTAAACAAAAATACACTAAAAACAGTTTACTTTTCTCTATGCCAATCGATTATATCTTACGTTATAATTATTTGGGTAGGATGCTCTAAAACAATATTAGATCCGTTAATAAAAGCAAAAAACTGATAATACGTACTATTTACAAAGTACACTTCATTCACCCCACGAAGGACTTGTTTAGTGACCTCCAAGTGCTTAATATAAAATCGTTGTATGTCAAATACATATCTTTCACCAACATAATTTTATTTATAACAGTAACAATCGCTTATTAGACTTAGCTTTATCAAACTATCCTAAAATATCTGTAGAACTCTCAAATGATCCACTCCTACCAATAGATAATCACCATCCTCCCCTATACATTAAATTAAATATTACATGCGAAAATGAAAAAATACCTGTACAAAGAGTCCTAAACTTTAAACGAGCCGACTTCGACTCAATTAACAGCCATCTCTCAAAAACAGACTGGTCGTTTTTATCCGATGAAAACATTGATGAATCTTTAGACCAACTCTATTTATACTTTTCTAATATTATTGAATCCTATGTACCTTTTTATACACCGAGAAGCTATACCTACCCGGTTTGGTTCTCATCAGAGCTTACTGCCTCTCTTCAGCAAAAAAAGAGTCAACACAAAAAATTCAAACAAAGCAAATCCATAAGTGATTATAAAATCTTTAGCGAAACCAGGAAAAAATGTAAAGATCTTTCCAAACAATGTTACAAAATGTATATAACCTCTATCGAGGACACTGTCTTTAAATCCAAAAATCTTTGGAAATTTCTTAAAAAACTAAACAATGAAAACACAGACTACCCGCCAATAATGCAAATGAATGGAACCAGTGCAAACAATACACAGGACATTGTAAACCTTTTTTCGGACTTCTTCAAAGATGTATATGATGAAGAAACCCCAGATAACAAAATACCTGAATACAAATTTAGCAAGACCACACACTTAACAAATTGCCATATCACACAAAAATGTTGCGAACAGAAATTATTTTCCTTGGACACTGACAAATCCGCTGGCCCAGACAACATTCCACCAATATTCCTCAAAAAATGCTCTAATACATTGTCTAAACCACTCACATTATTATTCAACCGTCTCTTAACCCTTGGACACTTTCCAGACCGCTGGAAATCTAGCTTCATTACACCTATCTACAAAAAAGGAGACGACACTAATATAGCCAATTATCGTCCCATTTGTATACAGTCAGTACTACCCAAGCTTTTCGAATCACTGGTCCTTGATGAAATCTATCCCAAATTAATAAAATTAATTGACCAAAAACAGCACGGTTTTATCAAAGGTAGATCTACCGCAACTAACTTAACAATATTTCAAAACTTCATATTACAATCTTTTGCAGAAAATAAACAAGTCGACTGCATATATACAGACTTTTCGAAGGCATTTGACAAAGTATCCCATAAACTACTAATCCAAAAACTATTTGCTCTAGGAATAAGGGGTAACATGCTAAAATGGTTTACTAGCTATTTATTAAATCGTAAACTGTTCGTCAAAATAAAATCTTGGATGTCGAAAGCGTTCTGGGCTACTAGTGGCCTACCGCAAGGCAGTCACCTTGGCCCGGTTTTGTTCCTCATTTTCATCAATGATATAACCAATTGCTTCAATGATGTCGAGGTATTGCTGTTTGCTGATGACATCAAGCTATACAAGAAAATAACTGATATAAATCATTGCCAAATATTACAGTCGAATATTAGTAAGTTTAAAGATTGGTGCATTCAAAATAATTTATTTTTAAATGTAGAAAAGTGTAAAACCTTGACTTTCTTCAGAAATAAAAATCCTGTTTTATTCTAATATTCCATCAATAACACAGCTTTAGAAAGAGTCACGGAAATGAGGGATCTTGGGATCATTTTGGATGAAAAACTAAGTTTCGCCAATCATATCCACCAAATTATGAACAAAGGTATGAAAACACTAGGCTTCGTTTTAAGAACAACTAAAAGCTTTAATTCCATAGAAGCCATTAAACTATTATATGTATCTCTAGTTAGAAGCCAAATTGAATATAACTCGGTAGTTTGGTCTCCATCTTACAAAATTCACATTAATAATATTGAGCGAATACAAAAAAAATTTCTGCGTTTTATAAATTTTAAATTAAATATCCCACTAGAAGACTTAAAATATAATCTATTACTAAATATTCTAAAAATACACACACTAGAAGACAGACGTAAAATAAACGACTTGACATTTTTATTCAAAATACTTAACTCTAAATTCGACTGTTGCGAACTCCTACAACTCATAAACTTACGAATACCGACAGTAACCACACGACAAAACACACTATTCTACTGCAGCATTCATAAGCGGAACTACATTGCCCACTCTCCGATACAAAGATTTCACACTATGGGAAATCAGTATTTAAGTGATGTTGACGTATTCAACATCAACTTGGCGAATTTTGTGGATCTTGTAAAAAACTTGTTCCAAAACTATTCCTAAACATATATGTATTTTTGTAAACTTATCAAATCGCTGTATTTTTGTGATTTGTGTGCATTTTTATCTAATTTTATTCTTATCATTTCTCTATCTGTTGAAAAATCATCTGTTATATCTGTATTACTGTAAAAGCCCTCTGGGCGTTGAATAAATAAATAAATAAAAAATAAATAAATATCTTCCTATTTTAAATTTAAATTTATTAAAAAAAAAGATTTTTGAATCAAACTACAGTACAAGATATTCCAAACAATCTAACTTTGTTATTCCAGTAACTAAAACCTCAATGGCCCAGTCACAGTTTAACTTCCTTGCTCCGAAAATCTTTAATAATTTACCAATTGAAATAAAGACGGTATACCAATATCACACTTTCAAGAAGGCGATTAAGGATTTTTTGATGAATGAATGTGACAATGCCGGTGGCCTGTTTCTCGTTCTCAGATAGAACAACTGTCTATTTATTTTCTTTTTTTAATGTTATATATATATATGTGTACGTGTATACTTGGTCGAAGGTATGTAATGTATATAGATGTGTGTGTGTATACATGTGAGTAGGTGGGCATATGGGTAGTATATGTGTGTTTATACCTGTATAGATGTGTGCAAGTGTGTATACGTATGTGTTCACCTATATATGTATATACGTTGTGCTTGCATGCACACATATTTAAAAAAAATTATGTACATTTTTATAACCTAATACTAATTTACTTCTTTTCCCCTTTCTATTTTCTATTTTCTACTTTTTATTATAATTTTTCCAATTTTTAACATCACTTATAATAAATCCATATGTTTACAATAGACTGCATATTTCATAAAAAGTAACAATACTCCATTGGTCACCATGAAACAGGCAGCCGCCTAGTATGGTGATCCAATATATCTACACTATGTTAATTACTCAATTATGTATCATGTATTTTATAAATAAATGATAGTATATTAAAATATAAGTGGATAAACAGGTCTTTAAAACACGCGCGATTTTTCTAAAGCAAGTGTTTTAAAGACCAGTTATCCACGAATACTTTACGCTATTTTTTTTTATTGGTACACTTTGAAAACATAAATATTGATATTATTATTAAAAATTTGGAAATAAGAACTATTAATGAATTCGTGATGTGACATCACAATATCTTGTTGTCATGGAAATGAAAAACACAAACATTAATTTCCAATCTGTCACTTAAATAATTAGAATGTAAACGATGTAAAAAAGAATGTAAACGATGTAAAAAAGAATGTAAACTTTGAATAAAATTTTTGAAACATTTGTAATGTTTTATTTGATGTTTAAAATATTTCTGTCAGATTTATAGTTAAAAGTTGACATTTAGGCTTCACATTTTTTTGATTTGTTGATGTTGCCATGGTAACTTTAAAAAACGCGCGTTCCATAAAGTGCGATTTAAACACGCTAGAGCGTACTTTAAATGAGTAAAAAAGGGCACCACTAAAAAATAGTATATGAAAATATAAGTGGATAAACAGGTCTTTAAAACACGCGCGATTTTTCGAGCACGACGGCGTAGCCGAGTGCTCGAAATAAAGCAAGTGTTTTAAAGACCAGTTATCCACGAATATTTTACGCTATTTTTTTTATTGGTACACTTTGAAAACATAAATATTGATATTATTATTAAAAATTTGGAAATAAGAACTATTAATGAATTCGTGATGTGACATCACAATATCTTGTTGTCATGGAAATGAAAAACACAAACATTAATTTGCAATCTGTCACATAAGATTAATAGTTGACATCACAGTTTTTACTAGTTATTGTGTGTTGTAAAATGAGTTCTAACATTGATAATTTAAATACCAAAGCAGAATCGTGGTTAATACCTGAAAAATCCAAAGACGTTTATAAAAAAGAATATGAAAGGTTCATAACATGGATGGAGGAGCAAAACGTAGTAGATGTAGATGAACGAGTTGTGCTTGCTTACCTTCAGAAAATGTCGGAACAGTACAAAGCATCGACTATGTGGGCCATACATTCGAAATTGCAATGTCTGTTGAGGATAAATAAAGGGGTTGATTTAAAATCATTTGTGAAAGTGCATGCATTCATGAAGGCAATTAGCAAGGATGACGTTTAAAAAAATATTCCTGTCAGATTTATAGTTAAAAGTTGACATTTAGACTTCACATTTTGTTGATTTGTTGATGTTGCCTAGGTAACTTTAAAAAACGCGCGTTCCATAAAGTGCAACACGCTAGAGCGTACTTTAAATGAGTAAAAAAGGGCACCAATAAAAAAAATACATTAAACCAAATTTTGAATGAAATTAAATCGATATTGAGTTATTAGTTAAAATGCTGGTTCGGAGAAAAATGATTTTTTCTCATCGGAACCGCCTGCCAAATAAAAACATTTACTGCTGTAAGTACTGAGTAGGTTATGCGTTCCGGTCAACCTGGATTGCTTAACTATAAAAACGAGACAGTTGCAAAGGTTTGATCGCAAATTTGAAATTTGAATTCTCGGCCTTAACATTTTTTTTTCTTTCTTTATTCATGATATAAATTTTTATACTGTTTAAAAGTTTTTTTGGACTACCACACTAAGCACATGCCCGTATAATGGGTACGTAGTCTAGGTAGTAATTCATGTGTTGAGAGCAGACGCACGAATACAAATTGTAGGTATAGCTCTTGAGGTGATTTTTCAAAACGGCTATTATTATTTGAAATGTGTAGTACATTATTAAATTTTTATTGACTTGACCTGATTGGTTCTGTAGGGTAGGCGGCGTGTGTGACCACAAAGCGCATGTACGTGATATGTGCAGAAAATTACCTCACGAAGAAAAATGCAATGATGAGATCAGGCACGTTTCCCTGTGACAGCATTTATGGGTCGGTCGTCGGTCGCCTGCCACGGGACGCCTCTGATCTGATCTTTTAACCACACAATAGGACGATACCAGTGCAGTGGTGTAATGTCAGTCAACCGGTTCGCGTGACCCGGTTTGTTCGAATAATTTAACATCAATTTGTGAACCGGTTGTTAAAATCCCAAGATCGAGCGAAATCAAGGATATTCGGGTATTGTTTATTTGTGTACCTTTGGTCTATAAAGTCTCTTAGGGCGAGACATAACTACATTTATCTGGGGTTTGCCCGAGGCTCACATTTTAATTTATTTCGGCGAATTCGTAATTTAATTATCATTTTTATTTCCATGCCTCACAACGGATGCGAGTTATTTATATTTTAGATTAATAAAAACAGTACGTTGCCATCATTTTTTATAACTTACGACGTCTTTAAAAAATTGTAACAAAAGTTAGCGGTGAGCACCAGATTTTATTTTTCTAGACGATGAATTCATAACTTCGGGAGGTATTCATTTAGAAACATCTTAAATATTAGTAACACGTTCTTCAGAATTAATTAAAATAAAACCCGGCGGAAAGGTCGAATCTCCAGGCCTGCTAGGGTGAATTCGACCGTACGTCCGTCCAATACGCCGTGCCGCGGGCGCATATTTGTTTACACGCTTCCTTCACTTACGTCGTTAATATTACCACATTATTTTTCTTCTTCTTCTTTTCTTTGATAGGGCAAATTCGACAGTAGGTCCGTCCAATACACGGGTCGCGAGTCGCAATTTGTATAAACGGCTTCTGAATTCTGAATGTATTTTAGGATGTAAAATTAACTTTACGTTAAATAGACATAACTAATAATATTTTATTCCAAGCTGCATAAATATGATATGCAATACAATAGGCCACTTGCATCACATTTTTTTCCGGTTAATTTATTTAAAAATAAAAAAAAACTATACATTTCTAAAAATTTTCACTAACATTTTCGTAATCTTAGTAAAAAAATCTATCCACGCGATTTTTTCCAAGTCGATATGAAATCCATGCAAGTGGCCTATTTATCCATTTTGGATAATTTGGGCAATGATTAATTTTGGCAATGTAACAAACAATCTTAGTAGGCACCTATATAAAAATGAATGTTTCTTTGATTGTCCCTTATACTTTCCTAAACCATTCATCCGATTTCGATGAAACTTTGGGGATTTTATTTGCGCATGCCCGGGATGGTTTCTATATATAATAATGAGCCCTGGCGTTATGATTTTTTTCCTATACTATTCATCCGATTGCGATGAAACTTGGAGCAGCTGTTGTGCGCACACCCGCGAAGGTTTCTATATACACACTGATGAGCTCTAGCTTTATGAAATTAGTATTGAAATTTTGTGAAAATTGGGTGTATTTCATATAGTTTAGCGGCAGTGAGGGAAGGGAGAGAAAACGAGAAGGGGAGGCGGAAGGGTAACGGGAACGTGGGTAAATGCGAAAGGATACGCAGGGAGAAAGGTTTTAACGTAGGTCGTTGACAGATTTGTTAATTTTTCAATTAAAATATTGTATTATACAACACACATTTCAAATCATATGAATCGTACAGTAAAATAAATCAAAAAATAATCTGGGAAAGCTATGTTTCAGAATTTTAATTTAGTTTAAATAAAATCATTTAAAAAAAGATCCGCACAAATGTTTTGTGACGAAAATACTTCAGTTTGTCTATTTATTTACGGTCTTACAAACTTTATATATTTATGATTTTTTTACATTCTTATTTTGATAAGGCATTATTGAAAAATTATAAATACTTATGATCAAAAACTTATTACAAAAAGTACATAATTTTAATAGTTTTATCATCACGCCTTTCAGCATTTTTCAATGTAGGTATAAATTAAAGCAAATTTTGAATGAAATAAAATCGATACTGAATTATAATTTTTAAAAGCTGGTACGGAGAATAATTAATCTTTCTCATTACAACCGCCCTGTACAATCGTTAGAACATCTTTCGACGAAATTCGGATTCTCGGAGGGGAAACAAAATGTTACAAATTGCGGTTTTAAATTTTATTATAGATTAAGTAAATGAAAATATCAACGGAACTAAATTTATTTCCAAGCCTACGGGAATTAATGAAATACATTGATTATTTTCTAAAAATAAACAAAGAACAACTCTAATCTTCTAAATATTTTATTAATTTTATTTGAATATTTTTTTCAAGAATTTTTTCTAGAGATGGCAAGATACTAATTGGTCTGTAGTTACCCAATACAGTGTGACCTCCCTTATATATAGGTCTTATGATACTACATTTTAATTCATCGGGGATTTTTGCTTGAAATAAGATTCTGTTTATAAAATTGAAGAGAGCCTGCTTGAGCCGAAACGACTGAGCTAGTTGACCGAGGCAGGTTTGCCATAGCCTGGCACGCCTGTAGGATTGGCCTCTCCATCCTACCCTTTTTTTGCTAACACTGGCTTCCATCGTGGGCCCCAAGCTAACACTGGCGCCCTTTTTAGCTAACACAATATAGAGTGAATTTGTTTAAGTTATACAGTTTGATATATACATTAAAAGCCTTACATTCATTTGCTGCCAACAACAGTATAGTCAGGGTTTACCTGCATATCACATACACATGTAAATTAAATTGATTATCTTCATTAATGTTAATTATCAAAATACTAAAATATAACAAAAGATTCTTATTTAAAATATATTGTTGCATATTTTTTGTTATGATAAAATTTTAAATAAATTGTTACTTAAATTAAAAACGTCATACTATAATGAAAAATTCAAAAATCTATTTCAAGACTCAAAAAAGACATGGGACGAGTGTAATCAAATTTTAGGAAAGAAATGTAAAAATGATTGTGATCAAGTTGCCTCCAAATATTTGATGAAAGATCAGACCAAAGAAAATGTAACTAATAATTTTTTTTTTTTTTTTTTTTTTTTTTTTTTTTTTTTTTTTTTTTTTTTTTTTTTTATTTATTTTATGTATTCAATAATTTTATTATTAAATTAATAAAAAACAGTTTATTGATAAACAAGTTCTGCTGGTAATTATTATTACGCGTGACAGCTGTTTCGCCTTCTGAGGGCATTATCAAACTGTGGTCATGCCACATACAGACAATCTATCTATAGTATTTTTGGATAGGTTTGTACTATGACTCATTTCTAATTTCTGATTAAAAATGACTGAAATTATTAATGGTTATTATTTTCTCAATTACTGTTATTTCCCACTTAGTGAGAAAGAAAAAGGGACATAATTCTTCACTACATCAAGTTTTTGCACTCTGAATTAACTTTTAAACTGCATCCATGGGAATTTGACACCCTGGATTACGATACTCGTGAACACATCAGCGGAATTATATTTGATAAATTCAAAACTCAAGAAAATAAAATTAAAAAACTTGTCGAAACTAAAAATAAAAATGTCAAAATAAACGAAGATAAAAGTAATAAAAATATTGAATTTTACAAAAAAACTATTAACTTATCAGACACAATTTTTGAAAAAGAAGAAATAAATTTATTAGATAAAGGCTTCAAATATAAAATAAATTCAGAAATCACTAAAAAACAAATTGAAAGTTTGGCTATTGATACAGAAATTTCTCTGTCTAAAGTTAAAAATAACGGCTTACCAAAACAAATTACCGCGGATATTTTGAGAAAAACTTTGAAATCAACCATTAAAAATAAGTACAACAATAAAGAAACAGAAATATTAAATGATATTAAAAATAAAATTAAAGATCACGACCTCACAATTACTAAGGCGGATAAGGGGAATTCGGTAGTTATCTTAAACAAAATTGATTACATAAATAAAGTAGAAGCATTCTTAAAGCCAGAAGAATTTGAAATCTTAAAAAAGGATCCAACGGACAAAATTTCAGTTAACGTACGAAACCTAATTAATAATTGTAAATCAATATTTTCAAATAAATACGCCCGAAGAAGTGCAATGGTAATGAATCCAAGGGCTCCTGCACTTTACGGGCAACCCAAAATTCATAAAGTAAATATTCCCATCCGACCGGTCGTTTCCTTTATAAATGCTCCAACAACATTACTCGCCAAAAAACTTAATTTTCTCTTCAAACACTATACTAAATTCTCTCCAAAACATAGTGTTAAAAATTCTCTGGAAGTTATAAATAAAATTCAAAACTTAGATCTCCCACATAACTGCCAATTTTTATCTTTAGACGTCGTAAGCCTTTTTAGCAATATCCCTATCCAAGAGTGCCTTAAAATCATTAAAGACATATTAGACAAATCTAACATAAACCCAATTATTAAAAATGAATTATTAGACTTATTTAAAATATGCATGGAAACCAATTACTTTATATTTAATGATAAATTCTATCAACAAAACGATGGCTTGCCCATGGGGTCACCGCTGAGTCCACTTCTTGCTGAAATATTCATGGACTATATCGAAAATCAAATTTTAAACTCAATTTTTAGCAAATATATAATTTACTATGTGCGTTATGTTGACGACATTTTGATCTGTTGGAAAGGTACCAACAGACAATTAGACCTTTTTGTTACATTAGCTAACTCCATCAACCGTAAAATCTGCTTTACGGTTGAAAGAGAGTGTAATAATAAAATTAATTTTTTGGACTTAACAATCGGTAGAAAAAATAATAAACATACATTCGAAATTTTCCGTAAGCCTACTTTTACCGATACGACCATTCATTCTAAATCATTACACCCATGGTCACATAAATTATCTGCCTATCACTCAATGACACACAGACTTACTAACATCCCTCTTGACAATAAAGCATACGAAAAAGAAAAAAATATAATTTTATCCATTGCAAAAAATAACGGCTTCAAGGGTAGTGATATTGATAAAATAATTAGTCATAAAAAATACAAAATTAACCTTAACTCAATTTACCCAGCGATTAATAATAAAACTAATAATAAATTTGCGTGTTTAGAATTTGCAGGACCTACATCTAATAAAATTGCTAAAATTCTCAAAAAATGTGGATTAGACATTGCCTTCCGCACTAATAATAATTTGGGATCATCTCTCAAAAATTCAAAAAGTAAAACACCCAAACTTAAAAATAGCGGCATTTACAAACTCCAGTGTGATGAATGTAACGCTGTTTATGTTGGACAAACTGGCCGGTCCTTTAATATTAGATTCAAAGAACACATGCGATCATTTAAAAATAATAATAAATTACAATCACAATTTGCCAAACATCTCCTAGATGAGAATCACTCACTTAGCGATGATAATAAGCCAACTCCTTTACACATTCAAAATAAAGGACGTAAACTTAATCTTTTAGAGCAGCTGGAAATTAACAAACATAATAATAATCCTAAAGCTATTTTAATAAATGAACAAAAAAATATAATACACTCTCCGCTTTTAGATGTATTCAAAACCAATTTTTAAATAACTAACTATACTGGAAAAGAAAACCATGAGTCAGCATTTGCGAATGACTCACAATTAGTTTGCTTAACGACTTTCTCACTAAGTGGGAAATAACAGTAATTGAGAAAATAATAACCATTAATAATTTCAGTCATTTTTAATCAGAAATTAGAAATGAGTCATAGTACAAACCTATCCAAAAATACTATAAATAGATTGTCTGTATGTGGCATGACCACAGTTTGATAATGCCCTCAGAAGGCGAAACAGCTGTCACGCGTAATAATAATTACCAGCAGAACTTGTTTATAAATAAACTGTTTTTTATTAATTTAATAATAAAATTATTGAATACATAAAATAAATAAAAAAAAAATTAAAATGGAGTTCTACAAATTAAACTTGATAACAATAAATAAATTGAAGGTAGCTGATATAGCTACTCAAGTGATCTTTTACAGACGATTAAAATTAAAACATCGGATAATAGTGCAAAATCTGTGGTTTAACCAAGAGTGTTTGAAGTTAAACGTGATCCCCAAGTACGTACATATTTCCTCCAAAAGCAAATCCTCGTCAGCTATAAAAACTGTGCAACGAGCACAGAGGATATGGCTGAAGGAGGAGACTAAGGAGTGTTGTCGAAAAAGGGACATAATTCTTCACTACATCAAGGTTTTGCACTCTGAATTAACTTTTAAACTGCATCCATGGGAATTTGACACCCTGGATTACGATACTCGTGAACACATCAGCGGAATTATATTTGATAAATTCAAAACTCAAGAAAATAAAATTAAAAAACTTGTCGAAACTAAAAATAAAAATGTCAAAATAAACTAAGATAAAAGTAATAAAAATATTGAATTTTACAAAAAAACTATTAACTTATCAGACACAATTTTTGAAAAAGAAGAAATAAATTTATTAGATAAAGGCTTCAAATATAAAATAAATTCAGAAATCACTAAAAAACAAATTGAAAGTTTGGCTATTGATACAGAAATTTCTCTGTCTAAAGTTAAAAATAACGGCTTACCAAAACAAATTACCGCGGATATTTTGAGAAAAACTTTGAAATCAACCATTAAAAATAAGTACAACAATAAAGAAACAGAAATATTAAATGATATTAAAAATAAAATTAAAGATCACGACCTCACAATTACTAAGGCGGATAAGGGGAATTCGGTAGTTATCTTAAACAAAATTGATTACATAAATAAAGTAGAAGCATTCTTAAAGCCAGAAGAATTTGAAATCTTAAAAAAGGATCCAACGGACAAAATTTCAGTTAACGTACGAAACCTAATTAATAATTGTAAATCAATATTTTCAAATAAATACGCCCGAAGAAGTGCAATGGTAATGAATCCAAGGGCTCCTGCACTTTACGGGCAACCCAAAATTCATAAAGTAAATATTCCCATCCGACCGGTCGTTTCCTTTATAAATGCTCCAACAACATTACTCGCCAAAAAACTTAATTTTCTCTTCAAACACTATACTAAATTCTCTCCAAAACATAGTGTTAAAAATTCTCTGGAAGTTATAAATAAAATTCAAAACTTAGATCTCCCACATAACTGCCAATTTTTATCTTTAGACGTCGTAAGCCTTTTTAGCAATATCCCTATCCAAGAGTGCCTTAAAATCATTAAAGACATATTAGACAAATCTAACATAAACCCAATTATTAAAAATGAATTATTAGACTTATTTAAAATATGCATGTAAACCAATTACTTTATATTTAATGATAAATTCTATCAACAAAACGATGGCTTGCCCATGGGGTCACCGCTGAGTCCACTTCTTGCTGAAATATTCATGGACTATATCGAAAATCAAATTTTAAACTCAATTTTTAGCAAATATATAATTTACTATGTGCGTTATGTTGACGACATTTTGATCTGTTGGAAAGGTACCAACAGACAATTAGACCTTTTTGTTACATTAGCTAACTCCATCAACCGTAAAATCTGCTTTACGGTTGAAAGAGAGTGTAATAATAAAATTAATTTTTTGGACTTAACAATCGGTAGAAAAAATAATAAACATACATTCGAAATTTTCCGTAAGCCTACTTTTACCGATACGACCATTCATTCTAAATCATTACACCCATGGTCACATAAATTATCTGCCTATCACTCAATGACACACAGACTTACTAACATCCCTCTTAACAATAAAGCATACGAAAAAGAAAAAAATATAATTTTATCCATTGCAAAAAATAACGGCTTCAAGGGTAGTGATATTGATAAAATAATTAGTCATAAAAAATACAAAATTAACCTTAACTCAATTTACCCAGCGATTAATAATAAAACTAATAATAAATTTGCGTGTTTAGAATTTGCAGGACCTACATCTAATAAAATTGCTAAAATTCTCAAAAAATGTGGATTAGACATTGCCTTCCGCACTAATAATAATTTGGGATCATCTCTCAAAAATTCAAAAAGTAAAACACCCAAACTTAAAAATAGCGGCATTTACAAACTCCAGTGTGATGAATGTAACGCTGTTTATGTTGGACAAACTGGCCGGTCCTTTAATATTAGATTCAAAGAACACATGCGATCATTTAAAAATAATAATAAATTACAATCACAATTTGCCAAACATCTCCTAGATGAGAATCACTCACTTAGATAATAAGCCAACTCCTTTACACATTCAAAATAAAGGACGTAAACTTAATCTTTTAGAGCAGCTGGAAATTAACAAACATAATAATAATCCTAAAGCTATTTTAATAAATGAACAAAAAAATATAATACACTCTCCGCTTTTAGATGTATTCAAAACCAATTTTTAAATAACTAACTATACTGGAAAAGAAAACCATGAGTCAGCATTTGCGAATGACTCACAATTAGTTTGCTTAACGACTTTCTCACTAAGTGGGAAATAACAGTAATTGAGAAAATAATAACCATTAATAATTTCAGTCATTTTTAATCAGAAATTAGAAATGAGTCATAGTACAAACCTATCCAAAAATACTATAAATAGATTGTCTGTATGTGGCATGACCACAGTTTGATAATGCCCTCAGAAGGCGAAACAGCTGTCACGCGTAATAATAATTACCAGCAGAACTTGTTTATAAATAAACTGTTTTTTATTAATTTAATAATAAAATTATTGAATACATAAAATAAATAAAAAAAAAATTAAAATGGAGTTCTACAAATTAAACTTGATAACAATAAATAAATTGAAGGTAGCTGATATAGCTACTCAAGTGATCTTTTACAGACGATTAAAATTAAAACATCGGATAATAGTGCAAAATCTGTGGTTTAACCAAGAGTGTTTGAAGTTAAACGTGATCCCCAAGTACGTACATATTTCCACCAAAAGCAAATCCTCGTCAGCTATAAAAACTGTGCAACGAGCACAGAGGATATGGCTGAAGGAGGAGACTAAGGAGTGTTGTCGAAAAAGGGACATAATTCTTCACTACATCAAGGTTTTGCACTCTGAATTAACTTTTAAACTGCATCCATGGGAATTTGACACCCTGGATTACGATACTCGTGAACACATCAGCGGAATTATATTTGATAAATTCAAAACTCAAGAAAATAAAATTAAAAAACTTGTCGAAACTAAAAATAAAAATGTCAAAATAAACGAAGATAAAAGTAATAAAAATATTGAATTTTACAAAAAAACTATTAACTTATCAGACACAATTTTTGAAAAAGAAGAAATAAATTTATTAGATAAAGGCTTCAAATATAAAATAAATTCAGAAATCACTAAAAAACAAATTGAAAGTTTGGCTATTGATACAGAAATTTCTCTGTCTAAAGTTAAAAATAACGGCTTACCAAAACAAATTACCGCGGATATTTTGAGAAAAACTTTGAAATCAACCATTAAAAATAAGTACAACAATAAAGAAACAGAAATATTAAATGATATTAAAAATAAAATTAAAGATCACGACCTCACAATTACTAAGGCGGATAAGGGGAATTCGGTAGTTATCTTAAACAAAATTGATTACATAAATAAAGTAGAAGCATTCTTAAAGCCAGAAGAATTTGAAATCTTAAAAAAGGATCCAACGGACAAAATTTCAGTTAACGTACGAAACCTAATTAATAATTGTAAATCAATATTTTCAAATAAATACGCCCGAAGAAGTGCAATGGTAATGAATCCAAGGGCTCCTGCACTTTACGGGCAACCCAAAATTCATAAAGTAAATATTCCCATCCGACCGGTCGTTTCCTTTATAAATGCTCCAACAACATTACTCGCCAAAAAACTTAATTTTCTCTTCAAACACTATACTAAATTCTCTCCAAAACATAGTGTTAAAAATTCTCTGGAAGTTATAAATAAAATTCAAAACTTAGATCTCCCACATAACTGCCAATTTTTATCTTTAGACGTCGTAAGCCTTTTTAGCAATATCCCTATCCAAGAGTGCCTTAAAATCATTAAAGACATATTAGACAAATCTAACATAAACCCAATTATTAAAAATGAATTATTAGACTTATTTAAAATATGCATGTAAACCAATTACTTTATATTTAATGATAAATTCTATCAACAAAACGATGGCTTGCCCATGGGGTCACCGCTGAGTCCACTTCTTGCTGAAATATTCATGGACTATATCGAAAATCAAATTTTAAACTCAATTTTTAGCAAATATATAATTTACTATGTGCGTTATGTTGACGACATTTTGATCTGTTGGAAAGGTACCAACAGACAATTAGACCTTTTTGTTACATTAGCTAACTCCATCAACCGTAAAATCTGCTTTACGGTTGAAAGAGAGTGTAATAATAAAATTAATTTTTTGGACTTAACAATCGGTAGAAAAAATAATAAACATACATTCGAAATTTTCCGTAAGCCTACTTTTACCGATACGACCATTCATTCTAAATCATTACACCCATGGTCACATAAATTATCTGCCTATCACTCAATGACACACAGACTTACTAACATCCCTCTTGACAATAAAGCATACGAAAAAGAAAAAAATATAATTTTATCCATTGCAAAAAATAACGGCTTCAAGGGTAGTGATATTGATAAAATAATTAGTCATAAAAAATACAAAATTAACCTTAACTCAATTTACCCAGCGATTAATAATAAAACTAATAATAAATTTGCGTGTTTAGAATTTGCAGGACCTACATCTAATAAAATTGCTAAAATTCTCAAAAAATGTGGATTAGACATTGCCTTCCGCACTAATAATAATTTGGGATCATCTCTCAAAAATTCAAAAAGTAAAACACCCAAACTTAAAAATAGCGGCATTTACAAACTCCAGTGTGATGAATGTAACGCTGTTTATGTTGGACAAACTGGCCGGTCCTTTAATATTAGATTCAAAGAACACATGCGATCATTTAAAAATAATAATAAATTACAATCACAATTTGCCAAACATCTCCTAGATGAGAATCACTCACTTAGATAATAAGCCAACTCCTTTACACATTCAAAATAAAGGACGTAAACTTAATCTTTTAGAGCAGCTGGAAATTAACAAACATAATAATAATCCTAAAGCTATTTTAATAAATGAACAAAAAAATATAATACACTCTCCGCTTTTAGATGTATTCAAAACCAATTTTTAAATAACTAACTATACTGGAAAAGAAAACCATGAGTCAGCATTTGCGAATGACTCACAATTAGTTTGCTTAACGACTTTCTCACTAAGTGGGAAATAACAGTAATTGAGAAAATAATAACCATTAATAATTTCAGTCATTTTTAATCAGAAATTAGAAATGAGTCATAGTACAAACCTATCCAAAAATACTATAAATAGATTGTCTGTATGTGGCATGACCACAGTTTGATAATGCCCTCAGAAGGCGAAACAGCTGTCACGCGTAATAATAATTACCAGCAGAACTTGTTTATAAATAAACTGTTTTTTATTAATTTAATAATAAAATTATTGAATACATAAAATAAATAAAAAAAAAATTAAAATGGAGTTCTACAAATTAAACTTGATAACAATAAATAAATTGAAGGTAGCTGATATAGCTACTCAAGTGATCTTTTACAGACGATTAAAATTAAAACATCGGATAATAGTGCAAAATCTGTGGTTTAACCAAGAGTGTTTGAAGTTAAACGTGATCCCCAAGTACGTACATATTTCCACCAAAAGCAAATCCTCGTCAGCTATAAAAACTGTGCAACGAGCACAGAGGATATGGCTGAAGGAGGAGACTAAGGAGTGTTGTCGAAAAAGGGACATAATTCTTCACTACATCAAGGTTTTGCACTCTGAATTAACTTTTAAACTGCATCCATGGGAATTTGACACCCTGGATTACGATACTCGTGAACACATCAGCGGAATTATATTTGATAAATTCAAAACTCAAGAAAATAAAATTAAAAAACTTGTCGAAACTAAAAATAAAAATGTCAAAATAAACGAAGATAAAAGTAATAAAAATATTGAATTTTACAAAAAAACTATTAACTTATCAGACACAATTTTTGAAAAAGAAGAAATAAATTTATTAGATAAAGGCTTCAAATATAAAATAAATTCAGAAATCACTAAAAAACAAATTGAAAGTTTGGCTATTGATACAGAAATTTCTCTGTCTAAAGTTAAAAATAACGGCTTACCAAAACAAATTACCGCGGATATTTTGAGAAAAACTTTGAAATCAACCATTAAAAATAAGTACAACAATAAAGAAACAGAAATATTAAATGATATTAAAAATAAAATTAAAGATCACGACCTCACAATTACTAAGGCGGATAAGGGGAATTCGGTAGTTATCTTAAACAAAATTGATTACATAAATAAAGTAGAAGCATTCTTAAAGCCAGAAGAATTTGAAATCTTAAAAAAGGATCCAACGGACAAAATTTCAGTTAACGTACGAAACCTAATTAATAATTGTAAATCAATATTTTCAAATAAATACGCCCGAAGAAGTGCAATGGTAATGAATCCAAGGGCTCCTGCACTTTACGGGCAACCCAAAATTCATAAAGTAAATATTCCCATCCGACCGGTCGTTTCCTTTATAAATGCTCCAACAACATTACTCGCCAAAAAACTTAATTTTCTCTTCAAACACTATACTAAATTCTCTCCAAAACATAGTGTTAAAAATTCTCTGGAAGTTATAAATAAAATTCAAAACTTAGATCTCCCACATAACTGCCAATTTTTATCTTTAGACGTCGTAAGCCTTTTTAGCAATATCCCTATCCAAGAGTGCCTTAAAATCATTAAAGACATATTAGACAAATCTAACATAAACCCAATTATTAAAAATGAATTATTAGACTTATTTAAAATATGCATGTAAACCAATTACTTTATATTTAATGATAAATTCTATCAACAAAACGATGGCTTGCCCATGGGGTCACCGCTGAGTCCACTTCTTGCTGAAATATTCATGGACTATATCGAAAATCAAATTTTAAACTCAATTTTTAGCAAATATATAATTTACTATGTGCGTTATGTTGACGACATTTTGATCTGTTGGAAAGGTACCAACAGACAATTAGACCTTTTTGTTACATTAGCTAACTCCATCAACCGTAAAATCTGCTTTACGGTTGAAAGAGAGTGTAATAATAAAATTAATTTTTTGGACTTAACAATCGGTAGAAAAAATAATAAACATACATTCGAAATTTTCCGTAAGCCTACTTTTACCGATACGACCATTCATTCTAAATCATTACACCCATGGTCACATAAATTATCTGCCTATCACTCAATGACACACAGACTTACTAACATCCCTCTTGACAATAAAGCATACGAAAAAGAAAAAAATATAATTTTATCCATTGCAAAAAATAACGGCTTCAAGGGTAGTGATATTGATAAAATAATTAGTCATAAAAAATACAAAATTAACCTTAACTCAATTTACCCAGCGATTAATAATAAAACTAATAATAAATTTGCGTGTTTAGAATTTGCAGGACCTACATCTAATAAAATTGCTAAAATTCTCAAAAAATGTGGATTAGACATTGCCTTCCGCACTAATAATAATTTGGGATCATCTCTCAAAAATTCAAAAAGTAAAACACCCAAACTTAAAAATAGCGGCATTTACAAACTCCAGTGTGATGAATGTAACGCTGTTTATGTTGGACAAACTGGCCGGTCCTTTAATATTAGATTCAAAGAACACATGCGATCATTTAAAAATAATAATAAATTACAATCACAATTTGCCAAACATCTCCTAGATGAGAATCACTCACTTAGCGATGATAATAAGCCAACTCCTTTACACATTCAAAATAAAGGACGTAAACTTAATCTTTTAGAGCAGCTGGAAATTAACAAACATAATAATAATCCTAAAGCTATTTTAATAAATGAACAAAAAAATATAATACACTCTCCGCTTTTAGATGTATTCAAAACCAATTTTTAAATAACTAACTATACTGGAAAAGAAAACCATGAGTCAGCATTTGCGAATGACTCACAATTAGTTTGCTTAACGACTTTCTCACTAAGTGGGAAATAACAGTAATTGAGAAAATAATAACCATTAATAATTTCAGTCATTTTTAATCAGAAATTAGAAATGAGTCATAGTACAAACCTATCCAAAAATACTATAAATAGATTGTCTGTATGTGGCATGACCACAGTTTGATAATGCCCTCAGAAGGCGAAACAGCTGTCACGCGTAATAATAATTACCAGCAGAACTTGTTTATAAATAAACTGTTTTTTATTAATTTAATAATAAAATTATTGAATACATAAAATAAATAAAAAAAAAATTAAAATGGAGTTCTACAAATTAAACTTGATAACAATAAATAATAATTTTGTTAATTATTTCTCTGACAGTGTTTGCAATATGTCGTTACACAAATGTAATTACAGGACAACTGCTTTTGAACCAGAAAAGATGCCTCATAGCATGTACCTACAGAGAGCCAAAATAAAAGATCTTCTCCTGGAATTGATAATATCAGAATGAGCGATATTAAAAAACACATAAAAATTTTAGCTCCAACCATAGCCCATTTTGTAAATAGAATTTTATTTGAAGCAAAAATTCCAGATGACTTAAAATATAGTATTATCAGACCCATTTATAAAGGAGGTGATCACACTCTATTGGGTAATTATAGACCAATTAGTATTTTGCCATCACTCGAAAAAATTCTTGAAAAATACATTCAGTTGAAACTAATAAAATATTTAGAAGATTTTTCTATTATTGCTACTTCAAATATTTGCCAGCTTAATAAATAATGAATTAAATAGTAAAAATCATGTATTAGTTTTATTTATAGATTATTCTAAAGCATTTGACACTATTAATCATAGAACATTATTGCAAATACTAGAAATCATAGGAATAAGAGGAAAACTCCTAAAACTCTTTGAAAATTACTTGAACAACCGTTCAATGAAAATAAATATATTGAACACCTTAAGAAAAAAAAAAATTTGCAGGCGTTCCTCGAGGTTCCATATTAGGTCCAATTTTATATATTATTTATGTATCTTTTATTAAGTACATTTTTAAATATGTAAAACACTTCGTGTATGCGGATGATACTGCATTAGTGATTTCTCGCAGTGATTTAAAATTATGTATTGAACTCTCACAAAAAGATTATATCGAACTTTTGAAATGGTCTCATGACTCTGGTTTAGTCATAAATGCAAAAAAAACTAAATTGATACATATTAGATCACCCAATGCCAAGGCAAATATTATTACACCAGAAATAAAAACACACGATTCAGATTGCTTACATGCTGGTATCCCTGCATTGTGTACATGTGAAAATATTGAACTGGTTAAAGAATATGTTTATTTAGGTGTTATTATTGACTGCTTTTTCAAATGGGATTTACAAATAAATAAAGTCTGTGAACGACTGAGATCTATTGTTAGTAGATTATATAAATTAAAATTCTATGTTCCACTTGTAATAATTTATTTATCATTAGCTGAATCTATTTTAAGGTATGGAATTACTGCCTGTGGACTTTCTTGTAATACAAATGTAAATCATTTTCAATCAGTTCAAAATTCATTAGTTAAATTATTAGCGCATAAAAGTTTATACGAACAAAGGCGTAATGTTCCGTACTTTTACCAGAATCTCAAAATTCTCTCATTAAGAGCAATTCTGTGGTATAAAATTATATTTCAGCATATGAATAACGCTATGTACATACATAAACTGGACCACATTTACAATACTCGCTTTACGCTAAATGAAGGACTAATTGTACCTAAGCACCAGGCGCGGATCCAGCCCTCGAAAAAGGTTGTGGGCACAGCCACCCAAAAATGCGAGTCGGAATACGAACTCGCTCATAAACCATCGTGACTCATGAACGACTTTTGAATTTAATCAGAACTTTTGCCTTAGGAATGGAAATAATCATTGGAGGAAGTCAGACCCGATTTATTCCAATTAAATAGTCAAACAATGTCGATTAAATTCCAAACCAATTTCAATCAATAAATTAATTTTCTTTTTTCTAGTAGCCAGTAATAAAGCCAATATAGGGACACTAGACTAGGTAAATAGGTATCTTGGAGCTGTCTCAGGAGTCGTAAGTATGACCAGCAAGTGAGATGCACCAGGCGAGACTTATTTGGGCTACCAACACCATTAAAACTACTGAACTATTAATATTAATATTTTTTCTTTATAGAATAGGTATAAGGTATAGGTATGAGGTATAACATATATCACAGAATATAAAAAGACAATAAAATCTGATCCAATTAAAAATGAAATGATAATTGAAATGTTCAGTCGAGATATCATGAAATGCACCATAAATATATACCTAATAATTTAAAAAATGGGTTATTATTAAATAAGATGCATAGCTGCGAGGCCTGCGAGAGTAGCTGTAGAATCAGTGGCGTAGCGTGAGGGGGGCAACCCGCCCCGGGCGGCACTTTTGTGCCGCTTTTACACAAATGTACTCTTAATTAAAACCAGAATTGTGTTCAGAATGTAACGATTGAATTTCAGTTGTGTATTCATCCGCAGATACATTTCCAAGGAGACCATTATTTTGTTCGAAGTACATTGGAGGTTATCCACCACATACCCGCCCCCCTACAAGACCTAGAAACTAGACCTCCCTCGCAGTTATAAAATTCTAGTTGCAGACTATGTATGTGCTGCCAGAATCAAAGAGAAACCATTTTCATAATCTCAGTGTAGATTTAATTCGCCACATACAGATTTAATTAAACCCATCTAATCACAGAGACGCAAATCGTCCCACACATTTCATTTTAAAATAAAATTGTATGAATGCGATAAAAAACTAAAAACTATTACAATTTTATTTGAAGAAAAGGAATCTGTATTTAAAATTTTGTGTGCATTTTTGAGCCAATTACTTTTCCAATATCAAAATTTTAATATTTAGAAACAAAAATGATCTAATAAGCACGTCAGAAACAATATTTTATCTAGATTTTAGAACAATTTTGTTTTTTGAAAAACGGTAAAAGAAAAAAACTAATACAAAGTAACATTTAATATGCATGGGAAGAACAGGGAATATTGTGCGCAAACCTTGACAGGCAAAATTTTATAAATATTTTTTTCTTATTATTCGATGGGTTAAACCAGTTTTCAGGATGTAGATTTCCAGTTGTGGATTCATCTGCTGACACAGTTCGAATGAAAACATTATCTTATTCGAAGAACCTACAGTTATGAAATTCTAGTTGAAGACTTTGTATGTGTTGCCAGAATCAAAGAGAAACCATGTTCATGTTGTGAGTGTTGTTTTAATTTGCCGCATACAGATAGAATTTAAACCAGTTTTGTGTTCAGAATGTTAAATTTCTGTTTTGGATTCATCTACTGAAACATTTTGAAGGAAAATATTCTCTTATTCGATGTGCAGTTATAAAATTCTAACATTTAATTAAATGAAGACAATGTAAGCGAAACTCAATCGAAAATCTGGAAACAGAAAAATCAGAAAAAGATATTGGCACCTCTGGGACTCGAACCCAGGACCTCTCGCTTTCCGAGCGAACTAGCTCGCCTCGCCCTTTCTCGCTTTCCGAGCTTTCCTCGCTTTTTATTTAAATAAAAAAAAACTAGGGAATTAAAATCTTACAAGTTGGCAACCCTTTTCGTTTATGTTTTACGGGGAATCCCTCAACTGTGTTGTTCGTCATTTTTATTTTATTTTCGTTGTCACTATTTATAAGTGTTTTAAAAACGAAATACGCATAAACTCAAATTGCTGTGGTCTGTGTTTTGTAGGTAATTTATACCGGTAAGTTTACTGCTAAAATGAAATAATATTACAATAGGTATACAATGTATAAACTAAACCTATACTTTTCATAAAGAACTGGTCATAAGTAGATATTATATTTTCAGGTATCTATGAAAATATCAAGCACGCCACTACACTATATTGTCAGCAAGGCCCAATGAGCTTTTTTGAATTTCTATTTTGAATTCCTATTTTGAACTCCTTCAGTGTTCAAATTGACCATATTCATAAAAAAGTAAACCTACTATAACATTTTTCTGATAAAGTTTTTTCTCCTCTGTGGGTAACTTTTTAGATATCCCTTTGTGGTACATATAGAGGACATGAACAAGGTTTTTTCCCACTGTTGATAAACAAGAGATGTTTAAGACTTCCCTTTGAAGAACATGAGTTGTTGCAACCAGGACACGAAAAAGGTTTCTCTTCACTATGAATCAGCGAGTGCGTTCTTGGAACTCCCTTTTGAGAACATGAATAGTGGCAATCGAGACATGAAAAAGATTTTTCACCTCTGTGGGTAAATATGTGACGTTTTAGTTGTTATTTTGTAGAGCATGTATATTTGCAGCCAGGTCATGAAAAATGTTTTAATTCACTATGGGAAAACATGCGACTTTTTTAGATTTCTCTTCGTAGTACATGCATAGTTACACTCAGAACACGAAAAAGGTTTTTTTTCCAATTTGAATCGCGCTGTGGATTTTTAAATTTCCCTTTTGAGAACTTAAATTCCAGCATTCGGGACAAGAAAATGGTTTTTTATCCGCTGTGGATAAACATGAGATTTTTTTGGTGCCTCTTTGTAGAATATTAATATTCGCAGTAGAAACATGTAAAAGGCTTTATGTCATTGTGAGTCAGAAAATGATTTCTAAGAAGTTCCTGTGTACAACATGACTAATTGCAGTAGGGAAATGAAAAAGGTTCTTGATAACTGTGGGTAAACATGTGAATTTTTAGATACCGCTTTGTAGCGCATGAATAGTCGGAGTCGGGCATGAAAAAGATTTTTCATCACTGAGTTAGCGAGGGCCGTTTTAGTTATTTTTTCGAGAAGAAGAATAGTTGCAGTCAGGACATGAAAAAAAAATTTTCCCAATGTTAATAAACAAGTGATTTTCAAGACTTCCCTTGCAGTCAGGATACAAAAAGTTTTCTCTCCACTGCAAATCAGCGAGTGCGTTCTTTGATTTCCCTTTTGAGAACACGAATAAGTTGCAATCAGGATATGAAAAAGGTTTTTTCTTCTGTAAAATACCGTGGATTCTTAAATCTTGCACTTGAGAACTTGTATAACTACATTCGGAACATGAAAAGGGTTTTGCTCTGCAATGAGTCAGCTTATGAATCATAGTGGAGGTGTTGCTCCACAGGGAAACCTTAGTAAAAATACTTTCCTCAGGGCCTCATTAGTTGAGCTATTGTATAAAAATATGTGTTGTAAATCCATGTAGTTATAATAAAGGTAAGACAGTGTTAAATTATGGAGATCCGGAAGGAATACAAGGCCGATAAAAAATAAAAATAAAATCCTTTTATAAATACCAACATGAATAAATAAAATAAACATTATACGCATTTCTGTAATGCAATACACACATCTGCCGGATCTTCCTGATATTGGACACTGCAACGCTGTCCAAAACGTTGGCGAAAGAAGGAGGTAGCGCAACACGGCATAACACTCCAAAAACAAATAACTAAAATAATGTTGGCCGTGAAAATCTAAAAAAACGTACCCAACATACTCATGTATTGCGAGTTAGAAATCTCTTGTGTTATTTATTACCGCAAACGTAACGTTACAAGTCTATTAGGATTGTGGGCATGCCCACAACGGTGGATCCGCCCTTGCTAAAGGCCGTTATACACGAGCCCGATTTTCAGCCCGTTTCCAATTGGAGACAAAAGTCAACATTTTTCGCTTTACGCGACCGCTGTTTTCATCACTATTTTCATATCTACGATTTCAGTAGGCATCACAACAAACAGTATGGTTCGTGTTTTGTTTGCAGTGATGACAATTGAAATCCTAGATATGAAAATAGAGGTGAAAATAGCGATCGCGCAAATCGAAAAATGTTGACTTTTGTCTCCAATTGGAAACGGGCTGAAAATCGGGCTCGTGTATAACGGCCTTAAGCACTTAAACAAATATGGACAAAGAACGCTGGACTACATGATACCAAATTGCTTAAATATGTTACCTGCCGAAATTAAAAAATGTACAAATGGTAAAACAAACATTATGTTGAAGAATTGGCTCGCCGAAAGAAATAATTTGTATTAGAACTCTTAACACAAAAAAAGTCTTTTAACTGCAAAATAAAATAAAATAAGTTTATTTATATATTCAAAGTAAAAGAAAAGCACCCATTGACAAACTACTAAAAAGTAGTTTATTGGGACTTTTCTTTTTCTCTAAAAAATATTTATATTTAGTCATATTGTATTACTTTATCTTTATAATAAAAAAAAAAAAAAAAAATAAAAAAATCAATATTTTGTTCAGCAATTGCTAGCATTTTTTTTATATACCTTACAGTTGTTTTTGTCATTTGCTAATGACATTTTATATTTTTCATTTTGAATGCAACAGTTTTTGTTTATCCTTGTTCCCGCAATCGCTGTATGAGTGATCGAGATCGCAGTAACTGCAAACAGGCTTTTCGTCCTTCTCTCTCTGCAGACATCTTGCAGCTTGCAGTACCATGTCCGAAGCGTAAACAGTGGTAACATTGCATGACCGGATTTGCGTCTTCAAAAAAGATTCTTTGGTATCCGATTTTAATTTTATCTTTGTTAATGATTATTCTCCGGGTTTCGCTATCTACTTCGACCACGTAGTTAGATGTGTCATTAAAATTTATTTTTTAATTATTTTCTTGATGTTGAGGACAGGTTTCTGTTCTTTGTTTTGCGACATAATTTTAAATTCTTCATTTTGTTCAATGATGTCACAAGTGAAGTCTTCTTTATCGTAATCATTAAATATTCCCTTGAAAATTAAAGTAGTTTTTTTTTTGATAATGTTTTAGTATCGATATCATTTATTACTTTTGAGATCTCCATTTGTAATTTTACTTTTGAGATCTCCATTAGATATTTTTTTGATTCCTTCAGTAGGTAGGTACATATTCCCAGTTTACTAATTTTAATATGTTTTTGTATTTTTTTTAGTATTGAGTCAGAAGTGTCACTGTTTGTTTTAGGACTAATCATTAGACAATATTTATTTTTTATATTTTTTTGTTTATTTTGAGTGTAAGCATATGTTTTATCTCTATTAGAGATTTCTGTTTTATTTTTTTCTTCTGACATTTCAATTGCCAGGTGACCTAATAACGATAGTATGTTCGTTGCTTTATTCGTCACAATAATTTGTTGGTCTTTACTGAACTTTGTTGAACACCATAAACGAGTCGAAGAAACGACCCGTTCACATGTGACATATGTCAACCGTGTACATATGTTGGGCACGCGTTTGACGTGTTTCCCGACTATGCACCGTGCCGAAGGGATCAATGACGCTAGTTCCTCGGAGCATCTTCCATTGTAATACCGTTAGAATAAGGATAGCATTCCCACCCGACGCCTGTGCTCTAAAGATTGCAATCCGTCTGTTAAGATGGGAGAATCTATCAAACGGACCGCCCGTTTTTGCACAGAGTCGAGGGTATTTTTCAGGTATTTTGGAGCTCAAGACCAGAGGTGGCTGCCAAATTCAACCGTGGGGGCGCACTTGTGATTTATACAGGGTTAGCGGTTGTTTACTGTTAAAGTATCTGCGGGCCCTGCACAGTACCTACGCCCAGTTTTTGGGAGGCTAACTTTACTCTGGCTTCGATGGAGCCCCCATACCTGAGCTGGTCACTTAGGGTTACACCAAGCATATCAATGGAGGGCCTGTTCGGCAGATTGCTTCCGTTGAAGGAGACTAGATTTTCATTTCGATCCCTTTTAGACGTAATCAGACAAGATTGGGTCTTTGAAACATTAAATTCGACTATTTTTACCCCAGATTATTTTTACCCCAAGAGAAAACACTCTCGAGGTAACCGTCCATTCTTTGCTTCAAAGCCTTCCGAGCCGTTGGAGTTTGTGAGCCCTTTGGGGGCTTGTCAAACAAAAAGCTATCATGGACTGTACTATCATCCGCGTAACAATGAATTGGTGCACATGACAAAAGGTCGTTGATGTGCAACAAAAACAAAGTCGGAGACACAACCGATCCCTTCGGGACGCCAACTGAAACATTTCGATACGAAAATAATATTTTTATTTCTTAATTTTTTGTACCTAAATTATATTATTACCATGGATCCCGAACTTTTCAGTATTTTTGGCTATTTTGAAAGGATTATTAATTTTAAATGGTGCCAATCATTTAGTTCTTACAACGCAACGTAGTGAAATATAATATTATTGGAACTAGCATCTTCTAGTAGGTAATTAATTTATAGTTATGCGTCACTAGTCACTATCATGATAACTGATGTTATGATTAGATATATTTTGGGGAAAAAATAATTTCTCGCACTCGATAATAAAAAATTACCATAAAATGGTTAAAATTCATGAAATTTTTGTGAATTATTGACCATAAGCTAACCACAAAGCCCGTCACTATTTCCCAAAATAGCGGTTGCATTGTTTGATTAAGAATATATCAATAAATTCCTAAGCAGTTAGTTACTAGTGTTTACGTGTCCAAAAAAGTATGTTTCTAATTTTCTCTTATTTAATTAATCAAAACCAAAATATCCTCTGAAATCACAAGATTTGTAAGTAGGTAGGTACTTAAATACTTACCTACTTAATTTTTTTTTGTTTTTTTTTTATAATGCCGGCAACCCGGGCGTTTACTGAAATAATAATATTGTTACTAACAATTAAGAAACCCGCCTCACTAGACTAAGTCTGTTCCGAGACGGGTACATATATATTTATACATAAACTTACACACATACGTATATGTATATACACGTATATATATATATATATGTACATATGCATATAAAAAAATATTCATATACATACATACACACATATATACATACATACACATAGGTATTCGCAGACATGAACATAATCATACACATAAATACATATAAAAACATAAGTACATGTGATCAAATAAGAACATTGGGATTTGTTATAAAGTGGTATTGATATAGGTATTTTCATAAAACCAAAAATTCATCAGATACGCATAGTATTGCTAGCATCTAAATCTAGAACTATTAAATTTCAACAAAATAATAGAAATATACATATGACATATGAGGTAATAATACATTTTATGAAACAATGTTAAAAGTTCAAATAAGGAATTATACAATTTGTCCAAAGAAACGTCACTATCTCACTTATTTGTGACTTTAAAAAAAAAAACTTTATTCAGGCAGGGAGGTATCTTCACTGAATCATTAAAACAGTCACTACCTTTAACCGGAAACGGCACGTAACAAATTTACATACAGACGAAATTCAAAACGATCAAGTTAAAATACTTCATTACGCTCAGTCAATAAGAAATTGGCGTGCGCAAGTTATAGTTGCGGCGCGTTCCAGAATGGAATGGATGCTTTCAGTATCGCAGTAGCGTCTAGGTCTTGGCTGCGGATGCCTTTGCCTTTGTTGTGGGCCGAATTGTGAGAGCCATCATTCCTGTACACTTCGACCCCCGTATTGCTACCTACCCCGCTTACCTTTTTCTTTCTTAGAACTCCTTCTCCTTCTTTTCCTAAAAAGAACATCCACACAGCATCCCCAAAGATGATATAGGCCCTGAAGGGAATTATTTTCCTCAGGGCCGAAAAATAAACCTCTCCGAAGGTTTATAAAGGAGAGTGAAATTGAATAGTTGTTTTCTCAGTAACAGTAATAACAGAAGAATTTTTGAAAAAATAACCATTTTTACGGGCGTAAGACTGTGTCCAACTTTATTAGGGGTTTCCTCATGCCCTATGCAGGTGAACCGACTGATTTTTGAATTCTAACTAAAAACTATGGACTCTATGAGAATCAATCTAAAAATCTGGCAAAAGAAGCAATATTGGAAAAATCATAATTTTTACCGGCGTAATGTAAGACTTGGGGTTGAACTTTAACTGTGGTTTTCTCAGGCCATAATGTAGCTGAACCGACTGAAATTTTTCATTCTAACTAAAAACTATGGTATAAAAAACTCTGTCAAAACTAACATTTTTACGGGCGTAATGTGTGTCTTGGGGTCGAAATTTAACAGTGGTTTTTTTACGCGCTATGCCGCCGAACTTATTGAAATTTTGCATTCTAACTAAAATCTATGGTCTTTATAGGAATCGATCAAAAAATCTGTCAAAAGGAGCATTAGCAATGACTTTATAATAGTCATTGAGCATTAGTGGAAAAATCATAATTTTTACATGCGTAATGTGTGGGGTCGAACTTTATTAGTGGTTTTCTCAGGCCCTATTCCGCCGAACCGACTGAAATTTTGGATTCTAACTTAAACCTATGTTCTTTATAGAGATCAATCAACAAATCTGCCCATATCATCGATAATTGCTGTACCCTTTAGAACAGGGTCTTTCAACCATTTGTGCAAAATATCCCATCCACTCAACGGTTCAAAAATCTACGTCCCTATCGAGGTAACTACCCACTTATTGTTGTTTTTGTTCTAAATTCAACATTCTATATTTTTATTTATTAATCTTAAGTTAGCTCACATCTTTGTGTGTGCTAATATTTTATAAAGATATAAATATTTATATTGGTTGGCAAACATAATCATTATTTAAACATTACACATAAATAAAGACATTAATAATTGAGGTAGACATACTTTCGTAATTCTTTTTTAAACTTATTTATATTTTCTATCTCGGTAATTTCATTCGGGATGTTGTTATACAGTTGGACGGCCTGGTACATCAGAAATTTCTGTGTGCTTGATTTTTTTCTTGTCGGCAGTCTAATTTGCTTTGAATTTCTTGTCCCATGTCCGTGTGTTTCGTTATTATAATGAATTTTTCTTTTTAGTTCCTTAGACATCATCCCCATCTTAATTTTATGTAAAAAAATAAGTACATTCAAATACACAGTTTGCTTCACCGTCAACATATTTAGCTCTTTTAGCATGTCTCGTATCCGTGTGTATATGTTGCGCTTATTTTGCAGTATTTGCATTTTTTTCATTTTCTGTTCTTTGCAGAGAAAAAGATTACTTGAACAGTAATTAAAATGTGGTGACATAATTGTATTACATATTATCTGACATGTTTCTTTATTTACTTTGTTTCTGATTCTACCAAGAAATGATATTTTTTTTGCAATTTTTTAAATTGTGTAATCTGAATTTTTTGAGAAGTTCAATTTTGAGTCTATGATGACACCAAGATATTTAATTTCTTCCACTTTTTTTGAGATTTCTCCATTTATAGAAACCTTTGGTTCATCATGCGTATTTTTTCTACCTATAGGCATGTATTTTGTCTTATTTACATTTAGTTTCAATTTATTTAATTTGAGCCATTTTGACAAAGTTTCTAAGTCACTATTTATTTTTTTGATTGCGTTCTCATAATTATCTTCTGCAATATAAATCAGTGCGTCGTCTGCAAACAGTCTTATTTTGCAATGTTTTAGTATTTTTACCATATCATTTATGTAGAGTATAAACAATATCGGACCCAATACCGATATAACGTAATATAATTTTGATTCGAAATAATTATTGAACTGAAAACTTCTTTAGCACTGTTGTGATTTGAAACTCGATGAAATGAAAAAGAGCCACTAAAAAGAGACAAACACACACATCTATAGGATTTAGCCTGCGAGAGAATGATATAGAATAATCGGTCTGCTCTTTGTGCGGTGCTTCTTAGCCTCTCCACTCTTGTCTACTTCAGTATTCTGAAGGCTTCACTTCTACCGCGTGTGAACTGCACATTTGTATTTTATTATTATGCCATAAGTTTGTCTTGAAAATAACATCGTTGTATTTTAATCAATAAATACAATATTGATATCAATTTTATATTCAGCTCACCGCAAAGTCTGTCACGACCGCTACATCGACAAATAATACGTTTTAAAATATTATTATATTTTAATTCTATTGACCGTAATACCTATCCATATTGTGGTATGACTATGGACAAGGGACACATAAGACGCCACAAGCACGTATAACCAGAACAGTATAACCACGCAAACAGGGCGCTGTTCGGCCTCCCTTGGCGATGCAGCGCTTCGCAGATGTTCGCAGAGGGAAGGGTGCATGGATTCGCTTTAATGTGCCGCAGAGTAGCCGGGATTAATCAATTCACACCCGGTAGAAGTGAAACCTTCAAAAAAGTAAAGTAGAGAAGAGTGGGAAGGCTACGAAGCACTACACAAAGAGGAGACCGCTTATTCTATCTCACTCTCTCGCAGGCTAAATCCTATAGATGTATGTGTTTGTTGCTCTTTCGTTTTAAGTCACAACGGTTCTAAAGAAGTTTTCAGTTCACAAATATCCTCGACACAGCGTCCCCAAAGATGACATAGGCCCTGAGGGATTTTTTCCCTTGTGGAGCTAATGTAAAAAAAAAATTGCACTCTCAAATAAAAATTTTAAAGAGAAAAATCAGAAAAAGATTCTGTCGCATCTAAGAATTGAACACAGAAAATCAGCCTTGCCGGGGATCTGCTCTAATCACTGAACTAATTCGACCCCTCCCCCTTCGGTCATATTTACCTAACTGTATCAACATTATCATTTTCTAAGTTAACAACGTAGGTACATATGTAAGTATGATACAAGGAAATTATAGAACATAGTTTTTTTTTAATAATTAATATTATTGGAGCTGAGAAACCGCAAACCATCTTCCTGTCGTCTCATGTTCAAAGAATATACCTATTGACCATCTGCAATCTGCAATCTTTGTCATTCTTTATCCTTGGATATTATTATTATTATTATGTGACGCACAAATGTGTCCATCCTGGAAGAGCTACTAAGAGGCATCCACAAAAGATTTCCAACCTTGTAGGCAGATACAAGCGTATCTGAAGATTCTTCGCCAAACCGAGGACTCCAACTTGGAAACTCATAGTCAATGGCAAAGTGGAAGGCAGGAGAAGCAGAGGAAGGTCACCAATGCGCTGGAATAACCAAGTAGGTATCACTGTCGTCTGGTAGATAAAGTAGGTAGTTACCTACCTAGAATTTAAATTATTAGGATTGTTGACATTGTTGTTAACAGAAGTGGCGCCCTGTTATTTTCAAAAAGTTCGAAAAGTGGCGCCCTGTTATTTTCAAAATTCTCATCAGTGGCCTCAGTTCCCGTGTTATATTTTCCGATGCTGTTTGGAGGGTATTTTTAGAAAACGAACGAGAGGAAGTTCTGGGTAGGAAAAAGGTATGAGGGGCGGGTAGGAATCTGAGGGTCAGTATGTGACCCCAACCATCCCACTGGATTACAAGGCGATGTTCCGAGAGAATCCTGCTGGAGAGATTAAAAGGTCTCCCTTGACCAGTCTCTCCCGATCCGGCCTGCCACGCAGTTGGAGGGCAGACCCGGACAAACCTCACCCCGAAATTGAAATACAAATCTTGGATATTCACAGTTTCAAAATCAATTATCCTATTTCCGAGCAAATTTTTTCTCATTTCCCATTTTTCCCAGAAGAAATTATACGGATTCTTTTTTCTCCAAAATTCACAATAAACGAAAATTTCCAAACTTCAGATGATTAGGTAAATCAATTTTTTTATTGTTTTTATTTCTTGCTAGGCAATCCCGATGAGTTACAGAACTCAATTTAGGACGGGAGGAACCTAAGAGTATGGATAAGAGTATGGATATTATATTTCTAGTTGGGAGGAAATAGTTATAATTTTACATAGGTATTTTGATATTTAAAAATATAAATTTCACATTCTGTAAAGACGAAACAAAAAAGACAGGTGAAGTAGAAACAAACGACAATAGAAAAAATAACAAGGTTATAAAAATATGGATGATTACAGATCTACGGAACAGAAAAAGAGAGAAAAAGAAACACGACCAAAGAGAACGTGTTTTTTTCAAATTTGACCAAAAAATTCCATTTTCAGACTGGATTTCCTTGAAAACGAAAACTCAAAAATCAAAAACATTATGCGACAAAATAGACTCCAAATGTGATTCCAGGCACCCGCTAGTAATGAGTTTCCGGAAACCGTGTATAATAAAAAGTAGTGTCTGTGGGTTTGTTTTCAATACAAATCTACAGTTTTTTTCCGAGAATTATGAAGTTTTTAACCAATAGGAATGTCTGCATGAGATTTCGAAAAACCACCTCCATCCCCTTTTCCCACCCCAAGCAGAATAAAGCCCGGGCGACGATGGGTGCTTCAGCTAGTAATAATGTAATGGTGACCGGACAACTCAGAATGAAACCAACTCAGAAGCACCTCAGAAAGGTCATTAAGAGTGATGATATATTTTTTTTAAATGGTTAAATAGGTTGTTAGGTTAGGGTTACCGGCTATTTTAAAATTATTTTATTCATAGCTTTTAATGACCTTTCTGAGGTGTTTCTGTGTTGGTTAGTTGGTTTCATTCTGAGTTGGCATGGAACATGGAACCAATGTAATATCTTCAATCTGCTACAATCATGATCTCACAGATTGATGCTCAGGAACCCATATATTATATTTGTGACACGGCAATAAACAGAATCATTATTTTCAGCTTTAAATATCTGTATTGTTTCTTGAATATGTACAAAATATTTTTTATTCACTAATCTGTTTATCTGAATCAAATAATAATACATTATAATGAATTATTGTTTGTTTTGATACATATTACAGGAAATGGTTTACACTATCTTAAATCATAACCGCATAATCCTGTACTCAAAACACAAAAATAACATCGTGGGGTACCTATATACCTAGCGGCGGAGCACCCTACCTCTTTTACAGATTTCATTTTACCGGATTGTTTAAGTTTTTGTACCCAAGAAAACCTGGCAATAATTTGAAAATCTCCTACTAACACCACAGTAAGCGGAAAATGTTTGCTTGTGTCGTGGTGGAGAACTTAGCCAGCCGAGGAATTGAACTCACCTTGGTGGGACCCAGACGCGATGCTGCTTTTTCCTAAAACATACCTTGACGTCATCGCGTCGATAACTTGTAGCTTCTTGAGTCATATTACCTTGTAGGTGAAGGTAAATTCCAAATACTCAACTTCTTGTAGTTTATACCTAGTTCAATATTTGGTATCACGCATAGACATTGAACTAGATATTCCATCTAGCTTTTATGTAGCAAAGAGGAGTGTATGCAAATCTACAGTTTTATTCCGAGAATGATGAATTTTTTAATCAATAGGAATGTCTACATGAGATTTCGAAAAACCACCCATCCCCTTTTCCCACCCCTAGCGGAATAAAGCCTGGGAAACGCCGTGAACTTCAGCTAGTACAAAAAGGTATCATTTGTATGTAGGGGTTCCATGCCAACATTGCCAACTCAGAATCAAGCCAACTCAACACATATTTGAAAAGTCAATAAAAGTTGATAAAAGTTATGAAAAAAATCATTTTAAAATAACCTACAACCCTAACCTATTTAACCAAGTTTTTATAATTTTTTTTCGTCACTTGAGTTTTCAAAGGAGGTTTTGAATTGCTTTCATTAGTTGTCCGGTGCCCGTATATAGGTACCGTAAATAAGTCATATTTTTAATCACGTAAGTACCGGCCGCTAAGACTATAGTCCGTCAAATAAGAGTAGAAAATATAAAGAAATCTGTCAAATATTCTTTAAAAGTACAATAACACTGAAAATTCAAAACACTGTACACACAATTAAAAAAACATTTTTTTGTTCTTAAAATTTTTTTTAAATCGATTAAGTACTATTGTGAAGGTACCTACTACCTACATGACAAATTTGATTAAATTGTATTTTAAGTGATTGGCTTTCATTTAATTTAACTTAGATTTGAATTTAACAGTAGGTGGAAAGGAAGAATCATTAATGGTGAGTTTAGTTACACTACTTTTAGATCTGAATGAGTTAATAATATATTCAGATCTAAAATTAGAGGCAGGATCTAAAGCCCGGGCAACGCTAGATACTTAAGCTAGTATTAAATAAATGTGAGCAATTTCTAAATTGTGCTTTATATTTTATTACAATATCGTTATTCTTCATTATGTGTCAAACTTATAATAATAATATACCTACATGCAATTCTAATTTTGAAATCAGTGGGTATCTGTATTGCAACGAAAATTTTTTTCTTCACTTTTGTGCCTTTTTAATTTTTAATAAAAATGTAGGTTACACAGCTTTACATTAACACCATGATTATATTTTTAGTATTGCCATTTGGGCAACGGTGGCGCCCTAATATATGTTCTACTCTTATTGACAAACTGTAAATCAGATTATTGGTCAAAGCTGTTCCGCTTTTGCAAGTTTTATTGTCAAAGTAATGAAGGCGATATTTTGAGTTTTAATTATACATATTTATCTTGCTATTTTTTTGTTGAAATTAGAGAAAAGAATCGGAAGTTGGACTTTGAATAAGGTGTGGTTTGAACAGTACCTACTTAGCGAAAAAAAAAATTTTGGCCGAAGTTATAGAATATGTATGTACAATAATATATATTTACTTCACTTACTGGGTACCTATTTATTACAAATATTTTTGAAAAATCACTCACCAGTACCTAACCATACATTATTTTTTTTGTCTTATATTGGTAGAAATAAATGGTTCATGTTATGTAAACAGACTGACTGATAGGCGGCCATCTGTAATATTTTGACCAATCAAAAATATGCCGGTTTTGCCGTCTGTATTTTCATTCGCCAATATTCTCAGGTTGACCAACCTCACCAACCATTTGTAGTAAAAAGTTCTCACGCATACTTCACTTCACAAGTTACCGATTTTCCTCTCGCGCTGCCGAAATATTTCATCAAAGGCCCTGTGGGGTTGAAATTTTGATAAAATTTGAGTTTTCTTCAACAAAATGACTACCTTATTTACGGCGAAACAATTACTCACCCCATGTAAGTATTTACATGTGTCATGAGATATATTGGATAACTTTCACCGGGTTTGAATGAAATTTTAAGGTTAAGATTTTCCATAGGCAGACTACGTCTCGCATTTTCATGGGAAATGGAAAGTGCTTGTTTGAATAAATGGTTCCTTATTATATAAAAAGTTTATTGCTCTTATACACTGCCTTGATGTCTACATCCTGAAAAAATAAACAAAACATTTTCAAAAACTTTTGGTATGGGAAGAGAAGAAAATAAAGCAAATTTCTGATAATTCGTTTTGCCTTTTTCTTTTTAATTTTGGTATTATTGCCCCCCTTATGATTATTCTTACTATCTGAAGAGATTCCTAATTGGATGGGAAATGGCAAAATTATAACCGAAATAATATTTGTGAAGACAGCTGACATGTTTTCCGAAATTTCACTTCTAACTGATGTTGTAGTTGATTTGGTGATCTACAAATCCCATCTTCGTAGAATATGAATGCTCTAACAAAACCTAGAAATGGAAGCATTAGCATTAGTCCTGGAATATATTTAACCAAATCATGCTTATTTGCAGAGAATAAAAGGATTAACTTATTTTATTTGAATCAACGGTATCATTCTATATTTCGAAATAGCTGGACACGCTATACGAATATTTTTTTAGAAAAAAACCTTTAGATTTACCTTATTTACTGTAAAATACAACTATGTACATTCGGGGCGATGGGATAAAATGCATTCAAAATTTCAATAATTCAAAATTTGCTGTCATAAGATTGCGGCCATTCGCTTATTCGACGAAAGCAAATATTCATAATAAAAAAATCATAAGGGTTGAGTGTCTTGTATGTTCCGCTTCAACAGTTTTGACATTAATCTTGGGCCGAAAATCAGTTTTTCACAGGGACGGTTCTGATGTAAAAAAAATTTATGATCGTCAGTCAAATGTCTTGGAGATTAAAACATCCTAAAAATAAGCAACCCTGGAAATCTTATTCCTCTTTAAAATAAAATAGACTAACTCTTTTTTCCAGCCCTGCGGTTGGTTTTCAAGCAGGGTCCATTCCAGTACACTCCGCAGCTCTGCTCCTCAAAATTATTTGCCCCCATCACCTGCACTCTCGCCCGCCACTTTGCCGAGAAGAAGACCTTCGAAAGGACCAAACCCCACTGCAATGTCGGTACCATCGGCCATGTTGACCATGGAAAAACCACGCTCACCGCCGCTATCACTAAGGGTAACTAATCAACTCATTTACAGACCTTTCTATATTTCTATCCAATAATTGTGTTAAAAGTTTTTCTAGCGATCCCACGGTTTACGGATCCCATATTTATATAATTAGATATTTCTATTAAATAGTGTGCAAAATTTTATCTGTCTTGGGGTAGGGTTATACTCGTAAGTTTTTTCCTGTAAATCGCTCTTTTAAGCAATTTATGGCCAAATTACCAATTACCAATGTAAACGACACTAAAAGTCACTTAACGTAATTTATAGCAAGTTACAGAACTTATTCTTTCGGAAGTTTTTTGACAGGTCTAATTGCGCACGCGCGAATTTCCAGCCTTACAGCTATTTTGCTATATTATACCTATGTTTGTCCGCACCTAGAACACGCCTCACAAATTTGGAATCCAAGATATATAACATATGTTCATAGAATAGAACGTGTTCAGGAAAAATTTCTCTCGTACATAAATTTTCGGTCGTTTTATGCATTCCAATCAAATGAAGATATACGTCAATTCTTTAAAATCCCGAAATTAAATTGTAGAAGAATTATTTCTGATCAATTGTTATTATACAAAATCCTAAATAATACGGTATCTTTCTTGTATCTCTTACAAAAAATAGATATTAGAGTTCCTGGTCGTAATAGTAGAAACGTATTGCTTTTTTATAACAGCCGCTCCAATACCAACTACTTACAAAATGAATTCATACATCAAGCCTGCTATTATCATAACACACACCTCCTATATATAGACATCTTCAATATAACTTTCAACAAATTCAAAGCAACACTATTAGATTATTTATTTATATTTTATTTATATAATACATGTTACATATTTGACATTTCCATAAATAAGATTTATTAAATCACCATACTAGGCGAATGCCTGTTTCATGGTGATTAATTAAGGATAGTAACTTAAAGTGTAGTCTAGTGTAAACACATGGTTAAATTGGTAAAGTTATAATAAAAAAATAGAAAAGATAAAAAGAAGTACGTAAAACAAACGTGTAAATAAAATAAACCTGTAAACATATGGTACTAGTATGTAATGATGTTGAAATTTTATATCTTTATCGAGTATATGAAACAAGTTGTAAACACTGTCATAAGTCACTCATCAGAAGGTCAGTAAGCGCCTTACTGAAAGTGAGATATTTGGCTTTAGACTTTATTTCAATTGATAAGTTATTAAAAATTTTAGGTGCAAGAAAGTTAAACTGGGACTGTGCCAATGAAGTTTTTGTTGTTGGAATAATATAATTCGATTGGTTTGAATATCTTGTGTTGTATTTTGAATTTATATATTTTTTTTTTTTTCATTCCTTAACATCCATATTTTTTTATATTTATTATATTATTAATCAGATTTCTTTTCCTAATTTGCAATATATTTACATATTCCCTAATTACATATATATATAATCCTTATACTCCTACAAGATCATAAGCTTACCCTTTATTGTGTTTTTCTATATTCTTTTCATGCATATTTAAGTATTTAGCTTCTCTTAAATATTTTTTCTTACTTTTTTCTTTGTTTTATTTTAACTTCTCTTAACTATATTTTTTTTCTTAGTTTTTCTTTATGTTTTTCTTGTCTAGCTACTAAAAAAAAAAAAAAAAAATTATCAGCGAAAACATGTTTTTAGGCTTACTGTTTTATTTTAGCACTCTTTCTTTTTTATGTATCTTTGTAAAGCTGTTTGTTTTCCAAATAAAGATATTATTATTATTATTAAATCAGTTTGGTAAGCTAAGAGGCTTACCGCAAGAAATAGTTGCGAAATGCTCCGTTGCCGCCGTAGCGAAATGTCAAAAATTAAAAGACAATTGTTTTCATAGGACTTTTTTCCTACAAAACTAGTATTTATTTCCACTTATTTAAGTTTTCTGGAAAACAAGCATCCTTTTATTCAATTATCGGTCCAATCCTTTCCAATCTTGATGTTTCTGTTTTTAACATTTACGTATTTGAATTTTTGGATTCGAAGTCAGTTGCTGTCAGCAGATGTCAGGTAGCTGTCATTCGGATAAAACAAAATTGATTGCCGCCTTTGATGGCACAAAAGCCCGTGGAGAATTGTGGAATTAAAGCCACAATTATTTCAACACTTTATTTGGACCTTTTCATCTTTATTGACAAAATCGCGTAAATTTGACAGTAGCAGGTCGTTGTTGACAGGAAGCCATCTTACCGCAAATAAATTTACAGACGTAATTTAAGATGATAACGGTCGCATGAGCATTTATACAGGTCGAACTTCCAAACAACTTCCGTGATCATTAAGATGACAATATACCCTAAAATATATTCAGAATCTTTACGTCGTAAGTAAAGAAGCCGTGTATACAAATAGAGTCTCGCGACCCGTGTATTGCACGGACCTACTGTCGAATTTGCCCTATCAAAGAAAAGAAGAAGAAGACAAATAATATGGGAATCTTAACGACGTAAGTGAAGAAAGCGTGTAAACAAATATGCGCCCGCTGCACGGCGTACTGGATGAACGTACGGTGGAATTCACCCTAGCCGGCATGGAGATTAGACCTTTTCACCGCGTTCAATTTAATTAATTCTGAAGAACGTGTTACAAATATTGAAAATGTGGGATGATGTCGCACTGCCGAAGTTATTAATTTATCGTCTAGAAAAATAAAATCTGGCGCTTACCGCTAACTTTAGTTGTACAACGTATTACAATTTTTTAAAGGCGTTGTACGTAAAATATATTAATGGTAAGGTATTGTTTTTATTAATCTTAAATACAAAGAACTTACATCCCCAGGACGACATCTGAATAAAAAAGTTAATATAGTTACGAATTCGCCGGAAATTATTAAAACGTGAGTTTTGAGCAAACAAAAATTATTAGGATTGTGTACCGCCTTAATTACCACAAGTCGGATGCATATGTAAACGCCCCTGTGAGTGATCTGTCAAAATCTTATGTAATCCGTAAATTTTAATTACGAGTGTAACCCTAGGCTGGGAATAAAATTGTAGATTTGTGTAAAAAACAAACCTCTCACACATATTATTTCTTTCATTTTTATTTTTTACAAATATGTTTTTCATTTGTAATTGCTCCCCATTGAAACATTGCAGGTTTTTTGTAACTTACACAAGGAATCAATAAACTTGAGTTGAGCACAATGCAAGTTACGTATCGTACCCAAAATTCCCTATATTTATTTTATCAATTAATAAAAATTAAAAAGTAATAAATAAAATATTCTTCCAGTATTATCAGATTTGGACATGGCAGAGATGAAACAGTATGCGGATATTGACAATGCACCGGAAGAGCGAGCTCGAGGAATCACAATCAACGTGGCCCACGTTGAATACCAAACTGAAAATAGACATTACGGACACACAGACTGCCCCGGACACGCTGATTACATTAAGGTATGATGGATACTACAACTTAACATTTCCTTCAATTATAATAATCACAAGGAACCATCAACCTGTAGACTGTGGGTTTGGCAACCTTGACAAAAAGAAAAAGTAAATAGATAATTTCAATTTTATAAGAAAATCTTTCTTTATAACTTTTTTGAAGGTTATTCCCATCAGCGAAATATATCACAGGAGAAGAAGAAGTTAACAATAATAATCTAAACGAAAATATAAAAAAGAACAAGACGCAGAAAAAGATAATTTTTTTTTTTTATTAGTATCCATAGCAAAATTTGTACATAATGTATTTATAAATTATATTATATTAAGGTATTATAAGTTACATTATTTTTTTTAGGTTTTATAAAGTACATTCGAGTCCCAGTTGCGACCATTGTCTTTTTCTGTTTTTCTGAGTCTTGTTCTCTTTCATATTTTCGTTTAGATTATTATTGTTAACTTCTCCTCTCCTATCATAGATAATTTATTTCAAGGCCGTCAGAGAGGCTGCATTCATTGTATAAAAAGTAATTTCTAAACTGATATCTGGCTTAAGCAATTCTGAACTTGTCCTTCATACAGTTCCTTTATAAATAAGTTTTAAAATCGCTTTAAAAAATAATAATTTTAGAAGGAGGACACTGGTGTCCCGAATTTAGTTGACAGGTCAATCCACTATATTGAAAGCCTCATAAAATTTGCCAGAATTTGCTTAAAAAATTGTTTCTGTGCTGTTCATTTTATTTTATTGGTAAACAGTTTTTTCCCTCTGCTTTGCTGGTCCTTTAAACATGTTGTTAGAAAACTGACTCATTAAACATTATACAAAAATTTAAAAAAATTAATTAATCACTAGCAGTTAGGAACCCGCTCTGCAGGTTTTTGGTGCGGGTGGCATTTAGTTCGGCTTCCCTCAGTTTGAGTGTAGGTAACCATTTTATAAATCCGATAAGAACTGGTTCCAAAAATAGCCAGTTCCTCGGATCCACTGTGATCCAGTGAAAGCTAGTCACCGAGTTAAAGTAACCGTGAACGCCATATGTAATCTCTCCATATCCGGATAGATACTTAAATTCTATAAATCTGTAGTACTTATACCTAGGGAAGAAACGTCCACATGCAAGCTGCTGACGTAAGTGGCAACATCTTGTGACGAATTCTTGAATTCAAAACCGAATTACAACGGTAGTTTTGATTTAAATTCCACATACACAGATGTTATTTGTGTTCTGTGAAACTGGGTTCTGAAATTCAGAATTTATGTTAACACCATCAACAAAGTACGTAATTAAAAGGCGAGTTGTATTGCCAAATATTATATAATTTTTTTTTTTACCTTAACTGCACACAGAATGCCCTGAGGAAAAATTTTCCCTTCGGGGCCTACGTCATCTTTGGGGATGCTGTGTGGAGGGTCTTTTTTAGGAAAGGAAAGAGAGGTAGTTCTGGGTGGGTAGGAATCTGGAGGTCAGTGTGTCAAGGAGTGACAGACGTATGCATCCATCCCTTCCACTGCGGTGCAAGGCGATGTTCTGAGAAATTACGGCTGGAGAAGTCAAAGGGACTCCCCCAACCATTCTCTCCCGATCCGGCCTACCATGCAGCTGGTGGGCAGACGCATCCGCCGCCAAGACCCGGACTTACCTCACTCCACACAGTTAGGTAGTAAACCACTTGGGGTGACCTATGGCAGAGGTGTTGGTTATCCAATAAATGGTTCCTGGGGTGGCGATACCCATACCCGCCTCCGAAATTGAAAGTCGAAGCCAAATTTAGTCATAAAAATCTGTGAAAGACATGTCTTCCTATTATTTGGAGGAGATTTTATATGTATGCCTCATAAAACATGTCGGTAGTATCTAAATAATAAAAGTGTTTAAAGCTAGTGTTATTATTTTAAATAAAAAAAATCTTTTGCCAATGTAAAATGAAAGATCTGTTGTATTCCAGAACATGATAACAGGCACAGCGCAGATGGACGGCGCCATCCTGGTGGTGGCGGCCACAGACGGGGCCATGCCGCAGACCCGGGAGCACCTGCTGCTGTCCAAGCAGATTGGCATCAAGCACATTGTAGTGTACATCAACAAGGTGGACGCGGCTGACGAGGAGATGGTGGAGCTTGTGGAGATGGAGATCCGAGAACTCTTCACCGAGATGGGATACGACGGAGATAACATCCCCGTTATTAAAGGTAAAGGTTCTATAACATGTTCTTACGTTCATGCAATATAACCTTTTGGATAGCTGTTACATTTGTTACATGCTTTGTTAGTTTTGCTACTGACTAAATTGCCTTATGGAGGTTAGGATCACAGGGGCCTAAACTAGTCCCAGTGAGAACTCGTATGCACTTCACCGACGATCGTCCTCTTCCTTCTCACATGTCTTGTATGGAAATGAAAAAGGAAAGAGATACTAGAACGATGACGTCACATACTTCCTTTCGCTGGGACTAGTATATATTACTTGAAATAAAACTTTGTATGTAACCACGATATTAATAATTTAATTTTTTCAATACCGACCGGTTTCGCTTAACATAAAGCCTCTTCAGGGTATTAAATTAAACTTAAAAACAAATTGATTGTTTTATTTCAATTAATATGTCAAACCAAAAAGTTACTGCTTTTTACCAAAATACAAAGTATATATTACATATAAAGTAGATAGAGATATGCCCATGAGAGCCCGCCTAAACCGACGCATGGCCTTACTTACGCCATGGTGCCCTGTAATAGTTGCAAAAGAAAACATTGCAAGACTAGCCCAAAAATAGTAAAATACAATGAACCATATACATAATGTGACTGATCAATTTTCAACTTTGAAACTAAATAACTTTTTATAAAAACATTTGTGTGGATTTTTTTGTCATATTTATTGCGCATCGTGTAACTATCGAAATATATTTTTAAATAAATTGTATGTGTGTTCGGGAAGTCAAAAAGAAAATTTGGTGATCAAAGTCACCTTTCGATGTTAAATATACCTTGATGCTTGATTACACCAATCACAAAAAAAATTGAATAAAATGCAAGTTTGAATATTTAACCACTCCGATCTATCGCGAATATGCACTTTTTACGTCTTAAACGAAATGTCAGATTTACGAAAATTTTGTGTTATTTCCGCTTCACAATTAAAGCTCTGTAAATGAAACAATTCTGAACGTAGCCGAATACTAAAAACTGTTTTTGAAAGGTTACGAAATAAGCTTTCAAATTGTTATATGACAAATAAATATTAACATTTGTAAATATTAAAATTAAGAATGCAAACATAAAAAAAATGTAAAAATGACTCACGTGATGTTTTTATGTGAAAACGGTACTAAAATCACGGATTATGTAAAAAAAACAATACTTATTCTATTGTATAAATGGATAAAAAACAATTGAGTCGCCTCACCTTTTTATCATTTCATACAAGAATATTTAATAAAAATTGACAATGTCTAGCGGCCCGTAGGCAATTTTGCGGGTAAAATATGTATCAACTGTGTATCTGGCAGAATTGGTCTTTTTATGTATTTCTATGGACAACTTCAATAGTGATGGGAAGCTTGATTTATAATTGAGCTTCTAATTTTTGTTTTAGGGATGTCACTAGAACAATAACGGAGTTATAACGATTTCTGTGGAAATATACGCATTGACGTGAAAACACGCTTATTGTACTTGACTGCTATTATCACATTAACGTGTATATCTGCTTACGTTGCTGAGTGGTTAAGTACATAGTTGTAGTATTATGTATCAATAGTTTACAGTATAAATGATATGTAACTATTATAATAATTGAATAATTTATAAAATAAATTGGACATTTCTCTCTGTCATTGAAAATGTATAAAAAAACGGTCTCACAATTCAATCGACAATACGTTTGAATATAATTAGGAACCAACTAATTTGAGACTTATTTTCAAAGCATCATTGTTCCCACTTTGATAAAAAAAAATCATATAAAGGAGTGATAGAGAGAATTATTGCAGATATCCATGATGATCAATGTCGTCCCATATTACTTACATAAATTTGTCAAGAAATCATCCAAAGTAACTCTTAAGTGTTCTTTTCTCTCCGAGGGCACCACTGGAATCTATAACATTTTCTTATGGATTGTTGGCTAGAATCCCTGCCTAAATCAGAATTGATGAAACTTAGATGTTACTTAGAAGAAAGTAATAATTTATACTGGTCATTTCATTGATTCAATGTATGTAATATGTACATACTTATGAACATAATAAATGTTCAGGATCTGCCCTGTGCGCCCTGGAGGACAAGAACCCGGCCATCGGCTCCGAGTCCATCATCAAACTGCTGGCTGAGGTGGACAAGCACATTCCCACGCCCGTCCGAGACCTGGACAAGCCCTTCATGCTGCCCGTGGAGAGCGTCTACTCCATTCCTGGACGTGGCACTGTTGTCACCGGCAGACTGGAGAGAGGTATGCTAATCATACTCCCACTCATATTTCCTCTCATATTTTCCTGATGCATACTCCATCTTAGGTCCTTGTCCACTGGAGCGATTTTTGTCATATATTGGCGCTTTTTTAAATATCTCTATTTGCTTTTCGGATAAAAAACGCCCATTATCTCTCGATTCGTCAAATTTTTTTTTTTTAAATATTTGTAGCTCCCATGTTTGTTATTTTGGACTTAAAACGAAGCTATTGAAATGCTTTATCTATTATGACTATAGATGTCGCAAATCCGAACTTCGTAGACTATTTGAGAATGATGTTAAAAATAAATTTAAAAAATATTTTTTTCACGCAGAATTTTTGATCAGCTGTTTACGGTTAAAATCAAGTCCTGAAAAAAATTAATTTCTCCGATAAAATAAATATGAGTATACATATTTGGTTCTCTAGTGAAGTAGATTCATCAGTTTTCCGCTTGTACCATGAGTTTCGAGACACTGTGTATGATATTATGATGTTGAACCGGACCCAATTGTAATCAGAGCAAATGACTAAATCATTCTTATTTTGGTTCCAGGCATCGTCAAGAAGGGAATGGAATGTGAGTTTGTGGGCTTCAACAAATCCTTCAAGTCCACAGTGACGGGAGTGGAGATGTTCCACCAACTGCTGGACGAGGCTCACGCGGGAGACCAGCTGGGCGCCCTGGTGAGAGGAATCAAGCGCGATGACATCCGGAGAGGGATGGTGATGGCCAAGCCGGGGACCGTGAAGGCCGAGGACCAGATCGAGGCGCAAGTGTACATCCTCAGTAAGGAGGAGGGCGGCCGCTCTAAACCCTTCACCTCCTTTATCCAGCTGCAGATGTTCTCCAAGACCTGGGACTGCTCCACCATTGTCAATATCCCCGACAAAGATATGGTCATGCCAGGGGAGGATTCCACGTAAGTATTTCTGTTGTGGGTCTGTCTAGAATAACTCTGGTTCAATGATGAATGAATGAATTTTTGACGACCTCCGTAGTCCAGTGGCTAAGACTCTTGACTCACAATCTGGAGGTCGCGGGTTCGAACCCGGCGTGCACAAATAAATTTTATTTGATTAATTTGTGTTATTTCACAATTAATTCATTTAAAATAATATATAGTATATTTGCGGCATGTTCCAGAGTGGAAGATACTATCAGTATCGCCCTGGTTTAAGACCGCCATTCAGAATTGAAACGTTGCTTGAAAATGGCTTTAGCCGTGTTTGGTGACCAGATCTGAATAGTCAGGTACTTCCCAACCTTCCTCTTCCCCACCTCCTTCCCCTCCCCACTACCTTCAGCCTCACAACATACCCCAATTGGGGATGCCATAGTCTCACTGGCTCCAGACGGGAGCAGTTGAGATTCTTGTGCGGTATTCACTGTAAAAAAAAAAAATGAACATCTGTTTTGATTTTAGACATATTCAAAATTGGAATTGATTGTGTCAAGAATTCAGACAGCAATAAAAAGTACCTAGGTTACTGAAATATAAATTTTTACCACAAAATTATTATGCTTTTTTTGAAATTTAATTTAAATAAAATTTAATAATATTTCTATTTTTGAAACTGTTAATTCGTGGTGGAAGTCCATTATAATAGATTATAATAAAACAAATAAATGAAATTAAAATATGTATTTAGGTTTGACCATTCCCACTCCAATGTAAACATGCATCCCTTCAAAAAGCAATTAAAAAATCCCATTGATCATAGATATGTATAATAACGATTTGACAATAAAATTAGTCCATTAATAATTCAAATTACTTGTAAGGTTTTTCCCTAATCAATAGATATTGAAGTGAGCTACAAACCCAAAGTAATTAGCCCACTGGAATAACCAAAATACTTAGAAATTCGCCAGTCTAAAACGACTCAGTAACAAAAATAATTCATTAAAATCCTTGTAGACTACCCCTCTCCCCCTCCCCCATATGTTATGTATATAAACCGTAGGCTAAGAATTATTTGTACCAGTCTGAAGATGGCTCTGACGAGCTGAAACCGGTTACGGTCAAATAAAATTAGGTGGAATAAAGTTTTTTTATTTGTTTTATTATAATCTATTAAATTTAATAATGTTATTAAGTTCTGTAAGTATTTTAGTTTTTATTATTGTAACAGCTTTTACGGCTTACAAGGCCTTTTCAAACTGTGGTTAGACCACTTTGAGACGACTTATTTATATGATTCTAAATTTCAATTTTGAAAAGTACCTAAATTGATTTATTACCGATTTATTGAGAAAACAAATATGACGGGGTACTTTGAAATGGGTTTTCCCCACATTAAATGTTGATGAATTGTTTACTAATGATGTCACTGCTATTGATTTATTTAAGTGTCTTATATTGTTTAGGTTTTGCAAACATACTAAGAAGTTGGAATTAACTTGTTGTGCGCCGAATGTGGCCGCATGTGCTTGAAATATTGTCACCCGGATGACAATCGGCACTCAAATGATTAAATAATTTTCCTTACTTTTTTTAAATAAGTGTTATACTATGGTCATTCATTAGTTTATTGATTTCTAATAGCTCAAGTAAATTTAATCTAAGACCCTTTCAAAATTATTTTAATTTTACATTTGATTAGTGTCAATCTTGACAAGTAAAGTTAGATTTTGTGATTTTTCGACGGAGAAGCATTTTTTTCCATTTTCAGAATGTTAATCCCTACTGACATGATATCTCATGATTTTACACCTGTTTGTGCTAGTATAAATATAAGAGAGGACTAAAAATAAATATTTAGCTATCAATAGACACATCAATATTACGTATGCAGTAGCATATTTCAGCCCTGTCATTAGCAAAAATATAACAATTCAAAATATGAGCTGAGCTGCGATTATTTTTTAAATCAGTTTGGAAATTTTTATAAAACCGGATCTCCCCCCCCCCCCCCCCCCCCTCCCCATGTAATATATTTTCTTATTTTACTCTGTCTATATATGTTTGTGTTGTTTTTCAATCACAGACTGATCCTGAAACTGGTGAAGCCAATGGTTTTGGAAGCTGGTCAGAGGTTCACCTTGAGGAACGGAGTCATCACCCTGGGAACCGGAGTGGTTACCAAAATCCTGCCCCGCCTTGATGAAAATGCACGCATCTCTCTCTTGCAAGGAAAGAAGGCCAGGGAAAAGGCCAACAAACAATAAATTATAAGTCTAAATATTTGTAAATGAGTTAATTATGTCGTAAGAGTTAGTAAATACAGTGGCGTACCGTGGGTATCAGCCGCCCGGGGCGGAGGAAAATTTTGCCGCCCCCCCCCCCCCCCTATATAGGTACTTCTTCAGGGAGGGGGGGGGGGAGTAGTTATCCTTTTTTTTTTAAATTTTTTTTTTTTAAATATTTATTAATTAAATCTGTATGCGGTGAATTAAAACTACACTCAGAACGTGAAAACGGTTTTTCTTTGGTTCTGGCAGCACATAAATTGTCTGCAACTAGATTTTTATATTTGCACTTCGAAAAAGTTATGCTTTCCTTCGAAATATGTCAGCAGATGAATACACAATTGGAATTTTACATTCTGAACAATAAAACTGGCTTAAATTTTATCTGTATGCGGTGAATTAAAACTACACTCAGAACATGAAAAAGGTTTTTATTTGACTCTGGCGGCACATAACTTGTCTGGAAGAATTTTATTAAGCACTTCAAATAAGTTTTTTCTTCGAAATGTGTCGTCGGATGAATTCACAACTGGAATTTTACATTCTGAACACAAAAGGGGTTTTAATTAAATCTCTAAGCGGTGAATTAAGACTACACTCGGAACATGAAAATGTTTTTTCTTTGATTCTGGCGGCACATAAATTGTCTGCAAGAATTTTATAAAGCACTTTAAATAATATAATGTTTTCCTTCGAAATGTGTCGTCAGATGAATCCACAACTGGAATTATACATTTTGAACACAAAACTGCTTTTAATTAAATATGTATGCGGTGAATTAAAACTTCACTCAGAACATAAAAATGGTTTTTCTTTGATTCTGGCAGCACATAGATAGTGTGCATCTAGAATTTTATAACTGCAATTTGAATAAGTATGCACACACCTGTCAGCTATTTAACTTTTCTGTGATAATAAATTTAAAATATATCACCGTGATATATACGTGGAAGAAAACCGTATAAGTGTAATTTTTTGTGCACTTTCAGCAGGGCGCACAAAGCTTCACGAATATAAAACACAAATCGACTATCAATTAGAGCTAAAATGATACTGTTGCCATTTACATTTTTATTTAAAAATAATGTATGTGTTAGAAATAAAAACAAAACGTCTGTCATTAATATTTTGATTTTAACAGTATATAAAACTTAGAAAGATGTTAAGAAACTATAAACTAGAAAAAACTTTTAAGTCCTGACGCGAGAATAGAACCCGCGACTTCCCCAATCCAAATTTTTACAAGATGATTATTGATTGTGAAATTTTGCCGCCCCCCCCATGGTACGCCACTGAGTAAATAGCAATGTGTATGATATGACATACTCTCGGTTATTTAAACATTCTGTAATATTGTATTCTTGCGAAATGTTCGCATTTTATGATAGATAATATTCTATAAAAATAATTTACATATATGTATTGCCTTAGTATTTCAAATGTTCACTTATTTAGCTTACTAAAGTATGCAATAATATTGTGGATTAGAAATACAACCATAAAATGCAACAGCTCGATTTGGAATTTTATGGTTTATGAATAAAAAAATAGTTGAGATAGTATGTGTTGAAAGATGATTAAAAAACTTTTTTTTGTTACAGCTTGACTTATATTCATTTATTTCTACCTCCTCGAGCCTGGCTAAGCTTTATATAAGCTGAGCTAAGCTCGAATATTATGTGAACCTTATACAAAAAGCATACAACCGAGTTGACAGTTAAATGCTACTACCAAAATGTGAGAGGGGTCCGCACTAAACTTCCCATATTACTGACTTCAGCGGCAACTATCAGCAGTGATATTTTCATTTTAACCGAAACATGGCTCGATTCAGGAATTAATTCTGCCGAATTAGGCTTCCCTAATTTCAACATTTATCGTATGGACAGGAATTCTAAAACAAGTGCCAAATCAAGAGGGGGTGGTGTGGCCATTGCTATCTCAAAAAATCTCAGCTCCTCAAAAATATCCATGAAGTACCTATCCATCGAGCATCTTTTTGTTAAAGTAAACATTTCTAGTGGTAAATTAATTGTGGGTTGTGCTTACTTACCTCCAAATTCTGACGTCCAATGTTACATTGATCATTGCGATGAGGTTGAATCAATTTGTGCTAAAAACCCTAACACTAAATTACTTCTAGTTGGTGATTACAACCTGCCACATTATGATTGGAGTAATATGAATTCTGATAATTATTGTCCTAATGTTAATATTCGTGTAATAAGAGATATGGCTTTGTTCTTAGGACTAACTCAGTGTAATAGTGTTCATAATATTGGTGGTCGTACATTGGATTTGGCATTATCTAATGTGTCAGATATCTGTGTTGCGATAAGTACCGAAATACTATTACCTGTTCGATGTTTACCATCCACCACTTGAATTATGCTTGTCTAACCTAAAACCTATTCCTATTGTTAAAAGGGTAGTAAAAACACGAAATTTCAAAAAAGCAGATTATGAAAAAATCTCCAACCATCTCAAACAGATTGACTGGTCATTCTTGGATAGTGAAGCCGACATTAATGTACAACTTAATATTTTTTATTCTATAATTTATTCTGCAATTGATAAATTTGTTCCTTTGACGACGTACAAGGAAACTCAGTACCCAAAATGGTTTTCAAAAGATCTGATAGACTTAGTTTACCTCAAAAAATTATCTCATAAGAGATTCAAACAAAGTCGCCGGGCTATCGACTATATTGCATTTAAAAAAATGAGGGAAGACTGCAAAAAGCTTTCTGCTGAATGTTACAAAAAATACATAAGTGATGTCGAAGGCTCTATCATGAACGACTCAAATTTCTTTTGGAAATATGTCATATCTCAAAAAGATCACGGTACTTATATACCTACTTGTATGTCATTCGATTCTAAAGTATCTCAAAATCTCCAGGAAACTGTCAATCTGTTTGCGGATTTTTTTAGCGGTGTATATGTTAATGCAAATGTAGATAGCAATATCACATGCTCTGATTTGGTTGAGACTCTTGATATATCTGACTGTACTGTAACTATTGGTGATATTATATCCATGTTAAAGAGTCTTGATTCCCGTAAATCTGCAGGACCTGACAAAGTTCCACCCATGTTCTTAGTTAATTGTATGCATACATTGTCATATCCTATACATAAGTTATTTACAAAGTCACTCTCATCAGGTGTGTTCCCGGATCTTTGGAAGTTTAGTCTTTTGACGCCCATTTTCAAAAAAGGTAATAAGAGGGACGTAAAAAACTACAGGCCAATATGCACCATGTCTACATTACCCAAACTTTTTGAAAGTCTAGTACTAGACAAGTTGATATCCCGAATTAATCCCACCATCTCACCGCTTCAACATGGATTTATTAAAGGAAGATCAACCCTTTCCAATTTAATATTGTATACGAATGATATTGTTAATGCCTTGATTGCATCACATCAAACTGATTCCATATATACTGACTTCAGTAAGGCATTTGATAAAGTAAACCACAAAATCTTATTAAGAAAACTGAAATTGTTGGGATTTAGAGGGAATATTTTGGAATGGTTTAAGAGTTATCTATTGGGAAGGTACTTAGCAGTTAAGGTTGATTCGTTTACTTCTTATACATTTGCAGCCTCGAGCGGAGTACCACAGGGATCTCACTTAGGCCCGATATTATTTTGCTTATTCATTAATGATATAGTTAATATTTTTAGTAATGTTAAAGTTCTGTTATTTGCTGATGATCTGAAGATATATAGAACAATCAAAAACGATGATGATCGCGCCATTCTGCAGTTGAACCTGAACAAACTATTTACGTGGTGTTCTGTCAATGATTTACAACTAAACATTGGTAAATGTCAGATTATTAGTTTTTACAAAGGTAAAAATCCTCTTAAGTTTTCCTATGATATGAATGGTGTTAATCTTCTTCGTGTATCACAGATTCGTGATCTTGGTATCATATTCCATGAGAGTCTACAGTTCAATGTTCACATCGATGAAATAACAAGTGATGCAATGAGAATTCTTGGTTTTATTTTGAGAATGGGTGCAAATTTTAAAAATGTATCAACATTAAAAAATCGGTATTGCTCGTTTGTACGAAGCAAATTAGAGTACAATTCCACCATTTGGTCACCATTTTACAAAATCCATTCTCAATTATTGGAAAAGGTACAAAACAAATTCCTTCGGTTTATTAATTTTAAAATGAAAATTCCAATTGAACTTATAAATTATAATAACTTACGCGCAGAAACCAGACTCCTTAAATTATCAGATAGAAGAGTGTTAATTGATTTGTTATTTTTATTCAAAATTATCAAATCTTTAGTTGACTGCCCTAATTTATTAGAATTAATCTGTATTAATGTTCCTGCTAGACTAACTCGCAATAAAGATATTTTCAATTTTAACAATACCCTCAATACTAACTATTCTATTAATTCACCAATCCCTAGAATGCATAGCCTTGCAAATAAACATTGTGAATCTATAGATATATTTGGTGTTGACAGTTTTGCAATTTTCAAGAGACAACTCATCTCTATTTTATCTGTTAATAATTAACTTTTCTTATTTTTGTTCTTTTCATAAAACCTCCTCTCATTTAAAATCTTACCAGTAATTTATAACCTTATTTTATTTTATTTTGCTGTTCTATTTAGTTCTGTTTTATCAACCTACATTATTATACACATATAATTGTTTGTTTATACCTACTAACTAGCTTTTACACTTTGCACTTTATTGTATTTCTGGTCTTATTACTGATTTTTTCTTATTACTCATAGTATTTCATTTCTTTTATGATGTTTAATTTTTTTTTATGTTTTTAATTTCTGTTGTAAAAGCCCACTAGGGCGTAAATAAATAAATAAATAAAAGCTATGGAAGGTGTTGTCCAAGTATGGAATGAATACAAATCTCATAAAGGCAATTGCTTCTGTATGAGGGAAGCGTAGCATGTGTTAGGGTTAACGGTGTTTTTACGGGATGGTTTGAAATCACAAAAGGTGTTAAGCTAGGCTGCATAATGTCACCATGGGTATTCAATCTATACATGGATAATTGTATGCAAGAATTGGAAGAGGTGGGGTTGGGCGCAAAATTGAGTAATCTGAAAGTATGTTGCCTGTTTTATGCTGATGATGTGGTGCTGATTTCTAATACTATGGAGGATCTACAGTCTCTCGTGAATAGGATGAACGAAGTATGTATGAAGAATGAGTTAATGATGAATGTACGTAAGTTTAAAGCACAGGTTCTCAACGTGGGCGATAACGCCCTCTTGAAGGCGTTTCTGATCTTCAGGGGGGCGGTAGAAGACCAAGAGAAAATTGGGGGCGTTTCAGACTTCCAGGGGGGCGGTAGGAGACCCAGAGAAACCCATCCCATTACGCCCCCCTCGATGTGGTAAATATAATCGTGACGACAATTGCTGTTTCAGATTCACGAGTTAGGGGGCGCTAGAAAAAATAATATTCTCGAAGTGGGCGGTGGGCAAAAAAAGGTTGAGAATCTATGGTCTACAGTCATAGTGGTTGAGAGAAAGAGTACGAAAACAGTGTGCAATATAGTTGTGAATGATGAATACTTGGAGCAGGTGTATCTGGGTAGTATGTTTACGAGAGATGGGAAGGCTGATAAGAGATATTGAAAGAAAGGGTAAATGCAGGTAACTCCATTAATGGAAGACTGAATGCCGTTGGTGGTAATAAAAAACTGTTGTGAAAAAGAAGCGAAGCTAGCTGTCCACAATGAAGTGCTGGTACCTACCCTGATATATATGGCAATGAGGCATAGAAATGACAGAGGAAGGATGAAAGAAGACTGAATGCTGTTGAAATGAGATCACTGACACGTGTGTGTGATAAAACCATGTATGATCGTGTGAGAAATGTGGAGATCTGCAGAGAATTCAAGGCTGATGTAAGCATAATGAGCAGTGGCGGCTCGAGCACTTCTTTAGTGGTGGGGATCGACTATTTTACGTACCGGAATCTCATCACCCGTAGAATATTATTATTATTATTATATATTATTAAATTTCTCAAAAAAAAAATTTGATGGTCTAATCATGCTAGTCGGATATATTTAACACAAAATAATATAAAATGTCTGTAGAAATATGCCAATTTACAATGAAATATAATAAAATTAAGCTTTACCTTGCGAGATCATTATCAAACTAATTTGAACGCGAGCGATTCCCGCCCGTAACTTCGCAAACAAATGGTTCTATGGGGATCCAAAGGATTGTCCCCGCAGATGCTTGAACTCACATACTACTGCGCATGCGCAGTTGCATACGATCGCGAAACAACGCAAGGAAAGTATGGGGATAGTTCGGATTGTCCCCCAAGTGCGCAGTAATTCTGCGCACTGAGAAATAGACCTGCTTTTTTTTGCGCCGTACATTGTTCGCTGTACGCGCGTAGGGTCTTATTAAAATCATCCGGAATAATTGTTTGTATTTTATTTCTGCTAATGTTAATTACTTTTATGTTTAAAGAATTCATTCATTTTGGCGGCATCGAATGTTATTTCCTTTAGTAGGTTTTGAGTGTAACTGGTGGGGACTGTCCCCATTGTCCCCCTGTAAAGAACCGCCACTGATAATGAGTAAGTTAAGAAAGGGACCCTCAGATGGTTTGGGCATGTAGAGCTGATGAATGAAGAAAGTAGTGTAAGAAGAATACATGACGCAAATGTGAATGGTAGAAGAACTCTGGGATACTCGAGGAAGTCATGGCACGTTCAAGTGAACCAGATACTTGAGTCAGGCCATGTCAAAAGTCAGAATAATAGAAGAGTATGTAGGAATGTGATTGAGGCAAAGAGTGTATGCCAAGATCAAGTTGTTTGGCAGTCTGTCCTCTCTGCCTACTACTGCGGAGAAACGGCGTGATGGTTAGTTAAATATTTAAATTCTAACATTTTATAAAATTAAAATAAACTGTTCTAATAATATGAGCCAGAGATGAATAAATGTATTTATCTTATGCCATAAATTTAAAACATCAATAAATAAAACAAAAAATTAAATCCTTGAAGGACGGCGTTTCATATTCTTTTATTTCCAACATGTTTTTTTATTCATTATTACTTTTACATGTATTATTTGCGTGATTGTCCAGAAAGCTGTTATAATGCCTTCTGTAAAGATTTTTTTTTTTTTACGTTATTTCCACACAGGAGGCCTGAGGAAAAAAAAATCCCTCGGCCTATGTCATCTTGGGGGACACTGGTGGAGGGTTTTTTTAGGGAAAGGAAGGAGAGGAAGTTCTGAGAAGGAAAAGGCATAAGCGGTGAGTAGGGATCTGGGGGTCAACGTGTCCCACTGTGGTGCAAGGCGATGGGTTGAGATAGTCCGGCTGGAGAGGTCTAGTTTAGATCTCCCTTGATCCGGACAGCCATGAAATAGACAAACCTCACCCGGGCATCCCTGCTAAGTCACCAAACTTAGCGAACCACTTGGGGTGACCTATGGCAGAGATGTTGGTTATCCAATAAATGGTTCCCTCCAAAAATAAACTTGCCAAAAGATCCCGAATTCCTACCTGCTCCTCATACCCCTTCCCATTCCAGAACTGCTTCTACTTAAAAGGACTTAGCCAGGTACTTTCTGATCTTCCTCTTCTCCTCCCCCCTACACTTCTTTTAGCGTCATACAAGTTTACTCGCAGAATTTAATTAAAGCATCTGTAATATTTCTTTAAAATTCCTTTTTATTGTGTCAGACAAATTCGGAAACATACAAATCATAGGCCATTCATGGAGATACTTTTTTTTTAAATAGTGAGTGCTTTGTGGTAACACTTTTGTAGAGATACTTGCGTTTTGAGTTAAGTTAAGCTAAGTGATTTGAGTTTTGTGTGTGTTGCTTTTCATATTCAGTACACATATGGTACACATCCATCGCTTACCATTTTACTAGTGTTTGTCACAACAGGTTTGCATGCTATGTTAGTTGCATAAGCATCTATTACTCGTTTGGAATCCAGACTATCCATGATTTGTCACAGGTCTGCGGTAGTCATATTAATAAAAATAAAACACCAGATGAAATTACACAATACATTTAATTTATTACTCATCGTTCCTCTTTCCAATACAAATTTTACATCGAACTTATTGTCTATTTTAACCTAAAGAGACCACTGACCAGAACACACACAACGGAAGCAATGAGTTCATTTACAACTTGCTCATTACTACAATCACGTCCCAAGCATCTCTCAGTACAGGACTGCACTGTTTGCAGGTGTTTGTGTGCCCTGATCAGGACGCGCCATTCAATGTCGGAAAAATGCTAAAACATTCCATTAAAAAATCCTCATATTCCGGTAAATACTTAAATTCAACACTAAATGTCAAAAAAGGAATCAACAAATATTAACAAAAAAATTAAATTACATCCAAAAAGTTTACAATGATAATAATGAGAAAATAATTTTTAAAATCATATGAAATTAAATAACAATAATTTAGGAAAGATCACTTCAGATGGCACGGACACTGGTAGACATTTTTGTAAAAAACATACAAAATGAACAACATCTAATTAATATAAAAGATAAAGCTTTCTGTTAGATTCAAGATGATGTCATAACACTCGTGTCATCATTACAAAGTGTCTCAAAAATAATAAACGAGCCAAAAAAAATATAATAAAATGAAACCTAACTTAAAATTATCGAATTAGGTTACAAGGGACTAAATTTGTTTATCTTGCAAACATACAACGGTGATTAACTGATACTATGTTTGGGGGGCAAAGTGTCGGGATATTTAATGCAAATATTTAGGCTGGAATTTTTTATAGATCTTCGTCTTCTTCGGGAAGGGCAGTCTCTTGGGCCTCCTTGAGTTCCTTCTCCAGCTGCCTCTGCCAGGTGGGGTCCATCTGCACCTCCGGGGGCACCAGCGCCGGTGTGGCCACGAACTCCAGGTTGGGGTCTCCAATCAGCTTTCTCGCCAGCCACAGGAATGGTTTTTCAAAGTTGTAATTTGATTTGGCAGAGATGTCGTAGTACTGAAAAAAAAGCAGTGTGTAAATAAAATTGCTAAGCATAAAAAATTCTAGGAATCGAAGCAATAAAATATAAAGTCAGCAAAAAATGGAACTCTGTAGATATTTTTATTTTATAAGAATTACAATTTGTTTTTTTGCAATCGTAACATTTGCTAATGAAGGCATTGGGAAACTGGTTGCTTTCTAATTTAATTATAATAAGCACACAATCCAAGGCGTAAAGTATAATGATAAAGTGTAATACTGCCGCACAGCACTTTAGCCATTTATCCTTTCCAGCGACGACATTAGTATTATGGTCTGTGGTCTACACAAGTGACTTTTTGACATAATGATGTCTGGAAGACCACAAGTGACTTTTTGACATAACGATGTCGTTATAACATTCAGATGCACTATTGAAGAATTATTTAATATTATAATATATACCTGTAAATTCTTCTTTCTGTGGAACACTATGGCTTTGGCTTTAACTTTTCTGTCTTTAATATCCACTTTATTTCCGCACAGGACAATTGGGATATTTTCACAAACTCTGACGAGATCTCTGTGCCAGTTGGGAACATTCTTATATGTCACTCTTGAAGTAACATCAAACATGAGGATAGCACAATGTCCTTGGATGTAATAACCATCACGTAAACCGCCGAACTTCTCCTGGCCGGCCGTATCCCAAACGTTGAATCTGATGGGTCCTCTGTTGGTATGGAACACCAGGGGGTGCACTTCCACTCCGAGGGTTGCGACGTACTTCTTTTCGAACTCGCCTGTGAGATGCCTCTTCACGAACGTGGTTTTTCCGGTACCACCGTCTCCAACCAGCACACACTTGAAGTTGGGCATATCAGGTTCTGCCATTGTGTTGGGATTATTTGAAACGTCTAAAAAAGAAGATACAAGATGACAAATTAATTCCAAGGACTTCTAGAAGAATGACTAAGCATTGCACTATACGGAAGGTTATAATTCATACGCAAAACAAAGTAAAAACAAAACAGACTTCAAAAACTCTTCAATATTTTGAAGTTGTAACGGCAAAACCGGGATAACAGGCGATTGAAATTCTATTGAAATGGCGCTCTAAAATGTCTCATAGGAATTTCGTACAAAAGTGCCGTATTAAAAATCGAATATTAGAATAAATACATGTCGTAGCCCACAAATAAGTAAGATGTTTTATATAATGAAACAAACATTTGACAATACCTTAATAAAATCACGTAAACACAGAGGATTGGAGCGAAAATAGGCGATTTTATACAGAGCCCCCAATAGTCGTTACGGTTCACAATGGCGTCTTCCTTGATAGGAAGGTGAGAGGACGCATGAGGACGGTTAACGGCTACCAAAACAGTGTCTGTATTCATGAAAAAATTTTATTTTACAAATAATAATTTTTCTTACCCCAAAAATTATAAAATCAATTATAATTTGATAATTTGAAATTTTTCCCAAGTCAAATTAATTGAATAACTTGAAAATTAAAAATTAACACAAGAGAAAAGTCAGTGATGTTACCGACCGGGTTTGACGTCACTGGAGCATGCGCAGCGCCATCTGCACCACTGCAGAGTAGTCAAAGTCTGAAGAAGCCTATCGATTTTTGCGAGCGTAGTGGCCGTGTACTTAGTTTAGTGCCGTTCGATGGAAAATCTTGTGAATGGGATTGTGTTATAAAGAAAAACGTTTTCGCGGTGTGTGATCTTATTCGGTAAAAGATGACGAAGGATAGATTAGACGCGCTGCGGGCGGTAAGTCCTATTCTCCATGTATTACAAATGTCACTTCATTCTACATTACCTCTGAATGAAATCAGTATTAATCAATGACATTTATTGATATAAAACCGTGGTCACAAATGGGGCACCGTGTTTAAAAAAGCTGTCAGTTATCTAGAGTTGCTAACGTTTTATTTTCATATCCAGTATGCTGACTTAGGTTAAGTCTGTGCGATAAGTCATTGTACAATTTTCTTCGTTATTTTCACTTTGACATTAGATTAAAAATCGCTTCTGCCCCACCCCTCTATTATTATTGATCATTTTCTATTTAAATAACATGATAAACCGTTATCCTTTATCTGTAAAATCCCCTCTTGGAGAAAGTTAGATATTAGGTTTCATTTAGGTATGTCATGAATTCCACCCTTCCATACAATAATTTGAAGATTGATGTCAGGTTTGAAAATAAAGAGTTTGACAGGCAGGAAGGTGTTTTCAAACATTGTCAATAAATAAATAATCCTTCAATCATCTGACATCTGATTTTTCTCTTTTTATGTCATTTTTTATAAATTGATTTAATTTAGTTTTTTTTTTAATTTTTCACCCATCAAATAAAGTCATTAAAGTTTGCATACTTAGCTTTCCCCTTTGGCTGTGTTATTTACATGATGAAATAACTGTCATTTTGTATGACTCATGGAATTTATGGAACTGTCATTTTAGAGATAAACAACACTGTTTGGGCTCTATTATATCATTATTGATACTTATCTCGCTCAAAAATTGTGTACTTGTATTTATACAGTTAGCATATTTTTGAACCCAGGAGACTAGAGGAAATGATATTACATTTCCTTTCACACATTGATTTTCTATTTGCTATTTTTCAAATATTTATTATAAAACTAATAAATCAATGGTGGTATCCAGATTCCAATTTCTGACCCTACATAATGTTTTTTTTTAATACGCTTGATTTCTATACATATATTGAAAATATAAGCTAGGATTGCACTTTTGTCTTATGCTGGTAGGTGTACCGTTTATTTCCTCAATTCTCATCTCTCTTGATTTTTAAGAACGGGGTACTTGTCCATATAGCAATTTTAATTTTTTCTCTTTGCTAACAGCCAATATCTCTAGGCAAGACTTATCTCTTGACTTTTCTGCTGCAAAATGGTTCCTCTAAGTATTTTTTCCTTCTATCCTTGATAATCTGTGTTAGTAATTTGTTATATTCTTGCTGGCTTAGATATCTTTCATCGGCAGTGATAGTACTTTAAAATATTAATGATTCAATCAAAATTCATAATAAATTCCCATATGCAATTTGATCGCTTACATAATATTAGGTATACAAATATAGGTCTTTCAAATACTATTGATGAAGATCAAAGATCATGATGTGATCAAATTGTGGGCCTACCCAATAAGGTTTGCTTGCTTGACATACGAGATAGGGCTATCTTCACTTTGATGTGACACACACATAGCTAATAGTATTGAGGTAGTACATTTTCACTTTGAACTGACATAGGCCTTAAGTTAGATTGCTGATATAGGTATTTCGAAATAGTATTAAAGCGATCCATGTTTAGCTTTGACCTGATCTATCCAATTGGATGTTTGATTGTTTCCATTATACTGAGATAGTCCTTTTAAATATTGTTGAGGTAGTCCATATTCATATCGTCATAGTCCGTATTCATATTGGGGTAGTTAATCGCTAACACACTCAGAGATTGCCTTTCATATAGTATCGGTCTATTCCAAATTCTATTTAAAAAGCCTACCCCATAGCCCATAGGCCAACACTGACCCACAAATTGTTGAGGCTTAATATTTTACTGTTTACCATTTTGTTTGATGACTTTCATACATAACATTTATAATAACTTCACAATAATGAGATAGAGCGAGTCATACTGTCATAAAAAAATGATTAATAGAATCTTAGGAATTCACTAAATATAAATCATACTGATAACATTTATCAGTGTTTGTTTGTTTAAAAATCACATGATTTTATCTGTGGATGATAAGTACAAGAATACACACTAATAACTGCATATCTAAAATTTTGCCTCCTCCGTGGTAAATAATGTAGAATTTTTTCTCTCGTGTTTGAACGCAGACATAATCAAATAGGTTCTGAAGTTAGGGGTCATCAATTAATCACGTGATGTTTTTTAGCAATTTTTTAACCCCCCCCCCCCTGATGATACTTGGTGAGGTTTTAGACTAACCCCCCCACCATCCAAAATCACATGTATTTTTTTAGTACAAAGTATATTGAAATTTTCAGAATATTATCTTTAAATACACGTATAATGTGATTAAATTTTCGAAAATTAAGTATTGTGATAACAATTTCCAGAGAGACATTAGGATTGCAGGTTGTTTTTGAATAACAATTTGGTTTAGAAATAAATACACGTGATATCTCATTATACCCCCCCCCCCCCTTTCAACCTCACGTGATTAATGGACGACTCCTTATGTTATGCATAGTTATTACGATTGCTTATCTTTGTGATGTATAATATGTTATAATAGTATTATTATATTGTGATTATGCTACATAGTTGTGGAAGATGATATATCCTAGAAATTTAAAGAAACATTCATACATTCTGAATTCAGTATCCACTTGTTGATATACATATCTATTCTTTAAAGATGGACAAATAAACAAAATCGGTTTTTAATCTTCTGATAACTTATGTAGATCACATTTGGCTAAAATTACATTTATTATGTAATGCAATTTATAATTTAATTTTAAAAAATGATGTCACAAGATTAAAATATTTTCTTTGCCTTTTTCAGTTGTTTGTACTGCTTAGAATTTTTTTTTCTGATTTTATTTGTGAGTAGGTACTCGTAACAAGGTTTTTTATTATTCATAAATACATTTACGATTATTATACAGCATTTGTAATCATTTGACTAATTCCTCTTTTGACAGATTATATACAGATTCTAATCTGCAAGCGCATAAATTGGCATTAATACATTTTTATTTGACAAATTATTCTGATTTCTTTGGAGGAAAATTCCAAAATTGGTCCGATTGGAAAAGTCAAATTTAATAAGTTTTATTTATTTTTGGTTTATTAAATTATAGTTAAGGGGACATCCATTAATTACTTGAGTAGTTTTTCTTCCAATCCAGACCTCCCCCCCACCTCAGATCCGTCGATGTGTCCCACATCGTCGGATATGCCCTGTTAGTGAGATAAATTTGGGCCAATTCGTATATTTTTTCAAGTATCGTGAGATTTTGCTGGACCCCCCCACCGTTTTTGTTCACGTAATTAATGAATGCCCCCTTACACCTTGATACCTTGGGGTTCTTTGGATAAGGGCTTGCCAGCATTTCTCTTTACATCTTTAGTCCATCTCCTTTGTGGGCAACATCTGTTTCTTTCCAATAGTCATCTTCTAGTCGTGTAATTTGCCCAGCATAGTCCTGCTCGAGTTTGGAGATTGTGAAGGTATGGTAATCTCATAGAGAGATCGTACGTGACGTCATCTTTATTTTATCTTCTGTTTTTTTCATTTTCCCACATGAAGGAACGTTCGTACGATCTCTCTCTGGGACTACTAAAATGTCGGATGGGTCCTAACCTAATTGACTGGATTTACTATTTCGCAATGAGATGGCTTTATTCTTTATACTAAGAATATCTTTGTACTCAATTTGGAATGGGGTTAACAATTATGGGTACCGCCGCCCCGGGAACCATTTATTGGTCAACAAACACCTCTGCCATAAATCACTCCCAAGTGGTTCGCTACGTTTGGTGACTTAGCAGGGTTGCCCGGGTTCTTGGGTTGAGATTTGTCAAGGTCTCGGCGGCCGATACGCCTGCCCACCTGTTGCGTGGCGGGCCGGATCGGGAGAGACTGGTTGAAAGAGACCTTTTGACATCTCCAGCAGGACTCTCTCGGAACATCGCCTTGCACCGCAGTCGGAGGAACATGGATACATACGGTCGTCACTCCTTGACACACTGACCCCCAGATTCCTACCCACCCCTCACAACTTTTTCATTACCAGAACTTTCTCTGCTTTCCTTTCCTAAAAAGTGGAGCTAATGTAAAAAACAGAAGAAAAAATACACCACCAAAAAATGCTATTTTTTTTGGAGGGGGGGGGGGGTTATATCGTGCATGCATTTTCAGACACAAGCTATCTAGCTTTTCATCAAGCGTCATTTTCCAAAGCAAGCCTTATTTACTGTTATAACGTGTTATTTGCCTCATTCCTGGCGCAGTCAAAGTTGACAAAAATTGAAAACATTTTTATTTTTTATTAATAATTTCTTGATATTACAAAACAATTTTTTATGAACAGTAAATAAAAAGAAAGAAAAAAAAAGATGTAATTAAACAAAAAAATGAAATAAATACACGCATTTTTTTGTTTTTATTTTTAAATATGCATTCAAACATTTGTAGAACTTTTTAAAAAGGCAATAAAGTAAATTTCGTAAGTAAGTTTTCGTACAAGCTTTTACGTGATTTGTCCATTTGTGTTGGATGTCTATCATAATTCATAAGTATTTAAATTTAAGTTGAATATTCCCCGAATTCATTTCTAATGAAACCGTGGAATATAAATAGTTTTTCACAGTTTAGAGTTAGAAGGTTTTAGTTGAGCCACGGACGTACAAAACATATGGACATGCCCTTACGTGTTAAAAAACGTGTTATTTCCCCCTCCCATTGGAACCATTTTTCGGAACCGGCTGGGCGTGTCCGGACCAGTGTCGTGCTCTCATCGTACATTTTACGCACGGACGCTGTATGTCTATGAAACACATACTTAGACATCGAGATACATAGCGACGCGAAACACAAAGCCGCTGTTTACTGGGTTAAGTAAATCATGAAACATTTTTAAAAGTGTCTACGGCAACAAAATATTCCACTATGAAAATACTCTGACCCTTACTTTGCGAATTTGGATTTTACACATCTGTTCATACCGTGGCATGCAATTCGAACTCCCATATAAAAAGGTCTATTCATTCAAAAGCAGATTTTACTATCAAGAACTAAATAGTGATATTATAGTGCGAGGTGCCTATATACTGTTAGATTGATTTATTGGCGAATCACAAGTCTCTTTCCTCTCTTCGCCCCGCCATAGTTGGTTTTTATCCCTCATCTGTAAGTTCTCGTCTAGTTATTTGTATGTCTATGGGTTGAGCTATTCTTTGAAAATGGATGTACATTATTTGCATTTTCAGAGACTTTATTCCATGATTTACCTTGAACTGTGATTGCGGTATCATCAGCTTATGAGTATAGTTTTCCTGGAATTTTTAATACTACATAGGCCATTAATATAGATTAGGAACAATAACGGACCGATAGCTGTTCCTTGTAGGAACCCCATATCTCACAGATCCTGGTTTACTAATATTAAAACCAATTTTGTGCAAGTAAATAATTTATTAAACGTGACCGACATTTATGTTGAATTTTTATATTATAAATTATTATTTTGGGGGGGGGGGGGGATTTTCCCATGCATGCACTTACAGACACACAATCTACCCGGCTCTTCTTCAGGGCGCCATTTTCCGTAGCAGGCATAATTGACGTCTTATTAACTTGTTTAATTTGTGTGTACAGGCGCAGAGTGACGAGGATGACGTTGGTCCTGACGATGTGGCCGTCAACGTCGAGGGACGGGACGGCTTCATGGACGAGTTCTTCAGTGAGGTAAGTTACACCATCTTGATGACTTTACTTATGAGATGCCATCTTTGTTCACGCGACAATGGCGCACGGCACTAGTGGTGGTCTTTTCGGATTCAGCTCTTTATCAGCCTTAGAACTTGCTCGTTTTTGACCTGTTTTTCCTGATATCTTATGTGCAGTCGCAGATATATTGACTGCGTTATAAAATTATAGGTTATACCAAAAAGACACATCTACGGGAATACGTGAACAGTGGTTACTGGAAGGGAATCCGACTCGCCTTAATTTCCCACACCACGTTCTTGTTATGTTATGGCGCCGATAAATCACCTGGGTGATCAATGCACAGGTCTCCGCACTCCGATATTAAAGTGACCGAGATATAATAGTAGGCGATAACTGCACTGATTACTTAAATAGACACCAATTACTCACACTGAGAGATCACTAGATTGGTAATCATTGCACAGAGGCTTCTTTAGCATGGTCGATAAAAGAACTGAGAGATCCGTTGATCATGGCACTAGTTACTTTAAAAGACTGATTGCCGCTTGGGAGTTCCTGTTCCACATTTTTATGTGTAGGTAATATTGCCACATATTGTCTGATATGATCGGTATGGTGTGGAAAGTATGTTGGATGGAGGAAGGTAAGTATATTCACATCACTATAGTTTCGACCTTATTCATTCAGCTTTATTTCTGTCTGAACTCCCGTGCATCTGGAAAATTGGCACTATGGTTACCAGGCACACTGTGAACAATACGGTGCACGGCCGCATTACTCAGAGAACTTAAAAACTCACAACTGCCCATTTTTACTACTGACCTTATCTTGACCTTGGTGACTCTTTCTACCGTCGAAATTAGATTATCGTCACTCTTAGCGCGGTCCACCATATCGAAGAGATCAACAATATTTTCAGCTATGGGAAAATTGTCATCTGCAAATACGATTTGGTTTATTACTTCGCCTTCAATTATCGCTCATTTATGGCAATCATCCCCGGCTTCCACAAAACAGTAATATTTAAATAGTAGTGGATATAGCACAGATCCTTGAGTGACACCTTTTCTGAATCTTCAGTTTCGTGATACTCCATTGTACCGCCATCTGATTCCAATTACGCTTTTTAATTAGTCGGATATCATTGCCATACATCCCCTAGGCTCTATTATTAATTGGATTATTATTATTATTACTGTAATAGTAGAGTATGGTGAAATATCTGTTTAAGTGGAAGTGAAGTTAGCGTATTTGTAAATACTAGTTTTATTTTTCTCCAACTTCAGAGACTCAGAGATAGACCAAAGAATCTTTGACAATAACAGTATTAGTAGATATATGCGCTGTTTAGTAATTAAATCACCTCAAGGGCAAAAGAGTCATGTTGAGCAAGAACACCTTGTATTGTTCTCGATGCAACAGGGGTCGCCGGTCGGGTCAAATAGTATGTATTAATTTTAACCACACGAGACAGAAGACCGTCGAGTTAAAAATTTAAAGGTTTTAGAAAAATATTTTTTTTACATTAGCTCCACACAGGATTTTAGCGTTGAGAAAAATAATTTCCTCAGGGGTCTATGTCATCTTTAAGGATGCTTAATGGAGGGTTTTTTAGGAAAGGAAGGAGAGGAAGATAGAATTTTTTAGAAGAGGAAGACAGAAGATAGATACTGGGAAGGATAAAGGTAGGAGAGGTAGGTAGGAATCTGACTGACTACGTGCGAATTCATCCCTCCCACTCAGGTCGAGAGTCCTGCTGGAGAGGTAAAACGATCTCCCTCAACTAGTCTATCGAAATCCGGCCCGCCACATTGTGGGTGGGTAGATGCATCCGCCACCAAGACCTAGACAATCCTCACCCTTATGAACCCGGGCACCAAACGTAGCGAGCCACTTGGGGGTGACCTACGGAGGAGGGTTTGATTATCCAATAATTGGTTCCCTAGGTATCACTAATATTCTTGTAACCCGTCAAAAATCATGGGTACCTAAGATGAAAACTGAGAAATTTTAATTTTTCGAAGAAAACTTCTTCGGAAAGGTTTTCACTTTGTGATGGCACTATTTATTTTAATGAAAAGACAAATAACTTTGTTTACATCACTTTTATTAATACACAATCAACATGTTTCATGAACGATGTTCACATCATCAGGATCAAATGTATAGGATAAATGTATAATCTTATAGGACAATAAGAGTATGACAACGGACGAGCTATTCAATATCTTTTGTGGGAACGAGATAGTTCTCGGCCGAGATCTGCTGTCAGATTTGTGTGATTTTATATGGCTGTTATCTGCTTTTTCTATGGGCTGATGTCAGAATTTCAGCTGTGAGCTGTCACGTATTTTAGTTTAGGTCGTTTTAAACATGAATTCATGCAAGTCGGATATCGGGCGAGATCTCTTGTCAGATTTGTGTGATTTTCTAATGCCGTTAAATGATTAAATAATCATGCATATTTGCTTGAATTCGTGTTTTAAACGACCTAAACTAAAATACGTGACAACTCCCAGCTGAAATTCTGACATCGGTCCATAGAAAAAGCAGATAACAGACGTCAATGTAACAGCCATATAAAATCACACAAATCTGACAGCAGATCTCGGCCGAGAACTATCTCGTTCCCGCAAAAGATGTAGAATAATAATAGCTCGTCAGAGAATAGCATATTATAACATTTTTTTAATATTTCAAATATTGAATAAAATAACGGTACTGTAACATATTATTATACTTAATTTCTTATCCGATTTTGAAGAAATTATTTTATTTTTTACTAGCTTTTGCCCCCGGCTTATACGCCACTCCCCCCCCCCTTCCTCCCCCCTCAACGTAACAATCAACCACGCTCTCTAAACCTTAACTATCAAAGGGATCTCCATAGCAACCTAAACAAATAACAAAATGACAGCGCATGTCAAACAATTACGTAGCAACGCTTTGCTTTTCGTCTGGGCAATAAACGTATAATTGTATACACATTTCATAATGCCAGAGCTCTAAGTTATAGCCTATAGCCCGTTCTGATGTATGAGCTATATTACTGTAAAGTTTCATTAAAATCAATTCAGTATATTTATTGCGTGATAGAGTAACAAACATCCATACAAACTTTCGCCTAGTAGTATACACGGTGTCCGAAAACTCGTGGTACAAGCGGGAAACTGGGGAATCTACATCACATAGAGTACCCAAATAAACAAATAGTTTTTCGATTTGAGCATTTTTACATTTAAAAAAAAAAAAATAATAAAAAATAAAAAAATTTCGGCTACTTTAGGGTTGATATTGGCCTCCATGTTATTATTATTGTATTTGGATTTGACATTTGCGAAGTTTGTTTCAAAGTAAATACGCATGAATTACTTAATTTACCTAAACTAAGAACCTAATAATCAATTTTGTATACGTAAATAGTTATTTCTTGTAGTAATTATTGAAATGAAGTGTGATTTCCATAAGGGGGCATCCATTAATTACGTGAGCAGTTTTTCTTCCAATCTAGACTCCCCCCTCGGTGAGATAAATTTGGGCCAATTCGTATTTTTTTTTTCAAGTAACGTGAGATTTTGCTGGACCCCCCATCCCCCGTTTTTGCTCACGTAATTAATGGATGCCCCCTGAGCTGTGTAAAAATGCGGCGGCTTATGGATTACCTACTTAATAATTAACACAGGAAGGAAACAACTTACTTTATGTGCAATGTTCCTTTTGAAATCCAAAACACACAACATCACAAATATGGTTTAAAATTATCACTTATCACCTTTTTTAAAAGCACAGTTAGCACAGAGGGTTCCATGGCAACTCAGAATAAAACCAACTCAGAAACACCCCAGAAAGGTCATTAAAAGCTAATAAAAAATCACTTAAAAATAGCTGGTAAACCTAAATGAACTTAACCTATTCAACTATTTTTTTATCATCACTATTAATGACTTCTTTGAGGTGCTACTGAGTTGGTTTCATTCTGAGCTGTCCGGTCACCAGCAAAGAGGTATTGGAGATATCTACGAACTTGTATTTGCAGGAACAGTTATCAAAGGAATGTCTTCGAAAAACAATTAAATTTCACTATCCTTCACAAATCACAGTTTCCTTACGATTATCAGAGGAGTGTCTTCAATAACTGTCTAAATTTCACAAACACGCACTTTGTTTTAACTAAAAATGTTTTGTAGCAATTCGATAAACGTCAAAGGTCACGAAACTACCCGCGCGCGAGGCGCCTTGAATACTGCCGATACAGCGGTCTCAAAAAATACATTTCACCGATTACGAACAGAAAAGCGGCCATCTTAATTTGTGTTCCCGAGGATTATACGGAACCAAGTCAGAAATGAGTTTTGGATGCAGACTTGAAACTTGAAGTAAATTATCATGTTTATCAGTGGCAGAAAGATGGAAGTCCTATTATGAAGAAAAAATAAGATTTTCAAAATTGCATATGGATGCAAGTACCATGATGCAACAACTATCTTAGAAGCAAAAGGGTGTACCATGGACTTTATTTCTTTCATAATACACCACATGCCATAACAAAATAGTCCACTTCATTTAGAGGCAGTAGGTCTCAAGTCCATGTTTTTGTTTGACTCAAGTCAGCGTTTTTTTTTTTAAACAATTATTTTTAATTTTCGTTGTTAGTTTTTGGGGTGTTATGCCGTGTTGCGCTACCTCCTTCTATAGCCGACGTTTCGGACAGCGTTGCAGTGTCCATCATCAGGGCAGATCCGGTAGATCCGACGATGTCACACATAGTGTCGCTTTTTCGTTTCAACCAGGTTCAAATCACAACGGTGCTAAAGAAGTTTTTACTTCAAAGTTGTTACAAAATTAATTTTTCGTCGTTTGCTTACTTTTTCTTTTTGGTGTCGCTTGTTCGTTTCAAACAGGTTTAAATCACAACGGTGCTAAAGAAGTTTTCACTTCAAAGTAATTATAACTTCTTCTAGTCTTGTCATTATTTCGTTAGATCTGCCCTGATGATGGACACTGCAACGCTGTCCGAAACGTCGGCAATAGAAGGAGGTAGCCTATTTCTTTTTGGTGTCGCTTGTTCGTTTCAAACAGGTTTGAATCACAATGGTGCTAAAGAAGTTTTCACTTCAAAGTAATTATAACTTCTTCTAGTCTTGTCATTATTTCGTTAGATCTGCCCTGATGATGGACACTGCAACGCTGTCCGAAACGTCGGCAATAGAAGGAGGTAGCCTATTTCTTTTTGGTGTCGCTTGTTCGTTTCAAACAGGTTTAAATCACAACGGTGCTAAAGAAGTTTTCACTTCAAAGTAATTATAACTTTTTCTAGTCTTTTCATTATTTCGTTAGATCTGCCCTGATGATGGACACTGCAACGCTGTCCGAAACGTCGGTAATAGAAGGAGGTAGCGCAACACGGCATAACACCCCAAAAACTAACAACGAAAATGCTTTTGGCCGTGAAAGTCTAAAAACTAATTATTTTTAAGGCTTTAAATTTCGTTTCATTTGCTCGTTTTTAAAACAAAACTAATTGATTTAATAATTTATTTTTTTTATCCATCAGCATGGATATCCGACGAAGTTATGAGACCATAGTTAGAGAAAAAATATTTTTTTGGCTCTCCTGAACATTTACCTTTTTGGACTTGCATCCATATGCTTCTTGGGTACAGAATTTGGTTCATGGGTCAAGGCCACACGACACTTTACACTGCCCGCGGTCAGCAAAGCAAGGTTGACAAGCGTTGCTGTCTCGTTTTAGCAGCACTTTAAACAAACGAGACAGCGCTAGAATCCATCTCGTCGTGATTGGATCAGCATGCAGTCTCGTGCGCGAAATGTAGATCAGCTGTTGAACCGTGAAATGAGCGAACATTTTATTTTCATGTTGAATTAATTGATGGGCAATTTCAAAATTATGCTTTAAATACCGATTTCTTTGTTTGGTTTTCTTTTAAATTGTTTTTATTAGTTAGGTACTATGATCGTCGGTAATAATTTACAAGAATTTGACCAAAAAAAAAATCAACTTCTGACTCGATTTTCTCGAAAACGAAAGCTCAAATCAAAAAAAGTTATACCACAAAATCGACTCCAAATGGGATGGGGAATCCCCAGTTTCCCGCTTGTACTACGAGTTTCCGGACACCTGTATAGTAGGAACGATCATTTTCTTAACACGTACAAGAGGTTCCATTTTTAAAAACGTCACTCTCGTACGTAAAAGTGTTAAGTATGAAGAATGAAGAAATAATGAATGTATTTAAAAAGAAATGTTATGCTTACTGTAAAAATATTTAAATTTATCAAGTGAAATGTTACATTGTGCTTATTAGTTTATATTCATGTAGTATAAACTAACTCAATAAATAATAAAAATAAATAAATTTAAAAAAAGTACGAACCTACGCGAAAGGAAATTGTTTTGTTTAATACCTTTTCAGGATCTCGATATAATAAAGGCCCACATAGACGTAATAGGCATTTGGTCTCGATAATCATTCAATAACCGGCGATATCTCGCCAAAACACTGTTATCGAATCGTTGTGATTTTACGTCATCGCTTTATCGGACTCAACCTGTTATAATGATTCACCTGGAAATACTTCAAACGATATTTTTTATACGTTATATGGAACGATAATGAATAATTCCTAGCTGAATCTACCGGCAGTTTATCAAATAGAAAATTACTACGTGTATAAGGTCAGAGGAATACTTTTATTTATTTTTATTTATTTATTTGTTTGTTTTTGTTACAAAGAATACATCAGTACAAAGAAGCGTTGACTGTCCAACTAGGATTCTCCCGTTACTCGTGCTTTCGCATATTTATGGTTATTTTACGAAAGGTGTATTTAGTCTATTACTAGCTGAAGTAGCCGGCCCGGGCTTTACACAAAGTTTTCGAAATCAAATATACGAGTTGACAGTGACTTTCTTTTGCATACAAATCAAATCCACACCGCCCGCTTGCTAGCCCGCTCGTCCACCACATACAGACATTCTCTTTTATACATATATGTATCACATATTTCAATTAACTTACACGAAACCTTGACAAATTATATAAATTACTTCCTCATTAATCACTCTATCTATTGGTGAAAACCCCGTGAAAATCCGTTCAGTAGTGTTTGAGTTTATCGCGAACAGACAGACAGACGCGGCGGAGGACTTTAATTTATTATATGCAGAGATTTGAATCTACGCGAATTTCGGTCGTAAATTATATTCAATGACCATCTTTTTCTTTCGTATGGTGGAGGGTCAAATGGGGACATCTAGGTCTGCGAACTAGTCTAGGGCTTCAGGCGTCGCCCTTTGGACCTCATCAACACCACCAGGCAAGGAATTGACCACATTTTCGGTGGTATGCATCGCACCGCATTTATACATCGCCGACTCTTTAATCCCATCTATGCCTCATGTGGGCACAACGGCTATGGGAACACCTTATCCTATAAATGATGTACCCAAATCAAAATACCCAACCGAACTGAAAAATTATTTTTGTAATCAAAAGGTAATCAAATATCTAGTACGGATATGAGCTACTTTATTTTGTTTTGCTTTTAATTACAAGTTTTTATGATTTTAAAGGCAACTTGTGAAATTATTTGTGAGTAAATGAAAAAATGAATAGAGTTTACGATGCAATGAGAATTGGGGCCGTCTCTCAGTGGGGTCTTGTATGAGATGGGCATTTCCCACGTTGGCCGATTACCACCCAAGTTTCCACCTATTTTCTGGTGTGAGAGGTGATCGGAGGAGTCTCACTGCCACTTTTTAAGATGAAAATATTGGATCTGTATGAGCAGTCTCAACACATGTTATAAATATAATGACCTTAAGTCTGAGATTAACTAATGAACGTGGACGTATGTCTTTCTCGTAAGATGCAAAATAAGGTTATAAATTCGACCGCCATAACTTGGGCATGTGCCTAACCTTAAGTCTGAGAGCATAAGCATGGTGGTCAAAACATCCCCAAACTATGTAGCCATCAAAGCAATGAATAAAGAAAAAAAATATTCCATTCATGATACCTGAAACTACCCCCAATACAGCAGTTTTATGTCCGGGGAAAACGATTAAATTGTCACTTTCGCGAGTAGGTACTGTCTGCATGAGAGTAACGGGATCACTGCAAAACACTGTCAAACAGATAGGCAGGAAACTCCGAATTCATCAAATTGTACATTTGATGTAACTTCCTTCTAAAAACGAGATTCGCGACCTTCTCAAATCTCTCTTTCAAATCCCACATATCTGACATTGTCTCCCGCGCCAACAAAATGCTTGGATTCGTTTTTCGTATTGCGAGATCATTTACTAATGGACTTGCAATACGGAGAATATATTGTAGATATATTATCGATACTTGTCCGCAGCATCCTGGAATATAGCTTCATTATTTGGGCCCCTTCTGATCAAAACCATATCCTAGAAATAGAAAAAGTGCAAAAAAGGTTTATGCCTTACCTGTATATGAGGGAATATACGTAATACCCATTCCTGTATCCATCATTGTTCTTAACAGGAATGCTCGATTTCAATACCCTGGAAGCCCGTCGAAAAATATTTTTAGGCAAGCATTTTTTTAAGTTAATCTCCGGTACCATACTAAATCCGCCAATATTGAAAGAGATCAACTTATATGTCCCTAACGCGTATACTCGTGGGAGATCCCACGAACTTTTTTATGCTCCGAAAGCGAGAACTTCTGCCTATCAGAATGCACCATTAAGCAGGACGACTCAATTGCTTAACGACTCTGCATTGAGCATCGACACCTTCAATGTCACCTACAGAGAATTCAGGAACTATCTCTTAACATACATACGTCACAACATAGTTAAACTGCCCCCATGCATAATGTTTTAGTGTATAATTGTTTTATGGAGAACCTGAATAAAATAAATAATAATAAAAATAAAATAGTTCTGCACTTAAGAGCTATTTTTGGCGCAAAGCAATTTTCACCATCCGATTTAGTTTTTCTCTTTGGAGTAATACTGAATTGGTACAGTAATTTTGAATTCATAAAACTTTATAATTAAAAGCGACAAACAAGCCAGAAAACTACGTTTCATCGAGAGTACCGTGTTTCGAAATCCATTTATATTCAACTCATTCGATCAGAAACACCTGCATGCGCGTTTATCATTTTAATCGCTGCGCCACACCGTGATGTTAGGAATTTTATTATAATGTCGGGATACATTACGATGATTACATATTATTTTCATTCCATAGATTAATTTTTTAAGTGAAAATTTCTATAGCACCGTTGTGATTTGAAACTCAATGAAACGGATACGAGCGACAATAAAAAGAGACAAACACATTCATCTATAGTATTTAGCCTGCGAGAAAATGAGATCGACTAATCGGTATTCTCTCTGCGGTGCTTCGTAGCCTTTCGAGGATCTGTGGTTTCCGTCCCGGCCAAAAAGTACTTTTAAGGACTTGCTCCAAAGCTCCAAAATGTCTCCATTCGAATGCTCCAAAATGCCATGATTAAATATTTGTATTGAATTACTTAGAGAGTATCCGGCATGCGTTGCAATTCCACTCAAAGAAACGTGTGTTTATTTTATGCTTTTGGATACACAATATTTTTGAAGGGAAAACTTCTTTAGCACCGTTCTGATTTAAAACTCGTTGAAGCGGATACGAGCGACACTAAAATGAGACAAACACATACAACTATAGGATTTAGCTTGCGAGAGAATAAGATAGACTAATCGGTGCCTTCCTTGTGCGGTGCTTTTTTTTTAAACTTGGTAACAATATTATAATAAACCCCTACAATTATCCTGCTTCCTGATATTCTGCATTCGTCTCATTCTCTAGACGTTTAGTTTTCTGAAGGTTTCACTTCTACCGCGTGTGAACTACGCACATGTTTTAAAAAAATATATTTTGAACATTTCGATGGGGGTTTTACACAAAAACGCAACTACAAAAAAATTATTTTTTTGGGTTAAGAGGAACCTGTTTTATACAAATCTTAATTTTGGATTTGAGATCAAAATACCCAACCTAACTGTAAAATTATTTTTGTAATCAAAAGGTATATCAAATATCTAGTACGAATATGAGCTACTTTATTTAGTTTGGCTTTAAATTATAAGATATAGACCATTAAAGATTTTAATGTTTCATGATTTTAAAGGCAACTTGGGCAAATATTTGTGAATAAATGAAAACATTTTTTAAATAATGGGTATGAAATTGATCAATATTTTTACTGAATGGCAATAATTCACTTAGTAGAGATGCTAGCCTCAACACGACCAGAGACTAGGTTGAGTCTCAGTTGAGACCATTACCTTTTTATTTTCTGCGTCTTTATCTTTTTCATGTTTTTGTATTAAAGTATCATACAGCACTTATTTTGAAGCTGACTAAATTTACTGCCGAGCGATGGCTTTAAAAGCACCCTTGTGGAATTCCTTGGTTTACTGCAAATTGAGCTGCTGTGGGAACTAACCTCAATGCTCAGTTTAAGTATTCCACATAATGCGTCCTTTTTGTGCACTTGCTGCATTCCAACGTTTCCCGTGTTTTATTATCTGAGCTTCGTTTTATCAGGAATTTATTTTCCATTTCATTTATTGAATTACCATGTTTTACTAGCTCCTCGCAGATGTGACGTTATCCAAACTAACTTATATATGGAGAATACTATTTTTTTTTATATTGTAGCATAGTATTGTTATGGATGTAAATTCCCTATTAACCCTCCCGCACCGAAAGGGGGTAACGCACATCCCCCAAACAAGAGTTTTGTGCGATATCTAAATTGTTTATTTACTGCCGTCGCATATAAAAAAATAAGCAAAAAGTCAGTAGGTAATTTTCAACGGTGTCTCGTTCATTATATTAAAAATAATATCAGATTGTGACCATTGAAAATTTGCTGCTGCCCTTTTGCTTATGATGGTAGTATAATTTAGGTAATCCTAGAAAAAGTATTCGGTAATAGATCAGCATTTAAATATACTCTGTTATTGTTTTTAAAGATATTGAATAATATCTAAGTAAATTACTCTCCCCCCCCCCCCTCACTCTCGTTAATAAAAAATTGCATTTTACTCGAAAAGGCTAATAATACCACTTGAGTTGAGCCCGATTTTGTAATATTTTTAAGCTTTCTGCATTACATAATGATTGACTACTGGGCGCAGATGGGCTGTGTCTGGTCAAAGCGGTAGTAAACAAAATATCGGAGTGTTGCTGAAATGGGCAAAAATAGTATTAAGAAGCACGATCGCTCCGCGATATATGGGGGACCTTAGTGACCCATAGAGGTAATTTTTATCTAAAGGCACGTAAAGGTTAACTTGAATAATCATTATTTTACAAGAAGCTGTAAACCCTAAGATTTATTGTAGGGATTATTATTAGCATAATGACGTCTATGAAAATATATGTTTGAAATTAATGGAAGTTTTAAGGCATTGTTCTTATCCTTTCCTCCCTGCCATACATATAGAGTGATGAATTTAATACAAAAGAAAATTATTTTTATTGTTTGATGAAACAAATAGGTTTCCTTCGGTCTTTTTTAAGTGCTGCCAAATGTACGCCCCAGAAAACATAACCGTGGGTATTTATGAAAGGGAACGCGATAAGTCTAATTTATAATATGGAAATTATGAGGGAGTAATTCTGTTTCATCCGTAATGGCTTAATTATGTAAAATGCAGACCCGAAACTGTGCTCTTTCGTGAAAATTATATCCTGCGGATTTCTCGTCTGCCGATTCTAGGCATTTCTGACGGAAAATTATCCAGTTTACGTTTATAATATACGTGAGTAATTAGTATTGTTTTCTCGCTGGCTATAAATACGCCTGCTGTCCGAGTGATCTTCAGAAGTCCTCGGAGGCTTGGGAAGAATTATGTTGGTTTCTGAACATCGCCTCGAGATTGTGTCTGCATTGATGATTATTGCTAGGCGATAGCTCACTATTTGTAGAGCATACTAAAATGAATTCCGATATCCAAATGCTATGCTCATCGCATTGATTCTTACGGCGCGGCGCGCTTACATTGGGTCGGACCGAATGCGTCGACCGCATTCGGTTCAACCGAATTGGCCTGTTTACGTTAGGTCAGGTGACCGAATGCATCGACGAATGACGGTGACGAATGGTTGCGATTGAACGCTGTCAACCGAATAACGTTTTCACTAGTGAGTGAATTTGTTCCAGGACGTGTTCCTGAAGTCCTGGGAAGACCCAAAGCACGTAGAGCACACCTAATTACTAAAGGTGAATTCAGACGTTTCACTCGGAAGAAGGTTTTACTCGATGAAATGTTCCGTTCTCGTTTCACCGCGCGTTCAGACGGTTCATTAGAAATACCGCATGTTCAGACGGTTCCTTCGGTTCACTCGACATTCTCACTACAAAGTCGTCGAGCGCTGTCGCACGCGTCGTTCGGCGCTGATCTCTAATTCGCGAATATTTACGATTTCAAATTGACATTTCTGATAACGTCGAACTAAATTACGAGAAATTGGCGATTTTTGTAAACATTAAATAAATATCAACACCATAAAATGATCATATGGTTAAATAATAACCTGAAAACGAAAAAAACGAGAATATGAAAATAGGCCTCGGCTTGCAATAAAATCCATATAAATGGAATATTTATTAACGTATCCAAAAACTAATAACTGTTTTCGAAAGGTGATGAAATATGCTTCCAAAATTTATTATTAGATATAACAATGTAATTTTTTAAATATAATAATTTTTAATGTAAACTTTTAAAAGTTTTAAAAATGACTCTCCTTGCGTTTAGTCTAACTAAAATTGCAGGTAACAAACAAAATAAAGACACACTTATTTAGTTAGACAAATGAATTATACACGTTTTTTACCACCTCACTTTTTTATCGTTTTATATAAAAATAATTCATAAAAAAATCACAAAGTTTCATAATTAATTTTTTCAAATTTCGTTTGTAAACTTTGATTCCATAAAAGTGTACATTCGTATTATTTTATTGTTAATTGTTAGATTGAATATGTAGAGCGTTATTTTCTCTTTCCAATACAGTTTAGATAAAAAATATATATATATATTTCTACGAGACGTGTAGGAGTTATTTCGAAAAGCGAACAAAATGGAGTATTTTGACGTTTATGCCGCTCCGGCCATGCCAGAACATTCTCGGCCGACTAATTCGCGAGTGAAAGACTGTTCATTTGAGTGTTCACACACATCATTCGCGTCACGTGATGTTGTCACGTGATGAGTTCCGGTTGCGAGAATGTTGGATCGCTTCATTCGGCACTGTCTCTTTTCACTTTCGTTTCATCGCATGTTCAGGCGGGTCATTTCGAGGGAAAGAGGCGGAATGAAATGAGGAAATGAACGATAAATGAATCGTCTGAATTCAGCTTAAGGCAATTGAAATTCACAAAAATCCCATTAATATTAATAGAGACGACGGGACTAAGCTCAACAGTTCTTTGTAGTGTGTAATTGATTGCTATACCAAAACTAAACGCAGAAAACCATTTAAAATTATAATTTAAAACAAAAAAAAATAATTTGCCAGAAAATCTAACCAAACCAACAATAATAATATGAAAGTAGTTGTCAATGCAAAGTTGCTCATTTAGTCGGTTCGCTGTGTTCGTTTCGCAAAACGCCGGCAAAACTAAATAATATTCTGATATCCGCCCACTGTCGACACTTCCGACACCATCATCACCTCGTGTCCCCTTCTCCTCCTCCTGTCGCACCAGCAGACAGCACTCCTACCAGCACCGGCACCGGCACTCCTACCACCAACTCCATCAATGGTAAAATCGCAGCTTGCCTGTGCCGGTAATGTTCGGATGTAGAGGAGAGTGTTGTACCTAGAATACATTTTACCTTGAAACAGATTCAAAATTCCCGCGCTTAAAGAAATAATACGGCTTAGGCGATGCACTACGAAGTAATGCAAAATCACGGGTTTTTGGTTTTGTAAATATGATCACTCAGAAATATTTTCAAGTAGCTGTTCCGGGCGAAGCCCGAGTTTTACACACAGTTTTCGAAACCAAATGTAGACAGTGGCCTTCCTCTTATTTTGAAGGTCACATGTGCAAAATTTCATCATCCTCAAGAAAAAAATAATTCTTTCATAAAACTAGATTTGCATACAAATCAAATCCACACCGCCCGCTTGCCAGTCCGCTCATACACCACAAACAGACATTCTCCTTTATATTTCATCCAATTTACACAAAACCTTGACAAATTAGTGAAAACCGAATGAAAATCCGTTCAGTAGTTTTTGAGTTTATCGCGGACAGAGAGACAGACGGACAGACGCGGCGGAGGACTTTAATTTATAATATGTAGAGATGCTCTAATTAAATACTTCGAGTATAACACATCTTGACCTTTGAAATAATCGAGTATTTTTAAAAACCCAATAAGTTATTACAAACCCAGAAAAAATAAAATGTCAGGGCTACAAAAACTGCTGAAGTTATACGTGAAATCCTATTTAGATACTATTTAGATTAATCTTGAAGACGAATCGGTTTACGGTATGAACATCAAAAAATATGCTACGGATAAATTTTTACTGGCTTTTCTATGTATTGGAGTAACAATAAAATTATTATTTAAATAACAAAAAATATAAGCGTAAACCATTCACTACTTAACTATGAGGTAATCTAAAAATCAATTTTAAAAAATACCCCTTTATGGCTAAGACTATTTTTGAGGTTTTGTATGTTCTTACTTTTTTTCATTCTTATAAAATTATGCACAAAATAAATAAAAACCACTTTTTCGCTTAGTTGTCTCGTGCAAATAATATAAGACGCTCGATTTTTAATTTTGAAGGCGTGAAAATCGAAATATTTCTAGCGTTTATATTCCTCTTAAAGTTGGAAATCTCTTACTTTCGAACCCCTTTTCGGTTGTGGTTTTATTGTATAATGTGGCAAAATAAGTTCGTTAGAAAATGATCTTAAAACATTTAAATATTTGTGCCTGCAATAAAATGGCACTTTGTTGTTCCGTCTTCAATATTGTGCCATATTCCCCCGGGTATATAGATTTTTTTGTATAATTTTTTCTACGTTGTTTATGTATCCCTTTGGCGCCTTTGGCACACATATTTTTTATGAGATAATAATAATATCTCGTGGTAATATACATTATCGCTGTCATTATTTTTAAATTGAGACTTAAGTATAGGACTAATTTTTTTAAAATTTCGGTTTGCTAATTTTCCGATATTCAATAACAACACTCTTTATTATTCTCTACAATACTCTGTATAACTCTACATTATTTTTTTATAATTAAAATAAAACTTTTTTTTTTTTATCTTTATTAAACCGAGTCATTCCAAAAATATACTGCTCTACTGTCAAGGTAGGTATATGCTGTGTTTTAAGGCATAAAATAATAGGTTCCAAGATAGGTACTGCACCATTGGTGTACCTCGAAACTGTTGGTTGATGATTGCTAATATATTGCTGTACGTTTGCAATAGTGACTGGGCAAATGATTATAACGCTTTCATTTAATTTGTCTATCGCCCTTAGTAGTAGAAATATGTATCTTTATTTACCTATCGTCAACTTTTACCTTCATTGAACACAATAAGTTCTACGTTGCAAAATGTATCCGAGTTCAAATGGTATTCAAGGTACAACACCTTTCCCTATGGCTCATTCTACCTGCGAAATTGCAGCAGGTTACGTCATTCCTACAGTTAGACGGCCAGTCAAGGTCCTCTGCGCGAAGCTGTTTGAAAACATGGATGTCTAATTTTGTCATGTGGGAATTGAAGTGAAAGTCAGTGTTTCCTTTATTTAATGTAGCCATAATACGTACTCGTTGTGCTTACTTATAGTACTGTAGTGTTGAATTGTATTACTTTCTGAGAATTCGTGTAGGCTGGTAGACGCTGCAACATGATTAAAATTGAAAGTAAAACAGAAGATAAAAATAGACTTTCACAATAGTAATATTTTTGGAAATATCTGATTTATTTTTTTCAGCTATCGAGATGTAAGAAATTATATTTTAACTAACTATTTCTCCATCTATTTCCATACTGCAGAGTCCATATATGTAAATATTGAATATAACGAGCCCTAGTACACTTCCTTGTGGAACTCCATATGTAATCGGTAGTGGCTTGCTAGTATGGTGGTTAATTTTGACTTGTTGTGTTATGTTACTCATATAACTTGTTGGAGAGTTTCGTTCTGCTCGGTTTATATATATATATAGTTTTGTCTAATTTTTCATCATCGATTCGAGCAGAGATTAAAATTATGAACGTTCTTCTATCATATTATATTTATTTTCCGACAGCACAAATAATCATATTCAAGAGATGAAGCCACACTGCACTCATCAAGGCCGACTATAGTACCACCGAGTAACGAAAATTTGCAAATGGCGGCGATTGTTGTTGATACTCGTTGTTACTGCTGATTTGTGTATTTTTTATCGCTCTTTTTACTGTTCACTCAAGATCTTCTTCATTTTCCCGTTTCAAATATTACAAACGAGTGTCATAACAATGTGTATACTTGTCCATACAGTCTATGCACAACGAACTTTGGGCGTATCTTCGGCCTCCATTCAGTTTCTTCTCGAGTCACGACTCAGTTTCCTCAATGCGCCAGTTAAAGGTGATGGGATGGGGCTCAGTTTCCCTGGTGGTATATTTAGATGTGGGCGGTCCACATAACAACATCACACACAATAATAGGGCGTTGTCCTTGTTTGTACTTGCACATCAGACAAGTCGCTCAATATGGAACACACTCGGCTCTATTTGACCTATGACCTGCCCGTAATACGGTGGCGATCTCGGGTGACTAACTTATTTAATGATACGATATCTAGTGATGTGCACTCGGATAATATTCCCCGACCTAATATAAATTCCCCAAAAGTCGGGATTTTATTTAATTTTATATAAAGTTATTCTGAATGAGGTTGTGTTTTTTTGTGTAAGTGTGTAATATTTAAAGATTCAATGACGACAGTGAAATTAGTTTTTCGATATCTTCGAAACGGTGACCGGCCAACTCAGCATGAAACCAACTCAGAACCAAGGGCGCAGCACTGGAAAATTATAATGGCTAAATTTATTTTATTTACTTACTGAAGACTATAAAATCTCTAATTTAAATCTATGAAATCTCTTATTTAAATTCTCTAATTTAATTATTTCATAATATTAGTTACCAATATGCATAATGCTACGAATATTATCAGGGAGAACGCTCTCCCATAGCGCGGCCGCCGAGCGCCCTCGTATGGGCCTTGTGCATTCGCTTTGCAAACGAACCAAATCATATTTTTTTAAGGGATATTTAAAACACCCGAAGCTCGTCGATTTCGCTATTTGTACCAGAATTTGGCGCTAATCCGTGTGCCACACGCCAAACATAATCCGATCCTTGCCGAAGTTTACCGATTGCCCATGAACCATGACCCGAAAGGACACGAATACAATCGAATTTCGGCGAATATCATAGATCAGTTTGCATCTAGCGGCGCGCGTTATATTGACCCGTGACGTGATAATTGTCATTGTTTTGTTTTTTTGTATTGATTATGTTAAATACTAATAACATAATTACATAATATATAATTTTATTACCAAAATGAGTGCAACCAGTGTTGAATGTACATATAAGAGGAAATAACAGCTTGTTTGAAAATAAATTAATAATTAAAAATTCCTAATTTAATTTTTTTGTCATAAGTAGGTACGGATTGTCAGTGAACCACCACATTCTTAGGGCAGCGGCCGCCACTGCTCAGAACCACCCCAGAAAGGTCATTAAGAGTGATGATAAAAAAAATTAAAAATTTGTCAAATAGGTTAAGTTAGGTTAGGGTTACCGGCTATTTTAAAGTTAATTTTTCATAGCTTTTAATGACCATTCTGAGTTGGCATGGAACCCTTCAAAACTGACGAACCGTTGCCGTCAACAAATCATAAAAAATACACGCGTAATCACAATGTCGAACGGTAGTACACCTTCGCAATCAGTAATAACTACATATCCCTTTTACTAATAAACGTGTTTTAAATGTTATACAACTGATACATTTATGTTACGTAAACGGTTGTTTATCAGTTGTGTAAAATTTAAATCACGTTTTTTTTGTAAAGCTTGGAATCAGCAAAAACTCTCAGTGAAAATATGAAACAGACACATAAAATAAAAAAGGTAACGGTCACAACTGAGACTCGAACCTAAGTTCTCCGGTCTTTCCGGGACTGGCGTCTACCAATTTAGCTATTGCCACCTAATTACATTCAGTTTTTTTTATAAATCTCATGTTTCATTTTTTAATTACTAACATTATTAATTAAATGAAAACAAATCACTTTGTGAACGCCACTTCTTTAATCGAAATTACCCGATGAAGAAACCTTGGTTCGAAACACGTTGATGATTTTGATAAAATAAGTGGTGTATACAAAGTGATTTACTTTGGTTTAATAAAATTGACGCTACAAAATAAGTTTGCGAATATACATAGAGAGAGTACTAACATTATCTTCAATTTATTATTTCCATTTTTTTATTTGTGCCATGTTGTTGACGGTTCCATACCAACTCAGAATCAACTCAACACCACTTTAAAAAGTCATTAAATGCTATGATTTTTTTAAAAAAGCCCATAACTTAACCTAACGTACTTAACCTATTTAAATATTTTATGTATGTATATTTTTTCATTATTTTTAATAATGACTTTTCAAAGGAGGTGTTGAGCTGAATACATTCTGAGTTGTTCGGTCACCGTGGTTGACCCTGAGAATGTGAGGTTAAGCCAAATTCGAACTTAGCGTTGACTCAATTTTATTGATTACATTGAAAGCAGTCGTTATTTGAAAAGTTTTAGCTACAAGAGTATTGGCTTAATCTTGGCATCTTCACTAATTCCAAGCCGCCTTAGCGGTGCTCTGAACTACGCAGGACATGCCTCGTGCTCCGTACCCTGGCGGACTGGAGTAATGAAACGAAGCCCTAAATAAGTAGTTAAGTAGATTAGTCCATCCCTCTTAGCGATCATTCAACCGTAGACATCCATCCGTCCGACCGTCATCCGCACCGCCCGCCCTGACTCCCATCAGCCCATTAAAACACCCCGCCTTTCCCGCCCTACGCTCCTGTATTCAAACCTGAATATTTCTTCAAGAATTTAGACATCCGAGCCGCTCGCATCCGATATTTAATCATAATTTAAGTTTAATGGAATAATAAATAACGGGAAATCACGATTTTATGATGGTAGTCATGAAGCAATTAATTATGCAAGAATCAATCTTCTCATTTTCTTATCAGAATCTTTTCGCAGTCTTGAGCCACAACTTTTGACTGCACCTAGATGGCTCCGATTGATAAATTTTCACACCCGAGAAAATTGCTTTGTTTAGGATTAAAACAAAAAAAGTTTAACACAAAATGCTTTGTGGAAATGATTTTTTCGGCACGAATACCCATTGCTATTTTCTGCTGAAATTTTAATGTATGTCTTCCGTTAATGACGCCATAACGTCCTGCTGAAGTCTGGATGAAGCAAGGCTTTATTATATGACTCATCTAAATATGAACATCACTGGATGTCCTCCGAAGTGTATAGCGCCAAATGTTTAATTTTGTCATTCACTAGGGCGTCATACCTGGTGTTGCCGGTATACGATGGACGCCCGTAGTTTAAAGTGTCTACACCATGCAGAATGGAATCTTGTTTGATAGTAGGCTGACATTTCAGGCTCATATTGAGATAGCTTGTAGCACTTCATTGAGAATGTTGGGCTTTGTTTTGTGCACTGCAAGGAATTTTAGAGATCCTCGGGTTCTCATAATTCTATTCGATTCCTTAGCAAGGAGTAGTCTTGAAAGTGGGTCGGTAATTTGGAATCCACACCAAGAAAAGTATTCCCTCATGTTGGGGAGAGTTCAGAAGGAATTTCTGAGATTTCTCTACTTGAGGGAGTATAGCTTTTACCCGTGGCTCTAACCTACTGACTTCTTTTGTGTATGCTCGGAATGAACCATCTACGGGTCAGAAGGGATGTACACATTGCTACGCATTTCTTCAGATTGATTCGCGGATGATTTGAAAACTTGACTATCGTGGAGAGCATTCTTCTTCTTCTTTTTGAACGCTTACTACGGAGTTTTAATGAAGTAGAAAATACGAAAGCCAACAGCTTCGTTCCACATGTATATGTCAAAGAAATGGATCTTATTGCATCAATTGTCGGTTTTCTCACCAGGCATTGCACTGAGAAACAAAACAAAAAATATAAAACCTAAAATATTTTCGGCTCTGAAAATTTAATTAAATTTAAAAGCTACCTTAACTAATCAAACTGACCCTAATTACTTAGTTTTTAGTAGCAATTTTAGGGAAGCAGCTTCTTCTTCTATATTTCCCAAACGAGTTTATAATGCGAATTTATTGTTGTCATTATTTCTGGTACAGTACAGAAGGTTTAAACGCCGCCGCAGACTTCAAACTTACGAAAGCTTATTAAAGGGACATTAACTTGTGAATAACGTCGCCCTTTTATACGTTAGTCATGCGAATCTGACATTTACTGAAGCTGGCTTATGAAACTATGATTGCGATTAAGCACGATTTTGTAAATATTATTAATTTCAAGTTGCTGTGAATATAATATACCTGCAACGTGCACACATGTGATAAACATCTCTATTCTGTGCCGAAACATAATAAATTAACCCCTCGGGCCTCTACCATATTGTCAGGAAGTCAAAATATTGGCTTTGCAATAAAATAGAAAAAAAAGGAAAATATTTCTAAACGTATCCCAAAACTAAAAACTGTTTTTGAAAGGTGGTGAAATGCGCTGTCAAATTTCATAATCATTACATAGTATAAAATGAAGTCGTTCAAAATGTTTGTGCGCTTAGATCTTGTAAACTACGCAACGGATTTTCTTGCGGTTTTCACCAATAGATAGAGTGATTCAAGAGGAAGGTGGATATGTATAATACATGCTTATTATAGTAGAGAAAGCCGAGAAATTCAAATATTCAATTCAGGCAGCGGGCAGCTGGCAAGCGGGTGGTGTGGATTTTATAAAAGTTGGGTAATGGCGTTGTATTTCGTTAGCCACAGCAACGTGTGGCCGGGTCTGCTAGTTCGATATAAACGTATAATTTTTGAAATATGAAAACTTTAAATGCAAACATAAAAAAGGTTTTTTATATGGCTCACCTTACGTTTTTCTAACCAAAATTACTGATAAAGAAAAATAAAGAAAAACGCACACATATTTTATTAGTCAAATGTATTATAAACGTTATCGTCAACTAACGTTTCATGTAAAAATAATTAATAAAATCCCAAAGTTTTGTTTTTTCTAATTCCGGCAGGAAATTTTGGGTTCATAATAGTGTAAATTTTATTTACTTTGTGATTAATTTTAATATTTTGGTATAAAGTGTGGTGGTTTCTCTGTCTAACACCGTTTAATTCACACTTCTAACCATTATAGTAAGACAACGATTTCTATAACACTTTATTTGAGTTGTTCCGAAATTCCAAATTAGCCTGAGTAACAAAAAATTACAAGTTTCCACGTTTTAACGCTTTAATTACATAAAATAACAATGTATTTATTTGTATTCATTATAAAATTAAGTGAGCATTAATATATTGCATTTAATATTATAGGTACCATTTGATTCGACGATTTGTCAAACACAACGCACACGGTATAATATTCTCAATCGAATTAAATATTATTTATTTCCGTCAATTCGGTTTTTGGTGGACAAAATAATTACAGAGTCGGGCCAATTCTGTTGACACGGAATCTAAGTATTGTGTAATTTGAACGGCTATTTAAATTATAATAATATTTTCATCACTGGACAACGGTTAATCCCTACACGCACATTATTGATTTTATATTATCAACTACTAATCATCGTTACGCCTAGGTATAACTCATTTTAATGGGTTCTGGATACATGCAGGTCGCAATGAACAGCCCATTCTCCAGAGGGTGGGGAATGTTGGATATTTAATGGGCTTTGTAATTGGAAAACCTTAGTAATTTACACATTTAATGGCGAATATTTGTGTTTTAACGCACACGGTTAGATAATTTCGCACGAGGTCAAATAATTTTGCTAAAATATATATTTTTCCAGCTTGTTATAGATGGACATATGTGATGTTATTACTTTGTATTATAAATTTACATTGATAACACAGGGGAACAATTTTAAACTTGATTTCTGTTGAGTTTTATTTTTCAACTGTTTTTTCAAACGTGCATTTAGTTTTCTTCTATCACATCACAATTAAAGAAATTATAGACAGACTATATGCCATTTATTCACACATTTACTTTAATTTCCTCCGAGTTCACATTAGAGGGCATAAATTAATTACGTGAGCAGTTTTCTTTCAATTTAGACCCCCCCCCCCCTTAGAGAGATTAAGTGAGATTTGGTGGGACCCCCCCTCCCCCTCACGTGAGATTTGCACTCCAGTCGAAGGACTACATTTTCTAAATGTTTTTCATAATAGCCATTAGATTTTTTTCAGCGGGCAAAATGGGACACTTCAAGATAAGTGAAACAATTTATTATTTGTTTTTATTATTTCTATAATATATATTCTTTTATAGTTGACGTGAGATTTTTATTGACCCCCCTTAGTTTAAATGAGATTTGATGAGATTTTAGTGGACACATCCCTCTCATTTTAAGCTCACGTAATTAATGTATGCCCCTTATGGTTCTGTATTGTATTGAAAAAGCTTCCAAGTGACATTTTCAGATGTCAGTAGGAAAGTGCTTCTCCCGATGGCTGACAGGGTACCCATGTAGACTGGTACCGGCCAGACAAGCTCTGATAAGCGAGTCTTCAAATGCTAGATCCTCTCTCATGTCGGCTAACTTGCTGCATTATATTGTAAATACGTAAACAAATCAGTTTGTTATCATGAACCTAATATTACTTGAGAAGTCCCCCACAGAACCAAAATTTTTGAGTATGAAAAAAAAACAATATCACAGCTTCTTACATAATATTCTTGACGTCTCTTCATTGTTTTTTCATCTGCCAGCGCAGCTAAACTTGGTATAAATTACCAAGATGCACAAGCCCTGATTGCTTTGGCAAACATACAAAGTAAGCACTGATAATAATGATTAAACTAAAGAATATCAAGGGTTCTTTAAATTCGTATTTAAAATCCAATTTGCAAAAGATTCCTGGCAGATTTTTGTGTGCCATTCAACTCCAGATATTTTATTTATAGCTCGGTAACGTCAATTAATTCTGGGCTTCCATCTTGATTTATAGATTCAGTTCCGCTTATCTCAAACACGGAAACGGTTCCCTTAATCGTTTCCGCCCTCCTTCCATTTCTCCCCATTCTTCACTCTGTTTATCTCCTTTTTATAACAATGCCGCCCTTGTTCTCGCAAATTGTCTTTTATATTTTCGCTGACGGAAACAAATGCAAGATAAAACTTTTAATCCTCATTTCACACAAGTCTTTAAACTGAACAGAAGCCTTTTTAAAGTTTTAACCACTCTTTCTTTGGGAGTATCACTTTGGTCTATATGGCATCAAATGGCCCGTTCTTGTACATTCGATTAAATAGAAGATTGTTAAAGGAACTACGGTTTCTTTAAAACATTAAGATAACGTCTTGGAGGTCAGGAGATGAAATTTCCATTTTATGATCTAGGCGCGAGACAAAGTTTTTGCCGCCCCCTGGAGGTTATTTATTTCTGCCAGAAGCCTTCTATTGGGCGGATATGAAGTTGCTTTGTTTATCAGAGTAAGAAAATTTACGTCGGCCGTAAAGAATACAAACATATTTGGTTTTTTGTTGGTTAATAAAAGTTGTAAGAGGCTACCAAAATATTTTTTATAAGCAGCTTAGAAATGAAATTTTACGTTTTAAAAAAATTGTGAAAATAACGATGGGTAATAACGGAATTAAAATCCCCGGTCAGTGGGTTATATATTTCTAGGAATCCTGGCAATCTAGTTGCCGACGAAGGTGCAAATTGAAAATGTCGATAATTACCAATTAACAGCTTTATTTCTGTACTGTTTGTGATCATTCTTTGATACGGGATACTAACACAAGATGAGCTGTTTTACTTAAGGAATAAAACATGCGTCATAGCTTATCGGATGAATTTTATTGCGATAAATCGGCAATTTATTGTCTAACTAAACCGATTTTGTGACACACGAGTATCGACCAAGTACTGGTCAAGACGTGTGTGTTCTAAAAATGTCACAATTTACGAAAATATTCATCAAAAAGAAAGTGAATTATCTCACAACCAATTATCGCAATAAGCATTGGTTTTTCTCCTTTTGTTGGTCTGCGTGGAGCAATTTTTTTCTTCCAGTAAATTCTCAACAGCGGATTCACTAGCTTTGTGAAGATCAATTTTCAAACACAAAATTGAGGCAGTTAGAAATATTTTAGGAGCGGGAGCGTATCGAGAAAAGTAACATTTTAAGAAAAAAAGCTTTGCGACGGAATTTAATGGGTTGTTGTATTATGAAATAACTATAGGTGGTGTTGTAACAGGACAATTAAATAAATGCACTATTTTACGAGTAACACAATTAGACTTTATTTAGGGTACAATCAATTTCGCAAGTATGACGCGGATTTCTGGCAGTTCAAGACAGTATAATAAACTTTAACAGTTTTTATGGGTTCACTTCCAAAGGAAACTTAATTGTTCCCTTAACCGTTTTTTTCATCAAAAGGGTTTCAACGAGTATCTTCACTCTGGGTCAGTTGAAATACTACTAATTTTCGATGGTTTACTACGCGTCTCGTGGTTCAGTCCTACTATTTAAAGTTTCAGAGATCACATATGTAAGCCTGAGCGGCGGGATGAAAAACTAACCAATAGCATCCATTTCCTATGCGACGAAGCGAGGTGGGAATGAGAAAGTATTCGAGACCGAAGAACTAATCAATGTATTCTCAAAAGTTAGCATAACAGCTGGATAATTTTTTTACAGTGTTACTTTTGGATTTAAATTAGGTACGGGAGGACTAATCTATAGTTAGTAATGGCTTCCAAGAGCACATTTTGTGATTCGCGGGTGAAGAAATTAAGAATGTCTTCAAATGTGGTCAATTCAGCCTCAATTACGTTGTCCAGGATCTGCCACACATTGCATGCTCCATATCAAAGTAGCGGTTGGCAGTGCTGGCTCGTGATTTTGAAAGTAGCACTATATAGTAACGTTGACAATGTGTTGCTATTCTGGCAGTAACTTCTTCAAATGGAACCCGGTTAGCGGTCGTTTGGCGATTGATGGAGTCATTTTGTTTACCAATTTAGACCACCATCAAAACGTTGCATGGGTAGTCATTTTTTAACACCAAGCCATGCAAGCGTCACGTAGCTTTTAGGAATTGGTAAAAGGACAAGAAGAATCCGATTTCACATCAGAAACGCAATCCTATTAATTCTAAATTTACTTCTGAACCGTGGGATCATACTGGGAATTATTGATGAATTTAATCTTGCATGCGATAGGTAAGATACTTGTGTGAAATTGACGAACTGCGGTAGGTTGGAGAACGATCTGATGTGGGTACACAACTACTGCCATACTACATACTAGTGATTTCCATGTTTTAAACATTTTGATAATCGACTGAGCGGAGCAAAGTCCTGTTTCAACTCGACCGTTTTGCATTTCTTCTGTCTGTAAATTTGTTTGTACGTTGCTTTTCCGGTTTAAGATGATTGCCGTTTTTAAGGTTCAGTAAAGATTCTTTTTTCAAATGTGAAATCGTAGTGTTTATTTGCACTCTCTTATTCCCATTTTTTTCAATATTTCGGTACCTAATGCCTGAAGAAAACCTTTTAAAAAAAGCCATTGAGATTGTGACGTTTTTTGTATAAATCGTGTAATTCCTTATTGGAAATAAACAAAAGATGTTATATGAAGTCATGGTTTGTTATTAATTTTGTAGGTATGCGTGTACATCCATTCTTATAAATTTTATGATTTCGGAAGAAATTTTGATTTAATAAAATTAGGAACATACTTTTTTCGACGCCAGGTCGTTCACAGAACGACTAGTTTATTGAAATATTCAGATTCTAAAGCATTAAAAATTAGATGAAATCCCCTTCATAATATGGAAATATTCGATTAGAAAATAATATTTGTTATCGAATGAGTTTCGATCATCCCCATCACTAGTGCACACTGCATTATAAAAAGTTATTAGTTACTATGAATGGTTTCTTTCATAAACTAACATACGTGTACTGTTATGCATAAATGTGTTTGCAGTTACATCAACATCCGCTTTCGATCTCTTTGAATTAAACATGAGTTAATGTTTTATTATTTGTTACAGGTTGAGGAAATACGGGCTATGATAGACAAGATCCAGGAAAATGTCGAAGAAGTTAAAAAGAAGCACAGTGCCATTCTTTCTGCACCGCAATCTGATGAAAGTAAGTGAAACCCCTTTAAATTATTTGTAATTTATATGATAAACTGCAGTGGAAACAGATTTGAGAGGAGGTCTTCGATGTACGTGGTCCTTCATCTACTATAGCGTTAATATCAAAATAAACTTCCATGGAATCACCCATATCTTCCAGACATCTTAAATAACAACTTTCTATCGTTAAGAGGAAACCGGGCGGCTTTTTGTCCATACTCCATACCAACGTATTCCCCAATTTCATCTCCGGGTTTTGACACTACTGCAAATGTTTCTTTGAATATAATATAGATATCAACTACTTTTTTTGATAAGTTACTTCTTTTAGGAGTTAGAATCATCCAACAATCGTCAAAATTTCCTGGTTTGAACGTCATCAAATGACGTTCAGTATACAAACTAGACAATGCATTTTTTTAAAAAGCAAAGCTTACAGACATAAAGTATTTTCTTCTTATACGGTTAAGATTTTTTTTGAAATCGGTTCAATTTTTAGGAGAAACATGGGAAATACGAAACCTTTTTGGAGATTTTATTTAGGTATCAGCCTGAGGTGCAGTTATCCCTTTCGCTCAGTATTTGGGGGAGTAAGAGCGATAGTGACAGCTTGGTAAAATACCTATTCTTCAAATTTCTCGGCGATCGGATTTCCGCCTTAGGGGACCGGATGCCGGTCCGTTTCATACAAATCTTAATTTTGGATTTGAGGCCAAAATACCCAACCAAACTGAAAAATTACTTTTTTAATCAAAGGGTACTCCTTTATAAAATATCTGGTACGGATATCTGCTACTTTATTTATTTGTGTTTTAAATTATAAATTATAGACCACTAAAGATTTTAATATTTCATAATTTTAGAGGCAATTTGGACAATTATTTGTGAGTAAATGATAAACAATAAAAAATAATTATTACCTTACTTATTATAATAATATGATGAAACATGAAATTATTAAATTAAATAATTTTGAAGGGTATACATTTAAATTGCAAATGACCTATTTAGGTCGTTATGGTTCAGGACGCAACACAAATTTATCGTACATAAATTAAATTTACTACCCAAAAAAACGCATTTTACGGTGTTTTATTTTTCATTTATTATACACAGTAGATAGGGCAAGATATATTTTTTTAATAATGTAAATAACTCACGAAACAAATCCAGAGTTGCCTTCAAAATGAAGCAAATTGAATTCTTTAATTTCCTGTCCATTTAAAACCAAAATGAAAGAATTGCACGTATCCAAGCTTGATGTTTAATATTAGATACTTTTGATAAAAAAATGGGTATTAATTATGGTTCGGCATTTTGGCCTCAAATTCAAAATTATGGGCCGAAACGGGCCCCGCAGCCGTTCCTCTTAATGCAGCTTGCTTAAGATTCTATTCCGCAATGCAGAAACGCAGGTGCAGAACTTCGTCCTACAGTTAATTGAAAATGCATTCTTCATTAGTCATTACATTCTCAAGATGAATAATGCGACCCCGACGGCCTACAATGCCGACCTCTATGCCAAAACGTAAAGACTCGTTGGAGGTTTAAAGATTCAGCGATTTCATTTTCTGACCTGGCCATTTTTCCCACCTCGTTTCTAAAGTTTGGGTACATACCCTCTGCTAAGCTTGCAGTGTTGCCAGATGCACTGTTTTACCTTGTTTTCATAGTTTTTAAAAAACCATGTCTAACTAGACATGATTATTTACCGGTCACCAAAAATGTGTACTTTTCATGGAGTTACGTAGCATTTTTTAGCATGGGCCGCGCGGGAAATGGTAAATTACAAAATGAGAAATGCAGTTCTTGTCGTTCTTGAACATCAGTACAGATTCACGTTGCTTTGTCTAATTATTATCTTTTTTCAATAAATATGTTTTATTTAATTAAGAAGACAATATTAGCAAAACTCAATCGAAAATCAGAATAAGTTACGGTCACATCTTGGACTCGAACCCAGAACTTATATGACTTGCCAGGTCAGTGCTGTACCAACTGAGCTAATGTGTCCCTATCCGATTCGGTCATATTTAACTGTATTAATTGTGCGTGCTATGCTAATATTGTCTTCATTAATTAAATATTACAATTTGGCAGAACTTCTTCTCAGGGATCAATCGATCAGTTAAATTAAAGTTAAAAAATTATTTTCTTGTACGTTTTTGTTTGTGTGATGTTTCATTTTATTTTCAACAGATTTTTTTATTCTAAAAAGAATTGAGTCGCCGACTTGCGAAACCTGTTCTAGAACCCTTGTCCCTTAACTTAAATTTAGCACGTTATAGGTTTTTTAACGTGCTTTCTATAACATTCGAAAATGTTTTTTTAATATAATAAACAGGTGTTTTTACCCCCGAAACAGGGTTTTTCATTTTTGGAAAATGGCATCACTGGTTGAGAGTCTGAGAGATATTGCTCAAATGTGTAAAGCTATATTTAGAAAATAAATATGAATAGCAAAGTACGCTACGACCTATCTCTAAAGTTTTTTTTTCTTTTCCTCCCACATTCTCTTCCACCGAACAACATATTACTTCATGCTGTTGGACTTGCGAAAAAAGTGCGTATGAATGAAGATTGTATTACGTCATGATATTCTTCTTCCTCTGATAAAAATGCTATCTTAAGTTTTTGCTGACAATATTCTCGGAGTGTCGTTGTTTTCTGAACGTTTTATGAACCTTTTTCACAATATATTATTACATTATCTCTCGAATTATTCACTTTCCTCGTTGCTCCGGGCGGTCCGCGCCGAGGGCTGTTTTCCCGCGTTATTTATATTAAATAATATCGTACGCACTTGTAATAATAACGGGCATAATATAATTATTTCTCCGGCGGCAGGGTCACGTCTAAGGTCTTCCCAGTAATAGCAATAACAGATACAATCTAAATACTTAAAGCGTCCGTGGAATAGTAGGACATTCCGTAAATTCACAGCCTGACGGTGTTATTATTTTACTTAGTTCTGTAATTACTCCATTTGGTCTTATCTTAATAGAGCGTTTCTCGTTTGAGGGATACCTAGGGCGGGTTTTGCCATTCAGAGTTGAAAGTTCAACGCGATATGAGAGGCGTGTAATCCGCGGGATTTCGTCGGGATAGGCAGATACTTCGTTTTCATGACTAATAATTACTCAAGATAGCGTGTTTTGGAAGCAATACTGTTGTCTAATTTGTTCATTTTCTGAAGAAATTCGGGTTATTCATATTTGACTACATAAATACTCTGAACACGGTGGTTAGAGGATTAAAACCCGACTAGGACATTTTTTTAATGATATATATTATAAAATAAAACCATAACCGAAAAGGGGTTCGTAAGTCGTTTTCAGAATTAATGTTTAACACGTTTTCGTACAACACGTTTAACACGTTTTCGAAGCAATACGTTTTCATTTTAACACGTTTTCGTAGAGACAGACATCTCCTTAAGTCCACGAGAGCCCCTATTACCAAATTAAATGCGATTATGATTTCTAATTCTCCAAAAAAACATTCGATTAAAAACAAAATGATGACACTCAAATTGTCATTTTTACGGCCTGTATTTTTTTTGTAAGGCGTGGGTCGAATGAAAAACATCGCCAAAAGCGTGTTTTCTTTTATTTTGATATTTAAACGTTGAACGATCATTTTCTAATGAATTTAATTTCGTACATTATATAATTAAATCATAATCAAAAGGGGTTCGTAAGTTGGAGATTTTGAACTTTAAAGCAGTTTTTATAGGCCTGATGCTTTATTTTTTCTGGGCTTACAAAAATACTAATTAAAAAATACTCGATTATTTCAAAGGCAAATATGTGTTCCACGTGCAGTATTTAATTATAGCATATAAAATATTTCTAACCATGTAAGTTTCAAACCTATAACACACGATTGTGCATCACTTGGTAGTGCATTAGCCTAATGAATGTGCAACATATTAAATTTGCATTAGTTGTAGCTTATTCTAGTTAGTACATTGTTCTTACCGCCCTTGCAAGGGCTTCATATCAATTATTATTATTGAGATGCAGTGCGTCGCTTATGTTAGCAAGTTTCATGACAACCTTTGTGTCTACCTCCGCGAGGAGTTGTGGGGTTCGCGCTTCCCAGTTCCCACTCAACCCGGCGGCAGAAGTTGGCGGTGGTGATGTGAAAGTCCTCGGAGCCTTCGTGAAATGTACGTTAGCGTCGCGACGCATGCAAAGGGGGTATTTTAATTAACGGTTTGAAACCTAACGATTTCAGGGAAATTTCTCGCTGCTCCGTTTAAAGTTCTCGCGTTTAATTACGACCCGGTTTTAACGCTGCAGCCCGGCTTTTTACTGGCTCTCAGATTGAAAGAGTTCCGGAGCGAATTTGTCTAAGCCATCATTTCACTTTATTCAGCAACTCTTCATTCGAATTCAACAAATTCAACGAATTTCAAATTTTTTTTTCTCGTCTGAAATACCTACAAAAAATATGCAACATACAGGGATGAAAAGTTTCAGTACTCTCAGGTGTCATTATCTGCGACTTTCTACTCCTGTGATTATTTTCCTCCCTTTAGATCTAAGTGTTTATAGTCCTCACACCTTATTTATGTAGATAGAGAATTCGACAATTGGCACCAGTTTATTTATAATTAAAATAGTAGGTGAAAACAAGATAAATCGGTATTTTTCCCCAGCAAAGTCCGAAGGGCCATAATTTCCGTGTAAAACATTTTTCTCGACTGGTACGCGCTGATAAATGTATTTTTTGAAGTCTTCGATGCTGTAATGGCCTAAAAATATATTTCACGACTAATTTATGGATCTCCGATGAATTTCGTATTATTCGCGCGTTAATTAAATTGCCAGACTTGCGTAACTTTGGATCGTCGCGCGTCGGATACTCGGGTAGATTGGCAAATAAACTCAGTCCCGCAGTTGACAAAACCGTGTCTCAATAATAATTATTGTCTCTTGCCGCCATGGCTACTAGCGGAATTGCTTCCGTAATTAAAAATTCCTCAAGTACGTGAAAATATCTTAACTTTTCTCGTTACTATTATAATTTTGCTCGCGTTTTCCTCCCTTAGTTTTATCCGCTATGCGCCTCTTTTGTTCCCACCGTTGGAAAAAATGGTCGATAGTCGAGTAAGGTATTATCTAACTTTAAATCCCAACTAATATTAAAACTGCGATATTGTGTCCGTTTGTTCGTTTGTTTGTCCTTCTTTCATGTCGCAACGAAGCGACCGAGCGACGTGATTTTTTGCATAGGGATAGTTGGAGGACTGGAAAGTGACATAGGCTACTTTTCATCCCGGAAAAACATTTCATTCCTGTAGGAAGGTTTTTTTTTGTAGAAAACACAGATACAGACAGTAATTAACAAGGAAAAAAAACATTAGTTAGATAATTTTATTTTATTTTTTTGTTATTAGTGACTATTTAGTTACAGGTTTAATGACAATTACAAGATATGATGATATATATAAATATTTAATTCGTTTGTTCTTAGTCCTCCTCACTAGGTGGTCCTGTGCTGAGGCAGACTGGTAGATTTCTTTGATTTTCCGTTATTTAGTTTCTATGATGTTTTTAATACATTCTCTAGTATGTCTGCATTAATTTCTTTCACCCATGTTTTGATTTTTTCCTTAAACTTATTTATCTTTTCTATCTTTTTCAGACTTGGAGGAAGGATGTTGTAAAGTTTAGTTGCAAGATATATGTGGTTTCTTTGGCCAAAACTTGTCTTGAATTTTGGAACATCTCGTATATCCTTTTTTGAGGCTCTTGTGTCATGTATCCGAGTTTCATTAGGAGATTTTCTGTTTTTAAAATGATGTATAAGAATATTCTTGGCATATATTTGTTTTAAATTAAGAACGTCAAAACACTTAAAAATATCTTTTGAGGGGGTTCTGATGGGTAATTTTAGTATGGTTTTTATAATGCTCTTCTGAGCAATATCTAAGTGGTTAATATGATTGGCTGTAGCAGATCCCCATACTAGAATTCCGTACTGAAGACGGGAATGACATAAGGCATAAAATACTTTTTTTACAAATACGCTTGTGGACCAGACAAAATCTCGACAAATCTGCTTAAAGTAATCAAATCATTCATAGCATCTCCGATAGCGTTCATTTCCAATCTAAGTCTCAAATCAGGAACATTCCCTAACCATCTAAAAAATTCAATTGTTGTATTACTGCACAAAAATGGAGATAAATCTGCGATTCAAAATTACAGGCCGATATCTTTGGTCAATTCGGTGTCAAAAATTATCGAGAAAATTGTTAAAAACCGTCTCAGCTTTTACCTTGAAGATAATAACATTCTTTCTGAGAGACAATATGGCTTCCGACCGGGTTTAGGTACAGAAAATGCCATTGGCAATCTGACTAAAGTTGTTTCTAATAACATCGATCGAGGAATCAAAAGCATCGCGCTCTTTCTGGATCTGGCTAAAGCTTTCGATACCATCTCGCACAAAATCCTTTTGAAAAAATTACAGCTAATCGGTATACAGGGGCAGTTACTTAAATGGTTAGGAAGCTATTTAGAAAATCGGAGCCAAAGAGTTAATATTAATGATACTCTAAGCGATCCAGCAAATATCGAATTTGGTGTACCACAAGGAAGTACTTTAGGACCGATATTGTTTAATATCTATATCAATGAACTTTGCAACAGTAACCTTGCCGATCATATCATCACTTTTGCTGACGATACGGTCTTAATATTTGAGGGCAAAAACTGGTACGAAGCGCATAGAAAAGCCGAAATTGGAATAAACAATGTCAAACAATGGCTAGACAATAATCTCCTTACTCTTAACACGGATAAGACCAAATTTATACGTTTTAGTGCAACACAAGCGGGACAACCCAAGGTAATTATTAATATTACTATTCACATTTGCAATGAACCGAACACTTGTACTTGCAATAAACTAGAATGCGTTGATAGTTTAAAATATTTAGGAATCATCATAGATAAATATCTGAGATGGGAAGAACACATTAACTCAACTGCCTCAAAAGTCAGAAAACTTACTCACCTTTTTATTACCATCAGAAATATTCTCTCTGTAAAAGACATGAAATCAATATACTATGCCATGTGTAATTCTTTACTTGAATATGCATCCCTAGGATGGGGTGGATGTGCCAAAACAATATTGGACTCCCTGGCTAAAGCACAGAAATCTTTACTAAGAGTCATCCTTAAAAAACCATTCAGGTACCCCAGTGATGCATTATTCACGGAATTTAAAGTTCTCGATGTTAGACAATTATATATTAGAAAGATTGTATTACATGCTCAAAAACGACGCCAGCACTACCCTTCCATTGACCACCTTCACGACACCCGACATTCAAGGAACAATCCAATAGTCCCAATAAAAACCACGACGTCCCTTGGACAACGTCAATTTTCGTACTTAGGACCTAAATTATTTAATATCATTCCTAATGCTTGGAAAACGAAAAGTACTAATGTTTTGCGCAAATTAATCAACGACTGGCTCCTTGATTTAGGGAGGGTCAAAAGCGAAGATATGTTGACCAAGAGATAGGCTTCTTATTATTACCATCTGGCTTGTATTTGCTTTATTTACTTTACCGGTTTTATTTACTTTACCGATTTTGTTTACTTTACCGGTTTTATCTTTTATCTTTTATCTTTTATCTTTTATCTTTTATCTTTTATCTTTTATCTTTTATCTTTTATCTTTTATTTGTATTTGTTTTTGTTTTTAAGCGCTCTAGGGGAAAATATCTGAATTTGATGTTAAGATATCATTATTTGTCTTCTTTTTCTTATGAGTACAAAATTATATACTGTTAGGAATACATAATTAACACCTTTTCCTGCTATAAATAACATGTTATGTTAGTAAACAATGTAATATGAATTTAAATTTGTCAATTTGACTGGCCTAAAACAGGATCCATTCCTAGTTGGCTAGTCAAAGTTTTCACATATGTTTTATTGTTCAATTTTATGTGAAATAAAGTTATTATTATTATTATTATGTCTTTCCGAGGTAGTACTGCATAGTAATTCGCCTGCACCTTCACTTTTTTCACGGATTAACTTGAATAGAAGATAAATAAACATATTCAAATATTTTAACGAGTAAATAGGGAAAATATATATATAATGCTAATAATATGCTTTGTATATTCTTTTTTTCACATTATTTAATCAATTTTGTAAGGACTCGTAAGGAACACTGCAGGATTAATTTTAAGCGCATTTGAAGTGAAATGTCACAAAACTGCGCTATATAAATACTATGTTATTATTATAAGAAAACTATTTTGAATTTAGCAAAATGATGGAAATGCACAATGTCTATAAATAAATATTTACTAATAATTTACAGATTTTTCCCTAATACTACGCGAGCGAAGTTGCGGGTAAAAGCTAGTTAGAAATAATTCTTTCAAGTTTTTTTTACTACTGGAATACCTACGGCTTGCAGAGAACTCCTACATGAAATATTTCGATTTTATTGAATAACTTGGTTTCAAGATTCATTTTGTTAATTATTTGACGCGAAGTTTTAGAAACTTCTTGAACCCAAACTTTACTTTACATAAATCTATGAAAGATAGGTTTTGGTACAAACATGTCCAATTCTTCAAATAAGATTGTAAGGCTGATAAACATTTTAAAGTAAACTCAAAATCCCCTAGTAAACTGAATAAGGATTAGGTAATGTGCCATTTATTGGGTGCCCGGTGTCAACGAGTGTGATGTATCTATTCAGGCTTTGGTGGCGGATGCGCCTGCCCTCTGCGTGACGTAGCGGGTCAGATCGGTAGAGGCCGGTTTGGGAATACCCATCGTCTTGCACCATAGCGGGAGGGATGGATTCACACATCCGTCTCTCCTGGACATAATGACACCTAGATTCTTAACCACCCCTTTATCTAGAACTTCCTTTCCTTGAAAAGACCTTCCACTCAGAAAAGATGACATAGTTCCTGAGGGATATTATTAGTACTTTAGAAACATGAAGTCCTTTTTTGTAGGGGATGTACAATGTACACTCTATACCCTTAGGTTAATGGCCTTTCGCAAAAAACCTAATTAGCTTTCAAACGTAAGGGTTTCTCCGACCTTTGAATGTTTTGAAGGTCAGTGAAATTGTGGTCCAAATTTAAAACAAAGCCTCGTGAGAGATCTTCTAGCCACGGATCTCCAACAAAGTTACTTGCCCTCGGGACCGGGCGGAATCCATAATACATGTATGTATTATGTTATATGTTCGCATACACAGTGATACAATGCGTAATATCCTATAATTTTGCAGCCTCTCTTGTGAATCTGCGGTACATTTATAATATAGTCAACATCCCTCCCTTGGAGTAATGCCCTTCCCTTAGCCTACATCTCCCCGCAGCATCCCGCTGTTGAGAATTCATTATGACGGCGCTTTGCATTCATTACCCATCTCCAGCACGCTTCTCTTCCTAGAACTGGAACTTCCACCGCCCTTTTGTCTCGACTCCTGCCCGAGTTTGCATTCGCTTTAACTGAATTATGTTTTGAGATCTCGCAGATACAATGGTACGCGGCCGCGCCCCAACCAAACTGTACCAAGAGAAAAGTTATTATTGTTTAATTTATTTAACTTTTTAGCCATGTTAATAATGCGGTCGATAGTCCGTTGGGTGTGATGCTCGGCTGGCAGTAGGACGAATTATTTTTTGTATGAATGCCGCACAAGAGTCCCAACTGCTCATGTCTGGAGCTAGTGAGACCAAGGCATCTCCAATTTTGGGATGTTATGAGGCTGAAGGTAGTAGGGAGGGGAAGCAAATGGGGAAGTACCTAACTATTCATATCTGGTCACGAAATACGGCTAAAGACATTTCAAGCAACTTTTCAATTCTGAATGGTGGTCTTACACTAGGGCTATACTGAGAGTATCTTCCACTCTGGAGATAAATATCACGAGTCGGCGAGTTCTGTCTTACTCCATTTCAAAAACAGGTTGGTCTAAACATGAAACCTGCATTTATTTTATTTTTTTTTAAATTTGTACACAAAAAAAAATCCTTCATCATATTCCGAAATCTGGAGGTCAATGTATCCAGGAGTGACTGCCGTATGAATCCATCGCTCCCACTGCCGAGCAAGGCGATGGGTCGAGAGAGTCCGGCTGGAGACGTCTAGGTTAGGTCTCCCTCAGCCAGTCTCTCGCATTAGGTGAGCAATTGCATTCGCCGCCTAGACCTATACAAACCTCACCCCATGGATTAGGCACCCCTGATAAGTCACCAAACGTAGCGAACCACTTGGGGTGACCTAAGGCAGAGATTTTTGTAATTCAATAAATGATTTCCGGGGCGGCTGTACCCATTCTCGCCTCCCAAATTGAAAGCTAGTATTTTAGGAGCAAAAATACTTGTATCGTGTACTATTAATAATTCAATACATTTCAATGATCACGATTCCCAATCGATCTAGTGACAATGACCGGTCAGTGGTTGAGTGGGCATCGCGTTTGGGTCCCACACAGGAGTTGCGTGTTCGATTCCTCGGCTGGCTAAGTCCTCCATCACGCCTCAAGCAACATTTTCGGCGTACTGTGGTGGTATTAGGAGATTTTCAAATATTGTCGGGTTATTCGTAACCCGGGAATGTTTGTCTTTCTTTAAAAAAAATCAATTTAATTTATTGTAATACTGTATAAAAGCAGATTTATACAAACAGCAAGAAAGCTTGATTGTGCTTCATTGATTGAAACGTATCGACATTTGAAGTGGTTCTATTTGACAACAAGACAGCTCTTCCGATTGGCATGACCATTGGCAAGTTTAAGTAGTTCTACTTCTTCAGTATATTGCTACTTTCTGTTCTGTTCCCTCGTAACAATTTACTTTCCCAGTTTGTTCTGTGTAAGATTGACTTAATCCGCTCGTTTAAGCCACGAAATTTATGTAGTTATGTAGTAGAACTGAGCCTGGGCTCCAACTAACATTGAACAACGGCCTTTGAGAACATTTCAATACGTCCAGTCCAGACGCTTGAGTTTAGTTTATACTTCCTCGTCCCTGTTTTATTATTCTTCATATACATAAAGAAACGAACTTGCGAATAAATTAAAAGAAATGGCCTAACAACTAGGATATACTAAATACAGCTTCGTTTCTGGGCAGTTACTTTTAACCTTATTTGTTTTAAGTAGCTGCTTTTAACCGCCGACGCAAGGAGCGGTGTTATAAGTTTGACTTTCTGGAATAAACTTTTATTATTATTATTATTATTATGTGTCTGTCTGTGGCATCGTAGCCCCTAAACGAATGGACCTATTACGATGCGTTTTTTGTTGTTTGAAAGCTGACGTGATCGAGATGGTTCTTAGCTACAATTCATGAAAATCTGTTCAGGCGTTTCAAGGTCATCAGCTCTTTTTGTATCGGGGGTTGATTAAAATTTTGAAAATTTAACTTATTATTCAATTCGTTGTTTCAAATTATTACGTTAACACCACAGATATTTTCGTAGTCAAATAAATTACGTATTTTTAAAAATTTAAATTAAATTTAATAATTTTAATATCGAGTTTTGCAAGTATTTTAGTATTTATTTTTGTTAGAGCTGTTTCGGCTAACAAGGCCATTTTCATACTGTGGTTAAACCACTTTGATTCCACTTATTTAAAATCGTATAAATAAGTCGTCTCAAAGTGGTTAAACCACAGTTTTAAAATGTCTAGAGATTATAACAATGCCCTTTCATGTGTCTGACTAACTACATAGTACTGCGGCTCAATTGGCATTTTAATATCACCGTCTGAATTTATTGTTATATTACTGTCATCATGAGGAAAAATTCTTAACTAGATAAAAACCTCATAATTAATATTCTTTGACGCAATGACAAACTACATAAAAATTCTGAAAGCGGATATTATGTACATTCTCAAAGATGTAATAACAAATAGTTTAGTAGTAGGTGTTGTAGCTATTTTAGTCGAAGGATAATAATAAATCCCTGTGGTTTTCCGTATATTCCTGAAATGGTTACTAAATCAGCGCAGAGTCAGCGTTATGACCAACTGATTGAGAACGGTGTCATCAATAACAAGTATACCAATAGGATATTCCTGTTCGCATTCGTGACGTGATATAAATTTCGATTCACGGGATAGCGACGTGATCCGCCGGGATTTGTCTGTGATTGATTCGGGGCTCACGCTGCCGGGTTATCCCGGGCTGTTCTGGAATATCGCGGGATTTGATTCTGGCCGATACCGACAAACACCCACCCGATGGGTTAAGTCCTTGATAGCTTGTGCTTGTACACGCGACCTCTGCGTGATGCAATTTTGTGATGAAATGAGTTTGAGTTGGAATTTTATTTGCGCAAATGGATTAGATTTCATGGGCGAAGCTAACTGCACAGTGATTGGCTTGTTTATCATGATAAATGATATATTAGTGAATTTTTTCGTACCCGTTTTTGAAAGCATTTTAGATTTGGCAGTTTACTCATTTACGGTACTGATACACGTGCTCATTAACTTTACACATTTGCTTATAAATGAACATACTTGTGAATGAGAATGCTCAAAGCCAACAATTGAACGTGCACGCTCTTTATGAGCATACTCATGTCAAACAAACGTCAACATATTATGGAGTCAGTTCCATTTGCCCAGAGCTGAACAAAATAATCTTATTGCTTGCAACGCAATTATTTAAGAATCTTCTGACAAAAGAAAATAAAACGGTTGATTTGGATCCAAGATGTCAACAAATCCGAAAATGACTAGATGATAAAAAAATAAATGCTTTTTATAAAAAAAAATTCAATAGAATGTGGTTTTATTTTGGAGGAAGGAACTTTTGGGGGAATCTATTGTAAGTATTTTAGTGACCCTGTGTTCTGAATACATTCGTGATTCCCGTGATAAATTACAAAAAGCAAGATTTTTCGTCTCCCCAGCATTTTTTATATTTTTGCAAAGAATGCGCAGGCGCGGACTGCCATTTGATCAACATGAGCATGTTCATAAACAAGCCTGTTTACACATGCTTAGAGCACTTTCCCTTCTACCCACGAATCCAATGAGCATACTCACAAATAAACCGGCTTCAACGTCACCAACACACATGCTACTAGGTAGCATTTGCTCATTAATAGCATGCTCTCTTGCTACTAATGAGCATGTCTGTCAGTACCATTATACATGCTGGAATTCAAAATCAAGGCTTTTCACAAATTTGTCGTTCCTATTTGGATCGATGCGGTTTTATATTATAAGTTTTAATTTGTCTAGTCCAACCTTTCGCATGACTAAAGAGCGTAATACACGAGCCCGATTTTCAGCCCGTTTCCAATTAGACACAAAAGTCAACATTTTTCGCTTTACGCGATCGCTGTTTTCAACTCTATTTTCATACCTACGATTTCAGTAGGCATCACAACAAACAGTATGGTTCGTGTGTTGTTTGCAGTGACGACAATTGAAATCCTAGATATGCAAAATAGAGGTGAAAATAGCGATCGCGCAAATCAAAAAATGTTGACTTTTGTCTCCAATTGGAAACGGGCTGAAAATCGGGCTCGTGTATTACGCTCATAAGGCATGGCGGCAGTATTTTATCAGTTGAATTTCTCAGGTGGTCTTTGTTTTCATTGATCGGTGTGTAGTGCGGCAACTAGCCTAGCCATAGCCACTGGCGAGGGCAGTGTAAGATGAAGGGTCGCTTAGAATGTTCAACCTTCGCACCGCGCCAAGTCGGGGGCGGAGGGAACCGGATTATCAGACATTTTCTGAAGAACACTGTAAGGATTTTAATTACGAAACATTCTAGACACAGGATAATTGTATTTCCAGAATGTTCGGTCCCCGCGATTTTAATTAATATGTTAATTTGCTTCGTTCCGCTGTAGGCATTTTTCGGTTTTATTGTACGCCCGAACAAGTTTTTAACAGTTGGCATTTTTTCCCTTCCCGTCTGTACTAGAATCGATCCCTCAGCTCGTTGATGACAAGTTCCGGTGAATATTTCTACAACAAAGCAAGAACCATCCATCTTTTTTGTATTTTAAATAGCGAATCATCCTTTGATGGTTCCTACTTTTTAAATGGGTTCAATTTATCATTGTTCTTTCAAAATCCGATATTTCGTTTCTACTGTTACGAATAATGATAAGTTTCTTCAACACTTTCGGAGCTCCTGTAACACTTTCTGTGTGATTACTGATTACATAAAACGCTAAGAATTATTCCCAACTTTCTCAGAAAACCGACTTAACTTTATCAGACAAGTAAAAAAAACTATTTGAAGGTTGGGGGGTTCTGAAAACTATTCTTCCTTTGACGATTATGAAAATGTAACTGCTGAAAAGTTTTAATCAGAAAATAATGGTATATTTTTGGTAACCATTACAAATAGATTTGAGAATCTTAGCTACTGTAGCGGTTAGAGGGTACATGTAGGAAAAGAGTTTCCTGTCCTGACAGAATCTGAGATTTTATTTATTGTTTAGCTCTTCATTGATAAAATGAATGTCTCTGATTTGATCAATTGAGTGACAGTAAATTATGATAAATCAAATTACCATGGTATAAATTGGGTTATACTTACATAATAATATATACTTACATATTTTTATTCCACATTTAATTGTAGATAGGTGTTCGTTAGCAACAAGCGCAGAACAGTGACGGATTACGGTACCCAAGGTCTTAATTCTTGATAAATTTGAAATAGACAATAAAAATAGTTATTTAATATTATAAGTATGTACTTTGTCGCTTGTCTGATTCTTCTTGCAATCGGTACCAATTTTGAAAATGATATTTACATTCAAACCAAATTTGAGTTCCGCACAGGAGGCCCTGAGGAAAAAAAATACCCTCAAGGTCAATGTCATCTTTGGGGATACCGTGTGGAGAGTCTTTTTAGGAAAATAAAGGAGAGGAAGTTCTGGGAAGGATAAAGATATGATGGGTGGGTAGGAATCTGGGAGTGTAATGTATCCAGGAGTGACGGACGTACGAATCCATTCCTCCCACTCCGGTACAAGGCGATGGGTCGAGAGATTCCGGCTGGAGAAATCAAAAGGTCTCGCTCAAGCAGTCTCACCAGATCCGCCCCGCTGCGCAGTAGGCGGGCAAACGCATCCGCTGCCAAGGCCTAGACCAACCTCACTCCATGAACACGGGCACCCCTGCTAAGTCACCACATTATCACCTATGGTTATTTATGTTAGTTATCCAACAAATCGTTCCCGGGTCGGCGGTACCCATGTCAGCCTCCCAAATTAAGTTTTTAATTAGTTAGACGCACAGACAACCGAAATGAGTATTTTTGATGATTGTTGTGCCGCAAGACCTTGTGCCCCAATTTGGCCAGGTCTGCTGAAGCGTGTAGGATCTCCCATGATAAATGGATAAAGCTGTCCAACCATTAACACGGCAGCCATAACTCATCATAAATTTGCGCCGCAGTGCATCGGACAGATGCGATATGTCAACATATTACGCACAAAGCAAAAGCTTTCTGATGGACCATTACATACATTTTTAAAAGCAGATGGACATATTGATAAATTTGTATTTTATTTTACTTTTCAGAGATTTTTTCTCTGGTCGTTATTCATTTGCGGTCAGCGAATCTGATGCTTTTCTTCCACTTTGTTCATTTCCAGTGTCAGTTTGTGGTATAACATTTAAAAATATCTGATTACCGCACAAGAGTAGGTACAAGCTGCCCATATATAGATTTTTTTAAAATCTAGTGAACGCTTTTATAATTACCGTGACGATTCACGATTACGGTACCGTCAATGCAAAAAAGCCAATAAACATACGTTCCTTATTGCTGCAGCTCTTTCTTACAGATTAAATAATGGCGAGATAAAAGATGAGACACACAAATTACGTGTGACTGTTTCCTACAAAGTATTACTTCTGCCTTACATTTCATTTTCTTTACACGTGTAAGGGAGATGTATGATAATTTTTTTTTTTTTTTTCGAAGAAAACTTCTTCTAAAAGGTTGTCACTTTGTGATGTCATTATTTATTTATTAAAATAAAATAACTTAGTTTACATCACTTTATTTTTTGTACACTATCAACATGTTTCGTGAACCATGTTCACTTCTTCAGGAATAAAAGTATACTAAAGTTAAAAAAATAATTATAGATTACATATGGGGAGACGGAATTGAAGGAGGGGGAAGGGTTGGTTAAGTGGGAAGATATTTAAAACAGGGTTAACAATTTTTTTTGCTTATTAATTATGTCAGCTTTTCTTATTTCTAAAATGTAAATTCCAAAGCTGACTCATCACGAAACATGTTGATAGTGTACAAAAAAAAAATAAAGTGATATAAACTAAGTTATTTTCTTTTAATAAAATTATTTTATCTTTCCTTTATGTTCACCGTTTGTCCCATTTTCGGCTGTTGTTATTTGGTGTGTAAGAAAGAACTGCAGCATTATATATTTAAGAACAAAAGCAAAACCATCGGCGCAATTATATTTGACGTTTTTGAATTTTTGGAATTCACTCACACTTCAATATTATTCTTGTACTATATTCCATACTTTCAAAATTATCGTCACGGCTAGTAGTATTGTAGGGGTCTACGGAGACGTCACGGTGCTGTGTGTGAGAGAGATGCAAGTAAATGATTACATTTACCTTTGTATCTCATCTTTTGAAAGTGCTGCAGCATTATTATGATAAGGAACGATATTGGGATAAGGGTTATATTATTAACTGAACCGAAAAGTGATATGGCATCTCCATTTAAAGTTGTGCTACATACACGTCCATTTTGTATTCCTCAAATAATTGCATTTTTAATGCTAGTGCATTAAAAAGAATTAATGGAATTCGTTTCATAAATAACAAATTTAATTCTCCCTTGAAACTGATACACAAATAACATCCAACTGTTCCACAAATTGACGCTTTGTGTATTTTCATTTACCCGCCGCCTAAATTATTTCTTCAGCGAAATTGCAGTCCGGCGCAATTGAAAATGTAGACATTTGCATTTTAGCCAGCAGAGCGTTGTTTTTATTTATTCCCCACACGAAAACTAAATTGTGTACGCCAAAATAAACGTAAGCACTTTCCTCTACGCATTCCGGTAGAACCTGCACGAAGCTTTTTCATTTGCCACTAACTTTCCGCTCAGAGTGCTTTTTCCAATTTGGACAAAATAATAATTCTGGACCGTGCACATTACTTTGCCGGGAGTGTTGTCTAAAATCCCTGATATATCCTTGATTATTTTATAAAATAAATATATTAACCAGAGCTTTTTGTTATATGCAATAATCCCAACTCTTTGCCTGTTGAACGTGCTTTAACCAACATTGTCACCGTATTCCATTCTTGTTTACGATAAATGATATTTAAAACAATTTTATTTATATTTATACGGCCTCCGAGGTCTAGGGGTAAGTCTTGTAATCCGAATGTCGTGGGATCAAATCCCGGCGTGCGCAAATAAATTTTATTTGATTAATTTGTGTTAATTTACAATTAATTCATTTAAAATAATAAATTATAGTATATTTGTGGCACGCTCCAGATTGGAAGATATTCTTAGTATCGCCCTGGTGTAAGACCACCATTCAGAATTGAAACGTTGCTTGAAATGGCTTTAGCCGTGTTCGGTGACCAGATCTGAATAGCCAGGTACTTTCCCACATTCCTCTTCCCCATCTCCTTCCCCACCATACTACCTTCAACCTCACAAAATACCCCCAATCGGGGATGCCATAGTCTCACTGGCTTCAGACGGGAGCAGCTGGCATTCTTGTGAGGTATTTTCCTCATCACTTATTTTTCAGCCTATCACCCCTTGAAAATGCTTCAATAAAAAAAATATCTCTTATTTCTTTCCCCTCAGTAGCTTCAAATCAAATGATTCAAATTCAACGGAATTTCAATATTATTTAGTATTTTTCGAAAGAATATAATGTTCTGGGCATCAATCATATGGTGGCTGGTGGAAACACATTATCGGCATGACACTATTTTTTTGTTCTGATCTAGTGAGTGTTAATTGTACCGACTATGAAGCCCATAATTGTGAGGTTATCTTCTAGGTTCCAGCGCCCTTAAGGTGATTTTTCACAAAAACGGCGCTATATAAATCGTCCAAATATTATTATTATTATCTCTTACAACAGTTGTTATTTAAAAATTTATCGTATTATTAATCATGCGGAGGAAAGAACTTGTATATTTTTTGTAAAATACCGAAAATTGCCGTTAAAACGTTGATATTTGTGGCCGGACGAAAATTGTGTGACATTACTGTGCATGCGTGTGTTTGTCTCTTTTTAGTGTCGCAATTTTTGGTTTCATCGATATTCAAATCATAACGGTGCTAAAGAAGTTTTAATCTACTTTAACCTACGGTTCATATACGTATTTCTTTCTGTTTGTTAACTTTTTGTACTAATGTAATCTATAAACCACTACCTGGAATACTATCTCTTAGAATGCGTTGCAATGCCCTTCATTTAAAGAAATAAATTGTTCCTCACTGCATGTCCTAACGCGCGTACTCTCAAACGTGTGAAATTAAAATAATCGTTAAGTTTTCTGAAATTATCCAATTTTCTGCGCAATTTTCTTAATTTTTCTTTCCGTAAGAACCTTCTACAAAGTATTAGAAAACTATACTATAAATATGAATAAAATAGGTTAAGTCTTTCTGAAGTTATGACGTGACTAAGGGAAACAGGGATTCATTTATATATACAGATTGCAAACTACCCTGAACATGCACATCTTCTTATATCTTACTAATATTATAAATGCGAAAGTTTGTATGGATGGTTGGTTGGATGGTCCTTACTCTTTCACGCAATAAATATCGAATGGAATTTAAAAATTCTTTTACCTACTAATCGAAAGCTACATTATTTGCGAGTAACAACGGCTTTATATATTGGTAAGCTCTGGCGTTATGAATGAGCTGTGATGTTATGAAATTATGTATCATACGTTTTCTGTCCCTAACAAAATCGAGTTATTGCAAACGTCAAACAAATTGTTGCATTGGAAACAATGTTTTTTTTTTTAAATTTTATGCTTAAAAAGAGTGCTTTGTTGTGATTAAAAGGAGTACTTTTTTGGCGTCGTAGTTCGTATACATATATCTACATACATATCTCTAAAAATGTTTATTCTCCGAACAAAAAGCATAACGTTGCTATAAAGCATAGCGTTTGAAGTGGACTATCATTTTCTTATTTTTTAGGTTACTCTGGATTCAAATATGAATAAAATACTAATAAAGGGGTAGGTACTTAAAATAAATTTATATTTCTGTAATTTAAATATTTTCTAAAATAGAATTTTTATTTGCGAAATGTCATTCTCAAATTTTGAAATTTTCTATTAAACCATAATTATTTTCAGCAAGAATGATAACAATTATGCCACGAAAGCGTAAGTCGAATCTGAGCAAAAGTTATAATAAAGCTCGAGCTATGAAAGTTGCAAGACTTGAAAAGACGTTTCCACAAGCTGAAGTGCGAAGACTTAAACATGCGGTGCGTCAGGCAGCACACAGAGCTGCTGAGTCAACAGAACAATCCCAAGCTCGCCGTCAACAGCATGCTGAATATCTGAGACGATGAGGAAAATAATTTTCCTCAGGGCCTATGTCATCTTTGGGGATGATGTGTGGAGGGTTTTTTAAGGAAAGGGAGGAGAGGAGAGTTCTTGGAAGGAAAGGGGTTTAAGGGGTGGGAAGGAATCTGATGTTCAGTATTTACCAGTCAACCACCTCCAAGACCTAGACAAACCTCACCCCATGAACCCGGGCACCCCTGCTAAATCACCAAAGTAGCGAATCACTTGGGGTGACCTATGGCAGAGGTGTTGGTTATCCAATAAAGGTTCCAGGGGCGGCGGTACCCATTCACGCCTCCCAAATTTGGATTAATATCGAAGTTTCAATAAGTTACTATTTCGATTCAGATGTTTAATATTTTATTTGAATGCAAAATAAAATAAAGCAAGTTGGTACGAGAATTTTATTTGTTTATAGTTATTTGTTGTTTATATTATGTGATTTTTTTTTAATAAGAGAACATTGGAGGAATAGGAAATAACATAGGCTACTTTTTATCACGGAAAAAAATCATTAACGTTGGAAAAGTCTTTATACAGTAATTTCCCACTAATACCATGCGAGCGAAGCCGCGGGTAAAAGCTAGTAGATATTATAAAGGCGAAAGTTTGTATGGATGTGACTTACTCTTTCACGCAATAAATATCAAATGGAATTTAAAAAATCTTTCACTAATCGAAAGCTACATTATTTGCGAGTAACATAGGCTATATATATTGGTAAGCTCTGGCGTTATGAATAAGCTGTGGCGTTATGAAATTATTTATTATACGTTTATTGGCAAAGCGGGTTGCTAAGTAAATGTTTGACGTGGGCACTGTCATATTGTCATTTGTTAAGGTTACTATGGAGATTTATTTGATAGCGAAAATTCAAAAATGAGTATTCTAATATTATGAATGCGAAACGGCGCGTATTTGATTGTTGATTGATTGGGGGAAGGGGAGGGGGGTGGGGGAGTTTGGGGGGGGGGGGCGAATATGCGAGCGAAGCCGGGGGCAAAAGCTAGTGTTAAATGAAGATATATTATTATTATAAATATCTTCGGAAATACAACACACATTATTTACATATTATTTTGGTTACAGAAATGAGCAAAAGAATTGGTTTTGCATTCAAAAGTCATTTTTGTCCAACTGAAGTGACCTTGCCCAACATAATATATTCTAGGTACTTCCTTTGAATATCTTTCTCCAACTCCCCCTCTTACTCGTTTTGCACAATTACCCGTGTAATTCGAGTGATTATCTGTGAAACTATTTATTACTCCAGTCGGTAGATGTTCTCCTGACTCGAGGGTGGTTTTGGGTTGGCCATGGAATGCTCAGTACTCGGTGCTCACAATACAATGCTATAAAGTTCCGACCCAAAATTGTAGCTTACCGCTGCTTTCGGTTTCCCTGTTGACATAATCCCGGCTTTAAACTGCGCTTTACGTTTTGAGTGGATACAGGAACCTGTGTGTAACCACTAACTGCATTATGCATGCACATTTTGTCCGTATTGTACCTGCCACCCTTTGTGTTTGTTGGAAATATAAGGTGCCTTCTAAAGTACTGAATATTAGATTTGTAATTCTACAATACCAAATGTATTGTTTGTTTGACTTCAAACAAGTAGTGGAACTTTAGATGAATGCTGTGTATCTTAAAACATTGTCAGTGTTACTCATAATCAAAAACTAAGATACAACCACGAGAGCAAGGCCGGGGTAGGTGAAATTGTTACTCAACATGGCGCGCGTCCGTGTTTTCTTACCCGCGTCGCTGTACGGGGAGTTGTAGTAGCTGTCAGAATTTAAACCGACCGGTCACCAGGGTTAACTCAGTACCACGGCGTTGTAACTTTCGAAATGGCGAACTTTTACGAGAATCTTGACGTTTTGAATGGAGCATTGGCAAATATTGACCGTATTCGCGGCATTCGTGTACCACGGCTACCGAAAAGGTACAAAAAAAGGTACGATCCATTTGCGGCACTTACGGAAGGAGATTTTAGGTCTAATTATAGATTTACAAAAGTTAATATGAGACGTTTGATTGATTTGGTGCGGCCGTATTTGGATGTGAACAATAAACGGGCGGCAAAATATCTACCAATCTCCAAGTTCTTTGTGCCATACGATACTGGGGTCGAAACGAGGTGAGACAGTGTTTATAATTACCTACGTTCTTGTGAAACAAATTAGCGAAATCGTAAACCAAACAGGCTTTATTGTTATTATTTTTTTATAACATTTTTTTTTACAGATACAGGATGATTGTGCCGACATACACGGATTTAGCCAACAAACAATGTCCCGTATAGCTAAAAGGGTTGCAACTGCATTTGCCCGCCTTGCTCCACAGTACATTAAAATGCCACAAAGTATTAAAGAACAACAAGCAACAGTTACAAATTTCCAAGCAATAAAACGTTTTCCCGGAATAATGGGTGCCATCGACTGCACACATATTAAAATAAGGAATTCGAATATGTTGACGCTTGACGCTGTTCTGTTCTGTTGACGTATGAATAAACGTGAAGTTGGCAACACGCCGCGAAATGCCAAATTTACCGCGTTTTTCAGCTTTGGAACAGAGTGTTGCTACCGCAAAAAAATCATAACAGCTGTCGAGTAACATTATGAAGATGAGTAAAGATTTTTACTCTGAGAGGTGTAGTGTACCCCCCTGTGTAGTAACCGCGACTCGGTAGAGTCGTGGTAGGGTTTCATTATGAGTAAGGCTGATTAGGTATACTTTATCAGGATCTCAGCTTACCGGTTCGAATCTGTGTATGTGTTTATACAGGTTTTTGATGACGTAGGTACTTGACTTTCTTTGACCAGTGTTAGATGGATATTACTTCTATGAGTGATACTAACCACGCGGGGGACGGCCAAACAACTCGGTCACACATTCATGCATTAATAATAATAATAATAATATTTGGCTGATTTATAAAGCGCCGTTTTCGTGAAAAATCACCTCAAGGGCGCTGTACATATAAAAGCATACAATAAAATAAAATTAATACGATAGGCTTACAACTAAGATTCAAAATTATAACTAGGTACTTACATTTAAGACTTATATGTACATAGCTAGTGACTTACGACTAAGACTTATTACTACTTACTGAAAACTAGTGACATACATATATATTTACAAATGTGACTTAAAATTAGAGATTTACAATTAAAATAGGCATTTACATATAACAATAAATATTTTTAGTTTTGCGAGGTGTCTAATATTACCAAGTGATCAACAAAACTCTACCGATATAGGTACAGACAGAGAAGAAAGTTATTGCTGCAGGTCGAAGCAGTTTGATGATTTTATATATACATATATACATACATACATATTTTATTCTACACATTTTACAAATTATTTTATACTACCCTTTTTTAATATTAATATTGTAAGCGCCAGAAGAAGAAGGAAGTTCGTACATAATATTACAATTTTATAACACGGTTGTGAAAATGATTTTAATAGGTTAACTGTATATAAAGGAAAGCATAGGTATCTTAAATGAATGAATGAATTTAATCGTCGATCTCAACCGCAATAAGATAATTCATCGCTCAACAACAGATTGGATAGCAATATTTGAATAGCGAATTTATGGAAATGAGTGTTTAAATAGGTGAGTTTTATGTTTGGATCTAAATTCTGTTGGGCTGGTTATGCATCTTAATTTCATAGGAAGTTTATTCCAAGCCTCAGGGCCGGATACTCCGAATGCACGATCACCAAAATTAGTGTTCGGTTTTCGCGTAGGTTCTTTCAACCTTCCGATTGCAGATGATGTCGCTGATCTAAGAGTTGACTGCCTTAGACCAATATTTTCCGGAATGCACAATTCAGAGATATAGGGTGGAGCCATTTCATTGAGAGCGTTAAACACCATCCAGCATAACTTGTATTGGATCCTTTCAGGACACTTCAGCCTTTGAAGATTTCGAAGGTGTTCCGAAATGTGCGAAAACTTGGGTACCCCAGTAATTAGCCGTGCTGCGGCGTTGAACACTGATTGTAGTTTAGGCATTTATTGTTTCATACATACTCTTCTGTTATTCCGACTCTTGACATGGCCCGACTCGAGTATTTGATTCACTTGATCGTACCACCTCTTCCTCATGCCTGAATTTCTTCGTTCATTCATCACCAAACGATCTAAGGGTCCCTTTCTTAATTCCACTCATTACGCTTACATCAGCTTTGCATTCTGTGCGAATTTCCGCATTTCTCATTTGATCGTGCCATGTCTTCCTCGGGCGTCCCCGACTTCTTCTACCATTCACATTTACATCTTACATTCTCTTTACACTTATTTCTTCGTTTATTCGCTCTACATGCCCAAATCATCTGAGGGTCCCTTTTTTAATCTTACTCTTTACGCTTACATCAGCCTTTGCGTTCGTGGTGATATAAGTCACACTAAGAATCCATACATTTTTGACTTGTGGCTTCCTCTCAACCAGTGATTTCTGACACTATTTGGAGTAAACAATACAAATAAACAATAAATACACATATAAATTTGTTGTAGACCACTTTTATTTATGAACACTCTACCGGTTTCGGATGCACCCTTCCTTCGTCGGGAGAATATTTTTTTCAAGTAGGTATGTAATACAAATAAAATTTTGGTCTCCGGTGACATTTTTTATGTTTTTTTTACCAGTGGTTCTTGATATTATTTCGAATAAAAAATGTAAATGAAATTTAATTCTCAGGGGACTTTTTTGATTTCTTCCATATGTCGTCACTGGCCACTCAGCCGAGTAACCGATCAACCCCTCACCCCAAGATTTACCCATCATTACTGATGAATGACTTTTTATTATGTGCTTAACTAACAATGCTTTTCTTCTTTTCCAGGTAAGTCTACTTCTCCTTTAATCACGCCACTCAGTATGCAGATAATGTAAGTTGAATAATCTCTGTCCATTCATATTACTATCGGAGGAAGTCACAAGCCATAAGTGATGTATTCTTAGGTACCTTATATCGCCGCGAATACAGGTAATAGTCATAAAAATCGCTTGGCAAACGGAGTCTAGAAGTCGATTTCAAGCACAAAGTAATTTTTATTAATTTGATGTACAATTTTATAAAAAAGATAGTAAATCAATGGAAACTGTCGCAGATAATTTAAGCCACAAAATTTTATCTTTTTAAAGTTTTTTCTTATACGCGTTCATAAATTTCTAATAAAAATACATTTTTTTTTGTTTTTTTAGTACTTTAAGCTTATATTTTTTATAAAGTGATTAACAATTTTATTTTAATTCTACTCAATGGAAACGATGGGAGAAATTTCAATTTATGCAAAGCTTATTTTTTGGTATTTTGTGATAATCGAAAATAGTGAATCAGCATTATTTTTCGCCCCTTAACTCCCCATATGCTTTTGCCTTGAGAAACCAAGGACTTCGGCTTAAGTACACAGTTTCCACTCAACTAACATTTATGATGGCTTGTAGGAATTGGAAATCTGATGCAAATATTATATCTGTATGATTCAATGCGGTGATAGTGTTGAAGATGAGAATACCGAAGTATGATAATTTTTTTTATTTATTATTTTGTATTTTAATTAGTTTTTTTACGTGGGATATGTAATATGCGTTAGATTTTTCGTAACTAATAGAACGTACAATTATACAGGTGTAACAGCTCATACCCGAAGGATTTTAACCAGCCATTCTTGTGCATTTATGGAGCAGCAGAAGTAGATGTCGCTTTCTGTCAATCAATTACACAATACGGCATTATAGGATGGGGCGGTACATAAACAAATCAAACACAAACAATTTACATATCACAAAAACTAATATTAAAAACAATAAAACAAAACCCTACTCATATTCGTCAGAACTTTTATTCAAACAATTTAAGGTCAGAAAATTAAGTGCATTATACTTCTGTCATGCAACATTACAAATTTATAAAGATAATATTGAAAATAAAGTTGCACCCTTTAAAAATAACAGAAATCAATACTTCCTACTCCAAATTGTAAAAAACAATAGGACAGTTAAATCATAAATATCTCCGAGTTAATTTTTTTAATTCACTACCTGAAAATTATACTGAAAACTTAAACTGAATCATGTAAAAAAAAAAAAAAAAAAATACAATAACACCCCCCCCCCCCATACACACAAGCCCTGCTTACTTATAGGGGTTCATCAAATATATCTACAACGTAATTAATTACTGTATAATTTTTTTTAGTCCAAATTTGCTTAGGAAACGTTAGTTAAAATCCTTCGGGTAAGTTCTTTATAACCTGTATAAACATCTCAGGTAGATAGGACTGTTATTATACGATCTGATTCCGACACTCCGTCCATTAAAATGAAAACTCTCCGCACCGCAAAAAATTAAAAGGTTTTTAGTGAATTTAATTTTTTATTTTTAATCTCGATTTATTCCCATTTGCATAGCGTAAGTTGTGCTAATGGAAAATTAATATTTTAAGTGGTCACATAAAAAATCTGCTACCATGCTCTAGTGCCCTCCCTTAAAGCAAAGAAAAGATAATTCAATTACCATATATGTAATATTCCTGAATAAAACCGTCGTTAGTTTTAATCGGGAGCTCCGAGAGTAGAGTAGTGTTTTTTACTAGTAAAAAGTGAAATGCGCTCTTATGTCCCCGTAACGCTTCATGTTCTATGAATATGTAAAGGGAAGTTGAATAAAAATGCACGGAGATCTCCCGACGAGGCGGTTCAACATTTTATGTCGTAATGAGTGCTTATTTATGCGCTCCCTGTCACGGGGTCGCCCTGTACCCCTGTTGCACACTTGTAATTTTCATAGCGACTAAATTAGATGGCGCATTCTTTTGCAGATACTTTGTGGATTATTTTATTTGCTACTAGCGAGTTCCCGGCATGCGTTGCAATCCCGCTTAAGGCGCGGTGTACCCGCTCAAAAGGAAGAAGATAGAGAGCTACGTAAATACGAACGTTAGAGAGAGCACGCTAATATTAAAAACAATAATATTTAAGCGAAAATTGTGATAATGTTTAATAAAACACGATTCGTTTAAAATAGAGCAAAAATCTCGCGAGGGTTGTCTTAAACACTGTGAATATAATATAAATATAAAAAAATAACAATATAAATAAATAAAAAAAACACTGTGAATTTTTTCATACATATAACTTGTAAAATAACTGAAACAAACGTGTTTATAATAATTTTTGGAGCATACTTTGCGATTTTTTTCTATCGAGGGAATTTTATATAATTTGCGTTTCGGCGCGAGGAATGTCGAGATATTATCTTCAAGAATAACATATATTTTTTTAAGAGCTATAAAACTTAAAAGTGTTTAAGGGAGATATGTAAGAAATCGGTAGAAATTCAGGTTGCGGAGGCTTAATAGTTATCCTAACGCCAGAGAAGACGGCGCGTTTTTTCGCGTAATTCTCGTTAAGAGATTTTAGTCGCGGGAAAATTTGCGAATCGAGTGTCATCGCGTACAAACATTAAAATAATATGACAAACTGATGTCATTTATTAACGCTTATTATTATGCGAGTAGTTTTGATAAGTAATAAATAGTAATTGGTGTTTTTATACGGGTAATTAATCTATTTAATACCCGACGAGCATAGACACGCCATTGAAAGCCATAGAAGATCACAGAAATTTGACAGTCGATAACTCACGACGGACCCCTTTCAATATCTGACGGATTTTTTTTTTTTGTCTTAATTGTCTAGTAACCGTTGACTTATCGGAATCACCCTTTTGATTGGAAAGCATGTGAAAGGTACGGGAAGGAGTTTAACTAGAAAGTTAAGCAAAACTATAACGTTTCGTTAAAAAAATAAACGTAATATTCCGAAGACTTGAAACATAAAACCCTTCCTTTATGTCGTATTTCTACAAAATAAATTTTCAAAAAGGTTATCCGATTTCTCCGAACAATTTGTTGATTCATCCCAAATAATATCGATATGTTTTATTTGACCATTTGCTGCATCGTGAACAAGAAAGCTCTCTCATTTCGCTTAGAAATTCAAAGGATAGTTTCGCTTCATCAAATCGAATAACAATAGCAATAAAACAAACTCGATTTATCCGTTTGAGATGCAGTTGAATCACCTTTACTAAATTGAAAGGAGAATGATAAAGTCTGGGAGCTTTGCTGGTACAAAGCTATTTTGTGTGCAATTTTTTGTGCTTTCTTTGACGATTCACTGCAGGAAAATTTTACCAACTAGAATGAGCGTATTCACCACGAGATTTCTGCTTTATTTATATGCATCTCGCGCTAGTGTTTCAGAGAAATTTGTGTGTTCAACTATTAATTATAATATCCCGTGATTTTTTACGGTTCTGGGTTAGTATTAGACTAATTATTTGTATAGCGCTGTTTTTTCTGGATAATGAACTCAACCTACGTACAACTATTATAGGTAATACCGCTTTATGGCTCGTCTGAATTATTCTTCACATAAGCAGTTCTAATTTTGAAAAATAAGACTTTAATTTAAAGAAAAATTGAAATAACGCACATTGCAGACAACTGAAATTAGCATTTTTGAAGATAGGTAGGTACCTACCTACTTTATCGTTTGTCTGAATTATTCTTCACACAAATGGTTTCAATTTTAAAAATGACCCGTAAATTCAAAGGAGATCATGGATTACTAATAGAAAAAAAAACGAATGTGCTTTAGTCTACACGACTGAAGTAAAACTACGAGACAAACCTCGCCCCCTGAGCCCAGGTATCCCTGCTAAGTTACCAAACGTAGCGAACGGGGTGACCTATGTCCTAGGGGTGACATATGACATTGGGGTGAAATATGACCATGGGTAGACCTACGAGCTTGGGGTGACCATCCTTATCCTTATCCTTATCACTCCCCAAGTGAAGCGTACGTAAAGGCCCGACCGTTCGCCTCGCCATCGATCACCGTTCGCATCGATTACAGTTCGCATCGATTACAGTTCGCATAATACTTTTCGTAAAAATCACCACTTTTCGTAACGCATTCACCAGCTTACCCCCCAAGTCGAGCGTGCGTAAAGAAGTTTTACTTCAAAATATTGCTTATGCATAGCAACAGGAATTATTATTACAGAATCTTGGCGCAAATGTATCTACAAATTTTCATCAGAACTGATGATTTGAAAATCGAACCACACTTTACATAACCTCATTTACCCCGGCAAACACGAAGTGGTTAAAATATCTCCGCTATTTTCCCTAAGTAAACAAAATGAACAGATGGAGCGCTGAGTAAATTTTTATCTTTACCAGATTAGAAATCACCGTTCGCTTTGCGAGCGCCCGGAGTGCAGAGTGCATTTCAAAGGGAAATTTTCACCCAGAATTCAAAATCAGCGTTCTTCGGTTTGGGTACCTACCGCGGGGTGAGCAGATCCCCCAGGCCAAATGCAGTGGGTAGGTACTGCAACCCCGGCTAGGTACTGCTTTTCCGGGTAGGTACTGCTTTTCCGGGTAGGTACTGCTACCCCGGGTACCTACCCGCTCTGCAGTCAAGTGTCAGGGTTTTGTCAGCCTCGCATAGTGTTGGCACCGCTGCGCTGGTACTCTGGTAGGTACCCTCGCGGGGTAGAGACGCCCGAGCAAATCGATATCGCCGCGAGGCGCCGGAATTCCCCGTTCGTGGGTCTGTGGGACATGTATATCGTGAATACGTAGGTACCAGGCTAGACTGACGCATAAGGAGTCCTATTCTACAGGTACATATTTATCGACAACTTAACGAGTTTTAAAACTTATAATGATAATCTTTTGATGAATTGTGTAGGAGCCGTTTTTGGAAAAAATCACCTCAAGGGCTCTGTGCAAATTTACAATATATTTCTACAATTTTTTTTATGTGACTACCACACAAGTATCTACTGCTCCCAACCGCCTGGAATTCGAAGGTTCAAAAACTCGGCTATCATGGAGACCATTAGTTTCTATGTTCCCGATGGTTATCTCCGTCACCGGCAGCATAGACTGTTTTATCTCCCGGCTTGCAGAACTAACTTGCCAATGGTTATGCCAGTCGGGAGAGCTGTCTTGTTGTTAAATAGAATTACTTCGAATATGTTTAACATCGATGAAGCACAATTCAGACGACAAGCTTTATTGCTGTTAGTATGATTGTGCTTCATGATGTATAAATTGCTTAAATTTATTTGAATTTTAATTTTTTATCTCTTTTAAAACGCATTGAAATTTTAATTTTGTAACGTTTTAAAAATTAATAAATTGAATTGAATTAGTGACACTATGCCATCTCCAACCAGGGTATGTTTTGATATTTAAGGTAGTCGTGGGGAGATGGTGTATCAGATTTGGTCACCAAACACGGCTAAAACCACATCAAGCAACGTTTCAATTCTGAATGGTAGTCTTATGCCAGGGCGATACTGAGAGTATCTTCCACTCTGGAACGTGCCGCAAATATACCTTACATATAGATACTATTTTAAATGATTGAATTGTGAATAAACTCAATTCAATCAAATAAAATGCACCCGCCGGGATTTGAACCCGCCACGTTCGAATTGCTTGTCGAGAGCCTTACCCCTCGACCGCCGAGACCGTTCAATGCTCTGTCTTCTTACCAACTACAGACTAGACAAACTTTTATAATAACTTATGGCTTACAGATTGCATCCACTGGTTCGTCAATCATTAATACAAAAACTTAATGAACAATATATTTGACCAATGAACGTGACGCTGCTGTTTAGAATATTTTTTATACGGTGCTCCAGATTTTATGTCCGGGTTGAATCTTTCCCAAATGAAAGACTAAACCCTTCCTCACACTTTTCCACAAATGAATATCTAGTAAATTAACGCAATGTAAGTGCACTATATAAGAATAAAACAATACAAGAACAATACGTCAATCCACCAGAAACATAATGGGAAAATATTTCACCGACTCCAGATATTTTCATATCAGAGGGTTCGGCTCTGATGAAATCCTAACTGGTCCGATAAATCCTACTGATCCCTCAATATAAATATTTAAAAAATCTTTCGTAATCCTACATGTATTTAAAATGACCGACTTTTGCATTTTTATGTACAAATTTTTTGACAAATCTAATACGCCTAAATTTTGAATGAGAGAGCTAGGTATAATGCCAGTAGCCGAAATAACAAATGGTAATATTTTTATAGTCTGAGAATGCCAAATTCTTTTAATTTCATTTCCTAAATCTGTATATTTTCTTATTTTTTCAGAAACAGTTTTCTGAATATTACAAGAATTTGGAATAGCGACATCAATGATATAAGTTATTTTCTTAATTTTGTCATGTAAAACTATATCGGGTCTATTATGACTAATTGTTCTGTCTGTCAGAATAGTTTTATCATAATAAATTTTATAAAATTCATTTTCTAAAAATGAATTTGGTTCATATTCATAATATGGTACATTACGGCAATCAATCAAGTTATGTTTAGTTACCAAACTTTGGTGAATTATTTTTAAAACTTGATTGTGCCTAAATGTATACTCGGACGGCGCTAATACAGAACATCCCGATATAATATGTTCTATAGTTTCCGGAAAAGCCAAACATTTTCTACATAAATCATCAATTTGATTTGCATCTTTGATGATATGCTTCCTATAATTTTTAGTATTAATGACTCTATCTTGTATGGCAAGCATAAAGCCTTCTATTTCTGCGCTCAACTCTCCAATACTCAACCATTTGTTTGACGAAAATTTGTCAACATATGTTTGGTTGAGATAATTGAAGTGTTTTGCGTGAAGAATTTTATTTGACCAGGAATCTAATAATTCCTGGTTGGTATTTATAAGAATGCTGGCATTCTCGTCGTATAAATTTAATGGTGAAATATTTCTATCTGCCTTGCATATTATTTTGTGCATTTCTGAACTATCAGCTTTCCTATGGAAAAAATTTCTTAGCATTTCTACCTGATTATGTTTTAAAGATGTTATTTTGACTATACCTCTACCTCCTAAATTTCTGGGTAAATTAATACGTTCTATAGCTGAATTTGGATGATGGCAATGAAATTTAGTTAATGTAGTTCTAATTAATCGTTCTAAGCTATCTAAATCTGTATTAGACCATTTAATTATGCCAAATGAGTAAGTTAATAGAGGTATTGCCCAAGTATTTATCGCCTTTACTAAATTTTTAGCAGATAGATTGCATTTCAAAATTTTTCTGATCCTACTTTTAAATTTAATCCTAATATCATTTTTAATACTAGTATGATCTAATCTATTTGATTGCGGATATCCTAAATATTTATAAACCTCACCCCCTTTCATACTTTCAATTTTGAAATTTCTAAATATACCCTCGTCTCCATCTACAATTTTACCTTTCTCTATGTGGATCGTTCTACATTTATCTAAACCAAAAGTCATTTTAATATCATCTGAAAAATTTTTAACTACTTTAATCATTTTCTCTAAATTTGGTTCAGAATTCGAATATAATTTTAAATCATCCATAAATAATAAATGAGAAATTATATTTCTCTCTCTAGTATTACCTTTAATTTTTATTCCAAACTTGCTTTTAATTAACATTTTAGATAGAGGATTTAATGCTAAGCAAAACCAAAGAGGACTCAATGAGTCTCCTTGAAAAATCCCTCTTTTTATTGAAATGCCCGGTACTATAATTTTCTTATCTTTCAAATTCAAAAGCAAATCGGTATTCCAAAATGCCATAATTTTTTCCAAAAAGCTAATAATAATTGGGTTAATTTTGTATATATTTAAAACTTTTATCAGCCACGAGTGCGGGACACTATCATAAGCTTTTTGGTAATCTATATAACAAATATGTAAATTACGTTTTTGGGTTTGAATCTGTTTTAGAATTACAGAATCAATAACTAATTGTTCTTTACATCCCATATGTTTTCTGCGACAACCTTTTTGTTGTTCAGATAAAACATTTTTTTCATCTAAATGAGTGTATATTAAATCTGTCAAGCAAGAGGTTAAAATTTTATATATTGTCGGTAAACATGTAATGGGTCTATACTGAGAGGGATTATTAATATGTTCGCTTTTAGGCAACATATAAGTAATGCCCTTAGTTAGAAAATTTGGAAAATTTTGAGGTTCTCTGACAAATTTTGAAAGATTTTTTGCCAAAAGGGGATGTAAAGTAGTCAGACGTTTATACCAAAAATTATGTATCCAATCGCAACCCGTGGCTTTCCAATTATGAGTATTTTTTATAATTTTGGCTAACAATTCAACCGATATATCAGAAAAACTCATTTGTTCAATGTCTGAACAATTGAGTTCTTCATTTTCTATCCACGGACCTGACTCATTATGTTTTATATCTTTACTCCAAATATTTGTCCAAAAATCGCGCATATCTGATTCAGATGGCAACGGATTATTATTATTCGAAATAATATTTTGTTTATCGTCAAGTTTGGAATAAAATATTTTCTCATTTTTCTGAAATAATCTGTTATTATTTTTTTTATTATACGTATAATTATATCTTTTTAACCTACTAGCTTTTACACCTAATTTTTGTTTTAACAAATCTAATAAATCATTGATTATGTTTTCATTATTATTACTACCAATGCTATAACCAAATTTTCTCCCAATTACATCTACATGTCTCAAAATATTCCTACTTCTATTTCCATTTTTATACTCTATTACTCTAGCTATGCTGCTTCTTAAAAATACTACATCATTTTCTAATCTACTCTGCCATTCTGGTTTTCTATAATTATATGATCTATCATCAGAAGACGTTAATTTAACTCCTAACCTATTACATATAGTGATAGCACTAGCATACACTATTGTATGAAGATCTAAAAAACTAATGTCATCAAATATAATTTTTGGTAAAATTATATTATTTAATTCAGAAATTAATTTAGATAATTTCTTTGACGTATGTAATTTTGGTAATTTTGGTCTAACTGTGGGCTCTATATCTATATATCTATTTATATTATTATGAAGTAAGTTAGCTAATTCTATAATATTTTCATCTAGTAAGTTTAAATTTGCAATGTTGATTTCCCTAAGATTATAAATAACGTCTAAGTTATTTGAGTCTACTGTAATATCATTGGATTCTTCGACTAGAATATTATCTGAACTATCTACGTTCAATGTATCTGATATAACATTACTACTCGTATTAACTTGTTCTAAATTATTTTCTAATTGCAATCTATCTGCTACTTCCTTTTTTATCTGATCTAATGTTACTACAGGAATTAAATTATTTTTAAAAATTGCCCTCTTTTGGTCTGCTAATCTTTGTTCGTTTACTTGGGCAATCGGATAATTTTGTGAGAAAATTAAATGTAATTTTTTCCTATACAATAACATATCTGTTTCTAAGTTAGTTACATAAAAATATGAACGAACGATGAACATATTGACATCGTTCGTCCATTTCATACGCTGCCTAGGAATACCTGCTTTTGTTTTTGGTGGTCTCAGACTATCATTGTTCATCTGTGTAGATGACATAACAGACCGCTCTTCATTTCGGTTGGTTGTAAATGACATATTATCAATTTACAAAACAACACGAAAATGATTATTATTATTATTTCCTACATTCCAGTAACCAAGCAACTATCGTTACCTAGTAATATCATTTGTTAATTGTCAATTGTCAACAAATAATTTTCAAAATGCCCAAATAAAATATTTTAATTTAAACCTTTTACCTTTCAACGTTACAAATCTATAATATATTATATTTTAGAATACTGCTATCAAAATAAAATATATGTAATTAAATTTACCTTTAAAATATATTACAAATTAATCTCAAATATTATTGTTTACCTTGGTTACTGGAGCCTTCACAAAAGAGATTTTTTATATCCTATTTATTTATCTAAATAACCTATGGTTTACTGGCAGTTTATTTATTACGTAATCTAATATACTTATTTTCAAATATTTATATTTTTTGGGATCAAAACTAATTATTTTCTATCTGATATAATGAAAAATCAGAGAGATAATGAAATGCAAATGTCTCTATAGCGTTGCTAAGCACCGATTTTTTATATAATATTATATACTTCATCCATAAGTTGTTTTATGACCCGCGTTAGTTTTACTAAGTTATTTTTATTAAACATGAGATAACACTGTAGCATCATATTGAAACTTAATTACTGAGTTTGTGTATTTCGCTGACAGATCTTATTTTATCACATTGATTAATAAACCCACACTTTATTTTCTCTCGCTGCCTTCATAACGATGATCAGTGGTGTATCTATTGCCCCGGAAACCTGACTGAGCAGCCGCCCAGGGAGGGGCAACAAAACAAACAAAATATTTAGTTTTCATGGACTTCCACACGGAGAAAAATCTTATCCGGAATTCTTGTCTTTTTATTCAGAAATACGGTTAAAAACGGGACTGCAGTTGTTACGAACGAATTAACAGGAAACGGAGTCCTAATAGATATTCGGACGGGGACTGTCAAAATCTTTACGAATATATTATCATGATCGCTCGCAATTTCAACACTGCCTGCATGACAATACTAATATTTTTGCATTCCAATTACGAATATCTAAGAGTGATTCATGATATTTTGCCAGTAGTTACTAATATTTTGTTAGTTCTTTTACGAAAATATTGACAGTCCTCGTGATATTTTTTCAGCAATTACTAACCATTTATTCGTTCTTATACGAATACTCTAACGTTCATACTAATATTCTGCAAGTAAAATACTGATAATTAGTTCGTTCTTAAACGAATACTTTATTAGGTTTTTCTGGTATTTTGTTAGGTTCTTGTACTAATCCTTATGCATACTGTCATGTTAATTGCTCTTTGCGTACTGATAGAAGTAATATGACTTTTTACTTGTATTTTTAATGATTCCACTGACATTTCATCATTCCAGTCCAAATTGCACTAGGACTGGAATGATGGAATGTCAGCGAAATCATAAATGCAAGTAAGAAGTCTTATAATTTTGTCAGAAAGCAATGGTAAAATTAACATGGCAGTACACAAAAATAATCATAAAAATGAAACAAATTAAGTAAAAATACTTACAATCTTACATAATGTCTTCCAATGAGCCAGTGTATCACGGAGGCCCGTTTGGAGCAAAATCATTAAAAATATGAGCAAGCAGTCCTATAATCTCTTCTATCAGCAAGTATTGAAAATTAAAATGAGAGTACACTTGGAGTACACAAAAGATAATCAAAAAAATGTAAAAAATTCAAAATACTTACATTCTTATACTTACAATACATTACACTGAGCCAGCGGGATTACGGCATCCCATTTGAAGTATGCTGTGAGCCTGAAGGGGTTGAGGAGAGGTGAGGAGATAGGAAAGGGGAAGGTTTTTTACATAATAAATTATAAAGAAGTTTAGTTTTTGTACATTATATATTTAATCAATAATTATAAATGACGTATCATGTAAATTACAAATTTTAACGAATGTCGAATCTCAAATAACTAAATATTAAGTGGGTAAAATAATTATAATACAATAAATAAGTACAAAACTTAAAGCAGTTTGTGGACTGGTCAAAGTTCAATCTTCCAATAATAATAATACATGTAGAATAATAGCCAGCTGCCACCGTGCTCTGTAAATTGTATAATCTGATTGGTAATTTTGATAAAAATCACTTCAAAGGCTAACTAACTAACCATAATGCCGTTCCCGCAGGTAGGCAGAGAAGACGGACCACCAAACAACTCTATCTTGGCACACACTCCTTCCCTCGTTCACATTTATAAATAGTCTCATACTTTCTATTCTATTATTCTGACTCTTGACATGGCCCGCTCAAGTATCTGATTCACTTGGTCATGCCATATCTTCCTCGGGCATTCTCGACTTCTACCTTTCACATTTTTCGTCATATATTCTCCTTACCTCGTTCATTGGCTCTACATGCCCTAACGATCTAAGCGTCCCTTTCTTAATCTTACTCATTACTTATTCAGCCATGCATTCTTTGCGGATCACCACGTTTCTCACACACTTTACCACAGTGTGAGGCATACGTGTGACACCTACGCCTCGGGAATCTCATTTCTACAGCATTCATTCTACGTTCATCCTTCCTGTGCAAGTTCGATGCCTCACTGCCATACATCAGGGTAGGTACCATCACTCCATTATGGACTGCTAGCTTCTACATATATTCTTCTTATTTCCTCGTTCATTCGCTCTACATGCCTAAACCATCTGAGCGTCCTTTTATTAATTTTACTTATTACGCTTACATCAGCCTTAACCATCTCCACGTTTATGACACGATCATACATATGCCCCAGGGATCTCATTTCTACAGCATTCAGTCTCATCTCAAAGGTGTTTCACAATAATAACACACAAAAAATTAAAAATAATAAGTACTTCTCTGGACGCTAGTTGATCTCTAATGTATGCCTGATTAACAACCTGTTGGCTCTTTAAACTGAACCAAACTCGAAAATCCACCTGCATTCCTTCCTGAAGCAAGGCTCGTCTCTCCCCTTCTTATATAGTACTTCCAGAACCTAAAAAAAACATTAATTAGTTACATAAAGTCTTTTTCTTTGAAAAGCATCTAAACAAATTACTACACTTATATATATCATATAATACACTTACATAACTGCAACCATAGAAGTATTTAATTGAATTGACTAGTAACCGGTAGTAATTTCACGTTCTGCGCCAACTGATTTTGAAAACTTGTGTTTATAAAATGCAAGATTGTCTACTCTGTATAATGTCCAAGAACAGCATTGTCGCTCTGTAAACAAAATGCATTTGGAAATATTAATACTTGATAGAAGCAAGGCTCCCCTCTCCTGTCTTATTAAGTAGGTAATTACTTTCACAGCTTAAAAACATTCACTAGGTAGGTACATAAAGTATTAATTTGAAAAGCGTCTGAACAAATATAATACACTTACATAATTATTGCCTTCTGTATTGGAAGTATCTTGCCTTTGTAAAACGCAGGATTTTGACGTATAATGTCTAGCATCCTCACCCTGAAAGCAAAAGACATTTGGAAATATTAATACTTGATGTTTTAAAATGATAAACGCAAATAAATAAAACTGTCAACTGAAGTGGTAAAATTATTACATTTGGTTGGATTTTAAATGCAAAGCAAAAAAAATTCAAGTAAAACAACCAAAGTTTCTCTCCTTATATTCCTACATGATGACATGACAGCCATTTTTCAACAAAGCAAAAAGAACTTCTATTATCTAGGTACATTGTTGTTTTTAGAATCAAAAAGAGTGCTTTGTTACGATAGTTACGATTATATAGGCAACATTATAATAATAAATGATATCTAAACACCTATAAACTTTAACCTATTTAAATGCAGCTCTATAACACGCTGCCATAATATGAATTATTTGAAAATAATATGTCAAAACTTACCAGCTTCCATAATCCCAATTTTTCTAACAAATGGATAGTTTGTCGAATGTCGATCCATTTTAAGAGATAATTGCTTTATAATGAAAATAAACGAATGGTTATTGGTTTGTTGAAAACTAATAACACGATTTTGACAACAGAATACAATAACAGAGCGCGCCATTTTAATTTGAATGACGTGAAGTTGGCGTTTGCTGTTTGCTAGACGCATTGTTTTGTTGTGCGTAAATGCACGATAATAATATTCTTAAAGAGGTTATGGTAATATTGCCGTTCTGGAAGAACAAACTATTCGTTCTGTAATGAATTTTTGTGAGTCACTTAGTCGAATAAAATGTAGGTACGGTTTTGGACTGCATAAATATCACGATGTCATGTTAAATAACAGGACAACTGAATAACGGTGAATTATTATGACGAAGTACGAATATCCTATTAATAAATTGTAATGCTAAATTATCAAGCATGATATTGTAATGCTAAATTATCAAGCATTATACCGTTAAACCGTGTTTTTATCGGGATGGTCATGATACATTATTAAAGCAGATTGATAATATATCCTGAAATTCATATTTTATTAACTAGACCTGTTAATTTATCGTTAGAGCAAAAATCGATTTCTCTCCGTGCATTAGACACTCGTGTCAGGGACATCTATTCAGTTTCCGATATCCTTCCAATCACAATCGTTCCTAAACGTGAAATTACAAGCACCATCCTACAAATTGCTCAACAATCAACTCACTAACATTAAACCAATCTCGAAATAACAACAAAGTCCGCGTTCCTCAAACACACACCACAAAATACGGGTTAAAATCTCTCAACTATATTGCCAGCACACTATAATTCGTTTCCAGATATGTATGTAAACATCCAGCACAATAAAAGAAGTAACGCTTTTTAAAACAATATTTCTCAAGTATATTTAAAAATTTTAAAAAAATAAGTGTTTTTCTTGTCATTTTTTCTTTTTTTTCCTCCTTTTCATTTTCCTGTGTTTGTAATCATCTGTATTTCCATATTCATCTTTGAATCTTAATTTGTTATCTCTTGTTGTTTGTTTTGCTTAAACTGTCTTTTTTTTATGCTGTATTGTATGTGAAACTTATATTATTTTGTTATATGTTGTTTATCAATATTTATTTAGTACATAACCTAGAAGCCCACGAAAAATATCGTCGAAGACCAATTTTCGGGTCCTCCTAAGAACCGGAGAATTTATCACTACGCCACTTGCCATCATCGTTGTTAACTTGTCATCCATCCAGTGAATTCGCCCACCCATCCCAAATATAATTAATTATTACTTTCTTTATTCATGCGCTATGGAGGGTCAGATCTATTCGAAGTGTTTTTCGTATATGTGGAAATATAATTTCATAAAAATATATCTCAGTTTTACATGGATGGATTAATCCTTCTCAATGTGAGTTGTATTGAATTATTTAAACTAGAAGTTTATTCTATGTTTCTGTACCTATAAGCTTTTTTAAAAAAAAAACAACAACCCTCCTCGGGAAAACATTTTTTCTCTTTAAACGTGAAAACATAATATCGATTATTTATTTGTGATTATATGTGTGGAACATTACACAGATTTAAAAGTACCTGTTTTAGTAACTGCTCCTCAAAAGTTTTGTTGATGACGACGTTTTGAGTCTAAACCATTGTCATTTTCGGTAAAATTTAAAAATCGCCGGTCAAACAAGGAAAAAAACATTGCCAAAACTACCAAAACACATATTTAAGAAAAATTTAACACAAGAAAAATATATTTGATTGAAAAAAATGGAACTTTTTCTATTTCCTCCGACGTAAATAATTGTCTATTATTGTAATTAAGTTGATTCTAAGCGTGTTCAGCAACTCATCGAGATTATCTCATTTTATATGTAGCCTGGTAAACATAATTGATCCCAAAAATGTTCTAAATCTATAAAAAGTAATTCGAATAAGAAACGGTTAAGGGCGAAATGAAAGTAAAAAATAACCATGTCTTCAAAACACTCCAAGTTCGAGTGGGTGGTGGTTAATTGGAATTTAGAAGTGATCTTCACTTAGCCCCCGCGTTGTGGACATAATATTTTCACGACTGTTGAAAAACAAAACATCCATTAGGTCTGAAAAATACCAGCGACCAAGATGCACCATGAAAATCTAATAAAGCCTTTTAACGGATATTATAAAGTGGTCCCAGTCGCGACAGTCGTAAACCTTCATCACCATCACCATTGTGGTGTTTGTTGCCTCGTGCGAATTCGCAATATTAAATTTGAACTGATGGAATAATCTCAAGATCGTTTTATTTGCATTTGAATGACTTTCGCTTTTGAAAAATGCTCGAGATTGTCCATGTTGTAATTTAATCATCTCGTTAGGATGGATCCTGATAGAATTGCTAAATTGTTTCCATTCAGATTTGTCATTTTTCCAGTTTTGAAGTCCTCGTTCCTTACATTTATTTCGCCATATTAATTTGTATATTATGGCTTATTTGCTGATGCCTAATTTTTTTTGAATTACCTACCAATGATATTAATTTTTAAATTTTGTGGCACAGTCGGTATGGATACCGTAAAACTCGTAACACGTTTGGTTAGCATTAGGTAAAACATAATTGAAAAAAAAAATCGGCTTATTGTTATATCTATCACATATTTTGATGATGTGAAAACTTCTTTAGCACCTTTGTGATTTGAAACTCGATGAAACGAAAAATAGCGACACTGAAAAGAGACGAACACATGCATCTGTAGTAGCCTAAAGGTCTCCTCCTTGTGCGGTGCTTCGTAGCTTCTCACTTTTATCTACTTCATATTACTGAACGTTTCACTTCTACCGCGTGTGAATTGCGCACTCTGATTTTTTAACACTAGCGGTTACCCTGCATGCGTTGCCATGCCATTCAAAGAAAGTATTTGTGTTTTGATTCTGTTTATTGAAATGCTTTTGAATACACAATATTTTATGTTTTTACTTATCGTTCTCCTACAGCTTTCCCTCACTGTCGCTAAATTATATGAAATACTCACCTTTTTCAAACATCGCCACCTTTTGTAAAATTTTTACATAAATTTCATTACATAGAAATCTTCGAGAACGTGCCCACAACAAATCATCAAAGTTTCATCAAAATCGGATGAATGGTACAGGAACGCCGCATACGGGAAAAACAAAGAAATAATAATTTTGATATATAAAGATAATAACTTGCTAATATATAGTCAGTAGAATATCGGAAGATTCAAGTTCTGTTCACTGTGTGATTTTATAATATTATTATAATCTGATAATTGTATTATTCTTTCGAAAGAAGCCAAATTAAATATAATAAATGAAACAATGTTACTTCGTGGTTCAAACAAAATAACATTATTTCATAAAAATAAAACACAAACACTTTGTATTTAACCACGAATTTATTATTGCATATATCGACCGGTTTCACTTCGACCAAGCTTCTTCAGGATATAAATAATAACTCAAAACATTATTTCATTTATCTATAATGGATTACCACATAGTTATAGCTACATTCAAAAGTATAAATTAAATATATTTGCTAATCGATAAATCAAATCACCTTTGGAATGAATAAAGTTGCTGAAATCACTGTTTTTTTCTCGACCAAGGTGTACTTTCTTTTGAAGCAACGATATTTTTGCCTAAAGCGTATTAAAGGAAATAGGCCCTAGGTACATTATCTTGCGCATTACGCACAATAATCCAATCGACTGAAGATAAATTCTCTTTGTGATGGCAAATTGAAAAAAATGAGCAATCAGAATTTTTCCATTATCGGTAGGTAGGTACTTTGAGAATTTCCAAACGCTGAAGGTGCCGGCAGTATTTTTCAATTCATCTGATATTTTTTCCGCCCCGTTTGATTGTATTCACCCTTAACTAGGGTTATTAATGTGTTACTAAGTGGATTCACTTTCATGAATGTGCCCCTACTGTACTACAGAATAAAGGTACTTAACCTACTTTCGATGTATAGATTAAGATAAGATGAGATTTTCACGTCAAAAAGTACGAGTATTATCGTGATTTTTTTTTAGTTTTTTTTTTACATCAGCTCCACACAGGAGGCACTTAAGAAAATAAATCCCCTTGTGTGTAGAGGGTATTTTTAGGAAAGGAAGGAGAGGAAGTTTTGGAAAGGAAAGGGTAGATGTATCGCCGCCAAGATCCGGACAAACCCTCACCCCATGAACCCGGACACCCCTGCTAAGTCATCAAACGTTCCCGGGGCGGCGGCACCCATATCCGCCTCCCGAATTGTTTGTTATGCCGTGCTGCGTTATCTTCTTCTTTAGCCAACGTTTCGGACAGCATTACAGTGTCCATCATCAAGGCTACGATTATACATCTGTCCCGATGATGGAGACTGTAATGCTCTCTGAAGCGTTGGCTAAAACGGATGCAGCGCAACACACATAATAACACAAAAATAAATCACCATAAGGTGGTAAATTTTCGAATCAATATATATATATATTTTGTTATTAATATATTTATAGAAAAGTAAAATTTTGTGTCCATTACGCTGATCATATTTGACGAATTCATATTTGTCTGTAGGTAAATATGAAAGAGCAAATAGATTATTAGTAATGATTATTTTTCATTGATGTTCAAATAAGAAAAAAAGTTTAACTTTGATTGTGATTACTGGTAACGTCTTAGAACAGATTGAGCACTCCTTATTGTATATTAATTCTGATTTGGCGTATCGACAACTTTGTATTTAAATATTAATGAGGATAAATAAAGTTTGTTTGGGATCAAATTGCTTCCGAAGCTCCCGTTTAAACTTTACGAAGCATTAAAAGTATTGGGTCATAGTTGGTGAGATTACTTTTTAGGTTAATCACCTCGATTAAACAACAGAACTTGCGAAAAATTGGCTTTGTAATTTAATTTTCTGAATTTTTTTTAACTTCCTTTATGTGACACGGTTTAGTGAAATATTTTTTAAATTTTTACAGCTTACAGAGACATTGTCCCCATTGTTTCATAGATTTGTCAATGTCAGACGTGTTTTATTACGTTAATTTTTTTAGATGCTTCACGATCATTTTATGCGTATTTAATTTATTATGTAGTGGTAAGTGCCCGCCTTCGCCCAAGTTCCAACTTTTTTTTTGCAAAGGTGGAAATTATGCTTCGAATTGAATTAGTTGATCTAGAAATTTCAGAGCTCGCCGTTCTTGAGTTTACTGCGGATTTAGACAATCTGATTTCTGTTTTATGATTAAGATAAGTTAACCAGCGTTTTTTTTTAAATTTAAAGTGAAAACACAAATACGAAAAGTGATTATCAAGACTATGTAAAACACTAGCGAGTCCTATCCCTCTCCCCCATGTCCCATCTCCCTCATCCCCCTTCCCCTCTCGCGCCCCTTCCCTTTCCGCGTTCCCCCTCCACCCTCACCACATAATAGCGCCAGAGCTCACTGTTATATAATACAGAAATCATCGCGGGCGTGCCCACGTCAAATCCCCAAAGTTTCATCGCAATCGGATGAATGGTTTAAGAACGCATAAGGCACAAACAAACTTTTTTTTTTTAAAAAAAGGCACAATTCCCGGGTTACGAATAACTCGAGAATATTTGAATTTCTCCTACTACCAACACACTAAGTGGAAAATGTTGCTTGTGTCGTGATGCGGGACTTAGCTAGCCGGATAATTTTAGAAAATTTAAGTTGGGTAATATTTATTTTAAATGTCTAAGCGTGTTACGAGTACCTACCTATAACGCTTTTTGTATCTTTGTGATGAAAATAGTTTGAATCAGCGTGCTTTTAAAGTTTTATAATTTTATATTGCTTTTGTCTTCAAGATGAAAGGAACTCTTTTTTAAAGTTAAACTCATAGTGACAAAGTTTGCTGCATTTTCTTGTCTGCGATTTTAGTGCTGCAGTTGTTGGAATCTAGATTTTAAAACACCACTTGTGAAATAGCCTCGCAATATAAGTTAAACTGCGAGCCGAACTTTGCCACGGAAACATCTCGTCCCTACCGAGTCGCCAAATGTATTATAACCAGCAGGACAGGAACTCGGGTTGCCTGGAACCTAGATAATACTAGGCCTGCCGACATTTGCAAACCCCGGTCACGTAAAACTTACTGCTAAATTAATTTTACAGCGGCGTGCGCCGAACCCGTCCCGCCGCGGGCCACAAGTGGGAGGCGCACGCCACTGGGAAATCCTTCGACGTTTGAGCCCTCACGGCTATAAAGTACGCGCTATTAACCCTTCAAGTGCCCGGTTTATTCGCTAAGTACATATTGCTTTCGGGCAAGATGGCAGATTATGTGGCGGCGCTTACTGTCGACTTGTCAGAGATGTCACGTTTTATTTCAGTCAATGTAATACCGACCGGGAAATACCACGAGGACTATTTGTAGTCATATTTTGTAAAGTGGTGATGAGTAACGGCTTCGCGGTCTTTTTCATACAAAAACCTAATTTTGGTATTGAGGCCAAAACATTCAACTAAACTGTTTGTATTTTTTTTAGAAAACACCATGTTTTGTATTCAATTCTAAAAGTTGACCACAAAAGAATAAAATTGTATGCCTTTATGAAACCAAAGTTTCCGACCGCAATTTGAAAAACAAAAAATTATGAAACTTTGTATATTAAAAAAAAAAAAAAATTACATGAACCAAAAATAATGACGTGATGATTTTTTTATTTTTACATTTACTCCACACAGGAGGCCCTGAGGAAAATAATTTCCCTCAGGGCCTATGTCATCTTTGAGGATGCTGTGTGGAGGGTCTTTTTGAGGAAAGGAAGGAGTGAACATGGGTCTTGAAGAGACCCATGTTGTCGGAGGGAGGAAACACAGAGGCCGGTAAATCGTTCCACAGTCGAGCTATTGTAATGTCAACCGTGTACAAATGTTGGGCGCGTGTTTGGCGTGTTTCCCGACTGTGCACCGGTGCCGAGGGGATCAATGACGCAGCATTCCCACCTGACCTTGACGTGATAATGTTTATCAATTTGTCTAATAAAATATGTGTGTTTTTTTTCATTATCTGTTACTTAAGTTAGAAAAACGAAGGGTGATTTTTAAAACTTTTTCTAGTTTGTTTTAAAAAAAATTATATTTAAAAAATTACGTATTTATTTCTATTAATAAAATTTTAGATCGTATTTTATCACCTATCAAAAACAGTTCTTAGTCTTCAGGTATGTTCTCAAATATTTTCTTCTTTAATTATGTATTCCGAAAAGAAAATAACCCTCAGTACATCAGCACAACGATCGCAATTTTTTTGCTCTCATCCACGAGCTTTACCCCAATGTATCGCATTGTTCCTTATACGACCCGCTATCAGTTTTTTGCAATTCCTCGAAATTTTCGTATAATTTAAACCATGACTGTTATATCAATATTATTTAAGTTGAAAACATCTTTAGTAAGGCTATAGCATTCGATAACCTCTGTCTTTTATATTATTTTCTAGTTTTATTTTCGTAAACAAAGGCATCCTATTTGCTATTTTTTTCTTTTCAATTCTGTGGAAGTAGAAAATTCCGTTTCCGCCCTTATTACGTTCACGTGTTCCGAGGCACCGAGCTTCCCTAACGAGCTTCCTTCAGAACACAGAACACGCTATAAGCTGTTTGATTTCACTCCTGGCCTACGCGTAACAGTCTTTCATCTTCCATTCTTCCTTTCTCCCCCATTTTCTATTAAATGAAATACTTCGGTAAACAAGTTTTGCCTTTTTATCCAAGTACCCCTCAACAAAAACACAAAGCGCTGTTGCGATAAAAATTAAAAATGTTTAATTTGTTTGAGTTTCGCAAACTTTTAAGGATGCGGCTCTGCGGTCTAAATAAGTTTCTAGAAAATGGACCGTAAAAGCTTCTACAAAACTTGAAGCGGCGAAAAACGAATGACTCTCTATATCTCTTTATTTTTTTGCTTTTCCCGAGTTTTACAAAATTAAACTTGCGTGTTGCGATGTAGTTATTTTATTTACATCAGATGAAGCGATAAAAACGAGTGTGCTTTAGACCACACGACTAAAGTAAAACTTCACTAACTTATATCTCCCTCTTATCCTTACCCTCCTTATCCTTATCCTCATCCTCCTTATCCTTATCCTCATACTTATCCTCATCCTCATCCTCATCCTCATCCTCATCCTCATCCTCATCCTCATCCTCATCCTCATCCTCATCCTCATCCTCATCCTCATCCTCATCTTCATCCTCATCCTCATCCTCATGCTTATCCTTATATCCTTATCCTTATCCTTATATCCTTATCACTCCCCAAGTCAAGCGTGCGTAAAGGCCCGACCGTTCGCTTCGCTCGATCACCGTTCGCATCGATCACCGTTCGCATCGATTACCGTTCGCATAACACTTTTTCGTAACGCATTCACCAGCTTACTCCCCAAGACGAGCGTGCGTAAAGAAATTTTACTTCAAAAACATAATGTGCAATAGGTTCTCAGTACTTGCTTAATCAGCCATGCCACGTATAAACCCTGCAAAAACATTATATTTATTTCGCAAAGGATATTGGCGTAGCGGCCTGATTAAATGTACAAAGGGTCAATTTTCCTTTTTGCTTTTTCGTGTCGGCTGGGACCGACGCCGTAAAATGGTGGCAGGAAACACGTTTTCCCGCCAAAAAATGGCGCCCTCCGATGGCGGCGGCGTTTACTGGAAACGTTACGGCCTAGGTCGCGGTTATTGCAAATTGTCGGGGACGTGCCGACTGACTGGGAATGAACGCACCTACACACGGGATCGATACCACCAGAGTCTAGTAGCTACCTACCAACTAGCAGTAGCAGCTACCGGCGACCTAGCATCATGTGCTAGTGTCTATGGGACCCACGTGCGATCGATACGAGAGGCTACATTTAACATACGAGTAGGCATGTTCATCATGTGGTGTCTAGGGAAATGAAATAATTTTAGGGAATTTTCCCGTATTTAGACCACTTATGAGGATTAGTAACCATACAAAAATCAGTCATCAAAGAAAAGAGCTGTAGGGGAGATAGAAACATATTTTTTCGTTGTTATTGAGGAGATAAGAAATATTTTCCCACTGTAATTGTGGGAAATTTCTGGAGAAAATTTGCATATTTACTGATAGTAAGTCTTTAACTTGGCCAATGTATCTATTTTTAACGTGATGACCCCATATACCTCTACATTAAGGGCATTTAACCAGCCAGCGGCCGAGAATTCAATTTTCGTCGAAAGATGTTTTTACGATCGTACAGGGCGGTTCCAATAAGAATGATTAATTATTCTCCGTACAAGCTTTTTAAAATTATAACTCAATATCAATTTTATTTCATTCAAAATTTGCTTTAATTCTATATACAAAAATGAAAGGCGTGATGTTGAAACTATTAAAATTATGTACTTTTGTATTTTTTTTTATCATAAGTATTTATAATTTTTCAATAATGTCTAAATAATGTCTATGTAAAAAAATCTTAAATATATTAGTTTGTAAGACCGTAAATAAATAGACAAACTGAAATATTTTCGTCACAAAACCGGTGCACGAATTTTTTTTTTAATGATTTTATTTAAACTAAAATTCAAATTCTGAAACATGGCTTTCCCAGATAATTTATTGATTTATTTTACTGCATAATTATATGATTTGAAATGTGTGTTGCATAACACAAAATTTTTGTTTGAAAATTTAACAAATCTTACCTACGGTATAACCTTATAATAATAATAATGATTATTGGATGATTTTTATAGCGCCATTTTCGTGAGAAAATCACCTCAAGGGCGCTTTATAGATTCATTTATACATTTAATCTATACCTTTATGCTAAAAATAAACATATTTTCTCATAATCTGAAACATTACTTTACCAGATAAAATCTTTCGAAATCTAAATAATCTTTCGATATCCATTTATACATTTTTTTGTGGAAAAGAGTCGTCAATACGGCTTAAATTTTATTTAAAAATAACATATTTCCTTTTTTGTCTGGTTATTCCCTCTTTGTTAGAATTTTAGTTGTTTGAAAAGCTGCGGCATGGATGATATTCTCACGCCTTCAGGAATGAATACCATTTTTATGAGGTGTTATTTATCAGCGCAAATTTGTCGATATATTTATCAGCACATTGTCAATTCTATTATGGGTCAAGTGGCCAATTACTTGTTTCCCTCTCCCCTGATAGCTAATTGCTCCGGTCCAATATTTCAGTTTCCCCGTTGCTACGCTAACTTCGAAAAGACAAACAGAAGACTTGTGAAATTTATGCCAATGAGTAAATATTTCCCCAAAGTTCGCCCTTTATTTGGGAATACATTTTACGTAGCTTAATTTAATTGGCTCTAACAATATTTCCCGTATTATTCACTTGGGCATTCACAGGATATAATATATTAAGACAAGAAGAGCTTGAATGTAATTTTTCATATGGTGTCTTCACGCCAAGCAATAATTAATTAACATTCCCAGTATGCCAGCACCAATCTCGTTAAGGACCTACTCGCTAACTAAATCTATGACTTTGTAGCTTCTATGACTACGTATTCCATGGATATTATGCTGTAGAATTTGGAATCGGTTTTCAGTTAACATGGCGGGCTGTCAGTATGCCAGCGCCACGCCGGGCGCGTTGGGTGGCGGGGGGTGGTACTACAGAAAACCACCCCTTGTCGGTTATGCAGTAATTGCTGAGCCACCGCTATATCGGACATAATGATACTGCACAATAATGCAGCCGAGACAATAAACACGTGATGCAACAGTCTTGACCATCGATATTCAGTGGGCATGCGTGTAATTAATTATGCAAGTGCTTTTTGTTCCTGAAAGCCGTTGAACGGATATTATCTAGTCATTTTATAGCTCTAAAATCTCCCAATAATTTTTAAAATTGTATTCTATTTTTGTAATCGAATCCCTTTGTCAGCGGAAATACAAAATTCCGCTGTCACAATGTACGATAAATATGGGATTGACCCAAATACGACGGTTCATAAACATGTTTTGTCGTATTTCATCCTATATCTAATATTAATAATAAATTTGGCTCAATTAAGACTAGGAAGCGATAAGCTATTCAGTACCTTAAAAATCGAAAATCGGTTAGCAAACTATCAATATATGATTGAATAAGTTTGTCACAAAATAACCTAAACATTTCTTTGAAAGTTTAACCCCTCAGACCTCGACCATATTCTGTCAGTAGGTCAGAATATTTCCGCTTTGCATTAAAATACTTATTATAATATAATTACGAACGTATCCGAAAAATAAAAAAATGTTTTGGAAAGGTGATGAAACACTCTTTCAAATTTACTTTAAATAAACATTAAAAAGTTTTTTAAATGACTCACCCTTCCTTTTTTTTAAACTAACATTACTGGCAATGAAAAAAAATCACACACCTTACTTTTTTGTCGTTTCATGTAATATATATATTTTTTTAATTCACGTTTCCTAATTTATTTTCATTATTTGGTGTAATTATTGTGTTCATTTGAATTATTTTGTAGTTAACTTTTAAATTCGAATATTTAGCGTGGTTTTTTCTCTTTCCAATATCGTTTAGATCATATTTCTCCCTATAAGGGAAACATATTTCTCCCTATAAGGGATAGTAAGGGAAACACAACGATTTCTATGACACCTATATGAGTTGTTCCGAAAAGCGAATAAATTACCCTGATGGGCTATATACGAACGACATCATCGCTAACGACCCACAGTGATAACTCAAATTTTTTCCACGCTGTTCCTAATATCCGATAGAAAATGATTCTCGCGATTAATACACGATGTTATATCACTTTTTATAATTTTTCTCATCAATCAGTTTCCCCCAACATAATTCCGTCAAGTAATCTTATTTGTCATCTCAACAATTACTGCGGTTCGGAGCGACGTCCAACTAATTGGGTGCGTATTTATTTCGTCTGAAATGTTAGGATTGTCGCCGGACTATTCTTAGTTTTGACAGAGTTGTTTGTTTGGCAACCCCGACACACACAAAAACACGCGGGTATAATAAAATAAATCGAACGTAGCGGAGATCTACGAGGCTACGAAGCTACGAGTCTACGAAGCTACGAGTCTACTAGGCTACGAGTCTACGTGTGTGTAGGCTTAAGGCTGTAGACCTCCCAGTCAGGACCGTAATAGTTCCCTGGCTCGGTGCCAGCGGGCGATAGAAGTGGAGAGGCTTTAAATATTCATCCCAAGTTACTACCGTATCCGGGTCTTCGATTATACCTCACCGCGCCCCAATATCTCCGTTAGACCTCTCAGCCCGGGTCTCCCACCCTCTACCTAAATATTGCCATTGCATTTGCGTCCCAATTCGTATTCTAATGACGGGAATTCGATCAAATTAGTTTATTTTCTTTTATTTTTTTAACGCTGTTCTTATATCTCATTGAGATCCGACGCGAAAGATATATACGGCCATTAAAATATTACCTCAATGTTCTCGCGTAATTATTGTTTTGACATTTGATATTTTATGCAAATATTCTTCGTTACATTTATTCCTTAAGGAGGTCATCCGTTCAGCTCTTTTTTCGCTATTTTAAGATTTTTTTAACGAACTAAATAAACATACAACGGCGAGTTTTCAATACATGTTTATTCATATTTTAAGCATTCTTTACAATGTTTTAAGCCCGAAATAGTTGCTCATTGCTGAAGTGCACGGAAACAAGGACGGGTTGTTTAAAAGAAATTGGCGGATTCATCAAATATTTGAAGTTAATTTTCACGTTCTATTCAAGTTCTTTTATTATATCATTATAGGACAATTGCTTCATAAAAATGAAATAATCACAGAACTTGAATAGAACTTGCACAGAGCATGAAAATTATCTTCAAATATTTGATGAATCCATCAAATTTTTTTAAATAACCCGTCCTCTATTTCAAAAAAAAAATGTTTTGCGGTGACCACGATTGTAGACGTTATGCTTATCTGAAACAAAAAATCAAAAGGCATTTTAATCTGTGAAGTATGAATTAGTTTTTGAACTAAGAATATTAAAAAATATTAAAAGATTATTTTTTTACATTTTTTAGTGAATTTCACCTAACCTAACCTGGAATAATCTATTTAACATATTTTTTCAAGACTTTCAATAATTTTTCAAAGGGGTTGTTGAAGTTGCATGATTCTGAGTTGTCCGGACATTAAATACAACGCCTCTTGGTCTAATTTAGGTACTCTATGTAGATCATTCTTCCCGAGAGGAATTAAATTATTCAGCTGTATTTGTGTTTTCATATACACGTTCTGTACCTACGTTATAATTACATTATTCTCATATGAACACTGAATACTTATATGATTTCATGTATAAACGTTTTTAGGCGTATAAATATATAAATAGAGTTGGTCAAATAATGCCGTAAATGAGTGTGTTCGTTGTTATTTATATTACAAAGTGTTTTAATGTACTATTCCTGGAAACCGTTACGAATTCACGAATTTAAATTTATTCAGTCGTGGAGCCGGCTTTTTTACATAAGCCATTTACTCGAGTTTACGTTTTGTCGGCTAGCAACATTGCCTCGGCATATTTAACCTCCCAAATCTAGATTCGGTTTATTTCGGCACTCTCCCCGCGCAACCGCTATGTAGCCACATCTCCATCTTTCTAAAATTATTCGCTGGGGGCAAGAATTTTTCATGCAACACGAATATTCGCCTGTCCATATTGTAGACTTTAACATATCTTAAAATATTCCACGAAAATGCTGACGGAAATTTTGTTGTGAGAAGAAATTATTTGCGTTTGCCTTTTTTGACTTGCGTTTGTTTGAGCCCCTCCGTGTTAGTTTAAAAATAAACGTAAAATTTTCAACATAACCTGTCATTCAAGAAATCGATAGAAGAATGGAATACGATTATTGTAAAAGGCAGTTTGTTAGATTATGGTTTACTTATACAAATGTTTTGTTTATTTAACGCCCAGAGGGTTTTTACATTATTGGTAGTACAATTCTAATACGACCGATAATTTTTAAACTTAAAAAAGAAATCAACTAAGTACTGAGGGGGCAATGTATGCAGTAGAATAGTATATTGTCGTGTTGTTACCCTGGGTATTCGTAAGTTTATTAGTTTATTTATTTTGAATAAAAAGATTCACATAGCACTCTTTTTAGGGTGAATTGTCTTAAACAACAAAAAAAATTAAAAAGATTAAAGCGTTTATTTTACGTTTCTTCTAATGTATGTATTTTAGAATATTTAACAAGAAATTATATTTATGTAGTTTTAAACGAACTTTCAATGTATTTGTTTAATTTAACATTTGAAGGTATTCCACCCACGTTAAGATTCTCAAATTAATGCTGCAAAAGGAGGTAAAAGAATTCCGAATTTTCCAAGTCTTCTGTAGATCCGGGGGATTTAAAAATATTTACATAAGCAAGCAAAGTTCGAACACGAAAAATTTACTTCTCGAATCAAAGTTCCGCGCGGGTACTACTTGCTACGGAGCGTTCGATTGGCCTCTTTGTTAGACTTATTTTAACTTCTTGATCCACCTTCAGTCTCCTGAATATATCAAAAGTTAAACCAGCTTTCCAAAATATTTCAGATGGTTCATATTTTAAGATTTTTTTTTCAATATCTGTAAAAATCCAAATTTTCATATTTTACATTCATATCTGAGGAGCAATTCTGTAACTTAACGTGGATATGGAAAAGATTCCATAAGGAATCGGGTGTCAAATTTGTGTGAATTTCTATGACTTCCAATTGCTTTTTCTATGGGTAACCTGGTCGATGTCATATGTCAACTCGCATATTTTAGTTTAGAGCGTTTAAAACACTACTACTGAAAGTATACATGTTTATTTATTACGTTTTATGTTGTTTACAGTGTATTTGACATATGCGAAGTTTCGTTTTAATCTATATACGCACGAATTACTTCCTTTGTTCAAACTGAAAACCAGTTTTGTGATGTCAAATCCATGGTATACAACTTTAAAAACCACTTTAGATGAGTAAATAATAATGTATATCTACAGTATTTCGTGTTTCAAACGGATTGCAATCTTTAGATCACAGGCGTCGGGTGGGAATGCTATCATATTTCTACCGGTATTTCATTGGAAGATGCTCCGAGGAACTAGCGTCATTGATCCCTTCGGCACCAGTGTATAGTCGGAAAACACGCCAAACGCATGCCCAACACATGTACACATTTGTCACATGAGAACGGGTCGCTTCTTCGACTAGTTTTTGTGTTCAACAGCTCGGCTATGGAACGAATTGCCGGCCTCTGTGTTTCCTCCTTCCTACAACATGGGTCTCTTCAAGACCAATGATCATTCCTTACTCTCCTCAAAAAGACCCTCCACACAGCATCTCAGATGACATAGACCCTGAGGGAAATTATTTTTAGTTAATGTAAAAAAGTAAAAACTAGTTAAAATCGGCGAAAACTGATACTACCAATAGAAAAAGCAATTGAAAGTCAAAGAAAATCTCACAAATTTGACAGTCGATTCCGTATGGAATCTATTCCGTATCCACAAAAGAATCGCTCCTCTGTTAATGAATTTAACAGATTTTGCCAAATCTTTTCAATTGATAGCCAGGTTATCATTAGGTTAGTACTATGGGGACCTTTGACCAATTGGCGTCATCGTGATATTTGTTTTAAGACTCCGTTAGCACATTGTTTCATAATTCTCATCTTGATAACAACATTTAATTTGGACATCTTACAGCTCGTCGGGTCATTGGGCCGGTGTATCGACTCGTTATGTGACTAGTACCTAATCCAAATAAATTTAAAATCTTATTTTTCGCTAAGGAAATTTAATATCTATTTTTTATCATTAAACCAGCGCAGACCAATGAGGAGATTATAATTGTAGGATTTATGAATCTGAAAGTATTCATAAAATATTTGCATCCGGATAGCATTGCCTTTCAAAAACAAATACCGTCAATTTTCTTTATAATCCACAAAGATTTTTTTTTGCAATGCGAGAACTATGGTGAAAAATATATGTTCATGTTTATCAATAAACGCTGATTCTGAATATATAGGTTTTATTTATTTCAACGCACACAGCATAACATGTGACAATAATATACCAATAGACCATCTCAAATCATACGATGTACGTCGTGATTACTTCAAGATTGATACACTTAAAACTAGGAGGCAATTGACTGATCTAATATGTTCACATAAAATTATTCACGGCCATCTTGATACTACATTATGTCTTAACAGTATTGAAATTAATGTCCCCAATTCCCATTGTTTAAGACGCCATAACATTTTTCATATGAATACATTTAAAAATAATATCGCCTATTTTAGCCCTCTGACCCAGATGTGTCGACTGTATAACAAGATAGAGTGCGCTGATGTGGATATTTTCGTTGATAATTTGTACGGATTTAAAAAAAAAGTTCTAGCGCTGTTAAAAAGTACTAACTAATTATGTGGTGTGAATTGTCTTTCTATGCATGCTCGCGTATTTCATATGTCTTTTACCACTCATTGTAATGTTACTTGAGTGACCTTGTATATATTTCTGAATTTTTATTTGTGATGTTTTTGTTTTTCTAATTGTATTTATTTGTATTTAATTGTATGTAATTGTAGATTTTTATAATTGTGTAATAACTGAGTTTTATAAGTGGATTGTTCCCATGTAAGTGTAAACAACTATAAAACCCAGTATAAATAAATAAATAAATATATGTATCAAATAATACAAGTACAAAAATTATAAATATAAAAATGTATAACAAGTAAAAAATTAAGAAATGCTTATAAGAGCCAAAAATTAAAGATAAAATAAAATTTAAAAAAATAAATATATAATAAGTAGGTATTGCGGATTATAACAACGTTGTATGATACATTTTAAAGCACCTATGATGTATTTCTAATGCATAGATATTAGATTACGTGGATAAGCAGACAAATTTTGTCTAATGCATCTTTTATATGATGACAGACTTCCGGCATGATCAATATTAGCAAATTTATTACCTAAAGTATGTAAGCTATGTATTATTGAATTTTTTTATGGATTGGTGCCAGTATTATCTCTATGGTAAGGTGTTTTGAGTCGAGTTGGTCTATTAGTTACATGATAATTTATTAACGAAATTACGTATTATTTATAAGGAGGAATCTAAAATTGTCATTGAAAAACAAATAAAACATCATTCCATTAACACACACCATCTTATTATATTGTTTCCTATATTAACGATGTTTATTTTATTTTTTTCAGGTAAGTCTACATTTGCCTTTTTCGAATCTTCCGTGATCCTGATCATGTGAGTCAATTGATTTCTAGTTGTGAAGCGTATTTATTATACATAACATTTTTTATGGACAGTATATTTTGCCCGGTGGCAATTTCTACCATCAATAAATAATTTTAAATGATTTTTTACGAATTAAAAATTTCAAACACAAATTTTTTCATTCGCAGGGACATCGCAGACGTGTAACGTTTAATGTGTTTAATTATTTCTAACCTTTACCAAAACGCATTTTACCTGTTTGCACCGATAATGATTTAAATGGTACCGCGCGTTTTTATCCTGCAACAAAATATCCCCGACAAAATATCCTGTGGACAAAACATCCTCTGACAAGGGAGGAAGAAGACAAAGCAAGGAACTTAGTTTCGATTTAAATTTTAAATTTGGCTCCGAAAGGTTTTGTTGGGTTAGGTTAGGATACTTTGTCGGGGGATATTTTGTCGCGGGATGAAAAGTCGCGGAACCGGTTTAAATGCTGATTATGTTACTGTCACGAAGTTCTAATTCTTTGAAAAGATACATTAAGTTATAATATTTTTATCACCCTTATTGTCTACTGTTTTCAATACAGTGCTATCTTTCAGTCATGAATTTCAGTAGTGAAACAAGGTTTAAGTTGTTTCAGTGAGGTTTCAGTTTTTGCCTGGTTTCAGCTGTTTCCTGTACTTAGGCATTATTCACTGAGTTGGGAGTTGGTTGGTTGAGTTCCCGGACTTTTCACCCGCCGACAAAACATCCCCGACATAATATCCTACGAACAAAACACCCTCCGACAAAATATCCCACGGAAAAAACATCCCTCAAAAAGGTAGAATGATTGGCATAAAATACCAAAGCTTATCATAGTAACAAAAATGTAATGAATAACAAAATATCTACTAAAACCTAACCTAACATAATCTAACCTATCCTAACCTAATAATAAAAAATGGGACAAAAATAATACCAACAGCCTGTAAAGCCAATAAATTATTGTTCAAAAATTGTAAAATGGTAAAATAGTAAAAATTTATCTAAGGTTAGATTAAGTTAGGTTTTAGTAGAAATTTTGTTGGAGGATGTTTTTTCCGTAGGATATTTTGTCCGTAGGATATTTTGACCTTGGGATATTATGTCAAGGGATATTTTGTCGGAGTATATTGTGTCGGGGATATTTTGTCGCGAGATGATAACGCGCGGCACCTACCGGTTGGTTGGTCTGGCTGATTGCTGGTTGGCTCGCAGACCGCTAGGGGGCGAGTTCGCCGAATAGCGTCACGACGCAGACGTCGACGTTTCTTCGGATTCAGGCTTTCCGGAAGTTCCTGTTGCCATTATATTTATTGAAACAGCGACGATCGTAATTTCATTTTGGAAGCGCTCGCCACAGCGCTACGCTGTTTAGTTTTGAACATTACAAGACTTATTTTTTTTATGTAGGTACTCTTCCGGAACCAGAAGTACCTAAATATAAATAAGTACAATTGCTAATTATTATTTAGGAACTGTCACACTTGGGGGTACAGTATGGAGGTTGTGCTCAGTAGGATAGGTTTCTGGAATTTAAGACAAGATATGTAATATCTTGTATTATAATAATTTGTTATATTTTTGTACCATTGACTGTACAAGTAGTTGAGCAAAACAGTTTCTTCTCGTGACATGGTCGTCAGCTGTCAGGAGAAAATACAAAAAGTTTAATGTTTATGTTTTATATTTAAATAGGTTAATTATTTTAGTACCTATCTACTTACAGATCTAATTACCCGCCCTAGTGGGTTTTTACATTATCTTTTATAAGTTGAACACAGGTATTCAAAATACTTCAAAATTAAAACAATAAAGAAAATATAAAAAAATAAATTCTTTGGTAAAAATTATAAGAAGTCTCACATAAATAGATATTCAATATAAACAGAAATTGCAGAAATTATATGTCTATTTGTGTATAAATATATAAGTATTGGAATAAACAATATTTATACTGATTATTGTTAAGGTGAAATATATCTCCCATACTGTGAAGTCTTGGAATTGGGGAATTTTGATAATAGTGTCCTGGCCCCCTAGCATGGTCGATCGATATAGATTTTATCGAAAATGTCGGTAACTTGTCATCGCTCCCGAGCAAATAACAGTTCATATCAAATAAAGTAGGATCCTTTAGTCGTTGTGAACTGTTGTTTTTTCGTAAGCGGCTTGCAGTCGTGCTCGGGAGCGATGACAAGTTACCGACTTTTTCGATATAGGGTTTATCGATAATGTCGGTAACTTGTCATCGCTCGCGAGCACGGGCGGCTAACGATCAAAACGACCGTTCACAACGACTAAAGGGTTCGTAATTTATTTGACGTGAACTGTTGTGTTCGTTAGCGGCGTGCAGTTGTGCTCCGGAACGATGACAAGTTACCGACATTTTCGATAAAACCTATATCGATCGACAATGCTAGGTACCCTGGTGTTGTTAAAAGGGTAGTAGATGTCGACGATGTTGGGAATATGGATATTGATTAATTGAAGTAATTTAGGACAGTCAATTTTGTGATGCAGTATTTTATGTAGTAGTATTAAATCTGTGTTTATTCTTCTTTCTGTCTTTTTCAGCCGAAATTTTGGTTTTGATTAATTGAAGAGAAAATTAGAAACGTAGGTACTTTGTGGATGCGAGGTGTACTGTTCCCAGAACCCCCTACTATAAAAGCAGCGACATACTACGCCAAACCGTGTTGTGCCAACTTTCACAAAAGCAAGTCAAAATGCAATACCGTGTTTGTACAATGTAACGTTCTGAGAGCTCTGCTTTAATATTCCTCTTTGCTAGGGCAATGGAAATGGTTTCCTCTGGCGACTAGTGACTAGCGACAACGTTGCGAAGCGCATTATGATGCAAAATCCAGGTGTCGACGAAACAGAAACATCTGACGCCTGACTCACCTGCTCCGTTCTCAGCGGATGCCCGAATCGCGCTCAAATTCTAGAAACAGCTCAGCTTGCATCATAATCCCTATTATGCTATTCTTTTCAACGTGACGGCGGCCATTATAAGAAATATGACATCAGAATTTGTCATTTAATATCTTACCATATTACTAATCATAATTTAGTTATTAAAGTGAAAACTTCTTTAGCGCCGTTGTGATTTGAAACTCGATTATACGAAAAATTGTGAAACTAAAAAGAGTCATGCACGTATATCTATCTATAGGATTTAGCCTGCGAGAGAATGAGTTGGTATCATAGGCCTCCTCTTTGTGCGGTACTTCGTAGCCTCCTCACTCTTGTCTACTTTAGTTTTCTGAAGGCTTCTTTTCCAACGCGTGTGAATTGTGTATTTTTATTTTTCCATAAGTATGTACTATTTATCGCTCTGTTAATTTTTCAACGATCTTTAAGATGCCGGTATTCGAATTTCTACCGATTTCTTGCAAACCTCCCTTAAACATTTGAAGTTTTTAAGCTCTTAAAAAAATATATGTTATTCTTGAAGATAATATCTAGACATTAGTCGTGCCCAAACGCAAATTATATAAAATTCCCTCGATAGAAAAAAATCGCAAAGTATGCTCCAAAAATTATTATAAACACGTTTGTTTCAGTTATTTTACAAGTTATATGTATGAAAAAATTCACAGCGTTTTCTTAAATGCTGTTTAAGACAATTATCGCGAGATTTTTGCTCCATTTTAAACGAGTCGTGTTTTATTAAAGATTTTCATGATTTTTGCATCGATTTTATCGTTGTTAATGTTAGCGCGCTCTTCTAACACTTTATTTTCATATCTCTCCGTCTTCTTCTTTTTGGCGCCGGGAACTGAGCCTTAAAACTTTCTTTAGAACAAACTATTCATGTTTAAGTAATAAAATTAACATTGTAAATATACATTCCTCTTCAACAAATTTTGTAATACCTTAAGCACATCTGTTTTACCATTATTAAACTAAACTTATGAGCGTAATACACGAGCCCGATTTTCAGCCCGATTCCAATTAGAGACAAAAGTCAACATTTTTCGCTTTACGCGATCGCTGTTTTCAACTCTATTTTCATACCTACGATTTCAGTAGGCATCACAACAAACAGTATGGTTCATGTGTTGTTTGCAGTGATGACAATTGAAATCCTAGATATGCAGAATAGAGGTGAAAATAGCGATCGCGCAAATCGAAAAATGTTGACTTTTGTCTCCAATTGGAAACGGGCTGAAAATCGGGCTCGTGTATTACGCTCTTTAGTAACTCCTTTGTACAACTTTTCATCATAATGAAACTACATACCTATGTATTTCTTTAGGTATGTAGTTTCTTAATTATCTATTATAAGCTATAACCTGCTTATTTCTTTAATGTCCAGTTTATTATGCTATATACTACATGCCTATAATTATACTCCTGAATAACGTATGTATATAGATTAACGTGATATTGTAAAAGACTTCAAGGCGTGAATAAATAAATTGCATTTTTGAAGTGAAAACATCCACAGCACCGTTGTGATTAAAAACTCTACGAAACGAAAAAGCGACACTAAAAATAGTAAACACATTCATCTATAGGATTTAGCCTGCGTGAGAATAAGATAGAATAATCGGTCTCCTCTTTGTGCGGTGCTTTGTAGCCTCCCCACACTTGTCTACTTTAGTTTTCTGAAGGTTTCACTTCTACCGCTTGTGAATTGCACACTCTGTTTTTTAGACCCCATCATGTTTTATGTACCCATCAAGAATTACCAACCCGGTTATATTTTTCCTCCCTTTTTACGGTACTACATAATACTGACATCTCGCGCTACGGCGATAAATTATTTGACCAAGGACGATTAAAAAAAGGTCTGCGATAAATTAACATTTTTTTTTGCTAAAAAAGATACACGCCTTTGATGGATGCGTACCAATTTGTTTTTAATTATTTGAATTTCCTGAATTGAACCCTTTTCATTGCTATTTTCGACGACCTCCGTGGTCGAGGGGTAAGGCTCTCGACTCGTAATCCAAAGGTCTCGGGATCGAATCCCACCGTGGAGAATAAATGTTATTTGTTTAATTTGTTTTATTTCACAATTAATTCATTAAAAATAATATATAGTTTATTTGCAGCACGTTTTAGAGTGTCAGTATCGCCCCGGTTAAGACTACCATTCAGAATTGAAACGTAGCTTGAAATGGCTTTAGACGTGTTTGGTGACTAGATCTGAATAGCCAGGTACTTTCCCATCTTCCTCTTCCTCTTCCCCATCTCCTTCCCCTCCCACTTACCTTCAGCCTCTCAACATACCCCCGATTGGGGATGCCATAGTCTCACTGGCTCCAGACGGGAGCAGATAGGACTCTTGTGAGGTATTCACATTAAAAATAAAACGGATGTGCTTTAGACCACACGACTGAAGTAAAACTTCACTAACTTATGCCATCCATTAACAATATAACAATAACAGGAATAAAAATATCCCCATCCTCATCAACTCAACTCAAATCGATTAGCGTTTCACTTTCATTATAGCGTTTCATATCGATTAGTGTTTCACATTGATTAGCGTTTCATATTTTTCGTAACGTATTCATCATTTTACCCCCCAAGTGTCACGTGTCGAGCGTGCGTAAAGAAGTTTTACTTCAAAAATCAATGTATGTAAAGAAAGTAGCTAGTGTGGCGGCCGGGCAGGCGGCGTGGATTCGATTTATATGCAGTTTACTACAGTTTTGTTCCGAGATTTTGCATACTTGACCTTAAAAACAAGATGAAGGTCACCGCCTGCATGAGATTCCGAAAAACCAACCCCATCCTCTTCCCACCCCTCAAAGTAGAATTTTGATACTTCGTGATCTTGATGAAATTTTGCACGCTAGACGTTTAAAATAATATGAAAATTACTTTATTCAGGTGATTTGGAAACACTCTGGTTATGGGTCGGGCATCGCCTGGGATTTCAGCTAGTGTTATATAAAAGTAATTTACATGAAAAAATTGTTGACAATATCCATTATACAATTTTTTTTTTTAAATTTTAAAGAATTTATGTAGTTATTGCATGCTTGGACTCACCATTTAGTATTTTTCGTATTTAGGGTAATGGGTTTCTTTAACTTTGTGAAAATTCGCTCCAGCACTTGTCAATGTTGCTAGGCAAACTGAAGTGGGCTTGGAAAATGAGAAAATAGAGAGAGGTTGGGAAATTCGTGGCTATTCTGATATGGTAACCAAACATTGCCTAAGCCACTTAAAGTAATATTTCGATTATCAATTAAACCTATCATCTCTAAAACGGAATGTAAAGATCTTGGTATTTACCTTGATAGCAAACTTATTTTTAATACTCACATCCACTCAATCGTTCACAGGTCATATAAAATGCTTGGTTTTGTTCTTCGCATAAGTTAAGTGTTCAGTAACCCGCGCACAGTAGTTATGTTATATTTTGCATTAGTCAGAAGTATACTGGAATATGCCTCGCCAATTTGGAACCCGCAATATAAATTATACATAGATAGCATAGAACATATTGGAAACAAATTTATAAAATATCTTAAATTCAAATTCAACAATAATTATGAATGCACATTTCAAACTTTGCAACAAAGACGAGTAATTGCTGATTTGACATTTTTACACAAAATTTTAAATAATAACATCGATTGTACCGAACTACTTTCCCTAATTAATTTTAACATACCATTAAGACGTACACGCCATACAGAACTATTCCACACGCTTAATTACAAGACAAATGCAGCAACTAATTCGCCAATAAAATTTTGTGCTCTTCATATATTCAATAATATTAATCTAAATTATAACATCGACATTTTCTCCGATTCACTGCCCAAATTTAAAAGGAGCATCGTGTCAATCATATAAATTGTTTAATGCGCATACTTACATACATACATACACACATATACACATATTCATACACACACACACACACACCCTCACCCTCTCTCTCACACACACACACACCTCTCTCTCAATAATTTACTAATTTAATATAGGTTAAATTTATAATTTGTCACATAAAAACATATATTATATAGGGGAGAGTAGGGTATATCGTACCACTTTGCTCTTTACTCTCAATACAGTATGATGGAATTGGATTAGAGAAGTGGAATTAGGTTAAAATGAAAGCCTGTTTTATTGGGTACCATGTATATTTAAATCATATTTTTCATGCATCTGTAAAGTTTTCAAATTAAAGGTTTTTAAAAAAATGATTTTCGGTACGATTTGGCCAACCGGTATGGTAAATCTTACCACCGGTACATAAATCGTACCTAGAACATTATGTTAATTTACATTAAAGAAAATATGGTGATTTTTAGGGCATGCATGCGTCGCAAATGTCTGGGTTATTGGTGCAAGCTTCATGCACCCATTTATGGCATCGAACACACTGGATCCAGTCTCCTTTGGGTCCGGCCTTGTCAAAATAATTTCCAAAACATAGATGGCACACGTTTTCTTCATCATCATTATCAATATCCGTGTCCGAATCATCCAAAACGACAATAGTATCAGCATCTTCACTATCGCGGCTAAAGTTCGGTTTAGTGGCGAAATTCCTAAAAATACAAACTAGTTATTTTTATACTAACTATGGGCCGGGGAATACGAATCTGAAAGAATTAAAAATTATTAATTAATACTGAAATTTCTAGGCTTCTTTCGTCAACTACACTTCTTACCCTTATTGGGTTTTTGTCAGTTTTTTTAATAATCTTTTTTGTCCTTTTCTCAATTTTTAATTTGGGAATTTCCACAGTTGAGCGTCTACCAGCAACAACTTCTAAATCATTGTTGGCGTTTCATAAAACTGTAAAACCACGATTTACCGGTCATTTTTTTGGTTTTGCTGAAAGTATGTGGAATACAATTCTTCTCAGCAACTTGGTAAACTAATCGAAGAATATCACTTATGGTTAAACCAAACAAATGAGCCTCAAGTTTTAACAAATGCTCTACAAGTATACTTTCGAGCTGATTTTGAAAAATCGTTGGTCTTCCCCTTTGTAAAACTAAGTTATTTGCAAATACATTCCTGTTTTGCATATGTCTTCTTAATGCAGGTTTAGAAACTTTAAACACTCGTGAAGCCTCGTTTGGTCCCATTATGTTGTTCTTGATGGCCGAAATCGCTGCTTTCAAATCTGCGTTAGACCACTGATAATACTTTCTTTTCGACCTCATCTAAAATTTAAAAAAAAAAACTAGAAAACAAGAAAACAACGTATGGTAAATCGTACCGGTACAATTTATCAAACCACTGGCGGTACGATTTAGCGAACTCGGAGTTTCTATGAAATAACGACTGCAGAACATGTAACATACACTTGACAAATGTGATTTTGTAACAGCAAATTATAGAATATAAACATGTTAGCTGAAGATAATTTGAGAAAAAACAAACATACCTTTGAACACGATATCACCTCAGGTAAGACCGAAAAAAATTAGATCAAGATTGTGAAAAAGCAAAAAAAATGTACTGCAAACAGACGCACGATCCAACACTAATTAAAAATGACGGGACAACTATGACACTTCAAACGGTTCACGGAGTTTTTTCAGGCTCAATAAAAAGTGACCAGAAGCGGAAATAATCAGGTGGTACGATTTATCGACCGGTACGATATACCCTACTCTCCCCTATTACATGTCATTGGTACCAATTATTGCATTAATTCTACAACTTGTAACTACTTTCTAACATGTAATTATGTACTGTTTGTTTCTGCAAAATAAATAAATACCTAAGTGTATCTTCTACTTTGGTTTGTATAAAATACATTTAAATTGTCAATTAGGTGATTTTGAACTTGCGTTTTTTATACCCAAATTCTTACGGCTCTTCCATAGTCTTTTTTTAAGTCATTATTTTTTTTATATTGAAACGTTGGAGGTGGTTCATGTTGCCCGTTTCGATTCAAACTTGCGTTCGTTTGTGATGTAGAACGGCCTCTATAGTCCAGTACCCACGCTCGTTCATGCTCGATGGTTTACTTTCATTCGAAAATATCTCAACGTGTGTACCGTCTCGCTCGATGCTTTTTTGTTTGATATCGAGTAAGCGCTGGCTAACGATTAGCTCTACAGGAAAATAACTTCCCTCAGGGTCTCATGGGCCCTTAGGAATCTAGGGGTCAGTGTGTCTAGGCTAGACACTGACCCCTAGATTAAAGATCGGACGTACGAATCCATCCCTCCAACTCCAACTGCGGAACAACGGGATGGGTCGGGGGGTCCGGCTAAAAATGGCCCTACCTCAACCAGTCTCGCAAAGAACGACCTCGACATACCTCACCCCATGAACACTGGCATCCCTGCTAACCAAACGTAGCGAACCACGTTGGTGACCTATGGCAGAGATGTTGGTTAACCAATAAATTCTTCCAAGGGAGGCGGTACCCACATCCGCCTCCCAAGATGAGCTACTCGAGCATGTGGATGCAACGACGAGCATAGTTAAATTAACTAACCATCACGCCCTTTCCCCGCAGGGGTAGGCTCAGAGGACTGACCGCTAAACAACTCGGTCTTGGCACACACTCCTTGCCTCGTTCAAATGCATACATCGTCTTATATAATTATTCTCATCTATTATTCTGAATCTTGACATGGCCCGACTCAAGTATCTGATTCATTTGGTCATGCCATGTCTTCCTTTGGCGTCCCTGACTTCTTCTACCATTCGCTTTTGCGTCATATATTCTCCTTACACTCCTTTCCTCGTTCATTCGCTCTACACGCCCAAACCATCTGATCGTACCTTTCTCAATCTTTCTCATTTCGCTTACATCAGCCTTGTATGCTTTGCGGATCTCCACGTTCCTCACACGATCGTACATGGTTTTACCACAATCATCTCATTTCTACGGCATTCAGTCTAGACGAGCATAGTTGCAAGTCAACATGTTCGATCGAACCAAACCGTCGAGCGTGAATGTGCGTGTGTACACAGCTTTGTGTTGCACAACTTTAGTGCGGCAGCAGTTGTTGTTTGAGAAGTTTGAGTGGCACTCCCAAGAGGGTGGAATGGAACTATTGTGTCGTGCGCTGACGACTCTTTTTGAATTGCGATTTCGCGTGTCAGCGTGCGTCTCCCTCTCTACGCTACGGCCGGACTCAACTCTTTCAGACCTGAATTAAAACTAGCAGTGGTAGATCACATTATTTGATGCTTGATATAACAATTGGTACAGTTATTTGAAAAAAAAAAAGGTTTTTGAAGTGAAAACTTCTTTAGCACCGTTATGATGTGAAACTCGATGAATCGAAAAATAGCGGCTCTAAAAGGAAACAAACACATCTATAGGATTTAGCCTGCGAGAGTATGATTTTATTCTTATTTATTTATTCAACGCCCAGAAGGCGTTTACATGTTTGGTAGTACAATCAATTCATGACAGATGATTTTTAAACAGATAAAGAAATAATATCTAAAAATAAAATTAGATAAAATGCACATAAGTCACAAAAATACAGCGATTTGATAAGTTTACAAAAATACATATATGTTTAGGAATAGTTATGGAATAAGTTTTTTTACAAGATCCACAAAATTCGCCAAGTCGATGTTGAATGTCAACATCACCTAAGTACTGATTTCCCTTAGTGTGAAATCGTTGTATCGGAGAGTGGGCAATGTAGTTCCACTTATGAATGCTGCAGTAGAATAGTGTATGTTGTCGTGTGGTTATATAGTATAATCGGTCTCCTTTTCGTGCGGTGCTTCGTAACCTCCCCATTCTTCCCAACTTTAGTTTTCTGAAGGTTTCACTTCTACCGCGTGTGAACTGCAGACATGTTTTTAAATAGTTTAGCAGTTTTTGCTACTTTCATTTGAAATAATAATAATTAGGTCTCAGAGAGCGTAACTTCACAAAAATTGACAAATCGTACACTGAATACAATAAATATAACAATTTATTATATTTGAAAAAAAAAACATTAAAATTACTCATTAAAAAAATACATTAAAAACTTCTAGCTAAAATCTAATTTTTAAAAAAAAAACACTCAAAGCCCAGAATTGATCGCTCAAATGCCAGAAGTCGGAAAACCAAAACCACCAATTTTTATTAGCATAGTGTGGAAAAATGATGAAATCTGTATATATTCAAATATACACACGGTCGGAAAGGGTTATGCCATTAGCTGCCCCAAACGGCGTTATTGGTTTGAGCGAATACCCCACTTTGTTACAAAGTTCGCTGATACTTTGTATCACGATCACATTTTATCGATCTATATTCGAGATTTCGTCGGATTTAACAATAAAGTTCGTATCTGCAACACGGACCATAATTCATATTAAATCTAATTTCGTTAGAATTTTCTGCCATAGTTTTTGTCGAATAGAAAATTTAGATTTTCAATAGTCTGTACGCAACAACCGATCTAGCAAAATTATTTTATACTTACCTAATGCTGATAGTTTTTATTCATTAAATTTATTCTGTTAGTCCTCCTAAGCAATTTGCCTATTGTGGCAGGCATTTTGGTAGTTAAGCTAAGAAAGATATTTGACTTCCGATTTCCGATAGCGTTTTCCTTTTAAAACTTTGGCGTGGTCTTCTTTCGTGATTCACACGTATTTCATTGCTCTGCCTATTTTCATGTCGAATATAACTCCTCAATCTGGTCCCCCCATTTTAAAATACATTCAGATTCAATCGAAAAAATGAAGACATAAATTCCTAAGACACATTAATTTTAAACACGGTATTTGGAATTGAAAGCATAAATTATAATTACTTAATATTTTTTTTTTTAATAAAACTTTCAGATCGAAGAATTAAAATTGTAAATGATACTATAGACAACCCTGATTTAATTAACCTCATTGAATTTCATATACCTATGAGAGCCACGTTCAAAAATCCCCCAAATGTAACGATACAAGGACTGAGTATTTCAAACACTCGCTTGTACCTAGGTTGCATGAAATACTTTGTGCAACCTAGGTACAAGCTTTGTTTACTGTGACATGCAAACATTGTTTATGGTATATTTATAGCACGGTAAAGTCACCTCAACTTAAGTGAAGGTTGTTGAAAATCTGCAATTATAATCTGACGCTTTTTATTCAGAGTGTCTCTTTGTGTTTCTTTCCATAGGATGTTTCTTTTCATATGGATTGTATTACATTCTGAACAGGATTTGCATCTTTCTAGAAGTTTAACTGATAGGTGACAAAATCTCAACACTGTTGTAAAAGCTTTAGTTTACTATGCGAAAGCGTCACTTAAAGATAACGTTAACTGGTTTCTTAAAATTGTAATTGCTGTTGAACTAAACAAGCCATGCACATTTCCTTCGTCATATCAAAAAATAGGAAGAATTAGTATCTAATCCTTGTTGTATTAGGAACATACTCAAATTGAAGGAAAAGTAAACTCGAGGAAACGTGGATAGTTAAGAAAAGTTTGCAAATAAAGCAGAGCAGTCTACCCGGAACAAAATAAAGATTATCACTATGAACTAAATATATTCACTAATAACGTAGGTATATGTAATAAAATAGATGTATCTGGTACTAATAACAAAGTATTGAATAATATCGAGATTAATCCTTGAGTGCTTGGTCCTCATCCTTAAAAACTCTTACAATCAAGATTTATGACACAGCGTTTTATTTATTTTTGTAGTGGTGTGCGGCTTTAGTTTATTGTAGTATTTGGCAGTTAAACTCATCGCTAAGTGAATATAATTGAGATAGAATATATCTTCGTAAATATAAAATGGATGTATTGCCGTTCCGGTCGCCTGTGGCCATTTATCTCCTGGTGCCATCTCTCCTTGGGATGAGAATACAGCCGAGCTGAAATAAAGTTACGAGCGGGTGTTCTGGGACATTTTATTTGTCTTTTTTTATCGGCGGGATTGTGTTGCCAGGCAACGGAATGGCTACTTTTCTCTCTTGGTATTGTTCTTAAAATGTACTCAATTTCGAGATTGAGTTTTTTTTGGCGGATTACCACACAAATTTGTTTCTTACGGGAAGTGATTCTGGATGGAAATTTACTAACTAGATTTGGTTCCAATAAAAAGCAAGGCTTTATAATAAAACAACACGATTTTTCATAAGAATAGGAAATAAATTTGTGTTAAGTAAAATCGTAAATCCTCAATGATTTGTAAATGAAAATCATATATTTTTTACTTCCAATTCCAGAATAAAAGTTTTTACGTACTGTTTGGAATCTAAATAGGCAGTATCTACTTGGAAAATACTCAATAAGAATATTTTCGGAAAACTCTCGTGGTTTTTTTTTAAAGATAAATTTCCTACAAAAATATATAGGTATGTTTAATGAAGCCATCCAAGCCTTTTTTCGAGATGTTATAAAACATTTAAAACGTCATTCATGCTTTAACGTTTTGTTAAGCACATTTTTTACGGTAGTACTACGGACAACTTCTCCTACTTTACTTTTTTGTGTTGTAACTGTTTGGCAGTATGAACTGAACCTTTGAATATCATTTACAGACATTAACTTACAACTTTAGCGCGCTGATCAACTAATGGCTGTTGCAACAATTTCACTATCATTTACATTTAATTTAGTTGCTCTAACACTGATTTAGTACCTACTGCAATCGCCCCATTCTCGATGATTCTTCAACCCGATTCACTTACCAACACTTCATTTTCTTCAAATTTTATCCCAAATGTTTATTTTTGTACCTAAATTTTTCGTTCTCTTATTATATCTATCACTAAAATATACGAGTTTTTGCGATCTGTATTTCTAATGACTCGAGAATTCAAACACATCCAGCAGCTTTTTCTCTTACATCATTATATCACTAAACTAGATGTAGAAATTTCCACAAATTTACATATAATACTGCTTATGTCTGCTTTGCAAATATTTCAAATTCAAAACAATACGACCATTGAACCCAAATTTTCGTAGCCAAGCTATGCTTACACACATATCCAGCATATCACTAAACGTTATTTTTGTTACCTTCTCCCATGGACAATATAAACAGATAGAGATATGGCGTGGATGCGTACCGATCTTGCGCCGACAATCGCCGAATTTGTGCCGACAGTCCCCGAGCTCCGACCAAACTGCTTTGATAACAAATAGGCTATATTTATGCGTAGATATAAACAAAGGCGTTATTTTGTGCGCGCGTCTTTATACTAACAATGGTTTATGGCTCATCTTCCTTGTATCTTTTTATTATCTATGTAATCACTTACATTATCACTTATTGTGTTTCTTCTCCCATTTATGTTACTTAACACAAATTAATAGATCTATTAATTAGATATATGCGGAATAAGTGCTTTTATTATCCTATCGATGACTCAATAAATTATGGTGACCTATCGCTTGCTTTGTACTTGGTACGGTTTTGTCATTATTTTGTAAGATCTATAAAAAACGTTAATTGTACTCTTACCTTGATTTCTAACTTGCTCAAGCAGATCGCTCCAGCTGTTATATTTTAAGAAATGGTCTCCGTTTAACAAAATATTTTTAAACGAAGTTAACCACTCCGATACATCGCGAATATGCACTTTTTACGTCTTAAACGACATGTCAGATTTACGAAAACTTTATGTTATTTCCGCTTCACAATTAAAGCTCTATAAATGAAACATTTCCGAACTTAGCCGAATACTAAAAACTGTTTTTGAAAGCATATGAAATAAGCTTTCAAATTGTTATGTTACAAATAAATATTAACATTTGTAAACATAAAAATTTAGAATGCAAACATAAAAAAATGAAAAAGTGACTCACGTGATGTTTTTATGTGAAAACGGTACTAAAATCACGGATTATATAAAAGACAATATTTATTGTATCTTATAAATGTATAATAAACAATTTGGTCACCTCACTTTTTTATCATTTCATACAAGAATATTTAATACAAAAATAACGATGTCGAACAGTGGATAGGCAATTTGGCGGTCTATCATGTATCTGACAGAAAAGATTTTTTTATCTATTTCTATGGACATCTTGAATAGTGACGGGTAGCTTGATTTACTATGGAGCTTCTCCTTTTTGTTTTAGGGATGTCACTAGAACAATAACGGAGTTATGACGATTTTTGTATAAAAATACGCGTTGACGTGTAAACACGCTTATTGTACTTGACTGATGTCGGCATATTAACGTGTATATCTGCTTATGTTGCTGAGTGGTTAACAATTGGATACTTTGAACTCTTCGTACTATGAATTTACACGATAATAATATACACAAATAATAGTGTAACCGTAAAGTCCGCACAATATTTTGTTGTATTTTTTTGTAATATTTGATTCGTTCTTCTCAAAATTCACCCTTTTTCTACAGTTTACGAATGGATTTATATTTAACTAGTTATACGATCCAAATTCAATTGAAATATACGGTGCAAGTGTGTAATTTGGGAGGCGGTTATGGGTACCGTCGCGTCGCTCCGGGAACCATTTGTCGGATAACCAAAACCTCTGGCATAGGTTACCCCAAGTGGTTCGCTACGTTTGGTTACTTAGCAGGGGTGTATTGGCGGCACGTACGTTTGCCCACCTACTGCATTGCGGGTGGGATCGATTGAGACTGGCAGCGGAGGTCTTTTGACCTCCAGCCAGAATCCCTCGACCCACCGCCCTGCACCGCAGTTGGAGGTATGAATTCATACGTCCGTCCCTCCTGGACACACTTGCCCTCAGATTCCTACCCGCCCGTCATACCTATTTCCTTCCCAAAATTTCCTCTCCTTAAAAAAACTCTCCAAACAGCACCATATAAGATGATATAGGCCGTAACAGAAATTATTTTCTTCAGGGCCTCCTGTGTGGAGCTAATGTAAAAAAACAGTCCCATCGATTTTTCAATGCCACCAGTTTCCCTACACGATAACCCTATGAATTGTTCACATTGTATTGTTTAATATTTTGATTATCTACTTCTACTACACTATATAAAGAGGTAATATTTGTTTGTTTGTTTGCATCGAATAGGCTCCGAAACTACTGAACCGATTTGAAAAATTCTTTCGCTGTTGGGAAGCTACACTATCCCTGGGTGACATAGGCTATATTATATTTTTAAAAAAATAGGCATCCTTACTAAAACTTCAATAATGTAACCCAGGGTGTAAAAAAATTACCTAAAATATTCTTTAAATCGCATGCGCTGCGAAAACTATTGATGATAGAATAAAATAATGTACTACGACTTTATAGAACACATCATTATTTACAAAAAAGTCGTGACAGCATATATCTAACTATTATGGTTATGCCACAATAAGTATTCTTTTATTTTAAAATTTGTATTTAAATGTCGCCGCTTGAAAATGCTCTTTATTTGTATCTTGGTTTTAATCCTTATCAAAATAAATTACTTCATATTTAAGGCAGCTTCAATACCTTTATTTAACTTTTTGAATTTTTCAATTCGGATATTTAATTAGAAAGATATCACGAGTATAAAATTGTTAGTATTAGAAAAAAGTTTCGGCTACGGGCCGGGCGGGAGAGGAGTCAAGAAATGCAGTGCCAGGGGGGTTGGCGGGACGGGCGAGTGTGAGAGCGGTGGTGGGGAAGGTGGAAGTGGAACGCTGGAGGGGAACGCACGGGAAAGGACATGTAAGGAGTAACATTTTATTTATTTGAATATGGAATATATTATAAAAGAAAGTCCAAAAAAACGTGCAGCTGGCAAAAACTCAGAAACGAGTCCCGGTTCGATCAAGGGAGTTATATGCTGTGGTAGATCTCTATCCCCCCTAGGGAATAAGGGTATCCGTTTTTACCTAAAGGGCGTGCTTTTAAAGATATAAGGGCTGAAAGTTTCGCCCTCTTGAAATTTCTAGAACAGTCTTCCGGAAAGTTCTAGAAGGTTCTGTAGAAGAGCTTTAGAAAGTTGTGGAAGGAGCGGCGGAGTATTTCGTGGAATGATCAGGAATAGGGAATCGGGAACATCATTGTGCAACATTCCAGAACACTATCTTATTGTCCTGAGCGAAGCCGGGTTACCCAGCTAGTGTATAATATTTTTCCTTTGGAGCAGGTGCGTATTGCGTATACACAGTAACAACGCGGAGCAAACGATTACTACGCAACTACTCGCCCATTCATAAATCGGGGCCATTCATTTTTTATTTCATTGTGTTCTAACACGCTTTAACAATAATGTTATGAGTTACTCTTACACAATATTACCGAACGACCGCTGAGGTAGGTACTGAACGGATGTTAACACAAGGTTTTAATCTCTAAATAATAATATATTTACAAACGAAACCGTTATTATCAATGTGTGAGCCATTTTATTTTTTTCTACTTAATTTAAATAAAACAGCATAGTGCTACTTCCAAAATAATATATTTTGATTGATATTTTGAAGTGTAAACTTCTTTAGCACCGTTGTGATTTGAAACTCGATGAAACGTAACGTAAAATAGTGACCCTAAAAAGAGACCAACACATACGTCTTTAGGATTTAGCCTGTGAGAGAATGAGATAGAATAATCGGTCTCCCGGTGCTTCGCAGCCTCCCCACTCTTGTCTTCTTTAGTTTTCTGAAGATTTCATTTCTATCGCGTGTGAATTGCATACTTGTAATTGCAGTGAAAACATCTTTAGCACCGTTGTGTATTTGAAACTCGATGAAATGAAAAGCGACACTAAAAAGAGACTAAAACATACATCTATATTTATTTTTTTTTTTTTTTTTTATTTGAAATATACATATATGTATATAACAGATTTACAGAAAGAAAATATTTGGTTCTTAAAAACTAATTACAGATAAATTTATTTCTTGTTAATGAATCTACCCAATGTTACGATACGCCCTTGAAGCGAATAGTTTCGAGAACGCGAGCAGCTAGCCCACAGCTGGCCGCCCCCTCTTCCCCCCCATATCCTGTCTGCCTCTCCTCACCGCCCCGCTTGCCCGGCGACGCGGCGGCCGGCAATCCGTTGCTCGCCGAGAGAAGAAATCCGAGCGCCTTGGCGAACGGACACGCCAGCGGCTCACTTTAAGCCAGCGGACCCAATTCAACGGCCGCGATGTATTATTGAAGTACCTTTGTGTATAATTGGCCTTTTGCCGCACCATAGTTCGGTCTATTTAGACTATGAAAGTGCCTGATGAAGCTGCCACATGAGACGAGGTTCCTGCCAACCTACATGTAAGCTGTATCTTGATTTCCTCTTTAAATGTTGTCCGTAATACAGTGAAATGTAGGGCCCCCGTGGAAATCACGACCCGGAGAGTTTCGTTTTGAGAGTCAGTCAGAGAAAGTTAAACACTTTAGCTAGGTTTGTGTAATTTGCATTTCTTGTAATTGAATTGTACTGTAGAAACCTATGTATGTGTTTGAGCTTACAATACATGTCTAAATGATTTAACATTGTTATTATTCTGCTACGGCGGGAGGATTGTTGGCCGGTGAGGATCCCGTGGGTCACCGAAGGATGGAGAGAAGTTCCCTAGCCTTGAGCTGCCCACTCCCCTGAATAGAGAGTACCCTTGTCCCGCTGAGAGCTAGCCAGGGACGTGTTGGTGTGCTGCTGCTGGTTTAGAAGCCGGCATCGGGGTACCCTAACAATTGGCGCATCAACGTGGAGCCTGGAATTTTTTTTCTCTCTGTCCCGGTCGTTCCGCGGGACCCTTGTTTGTCGAAATCCTCCCCGCATAACAACTGTTTTGTAAAACATTAATTATGCCTTGTTATTCTACAGTGAATCCTGTGAAAAAACCACAGAAACCAATATGTAAATTAGATCCATAACGGATCTGATTGGAATTATAAATTGCACCGCAAGTTGAAACAACGGCCATTTTGAGCACCCGAGGCGCCACGAATCTGATTGCGCACGCGTCTCCAAGCGGCGGGCGCGTTAGCAACAGTTATTCCCGCCCAAAATCCAACGGCTTTTGTTCCAAGCGATAGTCCGGATTGCGCGCAAATGCTTTGTTCCCGCCGGAATCCTAACCGACTGTTGCTAGGCTGCGTTTTAAATCCAAACCGTTTTTTATGACTGAACTGGGTTACCAACGGAAATCATCATTATGAATTTGATTCTGGAACCCCAGTTATTTTGCGAATTCCTTAATGAAAATTTCGGACTTACGTATTTTTATTATTTCTGCACAATATACCAATCGGCCCACTTGTGTCTGTCAAATTAGTACAATTTAATGTTTCTCCAAATGGACAAAATAATGACTTTCTTTCCCCATTGTACATTATAGGTACTGTTTTTTTTTCAGCATAAGTGAAAGTGAATTGTGTTTTTTTCCCTTACATAAGTGAAAAGTGGATTAATAATGAAACCAATGACTGATCCCATGAATAAATAAAATAATTTTAATATGGTTGGATGCAATAAACCCCATATTCAGTCATTTTCATTCGGAAGTTTGTCCTTTATTTGCCAGAAATGTGCCTTTTGTGAACTTTAGTGCCTTTCTCAGTGTAAAGTGTTTTTGTGAAAATAAAAGACCTGTTTTCTAAAGGTCAGTCCTGGCAAAATTTTTCTAAAATAAATAAATACTTGTGAATTTCACAGTTTTCTCAAAAGTGGTCAGTAAAATACAAAAACCTTTACCACTAAGGTCTTTCCACGCAAAATTTTTTCTCGTCTGCCCTCTTTGACAAGAATTCTGGTGTCATGTATACAAAACACATTTGGAAGTGCCAACAGTGACCACCAAGTGAAAAGTGCCTCACAAAAAATTAATTTTTGCGCTTTCTAAAGGAAACCCCTGGCCAATTTTTTTTTCTTTTCCTCACCACCCAGGAAACTCACAATGGAGGACAAGCAAACTATTACACCATCCAACTTGGGTACCATTCCCAATGTGCATAGTTTATCCAAAGCCCACTTACAAGCTGCTTTAAGGGATAGAGGACTCTCGCCATCAAGCAAATCTAAATCTACATTGAAGGCATATGCACTTTTATTCAACAAAAAGTACATTAGGAGAATAAACCTCGCCCCCTCCAACGAAAATAATTCATGTTCGGCTACGCAAGTTTTGGATAATCTTGACAAAGAACCTACGCCGCATGTAATGATAAAACAGGACGTCGCACCCACCTTGACACAAGATAAAACTTACGATTTATCCTCTTGGAAAGTCAAATATAATGGCGTCTCCGATGTGCTGGATTTCATTGACCGTATTGAAGAAACGGCTATAATCAAAAATATCCCATTCGAGATTCTACGGAGAAACTTTATAGAACTCATCTCCCCAGAATTAATTCCGTGGCACCGCATCCAAAAGACTAAATGCAAAGATTGGAGTAAACTCAGAGCTGCCCTAATCTCTAGCTTTGGAAAAAAGGAGGCCCAGCACCGGATCAAGCTATCTCTACTATCTATTAAACAACTAGTGGATGAACCTGTGGCTACATTCATAGAAAGGGCTGAATCCATCAACATCAAGCTTTCACATCCTGTTCCGGAAGCTGAACTATTACCAGTCATAACTGATGGCCTTTTAAGCAAATACGAGAACATCATCACCTCACAAAAAATTGCATCCCTGGCCCAGCTAAACGAAGTCTGTCTCCTCCTGGAATCATACCAAGACAGGAAGAACATAAAGAATGTGTCGAATAATGTGGTTGTGCCAAGCCGTTCGTCTGGTTTAAAGCCAGAATTCGACAACAAAAAAGTGTGCTCCTTTTGCAAAAAAGTAGGCCACCTGGCCGCTACTTGTTTCAAGCAAGCAAGACTTCTGGAATCCAAGGAACCCCGAACCTCCAAGAGACATCACTCTAGGGACCGCTCTCCTCCATGCGACGAACTGCGCAACATTTTCAAGAGATCAAGGCACAATGCAGAAAGGTTACAAAACCCAAGCGATGTCAGACCTCAGGTGGATTTCTCCAAGCCCCCACCAAATTTCTACATGAAGAGGCCAAAAAAACTAAATAATAACCTCTCAGGTACCCATTCTGAACCAAGGTCTAAAGAATGGACTGATTGGTTATCACACATTAAGTATTTTAACCAGACCTTAAATGTTTCCTCGGTTTGTTGCAAACAAGCTAAAGATGGGAGACCCTATGCTCTTTTCTCTGTTAACAATGTGCCCTTTTCCGGATTACTTGATAGCGGTGCATCTGTCAGCTGTCTTGGCAACAATGCTCACCTGCCTTTTGTTAACAGCGATTTTAAAATTTCGCCACAAACAACACACCTGACGACTGCGGATAATGTTTCCCAGCCGGTCATCGGTACCCTTGCACTGCCAATTAATTGTAACAATAAAATAATTACAATCAATTTTCTAATAGTGCCCTCTATATCCCAGAATTTCATCCTTGGCGTTGACTTCTGGAAGGCTTTTAACGTTGCTCCCCAAGTATTTAATACTCTTGGCGAAACCTCCACTGCTGCTCAAATTAGTGAGATCCGCACAATAATACCTCACGAAAATTTAAGCACGGACCAAGCTCTCCAACTAAAGGAAATGGTCAATAAATTCGAATCAATATCTTTCGAAAAATGTGGATTGGGTTTGACAAATTTGGTAGAACACCACATTAAAACCAATGGCCCACCCATAAAGCAACGTTATTACAACTTAGCCCCCCAAAAGCTTAAACTTTTGGAAAAAGAACTTGATGAAATGTTAAAAATGGGTGTGGTGGTTCCCAGCAGAAGTGCATGGACCAACCCAACTCTTTTGGTTTCTAAAAAAGATGGCTCCGCACGTTTCTGTCTTGACAGTAGACGTTTAAATTCTTGTACGGAAGCTGACGCATACCCCTTACCTTACGTCCACGCGACCTTAGACCAACTGCGCAACGCCAAGTTCATCTCCTCTGTTGACCTAAGCAAAGCTTTTTGGCAAATACCTTTGGACGCAGAATCGTGTGAAAAAACTGCTTTCGTTGTACCTGGTAGGGGAATGTTCCATTTTAAAAGATTACCCTTTGGTCTAAAGAACAGCCCCGCCGAATTACAAAGACTGATGGACAAACTCTTCGGTCCTGAAGTCGATAACAGCCTGTTTTGTTACCTTGACGACCTCATCATCGTCAGCGACACCTTTGAAAAACACCTATTAATGTTGGAAAAGGTTTTTCAACAACTCAAGTTCGCTGGTTTAACCATCAACTTGAAGAAGTCTGAATTCTGTAAGTCCCGTTTACGTTATTTGGGATTCATTGTCGACGAAAAAGGTCTAAGAACAGACCCCGCTAAGGTGGAAGCCATGGCAAATTTCCCCCGACCCAAAAACGCGAAGGAAGTCAAAGGTTTCCTTGGACTTGCAGGTTACTACAGAAGATTCATCAAAGACTTTTCCACAATTGCAGCCCCCTTAAATAAAATTACCGGCACCCGTAAAGGTGTCAGCAACTTCCGATGGTCTGCTGAAACTGAAGAAGCGTTTACAACTTTAAAAAATGCCCTTCAAAAAGCCCCCGTTCTGAATTGCCCGGATTTTGCACTCTCTTTTACCCTCCACACGGATGCCTCCAACGTAGGAATCGGTGGAGTCCTAACTCAAGAATTCCCAGATGGCGAACACCCTGTAGCGTATTTTTCCCGTACACTAAATAAACACGAGAAAAACTACGGAATTACCGAAAAGGAGTTATTGGCTGTATTGGATTCTGTTCACCATTTCCGCGGTTACATAGACGGTAGCAAATTTACTGTAGTCACAGACCATAGTAGTTTGAAATGGCTGATCTCTTTAAGTAATCCCTCCGGTAGACTCGCTCGTTGGGCCTCCCGTTTGTCTCAATTCAATTTTGATGTTGTACACCGTAAAGGCGCGGACAATATTGTTCCTGACGCTCTTTCAAGAATTGAATTGGCTTCATTAAATGTTGACACAATTGCCCCCCCTCCATCTACAAAAGATGAATGGTACTTGAAAATCTTCGAAGGTTGTAAAAATAATCAACAAAAGTTTCCTAATTTTATCATAAAAGAAGGACAACTATACCGTAACTGCAAGGCACCACTATCCATCCTCGAAGATTACTCTTGGAAACTTGTCGTTCCCCTCGAAGGAAGAGAACAAATAATAATTGACAATCATAGTGCTCCCGACTCTATACACCCAGGAACTTTCAAGACGTATAAAAAGATTTCCTTGAAGTATTACTGGCCTGGTCTTTTCAAACAAATTCGCAATTACATCTCTAAATGTGAAACTTGTAAAGCTTATAAACATAGCACGGCAGCACCTGCCGGCCTAATGGGTAACCCCAAACGCGCCGACAGACCCCTACAGTCATTGTCAATGGACCTCGTCGGACCTTTTCCTCGAAGTTATGCCGGACACATGCACATACTTAGTGTAGTGGATGTTTTCACCAAATTCTGTTGGATCTTCCCTTTAAAAAGAGCCAATGCGTCCGCCATCATCAAACTTCTGGAAAAACACATTTTTATACCTTACGGAACACCCAGAACCGTAATTGTTGATAACGGAAAACAGTTTATTGCCCAAGAATTCAAAGAATTTCTTGCCAAATACGGAATCAAGGACATTTATTATAACACCTTGTACACTCCCCAAAATAACACTGTCGAACGTTACAACCAAACAATCAACACAGCTCTAGCTATTCTAGTTGATAAAGATCAACGCACTTGGTGTAAAAACCTAGATAAAATTCAGGCCGCTATGAACAACACTGTTAATCTGGCCACTGGTTACACACCTTTCTTCTTAAAACACGGTATGGAACAAGTCGTCCATGGTTCTCTACATAGGGACACAAACTTTCCTACGTCATCTGCCACCACAAGCAACCCTACCGCAGACTATGCCCATCGCTTGGAAGAACTGTCGGCCATTTACAGTGAAGTCACTGATGCTTTGCTCCTGGCTCACCAAAAGAGTGCGGACAGATATAACTTACGTAGAAAACATGTCACCTTCAATACAGGAGACATAGTTTGGAGAAAGAACAACACACTTTCCCAAGGAGCCATGTATTTCTCTGCTAAGCTGGCACCACGTTTCGTGAAGGCCAAAGTCCTAAGGAAAATATCAGACCTAGTGTACTCCTTGTCTGACTCATCTGGAAAGCACATTGGTAATTACCACATTAAGGACATTGTAAAGTCTGGAAGTGAGGAGTCAAGTAAAACTGCCCCCACTATCTCAGCAAACGTAAAATGATCCAGTATGTATCACATTTTTTTTGTAAGCTTACAGAGTCTTACTACGTCAGGCGTGTATTGTGTCAATCACATGCCCATCGTTTCATAAATGAAACAAGTTGTAAATTATTTTGTAAATTAATGCGTACTCTCCTTGAAATTACTTTCAAATGTTGTTTTTGCACTGTTTTTTTCTTGCCCTCACGACAATTTTTTTCTTTTATTTTTTTTTCACCTGTTCTAAAACTGATCACTTTGGAACGGAGACACATTTCGAGTTTCAATGTTTGGGAAGTCGCGAGCCCATTTATTGTCTCAACACGTACACTACGCAATGTTCATGCCACGTCATACCCTGCCTTGTCATGTAATTTTGTAATTTTTCTCCTATTTTTTGTTGCATTTTTGTCGTGCGGAAAGGAACTTTCTCATTTGTTTATTTTGTCATGTAAAGTAGTTGACAATTGCCCATCGGCGTGTCGTTCTAGAAGTCGGGTTTTGTAAATTCCAAAGTGTTAAATTCCGACTCAGAACCAGTTAACTATTTTTTTTTTTTACAATTTGTCCTTTTATTCTGTTCATCATGAGTTGTAAAACCTTCCGAGGTATCTCTAGCATGAAAATCAAACAGTGGTTACTTACATAGTCGCCCCTCGTGTATATAAGTTTTTTTCAATTTTTTCCTCTTAAATTAAAAATTGATGGCGTCCTACCCAAATTCATGCTCTTGTACCCAAATTGGATATCGACACGTCCATTTTGGAACTTGTATTTATAAAACCAATGATTGGTCTTTATAACCCTGTATATAAATCAATTTGGCTCGTTTCAACTAAAGTACGTAAAACCGAATCATCCGGTCTTTGGTTGTTATAACAAAGCCACTGCCTTTTTGTTATTTTGTTTTTTGCTTGTACGTTACGTATGTCTTATATGACACGTTTCAACCCTACGAGACAGGCTAATAAAACCTTATGGTCATCCTGATTTTGGAATTCATAACTTTTAGGTGTTCATTTAACCAAGTATTTGCAACCCAAATTGCACATAACCTGGTATGTTTGTAACTGCACAAAGGGTATGTAAAACCGTAATTGGTCCCTTTTCTTTGGTCTTCCTCACTGCAGGTTGCCACAACAGACAGTATGTAAAACCATTATAGGTCTGTCTTTGTTTTAAATACTTGGTGTAAGTAGAATTATACTCTGCCATCACCCTTGTATTTTGTAACACATGAAGTAGCATCAAATTGTCTATCTTCTCTGTCGTACGCTCTTGGGCTACGGAGTTAGTTAATCTAACGAATCTTTATAAAATGTGTTAAAACGAGCATTGTTAACGTTTATTGTGTTGTATTTAAACGTAACCCTGTTACATTATAGGAGAGATCCTTAGAACATCCACCGTCATAGGAGAGATCCTTAGAACATCCACCGTTATAGGAGGGATCCTTAAAATACCTGCCACGATACGAGAAGTACGTCATAATCACTTTTGCTCATAGCTAAATGTTATTGAGTTGGTCGTGTGACATATTTGTCATGAGTACCACCCTTTCTGTACAATCTATTTTGGTCGTGTGTCATTCATTTGTCATGAGTACCGCTTTTGTATTTTGGTCGTGTGTCATTCATTTGTCATGAGTACCGCTTTTGTATTTTGGTCGTGTGTCATTCATTTGTCATGAGTACCGCTTTTGTATTTTGGTCGTGTGTCATTAATTTGTCATGAGTACCACTTGTATGTATAATTGTGTACAACCCTTGTACACGAGACGTGGAGACGTAATAACAATACTTACCGTGATTCGTGCGAACGACATAATATCGGCCTTGCCATCTTCTTTAAGAGGCATTGTATAAACTCTTGACTTCTGTCTATAATTGAGTTTTATCTTGTATGTACTTACATGTTTTGTACACTATACGTGGAGACGTTAAAACACTTACCATGAGTCGTGCGAACGAAATAATATCAAACCTTTTGTGTGCGATCTACGAAATGTAGTCCACAACCCTTTGTTGTCATTCAACGCCAATGCCCGTGGACCTCCTGTTTTTTTACTTCTTTGCAAAAAGGAAAGAAGCCCAGGAGTATCTACTATCCCAAAAGGACTAGTTTGTAGCTTCACTGCTAACTATGGGGCATAGTGCTGTGGGAGTTAATCGATTGAGCACAAAACCACCCAACTCGTTGTCTGGGGAACGGATAAGAAAACCCCCAGGTTTGTGAAATTGGAGCAAGGGTCTGTCTTTTCTCACAATCACGCAGGAGTTTTTAAAATGACCCCTAATCTTTTGCCCAATACACGCAAAAGATTAGTCTCTTTGTTAATGTGTATTCAAATTTCTCCTCATCCTTTTAACAATTGTAAAGAGTCAGGAAATCTGCTGGTTGATCATGTTTCATTCTCACATGGAGTTTGAAGTGGAAATTAGTCCAGTCTCTAGCAAGTTTCGTCACTCAACTCCTTTCCTTTTCCTTTCCTTTCTCCTCACCATCATGTTCTCAGGTATATGTTATGAAGAGGAAAATCTGTTGTTAACCATAATTCGCCCTCACTGGGAGTGCGAATCGGTAAACTAACCAATTATCAGCAGGCTTTCTCCCTCACTCTCTGCATATGTCTCACCTTTTGTTCTTTTTCTCAATTTTACGAAACACATTCATGAATGTTGGATATGTACGATATGCACTTGGCGTACCGTCTGTCTCCTTTTGACAACCTTTATTCATGAATTGGTTTCTCTGCTTTACCGTGACTCATTCACGACTTCTTTGTCTTGCTTTTTGAAATTCTACAAAAAATGTTACCACCTTTATGTTAACATAGGCCATGGAAGGCCGGTTGTTTTTTAACCAAGACATATTGTCACTCGGCAAACGCCAAGTCATCCTGGTAAAGGAAAATGTTCATGTAATCACAATTTAGTTAGAAAACTCTCTCTTCGTCACTCTCTGGGTCGGTGGTTAAAACTTCGTTTATTTCATTATCTGGACACATTTTGTTTCTCTCCAAACCTTTTCTTCATTGGTCCCTAGGCAGGTAAACTTCAAGAATTTTTGCTCTAATAATAATTTCTCCCGGATTAAAAAGAAGCCCAGGCGGATGTCATCACCAACAGCCAAGCTGAGCTCCACTTCCTGACAGCACGCGCTGTGGTTACTAGGTCCCTCCTGCTGCCATTTTTCTACGCATTTGTTCCTGAAAGCACAGACCATACCGCCCATATGTATGTTGTTTTGTCGTGCCACAGCAAGTTGAGTTGTCCCACTATACATTATGACACTCTGAACCACCGTTTGGGCACGCTAGCTCCTAGGTTTGTTCTTACTCTTGCTATCAATGCCAACCATGTCGTCTCTTGCGCTGTCATGCAGTGACGCATATATCGTCATGTGTAAACCATCATTACCTTGACCTCCAGTATTCGCTGAATGCGTACCAATACAAGTTATGTTGAGCTACATTATGCTTCAATAACCATTATATACGATCCGTGTTTACCTTAATAACACTTAGGATTCGTACTGGCATGTCTGCAGACACTGGATTCTCCTCTTCAATGACCTCTGTAACCATAGTCGCGGCACAGCAACCACAGTCTCCACTTCATGAACTTCGACGTCTTCGACAAAACCAAGTGTTTTCTAAGGCCCAAGTGTACTTCTGAGTGTTATCTCAAAGGGGTCTGATTACAGTGATAATGTAATCCTAAGAATCTGTGAAACCACGTCCTCCTCTTCGAAATTCTCCGAAACCAAACAAATCCACGCTTCGCAAACTTAGCTCCCAGACCAATGAAACCTTAGAATCACACAGGCATTTTTGTTCTTGTTGTTTCTTTTGTTCTTCAATTGCATAACCATGTATTGTTATTTTTCAATTGCATAACCATGTATTGTTATTTTGTTCAATTGCATAACCATGTATTGTCATCTTTCAATTGCATAATCTTGTATGTTGTTTCACACCATATACTTTCACCAAAACTGTTCCTCTCCAAAACATTGTATGTACCCCTCACCCATTCCCTACAAACATTGTAACCTAAACTATAACATAAATTGCATGTTCTAGCTAGGCATCTCTCAAGCAACGAATCTCTCAAAAACCCCTATGGAAGTTTAAGAGGATTTTTTATCCTACAGCTCCATTGCCACGTCGCTTTTTTTCCGAGCGCGGGGGGAAGTGTTACGATACGCCCTTGAAGCGAATAGTTTCGAGAACGCGAGCAGCTAGCCCACAGCTGGCCGCCCCCTCTTCCCCCCCATATCCTGTCTGCCTCTCCTCACCGCCCCGCTTGCCCGGCGACGCGGCGGCCGGCAATCCGTTGCTCGCCGAGAGAAGAAATCCGAGCGCCTTGGCGAACGGACACGCCAGCGGCTCACTTTAAGCCAGCGGACCCAATTCAACGGCCGCGATGTATTATTGAAGTACCTTTGTGTATAATTGGCCTTTTGCCGCACCATAGTTCGGTCTATTTAGACTATGAAAGTGCCTGATGAAGCTGCCACATGAGACGAGGTTCCTGCCAACCTACATGTAAGCTGTATCTTGATTTCCTCTTTAAATGTTGTCCGTAATACAGTGAAATGTAGGGCCCCCGTGGAAATCACGACCCGGAGAGTTTCGTTTTGAGAGTCAGTCAGAGAAAGTTAAACACTTTAGCTAGGTTTGTGTAATTTGCATTTCTTGTAATTGAATTGTACTGTAGAAACCTATGTATGTGTTTGAGCTTACAATACATGTCTAAATGATTTAACATTGTTATTATTCTGCTACGGCGGGAGGATTGTTGGCCGGTGAGGATCCCGTGGGTCACCGAAGGATGGAGAGAAGTTCCCTAGCCTTGAGCTGCCCACTCCCCTGAATAGAGAGTACCCTTGTCCCGCTGAGAGCTAGCCAGGGACGTGTTGGTGTGCTGCTGCTGGTTTAGAAGCCGGCATCGGGGTACCCTAACACCAATTTAAAAGAGAAAAAAAATCTCGTGTTTAAATTGGGATTCCTATTTATATGTATGGATGTAGCCTGCGAGAGAATGAGATAGTATAATCGGTCTCCTCTTTGTGCGGTGCTTTGTAGCCTATCGGTCTCCTCTTTGTGCGGTGCTTCGTAGCCTATGGGTGTCCTCTTTGTACGGTGCTTCTTAGCGTCCCCACTCTTGTCTATATTATTTTTCTGAAGGTCTCACTTCTACCGCATGTGAACTGCACACTTGTAATTGAAGTGAAAACTTATTTAGAAGCGTTGTGATTTTAAACTTGTTGAAACGAAAAAAGCGACACTAAAAAGAGAAAAACATATACATCTATAGGATTTTGCCTGCGAGAGAATGAGATAGTATAATCCGTCTCCTTTTTGTGCGGTGCTTCGTAGCGTTCCCACCCTTGACTACTCTAGTTTTCTGAAGGTTTCACTTCTAGCGCATATGAATTGTACACCATGTTTTTACTTTTCTGCCAAAAATCACTGGATACTATGTTATAAGTAAATAATCTTTTTTTGAAAATAGATAAAGCGCAGAACCTTGAAAAATCATAAAATCAGATTTACTTCTCAATTATTAATCGTAAAAAATGTAAACCAAATTAAAACCCTTTTTTTATTGAGTTAAAATATTTTTTGTTAAACAACTATTATATTATAGATATAGATAGACTTTATCTGAATTCTCCACTTTTGTAAATGACAATTTAAATGTTTTGGTTTTTCAATTAAAATGTTATAATATAGGTTGGTACTTTATCGATTATCTGAATTATTCACACAATCAATTCCAATTATAAAAATTACACGTTCAAAACAAATCCGAGTTCATTGAACCAAAGTTATAATCACTCACAGACAGACCCACAGCCGAAATTAGTATATGTTTGATGTATTTAATAATATGTTTTATGCCTTTATCGACTTCCAATTGTATTCAAGCCAACAGTAATATAATATTTTCTAGGCTTAATGTTGATACATACAATCATGTCAATTTATTACCCATAATAATATATCTTGGTACTTACATGGACAGCCCAAGTGTATCTACTCTACATACATATTTAAACAAGCTGTTAAATACATGATATTACCTTTTCTCCTCCTTACATATTTTTTATATATATTTTTGTCAACAATTCACGTAGTTATTCATGTGTATTTATTCAATGGGTTATAAATAGAAAGCAAGGCAAGTAAATATGGATGTTTTATTGTATTTTGTTTGTGCGGCGATTTCGTATCTATGGTAAGTGTCAACGAGGCACCATAGCTTATTATTTTCACCACCCTTTTGTAAATAAAAATGTCTGCTTTTTAGCCTTCTTGGATGTTTATTTTCATATTTAAAAATCATTTTGAATCGATACGGAAATGATGTAAGAATATGTTGTGCTGATCTAGAAGTATTTTGTTGGGTCACTAACGTAGAAGTATATGTTATTTATTATCTATGTGTAATATTATTTATTATTTTTATTACTATTTCATACGACCGTATGGCTTTTTCATTTTAGTTATACAATTGGATAAAATTTTTGAAAATGTATAATAATCTAAACATTTTTGGATATAATATTTTGACACGAAAGTTTATACCGTTGGTCGTTAGCAGATTTGTTGAATTTTCAAATCAAATATTGTACTACACAACACTAATTTCAAATCATATAATCATTCAGTAAAATAAATCAATACATTATTTGAGAAAGCTACTTTTTAGAATTTTAATTTTAGTTCAAATAAAATCATTAAAAAATTCCGCGCACATGTTTTATGATGAAAAAACTTCAGTTTGTCTATTTATTTACCGTCTTACAAACTACAGTATTTCAGATTTTTTTACACGCTTATTTTGCTTAGACATTATTGGAAAATTATTAATACTTACGAACAAAAAATAATTACAAATAGTACACAATTTTAATAAGTTTATCGTCACGCGTTTGTAATGTAGCAATGTATTGCTTACTATAAAGTAGGTATATATTAAGTCAAATTTTGAATGAAATAAAATCGATATTGAGTTTTAGATTATATGGGTACCTATAATCAATCTTTCTCATCGGAACCGCCCTGTATACTTGCAAGGGTACGATCGCAACCCATCTGTCGAAGAAATTTGAATTTTCGGCCGTTAGTTAATGGGTTTTATGAACTGTTTATTCCCCAAACTACAATTCGTTCAATTTAAGTTTTGCTTAACGTGTTTCAAAAGCATAGGCCATAATAAAATATTCTTACGTTAGAATTTAACATTAAACTTTTGGGTTTAGACAGTGTTTCTCTTATACCGTGAATAAAGCAGGTTTATCTCCCGACCTTGCCTCGTAAAATATAATTATTATAATAAAAAATAATTTATGTAGCGCACTCCTAGTGATATTTCACCCCAAGTGCTCTTTACTGTAATAGCTCTGCCTTTATTATGCAATTAATTTACTTAGATATAATTTATTCAGGGTGTTCTTCTTATTTTAAATTGCTCCTGTATTGGTGTCAGCATAATGTGAGCAACTTGCAGCTGTGGAATAAAATATTAACTAATTACAATATCATGAATATTTACAACACGTTTTTAAGATGATCACTGCGCAAAACTTTTTAAGGTACGTTTTATATAAATAATAAAGAATGAACATCCTTAGTATATTATGTGTATTATATATTTATTTACTTATAAATTTGAGCTAAATGAACAAACAGAATAAATAATTACAATACACGTTTTATATAAAAGGTTATAAAATATTTTATATTAGTACTTTGTTTGGGCAGCAAAAATATTATAGAATTAATTTCGGCCAGGGAGAAAATCAATCCTTCTGGGTCATGTAGTTGCCATTAAAGAAGAAATGCTATTGTGGGATAGTACTAAATCGTCAAAAATGGCAACACCTTGAACGTAACTATCGGCCACGTAAAAGGACTGTCTTTTGCCTTTGCCGTTAAAAAATCATAATAAATTCGTGTGAAATCACGATATAATTAAGAATAGTACTATACGTCCACAATCATTTATTATATACGTTTTATAGTATTTACTTATAAAACGAAATAAACATGCAATATTTCCACACGTAGTTATGTCAAACAATGACAGACGACAAAAATGACTGCCATCCTAAACTGTACGAAAATCGTTACTAAAATAAGAAGAAAAACAGCATCATGCAAAACGTCAATCAATATTTTACGTTGGGTTTTAAATGTGATTTTAGAAGTTTTTCAGTAAATTGTGATTAATTATTCAGATTTTTAAGCCTAGTTAGAATTCAATAAAAAATCAAATCCCGGCAATAAAGTTGGTGAAATTAAGTTTACGTAACCTAACCTAACCTTTCCCTTCTTATCTGAACCAAAGCTAACCTTACAAAAATCCGCCAATCGTTTAGTCGCATCGAAAGCGGTGCTCTAACCGCAACAATTACCCACCTTCGTGACGCGCTTTTCTTTGTGAACCTACGGACTTAGTATAATGGTTATACTCCACTCGATTCTTGAAAGCCGCCTGAAAGAAACACAATGGCACCGAGTCGCTAACCGAACTCGAGCCGAGTCCGAGTAAGGCAGCAAGTACGCGGACTTTGGAATCGACAACCGCGCCCCCGGCCCGAGTGCTGTAGGGCGTAGGGGGTACCCTTGACTCGCAGATGAAAAGGCTCGCGATAACAACCCCATATTTTAAAGTGTCGCTAGCAGATTTGAACAAACCCTCTTTCTCTCTAATAAAACTCCCGTGATTTATCGCGCCGCGTAAGATTCTGCAAGTTTATTATGAGTGTACACTTTTTGTTTGTGAACGGAACTGTCTGAAGAAAGTAAGCGAAAATTGGTCGCTTTAGTCGATTTTGCCCTCCGTAAGATTTGAATAAGACAGTTTTTAAGTGTCTGAAATTTTGTTCAGGTTCAAATACTTATCTCGATAAAAGTTAGCCACCCTACGCTCTTTTTTGCGTAACCAGATAGTGTACATGGATTTAATACACTTTATCCGACTTTAAAATTCTTAAAGCCGGTCCACACTTTTTGTTTGCGTAACTGGTGAAGAATAAACCTGAGGATTTTTAACTTTATAAGAGTTTTGAATTATTTGAAGCTTGAATTATGACTTTTTAAGTTATTATTACCGCGACGATCCACGATTAAGGTACCGTGACGACAAAAAAGCGTACGACGTACGTTCTTTATCCTAATAATGCTGCAGCTTTTTCTTACACATTACATAATGGTGAGACAAAAGATGAAACACATAATGTACGTGTGTCTGATTCCTCCAAAGTACTACTTTTTTCCTTTGGAGGAAACATATGTATCTTATTATGGCTCAGCACTACGGTGACGTTAATTGCGTTTCATTTTCTTTATACGTCTGAGTCAGATGTATGCTAATGATTGATGTTTCCTTTGAAGAGTACAGACATACGTTCACTCTTTCTCTCATTTTTAACTCTTGTTATTTAGTCTGTAAGAAAGAGCTGCATCATTATACGTTTAAGAACAAAAGCAAAACCATCTGCGCATTGATATTTGACGTTTTTGAATTATTGGAAGTCACTCACACTTCAATATTATCCTTGTAACTACATTCCATACTTTCATAATTATCGTCACGGCTAGTAGTATCGTAGGGGTCTACGGAGACGTCATGGTGCGGTGTGTAAGAGAGATGCAAAAAAATATTACTTTTTTCCTTTGGAGGAAACAGACCTGCTTACATTGTGTATCTCATCTTTTGAAAGAGTTGCGGCATTATTGTGATAAGGGACGTATGTGTATTGCCTTTTTTGTGCCGTCACGGTACCGGTATCGTGGTTCGTCACGTTAATAATAAAAGCGCTCTTTGTATTATAATATTGTTTTGTATGAAGGTCGTTCCATACTTATTGTATTCAATTGTAGGAATGAAAGTGAAATTTTGTCGCTTCATCCGATATCCGCACGGTGTGTAATAATTCCTCGCCTTTTTTTCTATGTCAATGTTGGAATTGTTTTCACTGACAATGTAAAATTATTGACTTGTTTACGAGACCGTAGTTCTTCTTGTTTTCCCTCGGTCATTTAGCCTTTGGAATGAAAAATATCGAGGCCATGAGGGCAATAGACATACGACATAATTGAATATTTATATGTTTTGTTCATTTAACTCACTTTCCGTTGATTTAACGCACGGAGATGGGTGTGTTTTACACTGGAAATCGATTATTACCAAATTAAAAGATTATTTTTTTATGGCATTCGGTAAATCACAAGCCTGTAATAAACAGTGTAGATGATTACATGTGTGCCCTGATAATGAACACTGTAATGCTGTCCGAAACGTAGGCTTAAGAAGGAGGTTGCGCAACACGGAATAAACCGCAAAAATAAATCACAAACGAATATCTTGCTTTGCAGTGATTAGACGTGTTAGAACTCGTTTTCCTAAAATTCTTTTCAATTGCGGTAGCGAACGATGCAGCTTTTTTGAATCGTGGAATCATTCCTATGGGTTTCGCACACGCCGAAAGCGATCCCTCAACATTCCCACATAGTCACCGTCTGCCGGGACAAATTAGGAGGAACCATTCTGTTCCAGACTACCGCCGACATAACAGCTTTGTAAATCGCTACTTGTTCGCTCCCACTTTTCATATACAAATCTTTATAAATATAAATTATGGTTCGATGTAAATTGTTATAAATGTTATAAGTAGAGTGTTAAATACTTTTTGATTTATACACAATCCATACACTCTTATCCCCCAGACAATTTTATCTATTTAAAAATCCTAGGGCGTAAAAGTAAGGAATGTCTTCATATATAAATGTCTTTCAATTGCATAATCTAATATAGAAAAGCATTTTTCATTAAGGAAAACTGTTAAAGCAAAATTCCCTTCCTCCCTTATTCCTCTCCTCCCTCCTCGCTGGACCAGCCTTTTAGATCTTTTGATAACATTTCAATTACAGTCCAGTTTGAAAGTTAATGGAATTAGACCTAAATTATGGACTTGGTCGTTACAGTTTCCAGAGTGTATTTCGTACAGTTTTTTTACTAAAGAAATAAGCCGGTTTTCTTCAGAGCTGTTTAAAACTTTCCCGTACGTTGGCCTGTTTGCGGCGGAGAGAATATTTATATTTATATGTTCTTCTTATTTTGAACGTCAAATTTACAAAATTTCACCCAGAAGTTTAAAAATTCTGTTTAAATTGTTGGAAAAAGGGGGTTGGATGTTTTTTGGACCTCGTTTATTTATATATAGCCGTACTGCTGACTAAAATGAGCCACTCGCAGCACCACAGAATACACAACCGGCGCGGCGGCGTCCACCGCAGCCTACATGCTCCGATGCAAGAGCATTCCATCTCATAATGCGCGGCGGAAGATGCAATAGCACCCCACTCCAAAATGCGCGGTGAAGCCGGATACTATCTCCTTACAGTGTACATACGCGCAGACAGTGACCTTCCTCTTACTTTGAAGGTTAAGTTTGCGAAATTTCATCAATCACGCCTGCACGTCACAGACGCTCTTCTTTAAATAAATAGATTGAGTAATATGAATTTTATTCGGATCTACCGGATCTGACCTGATGATGGACACTGCAACGCTGTCCGAAACGTCGGCTATAGAAGGAGGTAGCGCAACACGGCATAACACCCCAAAAACTAACAACGAAAATATGAAATTTTGTCTATGGCGTAGACCGTAGACAGCAGAAATATAATTACGTAATCCCGATGTTCTTTGAGAATCATAATTTTTATCTTGTCTGAAGTCTTACTAGGGTACAGGAACAACATTACATAATAAGTTTTTAGCTGTTCTCTTGAGAAATTATGCATTTTGCCCACTTTATTATTATTATTACGTACAAGTCGTGTTTCCCCGGTTGCAACGTGCAATCCACAAATGCAAAGTTTTAATGGTTCTTGTAAATGAGCAACGTTGTACTTACGCTTTGTTTTAGAAACAAGCTTAGATTACATAACCCGTGCTTTCTTTCAGGGTAGAAAAGTTTACATTTAAAAGGATTGGAATCCTTCGACCAATTGGAATCCCATAGTTTTTGTTGTCATGACATTACGAATGAAGGTATAATTTATTTGACTTATTAGTTTTAGCTCCTTTTCAAAATGTACAAAGCAATTCTTTTCCACTCTGTTTTAGCGCGAAACTTCTTAGTTTTTCCGCGATTTCCTTCGTCTTGAACAAGTACCATAACAAATGAAAGTATAATTTATTTGACTTATTAGTTTTAGCTCCTTTTCCAAATCCGCAAATCAATGCTTTGCCACTCTGTTTTTCCACCATTTTCTTCATCTTGAACAAGTTCCTTAAAATAATCTTTAATGATAGTTACATTAAAACGTTTGTAGGTGGATACATATATTTATTTTTTATAGCTAGGAGAAAATTCTTAAATTTTTAATCCTTAGCATTTTAAAGCCGATTTAGCAACCTAAAAGTGATTTCGTTTGTAGATATGTAGATGATATTGATACTTTTAGTGCTAAGATTGAAAAAAAAATTCTTTCAAATTTTCTACCAGTTTCGTGGATATATTCTTCATATGCACAAAATGACTTTTACTACAATTTATTACACATTTAGACTTTTCTACTATATCAGCCTTCTAACATAAAATAAAATCACCGGTAGATACTTTCAGATATAAAAACTATATCTCGCGACAATTTTGAATTAAAATATTTTTTAAAAAATCTGGAGTTTCATTTCAGGACTAAGATGAAAAATAAATTGAACAGTTTTCAAACTCTATTCTTAGCAGAAATTACTTGAATGAAAAGTGTTTGTTAAAACATGTTGTAATATTAAGTTCCCGTCGTCTAACAATATAATCCTGAATATTGATCTTTATTTGTAATTTAATGTAATCTCTCGCAAAGTTGGGGGTAAAGCCGGCCATTTTGTAGCCCGTTAATCACTTAACTAGCCGCGGTTTCCGGACTGGGGACAAACTTTGCGCATTCGGAACATTAAATGGGTTACCCGAGGAAACATCAAACCCATACTTTACATTTCCACAGAGGTTGCAGCATCAAATCCACAGACGACGTTTTCACGGAAGACTGAACACATGTTTTACACTCTTACTGAGAAAATAACCTGAAAATTCACATTTTTTTATATTTCTTGGACATAAAACAACTATGTAACAATTTCTAGACATTTTGTTTTGAAGAGTCTTATTTCACATTTACATTATTTGTTACATGAAATTAAGCTCTTCAAAACAAAATGTCTGAAAATTCACTGTGTATTGATTACAATAGGTATCACGTTTTCTGTCACAACTCAATATATTTAAAAGGGTTTCGCGACAAAATATCCCCGACAAAATATCCTCCGACAAAATATCTTACGGACAAAACATCCCCCAACAAAATATCTATTTAAACTTAACCTAACCCAACCTAACCTAACAAAAAAATGGAACAAAATAATACAAATATCCTGTAAAGACAATATTATGTTATCTGTATAATTTTTGTCCTATTTTATTATTTTTCAACAATAATTTATTGTCTTTACAGGATGTGTATTATTTATGTCTTATTTTTTTGTTAGGTTAGGTTAAGTTTTAGAAGATATTTTATTGGGGGATGTTTTGTCCGTAGGATATTTTGTCAGGGGATATTTTGTCAGGGGATATTTTGTCAGGGGATATTTTGTCGCGGGATGAAAACGCGCATTACCATTTAAAAGTACTGTGTATTGCTAAAGAGGCATCAAATACGCTATTTACACCGCCCAAGGATAGATGAAATCCACAATTTGCATTTCCATAGGTGTAAGATCATTAAATCCATGATTTACTTTTACACCTGCGAGAAAACATCAATTCCGTGTTTAATACTTTCACAAAGAAGGGATCATGAAAACCTGAAGGCCCTATTTACTGTTTAATGAAAATAAATCTATCGAAGTCGCTGTTTATCCCCACCGGAATAGAATACATCAATTCCGTATTACATTCCCACAGAAATCCATTGAAAAAGCTCTGTGAACAGAGAAAAAAAATATAGTGCAGAGCTAGTTTATAAAAATACCCCTAGAGAATAGATTAATAAAATAGAACCAAAAACTGGTTGGCAACTCAAAACTCTTAGCAATTCAACTCATTTGACGGTGCAACTAAACTTTACGATTTCAGTAATTATATCAGCTTGTTTCACAAAAATGTAATTTATTAATAGTGTATCAATTATTAACTTTAATTTATAAAAATAATTTACCAACCTCTTGAACTAAATCGATATTTTCCTGCTCTGACATATCGCAATTTACTCGAAAACTTGACAGGTCGTGAGGCGTAACCATGGCATCCTGTCAATCTGGCAACTGAAACGCGACTAGCTCTGCGAGTTGCGGCGCGGCGGCGTCGCCCTTGACAACTGGTCTTTAAGAACTGCCTGTGTGCGGACCGCCAATGATATTCAAATACAAATGTATTTTTATTTGCACAGCGTAGATAACATCACATCAACAATAAATTAACATTAATTTGTTAACACAATTCGAATGTATGAGATTAATTTAATGCACCGAATAAAATATTACTGTGTAAACATTGACGTAGACTTAATTGATCGAAGTGTGTAAAAGTTGACGGTAAGAGTAGGAGACTGTAGAAAATGAATTCACACAAATACTAGTACAGATATGAGTATTAGGATTTCCCCCTGATTGAAAACGGTATGCGAAATTGATATTCATATAGTACCTGCTGATCACGTACATGAAACTGTTCCGTCTTTGTTTTGTCCTAGAGGTCATGGTATCATAGTACTACTTCTGCAAATAACGTAGAGTTGTGAAGCGATAAAGATTAATCATGGGAAATCTTTGTCAGAGAAAATGACTCGTGGAAACCCATTGGGTGAGTAGAGCGTTGAGGATTAATCTTACGATTATTATCGTGTATTTTTTTTTTTTTTTTTTTTTTTTTTTACATGAATACCTCACAAGAGTCCCAACTGCTCCCGTCTGAAGCCAGTGAGACTATGGCATCCCCAATTGGGGTATGTTGTGAGGCTGAGGGTAGTGGGGAGGGGAAGGAGATAGGGAAGAGGAAGGTGGGGAAGTACCTGGCTATTCAGATCTGGTCACCAAACACGGCTAATGCCGTTTCAAGCAACGTTTCAATTCTGAATGGTGGTCTTATACACCAGGGCGATACAGAGAGTATCTTCCACTCTGGAACGTGCCGCAAATATACTATTTATTATTTTAAATGAATAAATTGTGAAATAACACAACTTAATCAAATAAAATTTATTTGCCACGCCGGGATTCGATCCCGCGACCTTCGGTGCGCGAGTCAAGCGTCTTACCGCTGCGCTACGCCGGCCGTCAATCCCAATGACCGATAGTTTCATTTCCCGTAGAGGGACTTCGTTAATGTCTCATATTAAATAATACAGCAGAACGCTGAAGATCCGGACGATGGACTAATAAAATATCAGGATTTTACTTAATAATTTGGGATGGTTGTAAGTTATAAATTGTAATGAGTAAATGTAGTTTTTCACCTGTATTTTTTTTAATAATTGCCTGTAGAATTCTATTGTTTAATAAATGCTCTCAATAAATAATAAATTCTTTTTGTATATAACCGAGGAACTGAGTAATACTTTGTTTTATTTTTTGGACCGGTCAGTGGTTGAGTGGGCATCGCGCTTGGGTCCCACCCGGGCGTCGCGTGTTCGATTCCTCGCTCGGCTAAGTCCTCCATCACAACACAAGCAACATTTTCGGCTTTCTGTGGTGGTAGTAGGAGATTTTCAAACATTGTTGGGTTATTCGTAACCCGGGAATGTTTATCTTTCTTTAAAAAAAAAGAAAATTAACGATAGCGAGTACCCGGCATGCGTTGCAATGCTACTCGAGGAGAAGTATTTCTCCTTGCGTGTCCATTCCCGTGCGTTCCCGTTCCTGCCCACGTTCCCCTCACGCATCCCCTTCCCATCCGTGTTCTCCCACCTCTCCCGCTTTCCCTCCCTGCCGCTAAACTATATGAAATACCCACATTTTTCATTGCGCCCAACCTATTGTCAAACTTGTATTCAAATTTCATATTGCCAGAACTCACCATTACATAAAGAAACCCTTGCGGGCGTGCGCAAAACAAATCTCTAAAGTTACATTGCAATCGGATGAATGGTATAGTAAATATGTTCATAACGCCAGAGCTTACCATTATGCATAGAAACCTTCGTAGACATGCGCACAACAATTCACCAAAGTTTCATCGCAATCGGATTAACGGTTTAGTAGCTCATAAGGGACAAATAAAGGAGCATTCATTTTTATATATGATGTGGACATTGGTTCTCTTTTGAAATCTTCACATTTTCTACCGTTACAAAAAAAACTCTTTGAAATTAGGATTATTGCACCTGGATTATTTTTGCCAAAGTTAAGTCAGTCTTACAAAGGAAACTTCCCTCAGCGTAGAGGCGTAGATGACAAATCTAAGTTTTGAAATCCATAGTAGAAGCACAGTTGGGACTTTTTAGACTTAATTTATGATGAGAATTATATTCCGGCAATTAATCACAGTTCTGCCTCCATCGGTTCATTAAGATACGTTTTCCACTAATGTCTAATAAAACTAACTACTTAAATGCCTGGAGTCGTCTAAAATCCCTCGAAATGTGAATTAAGCGAGGGTTCCCGAAGTCTTGATACACGCTGTGTGTGAACTGTAAAGGATGCGAGCAAGTTGTGGGATACCTTCATGATTAAGTAGGTTCGCCGCCCACTTGGGGGGAGGGGTGGGTGGTAGACTGAGCCGACTCGTGATGGGGAATCTAAATTTAACGGGCCCTGTAATTCTTGGGGATGGCTTTGGAAGTTACATGTAGGTATAGATATAGCAAACGGAGTTATTTATTCAAATTTATTGAAGTTCCAAGTTGTTCTATAAAAAATAGTTAACCCTATTCTTGAACTGTAATTTATTTTTAAACTCATATACCTCATATTTGATGTTAAGTAATTGATATATTCATAATATTTTAAAAGGAAGGGAAACAAATCGACAAAAAAATGACATCGTCGGTCAGTGGCTGAGTTGGCATCGCTTCTTTGTCCCACCTAGACGTTTTTTAATTTTTTTTAATTGTTTTTATTACTTGCTAGAGCAATCCCGACGAGTTACAGTACTCATTTTAGGACAGGAGGAAAATTCATGGGTGTGAGGAAATAGTTACAGTTTTACTTGGAAAATGCATGTTAAAAATATAAGTTTCATATACAACATAGACCAAAAATAAATAAAAACAGGTTGAGTGAGCAAACAACAATAGAAAATAATTAAAGAAACAAGGAACAAGGTTATACAAATGTGGATGATTATGATTACAAATAAATAGAAAAGAAAAGAAGAGAAAAGGAAACAAGACAATTGAGACATGACAAGAAAAATTACATAGTTTCATCCTTAAACGTATTTAAAAAATATTCTTTGAAAGCATTATACTGAACTTTTTTATTTTGCTGGATTCCCTTGAACATATCTGGAAGCGAATTAAATAGTGTATAGGCAACATAGTTCAGAGATTTTTTCCCATATTTTGTAGTGTGTGTTTGAGGTATGCGGATTTTATTGCTATTTCGAGTATTGTGAGTGTGAATGTCTTGATTGTAAAGTGACTTGATGTTAGTGTGAGTTGATTGTTGAGTAATTTGTAGGATGGTGCTTGCGATTTCATGTTTAGGAAGGACTGTGATTGGAAGAATACCGGAAACTGAATAGATGTCTCTGACATGGAAGTCCAAAAACATTTCTGAGAGCTCAGTTTTGAACCACCTGCAGATCAGCTATCAATTTCTTTGAGGCAAATCCCCAGATACAGCAGTCGGAAGTGGGGAGGGGAAAGAGATGGGGAAGAGGAAGGCGGGGATTTTCTATATATATATATACGCTGGTGAGCTCTCGCGTTATGAAATTTGTATTCAAAATTACAATATTAAAAAATGTGTCAATTTCATATAGTTTAGCGGCAGGGAGGGAAGTATGAAGAAGGAAGGGAACGAAGGCGGAAACGGGGACGCATGGGAAAGGACACGCAGAGATAAACAATTTCTTTATGTTGCATTTCAACGTTTGCCGGGTACTCGCTAGTTCAAAATGAATGGTGCTGTATTACAAAGTATATTTTTTCATTTAATATTATATAAGTTATAAAATATTAATCTCCATGAAAATCAATTGTCCTGGCAGAAAATTTCCCTTACACCCTTACATGAAGTTGTACCAATATTTCCTTTGTTCAATAAACACGCTTCAAATCACAAACGACCGGGCCTTTCCGCGTACCAACCCAGAACAGTATTATTATATGCCCCCAATTGATTTAACATTTTGATAAAACGTAATTGATCATATTTGCATATAGGTAACAGCGGCGACCCCGTTAGGACTAACTGGTGGTGTGTGCTGTGCGCCATGTGCGTGTGAGGCGACCCCAGATTCAGTGGAATAGGGTCAATGTGACTGGAAGAAGTGATGCAGTGCTCATGCAAGGATTCTCTTTGTTCGCCGAGGAAATCAACTGAATATGTCCCGCTTGTCTAGATAATTGTGAAGCAGCTGGTATCCGTTCATTACGACCCTTGTTTAGACTTTTCCACTTTTCCCTCGGGTGTGAATGGGTCGAAATAGCAACAATGAAAAGTTTTGTCTGTTTTTCGCGGCAATTTGGAGAACGAATTACGGAAATTATTCCGGTACACGGAACGCAAAACTAACTTATATTTCTATCTGCGGCGTTATTTAATATTACGACTTTTCTTCGACCTTCGCCAAGTTCGTTGACACTGTTGCCCAGTGGCGGCTCGAGCACTTCTTGAGTGGTGGGGATCGACATTTTTTACGTAGGTACTGTACCGTAATTTCACCACCGAATGTAACATAAAATTTCTCAAAAAAAAATTTTGATGGTCTTATCATGCTAGTCGGATATATTTAACACAAAATAATATAAAATGTCTATAGATATATGCCAATTAACAATATAGTATAATAAAAATAAAGTTTTATCTTGCAAGATTATTATCAAACTAATTTGAATGGGAGCGATTCCGCCCGTAGCTTCGTAACTTCGCAAACAAATGGTTCTGTGGGGATCTGAAGGATTGTCCCCCCGGGTATTTGAATTCACATACGACTGCGCATGCGCAGTTGCATACGATCGCAAAACAACGCAAGGAAAGTATGGGGATAGTTCGGATTGTCCCCCAAGTGCGCATTAGATTCTGCGCACTAAGAAATAGACTCGCTGTTTTTTGCGCCGTGCATTGTTCTCTGTGCGCGCGTAGGGTCTTATTAAAATCATTTGGAATATTTGAAATTGAAATATAATTGTTTGGATTTTATTTCTGCAAATGTTAATTACTTTTATGTTTAAAGAATTCATTCATTTTGGCGAAGACAAAGCATCGACTGTTATTATTTTCCTTTAATAAGTTTTGAGTGTAACTGGTGGGGACTTTCCCCATTGTCCCCCTTTGAAGAATCGCCACTGCTGTTGCCTATCTCTATGGTTTGTTCAATATACATCTTGATCAAAAAGTTTATGTCAGTCACCCAATTGGAATTTTTTATTGTTGTTAGGTTACCACGTCTGTCATTAACCCTCCCTAAAAATTTCAGCTTCATAGCTTGACATTTGTGCGTGTTTTCGATTTTTTACAACTCGTGGATTTCGCACCACGATAACGCACCGACGCGACCCTTATCCGTAAGTTTTTGACCAAAAACAACAGGAATACTATCCAGCAGCCTTCGAATTCACCTGATCTGGCTGCCTGCGATTTTTTCCTGTTCTTCTTCTTCTTTTTATACCCTATCAGGTCCCCCCCGACGTTGGCGATCACTCTGGAAAATGTATCTCTGCCTGGAATAGCTCCTCCTCACCTCTAATGCCGGTCCACTCCCGTACATTTCGCAGCCAAGGCATTTGTCTCCTACCAAGCCCTCGGCGACCCTCTATCTTGCCTTTTAGTGAGCTAGAGGGCTAAGACTGAAAAATAAAACATTACTGATGTTGTTGTAGCTGAAAAGGATTTTTATTTTTTTTCGAAATTTAAATATTTTGTATGAAGATTTTTTATGAAATCATTAATAATAATAATATTTGGACGATTTATATAGCGCCGTTTTTGTGAAAAATCACCTCAAGGGCGCTGTACAAACTTACCATACATGCCTAAAATCTAGAAAGACTACAAGCTAGACAAACAATTAAAAACAACTTATGGCTAAAAATTGCATACACCGGTTCATTGATCACCGATACGAAAATATATGTACAATATTTTGACCAATGAACGCGATGCTGCCTAAAAATGAATTAATACAGGACCATACTTACCTGGGAGGTCGCTTGAAATTAACACTGTTTATTGTCTATTTAAAGAAATTTAGATAGAGTTCGCACGCAGAGGACATAATTGTAAACACATGTTATTTAATCCTGAAAATATTTTAATATTAATATGTAATATATTCTTTAATGAGTGTATTTTGGAAAGTAAAAGCAACATTTAATGGTGGGCGGTCCAGTAGTACAAGGATTTGATCTTCCGAGAGACAGATTGATGTGTAAGGATTCGAGTAGTTTTAATTCAGTAAGAAAAGTGTGATTAAGACATATCATAGGCAATACAAGTATGATACTCTCAGATAGGTATATTTAAATTAAGTTAAGGGTACGAGAGCCCGAAAAGGTAGGTTTTTAGTTTGGACCTAAACTCTTTTGGGCTTTTTATGCATCTTAATTCCGGAGGGAGTCTATTCCAAGCCTTAGGCCCAGATACTCCGAAAGCACGATCTCCGAACTTAGTATTTGGCTTTCGTTTGGGTTCTATTAGTCTGCCTAAAGCAGATGAAGTTGCCGATCTAAGGGTTAATTGCCTCGGACCGGTATTTTCCGGGACGCATAATTCAGAGATGTAAGGTGGATTGAATAAAATATTGAAATTTCGAAAAAAAATAAACATCATTTTTAGCTACAACAACATCATTTACGTCGAATTTTTCAATCTTAGCCCTCTAGCTCACTAAAAACTCTGTGCACGCCACTGCCTCGAATTATGTGACCCAGATATGAAATTTTCCTGATTTTTATTAATGTAAGCAGTACTCTATCTGCTCTATCCCGCCTGAGAATTTCTTTGTTGGTGATCATGTCGGTCCATTGGACCTTGAGCAATCTCCGGTGAAGCCACATTTCAAAAGCCTCTAACCTGTTCATGGTATTTACTTTCAAGGTCCATGTTTCACATCCATATAGCAAGACCAACCACACACAACATTTTAGCGTTCTCTACCTTAGTTTTAGACTGATATTGTCATTGCAGAAAGATCATTCTTGTTCAATCGACTTACAAAACCGCTTCGCGGAACGCGTTGCAGCACCTGAGACAATGTCATGAAAAAATTAAAAACAGCTCTGATGGACATACGGAAAATTGAGTACCAGCGATGCTTCGAGGATTGGATCAAGCGCTGGCGTAAGTGCGTTGCAGTCGACGGGGAGTACTTTCAAGGGGACCATATCGATTTTGATAAATAAACTTGTATTTTCGATTTTCTGAATAAAGTCCTAAAACTTTTTGTACAAGGTAATATTATAACCTATGTTACCTAGAACCTTTTTGTCTTAATTCTATTCCGAACAGCCTAACATAAAACTACTGTTCGAAAATTTCCATGGGGAAATGTTTTCAAATTTGAGTAGGAAATTACCTCACTTATCCGTCATTCAGCGGAGGCTTTCTTCCAGAATATTTCATCAATCATATTTTCCTGTAGGCTCTTCGAACATAACGGGATAGATTTATTCACTTTATATTGATTACATTTCGGCTCATTGTTCCCTTCGTCCTCGTTACCTCGATCGATAAACGATTTATAATATTGTCTGAACGCGCCCCCGCTGTTTCTATGAAATCAAAGTTCCTCCTGTTTTCCTACTTATTAAATGTTTTTTATGGTATCTGCATACTAGATCGGCAAGTGATTTGGTTTTGAACCTTACGAAAACTAATGATGAGATTAGTTCGATCGCTAGCAAAGAGTCTGTATTATTTGATTTAGCGATAGTATATTTTCTTTCTTAGTATGTTTGTTGTAGACGTACTTGGAACTCGTAAGAAGAGACTCACCCAGCTTCTCTTAAACCCTTGACATGTGTGACGTATTAATTGCCCGTCTGTTCTACTAATCGGGGAAATTAGTGGAACAGACGTCAGCTTTGCGACTTGCGACCACTTGAGTCCATCGACTTGTGATGTCCGTGCTGCCCCTACAAATAAATTCTCGCAAACTTGCAAAGTATTTTTAACATAAATTTTGTTTAACACAGTCCCTGGACTGGGATTTAATCCCTGGTGTGCCAAGAAATCCAGCGTTATTATTATTTTATTTGCTTTGCAAGCATATAATGTTTTTTTTAGTTTAACGCCCAACTGAGCTTTTACATAGATTGTAAGAACAGATTATACATAAAAATGAGCTATGGAAAAAAATAAAACCGTTTTTAAAGCATAAAGTAATGTAAAACTAAAATGAAACATTCTGTAAAGTTTAGGTTTAAGAGTAAGTAAATCTTGTAATAGCAACATAAAATAAAACAGAGGCTAATACAATACTATAAGACTAATCACTAAAACTACATTCTCTATGCCATTACAACGTGTACGATATAGTTCTTAATATAATAACACTGTACGCTGCTCAAATAATGAAATAGACATTTTTAATGACCCATTTAAATACTTCAAAAAATATTTTTTTCCATCATTCATATAACGCTAATACTGTGATGAAGCCCTTTATTTAAAGACAGGGAATATTGGGATTGGTTTATTTATGGTACCAACTAAATCATTATCCTATCAACACAGGTGCCAATAACAAATTGTTTACTTTTGCATGTTTAGGTAACCATTTTTGTTACTTTTTTGTTATAATTTCTAGTAATACATTGTATTTAAATCATTTATGTATGTAATTTTTTGAGCATCATGCCTGTTTTATGTACTAAAATAAAAAAAATTATTCTAGAATGTCCTTTCGTCATATCCAAAATATGTTTATTACCTGTGAAAAAGGGCGTCGCAAAATTCATGTCAAATCTGACTTTAAAAAAATTTTTTTTTATTGTTTTCAAGATACAATCCCGTTAAACCGCAATAAAGGAGTTTGTCAACAGGATGTTAATGTTCAATTACAATTTAAACATACACACATATTATTATTACTATAACTATACAAATTGTCACAATTAACACACATTAATGAATATAAACAATCTCTATTTAGTAACCATTGTTTCAGCACATATCTTAATCTATTTGTAGAGTCGCAATTTTTTATATTAATTGGTAACATGTGAAATATTTTTGGCACGTTAAACTCCAGGGTTCGCCGTCCGTAGTTATTATTATATTTTGGAACAAGCATTCCTTCATTCTTTGTGAACCTCGTATTATGCTCATGTTCCACTTTCTTCTTATAATCAGACTCAGATACATGCTGAATCTATATTTTATACCATAATAAGGCCTGCACCGGTAATATTGTTAAATTCCGATACAACAATGAAATGTTTCGTCTCTGTGAAAAAATATTTTTTTGAACTAATAACTTAATCATAGAATTTTGTACTGATTGTAGGCGGTTTAAATTAGTTTTGCAAGAGTGTCCCCAAGTAGTTAATCCGTATCGTAAAGTTGATTCTTTATTTATTTATTTATTTATTATTATTAACGCCGATTAAAGTGGCTTTTACAAAAATATTACAATTATTTTACATATGAATACAGAATATACATAGATAAAAAAAAAATATATATATAAAAAAAATATATATATATAAAATACATAAAAAAGAACAATATAAATTGTAGTATCAACGTAAAAACAACAACGAGTAGGTTATTATAAATACAATACAACATATTATAAATCCCTGACAATATGTATTAAGAAATTAATACTATTCTGCGAGTGATAAGTAAATAATTTTTAAAATATTCACCGGAACGAAAATTCGGTTTGTACAGCCTACCCACTATCGCCCTCAGGCGTTTACAAATTTTGTTTATTTGTATATCCCATTTGAAATTACAATCAACAGTCACTCCCAAATAAACATATTCATTTACAAGTTCAATACTATCGCACATGCAGGGCTGCAAAATGTTTTGATGAATACATGTAAAGTCGTGAGATATTATTTTAGGCGTCTTCTGAAATGAGCATGTGGAGATCGTATGTGCATCAATTTAGTTTTTTTTGTATTAATGATTAGACCTGCGTCATGTGACCATTTTATCAGGGACGTAAAGTCATGTTGCATACATTTAATCGCAATGGATAATTGTTCATCAGATATGACAAGAGCAGTGTCGTCAGCATATACAAAGTGTTTTACACATTTAAATAGTTTTTTCATCATTGATACAAATATAATATATATGGTTGGTCCCAAAATTGACCCCTGCGGGACTCCAGCACACATTTTTTTTCCTCCTACTCATTTTTTCTAATATTTTTACACAGACATGTCTATTAAATAAATAATTTTTAAACAAATTAAGTAGGTTTCCTCTAATTCCAATTGCTTCTAAGATTTTTAATATTTTTTGTGGGTCAATTGTATCAATTGCTTTGGAGTTATCGATAAATAGTACTAAACCATATTCTTTTATGGTTTAATTCATTATTAATATAATTTGAAAAATCCTGTAATAAATTCTCTGTACTTTTTTCTTTTGAAAGCCATATTGTTTTTTGTCTATAATGCTAAATTTTTCTAAGTAATTATTTAATTTTAAGGAAATATATTTTTCAAAAAAATTTTCCAGTGCAGGCAAGATACTTATAGGTCGATAGTTTCCTATTTATGAATATGCTTTCCTCCTTTGTATATAGGTCTAATAATAGCACATTTAAGATCATTAGGCAATTTAGCTTCTGTAATAAGTCTATTAACAAAGTGCGTTATAATGGGTCCTAAGATATCTATATGTCTTTTTATGTCGTACATTCTTATGTTGTCCATTCCCAAGGATTTTGAATTTTTCATTTTTTAACAATATTTTTTATCTCAGTAAGAGTTGCCTTTGGTAAATACATACTGTGAGGTAATTCTATTAGATTAATGCTTTTAAATCACATTTGGCTTATACTATCTGAGAAATAATTTACATATTGGTTTGTTACACTTTCCACCGTTTGTTCCTTTAACACATATCGTGAGATGACTTCATCACAATTACTTTTAGTTTTTCTTCCCAATATTTTATTTATTTCATCCCAGGTTTGCTTAGTATTATTAAAACTACATTTGAATTTATCTTTAAAAAAACAATTTTTTCTTTTAGTAATTAATTTGTTGACATGATTTCGCATGGACCTGTATTCATTTTCATAATTTTTATTAAGAGGAGAATTTTTCCACCTTCGAAACAATAAATCCCTTTTTTTTGTATTATCTCTAAAATATCAGTAGTTATCCATTTTTTTATTGCATTGGGTCTTTTATTTGGTTTTTCAAAAAATGACACAGTGCTTTTTTCATATAAATTAATGAAATTATTTTTAATTTGTTGATACAAAACAGTACTTTCTTGTTCACTAAGTAAAGAATTCCAGTGTATTTCTCGTATGTGGTTAACAATATGTTTTTATATAATTCAGATTTTCAATGGTCATACTATCCTACTATATTTATTTACATGAAATCCTCGTATTGCACATAATTTTGCATAAAACAAGTAAATTATTAGTTATTACCAAAATAGTGGCCATTGTGGCCTTCCAAGTATCACGTTTTTGAACAAACGTCATAGTATCATCTTTAATCACCTAGGGTCATGGTGGCGTCACTCAAACAATATTGATCGATTGTTTCCCTTACAAAAGCACTAATTTATTGTATCTCACAGTACTGGATCTAGATCATTCAAAGCCTGTCACCACCGATCCGACACTGCGCGTGTTGCGATAACTATTAGTCTACTGTTTATTTATTTATTTATTTATTTATTTACGCCCTTTTTCGGGGCTTTTACATATACAATTTAAAAATTACACTTGATTAAATAATATATAAATACTGTATATTTCTTTTACCAATAAATATAAAATGTATATATTTCTTTTATTAAGAAATATACAGTATTTATTTCACATAACTGAACTGCCTCAGTAACAGCATTTTGTATTTGTCTAAAGATAAATTGAAGATGTCCACAGACTTGGTAAAATTATTTCCCTCCATTAGTATTCTGGGCAAAGAGGAATACATATGGTAGTTAGTTCCAGAATTTCTGCACTGAAATAAATCCTGACTTCTAGTATTACGTAGAGGAATCCGGAAGCTTATTAATTCAAGTAATAATGGACTATCAACTAAATCATTTAGAATTTTATAAAGAAATACCAAGTCTGTGAAAATTCTTCTGTCTGATAATTTGAGCATATTCATATCATTTAAAATAGTGTTGTAGTTCAACATAATTGCTGGAATACCCATTTTAAAATTTAGAAAACGTAAGAATTTATTTTGTATTCTTTCAACAGCTTGTACATGTGTATTATAATATGGGTTCCAGACGGGAGAATTGTACTCAAGTTGACTTCTAACAAATGCAAAATATAACAGTTTAATACATTTTATATTTTTAAAATTTCTAGTTAGCCTAGTTATAAATCCCAAGTTTGTCTGGATAGTCTATTGAATGTCAGGGTGCATCTTGGGCCCGAGGGCGGCTCCCACGCCTCCCGCCCTAACCCGTGTTCAACAAGTCCGGGTGCACCTTGCAAATAAAATGTCAGCGGAGTGTTACCGCCCACCCACACATCGCAACTAGCCGGGATCATGTTCCTCTGTTTTTATTCGAACGGCTTTCCACTTTGTTTACTTTATACGTGGGATTAAAAATATATTCACCTTTAAACTTGCCGTGTGCTCAACAGCTGGTTGAACATCGTTACAGCTTTCAAATCTCTCGTATAAAATAAACATTACAGGTTAACGAGAACCAACGAACAGCTTTTGCCCATAATGACTTCGTGCTTGTGTGAACTTGCCATCATTGTAAAAGCAAAAATTATAACTTACAGTCGTGCAGTAATTTTCTGTGAACTGTGGACCTCGCAATTTTATCTTATTCAAGGAATGAATCACGGACAATATTTTCTCTGACATCGTAACACTTGGTAGTAGGTACTTAAATACTTAGCTACTTAATTATAAACAATATATTTTAGGAATTATACGATTTGTCCACAGAAAAGTCACTGTCTCAATGACAAATCTTTTTCTCAAACTTTGTTCATTTAGGTCGGTCTCATAATATTGAGGAAAAAAATGCGAATAAGAAAGTCCCAATAAATCCGATGATTTAACATTTTTGAAAAAATAATCTTTACTGAACCATTAAAACGGTTCCCCATCAGAAATGTCCCCAGATAGAAATGCAAAACGGTCGAGTTAACACCGGGCTTAGCTACACTCAGTCAAAAATTAATGATAACTAATGTTCTCTGATTTGGGTAGATGCATTCAATTGTCTCTAGTAAACGAATGTCATCATTTGTAATATTTCTAATGGTACTGAATATCTTGTCATCTCCCGCCTGTTACACGAGGGACGCTGCGCCCCCCATATCACCTCTATGGGGACATCTTGGGAAATGGGAATTTACTCCGCAAAGATCCACCTTCATTAGCGAGCGTACTGATCATGTCTAAATACCACGGGCCACACATCGTTGCCTTGTGGTACACCCTAATTAGAATCATCCCTTTCGCAAACGTTCGTATTAAGATCTTGTTATGATATCGTTAAGCATGAAACTTGGTACTTTATTTTTTCCAACCGGATTAACAATGGTGTGGTACTAATGGGCGTTTTACACGACGCTTTATCATACCGATCCCCATACGGAAACTATGTCGGTACCCCTGTGAAGAATTTTTGCTTTACCTTTACACGTTCATAACTTTTTCATACATTCTCATAGAGAATAAAACATGTTTTAGAACGTTACTGAATCTTCAAAAATGGAAAACTTTGAACATAACCATAGATCACGTGATATCATCTATCATTTGTAATAGTAACACACGTTCACAATCAGTAAAAAACACATATAGCCTTTTTAGCAATATTTTAAATATAAAACGAAGTAAACATGCAACCTTTGTTACGTAAAAGACAGGCGAGATTTCAAATAATGTCCGCCATCTTAATTAAACTGTACGAAAATCGGTACCAAAATATGACACGTCCGTTTTTATCACAATCCATTACGAAATGACTCAAAAAATGGAAACTGGACGAAAAAAAGGATCGTAAGTTTAATGCTTTTAACATAAATAAAATTACTGTCAATTGTTTGCTAACTTCAATCAAAATACAGACTGAAACCGAAATCATTCAACTAAAAACACTATCTAATTTAATTTATAATTATATCTGAAAAAACACTGCCCACACCATATATTTATAAGTATGTACTTTATATTATTCAAGCTATTCAGAGATCCCAGTGAGTAATTATAATTATCTTTATTTGTTAAAAAAAGGAAGTTAATAAAAAAAATATTATTATTAGCCTACGTTAGCCTATTATTATAAAAATGTAACATGAAATCTGCTTTGTGTTATTTTTCTCAAAATAAATTTCGTATTATAATGTTATTTCCATCTCCTTGATTAACTTCCAATTTTAGAAATTTATTTTCGTTTTCTTAAAATTAACCCAAAGTTTATTTTCGATCGTTCCGCTTGAATTCTTTCGAAAGTATCAACAAAACTGGGTGCTTAATTTAATCACCTCTCGGTGGCAACACTGCTCGTTATGGAACACGGTAACAAGCAAACATAATTAAAGTGATGCAGATTTGAAATATAAATACAAAAATAATTATAGTGATGTAGACGAAATTTTTGTGAATTTTCTCATTTCGATGTACCATTGGCCCTCCCTTTCTAGAGATAGATCAACATTCCAGTATCTCCCTAATACTATTTTGATTAATATCTATGTTTTCATTTTGTTATCTCTGTGTTAATATTATTATTATTTTATAATGTTCACGTGTGTGTACGTCATTATATATATGTACATTTACATGTAAGTTGTATGTGTACATACATGTACATATTTCCCTTAAATTAAGTAAAATAAGTTTTATTTTTAGTTTCATAGTTAAAAGCACCCATTGACGAACTACTTAAAAGTAGTTTATTGAGACTTTTCTCTTTTTTTTCTGTATTATTTTATTTCCTTTTATGTTGTTTTATTTTGTCTTTTTCTTTAATTAAATTAAAAAATATATTTTTATTTATTACACCCCCTAATGGGCTTTTAAATTCTAGTTTATAAGCTGTAGTTTATAAGTTACACAGTTATTTTAAATACTTCAAAACTAAAACAACAACAAAAAATATGATACGGTGAAAAAAATGTAACAACAAAAGCATATAATAAAATACATTGGTAGAAATGATAAGAAGTCATACATAAATAGATATTCAATATATTTACAAAAAATTGTCTAGTTATATAAAGGAATTAAAATAAACTATATTTCAATAAAATAACCGCTTTTCGACCTACATAGATCGTTCTTCCGGGAAGGTACTCAATTGTCGAATACGTCTTGCGCACATAATTAAAATTAAAAAAGAACCTTTCGGAATCCATGCAAATTAATTAGGTTGAAGAAGGGTTAATCATATTCCTTGAATAATAATTCACCCCCTTTTGCGGTTTTTTCTGACCCCTTTTCTCACTTCACCCCTATTGACCTCATAATTTCCGCTGTCAAGTTATTATATTACTTTCTTGTTATAATTCTACGAACTTATTTTGATTTCTTTAGGAATTTTCAATTGTTCGGCAGAAGCACTTGCAATATTGCTCTGTGTATTTGTATGGCAAAACTCGGTCTAGCGAGATAATGGTATATCATGGCAACTGTTGGTTTTCTCGTGCTCTTTTATCGTTTTCAGACCAGTTGCAGTGTACCGTGAAACGCAATATAATATTATTTATTTGAGAGCGCATTGCCGTCTACACTTTTCAACAACTGTTGGATTTCACAGGTAGTTGGATTTTCAACTGTGCTGTTTTAAGTTTTTTTTTAAATATATTTAAAGCATGTACAAATCTAGTTACATTTTCTTACCACACTTTTCACACAGATTATTGGAAAATTAATTTGAAGGCCTCCTTGATCGAGGGGTAAGGCTTTAGAGGTCGCCGATTCAATTCTTGGCGTGCGCAAGTAAAATTTCCTGTTTGGGGTTGCCATAGTCTCACTTAATAATTAGGTTCACATAGGAGGTCCCGAGGTAAATAGTTAAATGTTTACAATTCTTTTTTCAAACTTTTTTTCAAGCTATACCATAATATTGAGCAAAAAAATGCGAATATGAAAGTCCAAATAAACACGACGATTTCACGTTTGAAACAGAATTTTTCGGAACCATTCATACGGCCACAGTTTTGAAACGGAAACGGAACGTAATACCAAATTTACAAACAAACGAAATGCAAAACGGTAGAGTTAAAACAGGATGTTAAAAATAACACAATCATGTATTATTTGTTACCTTTTAATTCTGTACGGATGTACTCGATTTCAAAAATATGTTCTTTTTTTTTTAAGCAAACCCGATTTTGAGTTTCATAAGTTCTTTGTGCAGAAGATATCGATTTTCTTTCATAAAAATTTTTGCGAAAGAGAATTTTTCACAAATTGTTTTCGCAGATCGTTATTGAGAAACATTACTAAATCTCTTTCGTTTGGGTCTCTTGTGCGATATTCTTTAAAAAAAAAAAAAGCTCTTTTTATTGTGCCTTTTATTTCAACCAGTAAAACTTGGTAAATTAGCTCTTCAGCAGTAGCTATAATTCCCATATCTCTGTTATTTAGTTTACTCTAGAATAATTCATTGAGTTGGGTTTGCTTGTGGCACCACTAAAATTTGCAATTCAAATGACATAGATTTCCTAACTTAATGAAGTATACTTTCATTATATTTATGACAATTAAGCGAATTTTCAACTTTTCGTATTTTTTCTGTGTACCTACTTAAAGTCTAAAAGCCTCTCTTATTTTACCCACTAGGTCCGCACATCGCAAAGTATATCGTCCGGTGGCTTGGCACGTAATCGAAATGTGCATAATTCACTCTCATAAAATCACCAGGGACGGGAAATGATTTTCCTTCTTTTTTGTTTGGTGGTTGAATTTTCCCCCCCCAGTTCGTCCTATATTTTTTATGCATAATATCTCTCGCCATTGTTCCTGGAACGCATTGTTGTCACAACAATGAAAAAAGGAAAAATGAAAGAATTTTTTACCTTAATGAATTTCAGAGCTGAAATTATTTAATAATATTCCTCAATTTCGCATGAATTATTTACATTTTTGATACTGCCTTTTTGCTTTCGCGGTATTTGTGTATATGAATCAAAAATGAAAAGTTTAGGTAGTTCATTTAAATTAAACACTCAGGGAAAAGTACTTTTGTCACTTAAAATTCGTAAATTATGTTTTCATCATATTGTTCCCACTTCCATCGATTTTTTTAACTTATTTTTTGTTGTGGAAAACAAACAGTTCTATAAAAATAAATGTTTCAATATTATGTTATTATTATCATTTACAATCCTGTGTGTGTCGCCTTTCATAATGTGCAGTTTTTATTTTTTATAGTTTTTATTTCTTTTATATAATATTCAATAATATTATTATTAAATCTATAAAAACAGTTTAGTGTAAACAAGTTCTGCTATGTAATTATTATTACGCATGACAGGTGTTTCGCCCTCTGAAGGCATTATCAAACTGACAGTTGAGTCAAGTCGATTTTTCCTTTGAAATTGGTAAACCTTAAAAAAAATATAATTTCATGATTATTATAGTTTCGGGGGGGGGGGGGCAAATGTCAGGGGATCAAATTTCGGGTCACCTGTCAAATCAGTGCCCCGGGTGTAACGGTCACACCGAGACAGGAGTCCTCCTGGCTTCGGCGTTTCATTTGTAACATAATGGTATTCGATGAAAAATTTCAGTTTATAATGTTATCCACATTTACAAGACTTCATATATTGAAAAAAAAATACAAGTGTGCAGTTCATACGCGGTAGAAGTGATATCTCCAGAAAACTAAAGTAGACAAGATTGGGGAGGCTACGAAGCATCGCACAAAGAGGAAACCGGTTATACTATCTCATTATCTCGCAAGCTAAATCCTACAGATTATAGATCAATGCGTTTGTCTCTTTTTGGTGTCGATTTTTCGTTTCATTGAGTTTCAAATCACAACGGTGCTAAAGAAGTTTTCACTTAAAAAATGCTGTGTGCAGTTCACACGCGGTAGAAGTGAAACCTTAAGAAAACTAAAGTAGACAAGAGGGTACGAAGCACCGCACAAAGAGGAGATCGATTATACTATCACATTCTCATGAGTTCATTGTGTTTGTCTCTTTTTAATGTCGCTATTTTCCGTTTCATCGAGTTTCAAATCACAATGGTGCTAAAGAAGTTTTCATTTCAAAAATCTATCTGTGTCTTGTTCTCTTTCACCTTTTTGTTTAGATTTTTAGTGTTATCTTCTTCTTCAATGATATATTATATTGATGGGAATAACCTTCAAAAATTATGAAAAGACATTGTTCTTATAAAAAAATTAAATCTAATTAAATTATTAAAACACTTTGTTTTAATAATTTAATTAATAAAATGGTGCCACAAAGTGAATTTGCAAAATTTGAAGAAAATTAAATCTATTATCGTTTAAAATTCTTGGTGGGTCCGACGCTCAACCTCGTTATAGGTAGCTAATGTCAAGCTGGACTTTTACTTCCACAAGTAGGTACCCCCGCCGCCCTGTTGCTCGTACCCCAGGAGGTGTAGTTGCACCCTTACGAAGCTCGAAATATATATTATAACGCCCCCCCCCCCCACGCCATCACCGCCCCCTCCCCCTCCGGCAATGTAATGCAACGGAGTCTGAAAGCTTTCGTATCGTTTCGTTCCGAGAAATTCACGCCGGGTATTTCCGCGATATTCGAGAAATGATTTTATTCAGTGCAGTTCCCGATATTACGTTTTATTTCAGTTCCCGTACAGCTTCCCTTACAGAATACATGATGTTATGACATTTTCCATCTGAGATATTGCATTTCAATTTATTTATTTAAATGCCATTACATTTATAGGTAGGCGAAAATACTAATAAAGCCACTAAATATATTATAAAATTAAATGAAAATATTTTTATTTTTAACTTAATGTGTGAAACCTCAAATTGTAATATTTAATTAAATGCAGACAATATTAGCGAAATTCCACCGAAAATCATAAAACCGGCAAAGAGAAACTCCTGGGTTCGAGTCCCAGGTGTAACTTTTTCTGATTTTTCTGTTTTCAGATTTTCGATAGAGTTTCGCTAATATTTTCTTCATTTAGACGGCCCGTGTGGTCTAGGGGTAAGGCTATTGACTCGCAATCCGAAGGTCGCGGGATCGAATTCCGGCGTGGGCAAATAAACTTTATTTGTTTAATTTGTTTTATTTCAGAATTAATTCATTAAAAATAATATATAGTTTTTTTGCGGCACGTTCCAGAGTGGAAGGTGCTCTCAGTATCGCCCTAGTGTAAGACCACCATTCAGAATTGAAACGTTGCTTGAAATGGCATTAGCCGTGTTTGGTGACCAGATCTGAATAGCCAGGTACTTTCCCACCTTCCATTTCCCTATCTTCTTCCCCTCCCCACTACCCTCAGCCTCACAACATACTCCAATTGGGGATGCCATGGTCTCACTGGCTCCAGACGGGAGCAGGTGGGACTCTTGTGAGGTATTTTCATAAAAAAAAGAATTCAATGAAAACATTTTTGATAAAAATGATGCCTAATAGTGGTTTTACAATTATTGTGAAAAATTAATATTATAATACCTGTACAGCAAAATGTATCCATACTTGTCTGAAGTTAATATTTGTAATCGTAATTTTTTTTACATATCTACTTGGAATATCGCGCGAGCTGTGTAAGTACTTTAAAATCAATTTAATTACTAAAAAATAAGACTAGATGCCGTTATTAGTTCAATATTTGTCCAAATGATCAATAAACCTCCCTTAACAGGAGGTTGAAACTTGTTCAAAACTTCATACTGCTATTAGGCAGTAAAAACCGGATAGTAACATTACCTAATAGCAGTTTTAGTATCCGGTTTTGAACAAGTTTCAACCTCCTCTTTGGGGAGCTTTTTTCTCATTGATCATTTGAAAAAATATTGAACTATTAACGACATCTAGTCTTATTTTTTGTAATTAAATTGATTACAAGCGAGAAACTAATAAGTCTATGGCAAACAGTGAACCAAAAAAATTAAATAAAACTTTTTTTATCGGCAACTAAACAAAAACTCGTGGAACCGGGTCACATTTTGAAAGAATATAAACAGCTGATATTATTCCCGTTGCGACCGCTGTTTTTTCAAATTTGATCTAAAAATGACAACTTTGGACTCGATTTACAACTATGAAATAATTAAAACGATGTACACCATGTATAAATGTTATTCCAAAACATTTCCTTGGAACCATTAACTTTGATTTAGAACTACACTAAAAGACTTAATTGTTGTTTTCAGGCTATGTAAATTCTCTAAAGTACAGCAGTGGCGCAATTCTGCTGAAATATATGACCAGTTGATTCCTTATCTAAGATATTTCTTCCTGCAAATTTCTAAAAGGTCTCTAAGTTGAAGCAATGGGTATTTATTAATTCTACTTATAAACTACAGCGACTTTACTCGTTCTGCCCTTCTCATTAAATTCCAGTTGATTTGATTTTCCATTAAAATTATTGTGATAAATGCTCGAAATGCTTGAGTGTAATGAATAAATCGTTGTTTTCGCCAAATTTTGTACATGTTTAAATGTATTTCATTTCCGTTACTTTTACGTACATGTTAAAATGCATTTCATTTCCGTTACTTTTACATACATGTTTATATGCATTTTATTTCGGTTACTTTTACATACACGTTTATCTGCATTCCATTTCGTTTACATGGATTCCATTTCCGTTCATTTCAAGTACATGTTTATATGCATTCTATTTCCGTTACCTCTACGTACATGTTTATATGCATTAAATTTCCGTAAAATTTACGTACATGTTTCTATGCATTCAATTTACGTACATGTTTGTATGCATTTCATTTCCGTTACTTTTACGTACATGTTTATATGCCTTCTATTTCCGTTTTACGTTCCACTTAAAATTTTCCACCAATACCAGCTTACTAGAAGTCGGGATATTTTTTTAGTTCAGTCATTCTTGAACTACCTACCACGGGACTAGTATAAACACTGTAAACTACTATAGTTTTAATAAGGTTTGAGATTTTAACGGCCAAAAGTATTATATCGTGATCATTTTTTGGGTTATTATGCCGTATTGCCCTTCCTCTTCATTAGCCAACGTTTGGGTCAGCGTTACAGTGTCCCATCATCAGGGCAGATTGCGATGAAGTGGGTGTTCACGTATGATAGAAGTGATTCCGCGTTACGCCCGTTAATCCGCCATGTCGGTACAAAGATTAGTTAAACGAATGTGGTTTTCGGCGTTTAGTTTTGGTTTAGCCGTCAAATGCCGGATACCAAGAAGTGTAGTTTAGAACACCGCCCATGGGATGTGTAGGCATGTCGTCGTCACTCAATAGCATCTAATTCAATCACCTTGATGAATTATTATCTTCTTAGTATTCCCCTGTCAGTTGTTAACAAGTGTTCATCAGAAGTAGGCAGCCATCAGAACTAGTGATGGGTAAATTTACGGGAATTTAGTTGTGGGGATTCCAAAAACGAGATATATTGCGGAACATTTTCATATAAATGGTGATATCCGAAGAGGTTGTCTCGGAATCTCGTCGGATGGATGAGGTTCGAACGAAATGTCATTTTTTTACAAATGTATCATATTACTTAAAGCAGATGATATGCATAGCATATCGCCATTTGCTACGCTACCTTCGTTAATGTTAAAACACCGCTTGTTAAGTGGGTGTATGATTATATGTAGGTACATACATTAATTATTATAATGGCCATCACTGTGGTCAGCTTTGTTCCCGACGGGAACTCGTACGCCAAACCTTGCCTGAGACAAGGTATGCTGACTCAGCGGGTAGGCATGGATTCTCATCATCAGGGATGGGCATGAGGTGCTTATGCACAAGTACATCTGCATGAATCAATGAAAGGCAAGATCTTCTGATAACACAATTAATATCTATTTCAATATAGGTAAGATGTTTACAAAAACAGGTGAAAACTTACCCCCATCATTGACCGTATAACTAAACCTAATCTTCCGCCTTCCTGCATCCAGCCTGCCAGCCCGTCTCTCGTACAGTTTACAGGCCAGAAATCTACCGGGACCTCGTGGATTACCTCCGGTATCCTTCCATCCGTGTGTTAGCGCGACTTTCACGGCGTGCGCGGCAAAGTGGGTAAAATGCGATCTCGCCCCCAAATACGGATCCCATCCGATATAAAAATAATTAATACTCGATCCCGACAGTCAACAGGTTCAAAGAGATCGAGGATTACCATCCGACGCATCGATTCTACAAACGGAATCTCGATTCTCCGGAATACGCCGACACGCGATTTACGTTCGCGGATCCGGTCTTGTTTCACGCACCATGCGTATTTAATCGCGATTCGCACACGAACTTATTATTCATAATCATCCAGGATTGGATGCCTTGATTAATTTAAAAGAACATTTGCTCCGCTCGACTTTTAAAATTCACATACATTTAAACTTGGCACTGTGACGTTCCCACTAGGTCTGAGCCCATCTAGACCCCGTGGGTAAGTGAAAAGCCAGGCAAGAATAAAACGCTTCCTGGCTGTCAAAAAAACCACAGACAATATTAATATTGGTAATCAGTACCTGATTACAATTGTTATGAATATGTTAAATATTATCATAACACAGCCTGAGGACATAACTTTTCAGAATTTTTGAAAAAAATCGAAGATTTAACCGTCAAACTGTTGATATTTACGGCCGGCCAGTGTCAATGAACTGTGCACCAGTGTTATCAGTTTTGGAGTACTGCTATTCGAATTATAAATTGTACTGAATTGTGTTTCCTGTGACGTCATGAGACACGATTGTATGCGTTTTAACAAAGTTTTATTTTCTGGCTTTTATGTACATTTCAAGGGTGTTCTAGGCCATCATTTAAAATTATGGAGAATTGGAAGATGAATTTATATATTACTTTTATTTGAATGGGCAAATTTCCGAATTATAATGAAGATTAGAGTCGAGTTCCGACTTAAAAGAGATGAGATGTTGAATGGAGGGGAGGCAATTTTAGATAACGCTTGATAGAAGGGAGGATGTTTCTTTAGAGAGGGACAACCAAAAAATATATGATCTAAATTCCCCACTTCTAGACCACAGAATGTAAAATCTGGAGAGTCAAGGATATGAATTTTAAAAAGGTGAGAAGGAACGAAACAATGTCCGATTCTCATTCGAATAAATAAGGAAATTTATTTTTTCGAAAAATGGGGAAATTGTTTGAAACCACTGTTTCGATAGGATAGTCCTTTGTATTGAGGCGTAGCGGGCTCCCTGGGATTTACTAGCAATGTGACATATTCTGCCCAAACATTATGGGATATCTTTGATGATGGAAAAAAATATCAGTATGGGGAATTTGGTTTACGAGGTTAACAGGATTGGACGCTCCTTGTTTTGTCAAGGTATTAAAGCCCAAACTTCGTCATTTTTGGAGATACCGAAAAACCATTATTACTGTCTTTATTAACTTTTTCAATTTATTACATTTTCATCAAAAACGTCATCCAGAATATATATATTTTTTTAAATTTATTCCCGACTTTGCAGAATAAATATTAGGTCAGGGAATATTCCCGGTGCACGTCACTAATCAGAAGTGTATTCGATTCGACCTATTCGCAATACGATTAATTGCCATTGTATCGAAAACGCTCGCCATACATTTTTCCGATTATAATTGCGTTACATCCCTAACCAAGAATCATTGGACTAATCGGAAATTCGATTCCGTTGTATTAATATGATAACAATGAACATAATTGGATTCCCCTCGCTCAAATTAGTATTTATATTCCGCGCCGATTCATATTATTATTATTAATATCACATTCCGCCATCGACACTTTTATCGCGTTTGGGATATCGGCACTGAAACGCTGATAACATCCAAATAATGTTTTATTAATTGCCGAAATTAGTGACTTTGTGATAGAGCATTGTGAAATTAAACATTTTAAATTTTGTTCGTCGTTTTAACTAACACAAACAAGGTAACAAAATTTTTGTACATCGTTTTAACTAACATAAACAAGATAACTCACGTTTTGTACATTGTTTTAACTAACATAACTTTATGAACATCGTTTTACTTAACATAAATCAATAACTAACTTTTTGAACAGTTTAATAGTTCTAACATAAACAATATAACTTTTTTTTTGTGCATCGTTATCACAAACATAAAAAAGATAACTCTCGTTTTATTCATGGTTTGAACTAATATAAACAGGATAATATCATACAAGATGATTCATTTTAAGGCGATCCACTATTACAGGAAAAAATCGAAATCGGAATTCACGCCCTTTTATGGGAGGAGTTTAAAAATACTTGAGAAAAAGCTTTTGGAAAGGTTGGAAAAGATATTTGTGAATTTTTTTTTTACATGTTGATTTCGTAAAGGCCTGTAAAAAACATTAATTCCTTTTTTATGCATTGTTTATTGTAATAAAACGGAATTTTTAAATTAATTTCACGAAAACAAGCAGCGCGGACGCTAACACGTTGTTTCTCCGCTCCGGCCGGAGGAGTAATGACAGAAGAATGGGGCGGCTGCCAGTCGTTCTTCGATGGACGGTATAAGGTTCACTTTGATATAACAAATTCGTCGACTGCCGTATTGTTGCCGTGATGTCAAAAATACCAACGCGAAAATGCATATTATATTTTATTTTGTGAGGTTCGGGCGTAAACATCATTTTTTTCGCGATAATTATATAAGAAACTGAATTTGCCACATTATGCAATAAAATCATATCCGAAAAAGTGTTTATAAGTAGGAGAGTTTTCAGTTGAAAATATTTTTTATAGACCTAATACTTTATTTTTTTCTAAGCTTATTAAAAGACTTATTAAAAAAAAATGACCGATATTTTTAAGGGCCAAGGTATGTTGTACACGCAGTATTTAATTGAAGCATCTATAATACTTCTAAGCGGTCAAATTTTCAAAACAAAAACATACGATTTTGTATGATTTTGCATTATTTAGTATGGCTTCATCTTAACTAATTCTAACAAGTAACATTTTAAGAGGAATATAAACGCTAGAAATATTTCGATTCTCGTGCAAAATTTACAATCGAGCGTCATATTTGCGCGAGGCAAGTAATCGAAAAAGTGTTTTTTATTTATTTTGTGCATAATTTTATAAGAGTGAAAAAAAGTTAGAACATAGAAAACCTCAAAAATAGTCTTAGCCATAAAGGGGTATTTAAAAAAAATGTTTCTTGTATTATTACTTCATAGTTAAGCAAAGAAAAAACATTTTTTTAGTGGTTTTACGCTTATATTTTTTGTTATGTAAATAATCATTTTATTGTAATTCCGATACATAGAAAACCTAGAAAAAGCTTCAATTTATCCGTAGCAAATTTTTTGATGTTCATACTGTAAGCCAATTCGTCGTAAAGATTAATCTAAATAGTATCTAAATAGGATTTCACGTATAACTTCACCTTAACTAGATCCATCATATTAACTAATTCTAACGAGTAACATTTAACAAGATTTTAAGTAACGTAAATGAGAAGGTAACTAACTTCTGAAGTTGTTGATAAATATGTAAGCGTTGATAAATTCAAAACTCAAGAAATGAAACTAAAAAAACTTATGTTATAGGCGGAGGTAGCGCAACACGCCATAACACCCCAAAAACAAATAACGAAAATGAAATTAAAATGTTCAAATAAACCAAGATCAAAGTTATAAACATATGGTATTAAAAAAGAACTGTTTATCTATCAGATGCAATCTTTGAAAAAAAGAAATGAACTTAATAGATAAAGTCTTCAAATACAAATACAAACATTCAGTGACTGGGGAAACTTAATAACCATTAAAAATTTCCTACATTTTACTCGAAAATCAATAAGGGCATAGGTAATAAAAATAAAAGCACCTTTATAGAAGTAGTATAAATATATCGCCGGTAAGTTACTTAATTGCAGTTCGATAATGCCTTCAAAGGGCGAAACAGCTGTCAAGTGTAATAATAATTACATATCAGAACTTGTTTATAAACTGTTCATTTCAATACGCTTTATAACTTTCCTGACTCGGTTCGGTTTTGCCGGATCTGGTTAGCGTGCTGTAGTTAATTTATGTGATGTACCTACTCAATATTACGGAGTTTTATTTTATGATTAATTTCGAAGCACGGCTCTATATTGCTGAAAATATCTCCTCCAAGCCAACCGCAAGCCCGAACTTACAGCGGCAGTTTATTAAGTCATAATATTCTGCGGTCGGTTTAGTGGTCTGTAAAAATTGTATCCACAAAAGTAAAATGAAATCTCCCGTGATATTTACGGCCGGCGTTCCCGTTGAATGCTTCATCGCCGGCTTACTGGCGAATGTTTGTAATACATGACGAGGCATCTGTTGGCATGGTAATGCGCGTTTTCATCTCGCGACAAAATATTCCCCGACAAAATATCCTACGGACAAAACATCCCCTAACAAAATATCTACTAAAACTTAACCCAACCTAACAAAAAATGGGACAAAATTAATACACACATCCTGTAAACACAATAAAATAATGTTATATTAATAAGGCTCCGTGAAGGAGTGTAAGGAGAATATATGATGCAAATGTGAATGGTAGAAGAAGTCGCGGACGCCCGAGGAAGACATGGCACGACCAAGTAAATCAGATACTTGAGTCGGGCCATGTGAAGAGTCGGAATAATAGAAGAGCATGTATGAGACGATGTATGAATGTGAACGAGGCAAAGAGTGTGTGCCAAGATCGAGTTGTGTGGCGGTCCGTCCTCTCTGCCTACCCCTGCGGGGAAACGGCGTGATGGTTAGTTAGTTAGGCTCCGTTCCCGGCCCCAAAAAGAAGAAGACGGAGAGATATGAAATTACAAATGTTAGAAGAGCGCGCTAACATTTACAACGATAAAATCGATGCAAAAATCATAAAAATCTTTAATAAAACACGACTCGTTTAAAATAGAGCAAAAATCTCGCGATAATTGTCTTAAACAGCATTTAAAGAAACGCTCTGAATTTTTTCATACATATAACTTGTAAAATAACTGAAACAAACGTGTTTATAATAATTTTTGGACCATACTTTGCGATTTTTCTGTCGAGGGAATTTTATATAATTTGCGTTTGGGCGCGACTAATGTCTAGATATTATCTTCAAGAATAACATATATTTTTTTAAGAGTTTAAAAACTTCAACTTCAAAAAAGCAAGAAATCGGTAGAAATTCAAATATCGGCCTCTTAAAAGGGATGACAAAAAATGGTTACGTTAGGCTAGGGTTATGGGCTTTTTTAAAATTATTATTTTCATAGCTTTTAATTACTTTTCAAAGAGGTGTTGAGTTGACTTTATTCTGAGTAGGCACGGAACCGTTTTGTCCGTAGGATATTTTGTCGGATGATATTTTGTCGGGGATATTTTGTCGCGGGCTGATAAGTCGCAGAACCGTTGGCATTACCGACTTTCATACTTCGATGCAGCCTTTTGATGCCAGGGATCCGACTAGGTTGCGCGAGTAGCGGATTCTTTTGACTACGACATAATATTATTTCCCGAGTTTATAAAGAATATGCTTACCGAGAAGACTTTCAATGAGCTCCTTTCATGCTCTTGATAGAAAATATTATCATGTTCTTTCATGAAACTATCAGGGGTACTCCTGAACTCCTTAGCTCCTGGGGGTATTGAATTTCAGACTTGATTATTTTATCAGGGGAGCTCTCCTTTATTAAATATTGTCTCCTACGTTATTTTTGCATCCTGGTATTATTAACGACCACGATAGTAAGAGAAAGGATCGCCATCCTTTATGGGTCAAAATTTGCTGAAAGAAAGGCAAATAATATTTTTAAAATACTGATTTCGATTGTCTGTAAGCCCGGTTCAAAGAACTCTAATTTGTTATGAATTTGAGTGAATAGTACAAGCGATAAAATATTTACATATATCTAATACTAGCTGGTTCCCGGCATGCGTTCCTATGCCATTTTCAAAGAAATACATTGTTTCTCCCTGCTTGTCTCTCTCCTCCCCCCCCGCGTTCCCCTTCCACCTTCCACGCCTTCCCGCTATCCTGTTCCGCTCCCCCGTCTGGCCAACTTCCCTCCCTCTTCAAAATAGTCATTAAGTTTTCTGAAATTATCCAATTTTCTTAATTTTTCTTTCCGTTAGAACCTTCTACAAAATATTAAAAAAAGATTAATGAAGTAGGTAAAGTCGTTCCGAAGTTATGGCGTTACCAAGAGAAACAGGTATTCATTTTATATACATATATATATATATATATACCTACTTAGATAATATTTTTACAGAAAATTATTTTAATAATTGTGATTTTCAAATTTGGATTTATTTTATCAAGAATTCAGACAAGTGATAAAGTGCCTACCTAGAATATAATATTTTTTTATCGGAAAATTATTTTAATTCCGTATTTTAAATATGTGATTTTCTTATGGTTAATCTTGACAAGTGAAGTCGGATTTCTTGATTTCTCTGCGCTTTTCACATTTTAAAGTAAGCCTTATTTACTAACTAGATTTCCTAAAGTAATATCCCGTGATTTTCACGGGTCTGTGCGAGTAATCTACTAAATTGACACCGTTTTTTTTGTAACGATGTTCACAAGTAAAATAACTTAAAGCGCTTCTTCACAGATTAAACGTAATGGACACAGAATGTAAATGATTCAGAGCAATGACGTTATATATTATAAATGTCATTGATTCAGAGAGGTAAACTTTGATGTCTTGGGCAAGCAGAGCAAGTGTGCAACAATGCGGCAAACAGCGAATTGAACGAAAAGACTAGATTATTATTTCAGTTTCAACCTTAAATTCTTCTTCTTCGATGGTGCTACAGCCCATATCGAGCTTTGGCCTCCTGCAACATTCGCCTCCAACTCCTCCTGTCCTCAGCGGCTGACTTCCAGTTTGGTACCTGGAGAAGCTGTGCTGCATCCCCTCTTACCTCGTCTTCTCACCTCAGTTTGGGTCTTCCCACTTTTCGCCTTCCACCTGGGTGTCCAGTCAAAATTACATTACATACCCAAAAATATTTTTTCCTGTGCTTAGTTTTTTGTTTTTATTGTTAATCTGATATATTTGTAAATAACAAAAATCATATCCTGTAACTAACGATAATATTGGGTTTAGTTCAGCAGAATTTAATCAAATGGAATCTGTGACGTCGGCCGTGCGCCATTATTCGACACAGTTAGTTTATTTTGATACGCGCTGATAACATGATTAAAGCCATGATGGTAAATCAATACCCATTTCCCATCAGCCACAAACAAATTCGGCATCGCTCTCGACTCGCTGTATACAGTTTAAATGCTTTCACTAAAAACACTGGCGAGTGACGGAAGCGGCAGCCCCAAATAAATAATTTTATTTGCATGGAAGGAATTCCCAGTAAGCTTTTTACTAAGCCCATTTCGAAGAGAACTGGACTGACAGCGCCGTACGCTTCTCAAAACGATCGATTTCAATTTGGACGCCACTCTTATAATTTTATTTTCCTTCTCTTCTATACAGGTAAAATTATCTGGAGTCCATAACTGAAGTGTCACGTATTTAACATTTGGCCGAAAGATTTTTCGGTTTATGACTCCTTATGTTGTGATTTATTCATTTCGAGGTTATCAAACAATGCTTATTTCGGTTATATATGTACGCGATTTGAAATATCCCTGTTATTTCTGCGTAATGTAATGCGTTCAATTATGCACGTTTTAATTCAAAATTCGAATTGTTTTTGTAACTAAGCGATAAAGTAGGGATCAAAATTAATTATATTGTAATTCTATATTAAAAAATTGTGTATCCTTTTTTTAATTTTTGGTATCTATCTGATGTATCTGTCTAAATATAACACACTGATATTTTTCAATGTAAAACGAAATTATCAAGATGTAATTTTTTTTTTCCTGATTTAAAAACCATTGGTTTCGAAACAAGTTGACAATTTTGATAAAATTAGTGGTTTATGCAAAGTAATTTGTTTTCATTCAATTAAAATGACGCCACAAAGTGAATTTGCGATTATTGAAGAAGATATTTTATTTATATTGTTGATGATGACTTTTATATATTGTTTTTGTAGATTTTCTCATTTACATGAGATCAATCAAGTTTATAATACCTATCTGTAAAGCTATGCATTGATAAAAAAAAGCGAATCTGTGGCATCTTTAAAAAAATAAAAAATTAATAGTATCTAGTCATTGTGATCAGGAGTGTTGTCATCGGAAAATACGACTGCTTTTATGTCCTCTAGGAACAGAGCATGAGAGTTTCATACGTAAGCATAGGACAAGTTACCATTCCGATTCCCAGTTTTATCGCTCACCAGTGTGCTTCATGTGTCTCTAAGCAATGACGGTTCCATACGAGTGGACCCATATGCTTTCAGCCGAAATCTGGCTCAATCAAATAATTGAATTTGCTCCGATCAAATACGCTCCACAACGCGGGTTGCCATTCGCCTTTATGGGGCTTACTCGAGTTATTCGCATTAGGTCGCCGTTGGCTATGTATTGCGGATAGCATTAAAAATTAACACTATCTATTAGCTCGTTAGTGATGTCACTGTCGTTTGTCGTGCGGTTTGATTTGTCACGACAAAGGTTGCAATACTTAATTAATTATTAAATACATTTGACCTTCGCCAATGATCATTTGAATCTATAGAAAGTTTTTCGAATACAACACAACATACCTATATACAATTAAATCAACTGAAAATTAGCCTATCCAGTATGCTGGAGGCATTTTTGTGTTTGCATACAATATGAGAATCTTTTCGCACAAAGCATATGTGTCTATTTCTATCGGAAGTCTATTCGAGGAACATTACGGGCATGTGCCTAGGGTGGTAGTCGAAAAGGCTGTAAAAAAACTGTACAGGTACAAAATGTATTTTATGAATAAAAAAAATGCTATTCTGAGGAATAGACCAGAAAAAAGTAAAAGACAGTTTGGAAATACATCTATGTTAATCACTGCGTATTTCTGTAGTTTCAAGCAATATTTCTATTGTAAATGGTTGTCTCAGGCTAATATTTGAGATGATTTTCCTCCAACTGGTATCCCCTGAATTTTGTTGAATGTTGTGTTATGATGAATGGTAAGGGTTTGAGGAGTTGGCAGAGATGGTTTTCAAGTACCTCTTTATTAAAATTAACAATTGCAATAAACTTTGGCCGAGATGCGGTATTTCTGGCGTAGCCCAGACTCTCCCGTAGATTTCTCATTTGTGTTTGCATTCAACTCAACACCTGTGCTAATAATCAGTCTGATCATGAAATTATTGGAATTGTCTACGGCAAATAAGCTGCTCTTGTCAATGTTTAAGATTCGTCGAGGCAAATTGCACGATGCAGGAAAGTCAAGAGACTGGTAGATACCGATATTTTCATCCCCGGGTGAAAATATTATTTCCTTTATCCGCCGAAGTTCCAGTTTCCAACATATCGATCTGCTTCACCGAATCCGTTATATCGGTTTTACATACGCAGATCCAGTTACTCTATAGCACCTGTTTCACGCGTTCCGATTTATAATATTTATTTATTTTTGTGCATATGATGTAGAAATTTACAGGTTATGTGCTAGGTCAAATAATATTTACATGGAGATTGGATATACGTACATATTATTATAATCTGGCAAGCAAAAAGTACGTCGAGGGTTAGCATGATTATGATGATCCTCTTTTGTTGTTTGGTTCGTAATATCAAATTTTAAATTATATTATATTAATTTAGTTGAATACACTAACATCATTCATGCTTTGCTGTAATATTGTATCGGCTTAAATATCTACTTCATCGGTTTCCGTACATTATCGGTTCAGCTTTCCTGAATGTCCATTGGCCTATTGTTCTGCATCACCGAAGCAAGTGATATCAACCCTGTTTTACGGAAATGCAAAATTCGCATTTGCTTCAATAAATCTTTTTAAATCGTGTTTAAGGAATCCAATACATCGCTCCTGATTCAGCCTATCAGAAATTGTGACGCCCCTAATAAAGTGTACGTTTTCGTTGTATCTATCCGCTTTACCGGATCTGATAAATCAGCACCCTTCCCCGGACCCGGAGTATCGCCCTGCTTCACCCGATCCGACTTTTTATCGTCCCTGCTGTAACTGTATTACATCCGATATATTGACCTTCTTAGATTCCGATATATTATTATCGGACCAGCTTCACCGTATCCAATCTATAAAATAATTTAACCAATTCAGCAGGATCGTAATATCCGCTAACTTGTCACGTAACAAAGGAACGTGCCGAAAACAATGGTATTTTCAAAGAGAGGGTCAATGATTTCAAACGTAAGGAGGCGAGCGATACGAATCGGTGAAGGAGATCCGATAATTAGATAATCACGTGATTGGCAATGGAAATGCGCAGGAGCGCCTTATAAACGTCGACTGTAAATGATACGTTATAATTATAATTTTCATCCTCTTTTCCTAGTTTTTCAAGTCGATTATCGATTGTCGATTGCTTCTAGAATTCATCTCTGTATTTCGCTACCTCGATGATTTCAATCGATTGCAGGCCCAGTCTCATCACGTAAGCTTTTAATTTATCTCCGGGATTGCCAATAGAGGTTTTTTAGTAGTTGTTTTGCTGGCATCCTGAATTTATCGTGCCCAAGTCGCCTCATCTGGATTTTTTCACTCTTTCAGTCTAGAATGGAATCTAGAATTCTCTTGTTGATAATGTCGGGACTCTTTCAAGTTGCCCTTCAAATCAATTGTCCATTGCTTCTAGAATTCATCTCTATATTTCGCTATCTCGATGACCACCTCCATCGATTGCAGGACAGTTCTCATCATATAGGTTTTGAACCTGTCCTGGGATTGTCAATAGGGTTTTTTTTGGTAGTCGTTTTGCTGGCATCCTGAATGTGTTTTGCCGAAGTTGCCTTATCTGGATTTTTTTTCACCTATCTTAGGTAATCTAGAATGGAATCTAGAATGCCCTCGTTGATTATGTCATGCAGATGGTTTTTGGAGAATGCCAGACAAAGTGAAAGCCCTTCACATATATTTTTATTTGTCTCATTTATTTTGTTCGAAATGAGAAGATATAAAAAAAACCCTACCGCGAAAAATGAGAATTAAGTTCGGAAACCTGCTTTCAGGTTTTTGTGCCTTTGCAATAAAATTTTGCGAATTGCTTCGAATTCAAATAACATTAATGAACCTAAATAAAGAGAACGAACCCCAACGTGAAAAAAACCCAATTTAAAATATGGCTACTAAAACAGAAATACCGTTTTAAAGTTTTCCTTTTGAGGCCTAAATTTCCTGGCGAAATTTAGTCACGTTTAGGGGAATCCGCTCGGCATCACTACCCTCTCCTATCTCTTCCATTAAATTAGATTTAACATCACAGCACAGTGGGGTGTTACGGCCTAGATCGGGCGATCGCATCATCTGGCCGCCATTAGATATTGTTATTTGGCTCGACTCGAGCACCGACACCGCCCACTGTGTACTACTTGTATGTGTAATACTTTTATGTCCCCTTTTCTTATTATCTACGTGTTAACGGGTTTGCTGTGAGATGTATAGGGGACAAGAATACATAACATATACAGAAGATAATGTTTCTGTAGTGGAAGCAATATTCTATGATCTTGCTGAAGGTCAAGAACTTTTTTTTTACATTAGTTCCACATTGGAGGCCCTGATGAAAATAATTGTCATCAAGGGGCCTGTGTCATGTTTGAGGATGCTGTGTGGAGGGTCTTTTTGTGGAGGAAAGGGAGGAGAGGAAGTTTTGGGAAGCAAATGGTATGAGGGATGGGTAGCAACCTGGAGTTTAAGTGTGTCCATATGAATCCATCCCTCCCACGGTGCATATTATGCTGTCTCAGTAGAAGTAAAGTCAGAAGGAGGAAATCCATAATTGGTTTTATTTTGGCTATTTAATATTATGTACAAACTGAAATAAATGTAAACTGTTGATTTCCCGAAAATGAATAGAGAAATTTTCACTTCAAATACACTTAAAAAATGTTGGCAATCCTCGGCTAACACAAAAAATTGAAGAGAAAACATCTTTATCACCGTCGAAACACTAATCTTTAACACCGTCGAAATACTAATCTTTAACACCGTCGAAACACTAATCTTTATCACCGTCGAAATACTAATCTTTAACACCGTCGAGATACTAATCTTTATCACCGTCGAAATACTAATCTTTAGCACCGTTGTGATTAGAAACTCGATGAAACGAAAATGCGACACTAAAAAGAGACAAAATAATGAGATGGTATAATTGGTCTCCTCTTTGTGCGGTGCTTCGTAGCCTTCCCACTTTTGTCTTTTTAAGTATTCTGAAGGTTTCACTTCTGCCGCGTGTGAACTGCACACATTTTTTTTACAAACTTTTTAGAAGTGTGCAAGGGATTATATGACTTAATATGTTCTGGAAGGCTTTTAAATACAGGTGGAGACTGATATAAATAATTTGTTTGACCAAAGAAAGATTTCGTTCAGACAAGAGACGTTACTGAGGCTACTTGTTTCTGGGGGTTGGTTGTACGTACGAGTATTTCAGGAGTCCATAACGAGCGAGCGCGGATGTGATATTATTTGGAAGTGGCGGAAGTGCAGCAGCACGTGGGGGTGGTGGGCGACCGGAACTAGCCTGTGTCTTGTGCCGGCTGGGAATTGTTTGCTGTTTATATTATACCGAGAGTGGCATGGCGGGCAGCAGATTTTCACTGAATTTTTACTGACTTTTCACTCCGGTGGTTTGTCATATATTCCGAATTTTTCCGAATCAACGAAGCATAAAGTTCCAGGTGGGATTTTTCGCAATTTGAGTATGGAGACAAAATATTAATTTCCTCTCTGACAATTTTATAATGTCTTTGAACAGCGAAACAGCTGTCCAACGTCATAATAAAAATACTAATTTGGGTTGTGTGTGCGTCCTGCGTAACTCTGGTTCAATGAACTGAAATTTGTTTAAAATTTAAGTGTCATTTTCAAAATAGAAACTGATCGTTTGAAGAATTCAGACAAGCGATAAACTATACCTGTAATACATTTTAACATGGAGTTATTTTAATTATCATTTTAAAAATTGGAACTGATTGCTAAGAATTCACACTATCTCATGAATTTTTACGTTATGCTTTAGTTATCATCATATTTTTAGACCAATGTTTTAACGTATTCATTACTTAAATTCAGCGGTTTGTTCAGCTATCGAGTTGATTACAACTTGATGAAAAGCTAAAACGGGCCGATAACCGATGTTTATCGAGGACCATTCAAATGTCAAAAATTCAAAATATATAACGCTATTCATCTATTTGGAGGTTGTAAAACCGCAAACTAAATGACGGGTTAGTTAAACTCCCCAACGTGCGTGTTGCCAACTCAGGTCCTTTAGCTAGATTTAGCTAAAAAAAATGTTTTAACTTCTTAGCTGGTTTTTCCCCAAGCATGGCGAATTTGGTTAATTAATTGATCCTAACTCAGGCTATATAAGCTTTTAGCTCTTTTCTGGCTCTCTTTTAAAAATTGATTTAGCAACACTGACAGTGCGGTCAATTATTTGTACTGAGTTTTGAATAAAAACTCCTGCAATTCATTTAATGCCATAATTGATCGGATGCCGAGCTTGCGAAGCTCAAATATTAACGGAATTGAATACGAGCCATTTTAGTTATATTTTCATTCAATTTGAAGGAAAAAATTGTGTGAGGTAATGTATTTTGGTTAATTTACATTTATCTGTAACTTACTGATCTATTCTGCTTATTTTGACTTTTCTTGCGTAAATGACTTATGTTTATATTCTCGAATTTTGTAAATCGTTTCAATATTTCCCAGAATGCGGTAATACGATTCGATGGTTCCAATAAAATGGGGAACCAAAATTTGTTGGTGGTTTCAAAAATTGAAACAACCCGGAATTATCTAGAAGGAAGTTTTTTTTTAGAAACCTTGTGTTTTTTATTGCGTTGTTTTTGTGAAAATTCATCCGTGCTATAAAATGCTGTATCTACATACCCAACCCTTGACCCCCAAAAATATTATTAGGATGCATTTTTCAACACTATCCTAAGACTCCCTTCTTATAACCATCTGAGTATTGTGGAAAAACTGGATGGCATATTCTGATAATGCGTGCAGTACCACAAGTCTTCACTCCCCGGTGATCTCTCAATCATCGGTCCTTTATTTATAGTTTTTTTTTTCAAATCAACCCGATTTGTAGCTTTTTCTATAAACAATGCCAATAAGTATATATAACGATTTATTTTTGGGTCATATTGGGTTGTTAGGCTGCCCCTTCTTTAGCCAACCTTTCGGACAGCATTACGGCGTCCCATCTTTGGGGCTTATGAGTAATCGAAGATTGTGGTGACTTGTGTGCAAATGGTTGAGCTGGTATTACAGTGTATTTTAAAATGTTTTTTTATACGTTTAATTTCGGTGTAGCCGTCAATTAGAAAGAACTATTTGAGCATAGTTACTCGGCGTTATTAATATTATTTGGATTTTTCTGAATTTCAATTGCCTCTGTAATTAAGCGTGCTATACGCGTTTTGGATCTTCCCAAAAGGAACAAATCCAAAGATGTGGCAGGTTTCAATTAAATGTTCGGCAATTGCTGATTTGTCAGGATATCTGAGTTTAGATGCTCGAAAATGTTCTGATATCCTTTTGAAGATGGGCACTGTAAGGCTGTCAAACGTTGGCTAAAAAAGGAGGTAGCTTAAAACGATATAATAACCTAAAATATATATCATGATAATACTTTTGGCCGTGAAAATCTCTAATCAGATCTAAATACCGACTTCATAAATCGTTTTTCTGTAGTCCTGGGAGCTTTCATACCTGTAAACGGTTTAAGTGGATTATTCAGGTTCGAATGATAATACATAATCAGTCATTATTAAATTTTGTGCGTTAGAAACATGGTTTTATTTCGAATTAAAATGTCTACAATGTAACTCTGATTATACGACCTGTAACCTTAACTCTGGGAGCTAACCCACCCTGTAGTTTAACAAGCATATACATAAATTATAATTATCCAACTACCCTTTGTTCTGTGGGGAGGATGGTATTAACTTTAACGGGCCACCCTTTTCCACCCACCCGTGAGAACTGGATTTAATATCTTTCGGTATATTTAAATTTTAACAATGGATATAAAAATATATTCATTCATGTTTTTTGTTGTTGTGGTGAAACGAAATGCGAAAGTTTTTACGATTCGTAGTAATATTTTACCCTTCTATAGGTCATCTATTTAAACGTGTTATTTAGTTGTTTAATATTTGTGATGAATGTTCACATTCATTTATTAATACATAATTTTGTTTTTATGGTTTTGAAAACAAAGTAATGTTTACAATCGCCGAAAATCACATTACTTTTAACTAATTATTTTACTGAAATTCCGCTCGGGGATTAACTCGATCAACACGGAGTCAGTTCAATCTAAACCCGCGTTCTACACATCTGCCCTGAAGACGGATACTGTCAAATTAGGAAGAAGGGCAATTAAGCAATCACACAAAAATTAATGTACGACATAAAACTTGAAGTGACAATTTTTCTAAACAAGAGTGTTTTCGATATATTCTGCTCTACAAAAATACAAATTTTTTCTACAAAAATAAAGCCGAAATGTGGTAAGCATAAGGTTTTCTTGTTTTATGCTAAAACTTTATTTTGATACATTGATTTGATAGGCGGGTATGGATACTGCCGCCCCGGGAACCATTTATTGGTTAACCAACACCTCTGACGTGCGTGGTTCGTTATGTTTGGAGTCACCAAGTCTGGCAGGGCGTGGCTGGCCTGATCGGAAGAGTGGTTGAGGGAGACCTTTTGAACTCTCAACAGAAAGCAGGATTATCTTGGAACATCACCTTGCACTGCAATGGGATTCAAACGTCTGTCACTCCTGGAGACACTGACCCCCAGATTCCTAACCACTTCTCATACTTGTTTCCTACCCAGAACCTTTTCTCCTTCCTTTCCTCAAAAGACCCTCCACGGCTTATAGCTGTTTTATCCCATTTCCCTTTTCAGCTCGATTCCCGTATAGAGACCACAGACAATTTTTTTCGCTCTACACGATCTCTATTTTCATATCTACGATTTCAGTTGGCATCACTGAAACAGCCCTTGAACCATGTTGTTTGCCAACTAAAATCGTTGAGCTGACAATAGAGTTGGAAATAGCGATCGTGTAAAGCGAAAAATCTTGTCTTTGGTCTCTATACGGGAATCGGGCTGAAAAAAGAGACGGTGTAAAACGACTATTAGGCCCTGAGGTGAATTATCTTTATCAGCGCCTCGTGTGTGGATTTAATTAAAAAATATATACATTTATTTTAAATACGTATCTGAACCTGAAAAATAATTTTATCTAGTTTCTAAAACATAAATATTTTTTGTTTTTATCAAGCACGGTTAAAATTTTGTCGGAAAGATTGCAAACTGAACAAAAATAATTAAAAGCCTCAGGGGTTCAACTGTTGGCAATAATTTAGCCTAATGATGAATATTTTCAAGGATTTAACATTAAATCACAGTATCATTTTAAAATTTCAACCATATCATATTGTAATACTTGTAAAGCTTGCCAAGCCACGCTGCTCAGTCTCGCAGGCCTAACATAGTGCGGTTTAATTAAGGCATCCCTTATCAAGTGAGCTTAAACAGCCAGAAATTACGTCGAGGTTCACTTCTCTTTGAAAGTTGCGCCGGATTCACCAACTCGCCCGAGCTTTTGACGCCTAGAAAGTTGTGTGCATTCGTGAACACGAGCACAACATGTCTCCTCCCTACTTATTACGTATTCACGAATTAGAATGTGAAAACATTCATGAACATGATATTACGCCAGCCTTTGAGTTTGAATGTTTGCAAAAGATTTTTTTAATTTTTTTATACTTTAAGTATGTTTGAGATTTAAAAGACGGAAATGTGACAAGGCGTGTGTAGACCAGACAAAACAGACGGTAGTTCAGGGGGCAAGGCTCTCGACTAGCGATCCGGAGGTCGTGGGTTCAAATCCCAGCTTGTGGATTGATTTGTGTTCTCTTAATTTCATCACTTAAAATAATCTAAGGTATATTTGCGGCAGCATAATCTACGCATCTGTCCTGATGATTGACACTGTAACGTTGTCCGAAACTTTGGCTGAGGAAGCGCAACACAAAAAAATTAACACGAGTCCACGATAAATATGTGTGTGTTACTTAACCTGCTTGTGAGTATATATTGTACGAATTTGACCGATTGCCACAAATTTAACCTACCCTTATCAGTTTTTGTAATCATTTGGTGAATACCGTTATAACATTTTCTTTTACTATTCAATTATTTTATGATGAATTGGTAGAGAGAGATGTCCCTGTAAGACTATATTATAGGATCTGGTCGAGTCGAGTCCCAGTTGCAACAGTTACCTTTTTATTTTCTGTGTACATATTTATCCATTGGAAGTTGTTTATAATAACTTCTTCAATGATTAAAGATTTATTTATTTTATTTAGAATTGAGTAAATCGCTAAATTCAATTACGCATATAAGATAAAGATGGTCATTTTCGGCGTCCAGGTTTTCCGCCGTGTGTTCTGTTACACGGAATTAAATACTCAAGTCCTGACAAACAGTTAATTGAATTTATTCCGAGATGCAACAGTAATGTATCGATATGGGGGGTCGGACCGAATGAAGGTTTATCTGCCTCCCTATCGACGGGGGTGTGACATTGGTAGGCTGTAGATACGGCGTGGATTTATTGCCGCCCTGGCCCCGGACCAGTTGCCATTGGATTTATTGGTTCCACCGTATGTAGTATACTGAATATAACGTCCATTACGTAAAGTCTAAGGGTTTTAAAGATATTTTTGGATTTGCTACGGTGCCATTAATTATGTATTTGGTATTTGGCATGATAACATGGCTTAAATCTAAATTATAGTTGGTAAACAAATAATCTACAAAAAAAAACGTATAAATTCGTTACAAACCTCTTTAATTTTATTTTATTGACATTCTACCGATCTCGGAAGAACCCTTATTTCGTCAGGAGAATATTAGAACTAACCTACGATACAGAATATTGATGAAACAGCTGTCACGCGTAATAATAATTACACAGCAGAACTTGTTTTTTAAATTTTTTTAAATTTTCTTTATTCATTAAATCAAAAATTGCGGTAACATTAGTGGATTTTTCGACCACCATGCTAGGCTATAAATAAACTGTTTTTATTAATTGAACATATGAAATATACATAAATTTTAAGTGTTTGAGTGGGAGGTACACAAAGGGAAAGGGCTAATTACGGGATTTCCGGGAAGAAGAGAGCGGTTTATTGGAAATATGTCTAGAATAGAATTAAAAGAAATTAATTTATGAACTAATAATAATGTAATAATAAATAAAAGACTCTGATCTCATTTGCATCTATAAATATTATTTACTCACCTTCTTTGTTGTAACTCATTCTTTTCAACATTCCTTGCCGTAGACTCAGAAATGATGAATGTTTTTTCCTCAATCAACAATCTACTAATTATGAGTACCATTCTCACTATGCACTGTCTAGAACAGAGGTCTCCAAACTACGGCCCGCGGGCCAAATCCGGCCCGCCACTGTCATCAATCCGGCCCGCGACAGCAAATGACCAGTGTCATCAATCAGGCCCGCTACAGCTAATGGCTTATTGTTGTTATTTTAAGATGGATAAAAAACACAGATTGATAGTAACTCTGTTTTATTTACTCGCTAGGTAAAGGTTAATGACAAGTATTATAATAAGAAAATTTAACTTAAGCTTAGTAACTAACAAATAATTGAAATGAACGCAACTAAAATTATAAACATTATAACATATAAATAAATAAACATATAAACATTATAAGATGTAAAATACTAATGAGATTTATGTAATTGTGATTTTTCACTGACAATAGTTTGTAGTTGTGGACCAATTTTACTTGTACAAAATATTGAAAGAAATTTAAAATGCTCATCGGTTAACTTAATTTTTTAAACATTCTTTGTGTAATAACTTTATTTCGGAGAATGTTTTCTCAGTAAGTGTAGTACCAAAAAAAAACAGCACACGACCATAGCTAATTGAACCAGCGAATTTAGTAAGTGTATGCTCGCTCAGGGCGCGTACTCAGCTAATAGGCTGGAAATTATAGATTCCTAATGGCAGGAAAATTAAAACGATTTTGGCCCTCGGAACTTTTTGGAGTAATCAGTATGGCCCTAAGGAAGTTTGACCCCTGGTCTACAATATCGAGACTTGTTAACTCAAGCTAGGGGGCCTTAAAAAAAATTTGGTTGCCAGCCTTTTTGTCGGTCTTTACGGAAATAATCTTCAAAGGATTTTATCTTTTAATATATAAAAATCATGGACTTAGCTTTAAGACCTTGTTCAGACTTTGACTAAAATATTCTCTCTAATGTATAATAATATATATTATGTACGTGCTGTTTCTTTTCTGTAATTCTTATTTTCTCTTTTTGTTTTAATTAAATGTTAATATTTTTTTAAGACTTAAATTATGAACTTAAAACTCTAGTTGAAAATATAAACAACTGTTTTTCTGTGTCTTGTTCTCTTTCATATTTTCGTTTAGATTATTATTGTTAACTTATTCTAATATGATATAAACTATGGTAAGTTTGTACAGCGCCCTTGAGGTGATTTTTCACAAAACGGCGCTATATAAATCGTCCAAATATTATTATTATTAACTGTCTAGTGAAAAATCTAAAATTAATAAAGCTATCCGACAGAAGATTGTTATCTGATGTATTTTTTTTTAAATCATTAATTCGTTCATGAACTCCTCTTTCACACCACCCATACACAGCTTAGGTAGCAGATATTTTCATGAAGAAGTAGCAGATATTTTCAATAGCGCCGAAAGAACTTAAAAAAAGCATTTCACATATTTTTTAAAAGTTTTTATTTACATTTTGCTTCTAAAATTCTAAATTTTAGTTCATTTAAATCATATGTTTACACTGAATAGTTATTTGGTAATCTTTTTGTATGTAATCAAATATTTTTTTCTGTATTTAAAGGTATTTGTACCGCAAGTATAGGTCCATGAAAATTATAGTAGAAATATTTTCCCCCTTTCAATTATCGCAATGTTTTTTATCGAAATCTTTTTAGAATTCTTATACTTTTAGATTGCAGCCTGATCAGCAATATTTTTGGATTTTCTGAGTAATAAATAGCCTTTAAAATAGTTTTGTACCGTTATTGTACATGCCAAATGTGTCATTCGTGCTTGGTCGCCGTCTATTCCGCCGATAAACGATCAGTTTGCGTACCGAATAAATTAAAGACCACGTCGGAGACTATATTTTATACCACTGCCTCAGTTTTACTTGAGGCAAACTATTTCATGAAGTTTAACAACTAATTATATAACTTTTTCAATTATAATATAAACCTATACTTCTCTGTTCAGTATAAACCTTGTGGCTATAATTCAGCTGTAATTCCAAAATACAAGTTCGCAGCTCTGTTTTTGCATGTTTTGCATTTCATTCCAAAATGTTCAACTCACATTTGTGATAGTTCGAGCTATAAGACATAGATGCCATTAGTATATATAAATCTTAGAAATTATAAACTTATCATACAGATGTCGGTAGTAAAATAGTCCCAGAGAGAGGTCGTAAGTAAAGTCATCGAAAATCTTCCTTCAGTCTTATTTATATGAAGAAAAAAAAATGTGTGCAGTTCACACGCGGTAGAACTGAAACCTTCAGAAAACTAAAAAAGACAAGAGTGGGGAGACTACGAAGCACCGCTCAAAGAGGAGACCGATTAGTCTATCTCATTCTTTCGCAGGCTTAATCCTATAGATGTATGTGTTTGTCTCTTTTTGGTGTCCCTTTTCATCGAGTTTCAAATCACAACGGTGCTAAAGAAGTTTTCTCTACAATAAAAAAGACAAAAGATACTATAATAATGACTCTATCTAAAATGGGTATAGGTGTTTTTTTTAAATTTTTAAATTTTATTTAATCACAATATAAGATAAAGTAAAATTACAAAATAAGTAAAAATATTAAATTAAATGATTTGTTCACAGTCCTCCTCATTAGGTATTCCTGTTCCGAGGCGGACTGTATTTGTTCTATTTAGAACCGAGGTTTGGCTAGCATTTAGGTGTCTGGCAACAGAGAGATTTTGATCGTAAAATAAAAAGGATGGTGGCCTCCAGGCCGTCCTACACATTCGCTCCCAATTACAAGAGATTTTTTTTCCAATTTTTTTTTTATTTATTTATTTTATTTAACGCCCAGAGGGCTTTTACATGTTTGGTAGTAGGTACAATTAATTCATGGCAGATAATTTTGTATAAAATAAAAATTAAATTAGATAAAGAATGCACACAAGTTATAAATTACATAAAAGAAATAAATAAAACATACAACGATTTGATAGGTTTATAAAAATACAGATATATTATAAGATAGATAGGTTTATAAAAATACAGATATATTATAAGATAGATAGGTTTATAAAAATACAGATATATTATAAGATAGATAGGTTTATAAAAATACAGATATATAGATATATCATAAGATAGATAGGTTTATAAAATACAAATACAAATATGTCAACGTCACCTAAGTACTGATAGTTCCGCTTATGAATGCTGCAGTGGAATAGTGTATTTCGTCGTGTAGTTACTGTCGGTATTCGTAAGTTTATGAGTTGCATTTATGTGTTAAAATTTAAAATATACATATTAAGCATTTTTTTTCATATATAAGGCATTTTTTTATTGATGTGGTAATGGTCTATCCTGCCATTTGTTCAAAATATCCTCTCTTCCGAACGACGAAGCGAAGACCTATTTTTTTTTTCTTTTTACAATATTATCAAGATTTTCCAGAAGCGGCGATATTATCATCACGTATCACGTAACACTTCCCCCCTAACGCAAACATGTTTTTTCTCCTCTTTATCGCCTAGCACCATCTTCGCTTGAAAATGAATTTCCCTTAATTCGCGAGGAAAGACGCCCTAGCCCCACACTGCTCCCATATATTATCTCACGGCTTTCCACTCTTTCTAGTCAAAGTTGGGACAGGTCGTTTTTTCGTTTATTTTAAGCCCGCCCCCCGTCACACTCCTTCCCCCCAGCGTCCTTTTCCGGGCCGTTTCACAGGCATTTCGCTTCCAACATATAATTTCCAAGACCCTTTCCTAGGGTACTAACGCGGGGTGTGCTCATTGCTGGGTCTGCTCATATTTCCCCGTACACACATATTCCCCTATGTATATTTTTCGGACACTTAACATTCATCTTGTAAGGAAATCGATGCTTCATGCCGGTTTTTGAAGCAATTTATTCCACGTTTTTCGACAAACGAGGTTCGTAAGATGCCTGGTTTTGGCTAGATACGAGATTTTGCGTCTTTTCGTTATGGTGTCTTTTTTTGTTCAAAGTTAACCACGTTGACCGAAAGTACTTTATTCTTGTTTTTTTTAAGAACGTAGGAACTAGAAACCTCTTTTATTAAGGTCACGAGGTTTTTCGCCATTCCTTATTTTTATACAGGGTGGCGCAAAATTAATCATCCAATTTTGTTTTTGAATAACTTTTTTACCAAATGAAAAAGATGATTTTGAGTAATGGAAATCTTAATTTGGAATTTTAATTTTTTTTCTGTTAAGTTGAAAAAATGATATCCATCAAGTGGCTGCCGCCAGTGTTGATACACATTTGTGCCCGTTTTATCGCATTTTCCTTGACTTTCCACAAAATTTCGGATGATAACTGTTCGCATTCCTGTCGAATATTCTCCTTAAGGGCTGCGATTGTCTAAGGCTTGTTGGCATAAACCCGCGACTTCAAGTAGCCCCAAAGAAAGAAGTCTGTGATGGTTAAATCGGGCGATCTTGCTGGCCATGCCAAATCGCCAAAATGGGATTTAACGCGACCAGGAAACGCTTCCTTCACATATCCATTGTGGCTCGTGCTGTGTATACGGTTGCACCATCTTGTTGAAACCACATGTTCACCAAGTCCCGCTCATCCAATTCCGGCAGTAATAAGTCGTTTATAATGGCCCTGTAGCGTTTGCCAGTATCCGTTATCGTAATGCCAATGGCGTCCTCAAAAAATACGGCCCAATCACTCCTCCCGCGTGAACTCCGCACCACACTGTGACTTTGAGTGGATGTAATGGCTCTTCGTGCATTACACGTGGATTTTCAGTGCCCCAGAAAGTAAGATTTTGCTTATTGACGAAACCGCTTAAGTGGAAATGCGCCTCGTCGCTCATGATGACTTTCGACACAAAATCGCTAAAAGCGTTAAAGCTAAAATCGACACAATTATTCCATGCTCTTGCGGAGTAAAGCCCTCCAGTGCTGTTTGTGTTCTGCAGCTGTCTAGTTCACAAATGTCAAATATGATTTACGTACGATGCCATTTGCAAAAAATTATAACATCTTCTGATAGGGTGATTAATTTTGCGCCACCTTGTACAACAATGAAAATATATTAAGAAGCGAAGGAGACACCTATGTCGACCTAACAAGAATACCCCAAAGTCAGGAATTAGGTTTCTTTTTAATTAAGATAAAGTTATTCTAAATTAGACTGTCCCCTATTTTTTTTACTTTTGTTTTGCTGAAAATATTTTGTATTTAAAGTGTTAATAACGGCAGTAATTTTCGATATCTCCAAATGTCCAAATATGACCATGTTTTGAGCTTTCAAAGTGAACTTGGGTTATTCGTATACAATCGTGTCTCGTGACGTCACGCGAGACAAAATTCAGTACAATTCATAAATCGAATGGTAGTGCTGCAATACTCCGGCGCAAGTCATTGTATGTGTACCACGACGTTACCTCGGCCAAACATTTTGACAGTTTTGTAATGTCTTCGGTACTATTCGGTATTTTACAAAAATTCAAAAGGCATGTTCCAATTAATATGAAACATTTGTAAATAACAAGAAATTTCTATGTAGTAGAAAAACTCACGGATTCCACTATTTAGATGAAAATTCCCGCAATATTCCCCGTTTCGGGAATACTTCCAAAAAATTAAAACCTGGGAATTTACCCATCAATACTGATAGATGAATTTTTATTATGTTCTCAACTAACAATGCTTTTCTTCTTTTCCAGGTAAGTCTACTTCTCCATTAATCACCCCATTCGGGATGCAGATAATGTAAGTTGAATATTCTTTATCCTTCCATCTTACTATCGGAGGAAGCCATAAGTGTGTGTATTCTTAGTATGCCGTAAATCACCACGAATATAAGTAATAGGCATAAAAATCGTCTGGCAAACGGAATTCAGAGGTAACGATTTTAAGCACTAAAGTGATTTTCATTTATTTTGTGAATAATTTTGTAATCAAGAGAAAAATTAATCCATGGAAACCTCTCACAGATAATTTTATATAAGGATATTTTTATAAAGTTATTAACAAATTTGTTTTAATTCTAATCAACGGAAACTGTAGAAAAAGCTTGAATTTACCCGAAGCACATTTTTTTGTATTTATAATGTAAACCGATTCGACGCAAAGATTAATCGAAAATAGTGATTTAGCATTAATCTTCGCCTTGTTCGACTTGTCGCGGTCGCAATTTCAAATATCTCAACGATTCGGGCATCCGAAGTTCTGGAGTAAGTATTACTCCTAATGGAACCTTATTTTTCTTAATGGCATTTTCAACTAACGTTTATTATTGAAACATTACCAGCCTTAGTAAACTTGGTGAGTATATTATGCAATTGTTGATCGACCGTATATATATACTCGTATGTAAAAACATTACTAATTAAAGGAAAATAGAGTGAGTTTTTAGTGAGGTAGAGCTCTAATATTGAAAAATATGACGTTATTGACGTTGTTATAGCTGAAAATGTTTTTTTTTTTTACAAAATTTCAACTTTTTGTACGATTCTTTCGGTCAAGGGATGCGCCGCATCCACATACTGTCGTGTAGTATGTCGTGTTTTTCAAACTTAGCACTCTAGCTCACTGAAAACTCACGGACCGCCAGCTCTTTCAGCACGGTTGATGACATTTTTCATTAAACTCAAATCGTATCTTCTTAGCGTGCAGCCTTTATTCATTGTGTAAGTAAAACACTGTTTAACGTTGGGGAAGTGTTTTTTTTTAATAAATAAGGCTGTATGTAGATAAACAATTTCACTTGGCGCCTATTACGTGAATACTTAAATGAGGTGATGCATTCCTTGAAAAATTGTTAGAAGTTACAGTTACCTAAAATGTTTCAAAAGCAGACTAATATTTGAACTAAATGTCTGAAAGCGAAAGTACCTACTCAACCAACAAATAATCTATTCATACAACGAAAGCGAGGTATTTCCGTTTCGCTTGAAATGAGCCAATATTGCCGTCTCATGGCCGCCACCCATCAGAGGAAATCGACCGACTTAAAAATTGTCGCAGTCGTGACAACAGGTCGTAACCCCAGTGGATAAAGGAGAGTGCAAATGGGTAAAGAATTGTACCATCTTCCATCTGGGGAATTGAACCATCGTCTACCCGGTGAATTGTGCTATCGGTAGGTAGGGGTTTTACTAGCGACCCCCGCGGGGCGAGACTTGAATAATGGTGAACACAGAATCTCTGCATCCCTTCATCTGTCTGTATACCGGGCAGTATTTACGTTCCGGAGAAGCCCCCGCTAGTCTATTTAGGTTTTATAGACCGTATCATTCACGAGCTCTAAGGGACTTTAAACACTTGCAGGATTTCCCTAGATTTAACTTTAAATCTGATTTTCAACTACCATTCTTAGAAGTGAACGAATCCTTGCATAATATATATGGTTTATTCGTCTTGTAGATGAATTTATGGGTCTGTGGTTTTTCATTCGGTTAAGTTTTCATCTTCTTCGTAACTTTAAAAGCCGCTATCATATTATGCCTTATGCAGTATCGCAGCATTATTAAAGCCATTCTTCACCGCCAAATTTTGTATATTCCTTACAACTTGGAACTCCTTTCTCTGTAATATATCGTCAAAAACCGCTATGTGCCTTGTATACGGCAAATAAATACCGGGCCTCAGGGAATTTAGGAATTTAAGAGAAGAAAGGGAATTTGTTACAACAACTAAGCGGTTAGGGTGACAAACACCCTATTTACCCTTATTTGATATATGCGCGCTTTGTTTTCATTTGTTTGTTCCTCATTTTGCCAAAATGGCTGACACAATCCTTTTATGGGTGACAAAATCAGTGGAAGGTTAAATTCCGAGATAAATTTAAAACGTGGAGATACAAGAGAGGGGTACGGAAATTGGAAGATCGTGCTCCAGATATCGACGCTATTGGGATATAATAAACTCCCGGCGTGATGAAGGAATAGACAATAGTAGATATTCCCTCCGATCGGCTTGTCCAGTGGTCACAAACTGCGGCTCTCGAGCCACGTTCGGCACTTGTGTGCGGCTCTTCGCTGAATGACGTGTTCAAAATACATTTTATTTTACTGATTATTAACAATATTTAATAAATAAAAATTATATTAGGTTGGTACAAAATAAGTACAAATATTGTATAAATATTTTGGTAGTCCCACCATATAATTTTAACTTTTATTAGATATGTTTTTGACTGTTTGTTATTCCAAAGGTTTTATGTACATCCTATATATATTTTGTTTAATTACCCTTATAATCTTTAAAAAATATGTTATTAAGTCTAAATCTATTCATAAGTTAAGTTCTTAAGTTTGTTATAAGGTTTTGAAAAAAAAAAAAAAAGAAAGTTATTATCAAGTTGTCCTCTCCTAAACACAAGCACTAGCTTTATTAGGAGAGTATATAAAATATGTAATATTAGAATGAAATAAACTTATTGTAAAAAATTTACTCAATAAAAAAAATAAAAAAAATTCCTGTTAGAACAGTTCGTTTCTCATCCGCCAGGATGCCCTGTCATTGGTTACTCTTGTTTTCCTTTACCATCGAACTTTCCCATCTATCCTTATCTATGGGTAGGCATATGCAATTTGTCATATCTTTACTGTCAAGAGGTATTTTTATATTGACGAATAAGTTTTCTATAAAGTTTTAAATTGTGACAATTTGGATTTGCCGCCAAAATGACCTGTTGGTTTTTTTTCGTGAATTTGGGCGTTTTCTATGTCATAATGACGTTGTAGCCATTTGGAACCGTTTCGGAATGTGCGGTTTTTCAAATCAATAATTACTATGAATGAAAATGTTAAAACATTTTCAATTCAATAATCAGAATTAGAAAAATATCCTTTGAATCTTCAACAGATTTTCAACGATATTCATAGTTTTGAAAACACTAAAAAAATGTCAGTTTGTTTAAAAAGTATATTATTGAATATTTAATATATTTGGAATAAAGTATTATATATATAAAGTTTTATTCAGTAAACCCTTGTTTTTTAACCGACTTCTAAAAACAGGGTTCTTGTAAATAATTTTTGCTCTCGAAAGAAATATAAATTACTGTACTGCTGATATTTAGCGCTTTTGACCAAGACTTTTGAATTAGAGTTTGCCGACCAGTGGGCTAGTAGTCTATCGGAATAATAAAATATATAGTAAGATCTTTGTAACGTTAATGGCACACTTGCCAATGTAAGATGAAGCGAGCTCACTACTGAGATTCCATTATTTCTTCTTCTTGGAAACCCTTCTTACTTACTGTTTTATTCGTTGCTTCATTAATAATTTGTGGGAGTCGCAAGTTGCCACTCGACTGGGATATATTGGCTTTTATAACGACTTTCTGTGGGGAAAAGGGGTAAATCTTTCCCTTTTCCATTTCTTTTCCATGAATATTAATTTTAGTGTATGATTTATTATCACAATGGACAGCGTGGGTTTCCACCATTAATATTCCGTGTTGGAATTTTGCTTTTTCCATTTTCCTTGTCGGTATACAACTATCGTTAGTTTTTATGCGTTTTTAATGCGGATCGCGTGCCTCGCAACTCCTCAATGTCTAGACGACCACAAACATAGTAATTGCTATTTTTATACTAACTTATTATCTAAATGACGTAATGCATTTCCCTTGTTACATGAAATGTACATAAGGTTTGATTAACATTATATTATAATGCTGTAATGTATGCATTATAATACATGCGGTTCAATTATGCCAACGTAATTATTAACATATTATAATACTGTAAACGTATGCATTATAATACATGCGGTTCGATTACGCCAACGTAATTATTAACATTTTATAATGCTGTATCTGTAATGTATGCATTATAATACGGCAGTTCGATTCCGCCAACGTAATTATTAAGATTTTATAATACTGTAATGTATGCAACATGCGGTTCGATGACGCCAACGTAATTATTGACATATTATAATGCTGTAATTTATGCATTGTTTTACATGCGGTTCGATTCCGACAAAGGAATTATAATGTATATATTATAGTACAAACGGTTCGATTGTTCCAAAGTAATTGTTAAAATATTATATAGTTAATGTATGTATTATATATAATACATATGGTACGAATAATTATGCCAACGTAATTGTTAAGATATTATATTGCTGTAATGTATGTATTTTAAATTCATACTTCGATTGTTGTAGGATATAAACCAAAGAAATACGCTTTATAAAGTGTTATGTTTTGTTGTCCAGTTTTTAGGACACTAAAAAACCGACAATGTTCGACACTAGTTCGTTCACAATTGTGTAGGTTTATTTAAAATAGTGTATACGTAGACAATTTTGCTTACAGCAGAGTTCTGACGACATTTTCAGAGCTCTAAAAGATATTTCTTTCTTTTTTTAAGCTGTACTCAATCCATAGTTGTCTTAAGGTCTCCCGGGGTAACCCCGACATTGCCAGGGAAAATTGAGGCGTGCCTACCTACTCACAACTCTGGCCGGTCAGTTGAATTGTTTTGTGGGTCAGTCAACCTTCTTAAATTATTGCCTTTTTATTAACAAAATTTTTTCGAGTCTCACCCGAAACCGTCGACCCAAAACTAAAGCTCTTGTTTGAAAATTTTATCTCCATTCACAGTGATGGTTTCCGCGCAATTTTCTATTGTCTTGAATTTTCTAAATTAAATAATATCACAACAGAGTAAAGAATAACTCTGGAGCAAATGGATGGAATTGTGACACCAGCCAGAGTACCAAATAGTCAACGGGCAGGTTAAAAGTGCTCACTCTTTTCGTTCTTTGTACTCATATTTTAAGTTCCGTACTATTCATATTTCAATCTGTTAATTAAGAGGGAATCACGAGGCACAATCATAAATATGTCATTTTTAAATCAAATTCTAGACGTACCAACTCTTTCCTCCAAAAAAATATATGAAATTGATTTCGAAGGATTGTTATTTTATCTAGTAAAGGTACGTTTTAAATTTTGAAAAAGAAATTTATCTTAAATATAGTTAGGTTATATCTCTGGCTTGCCATTGAAGTAAAATCATGTATGGTTTCATAGTGCTTTCACACAAACTAAGTATTGAATTCCTTAAGTCTAAACTTAAACTTTAGGTCGTTGGTCGTTGGCAGATTTGTTAAATACTAAAACCAAATTTTGTATTATGCAACCCTTATTTCAAATCATACAGTAAATTTAATTAATAAATTATTTGGGAAAGATACATTTAAGAATTTTAATTTTAGTTCAATAAAATCCCAGTAGGTACGTGTTTTCTGACGAAAATACTTCAGTTCGTCTATTTATTCACACTTATTTTGTTAAGAGATAAATTAAATTATAAAAACACATCATTTAAAAAATATGTCATCACGCGTTTGAGCATTTTTTATAATTAACTTGAACGTAATTAAAGCAAATTTTGAATGAAATGAAATCGATATTAAGTTATTAGTTTTTTAAAATGCTGGTATGGAGAATAATCAATCTTTCTCATCGGAACCACCCTGTGCAAGGGTACGATCATAAGTCGAAATTTTAATTCTCGGCAGCTGGTTTATGGGCCTTAAGTACGATGTTTTTAATAAATATCTACTTCAAAAAATTAGTTAGGCTTACCTTTTTACAATTTTTTTTGTAATATAACGAACGCACAGGAAAGTACCAAAAGTTGTTTTCCGGGATTAAAACAATAGAAATTACATGTGTATGTAATATGTATTTTAATTAACAAAAGATTCCTCTGCTGCTATATTTTTTTACACTTAACGAAATCTATCTACCTGACACCAGTTGTTTATTTGTTGTGGTGGGACGAAAAATTCACTTTATTTCAAATCTAGCCTTTCTATGGACTGCGAACACCCTCTATAAAAAGTGTGTTAATAAAATTCTCATTTTACGACGTCTGATCACATCTTCCTAGTAAAAACCTACCGAAATTCCTTATTATCCCCGGCAAGTAGCATAAAGTTATCCATCCAACAGAATCCCTCTCAGAATCTTTTCCGGAATGGATAATGAATGGTGTGACGGGGGCGTGACGTCGGAACCCCCCTCTGACGTCATCCGGCCCGATAGACGATGTCATGAATATATTCATATCGGTTTGGAATTATTATTGGTGTAGTGTTGTTATCTCAAAGCCTGCGGATTCGTTGTTTTGTATTGGAGTCATCTTGTCGTCTTGCCCACAAGTCCCACATAGAAACAACACCTTAAATTTTATTCAGGACTTGTCGATAACCCCTGAAAATGACGGAAAAAATAAGAATTTTGATCACGTGACGAAACTTAAAATAAGCATTGTTTTTTCAAATCTATTTTCAGAAAAGCGTTATAAATTTGTAGGAAATATTATTTTTTAAATTTATTAATATCTAGTAAATGAATAATAAATACTAGCAGTTAAAAACCCGCTTCGCGGGTTTTTGCTGCAAGGCCCTGCGGGTGGCTTTTGGTTCGGCTTCGCCCAGTTTAGATGTGGATTACCATTTTATAAATCAGATAGGAACTGGTTTAAAAAATAGCCGGTTCCTCGGATCCACTGTGATCTAGTGACAGTTAGTCACCGGGGCAAAGTAACCGCGACAGGCAATGTCGTGTTTAATATACAGCCGCTTGATACTATTATTCACAACTCTAAGTTTTACCGTCAATCTTTCCATATCCGTAGAGATACTCAAATTTAAAAATCCGTAGTACTTATAATCTGCCAGGGGCACGTCCTCAGGCGATCTGCTAACGTAAGTGGCGCCATCGTTTGACGAATTCTTGAATTCGAAACCGAATTACAAAGGTAGCTTTTTAAGAAACTTCAAGTACGAATATGGTTTTGCCTACGGCGCAGCATCAGAGTTGCATTCTTAGCCGGGTTCTTAAATTCAACCGTACAGATGTTAGCGTAATTATAACGTCCGATGTTGCTTTTTTATTTCATCGAGGACTTTACGATATAGTTAAATGGGTCGAAGAAACATATAATCAAAGAAATTGAATCAAAACTAAACTAACAAACTAATCGATAACCAAGAACTTATAACTAGTGATTTACGGCTAATACTAACGACGCACCCATTCCTAACTTTAACTTTAGTTAGTTCCTTTGATATTAGTAGGCTTCATATTGGTTAGATTAACTTACATATGTTATCTTTTACAGCACACAAGTTATTCCTTAAGAGGAATATAAACGCTAGAAATATTTCGATTCTCGTGCCTGCAAAATTTGCAATCGAGCATCTTTTTGCGCGCGGCAAGTAAGCGAAAAAGTGGTTTTTATTTATTTTGTCCATAATTTTATAAGAGTGAAAAAAAGTTGGAACATAGAAAACCTCAAAAATGGTCTTAGCCATAAAGGGGTATTTTTATAAAAATGTTTCTTGTATTACTTCATAGTTAAGTCATGAAAAAACATTTTTTTTAGTGGTTTACGCTTATTTTTTTTGTTATGTAAATAATAATTTTATTGTAATTCCGTTACATAGAAAACCTAGTAAAAGCTTCAATTTATCCGTAGCATATTTTTTGATGTTGATACTGTAAGCCAATTCGTCATAAAGATTAATCTAAACAGTATCTAAATAGGATTTCACTTATAACTTCACCTTAAGTATCACAACTTGAGCAAATAGCGAAAGATAATGTGTTGTTGTTCGACCCCTCTGACCTTGACAATTTAATATCACGTCGTCAAAATATATTCCCGCTTGACATTCAATTTCAAATAAATTCGCTGTTTTTTAACGTATTTCAAAATAATACTATTTTAGAATGGAAATGGAATAGAACGGTTTTTAGTACAAATCGACATGTTTATGTAATTGAAAATATTAAAATTCTAATCACAAACATAGATAAAGTTTTTAAAGTCCCTTGCCGATGGTTTTTATGGTGTAAACCAGAGGTTCCAAAACTTTTTTTATCTTAGACTACTTTCAAAATTTTGGTTTAGGTGGACCCCCTGCCTCTACATTTGTACCATATTTCCAAAACTCGTCAAAAAATGTGAAGATTAGATCTAACGATGGAAATTTGCGTCGAGTACGATTGAAAACATTTTAAACATTTTTGAAAACCTTTTATGCTAATGATTCTGATATTTTTTATATGCCTCTACTGAAGTATAAAGCTGTACTAATTAAACAATTTAGCTGTACATATTTTAATAAGGTCACTGTATAACAGGTATTTTCTCTTTGTTTCTTCTTCAATGCTTTCTCTAACTTTGTACTAATATGTATTATTCTTTTGGTTTATTTACAAGTAATATTTTGGTTTATTTATGTATTATATATGTACTATTTTTCTTTGGTTTATTTGGAAGTAATCTTAAAATTTTACATTTCTTTCTTCTTTCTATATTGAAAAAAAATGTTTCTGTCAATTTGACTGTCCTAGAACGGGAGATTCCTAGTTGGACAGTCAACGCTTCTTTATACTGATGTATTCTTTGTAACAAAAACAAATAAATAAATAAAAATAAATAAAAAAAGTTCCAACCCTTAATTCGGGTGTGTTACATAATTCACTGTTTTGAGCCGCTTGATTACAGACTTATATGTAAATTAATAAAGAATACAAACACAATGTTGTATTTAAATACTTACTTACAAAATCAACTTTATATACCCACAAACCTCCAGCTAGCTCCTCTAGAGATCGTGTTTGCAGTCCGCTCGGGTACTTGAATCAGAACAATTATCGCTTCATTGGTAGAATAAATACAGGTAAGGTTGTAATAAATTAAAAGATTGATTGTCGCTTTAAATACTGAAGAATTTATTTGTGTTTATACGCTACTAGGAAAAAGCGTGTATCTCTTTGTGAACGGAAAGTTAATGATTTTAAACCACAATAAAAGGAATGAATTGGTAACATAATTAAATAAGGCTTACGTACGTTATCTCGCACGGGTTACATCTGCAGAGCTGGCTCCTCGTCAGAAAACATCACTGAATTTATTTTAATCTCTCAACACAAAAAACTGTTGTGATATCAAGGATCTAGGCAAACCACGAAGGTGTCGTGACCAACCCCTAGGGAAGCTAAGACCAGAAGAGCTTGGAGAGCGCCCGAAGCCTTTCGGCTCCGTCCCTTACCCCCTCCCACCGAAATCTGGGCCAATCAAGGCACGTCGGTGTGGCCAACATTACAACAAATAATACTGAATTTAGTACCTAGCGCAAATCATCGTACAAGGGTTGGAAGTAAAGATTCAAGAAAGTACTTCATAACAGGTGATAAAATAAAAAGAAAAATAATGTATTTTCTTGTGTTCTATTTATTAAAATAATATGATTACAGACTTAATAAACGTACCGTAACTTCAACAATGCAAATCAACAATTAAAAAAAATAGTCGTCATTTTAATGGGGGGGGTGTACTTGATGGATTGACAGCAAATTATCAATATTTTACTTCAGTTTTTGTTCTTTACTATCGAAACCAGGCACATTTTCGTGGACCCCCGCTTACAACTTGTGAACCTCTTTTTTTTAATCACGCCAACGTAGACCCCCGTTGAGTCTCCTATGGAACAATTTACAAAGGAAATAAGTTTAATATTGGATCATTTAAAAACAATTTTTGATTATTAATAATTTTCATACTATTAATAATCAATATATTTTTGATTATTAATAATATGAAAATTATTAATAATCAAAAATTGTTTTTAAATGATCCAGTATTAAACTTATTTCCTTTGTAAATTGTTCCATATTGTCCCTACCCATTCTCATTTTCACATTGTTACTATTGTCTATGTTTATTATTTGTTTATGTTTGTTATTTTTCTATTGACACCATGTTCTATGTCGATTTTTAAAAATTAGTAGATATTATTAAAACCCTGATGAAGTAAGCCTAGCTTACGAAACATTTTGGTTTTTTTAATCAATTATATAGTGGTAAAAACAAAGTAATTTATTAATTTGATATTATGTTTGTTTATCGTTACTTCACTTTTTCTTCGTTTTATAGAAAAACAATATATTTATTATAAAATTTGCAAACCTTAACAAATAGTTTTCATATGCTAAATGTTAACTCATAGAATTCATTCAAAATTTTCGGGAGCGTCTGTTATAAACTTTTGAATGCAAATAAAAAGCATTGTGTTTCGCTTTCTTACACCGTTTGTTATATCTTACCTTTATCTGTTTATAGTATAAAGCAAAGTTTCTCCCGTTGTCTGTACGCTTAGATCTTTTAAACTACGCAACGGATTTTCATGCGGTTTTCACCAATAGAATGATTCATGAGGAAGGTTTAGGTATATAATTTAACAAGGTTTTGTGTAAATTGGTTGAAATATATAATATATAAAGGGAGCGGGCGGTGTGGATTTGATATGTATGCAAATTAACAGATGGCGTTGGTTACCAAGTTTGGGTAATGGCGTTGTGTTTCGTTAGCCTCAGCAATGTGTTCCGGGTCTGCTAGTATGAAATAAAGTTACTTTTATGCGTCCGTGTCATGCTGGGAGAAATATCTCGCAAATAGACGCTAGGGGTTAAACGTGAGTTTTGCTTTTCCATAATTTGCTAATATGATTCCGTTTATTTCGTATCTGCAATGAAGCTGAATGGATGTTGTGAATAGTTCGTTAAATAATAATTATTACGAGTACTGTTATTCTCGATCCTAACCTTCCTAGGATTGCTTTAAAACCCACCCGTTCCTCCTGGAATTATAAAATGCCTGGCTTTACAAAATAAACTTTTCGTATCTGTTATTACGAATATAAATCACGTTTTCGGAATTACAACAATTAAATTTCACGTGGTTTTAGTTTTTTTTGTGTAACAATGTTACAATACAAACCCACCCCTAAATTGTCATAATATATTATCCGGTTTGTTTTGCGCTAACAAGTTACATGGTGGATTCCCGCCGAGACTTGGCGTCCACGTTATTGTAGCGAACGAGCATTTCCCGAATATTCTCGCGCGACGGGAGAGTATCGATTTTGAAACAAAGGATTGGCGGATTTCCCTTATTTTTTGTTACGGGAAATATATTCCACCGCCCCTCTGTAATCTCCAATCCCCAGGCATTTGCGTACGTCGGCTGCATGTGTAATTCGTCCCTGCAAGCAACCAAACCAGCAAGCCAACCAACTCTCACCAGGCAGGGTTGTTTTTTTAGACCTGCGTTTCAATAACCACGAATGTCATATTCTTCCGAAAACTAGTCACGTTATCATATTCGAGGTAAACTATTTGATATTGAAGACGTAAGTTCATATTTCCTAATCACGAAGAGCCAAAAGGAATCCTTTTGTAAGAGTATAAGCTCTGGTCTTACTTTTTTGTGCTTCATATTTTGGCGATCCTTTTCACCTTTTATTGAAAATTTCCCATTAGTTCTGGGACTTTTCCTTTTTCATTTAAGCCGAACCTTTCAATAAATAAAAATCTTTTTGTCGGTCTTAAATTGGGCTTTGTTAGTTTGAGCCTTTTTCCGTTTGAGGCATGACATGACTCCATATGGTTTTTGCAGGTTACGTGGACAAATTAATGATCCTGCAAAAAAACATCTTATATAATATATTATAAGTATACCTAAGTATACGTTATCTTTCCCGCATCGCTTCGTCCCTTATAAGTGGCGAGGGATGCTATTGGTTAGATGCCACAGACGTTACATATGGTCTGACCGATATAAGGTCATGTGAGACCTCGAGAAAGTTAAGTTGTCTTCCGGGTCTGTCCGCGCATCTTCAGAAAAAAAACTCTGCCAGGTCTGAAATACATAAGCAATATTGCAATTTGGGAAGCGGGTATGGTATGGGTACCGCCGCCTCGAACCAACACCTCTGCCATAGGTCGCCCAAAGTGGTTCGCTCCGTATGGTGACTTAGCAGGGGTGCCCGGTTTCCTAAGGTTAGTTATTTCTGGGTTTTGGCGGCGGATGCGTCTGCTCACCAACTGCATAGCAGGCCGGATCGGGAGAGAATGGTTGAGGGAGTCCCTTTGACTTCCCCAGCCGTACTCTCTCGGAACATTGTCTTGCACCACAGTGGACACACCGACCCCCAGATTCCTATCCACTCCTAATACCATTTTCCGTCCCAGAAGTTCCTCTCCTTCCTTTCCTAAAAATACCCTCCACACAGCATCCTCAAAGATGACATAGGCCCTGATGAGAATTACTTTTCTCAAGGCATCCTGTGTGGAATTAATGTTAAAAAAAAGTTAACCCTTAGAGAATAATACTCGTAATCCTTTTGTTAAAAGGTTTATCGAGCGGTTGAGGGAAAAATTAATTTTCTTTGGGTCATTTATTGTTAAAATACCTAATTGTTATAGTTTTGTTCTGTTTTACTATTATTAAAATGTGTCATACTTGCAAGACTAATTGTGTTTACCGTAAAATAATTGTGGATTTTATTTAATAACCACCGCTAAAATCCTGTCTAAGTTTCACTCGTGAATGTCAGTTAAGTTTTGCGAGTTTAACGTAATACCGAGGGAGCAACATGGTTACGTGTGAACTACCGACCCTGTGCGTGGCGAAACTCGGAAAGGGGGTTTTCCGCTCAAGGTCGCGAGAGCAGAGGGGTGGGAAAATCAACCGAGGCCGGGGTGGTCGGGGGTGCGGTCGGGCCCCGGGGGCGGGCGAAGGGGGCGGTGAGACCGGCGCGTTGGTCGGAGCCGCGGATGGCGCTCGCGAATTAAGCGTTGTCTGCCACCCCTTCGATCCCAAAGATTCAGCTTTCAACAAGTGTATTTATTTAATGGGAAACTTGCCTTTACATTTAACAGTTTAAAAATGTCGCATATCTAATAATGGGATCCTTCTTTGACTTAGATTTACTGTCAAGGTTATTCAAAATGGTTCCGCGCGTTTTCATCTCGACAAAATATCCCCGTCACAACATACTCCGACAAAATATCTCTCGACATAATATCCCAAGGGCAAAATATTCTACGGACAAAACATCCTCCAACAAAATATCTACGAAAATCTAACCTAACCTAAAAAAACCCAACCTAACGTCTCGTCTAACTAGGTCACGTCCCGGTTAGACGAGAGGTCTGGGTTCGAGTCCCAGTTGCGACCATTGTCTTTTTCTATTTTTCTGTGTCGTGTTCTCTTCCATATTTTCGTTTAGATGATTATTATTGTTATCTTCTTTAAAAACCTAACCTAACTTAACTTAACCTAATCAAACCTTAGTTTACATTTCACTATTTTTATTTATTTATTTATTTATTTATTTATTTATTTACGCCCTAGTGGGCTTTTACAACAGAAATTAAAAACATAAAAAAATTAAACATCATAAAAGAAATGAAATACTATGAGTAATAAGAAAAAATCAGTAATAAGACCAGAAATACAATAAAGTGCAATGTGTAAAAGCTATTTAGTAGGTATAAACAAACAATTATATGTGTATAATAATGTATGATGATAAAACAGAACTAAATAGAACAGCAAAATAAAATAAAATAAGGTTATAAATTACTGGTAAGATTTTAAATGAGAGGATATTTTATGAAAAGAACAAAAATAAGAAAAGTTAATTATTAACAGATAAAATAGAGATGAGTTGTCTCTTGAAAATTGCAAAACTGGCAACACCAAATATATCTATAGATTCACAATGTTTATTTGCAAGGCTATGCATTCTAGGGATTGGTGAATTAATAGAATAGTTAGTATTGAGGGTATTGTTAAAATTGAAAATATCTTTATTGCGAGTTAGTCTAGCAGGTACATTAATACAGATTAATTCTAATAAATTAGGGCAGTCAACTAAAGATTTGATAATTTTGAATAAAAATAACAAATCAATTAACACTCTTCTATCTGATAATTTAAGGAGTCTGGTTTCTGCGCGTAAGTTATTATAATTTATAAGTTCAATTGGAATTTTCATTTTAAAATTAATATACCGAAGGAATTTGTTTTGTACCTTTTCCAATAATTGAGAATGGATTTTGTAAAATGGTGACCAAATGGTGGAATTGTACTCTAATTTGCTTCGTACTAACGAGCAATACAGATTTTTTAATGTTGATACATTTTTAAAATTTGCACCCATTCTCAAAATAAAACCAAGAATTCTCATTGCATCACTTGTTATTTCATCGATGTGAACATTGAGCTGTAGACTCTCATGGAATATGATACCAAGATCACGAATCTGTGATACACGAAGAAGATTAACACCATTCATATCATAGGAAAACTTAAGAGGATTTTTACCTTTGTAAAAACTAATGATCTGACATTTACCAATGTTTAGTTGTAAATCATTGACAGAACACCACGTAAATAGTTTGTTCAGGTTCAACTGCAGAATGGCGCGATCATCATCGTTTTTGATTGTTCTATATATCTTCAGATCATCAGCAAATAACAGAACTTTAACATTACTAAAAATATTAACTATATCATTAATGAATAAGCAAAATAATATCGGGCCTATGTGAGATCCCTGTGGTACTCCGCTCGAGGCTGCAAATGTATAAGAAGTAAACGAATCAACCTTAACCGCTAAGTACCTTCCCAATAGATAACTCTTAAACCATTCCAAAATATTCCCTCTAAATCCCAACAATTTCAGTTTTCTTAATAAGATTTTGTGGTTTACTTTATCAAATGCCTTACTGAAGTCAGTATATATGGAATCAGTTTGATGTGATGCAATCAAGGCATTAACAATATCATTCGTATACAATATTAAATTGGAAAGGGTTGATCTTCCTTTAATAAATCCATGTTGAAGCGGTGAGATGGTGGGATTAATTCGGGATATCAACTTGTCTAGTACTAGACTTTCAAAAAGTTTGGGTAATGTAGACATGGTGCATATTGGCCTGTAGTTTTTTACGTCCCTCTTATTACCTTTTTTGAAAATGGGCGTCAAAAGACTAAACTTCCAAAGATCCGGGAACACACCTGATGAGAGTGACTTTGTAAATAACTTATGTATAGGATATGACAATGTATGCATACAATTAACTAAGAACATGGGTGGAACTTTGTCAGGTCCTGCAGATTTACGGGAATCAAGACTCTTTAACTTGGATATAATATCACCAATAGTTACAGTACAGTCAGATATATCAATAGTCTCAACCAAATCAGAGCATGTGATATTGCTATCTACATTTGCATTAACATATACACCGCTAAAAAAATCCGCAAACAGATTGACAGTTTCCTGGAGATTTTGAGATACTTTAGAATCGAATGACATACAAGAAGGTATATAAGTACCGTGATCTTTTTGAGATTTGACATATTTCCAAAAGAAATTTGAGTCGTTCATGATAGAGCCTTCGACATCACTTATGTATTTTTTGTAACATTTAACAGAAAGCTTTTTGCTTTTTGAACAATAATTTATTGTATTTACAGGATGTCTGTATTATTCTTATTCCATTTTACTATTTTTGAACAATAATTTATTGTCTTTATGGGTTGTCTGTATTATTTTTATCCCATTTTTTTGTTAGGTTAGGTTAGGTAAGGTAAGGTTAGGTTTTAGTAGATATTTTGTTGGAGATATTTTGTCAGTAGGATATTTTGTCGGAGGATGTTTTGTCCGTAGGATAGTTTTTCGGGGATATTTTGTCGGGGGGTATTTTGTCGCGGGATGGAAAGTCGCGGAACCATTCAAAATATTACGAAGAAGCCCGGAGAACCAATTCAATAATATACCAATTATTTGTTTGTGAATGTTTCGTATACCAAATACCAACCCGTGAAGAAAATAATGCTGTTCGCACGTAATATATTTTATACATTGAATATCCTTCGAACAAATTAATTTTCTTTGTTGAACCACCAATAACTGGAATCAATATTGCGAACAATAGTTAATTTTGTTTTTGCTCATCTACTTTATAGAGTTTCTTGTTATTTTTGTGCTAGTTCTCAGAAGGTGTTATCGAAATAGATCTATTGACAGCAATACATTTCTTCGTTGTGGATCAAATTACATTTACCAAATTACGTCATTTGCATTTATTTATATCAAAATAGATTATTTTCTTAAATGCGAAGAGGTTTGATGATAAAAAGGAAAGCTACCTTTTTTCTATTATTTCCCGCCCGAGATTTTGGTGAAAGTGAAAATTTTTATCAGTGTTACACGAAAATTGCGTGAAATTTTTCCACATTTATCCCCGGGTGAGAAATACCTAGCGTGCTATAAAGGCCTTAAAAAGTCAACTCTACCACCAGATTAAATATTTGTAATTATTTTTCTGTCGAGAGCTTTGCCAGATTCATATCGCGATAAATAAGTCGCTTTAATCTGTGAAGCAAAAGCCTACGGTATTATTTTTTATGACTTTACGAAAAAAATACATTGTTCGTTTGCCGTCGTTGACCTCTAAAAATGAAATAAAATATACAAGACATGCCCTTGCGACCCCGAAACATTTTAAACGTATTACCCAATTGTTAACACGGTTGTGCCACAACCTCAACTATGTAGAAGTTGGTATTTAAATTTTTCTTTATGACTGACTGACAGTGGCGTGCAGAGGGGTTTATAACCGAAAATGTGTATTTTATTCTTGTATAACCACTGAGGCCTTGGCCATATTTTGTCAGAGGGTGAAAATATTTCATCTTGGCAATGAAATCCAAATAAACGGTATTTCTAAACATATCCGAAACCTAAAAACTGTTTTTGAAAGGTGTTAAAATTAGCTTTCAAATATTTTAAACCGAAATAAACGTATCATTTTTTAAATATAAACATTATAAATATAAAGATAAAAAAAAAGTTTTCACAATTGCTCACCTTACGATTTTTGTAAAAATTTATAATTGGTAAGATTTTGTTTTTATTAATCTAAAATACAAAGAACTTACATCTCCAGTGTTCTGCTGTAATAAAAAGTTATTATGGTTACGAATTCGCCGGAATGTGAGTTTTGAGCGAACAAAAATTATTAGGTTTGTATACCGCCTTAAGAAAAAAATATAATATCGTCGTTTCCGATTAGATGTTTTGTTGGCATGGTGGTTATAATTTGCATTGAACTTGTTAAAATAATGACCCTTCCATGTTATAATATTTGTATGTATACCTACTATCATTTTCCATGTTTTCCGATCTCCCGCATTAATCTCTCCCTTATTTTATTATACCAATACATCTACCGTTCGTAGCGTTTCTTGCACGATTCGGGCACTCGTTTATGAAATAACTCCTTATTTATGGCCGCTACTTTATCAGCTATGAAAAATACCCGTGACAACAAGCCCTAAAACGCGAAAGCCGTACAGAAATAATTATTTTATAGAGATTTTTAACGTAAAATTTTCATGCTGACTTTAAAGTTGCTTTTTACCCTGTGTTGTAAAAGCTTTCGGGGAAACAAGGTTCATGCAGCCTGCAGTTTTATAAACTTGTTTAATACTGTGACAGATTCTAGGATATTCTTTGCAAAGGGTACTCGGAAAAACACGGTGACCTTTTCTTTGTGGGGGTGTGGTGTGACATTCGTTGCACGCTGCCCGTTTGTTCCGGAAATAACCCGGTGGGTAGAAAATGTAATGAGTGTTGTCTCTATTTGCAGTGACCTGTTCCTGGAACGCTTTTTGCTTTTCACTTGTTTGCTAACTTCCCTGTGTACCTCAGTCGCTTCCCACCCCCGCCTGCTGCGTTGGTTTCATCCCCTCCCGCACACACCCCCCCGGCGCCGCCCGGTGAGGTTTCAGCCAGGGTTCTTTGTGCGATAGCCGCAACGTGAAAATGCATTGTGCCTGAAACGCCATGTCACTGAATGTTTTGCGGCTTTTGTGAAATACATTTACGCAACTGAAAATTCGATTTCCGAGGACTGTTTGCTGACTTTGCAATTCGGAAGCACTCCATTTATATACGTACTCTTATATCTCGATATTCGCTAACCAATTTAGCAAAAATTAAAGGAGTTATCAATATATTTATTTATTTTATTTTCTCTTGCTTTTATCCCGGTTATAGCCATTGTACGAATGAAGATGTTATTGTTCGGATGAATAAAGAAAAATAAGTAACTAAAACTAGAAAAAACCGAAAACTTCAATATCTTGGACATGTGATAAGACATCCAGAGAAGTATGAGATCTTACGTCTCATAATGCAGAGAAAGATTGCCGGAAGACTGGGCCCTGGAAGAAGGAGAACCTCATGGCTGAAAAACCTGAGACAGTGGTTTGGCCTGTCTACTGAAGAGCTGTTCCAGGCCGCAGTAAACAAAGTCCACCTAGCCAACGTCCGTTGGACGGACGGGGCACTAGAAGAAGAAGATATCCTTTTCTTGCAACTACAAAAGACACATGGAATATTAAATTGTTTATTTGAGGCTTAATGTTATAAACGTTTCTCGATATTATAGCGCGACTTGCAGTAAAAAAACAGAATGAAAAGTAAACTACAACCGAAAGCGTCCAATATTTCTTGCAAAATAAGCCGTAAAATTGTTTTTATATTTATGAAACAACCAATAATATCACACTAAATTACATCCTCGCTAACCCCACCCCTTTGAGTTGCCATCTCTGTGTAAAATAAATTCGAGTTGAAGATTATATATCATCTTTCGCAGCGTTGCCTCGGCTTAACTTTGGTGTTTCTGCGTTAAATAGCGTGGAAATGCCTCCGTTCCGCGTATATTCATATTATATTCCAGGTATTAGGTACCTATCATTAGCAATCCCTAGAAGAAAGGTGATTATTCCCCTTTTCACCAAGCAGGGTTTCTTCACTCCTGAAGAAAATGTTCGTATGGCCTAAGTAAAAGCCACGGAGACACCTCCCTCGCGTATCGATCTCACATTTCCTTTGGGATTTTCCTTTCAATTTTCCGCGCTTGTTTATGTAAACGAAATACTCTCTTTTCCGTTTTTGTTCCGACGATTTATTGCAGCCATTCTATTCGTATTACGCTGTGAAATTTTATTTTAAAATATTGGCTATTTTCACCATCGTATTCCGAAGAGATTTGAACCCTAGTAAGATATTAATGCAGTGTGAAATCCATTGAGAAGTGTTCAAATAATGCGGCCACAACCCGACTTCAATTCAAACCCCAAATTCAATTTATAATATGTTTATTGAAATGCGTAACAAGTAGTTAAGATTTATTTCATACGAAGGGAATCCTTACTTATAGAGTATCTTTATAAAAATGTATAAGTTTTTTTTTTTGTATTTGACACACGCAACTATTGTCATGTATGTGGTGTGAAGGTGAATATGTGAATTTTCTTTTGAGGGCGGTGAAAGCTATTCAAATTTAAAGCAGGTCGATTTGCGTCGGATTGCAATGTTCCCTTTATAAAAATGTAGTTTTTTTGTATTTGACAGACGATACTATGTGTTGGTCATACATGTGGTGTAAAGGTGGATGTGTGAATTTTCTTTTGAGGGCGGTGAAAGTTATTCAAATTTAAAGCAGGTCGATTTGCCTCGGTTTGCAATGTCGCTTCTCTTATTTGCCGAAGCTTTTCAAACACTGAACCTCTTCCAGCGTATTGAAAGCTTTAGCGATAGGCCTAATCGTTCAGATTTCAGTTCAATAGGCTCCCATCTGACTGTAAAATATGTTAATCGTAAAAACAAATGCCCGGACGTAATGGTTCACTCGCGTGCCAGCGACAGCCGTTGGTTGCTTCGTTGCGCGGAGCCTTTTTCGGTTGTGAATACTGCAAATATTTTCTATTTAATGGGGAACTGAGAACAAAAGGAGGATTCTTAATCATGCTAAATAAAGAGTAAAAAAAGAGCTTTTTGTAGAAAATGCAAACCCTCCGGACATAGTGAGTCATTAGCTGATAGGCCCACTATGTCCGGAGATAGATGACACTAGGTTCTTTTTTATATCTCATGACTAATCAGGCCCTGTCATTGGACACATTACCCCGATCAGAGTTGCTGGGAGCGGAGCTTATCTACAAATAATTTATTTGTTTATAATATTACTAACTGGTTCCCGGCATGCGTTGCAACGCCATAAAATCCATTCAGTATTTTTTGCGTGAAAGAGTAACAAACACACATGTATCCATACAAACTTTCGCGTTTATAATATTAATAAGATTATACGCCTCTACGGGCTTTTAAAACATACGATATAATAATTTTGTGGAACAGTAATCGTTAAGTAAAATTATATAGAAACCATATGGAAGTATAGTGTTATGCTAACATTTAGTATTAATATTATTGAGGTATGTTATTGTAGCCTTCTTCCAATTATATTCCGTGCAGTTGAATACAGTAGAAAACAAGAAAAGTACAAGTGAAATCATGCAACTTAACCAACGTTTTTGACTTGGAAAACAAGAAATAGTTCTCTATATATTTTCAAATTAGTTTTAATCAATTCCTAAATAATTTGATTTATATTAAATTACCGAGAATGTCACGTAATAATTGTTATAATATCGTCAAATTGATTAATTTTGGTTGTCTGTGACGTGCGTTAGTCATTCCTGCGTGAAATTTTTTCAATGATTGAATTAGAATATCATTTTCATAATAGGAAAGGATTCTGAAAAAACTATAAAGTCCTTTCCTTTTTTTACACGAGCTCCACACAGGAGACCCCGAGGAAAATAATTTCTCTGGACCTATGTCATCTTTGGGGATGCTGTGTGAAGGGTTTTTTAAGGGAAAAAAGGAGAGGAGAGTTCGGGAAAGTAAAAGGGTTTAAGGGGTGGGTAGGAATCTGGGGTTTAGTGTGACCTAATATCCGCCTCCAAGACCTTGATAAACCTCACCCCATGAACCTGGGCACCCCTGCTAAATCACCAAACGTAGCGAACCACTTGGAGTGACATATGACAGAGGTGTTGGTTATCCAATAAAGGTTCCCGGGGCGGCGGTACCCATTCCCGCCGCCCAAACTTACCCACAATATAGTGCTTTTAAGAGTAAATTTTATTTTAATAGTCATTTTCTACATTGGAACTGATTTGTCGACAATTCAAAGTATCTAATGATTTTCACGGTTTAGTCTGCGAGTTATGTAATGTAAGGTAAACGTTTACCCATTTACATCTGAATTTCGATTCTAGCCAAATATTTTCATAGGTTCACCAATTCGCACTGGATAAGTATGTTTTCAACGATTCGGGAGTTATTTGTAGATAATGGCTTATCGATTAGGTATATTTTGGTTTTTCCGACGAGTTTTCGTCTTTGTTCGCAAATGAGCTTAGTCCTACAACACTGATAATATATCGTTATTGTATTATTTGAATAGACTCGTTCAATTAAATCGATTGGTATTTCCCAAGTGGATGATTGGTTATCCATGTTTCTCAATCTGGCTTTGTAATCACCAAATAATGTTTTTTTTTTGTAAGTGAGGTTAAATATTAAGGTGAAGTTATACGTGAAATCCTTTTTAGATACTATTTAGATTAATCTTTACGACCAATTGGCTTCCAATATGACCATAAAAAAATATGCTACGGATAAATTGAAGCTTTAACTAGGTTTTCTATGTAACGGAATTACAATAAAATTATTTTTTACATAACAAAAAAAATAAGCGTAAACCACTAAAAAAAATGTTTTTTCATGACTTAACTATGAAGTAATACTAGAAACATTTTTATAAAAATACCCCTTTATGGCTAAGACCATTTTTGAGGTTTTATATGTTCTAATTTTTTTTCACTCTTATAAAATTATGGATAAAATAAATAAAAACCACTTTTTCGCTTACTTGCCTCGCGCAAATAAGACGCTCGATTGCAAATTTTGCAGGCACGAGAATCGAAATATTTCTAGCGTTTATATTCCTCTTAAGGTGACAAAAGACGTGATTTTTGAGAGTTATGTGGCTAATTGTATGACATGTTATCTTGTAACTGCGAATCGTCCCTTTGGAATAACAATATTTCATCTGTTGCGGCAAAGTCATGCGATAATGAATTCTAAAGTAGATTACTATAGATCCCATTATCGCATGACGCTACAGCGATAGATGGAACCTTGTCATTCCAAAGGGTCGAAATGTGTTGCTTGGATCCATAATAGTAATAATATAATGTTACTGATTGTCCTGAAAGGGGCTCCATGCCAACTCACAATGAAACCAACTCAGAACCACCTCAAAAAGGTCATTAAAAGCTTTAACAAAATAATTTTAAAATAGCCGGTGACCCTAACCTAACTTCCAATTATTTTTATTTAAATATTTCTGACTCTTAATGACTTTTCTGAGGTGGTTCTGGGTTGGTTTCATTCTGAGTTGACCGGTCACCTCTGAAAGAGACCCTCAGGTGGTTTGGGCATGTAGAGCGAATGAACGAAGAAAGGAGTGTAAGAAGAATATATGACGCTAATGTGAATGGTAGAAGAAGTCGGAGATGACCTAGCATGATCAAGTGGATCAGATACTTGAGTCGGGCCATGTCAAGAGTCAGAATATTTGATGAGTATATATGAGATGATGTATGAAAGTGAATGAGTGTGTCAAAACCGAGTGATTTGACGGTTCGTCCTCTCTGCCTACCCCTGCGGGGAAGAGTCGTGATGGTTATTTAGTTGGTTAGTCTGTTTCCGTTGTTCTTTTATACTTGTAAGAATGTTTATATTCTTATTCAGATTTATTTATTTATATACATATATATTAAATACATTACAAAATGATACTTTGTCTGTCCAACTGGGAAGGATACCCGTTTTAGGACAAACAAATCTTTATTGTCTTGGAAAAAAATGGTGACCGGCCAACTCAGGATGAAACCAACTCAGAACCACCTCAGAAATGATGATAAAAAATATTTAAAAAATTGGATAAATAGGTTAAGTTAGCGTTACCGGCTATTTTAAAATTATTTTTTTGATAGTTTTTAATGACTTTTCAGAGAGGTGTTGAGTTGATATGATTCTGAGTTGGCATGGAACCGAAAAAATATACCCAGCATCGTGTCCAAAACGCATTTGGCTGTTTATCGCGTGTAATAATTTGGAACACAAATAACTTAACCATACTAAAAGATACAAAATAATTTACAAAAAAAAACTTACAATGCACATACCTAATAATAATTTTATTCGCCTTGCGCCGTGGTGAGAGGGATAGATTCATACGTCCATCACTCCTGGCCACACTGAACCGCAGATTTCTACCCATCTCTCAAACCTTGTTCCATCCCAGAACTTTCTCTCCTTCCTTTCCTAAAGATACCCTCCACACAGCATCCCCAAAGATGACACAAGCCTTGAGGGGAATTATTATCCTCGGACCTTCTGTGTGGAGCTAAAGTAAATATATATACCCCAAAGGGTAGATAACAAATATTATAATCAATAATTGTCAGCCTGAAACACTCATCTACATTGAAAAAATCTTCCGAGAAAAGATACTGGCCGCCAACGGGAATTGAACCCGTGACCTTCTGATTGCCGGTCAGCAGCTCTGACCACTGAGCTATGGCGGCTTATCTAATACCCGCCAAATAATTCAATATATACTAGTGTTTCATTCGACAATTACTTATTATTACATTTTTCCAACTGAAAACAACTTTTCCAACTGACAATTATTGATTATAATATTTGTTATCTACCCTTTGTGCTATGCATAAAAATCTTGTTTAAACGTTAGTTTATCAATTAAAAATAATAATATATACCCCATTTTTAAGGCGCCGCATCCGCGCTCAAGAAGAAGAAGATGGACGGATATGTAATTACGAATGTTAGAAGAGCGCGCTAATATTTAAAGTGATAAAATCGATGCGAAAATTGTGAATATGTTTGATAAAACACGACTGGTTTAAAATAGAGCAAAAATCTCATGGAAGGCGTCGTATGTATCATTTAAAGAAACATTGTGATTTTTTTCACAACTACAACTAGTAAAATAACTGACACAAACGTGTTTGTAATAATTTTGTGAGCTTGTGTGTATTTGTTATTTTTCTGCGGAATTTAATAATTTGATTTTTTATACGCCCTGCTGGACTTTTACGTGTTTATTTTTTGGGCAAGGGACTTCTAAACTAACACAACAGAAAACAAAATAATTTACGAAGAATAGATATTACGTTTTAATGATATTATTCTCGTCCTTTGTGCATGAATAAGTTATAAATAACATTTTATTTAAAAGAAATACATCGTTAAAACGTTGGTAAGTAGTTTTTTTTCTGACAAAAATTGTTTCCCTTGTATAACATCATTACTACACAAGTACACAGCCGGTGAAGCCATTTTTATTTGGTACTTAACTCCTCCGTCTAATTTGTTCGCTTTTCGGAATACATCACGCAGGTCTCACAGAAATTCTGTCTCCCTTACTATCATGGTAACAAATATGATCTAAACGGTGTTAGAAAGAGAAAATACAATGCATTATATTCAAATCTAAAAGTTAACCACAAAATAATTAAAATATACAGTACCCTTATGAAACCAAAGTTTCCGACAGCATTTTGAAAAGATTGAGAGAAATTATTTTCTTCAGGGCCTCCTGTGTGGAGTTAATATAAAAAACGCCCTTCAAAAACAGATTTTAGTTTTCGAATACTTTCATCAATATTTCGTTTATTTTGATTTTACAAAACTATATATTCTGACCGTCTGTCAGAATATGGTCGAGGCCTGAGGGCTTAAAAAAAGTAATGCATAGTTTTCTGTATTTTCTGATTTCAATAATACTTGCGCAGCTGCGGCTTGTGGACTGAATGTCTAAATTTCGGAAATGATTATAAGCGACGCTCGTGGCTCGAGATTGCGGTCGTTGAATCGTAATCGGGCTCCGTCGATTGGTCAAATAAATGAGATTGTAGAATTCCGGTATTCGCAGATTTGCACGTTAAAGATAATGCTCTCAATAAATTATGTATGAATCGTCGGAACTTCTAAGTGAATTGGGCCTGTAAGTTCCCTTGCTGTAACGGTTATTATTAATATTCGAGTTTAGTTTTAAAAATATTAACATTTATTTAAATAAATATATTCATTCAGTAATGCCTTTCTCTTTCGATTTATACTTATAATTAATAAATTTCTTGAGAGGAGAATATGGGTGCCACCGCCACGGGAACCATTTATATGATAACCAACACCTCTGCCTTAGGTCACCCCAAGTGATTCCCTACGTTTGTTAACTTGCGTGCTCGGGTTCATGGGGTGAGGTTTGTCCGGCTCTTGGCGATGATGCATCTGCGCCAGATTTTACACGGCAGTTTATTTCATTTTGGGAGGTGCTCCATGGGTGCCGCCGCCCCGGGAACCATTTATTGGATAACCAACACATCTGCTATAGTTCACCCCAATTGGTTTGCTTAGTTTGGTGACTTAGAAGAGCTGTACGGGTTCGTGTGGTGAGGTTTGTCCAGGTCTTGGCGGTGGATCCATCTGCCCACCTCTGGCGTGGCAGGCCGGATCGGGAGAGACCGGTTGAGAGAGACCTTTTGACTCCACGGTCACTGTTTACTGACATATTGTTATTATAATAATACCTCTGAGGACAAACGTCCTTCCAGGCTGAAGACTAGGTCTGATTTGCCAGAGCTCCTGAGACCTAAACACTTCGTACGGCACAACTCGGCAACGAGACCATGTGACCCGAAGAGACTGTAGACTCATATAGTAAAGTAAAAACTAAATCGTATACAACGATACATTACTTTGTTGGTGTTTTGTGAACATCTCACTAGGACAATCTGTTCTGTGGTGTTCGCAATTTTTCAATTAAAAATATTTATTTATTTAGTGTTGAAGGGCTTTACATATAATACAGTACATGTATTTTAAATATAAAATGAAAATAAAGAGTTGACCAATACTGAAAATATAAGAGCTGACACAAAGTAGATAACATAGAATGTAAGTTAAGTAAAAATAGATAATCTGCCAGTGGCACATACGGCGTTTGAAGTTTGCCAAGTTCAAATTGTTGTCAAATATATCGATTTTGTTTAAGTATTTGTTATCAAGGCTATTTTAAACGATGTATTGGGGAATGCAAACTATAGTTGGAATGAGATATATTTCTTATATAAAATGATAATGTTTCTCTGGTTGTTGGTGTTTGTACATGAAGATTTATTAATTGCAGGAGTTCAAAACAATCGGATTTAGAGTTTAATAATGTTAATAAAAAGTTTGTTTTGGGTTTTACATGAGTAAAAATACAGCTTTATTTGTGTACTTACAAAATGTTAATTCCTGCTTTTCTCTCAGTGGCTTTCTTTTCGTTTTCTCCTGTGTCTGAAATATTCTCAACCAAAATTAAAAACATGTGCATGCTTTGAATTTTGCCAATTTTCGTCGACTTTGTGTCGCCCGCTTATCCTCCGTAATCTCTTTTGCCTACACTTTGCCGAGCGAGATTCGTATGTGTCGAAATCAAAGCCGGAACAAACTCCTGGTAAACAGAGAACTTTTCGGAATGTTCCTGTTCTGAATGGCACTCACTCCCCGCGCAAAGAAAGAGCACATTCGCGTGAATCACCTCTCAAAGGCTCCAGAGAGCTTCCTGAGAATGGAACCTAAACACGTCCACAATGGTCTTCGTTACGTTGGAAACAGTTTGGAAACTTTTTGTTTTTGCTTTGACAAAAATATTGTAATTTTGACTCTTTATTCTCTCTGTATTTGCGAAGGGAATGTGTTTTCCATGTCCCCATAAATTGTCAGTGATTACTCAATATCGCCCTGGCGTTAAACCATCATTCAGAATCGAAATTTTATCTTATTCTGAAAACTTCTTCAGCACCGTTGTGGTTTGAAACTCGATGAACCGAAAAATAGCGACACTAAAATGAGACAAACACATACATCTATAGGATTTAGCCTTCGAGAGAATGAGACAGACTAATCGGTATCCTCTCTGTGCGGCCCTTCTTAACAGCCTATCCATTCTTGTCTACTTTAGTTTTCTGAAGGTTCCACTTCTGCCGTGAACTAAACACTGTTATTTTTTTAAGAGGCCGGTATTCGAATTTCTACCGATTTCTTGCAAACCTCCCTTAAAAATTTGAAGTTTTGAAACTCTTAAAAAAATATAATTATTCTTGAAGATAATATCTAGACATTAGTCGCGCCCAAAGGCAAATTATATAAAATTCCCTCGATAGAAAAAAATCGCAAAGTATGCTCCAAAAATTATTATAAATACGTTTGTTAAAGTTATTTTACAAGTTGTATGTATGAAAAAATTCACAGCGTTTCTTTAAATGCTGTTTAAGATAATTATCGCGAGATTTTTGCTCTATTTTAAACGAGTCGTGTTTTATTAAAGATTTTCATGATTTTTGCATCGATTTTATCGTTGTAAATGTTAGCGAGCTCTACTAACATTCGTAATTTCATATCTCTCCGTCTTCTTCTTTTTGGGGCCGGGAACGGAGCCTTAATCTTCTGTACGCCCATAGGGTTTACATGAAATGGTTTCAATTCTTGCAAGATTTTATAATAGTAAATGATGATTGCATACAATAATTACTTGCATTATGCCATCGTTAAGAATTTGATTAAAAAAATATAATCTTAAATTATCGAAAATAATAATTGACGTCTAAAATTGTTTAGATATGTTTTAAACATTGAATTTGTTACACATGTCGATGTCATTTGTATATTGGTTTGCTCTCTTGTAGGCGAGGAATTTAAAAATTGGGATAACTAACTAAAAAGCATTGTTATCAGATGTACAACACACCCAGTTCCGACTCCGATTTTATTTCAATAGATAAGTACTATTAAATCTTTTGCAGGTATCCGTTTCCATTCCTCATCCTCTGCAGACTATTGCGGCAAAGAACTCACCTGGAGTGGAATCCGGGCGTATGAATGACAACTAGAAATACTTGAAACGGACATCCGTGCTGTGGCGAACAGATTTCATATTTATTTATATTTAGATACTATACGAACAAACATGTTGTCCTTTGCTAAACTTTCGGTTATCTGAAATGTTCCAACTGTTGTTAAAGCCTTTTCAAACAAACTTAATCAAAATTTTGGCGCAGTTGAAACCTTATTACTTAAAGAAAACGGTTTGAAGACATCAGACAGCGCTGAATTTTTTTCTGTATTGTTTAATAGAAAATAAACTCCCTGGTGACAAAATCTCAATTTTCTCAAAAACATCAGTTGGAACCTTTTCACTCTCACCTAACGATTGTTCGTCATAATTTTAACATCCCCTCAATTTACCTCACACCACTTTTTTCTGTGACTTCTGGAAATTCCAAACACGCACACTCGATTACTCACTGGACGTCTATGTAAGATTAGGAAAAACTATTGACTATGAAGGAGTTAAATTAATATTAAAAGTTTTTTTAAGAAGGACTTTGATACGTGTGACTTGAATCGCTTGGACAAAATTGAAATAGCTGTTTTCTTATAATAAACTAGCTGGTTCCCGGCATGCGTTGCAATGCCATATTCAAATAAATACATTTTTCTCCCGGAATCACCTTCCCGTGCGTCCCCTTTCCCCTCCCGCGTCTAATACTTTCTTACGTTTCTAATACTTACATTTTTAAACTCGTGATATCTTTCGAATGGTATATCCGAATTGAATAATTCAAAAAGTTACATAAAGGTATTGAAGCATTCTTGAATATGAAGTAATTTATTTTGATAAGGACTCAAACCAAGATACAAATACAAATAAAGATCCTTTTCAAGCGCCCACATTTTATTTTAATTTTTAAAATAAAATAATACTTATTGTGGCATAACTATAATAGTTAGACATATGCTGTCGCGACACTTTTTGTGAATAATGATGTGTTCTGCAAAGTCGTCGTACATTATTTTATTCTATCATCAATAGTTTTCGCAGCGTACGCGATGTAAAGAATATTTTAGGTAATTCTTTTACACCTTGGGTTACATTATTGGAGTTTCAGTAAGGATCCCTATTTTTTTTTTAAATATAATATAGCCTATGTCACCCGGGGATAGTGTAGCTTCCCAACAGTGAAAGAACTTTTCAAATCGGTTCAGTAGTTTCGGAGCCTATTCAATGCAAACAAACAAACAAATCTTACCTCTTTATATAGGGTAGTAGATATATGCATTTTTTTAAATAACTAGCCGTGTATAAATATCGCGCTTCCAATAAACATGTTTTTTTTTGCGACTGATAAACAACCATTTAAACTACGTTAATGGCTGTTTTATCAATCGTGTAAATTTTGAAACAAGTTTATCAGTAAGCCCTTAAATATTTTTTATAACGCGGAATGAATTTTTTTGAATCACGATTTATCTAATATTTATTGTATTAAAATATTTCTAAGCTTTTTCGTTATTTGTTTTTGGGGTGTTATGCCGTGTTTCGCTACCTCCTTATTTAGCCATCGTTTCGGACAGCTTTGCAGTATCCATCATCAGGGCAGATCCGACAGATGTGTCGACAGCTGTAGGGATCTGCCCTGATGATGGACACTGCAACGCTGTCCGAAACGTTGGCTAAAGCAGAAGGTAGCGCAACACGGCATAACACCCCAAAAACAATTAACGAAAATGCTTTTGGCCGTGAAAATCTAAAAACATATCATTTCTAAGCTTCTTTTTAGTTTTTAATAATTAATATGAATTATTAGGAACTTTCGAAATCAGTCGGGAATCAAATTTGAATCAATAACTACTAATGATCTGTGCCAAGAGGTCAACAGTATGTGTCTACTTACAATACACTAACCTTAATAATACTAACGAAATCCGCAGCATTCCAAATTTCTACCTTTTTGTAACATAGTTCTCTTGAACACTTTAAGTTTCTAAAAAAATATATGCTATTTTTTAAGATAATATCTATACATTTTCCTCGCTGAAATGGTATTTATATGAAATACTGTCGATGTATTGAATGTCAAATGTATCAAGTGTCTTGGCTGCGAAACATACGAGAGTGGACCGGCATTAGAAGTGTGGAGGAGCTATTCCGGGCAGCGTGTTCGTCTTGATGTTGATAAAGTTGGGTATAAGGTACTATATCAACATCAAGACGAACACGGACAGCAGAGCAGCTACACTAGCAGTTACCGCAGCCCGCAGAACATGGACCACACAGGAGATGAAGAAATGGTACAACATTCGAGATAACGTAAATAACTATTTATTTTATGTACACACTTCACTCACATCACAACTACACCCCGTAGAATTTGATTGTCTTTTTAATGACACTACCCTTATGGTTAACAACAAAATACATATAACTTACCAAAAACAACTTAAAAAACTAACACACTGGACACAAAAACAATTAAAATCAACGCCAAGGGAAAAAACTGTCAGTCCACCCATACCATCCTTTTACGATAAAGTAGTAAACAACACTAATGTAGAATTTAACGATACTGAAATAACAATGCTTGATAAAGGATTAAAATACTGTCCAAACTTACCACTCCAATTAAAAGATCTCGAGAACCTCGCGATAGATACTGATATTGCAACGTCAGATTACGGTAAAAAATACCTATGCACTAAAATAATTAAAAACGCAACGACTGAGGGGAAATTTTCTAGCGAAGCACATACCGTAAAATCAATAAAAAATAAAATCAAACAAAACAATCTGATTATCTCTAAAGCAGATAAAGGAAATAGTACAGTTATCTTAAATAAATCCGATTATTTAGAAAAAGTCCAAGATGTGCTGGACACCAGTAATGTAACCTTATTGAAAAAGGACCCCACCCCTACATTTGCAGCAGACGTAAACACAATCCTAAATTCGTGCCAAACCTTGATTAAAAATAAATACCATAAAAATAGCCTTTCTGTTATGAACCCCCAATGTCCACGTCTATATGGACAGCCAAAAGTACATAAAAATAATATGCCAGTACGACCAGTAGTGTCATATAACTCAGCTCCTGCCTATAAATTAGCAAAATTTTGAAATAATATCATAAAAAATACTCTTAATTTTAAACCTAAATACGGAATAATAAATTCCCTACAACTTATAGACCTCATTAAAGACATCACAGTACCTAATAATGCTACCCTAGTTTCATTTGATGTTGTTAGTTTGTTCTCAAATATACCAACAAACGAATTAAAAATAATTATTAATAATTACATGGAAAAAATAAACATTAATTTAATTAAACGTAAAGAAATAACAAGAGTACTAAATACATGCATAGAACAAAATTTCTTTAGATTCAATAATAACTATTACATCCAATCTAGTGGGTTAGCTATGGGCAGCCCGATTTCGCCGGTGTTAGCTGAGTTCTTCATGGATTATATCGAAGAATCCATCGAAAAATTAAAATCGTTTAAAAAAGTTGCCTTCTATCGGAGATATGTAGATGACGTTCTAATCATCTGGACAGGCACAAACAGACAATTAGATATTTTTCTAAAAGAAATTAATAAAATTAACAAATCGATCCAGTTTACAATGGAAATGGGGGGAAATAAGATTAACTTTCTCGACATAGGTATTGAAATCATTAATAAAAAATTAGAATTTTCAATCTATAGAAAACCAACATATAGTGATAATATCATACACAATACATCTAGACACCATATTTCACATAAATTATCAGTATTCTATTCTCTCATTCACAGACTTTTACATGTGCCTTTGAATTATATAAATTATAATAATGAATTAAATATAATAAAAACCATAGCAAAGAACAATGGATACAAAAGCGAAACTATTGATAACTTATTAAAGAAAAAGGACAAAAAACTTACATTAACAATTATTTCACAAGGCCTTAAAAATGAAAAAGATATCACTAAACAATGGGTTAAAATCCCTTATATTGGCGAAATATCAACAAAAATATCCAGATTAACTAATAATGATAAATGCAAAACAGCTTTTTATAATGTGAATTCTCTAGGGAGAATTTTAATCAATAATAAAGATAAGAGAGAAAAACTTGAAAACTCAGGCGTTTACCAAGTAAACTGCGCTGACTGCCCATCGTATTACGTTGGTCAAACAGGGAGATCATTCAAAACCCGAATTAAAGAACACTTTACTAACTGGGTGAATGACAAAGGAGAATTGTCGAATGTAGCATCACATTTATTAGAAAATAAACACTCGTTTGATAAAGACAGAGATGTTAAAGTTCTTCATACTTGCAATAAAGGTCATAAACTAGATAGACTAGAATCTTTAGAAATTACTCGCTTAACTAAAAAAATAGACCCTAACTTTGTAATGAATAAACAATTAGAATCATTTGCTAAGTCTCCGCTTTTGTATCCATTGTAATTTTTATAATAATTTCCAAATTTAAAATATGTATTTAGTTTAAACCATTCCTAATCTAATGTAAACATGCATCCCTTCAAAAAGTAACTTTGTAATTAATAAGCTATTAGAATCATTTACTGAAACACCAGGTTTTTATCCGGTATAATTTTCATAATAATTTTGAAATTAAAATATGTATTTAGGTTTGACCATTCCCACTCCAATGTAAACATGCATCCCTTCAAAAAGCAATTAAAAAATCCCATTGATCATAGATATGTATAATAACGATTTGACAATAAAATTAGTCCATTAATAATTCAAATTACTTGTAAGGTTTTTCCCTAATCAATAGATATTGAAGTGAGCTACAAACCCAAAGTAATTAGCCCACTGGAATTACCAAAATACTTAGAAATTCGACAGTCTAAAACGACTCAGTAACAAAATAATTCATTAAAATCCTTGTAGACTACCCCTCTCTCCCTCCCCCATATGTTATGTATATAAACCGTAGGCTAAGAATTATTTGTACCAGTCTGAAGATGGCTCTGACGAGCTGAAACCGGTTACGGTCAAATAAAATTAAGTGGAATAAAGTTTTTTATTTGTTTTATTATAATCTATCACAGCGTTTCTTTATTTGCCCATGAGATGTTTGCTCTGTTGTAAACGAGTCATGTTATATTAAACACTAGCAGACCCTGCCACACGTTGCTGTGGCTAAAGAAACCTTTATAACCAATGCCATATTTTAAATCAAATCCACAGCCCGTTTGTCAGCCCACTATGCCCGCTGCCCGCTGCCGCTTGGCCAAATATATTTTGTATTTCAACCAATTTACACAAAACCTTGAGAAATTATATACCTAAAAACCTTCTTCATGACAACCGCATGAAAACCCGTTGCGTAGTTTAAAAGATGTAAGCGCACGGACGGTGTGAGCGACTTCATTTTGTACCATGTAAAGATTTTCACAATTTTCGCTTAATTATTATCGTTTTTAATATTAGCGCGCTCTCTCTAACATTCGTATTTACATATCTCCCCTTCTTCTTTTTGAGCGCTTATTACCTTCCTTAAAGCGCATCTTCTTGGTTTGTACGTACTTCTGAATCCAATACATCACAAGTGTCCATCCTTTTGTACACTTGACACCCGAGGGCGAGCAGTAAAACAGCTGACCCTGCACTTGTCCACCCTAGAAAGCTCTCGATCCACTCTCGTTCCTCCCTTATATCGGTAGAGTTGAGCAGTCTATTCTCTATTCAATATCCCCCGGTCGCGGTCGGTGACGTCACTCGGCGCCGAGCAATGTCTGTTTTAAAAGCTGTCCGGGAAATCCCACCCCTTATCGAGCGGTGGGAATTTTTCTTTTATTTCTACCGGTTTTTCCCTTCGAGAGGGTTTGTTCATGGTCATTCTGCACGGCCACGTGTTGTTATTCTCGTCTGCTTTGCGCTAAAAAATAAAATCTGTTGAATTATTGCTGTTTAACTAAGCACATGTTGAAGTGAAAACTTCTTTAGCATAGTTGTGATTTAAACTCGGCGAAACGAAAAATAGCGACACTAAAAAGAGAAAAACACATACATCTATAGGATTTAGCCAAATTAGATTTTATCAAAAATACTAATTTCTGTTGGTCCCACGTTGGAGCGTTGGTCCCACGTTAAATCTGCATCAATGAACTCAGATTTGTTTTGATTTTAAGTTTCATATTCAAAATTGGAACTAATTGTGTTACAAATTCAGACAAGAGTTACAGTAGGTACCAGGTGATGCTGTGCATCCACAAACTTAATGAATCCTAAAAATCTGCACACAAAAAATTTAATTACAAAGAAAAAAAAACATTTTCAGCTACAACAACATTAATACTGCCGTATTTTTCAATCTAAGCACTCTAGCACACTGAATAGTCACGGACCGCCACTGGTAGGTAGGTACCTACCTACCAGTGGCGGTCCGTGAGTTTTCAGTCAGCTAGAGTGCTAAGATTGAAAAATACGACGTTATCGATGTTGTTGTAGCTGGAAATGAATTTTATTTTCTTTCGAAATTTCAATATGTATTTTGTTTCAGTACATCCACATTTCAGTATATCTTAATACAAATGGTTGAAATTTAAAATATCGTTTTCAACTACAACAACATCAATAATGTCGTGTTTTTCAATCTTAGCACTCTACGCTCACCGAAAACTCAAGGACCGCCACCGCTACCTACCTATAATATTATTAAGTAGTCATTATTTTAATAAAGTATGTATAACTGTTTGTTTCCCTAATCTACTAAAATAAAATAAGAATAAAAATAAAATTATTCAATATATTATTAACAAATTTTCAAATTTGGAACTGATTTGTATCGTTTATCTCGTGATTTTTTACGTGTCTGCGTTAGTTTTTAATATCATCCGTATTTGTAGAATTAACTACCTAAACTAATAGTAAAGGCTTGGTTCCAGATTCCTAATACGCAACCACATAGTGTCGCGCGTCAACTCGCAGTGATTTAAAACATACATATTTTATTCCTTTTCTAGTAATCTGAATATTAACCTTTCCCACGATAAACGTATTCTAGAGCTAGATTTCGTAGCAAAAGACCCTACTTTAATCAGAAATCGAAGCTCGTGCGACGCAAACAAAAACGAATCCAATCAGAATGATTGTGTACATGTGTTGGGATTTTACGATTTTCATCGTGGTCCACAGTTACAAAGTTAAGCTACATAATACTTTTCTATTGGAATTCTATTTAGAATTGGTTAGTATTTGGTGTATTTAATCGTATAGTCTTGTTCTATTATTAGAATTGGTTGGCATTTGCGGTCCTTAATCTGTATAGGGGTGGCGATATGTTGTTCTATTATTAGAATTGCTGTCTTTAATTTGCCGTCTTTAAGCATTTGCTGTCTTCAATCTCATAGGGGTGGCAGTGTCTTGTTCTATTATTAGAATTGGTTAGCATTTGCGGTCCTTAATCTGTATAGGGGTGGCGATATGTTGTTCTATTATTAGAATTGCTGTTTTTAATTTGCCGTCTTTAAGCATTTGCTGTCTTTAATCTCATAGGGGTGGCAGTGTCTTGTTCTATTATTAGAATTGGTTAGCATTTGCGGTCCTTAATCTGTATAGGGGTGGCGATATGTTGTTCTATTATTAGAATTGCTGTTTTTAATTTGCTGTCTTTAAGCATTTGCTGTCTTTAATCTCATAGGGGTGGCAGTGTCTTGTTCTATTATTAGAATTGGTTAGCATTGCTATCTTTAATCTTATAGGGGTGGCGTTGTCTTGTTCTATTATTAGAATTGGTTAGCATTGCTATCTTTAATCTTTTAGGGGTGGCGATGTCTTGTCCTATTATTAGAATTGGTTAGCATTTGCGGTCTTTAATCTTTACAGGGGTGGCGATGTCTTGTTCTATTATTAGAATTGGTTAGCATTTTCGGTCTTTAATCTTTACAGGGGTGGCGATGTCTTGTTGTATTATTAAAATTAGTTAAAATTTGCTGTATTTAATCCGTCTAGGGGTGGCGACTGACGATGTCTTGTTCTATTATTAGAATTGGTTAGCATTTTCGGTCTTTAATCTTTACAGGGGTGGCGATGTCTTGTTGTATTATTAAAATTAGTTAAAATTTGCTGTATTTAATCCGTGTAGGGGTGGCGACTGACGATGTCTTGTTCTATAATTATAATTGGTTAGCATTTGCTGTCAAATTTCTTCATACTCACCTAACGTAACTTTTGATTTTAGAGAATATATTCTGTTCGATTTAGTATTTTGGTCTCAAATCCAAAATTAAGTGTTGTGAAAAATACCACGCAGCCGTTCCTCTTAATGTGCACGTGTGTTACGGGATAATTTTGTACCCGCAATTTATCAACCTGTCCAATTTTGAGCAAACGCCCCCAAGTCCGTGGATCCTATTATAAGCAGGATACTCGTGCTGCGAAGGAAACGGGATGTTTAGCGAGGGAGATAAACCCTCTGAAGCTCGTGGTGGAAATATTTTAACAAGGTTGTCGATTTAAACAGGCGCTCTTAGTTATAAGTTTATGTTCATAGTAGGAATATGTCTTGCTTTGGTAGCCTTTCGAGGTATACGGTGTTTATTGCCTCAAGTGATAATAATCGAAACAACGTAAAAGTGAGTAACTGAGACCATCATGCCTTGTATATTTTGTATATCCAATTTCGGTTGTAATGTGATGTGAATATGTAACATTCTTAAGTTTTAAAATTCGAAAATACACACTAAATTCTTATATGTTTATGTATATTATTTTTTATGTCCCAGTTGGGCTTTTACAAAATTACTATTTTACATGAGAAACTGCATGATGCAGAGATAGCAAGAGTTTTTAATGTACCTACAGATAACAGAAAATGGTGTTATGTTAAAAAAATAAATTTAGAATTTTAATGTATCTGTGTATATTAATTAGAGAGAGGTCGGTTTAGAGTTTAGAAGGGGACCCTTTGACCACTCAAACTGCTTCCTCTCGACCCATCACCACCGCTGTTGGAGGGATTAATTCATACGTCCGTAACTATTGAACTCACTGTCCCCCGATTCCTAACCATCCCTCATACCTGTTTTCTTCCCAGAACTTACTCTCTTTCCTTTCCTTATAACGACTACGCAGCATCCCCTAAGATGACGTAGGCCCCGAGGGAAATTGTTTTCTTCAGAGCCTCCATTGCGGAGCTTATGTAAAAAAAATCGAGACTTGGCATACAGGAAGCATTTTGTTGTCCAGTGTAATATATTCCCTAATACCTCTTCTTCCCCCATTTCGGTTCTGTTGACGAATGATTAATAAGAAAACCCGAAATCCCACGTGAAGTGGGTGACGTGAAACGTATTTATTTTCGTGGTTTTTGTATTCATTTATTTTCTGAACCCTTTTCCGGAAATCTTTTCGAACCCACGAATTTATCATCCTGAACTGTGGAATTACAGATAATATATTCAGGACTCATATTAAATTCATATTTGTTTAATAATGTGATCCTATGTTAACCTCACATTGTAAGCTTAAAACACAAAGATGTCATCTCTGGGGATGCCTTTCCCTTCGTATTTTTAACCCCCGACTTAAGGAGCGGTGTTATAAGTTTGACTTTCTGTGTGTCTGTCTGTGGCATCGTAGCTCCGAAACGAATGGACCGATTATGATGCGTTTTTTGTTGTTTGAAAGCTGACTTGATTGAGATGGTTCTTGGCTACAATTCATGAAAATCTGTTCAGGCTTTTCAAGGTTATCAGGTCTTTTTTGAGTCGGGGGGTTGCTTAAAATTTTTCTGGGTTCATTCCTTTATGACCCAGTTTCCCTCCAAGTGGAAGGTAGCATAAACTGGCTGAGCTGTTGCCAAGCATCAAATTTCTTCGCTTATAAAATCTTCCCTATCTTTATTTTACAATAGCGCAAAAATAACGAGATGTTATAATTGTAGGATTGATGATTGCACTTCCCCACCTTCCTCCTCCCCATCTCCTTCACTTCCCCCTCTACCGCAAAACATATCCCATTGGGGGATGGTTTAATCTCCCTGGCTTCAGACGGCGAACAAGTGAGGACTCTTGTGCGGTATTAAAATAAATATAAAATGTTGACTTAATAAATCACTAAATTTTACATGACTTCAATATTTACCTTAAGAAATTTATTCCAAATAAATAGATATACCTACATTTCATATGTAAAATATTATATTATGGGTACCTAGGTGCTTTATCGCTTATCTGAATTTTTCACACATCAGTTCCGATTTTGAAAATGACAATTAAATTAATTTTCTGATGCCAAAAAATTAACCAAACTGAAATTATTTTATTAATTATTTTCGATAGGTATAGCGTGAATATATATATATGTGTGTTCTACTTTACTTATTTGTGTTTAAAATTATATAATAGATATAGGTAATAAGAATTAAAATATGCATGATTTTAGAGGATACTTGGAAATTTTGTGCAAGTTAAATATAATAATCTAAAAAAATAATTTAGCTTTATTTACGTACTATAGAAATAAGATTAAATATAATTTTAAAAAAAAAAGTTAAATAAAGCATTTTCAAACCAAATTATAAACGACCGATTTAAGTTACGACACGAATATGTTATATATAAATTAAAAATTCCACCCAATCAAATGCGTCTTTTATGATTTTTAATTCTTTATTCATTTTTCTATTTTAACTCACTAGGCAGACCAAGATTTTTTTTTAAAATAATTATAATTAACTCGCAAATAATGGCATAATTGCCTATAAAATAATGCAAAATTAAATTCTATATTGACCAATGTATCATAATTTAAAAAAGATTATTATTCAGTTTGATAGCGGTAAAATTAAGTTTTGTACGAAAAAGACAGCGATGCCGTTGTTTGTAAAACGAGCTAAGATTTATGTTTGAAAACAGCTCGGCGTTTCCTATATTCATTTCTAGTACGACGTTATGCAAAGAAAAAATAAATGATTCATATCTCCTGTGTTATTGTAAAAAAATATATATTTATCATGCTTCCTTTGCAAATCCAAAAATAGTACATAACCTTTAGGTTTTATTTCTGCTTCCCGGTAACGTAACAAGTTTACACAACATGTTAAACAGTATTAACGCCCTCCTCCCCCCGCCCCCCATTGCGGATTATGATTCCAATGTGTGAATTATTTATGGTGACCCGATTCGCGGGGGTAACTTCCTTTCTGGAAAATTTCCCGACCGGTCGTTATTTTTAAAGGGATTTCTGAATTCAAAAAGTCCCTCTATCGTCGTGGGTGCTGCTTCCTTTTACCGAGGTTTTTTTTTTACAACGGGGTTGATTTCATTATTAATATTAACACAATCTTATCGAATTGATCCATTGTTAGGAACGTTTAGAAACACACAAGACCTTTGAAGGCGGCCTCCGTCGTCCCGAAGTAAGACTCTCGACTCACAATCCGAAGGTCGCGGGTTCGAACCGGGCGTGCGCAAATTAATTAATTAAAAATAATATATAGTACATTTGCGACACGTTTCAGAGTGGAAGATACTCTACACCGCACTGGTGTAAGACCACCATTCAGAATTGAAACGTTGCTTGTAATGGCTTTAGCCATGTTGGTGACCAGATCTGAATATCCAGGTACTTCCCCACCTTCGTCTTATCCATCTTATTACCCTCCCTACTACCTTCAGCCTCACAACCCCAATTGGGGATGCCATAGTCTCACTGGCTCCAGACGGGAGCAGTTGGGGACTCTTGTGTGGCATTCATTTAAAAAAAGTAAAACATTACCATTGTTTGATTTTGCAATGAGAGAATATGCTTAGTTTCTACCGAGATGTCATTTATCCAGTTCCCACCTCTCCCTAATCATCACCTTTGCTTGAAAAGAATTTGAAATTTGGAAAAATGTTAAGAAAAATGGCGCAAATACGATTGCATTTTTTTTTTATAAATAGAAGAAAATTTGGAATTACACATTCTCTTTTTAAGTGAAAATAAGGAATCTCGGAAGTGCATCATATCGTTTTGTACTCATTGGTTTTGTTGTGGCGATAATTACCGCGAGGTATCGCGGCGGAACTGTAATTGAAACGGAGCTAACTATATTGTGGTTATGTCATGTGCTCCTTCGCAGAGATACAGTGGTATGTGATTGTTTATTCAATTTCCTTGCATACCTTGTTTTTTTTACTACACTTACTATCACTCTTTTCCAGCAAACACCATTTCGTCTCGTTTCGTTTAAATTATGTATAGTCCATTTTCAAATGCATTTGAAGCTGCAATTCGTAAGCAGTTTTGGATCAACAACCTTTTTTAGTGGTTTTGATTGCTTACTTCTGAGAGGATCAAAGAAATTTATCCGGTTTTACTTCATCCAAATATTTTACGTACATTTTTAAACTTTCATGAACGATTCAGAGTTGTTGATTGTCGATGCTTTGTAATAATAAGGATTTTCATACTGTTCGAATTATATCACAATCATAGCGTACTTTAAGTAAGATAACACAAAACTGCGCTATACAAATATTATGTTTTAACTGTTAAATCATTTCAATGATGAAAACAACCTGGTCGTTGTTTTTGTGCAAAATTGCAAACTATCGGTGAAAACTAAGGCATTCCACTGGTTAACAAAAAGGTTTTGATATACACGTATGTAGGTACACAATATTTTGTTCAAAAAGTTGAAAAAGTTCAAACTTATTTTCATAAAAATGTTGAAAAAAGTTTGACCGCAAAAGAATCGCTAAAACCCAGAGAAAATCGCAAAAGTTACGTCACGCCATTGCACTCGAAGGTTTTTTTTATAGTTATTCTACACAAATTATTATCAATAATGTTTTTCCTTTCTTAGAACCTATTGAATGTGTGTAATGTTTATCAAGCGTGTTAGATTAATATTAATCTAGCAGTGTTGTTTATAGTGCCCGCATGGAGTATGACTCCTGTTTATAATGCCCGGATTACGTGTTCGAAATACTCAGATTTCACCTCATGACTACTTCTAGAACAATTATTCATCGACCAATAATGTAGCTATTGATGTTTCGCTAAACGGATTGATACTTTACGTTGAGCGATATCTTAAGGCCTATTCAGATAAAAGCGATATTCGCTGCCGCTGTGGGTAGCGAAAAACGTCAAGCGGGTTTCCGCCTGGCATTTGTACGAGCTTTCTCGGCTGGCGCGAAACTAGAATCCTACTGTATGGTGGAATGCCGCCTGGGTAGACGGTGTCTTTTTGCTTGTTTTGCGAAACAGGCGTTATCGCTATCCATTTCAATAATGCATTCTTTAATTTGGGAGGTGGGTGTGGAACCATTGGATAACCAACACCTCTGCTATATGTCAATCCAAGTGGTTCGCTATAATCAATAAATTTAATGGATATTTTGCGTTCTGTGAACTATTCTCCTGCGGTGCACCAAATAATTTATCCCAGAATCTCACTCAATACTCCTCCCGTCTCCGAGTATTGGGGTCCAATATGACGCGTTATCAGTTCGCAGCGAGCGGGTCGGGTGCATCTGGTCGCAACTAGTCTTATTACAATATTCATGTTTGGTAAATGGGAAGGCTCTGTCCGTGATGTGATTGCTGCCGTGACAGAAAATAACATGTGGATCGCACTCGGGATCTATCAGGGCCAATATGCCACTGTGTCTTCAGTTAGGAAACAGTCACCCTATTGTGGCCGGTCAATGACTTCAGTGTTCACTGCTTACATAAAAATCAAAATATGCTTACTTAAATGTATTTAGGTATGTGAGTTGTTTATATATTGCTATATTAAGCATAGCCAATGTTTGAAACTTTCGAAATACCTTCTTTTCACCCTCGCGAAAGTTTCTGGATTATTACAACTAAATGACAATACATCTGAGATGTTTTTTAATCAATACAAAGATTCTTACGAAACTGTAAAAATTGTCACAATTTGAGAATGACATTTTGCAAACCGTCGATTATGAAATCAAAATTAAATTTTCGAATAAACTCTTAAAATTAATTATGTACTTGAAGTAGGTACTAAGTAAGTAAGAATTATACGTATTTTAAATAGTAAGTACCAAATTTGATTGATTGTTCTTATAATATACAAAACATATGAATTTGTAATATATGAAAAATGAAAATTTGCATAAAAAAATTGTAATAGGTGGCACGCGAGCTGTTTGAAACGTGAAGGTACTGGGACTGAATGTATGGAAAGCGGGAGGGGGTTAGCGTAACGTGGGAGAGGGAAGGCGGGGAAAGTGGCGGGGAAACGCGTGAAGGGAAAGGGACACTGGGAGGGGAAGTGGCGGCGGAAGGATATCGTGACGAATGGGAAAGGACACGCAGGGAGAAACAATTTCTTTATTAAGTGACATTGCAACGCATGCCGGGAAATCGCTAGTAATATTGTATAATCTATCGGTTAACCTCAAGTGTGCCAAGAAATCGACCGCATTTGCTCTCGGTTTTATGGTAATTTAAGCCTTAAAAATTGCTCCTAGCATACTAAAATATATTTTATTTGCATGGCAAGGAAATAACGTATCCTAATATTATTCTGGCTTGTCGTTTCGTCACTTGCAAATATATTTAGTTTATTTTATCTGTGAAAAAGCGAAATATAATATCTTCGATTCGGTATTTTAACAAATTCAGAAAGTTCTGTCTTCTGCATGTGTTCTAATTCTTTGTAAATAACATGAAATTTTTCATTGTATGAGAAAATCTCACGGATTTCACCATTTAGATGAAAATCCCCGTTTCGGGAATATTTCCAAAAAATAAAATCCTGGGAATTTACCCAACACAAAAGTCATTTATCAGTAATAAATGACTTTTTGTTATGTGCTTAAAACTAACAATGCTTTTCTTCTTTTCCAGGTAAGTCTACTTCTCCATTAATCACCCCACTTAGTATGCAGATAATGTAAGTTGAATAATCTCTGTCCATTCATACTACTATCCATTAAGAGAAAGCCACAAGCCAAAAATGTATGAATTCTTATTGTGCCTTATATCACCACGAATATAAGTAATAGGTATAAAAATCGCTTGGCAAAAGGAGTCTGCAGGTCAGGATTTTAAGCACAAAAGTGGTTTTTTTATTTATTGTGTGATCATCAAATCATTTTGATATTTGAAAAATTATCAAAATGATTTTTTCAAAAATGGATTTTTTCAATTTTTTCACCAGGTTTAACCATAATTTTATTATATTACGGATAAAAGTCGCTTTTTCGTTTCTGATGGCCATTGTGTGTGACCATGCATTTCACATGATTAATGTGGTGTTGGTCGTAAGCTTTTAAGCGTTAATACAATATGGATGTCATTTTTAAATTACAACCAGGTCATTGGAGTCGAGTCACAGCCTATAATTTGTTTAAATAATGTCCGTGCTGGTTAGCTGCACAAAAACATCAAAAAATAAATTCGCTTTGATTGGAAACGTGCAGTTTTCTAGCAATATATTTTTTATTTCCTTTGTCAAGTTCATGGTCTTTGTTTCTGAAACTTTGATCTTTTATTTGTTTGTTTTATCACTGAGATCTCTGTATATGTTTTACATGCACCTACGTAATTGCGACCTGCTAGTTCCAATCATTAATTAATTAGTAACGCATTCAATTAGCCTAATTTTCAACGCCATACATTTTAAACCACATTGATTTGCCCCTCGGTCGCAGGCCTTATTTCTATCTGATTAAAATTTATGCTCAATTCAATTTTAAATTATCGGGCTTCAAATTGATTTCAATTTAGGTAAACTTAATAAAACATTAGTTAACTAATTAATTAATTTACATTTAAGGGGAACGTGTGCGCGGTCCATTTCTAAGCAAAAATAAATAAAGTAGCTCACATCCGTTCTAGATGTTTGATATACCTTTTGATTACAAAAATAATTTTTCAGTTTCGTTGAGTATTTTGATCTCAAATCCAAATCTAAGATTTGTATGAAACGGGAAGAAATGGGCCCCCATGCGTTCCCCAAGGCGATGCACCACATCATGTAAAATTTGTTATCCGGCCGCTAACTATAACACTCCTTATGTACCAGCCGCCTGCTGTGATTTATTCAAAGAAAAGACATCGCCGAAAAGCGTTTAGCTTTATTATGTTTTGAGAAATTCAGGCACTGATATTTAAATGTTTTACCATCGTTTTCTAAAGAATTTAATTTTCCACATTATACAAAAAACCACAACCTAAAAGAGGTTCGTAAGAAGAAATTTTGAACTTTAAAGCAGTAGTTGTAGGCCCGATACTCAAAAAAAAATTCTGGGCTTATAAAAAGACTAATAAAAAAATACTCGATAATTTCAAAAGCATGTGTTCTACTCACAGTTTTTATTTAAAGAAACTAAAATATTTCTGAGCGATGTAATTTTTAAACCAAAAACACACGTTATTGCTTTACTTGGTAGTGCATTAACTTAAATCTACACAGGAGGCCCTGACAAAAATAATTTCGTTATGTCATCTTTGAAGATGTTATGTAGATGGTCTTTTTGAGGATAGGAAGGAATGAAGTGGGTGTAGAAGGGAGGAATCTACAGGCCGGAAAATCGTTCCACTGCCGACCTGTTGAACTTAAGATCCAGTCGTAGAAGCGACCCATTATCGCAAAATGGTGGGGGCGTTTTTCCCGAATGTTCACCAATGCTGAAGGAAATGATGGCGCTAGTTCTTCGGAGCATCTTCCATTACAGAAAAATACAAATACAGGTAGAACAAAGACAGCATTCCCACCTTGATGCCTGTGCTCTAAATACAGAGTGTTAAGGGACGTACTTCACTTACTTTTTAACCAGAGATTCCTGACATTATTTGGACTAAAAAATGTAAATAAAATTTTGGTCTCCGGTGACATTTTTGATGTTTTTTTTTCTACAAAAACATAAAAAAAATGGTAGGTGTTGGACAGTTGGAGGTGGGGTAAGGGGTGGGTCGGCTACTCGGCGGAGTGACCAGTGACGATCTGCGGAAGTTTTTTTTTTGTTTGAATTTGAACAAAAAAGTTTGAAAAAAAAACTCACGAAAAAGTCACCGGAAACCAAAATTTCATTTACATTTTTTACTCCAAATAATGTCAGAAATCACTGGTTAAAGTAAGTCAAGTACGTCCCTTAACACCCTGTATAGTAATCCTTTTGTTAAGATGGGGAATCTAGCAAAAATCGAGTGCAGTTTACATGCGGTAGAAGCTAAACTTTACCAAAAGAATCTCAACCAATAGTAGCCTTGAAAAGTGAGGTTATAATCAAAGCGGCCAATGAGCGCAAACCTAGTGTCATTTCCATTTCATACCTCAACCAATAGGAGCCTTGAAAAGTGACATCATAATCAAAGCGGCCAATGAGCGCAGTTTGATGCTTCGCAGGTGCTGTAATGCGTCATTTCCGTTTCAGCCGAATTTCAGATCGCAACGGAGCTAAAGAAGTTTCACTTCTAAAATCGCCCATTTTTGCAGATACTCAATTTTTTTTGGGGTTCCCGATAAATTCATTTTGCATTTTGGTTTGTTTGTCTTTTGAATCAGATTCATTGTTACACTTGCCGCGGTAAACTAAAAATGAGTTCGTAACAACTTTGTTCTTTGATGGTTTTTAAAAGTTTCATTTAAGTTGTGTTGCAGCTTTCCGGAATCTCCGTAGATGTTAATTGCCGATCTTCAGGCGAAGTTTTACTTTTTGCGTTTTCAAAATTTTCTCTTTGGATTTAATTTCTTAGCTTTGCAAACTTCATTGAGATAAATGCTGAAAATAAGACTTTCGTAATTTCCTACAATTTTTTTATTTATTTATTTGAGAAACTTTCCCATTCGTTTCCCTAGTTGCCTATTAAAAGCCTCATCTTTTGTGAATTTCACATAAAAATTATTATCGGGATATATTTAGTTCAAATTGTGATCAGCGTGATACCGTATTTTCATGCGTTAATTACCACAATGCTATTTAGTGGGAAAATTGTCTTATCTTAATACATCTACCATCCGAAAATCATTTCAAGAAAGTTCGACTTTTTTATTTATTTGTTTACAGTACAAGTACATATAAAAAATTAATTTTAAAATAATATAGTAATAAATCAGTTTTAATAATAATGTTATAATACAGTTTTAATAAAAAAATATTTCAAATTTATTATACAGTGTAAACATAGATATTAATTGATTTAAATTATCTAAAACTAAAAAATGAGACAATGAGACTGTAGTAAAAAATATGAACTAGTTACTGATATCAAAAAATGTGTTAATGATTTTTTTTTAACGTTCTTTCTGTTCTGTTAAAAATGCTTTCATAAAAAGAGTTTATAAACGAATTGGTATTAACATAGTTGTTGCAGTAAAAGATATTTTTAATCATTGAAGACAACATTAGCGACTGCCACCAACCACTGAGCTTTTAGACCCTTTACCTTGCGGTCATATTTAACTGTATCATACTTACAATAAGAGATACCAGCATTATCTTCATTTTCTTAACGCATATTTTTGTTGGCTTATCTTTATGTAAAGATATTTTTTAGTTCATTAGGAACGTGAACATTTTTTGGGGCTGTTAATTAGGGAATAGATGATCGTTTTTGAAACTGTTATTAAGTTTTTGGAAGAAAACTTCTTCGTAAAGGTTTTTAAGTGTTATTACTTTGTTAATATTAAATTATGATTAAAAACACAATGCATTGTTTTTTCATCAAAATTTTCTTCAGAGACGCTTTGCTTGAAAAAATATACATCTTATAGTAGGTACAAAGGCTTATTTTGTAACACGAATTCACTCTACAAAATGAAGTCATATTTTCATGAATATTTCAGTACCGCGCCGACATTGTTGAGGATTTGCTTTCAAATTGCCATAGTAACCGCATGATGGTTGAGATAATATTTTCCTTCCCTTTTTGCCTCTAAACGTCCTTCGTTTTGGCAGAAAATCCAAATATTTACATTCGCGTCGGCTGAGAGTTAATTCTAAATGCTAAGCTGTCACCTCACTTCTTTACGACAAATTGAAATCTGCCCAGAGTGGGTTATTATATCCGAGAGATTTCGCAAATATTAGTTTTTTACTTATATTTTAGAAAATTTATCTTTGTCTAAGTTTTATTATTATATCCATAGTGGAAATTTTTAATTCTGTGAAGGACAATAAATCCAAAAATTATTTAAACGTCTTATTTTTCTCCGTTTTTTTTTTCTTTTCCGATCTGCACCGTCAAAATAATTCTAGGAAAATATGTACGTCTTTTACGAAGTGCGTTTTAAGAGTTTTTTTTTCTGAATTATTAAAAATAATTAAATAATGTTATTAAAGAAATTTACAACATATGTTAAGTAGGTATTATTAAAGATCTATTCGATGTTACTTTAATAAAAATTCATAATTATAGGTTTACAAAAACAAGAGATACGTTTTTTGAAAAAAAATTAAAATCTTTGTTTTCACTCTCCTTAACAATTAACTTTTTGTCCTTGCTTTGCATTAGTTTTTCTAATTCCGTGAAAGCTCATGTTATATAAATCGATAAATCTTTTGTTTTTCTTATTTATTTACAATATTTTATTATTATTTACTTAGAGGATTTCATTATTTAGAGCTTGAATTCCCTCACCAAACACAAGAGTCGAAATACTATTATGAGGAAGGAACAGTTGTTCTGAGACCGGAATAATTCTATTCTATGTTTGAAATGTGTTCTTTTGTTTAAATTTCTCAAAAGTAATCTTGACAAGTGGAGTCGGATTAATGCGTCACCGTTACTTCATAAATTGAAATGCCTAATGGAAGGAAAGCCAAGGCTTTCAAATTGATATATAATTTTAACTTTTTTCACTGAAATTCTCCGATTAGTTGGCATTTTCTATTTTCCATCATAATTTCACTACCCTGACACGTATACTGGCTTAACGCGCGCTCTTGCACAATTCAATTTTTTAAATGGTGTGTAACACCTTTGTAATACCTTCTGTAAAATTTGTTTGGTCATTGGGAATTGAAATATGCGCAAATTCTCCCCGCTTTCCAATTCAGATCGCTGATTGGAGCCTACCGCAGGCTAAAGCTTTCGTCCTAGATTATAGAATTGAAAAAAGTTCCGCATCAAAATATAATTTTGTACCAACTACCTCTGTTCCTATCGAAATCAATAAAGATGTAGCCATGAACATTCCAATTAAAGGATTTAGGTATATTTGTATCGGTTTCATACATTTAGTATGGTGAGATTTATATTAGTGTACCGCAATGTGTTGTGATGGCTTGTGTTGAATCGGTACTAAATGAATGAAACCGATACCGTTCTAACGCGTCACGACACATCAGAAAAATATATATCCATCTTATGTCGTTCCTTCTTGTGGGTCGTATTATGAGTGTTTGAATGGAATTTATATTTATACAGGGTGTACCTGACTTATTTTAACCGGTGATTACTGATATTATTTCGAGTAAAAAAATATAAATTAATTTTTGGTCTTCGGTTACATTTTTGATGTTATTTTTTCAAAACCGACAAAAATCTTTCACTTGTCATTGGTCACTCAGCAGAGTAACCGTCGAACCCGACCATAACTGTCCGATACCTACCGGTTTTATAAATGATTTTGGTTAAGTTAGTAAGTCGGGTACAGGATATTAATTTTAAAAAAATCCTAGGTGTGGGCAATGGTGTTAGGTAAAATAAGTGACCAGTTCATAAACATGTTTAAGTTCAGTACGATTTACAGTATGAATTGAGTTTTTATCTTTTTCTTTTATAATTTGTATGACTTTGAATTCTTCCAAAATATTATGATTTCATACATTTTTTCCTATTTTATAATTACATACATCAATATTATTACTATTTCCTACATTAGTAATACAGATAATTTCCTAAGATGTAAAAGTCATTTTAGACATAAATAAAATAACACCCTAACCTACCGTACGTCCGGATTTTGTTCGGAATTGATGAACTCCACAGGGCAACGCCTGAGGCCCTAGACTGGCTCGCAGACCTAGATGTCCCCCTCTGACCCCCCACCGTACGAAATAAGAAGTTCGGAATGTCCTTGACTTCGTTACTGACTATTGGCGTAAACGTAAAACTGATTTATTTATTTGTTATAAAAGTAGGTACATTCACAGTTTAATGAAGCTTTGACTGTCCAACTAGGAAGGTCTCCCGTTCTAGGAGAGTCAAATTGACAGGTTTCGTTTAAATTAGGTATTTATGTACATAATCTTTCATATATTATGTAGTATTACGTAAAGTTAACTTTCACAAAATTATAATATGTGATACAGTAGGATAATAGAAGTAGACTGACTAGGTTCTAGAATCGAGCATCGAATATACAAGAAGCAGTGTTTTCGAAGTGAGTATACAAGAAAAAAAGAGAAGGAAAAGAAAATAGAAATTTGATAGACATAGGAAATATATAAGAAAATAAAATTTGGGCACAATAAAAAAAACAGCAAGAGAAAATATAATAAAAATTTTGGAAACAAAAGAGATATGTAAGGCGCTCGTATATAATTATCAGAATACATTTTTTAATAGTTTTTCTGACTCCGTGATGAGTGACATAATGAATATAATGTTATCCAATAGAGATGTCCACATTATTTTAACATACTCATTATATAAAATGACGGCAATTTGATAACTCTACTCTGGCAGGATTCTAACCACTGTTAGTCAAATCGATGTTTTTTTACGAGAAACGAAACAATCATCTTTTAAGTACCCCATTTAGGAAATTTCATAGCGGAGTTCAGCGGGTAATTAGTGTAGTTACTGAGATTGACGAGTCAATTTAATACTTTTAAGGTTTACAACGAGCTATTAAAACGTTAACCATCAAAACATGGATTAAGTTGTTCGAAGTTGAAATCCTGTCACAATAGTCATTTTATTAAAAACAAATCACTTTGTATATGTAATCAAAATTACGAACATGTTTCTAAACACATAGATTTTTCGTCACGATAAAATAAAAATTAACAAAAATATCAAATGACAAACAAGCATAGATAAATAAGACCCTATAGACGAAAAACATTACAAATAGTGGTGATTAATTAGTTATAAAACGATTTAATAAAAATAATTAATTACCTATTTTTAATAAAATAACCATTTATTTAAATAGCCATCTCTTTTTAATTCGTATTAATACTTATTTAACTAATTAGGCGACTTGGCATTCAAGATGTGGATCTACAGAAGAATACTTAAAATAAGCTGGATGGACAGGGTTACGAATGAAGATGTTGTGGTTCGGATGAATAAAGAAAAATATGTTATTAAAACCATAAAAATCCGAAAGCTTCAATATCTTGGACATGTGATGAGACATCCAGAAAAGTACGAGATCTTGCATCTCATAATGCAAGGAAAGATTGCCGGAAGACGGGGCCTTGTAAAAAGGAGAACCTCGGGGCTGAAAAACCTGAGACAGTGGTTTGGCCAGTCTACTGTAGAGCTGTTCCGGGCCGCAGTAAACAAAGTCCGCATAGCCAACATGATAGCCAACGTCCGTTGAACGGACAGGACACAAGAAGAAGAAAAAGATTAATACTTATTTTATAATAATTTATTTTGGTCATTTAGACAATCTGATTATTTTATAGTAATTTATAAAAGTTTTTAATATATAAATGTAATCTTTACGTAATATAATTTGTATATAATTGTTTTTTATGATACTTTTAACCAACGATATTGAAATATAAGGAGATGTGCTATCCGCCGTTTTTACTAGGTGAGACTGCGCTTCCGGGTGTCGCCGGTGTTGTTTACCAATTAACGAATAAACTAAATGAACGAATAATTAACGAATAAACTAAACGAACGCTAAACTAAATGAACGAATTCTTTCCGTATTCAAACTATATTGTTAACCAATAATAATGCACACCTTCAAAAAATCAAGAAAATGAACAAATTCTTTTTGTATGCAAACTACGCTGATTAGTTCGTAGTTCGGCGACAGTCGCGCGGACATCATAGCATATCTCTTTTGTATTTGAATTTTTTTGCTTTTAACTAATCAATCAGCACTTTTTGGTTAATTGATTAATCAGGTTTTTTGACTATAGAAACTTGTTTGTCCGTATTTGTTTGTCTTTTGTTATTTTTGTTAATTTTCATTTTATCCTGACGAAGAAAGCATTGGTTTTGAAACTGTTAGTAATTTTAATTAATAAGTGGTATATACAAGTGATTTGTTTTTATACAATTAAAATGACGCCACAAAGTGATTTTGTGGATATTGAAGAATTAATATTATCATTTACGCAATCTCTTAGTATGCCAGCAGATTACTTCTTAAATGATTTTCCCATTTTACATAAATAATACGAGGGTGACCAAAATACGTCCATCTTGAAAACAGTTTTTCCACCAACGAATGCAACACATCCTTATCAAGTTCTATCGCCAATTTTCCCCGCTGGTTCGCGAATTCATAACGGCCAGCGCGTTTCGGTGCTATATGGGAATAGAATTTCCCGCCGGGAAACATTGTCAGTAGCAATCAAATAACCTTAATTGTCAGTGCGTGATTAATTAGGTATTTTTTCATGCGTGGGTTCGCTCAACGTGCGGCGGAAATAATGCAATTTCACGCCCCACGTTTTGCAAATATGATGTCCCAAATGAACGGTTATACGCGTCCAACGCTTTATTTGTACCAATCAAATTACACAGACATAATACACAACCATAGGTAATAGTTAACAACACCATAGAAAGTACCTTTTTCATTGAGAACATCGTAAACCAGGGTTTCTTTGACCCACAACATTTTTTCAAGTGTTAACTTCTTTAGCACCGTTGTGATTTGAAACTCGACGAAACGAAAAAGCGACACTAAAAAGAGACAAACACAAACATCTATAGGATTTAGTGTACGAGAAAATGAGATAGAATAATCGGTCTCCTGTTTGTGCGGTGCTGCCTGGCCTCCCCACTCTTGTTTACTTTAGTTTTATGAATGTTCTAATAATTTCCTTCAGGGCCTGTATCATCTTAGTTTAGGGGATGATGTGTGGAGGGTTTTTTAAGAAAAGGAAGGAGAGGAAGTTCTGGGAAGGAAATAGGTTTGAGGGGTGGGTAGGAATCTGGGGGTCAGTGTGTCCAGGAGTGACAGATGTATGAATTCATCCCTCCACCTTCGGTGCAAGGCGATGGGTCGAGGGATTCTGGCTGGAGAGGTCAAAAGGCCTCCATCAACCAGTTTTTCTCGATCCGGCCCGCCACGCAGCAGGTGGGCAGACGCATTGGCCGCCAAGATTTGGACAAACCACACATTTGAAATTGATATTCTGTAACCTTTTTTTAGTTCGACAAATAAAGGAAGAAAGAACGCTTTAACACTTTATTTTGAATAATACGCAATATGAATGTTGTAAAGAATGGGATGAATCTCTCTTCTCCCGTCACGTTAAATTGGCAATGATATTTCTTTTTATCCCGCTGTTTCTCCTTTCCATATTATTTATGAACCAATTTTGAAAGTTTGACTCTGGGGGTATTTCTATAATGGGGTACCCTTTTACTTTTTCTTAGATAAAAGGCACAACTGAGGAATTTTAACAAATATCTATCTATTTTGGAACGTAAACGGTGTATGAAAATGAAACTCCTTAATAGAATTCATTATTATTTATTTTTATTTTTAACTTTATGAATAAACTTCAAATTGTAATATTTAATTAAGTGAAGACAATATTAGCGAACTCAATCGAATATCTGGAAACAAAAATTCAGAAAAATATTATATTGGCACATCTGGGACTCAAACCCAGGACCTTTGGCTTTCCGGGCCAGTGCGCTAACCACTGCGCCAAGGTGTCGATATCCGATTCGGTCATTTTTAACTGTATCATTCTTTGACTAAGAACCATCAACATTATCCTCATTTTCTTAACGCATATTTTGTTGACTGCTATCTTTATGTATGATTTTAAGATTCAAACCCAAACTAAGTGCTATCTAGATAGTGTCTGGATAAATTTTATCCATTTTATTTTTAATATGCGACATCTAAAGATAGCAGCCAATTAAATGTGCGTTAAGAAAATGAAGATAAGGTGGTTCTTAGTCGAAGTATGATACAGTTGAAAATGACCGAATCGGATATCGACACATTGGCGCAGTGGTTAGCGCAGTGGCCCGGAAAGCCGAAGGTCCTGGGTTCGAGTCTCAGAGGTTCCAATATCTTTTTCTGATTTTTTGATTCCCAAATTTTCGATTTAGTTTCGCTTATATTGTCTTCATTTAATTAAATCAATTATGAATTGTATTTGTATTTAATACGTAAAACTCCATTTAATCTTTAAAATTTAATTTAATAATGTTATGATCGATTTCTGCAAGTATATTAGTTTTTATTTTTATTACAGCTGAGGCGACTTATTTATCTGTATTAATTATATTTATTTATTATTGCATTCATCCTCAAAACAACATGGTTGTAAGATGTTTCCACCCACTCAATATAAACCGTTTTTACAAATTTCCATGGAAATTACTCTCAAATTTTTCTATTTGATAAATAATTTTACACAAAATTTAAAACATTATTTGATAATGTGGGCCTCACTTGATGCTTTACTCGAAAGTTTGTTCATATTTCCACAGCTTTTCACTTAATTACTAAAAGTATCACTTACCGAGAAACGTATTTAATAACATGAGACGTTATATTTACAAGCTATCCTATTTTCGGTTTTCCCGGTTCTTATTCCAGACGTTGAACAAAACCAAAAGTATCGCAATTTGTCATTTTCCTTTTGCGCCTGTTCTAAAACATGTTGGAAATGAGGTTTCTGTTTTTATGTTCAAGGCTCTATTCAATATCGTAAACCATTTCTGGAAGTTATAAAATACTGTCGATTCGAGTTTAATAAAAGGTCCTATCGCACGACATATCTGTTAAGAAATATTATTTTGTACATCTCCTTGTGAATTATTGAATAATATAAAAGTCCTTTAGGCAAAGACCGTAAAAGTCTCTCTCATGTTTCTTTGGCTTTGGACATTTGCCAAAAGATAGCCTTCTTTCATATTATTTCTTTTTATACCATTTTTTTGTGGAGTAACTGTATGAACTAGAGTACTTTTATTTAATCCTGGTACAAATAATGTTGATCCTCTTTTGACCAGTGCTTTAATAACCCAACGTTATTCTGTTCTGCAGTGGCGGTTCTTCACAGGAGGACAAGGGGAACAGTCCCCACCAAGTTACACTAGAAACCTACTAAAGGAAATTTTGCAGAAATAAAATACAAACAAATATTCCAGATGATTTTAATTATACCCGACGCGCGTACAGCGAACAATGTACGGCGCATGAGAACGGCGGGTCTTTTTCTCAGTGCGCAGAATCTACTGCACATTTGGGGGACAGTCCGAGCTATCCCCACAGATTCCTTGCGTTGTTTCGCGATCGTATGCAACCGCGAATGCGCACTCGTATGTGAATTCAAATACCGTGGGGATAATTCTTTGGATTCCCACTTCAAATTAAGTTCGATAATAATCTTGCAAGATAAAGCTTTATTTTTATTGTACTATATTGTAAATTAGACATTTTATATTATTTTGTGTTTAGATATCCGATTAGCATGACATTAGACCATAAAATTAATTTTGAGAAATATTATATTATTTTCTACGGGTGGTGAGATTACGGTACTGTACGTAAAAAATGTCGATCCCCACCACCAAAGAAGTGCTCGAGCCGCCACTGCTGTTTTGTACTAAAATGTTTTAACACTTGCGTAGAATTGTGTCATGCCAGTGTCATCTTGATTCCCGAACATTGCTCATATTCCTTCCCAGATATCGTTGTGATTTGAAATTCTCTAACTGGGAATTGGTAATTCGACAACACCTCGATCCGGGCACAATTTACAGTGCGACCGTCCAAATCCAATCAGTGCGAAAACGCATCTTCGATATTAACCAACCATAAAATAGGAGCGTGTTGTGTATGGGGTGATCTGATTACCGCCCGGAGACGATGTAAACGGAGTTCTGCAAGTAGTCACTTACCCTGATTGTTACCCAGCTTGTCCAGTATTTTGCCTCTTGTTACTTTTTCCTAAATATTAAACTGTACATTGAATCTCCGATTTGGTCTTCTCACAATACGGTAAGCTGTAGGAACTGATGAAGGTATTAATATCAAAACACGTCACAAAAACTATGATTGACGACGAAGTGACAAAAAAGTGCGGTTAGCAACGGTTACATCCGATTGCTAACTAGCACGCGGCTTATCATATGTATTTTTATTAATTTGTTGATTTATTGTTTCAAAGGGTTGTTTTATTAGTAAGTAGGTGGTAGTTTAACCACCACATCACGGGCATGTGCTTAACATATGTAATTACAAAGCAATGAATTAAGAAAAATTAAAAAAAAATCATAGTGTGCAATTCACACGCGGTAGAAGTGAAACCTTCAGAAAACTAAACTAGACAAGAGTGGGGACGAAGCACTTTTTTATCAATGTGAAGAGTGGGGAGGCTTATATACTTTATTTTATGAGGGATGATTTTTTCCATATTTTTGTCGTCGCATTCCAGTGGAACTTTTCCTATACATTTGGTCATCACTTAATATTTGAGGTTTCTTCTTCGGAGTCGCTAGATGTCGTTTTCTTCTGTCTGTTCATTTTGGAGTGGTTGAAGATTTGATATTGATTTTACAAAAATACATAAATTTTCTTTGGATTTCATAGGAATTTACCCCAGGTCAGCTGAATGTCTGCAAAGATTCATCAGGCGCTTCATACCACTACACCAAATAAGACTTGTGTGGGACTGTGGTTTATCACATTATATTGGAACCGAGTACCCGTGAATTAAATAAATATTTTATTGCTATCTCATTCTCTTGCAGGCTAAATCCTGTAGATGTTTGTGTTTGTCTCTTTTTAGTGTCGCTCGCTTCCGGTTCATCGAGTTTCAAATCACAACGGTGCTAAAGAAGTATTCACTTCATAAAGTTCGTGGAATATTTTGTATTTTTGCTTTATTTCATCCCCTCTAGGTTATTTTATTCATTTTGCGGCCTTTGGTGATGTTTCACTTCTAAAGTTGAATAATATCCAACTTTTAATTACACTGCTCAATGTATTTTCTGACATATTATTAATTTATCTTTGCTACTACATATTAATTGGGAGACTCTTCAGGGAGTTCGATAAGCGTTTCCTTTCTCTTCTATTATCCTTGTTGCATAACTAGAAGGTCCGGCCAAATACACTGTTTTTTTTAAAGTCTGGTTAACGACCGGCCGTCCCGTTATTCTGAGATTAAAAAAAACGTAGGAAGATTGCGAAAAAATATTTTTACTCTTGAAAGGCGTTGCGGGAAAAATAACAATTTTAGACAAGAATGCTAACGGCATCGTTTCCCTTGATTTGTTTTCTAAAAATACCACGAAAAATCTCTATGAACCTTCCAGAAATAAAATAAAGTATTTTAAAAATAACACGGACAAGAATCCACGCATTTTTCTTAATTTGTTTATTAAAAGAAAGATAATTAAAAAAGATGTCTAATTTTGTGTTGTGTGGGTACTGGGTACGTGGGCAAGCCGCTTGATGGAGCCAGTAAAAAAAATATAGTGCAGTCGGAATCAAGAAGATCACCGCCACAAAAGTAGCATTTCTGCGTTTGGAGATTGTTCAATATTTGATCCTGTTAAGTGTTACATTTTTCTATTAGTTCAAAATATTAGTGAATCAGTAGTATTTCTTAAAGATGGAAATGTCACTGACATTCATAACACTTTTTGAACCAGCCGCGAGATGCAAGAAAACTATTGACGTAATTTAAAACCTGTTCAAGGCCGAATACAATACTGAAGTTTCGCGTGATCAAGTTAGCGCTATCGAGCAACGACAGTTTGTAAATGGAGGCGATTGTTGTTGATACTCGTTATTAGTGTTTATTAGTATTTTTTACCGCAAGCATAATAATATTAGTAGCTACATTTATTTGTCAAAAGATTATTAGTTACTTCTTCAATCTTTGCAAAATAACTTTGTGGCATTATTTATTATTTAATTAATAAGAGATAACTTTGCATAAACCACTTTTTTAATAAACAATATCGACATGTTTCAATAACAATGTTATCTTCTTAATATATTAACATATCCTGAAGAAGATAACATTGTTATTGAAACATGTCGATATTGTTTATTAAAAAAGTGGTTTATACAAAGTTATCGCTTATTAATTAAAGATTATTAGTTATTAAACATTTTTACATCATATTTTGTTTGCTAATCTATTCTAATATTATAAATGCGAAAGTGCGCGAGTTTGTTTGTTACGCAATCACGCCTAAACCACAAAACCGATGTTAATAATTCTTTCACCAATTGAAAGCTACATTATATGCGAGTAAAATAGACTGTATATAATGGTAAGCTCTGGCTTACCTATATTTATTATTACCTATACTTACTTATATTTATTATACGTTTATTGTCAAATAAATTTCCTGACAACAGCGAGCCATTGCGAACATCAGATGGTTGTCGTGGAAACGATGTTGATATATTTGCGGGAAATTTTATTTCAGGCGTTGTAGTTAATATCTATCTATAATCTATATCTATAAATTAAAATGAATCACCGAAATGTATGTACGCGCATACCTAACTTATGAACGACTGCACCAAATTGGATACATTTGTTTTGGGTTTGTTATTGTTTTGTGTAAAACTACTGGCGAGCTATGGCATTATGAACTTTGTATTTAAATATTGCAATAGATAGCACGCGAGCTGTTTGAAAACTGAATGTATCGGGAATGAATGCGTGGAATGCGGGAGGGGACCTCGGGTAGGGGGTTCGCGGAGGGGCGGGGATTGGGAACCAGGGAGGAGATCTCAAGAGGGGGGGTTCGCGGGACGGGGGATGGGGAGAGAATGGAGTAGGGAGAGGTAAGGTGTAGGAGGCGTATTGAGAACGCGAGAGGGGAAAGGGACGCGGGAGAGGAAGGGGACGAATGGGAAAGGACACGCAGGGAGAAACAATTTCTTTATTAAACGGCATAGTTATATTTTATAAACATGCCGGGTACCAGCTAGTATTGAATAAAAGGTCGCCCAGAATCCAGCTGATTTTCAGACACGTTATTTTAAGTTAAAGGTTAGACGTTAGACTATTATAAAACAGTGAAGTTTACTTAGCGACAGCACTGACGTCGTGCGCTCAGACTTTGAAACCTATACATATTACTTTGCCCCACTTTCTACGGGTAAACGCCATAATTGTCACCTTATTATCATGGTTTTCCTCGTATTCGTGGCTCTCGCATGGTTCTAATATATCTCCTTTGACGTTGGTACCCACAATAAGGACTATTTCCCCGAATCTCGTGTACAATGAGTGCGCCGAGCGCTTTAATTAAATTTTCTTCGCTAATAAATATTCGCAGACCGCGTCATGCACCGCGCTAGGGGGTGGGGGGGAGGGGTCTCCCTTTGGGCGGGAACTCGTGTAGTAGCAAGGCTTCCTCGTGTAATGAGTCGTGATAATCATCAGAAAAAAGATTTGCCTTCTTTTTCACTTTGCGTTCGTTCTTTCTATTAGCGAGATCTCTTTAACACAATCTTCTACACGTTTTATTTTTTTCATTTAACCCTTTAATTAAGATTACTTCTATAGAATAAAGAACGTAAATCTGACAATTCTTTGATTAAATTTCAAAAAATTCTTTCTATCAGTACAAATTCAAAATCAAGTGGAATGTCGAGTACGATGTCAGGCAGTGTAAGAGAGACGGAGTATGCAATGTTATTTTTTTTTAAATTAGCTCCTTAGCTTACATGTCAGTTTTGGAGATGCTGTGTGTGGAGTATTTTTAGGGAATGGAAGAAGAGGAAGTTCTGGGAAGGAAAAGGGTAGGTATGAGGGTTAGGATTCTGGGGGTCAATGTGTCCAGAAGTGACGGACGTGTGCATCCATCCTTCCCATTGCGGTGCAAGGCTTCTTCCACCTTAACAAACAGATTGCAATTTTTAGAGCACAGGCGTCGGGTGGGAATGCTATCCTTGTACTATCGGTATTTCAATGGAAGATGCTCCGATGAACTAACGTCATTGATCCCTTCTCCCAACATATGTATACGGTTGACATTTGTCAAATGAGAACGGGTCACTTCTTCGATTCGCTCTTGAGTTCAACAGCTCGGCTGTGAAACGATTTGCCGGTTTTTGTGTTTCCTCCTTCCTACAACATGGGTTAAACTCAAGGCCAATGTTCATTTCTTCCTCTCCCCAAAAAGACGCAGTAGAAGGGTAAACGCATTCGCCGCCCAGACCTAGACAAGTCTCACTCCATGAACTTGAAATCCCTTATTCCATCCCTTAGGGCAGGGGTCTCCAAACTTTCCAGCCTTAGGGCCATACTGATTGCTCCAGTATGTTCCAAGGGCCAATTAAATGCTAAATTCGTTTTTCAGGGCCGCCAGTTTGGAGACTGTAGTGGCCTGTATTTATCTATTCACGTCTAATCACTGGCTCATTACTTCACTTAGCCCGGCGTAGGCAATCGTCGCACCCGCTGTATATCACACGCGGTCCTTCCTGTCACTCTGACAGTGTTGCCACCCCACTAAGTGTACGTGAGACAATGTACTATATCTATTTCATAGATACGAACACTACAGAGACCCCTGCCTTAGGGCATCCCTCGGGTTTTCTGTTGGTTGTCCAATAATAGTTCCCGGGCGGCGGTACTCGTATCCGCTTCGCAAATTGAAAAGATCCCTGAATGAAGAAGATAAATCGACAAGTTTCGAAAATTTCTGAAGAATCGTATCTAGAACATTAATTCGAGCTAACAAGTTTTCTACTTGATAGAAGTAAATTTATCTAGTGCTCGCCCATTGTTTTATGTTAGTCGAGTGTAAAGCGAACATAAATTGCAGATATTAATAGTAGTCGAGCCGACTGTCCCCCGACCTTCCGTCGGTCGGGTAATTAGCGACCGGCAACTCCACCCGCCCGCCACCCGCCACCCCACCCCACCCGACAGTTCTTGTTGAACAAACTTGAAAAGGCAAAACTTCCACTCCTAATAGGGCCTCGTCCCGAGGGTCGTGTATCATTTATTACTGCCCGAGTCTCGAGTCCTGTACCCGCTGCCAGCTGTCGGTTGGCTGCCATACGGTAATGCGCGCTTTCATTCCGCGACAAAATATCCTACGGACAAAACATCCCCCAACAAAATATCTAAAAACCTAACAATAAAATGGGACCAAAATAATGCAGACATCCTGTAAAGACAATAAATTATTGTTGGATAAATAAAATTTTCAAATTTTAAATAACCCCCTGACACAAAAAAGAGCTGATGACCATGAAATGCCTGAACAGATTTTCATGAATTTGTAGCTTAGAATCATCTCGATCACATCAGCTTTCCAACAAAAAACCGCATCATAATCGGTCCATTCGTTTAGGAGCTCCGATTCCACAGACAGACACAGCAGACAGAAACACAGACACGTCAAACTTTTAACACAGCTCATTGCTTCGGGGGTTAAAAATAATAAACTCGGACAAAAATAATACAGATAACAATACACATACTTTGACAAGTTAAAGTATTTCAGCAATAAATGCAGACATAATTAGTCTCGACGCCACCTAGCGGGAGATTTAGTATTAACAATACCTCTCTCACAAAAATAAAGTTGGTTGTTTTCAGTTGGAAAAATGTAATAATAAGTAATTGTCGAATGAAACACTAGTATATATTGAATTATTTGGCGGGTATTAGATAAGCCGCCATAGCTCAGTGGTCAAGAGCACCTGACCGGCAATCAGAAGGTCACGGGTTCAATTCCCGTTGGCGGCCAGTATCTTTTCTCGGAAGATTTTTTCAATGTAGATGAGTGTTTCAGGCTGATAATTATTGATTATAATATTTGTTATCTACCCTTTGTGCTATGCATAAAAATCTTGTTTAAACGTTAGTTTATCAATTAAAAATAATAGATAACAATAAATTTATTGTCTTTACAGGATGTCTGTATTAGTTTAGTCCCATCTTTTCCTTAGGTAAGGTTAGGTTTATTGTTAAAAAAATAGTAAAATGGCACAAAAATAATACCATAGGAGAAGAAGAAATTAACAATAATAATCTAAAAGAAAATGAGAAAGATAACAAGACAGAGAAAAATAGAAAAAAGACAATGGTCGCAACTGCCCTTAATATAGAAAAATAATTTTATTTTTATTTATTTATTTGTATTCTCACCATACATTTTTTGTTATACATAAATTAACCTCACTACTAATGCCTGTATTGAGGTTAACAATTATAATTTGAGGATGCATTACATACAAAACACAATATAAAAACACTTCTTTCAAAACACTAATATTACATATTAATTACCCATCTGGTCTAGTGATGGGTAATGTGAGAATGATTTGTAACAATATTTATGCCTGCCAAAAGCAAAGTTAGTTCAAAACAACTAGGTTCAAAACAATTAGTAAAGATAATAATGTTAAAATTTGAAAATATGAGATTGAAAAATATGACGGTTTGACAGAAGGTGGCAATAGCGAAATTGGTTAAGGCGAGACACAACCTCGGTCATCGATGTTTTGCCCGAGGCTAACATTTTAATTTATTTCGGCGAAATTATAATTGAATTAAAAAAAATAAAAAGATGCCGCACGAGGGCTGCAAGTTATTTATATTTTAGATTAATAAAAACATTACCTTACTATTAATATATTTAACGTACAACGATTTTAAATCTTTATAACCCGTGTACAACAATAAAGTTAGCGGTAAGTACCAGATTTTATTTTTCTAGACGATGAATTACTAACTACGGAAGTGCGACATCTTTTCACATTTTTAATATTTGTAACAAATTCTTCAGAATTAATTAAAATGAAGGCGGCGAAAAGGTCTAATCTCCAGGCCTGCTAGGGTGAATTTGAACGTACGTTTGCCCAACACGGCCATGCCGCGGGCGCATATTTGTTTGCACGCTTTCTTCACTTACGCCGTTAAGATTCCCATATTATTTGTCTTCTTCTTCTTTTCTTCGATAGGGCAAATTCGACAGTAGGTCCGTCTAATACACGGGTCGCGAATTGCAATTTGTATACACGGCTTCTTTACTTACGTCGTTAAGATTCTGAATATATTTTAGGGTATAGTGTCATCTTAACGCGCACGGCCCGGTTAGACGAGAGGTCTGGGTTCGAGTCCCAGTTGGGACCATTGTCTTTTTCTGTTTTCCTGTGTCATGTTCTCTTTCATATTTTCGTTTAGATTATTATTGTTAACTTGATATATCTCACTGATGGGAATAACCTTCAAAAAAGTTTTAAAAGAAAGTTCTTCTTATAAAATCAAAAATAATACAGTTAACAATAATTTATTATTTTTTATTAATTTTTATTTTTGACTTTATGAGTAAAACCTCAAATTGTAAAATTTAATTAAATGAAAACAATATTAGCGAAACTCAGAGAGAACACAGGTGCCAATATCTTTTCTGATTTTTGTCTCCAGATTTTCGTTCGAGTTTCGCTAATATTGTCTTCATTTAATTCAATCGTTTATTGTCTTTTCAAGAGGTCTGTATTATTTTTGTCCCATTTTTTTGTTACGTTAGGTTAGGTTTTAGTAGATATTTTGTTGAGGGATGTTTTATCCGTAGGATATTTTGTCGGTATATTTGGTCGCGGGACCCCGCCATACAACCAACCTTCATGAGCTCTCATTCAAAGTTATCTTTAGTTCCCTCATCTCCATTCGTCACTCTTTTCAGAATAATTCCATCTTGTGTCTGTGTTTATGAGTGTCTTCATTCAGTTGGTTGCCTTCGCGGTTTTATCTTATCACTACTTTATTCTTGTCTTTCCTACGACTATATCTAGATTGTCCTAAATTGTCAAATATACTTTAGGATAAACGCTTTCCTGATAACGTTGACCTTGTACTTGTAACAAGTTATTGTTTATCATTATCCATTGTCCTGTCCAAAATAGCACTGCTGTTATTAATTTTGTTCTAATGGCATTGCTTTGTATAATGCTGTGTATTCTTTGTTTCATATTATTAAGTCAATTTTTATAAGGACTCGTAAAGAACACTGTAGGATTACTTTCAAGTTTATTATAATTAACTGCACTTGAAATGAAATAACACAAAACTGCGCTATATAAATACTACGTTATTATTATTAAGATATTTTATTTTGACTTATATATTTGGGAAGATAGTTATATTTGTTTAAATACATCAGTTTAAATTTCGATTTTGATTTCTTGAATGAATGAATCCAAATCTTGGAAGTGGAAATTAACCCACTTCCCGACATCCGATCGAGCTGAAACTCGGCAAATTGGCTCGTTGTCGATGACAATGCATTCTATCAACTTTTGGTGTCACTCACGCTTACACACGCTCACACACACGCATTTCTCTGAATTTGGCTACTAGCCGGCCCAGGAGTTGCCGTAACTAGGTTGAAAATTGAAAATAGGTGTGTTGTAGTAAAAAAAAGCAAGTTTATTAGGTTTTTATTTAAAAAAAAAGGTTATTTAAAGAGTATGTTCACAGTTTTAGAAATTTCATTCAATAGCACTATTCTCTTTTTAATGCTATGCTGTACTTGAGTATCCGTTCTGATGTGTGGTATCTTGAATAAACCGTGGCTACGACTACGGCTGAAGTATTCAGGCACGTTTAAGCCGTAGCATTGCAAGAGGAAAGGGCTTTCAATATAGTTATGTTTTACTCTTATAGTGCTCATATTTAATACTAGAAGTGGAACCTTCACTAAACTAAAGACAATAGTGGGAAGGCTACGAAGCACCGCACATAAGAGGAGACCGATTATACTATCTCATAGATGTTAGCACGCTAAATCCTATAGATAGATGTACGTGTTTGTCTCTTTTTAGTGACGCTATTTTTCGTATCATCGAGTTTCAAATCACAAAGGTGTTAAAGAAGTTTTAACTTCAATAAAATGTCAAGTTTAATCACCGTTGTCTTTTAGCAGGTGACGTGCTCTTACTTATCCTCGTCTGAATATTTTATTTGTTTCCAGAATATTCAGAATTCAAACAAAGCGAGAAAGTTTGAATATAATCATAAAACGGCTAGCTTTGTCTTTCGCATTTTTACCGCAATCAATTAAAATTATTATCATTTCGTTTCGGTGCCACTTCGTTATTATTATTATTTCTCGCTGTGTTTTGTATTGTCAGCCTGGAAAAACTCTTTGCCGGAAGAGCCATAAATCTTTTATTCTTTTCTAGAAGTGAGCTCTGTATTAGGCTTATTTCGCCGGTCGAAAACTTTTTAATGAGACTGAAAAGCCAAGTGAAAATCAGTTGACAAGTTTTGTTTGACGTACTTCACGTTTTTTGCTAATCGTATTAAATTACTGTTCCGGTTGTATTGTTAACCTTTCTCATCAGAAATAATTGCTAAGACTTTAGAATATTTTCTAATGATTTATTATGCGTACTGGACTTATTTGATGTGAATTTTCAGAAAAATTTTTCTTTGATATTTCGTGAGACATTCAACATCCATTTAAATAGGCAGCTCTGAAGAAACTTTACAAATGTTTTCTGAACAGTTACGTTGAACGAGAGTATTTTCAATATTTTATTTGATAATAAATATTGTTTTTATGTGAAATGTTGGTTGTAATTTGACACACTGACAACTAAATCGTAGTAATAATATACTAGTCCCAGCGAAAGATCGTACGTGACGTCATAATTATATTATTTTCTGTCTTTTTCGTTTTCAAACAAGACGCGTGAGAAGGAAGAGGACGAACGTTGATGATGTCCGTACGAGCTCTCGCTGGGACTGGTTTAGTCAATATTTGAAGGTTGTTAACCCTATGCAGCTAACGTTATTATTGTACTTAGATTAGGTAACTATTCGAATTTTTGACGAACATTTTTCAAATCCTATTATTAATCCAATTTTTTTTTTTTATGTACTGAGTTAAACATTGAATGATGCGGTTACACATTAAACAACCTAATAACGAAAACGTATCTTTATTCTAGTTTTAAGTAGGTTATAAATGGCACTACTTTTTTGATAAATTTCATTTTTCAACACTAAGACCAAAACTAAGATTGTGAAAATTTGCCTTTTTTCTTTGACATCGTGAGATAAAAGATATAAATCAACGATGACGATGACAACGACAAAACATTCGAAAAAATGACGAGTAGTCAGTAGGTATCTCAAAAACAAAGAACTTACCGGCTTACCACAATCTACATTCGCAAGAGCCTAACAGCCACTAGTTTACATCGAGACGATTATACTCTCGGTAGAAGCATTAAAAAGAAACGGGTTAGATTTGCATTTGATGGTCGTCGTTTTGACGAACGTTCGCTACTAGGGTTAATTCCCCCGAAACAGCGACAGATCGCGAACTTTGAACGTTTTTTGGCTCACTTATTAGTAATGTTTTTTATCCAGTCTATTTAAACTAAAGTTGTGGATTTTATTCAATTATTCCGTTACAGTTCTATATTTGAAATGAATTTCTTTTAAATGTGACAAGTAAAGTCAGATTTCACATACATTTGGTAGATTTCCCTTTTTTATCATATTTCATTGAATGTACGGATGTTGTGGTATACTAGTTCATGTATGTCAGTGTGTCTGTGTGTGCGTGTGTGCCATGGCCCATTATGTCCTAATCTTGCTTGGTTTCCTAACTCGTGTCGCTGAAACACCGTTGTGTTGTTTAGCTCAAACCTTCCCACGAATAAACACTTTATCAGCGTTACGTTACGTACAGAGCACACTAGACTAAATCCATTACATTTATGTTTTGTGTTCATTTTGTAGAACTTCTTCATAATTTGTTTACATTATTATTATAAACGATGTTAAGCTGAAAATGTCATGCTTTTGTAACCTGAAACATTTGTTGTGTTTTAAAGAGTTTTATTTCACATGTACATTTGTTACTTAATTTTAATTTATATGCTACCGGTTTTGACACATCTGTGTCATTCACTGGCAATCTTAAAACTAAATCAGAATTTAATGAAGTAAGTACAAAAATAATTACATTTTATCAGGTGGAGGTAGTGGGACAAAGTTCCCCTGTTATGTTGACTCCTCCCACCGTTCTCTCCCTCCCACTCAGAACCACCTCAGAAAGGTCATTAAAAGCTATGAAAAGATAATTTTAAAATAGCCGATACAGGAGATGTACCGAATATGGAATAGCTTAGGTAAAAAAAATCTGATTAATTATAATTGAATCGTTTTTTTAGTATTATACATTGAAATTTTTGGAAATATAGTTACTGAACTTAAAATGTCAACGAAGTATTAAAAGAAACAAAAAACGTATTCATTTTGAACGAAAGGTAAAACAATAGAAAAAACGATCATTAAAAAAAGTGCTCCCATTATGGGATAAACAGATTTTTTTAAATTTTTCCTGCAAGAATCACATAAAAAATCAATATTATCGGCTCCCGAACACTCCAAATGACATCAATGGCGGCAGACTAAACATTGGATCCACTCTTCGCCTCTAATATCCCACGGTATTCGATTTTACAGCTTCCATGACTTTTATAATTTTTTTGTCCCACGTCTTCCGCTCTCTCTTCTACGACATTGTTTCACACTGATTCGACTACTACATGGCCAAAATACAACCTGGAATAGCAAAAAAAATATTAGTTCTAAAAGAATCCCATATTGGAAACACTCTTCCTAACATGAGATAGTATTCCGTATTAGGGTCATCAAAAAATCCCATATTAGGAACAAGATCGATACAAACAAATATATTCGTAGAATAAAATCTGCTTGAATTTTACTTTAAATTATTTCGAAAACATCAAATTTAAATAATAATATTGTCTATCAGTGAAAGAGTGACAATTTTGTGTAGTAAAATTTTTGAGAAAAGGTAAAGTGAAACATACGTAAAAAAATAAACAATTTTTTTTAAAACTTGATCACTCTCAGGTGAATGTGGTGTGTTCGGCGTCCGGACGAGTGCTTGCCTTTTCAATGTCAGTCGGTGGGGAATCGGGAACGCTGGTTTTTATGGAGGCTTTTCTTACATACATTTTGAGAAACACCACCATCTCATATTAGGGACGTATGCCATATTCGGTACATCTCCTCTAACCCTAACCTCACTTAACCTATTTAACCAATTTTTTTATCATCACTCTTAATGACCTTTCTGAGGTGGTTCTGAGTTGGTTTCATTCTGAGTTGGCCGATCACCACTGCCCTCACCTAATAAAATGTAATCATTTTTGTACTTGCATAAATTTTAAGATAGTTTTAAGATTTGCTAGTGAATGACACGGATGTATCGAAATCGGCAGCAGAGAAATAAAAATTAAGTAACAAATGTACATGTTAAATTAAATTCTTCAAATCAAAATGCCCAAAAAAAATAAGAGCGTGCAATCGCACGCGGTAGAAATGAAACCTTCGGAAAACTTAAGTAGACGAGTGGGAGACTTCGAAGCACCGCACAAAGAGGAGACCGATTATAATATAATTCTCTCGCAGGCTAAATACTACAGATGCATGTGTTTGTCTCTTTTTAGTGTCACTTTTTCATTTCATCGAGTTTCAAATCACAACTGTGCTAAAGAAACTTTCACTTAAAATAATTGAAACATTTATCTCCAGTGAAAATAAAAAGCGCAATTGGTTGTAATAATCGTAAAAATCGAGTTTTCCCGGGCAACTTAAAAGCTTACTGCCGGTTTTTATGTGACCCCATGGTCTCATAAAAAACTATTTATCCTATTTGACTATTGCGAGGTTAAAGAAATATGGCGGAAAGAAGAGAAACGTTTGGGAAATCGTGACTATTTAGTTATTCAGGAGTGGTTACTAAGCATAGCTTAGCCAAATATTGAAAAAATATTATTTATCAAATTATATATAGATATTATTTACCATTAAAAAAACACGAAAAATGGGTTATTGTCGTGACCGGAGTTTAAATTCTAGAACATTCTGCTTTCGAGGCAACTGTCATGATTAACCAAAACGTATATTGAATATTTTAATAGTAGATATCTCTTTCAAGTTAAAAATAAGTTCTGTTTCAATACATTAACTTTATAGTTAGACACGTAAAAATCACGTGAAATTATAATTTGTAGGATCCATAATTATTGTGTGTTAGCTAAAAAGCAAAGACCTTTCAAAATCTGACTTTATTTGTCAAGATTAACACCAAGAAATATAAACAAAAAAACAGTGTGCAAAAAAACAGTGTGCATTTAGTAGAAGTTAAGCCTTCAGAAAACTAAAGTAGGCAAGAGTGGAGAGGCCACGAAGCTCTTCACAAAGGGGAGACCGATTATACTATCTCATTATCTCGCAGGCTAAATTCTATAGTTTTTTTTTTTAAAAGAAAGACAAACATTCCCGGTTTACGAATAACCCAACAATGTTTGAAAATCTCCTACTACCACCACAGAAAGCCGAAAATGTTGCTTGTTTTGTGATGGAGGATTTAGCCAGCCGAGGAATCGAACATGCGACGCCCGGGTGGGACCCAAGCGCTATGCCCACTCAACCTCTGACTGGTCATCAGATGTATGTGTTTGCTCTTTTTAGTATCGCTATTTTTCGGTTCATCGAGTTTCAAATCACAACGGTGCTGAAGAAGTTCTCATTTCAAAAATAGCTTATTTATAAACAAGTTCTGCCTTCCGAGGGCATTATTAAACAGTTTGATAAGGGGCATCCATTAATTACGTGAGTACAAATGGGGGGGGGGTCCAGCAAAATCTTACGTTACTTGAAAAAAATATACGAATTGGCCCAAATTTATCTCACCGAGGGGGGGGGGGGGGAGAGGGGTGGTCTAGATTGGAAGGAAAACTGCTCACGTAATCAATGGATACCTACCCTCATAATGCCTCGAAACAGTTGTCACGCGTAATAACAATTGCACAGCAGAATTTGTTCATAAATAAATTGTGTTTTTAAAGTGAAACTTCTTTAGCACCGTTGTGATTTGAAACTCGACGAAACGGAAACGATACTAAAAAGAGATAAACACATACGTCGTATAGGATTTAGCCCTGCGAGAGAATGAGATTGAATGAACCTTACCGCATTGGCTGCTTTGATTATGAGCTCACTTTTCAAGACTCCTATTGGTTGAGGTTGTGTGTGAAGGTTTCACTTCTACAGCGTGTCAACTGACCTCGATTTTTTTTAATATAAATACAATAATAATATTACTGAATATATGAGAGAAAATCGAGTTCTACAAATGAAACTTGCCAATAAGACTTTCGAGCACCAGTGTTCGTGTTGATACGAGTATTAGTTATATTTTGTACTATTATTGTGTGTACAGTTTTCCTGTCTCAGTATGTAATTAAAATCCTATTATTGTGCAGGTCACGGTTGATAGGGCCGGTGCTAAGCCGATTCTTAACAAGTTAGAGGTTATAGTCAGACCTCGCTAATTGCAACCTGTGGGAACAATACATTGCGTTTGTTCTGCAATCGGTATTGTGGCTATGTATATGCACACTACTCGGTGTTATCTTGTGTGAGAAACGAGGCCCGTGTCCGTAGGAAACCTAATGTAGAAGTTGCGAAATTCTGAATGAAAGAAACCTTAAACTGAAATGAAAAACTATTAAAAATATTTTTCCATCACACTTCGCAACTGACTAGTCAGGAGAGTAGCGCGATTATAGCCTAGCCGGTCACTTGATAAGCTTTACGTCCCGTTCTAGCAGCACGGTAATCCACGAAAAAGGTATAATATCGCATAATCCCGTTGCGACACACGGGAGTGGGATCAGTGGCGACATGTGTTTGAAAAATATATTTTTTTGATTTTAATAGAAAAAATGATCGGACAGCAAATTACAGCAACTTTTTTCACTCCAATTTCTTGTACATAACAAATTTCTTGTATATTTTTGATGATTTGTGAATGGTAACAGCAAACGACAGATGCTTTCTGTGGTTATGTTAAAGGTGTTGCCATTTTTTGGACCATTTATTACTAGGAATAATTGGTAGGAATGTGTATTATGGTATTACACCACAATTTAATGTTTTGTATATTTAATTAATAAGTAATTTATTTTCATTTCCGTCTGCTGCATAGACTAGTCTTCTGTTTTTTTTGTTCATGCGATGTATGTCGTAGCTGGCACCATGCAGCCGGGACAGTATGGGCACGTTATCATAGGCATTGACATACTCCCTCCCCGCCCTTCCTCTCTTCCTCTCCGTGGATGGCCTTGCCCGGAGCAACCAACCAGAACCTTATCTTGCATTACGCGATACATAATCACCAGCACATTGGTTGCTCGCGTCGCATTAACTGCCTGAATCGGTGTCAGGTGTTCAGTCAACCAACCAAACTTTTCTAGTTATCTGAATCTCCCAAAAACACATTTTTTTTGTGACGATATAAGTCACACTAAGAATGCATACAACTTTGGCTCGTAGCTTTCTCTTAAATGGTGTTTGATGAAATCTAATAATCTTCGACAATTCGTTCAATATTTAGTAAAACTTTAACATGTTCTTTGTTACTCTTTACTGTTTCTCACGTTAAGTGGACTTCTGGCTCCGCTTCCTTGGGAAATGGATACACACGTTTTTTATAAGAAAATGGGATATATTACTGTTTTCGCAACTACCTATATGTATACATAAGCATCTCCTTCTAACATTATGTTCACTCATTCCTGTACCCAACCTGTTATCCAAGTACCTGTCCCTATCTGACAGTGTGTGACATTTACAACAATACATTATGGTACAACCAGTCTGTTAAAGCTGGTTGTGCAATGATCACCATAGTGATCTCTTAATGCATTTAATATCGATTCTGTTACAGAATGATCACCAGGAGATATAGGCAGTATGAATTAACTATTGCATCTGCCTTTGCAACTGCTACGGTTATAGTTTTTATTTAACATGTTCTTTGCTAAATATTGAACGAATTGTCAGAGATTATTAGATTTTATCAATCACGTTAACACCATTGAGGTTAACTATTAAATTTATTTTAACACCGTTACCATAAGCCAAAATTGTATGTATTCTTACAATTCTTAGTGTGCCTTACATCGCCAATCACCACGTAGGTAGTAGCATTCGTTGTAGGAGACAAACTCGTGGATTTTACCATTTAGATGAAAATTCCCGTAATATTTCCAAAAAATAAAATCCCGGGAATTTACCCATCACTACTGATGAATGACTTTTTATTATGTTCTTAACTAACAATGCTTTTCTTCTTTTCCAGGTAAGTCTACTTCTCCATTAATCACTCCACTTAGTATGCAGATAATGTAAGTTGAATAATCTCTGTCCATTCATACTACTATCGATTAAGAGAAAGCCACAAGCCAAAAATGTATGAATTCTTATTGTGCCTTATATCACCACGAATATAAGTAATAGGTATAAAAATCGCTTGGCAAAAGGAGTCTGCAGGTCACGATTTCAAACACAAAAGTGGTTTTTATTTATTTTGTGAATAATTTTATAAGAAAATAATAATCAATGGAAACTGCCACAAAATTTCAAATTAAATGTTGTTTAATAATTGTGATTGTGTTGGTTGGAGTTTTCTCTTTCTAATACCGTTTAAATCATATTTCTTACTATAAGGAAGATACAACGATCTATATGAGACCTATGTGAGCTAGGACAAATTTATTCTATGATTAATTGGGTTAAAGTCACCTTGTCACGCTAAGGAAAATCTTTAGTAGGAAATGGTTATCTAATTGGCTTGTATGACTAGAACAACTTCTGCCAAGTATTTTCCCCAACGGTGCAGTCTGCCGGATGAAGGTTGTCTTGATGATTAAGAGGCGGTTCTCCGAATTTAAACCGATTTCTTGCAAACCTCCCTTAAACATTTGAAGTTTTTAAGCTCTTAGAAAAATATATGTTATTCTTGAAGATAATATCTAGACATTTATCGCGCCGAAACGCAAATTATATAAAATTCCCTCGATAGAAAAAAATCGCAAAGTATGCTCCAAAAATGATTATAAACACGTTTGTTTCGGTTATTTTACAAGTTATATGAATGAAAAAATTTACAGCGTTTCTTTAAATAAAATTAAAGAAAATTATCGCGAGATTTTTGCTCTATTTTTAACGAGTCGTGTTTTATTAAAGATTTTCATGATTTTTGCATCAATTTTATCGCTGTAAATGTTAGCGCGCTCTTCTAACATTCGTAATTTCATATCTCTCCATCTTCTTCTTTTTGGGACCGGGAACTGAGCCTTAACACCCCGATAAGAGATAACACTACGACTATAAAAAGCAGTAAAACAATTTTATTTGGAGGCTTTTGGTCACAATTTTATATCAAAACCGCTTTTGTGGGTTGTAGTTTTTAATGAGTCTAGTTTTTGCACTGTTAATTCGTGGTGGAATTCCATTGTAATAGAATTGAAATTAAAAAACTTTTTTACTTTGTTCCACTTATTTATTATTACCAGGACCGGTTTCATCCTACTACGGACATTTCTGAAAATTTTTCTGAAAATGTCCGTAGTAGGATGACCAGTCTGAAAATGGAAGTGGAACAAAGTGAAAAAGTTTTTTTAATTTCAATTCTATTGTAGTTTTTTTTTTTTTACTGATACAATAATATTGTGTAACTTCAAACATTTTATGATAATGTGGGCCTCACTGGGTACTTTGTCCGTGCTGAGGCCCCCGTTTTATAATTTAATAAAATTCAATTAAAAGACTATATAGGTTAACACCTGGGACGTACATGATTTACTTTAACCAGTGATTCCTGACATTATTTGGTGTAAAAATGGAAATTAAATTTTGATATCCGATCTGAGGTTTTGGTCAATTAAAATTCCTAGATATTTTATTTGCTCTGTTTTTCTGAAGTAAGGCAATCGCGGACGTTAATGTTTATACATTCGTTTACTTTTATGGTATTTTTATTTTGGCTATCCCGTGCTATTTATTCTGTACGTTGTGAATTTTGTTTACGATGTGTTTAGTGTAAGCATGTCTTTATCTAACCTTGTTTTCACTCGCGTGATTCCGAGTTACCTGAAACCTATAGTTAATTTTGTGACTATATGCTTAGTTTTGCATTTTTTAACATTAGCTCCACACAGGAGGCCCTGAGGAGAGCAATTCCCCCTCAGGTCCTGTGTCATATTTGGTTTCCGGTGTGGAGGGTCTTTTTGTAAAAGAAGGGAGAGCAAGTTCTGAGAAGGAAAAAGTAGGAGGCCGCAAAGACCTGGACAAATCTCATCTCATGAACCCTGGCACCCTTGCTAAGTCACCAAACGTTGCAAACCAGTGACTTTGAGTGACTTATGGCAGAGGTGTTAGTTATCCATTAAATTGTTCCCGGGGCGGCGATACCCATCTCCTCCTCCCAAAGTGATTCGACACTTAGACTCTCAAGTGTTAGCCGTTATTCTAAAAATTTTCACATTTATCTCAAATCTTCCAGGTTTGCGCTCTTTTTCATTTGAGTGCGAACCACTTGAGTAACTTATAACTTTATCTATGGTTATGATGACAAACTACGAAATTATTAGCATCATTATTATCTTCAACCCCAATAATCTATAGCTATCAACGCGAGCACTAAACATAGAAAGCTCTTGCGGAATCTATTCAATAGAACACTCCCGCCCATATTTACAAATGGATAGTTTTCCTCTATCGCCATTAGTCAGGCTTACCATTTCACTCGAATCATTAAATTCACATTGTATGGCGATAAAAGCGTGATAATTTCACATTGATCCCACGGGGAGATTAATTATAAACGTTGTGTTTGTCGCACGAACGCCGGACATTGGACAACTGGACAGCCATCAATACTGGCGACTTGACATCGATCAAGTGAGCCTATTGTCGCGTCGGACGAATAATGTATTTTTTTTCAGTTCATTCGGCAACACGATATCCCAATCAGTCGATTTAAAAACAAGTCTGTTAATCTATCGTTTAACGTCGAGCGCCATTTTTATACGGAGCTGAAACTTGTTGGTTTAGATATATAGACTTATAGACTTTCTTTTTTGTCATGCATGAATTCAATATTGACGTTTGTAAGTAAAAAATATTTACGATTTTGCTTCTTGTGTCCGGACACAAGCGAGACAAAGTGGTAAACTTTTTTCAATCTGACCATTTCTTTTTTTTATCTTTTCCATTTATTCAGCAATTAAAGGATTACAAGTTTTTTGGGGCCGTATCTCTACGCTTTGACACATTTTAAAATAAATGGCTGACAATGATCCAACACTCAGCGAAAGAAAGCGGATAGACCGTCTCGAAATATGATGCTGGAGAAAAATGCTCAGGATTCCATGGACAGCCAGACCCTCAAATAAGTCCATTTTGGAAGAGTTAGACGTCCACATAGACTCCCAACTATCTGCCTACACCGTATTTCAAGATACTTTGGTCACGTTGCTCGCCAAACTGAGGCATCCAACTTGGAGAAACTCGTAGTCACTGGCAAACACCACAGTTTGACAGAAGAAACAGAGGAAGGTAACCAATGCGTTGGAATGACCAAGTATTACTAGCATCCTTTAAGTCGGTGTCCTCACAGAGCAGAATCGCGATGAGTGGAGGAATCTTGTCCACCATGGAAATAGGAAGAGAGGTCCCGATTCTTAACAAAGAGGAGCCGACTTTAGAAAAATAACGCTTTACCGACCGATTAGCTTATTTTGATTTTAAAACTGCTTTAAACTTTTTTTTTTCAAAAAATGATTATAAATTATTGTAATATCTTAAATTATTATCTAAAACTGAACAATAACTACGTGATTACAACAGTTCGCAATTCTATTACAAGTTGAAAATGACTAAAATCGCGCTTTTCCTTGCTCTGTACGATTCCATAAAAGCGGAATGTTACTTTTACAAGCCAATGGTTGTACGAGTATTTGCCTTTTTGTAATTTTCCTTCCCAACCCTACATTTTTATGTTTTTTCCTGTAAACCGAACGTAACTTTATTATCCTTTAACATTTACACCCAGTGCTTCCCGGTACACCCTTGAATTCCGTGTGGTAAAGCGATGGATCTGCGTCACATCGCCGGAAAAAGGTAGTTTATGGATTTTCGGATACTAAAGTAGATATTAGATATCCAGAAGGGTGATTCTGTATCTTTTATTTATTTATTAACACCCTCTTGCGTTATCTTTTGCGTTAAGAGGCGGTTCTCCGAATTTCAACCGATTTCTTGCAAACCTCCCTTAAAAATTTGAAGTGTTTAAGCCCTTAAAAAAATATATGTTATTCTTGAAGATAATATCTAGACATTTATCGCGCCGAAACGCAAATTATATAAAATTCCCTCGATAGAAAAAAATCGCAAAGTATGCTCCAAAAATGATTATTAACACGTTTGTTTCGGTTATTTTACAAGTTATATGTATGAAAAAATTCACAGCGTTTCTTTAAATAAAATTAAAGACAATTATCGCGAGATTTTTGCTCTATTTTTAACGAGTCGTGTTTTATTAAAGATTTTCATGATTTTTGCATCAATTTTATCGCTGTAAATGTTAGCGCGCTCTTCTAACATTCGTAATTTCATATCTCTCCATCTTCTTCTTTTTGGGGCCGGGAACTGAGCCTTAAGTCAGCGATACGAGACAATTAAGACAAAAAGGCAATGTTTAAATATCGAAAGGCGTTCGTCGTGCGTTATCGGCTATCAAATGTCTGTGATTTTCTAAGGTTTTTAATGGCTTGTCTATGCCCGTCGTGTGTTGAATGGATTAATTACCTATTTAAAATCTATGAGTTGGTGTCTAACCAAGCTCAGTATTTTGATCGTTAGCGCGATACGGATTACCGTATTTAAGAAAACTGTCAAAATGAGTCGTACATATATATAAATAAGAAAATAACGGTACCTAAGTGAAGTATCTATGCTTTATTAAAAACAATCATTTTATAATTTTTCTTTGAATAATAGGAAAAAATAATGTGTCATGTATGGCGGATTTCACAACACTTATGCTGTCAAAAAATAAGACCCTTCTGGTCCAGGAACGCATCTTCTAAGAATTACTTTCGCAAATATTGAGATTGATAAGCATCTAGAAGATGCTGAATTAGAAGATTTGTACATTTTTGTAGTCCAATCCATACACATTTTTTTCTCCTTTCTGTTTTCTACGTTTTATTTTATTTTTTCCAATCTTCAGCATCATTATACTAAAATCCATACGTTTACACTAAACTTCATACAAAGTAACTATACTCCATTGGTCACCATGAAATCGGAAGCCGCCTAGAATGGTGATGTAATGTATCTACTCTAATTAAATGTCTTAATTATGTAACATATATTACAAAAATAAAAATAAACTAATAAAATTTTCAAAATTGCAAAAGGTTTGATTGCTGCTGAACACACTTCTTTACGTGTGCATTTTATGGGAAAATATCTTCTATGGGAAAAAAGCAATGGAATTCCGTAAAAAAGTTTTATAAAATATTTTTTATTTCTATAACCTTAATTCACCTCACGATGTTGTGAGTGCGCTTTACCCCCGGATACCCTGTACTTTTTTAGAAATGATTCCAACAGAGTTTAGTCAACCTTATGAATCACCTTATTTTATTCGCTCCTAGTATCTATGTGTGGCGTTTGCTCCTGTTCTCCAGTCGTGTGGACTGAATGAGTCAGGTATTATCCCTGACTGACTCCGGGCGGGTGATGGGGTGGTAAAGGGTGGGCGGCATCACCAATCCACGTGCGGCAGCATCTACGTGTCTCTCCCCTTAATGATCTTGGGCTTCCCTCTCTCCCTCCCCCAGGCGTAGCGCCCTTTACTACCTGCTGTCCGGTTTGATTGTTGTATAAATTAAAACGCTACATGGAGCCCTCGGGTAGGATCTCTGGACATCAGAATCATTGTAATTCGCAAAATACATTGTAATTTTTTCCAACCAAATGATTTTTTTTTTATCTATTCAACATTGTGAGTTTGAAAATGGCCTTGTAAGCCGAAACCAAGAGCCAAAAAATCCATAAAGGTTCATCTTGTGAGAAATGTCGTTTTAAGTAAAAGAGATGACGTTCTGGGAAAGAAAAATACTAGAGTGTAGGTAAGAATCTTGGGGTCTTACTATGTCCAGAAGTGATGCAAGAATCCATCACTGAGAGAAGTTATTTATTTATTTGGAATTTCACGCCCGTCTGGGCTTTTACATACATTATTTTTAAAACAAAGAACATCTAAATCTAAATGTGCATAACAAAATAAAAAACAAAATCATAAACAAAACAAAAACAAAATCGAAATCGAAATCAAAATCAAAATAAAAATCAGAATCAATATCAAAATCAAAATCATAACCAAATCTAAAACAAAAATATAGTAAAAAAACAAATTGATATAAAAACAAAATACTCCACCATGCAAAATGGAAAAACTGTAGACTGGGAAAAGTGCAATACATGTGAAATAATTCGAAGCAGAGAGCTATGCAGTTGGAATTATTAAATTTGTGGTTTTTCTTTCTGATATAAATTTTACTATGACTTGTTTATATTTAGTGAATGATGTGTTAAATATGTCAATAACGTCTTTATAATCATTAGCCAAATTTTGTATACGGCGAACAGGGGTATACAATTGTGATTCTGTGTTGGAGTTGTCACAATAGAATGGTAGATAGTGCCTCGATGTTGAATTGCGAGGTATATGGAAAGAAATCAAGTATAATAGTTCTGGGCTGTCAATTATTGAATTTATGATTTTATGTAAACATGTTAGGTCATATACTATTCTACGTTCGGATAATTTTATTAAATTAAGTTGACATAGTAGATAATCATAGTTGATACATTCCCTTGTAATACCCATTCTGAAATTAATATATCTTAAGAATTTATTTTGAATTCTTTCTATCGTGAGTGAATGACTAGCATAACTAGGTGCCCATACTGTCGAGTTGTACTCGTTGTACTCGACAGTACGGGCTAACTCGACAGACTCCTAACCAATGACATGTACAATTTTTTAATGGTTTGAATATTTTTAAATTGGCTGCAAATTCTTTATTACAAAACCCAACATTTTCAAAACTTTATTTGATGTAATTTCAATATGATTTATAAATTTCAGTTTTTGATCAAAGTGTACACCTAAATCATTCACCTCGGTTACAGTTGTTAGTACTACATCATTAATGGAGTATTCATAAATTATTAGATTTTTTATTCTATGAAATCTCATAATAAGACATTTACTTAAATTTAGTTGTAGATGGTTCTCTTGGCACCAAACAAAAAGTTTAAACAAGTTATTAGACAATGTTTGACAGTCATTAATATTTTTTATAGCTTTATATATTTTCATATCGTCTGCAAACATTAAGACTTGGACATCGTTGAAAATAGAAAGAGCATCATTCACAAATAACAAAAATAAAATTGGTCCCAAATGTGACCCTTGTGGAACGCCGCTGGTAGCGATAAATATATATGAAATAAACCCGTCAATTTTAACGGCTAATTTCCTGTTACTTAAATAACTTTTAAACCACTCGTAATATTTATTTAGTTACTTAAATAACTTTCAAACCACACCTACTATTCCTAATTTGTGAAGTTTTTTTAACAAGAGCTCATGATTAACTCTGTCGAATGCTTTGCTGAAATCGATATAGACTGAATCAACTTGTAACTTCTTAGAAATGGATTCGGATATATAGTTTTGGTAAATTAAAAGATTAGACAAGGTAGATTTTCCTGAAGTGAAACTATGTTGGTTAGGTAATATTAATGGCTTGATACAGTGGATGATTGTATTTAAAATAAGTTTCTCAAACAGTTTTGGGATGGTTGATAACAGGCAGATCGGTCTATAATTGCTCACCTCGTTTTTGTCTCCCTTTTTAAATATAGGGGTGAGGAAACTGTCTTTCCATTTTTCAGGAAAATGTCCCGTTTGTAACGACTGGTTGAAAAGAAAATGTCGTGGATATGCAAGAGTGGTGGCGCAATTCTTTAAGAAAACAGGTGGGATATTATCAGGACCACCGCTCTTAATTGGATCGAGTTGTTTTAGCTAAGTCAGTACATCGTTATATTCAATTGTTACTAACTAACTAACCATCATGCCGTTTCCCCGCAGGGGTAGGCAGAGAGGACGGACCGCCAAACAACTCGGTCTTGGCACACACTCTTTGCCTCACTCACATTCATACATCGTCTCATACATTCTCTTCTATTATTCTGATTTTTGACATGGCCCGACTCAAATATCTGATTCACTTGATCGTGCCATGTCTTCCTCGGACGTCCACGACTTCTTCTACCATTCACATTTGCGTCGTATATTCTTCTTACACTGCTTTCTTCGTTCATTCGCTCTATATTCAATTGTTACATTAGATAAATTCAAATAATGATCTGAGGAAAAACTGGGCGAGCAATCATTGACTGCGGTTGAGTCACTGACATAAACACTTTTAAAAAAGTCTCCAAATAGCTGAGCTATGTTTTGAGTGTCGTTGGCTCTTTTTCTTTCGTACAACATGTTAGAGGGTATACTAACGTCATCATTTTTCATTGACTTTGTAAAATTCCAAAAATGTTTTATGTCACCATTAATTGAATTTTCTACTTTATTTATATAATTGTTGTAACAAAATTTTGACAAATTTTTGCATTCTTTTCTTATTTTATTAAACTCTACATAATTTGTAAAAGATCTCTCTTCTTTATATGTTTTATGTAATTTTTTTTAGCTATTAGTTGGATTAATTCCTTACTAAACTAATTCCTTCTACGATAATGACATTGATTTTGGAATAAAACGAATCTATGTTATAGCTCATATCGCTTTTCTCGAGAAATGACCAATCCACTTTGCTGAGATGTTCATTGATTTCATTGTAACTGGCATTTTAAATATTATAACTAGAACTTGTTAGTTTATTACTTCTTTTTACATTGTTTGGAATAATTACTGACAGTGGAGGATGATGATTATCTATGGGAAGGATAGATTCTGATGCTTTACTAACTACTATGTCTTCTTCATTTGAAAAAACAAGATCTAGTAGGCGATTACTCAAATTATGTACATTATTTATTCAAGCTTCCAGTGTGGAGTTGTTAAAAAAATTACATTTGCCTCGGATTAAGCATTAAGCATACCGGAATAATCATTATTTATGTGATATGCCAGTAATTTATTTTTTTCTTTATTCTAAAAACGAAAAAACGATTTAAAAAAAACGAAATTATTTGTTATCTACTATCACTTGTTGGTCGATGACAGTCACTGATTCGTTTGGCAATGTCTCCCGGCTAATCCGGTGTGACAATTGACAAAACAAGCTTCTTCCCGATGATTATCCGGCATCATAAAACAGATTGTCACACGGCGACAAACTGTCTGTAGCCTGCCGCCTGTTTCCGTGACAATTTAAACAATAGCCTACCAGATCAGGTATGTCAGGGCAAACCACAACGATTAGACAAATTATAACAGAATTACTAACGTTTGAGCTGAATAATGGATTATATTACCAGTGTAACATTTTACTATATTATCGCGTATATTTTGCAATATTTAACCTTTATATATAACCTTTTAAAATGGTCCTGGATAATTCTATTTTATGTGACCTGTTTTTAAATCGTGATCTTTGGGCAGAATTACATATTTCATTACAGGGAAGCGACAGTGCTGTAAGAGCCAAAAATATTTTTTACACCCTGTTAAAGTGTTTATTATCAAATTTCAGTGGTTTTTCAATAGCCAAACAGCAGGCCCAGTACCAGATAGTTCGTCGGAGAAAAGTAATCCAATAATTTATGATAATGACTAGGTATCAAATTATTTTCCAAAATCAAAAAAAAATAGAAACATTTATTGTACAAAATAAACAGCAAGTTCAAAGGGTATAGGTACATCCTATTTTTTTAAATTTACTGTTTTTAGTGACGGTTTAAATTGGAGTGCATCGAGTATTACGTGGACGGGTGTTAAGTTATTTAATGATGTTGTAACTTGTAAGGACCTTTTTGAAATAATGTTTTGTTTGCTTGTGATATTCCTTCCTTAGATCGAGTGTGACGTGTGACTTCCTCTTACTTAATTCTAACTGAAATACTTCAATGTGACCTTTTGAAAAATTCCAACAACGCTACGCAAGTGTTGGTTTCAAATATCACGCCGCTGTTTGTTGTAAAGTTCACCTATTCATACAAAATCATATTAGTCCTCTCGACACGCGTCTTTCCCTCTTGCTTATTCCATCCAAGTAAATGATGTTCTCCCACACGGCGTTGTGGGGTTGGTTTCGGGTTTAGCATTTCCTTGTGTCTAATGTTCTGTTGATGTTTGGCATTCCGTTGGGAAGCTAACTGTGTTACACGTAACTTTCCCATTCAAGTCGCGGGGGGAGGGGTGTATTCATTTCTCGATTTGCCATCCCGACTCCCAACTCTCAGCCACCCGTAGCATTGTAAATCTACCCGGTTAAGTCGATAACCGTTCAAACGAAATACAATTTGCTACAAACAAACTGCTCTACATTGGAATAAACTCCCGATTCAAAGGAAAGATTTTCTGTCTTTATGTCCTTTATTTTGATACGTTATTTACAAGTCCCTCGATTCGGAGTCGTACTGCGCCTTTTAAATGATTTTTCAGATCATCTATGTGCTTTCTATGGATATCTCTAAATTTATGTAAGCTATTTTTGAAGTACTTGGTTTTTTATAACTTAAAACTTATTTTCTTAACTTAATTATTAAAAACTTTTCGTGTTAACTATTTATTTTTGGGCTATCCAATACAGGGTTTGTCAACATACCCTCCATTATCTAGATTTTATATACTTATGTTTTTATGATTACGCGCATGCATACGCATGTATGTGTATATGTATGCATATATATATATATACATATATATGTACCCGTCTCAGAACAGACATCGTCTAGTGAGGCGGGTTTACTTGTTTATGTATTATAATGTTATTTCAATAAATGCCCGGGTTGCCGGCAATTAAATTAAATTATTATTGTAAAAATCCTCTTAAGTTTTCCTATGATATGAATGGTGTTAATCTTCTTCGTGTATCACTGATTCGTGATCTTGGTATTATATTTCATGAGAGTCTACAGTTCAATGTTCAAATCGATGAAGTAGCGAGGCAATGATAATTCTAGGTTTTATTTTGAGAATGGGTGAAAATTTTAAAAGTGTATCAACAATTACAAAATCTGTATTGCTCGTTAGTACGAAGCAAATTGGAGTACAATTCCACCATATGGTCACCGTTTTACAAAGTCCATTCTTAATTATTGGAAAAGGTTCAAAACAAATTCCTTCGGTACATTAATTTAAAAATGAAAATTCCAATCGAACTTATAAATTATAATAACTTACGCGCAGAAACCAGACTCCTAAAATTATCAGATAGAAGAGTGTTAATTGATTTATTTTTATTCAAAATTATCAAATCTTTAGTTGACTGCCCTAATTTGTTAGAACTAATTTATATTTATACCTGCTAGACTAACTCGAAATAAAGATATTTTCAAATTTAACAATACCCTCAATACTAACTATTCTATTAATTCACCAATCCCTAGAATGCATAGCCTTGCGAATAAACATTGTGAATTTATAGATATATTTGGTGTTGACAGTTTTGCAATTTTCAAGAGACAACTTATCTCTATTTTATCTGCTAATAATTAATTTTTCTTTTTTTTTCTTTTCATAAAACCTTCTCTCATCTAAAACCTTACCAGTAATTTATAACCTTATTTTATGTTGCTGCTCTATTTAGTTCTGTTTTATAATCCTACATTATTATACACATACAATTGTTAATTTATACCTACTAACTAGTTCTTACACATTGCACTTTATTGTATTTCAGGTCTTATTACCGATTTTTTCTTATTACTCATACCATTTCATTTCTTTTATGATGTTTAATTTCTTTTATATTTTTTATTTCTGTTATGATGTTCTATACTTAGTAATGATGATTGCTTTCTTATTTATTCTGTTTTATTGGTTCATTAACATACGATTACATAATTATTATTGTTAGTATACTTTTCCTGTAAAGCCCACTAGGGCGTAAATAAATAAATGTAAATTATGCCAAATGTTATTAAAAATTAATATCAATATTGATGATTTATGATATTCTCCAGAAGGACAAAATAGTAAAATTCAAACAACAAAAAAAATTATGTGGAAAATTTAAAAAAAAATCCCGCACGCCTCTTCTATCTACACAATTTTCTTTCTGGAATTCTCTGCCAAAACACGAAATTTATACATTTTAATTTTGTGTACAGTCTTTTTGTTTGTTTAAATATCCGTTAACGTTTTAGCGGGCCATTATTCTTTGAATTAAAAGAACATTTACTTTTGCCCAATTTCGGTTTTTATAAATTGTGATTATAATTTGTTTAACTGTGCTCTTTGGCCGCTTGGTTGTATACCCATTTTAATTGAATTTCGCCCTCCGGCGAGTTGTATTGTTCTTTTCGTTAATGACAATGACGTATTTTGTTCATGTCCTAGTCAGTTTTCCCGCCCACATTACTGTGTAACAACGGGAAATTCTGAAATTCGGATGGCGGCCTATTAAAATCGGAACTGGTGGTGTTTAACCCTGGAATATTATTCGTTAACCGTTGTTTTGTTACTCTTGTTTAAAGATTTGAAGGATTGTTTTAAATTGTATTTGTTATAGGGACAATAAAACATTTTAATGTCTTTATTTATGTGGATGTATTAATTGTTTAATTTACACTTAGCTAAAATTATAATTTAGTCTTCCGTTTTTTTTAAACATTATTATTTTGAGGAAATAGTGGTATTTACAAGGTATTTTATTTTCATTAAATTAAAATAGCGCAAAAAAGTGAATTTATTGTTAATTTAGTTGAAAGTTTAATTGTTTAATTTTTGGTATTAAATGAAGATTTTTTACCTGAACAATAGATTTTTTCGCATTTTTTCATCGATGAGGGTTTTGATCTAATACCTACCACTGTGGAATTGATTTTACTGGTCCGATACCTATCACTGCCACTGTACCATAAAAGATCGGTAAGCGATTTGGTACGATACTTCCCACTGTGCCATTGTACCATATATCTAAGATCGATAAGCCATTGTACCAAAAATTATCGGCTATTTGGTACGATACTTACCACTATGCCGTTTTATCACATAAGATCAATTAGCTATTTGTTTCGATACCTACCATTGAGCCACTGAACCATATATATATATATATATTTTTTTTTTTTTTATTGATCTTAAAAAATGGGAACTTATTATAATAATACTTATCTTCCATTAAAAGCATTTGCTTGTGGATGAACGAAGAAATATAATAATATCGATAAGCTATTTGGTCCGATATATGTGTGTACCTACCACTGTGCAACTGTACCATTTAAGATCGATAAGCGATTTGGTCCGATATACCTACCACTGTGCCAATGTACCATTGAAGATCGATAAGCGATTTGTTTCGATATACCTACCACTATGCCAATGTGGCATTTAAGATCGATAAGCGATTGGTTTCTATACCTACACCATTGTGCCACTGTACCATAAAATATCAATTAGCTATTTGGTTCGATACCTACCACTGTGCCACTGTACCATATAGGATCAATATGCGATTTGATCCGATACCTACCACCGTTTCACTTAGGATTACGATGTATTTAAGTTCCTTTACAGATTTTCGGTAGATAAATGTATATTATTTCCAAAAATGGTGAATGTGGAGTCATAATATTTATGGCAGAAGTAAATTCGGTCGAGATATACTTAATAAATTTGTTAGTAGGTACTCGGAATCATTTTTTTTTTTTTTTTTTTTATTGAAAAATTTTTCTTTCGGTACAATACAATAGATACATAAATAAAATGAAAGTATATAAAAGCTTAAATGCAATTATAATTATTACAATTATATAATATATATTTTTAAATTATTCTCCCATAATAAGCAAATGCTTGTGTGTACGGGAGGAAGTATTATTTGTTTGGTTATTTTTTTATTTTTTTTTATTGTTGTTTTTATTTATATTTAGTACTTTGAAATTTAGTTTATGTAAATAATAAGATAAATGTATGTTTATATAAATATATAAATTTTTATTATTATTATTATTATTTTTTTTTAGTTAAGGTTTTCAGTATATTTTTTTAATTGTGTTTTGAAATTTTTGAAACTGTCACAATGGGATTTTATATTTTCTGGTAATTTATTAAAGAAATTTGTTCCCAAGTATTTGTAGTTTTGTTGGCCTAAAGTTTTTTTACAAATGGGAATTGGTAACATGTATTTTTGCCTGAGATTTGCTGTGTTTTTGAAAGGTATAGTTTTGTTTAGGATATCCTCTTTGTAGACTTGTAAGGTTGAGTGATACAGAAAAAGAGTATTTAATTTTCTGACTTTAAATTCTTTGAATATGAGTTCTGATGGATATAAAAATGATTTTTTTAATATTATTTTAATTATTAGTTTTTGCGCAATGTAAAGAGATTGTGTGTGAGTTTTATAGGCGCCACCCCATCCTATTATACCATATTGGATTATGGATTGACAGAAAGCGAAGTACGTCATTCTCAGTAGTTCTTTATTTAGAATGTGTCTCAAACAGCTAAAAATATAGGTCAATTTTCGTACTCTGTTTTTAAGATTGGTTATATGCGGTATCCATTTTAGACATTGGTCAATAGTAATTCCTAGATATTTGGTTGAAGTTTTCATTTCAATATGAGTACACAGTAAGTTACAGTGGTGTTGTTGAGTGTTTGGGGCAGAGTGGATCCTTATGTTAATTTCATGCGGCGTGTTTGGTTTTTTTATGAAAAATGGTATATAATGTGTTTTTTTAGAGTTTAACGTTAGTAGGTTATTGTCAAACCATGTTTTTAATTCGTTTATGTCCGTGTTAGCCTTTTTATTCAGTTCTAACCACGTGTTTGCTTTTAGAAGAAGCACTGTGTCATCTGCATATGATATTATTTCCCCGTATTTAGCAACTTCAAATATATCATTTACATATAATATGAACAAAAGTGGTCCTAGAACTGTGCCTTGTGGTATTGAGAAGTTACTACTTTGAGAATCACTTAGTTCATTTAATAATTTTACTTGTTGTGTTCTATTTTCCAAAAAGCTTACAATCCAGGATAACACCATTCCATTTATTCCAATTGATTTGATTTTTTTTATTAAGTTAGTATGAGATATACTATCAAATGCTTTTTTAAGGTCAATAAATATTCCAATGCATTTTTCATTTGAATCTAGGGCGGTGTATATATAATTTGTTATTTTCGCAATGGCATCTTGGCAGATTATGACTTTAATTTACTTCTTTGTTAGTAACTTTATGAAACGGGTTTTTATGGAAAAGCGCTACGTGGTTGGGTTCGGTAAAGAGCGGTGCCTGCTCATAGTCGTTACTCAGTACTCTACAGGCCTTCAATCACGTTTTGAGGAAAATTACGGCCGGCATGTTAATCTGGCCACGTATTCTGTGCCGATCAAATTTAACACGATTTCCAAATACATATATGTATTTTATTATCTATTTGGTTAATTTATTTTTAAACTGTCAATGACAATCTATTGTCGCTATAAGTAGAATCATTTCACTCAGTCAAGAAGTTTTGTTTCGAATTAAACTTCATTTCAGCGAACCTAACTAACTAACCATCACGCCGTTTCCCCGCAGGGGTAGGCAGAGAGGACGGACCAAAACAACTCGGTCTTGGCATAAACTCCTTGCCTCGTTCACATTCATACATCGTCTCATCTTCAGCGAACCTACCTATAATATATATAATATCTTAACAGAAAATTATTACAACTGTCGTTTTGAAAATTGAAACTGATATGTCAAGAATTCAGACAAGCGATTAAGTACATCTGTAATGTAATATATTTTTTACTAGAAAATTATTTTGTTTATATATTTGAAATGTGTATTTCTTTTTTCATATTATTCACATTTCGTTATTTTTCAAGGGTCTGTGCTTTTTCCGTTTTCAAGAAAGCGTTATTTACCAACTAACTCCATATAAACGTTTGTGAGATCATTGCTGAGATCAATGAGCAAAATTATAGAGAAAAAAATATAATAATTTGTAACATTCCTGAATGTGAAGCATCAACCCAAACAGATATTATGAATAGTGATACCACCAACATAAAAAAAATTATTTTTGACTTGGACAACTCTACCAACTCTCTCGACCTGAAAATATACAGGATCGGGAAAAGGGATATAAATAAACCGAGGGGAATCAAAGTTGAGTTTCCCGAGTCAAAATGGCCTAAAATTTTACTCGGTAAAAAACACTCACTAAAAAATAACATTCGCATGTACCCGGATCTATCATTTGCGCAAAGGAATCAGTTAAATGATTTGAGAAACGAACTTAAAAATAGGCAATCATCAGGTGAGCAAGATATCACAATTAAATATATTAATAACAACCCAACAATTGTCAAATTATCTCCAAAAAACTGACCAATAACCTAAAATCTACAAAACTATCTATGAATATTTATTACCAAAATGTGAGAGGACTTAAAACTAAACTAAATGATTTAAGAATTAAATTACCGACCTTAGTATATGATGTCTACTGCTTCACTGAGACATGGTTGACCCCAGATATTAAAAATGGCGAGTTAGGATTTCACTCCCATGACACATATCGAATGGACCGCGATACCAATACTAGCAAAAAAAGTAGGGGAGGTGGTTGTCTAATTTCTATTAATACTAAATTTACCTCAAGAAAAATCAAATGTACAAATATCAACGTGGAACAACTATTTGTTTTAGTGACAAGCAAAAGTGAAAAAATTATAGTTGGTTGTACGTACATTCCACCCTCATCTGATGTCCAGCTTTATTCTAGTTACTGTCAAGAAGTAGAAGTATTGCGAAGAAAATATCCGGACGCTAAATTTATCCTTACAGGTGACTTTAATCAACCAACTGTACATTGGGATATTAACAACATTAATACTCGCACAAATTCCACTTCCAATAATGGATCTTCTGAACTTATAGAAATGTCATGTTTCCTAAATCTTAGACAAGTGAACTTTATATATAACTGTAATAATAATCTATTAGACTTAATTTTCAGCAATTCCAACAATATAAGTGTACAACATGCAAATGATAATGTTTCAACAATTGATAACTATCATCCACCACTTTTTGTTAAGCATATATCTACACAAAATTTAAATTTAGAGTCTTTTAAAGAAAAATTAAATTTTTATAAAGCGGATTATCCCAAGATTAACGAGTTTCTCGCCAAATCAGACTGGAACTTTATTAGTAATTGTAATAATATTGATGATATAATAGAATCTTTTTACTGCATAATTAACAAATCAATTGAACTTTACGTTCCTATTACAAAATATAGGACATCTAATTACCCCAAATGGTTTAACAAAGAGCTAATTTGTACAATCCAGTCAAAAAAACTTGCACATAAAACATTCAAAATATCTCGAGCTCCGAATGACTATCTACTTTTTTCTAAATTACGCAAAAAGGTGAAAAACATATCGATCTCATGTTACAAAGAATATCTGGAAAATATTGAGCAATCGTTACAAAATAAACCTCAAAATTTATTCAAATTCGCAAATAATCTTAATAGTAATGAATCTGGTATTCCGTCCATCATGTACTACAATGGTAAAATTGCTGATACACCCCAAGGAATTACTGATTTATTTGCCAAATGCTTTGGCGAAGTATATGATCCAAACCCATCCAATAACCAAATACCTAAATTCAACTCAAATATTTCTATTGATTTCAATGACCTTGTTATTGATGAAATCGATGTTCAGCGTAAAATTACACTATTAGATACTCAGAAATCCGCTGGCCCGGATACCATACCTGCAATTTATTTAAAAAACTGTGTATCTAATTTAAAAGGCCACCTAACCAATATATTTAATTTATCATTAGCATCAGGCCTTTTCCCACAAAAATGGAAGATCAGTTTCCTTAGTCCCATCTATAAAAAAGGTGACAAAACGGATGCTTCTAACTACAGACCTATCTGCATACAATCAGCAATACCTAAATTGTTTGAATCCGTATTTTTATCAAAATTTATGCTACAGGCTCGTAAAATCATTTCTCCTCACCAACATGGATTTATATCCGGTAGATCTACACTTACAAATTTAATTATATACGAAAAATATATATCAGACAATCTAAATTTAAGATTGCAAACGGATGCAGTTTACACAGATTTCAGCAGAGCATTCGATAAAGTTTCTCTAAAAATCTTATTAAACAAACTAGAAGTATATGGAATAAAAGGAAATCTACTAAAATGGCTTGAGACCTATTTAACATCTAGAAAACTATACGTTAAACTATTTAATCATATATCACACGAAATTGAAGCTTCAAGTGGCGTGCCACAAGGTTCTCATCTAGGTCCGATTCTCTTTTTGCTATTTATCAATGACATTGTTTCAATATTTGAAGGTATCCATTTCCTATTGTTTGCTGATGACTTGAAAATTTACACTATTATAAGAAATTTAATGGACTGTCTTGTATTGCAAAACAACTTGGATCGATTATATAATTGGTGTAACACAAATGATTTATTTTTAAATATTAACAAATGTCAATCTATAAGTTTTTCTCGAAATAAAAATCCAATACTCTTTCAATATCATATCAACAATGTTAATCTTTCTATAGTAACATTAATAAAAGATCTGGGTGTCGTTTTTGATAACAAGATGACGTTCGTCCCCCACATCGATGCAATCACGAATAAAGCACTTAAATGTCTCGGTTTTGTGTTAAGAACGTGCAAAGATCTAACGTATATTAATACCCTTAAAACGCTATACATAACACTGGTCCGAAGCAACCTTGAGTATAATTCCTCTCTCTGGTCGCCTTTGTACAATGTACATTCACACAAAATCGAAAGAGTACAACACAAATTTTTAAGGCATATAAATTACAAATTACACATTCCCATAGAAAATTTAAATTATAATTATTTAATGAAATTGCTTAGACTACCCGAATTATCACAGCGAAGAAAAATCTGTGATGTTTTATTATTATTTAAAATCATTAACGGATATTTGGATAGCCCTGAACTAGTGAATATGATACATTATAAAGTACCCAATAAATACAACACTAGACTCCATGCTCCATTTAACATAGTTGCTTCTCGCACTAATTTTATGTTCAACTCTTGTATTCAGAGATTGCATCGTGTGGGGAATGAAACTTGCTCTACTGACATATTTATTTATAAAAACATCGCTCCCTTTAAAAAGCTTATATGCAGGCAGTTATATTAATATATTAATCGATTAATATATAAATGAAATTATATATTAATCGCTAAAAAAATGTTTTAAACCACTGCCAACCGGTATGCTTCGAGTATGTTTGTAATCCTGTTTTGTGTAATATTGTGACAATAATTTGCTGAATCTACTGTAGCCTGAGCCCTAATAATTAGTTAGGCCATTTGTCTGACTTGCTTCCTTCTGCAGTTACAACTGTGAATAACAGATTAGAATTAAAATCATGTATACCTTTTGCAATAACTTGCTATAACATTACTTGGATACCTACTAACACGTATTCCAATACATCAAATTTCAATATTTATAGCTTACTTGGTACTTTGTTTTATGTCAGGTCTTATATAACCCTAGTATATTCTTTTTCTATTGTACGACTACATATTTATTTTGTATTTCTTTTCAATTTTATCTCATTGTACTTACAATAACAACTGTATCACTTCAGCGATATTACTTTTGTATACTTGTACATTCTTATTTTGTTCTTAATATAATACTGACACCTTCCTGTGTATCTCTGTATACTTTTAATCTCATGTAACACTTTAATGTAAAAGCCATTTTATGGCGTTTAAATAAATAAATAAATAAATTTGTTTTTGAAAGGCTTTCCTAGGGTATTTTTTTATAAATTCTTTCAGCTTCACAAAGCATCCAATTATTATACCCCGTGATTATTCACCAGTCTGCGATAGTCTAAAAGAATTGTTATTAAAACTGTAACATTTATTTTTATTTAAAACATTATTATATACTACTTACGCATAATTTTTAACAATTTTCATAGATCATCACCCTGAGTTCACTGTGCAGTAGTTCACTGAACAAGTACATGATGTTACTGTTGTAGGGATATGACGACATGTAAACTTGTTTTAAATTGCATTTTCAGTCGCAGTGCAGTCAAAGCCTGTTTGTTAACTAGTTTCACTTTTGTTAGCAATTTTGTATGAAGCTTTTCAATGAAATGGTCCATTGTTTGCTCTCGATTCGCGAGGAAAGCATTTCAATGAAACTATTCAGTTAATAACACAAATATTTTTCTATTGATCTAACCAGTGTACAAAACAAATAAATTAACAACATTTCAACGGTATTAAAATAGAGGCAGCAATATTTAAAATGTTTTCTTATGTATTTTTTTGTTTTTTTATTGTACATCGAGCAATATTCTAAAAGTTATTTCAGAAAATGTAAATCACACCTCGCTTTTTTTTTTTTTTACGGTGCTCCAGATTTTATGTCCGGGTTGAATCTTTCCCAAATGAAAGACTAAACCCTTCCACACACTTTTCCACAAATGAATATCTAGTAAATTCACGCAATGTAAGTGAACTATATAAGATAATAAATACAAAACAATACAAGAACAATACGTCAATCCACCAGAAACATAATGGGAAAATATTTCACCGACTCCAGATATTTTCATATCAGAGGGTTCGGCTCTGATGAAATCCTAACTGGTCCGATAAATCCTACTGATCCCTCAATATAAATATTTAAAAAATCTTTCGTAATCCTACATGTATTTAAAATAACCGACTTTTGCATTTTTATGAATAAATTTTTTGACAAATCTAATACGCCTAAATTTTGAATGAGAGAGCTAGGTATAATGCCAGTAGCCGAAATAACAAATGGTAATATTTTTATAGTCTGAGAATGCCAAATTCTTTTAATCTCATTTCCTAAATCTGTATATTTTCTTATTTTTTCAGAAACAGTTTTCTGAATATTACAAGAATTTGGAATAGCGACATCAATGATATAAGTTATTTTCTTAATTTTGTCATGTAAAACTATATCAGGTCTATTATGACTAATTGTTCTGTCTGTTAGAATAGTTTTATCATAATAAATTTTATAAAATTCATTTTCTAAAAATGAATTTGGTTCATATTCATAATATGGTACATTACGGCAGTCAATTAAGTTATGTTTAATTACCAAACTTTGGTGAATTATTTTCAAAACTTGATTGTGCCTAAATGTATACTCGGTCGGCGCTAATTCAGAACATCCCGATATAATATGTTCTATAGTTTCCGGAAAAGCCAAACATTTTCTACATAAATCATCAATTTGATTTGCATCTTTGATGATATGTTTCCTATAATTTTTAGTATTAATGACTCTATCTTGAATAGCAAGCATAAAGCCTTCTATTTCTGCGCTCAACTCTCCAATACTCAACCATTTGTTTGACGAAAATTTGTCAACATATGTTAAGGAATTACTATTTTTGTCACTATTTATATTTGTTTTGCTTGAAAAGTTCAGAAATAAAATGTTGCAATTCAATGAAATTAATAAATGTTTTTAATTTACCTAAGTTTTGAGACGATGGATAAATGTGAACGAGGCAAAGAGTGTGTGCCAAGATAGAGTTGTGTGGCGGTCCGTCCTCTCTGCCTACCCCTGCGGGGAAACGGCATGATGGTTTGTTATTAAGTTAAGATTTGATTTTACTTAATTTCACCGTGCTTTCATTTGGATTTTTGTAGGTAGTACTGAAGTCGGCTACGAACTCATACGGACTACCTTGCATGTTGTGTCATGAATACCAATAGAAAAAAATGACAGCAGGCATAAATGGGCGCGAAATCAGTACGCGAAGTTAATTTTTACCTTACAGCTTACACAATTGAAATTTTAAGTGCCTCAAGTTGCCGTTTATAGTCATTAAGGCCAATCTAAAGGTATTTTTTCTAAAAAATATGTGTATTGAGCGTGGCCAGTTCGATCGAAAATTTACCAAAAATTATACCATGAAATCGCCTCTAAATGTGATATAGTTACACCATTCACGAGTTTTCGGACACTTTGTTTAATAATATTTCTATATCTTTGGTGTTTATTATCTAGAACTCCGTTTTATTTGTTTGTTTGTAAAATGATTAATTTAATCAGATGATTATAACCTTACGAGCACATCGCCAAAAGCACAAATGTTAAAGCTTTTGAAATAATATATTTATTCTACACAATTGCCGAGCGCTGAAATAACACGCGATAATTTGGGATGGAGGATGGTTGCTCTTGTTAACATATTGTTTTCTTATGGAATTATAACTATAACAGTAAGTTCTGATTAAATTCTCAACCACTTGCGTGATTCCAGTGAATATTTATTTTGGCCACTCCAACCCGCCCTCCTTCAAACTACTCGTAGCAGGGAGTACATACTAAAAGAACACTACGATGAGAGCAATACAGTAGAAGTTGTTTATACTGTCATTAATATTTTTTATTATTATGTATAAATTTTATAATTGTAAGTTTAGCAACTTATAAAAGAGTGGAAGTTACTCTCAGTATCGCCCTGGTGTAAGATCACCAATCAGAATTGAAACATTGCTTGAATTGGCTTTTATCCGTGTTTGGTGACCAGATATGAATAGCCAGGTATTTCCCCATATTCCTCTTCCCCATCTCGTTCCCTTCCCCACTACCTTCAGCCTCACAGCCAAAGTCTTACTGGCACCGGGTAGTTGGGAGCAGTCGGGAGTCGGGATTCTAGTGCGGTAATCATATAAAATCGATATATATTATGTTACCATGGATTTTTTAATTTAATATTTGGGCGCTCCGAGGTCGGGGGGTTGTGAAAACGTGACGAAGACACAGTTTGTGATGTTGTTGTTGAAGCCTGATAAACCCTTAAAACATGATTTCATTTTAACAGTGTGTGGTTTTGATAAGCTCCACTAGACAAAACTAGATTCAATTCAATTAAATTTGTTATTTCAAAAACATTGCAAAATTTTTCTTTAATGCGTTTCTTGATTCAAAAGATAATTACATCAAAATAAACATTTGATTCATCAATAATTATACTAGTTGTAATACAGCTCATTGATGTTAAATATGTCAAATACCGAATTGATTCTGTTCAACAACAAGATTGCTCTTCTCACCGGCATGACCATTGGCAAGTTAGTCCTGCAGGCTGGGTGATAACTGCCGGTGACTGAGATAACCATCGGGAACTTAGAAATGAATGCTTTCCTTTCAACGCAAACCACCAACGAATTAGTCTTAATAAATGTTTAGCAATGTGTACATCCCGTCTGACTTGAGATGCTTGTAGGAGGTACATAGGTTTCAAGGACCAAGTGCCTCCGTATTATAACCCAAGTTTTAAAAATTATTAAATTGGGTAACTATAATCATAACAACATAATTTCCGAAGACCTCTCGGATGATGGTGATATTGAATTAAGGAGGAGAAATATCAGTATACTGTCTAATATGATTGCTCGAAGATTATTTCAATGCAGTAACAATGTTAAAAAAAAACACTGTTCAACGCATTTTACACTAGCCTACATACATGTGAAACATGGTGTCACTACTGAATCAGCTCGATGGAACGACTCTGGATCCGATATAATAACGCATGCAAAATTTTATTTGGATACAGAAGACGCAGCAACGCATCGATAATGTTTTCGGAGCTAGGATTGCATGGATTCGCCGATCTGAACCGGGTCACTCGAACCAAGATAAGGCTAACACAGTGATGACCGCAGCCTTCCAGCACCAAGCGCCACTCCTGAGTGAGCGTTGGGCCCGAGCTCACCCCTGACCACGCCCTACATAATTATTGATTGTTTATTTTATTTTTATTACATTTTTTTTTCTATTCAATGTACTTGTTTCTTTGCTTAAAATCTATTGTGTGAATATTTTTTTTAAAAGAAAGACACTGGTTACGAATAATAAAATATTTGAAAATCTCCTACTGATGCCACCACAGTTAGCGGAAATGGTGTTTGTGTTGTGATGGGGGACTTAGCCAGCCGAGGAATTAAACACGCGACGCCCGGGTGGGACCCAAACGCGATGACAACTCAGCTATGTATAACTATGTAGGTATATGGGATGTGTGGGATTGCAATATCCTTCCCACCTCCTGGAATAAAACATTATTATTATTAATCTGCAACGTTTGATTTAAAAATATATCTTTTACGTGCATTGTTTTTATTTACATTCAGCACAGAAAAGAACAGCACATATCGTTTTTATTTTTGTGTTTCGTTCTACAATCCAAGAGCTCGCTCTCTGTAACGAGTCTCGGATGAGATGATATTGCATCACGCGATGACGCAAGACCAACCCTCCACTCCTGACGTGGGAAACTGCGATGACGCCGGTCGTTAAGAAAACTCCTCGGGTAACGATACATCCAGCAAACAACCTCCTGTGCACGAAAGAGCTTCGACTCTAATCTGAGTAATCTCTCTAAACCGTTCACAATGCTATCCAACCTCACTGCTATGTATATATAAGCTACTATAAACTGAAGTGGATTTCTCTAGAAACACAACAGTTTTTAAGCAATCAAACAAAATTGTCTATGTGTTTTATCGCTTGCAAATTAATGTGATTGCGATATACACAAAGTTGTTTACCATCTCACTACCCCTGCTGTGTGAAAGATCTTTATATTTAAGTTATTTTTTGTATTTTCATTTTACTGTATATCTTTATTTTGTTTATTTTTTTGTATACTTAGTTTAATTTTATCTTATATTTACTTACATTTACCTATTGTGTTTATCTATATTTTGAAACCGTTACATTTTTAATGATTTTTTTTTCTCTCTATCCACTATCAATATTATGTTTTTTGGCGAACTAAATAAACATACAAATGCGAATTTTTCACCACAAATTAACTCATATTGTGAGCATTCTTTACAATTGCTGAAGTACGAGGCAACTTAGCCACTCGCCTTAAAAAAAGTGTTTTGCAATGACCACGATTGCGGGCGTTCTGATTATCTGAAACAAAAATCTGTGTAGTATGAACTAGTTTTTTAATTAGGATTATAAAACCTGTTGAAAGTTAAATTTTTGGCATCTTGTTAAAGTTTTTTTCGTGAAATTTTGTGGTTCATTTGGTGTTCAACAAGATGCCAAATATTAGTTTGTTTCCTAAAAAAGCGAAAAAACATAGCCTTCACACGGGATGACCCCCTTAAGTGGGGTGACAATTTTCTTTTAAATCTTTTGGTTCTTTCGATGTGCCGGTCTCAAGTATCGTATTATTATATTTGTCTAATCGCTTACATCCTCCCTGCTTTACAACCATGGATCTGCAGTCAATCGAAAAATACGGCTTTATATATCATTTATCACCACCCTAAAATGTTTTATGTATCCAAGGCTGTTGGAGATTGAAGCTATCAGCCCGGCGAGGAAATTATGACGCGATCTTTTATCGATATCCTCCGCGCCGCTGAACTAGCAGATTTTAATCAGAAATGTCTACCTTTATTTCTATTTACTTTATTTATATATTCACCCAACCAACACAGGAAGCTCTTTGTTCCCTCAGGGATGTCATCTGTAAGGAATGGTGTGTGGAAGTAGCGCTCAGCGTTTTCAACATGACCCCTTTTAGGAGTGTCGACCTACCCTAACCCCTATTAGCAACATGAACCTAGCCTAACCTAATTTCTCCAGGGAACAAGGAATCTCCGGTAGTGGCTTTCAGCTCTTTATGTCACAGATTTTTATGTAATATTCTGTACACTTATCCCTTATCTTTTATTTTGTTTTCTGACTTATTGGAGAAGAAATTCAATTATGATTAAAAACGATAACTGATCTGAGAAGCAAAGCATAATACTGCTTTTTTATGTTGGCCAGTGAGAATGACATTATGGTATTTATGTTTTTTTTTGGTTAGCCGGTCTGATGTCGAAACTTATTTATTATATATGTTACCGTAAAACCCTGTACTACCGTAAACCTTAAGATTTACTAATTTTTAATGTTGGTAAATCTCAGGATTTACTAAGAAAACCTAAGATTTACCGATTTACGGGCTTTTACCGTAACAAATACAATTTATTTTTTTATAAGATTCGAAAAAAAATGTGACCTAGTTCCAAGATCACATTGTACAAGGTTTTGTTTATGAATTATAAATTAGGTCAAGTTTTTTCTTTGTAAGTATGTTAAAATATTACGAGAGGAAAATTGTATGGCAATATCTAGAAGAAAACATTCTTCTTTTTCAATGGCGCTACAGTCCATTTCGAGCCTTGGCGTCCTTCAAGATAAGCCTCCACCGCCCTATGTCCTCGGCCGTCGTCTTCCAATCTGCGACATGGAGCAGTCCTCTTGCATCCTTCCTGACATCGTCCTCCCATCTCAGCGTAGGTCTGCCTGCCTTTCGTTTACCTCCCGAGTGTACTATTAGAACCTTCTTCGGTACTCGTGGGCTTGGCATTCGGTGCACATGTCCGGCCCATCTTAATATTTGAAGCCTTAAATGGGTAGAGAGTCTGGGAGCTTGGTAGATATTATAGAGCTTATTGTTGTGGTGGATTCTCCATCCTCTCCCTTCTGCACCCTCAGAAGAAAATATATAAGCGTTAATCTTTGTTAGATTACAAAATTTTATCTATATTCTTCATTCCTGTGTCCATAATGCATATCTTACTACTTTTTTGAAGTCGGTTATTTTTTTAATATTTTTTATTGCAATAAAGAGGATATTAAATAATTTTATAGAGAAATAGAAAACGTATTACGGACAATCTTTGTCCGTCCAACTAGGAAGACTTCCGCGTTGTCGTTCAGTATTAGTCACTTTTAAAAAACATCACAATAATATAATAGAATACAGTTTACCTGTTTTTGAATTTAACTCCAAAATTTGTTTGATTCAAATCGACATTTCTTGAGAAAGGGTTTTATATTTGTCTTCATTTCTTTTCGATTCAGCCGCATTCAGACGGTGGCACAAAAGTATCCCAGGTGTCTTTATCTGTCTTGTGACAGCCACTAAAAAGGTCGCCTTTGTTGTCACAAAAAGCTGCTATTATTGGTCAGAGGAGTTCAGCAGTAAAAGAAACTGGCTTGTAGATAATATTTATGTCAAACGCGATTTGTGTGAAGGTGGCTTGATCGTTGTCAAATTAACGATTTTATTCGTAGAATTTGTGGTATAAGGTAGGCTTCGATTTAAATCAAATTCGAATTCGTTGAACCAGATTTCACACAGGACTAACGCACAAACAACCCATATTAATATTTTTGATTAATGATGGATTTTCACCACAAACTAAAATTTTCAAAAACAGATTTATTAATTATATTTACATAGTATAAAACAAAGTTGCTCCCGCTGTCTGTAGGTACGCTTAGATCTTTTAAACTAAGCAACGGATTTTCATGCAGTTTTCACCAATAGATAAAGTGATTCATGAGGAAGGTTTAGGTATATAATTTGTCAAGGTTTTGTGTAAATTGGTTGAAATATATAATATATAAAGGGAGCGGGCTGGCAAGCTGGTGGTGTGGATTTGATATGTATCTATGCAAATTAACAGATGGCGATGGTTATAAATGTAATGGCATTGTGTTTCGCTAGCCACAGCAACGTGTGGCCGGGTCTGCTTAGTTTTAAAAAAAATTACGGCATTTTATCTATAACACCCATTCTTACGGCTAATCCATACATGTTGCCATTTCTTGAGTCATAAGTTTCCCTGTCCTATTAGCCTCCCCTACAGAAGGGTGCAAGGACTACCTCCCGTCCCTCTGAGGGCCGGCTGATTTATAGGTTGCCACTTTTCATTTTATCACCTGCGCCGCCTAACGAAGGAAATTTACGCTAAAATACCTCTTAAACTCACTCCGGGCCGACGGGAAATAATACGACCACCTTCTCTTCCTCTTCCCATGGTTCGAATTTTTAAACTGGTCACCAAAATAAACCCTCATGGACTTTCTACACAATTTACGTCCACTTTTCAAATGGGTTTAGAATTTAAAAAAGGACGTGTTCTATTTTTGTTTCGATTTTCGTTCAGATAAAATGGCGGACATTATTTGACATATTTATGTATTGTGTGAAAATGTTACTTGCTTATTTCGTTCTATATTTAAAATTTGAGGTAAAAACCACACAGTATCGATCAAACATCTGTGAAAAAATGAAATTTCAGTTAAGTATGCAGATAAGTGTAAAAGTGTACCCTCTATTTGGTACAATACTCAAATTACTCATAAACACCACCAAATCAATTAAAATGCAGAAAAACTTGTGGTGAATTAACAAAATGTAGATGTTTTCTGAGTCACTAATAGGATATTTCAAAATTTTATAATAAAGTCCCGGACCGTTGTGCCCTCCCCCTCCAGTGTTATTTTATAGCATTTTTAGTAAGTAAAACACAGACACGTGTAAATAATAAATAGGTATTGTAAATTTCGCGTATATTTTTGATGATTTGTTGACGGCAAAGGCAAATGACAAATTATTGTTAATGTGATCTACATCTACAATTGTGCTCAAGGTGTTGCCATTTTTGAAGATTTATTACCGTCCCGAAATATTATTTCTTCTCTAATGGCATCTTAAATCTAGGGATATGAAATCGTAAGTTTGAAAATGGTTCAAAATTGTGATTTTTCGCATGGGTCGCGATATTGTTTGCCTTTTACAATTTAATAATTATGATTAAAAAATATTCCCACCGCATCATTTTAGATCTTATTGATTTTTATTCGTCTAGTTTCTACAAGAAATTGCGTGTATGGAAGAGTGCATTTTACATTTTTAATTGAAGGTATGCATTTTTTTTTTCGTCCCTTTTCAGTGTTTTAAATAATCATCGTTTGTTTTTTCTTTATTCCTTTGAAATCGTGACATTGTAATAAATAGTTTGCATTTGCAATTATTTTTCCCTCCAAACCAAGAACTTTATGGTGTACTCCAAGGTACTTGTTTAAACCCTTGTAAATACTGTTGACAAAAAACTAAATGTTATTGTCCTGTATTAACGATGTTGTTTTCTTTTTTCAGGTAAGTCTACATTTGCGTACCTATGTCGAATCTTCTATGATCCTGATAATGTGAGTCAACTAATTTCTAACATCTAATAATTGTGAATCGTATTTATTAAAGTTATATTGTTTAAGGGCGTGCTTATTGCCTGGTGACAATTCCTACCATCAACAAATATATAAAAGGATTGTGAGATTTTCTGTACGTGGAGCCTAGAATACTTGGCTCTTTTCTGCTATTATAATGACATCTTGTTTATTCGCAGTGCTTACGCTTTTTTCTGTGGCTGTTAGTACAAGAGTCAAAATTAGCAAGATGGTTGAATTTGTTTACTCCTGTTGAAAATATGAAATTTTCATCAAAGACGATGTTTTAATAATGCCTTCAACTTTTATTATCCACCTCATCTACAGTACAAGACTCGATCAGTAAAACATCAGCACAACAATCCTTACCATACAAAATTAGGATGGGGAAATTGCCTTCGCACAAGTTTGTAGGGAACATGCATACAGATAAAAATGTATTTCCAATATTTTATGTTGTAAGAATATCTGAATTTTCCGTTCGGAAAATGTGAGGAAATCTAAAGTTATTCGATGTTACCCGCGAGGTATTTTGTTATTCGGCCCTTAAAACGTCAAACGTCCAGAGGTCTTTTACATATATTACATCTTTTATATTAGAAATAATAACTTTAAACATGAGAAAAGAAAGTATTAAAAAATAAATTACAATAGATTAAAAAACAAATAAAAAATACGGTAATCGGGGGGAGATTCCGGTTCAGTAGAAGGATTCCTTAAGAATAAGGATAAAGAATTGTCCTTAACCTTAAAATTATTAATGATTACGTTAACTGCGATTCCAGTTCTCTCGGATGACAATGGAATAATTATTGTTCTTAACCTTAAAATTAACCACTTCTTTATTAACTGCAATTCCAGTTCTCTCGGATGGCAACGAAAAATTCGTTATTTTTAAGCACACTTCCTTACCCATTTCTTCTACGTGCATAAACACATTTCCTCACAAACACATTTCCCCACAAACACATCTGCCCTGATGGACAAGTAATAATTAATACAGCATAAAACCTCATAAATAAATCACAGTAATATTTTTGGCCGTGAAAATCGCAAATCGTATCAGTCTGCGTGTATCAGTTTGTTTTTTCCAAGGGATGGGGTGGCTTTACAAAAATGTCTGTACGACTGCAATAAATAATTCTAAAATATCTTCGTGAAATAAGCTAAACATATTGTCTTTGTACGTTTATTTGGGATATTTCATACTATCTATCATCGACAGGACTATACCCGTCGCAGCAAGCTGTCGACAGCTGGAACTAGCGAGGGGCCCTCGCACGGAGCCAATTTCTCAATGACCGTCTGAACAACGGCACTTCCGCCCCCACTGAAGCTCTCAAGAAAAGCGGACTAGCGGTTTATTTTTTAACAATGGATGCTCAGCGGTATTAGATCAGCTCTGCAAACAGTTAGCAAGCCGTACTGTAGCATTTCATTTTGAAACCATCAAAATCTTTTAAAATAATAGTCTCTAGTAACACAGGCATTCGTGAATTAAATATGTGGTTTGACAATAACCTCACGACGTTAAAACTTAAAAAAAAAAAAACAATAAAAAAATCTGTACCAAACAATCAACATCACTGCTAAAACTTCTATAAAATAATAATAATAATATTTAGATGACTTGTATACCGCCGTTTTTGTGAAAAATCACCTCAAGGGAACAATACATTTCTACAATCTTACTTCTAACTACAAACCAGACAAACCACTATGACAACTTATGGCTAAAATTGCATCCTCCGGCTCATCGATCACCGATACGAAACTATATGTACAATGATTTGACCAATGAACGCGATGCTGCTGTAAAAATGTACTGTACAGGCAGAAACTATATACAGGACCATACTTACCTGGGAAGTCACTAGAGATTAAACAATTATTATTATTTATTTAGGGAGATTTAGGCACAGTTCGCACGCAGATATGTACCAATACTGAAAACAAAACTTCAATTAAATATCTTGGCATCACTTTGGACCAATGCCTAAAATGGTCACCACATATTCATCCTTTAAGTCGGTTCCTCATTGCTGAGGATTCTGACCCCTACACCAATTTTCATGGTGGACAAGGATCTTCCTCCCCCCCTGCAGTCCTGCGCTGCGTGGAAAGCTGCCGATGTACCGGACGCCAGTGATTCTTGGTCACTCCAGCGCTTTGGTGACTTTCATCTGCTTCTTCTGTCTTCTGTCTTCCACTTTACCAGCGATGGAAGGATGCCGGTGTACCGGACGCCAGTGATTCTTGGTCACTCCAGCGCTTTGGTGACTTTCGTCTGCTTCTTCTGTCTTCCACTTTACCAGCGATTATGAGTTTCTTCAAGTTGGAGTTCTCAGTTTGGTGACCAACGTGTCCAAAGCATCTTGAAATACTTTGTAGGCAGATAGTTGAGAGTCTATTGTGGATGCCTATTGCCTAACCCTTCATATTGGATGTACAGTATGTACACATTTGTGCGTTTGGCTGTCGAGGGCGTCTATTCGCTTTTTTCGCTGGCTCTAAGTGTCCATGTTCTCACACCGTATAGAAATATGGGGAAAATCCGCACATATACAACTACTTTCAAAAGCACACTACGAAAGTTGGCTTATATTTTTAGCTGTTGCTTTGTCGCTTGCCTGAAAATGGATTCGTCGCAGAATATTTTAGCAATCCCTTGTTCGCGATGCTTCTCAAAGCGAGACCTCCTCTCAGATCCCAAAGATCCTAGAACGGCTGGCTTATCTCAAAGGCGGGAACATATAATTACCTGAAGCTTCTGCCTCTGTAATTACTATAATTTCCGATTGTAATTTAATTAACATAACAGTGAGTCACTTCGCCCTTCGCCTCCAATCTGTAATCAACAAATTCCGCTCCTTTGATGTTGGTGGTAATCGATTTTGTTCGACACGTAATTAATTTTGCCCGAATTGACTTGTAGATTTATGATGCATTATTTCATCCGATATCTTACCGCGACAGCCGGGGTTTCCCGTAGGCTTTTCCTTCCGGAAATAAATGAGGCTCTTATTTTATTGCCAACTGTTTTGGGAAAACTCCCACCAAATAATAAATTCTCTTCATTTATATTTAGTCCTTATTTATATTATTTTTGAGCGTTTACATAATAATATACGTATTTTCCATGCGCATTGGATAAGAACATTGACACTTAACGATTTTACAGATATTTTATTTTTATCTTGTTGCTTTGGCATCTTTATTTTATTGAAAATAAATCAATTTATGTACATCACAATCGAAATAATCGACATGTTTCAAAACTGATGGCTTCTTCATAGGGATAAATGTTTAATGACAAAAAATTATCCACTCGAAGAAACCATTGGTTTCGGAAAATGTTGATTAAATATTGGTGTATGCAAACTGATTTATTTTCTTTAATTAAATGAAGACAATATTAGCGAGACTCAATCAAAATCCGAAGACAAAAAAATCAGAAAAAGATGTTGGTTCCACTGGGACATGAACCCAGATACCTTAGCATTCATGGCCAACTGCTCTACCGATTGAGCTATGGAACCCATTTCCAATTCGATCACTTTTAACTGTATCATACTTCGACGAAGAACTACCAACACTATCTTCATTTTTCTTAACGCGCATATTATTGGCTGCTATCTTTATATATGATTGCAAGATTCAACCCGAACTAAATGCAATCTAGATAGTGTCTGGATAAATATTTATCCATTTTATTTTTAATACGCGACATCTATTGACTTTTCTGCAAGTCTAGGATGAATATTTTTATTTTTATTTTTCACTTTTATGAGTAAAAACTCAAATTATAATATTTAATTAAATGAAGACAATATTAGCGAAACTCAATCAAAATCTGAAGACAGAAAAAATATTTTAATTAAATTATATTATTATATTGTTTATGGGGAACTCTTAAATCGCCACAAGTTAAGATTTGAATCTTTACATGATGTAATTCGTGTTGTAGTATCAACAATCAACCCCGCTTCTGATTTGTTTTTCAGCGAGCAAAGTTGTCGGGGATTTAGTTTCCTGTGCGGGGCGGGGCATTGCTTCAATGGGGGTTACGACGTCTAAAGTTCCACCTAGCAACCAGCAACTAGCGACTGGCAACCGGCGGCATTGTTTCTGGCCGGGTATTGTCACAACAAGTTTGCGAATTATTCTGCATTATCCGGACAAGTTACAGCGGGTTAATCCGAATCCGGCACGTGATCGAGTTTTACAATGGCCGTGTCCCGTAGCCCGTGTGCTTTCACGTTGGATCGTTTAATGAATATATATTGTTGTGCTTGTACCGTTTCGCTTTAAACAAGATGTTTTTCTCGTGGAATCTGCGTATTTTGCACGTTTTTAACAATCTACTGTCTTCTAATTTGACGAAAAAAGCTTCGGAATTAATGTTACAATATAAGGTGGAACACATGCTTCTTATTAACCTGAGGTTTCGAAAGTGGTGTAAATGGACCCTCAGGGGTCGATTTTGACTTGCTGGGAGTGTATGTAAATTATGATAAAAAATTTGGAGTCCACGAGATTGAAATGTAGGTACATCTAGTCATCGACATTCAGGCGTTTCTTAAATGGCAATAATAATACACCTAAAACATGTACATTGTACATAATACTAAGGAGGGGTTGTTTGTTAATAGGTAACGAGCAGTGGCAGCTGGTGTTCATAAAAATAGGTGGTGCGCTAAACTAATAATAATAATGGTCTTTTTTTCAAGATGTGGGAAGGTGAGTGCAATCCCACACATACCATAGAGATATCCCATAAATCTTGGACCTACCTACTCTAATTAAAATAAATTCAATTATGACAAAATCCTACCTATTTGTAAATTAGGTCGATCCTCCATTATCTCTGGGTGCATGCAACACATTGAGTCTAAATTAATCATATTTATTAAGATAGATTAAATTCTTTTAAAGTTTAACAACATCGTTCAATCTAAACAGATGTCATAAGGATTGTGAGGAACAACTCACTGAAAAAGCATTCCATATTCCATTATTTTAAAAGAGTTCTAGTAAAATAAATATTGATCCATCACCATTTGTAAAGTCGCCGCGATTGTAAATTCAAATTCAATAACAGTTGACTCCTATCCAGAAAATTGTATGTAGATACTTATTGGCACGAAAATCGAGTTAAAAAAATGTTCAGTTTATCACACATCCGAAAGTCTTCCTTACGCTCCGTAACTCCAATGAAATATATACTGTCATAACTCATAACAAATAATGTCCGCAATGTTTGTTGTTATGCTGTCGTTGGTCGATGCTGAGTGAAACATAGCATGAAAAAGAGTAGATATTAAAATAAAGACACGATATGGATAATAATATGACACAAACGTGTCCCCGTTTAACATGCTACAGAACGAACCATTCCTTTTGATGTGGTGGAAATTTTTGGATCGTCACCCGCGATTTCGTAAAATTTGCAAAGCATTCAACCTACCTACGATTTTGGCTCATTGTAGAATTATAGAAGAACTCCTGTGATCGATTTGCAAAATGAACCACCACTCTGAATATAGGCACACAACGATCTGCTTTGTTACGCGCGCAGTCCAGTAGGCACCTATATTACGCATGCATTATAACCGAGTGTATATTGTGAACTGTGATGAGGCGTGTCGGAAATAAATATGTTTTTTGGCGCTCGGAAATTTTTAGATTTAAATTTATTAATTAGATTAGATTTAAATTAATAGATATATTTTGGGAGTGCGGCGCTCCTCCGCACCTTAGAGCTGGCCGCCACTGGTAACGAGTAACGGGTTTGAACGTAATTTTCACCCTCTGTGTAAGTTCTATTCAAGTTCTGTTAATATATCATCATAGGCCAGTTGCTTCATAAAACTGAAATATAAATTGAATAGAACTTTCACAGAATGAGAAAATTAACTTTAAAAATTTGTTCAAATTTTTTTAAACAACCCATCATTATTATAACAGACGTAGAAAAGACTTCTTTTGATTATTGTTTTGGTATTTAAAGATAGTCTACGTTCTTTTTCTTGCCAGAATTAATAATATATTCAAGCAAAACATTGGAAGGTGCGAATTTCCCCAGGTCCCCAACTTGTCATTGACAAACAAACGTGATGATGACGTTTGGCTAACGTTTAACATTTAAATGTACCTTATACAGACTTCAAATTAGGTTTTAGGTTGTTATAACTATGTAAATACCACATTATCGAACCATAAGATGAGATTTATAATTCGGATATCACATGAAAAGAAGAACTAATCACAATAAGTACTGATTTAAGAACTCAAGGGACAGTTCAGAAAGAGTATCAGCAGTTCTAGCTTTAAAAAAACCCTGTTACTTATCCTGCGTTATGGACCATCACAAGAAAGTTTTTGACAGCTTTTCCTTCTTCAATCCTCGTGGAAAGGGGTTTTAGCGCCGTAAAAAAACATAACATCCCCCTAAATATCACCTTATTGGCGTAATCAACTTGTTTGCATCACAATTTTTAATTACTCAAGGAGGGCTAGTAACCATGAGAGTATAAAATAGGAGCTACAAGTATGTCAGCTGGGAAAACTCGAACATTGTTAGCCTCTTGTATGAATAGGTACCTACATATTTCAAAGATGGATGAGGCAACCAGGCAACGGCGTGCCATGATTTTTATCTTCCGATTTACTCGGTTTTTTAAACCTCATAAAAATTACTTATTTAGGTCAAATTTTCTTTGGGACAGTTTTTTACACAAGGGATTTTTAAGTGGTCTTAAAAGCGAGGTGCATTTTTTTAGTTTCAGCCTAGTGACATGCAACCCTTAGCAGGTCACGGAACCCGCTCTACGTTTCACCCCAAGAGTTTTGAATACATAATTATATTATAAGGCGGGACGGTTTAGATACGGAAAAGGCTTCCGTGGAAAATGTTACCATGTTTTGCAGGAAGGATTTTTTATTGGGAAAAATAAGCTGCGAACGTTTAAAACTCATCAAATTGATATTCCAATATCTTCTAATGCTGATGATTTTAAATATTTAATTAATAAAATAATTCATTAAAAAAGAAGATAACACTAATAATCTTAACGAACATATGAAAGAGAACAAAACACAGAAAAATGAAAAGATAATGGTCGCAACTGGGACTCGAACCCAAAACCCGTCGTCTAACCGGTACGGGCGCCTCTACTAATTCGGCCATTGCCACCTTTCATCAAACTGTCATATTTTTTGATCTCATATTTCAAATGAAGACATTTCAGAGTTAACAATATTATCTTTGACTAATTTTTCAATGTTGGTAGAGGCGCCCGTTCCGGTTCGAGGTTCTGGGTTCGAGTCCCAGTTGCGACCATTATTTTTTTTCATTTTTCTGTGTCTTTTTCTCTTTCATATGTTAGTTTAGATAATTAGTGTTATCTTCTTTTTCCCTTGCCGTGACAATAATTTTTAAAGTATGGAAAGTTAAAAGGATACCTAATATTGTGTGGAGTCAAATGCACTGTTGGTTTGGCTTTTGTTCTTAAACATATAATGCTGCAGCTTTTTCTTACATACTAAATAACAACAGTCGAAAATGAGACAAACGGTGAACCTATCTCTTTATCATACATCTCCCTCACACTTTAAAGAAAATGAAGCGCAATTCCAGTCGTTGTGGCTGAACCGTAATAAGATATATTTCTTTCTGCATTTTGTGGGTCATCTTTTGTCTCACCATTATTTAATGTCTAAGAAAGATCTGCAGCATTATAGCGATAATTATAGCATTATGTTTATAGCCTTTTTTGCCATCGCGGTACCGTAAACGGGAATTGTCACTGTGATAATAAAAGCGCTCATAGATTGCCGATACACAAGATTAATTCTTGCTCATAAAAAATAACCATTCGCTACACATTGTCCATGAGTCTCCCTTGTCTGATGAATCTAATGTTTCTGACGTGTTTTGTGATAATCTCCAACATTAAAATGTAGTTAAATTGACGCGTTCTATTGAAAGCCGTTAAATTCTGCCATTAAGATAAGTGGCATCCTCTCGCCCGCGCCGTGTTCAGCCGCTTTCCTCGACATAATGTTGCAACAGTTTAATGTCGGCTTTGAATACTCGTAAACTACCCCTTTCTGTTTGCAGTTCTATCGATCGACACTAAATAATGGCGTTCCCTTGCAGCACGGCGTTGTACGTATAATTGCTCGCTGTTCTGCTAGCTAAAATATTAACTGGTAGTTCATTATGATAATGTGTATGTTTTCACATACATATTTGAAAAATTAATCAAAGTTCTTTGAAGGCATTAATAATGCACACTTACTTATTTTATATTTTACTAGCAGACCCGGCCAAACGTTGCTGTGGCTAACGAAACACAACGCCATTACCCAACCTTTATAAAATCCACACCACCCACTTGCCAGCTGCCCGCTGCCTGAATTGAATATTTGAATTTCTCGGATTTTCTCTACTATAATAAACATGTATTATACATATAAACCTTCCTCTTGAATCGCTATATCTATTGGTAAAAAACACGTGGAAATCCGAGGTGTAGTTTAAAAGATCTAAGCGCACAAACATTTTGAGCGGCTTCACTTTATACTATGTAATGATTTCAACCATTTTCTATTTTTTGTTGGATACAAACTTTTCTGGGATTCTTTCAATTTTCTCAACTTGATTATTTGGACGTTTGTGTACACTTTTCTTCAATATATGTGTAAATAAAGAGATATATTTTACAGTTAGCTGAAGTCCCGGCGTTACCCAGGTTTTTTACTACTTAAAAGGTTGGGAAAAGGTGTTTTTTTTTTCTACATTAACCCCACACAGTAGGCCCGTGAGAGAAATAATTACCCTCAGGACCTATGCCGTATTTGGGGATGCTGTGTGGGGGGTATTTTTAAGGTAAGGAATGAGAGAAAGTTCTAGGAAGAAAAATCAATGAGGGGTTGTATGTCTGCCTGAATCTCCTTATCTTTTCTGTTTAGGCGCGTGCCTCAAATAAGTACAACTTCTTATTAAAGTGAAAACTTCTTTAGCACCGTTGTGATTTGACAACTCGATGAAACGGAAACTACACTAAAAAGAGAAACACATTTCAATGCTGTAACAATGTTATAAATTAAACAATAAACAATTTTAAAAAAACGTCTATAGGATTTCGCCTGCGAGATAGAATAGAAATGAGATAGAATCAAATCTTATCCCATTTGCCGCTTTGATAATGAGCTCACTTTTCAAGGCTCCTATTGGTTGAGATTATGTGGTGAAGGTTTCGCTTCTACCGCGTGTGAATTGCACACTTATATTTTTATAATAAACCACCCAATTGGATTGCAATAGTTATTCATTGAAACGTGAAATCGTTTTATTAAGTATTTAATTCCTCGGATCAAGTCCAGGGTGGTTGGTTATTTGGCGGTCTGGCTGGGAGGGGGTTGTAACCCTAAGATGGCCGCCGCGCCACTCGCCGGCTGATTGAATTTGACAGAGTTTCACATGAGATGATCGTATCGGACGTTGGCCGGAGATCTTCCTGCCGATAATGTCGGTGGGCCGGGGACTTGTTAGCGGGGGTGACTGGCCCTCCCACCTCCCACTCTCCACAGGATGTGGGAGGGTACTGGTAAAGTTCACCCGCTAACATATATAGGATAAGAGGTCGTTACTTAGCTCTCCCACCTTCTTAGTTAATATCAAGCCTTAATACGAGTATCTTCGAGATTCTATAAAATATTATTAAGTTATAAAATTACCGCCTCAGTAATGGTGACATTTTGCTATGACGGTTTTCTGCGTGAAAATACCCGTCTATAATAAGAAACCATCCATAAAATTCGTTACTCACTATTAAGGGAAGGGGAAGTCGTTAATGGGACCATTATGTGGGAGGGAAGTCCGGCATAAACTGACACGTTTAAAAAAAAAATCTTATGTGTATCTGTTCGATAATATTATTATATTGACGGCCGGCGTGGTAAAGCTCTTGACTCGCAATCTGAAGGTCGCGGGATCGAATCCCGGCGTGGCAAATAAATTTTATTTGATTAAATTGTTTTATTTTACAATTACTTCATTTAAAAGTAATACATAGTATATTTGCGACACGTTCCAGAGTGAAAGATACTCTCAGTATCGCCCTGGTGTAAGACCACCATTCAGAATTGAAACGTTGCTTGAAATGGTTTTTAGCCGTGTGTGGTAAGCAGATCTGAATAGCCAGGTACTTCCCCATCTCCTTCCCCTCCCCACTACCTACAGTCTCACATCATACCCCAATCGGGGATGCCATAGTCTTACTGGCTCCAGACGGGAGCAGTTGGGACTCTTGTGCGGTATTCATAGAAAAATATAAATTATGAAAACAGATTAATTAAAAACAGGTTCTGCTATGTAATTATAACTATGCGTGACGTCCTCTGAAGGCATTATCAAACTGGTTATACCGCTTACAAACGTTATATTTATACATCATTTGTAGGTAGGTACTTATGAAGAAAAAAAAATGCTTTTATTTTTATTACCTACGCCCTTATTAATTTCCGAGTAAAATGACGGAAAATATCAATGGTTATTAATATTTTCTCTTAGTTCAGTAATTGGGAAACTTTAAAACGGTTATATCCGACATGCTATTCATTAAAAAAACTGCATTTTAAGTTTTCAAAAGTTGCTGCATTTCACCGGTGGACCGCGAGGTACTTATCCTACTGGCTTATCAATAAGGCGGGGCAACTTCTAACCCCATTTCTCAGCAGTGACGAGGAGAAGGGATGCTCCCCAAACTACCCCCACCCGTTTGGGATGGGATTACAGAGAGGTCAGCGGATCCCGATCAAATCGCATAATGCCCTTCTGATCGTTTTACAAAAGTCATATATCTTGCCATCGACAGATTTGGGACGGTGCGCGGTGTGTTAAATTGCTACCCTTATAGTTACATACTGATAAACAGCGATGTTTATTACTTGTATTATATTCTTTTTGATATATGTGTGCTTGTAGCTGTTTGAACCCTACTGCCATCGTTTTATCCAACCCTTATCAACATTATGATCAAAGGATAAATATGTAACATCATAATATAATTCAAATTAGGTATTTAAATAGAAGTCATAGCTCTAGTAGAAAATAACTTGAATTTAGATTCATGTTGCCATTTTCGTTGTTGGAAGTTTGCTGAAAATGAAAAACTTCTGTGTTCAATCATAGATTTAGTTTATTAATGGACGCTGAATGAATTCAACGACCTCAAACTTGCGCGTACGTAGAGGAGGAATTTCACTTCCATATTCCACCTGGCGCGCTTCTAAAGGTAATTTTGTTCGCGCTGTACAAGCATGTGTGCATTACTTTTCATCCTTCCCTAGAACCTGTCCTGGTATTTTTTTGTGATAGGTACTGATAATATTGAAATTTGAAAGAGTACCCATAGATTATAAGTTACATTATTTTACAATAATTTTATTGTTTTGTGTGTTTCGAGAATTCGACGATTTTGCTTTTATAATACATTTATTAGCGTGTTTTAATATAAATATCTTACTGGGAAGTAAGTATCTTTAGTTTACGTGTAAAACTGCTAAAAGATATACCTATAAAGAGTGTGAGCTGAAATTACTGTAAGAATGACATTTTATAGGTGCAGTTTATTATCTTTGAAGTATTGCTCCCAGTATTATATGTTTAACTACAAAGACATGTTTGATCCCACGGAAGAAATTAATCCCACGCATTGACCTTTTCCACAGGAGAAAAGCTAACTAGAGGAAAACTCTATAGAAAACAGCACCATTGGGGCAATTTTTAATAAATGATCAATTTATTATTATTACTAAAAGGCGATCTTGATTAGCAATAATAAATATCAACAGGTGGTTATCTTTATCCAATTGTTAATAAGCCATTTTATATTGAATTTTATTGGAATAACTTGGAAGGTTATATCCGTTAATGTAATTCTTGTCTAATTTTATTCTTCAATGATTCATTTTATTTTGATTTATAAAAAATAAATAAGTTCCTCACACGAAATGATATAAAAATAACGAAAAGCGGTTACTGTTGTCTTTATGCGCTTGTTTTGAAATAATAATTAAGGCTAAACATATTATGTGATGAGAGTTAACGGGAATCCAATACGGGCACACCCTGTCATCTTAAATGCCGAGAATAATTTGTAGGTGGTTATATTTTTCTCAATAGGGTCACATTGCGAATTCAATTGCTTGAAGGGTTAGTATTTCCTTTGTAAATCCTGCGATTCTTATTTTTTTATAGCTGAAATCTGTCTTGCCTGTGTATTGGTGTTTATAATATACGTGTAGTTTAAAAGTTATTATCTGAGTATCTCTCATGTTTATTTATTTGTTTATTACTCTAGTAAACCCACACATTTCGTGTTCTCCTTCCTTAATACAAAGTGGGATGAACTCAACATCCTAGCAACACCAACAGTAATTTTAAAGGTTCTGTCTTTAGCATTTTACTACCCTTAACACGTGATTTCTATTTCAAGAGGGAAGGGAAATTGAATGTATTTTCATGCTACCTCTGTATTGCTAGTGTGTTATTTTCATATTTGAATAATAACATTTACTGTAATAAGAATTTTGCTTGCTAGAGCTGGGAAAATTCTGTCCATCAAAAACCCAAGGGGATTGTTGTTTACTTTATCTTTTTTCTAACCTTATTTTTTTATGTCGGAGTCGACTTGTTGAATCCCGTGGGAAGTTTTAGTTTATTTTTCATACCGTGGCTTCAAGCTTGTCAGCAATTCTTCAGATTGTTTATTTTTCACTTATTTTACTTGTTGATATTCACCGGAATAGCAATTCATATCTAATTTTCTTTGGGTCACATGAGCACGTCTTAGAAATAGTCACTCCCGTTCGCGTGCTAGTAGGGGCGTAATGTCGTCGGTTTCTTCTGAACTACATTGTTGCCACACAAATAAAGTGACAGCGTGAATTCGCTACGCTAATAACAATGCTTGCCACGTATTTATTTTTATTGACTTTGTCCATGGCTAAGCAAGTAATGTATACAATCTCAAAGTGCCTCGTTGAAGCGATGGGTCTCTGTTACTTTTGTTTATAATAAAGGGGTAGTGAATTAGAAATTATTCTTAGATAAGCAATCTTAAAGTGACTTTTTGAACAGATAGGTCCCTATTTTTGTAGGTATATTAACTCAACACAGGAAACACCCTGGAAAAAATAATTTCCCTCAAGGCCTTTGTCATATTTGAAGAAGCTGTAGAGGGTCTTTTTGAGGAGAGGAAGGAGTGAACATGGGTCTTGAAGAGACCCATCTTTTAGGAGGTAAGAAACACAGAGGCCGGCAAATCGTACCACGGCCGAGTTATTGAACTTAAGAACGAGTCGTAGAAACTACCCTTTCTCATGTTTGGCGCGCGTTTGGCGTGTTTCCCGACTATGCACCGGTGCCGAAGGGATCAGTGACGCTAGTTCCTCGGAGCATACCGTAATACCGGTAGAACAAAGACAGCATACCTACCTGATGCATGTGCTCTAAAGTTTTCAATCGGCTTGTTAAGATAGGGAAATCTATCAAACGGATCGCCCGTTTCTGCGCAGTCAGGATTTTTTCAGGTATTTTGGGACTACAGGGTGTCTATCAAATTCAACAGTGGGGTGTACTTGCGATTTGTACAGGCTCAGCAGTTGCATACTATTATAGTATCTTGCTGGCCCTGTACAGTATGCTCAGCTTCTAAGAGGGTAACTGTTAACTTAACTTTGGCTTATATGGAGCCCCATTTTTTTTACATTAACTCCACGCAGGAGGCCCTGAGGAAAATAATTTCGCACAGGGCCCATGTCATCTTTGAGGATGCTGTGTGGAGGGTCTTTTTGAGGAAAGTAAGGAGTGAATATGGGTCTTGAAGAGACCCATGTTGTAGGAGGGAGGAAACACAGATGCCGGTAAATCGTTCCACAGCCAAGCTGTTGAACTCAAGAAAGAGTCGTAAAAACGACCCGTTCTCATGTGACTAATGTCAACCGTGTACAAATGTTGGGCGCGTGTTTGGCGTGTTTCCCGACTATGCACCGGTGCCGAGGGGATCAATGATTCTAGTTCCTCGGAGCATTTTTCATTGTAATACCGGTAGAACAAGGCCAGCATTCCCACCTGACGCCTGTGCTGTAAAGATTGCAATCCGTCTGTTAAGATGGGAGAATCAATCGAACGGACCGCCCGTTTCTGCACAGAGTCAAGGGTTTTTTTCAAGGTGTTTTGGAGCTCCAGACCAGAGGTGGCTGCCAAATTCAACCGTGGGGCGCACTTGCGATTTGTACAGGGTTAGCAGTTGTGTACTATTAAAGTATCTGCGGGCCCTGTACAGTACGCCCAGTTTCTGAGAGGCTAACTTAACTCTGGTTTCGATGGAGCCCCCATACCTGAGCTGGTCACTTAGAGTTATACCAAGCATATCAATGGAGGTCCTGTTCGGAAGAATGCTTCCATTGAAGGAGACTAGATTATCATTTCGATCCCTTTTAGACGTGCCAGAGCTGGCCACTTAAAGTTATATCATTCCTTTAATTTAACGAAAAATGCCATTTAACAATAAATTAATTTGCTATAATAGCTATTTTAAGGGTTGTTTTCTCAGTATTACGAGATATGCAAATTAATGTACGTCCTCTCTACATGCATATATTACCAGGAGCGCATACCGCAAGATGGTTAATACTCCACAAGTGTGTAGGTACCCTCGTTCAGTTTGATTGCATATCGCACAGAGTTCCACCGCCACGTATCGTAATGACAGCATAATATGACCATAATTGACTTGATGCATATCGTTTGCATGATTGAAAAAGCCACTTTACTTTAGACTGGATACAGTTGATCCGACATGCTATATACATTAGCCTGTCGGTACTTACCATTGGTACAGAATACAAAAGATTAGCCAGATCAACTATTCTATTACGCATGTTGATGTGTAATGTAGTGTAATTCTTTACTAAGGAGAAATACGTCACATACAGATAAGGAAGAAAAAGGACTTGCTGGGATGCTTTGCGTCTGTCGGGCTGGTTTATATATAGGGTGGGTCATAAACTTTTGCACTTTTGTAATCGTGCTAGCGGGGATTCCGAACGGGGGAGGAGAGCACTGTCACTTATGCGTGGCTCTTCGCTTCTTAGAAATTTAGTCACAATGGATCGCTTTCCGGGAGAGCAACGCGCTTTCTGGGTAAAACATTTTTACAAAAACAATGATTTTGTTCTTTTCTGTTCAACAATTATTCTATTCTGTTTTACAAAACAATGATGCAAGCCGTCTATTTCGTTCGCATCACCAATTCCAGAGTATTAATTAGTGCCCAAGTGTTATATTACACTGCATTTAAAGCGGATTGTGTAGTTCGCGGTATTTTTCTTTAGCGGCGGGCGCGAGAATTGATCGCGGGCGGAAATGCGTAATTCGGCAATGTGATGTTTGTTAGGCGAGAATCAATTGATGACTGGCAATACGTTTATGACAGAAACACACAGGAGCAGGGTAGGAATATGGTTAGGAATATGCAACAATATTATCTCCCAAGTACAGCGGTTCATGAATGTTGGTGTGTGTACATTAATGTAGGTGTGTATTACATAAATATGTATAGGTGTATTGTGTGGATGGCCCAACCACATATAACATAGTTACAACAATTAAGGATTAACTTTCGACTATTGCATCGCCAATCATTTATCGACAACTCTTTTGTGTGTTCATCCGTGATATTAAGGGGGTATTCTACTCAAGAAACATGAATTGTAGGCACTTTTTCAGATGCAATTAAAAAAACAAATAATATTTTTACTAGCCATTATTTTCCCAAATATTTATTATACATTAAAAAATATATTAAAGAAATCTAACGAAAAATAAAAAAATTCTAAAAGTTACACGGTGTTGAAGTGGGGGTCTCAAAAAGATTACGCGCCCTGGTTGACACGATTGCAACCCTCCTAGTAATCTGAAAAAAAAACTAAATAAATTCTTAATTCAAACAAATGCTGATGGCCCGAACTAATGAAGAGTCGAAATTTTTTTTTCGCAAAAGGCGGCTGTCTGAAACAAAAGGACATTTTTTACCAGTATTTTTGACTTTTCCGATTTTTTTAAAAATAGTAAATAAAAGATTTAGTTAACAAGTGCGATAGAGTAATGTATAGAGAAAGCTCACACAACATTTCAAGTAAATTGATTCAGTAGAACTTGAGACATCGTGGCAACCGTCTCGAAAAAGTAGTTTCTATTTAGATTCTAAAGTTTTGCTCTATTTAGATTAGATTCCGTCTAAACCAGTCGAACGAAAATGGCTATAACTTTAAAAATAATTCGAATTTTGAAAAATCATTTAAAGGATCATATTTCTTGAATATCTAAACTATCGAAATATGAAGAATTTTTTAAATATTTTTTCTAGACTACAGAATACGCCCTTAATTTACATTACCTATTTGTAACCGTAAAAATAGTAATAGCAGAGGGGTCTAGTATTTTCTATTTCAACGTTACAGGCATTCAATTATCTTAATGGTCTGGTGTGCCAACCACTTTGCTCAGGAGAGGGTTTCGTATATATTATCGCTGGGAAAATCCAATTATTTGTCGCCGGAAACGTTTTCCGAAGAACATGCCAACTTTTGCGCATGCAACGCCGTGCATTATATTTATTTTTAGATATTACATATTTTACGACTTCTAGGATTTCCTCCTTCGTGTGCGTTCGAAGCTTTTTTCCACTTTTATCAGTTCTGTACTTATTTTAAATCCACGCTTTATTACTCCTCCTAGAATACGTAAATCAAAACATTTTTATTGGATCATTTAATAATAATAATAATAATAATAACTTTATTTCACATAAAATTGAATAATAAAACATATGTGGAAACTTTGACTAGCCAACTAGGAATGGATCCTGTTTTAGGCCAGTCAAATTGACAAATTTAAATTCATATTACATTGTTTACTAACATAACATGTTATTTATAGCAGGAAAGGGTGTTAATTATGTATTCCTAACAGTATATAATTTTGTACTCATAAGAAAAAGAAGACAAATAATGATATCTTAAAATCAAATTCAGATATTTTCCCATAGAGCGCTTAAAAACAAAAACAAAAACAAATAAAAGATAAAAGATAAAACCGGTAAAGTAAACAAAATCGGTAAAGTAAATAAAACCGGTAAAGTAAATAAAGCAAATACAAGCCAGATGGTAATAATAAGAATCCTATCTCTTGGTCAACATATCTTCGCTTTTGACCCTCCCTAAATCAAGGAACCAGTCGTTGATTAATTTGCGCAAAACATTGGTACTTTTCGTTTTCCAAGCATTAGGAATGATATTAAATAATTTAGGTCCTAAGTACGAAAATTGACGTTGTCCAAGGGACGTCGTCGTTTTTATTGGGACTATTGGATTGTTCCTTGAATGTCGGGTGTCGTGAAGGTGGTCAATGGAAGGGTAGTGCTGGCGTCGTTTTTGAGCATGTAATACAATCTTTCTAATATATAATTGTCTAACATCGAGAACTTTAAATTCCGTGAATAATGCATCACTGGGGTACCTGAATGGTTTTTTAAGGATGACTCTTAGTAAAGATTTCTGTGCTTTAGCCAGGGAGTCCAATATTGTTTTGGCACATCCACCCCATCCTAGGGATGCATATTCAAGTAAAGAATTACACATGGCATAGTACATTGATTTCATGTCTTTTACAGAGAGAATATTTCTGATGGTAATAAAAAGGTGAGTAAGTTTTCTGACTTTTGAGGCAGTTAATGTGTTCTTCCCATCTCAGATATTTATCTATGATGATTCCTAAATATTTTAAACTATCAACGCATTCTAGTTTATTGCAAGTACAAGTGTTCGGTTCATTGCAAATGTGAATAGTAATATTAATAATTACCTTGGGTTGTCCCGCTTGTGTTGCACTAAAACGTATAAATTTGGTCTTATCCGTGTTAAGAGTAAGGAGATTATTGTCTAGCCATTGTTTGACGTTGTTTATTCCAATTTCGGCTTTTCTATGCGCTTCGTACCAGTTTTTGCCCTCAAATATTAAGACCGTATCGTCAGCAAAAGTGATGATATAATCAGCAAGGTTACTGTTGCAAAGTTCATTGATATAGATATTAAACAATATCGGTCCTAAAGTACTTCCTTGTGGTACACCAAATTCGATATTTGCTGGATCGCTTAAAGTATCATTAATATTAACTCTTTGGCTCCGATTTTCTAAATAGCTTCGTAACCATTTAAGTAACTGCCCCTGTATACCGATTAGCTGTAATTTTTTCAAAAGGATTTTGTGCGAGATGGTATCGAAAGCTTTAGCCAGATCCAGAAAGAGCGCGATGCTTTTGATTCCTCGATCGATGTTATTAGAAACAACTTTAGTCAGATTGCCAATGGCATTTTCTGTACCTAAACCCGGTCGGAAGCCATATTGTCTCTCAGAAAGAATGTTATTATCTTCAAGGTAAAAGCTGAGACGGTTTTTAACAATTTTCTCGATAATTTTTGACACCGAATTGACCAAAGATATCGGCCTGTAATTTTGAATCGCAGATTTATCTCCATTTTTGTGCAGTAATACAACAATTGAATGTTTTAGATGGTTAGGGAATATTCCTGATTTGAGACTTAGATTGGAAATGAACGCTATCGGAGATGCTATGAATGATTTGATTACTTTAAGCAGATTTGTCGAGATTTTGTCTGGTCCACAAGCGTTAGATGGCTTTAGGTCGTCAATTATTTTCAGGACTTCGTTCGTCGATGTTTGTATATTGTCTATTTTATGGACGAGGTTAGAGGTGACCAAGTTGGCAAGATCGTTTTCAGTTTTATTACATTTGTCGAGAATTTTTTTGGCAAGTGTGGATCCCACCGATGTGAAATAGTTATTAGCGAAATTCGCCATATTTTTAGAAATAGAAGAGTTTATGTTACCGATATCTAATATCTAATTTGTAATTGAAGTTTTGCTTTCGATGCTCTTAGTTCAGCAGATCCGCCAAAAGCTGTTTTTTTATAAAGTATGAAATGTTATGAACCTGTAAATGTACCTAATTAAAAATAAAATAAAAAAAATATCTACCGAAATTGCGTCAAACATCCACATAGCAATGTATCAGTGAAAACGACCCAAATAAGTACAAATTAATATGTTGGTCACATTATTATTCTTCAAGTCTACTTGTAATTTCTAGGATCTATTTCATTATTACTAAAATTTTAGGATTTGTTTTCAGAAACGAACAAGGTTTTATTTGAATGTGTTATTTTTTGTTGTATTTGTTCACATTGTTTTTATCCCTTCGGGCTACATCAGTTGGCTGTCAGGTAATCCTAGAATTAAGAAACTTGTTTAGAATGCTAATTATGCGGTACAAAAGCTACTATAAGAAAAGAAGTAGTGTTTTGCCTCCGGCATGTAATGAGATCCTATAATCCTGTAATGAGATATTCTCTCATCTTACAGGTACCGCGGGATCAATATTCCATCTACCAAGTCGGTAATCCTCATCTAACTATGAACGTACATTCTCCTCATTTCCCTCAAAGCCTTGGAGATTCTGAGAGGGCTCCTGCTAAATTAATAAGGACGGCTATGGGATCTAATCAGGACGTTGGGTTTCGCTCCTGACGCGGAATGTGATGTACAAAATTAGTTAACCAACCCTTAATCCTGAGTGAAGATGATCCTTTTTTATGTGAAACCTCACTAGAGTGCCCCTTTCTATAAAGTGTAAAAACAGGGGAACTATATCGCCACCCAATTGTTTAAGTAGGTGATGTAGGAAAGGATTTAATGCGTCTCTTGAAGAGCCCCGAATTATATCAAGGAGGAAAAAATCAGAGTGTGCACACGCGGTAGAAGTTAAACCTTCCGAAAATTAATGTAGGCAAAAGTGGGGAGACTACGAAGCACCGTACAAAGAGGAGACCGATTATACTATCTCATTCTCTCGCAGGTTAAATCTTGTAGATATATGTGTCTCTTTTTAGTGCCGCTATTTTTGTTTCATCGAGTTTAAAATCACAACGGCGCTAGAGAAGTTTTCACTTCAAAACAACTGCCGGTACCTCATTCCACATATGTACGTGCCGACTTACACAAAAACGAGTGGAAGAAACTACCTGTTCTGATGAAGCCAACATCAACAGTGAACGGGTGTTCCATTCGTGTCTGTCGAGTTTCACGCACGTGCACCGGGGATCAATACTGCTAGCTCCTTAGATTAGGCTTCGTAAAAATACTTAAGAACAGACACAGCATGCCTACATTGCATCTGTGCATTAGAAATAACAACGGATTGTTCATCAGACGGACCGCCCTCCTTTGCGCAGAATCATAAAAGGTTTATCGAGTATTTTGGTCCAGATCAATGCTGCTAGCTTCTTTGAACAGGCTCAATTAAAATACCGTACCTGAAGAGCCCTATGGAGCACCGATACTTGAGCCGGTCTCATATACTTACTACAAGCATTTCAATGGATCCTGTATTCGTCAGGGTGCTCCCATCAAATTGTGTCTTGTCCATATCGTATATTACCGAAGATTTTACGAAGGTCAATTAACTTGCAAAGAAAGAATGAAATCCATGGTTTTAATATTGCGAGCCTACGACCGGTTGTACTTGATCGTATGAATAACTAATTGCAACCGATTTCACACAGTATTTTTATCCTGGAAATATTGGATTGGAAAAGTATATTGTGTGAAATATGATTGATTATCTCTTGAATATTAGTGATAAATTTTGACTCACCTGTGGCTCCGAGGGATGCTGGTAACAATATGACCGCAGGCCTAAACCAAAACAATTCACCCTATTGCGGTCGCTGTTACCGACTTCATTGGAAACCATTTCAAACGCCTGCAGAATGCATTAATATTAATAATATTAATTTTGAAAATTGTATAATTTACTAAAATGTATGCATTCGGGATATAGGAACTGATGCGCATTTAAATTGATTCAGTACAATCAATTTCGTTTCAGATGTCCTCCGGGGAATTTTTATTTATCTCCTCGCGTACAAAAAAAAATACAAGCATAAAGAAATACAAAAGCAAAAACCTCACGTACAATATACAAAAGCAATATTTATTTTATTCAAAAGAAGATAATACTAACAAATCTAAACGATATATGGAAAAGAACAAGACACAGAAAAATACAAATTAACGGTCGCAACTGGTACTCGCATCCGGGACGAACGCATTTACTAATTCAGCCAATGAGATCTCTTATGGGTAAAAATTAGTCGCCAAATTTTAAATATGAGATTGACAAAAATTACTTTAAAAATAAGACGTCTTAGTAACCGATTTAATTGAGGCGTTCGTCCCGGTAAGACGAGAGATCGTGGGTTTGAGTCGCAGTTCCGACCGTGAGCTTTTTAATTTTCTGTGTCTTGTTCATTTTATATTTTATTTTATAGATTTGTTAGTATTATCGTCTTCTTCAATGATATATTACATTAACGGGAAACCTTCAAAAGTTATTCTAATTTAAAAAATCAATCTTTATATCAATAAACGCCTATTTGGGCTTTTACAAAGACATATGTTTTTATAGCATTTTTCTAACTGTATTCCGTGCGGTTGAATGTGGGTAGAATACATCTACTACTTCTCAGAAAGTATTGCCAACTGTGTGCAATTTGGTACAAGGGAGTATCCGAATGTCTCAGTCCTGATATTGTTGTTGCAGTTAAAAATAATTTTAATCGAGCAGTTCTAGTTGGTATATGGGAGATTTAGTTGTACATCCCGTTTTACAGAGAGGTAGAAATTATTAAACATAATATTATTATTTTTTTATTAAGTTAATAGAGTATTATACTGCCCTGAAGAAGCTACGGTTGTAGCGAAACCCGGTCGGCATAAAGTATAAAAAATAAAAATAGTGTTTACAATGTTATTGTTTTATTTTAAATTATAATAGTTTTTATTATTTCCATCCTTAATCCAAGAGAATCTTGAATGTACCGAATCTCGGAATCACTCGGCGACGAATCCGACTTCAACCTGATTTCCGTTTTGAAACCTTCATCGGACATTCACGACCCCTCGAGCCTTCCTGGAAGGTTTCGCTGGCCTGAGATGAGGTTGTGGGGGAGGGGGGGGGGGTAAGGGGAAGAGCTTCCGATCCGTAGAACCGCCCCACAAGCCTTTTGAATTTCTGAATGAGAAGCGCTGCAAAAGGCATATATTATTATCTGAGAAGTGGTATTCAATATGCGTCCCCTAAAGCATGGTACAGTTGTGTCATATGATATTTATATTTTTAATTAATTATTTCTACTAATTACACCTTTACTAGAGGTTGATCAGTCCTTACGCATTGCCACAACAAATTATGCCATTATTTAAAGTTAAACAATTTAATAAAATTTTATTGGAATAATTTTTTAAGGTTATCAATGTAGTATTAACAATTGAAGAATAATATATTAGTAATAAATCTAACTGAAACATGAAAGGGAACAAGACACAGGAATAGATCCCAGGATCTCTGTTTTAGTGGAACAACATCTTAAACCCTCGGCCATAAGGACCCATTTAATTATTGTAGTTTTTATCGTTCTCATATCATTTTTACTTCTGAATTTGAACGTTTAATGTATTGAAAGGGTTTTTATCGGATGTCGACAGATGCCAGCAGGGAAAGAGCTTCTATCAATTGCCGATAGATGCCAGCATGGGTGCCCGGGTAGGCAGTGGCTATCGAGAGCGGGCTTTCGCCAGCCCACCCTTGAGACATCCAGTATATGGAGATGTAGACAGACCTTGTGACCAGTAGTATAATTATTGTAAATACGTTAACTCACAATAAACCTCTTTGTTTCAAGGATATATTGATATTAAGGAGTATTCCCCCTATAATTATAGATATTAAGTAGTAATATTAGTGTTTGTATGTAAATAATACCAAACATCACAGAACGTAAAATGAAATTAATTTATGTCCGTACTCCAAGAAATTTTATATTGAAATTTTGAATTCGGTGTTTTCCATCGCCCCGAAAACAAGCAGTTTTCTTTTAAGTATTTATCGTGAATGAAAAGCTTTTTTCTAAGAAATATTCATATTAAGCGTGACCAGTCAACTCGAAATTTTACCTTAAAACATTTATCAGTGATAAATATATACAAATTACGTCATACCTATGTACAAATATTTTAAACATCCTGACTTTCGTACAACATACAACGCTTTATATTGGTGCATACTGATATTCTACATCTATAAAGCCAAGAGTTGAAAGATAGTTCCGTAAATATAAACGGAGTGTTCAAAAATTCAAAGAGGGTCAAGCTTAAAGGAATACCTTTGCCCTTTGATAGCATCTCCTCTCGGTTAAAATACCTTTCTAAGAGTACCTACACAAACAGGGTATTGAAAAGTTTCAGACTAATTTTATTGTTATGTTTTTAATAGATTCTTCTGTTTTTTAGAAGAGTATCTTTTTATTAATAAATTTGTTCATTATGTAGTGTATATCGCCTTTAAATTATGCATTATATTTTTAAACATTTTAATATTCTGTTTTTTAAATTCATCACTTGTTCGTTATTTCCTTTAGGAATGGCTTTGATATCATCTCCCGTCCCCTGCATGCGATTGGCTTGTAATCGGTCGGGAAATTCTCTTACTTGGCTGCACTAGTATTGTTATGGGTCCCCTACCACCACTTCCGGTTCCACTTATCCGAGCTCCATTGTGCGGAAAATATTTTCTTATTTTACTAGGAACTTGTGAGCTGAAGATATCACCGGGTCAAGATAGATTTTAATTGGAAATCAATATGACTTTTTAAATATAAACACAGTTGCCTTTAATATACATAATTGCACTATTATTGTTAATTTTTACTCTTCTTATTGCTTTGTGTGTAGGCACTGTATACATAGACTAAGAACACAACAAATGTGGGCCGACGTGTTTCGTGGTCCGAATATTTGGCAGGCCAGATCGGAGAGACTGGTTGTGAAAGACATTTTTAAACTTTCCAACAAGACTCTCGGAACATCGCCTTGCACCGCAGTAGGAGGGATAGATTCGTATATTTGTCACTTCTGGACACATTGACCCCCAGATTCCTACCCACCCCTCATACCCCTTTTCCTTTCCAGAACTTCCTATCCTTCCTTTCCTAAAAAGACCCTCCACTTACCCAAAGGTCACTCAGGTCCTGATTGGAATTATTATCCTCAGGGCCTCCTGTGTGGAGCCGATGTAAAAAAAAATCAAATGGGTTTGAAATCTACGAAATTAGGAAAGTCTAGTTGTAAGTGAAATAGAACGCGTGTTAAATGGAACATTTGTTTCCATTCTAATTTGTGTGGAAGTCACTTCTAGTTTACTTCCTTATTCAGTGACTATAATATTATGTCGCGTTATTTTAGCAATAGGTAAGGAGAGAGCACTGTAGGAAAGAACAACACCATAGAATGGGGTTACTAAATCCAACTTCCTTACTACAATATTAAATATAAAAGAAATCTGTTCAGAGTGCCTCTTTTAATAATGAAGGGTTTTCAAATTACCTACGAGCGCTGAATCTACAAAGAAGGATAAACAAATATAACCTTTTAACCAAAGCTCTAAACATTTTAGCCTTTTGTGCCTTGGAACAAGTTTACCAAGTTTCAAAACTATCGCATTATTTCTATTTCAAAAGGTATAATGGCTGCACTGTAAGTGACCGCCTTGACAAGATAATTCACTGCAAGTATCTCCACAACAATCACACCTTCTTTACTTCGGTTCTTACCAGGACAAAGTTCTGGCTTCCTTCAGAACACTTTGAGACGCCAATTCGTTTCGTCGCTAAGCCGGAAGTGGAGAAACTTGGCTAGCCAACACTTTTATGGCTGGCCCGACTTATAATGGCTGTAGTTAGCTACCTCCGTTCTTGTTGAACCCTCGGCGGGGATGATATCTTCGTTTTTCAGCGGCTATTCTTGGGAGCGTTTTTCCCGGTGAATTAATAAAGGAAGCTTTGCTTTTTTAATAATTTTTCAGCTTTCCTTCCTCGGGCGTTGAGAGTTTTGTGATTTTAAAAACTAAATTAGTTTTCCGGGAGCTTTGTGTTTCAAAGTGTACTTTACCACGATTATAGCTCGAGAATCGAATTTCTACCTAACGTGTGTTGCATTAACTGAATAAATTCTGTGGATTTGAATTTATAATGAAGTGCGCTTACGTTCCGTAACGTAATATTATCCTTGCAATGCAATTTAATTATCTTTTGTATCTTCCCTTCTCGTCTGCGTCATTAATTAACCTCTAAAATAATTGTGGTTTACTTTTGCTTGTTCATTTACAGTTAGCATTGTTAAACCTGATAAAATAAATAAAATTACCTGTCGATTATATGAAAATTTTTACTTTCTCGAATAAATGCGATTTTAAAATTTTTTAATTTCGGGCTGAAACCGTAAACGACTATATATAGATCAAAATTTAAATTGGAACTCCCAAGTGGAAAATGTGAGCAACAAATTAAAAAAAACTAACCTATTTTTTTCAAAACAATAAGAAAGATTTTAGATAAAGAACAGCTAATTAAAATCTATTACGCATTAGTTAAATCTCATGAACAATATGGTCTAATCGGATGGGGAAGCTCGTGCGATTCCACAATAAAATCAGTCCTCATTGCACAAAGGGCAATTATGAAAATTATACTTAGAGTCCCAATCAGTACCCCTACAGACTATGTTTTTAAAGCTCTGAATTTAATGTCACTGAAACAATTATACACAAAAGTATTCTAACGTACGCATTCAAAAACCAGGATAATTTTACACAGACAAACTCGAGCCGATTCACAACGTACCTTTTACCAACCTACAACTAAAACGGCATTTGGACAAAGAAATATGCAGTAATTATTTAATGTAATCCCTCTTACAATAAAAACAACTAAAAAATAATCGACTTCAAAAGAAACATAAAAATATGGATTATGGACATGGGAAGGAAGAAGATAGATGCAATTTTGCAACCAAACAAATATTAATGTATTGTAATTTCTTTTAGACTCAACTTATAATTTTCGTCTGTAATTTTTAATCATAGGTATACATACAAAAAAACTTGTACAATGTGTCCTTAGAACGGGGTACCCCAGTAAGGGCTCATTTTTCTCTGAAAAAATGTAAAACAAAGAAAAGAAAAAAAAGAAAAAATATAAAATAAAGTGGATAAAAGATTTCAAAAACGCGGTCCAATTCGCTTCTGCTTGCTTCATCAAAACTACGGTTCTTATAATTTTGCAGAATAATTTCGTTCTTTGAGTTATTACGAAGCCACACGTGGATATTTTCATTTTCTGTGCACAAAGACAACTACAGGAATATAAAGAATTTCTCGCCAGTGAGAGCTTTTTGTTTGGCCATTGTTCACTCCTATTTGTTTTGCAACAGCAAATCTTCGGTCTGGAAATTGCAAAGATTTCCGGCTTTTGCGTCGAGTTTTTATTCTATTTTTTTTTAATCTTTTGCTGTGCTACTCGGAGTTTTCTGTTGTTATCGTTGAAGCTAGCTGCCTGCCGATATTTACTTTAAGAAATACACTTTTCTCAGTGGATTAGAACTGCCACACTCGTAAATACAGATTCATTATTTGTAAAACAATTTATTTTACCTGGACTGCCTCCGTAGCGTAACAGTCGTAGCATTTTACTTTGATTGTTATGTATTCATTTCCCAGCGTAGAGCACAATTGTATCTAATAATATACTGCAAGTCTGAGTGTTCTGATCTAAGAATTCTGTATTTTATCTTAGTATGAGTTGCATGCACCAGTGCGTGATTAAAGGTAAATTTAATGAAAATGAATTTTTTAACCACTGAGGTATTTTGCCATTGTTCTAGTTTTTTGTCTTAAACGAACTGTCAGATTTATAAAAACTTTGTGTTATTTCCGCTTCGCAATTAAAGCTCAATGAATGAAATATTTCTGAACGTAGCCGAATACTAAAAACTGTTTTTGAAAAGTTGTGAAATAAGCTTTCAAATTGTATTATTACAAATAAATGTGAACATTTTTAAATATTACAATTTAGAATGCAAACATAAAAAAATTATAAAAATGACTCACGTGATGTTTTTATGCGAAAACGATACTAAAATCACGGATTATGTAAACAAACAAAAAAACACTTCATATAAATGCGTAATAAACAATTTTGTCACCTCACTTTTTTACCATTTCATACAAGAATATTTAATTAAAAAATAACAATGTCAATGTAACGGCGCGTAGGCGATTTGGCTGGGCAAAACTATTTCTACAAAATAAGTATTTTTTATGTATTTCTATGGACAACTTTGAATAGAGATGTGAAGCTTGAATTAAATTATATAATATGCATCTTCTACTTTTTGTATTAGGGTTGTCACTAGAACAATAGCGGAGTTATGACGATTTCTGTGGGAACACACGCGTTAGCTTGAAAATAAGCTTATTGGACTTGACTGCTATTGTTATTTTATCGTGTAAACAAGCTTAGGGGAATGGTTAAAAACTTTTGTTATCTAGCTCTTGTAAAGTTTTCTCGTTTTATGAAGCAATAAGTCAACGACGCAATTATTAGTGCTTTCAAGTACGGAGTAGAGCATCTATTGCCTTTATGTACATTGTATTAATGTGGTGACCATGTTGCATCTAAAATTATGAAATTCTCTCAAGTTGCGCAACATTCCCTCAAATTATCGCATCGCAATAGTAATATATTCAATTGGCGTATCGGCAACGGATCGAGCGCTTTTAATTTAAGTACCAACCCCTTCAGGGTTCTTCCCGGGCGATTTGCATCCCTGCCTCCCTCCTACGCCGGCAACACGCTTTCCCTCCAAGCTTTAATGGTGCACTTTGTGTTCAGGAAATGACCCAGCCATTTCTATTTATTTCCCCAAGCTACAATAATAATGGACTGAAAACATTAGATAATGGACTCGTAACAAATTGAATTTCTTTTGACGCCTGGTTTTTCTTTCTGGAGCGCCTTTCATAAAATAATATGGAGTAGTTCCTACTTCTTGGGTACTTCCAGCGCTAAGCAATTCGAATTGATCTTCATTTGGAATGTTAATGTCCGCCGAAAGTGCTTGTTTTACGTTCAGTGTGAATTTGAGCTCAATTTTCCGCTTAACTCTAAGATATTAATTTGAATCATCCAATTCGCTTCACACATTAACATTTATACTCTTCCCCGGATTTGCATAACTACAAAAGGTTGCTAATTACCTAAATTGTACGCGGGTGAAACTTAAATTTCGGATAAATATATTTTGAGTATTACTAAAGAATTTCCGTCATGTTATCGGGAGAAAATTTGCAGAATTTTCTGATGAATTGATGTTTTCGACCAGAACAACAATGAATTTATGAGAAATGTCCACATTTTAAATTTTTATTTAAACTTGTTAATTTATTTATAAAAAAAAAAGTTATAAATATCGTAAGCTGCCCATCTCACATTCCTGTGTCGAGATGGACAGCTTTACAATTGTAGGAATTAAAATACTGGCGAGCAATGGCATTATGAAATTTGTATAAAAAATTGCAATAGGTAGCGCACGAGTTGTTTGAAAAATAAGTGTATTTTATATATATAGTTTAATGGCAGGGAGGGAAAGGAGGGAGGGGGGGGGGAATTCGTGAGGGGCGGGAGAACGAAGGAGGAAGAAAGGCAGAGAAGGTCGAAGAGGTACGCCGGAGGGTGGAGGGGAAGGGGACGCGGGAGGGGAACGGGGACGAATGGGAAAAGACACGCAGGGCGAAACAATTTATTTATTTAAATGGCATTGCAAAGCATGCCGGGAACTCGCTAGTTTAAAAATAAAACTATCTCTTAAATAGAACACACCCTTAAAATTTATGATTCCGGTATTTCAGGATTCAATGTGCCACACAAAATCCTTCCATGACAATTTCTCGCAACATGTCCTTCTTTTTCTCCTTAGAATGTCGAGAAACACGCTTATTTCGTACATTAATCTTGATATCAAAGTGTCTTAGGAATTATCCTCGTCGGAGGCTAGACGTCTCCAACCAAATTACTATATTACATCAATCAAACTCACTTTGAGCTTCGTGTGTGTCAACTAATAAACGCGAAGTACGCCTTGGATATTAAACATTGTTGGTATCAACATCGTGAACTTTCCTCTTCTAAATAATTTTATGAAATTGTACCTACGTATGTTATTTTGCCACAGCGATTAATTTTACAAAACCAACAACAATGTCTGCCTTGTTGAGTTAATGGTAAGCGAATGAAGACACCATTGCCTTATCGTTTGCCGTTAGCAGGCTGATCATTTTATTTGAATAATATTCTAGGAGATTGCGTAAAAAAAATTTTGAAGCGAAAACTTCTTTATCATCGTTGTGATTGGAAACTCGATAGGTACATCTGTAGGATTTAGGGGGCATACATTAATTACGTGAGCAGTTTTTCTTCCAATCCAGACACCTCCCCCCCCCCACCCCTCGGTGAGATAAATTTGGGCCACTTCGTATATTCTTTTCAAGTAACGTGAGATTTTGCCGGACCCCCACCCCCCCTTTTGAACTCACGTAATTAATTAATGTATGTCCCCTGAGAATGAGATAGTATAATCGGTCTTCTCTTTGTGCGGTGCTTCGTAGCCTACCTGTCTCCTCTTTGTGCGGTGCTTCGTAGTATCCCTACTCTTGTCTATTTTAGTTTTCTGAAGGTTTCACTTCTACCACACTTTTTTTTTCATTAGCTCTCGAAGCAGGAGGCTCTGAGGAAAATAATTTTCTTTTAGGGCCTATATCATCTTTGGGGATGCTGTGGGAAGGTTTTTTTTAAGAAAAGGAGTAGAGGAAGTTCTAAGAAGGAAAAAGGTATGAGGGGTAGGCAGGAATCTGGGATCAGTGTGTCCAGGAGTGGCGGACGTATGAATCCATCCCTCCAACAATTATCTATATAAATACATAGGAAATTCATATGTCATGTCATAATTATATTCTGGTTTAAATGGATTATTTCTATTACTTACTTATGGTACTTATTAAAATTAAATAGTCAAAAATAAATTGGGAACTAATATGTCAAATATTGGCAAATTATAAATATAAATTTGTAAATTCTAATATGCAATTGTTAATGTTCTCCAAAAAGACCTCGAAAGAATTTCAAAATTGTGATCGCCCGAAAGAAGCTATTTACCTATTCTGAAGACAATTATTGATGTAATTAAATGTAGTAAATTTAAAATATTATATCTAAAATATAAAAATCCACAGTTCCGAACTCCTGCAACTTGCAGTGGGAGGTACTGAAGGTACTCGTACCATCGAAACAGCGCGCTGCGGCGCATTGGAACTCGAAACATACTAAGGTGTTATTGAAAGTTATTATTGTAATTTTGCAAACCTAAGATCACCTTACTTTAAATTTTGGTTGTATACATTTTTATATTATATTTGTATTCTTTCTTATCGTAACTTATTGATAACACATATCTCACTGTACTTAAATTTATATATTTTTTTGGCTCATATCTTTATTTCATGTATATGTTTTTATTTCCATCATAACTTTATTTGTTCTAGTTTTTTTCTCTTAAAAAAAATAGAACAAATAAAGTGACGTATATAAAAAAGTTACGTATATAAAAAAAAAAGTATTTATATATCATTTGTCATAATATATTGAGTAGATATATAAATGGTTTCTTTCAAGATATCCTATGATATCTTGAAGGAAACCATTCACATGTTAAAAATATTATGAACTGAATATACAATTTGGCTGTCCTGAAACGGGTATCCTTCCCAGTTGGACAGACAAAGTATAATTTTCTAACTTATTGTAATATGTATGCATATAAATAAATAAATAAAATAAAAAAATAAAAATAAAACTGCGGTGCAAGGCGATGGGTCGGGAGAGAAGTCAAAGTGCCTCCTTCAACCGGACTCTCCCTATCCGGCCCGCCATGCATCAGGTGGGCAGATGCATCTGCCGCCAAGACCTAGACAAATCTCACCCCATGATCTCGGGAACCCCTGATAAGGGATCAAACGTAGGTAACCGCCTCGGGTTGACCTACAGCAGAGGTGTTGGTTATGTTGATGGTTCCCGGACGGCGGTACCCGTACTCGCCTCCCAACCGACAATAAACCATTTAACAAGCTCAGCATTCCATTCAATTGATTGAATATTCATACCCGAATCAAATTTGCAATTTCGTTTCATTTAAGCTTTGGAAGGTTTTCAATATTTAAAATTCGATTAGTCCGGAGTCCGGTGGAATGCTCTCCCGTTCACTGAGGTTTCAAATGGCCATAGCTTGTTCAGCAATTATTTAAATCCCGGATTAATACCCACATCCCCCGCCCATTCTCCCCCCCCCCCCCCCCCCCGCCCCCACACTCCCGCCCTTAACTGCTTTTCTCTTCCAACAATCTAACCACCTCCCCCAGGCCTTGAAGCTTTATGCTTTTTAGCCCTTTCTTAATGTGCATATTTGTGTCCGTTTATTGAATGGCAAACCTCAAATATTCGAAGTAAACAAAAGTTTTGCGGCTATTTTCCAGCTTACTCGACGCTTTTCTCGAATTTGCTCGAATTAAGTTTAGGAGTTATCTTAAATTCGTAATTGGCACTTGGGCTTGATTAAAGTGCGTATAGTACTGAATAGATAGTGAGCACTAGAAATGCCTTCTACGTACATTTGAATGGAAATCAATCGCCACTTACTTTAGTACCTTGTCGTTCCAGTCCATTTAGTACGCGCTCTCTATATATTTCAATTACCTGTCTTTCTTATCTTATATCTATACTTGCTGTAGTACCCGGCTTCGCTCGGGGGTTGATATGACATTGAACTGATGTTCAAATCTACGATGGATCTTGCTTAATATACACCTACCAATGGGTAGCCCCACCCATACAAAAAAGGATTCGAGTGGTCCACAATGTTCTAGAACATTCCACAACATTCGAGAGTGTTCTGGAATGTTCCACTTTGATGTCCCGATTCCTTATTCCTGAACATGCCGCAACATTCCAGAATGTTTCGGGATGTTCTGAAATAATGTTCCGGGAAGTTGTGTAATTCCAGAATGTTCCGGGATGTTGTGTAATGTTCTCGATTGTTCTGAACTGAACTAGAAATTTCTAGAGGGCGAAACTTCCAGCCCTTATATCTTAAAAAGCACTCCCTACAGTTAAAATGGGAACCTTCTTCATGGATGTGGGATAGAGGGCTAAGACACCATATAACTCCTTTGATTGTACCGCGACTCGTTTCTGAGTTTTAGCGGGACGCCCACTTTTGTAATAATATATATATATATATATATATATATATATATGTGAAGCGCATGGTTTGAGGTCATTTATTCTACCTTGCCGATACTTCAGGGACATTTGTATACTTTGAGGACAGGCCCAAAGTATCTGACCCCGAAGTATCGTTTTGCATTATATATGTAATGCATAGTTTGAAGCCATCTTCAAAATTATACACAACGCATTCTTTGGGCCATAGATTGTAAAATATGTAATAGATGTCACTAGCGTATCGTTCTTTGATTTTGGAATATTCGATTGGAAATGAACTTTGCTAAGAACCTAGATACATACCTACTTTACGTTTATATTCTTTTTTAGTTTATTTATGTCGGAGAAATTTGCATTTTCAGAACAATTTTATTTTTTTATTTAGTTAAATCATTTTTTCTCATTAGATATTTATATGAATAAATTAACATGGTAAATAAAAAAAAAATTAAATAATCCAATAAAAATATTTTATATTTTGCTTTGTGCAAATAATAATCTCGAAAGCACAGACGCAATATGGGCTTGCTGTGTCTGTTCTACAGATATTTCAATGGAGCCCGCTCTAAGGAGCTTGCAGCATTGATCCCCGGTGCACCGGTGCACGTGCGTGAAACTCGACGACGCGGGCAAAACACCCTTGCACAGTTGATGTTGGCTTTATGAGAACGGCTCGTTTCTTCGATTCGTTTTTGTGTAAGTCGGCTCGTATGCGGAACGAGCTAACGGTATCTGTTTTTCCTCCCTCATATAATCCGGGCCTCTTCAAGACCCGCATTAACAAATCCATTCCTACAGCCCCTACCTTAACCCGCCTCACAACGCTGCCCAACCGGGTGGTGACATAGTTACCCTGTCTATACAATGTAAGGACGGGGGCTCTCTTGTGAGGTGTCACATAAAAAATAAAAGTTTTGTATGATTTTTTTTATACATAGGTAACATTAATAAATGACTTTTTTTAACATTAACTCCACACGGCCCGGAGGAAATAATTTCTCTCAGGGCCTATAATATCATCTTTGGGGATGCTGCGTGGAGGGTCGTTTTGAGGAGAGGCAGGAGTGAACATGGGCCTTGAAGAGACCCATGTTGTAGGAGGGAGGAACCACAGAGGCCGGCAAATCATTCCACAGCCGAGCTGTTGAACTCAGGAACGAGTCGTAGAAGCGACCCGTTCTCGCGTGACAAATTTCAACCGTGTAAATATGTTGGGCGCGCGTTTCCTGACTATTTGCCGGTGCCGGTCAAGGGTTTTTTGAGTTTCTTCAGGAATTTCGGGGCTCCACCCCAGGAGGCTGACATATTTTATTATCATATAATATAATTAAATCAATTTGTTTCAAAGTATATTTAAATGAGGGCACACACACCAATACACAACCTAGAAATTTGTCATTCGTCACAATACAACCTGAACCTACAACCCGCGACAGGAGTGGAGGTCGTGGAGGGTGGAGGAATCCCCAAACAAAAACATCCCAAAAATCAGTTTATAATACTGGTCCAGATACTACACTTTGATCTTAGCCAACAGGCCGAGAAGAGAAGCGATGCTTGACGACAATGGAAAGCCGGGTTTAAACGTACATTCTGAAAGCGTTCGTGTGCGAGATGCGAACGGAAGTGGCGCCATCTTTGAACGGCAATATATATTATAATTTTATTTGCTTGAATGATTGGACACTGGACAGCCTTATTATATTATAAACTAGCTGACCCGACGAACTTCGTACCGCCTCAGAATCAATAACTGTTGAATTATATTCATTTTTTTTATTAATAAAATTTCATAATTACACAATTAAGCAATTATCGACGCGCAACTATCCGTATTTTTGTCAGTATCAGAGATGGCGTTGTGGATGGATTTATATTTTTTGTGATTTTCTTACCTTTTCAACTTACGGGAATTTGGGAGGCGGGTACGGGTGCCGCCGCCCCGGGAATCTTTTATTGGATAATCAACACCTCTGCCATAGGTCACCCCAAGTGGCTAGCTACGTTTGGTGATTAACAGGGGTGCCCGGGCTCACGGGGTGACTTTTGTCTGGGTCTTGGCGGCGGATGCGTCTGCCCACCTGCTGATCTTTTGACCTTTCCAGTCGGACTCTCCCGCCCCTTTGCCTTGCACCGCAGTTGGAAGGATCGATTCATACGTCCGTCACTCCCGGACACACTGACCCCCAGATTCCCACCCACCCCTCATACCTTTTTCCTTCCCAGAACTTCCTATCCTCCCCTTGACCCTCCTCACAGCATCCCCTAAGATGACATAGGTCCTGACAGAAATTATTTTCCTCAGGGCCTCCTGTGCGGAGCTTACATATTTAAAATCCGTTTCATTTCTAGTCACTAATAATAGGCCACTTGCATTGATCTCATAACGACTTGGAAAAAATTGTGTGGATAGATTTTTTTACTAAGATTACGAAAATTTTAGTAACTTTTTTTAGATATGTATAGTTTTATTTTATTTTTAAATAAATAAATCCTATATTTGAGCTTGTGACGTCACTACTTGAAAATGTCCCGTCTCCGATTATGTTCCCTTAATTTTGTAAAATTCTTTGTAAATTTCAAATACTTACGTATTTTGTATTTGTATTTCAATTACTTCCTAAAAATGTATTTTGTAATTGGTATTTCAATTACCTGATGCTGAGGTATTTTGTAATTTATATTTCAAATAGGTACTTATGGCTTCAAAATACATTTAAAAATACATTTAGCGATCTTAATAATGATAAAGAAAAAAAATAAATTGACATAGATAATACATAGACTAAAAAGGCTAGAATCCAGAGCAAGATATGTTAATATTTATTTGTCGTTTTCATCGTTCGCGGTATTTATTCATGAATACGTGAGTTTATTGATAATGGATGAAAAAGTTTATTTTTAATATTTAATTATGGAGACAATATTAGCGAAACTCAATCAAAAATCTGGAGACAGAAAAATCAGAAAAAAATATTGGTTCCACTGGGGCTCATTCCGAAACTAACTGCTAACTGTACCTCAGATGGGCACAGACACCGTCTACGATTGATTGTATTTCGAGTCGAAATCGTCGAATCTGTCGAAATTTTCGACAGATTATGGGTGAGGTGTCACGTTGCGCACATATTATTTATTACGAATATTACTTTGAAGTTTCGTTTTTAAAGAGCAACGAGTTATTTTGATATCAACTTTGATAGAATTTTTGTCCGATATGGACGAATAATATAACTATATCTTTCATCGGATTTTTCGGAACTGGCGAAATATCATTATCAGCATAATATAATGAAGCGCGCTAAAAATTGGATATACCTATGTATTTTTAAATCCGTTGACATATTTCCGGAATACATGTATAATAATAACATATATGTATTAAAGCATAATTATACATAGGTACATACCTATCGTATATTTTATCATCCGCTTCCTTGAAAGAGGTGTAATAAAATATTTTGTAGGTAATAATTATGTAAGTACCTCTCCTTGTCGGTCGTATTTAATAAAACGTTCAAATTGTCATGTCTTTCATTCAATAAATGCGCACACTATTATTTTTTAGTTATTGTTATTATTGATAGAAATAATCATGTAGGGATAAATGCGCAACGTTACACCTCTCAAAGTTCCTCTCAAGGAATATTACCAATTTTTTGACAAAATATTTTTCTTGCGATCTACGATTTTTTTACATTTTTTTTTTAAATGCCAACTTATGTATTAATCCTTTGCGCAGGAATACGTAAAATCTTATCAAAATATTTCAAGTATTTTAGTTGATATAAGGAGGATAGTAATTTTGGGTACTACCTTCGGCCCCACTTGGCTGCGGAAGAGTTAAAAAACCCTCCACACAATATCCCCAAAGATGACATAGGCCCTGATTGAAATTATTTTCCTCAGGGCCTCCTGTGTGGAGCTCATGTAAAAAAAAAATGATTGCAAGATTCAACCCGAACTAAATGCTATCTAGATTTTTAATATGCGACATCGACATTTAATACATACAATTTGAGAGGCGTAATTAGGGTACCAGGTACCACCGACCCAGGAACCTTTATTGGATAACCAACACCTCTGCCATAGGTCACTCCAAGTGGTTCGCTACGTTTGGTGATTTAGCAGGGGTTCCCGGGTTCATGGCGTGAGGTTTGTCTAGGTCTTAGAGGCGGATGATCAGGACACACCGAACCCCAGATTCCCACCCACCCCTTAAAAAGTTTTCCTTCCAAGAACTCTCCTCTCCTTCCTTTCCTTAAAAAAACTCCACACAGCATCCCCAAAGATGACATAGGCCCCGAGGGAAATTATTTTCCTCATGGCCTCCTGTGCGGAACTCATATAAAGAAAAAAAAATCTATTGACCTTTTCTGCAAGTCTAGGATGAATATTTTTATTTTTATTCACAAAGTTAAAAATAAAAATAAAAACATATTTTTAAGTTAATCACAGTAGAGCGCACTTGAAGTGAAATAATACAAAACTGCGCACAAATGTCATATTATTATTATTATCTGTATAATATATTTTTTGTTGTTGTTCACGCATCCGGTCCAAGGCGAGCAGAAAGTTTGTTTCAAACGTACCATTTCAACTGTAGAGAGGCGACCTTTATTACGCGGTGCCTTCAGAAGCTAGACAGGGCACATTCAAATAACACGTGATATTCTGCGGAAGGACTCCGTGCTCCGTTGCAGTAGAAGAATTCTTACGGTAGTATAATTATTATTAATAATAAGAATTAATAATATATTATTGTAACATATTGTATTGTACTTCTTCTAACATAAAAGATAATTTCGAAAAAAAAAACAATGAGTAGAATTAACAGGTACCTACCTACTTACCTAACAAGTAATAAATATATTTGGAAATATTATAAATATAATAGGTACGTATTTTCAATTTGGTAGACCAGCATGGGCACCGCCACCACCGCCCCGGGAACCATTTATTGGATTATCTACACCCCTGCCATAGTCCGCCCCAAATGATTCGCTACGTTTGGTGACTTAGCAGAGATGCCCGGGTTCATGGGGTGATGTTTGTCTGTTTCTTGATGCGGTGGATGTGTTAGCCGACATTATTTGTGGGGAGGGAGGGAGGGAATTTTGACCTCTCCAGCCGAACTCTCTTGCTCTTGACCCATCGACTTGCACCGCATTGAGAGGAATGGATTCACAAGTCCGTCACTACTGGACCCACTGACCCCCAAAATCCTCCCAACCCCTCATACTTTTGGCGGTTATGGGTACCGCCGCCCCGTGAACCAATTATTGGATAACCAACACCTCTACAATGGGTTACCCCAAGTGATTCACTACGTAAAGTCAGCTTACGTAGCAGGGTGTCCGAGTTCATAGGATGGGGTTTGTCCGGGTCTTGGTGGCGGATGTGTCTGCTCACCAGCTGCGTATGTATGAATCTGTCCCTCCCACTGCGATACAAGGCGATGTACCGAGAGAGTCTGCTGGAGAGGTCAAAAGGTCTGTCTCCACCAGTCTGTCCTGATCCGGCATGCCACGGAGTTGGTGGGCAAAAGCATCAGCCGCCAAGATCCGGACAAACCTCACCCCCTTGGCGGCCCTTGGTCCTCTGCTACGAGTAAGTCACCAAACATAGCGAAACACTTAGAGTGGCCTTTGTATGGGTCTTTGTTATCCAATAAATGGTTCCCGGGACGGCGGTACCCAAACCCCCAAGCTAATTTGAAATGACTTTAGTCGTTTTGTTACTAGATCTGAATAGCCAGGTACTTCCCCACCTTCCTCTACCTATCTCCTTCCCCTCCCCACTTACCTCGAGCCTCACAACATAACCCAATTGGGGATGCCATAGTCTCACTGGCTCCAGGCGGGAGCACGTGGGACTCTTGTGCGGTATTCACATTAAAAAAACTATGGAACATGAAGCAATATTATACTACGACAAAGATATACATATAGTATAACTCTATGTACTACGAGCATCATGTTATTACCGAACAACGAAACCGAAGCTTTTCGTATGACAACATTATAATATAGGATATTTTATAAAAAATAGCGACATTAAAAAGAGACAGACACATCCATTTATAGAAAATGAGAAAGTATAATCGGTCTCCTCTTTGTGCGGTACTTCGGTAGCCTCCCCACTCTTGTTTACTTACATAAGTTTGTAATGTGAATCGAACACTCTGATGTTTTTTTGTAAATACCTACAAACATAAGAGTCACAACTGCTCCCAACTGCCTGGAGCCAATTGGGATACGTACGAGTATGTTGTGAAGCTGAAGCAAGTCGGGAGGGGGAAGGAGATGGGGAAAAGAACAAATTATTTTTCATTAAGTATTCCCAAAAAATGCATTATTTGTTAAATTAGAACGTTTCCTATCGTTTTTTGAGTAGAAAAATAATTGTGTTTTTTGTGTACTTCAGAAAAAATATAAGCGTAAAATACATTTTTTTATTATTTAGAAATGATTTTTTTAACACAGGAGGACCTGGGGAAAATAATTCCCTTTGGGACCTATGTTATCTTCGAGGATGCTATGTGGAGGGTCTTTTTATGAAAGGAGGAAGAAAAAGATATGGGAAAGTGAAATTTATAAGGGGTGGGTAGGAGTTTGAGGGTCAGTGTTTAAGAGTGACGGGTGTATGAATCTATCCCTCCCACTGCATTTTTAGAAGCAGTAACTAGCAGTTACGAGAGATGAGAAGGTTGATAAAAATATTGAAAGAAGGGTGAATGCAGGTAACTCTATAAATGGATGACTGAACGCCGTTGACACCAACAAAAAACTGTCAAAAGAAGCGAAACTAGCCGTCCATAACGGAGTGCTTGTACCTACCCTGATGTGTGGCAGTGAGGCATGGAACTGGCAGAGGAAGGATGAAAGTAGACTGCATGCGGTAGAAATGAGATCCCTGAGGCCAATGTGTGGTAAAACCATGTGCGATCGTGTGAGAAATGTGGAGATCCGCAAAGAATGCAAGACCGATGTAAGCGTGATGTGTAAGATTAAGAAAGGGACGGTCCGGTGGTTTGGGCATGTGAAGCGAATGAACGAGGAAAGAAATGTATAGAGAATAAATTATGCAAATGTGAAGAAGAGACAGAAGAAGTCGAGGACGCTCAAAAACATGGCACGACCAAGTGAATCAGATACTTGAGTCGGGCCATGTCAAGAGTCAGAATAATAGAAGAGCATGTATGAGACGATGTATGAATGTGAACGAGGCAATGAATGTGTGCCAAGAGCGAGTCGTTTGGCGGTCCGTCCTCTCTGCCTACCCCTGCCGAAAAACGGCGTGATGGTTAGTTAGTTAGTTAGTACCTAACTAGCAGTTTTTGCTGCTAGGCTCTGCGGGGGCGGACAACCCGGCAATAGCTTTGTAATAAAATCCACGTACTTTCCCTCAGGGTCTATGTCATCTTTTGGGATGCTGTGTGGAGGGTTTTTTAAGGAAAAGAAGGTGAGGAGAGTTTTGGGAAGAAAAAGGGTTAACGGGGTGGGTAGGAATCTGGGGTTCAGTGCGTCCTGGTCATCCGCCTCCAAGACCTAGACAAACCTCACCCCATGAACCCGGGCACCCCTGCTAAATCACCAAACGTAGTGAACCACTTGGGGTGACCTATGGCAGAGGTGTTGATTATCCAATAAAGGTTCCCGGGGCGGCGGTACCCATTCCCGCATCTACTAATGTCACATAACAAAGTCGGTATTTGCTTCTTATTAAACATGTGTAATAATTACCCACGGGGAAATCTATATGTAATTGCTTTTTGTGATTACCTTCAATTTTATACTTAACTGATTTATGTACCTAACCTGTGTTGATTTCCCTAAAATAAAACAAATAGGAATGACAGTTTACAGAATAATTAAACCGATAAACTTAAATTTAAAAATTAATTTACCTGAGAATAAACGTGTATTACCTATGTTACGCAATAAATATAATTACATATTGATAAAAAATAATTATATTTGTTGCGTAACAATTATTTTTTACTAATATTATTAACTTATAATATGTTACGCAATAAATGTAATTATTAATAAAAAATATATTTTAATAAATAATTAAATGCGTAAACACCCCTTTCATTGCAGAAATATATTTTGTAAATTGACACGCTGTAAAAGCATTGTTCAAACGGACTGTCCCCGGGCCGCGCTTTTCGTGGCGCGTGGCACACTCGGACGGCACGTGATATATGGCCGATGTAACAGTAATAAAACGAAGGGCCGCAATTCGGCTCTCGCTGCATCCCGCATGAACTGTACATAATAATTATGAAGTTATTCATTGATATCTTATTAACCGCCTGTTTAATTATATCATTTTTAAATACTTGTTGTCGTGCTTCTTTTTTTTAATGTAACCAAAACGATTTTTAAACCAGATATATTTATGTTTGAAATACTGAAGTTGCAAAAAAGCATCTGCAGCCAAGACCCCAACGGACCTCACCCCATGAACCTGGACCCACTGTTAAGTCAACACAACGCCATCTACTTTAATAACGCCATTGCCTAACCTTTATTACCAATGCCATCTGTTAATTTGCATAAATGTCAAATCCACACTACCCGCTTGCCAGCCCGCTGCTCGCTGTGTTCACCAATTTACACAAAACCTTGACAAATTATATACCTAAACCTTTCTCATAAATCACTTTATCTATTGGTGAAAACCGTGTGAAAATCTGTTGCGTAGTTTAAAAGATATAAGCGTACAGACAGCGGTAGCGACTTTGATTTATACTATTATACGTCAATGATACTATGTAATAAAGTTATAAGATACGCCAAAATCATGAAGATATCCGTAAACTGGGTACTTGAAAATATAAAAATCCGCAGAGATACTCGTATCAAAAACATATTAATTTTGTTGATCTGTGTAATTATTGGTTAATTTTTATTTTTTCTTACATTATCTCCACACCTGAGAAAAAATCCCTAAATGCCTTTGTCATCTTTTGGGATGCTGTGTGATGGGTCTTTTTAGGGAAAAGAAGGAGTAGTTCTGGGAACGAAAAAGATTTTTGTTCATATGAAGATTATGAAGCAGTGATGTGTCACTAAACACGGCTAAAGCCATTTCAAGCAACGTTTCAATTCTGAATGGTGACCTTACACCAGGGCGATACTGTGAGTATCTTCCACTCTGGAACGTGCCGCAAATATACTTTATACGATTTTTAAATGAAGAATTTGTGAAATAACACAAATTAAACAAATTAAATTTATTTTCGCACGCCGGGTTTCAAACAGTCAAACATACACAGTCAAATAAATAAATGAATCTCTGGCTTGCCATTGAAGTAAAATCATTTATTATTTCATAGTGCTTTCACACAAACTAAGTAGGTATTTAAATCCGTAAGTCTAAACTTAAACTTTAGGTTGCACAGTTTACACCCGCGTTGTGCAAGCGGGCATCGGGTTCCCTACAGAGCAGAGCATCGGACCTTCCCATATACCTACTTACATATATATGTATATTATAGTTAAAACAACTCGACAAAAAATCTCGATACAAATTATAATATATATTGCCGTTCAAAGATGGCGCCACTTCCGTTGCATCTCGCACACGAACGCTTTCAGCAGGTAAGTTTAAACCCAAAATTTCCTAGCTTCTTCGGCCTGTTGGATAAGATCAGAGTGAACTAGTGAAGTATCTGTATTTATATTTCTTATCAGCTCAATATCTGATAGTTCGCGCAATGCGGGACCGGTATATTAGAGGCGGGCAAAGCGTCTCAGCTGAGCGAGCCGCTTCACCAGATCTCGTTCAGTGAAAAGATCCGGGTCAGTGAACCGGCTCGATTGAACGACTGAATTAAGTCCATCTCTCCCCTCCCCTCCCTCGGCCCTCCTCACTTTATTAAAAAGGGAACCCCAATATTTTGGGGTTCCCTTTTTATTCGGAAATCCTTTGTTTTTATGAAACGTCAGTATCGAAATCTCAATAATAAAGGTAATCGCATAATGCACGCCCCGTTGTACCCGGGATACATAATTACGTGTTTTTAAAATTATTTATTACGACTGAGTCTTGTGACTGTAACTTAAAATTTAATGATGTCATCAAGAAATACGGGTGAAATTTGGAATCATTTTTCCGTTGCCACTAATAATAAAGCCAAATACACGTACTGTTCGCAACTAATTAGATAATCGAAGAAATTAATTAAGAAATCGAAGCATCCCACCGTTCAAACCCTCAGGCAAAATGCCACAAATCAAGGAATCAATGTCAACTGAGATAATTCAAACTCTGAATAATCCCGTTCCATAATTTACAAGTAATGTTCTAACATTCACTCATTCTGTTATAATAAACAAAATAATGTGGCGGGAGCGCTGACGTCACGACTGACGTATTATGCACGCACACACGCTTGAATTCCGATATTATTATATTAATTGTATTTCGGTAATTACATGCACACTGAGCAGCCACGGCACTCCACCGCGTAGAAAAGTCTCATGGTGAACTGAGCTGTAAGCCGTTACCTTACTTTCATATTTTACTTTTCTGCGTCGCTGACTGGAGTGGCTGTGAACGAACGAACGAACGAGCGAGCGATCCGCATCAGTAGCGACCCGCGAGCCGCGAGATCCGTTGAACGATACACTGCTCCGGCTCCCACGGGTCAGTCGGCTCACCGGATCTGGCGGGTCAGTTGGCTCACGGCTCACCGGATCACTCGTTCGCAAAGATCCGCGAACCGTGAAGATCGTTCGTTCGGATCCGGATCTTACGGATCCGTGTGAAAATCCGGCTCACTGAGCCGACTCGTTCGCGAACGACTCACTTCTACGGTATATTATCAAACTGATTTTTGGAATGTGACGACTGACGGGATTTTCGGGGGGCTTGCCCCTTGCCCCACTCCCTACTCCTAATTTTGTATCAATATTCAATTGGGACGAAGTTCTGGGTTGTGTGGTGTACCCGTGTACCGGGTACCCTCATTTACATATACATTTAAACAAATTAATAACAAAATATATATCAGCTTCTCAGTAGCCGGGCCTACAAGGCCTACTGTACACACAGGGCCCGCAGATAAATGAATTTGGCAGCCACCTCTGGTGTGGAGCTCCAAAAAACCCTTGACCTGCACCGGCAAATAGTCGGGAAACGCGCCAAACGCGCGCCCAACATATGTACACGGTTGAAATTTGTCACGCGAGAACGGGTCGCTTCTACGACTCGTTCCGGATTCATCAGCTCGGCTGCGGAATGATTTGCCGACCTCTGTGGTTCCTCCCTCCTACAACATGGGTCTCTTCAAGGCCAATGTTCCCTCCTGCCTCTCCTCAAAATGACCCTCCACACAGCATCCCCAAAGATGATATAGGCCCTGAGAGAAATTATTTCCTCCGGGCCGGGGAGTTAATGTTAAAAAAAGTCATTTATTAATGTTACCTATGTATAAAAAAAATCATACAAAACTTTTATTTTTATGTGACACCTCACAAGAGAGCCCCCGTCCTTACATTGTATAGACAGGGGAACTATGTCACCACCCGGTTGGGCAGCGTTGTGAGGCGGGTTAAGATAGGGGCTGTAGGAAGGGATTTGTTAATGCGGGACTTGAGGAGGAAGAAAAACGAGTCGAAGAAACGACCCATTCTCATAAAGCCAACATCAACTGTGAAAGGGTGTTCTGCTGGCGTCCGTTGAGTTGCACGTACGTGTACCGGTGCACCGGGGATCAATGCTGCAAGCTCCTTAGAGCAGGCTCCATTGAAATATCTGTAGAACAGACACAGCTAGCCCATATTGCGTCTGTGCATTAGAGATAATTATTTGCACAAAGCAAAATATAAAATATTATTTTTATTGAATTATTTCAAAGCAAAATATTATTTTTATTTAACATTTTAAAGTTTGTTCTTAATATACCATGTTAATTTATTCATATATTAGGTCTATTGGTTAAATCGACTAGTTAAGTAGACTTATAAAAAAGCAAAAATATACCTATATCAGAAACAAAAAAAAATGGCCAAGAATTACAAGTACGGTCTATGCTTGGCGACAGTCGACACTCTTCCATGCCATATGTCTATGGTTAAAACATTGTAGCTATCTAAGAAAGGAAAAAAAGGGTTTCTAAATTTGCAAGCCTATGATTAATTTCAAATTGTGTAGGTATATATTAATTGAAAGATTTGACTTGAGGACGAAACTAGACATTTTTTATCATCATAATTATTAGAGTCATCTAGCGACAAGATTATAATGACTTTTCATTATTGCAATAGTAGTTTCCTACTTACCGTAGGTCTCAAAGTATGCTTTACATACACGAAACACCTCTTTGTGTAATGCATTCTTTGAGACCACGAGTCAGTTTATACATAAGGCATAGTTTGAGGACAGTCCCCAAACTATCGTGTATATCGAAAATCGAAATGTCTTCAAACTATGCGTTAGATATATGTTTCGATATATATTTAAAACGGAACATCATAGACGTATATAGCTGTGTGGGGGTGGTTTTTAAGGGCGGCTGCAACAAAATGGCGAAAAAAAAAAAGTGTATAAAAGTGTATATAATTAGGCTCAAAGTATGCGTTACACAAATATATATATATATATATATATATATATATATATATATATATATTGATTATAAACCCAATTTTTTCGCGTACAAATCTACTAAATAGGTCCTTAGTTAAAAATTACATTGCAATAACCAAATTTCTTTGCAAAATATAAAATTAGTTTCTTAACTACCTTAATTCGATTATAATAATATTTGCTCACCAGGCACAAACCTTAAAAAAACATCATTATTCATGTCACAATAGTTGACGATTTTCAACCAACCCAAATTCTAGTAATTTATTTTAGTTGAAACACCTGAAATAATTTTTCCCCTAAGCAGAAGCATGAACTTTATAATATTATTACTTTCATAATATTATTTAAGGTTATTTCACGAGTTTTATTTGGTCCCAGCGCACGGCCCTGTCTTATATAACGTCTCCTATAATTTTGTTACACATAAAGCTAAATGATTAATCGCCTCAGCGAATGGCGGTGGGGTGTTCCCGCTTCGTTTTGGGAAAACACGCGTACAGCCTTACTGGGCTACAGGACTACTGGGCTACTGAGCTACAGGGGCCGCAAACCTTCCACCCTCAAATCCGGCTAAATTTTACCCTCTTCTCGCTCTGAATGGTCTCCAAATCTCTCGCGCTTTTTATAAACCCCGAGCTTTGGCTTTTATTCACAGAGTGAGCTTTTAACAATGATAGTTTTTTTTAACATGCCTTTCGAATTTTTTTTATTTCACGTCTCTGTACGTATTAGCTTTGATGTAAACAGCTGCAGCAAGTTTTATTGAAGGTAGGTACTGACGCAGACTTCTGCAAAATCACGGGGAAATAAAAAAATAATGTATTTAAAAAATATTCGTTTTTTCCTCGTTATGTGCTTTTTAACAACCAGGTAAAATCAATGAGCAATAAATGTTTATAATAATAACCAAATGGAAATACCCATTCATATTTCTGTGCTCCTGGTACGAGTATTTTGTTCATGCTGGTAGATTGACGTTTTGTATATATTTTTATGAATAATATTGTAAAATTAGCGCCTTTGCTGGAATTAACACAAATTACTCCATAACATTTATGCCCTCTGGTATTTTGTTCCTGTCGACAGCTTGATGTTCTGGCGTTTATTCTATTTACATGTAAAACAGCAGAGTAGAATTATGAAAATATCTGGAAATTGTATTTCCAATACCAATTCGTATTTCTGTGCTCCTGATATTTTGTTGGCAGGTTGACGTTTTGGTCGAATATCGAGGGATGCTTACTGGAGAAGTCAAAAGACCTCCTCAACCAGTCTCTCTCGATCCCGCCCGCCACGCGGCAGGTTGGCAGACACATGGCCCCCAAGACCTTGACAAACCTCACCCATGAACCCCTGCCAAGTAACCAAACTTTGCGAACCACTTGGGGTGACCTGGCAGGGTTGTTGGTTATCCAATAAATGGTTCCCGGAGTGGCCGGATTGCAAGAAGATCGCAGGTGGTTTTGATTTATGACTTTGGGAAACAAAAAAACTAAAGGAACTACATTTTATGGTGCTAAATTCCATGTGCTCGTCTGTCTTCCCGACTTTCGGGTGTCGTCGATTTCTTATTCCACTTGCGCTTTCATCTTGGATAGCATTATCGAAAAGTGACTCGGTCACAAAAAGGATATAAATTCAAAAACGACTACATAAATAAACGAGAAAGATCTGGAAGGTGTGAACCAGTGGTGGTGGTGCCAGCGAATGGAAGCAATTTACATAACTTAATTAGTTTATTACGCACATTATGATATACTGTTCAGTTGGTCGTGACGCCTGATTGGATAAGCGAGAACTTCGTAATCCGCGAATAATAATTCTTCTATGAATAGATAATGCTATAAATTTAATTACCATCCCGTGTAAGCTCGCGATCCCGTAACGGCTTTAAATCTCTCCAGTAACCACTTTACCAACTCCTGATTCTGAGGCACGGCTCTCTAACTTTGTCCCCAAATTCGTGGATTCATATTACTTAAGTTTTTCCGGAACCAATCGGCTTTCAACGCATTTCTAGAGAGAGTCCGGAAAATTTAACTGTTTTAATTGATGTAGGGTCCTTGTCCATCTGTAACCGTCGTTATATAATATTACATATTATTACTAGCTGAAGTCCCCCCTGCATTGCCGGGCTTTACGCAGAGTTTTTCGAAATGTGGAATACATCGGGAGCATCTCCTTTTCTTATCCCATTTTCCTCTTCCTCTCCTCCTCACCAAAAAAATGAAATATTTTTAGATATAATAAAACTCCATCTCGATGTAAGTTTAACATTGGTGACCTTTTTGACTTGACTTAATTTAACTTTGTATATATGTATCTCTATATTTTTTGTATATAAGCTGTTTGTCTCTTACAAATAAATAAATAAATAAGAAATCAGGTGAAGGCAGTAATATTCCTCTCATTTCAAACTTAAAGTGTGCAAAATTTCGTCAAGAAGTATCAAAATTCTGTTTTAACGGGTGAGAAAAGACGATGGGTGAATTTTCGAAATTTCGTGTAGACAGTGATCTTTCTATTGTTTTTATAGTCAAGTATGTAAAATTTCATCAATTTCGGAATAAAACTGTAGATTTGTATAAAAATCAAAGACCACAGACACTCTTCTTTAGAAATAGAAGAAAGATTCAGAAAAACTTCTGAAAAATTTTATTCTGGTAAATCCTCGGCTTATTTTACACACTTCCACGGTCGAGATATTTTAATAGGAGTCTAATGAAACACCACAATTCAGCATTGAAATGTTGCTTTAAAAGACTGGCCGATATATCCGAATATCCATGTTCACAACCTTTAATCCTTTACCATATTTATTTATTTATTTACGCCCTAGTGGGCTTTTACATAGATAAGTAATACAGTTATGTTAGCCACTACGGAGTCGTGAAATCATACATTTCAGTAAAGTCATATCCACCCAATATTCGTCTCTAACGAGGTTGCCGTAGTCCCACTGACTCCGGGCACTATGAACTCCTGTATGTCTTCACTTAAAAAATGAATGTAACTAAAACCATGAGGCAAGTTTGAAGTCTCAAGTATAACTGGAAATATAATATTCCACACTTTTAGTTAGGGGCCGGAGGCTTCCGGACCGCCGTGGAAAGCCTTTTTCATCATTTTAATATCCCTTAATAAAAGTGCCGACGTCACAGTCAGCCCTTTCAACCCTTTATAATAAAACACCACCGAAGACTGTTACGCTCTCCAAAGGGACCGTAATATAATCATTTCCAACACACTGAGAATAACGGTGTAGCTTTTTACTTCATTTTTGAAGTGCTTATATTTCACTCTTTAGAATCGCCTAGAAACCGCTGGCGTGCGATCAAAGACCAACCCCATCCATATAGACGCTGTTCTGTGATTTCTTTATCAGCAAAATATCAAATTGATGGTTTTTCTTTACCAGATTTTTTTCTTGTGAAGAAATATAAATCTTTTGTTTTATATTATTACCATTTGGCTTAGTCCGTTTTTAAGATTCTCGTCAGTACTAATTTCACTAAAACCTTTGCAAAAACATGTGAAGTATAAATAAAACACACTACTATTGCATTGACATTGAGTATTACGCCTCAGATTAAAGTACCAATAACTTCTAAACTTTTGTGTAGAGAAACATACGAATATTTCTGTTTATTACTGAGAAATTTAAAATTATTACGATTCTTGCTATAGACCAAGATCTGGTGAACCTTCTGGGTAAATGACGTAAAGGTACGTCTGTAAGGCTAGAAATGCTTTTATTGATGAGTCATAGCATGCTAAGTACGACAACTAACACCTGGCAGGTATCAACATCAACACTGCACGTCATCAGCCCCTATTTTTGGAAAGTGTAAATAAAATGTTTAAAAAAACTTGTTGCTTGAAGCTTGAAACTTTTATTCTTTTCAGTTCATTTATTGTAAAGTTTTAAAAAAATGACCTGCGATTTTGATGAGCTCAAGTACCTGTTTGGTGAATCGCAAGGTGTAAAATTACAGGGTGTTAGGCACGTACCTGACTTACTTTAACCAGTGATTAAACCAGTGATTATTAGTAAGAAATATACATGAAATTTTGGTCTCCGGTGACTTTTCAATTATTTTTTTTTCCAGTTTTTTTTTTTCTCTAAAAACGATTTTTTTTTCGTATGCCATCACTGATCACCCAGCCGAGTAACATCCCAACCTCTCACCCCGCCCCCAATTGTCCAACAACTATTATTTTTTTATGTTTTTGTAGAAAAATAAAACATCAAAAATCACAACGGAAACCAAAATTTTATTAACATTTTTTACTCTAAATAATGTCAAGAATCACTGTTAAAGTAAGTCAAGTATGTCCCTTAACATCCTATATAAATAGAAGATAGATTCAGAAAAATAGTTTCTAAGAAATTTTATTCTGGTAAATCCACGACTTATTTTAGAGTTTCCTTTGTAATATTCGCGTGTGATAACAAGAAAAAACACATTTGTATGTAAATCTACCTTATTATCGTCACAAATGTAACTGCCACTACCTTGGAAAATACTTTTTTTTCATCATTCCACAGTTTTTAGCTCTGAGCCCATAAATATGGTCGTAGACAGGTAGAGGTCTACAACAATTTTTTGCCACCTATATAAAACAAACATTTTTTTTATACATTCAGATAGTTTTTTAAATTAAATTTTTGCCATTACAGCACTTTTGCCTTCCTTTATTTTACGAATCTTGCTTTTAATCTAGTAAACAAAAATAATTAAAGCAATTAGCAAACTCGGTTGAAAAAATGTAAAGAAATAGTGATCACGTTTCTAATTTGTAGAAGCATAAAATATTCTCTGTAATTCTGTTTTCGAAAAGCCCACCAGAGCAGTTAGGCGATTAATTAAATGAAATATTATCACTTGACGCAGTTCTATCCCTTTCCCTCTGCCGAGTTGAAATCTTTTCTACGGCGGAACTTGAATAAATTTGACTCATAATTTCACTTAATAAAATATTCATATTTTCTGAGCGATTTTATCTGTTTCTTTTGCAAGACGCAAAAATTCGGTTTTCTTAATAAGAGTTGTTTGTTTCGCTCCTTGAATGTTGATGTTGTTTGTCAGCTATTCTTTTCTTTTTTTATGAAGTGCCAATTTGATTCCATTACATGTCGCCCACAAGGCTGCTGCTTCTTTTATTTATTTTATGATCTGTCTTTCTTTGTATCCTTTTTTTCTTCTTCTTCGTCTCTTTCCGTGACCTCTCACTCCTCTCTTCCTTGGTGTTACGACAGATTCGAGATACTCCTCTGGGAAATATTTTTTCCATTATTCCGGAAGAGGACATTTGTGGGACAGGAAAAGTCGACATTTTTATGCGTTACCTTCGGTGTAGAATTCGGTTCCATGCCAACTCAACAGAGTAGTATTTCAACACTTTTTGAAAGTCGAAAAAATAGCCCAAAAGCTAAGCTAATGTAACCTATATAACTTGGTTTTATTTTTTTATTTTACTTCATTTTTAATGACTTTTCAAAGAAGGGATGAAGTACTAGTTAGTTGAGTTGTCCAGTCACCATAGAATTCACTGTTTACTTTCCTGTGTAAGCCATTCTCCCTGACCGCTCGTACGGACAATGACAAATTAGATACGCAATAGGCCACTTGCATCACATTTTTTAAAAAAAATTTCCGGTTTAGCCAAATATTCTAAGACATTCTGTATTTTTTTATCGTATTTTTGAAACCCTGGCGATTTTTTGAAAATTTCAGTCCGAAAAATCAGACCATTTTTTATAAACCGGAAAGACGGGACATAATTTTATTGGTGCGAAAAAACGATACTTACATAGCCGAAAATCATTTAAAAAAAAGAACGTTTTCCACACGAATAGTAATAAATTGTACGGGGTTCTCTTCGTAACATCTGTAAAAACACCGCCATCTTTATCAAAAAAATCAAACCAAAGGATAAGTTCGCATAGAACAAACAATAAATCTAGTGAACGTTAAACGCAAATTCAAATATTCGCCGGAAATCAAAGTGTTGCCATATAAAAAATTAATCAGTGTTTTGTTTTTTGTTTTTGTTTATTAGGGAAACAAACAGTTGTACATATTATAAGGTAATTACATATTACATGGGTGCATTAACCAGTGAAGTTTCCGCAAAAAAATTATAATATATTAACACAGATTAAAACGTTAAAGAAAAAATAAATAATAGAAAGTGTTAGAAAAAAGAAAAAACAAATACAACAGAAATGAAAAAACACAAATTAAAGCATGTGGGAAAGAAAAGGGGGGTTTTCACAACAACAACAAAAAATAGCGCTGTATAAATCATCCAAATATTATTATTTTTATAATAAGAAGGAAAAACAACATAATGAGAATGAAAAAACAACAGACAGCAGGGATGGAGGGTTCGCAATTAACAATTGGTTTTAATTTTTTCAGTTATGAATTTAATAAATTGGCCTGAGAACAAATGGAAAATATCAGCTTCGTAAAACATATCGTTGTATTTTGTGCACGTCCTTCGGAAAAATTAATGTTGTGTGTAATTTGTTTTTGAGTGTGGGATGTGGAATAGTTGGTTTGACCTTGTATTTCTTGTTGGACAGTGGAAATTAATGTGTTCTAGAAGATAGTTGTTGTTAACAACGTTGTTAATAATTTTGAATAAAAATTTCTGGTCGGATATATTTCTTCTATCTTCTAAGGTTGATAAATTATGGAATGTTAATGAGTGTTGAATTTTACAAAATAAAAGGAACATATTCGGAGACGGGACATTTTCATGTAGCGACGTCACGAGCTAATAATGGATTTATTTATTTAAAAATAAAAAAAACTATACATTTCTAAAAAATTTTGCTAACATTTTCGTAATCTTAGTAAAAAAATCTATCCACATGATTTTTTCCAAGTCGTTATGAAATCCATGCAAGTGGCCTATTAAATGCAGGAGTAAATATATGATGTAGAGATAACAACAATAATTATTATGACTTTCAGCCCATAAAAATATCGGCTGTAAGTCATAATAAATAATTTTCACCAAGGATTATTAATTTTAGTTTCGCTTCTGTGTTATTTTAGGCTGGATGCAAGTGGAGATACTTTTGAATTATCTTTATGATGCCTATTAACAAACTTATCACAATGGAATTTAAAAGTGGTTGATACTCTCAGCATCGCACTGGCGAAAGATCTCTATTCAGAATCGAAACACTTCTTAAAACGACTTTAGTCCTGGTCAGTATATTAGTAATTCAAATGAATAAACTAAATTAAATTAAATTAATTAAATACGGATCCGAAAAGCGAGGTATTTCCTAACCTCTCTTTTCCACCTCCTTTCTCTTCCCATCTTTTCTCTCTCCTGACCTCATTTCTCTCCCTTTATCCTTTCTCTTCCTATCTCCGTTCTCTTCCCATCTCATTTCTCTTCCCATATTCCTTTCTCTTCCTATCTCCTCTCTCTTCCGATTTCATTTCACTTCCATTATCTTTTCTCTTCCCACCTCCTCTCTCTTCTGATTATATTTCTCTTCGTTTATCTTTTCTCTTCCTATTTCCTTTCTCTTACCACCTCCTTTTCTCTTCCCATCTCCTTTCCCATCAAGGTAAAGTTCTCTCCCCACTTTCTTCGATCTCTCAACATACCCTAATTGATGATGCTCTGGTGCAGTAATCACAAAAATTTATTATAAATGAAATTTTCTATGAAGAACAATCTCGTGTTTTGTTTATCAACTGAGAAAAGTCTATTTTTGGGTATTCTACGTTTCTTTATTTTGTTTGTTTATGTTTGGGTGTTTGTGACTCCTGCCTCCGCCCAATTTCCAACGTGCCACTAAATAAACATCCCCGTTTGTATTATTTCACTTTACAAAGGGTACGATTTGGCCCGAGCTTTCCTAACATATTTGTGGGCACGCAATCTTTATATGTGTTTCATTAATCATCATCAAACGTTCCTGATAAATTTCGCATGGGGTGTGTTAGATAAGATAATTCAGATGAGGTGCGTTCAGACGAGGTGTGTTCATCAGATGTTCGACGAAATGCATTCCTTCAATGAATGAAAACCTCTTCAATTAATGAGTGAAAAATTCTTCACAAAACTGTGTTACAACCATGAGATTAAACCATTCTTTAAACTTTACTTATAATTGCGGTGATAAATTACATGGCGCGTAAGGTAGGAATACATAGTTAAAAACTTTTCCTATTATCGGACTTCAAGCGGGCTTGCCTGTATCACCAATGAACCGGCGCCTAAGTATCTAAAAATGATATAAGTAAGACGAAGAGTTTATAGTGTTTACATTATTTGTTTCCATTCTGGAAACCGTGACGCATGGTAATCACAATATAAACATCCCCATTGTCGCCTAATGACGTCACAGTGCACGGTGACATCTCCGACATCTAAATATAACTTTGATTGCAGTTAGTTCCCGCCCAGACCCGTGGCGGGGCGCTAGGGCGGCTAGGGCAGCCGCCCAGACTCGTGGGCGCCGCGCGTGGCCCGCCCACGCCGGAATGTCGACGTAGAAATCGTCCGTTGCGAACACGACTAAAGAACTGGTGGAAATACAACTTAAAATTCCATTCCATCCGAACTATTATTTTACCGATTTGTTTGCTAGCCATTTTATCCATTGTTTTCCGAGAATAGAGTGTAACAAAAGTATCATGTCGTATTAATGCAAATTCTTCATAAAATTTTACGATTCAAGATATACGCCGTCTCAGGTAAACTATAAATCGATAGACATTTCATCAGAAGGAAAGTACTATTATTATTATGTAGTTGAAGATTTTATGTTTTATTTTTAGGGTGGATACTGAAAATAATAAATTATTTTTGATTTTAATAGTCTCTTGGATATTTTTGTCTTGTACCATGAGTTTTTCTACTAGAATAGCAATGCTTTTATCATGACGCAGTCTAGACTGTATTATATTTATGTATCCTTTATACTACATTTTAACCACTCGACCTGAAGCATATTTTTTTCGGAAAGTCAAAATATTTCGGCGTTGTAAAAAAAAACAAATTAATTTAGTATTTCTGAACGCATCCGAAAACATAAAAAAAAACAGTTTTCGAAAGGTAATGTACACGTGCTACGCTTTTAAATTTTATGTTTCGAAATAAACATAATTTTTAAAATATAAAAATTTTGAATGCAAACATAAAGAAGTTTAAAAAATGGCTCACCTTACGGTGTTTCTAATTAAAATTACTGATAACGAAAAAAAATACAAACGCGTACATATTTTATTACGCAAATATATATTATTATTGGTTTCATGTAAAAATAATTTATAAAAAATTCAATTGCAGCGGGTGACTAGGTGTACATTTAGATTTTTTTCTGGTTACTTTTTAAATTTGAATATAAAGCATGGTGTTTTCTCTTTCTAACACCGTTGAGATCATATTTCTAACCATTATAGTAAGGGAGGCACAACGATTTCTATGAGACTTATACGAGTTATTCCGAAAACCGAACAAATTAGCCTGAGGGGTTAATTTATGGCACGATCAAGTAAATCAAATAGTTGCGTCAGGATTACGATATATAAATTATAATGAAGCACGGAGTGTGCTCTAACGTGGTTCCATTCCCCTCATTCTGATTTACACCTTTTTCTTTCTGAAGGTATGTTTAGCACTTTGTAATTTTTAATAGAATACCCTCCTTAATACGTGAGTTTAAATACAACTATTAAACATCCATTAGTGTAAGGTAAATGGTTGTTTTATCAGTTGAAGCCTTCTCGCCTCCCTAAAGGAAAGTTAGGTTTGTATAAACCAAATCGAAAAATAAATGTAATAAATTGCGAATACGCACCTTTAAACATAAATGTCTGCTTTGCTTAACACTAGAAGCGCGGAACATCCTGACACCCATAGAAGCGCGGATGTGTCAATTATGGCCATTTTAATTTTGCTTCAGTAATGTGAAAATATATATTCAAATAAAACTAGTAATTATGATAGAATGTTTTCTATTTGAATATCTGGGTGCACAGTGCTAAGGAGAAGAACATTTTTTTTTGTATTTTCCTTGATATACTGTCAAAGTGATATCGTCTTTTTTCAGTACTACTGTACATTACAACTCTTCTTTTGCTTGTTTGACGCAAGCAGGTTTTCCCGACGAGCTTTGTTCATTGTACCAACAATACTTGTTCCGTTTGATTTTAGAGTTTCAGCAAGGGATAGAGATGTGAAAAGTTATCACAGGTGATATTTTTTCCTTTTTTTAGGTACGGCTGCATCAATTTTCTCAATGACTGGGTCAAAATTGACCCAACCGCACTTAGAGGTGAATTTGGATTAAAAAAATATGTATAATGCATTTACGTGGTTAAAGTCTTGTATAAATAATTATCATCGTATTTCATGAAAAGTCATAAAAAATTACGATTATACGCACATTAAAATATGGACTAGAGCAGGAGGAACATCGAAATGGGTCAAATTTGAGACGCCCGCGCTTCTAGTGTTAAAAAATATATATTGCTATCACTAATGCAATTTTTTTATCGCCAGAGTCGTATCGTGTTTATTTTTGTCCTCCACAAATGGAATTCAACATAATCGCTAGCCATTAATTACAGTGCTAAAGTTCTGTGCCTAAAAACACATATTGGTTAATGAATGCCTCCCTACCCTCGTTGGTTCACGAAATAAATAGATTTTGTTCGAAAACGGACTAGTGGAACGATCGGTCGGGTGACTCTAGCCGGGAAATATAAATTGACAACAGAGGGTTGGTTTCTGGTGCAAAAAGTCGATATAAAGCGATACGCCGCAACACGTAAATCACCACCGACTGTGCATTCAGTAAGGACCTAATTCACGAACAGCAGTAGTAGCAGTAAAAGGAAAATGCTGTAATATATCGTAAGGCGAAGCTTAATGCTGAATCATTATTTTGGTTTAATCTTTACTACCAATCGGTTTACAATATAAATACAAAAAATATGCATTTTATAAATTGAAGATTTTCGTATCGTTTCCATTGAGTAGAATTAAAATCAAAAGTTTAATTACTTAACAAAAATATATAAGTTAAATGTGATTCATAAATTTCATATTTATTTATATCTCCGTAATGTATACAAGCAACAGCTTTTTAAGTAGTTAAAAAATATACAATATATGTAATGAAAATAAACTAAAATCAATCGCCCCCTCCGCTGTGTGGGGGTTCACCCCCCGTCCACTTAGCGTTACAAAGTTATTTTGACAACCCTTTTAAAAAACATAATTTATTGCTTTCCCCGTTTCCCTTACCAAACAAATAGCTTAGAAATCGTGTTGGCAATTTCAATGTTTTCAGAACAATGTTAGGTAGTTCCGTTCCTACTCTTCTGCCTAACAAAATTAGTTCGTTTTTAGAACTTGTGGGAATAAATAGTTGCTCCCTTGACTTCCCAAGTACAAGACAGACAGGGAGATAGCCGGATATTTAAACTATTGTAGTAGTAAGGCTTCCTCTTATTATACAGCTCTTAGCCAGTAACACATACCAATCTGTTCTCGTTAGTCTAATAAACCTAATATATCGAGCACGCGCTTTATTAATCCAAGTATACCAAATACAAATATAACAGAACCAGTCCATGTCATGTGTTGTTTGTATGAATGAGTTCCCTTGCAAATTTAAATTTAGGCTTTGTATGTGCTAATTTTAGACATAGTAGTTTTATTAGTAACTAATTAATCGGCTTCGTTTCAACTGTCAACAGACTCGCCCCCCTCCCCTACCCCTACTTCCCACATCTGATTTGTGAAGAGATTCGCTTATCTCTGTGTTTTTCTATCAATTTTTGCTTTTTAAATTAAGGATTGCTGTAAGTGGACGCTTCACTGTTGTTCGTTACTTAGTCATCGTAAATAAACATTATTACGCGTAGCTTTGAGTTTTCAGAAAATATGACGAGACGTAGTGTTGCACATTTGCATTTTGCGCAAATGTGTACATACTCTCTTCTGAAGAGAGAAACATCTTTACATTATTACAAAATAAAACCATAAAAACCCGGAGAAACTCTTTGCCGCTGCATTCCGAACTTCTACCGGTTTATGACATATTTCTCTTGGACACTTTAAGTTTCTAAAAAAATATATGTTTTTTTTAAGTCGTCTGCATCTACACTTTCCACGCCGAAACGGTAATTATATGAAATCCCCTCGATAGAAAAAAATCTCTTAGTATTCTCTGAAAATTATTATAAACACTTTTTTTGCTATTTTACATGTCTTATGTATGAAAAAAGTTATCAATTTTTAAACAATTAGTGTTTTATTAAACATTTTCACAATTTTCGCCTAAGTATTATCGTTTTTAGTATTAGCGCGCTACCTCTAACATTCGAATTTGCCCTTCTCTCCCCATATCTCCCCTTATTCTTTTTGAGCGCTTACTATCGGGCCTTAAGAAGTGCTACTGGTGTCTATCTGAGATATAGCATTGCGTCCATGCGGGATCGACGTAGTTAGAAATAAACCCCTTTGAATAGTAAGTAGATAACCGCGTGCAGTAGAAACGAGATATACCCATCTAAACCCATTTACATTGAAAAGCTCGGCCTTGACTGCTAGACCTGTTGTTGTCATGCAAATTCTCCCCACCTAATTGAAATATTGAAGCCCCCATCTTTTGTTCGCCACGTGCTTATTAGGATTTGGGTCTCCGTTGCGTGTCTCTTTAAATTCCCCGAAGCGCCGGAATTCCTCCCCCGGTCTAGTACCTAGTACCTACCCAATACAGCCTGCTTCAGACTATGGTGGGCGCCATGGAGGCTCGCGCATTCCCAAAGCCATGGACGCTTATTCCTCTCGATACACCCCGCTCGCTTGACAATCACCGTAAATCAGATTTCGTAATTTACAGAGAAAAGTTCTTCCGATTCTATTCCGTTCCTCTGTCGTACATTATTTATAGCTCCCGCTCGTAACTAGCTTCTTCCCCAGAGGGAGTTGAGGGAGGGATAACCTCCCCCCCCCCCCTCGCCTCGAGGTTCACCCCCTCCCGAATTAGTCTCAAGGCCAACCGTCGGGGCGGCCACGGAGGAGGTTAGTGTGTATTTTGCGAATTCTGCGAACCCTCTACAACCACCTTTTGCCACCCATATTATTTTCGTTCGTGTGACAGGGATCTTTTTCGGAACTGGAATAAAAAAATACTGGATGAATGGCGTTTTTTTGCGGGTAGAAATAGGTTTTATGACCTTGCAAAGAGCTAAATCCATTCTCCCACAGAGCTGATCATTTTAATATTGTATCGTTTTTGGACGTCGTCGAGCATTCGATAGACTTTCGGACATGAGCTTTTTATTCAAATTCAACTCACAATAGTTGAGGTCATATTACGTACGAGTATATCAACACTGAATTACGTATTTATTGATGAAGCGAAATGGAAAACGAATAGGGTCTAGAATAAATTTATTTTTATGCTTGTTTAACACTAGAATCGATATCACATTTCGCATAACATGTTTAGCCGGCCACGATATAGCTGTTTGCTATTCAGGGAAGGTTCCCGTCGAAGGTTGTTTTTCTTTTCCCCTCTGATTGGCTGTGAGCCAGAAGGGTTCCCCAGATCCTGCCTAGAGTGCCCATAAAACGGGACCATTCCCTATTTTAATTTCATACTAGGAGGGATATCTGGCACTCGGGTCATAACTTATAAATATTGCTTATTTTAATGTTGACAGTAAAGCCTTAATGTGCCCTTCAAATGAAACGCAAACTCATGGAATACTTTTTATTTTTCAAAGTACTTGGCTGTAGTACCTACAATGTCTGGGTTAAATATTTTCTTTCCCAATCACTCAAATTCTGAATGTACCGAGCGCAAAACATCGCGTAATGAATTATTCTCCCTTGTGTTATTTCATCAATTGTTTATGTTCATCTCTTCCCTGGCGCTCTCCGGATATTTTTGTTAGTAACGTTGCCCCTCTTTTTAGTATTTCGAAAATATATACAAAATTACTATTAAAAACGAGACCGCTTATAATTTACATAATGCTTTCTCATTCCTAGAACGCCTCTCTAGGAATTTGCAATAAATCGTATTTTTTTCATTAAAAAAATACCATTCCTTTGTCATTTATTAGTCATGCACATCACTAGTTAGGCATTCTTCTATCTAAGCTCCATAGGGGCAGAATCAGGTCTTTAAATTCTTTGGAAACTGATTTCCCGCCACTCGGTTTGTGCGGGAAACGCCTAACAAAGAACAAAGGCTGTGAAATTTCACGGTCACCGGGCGGAGCGGTACCTACTCGCACGGAGGTGGTAACGGAAAGCTATACATACTACGGTTGTGGTAGCAGAAATATTAACCTGCTGCAGAGGTTGGTGGACGAAATTTGTACCTACTACGGATTTTGCAGTCAGTATATTTGAGTTATAAGTTTTGCGAATATGTGTATTAAATTTTTTATTAATTTTTTTGTGTTTAGTTCGTAGAACTCCATTTTTTTAAAAAATTTTTATTCAAACTAAATTAAACTTACGTTATTATTAAGTAGTTTTTATTTTTGTGACAGCTGTTTCGGCGTACAAGGCCATTTTCAAACTATAGTTAAACCACTTTGAGGCCACTTATTTTTACGATTCTAACTTTCAATTTTGTGAAGGTGTCTAAATTGGATAAGTTTTTAGATTTTCACGGCCTAAAGCATTTTCGTTGTTAGTTTTTGGGGTGTTATGTCGTGTTGCGCTACCTCCTTCTATAGCCGACGTTTCGGACAGCGTTGCAGTGTCCATTATCATCAGTGTCCATCAATAGGGCAGATCCGGTAGATCTGACGATGCCAGTTTTACACGGCCTTGTAAGCCGAAACAGCTGTAATAAAAATAAAATAAAAAAAATGCTTGCAGAACTTAATAATATAATAACGTTATTATTTTTTTTTAAAATTGAAAAATTTAGAATAGAAAATCAAATTTTTTAGTCAACGGGGACATTACGCCACCACATTTACGACGTTTTCTCTAAGGGATAAACAAAAATAGAGGATAGTAAGCTGTATAACGACTGTCACGCTATTGGCATCTTATTTGAATATATATTGTGGTATTTTGAAGCTACCCCTCTCAAGGAATTCTCGTCTTTATAATGTCAGCTTTGGGTCCGGCCGAACAACCTCTACGGAAAGCAATCAACCGAAAACTACCTAATCTAATAATCAAATTACTCGCATATGGTATACTTCGGCCCAAAGTTGTCGAACAAATAATGCCGTCGAATAAATTACTCGGGAGTTCTGTATCTGCGGGGGGGGGTGGGGGGTGGTGTCGGTTGCGTCAGAGTCGGGTTCCGTCGGGCGCTTGCGTCACCCGTCCCGTCACTACCCCAACTGATCAGATTCACCCCTCGCTTCTCACGTCTCGACATTCAACATGCCCCCCGCCTCACGTCCCCCGCCTCCCACATGTCTGACCCACATCCCGGAGGATATGCAGATAACACTGCCATCCATCTGAATCAAATTCTTTATCCCGGATTGATTTACAGGTTTTACTGCATCGAATACTAATTCGAAGGATAGAACTCACTTTGGGCGCTGATTTTGGTGAAGGTACTTCAAGTAAACGCCGTCTGTGTGAATATCCGACGCTTTTAGAAAAGGTACGTCTTCGTTATTTGTTTTTTTTTTCATCACGAAAGTTGGAATTTAAAGGGAAATATCTCTCTTTTTACATTAAATCCACACAGGAGGCCCCGAGGAAAATAATTTCCCTCAATATCTATGTCATATTTAGAGATGCTGTGTTCTTGTGAAATGGAAGGAGTGAACATGGGTCTAGACGAGACTTGTAGTTGTAGGAACGAGGAAAATAGGCCGGTGAACCGTTCCGCAGCCGAGCTGTTGAACTCAAGAACGAGTCATCGAAACGACCCATTCTCATGTGACAAATATTTACTGTGAAAAATTTTCGGGCGTGCGTTTGGCGTGTTTCGCGAGTGTGCACCGGTACCGAAGGAATCAGTGTTACTACCTCGGAACATCTTCAATTGAAATACCGGTAGCACAAGGACATCATTCCTGTCCGACGACTGTGTCTATCAAACGGACCGTAAATAATACTAACTGAAACTTCTGAATACACTCCAGGGCACCCACCATTTTCCCGAATCGTTTTAAGGATCAGATGGGTTCCTCTACCTTTCTCTAATCGAAGCTATTATTAAATGATTCTATAATCCCCGACTATCCCTTTCTTTCTTTCCACGACACAACATAAATTTTTACATACCAAAAACTTTTAAGTGTTCTCATCCAAGCCAGTTTAGTTTTGTTTTGGAAGCTAGTAGAGAGACAACATTTATAAAGAGGATACATTATAAAAGGATAATAGAAAAGAAGCGCGTAATCAAAGACGTTCCCATTTTAGCCTATAACGCAAAAACAGTAGCTACAGCTCTGGCAAGCCAAGGGAAATCCCGATGAGAGACAGTGAGCAGTGGGACGGTAAGGTGGTCCTTGGAACCCTTCACACCATCCCCAGCGGCATAGTGGACAGACGTGACCCCCATGAAGACGATGGGATAGTGGAGAAGAGACTTCTAAAGAACCCTATGGACTAATTACCTAAACTTCTGAATGATAAATGTGGTATCGAAGGTTGGCTATAATCAGGACAATACCATACGGAAAATTCAGTGGAATCCTTACCAATCACAAATGTTTCGAAGTGTGGCGTTTTCTATTAGAATCAGCTTGATAGATCTCTGTTGCATGTTGCAAACTTTTTAAATCTGTGAATGTTGTTGTTCATAGTTCTGATGCATCCGACGCGACGTACCGACTTCCTTCCGAACTAAAAAGTTTTTTTGCTTTATCTAGAACAGAATGCAATATCCACGCGGGATGGTGCAATGTTTTCTGGATTACGTGTTATGTTTGAAGTGTTTTTATTTTACTTCCTTCCGCTCTGTGACGCTTATAGCCATCATTTTATGTTTGAAATAAAAATCGACAGAACGTTGGGATTTTGTTAGAATGTTAGGTAAGTATACTAATATTTATATATAGGATGGTGTAAGTAATAATTATTAACGGGATAGTTTTTTGGAGACACTCAATAAACGCCAAAGATGTTTTTGTCAACAGAGATGTCTACGAAAAATTACAAACTCTGATCACCTGGACTCATGTAGAACTATATTTTAAAATCTTAAACCTCTGATAATGACAGATATATATATGCGATGGAGTTAGGCCTGTTAGCTCGATCATCTCTAGAAAAATTCCCACAAAAAAACTCAATGGGTAATCACGCTACAAGACAAAGAAAACTTATTAATATCAAAAGCAAAAAAAAACTACATTTAAAAACAGACCCTACTACATGGCGATTAAAATATATAAAAACTTTCCACGTAACATTAAACAAATAAACGATATTCTCAAATTTAAATCATCATTCAAAACATTTCTTTTAAACAAATATCCATTACACTATAAATAAATTCCTTACATAAATTAAATACCTCTGTTTTTTTTTGCATATAATATAACATATAATTATTGGGTTTTATAATATAACAGGTATTTGTAGGGTTAGTTGGAATAAATAGGATGTACTATAAGTTATACCTTTTGTACTTTTTGTATTTTTGTGCAATAAATATTTTTTTTAATTAGAATTTATTTTTAGGTCGTGCTTTACTTTACATAAGCCCGGCTTACTAGTGTTGTGTTTGCGGCTTGTAGGTCCGGTGGATTATAACATACCTACTCAACTAAAACACGCTGTCCTAAAACTCCATTTCCAACTAAAACTGAAAACTTTCTCACTGCCCAAACTTTGTTATTAAAACTTTTTTGGTTTGGAACTTCATGGAAGGTTATTTTAATATGATTATTAAAGAGTTAAACCAGAACGTTTTTATATGAAGCCTTATTTCATAAATGTTGGCGATTACCTTTTAATAATAATTAATTGAAAGCCGCCCGTCAATATTGACGGGGGGAATATTCACGTTAAAATACTGTGATCTCCTGATATTCGTAATATATTTGTTTTCATTTCTCACGTATCATGACAAAATATCATGTATTGAATCAGTGTTCCTTTATAAAAGAAAATGCAATCATTACAACTGAGTTTACAAACAATTAAATTGAATTAACGTTAAAAAATATATTTTTTACTTTTGTAGTCTAATATTTTTAACCGATTTCTCTGGCAATCGAGGCAATACGCCCTTAAGACGAAACCGGGCAGCATTTTGTCCATACAAACGTATTTCCAAATTTCTTCTCTGGATTTTGACACCATTACAAACATTTTTTAACATAATAAAGATATCGACTACTAGCGTGTCAGTACTTTTTGGTTTTTTTAAGTTATTTTTTGTAGGAGTTAGGACTTTACAAACACGTTAAAATAGCCTGGTTTGAACGCCATCAACAATATAGAAATTAGTCAATGTATTTTTTAAAAAAGCAAAACGTACAGACTTTTTTTTTCTTGTACTGTTTGTCAAAAAAATCTTAAAAATCCACACGAGAATCGAAACGAGGTCCACACGAGAAAAATGGGGAATGCCAAACTTCGTTTTGATGATATTATTTAGGTATTTTCAGCTGAGGTGCAGTTGTCCTTTTCGCTCAGTATTCGGGTGAATAAGAGCGACAGCAAAAGCAACAGTTTGGTAAAATACTTATTGTTCAAATTTCTCGGCAACCTGGTTCTTCTTAAATATTTCATTAGATTTAAAAAATCGTTTTTTATAGACAATCGCCTGCAGCTCATTTATTATAATATGGTATTATGGTTTATAGTGATTAATAATGGATATTATTTATCCAGTTTTTATAAAATTCGCGCGTTGATTTAGCAATGTGAAAATCTGCATTAAAATAATAGAATCTATCATTATGATACACCCCAAAAACTAACAACGATTATGATACATGTTTTCGACGAATTTTCAGCATATTTGCGAGACACATCACGCCATTTCTGTTGTGTGGGCTTCCGTTACAATGTTACTCTTATTGTTTATGGCACTTTATTATATTCATTGACGTGACTCACAATGAAGCGATTAGGTTGCTAATCAAACTAAATCTATAAATGCCTCATTAACATTACGCATTTGCAGACATAACTTCGTGAATAATACTTACGACACATATTTTAATGATATGTCTTATCAAAATGAATGCATACAATGAATTTTATGATACTTTCTTTGCATACACATATTTAAGTTGGGTAATTATTCCATAAACCGCCGCATTTTAATTATGTACAGATTATGGAAAATCCACTACTTATAAACTTAGTTACCACAAGAAACGTCGGTTTCAGTCAGGATAGATGGAAAAATGTGCTTTTAAAATTTACATTTCATAAAACCTCTTTTAAACGTACTAATTTTTCGTTTACACCTTGCATTCCTCCACATATTGAACGTTTAGACAAACCCTGCTTGCCATGTTAACCATTAAAAATATGGAATTTATATCTAAAGGGCCCCTCAAACGTTATTCTTTTGTTATAGGACGGTATGCGTCAACGTGTACAAGATTCATTATGGCGTCGGCGACAAGACGAAAAATTACGTGTATAAAAGATTTTAAGAATATAAATTTAAATACATATTTTTTCGGTTCCATTTCAACACAGAATCAACTCAACATAACACCTCTTTTAAAAGTCATTAAAAGCTATGAAAAAAGTAAATTAAAAATAGTCATTAACCTAACCTAACGTAACCTATTTAACCATTTTTTTATATATTTTTTTCATGACTTTTAATGTCATTTCAAAGGAGGTTGGTGTCGCGAAACTGCGACTCCACTATAAAATTGGCGGTTTTGCTTCAGAGCAAAGCCCTGACGCAACCCTCAAAGGACCAGTCCCGATAACTACGTGTTCGCTATGTTATATGGGACGATTAGATAGCATGCACTCGCAAAACCTGATGGATAGTCAGTCAATGTTCAGATCTGGGCTTTTGGACAATTAGATAAGCCCAGAACGGAAAAGGAAAATAGGACTCACCAGTTGCAGATGGGGCCTCTCTGATCTCCAGGTTTTGGTGAACTTCACTATGTTTATTAACTTGCAATATTATTTTGCAACAGTATATGCTCAATATGTGCTCACTGTCTGAGACATTAATTTGTACTGAGCTTGAAATAGTGTCACCTCTTCTTCATGCAACAATTGCTCTTTTTCAAGGTGACATTTTGGGATAGGAATATTAGGTAGGTGGGATAAAATCAGGAATTTGACATATTCTACCCACCAAGTCTGCAAATGCAATACCTAACCAATCCCATATAATAATGCTCAAACAGAGGTGTTGAGTTGAATTCATTCTGAGTTGTCCGGTCACAATTTTTTTCGTACCTATATCCCGACTGAAATCGATGATTCTTGTGGTAACTAAGTTGAAACGTAGTGTAATTTTAAAAACTGTGCCTATTAAAAATTCGTGCGAACGCCACACACATCTGGCGTTGCGTACATATATCTACATTATTTTTTATCATTTGAATACCGGCAACTCTATCGTTTATTTTACATTTAAATTTGATAGATACTGTTCTATGTTCCAAATCCGAAAATTCTTGTCCTCGAAAATTCTAATTTCATGCCACATCAGTTAGAATTCTAGATTTAATTTTCAATTTTCTTACTAGGTTACTTAGCTTCTGTACAAGAAGAAACTTAGTCTATAAATTAATTAATTACATGGTTCGATTAAATTGTTTGACCTGAATAAAGAAGGAAGATCTGTGTTAAAGTGAAGCCCTGTAAATTTAGGGTTGCCTAAATGTCAAGAGTCAAGTCTGTATAATTAATTAATTGAAATAAGACGGCATCATTATTGTCTGACTGGGCCTTATCCAGCTTTATGTTTTCGCAAAATCCGGACAGAGCTCCAAGACCGGACAATCCGTACGGTGCCGCGCGTTTTCATCCTGCGACAAAATATCCCTGACACAATATCCTCCGACTAAATATCCTACGTACAAAACATCATCCATCAAAGTATCTACTAAAACCTAACCTAACCTAATTTAACCTAACCTAACCTATTTCACATTTTACTATTTTTGAACAATAATTTATTGTCTTTACAGAAAGTCTGTATTATTTTGGTCCCATTTTACTATTTTTGAACAATAATTTATTCTTTACTATTTCTATTTCTAACTATTAATTACTATGTCTGTATTATTTTTGTCCCATTTTTTTGTTAGGTTAGCTTTAGGTTATGCTAGGTTAACTTAGGTAAGGTTAGATTAGGTAGTTTTAGCAGATATTTTTTTGGTGCTCGCTTCGCCGGTAGGTCATTTTGTCGTGGGATGAAAACGCGCATTACTGGAAAAATATGCCTTAAAATTTATATTCTTAAAGACTTTTTTGTACGTAATTTTTCGTTTATAGCTGAAATTTCACCTTGGATTCTTTTACATATTAAACATTTAGACAAACCCTGCTTGCCATATAAACCATTCAAAACCTGGGACGTAGGTATATCTACTCCAGATCCAAGTCCGAGCAATTTGTACAATCGGGGTACATGACAAAGACTATGTAAACGTGAGTAAGCTTCACAGTAGTGACAGAATAATATTCCTAGGACAGTATTGTAATTCAGATCGCGTGGCGACATTATGTTATAGTAAGTACTTTACCGAAGTGGTGTTTAAATATTATAGGTGTTATCAGGTATTAGTCCCGCTGTGGACATTGGCTATTGAATCATAAAACGGGGTGTTTTACTGTCCGGGGCAAGTTGGCCCGGGGGGTAACCTGCCCGATAAACCCCAGCCGTAAACCTCCGCTTAATCGGAAAAACCCCCATTAAACGGGGACGAGTTTACCCCAGGTCGCCGTGACCTTTAACTCATAAACTGAGAAGCCTTTACTAAGTATTTTAAACTTTTAAATGATGGCGATCTGTTGCCTAAGGGTTGCGACTTGCGACACTACCACTTTTTGTAAAGAGTGAGATTTCGGATCCTTGTGAAATTGAGGTTTATTAAGTTTTTTTTAAAGCAGACGCGTTTAACCTTACTTCATCCTAGCTCGTACAGAAAAGGGAGAGTTGTGTAATGAGAACGAAATTTCCCCAAATAAGTACCTACTACGTTTGCGAGCAACCCTCTTCTACTTCAGCTGTTGAATCCCTTAGTGTTTTCTATTTTCCAAAGTGTCTGCCAATTTTGGGCTTGCTGCTCGTAACTCTTGTACTGGGAATTCTATCGATCGGCAATTCCACCAGACCTTGCCAGCCGCAAGACATAAAACTGTATCCTTAAACCAGTTGCTAAATTCTGCCACTTTCTATGTTTACATATTGTATACTTATTAGTCTTATTACCAGAGGCGGCTCTAGTGCTCCAGAAGTGTAAGGTCATTAAAAAAATGATATTATGATACAATATCAGATTAAATTCGATTATATTCATTTCACGTGGATACCTCACGAGTTTGAGAGTTAAATTACATTATTTAATATATCAAATTACATGCGACAAGCGTACAATGTGCAAAATCAACCTACGTTTATCAAACCATATCTTTCAGACGCATAATTTCACCATGTTCTCTCCATCATGGCAATGACCCAAACTGTCTTCAGATCCGAAAACATTTTAGACGACATAGTGTCATCTCGTTTATTGTATGGCGCGCAAAGAGACAGAAACATGATATTGGGACATTTCGTATTTTGACCCGGCCAGTCATATTGCATTGAAAAGAATGCTTCCATTTAAGATGTTGGATGTCATTATTTGCCGCTGCCGGCTATCTCGCGGTGGATTTCATACAATTCAATAATAACATCAGTTGTTTTGATTTGCGTAGTATTATGTTTTTTGTTTTTTTTTTTAATTTTTTTTTTATTTGAAATATACATATATATAAAGTTATTTCTTGTTAATGAATCTACTCAATTTTAAAGAGAAAACATTTCTCGTGTTTGAATTGGGGAGTTGTGCTATTATAGAAAAAGATAAATAAAAAATAATATACATATATATATAATCTTTTTTTTAAATTAAGAAAATAAACTTATGAATGATAACAAATATTGATTAATAAATTTACTAACATAGCAGTTACTAAATTAGATATACATGATACATGTAGTATAGATAATTAAAAGTAAAAATAATGTTATTATATTTCTCGTAATAGGTAGGTGTTAGATGGTAATTTTACTATCATCTTATGCTTTTGGGAAGTCTTTGACCAATTGACCCGAGGAAGGACCGCCACTGCTTATTACTAATACAAAAGTAATTTATTGAAGCTTGCTTCTTTCTACAAATATTACATACATATTATTTTATTATTGCAATAACACCACTCTCCGAAAAAGCAATATAGTGAAACCTTCTTTGGTTGAAGAACAACCCAATCACTTGTAGTGACTGCTAACAACCTTTGGCTTCGAATCGAAATGAGTTTGCTTTTCGCTTACTCTTTCTGTTTCTGCGAAAAATACAATATCGCCGGACAGTGCGGCCAATCACTGCCGCAGTTACTTTATTCCCGTTTTCATATTAAACTCGGAGCGACTGAAGTGACCGTTGTTGTTAGAGGACAGCCTAGTTTATCGAAGGCTTCTTTGTATCCCCTCAATGAACAGAAGCTCGTTATAACGGCATGAAAATGTGCTCATTCTGATATTTCGAAATGCGAGAAAACACGACAACGCATTGTTATCGAGAAATATGCAGCTTTAGAAGAGGAAGCGTGCAAACCACTTTAAAGTACCTAGTGCAAAAGAAATATCCATTTAATACAATCACTTTTCATGGAAGGTGTAATGCTTTTTTGAAGCGAGAAAGAAGTGAGAACTTATTTCTCACCGTTGTGGTTTTAAACTCGATGAAACAAAAAAGCGACTCTAAAAACAGACAAATACATACATCTATACTATAGGATTTATCCTTCGAGAGAATGAAATAGAATAATTGGTCTCCTCTTTGTGCGGTGCTTAGTAGCCTCCCCATTCTTGTCTACTTTAGTTTTCTGAAGGTTTCACTTCCACCGAGTGTGAACTGCTATTTTTATTTTTGGGCTAACTCCTTCTTTAGCCAACGTTTCGGACAATAATAAATCACGATAATTAATGAATCTCTTCATCTTACAAATAAAAATAGGGTAGTGGCAAGTGAAATCATATTTAAAAGTCGTCTCTATGTGACGTAACCACAGTTTGATAATGGTCCTGAATGCCGAAACAGCCGTCACAATGATAAAAACTAAAATACATACTTGTAGAAGCTTTATTTAAATATCTGGAGTACCCGGCTTCGCTCAGGGAGTTGATATGAGATTGAACTGGCGCTCGAACCCATGACAGTCTTGCTTTATATACCCCTATCAATGGATAGCCCCACCCATACAAATGAATGAAATGTTCCAAAACATTTGAGAGTGTCTCGATTCCCCATTCCCGAACATTCCACAACATTCAACAATGTTGTGGAATGCTCTCTAATGTTCTGGACTTTTCTAAAAATTGTTCAAGAAAATAAGTTTCTAAATTTTATTTCCAGCCCTTATATCTTCAAAAGGACGCCCTTTAGGTAAAAACGACGACCTTCTTTATGGATTATGGGTAGAGGGCTACCACAACATTTAACTTCCTTGATCGTAACCGGGTTCCGTTTCTGAGTTTTAACGGGACTTTTATAATATATATATCTACTACACTATATAAAGAGGAAAGATTTGTTTGTTTGTTTGCATTGAATAGGCTCCGAAACTACTGAACCGATTTGAAAAATTCTTTCACTGTTGGGAAGCTACACTATTCCCGGGTGACAGGCTATATTATATTTTCAAAAAAATATGGATCCTTGCTATAACCCCAATAATGTAACCCAGGGTGTAAAAAAATTACCTAAAATATTCTTTACATCGCGTGCGCTGCGAAAACTATTGATGATAGAATAAAATAATGTACTACGATTTTTCAGAACAAAACATTATTTACAAAAAGTGTCGAGACAGCATATCTCTAACTATTATAGTTATGCCACAATAAGTGTTCTTTTATTTTAAATTTAAATGTCGCCGCTTGAAAAGGCTCTTTATTCGTATCTTGGTTGTAGTCCTTATCAAAATAAATTACTTCATGTTCAAGAATGCTTCAATACCTTTATTTGACTTTTTAAAATATTCAATTCGGACGTACCATTCGAAAGATATCACGAGTTTAAAAATGTAAGTATTAGAAACGTAAGAATGTATTAGACGCGGGAGGGGAACGGGGACGCACGGGAAGGTGATTCCGGGAGAAAAATGTATTTATTTGAATATGGCATTGCAACGCATGCCGGGAACTAGCTAGTATATATATATATTGATTAATAAAAAACTAAATAGAGTTCTACGAATTAAAGAAAACAACAATAAAATAAAAAATATCACTCTACAGTAAAGTACCGATTTAAATCCGATTGACAGAACTTTAAAGCTATAAATAATAACAAGCTTTTAGTAGTAGAATGTTGGATCGTCTGAATTAGAAGGTGGGCGGTACAAATGATTATTTATTCAGCCGATTCGATTGAATGAAACCTTAGAAATAAAAGTTGCTTTCATGTTTTCATTAATGGCATTTAATCTGTCGACTTGATTACAATTGTAAGTAGATATGGGGTATACATATTATCACTAAATTATTACACAAAGACTTTAAAACAATGACTGTGGGAATGGAATTAACTACCCGGGGCAAAATTCCATTATGCAACCAATTCATTCGCCAAATAGCGGACAAGGGTTAATTAACTTCAAACAAACTGTGTCACAGAATCTAATTTAAACAATGTAACTAAATAACTAATCATCAAAACGTTTCGTGGCGGGGGTAGGCGGAGAGGACGGACCGCTAAACAACTCGGTCTTGGCACACACTCCTTGCCTTATTCACATTCATACATCGTCTCATATATGCTCTTCTATTATTCTGACTCTTGATATGGCCCGTCTCGAACATCTGATTCACTTTATCGTGCCATGTCTTTCTCGGGTCTCCCCGACTTCTTTTACCATTCACATTTGCGTCATATATTCTCCTTACATTCCATTCTTCGTTCATACGCTCTACACGCCCAAACCATCTCTCCCTTTCTTAATCTTACTCTTACTTTTATATCAGCCTTGCATTTTTTGCGGATCTCCTCATTTCTCACAAAATCATACATGGTTTTACCACACATACGCCTCAGGGATCTCATTTATTCAACATTCAGTCTGCTTTCATCCTTACGTTGCCAGTTCTGTGCCTCACTACCATACATTAGGGTAATTACCACCACTAAATTGGGGACTGCTAGCTTTGCTTCTTTAAAACAATATAAATTAGTAAAATTTCATTTCACTTGGTAGAATGCATTATAAAAAATAGCGGTATTTTCCGTTTGAATTCTCCGGTGCCAAAACCGCTTTGTATTATGCTGTTAACGATAAGTAGGCATCTCTCTACTCAATAATGGCTTGTAATTAGTTCTGTAATGATATAAAAGGGTAATCATTGTAATCGTTTACACAATACATTGTATAAATGTCTCTCTTGTGAAGGGAGGTACAATTTATTGAATACAAATTAATACACTTTCTTATCGGTTATAAACTGAAGGACGCGGAAACACTGAATGGAGGTTGTTGACCGGGGCGTCGATTGGAAACATGTAAATGGCTCTGGTTTTCATTAACTGAGTTACCGGCTCAGGAATTATATGCAATTAAGAACTGCCGCAGTTAATTATGTTCCTAAAAACGCATTGCCACACAAACCTGTTCACTTCGTTTCTCGGATAGAGTATGGTAAGCACGGCATTCGCACGAATTCGTTGCGAATAACTGGACAATGTTTGAAAATCTCCTACCACCATCACACTAAGCGGAAAATGTTGCTCGTGTCGTGGTGGTGGAAATAGCCAGCAGAGGAATTGAACTGTCGATATCTGGGAGAGTTCAATTCTTCGTCCACCACGACACATGCAACATTTTCCGGAATCACACGATGGTAGTAAGAGATTTTCAATTTTTGTATTCGTCAAATAACTTAGTTATGTATTTAGTTTCGTAGGATATTATAGCGATTCTTTCAATATGGCACAAGCAACAAGAAAATGTCGTGAAATGGTCTGGAGCGTTTTCCCACCCATTTTATTTGAAAAATGGCGTAATTCAAGGAGGAAGCCGGTCTCCAGTTCAGTCTTTATAATTCTATGGTGGCGTTTATTACATTGTGTTGTGTAAGGCCTTGGTTCCGTTTTGGCTGATTAGCACAAAATTGTTTCAACTACTCGTAAGTTTACAAGTTTTATTATACCTAAAACCGAGCCTTTAAAAGCTTTTATGATATTTTATTAAATTGAAAGTCTTCGGAAAACATATTTATAATAATTATTATTTTGAATTGATAAACTAACGTTTAAGACAAGATTTTTATGCATAGCACAAAGGTAGATAACAATTATTATAAGCAATAATTATCAGCCTGAAACACTCATCTACATTGAAAAAATCTTCCGAGAAAAGATACTGGCCGCCAACGGGACTCGAACCCGTGACCCTCTGATTGCCGGTCAGGAGCTCTGAACCACTGAGCTATGGCGGCTTATCTAAAACCCGCCAAATAATTCAATATATACTAGTGTTTCATTCGACAATTACTTCTTATTACATTTTTCCAACTGAAAACAACCAACTTTATTTTTGTGAGAGAGGTATTGTTAAATACTAAATCTCTCGCTAGATGGCGTCGAGACTAATTACGTCTGCATTTTTTGGTGAAAATACTTTAACTTGTCAAATATTAATTATTATTTTGAATTGATAAACTAACGTTTAAGACAAGATTTTTATGCATAGCACAAAGGTAGATAACAATTATTATAAGCAATAATTATCAGCCTGAAACACTCATCTACATTGAAAAAATCTTCCGAGAAAAGATACTGGCTATACATATTCATAAGATATTTATAATACATATTCAATTTGGGAATGTTAATTTTAATGGTTCCGCGACAAAATATCCCCGACAAAATATACTCTGACAAAATATCCTACGGACAAAACGACCCCCAACAAAATATGTACTAAAATCTAACCTAACCTAAAAAAAAATTGATAAAAAATAATACAGACACCCTGTAAACATAAAAAAAAAATATCGTTATCCGTATTATTTTTGTCCCATTTTACTATTTTTGAACAATAGTTATTTACTGTCTTTACAGGATGTCTATATTACTTTTTTCCCATTTTTTGTTAAGTTAGCTTAGGTTAAGTTTCAGTAGATATTTTTTTGGGGGGTGTTTTCTCCTTTAGATATTTCTCTCTCTGGTTTCAATCCTGGGATTGGTTTGCAGCAATTTCCTCTAATTTTCTTTTCCATTCTTCCCTGTCTTGTGCGGCTCTTTTGAATTCTGCATATGATGAGCAGCGCACGTCCACCAGCAGGTCGTCCAGGTACTCTCGGCGTGGGCATCCCCTAGAGTTTGTCCCCTCGGTCATACCCTCCATTATGGTATGCAAGAGGCCTTCTTGTCGTATAACATGTCCGATCCATCTTGCACGCCTTTCGGACAAGGTCCTGAGCAGGTGCCTTCCTCCTTCGATACTTTGGAGAACCTCCTCATTTGTAATGTGGTCTCTCCAGGAAATTCCTAATAATCTTCTATAGGACCACATCTCAAAAGCCTCTAGTCTCCGTTTATCTCTTTCGGATAGGCACCATGTTTCGCAGTTTTTTCGATATTTAGTCGGAGTATATTTTGTCGCGGGATGAAAACGCGCATTATCAATTTTAATAGCTTTTAAATATTCAATGTAGGATATATAAATGATATTTTAAATGTTTATTCTGATTTGTTTTTATAGATGTTGTTTTATGATTGTATGTAGATTTCCCCATTATTCTGAATTACGGTGAACTATGAAAAGCTGTGCTACTTATTCGTAGATTATTCATGAAAATTTTGCTGTAAACTTAAAATATTAACATTCATCGGATATCATAACATCCTGGGTATAATAAAAATAATACGTGGATTATTTAGCACAATTTTTGTGGAATATCATTATAGTCTCTGGAGGGTGCTTTTCGGAATTTGAAAATATCCTTCTGATTTTGTAAAATTGCCATAAATAGGATTAAAACAATGAATAACGGTATTTACATATTTTTGGTAGGCTGAAGTTAGGACCACGATTCTGTGAAATTGTTCAAATTTTAACACATTTGAATTTGAAAGTCCTGGATTATGTAGAATATGGTGAATAATGTTATACATTTTATATTCATGTATTTATCTACAAATAAACGTAAACGTGTCTGCACCATGCTTTTTAAATAATATCGAAAATACTAATTTCGGTTGTGTCCTGCGTAACCCTGGTTCAAAGAACTCGAGAGCTCGGATTCGCTTAGAAATTATTTATTTTTGTTTTCAAAATTGAAACGGATTTTTTGAAGAATAATTCAGAAAAGCGATAAAGTAGGTAGGTACCTACCTACTTTTAATCAGGGAATTATTTAATTTTTATTAATTCTACATTTGAAAAGTGTATTTCTTTTGTTCAAATTTTCGAAAGTTTTTCATAATTTTTCAAGCTTATTCGGTTAGTTTGTTCGAAAGGTAAATTAGGTAAATCGTTCTCCCCAAACTTAAAACTGCTGTATTTGGAGTAGTTTCAGCTATTCATCGTCAACACTTTGGAATGAAATACCACTGTCTATTTCAATATCGACATCGTTGCAGTGCTTCAAACAGCTCTGCAGCGAATGGTTCCTGATTGCACAGTCACCCGCAAAACAATAAAATTTTTAGAATTTACCATGAAAGGAATACCTAGAAAACCTACTTTGTGTTTGTGATTATATTATTTATTTTGAATATTAATACTATTTGCTTTAATTTGAATTTTGATTTATATCTACGATTTCATTTTAATTTTATTTTTATTTCATTTTAATCATTTATTTATTATACATGTATATTGTATTAGAGGCACTGCTGAAAACCAGCTGTATTTCGGGAAAAATCTTGAATTGAACATCGACTATTTGGCAATAGAATCAATTTTTAAAAAATATGTATAAATTTGTAAAAAATTGTTGACAAATAAATGTTTTTATTATTATTATTTCCGATTTTCTCTGAATTGCCAGTGTTTGTTTTTGGAAGGCAAATATTTTATAAATACTTTTAGCTTACAGTTTTAATATCACGTGATTTTTTACGCTAGTTATACAATTTTTATAAAAGCCTTTCATTTCCACAACAAGAAGGGCTAATTTTTGTGTATTCAGTATTTTGTAGTGCCACAGCAACTTAAAAAGACAATAAAGTCAGAAAAAAAAGCATTTGAATAATTAAGTTGAGGACGGATGATGGAATAGTATAACCGATAGCGAGTGACTGGTCCGATGGGCGCAGACATAAAATAAATAGTCCTGGAAACTCTTTTTCTACTTGTACAAATGATGTTCCTTGTCTAACCGAGGCTTGTTTTTAAAATATTCACAAGAATCGTCACTAAAGTAAATAAGTCCATAGAACATTTCGTCGCTCAATTTCTCCGTATTTTCTGTAAATGTTTGATTAGTTCCCGCGAATCTGTTTTATTATTATACCCTTCACCGTAGAATATTCATAAATAATCTGCTTAATTCTACGAAATTATATATCTTTTATGTTATAATAATCGGAAAAGGGGTAAAAAAAACTAATTTTCGCCGTCGAAGTCAGTTATTTGATTTTAAATATTTATTTGATATCAAAATTTCGATGGATGATTTTATTTTTATTATTCATCTTTATTAATTCTATACTACAATTAGTGATGTGGTATTCCTGTCTCATTAGGAAACTTGTGGTGAGAGAAATCACAGTTCATAATAAAATTGTAAATATACATTTAAAATAACAATTATCATCGTTCAATTGGAAATGGATACGTATAAATTGGTAATTTTGTTTTGAAGAATTATACTTTCCATGTATGTATCTGCTACTGGTTTTGACATATCCGTGTCATTCACTAACAAAATTTAAACTAGTGATTTTTTTTTGTGATTACCACACAAGAGTCCCGGCTGCTCCCGTCTGGAGCCAGTGAGACTATGGGATCCCCTATTGGGGTATGTTGCGAGGCTGAAGGTAGTGGGGAAGAGAAGGAGACGGGGAAGAGAAGGAGACGGGGAAGAAAAGGTGGTAAATATCTGGCTATTCAGATCTGGTCACCAAACACGGCTGAAGCCATTTCAAACAACGTTTCAATTCTGAATGGTGGTCTTAAAACAGGGCGATACTGAGAGTATCTTGCACTCTGGAACGTGCCGCAAATATACTATATATTCTTTTTTATTTAATTAATTATGAAATAACACAAATTAATCAAAAAATAATTATTTGCGCACGCCGGGATTCGATCCCGCGACCTTCTGATTGTGAGTCAAAAGCCTCACCCCTTAACCATGGCGGCCGTCAATAATGACAATATTTATGTGCTTAGCTTTTATTAAATTGTGAAATTATTAACCCCGATGCAGGCGAACCCCAGTGGATATGCTAAACAAAGTATTTAAATTGTGAAGAAAAAATAAATAATTTAAAAAAAAACACAAAAATCTAGAAAATTTTAATAAAATTATCGATCATAAATATATTACAGAACGGGCAATCTGCCTAGCTAGGAACTAATATCGACCTACAAGACATAATAACACTTGTACAAATTTTTAATATTCACAGTTATTTTGCAATATTTATTACTATGGGGGAATCCATTAATTACGTGAGTAGTTTTTCTTCCAATCTAGACCCCCCCCCCTTCCCGCCCCTCGGTGAGATAAATTTGGGCCAATTCGTATATTTTTTTCAAGTAACGTGATATTTTGCTGGACCCCCCCCCTCACCCCGTTTGAGCTTACGTAATTAATGGATGCCCCCTATGTTATTTTTGCATAAATGTATCTAATGTAATAAATAAATTTGAAATCATAACCCCAGAAACGCGTGTCGGGATGTTTACATTACGGACAAATTGAATCGAATGCGATAACGATTGAATTTTTACAAAATAAGAAAAATCATCTTTAATTTTGTGTTGGCATTATTTCTACACAAATAAAATGCCCAACAATTCTCGTCAGTATTTGAATAGAATTAACAATACAAGACTCATTAGTGTGTAAGTATTTGCGTGCCGTTCTCTATTAGTAGATATTTATATTATTTATTATATAAACATAAAGGAAAGCGAGCTTACAATGCAACGACCGCTTTCATTTTCCTTTGTTTACAAGATGGCCGCTTTACTGGCGCGAAGGAGTATAAACATTATAATATGCGGCCATCAGTCTTGGGTCTTGGCAATGCTTGGGTTGAATCGGTGTCATTATTTGGGACTTACTCCCTGGCTCCTGTCCTGGGTGGGCGAGGGGGGTGGTAAAAGGCCTCGGGACGCCATCTGCTTCCCTGTCTTAACCCCTTAGTCTTCGACAATATTTTGTCAGAGGGTAAAATATTTCCGCTTTACAATAAAATCCAAATAAATGAAATATTTTTGACGGTATCCGAAAACTATAAACTGTTTTGAAAGGTGATAAAATACGCTTTCAAGTTTTATAAATCGAAATAAACATATAATTTTTGATATAGATTTATAACATTTTTGCATGTGAACATAAAAAAGCTTTAAAAATGGCTCACCTAACGTTTTTTTTAAACTAAAAAAAAACAACTTTCTAAAAAATCTATGATAATTACTGAAAAAGAAAAAAATCAAAGTGTGCAGTTCACACGCGGTAGAAGTGAAACCTTCAGATAAATAAAGTAAACAAGAGTGGGGAGATTACGAAGCGCCGCACAAAGAGGAGACCGATAGGCTATGAAGCACCGCACAAAGAGGAGACCGATTAGCTTATCTTATTCTCTCCCAGGATAAATCTTATAGATGTATGTTTTTATCTTTTTTAGTGTCGCTATTTTTCGTTTCATCGAGTTTCAAATCACATACACATTTTTTAGACAAATGTATTATAAGCATTTTGTGTTAAAATAAATTAATACAAAATTCCATAAATATTATAAAGTTTCATAAATTTATTTGAAATTGCCATCCGAAACTTTGGTTCATAAAAGTCTACATTTTAACTTTTTTGTGGTTAACTTTTATATTTGAATATAAATCGTGGTGTTTTCTCTTTCTAACACCATTTATATCACATTTCTCACTATGATAGTAAGGGAGACACAAAGATTTCTATGAGACCTGTATGAGTTGTTCCGAAAACCGAACAAATAGACTTGACGGGTTAAGGGCGCAAGACGTGCCGCCTGTGTTTGTTTGTTTCGCCGGCCTGGGATGATTTTGTATTTTGTATACATTATGATGTTTGTAAAGTTGTTTATACGCTAACCGGCACACAGTGGACGGAATGAAGAAAAAACACGAATTAATTCTCTGCTGACTAAATATTAATGCAATACTTTTTTTTTGATCTTATTAATGAATTATAACTACTAGCAGTTAAAAATCCGCTTTGCAGGTTTTTTCTGCTAGGCCCTGCGGGCGACTTTTGCTTAGGCTTCGCCTGGGCGAAGGGTTTGGGTATAGGTAACCATTTAATAAATCCGATAAAAACTGCTACGCAGACGCAAGCCTATTAATACTGTACTGATTTTGAAGAAAAAATATTAATTTATTCTTGCGTATAAACTTACAACAACGAAATAATAAATTTTGAAGAAATTCAAATATCTAGGCAAATAAAACATATTAATTTTAAATTTTACATATTATATTTCACATCTATGAACACAAAAAGACAGGCAACAATTAGGTTCATTCATATTTTAATCAAAAATGGTAGAAAATCTAAGTGCTAAAGGTTGTCATTGGAGTCTAAATCATCGCTCAAATTTCCAGAAACTTTGGACGAATTCTTAGAGGACTTAAAACTTAAGTAGGTAAACAGAAACATTTTTTTAGGAAGTGATCGCAAATTTTAAATTCTTTTCTCATTATTTTTGGAGTTTCTTTTTTAAATTGTAATCTGATTGGTCTGCAGTACCTTGTAGATGAAGGCCGTGGGTTTTGCCATATAATAGTCATGCTTTTTGAGTTTCCTTCGCTGTAGAGTTGAAGTGGCACCAACGTCTTTGTAAGGAGATTAGAGAGATCATGATATTTTCCATTACTATACCTTTCCTTGTAGTGACTGTGACTCCCATAACCATCACAGCCCCATTAGTACATTTGTACAAACTCATTTCTGCTGCTAACTGGAGTTCATCAAGAGTGCGAGACTCTAACAGATCGTTCATTTTTTTCTTCCTTGATTTAGAACCGATTTCTTGAAATACTTTTATAGGTCTACCCAAAGTTTTGGACACAAATATTATTTCTTGCAACCACTCTAAATTATGTTGTTCAAACCTCACAATAACAACTACAGCTTTTTCTCCATTTCTTCATTGATTGTAGTGAAAAATACTTAACAGTTTTGTAAAATGTAGGGCTTGAAATGTTCGAACCTGCCACTATGTGGTATTTTTATGTTCGATAATGAATTTAAATTTTTTTTCATTTCACAGAAGTGTCAATTAATATACCCGTACATTTAATGCCTCGAATAATTCTCTCCGGGGAATGAATATAGGCCTCCCTGAAAATAAAAACATTGTTCAAGAGAGGAGAAAAAAGGAAAACAATTTATATATGACATAAAAGGTGAAATTTCAGTCTACAATATGTATATATTCATAACTGGGAGCAAACGATGTTTTGTTACTAAATGCTAATTGAAATAAGCATTTTAACGGTAAAAAAATACAAAAATAGTGGAATATTAGAAGTTAGTTCAAATCTCACACACATGTGATATTGATATATAATTTATTACATTAAATAGAGAATACCTTGAATAATGTCATACATATCAAACTTTTGTATATACCTATATATAAATGTCACGTAATACACAACCGTCTCTGCTTACTCGTAGGAGATAACGGAAAAAAGATAATTGGGGCGTGTAATGGGATAGGGAAAAAATTGGCAGTTGCATCTGTCGATGGGATGGGATGGGTTTCTCTGGATCTGAAGGTCTTAAACGCCCAATACCAAATTATCCTTTAGGGAGAGTAGGTAACTGCCTAGGGGCCCCGCATCGCATAGGTCACCTCAAGTGGTTCAGGGGGTGGGGTTTGTCTAGTTCCTGGCGGCGGATGCGTTTGACCATCCACTGTGTGGGGGTTATATCGGAAGAAATTGGTTGAGGAAGACCTTTTGACCTCTCCAGCCGGACTCTTGACCCATCGCCTTGCACCGCACTGGGAGGGATGAATTCATACTTCCGTCACTCCTGGACACATTGATCCCCTGATTTTTAGCAACCCCTCATACCTTTTTCTTTTCCAGAACTTCTCACTTTCCTTTCCCTAAAAATACCCTCCACATAGCATCAACATGAAAAGAAGAACCACTATCAAAAGTAGTATTTTTAATAATTATTATTATTTATTTTCGGTCCTAGTACCAGTATTAGGGACTATCTGGGTGGGTTAAAATTTCATTCACACTTTGTACGTATTCCTCTATCGCTGGTTAGAAATTACATATATTGCTACATAGATTGTTTTCACTCCCAAATTAGAATTGCCGCAAATGAAGTTCACCCAGTAAAGAAGGGATATTTATATTTAATGTGGTTTATTACGCGTGTAACGATACACCAATCCTGATGGGATTTACTAAATGCGAAACGCTTTGTCGACATTTCGGTCGTCGAAAATTCCCCGCGTCTCGCATAATTGTTGGCGAACGCCAAAACTGTCGCCCAATGGTGGAAATGTCGCCGAAAAGTTTCGCCGAATCGGTGTCCTGAAACTTTTCTTGTTTGCCGACCCAGCTTAGATCTAACCCTTCTGTCTTCGATAAACCGGAACGGAAGTTTTATTTTTTCGAAGATATTTTTTTTTTCTATTCTTTATTTGTAGTCGCTGCCCGAATGGTCAATAGGCCACTAGCGTGGATTTCATAACGACTTCCAAAAAATCGTGTGGATAATTTTTTTTTACTTCGAAAATGTTAGTAATTTTTTTTAGTACAGTTTTTTTTTTTAATTTATTTATTTTATTTTTTTATTTAGGAAACAAACAGTCATACAAAATGATAATATAACAAAGAACATTCATATGTTGTAGACCAATTAAGTTCCATTAAGTAAAAATTTTGATATAGTTTTTTTTACCTATTCAACTTATGTGACAAAAAAATAAACATAATAAGGAAAAACATAAAAAAGAAAAACATAAAACGCAATAGTAGTAGTACATAAAGTAAAGTTATTAACAAACATAGTTATACTATTTACTACGGATAATAATATTATAAATTTTCACAAAAAAGAAAAAAAAAGTATTTTAAGTTATTAATATATTAAGCTGCATTTTATATGATTTCAAGTCATGGTTGAAAATGTCTACATCTCGTAAGGCATTGTAAGTTTCACAGATACGTATTATTACAGAGTTTTGCGCGTATTTGGATTTACTGTGTGGTTTTCTAAATAAGTCGTTCGATATGTAATTAAATCTATTATTTGGGCTCGTGACGTCACTACATGAAAATGTCCCGTCTACGATAATGCTCTATTAATTTTGTAAATTCCACACTGATTTATTTTTTTGTACATGTGGTTTGACGTTTACGCAGATGTTACGAAGTGAACCCCGTACATTTTATGCCTTCTGTACCTGATTTAGAAGTGTAATGGTAATGGTGCGGATTTTAACAAAATCAATATATGTAATTATCGTTTTTTCGCACCCATAAAATTATGTCCCGTCTTTCCGGTTTATAAAAAAATGGTAAAAGTACCAAAAACTGTAACATGTTAACATTTATGAAATAATAAAAAAAGTAAAATTAAAAAAAATTATGAAATAATAAAAAAAGAGTTTTTAGAAATCAAGTGTGGATAGTAATTTTAAGACAAGTTTGCAAAATTTTAAGACGTCAAGTTTGCAAAATTTCATCAACCTCGAAAAAAACTGTAAATTTTTATACAAATCAAATCAACGCCACCCGCCAAGTTGTCAATATTAGATTAAGTTAAATAAATATACTTACAAATACTTTCTTAACTTATCTACATAATTAGTATATGTTAACTTTCGGATTGTTAAGAGTTAGATAATGAGCAGTTTTCCGATGACAAGATCCGCGACAAGAGACAAGCGGGGCTCGAGAGACACGACCCGTGTTACCGCGGCGTGTCTCTGCCTAATTATCGCCTCAACGCCGATTTCCATTTAACTATACGAATATTCGACACCCAATTTACATAACGCGGCTTTAATTGTAACGGAAAACTGTGCATCAGTCGACAGACGCCAAAAAGGCTCACTGAAAATTTACTTCATTATTGTCTTTTAGATTTTATTGGATTATTATTGAATATTATACATTTTGGGAGGCGGGTAGGGGTACAGCCGCCCCGGGAACGATTTATTAAATAATCAACACCTCTGCTATTGATCACCCAAGTGGTTCACTACTTTTGGTGATTTAGCAGGGGTGCCTGGCTTCATGTTGTGAGGTTTGTCTGGATCTGGCGAATGACCTACCCACCCCTCTTACCTTTTTCCTCTCCAGAACTTCCTCTCCCTCCTTTCCTTAAAAAAGACCCTCCACACAGCACCCTCAAATATGACATGGGTCCTGAGGGAAATTATTTTTCTCAGCGGCTCAGGGAGGTAATGTAAAAAAATATTAGACCATATTTTGTAAACCTATGTTTTTCAGTTTTTTTAATATTGTCAGTAGGCACTGTTTTGTCATAAACCTTCTGGCTTTATTCCTACAAATAAAGTGGCGTATATACGGTACAATGATATACATTTAAAAAAAAGTTATTATTCAACCCTTACTTTCTGTCTGTATAAATTATTTCATTTACTTTAGCATTCTAAAAACTTTTGCAATTTTCAGTTTTTCAAATGTCGTTAATCTCGAATGACAGATTATTATATTTTTCTCAAATCCCAGCTTCAATAAATCACGTTGCCTTATCAGCCATTTTCTCGGTTCGGTAACGCGTGTCAATTTATCATCTAGCCAATCTTACAAGAAAAAACTTTCCCGACTTCTTTATAATCCCCCCTCTCCCTATTTTAACGTTAATAATAATTGTTTCTCTTATCGATATTCAAAAATAGAATTAAGTTTTAGATGTAATAATATTGTGTTGCCAACGTCTAAAACTTACCCATTTCCGATGTCGGTACCTACCTACGGTTCCGCTACTTTTCATCCCGCGACAAAATAACCCCCGACAAAATATTCCCGTACAAAATATCCTTCGGACAAAACATCCTCCGACAAAATATCCTTCGGACAAAACACCCCCCAACCAAATATCTACTAAAACCTAACCTAACCTAACAAAAAAATGTGACCAAAATAATACAGACATCCTGTAAAGACAATAAATTATTTTACAAAAATAGTAAAATGGGACAAAAATAGTACAGACATCCTGTAAATCAATTATTGTTCAAAAATAGTCAAATGTTTAATAAGGTTAGGTTATGTTATGTTATGTTATGTTAGGTACCTACCTACCTACGGTTCCGCGACTTTTCACCCCGCGACAAAATAACCCCCGCAAAAATATCCCCGGCAAAACATCCCACGGACAAAACATTCTCCGACAAAATATCTTTCGGACAAAACATCCCCCAACAAGATACCTACTAAAACCTAACCTAACCTAACAAAAAAATAGGACCAAAACAACACAGACAACCTGTAAATATAATAATTTATTGTTCCAAAATAGTAAAAGGGGATAAAAATAATACAGACATCCTGTAAAGACAATAAATTATTGTTTAAAAATAGTAAAATGTTTATTATGGTTAGGTCCGGTTAGGTTAGGTTAGGTTAGGTTAGGTTAGGTTAGGTTAGGTTAGGTTAGGTTAGGTTACGTTACGTTACGTTACGTTACGTTACGTTACGTTACGTTAGGTTAGGTTGGGTTAGGTTAAGTTAGGTTAGGTTTTAGTAGTCATTTTGTTGTGAGGGTGTTTTGTCCGTAAGATATTTTGTCCTTGGGATATTATGTCGAGGGATATTTTGTCGCGGGTTGAAAAGGTGCCCTACCTACAGTACCTACCAACTATCAAAACAAAAAGCTATTACGGTTTTATTGCCTCTTGCCGACACGGGGCGATAAAGTTTGTATTAAATGTTACATAACTCGGACTTTTTTTTCACAGAAACCCCTCAAGTTATTTTTATTCTGGGGGAAAGGTGGTGGGTAGGAAGTGGGCACTAAAGAATTTTAATGATTTTTAATCTTTCCTCTTTTCAAAGGGAAAACTGTTATAAACGAGTGTGAATTTGCTGGGTACTGCGCGTTTTCATCATGCGACAAAATATCCCCTACAAAATATCCTACGGACAAAACATCCTCCGACAAAATATCTACCAAAACCTAACCTTATTTTACATTTAACTATTTTTGGACAATAATTTATTGTATTTACGGGATGTCTGTATTATTTTAGTCCCATTTTACTATTTTTGAACAATAATTTATTTTCTTTATAGGATGCCTGCTTTATTTTTGTCCTATTTTTTTAAGTGAAGTGATTTGGAATTAGGATGAAACGGAAATTACGCTTTACAGAACCTAGGAAGCATCAAACTGCGCTGATTGGCCGCTTTGATTATGAACACACTTTTGAATGCTCCTATTGGTTGAGATTTGTAAAGTTTCGATTCTACTGCATGTGAAATGCACTCGAAATGTTAGGTTAGATTAGGTTGATTATGACCACACTTTTGAAGGCTCCCATTGGTTGAGATTGGTAAAGTTTCGCTTCTACTGCATATGAAATGCACTCGATGTGTTAGGTTAGATTAGATACGAAGAACATATGAAGCACTTGTCCGCATCATCCTGGAATACAGCTCTATTATTTGGGCCCCCTCTGAACAAAACCATATCCTAGAAATAAAAAGAGTACAAAAAATGTTTATGCGTTACCTGTATATGAGGGAATATACATACTACCCATTCCTGTATCCATCGTTGTTTTTAACAGGAATGCTCGATCTTGACACCTTAGAAGCCCGCCGAAAAATATTTTTGGGGAAACATTTTTTTAAGCTGATCTCCGGTGCGGTGCTGAATCCACCTATGTTGAAGGAGATTAACCTATATGTCCCTAACGCGTATCCTCGTGGGATATCCCACGCACTTTTTTATGCTCCGAAAGCGAGAACTTCTTCCTTTCAGAATGCGCCATTAAACAGAGCAATTCACCTGCTTAACGATTCTGTATTGAGCATCGACATCTTCAATGTTACCTATAGAGAGTTCAGTAACTATCTTTTGACATATGTCTCAACATAGTGAAACTGCCCCCTTGGACTTTTTTTTCTCTTAAATTTTGTATTCTTCTACATAATAATTTGGTGTATAACTTGTTTTATGGAGAACCTGAAAAAAAAATTAGGTTAGAGGTTAGATTAGATTAGATTACGTTAGGTTTTAGTAGATATTTTGTTGGGGGATGTTTTGTCCGTAGGATATTTTGTCAGGGATATTTTGTCGCTGGTTGAAAAAAAGTCGCGGAACCGTATTTGCCGTGCCCCCTTGTCGCGTTGGGCGTCATTCCCCCCCCCCCCCCCCATGCGTCTCGAGTTGAATGGAGACCTATCGGCTTAGTGGAAAGCCATTATTCAGCCAGCGGTGGCTTATGTAACATGTAGTGCCTACCTAGTACCTACCCCGCTCCTGGGGTGCTAGCTGGGGAGGTGGGGGCAAGTTTGTGAAAAACTAGGGAATTTATTAAATTTCTTTAGACGGCGCCGTTTCGTCTTATCATGTCGTTTCACTCGCGCTATTCAAAGCTGTCTTTATGTGAATGAAATAATATCATAGTTTCTTACATACTCGTACCTACTTGCATGCAATTAATTAAGAAATTTATATAATTGGCGTCAATAAACGTTAATATTGAATGTTTTAACTATTTTGACGGGCATTGCGTTTGGTAGATTATCAAATCATCAAATAGTCTTATGCTTGTCGCAAACTTTGATTTTTGAAGTGAAAACTTCTTTTGCTGCATTGTGATTTGAAACTCGATGAAACGAAAAATAGCGACACTAAAAAAGACAAACACATTAATCTATAGGCCTGCGAGAAAATGAGATAGTATGATCGTTTGCCTCTTTGTGCGGTGCATCACAGCCTCCCCACTCTTGTCTCTTTTCTGATGGTTTAACCTCTACCGCGTGTGAATTGCACGCTCTTTTTCGTAGATTTTTCAGACATTTTTCAGAACTATTTAAATTTCCAATTATTCCATTAGAAAAAATTCCCTCATGGCCTATGTCATCTTTTGGATGCGGTGATTTTTTTAAAAGGAAAGGAATGAGAGGAAGTTACCTGAAAGAAAAATGTATGAGGGGTGGATGGGAATCTGGAGATCAATGTGTTCAGGAGTGACGAAAGTGTGAATCCATCCCTCAGCCAGTCTCTCCTGGTCCGGCCCGCCACGCAGTAGGTGAGCAAAAGCATCCGCTGACAAGACCTAGACAAACCTCACCCCATGAAATCGGGCACCCTTGTTAAGTTACCAAACGTTGGGGGTAAACAACAACATCTTGTGGTGACTTATGGCAGGGGTGTTGTTTATCCAACAAATGGTTCATGGTTACCCATACCCGCCTCCCGAGTTGATGGAATGGGTTATACCTACATAATACATATCTACATATATTTCTGGTCACCCCCAGGAAAAGTCTCCACCCCTGGAATGGGACGGAGGCGTTCCTTTGTGGTAATAACAGTTTTTTTTATAAAGTAGGCAAGAAATAGATTTGCGAGTAACCTACTCTACATAGACATAAACCCGTCGATTTATATCCATCGTATATGAATGACTAACTTATTCAATTCATTTTCTTTAATAAATGACGAATTCGTGATGTAGTATTATTATTTAGTCAATCTAGTTAACGTCGATAGACAGCACAATATTGATTAAACAGAAATACTTTGTAAATCCTCCTCCACTAATCGACGTCGCTGTCGCAATAATAATGTAATTAGTGTGGGTGTTACCCCACCATACCCTCTATTTACTGTTTCTTACTTGTGGCAACTAGAAACTATGTCCTTACGAGGCAGACGTCTTGAGATTTTCCCAACGATATAAATAGCGCCTTTCCCAAAAATAGACAAGTTGTTTACGTCGCTGTAGTCGCTTGTTTGTAGCTAGCACGACCTGCCCAAGTTGCGAAACGTTCTACGAATATTTTTTGCACCCTCTATCGGCCGAGTTGGCAATCGTCCTTTTTGTATGGATATCTTTTGAAACGTGTTGTTTATTGCTAATGGCTATGTTGTTATTTCGATTTTCAAAACTTTTTCGCAGATTGTTTTCGAAAGAAACAGAAAAAAACTATAATAAATAGTAGTGATGGTTAAAATTGGGATAAATATTTCGAAAGATTTTATTGTAGGAATCGATACATTTCGACATGTTTTAAAAAATTATGAATTTATGGTAAATACCGAAAAGATATATTCTTTAATATTTTCGAGGTTAACTGAAAATAATTCACCCTTGATAATAATAATTGGATAATTTGTAAAGCGTCGTTTTTGCAAATAAAAATACTCCCAAGGGCGCTGTACTATTTATTATGAGTTTAAAGGTTCTATCTAATTTAATACAAACATATACAGAAAAATACTTCCGGTAAACACGCTTTTATTAGAAAGTTTAAGAGGAAACCGGGCGGTGGTTTGACCATACAAACCTATTCCCCAATTTCCTCTCTCGATTTTAACTGCTGAAAAGATTTTTTAATATAATATAGATATCGACTACTAGCGTGTCGGTACGTTTTGCTTATTTTTGATAAGTTACTCCATACAGGAATTAGGACCCTCAAAAAATCGTTAAAATTGCCTTATTTGAATGCCATCAACAGACGTTCAGTGTAATATCTAGACAATGTTTTTTTTTTTAAAGCAAAACCTACAGATATAGAATATTTTCTTCTAAATTAGTTAGTAAAAAAATCATTAAAATCGGTCCAGTTTTGGAGGAGAAAAATGGGGAATACAAAAATTCGATTTTGATGATTTTAATTAGGTATTATTACCCTGAGGTGAAGTTGTCCCTTTCGCTCAGTATTGGAGGGAGTAAGAGCAACAGTAACAGCAACAGTTTGGTAAAATAATTATTGTTCAAATTTCTAGGCCACCTTGTTTCCTCGTTTGAAAAAGATAAGACTTTGCACGCAGAAGATACTGTATTAAAAACACTTACCTCAAATGGGGTGGAGCCATCAAAAGAAATCTGAGCATTGTTACATTTTCTCTGTAGTGTGTTGTGTATTAATCCTATGTCACATTTCTCCAAGACCAGCGAGATAAGGAGGAGAAGTAGGAAGAAGAAGGAGGCTATTAGAGACGATAGTACTGTAATTAATGATGTTACTTTTCTCTTTGTTACAGAAACAAAGCAAGAGCTAGAAGATCTAATGGCAGATATTAAGAAAACGGCCAACAAAGTTAGGGCGAAGTTAAAAGGTTTGTATCATCTTCAATTTGTTTACTTTTGTCGTGAATATTTAAACTTTTTAATTATCCAGTAATATTAAATTATGATTGATTACACAACTTTGATTTTTAACAGTTTGCCAGTTTGAACCATTAGCTTTGAAAATTTTCGCAAGTTTTCTTACTTGTATGAGAGCTGATTGACGTTTATCTGAAATCAAATTAACTGAATATAATTCATTATTGATTCAACCCCCTGGGCAATTTTAAGAGATGCTTGAATTTGAAGAGCTGTAATTTTTTTGGGGATATATCTCCAGGCCTGACACAACAAAAAAACCAAAGTTGTGTTATCTCATGTTGTGTTAGCATTGCATTAGAGAGGCGCATACCATAGGTGCTCTCGAAAACTTTGAAATAATTCTATGAAACAACATTTAGTATTTGAAAAATATTTGTCAAGATTTGCAAATTTTTTTAAGTATAAATATTTTTAAATGAAACAAAAAAATTGTTTTTTTTTCTCTTTATTCATTGCTTTGGTGGTTACAATAATTTGTGGATTTTTCGACCACCAATTGCCCGTGTATGGCGATACAATAACTTTCAAAATATATTTTTCTTTGTATATTCATAAAAACATTTTATTCATAAACAATTATCTGTTCTGCTATCTAATTATAACTACGCGTAACAGCTGTTTCGCCCTCTGAAGGCATTATCAAACTGTTGGTAGGCCACTTACGGACAATAAATTTATATCTTTCAATTTTTAATTTCATATTTTTCAATTTCAATTCAATTTTACGCTCTCCTGTAAAATTAACTTTTTTGACTTACGACACTTTTGTACTATCGACATCTTTTAACTTAAATACGGTTTTCATGGGTCATAGATAGAGACACTGATTCATAGCTTTAATTTAGGATAACGTCAAGGAATGGGAGTCAGCAAGAGGGGAAAAACAATTAAATTATGAAAATCACTTGAAATAATTTTATTGTATTACTATTGATTGAAACTCTACAGTAGAGTGTGTCATGTTCCTCCTACAATCTGTTAATACAAGATTATAGCGACTAAAAAATCTTTTTGCATCAACACTATTCACAGGGATCCACACAGTCATCAGAGCTGCCTCAGCAAATTCTCTGTGAACAATTTTTACAGCTAAGAGTAGCTGAATTATGTCTATAGTGACTCCATCCCTCACTTGCTCTACAAGCTGTCTTTGAAAATAGCTGTTACCTTCCAGGAATTTACCGTCATCAACAGATTTGAATGTTGGTGCAAGCCTAGGTACTTTTACTTGATATTACAATCGCAGGATTGAACATTTTACCTGCATGCTCAAGAAATAGATTAGTGCTGTTGTCTTAACGGTTCAGCATATGAGATGCCAGTTTCATAGAACTCTTCTGACAACTCTCTCTTATTTGGGTTAAGACAACCTGGTTTTTTACCTCCTGCACAGCCTATAAGGTTTTGGCAGGGAAAACACCATTACTCAATTTTTTTAAAGTAAGGCTTAGGGACACCAAAAAAATCGCTGCTATTTCGCGTTTTAACATATTTATCGCGAAAAACACCATTTATTATTTTAATTTGCGAAAATATCGTTAATGCTATGAATCAGTGTCTCTAGTCATAGATAATCACAATCACTTTACTTTTCAAAGATAAAACGTAAAATAGAAAATTTTAACTTACGACACTTTTCTATGGGATCTGCGATATATGTGCATCCAAATATTATTGTGTTATAATAATAATATTTGGATAATTTGTATAGCGCCCTGGTGTTATGATTTGGTGTTTGAATTTTTCTGTCTGATCCGCCGCAGTGATAGAGCAGAACATCGACCAGGAAGAGCAGACCAACAAGTCCTCCGCCGATCTGAGAATAAGGAAGACGCAGCACTCGACACTGAGCCGCAAGTTCGTGGAGGTGATGAGCGAGTACAACCGCACGCAGACGGACTACAGGGAGCGCTGCAAGGGGCGGATACAGAGGCAGCTGGAGATCACCGGCCGCACCACCACCAACGAGGAACTGGAGGAGATGCTGGAGCAGGGGAATCCCGCTGTCTTCACGCAGGGGGTGAGCCAAATCTCTTCTCTATCCCGAACACCCCATTACCCCCCATTACTGTGCCTTTGTCTAATCTCTAGTCTATTACCCTGAAGGCAATGGAATCTAACTATCACGCCGTTTCTCTGCAGGGGTAGGTAGAGAGGACGTACCACCAAACAACTCAGTCTTAGCACACACTCTTTGTCTCATTTAAAATAATAAATAAATAAATATAAACGTTTATTCATCAATAGATTTTTTTTTACGATATTCATTTTTTTCTTTTATCATTGATTCTATTGATGCAGAGTTAAGTGGTGCATTGGGGCAGGTCACGACTAGAAAGCTCTTGCCTATCTTTTCAAATAACGAGTGTTTGGTTTGAGCTACACTTCTGAAAATTGCCATACACACATAGCTATTTGCATAACCTGCCACACTTCGCGAATTAATTTTACCTGTTTCGCAACGGGAGTTATATTTAATTCAATTTTGAGTAAATGAATCAAATATCTCAGTTCTTTGTTCCTGGTTTCGAATGCAAGTTTTTCAAGTGAGTGTTCTAATCTCAAGTGGTGTTCAGTGTAAAAGATCGACAATAAATTAGTCTCATCTATATTCTGACACGGTTTGAGTAAACGTCGCGCTGTGATATCAAAAAAAAAAACAAAAAAAACCTCAAGTCCAGTGTTAAAAATGCTTTGAACTGTTCCATCCCTGTTTTATCCCTATGTCCAAATGGACAAAGGAACTTGAAAAAGCGAAGGGTCCCAAGTAAACACAATCGAAGAAAGGGACTACAAACCTTTGAGAGCACCCCCCACGATAGAGGAAATTTCCAGCATAATTCGTGGAATAAAAGGAGGAACAGTCCCGGGGACGGACCAGCTTGTGGTCGAACTATTTGAAGCTGCTCTCACAGAACTTGTCTAAGAAATCTCAAAAATCATCACAGAAGCCTGGGTTAATAACATAATTCCAGAGGAATGGTTACACACAGTCCAAGTTCCAATCCCAAAAAATATATCAGAGTACAGGCGTACCACAATCTGCAACGTTGGATATAGAATCTACGCGAAAGCACTCCTTAACAAATTAAAAGAAGAATATGACGGGCTAGGAAGCTATCAAACAGCATTTTTGCAAAACCGTTCCACGGACGACCATATATTCACTATAAGAAGAATCCTCGACGAAAAGTGGAGGGCGGGACACACAACCTACGTTGTGTCGCTGGACATAGAACAAGCCTTTGATATGGTAGACCTCCAACAAATGGTTGCGATCCTTTAGAACCGAATAAGTCACACCCTCACCAATAGAATAATTGCAGCGTGCATGGTAGAGAAAACGTCAATATCTTGGTTTGGACAAAAATCATGAGTAATATTAAAAAACCGAGGGGTAAAACAGGGGTGCTCCCTTTCTCCAAGGCTGTTTACAATACTAATGGACGAAATCGTAAGAACTCTAGAAGAAGAAATTGAAGAATTAAATTTAGATCAAGTCCTCAGAATCATACGCAGATGACATAATTATACTGGAAAATAACACCAATATACTTGGAAAAATTTTGAAACCGCTTTTGAAATCAGTAGGCCTGACCCTGAATGAAACAAAAACTAAACTCTTAGTCAGATATCCAATGAGAATAGTTCCAGAATCACAATGGTCCAACGTAGGAGGAATCCGTATGAAACCCGAAAAATAAATTAATTACCTAGGAACTTATATAACCTCAACAATGAGCAGGAAGGACACAATCAAGAAACGCTGCAAACAGGCGGTTCAAAATACTAAAATCGTAATGCCATTCTTACTTAAGATGAAAATGGACTGGCACACCTCTAGACTACTTTACATCATGACCATTGCACCAGCAATGATCTACGGACTAAAAGCCGTCGCCCCACCAAAATCAACAGATCAAGATTACGAAGATACGAACTATACATCCTGAAACAAATGCTGGAAGAGTCTAGGAACGCGCCTAAAGAAAAATATGCCAAATACTAGAAGGTAAAACAATTACTAATGAGATAAAAACTTATAGGTTAGGATACCTTGGAAATATTTTAAGACGAAAGCCCTCGCATCTATTAACAGCAGCTTGGAACTACGTAAAATTGGAAAACCTATCTATACGTGGAATGACCTTTTACAACATGACATGAGCTACTATGATAAAACGCTGGGAGAATGGAAGGAAATAGCTAAAGACAAAGACAAACTTCCAGAGTCAACTCAGAAAATATATACCATGAACGAAACGGTCTCCGATAATAGTGACCCGGCAGAATAAGTGGGAAACGGGAGGAGGAACAAGAAAGCAGGAAGAAGGATGAAGGAAGAAACGACATGGAAGGGGAGAAACTATGAAAGTGGAATAAATATATTTATATTTTAAATAAACATTGCTCAACCCATCCCATTCCGGCCCAACCTACTTTCCAATATTGGCTCATTAGGTTACCATGTATACCGGCTGATTAAACTCCAACTCCCCACCCATCCTTAGAGCACGTTCCAGTCCCAACAAATCAGTGCCCCCTGGTGCACTGGTCTCACCGGGACAGGAGTGCTCCTGGCTGGGGTGGTGGTACAATCGTATCATATCGATTTTTTTTAAATGATATTTCAAACATATTTTCGTATGATTCCAGATCATAATGGAGACCCAGCAGGCCAAGCAGACACTTGCAGACATCGAGGCTCGACATGCAGACATCATCAAACTGGAGAACTCCATCAAGGAACTGCACGGGATGTTCATGGACATGGCCATGCTTGTCGAGAGCCAGGTCAGGATAGTCTTTTCTAATTACCAGATTCTCATACAGAGCATATCGCTTTCACTTCGAAGATTTTCTTAAAGGAACATTGAAAGTTCTACCTTATTCTAACAGCAGAACTTGACTGCTGTTTATTATTATTATTTAACGAGCACGTGGCATTCTGCTGATGCGTTCATATCTGATTTCACAATAAGTATAACAGTAATTGAGCTGTTTTAAATTTAAAAATAAGTTAATTCCTTCTTATCTTCAAATAAGAATACAATCGAGCTTTAAATAGGTTTACAATAGTAGCATCGATGACAATTGTGGAAGTTTGTTCCATGCTTCCACTACTCTATTTACAAGGTTTTGTTTAATAAATATAATATGAGTTATCTTGGTAACTTCTTCAATCAATTATGTTATCAATCTTATTGTTGATTGACTTTCTTGGTTTTCAGTCATATCGTGATTCCTATTTTGACAGTGTTTCATACCGTTTTTCCAGTGCTCATCAATCATCAGGGTAGATCGTATCTTATCTGCTCTGTTAGTTGTTGAACTTTTAAGACTGTATGTAATATTGCCTTGAGAAGGAGGAATAATTTGGCCGTGTATTGACTGAGAAAAATGTTATTGTAAATAACACTGGACCTAGTACAGTACCTTGGGGATGATTTCGAACTGATTAACCTTGTATTAAATTGATTTAATCTTTTCATTTTCACTGCTTTTGAAAGCGAGTTTGTTGAATATTATCAGCCAAGGTCTATGTGCATAAGTTTAAGGTGATCCTTCCATGTAACAGGGAGAGATGATTGACCGCATAGAATACCATGTGGAACACGCTGTAGACTACGTCCAGACGGCCACACAGGAAACCAAGAAGGCGCTCAAATATCAGAGCAAGGCCCGTCGGGTGAGTTAACCGCCAACCGCCCCAACTGAACACGCATTGCTAATTTTGCGTTTTTTTCTTTTTGTTTTGTCCAAACCCCCCGCCCCCTCACCCCGCACCCCTGTGTCCGTCTCGCCTGAACATTTTTATTTATGTCCTAACGCACCTAACACTTTTAATTTGGTGGATCTACAATGTGTTATTATTTATTAATTGTTTTTACTTTATTTTTCCTTTATTTTGTTATTTTAACACTGATTAACAAATTAATATCTGTTTTATTTCTATAACTATATACTGTATTCGTCTATTACGACAAATGTGTGTATCTTATATATTATAACTCTTCCTAAATCAATTAACATTTAACCTTTATTCTGGTGTTTGTATTTTGCCTTTGTCATAAATCTGGATATTCTCTATCTTACCACGGTGCTTCTGTATTATTATTATTATTATTATTTCTATGACTGTGTATTATATTATGACTGTATGTGCATTACTGTTGACTGTACATCATATATTATTACTATAACATAATATTATACTCTCCGGTAAGTCTACGTGTTGTGAAATATCGCTTTTGTGACTTTCTACCAACCTATCAGCTGTTTAAACAAACCACACGGATACTGGGAAACCCTCACTCGGATCTGTGCCTTCATCTCTCCTCTGCCGTCGCCCATCTTTACCTTCTCTCCTTCCACTTCTTCACTTCCTTTGGGTCTCATCTCTTAAATCTCCAATTTACCTCTTCATCTTGTGTGTTTGATTATTTCTAACTCAAAAAATATCTCATTTCATATCTAAATTCTTCACAATGTCTCAAATGGTCGCTTTCTGTTGTGTAATGTAATCTCTTCTTATTTCTATACTGAATATCTTTTGTGAATTGATGTTGTCTTAATATTTGTATCTGATGTACTTGTTCAAGTGCAAACAAAACTGCAATTAATTATTTAATCTTCAAACTAAATCTAATTTCTTGGGATTTTATTTTCCTCTTTAAAACACCTAATCGAATTCTTATCGCTGCTGAATAACCAAATTAACCTTTAACCTTCTGGTCGCTACCACTTGCCCCCCCGGGGTAGAGATGTGTCCCTTCCCTCCAGCCCCCCTGAACCTCCTTCCCCTCGATACTTCCCGCCGCCCCGCCTCCCACAGGGTGAACTGGTCAACCGGGTGGAGTACCACGTTTCCCAGACGACAGAACATGTGGACGACGCCCGCGGACAGCTGCAAACGGCAGAACACTATCAGCAGAAGGCCCGAAAGGTAATCAGCTAAAGCCTTGCAAGCAACTAGTTCATACATTCCTTCTGCGGAGACTTGCAACCAACCATTACTAGGAGATACCATCTCCCAAACCGGCTACAAGGAGAACTGTTACAATAATACACAGGTTTATAAGTGTTTTCCATGTTACCATCAAATTTTCGGAAATTAGTTTTAGTTCCATTTGAGGATACTAAATATTTTTTTTATGAACATTTTGAAAGAAAATTACAATAGGAGCTGAACTGTTCATCGTGACCTCACTTCCAAGAAGAAGAGTAATGAGAACGGAAGATGGTTATCGGCAGTGTTTTTTATTTATAAAAGTATTATACTGAATTACATTCATTAAAATCAAGCCTTTATGTACTAAAAATCCCCCCCTACCACCACTACTGATTTGTCTTCCGTTTAACACGTAATTGATTTCCAACTCCATCTCCCTCTGTTGAACTAGACTGGTCAGCGGTCTTAGGAAATTGCTACAACATTAGCTTCTTGAGTTGAATGAATTTGGAACAGCTCGTTATAAATGTGGCTATAGTGCATATGCACCAAAACTTTTTTTATTAAATAAACTTGTATTTTGTTGATAATTAATTCATATATATATTGTTTTAAATAAGTGTATAAATTGTGAAGAAATGTTTCTCAAACATCCACTTCCTTTTACACTTTTTAAAACTCTAAATTTATTCTTGTACCTGACACCAATAAATTGGTAATAATTTGTTAAAGAATAATATTTATTGTCTTTGTATTCCAAATTCACGCTGGATAGAAAATTGAAATTCCATTTTCGTCCTCTAACAATAATCTAAACAAGTCATATAAAGAAATTTTGCTAACTTAAATATAGGGCATTTCATTTGCGCCGCCCCTTCCTCCTTCTTACAAGTTGCCACCTATCATAATCACTTAATTATAGACTGCCGCCCCTAGGCCGAGGCCTATACGACCTATTGACAAATCCAGTACTGGATAGGATTAGCCGCTTGTAACATGGAATTCACCTGATGTGTTATTGAAACTGTATCTCCCAAAACTGCAAACCATTTCACCTTTAACTATAGCTTGATCTTCTCTGGCTGTTTGCATAGAGTAGGCATTGTTAGTATTTAGTGCATGTGTAATTTATAGCATGAATATTATATTATAGAAAAAAAAACATTACCCACTTCAAATATATATGTAGGATTTTTATGCAGTTGTTTAAGCTGATAGGTATGTAATTATTATCTTGTTTATCCTAACTTGGTAAACAAATGTTTAATTTTATCTTAATAACTCTTTGGAGTTTTTTTTTGTTATTTGTTTTTGGGGTGTTACGCAGTGTTGCGCTACCTCCTTCTTTAGCCGACGTTTCGGACAGCGTTGCAGTGTCCATCATCAGGGCAGATCAGACAGATGTCGACACATATGTCGGATCTTCCCTGATGATGGACACTGCAACGCTGTCCGAAACGTCGGCTAAAGAAGGAGGTAGCGCAACACGGCGTAACACCCCAAAAACAAATAACAAAAATGCTTTTGGCCGTGAAAATCTAAAAATGTTACTTTTTGGAGGTTTAATTTGTTCAGTTTTCGCAAAAACCTATATAGGTCTCATAAAAATCGTCTCCCTTACTTTAATGGTTAGAAATATGAACTAAATGGTGTTAGAATGAGAAAACACCACGCTTTATGTTCAAATTTAAAAATTAACCAAAAAATAACTAAAATGTACGTCTTTATGAACCCAAAGTTTCCCTCCGCAAAAATGGGAATTATTTTTACATGAAACGACAAAAAAATGAGTTTACAATAATTTTTGTATTACATTTGTCTAAAAAAATATGTGAATGTTTTTTTTTCATTGTCAGTATATTTATCCAATGTGAACCATTTTTAAAACTTTTTTACGTTTGCGAAAAATTATATTTAAAAAAATTAAATTTTTATTTTCAAATAAGTACGAAATTTGAAAACGTATTTAATCACCTTTCAAAAACCGTTTTTAGTTTTCGGATGCGTTCATAAATATATATTGGATTTTATTGTAAAGCTGAACTATTTTGACCTTCTGAAAAAATAGGCTCGAGGCTTGAATGGTTAAGTTTCATTCATGATATTATGACGCATGAATAAACTGCGTCTTGCAACTCTCTTTCTTTATATGTACATAGGGGAAATAAAATAAAAAGGTTGGTGAATTCCTCCAATCCGCGCTTTAAATACATGCAGTACTCTCTCGCTAATCCGTTTGCAATTGTAGTGTATAGGTTAGTCATGTAGTTTCACCATCCTTCAATAGATGGCGTTAGTATATGAGGTTTTGCTATATTCCAACAGATGTCAGTTAAGTGTTATATCAGAAAAGTACCATCTATCACCCCATCTAAAAAAATTAGGCACGCGTCCAATTAGTGAAAATGGCAGATTATAAGTACTACATCAAAATGTGTATCTATATATTAAAAACAAACAAACACTGCTGTTGATCTTTTGTAAAATTTCAATTTGTGGTTTAAAGTTACAGTGTCATGTTTACACGTTTGCGAAAAGACTGTATGCTTATTCTAACTGAATACAGAAATGTCCTAAAACAACAAAAATGAACTCTGGTGACTGGTAAAATGGTCAGCTCTTGCAAGCTCGACGGTGATATAGTAAAAGAGTGTGTAACAGTAAGATAACTTTGGTGTTACAAGACTTAGCGCTCCAGTCTAGGCATTCGGTGGACTACTGAATTTGGCATAAGTAAACTAGTAAAAATAACGAACGGTACCAATAGTTGTTGGTTGATCTAGTGGCGAAATACTGAGAGAGTACTGTATATATACGCAAAAACTTGTAATTAAAGAATGAAAAAGTTTGTCAGTTAATAAAAATATGATTTGTTATTGTTACGTATTGCATTTATGGTGGAAGGCTTACAAAACTCTGGGTTATGGCTTATGCTTTAAATTGCTTATAAAAAATGCATTTCTAATAATAATTTGATCTCAAAATATTGATCTGTCAATGATTTTTAATGAGAACCTTGCTTATTTAATAATAATGTTAATGTTTCCCTGCTTCTTAACTACTCACTATAATAAATTAATATTGCAACCATTTTAATAAATTAATTATAATAAATTAATTTTGCAACACACAAACATTCCCAACTTGTTGATGCTCTCCAAAAACCCTTGCATTCAACACAAAAATGAGAGCCTTTCTCTTTTGCAACACACCTTACTTATTTGAACCTTGTAAAATCGTGCAAAAATATTAGAATATCTTAATTTGCGGAGTCGTCAAAAATTTTACAATGAACAATGATAAATCCCCTCCTTTACAAAATAAAAATATTAAAACATGTACCATTTCATTATCTCTACTTTGGCATTGAATATATATTAGTATAGTATGAAGAATGCATGTTTCTCTAATGTGGGCGCCAAGGAACAGCCTTTCATCTTTCTTCCCAACTGGATATCACAGTTCTAAACGTGAACACTGGTATCTTATCCTCGTGAAGAGTATTCTTTCCATGATTAAATTAAATTAGAGTCCACAAGTTCCCAGATCAGAGAAAGCATGCAGTAGATGAGTTAGTTGACCATATCATAGAATGCTTGTCTTTCAGATGCATCTGCCCATAACTTGGTATCACCTTTGAATTTATTTTTGCTTTCAGAAAAAAATCTTCATCATAATCTGCCTATCAGTAACGGTGGTTATTTTAATAATCGTGCTGGCGAGCACCCTGACCTGAGGAGTCCATAGGACCTGATCACCACTGCGGCACCAAGCATTACATTTTGCACATCCAAAATATTTTATTATCGCTACCTATGTTGGTTCTTTCAATTGTGTAAATTTCACCCGTCTAATGGATGAACAATATCATCTTCCTTGAAACCCACAGTCGCCGCTTTAGTTCCATATCGCTTAAGTATTTGATCTCCGTCGCCGGAGATAATATGAAGTTACGCTTAAGTCTTGTGTCGCTTTCCATCTCTTGAATGTTGCAGTTAGTTTTATTTTTATTTAGAATGAAGTGATTGTAATGACAATAAATTGATGTACGCATTTCGTGGCTTTGTCATCTCCGTGGAACTTTGTGGTCTGCTTATTTTAGAATAAGTAACGTCTGTAGTGATTGATCGCACCTACCGGGGGCGTCGTTGGCTGGACGGCGCTTGTCACTCGTTGTCAGTGTTCCCTGTTGGAAGGTGTCTGTGCTCCATGCACATGCGTGGTACACTCCACTGGTGCTGTTCTCAAGGTCGACGGGTGAATATTTACATATCATTGTTAATATTGAATATTTAATGTATTTAACATGTTTCCTCTATCTTTCTTTCGTTAGACTGACTGATGATGGACTTTCAAAGTAGATTTATTTTTATTTATTTAAAAATCAAAAGAACTCAATGTTGTTCATTATTAGCGTAAGAATATTATTTATGTGTCGGTGACCTAAGATTGTTGTAAATTATATACTTTAATTCAGTTATCAAATTAATTCATTGTTGGCCAGCTTTGCCGTACATTTTATAGATTTGTATTCATTTACATTATTTTCATTAATTTAGATCAAATATTGTGTTCTTATATTACATACATATTATATTCCTGTCCGTATTAAGTAATGTAATGGTTTATTTGTCTTGTGGAGAGATACATTATATTTTGATTGAGCGAAATTGGCCAAATGTGCCTCGTTAGAAAAACCTTGTTCCTTGGAAGGCCGGACACTAACTCCCTATCATTTGATTGAGATAATGGAATAACCACCAATGGTTTTCTTCTCGCTTCCTTTTCATACTTAATAACTTATCATTCTAACAAATTAAAGAGAGTGCTTTTTCAGAATTCACTTACTGAACCTAATTAATTTGTGTTTTATCCTTTTTACTGATTTTACACGGTGTGTGTATCAGTGTAAGTTTGTGACTTTTCAGTGAGCTGGTAGTGTGGTTGAAAATTTATAAAAGAAATCATTTGAGCGTTGTTGTTTTAGCTGAAAAAATAGCATCATTTTTTATTTCAAAATTTCAGATTTGTAAATTAAGAATTTTCTGTTTGGGGATGCTGCACTTCCCATCTTCACTAAAAAAAAAAACAATATTTCAGCTACAATAACATCAATAATGTTGTTTTTTTTTTCATTATTACCACTCTAGTACACTGAAATGTCACGGACCACCACTGGTGTGTATGGCTTTTTTTTCACGGACTATTTTGTAAGGGTACAGTCATAAATATCAGTATTTTCTTTGATTATATTTTGCGTAGGTTCCAGCGTTTCAAATATTATCCTAGTGCGCGTACCTACAATGAAATAACATAACTTACTACGTCTTAAACCATTCAAATTTTTCCAAACTATTTAAATTAATGTTTATAAAAGATACTTTAATGCCTCATAGCCAAATGTCCAAATAAAATCGTATCCTTCATTTAATCTATTATTCACCTAGAACATAGAATTAAAATGGTATAGGAACTGCTTTGGAAGCAAATTGCGTTCATCAAACAGCTTCGAAAAGTAAACGGTAGTCATTTTAAGAGTTAATAGTTTGTATAATTTTTTAATCTATTTTAGGCTTATTATCACATAGAACCAGCTGTGGGTGTTCTGTGTCAAGTAGAGGATTGCATAATAACACACACCTGTGAAGTGTTGGCTTTTCAGATTCATTTTATTTTAAGCGAGGAATAAGCAATATTACCGTGAAGGATATTGATGCGGCGCGTGAAACAACCGAAAGTGTTTTATTTGTGTAAATAAAATTATTATAATTTGAAAATTTGCAATTATTCAATTTCTAGCTTGAAATAAGATAGTCTAATTGTAATTCAAACAACTTTATAATATGTTTTCATCAAAACTAAGCATTTATCCGCTCTTTAGCTTTGAATTAATAAAAAAATTGCAATTAAAATATTGTATTTTTAGTATTCTATATATAATATGTAAACTTTCTATGTAATACTTGTTTTTTTTTGTTGTTGTTAAAAGTAGGTACAGTAAAATATACATAATCATAATGTACTTCCATTTCACCTTGTTCCCAGATACAATACATCTTTAGAAGTTGTCGTCATTCTGTACCTACTCTTCTTTTTAAAAACTTGCCAATAATAATTGTATTTGCCAATTACTATTCTTCATTAAAAAAAATGTCATCGCTTGAACCTGCCAAATTCTTAAAGCCAATATTTTATAATATATTATTATGTAATTTATTACAAAGCATTTTCAATAAATAAGTATGTTTTGTTACTTTGTTTCGTAATCATTTTGTAAAATGCAGAACCCATTTTGTATGTGCAGTTCTTTAAAATTTGTGAGGTCACAAAAGCATTTTACACTGTGCTATATTTTGTTACCTGGCGCTAGATTAGCCATTATTTTTTAATGAAAAAATAATAACAGAGTATTTTATTTTAGTGTATTTTTCATTGTATTATATTTTCCTAATTTTTTTTAATGTAAAGCAGGACATTAAATACAAAGGAGACGCTAAGGACACAAGAGTTTAAGTTCTCAAATGCAAAAATTGCTATCCATTGGATATGGAAAATTTGTATCCATTGAGCGCCGGCGTATCCATATTGTAATTTGACATTCATCCATTCTGTTTGTGGGATTTTTACCCTCAACTAAGTTGTTAAGAGCCTTTCACATAAATTTCATCCAAGTATGTCAATCGTCTAATTGATTAGTCAGACATCTCTGAAAAATCTAAATTTGTGTTGAGTATGTAGTTACATATATGTAAAAGTGTACCCTCTGGTTCAATACTTGGATTACTCATAAAAGTCATAAATACCACCAAATCAATTGTAATGCAGAAAAACTTGTAGTGAATTAAACAAAATGTTGATGTTTTCTGGTTCCCTAATTGGAATTTCCAAATGTCATACTAATGAATCGGACCGTTGTGCCTCCCAGTTTTATTTAATAGCATATTCGATATGTAAAACACAGACATGTGTAAATAATATATGATTTATGGTGAGCATTCTAAAATTGTTTTCCTTATTATCTCACAACTTATTATTTTGAGATGTCTGACTAATCAACTGGACGATTGATTGGTTGAACAAATTAATTGTCTTTCATAAACTTGACCCTTGTCAAATTTTCAATAAACCCATTTTGTTCGACTCTGACATGGCTTATTCCATTCTAGTCCTGAGCACTTTGTTTGATAACATTAACCATCTTACTTTTTAGATTATTACGCGCCGATTCAGCATTGGTATTGTTAAGCTATGCCATGGAAATAAGTCAAGTTTTTCACTAAACCGACCATGCGACCTTAAAATTGCGATGTGTGACCAAAAATTAAAATGGACTAATAATTTAACTATTTTTAATACAATATACATCCGTGAGACTTGAATTATCTCCTTAATGTTGCAAGGCATTTTGTGGAAATGTGTTTTATAAAATGTTTTCTTGACAATTATTAACAAGAAATATGGTAATAATTTGGTAATGATGAATTAAAATGGATGTCCTGCATTATATGTTTTCTCCTGACTCATTAATAAAATCTCATGCTTAGTTTGTTAATAATAATAAATTTATCCTTAAAAATATTTTGTTCAAAGTATTTACTACTTACTTTTTCAATTATTTTTACTTTTAAGTTTTCAAAATGATTTATTTTGTACATAATATTCTTCTTAGTTTTTATGCAAGAAGGTTGCATGCTATGATCAATGTGACCTCTTTAAATTAATTAGTTGATAAAGTCTGAAAATGACTGTAATATTTCTTCACGATTTATTTTTATTATGATTTAACATTAAAAAATGCTTCTTGATTATTTACTGATCTTTTGTAAAATTTATCAATCAAAGCTAAGCTAATATAAGCTCTTTATGTGTTTCATGCCTATCCAATCCCTGATCATGTGTTAAAATGCATTTTTGTACATTAGCTGATTGGTTTTTCCATGTTAGCAGGCAGACAACATAATAACGAAAAAATTGAAACCATTCAAATGCAAAAAATTTCAAAGTATCGTTGGTAGGTACCGCAGTTACAACTCTAGAAAACACATAGACATTCAAATTGATAGGATGAACCCATCAGGGAAAGGGGAGCAAACCACGTGACGCTGAACGGGGAGGGGACGTGACCGTTTACCTTTCTGAGATTTTTCAATAAATCTGACAATATAAAGATCACCATTTTGTCTGCGAAAATAAAATCTGCTTATGAATTACTAGCCCTTTTTACAATAGCCCGTATAAATAGCTGGCTGCATAAAAAAACTTAACTACAATTTCCAAATCGGGTGAACAAAAGTTCGAGCTTGTTTCTAAACTGAATATTTTGTTACAATTTTACAAAAGTGTTTTAATTTACCCAACTCACTGATTTTTAGCATTGTTATGTAACCCGATTTGAAGGCGACCCGAGATGTTATGGTTTTTTAACCATTTTTACGAAAATTCAGATCCTGCACAGAAAAGTCCCGCAATAGACTGCGCTGCAAACCGTTGCCTTATATTAGCTACCTTTACTTTTCTGCTCAGGGTTTTGATTATTTCAATGTGTGCTCTTCGATGGTCAACGTACAACTGATGTCATAGTTTATTCAAAGCTTTCTCGCACCCTTCTGGTGTCAAAATATGGTCTCATGGTTTGTCTCCAGCTCGAAATGATACCCAGATTTTATGATAGGGCAAGTCTATCAATTAGGATGTCTATGAGTAAACATAATAAAATTAAAACTATATACATATTTCTTATACATACTTTCAAGGTAGGTACTTTTTTAACATTCTGAAAAGCATTGGGTTTAGTTAAAACAACCTGAGAGTATATTATCTTATATAATTTTTACATCTCTGCATAATAATCGGCACACAAAATACCTGTTTTTGTAATAATACGATTGAAAACGTAACAATTTTTTCCGCTTGTTATTTTTGACCCTGTTTTATTTTAGTTTGATTTAATTGTTTATAATTATTTACTCATACATACTGTATATAATATGTTTTGTAATTATATTTATTTTATTTCAAATTATGTTGGTTTTTTATTTTGTTTTTTTAATATCTTTTTGGTACATATTGAATATCCTGTTAGCAGACAAAGGCAAAATAATAAATATAAATGTTTAGCTATGTCCTTGGGAAACAACACCACCCATGTTATATTATTAATTGATTAATAATAAAGACGTAGTTGTTTCTTTATTGAATTATACAATATCGCTTCCACAGCAGTTTCCTCTATGGCACAAGTCTAATTATATATTATTATCGTTTGTGAAACAGCATCCCTTCTTTATTTTGTGATTGTAAATAAATTGTCATACTTGAATACCGTAAAATGGGGTGATTTTGATCAATTTAAATTTAAACTAAAAGTGTGGGAAAATTTTGTGTCATATTTATTGCAGATTTGAAAACTATCGAAATACAGTAGAATCCGGATATAGCGACCCTCAAGGGCCGACGATACTTTGTCATACTAACCCGAAGATGCATAAAATGGCCGGATTATTTGAGCTTGTTTTTACATGAGACACGCCGAACTCCTTCGTGAGGGTTACATTTGATTCACCGGCTTCTAAACGGTGTAATAATAGCACTTTTTTCTTCGATTGAAAAACACTTTCGCTTCACGGAACTCATTGAGTCGAGCTTTTAACCTAGCAACAACAGGTGATAAACACTGACTGTTATTTACGTGCGTGCTAATAAGGATAGGTGTTAGCGCGCGGGGAGTACGAATTAACCGGATGAATTATCATTAAAATAGGTAAAATATGCAGTTGGTTGCTTAAACGGAGTCATACTAAACGGATATGTTTTCCTAGTACCTAACTATGAAACCTAACATGAGTTTACATTGTCATCGCTAAAAACGGTATGCCTTTATAAGTGAAGTCGTTATATCCGAATTCTACTGTATATGTATGTTAAAAAAGTTTATTAAAAAAAAAAACCCCATGGTAATCAAAGACACCTTTCGGAGTGGGGTGACTTTGATATACCATTTTTATAACCACTCGAGCGATGGTTGTGCAAATTTAGGTAGTGAATTTTAAAAATTAAAATGAATTAACCGTGAACTGTAGGTGGATTCATTGGCAGTAAGCATATTTTTTCATGTAATATTTGGAGGTTAGATATTTATTAAATTGAATGGCCGAATCTAATTCTGAACATCCAGAAATCGTCATCGCTCGAGTGGATAAAATTATTATATTGATAAGCCAATCCCAAAAAATCTAGTAAAAAAAAATTTGCAATACAAATGTCATAAAAATATTATAATCGTTGAGGAATTTTCTAATTAAAATCTAATGGATTTTTCTGTCATAAAATATCTAAAGTTCAACTATTAAACCATCAACTTGTTTGAATATAATTAGAAAACAATTAATTTGACACTTATTTTCGAAGCAATATTGTATCCATTTTGCCAAAATAAAAAAAAATCACTAAAAAGAAGCGAGTAATTACACGCAATGACAAAGTCACCCCATATTTTGGTACCTGATGTAATTGAAGAAATCAATGTGCAGATATCTGCTGCAGGGAAGCTAGTTTAGAAGTGCCATAGGAAGGAAAGGAAGATGAGCAGTTGTTGAGTTGATTAGAGTTGTGTTGGTTGTGATGTATGATTTTGCCCCTGCAGAAGAAGATCATGATCCTAATCTGCCTGACGGTGTTGGGGATATTGGTTGCCAGTTATGTGTCCAGTTACTTCATATAAGCCCGCTCCGCCTCAGGTACGCCTACCACTCTACTGTTGTTTGTATAACTTTACTAATCATGTGTTGTTTCCGTCCTTTGTTTGAACGAGCAGAAGAAGATCATGATTTTGATTTGCCTGTCCATTTTGGCGGTGGTACTGGCATCAACTCTCGCCGGCTACTTTGGAATGTGAAGTTGCTTTAAGGTTTGGTTCTACCGGGATGAGTATTTTATATCCACGACTCCAATAGTGAGCACCCCTCAGCTTCACACTTTCCTTTCTTCATGTTATGTACTGTTATTGTTACGTCTCGTCCGTTGACAACCAACCCTGTTCAAGCAGCCACTGCCACTCTGTGTTTTATATTTGATCTTACCACCGTTATAAACAAACCCTCCCAACAGACCAAAAGCTTTGTCCAATTCTCAGCCAAACTAATTCTCTTCACTAACAAAACAATTAAGCATAATGAACTTATTCTTACATAATATTATAAAATTCAACCACAAGTGAACAGAAACCTGCAATAATTATTTATATACGGATTTTTCTATATTTTTTTTAAGTCTTAAGAAGAAAGGCTGCGCTACCTTTTTCATACAAAACTTAAATTTGGATTTGAGGCCAAAATACTTGACCAAAGTGAATAGTTATTTTTTTAACATAATAATTTAATAATATTTTTATTTTTTTTGTTATTTAGATAACATTTTATCGAAACATGTAGATATTGTTTATAATATAGTGGTTTATACAAAGTGATCTGTTATTCATTATATAATTAATGATGCCACAAAGTAATTTTGCGAAATTATTTTTTTATTCAAAAGGTATAACAAATATCTAGTATGGATAGGTTCTACTCTATTTATTTGTTTTCAAATTATAATATATAGGTCTTTAATTTGTTGATCGTGGGATCACATTTCAAAAAACCGTCTGAAAATTACCTTGGTGAGTTCTGGTCAAATATCCATACAAAAACAAAGCAATTGTTATTTTTTGTGATTGTTTTCTGTTTACCAGATAATATAATATCTTATTAATCATGTATATTATATGATTATATCGTAAGAAGTTTTTCCAGAATAGCGAACTAAAAAAATCTCCCATTTTGGAAACAATTTTTCAAAAATATATATTCACACAATAAATGATTTTATTTTTTCTACACAAACCTGAATACATACCCAACGTAGAAAAAACAATTCAAAGGAGTTTTCAAAGAAATAATGATCTAAATACTCGTTTGAAAATGTAAAATATCATTATTTCCACCATTGACAGCTGGGAAAAGTCTCGCGCAAATATAGAAAGTTCATTTAAAATCGTTCAGAGTTGCTACAATGTTTATATAGAAGGTAGGTCCCAGATTGATATTGGCGCAAGCGATTCTGGGCTTGTCTTTCCAAACAATTTCTTTATACATAAGGGTTAAAATCACAAAAAAAAAAAAAAGATTTTGTTTACCCGGATGCTGGTGGGCCAGCCATGGTTGAGAATTAACTTTTTATGATTTTAGAGGCAACTTTGATAATTTTTTGTGAGTTAAGGGTAATATTAAAAAATAATTACAATTAACTCAATACGCAACTCTAATGAAACATAAATTTAAAATTTCGACCCAAAAACATTGACAAATTTGTATTCCTATGTAAATCGATCGTTTGTAATTTAAATTTAAGCCCATGAAAATGCCTTTTTTTAATTGATTTTAATATTTTATTTCGTAATTCATTATATACTTGGTATTACAAATAATTGCCAAAATTGTCTCCAAAATCGAAAAAAATCAATTTCTTTAATGGCTTATGTTTTATAAATTGAAAACCAAATAAATAAAGTACCATACATCCGCACTACATATTTGTTAAAAAAATGATTATTCAGTTTGGTCTAGCATTTTGGCCTCGAATCCAAATTAAAGTTTTGTATAAAAAAGGCCGAGCAGCCGTTCCTCTTATGGTTATTTTGATTACACCTCTACACAAATTTAATTCTACTCTTTCACTGCCAATTCTCTAACATATGGATCTTCACACATTTGAAGTCTTGACACTAACGTATGAAATATGCATATTGTTCTACGATTTGTGAAAACTAATACAGTACAGGACAATAACTCTTCTTCTATTTTTCGAAGCAAACTAAAATATCCTAATTTGTTATTTTTTACGTGACACCTCACAAGAGCACCCCTGTCTAAACATTGTAAAGACAAGGGAATTATGTCGCCACCCGGTTGAGCAGCATTGTGAGGCGGATTAAGATAGGGACTATAAGAAGGGATTTATTAATGCATGTGTCTTGGAGAGGTCCAGATTATATGAAGGAGGAAAACAAATGCGGTAGCTCTTTCCATACATGAGCCGACTTACACAAAAACGAGTCGTAGAAACATCAAGCCAACATCAACTGTGAACGGGTGTTCCATCGAGTTTCACGCATGGAGATCAATGCTGCTAGTTCCTTAGAGCAGGCTCCATTCAAATACCTATAGAACTCAGCATGCCTACATTGCATCTGTGCATTGGAGATGGCAATCGGTCTGTTAACAGCAGATTGTCAATCAGACGGACCGCCCTCCTTAACACAGAATCAAGTAGCTTTATCAAACATTTTTGGGGCTCCAGCCCAGAGGTGGCTCCCAAATTCATTGTTCTTGGGTCAACTAGATTCAATAGTTTAATTCGGTAAGTTTACCTATGAATCACAACTTTTATAGGCATTTTCCCCAACACAGAATGGTCTGTCAGATGCAATATTTTTTGTAAAAAATAATGCTGTAATTTACGCTCATTTTTTTTCTTCAAAAATCTTTAAAGCAAATTTTCTATATATTGTGGAGTTCAAAGGGTACAAAATTTTCACTGGAATGGCAACCCTCACCAAAGATTGTTGCCTGAATCACAACCACATGAATGTAAAATATTACACGAATTTCATTTCATTATTTTAATATTCAACTAATCACCGTTTTCTTATACAAAAGTTTGAGTGTTTATTTTAATTTAACTTGCTGCTGATACAGAAAAAAACAACACTTAAATTGTTAAAATTCCAATAACTCAATTTTTTAAATCCCGGGAAACACTTGACTGCACTCTTAGGAAAATTCACACTGGACACAACACAATCGCATGTGTGTTGTTGTTTTTTTTGTGAATTTATTTACGTAAACTGATTACATTTGAATTTATGACGTTTCACTTGTTTTGTTTGTGAATAAAATGGTCACAATCGAAGTTCAATTGAACCTTGCATTTCACTCCACTCCACTCCACATGCAACTCCAACTACCCATTAAAGACAGTCACATGAATCCATGGTAATACAAACATTACATGGAAGGAAGCATGTGACAGTGTGCACATGTTTGCCTATCTAGTGTAAAACTGCCCTAAACAACAAAAATAAATTGTCTAGGGGAGCATTTTTTCTGATTACATTCCCCTAAAAGTGTGATTAAAGGTTACAAGTAATTAAAGTTTGTTTTTTTCTTCTAATATGTCATTTTATATGTTTATTTTTATCAGAATTTTTGAAAAGTGGCATTTACTCGCTCTCACTGGTTTAGGCTGATCACGGAAACCGGTAATTCTTTAGTGTAACATAATCCCAACCGACATTGCGACGTTTGGGATTGTTTTACATGTGCAATTTCAATAATAACTTTAAAAAAAAAAAATAGGCATCTAAATTCGAGCGAGAAAATCCTAGACAATTTAAAATGTAAAACTGTACCAAATATCTACATAGGATAACTTTAAACTAAAAAAAAATACAAAGTAGAACAGCTACATGCTTAGCACAGTTGAAAGCCTCAATTATATTGAGTGAGTTTACAAGCTACTATCTACTAAGTTTAAAAGCGGGTGAATCGGCTAGCGAGATTGTCATGATGACACACAAAAGTGTCCACTCGCTCAGCAGCGTAAGAAACTGAGGTCGCTGCTAGCTCAGCAGCGTAAGAAACTGAAGTCCCTGTTAGTGCCAGTAGTGAGAATAACGACACTTGCGTGAACTTATTCTGTCAGATGTTTGACAGTCGAAATCAGCTGTTTATTGGCAGCCATATTGAGAACATAAATAAACCAATCACGAGTAAGCGAATGGCAAGTAAAGTTGACGACCTATCAACTTTTTTCGTAGATTGTCAACAATCTGCTAGTTAACAAGTAACACAATTATTATATTTTAACTACCACTGTTATCCACATAATATAATACCCACACACAGGCTTCGCCTTCGTGGGATTTTTTTTGTGGCTGTATCTAAAAAAATTTGCTAATAACAAAAAAAAAAAAAAAATGACACGAGTTTGACATGAGTTTACTAACAGATAGTGAATTTCCCAGATAGTAGCTTGTAAACTCGCTCAGTGTCATCGACGCTTTACACTTACAATATTACTTGATTTTCCATTTGAGACTAATTTTCATTGTCTGTTTAACCAAAAATAAGTTTTTTTTTTAATAAATATTTCGAGTGTAGGGAAAGATTGATACGATCCTACTGAACGCAAACATGAAGAAAAAAAAACAAATGTTGTTTATAACGGTTTTACAGTAGATAGACAATGTGTGTGTTGTATTGTCTGTTATGTCTAGCCTAGTACTGTGAGATGTCTGTAGACTGACTGGCTGTGATTGTTTTATAGGCTCCACTCCCGGTCCGGCCCGGCCCTGTACTTTCACTCCACGTTCCAGTATTTGTGTGGCTCCACCTGGTATTGCTATTGTGTGGCTTCACTCTGGTTTGTGTTCCGATCCGATCACCCGAGCACCCCTGGTCTACATATCTCCGATACCCCGCTATACCCGATAGCCAGTCCCCGACATGTAGTACACCTTCCCAGCAAGATCCGTAGCGGGCAATGTCTCATTACATTATCTATGTATCTTGCGATGCACTTGATTTAGCTGTTTGTTTGACTGCCGCCACTGCCACGTCTGTGTTGTTGTCAGTTGTCAGTGGCCGTAACATTTCTTTACCTAATACTGTCACTTGAGTCATACCTTTAATTATGCGCGGCTGCTGCGAGGCCAGTTGAGGTTTACATGGTGCATAACGCATGATGCGTGACGCGCTGCTTAGCTCGCTCGCTCGCTCTGTATGCGACGTGTAACTTTGCCTTGCACAAATACAAATTAATCCAACTGCAGCTCTCTTCGGTTTGTCTAACAGCGCCCTTCTATAATATAGGTATACATGAATCTTGCTGTAGCAATAATTTTACTGAAAATGTGTAAAATATTTATCTTCAAAAGTGTGATATATAGAAGCAGTTGTTGTTTTGTTAATTTAATTATAAACAGTAATATTTACATTAATAATGGTTACTGTGTATGTGAATTTTAATATTTACTTAAAATTAAAACTTTTTTTATATAGCGACACGTCACATTTGAATAAATACGATCTTGAAAAAAATGTCTAACATTATCTCGTAATTATTCAAATGCGGTGAACATTTTGTAAGCTGTACAGTTATGGAATTGTAGTTGTTATAGAATTACTGTTTTGGTTCTCTGAATGGACGAGTGGTTCTGGGAAGTAACTGAAAAAGAAACTAAAGTAGAAAGAATCTCCGCAGAACCTTGATTGAAGCACGATCCCTTATAAACTTTGTTTGGAAAGAATGTTAACATTAAATTGTCATAAAGTTAAATTATTCTTTTAGTTGTAATTGTGGTTATCATCTAACCTGTTCTATATACATTTAATAAACTGTTATATGTACTTAAAACTCAAGTGTTCTCCAAATAATATACATACATACTTACATAATATATTGATATTAATTATATTTCAATATTCTATAATAACGATAGGAAATAGTGAATTGATTGGCGAAGTGGTGTATGGTGTGTGGGTGTGTGCGTGCGTTTGTGCGTTGCACCGCAGCTTAGCTAACTAAGTAAGTAACTTGGCCTAATCCAACCATTGGTGTATGTATAACCAAGCAACCAACCCATCGCGCTTATCTGTTCGGTATCCATCTTCTATTCACAACAATTGTGATTGACATTTTCGCAAAGGCGCGTAGATCCGCTGAAAATGTTATGAAACCATTTATTGTCTAATTTCTGTGTCGTCCGCTTCATCTCGTAGAACTTCTCGTGTGTTTCACATATAAGCAAAGCTAAAAGCAATCGCATAGAAGTGTTCAACATTTTGGATATAAATGTAGACTTCTATCTAGATGCCTTTATATAAAGTAGAATTAAGAGGTGAGTGAGAGTGTGAGAGTGACGGAGAGAATGGAGAAAGGAGAGGAGAGAGGAGAGGAGAATGTCCTGTTATGAGTTGCCAGTTGCGAATTAACCAGCCAAACCAGCCCCGCTTCTCGTGAGTCAAATGCACAACTGATTGCCCCACAAATAGTTGCCGAGGCAACTTTACATACAACATACATATGTATGTATTATGTGTACTTAATAACTGAGCGCTGTTTCTTTAAGTTATACATATATTGTATTATTATTGTATATGAAATTGTTACATAATCCATGATAAACTTTATTAGGTATCTAGTCTTATTAGGTTTGTACATAAATTAATATAAAATGTTCTAGTCGGCTTTCCATCTCTATTTCAATACCATAAAGTTAGATTTAAATATATACTTAAATCAATTATTACATAATAATATAGTTCATTGAGAATATCATTTGTATTCAGCACTTGTTTATTAATTACTTTAATAAAACACTAATGCCTTCATTTCAAGTGTGGACAGAAATATGAACATAGAGTAGAAGAAACAGATGAAAGACAGAAAGAAATGGAAATGGACTCTTTGCCAGTTTGGGCAAACAGATTAATATATAAATTGTAAGTTACTTACTGGTCTAGCCCAAATTCTTATGTGTCAATTTTGTAGCATTTTATTGCATCAGTATAAGGTAATTGTTGAAGTCAAGAATGGCTATGGCTAGCGGCGAGTGAAGCGAGATTAAACCTTGACCTTTGTGTTCACCACAATATACTGTAATCTCACTACATCAATACTACAACACCAACAACATCACTACATCACTACAACACCAACACTAGTCTCTGTAACATTCACACTGTAACCTAACTAACGACTACATCGTCACAGTGTCAAATAGTTGATTTTATAGGGAACCATGTATGTGTAGTAAGAATACTTCCAAATTCTCTCATTAATAATCATAATAAACGGTGTTTTCTGCCTATATCTCTCTACTCTACTGATGTTTTACTGTCCCCCCCAACCCGCATCCCTTTCCACTTTACTAAATACAATCAATCCATCAATTTATAAAACTTTATTCATAAAAATATTGTGACCAGTTTTTAACATAGATAGTTATATATTTCATTTTATTGGAAGAACTTTTAAAGAATAAAGAATATAAAACTAGAAGTGCCTTCCATACAAATTTAAATGGAAACAAATGTGCCACTAACTTAGTACCTTAGCATGTGGTCTGTCTCTCTTACACTTGCCTGAAATTGTATACCACCAGCCCATTCGAATTTCGTAATCATGGTGGAACACAGTTTTATATGGAAATATTGGCGCAAATTGGGGCCATAATTGGATCACGAAACACCCAAAAAGCACTTCTTGTATTATTATTTATTCTTTGGTTGTACCCATTAATGTAATATTTAATCACTAAAGAAAAAGAAGATAATATTAATACACTGTTGGATGAAAAACAAAGTATCCGTTGGAGAAAATATTTTGAAAGAATTATTTTATATAGTACTCTCACCACACCCTAGCTATAAAAGAATTGTTCAAAATTATAGCCTACTTTGTAATATAAACTAGAGAAGAAACGGATAGTTGTTTGGCCGGATACCGGATATTCGGCGAGCTATGGCTCCCGGATGGCCGGATATTAAGTATTTAATCATTTCAATAATCTCTGTGTTTTTTACGATTTTTAGTTCACTATAATGGTGATTGTGATTAGTTAAATCATGTTAATTTAAGTTTTTGCTACTCTGTGAAGTTTTTACTAAAAGTTTTTAGTTTAAATATTTACTATTTATGTATTTATCATTAGAGTGAATATCTCAGAATAAAATTTTAGTTTTTCGACTTTAAATAAAAGCCGTCATAATTATAAGCCATTTTATTGATATTTACCTCACAAAGATTAATGTATTGCATTTTATTATAGGAAATTGTCGTAGTTTTTGAATATCCCGTATCCGGCCGGATAGTAAATTTAGGCCGGATACCGGATAGTTACCGGATATCCGTTTCATCTCTAATATAAACAGAAGCTAGTCAGTGTTGGGACATTTGGTGGTGTTTTAGGTTACAAAAAATGTAATGTAATAAAAGGTTTTCACTTTGGTATAAATCATTACAAAAAAAGGAACAATTTGCACATCTCCAGTGCCAAAGTGGAAGACTTGTATCCAGTATACATGTATTTTATTTATATGATTTGTAGTTAGGACCCTTACAAAGAGATTGGTGTACAATAATTATGTTTATAAAAATATTTTACAGCAATAGCTTTCCAGGCATTCAAGTAGGACAGGCTTAAAATATAGAAATACCCTTCCCAATCAAAGTGTGTTAATAAATCTAAATGAAACAGATTAAGACACAGAAAATAAAAAAAGTAACAATAGGTATTTCCCAGTTGCGATTTTACCTCTCTGTGTCTTATTCTGTTTTATGTTTTGTTTATTATCTCCTTCTTTAATAATTAAAAGTTACATAATATTGAATGCTTAAACATATATTTTAACAATGGATCTAAGATCGTCACCTGCTTACAGGGAGTAAACTTTGTAATTAGTTGTAAATTGTTCAGAAATTTTCTTACATAATTAAAAATTGTCAAAAATATTGTATAGAAATTTAGACAAAAGTACTAAGTACATAATATTTATACATTAGAAATCATTTTCTAGGACTTAGTATTAACAAGCAACAATAGTGTACATATCACAATAGACTTTACATTTGAACCTCGTGGTTTTGGTAACCGGACTACTCAACACAGTGACAAATCAACACGCTTTTGAAAAGAGATGAAAAAAAACTTTATTAAGCCCTCAGGCCTCGATGATATTTTGTCAGAGGGTCAAAATATTTCCACTTTGCAATAAAATCAAAATAAATGGAATATTTCTGAACGTATTGGAAAACTAAAAACTGTTTTTGAAAGGTGATGAAATACACTTTCAAATTTTATAAATCAAAATAAACATATCATTTTTGAAGAATAAAAATTTTGCATGCAAACATAAAAAAGTTTTAAAAATGGCTCATTTTACATTTTTTCTAATTAAAATTTCTAACACCGTTTATATCATATTTCTCACTATGACAGTAAGGAAGACAACGATTTCTATGAGACCTTTATGAGTTGTTCCGAAAAGCGAACAAATTAGAGGGCCTAGGGGTTAAAAAGTTTACGTTAGATTAGGTTTAAAGGCTATTACTTTTTTTATTAGTTTTCAAGCGTTGATTTGTCACTGACCTGATTTGTCATGGAACCGTAATTTGGTGGCGACTATCTATATCTAGAACAGGTCGGGGCAAAGGAAATCGTCTGTCTGTGTGGAGACGATCTTGGCGTCCTGCAGCAGGTCGTGGCTGTACTGGCCCTGCTTGGCCGTGTGCTCCGGCCCGTTGAGAGCAGCCTCCTTGATGAACCTCACCACCACCTTCTTGGACACAACAGACATCTGGAGTCGACGTCCCCATGCGACCAGAGTCAACGGCTAGACAACAAAATAACAAATATGTCTTAAGTAAAAAAATCAACCAACCAAATCAAAAAATAAAAGCATTATATACATATGTAATACTATGAACATTATAGTTATTTTCCTTTGTAGTTTCACGGAAAATGCACTAACAAATTATTAAAATACTATTATGATGTATTACAACCAATTTTTGTGTACCAATTAAATAGTGTAGGGTAAAATAGGTAATGATTGCCTGCTTAGAGAGGATGAGTTTGTGTATCTGGGTAGTATGTTTACGAAAGATGGGAAGGCTGATAGAGATATTGAAAGAAGGGTGAATGCCGGTAACTCCATTAATGGAGGACTGAATGCCGTTGGCGGTAATAAAAAACTGTCCAAAGACGCGAAACTAGCCGTCCATAATGGAGTGCTGGTACCTACCCTGATGTATGGCAGTGAGGCATGGAACTGGCAGAGGAAGGATGAAAGCAGACTGAATGCTGTAGAAATGAGATCCCTGAGGCGAATGTGTGGTAAAACCATGTACGATCGTGAGAGAAACGTGGATATCCGCAAAGAATGCAAGGCTGACGTAAGCGTGATGTGTAAGATTAAGAAAGGGACTCTCCGATGGTTTGGGCATGTAGAGCGAATGAACAAGGAAAGGAGTGTAAGGAGAATATATGATGCAAATGTGAATGGTAGAAGAAGTCGGGGACGCCCGAGGAAGACATGGCACGACCAAGTGAATCAGATACTTGAGTCGGGCCATGTGAAGAGTCGGAATAATAGAAGAGCGTGTATGAGACGATGTATGAATGTGAACGAGGCAAAGAGTGTGTGCCAAGATCGAGTTGTGTGGCGGTCCGTCCTCTCTGCCTACCCCTGCGGGGAAACGGCGTGATGGTTAGTTAGTTAGTTAGTTAGCTTAGAGAAATTTTGATTTTGCATAGGTGTAGGTTAGGTCCTACACACCATATTACAAAAAAATAAATAGTTGCATAATATGTAATCAATTACCCATCAAATCCTTCCATTGATTATATTACAACATAACTACTCGAGTGACAGAGCGATTTTCAACTTTTTCCTCCATTGCTCGTGATTTTTTGGTGATCATTTTGAATATTTTCCGCCGACATTAAAAAAATCATACCTCCTTTAAAATGGAAAAATTGAAAAAAAATTAACGCATCCAGGGAAAATTTGCCTTAAACTGGCAGTAAAGCAATCTGAGGTATTATAAATGGTGCCATATTGTGACAAAAAGCGCTCCAGTGGATAACTAAAAAAAAAAAAAAATTAAAATGGTAGAGTGATTGCCCACTTGTTCATAGTGATTCCCACAATAATGATAGTGGTTGCCCACTTTTCGTAGAATGGTGGTCTTACATCAGGGCGATACTGAGAGTATCTTCCACTCCGGAATGTGTCTCAAATATAGATTATATTATTTTAAATGATTAAATTGGGAAACAACACAATTCAATCAAATAATTTGAACTTGCAACCTTCGGATTGCTAGTCGAGAGCCTTACCCCTCGATCATGGAGGCCGTCAAAGTCCGTATGGACGTAATGTAAAAAAAAAGTATTATAATAACGTTACTTATAATATTTAGTAATGAAAAATATATACCCTCTCTGGAGACAGCAAATTGTATGGTGTGATGACATGCCTGTAGAGGCAATTCTTTACCAGGGCCTTCAGCGCTTTGACTTGTCCCCTGTTGGCGCACGGGTGATACAGCATCACCAGGCCCCCGTGCTCTAGGTTATGGAGCCAGCGCTGCCTCGGAACAAACTTATACTCGCCCCACTTTGGCCACAGAGGGCGATGCGAGCCACTAGAATGGTTGAATTCAAAATTAAAATACATATCTTTTTTTAATATGTACAACGGTTTATACAACATCATCACTGCCTTTTTGTTATCCTGATTTAGTATGAAATCTGTTTAGAATGCACACAAGCCTTGGGAACCATTTATTGAAAAACCAACACCCCTGCCATTGGTGACTTAGCAGGGGTATTCAGGTTCATGGGGTGAGTAGGTTTGCCCACCTACTGGGTATCGGAAGAGACTGGTTGAGGGAGACCAGTTGACCTCTCCAGCCAGACTCTCGACCCGTCACCTTGTACCATAGTTGGAGGAATGGATTCATACATCCAGCACTCCTAGACACGTTGACCCCCAGATCGCTACCCACCCCTCAAACCTTTTATTTCCCAGAACTTCCTCTTTTTCCTTCCCCTAAAAAGATCCACCACACAGCATTCCCAAAGATGACCTAGGTCCTGAAGGAAATTTTTTCCTGTGTGGAGCTAATGTAAAAAAAAAATAACCAAACCTTGTCGGATTTCATGCTAAATTAGAAAGGCTACAGTTACATTGTGCGAAAAAAAAACCATCATGGCCAAGTCAAGAAAAAAGTGCTGATTGGAACTACCAGTTCGTAACACATCTAATACTTCAAATTTTAACAAAGGTAGATCTAAAAATCTGAGAAAAAGATGACAGAAATGGTTAAATACAATACAAAATCAAATTAACTTACAATGTCGGTATTATCTGGTCGTAGGAAATGGATTCATTCATGCAAACATGTGCTGCCTAAAAGAAAAGGATGAATGTATTCGTAACATAATGAATATAAAACAAATATTGTCAAGATAATGGTGTAAGTACTGTCTTTTAACATTTATAAAAGCGTGCACTGCAATACATTTATAAAAGTGCGCACTGCACCTACAGTAGATATCAAAAGCAGGAACTAAATATGCAAACAATCACACATCATATTGTTGTCTTCTTTCGACATAAAAATGTACATGTGTATGCGCTACTCATTTGAAGGACGGCTGGTCTGTGTTAGTGTCGAAAAAAGCCGTGCCTTCTGGAACAAATCATAAATTTAGCAATCAGTGCCACCTATTGGTACTTCTATTAAATTAGTACAACTTTACTAACTTGACTAAACTACTCTACTAAAATCGTGGTGTTCCGACACGTTTAGTTGCTAATAAACTCGCTACTCGGTTAAACTACTCTCCCAGTGCAAATGCCTCTTAAGTCACTGAGTACCGCCACCCCGTTGGTTTTAACCAGTGGATTATTGACACAACTTCCTCTCCTTCTTTAACAACCTCAAAAAGTCAGTGTTATTGGAAATGCTTTTATTTGATCCTAGTATTTATTTGAATAATTTTTCAACTTCAATTGTATTTCAACGTGGAAGGTTATTGCACTTGGCGAAGATGTACATAGAGGGAGGGAAACAAAGGTTAGAGAAGTTATTGAGATTGCTTGGGAGTCAATGTGTTGTAAAGATTAATAACACGTAAACTGAGGTATACAAAATGTAAAAACATATTTAAAAAAATATATTGAAAAATGTGTCCATTTATTTTTTTATCTTTGTTTTTAGATTTTTTTATTATTATTTAAGAGTACATAAATTTAATCTTACGATAATAATTTACTTGATTTTCCAATTAATAATATCAGAAAGTTTATTACCATGTATGATGGAGGAATGTTTTCAATTTCATAAATCGGTCGCCTGCCGCGGTCGGGGCCGTAATCAGATATATGGTCATAGCAGGTGTAGTTTACAGTATCATCGAACCAGTCAACCTCCAGGTGGCTCTGAAATATTTCATTATCTATCAGTTAAACAAAAACATTGTCTTCTTCAAACACAGCAAACTTTGTGGCACCATTTTAAATCAAAATTAATAAAATACTACTTAGTTTTAACTATGTTTATTGTTTAACCCCGGAGTGGTCGCGTGGATTACATATGTAATCCACTCATGCAAAAATAAAGATTCCTCAAAAACGGGTGGCGCGAATCATTTTATCTTTCGTGTACTTTAAGTTGGATAACGCATTGGTTGTGTTACAGGAGCTCCGCAAAGTCCATGGCCTACATCTGTAATCCGCGCGACCAATTACCTTTTTCTTTTATTAAAAAAAACTAGGTGTGTTTGTAGTGATTTTTGCAGTATGGCAATCTTTTTTAATATTTAAAAATTGGTACAACTTGAAAATGTTCGATGTTCGAAAGAATACAACATGAAATGTCAGTTCGTAAAGGAAAAATTACGTACAAAAAAGTTTTTATGAAATAAAAATTTAAATACATATTTTTCCGTCTATCCTGACTGAAACCGATGGTTCTTGTGGTAATTAAGTTTAAAAGTAGTTTACTTATTTATGCCTATTTAAAATATAGCGGCATGTGGCGGCTCTTTCACAATTTACCGTATTTTCAAATAATAATTCATTTTACAAGGTTTGTAACAGACGTGACGCCTTTACAAGAACTGTAAAATAGGTCCGGGTCTAAGTGTAGGCTGATAATGATGATGATGATTGCAAAATAATAAAGCTGGCCTCCGTGCAACCAGTGTCTGATGAGTAAGGGACACTGGATGTGCCTATTCTTCAGCCTGAGCCTGGCGCCTTGCGGTGTCCTAGAGTAGGGCCGGCTTGTCTGGAGGAGGTAGGCACCAGGGCTGAAGACAGGCAGAAGTCGGCAGGAAGCAGCTGTTGTTGAAGAAAATACTTCCGAAGTAACAAGTAATAAAACAAGTTTTGAAGAGTCGAATTGAACTGATTTATTATGGGAAATTTCACTCTATTTATAGCGACATATGTACCCGACAGCGTTGGGGCAGTGTTTTTTTGGAAAAAGTGGAGGGGATTTAGCCCTCACACAGAATGATATAAATAGGGCGGCCAAGATGTGGGCACCCTATTTTGCCGACGTCACCTTTGAAGGCGGTCGCTTAAAATTAACATCTTATAATAATTCTATAGGGTTTATTATGTACATATAATATGTTAGTTATTTTGTGGTAATGGTAAAATAAACTTAGGGTTTATAACTAGATTTTTAGTTTGGGCGATTTAGCTCATTTTTAAGACAAATCATAAAAATTTAAAGGTTATTTGCCGTTTGGCTGGTTATTTAACATTTTAGAGATACAGTGTTATTTTTCCGAGGTTCCCGTAAGATGGGTTAATGAAACCTGTTTGTTTTATCATCTTACGGGGTACCTGGATTCTTATAATCGGAAAAAAACATATTTTTATCGAGTCTTTTTAGGGGCTATTTTTGCCCTAGTTTGTACAATTTAAGGGTTAGAGGCTCAGGCTCTCTTTCCCTCGATGCCTTGTAGGACTCTGGAATGAAATCTGTTGGTTTCATTATCCTACAAGGCTCGTAAGTTTAATGTTTAACAAAAAGTAAAAAAATAACAAACATAAAAAATATGTGTAAAAATTATAAGTTGAAAATGTCCCCGGTGGCAACCTGAGCACAGTAGCGTTTATTTGTTGCACCGGGGGCATTGTACATAGTTAAAGGAAAGTATTTTATTAACATAGGATTACATTTGGAATAAATAAGATTCTTATTAGATAAAAAACAAACATAAAATTTTCAACGAAAAGGGATCGCTGGCGGTACGGTACTAACGAGCTTAGAGGCCAGAAATTTCCAAGAAAAAGACCACTAAACTGTAGAGAATACCGCCAACGATGCCTTTTGTTGAAAGAACAAATGAGGGTAAAAGAGTGAGTTACAAGACTGTAACATCACTTACACTCTCTATTTTGTTTGTATCTAACAGTTGATCTTAAATACGAGGCGCATTATCTATGATAGGGCCCAGAATGAAAAAATTGTATACATAAAACACCTAGATGACCTGAACAAAATTATCTAATTAAATTTGTCTATTTATACTACATACCAAAAATAATAATTTACCAAAATGGAAGAACAAATAACTATATCTGAACCAGAGAACATAATATCACTTAAACATAATTTTAACATCTTACATAAAAACATAAGGAGCATTAATAAAAACTTCAATGAACTACAAGTACTAATAAAAAGCTTAAAATTAAAGCTTAAATGGGACATAATTATACTTACCGAATGCTGGATAACCGATAAATACTCTGCTTTACAAATTGACAATTACATCCCTCACTCAACGTTAATGAATAAGGGAAAAAGTGATGGTGTAGTTGTATACATTAATGAAGTTATAGAAGTTAATGTTAAAGAGATCAGTATAAATAATGCAAACTGCCTAAAATTATCAATTGGGAATGATACAGCCATACTAGCAATTTATCGATCGCCCTCAACCAAAAACATAGAACCTTTCCTTAATTCTCTATCTCATGAACTAAATCTACTCAAAAACATTAATAACGTGTTTGTTATTGGTGATATCAACATTGATATTCTTCAAAATGGACATCCAAAAAAATTTGACTATATGCAGACGCTTGCTTACCATGGATTCAAAAGCCTCATAAATGAACCAACTCGAATATCAAATTAATGCAAAACTTGCATCGATCATATTTTCAGTAAGACTAATAAACAAACTCAAGCCATCATACATACATCCACCATTACAGACCATTACTCAACAATTCTTTCCATTAACAAAAATAAAACAGGAAAAATTCAAAATCATAGAATTGTACAGCAAATATCAGAAACCAATTGGAAGGAAGTAAAAAAAAAATTACAAAATACTGAGTGGACAAACCTTTATGAAATAGATGATACAAATTCTGCTTGGAGCTAATTTAAACGAAATTATACAACATACAATACTATCGAATACCACATTAAAAGAAAAAAAGATATCCCATAAAAATAAGCACATCAAACCTTGGATTACACAAAACATCATCAACTGTATAAGGAAAAGAGATGAAATACATTTAAAAGTTAAAAAAGACCCTTACGATATATTTAAATTAAGATTCTATAAAAGATACAGAAATATATGTAAAAATGTTATTCGCAACGCCAAAGAAAACTACTATAAAAGGAAAATAGAAGAATGTAACAATGACTCCAGAAAAATATGGAAGATTATCAAAGAAATCACTAACTCTGAACCCTCCTACAACAAGAAAATGATTGGAGAATTAAACATTGACATGATTCCTACTTCTTTTGCAGAGTATCCTGACAAAATTCTGGAATATATTAATAAATTTTTCACTAACATAGGCTCGCAATTGGCAAATAAAATCACAAAACCAATTACTAATGAAAAGGAAATAGAAAATAATGAAGACTTAATCCAAGATAACACACTAAATCTAAACCAAATAACTAGCAACGAACTTAGAAAAGTGATTGCTTCACTAGATAACAGCACTTCTTCAGGAAATGATCCTATCTCAATCAAAACTATAAAACATCTCCAAGATGAGTTGATCCTCCCCCTGACATACCTTATAAATCTCTCTATATCAAAGGGGATTTTTCCTTCTTGTCTAAAAAATGCTACAGTTTTACCAATTTATAAAAATGGAAGCAAAAATGATATAAATAATTATCGCCCTATTAGTATCCTAAGCACTTTCTCAAAAATCCTAGAAAAAATTTTGAAAAGCCAAATCGTTCACTTTCTGGAATTTAATAAAAAAATTTCCCCGACACAATATGGATTTCGGGAAAGTTTGAGTACCGTGAACGCCATTGAACATTTTACAAGAATAGCCATAAAAAGTTTAGACGATGGAAAAAAATGTCTGGCTGTTTTTATAGACCTAAAAAAAGCCTTTGACACAATAGATCATAAAATTCTTCTCACAAAACTTTAAAAAATTGGCATATCTGGCACTCCACTAAATTTACTGATGACGTACTTGACAGGACGAACACAAGTACAAATAGGCCAACAAAAAAGCAATCCTCTTCCAATAAACTACGGCGTCCCTCAAGGAAGTGTCTTGGGACCAATCTTATTTCTCATCTACATAAATGAAATTACCAAACTTCCCATCAATGGAAACATAATTAGTTTTGCCGATGATACTGTTATGTTATTCCACGAAAAGGACTGGATGGACACTTATAAAGAGGCTGAACATGGACTAACTGTACTTCAAAATTGGCTTCGGATGAACTCTCTTACGCTCAATGTAATTAAAACTAATTATCTAGCCTTTTCAATAAACTCAAGAGGTCAACCGGGTAAAGAATACACTCTCAAATTGCACGAGTGTCAAAACAATAAGTCACATTGCTCTTGCCCTATTATAACAAAGGCAAAAAGTATTAAATATCTAGGAGTGGAAATAGACGAAAACCTTAGATGGGACATACACATAAATGGAATCACTAAAAAGCTCACGAGACTTGTATATTTCTTCAAAAACCTAAGAAACATACTACCTAGGAAAGACATAAAAAAAGTATTTTATGCCTTATGTCATTCCCGTCTTGAGTACGGAATTCTAGTATGGGGATCTGCTACAGCCAATCATATTAACCACTTAGATATTGCTCAGAAGAGCATTATAAAAACCATACTAAAATTACCCATCAGAACCCCCTCAAAAGATATTTTTAAGTGTTTTGAGGTTCTTAATTTAAAACAAATATATGCCAAGAATATTCTGATACATCATTTTAAAAACAGAAAATCTCCTAATGAAACTCGGACACATGACACAAGAGTCTCAAAAAAGGATATACGAGATGTTCCAAAATTCAAGACAAGTTTTGGCCAAAGAAACCACATATATCTTGCAACTAAACTTTACAACATCCTTCCTCCAAGTCTGAAAAAGATAGAAAAGATAAATAAGTTTAAGGAAAAAATCAAAACATGGGTGAAAGAAATTAATGCAGACATACTAGAGAATGTATTAAAAACATCATAGAAACTAAATAACGGAAAATCAAAGAAATCTACCAGTCCGCCTCAGCACAGGACCACCTAGTGAGGAGGACTAAGAACAAACGGATTAAAAATTTATATATATCATCTTATCTTGTAATTGTCATCAAACCTGTAACTAAATAGTCACTAATAAAAATTAAAAAAAATAAAAAAAACTACGCCTTACCATTTTCTAAGGTTTCTAATTTTCCAAAGTCGAATTTTCATAATCTATTTAATAATTTTAGTTTAAGTGTTTTAGTTTATCCTATTTTAATGGAAAATATTTAAATGGAATTGCATTAGGGAAATGTAATTAGAACCTTGTGCAATGAATTATTATGCCCTAGCTGGTTGCACAGGGTTCTATTTGCTACATGTTTAGGTATGTTCCAAAAGGGTAAGTATTCGTCCTATTTAAATACTTTCCTTTAAAATATGTTCAATTAAAATACTTTACACAAGATTCAACCTCAAAATCAGATATTGGTAAACAGATTATGAGAAATCATCTTTGCAAACTTTGACATCTCGAAGCGAAGTTAGAACCCTGTCCAAATGAAGTGATGATGTACAGACTGTGTGCGACAAGTTGTTTGCGACAGAAGTACACAACGTAAGTATCGGATACTTGGTTATCATGATGGATGAAGGGCATTATAATACAGAGGACACTAAGCATTCAGCCATTATTTTACCCTTACCTGACCATCATCACATTCTCCATTGGCCACTCCCATGGGAATTCTCGTGTCATGTTGAACGGGTTCCGGCGACTCGGTTGGCTTTCCGGGAAACCATCTTCCTGTCCATATTTCCGGCGTAGAAGGATTTTCTTTGAAAATAACATAGAATCATTATTCATGTTTACAACTCCACCCTCGTTATTTATTTTATTCATAATTCCACAATTGCCACAGTTTTAGGCACAGATTATGGAAATTACACTTCATTTCAATAATTTCACAAGAAACAACAATTTACGCGCACAAAATAGGTTCTTATTTTGGGGGTAAATTTTCGAAATCACTGTACATCCTCAATAAGATTGCCATTTTACATAATTGAAATTTTCAATGAAGTATTTTCCATTGCCCCAAATGCAAAAAGTTGTCTTTTATAGTAATTAACGTGAATCAAAAGATTTTTTCTAAATTATTTATTTATTTATTTATTTACTCCCTAGTGGGCTTTTACAACAGAAATTAAAAACATAAAAAAATTAAACATCATAAAAGAAATTAAATACTATGAGTAATAAGAAAAAATCAGTAATAAGACCAGAAATACAATAAAGTGCAATGTGTAAAAGCTAGTTAGTAGGTATAAACAAACAATTATATGTGTATAATAATTTACGATGATAAAACAGAACTAAATAGAAGAGCAAAATAAAATAAAATAAGGTTATAAATTACTGGTAAGATTTTAAATGAGAGGAGGTTTTATGAAAAGAACAAAAATAAGAAAAGTTAATTATTAACAGATAAAATAGAGATGAGTTGTCTCTTGAAAATTGCAAAACTGTCAACACCAAATATATCTATAGATTCACAATGTTTATTTGCAAGGCTATGCATTCTAGGGATTGGTGAATTAATAGAATAGTTAGTATTAGACGTGGGTCGTTACGACATTTTCAAGAAACGTAACGAAACTAGTTTCTTGGTCGGCGTAACCTGTTTCAAAACAGGTTATTTTTGTAACTAGTTATTTTCATTCAGCTACTGTGATTGTTTGTGTATACCTCCACCAACTATACAGTTACATACGAAACGAAAATAAAGTAAATGACTATCAGGTATATAAGTGTTTGTAGATATACAGTGAAATCAATAATATTACTTTAACAATAGGATTACTTCGGATTTCGTGTCACGCACTATACTCCCGCTTACTTGAAAATTTTCGATCTGCCGTCTCGCTAGCTCGGCCGGCCGGTAGGCGCGATGCGAAACTACTCACGTCACACCCAACACCAACAATCACAGTTTCAGGAATAACGCATTTACAAAAATCGCTACTTGTAATTTTATCGAAACTAGTTATTTCCGTTTCATTAACGAAACTAGTTATTGTATCTAGTTACGTTAAATAACGCACACGCCTAGTTAGTATTGAGGGTATTGTTAAAATTGAAAATATCTTTATTGCGAGTTAGTCTAGCAGGTACATTAATACAGATTAATTCTAATAAATTAGGGCAGTCAACTAAAGATTTGATAATTTTGAATAAAAATAACAAATCAATTAACACTCTTCTATCTGATAATTTTAGGAGTCTGGTTTCTGCGCGTAAGTTATTATAATTTATAAGTTCAATTGGAATTTTCATTTTAAAATTAATATACCGAAGGAATTTGTTTTGTACCTTTTCCAATAATTGAGAATGGATTTTGTAATATGGTGACCAAATGGTGGAATTGTACTCTAATTTGCTTCGTACTAACGAGCAATACAGATTTTTTAATGTTGATACATTTTTAAAAATTGCACCCATTCTCAAATTAATATTATATTGATATTACTTGCGTGTCCAGTAATTTTGAAAGTTTACCAAAAATTAAAATGGCGGTAAAGGGATCGTTTTACACAATAAATTTTGAATTTTGAGAGAATAAAATTTTTATGCATCTTTTACCATTTATCCAAAAGTAATTAGTTGTTTTTTGAAGTAAGTAATTGTTAAAAAGTTGTGTGATTTCCAAAGTCTGTGCTTATTAAAAGAGTAGCGGCTTATGGAATACTTACTTTTATTTTAAATATTATTCAAAAAAATAAGGCAAAACTTTGTTTGTAAATATTTACCAAAATATATAATATTTAGGCCAAGATAACACTAATATTGCATTGTCGTATTAGTTTAGTATATTTTATGGAAAGTAAAAAATCAAATTGAAAAATACGTACTGTTAAATTCGATGTTGAAAGATTCGCCACCGGCAATTAAAATCGTTAACAAACAAATACTTGTTTTCACAAAACCCATACTTAAACTTTTATAATAATCAATTACACTGTATATTTGTACATAGCAATACGCAGATGAAACTATGACAACTCATCCGACAGAACCTATATACCAGGCTGCAGGTAGATTGTGTGATTGTGAACATAAGTAGTTAGTAAAGTAACTAGAAAGACACGCAAAACAATATAAAAACTGACAGTTCGTGACGTTTTTGACATTTCATATCCAGAGACATAAATAAACCAATCCCTCAAGACCATAGATATATATAATTATATATATCTATGCTCAAGACTACAAAATATCATAGACAAATAGGCACGATCATACTTGCAAAATATCCGAGCACAAAACATACGAAGTAAGTAGTGAAGGCACGATCGACTGTTCGAAACATAACATTTGGTGAATATTTTGTTTCGTAATTTAAAAAAATAAGTTTTTAGGAAAAGGTAAAGTGAAAGGGCTTTTTAAATGAAGAAATAAATCGATGGAAGTAAGCGTGTCCATATGCCGGAAGTATGCTCATTTCAGCAAATCTCTTTAATGGCTCGATCGAAATGGTTTACGATCTAATTAATAAACACATGCTTCGAATGTATTTATCGTGAGTGGTTTATTTATGTAAACCAATCTCTTCACCAGAATAAATAATATTAACCATTCATCTGTCGCTGTTTTGTCGGTGGGCCCAAAAAATGTTGTGCTTTTTTAAACTGTGATTTTATCCCTTATGTATAAAGAAAATGTATGAAGGACAAGGTCAGAATCGCTTGCGCCAATATCAATCTAGGACCTAGGTACTATTTGATTATTATTTACTCTGAATTATTTTTAAATAACTCATCAAGTATGTAATAACACACATGCTCATTAAATGAACCGGTTTATGAGCATGAGCATGTTCATCAAGTGTACACATTTGCTCATATGGCGCCGTGCATAAATAACCAATCCAATCAGCTTGAGAGCTTAGCATCACTTCGATTATAATTTCCCCTCAGAACTCAGAAGCAAGATCTACTACGGAAGTTACAATAGTGGGCGGGGTAATAATAATATTACCTTGATTCGGAGATTTCCGAATAGACAAAAGGCGATTCATAGTTTATTTTCGTACATTTTCAGATGCCAAAAACTTCAGGAATTCAATTTTTAAATGTTATTGAATTTAATACTTTGTGTTTTTAATTACTAGGCCGATGTTAAAAAATATAGAACACTAAATACGCAAATATTTTGCTTCCGATATACTTCAGAGTTCCCGCCGCCGCTAGTTCCCGCTTTTACAAATCCGAAGTGGATTCTGCGTCTGCGTTATCCGTCAAAATTTGGCAGATTTCTGGGTCGTTGATATTAGTTTATATTGATCGTTAATACAAAATCGTGTAATCAGAATAGATAGACAAATCATAGACTGGTTTAGATATAATGATTTTTATGTGTTGATATTGTAATGTCATACACGGAGCTGGAACATGGTTATCAAGACCTGAGACACGCTGCCAACGCTCCGCAATTCTACGTAGGTGACGATGGAAATATAGTGCCTTTGAGGTCATCGGTAAGACTTCAAAATGTTAAAATAGTTTTCCTTGAATGGTTGAATCATGCTATCAACTGAAGCAACACCGCTCGACCGCTGCTCTTATATTCAGTGCGTTTCAACTAAAATAAGTTTTCCTAAATAAAATCCCTATAGTATCCAGGCATTTATACATTCCTATTAAAATATATTCACATTATCTCACTAAAGACTCAAGATCACATGAAACGCTCACCGTTTTTTAAAACTTGAAAGGTCATATTATTGGTTCTTCCAAAGCAAAGAACTGAACTCTGTCTCATCTTTTGGAAAAGTGTCTTTGCTAAACTATTATTTTTACATGGAACACTCAAAATAAATGCTGCAAATTTCTATTAATAGGCCACACAGAAAATATCTAAAACACTGACAAGAAATTGGCATTCCAAATGTGCAATCCTGAGCCACAGCGTTGGAAACAGGTTTTCTTTTAATTAATTAAGTGTTTGTCCTGTGGCATGAAATGCTAAATCTGGCTATTAAAAAAAATTACAAAAATAAGTTATCATTGATATTCAGAAGTAAACTTAACCTGTTTATGTCAATATTGTACATATCTATTTGTGTTATTACTTTGATAAAATAAGTATCCGATGCCTATTTTTAAACGTATTAACGTCTCCCATGTTCGATGCTCGCATTTTGCGAATACCAAATAATTCTAATTCTTTCTTCAATAATCGCAAATTCACTTTGTGACGTCATTTTAATTTAATAAAAATAAATCACTTTGTAAACTTGTATCTATGTATATGTACATTCATTATACGTTTATCCTGATGAAGAAACTATTGGTTTCGAAAGCCACAAGCCAAAAATGTGTGTATTCTTAGTGTGCCTTATACTACGAATATAGGTAATAGGTAGTATCCGGCTGACGGTGACAACACGAAAATTCCAGAGCCGCTCATTATTAAAGGCAAAACAATTAAATTATCGTTATTTAACCGGTCAAATTTGTTTTATGAGGCCAACAGAGTTAGCTAAAAAAGATAAAAAATCATTTGGCTTGGCGTATTTCGGCATATCGCTCGCCATACATTCCCAATCGTTTTGTCACCGCCCGCCGGATACTAGTAATAGGCATAAAAATTGCTTTGCAAACGGAGTTTAGAGGTCACGATTTCAAGCACAAAAGTGCTTTTAATTTATTTTATAAATATTTTTTTGAAAGAAAAAAGTTAATCAATGGAAACTGTCACAGATAATTTTAGCCTTTTGTTTTTCAAAAAAGTTGTTTCTTATATGTATTCATACATTTCTAAAAAAAAATATTTTTAAGCAGTTTACGCTTCTATTTTTTTTATAAAGTAGTTACAATTTTTTTAAATCACAATCCATGGAAACGGTAGGAAAGACTTCAATTTATCCATATTCATAATATTAACCGATTTGTAGTAAAGATTAATCTTAAATAATGATTTAGGTACTGACAGATGCTCAATAGTAGCACGAGAGCATGCTACTAATGAGCAAATGCTTAGTTGCATTCTCACCAGTGGCATTGCTATTATTCAGCATGCTCACAAGTCAACGACTGGCTGATTCATGGGTGAGAGGGGAAGTGCTCTTAATAGCTTGTGTGAATAGGCTTGCCTTATGAGCATAATTTTGATCCGGTCTCTCCATTCAGGACCCAAATTGATCTTTTTTTTTTTTTTTGCCTAAAGTTACTTCGCCAAAGAATAATTGCATTGCAAGGATTTAGATTATTTTGTAAACTTCTGTGTGGATGGAACTGACTCTGTTGTTGTAACTGTATAACTGTTGACATCTTGTACTCGAATCAACCTTTTTATTTTCTTTCGTCAAAAGAAAATTTAAATAATTGCGTGGCAAGCAATAAGATTACCTTGTTTAGTTCTGGGCGAATGGCATTGACTATTTGTTGGATAGCATGCTCTAAAAGAGCATGTGTGTTAAATTGTTGGCTTTGAGCATGCTTATTTATGAGTACGCTCAAAACAAGCATACTCATTTAAGAGCATGTGTGTCGGTACCATAAAGCTTCGCCATACATAGTGGTGCATGCAAAGTGATTTATTTTCATTAAATTGAAGTTGCGGTAACAAAATATTTCATAATAATATTCAATGTAAAAATACCACAGGAATTTCTACATAATAAACTAAATGAGGAACTAGTTTCTATGAAAATAAACTTGTTGCCATTTACAAAAGTGATACATTTTGCATTGATCTTTCCACATTAGTGGCAACTTTTAACTTTTATTATTTTTCTTTTATTATATTTGGTTTGAGATTTTCAAGGCCAAAAGTATTAAAGTGATTTATTTTTGGGGTATTATGCCGTGTTGCGCTACCCCCTTTAGCCTACGTTTCGGACAGCATTACAGTGTCCATCATCAGGACAGATGTGTAATCGAAGATTGTGGTAAAGGGTATGTTGTTGAGCATGTATTGATATGTTTGAGCAAGTGGAAGCAAGTGACTTTGATGGGCAGTCCGTTATTGCCAATACTAGCCAACTTATTTATGGAGAAGTTTGAAGAAGTGGCACAGGACACAGCTTCGGTTATTCCCAGAGTATGGTGCTACATCGATGACGTCTTCACTATTTGGCCTCATGGAATAGAGAAACTGAATAATTTCGTGGACTATCTCAACCCCCCATGCTAATTTGTTTACTTTTCAGAACAACTAACTCGTATAGGTCTCATAGAAATCGTTGTGTCTCCCTTACTACCATAGTTAGAAATATGATCTAAACGGTGTTAGAAAGAGTAAAACACCAGGCTTTATATTCTAATCTAAAAGTTAACCACAAAATAATTAAAAGGTAACACCTTTATGAAACCAAAATTTCCGAAGGCAATTTGAAAAAAAGATGATGAATCTTTTGGGATTTATTATCAATTTTTACATGAAACAAAATGAGTTGACGAAGTTTGTAATACATTTGCCCAATAAAATATGTGTTTCTATTTTTTTTCATATCAGTAATTTTCGTTAGAAAAACTGTTTTGCTTTTTTTATGTTTGCATTTAAAAATTTTGTATTTCATAAATTATATGTTTATTTCGAATTCAATGCGTATTTCATCACCTTTCAAAAATAGGTTTTAGTTTTCAGATGCGCTCAGAAATATTCCATTTATTTGGAATTTATTGTAAAGCGGAAATATTTTTACCTTCCGACAAAATGGCCGCGAGTCCTGATGGGTTAATTGACTCCACAGTTAAATTAAATTCACAATGGAACTGGAATGGAGTCTTTCTGGATGTGGAGGTGATCTGAAAAGAAGATGGTTGCCGAGTGCACACCGTGTATAGAAAACCAACTCATACGAATCGGTTACAACACGCTGAATCGTATCACCACCAAGTGCAGAAAAGAGAACTATCTATCCATTGATGATCCGAGCAACTAGAATATATGAAGAACTAAAAATCAGACTGGAATTTAAAAAGCTACCCGATGCTTTATAGCGGAACGGTTACCCCACAAGACAGATAAGGCACAAGAGCCAATTCTACCCCAAACAAAGGCAAAATTAAATAAGAGCCAAAAGGCTGCGCTTTCTTGTCCGTATATTCACAATCTGACGGACAGAATTGCCAGGATACTGAGAAAAAAAAGCTCTAAGAATCTTCAGAACTACTACAAAAATACAATACTTAACCACTTACAATTTAAATAGAGGTCTGCAAAAACCAAGTTTCTTCTTGTAACAGATGGAGTATAAACTCAGCTGTTCAGGATGTGATATGGTTTATGTAGGCCAGACAGAGCAGACCATCTCCAAAAGGATATTAGACCGAGCATGTAAACTCGGCCATCCTGACAAATCAGCAATTGTCGAGCATTTAATTAAAACCGGTCATTATTTTGTGTTTATCCCTAAATTTGCAGACCCAAAAAGTGCAGAGCATGCCTAATTACAGAGGCATTTGAAATTCACAAAAATCCTATTAATATTGATAAAGACAACGAGCTAAGCTGAATAGTTCTTGGTATCTGATAATTGATGGTTACACCAAAACTTAACGCAGAAAACTATTTTAAATTATACCGTAATACCAGCTAAGCATACACTTTACCACAATCTTAGAATACACATCTGCCCTGATGATGGATACTGTAATTCTGTCCGAAATGTTGGCTAAAGAAGGAGGCAACACAACATAATACCCCAAAAATAAATCACATCCCTAAAATACCTTTGTATCACCTGCACCAATTCTCCATTTACACTGTTGCACAGAAAAAAATAAATCAAGTAGTTGTAGATTTTTTTTCCATGAACAATAATAATTAGGGTATCTTATCAAAAAGATAACACCGGTATCTCTCACAATAATGATTGTAAAAACTCTACTGCCTGTTTTGCTTATCTTTTGAAATCCCATTTCGCACTTTACGCAGTCATTTGTACATTACACACAATTACAAATAATAATTCTCACCTTTTAACTCACACTTTATTAATGTGTAATATTTTCTGAAATCTGACCTGATTAATGTGATTATTGTATAATATTATTTAATAATACATTATGATAAAATACTTAGCTCTTGTCAAAACAATATGTTCTAGGCAGTGATATTATTGTTAGACTTTTTTAAAACTTCTTAATATTTTTATTTTTGATACTGAAAATAATTTGTGGTGGAATTCCGTTATAATAATATATTAAAACAAATATAAAACTTATTTCCATTTAATTTACTTGTGACCGTAATCGGTTTCAGCCTGTTAAGGCCATCTTCAGACTGAAGTCTGAAGAGGACCTCTTGATAATAAATGTATTTGATCGGCTTTATGTAGATATTTAAACCTGCATGTATATTTTGAACAGAAATGAATTGTGAGAAGTGACGTATAGTTCATGTTGTACAAAAAGGGCTATTATTAGATGTGCTGTTTACTTGGCTGATGTATTTTAGTTGGTCATTTCTTTTTTGCAATGGTTGTAATTTTCTTGCCAATATTTTGTTACCCAAAAGGATTTTAATGTAGGCAACTGTGCTCGTAAATTTAATACTCCCAATTTATACTTATAATTATAATAATATATCCATAATTTAATTTAAAGTGTACAAGAAGCCAAATATCACATCAATCAAATCATCAACCAATTTTTTTTGGAAATTCATATAAAATATTATTAGGATGGGTTGTTTCAAAAAATTTGATGAATTCATCTAATATTTTAAGTTAATTTTCACATTGTGTGGAGGTTCTATTCAAGTTAAGTACATTTCCATGTTCTGTTATTATATCATTATAGGCAAGTTGCTGCATAACACTGAAATAATCACAGAACTTGAATAGAACTTACACATAAGAAATATTCATTCCAAAATAAAGCCCTACGTAACATTTTTGGCTTGCCTTGGGATACACCTGTTAAAGATATTTACCGTCACGCACTTGTATTGCCATTCAAGATTGTTCCTAGCTTTGAGATAACAAACACCATTTTAAATATTATTCAGTGCAACACCCACACAAATATAAAACTGAACTATAACAACGACGTTCACCAATATAATACACGACAACAGAACAAACTACACATATCAAAAATACACTCAACAAAGTTCGGACTGAAATCATTAGAATACATTGCCTACACTAACTATAACAAACTGCCTGAAAATTTGAGACAGGTATATGCCTCCAACAAATCTCGAAATGATATTTTGAAAACATATTTTTTCAAATGTTATTTGGAAAACGAGTCATAAGTAGGTACAAACTCTGTTCTGATAGCCCTGATTATCTTCAAATACTAAACTTATAATATGATGGGCGCGGTTTATACCTTTCTTAAATCTCGTCATGTATTTGTATGTAAACATCTTGTATTAGGTCTGTATATTTTTGAGCCCGTACCTTATATTGTATTTTCCTGATTTTTGTTTTATTTATGCATTTCCTTAGTCCATCTCATTAGTCCATCATGGAGGAAACTTTATTTTAACTTTTTGAAACCCAAATGAGTCGGTTATACAAATTCATAAAATCTTATAAGACATGTTTCTGTGAAATATTTGTAAAGTGATTCTTCGTATGTTTTGTGTCTGTATGTTCTTTTTTCTTCTTTCTTAAGAAGAAACTGTCTCGGTCCGTTAGGTGTGCCTGAGCGATCGCGTTAGCTACTACGCTATTGCCCACATGTGTCTGTATGTTGCTTCTGTGAAATGTTTTTGTAAATTTTTTATTCATACATTGTGTCTACATATTGGGTTGAGTTGGGTTTAACTTCTGAAAAGTACCAATTGGCGATCCCTTAATGAGTTTTAATAACTCATGGGAGTGCAACTTCGTTGTATGTTTTTAATAATTAATTAATAATAATTTGAAAATTAACTTCAAATAATTGATGAATTCATCAAATATTTTGAAACAACCTGTCCTTAATATTTAAATATGGAATGTGATCAGAAGAAAATCATAATATCTATGGTACATATTATATCCGCTTTTCCAGATTTGGCAGTTTTTCAAATCTCAAGCTGGTTTCAAACAATGTATTTGAATGGTGTATGAAAGTTAATTTGCCAAAACGTAGTTGTGAGAAATTTTGTTTATCATCTGCGATCACTGCAGCCGTAAGGTTGTGAAGGGTCATTAAGAAAAAATGAAAGTGACTGGTCAACAGTAATTAAAAGAAAAGCAATAAAAACCTGTAAACACCTTACTGAGTAATATATTCCACCGCTTCATTTGGAAAGTGAGCTGATTTAACAGTGGTTTATCTAGAATTTTGTCAATTCATGTGCAACATTATGTTAATTTATATATGAAATCATTGATTTTGTGTCCCAGTTTCTGGGTTTGCTTCAGATTAAATGTTGTGTAACAATTTTCTATAGTGTATATTGAACAATGAATATTAGGTATTTATTCAGTTTAACGGCTTTGTTCGTTCAATTTATGACTATGTAGTAATGAATCTCTCTGCAATGTTGGTAAGAGTAGTCGTTGTAGTTCTATGAATATGTAGTATATATTTTTATATGTACATATTTATCTTGTATATTGTAACGCGTTTTTTTTCCCATTTGTTTAGAATGCTAATCTTGGGATCCACTGAATGTACAATAACTGTAACACCACAGTCTTAAAGCCATATTGTATTTGTTAATCTCTATTGGTGGTTCTTAAATCCAATATGCAGCACAGCCGCAAGTGTTAGTTTACCAGTAATATAATAATACTAATAACCCGTGTTTGGAAGTCGGAATTTCTGTTAGCACAGATCTGGAGCAAATATTGGGATTAAATATTAGTCTTCTGATGGCGACTGCCTTAAAATCGGATTTGCTTTCAGCAGTCGCCCCCGGCAGCTTTGCAATACAAGTGGTTAGTGGTCACCACTGGGAAATGATAGTAAGCGAAAATGGATAAATTAGCATTTGAAACAATTCTGTTTGTAAGTTGACATCAATCTCCTGGCATGAGTGTGAGAGTGTACATACACATACACATGTATAATGGAAGCAATTAAGTTTGTATATGTATCTATGTTTGTGTCTAGTGTGTACAGTTTACTACTAACAGACACTAAATGGTGTCATTCATTATCTTTGTAAGGTTTCCTTCAACTGTGTGTGTATTTCTTGTAGGTGTTTAGTAGTCTGTCAAATTGATCACAGATAATGACATTCTCCCGATTGAGAAAAAGATAATTTCCGCATATAAGTGTTCTCTGTCCGCTGTGTGATCCGTTGTGCTGCCAGTGACGGTAGTGACAGTAGTGACAGTAGTGCCAGTTGTCACCTTGTGATGGAATGGTCGTGGTTGAAGGACTGGTGGCGCCTCAAGAGATGGAAGAAGACTCGGTCAGTGCCCGAGGAGGACATTTGTTACTGTGACGAGTGCTTTAACCATGTTAGTTCTTCTTCACCTTCTAGTGCTACTCTATTCCAATACAATCAACGCCCTGTTTGGGCGCTTCTAGTAAACAGTACCTAGTAAATAAACTGTTATTTAACCTCAAACATCTCATAAATCATACAAACGTCTTTAGTTTTTTACTGTTTAGCTTCACTTTTATATTAATTTAACCCTTGTAAAGTGACTGTGCAATAATAAAATGTTTAACTTATCTAATTCAAAGTGTCCGTTATTGCACTGGCTGTGTGAGTATCTAATCCCGGCTTTTCGGAATATGATTGCTTGCATTCTGACTTACATATTTTGCAAATGTTATATAATTATGTATATGAGTTTGCAAATACTTTGGTTTAATATTTGTAACTTCCTTAAAAATATTATATTAAATGTTACGCTATGCTCTTCATCCAAATCATGAATTACAATTTCATTTTTAGGATGGTGAACATTGAATAGGCCTCATGAACTTTTACTAAATTGTATACACAAACAAAACATACATTTTGCAATTATCACATACGTTTTCACTGTTATCAGTAATGTTGTGGTAATTATACGCATGCTTTTTGTTCTTGGGCCTAGTAATCTCCTTGGTTTATTCTAATATCGTCAATCCAGCATTTTTAGTAATCATTAATGAAAACATTTTGTACTCATTTCATATTATTTGTTTACCATTGAGTGTTGTGTGTTATCACTACAGGATATGACAAACTTAATCCTAATTTGCCAACTTTTGTTATTTGAATAGTAAAAGGATAGATAAAGGTGTCAGAATATCTATTTTTTGCATTTATTTTGCGAAACTTGCTATTTTTTGCTTTGACATAATTATGTATATTGCAAGAAACATTGGTCTATTTCACTCTGTCACGAAACAACTATTTTAATGTAACATACGACGCCTACCAGTCAAAACCTCAAACTTCTTGTTTTGGAAAAACACCGAATAAGTAATCTTCCTTATTGAGATTAATCTCTACTAACTTTTTATCCATTCAATTTTTTTTTAAATTATGTTTTCGGATATAGAAATACCAACTGGAAAATTGCCAAAAGTAAAGGCTTGCAACTGCTGACCAATATTATTTTCACAGTAAAGAGTGAAGCATATCGACATTTTAGCCATTTACCATATGGTATTTTAGCCATTTACCCTTTCCAGCGTCAAAATGATCTCCAAACATAATATCCAAGTCCACATTGTCATATTCCGTAGTTATAAGACCAAATTAGTTCATTTATTTAGAATTTTTTATAAACAACAAGCAATGCATTGGTGTGATGTTTAAATCCCAAAGATATTGGGGATTATGTTTCTACCTCAGAGGGGTTAAGTATTTTCTATTGACAGAATGAGTATATATTTCAATCTAGATTGTTATTTGTCTAAATTTAAATTGTGTCAATGCTGTAACAGCTGTTGGGAATTTGTAAGCAGACAAATATACACTTGCAAATTTATTATAAAGTACATAAATACACAATTTTAATATAAATCTGTTTCTGCAAGTTCAAAAATATTTTTACACGTGTATTTAGAAACAAACATTGATTTCTAATTTGTAATAATTTCATGGCTCATTACGTAAAGTAGAAAGCTACATGAGAACTCCTTACAAATATGTATTTAGAATTCAATACTGATTGCAAACATATATACTTTCTTCTATAAAATTTCCTCATAGTTGTTATGTTTAAATTCGTCCCAGTAATATTTATTGCCACAATTTAATTTAACCCATTGCACGGAGAATTAAAACACACTTTTTCGTAAAATACACACTACACTAGATTGTTAGAATATCTTACAATTCATTCTATATCTTCTGACCAACTATTAAATTGGATTATCCATGGTGAGACCATCTTTAGTAATAACAGATTGTCGTTTAATCTATGCAACGTTTTGATGTGATGTCAAGATCACTAATTTGGATACTTATCCGTCAAAGAAACAAAATATTTTTTTTTCACATATGACCTATTGCTGTATCAATGACTATATGAGACATTTTTTTAATTGTATTAAGATATTTTGGGTTTTAAACCACTGTTCAATTATTCAATAAACAAATTGATAACAAATAAAGTATTTCTGTTAATAATTTAAGTATTAAAACCTTTGTGAAAGTGAAACTGTCCATTTGTCGGCTTTGTGGTGCAATGGGTTAAGAAGAAAACATTTATTTTTGCTTTAAAAATAATTGATTTATTTATCGGTCATGCAAAGCATTGCTTATTGTTTGCGATTAGTGTCCATGAATGAAACGCGCATGTCCTTTGTTTGCAGGGAGACCTGGACTCTTGCGATGGCAGCGAGTCGGACGGAGACAACTGCAAAAAGGTGGTGGTGGGCGTGTGCGCCATGGCCAAGAAGTCGCAGTCCAAGCCCATGAAGGAGATCCTGACCCGGTTGGGCGAGTTCGAGTACCTGAAGATGCTGGTGTTCCCCGAGGAGGTTATCTTACAGGTTCTCAATATAAAAAAAAATCTAACGAAATTGGGTGCAACAAGATGCCGCTTGTGGTTCTAAACCTCTATCACTTCCTGGCGCCGTAAGACTGTCAATTCTTCTATTTGTTCTTTTGTGCAAACACTTAGGCAACGAAAGGGAGGAAGTAGCACATTTGCGTCTATTACTTAATATTGGTCATTTTCAGATAAAATGCAGGTAGTCGTGTATTTTTTTTTAAGATAGCCACCATTTCCTAAAGATCGATCTAATTATTAGCAGAAAATATTAAATCTAATATATAAAGGAGAGTGGCGGGCAAGCGAAAGGCGTGAATTTGATTTGTGTACAAACGTACAGTTTTTTTCCGAGGTTGATAAAATTTTGCACACTTCATCTTTAAAACAAGGAAAACGTCACTGTAGATTAACATTTCGAAAAACTACCCCCTATTCCATTTTACCATCCCTAAGGCAGAATTTTTATACTTGTTGAAATTTTTTAATAAGAGGAAAAGGTGGATCAAATTTTGCACACTTCACATTTTAAACAAGGAAAACGTTACTGTTGATTGAGATTTCGAAAAACTACCCCTTCCCATTTTCCAACCCCTGAAAGCAGAATTTTTATACTTCTTGATGAAGTTTTTCAAATTTGTTCTAAATAAGAGGAAAATTACTGTCTATATCTGATTTCGAGCACTGCAAAAAGCCCTTGCAACGTCGGGGACAGCTAGTGTAAAAATCATTTACATAACATACGACGCAGTAAAACTTCATTAACGTACAGGCGTATATCGTTTAACAGTGCTCCAGTTTACTGCATTTAATTTTACGGAGTTGGCTAACATATTACTACTTTAATCAATTTATTTATTTTAAACCATAAACAGTTAGTTGTGGCTTTGAGAGAATTTGTCTAAAGTTCGATTAAAGCTGTGTATTCTGGGTTAAATATTTTTTTTTTTTTTCTGAAAAAAAATAAGTCTTGTGATCCTTCCTCTCTTTTGTCTAAGCGTGCTCTATACCTCGTCTTTCTAAAACGTGAATTTCTCCGAAGATTTTGTTTCGTGAACTTTCTAAATTTTGTTCCACCCAACTGCCCCTTGTAGTTTATTGACCAAAGCATGCTATCAAACCATTCCGTTCATAATGTCAACTTAAGCATTCCACAAGTTCTACAAACATCCAACCATTATTCAAACATTGATATTATGTGACCTAATAATGTGTTGTATTATGATAAAAATTTTCAATCAAACCCGGACTCTTATAACCACTCGAGCAATAGAGATTTCTGGGTGTTCGGTTTTCGATTTAGCTGCACTCATTACAAAAATCATACCTCCAAATATTAATATGGAAACATATGAACTATTTACTACAGTTTAGCCAATGAATCCACATAGATTTCACAATTTATCTCATTTTGCCCCAAGTGGTTCGCTATGTTAAGCACGCTTAGCAGGGGCGCCCCAGTTCATGCAGGTGAGGTTTGCCCTGGTTTTGGCGGCAGATGCGTTTACCCACCTCCTGCGTGGCAGGCCAGATTGGAAGAGACTGGTTGAGTGAGATCTTTTAAACTCTCCAGCCAGATTCTCTTTACCCATCGCCGTGCACGCAGTGGGAGGGATAGATTCATTCGTTCATCACTCCTGGACACATTGACCCCCAGATTCCTAACTACCCCTTGCACTTTTATCCTTCCCAGAACTTCTTCTCTTTCCTTTCCTAAAAAGACCCTCCACATGACATTTCTAAAGATGACATAGGCCCTGAGAGAATTTTTTTCCTCAGAACCTCCTGTGTGGAGCTCATGTAAAAAAGTGTTTTTAAAAATTTCATAAAAATCACCTACCTGTATTTGGGTAGCTATTGCTCGAGTGGAATAAATAAGAATGCAGAAATAGTACACTTACATAAAATAATAATAAAGGGGTCTCCACACGGTTGACTGTAGTCAAAAGCGCCAGCCGTATTGTTATTATAATAACAATACGGCTGGCGCTTTTGACTACAGTTCTGCGGCAGTTGGTACTGCGGCAGTATCGTGTGGAGACCCCTTAATGTGTAACTATGCATGTGGGTAAAATATTATCTATTTTTCATTTTATGTACAAGTATTATTGATCTTAACTCAACCCAGTTACGATACATAATAATCCAAGTGATAAGTATATTGGTTTAATGTTTGTTTAATCATGGGGATTGGTATTGTATGACAAAATTCTATTTTATACTTCCAAACATGGCTCTGCTTTGCTTTTCAGTGAGATTATTTGCGTTTGACTGTAAATGTCCTAAAAATGACTGATTGTCTTCTGAGCAGATTAAAAATACATAAGTCTATTGACTGAGCGTACTGAAGTCCTGTGTTAACTCGACGGTTTTTGAATTTCGTCGGTCTTAAAATTTGTTTGCAAGCTCCCTTTCATGATAGAGGCCGTTTTAATGGTTCAGTAAAGATGAGCGTCTATCTACCCGCGCCGGCCGCAACGGTTTTTTCTATATCTTCATATGAATTAGTACAGCACTGCGTCGACTACCGGCAAATACCGGTGGTCCGGCTCGGGCAACGGATTTTTCTATGTAAAGATATAGATAAATCCGTTGCATGCTGTGCGTGCATTGCGGCCGGTGCGGGTAGATGGACGCTCGTCTTAAAGGTTATTTTTTCAAATGTGATATCATCCTGTTTATTTGGACTTTATTATTCGTTTTTTTTTTCATTAACATACCTGCCTTAAGAAAGTTTGAAAAAAAGAATTGTTATTGAGACAAATTCTTTATTTGAAATACAAAAAATCTTACACAAAATATATGGTTTATAATTAGGCAGGTAGGTATTTAAGTACCTACTTACAAATTTTACGTTTTCAGAGGAAATTTTGGTTTTGATTTATTAGAAAAAATTAGAAAAATATTATTTTTGGACACGAGTTATTCTGTTCACAGAATTACTAGTTTTAAACTCTGCACATTGATGGCTATAATTTAAATTCTATTGCAAGGATTTTGCATGTAAAATTAATTGTGTGTGCGTTAGACGTAAAGCGAATATTAAATAGTTTAAATGGTGCCAGTACCTTGATGAACTCATAAAATGGGAACTATTTGCCAATAAATTGTTAAATGGGACATGGAAATGCATAATGCATTACACTTGGGTCCCGTGCCGGTGGTACCTATCAGTTAAGTTGATAATACAAGAATGAAGGATTGGTTTAGAAGTAATAAAAACAATTTAAAAGAAAAAGAAATTAGTTTTAGTACATAGTAAGATAAAAAAAGAGCCGTTCGCACTGCGCAAGTAGTTTAGTCGAGTAGCGAGTACATATATTAGTAACTAAACGCGTCCGAAAACCACAATTTTAGTAGAGTAATTTAGTCAGCTTTTTAGTAGAGTCAATACATTTCGTTATAATTTTTCGGGCACCTCCTACCACGCGTCCCTGCGCACTGACATGGGCGAACCCATCGTTTTAGTAGAGTTCATTAGTAGACGCAGATATCTCGTGCCTTTGGAGCGAAGATGCTATTCTAAAATTTTTTATTTTTGCTGCTTTTAATCTCTTTTCGTGTCCATAGTTTATTTATTTCCATCTCACTAATTTATTCTTTCACCTCTTCTAAAATAAGCATTACAATCTCTACTTAATTGTAATGCGAACGCTTTTCAGCCAGTCAAGTAGCTAGTTACTCGACTAAACTACTTGCCCATTGCAAATAAGCCATCAGGCCCAGTTATTTCGCTGAAATTCACGTGTGACAAATTCATCAAATGGCCATTCAGCGCTATTTTGTTTTTTGACAGTTGAAAGGTTCCCGTTAAATGCCGATTCTAAGTCCATTTCAGTTTTTGAACAAATTGTAATCAGCAGAAGAGAACATTTATCATGTTTTTAAGCTTTTCAGCTTATTACAATTTGATAGAAAGCTGAAACGCACCTAGAATTGACGTTTAACGTGGACCTTTCAAACGTCATAAAAAAAAATGGCGCTGAATGGGCATTTGACCACAATGTTACATTTGATTTTCTGCAAAACAATTGGACCGAGTTTGTTGTCTGCGTGTGACCAATCATTTGTAGAACAAATCAATCTCCTGTAAAATTTGGTTGACGCCATGAAAAAGTATAACATAGTTTTAGTAGTTTCTGCTTTATATAAAAAAAAATATATTTGCATGACATATTCCTCCTACGACCTTTATGAAAAGATTTACGATAAGATTGGAATTATTAGAATTCTCGCATGTGGCACTTTGGTCTAAACTCGTGTATTTATTTCTTTATATACTAACAATTTTAATTTATTATTATTATTATATTTTGAGTATGTCCCTACCTGTATTAGTGAGAGTTACTTTTGCTCTAATTCAATAACATTCTTATGTTTATCTAATTTATTACCTATAATAAATATGTTTTCTTTGCTATTAGACCATTGACATGAATAGATTTGAAAACTTTTACTGTAAAATGGGGTGACTGATTAATTTTCAACTTAATAACTTTTTTATAGAAACATTTACGTTGGAAAATTTCATGTCATTTATTGCAGAGATTTAAATTATCGAAATATATGGTATATGTTTTTGAAGAGTCAAAATAAATGGTGATCAACCTGTTGAACGTGAGATGACATTTCGGAAATGGCGCAAAAATTACCTTGATGAGTTCTGGTCAAAGATCGGTATAAAAACAAAGCAATTGTTTTTTTTTGCGATTGTTTTCTGTTTACCAGATAATATATCTTATTATTCATGTAATTTACATGATAATAGCGTAAGAAGTTAGAATAGCTAAATAACAAAACAAAAATTGTAAAAAAATTTATTCATACAAATGTAAAATGATTTTTATTATTTCTACACAAACTTGAATACATACCCAATATGAAAAAAAAAAACAATTCAAAGGAGTTTTCAAAGAAATAATGATCTTGATACTCTTTTGAAAATGTAGAATATCATTATTTCCGCTATTGACTGCTGCTAAAAGTGACCTACAAAAATGTCATTGTCATCAGCATTGCTCGAAGAAAAACACTATAAAGAGACGAGTAATTCTGAGTTGTAGCGAGAATTATGCTGAGGCAAGGCTCTCGATTAATAATCTGGAGGATGCGGGTTCAAATCCCAGCGTGCGTAAATAAATTTTATTTGATTAATTTTACCATTTGTTATTTCACAATTTTATTAATTAAAAATAATATATAGGATATATGCAGCACGTTCCAAAGTGGAAGATACCCTTAATATTCAACACAGCATCTTCAAAGATGACATGGGCCCTGAGGGAAATTATTTTCCTCAGGGCCTACGGTGTGGAGTTAATGTAAAAAAAAAAAATATTGCCCTGTAATAATAATAATAATTGGACGATTTGTTTAGTGACGTTTTTGGTGACCAGATCTGAATAGCCATGTCCTTCCCCTCCTTCCGATTCCCCATGTCCTTCCCCTCCCCACCAGCTTCAGCCTCACAACATACCCCAAATGGGAATGTCGTAGTCTCAATGGCTCCATAGGGAAGCAATTGGGACTCTTGTGTAGGTACTCGCATAAAACAACAACAAAAAAGATATCTACGATAATCATTGTTACCCCTTGATTCAAAAGTCACCCCATATTACAGTATTGGTATCCAGATCTTTATTTTAATAATAGTATTTGATTCCAACAGATACTTTTTGAAATGATATACTTTAAAATGCACCTTTCACTGATGATTATTTAAAAGATAAAATATCTAGGTACATTACCTATTACTTTTTTTATTGCCAATATATAATAAGTATAGTACATATTTGAAAGATTTTACTTAAAAAATATGTATGTGTTGGTAATATAAATTAATTTAGCTATTCAATGATTTTGTTTTTATACTAGTGCATGTGTTTACAAGGGTTCCATGCCAACTCAAAATGAAGTCAACCAACACAACACCTCTTTAAAAAATCATTAAAAGCTATGAAAAAAAAAAATTGAAAAATAGCCCTTAACCTAACCTAACGTAACCAATTTAACTAATTTTTTTCATCACTTATGACTTTTCAAAGGAGATGATGAGTTGATTTCATTCTGAGTTGTCCGGTTTAGAAGAGCTCTGCCATCAAAAGTAAGAAGGCAGCTGGAAATTTTCAATAATAATAATTGGCTAATTTATATAGCGCCGTTTTCATGGAAAATCACCTCAAGGGCAATGGTCACATTTTACAATTCGTGAGATGGGTATGGGTACCGCCGCACCGGGAACCATTAATTGGATAACCGACACCTCTGCCATAGGTCACCCCAAGTGGTTCACTATGTTTGGTGACTTTGCAGGGGTGTCTGAGTTCATCGGGTGAAGATTGTCTAGATCTTGGCGGCGGATGCATCTGCCCACGTACTGTGCGGCGAGGGCCGGATTTAGAAAGACTTGTTGAGGGAGACCTTTTTACATCTCCTGTAGGACTCTCTTGACCCATTCCCTTGCACCGCAGTGGGAGGGATGAATTCAAACATCCGTCACTTCTGGACCCCCAAGTTCCAAACCCACCCCTCATACCTTTTCCCTTCCCAGATCTTCCTCTTCTTAAAAAGACCCCCACACGGCATCCCTAAAGATGACATAGGCCCTGAGGAAAATTATTTTCTTCAGGGCCTCCTGAGTGGAGGTAATGTAAAAAAATGTACATTTTATTGTAATAGGTTGATAAACATGAAAGGGCTGACCATTGAAAATACCCAGTTGCCTTTTTGCTTATGGCAGTAGAGCTGGAATTCCATTTTTTTCCTGCATTCCGATAGAATCAAAATAAATGTTTTTTGTCCCCAGCTACCGGTGGATGAGTGGCCTATGTGTGATTGCCTGATCTCTTTTCACTCCAAAGGATTCCCCCTAGACAAAGCTATTCAATATGAGAAACTAAGGAACCCCTATGTTATAAATAATCTACACATGCAGTACGATATTCAAGTAAGTTTACAAGATGTATGTTTATAACTACTAGGTAATCACTTATCATTTATTATAAGACTTCAAATAATCATTCAATTAATATTAACTAATAGGTAACCACTTTTCATTTATCATAAAGACTTCAAATAAGCACTCAATTAATATTAACTACTAAGGGCCATCTGTTTTAACGTTTGCTAGAGTGAAAGCAACAGTAAATGAAATTGCTAAAGTTAAATTCATCAACAATAATTCGATCAATGTGGCGAGGCGTCGGTTTTGTTCTCACTTTGATATCCGACTATTGAAGGATGGCCCGTCGAACCCATTGATATGGGCGTGGGTACAGAAGTTTAGAGAAACTGGGTCAGTCGGAAATGAACCTCGTCCTGGACCTTCAACGACTGTAACTACTCCTGAAAACGCAGAACTTGTGAGAAGGGAAATTTTACAAAATCCACGTAAATCTATCCGAAAGATTGCAGCATCAACGGGTGTGAAAAAGACGTCAGTTCACAAAATTATTCGAAAACAATTAAAATTCCATCCATACAAGCTCCAAATCATCCAGCAGTTGAAAGAATATGACTACATAAAAAGGCAGAATTATGCTAGAATCGTTCTGGAACGATGTTCTACACCTACGCATTTATGTAACATATTTTTTAGTGACGAGGCACATTTTCACATTGGGGGTACGTTAATAAACAGAAAATGCGTTATCGGAGTGCAAGCAATCCAAAAGAAGCCCATGAAAAGCCTCTCCACAGCCCGAAGACCACATTTAGGTGTGCCATTTCTGGAAAAGGCATAATTGGACCTTATTTTTTTGGTAACCGTAAAGCACAATGGTACCGCGCGATGCTGGTCAATTTTTTTATACCGGAGCTGCATCGTCAAGTTGGTTACAATAACAGAACCTGTTTTCAGCAGGATGGGGCCACGGCACACACCGCTAGGGACTCAATGACTAAAGTGAGAGAGCTTTTCCTGGAAAATTAATTAGTTGCTTCGGCGACATAGCCTGGTCCCCTAGATCGCCCCAGACTTTTTCTTATGGGGATATCTCAAATCTCGCATGTACAGCAATTCACCATCAACAATAGAGGCCCTACAAGAAAATATCTGACGAGAGATTGCAGCTATCAGCAGAACTTTGCAATTGAGTTTTTGCCAACATGAAGGAAAGATTGCAAAAATTTTTGCGGCTAGAAGGATGCCATTTGAGTGGAGTGATTTTTAAAAACTAAACCCGCATTATTCTTATGTGAGGTAATAAATAAATAACTTTAATGGTATTCATATTTTTATTTTATTTTTTGAAGTATAAAATCTGCCCAGTATTATAATAGGTCGTCATTTATTTTTAAATATTCATAGAAATATTTTTATAGGATCGAAGCTGTCAGGTTCTACAATGATGCCAAACAAAATTTAGACGGATATTTTGACAGTTGTTGTTGTTCTAGTTTTCATATTTAATTTATGATGTGGCTGCACCAAAAAAGAATGCAGAGGTTTTTTCAGATAATATTCTGCTACTGACTGGCCACACTAATAATTATTACTTTAGAAAAAGTACATTAGAAACAGCACCTTGTCACTTTCACTAACGGTTCAAATTTAAGTTTAGTTCACAATTTAGCTTCCTGTTGAAACAGACGGCCCTAGGTAACTACTTTTCATTTTTCATAAGTCTTAAATTAAGGACTCAATTAATTTTAACTACTAGGTAATCACTTTTCATTTATCATAAGACTTCAATTAAGCACTCAATTAATATTAATGACCAATTGTGTCAATCTCATATTATTGTCAATCAATCGTGTATTTGTATATGTATATAAAATGCGGTGTGTATGATTTATGCCTACTAAGTACCTACATATTATTGTTTTGTAAGTAAGTTGAGCATACCAACATATAAAAAAAAAAAAAAAAATATATATATATATATAATTATTTTTCCTCATTCTACACCTAAAAAAATACTTCCTCTGCCACGAATAGTGATTTTGCTGAATACCGAATATTCGGCTAGGCTCTTAGAATATTCGGCGACACTTAGTACATTTCGCAAAGTGTTTTCATGTAAAAATCAATTACATTTTGCAAATATTGATTTTTACATGAAAACTGTTTGCCTAGATCGGACAGCAGACTCGTACAGTATCCAAGCCTAACAGAATTTGCTAAGATTTATTTATCGTTTGCCAGTAGCAGTGAATAATATAGTGAGCGGCTAATTTCGGAAGCAGTAATAATTTATGACGAAAAGCGAATCCTGATACAATATTTTATTTGTAAGCTTTCTTCAAAGATTTGAGTTTGTTTACCGACAAAACTATTTATTCATATTGCTTATGTACAAGTGCAAATAATTAATTTATAGCACATAATATTTTAAAGCATAACTTGGAAAAAATGTTTTTTCCTAAAACAATTAAACTCGCGACATCTATGAATGAGTAGATTATGAATTCTTTTAAGTATCACCTTTGTATTAGCTGTTTAATGTCTTTTAAAATGCATCGAAGTATTGACTCGACTCCAAAAGTTTTTTTAATATTTTAGTTTTCTAAAAAAAAAGTAACAACAGCAAACAACTGAAACGTTCAGATCAAAAACATTAAGTATTTTTGAATTCTCTATGTGATGTAGATTTACCAGTTTCCCGTTGGTATTACGAGTTTTCAGACGCTATGTGTAGGTGTGTAATTTTGAATTTTGTTTGTTCCAGGATCGTAGAAAAGTATATTCGATTTTAGAAAGCGAAGGAATTGAAATACCAAGATATGCCGTTTTAGATAGAGATTCCCCGGATCCAAAACGTATGCTACTTTCTATTTAAATATTTGGTTAATTATATATATTTTTAAACAATATAGTAATTTTGTTTCTTCTTTTTTTATTTCAGATCATGAGTTAGTTGAATCAGAAGATCACGTGGAAGTGAATGGTGTTATATTTAATAAGCCCTTTGTGGAGAAGCCTGTTTCGGCTGAGGACCACAACATTTACATATATTATCCCACTTCCGCCGGAGGCGGGAGCCAAAGATTGTTTAGAAAGGTAATTACTGCTGCTGTTTAGTTACTTAAGTGATAGCATATTGAAAAAAAAAACACCTTGAGGAATAGAGATTTTCGGTTTTAGATTCGGCCGCATTTATTTTATAAATCATGCCTCCAAATATTAATAGCCGACGAATCGTTTATCCCATGTTTTTATATTTAATAAAAAAAACATAAATTAATTTTAATTCATAAAAATCACCTACCCATGGGCTTTAGCGGTGCTTCCCAAACTTGGTTAGCTATCTCTCAAGGGCATTAGCGGTGCTACCCAAATTTGGTTAGTTATCGTTCTGGTGGTTAGTCAGAAAAAATTCAATTACCCTTTATTGATTACTAGTTCATTATTATTATAATATTTTTTTCTTTTGTAGATTGGTAGCAGAAGTAGTATTTACTCTCCAGAATCGAGAGTCCGAAAGACTGGCTCCTTTATCTATGAAGACTTCATGCCTACCGATGGTTAGTTCACAGAATTATTCAGATTAATAATTTTAAACTATGTATAAAATTTCTTTGCTTTTTGTGTATGGTTTTCACATGATTGTTTTACAGGTACTGATGTCAAAGTTTACACTGTGGGGCCGGACTATGCTCACGCCGAAGCTCGAAAAAGTCCAGCTTTGGACGGAAAGGTGGAAAGGGACTCTGAAGGAAAAGAAATACGTTACCCTGTCATTCTGTCCAATCAAGAGAAGCTCATCTCCAGAAAAGTATGCCTCGCATTCAAGCAAACAGTTTGTGGATTCGATTTACTTAGGTGAATTAACCTTCTTTATTATGTATCATTTTAAATGTTTCATTTCAAAATACGTAGAACTTAGCAAATCATTATTGAAATATCAATTAATTATTTTGAATTGTTTTTGACAGAGCGAGTGGCAAGTCCTTCGTATGCGACGTGAACGGTTTCAGTTTCGTGAAGAACTCAAACAAGTATTATGACGACTGCGCCAAGATACTGGGCAACATGATCCTCCGAGAGCTCGCTCCCACTCTCCACATCCCCTGGTCCGTGCCCTTCCAGCTGGACGACCCTCCCATCGTGCCCACCACCTTTGGTAAAATGATGGAACTGCGATGCGTGGTTGCTGTGATACGACACGGAGATAGAACCCCCAAGCAAAAGATGAAGGTTGAAGTCAGGCATCCAAAGTAAGTAGTAGATTCAGTTCAGATGTATGCATTTAAATTAGAGATGCAAAGGATATACGGTTACTATCTGGAGTTCCACCACTTTATTACTATCCGGCCAGATAGGGAGTTGAAAAGAAAGAATGGCATAAATTGTGGTGAAGAAAGTTAGTAAAATATTACAACTAAAACGTATAAAGGAAGTTGACCGTGACACTTTGTTGGTTTCGTTCACGCACTTAGTTAGAATATTGTTACATTACGTGGCGGTCCGTGACTTTTAAGTGAGGTAGAATGGTAAGATTTGAAAAAATACAACATTATTGATGTTGTTGTAGCTGAAAAAAATTTTTTGTTAAAAATTTCAATTTTTTGTACGAAGATTTTTCAGAATTCTTCTTTCTGATAAATCTTCACACAAAAATTTTAATTTGTAAAAAAATGTATTTTCGGCTACAACAACATAGCCCACTGAAGTCACAGATCTTGCTTTGACATTACGGCCACTTGTTTCACAGAGTTTGAACAATTCATCTAATTTCTAGTTCTGTGGAAGTTCTACTGGAATTATTTTATTATTTCAGTTACGTGAAACAACTGGCCAATGATGGAATAATAGCAGAATTTGAATAGAACTTTCACAGAACTTAAAAATTAACTTTGAAATTTAATGAATTCTTGAAATTTTGCAAAACTTATATGTAAGACTAATGACCGAATATGGCAAACGGAGTCGCGCAACTGATCGTTCTTTCGTGCCGTCAACTTTGCTGTACTGCCCGCTACCCAAGCCGCGCAGCGCGTGCGCTCTTCTTTGACCTTGAACATAATATCATTTCTTTCATGCACGATTCAAGCTTAGTTTCCAAGCCGGATATCCGGAATCCGATGAATTCACCATCCGTTGCATCTCTAATTTAAATATATTATTTTTTTCCTATTTTAATGATTTTTGTACACACTACAATCTTGATATATCTTTTGCAGGTTCTTTGAGATCTTTGAGAAGTACGATGGATACAAGCAGGGCCACGTGAAGTTGAAGAGGCCGAAGCAGTTGCAGGAGATTCTGGACATCTCCAGAGCCCTGTTGGCAGAAATACACACCAGGCATGCTGACCCGGAACTGGAGGAGAAACAGGGCAAGCTGGAACAACTCAAGAGCGTATTAGAAATGTAAGTTGACTCATTTATCTGAAGTTATAATCAGGAGGGACGGATTGAGATATGTTATGTCACGACAGGTTTTTTTAAAATTCAACAGATATAATTTTTTAAATCTCAGAGGATGACTCACTCTCCTCAACAGCCAGAGTATGGCTGGTAAACCTGACTGCCACTTTCATGTTTGATCTGTCCACCGTATGACAAAGAACAATAATAATATAATAATTAATAAATAATATATTTTTTGAATAGTTTGTTGTGTTCATTCAGGTACGGCCACTTCTCAGGGATAAACCGCAAGGTGCAGATGAAATACCAGCCCATGGGCCGGCCACGCGGCTCCAGCTCTGACGATGGTAACACCACCATCAGCCGTATGCACCTTTCTTTAGTTTCCCCTTAGTCTATGTTCCGAGCTAACCCTGAGCCAATTAGAACTCTCAACCCCATCTGCATTCGGTAAAATCTTCTTTCTGGTAATATCTGAATGCTATGGCTACTTATTCAGCCTTCTGCGACTAGCCCTTCTTCTTATCTGCTTTGTTTGACTACAATATGAATACCTTATTGTTTTTGGCTGTCGAAGGGACTTAAATTGACGAATATGTACAATCTAATTCAGTTCAATTTTTTTCCAATTTGAATAAGAGTGGTGGAGATTCCAGTGCTCAAAAATAATGTATTTTAGGTTGGTAGATAAAATTCGCTATTCTATATTGTTATCGATAATATTTAAAAAAAAATTTTTTTTAGATATTTGGTTTTGGATTCATCCACGTTCACTACAAAAACACGCGAATTCTGTATGTTAGTTATTGAAATTGTCCCGCCTTATACTTATTTAGGGAAATCTTGAATGTTACTATTTCTGTATATTGTCTATGGTCTACTGCAAATATCAAATACATTAAAAAATCAAATTTTTTACATGTAAACAGAAGTTCAATTTTTAGAAAACTATTTAAAATGGCGTCTACCTAGAATCTTACCTAGAATATTGTTGAGATGAACATTAGTGACATCTTTTGGTATTCGATAGAAGCTTTTTCAAAATATAAGTAGCTACCGTTAGAGTCGATAAAGTTACAGTTATCGTTCAGGTATTTTCAGAAACTTAACTGAATGCAAATATGGTTGAGAAGTATGTGGTCTGTACACCAACACATATTTATTATTATCCAAAGGGTATGACGTATGACACATTTTTATTTCATGGTAAATCATTGACATCAATTCACATCCTATATAAATAATTATTGCTTTATATGTACATTTTTGAGGTCAGTCCCTGGTATTTTGCCTTTTCAATTTAATTGTGTTTTGTCCGTATTGTTAGAATTATTGTTGGTTTAAAAATGCTTGTATTATAAAATTTATTGGCCACTCCAAAAGCTTCATTTGTGTGTAGAATAAAATAAACATGTTTTTTTTTCAAATTAAAATTTTTTGAGTTTTGAAATGTTTGTAACACCATTTGCATAATATTGTAAATAACAAATAATAATCTAGAGCAGTGGTCTCAAAATTCACGCAGGCCGCATGACATTTTTTTTAATGGAATAATAATATTTTAACCACTGATATCGGAATAAATAGACCAGCCCTAAAGCAAAATTGCGTAGCTATTCAACGACCTGGAATATTTTATTATATATTCCAGGCCACATATTTTTTTACAAAAAAATATTCCAGAGTGAGTAACATTTAATTTAATTTTATATTCAAAGAAATAAAAATGAAAAATATGGTGTATAAAAAATATATAACGTTTCTACTTTATCTATGGTTCAGATGAAGGCGTCTTGCCTGTTTGAAACCACTGATCTAGAGACTTAAAAATAATACCAAAAATATATATTTTTACTACTCATTCATTTGTGAAATATATTTTGTAATAATTTTGAAATAATATTTTTTTTTCTTAATGCATTTATTATATATATATATATATATATATGTATATTTATTCAGGGTATGTGGTTAATTTTTTAATAAAATATTGTTTGGGGTGTGGATAAGCATGTTGGGTAAGACTCCCGGCTAGCATCCGACAGACCCAACATTACTATTTTCAGAACATGTTATGCTCAGTGGAAAGGTCTGAATTATAAATATATACCTACTTTTAAATTACAATACTCTCTCACTAATCTGCCACCCCAAAAACTGGGCAATTATAGTGCAAACATACAAAATATGCTAAAAATTAAAACATATTTTGTGAAAACAAACAAACACTGCTATCGAACTATTTTTTTATTTTTTTTGGTATGTAAAGTTAAGGTATCATTTTTACACTTTTGAGAAAACTCCGTTTTATAAATTTATCTCACTAAAAAACGTAGCAGAATTAAATAAACAGAAACATATGCGACAGTTGCTAGAATACACAGAGGACTTACCGCAAACCGAAATGTCCTACAACAACAAAAATGAACCCTGGTGTCCCTAAACAAAAATGGTCAGCTCTAGCAAGCTAGATGGCAGTACAGTAACCGAGTGTTTAAGTAAGATAACCCAACCTGTTGGGGTATAAAGTCTTGCGCTCGAGTCTAGGCAAGCGGCGTACTACTGAATTTGACATACGAATACCAGTGAATTATGCAGCTTGATTTTGTGCTTTTAACTAGTAAAAATAACAACGGAATGTAATTTGCGAATAATCTAGTGGCGGATTACAGAGAGTACTGTAAAAAAATATATAAAAATTCTTTGCAAATTCAAAGTGCACAGAACACAGTGTAAAATGATTTGTTATTCTGACGATATGTATATTGAGTTGGTCCCTTCCAGCGGATGCCCCCGGAGACCCGTCGCTGGTTCTGATCCTGAAGTGGGGCGGCGAGCTGACTCCGGCAGGGCGAATCCAGGCCGAGGAGTTGGGCCGCATCTTCCGCTGCATGTATCCCGGTGGACAAGGTAGACATATTGGAGGTAAGCTTGCTTTTCATGTTTTCCTCATCTCACGCTACTACCTCTTCGGTAAGTAAAGACAACACCAAACCACATCATTCTTTCTTGAGCCCAAATTAAATAGCTATTTCGTCAGCAGTAAAATTTTGATTGTGGCATTGAATACTTCGATATCAACATAACAAAAACAAAAGAAAAAAGAATTAATATGACAATTTTATTTTTTATTTTGAAGTGAATCTTTTGCATGAAAGCGTGAATGTCTTCTTGAATAATATTCATTTGTTGTGTCCAGTGATCTTCATTAATCATTACATTTGGATTGTTCTCACATACATGTAACAATCTTTTCATTTCTCAGTATAATATTAAGTAAGTAAATTACAAGTCTATTAAATACTAGAACTTTGAGGGACGGTCTCACAAGTTAAATTGGTGAAAAAAGGTTTATTTTCATAGACATATGAATATTGATAGACCAGAACATAAAGGTGAGGGGTAGAAGCCAACTACAGCGGGACGAAGGGCAGGAAGATGGCTTTGGTGATACGTGATTCGCCAAAACTCAATCTGACAGTATATAGGCATCTCGCACTATAAAATCATCATTTAGTTCTTAAAAGTAAACTCTGCTTTTGAATGAATAGACCTTTTTACATGGGAGCGCAAATTGCTCGCCACGCAATGAACAAATTTGAAGTTCAAATACGTCAAAGTAAGGTCGCCTATAAGGTCGAGTCCAATATTTTGCTCCTGTAGTTAGTTAATACACTTTTACAAATGTTTCATAATTTACTTACCCCAGTAAACAGTGACGGGCACACGCCATGTATCTCGGAGTGATAGTGTATGTATGGGTGGTTTGGTATATTTATGGTGTATGTTCAAAAACGATCATATTATGTAATCTGAATTAGCTTAAAATAGTGTAAAATAATGCTTGCTTATGGAATGTAATACCACAATTGGGTTTATTCTCTTTTTCTCTTCTATGTTTACACGTATTTATAGCACAAGCCACCATTTTTACCGTGTTATTTACGATGAGAGCTCCACACTGGTCTGGACACGAATGATGACGTCACATTTTTTAGATTGACGCGTGGCTCTCGCAAGCCCAGCCGGTTCCGAAAAATGGTTCCAATGGGAGGGGGAAATAATACGCCTTTTATCGCTTAGGGCAAGTCCATGTATTTTGTACGTCAGTGTTTATTTTATTCAAAGTGGCAAACGAAAGATATGCTAATGGCCGTCCTTTGGATTAGTAATAAAATGTCACGAGAAAGTTTGTATGGAATGTAATTGGTAGACAATTGTTGTTTTGGAATGAGTATAAATTGTCTGAAGGTCCAGTTCTAAGAATATGTTTATATTTTTTCACTTTCACCCGAGTTTATTTCGACTGGCCATTTCAAACTGAATGACAAACAGAAGGTATGTTATGATTATTTCAACAACAAGATTGAGCAGGTTGAAGTTGATTGGGAAGTATCCACAAGCCGTAAATTTCAGTTTTTGGTGGAGAATTTGAAGGTTAAGTATTTCAATCTGAAATTTAAAAGTGACACTTTTTAATTTAAGCACTTTCTTCTTTCATATTAATTATTTATCATTCAAATGCTTACCCTAGACTTTGTATCTTGATCGCTTATCTTACTATTATTTACATTGTGAAGTAATAATCCTGTTTTCGTTGCCTAATTGAATAAATAAACACTCAAAAGATTATTATTATTATGTTTATAATATTTAATTCAGTTAAAATTGTAGCTTGTTGGTAACTAACCTCTTCTTCTATATTGGAACTCGTAAAACAAATGAGGAAAAGCAGAAGTGAATATATAAAGCCCCATACGATTGATGTCCAGGCTTTTGCGTACGAGAACTCATATTGTGGGTTCTTTCCGCTGACTAACAAATATAAGGAGTACAGTTGAATTATCACCACCATAAAGGAGAAACCGCTCACCAGCAGTATCTGAATACCAAACATAGCGTTGAGCTTCCATGACAGTTCACACAAACTATCATGCAATTTGGCTATTGTTATGATGCGGTTCTTTAGTGATAAAAACCTTGAAGATTCAATAAATGGGTACACTTTTCTTGCCATTTTTGTGTGAAATATATTCTTAGAAGAGTTTTGGTTACACTCTTTTGCAATTTTAAACATTTCTGTTCTTTCTAAGTCTTGTACGATGTATTTGTTGATGATAGAAAATCTGAAACAACAATTTGACGAGTTTTAAAAATATTAAACACATTATGTTAAAAATATTATTCTGCAATGTTTTTTTTTTAACGTTTGTAATGCAATAATTTTACAAGGATAAATTAGTTGGCATATACAATAATACCTTTTGTATATCAAATAGCCGAAACCGATAAACTGGAGAATAGGCGTAATATTTGTGAGAAAGATAAAGATGCAAGTACACCAATACAAGTAAAAGAGAATATCGGCTGCTCCACTTAAAAGCAATGCGAAGTCGATAGACAAAATTATAAAAATAGAAAAATATGTGACTGTACACGTTATTAAAATATTTTTAGAAATATCGTTATATTTGATACGAATTCTCAATTTTTTTAATTCAGAATCGAAAGTAGCGAGATTGTGAAAAAATTTGCACATTTCCTGTCTTTCGAGGAGTGATTTAATAGTTCCAACAACCGTCATTGTCATTCCGATGCCTGTTCTGAATATTCCCACATAACGGGAGAAATCGTCAAGCCCTTTGGTTGCCAATTTCTTCATTTCTACCTTGTATATCGGCACATTACCACCTATTAATATCAGAGATAACCATACAATTTGTAACAGTACTCCAAACTTGTCAGCTTTCATTTTCTTTTGGCTGTAAACGTAGGGTGCGAAACCCAGCACTCTTGAAAAGCAGTAAATTGGCATTGTTGTTAGAAAATTACTCCTAATCCTACATTTTTCAGCCATTTTTATTGCCAGCAAAAAGTTGCATTTGTAAAAAACGTTGCACAGTTCAAGTAGATCCACAAAACTGCACTTTCAGTAATCATTTCATGGATAAGCATTACAAAAAAATTATAAATTCACAGGTTTATAACGGCATACTCAATCAATCAGATAAAAATAAAAAATATTTGAAAAATCGTAATGGATAGTTGTCATGAATTGACAATATAATCCCTCGGGTCTATTTTGTCGGAAGGTCAATATATTTCCACAATCCAAATAAATGGAAGATTTCTGAACGCATCTGAGAATTCAACACTGTTTTTGAAAGGTGATGCTATCAAATTTAATACATAATAATAAATAAACATATAATTTTCGAAATACATATAAAAATTTTGAATGCAAACATAAAAAGAAATTAAAAACGGCTCACCTTATGTTTTTTCTTAAATTACTGATAATGAAAAATATAAAAACAGATACACTTTTTATTAGGCAAATGTATTATAAACGTTATCATCAATTCATTTCTTTGTCGTTTTATGTAAAAAATAGTTAATAAAAAATTTCATAAATTTTTTTCTAATTGCATTCGGAAACTTTGGTTTCATAAAGGTGTACATTTGAATTTTTTCATGGTAAACTTTTAGATTTTAATATAAAGCGTAGTGTTTTTCTTTCTAACGCCGTTTAGATCATATTTCTAACCATGCTAGTAAGGGAGACAACGATTTCTAAATTAGCCTGACGGATGAATGCACAATTTTATTTATTCAGTATGTATTGATGGGTATTTTACATAATTCAACAAAAATGGTTAAGCAATATGGAATTATTAAGATTAATTTAAACCCAGGGGAAATTATGTTCATTTTGTTTTATTAAAAATTTCATTTTTATTTGCCATTTCATGTCAAGTGTTCATAAATTTGATCTGATTAGCATAATGATATTTGTGATCTGTCACTCAGTTTTATTCATAATAATTATTGAAATAAAATAATTTATGAATATGTAATTGAAATAAACATTGATATTTTTATACTCCCCTGAATGATATTTATAATTAATCACTGTGTAAGAATTTTATGTTACAAATTCATTAAAGTTTATAGAACTTCATAAACTGACTACCATCCTATAAAATAAATCGTAATAAGTAACCTGCAACTTGTAATTACATATGTCTCAATTGTTTTTGTGCTATGACTTTTTGAAGTAATTATTGTGGATTTTGATTTTACGTTGAAATAATCTTAAATATTACCAAAACACGAGGAAGAAAATCTAATTCAAAGATCTAAGGATGATCTAAAATTCTCATATCAGACTTCAAGCATAATAGTCGTCGATCAAAAGCTGAAAATCTGTTTTAATGGGGATCGTTCAAACGTAAAAATTGATTATTGAACGTTGATTTGAGCATTAAAATGTGACGGATGTTGAAACATTCCAACCTTACCTTATATTTCATTGAACGTACGAAGAGCGATTCTATATCTTTTGGGGGATTGTTATGAGATAACGGACGTGATCTCCTGTCAGATTTGTGTGATTTTTACATATTTTCTGTCACATATTTTAGTTTAAATCGTTTTAAACCCAAATTCCTGCAAGTATGCTGGATTATTTATTCATTTTTTATATACATTATACATAGAAAAAGCAAATAAATCACACAAATCTGACAGGCGATCACGTCCGTTATCTCATAAAGATCCCACAAAAGATATAGAATCGCTCGGCAGAGTAGAAAAGAATTGTTGCACTTTCACATTTGGCTCTATTCTATTTCATTCATACTAGCTCATTCTATGGTCGATTCTATAAATATTGAATAGTATGAAAGTCGAAGTCGATTTAACATTGGGTTTCTATTTCTACCAGAGATTCTAAGGCTAAAATAAAAAGCCTTTTCTGACTGATCTATAGATTTTATTAAATATATCATATAATAGATATGAGAATGTGCCATTACTCTCTAAAGACTAATTTGGTATGAGCGCAATCATTTTAAATAAAAATTGTATATTAAAAACGAAAGTGCCTGGTTTTGGTAATATTTAACGCAAATATTTCCATACATCTATAAGAGTTTATATTGTGATCCTCCCACAGGCGAGTATGCGGGGGCGCAGGGTCTAGGACTGCTGCGGCTGCACTCCACCTTCCGCCACGACCTGAAGATCTACGCATCGGACGAGGGCCGCGTGCAGATGACGGCCGCCGCCTTTGCCAAGGGGCTCCTGGCCCTGGAGGGGGAGCTCACGCCCATCCTCGTGCAGATGGTCAAGAGTGCCAACACCAACGGCCTGTTGGATAATGACTGCGATTCCAGCAAATATCAAAACATGTAAGAAATATATTCAAATGTTGCAACAAATTAACCCTAAAATTAATCCAACCATAACCAAACCACAGAATGAAATTATCAAATTTATTTTTTATTTTTGGGATAAGTTAAGGGGGAGTCTGGTCCAGACAATCCAAAGTCAACTTTTTTGTTAACTAAAAATCTTCCCATACATGTGAAGAATACATTCCCAAAGTTATAGCATCAAATTCGACCTTGAAATATAATTAGGAGCAGTGCGCGCCAAGCTGGATGTTGGCTGGCCAAGATGGAGAATGCAGCGGCCCAGTTACAAGCGAAAACTTTACATGCGTTTTTCTCAAAACCACGTTTTTCAAGTTGGCTGGAAGCTCATCGAATTTTCATTCGATTCACTTCATTCAAAGTTTAAATTAAAGAAAATTAAACTTGTATGCAGGTGGACCCTGACTTATGAATAATTATTATTATAGGACAAAGTAATTGCACAATTAAGACTCATTTTTTAGTTCAACAGCTTGGCTGTGGGAGCAGTTGGTACTCTTGTGCAGTATTCATACAAAAAAGCAGGGAAAGGAGATAGGAAAGAGGAAGGCTGGAAAGTACCTGAAAATAAATTAGTCATATAAAAAAAATGCCTTGCATAAAATAAGATTCTAGCACTGGCAATTTCCTATCATTACATGGTATAAAATGAAATATGTTTGTGCGCTTAGATCTTTTAAACTGCGCAACGGATTTTCATGCGGTTTTCACCAGTAGATAGAGTGATTCAAGAGGAAGGTTTATATGTGTAATACATGCTTATTATAGTAGAGAAAAGCTGAGAAATTCAAATATTCAATTCAGGCATCATTACATAGTATAAAATGAACTCACTCAAAACGTTTGTGCGCTTAGATCTTTTAAACTACGCAACGGATTTTCATGCGGTTTTCACCAATAGATAGAGTGATTCAAGAGGAAGGTTTATATTTATAATACATGCTTATTATAGTAGAGAAAAGCCGAGAAATTCAAATATTCAATCAGGCAGCGGGCAGCTGGCAAGCGGGTGGTGTGGATTTTATAAAGGTTGGGTAATGGCGTTGTGTTTCGTTAGCCACAGCAACGTGTTGCCGGGTCTGCTAGTGATATATATAATGTATTTCATATCTAATAGTGACTTTTGACTTTAGACAAACTGAAATACAGAGCTCCCTTTCTCTTTCATCATGAGTTTATAATAAAATTATGTTTGTAGAAAAAATGAATTTATATCTCATAGTAAGTCAAATTGATATTTCATAAGTAGTAAGTTATGGTCATTGTGTGGTATTTCAGGGCCAAAGCACGACTCCACGAAATAATGCAGGAGAACAGGGACTTCACGGCGGAAGATCGCGCCAAGATCAACCCCGGGAATGCTCTGAGCATCAACCAAGCCCTGGACTTTGTCAAGAACCCCGTCAGGTGCTGTGCCGACGTGCACATCCTCATACAATCACTCATGAACATCGTCCATTTGAAGAAGGAAGACCCTAAAACCAAAGGTGTGAAAAATATTAAACATATTTTATTATTACGATTAGACAAACATTCCCGGCTTTCGAAAAACCTGAAAATATTTTTAAAACTCCTACTACCGTCATTATAAGCGGAAGATGTTGTTTGTGTAACGATGGAGGACAAAACATACCGCGAAAATTAATTTTCTAAGAAAAAACTTTTTTATACAAAGCAATTCTAATAATAATAATGGGCATGTAGAGCGAATGAACGAGGAAAGGAGTGTAAGGAGAATATATGATGCAAATGTGAATGGTAGAAGAAGTCGGGGACGCCCGAGGAAGACATGGCACGACCAAGTGAATCAGATACTTGAGTCGGGCCATGTGAAGAGTCGGAATAATAGAAGAGCATGTATGAGACGATGTATGAATGTGAACGAGGCAAAGAGTGTGTGCCAAGATCGAGTTGTGTGGCGGTCCGTCCTCTCTGCCTACCCCTGCGGAGAAACGGCGTGATGGTTAGTTAGTTAGTTAATTCTAATAACAATGAAAACATATTAAAATTGTCAAGTGTAACCGTAGCTTTACTTTTGTGAGTAATATTCGTGTTCTGATGGCAACCCTCACATTTCAAATCTTAAATAGAACAGCTGACCGAGTGGGAAGAATTAACAATTATAAAGATTTATACAAACGCTTTGTAAACCACAGAAAAATAAGAAATTTATCGTAATTTTTATTTGGGCACAAATGAAAAAAAAGTTTACAGTTTTGCTAAGTTTTTCTTGAATAATTACTCCCTAAGTGTTGCAGTATGAGCGTGAAACACCACATATACATTTACCACCATTTTTACTATTCATGATTTTTTTACTGGCCAGCCGAGCTATTCCATAATTTTTGTGAGATCGATAACGTGCGAGATCTCCTGTCAAATGAGTGTCAGATTTGGGTGGTAGAGTTGGCAACGCTGGCTGTCATAGCTGTCACATATTTTATGAATGCGTGATTATTTATTTTACATTTTTAATTGCGTACTGTGGTAATTTGCACGACAAAGTTATTAAATAAAAAAAGCAACGGGTGGAGATGTCGAATATTCGAATTTCATTCTGACGTTTGGTTGTCATCTAGTTTACTGACATACGTTCAAGTAATACAAGTTTGAAGTTCTAAAGTCACTATTGCGACGATTGTACTTCGCCTGTGGTTAGATTTCTTCTAAATAAAGTGTTTTTCCGACATTATCTGCCACTAACAATTATACATTCAGCAACTAAATAGAATAAACAAACTTGATTCTCTCAAACAAATACGAGTGAAATATAATTTGATTAATTTTGATAAACTAAATTCATGCGAATTTGGGTTGAAAGGAAATTTCGCAAATGTCAAATCCACGGCATACAACTTTAAACATACTTTAAGTGGATAAATAATCATGTATATTTACAGTATTTCGTGTTTAAAACTATTTAAAAACGGCGAAGCTGGCTGATATCCATAGAAAAAGCAAATAACAGCCATAGAAAATCACCCATATCTGAGTTTATGACAGGCAGCGTTGCCAACTCTACCACCCAAATCTGACATTCATTTGACAGGAGATCTCGCACGTTATCTTAAGATCTCAATAGCTCGGCTGGTATGTTTTAACATAAAAAAGTAGTTTCATATTATTGTACTTGTTATTTTTTAGATGCCATCCTATACCACGGTGAAACCTGGGAGTTGATGGGCAGAAGATGGGGAAAGATTGAGAAAGACTTCTGTACGAAGAACAAGTCATTTGATATTTCCAAGATTCCTGACATTTACGATTGCATCAAGTACGACCTGCAGCACAACCAGCACACTCTCCAGTTCGAGTCTGCGGAGACTCTTTACATCTACGCCAAGTACCTGGCTGATATTGTTATCCCACAGGTAAATTATACTACAAATTCAACAATTCAATTGATTAACCGCCTTAACCCCTCTAGGGCCAGGCGTATTTGCGAAATTAGCTTTTTCCCACTCCGGAAACAAATCGTAAAAAAATATATTTATATGAAAATGAACTGATTTTTTTATTTCTACACAAACCTGAATAGACACCCTACGTGAAAAAAAACAATCCAAGGGTGTTTTCGAACAAGTTATGACATTGGTACGTTTTTGAAAATGTTAAATATTTACGTTTTCAAAGTTTACCCATACAAAATGACAGTTGAAGTGACGCCGAGGTCGCCAAGATAATTTTTGTAATTTATTCCAAGAGGCTAGGCGCTATGCGGCTTTTTGTTACGTCAAGACCGAGAATGGCCCAAACCATTCAGACCTTGTTCTTCATACAATTTCTTTATGCATAAGGGTCAAAAACGCATCCAAAAAAGTTTTTTTTTTAATTTCTACCGTGGCCATATATGGCCTATCGGCAATTTAGTGGTTAAGTGAATTAACCACTCAAATATTTTGCGATTATGCGAAATATTTAAATATAAATATTTTGCGATTATGCGATATTTGTCTTAAACGAACTGTCAGATTTATAAAAACTTTGTGTTATTTCCGCTTCGCAATTAAAGCTCAATAAATGAAACATTTCTGAACGTAGCCGAATACTAAAAACTGTTTTTGAAAGGTTATGAACTAAGCTTTCAAATTGTTATATTACAAATAAATATTAACATTTGTAAATATTAAGATTTAGAATGCAAACATTAAAAAATTGTAAAAATGACTCATGTGATGTTTTTATGTAAAAATGGTACAAAAAAAACACTTATTCTATTGTATGAATGTATAATAAACAATTTTGTCACCTCACTGTTTTACCATTTCATACAATAATATTTAATAAAAAATTAACAATGTCTAACGGCGGATAGGCGATTTGGCGGGTGAAAACTGCTTCTACAAAATAAGTATTTTTTTTATGTACTTCTATGGACAACTTTGAATAGAAATGTGAAGCTTGATTCAATATGGATCTTCTAATTTTTGTTTTAGGGTTGTCACTAGAACAATAACAGAGTTATAACGGTTTCCGTGGGAACACACACGTTAGCGTGAAAACACGCTTATTGTACTTGACTGCTATTGTTATATTGTCGTGTAAACATGCTTACGGGTCGGAGTGTGTAATTGATTTAGTTTTTTTCAGTCATTCTTTTTATTAACATTCTGGCAGATATCTTAAGATTGTATAAAGGCATTCGAATACACATGAATAACTTAATTGTTAATTTGTGGAAGCTGCAAGAGTGTGCAAAGAATAAATTCGTTCAATATCCAGTTTTATATTCAACACCATACTGATCATTTAATACTGAATAATATTTGTTTTGTTATAGGAATATGGTCTCACAGTTCAAGAGAAGTTGACAATTGGTCAAGGAATCTGTACCCCTCTGCTGAAGAAAATACGAGCAGACCTGCAGAGGAATATTGAAGAATCGGGAGAGGAAACTGTCAATAGATTAAATCCTAGGTAAATTTCAATCAAAAACACATTGTATAACATAAAACATGTACATTTTCTCTCCGTGCATATTCTACTAAAATTACATTTTTGACATCATTTCCGTAACATTCCAATCTCCGACAAATCTCAAAATAATTTAAATAATCCTGCTGTTTTCCCTCCATCATCCAATTGTCAAAGAGACTGTCTGATTTTTGTTTATTACACTTTAAAAAATAGAACACATTCTGTGATATAAAATATTTATTCAAAGTACCTACCCTAGTTTTATTATAATAATTATGAAACACTGTCATAGTTCTTATTCACATGGCATCAAAAGTATTTTTTTGATTATAATTTACATATTTGTATTTCAGGTATAGCCACGGTGTGTCCAGTCCGGGTAGACATGTGCGCACTCGCCTCTACTTCACCAGTGAAAGTCACGTTCACTCTCTGCTGACGGTTCTGAGATACGGAGGACTGCTTGATGTAAGTCTTTCATACTTTTACAATTAAAGTGTCTCAGATATCACAATTTTAGGGGACGCGTTATCTGCAGTAAATGGAAAATACGTGAGTTTTTAACTCTTGGGAGTACAAAGCAAATGTATTTAAAATTTTTTATGTAAAAAATATATTTAAAATTTATACCACGGTTTTTTTCTCAGGTGCTAACAGATGAACAGTGGAGGCGGGCAATGGAATATGTCTCGATGGTGTCAGAGTTAAATTACATGTCACAGGTTGTGGTAATGCTCTATGAAGATCCAACCAAAGATCCGTTTTCAGAGGAAAGGTAATAAAAATTAAAAATAAATATACGTATTTTAAAAGTAAGTGTATACCTGTGAAAAGTTACTAGATTATTTTTTCGGCTTGATAAAATAATGTATCATTTTCAGATTTCACGTTGAGTTGCATTTCAGTCCAGGAGTTAACTGTTGTGTTCAGAAAAATTTGCCACCTGGCCCTGGATTTAGGCCCCATAGCCGTAACGATACCACAAACGCCAATACTTCAGTAAGTTGCTTTATATTTTTTAGTTTGTAAAATATTATTTTCCACCCCTAGTATTTTGCTACGTTTGGTGACTTAGCAGGAGTGCCAGGGTTCAAGGTCCAGGTTTTTCAAGGTCTAGGCGGCTGATGTGTCTGTCCACCTGCTGTGTGGCGGGCCGGATCGAGAGAGACTGATTGAGGAGGTTTTTTGACCTCTCTAGCCAGAATCCCTTGACCCAACGCCTTGCACCATAGTTAAAGGGATGGATGCATACATCTGTCACTTCTGGACACTTTAACCCCCAGATTCCTACCCATCCCTCATACCTATTTCCTTCCCAGAACTTCCTCTTCTTCCTCTCTTTAAAAAAATCCTCCACCCAGCATCACCTAAGATAACAAAGGCCCTGAGGAAAATTATTTTTCTCAGGGCCCTGTGTGGAGCTAATGTAAAAAAAACAAAAGGAACATTTTCAAAAAATGTTATAGTACTGTTGCTGTTGCAACAAAAAAATAACAGCTGCAAAAATACATTGGGTTGCTGGAAGTTTTTTTATTCCAATTAGAAATTTATTTAAAACTTTATTTATTTTATTTTCAGGGTTCGGAAGAAGAGGTTAAATGCATAGAAGAAGAAAATGAATTTGTATTAGATGAAGATCAAACAGCTAGTCAAGAAACTCTGATGGTAAAATAATAATATTGATTTATGTTTTTTTTTTTTCTTTATTCATTGCATAAATTATTTACATTGTAAGTGGATTCTTCGACCACCATGCTAGGCTGATGCCCGTGTTATGGTGGTTGTTTATTATGTAATAATTTATTATTAGGCACTGATTTGTTGGCATTATTTTGACTTTGATTCTCTTTGTAGCCCAATGCAGAAGATGGAAGACCCAGTCCTGATATAACTCCAGTAAAGAAGTCACGGGCTCATCTGAAAGCATCAGCTCCGATTCCCATATGGTAAATGTTACATCATATACCTATTTACTTTATACAAGTACCCAATTTTAAGTATCATGGTGTCAATAACTCTCCATCGGGCGCACCTACGGGAGACCCAGGCGCACACGGTCTGATAGGCCACCCACATATTTTAGCCCCCACCTTCCTCTATATTAGTTTTAATAGAAAATACTTGTCGGGTCTAGGATCTATAGAAAGGAATTATTTAAATTTAACACAAAAGAACCATTATTATAAGCAATAATTATTAGCCTGAAACACTCATCAACATTGAAAAAATCTCCCGAGAAAAGATAAATGCCGCCGACGGGACTTGAACCCGCGTCCTTCTGATATCCGGTCAACTACTCTACCAACTGAGCTACGTCGGCTTATCTCCCACCCGCCAAATAATTCAATATATACTAGTGTTTCATTCAACAATTACTGCTTATTACATTTTTCACCTGAAAACAACCAACTTTATTTATAAATGTAATAAGCAGTAATTGTTGATTGAAACACTAGTATATATTGAATTATTTGGCGGGTGGGAGATATGCCGAGGTAGCTCAGTTGGTAGAGTAGTTGACCGGATATCAGAAGGACGCGGATTCAAGTCCCGTCGGCGGCATTTATCTTTTCTCGGGAGATTTTTTCAATGTTGATGAGTGTTTCAGGCTAATAATTATTGCTTATAATAATTGTTACCCTTTGTGCTATGCATAAAAATCTTATCTTAAACATTAGTTTACCAATTAAAAAAAAAATAATAACAAAAGAACCAGTTTATTAAACATTAGCAACCATAAACTAAAATAAACAATTTTTCTAAACCTTCAACCAAAGCTGGATCTTTAGAAGCATCATCGTCGAGGAGAAGCTTTAGTATTATGCAGAAACTTTAGATATTATCATCAACATCATTGGATTGAGAGAGAGCATATTTTCTAGCCATTTCGGCAGAAAAATTTGTATGTATTTAAAATTATGACGTTTTATAAATAGACTTTCCATTGTCTCACAAACTCGAGATATAATGTGACAAGTAAACTACACTCTTTTGTTTTCAGCGGTTTTCAGTAATTTCTTAATTCAAAAGTTATTCACGCATTAAAAAGATATGCTACTTCCACTACGAAGCCAACCTTCCAACTCGAACTTCCAACGCATGAACTACCCCTCAACACAATCGTCCGAACGTTTGAAGTTGGCCCCAGTGTGGCCGTACCATAAGACAATCAAAGAATGTGTGTGTATTTTCTCTAATGACATATAAAATCGTTGAGCAGGAAACATGAAAATTAATTGTGTTGTTTATTATAAAATCGATAATAATAAGTAATTTGCGTGTACTTCCAATGAAATGTTATTTCTTAGCTTTTATTACTGTTTTTCGTGTAATGGAAACATTTTTTCATCACGCAGGAGGGCATTTTGGCGCTTTCTTAATGCAATTTACCTAATGGTAAGACACAACCTTACTCGACGAGTGGCAGTTTAGTACTAAAGTACTAGAAATCGAGACTAGTGCAATTGCCTTACTTTTGGCTTCCCACTTTGAGATTTCTACCACGCGTCTACAGTATATAACGTCATTGATATAAAATGCCTGAAAAGAGGAAAACTGGGCAAAAAATCCAATCGGGCGCAGGCGGCCTGTTAAGCCAGTGAGGTTGTATGTGAGCTATGCAAAGACTGACGACTGACTGAGGCACACGCCATGTGAGGTCCCTAAAGTTAGGCGAGTAAAAGGAAAGAAGGGGCGGAGGGTCGCCTTTAAGAAGTGGAGAGGGAAGCAATGTCTTTTGTTGGCCTCTGATGCCGGCTGTGCCCAACAGAGGGTTAACCACTTGGACCCATTAGCTTGTTTTCAAGCTACTTACAACACAGCCAGATATGTGTAATGACGTTTGAGGCATACCTGAATTATTAAGTATGAAACAAATAGATAAAACCTGGTGACTGCCTTTGTTGAAACAAAGTGGCAATAATTGATGGTAAAGTTGTATAAGTCAGCTTCACTTGGCCAATCATGGCGCCAAACACTTTGCGTAAGTGAATTAATCTAACACACTATATAAAGAGGAAAGATTTGTTTGTTTGTTTGTTTGTGTGTTTGTTTGCATCGAATAGGCTCCGAAACTACTGAACCGATTTGAAAAATTCTTTCACTGTTGGGAAGCTACACTATTCCCGGGTGACATAGGCTATATTATATTTTCAAAAAAATTAGGGATCCTTACTAAAACTTCAATAATGTAACCCAGGGTGTAAAAAAATTACCTAAAATATTCTTTAAATCGCGTGCGCTGCGAAAACTATTGATGATAGAATAAAATAATGTACTACGTTTTTATAGAACAAATCATTATTTACAAAAAAGGTCGCGAAAGCATATATAACTATTATGGTTATGCCACAATAAGTATTCTTTTATTTTAAAAATTTAATTTAAATGTCGCTGCTTGAAAAGGCTCTTTATTTGTATCTTAGTTTTAATCTTTTTCAAAATAAATTACTTCATATTCAAGACAGCTTCAATACCTTCATTTAACTTTTTGAATTTTTCAATTCGGATATTTAATTAGAAAGATATCACGAGTTTAAAATTGTTAGTATTAGAAAAAAGTTTCGGCTACGGGCCGGGCGGGAGAGGAGTCAAGAAATGCAGTGCCAGGGGGGTTTGCGGGACAGGAGAGCGGTAGAGCGGTGGTGGGGAAGGTGGAAGTGGAACGCTGGAGGGGAACGCACGGGAAAGGACATGTGAGGAGTAACATTTTATTTATTTGAATATGGCATATATTATAAAAGAAAGTCCAAAAAAACGTGCAGCTCGCAAAAACTCAGAAACGAGTCCCTGTTCGATCAAGGGAGTTATATGGTGTGGTAGATCTCTATCCCCCCTAGGGAATAAGGGTATCCGTTTTTACCTAAAGGGCGTGCTTTTAAAGATTTATGGGCTGAAAGTTTCGCCCTCTTGAAATTTCTAGAACAGTCTTCCGGAATGTTCTAGAAGGTTCCATAGAGCTGTAGAAAGTTGTGGAAGGAGTAACGGAGTATGTCGTGGAATGATCAGGAATAGGGAATCGGGAACATCATTGTGCAACATTCCAGAACACTATCTTATTGTCCTGAGCGAAGCCGGGTAACCCAGCTAGTCTTAAAATAAAAAGGAATATTTTTTCATCTCCCCCGACATAAATACTCACTTTTTGTAAAATGTAATGCTAAACTTTTTTATTTTTTTGTTTATTTCTTAAAAACATTACATATTTCATATTACAATGATCTTTGGCTGTCCAACTAGGAAATTTACCTGTTTTAGGCAATGACGTTATATAAATAGACTCGCCATAGTCTCACATACTCACAATATAATGTGGAAAGCAAGAAACACTCTTTTGTTTTCAGCGGTTTTCAGTATTATTTCTAAATTCAAAAGTTTATTCCTGTGTGATAAAGACAGGCAATCAAAGAATGTACGTGTGTGAATGTCATAGGTATATGGTAGGGCGGCTTATTAATTTCTTCGCCGAATACTGCTTTCACATCACGGGTGTGACCTATGGGTGTGACTGAGATAACAAGATACTCTCACTCGGTTACACAATGGACAGGGAAGGGTAAAGAATACAATGACGTATTATTATAAAATTTATTGTAATAATTATAATAATTGATAATAATAAGTAATTTGCGTGTACTTACAAATGAAGTGTTATTCCTTCGCCTTTACGACTATTTGCCGTGTAATTTAAGCATTTTCTCATCACACAGGAGGGCATTTTGGCGCTTTGCAATGCAATTTACTTACTGGTAAGACACAACCTCACTCGACGCGTAGCAGTTTAGTACTAAAGTACTAGAAATAGAGACAGCTACAATCGTCTTGTGTTTGGCTTCCCACTTTGAGATTTCTACCCCGCGTCCAGTATTAATGTCATTGGTTTTAGGACGGTCAAAATGAGCAGATTTATTGCATGTAAACTAACTGTGTTTATCATATTAACCGTGAGGCGGAGTAAAACAATTTTATCTATTTGATTTCTGATGAAGTTTATTGTAAAACACCTTTTTAAATAACAATTAAACAAATAAAGTGAGAAAATTCATAAAACAATAATTTGCTTCTGTCTAGAAAAGTTTTCAAATAAAAATAGAACATTGGCACTAAACCCTATTTCCATGGAATTTTCCTACTAAATATTACCAGCAAAAAAAAATCCTATTTAATTAAGTAGGTGCCTACCTAAGCTAGGAGATCACTGAATGAATCAAACAATAATAATTGCCCATATCCAAAAATTTAAATATGTTTTGTATATGGGCAATAATAATTTTTTTTTTGTGTTTTTGTGTTGTATTTGAAACTTATTATTATTTTAACAGCAACATCCATCACACTGTCAGCGGTCACGAGGCTATGGAGCTGGCCAAGCGCCTCACCGAGGAACTACAGAGTTCCAGCCATGCCGTACATCATCCGGGCTCCCCTGACCCCACCCGGCAGAAGGTACACTCCCCTGAACCTAGGGCTAGAAGCCTGGATCAACAAAAGCCACACCACGAGACTACAGGTATACCAAAAAATTCATTCTCCTCTGAACAGATGTCTCTGATTTTTTTCATGATGTAATGCCACATCCAGACAGGATTAAAAAAATGTTAGGCCACATCATGAGTCTTACAAAGTTTGAATCTTTGAATGCGCTGTTTCAAGTGTACCATTATTTTTATCTGGAGATATAGTTAAGTTGAATGTATTTTTAGTAATTTAAATGATCAATAAAAATGTTAGTATAGACCTTATTTCATGAAATTAATCAAAATATTTGAAACCTTATTGCAGTGAGTTATTTTAGATCTGTCAATAATAAATTTATGATTGTTGTATTTATTAACTACTCTAAAAAAAAACAAATAAAATAATCTACATTGCCCCATAGTGAATACTATATCACAGTTAATCTCACTAAGTGAAACTACATATGTACATACTTCGCAAAATTGTTGAATAATAATGTTAATTATTATTTTTTAATTGGTAAACTAATGACAAGATTTTTATGCATAGCACAAAGGGTAACAATTATTATAAGCAATAATTATTAGCCTGAAACACTCATCAACATTGAAAAAATTTCCCGAGAAAAGATAAATGCCGCCGAATTGAATCCGCGTCCTTCTGATATCCGGTCAACTGCTCTACCACTGAGCTACATCGGCTTATCTCCCACCCGCCAAATAATTCAATATATACTAGTGTTTCATTCAACAATTACTGCTTATTACATTTTTCACCTGAAAACAACCAACTTTATTTATAAATGTAATAAGCAGTAATTGTTGATTGAAACACTAGTATATATTGAATTATTTGGCGGGTGGGAGATAAGCCGACGTAGCTCAGTGGTAGAGCAGTTGACCGGATATCAGAAGGATGCGGGTTCAAGTCCCGTCGGCGGCATTTATCTTTTCTCGTGAGATTTTTTCAATGTTGATGAGTGTTTCAGGCTAATAATTATTGCTTATAATAATAATATTGTTCACCCTTCACATAGAATTTATTAAAAATCTGTGTCCAAGATAAGTCAGGAGATTTTTCAAACATCACTATGAACAGCACAAGCTAAGGTGGTCTTAGCAGTAGGCTGGCCTGAAACTCTCTCGATGGCCACCGTCTATTCGGGCACCCCTAACGGCTATCGATAGAAGCACTTTCCGTGCTGGCATCTGTCGGCATCCCTTAGAAGCTCTTTCATTACAATACAAATACGAAGTTGTGTGGAAAATAATACACAATATGCAACAAATTCAGAACCCTCCATTTTCAGTTATTATTACCAGTATACAGAGTGTTAAGGGACGTACTTGTGTTACTTTAAACAGTGATTCCTGACATTATTTGGACTAAAAAATGTAAATGAAATTTTGATTTCCGGTGACTTTTTGGTGACTTTTTTTTTTCAAATTTTTTTTCTTCAAAATCAAACAACAAAAAAAAACTTCCACATGACATCACTGGTCACTCCGCCGAGTAGCCAACCCACCCTTACCCCGCCTCCAACTGTCCAACACCTACAATTTTTTTACGTTTTGATAAAAAAAAAAAAAAAACGTCAAAAATGTCAACGGAGACCAAAATTTTATTTACATTTTTTACTCCAAATAATGTCAGGAACCACTGGTTAAAGTAAGTCAAGTACGTCCCTTAACACCCTGTATAAAGTGTTGTTACATATTCAAATAAAAATCACCTCTTTACCGACTTATCCGATTAAAGTAGACCCCAATTATTTGTGGTTATGTGTTCCTCACTGCATGGAATCTGTCACTGAAGAAAAGATTTTATTTTCCATCCGTGTTAATTTCTTATTTTTGTTGTCTTAATTTATTTTATCTTTCTAACTAATATGTATACAGTGAAACTTCAGTCGGTAGTTTTAAATAAACTTTTGATATTACATATAATACACGGTGTCTGGAAATTTGTGGTACAAGCGGGAAACTGAATCTACATCACAAAAACACCCAAAAAAAATTATTTTTTTTGTGTTCTTTATTTTTTGCTTCTACCATTAGTTTCCATAGAAAGGATGAAATTTCACTGTACGTAATATATTATCTATTATATTTTGTAAAGTTTACATCTTTAGGCAAAATAATTAGCATTCGAACATACCACAGCATGTTTGAAAATGTAAATTTATAATTTTTCTTTAGTAACTAAACAGGGGCATGCGGTGATTTTTCATCCAATTTTCGAGAACAAAAGTTTTCTGGTTGGTAATTTAATAGCTGAAATGATTTTTATTTTTCTCAAATTTCAACTTCATAGCATTATTTCACTGCATTTTCCATATTAAAAATATTCCAGTGTAAAAATACTAATCAGAAACCTTTTTTTTTCGGAAAATTGTATGAAAAGTCACATGACACCACTGTAACTAAAAGATAATTGTTAAATTGGCATGGATTTATGTGTACATAAACCAAATTTTGTCGGCAGAGCAAATCCACGATAACTCTGGCTTCCTATAGGAAGAGAGAGACACGGTCATAATATACATTATTTTCATACAGCAGTGCGTTGGAGACACAAAATGTCAGAATGTTCTCATTACATTGCACACTTATAAGCTTTGTCCACATTCTTATTGAGAATTTCTCTGTAATCAATATGCTATGCAATCAGTGTTAAGTTATGGTAGGTAGGTAACTTTATTTCTAAATCTGTAGATAAACTAATTATTATTGTACATTTTTTATGCTTCTGCTAGCTTTCTTAGAATACTTACACAATAATGTATTTTGTATTCTTTTTTATTTAATTTTATTAACCGATTGGCCACTAGTGGCGCTGGCAATTTATTTCACAAAAATGGATGTACAAAATTGAAATATTCTAATATATTTCTAAAATAATCGGCATAAATATATAGGCGGTAGATTTTCAGTGTCTTTGTGGAAACATTTCTCGCTGAGCAAATGTCTCTATACTTTTATTTGATTGTGGTTAATGGGTTTAAAATGTAAATACAAAAAATATATATTATGCTTTTCCCTTTTGTGTATTTTTGTCAAAACGTAATGCCTGAGCTAATCAATACGTATTTTTGAATGGCAAATAATAATTTACATCATCAAATAATATAGAGTTTAAAAAAAATTACTTGTTAAAATAAATCATATGAAATTAATGTTTTTCTCAAGAAAATAATAACACGTAGTGCAATATAAAATTTTACACAGATTTTTGTAGAATATCACGATTCTTTATTTTTCATTTAATTTATAAAAATCTTCCTTGTGGAAGTTTGAATAATATTCTTTGGTGTTTGTAGGAGCAAGGCTGAGATACTTTCTGCATTCGAGGCAATTATTGTGAAAGCCATTTGTTATGTCATGTTTAATAATAATATTTCCCATTAAAATGTTTTGCAATAAGTAAAGCAATAAGTACCGGCTGAATGCCGTTAAACCTTCAGAATGTTGAACTAGCGCCATCTGACCGATAATGCCGTACCGCTGGAATCCACGTCACTGTGCTCTCGCATCCACCTTCACCCGTTACACTTTACCTCGCACTGCAAGATCACTTTACCAACAACTTTAGTTAAGTCTTGAACTTTCACCCTCGTCTGATATTTCAATGAAAGATTTTAAAGATTCCCATTCGTGCTGCATGCTTTTTGAGTTTCTTTCTCCTTTTGAAATGACTTGAAATTGTCTCAAAATGTTGAATACAAATCTCAGAAATCAATGTGTATGAATAGTTATCCTTAAAATTTTTATTAAAATGGTGATTGACTATAGTGAATAGTTCATTTCTTTGCGAGTAGACTTGTGAGGCATTGGTATTCATGGTAACTCTGGTGTTTTTAAAACCAAACTCTCCACGGTGTTTGTTTGTAGCGAGATTGGTTTTAAGAATATTTAGCTAGTGCAGTCAGAGTGGCGGGCGGATGAACAGGTGAGGGACCTCTCAAGGTCCACCGCCGCCTGCACTCTGCTGTTTCCCTTCTCTGTGTTGCTCAGTTTGCCCTTTGTATTTTATAATTGGTGGTATGTGGTACTTAACATCATTTAATCAACCTTTAGCCATTGTTCATTTCTCTCGTGAAAGTGTATATATTTATATTATTATCTTATTTTATGATATGGGTATGCTCTATTACTTATATATTTGTTTATTTTTCTTCTTCCTTGATGTTCTCTCCTCTCATCAATAATAATAATACTTACACCCTTCTCTCCGAATCGATTATTTGTCAAAATGCTTTTGTGCTTTGCGTACGTGCAATGTTTTAATTAATAACCTAATCGTTCACCGTGTCACATCAATGTCCGATCATCCGTTTGTCATCATCACGTGTTATCCTCCAGACCTACTGACACCTTCACCGATCACATTCGATTCACCTCTAACTAAGATTGCATGCCCGGCTGTAAAGATCATTCCCGCCTTGAAACGTTACAACAGCGAATCGGAGGCTGTTACTCCCGAGATAAACATCGACGGGGTGCCGGAATCTTCAACTAACGAACTACCACTATCTGCCATATCGTTTAAACCCTCTCGAGGGTTGTCTCTCCTTAAGCCCCCCGAAGCGGACAACCCGTCAGCCACTAACGAACTCCCGTTGTCCTCTCCCGTGTTTGCACGGCACTCCATCAGTGTTTTGTCCCCCCCCATGTCCGAGTCCTCGCAAGTCCTGTGGAAGGCCGCATCGGACTCGGACATCAGCCACCATTGCCGGAGTTCCGATAGCTTGAGCGTTAACACAGACGAGCGGTCGAGACTAACTTGCGAGCACAGTGTAGCCAGTAGAGTTTTGTCACCCTCCCGCTCCTCCCTCACATGTGATGCCCCCTTCTTAGAGCCCAATGCGGTGCGACGCCAGAGGCACAGCATTGCCGGCCAGATGAGCTATTTCAAAATGCTGGGGTTCGGGTTGGGAGGCGCATACGGCCGCAACAAGCTGGGCGCGGGCGGCGGATCCACCAACTCTCTCTTCAGTACGGCCGTCATTAGCGGTAGCTCCTCGGCGCCCAACCTCCGGGACATGATCCCCAACACGGCTTCTGCATCCAGTAAGTACTAAAACATTCTCTCTCAGCAACCAGATCCAATTTCCTTGCTAAAAACTATCTAAAGCCTAATGTCATCAAAGTGTGTATTGTCTGTTTAAGCTAAAGTGAAACCCTCTTAAGAAGTTTTCCAAGGGACCGGAAAAAACAAACTTCTTAAGCAGGAAAACCTTATATGTGGGAAAAATTGGGCCAATATTGAGCCGAGGGACTGAAAAAACCAAACTTCTTAAGCCACGAAACGTCTTAACAGAGAACTTCTTAAGAGGGTTTCACTGTACACAATTGATGTTATTTTCAATAAAGTAGTAAAAAATTGTCATTTCAAATTGAAAATATTATTTTGGTACTAGTTTTAAATATCGATTTTTCAGGACAACATTTTTTAGCAAAAGATTTTCAGAGAAACCACTTTATGCAGAACGAATAATGTTAACACAAATATATTTAATAAAAATGCTATAATTAAACTAATATTATTTCAAATCACTGTAAAAGACAACAATACTAATAAATCTGAACAAAACATGAAACAGAAAATAAAAGAAGGTAACGATCGCAATATAATGTTAGAAAAAAAAAAAAATCAGAGTGTGATTCACACGCGGTAGAAGTTTAACCTTCAGAAAACTGAAGTAGACGAGACTGCGAAGCACTGCACAAAGAGGAGACCGATTATACAATCTCATTCTCTTGCAGGCTAAATTCTATAGATGTAGGTATTTATCTCTTTTTAGTGTTGCTATTTTTCGTTTCATCGAGTTTTAAATCGCAACGGTGCTAAAGAAGTTTTTACTTCAAAAATATGAGATTGACAAAAATCAGGTCGCAATGGCAAGTGGTTAGAGACGTTGCTCCCAGAGACAGAGATCCTGGGTTCGATTCTCAGTTTCAACCGTTACCTTTTTATTTTCTGTGTCTATAGATTATTTAGTATTATCTTTGTCATTGATTAAATTTTGCATTTATGGGTATAGCCTTCGAAAGTTATTCTAATAAAATTTAATATAATTTTCCCAGTTTGAAAAAGTGTGAGTCATTCCCGTTGCGTTGGTTGTAGCTTTGGACGGTTTTGGTGGAGTGCCCCCTATCCGTCCACTGGAGACGCTGCACAACGCGCTGAGCCTAAAGCAGCTGGACGTGTTCCTGGAGCAGATGACGTGTGTGCCGCTGTTCCGCACACCGGCTTCCTCGCCCCCCAAGCACCCCTCCACCCCGCTGCCTGCCCCGCTCCGCAAGCGCCCCTCCCCTACCAACAGTGAGCCTCATTCTTGGACTAACTGTAGTGTATGCGAGTTTGTAAGAGTGAGATGGGGAATGTGTGGTGTGAGTTTGAATAATCAGTCATTGCTTATACAGTGAAACTCTCTTAAGAAGTTTTCCAAGGGACCGGAAAAAACAAACTTCTTAAGCAGGAAAACCTTATATGTGGGAAAAATTGGGCCAATTTCGGGCTGAGGGACCGAAAAAACCAAACTTCTTAAGCCACGAAACGTCTTAAGAGAGAACTTCTTAAGAGGGTTTCACTGTATTGGGTTTACGAGTGACTGGTCAGGTGTGTGTCGAATATTAAGTTATATGTATATATATAATGATAAAGATAGCTTTATAAAATGTGTTTTTCGCACTCGCCTCATCTAATTATAATTTTTTGCACAAGTGGTAGAATGTGAAAATTCTAAAATATTTTCCCCAAGACAGTCAGTGGGCCTGCATTTCATTGAGACTGCAAAAACTATGCCTGTCCCTAGACAAGATGTTTATAAACTCCAATAAACTTATGAATAAAAGTGTTTTTTATCTACGTATTTTCAATTTTTATCAAACATTCTAATTTTGGTCGTCTGTCCTCTGCATTAGTTCTTTATGAAATCTGATCCAATGAACTCATATCTGCTTTCAATTTAGTGTCATTTTAAAAATTGGGACCGATTGGGTGAAGAATTCAGATAAATTATAAAGTAATTAATATAATATTTTGAGAATGTGAAAATTCTAAAATATTTTCCCGAAGACAGTCAGTGGGCCTGCATTTCATTGAGACTGCAAAAACTATGCCTGTCCCTAGACAAGATGTTTATAAACTCCAATAAAAGTAATTAATATAATATTTTGAACACATTTTCAAAATTTTATCTATGTAATATAATACTTTGAACACATTTTCAAAATTGGATCTGATTTGTCAAGATTTCAGACTGGTTTTTCACAGGTTTGCGCTAGTTCTTCATTTATTTTTTCTTCTTTGTTTCTTGGGGCAGGATGTTCTACAGCCTCTGCTCGTGGCTAAATAAGTTACTGTGTTAACGCACTTCAGGTGGGCGAAAATAAGGAACCCGTTGGAGAAAATGGAATTAGTTTTAAACCGATATATCTTTGAAAATACTATGTACGTTTGTATGAATTTTTTATACAGTTCTCACCACACTCCAACTGTAAAAGTATTGTCTAAAATTATAACATACTTTGTAATAGGACTTCATAAACGGAAGTTAAAATAAGTGTTCGGCCATGTGTGATGTTCTTTCATGTGTTGTATTTTATTACAAAAAAAAATTGTTTTTCAATTTGGTACGAATCATTATAAAAAAATAAAAACAATTTGCTCATTTCCAGTGCCATAGTGAAAGTTTCCTTTTGATAATCTATTCTTCCACACAAGACAGGAGAATAAGAATATAGAGAAGACTTGTATCACGTATTCATATATGCAGTTGGAACCCTTACAAAGAGATTAGTGTACAATATTCGTATAAAAATATTTGACAGCAATGCCTTTTCAGGCATTCAAGTAGGACCGGCGTAAAAGTTCGAACGACCCTGCCCTCCCAAAATGTGTTAACGTGGATTTTGTGTGTTCAGGTGTAGGGTGGAGTGGCCCCCCGAGCCTGCTGTCCAGCTCCGGGGGCCCCCCGAGCGCCGGCTCCTCCAGCGGTCCCTCCTCCCCCAACTGCCTCTCCGACTTCTGCGAGAGGGCCAACAGCGACATGTCCGCCAGCCAACTGAGCACCGACGGGTAACAAACCAAAAAACCCTAAATCCGACCAACTTACGTGATTTTAATGTTTTCTGTTCCGTGTACAGATGTGCTTGCTAGCCTAACCTGGCCCAGCTTTCGTCAGACGTCGGAACCCGCAATGTCATAATGATGTACAAACTCTACGGAAGCTGAATAGTTTGTTTTATGTATTGAACTGTGTTAATCCCGTAGAACTCCTGACTAACAGCATTTTTATAACTCAGCACCTAACCTTTGTTAAATTACCAATTTTTGTTTTTGCAATATTTCCTATCTTTCATAAATGTAGTTGACTAACAAACAGTACCATATTCACATTCATTTATCCACCTCTTTGGTTCAGTTTTTTTTGCAGAAATTCAAATGTAACATTGTCATCAAATGGCCATTCAGCGCCATTTTGTTTTTATTTTATTTGAAAGGTCCCCGTTAAAAGCCGATTCTAGGTGTGTTTCAACTTTGTATTAAATTGTAATAAGCTGAAAAGCTTAAAAACGTGACAGTTGTTCTTCTTATTCTGATCACAATTTGTTCAAAACCTGAAATGGACTTAGAATCGGCATTTAACGGGAACCTTTCAACTGTCAGACAAAAAGGTCCATTCATGGACATTTGATGACTTTCTTACACGTGAATTTCTGCGTAACAATTGGGCCTCGAGTTTATTGCATCTTAAAGATTGTATTTTATTCACCTTTGAATTGATTTCACAAAACATTCCAAATTTCATTTCTAAAACTCGCCGGAAAACAGAGATTCGTGATACGACATATGTGTTTTGTCACATGACACGTGTGTTTTGTGAAGTCGATCAGTAATTAAAAATTATCTTCTTTGCGTGTGACACAGATAGACAGGCTACATTCTACTACATTACAAAACTTGACTTCCCTGTCAGTTGTGTCGTATCGCGTCTCTGACTAAAAGTCCTATAATTTGTACGTTGTGTCATCGCATCTCCTCTAAACGACGCCAATAGGCATCGTGTCATATCACATCTCTACACAATGTCAATAGGCGTTGTATCATATAAACGACGCCAATAAAACCTCTAAACGATGCCAATAGGTGTTGTGTCATATCACATCTCCTCTAAAGGATGTTAATAGGCATTGTGTCATATCACATTTCCTCTAAACGACGCTAGTATTATAGGCAACGTCAATACGCATTGTGTCGTATAAACAACGCCAATAAAACCTCTAAACGACGCCAATAGGCTCTGTGTCATACAAACAATGCCAATATAACCTCTAAATGACGTCAATAGGTTGTGTTATATCCCATCTCCTTTAAACGACGTCAATAGGCGTTGTGTCATATCACTCATCATATAAACGACGTCAATAAGCGTTGTGTCATATCACATATCATATAAACGACGTCAACAGGCGTTGTGTCATATCACATATCATATAAACAAAGTCAATCTGTGTCTGCGAATTCGTTAAAAAGTTTCAGCCTCAAAAGTAACCATTATCACCACCCACATAGAGTTGTAATACCCCGCTAGGTTTAGTGTTGCTAACATGTGGCTTGTACATTGATATTTCTAGATACGGAACTCTGGGCTTACCGTCCATGTCGCACATGTTTCCGGAGCTCGAGCAAGAGCTTAGTTCGGTGGGCGCCGATCTAGATGCTGATTTGTATCCAACCTTTGGATCTCAATCTCACGCCCTTAGTGTATCTAGCATCACAGGTATCTTCATCATTCATTAGTCAATAGAACACCCTCTACTTATTTTAATACTATTTTCAACACTTAAGGTGTAGCATAGTTCATTTACTCTGATCATGTTGTTAAGTTTCTGTGTTGTTTTTGCTCTGTTGAAAATTTAATGTTCAAACTTTTCTTATTCATTTGTCTGCCTTTTTGTTTATCAATGTTTTAATGTTTGTAACAAAAACATATTGAATTCATGTACATTTTCTGTGACAAAATAGAAACAAAGTGGTGATTAAATCAAAATTGTATATGTATGTACATACTAATATTATATATTTTTCTAAACACATTTTTACGTAATTGTTTTGCACCAGTTTTAAATGAACCCACACCTGCCAATTAATCTTTGCAAAGGAGGACTGTTTACCTTCATAATCAATTCAATTAGCAAACTAATAAAATTATTTTGTTTATCAAGGGCTGGGAATTGTTGGGATCCGGAGCACGAGTGGTGACATTACCCCCGTCTCCACCAGCTCTGAGTGGGAGTTCAATACCAACGAGGCCACCATCGGTTCTACCACGGAGCATGATATTACTGTGAGCATTAATTCCTTTACCTAAACTGATAGAAAAAGTACAATACTTGAATCCTGTTTAACAAAATGTATTGTATTTCCCAGGGTACTGAGGAAGAAGAGGAGGAAGAAACAACAATATCAGCAGAAACAAGTTTTACTGCCGGAGACCAGGACTTCTCCTTGTCTAACTCCTCCATCAACAATGAACCCGCCAGATCCACCTTCAAACCATTAGTTATTCCTTCAAATAAATCTACAACCAACGACCCCTCCATTTCTTCTTCGGCAGATCCAAATAGCTATTTTTCAAACTATGAAAAAGGTCTGTGTGAAAACATGTCCTCAAAACACATTAGTCCAATTTGTATCAAGCCGAAACCTCTACGGAAATTGAATGTGGATTGCATCGCCCCACTGAGTACTTCTCCGACTTCTGATCCTGATATTATTCACGATCCCGAACCAGTAGCACTTCTTACAAAAGAAGGACCAGTCAAGATGGCCAGAGTATCAAAGAGTTACCACGGGAAAAGCCAGAGTGCCAATACTTCTTTAGCTTTCAGAAGAGCAAGTGAGGGCCAACACTTGCAAATCAATACTTCTGGAAGTCCCTTAGAGTCGGAAAAACAAATAGAAGCATCTAGGAGTAGGGGAAGAGACAGTCCGAAAGTTAGCAGCAAATCCTCTCAGGAAAGTGTTGGCGGGAGTCCAAAGAGAAGCAGCAGATTTACCACCACCCCCGTCAGTGAGTCTGTCTTCTCCCTGAAGCCTCAGACCGCGTCCTCAGTGGCCACTACTAGTGAACGACTGAACAGTCCTAAAGTCACAATGTCCACCGATATAGTAATAGCTCAAGGCTTTAAAATCAATTCTAACACGCCGTAGTACTTAGGGATATTTACATCTAACGCACGTTGTTGAATTTATTTGTATAAATAGAATCACTGTGATTGTAGAATTTATTTATAATACTATAATATTCAACGTAGTTACTAGATTAAAAATGTTTAAGGTTGTTGCCTTTGTAAACTGATGTCTTTTTATCTAGTTGACAGGCGTGTGCTGTTGTTTGACTTAGTTGCTTTTATATTCATGCTCTGCCTTATCTTTTATATTTTAAATTTTGTCTCACGATTATAGCGAATCCATCACCGCGTACATCACATTACCGTAAGCCATTTTGACCGCATAAATATTCCTTTTCCAGCAGAAATAAATTTACATTTTTCCAATGCATGGGGATGATCCACATACGCGTGGGGATTATCCATCAACAAATGATCTCTGCAGATCTTCAATATTTCTGCTGGATTTTTTCCCATAAAAAGTGGCCAAAAATGACACTAACTCGGGGATGGATTGACTGTTAGCATCTAAAACAAAAAAATCGTTTGCGTCTAAAACAAAAGATATGATTAAGTCAATTATTGTCCAATATTTGTGTTTATTGCGTTAAAAACAAAATGTCCATTAAAAATTTGCAATTGTTCCTCATTTTGTAGGTTAAATAAAAGTTACTAAACAAAAATCTATTAGCCGCCATAACATTAAATTCACAATGTTCCTCTTTCATGCAAAATGTAGTTACGAGTGTTTAAACTTATTTCTTTTACTTAATTTTATATGTAGTTAGTAACATGGGATCACTATGTGAAAAGTATCCCATTGACGTCCCGGCATTATCCAAATCTAGAAGGTATAAATAGCATTATGACGTACAGTTTGTCAAATAAGAGTAGAAAAGATAGGAGAGCGCAACTTTTGTTGTGCGTTTAAACTGGCAATACGAAAAATATAACTCATGGTGGAAATGTAAAGCTGTGTAACCTACATCTTTTGTAAAAAATTAAAAAGGCATAAATGTGAAAAAAAAAAACTTTTTCATTGCAAACCCACTGATCTCAAAATTAGAATTGCTTATAGAGATATATTATACCTTTGCAATTTTGAATTAACGTAATGAAGAATAGAATATAAAGCACAGTTTAGAAATCGCTCACATTTATTTAATACTAGCTTAATTAAATACCTAGCATTGCCTGGGCTTTAGATCATGTCTCTAATTTTAGATCTGAATACATTTAAGTCATTCAGGGGGCCTAGTCTCTATCTTTTATTAACCTCAGTTAGCCAATGACGTTATATTATAAATAGACTCGCCATAGTCTCACATACTCACAATATAATGTGGAAAGCAAGCAACACTCTTTTGTTTTCAGCGGTTTTCAAATATAATTTCTAAATTCAAAACTTTATTCCCGTGTGATAAAGATAGACAATCAAAGAATTTACGTGTGTGAATGTCATAGATATACTATAGTAGGGCGGCTTATTAATTTCTTCGCCGAATACTGCTTTCACATCACGGGTGTGACTGAGATAACAAGATACTCTCACTCGGTTACACAATAGACAGGGAAGGGTAAAGAATACAATGACGTATTATTATAAAATTAACTGTCATAATTATAATAATTGATAATAATAAGTAATTTGCGTGTACTTGCTAATGAAGTGTTATTCCTTTGCCTTTACGACTATTTGCCGTGTAATTGAAGCATTTTCTCATCACACAGGAGGGCATTTTGGCGCTTTGCAATGCAATTTACTTACTGGTAAGACACGACCTCACTCGACGCGTAGCAGTTTAGTACTAAAGTACTAGGAATAGAGACAGCTACAATCGTATTGTGTTTGGCTTCCCACTTTGAGATTTCTACCCCGCGTCCAGTATTAATGTCTTTGCAGTTAGCGCGTTAATTACGTCACAAACACGTATTTTGACAGCTACGCTAATTAGAGTAACTGTCAAAATACGTGTTTGTGACGTAATTAACGCGCTAACTAAGGTTAATAAAAGATAGAGACTAGGCCCCCAGATCTAAAAGTAGTGTAACTAAACTCACCATTAGCGATTCTGCCTTTCTACCTACTGTTAAATTAAAATTTATGTTAAATTAAATTAAAGCAAATCACTTTTTAAAACACCATTTAATCAAATTTATGTCATTAAGTAGGTACCTTAACAACAGTGCTTCTTAGATTTTTTTTTTTTCTTTAACCTTTAAGTGGTTGTGCGCGGTCTGTGAGTTCGCAGTGAAATTATTTTACTGATATGCGCTAACTACAAACAATAGACAATTGCGCTTCCGTGATATCCTCGGGGGTCGAGGTACAACCCCTCAGTACCCCAATGACATTCGTCGCAAACCCCATCTTCTTTTGTTTATATTTGCGGTCTCAGATTCCACGTGCGACTGGTTGTGTACTTGAAAAATCTTTTGAATAATATTGAGAGCTGGGTGAGTATTTCATGATATTTGTATCACATTATTTAGAACTTAGTTTTATTTTGCTTAAATATGTTATATGCAAATAAGTAGTTTTAAAATTTTATCTTGTTTCATTATTAAGTTAATTTATAGCGTTGTTTTGTGAAAGTATGTAGTCTAAAAAATTGAGATTTCACAGACTTAAACTATTACGTACAAATTAAAAAGTGATTACCAATAATTTTTTATTATTTATACAGATAAAAGACTTTTATTATATGCTTGAAATGTTATGCATAAATATTATGTATATGTATAAATATCATGAAATATTTAGTCGTCTTCTAAAACCAGACGCCTAAAGTTGCGGAATCACCGACCGCGCACGACTGCTTATGTTCGGCGCAAGGGTGCGACTACTGGAAGGTTAAGAACAAAAAAATGTTTTTTAAAATATGATTTACAGTATTCTATATGTTCAGTGTCTTTAAAATAAAATTTAAAAAACATTTTACACAGTTACATTGGTGTTGACAGCCTACAAATTTTGTGGTTCCATTTTTAATATTTTCTACTCTTAATTGAGAGACTATACGTTATACATATTGGAAATGTTGGGTAGATTTAATCCTTGGTAAGTACTTCGTGAGTTGCTTTCAATATTACTTTGAAGCAATGTCTTAATCTGAAGTTGAAGAGGCTGTGAATATCTTCTACGAATGAAGGTTATTATAAATATGTTATATAGAGCATGGCGGGGAGCATTGAACTAATCTATATGAGACATTATCACAAACCATTATTGTACTGAGGTTAGAATTTTTGTGATTATAGATAACATTCTGCCATTGTAGATAAAAAAATAATGTTCTCGGAAAATAAATACTGAATGATGATTTATTATGTTTTATTTTATGAATAATATGCAAGAGTGCTAATTCTATAAGGTTGTATTTTGAAAAGGCTTGGTTGTAAAAGGGGAATTAAAGAAAAACTCGAAAATTATTTCAACGTTGGACAACTTCCTTTCCTGGGAGATGGGACTTTGCGGTTGTTAACAAACGTACAGACATTATGCTGCAGAATTTCAGAAAACTTCACAAGAAATGGTAGAGGAACGGTGGTACAAATAATAGACATTATTCCTTTATAAATATTTATTTTTAAAGTAAAATAATAACATTTTTTTTATATTAAGACTAGTTGAATTACAGTCAAAACTTAACTTAAAATTCATTTGGAAAATTCCTAAAGGCTAATATAGTTTGGAAATAACTAGCATCGTAGCGGCAAATCATCCTGAAGGCATTAAGAGGGGATTACTGAATCAGGAATAGCTATTTTAAATACCTCATCTCAATGACCAAATAAAATATCCTAAGAGAGGACTTGCGTACCAATAACTTCTGTCCAAATGATGGAACCAATATTTGTGATTTCATATAAACTGAATACATTAAATATAACCATGCAAACCACTGCCATTTTTGTATTACTGTTTGTTCGGTATGCTAAATCCTTCTCTTGGGTATTTTTTTAGTCATTGGAAACATCGACATAAAACGACCTTTCAACATAACTGTAGAATGTTCCAAAGGTGAGTACGGGTAACTGTTGTATTACAACTTGATGCTTTGATTAATGTACATATGTATTACATATATTCCCTAAATATATTTATTCTATTACAGTTAGTAATTTGGCAAGTTAGTTGACATGTGGATACAAAATATTATTTATTCACCCTTCATTAAACATACTGAGATTTATCCCCCATAGAAATAATAATAAATTTAGCAGCATTTTTACAGAATAATTAAAAAATGTAAAACTTTACTAAAAACGGGAAACTTGAGATACCAATCCAACTTGGCTTATTCATATTTGAAAGATAAGCTGCTAAGATGGAAACCTCCAGGCGTAGCCGTAGAAATGGTAGAAAAGTATAAAAGGTAGGAATCCGAGTATTAAAAATAGGAACACCCAATAAAACACACAAGTCATGCACAGCAATCCACAACCCAAAATATACATAAATCCATGGTTTTGTGCCAAAACTTCACAAAATATCATCAAAGGAGGATAAACAATAACTGCCCAAAGACACCACAATGAATAAATATTCTAAGAAAATTAATTAATCAATTGTCAATATTTATACTCTACATATAGCTCACAACACCAAACAAGTAACAACATCTGTATGAAGTATCACCCATCTCCATCGCAGTTATCCGCCCTTGCCTCGACACTAAAAATAAAATCAGATCCCACATAAGTTTGCATCATTTTTTGGTGTTTTTAATTAAAAACAGACAATGAATAATGTGAAAAGATTTAAGAAATCTCATTTAAAACCCTAATTAGTTTTATGATCTCGTTAAACATTGATTATTGACATTATTTGGGCAGTACAGCTTATTCTTTGATGATATACACAAAGGAACATACAATAAATATAGCAAACTTCAAGCGGTAAGCGGCACAATTGTAAAATTGCACACATTCAGAAGAAGCTTAGGAATATTATTAACATACATAATATTTGAAGAGTGAAATAAACCATTCGAGTGACATCTTCATAATATATTTGTCGTGTTTATAAATGCATAAATTAATAGTCATTACTTACCAAGTGGGAATAAACTTACAGAAATCTAAAATCTACAAAGAAATGTTAATTTTAATGGCATAAGATATCATACCTACATATTAACTTTCTTTCAAGTTTTGTAGAACTCCACAATAGTTTTAAGTATTTCAATTAATATTAAATCATTTTTTTGTAATTATTACTTTGCATGGCGGCTGATCTGCCCTCCTTTGGAACGCCGAGCTCCAGTGACCTAATGCCCTCGCAGTGTGCCGAGGGTAAAAAACTTACCAACAGAATGTATTACTGTTAGATTACCATATGGATACGCCAATGGGTGCATTGGCGATGAGAAGTTAAGGCATTTAAAAAGAATTGCAAAATGAAAATTTTGATTTAATATTTAACCATCATGTCTGCAAACTTTTGGTTTTACTTTTTTCATCTCAAAAGTTAGTATTGTTACTTTGGGTGGGTTTATTTCTCTCTTCAGTTGGAGCGGCCTTATTCAAGCTTGATCGGCCGCGGTTGCAGGATATTACTGATGCTGTTGCCGAGATACACGAGGTGTGCCCCCACCAGGTTGTTGGTTAGCAGGCCGGGCAGAAAGCAGACGTACAGCACCGTCAGGTAGGTCAACATCATGTTGCTAGCGTTCGCCCCCACCCAGGCAAAAGTACTCAGTCCCGTTATAAGGAAGGCGTAATACTGAAAAATTACAACAATATTCATTCCATGTTTTTCAAAATTCTAAATCTTTTGCACAGATTCAAGATGGTATATAAAGTATCGAATTTTAGCAGAGGAAGGAAGGAAAATTATAATAATTATTACTTCAATTTGGTAGTGCAAATATGCACTTTATATTTTTAAAGTAAGAATTAGTCATCAAACATAAAGATTGTTAAAAATTCTTGAATACTTTCTCATAAATATTACAATGAAATGCGTAGGTAGGAATATTATTATCAGATTTAATTTAGTTCGTAACTTTCTGATGACCAATAATATTAATAGAATATTAAACAAAGTAACATTCTGAGAAATACTTTTTTATTTTTTCTGCAATCTTTTGATTACTAATCTAAATATAAAAATACTTTTCGCAACATGCATACAATCAATAATTGAAATGTAAGGCAATTGAACTTTTACTAACGAAAGGCTTATAAAGGATCTCACCATTCGTGGACTGGACTCCCTCATTTTATAGAATGATTCGATTGTATAGTATATCCAGTTGTAATATAGAACCATGCTCTTGCAGATTTCTTCAAACAGCTTTTCCTTATTCTTGTTCCACGAGTCTGGAGTGTAGAGATGTTTGATCAGTACAGGAACGAAATAATCCATCAACGTCACTATGAGTCCTGTTGTAGCTAGGATGGTGAATATTGGAGGGTCGAGCAGCCAGAAGAAGACGAAAATTGTACTAATTACGCCGAAAATAAGGGCTGGGTACCATTGCTTCTCCCATATCAAAACTGAATGCAGCGGTAATACTGCTTCTCGCCATCCTTCCAATTTTCGCTTTAACTTTTTGACTTGCCTTTCCTAAAATAAAATAAAAACATTCGTGTGATATTTTCATCGATTGATAATCATTATTAGATAATTTGACAGACGGGGCCATTGATGCTAATATAATCACGAAAATTATAAATCAACATTTTATAAAAGAAAATATTTACATGATCGTTTATCTGGGTGTCTGCCATTATTTATTCAAACTTTGACAAAGAATTACCCGAGCCACAAAGAAAACAAAAGGAACGAACGCCTTTTTCAAATGACAGTTGACAACAGTGTTCCCGAACCCAAAACTTCAAAATCGGGAGAATTTTCGCCTAAAAATCGGGAGAAAACGGGAGAATTTGGAAGAAATCGGGAGATGACCTAAATTATTATAATTAAATTTCTTTCTTGTCAATAATCTGACTCTCTTTTATTATTCCGAAGCAGAACCTTGACAACAAACAAAAAAACCCATAAGCAACGCCGTTACACACGATTATTGTAGATGTTGCCCATGGAATAACGCTATTTTTTTTAACGGGGACTTATTTTACGTCTGGCAAGTCAGCACAAATTTTTGTGAAATTTGTGCTGAGTTGCCAGACGTAAAATCACCCATCACTTTACGAGACGCCAAAATTCATTTTACCTACTGACTTTTAAAAGTGAGCGACGACCTTTGTCCTTAAGATGTGTACAATTTAATGAAACGAAACCTTTTTTATATTTTTCATTTTATTTAGGAATCAATCAACCACCTCATGGGCTTTTTCAAAACACCTGTCACCTGGCGGCAGATCCTTGATAACGGAACACTGATTAGTAATCCTTTATTAATAAATACCCACTAATACAATTTCAGTAGAATCATAAAAAACAAAAATAAAGTGCATGGACCAAAATTAAAATTGTTAATGAAATTATGGAAATTGTTACCGTTATGAAATACTTAAACGAGTTATATTTGATTAAAATTTAACCATTTTCATGTTCCGTCTGCAACTATTCATGTTCTCAAAAGGAACATTTAAAAGTCTACAAGCCGTGTCACAGTAGAGAAAAACCTTTTTCATGTTCCGACTGCAAGTTTTCATGTTCGCGAAATTCACAATTTAAAATCTACATGCTCACTCACTGTGGAGAAAAACCTTTTTTATGTCCCGACTGCAACTATTCATGTTCTCAAAAGGAACATTAAAAAGTCCACAAGCCGTCTCGCAATGGAGAAAAACCTTTTGCATGTTCCGATTGCAATGGTTGTGCTAGAAAGGAGCACGAACTTATAAGTTAAAGACTTGAACTTATAAGAGCAAGGAACTTATAAGTTTACTAGTAGTGGAGAAAAATACCATTATCATGTTCCGACTGCAATTATTCATGTTCTCAAAATGAACATTTAAAGCTCCACAAGCCATCTCACAGTGGAGAAAAACCTTTTTTTAAGGAAGTTTGATTTTAATCCTTGCCAAAATTTAAGCCTTAAAAAATTGCAGTAAATGTGTTGTTAATGTACATACAAATAAAAGAAAGCATACAGCACTTACCTTGTGTGTGTTTGGTAGTACCTATTTACGCGAGCAGATGTTTTCCGTTTTGAAAATAAATAAGAACAAACATCGCTCAAGGCAATGAATAACAACTATGAAATGATGAACAACTCCAATCGATTCTTAAAATAACTACCACGAATATGACACCCGACATTAATGAGCTTATCAAAAACAAGATAAGTCAGGCATCCGGCTCAAGATAATTTACCATTTTACCCTCCCTTTGAACAATTTTAACAATTGGGTATGGGTTTTAGTTTTTTGTTTGGCCCGCTTACACACGCTAAATCTCATAAATGGCCCTTAAGAAAATCCAGTTTGACACCTCTGCGTTTCGTAACAAATTATAGTTTCCAGCTCATAATACAAATATGATCGGTGTGTATGGGTCTTCAATAGAGATATGAGATATGCTTAGATTGCAACATTTTATAATTATTCTGGTCAATACATAGATGATCGGTTTGTATGTGCCTATAATAGAGATATGCTTAGATTGCAGTATTTTGTAATTATTCTGGTCAATACCCGAATTCGGGGAATTTTTTAGTTTTTTTTTAATACCATAGACAATTATTTGCCTGATGAGCAGACCATAAACAAAGAATCGACCAGAAACGATAAATCGATGAGAACTTCGAAAAATCGGGAGATTGGATGCCCATTCCGGTAGATCGGGAGATGAAGTGAAAAATCGGGAGATCTCCCGTAAAATCGGGAGCTTCGGTAACACTGGTTGACAAGCGTTGTTTTCATGCATACATTTCTAATGCGTAATATGAAGTTTTTTACTAGCCAGCGAAAGTATAAATGGGGGCATAAATGAACAAGATAAAATTTCGAGCTCATAAAAAAGGCTGAGCTTCAGCAATTTTTTCTACCTTATGCCGTTAAATTTTCGCGTGGCTAATTCTACTTTTGAAATAGCTTGCCTATTTTTGAAAAAAAATTTTTGTATCATCTTTCCAAATAATGCGTTTATATATTTATTTAAAAAAGTACAATTTACCAAGTAGTTTCCACAGAGTAATGTCGTTGCCAAGAATAGCTACTTACTTCGAAGAAATATATTGCGTATTCCTCCAGGCTACTTTTATTCAAAAACTTGTTAATTTCTCTCTCATGTTATATTTATATTTTTGTAAAGCTAAATAAATGTTTTTCATTATCCTAGTGAGATGGGCAATATGTCATTATTATAACCAAATGTAAAAAATAAATAAATAGTGTCTGACCGAAATAGGAATTTCTACCGAAACCGAATCTTCGGTATCTGTCTCAGTTTCGGCCGAAACCGAAACTTTTTTGGACATGTTAAAAATCTATTGTTTACTGAAATTTGGTTTATTTTTTACACTTATACAGATAGTTAAAAAAAAGTTAAATGAAATAAAAAATAATAATTGAAGTATGTGAAAAAAAATATTACTGCTATAAAACAAACAGAAATTAACAAAACATGTTAACTACTTCTTGGAACAAAAAATTGTCAATAATCAACACAATTATAAAAAAATGATTTTTTAATTTTTTTATGATTTTTTAAACTTATCATGATTTTTATTTTTAAATTTATATATATTTTTTTTTATTGATCTATATACGTGATGTTTACAATATATTATTCAATGCCTGTCTCGCTAGGGTATACCTGTGTTGAGACAGGCGATATATGATTTTATAACCTCACTTATTACTTACAATAGCCGTTATTACTAACTTACACAATCTTTTTAATTTACTAATTGAGCTAGAATTCCCTCACCAAACACAAGGGCATTGTCTCTTTATGGTGAGGAAAGGCAATTTTTTGTTTCTTTGTTAATAACTTATGTAACTATGTAACCGATGTAACTTTATATGTATTTTTAATCAGTATTGCCAAATAAATTTAAAAAAATATATATGAATTGAGTATTTTAATTTTAATTGCGTTTACAATCACAACATTCTTATCACACTTGTTAAATGAAATAATAAGAAAAAAACAATAATTGAAGTATGAGAAAAATAATTAAGTACTTTTTTTTTTCACTGTTAGTTTTGGGGTGTTATGCCGTGTTGCGCTACCTCCTTCTTTAGCCGACGTTTCGGACAGCGTTGCAGTGTCCATCATCAGGGCAGATCCAGAATTAAGAACTTATTTATTTTTTTGATATTACTGCTATAAAACAAACAAAAATTAACAAATATGTTAACTGCTTCTTGAAACAAAAATTTGTCAGCTGATGATGGCGGGTGGCACACGAGCCACGAACTCACCTGAAGTCAGCCGAACAAAGTGCGATATTTCATGAACGCAGAGTTTCGGTGCGGCCGAAGGTTCGGCAGATTTTCTGCCGAAAGCGAAACTGATGCCGAAACTAGATTTTTTTGCCAAACCTTGCCGAAACCGAACCTTCGGTCGGTCACTATAAATAAATAAAATAAATATAAAACCCACGACACGCTACATTAACTTGAAGAAGAATCAGTAAAAACTTTGTTATTCTTTTTAAATGTCTGCTCTTTACGAAACGAAAAGCAAGAACTCTTATCTCATTGTTTATTTTATTGCCAATCAAATAAGATTTATTTCAGTAAGCTACAAATAGTTTTTACGATGCGAAATCCCATAAAATGAAAGTATGTAATGTGCCTATTGGCCATGGCGACATTGAACATTGAGTTTACTTCCAAAAAAATATTACACAGGTGCAACAGCATGTATCCGAAGGATTTTAACCAGCGATTATTGAACATGTAAAAATTGTTAATGTCCGATGATATTTTTTTTATATTAAAAACAAAAACTATATTTTTCCATCACACGTCGCACTGAGTAGGCAGGAGAATAGCATAACCTAGCGGATCATCTGATAAGCGATGCGTCTCGTTCTAGCAGCACGGTAACGCACAAAACAGCGCCCGTATCGCTTGAACGTATAGGGATGAGTTCAATGACTATGTGGAATTAAAAAATACATTTTTTTGTTTTTAATAGAAAAAATGTATCATCGGACAGCGTAGTGACATTTACATTTTTTACTACGAATATGCTTAGGAATTGCTGGTCAAAATCCTTCGGATACGTGCTGTTACACCCTGTATATTAAACACCACTTGCAAAATTTGTTAAAATCCACTTAACTCAGGAAAGCCTCTGTAGTGAAAGTTGATTTATTGGAATATTAACAGTTATTATTTGTATCGAATGGCACAAAATACAGATGAAAGACAACTAAAATTAAATGATGTGGGGTCAAACATCAGAAGAGAAGGAAGTGAAAAATGATAATGTTTTTGTAACTTTTTTTTTCATATTCCGAAATTTTTATTTCCTTTTTTAAGCCCTGATGCAAGGTGCGGTGATATAAGTTTGACTTTCTGTGTGTCTGTCTGTCTGTGTGTGTCTGTCTGTGGCATCATAGCTCCTAAACGAATGGACCGATTATGATGCGGTTTTTTTTGTTGTTTGAAAGCTGATGTGATCGAGATGGTTCATAGCTACAATTTATGAAAATCTGTTCAGGCTTTTCAAGGCCATCAGCTCTTTTTGTGTCAGGGGTTTCTTAAAATTTTACTTATAGTAATGCCGGTAGGTAGCACACCTGTGTTTACCTTTTTACGTTTTCCTCTCTCCTATATAACATGGGTTTCTTAGAAATCTATGTTCACTCCTTTCTCTCTTCAAAAAGACCCTCCACATAGCATCCCTAAAGATGACAGGCCAGGAGAAAGACTATATCCCTCAGGGCCTCCTGTGTGGAGAATCTATTTAAAAAAAGTTGGGAATGTATGGCGAGTGATATGCTGAAATAGGAGGTCAAGCCAAATAACGCTAGCGCTTTGGTAGCCGAGTCTGTCACTAGAATATTGTGTAGGTTCATCTTTAATGTCACAACTGCTTGGCGCTTTAACCAGTTTTCCTTTCCAGCGTCGCGATATATTGGTGTACAAAATGAGTGAATAATGTGTGCATTTTATATACTAAAACACAGGGGTCAATAACCATTATTCTTAAAGGGAATGTATGCGCGGCCCATTTCGGCGCGTTTCATACAAATCTTAGATTAGGATTTGACATCAAAATACTCAACCAAACTGAAAAATTATTTTTGTAATCAAAAGGTATATCAAATATCTAGTATGGATGTGAGCTACTTTATTTATTTTTGATTTAAATTATAAGATGTAGGCCAGTGGTCCCCAACCCATGGGTCGCGGCCCGGTACTGGGCCGTGGGCCAAATGGTATTGGGCCGCGCAAGGGCTTGCTTAAAAATCAAAATACTTTTGAAAAAAAAAGATTAAGCTGTATTATCGTTGCCCTTATGTAAATTTAAAATTCAGATGAAGGTTTTTAATGAATGTAAGAAAATTTTTTAATTGTCTGTTGCTACCTGAACAAATAATGAAGATATTTTCAACAATCTAATCTACCTGTCCACGGACCCCTGGAGTTCTACGAATACATGTATGGGGGTCCGCAGTCTCATCTTTGTACCATTTAAGAGGAATATAAACTCTAGAAATATTTAGTTTCTCACGCCTGCAAAATTTGAAATCAAGCGTCTTATTTGCACGCGGCAAGTAAGCGAAAAAGTGGTTTTTATTTATTTTGTGCATAATTTTATTAGAATGAAAAAAAGTTAGAACATAGAAAATCTCAAAAATAGACTTAGCCATAAATGTTTTTTTTTTTTAAATTGTTTCTTGTATTCATAGTTAAGTCATGAAAAAACTTTTTTTTTAGTGGTTTACGCTTTTATTTTTTGTTATGTAAATAATAATTTTATTGTTTACAGTATAATGTTATTTTTGTCTACAATGAGCATACTGCCCAGCTGTAATAATTATTAATTAGTAATGTTTAAATAACTGTACTCAGTGCTTCTTTTGTAGGTTTATTATTATATTTCTTTTAAGTTTAGGTATATGTATGTTTCTTTTTTTTTTTAAATTACTTTATTGTAAAACTGCATATCTCGATACAGGAATCCCCTAGTGAGATGTGCAGCTTATGTTTTCATGTATTTCTTATTTTTTTCAATAAATAAATAAATAAAATAAATTGTAATTCCAATACATAGAAAAGCTAGTTAAAGCATCAATTTATCCATAGCATATTTTTTTATGTTCGTACTGTAAGCCGATTCTTCGTAAAGATTAATCTAAACAGTATCTAAATAGGATTTCACGTATAACTTCATCTTAACAATAATAAATAAATGCTTCCAAAAGTCTCGTAATTCGTTTCGGATTATTTTCTAGTACCCGATAAAAAAAAATGCATATTAGACCCTTTCAACACAGATGTTACTGTTATTATTGGCTTGACAACGGCACAGGAAAACTAATTAATAGAAAATCTTGTGATTCAGCTTTGAAACGCAATTTCCAAAAAAACCTCTTTATCATGTTTTTGGGTGAATGTAAAGAAAGATCATAAGAAAACGTCAGAAGAATCACTGAAACATTTACTGCTTTTCTCAACCACATATCTCTGTTAAAAAGTATTCTCTGCTCTTGTATATTATACTAAAAACAAATACGGAAACAGATTACAAATAGAATACGATTTGAGATTATAACTTAGTAGCAACATCAACCTGAATATCACTAATTTAGTTGCAAAAAACATCAAACCGTTAATTAATGTGAATGTTGGTATTCCTGTTGTGTGTTAATTATTAACGGTTTTTATAAGAATAAAAATAAAATTGTATTTGTAGTACTTACTAAAAATATATATCAGAGTGTGCAATTCACAGGCGGTAAAAGTGAAACCTTCAGAAAATTAAAGTAGACAAGTGTGGGGAGGCTACGATGCACCGCACAAAGAGGAGACCGATTATACTTTATCATTCTCTCACAGGCTAAATCCTATGGATGTTTGTGTTTGTCTCTTTTTAGTGTCGCTATTTTTCATTTCATCGAGTTTCAAATCACAACAATGCTAATGTTTTTTTTATTGTGGGTCCTTGAAAATTGACCTTGATTTCCTAGGGGTCCGTGGCTGAAAAAGGTTAGGAAACGCTTCTAATCCAAACAAAATAATAAGGAAATTAGATAATAAGGAAAGTCCACAGTCGAAAAGTTTGTTTTCAATAGAATCCATAAATAGTTCAGCAAAGGAGAATAGAATGGAAAGGAATGATAAGTAATTTTGGGTTTCCAGTAGGTTTATCCAAATAGGAATTATTTAAATTGTTTAAAATTAGATGTTTACACTCATTAGTGGGTTTGCTATTACAACATCAAAGGAAACCAAATAATATGAATATCATTATAAAAAAATTCAATGTGTGTCCCCCCCAGTGGGCCACGGTAAAATTATCAAACTTTGACCGGTCCGCGGCAACAAAAAGGTTAGGGACCACTGTAGGCCATTACAGATTTTAGTCTTTCATGATTTTGGAGGCAACTTAGGCAATTATTTGTGAGTAAACGAAAAACATTAAAAAAATATTTTTACTATATTTATTTTGAAAATACAATGAAAAATGCATTTTTTGGGTAGTAATTTTAACATATAAACGACTATTTTTTATTCTACCGTAAATGGGTAATTTGTATTTTTAATTTACACCCATCAAAATGATTTTTTTAATAAATTTTTATTTTATATTTCATCATATTTATATGATAAATATGGAAAAATAATTTTTTTATTGTTTTTCATTTACTCACAAATAATTGCCCAAATCGTCTCTAAAATCCAGCAAACACTAAAATCTTTAATGCATCTTATAATTTAAAGCAAAAATTAATAAAGTAGCTCACATCCGTACTAGATATTTGATATACCTTTTGATTACAAAAATAATTTTTCAGATTGGTTGGGTATTTTGATCTCAAATCCAAATCTAAGATTTGTATGAAACGCGCCGAAATGGGCCGCGCATACGTTCCCATTAAGGTTGATAATATTAGTGAAAACGAATAAAAGAAGTTTAGTATCAGGAAATCTTATTATTTAATAACTGCTGCATTTCTTTTGACAATGGCAATTTGATTGGTGAAGTTCGATTATTAAATTTGTCCCTTAGCCATTGTTTTCCTTTTGAATCTAATATCACTTTGGAAAACAGTGCTGAACCAACAATAATATTCGTAATCTTGATATATTTTTCCATTTCTAAAATGAATGCTGCAAAAGAAAATAAAATAGTTAATATAATATGCATTTCTTATCAAATAATTTCATTACATAATTTTGCATTGATGTGTTTTGTCTTGAATGACAAGCTGATTGTTGTATTTGAAATAATATGTACCTATTTGTTTCCACCATTGTTCATTTCTTTTGGCGCCAGCTCCAAAGTACTTATTGTCTTGATAAATCTTGAGTTTGTTTTTATCAGTGGATCCCATCAATAATGAAACGATCATATTGGGGCCAAAAGATTTTGGGTGGAAACTTTGTATTCCTTTCAAGAAAAGCTCTACATCATCGGTGAGATCATATAAATAATCTAGGTTTCCATTGTTGCTGAAAATATCAAACACGATAAGTTAACTCACCGAGGTGAAAAAACAAAAATTACGCCAGGAAAATCAGCTAATTATTACAATCAATCTGACATATAATACAAACAAAATAATATTACAACATAAATATATTTTAACGACATTGGGGTGGGTATAGGGAATGCAAATCTCGCGAGATTGGGGCTCAAGTGAGATCCCGCGAGTTTATGATAACAATACTGCGAGATCTCGCCAATTTCGAGATCTCGCGAGATTGGCAGTTTTGTGTGTTTTTTTTTGCAAATAATCACAATATTTGAATAAATTAGGAAAAAAAAACAATAAAAATTATAAGTATTATAAGATAAACATTTATTTTGACAAAATTTCAATAGACTTTTATGCATCAAACATTGTTTGAAGTATTTGTCTATAATTTTTGAATAAACTTTTAAGTAGTAAACAAATGAAAGAAACAACCAGTCTTCTCTCCTAATATCAAACAAAAATCTTTTAGTAATAAAACAGTTCTTTTATAACAAACAAAACAACGAGAAGTCAAAAAAAATGAAACTTATTATCTAAGTTGAGTTGACTATTATTAGCCTAGGCTTACACTCGTAATTAAAATTTACGGATTACATAAGATTTTGACAAATCACTCACAGGAGCGTTTACATATGCATCCGACTCGTGGTAATTAATGATCACGTAAGTTGTTTGGAAGTTCGACCTGTATAAATGCTCATGCGACCGTTTACATCTGTAAATTTATTTGTAAATTTATCTGCAAGATGGCTTCCTGTCAACAACGACCTGTTACTGTCAAATTTACGCGATTTTGTCAATAAAGACGAAAGGTCCAAATAAAGTGTTGTAATAATTGTGGCTTTAATTCAACAATTCTCCATGCGCTTTTGTGCCGTCAAAGGCAATGACGTTATATTATAAATAGACTCGCCATAGTCTCACATACTCACAATATAATGTGGAAAGCAAGCAACACTCTTTTGTTTACAGCGGTTTTCAGTATAATTTCTAAATTCAAAAGTTCATTCCTGTGTGATAAAGACAGACAATCAAAGAATGTACGTGAGTGAATGACATAGATTCATACTAGGGCGGCTTATTAGTTTCTTCGCCGAATACTACTGTCACATCACGGGTGTGACCTATGGGTGTGACTGAGATAACAAGATACTCTTATTCGGTTACACAATATGACAGGGAAGGGTAAAGGCGGGTAAAACGTGACACACGGGCAAATATTTTTATATTTATTATATGAGTTTTCATTAGTAATACAATATTGGTACTATTGTTAAGTACATATTTTATTATACAGTACAGGTTATAGGTTCAAATGATTATACAAATCTATACAGATTAATAACACCTAGGACCGTTACTATTTACAATTTTCATCAACGACATTATTAAATTAATGAACGCGTTACCCCATACGTACCTTTTACCCCATCTTTCCCAATGGAATAAAACGAATGCGGGACGCTGTGTGAACCGACTTACTGTTAGTAGGTTGTCCCTGTTATGCTTATGTCACTTTGTGATGCAATTTTCGCTGTCTCCTTTTCGACTATTTGCCGTTTAATTGAAGCATTTTCTCATCACGCAGGAGCGCTTTGCAATACAATTTACTTACTGGTAAGACACGACCTCACTCGACGCGTAGCAGTTTAGTACTAAAGTACTAGAAATAGAGACAGCTACAATCGTATTGTGTTTGGCTTCCCACTTTTAGATTTCTACCCCGCGTCCAGTATTAATGTCTTTGGTCAAAGGCGGCAATTAATTTCGTTTTATCCGAATGACAACTACCTGACATCTGCTGACAGCAACCGACTTTGAATTCAAAAATTCAAATACGTAAATGTTAAAAACAGAAACATCAAGATTGGACCGATAATTGAATAGAAGAATGCTCGTTTTCCAGAAAACTTAAATAAGTGGAAATAAATACTAGTTTTGTAGGAAAAAAATCCTATGAAAACAATTGTCTTTTAATTTTTGACATTTCGCTACGGCGGCAACGGTGCATTTCGGAACTATTTCTTGCGGTAAGCCTCTTAGCTTATCAAACTGATTTTATAAGCTATAAGAAGGCTGGAAATTCGCGCGGGCGCAATTAGACCTGTCAAAAAACTTCCGAAAGAATAAGTTCTGTAACTTGCTATAAATTACGTTAAGTGACTTTTAGTGTCGTTTACATTGGTAATTTGGCCATAAATCGCTTACAAGAGCGATTTACAGGAAAAAACTTACGAGTATAACCCTACCCTTAAACTGAGATATTATTATCAATTAAATAAAACTATATCTACTCAGTAGATCCATTAGATATTAGAAATTACAGATTAATTAACAAAATATACCAATCAAATGAAACATTTGTTCAGTTCAAATCACAAGCCATTATTACGAATTATTTTGAAAATAGCTCCTTAAGAAGCACAACATGTCCAAGAATCGTCTGCTAAACGGCTTCTTATTTTATTGGCCAGATAACCAGCCGCTGAAAAGGCCCTTTTGGATTCAACGCTAGTTGGAACCACAGATCTCAGGCAGTTATCCACGAACTGTAAAAGTTCGCCTTTTGACCCCCCTGACTCGTATAAATTCATTCAGAGAATTCGTAGTTAGTTTTCTGTCTCTAGGTTCCTTGAACGCAACAGTCAATGTTTCCTGAAACTCGCGAGATCCCACCCTTTTTTTGTCCAAGATCAATCTCGCTAAAAAAGGCCGAGATCTCACGAGAACGAGATTGCATTCCCTGGGTGGGTAATATTCAGTAAAATTTTCATTAATTTTTAAGCTTGTTATAATTTTAAATCATACTAAACAAAAGAAAGGCTTGTTCAAAATAGAATGGATTATTATTTATTATTTAGGTACCTACATACAATGACGTCATACATTACATTTAGACTCGCCATTATCTCACAAACACAAGATGTGGCAAGCAAGAAACACTCTTTATGTTTTCAGTGAATTCTTAATTCAAAAGTCTTACCTTTATGATAAAGATAGACATTCAAAGAATGTGTGTGTATGCACGACTATATAGGACTGGGCGCCATTTTCGTATTCGCGACGAATACTACACTCTAAATCATGGGTGTGACTGAGATGCCAAAATACACTTACTCGCTTACACTAAGACGAATATGGAATGCTGTATGAGACGACTTACTGTCCTAGGTTGTCTTTCTTATACTTAATTGTTGCTACGTTTGCTACTTCACTTTCTTTATGGCGCTAAAAATCATTAAAAATAATTTTTTATATTATTAAATGATTTGTATATATTTAAGAATGAAATGATATTCCTTGGCTTTTACTAGTATATGCCGTCTAAAAGAAACATTTTCTATGTCATCTTTGGGAATGCTGTGTAAAGGGGTCTTTTTAAGGAAAGGAAGGAGAGAAGAATTTCTGGGAAGATAAGGGGTGGGTAGGAATCAGGGGTTCAACGTGTCCAGAAATGACGGGCGCATGAATCCATCCCACTGCGGTGCAAGGCAATGGGTCGAGAGAGTCCGGCTGGAGAGGTCAAAAGGTCTCCCTCAACCAGTCTCTCCCGATCCGTCCTGCCACACTTCGATGTGTTTGCCCCGCACGGAGGCAAACACATCCGTCGCCATGTTAGGAATTAGAGCATTAGCGCCATCTATGGTACCTTGTCCTACTTAATTATCATGGATTAGCTGCTGGCAATTTATGTCAGAATCCGCCGATAGGGTTACAGATTTTGCCTTTACTGACTTAACTTATGTTTATGATCAACAGAGTAGTATCCTGTTTGATTGTTGTTTTGTTTTCATATAAAAAGATCAATGCCTAAAAAATCTCTCTCTCTTCTCCGTACTGTCGTTATAAAAGGTTACCTTAAAGGTTGTTTGTGGGTGTCGGGCTATGTTAAAAATGTTACCCAGTGTTAATTAAAATAACAGTTGTAAAATATGTGAATAAATGGCTTCATGAAACTTCAAGTGTTTGGAATACAAAAAGTCCATTATCCCGATCATGACATATAATTAATAACAGCCAAGACCTGGACAAATCTCACTCCATGAACCCGACAAACGTAGCGAACCACTTGGGGTGACCTATGGCAGAGGTGTTTGTTATCCAATAAATGGTTCCCGGGGCAGCGGTGCCCGTACCCGCCTCCCAAATTAAATTGAGTACTAAAACTACGAAATCGAAGACAATACAATTGCCTTGTCTTTGGCTTACTACTTTGAGATTTCTACCAGGCTATATCTAAACGCGAAAGTTGTGTGTTTGTTACACTTTCACGCAAAAACTACTGAATGGAGGGGAACAGGGACGCATAGGAAAGGTGATTCAGGGAGAAACAATGTATTTCTTTGAATATGGCATTACTATATAACGTCATTGAATACATACAGTGAAACCCCCATAAGAAGTTTTCCAAGGGACCGGAAAAAACAAACTTCTTAAGCAGGAAAATCTTATGTGTGGGAAAAATTGGGCCAATTTTGGACCGAGGGACTGAAAAAACCCAACTTCTTAAGCCACAAAACTTCTTAAGAGGGTTTTACTGTATTAGCTTAGAAGGGGAAATGGGTTAAGAAACAGAGGAGCTATAGTCATTTACTTTGGAAATTATCTATATAATAAGTGCAGCGAAGTAATAAATAAAAAAGTTATCAATCCTTCATACTTACTTAGAACAATTATCACAACATGATTGTGGGGCGGGATATGCAATTGGAGAGGTTTTGTCAAAATGATTACCAATAAATTGCCTTCTACATAAAGTTGTTGAGACATATCTTTTCATTATGTTATTTCTCATTTCCGCATTGCAGTAAGTTGTTTCAGATTTGGAATTTGCAACATTAATGTATCTGTAAAAGAAAAATATGATTGAATGAATTGTTTGGATAGATAATAAATGTGGAATTTTAAAAGACACATTGTCCAGTATTTTGGTTTCGATGTTGCCACCAAATATTTTTATATATGTACACACATAATATATGGTATTATGTAACCCAATATTTTTTAAAAACAATTTTTTTTTTATACATGTAGTATAAAAGGCAATGACACAGTATTCAACACAGGATTTTGAGTATATAGGGAGCTGCTGTGTTAAAGTTAAGGGGGAGTTTTCTGCATCATCGGCCCCTTAGTGGTAGAAGAATAAGAGGTAAATCCAGCACACTTGAGGTGATTTTTCACAAAAACGGCGTATATAAACCAGCCAAATATTATTATTATTATAAGTGAGGTAACCTTCTAAAGGACTGGTTACACAGTGCGAGCTATGTTGTGAGTTACTGTAGCGCACTTGCACCGTGCGACTGCATTATACGTGTTACTAACATGTGCGAGTTGGTCAGTAGCTTGAATAAGATTTACTACAACATTTTTTGTTTCACTCGCCACTCGCATTCCTCCACCACGTCACACGACAGTGACTCGCACATCACTCGGCCATTTACTTGCATGATTTTGCGAAAGGTCAGTAGCTCATGTGCTCTGGCCTATGCATGCATGTGTTTTTTTTGTTTCGGCAGTCAAAATGACTGCAATCTCGAGCAGTAGCTAAATGCCCGAGTTATGACAGCTACACTCACAGTTGAGTGCAGTCGAGACGAGTCAAGCTACTGAGTGGGAGTATATTATATAATGGCAGTTGCTGTATGCTGTCAAGTCAGTAGCTTGCACTGTATAAACAGCATTGAATTTTAACCATTGTCCAATCTGCCATATATTTGGTATACATAGTTGTGGCGGAACAGCCAAGTAAAAGTGTTTATTTTGAGTGCAAACAAATGTGTGGTAAAAACTTAAATAATTAATACAATAATGTTTACCTGTGGGTAACAAAGTCTGCCAAGGAATGGTACATGACACACAATGCAGGTTTACCATCTCTTCCTGCTCTACCCACTTCTTGGTAATAGCCTTCGATACTAAGCGATGTTCCGTAGTGAATAACAATTCTAGAAAGAAAGAATTTCATTTTGAAGAGATTTTAAAACATTTAATAGAGTTATTTCAAAAGTTTTATACCTCGATTAATCACAAAGATAACTTAGTTTTTTTTACTTTGTAACAAGATATGTCTCACATCTCTTCTGAATTATTTTTTTACAAAACATTGATAATTTTTTTTTTATAAATATCTCACAAGAGTCTCAGCTGCACCCGTCTGGAGACAGTGAGACTATGGCATCCCCCAATTGGGGTATGTTGTAAGGCTGAAGGTAGTGGGGAGGGGAAGGAGATGGGGAAGAGGAAGGTGGGGAAGTACCTGGCTATTCAGATCTGGTAACCAAACAGGCTAACACCATTTCAAGCAACATTTCAATTTTGAATGGTGGTCTTACACCAGGGCGATACTGAGAGTATCTTCCACTCTGGAATGCGCCGCAAATATACTATATACTATTTCAAAAGAATTAATTGTGAAATAACACAAATTAATCAAATAAAATTTATTTGCTCACGGCGGGATTCAATCCCGGGACCATCACATTGTGAGTAAAGAGCTTTACCACTAGACAACATCGGCTGTCAGTGAGTTAACATATTAAAAAAAATACATGTTCAAATTAAAATTTATATCTGTTATTATCAATTAGGTTATGTATACGGCTCTCTAAAATTAGGTTATGTATACGGCTCTCTAACACTACTTTAAATGTCACCATATTAAAATTCTAAGGTATGATTTTTTGAAAAATGGGAAGGAAATCAAACTGAAAGCTGAAAAATTCCCGAGCGTTAAAGGTTGGAATCGATTATATGGCGGAATGCTCTAGTGGAAACAACGGTGTATAATTAATAAAATAATACGCAAGTTTCATAATTTTTACCTCACATCTAGTTTATTGATGCCCATTCCAAAAGCAGTAGTAGCCACAATAACCTTGGTTTCTCCGCTAATAAAATCATCCATAATACTTTTTCGTACAGCATTGTTCAATCCAGCATGGTAAGCACGGCATACGATTCCCATACCTGTGACGAAAAATAAAAATACATTTAACAAACAACTAAGCAATCACACACTTAACAATATAATAATTATTTAAAAAGAAATATGCTTGTAAACTAACTATCATTGCCCTCTGTAGAGTAAGGTATTAGGTTTGGAACTTAACTAAAACCAACCATCTTTTAGGTTAATTACTTACTATATGATCCAACAGATCTCTCTCTCTCAGTTGGTAATGAAGAGTGCTGTTATGATCTACAGTGAAACCCTCTTAAGAAGTTCTCTCTTAAGACGTTTCGTGGCTTAAGAAGTTTGGTTTTTTCGGTCCCTCGGCTCAATATTGACCCAATTTTTCCCTAATATAAGGTTTTCCTGCTTAAGAAGTTTGTTTTTTCCGGTCCCTTGGAAAACTTCTTAAGAGGGTTTCACTGTATTTGTAAACACGCTGACACATCGTCGGATCTGCCCTGATGATGGACACTGCAACGCTGTCCGAAACGTCGGCTAAAGAAGGAAGTAGCGCAACACGGCATAACACCCAAAAAAAAAACAACGAAAACGCTGACAGCAATGACGTTATATACTTTAGACGCAGGGTATATAACGTCATTGGCTGGTTGATTTTGTTTTAGTGTAAGTTATTTAAACCCGTTGTTTATAAATGCAATAGGATTCCCTGAATCTTCCTTTTTTCTAAATCGCAAGAGGGACAAGAAATGGCCTTCAAAATCTAAGAACTGGGACCCGGCCAGTCTCCAACTAGGTAGAATGAAAAGTGAAAATCATCATGTAAAAGTGTTATTATACTTGTTTAAACAGAAGTGTGTTTTTTACTGAATGTGACCCGAAACCTAAACAATAATAGAAATCGGAAAATCTTAATCAACCCTTGACCTTTTCCCTAATAACTCCATCATATTATAATGTTCAAAAATGCGTGTCTCCAGATCTGCCATACACGCATTTATTGAGGTAATTTTATTTTTAAACGTGAAAACTATAGCGGTAAAATCAGAATATTCATAAATATCGTAAGCAAATGATTAATTACCATTCAGTAGGTGAGCTAATTTTTCGGTTCCTTTTTTTGTCAGGCAATAAATTATAACAGATCCATCTTCTATCGAGTATCTTTTTTTATCTTCGTACAAAACTTTAGAAATATCTCCATAGGGCTCCTTAGTCATTTCTCTCGTCATAAAATAGAGATTTGTACGATCGTATCCTGAGCACACTTCTTGTGGATTTCTGAAAAGTATATATAACATAAGTAAATGCAGGTAATTTAATAAAAAATCAGAGTGTGTAATTCACACGCGGTAGAAGTGAAACTAGAAAGTCGCTTTCTTTTTTTTGGTTGTTTTTTTAAAGTGGTTTGAAGATTGGATATTGATTTCACAAAATAAAAATATTTTTTTTTTAAATTTTGTAGGATTCGAACCCCCGTTCGCTTGATGTTTGTTTCTCTGTCCGCTGAGACTTGTCAGGCACCTTGCCCACTATGCTATGGAAGACACGCGCCGAGGTGCGAAATCACCGCATTATATTAGAACCGAGTATTTGTGTAGAACTGAGTTGTGATGCAATTTGATGAATTTCAAGTCACTAATGGCGCTTAAGAAGTTTCACAATTAAAAAAGAATTGTGATTCTGAACACGGTTGGTAGAGGATGCACTACTAGAGTGGCCTATCAGGTACGCCGGATTTAAATTTCCCGCCATTTTGTAAATATTTAAGTTGGCAACCCTAATGTTTGACAATATCTGTATTCATTGAGGTTATAAAAAATGAATCGCTATGCAAAAGAACTTTTATTTCATACAACACATTACAAATGTGATAAAAGTTTAGCAGAGACTGTTAGAAAAGTTGGTGGAATTTTTGGTACGTATCGATATTTCACAATGAGTTCACCGTTCGACTACCCGTACTGACGGCCAAAAATATTGATGTCATAAGAGCATCGATGAGAATTATAATTTTTTATTTTCCTTATTCATTACTTACAAAATAGGGATACATTATTAGATGATTTTTCGACCACCATGCTAGGCTTAGAGCACAGGCGTCAGGTGGGAATGCTATCCTTGTTCTACCGGTATTACAATGGAAGATGCTCCGAAGAACTAGCGTCATTGATCCCCTCGGCACCGGTGCATAGTCGGGAAACACGCCAAACACGCGCCCAACATTTGTACACGGTTGACATTAGTCACATGAGAACGGGTCGTTTTTAAGACTCGTTCTTGAGTTCAACAGCTCAGCAGTGGAACGATTTACCGGCCTCTGTGTTTCCTCCCTCCTACAACATGGGTCTCTTCAAGACCCATGTTCACTCCTTCCTTTCCTCAAAAAGACCCTCCACACAGCATCCTCAAAGATGACATAGGCCCTGTGGGAAATTATTTTCCTCAGGGCCTACTGTGCTGAGTTAATGTAAAAAAAAAAAAAAAAAGGCTGATGCCCGTGTTATGGTGGTCGATTTTACATAATTTAGTGCAGTAACAATCAGACGTTCGTGTAATATTTGTGACGAAAATAAATATAAAAACTCTATCAAGAGTGTATTAAATGAGTACAAAACTGCATAAATATATTGACATTATTTTGTACTACTTCCCTCCTGTTATAATATTGTAATATTTTTTAGTTGCAAGATTACTGTTTAATTTCTAGACACAATATAATGGTATTATGAGGAAAACTATAAATGGTTTCTCAGTTTGGTAAATTATACATGTATAAATTAATCCAATTGTAATCTGTAGATTTCCCTAAAGTAGATAATAACTAAAAGGAGTTTAAATTTTTAGTAATTTTTGTACAAATAAATTCATGTATTCAACCTATTCCAAATTCTTCCAAAATTTCATCAAAAGGGCCAGGGTATGCCACCACAGCCGAGGTGGCCATTTGGCCGACGTCATATTTCATAATTAATTGCAGCATGAATATTTTATAAATTAATAAAAAATTGTCTAATTGATTCCGCTTAATTGGTACACTGGCTTAACGGGACAGTCGGTTATTTTGGCCAAAACACAAGGAACAGAAACGAAATAAAGAAACTAATACTAATTTACTTTGGTTAACTGAGACACCATTCCGTTTAATTAGGACAAATTCCCATCTGAAGTCGAAGCAAAATGTGTCTCAGTAAACGAATTTTAGTTAAGTTCGCGTTCATTCGGCAGTATTTTGGTAGACTTCGCCCAAGCCGGCTGTTTGCCGTCCTCCGATAATCGTCAACATAAAGTACAGTTGTGTAAGTAACTTTTTGAGTTATGATTATTATAATAATATCTAACTGTTTGTTAATGATTTTGGTTATTTGTACCTATCTTTAATTATTTTATTTTTTCAAATTCATATGCATCTATTTATAATCAACACATTTTTCTGTAATGAAATATTTTATTAAAAAATTTAATAAAGCTTAAAAACACATTTGATTTAACATAATATATACCCCAATGGGCGACCCTTTATTTCTAATAGCTAAATAGAAAATAGAATTACCTTAAGGCTAGCTTGTGAAATATCCCATATTTCTCTTCGCTGGTGGCTGTGGCAGTAAGGGCTATCACAGGCACCGAGGGTAGCTTCATTCTGAGGATGTCCAGGTTTCCATAAGCCGGCCTGAAGTCATTCCCCCAATGGAGGATACAGTGAGCTTCATCGATAGCTATGAGAGTTATCTTTACTTGGTAATGTAGTGTTTCCAAAAGATCCAAACCTGCAAGTTTCAATAAGAAAACATTTCTGACATCGTAGGATTGGCACTGCGTTTACAACATTGAAGATCGCAGAACTTGGATTTTACAACAGGGGACCAGTTTATAAAACATGATTGCAGATCACTAATACTGCTCTGGCCAATTAGTTGTGGATGATTGAAGGTATTTCAATAAAATGATATTTAAAATAATATTCTTACCATTGACTGAGAGTGCAGATTCCGGAGTAATATAAACGATCCTATAATGTCCATTCAACAGCTTCTGATAAACAGTTTGGTCTGGTTGAGCGGGTCCAAGAAAACAGGCAGGAATATTTAGTGCCTAAAAATATTATTATTATTCATATAACTTTTCATAAAAATAGCCAATATTATCACATTGAGGAAGAGACAGAATGGCACGTAATCTGGTATACATACATAGTTTGATATCATGTCAGCCATTATTCATATGAAATGGTGAAAGCTTTTAAACAAGAGTTTAATAATAATAGTAATTAAAATGCCTCAATGTGTGTGTGCTTTTATGCTCCTCGAGAATGTTTGCACGTAGGTTTTTAAGTGATGAACAGTTAAAAAAATAGTGGATTGTGCCTTTGAAATACATAAACATAAACCAATATAAAATTATTGATATCATGTCAGCCATTATTCATATGAAATGGTGAAAGCTTTTAAACAAAAGTTTAATAATAATAGTAATTAAAATGTCTCAATGAGTGTGTGCCTTTATGCTCCTCGAGAATGTTTGCATGTAGGTTTTTAAGTGATGAACAGTTAAAAAAATAATGGATTGTGCCTTTGAAATACATAAACATAACCAATATAAAATTATGTATTTACAATAAATATTTTATTTTATCAGACCATGCGATGGCTTATATTATTAATCTGTTATAATCATAAGAATATATAGTCATTTTAATAGCGATATAAATATGAATAAGCACTTTTTCAAAACTTGAGTTAACCTCAACTATCAACATTTTATTTCAGAAAATCTTCTGAAATTGTCATCTGAAAAAAAACAGCAAAACTTATTCCTCATCTTATTCTATAAAAAGTATGTGTAAATACATAAATTCATAGGAAAACAATCTGAAATAGGTTTGGGTTATAAACAAACCAAGTCTTCCTTTTTCCCAATTACTTTTGCATTTACGATGAGACGATGTATGAATATGAACGAGGCAAGGAGTGTGTGCCAAGACCGAGTTGTTTGGCGGTCCGTCCTCTCTGCCTACCCCTGCGGATAAAACGGCGTGATGGTTAGTTAGTTAGTTTTACTTTTGCATTTATATTTCTCAATTCCTTTATTTGTCAACTCCTTGACCCTCCAACCACAAGATTTATCAATCATTTAAAAAAAACTTAATCCTTAAAAATATCTTTCACCGTATCACAAAGCTGTCATATCATGCAGATGACCTCCAATGTATACAAATACAATAATATATACACCAGTGCCATCTGCTTCTAGCTTTCCAGATTAGCTGCCATTACTACAAAGTAAGTACATCTTAGATAGGTATAATCTGATTTATACAAAAATAACTTTCAATTATAACTAAGCAATAAACAAAATATATAAAGCAATCATTTTACCTGTAAGGACTTGACCTGATCTTGCATCAGCGATATTAGTGGTGATATGACCACAGTCAATCCATTTGTAAAAACGGCGGGAAACTGGTAGCACAGAGACTTGCCGTACCCAGAGGGCATTATAACAAAGTTGTCTCTCTTCTCTTCCATTAGAGAGCTGATCACCTTCCACTGCGGAGATTTGAAATGGTCAATACCAAATTTGGATCTTAGGCATTGCATGTGTTTGACTGTGGGACACGCAGGGGCTAAAAAAAGGTGTTTAAAAATAAATAGAAACATTTTAACCCTATAAGGTAGCGATCGGTAATTAGTTTTGGTGGCGGTCTGCATGAATATGTAATTTTTTTTTGGTGGGGGCCACGTGACCGTCAACGTAACTCGTGCGTGTGCGAGCCTGCCCAATCAGTGCGCTTGTGACTGGCCGTTTGATCCTGTCGACATTGTACTTTGTGTCGTGCCTAGCCATATAATAGATTATAACCTAGATTATGTAAAAAAAACACTTATTCTATTGTATAAATGTATAATAAACAATTTTGTCATCTCACTTTTTACCACTTCCTACAATAATATTTAATAAAAAAAACGAGTGTGCTTTAGACCACACGACTGAAGTAAAACTTCACTAACTTATAAAAGAACATATGACATTGAAACACATTAAAAAAGGAAACAAAGCGTGGGCAAAAGTTGCACATGCTAAGTTTCCTTTTTTATTGATCACCGATCGCATCACACTTTTCGTAACAATCACATTTTTCGTAACAATCACACTTTTCGTAACAATTACACTTTTCGTAACGTTTCATATTTTTTTGGAACGTATTCATCATTTTACCACCCAAGTGTCGAGCGTGCGTAAAGAAGTTTAATATAATTAAAAAATTAATAATGTCTAACGACACGTAGGCGATTTGGTGGGTGAAAACTGTTTCCACAAAATAAGTCGTTTTATGTACTTCTTCTATGGACAACTTTGAATAGAGGCGTGAAACTTGATTCAATATGGATTTTCTAATTTTTGATTTAGGGTTGTCACTAGAACAATAACAAAGTTATAATGATTTCTGCGGGAACACAAGCGTTGGCGTGAAAACACACTTATTGTTCTTGACTGCTATTGTTATATTGTCGTGTAAACACGCTTACAGGTCGGAGTGATTAGTACACGGAAGATCAAATGCTCGGTCCCACCCATTTTTAAGGAAATCTTAATTTTGCATGAGTGGATAACATATTCAGTCCATGCGACCACTGTAGGGTTAAAAAGTTTATCGCCTATGACATGAGTATTTTACATGGATAAATCAATGTACCTACTTAATATAATATTCGTAAATATAAACAACTTGTTTGTTTACATACCTTGGATAAATTCATTGTTAAATTGTTCGGTAAATGTGTTTTGATCATATTTGAGCTGAAATAATATGATAAGACGTAAATTATTTTCATATTGATATTATCTAATAAACTAAAAGCAATTATTAAAGTATTCAAAATAATACCTTATTGGCTGTAGAATATCTGGATATTCCTTCAGCACGATTTAAAACAAAGTTTGGAAAAAAAAACTTTTCTGGAGTAACCGCGAATTTTAAAGAGTTTATTGATAGCTTGCAAAACATTTTATATTTTTCATATTAAAAACAAGTTAACAAAAATCGAGCTCAATGACTAAATAAAAGTAACGTTGCTTTTCCAACTGATTGAAAGAAAATAAACTTAACCTTCAATTTCGACAAAACAAAATAGAATTTTTGACAGTTCTTTTTCTTTGTCTTTGATCTATCAATATGGTTTATCTCTTATCTAACCAAGTTTATGTACACGAAAATATATCTTATGCAAGACGATTTATGGATAATTTTTACGAACGCAAAAATTATTATGACATCTTCAGTACGACCGTTTATATATATATCTATGGACCGTTTAGTTTGACACGAGTTCAGTGTTACCATATATGATTTTTACCATGTTTTCATGGTTTCTTGGGTCATTTCGGAGGCGTCAACTAATATCTACAGGAATTCCAAAAACTGAACAAATCGGACTAATATCTATGAGAACCAAAGTGAGGACGAATATCTACAGCTCAAACTGCTGACTTATATCTATTGGAACCAAAGTGAGGACGAATATTGTATCTACAGCACTGGCAGAGGTTGGATTTGCAATTATGAGTACCATATTAGAATAACGTAATATTGCGTATGCAGTTTGAAAAACTTAATTTATGTATGTATGTAAAAATCCCTAATGTCGGACTATTGGACACATTTAGCTGATTATTAAGCATTTGCCCTCTGTAGATATTAGTCCGACCTACGCTTCATAGATATTAGTCACCACTGGGACTGTCATAGATATTAGTCTGACCTTAGCTCTGTAGATATTAGTCCTCATTCTGAAGTTCATAGATATTTGTCCAACATATGAGCTGTAGATATTCGTCCGACATACAGGCTGTAGATATTAGTATCTGGAGTCAACCAAAATCCAAAACCACACACCTTTTTCTCTTAACCTGGAGTCGGTCATTTCTACCTCCATGGTTTTATCAATTAGACATATTATAAGTACCCTTTACACGTAGAGTTCGGAGAGGGACGTGTCCCACGCCACTTCAGGCCGCCACGCAGAAAAGTCTCACAGTGAACTGCGCTGTAAACCGTTATCTTACTTTCGGTCTTTACTTTTCTGCGCAGCAGCCTGAACGACGGTCCCGCTCCGAACTCTACGTGTAAAGGGTACTATAGTTTTTACCAGTCAACAAAGGTGCGTACTTTTGAGTGGGATACGTTTTTTTAGTATGGGTCGCAAGAGGAAATCTTGAAAGCAGGAATATATAGTTCTTGAACTTGAGAGCGGGTTCACAATGTGTCTTTAAGAGAAAAAAAAATCAATATGCTTATAATGTAGATAAGTTTAATTATGTACCTATACTAGCCTCTATAAAATGAAGAATAAAAATTAATGGAGTTGTTGATTTTTCCCTCATCGACCTTTTCGATCTGAAAAACTTACTTATGTGTAAAAAAATTATCGCGGTAGAAGTGAAACCTTCAGAAAACTAAAGTAGATAAAAGTGAGAAGGCTACGAAGCACCGCACAAAGAGGATACCGATTATACTATCTCATTCTTTTGCAGTCTAAATCTTATAGATGTACTTGTTTGTATCTTTTTAGTGTCCCTATTTTTCGTTTCATCGAGTTTCAAATCACAACGTTGCTAAAAAAATCATTTTTAAATTAAAACTCTTTCTTATTTTTTTTTTCTTAATTGTGTGGTGTTTTCACCAAAAACATTATTTTTTTCATAATATTCAAAGTAACAAATAAACAATATTTATCATTTCACATCATTATAAAATGATTGTTTTTAATAAAGCAGTATATATTCTTTACTTAGGGATTGTTATTTTCTTATTTATATTTTCAATAAAAATCTTAAGAAAAACATTTTGAATACTTCAAAATATGATGCAACATGATTTTTTTATCCCTGAAACATGGTTTTTAAATTTTGGGACATGGCAACATTGCATAAGTTTGACGTTTTCGTTCGAAAAGTATCGCCGGTTTATTTGTCGTTCGAATGTTCGAAGTTCGAAACAGTATTGAACAATTGAATATTGGTTTATTTATGCTGTTTTTTGTTTTAAAAACGAACTGAAACTTATATTTTATATGATCATAATGTGAGTTTTTTGGTTTATTTATGCTCACATTTTTCAACTCTCGCGTTTTGTTTTCCCTTGGCCATATTTTTATAAAGCAACCGGTTAATTGTAATTGTTATTTGTTATCTTATAACAATTTCACATCCCTAGTTAGTTACAGATTCTACAAAGTCTACAAAGGTATGTTATTATGTTTTTTTTTCAATATTTACGATACATATTTTTACAACATCAATATTTAGTTAACTAATACCGATATTCATCAAGTTTACGATAACCGTAGATTATGTTCACATAAACCTTACTTTAGTCGGGCCATGTCAAGAGTCAGAATAACAGATGGGCATGTGTGAGACGATGTACGAATGTGAATGAAGCGAGGAGTGTGTGCCAAGGCAGAATTGTCTGGTGGTCTGTCCTCTCTAAAGCACCTGCGGTAAAATGGCATGATAGTTATGCTAGCGTTGGGAGTGTGGCGAACCTATCGCTCAGGGAGTGGAAACACAAACCTGCAATAGCTATCCCAAGCCAAGGTGTGAGCTACCATGCTCAGGCTGAATGTCCTGGGGAACAGTGTCACGAATGGTGCCTCCGAGAAATAAGGTCGCATCTCGGAGTATTTAGACCTTACTCCAGCACTCGGGGCTCTGCTGGAGTGGACCTTCTATTTCCCTGGTAACTCGTGGGACAAAAAATTTGACCATTTGAAAACTAGCGGCCTTTTGAGATCCTAGGAGTGCTGAGGCCACCTCCGTGGACTTCCTTCCTGGGGCCTATACGAGGAACCAAGAGGAGAAGCCGTGTAGATGAGAGCTGAGGCCACCTCCATGAACTCTTCCCTTGTGGGGCCTTCAGGGAACCAAGGGGAAGGGCCCTCTTCCCTCGTGGGGCCTTCAGAGAACCAAGGACGAGTGAAGAGGGGAATGAGACCTGGGAAGACACATGGTCGAACCAGAAGATATAGCTTCATTCCCAATAACAACTCCGGTGAACTTTATTAAAGGGACTGGGTTGTTGTTAAAGGATTGAGGTAAAATGGGAGCTATCACAATGGGCCTATGGCCTAAGTGCTCACGGTAACTAATCGTAAACCGTCTCCGCCAAGAATTAAAAAAAAAATAGTTATGTTTAATTATTAGAAAACAACTCCTTATAATAAGTTCAATTTGGGAGGCAGGTATGGGTACCACCGCCCCGGGAATCATTTATTGGATAACCAACATCTCTGCCATGGTGGTTCGCTACGTTTGGTAACTTAACAGGGGTGCCCGGATTCATGGGGTGAGGTTTGTCCAGGTCTTAGTGGTGGATGCGTCTGCCTACCTGCTGCATGGCGAGCCGGATCAAGAGAGACTGGTTGAGGGAGGCCTTTTGACCTTTCCAGCTGGACTTGACCCACCGCCTTGCACCGCAGTTGAAGGGATGGATTGATAGGTCTGTCTCTCCTGGATACACTAACCCCCAGATTCCTACCCACCCCTCATACCTTTTTCCTTCCCAGAACTTCCTATCCTTCCATTCCTTAAAAAGACCCTCCACACAGCATCCCCTTTGATGACATAGGTCCTGAACGAAATTATTTTCCTCAGGGCCTCCTGTGTGGAGCTAATGTAAAAGAAAGTTTTATAATAACTTATTTTGTTGTACGTTCTATAATATGTGTGCTAATATCCCAGTCTATTAATTAATATGGTCAACTTCTTTTTCAGATGGAATCCAGTAGAAAAAGAACACTGAAAAATGAGGACTCGTCAGAAGTACAAGACAAGGCTAGTGCACCTAAAAGAACCAGAACTGTTAAAGAAAAAATAATTGTTTTGGATGATTCTTCAGAACATTATTCTGAAGATGAATTAATTGATATAACATTTAAATCGCCATCTACATCTAAAGCAAAGAGGAAGACAGTGAAAAAAAGCAGTGCTGTCAAATCAAAAGTCACTAAGAAAGCTCCTGTTAAAAGAGCAGTAAAGAAGAAAGTAATTACAGTTGACACGGATAAAGTTGATGACGTGCCGGATGTAGAAATTGATATGGATGACTCTGTGTTTCCGATGTGGGACCCCAGCACTGTTCTAGCCAATCTTTCTGGTGTTTCCCGAGAAGTGGCTGCAAATTTTGTCCAGCTTGTGGAAGACGATAACACATTACCGTTTATCGCCAGGTATCGCAAGTCCATGGTTGATAACATGACTCCAGAAAGGTGAATACATATTTTTTCTTAATATATGAATACAGTATCTAATTCCAAATCTATCATATTATTAACCAGAGGTGGCCGTGGTTTTTGAAGGGTGATGAAATTCGCTTTCAAATTTTATTATTAGAAATAACCATATAATTTTTTAAATATAATTTTTTTTTAAATTACTTGAATGAAGACAATATTAGCGAAACTTACTTAATCGAAAATCTGGAGACAGAAAAATCTGAAAAAGATATCAGTTCCACTGGGACTCGAACCCAGGGCCCTTTGCTTACATGGCAAGTGCTCTACCAACTGAGCTATGGAACCCATTTCCAATTCGGTCACTTTTAACTGTATCATACTTCGACTAAGAACTACCAATATTATCTTCATTTTCTTAATGCACATATTATTGGCTGCTATCTTTATATATATGATTGCAATATTCAACCCAAACTAAATGCTATCTAGATAGTTTCTGGATAAATATTTATCCATTTTATTTTTAATACGCGACATCTATTGACTTTTTCTGCAAGTGTAGGATGAATGATGTCTAGAATTTTTCAGATTTTTCTGTCTCTAGATTTTCGATTGAGTTTCGCTAATATGGTCTTCATTTAATTAAATATTATAATTTGAGATTTTACTCACAAAGTTAAAAATAAAAATAATTTATTTTTTTCTTGCAAACATAAAGTTTTAAAATTTGTCTAATAGAATATGCATATATTTTTATTTTTTTTATTTTCAGTAATTTTAGTTAAAAAAAACCTAATGTAAGCCATTTTTAAAATTTGCATTAAATTTTTTTCATAAATTATATGTTTATTTCGAATTATTATAAAATTTGAAAGCTTATTTCATTACCATTCAAATTAGTTTTTGAATACATTCAGAAATATTCCATTTTCTTGGATTTTATTGAAAGCCAAAATATTTTGACCTTCATTGATCAAAGACGATTGTCAGATAAGGCCCGAGATCTGAGGGGTTAATATATTATTGTTAAATATAGTCTAGCATGTTTCAATCTAATAAGATTTAGGTTTCATTGCCGGCAAATAGAGTATTTATTATTTAATTTTTTTCTTATAGGAACATATATTATATGTGTAGTTTATTTGTTTTATTAGTTTACAGGACCTGTACGATTGCTTGACCAATGTTTGTTTTATTAGTTTACAGGACCTGTACGATTGCTTGACCAATGTTTGTTTTATTAGTTTACAGGACCTGTACGATTGCTTGACCAATGTTTGTTTTATTAGTTTACAGGACCTGTACGATTGCTTGGCCAATGTTTGTGCCTTAAAGAAGAAAGCTCTTAGTATTATGAAGATCCTTAGAAACAGCGGCCAGTTGAGTCCTGATTTGGAAAGATCTATAATAGGCGCTAGAAATATCTCTGAACTTGATATGTTGGTAAGTTATAACCTTAATCACAGGAATACACTAACTAACTAACCATCAAGCCGTCTCTCCGTAGGGGTAGGCAGATAGGACGGACCGCCAAACAACTCGGTCTTGGTCACACTTCTTGCCCCGTTCACGTTCATGGTCTCATACATGCTCCTCTATTATTCTGACTCTTGACATGGCCTGACTCGACTATCTGATTCACTTGATCGTGCCATGTCTTCCTCGGGCGTCCCCGACTTCTTCAACCATTCTCATTTGCATCATATATTCTCCTTACACTCCTTTTCTCGTTCATTCGTTCCACATGCCCAAACCATCCCAGCGTCCCTTTCTTAATCTTACTCATTTTACTTACATCAGCCTTGCATTCTTTCGTACATGGTTTTACCTCAGGGATCTCATTTCTACAGCATTCAGTCTACTTTCATCCTTTCTCTGCCAGTTCCATGCCACACTGCCATACATCAGGGTAGGTACCAGCACTCTATTATGGACGCCTAGCTTCGCTTCTTTGGACAATTTTTTTGTTGGCGCCAACGGCGTTAAGTCCAAGAATACACAAGTATTTGGTACTTGAGTATTTAAGTATTTTATGAATACGGTGGGGACGCGGGTCTCGAGATTTCAGTAACGACGTGTGCGGACTGTGTACAATACATTTTGTAAATACTTGCTTATCCCTGTGGGCCTTACGGTACCACTAGACGTCGGTCAACTTTTTTACTCGAAAGCACGGAAGATTGTATAGAAGATGTTTATTTGATGTATTAACTGTTTACACTATACTAATTTATTCCTTATTTTGAAATTTATGTATTGTTATATTCATACTATTTGTTATTTTAGTATGAACCATTGAAAAAACGAAGTGGAACACTAGTAGATAGGGCACGGGAAATTGGATTAGAATCAGCCGCTGTGGACATTTTAAATGGTCATAATGTTCACATCCCGTCCTTGTGTAACAGTGAAGTGGACGGACTCAAAACTCCCGAAGAGGTGGAGGCTAATATTATTCATCTTTTAGCAGAAATGATATATAAAGATTCAAGAGTTTTGGAGAAAATAAGAATGCTGTAAGTTTTATTTTATTTTTATAAATAACTAGCTGACCATACCATGCGTTGCTGTGGCTAACGAAACACAACACCATCTACTGGATTTTCAGATAACCAAGTGTTATATCGATAAATTAACTCACACCTCTATATTTTAGAAACTTATGGAACTTAAAAATACATAACTACAAAGCATTGTCCTATAACAAACATTTAAGCCTTAAGCGTGACGCGACATTTAACTTCTCCGCGAGTGAGTTTTGGCGAACAAAACTGTACGTGAGGAGTGAGTTTTTTTTGGTTCATTTTTTTAATTTATTTTTAAAAATTATGATAGATTAACCAAAAAAAATATTATATTTTGAATTAAAACGTCATCAACATCAATCAACGAAAAAAAACATGTCCAAACAAAAAAACTGCTTCCTTCCTCTGACGACTGCTAAATGACGCAAAAATAATTTTTAAACTAAAACTGTGAAGTCGGTATTGTAGGAATGTCTTCCAAAACTTCAACAAACTACACGCAGATGTCAATAGATGCCACTACAAGTCAAATAATTTTATTAAATATGACGGTATTTGAATAATAGCCGCGGACGAAACATTTCACCCATACTCTTCTGAGCATTTTTTCGCTTCGCCGAACCGAATTTTTTTCGTTTCGCCCATACTCGTGGGGATGGTTGCACAGCGCGAGTGTAAATTACAAAAGTTCTTTCTAAAGTTAAAATTTAATTCAAAATAATAAATATTGAGGTCAATAATCAACATAAAAACTATCCTACCGTTTAAGTTGGACCAAATTACACACACTAAGCCAAATTTCATCAAAATCGGTTAGTTAGTTTGAGAGTTTATCTCGAACGAACATTGTGACGTGAGATTTTTATATATAAATAAAGATTTTGATAAGGATATCTCATATTTTCCTATTTTAGTGTGTAAATGTTTTTTTAATGTTTATAGGAAGGCTGATACAGTAATGTATATTGAAAGTTCGAAGGCCAAGGCAACGAAAGTTAAAAAGCCGGTTGCAACAAAAGCAAAGCTGCCCGGGAAAAGGGAATTGGATGAAGATAAATTCAATATTTATTTAGGTTTTAAGGTGAGAGTTGACTATATAAAACCTCATCAAACATTGGCTTTGAACAGAGGAGAAGCAGCTAAAATTTTGTCCTTGAAAGTAGAAATCCCAGATTGGTTCTATAATAATCTTGAAAGGTAACTATGTAACTTTTATATATTTTATAACTTTTATAAATTGTAACTTTTATATATATCAATCTTTTATACTTCAGACTACATTCTTGGCAAATCTTACACTCTTATTAAATTATTAAAAATGTACAATTTGCCAACAATATTATTGGAATTGTTTTTTACAGTTTGTCAAATAAGAGTAGAAAACATATTAATATTAAAAAGACATAAAAGTGAACAAAATATTTTTTCATTGCAATCCAGATACCTACTTATAGGTATATTATTATAAATTATACCTTTGCAATTTTGTGTTAACATAAAGAAGAATAACGATATTGTTTTAAATATAAAGTGACTTTTTCCAAAAAAAAACTGACACACAATCTACCTATAATTTTATCACCTAGAAATGTTTTGAGAATTCGTACTAAAAGTGGTTAACAAACTGAAATTTTGAATGTATAATAAAACTCGGTGCAGAATTTATGTTCTCGTGTGTCTGTTTTATCGATACTCAAACGGGGAGTGATATAATAACTGAAAGTCTTAACTTTAATTGTGTATAAGTGAACTAAAATAGAGTCTAAACCTAAATAAAACAATAAACTTCCGGAAAAAAATCTAGAAATAAGTGAATCCTTAACAAATTTGAATTGTGAATTAAACAATAAAAGTAGTGTATTGTGGTAAAAACAACTAAAAAAACACTCGTTTACATTTACATTTTACATTTCGTTGGCAGTTTGTTTAATATTAACTTTAATCTCGCTGACACTCAATAGTGAATTGGCGTAGGTGTAAAGTGTTTGGACTCCCGTATCTCCGGAGAAGGGTTCAATCCTCGAACAAACCATATATTTTTTAATTTTATTATTATATTTTTAAAATAACTGTTCGTAGATGGCGCTAAATACACAGAATAAACCAAAAATCATTTTAACGAAATACCCTACCAGTCAATAGGTGGCACTAAATGCGTAATCTGAAAATTAATTAAAACTGCAAACAGGCGTAAGTACGGAAAGTTCTTACGGGTGTGCCGAAATTTTGCCCAATAACAGGCGCTAATATAAATAAATCAAATCACCCCATCTGAACAATTGTATAGAACATAAATCATAAATGCATGCGCGTAAAAAAGGAGTCTTGGACAAAGTAATGTCTCCTAATTCTGAGAAGAATAGTGGAAGGTATGGTGCCGATGAATCTGAGGATGAAGATGCCTCAGATGAGGTATCTCAATGCTTAGAAGGGACAGAGGTGGAGTATCCCTGCGTTTCTGGAGTGGATGTTCTAAATGAAGCCCAATCTCATTTGATTGCCTTGCAAGACGTCCTAGCTGAGAAGCAGACCAAGGTTTCAAAGGACCAGCAGCTGAGGGTTTCAAGGAGCATTTCTGAAGTCTTTAGATCCGTTTCCCAACTTCTTCTAGAGCGTGAGGCCTCGCGTGCTGACTTCGCAACTATCACTGCCCAACTAAGAGTCGCGGAAAGTAGGCTACGGCAGGAAACACGAGAAAAAAAAATGTTGAAACAGAAAATTATTCAACTAGAGACCGACCTCGGCCCTGTTATGCGTCGAGTAGCAGTGGCAACGGAGGCTAGCCTCTCCTTTGCGGACATCGTTCGTAATCAACAAATGAACTCTCAGGAACAACCGCCTATAACGATAAAATCTGGACATCGCGTTGGAGTACCAAGGCCCGCCATCTGCGTCTTCCCAGTAAACGCTGAAGCCACCATGGACAGCGATGCCACAAAAAAAATGGTCCAAGATGTCATCCGACCGTCCGAAATAGGCGTTCGGATCACGGGCATGCGCAAAATAAGGAACAAGGGCGTGTTGCTCAACACGGCAACTGCAGGTGAGCAGGAAAAATTATTAAATGCCACTTGTCTTAATAATTCGAGCATACTTAAGGCCCGGTTACCCACCAAACGACTCCCGAGGCTGATATTTTTTAACGTGCCGAGGGCTTTAACTGATGCTGAATTTTTGAGGATCGCTCTAACGGGTATTCCCAATGTTCAAGACGTCGAGGGAACACTGGCAAGCTGCAAGCTTAGTCACTTGGCTGGCGCTCGTACAGGAGATACCTGCCATCGAGTATATGAGATGCCTGCTGCTGTGCGCAAAACACTCGTGGAACAGGAGAAAGTGTTTGTTGATTGGACTGTGTGTCGCGTCCGAGACTTTTTTGGACTTACCGTCTGCACTAAGTGCCATGGGATTGGACACTCCTTCAAATATTGCCGAGATGAAACTTGGTGTGGGCACTGTGGCCAAAAAAATCACACCCGCGAATCCTGCCCAAATGCCGCTTCCGATCCAGTTTGCGCTACATGTACCAGATTTGGCAAGCCTGCTGCTCATTCCACTGGAGACAGGGACAACTGCCCGGCCTATCAAGCTGCACTTAAAAAGGATCTTGCTACAATCGATTATGGAGTGTAACATACATGAGCATAAGTGCCTCACCATCGAGGATTATAATCCCGTGATGAACTGTCTACGAATAATGTACTTGAACGCGAGAAGCATCCGTAATAAGTTTGATGAGATCGAAGAAAAAGTTAGAAATTCGCTGTATATTGTGCACGTCCTCGTCATCACTGAAACGTGGCTCAACGTTGGAGAGGAAGAGTTTTACTCCCTGAGTGGTTATAAAAGTGTTTTTGCTTCTCGCCCCAACGAAGGAGGAGGCGGCGTAGCAATATACGTGATTGATACTATGAAGTGTGCAATTATTGAAAAATTCTCAAATGAAAATTCCTTTTTAGGTATAAGTCTATGTAGCAGTGATAGGAAACCAGTCAACATTTATGCTATCTATCGTAAACCTAACACAAACATGCAGGATTTTTTAATACACCTAGAAAACATACTGAACGAAAGTAGACAAGATACATTATTATTCGGAGACTTTAACATTGACGTATCCATATCCACACACTCTTCATTAAATTTTTGCAACATCTTAGAATCTTACAATTTCTCAATACACAACAAAACATTTCCCACGAGAGTTACTGATACAAGCAGCACCATTATAGATCACTTCATATCAAATAGGCAAAACATTCAGACTACTATATCGAATATTGATGATCCACTTAGTGACCATAACATACTTATTGTTGACTATAAGAACAACTTAAAAAAATGTTTTAATAATAGAACTAAATCCCGGATTACGAGACCTACCATCAACAGTATGTCAGTAAAATCCTATCTTCTTGATAACAAATTCACGATTGACTTAAGCAACTCAGAAGACCCCTTTAAAAGTTTCAATTATCACATTAAAAAGGCAATAGAATCAGGTACAACCAAACCAAAAACAAGATTAGGAAGACGGGAACAACTGAATACTCCATGGTTTGATTCCAAATTAAATTCCTTAATCAAAGAACGAAACCAGATTCACAAACAGTGGAAACAAGACCCTGGTAATATTACTCTTGTAACACTTAAAAAGAGATTGAGAAATACCATTACTAATTATAGGCGAAGTCTAAAACACAAATATTATGCGGACAGCTTTCAACAAAACCAAAATAACCCTACTAAAACTTGGAAAATCATTAACTCTATTCTATCAAACCGAGCACATAAACCAACCAACGAAATAGAATCCCTCATCGTAAATGACTGCGAAATTAAGGATCCGGATCAAATAGCATCAGCATTTAATGAGTTTTTCCTCTCAATAGGAGAAAAGTTAGCAGCTACCATTCCGTCATTTCCGGATGACTGTAATACCGTCCTTGTGGAACCGAAGGCTTGCCAATCCTTATACATGGCTAGGACAAACAAAGATGAGGTAATGAGGATCATCTCTAAAACAAAGCTGAAAGCAGCACCGGGACTCGATGGAGTAACACCATCAGTTCTTAAGGCTTGTAAAGAAGAATTAGCGGGTCACCTAGCAGAACTTTTTAATTGGTCTCTGTCCTCGGGAAAGTTTCCAAATGAATTAAAGCTTGCGAAAATAATACCTATACACAAAGGAGACTGTAAAACATGTATTTCTAACTATCGTCCTATATCACTTCTATCGGTATTTTCAAAAGTATTTGAGACCATAATCAAAAATAGACTCCTAAAATACATATCTGCGAATAATATCCTTACACCACAACAATATGGCTTTCGGAAAAATTCTAGTACTCAATGTGCCGCCTTTGATTTTATCTCTACCCTTCAACAGTATATAGACCAGGGTGAATATGTGGCAGCCATATTTATAGATCTCAAAAAAGCCTTTGATACGGTCAATCATGAAATACTCTTAAAGAAATTGGAATATTTGGGAATTGTTGGGAAGCCCCTAAATCTCCTCCGAAGCTACTTAGATGATAGATTTTGTCTTGTTGAAGTCAAAGGGGTCTCGAGTGGCTTAGGTAGAATCACATGTGGAGTGCCACAGGGATCAATTCTTGGCCCTCTGCTATTCTTGCTATATGTCAATGACATAACTAAATGTGGTATCTCTGGAAAACTCCAACTTTATGCGGATGATACTGTAATCTACTATCACAGTAAAAGCCTGAGTGACCTTGAGTCTCTAATGAATGCAGATGTCTCAATTTTAGCTAATTGGCTCCGTATTAATAAATTGAGCCTCAACATAAAAAAAACGCACTACCTAACATTCGGTAATAAGGATTATGTGTCCATGAATATCTCACTTGGAACTGATAAACTCCAAAATATGGAAGTTACGAAATATTTAGGGCTGTTAATAGACTCTAAACTCTCGTGGAATTCCCATGTTGAGCATGTAAAATCGAAAATTTCCCCAATTACCGGTGTACTGTACCGACTCCAAGGTCTTCTCTCCATATCTCTACTACGTGCCACTTACTATGCGATGATTCACTCCCATCTGAGTTATTTAGTTAGTATCTGGGGCACTATTACTAAAAAACAAATATCAGAGATACAGGTGATTCAAAATCGAGCTATAAGGAATATCTACCATCTACCGTGGGATACACATATCAAACATATATATTCAAAGACAAACATACTTCCTTTTACGGTTCTACCTAAATACAATATCACTAGTGCAATATTACAAATCATACATAGATCCTCACACACCAACATCAGACCAGCCTTTAATACAGACATACACCAGCACAAAACACGATCCCAAAATCAAATACACTTAGCATCATCTACCCGCACAACCAAATTTGGTATTAACTCATTACAATATATTGCATATAGACAATACAATGCATTACCTAATGAAATTAAGCAATCAGTACCTTACAAAAAAATATTAGTGAAAACGCTTAAAGAATATTTCCTGAAAATGTTTTTAAACCAGTAAATATTGGCTCGCCTTCATACATTTGTTTTTTTTATGTTTAATGTGTATGGATGTCTCTCAGTATTTTTAAAATCTCTATTCTTGACAATGCATTTTTTTTTCCTTTCCAATATGTTGTATTTTTTAAACGTGTAATATCCGTGTAAAATGTACTTATTGTCTATCTGTCCTTCCCGTAATGAGTTTTTTTTCTCAACTCATTGGGAATAATGTGTTACTTGCCATGTTTTTGTAATACATTATAATTAAATAAATAAAAAAAAAAAATAAAGCACAGTTTAGAAAATGCTCACATTTATTAAATACTAGCTTAAGTACCTAGCGTTGCCCATGCTTTAGATCATGTCTAATTTTAGATCTGATTATATTTAACTCATTCATATCAAGTAGTGTAACTAAACTAAACCATTAGGGGGCATCCATTAATTACATGAGCAGTTTTTCTTCCAATTTAGACCCCCCCCTCCCCCTCGGTGAGATAAATTTGGGTCAATTCATATATTTTTTTCAAGTAACATGAGATTTTGCTGGTCCCCCTCCCCCCCCCCGTTTGTGCTCATGTAATTAATGGATGCCCCCTTAGTGATTCTTCCTTTCTACTTACTGTTAAATTCAAATTTAAGTTAAATTAAATGAAAGCCAATCACTTTGTAAAACACCATTTAATCAAATTTATGTCATTAAGTGGGTACCTTAACAACAACGCTCCTTCTTGAGTTTTTTTTTTTTCTTTAAGAACATTTTTTTTTTAAATGTGTATGCAGTGTTCTATATTTTCAGTGTACTTTAAATGTGTATACAGTGTTCTATATTTTCAGTGTACTTTAAATGTGTATAGAGTGTTCTATATTTTCTTAAAGGAATATTTGACAGTTAATTTGGTTTTGCCAGCCAACAAATTATATAGTTCCATTTTTTATATTTTCTACGCTTATTTGACAGACTATATGTAACAAAATTATTCATTAATCTTTTTTATTTAATGGAATGAAGTTAACCCCTCAGGCCTCGACCGTATTATTTCAGAGGTTCAAAGTATTTCCGCTTTACAATAAAATCCAAATAAATGGAATATTTCTGAATGTATCCGAAAACTAAAAACTATTTTTGAAAGGTGATAAAATACACTTTCAAATTTTATAAATCGAAATAAACATTATGCAGAGGCAGCTTCATACTTTAAAATTGATTCATTGAGTGTACAAAGGCATCATATGGATGCACTATTCCTGTATAAATTAGTCAACAATAATATTCAATGCCCAGAGTTGCTAAATAAAATTCAATTCAATGTACCTGCACGTTCAACACGCTCTTCTGTCTTGTTCAGGGTGGATCAATGCAAAAGCAGAATTCTTGCCTGAACAGACTGTGCAATAGGTATAATAACACATTTTCATGTGCGAACTTACCAAATATAAGAGGTCCATAAAAGAGTATTTCTCTGATGTTTCGTGAATAATATTATGTTTCTGTTGTTTATATTTCTGTTATGTTTTGTATGTACAACCTCTCTCTACGGCTATGTACTGATAATTTTTTTATTTTTTATTTTATGTAATTTTTTGTCTTATATAATTTTTTTGCTTCGTATTCCTTTCTTATACATTTAATTTACTTAATAATAATACTTGGATGATTTATAAAGCGCCGTTTTTGTGAAAAATCAAGGGCGCTGAAATTTATTACGCTGTCTCATTAGAGGTAAAGTCACAAGTAGGAAATCCACAATTGGTTTTATTTTGGCTATCTAATACTTGTGTACAAACTGAAAAAATGTAAACTGTCGATTTCCCGAGAATTAATAAATAAATAAATAATTTATTAAATATAAAAATTTTGCATGCAAACTTAAAATTTTTTTTGAAATGGCTCATCTACGTTTTTTTTAACTAAAATTACTGATAATGAAAAACAAAATAAAAACACATGGTTACATATTTTATTAGACAAATGTATTATAAATGTTATTAAAATAAATTAAATAGAACCTAGGAATTCATAATGAATTGTAAAGCGCCCTTGAGGTGATTTTTCACGAAAACGGCGCTCTACAAATTGTCCAATTATTATTATAATTGTCACCTCATTTCTTTGTCATTCGATGTAAAAAATGATTAATTGAAAATATTTAAAGTTTCGTAAATTTATTATAGATCAAATTTTGCAACCTAACAAAGATTAATGCTTGTATTGTGTTTTGTTTGGATACAACTTTATAATTTTCCTCTTGTAATATTTAAACATAGGTATTTACTTATATTTTAAAACACACAAACATGTACAATGTGACCTTAGAACGGGGTACCCCAATAAGGACATATTTTTCTCTAAAAATTGTAAAACAATGAAAATAAATAAATAAAAAATTTCAAAATGCAAACTTTGGTTTTATAAAGTTGTACATTTGACTTCTTTTGTGGTTAGTTTTGTATTTGAATATGAATTGTGGTCTTTTCTCTTTCTAACACTGTTTATCATAATTTTCACTAAGATATTAAGGGAGATACAATGATTTCTATGAGACCTATGAGTTGTTCTAAAAACCGAACAAATAGACTGAGGGCTAAAGTGCTTCTTTGAGATATAGCCTTTCTGATTTTTCTCTATTTTGGTGGTTCTCCCATATCATTCGCAGATTAATCAATTTTATATATATTTTTTTAAAATCTGCCAAACACAAGTGAAATATCTTTTTACATTTCTCCGATTAAAAAAAAATACTACAAAATATGCTGTTATCAAATGATAGTGTCTGCTTTGGGTACCGATTAGTTTAACTGTATTAATAATAATAACTGTCGGATAAAAACCAGCTCTAACCAATATTGTACTAATTCTGTACATTTTTTTAACAGGTTTTGTTTGGGATTATGGCGAGGTCCTCTAATAAGAAATGCCGTATCGGATGCGTACAAAAGACTGATTAAACGCTGGCTGATGCGGCAAGCTAGATCTGAAATGACAGCAAGAGCGGAGAAGGAATCCATTGCGGTATTCGCATCCAATCTCAAGAGGCTTTTGATGACCGCTCCAATAAAGGGCGGTAATATCCTGGGGATTGATCCTGGATTCAAGCACGGGTGTAAAATAGGAATTATTAATTCTTTGGGACAAGTACTGGACACGTACGTGATGTATCCAAATTTTAATCCGAGTGCAGTTTTTGATCGGGAGTCTCTGAAAATTCAGCAGCTCATTGAAATCCACCGGTAAGTTGGTCAAAAATAAATATTACCTATTGAGCGCTTTTATTATTACCGGGACGACCCAAGATTACCGTACCGTGATGACGCAAAAAAAGCTTGAAACGTATGTTGTTTATCCTAATTATGCTGCAGCTCTTTCTTACACGTTAAATAAAGGTGAGACAAAAGATGAGACACACAATGTACATATGTCTGTTTCCTCCAAAGGAAAAAAGTAATCATTTTCTTACATCTCTCACACACTGCACCGTGATGTCTCTGTAGACCCTTACAATACTACTAGATGTGACGATAATTTTGAAAGTATGGAATAAAAAAATGTGAGTGAATTCCAAAAATTCAAAAACGTAAAACGTCAATGTGCTTTTGTTTTTAAACGTATAATGTTGTTATACACTAAATACCAACAGTCGAAAATGAGACAAACGGTAAACATATGTCTGCACCCCACCAAAGGAAACATACAATAATTATCATACATCTCCCTCACACGTTTTAAAGTAAATGAAATGCAATTCCCTTACAATAAAAACACGTATAAATTTGTTGGTTTCGGAAGCACCCTTATTGGGTTATGGCGAGCCACAAAGTTAATGCTTTTTACAGATATGCAATTCCCTTCGCCGTAGCCGAGCTGTAATAAGATATGTATACATCTGTTTGCTCCAAAGGAAAAAAAAAGTAGTATTTTTGAGGAAACAGACACACGTATATTGTAAGTCACACCATTATTAAATGTGTAAGAAAGACTGCAGCATTATTAGAATAAAGAATGTACATTTTATGCTTTTTTTACGCTGTCACGGTACCGAAATCGTGGATCATCGTACTAATATAATAAAAGCGCTCATTTGAGGATAGTAAAATAATTATACATGTAGGTATGTAAGAGTGTATCATCTTATGTGTTTATTAGCCGAATACGAGAAGCTATCTTTGAAATGCTCAGATTGTTCCAAAACAGTAATATTTTTTAAAAATATGTTTGAATGCTTTTTGTGTTGTGTAGGTGTGAAGTAATTGCTTTGGGCAATGGAACAGCTTGTCGGGAAACAGAGCAGTGGTTGAAGAAATGGCGGATATCAGAGAGAGTGCCGATGGTCATTGTCCCGGAACAGGGAGCCTCCATTTATTCTTGCAGCCCGGAAGCTGCAAAGGTAACTTTAACATTATTTATCCAATGGAGCGCCAAGACAGAATACGATGAATTTGCCTTTTTAAATTTTTTTATATGAATACCTCACAAGAGTCCCAGCTGCTCCCGTCTGGAGCCAGTGAGACTATGGCATCCCCAATTGGGGTATGTTGTGAGGCTGAAGGTAGTGGGAAGAGAAAGGAGATGGGAAAGAGGAAGGTGGGGAAGTACCTGGCTATTCAGATCTGTTCACCAAACACGGCTAAAGCCATTTCAAGTAACTTTACAATTCTGAATGGTGGTTTAACACCAGGGCAATATTACGAGTATCTTCCACTTTGGAACGTACCACAAATATCTACTTCTACTACACTATATAAAGAGGTAAGATTTGTTTGTTTGTTTGTTTGTTTGTGTGTTTGTTTGCATTGAATAGGATCCGAAACTACTGAACCGATTTGAAAAATTCTTTCGCTGTTGGGAAGCTACACTATCCCCGGGTGACATAGGCTACATTATATTTTCAAAAAAATTAGGGATCTTTACTAAAACTCCAATAATGCAACCCAAGGTGTAAAAAAATGACCTAAAATATTCTTTACATCGCGTGCGCTGCGAAAACTATTGATGATAGAATAAAATAATGTACTATGACTTTGTAGAACACATTATTATTTACAAAAAAGGTCGCGACAGCATATGTCTAACTATTATGGTTATGCCACAATAGGTATTCTTTTATTTTAAAAATTTAATTAATATGTCGCCACTTGAAAAGGCTCTTTATTTGTATCTTGGTGTTAATCCTTATCAAAATAAATTACTTCATATTCAAGACAGCTTCAATACCTTTATTTAACTTTTTGAATTTTTCAATTCGGATATTTAATTAGAAAGATATCACGAGTTTAATAATGTTAGTATTAGAAAAAAGTTTCGGCTACGAATTTTTCAATTCGGATCCGGTGCGATCAAAGGAGTTATAAGGTGTGGTAGATCTCTGTCCCCTCTCGGGAAAAAAGGTACCCGTTTTTACCTAAAGGGCATGCTTTTGAAGATATAAGGGCTGGAAATTTCGCCCTCTTGAAATTTCGGAAGGTTCAAGAAGGTTCTATAGAACTCTAGAAAGTTCTGGAAGGGGTGGCGGAGTATGTTGTGGAATGTTCGGGAATAGGGAATCGGGATCATAATTGTGAAACATTCCATAACACTCTCAAATGTTTTCCTGAGCGAAGCCGGGTAACCCAGCTAGTATTATATAAAATGACTTAATTATGAAATAACACAAATTAATCAAATAAAATTTTGACTATTTTTAATAAATATAATTTAATCAACTAAAATAAGACTGTGCTCATTAAAAAAAAACATGCCTCCAAATATTGATACGAAAACAGGTAAATTGTTTAATGTCGTTTAAATCCAATATTATAATTGATTTGATGGTGTTTATTTGTAATTTGAGTATTGTACCAGATAGAGGGTACACTTTTATATATAACTGAATACTCAACTCAAATTTAGATTTTTCAGAAATGTCTGACTAATCAACTGCATGATCGATATTATTAGGGAATTGTACAAAACATTTTTTTTGTTTTTAAATTTACAAACTTATTTATTCTATGAGATATAAAATTCTGTATGTACCTAATAAGGGTTTTAGTTAGTTTTTAGAGAAAGCCTGTTATACTCATTAGACTCGTACATAGTTGTGTATCTGTTTTGAAGTAAGAGTTTATTTGACCCTAGGAACATCCTGGAATGGATCCCAACATTATCTCAGCCATCTCCATAGCCAGGCGGGCCCTGGATCCCCTCAGCGAGCTGGTGAAGGTGGAGCCCAAGCATGTTGGAGTTGGGCTGTACCAGCACGATGCGCCGCCCAAACTGCTTAACGAAGCTCTTAACAATACAGTCATCAGTTGCGCCAGCTTCGTTGGGGCAGACCTTAACACAGCTTCCGAGGCATTACTGAGGTACAAATTCTAATTTGATACAACCTTGAAACTCTCTAGTAAGGTTTTTCAAGGTACTGTACAAAAAAACTCATTTATAGGTTTCAAATTATGTAATTTGTTGCATCAATTGTCAAGAAACTAAAAGTCTTGTAATAATTACCCAGGTTTCTCAGTGATAGTTATTACCAGTATGCGGCTGGCGGTGGCAAAACGAAAATTCCAGAGCCGCTCATTATTAAAGGCAAAACAATTAAATTATAGTTATTTAACCGGTCAAATTTGTTTTATGGGGCCGACAGACTTAGCTATAAAAGATCATTTGGTTTTGGCCTATTTCAGCATATCGCTCGCCATACATTCCCAATGTTTTTGCCACCGCCAGCTGCTTACTAGTTATTAAGTTACCGAAACAAACTGGAGCTTAACCCGTTTAATCACAGGATACCATATTTGTCCCAGCTCACATAGGTCTCATAGAAATCGTTGTTTCCCTTATTCTCATTGTGAGAAGTATGATCTAAACGATATTGGAAAGAAAAAAACAACACACTTTATATTCAAATCTGAAAGATAACCACAAAATAATTAAAATGTACACCTTTATAAAACCAAAGTTTCCGAATGAAATTTAAAAAAAAAATTAGGTAACTTTGTGATTTTTTTTTACATGAAATAACAAAAAAGTGAGGTGACAATAAAGTTTATAATTTTGTCTAATAATATATCTGTCAGTGGCGGTCCGTGAGTTTTCAGTGAGCTAGAGCGCTAAGATTGAAAAGTATGACGTTATTAGACTCAGAGGGTTCTCTCGACTTGGTATTTGTTTGCTAACTTAGCACTGACCACTAGGATGCTGTTGCTTAGTTCTACCAGGAGTCCGGCTACACTGATTTGATATAGATCAGCACGCCCTTATATACCCCTTAGCGCCTGCAGTGGCCGGCTGGCGACGGGGTGTCCTTTCGGCCGGGCAGCAAGGCGATAGTTGCTGAGCGAAACGGAGCTATGCGTGTGAGGGAGAAAGTATTCGGATCCGTGCGTTGGACAAAATACCGGGTGCTACAATGTTTAATTTTATTTGATACTTCCGAGTAATAATGTAGCTAAAACAGATAGTCAAAAATCTATATGTTAAAAATATTTCAACATGTAACTCTTTTGAATTTTTTTTTTTAAATATTTCAATATGTAATTTTTTTGATTTTTTTTTAATCAAGTTTGTTTTGCTTGTTTAATAATACGTATTTTGTAATGTGTAATAACCATTACCATTAATTTTGTTAATACAATAATTGTTTATACATATGTGTTTATTGTAGGAAAATCGCCGGATTAACAGAAATTCGAGTGAAATCAATTATCAAGTACAGAGAAGAGAAGGGCAGCTTTGGTAGTCGAAAAGAGCTGCTCAAAGTGACCGGAATAGGACCAAAAGTATTTAAGCAATGCGCCGGTTTCCTCAGGATACCTGATAGTGAAAATAAACTTGATAACACTTGGATACATCCTGAGAGTTATGACTTAGCAAAGAGGTAATTATGTTTCAAATTATTTTTACGAGTAATAATAAATTTTATTCTGTCTAGTTCAAAAGTTAATAATGTTTATTTTAATTAAGTGAATTCAATATTAGCGAAACTGAATTGAAAATAGAAAAAACAGAAAAAGATACTGTCACATCCAGGATTTGAACCCAGGACCTAAGCCTTGCCGGGGCGGAGATCTACCAACTGAGCTTATATGTATATTGTCTTCATTTAATTAAAATATTACAATTTGAGATTTTTACTCATTATAAAAATAATTATTCATCCTAGACTTGCAGAAATGTCAATAGATGTTACATATTAAAAATAAAAATGGATAAAATTTATCCAAGACACCATCTAGATAGCATTTAGTTAGGGTTTGAATCTTGCAATCATCCATGGAGATAGCAGCCAAAAACAATATGCGTTAAGAAAATGAAGATAGTGTTGTAGTTCTTGGTCGAAGTATGATACAGTTAAATATGACCGATTTTCAGATTTTCAATTGAGTTTCGCTAATATTGTCTTCATGTAATTAAAATATTACAATTTGAGGTTTACTTTTTCTATATTCTAGACTGCTTAAAGAAGTAAAATTATCGCTGAAAGATATTGGCACGCCTGAGTTTCTCAAAGACTTTAAAAGCAAAACCTCTGCAGCGGGGGTTCCCGCCCTCTCTTCCAAACTAGGCTGTTCCGAGAGTGACGCACAATTAATAGTGGATGCCCTGAGTCAATCTCCTCACGAAGATCCGCTGAGGAATAACAAACCCATCTACTCCGTGGCCATCAATAACATTGGCCAGCTGAAGGAAGGTGCAAAACTAACGGGTAACTATTTATCTTTTAATATGAACTATACTTTATATTAACTTTTTTTATGCTGAGTCACGGCAGGAAAGAAAAACTGCGTAACGAACATTCTTTGTTTCATAGGATTATGTTTTTTGTCAATCTCTCTGGGTCCTGTAGATCTACGAATATTCTACTGCACACAGTGAAATTCTCTTATCGGTTTTCCAAAATGCTTCTTTTGTGGGAAAACCTTGTATGTGGGAATAATTAGGTAATTTTTTATTTCATGCTTCAAGGTATCGCAAAAACCAGACTTCTTAAGCATGAACATTTCTCAAGTGGGAACTTCTTAGCAAATTATTTCCACTTTACAATAAAATCCAAATACATTGAATATTTCTGGACGCATCCGAAAAATAAAAACTGTTTTTGAAAGCTGATAAAATATGCTTCAGAATTTTGTAATTCGAAATAAACATATATTTTTTTAAATGTAATAATTTTGCATGCAAATATAAAAACAGTTTCAAAAATGGTTTACCTACGTTTTTTCTGGTGACCGGCCAACTCAGAATGAAACCAACTCAGAACCACCTCAGAAAGGTCATCAAGAGTAATGATAAAAAAATTGGTTAAATAGGTTAAGTTAGGTTAGGGTTACCGGCTATTTTAAAATTATTTTATCATAGCTTTTAATGACCTTTCTGAGGTGATTCTGAGTTGGCATGGAACCGTTTTTTCTAACTGAAATTACGTTAATGAAAAAATATAAAAACACGTACATATTTTATTAGACAAATGTATTTTAAGAGTGAATAACCAGCACATGACAACTTCGATTCCGACACTAGCGCTAACACATCAGGGCTCGCGAGCGGGCGTTTTCAGAACTAAATTTCGTTCCGCGGCAATCCGAGTTTTGAGGGTTTTGTTCACTCGAGCTAGGGCTACCCGCTACTATTGCTACTTTATATTACTATTCTCGCTTCCAGAATTTTAATTAGTAGTAGTTATTTGTATATTGAAGTGCATAAACATAAATAGATACAAGTGAAATGCGTAAACACAGTAGGTATTAAGTAGATAGCTACATGAATAAACAATTTGTTATATTCTTTTTAATATTTTGGTTTTTTGTTTTTCAATTGTATTTTACGGCCATTAGAGTGGAAGATACTCTCAGTATCGCCCTGGTGTAAGACCACCATTAAGAATTGAAACGTTGCTTGAAATGGCTTTAGCCGTGTTTAGTGGTCAGATCTGAATAGCCAGGTACTTCCCCACCTTCCTCTTCCCTATATCCTTCCCCTCCCCACTACCTTCAGTCTTACAACATACTCCAAATTGGGGATGCAATAGTCCCACTGGCTCCAGACTTGTGCGGTATTCATGAAAAAAAACGAGTAATATTAAGTTGGATTGTAAAAAATGTCGCATTTTGAAATATTTATTCGTGTGCATAATTAATAATAAGCACTTCAACAAACAGAATTAAAGCGCACAAACCCTTTCTTTCTTTGAGTGGCCTTGCAATGCATGCCGGGTACCCGCTGTATATAATGTTATATAGTGCAGGCGCTTGCATTATAATTCCCGGGACTTGTGATGGAACCATAACAGTTTAGTTGACCGCGAGGTTACAGTGCCCATGAAACGCATGCCGGGTACCCGCTGTATATAATTTATTTATTTATTTACGGACAAATAGTCCATTAACAATATAACAATAACACGAAAAACAAGCGTGCGTAAAGGCCCGACCCGCCGAGCAATCGATCACCGTTCGCATTGATTACCGTTCGCATGTCATTTTTCGTAACTATCACCACTTTTCGTAACCCATTCACCAGTTTACCCCCAAGTGTCGAGCGTGCGTAAAAAAGATTTACCCCAAAAAAATATTTTGGAGCAGTTGGGACTCTTGTGCGGTATTCACACAAAAAAAATTTAAAATAAAAAAAATATTCGAAATTATAAAAATTTTTGCAAAAAAATATTCAATGAACATGAAAAATTGCGTTCGGGCAACCCTGTAGATTTAACAAACATGAATCAAGGAATTCGTGTTTATTTCAAATTTCGTTTTCAAATTTCATTTCCAAATATTATTATTCAAAGCGTCGCGAAGACGTGCTCTCCTGGCCGCGTTTGGGCCCGTAATGAAATCTGAAATTTGTGTTTACGGGCTGCGATAAAAATGGTAAAATGCGATGTTCAAAATTATTTAAAATTAAATACTTCCTGAAATTATTTTACGATCAAATTATTTATGATTTGTCAATAACGTCTTAGCAAAATAAGTTTGTAAAAAAATCCTAAATATATTTGTTTGTAAGTGCACAAATAAATGCACAAACCGACCAATTTTCGTCAAGAAACACATGTCCGTATATATTTTTTAATAATTTTATTTAAACTAAAATTAAAATTCTGAAACATACGTTTACCATATAATGTATTGATTTATTTTACTGCATGATTATATGATTTGAAATGGGTGTTGTATAAGAAATGTACTTTTTTGAAAATTGAACAAATCTGCGAACGACCTATGGTATAACCTTATTATTCTAAAAATATTTTTTTTTTCTCAAAATCTAAAACATAAGTTTACTAGATAAAAGAACAATCTTTTGAAATCCATTTATAGTTTTTTGTGGAAAAGAGTCAATACGTCTAACCACTGATTTAAAAATGACATATTTCTGGTTTCTCTGCTTATACACTCTTAAACGTAATTGTCACCTGACTGTTTCATGTAAAAAAATTCCTAAAGTTTCAAAATTTTTTTCAAATTATGATCCGAAACTTTGGTTTCATAAAGGCGCACATTATACTTATTTATTTATTTTGTGGTTAGTTTAAAAAAAGAAAAATTGTATTTGAAACAATAATTAACATTTTATAATTTAATTTAATAATGTTGGCCTCACTTGGTGGCTTACCCCCCATTTTATATAAAGCGTAGTGTTTTCTCTTTGACACTGTTTAGATCATATTTCTCACTATGATAGTTGGTCCGAAAAACGAACAACTTAGCCTGACGGGTTAAGCAAGTTTCACTGTATATAAAATGTTTATAAATGTATAAACATCTTTGTTCTGGTAAGATGGTAAAATTTACAAAAACTTAATTGCAAAAAAAACATGTAAGTTATTACTAAAATAAGATTGCGCACGGCGGGCCACGTGAAATTTTACCGTCGGCATATGATGAATGTATTAGTTTGGGGGAGCTTGACGTTCCACTAGTGGGGTTTCACTGTATGCATTTCAAAATTTATTGTTAACTGTAATGTATTGAAAGAGCTTCTATCGTATGCCGACAGCTGTCAGCAGGGAAAAGCTTCTATCGATTGCCGTCAGGGGTGCCTGGGTAGGCGGTGGCCGTCGAGAGTGGTCCTCGCCAGCCTACTGCTCAGATTCAATTAGCCGCTAGTATAGATAGGTCGTGTGACTTTTAGTATAATTATTGTAAATACGTAAACTCATAATTAACCAGTTTGTACAAAGGACCTATTGTTATTGAGAAGAACCCCCACAGAATTAATAGTGTTTGAATGTGAATAATACAAAACATTACATTTGGTGCAGCAATTTTGGATAAAGCTATTTATGTGAAGAAATCTATTACCATATTGTTTTAAAGCTAAATTTGAGTAGCTACTAATGAGTATATAATATAAATTCCAGGTGTGGTGAGCAATGTGACACCGTTTGGCAGTTTTGTGGACTGCGGAGTAGGGCGAGACGGCCTCATACACGTCAGTCAGATGAACGGTTTCCGCATCCCTCAGCTGGGAGAGAGGGTCATGGTCACCGTTATTCCTACACTCACTGACAAAAGACTGCCCTTGAAACTGGATGAAATCATCTAGACCTTCAGTAATTCCACTGACGATAGTTTGTTGTTAGATAAGAGATAATACGAGGGTAAGACGAAAAGTAATGCACACATGTTTGTACAGCCCAAACAAAATAACCTTCAGAAGCACGCCTGGTGGAATGTGGAAGTGACATTCTCCCTCTATAAGCATGGGCAGGTTTGAGGCCGTTTAATTCCTCCAGTTTATTTTGAGAAGCAGAAGTATGGAGATGTGTTCTAGTGCTAAGTCAATGTGAGTTAAACAGCGTGTTGTTATCGAATTTTTAACTGCTTAAAAAGTGACTCCTACTGAGATTCATCGTCGTTTAACAGGATGTTTATAGTGATGATGTTGTACTTTAATGTACTTTTTGCCCGATCTTGCTATTTGTTCGTGTTCCACAAGCATTTGCGTATTACTTTTCGGCCTACTCTCGTAGTTTGTTCATTGATAACAGATAATAGTTTTGTTTGAATTTTAAGGTATTTACGTTGTGCTTCCTTCTTGCACCAATGTTTCCATGTCTACCACCAGGATAGATGTGCAGAGATTCCATGACGCTTGATCCCCAGACAGTTGATCCCTCTGCCAGTTGATCCCTCGGACACTGATCTCCCAAAGGATAATTTCTGATGTACCTCTTCCCTAATAACAGTTTTTGATATGAATACAGAGCCCAAGCAAGTTGGAGTGGGTCGCCCCGCCCAAACTACTCAACAAAGCCCTCAAAAATACCGTCATCAGTTGCGCTAGCTGTATTGGGACAAAAAACTGTTTTCGTATAATTCCCTGAACAATGGATCAACTGTAAAGGTATAAATTGATAGGGGATCAGGTCATAAGTCACGGCACTATAAGGAGCTAATGGCAGTAACTGAACACCCTAAAAATGAACCAAAAAATACTGATTTCTGTGACTGTTAAATTATAGTTTGTTCACATCCATATTTATCATTTGAAGTCATTTTATTATTATTTTTTTATATCCTGACTTTGAATTTATATTATTTTGTTAAGATTTATACAATTATTTTTCACAATGTCTTGGTTAAGATTTATACAATTATTTTTCACAATGTCTTGGTTAAGATTTACACAATTATTTTGTAATTAGGAACCTCTATGCTACTTACAGAATAGAATGCTTTCAAAATAAACATTTTTTGTTCTGTTAAAAAATTGTCATTTTATATTAATAGTGTTAAAATAATTATTGCGACAATTCTTTGCATTGGTAACATCAAGGCCTACAAAATGTCTATTACGTATTTTTTAAAACTATTTACCTAAATGATATATTTGATTTATTAAATGTTTTGTATATTATATAGTAAGCGCCCATCTTTTATGCCGACTTGACGTTGATACAGAAATCGTCGCAATAGGCGTTCCGAAAAGCAGCATGCCTCCCCGCCCATGCCCTTCTCTGTTGCACATAAGTTTTATGCGTTTTTCTCTTTCGCTTGCGGTCATTGTAAAAGTCAGTAAAGTGACCGTACCTGCGCGAGAATGGATCGTATCAACTTCAGGTCGGCATTTAAGTTTGGCACGTACTATAATTTATTTTGTTAACATCACATGTTAAAAAGGCGTTACGTTATTTTGTAAGGTTGCAAAAGAAGAATTCGATTTATGTTACATATTCATTTAATAAATTATTTTATGAAGTTTCCCATTTGCAAGCTCTTTATTCCCTTTGCTGTGTATACTTTTGTAAGGTTTCGAAAATTAATTCATCAAAAATCTTTGAAATATTTCTGAAATTTTAACAGTTTAGTGAGTAAAAATGGTTCCATGACAACTCAGAATCACTCAACACCTCTTTAAAAGCTATGAAAAAAAAAAAATATTAAAAATTGCCCATAACCTAACCTAACGTAACCAATTTTTTCCATCACTTTTAACCTCTCCACGAGTACGGCCGCAACGATGCAGCGAAGCGAAAAAATGCCCAGGGGAGTATGGCCGCAACGTTGCGTCCACGGCTATAATTCAAACGCTGTCATATTTAATGAAAATATTTGACTTGTAGTGACATCTATGGACATCTGCACATAGTTTTTCGAAGTTTTGGAACACTTTCCTACAATATTGACTTCACAGTTTTAGTTTCAAAATTGTTGTTTCGTTATTCAATGGTCGTCAGAGGAAGGAGAGTTTTTTGGCATGCACGTGTTGTTTTTAATGTTGGTTTATTTGCGAGAATTGATGTGGATGACGTTTTTATCCAAAATATAAGATTAATATTAGTTAATCTATGATAATAATATAAAAAAAATATTTTAAAAATTAACTTTTTGAGGGGGAGGTCGATTCAGGCGGTTGCTGACGGTTTCACCTCTTCCTCGCATTCGATAAATGCTGGCGTCCCACAGGGATCGGTTCTGTCTCCGACTTTGTTTCTGTTGCACATCAATGACCTCTTGTCATGTGCACCGATTCATTGTTACGCGGATGACAGTACAGTCCATGATAGCTTTTTGTTTGAAAAGCCTCCAAAGAGCACAAAACCCCAATAGCTCGGAGGGCTTTGAAGCAAAGAATGGACGGTTACCTCGAGAGTGTTTTCTCTTGGGGTAAGAATAACCTCGTCGAATTTAATGTTTCAAAGACCCAATCATGTTTGATAACGTCTAAAAGGGATCGAAATGATAATCTAGTCTCCTTCAACGGAAGCATTCTTCCGAACAGCACCTCCATTGATATGTTTCGTGTAACTCTAAGTGACCAGCTCAGGTATGGGGGCTCCATCGAAACCAGAGTTAAGTTAGCCTCTCAGAAACTGGGCGTACTGTACAGGGCCCGCAGATACTTTAATAGTACACAACTGCTAACCCTGTACAAATCGCAAGTGCGCCCCACGGTTTAATTTGGCAGCCCCCTCTGGTCTGGAGCTCCAAAATACCTAAAAAACACCCTTCACCCTGTGCAGAAACGGGCGGTCCGTTTGATAGATATTCTCAAATATATATTATATATTCTCCCATCTTAACAGACGGATTGCAATCTTTAGAGCACAGGCGTCAGGTGGGAATGCTGTCCTTGTTCTACCCATATTACAATGGAAGATGCTCTGAGGAACTAGCGTCATTGATCCCCTCGGCACCGGTGCGTAGTCGGGAAACACGCGCCCAACATTTGTACATGGTTGACATTAGTCACATAAGAACGGGTCATCTTTACGACTCTTTCTTGAGTTCAACAGCTCGGCTGTGGTACGATTTACCGGCCTCTGTGTTTCCTCCCTCCTACAACACTTCACTCCTTCCTTTCCTTAAAAAGACCCTTCACACAGCATCCTCAAAGATGACATAGGCCCTGAGGGAAATTATTTTCCTCAAGGCCTCCTGTGTGGAGTTAATGTAAAAAAAAAAAAAAAAACTCACTCCCCACGTATGACTGCCAAAACTCACTAATGGAGAGGTTAATGACTTTTCAAAAGAGGTGTTGAGTATAAACATAACATTTTTGGTTTCCATATTTTATAAGCCAGGTTTATATTTTGAAGTAATGTTGTTTCACCTGTTATCCAAAATGGGATGAGATTTCTCTTTAGGGGCCAATACAAATTGCATATATGTAGGATTGTTAGAATTATTCAGATTCATTAATTTCTCTTTTATGATTTCACTGTTCAACGCAGACCTTTAAAATGTAAAGTGGTGTTAAATTTTAATGCAAGAGAGATTTTTTTTTTAAAGCTAATTAATAAAATTTAATATGTAAACTCACCAAATTAATTTTTCCAGAATATATGTGGCATATTTCATTTGCATTATATTATTGCATCTTTTGAATGCGGGTTCTTTCTGGCAGGGACTCTAAAGTCATAACAAAAGGATTAGAAAATTTATTATATTTGTTAAGCAAAATTTATTTTAATTTTAAGTTTTTTTTTCTCATTGAAGAAGAAGATAATACTAATAAATCTAAATACAACACGAAACAGAACAAGACACAGAAAAATAAAAAGGTAACGGTCGGACAAAATCGAATATTTTTATCCTCGACACTAGGTTACAAAGGTCTAGGTTACAAATAAATTCGTTAAAACATTGTAATCATTTAAAAAGATATGGGTTAAATTAGTCTAAGGTAATATTGTTAATTTTGAATTTGTAATAAGAGATCGACAAAAATGACGTAAAATTAATAGGTCTCAATTGCCGAGTTGGTTAAGGTGCTGTGTCCCAATAAGACGAGATGCTGGGTTCAATTCCCAGTTGCGACTGTTGCCTGTTTTAGGTTTATTATTTCATGTTTCATTTAGATTTATCAGTATTGTATTATTTAATGATATACTATGTTGATGGGTATTTCCTTAAAAAAATGTGAAAAAGCGAAAAGTTATAATATTAAATTTTTTTTGCTTACCCAAAAATAAGCATCTGACGTTTTTATGGGGTTGAAAGCATCACGGGGACTAATTGTATTAACGCTTAGTGTTAGGTAAACACATTTCTTCTCCAAATTCTTATTTATTTGTACCTGGAGTAAAACATTATAATTACATAATAAATCTATTTTTTATGTTAAATCTGTTAATTTCATAATATTAACACTTTTCAGGGGGGGAAAAACAAGGTTCCCATTTGAGTAAATGAAATTTGTTTTAAATCGATATATCTTTGAAAATAATAAGTACGTACATTTAAATGATTTTTTTTATATAGTGCTCACCAACTATAAAATTATTTTCCAAAATTATATATTATATATATTATATTACCTGCTTTGTAATAGAACTCCATAAACAGGAGTTAAAGTCAGTGTTGGGCCAGTTAGTGATGTTTTATGTGTAAAAAATACAAAAACTTCAAAAAACATTGGGTACAAAACCATTACAAAAAAAAAACGAATGTGCTTTAGACCACACGACTGAAATAAAACTTCACTAACTTATGCCGTCAATATAACAATAACAGGAATAAAAATATCCCCATCCCCTCAACATCCCCATCAACTCAACTCAACTCTCAGCTCTCAACTCAACTCAACTCAACTCAACTCACATCATTGATTAGCGTTTCACATTGATAACGTTTCATATTGATTAGCGTGTCACATTTTTTCGTAACGTTTCATATTTTTTCGTAACGTTTCATAACGTGTTCATCATTTTACCCCCAAGTGTCGAGCGTGCGTAAAGATGTTTTACTTCAAAAACAATTTTTGCATCTCTTCTTAAAAGACAAGGAGATAATAAGATATCCCCATATTGTATCACATACACATATATATTTATATGTTTTATACATGTAAGTGTTTTTGGGCCCCTTACAAAGAGATTGGTGTACAATAACCATGTAAAAATATTTGACAGCACCGCTTTTCCAGGCATTCAAGTATGACCAGTGTAAAAGTTAGAACTACCCTTCCTGTCCAAAGTGTGTTCATATCCAAAAAAATAATCTTTTAGAAAAGAGCTAATTTACACATTGTTGTGTTTTATTATTCAGTGAGAATGTAACTATATTTAATTGAATATTTTGTCTACCTCCTCTGTACAGCAAGTTTCAGAACTTTGTTCGCATTTGAACTGTTTGTATTTTTGATACGAGTCTTGATTCTTCTTGATGTACCGTCTTTCAGTGAGGTCCAATAAATCGCATCTCATTTGAATTCTATGAAAAGATGTATTATTTCACCATTTAATTTTATTCACTGTTTATTTATATACATATTTGCTACTCTTCACAGTCTAAAATAAATATGTGGGAAAAACTTTGTTTGTTTCGGTTGGGTCATATTATTTTTGTAACATTAGGGTGGTTTGTTTGACAGAATTTGAACGATTCAAAAAATTTCAATGTTAATTTTCAAGTCCCTGTAAGGTTCTATTCAAGTTTTGATATTATATTGTTATTGGCCAGTTGTTTCACTTAACTGAAATAATAGAAGAGGAGTGATTCCGTATCTTTTGTGAATACGGAAAATATTCCATATGGAATCGGCTGTAAAATTTGTGTGATTTTCTATGGCTGTCAATTGCTTTTTCAATGTGTGATGTCAGCTGTCGCCGATTTTAACTAGTTTGAAACACGAAATACTGTAATTATACAGTTAATTATTTATTATTTAATGTACTTTTAAAGTTGTATACCATGGATTTGACATCTGCGAAGTTTCGTTTTAATCTAAATTACCTAGTTTTCCCGAACTAAGAATACCTATTTTGTGCACGAAAAATATTTGTTTCTTGTATTAGTTGTTGGGATGAAGTTTAATTTCCATTATCTAATAATAATAATAATAATTGGACAATTTGTAGAGCGCCGTTTTTGTGAAAAATCACCTCAAGGGCGCTTAAAAGTACCTAAAAGTGCGGCAGTAAGTGATAATTAATGTATTTCGTCTACGGGTCAATGTCATCCATAGAAATAGCAATTGAAGGCCATAGAAAATAACACAAATTTGGAATCTTTCCCATATCCACAAAAGATACGGCATCGCTCCTCAGAACTTGAAATTGGATGAATTGTTCACTTACTGTAAAACAAGCAGTCCTTAATTTCATGAAGGCTCGAATAATGATGTTAAAGTAGACGCTTTTATGAATTATCCATTATACTTACGTGACATTGGTTGGTAAATTTTCCGCACATATATTCAAAAGTAACCATTTTCTTTCATAGGGCTGAACAATATGATCTTTATCAGGAGTTATGAAGCACTTTAGTGAACATGGTAATGTTAGTCTGTAAATAAATAATATATTTTTAAACAAAAAAATATTTTTTATAAAAAATTTACAAGCAAATTTACGACCTCCGTGGTTGAGGGGTAAGGCTCTCGATTAGCAATTCGAAGGTCGCGGGTTCAAATGCCGGCGTGCGCAAATAAGTTTTATTTGATTAATTTGTGTTATTTCATAATTTATTCATTAAATATAATATATATTATATTTGCGGTACGTTCCTGAGTGGAAGGTACTCTCAGCATCGCCCTGGTGTTAGACCACCATTTAAACACTTGAAATGGCTTTAGCCGTGTTTGGTGACCAGATCTGAATAGCATGGTACTTCCCCACCTTCCTTTTTCCCATCTCCTCCCCCTCCCCACTACCTTCCCAACTAACAACATACCCCAATTGGTGATGCTATTGTCTCACTGGCTCCATATAGGAGCAGTTGGGATTCTTGTGCAGTATTCACATTAGGAAAAAAGATGTTGTTAACATACTTATCCCATGTAAGTCTTATGACTTTAGAAGTTGGGTTGTTGATTGCAAACATTCTCGTTACTTTTCTATTTGTCATCAAGTTCCTAATAATAAAATGGTCTTTCGATATATTAACCTGCAACAAAATGAAAATTAATTAGTTTTGTTTTACATACCTACATCAATTTTCAATAATAATAATTTTCTTTTTAAATCCACCCACAAAATCTGTAATTTCACCAAACAAATAAGTACCTAAAGAATTTTAAAAAAGTAACAAATTCTTACCATATTAGCTGTAGGTAAATATCTCTTCTGTTGTAAAATATTCTTAGGAATTTGTATTGGTGGATTTACAGGACGAGTAGTTGTACCTTCACCGTGCACAACAATAAAAACTTTCCGATAATTTAAAATTCCCATAAATTTTTCCTAGAAAAGCCAAAATATAATCAATGTATATTATAAAATAAAGTGTATTACAATGTGCGTGCCACTAAAACTCAGAAACGAGTCCCGGTATGATCAATGGAGTTATATGGTTTGGTAGCCCTCTATCTCCCATCCATGAAGAAGGTTCCCATCTTTACCTGAAGGGCGTGCTTTTGAAGATATAAGGGCGGGAAGTTTCGCCCTCTAGAAATTTCTAGAACAGTTCAGAATATTCGAGAGCATTCCACAACATTCCAGAACATCCGGAAACAATATGGAATGTTGTAGAATAGTCTGGAATGTTCAAGAACATCCTGGAACATCCCAGATCATTGTGGAACATGGAATGTTGTAGAATGTTTGAGAATAGTCTGGAACGTTAAGGAATATCCCAGATCAATGTGGAACATTCCAGACCACTCTTGAATGTTGGGGAATGTTCTGGAACATTGTGGACCATTCTAAGCCTTCTTTGTGCGGGTGGGGCTACCCATTGGTAGGGGTATATATAGAGACACTGATTCATAGCTAATTTTTAAGAAATGTAGCATAATTGTTGAAAAAATAGCTTTTATTAATTTTAATTTTGCGTTTTCATAGCGTTTATAGCTAAATAGGATAACGTCAAGGAATGGGAGTCGGCAAGAGCGGAAAAACAATTAAATTAGCAAAATCACTTGAAACATGTTATTGTAATATTGATTGAAACTCAACATGGCACATGTTTCTACAGTAGAGTGTCATGTTCGTTCTACGATCTGTCAATACAAGATTATGGCGACTAAAAAATCTTTCTGCATCAACACTATTCACAGGGGCCCACACAGTCATCAGAGCTGCCTCAGCAAATTCTCTGTGAACAATTTTTGAAGCTAAGAGTAGCTGAATTATGTATACAGTGACTCCATCCCTCACTTGCTCTACAAGCTGTCTTTGAAAATAGCTGTTACCTTCCAGGAATTTACTGTCATCAACAGATTTGAATATTGGTGCAAGCCTACTTTTACTTGCTAAAAGAATAACGTCTGATCGCTGGACATTCTGACCTACAATCGCAGGTTTTTTACCTGCGTGCTCAAGAAATAGATTAGTGCTGTTGTCTTGACGGTTCAGCATATGAGATGCCAGTTTCAAAGAACTCTCTCTTATTTACTGAAAAGTTTGCATATTGTTGAGTTTTGTCGTAAAAATCGCTGCTATTTCGAGTTTTAACGTATTTATCGCTTCAATTAGCGAAAATATTGTTAATGCTATGAATCAGTGTCTCTAGGTATATATATAATATATAATTTTTAAATAATAATTTTTATTGAACCTCGTAATGGATAGATTCCATTGGCTTGAATGAAAACATGACACACAGTGGACTATCAGGTGTGGCCATGGATTTGCCTGTTGCGCAGCGAATTACGGCAAAAGGACTGGTGTTTGCTTTCAGCAGTTGCCACCTCACTGTCTCTGATATAGTATTGTGCAGAATGAACCACTAGAATATATATTTTATTAGATAAATTACAATAATACCCATTACAAAAATTAACTCCTCAGGCCTTGGGCATATTTCATCAGAAGGTCAAAATATTTCCACTTCGCAATAAAATTCAAATAAACGGAATACTTCTGAAGAAAACCGAAAAACTATTTTTAAGGTGATGTGATAACACTGATAACATACGATTTCAAATCTTATAATTTTTATGCGAACATAAAAAAGTATTAAAAATGACTCAATTTACATTTTTTCTAACTAAAATTACTGATGATGAATAAAAAAAAGTACACACATATTTTATTAGAGAAATGAATAAAGGTTATTGTCACCTCTCTTTTTTGTCGTTGTAAAAAAAAAAAACAAAGTTTCATAATTTTTTTTCAAATTGCGGTTGGAGACTTTGGTGTTATAAATTTGTACATTTTAATTATTTTGTGGTTAACTTTTAGATTTGAATATAAAGTGTGGTGTCTTCTCTTTCTAAAACCGTTTGGATCATATTTCTCACCAAGCTAGTAAGGGAGATTTTAAGTAAGAACGATTTCTACGAGACCTATATGAATTGTTCCCAAAAGCGCAAATTTGCCTGAGGGGTTAAGTAAAGACATGTATGACATGCAGGGGTTCAAACACACTCACTCTAAAAACAGGATCTTGACTTCCAATGTAAACTTTTCCAAGATTGAGGTAAAATATGCTTTTGTCGTGTTCCTTCAATTCATCCCATTCATCGGCGTGGTAAAGCGGCCACAGCCAAGTGGATATTTCCTCCGTCACTTTTATATTAAAGTATAAAAGAATGTTTCTTCTTTTCGGAAGAAGTGTTAAATTGTAAGCAAGCTGGTGCTCTCCAGTAAGACAGTATTTAATCTCAATTTTTAGTAGAAATACTTTATTTTTCTGTAAATCGCAACCATAATTAAACACATTTTTAATAAATCTTGGGTAAAATGAAATCTGGGACTTTAGTTCAAAATTTGCTACTTTTAGTTTCTCATCTACTTAATTTAGATCATGTGTTAAACGCGCGTTTTACAACTGCTAAACGGAGTTTCATTGTTAGTTCGCAGTCCACTTTCTGATCCTATGTGTGTTGTTCAAAACATAAGGCTCTGTTGGTTTTCCAAATAAAATAATTAATGCCTTGAGCCGGGAGACCGAAGGGTCTCAGTAACAGGAGTTCTGAATTGAGCGGTAAGCTCCACGGGCCGTTTTAAGTGGCTTAGTGGTAGGAGTCTTCTTTGTAACAGAAAAGTAGGCAATATGGGTATCAAACTGCATGTATCGACCTACACAACCCGAATTGCACAGTGAAAAATTGAGCAGTAAGCTCCTCGGCCCCTTTTTGAAAGAAAAGGCCCATACTGAACACCTTGACCCGGGCAACCGAAGTGGCTCGGAAACAGGTGTACGAAATTGAGCAGTTAACTCCCCGGGACCTTTATGTAGGTGTACACTTCCTTGATTCGTCCGCACTCAAACATCGTTTTTTTTTTAAATATAATTTGATTTTTTTTAATGTATTTTCCTCCTACTGCTTGATTCATCCACATTCAATCATCAAATGGCTTGGTACTTTTACCAATTAGTTGCCTGCGACGGGCAAAAAGCTAGTCATAATAGTCATTTGACATTAAGCCCTCGAATTGCAGGGACATAGAATGGTTGACATGAAGAGCTAGTAACTCAAAGTTTTTTGTTTATAAATTTAATTTTGGCAGGATTATGTGTGTTATTTTAATGTTGACGTACATTAATTGCTCCGTTTTTAGGACACAGTTGCAAAATAGATCTGTGCGGACATTTGTAAACATGTTCAACAAAAGTCATCTTCCGAGATTGCCTCAGCAGAGGGCAGTTGCACAGTTTGCTGCGGGTAAGGGAGAAGTAGCACGGAGCTGAGTATTTCCCCTTCAACAGGAGCCCCAGGAGAGTAGGGCAGGAGTTCACTTGGCTGGCCGGGACATTCATATCAATTCTAATAGCATCTTCTGGTGCCACTTTTTTCAGAGCCTTGTTCAGCCTTAAATGAAAAATAAAGAACTAAGTAATTTGTATTTTTTAATTTAATGCGACTCATACTAAACCACTAGAGTGATATCTACCCAAATTTGGGTAGCACCTTCAATCCCTTGAGCGATAAAACACCGTAAGCAATTTATTACACATTACACCCCCCATACACGCAAGCATAACTTTTCTGAAAATTTTTTCAAAAAGTTGATCTCATTTTGTTGACCTATGATATTTACCTTTTTTTCTATGAAAAACAAAAAAAATATTTTTCAATCACACATTGCCACTGATCACAATCATACATGACGCGACTTGATCATATTTAAATTTTTTTTTTTTAATTTTAATATAAAACATGAGTTACATATATATTTTTTACTTAATGACAATATAAGATAAAGTAAAATTACCAAATAAGTAAAAAATACAAAGTTAAGTGGTTTGTTTACCGTCCTCCTCACTAGATATTCCTGTTTTCAGGCAGACTGTATGTTGCTGAAAGGGTGCTAATCTTTATTTCATCATCGTCATATACATATATTTTTTACAAAATATTATAATAAAGTTCGTTATTAGTCATGTATACCTTATCAGAAAAAGGAGCTCTTGTGCCTTATAAGAGAGCCACGATTCTTACTTAGATTGTAAGTTATAATATGTTTTGTATAAAATTATTTACTTTTTACTGTAAATTTTTTTTGAAAAATTGTTTAATTTTATTTATTTGTTCTAATTGGTTGATGATACAGCGTAATTCAGAAGGGAGGTTATTATAGTATTTTATGGCTTGGAAAATATAATGATTTTGCATTTGAGTTGTTTTAAAATTAGGTGTAATAAATTGGTTTCCATTCCGCATTAGTTTGTAAAATTCTTGATATTCTTTGTTATTTGCTTGCTTGAATATGTTATCAACATTTGGTACTGGAAACAATTTAAAAAGTGATTCTGTTGAGAAGGTAGATTTTTTTTTTAATATTACTTTAATGATGATTCTTTGCGAAACTTTTACTGAGTTTAGATTGTTTTTGTAAGATCCTCCCCAACCTATAATATACGTTCAATGTTTTCAAGTGTTACAGTGCTGCTGGAACGAGATAGAGTGCTTATCATGTGACCCGCTAGGGCAGTGATGGGCAAAGTACGGCCCGCGGGCCAGATCCGGCCCGCAGAGGAATTTAATGCGGCCCGCCGACGATCTTTAATTTAAAAGAAGAAATACAAGATGTTTTAAAGAATAGAACAGAGAAATGGTCTGAATTCCAGATCTTGGAAAACAAAGATTGGCGTACCGATTTTGCATTTTTTACCGATTTGCTCGAACACAATAAAATAAAATATTGCAAGGTGGGAATCAATTTTTAGATGAGCTTTGGAGTTGTATGAAATCATTTAAAAATCAGCTTTTTCTGTTTTATAACTGCATTGAGAAGAATGATTTAACTCACTTTCCGCGCTTAGAATCCGTAGCACCAGTGAGTGAGAACAAACGAAATAATTCAGTCGGGCGTTGAAGAAACTTCACACAGAATTTGAAACTAGGTTTCAAGATTTTAAGAATATTCAGTCATCGCTTGATGTTTTATCAATGCCGTTTAATGTGGACCGGAGAATGTACCTGCAGAATTGCAGTTAGAAATTATTGAAATGCAGTGCAGCCCCCATTTAAAACAATTGTTCTTAAATTCTGAAATTTTTTTTTTTTATAGAACACTGCCGAAAACTGAATATCCAAAGATAATTGATCACGCCCAGAAAATAATAGCGATGTTTGGGTCGTCGTATGTCTGCGAACAGACTTAGATATAGATTTTACAAAATATAGATTTTAAAACAAAATGCATTTTGGCTATACTCCTGGCCCTCCTCTGAAATTTCTTAAATTTTCTGGCCCCCCATGAAGAAAGTTTGCCCACCACTGCGCTAGGGTATATCCGACTACCAAGTTGCGACGTGTGATGGAAAAATATTTTGATTATTTTAAATTTTTTTTGAATATCCGACAGCAATACATCTACATTTTTTACTCCAAATATGCTCAGAATCGCTGATTAAAATCCCCAGGGTATGTGCTGTTTAGGGGACATACATTAATTACGTGAGCACTTTTTCTTCCAATCTAGACCCCCCCCCCCCTTGGTGAGATAAATTTGGGCCACTTTGTATATTTTTCAAGTCGATGTGAGATTTTGCTGGAACCCCCACCCCCCTCCCCCCGTATATGTATGCGTCCGTATTAATTTTTGGATATATGATTTTTTTGAATGACCGTGGTCGAATCCAAAACTGAACATCCGGAAATCTAATTACGCTGTCACTCGAATGGATAACTTAAAATTTTTAAATACTTACTGATCAATATTAAGCATTTGCCAAAGCATAACTTCAGAAAATTTCTTGTTACATTGTATAGATTGAATACCATGAACCTAAAAATAAATATCTTAAGTATTCCAATAAATTGTAATATCAGTTAACCCAACAATTTTATTACATTATATATTGTGTACCTGAATCGTGGGATCGATTCCTTCAAAGTGAAAGTGGAAAATCAATATATTGTTCGGTTCTGTCGGTGTGGGGATATTTGAAGACATGTTTTTACGTAGGACACAAAATATTTCAATGTAGAAATCATCACATATTTCTGGGATAAAGCTAATATTAATGTTGCAGTAATTACCGCCCAGAAGAGTTCCCTGTCAATAAATAATATCATAAATGATTATATTAATCTGAAATGTGAATCAAAAAAGTTTGAAAAATATGACTTACTCTATTTGGTCGTAATATTAGTTGATTGAATTCAACTATTTCACATCGCAAGTTTTTTTGAACAGGGTTCAATTGAAAGTGTAATGGACTAGTTCCTGTGTTGATTAGGGAGAATTTGGTTTCCACATTTTGATCACATTCAAGTTGTCCCAAATCCAAACTTTTTGGTAAAACCTAGTTTAGAAAATAATTTTTATTTTGTATTAATAGATTGGTTTCTCTAGTTTGGTGGTAATAATAAAAATAGCAGAGTCCACTTAATTGTTTATTATTGTCATAATTAGGTACATACATAAGCAGGGTTTACACTTATTTTTACTCTGTTTGTCTTACTAGAGATATCCTGTGTCGAGACAGGCTACTTTACAAAAATAATATTTATAACAATGAGCACTTTCATTACCGTGATGATCCACGATTACGCTACCGTGACTGCACAAAAAAGGCAATAAACATACGATCCTTACCATAATACTGCTGCAGCTCTTTCAAAAGATGAGATATACAATGTATGTAGGTCTGTTTCCTCCAAAGGAAAAAAGGAATAATTTTCTTGCATCTTTCTCACACACTCTACCGTGACGTCTCCCTAGACTCATACAATACTTCTAGCCTTGACCATAATTTTGAAGTATAAAATATAGTTATGAGAATAACATTAAAGTGTGAGTGAATTCCAAAAATTCAAAAATGTCAAACGTCAATACTCTGACAGTTTTGCTTTTGTTCTTAAACATGTAATGCTGCAGTTCTTTCTTACACACTAAATGATAATAGTCGAAAATGAGACAAACGATGAATTTATGTCTGCACCCCCCGAAGGAAACGTACAATCATTATCATTCATCTCCCTCACACGTATAAAGAAAATTAAACTCCATTCCCGTTGCCATAGATGATCCGTAATAAGATGTAACTGTTTCCTCCAAAGGAAAAAAAGCAGTACTTTGGAGGAAACAGTTCCTTACAGTCCCACAAGTATTTTCTGTGTCTCATCTTTTGTCTCACCATTATTTAATGTGTAAGAAAGAGCTGCAGCATTATAACGATAAGAAAAATATGTTTTTGCCTTTTTTGTGCCGTCGCGGTTCGGTAAACGTGGGTCGTTACAGTAATAATAAAAGCGTACAATAGATGCAACAATTTCGAATGGTACATTTTTGAATAAGTTGGAAGAAAATCTATTTGACAGAATTAAATCAATATTAGTGTACCTGTAGTTGAAAAACACTGCAGTGTCCATTTATCAACAAACTAGTGTCATGTGGTATTCCAATTGGTTTCCTTATAGGGGAAAAGAAAACATTCATAAATATTTCAAATGTGTCCATTTTATATACACATTCATTATTTACTTTTGAAAAATAAAAATTACCCGTTACGTAATGCAATAGCAGAGAAAGTTATAACTGAATTGTAATTTCCTGGAAGAGCAGGCTTGAAAGTAAGGCAAAACGGGTTCACTTCTTTGGGCCGAATAATGACTTCTTCACCACCATCAGCGTAAACCCAACTCATGTTCCCCAGTAGTCGAATACTTTAAGGAGAACATATAATATTACATTATTAATAACCTAGTTAAGTTTCGAGCTTTAGGTTTCGGGCTTCGAGTTTTGAAGATTAACTAAGACTTTGAGAGCATTGCGATATAAGCTTAGTCCAAAATATGAACAATAATTTTTTGAGACCCTATTTCTGACCTTTAAGTTTTTGAGCTGCTATGAGATTTTGAGATATAAGCACTTGGGTTAGCTTGAAATTTGGGCTTTAGTGAGTTTAGCATTTGAGCTCTATACTTTTGCATTTTAAGCTTTATGCTTTTGAGCTTATGTAAGTTTTTGAGACTAACTCTTAAGCTAAAATTTGAGATAAAGCTCTTGAGCTTCTACCTTTTGAGATTTAAGCTATGAGCTTCAACCTTTTGAGATTTAAGCTTTGAGCTTTCAAAATTAAACTTTTGAGTTCAATCTTTCGATCTTAGATTATGTGATTTAAACTTTTGAGTCTATCTTTTAACTCTTATCTTACATTTGGTGGGAGTAAATTAGTGCAGAAAACTAGTCCAGGAGCACCTAGAGCTGGTGAGTAAGATGAAATAAAAATGATTACTCATTAGCTGTATTTTTTTTCAAATATTCAACATTTTGCACATAGAAAGGAGACGTTAAAAAAAATAATTAATAAATGCGTAACAATAAAACCTCTCCAAAATGAAAATTTGGGTCAGATCCATATTCTTTGCTAAAATTTTAACAGATATGTTTATGTCATGTTTTTACAAAAAGGAACATAAGATATTACTAGAATGTTATTATTTTAGCATTTAGTTGACATTTTTATTTATAAATACATATGTGAAGTGGAATTCTAAAATGATTTCCTTGTCCGTAGGTAAGTGAAATTTGTACCAAATATTTTATTGCAGACAACGCTATTTTTGGTTCCATGCCCAGATCATGCCACTACGGCAAGGGGAATATTATCTACGGGTTACATACAAATTTAGAAAGCGAGTTGATGCTTCAAGAAAAAAAATTTGGCGTTCCCAAAGGCAAGCAATTTAAAAAAAAATTTAATTCTAATTTTTTACGTCGCCAGATTCAACGGTATTACAATTTATTTTTTAAGGACAATGGAGAACCCTCGCAGAACTTGAATATTAACTTTGGAATTTGATGAATTGTTCAAATTCTGTGAAATAACCCAATCTAAATGTATGGTTTCAGTTTTATGAAGAAACTGACCTATAATAATAGAACTTTCACAGAACGTGAAAATTAACTTAAAGTAATTGATGAATTGTTCAAATTTTTTTAAACAACCTGTCCTTAATTTTATTGTGGTACATATTTTTCAGTGTGATGATATTCTTTGTGATTTCCGTTATGAAACGATGCAAAAAATTTGGTTCTTGCCCATTTATGAAAATCTACCAGGAGCGCAAGAGCTTGAAGAGGTAATACATTGAAAATTTACACCTGGTGTCTGCAATCCTCACAACTCTGGAGTTAATATAATTTTATATGCACCTTTCCCTCTTCAAACTCTTGTGTTCCTGGTAGTCCATAAATATTAATGTATGTTAGTTACATTAATTAAAACAAAAAATTATTTTGTTTTAAAATTAATAGAATACTACGGCCATCCGCTCATTGAGAAACTGAAAAAAAAACCAGTTGGCGACTCAATCGCTATCCACGGGAAAGGAACTTGCGAATTTCATTGGCGGTCTGCACACAGGCAACTTGTTCAAGACCAGTTGTCATGGGCGACGCGGTGACTAGCAGTGTTGGTCACCGCGGCTGGCGTTTTTCAGTTGCCATGTTGACAGGTTGCCATGGTAGCGCTTCACGACCTGTCAAGTTTTCGAGTAATTTGCAATATGTCACACATCAGAAAAATATCGATTTTGTTCAGGGAGTTGATAAATTGAGTTGTTCCGTGATTCTTCATGAGCGTAGCCCCTTAGTTAATACATACAGCTATATGTTTCATGTAATGCGTATCATTCCCGCAATGAGTTTATTAACTCTTGGGAGTACAATGCTTTATATAATATACTATATTCTGTATTGTATACTTTTAATAAATAAATAAAATAGTTTTAACAACATTTATTGTTTAAAAAGCCAACATGTTCATAAGCAATGCATCAGGGTTTACTTAAAACTAATTACAACAATAGACATAGACAAGACATCAATGGATAGGCGGGAGTGCGAAGGGGGAGGGGGTAATAGGACATAATTCATAAAGGTAACAATTTTAATAACGGATCATTTAAAAATGTTTTTTGTTTATTTGAAGTGAAAACTTCTTTAGCACCATTGTGATTTGGAACTTGATGAAATGAAAAAGCGACTGTAAAAAGAGAACACATACATCTATAGGATTTAACCTGCAAGACAATGAGACAGAATAATCGGTCTCCTCTATGTGCGTTACTTCGTAGCCTCCCCACTCTTTTCTACTTTACTTTTTTGAAAGTTTCACTTCTACTTTAATGAGAATTGCACATTTGTATGTTGTATGCATTTTTTAATAAACATTTCACTACTTACTGCAAATAATTCCTTGTAAGGTTTTGTATGACAATCACAGATTTGGATTCACTCCCTGGACTGGTGACATCAAATGAAATCTCTTTTTTCAATTTAATAATATCTTGAGAATTATTAGTTATTCTTGAATGCACGTCGGAAACATTGTCTTCATATAAAGATGGGTAAATTATATCCTCTGAAAAATAATTGTTGGCTCCCAATAGGTCCAGTTGATTTTGAATAGTAACTGAATACTGAATTGTATCTGCAGAACCGTAGAATTTGAATTTTAGCTAAAATAAACACTTATTTAGTAAAATAATTATTAATGGATGAAGATGAAAAATAAAGTGCACACTCAAAGGAAAAAATAATCAACCTCAGTGGTAAAATCTATTATAACTTTCCATTCTTCGACGTAGAAACCGGAACAAGTTGGATGAAGAGCAGCCAAAATGATAGCCCAATTTTCTGGGTCGATTAATCCACACATTGGCATCAAGGTGACATATCTTAAAACAATGTACAGCCAATTACAAGGTGTATTGTGTTGGAATATGTTTACAGTTTATAGTTATCTCTACAGTTTAGTGGTGTCTCAACAGATGTCAGTAAAGATGTACTATACGAGAATCAACTGTTACCCGTTCGTATCTAATACCCGAACGGCTACGAAAATAGCCAATCGACAGATGGGCACCTTCAGTGACGAGTTCTCAGCTTCAGATAAACAGAGCATTCATTAGAATTGACCTTTAGTCCAGTTAGTTATTCTTTGTAAACAAGATGATAAATAATTTACTTGTAACCTGACGAACTGAGTACCATTGAAACTTCCGATCATCTAAGAAGTATTGTTCACCAGAAAGAACCAAAGAATACCACACATAGTTAAATGCCAATTGAATAATATTCAATATTGATTTTGTAACTTTTTTCAGCAGAATTTTCACTCACGATTTTTCAGGAGGAATAAACTTATAAAGTACGGGGGAACTTCCACAACTCTTCAGCATAAAAGTAGTAAATGTTGCAGAATATGGGACAGTGGGAGGGAAAAATATCCTCTCTGACAGGTGACAATTTGGTTTTAGAGGGTACGGCCCGGAACAAGTGTGGCCAATGACTGGTATTCTGAATGTGTGCCGGGCATTTGGTATTTTGCCATTTTTGGCAGTCGTAAAAACTCCAAACAATATTGAAGTATATCGTCTTTCAGAGTGATCCGGTCTGGAAATAAATAAATTTAATAATTGTACACAATCATTTTAGAAAAATAATGTTAGCTGAACAAAATCGGTCTGGACATTTGTCATTTTTCTAGCAGTGCGAGCTTTGGCTCGTAGCTTTAATTTTACCTGAATTTGACAGCAAAATCTTTGACACCTTTCGCTTCAATAGTTAAATGTTCCGGAATGATTGTAAAAGTTTCTTCACAGTCTGAAGAAGAAAATCAAAAACAATAATTTAAATTTCAACAAACAAAAACATGGCACACTTAATTAGTTGAATAAAATGATATCAATCATTGAAGAACAACATCATTTTAATGAATCTGAACGAAACATAAAACAGAACAAAAAATGAAAAGGTAACTGTCTTAACTGGGAATTGAACTCAGAGTATCTGTCATGAATCTAATGCCGAGTGGTTGAAGACGTTGTCCCGGTAAGACAGATTCTGGGTTCGATTCCCAGTTGCGACTGTTACTTTTTAATTTTGTGTGTCTTGTTCCATTTCATGTCTCGTTTAGGGGTCGTCCATTAATCACATGATGTTTTTTAGCAACTTTTTAACCCCCCCCGGTGATATGTGGTGAGGTTTTAGACTACCCCCTCTCCTACCCAAAATCACGTGTATTTTTTTTTACTGGCATTTGGTTTAGAAACCGTACGTTCAACGAAAAATAAATACACATGATATCTCAGTATACCCCCCCCCTTGTGATATTTCGTGGTGATCGAGCCTCACGTGATTAATGGACAACCCCTTAGATTTATTAACCACTCGGACCCATAAGCTTGTTTTCATGATAATATAACATTACCAGACATATGTATGACTTATGAGGCATACCTCTGTTGAACGTTGGATGGTATTTCGAAAAAATGCCCGCAAATTTTCCCGGGAAATTCTTATCAAATAATTCAGAGTAGCTACAATAATCAAATAGTACCTAGGTCCTAGATTGATATTGGCGCAAGCGATTCTGACCTTGTCCTTCATACAGTTTCTTTAAACATAAGGGTTAAAATCGCATTTAAAAAAAAAACAAAGATTTTTTTGGTCTTGCCGGTGGGCTCGCGACAGATGAGAGGTTAATATTATTTTCTTCTTCAATTACAGTGAAGGGTTAACCTTCAAAAGTTTTTCCAATAAAATGAAACATAACATATACCTTGGTACCAAAATATAGTTCCATCTTCATCAGAGTGGTTGCAGATGCTCAGTGGCTGAGTAATATTCCATGTTACGTCGGAAGCACTTCCTAATCCAAAATCTATAAATGTTGAAGAGACAGACACCATTGGCAAATCGCTTCTAACATTTATAGTATCTTCCATGACAGTGGTGAAATTACAAATTGATTTTGAAATCTTTCCTGATGTATTCTCTTCTTCTTCAATTTCAGTTACACCTAAATTAGACCTGGTTCCCCTTACTCGTAATATAAGAGGTTCCTAAACAATGAAAAATATGTAAAGAATTAATGTCATTTTCTACGCATTGGGTACATATTACGTAAGCTACGGTTTACTCACTTGTTGGTGAATCAGACAGACTAAATCTTCCTCAAATGTTCCATTGAAGGATTCGTTAAAAATTACAGAATAACTCATGGACTGAAATGGTTCTACGATCCCACATTGCTTCGAAATCTGAAATAAGAAAGGAATGTAGAATAAAAATTTTGTTGAATTAATCGACAGTCCGAAAAACAATGTCGGATGAGTAATTTTGTAGTTTTGCAATAGAGCTGTTTAAAGTTTTGTTTCTGCATTTTTACTGTTTTTGAGATCAAGAAATATAGTGTTGTAGCCGGTGGTAATGAAATAAAATCCACACTTTTATACGGTAAACACAATTGTCTTTATTGGAGTAGGTTCAATCAATTTGCAAGGATGACACAGTTCAATAATCGTAAAACAATACGAACTATAACAGAAGCTTTATGGTTTAACAATAAAAAACCCAACCATTCGTTGAAACCTTCTAATAAAAGGTTTACAAGTATCTTTTCTCTCTCTGGAGACCTGAAGCTGCGCGGGCAAATCCGGAAGCCAAACTTAAAGACTTACATGTGAACCCTGCTGCTAGATATATCCTTATATTGGTCAGCTGCCCTAGCGGCGGAGTTCACATTCATCAACCGATAGCATCCCTCGTCCCTAAACTGCAAGAGACAAGCGATGCGAGAAAGGGAAAGTATCAATATACGCTCGAAATAATTAGGTTTGCTACAAAAATACAGACATTTAAATCTTTAAAAGGGAATTAAAATAACCCAACAAAACGATTTTCAATTTTTAGTAGATCCAACATTGTTATTCAGGACCGTCGAAATAATATGTGGGTTAAAGAAAACATGATACATATTATGTATTTTTATGTAAGGAATGAAACAAATCTTTGATAAAATAAATATGCAATGTTACTTACTTTGAAAGGTCCCTGCCCACCAGGATTTATGAACCATTTGAAATATCCCATCATCACGGAATTATTGGTTAATTTAATATTTTTCTTAAATTTGTAGCTTGCATCGTCAGTCGGTAAGAATAGTATTTTTTTGGGATTGAAAGAGATTCTTGGACCTTTAGGAAGTTAAATCACAAACTGTGATTGAATGCCCGTCAATCATGACTTAACTGAATCTTGGTGAAAAAAAATGTATTTTCCATAAGGTAAATTTACAGAAAATAGGGATAAGCGTAATTGCACTTTAAAATTATATAAAAAAAACACTATGTAGTAGTTAGATAATAATTAGAAGTATTTCAGCTCCCGAAAATGGAAAATAATGCATTTTAATAGTTACAGTATGTGCCAAACTTAAATGTCGAACTGAGCTTGATACGATCTATTCTCACGCATGTACAGTCGCTTTACTGACTTTACAATGACCGTAAGTGAAAGAGAAAGATGCGTAAAACAAATGAGCAACAGAGAAAGGCGTGGGCAGGGAGGTATGCCAGTTTTCGGACCTTAACCTATTTGAGACGAGTATACATGCAACCGATCGCGTGCCTAAAAGACAAGCGTCGTCTATATATGACGCTATTACGTTATTGTAATTGTTTAGATAATGTAATATTTGATTTGATTTGCCGCAAATAGCCCAAGAGAGAGATAAATGGAATTCTTTAGAGGAGGCCTTCACCTTCGCCTGAGAGAGGGGCTCTTGCTTATGAATAATTTATGAAATCTATGTAACATTTTTCAACAAAATTGTAAATAACATTAATTATACTTTTTTTTCTTACTTTTTTTTATAACTCGGTAACATACCTATTTGCAAGAAATAAAAGGCTTTTTATTTTATTTTATTTTATCTTTGAAGTGTTTAGATTACATTTGGGTCTTTGAATCTTTTTTAAGTGACACTATATTCAATTAAAATGAGATTTATAAATCGCCAAATATCTGCCCATCCACAGGTATTGCAAATTTTTTAACGACATCGTCGTAAAAAGGTTAAACACGTTATTTTACAATTTCGGAAACTGTAAAACTTACTTCTTACTATTATCTAACTGATACAAGTGTTTTTAAATAAAATGTGCGTATCAAGCGTGTGCCTATTTTCTGCATATTTACCAACAATTATTACAAACCTGTGCTAGATCCTTGAACTATCAACTTCACCTTTTTATGGAATTCTTTATCCTCTATAGTGAAATACTCTATGTAATCTTGACCTGCTATTGTAGGGCAGAAAGAAACGCAGAATTCGTGGCATCTTCCTGGCTTTATGGTAACAACTTTAGGAAAATCCACTTTGAAAACATAATCCAAATTCAATTTGTTGCAAGGGTATGCAAAGGTGTAATTGACATCATACTAAAATAACCAAATATAGTAGTGAATTTAACTTTATAATTTTGATTGATTTTATACTTTTAAAGGTCTACTTACTAATTCCTCATTTTTTAGGCAAACTCTGGCGGAGCTTGTTGTCCCAACAGCTATAGTACCATATGTTACAACAATTCGCAACATTTTTTATTCGTCAATCAATCCGATCAGTGCTGAGTGCAATACATGCAATACATAAATCATACATAAATATTTTACTAACAGCACAATCCATGACAGCCATTATCACGCTCTTTTGTTTTATTCAAAAACTAAATCGTTCCTTTTTTAAACAAAAGACAAATATACTTTTTTTTTTTTTAAATAGACTATTCACGCTAAAAAGAGTGCTTTGTGGACAAATAAATTTATTTATTATCTTTATGAGCCGATTAGTAAATGGGTAGGGTGCACTTATTTATAGGTGCAGTATCAAATTTAAAAGGTTTAAATGAAAAACTTTTCACATTTAAAATAATTTAATAGGTATCAAAAATACTTACACAATTTTTTAAATCAAAGACATTCTAATGTAGGTTTATGATAAATTTACAATATCTAAGATTTCATATATCAGTCATTATTTATTAAAAGATTCTATTAAACATATATAGCTACAAAAATATGTGTGTATTAAAACATGATAGCTTTTAATTTCATTGATATACATTATTTATTTAAGGTCACAACAGGTGGACTATAAATAATTAATAATGTCTGTAGATTACAACAAATTTGTGAGATTATCTCGGAAACATTATTTAAATTAGGTATGAAATTGCAACAATCATTATTAATCATGATTGCAACTTTTCAAATGGAAGTCAACTTTGCGAACTGGAGGCCATTATGTTATGATGGGTTCGAAAATCTATGGTCTAATTACAGAATGAAGTTGAAGTCAGATATGATGAGATTTTCAAGGCCAAAAGTATTATCGTGATTTATTTTTGGGGTATTATGCCGTGTTGCGCTACCTCCTTCTTTAGCCGACGTTTCAGAAAGTATTACAGTGTCCATCATCAGGTCAGATGTGTAATCGAAGATTCTAATAATTTAAAATGGCTGTACTGTTATACCAGCTCACATTATTATTGTGATTACTCATCTGCCCTGATGATGAGACACTGTAATGCAGTCCGAAACGTTGGCTAAAGAAGGAGGTTGCGCAGCACGACATAATACCCCAAAAATACGTCACAATTAAGTTGAAGTTGGTTCCAGCTTTGGCTTACCTTTTCAACATATTAAATGAAAGAAATTATAATAAAGATGTCATAAAAATAAAATTAATCAATGTCAATGAATTCAAAATTGAGCATGGCCTTTGTAAAATATAGTCTCCAAAATAAATCACCCAATTTAATTTTCAAATCTTAGAAAAAAGAACACAAACATTCGGAATTTTTAAAATTAGAATTAGGCATCTAAAACTAAGGTCGTAAAGTTAAAAAATCCATCAGGTGTGTGTGGAGTTGAATAAATAAGTTGCTCCTTAACCCCTGGAGCGCTTTTTGCCACAATATGGCACTATTTAAAATACCTCGGATTGCTTTGCTGCCAATTTTGGCAAATTTTCTCTTATTTGTAAGTAATTAAGTAGAAGTTTACGATTTTATATATTTTTTTATAAATCCTACGAATATGTGATAATTGACATCATATAGGTGAATTCATTGGCTATATAGAACTATAATGAATTTGTATATCTCCATATTAAAATTCGGAGGTATGATTTTTTGAATGTGTGTGTGGAAAATATTCAAAATGATCACAAACAAATCTCGAGCAATCGGAGAAAAAGGTTTTAAATTGTGCTGTCGCTCCAGTGGTTAAAACAATAATAATTATGATTGAAATATAATATCAATGTGCTCTCAAAGTAGGACTAGCTGAAAAGTAAATAAACTGGCTTCATGAGAATGACTTACATATTACTCAATGAGAATTATTTTTAATCATAAATATTATTTAGTTGAGGACATTACAAAACTTATAGACGTGTTGTAGAGATCTCACAGTGGCAAGCAAAAGATACGGTAATTGCTGTACTGTCGATTTAGTATTAAACTTTCATGAGTTATTGAGGTTGTGTTCTATTTTTAACCAAATTTCATAAAAATGCAACAAAATGCCCTTGTGTATTGATGAGAAAATGTTTTCGTTACATGGCAAACACTATTAAAATCCAAGGAACAATTTTTATTCTTAAATACATGCAATATAGTGAAACACTGTTAAGAATTTTTGCAGCTTAAGAAGTTTAGTTTTTTCGGTCCCTCGGCCCAATTTTTCCCACATAAAGGTTTTCCTGCTTAAATTTGTTTTTTCAGGTCCCTTGGAAAACTTTTTAAGAGGGTTTCACCGTAAAACAATAATAATGGTTGTTTCCTAAAGATTTTAAGCACCATTAGCGAAAATGAGATAGCAAATGTAGCAACACATACGTATAAGGACAACCTACTAGCAGTATTGGTCTTCTTAGTGTAAGTGAGTAAGCGTAGTGCCATCTCAATCACACCCGTGATGTAGAATGTAGTATTCGATGCAACTTTTAAGAACGTAAATGCTGCGAAGTCCTAATTAAGAATTTACCGGAAAGGTAAGTGTGTTTGTTACTTGTTGAATTTTGTGAGATAATAACGTGTCTATAAGTTTTTAATGTAATTAAAATTGGTTGAGATAATCAAATTTCAATATTATTTTATAAATACAAGAGTATAATGTATTGCCAGGATGATAAATATGTATATATTTTATTTTCATACCATAGAAAAGTTGACAGATTTTATTTTGAAAGAAGAATTAAATTACATAGACAAACTTTGAAAAACAAGCAATGAAACAAACAGCTTGAATAAGTAGGTACTTAATAAGTAGTAATTTTTTTTTATGTATTACCTTCTCACAGGGACTAAAAATATTACATAAGTGGACGATTGACAAGGCATCTTTGGAATGTTTGGACAAGTATGTCAAGTACCCACAAAGTGTGTTTTATTGGTCTATAATGAAAAGCTTAAACTCTAAATAATATTATACATAGTAATTCTCCTATAATTAATGTATTTAAACTAAATCAAGTTCAAATATACAATTTTAAGTGGAATGAACAAATACTTACGCTAAATTAATGTAAATATGTTTCTTTAAAGCAAAAATATGTATTTTGTGCATTAACTACTTTTGTGCGACTCTGAAGAAGACAACAGATAAATAAAAATTTGCTGCTTTTTGCAATGTTATTTTTTTTACATGAGATCTTAATAATTAAAAAATACGGACTAAAGAGTAGGTACTAGAAACTTTATTTATTTATAAAACAATAGTCATGGAGGTATACAAATAAAATATTTACTCTAGACAGTTAATTTTTTTTATAAGGCACCCATTGATTAGATTTATTGTATGAAAACCAGACTATGGTATGAAATATTTTAGATCTAGTGAATTAGTTGCAATGGCTGGTAATCTGAACACAAATCAGCCATTGGTGCTGGTGTAGTTGGATATCATGTCGGCCACTATTCCTATGCAATAGTGAAGGCTTTTTTACAAAAGTTTAAATAATAATGGTAATTAAAATGTCTCAATCTTGTATTGTGCCTTTATGCTCCTCGAGAATGTCTGCACATAGTTCTAAGTGATTAACAATAAAGTAAAAAGTGGTTTGTGAAAAGCACATTCATATAAACCATAGATTCTCAACCTTTTTTTGCTCACAGCCCACTTTGAGAATATTTTTAATTTTGAAAGTCTGAAATGCCTCCCAATTTTCTCTTGATCTTCTACCGCCCCCCTAAAGGTCTGAAACGCCCCCAAGGGGGCGTTATCGCCCACGTTGAGAACCTATGATATAAACCAATATAAAATTATTTCGTTCGCAATCATCAATTGTTTTATCAGACCTCTGGAATCTGTTAAAATTGTAAGTATGGTCTAATTTGAACAAAAAGCTATTTTAATAGCAATATACGGGGTACCCCAGTAAGGACACATTTTTCTCTGAAAAAATGTAAAACAAAAAAATATATATATATAAATAAGCACTATTTCAAAACTTGAGTTAACCTCACTTTTCAACCTTTTTGAGTTTAGAAAAGTGTTATTTCTGTCACATGCCGCGAAACTAAAAAAACACCAAAACTTATTTTTCATCTTAATCTGTTAGAAGTATGTGCAGATACAATGAAACCCTCTTAAGAAGATCTTTTTTAAGAAGTTTCGTGGCTTAAGAAGTTTGGTTTTTTCGGTAACTTGGCTCAAAATTGGTCCAATTTTTTCCACATATAAGGTTTTTCTGCTTAAGAAGTTTTTTCTTTTCGGTCCCTTGGAAAATTTCGAGGGTTTCACTGTACATAAGTTCATAAGAAAACAATCTTAAATAGGTAGCGGTTAAAAACAAACCAAGTCTTCCTTTTCCTGATTACTTCATTTTTTTAGAACTCCTTGACACTCCAACCACCATATTTATCAACCATTTATAAAAAAAAACTTAAAAAAATATCTTTATCATATCACATAGCTGTCATATAAAGCAAATGATATCCAACCTCACCAGCGCCACCTGCATGGAGCCTTCCAGATTACCTGTGTTTAATTATTTAATGAATGACAATAATTATTGCATTCTGATCTGATTCTGATCGTTGGCACGCCTGCTCTAGCCTGCCATAATATTATGTAACAATTGCTATTTAAATACTATTCATTGTAAATCAGATCTTTATGCACGAAATTCCAGTAGGCATGTATTAAAAATTATAACTCTTGGATCTAGTTAATAATAAGTTAAATACACTTAATTCATGGCAATAATTTTTTTTAGCATTTTCAATTGACTTACTGACGAGTTATTAGACAGTTACCAATTTATTACATACATACACATAAATTTTAATAGCAAATTTAAATAGAAAATTTATTTTTAGCGAAGTAGAAATTAATATTCCAGGAGAATTACCCAGTGATTTAACCACATAATGATGGATCAGTGACAAACACGTTATAATTAATAATTACATAAATTACAAATATTTCTCCAAGTGACATTCATCAAAATGAGATTTCCATACTGACTAAACATAATATGACTACAGTAAATTATGTAATTTCGATGGCAATATCTGTTAAGCGACGTTTTTTAAATCCTACATAAATTTTATCCTCTTTCAAAATAATATTTTGGATATGGTGTCACTTAACAGATATTGCTGGCGCAACAATATTAAATTGAAGTAATTATGACATATCAAAGTTGTGGGCATAAGTGAAAAAATTGCAGTATAAATAAATAAAAAATTACGTAATATAAACACATCCTTGAGGTGATTTTTCACAAAAACGTCGCTGTACAAATGATTTAATTATTATTACATATTATTATTTACAGGAAGACACTTCAAATATCTGCAAATGTATGTAAATAACTATGTGAAAAGGAAGCATTAAGAAACTTCAAACACCAAACATTTAAGGTTGACTCAAAAAATATTAATCTCGTAGAAAAGTGTTGTAAGTCAAAAAAGAGAAAGAAAACAAATTTGATGAACAAGCGGTTCTGTTGAAAAGAGATACTAGCGACATCTTGCAGAGATGGAGTATCTAACAAATACGGTTTTTGTGGGGCATAGATAAATCACTTTACTTTTCAGAGATAAAATGTACAATAAAATTTTTTGACTTACAATAGTTTTCTATGGGATGTGTGATATGTATGTACATATATGTTTTTAAGAATATTCCAAAAGGATTAAAATATTATAATAAATTTGTAAAAATTTAAAAAGTATCATCTAGAATTTATTTATATTTTTGAGTAGAAGTTTCCGAGATTCTATAAGTTGTATAATAATCTTGAGTAGATAATTGTAGAAGATTTTTCTTGTTAAAAAATTATAAAAATACACTTCTTTCAATTTTCACGTAAATTTTAAGCATCTTATAAGAACAAAAAATGAAATGTCAATGTAGGGATGAATTTTTTAAGACAGACTAGAAGGGCACCTCGTAATCATCCATAATTATACTTAATATTCATTCAATAAACTTAATAACCCATTAATTAATTTAACCTTTGAATTTGCTGCTAAAAGACTAATGCATTTGGTTTCTGTACTGATGATCTGATGATCTTAAGAAAATCGTGTAAGTAGCTTATGAATATGTCTATGTCAACAATTAGTTGCCTATGAAGCAGCATTTCAACAGCATCAGTTATACATACAAAACATTTATCAGAACAAAAATAATTGCTAAATAAAGTTAAAATCCTGCTAGACAAGACTCATCGCTCCACAAATGGCGTTCACTCATTGAAAACGATACTGCTATTTTCAGTGGCATAAACAAAAATGTACAACATAAAAACTATAGTTCGGTTCGCAGTTCACCCTTCCAGAGGGCATTCACTAGATAAACACTGTCACATGAACTTGAAGTTTGGTGAACAAGTCCAGAAACATGGCAAATTCAGAAGATGTCAATCAAAATCTATTATCGTCCGTCTGAGTGTCGGCAATGCACTGTCATTTCTTCAATTCACTACCAAATAGCATTATTGATGTTGTCATTTTAACAATCAATTATTGTACCTCTTTTTCCTTTGCATGGACATAAATATATTATCCTATTTCATCACGACGAAATAAGAAAAAGGATAAAAAATTGACATGCTGGTTAAAAGCAACGCAAACACATAACATGTAGTGGACATTTTGATTATAATATTCCTTCTGTGGAAGTAGTTGCTTCTGTCAGATCCTCTTCAGTGATGGTGCTCGTCTTGTTGGCACGGGGGAACAGGACGCTGTAGGGGGGCGGGGGTTGTTCGAGCTCCTCGTAAGTGGGCGGCGGGGGCCCCCGGCCCTGAGTGGGGCGCCGAGGAGGCCTCTGGGGGCTGCCAAGCACCACGGCCGCAGGGGCTTCGCAGTCGGGGGGCACAGGCGCTTGCGGCGTCTTGATATGATGGCAGAAACACTCCCATATGGCAAATAGAACCATCATCATGGCACAGATGAGGGTCCCCAGCAGCAGGTACCCCCATGGGCCGTAGGGGGCGAGGGCCGCCTCCAGGGCTGTGATTTTCTTCTCCCGCTTGGGGACCACAGATACGTTCACAGTCACATCTGGAAATTCTTTAATATTAGGTGCAATCTATACTTGGTTAAAAAACACTCAGGTTAGTATCATTAGTAGAATATAAATCTAAATGACATTAGCAAAGTAAATGATATAATCATGATATTTCCAATTTATGCTAAGGAATCGCTGGTTAAAATCTTACGTGTACATGCTGTTACACCCTGTATATATAATTATAAAATATAAAGACCAACACAACACAACATCTTTAGATATAAGTAACTGAAGGGAGACAAAGCAGAAGACCAATAGAAGCTACTAAAAATGTTTAAGACTATATATAGAGCTTTACGCAATGTAGCAATGATGATGATGATGATGATGATAAGATGCAGTTAGACCATTATTCCCAATGACACAAAAAATATGACCTTATGCAATGACGTTATAAACTTATAGATACGTATTTTCACACAAAATTAACACAAAATGTGGCAAGAAACAAACACATTTACGTTTCCAGTAAATTCTTAATTCAAACGTTCATTAGTGTATGGAAAATAATTCCCCCCAGAGGCCTATGTCGTCTTTGGGGATACTGTGTGGAGTCATTTTAGGAAAGGAAGGAGAGGAAGTTTTGGGAAGGAAAAAGGTAAGGGTTGGTAGGAATCTGGAGGTCAGTGTGTCCAGTAGTGACGGACGTATGAATCCATCCCTGACACTGAGGTGTAAAGTGATGTTCTAAGAGTCCTGCTAGAGAGGTTAAAGGGTCTCCCTCAAACTGTCTCTCGAGATCCGGCCTGCCATGCAATTGGTGGGCAGATGCATTCGCCGCCAAGACCCAGAAAAACCCCACCTCATGAACCCAGGCATCCCTCCAAAGTAACGAAACGTAGTGAACCACTTGGGGTGACTTACAGCAGAGATGTTGGTTATCGGGCGACGGTACCCATATGCGTCTCCCAACGTAGTACTAAATTGAAAGTACGGCAATTACCATATCTTTTGCTTGCCACTTTGAGATCTATAAAACGTATCTGTGAGTATGTAATGTCATTGATTATTCCTCTATTAGAAAAGCATTATTGGTAAATTGACCCTTTGGAATAACCAGGTTCCATCTGTCGTGGCAACGTCATGCGATAATGGTATCTATAGTAAGCTACTTTAGAGTTCATTATCAGATGACGTACCGTGACAGATGGAACTTTGTTATTCCAAAGGGTCAAAATGTTAATATCCGAGATGAAACCTTGGATTATTTAAAGAGGCAAGTTACCAACCTTCAGGTACAAACTGCATATCATCCAGGCCTAGCAGCTCCCCGTGTCGGGAGGCTATTCGCTTGACCAGCTCCTCGGCCCAGGATGCCCTGCGGACATCGCACAGAGCTCGGGTCTCGTCGGCACCACCCTCGGGGCAGTGACGCACCCCGTCGCAGGCCAATGACTCGGACACGCAGAGCAGAGGATCCTCACCCACGCGCAGACAGACCACTTGGTCCTTCGCCATGCAATCTTCACCTGCACAAGAAGACAAAATGATAAAATACAAGAAAAACATCAGACAACTCAAGGATAACAGTGGGATGATTCTTAATTTATTAATTGTTTTTGCATTTAATTTGAAGAACTCCATTTAATTTTTAGAAATTAAATTTAATAATGTTATTATCAAGTTCTGCAAGTATTTTTGGTTTTTATTTTGTTACAGCTGTTTCGGCGTACAAGGTCATTTTCAATGTGTGGTTAAACCACTTTACTGACTTGTTTATATGAATCTAAATTTAGACACCTTCAAAAATTGACATTTAGATTTGTATAAATAAGTCGCCTCAAAGTGGTTTAGCCACAGTATGGAAATATGGATGGTTCTTGATGAATTTTAAGCACTCACACATGTGATATATTGGTTTGTTAGCTTATTCTTTAACTGATCATTTAGTTAGTGCTGCTAAATTACTAGTAAAATTATTGTGATATACACACAGGACCAGATGTTTTTTTAAAGCGTGTAATAACATTTAACATATTGTAAAACCAGCTAAAGTCTACGGCGTTACCCGGGCCTTAGACAGAGTTTTTCGAAATCAGATGTTGACAGTTATTTTTCTCTTATTTCGAACGTCAAGTGTTCAAAATTTCATCAAGAAATACCAAAATTCTGCTTTAAGGGGTGGGAAAAGGAAATGGGGGTAGTTTTTCGAAATCTCACTTAGAGTGATCTTCGTGTTTTATAGGTCAAGTGTGGCAATTTCATCAATCTTGGAATAAAACTCTAGATTTGCATAAAAATCAAAACTAGGCAGTCGCCTGTCCTTACACCCAGGGTTGCCAGGTGTTCGGTATTCTACCGAATCGTTCGGTATTTTAGCACCGTGTTCGGTATGACAAAAATACCGAAGTATGGGCGATTCGGTATTTTTTTCTGATTAATTTTTCTCCCTAATAAACGATTCAACTGTCAGATTTGATGTTGCATAGCTTCCCTACTTAGTTTGTGCGATGTTGCCGCTTCGTGCACGCGCTCACTGTTTTTGAGCCGTTTCGCGGATTTGTGTTACACATCAGGTACTTGATTACTTGATTATTGCTCACTTTTCGGTATATATTTGGAAAAAACATTGATACTCTTCTTATATTACTAGCTGAAGTTCCCGGCGTTGTCCAGGCTTTATGAAGAGTTTTTAGAAATCTCATGTAGATAGTGGCTTTCCTCTCGTTTTGAAGGTCAAGTGTGCGAAATTTCATCAACCTCAGAATAAAACTACAGATTTGCATACAAATCAAATCCATGCCGCCTTTCCGCCCGCCCGCCACACACATTACTATTTATATTAATAAAGATGTTGTTAATATCATGGCTGTACATTAGTGTGACCTTCAAATATATAATGTACATGTTTGCATTATACACCAAAATTTTTTTTAAAACACAATATTTTTTTGTGGCTTAGCAACATTGACTTTCAAATAGATAATAGATTGTTATGCAAATATTGTGGAAATTAACAAGGCGGTGCTTACAATAAAAAATATTATTGTAGTGAGATTGTTATTAGTATACATTGCATTGACATTACAAAAAATAAAATCTCAAAATTATTTTTCCGTTATCAGTTACACATATTCACATTTCCCCCCATTTTTCCATTTGACAGGTCCCAATCTTAAATATGTTTTCAACCCATTCAAAAATAGAACATTACATAAAGCCATTATAAATTTATGTATGGGTAGGAACTGATAAAATAGAAATTATGAGAATTTTATAAGAATGTTTCCGACTGCACACCAAAGATAGAGAGAAAACGCAAGTAGGATGCATATTACTTTATATAATCAACCAGTAGATACTATAATTTGTTAGAAACGTTATAAACTAGTGGCGCCATTTATAAATAGAGAAAACAGGTTTATTTACATAAATAATGTGGGCTGGACTGAGTAAAAGCAGAATTACCATAAGATAAGTTTAGTATCCACACTAAACACGTTATTATGATAAATATAAAAGTAAATACATGAATGCACTTTCAGGGAACTGATTTTCCTTGTAATTCTAATTGATATTCGGTTTGCAGTCAAAATAAAAAGTGAATAATTCAGGTTTATACTGGTACCACATAGAACAGCGAACAGAATGATTTGTAAATACCCAAATAAATGTTAGAAAAAAACTGGTTTTAAAAATACACATGGTTATTAGAAATCCTACATTTTTTACTCTAATAAGTTCATAAATGCAGTGTAACGTTTCTTTGGATTTTCAGAAGTATTATGGTATTGCCAGTAAAACAAGCAAATAAAATTAAATGCTTTATTTAATGAAACGAACGCCACGATAACAAAATTTGCACAGAATGAGGTAGACATACATAACATTTAGATATTTCAATAATAATTTTACAGTAAAAGTAATATGATCCTATCCTTATAAACAGTGGCGGCTGGTGTTCATAAAAATAGGTGGTGCGCTAAAATAATAATAATAATGGTCTTTATTTCAAGATGTGGGAAGGTGAGTGCAATCCCACACATACCATAGAGATATCCCATAAATCTTGGACCTACCTACTCTAACTAAAATAAATTCAATTATGAAAAAAATCCTACCTATTTGTAAATTAGGTCGATCCTCCATTATCTCTGGGTGCATGCAACACATTGAGTCTAAATTAATTATATTTATTAAGATAGATTAAATTCTTTTAAAGTTTAACAACATCGTTCAATCTAAACAGATATCATAAGGATTGTGAGAAACAACTCACTGAAAAAGCATTCCATATTCCATTATTTTAAAAGAGTTCTAGTAAAATAAATATTGATCCATCACCATTTGTAAAGTCGCCGCGATTGTAAATTCAAATTCAATAACAGTTGACTCCTATCCAGAAAATTGTATTTAGATACTTATTGGCACGAAAATCGAGTTAAAAAAATGTTCAGTTTATCACACATCCGAAAGTCTTCCTTACGCTCCGTAACTCCAATGAAATATTTACTGTCATAACTCATAACAAATAATGTCCGCAATGTTTGTTGTTATGCTGTCGTTGGTCGATGCTGAGTGAAACATAGCATGAAAAAGAGTAGATATTAAAATAAAGACACGATATGGATAATAATATGACACAAACGTGTCCCCGTTTAACATGCTACAGAACGAACCATTCCTTTTGATGTGGTGGAAATTTTTGGATCGTCACCGGCGATTTCGTAAAATTTGCAAAGCATTCAACCTACCTACGATTTTGGCTCATTATAGAATTATAGAAGAACTCCTGTGATCGCTTTGCAAAATGAACCACCACTCTGAATATAGGCACACAACGATCTGCTTTGTTACGCGGGCAGTCCAGTAGGCACCTATATTACGCATGCATTATAACCGAGTGTATATTGTGAACTGTGATGAGGCGTGTCGGAAATAAATATGTTTTTTGGCGCTCGGAAATTTTTAGATTTAAATTAATTAATTAGATTAGATTTAAATTAATAGATATATTTTGGGAGTGCGGCGCTCCTCCGCACCTTAGAGCTGGCCGCCACTGCTTATAAAGTATAAAGGTTCCTATCCGGATGATTCATTTTTAGATTTGTAACACTTGGAATTCAAATTTCATGTAATGAAATGGTAAGGTGACCCAATTTTGAAAATGTATTGGAATTTTTAAGATGAGCGTCCATCTGCCCGCGCTGGCCGCAACGCATGCAATGGATTTTTCTATATCTTTATATGTACAGCACTGCGTCGACACCGGCAAATACCGGTGGTCCGGCACGCGCAACGGGATTTTCTATGTAAAGATATAGAAAAATCCGTTGCGTGCCGTGCGTGCATTGCGGCCGGCGCGGGTAGATGGACGCTCATCTTTATTGAACAATTTCTTATTTAACAACTTTTTTTTGTTTATTATTTGTACAATGTAACTAATCAAATTTTATTTCATAATTATTTCTTCCGACCTAGGCACTTTTTGGACTGAATAAGCAAAAATTATAATTAAACAAATTTCTGAACTAACCCGCTATTTATTTCGATTCCATAAATTTATTAACGTATGCATAAAAATAAAATATTGAAGTGAAAACTTCTTTAGCACCGTTGTGATTTGAAACTCGATGAAACAAAAAATAGCAACACCAAAAAGAGACAAACACATACATCTATAGGATTTAGCCTGCGAGAGAATGAGGTAGGCTAATCGGTCCCCTCTTTGTGCGGTGCTTCGTAGACTCCCCACTCTAGTTTTCTGAAGGTGTCACTTCTACCGCATGTGAATTGCACACTCTGTTTTTATTGTTTACAATTTGTAAAATGTAACTAATCAAATTTTATTTCACAATTATTTCTTCTGACATACTTTTTCGACGTACCAAGTAAAAATTATGTACTTATAAATAAATAAATTCTTGTACTAACTTGCGTTTTTATTTCGATACCACAAATTTATTAACATATGCATAAAAATAAAATATTATCTAATGACATGGATACGAATTCTCCCTGGTTTTACTTGATTATGCACAACATGCATACTTATTTTAATATAACTCTGCCATGAAATAAAGTCATAACTTCAGTTGAGCAATAAAGAAACTAATTGATTTACTGTAAAATAAATAATTCACTATTATTCTGTGATAAGGCTCTTGTTTGTCACAACTTTTACTGTGGCAATAAACATTTATGGATATTAACTCCATTGATAATAGAACATAAAGCTCTATCTACACTAAAAAACAAGCAGAGAATGTTTTGTTGCCAAAATAAGGTGTTAGTTACATTATAAGATATCTCTGTTCATTATTATCATCTGTTTTGTGTTTATTGAAAATTGTTTACTTCAATGTTAAGTGGAATTTTGTATTCATAATATTATGTTGATAAAATTGTAGACAATTTAAACTTACAATACATATTTATCCATACAAGGCCATACCTTCATGAATTATACATATATCTTACTAATATTATAAATGCGAATGTTTGTATGGATGGATGGATGGATGTATGTATGGATGGATGGATGTTTGTTACTCTTTCACGAAATAAATACCAAATGGAATTTAAAAATTCTTTCACTAATCGAGAGTTACATTATTTGCGAGTAATATACGCTATATATATTGGTAAGCTCTGGCGATATGAATAAGCTGTGGCGTTATGAAATTATTTATTATACGTTTATTGGCAAAACGTGTTGCTAAGTAAATGTTTGACGTGGTCTGTCTTTTTGTTAATGGTTTAGGTTACTATGGAGATTTCTTTGATAGGAAAAATTCAAATATAAGTATTCTAATATGAATATTTAGTATACAAAAATAAAATAGGTACTAATCTACATTTTGACCTAAGCCAACAGCACTAATATTATGAATGCGAAACGGCACGTATTTCATTGTTGATTGATTGTGGGAAGGGGAGGGGGGAGGGGGGGCGAATATGCGAGCGAAGCCGGGGGTAAAAGCTAGTAATATATAACGTTGCTTGAAATTAACTCACTGACCACTTTGACTCTAACTAGAAGGACGAAAACCTCAAATCAACATCCCAAAATTAAATACGTCTTTTGGCAAGAAAAACCATAAATTCCAAGCTACAAAATTATATAATGCCCTTAAAAGTTTACAAGTTTAAAAAAGATATCATAATTTGGATGAGAATACATGAAGATGAGAAAATCATTAATTATGAAGTAAAACTTTCACAACCTACAGTCAACAAACACAAAGATACGGAAATCAACTAACATGAAGATGAGGAAATTAACAAACATAGTCAACAAATATGAAGATGAGGAAATCATGATGCAAAACCAACACAACTAACTACAGTCCGCCTCGGAACAGGAACAGAACAGGAGTCGCTAGTGAGGAGGACTGTGAATAAACTACTTTACTTTATTAGTATTTTTTAAAGTAATAATAAAAAAAAATAAAAAAAATGGTTTTAGCCATATTTAGTGAGCAGATCTGAAAGCTAGATACTTCCCCAGTATTTCTGCAATATTCATGTTAAAAAAGAAAGTTTCATAAACCTAAAAGTGTATAATTTAATTGAAGAAACTATTTGTGAACAAGAGTTCTTAGGAACCAAAGTCAATTGAACAATCAAATTAATATTTAAAAAAAAACATGAATACTGCACAAGAGTCCCAACTGCTCCCGTCTGGAGCCAGTGGGACTATGGCATCCCCAGTTGGGGTATGTTGTGAGGCTGAAGATAATGGGGAGGGGAATGAGAATGGGAAGTACCTGACTATTCAGATCTGGTCACTAAACACGGATAAAGCCACTTTTCAATTTCAATTCTGAATGGTTATAATTCTGAATAACGTTTCAATTCTGAATGGTGGTCTTACACCAGGGCGATACTGAGAGTATCTTCCACTCTGGAACGTGCCGCAAATATACTATACATTATTTTAAATGAATAAATTGTGAAATAACACAAATTAACAAAATTAAATTTATTTGCCATGCCGAGATTCGATCCCGCGACCTTCGGAGTGTGAATCAAGAGCCTTACCGCCGGACTACGCCGGCCGTCAGAATATGAGTTACATTTATACCAGGGTAGTTGCGGATGCAAACATTTTGACATTCGCGGATGCAGATGCGGATTACTAGACGTTCACATCTGCGGATGTGGATGCAGATGTCTGAATTAATGCGGATATTCCACATTTGCAGATGTGAATATCCGTAACACCCCTGATATGCAAAATTTTGACATTAGAGGTTCATATCTGCGGATGCGAATGCTGATGCAGATGTCTGAATTAATGCGGATGTTCCGCAATTGCGGATGCGAATATCCGTAACACCCCTGACTTACACATACATATTTTACAAAATATTCTATTTAAGGTCATCATTTATCATGAATACCTTATCAGAAAAGAGGAGCTCTTGCACCTTATAATGATGGTTTTACCTGCATTTACAGCAGTGACTATCAGTCTCAGGTTATCCGTCCGCTTCTTGGGGGGCTTAGGGGGCCACCACTGCACGCGGATGGGCTGGGGCAGCATCTCCAGGGGGCCCAAGACCAGTCCGGGGGCGCACGGAGACACCGTCACGGCCGCCCCGCCCGAGCTGCTGCCACGCTTCTGGTCCAAGTAGAACTACAATCACAAAAGATAAGTTGAACTAAATTCAGAACTCAGACCAGACCCCAGACGGACCAGGAAACTACTCGATATGGACAGAAACTCACTGAGGGAACTGGTGGGACTACTAACGGGACACTGCCGTCTCAGGAGACACTATGCAGCTATTGAGAGTAGAAAACACCAATAGATGCAGAAAATGTGAAGAGACTCCAAATGGTGCCAATGTCCCGCCCTGGTAGGAACTATGGGAACTATATAGGTGGGACACACTGTAGAACCAGAAGACATAGTCACATATGCAATGACAATTCTGGTGAACTTTATAAAAGGGACTGGGTTATTGTTAAAGGATTGGGAGATAGCACAATGGGCCAACTATTCATAAACCGTCTCTACGTTATTAAAAAAAATCTGAATTGTTGTGATAACAATTTTCGTAACTGAATTTTTTATTTTTTTTTTTTTACATTAGCTCCACACAGGAGGCCCTTACGAAAATAATTTCCCTCAGGGCCTATGTCATCTTAGGGGATGCGGTTGGATAATTTTTAGTTTTGACAGTATTGATTTTAAATTCCTGCAAAGAATGATGTGTGTCCAATGCATGGTTTCAGAAAACAAAATTATATATTTTTAAACTTCCTCATTTCAGTAAAAGATACCTATTAGCAACAGACCTACAATTTGTACTAACTAACCACATTCTGAAAGATTACTTTAATAGCTTCCTGTACTTAAATAATCTTGTCATTAAAAACACATACTAAAGTTGATAATTAGCATTAATTTTGTTTTAGTCATAGCTGGTCCACAGTTAATTGACAAATGACACAAAAAGGGTTATTTTTAGATCAATTTTGAAATTAAACAAATTAAAAACCACTCAGAGAGCATTCCACCTGATGAATTATCTTGTACTAGAATGCAAAAGAATATTATGTATTCTAAAGGTGATGGGTAGTATCATTTAAAAGAAGACGTATCTGTGGTAACTGATCGTATAAGAAATGTGGAGACCCGCAAAGAATGAAAGGCAAGCGTAATGAGTAAGATTGAAACTACACCCGTCTCGAAACGGGTATATACTAGTGAGACAGGCATCGAAAAACCGCGTGTAAATAAACTTTAATAGATAAATAATAAAAACAGAAAAAAAGAAAGGGAGGCTCAGATGGTTTGGGCATGTAGAGCGAATGAACGAAGAAGGAGTGTAAGGAGAATATATGAGGCAAATGTGAAATGGCAGAAGAAGTCAGGGACGCCCGAGGAAAAAAATGGCACAATCAAGTGAATCAGATAATTGAGTCGGATGTCAAGAGTCAGAAAAATAGTATGTGTGAGACGAGTATGAATGTGAATGTGGTAGTAAGGAGTGTGTGCTTAGACCGAGTTGTTGGTCTGTCCTCTCTGCCTACCCCTGCGGCGAAACGGCGAGATGGTTAGTTAGTAAGTTAGTTTATCATACAAGCAGTCAACAATCGATTTTAAAACAGGTTTTCCCAAATATTTAAAACACAGGTTGAAAAAGGTGTATTTTTTGAATGACCCGTTGCAAATTTGATTAAATCATAATTTATTTTTATAAACCTGTTGTAAGTTCTGAAACATACATTTTAATGTGGGAGTGTAATTTTTATATGGGTGACTAATTTGCAACGGCATGTTTTAGCAAAAACAAAATCCCCAATTTCAGAAGGAAATGTCAGAAATATTTTCAAGCAAAAACCAGTTAGCATCAGGACCTTGCACACTCCTTGTAGGTGTACATGCGCTGGCCATTGAGCTTTGGTATTTATTTGAGCCGTGAAACTTTCAAAGGACAAGTTTATTTTGTCTCTGCTTTAAAAGGATATTCAAGGTTAAATTATTTTTTATATCTCCATGCGGACAATCTTGTTTAATTTTATTATATTAAAGAAATACACAGCCCTTTAGTAACTTTTCATCCATTCCTTCACGGAGGCATACTTTGAAGTTTTTTTCCGTAGTGAATTAGGTAAAAATAACCATTTACAAAAGTGCAGTAACTTCAGGAGGTGATTCTATGTGATGGTACAAGAAAAGTTTATCGAAATTTCAACATTTATATCCATAACTAAAAAAATATCTTCTATGGAAAAATATTTTTGTTTGGAAAAAAAAGTGAATTGGGATTTTTTTTTATCACCTCCCAAAGTGCACTTTATGTAGCTCGAAAATCTTTTTTTTTTAATAAATATCTTATATTTAATTTAATTCATTGTATGACAGATTAATCATCCATTTACAGTACAAAAATTCTCATTTTAACATTCTTAAATGTTGTTCGGTTCAAAGTTCGCTACGGTGAAGTAAGATATTTGCAGAAGAAGCATCTTGACAATATTTATACTTACAACTTGAAGGGTGCAATCGTCAACTGTTTTATTTTTTCCAACAGTATTGGACATCTTTTCAGACTTTCTTCTTAGCCGCCATTTTGAAACCGGCTCTTCCTTGTAGACTTCGAATGGATACTAGAAAGAAATAAAATATATGAAATAATTAACTTTAATAGTTTATTAGCAGTAAAATGGACAACATACCGGTGGCCTCGTATCAATTGTATGTAGATATTTTGTTGTCAAATATGTACATATTTGAATGTATTGATTTCCATTTCCACGAATCGTGTCATTATAATATTATGTAGATCAGTGATAAATTTCACAACCGTTAAAAAAAGCATTTTCTTCATAAAATAAATATTTCCTGTCGATATGCAGAAATAAGACTTCAACATTTTCTGAATGCCATTCTCCACCCAATTAATAATTTATTTTTGGTTATTGGTTACGAGAGGAGTATTTACAAATATAACAGAAATTGTCCTTACTCTGATGCGTTCTTTACATAAATTTCAGTTGAAAAAATCCTACAATTTAAATATCCCGTGATTTTCACGGGTCTGTGCTAGTACAATATAATATGTATATATGTAAGCTAGTACTAAACAATATGTATGTATGTAAGCTAGTACAATATAATATGTACGTATGTAAGCTAGTACAATATAATATATATGTATGTAAGCTAGTAATTTCTTTTTATACATCTAATATAATTTTTTTTTAAGCAGGAAAGTGAAGGGAGACTTAGATTTCTTTTTATTTATTTTGTACATTAATAATCATTATTAATATAAATAAATATTGTTTTGTTATCCAACATCATCACAACCAGACAGTGGCTGAGTTGGCATCGCGTTTGGGTCCCACCCAGGCGTCCCGTGTTCGATTCCTTGGTTGGTTAAGTCCTCCATCACAACACAAGCAACATTTTCGGCTTAACTGTGGTGGTAGTAGGAGATTTTCAAGTATTGTCGGATCATTCGTAAATGGGAAAGTACGTTTTTCTTTAAAAAAAAAAAATCATTTTCCTGCATCAAAATTGGTTTTTTCACTCTCCTGTAAAATATATATGTTCAAATTGGAGGTATTTTGCGCCCAGTATGTAAGATAGTACTAAATAATATGTATTTACGTAAGCTAGTATGACATAATATGTATCAATTAATAGACATCATCTATTCCTAAATATGCATATTAGTCGCTTGCATAACTAAGTACATGTGGGTATTAACCAATTTAACATACTTAGATAAGGCTGCTCATTAAGTCAAAAATTTAAATGAATCAATCAATTAGGTACATATATCTAACAGGCATCACACAGCAATGATATAAGGTACACAAGACGGTCTTTCGTGTACCCATAGTACCTGTAATGGCCTACTTAACATATTATTGTTGCGCCAGTCATATCTATTAAATGAGCTGATTATCAAAACATTATAACCAGAAAAAAATGTATATAACATGCATCACAATTCGGTAATCTCTAATCTAAAGAAGCAGAGCAGTCCTTTAACCTTTTAAAGACTATGTCATTGAAGAATTTGCGATACCCGTGGACCGGTATTTCAAATTCTCATACATATGCGTCATGTATAGATGACGCTCGTCTTTTAGGCAAGCGATCGGTTGGCATGTATACATGACGCTTGTCTAAAAAGGGTTAAACCGTCAGACTAATCTGTTCACTTATCGGAACAACCCATATAGGTCTCACAGAAATCGTTGTGTCTCCCTTACTAACATAGTGAGAAATATGATATAAACAATTTTTAATTTATTCAAATCTAAAAGTTAACTACAAAAGAAGTAAAAGGTATGCCTTAATAAAACTAAAATTTTGGATCGCAATTTGAGTATTTGAAAAAAAAAAAAATTTTACATGTTACGACAAAAAATGTGAGGTGACAATAACATTTATAATACATTCGTCTAATAAAATATATGTGTGTTGTTATTTTTTTTCATTATCAGTAATTTTAGTTAGAAAAAATGGAAGGTGAGCCTTTTTTAAAACTTTTTTATGTTTGCATGCAAAATTTTTATATTTCAAAATTATATATTTATTAAGATTTATAAAATTTTAAAGCGTATTTTATAACCTTTTAAAAACAGTTTTTTTTCAGAAATATTTCGTTTATTTCCGTTTTATTGTAAAGCGGAAATATTTTGACAGACAGGCTAATTTGTTCGATTTTCGGTCTCATTTTTTATAGGTCTCATAGAAATAGTTGTGTCTCCCTTACTAACATAGTGAGAAACCTTCATAGTAAGAGACACTACGATTTCTATGATACCTATAACAGTTGTTCCGAAAAGCGAAAAAATTAGTCTGAGGAGTTAACAATTGTATTATAATGTCAAAACCGATGGGCACAATCTGTTATTGAATACTAGTGGAGGGCCCAGATAGTTTTTTAATATCAATGTGTTGCATTATTCAATAATAATCATAATAATTCATAACCACAAAATAATTTTAAAAAATTAATGGGCAAATTGAATAGCTATTCCAGCACAAGATAATGTTGACAATAGAAGCAGTTAATTGACAACTAATGATGGACATGTCATCGTGTTGTTGTGCCGTTTTAATGGAGTTTAATTATAGTTTCATTCTTGGTAATCAATTAGGCGAGTTATCACCTCCAGTCAACTCACGGCAAATAATGGCAAGTTAATGATATCTATCGCTTTAAATTAGGTATGTAAATGGGTGAATGGTACCGCCGTGACTAATTTTGTATGCAGGCAATGAGTGATATGGTTGAAATTTGTGAAGTGACGACAAAGAAAGCACGCACAGATAGAAAATGAACATGGAATGATGATACCCTAGTCTCGGTGATGACAATCTCTCAAACTCGTTATTTGATAGATAAAGATATTGGCATTATTATAATAAATATGTACTGCAGATTAGAGATGGGTAAGTTTTGCATCCGAGGCCTCCGAGAAGTGCTTCCTTTTAAAAGTACTCGAGTTCTAGGAGCAGGTCTATGCACTTGGTACTGGGTGCTGTTGCTACCGAGACACACTGGTTCGGCCGGAGCCGGACCCACAAAGGAACTCGAATCCGGGAAATGCTCTCGATTCGCGAGGGACTCGGACCGCAAACACGCGGATGCCGGTGGAAACATTAGGGTACCAACTCCGAGTTCCGGGTTTGGACCGGGTTCTCTGAGAGTAGTCGATTTGAAAAAGGAATAGGAGTACGATCCGCTTCCCGCGAAGAACCAGAGTTCAAGAGCCCAGCTTAATCTACACATCGCTACTGCAGATAGCGCTATCTAACTGGCGCAGTTGGGACTGTTGTGAAGTATTCACATTAAAAAAGGATATTCTGTCTTTTTCGTTTTCATACAAGATGTTTGAGAAGGAAGATCTTTTGTCGATAAGGTATGTACAACTTCTTTCTCGGACTGCTATATGATATTTTAAAGCTATAAATAAAAACACTCTTAAATAAATATATTAAAAAAAAAGATTTTTTTGATGTGAAATTCTAGTGTTATTCGTTTAATTCACGCCTGTATAATTTCATTCTTCTACTCCATTTTCTGTACTACAAATGTAAAATGTCAGTACTATAAATATTGTAATTTTATAGGTTTAAAAATGCACGATTTGAAAAAAAATTACACATCTAACCTCTGCATCGATAATCCTAAGTGACAGCGCGTACACATTGGGCGCGAAGATATTAAGAGTGCAGGGCAATGTGGGGGAACCCTCGTCCCCGCTGGACAGCGTGAGGCTCAGCGCGGAGGCCCGGCCTGACGAGTGCAGCTTCACCTCCTGCGTGGGACCGCACAGCAGACCCTCTCCCAGAACTAGAATTAAACAAATATTGTCATATTTTAGAAAACCATCACATTTTATTTTTTTACATCACATTTAAAAAAATTTAATTATTAGCATATAATCTTTATTTTGGGTTCAATAAATTTGCAAGTATGACACGTATTTATAGCAGTTCAATAATGTAAAACAATATGATAAACATCAACAAAAAAAATTTTTTTTTTAAGTGAAAACTTTTTTAGCGCCGTTGTAATTTAAAACTCGATGAAATGAAAAATTGCGAATAAACACATACGTCTGTAGGATTTAGCCTGCCAGAGAATGAGATAGTATAATCGGTCTTCTCCTTGTGAGGTGCTTCGTAGCCTCCTCACTCTTGTCTACTTTAGTTTTCTGAAGGTTTCACTTCTACCGCGTGTGAATTACACTTTGTTTTTTTTAGTTCTTCTCACCAGGTAATTAAAGACAACACGTTGAAGGTGGGAAATAAAAAGGATGGCTATAGAATAGTTGAAATTTTTTTATTTAAAGTTTTGTGGGGATTTCCGATCTGGTAACCAAACACGGTTAAAGTCATTTCAAGCAAAGTTTCGATTCTGAATTGTGGTCTTTCACCAGGGCGATACTGAAAGTACCTACCTACTAATCTGAAGAGAGCTTTATATTATTGAGTCAAATATAACAACCTTTAATTTTAATAAGTATTCCTTGTACGCAAGGCAAATAATAAAAAAGAAAAAATAATAATAACAACAAACAAATAAAACAATGTTCCTAGAACTTTTTAATCTTCTTCAGATAAACTTGTTATGACTTCCAATTCAATAGCTCATTCAAGAAAAAGGTTATCAACTTTAAGGCCCAGCTGTTTCACAGAAATTCAAATGTGTTTTTAATTTTTTTTATGTGAATACCTCACAAGAGCATCAGCTGCTTCTGTCTGGAGCCAGCGAGACTATGGCATCCCCAATTGGGGTATGTTGTAAGGCTGAAGGTAGTGGGGAAGAGAAGGAGATGGGGAAGAGAGATGGGGAAGTACCTGGCTATTCAGATCTGGTCACCAATGTGAAATAACACAAATCAATCAAATAAAATTTATTAGCCCACGCCGGGATTCGATCCCGCAACCCACGGATTGCGAGTCAAGAGCCTTACCCCTAGACCAAATGTATCATTGTCATCATGGCCATTCAGCGCCATTTTGTTTTTTTCGTAAAAATAAACTATTTTCAGCTCGCAATGTCATTTCCATCAAGAGCTATGAATATAAATAAAATTATGACCAGAAGTCGTAATATTATTGTTTGTTCCACATTATTATTCAATATTATTTTTCTAAGTACAAAATAATATTTCGAAAAAAGTAGTGTTGAAATGCGGTTAAGCGGTTAGTTATTTTAATAAGTATAAGTCCCATATTCAGGTTATTAGCATTCCTATAAGCGACCTCCCGTAACAATTATAAGTGACTAGATATATCAGATTAGAATCTTTATGTTGGCAGTGCCTACGTGTATCTGATCATCGTGTGGAATAGTGGTCTAGTTGGAATTACTAATTATGTACACACTAGAGATTAGAAAAGGATTGCTTATTTTGTATAATATACAAAGAACGTTTCTAGAATAGATTGTAGTATAGAGCAATAATTCATGTTTTTGGATTATAAAGAAAATGTTTTTAATTTGGAAGGCGGGTATGGGTATCATCGCCTCGGGAACCATTTATTGGATAATCAACACCTCTGCCATATTCACCCTATGGTGGTGGTTCACTAAGTTTGGTGACTTAGCAGGGATGCCCGGGTTCATGGGCTGAGGTTTGACCATGTCTTGGAGCAGGGTGGGTCTACCCATCTACTGCATGGCAGGCCGGTTCGGAAGAGACTGTACGGAACATAGTCTTATGCTGCAGTGGAAGGGATTCTTACGTCCGTCACTCTTGGACAAACTGACCCCCAGATATTGTATATATTATGTATAATATTATACTGACACCCCCACCTGTCATACCCTTTTCCTTTCCATAACTTCCTCTCCTTCTTTTCCTAAAGTGACCCTACACACACATCCCCAAAGATGACATAAGTGTGTTATTAATAAATTTTAATGAAAACCAATGTTGCCACTGACTTGAGATTCGTTATTATTAAAAAAGGTAGAATTCTTTTTAAAATACTAACATCATCAACAAAAAACAGTAACTTCATTTCAAATCATATTTATAATTTTAAATGTTACCAAATCCACACATTATTGTACAATCCATTAGGTTTTCTTCAACCTAATGGTGTAGAAATGCTTAATAAAATGTATTTTACTATTTGGTTCTGCCATTGTATTAGGCTATGGTAAGGAATTATGTATAGTTATAAAAAATTTCTCACAAAAGAAACATTGAATTGATTTACTGTATAACTCCTCAGGCCTCAATCGTATTTTGTAAGAGGGTCAAAATATTTCCATTTTGCAATAAAATCCAAATAATTGGAATATTTCTGAACATAGATATGTTTCAGATGAAAACTAAAAAATGTTTTGGAAAGGTGATAAAATAAGCTTTCAAATTTTATAATTCAAAATAAACATATAATTCTTGAAATATAAAAGTGTTGCACGTTTTTCATGACTAAAATTACTGATAATGAAAAGAAATAAAAACATGTACATAATTTATTAGGAAAATGTATAATAAACATTAGAAATAATAATGTATTCTATACCCCCCAAACACACACAAAACAAATGCAAACTCACAGTAGTTTTATTGGACCTCGTACCTTCAATAGTTTACCAAAACATATTCAAGTTGCAACAAAACTTCCGCATTTCGTAAAAGAGTTAAAATTATGGCTAAACCATACAGATGTAAAAACTCTATTTATTTAGTTTTATTTCACTTTATGTTTCTAAAAACTCTATTTATTTAGTTTTATATCACTTTTCTCACAAACTTTACACCTATTATTACAATGTATATCATTAATTACACTTACACTTATTTAACCGTACACTATTGTATACACTTTTTGTACAAAATGTTTTAAACAATTTTTGTTTTTGCTTTATATACCCCTGATTGTTTTTTTCTAGGTACTAAAAAAAAACTTTTTTTAAATATATTACCCACGCACAGGCTGCCCCTTAGTGGGTTCCCACATTATTGTTATGATTTTCAAATATGTAAATATAAATTGTAAAATATGGGAAAAATAAAGGAATTAAAAAAAAAAAAAAAAAACATGATCGTCAACTCACTTTTTTGTCGATTCATGTAAATATAGTAAATAAAAAAATTCTCAAGGTTTAATCATTTTTTTATTAAATCGCGGTCGGAAACTTTGGATTGGTAAAGGTGTACATTTTGATTATTTTGCAGTTAACTTTTAAATTTTAACATAAAGCGTGGTATTTTCTCTTTCTAACACTGTATAAAATAAACTCTTTATAACTTTATAACTTTATAACACATATTTCTAACTATGATAGTACGGGAGACTATGATTTCTATGAGACCTACATGAGTTGTTCCGAAAACCGAACAAATAGACCTTACGGGTTAACATTTTTGTTCATCTATATCAAGAAAACACAAAAACAACCTAATTCTTTGAAAAACAATTGTAAGTGTAACACATTGTAAAGGTAAAGGAAGAATAGCCGAATATCAATATTCCAATAAATAATTTTTAAATTTTGATTAAGTAATTGAAAATCTCAGAAAGCCATTTAGGAAGGAGTTAACAGTTAGTGTGAGAGACTATCTTCTCTGCCTTCCTCAGAGGGACGCAATGTGGCCTTTCAAGCTGACATGTTTGTGAAAGGAAGAATTTACAGCAACATGCAACATTACAAATACAGCTTCTGGTGTCAATCCAGTATTGACAAAATGTCGATAAACAGGTTAAGCTTGAATCAACAGTACATTGAATATTACTGGAAACTATAAAGTGAGTAATTCTCAATAAAGACAGACGAGAGGACTGTAAACACACAGCCATAGAGACATGCAATTTGATGCATTCGTATTGTGGTTAAACCAATTATTAAATTGCCATGGGAAATAAGGTAGATTGTTTACAACGGAACGCACGATCGAGAAAAATTGTATAATAGCATAGACATTGACATATATTTATAAAGGATTATTATTCAAAGTACGCTCTATTATTCATAAACAACAAAACATAACAGTCATAACAGGATTTCAAGTAACAACAATTTAAAAAAAAAATTAACCCTTAAAGTCTATTTGTTCAGTTTGATATAGGTCTCGTAGAAATCATTGTGCCTCCCATACTATCATAATAATAATAACATAGTATTTATAAAGCGCAGTTTTGTGATATTTCACTTCAAATGCGCTTAATTATAATAAGCTTAAAATTAATTATATAGTTTCCTTACGAGTCCTTACAAAATTGATTAAATAATGTGAAACAAAGAATATACAGTATATACAAAGCAATTCCTAAAGAACAATATTAACAACAATAGTGAGTGCACATGACAATAGATATTGACCCCATTGAAACCATAACGGTGCCATTCAACAAGAATCATTAAAAACTAAAATATACTATAGAACAGGAAACAGTTTACATTTAGAAATAATACAAATTCGGAGTGCACATAAAACTACAGTAAGGAGGTAATCAAAACCAAACAATTACTGGAAAATTGAGCAACATGGTTTATTATAGTTTTTTGAAAAGGAGTTAAAAATTCACGAAAGGTATGATTTGTTAAATAAGTTTGTTTTTAAAGCCCTTTTGAATTCAGCCAAGTTCTGGATATTAGTAAGAACTGAGGGAAGTTTGTTCCAAATGAGCGGGCCAGTTACACGAAAAGATCGATCATAGTAAACGGCTTGATTTGACCTAGAAAGTTCGATTAAACGATTAGTAACATCTTGATCTGCTGACCTTATGAGAAATATGATATAATTATATATTCAAATACAAAAACTAACCACAAAAGAAGTAAAATGAACACCTTTATAAAACCAAAGTTTCGAATTGCAATTTGAAATAAATTTATGAAACTTTGGGAATTTTTTATTAATTATTTTCAGATGGAACGACCAAAAAGTGAGGCGACAATAACGTTTATAATACATTTGTCTAATAAAATATGTATGTGTTTTTTTTTTGTTATCAGTATTTTTAGTTAGAAAAAACGTAAGGTGAGCCATTTTTAAAACTTTTTACGTTTGTGTGTAAAATTTTTATATTTCAAAAATTACACGTTTATTTCGATATATTTACGGTCCGGGGTTAAAGTGCATTAACTTTGAAGTAAAAAAAAAAAAAAAAAAACTTTTTTCGAAATTCCAACTTTTAGGGGTAGGTTTGTGGTAAAAAGATAAAATTAATCCAGCGTGTGCGGCCAGTATTACTATTTTCCGCTGCTACTATTCGGACCAATCACAACCATGCAACGCTGCCACGATCGCGCGCCTGGCAAGCTCACAGCATATTTACCGGGTAAGTTTGTACCTTGCACTAGGGATTTTTAGTAGGTACTTTTGTCTTGTGTATGGGAAAAAAAAAGTTGGAATTTAGAATCACCTTCCGAAGTTAATGCACTTTACCCCCGGACACCCCGTATAAAATTTGAAAGCCTATTTTATCCCCTACAGTTTTTAGTTTTCGGATAAATTCAGAAATATACCATTTATTTGGATTTTATTGTAAAGCGGAAATATTTTGACCCTTTGACATAATACGGTTGAGGCCTGAGGGGTTAAAACTTCTGCCTAAATCATTCAGAATAGATAATGTACCTACTTAACTTGTGTTTGTAAAAGGATATAATCCAACATTCTCTGTTTTGTCTATAGAACTGTATCAAGAACTTACGGCCATTGTTCTCAATCTTACTGATCAACTGTTGAGCCGAAATTTTGGCTCAAATGCACAAATACGCTCTTCCCAACGCAACTCTCTGACCAACAAGCGAATCGAGCATTACTAGACAAATCACTTAGCTGAGTGGAAACTCAAATTGATCAATCGAAAAGTTGGGAATAACGGCTGTTAGATTTATTTTACATATTTAAAGTAAAACTAAAAATACAGAGCAGAATAATTATTTTAATTAATAAATTTATAGCCAAGACTAACTTATTGACTCAAACCCTTTACTGTCAAGATTCTACTCTCAACTCTGCCGAGCGATTCTATATCTTTTGTGGGATCGTTATCGAGATAACGGACGTGATCTCCTGTCAAATTTGTGTGATTTTTACATATTTTAATTTAGATCATTTTAAATACGAATTTCTGCAAGTACGCATGATTATTTATTCATTTTGTACATTCTACATAGAAAAAGCAAATAAATCACACAAATCTGACACGAAATCATGTCCATTATCTCGTAACCATCCCACAAAAGATATAAAATCGCTCGGCTGAGCTATCTCCCCAACTATGAAAACATAATTTATTCCTTAATTAAGAGATATAACTGATAGACACCACTGTCTATTCCATACCCAACTGCAAAGGAACCAGTGTTAGTATCAGATCTCTATTATGAACTGCTAACCTGATAGTTTATAATTATTATTCAGTCTTCTGTATTATATTTCAATGTTCTTATTGGCCTAATTTTCAGTTTGGGAGGCGGGATTGGGTACCGCCGCCCCGGGAACCTTAATTGGATAACCAACACCTCTGCCATAGGTCACCCCGAGTGGTTCGCTACTTTTGGTGATTTAGCAGGGGTGTCCGGGTTCATGGGGTGAGGTTTGTCTAGGTATTGGAGGCAGATGACCAGGACACACTGAACCCCAGATTCCTACCCACCCCTTAAATCCTTTTCCTTCCCAGAACTCTCCTTTCCTTCCTATCCCCAAAAAAACCCTCCACACAGCATCCCCAAAGATGACATAGGCCCTGAGGGAAATTATTTTCCTCAGGGCCTCCTGTGTGGAGCTCATGTAAAAAAAAGCCTACTATTCTCAAAATATCAACAATTCATTAATTAATCATTAACCCTATGAATGAATATTTAAACTAAATTTAATAAAGAAAATTTATTCTCCAAGGTCCGCCTGCAGGCTTCTTTTTTAACTAAAAACACAGTGCATACAAAAACATGCTAAAAGGCCATTAAATTCATTACTGATTGGAAATGATTGGCCGAGTTGTTGTGCATTAAAATGCAAATGAATTCAAAACACTGAATACAAACATAACAAAGTACCGACAAGATATTTAATTAAGTATCTAGTTGAAAAATTTGAATAAGTAAGGGATATGTATATGCATAAAGTCTATACAGTATACAGCTATGTTATTTACATACTTTAAAAAAATACATTAGTTGTAAACACTTTTGCAACCTTGACTTTGACTCCAGTCATTTTTTTTTAACACATTCAGAAAACTAATTATTTCTAAGAAAAGATACAATATTTCAAAGAAAAGACATTCAAAGTTGGAATTATTTCCAGTTGTTAGCAAAAAGGTATAGGTATAGCAGTCTCGGATCTAGGAGGGGGCAAACCAGGGCGCCTGCCCCGGGCAGCTGTTTTAGGGGGCGCCAAAATCGTAATTCACATGTTTGATTGAAAAAAAAAAATGATTCACAAAGCGTCTGGCATCCAGCGCACATTGTTCTATTGATTTAAAATGCCCATTCAGTTTTTGAACACATCCTAAGTTGATTTATGAATGTAACCTTAGTTGATTTTGAACGCGTGCGTTTATGTTTTTATGTGATGTCTCCGCCCAGGGGAATCCCCATCGCATCTAGAACTAGGGGCTACAGGATCTAAGCTGAATAAACCCGAGCGGTCAAACATCAAGCGAAGAGAGGGAGCGCTACTCATCCATCATCACTATCAAGTTTCTGCCCCGGTTTGAAAAACTCGATTCGGGGCTGAGGCATAATTAGATAAGTACTTATATAGCAGATTATTAGGGTAACTCACCATCCTATTTGCAGAACTGCTTGCAGGACAACATGCTCAACCGGATTATTACAGGTTTTACCTACAAACGATCCGATTTGCAGAGACCCTGCACGCAGTCTTGCAAGCAGGTCTGCAAATTGGATGGTGAGTATGTGCCTAACCTCTGTTGTAAGGCAAAGTTATAAAACAAGTATTTTATTTTGTTGCTAGGGTATAATATAAAAATCTAGAAACACGTTTATACCATAATTTATTGATATAAATTAATAACATTTCTTAGATCATAATATTATTATCAATATTGTTAATGCAAAATTTTCTGAAAATAAGATGACCTCTTTGACTGGTGCATTCTGGGGCGTTGGGTATCTCTGTAGCATGCTAAACCAACTGCAGAAATTCTATTATAATTTGTGTCAAGTCTCTCAAAGAAAAAACCGCTATTCTTTTTTTAGAATTCTAAATGGTGGTCTTTTACTAGTGTAATATTAATACACTTCAGGCGGGTGAAAAAAATTAACCTGTTAGAGAAAATGGAATTAGTTTTAAACCAATATATCTTTGAAAATAATATGAACGATTTTTTTTATTTAGTACTTACTGCACTCCAACCAAAGACATTAATACTGGACGCGGGGTAGAAATCTAAAAGTGGGAAGCCAAACACAATACGATTGTAGCTGTCTCTATTTCTAGTACTTTAGTACTAAACTGCTACGCGTCGAGTGAGGTCGTGTCTTACCAGTAAGTAAATTGTATTGCAAAGCGCTCCTGCGTGATGAGAAAATGCTTCATTTAAACGGCAAATAGTCGAAAAGGAGACAGCGAAAATTGCATCACAAAGTGACATAAGCATAACAAGGACAACCTACTAACAGTAAGTCGGTTCACACAGCGTCCCGCATTCGTTTTATTCCATTGGGAAAGATGGGGTAAAACGTACAAAGGGTAACGCGTTCATTAATTTAATAATGTCGTTGATGAAAATTGTAAATAGTAACGGTCCTAGGTGTTATTAATCTGTATAGATTTGTATATTAATTTGAACCTATAACCTGTACTGTATAATAAAATATATACTTAACAATACTACTATAATAGTACCAATATTGTATTACTAATGAAAACTCATATAATAAATATAAAAATATTTGCCCGTGTGTCACGTTTTACCCGCCTTTACCCTTCCCTGTCATATTGTGTAACCGAATAAGAGTATCTTGTTATCTCAGTCACACCCATAGGTCACACCCGTGATGTGACAGTAGTATTCGGCGAAGAAACTAAAGGGGTCTCCACACGGTACTGCCGCAGCACCAACTGCCGCAGAACTGTAGTCAAAAGCGCCAGCCGTATTGTTATTATAAAAACAATACGGCTGGCGCTTTTGACTACAGTTCTGCAGCAGTTGGTGCTGCGGCAGTACCGTGTGGAGACCCCTTTATAAGCCGCCCTAATATAGTATATCTATTACATTCACTCACGTACATTCTTTGATTGTCTGTCTTTATCACACAGGAATGAACTTTTGAATTTAGAAATAAAGGGGTCTCCACACGGTGCTGCCGCAGTACCAACTGCCGCAGAACTGTAGTCAAAAGCGCCAGCCGTATTGTTATTATAATAACAATACGGCTGGCGCTTATAATAACAATACGGCTGGCGCTTTTGACTACAGTCAACTACAGTTCTGCGGCAGTTGGTACTGCGGCAGCACCGTGTGGAGACCCCTTGATACTGAAAACCGCTGAAAACAAAAGAGTGTTGCTTGCTTTCCACATTATATTGTGAGTATGTGAGACTATGGCGAGTCTATTTATAATATAACGTCATTGACTCCAACTATAAAAGTATTGTCTAAAATTATAACCTACTTTGCAATAGGACTCCATTAACAGAAGATAATGTCGGTGTTGGGCCATTTAGTGACGTTTTATGCGTAAAAAATGTACATATTACAAAAACATTGGGTACAAACCATTAAAAAAAAATTGCACATCTCCAGTGCCAAAGTGTAAGTTTTTTTTTTGATAAAATATTCTTCCACACAAAAGACAAGGAAATAAGAAGATGGGGAAGCCATGTACCACATATACATATACATATACAAAAGTAGTCCGCTACGTTTGGTGACTACAGGGGTGCCCGGGTTCATGGGGTGAGATTTGTCCGGGTCACGACGGCGGATGCGTCTGCTCACCAGCTGCATGGCAGGCCGGATCGAGAGAGAATGATTGAGGGAGTCCCTTTGACTTTTCCAGCCGTACATCTTGGAATATCGCCTTGCACCGCAGTGGGAGGGGTGGATTCATACGTCCGTGACTCCTGGACACATTGACCCCCAGATTCCTACCCACCCCTCATACCCCTTTCCTTCCCAGAACTTACTCTCCTATTTCCTTAAAACCCTCCACACAGCATCTCCAAAGATGACATAGGCCCTGCTTTCCTTACGGTCTCCTGTGTGGAGCTAATGTAAAAAATCACAATTTGTTTTTATGGTAAATGCAAATGGTCGCCTGTGTATTTAAAAGTTGTTTTTTTACAAATCTACAATCACTGTTTAAATGCAGTCACGAACTGTCAGGTTACTTTTTTTGTCATATAGATTTTCATCAAGAATTTTTAACAAATAAATGCACAATATCAGGGATTCACTAGGCAGAGAAAATGGACCACCACAAATCATGGTCACTCATAAATAATCACAATGATGGTTATATCAGCATCTGACAATAGGCGTATTGTTATCAATTATCAAGTAATTAACAGTCAACCTTCTGCAAGGAGTAGAGTGCTCGTAACAATGTGTATTTTTTTCTCCAAGGTCGCCCCTATAGCCATGTAGTAACAAAAGTCTAACCTATGTGCTAAGTGTAAATTTCCGTGACTCCGCTAATGTATGTAGGTTGACTGTAAAAAGGTATGCAAACAAAAAAATGGTGCTCAACGCGACAAGTTGAAGAACCTGTTTTACGTTAGTTCCACAAAGGAGGCCCTAAAGAAAAAATAATCCCTCATCAGGGCCTATGTCATCATCGGAAAAGCTGTGTGGAGGGTTTTTTAGGGGAAGGAAGGAGAGGAAATTCTGAGAAGGAAAAAAGTATGAGGGGTGAGTAGGAATGTGGGGGTCAACGTGTCCAGGAATGATGGACGAATGAATCCATCCCTCCCTCTGAGGTGCAAGGCGATAGGTCCAGAGAGTCCGGCTGGAGACAATAAAAGGTTTTCAAAGAAAAAGAGATTTTCAAGGCTGAGACAAAAGTGCGAATGTATCTTTTTAATAGATTGTAAGTAAATCATTCCATTATTTTAAAAAATTATGTCTGCCAAAAATAAAAATAAAAAAACTAAAAATAATGATGACTTACCAAAAGTTAAAATAGACTAGTAATGAACTTTGATATTAAAATCTGTAAACAAACCAAATAAACAAAACATATAAAAGAAAATGCATTACATAATATTGATTTGACATTCAGATATTCAAGCACCAGGTCAAAATAGCATGACATTTAAGACAGGAAAAACAATACAAAACAGCAATGGATTAATAAAAATACTGTTGGGATAGTCCTCATACTAATTACCTTAAAATGCTGTTTTTTTTTTCACTTCTCAAATAATGCCATATTTGTTTTTTAATCAATCAGGTCTATTTGTTTGGTTTTCGAAACAACTCATATAAGTCTCATAGAAATGGCTGTGTCTCGCTTACTATTGTGGTTAGAAATATAAATCTAAACGGTGTTAATAAGAAAAAATACCACGCTTTATATTCAAATATAAAAGTTAACCGCAAAATAATTAAAATATTCACCCTTTTTCCGAAATTCAAATACAAAAGTTAAATAAATAAATTAAGTAATTCAAAATAAAAAAAATATAATAAAGTAAATATAAAAGTTAACCACAAAATAATAAAAATATACACCTTTTTTCCGATCCAAAGTTTGCGACCGAAATTTAAAAAAAAATATGATACTTTGAGAAATTTTTATTAATTATTTTTACATGAAACGATAAAAAAGTGAGTTGACGATAACTTTTATAATACATTTGCCTAATAAATTATGTTGGTATGTGTTTTTATTTAATTTTAGTTAGAAAAAACGTCAGGTGAGGCAGTTTTAAAACTTTTTATGTTCGCAAGCAAAATTTTTATATTTAAAAAATCATATGTTTACTTCAAATTATAAACATTTAAATTGTATTTTATCACCTTTCCAAAACAGTTTTTAGTATTCGGATACTTTCAGAAATATTCCATTTATTTGGATTTTATTGTAAAACAAAAATATTTTGACTATCTGACAAAATACGGTCAAGGCCTGAGTGGTTAACAGAATAATCATAATAAAAGTCATATGGAAAAAAAACGATAAATCTGGTACAAAAAACTGTTGAGGTTGTCGATTCAACCCCAGAGCAAAAATAAATTGAAACTAATTTCACCCACACCTAACAACTTTTTAGCACACAAAAATGACTTCATTGATGTCCTAAAGTATATAAAAAAATACATAGACATCCTTTCTGTGTAACCTTACAAAGACGTTATGTAATTTTATGTACATAGATAAATTGTTTGTGTTTTATATGAACAAAGAAGGCGTTACAAAATTCTGCGTGGACACTGATGCTGGAATAAACATGGGCCATTTTCCGGCACTATTTGTAGCCAAGACTAAATTCATTTACAAATTGATAAAACAAATCAGCATAATCCATGGTGTGAATATAAAACATATACATATATGAAAACCTTACATCATTATATAACTGTCAAGGATATGGCTGAAGTAACCTGAGAAATATTTTAAACAAATACACTTATAGAAATAATATGTTTTACCTGGAAAGTGATAAACACAAATTCTACTATACTAGTTAGTCTCAGCGAGAGATTGTACGTGACCTCATCATTCTAGTATTTTCAGTCTTTTTCGTTTTCCAACAAGAGGCATGAGAAGGATGAGGACTAACTTCGATGACATACGCACAAGCTGTAGCAGGGACTAGTTTAATACCAGAATTACTAATGTAAAGGATCGCCTAGTTGGCAATACTGCCATATTTCCTCAAATATTAGTTAAATAAACATTAATCAATTATCGAGATTTATTTTTGGGGTATCACGCCGTTTTGGGCTTCCTCCTTTAGCTGACGCATCGGACAGAATTACAGTGTACATCATCAGGAACAGATGTCCAGATTGTAGTGAAGTATTTATACATGTTGAAGTTGAAGTGAGTCATTCAATTTCTATATCCGCTGTATCAACTTTCGTTGATTTGGAGAAAACCGCAAAAATCTGTCACATAGAGATGTGTAAATATTGTGCTTGTGTTAAGACACCAATTCTTAAAAGTAGTTACCCTTACGTTAGAGATGACCAATATGCCTCGTTAAGAGATGTCAGTCACAGGAAAATTTGCAAATTGAATGTAATTGTGTACAAACATCAAAAAAATACGACGAACGAATAATCATTTATGAATGCCTATTATTCTTATATGCAAGCTTTTTTAATAACTAATAAATAGTAAATTATGTTTTTAAGTAGGTAATTAATTCTTTTAACTCACAACAGGCATATATATACAAGCCATTGAAAGCCATAGAAAATCACAGAAATTTGACAGCCGATGCCGACGCACGATGGACGCCTTCCGATATCCAACGGATTTTGCCTTTTTGTCTTAATTATCTCATAAGGCTGACTTCTTCACTTCTTACTTGATCACCCTTCTGGTCAGTTTGTAACAAAACAAATCCACATTATTTTTTAAATCATTAAAGAAAACAAAAATTAACAATTCGGTACAGCAACGCAAGTGAACATAACCGGCGAATACTAATAAAGATTCAGGCAGATATTTACATGATTAGAAAGAGGCGGCCCATAGTAATTGTTAACAAATACTGGACATGTCCAAGCCAAAGTGCTAATATTCAATATATTCATGAGCAAACAGCAGATGCCTGAATTGTAATGAGGAAACGAGATGGACCAACATAATATAATATTTTTCTAGCCGATCGGGCCGATCGATGGAATGCGAGATCTGGTATATAAAATTATACACCATTTTTAAGGTAAATACGCACGGTTCTGCAAATATGGCATCACATTGTGCAAACCATTTCAAGGTGTAACTGACGAAATAGTAATGTGACTTGTTACAAGATGAATTAATATATTAAAAAGAACATGTTTTCATATTGGGAGGTGGGAATGGGTACCGCCGCCCCGGGAACCTTTATTGGATAACCAACACCTCTGCCATAGGTCACCCCAAGTGGTTCGCTACGTTTGGTGATTTAGCAGGAGTGTCCGGGTTCATGGGGTGACGTTTGTCTAGGTCTTGGAGGCGAATGACCAGGACACACTGAACCCCAGATTCCTACCCACCCCTTAAACCCTTTCCCTTCCCAGAACTCTCCTCCCCTTCCTTTCCTTTAAAAAACCTTCCACACAGCATCCCCAAAGATGACATAAGCCTTGAGGGAAATTATTTTCCTCAGTACACACTGCGCGCCCCTTTGTGTTCAGCGAAAAAACCGACACTTTGTGGATTGCGGCGCGCACGAGTTGAAATGCTCTGTTCGTGCGCGAAGTGTGCACGGTTCGTGCGCGCAAGGCTATGGGAATTCTGTTACACTATGGGAATTCTGTTACATTGCATGATACATTGCGGCAATGTGGACGGAAAATTCTTTCATTGCGTGTTACATTGCATGTTACGTTACAGCAATCTGTACCCGGCTTAAGATGCACACTCAGCTAGTTTTGAAAATTAGATTGCTTAGAAATAATTAACTAAACACATATTTGCCTCTAATCAAGCCTTTTTTATTAATCTTTTTATAAGCCCAGAAAAAAATAAAGTAAGAGGACTATAAAATCTGCTTTAAACTTCAAAATCTCCTACTTTTTTAAGTATGGTTTTATTGTATAACTGTCTTAATAAACAAATAAATAAATAAAAATAGTATGGAAAATTCAACTCTTTAGAAAATGATCGTAAAACATTTAAATATTTGTGCCCGAGCTTCGCAAAAAAAAACACTTTTTGGCAATGTTTCTTTCATGAATAAATCAAAAAGGGCAGATGATGTTAGACAGGAATTTAAACCTTATCATCATCTACATAAGGAGTGTTATTGTTAATCACTTAAGCCCTGGAATTCTAGGTATATTTTTTTGTAGATAAGATTGTTTGACTGCAAGATCTCTAATTATTTGCGCTTTTTTGGTAAATAACGTTGCTTGACTTTAAACCCCCATATTTGCCAAACTACTCTTGAAGATGCCCATAAACCATAAGGTTTGAATTCAATTCAACGTTATTTAAAGTTTATCTGCCCCCAGCATTACTAAAATGAAGCGTTTTTAAAAATTTCTTATTGTATGTTCAAATTACCATATTTTGTGCTTTTGATTGTCTTGACAATAATTTCTTGATTGAATGCACAAGCTGGAATGATGTGGAACATAGATTACATGAACTGGTTTGCTTTAGTTGAATCCGAGGTAACAGATGTGTATATACAACATTAAAAGCCGAATCAAAGTTCAATAATGCCTACTATGTATGTCCCACTTTTTCAAGAACATGTTGTTGGGGACCTAAATCTTCAATAAGGTATCCCTATAAGCAAAAGAGTTAAAGTGCCACTCCCAGCCAATATAAAGGTCTGACAAATCGATTGTTTGAACCTTTTAGAGAGTTGTATTATCGTGTGCTTTTAGAGCCGATGTTGTTAGGCAGAATGTACCGACTGATTACACGTCATGTCTTAACGTGGGACACTCTCCGATAAGTAAAATTATTATGCTATTCGGTAATTGGAACATAACTTTTTAATACGAAATGAAATAATGATTCATTATAAATTCATAATGAATTTTTATTTTTATTTTTGAATTTTTATTATGTAATAAAAATTCATAGCTATAGACCCTGGCAATGCTCATTGGCTGGCTTTATTCAGAGTTTTTTAAAATCAGATGTAGACAGTAATTTTTCTCTTATTTTGAACATTAAGTTGCAAAAATTCATCAAGAAGTATCAAAATTCTACTTTGAGAGGTGGGAAAAGGGGATGGGGATGGTTTTTGAAATATCATGTAAATCGTGACTTTCCTCTTGTCTTGAAGGACAAGTAAGCAAACTTTCATAATCTCAGAATAAAACTGCAGATTTGCATAAAAAAAAACAAAGCTATACCACCACAGACACTCTTTTTTATGTACATTTACATGAGAAAAATGCTCAGGATTCTTTGGACAGCCAGAAGCATACGATATGTTCATTCTGGAAGAACTAGGTAACCGCAATAGGCTCTCAACTATCTGCCTACAATGTATTTTAAAATACTTTGGACAAGTTGCTTGCCAAATTGAGGACTCCAACTTGGAGAAACTAATAGTCACTGGAAAAGTGGAATGCAAAAGAAACAGAGGAAGGCCACAAATGCACTGGAGTGACCAAGTTTCACTGGCATCTGGTACATTGGTATCCGCAGCTCTCCAAGCAGTGCAGAAACGCGAATACTCAAGGAGCCTTGTCCACCATGGAAATTGAAGTAGGTGTCACATTCCTCAGCAATGAGAAACCGATTTAAGAAGAATACACAATGTTTCTAATAGAACTTACTTATAGTAATGCAAACGGTATTATTGCAAACCTTAAAGTAAAACTTAACACATCAGCATCTCATTTATTGCTTATGCAGAAAAATAAATATAATTTGTGCGCATGTTTGGCACGTGTTTGCATAAAATTATTTATAAGTATATTTTGCTAAACAGAAACAAACATGAATGAGTATCACACTTGATGTTTCATAGAAACAATGGATTTTAACTAATTATCAATGCAAGAGCACATCATCAGATTATAATAATATGTATTATGAATACGCGAAAGAATTTAAAAAATGTAGCAACCTACAAAGACATACTAGGTTATCAATTTGCAAGTATAATTTCCATCTCTGAATCAATGCAATACGCAGAATTCTTTTAGATGTAAATAAGTATAGAATTGCAGAGTGATTTCATCATAGAGTTGGATCTTTTAGGATTAAGTTTAAAGATTTCATCATTCTGAATTAAGATTAAAATACAGCTTCACAATTATTAAAATAAAATATAATTAATTACTTACGAATGCTTATGATGCGATGTGAAATATTTAAATGATTTACTTTCCTATCTCATTGCAACATGTCTTGATGTCAAACATACAAACAGCCGTATATCTTTTCTATTTATTTGCACAGTGTGACAGTTGGTGCGTCTCATATAAATAGGTCAAAATAAATACACATGCAGGGTGTTAAGGGACGTACTTGAGTTACTTCAACCAGTGATTCCTGACATTATTTGGAGTAAAAAATGTAAATGAAATTTTGGTCTCCGGTGACTTTTTTTGATGACTTTTTATCATTTTTTTATGTTTTTGTAGAAAAAATAAAAAAAATAAAACTTCAAAAAAGTCACCGGAGACCAAAATTTCATTTACATTTTTTACTCCAAATAATGTCAGGAATCACTGGTTGAAGTAACTCAAGTACGTCCCTTAACACCCTGCATAAGTTAAATACATATAAAGATCTTTTTTCTGGTATAATGGGGCCGATAGAACTTGCTATAAAAGTGCCAGCGTTTTTTGGCTTGGCCAATTTCGGAATATCGCTCAAATATGCCAAGCCAAATAATGCTGGCGGTTTTATAGCTAGGTCTGTCGGCCCCATAATGTATGGAAATTTAAGAATTACTCAACACAAATACCCCCTGCAAGTAAATATTAACAATGTAAAATTTTAAACCATAGGTATTGGGAAAGGGAAGGAGATTTGTTTTTGTTTTTGAATATTTATTTAGATGTATGCAAATTTTTTTTCATACATCTAGTAAGGAAATATAAACAAATACAATTGATACAGTTACATTTTTAAAATACATTTTAAGAGGAAAAAAAGAAAAGATTACATAAATAAAAATACATTTTGAGGAAACAGATATGACAATAATATAGGTAAGATTATTATGAATCAAAAAACATTCTTCACATATAATGCACACATCCTACGAAAAGTGCTAAGACTTGAGACTTCCTTAACGGCATTCGGCAGGCTGTTAAAAAGTTTTTGTCCTTTATAAAACGCGCTATTTTGTGTGCACGAAAGTTTAGTTTTGGGAAGCCTAAAGTCTCCGCGTCTTCTCGTAGGATAGTTGTGAACATTTTCGTGAAACATAATGTTACTCCTCAGATAATTTGGTAGCATATTATTTTTCAGTTTATAAATCATTGTTAATACATTATATGTTATATGTTGTTTTGTCGTCATCATATTTAGATTTTGTAACATAATTTTGACTCTAGTAAACATATTGTATTTTAAAATCATCCTCATCCCCCTATTTTGTATAACCTGTAGTTTATTATTTTGGGCTTCGTTACATAGGAATAAAACACTAGAACAATAATTTAAATGCGGAGTTACAATAGAATTGTAAACAAGGCGCGTTGTCTTGAGATCCAAGTTATTTCTGATCCTTTTTAAGAATCCAACTTTTTTAGCAATTTTTTTTGTTATGTATTCTAAGTGTTCGTCGAATTTTAATTTATCATCCAATATTACACCCAGATATTTAATACTGCTAACCCTTTCTATGTTTTCGTTATCGATTGTTAGTATTGCCTGCTCCTTTCCGCCTAGGCTATCCACAATTAAAAACTTTGTTTTCGTAACATTCAATTTTAATTTGTTTTGGTGAAGCCAAAGCGCTACATAATTTAAATCAGTTTGTATTTTTTCAATGGCGTCCTGTAAATTTTTACTGGCAATGTATAACAATGTATCATCAGCAAATAGTTTAATTGCACAATGCTTTAACACTTTGATAATATCATTCATGTATATAATAAACAACAATGGACCTAAGACAGACCCCTGCGGAACGCCTTTATTAGTACTATGTGGTTCAGATGTTTTACCACCATATTTTGTAATTTGTGTTCTTTCTGATAGGTAATCAACAAACCACTTATTTTCTTTACCATTAATTCCAATATTACTTAATTTTTTTATTAATCTATCTCTGTCGATTGTTTCAAATGCCCGCTTTAAGTCTAGAAATACTGCAATAATTTTATTTTTTTTATCTCTAAAATTTTTCCACTCATCTATTACATAGTTAATAGCGGTTTCACAAGAACATTTATTTCTAAAACCAGATTGTTGTGGAACTAATATCTGCTTGGCCTCAATATATTCTGTTAATTGCTCCTTTACAATGTATTCCAGTATTTGTTCATATTTGGGTAAACAATTGATCGGCCTATAGTCGTCAAATTTTTTTGGGTTATCAATTTTCGGGATAGGAGTTATTACAGACGTCTTCCAAGTTTTGGGGAATACTCCACTATTCAAAGATTCATTGATAATTTGGACCATCGATTCGCCAATAATATTTATAGAGTCTTTGATTATATTTATTGTAATACCATCTGCAGATTCCTTCGATTTCATATTACTCAACACCCTCTTTAAGTACGGTAAATCCACATTTTTAAACTTAAATTCTTTATCAGTGCGTATAGGCTCGTCTAGTTGGTTCTCAGGATGTTGTGGAATACTTTCGATTATAAGATCTATGCTCGAAATAAAATGCTTGTTAAATTTAGTCGCTATCTTCTCTACTTCTTCTTCAGTTCCATCTGGGAAATCAATTGACTTTACAATTTCTTTTTGTTTACCCTTTATGATTTCTTTTAGTGTTATCCAAAGTTTTCTTGGTTCATTCTGTTGTGTTTCTAATTTTTGCTTATAATAATCGCATTTATGTTGTTTAATTTGTTTGGAGTATATATTACGAACTTTTTTATATGCATTCCATTTTTCTTCTGATGGTTCCAATTTTGCCGCTTTATATGCATTATCTCTTTGTTGCTGAAGGTTGTGTAATGGTTTCGAATACCATTTATTCGTATTTTTAAACTTAACCCTTTTCATTGGCATAATTTTATTGACTGCTGTAGTCAAAATATTGACGAAGTTTTCTGCTTTGTCGTTTAGGTTATTTGATTCGGTAACTTGAGAAATACTATTTTGTAAAGTTTCACAAAATTTTGTTAGATCATATTTACTTTTATCTCTATATGTAATTTCCCTTGATTCATTTTTAATTATACTCGTTTCAAATATTGTTAATATATTTTCGTGGTCTGATATTTTTGGAGTATCCACAACATTAACATTCAAGTAAAAATTATTTGTAATAACTAAATCAATAATGGTTGCTGATGTATTTGATATTCTAGTTGGTTTGGTCACAAGTTGTTTCAGTCCTAGATTATTTACTAAACATTGAAGTCTATTACTGCAGGTATTTTTGACTTTCATGTCAATGTTAAAGTCACCGGTTACATAGAACATATCTTGATTTTTCATGTTTTTAGTACACCAACTTTCGAAGAAATCCAAAAATTTTGAATGGCTTTGGTTTGGTGAGTGATATAATACAGCGTATGTTCCTTTAATCAAGTTTTTTCTTATTTGTACTGCCAGTATCCATGTATTTTTTTCATCAAACACTTCATTTGATATTATTTTAAAAGATATATTATTTTTAATAATCATAACGACTCCTCCCGTATGCCGACTAAATGAATCGCATCTTACAGTTGAATATCCTATAAATGATACTTCAGAATCGTAAATATCACTAGTTATACACGTTTCACTTAACATTAAAATTTCTGGTTTGAGTTCTTGTAATAATACTTCAATTTCATTTAAATGAGCCAAAAGACTTGAAATGTTTAAGTAGTATATTGTTGCTTTTCTTTTTATCCTAAAAAATCAATTTTTCTCTTCTCCGATTCTATATTTCTTTTGTAAATAGGACACTCCTTGCTCCATGCATGGTGATTATCATTTAGGTGTAATGAAAGTTTATCATTTGTGAGTTTGCAATTCACACACTTGATTTTGTCAATATCTTCCTTACAATCTGACGTATCGTGTGCATTAGAACATCTTCCGCATGCTTTTTTATTTTTACAATCACCTGCTTTATGTCTATATCCGTTGCAATTGAAACATCTCAAAACTGAGAGATGATCGTAGACAGCACATCTATTCCATCCAATATTTATCTTCGTTTCCTCTAACATTTTAGAGTGTGTTTTTCCATCTACTTCTATGAATACAGTAAAGTTATTATATCCACTGCTTTTTTTATTTTCTTTTATAAATTTTACTGATATTTTTGAGTTTTCCTTGTCTATGTATTCATTTTGCATCCTTATTTTATTTTCAATTTCTTCGGCGGTATATTTATCTGTAATTCCTATCACTTTTACTGTTGGATTCTTGGGTTTAGGAATATCAACATCATACCTATCCCCAAGCTTAGTGATGACTTCCTTTTGGATCTTTTTTGTTGCCTCTGTGTTCTTTAATTCCACTATAACTGATCCTTTTTTGAAATTCTTGATTCCGGCCACGCCCACATCAACTGGATCTATGTTGTTCTTTATGTCTTCTTGTGTTTTTGTGTTTTTTTGTTCTTGATTTTTAGGTTTAATTATAACAATTGGTTCATGTTTCTTTAATTTTTCTTTGAAATGTTGTTTATCATCGAATTCCAGAGATTTGCTTGCTTCATCAATTTTTTCTGTCATGTTTGTGAGATATTGACGGCTAAGGTCAACACTTTTTTTCATTTCTAATAGATCAATTTCAAAATTTTTCCTTACGTTTAGTGTCTCCTCTTCAATTTTTTTGAATAGTTGTTGTTTTAGATCCTCCATTTTTTTGTCTACATACTTTATAAATTTGTCATAGAGTTCTGTACCGGCATCAATTTCTGTTTGTTTCGACCGTGTTTGGACTTTATTTGTAGTTGCCATTTTGCCTGGTTATATATTTTGACTAACAGAGATGTTGACAATATTTAGTTCGTATTTCTTAAGACAGATGGTGTAGGATTATTATTTATTTAAATAAAAAAAAAGCAATCTTTCGCCGGTGAAGGGATCGAACACCGACCGGCGACGCGACAGCCGTGTATTTATCCACGTTGCTACGGCTCCCTTGTGGTGAGTGGCGAATTTCACTCTTATAAACTGTGAATTGCCCTACCACAGTGTATAATAACAGGAGGTTGATTTTTTGTTAACAACACTCTGTCACTTCACAATTGATTTAAAACACTTGTGAACTGTAGATGAGACCTTATAGGTTTCACAAAACTTAATAATTCTCTACAGTGTTCTTTGGGGACACATTTAACGATAAATCTAATGGTAATTAGAAATTATAAACTGCAATTTTCGTATGTTTTTGTGGAGCGATTTTTGACGTGTACTCTGTTGAAAAATTGGGGAAGTACTCGGCTATTCAGATCTGATCATCAATCATGGATTGAAAGACATATTCTAGAATCTCACGATACTTTAGTACTTGCTATGATCGAGGGATGGATGAATTTTGTTTAAGCCAATGACGTTATATAAATAGACTCGCCATAGTCTCGCATACTCGCAAAATAATGTGGCAAGTAAGCAACACTCTTTTGTTTTCAGCGGTCTTCAGTAATTTCTTAATTCAAAAGTTATTAACGTATTAAAAAGATATGCTACTTCCACACCGAAGTCAAACTTCCAACGCATAAACTACCCTTCTACACAATCGTCCAAAAGTTTGAAATTAGAAGTTGGCCTAAGTGCGGCCGTACCATAAGACAATCAAAGAATGTGTGTTTATTCTCTAATGACCATTGACTTAGGGTATGCTAATGACGCATAAAATTGTCGGATGGGAAATATGAAAATTAATTGTATTGCTTGTATATTACTTATTATTGATAATAATAAGTACTTATTACTTATTATTGATAATAGTAAGTAATTTGTGTGTACATATTAATGAAATGTTATTTCTTCACTTTCACAACCGTTTGCCGTGTAAAGGAAACATTTTCTCATCACACAGAAGGGCATTTTGGCACTTTTTAAGTGCAATTTTCCTACTGGCAAGACACAACCTTACTCAACGAGTGACAGTTTAGTACTAAAGTACTAGAAATCGAGACTAGTGCAATTGCCTTGCTTTTGGCTTCCCACTTTTGAGATTTCTACCCAGCGTCTACAGTATATAAAGTCATTGGTTTAAGCTACAAAAGTATATCTAAATATTTTATTTGGAAAACATGGACGGATGTGAATGAAATTGAAATGAAAGCATTTTTGCTTGTAGTAATCAACAAAGGTCTCATCGAAGTTCCCGGATTGCAAGATTATTGGAGTCAAGCTTTTCGTTCCAAAATTCCATTTTTTGGCAAGATTTTTTCGCAAAGAAGGTTTATGTAGATATTTTGGACATTGCATTTGGAAACAATAAAAACAGGGAATCAGGGGCTCATGAAGGAATTATAAAGATTAGAACTAAATGGGTCGTAAAATAAAGGTTATCAGATAAGAAAAAATCTATTTTATTTATAAAAAAATAAAAACTAAAACTTAAAAAAACGCAATTTTGGCATGGAGCTCGTGGAATAAAAACAAAAAGTCTTGGAGTGGAAAGGGAAAGTATGAAGATGGACATGATATTTCATGTTGTGGCAATTACCATCGCCGGACTTGCCCAATTTTCTTCCCACGGGAGAGACTTCTTTAGATTAATACTTAGTCATTTCTTAAATTGATCATACCAACACTGTGTTCACTGGTTTAAAGAGTAAGCTTATAAACTGCACATTTTTAATGGTTTGAAGTGAATCACTTAATTGAATGGTCATTTTACCACATTGTTGAATCAACTCACGGGTTTCTTTGTATGTTCCTGTTTTTTCACCGGATTTAAAGCCATCAATATATTCTTAGTAACAGGGATATAGTAGAAACAAAGGGCCCATTTTATTTTGTGGTACGGCTTTATCAAAATATTATTTCTGATAATTTTAGATAAGTACTTAATTGTAAAGTTAGCATGTAATTATTGTATTTTTCATTTTTTTTTAAATTTATTACTAGCTAGTACCCGGCATGCATTGCAATGCCATTCGAAGAAAGAAATTGCATTTTAATTCCGTTTATTGAAAGCTTTTCAATACACAAGATTTTTTCTTTTTCCATTTGGTGTGTGTAAAAATAAATCAGAAGGTTTTCCGTTGCAGTCAGTGTGAGAAGTATGGATTTTCCAAAATTTACCCTTGCTATTCCCTACCTCTACTATATTTCCTTTGGAATTCCTCCCCCCCCCCCCCACGCTCGTCCCCCGCACCTCCATCAACTTGCCAAAAATTGTCAGATAATGTCGTCAATAACTATAAAATACGTTTGTAGAATAATTATCGGCATGCCATTCTGTTATCTCGCACAGAATCCACAACAGTAACATTTCAATGGTGAAGGTTGGTTGCTTAGTCAGCAAAAAAATAATTTGTATAAAATAATGCAAATAATTATAATCACTATAAAAACCGATAAACATACCCATTTGTTATTGCAGATAAAGCGTGCACATAAATGCATGCAATATATATCATTTTTTTTTAACAAATAAAAATACATACACGATTGCTTGCAAATTCAATCGTAAATAATAATATACAAGCTGAACACAAATACAAATTATTATTGAAACGTAGCAATGGAATTGAATACTGCCAGATATGGTAGAGGGCAAGTCACACATATCTTACTCAGTTATTTAGCTATTAAACCATAAAAGTAAGGCTTGGTGCTTGCGCAACCATCGTTGTATGAAGTAGTTGTCTGCATGTATATTTTGAGCAACACTCAAAACACTTATAATAATATTTTCACTTCTGTCTGTTTCGCAATATGAAAAGGAACTCCATCTTTATTTATTAATATTGACATTATAACTTAAATAACAGCATATTTATGTTTATATCTTGTTAGTTTTAATACTGCTGAGTTAAAATAATTTTCAAAGTTTTAATTTTTTGATGCCCGCTAAAACGCCCGTGACGTCAGAAGGAGCCATGCGACATCACCAGTAACTTACTTTTATTACCAACAGGTTAAATTCAGTACATCCATGCTCAGGAGTAAACTGGGAACAATTTGGCATTTTGTATTATGGTGAGATACATGATTTGCAGTGTTAGAAAGATTTATATCTTAGAAAGATATAATACCACGCTTTGTATTTGCATCCAAAAGCTTACAAACATAAAGTAAGTAAAATTCAAAAGATTTGACAAAGACTGTGAATTTTTAATGAATTAGTTCAAATGGAAAAAAAAATTAAGTAAGTAATATTAAAAGCTGAAAAAGTCTTTCACCTGCTTTCAAAACTGAATTCTTTTTGACATATATTAAAAAACGGTGAATGGGTGAATCTATTGAATCACATATTTCTGATACAAAATATACAAATTTTCATACAATAAATGATCCGGCGTGACAGCCAATCCAGCAATGCCAACATAAAGGGGTGTTTGCAATGACATTAATACTGGACGCGGGGTAGAAATCTAAAAGTGGGAAGCCAAACACAAGACGATTGTAGCTGTCTCTATTTCTAGTACTTTAGTACTAAACTGCTATGCGTCGAGTGAGGTCGTGTCTTGCCAGTAAGTAAATTGTATTGCAAAGCGCTCCTGTGTGATGAGAAAATGCTTCAATTACACGGCAAATAGTCGAAAAGGAGACAGCGAAAATTGCATCACAAAGTGACATAAGCATAACAAGGACAACCTACTAACAGTAAGTCAGTTCACACAGCGTTCCGCATTCGTTTTATTCCATTGGGAAAGATGGGGTAAAACGTACAAAGGGTAACGCGTTCATTAATTTAATAATGTCGTTGATGAAAATTGTAAATAGCAACGGTCCTAGGTGTTATAAATCTGTATAGATTTGTATAATCATTTGAACCTATAACCTGTACTGTATAATAAAATATGTACTTAACAATACTACTATAATAGTACCAATATTGTATTACTAATGAAAACTCATATAATAAATATAAAAATATTTGCCCGTGTGTCACGTTTTACCCGCCTTTACCCTTCCCTGTCATATTGTGTAACCGAGTGAGAGTATCTTGTTATCTCAGTCACACCCATAGGTCACACCCGTGATGTGACAGTAGTATTCGGCGAAGAAATTAATACGCTGCCCGACCATTTATCTATGACATTGTGATGATCTCGCCTTTAGGCCTACGAAATAATTCTTTTAAAATTGAGAGATCGATTTAGAAATATATTTAATTTTGTAACAGGGTATGGTTTCAGAATACAATTCTCTGTTCCAACTCTTAAGGGTGATTTATGAAACCGGGCCATTACTAGGAAAAACACGTGTGCCAAAATACTTTGGTTGGAGGAGGAATCCTAATGGATATTTCAGGTTCATTATCAAGTCAGGGGCGGCCGATGGATATTTGCCCGAGTGGTGACTGACTTTAACGCGAGCAGATTGGATTTACGAAACAATTATCTAGTGAATTTTCTATGGCAGTGGGGAGTTGAAAAATTAGGCAATAAAGATTGATCGTTGGTGCATTTAAATATACGAGAGCGACGCGCCGATTAGGGGTTAAAATATTTAACATATTTGTCAAAATAAGATTGCAGAATTCGTTAAATAGTGACGCACGCAGAAAGAACGAAAACGTGTACAGACAATGCTTATATAATGTTATTATATAACCAATAAAGTCGACGCAAGTAATTAGGATGAGTAGTGAATTGAAGTGCGCCACTGAGCTCTTCTTTTAAGCGTTATTGGGATACTTTATGACTCCGGCGCAGACAAAATTAATTTACACCGAAAAAAAAGCGAACATGGTTCCTACACAAAATTCTCTGAAATAATAGTTAAAGTGTGACATTTTGACTATTAAAGTTGATATATGCATATTGGGAGATGTGCTTATCACTTAAGATTTGAAAAAAGTGACTAATAAATTATTGAAACCACACAAGTAGATGGGTGGGAGTCAGAAGGCAGGGGGTTGGAACTAGAAAGTTGGGGCAGGGAAGTGTTGGAAGACGGTCGGAAAAGGAACCTAGGGCCGCGCAGACGGGATAAAAATCATCGAGTTTTGATAGACGAGAGAATAATAATTTGGTGCGCGTAAACCGGGAATAATTCAGATAGTAATATATAATAAGAAAGGACAGTCAGGGAAGGAACCTAGGGCCGCGCAGACGGGATAAAAATCATCGAGTTTTGATAAACGGTAGAATAATAATTTGGTGCGCGTAAACCGGGAATAATTCAGATAGTAATATATAATAAGAAAGGACAGTCAGGGAAGGAACCTAGGGCCGCGCAGACGGGATAAAAATCATCGAGTTTTGATAAACGGCAGAATAATAATTTGGTGCGCGTAAACCGGGAATAATTCAGATAGTTATATATAATAATAAAGGAAGTCGGGGCAGGGAAGTGTTAGAGGACAGTCAGGGAGAGATCCTGTTGAGAATTAAGATCGTCAAGTTCTGAGAGTCGCGAGGAGACCAGCTCGGTGCTTCTAAATCATTTTAATTAAACAAAGAATAGTTCGTCTTTATTAAACAAAAAGAGTCTACGCGAATAAGGAAGTCAGAGATTGAGGCTTGCGAGTTCATATCTGTAAAGTTAGATAATATAATTTGTAAATTGAGGCGGTCGGGACGTACTTACGGGGCACTTAGCAGAGTCAGGATAAAACAAATCAACGCGAGAATTGTGTTCGACGGCTGCATCTTGGAATAAATAACTGCATGACGGGTTGTGTTTTAGAAGTGCTTGTTTAATTAAATATTATTGTAGTGAATTGATTTGTGAAATTATTTTGTGCAACAAGGCGAATTTGGTAAGTTTGTATAAAATTATTAACATATTTAGTACGGGCCTTGCAGGAAAGAGTCAATTAGGGTTTATATACAAGCCTTAGGAATCTAGGACCTTTTTTTTAAGTCGAGCGGAGCTTTGCACGTTTCCGGGTTGACCGGCTAGCAAGTACCTTTGTTGGGTGAAGTTATTCTTGAGACGAGACCGTTGTAAAAATAATAATTTGGGGTTCAATGGACTAAAATAGCATTTGAAGCACAAAGTGCGCTTTCGGGCAATAAATCTTAGACGAGAGACTTCATTTAAAAGACGGGATTTTGAAACCACAAAACAATAATAAAACCCTTTAAAAGTGCTTTGTTGGTGATCTAGAAAATTAGGTTACTGGGTATTCTCCAATACATAACGGGTACCAAAATACATAGGTATAGAATGTAGGTATAAATTAATGTGTAATGCGCCTTTGAGGTGATAATTATTATTTACGAGTTTCGTAATAATATTTTTAAACGTAGCTAGGGGACTATATTTAGGAAAGGGTTTTTGAAAAGGCATTGGGTAATTTAACAGTTTATAGAATGGTGCGTAGCATGGGCATCTTTGCTTACTAACAAAATCTGACATAATTAAATTCCCATTCCAAAAGTTTCCCACACCTTATTCCAAATTTTAGGTATCACAACAAGTCTACTACATAGGACTTTGCATAAACTTGGTTCGATAATCTATCATATAATCACCTTTGGTTCACGTTTAGGTATATTTCTTTCGACTTAGCAAAAAACTTTCATATTGTCGGTTGAATGCAGCCGTCGGTAGGTATTCACATTTTAGCGTGATGCGCTATATCCACCTACTTAATTAACAAACTCTTTTTCTTCAAACTTAATTGAGCGGGTTACGACTCGAGAATGGACGGCGGTTGTCGAATGAATTAACGGGTCCGGCTTTCCTATTTCACCATGAGGAAGTATCTCACGCGACTTTATCGGGGGCGATGTGATCGAAATGCAGGTGGGCTTACACTATTTTCCTAATGTGGAGGCGAAGTAAGCGATGGTCGTGTCTGGTCCGAGCAAATTGGAATCCCTTGTGATCACATCTCGGTAACGTGGATCTCGTACCCGCTCTAGACTGGATTGGAAGCGTGGCCGGAGCCATTCCATGATGTCGACGTATGTACGTCACTAAGGCATTGGGGGACTTCAGGAGAACAAAGGACGTGCACCCATTTCGCCCTCCCTCTACCGCCGCTCCGAGGTACCAGCGGATAAAAGTTGTCGTCGCGGGAGGCCAGTTTGATGCAGGACGAAGATTACGATCTGGCCGGACTACCTTCGTCATGGGGGAAACGAAGTGACGAAATTTGCGTGGGCTTCACTACCTTTTAGGTTACGCTCGTGTGGGGTCTGCCTTGTCGGCGGAACGAAGGGAACATGACATATGGAATCGTTTGGCAACCGATCGGCGGTTCTTTGTTGGAATCCGGATAAGTTTTCTTAACTACTTTTGGTTTACGCTTAGGTAGGTATATTTCCTTCGATATTCGATTTAGCCAAAAACTTTCACATTGTCGGTTGAATGAAGCCGTCAGTAGGTATTCATATTTTAAGCGTAATGCGTTATATCCACCTACATAAGTAGCAAAAGTTTTCTTAACTACTTTTTGGTTTACGCTTAGGTAGGTATATTTCATTCGATATTCGATTTATCAAAAACTTTCACATTGTCGGTTGAATGAAGCCGTCGGTAGGTATTCATATTTTAAGCGTAATGCGTTATATCCACCTACATAAGTAGCAAAAGTTTTCTTAACTCCCTCACACTAGGAATAGGGATCATCCAGCATCAGGGTGGGAATGTACTCTGGACGAAAGCGCAGCCGGGGAAATAAAAGGGAGGGAAGCCAGATTCACGACCTGGTGCCTTTCATTCTTGGACCCAGCACCCTGGAAGCCGAGCTTTACATTCCTTTCTTTGAGCTGATGTTTGAGTTTGAGGTTGGGGTACGCCTATCGTAGAGCATATGCCCGTGACATTTCGGGGAAGGTCCCACGTTACGCTTGTGTATGTTATGCGAGAGGACGTATTTTTCATTCAAATCAAATACCGATGACCACCGCGATTGCAGGCTGGCGCATGTTTTTGTAGCGCGCCTAGGAAAAACGTAATCATTATTTCTACTGGTTCGAGGCGGCGTGCTGGACGGAGAACGGGACTATTGAGGACATGAGTGACTGCCAAGGCGAGGATCGGTGACATCAAAATTTTCCTTAATTAAATTCATACATCGCCAGATCAGAGGAGAGAGCGGCCCCACCGATCTCCTGACATTGCCGATTGTCTAATCAACTTCGGTTTAATGTTTATGCCGATGCTTTAGGAGTTAATGGAACTCAAGTCATCGGCATGCTGAAGAACTTCAGAATCAACAACATCATCATCAATCCAGAGTGGGATGTCACGTTCCAAAACCTCGTGCCACCCACACATTTCCTGAACAGTTCCTGACATCGGCTATCACGCCATTAATCGGAGCAGACCCTCATATCAAACGGTATGAGATGACCTCTCATCATCATCATCAACATATTTATAATTTGGCGGCGTAGTGGTCGATATTATTCCCATTACCACTCTATGATCCAGAAACACACATCAAACCCATTCCCGACAGAAGGCAAAACATGTCGATTTTCATTCGTCGCTTGCGACCTTAACATTCTCCGGAGGCGTTGGAATTGGAAGCTGATTCGGCGGTCTATGACCATCACCTTATCAGTTGGGCTATGGAGGAGTCCAATTATTTAAACAGCACATGTTCTGTCTCATGTTAATCCAAAATACCTACCCGTAGAATCAAATTAACAAAATAAAACAAGCTAGCTAACTAACAAACTGCATCTAGCATTGTAAGTGTAGAATTATTGCACTCCGTACTGCTTTGAGTGTAAATCTTTTGTTAGAATGTACATAAATGTCAAATTATTTTCATGATAGCATTCTATAGAGCTGCAGAGAGTACGTGACATCGCATCGAAAGGTAGGATCTTCTCAATTCGCCGTTTGAATGTAAATTTATATGCTAGATGCTAGGAGGGAAAATGCAGATTACTTCAATAAAAATAGTCGTCGATGAGCGTAGGCGTATAACAGGTGCTAGGGGAGGAAGCTGGATGAATATAGATAGAAAATTAGTTATTTTTCAAGCTAGTCAAACTCAGTCATTGTTATTCGAAGCCTTGCAAATTGTAACACGCCATACCTAAAAGAACAAGGGTTTACCACAAATAAATTATTAATTAAATTGGATTAACTATACCAAACCACTCAAACAAAAAAGTACACAACGTTGTGGGGTTAATTACAATTGATTAATTAAGAGCATCTCGTCACGTTTGCATAAAAGTATTACGTGATGGGGTTGAGAAGGCGCTTCAAAAGAAATGCAGGGGAGAGACGCGAGAACGGGCGAGCTACGAGCTTTTTAAAGGCCGGGCGGGGTTGCGCCTGTAGGTGTAACAGGGTAGCTGTAGCAATGTAGCAGCATTTGGAAACCAAGTGAAGGTTTTACTATTACTTCGTAGGGGGGGGGGGGGGTTTATCACAACATTCACTCCCATACATTCTTTGATTGTCTGTCTTTATCACACAGGAATAAAGTTTTGAATTTAGAAATTAAACTGAAAACCGCTGAAAACAAAAGAGTGTTGCTTGCTTTCCACATTATATTGTGAGTATGTGAGACTATGGCGAGTCTATTTAAATATAACGTCATTGGGTGTTTGACGGTATTTTCTTCACTTCTAAACAATTATTTATAAATTCTATGTATAACAATATGTAATAAAACTTATACATTCAGAATCAGCTTTTGTTAATTTAGCCATGTTTTTCAACAGAGTTCCTTACCCTTTTAAATGAGATAAAAAGATTTAGACTAACGGCAACAAAGTTTGCCGTTTGAATTGTGCTTCAGTGATTTTAAACATATCGATATTGGATAAGATTGTCTAGACATAATTTACTTGTTATACTTAAACCTTTATGGCCTTATGAATGAGTGAGTCTCTATTAATCAAATATTTTTTCTTAGAAAGTCAACAGACATATAGGAAAAAAGTTATCAGAATTCAAATTTCAAATTGAAATTTATTAAGTCATAATTTTTTTTTTTTTTTAAAAGAAAGACAAACATTCCCGGGTTACGAATAACCCAACAATGTTTGAAAATCTCCTACTACCACCACAGAAAGCCGAAAATGTTGCTTGTGTTGTGATGGAGGACTTAGCCAGCCGAGGAATCGAACATGCGACGCCCGGGTGGGACCCAAGCACTATGCCCACTCAACCACTGACCGGTCAGTTTATTAACCGAGTGCAGTATACTCAGTGTAGCAAAGTTCTCTTTTAACTCGATTATTTGGAATTTCATCTGTCTGTAAATTTGTTTGAAACATTCCGGTTTAAGATGGTGAACGTGTTGGATTCTTATCTTGCCAGAGTTCACATGATAGTAGTTCCTACTAAAACTGCCAAATCGGAATTATCAATATTATGCCTTATGGTATCTAGAGGCCTGAAGAAAGTTTGAAAAAAGAATTGTCAAAGATGATGACATTACTTTGGACAAATTGTATAATTCCTTATTTAAAATTAAAAATAAATGTAACGTAAAATGTTTATGGTTGATGTAGGTAGAAATAGGCACCTACTTACAAATCTTATGATTACGGGAGAAATTTTGGTTTTGATTTATTTTGTAAGAGAAAATTAGAAACATACTTTTTTGGATGTGAGGTCTTCTGTTCACAGAAATATTCGTATTTATATTAGCCAGGTGAGCGTAAATTTAAGATAAAAACGGAACATGCCTAATTATTGATGTACCTACCGATTGTGTCATTAAATAAATAATGAGGGTAATAAATTAAAAATTTTTAGTACACATCCGTAATCTATGCTAGGTATGTAATAATTACGAAGACGGAGAAAGTTGGTATGAAATCATAACGACAGTACTTATATCATTATTTATAATTACGGCTTGCAGTTTTAAAAGTTGGAAAACTTCACTGAGAAAATAAGAAGTTAAAAATATCTGACTAAAGCGTAACGTATCTTGGCAAACTCTCGATAAATGATTTCTTCGTAAAGAGGCGTAATTTATTCTCACCAAACGGTCAAACGTTCGCTGGCGAAGACAGCAAACACGCAAAGTAGCACAATATCGTAATATCAACACGAAGAATAAAATAATTCCGAACTTACCAGATGTGAAAAGGGCCACCAGAAAGGGAATGTGAGATATCCATGTGGCTTTAGCCATTGTCACCTTCAATTTGCGTTAATTACTCGTACTGCACATGTCATCAGGCGTCTAAGTCAATATTTAAAACTCAAAAAACGAAAGTTAAACACACGCATATTGAACTTCACAAACTGGCGTCTGATAAGGGATTCATAATCAACCAGGGCACTAAACCACTACCTATATTATACGAATTGCACAATAATATCACAGCACGAGGAACAAAATCATTCCAAATAATTATAAATAATTTGCTAAATGATTGTTTAAAATCACAAAATCAAACGCGCCCCACGGGGAAGGCACAGAATACGCGGACAACTGTCAAAAACTGTGAAAAAGTCTCACTAATGACACTAATACTAATGTCACAAAGCGTTCTCGATGCACCTCATTCGCTGTTTGACGTTTGACAACTTCATGCAGCTCGCTGAGCCAATCACACCACTCACCAGTTCCAACACAAAATAGATACTACCGCCATCTGTGTTTTTACTCGAAAACTTATTGATAAAAACTTTTTCATTCAGGGCTGTCACTGCATTTATCGTAGAGAGCGAATTTTGAAATTGAAAACTGCGCACCAAAAGTCCATTAGGATTTTGAAAAATAAAAAAAATACGCACACATTAAACCGAAGAGCAAGAAAACACTACCGCACACATTAAATTCATGCTGCACACTGGAATAATAATTATGCGTGAAATACGCGGTTACGTGAGCCGGATCACGTTCGCAAGAATTAATTTACTTGATACTTAAAAGCCTTCTCTTCTCGGAACGAATTGAGATGGTAGTAAGTTGGAATTTATTTTCCAAGAAAATTCTTGAGAATAATAACTAATTATGCGCTTTCGATGAAAAAAGGTTAATAATTATTGGTTTCAAGGGTTTCATCACCACAATATTAAAAAAGTATGTGACGTTTTCCTTGTTTGTTACTTTATTAGGGTCAATGATACAATTAATTTCCTTTTCAGAATTTTTAAAAATTAATTTATGTTCGTGACTCATTGTAATTTAATGTGGTTTTTGGATAACATCTTAAAATTGTATTGAATGTGTGATGAATAGGTGCGGTACCTACGCATAACAACATTAATTTCAGCTGGTATTATAAATTATAATGGATAGGTACCTACATAGAATAAATAATTATAACTTCCTCTAATCTATAAGTAGATAGGTACTAGGTGCCTTAGTGCCTATTTAATTAATATTTTGCTTTCTCGTCCAGGATTCTAGTATAAGGAGTAGAAGTATTTTTTTCAGTTCCTATTGGTATCAAGTTGGATTCTTAGGGGGTTAGGGTTAATTTTGGTAAAAAGTCTACGGAACTTTTGACTTTTTTTTACTTCAAATTTTAAACTGAATGTGAAAAATGTCAGTAAATACGATGTTATTCAATTTTTTTATGAAGTTTTTGACAACGGCAAATATTTGGCAGTATTATTTACTTTAATATATATGTGTTATTTAAAAAAAACTCACTGCTACACCAGGCTTTAATTATTTTATATGTGTTATCACTGGGATACCAAATTCCGTTAAGAGTTAAGAAAACTCGGAATAATAGGGAAAAAGCTAGGTATATTTATCGTGCAAGCTTGAACCCGTGAAAAATCTAAAGAAAACTTTGTAAAACAAAAAGTTACCCAAATGAAATTAAAATATATTTTTACTTCGATAATTTCGAACTTTGATGTATTAATATATTAAATTAGTGAAATAACAAACTATATTTGGTTTCTATATAAATTTTTTTAACACGCAGGAATGCAAAGAGGCAGGCAAGGGCGTACAAAAGGGGGGTTCAAATCACCCGTCGTCCTCAGAATTGCATAGGAAAAGGACAATAGTACTCGCAGATAATATCATGGAAAATAAAACATTATTTGTACCATCTCTTTTATCAATGTGATGTAAATAATAAGTTGTGGAAAGTAAAGGTCCTAAAAAACTTTTTAATAAAATTTTCAAATCACCATTTCCTTTCTCCCTTGCCACCACCCTCCCTTAGGATAGAACCCCCACCCCCTTAGGATTAATCCCCCCTTTAGGGTCAACCCCCTCCCCATCCCCTAGAGTCAACCCCCCCATATGAATGCTATAGTTACGTCCTTGGAGGCAGGTACCTTCATTTTTCAAAATAAAATAAGTACTTACCTGCCTTTCCGCCCTTTTCGACGGACGACAGAGTTGCTTGACATCTTCGAAGTTACAATAAATTTAGTAAAGTGTTGATTTTGACACGTTTCACCGGAACGCCCCTAATTTAGGTACTTACCTACTTATGTAAGTTTCTTTCATAATCACGGTTTAAGCAAGCAACCCAATAAGCAACTGTGTTTGTTTAAATATTATAATACATAATGTACTGTACCCATACATCTAAATATAATAATATATTTATGATTTTTATTTTATGGTTATGTAGCTAGGTATAGAACGGGTGTCCTACTCTCCATTGGCCCTGAATAAGATCGCTTCGGGGTGATGTTATTTATGTCAACTATCAACTCAATAAAATAGCATGCACTAGAAACTAAATTAGTTTCAATGTTAACTAACATTAACTGTCCACTAGGCATCACGTTTTTTAGCCTTTGGCCATACAATATAAACATGAAATATTGTGTTTATTGTAAACTACGCTTTCATTTCTGGTTTCCATAAAAGTTATAAATGGATCAAAGTCATTATTTTAAAACTATGTTTTATAATATTTGTTTTTATAGAGTCTAGTACATTCAGGGGAAATCCAAGGAGTACCTACCGGAAGGTCGAAGGAACCAAAGCGCACACCCAGATGGGTAGACACCGACCTACTTAGTTCGGAGAGCGTGCTTTCGGAATGTCAGGACCTAAAGCCTAGAATAAACTGTCACATGATTTAAGAATCATCACAGACTCGATAGAAATTAGAGCTTAACTTAAAAGTCATATTTTCTGACAATCGTATCCATAATCCATAGAAATGCATACCAAAATTGCATAGCTAATAGCTAGGCTAGCGGCAGAGCGGTTAGTCCTTACCTAAAGCGACTTACGTATGGAACATGTTAATTATTTCATGCGCTAGTGCGCAAATACGCTGAGATACTGCCTGATTAAAAAAGCATTCAGAAACTATAGAATACAGCAAAGGCGTATAGAAGGGGGGGGGGGTGGGGTTAGGCATCAGTATTGAGTAGGAAAAAAGACAATATTACTCGTAGATTAGTTACATTCGATACAACAATATTATGTGTACCATCTCTTTTGTCAATGTGATTTAAATAATAAGTTGTGGTAAGTATAGGTCCCAAAAAACTTTCTTATAAATTTTCCTACCCCTGTCGCCCAGGATCGAACCCCTTTCTTAGGGGAACCCCCCACATGAGGTAATTTTTCACAGAAACGGCGCTCTCCAAATTATTCAATTGGTATTATTATATATATCATACTAATACAACTTATTAACTGATCATTTTGTTGTGTGAATTGTCTAGAACTGCCCGAATTTTGACATAATTATAGTTTTCAATCTAAAGAATTACACCTAATTTTAAAATTTATTACACTTAGTGAATTTATTATGTACTAGCTTTTGCCCCCGGCTTCGCTCGCATATCCCCCCCCCCCCCCTCTCCATATCCGTTACATTCATTTTTCACGATGTCACCTATTAAAACGTAATTATCAAATACGCGCTAGCTGTTGGCTAAGGTCAAAATGTATGTAGATTAGTACCTATTTTATACATATTTGAATTTTTGCTATCAAAAGAATCTCCAGAGTAACCTAAACAAATAACAAAATGACAGCCCACGTCAAACAATTACTTAGCAACACGTTTTGCTTTTCGTTCGGACAATAAACGAATAATAAATAATTTCATAACGCCACAGCTTATTCATAACGCCAGAACTTACAAATATATGTAGCCTGTATTAAATCGCAAATAATGTAGCTTTCGATTAGAGAAATAATTTTTAAATTCCATTCGGTATTTACTGCGTGAAAGAGTAACGAACACACATCCATACAAACTTTCGCCTTTATAATATCTTTAAGATAATTTCAAAACAACACAAATGCAAGACGTTTACATTTACCAAGTTATAAAAAACTATAATAACTTCCCTTCTGAATTGCGCTGTATTATCAACCAATCAGAACAAATAGGTAAATAAACTTAAACAATATAAAAAAACTTATATTAAAAATTAAATATTTTATACAAAACATTTTATAACATACAATTAAGTAAGAATCATGGTTAGCCTACCAGGCAAAAGAGCTCCTCTTTTATGAAGACCAATGATGACCTTAAATATAATACATATTTGTAAAATGATTGAATAGATGTCGCTGACATATTTAATTTAAAAATTAGTCCACCACTTTTCAGATGCCAATAATGAATAAGAAATCATTTTATTTTATTTCGATTTTCTTTTGTTTGTTGTTTTCTATTGTTCTTAATTCCAATAGTGTACGAGTAATTAAGTAAAAATTAATGTGTTTTGTTTTTTTCATTTTTTTGTTGCTCGTAGGTATATGATTTGTTGTACATACGAGTTCTCTAAAGTCATCCATGTGGAATTAGCTTTAGATGTATGTATTCCTATTTTTTTATATTCAGTTTATGCTTTATTTGTATATTTTGTAATATTTTTTTATTTATGTTATGGGTACCTACTCTTGTTATAAATGTTATTTGCATTTGATATGTTAAAGCCCAATAGGGCGTCAATAAATAAAAATATAATTTAATTAATATTCTTTATATTACCTACAATAAAAAATAAAAATAAATTTACTGTCTATTATTCTATCCAAGCCCTGCCAGTGAACCAAAGTTATGTGGGAGGCCTGAAGGTCGTCGAAAAAAAATCGCGATCCATTTTGCGGAAATGAAAAGTGACTGGTTACCGGTCAGCCGAGACAAAAATATATTCTACACTTATTAGGGGCATTTCGTCAGGTGTTGGTATATATACGGTTCTAAAGTTCAAGGTTAAAATATGAATTTTGTGACGTAGTTATTCATTTTTTCTATGAATTCTCAATTAATTATTGTGTAACGTGACCGTCACGGCTTATATAACAAACGATAAAGTCAATAAGAACAATATTATTGTTTTCTGGAATTTTCTATGGAAATTCCAACAGATCACACTCCATTTTGATTAATTTTATAAATCATTAGTTGTTATTATCGGCTTCATAAGAGTTATCTACAACATTACTTTTTCTTATCGACAATTAAAATGTTGTTGAACATCGGTAATGACGTCTTGTTTTATTTTTTTACAACATATTGGATTTTTGAAAACTTCATGGATCGGAAGAATTGACGTTGGAAACTGAATATACTTAAGATGACTGAACGCTTTGCAAATTTCATGACTTCAGAGATCACCATTTGAGAGCTTTTGGTGCTTCATAAGGGAGCCATAAATTAATTAATAATTTATGGCGCCAATTTACCTCACGGTTTTCTGTGTTTTTCAATTATTTCGTAGTAAATTTGTCTAGCGAAGTTAAAATATTTTCCCAGTGCCTTTGAATTTTCACTTCTAAATTCTGAATGCTTTCTTCAATATGTTATTTATTTTATCATCTAAGAATTTGTATAGTATACGACGTGATTTTTTGGGGTGTTACGCCGTATTGTAACACTACCTCCTTCTTTAGTGAACTTTCCGGACATCTGATGACCCCGTAATGTTCTTTGCACATTCCTTTTGTTCCCGCTGTCTTATTTAAAAAAAAATTAACAGGCTACTTTTTTATTATTTTATATCGCAGTAGAGTCTCAACTGCTCCCTGGTAACTAGAGCCAGTGAGACTATGGCATCCCCATTTGGGGTTTGTTGTGAGACTGAAACATAATTTCTACGACGTAAGTAACTGGCTATTCAGTTCTGGTCACCAAACATGGATGAATCCATTTCAAGCAACGTTTTAATTCTCAATGATAGTCATTCACCAGGGCGATATTGAGAGTATCTACTACTCTGGAGGAGGGTAGGCCCGATCCAAAGTATCTCCAGAAATAAAGCTAAGTTTACCGATATTGCAAATAAACCACCCGGCACACCCAGTTTATACACGGTGTCCGGAAACTCGTGGTACCAGCTGTGGTACTGGTGAGTCTACATCACACGGAAAACACAAAAAAATCGATGTAAGCATGTTAAAAATGCATGTTAAAATACATTAAACGGTTGATATTATCCCACTAACAACCGATTTTTTTTTCAAATTTTACAGATAAATTCTTGCTTTGGCCTCGATTTACCCGAAAACGAAAGTAAAAAAAAGTAATACTATAAAATCGACTCCTTATGTGATGTAGATTCACCAGATTCCGGCTTGTAGGTACTACGTGTTTCCGTGTATAATGTATAATGGCTGTTTTATAAGTGTGTGACCCGACGTGAGTTGATCCCCCTAAAGTTAACCCTCCGAAATTATAATTACTATAAAATTATAATTTTTTGTGCATTATTTACCAATTTCAAACCTAAAATCGACTTCAAAAATTATAAATTTGTGTGGATATAAAACGAACTTATTTAGTGTCGATTTTTGTACTTATACGCTGGTAGGTATAGGTATATGTATAGGATATTGACTAGTAGTTTTATCCTTGGTGAATTTGAATGAAAATATGTTTTATAATTTTGTTATTGGCGATACATTCTCTCTGCACACCCCTCCGGCGACACTTAGTTATATTTTGTGTATTTAGGTATAGGTACCTTATTTTCCGTAAACCCAATGCATATTGTATATAATTGTGCCGAGGGCCAAGTGTCGGAGAACCAACTGTCATGGAATCGTTCTAAGTATAATAATACAATATTATCTGAAATTTGGTCCATGGAATAGGTCCACTAGAGTAGATAACACTAAACAGTATGTGACCGCACTGAGTGACTCCAAACCTATTGGCGAATGACGCTGATCTGATAATGCATTGAGTTCAAAGTCGACTGTAATATTACTATGGGCTGCGTTTTTCCACACCGCAAGGTCAATTATTAGGTACCTACCTACACTGCAGAAAAGCAGAAAATCAAGTTCTTCAATTAAGATGTTGATGTATCATATCGACTGACGTCAACGAAACTAAATTATTGTTTGTATAACTGCAATTTGACGTCAACCCGAACGAAATTTTCTAATGGGCGTTTCACACGATCCTAAAATTCCACGAATCTAAAAGACCCTGGCACATCTATTGATGATTAAGTGTTTTTTTTTATTATTACTATACGAAAATGTTGTCACTAGAAAACATGTTATTTTCGGTGCCTGATCAAGACTGTCGAAATTTATGCCTTCTAGCAGGGTCGATCGATAACACAATCAACCAGCGGTAAGAGATATTCCGATTGACAATATTGATACATTTTAGCCCTGACTCCTAGATAGCGATCGGTTAACTGTCGATTTTATTCATTTATTTATTTGAATTGTATCATTCGTTATGCAAAATTACTGGCTTAGGTATTTAATGAAACTATTGAACTGAGGAAGCTTTTATTAAAATGAAAGAAGTCGCGTACACGATCCATAGACATAAATAACGCATTTAAGACGCAATCAATTTATTCCATTTGATTTTTGAGAAACGAAAATGGTTGAAATATGAATAAAGAATTAACTAATTAACTCCCATTTAGTGTCAAAAAGTATATTCGGGATTGCCAGATATTTATGTTGGAAATTCAATTCAACATTACCAAATTATTAATATTTTTAAGTAATCGATTGGCGTTTGACGTTTCGGGATGTGAATTCGTGGACAGGTCGGCCAGTGTTGCCAGCGTATGTCGATTTCTTATTTATTCCCTGTCAATATCGGTTCGGCCGTCAACAGTGAAACTATCCTCGCGACTATTGTAAAGTTATCGATTTCACCCTACTAGAGCTCCTGGACGGAGCTATTTAAGAACAATTGGAAGATGTATGAAAACTGTATTTCTTTGCCATTTAAAATGTGGTACTACTTACTTAAATTTATTCTTCTCTTTAAGTCGGTTCCTCCTTGCTGAATATCGTGACCCCTTCTCCAATTTCCATGATGGATAAGGCTCCTCCAATCTTCGCGGTTCTGCGCTGCATGGAGAGCTGCGGAAACTGACATCCCAGACGCCAGTGATATTTGGTCACTCCAGCGGATTTGTGACCTTTCTCTGCTTCTTCTGTCTTCCACTTTACCAGCAACAACGAGTTTCTGCAAGTTGGAGTCTTCAGTTAGGTGAACAACATCTCGAAAGTATCTAAAAATTCGATTTAGGCTGATAGCTTAGAACCTGATAGTGGATCCCTAACTCTTCCCGAATAGACACATTTGTGCGTCTTCATGGAATCCTGATCATTTTACCTCCAGCACCTTTTGAACTACTACTTATATTTACAATGCTCATCAAATAACCAAAAAATCATAAGCCGTTAAAAATAAAATAACATTATACCACTTTGCATACAAATCATTTCAAAAGCTAGTCATATAAGATGGCTGTCCGCATCCCAAAATATTAATTCTTATCAAAAGGCAACTATCTACACAAAATCACAAATATGAAAATAATGATCGGAAGTATAAAGCAAAGACTTTTCGTAATGGTCCCGATATAGTTACGCCTGTCTCGACACAGGTATACCCTAGTGAGACAGGCATCTACATAAAACCATTGTAAATATATTATATTATAGATAAATAAATAAATAAATAGTTTCCATATTTGGCGATCGGTACGAAAAAAGCTTAGTGTAAAACGACCACAAGAAATTTTTTTAGATTAGTTCCACAGGAGGCTCTGAGGAAAATAATTCCTCCAGGACCTATGTCATCTTTGTGTGGAGGGTCGTTTTTGGAAAGGAGGGAGAGGAGGTTATGGGAAGGAAAAATATATCAAGGGTGGGTAGGAATCCGGGGAGGCAGTTTGTCCAGGAGTGATGGTCATATAATTGCAACCCTCTCATTGCGGTGCAAGGCGATGTTTTTTTTACATTAACTCCACACAGGAGGCCCTGAGGAAAAAAATTCCCTCAGGGCCTATGTCATCTGAGATGCTGTGTGGAGGGTCTTTTTGAGGAGAGGAAGGAATGAACATTGGTTTTGAAGACACCCATGTTGCAGGAAGGAGGAAACACAGAGGCCGGCAAATTTAACTTTTATGATTGGTGTCTTATAAACAAATTAACTATCAATGTAAAAAAATTTCAACTTATGAGATTCCACAGAAAAAAAACCCATTGTTGTTCACCTACTTTCTCAATAATCACATCTTATTATCTGTTGATGAAATAAGAGACCTTGGTATAACCTTTGACACTAAATTAACATTCATTAAACATATTAATAATATAACCAGTAAAGCAATGCAAATGTTAGGATTTGTCTTACGGATTTCAAAGGATTTTAAAAATTTAAAAACTGTCAAATTACTTTACACTTCACTTGTTAGAAGCCAACTAGAATTTAACTCCACCATTTGGAATCCTTACTACAGTGTACATGAGAATTCCCTTGAGCGAGTCCAACATAAATTTTTACGTTATATTAATTTTAAATTGGGAATATTCATCGAAAACATTAATTACCCCTCTCTGTTACAATTATTGGACTCGATACATTAAAAGAGAGAAGAATTTGTTCAGACCTATTTTATTTATTTAAAATCGTTACCAACCTGTTGAACTCCCCTGAACTTCTTTCGTTAATATGTTTCCATGTACCTAGTCGATCACTTCGTTTAAAATTACCTTATCATTGCAACAATACAGGATCTAACGCTGAACTCAATTCCATAATGAATCGCCTGCATGTACTTGGAAATAAATATGTTTTGGATGAATCTATAAACATTGCTAGTTTAACCTCATACAAACACTACTTAATTAAAACTGTCTGTCAGCGCTTTTCAGCTTGATTATAATCAAATACAGTTTTAAAGTATTAATTTCTTAATACATATTATCCGGGATTTGTAATTTGTTGTATTGTATTTATAATAACCTACTCGTTGTACTTTTTTATGTTGATACTACAATTTCTATTGTTCTTTTTTATGTATTTTATATTCATATTTTTTTTATATTTATGTATTTTTTTTATCTATGTATATTCTGTATTCATATGTAAAATAATTGTAATTCTTTTGTAAAAGCCGCTTTAATCGGCGTTAATAAATAAATAAATAAATCGTTCCACAGCCGAGCTGTTGAACATAAGAACGAGTCGAAGAAACGACCCGTTCTCATTAGACAAATTTCAACCGTGTACATATGTTGGGCACGCGTTTGGCGTGTTTCCCGACTATGCACGGGTGCCGAAGGGATCAATGACGCTAGTTCCTCGGAGCATCTTCCATTGTAATACCGGTAGAACAAGGATAGCATTCCCATCCGACGCCTGTGCTCTAAAGATTGCAATCCGTCTGTTAAGATGGAAGAATCTATCAAACGGACCGCCCGTTTTTGCACAGAATCGAGGGTATTTTTAAGGTATTTTGGAGCTCCAGACCAGAGGTGGCTGCCAAATTCAACCGTGGGGCGCACTTGTGATTTGTACAGGGTTAGCAGTTGTGTACTATTAAAGTATCTGCGAGAGTCCTGCTGGAGAGGTCAAAAGATCTCCCTCAACCAGTCTCTCCCGATCAGGCCTGCCACGCAATTGGTGGGCAGACGAATCCGCCACCAAGACCCGGACAAACCTTCCCCCTTAAACCCGGGGTGATCTATGACAGAAACCATACATTTTGTTCATGATTTTCTTCGAAGCGTTCTTGCATAAAACCTTCGTATTTCATTTCAATGGGCCTCATGGACACGGAAAAGTAAATAAAGTAAATAAAGAAGGTGTTCTTTGAAATGAAACAATGGCGTTAGAAAACTGACGGTGAATTTGGCGATTTAAGGTAGGTACCCAGCGCACGTTATTTCTACGACCCGGCGATGGTTGGATACAAATATTCAATTCAAGGTTATTGTTTGAATGGAATTAAAATAACTTTTTTAATTTTTAACTTTATGAGTAAAATCTCAAATTATAATATTTAATTAAATGAAGACAATATTAGCGAAACTCAATCGAAAATCTGGAAACAGAAAAATTAGAAAAAGATATTAGCAAATCTCTGTGACTAAAGAACAATCTACCCTTTGCTTACATGGTAAGTGATCTACCAACTGAGCTAAGGTGTCTATATTCAATTCGGTCACTTTTAACTTTAACTGTACCATACTTCGACTAAGAACTATCAACATTATCTTCCCTTCCCCTCCCGATTTCTTAAACAAGATACCTAAAACACAATTAAAAAATCTGAAAATAATAAACTGTGTAACTTTTTAGACATTTGGAAACATGCGAAAAGGTAACCCGTAGAAAATTCGAAAAAAAAATTTCATGCGTTTTTGAAGCAGTAAGAGAAGTGTCCCAACTGCTCCCGTGGAGCCAATGAAAAAGTGGTTAGATACGAATACACTCACACTGAACACCGAGAAAACTAAATACGTCACATCAAGCATAAATATTACAGGACAACCTCACGATGATGCCTCTATTAGAATACACACATGTTTAAATTCCAATGAATATTGCCAGTGTCCTTACATTGAGCGCACTACACAGATGAAATACCTCGGCCTCACCATTGATCCATATCTCAAATGGAATCTTCACTCTCAAATAGTTGCAAACAAAATAAGAAAAACAATGCATTTTTTCAGAACAATACGAAATTTTCTCGAATTAAAACACTTGAAAATGATTTATTTTGCAGTCTGTCAATCCTGTCAATCTATTATTGTGTATGGCATCATAGCATGGGAAGGTGGCACTGCATCTGCACTAGACCCAATCATTAAGGCACAGAAAACCATTATAAAAATAATCCTTAGACTACCTCTAATTACAGACTCGATTTTTATCTTTAATATTATGAATGTGTTTGACGTTCGGCAGATATACGCAAAAACAATCCTCAATCATCTGTACACAAATATACATAAATACTACGAAAAAAGATTAAATACACGCTATACACGAAACAATAACAGAGACTTACTTCAAATTCCCATAACGCATACTACTTTTGGTCAACGAAGCTTCAGATACCTTGCATCAAGACTTTATAACATTCTTCCATATAGAGTAAAAAAATGTGATTCACAAAAAAATTTCAAAAATAACTTAAAAATTTGGATAAAAAATAATGATAGGGCCTTTACCGGCGCGCTCACCCAAATTCGTAACTAAACCAATGTACTGATTGTTATTGAAGGAAGGGTACATGGGTTCGCCGCCTTGATGCGCCACAGAATAGCCGGGGTGAGTCAGCGCTACCAAAGATCGGAGAACACTCTCGTCCAGGCCGTGGCCCAGTGGCAGGGCGCGCCTCTTCACCAAACATGGAGAATACATCTGAAGCCCCCGTAGTAGATATACGATTACGTACTAAATATGTAGATGTATATATATATATTTTTTTTTAATCTTTTTTATGTTATTTGATTTTTTATCTGGTAAATCCGTTTTATTTAATGTATACTTTTTTATGGCTGACAGAGTATTGCACCCACCGCTCTGTTCGGCTGAAATAAACATTATTATTATTATTATTATTATTATTCAAAATTTATTGTTAATGCAACCAATCTTTTGTATGATTATATTTTAATATAAGTGTAGGTATGTTAATAAGAAATATAAATTGACTTAAAAATTACTGCCTCAACACAGGCTAGCCTAGTGAGGTGGATTATGAAAAACCATAATTTATAACTATTTTCTATTCTTCAAGTAGGTACCTTCTGTTCATATTTATATTATTTATCTTCTGTTGCTAATCTTTTGTACTTACATAAACCATTGTAAAAATTAACGCTGAATATGTACGTTTCTTTTTTTTGTTATAAATCTTACAAATTTTGTTGAATAAAGATTTTACGGTGCTCCAGATTTCATGTCCGGGTTGAATCTTTCCCAAATGAAAGACTAAACCCTTCCACACACTTTTCCACAAATGAATATCTAGTAAATTAACGCAATGTAATTGCACTATATAAGAATAAAATAATACAAGAACAATACGTCAATCCACCAGAAACATAATGGGAAAATATTTCACCGACTCCAGATATTTTCATATCAGAGGGTTCGGCTCTGATGAAATCCTAACTGGTCCGATAAATCCTACTGATCCCTCAATATAAATAATTAAAAAATCTTTCGTAATCCTACATGTATTTAAAATGACCGACTTTTGCATTTTTATGTACAAATTTTTTGACAAATCTAATACGCCTAAATTTTGAATGAGAGAGCTTGGTATAATGCCAGTAGCCGAAATAACAAATGGTAATATTTTTATAGTCTGAGAATGCCAAATTCTTTTAATTTCATTTCCTAAATCTGTATATTTTCTTATTTTTTCAGAAACAGTTTTCTGAATATTACAAGAATTTGGTATAGCGACATCAATGATATAAGTTATTTTCTTAATTTTGTCATGTAAAACTATATCGGGTCTATTATGACTAATTGTTCTGTCTGTCAGAATAGTTTTATCATAATAAATTTTATAAAATTCATTTTCTAAAAATGAATTTGGTTCATATTCATAATATGGTACATTACGGCAGTCAATCAAGTTATGTTTAATTACCAAACTTTGGTGAATTATTTTTAAAACTTGATTGTGCCTAAATGTATACTCGGACGGCGCTAATACAGAACATCCCGATATAATATGTTCTATAGTTTCCGGAAAAGCCAAACATTTTCTACATAAATCATCAATTTGATTTGCATCTTTGATGATATGCTTCCTATAATTTTTAGTATTAATGACTCTATCTTGTATGGCAAGCATAAAGCCTTCTATTTCTGCGCTCAACTCTCCAATACTCAACCATTTGTTTGACGAAAATTTGTCAACATATGTTTGGTTGAGATAATTGAAGTGTTTTGCGTGAAGAATTTATATTATTATATTATTATTATTATTAATGAGAATATGGCATCCCCTATTGGGATGAGGCTGAAGGTAGTGGGGAGGGGAAGGAGATGGGGGAGAGAAGGTTGGAGAAATACCTGGATATTTAGATATGGTCACCAAATACGACTACAACATTTCTAAGCAACGTTTCAATGTTTTAAAAAATATAAATTTTTGCTTCAAATCCAAATTGCTTGAAAAAGGCCGCGCAGCCGTTCCTCTTAAGAGGGAATAACCGGACAAAACTGGAAATATGTCATTTTTAAATCAAATTTTAGACTATTGAATCTTTTCCACAAACATTTTTTAATTTATTTTGAAAGACTGTATTTTATCTAGTAGATAAACCTGTTTTAAATTTTGAGGAGATATGTTTATTTTTAGTGCAATAAGGTTTTACCGTGGGTCGTTGGCAGATTTGTTAAATTTTCAAACAAAATTTTGTATTACACAACACATATTTCAAATCATACAATCATGAAGTGAAATAAATCAATAAATTATCTGGGAAAGCTATGTTTCAGAATTTAAATTTTAGTTATAAAATCATTTTAAAAAAGATCCGCACACGTGTTTTGTGACGAAAGTAGGTAGTTCATTTTCTTTATTTATTTACGGTCTTACAAACTAATACATTTAAGTTTTTTTACATTCTCATTTTGCTTAGACATTATTGAAAAATTATAAATACGTATGATCAAAAAATAATTACAAAAAGTACAGAATTTTAATAGTTTTATCATCACGCCTTTCAGCATTTTTGAATGTAGGTATAAATTAAAGCAAATTTTGAATGAAATAAAATCGATATTAAGTTATTATTTAAAAAATCTGGTCCGGAGAATAATTAATCTTTCTCATTGGAACCGCCCTGTACGACGTAAGAACATCTTTCGACGGAAATTCTCGGCCGCTGGCTGGTTAATGGCCCTTAATGATTTTTCTTTCTTTTGATAACAATTCTGAAAATAGATTAAAATAACTCAGATACGCCTCATACGTCATACGTATGTTTAGTAAGCAGTTTAGGGCAGTGGCGCGTGCGAAGCCGGGGGCAAAAGCTAGTACTTAATATTCATACTTCATATTTTACTCGAAAACCAAAGCTCTAATCAAAAAAAGATGTGTCCAAAAATCGACTCCCAATGTGGTGTAGATTCACCAGTTAAACGGTTTTACTACGAGTTTCCGGACACCCTGTATATGTGAATAACGCACAAAAGTTCCAACTGCTCCGAACCATCTGAAGCCTGTAAGAATTTAGCAAAAACATTTTGGAAATATTATGAGGCTGAAGGTAGTAGGTAGGAGAAGGAGATGCGCAGAGGAAGGTTAGGAAGTACCTAGCTAATCAGATCTGGTCACCAAACACGGCTAAAGCCATTTTAAGCAATATTTCATATCTGAATGGTGGCCTTTTACCAGGGCGATATTATACATTATATTATTTTTAATAAATTATTTGCGAAACAACAAAAAAACAATTACGAGAAATTTGCTTGCATACGCGACCTCCGGATTCGTAGTCGGGAGCCTTACCCCTCGATCACGGAGGCTAACAATATAGGTTTTCTATATCTACATTTATTTTCATGTTCAACGGGGAGAATGTTCCGACTTTCGTTTCTAATTTTTTGAAATACTTGTCTATTTTTGAATACCTAAATTTTGATTTTATTTTATTGAATGAATGAAAGCAAATTTGGAAGTGGAAATTAACCTACTTCCCGATATCTGATCGAGCTGAAACTCGGCCGATAGACTCGTTGGCAATGACAATGCATTTTATCAACTTTTGGTGGCACTCTCGCAAACACGCATTTATCTGAAATTGACCACTGGCCGTCCCAAAATAACAACCAAAAACATTGCGGAAATGTTATATGTTTTTGTTCTGTCTCCGTAGAAATCTTGTTATTTATACATATTAATAATATTTTTTTCTGGATGTGATTTCTGTGTGAAAAATTATACAATAATATAAATAGTCACGGCTTTCATGATTACGTCTTATGATATATAGATATTCAAAGACATAGGTTGTGAGGCGGGCACCCCGGGAACCATTTCTTGGGTAACCAACACCTCTTCAACCCGAGTGGTTCGCTACGTTTGGTGACTTAGCAAGAGTGCCCGGTTCATGGCGTTCGGGTCTGTTCGGTTCATGGCGTTCGGGTTTGTTCGGGTCTGGCGGTGGATGCACATGCCCACCAGCTGCTGCTGGCAGGTCGGATCAGTAGACTGGTTGATGGAGACCTTTAGACCTCTCCCACAGGGCTCTCTCGGAACATTGCCTTGCACCGCATTGGGAGGGATGGATTCGTAAGTCCATCACTCCTGGAGACACCTACCTTCAGATTCCTACCAACCCCTCATACCCTTTTCCTTCCCAAAACTTCCTTTCCTCAATCGACCCTCCACACAGCATCCCCAAAGATGATATAGGCATCGAAGGGAATTATTTTCCTCAGGGCCTCCGGTGTGGAACTAATGTAAAAAATATGTTTATATTTTAGTAACATATCATTGAAGAAGAAGATAACACTAATAATCTAAACGAAAATATGAAAGAGAACAAGACACAGAAAAATAAAAAGATAACGGTCGCAACTGGGACTCGAACCCAGAACCTCTTGTCTTACCGGGGTGAGCGCCTTACATTAAGTCCATTGCCAAACAGTCATATTTGTCAATCTCATATTTCACATTTTAGAATTAACAATATTATCTTTGAATAATTGTTTTTCCATAAGACGATTATCATCCCGTAAGACGAGAGGTTCTGGGTTCAAATCCCAGTTGCAACCATTATCTTTTCTATTTTTCTTATGTATATTTTTTTTGATTATTAGTGTTATCTTCTTCTTCAATGATTTACTACATTGATGGGAATAACCTTCAAAAGTTATAAGAAGATAGTTTTTCTAATAAAAAAATATATTTTAATTTTTAATCACTTACTCAACAAACCTTTTTGTTGTAAAAAAATAAAAATTCTCATACAAAAAAAAAAACCACTGAAAAATTTAGTAAAGGCGATAAATACTTGGGCAATACCTCTATTAACTTACTCATTTGGCATAATTAAATGGTCTAATACAGATTTAGATAGCTTAGAACGATTAATTAGAACTACATTAACAAAATTTCATTGCCATCATCCAAATTCAGCTGTAGAACGAATTAATTTACCCAGAAATTTAGGAGGTAGAGGTATAGTCAAAATAACATCTTTAAAACATAATCAGGTAGAAATGCTAAGAAATTTTTTCCATAGGAAAGCTGATAGTTCAGAAATGCACAAAATAATTTGCAAGGCAGATAGAAATATTTCACCATTAAATTTATACGACGAGAATGCCAGCATTCTTAAAAATACCAACCAGGAATTATTAGATTCCTGGTCAAATAAAATTCTTCACGCAAAACACTTCAATTATCTCAACCAAACATATGTTGACAAATTTTCGTCAAACAAATGGTTGAGTATTGGAGAGTTGAGCGCAGAAATAGAAGGCTTTATGCTTGCCATACAAGATAGAGTCATTAATACTAAAAATTATAGGAAGCATATCATCAAAGATGCAAATCAAATTGATGATTTATGTAGAAAATGTTTGGCTTTTCCGGAAACTATAGAACATATTATATCGGGATGTTCTGTATTAGCGCCGTCCGAGTATACATTTAGGCACAATCAAGTTTTAAAAATAATTCACCAAAGTTTGGTAATTAAACATAACTTGATTGACTGCCGTAATGTACCATATTATGAATATGAACCAAATTCATTTTTAGAAAATGAATTTTATAAAATTTATTATGATAAAACTATTCTGACAGACAGAACAATTAGTCATAATAGACCCGATATAGTTTTACATGACAAAATTAAGAAAATAACTTATATCATTGATGTCGCTATTCCAAATTCTTGTAATATTCAGAAAACTGTTTCTGAAAAAATAAGAAAATATACAGATTTAGGAAATGAAATTAAAAGAATTTGGCATTCTCAGACTATAAAAATATTACCATTTGTTATTTCGGCTACTGGCATTATACCAAGCTCTCTCATTCAAAATTTAGGCGTATTAGATTTGTCAAAAAATTTGTACATAAAAATGCAAAAGTCGGTCATTTTAAATACATGTAGGATTACGAAAATTTTTTTAAATATTTATATTGAGGGATCAGTAGGATTTATCGGACCAGTTAGGATTTCATCAGAGCCGAACCCTCTGATATGAAAATATCTGGAGTCGGTGAAATATTTTCCCATTATGTTTCTGGTGGATAAACGTATTGTTCTTGTATTGTTTTATTCTTATATAGTGCACTTACATTGCGTTAATTTACTAGATATTCATTTGTGGAAAAGTGTGTGGAAGGGTTTAGTCTTTCATTTGGGAAAGATTCAACCCGGACATAAAATCTGGAGCACCGTATCAAACAACTGTGAAATTCTTTCGGAGAAAATGAGAGATATAAAAATGGTGTATGCGTGTCGTGTGCTAAATCGTCCAACAATAAATCTCCTCTCCGGAACACAGCGTGAATAAACACAAATTAGATATAACAATAATTAACTATAAATACCAATGAGTTTAACGACTTTATTTAAAAGCATATTTCAAGCGAAAAAAAAATCGATTGGAATCCGACTTCCTATATTACAGTAACCGTAATCGCTACTGTTTTTATCTTCACCTCGATAATCGTTGCATTGCTAAAAAAAATCGAGCAAAAAATCAGCACAAGTCGTTCATTAATCAGTCGATTCACTCGATCGACTTCGAGCAGAGTTCAACAAGTTTAGTCACCCCTGATCTCGGGATAGTAATAAAATGCGTCCTATCCCTGTCCGGTCAGACTCCCCTCGTAAATAAGGCAACTGCTAGTTCCATGGACATAAAAAGAATAAGATTGGCCATTACGGCGCCAACTGTAATAGTGATATTGCTACAGCAAATATTTATGCGTTTTTTAGTTAAGTTGAAAGTTTTAAGTATTATTTTAGCTTCAGGGGAATCGAACTCGCAACTCAAATGCATAGGTCTATATAGGAATATATGTACGAACATAACTTGAGACACCTAAGAAACTAGTTTCGGACTCGTTTACATAAGTGAATTAAGTCTTAAATTGAAAAAAAAAAACATCTTCCGTTTTAGATTCTGTATTGAGGGTAACTTTTTTTATGTTATCTCCACACAGGAAACGCTGAGGAAAATAATTTACCTTATGGCCTACGTCATCTTAGGGGATGCTGTGTGCAGTGGCGGCCAGCTCTAAGGTGCGGAGGAGCGCCGCACTCTGTTAGTATACTCTGTATCTATTAGTTTAAATCTAATCTAATTATTTAATTTAAATCTAAAAATTCCCGAGCGCCAAAAAACATACTTATTTCCGACACGCCTCATCACAGTTCACAATATACACTCGGTTATAATGCATGTGTAATATAGGTGCCTACTGGACTGCGCGCGTAACAAAGCAGATCGTTGTGTGCCTATATTCAGAATGGTGGTTCGTTTTGCAAAGCGATCACAGGAGTTCTTCTATAATTCTATAATGAGCCAAAATCGTAGGTAGGTTGAATGCTTTGCAAATTTTACGAAATCGCGGGTGACGATCCAAAAATTTCCACCACATCAAAAGGAATGGTTCGTTCTGTATCATGTTAAACGGGGACACGTTTGTGTCATATTATTATCCATATCGTGTCTTTATTTTAATATCTACTCTTTTTCATACTATGTTTCACTCAGCATCGACCAACGACAGCATAGCAACATAAAAATTGCGGACATTATTTGTTATGAGTTATGACAGTATATATTTCATTGGAGTTTCGGAGCGTAAGGAAGACTTTCGGATGTGTGATAAACTGAACATTTTTTTACCTCGATTTTCGTGCCAGTAAGTATCTATATACAATTTTCTGGATAGGAGTCAACTGTTATTGAATTTGAATTTACAATCGCGGCGACTTTACAAATGGTGATGGATCAATATTTATTTTACTAGAACTCTTTTAAAATAATGTTATTTGGAATGCTTTTTCAGTGAGTTGTTCCTCACAATCCTTATGACGTCTGTTTAGATTGAACGATGTTGTTAAACTTTAAAAGAATTTAATCTATCTTAATAAATACAATTAATTTAGACTCAATGTGTTGCATGCACCCAGCGATAATGGAGGATCGACCTAATTTACAAAAAGATAGGATTTTTTCATAATTGAATTTATTTTAATTAGAGTAGGTAGGTCCAAGATTTATGGGATATCATCTTGAAATAAAGACCATTATTATTATTATTTTAGCGCACCACCTATTTTTATGAACACCAGCCGCCACTGGCTGTGTGGAGGGTCTTTTTAAGAAAAGGAATGAGACGAAGTTGTGGGAAGGAAAAACGTATGAGGGGTGACCACTTGGGGTGACCTGTGGCAGAGGTGTTGATTATCCAATAAATGGTATCCGGGGCGGCGGTTCCAAAAACCCATCTGCCAAATTATAAACTGGTTCAATATAAGCCATACAACTCGTGGATTCTGGATCAGTTGGTACAGTTTAGGAAACGTGGTAGTATTTAGGGGTGGGCTGGCATGCCAACACCAAAAATCAAAACTTTAATATTTTGTCAGGGTATTTTTTGCGAAACGCCACCACAAGGAATCTTAACAAATGTAAGGTATAATTGTATCTAAACTCTCTTATAGACGTTGCAATTTTTAACTAGTACACGATAAATTAATAGCGAAGTATTTTTTAAGAAACCTTTATTTAATACCTTTGGTAATTGGTATTTACTGATCATAATTTATGAAGCAATCGATAACTTTGTTCCCCTACAAAAATATTACACTTCTAAATTCCCTAAATGGTTCGATTCTGAACTAATTAATCTAACATACGATAAAAAAATTGCCCACAAACGTTATAAAATAAATAGAACGCTAGATAATTATATCGCTTTCTCTGTTTTGCTTAAGAATTGCACCAGGAAATCGAAAGTATGTTTTAAGAAATACACCAACAATGTTGAAAATTCTATTTTAACAAATATTAATAAATTTTGGAATTATGCTAACTCCTTTCGGAAAAATAACTCTAACTTTCCTGGTACAATGTTTTACGGGAAAAAGGTGGGTCATGACAAAAACGACATTGTAAATTTATTTGCAGATTTCTTTAAGAGTGTATACGTTGAAGACAATGACAACATTTTATCTGATAAATCCCAATTTATCGAAAGCTCACTCAACTTGCATAACATCCATGTGGAAGTAAACGATGTTGTGACTTTTATCAAACAGCTGGATATCAGGTCGAATTCGGGGCCAGATATGATTCCCTCAATATTACTTAAAAACTGTGTTCATGTTCTAGCTCTTCCTATTACTATAATTTTCAATTTATCTTTATCTACAGGATGTTTTCCTGAAATTTGGAAAAATAGCTTTATAACACCTATTTTTAAAAAAGGAGATAAAAGTCAAATTGAAAATTATAGACCCATATGTATTATGTCATCACTACCTAAACTTTTTGAAAAGATTATATTAAGTAAAATCATGCATCAAATTAAACCACTTATATCAATATTTCAACATGGTTTTATGCCAGGCAGATCTACGTCATCTAACTTATTGCTTTACGAAAATTTTATTTCTAATGCACTGTCCAAGGGTTATCAAGTTGATACTATTTATACTGATTTTAGCAAAGCCTTTGATTCTGTTTCTCATCGCATTTTAATAGAAAAATTAGAACACTTGGGAATAAGCGGCAACTTTCTCGAATGGATTAGAAGCTACTTATCATATAGAAAACTATCTGTAAAAATTAACTCCACAACTTCATACACTTTTTTGCCTTAAGTGGAGTCCCCCAAGGTTCCCACCTAGGACCATTTCTTTTCCTACTATTTATTAACGACATTTCATTAATTTTCGATAATATTCACTTTCTTCTATTCGCTGACGATCTAAAGCTGTTTAAATCTATCGAAAATTCTTCTGATTGTTTAACTCTACAAAGGAACTTAAATAAACTTTATGAATGGTGCATCGTAAACAAATTATATCTTAATATCAACAAATGCCAAACGATAAGTTTCCATAGATCTAAAACTCCTTTATTATTCGACTACACAATTAACAATGCCACTCTAAAAAGAGTATGAATTTAACGACCTTGGCGTTATCTTTGACTCTAAATTACGCTTCTTGAATCACATTATTAGTATAACCAGTAAGGGATTACAAATGCTTGGATTTATTCTCAGAATTGCTAAAGACTTTAATAACATAAAAACCATAAAATTGTTATACACGTCTTTGGTTAGAAGTCAGGTTGAATACAATTCAAGTATTTGGTGTCCTCATTTCAACTCTCATTGTTTACAAATTGAAAAAATTCAAAATAAATTTTTACGTTTTATTAATTTCAAAATTGGTATTCCTATTATTGAAATCAATTATGTCAGTTTACGCAGTAAACTTAACTTATCGAAATTATCGGAAAGGCGAAAAATATTTGATCTCCTTTTATTGTATAAAATTATTCATTCAAGGTTGGACTGCCCTGACGCTATCAACTTGTTATCCTTACACATACCTCCAAAATATACTAGACGGAATATTTTATTTTGCAACAATAACTTCGCTACGAATTCTGCGGTAGAAAGAATACATAGGTAGGTTGGGTAATGAACTGACTGATGTCGCTGACATATTTAATTTAAACTTCGATTCATTTAAAGCCAAATTAGTCCACCACTTTTTAGATGTAAATAATGAATGAGTAAATTTTATTTTATTTCGATTTTCTTTTGTTTATGGTTTTATTTTATTGTTCTTTTTCCAATATGAGTAATTAAGTAAAAATAAATGTGTTTTGATTTTTTTCATGTTTTTGTTGTTCGTAGGTATATGAATTGTTGTACCTACGAGTTCTAAAGTCATCCATGTGGAATTAGCTTTAGATGTATGTACTCCTATTTTTTTTAATTGAGTTTATGCACTGGTCTCAGAGGAGAAGAAGAAAGCATGGTTACGTCTGATAGCGATTGGCAGTGTTTCAAGCGAAGAGAGAGATCGAGCGAAAGAAGTGTATAAGATATGCAAGAAAAGAGTAAGTGTTGGGGTGAAAGAACGAAAGAAACGCCTGGAAGAAGAAGAGGGAATCAAAATGACAAACCACTTCCAAGAAAACATAAAACTGTTTTGGAAGGAGGTCAAAAGGTCCCGGAGTGGTCCAGAGAACGGAAGCATGAAAGTGATAAAATCGAAAGATGGACAAATGTTGACGAATGAGAATGAAATCAAAGAGAGATGGATGAAATATTTCGAGGAAGTCTTCGAAAGTAACCCGAGTGGTTGTGATCCCAGCGGTGAATCGGTTATGAACGATGATGGAGTGAATGTTACCGAAATCAGTATGGATGAAATAAAAAGATCAATTAAATGCATGAAGAGTGGCAAGGCTGTGGGTTTCGACAATATTGCTGCCGAATACTTTAAAGGAGATAGTCGTATTATTCTAACATGGCTGTGCAGACTTTTTAACCAATGTTTAAAGGAGGGTTATACGCCATTAGATTGGAGAAGGGCTGTAATCATGCCATTATACAAAGGTAAAGGGTCACGTATGGAATGTGGGAATCATAGGGCTATTAGCCTTCTAAGTTCAGTGGGCAAGCTGTATGGTAGAATATTGATTGAAAGGGTAAGAATGGAAACAAAAGATAAAATATGGGATGTGCAAGGTGCTTTTATGAGTGGAAGGGGGTGCATGGACCAGATTTTCTCATTGCGTATGCTCACTGAGAAGTTTCTTGCAAAAAACCAGAAACTCTTCTGTGCCTTTGTAGATCTACAAAAAGCGTACGACCGAGTTGACAGGAAAAAGCTATGGAAGGTGTTGTCCAAGTACGGAGTGAATACGAAGCTCATTCAGGCAATTGCGTCGCTATATAAGGGAAGCGTTGCATGTGTTAGGGTGAACGGCGATTTTACGGAGTGGTTTGACATCACAAAAGGTGTTAAACAAGGCTGCGTAATGTCACCGTGGTTATTCAATCTATACATGGATAATTGTATGCAAGAATTGAAAGAGATGGGATTGGGCGCAAAATTGAGTAATCTGGAAGTATGTTGCCTTTTGTATGCTGATGATGCGGTGCTAATTTCTAGCAGTATGGAAGATCTACAGTCTCTCGTGTCTAGGATGAACGAAGTATGTATGAAGAATGAGTTAATGATGAATGTAAGTAAGTCTAAAGTCATGGTGTTTGAAAGAGAGAGTACGAAAACAGTATGCAATATAGTTGTGAATGATGAATACTTGGAGCAGGTGGATGAGTTTGTGTATCTGGGTAGTATGTTTACGAAAGATGGGAAGGCTGATAGAGATATTGAAAGAAGGGTGAATGCCGGTAACTCTATTAATGGAGGACTGAATGCCGTTGGCGGTAATAAAAAACTGTCCAAAGACGCGAAACTAGCCGTCCATAATGGAGTGCTGGTACCTACCCTGATGTATGGCAGTGAGGCATGGAACTGGCTGAGGAAGGATGAAAGCAGACTGAATGCTGTAGAAATGAGATCCCTGAGGCGAATGTGTGGTAAAACCATGTACGATCGTGAGAGAAACGTGGATATCCGCAAAGAATGCAAGGCTGACGTAAGCGTGATGTGTAAGATTAAGAAAGGGACTCTCCGATGGTTTGGGCATGTAGAGCGAATGAATGAGGAAAGGAGTGTAAGGAGAATATATGATGCAAATGTGAATGGTAGAAGAAGTCGGGGACGCCCGAGGAAGACATGGCACGACCAAGTGAATCAGATACTTGAGTCGGGCCATGTGAAGAGTCGGAATAATAGAAGAGCATGTATGAGACGATGTATGAATGTGAACGAGGCAAAGAGTGTGTGCCAAGATCGAGTTGTGTGGCGGTCCGTCCTCTCTGCCTACCCCTGCGGGGAAACGGCGTGATGGTTAGTTAGTTAGTTAGTTAGAGTTTATGCTTTATTTGTATATTTTGTAATATTTTTTTAAGTTTGTTATGTACTGTTGTTATAAATGTTATTTGTATTTTATATGTGAAAGCCCAATAGGGCGTCAATAAATAAATAAATAAATAACTTTTAAATTGTGCCGCTCAAGAATCCCAACTTCTCCCAACCGTCTGGAGCCAGTAAGGCTATGGTTCCTGCAATTGGGTATGTTGTGAGACTAAAATTAGTAGGGAAAGGGAAGGAGATGAGGAGGAGGAAGGTGTGGAAGGACCTGGCTTTTCAGATCTAGTCCCCAAACACGACTAAAGCCATTTCAAGAAACGTTTTAGTCCTAGATGTTCCAGTTAACTTCTTTTTAATTGTTTGTCAAATAACTAAGGTTATATAAATATATTATTATATGTTTCAATTCTGAATTGTGTAACTTAAAATATTTCGCACCATGGAAAGAATCACAATTTTTCTAAAATTTGTGTTTTTGAAGTGAAAACTTCTTTAGCACCTTCTGTGATTTGAAACTCGATGATACGAAAAAGTGACGCCAGAAATAGATAAACACATACATCTATAGGATTTAACCCGCGGGAGAATGAGGTAGAATAATCGGTCTCCTCTTTGTGCGGTGTTTCGTAGCCTCCCCACTCTTTTCTTCTTTACTTTTCTAAAGGTTTCGCTTTTACCGCGTGTGAACTGCACTCTTGTATATGTTAATATGTTTTATTTCTTGTGAAGAAACTCTAGTCTCTAGTCGTTTATTTTATTTGCGTTACGCTAGGTTTTAAACCATTAACTTATTAGCCTTTCTAGTCATCTGCCACGGAGATCATCAATATTAAAAACAAAAACTTAATACTGATATAATTCGATCATCCGATCTAATTCGTATAGATGGGATCCTACTTTTGTAATACATTTCAATGGCCAGTACCTAACCTACCCAACACAACAATGTATTCCCGGCCTCCTAAATCGAAAGGAAGCTTGGGTTGATATTAAACGCCCTTATTATTTTTTACTGACAAAACGCCGGGTTGGCTAACGGCCGAACTTAATCCAGGGTCGCGCAATCGACGGTCGCGGCGCATCTACCTGAGAAATAACGGGTTCCCATATATCTAGCTAGTTACTTACTTATTTACATGCGATTTTTTCGGAGGTGCAACAAAATTGCGACATAATTATATCGAGGGACAGAAGTGGGTTGTAATTTGTGTTATTAAATGTGAAGAAATAAATTATTGGCGCCTGCTTATATTTCTTATTCAAAGTCTGAAAATGGAATTGATGAATATTGTTGATGTCATTTTAAGATTATTTTAGTGAGGTATGATCACAACATAAATACTGTAAGCAATATTATCTTACCAATTTTATTGATCTCATCTCTAAAATAGTGTATGGACTATTAAAATTTTGTGGGTAATAATAATAATATGATCATTTATATAGCCCCGTTTTTGTGAAAAATCACCTCAAGGGCGCTAGGAGCGAGTCACTCTTTGTAATATGATTTTTTTTGCAGCGTTGTTTAAATTTACTTAAGAACTCACCATGCCTCATGTAAACGTTATTAATTTTAAGCCTTCATGAAATGATTTCTAATTTTAACAGCCGGTTCATATGAACCAACTGAATGACTAAAACGCCTGTTTATTTACCCAATTTTAACATAGTATCATAAAACTGTCAAAAAACTGTAAAAAAGTTATAAACCGTAACAAAGTGGGGTAATTAATGTAATTAGGATACTAAAATCTCTATTCACATCAAGGCATTTGTTGTTTAAGTGTAATAATTATTATTTAAACTACTTATAAATTTTATAATTCGAATAATTTCAATACATTTACATTTGTATTATACAATGTAAACATAATGTAGGTTATATAAATATGTGCACACTTTTATAATAGTTTGTAATGCATTTTTAAATTATATTTTTTTTTCAGTAAGATAAACATTCCCGGGTTACGAATAACCTGAAGATATTTGAAATCTCCTACCACCACCACAGTAAGCGGAAAATGTCGCGATGGAGGACTTAGCCAACCGGGGAATCAAAAACGCGATGCCTGAGTGAAACCCAAACGCGATGCCAACTCAGCCACTGACCGGTCGGTTTACTTATTAAAAATTAATAAACACTCAGGTTTAACCCCTTTTATTACTTAAAAAAAGACATGTTTCAATGTTTACATCATAAGGGTTTACTCAAAACTCAGATTTAAGTATACCTTTATGACGTAAGTAGTGTTTATGAAACATGTGGGTTTTTTAAGTAATGAAAGTGGTTAAAACTAAGTGTTTATTAATTTTTAATTAAAATGCTGCCACAAAACAAGTTTACTGAGTTTGAGGAAGACATTACTTATTTTTGCTGAACCAAATAATGGTGTTATCACTGTTATCCCAACGTAATTCCAAATGTAATTATTTAAACCAGTCACAATTTTAATTCTTTTCACTTTTCGAATATTTTCTTAGCCATAATAATACCTGAATGTAACATTGTAATATAAAATATTATTCAATAACGAATATCGATAAACTATGATAATGATACATATTTGAATAAAGTTGAATATTTTTGCATAATATTGGATTAAATTGTGGTATCACATAATATCGATTATTCCAATGCTAATTACAACAGTTTGTTTTAAATACATATTTTTACTTGCTGTATTGCCATTGAGACCATCTGCACTCAAATGCAACTGAAACAACAATAATACTTATTAATATTTGTGCAAACAAAACTCGTTTAGTTATTTAAAAATTAATAACCATAGAGGTATATATATATATTTTTTTTTTTTTTTGAAATGACAATGCTTCCGACCGCGAGTTCCTAAAATTCAACCTCTGCTTTTAGTGGTGCCTACTTCAGTTTCAGTCGACCTCAGTGCGTCCGCTCACAAACACGTGTGGCGCGGCCTTGCTTTACTGGGAGCACGTACCGCTCGCGGTATAATAAATACCTCGCAGTACATCTCCACCGAACCCGAAAATCGAACATGTTGTATTATATTCCAAATTTAAACGATCGTGCGTAGCAGTGGACCTCAGTGTTGTCATGTTGTGGTTTTTTTGCTGACTTGAAAAGTTGTCGTTTTTTGTTTACCTTTTTTTAAGTGCTTGTCTGTGTAGTTTTATTTTTTGCGAATATTTTTATTATGGTGTGATTTATTGAAGTGAAGTGTTTTTAATTGGATTATGTAGGACCTACTCCCAGTCTTGGATGGTTTACAAAACAATTCAATGTTTGGAAGGTATGTTTCCCCACATATTTAAAATAATATAATTATAGATATGATGTATTGAAAGCGCAATGAGAATTTTTAATAGAGGATTCGTAAAAAATTACGATCACACCTTACTGTATCACGCTTAAGTAAAAGCTCTCACAGCCTTAAAGCTTTAAGATATCAAATAAAGGCAACGTTGGCTTAGTGTTTGGTTTTTATGGTGTACATACCTAGAGCAACGATTTATTGTTTCGCATTAAATTCTATATCTATAAGTATTTTCACTAAAAGGCAAATAAATTAATCAAAAAAGCCATAGATAATTTATGATTTGACAAATATGAAACTAGATATGTTATTAATAAGAACAACTTTTTAAATATTTGAATATCATTATAACATCGTGTCCATCAACTTATAAAAAAATTATTGCATCAAATTCTTTAAAAATTGAATTTGTTTCATATCCTTTTGTTTTAATGTATCATGGTTTCGGTATGATGGAATCGGTATGTTTTTTTAAGAATATAAAAAATATATCTCTACATATCTTCGGGATTCAAGTTGGCATCTTCTTGAGTACCAACCAACATATTTAATGCCGGAGGCGAAATCTTTGTGAGACGCTCCGTATATTGTGATGTTAGTTGTTTCCATTCACCTTTGTTGGAATTTAATAATATGTATAAACCATCAACTACAGAACAACTGAATTGAACATTGACTCAATCGAATACTTTTGGTTTCAAATCAGATTAAATTATTCTGAGAAAAAATATACTTTACATCTTCGAGATATAAAGGGATCGCAAGGATTGCACTTCCTAATACGCTGGAAAAAAATCCTCTTAGTATAAACCTGAACTTCTGCTAATCTCAGCCGTATATATTTAATTCGTCTGCCATAAATCTCTCAAACATGTTAAAATAGCTTTAAATGTCCTCGGTAAGCGAAGTTGCGTAGTTTTATACTATATATTAAAGCTTAGTACTTGATATAATAGGCGTAAAACATCCGAAAGAAGCACATATTGAAGCAATAACAACTGGTAATTAAGGTGTATAATCATTTGTTTTATGACTTATAGCGTGGGATTAAAAGTAGGTAGGTACCTGCATATATTCATAAACGATTATAATTACAACATAAGATTTCATTGCCATTTTTTCATCGTTCTTCTTTTGAATTCTTTATGGCGCAAAGTGAAGGTTGAAATTTACCATTTTTGAAAATATGCAAATATTTATGGAATCGACTTTCTGTACCTAATCCTACGTAGGAATTCGTAGGCAAGCCGTTGGTGCGAATTTATAAGTAGAAGGTCAGTTATAAAGTACTTGATTCTGATAAATGGCAGATCTATGGATGCTTCATGGGATGAAATTTACATTTCGCTGTTTCATAGACACGATCTTCAGAATGTGAATACGAGTTCCAAACCTCATTTAGCGTTCGTCGAACCTACGAAAGATTGAATTAGAAGGAATTTTAAGGAAGGAGTTGTTTTACCTTCAGCGTACGTAACATTTTTAAAAACTTTATTTTAGTCGTTAAATTACTATTTCTGAGAAATATACAATATATCTTCTGCGTTCCGGTAGGAACTAGGAACGCTTTTTGTCTATGAATTTACGCCCACGCGCGGAAAAAACACAGAAATTTAAATTGGCGCAACCGGAAGAATCTCAAATGCCTTTTTATAGACTGGCAATACAAAATATATTAAGAAAAAATGTTGTTACGTTTGGGTGAATACAGTACATCGGTAAACAAAGCTTCATACCTGTATTATAGCTCTGAATCACGCTGACTTCCTAGAAATAGAAATACGGAAACTGAACTAGGTATACATTTTTATCTTATTTGCATAAAATATATTTTAATTGTTACCATATTATATGAATCATAAATAATTTGTGTTGAATTGAAATTAGAATTCATTTCAAATTACACAGATAAAATGTGCCTATAAACACATACCTACATCGTTGTACGACGCACGCGGCGTAAGTATTGGAGTAATACGCATCACGCTTGACCGCCCGTTGATGTATTTTGTTTGAAATTATGACAATGGCGTACACAATATTACATATAATAATAAAACCATAAAATAAAATTAGTTTAAACCGAGCGGTGAGTGCCATTTTTTAACATTGCTTCCACATGGGAGGCCTTGAGGAAAATAATTCCCATCAGAGTCTATGTCATCTTTGGGGATGCTGTGTGGAGGGTCTTTTTAGGAAAGGAAGGAGAGTAAGTTCTGGCAAGGAAAAGGGGTGGGTAGGAATCTGGTTGTCAGTGTGTGCAGCATTGACGCACGTATGAATCCATCCCTCCCACTGCGGTGCAAGGCGAGAGAGTACGGCTGGAAGTCAAAGGAACTCCCTCAACCACTCTCTCCCGGTCCAGCCTACGCTGCATGGTAGGCATGGTGGGCAGACCCGGAAGAACTTCACCCCATGAACCCGGCTACTCTGCTAAATCACCAAATGTAGCGAACCACTTGGGATATGGCAGAGGTGTTAGTTTTCCAATAAATGGTTCCCGGGGTAGCGGTACCTGTACCCGCCTCCCAAATTGTATCAAAGTATGTCTTCCTTAAAATTACATGATATAAATTTGAATACAAGATAAAATAAAATAAAATGGTAAAAGGTATTTACCTAGCATTCGATGGTCCGATTAGTCGGACATCTCTGAAAAATCGAAATTTGAGTGAATTTGAGTATGTAGTAACATATCTGGTACACTACAGATATGATATGCGTGGATGTATGTACATATATATCGCCAAATATGCGTGGTTATACTGTACGTGGTTATAGTGTGTTCATGACGTCTTATATGTATATGACGACCTCCGTAGTCCAGTGGCTAAGACTCTTGACTCACAATCCGGAGGTCGCGGGTTCGAACCCGGCGTGCGCAAATAAATTTACTAACTAACTAACTAACTAACCATCACGCCGTTTCCCCGCAGGGGTAGGCAGAGAGGACGGACCGCCACACAACTCGATCTTGGCACACACACTTTGCCTCGTTCACATTCATACATCGTCTCATACATGCTCTTCTATTATTCCGACTCTTCACATGGCCCGACTCAAGTATCTGATTCACTTGTTCGTGCCATGTCTTCCTCGGGCGTCCCCGACTTCTTCTACCATTCACATTTGCATCATATATTCTCCTTACACTCCTTTCCTCGTTCATTCGCTCTACGTGCCCAAACCATCGGAGAGTCCCTTTCTTAATCTTACACATCACGCTTACGTCAGCCTTGCATTCTTTGCGGATATCCACGTTTCTCTCACGATCGTACATGGTTTTACCACACATTCGCCTCAGGGATCTCATTTCTACAGCATTCAGTCTGCTTTCATCCTTCCTCTGCCAGTTCCATGCCTCACTGCCATACATCAGGGTAGGTACCAGCACTCCATTATGGACGGCTAGTTTCGCGTCTTTGGACAGTTTTTTATTACCGCCAACGGCATTCAGTCCTCCATTAATGGAGTTACCGGCATTCACCCTTCTTTCAATATCTCTATCAACCTTCCCATCTTTCGTAAACATACTACCCAGATAAATTCATATTAATAAATACCAGCAAATAAATTTTATTTGATTAATTTGTGTTATTTCACAATTAGTTCATTTAAAATAATATATAGTATATTTGCGGCACGTTCCAGAGTGGAAGACACTATCAGTATCGCCCTGGTGTAAGACCACCATTCAGAATTGAAACGTTGCTTTAAAATGGCTTTAGCCGTGTTTGGTGACCAGATCTGAATAGCCAGGTACTTCCCAACCTTCCTCTTCCCCACCTCCTTCCCCTCCCCACTACCTTTCAGCCTCACAACATACCCCAATTGGGGATGCCATAGTCTCACTGGCTCCAGACGGGAGCAGTTGAGATTCTTGTGCGGTATTCACTATAAAAAAAAAAATTAAAAAAAAATAATAAAAAAAAAAAAAAAAAAAATGTGTACCTTATCTAGTTGAATCTCAGAATCCGTTGAATCTCCTGGCAAGCATATAACATTCGCACTTGAAACGAGATTGAAAGAACTTGGTTTATCTGAACGATTAAAATTGATTGTGTAACAGGATATAACTAATTAGGTACATAATTATTCCATTAACGTTGTTTACACTGATAGTTGTGATAATTTATTCCGTCCTAGATTAATCGAGCATGTTTCGATAATAAATACCTACTCTGTGCAAAAAATCTTACACCAAGCTCAACGAAAGGTTAAATAATTGTTCCATAAATTCTAAAGTTCAAATTACAGTTATGAAAACAATGATCCCACTAAAACACGATTTTGAGTAGGTAAACCAATGATAGAAAATATTGTTTCATTTTTTTTAATCGGGAAAAATCTACAGTTCGATACACATTGCATGTTTACTTTACTTTAATTTTTCACACATAAAAAATGTACGTGAAAAACATATGGATAGTTTTTGTACTTATTTTTTCATTAGCTCCACACAGGAGACCTTGAGGAAAATATTCCCCCCCAGAACCTATGTAATTTTTGGGGATGCTATAAGAAGGGTTTTTCGAGGGAAGATGTAGAGGAAGTTTAAGGAAGGAAAAAGTCATAAGAGGTAGGTAGGAATCTGAGGGTCAGTAGGTCCAGGTGTGACGTCTGAGTATATCCCTTCCACTACGGTGCAAACCCATGTCCCGAGAGAGTCCTGCTGGAGAGATCAAAAGGTCTCCCTGAACCATTTTCCCCGGTCCGGCCTGCCACGCAGTTGGTGAGCACATGTATCCGCTGCCAAGATCGGGACAAACTTCATTCCATGAACCCGGACACCCCTACTAAGTCACCGAATGTAGCGAACCACTTGGGATGACCTATGGCAGAGGTGCAGGAGGTGTTAGTTATCCAATAAATGGTTCCCGTGACGGCGGTACCCTTACCCGCCTCCCAAATAACGAAATTGAGGAAAACAAAATGTTCTATTCATCAAGTTTCTAAGTAACTCTAATTAAAGCAAATTATGTATATATATAGACTATAGGTACATAAGATAATGTCAAACATTGTAATGATCTGACAATACGTATAAGAAAATATCCTTATTAATAGTGCGACTTAGAGATTCCACATTTAGTACATAAAAATACGGATTTTCCTCAATAGAATCCAATAGGTACCCATTTAACTCATTATCGCCAAAATGTATAGATACTAGATGATTATATCTTGGAACAATATTCAATAACCGGTACATATTATTATAATAAATAATCGAAACACGCAGAGCGTAAATAAAAAAACCTTCACGTTATTTATTTGTTTTAAACATCCTCACATAAGATCTTATGTAAAAGAGTTCCAAAAATATCGGGGTTGCGTGCACCAAAACATTAACGCATAACATACGAGTACGGGTAAAATTTAAGGATTGAAAAGATGATGTTATTTTAAATAAATTAGGCATGAAATTCGGGAAGACGGTAATAAAATTACAATATCTTGAAAGCTGTTGAACCTCTTTTTAAAAAATATAATACGTGCAACAAGCAAGTCGAGATTCAATTTAATTTGATTCTTTTGTTGAACATAATATACTTGATCTTCCAACAGTGGGTCTGTGACCGGTAGAATACGTCGGGTACAAAAAATTATGTTACTTATTGAATAAATCAAAACAAAAATTTCGTCTGAAAGCATTACATTTGTAAATAGCTACTTGACTTCCTGCTTATTTAATTATAAACCTTTATATAATTTATGATATTTTGTAAAATTTCAAAACTAGGATTTATACAATTTTTCCAAAAAATGTCACCATCTCGATGAATTTTTTTTTCAAACTTTCTTCAGGCCGATACGTAAGTACTATAATATTGATTACTAGCAGTTAAAAACCCGTTCCGCAGGTTTTTGTTGCTGGGCCCTGCGGGCAGCTTTTGGTTCGGCTTCACCCAGTCTTAGTGTTGGTGACCATTTTATAAATCCGATAGGAACTGGTTCCAAAGAGCCAGTTCTTCGGATCCACTGTGACTCAGTGACAGCCAATCACCGGGACAAAGTAACCGGGACAGGCAATGACGTCATATGTAGGTAATTTATAGCCGCGTGATACTATTATTTACAACTCTTACCGTCAATTTTCCCATATCTGGAGAGATACTCTAATTACAAATCCGTAGTACTTACACCTGCCAGAGGCACATCCTCATGCGATCTGCTAAAGTAAACGGCGTCATCCTTTTACGATTTCTTGAATTCAAAACCGAATTACAAAAGTAGCTTTTTAAGAAACTTCAAGTACGAAGATGGTTTTGCGTATGACCGCGACGCGGCATCAGAGTGGCCGGATTCTTAAATTTCAATCGTACAGACATTAGCGTAATAATAACGTCCGATTCTGATTTGATAGCTATAATCCACGCTGATGTGAACCACCATCTTGAATCGGAACCGCAACGTAACAAACAAATTTATAGACGGATAAATAATTGCAAAGTACGCACTAAAGTGGGAGGAAAATTAATCTATATCTATCTATCTATATAAATAAAAATCAATTGGTGTTCGTTTGTCTCGCTAAAACTCGAGAACGGCTGGGCCGATTTAACTGATTTTGGCTTTGAAATGTTTGTCGTAGTCCAGGAAAGCTTTAAAAGGTGAGAAAGTATGGAAAAATTGCGAGGAAGATGGTAAAAACAAAAATTTCATTTTCCCAAATAAACTGTTCAGAATAACAATATTGAGTTATTGCAAACGTCAGAAAAAAAACATACAAATTGTTGCCTTGGAAACGAAGTTTTTTTTTTGAATTAGGCTATTCACCCTAAAAAGGGTGCTTTATTGGCGTCATAGTTAATATCTAATATATTTCTAAAAATGAATCGCCGAAATGTATGAATGCGCATAACTTCCGAACGACTGCACCAAATTGGATAATTATTTTTTTTTTGTTCCTTATTATGTATAAAACTATGAAATTTGTATAAAAACGGACGGGGGAGGGGAACCAGGGAGGTGGATCCGCGGGAGTGGGAGGCGAAACGGGAGGGGGGAGGGGAACTCAGGAGGGGGGTCCACAGGATGGGGGAAGGGGGGGAGTAGAGTGAGGAAAAGGAAGGTGGAGGAGGAGTGGGAACGCGAGAGGGGAAGGGGACGCGGGGGAGGAAGGGGAGGAGGAAGTTGAACGGGACAAATGGGAAAGGACGCGCAGGGAGAAAAAAATTCTTTAATAAATGGCATAAAATGCATGCCGGGTACCAGCTAGTAGACAATAGTTGTTCATCAGGCCTCATAAATCTGATTCGCATTTTACTCAACTATTTCTACACTACTGTAACTGTACAAAACAAGAAGGATTAATTAGCATAAATAACTTTTTCATGAAGTTCAACAGGATATTCAACCCACCAAACAGTACCTAAGAAAACCTAAGTATGTGCCTAGTATAGCGACCAACTCTATCCGGTCCACCCCTAAATTGGTGTACTTCACTAATTTCCGTATACTATAGCTTGGTACGTTCACTCCATCATATCTCTGCTGTATCAGGGTATTTGCCTCAAAGAAATTAAAGCTGATCAGGTGGTTCAAAACCCAGCTCTCAGAAATGTTTTTAGACTTCCATGGGACACTCATTCCAGGTACATCTATTCAGTTTCCGGTATCCTTTCAGTCACAATAAACGTGAAATCATAATCCTACAAATTACTCAACGATCAACTCTCACTTACATCAAACCACAATAATCAAGACATCCACAACCACAATACTCGAAATAACAATAAATTCCGCGTTCCTCAAACACACGCTACAAAATAATGGGATAAAATCTCTGAACTATATTGCCCATGCAATATATAATTCGCTTTCAGTTTACACAAAAACATCCAGCGTAATAAAAAATTCAAGTAATTCTTTAAAAGAATGTTTAAGTACCTACATTTAAAAATGTAATTTTCTTGTCAGGTCTGGTTCTGTCTTGTTCTTTTTCTCTTCTTTTCTTTTCTCTTTCTTTGTAATCATTGATATTTGTATCTCCTTGTTTTTTATCTTTATTTATCTTCTCTTGTTGACCTTGTTGTGTGTTCTACTTAAAGTGTCTTTTATTTTCATGCTGTACTTACTGTATGTGAAACTTGTATTTTTGATATCAAAACATCTGTGTAAAATAGTCCTTATCACCTTACGAATTGTAAGTTCCTTCCGTCCTAGAGTGTGTTTTGTAACTCATAATGATTGCCCTAGCAAGAAATAAATAAAAAAAATGTCAATGCCGAAGTTCACAAATAATGACAATTACGAGTATTATCGTTTCAGGGATTTCCACAACTGCTTCCATTTACCTGCACATTAAATTATTACTAGCATCTAAAAGTTTAAAAAAAATGATAATCATTCCTCAAAATCTTCACTCAAGACAGTTAGGTCTTATATTAAAGCACCCAAATCCGTTAAGATCCATGCATAATAAATTAATTCATTAAATTATTGTTCATACTCGACATAGCATTTTGTCAGTGACGAGATTTTAACGGTCGCGCAGAAACCAAATTCAAGCTTACTGTAAAATCTATGGAATTCGTTCCAGCTTTTATTGTAATCATGACTTATTACAGGGGGGACCCACCCCATCCATACAAGCTCTGAGTGCTGTATAATATTGTAAAGGGCACACCCGACTGTGTATTGTGCACTAATCAAGTTACTCTTCTGTTTGATAAACTTGGAAAAAGCCCTACCGCATATTCTCGCTTTGTCGGTCCGCATGCACTCCTTCATTATTTTTCGATCTCGATGAGGGGATGATCATTGCATTGTAAGCGAGAAGGGCCCCGCTTACTCTTCTATTGTCGGCGCTAACTAGAAATTATTTTTTTATAATTTATTTGATGCTGGCAATACCAGGGTCTATGCTCTAGGACGGCTGTTCTATTTATGAAAGCATTTGAAAGGAGAAAAGTAATTCGAAACGCGTTCATTGAAATATTATTTTATTTAAGTAGATACTTACCAAACAAATTTTTAAGCGCGAAGCAGTAATTTCGAATTTCAAAGAGACCTCCCAAAATGCCATTGTATTTGTTTGCTGCCTTTATAAATAAGTTTTTATTTTATGACTGTGTTAAGAATGTAAGGAACGATAAAAATTACCCTCGAGATCTTTTGTTATAGAGTTATCGCACCTTTGATTGGGGTAATACAAGATTTTCGGTCGGTTCGAGAAGGGGGAATAAATCAGGTCAGTGACTTATAAAAAACGGTTCGAAACAGGAATGTTTGCAACACCTACCTGCCAATTGATGGGTGCCACATATCAAGGGAACAATGAAAAATAGTGTTACTTTTTTGTTGTATACCAATGCGTTGTTTTTTTAGTCGAAATGTTTTCGAACTTGAACCATTTGTATTGTTAGAATTATTGTACTAAGTTCTTCTCCTGAAATCGATACCCCAGGCAGTGCTTCATTTCAAATAATGTTTATGTTCTTTAAAAATTAAAAAATAACTAGGAACCATCAATTGGAAACTAATTGTTTTTTTTTTGTGTCAATACCGCACAAGAGTCTCAACTGCTCCTAATCGTCTGGAGCCAATAAGACTACGGTATCCCTAATTGGGGCATGTTGTGAGACTGAAGGCGGTGGGGAGGGGAATGAGGTGGGGTGGAGGAAGGTAAGGGAGTACCTGGCTGTTCAAATCTGGTCACCAAACGTGGCTAATGCCATTTAAAACAACGTTTCTTTGTTTTAACGGTGGTCTTACACCAGTGCGATACTAAGAGTATTTTCAACTGTTAAATTTATTTAAAATTCTTGGATTAAACGAGGTGTTGAGACAATCATTTTTGGCATTTACCTACACATTTGCAAACGTCGCAGGCAATAATACAAAAACAGTCAAATTATATGTGTAGAGGTACTAAAATAAATTTTGTAACGTTAGAAGAATAAGTAAATAAATTGAACGAATATATTTATATAAATTACATAAAGAATAATGTAACTTAACGACTTGACATTTTTATGCAAAATACTTAACTCTAAAGCGACTGTTGCGAACTCTTGCAACTCATAAACTTACGAATACAGACAGTAACCACACGACAAAATACACTATTCTACTGTAGCATTCATAAGCGGAACTACATTGCCCACTCTCCGATACAACGATTTCACACTATGGGAAATCAGTACTTATGTGATGTTGACATATTTAACATCAACTTGGTGAATTTTTTGGATCTTGTAAAAAACTTATGTCAAAGCTATTCCTAAACGTTTTTTTTTTAAATCTGTCAAATAGCTGTATTTTTTTGTATTTCTGTGACTTGTGCGCATTTTTTATCAATTTTATTTTTTATCATTTCTTGATCTGTTTAAAAATCGTCTGTCATGAATAAATTGTACTACCAAACATGTAAAAGTCCTCTGGGCGTTAAATAAATATAACCGGCGGTAGTGTGGCGGACACCGGGCGGACGGCATGGATTTGATTTTCATAAAAATCTACAGTTTTATTTCGAGGTTGGTAAAATTTTGCACACTCGACCTTTAAAACAAGAGAAAAGTCAGTATCTATGTCTGATGATTTTGAAAAACTGTGTAAACGTGTTTAAATTTTACGAAACTGATAAACAACCAATTGTTTATTAGTTGTGTGAAATTTAAACCACACTAATAAATAAGGCCCTTCGCACTAAAAATAAAATAACCCAACTACCATCTGCTACCATTTCTGACTTGCACAAATACTCGCGTGCTGTTTTTATATTCGGGATCGCATCGCATCCGTGCGATAAATTGAGGGCACATTTTAACTGAATACACTTTTGTGAGTAACGTTATTTAGCCCAATAAATTTAATTATGAACGCGAATACGATCATTTATGTTGTTCGTTAAGCCGAGTTAAGAGGAAACCCGGCCGCCGAGAAATTTAACAAATTGATAACATCAAAATGTTGCTTTTACGGTCGTTCTTACTCCTCCGAATACCGAGTGAAAGAGGCAACTGCACCTCAGGCTAATAGTATGCAAATAATATCATCAAAATTGAAGTTTTGTATTCCCAGTTTTTCTCCTCCAAAACTTGACCGATTTTTAATTATTTTTTTACGTTAGCTCCACACAGAAGGCCCTGTGGAAATTAATTCCCATCAGGGCCTTTGTCATCTTTGGGGATGCTGTGTGAAGGTTCTTTTTAGGAGGGAAAGGAGATGAAGTACTGGGAAGGAAAAGGATATGAGGGATGGGTAGGAATCTGGAGGCCTGCCAAGCAGTTGGTGGGCAGACGCATCTGCCGCCAAGATCTCTTTCAATTTGAGGGCGGGTATGGGTACCGCTGTCCTGGGAACCATTATTGGATAACCAACACCTCTGCCATAGGTCAGCCCAGGTGATTCGCTACGTTTGGTGACTTAGCAGGGGTGTCCGGGTTCATGGGGTGAGGTTTGTTCAGGTCTTGACGGTGGATGCGTCTGCCCACCTGCTGCATGGCGGGCCGGATCGAGAGAGACTGCTTGAGCTTTTGACCTTTCCATCTCTCAACCCATCGCCTTGCACCGCAGTTGGAGGGGTGGATTCATACGTCGGTAACTCCTGGGCACACTGACCCCCAGATTTCTACCCACTCCTCACACATTTTTCGTTCCCACGACTTCCTCTCCTTCCTTTCCATTAAAATACCCTCCACACAGCATCCCCAAAGATAACATAGGACCTGAGGGGAGCTAATGTAAAAAAAAAAAATCCGGACAAAGTCGTGAACCCGGGCACCCTTGCAATGTTACCAAACGCAACGAACCACTTGGGGTGACCTATGGCACACTGTTTTAGAGGAAAATACTCTATGTCTACGTTTTGCTTTAAAAAAATTTCATTGTCTAGTTTGTATATTGAACGTCTGAGAATGGCCTTCAAACGAGGCAATTTTAACGATTTTTGGAGGGTCTTAACTCTTTTTTATTATTCCAAAAATTTCAATATATTTTATTATACATATAATAAATATATTTCTATTAAAAAATATATATATATCTGTATGAAGTTACTTATCAAAAAAAAGCAAAACGTACCGAAACGCTAGTGGTTGATAACTGTATTATATTAAAAACATGTGTGTAGTTCACACGTGGTAGAAGTTAAATCTTCAGAAAACTCAACTTCGAGAGAATGAGACGAATCCGGAGTAGGATAATTGTAGGGTTTATATATTATATTATTTTTACCAAGTTAAAAAAATTATTTTACATTTTATTCTACGAAGCACTGCACAAAGAAGAGGCCGACAGGCTATGAAGCACCGCACAAAGAGGACACCGTCTATCTCATTATCTCGCAGGCTAAATCCTATAAATGTATGTGTTTGTCTCTTTTTAGTGTCGTTCGTTTCCGTTTCATCGAGTTTCAAATCACAACGGTGCTAAAGAAGTTTTCACTTCAAAAATATTTGCAGTAGTGTCAAAATCCAGAGAGAAATTTGGGGAATACATTTGTATGGACAAAACGTCGCCCAGTTCCATCTTAAGTGCAGTAAGAATTACGAATGATTTAAATTGTATAACATTTCACGCTCTGTAAACACAGATCATGAAAACATAAATAATTGCCGGATATTCCGAATTCAGTAACACTCTTTTTATTTTACTTCTGGTAAAAAAAATCTTACCATAACCTTCAATATGCATTTCGTATCGTGGTTTTATCTAGATGTTATGTTTTATTGGTGTTTGTATTGTTCGTTAAGTATTTGTTTTCCATTGTCAAAGTTAATGTCAATACTGAGGTGCGGTAAAAATGAATTATAGTGGACACCTCGGTACAATAATATTATGCTTCGGTATTTTTTCCCCTTTTGTGAACCAAACGCACGCTACGTATAAAATAGTGCAAGTTTTTCAGCCAGTCCTGCCTATGAAACAAATAATAATAATAAACCTTTTAATGTTTCATTATCTTCCTTTTTTGTTCCAAGTAAAGATAATGATATCCTCACTGGGATCTCCCGTGCTCAGGATTTCATTTACATTAAAATTTATTTATTTGAATGATATGAAGTAATAATTGTAAATACATAACATATTACGTAGTAATTCCGAAATAATTACAAAATAAACATTTAAAAATATAAATTGATTCTCCCTGCATGTCTTGTCCCGTGCGTCCCCATTAGTGCCCCCCACACGCACACTTCGGCGCGACCGAGTCCCGCGCCACTTCAGGCCGCCGCGCAGAAAAGTCTCACGGTGAACTGCGCTGTAAACCTATCAGTCTTTACTTTTCTGCGCGGCGGCCTGAAGTGGCGCGGGACTCGGTCGCGCCGAAGTGTGCGTGTGGGGGAGCCAATTCACCTTCCGAGTCCCCTTCCCCTCCCGCGTTCCCCTTCCAACTTCCCCGCCTCCCCGCTTCCTCGTCACCAATCCCGCGAACCCCACCTCCCCCGTTCCGCTCCCCATCCCGCCTTTCCTCCCTGTCGCTAAAATATAAGAAATACACATATTTTCATTTATACAAATTTCATAACCCTTGAGCTTACCATTATATATTATAGCCTATAACCTTAGCGGGCGTACGCACAACATATCACCAAATTCACCGGATGAACGGTATAGCAGCGCATAAAATAGGAACAAACAAAGAAACAAACAAACAAATATTGATTTTTATTTATAATATGAGATAGTGTTTTTTTATTGCAGTCGAGTGGTTTCGGTTTCAGTCAGTATTTGGTGTCAGTATTTTTTCTATTTCCGATCTGCCTATGTTTTGTATCCCGCTTTTTATTTGAGATTTAAATGTTATAATGTTGTTCTGGTTTTTGAGTGTGAGTGGGATTTTTTTGTACCGTTTAGTACCATAGTACAAGAAGCTTTTTTGTGCAAATGTTGTATTTTTTATGATTTGTTAACGGCAACTGCTACTTTAATCAAATTTTATCTATGGCTTTGTCCAAAGTGTTGCCATTTTTTACAATTTAGTTCTTTCCCATTTCTTATTATTATTGGCAACTATCTGTCTGAGATTGTAAGTATTTTTTTACAATATCTCCACACAGGAGACCCTGAGAATAATTCCCCTAAGGGCCTATCTAATCTCCTTCAACGGAAGCATTCTTCCGAACAGGACCTCCATTGATATGCTTGGTGTAACTCTAGGTATGGGGGCTCCATCGAAACCAGAGTTAAATTGACCTCTCAGAAACTGGGCGTACTGTACAGGGCCCGCAGATACTTTAATAGTACACAACTACTAACCCTGTACAAATCGAAAGTGCGCCCCACGGTTGAATTTGGCAGCCACCTCTGGTCTGGAGCTCCAAAATAACTTTAAAAAAAAACCCTTGACTCTGTGCAGAAACGAGCGGTCCGTTTGATAGATTCTCCCATCTTAAGAGACGGATTGCAATCTTTAGAGCACAGGCGTTAGGTGGAAATGCTGTCCTTGTATTACAATGGAAGATGCTCCGAGGAACTAGCGTCATTGATCCCCTCGGCACCGGTGCAGAGTCGGGAAACACGCCAAACACGCGCCCAACATTTGTACACGGTTTCCCGATTCAGCGACTCTGCTAAGGCACCAATCGTAGCGAATCACTTGAAATGAACAATATCAGAGGTGTTGGTTATGAAAATAATATATAGTTTCCATTTGTGAATTGTTATGAAAAAGGGCATCGTGTGAAATGCGCATTACGCTAAAGAGATATGAATGGATGTTAAAAAGGCGAGCAACCGCAGGTCAAATTATAGATTGACCACAAACTTTAATGAGATACTTGCAGTTACATACCTGTTAAACGCTTACCGCGAGATTCCATTGACCGCGTATTCTCATCTCATCTCATTTCGCCTTGTTATTATACCGATGATCTTATTGGGTGCTGTACGTATTCAATCAGAGCTAAGAAATTGATATTAAGTTAGTAACAAAAACTATCAACATCGTGTGGCCTAATTCGTTCGCAAAAGAAATGACATCGTTTGGAATAGAATGGTAGATGGGTAGGAACCTGCCTACAAAAACGATCATCGCATAATCAGGCGCCGGCTGCCAACCGTGTAATTCTGATATCAAGCTGTTATATATCTACATAATACGTAGATATAATAACAGCATGATACGACTCCATTTATATTATAAAATTATAACTTAAAAATTTGAAGTGTTCAAGGGAAATATGTTTTAAACCGATAGAAATTCGAAATGCCGGGGCTTAAGTGCTTGGCTACAAAACCGAAGATGGCGGGTTCAAATCCCGGTGTCCGAAAATTAATTTTATGCATAATTGTTTTATCTGTTTTATTTCACAATTTATTAATTTAAAATAATAAATAGTACTTATCTACATTTGCGTCACGTTCCAGAGTGGTGGATACTTTCAATATCGCCCTGGTGTCAAGCCACCATTCAGGTTTGAAATTTTGCTTGAAATGGCTTTAGCCATGTTTGTTGACCAGATAAGAATAGCCAAATACTTTCTGACTTTCCTCCTTCAAATCTCCTTTCCCTCCCCAACTCCCAACTACCTTCAGCCTCGCAACATACCTCAATTGGGGATGACGTAATCTCGCTAGCTCCAGACGGTTGGGAGCAGATGAGACGCTTATGCGGGTAATAATTCTAGCACAATCCAGATTTTCTTTATATTTCTTAAATTTCTATTTAAAATATACTTCCATTACACTTATCAAATTTGTCACTAATTGATTTTTGTACGTACTGATGATTTTTAAATAATGTGTAATGTGAATGATCTATTTAAACTAAAAGTGGTGTTCTCGTTAATTCCTCCGATTAACAACACAAATTCTGATGACTCGGAGTTTTCAATAATACTTCAATTCTACTAGATTACCAGTCTCATTCGTCGATATTACGCGTGTTATTTATTATCCTAACATTTTTGCAATAAATATCTATCTAGACTAATGTTCGTTCTAAAGGAAACTCTTTGAATCTGAGGCGAGGGAATCGCTCACTGAAGATGCCCGCGTATAGATCGGATATGATCGGCTATCTTCGTAACCGTTCGGATATTATACTCAAACGTTCGACAGTATGACGCCTCGACCGCCACAACACGGTATGTGCCTACCATGATGGTCGAAAAATCCTTAAATCATGTAACTAACATTTCAATGAATAAAAAAATTTAAAAAAAAGAAGTTATGTCTATCATGTAATATACCAATGACATCTATTGAGACACCTTAAAACTACATATTCTACGCACTTGCACACTTGACGTTCATAAAATGAGAGGAAAATAATTACTTTCTAAATCTGATTTTAAAAAACTCGATGTAAAGCACGGTCAATACCGGGGACTTCAACTAATCAATATCAATATTTATATTATAAAAGAAAGTCCAAAAAAACGTGCGTCCCGCATAAACTCAGAAACGAGTGCCGGTACGATCAAGGGAGTTATATGGTGTGGTAGGTGTTTATCCCCCCTCCAGGATGACGGCAGGACGAAGATACAAGGGCTGGAAATTTTGCCCTATTGACATTTCTAAAACAGCGTACCTGAAAGTTCTAGAAAGTTCAATAGAGCTCTAGAAAGTTCTGGAAGGATTGGCGGAGTATGTCGTGAAATGTTCGGGAATAGGGAATCGGGAACATCATTGTAGAACATTCCAGAACACTCTCGAATGTTGTCCTGAGTGAAGCCGGGTAACCCAGCTAGTGTAATAATAAAATACGAAATACTAATCAATTTCTCATATAAATTTACAACGTTTTTAAACTTGGTTTTCAGTTAATATCTTCGGACGGGTTGTGTTTTGCACTCACCGATATCACCATACAATCACAATGAAATATGAAGTCAAAATATTACTATTAGATTTTCGCATTCATCAATCAAAACTCCAGTCAAATAATGTAAACAAAGCTCATTATGCGAGTTGTAGATGTTATGTTATTAGAAGGGACGTCGCTTGTATTTCGGTTGAGAAAGACCTCGTTTTCTTTGCTCAACAAGCCATTCATTGTAAGATCGTAATCGCGGAGGGAAATAGGATTATGACTACGTCTTCATCTCATTTGATTATTAGGTGGTTCAGACCATTGTAGAAAGTTTTTTTTACCTTATGCAATACAAATGCATTACAACATTGGATTGCTTTAGATGTTTTCCATCCATAGACAAACAAGTATGTAGGTGAGCCCTCCATTTGAAAGAAACGGTTACTGAGCCCAATGAGATTTTTAAAAGTGACTAATCTACATAATATAAATGCAATATTGTTTTTTTGTCTAATCGTGATTAATATGGCGTAACTATGTCCTATTTCAACTCGACCGTTTTAAATTTCTTCAGCCTGTAAATTGTTTTTACTTTCCGTTTCAAGATGGTGGTCGTTTTAACTGGTTAGTAAAGATTATTTTTTCAAATGTGAAATGGTTGTACTTGTTTCGACTTTCTTATTTGCCTTTTTTCAATATTATGGTAGGTACCTCGCACCCTAAAAAAGCTTTATAAAAAAATAATAATGACGTTCCATTACAATTCAAAAAAGTGGCATTTCAACACCCCTTTGAAAAGTCATTAAAATTGATGAAAACAAAAATATAGCCAAAAATATAACCTAACCTAGTTAATAACCCCCAGTTAACCAAAGTTTTTTTTATCACTTCTATTGACTTTTTAAGAGCAACGTTGCACATTGTTGTGTTGTTCGGTCACCGTGTTTAAGTACCTACCTACTCATGATTTCATAGAAAATTTTGATTATGATTTATTAAATAAGAGAAAAATTATTAGAAACACACTTTTTTGAGATTTGAGATTTACTGTTCACAGAAACATTTCTACCTTATTGTCGAATGATGGAAAATGTGATATTTAAAAAAAAAAAACAATTATTCGCATATTTTTAACAAATCCTTTGCTTTTTTCTATATGTTGTTTTTGTATAATTGTGTAATATTTTGATTTATTTTTTCTTTTTTTTGTATGCTATAATGCAATAAGGTTTAAATTACATTGCAAATCCCCTACACGTGGCTCGGAAAAAAACAATTTTTATTGTAACTTTATATTAGATGGAAGAACTGTATCCATCCAACAATGAGGTATGATGGTATTTTTTGAAGCACAAGGCCAATCTTGCGTACTCTATAGTATGGATCTGATTAAATTGAGGTTGTCACTTTCGAAATTCTATACCTATACTACCCATTCGTGTGAATGTGAATGAATTTGAAGTGAAAAAGAGATCCGATTAAACGATCGTACAATAACTCTTTTTGTTTATTGATCAAATAACAAGGCACATAAAACATATAACATAAATAATATCTGAAACAGATAACAGTTTAATATATTACTGGCATATGTAATGTTATTATAAAATGCTTTAGCCTTCATTCGACAATGGACGAATGTGTGCGTTGTACATACGAGTAAATTCATTTTTATTTAATGATAAAACTCTCCATGTAGTCCTACATTTATTACTTTGGACGAGTTTTTATATAGAATGAAAAAGGTATTAATGAACGGTATGATTTATATACTGGTGGCCATCATTTCAAACATCAGTGATTTATTACTTTTTTTCATTATTTATTCGATTCTTATTAAAGTGAAAACTTTTTTAGCACCGTTGTGATTTGAAACTCGATGAAACGGAAATGAGCGAAACTAAAAAGAGGCAAATATATATATATATATATATATATATATAGGATTTAGTTTGCGAGATAATTAGACAGACTAATCGGTGTTCTCTTTGTGCTTCGTAGCTTAGCGGCCTCCTCTTTGTGCGGTGCTTCGCAGGAAAAAATGTTTGGTAACAATATTATAATAAATAAACCTCACAATTATCCTACTCCTGATTCGTCTCATTCTCTCAATGTTTAGTTTTCTGAAAGTTTCACTTCTACCGCGTGGGAACCAACACAAGTATTTTTTTTTAATGATTGCTTTCGTATTATAATATTTATTCACTCTTAAATTGTCGCCCGAAAAGCAAAAATACACGAAACGGTACACAATTAAGATAAAACTGAATTAGGTTGTCGAGGAAGGAATCTCTCTATAATCTTTCAGATGTCTTCACTGGTCACTCAGCCGAGTAACAGCCCAACCCACACCTTGACCCTATCTGTCCAGTATCTACTATTTAAAAAAATGTTTTTCGGTGCAAAAAAAGTCTATAACCGTATAACCAAATGCCATCTACATTTTTATATTAGGTACATATTACAATTACTTTATATTTTTATATTACAATTATTCTAAAAGAGCTCACGAATCATTCGTTAAAGTAACTCGGGCATCTTATTTAGCTCCTCTTATAAAAGCTTTGATGTAGATAAGTGATTTTTTTACTGATTTTTAACAGCTCTATTGAAAATAAAATGTTTTCTCATAAGCCAGGAAGATCCATGCGTTGATCTTGTACATAATTTATTATACAAAAAAGCTTTCAGAGCGTTGATCTTTTATATATGTAACTTATAAAATAAAAAGCTTTTGGGGTATTCATCTTTTATATGACTTATAGAACAAAAAAGCTTTTGAGGCGTTAATCTTTTATATGACTTATAAAACAAAAAAGCATTGGGGCGTTAATCTTTTATATGACTTATAGAATAAAAAAGCTTTTAAGGAGTTAATATTTTATATGACTTAGAGATCAAAAAAGCTTTTGGGGCGTTAATATTTTATATGACTTATAGAACAAAAATTCTTTTGGAGCGTTAATCTTTTATATATCTTGTAGAACAAAAAACTTTTGGGGCGTTGATCTTTTGTATAAATTATAGAACAAAAAAGCTTTCGGAGCGTTATTCTTTTATGTAACTTATAGAACAAAAAACTTTTAGGGCGTTATCTTTTATATAACTTTAGAACAAAAATACTTTTGAGGCGTTGTTCTGTTATGCAACTTATAGAACAAAAAAAAATAGCTTTTGGGGATATCGTCATCAAAAATATAAATTGCGCTTGTGCGTGCGTCCTGCGTAACTCCCGTTCAATGAACTCTGGAACTCATCTGGATTTACTTCCAGATGAATTGGAACTGACTGAACAACAAGTTATTAACCACCATGACATTTTAACTGTAATTTACAAAATTGCATTAAATTAAAATTGCATCTGATTTGTCAAGAATTCAGTCTATCCCGTGAATTTTCGCGGGTGTTAATATATTCTGTATATTATTTTACTTCATAGGTACACATTTTGTTTGCTGGAAAATAATTCATATTTTCATTATTTTCGTCGACCATCACGTCTTTTAAAAGTGTCCAAGTGTTTTGAAACTTTTTGTTTAAAATATAATTTTTAACAAAACTTAAACTTTTTGTTCAAGATATAATATTAAAATTAAAATAAAGAATTAATATCAAACGATAATAATGTATCCAAAATTCTTTGTTACAACTATTTTTGTAAGAATGACAAGCTTGCAAAGTCACAATAGACATCCTATGGAAATTAAAAAAAAAATGGAGTTCTACGAATTAAACACAAAAACAATTCATATCTATGGAAATCACCCAGACTGGTAGCGCCCGTCTATGACAATATAAAGATGGAAAAAAAGTGATTTGGCGCGAATTGCACTCGCAACCCCTGCGAACAAATGCGTTGGCCATTATGTGGTATTTTATATCATTCTTAAGCTGTCAGATTCTACTCTAGCCTGGTCAAGTGACCCTTGATTCCCTTTACTAACGAGAGTAATGAGAGTTGTGCTCGTTAGGACTTTGAACATGACCACGAGAATGTGAAATGTGTTTTACTAGAACATGTACTCGTATAGGTAAGTACTAAGACTACGTGTCGGCACCAGGACTCAACATGTCCAGGAATAACGTGGGCTGGAATCATGCCTGGATTTACTAATGAATTTACTTATAACCCTGGAGTAAATTTAACGCATCGATCTGCTGTTTGCTAAAGGATGCGGAAGTTGTACAAGGATTCATGTAAAGAGATTAAATATTCAAACAGATTCATTTTTATTAAGCACTCAAATTTACAAAAGCGATGTAATCAGAGAAGGTTAGTATGTAAGAAGTACGATGTTACTACAACGGACACTCGATATAGAATGGCGGTTTATTACGAAAAGGCAACTAAATGAAAATTGCCAGCTTTTAAAACCATATTACGAGTAGTTCCTACACTAAGGTACTTTACTAATATAAGATGTAAGGTTTTTGACATTAATTCATTTCTAGAATAAAAATACATGTCCGAAAGAGGCCACAATTTTAAATTATTAGTCTCTTTTAATTTTACATTAACTCCATATAAGAGGCCGTGAGGAAAAAAAATTACCTTCGGAGATGCTGTGCAGAGGGTTTTTTTAAGTAAAAAAAGGATAGGAAGTTCTGGAAAGGTAAAGCTACGAGCATTGGGTAGGAATCTGGGGTCAGTACGTTCAGGAGTAACGAAATAATCCGGGTGGAGAGATAAAAGGTCTCCCTCAAGTAGTCTCTCCCGATACGTCTGCCACGCAGAAGGTGAAAAGAAGCACCCGCCGCCAAGACCTAGAAAAACCTCACCCCATGAACCCGGACACTCCTGGTTAGTAACCAAACATTGGGGTGACATATGGCAGAGGTTTTGTTGGTTATCCAATAAACAGATTCCGGGGTGGAGTACCCATATCTGCCTCCCAAATTTCTCTAAAACTATGTCAATAGAAGTTGTTTCCGTCAAGAGTAATCAAACATATTCTCCTGCAAACCTTATTTGAGGAAGAAGTTCATTAGTGTAATAGTCATACGTGCGTTATTTTGTAGGAAGAACTGTAAATAAATAATATATAATCTGTATTCTCCAATCAAGTTGTTCCATCTTGAAGACTCGCGATGTATGGGGAATTTGTAAAGCCAACGCAACGGAAACAAGCCTTGTAATGGTGGGAGAATCACTCATGTGTAAAATTGTACTTTTGGTTTTATTTTTTGGTGTCTTTGTTCAAGAACATAAAAAGGCCCCTACGTCCATAGCAAGTTAAACTTCAACCGAGTTCAAGTTATCTGAACTCATTATCGCGCACCCTGGAATCAATTTATTCGTTTAACTATTGCAGTTTTCTAGTAAGGTTGTTATTCGTAAATCAATGAGGGCATTGGTAATAAAACTAATAAACATTAAAGGAATTTGACAAAATATATTTTTCATTATAAGCACGTACGTAGAAATGTAATTAGCCTCACCACAGTTCGATAATGCTTTCGGAAGGCTGTCACGCGTATTAATATTTACCTTTAGAGCAGAATTTTTTTGCATTAGCTCCACGAAGGAGGCGCTAAGGGAAGGAAAATAATTTCCCTCGACGTTTCGGACAGCGTTGCAGTGTCCGATAGATGTGTGATGATTGATGATGGACACTGCAACGCTGTCCGAAACGTCGGCTAAAGGAAGTAGCGCAATACGGCATAAAACCCCAAAAACAAACAACGAAAATTCTTCTTCAATGATCAATTATTTTTAAACATGGCGTATTTCGCACAATCTCTCATTATGTTTTTATCAATTTCTCCATTAAGACTATCACCCGTATGAGGTACTACACCTCTAATAATGTCAAATTGGCAATTTTCTCTGGTCTAGGATGGGGCCACTACCAGTAATTTGTTTTGACCTCAACTCGGTCGGATCGTGTTAGTTTTTTTCTATACAATGGACTATTACACTAACGGTTAGGTTCGCATTTCGAGTTGGTAATTTGACGTCATAAAAATTAATGATTCATATTATAAAACATAGTATAACTAATTCCAGTTCTGTTATATTTTTTCATACGTAACTACGTTAGTTGGTGCCTTTGGAAATATGGTATGAAAATCGTTACCTCGGAATCTCTTGATCTATTTCATTGGATTAATACATTTGAACGAATAAACCTAAATCGTTCATTTTTGTGTAATTCCAGTAGAAGTAATTAAACAAGGTACGTAATCGCATCCTTGCGTAATTCCGACTGTGCGTATTTCTGGTAGTATTGATACGTGAAATTCTCGCCTGTGTAATCTCGTCATGTAACCCTTTTTGTATTCATTTTATTAGCTAAGTCCTGCCGGAAGGTATCCACGTCTCACAAGGAAATTTCTAGTACATCTTAACATAAAAGGAAATCACTTAAGTCAGCACAAATGGAATGAGAATTTGACAATTTCTAAATGCATTTAACAGTGATTTAAAAAATAATAATAAAAGTTGTCTTTGACTTGTGTATGTGACGCATTATTGTGAATACTTCATTGCATTGACGTGCGTCTGCTCTTTCTATATACAGCTATCATGATAAAAAGCTTATCAATAGATTGCCAATCCAGCTGTTTTTTTGGTAGTTTTCTTCCATTGTCTAACATTCTCACTTTACTTAACACATCAGGTTTTCAGGTAAGAACCTACGCACTCCGCATTGTACATTGTGTGTTACGTATCTTGTGTTTTTATCGGCGTCTTTCCCAGAGTTGATTGGCTGGAGTTGAGTCTGAATGTTAGATCTTGAAGTAAGTACCAAGATACCTACATGTCTGCATGGCTGTTAGATACTGGAAGCGATGGGATGTTACATAGAAGAGATAGATACTATAAAGACAGAAGAGATATGAAAGAATCTCACGGTATAAGTAAATCATCGGGTGTCAGAATGTGAAGATTCGCTCTTTCGCAAGATGGAATGGTGGAAAAGCTTGTTTGTAATCAGTCAATCCAATGAATGATTTACTTCAAACCAACGATTAAACTCGTGGACTCAATATGTTGTAACCTTAACACCCTTCTAATCACAAGCCAAAGCCACTAATTTAAGAAGCTTTATTATAACAATTGTGAACGAAAGTATTCATTTGTCAAGATTAAAAACGCCCTTTTGTGAGCAAATTTGATTGAAAGTTTTACATTAGAATTAAGAGTTTGTTGTCACAGAAAAATAATTTGAATACATTCTAACCATAGACATACAAATAGCTAGACGAGAACTTACAGATGAGGGGTAAAAACCAACTATGGCGGGACGAAGAGAGGAAAGAGACTTGTGATTCGCCAATAAATCAATCTAACAGTATATAGGCACCTCGCACTAAAATATCACCATTTAGTTCTTGAAAGTAAAATCTGCTTTTGAATGAATAGACCTTTTTATATGGGAGCGCGAATTGCATGCCACGTTATGAACAGATGTGTCAAGTCCAAATTCGCAAAGTAAGGTTCTAAGTATTTTCATAGTCGAATATTTTGTTTCCGTAGACACTTATAAATGTTTCATGATTTACTTACCCCAGTAAACAGCGGCTTTGTGTTTCGCGTCGCCATGTATCTCGATATCATAGTATGTGTTCCATAGCATACAACGTCCGTGCGTAAAATGTACGATAAAAGCTCGACACCGGTCTGGACAAGAATGATGACGTCACATTTTTTAGATTAACGCGGGGCTCTCGCAAGCCCAGCCGGTTCCAAAAAATGGTTCCAATGGGAGGGGGAAATAACACGCCTTTTAGCACCTGATGGCAGGTCCATATATTTTGTACGTCCGTGATTCTAACCCTTTTTCGGAATAAAGTTATTTTTTGCACCTAAAATGACGCGAGTACACTTGCGACCCGAACCGCATGCAGAATCACGAATCATGGGAAAGCAAAGAAGTAAAGACACAGTTGTTTGCGGGCGGTTCGCGTTAGTTCCTATCTCATGGTACTCGTGGTTATTCTCGCCGTTCGGCTCGGAAGTGTATACGCGCCATTCTACAGTTTTTGTTGGAAATTTTGAAAACTGGTAACCTTCACACTAAAATGGAGTGAAATATCATTTAGTATTTTGCTTGTAATAACGTCTTACTTTGAGCTTACTCCTAGTATTTGAAATAAAAATAAGTTTTTTTAATATGAATGCCGCACAAGAGTCCCAACTTTCCGAATCAGGGCGTATTTTTTTTACAATAGCTCCACACAGGAGGCTTTGATGAAAATATTTTACCTCGGGGCCTTAATCATCTTTGGGGATGGTGTGTGGAGAGTCTTTTAAAGGAAAGTAAGGAGAGCAAGTTCTGGTAAGGATAAGGTGTAAGGGGTGGGTAAAAATCTGGGGTTAATGGGTCTACGAGTTATGAATCCATCCCTCCCACTGCGGTGCAAAGCGATGTTCAAAAAGACTTCTGCTTGAGCCAGTCTCCCCCGATCCGGGCTGCCACACCGCTGGTGGGCAGACACATCCGCCGCCAAGACCTGGATAAACCTCACCCCATGAACCCGGGCATCCTTGCTAAGTCACCTTGTTGGTTATCCAACAAATGGTTCCCGAGGCGGCGGTACCCATACCCGCCTCCCAAATTGAAGATGTATACGATCCCCCCTAAAGAAGTACATAAAGTACACTGTGCTAAGTAACCGTTTTGTAACAAAATAGACAGTTTAAAAAAATTGTAATTCCTTCCGTCCTTTATGTTTAAACATAACCCCGAGAATACTAATTATATACTCAATTGTTATTTTTTTTGTTGATATTATAAACCATTTTTTACAATAATCTTCCGTTTTTTAAAAAAAATACGATTATACTAAAAGCGATCAAAAAACGTATGTATTTTAAAATAAGTTTTTTTGTTGTTCCCAGGTTGTTCGCGATCAAATAAATATGATAACATCGAGTGGTGTTTAATCTGAGCACAATGGGAATGTGGCAAACGACAATGGTGGTGGTTGTTTAGCGACAGCAGTGATCATTGTCATTAAGATTACGAGTGAAATGGTGCACAGAGATTGCCATCCGGTGTGATGGGACATACAGTCAGTGATGAGTACGTCTGCGGTACTAAGTGATTCCAGTCCTCGCCATCGTTTCGGAAGGAAAAGGTAAATAAATCTATATAAATTACATATGTGACGGAGAATTTTTTCCCTGTGCGACTTGGGCATTAAAAGCAAGCAGTAAATACATCGTCGGGCGTCACGTGACCCTCCCGAACACTGCCGAAGGTGTTAGGAATCATGACGGTCACTATAACCGACATAATTTTCCATGAAAATAGGACATAATTTATTAATCACAATAAGCGACACGTCACTATAAGCGAAGTCATTATATCCGACTTTGTTATATTCTATTTTTCTTTGAATAAACATTACAATATAACATGTATGTGGTTAGCTGGAAGAAATGAGGTCTACCCATAAGCTACACTTTTTATATTTTTATTTGTACAATAAATATTTTTTTGATTTTGATTTTTTTAAAGAATTTTATATGAAAACCAAACTTCGCCGTGCAGTTACGTCATATTAAGGGGTTGATCAATATAGGCGGAGTCATAATAAACGGATTCTACTGTAAACCACTCAAAAGTAAGCCAATGAACAGGGATGATGCTTTTTAAATATTGCTAGACATAATATATGGAATATGATACTAATAATACATTCGACTTTCCAGAATAATAATAATTTAATCTAACACACTATATAAAGAGGAAAGATTTGTTTGTTTGTTTGTTTGTTTGTGTGTTTGTTTGCATCGAATAGGCTCCGAAACTACTGAACCGATTTGAAAAATTCTTTCACTTTTGGGAAGCTACACTATCCCCGGGTGACATAGGCTATATTATATTTTCAAAAAAATTAGGGATCCTTACTAAAACTTCAATAATGTAGCCCAGGGTGTAAAAAAATTACTTAAAATATTATTTAAATGGCGTGCGCTCCGAAAACTATTGATGATAGAATAAAATAATGTACTACGACTTTATAGACCACATCATTATTTACAAAAAAGGTCGCAAAAGCATATGTCTAACTAATATGGTTATGCCGCAATAAGTATTCTTTTATTTTTAAAAAATAATTTAAATGTCGCTGCTTGAAAGGCTCTTTATTTGTATCTTGGTTTTAATCCTTATCAAAATAAATTACTTTATATTCAAGACAGTTTCAATACCTTTATTTAAATTTTTCAATTCGGATATTTAATAAGAAAGATATCACGAGTTTAAAATTGTTAGTATTAGAAAAAAGTTTCGGCTACGGGCCGGGCGGGAGAGGAGTCAAGAAATGCAGTGCAAGGGGGTTGGCGGGACGGGAGAGCGGGAAAGCGGTGGTGGGGAAGGTGGAAGTGGAACGCTGGAGGGGAACGCACGGGAAAGGACATGTGAGGAGTAACATTTTATTTATTTGAATATGGCATATATTATAGAAGAAAGTCCAAAAAACGTGCAGCTCGCAAAAACTCAGAAACGAGTCCCGGTTCGATCAAGGGAGTTATATGGTGTGGTAAATCTCTATCCCCCCTAGGGAATAAGGGAATCCGTTTTTACCTAAAGGGCGTGCTTTTAAAGATATAAGGGCTGAAAGTTTCGTCCTCTTGAAATTTCTAGAACAGTCTTCCGGAAAGTTCTAGAAGGTTCCATAGAGCTGTAGAAAGTTGTGGAAGGAGTGGCGGAGTATGTCGTGGAATGATCAGGAATAGGGAACATCATTGTGTAACATTCCAGAACACTATCTTATTGTCCTGAGCGAAGCCGGGTAACCCAGCTAGTAATAAATAATATAATAAAACACATATAAAAATAATTTATTCTTTACCGTAACCGGCTCCAGACTGGTACAAATAATTCTTAATCCACAGTTTATATATATAACATATGGGGGAAAGGGAGGGGAGTAGTCTACAAGGATTTTATCATTGAAGAAGAAGATAATACCTACTAATAATCTAAACGAAAATATGATAGAGAAGAAGGCACAGAAAAAATGAAAAAGATAACAGTCGCAACTGGGATAACCCGTCCCGGTTCTGAGTTCGTGTTCCTGGTTCTGGGTTTGCGACCGTTATCTTTTTCAATTTTTCTGGGTCTTTTTCTCTTTCATATTTTCGTTTAGATTATTATTGTTATTTTCTTCTTCAATGATATATTACATTGATGAGAATAACCTTCAAAAGTTATAAAAAGAGAGTTGTTATAAAAAATTTAATACAAGGATTTTATTCAATTTATATGTTTTTTTCAATATTATTTGTTGCCATGCGGTCTTTAACAATTGTATTATTAGTTATTTTGCTATTTGCAGTAGACGTAATTATCTCGGGTTTATATATTTACTTCTATACGTATATTTAACCCTACTATAAGTAAGTTTAAGACTTCTATAAGTAAGTGTAAGCTTTCTATAAGTAAGTTAAAATTAATAATCTATAATTATGTCTACTGCTAATAGTCAATTAAACCATTTGGTTACAATCACTGTTACACCCCGTATGCGTTACCGTGGGTTTTGAAAAACATATTGTTGATTCTAATCACCCTTTCAAAATAGCTTTACAAATGTAAAAATGAACGTTGACAATAACATCAACAAAAAACAATTTAAATGTTTATTAATTCACATTATTAAACATTATATTGAGTTGTTTTTCAAGGTGTCCGGGAGTTTGTCACTTTCCACACAACTGATCGAAATATATTGCTTCGCGGAATAATATTCGTTACTTTCTTACCTTATTGTTTGAAGCGACCATTGCGCATTGTGTTCCCCGGGATTATGTCGTGCTGCCATATTGACAACATTGTTCCACTTGATTTATAACTCAATGTAAAGCCAGGGTTAGCGAACTACACAATACTTACACACTTTTATTACTTATTACGTGTTCTTATGACTGAGTAGTGTGGGCAGGTTTCACGTGTATGTAGGTACTTACATTTAAGTGTACGTACGGGTAAGTACTTCAACAACTAAATTATTGTTTTATTATCTTCCGATCGACTCCTCGATAAAACACTTTACATAAATTATTAATAATTTATACGATTTTCAATTTATGGAGAAAATAATGATTTATATTAATTTATAAAAGAATGTGAAGTGAACACACAATTAGGTAATGATTGTTAACTTAAAATTTTATTAAAGAAGAAGATAATATCAATAAATCTAAACGAAAATATAAAAAGAACAAGACGTAGAAAAATAAAAAAGTAACTTTTGCAACTAGGACCCGAACCCAGGATATCTTCTCTTACCGGTACGAATGCCTTAACCAATTCGGCCATTGGGACCTCTTATTTTAAAGTCAAAATCAGAATAACAATATTTATTTTAAAGTCATTTTTGTCGATCTCATATTTCAAAATCAGTATAACAATATTTATTCTGATTTTGAAATATGCGGCGGTACCCATTCCCGCCTTCCAAATTCAACTTGGGAGGGGGGAACGGGTACCGCCGCCCCAGTAACCTTTATTGGATAACCAACACCTCTGCCATAGATCACACCCCAAGTGGTTCGCTACGTTTGGTGATTTAGCAGGGGTGCCCGGGTTCATGAGGTGAGGTTTGTCTAGGTCTTGGAGGCGGATGACCAAGACACACTGAACCCCGGATTCCTAACACCCCTTAAACCCTTTTCCTTCTTGGAACTATCCTCTCCTTCCTTACTTTAAAAAAATCCTCCACACAGCATCCCCAAAGACGACATAGGACCTGAGGGAAATTATTTTCCTCAGGGCTTCTCGTGTGGAGCTTAAGTAAAAAAAAATATTTTTTCGACCAAATACTTTTTTATGCATATTGCTCTTTTTCGTTTAGATTTATTAGTACTATCTTCTTCTTCATTGATTATGTTGATAGGATACAACCTAAAAAAAGTTATTATAATAAGAGTTATTCTAATACAATTTAAAAAAAATGATAGTTTAAATAATCTACCCAATCATTATTTACCTGTGATATTTTAGGTAAACAACAAAACATATGCATTATTAAGGACTCGATATATACAAACGATGTATACTAAAAGGAAAATGAGTTAACTGCTTTCCATAAATAAGCCATTACGATTAAATTCACAATTAATAACTATCTATAATTATAATCAATTTGGAAACTTCGAACTTAGAACTAAGAACAATTTTAATGTAATATGTAAATTTATTTTTTTTATTTGAATTTCATTTTAGTAATTTGTACATTTAAGGTTACAAATTTCTAATTAACTATAATATTTCATATTGCAGCTAATTAATAATAATATTTCAAATGCACTATATTTTTTCTTGTTTTATGTAGCTCCTACAATATATCTTGAACTTTTTAATTGGTGAGGATTTTAGAGTTTCTGGTAGTGCGTTGTATAACTTAATTCCTTTGTACAGCAAACTGTTTTGCGTATTCGTTTTGTCCTTTTTGTTTAATCTTATTTTCTTGCACGTCCTTGTGTAATGTCTGTGAATGTCCTTATTGTCCTTATTCTTTGAGCCAACGGAGAATTAGCGCCACTATTTAGGCGTTCTCTTTCTAAACACATGATGGTCAATTAAATATGAAGCCATGTTGTGACTCACTGACTGTGTGGGCAGAAAGATACATCTCTCAACAACCTTCGCTACTTTCACTTCCGTACATATATATATTTTTAATTTTAAAGGGGACCTTTCGGCATATTTCCTTAAAAAAGCCATGAATAGAGTGCTTTTTTTTGAATCTGTGGCAGCGAACGTCGCAGCTGTTTTTAATCGTGGAATCATTCCTATTGGCTCCTCACACGCCAATAGCGATCCCACAACATTTTTACCTAGTCACTGACTGTCGGTACAAATTAAGAGGAACCATTCTGTTCCGGATTGCCGACGATATAACAGCTCGTAAATCGGTCTTGTTCGTGCCCACTGTTCCTTATAAATATTTTGTAAATATAAATTATCGTACGGATGTAAATTGTTATAATAAACTTGTAAGTAAAATGTTAAACGCTTATTTGATTAATACACAATACATACGAATAAATCTAATATTCACAGAAATTCAAATGTAACTTTGTTATCAAATGACCATTCAGCGCTATTTTGTTTTTTTACAGTTAACTGCCGATTCTAAGTCTGTTTCAGCTTTTGATCAAATTGTGATCAGCAGAAAATGACAAGTATCATGTTGTTAAGCTTATTAGCTATGAAAACTGAAACGCACCTAGAATCGGCGTGAAAAAATGACCTTTCAAATGTAAAACAAAATGGTGCTGAATGACCATTTGATGACAATGTTACATTTGAATTTATGTGAAGCAACCAGTCCTTAGACTTATTTGTTGTTGTAAAGTAAAATTTTAGGAACTCCATTTTAATTCATTTTGTATATTCAATAATATTATTATATAATTTATAAAACCAGTTTATTTATAAACAAGTTCTGCTATGTAATTATTATTACGCATGATAGCTGTTTCGCCTTCTGAAGGCATTATTAAATTATAAATGACACTCATTGGGCTTTTACATATTACATAGATAAAAAAAATATAAAGTAAGTATATAAGAACATTATAAGTCCCTAATAATAACTTTATAATTATAACAATAAACTGATACAGTTAAGGATTATTTCAGATATTTTTTTGTTTACATTAGCTCCTCACAGGAGGCCCAGAGGAAAAAAATTCCCCTCAGGGCGTATGTGATCTTTGGGGATGCTGTGTGGAGGGTCTTTTTACGAAAGAAAGGAGGGGGAGTTCTAGAAAGGAAAAAGGTATTAGGGGTGGGTAGGAATCTAGGGGACAGTGTGTCTAGGAGTGACGGACGTATAAATGCGATGTTCCGATAGAGTACGGCTGGAGAAGTCAAAAGGGACTCCCTCAACCACTCTCTCCCGATCCGGCCTGCCATACAGCTGGTGGGGAGACGCATCCGCCGCTAAGACCCGGAAAAACCTCACCCTATGAACCCGGGCACTCCTGCTAAGTCACCAAATATAGTGAACCACTCGGGGTGATCTATGGCAGAGGTGTGGGTTATCCAATAAATGGTTCCCGGGGCGGCGGTACCCACTACCCATACCGCCTCCCAAATTGAAATTGGTACCCAAATTTGGATTGCATGTAAATTTGCTTTTTGAAAGGAATCAATTTATTAAAATTAAATACATCGACATAGCAAGTTCCCCATACAATGCAATCTCTGATAATAAGAATTGTACATAAAATTTGTGCGAGAAGCCACTACATGAAATGGAGCATGGAGTCTCGTGTTAAATTTATTGAATAGGCGATAAATCATAATACTCACCAGGTCAAATGATAGTGCTGTGTCAATAAATTCAGGTAGTTTTAGTAAGAAAGTAGATTTATCAATTGGAATATGTAATTTATGATATATGTGCCTTTAAAATGTTTGCTTCAATTTTATGTGAATGTTTGTTTGTACAAAGGTGACCAGAGTGAGAGTTGTTGAATGATACTGTTTATTGTGTTTATATTTGTCTGAAAAAACGTGTATCTTTTTTTTGAACTCCTGCCGTGCGTTCTGTGACTTCAGACCTCTTCTTTAATTTCTAGCTCTTTATCTTCCATCTTATCGAGTAGGTAGAGGAAGTTCTCTTTGCGGTTCTCTTGGTTCTCGCCTTCACACATTTCCTTGTAGGCATTAACTTATTTCCTCATTTCTACATCCACAACACTATCTCAACTTTAGAACTGGAGACTTTACGATTCTAAAATCCGGAGCTACAATAAAGTAAAACTTGGTTGTAGCCTTTAGTATCGTACTTGCTAAAACGTAACATCTAATAAATATTTTATTTGTTTATTTATTTGTCATGTTCTCCGTAAAACACCAATACAATAATCATGAAAAAGATTACACATTTGAGATACACGTAATTATTAAGTATAAAAGGACAGTTTTACTACATTAGTTATACTATAATTTATGAAATGGGTCAAAAGATAGTTTCTGAATTGTCTGTAACTGACGTTGAAAATGTCAATAATCAATGCAGAATCGTTAAACAGCTGAATCGCCCTTTTGATTGGCACGTTCTGATAGGCATAAAGGGGCATCCATTAATTACGTGAGCACAAATGGGGGGGGGGGGGGTCCAGCAAAATCTCACTTTACTTGAAAAAATATACGAGTTGGCCCAAATTTATCTCACCGAAGGAGAGGGGGAGGTCTAGATTGGAAGAAAAACTGCTCACGTAATTAATTGATGCCCCCTAAACCCTCGTTTTCGGAGCATTAAAAAGTGCAAGGGATATCCCACAAGTATACATACCTACTTGTTAGGAACATATACGTTAACCTTTTTCCACATAGGTGGATTAAGTATAGTTCGAGAAATGAACATAATTTTTTTTGCGCTGTATTTAATGTTTTCGAGGCTCAAAACAAAAACCGAAAAATAATTTTTATTTAATTAATAACTGATAACTTTGTATAAACCACTTTTTAATAAACAATATCGACATGTTTCAATAACAATGTTATCTTCTTCAGGATAATATGTTAATATATTATAAGTTATTAATTGAATAATAAATAATGCCACAAAGTTATTTTGCATAGATTAAAGAAGTAATAATTTTTATATTTAAATTAATTTATGAATGCAAGTTTCTCGAGCTGGAAAGATTTTGATAATTGTATTGATCATCAACAATAAGGTTTTAATAGAATCTTCTTCTTTGGATGGCGTTACTCGGCGAGTGGCGCTAATCGGCAGTTTATTCAGAGGTGGTGAAATACCTTCTTAACCGTTTTGCTAACTTGTGTACTAAAAACTTTTGATAATAAGTAGGTTATTCAAGTTTTATGTTTACGTGATTCAAATTCATCGTTTACTCCCAAAATCGTCTGAAAAATGTGTTTTCTTTTTGTGCCATTCGTGTGGAATACTATATGTGAAAGCCAAATACATAAAAATGTAAAGTTGAACTCTCATTGTTGCCAAGCAGACTGGCTAAATGTATGTGTACACTAATATAGTGTAAGTTGGCTCGCAGGAAACCTTTGTGGCGGTCAAGGCGCAGTTAAAGGTCAAGCTGCCAGTCTCGCGACCGCATCGCGTCGCGCGTCGTGCTGCAGACTTTTACCTTACTCTGTTTAAAAGGCACTTGAATATAATTTATATAATACATACAAGGGGAAAGTCTGCCTACAATCGTTGAATTGTCTGCTTGGTTTGAAGCATTTAACAGGCATCGGTACAATAGGTATTTAAATTAATTTGTTTTTGTGCTATTCGCTAGCCCTTGTAGCCATAAATTGGTATTTACTCATACTTGAGTTTTTTTTTCCAATCAACATAGATTTTAATTATAGGGGTAATCTGTTCAGTGCCTGTAGGATCATGTGATAAAAATTAAGCATTTGAATTTTTTAGATAATTTTATTTGGCAGCAAAAAATGCTTTAAGATCGTTTTTTAAATCAGCTGTTTTCTATTTTTCCTCATTTTAGGATTGAAGAATGGAAGTTTTATCATTTCGGATGCATGTGCGTGATTGTTTGTAAACGTGAAATTGATCCATTTAAATCTGATTCAATGTAAACAAATTTGCTTTGAATTTATGTATCATTTTAAAATTAGAAATGATTGTGTGAAGGATTCAGACAAGCGATCAAGTAGGTACGATCAAGTACCTATTATATAATATTTGAACAGAAAATGATTTAAATTGTCTTTTTTAATTCTGTCTATTAGAACTTTGGAATTATAATATCCGAGTGATTAGAATACGCGAATATAATACCAAAAAAGTGATTTTATGAAATACAAGAGCAGAAAACTCATATATATATATAAATAAAATGCCACGGCCGGGAATCGAACCCCAATCAACTGTTTCGAAGTAAACTGTGCTAAACAGTACACCACCAACTATATCATTACACCACCAACTATAGGTTTTTATATTGTTTACTAATATGTATCTCCTAATCATTAATTTGTAGTCCGGAATAAATATTTTCTTATCGAAAATATAAATAATACCACAATAAATTATGACTAGTTGCGTTGATATGAGATCAGAGGATTTTTATTTATCTTTTGATGTCGTAAAATTAGTTTTATCTGTCATAAACATGTATATTTTATTGAATTTGAAATTTAAATGCAAATTTTTATTATAGTTTTCCTGTTTTTTGGCATAACTTCACTCATAATAATGACAAGCGTGTCGTGTTGAATCACATATCAATTTGATATTGTGTACTTTAATCTTGAATCACACCACCAAAGATTTAATTCGTTTCAAACATTTTTTTAATCGTATCATATTGTTGTTTCGCTGGTAGACCGGTTTGTCTACCGCAGAGGTTCTCAAACTTATTTTGACCGCCGCCCACTTTCAGATTTAAAAAAAAATGGTGCCATATATTTTTGAACTTATCATTTTACGTTACCATCTGTTGCGCATCTTGAAAACAGTTATTCCGAATATAATTTTAAACATGCATTATTGATAGGATATTGATAGGATGACCCATATACCATTTCTGAGATTAAAGAATGTTTCAATGAGAGGAAATAAAACTTATATTTTATAATAAAACATAATCATATTTAAAAGTATTTTGTATTTTTCCCATAGTTTTTCACCCTAAAGGAGTGTTCTAGCCAGCGCCAAGTGAATGACTATGTAAATAATGTTTGTAAGATTAATTTTGGGTTAATATTTACAAATTTGGTATTAATTACAATAAACTACGAGTATCTACATTACACAATAATAATACAAAAAATATGCTAAAATCTCACAATACAAGATAATTGTGATTACATACTGCATGTGGATTGTGGAAGCAATATGAAATTAATAATTAAGTTAACATAATTTATTATGCATAAAAAATACACAAAACACTAAATAAATACATGAAACTAAACTTACAATTACAAATTGATGCCGTTAATCCGTTAATGGCCTCCGACAACACAGTGGTGACCGCAGCCTTCCAGCACCAAGCGCCACTCTTGAGTGAGCGATGGGCCCGAGCTCACTTAAGACCACACCCTGCATGATAATGGACTATTTATTTTTTTTATTATTATTTTTTTTTATTTATGTTCTTGTGTCTTTACTGTTTAAATATATAAATATGTATAAACTATATAGGACATGCGGGATTGCACTATCCTCCCCACATCCTGGAATAAAGAATTATTATAATAATTATTTTTATTAAGGAAAAGTATTCTGTAAGAAAGAAAAATCGAAAATCACAGACCATTTTATTTAGTTAACTTATGGACTACGTACATGAAATATAAAGCTGCATCCACATTATTTCATGCGTAAGCGACTCTAATTTAATCGTCTTTACTCTATATCTATACGGTACTCAATATGGTAGAAAATTGCAACTCAAGTGTTGTCGTGTCTAGATTCCCTCGAATTTTCACAGATAGAATTTGTCTGCCGTCGCTCTTCTAGGTTTATTTAACGCCCCCCTAAGTTTCTTTGAACCTTCTACTGCCTCTCTGAAAGCCTCCAGCGCCCACAAGGGGCGTTATCCACTTTTAGAAAGACTGGTCTATTACGACAAATATTTCGAATTATGTAAGGATTATTTACAATATGAGAATAATCAATATATTTGAAGGCGATAGGTGTGTGTAAAAGTGTTTGATATTGACAGGTTATTTTATTGATTTGATTATTTCATTGAGTGTTTTGGAAATAATTCTAGTGAGAGTGGCACTTTAATTGCTGAGCGGTGGGGAGTGGGGAGTCAAACATAACGCAGACATAATGGACACCAGAAGTGTTTTGTTTATTTTAATACTTTTATGCATAATTATAATGATTTTTATATGTTATGCATCGACGTACCTTTTATACTAACCCGACTGATATCAGAATATAACATACATACTTGATATATTATTTATCACGATTTATTTTTGGGTTATTATGCCATGTTGTGCTACCTCCTTCTTTAGCCAACGTTTTGGAGAGAAATACAAGTGTAATAATTTAATAAATAATTAAAAAATATAACAAAATCAGCTTTTAGGTACAAACTATGAAGTAGTTTCTGTTATTGATGTTGTAATTTAAATGTTTAAAGTGACATTTTGCACTCACATCATTGTTTAGTTATCTATTATTTTATCTACGTTTAAATGAATACTTATGAGTATATATTTCAAAAGATTTGATTTATTTACTTATTTATAGCGTGCGAGCTACATCAAATAATTCAATAATTTAATAATTCAATAATTCGTGCGAGCTACATCAAATAATTTATAGTACCTACGTGAATTTTTATAAAGTTATTTTTACTCCGTGACATGTTCTTACAATCAATTTTTTCCATAGTTTTATTTTTGTAACTTTTTTTTTAACTTAACTAGATTTAGTCTGCAGACCATCTTAATAGTCCTGTCATAATGACTAAGCACCGTTCATTCAATGTTAACAGTGGTTCCATGACAGTTCATCCTGCGACAATTCATCCTGCGACAGTTCATCCGGCGACAGTTCATCCTGCCGACAGTTCATCCTGCCGACAATTCATCCGGCGACAATTCATCCTTCCTGATCATTTAGAAGATTTTTTCTTCAAATAAGTATGCAAAGAGGATATACGGCCGTACAACCAAAATCGATATACTTATATCTGAAGGCATCTTGAGTGGAAATCCGCTGTAAAAATATTTTTACTAACAATAATTTCGACTCTCCGAAGAAGCATGCGTGAATAACAAAATAGTCGGCTTAGCAAAAAACCGTAAAGATTCCTTCTTGCATAAAATATAACTATTTTATCTGAAATTAACACCATCTTTTTAGGGTGAATTGACTAATTAAAAAAAAAACACAAGAGTCCCAACCGTCTCGAGCCAGTGAGTGCCAATGGCATCCCCAATTTTGGTATGGTGTGATGCTGAAGGTAGTGGGGAGGGGAAGGAGATGTGGAAAACATATCTTCCTGGCTATTCAGATCTAGTCACCAAATACGGCTTAAGCCATTTCAAGTAATTAGACTAAACCAATATACACTGTACAACAGCGAAAAAAATTAAACAAATCATATGAGTGGGGAGGGGAAGGAGATGTGAAAAATTCTGCTGATTTGAAAAAATGCTATTCAGATATAGTCACCATACACGCCTAAAGCCATTTCAAGTAACGTTTCAATTCTGAATTAATAGGTACTGACGAATAGCATACGATATACTTATATGTGCATCTACTTAAGACTTAGGAGGCGGACATGTTTACCGTCGCCCCAGGAACCATTTATTGGATAACCAACACCCCTGCCATAGGTCATCCCAAGTGGCTCGCTACGTTTGGTGAATTATAAGTGGGCATTTCTGTAAATTTCCTACGGTAATAAATTCATATTAAACTAACTCATTAATAAAATTATGAAGAAGGTACTTCATCGTTGTACTTAAGTTGGTTCCAGAGTATTTCAAACTTAATTTCTTGGGGCCTTTTAGTTTGGTTAGGCATCATAATTTTTTTGTTTTTTTATCACGATTATAAATTAAAACTATTTATATCACAAAGTGCTTGTTTGGCTGTCTCTATGTGCTTTCAGGGATACTAAAATGTATTGTGCCTATTTGAAATGCGAATAGACCACCATGGACCACAGATGACGTTGAAGCGTTCTTAAATACAAAATGTTTTTGGAACATGAAAAAACGCGACTGTCAATTCATTGTAATTTTAAATCATTGTGAATTTTACTCGAAAACTTGAAAACTTAGTCTATATTTTTGTTCGCGAGTAGATTCATTAATCAAATATTATTTGAGTTTGGTGTTATTTACACGGCTCACATATACACAGCTAATGAACAAAATACTTCTATAGATATTATTCTCTGGTACCTACTGATCCTCTTGGAACAAACAAATCACTAGAAGAAACTCTCTGTTTGATTTGCGAAAGCAGTCGTTACATAATTGCAAAAGTTAATGTTGTGTTATTTTTAATTTTAAGCTACAAAAAACAATGACAAAATCCTGTTTAATTTACAAAGAACGGTAATCACTGACAGTAAAACCACAGATGCATAGATCCTGCGATTGTTATTATGGCTAGAATGACTAAAGATACTTAGGTACTCATTACACGATAGAACCCACCTTAAGAATGCCTTGAGAAAAATTACTGTCATGTTGAAATCGAAAATAAATTATTTAATAAACGTTTCGTTATCGGTAAGTTCAGGTAACTGCGCCCGGTTTGTAACCGTAACTGGTTCTTCGATAATATTACTCCACATCGGAAGATCCTGGTCTGGTAGGTACTATTTCAAGATATTAATGTAAAGCATTTAAATAAACTATCGCAAATGAATTTCCTCGATCATGTTAACATTCAGATATAATATATAAATTACAACTTCGAAATTATTTATGATTCTAATGACTCCGCTTTTGCAACGAAGATCCTACGTACATCATTGTACGTATGTGATGTATTTTACGATTTAATGTTAATTACATTTCTCTTGGCACATAATCTTCATTTCACATAAATTTTAATAGCTTCTAGAATATATACATTGTTGGATTCTCTCAACTCGTAATAGGTATTTGAGAACGAATTCCTTAGCGTAGTGGGCTATTAATTTAACTTTGAATTAGGAGTTCGGGGTTTAATTTTTTGGCGTAGCTTACAATCTTCAACAACATGCGGCCATTTTTGGGTGTACATTTTTATTTTAGAATAGCGAGGATCCGAGAAAAATCATGTGATATTATGTTAGTTAATCCAGTTAGATAGAAAATAACGCTTTCTTAGAAATGTAAATAGCTTGGACAATTGAAAAATCTCAAAATCAGAAACTACTTTTTAAGAATAATTAGTAACAATAAACCTTTAAAAATAAGACGGGTTGTTTTACAGAATTTTCACAATGGGGTATTTCCACAAACGAGTGATTCTGTTGAAAATGTACGGAATATTTAAAGATCATTTTTCTGATTTTAATCATCCTACTAAAATGTTTGTTTATTATGTTTTCATTCAATATTATTGATTTTAAAAACGCTCGAAAACTGACAAAATCAAAACGGCCCGTTTTATGCAAATGGGTTTGTGACGTCACAAGTTACGCCCGGCTGAGCCAGCATAAATAAACACTGTCAGGGAGCATCCGCATTTATGACGTCACACGATAGACAACGCAAAATATAGTTTTATCGGTGATTTTAACTCGCTGTAGAAAATTTATTCGTCAACATAAAAATAAAATAAAAATGCCTTGATCATCGTAATTTTTTGCTTAATTTTTTTAAGTAATAAAAAAATAACGTGGAAATACCCCATTCATCAAATTTCAAAGTTAAAATTCAATTTACGTGAAAGTTCTATTCAAGTTCTGTTATGATTTCATCATGGGCCGGTTGGTTCACAGTGCTTGGATAATAAAACAACGTGCCTAGGACTTTCACAGAACTTTAATATTAATTTTGAAATTTGTCATAAGAAATTCTTTTAAATATCAAATGTTTAAAGAATTATAATTATTTTCTGGTAAAAAATACCATATTATTAGATATGTACGTTCAGTTCTAAATTATTACTAAAGTAATTTTAGTATTGAAAAAAAAACACATTTCATAATTTTATGGTAAAATATATTGAGGTGGAAACTGTATCGCTTGTCTAAATAATTCTTCACACAAATTTTGAAATTAACACACAAATTCAAAACAAGTTCATTGAACCAGAATTAGGTATATAGGCACACAATCAAAATACGTATTTTTGATTGAATTAATGAATTGACTTAATTCGATGCTTAGCTTTACAACTGTCCCAATATACAAAAAAACAGCACGTTCCAGAAGGTATGTAATTGAAAAAAAAAATCGGACAGCAAAATGACATCTACTTTTTTACTTCAAATAAACCCCGGAATAGGTTAAAATCCTTCGGTTATGTGCTATTACGCCCTGTATAAGGAATGTTAAAAATCAAAGATTTTAGATGATTATAAGACGCAGTCATAGATGCATGTCTTCAAATGAAATTAGTTAAAAGTTATTTATGTATTTTACAAAAGTTACACGAATGAAATACAAAACGCCATTAGATTTTCACGGAGCATTTCACGTGAGTTGTTAAATATACCGGTTTTGTATTCCAAATGACAATTAATTACCCTTTCCCAATCGTTTTAGATTTTTCACATTCGTTTGAATCAATTCAGAGTGAATAAATGGTTCTTTGTCACGCTACTATTATAAAGTAAATAAACTGAAGGTAAAATTGAAGCAAGCAGCGTTGAAGAGGTCAGCCTCGTATCTCGTGAGTGTCATTCCACCCTGAGGTTTTATACCAGGGACTGGGTAGTGAGTACCAGGTGTGGGGGAGGAGGGTGGTGAGAGGGGGGGAGGTGGGTGGATGCTGCGGATAATGGCGGTCCAGAGCGTCTGAGTTCGTGTAATCTCTGGCCGATCGATCACAGAGTTCATGGAACAATAATGGCGGATCTATTGCAGGGGTGTATCATAAAGCAATTTTTTATAATTTTTTTTATTGTTTAATTTATGACATTGTTACAGTATTCAAAAATAATATTGTGGCAAAAACAAAGTAGTTGAATACATATTTTAATGAATTTCGACGCCAATTAAGAGAGCTAGCTCTTGAGCTTGAAGTGGGAGTTACGAGTATTTCATAATTATATACTAAAGTGTAATAATAATAATATTTGGCTGATTTATAAAGCTGTACATGTAAGCATACAATAAAATAAAATTAATACGATAGGCTTAAAATTATAACATAAATATAATCTTAAGTACTAGGATGTAGTGGCGTTAAAATTTTAATTTGGAATGAAATGAAGTTATAGCATTTAGAATGGTGATGTTATGGTTGTTATTTTTTTTAAAGATTAATTTGACCTTTTTCTTGAATGACACGAAATCTGTTTTTTTTTACTTCTTCGGGGAGACTATTGAAACATAGTTATTGTGCATGTGTTGTGTTGAATATAGAGGAGTTTAAAAAAATTATTACATTTTCTTTGAATATTTGTAATATTGAATCTTTTTTATAGAGGTCATCAATTTTTGGTACTTCGAAATTTGGTATTTTGAACAATGTTGTTGGTTGTTTTTTCAAAATTACTATAATAATTAGTTTTTGTACAGGACTTAAAACTTTTTCACATGCACCTCCCCATCCAATGATTCTATATACAGTTATTTTATTGCTTTCTTTTGTCTTTTCTTTCTTTCTTTCTTATATTCTATGTACTATGTACTTACCGTGATTTATACTTTACTTTGCTTATTGTTATTTCATTAGTAGCATCTCCACCTGGTAACAACTAAACTTTGATTAACGCATACTGTGTACATTTTTAATTGGAGTGTTAGGACGGCTTGTTTAACGGAATTTGAACAATTCATCAATATTCGATGTTAAAATTCAAGTTCTGTGAAAGTTCTATTCAAGTTCTGTTATTATTTCATTGTGAATTGGCTGTTTCATAGTACTTGGTTATTAACAAAGGTTGAATACGACTACCTTTGAAATTTCATGGATTGTTCAAATTTTGTGAAACAACTGAACCTTAATGTCTATGCAGATCCAAATAGCAATTAATGAATATAATACATTTATGTTAACAGTCTGTAAATGTTTCAATTAACAATTAAATAAATTAGAAGTACGATAGTGAAAGTAATTAGATGTACTTTTTAAAAATTATTTATTAATAATTTTGGATGATAAATTAATCACCAATTTACAGTACAAGACTTCTTATTGTTACATAAAATCTGGGAAGATAGTATGAAGGTATCTATACAAATAAGTTTTTAGGTTATTTAAGGTGTAATAAAATATGTCTACTTAACTGTTTTAGAAATTTCATCGAATAGCACCATTCCTTTTGTCATGCTACTAGAACATCTGTTTTTGATGGTTTACATCTGGATTACATTTAAATGCTATTAGAACATCTGTTTTTTTTTTTATTTATTAATTATAAATTACAAAAATATGACAAGTAACACATTATTCCCAATGAGTTGAGAAGAAAACTCATTACGGGAAGGACAGATAGATATAAGTACATTTTACACAGATATTACACGTTTAAAAAATACAATATATTGAAAAGGGAAAAAAATAAAAAAATATATATAAATAAATAAAAAATGCATTGTCAAGAATAGAGATTTTAGGAATACTGAGAGACATCCATACACATAAAACATAAAAAACAAACGTATGAAGGCGAGCCAATATTCACTGGTTTAAATACATTTTCAGGAAATATTCTTTAAGCGTTTTAACAAATATTTTTTTGTTAGCTACTGAATGCTTTATTTCATTAGGTAATGCATTGTATTGTCTATATGCGATATATTGTAACGAGTTAATACCAAATTTAGTTGTGTGGGTAGATGATGCTAAGTGTATTTGATTTTGGGATCGTGTTTTGTGCTGGTGTATGTCTGAATTAAAGGCTGGTCTGATGTTAGTGTGTGCGGATCTATGTATGATTTGTAATATTGCACTAGTGATATTGTATTTAGGTAGAACCGTAAAAGGAAGTATGTTTGTCTTTGAATATATATGTTTGATATGTGTATCCCACGGTAGATGGTAGATATTCCTTATAGCTCGATTTTGAATCACCTGTATTTCTGATATTTGTTTTTTAGTAATAGTGCCCCAGATACTAACTAAATAACTCAGATGGGAGTGAATCATTGCATAGTAAGTGGCCCGTAGTAGAGATATGGAGAGAAGACCTTGGAGTCGGTACAGTACACCGGTAATTGGGGAAATTTTTGATTTCACATGCTCAACATGGGAATTCCACGTAAGTTTAGAGTCTATTAATAGCCCTAAATATTTCGTAACTTCCATATTTTGGAGTTTATCAGTTCCAAGTGAAATATTCATGGACCCATAATCCTTATTACCGAATGTTAGATAGTGCGTTTTTTTATATTGAGGCTCAATTTATTAATACGGAGCCAATTAGCTAAAATTGAGACATCTACATTCATTAGAGACTCCAGGTCACTCAGGCTTTTACTGTGATAGTAGATTACAGTATCATCCGCATAAAGTTGGAGTTTTCCAGAGATACCACATTTAGTTATGTCATTGACATATAGCAAGAAAAGCAGAGGGCCAAGAATTGATCCCTGTGGCACTCCACATGTGATTCTACCTAAGCCACTCGAGACCCCTTTGACTTCGACAAGACAAAATCTATCATCTAAGTAGCTTCGTATGAGGTTTAGGGGCTTCCCAACAATACCCAAATGTTCCAATTTCTTTAAGAGTATTTCATGATTGACCGTATCAAAGGCTTTTTTGAGATCTATAAATATGGCTGCCACATATTCACCCTGGTCTATATACTGTTGAAGGGTAGAGATAAAATCAAAGGTGGCACATTGAGTACTAGAATTTTTCCGAAAGCCATATTGTTGTGGTGTAAGGATATTATTCGCAGATATGTATTTTAGGAGTCTATCTTTGATTATGGTCTCAAACACTTTTGAAAATACCGATAAAAGTGATATAGGACGGTAGTTAGAAATACATGTTTTACAGTCTCCTTTATGTATAGGTATTATTTTCGCAAGCTTTAATTCATTAGGAAACTTTCCCGAGGACAGTGACCAATTAAAAAGTTCTGCTAGGTGACCCGCTAGTTCTTCTTTACAAGCCTTAAGAACTGATGGTGTTACTCCATCGAGTCCCGGTGCTGCTTTCAGCTTTGTTTTAGAGATGATCCTCAATACCTCATCTTTGTTTGTCCTAGCCATGTATAAGGATTGGCAAGCCTTCGGTTCTACAAGGACGGTATTGCAGTCGTCCGGGAATGACGGAATGGTAGCTGCTAACTTTTCTCCTATTGAGAGGAAAAACTCATTAAATGCCGATGCTATTTGATCCGGATCCTTAATTTCGCAGTCATTTACGATGAGGGATTCTATTTCGTTGGTTGGTTTATGTGCTCGGTTTGACAGAATAGAGTTTATGATTTTCCAAGTTTTAGTAGGGTTATTTTGGTTTTGTTGAAAGCTGTTCGCATAATATTTGTGTTTTAGACTTCGCCTATAATTAGTAATGGTATTTCTCAATCTCTTTTTAAGTGTTACAAGAGTAATATTACCAGGGTCTTGTTTCCACTGTTTGTGAATCTGGTTTCGTTCTTTGATTAAGGAATTTAATTTGGAATCAAACCATGGAGTATTCAGTTGTTCCCGACTTCCTAATCTTGTTTTTGGTTTGGTTGTACCTGATTCTATTGCCTTTTTAATGTGATAATTGAAACTTTTAAAAGGGTCTTCTGAGTTGCTTAAGTCGATCGTGAAATTGTTATCAAGAAGATAGGATTTTACTGACATACTGTTGATGATAGGTCTCGTAATCCGGGATTTGGTTCTATTATTAAAACATTTTTTTAAGTTGTTCTTATAGTCAACAATAAGTATGTTATGGTCACTAAGTGGATCATCAATATTCGATATAGTAGTCTGAATGTTTTGCCTATTTGATATGAAGTGATCTATAATGGTGCTGCTTGTATCAGTAACTCTCGTGGGAAATGTTTTGTTGTGTATTGAGAAATTGTAAGATTCTAAGATGTTGCAAAAATTTAATGAAGAGTGTGTGGATATGGATACGTCAATGTTAAAGTCTCCGAATATTAATGTATCTTGTCTACTTTCGTTCAGTATGTTTTCTAGGTGTATTAAAAAATCCTGCATGTTTGTGTTAGGTTTTCGATAGATAGCATAAATGTTGACTGGTTTCCTATCACTGCTACAAAGACTTATACCTAAGAAGGAATTTTCATTTGAGAATTTTTCAATAATTGCACACTTCATAGTATCAATCACATATATTGCTACGCCGCCTCCTCCTTCGTTGGGGCGAGAGGCAAAAACACTTTTGTAACCACTCAAGGAGTAAAAATTTTCCTCTCCAACATTAAGCCACGTTTCAGTGATGACGAGGACGTGCACAATATACAGCGAACTTCTAACTTTTTCTTCGATCTCATCAAACTTATTACGGATGCTTCTCGCGTTCAAGTACATTATTCGTAGACAGTTCATCACGGGATTATAATCCTCGATGGTGAGGCACTTATGCTCACGTATGTTACACTCCATAATCGATTGTAGCAAGATCCTTTTTCAGTGCAGCTTGGTAGGCCGTTTTTTTCGTGTGGTATCTTGAACCAGTCGTAGTGACGATTAAACAAAACTTTGTAGCCTCACTATAGACCCGAACCTTTCTCTGAAAAAGGGTAATCAGTTCAAGACGCAGGTCTGTGAACAGGTGCAATTTTTATATTTTTCTGCTTACGAATACGTTTGAAGAGATAAAACATTCTTAGGTACAAATTATTTAATAAACCGAACTAATTTTATCTATGCCGCTTCGTAAATTGAGGGTATCTTCATAGACATCTCTAACTTAGAGGAAATTAATACAATTAATTTGTATAGGTACACACTACGAACCTTGAGGTACACCTGTGAAATGCTCACCCATGAAACATTATCTCCTTTAAAGTCCCTTAACAGGATATGCCTAACACTGAGCCCCTATTTTTTCAGATATTTTTTTGTATTATTACCTTATTTTTTCCACAATCTGATTCGGTCCGTAAACACAAAAGATATGGGGAATGCAAAAAGAATGAAAAGATAAATATATCTCGTACGAGTTATGAGTTACGAGCACCATAATGGCATAATAGCTGAGGACAGAATGAACAATTTCTTCATAATAGAATGTCTTTATTGTATATTATGGGTGTTCAAACGAGTCAAAATTAATAAACCCTCCATTCATCATTCTTTCAATTTTAATTAGAGAATATTGTTGGGAAGGAAACGGAGGATTGGGAAGTATCTATATATCTCTTCTAGGATACTGAACATAGGTTAAGCCAATTTATGATTTACTGTTGTTTCCTCTGATGTACAAACAACTCGGATGATCGGGAGTTTCAATTATACTTCGATTCGCGTAGATTAGTTTTGTTTGTTATATTATGTTATATAGTTTTGTTTGTTATATATGTTTGTTTGTTATTTATTGTTGTTATACGCCCATAGGGGCTTTTACATAGATTATAAAATAATATTTAAGTTATCGAGGATTACACATACATAGAATTTATACCAAAAGTTATAAAAGTGAAAAATTTTAAGAATATAAACAAGTAGTTTTTGAAGAATATAGCGTAAAACCGTGAAATATTTTAAACAATATAATATTTGACAATAACAAAGAACAAAATATAATATAAAACATTACAATAACACATCAAATCGTTAAATATATTATACCCACGTTACAATAATTTGAAGAATTCCACAAAGTGTTGGTTTAAATTTCATTTTAGATTATAAAGGGAATCAGCGAATATATCTACAATACCACCTAACTTGTTGCAAAAGAATGTTATATTTTGTATAGTATTCCTTGTCGTTACATGGAGTTTAATAGTGTTATAATTATCTAACTGGGCTTAACGTCCGTCTGAATGATGCGCTGTGATAATCTGGAGCAGCAAATGGTCACTGAAGGTGCCTACCTGCAGATCGGATATAATCAGCTATTTTATTTATTAGCGTTATAAACAGTCTGTATAAATTCATAAATGACAGTGATAATAATATGTATGTCATTGACCAATAAAATAACGACAAATAGAAATTTAGAACCATAATACAAAAATACACAAAAATACCTATACCTGATATAAACAATTGTGCAACAAAGTGCATCATCTTACTTAAATCTACAAAAAGTTTTAAATTAAATTTTTCAAGGGTTTACATTTAAATTTTGATAAATATCATTAATATCTTTCAGGAAGTGATTTTATTTGAATTTGAACTGCTAAAGGTATGAGATAAAATGTGGCGAACTAAAAATTAAAAATAAAAATACAGAAATCAATGAAATATTAAGTTAATAGTTAAACATGCGGCATTCAATAGAGTGTTATTTTCTTATGCATGCTTTGAATTTATCAAGGTTCGTGTTAAACAAATCGATATTTGGGCATAATCTGTTAAATGTTCTACAGCTTCTTCTTATAAATACATTTTCAAGATAATTTGTGTTGCTCTTAGGGATATAAAATGTGTATACATAAAATATATCTTCGTTACATACCCGAAAGGGCGAGAGTTGTCTCTTTCAAATGGTACAACTATTGACCTTTGTTGAGACACCTTAAAACTACATATAACTACCTAGACTAACAACATCTGTTGAGAGACATTGAAACTACATACATATTCATACGCTATACTTCATGCAATGTTTCTATTCTGAATGGTTGTCGCTTACCATCCGGTATATTTACCAATGAGCAATGAAATACCAATAAATTATTTGTAAGAAAGGGACGAAGACCGTGACGGTGCTCGCAAATTCAATATTGTCAACTGACAATAGATGACGGATTTACGTAGAATTGATGTATGGTTTTATCGATCGATCGTGCTAGATACCCAGGAAGACATGAAGTGAAACAAATACAAGAGTCAGATCACGATATTTGTGATCTGACTCTGGTATTTGATACCTATTCAGTTTGTACGACTATCAGAAGATGCACGAATGCTGATGAAGCAAAGATTGTGCACAAGGACAGAGATATATGGGACTTAATCGTTTGCCTACTTCTGGGAAGAATAATTTAATAAAACTTGACGACTACACCACAACTAAACACAGAAAATCACATTAAGAGAATTAATGCTTTCAACACGGTGTCTTTTTTATATACATACACACACACACTTCACCACAATCTTAGAGTTAACTTTCAATAACCCAATAGTTAATCTGACTGACTTTTTCGTGAGAGACATTGAAACTACATACATATTCATACGCTATACTTCATGCAATGTTTCTATTCTGAATGGTTGTCGCTTACCATCCGGTATATTTACCAATGAGCAATGAAATACCAATAAATTATTTGTAAGAAGTGGACGAAGACCGTGACCGTGCTCGCAAATTCAATATTGTCAACTGACAATAGATGACGGATTTACGTAGAATTGATGTATGGTTTTATCGATCGATCGTGCTAGATACCCAGCAAGACATGAAGTGAAACAAATACAAGAGTCAGATCACGATATTTGTGATCTGACTCTGGTATTTGATACCTATTCAGTTTGTACGACTATCAGAAGATGCACGAATGCTGATGAAGCAAAGATTGTGCACAAGGACAGAGATATATGGGACTTAATCGTTTGCCTACTTCTGGGAAGAATAATTTAATAAAACTTGACGACTACACCACAACTAAACACAGAAAATCACATTAAGAGGATTAATGCTTTCAACACGGTGTCTTTTTTATATACATACACACACACACTTCACCACAATCTTAGAGTTAACTTTCAATAACCCAATAGTTAATCTGACTGACTTTTTCGTGAGCAAATAAGATCTTGTAAGCTTTTAAGCTCACTTCATAAAAAATCTCCAGTCGTAAAGTCTCTTAAATTCTCCAATCTTTCAAAATAAATATCAACTCTACATTTAATCTTCTCATAAATGTAATATCAACAGTAATGGAGCAAATGTAAAATTGTGCAATGTCCAATGTTTTCAATATAATGTCCTCCACGTGGAAAGCCGTATCTTCTCCAAGCATAAACTTTGTAATAAAAGTTTGTTTATAATATTTAATCTTGCCGTACATAATACACCATCGTGCATTTTACTAAGCCAAAGTATTAAGGTACATTTTCTTTGTTGCAGCGCTCTAAAGAAATCTGCCCAATCTGACTTTGATGAGTCCGAAGATACGCACAGCCAAGACCAGGAAGGTCAACGCTCCTCTTCAGTTGTAAGTATCCACCCATTCATATTAACATAATAAGCTGTCAATAAACCATGTCCAATGTCACCATTAACATTCCGCCAATTTTGTAACATTTCCAAAGTGTCGGTTCGCTTCGCAGACGCATTCGAAATCAAAACATCGCAAAAAGCACATACCGATAATTCTGAACTCTAAACTGGTTTTCGAATTAGCCAAGACTCGTGATGTAATGATGATATATAGTAATAGTGAGTCAGAGGAGAATTTGAAATTAACAAAGAGTGAAATCAAGGTTTTATAATAACAATGATTAACACGCAATTTTCACTTTAAAGTTTCATAAATTCCTACATCCACACCACGTGTCATGCAAACACTTACAATTATGAACAGGAACGGCTGCGCGTCTTTTTCATACTAAACTTAAATTTGAATTAAACAAACTGAATAATATTTTTTATATATCTAGTACGGATATGTGCTACTTTATTTATTTTTGTTTTAAATTATAAAATATAAGCCATTAAAGAATTCATTTTTTCACGATTTTAGAGGCAACTTGGCAATTTTTGAGAGTTAATGATAATTATTTTTAAAAAAATTTCCAACCTTCCACAAACATAAAATTAAATTTAAAATAAAATTATCAATTATTAATAAAAGCATTTTGACGGGCATAAATTTAAAATTAAAAACTATCGATTTACGTTGTAGCACAATTTTTTTTGTTCTTCATTTTAGACACCCGCTAAACTGCAAAAGCAGTTTGTCAGCAGGTCAATTTAACAATATGAATATAACACTAAAGCCCAAATATAACAAGAAACCACAATATACAACATAGGTACAGAATCAAACATATAAATTTAAAATTTCGATCGAGAGAACAAGTTTTTATTTCTAAGCTTTATTTTAATTGAATTCTTTAAATGGCTTGTATTTCATACTTTAAAATACAAATAAATAAAGTATCATGTATCCGCACTAGATATTTGCTACACCTTTTGATTTGAAAGAAATATTTTTTCAGCTTGGTTAAGTATTTTGACCTAAAATCCAAATTTAAGTTTTGTATGAAAAAGGCCTCAGTATGAAATGTTTGCGGTTTTTTTCTACGTACGGTATTTGATATAATTACTTTTTCGACTGTATTTTTTTTAAAGGTTTTTCTAAGAAATTTAAAGTGTTAAAAGGAAATATTATGTTATAAATCAGTAGAAATCCGGAATGCGTGGTCTTAAGTGGTTTAAATACCATCCTTCAGGACATTTGAGCCAGTGAATATTTTTGACATGGCTGTGTCTCGCTAAGAAATTCTATATTGAGAGCCAACTTAGTTTTACGACACAATCAGTTATTATCATCAAAAAAGTAAATCATGTTTACAACACAATGTTACTTACATTAAAATTAAAAGTCAATCAACATCGTACCATTGATAATTACACACTTATAAACAGGTTTTAAAAATATGTTTGATATGGCTTGTGATCCAAGGCTTGGTGTCTAAAATTTTTATTTAGAGTAATCAATAGTTCCAATCTTACGCTAATTCGATGGCTTTCCTTTAAGATTTCTTGTTATTTTTTCTAAATAGCTTTTGTCTTGACTGAGGAGCGGTCCTCGAAACTGATCCACATTTGAACTAAACCCAGTATCTTAATACAAATTATTTGCTTAATTTGTTATTATTTAAATCTAGTTATTCTACATAAATCATGCTGTTGCTTTGAATCCTTTGTTTAAAACAATTTCGGTGTTCATAACCTACTTACCGCCATAATGCATTCCTACACGCTAATGCTTCCGAAGGTAGCGTGAGGTAGTCTATAAGTTGTAAGGTGCTTTTTAAATGCACTTCGTTTTGGTTCGTTGACTGCTTGGTTGGGGTTGAAGTGAGAATAAAGCAGGTGTGTTAATATTCTTGAAAGCTCAAATGTTTGCTCGTTCTCGGCGAGGTAACAGTTTGTCAAAATGTAACACGATACGTTGTTTACACATTTCTGATATAACAAATCTGAATTCAACGAGATAAAACAGTGAAATGATTTGCTTATAAATATTTGACTTCCAGGCGACATAATTTGTTGAGTATTGTTATTTGAGATTACGGCATTAAAATTCTAACCGTTTGCAATACATAACTTTGATTTCTGGCGTATGAGTTACAACTGTCTGTCTGGGGCCAGTGGGACTATGGCATCCCCAATTGGGGTATGTTGTGAAGCTTAAGGTAGTAGGGTAGGGACCGAGATGGGGGAGAGGAAGGTGAGGAAGTACAAACACGGCTTAAACCATTTCAAACTACGTTTCGATTCTGAATTGCAGTCTTTCACCAGGGCGATACTGAAAGTATCTACCTCTGGAACGTACTGCAAATATACTAGATATTTTTTTTTTTTTTTTTAAATTGAATATTTGTATGTTTTTACAATAATTATACATTTTTTTTACATATTTAACAGATTTGTAATATTAATGTAATACAAGCCTTTGCTCACCATAAAGAGACAAGGCTCTTGTGTTTGGTGAGTGAATTCATACTCAATTATGTTATCAATGTTATCATTTGAGTAGGTGAATAATAATATTGCTAACAATAGATATAGTAAGAGAAACTTGAGATGTGTCGATTAACAGATTTAAATGAAGTGAAATAGTAATGTAACTCTTACAGTTGTTTCAGGTAATTTTTTAATTTAGTTTGGAGTTTACTTTTATTTTCAATAATTTTTACTTTTAATTGGAGTTTGTTGAAATAATTTATACCATGATATAGATAGGAATTTTGGATGTGTTTGGCATTAAATTTAGGAATTTTAATATTGTTTTGATATCTTGCTGAGATATTGAAATGTAATTTTTTTAGCTGTATTTCTTTGAAAATTTGTAGTATTGAATATTTTTTATATAAATTGTCTATTGTAGTTACATTGAATTTAGAAAAGTTTTTTTCGGTAGAAAATGTAGATGGTTTTTAATCTTAATTATTAATCTTTGAACTATTTTGAAAGGATTAAAAATAACACCATATGTTCCTCCCCATCGTATAACACCGTATTGTAATATAGATTGAACAATTGCATAGTACACTCTTTTTAGGTTTTCCAGTCTAAGAATATTTCTGAGTCTTATAAATATATACATACATTTCCTAATTCTTTTGAAAAGTTCACAAATATGTGTTTTCCATTTAAAATTTTGATCTATATATACACCAAGATATTTAATTTTGGAAGTTGAATTAAGTGTAGAACATTCTGGAGTGCAATTAGTTCCACTACATTTACTCTGATGTATTAGAATTTTTATTTCTGGTTTAGATTTAAATTTATTGATAGAGAATGGGATAAAGTTTGTTTTTTCGGTATTTAAAGAGAGGAGATTTTTATCGAACCAGTTTTTCAGTGTATTGATGACAATATTCGCTAGGTTGTTCACAGTATTCCAATCAGCACCTTCAATTATTATGACAGTGTCATCAGCATAAGATATTATTTTTCCGTTTATTTTTTGTGTGAATATATCATTTACATAGATGATAAACAGTAACGGCCCCAGGACTGTACCTTGAGGTATACCAAAATTACTCGTATCTTGTTGGCTAAGCACATTGTTGATTTTTACGACTTGAGGGCGTTTGAAAAGGTAGCTTTTTATCCATTCTAGAGCTGTACCGTTTAATCCAATGTTTCTTAATTTAGTTACGAGTTTGTCATGTGATATGCTGTCAAACGCTTTTTTGAGATCTATGAAAATTCCAATACATTTTAATGATTTATCTAATGAATTGAGAACAAGGCTAGTTAATTTTGCAATTGCATCCTGTGTGCTTCTACCTTCCATAAATCCAAACTGATTTTCATTAATTATTTTATTACATTTTATAAACTGGTTCATTCTTTTTTTTACTATCTTTTCAAACATTTTTGCTATATTACATATTGGTCGGTAGTTGCTTACTTCTTCTGGATTACCAGATTTAAATATTGGAGTAATGATAGTTTGTTTGTAAATAGATAATAATTGTTTGTATCTATTTTATTTTAAACGAATAAAGTTGTAAAATAACACAAATTAATCTAACAAAATTTATTGGTGCCCTCAACAGTAATCACTTTAAACCTGAAAGCCATCAATTTTATACACCATACTTAGTATTTTGTTTTTGCTTCAATATTCAACCAAACTTGTTATTTATAGATATTTTAAACTTTTAGATAAAAAAAACCTAATGCTTAAAAGATTTGAACAGCCAGACATTTACTTCACATCTTTCCTCTACCACAACCCTATCACTTCGTGCTCTCTTCAGCTTCATACCAAAATTGGTGAAGCTAATCGCACTGACTCTGCGCAATTAAGACTCATGTTTTTATTATTTTTTATTAGCCACCGTATCATTCATTATACATGTAAAGATACAAAATATCGTGCAGATAAATATAAACATGTTTTTTCTTAGTCGTCCCCACTAGGGAGAGTAAAAAGGCGGGCTAAAGTTATTTAATTTCATTTAATTAGGTGCGTGTTCTATGTCGTTTTTAATGCTGTTTTAAAGAATATTTCATTGACCTCTTTCAGCCAGATTTTAATAGTTGGCTTTAGTTGTTGATACTCGTTAGTTTATAATATATACGTAAGGGTAAAATGATTTTACCAGAATCGGCCTGACAACTTGAAAACAAACACTAGACTTACTGTAGGCTTCTGATTACCCACGCACTCGTGACTTGGTGAGCCACAAACTGACCGTGAAGAAATTATTGAAATCAACAGATGAAGCTTTGACTCTCTGAGAGTTGAATGACCGTTAGAGCTAGTAATCGACATCATCATTAGCCTGCTGCTTCTGTGACAACTGCCAACCTTCGTATTATTTGTATATTACTCTTCCGTCGATGCATTAGCAAAATGCCAGTTATCGTCTGACCTTATTCCTGGGAGACGAGTTCCCACAACGGTCGCCATTATGCAGAAATTATATTCAATTTTATAATCTAGTTTATAAAACAGGCTTGCAGCGAGTAAACATTGGATGTACTCCAAGTAAAACTACAACCATATTGCTGCGCTGTGAATATCATGGACAAAGAGTTTTGCTACACAGGAGGTCTTCGGTTTGTTCCTTGGCATTAATTCGGAAAAAATGTCGAATGTTAATTTAGGAAAATCAATGCTATTTTTCGTTTATCTTTAATAAATCTAATTTGCAGCTGAAGATCGAGCAGCTATAGTTTTAATGAAATGCGTTAATAAAATACTTTGTTAATATTAAAGTGTAGTTATCACCTGTCCTAAAACTCTGATTTTGAAAATAATTTTTTTTTCACCTGATTACCGCACAAGAGTCCCAACTGCTCCCGTCTGGAGCCAGTGAGACTATGGCATCCCCAATTGGGGTATGTGGTGAGGCTGAAGGTAGTGGGGAGGGGAAGGAGATAGGGAAGAGGAAAGTTGGGAAGTACCTGGCTATTCAAGCAACACCAGGGTGATACTGAGAGTATATTCCACTCTGGAACGTGCCGCATAAATACTATATATATTTTTAAATGAATACATTGTGAAATATCACGAATTAAAGATTCAATTTATTTGCCACGCCGGGATTCGATCCCGCGACCTTCGGATTGCGAGTCAAGAGCCTTACAGCTGGACTACGCCAGCCGAGGTTAATTAACCTTTCCATGATCGGGATCTCTCGCAATATTCGTCTCCTCGTTTAAGTGACATGAAATTAACGATTTGAACCTACAACAAATTACTCTTTCCGATAGATAGATATACGTAAAACGCGAACAAAAAAAAAATGATTTTTTAGGAAAGCATTTGTTCATAAATTTAAATTTAACTGAATGAAGATTTCTAACAATATTCTCACGAACTTCTTATTTCCGATATTTATGAAGTTTGATTGATCTTTAATTTAAAATTGATTATTTGGGCCATCTTTATTTAATCTGGGTTATTCGCAAGCTGCCGCCCTAAATTCACAACAAAGGCATAAAACAACTGTTCCATTCCCGATGGTACTTCACTGTGGACGTTCATCATCATTTTGCTTTCATTCAATAAGTTATAGTGGTTTTACATCATGCCGGAACAGATGAGCAAAAGAATGAATGATAGCTTCATCACTCGACCCGTCTGTCCCACCTTCATCTCGGCTTGAATCGACTAGTGATAATAATGATCATATTATAAAAAAGTGTCTTATAACAGCACTGCTATATACGCACACCTTCCACAAGTGTTAATCTAATTATTTCACCAATTTACCGTACACGCTCTACTTTAAAAGTAAAAATAATGTACATTACCGTCATTATCGCCATGTGCATAATATTACACGGTGGTAATGAGTAATCCAGTCTGGGTATAAAAAGTACTTTAGCATGACTGGCGAATTGTTGATAGTTGTTTGTTAAGGCACTCAATTTGCTGAAGTAGGTTGAAGACTCGTAGCACATTTTATTTCGAGGTTAAGTGAAAATGTTTTTTGTGAATTTAATAATATTTGAAGGGTGGTTCTGTATCTTTTGCGACAGCGTAACGTATGGTAAATCAGCTGTATATGACAGATTTTGACAGTTTTCTGATACGTGGTATTCCGTGTCGCACTATTAACAAGCTAAATACTGCGCTTGTGGTAAGTCACCAACTCTTAAAAGTAGTTACCCTAACGCCAGAGATGACAGTGCGTTGGGAAAATTTTGCAAAAAATCGAATTTCATCGCTTATAAACATAAACAATAAGACGACAAACGGATAGTCATTTATGAACGCCTAATATGATTATATATATATGCAGTTTTAATCAATAATCAATAGTAATTCATATTTTTAAGTAGGTAATTATTCCATTCAATACACGACAGGCATAGATAAGCCATTGAAAGCCATAGAAAATCACAGAAATTTGACAGCCGATAATCGACGGATTTTTCCTATTTGTTTTATTTGTCACGTAATGCTGAAATACCGCAAAAGATACAGAATCATCCTTCTGATCACAAATTATGATTTAATTTCCTTGTAATGCACATTTTGGCAGATATTTTCCTTGGGACAAAGTACTGCATAACCGTAATCATGAATGTGTAAATAGGTTTGATAAACCTCTTTCTTCCTCTATGCCTACTCTGTACCCTTTATGGTCACAATATTAAAATAAAGTAGGAATCTTTACGGCGTAAGTGAAGAAGGTTTGTAAGGATTGGCGACCTAGGCGTATTGGTACTACGGGCCTACGGTCGAATTTACCCTAGCAGACCTAGAAAATGGATAGTTCAAACGGGTTATTTTTAAAAATTCATTCTGTTGAACAATATAACTAAAATCTCATATTTTGTATACTGAATATTTCGGGAAGTTACTAATTATTATTCATCGTCTAGACTCTAGACGATAGGTCCTAGGGACCTAGGTCTAGAAAAATAAAATCTGGCGCTTATCGCTAATGTCATAGTTGAAGAATGTTTTACAAAATTTGCAACCTGTTTTACGTAAAATATTTAAATAGTTTAGTAATGTTTTTATTCATCTTAAATATAAATAATTTACATCATGTGTGCATTCATTAAAAAACAAACGATATTATAATTACGAATTCGTCAGAATTAATTCAAATGTGAACCTCGAGCAAATCCCGGTAAAAGTAGTGATTTTTCCTCTTAAATTACATCAGCAACTAGCATTCACTCCCCTTGTATTTCGGTTCTTGGATAAGATGCTAATTAACGAAATGTTCATTTCATTAATTTAACATTAACAGTCTTTTCCAATTATTTCCAGAATAAAATAAACTTTCTGTATCAGACTGTGAACGCCCACCACACAGAATTGAATCGTTTTAAAATTGACGTTGCTTTGGCATATTTTATTATAAGTTAAAAAGCTATATTATACACCCATAAACAAGAATATGAAAGTACACAACAAAGTAATTAAGATGCACACATTATTTTCATTCATTAAGTAGGTACTCATTAAAACATCTCATTTGTAAAAGTGAACTCGAACATTTTTTTCTTATTTAATTAAATGAAGACAATATTAGCGAAACTCAATCAAAATGTGGAGACAGAAAATCGCTAATTCGCTAATATTGTCTTCATTTAATTAAATATTATAATTTGAGATTTTATTCTTAAAGTAATTTTTTTTTTCTTATTTGGTATGGTAACCCATGATGTATCCATCCGTCTCTTTCTCTATGTTACATTTTATTTCATGCTATCTCACTGTTCCTTTATTCATTCTGGTATTATAACAAATCTAATTATTTTGAGCGTATTTGAGAAGTGTTCACGCTCGAATACTTTCTCTGTCTAGCATTGGTTGTCTCTTACTACCGCTGCCGTTAGGGGCAGCGGGCCAATAGGTACCTATATAAAGACAAGCGTACCCTTAGATTTTAAGTTTACTTGCCAAGTTTTCTGGGGTAACTTCCGGGCTCTATTGAGGGAGCATACTCGTGAATCTTTTGTATAAAGTGACGAGTGATTAAAGGATAATTGGTGTCCTTTGGGGTTATTATTGTGATAATAACCATAAAGCTACTGTTAAAGCTTGTACATTTAAGTTACTACTGTTTTTACGATTATTGAACTGTTTACTTGTGTTAATGGCTTGTACCCACCCAATAAAGTCTCATTTGTGTTCAAGAAGAAAAGCGTGGATTGATTTTATTTAATTACCCCGCTATAGTATGCTTTATCACTTTATATATTATGTAATAATGCATTTTTTGATTAGTTTAATTTTGTACCCTAATGATGCTTCGGTTAAAAGAAAAAAATCGTGGTTATAAACAAAGTAATTGTTTTATTTCATCGCATACAATTCTCCTGTTACAAATAATTCATTCACGACCAAATTAGAGAGTTAAAAAATTTAAAAAAAGTTCTCCAATTAAAATATTCTGAAAGGCTTATGGCTCCAATAAATTATAAACACAGAATAAATTAGTTGTAAATTCTGAAGTTTTCTGGCAGTAGAATCTCACTAATCTAATTTTGATTTTAAAAATCTTCAATATTTTTTTGTGAAATTCAACATGAAATATTTTTTGTAGTTTTAACTTTTATTTATGTCATCTGCGTATTTAGACTACATACTCGTAAATAAAAAAAAATATTTACTTTACCGATTGCAATAGTTATGATAAACATTTTGCACAGTTGTAGATAAACGGGCTACATATAAAAGAGAAGTCATGTGGGGGTTTGCATTTTCTCATTCATACGTGCTACGTGGCCAACTTTCTTTGAGTGCATCTCGGACAGTAAAATATGTTCACTTCTATTCAATATATAACAATACGAGTATGTTCTCAATCGGGTCGATGGATGGTCACAATGAAAAGCTTAGCATGAGCAACAATTACCCCGTTCAAGTATCTTTTAGCATGAATAGTTCTGATAAAATGAAATGGTGGTATTTGTACGTACCTACTTACAAATCGTACAATTTCGGAGGAAATTTTGGTTAGAGAAAATTAAAAACATACTTTTTGAACGCGTTCACAGAACTACTAATTGATATGAGCACACAATTCCTAAGACGACCTAATGTTATGATAATCAAATTAGACAAGACATACATTCAAAAATGGTATTGGAACAAACTTTATTTTTTAATCCCTCCAGTTTCGTGTTTGAAATAAATTTCACAAAGGGATATACATATATATATCAATGTTTTTCTCCACAAAAGTGATCGTAAAACAAGGGGCTTTGTATTTAGTATGCAAATGTACATTATTCTCTGGAAATGGAGGACATTTATTTCCAAGTTCGAGAGTCCAATGTCAGCCCATGTTATTCAATATCCTCTACGAACTGACCTTAACATTCTGACAGTGTGCACCGGTTACTTTTGTTTCATTTTTATTACTCATCCCAGCATGAAATATATTAAAAATAGCAGTAACCTGAGTAAAAAAATAAGTCTCAATCTTTCCCGAACTATTCTTCTTTCAAATAATTGTATGTCCCTTTTTACGTGGTGAAACGACGATCTGTTCCACCTGGGTGATTTTCTCAAGTAATTTCTTTTAGCTGCGTGTGTGTGGGACCGCGGTTATCTTTAGGTTCTGTTTTGTTTTTCTTTTTTGTTTTCAACTTTTTTATCTTTGTTTCATTTAGTTTTATGGTATGGGTGGCCGCGCAGGGTTCCAAGTAAGTAAGGTGACCATCTAACTTTTTCGGGAACGTCAATGGCAATACGGTATTCTCCAATAACCTAGTACGTAATCCAGATTTCCACATGTGTGCGGTGCATGGACTAGACTAGAGAGAATAAATACCAAGTTATAGTTGTGGAATTAACTAAAGGAAATACATGTATATATTTTTATTTAATTAATTAAGACAATATTAGCGAAACTAATCGAAAATCTGAAACAGAAAACTCGAAAAAGTTTACGTTCACATCTAGGATTCGTCAGTGCTCTAGCAACTGAGCTAATGTGTCTTTATCCGATTCGGTCATACTTATCTGTATCATTCTTCGACTAAGAACTACCAACATTATCTTCATTTTCTTAATGAATATTTTTATTGACTGCTATCTTTATACTGCAATATTCTACCCGAACAAAATGCTATCTAAATAGAAATTGTTAAATAGATTATGAGAAATCGTCTTTGTAAACTTTGACACCTCGGAAAATGGTAAGGCGAAGTTAGAACCCTATACAACTAAAATAATAATAAATAGTGCCTTATAAAAACAATCAACAGATTAAAACAAAATGAAAATTGAAAAAGGTTCAATGTAATCTTAGAATCTTGTAAAGTAAACGGGGGCTTTAAAAACTTGATGTTACAACTTCGTCACACATCTGTCTCGGAAATACAACATTGATTGGAAATACAATATTGATCTGAAAATTATTTTGGTTATAGAAATGACCAAAAGAAATGGTTTTGCATTCAAAGGTCATTTTTGAAAAAATGTCAGTTTGAATCTTGTTTAACTGAGGTGACGAATGGTCACTCCGGTTTGAGACCATTGCTCCTTCCTTTGCTCCCTTCAATTTAATTTTGTATCCCGTTCCGCCCAGCTGTTTTCCATATAAAATTTTGTAATATCGATAACCCTCTAATTGAATCTCGTAATTTTGGTTCGATGCCCGCGAGGAATAATATTATGTAGATAATATTAAGTAGGAAGTCAGGCTGTTATTATACTGGTAATCCTTTTTTATTTTCTAGTTATAATTAATGGCGGTCTGGCCTGTTATTAATTGTGTAGGTATTATTTAACTCTGATGGGTTTGTTAGGTAGCTATAATGTTTCATTCCCGTGTTATTTTATTTATCTGTAATAATTAATAATAGATGATCTTGAGGCAATCATAGTTCAACTATTATGGATGGAAATATCATTTACGTGCCCACGGTAAGTAATATATCACTGAAGAAGAAGATAATACTAATAAAACTAAACAAAACATGAAACAGATCAAGACACAGAAAATTAAAAAAGGTAACGGTTTCGACTGGGACTCAATCCCACGATCTCTTGTCCTACCAGGACACAGCCAACTCGGCCATTGGAACCTATATTTTTTCAGAATTATATGTAATTTGTTGTGGGTAAGGAGATGCGGTCGCCAAACAAGGTTACAACCCTACCTCTACAAGCAAATTTTCAATTCTAAATGATGATCTTTTACCGGGGCGACATTGACAGTATAACTATAAATTATTCGAATGAATTAATTGTGAAACAACACAAATTAATTCAATAAAATTTGGGTTTTGAACTCGCGACCTGTGGATTCGTAGTCAAGAGTCTTACCCCTCGACCACAAAGGCTGTCAAATTATTAATAAATGAATTTTGATAAATTTGAAATCAGATCCAGTTGATGATACTCTGAGTATCGACTTGTGAACGCCGCCGATCAGACGTGTTTGATGACCAGACTAAATTAATTAAAAACGTTCCATTTTATCCTGTTTTCTTTTCGTTCACAAATAATACCATCAATTTCTCGAATTGGGCAGGCCGCATTTTCACGGAATTCGGGCAGATAGGGCTAACAAAATAGCGGTTAAAATTTTTCAAAATTTTTTTTTTTTTTTTTTTCATTTTCCGTCGGTTAAACTTGATAGAAACAAAGAAAAACATGCTTCTTGGAAAATTTTACCGTATTTTGAAAACTTCGCTTGAGTTGTCACTCGCAGTAGTATCAAGCTACTCGCAATGGTATCAAGAACACAATGTGTCATTGTCAGTCATAAGAATTACAATAACAAAAACTGTGTTGTCACCCACTTGTCAAACATGTGTCACCGGCGTCTGTGACTTGCGGGGAGGCCTTATACGCAATATTATATCTACCTTATATCTGTTATAACATACAGTGAACTTGTTCTCATGATACTGTAAAAGTTGTATTGAGTTTTATCTATGCAAATTTGCGATGCAGAAAAAAATGGAACGCGTAAAAAAATAATAATATATTTTTCGATCCAGATTTATAATATCTCTTCTTCATTGGGTTATACAGGTAACCGCGTATGCTTAGTATATTTCGCGTTTATTACCAATCGGTGCAGTGCAAAATCCACAAAATATCATAAAGTTTTAACTTCATCAACAAGAGTTTTTTTAAAGTTTTTTTCCGTCCGTCATGAAATACACGATCGACAAAAATTACGAAAAATAATAAAGGACTCAGTAGCTCAGTGGTAAAGTTAACACAAAGGCCTGTGTCCGATCCCGGTTGCGACAGTTACCTTTTTTCCGTTTCTTTCTTTATCTATTTCATGTTTCGTTAAAATTTAATTAAATTATCTTTTTCAAAAATCTTCAAAAGTTATTCCAATGAATTTAATGTTAAAAATATATTTTTTATACCGCACCAACATTCTCACTGTCTTCCTGGTGATAGACCACCATAAAGAGTCGAAACATTTGTTTAAATTGCTTTAGTTGTGTTTAGTGACCAGATCTGAATGACCAGGTATCAGGTACCTACCCCAACCTTCGTCTTCCCATCACCCATAATCAACGACACCAAACATCACTCAACTCGGGGATTCCGTTGTTCCACTGGATCCAGGCTTCTAGGGCTTGCAGTAATAGCATTACAAAAAATCTAAAAATAGTGATATTTTTTCGTTGAACGGAAAACTAGTACAAACTTACAAACAGCTACCGACCTATTTAACACTTTATACTAAAATACAAGATTAATTACGCGAAGGTAGTGTATTTGTACTTACATCTTAACCATAATCAACTTAGTTGTGATTTGCAAACGCAAGACAATTTTCTCGTGTTTGCCTTCACAAACCTTGAAGTTTCCTACCAACCAAACGTGATGTGATATGACGTTGATTAGAACTAAATTGCTTATTCTAATTAATTTAAACCGAAGTGCAAAATACGCAAAGGTGTGAGGAAATGAATCCTGTCGGTTTGATACCTTGTTAGGCAGGAAAATAGGTACTCCATTACTTCTTCTTGTCAGTCTCGCTCGGAGTACCTGCTTAATCGGAGATTACCCCTCACTAAGTATTTCCTTCGAGTAGCTACTTGTTTGGGTGATTTCCTTGTTATTTAGCTGTTCTCTACTAACTTCATGGCCTGTTCGCCATATAACTTAAATACCCTGATGGTAGTAGAAAATCAGGATCAGGCAACCTTTTTCAAAAAATACAATTTTGTTGTAAAAGCTGTATTTCATTGTGTGGTATACATTTTATCTAAGCTCCACACAAATTATAATTTATTTATATTATTAAACGCCTATATGGGCTTTTACGATCGTGTGATATTGTATATTTGATATTATATGTGGAACAGTAGAGTAGGTCTGTTCCTAATCATAATCGAGTGGCAAGACTCTCGACTCACAATCTGAAAGTCACGGTTCAAACCCGGTGTGCGCAAATAAATTGTATTTGATTAGTTTTTTGTATTTCACAATTCATTAATTTAAAATAATGTGTAGTAGGTATATTTGCGGCACGTTCCAGAGTGGAAGATATTCTCAGTATGGCCCTGGCGTAAGACCACCTTTCAGAATTGAAACATTGCTTGAAATGGCTTTAGCCGTGTTTGGTGTCCAGATCTTAATAGTCAGACACTGTCCCACCTTCCTCATCCCCATTTCGTTCCCCTCCCCACTACCTTCAGCCTCACAACATTTCAGAAATGAAACGTTGCTTGAAATGGCTTTAGCCGTGTTTGGTGACCAGATCTTAATAGTCAGGTACTTCCCCACCTTTCTCTACCCCATTTCGTTCCCCTCCCCACTACCTTCAGCCTTACAACATACCCCAATTGGGGATGCCATAGTCTCACTGGCTTCAGACGGGAGAAGTTGGGAATCTTGTGTGTTATTCACGTAAAAAAATAAGTTATATATGTTATTTAAATTATATGGAAGAATAGTAGGTATTATGTTAACATTGATTATTTTTTATTGAGGTGTGTTGTTATAGCCTTCTTATAACTATATTCCGTGTTTGTCAATTGATATTGTTGTTGCAATTAAAAAAAATAGATTGAGTAGTTCTTCTTGGTATATGGAACGTAAATATGCTTGATAAATCGGGCTGTCTATAATAACAACAAAATTAAAAAAAAATAATAATTTAATTCAAATAAAATGATTCGTGGCCAGTTAATCTTATATTGATTATTTATCGATATAATTGATTAGATACACTTAAGATAATTAATAATTCTCTACCCACAAGGAGGCATATATAGACTTATAATGTGATGCCTAAATTTGTAATATTATATCGAATTAGATTGACTAAACTAATCTTTCATCTTGTCAAATTGAATTTTGTTTACTAAAATTCTTATACCTGCCAATTAACCGATTCCTTCGTGAACCACCTACACAATAAATTATTTTATGTTGCTTAGATTATAATGTACGAATATTTACTTTTGTCGAGGCACTTTGCGATTTGGCATTATATATAAAACAAAACAGTAAATTTGATTCATATAGTGAAAGATACTCTCAGTATCGCCCTGGTGTAAGACCACCATTCAGAATTAAATCGTTGCTTGAAATGGCATTAGCCGTATTTGGTGACCAGATCTGAATAGCCAGGTACTTCCCCACCTTCCTCTTCCCTATCTTCTTCCCCTCCCCACTACCTTCAGCCTCACAACATATCCCAATTGGGGATGCCATAGTCTCATTGGCTTCAGACGGGAGCAATTGGGACTCTTAAAATAAAATAAAAATATAGATAACGCTTACCGGTTTTAACACAAAGGCCTTGAGGGAAATTATTTTCCTCGTGGCCTTCTGTGTGAGATTAATGTTAAAAAAAATTAAATCATACACCATTTTCATTTTTAGCTAGGGGTACAAAAAATTAATCTAACGACGATAAAATATAAGCGAAAGCATTAACTGACAAATCTTGTCGTCAAAAATTGATAGTTTTGAGCAGTAAAACCTCTCTAACGTTGATCTCTGGTGTAATGAGATTTGCGACGCTCTTCCTGTTTGCTTTATTTATAAACAGAAACAAACATTACATTAGATACATTGGTAAAAAAAATTAACAATTAATAAGTATATTTCATGGCGCGAACCTATTATGTGTTTCATTGTAGTGTCTTATTTGTAGTATGCATATTAAGTAATTACCGGGTGATGTGTGTGTGTGTGTGTAAGTATGTCTGTATGTATGTTTGTATATGCCTGTATGATGATAGATATCGTGTTTAGATAGCCAAGATAATTATTTTAAGACCGAAACGTAATTTTCATCATGGACTTTGTTTTTTCTTCTTGTTCTGTAAAAAATAATACGTCAAATTGTTTGAATTATATTCTTCAGTTCCAAATTCTGGGAGTAAAGGTTCTAGATGTTCATAAAAAATATTTTATTTTAGTAAATTTTTATCACGATCTTGTATTAATTTTCTTGTTTTGTTTTAGGTCATCTCCGTGTTAATACATTGACGGGCTAGTCCAAACACACGTGCGTTTGGTTTGGCAGCAATCACGTCCGCATTACAAAATAAATAATGGATCTGTTTTGGAAATAACACGCTGTATCTATAAAGTCAATAATACCTAATACCCGTGCAGGTGCGTGGGCAGTATTACCTATGACCGGCCACCTATTATCTTAGGCGTTCTGGCCGATGGAGTCCAGGGTCGGAGGGGAAGCAATATAAAACACCCTCTAGTTACTGAGTTTTGGATAAATATACATGATAAACATTATAATAAATACACATAAATTACGTCATCACTCACTCACAGTGTGTAGGATTATGTAAGTCCTTCAACAGGTGTTGTTAGTTCAGGTAGTTATACGTAGTTTTGAGGTGTCTCAACAGATTATTAAGTCCCGGAATTCTGAATTTCTTCCAATCTATAAAATATTTTTCTTGAACACTTTGTTTTTAAGTTTTAAAAATATTATTTATTATTTTTTAAGTTAATATTTATACATTTGCTGAGCCGAAACGATATTTGTATGAAATTCCCTCGATAGAAAAAAAATCGCAAATTAAGCTCCGAAAATTAACAAAAACACATTTCGTTCTGTTATTTAATATTATGTTATGGGTATTCACAATGTTTGTTAACATGCTCTATTTTTAACGAGTCATGTTTTATTAAATATTTTCACATTTTTCGCCTAATTATTATCGTTTTTAATGGTAGCGCGCTCCCTATAATATTCGTTTTTACATATATCCCTTTCAAACCACATTCTTCTTCTTTTGAACGCTTACTATTAGTAGAGAGGAAACTGTACCGAACGGTTACGGAAATAGCCGATGATATACGATCTACAGCTGGGCACCTTCAGTGTCGAGTTATCTTGCTTCAGAATTACACAGAGCATCCATTAGAACGGACGTTTGGTCCAGTTAAATATTCATTTTAAACCACACAACAATATAAATAAAGTAACTTATCTCGACGAACTTCGAGCTTTATTAAAGATTCCTTAACTTATATCAAGTAATCCCAATCACTTGGGATTAAAGCACTTTACACTACACAACTCTCTAATTAATTTTATATTCCCGTCCCGGTTAGACGGAGAGGTCTGGGTTCGTGTCCCAGTTGCGACCATTGTCTTTTTTCTGTGTCTTGTTCTCTTTCATATTTTCGTTTAGATTATTATAGTTAACTTATTCTAATATGATAAATTTTATATTATTTTTCTGTTGGTTTGGCTGAGCTTTGATTAAGTACTCCAAACCATCAGGTTTGCACGAAGGTGTAGCAGATCACTGCTTGTTTCTTACTTTGATAAATTTACAACATATTTTAAATAGAATAATTTTCAACCGCTCTTCATAATCGTTTGGGGGACCCATTGTTTCTAAAAGGCGCATCTAGGCTCTTTAGATACTTCGATGCCTGATTCATTTTTAGGGCTTATCTATGCCTATCGAAATACACCTTTAAAATATTAAAATAAACACATGCCAATAAAATCCAAGAGCGATATTTGAACATGAGCTTTTCACAGCTAGACAAAAAAAACAGCAAGCCGGCATCAGGGTACATTCGGTAGCCTAAAAAATCATTGTGTATTGTTTTCCCGCCTTCTCCTCCAGTGCTCCTCTGAAGTCTGCGAGTGGTTACTCAGCTGAGAGCGAGCCTGACCTCTGTGGTCTGCCCTCTATAATACATCCACAGACTTGCCCGTTCTCGCTTGCGTAACCTTTCGTCAGACCTTCTCGGCCCAGACCCCAGACCCTTCGCAATGATATGCCTGTAGCTTAACTGCATTGTATAATGTATTGTACATATTATATACTCGTACGTCGTTCTTACGTTGTACCTAGTTACGTACTGTACCTACGTGAAATAGACGAAGCTGTACAAAACGATTCTTCGTTATTACTTTTAGTGTGGTACTTCATTTCAAACTGTAAATCATCTCAAGCTCTACTAGTACGACGGAAAAATAAGGTTCCGCCACTTTTCATCCCGCGACAAAATATCCCCGACAAAATATCCTACGAACAAAACATCTCCCAGCAAATATCTACTAAACCTCACCTAACCTAACCTAACAAAAAAATGGGACAAACATAAAACAGACATCTTGTAAAGACAATAAATTATTGTCCAAAAATAGTAAAATGGGACAAAAATAATAGACATTTCTCTAAAGACAATAAATTATTGTTCAAAAACAGTAAAACATGAAATAAGGTTATGTAAGGTTAGGTTTTAGTAGATATTTTGTTGAAGGGGATATTTTGTCGCGGGATGAAAACGCGCATTACCAAAGAATAATGTGATATGTTTTTGTAATTGTAATTCTCGAATATATATTGCAGCTAGCATTTCTCAAGATTGGTGCTCTGTCTTTCCCTTTATTTCTTGGAAAATTTAAAGTTTTTCCATTACATACCAAAGTCTATATTCCAATTTGGGAGGCAGGTATGGATATCGCCGCCCCTTTATTGGATTAACAACACCCCCATTTATTGGATTAGCAACACCTTTTCCATAGGTCACCCCAAGTGATTCGCTACGTTTGGCGACTTAGTAGGGGGGCCCGTGTTCGTAGGGTGATGTTTGCCCCAGCAGGACTCTCAGATTATCGCCTTATCGCCATCCCGGCAAAAGCGCACGGATTTTCCAACAATAGTTTAAAAAATTACTTAATTTTAATGATTTCATCTTCTTCATTTTTAGTTAGCCGTTTCATCTTTCGTTTTTGAACTTTTTTATCTCTATGTTATTTTTAATTTCATTTTGGGGCATTATATAATTTTGTAGCATGAAGATAATGGTTTTTATGGCCAAAAGATTTCTGGATGTGCAGCTGACTTAAGGTTTCTGTCCTTGTAGTGTAGATGGTCATCTGTACATGTAAGACTTTAGGTATTATATTGAATTGGCGTTAGATTTAGGGAACTGAAGCATGACGGGCCCAAGAAATGAACTCCGCATAACTCAAATGTGTAATAATTATTTTATTATTTGAATAAGAGCGTTTGCCGACCGCGCCGTGAGAAAATGCGCCGAGTGATGTCGGCCGCCGGTTATAATAATAATTACAAAATGCTTTAGCATTGTTTACTTCTCCTCAAAAAAGTGTTCATCGTGAATTTTACATGAATTTACTCGTAAGCAAAGAGTTTTTTGGTGAATTCTCGGAGATTGTTAACCTTTAGTTCAGTGGCGGTTCGTGTAATGAGACGGGGCAAGCAATGCCTCCCCTAAAAATACAGAGGGGAAAAGTAATAAGATACATATATCCATACATCCAAAATAGTGTATATTTTATTTAAATGTTACCTAATGTATTAATTAGTTTATAAATTAGCCTTAAAGTTACTTAAATTAAAATATTATCCATTAATATTTTAGTAATTCACTTGCACCTGTTGTCTTAACTTGTTCTATTTGACTTACTTTAACTGATTCCTGACATTATTCGAAGTAAAAAATGTAAATGAATACTTGGTCCCAGTGTTTTTTTTTCAATTTTTTTTTCTTCCAAAGTCAAACAATGTTTTTTCTTCCACATATCGACACTGATCACCAACGAGTAACCGCCCAACCACGCACCCCACCCTAACCTATCCAATATCTTCTGATTTTTTTAATGTTTTCGTTTTAAAATTATCAGAAATGTCACCAGAGACCAAAATTTCATTTGTTTCTTTTTTTACTGAAAATAATGTCAAAAATCACTTGTTCAATTAACGTCCCTTAACACCCTGTATATCAATTTCCCTTCTTCATGTTACCCGTGTAATAAGCGTTAGACAAACGTAGAGATATACTATATATCAATTTAGCCAAAGTAAAACGCCGCGCGTCGAGATTTACAGACGTTAGCCAAGTAATATTAGGTGGTCGTGATAATGCATATGAATAGTGTAATAAGAAAATTAGAAACCTTAGAAGTTGAGAAAAAAAAAGAGAAATACCTTAAGTATAATATTATTATCGTAGAAAGCAAACACTTTGTGGCATGACATTATATAGAATGAAACAAGTACTTTGTTTGAAAACCACTTTATTTTTACTTATATTCGTCGACCGGTTTCGGTTGAACTCAACCTTCTTCAGGACAATAAACATTGTAAACAGTTTATATGTTTATTGTCCTGAAGAAGGTTGAGTTCAATCGAAACCGGTCGACGAATATAAATAAAAATAAAGTGGTTTTTAAACAAAGTACTTGCTTCATTCTATATATTATTATTATACTTATATAAAATAAATCATACAATAGTCATAGACCAGAGTATTTTGTTTACTTTTTTATACGCCCGCCCATAGAAAAAAAATATAAAGGACATACAGAAGGTCAAGATTTCATAATATATATCAAATTACAAATATTTGGTTACCACCCATTGCCAGAGGCTCTGTCTACGTGTCTATTTTTCATCAAGGCCTTTCTTTAAACCCCCCTGGCTGCTGTCAGAACAGAACAAGCCATTTTCATGTCAAGTCAAAGCATACTTACGTGATAATAAGATGGTATTTCTTTGCAATTATCTTTTCAAAATTGGACCCGTCCAAAACATGTAAACATTATAGATAGATATAACAAGTGGAGTTACTCCATATATTTGTATAGCCTCTAGACTTGTTCCATGTTGTTTACCGCAAGCATAAAGGAATAATCAACAACGCGTATCATTCTTGTGGGCACTACTGCTTACCGACAATGACCATGAGACAATTCAAATTATTTGATAACAGGCGTGGTACTTCATCACCTTGTCTGATAAAAAATGATCTAGTTTTTCAAATTGTGTCTTGCACTAGACGTGGAGAGTGGGGAGTAAATATAAATTGAATCTAATATTATTCAGTGCAGTATTGCTAGCAAGTAATCTTCTTTAATCAAAGTGGATAGTAAATTCGTTGCGTCCTTAAAATGTCTGATAATTCAAAATGAGAATTGAGTAATAATAATATCGGAAATAATGTGACATTTCATGATTTTTCTCGCTTTTGCATTACTTATAAAAAAAAAACACTTTCCAACAGTTAGGTAAACGGTGTAGAGTGCAGAGTTACACATTGACTGAAGACTGTACATTTTTTATTTCGAATTATTACCAATGAATTTTTTTTTAACTTGCTGCGATAGAATTGGCAACATTACACTTTGGTAGAATGGTGCATGCGCGGAAGCGCCATGCGCGTCATTAACAATTCAAATTAATTTATTGTTGATTTTTATTAAATGAATATCAGCTGGTGATCGATCTTAAAAGTATTATTTATTTTATGGGCAATGATTGCTTTGTTTTTCGAGGACATCAAACTAAGGTGTTGAAGACATTATTTTTTTCTCACCAGCATTACATACATATATTACATACACGTAGTATAAAATAAAGTCGCTCCCGCTGTCTGTACGCTTAATCTTTTAAACTACGCAACAGATTTTCATGCGGTTTTCACTAATAGATAGAGTGATTCATGAGTAAGGTTTAGGTATATAATTTGTCAAGGTAAATTGGTTTGGCAAGCGGGCAGCGGGGTGGCACGGTGTGGATTTGATATGTATGCAAATTAACAAATGGCGTTGGTTATAAAGGTTGGATAATGGCGTTGTCACTAGATGGCGTTGTGTTTCATTAGGCACAGCAACGTGTGGCCGGTTCAGCTAGTAAATTATAAATAAGTCAATTGAGGAAATATGATATTTTTGGGTACTATCCTTATTATAATTTTTTAAATAATACCCTAAATTGAAGCATATAATAAACTATTGTTTAGAATTAGTAATACCTATATTTTAATTTTCAAGGAAAATTTAAAATTTAATCGTAATTGAAATTTTATTCTTATTATTTAGCGGATGAGGGTCGTAATTTTTTTCCTGAATCGAAATGATTCCCTCCCCTCTCAAATAGAAATAATAGGAGCTCTCAAAACAACCAGGAGTTTGCAGCAGGCGATGTGATTTTAAAATTTTGGGAAACATTTTGTCAACTCGATGTAGGTGACACACGCAATATAATAAACTATTGTTTAGAATTAGTAATACCTATATTTTAATTTTCAAGGAAAATTTAAAATTTAATCGTAATTGAAATTTTATTCTTATTATTTAGCGGATGAGGGTCGTAATTTTTTTCCTGAATCGAAATGATTCCCTCCCCTCTCAAATAGAAATAATAGGAGCTCTCAAAACAACCAGGAGTTTGCAGCAGGCGATGTGATTTTAAAATTTTGGGAAACATTTTGTCAACTCGATGTAGGTGACACACGCATTGCGTGGTTTGCAAGAAGTGGTTTATAATTACATTATTATCAACTAATTATGGAGAAAAATAATTAGTTGATAATAATGTAATTCTAAAATTTGAAAATATGAGATTGACAAATACGACGGTTTGACAGAAGGTAGCAATAGCGAAATTGGTTAACGCGCTCGTCCCGGTTAGACGGAGAGGTCTGGGTTCGAGTCCCAGTTGCGACCATTGTCTTTTTTCTGTTTTTCTGTGTCTTGTTCTCTTTCATATTTTCGTTTAGATTATTATTGTTAACTTATTCCAATATGATATATTTCACTGATGGCAATAACCTTCAAAAAAGTATAAAAAGAAAGTTTTTCTTATAAAAATCAAAATGTTAATTTCATACTTTCTCAAGTTCCTTTATTTCATGTTTTATCTTTCTATATGTATCTAAGTATAAATAAGCTCAAACAATGCATTTTTTATCGGTTTAATTTATACCCTGATAATGCTTGTGTTAAGCGAAACTGGTTAGTATTAAAAAAACCATGCTTATAAACAAAGCAAATGTTTTATTTGATAAAAAATACAATATGTTCATGAGCTGAACCACCGGTATCAAAGGCCTCGATACTAATCGGTCGTATTATATCGATTTGCTTCTTATGAACCGTTTATATAATATTACTTGACTTTGTGAATTTGTATAATAACCTATTACTTATGCAAATACAATGTAGTTACGGATCATCGGATGTTCTAGCTACACGACAAATCATGACTTCTCAAATCATTTATTTATGGTGGAATGTTGACAGGTGGGAGGAAATACATTCAGGAAAAAAATTACGACCCTCATCCGCTAAATAATAAGAATAAAATTTCAATTACGATTAAATTTTAAATTTTCCTTGAAAATTAAAATATAGGTATTACTAATTCTAAACAATAGTTTATTATATGCTTCAATTTAGGGTATTATTTAAAAAATTATAATAAGGATAGTACCCAAAAATATCATATTTCCTCAATTGACTTATTTATAATTTACTAGATAAAAGATCATCGCATGCACAATAAATACAGACTCGCTTTCAAGCTCGCCATACAATCCTGTCACACCTAAGCAGATGATGTGCTCTAAGCTCAAAGTTACACTCCGAAATCGCTGCCGAGGCGATATGCGAAAAGTTATGCGACTCCATCTCCGCCGTAAACAGGAGAGGGGGTCATTTTAATTACAGAGCTGCGTAAACATGCGGATTACAGCTGTCAAGTTGATCGATCCAGTACAAATAAATGGCATTTCGTGACAGCTCTCTTTTTCATTCAACTCAACTGAGTCCCTCTCTTACCATAGGAAGAAATATTTGAGAGTGTAGTGTGACGGTACAATACATAAGCGCTCGCGGTAAAACAGATAAGTGCTCGCGCTTTTAACGCCGTGTGTGATACCAACTTAAATCATTTGGAAACTATTACAAATCGTTTTGATTTAAGAAAATATCTCCCACTGGAATTTGTGCAATAAAATATTTAGTATTTAATGCGATTAATTAATCAATTTTAATCGATCGATGAGGCAAATCAAACTGAATGGATTTTTTGTTTACTTTTCACTGCAATAACTTGTAATAATTAAAAGTCATTTATTACACTTGCCTATTATTAATTTATTAAGTAGAGAAACGAACTGGAATATTCTCGATTTTATGGATGGTTAGATGGTTTTAGAATCTCTATCGCATAGGCGAAGAATTATGAACCCGGAGGAGCTATGTGAAAATAATTTATTAATCTTCCAATCATTAGTGGATAAAAACACTGCAGTTAAATTGGTTCCATGACAGGTGATCCCCCCACTTATGTACTTATATACAATATGCAGTCGGTGTAGGGAAAATACGGTATACCTACTTACACAAAATATAACTAAGTGTCCCCAAAGGGGAGTGCAGGATGTTTCGTCGAAAAATAAAAATTTAAATATATTTTCTTTCAAATGCATCAAAGGGTACGGTTTGTCTAGGTCTTGGGGGCTAAATGCGTTTACCCACCAATTGTTGCGTGGCGGACCGGATTGGGAGAGAAAGATTGAGGGAGACCTAACCTAGGCCTCTCCAGCAGGACTCTCTCGACCCATCGCCTTGCACTGCAGTGGAAGGGATGGATTCATACGTTCGCCACTCCTAGACACATTGACCCCCAGATTCCTACTCAACCCTCATACCTTTTTCGTTCCCAGGACTTCCTCTCCTTCCTAAAAAGACCCTACACACAGCATCCCCAAAGATGACACAGGCCCTGAGAGAAATTGTTAACCTCAAAAAGGAAAAAAACTACTCGTTTATAATACACTGCACATACCAGTATATAAGTACAAAAAATCGACACTGTAAATAAATTCGTTTGATATCCATGCCAACTTATTATAGGTATTTTTGAAGTTGATTTTATGTTTATACATTGGTAAATAATGCACAAAAAATGATATTTTTATAATTATTATAATTTCGGGGGCCAACTGTCAGGGGATCAACTGCTGGGGGGTCAATTGTCAAGTCACCGGTAAAACCAGTGAAAACTGAAAGCGACGTTTAGACACACCGAATTACTGCAATTATAGCCAATTACCTGCTCAGACTCGTGATTTAACAGTCAGTCAGAATGATTGACTTACTTCTAAGACAGTCAATAAATTAGCCATCACAGCAAATAATTACAGTTTATTTCCGTTTACCGCTATATAATAGCATTATGGGCTTCATTAGCCCAAAAAATATATTTCATAGTTAAAAAACCAAAAGTGTTCACATTAATTAGTTTAGTATTTAAAATGAAAATTAATGTAATTTGACTGTTACTTTTAAATTTTACTACATAAATGAGAAGCTTTTCTAATATACGTGTTTTTTTTTTTTTTTTTATATTTCGTCATATTTTTATAGTAATTATTTTTATGCTTTTCATTTACTCAAAAATAATTGCTCAAGTTGCCTCTAAAATCATGAAACAATAGAATCTTTAATGGCCTATATCTTATAATTTAAAGCGAAAAAAAGTATCTCATTTACGTACTAGATATTTGATATACCTACCTTTTGATTACAATAAAAAAAATTCAGTTTGGTGTGGTATTTTGATCTCAAATCCAAAATTAAGATTTGTATGAAACGTTCCACTTAACACAGGGGTTACATATATATATATTCAAATTAATTAGCATTTTGAATTAATTTATCTCTCCAATGTATTGTTATATTTTTTGTTTACATTAACTCCACACAGGAGGTCTGAAATATTTTTTTTTTCCCTCAGGGCCAATGTCATCTTTGGGGATGCTTTCCGGAGGTTCTTTTGGTAATTCTTCGGAACAAACGTCAACGGTTAATACGCACTTTTTTTTGATAAAACTTTTAGATTCTTCTTAATTACCATAAAAGACAACTATTTGCATTGGCGGAGGTTGAAAATGATACATTATTAATTTTAGTTACGTAAATTGAAAATTTGCTTTAACACTGTCAAATCACTCTGTTTGCAATATTATTGTTATTTTAATATGTTGGTATTACTGATATTTTACATTCCATGTTACACAAACCTAGCGTAGCCGCTAAACTACTTGAAAACTGGGATGTTTTTCTTGCCTTGACGTGAGTAGGCGTTATAAAGGGGCACTTTCTTTTGAATCACAAACCATGTTACACAAATCTAGCGTATAGGTTTTTTCGGTTACGCGCCTTTGAATATATTGCCATGAAGTCAGTTACGGTATGATGTAGCCTTCCATATAGTATCAGTAATACCAACATAATAAAATGACAATAATCATTACAAATTGCATATGGTGAAGCGTTGTGTCTAAATACGAAAGCAAATTTTCAATTTAAGTAACTAAAATTAAAAATGTATCATTTTCAACCTCCCCCAATGCAAATAGTTGTCTTTTATGGTAATTAAGAAGAATCTAAAGGTTTTATATAAAAAAAGTGCGTATTAACCGTTGACGTTTGTTCCGAATATTTACCGTTCTTTTAAAGGAAAAGAAGGAGAGGAAGTTTTGAAAAGGAAATGGGCATAACGGGTGGGTATGAATTTGGGGTCAGTGTATCCGTGAGCAACGAATAAATCCATCCCCACCACAGCGACGCAAGGTCGACAGAGTCCGACTGTAAAGGTAAAAGGGTCTTCCTCATTCGGCCCGGTACGCAGCTGGTAGGTAGTCGCATACGCCAGCAAGACCTGAACAAACCTCACTCCATGAACCCCTGCAAATTAGCGAAAATCACCAAATCAGCGAACAACTCGGGGTAACCTGTGGCAGAGGTGTGAGTTGTCCAATTAATGTTTCCTGGGGCGGCAGTACAAATACCCGCCTTTCGATTAAAAAACTATTTAAAGATTTTGTGGGGCTAACGTAAAAAAATATTAATGATCAATATATAAAAAAATTCTTTTCAAAATTAAAAATGATTTAAAAAAAAAATAGTGATAAGTAAAAAAATGTTGAAGAGGTGCTTACTGCATTATGAAAGATTACTGGATTTAGCCATGATAAATATATAAAATTAGTAATTTATCGCACACTTTGTATTTACACAGAATTCAAAAATACCATTCATAATAGTTGTCGTTGATATCAAACCAATTTATTTATGTCGATTTTTGTACTTATACGCTGGTCAGATACGTTTTTAGATTTTCACGGCCAAAGGCATTTTCATTGGGTGTTATGCCGAGTTGTGCTATCTCCTCCTTTAGCCGACGTTTCGGACAGCGTTGCAGTGTCCATCATCAGGTCAGATCCGATGATGTGTCGGTCACACATCGTCGGATCTGCCGGATCTGCACTGATGATGGACACTGCAACGCTGTCCGAAACGTCGCGCGTCGGCTAAAGAAGGAGATAGCACAACACGGCATAACACCCCAAAAACAAACAATGAAAATTATACGCTGGTATATAAGTACTTTAAAAATATATTTATACTTTTGTAATTCGGCAGGATATGTTCAGCCCCTACCCCTTCGGGGGCACTTAGTTATATTTTGTATAAGTAGATATACCGTACTTTCTCTAATCTGACTGCATATTGTTGATAAGTATGCCGGGAGGCCAAAAGTTGGAGGATCAACTGTCATGCAATCGTTGCTAATTACGAAATTTAAAAACGCAGAATAAACACCTCATGAACATCATTATTTCTACATTAGGCGAAACTAATGGCGGCTTCTGTCCGTGTAATTTGCCAATTAAAGTCCTCCAAATATGGGATCCGAACATAGACATATGAATATTGATAGACCAGAACATAAAGGTGAGGGGTAGAAGCCAACTACAGCGGGACGAAGGGCAGGAAGATGGCTTTGGTGATACGTGATTCGCCAAAACTCAATCTGACAGTATATAGGCATCTCGCACTATAAAATCATCATTTAGTTCTTAAAAGTAAACTCTGCTTTTGAATGAATAGACCTTTTTACATGGGAGCGCAAATTGCTCGCCACGCAATGAACAAATTTGAAGTTCAAATACGTCAAAGTAAGGTCGCCTATAAGGTCGAGTCCAATATTTTGCTCCTGTAGTTAGTTAATACACTTTTACAAATGTTTCATAATTTACTTACCCCAGTAAACAGTGACGGGCACACGCCATGTATCTCGGAGTGATAGTGTATGTATGGGTGGTTTGGTATATTTATGGTGTATGTTCAAAAACGATCATATTATGTGATCTGAATTAGCTTAAAATAGTGTAAAATAATGCATGCTTATGGAATGTAATACCCCAATTGGGTTTATTCTCTTTTTTTCTTCTATGTTTACACGTATTTATATCACAAGCCACTATTTTTACTGTGTTATTTACGATGAAAGCTCGACACTGGTCCGGACACAAATGATGACGTCACATTTTTTAGATTGACGCGTTGCTCTCGCAAGCACAGCCGGTTCCGAAAAGTGGTTCCAATGGGAGGGGGAAATAATACGCCTTTTATCGCTTAGGGCAAGTCCATGTATTTTGTACGTCCGTGGATCCGAAGCTATAACTTTTAACTGAAGAGTCTGATGAGGTTTCTTCCAGTGTTTTACAAGGCGATAAAAATGTTTCTCCGAAGAGACGATAATCGCTATTATTAGTATGCCATGGTAGTTTTTTAATAATGTTGTCAAAATCTGGAATGGTTTTCTTTTTATCGTTGTTGGGAAAAATCAGTGTCGAAAAATATAGAGGAGGATTCGTGCGTGTGTATAGGCATTTAGAAATATTTTTTAAAACGTTAAATCACTATTTTCGATTAATCTTTACTACGAATCGATTTACATTATAAATACAAAAAATATAAATTGAAGCTTTTTCTATCATTTCCGTTCAGTAAATTCAAATAATTAATATTAATTTCTTTATAAAAAATATAACTGTAAACCACCTATAAATGTGTTTTTCAATTACAAATGTAAGAACGCGTATAAAAAATAACTTTTTAAGATACAATTTTATTACTAAATTATCTGTGACAGTTTGCGTTGATTAACTTTTTTCTTTCGTATAAAATTATTCACATAATATTAAAAACCACTTTTGCGCTTGAAATCGTGTGCTCTAAATTCTGTTTGTCAAGCGATTTTTATGCCTATTACCTAAATTCATTGCGATATGAGGCACACTAAGATACATACATTTTTGGATTGTAACTTCCTCTTAAACTCAACTTAACGCATTAACGAGTAATTTCCTGCACGATTTATATATAAGCACCGAAGTACGAATCAGTCGCTTAATAATATTTAGCTACGTAGGTAATAAAAAAAAAACCTTTTTCGTCCGCAATAACTCTTAGACATCCCTACAACAGTGGATTAAAAAATACTCCATATGTCGCGTCCGATGACACGACAATATGATGTTGTGGACTGTAAATCGATTTCGAAAAGAATATGACCAATGAATTGTGTTTTAAAATACAGATCACGGGAAATGGGGTATGACGGAATAGTCTCTTACCTTTTGACGGTTTATTCGGCTGTTTCAGGATCGATCCTGGATATGGAGTTTCCCAAGAAACGGCACAACACCAGTTACACTTATAATCCATAAAAAACGGACTTTTTGCGATAATTGCGATGGTTCAACGACAGAGAGCTGTGTCCCAAAACACTGCGAGATTTCAACTGTTCTGTAGGTAACTTAGATTAGGGCGACAATATTATTTTCCACTTGTTCACAGGTAGGTAGTCGACAAACATCTTCTTCTTCCCCTGGTAGAGACTTTGAGGACAGGAGGACGAGGAAGGAATATATGATTTATGAAGGACTTGGGGAATTTGGATTAAGGTTTTTTTTTAAAAACTGTTTCAGAACCAAACATTCCGCCGACCTTGAGAAAATGTGATATTTTCTCAACAACTATAAACGAAAGAAAAGCAACGAAAAAAAACGAAAGCAAAGTAACTAATTAACCTAGGAATTGAACAAGACAAAATTAAAAATGAAATTAATTAATTAACTAATTAATCAATCGATGGGTAGTTTATACAATTTGACCACGGGCCGCTTAAAAATGCCCTGAGGGGTTCTTACAGTAGCGACACGAACCATACCATCGGCACCGGGGAACAATTCAACCACCCTCCCGACAGGCCATCGCATTGGGGTAGCTTGTGAATCATCTAACATGACTAGATCGTCAACTTGCAAATTGGGAGTTGACGTTGCCCACTTGTTTCGTTGTTGAAGAGTATGTAGATATTCTTTCCGCCAACGATTCCAAAAATGTTGGGACCTTTGTTTCAATAGTTGCCAACGCGATAAGCGATTCATTGGTACATCCACAAAATTTTCTTCAAGAACAGAAACAAGAGGAGCCCCAATTAAAAAATGTGCAGGAGTTAACGGATCCATTTCGGATGGATCCGACGACAGCGCTCCAATTGGTCGCGAATTTAAAATGGCTTCGATACGAGTCAGGACAGTAGTTAATTCTTCAAACGTGAGGATTTGATCTCCCACAACCCTCTTCAAATGGTGTTTAGTTGACTTAATACCAGCCTCCGACACACCATTGAAATGGGGTGCGGAGGGCGGAGAAAAATGCCAAGTAATTGAACGAGCGACAGTTGCGTCAACAAGTTTGTCAGTGTTTTCAGATGCATGTATGAATTTAGCAAGGCCAGTATGATATCTATTAGTTCCAATAAAATTAGTTCCGCAATCGCTATAGATATTCTGGCATATACCGCGTCTAGAGATGAATCTATCTAATGCTGCCACAAATGCTTCAGTAGATAGATCTGATACTAATTCAAGATGAACGGCTTTGGTCGATAAACAAACGTAAAGACATAAATAGGCCTTATAAGTTTTTGCGCCGCGACGTCTACTCTCGCGTACCAAAAAGGACCTCCAAAGTCTGTTCCGACATTCAAAAATGGACGACCTTCTCGAAAACGGGAAGCGGGTAAGTTACCCATCAAAGGGAAACCACCACGCGGGTTATTTTGTATTATAGTTTCAACACGATTTGCTACAAAAGTTTGCAAGAGAAAAGAAGGTGTCTTCAACCATGCCAATACAATAGTTGAATCTGTGAACGCGACAGTCTTTTCTATTTGAAGTCTATCTTTATATACTTCTTGACAATAAGTCAACAAATTTGCTAATAAAACTGCTCCCAACAATTCCAGTCGCGGGATCGATGTTATCTTTATGGGGGCAACACGGGATTTTGCTAATAAAATATGGCTGGATATTTCTGTGTTATTAATCACTACCAGATAAACAATTCCACAATATCCTCTTTCAGAGGCGTCCGCAAACCCAACAAGGATGCATCGACTGGTTGGAGAAGTTGCGACATGTCGATCAACTTTTAAATTGGCGAGTGATGGAAGCTCTTTTATATATTTCTTCCATTTCAAATTCATGTCCGAAGGGATTTCTTCGTCCCAGCCAATTTGAAGTTTCCATAAATTTTGCATAAAGCATTTAGCAACGAAAACGACAGGATTAATAAAACCTAATGGATCATATAGACGTGCAATTGTCGATAAAATTATACGTTTGGTACAGTGGTCACTAAAAACATTATGAATTTTATATGTAAATTGATCAAGCGACGGTATCCATTGAATACCTAAAATATTAAGGTTTTTCTTATCAGTATCCGACTCAAAACTTAAGGGTACTTCTCGATAGCTAACAGGAATATCTTCCAGTATTTCAGGATGGTTACTCGACCATTTTCTCAATTCAAAACAACCTTTTTGAAGTAATGCAATTAATTCCACTATACAATGTCGAGCGCTTTCCAAAGTTTGCGCACCACTGATAATATCATCTACATAAGTGTTTTCAATTAACGTACTAGCAGCCTCTGGAAAATTCACTTTTTCATCATTTGATAATTTATGAAGTGTGCGAATAGATAGGTATGGCGCACTAGACGTGCCATACGTTACTGTTTGTAATTCAAATTCCTTTACAGGAAGATCCGGAGATTCTCTCCATAGAATATGTTGATATCGGCGAGATTTCTCATCCACAAGTATTTGCCTATACATTTGATGGATGTCAGCTGTAAACACGATTTTGTGTATTCGAAAATTACACATTAATTCGACAAGGTCCCTTTGTAATTTGGGACCAAACAAAAGTATATCGTTCAATGACGTACCCGAGGACGATTTGGTACTGGCATCAAAAACGACCCTTAAACGAGTTGTAGAACCGGGTTCTTTGATTATTCCATGATGTGGTATGAAATAGTTACCAATAGTTGGCGATTGAAGTGGCACTTCCATCATCTGCCCTAATGTTGAGTATTCTCTCATAAACGAAATATATTGAGATTTGAGATCAGAATCTCTATTCAGTCTCCTTTCTAAATGCGTGAGGCGTGACAATGCTATGTCATATGACTTTCCCAATTTTTCCGGGCTTTCCTTAAATGGCAACGAAACGACGTATCTTCCGTCTTGGTTACGGTAGGTACTTTCAGTGTACAATTTTTCACAACGAATTTCATCAGGCGATTGAATTTTCTTCAAAGGTGGAACATTTTCAATTTCCCAAAAACATTTAAGCTTTTCATCAATATTTTCCTTCATTGACGTGAAGAATGAATTTATACAATTATTTGATGGTCCAACATTTCCCATCAAAATCCAACCCAATTTAGTTTCTATGGCTATGGGTTCATTTTCTTTGCCCATCAATTTTCCTGAGCATAGCAATGAGGCAAAAATATCACTTCCAAGCAGTATATCAATAGCTGATGGTAGGTAAAATGTTGGATCTCCCAATTTGAGACCTACGATGTGTTCCCAATGATGATCGACGATACGATTTGATGGCATATTTGAGCAAATATTATTTAAAATAAGGAAATCTGTCAAAATACCAGATTCCTTCGAATCGACAGGACGAAATTGTGTTTTTATTAAACCGTTAGAATTAATTGTAGAAGTATTTCCAATACCTATCACGGTAAGAGGTTGTTTCTTAAAACGAGTGAATCCTAATTTTTTCACGCAATTTTCCGATATAAAATTTGCCTGGCTGGCGCTATCGAGCATGACACGAACCTTCTGGAAAACTCCATTTTTGTCTAAAACTTCCACATAGGCTGTGGACAGCAGTACCGTGTTGGTTTTATTGTAAAATGTTGTCAACGCCAAAGGCTCCGACGAGTTTTCTTGTTGGTCTGAATTTTCCACGATTTTTTTTGGAAAATGTAATAGGGTATGATGTCTTGATTGACATTCCCTACAAGTGAAACGAGATTGACAATTCTTAGCGTTGTGTTTTCCTTGTGTGAGGCAGTTGAGACATAAATTATTTTCCCTTGCAAACAAGTACCTATCTTTTGGAGTAAGGCGTAAGAATTGTTCACACTTGTGCAGAGAGTGTGACGATTTACAAAGAATACACTTGACTTCAATCTTTAATACAAATGCATTAACATTATTGCCAGATCGATATTTAGCATTATACGATTTCGATTGACCTTTATGAGTCTGTATCAGGTTTTCAGGAGAAACCCCGAGTGCCATTTCTTTTGCCAAGCACTGTCTATCTAAGTACTTTAATAGGTAATCAAACGTTGGAATATTCTCTGAACTATGTTGAATTTCAAAATCAATACGCAATTCTTTTGTTAATTTACGTAATACAATATGTAATAAAAGAAAACTCCATTGGCGAACTGGAAAATTCAAAGCTTCTAAAGCAGCAATATTTTCTTTTAAAATAGAAATAAATTGTCTGATATTATCCTGAGATTTTACAGGTTGAATCGACAGAATTAATTCTACATGCCTATCAGCGATGAAACGTACGTTTTCATACCGTTCCTTTAAAAGGTTGTATGCAATAAAATAATTTTCTTCAGAAATCGGCAAATGTTTAATGTGTGTTAATGCCTCTCCTGACAGACTACTTATTAAATAATGCATTTTTTGAACAGGATTTAAGGCATTATTAGAATCGATCAACGAATTAAAGGTATTAATATAATTTGTCCAATCTGTTGATATTCCCGAGAAAATAATCAATTTTAATTTTGGTAACGACACATTATTATTTGCCAGTGAATGATCCGATTCAATTTTCGAAACTTGTGGAAATAATTGATTATAATACGACTGAATCTCGTAATACATGTTTTGAATTTCAGTATATTTTCCTTGTAAAACTTCAATTTCCGATTCATCCTTTTTATTGGATTCTATTGAAATATGTGATGCAACAAAAGTTTCTCTAATATTTGATATATCCGAAAAACGCGCTTTAAATATATTTTTGTCAACAACATTCAACGAAGTTATAGCTTTCAAGGCAGCGGAGCGAATGCTTTCCATGTCTAACAGAGCTAATTTGTACTTCACAATAGTAGCCGCCATTATGATTAGGTATTTTAACCAAACTCTAATAATAACACCGCAAACAAACGTCAAACGTCAAACTTGTAAACAAACAGAATGTCCGCTGTGATAACAGCTGACCGATGCGATCCGCGATCTTCTTTACCGACACTCAGTTCGGGTATCAATCCAACGACACGAGAATGCTTGTATTTAAAACTACCGACGCGGCAATGAATACTTTATGTAGGTACAAAGTATTATCTACGAATATTAAGCTACCCACGATTTAAAATTAATACCAAATTAAATTTAAATATGCTAATCAATATTCACGATTGAATGTGTAATTCTGAAACAGCTTTATAAAACCGGAAAGGTCAACGAATGGAATGATCTATATTTCAAAACACAATATCTAGTTTCGAAATTACGACTATCAAAAAACGACAAAAACGAGAATTTATCCGGCGAATGGACCAAAAATGTCGCGTCCAATGACACGACAATATGATGTTGTGGACTGTAAATCGATTTCGAAAAGAATATGACCAATGAATTGTGTTTTAAAATACAGATCACGGGAAATGGGGTATGACGGAATAGTCTCTTACCTTTTGACGGTTTATTCGGCTGTTTCAGGATCGATCCTGGATATGGAGTTTCCCAAGAAACGGCACAACACCAGTTACACTTATAATCCATAAAAAACGGACTTTTTGCGATAATTGCGATGGTTCAACGACAGAGAGCTGTGTCCCAAAACACTGCGAGATTTCAACTGTTCTGTAGGTAACTTAGATTAGGGCGACAATATTATTTTCCACTTGTTCACAGGTAGGTAGTCGACAAACATCTTCTTCTTCCCCTGGTAGAGACTTTGAGGACAGGAGGACGAGGAAGGAATATATGATTTATGAAGGACCTGGGGAATTTGGATTAAGGTTTTTTTTTTAAAACTGTTTCAGAACCAAACACCATACCTAAATAAAATTATTGTACAAAATTTTTGCTTGCAATCAATAAAAATGTATGTTACGAGTATATGTATTATATGTTTTAAAATCCAGAATGCAATTAAGAAAGAAAGATCCTTAAAAAAATTTCGGAGCACAAATTTCGACAGCCTTGCTTGCGTGTTTTCTAGTGGCAATATCTTCGAGTTAACAATAATAATAACGTAGTATTTATGTAGCGCAGTTTTGTGATATTTCACTTCAAATGCGTATCACATGTCCACATTAGACGTTGGTATTATCGTGGTTATTTTTTGGGTTATTATGCTGTGCTGCACTTCATCCTTCTTAAGTCAACTATTCGGACAAGGTTACAGTGTTCATCATCAGGGTAGACGGTAAAGGTTGTGGTGAAGTGTATATTTATATTGTTTATGTACGTGTTTATGTGCTGGCGTTAATCGTCTTAGTGCTGGTATTTCAGTAAAATAATTATTCAAATTGGTGTGGTTTTCGGTGTTTATTTTTCTATAAATATATGTATGAACGTGCTCAAATATTTGTTGGTGGTAAAATATTTGGGTATCATATAAACATTATTTTTAACTGTGCGATACTGATTTCCAATCCCATTTTTCTGTCTTCATACTTCGTAATAATTGTAACATGTTTGAAACGGTGACCTTTAAAATTGGTCAATTGGAGACCTTTAAATCGTACGCTATAATTTATTTAAGAAGAAACGTGGTCGCTGAGAAATTTGAATAATATATATTTTTTTCAATCTGTTTCTGTCACTGCCCCCCCCCCCTTCCCTCGCGAATATTGAGCGAAAGGACCTAATTAAGGTTTTGTATTCTCCATTTTTCTCCTCCAAAACCGCACTGATTTTTAAGATTTTTTTACCAACTGCATTAGAAGAAAATATTCTGTCTCTACGTTATGATTTTTTATTAAATACATTGTCTAGATTGTGATTGTGTACTGAACGTTTGACGTTCAAACCAGGCAATTTTAAGAATTTTTAGAGGGTCCTAACTCATGTAATAAGTAACTTAACAAAAAGCAAAACTTACTGACAAGCTAGTGATCGCTATAACTAATATAATTGGTCTGCATAGAAATATTATAAACCATTACAACTTTGAATATATACTTCTTTCCTTTTAATCATTTCATATTTTGGCAAATTATGGTACCAACCTACAATTTGGCTATTTTTACCATGTTGTTCACAGATTTTTTAAATTTTATTTCTTCATTGAAAATGAGGTTTTTTTTCTTGTAATATGTAGACATCTTATCGAAATATATTTTACTTGTTATTTACCTAGAATTTTAAAATTTAAACGTGCCACATCTTCACGTTAAGTTATTTACATATATTATACAAATATGTTTTTTCGTTATTGCAATATAGTAATATTAAAATATTTTTATATTTATTGTTTGATTTATTGTGTACACATGTCTTTCTCAACTTATGTTTTCTATTTGTTGCTTTTTTTACAAGCTCACTAGGGCTGTCTTTTTCATGTTGTAGTTGTGTACCTGATACTATGTTTTATTATATAAAAGCCGAAAAGCGTTAATATTTAAAAAATATATAAATAAATAATAATATTTGGATGATTTTTATAGCGCCGCTTTTGTGAAAAATCACATTGAGGCGCTCTACCATGATGTAATGTATCTATATTATATTAAAATATGTTTGCAGTAGTGGCAAAATCCAGAGAGGAAATTACGGAATACTTTTGAATGGACAAAACGCCGCCCGGATTCCTCTTAATATATTTTTATTACTCGAGATGATTGACCGTCTTTTCATTTCACTTTCCTCATCACGACTGTGTATTTTATAAACTGACCTTATTTTGTAATCATAAAACTAGATTGTGTGAGAAGCTGCCATCTAGTCGCAAGGTTATTTTATTATGAATAGTTAATAAACCGCCAGTTCCTCTATTCTCTATTACGCAACAATAAACATAAACACTTCATCATAATATTTTCTGGTCAGATAATATTATAGCACTAACCAATTTAATATGTTTGGCCCGGGGCGAACCTGTTAACCGGACCCCACCCACTTGCAACCAATGTGAACACAGATTAGTATTGGTCAATAGATATGATAAATCATATTGTACATACTAATCTAATATGTATACACAGGGCTGGGCAGTATTTGAATTACTTGTAATTGAAATACGTATTTGAAATACAAATACGTATTTTGTATTTGTATTTCAATTACTACCTAAGAATGTATTTTGTAATTGGTATTTCAATTACTTGATGCCGAAGTATTTTGTAATTTGTATTTCAAATACTTATGGCTTCAAAATACATTTTCAAATACATTTAGTGACCTTAATAATAATGAAAAATAAACTGACGTAGTTAATACGAAGACTAAAAACGCTAGAATCCAGAGCAATATATGTTAATATTTAAAGTTGGCAATACTCTTTGTATCATATTATATTATTAGTGTCCGACCGAAACAGGACTTTCTACGGAAACCGAATCTTTTTTAGACAATCTATTTTTTACTGAAATTTTGCTTATTTTTACACTTACACAGACAATTAACACGTGTTAAATTGAAATAAAAAAAAACATTTTTTTTTGATATTACTGCTATAAAACAAACAAAAAATAACAAAACATGTTAACTAGGTACTTCTTGGAATAAAAATTTGTCAATAATCAACACTTACATTATAAAGGAAGGACCTCATTAATTGAGTATTTTACTATCACAATATTCTTAGTAGACGTGTTAAACAAAATAATTTTAAAAAAACAATAATTATTGAAATATGTGAAAAAGTAATTATTCATTCTTTTTTTACATCAGTTCTACATAGGAGGCCCTGAGGAAAATAATTTCCCTCAGGACCTTTGCCATCTTAGAGGATGCTGTGTGGAGGGTTTTTTTAAGGAAAGGAAGGAGAGGCAGTCCTGGAAAGGAAATAGGTATGAAGGGTGGGTAAGAATCGGGGGTCAATGTATCCAGGCATAACGGACGTATGAATTCATCCCTCCAACCGCGGTGCAAGGCGATAGGTCGAGAGATTCCGGCCGGAGAGGATAAAAGACCTCCCTCAACCAGTCTCTCGATCCTGCACATCACGGAGCAGGCAGGCAGACGCAATAGCCGCCAAGACCTGGACAAACCTCACCCCATGAACCCGGGTACCCCTGCAAAGTCACCAAACGTAGCGAACCACTTAAGGTGACCTATGGAAGAAGTGTTGCTTATCAAATAAATGGTTCCCGGGGCGGCGGTACCCTTACCCGCCTCCCAATTTGGGAGGCGGTTATTATTACTGATTTAAAACAAACAAAAAAATTTAAAACTAACAAACATGCTAACTACTTATTGGAATAAAAATTTGGCGAACGAGTCACGAACTCACCCGAAGTCAGTCGAACGACGCGCGATAATTCACAAAAGCAGAGTTTCGGTGCGGCCGAAGGTTCGGCAGATTTTCTACCGAGACCGAAACTGATGCTGAAACTAGATTTTTTTGCCGAAACCGAAACCTAAACCGTAACCGAACCTTCGGTCGGTCACTATATATTATACTTGTCATTGCTTTGCATTGTACATTTTTGTGTCATAGACCATGAGTCATAGTATTAGATCAAGCACTATAGGAATAATTTGCGGAATACTAGATTATTTTAAAGTTATTTACAGTAGAGCGTATTTGAAGTGAAATAACACCAAACTGCGCTATACAAATGTCATGTTATTATAATTATAATAATAATCATTATTATCTAACATTAAAACTTTACAAGTGGAGCGGAGATGAGATGTGTCTTCTAAGCAATATGATTGGTCAATTTTTCCACATCTCTGTTTCACTCTGCTCAGCTTTGCTTCTATGGAAATGCACCCTTAGATAAGGGCACTTACGACAATTTATTGCAACGAAAGGTTCTATCAAAACCAAATGTATTTTGTATTTTGTAATTTGTATTTTGTATTTGAATTCGAAAAATTGTTAAAATACTGTATTTTGCATTTTGTATTTCAAATACACGACTTCAAAGTATTTTGTATTTCGTATTTTAAATACATGCGAAAAAGTATTTTGTAATTTGTATTTTAATTACAGCAAAGCATGTATTTTGCCCAGCCCTGTGTATACATATGTATACGGGTTCAACGTAGATGATCACTGCGCCACGGGCGAACATTCTAACGGCTGTTGTTCCCAATCCTACTGATCAACTGTTGAGCCGAAATTTTGGCTCAAATGCACAAATACGCTCTTCCCAACGCAACTCTCCGGCCAATCTTTACTACGAACAGCGTTACTAAACAAATCACTTATCGAATACTCAGATTGATCGATCGAAAATTTGGGAACAACGGCCGTTAGTTAGTCAATCAACAAGCAGGGAGAATTAATACACCTCTGCCGTAGGTCATCCCAAGTTGTTCGCTACGTCAGGTGAGTTAGCAGAGGAACCCGAGTTCACGGGGTGAGGTTTGTCGGAGTCTTAGCGGCGACTGCGTCTGCCCACTTACTGCGTGGCAGCCGGATCGGGGAATATTGGTCGAGAGAGACCTTTTTTTACCTCTCTAGCCGGTCTCTCTGGAGTCTCGCAGTGGGAAGGATAGATTTCTACGTCCTTCACTCTTGGACCCACTCGTCCCCACATTTCTACCCATCCAACATACTCTTTTTCCTTCTCAGAACTTTCTCTCGTCTTCTTCCTCTCACCAAAAAAATATTCTTATTAACGGAAATGAAACTAGAGCTATGCAATTTTCTTTCAAATTTTTTTTCCACAATATTGGGGTCAATAACAGTTGCTACGCCCATACTACTAGCCCTTCTAGTTTGCCAATGTCCTGTGGGAGTCGCCACAGAATAAATTACTGCTGTCTGCAATTTCATTGTTGATAGAGGGAGTAATTTATTTAATAACGTATCATTTATTATTCGTAGTATCTTGCAATTTAGCTGACATTGCCGGGCCTGACTATCGTGTTCAGTTCTAAAAAACCAGAAAGACAACATGAGATTAGCTCGGGTCTTGGACAGTGGCGGTCTTCTCTAAAGTGCATTTGTGCGGTAATCTCCCATAGATAATAAGACAAACTTGTATTATATCTAATTTTACCATTCTTTAAACGGCGAGATATTCAAAGTCCGTCCTAAAAAAAATCCACCCGTCCCCATTAATACTGCAGAAGAGCAAGTTCGAAATGAATCCCCTATGTGCGTTTTAAAACCAGCAACCATGGGACTTTCTGTTATAAGAAATAGTTCATACAAAACGTACTTCAATTTGGGAGGCGGGTATGGGACCCGCTGCCATTTATTGGATAACCAAAACCTCTACCACAGGTCACCCCAAGTGGTTCGCTAAGGCTGGTGATTTGGCAGGAGTGCCCTAGTTTATGAGGAAGGTTTGTTCGAGTCTTGACAGCGGATGCACCTGCCCACATACTGCGTGGTGGGCAGGATCGAGAGAGACTGATTGAGGGAGGCGTTTTGATCTTTCCAACCGGACTCTCTCGCCTTTCTATCGTCCGTCGCTCCTGTACACTACTTAGATTCTTACCCACCCCTCGTACCGTACCTTTTTTCCATAAAAAGACCCTCAACACATCATCCCCTAAGATGACATAAACTCTTAAGGAAAAATACTCGTGGCACTTCAGCGGTAAACCGTATGAATGTGCAAACCTTAGGAACCCATACATTTGTACGGAATAGTATTATTTTGCAAGAATCAATAGATTTTTTTTTTTAAATTTTTCGAAGAAAACTTCTTCTAAAAGGTTGTCACTTTGTGATGTCATTATTTATTTATTAAAAGAAAATAACTTAGTTTACATCACTTTATTTTTTGTACACTATCAACATGTTTCGTGAACCATATAAGTATACTTTTATTCCTGAAGAAGTGAACATGGTTCACGAAACATGTTGATAGTGTACAAAAAATAAAGTGATGTAAACTAAGTTATTTTCTTTTAATAAAAAAATAAAAAAAGATTTTTTTCTGTTTTAAGTTGTTATAAGCTAATAACCGAAGATGTTATGTATTTATATTTTGTTGATCATATTTTTTGTATAAATTGAGACTTATATTCGTTAGCCATAGTCGCCGTGAACCGCCAAATCTTGTTGCTAAGTCGGTAATCTCTGGTGCAGTGGTATGATGAAATTGATGTTTTAGAAATAAATGTTTTAGATCAGAGGAAAAAATATATTTATGGAAAAGAGTGTAGGAACTAGGTACTCGTAATTTAATTTAAATGCTGGCAAAATTCATTTAGTTGCGACACTGAAACGCATGCGCGTTGAACCGCTCTGCCTCGTAAGAGACCAACCTAGGATGAATGATCGAAGAGTGAATCTCCAATTTTGAATCTCCAATTGGACTTCCAATGAGATAGTAGGCCACGAACCGCCCTTGGATTACACAAAGAGGGCGCCTGGTGTAACGGTGCGTCGTCTATGGAGCAGTTTCTTGAAGTAACCCATTACTGAAGTTCCCACGCCTTTAGTTCTGTATCGTGAAGCAATATTTGCTTTTTAATTAGTTTACATCTTGTCAGCTCGCTGTTTCCTCTTTGTGCAACAACCTAGCAGATTATACAGTTTCATAAAACATAGATAGGCAAATTGCATGGCGGTACATGGACCCGTGATGCTGAGGATTCGGGTTCAATTCTTGTCACGGCCAACAATACATTGCCGATTATCTTCTTCTTCTTCTTCCTTGCGCTGTCCCAACTCATTGCCTAGTTAGGCTGTTGGGGTCGGTTCTTCTCGTTCTCAGGTTGTAGCTTCTTCGGTTCTGAGTATCGCCTTCATCCAGGCCGTTTCTCTGAAGTATTTTGGAACATTGAGTCATCCAGGAGTACTTAGGTCTTCCTATGGATGACTGTCGATGAAGCTCCATAGAAATTGCCTACTTCGCTGTGTGGTCTGATGGTCTCCGTTTTCTAAGCCCATACCATCTCAACTGTCGTTCCTACAGCATACTGTTTATGTCCGTGTCACCCAGGCTACCACGAATGCGTGAACTTTTAATCAGAATGCTTGAACTTTTAATCTATTATGCTTATGTTAAATTTAAAAGTAATTTCGTGTGAGATGGGAAATTGTTGAATTTGGCAGCCGCTTCTGGTCTGGAGCCCCAAAATACTTTACGTTTGAAAGATTTCCCTGTCCCAACAAACGGATTGCAATCTTTAGAGCATAGACGTCAGTCTGCCGTCCTTGTTCTACCGGTATTTGAATGGATGATGCTGCATGCTGCTAGAGCCAAGGGCGGATCCACTTTGGCGCCAGGGGGGGGGGGGGGTCACGTAGTCGTGGTCAAGTCAGAAGAAGTTATAATTTAAACAAAGAACCAAGGACCAGAAGGAACAATAATGATAAACTGTTAATCGCGTAATTAAACGCGTCCTTGCATTCCAATTACTATAATTTTGCAATTCAATGTGCTGTTCTTGGACTTCTTTAGCCACCTCTCCATTATTAATACCAAAAGAGTTACCTTTCAATTCGGTTTTGGAGTAAATGAATAAATGTTTCGTGGATCATATTTTCACGGACCACCGGTTGGGAACCACTGTGCTATAGGAACTAGAGCCATTGACACATAAAGCTGCGTATAAACACGAGAAAAAAGCGCTAACTGAACCACGAATTGTGTCCACGGTTCTTCCGGTTGTTTCGTCCCTTTCCCATAATTGTGGTTTTGCTCGCGTTTTTTTCTCTTGTTTATATGCAGTCTTAGGCACCGGTGCATAGTCAGAAAACACGCCACACGCGCGCCCAAAATAGTAGGTATGTACATAATTGGCATTTGTCACATAAGAACGGGTCCTTTCTACCACTCGTTCTAAGGTTCTACAGCTCGATTATGGAAAGATTTGCCATCTTTTTTCTTTTTTTTCCTCTCGCCTATAACACTACAACATGGGTTTCCTTTTTTGAGGCATATTTGTGACTTAAATGAAAATTGAAGTAAGTCTATAATTATGGTATTTGAAAGAGAGAGCACGAAAACAATGTGCAACATAGTTGTGATTGATGAATACTTGGAGCAGGTGGATGAGTTTGTATATTTGGGAAGTATGTTTACGAGAGATGGGAAGGCTGATAGAGATATTGAAAGAAGGGTGAATGCAGGAAACTCTATTGATCGAGGACCAAACGCCGTTGGCACCAACAAAAAACTATCCAAAGAAGCGAAGCTAACCGTCCATAATGGAGTAATGATACCTACCCTGATGTATGGCAGTGAGGCATGGAACTGACAGAGGAAGGATGAAAGTAGACTGAATGCTGTAGAAATGAGATCTCTATGGCGTATGTGTGGTAAAAAATAGGGCATTAGCCTTGCCTGGGTTCTGCTCTAACTACGGACCTATTTCGACCCTATCATGCTTAGACATGGTACGACCAAGTAAATCAGATACTTGAGTCTGGCCATGTATAGAGTCAGAATAATAGAAGAGTATGTATGAGACAATGTATGAATGTGAACGAGGCAAGAAGTGTGTGAAGAGACCGAGTTGTTTGGCGGTCCATCCTCTCTGCCTAGCCCTGGGAGGTAATGGTGTGATGGTTAGTTAGTTAGTTTCAAATTATGAAGAAGAAATAGTGCTTACTTAATGACATAACTTATCGAATGTTGAGGAAAGAGATCGTCGTTATTTACGTAAGTCCTACGAAACAAGCCGTACCTACCAGAGAACTACTCATAAACGTACAAAACTACATTGTAGATATGTATACATAGGTATTATTACATTTTGTCGGTTCCTTCGTTTGATGGAAAAAAATTCTTCTCGGAGAACGGGGTACCTACCCAGAATATAATATAATCTATTTCAATTCAGATATGATAAGCAGTGCCTACTCACTTTGTCTATGGCAACATTTTGGTCGTTTTCTGAATACACTTCTATTGTTCACAAGTCTAATGCATTCACGAGATTTGCAATTTAGCAATGCAGATTGTCTGCAGTCCTGTAATTTGTGTATCGGCTAGCGATATAAATGTCATTATAAAAATTCACAGCTTGCTTTACCTTTCATGAAACAATGCAATGTCTCTATGGCCTTCGAGCCGAACGATAAATTTCTAAGTCTTTTTACATTTCTGCAAATAGAATATGGCGCGTGTCAAAAAGGTTTTCTTGATCATTTTGATCATGATTTGTGCATTGAATTTAATTATCTTCCGGATTCTGTTGGCTTAGACCACTCTTTCACCACCACCACTTTTTAAATCTAAAAAAACGGATATTTATATTTTCAAGAAGTAGAAATTAATTAAGTACACTGATTTTTTATAAAATACAAGTGTGCAGTTCACACGCGGTAGAATCATTAGAAAACTAAGTTAGACAATTGAAATAGAGAAATTATAGAAATATTGAAAGAAGGGTGAATGCCGGTAACTCCACTAATGGAGGACTGAATGCCGTTGGCGCTAATAAAAAACTGTCAAAAGAAGCGAAGCTAGCAGTCCACAATGGAGTCCTGGTACCTACCCTAATGTATGGCAGTGAGGCATGGAACTGGCAGAGGAAGGATGAAAGTAAACTGAATGCTGTTGAAATGAGATCCCTGAGGCGTGTGTGTGGTAAGACAATGTATGATCGTGTGAGAAATGCGGATATCCTCGAAGAATACAAGGCTGATGTAAGCATAATGAGTAAGATTAAGAAAGGGACCCTCATATGGTTTGGGCATGTAGAGCGAATGAACGAAGAAAGTAGTGTAAGAAGAATATACGATGCAAATGTGAATGGCAGAAAAAGTCGGGGACGTCCGAGGAAGACATGGCACGATCAAGTGAATCAGATACTTGAGTCGGGCCATGTCAAAAGTCAGAATAATAGAAGAGAATGTATTAGACGATGTATGAATGTGAGTGAGGCAGAGAGTGTGTGCCAAGACCGAGTTGTTTGGCAGTCCGTCCTCTCTGCCTACCCCTGCGGGGAAACGGCGGGATGGTTAGTTAGTTGGTTAAGTTAGACAAGAGTGGGAGACCGATTACACAATCTCATTCTCTCCCAGGCTAAATCCTATAGATAGTATAGATGTATGATTTTGTCTTTTTTTAGTGTCGCTGTTTCTTGGCGTTTCATCGAGTTTCAAATTACAAAAGTGCTAAAGAAGTTTTCACTTCAAAAAGAAGGGTGTATTATTAGCGGGCTCTATGTGAGGTTGTAACCAGCCGAGCGATTCTATAACTTTTGTGAGATCGTTATCAGATAACGGACGTGATCTCCTGTCACACTTCATTGTGTTCTGATATTGCGTCGCAATGTTTCGACATTATTTTTCAAGTTTTTGTACCTGGTATTTATGGTTTTGCGCCCCTGAAGCCTGTGGCTCAGTGTAGGTCTAGGTACATCACTACTGTATCACATGCACGTCGCACTAACTCTGTGTGAAACTTGGTACCTTACTACGGTAATGATTTATGATTTATAATAAATAATCAATACATAATACAACATGTATGACGTACGAAGTAATGCACCAATTTCACCAAAGTAGCACTAAATCAGGTACTATTTATTTATATTCATAGTTTCTGTTTCTTAGTTTGTATTTCTATCGATATTTATAGGTTTTTTTTTGTGACATGAGCGCGGTGTGTATTCGTATTGTCGTATAATATAATATGTTCTGAAAACTTGTTTTAAATCAGTGAAAATAATCATGTTTGCACATAATTTATTACATACTGTAGTTACAACGCTTAAAAAAAAATCATATATATTATTACATGCATAAATTATATCTAATATTGTAAATTTTATTGTAGTTTCTCCTATAAGTGTACTATCCATTAAAAGTTCACACTTCTAAAAACATAATCTAACATAACTTCATATCTTTGTTGTAAATCTTATTGTAATTATTCCATCTTGTTACCTGGTTTACACTTATCAATACTACCATAGAGTTAATACTACTAACTTACCTACACATCATACTCTGTAAATCTGAATATATTATATGTTACCAGGTTAATTCGGTAAATCCGATTATTATATACCTATGCTATCAAATTACTTTTTCTACGTTGTCAAAAAAATGTATGTACATATATTTGTTATTATACATTTTCTTTACTACATAACTTACTTTCAGAGAAAAATGAAATTTTTTGTTTTTTTTTTTGTTGTTTTTGTTATGTATTTATGTACATTTCTTGGAATAATATGAACTATACCGTCAATTTGTCTGTCCTGGAACGGGAAACTTTCCTAGTTGGACAGGCAAAGCTTCCAAATATGTAATTTGTACTTTCCTTTGTATCTATAATAAATAAATAAAATAAATAAAAAAATAAATTTGTGTGGTTTTTATGGCTGTTATTTGCTTTTTCTATGTACAATATACATTACATGACTAAATTATCATGCATGCTTGCAGGAATACGTATTTAAAATGATCTAAACTAAAATATGTGACATTGGAAGTTATCCACCACTTAAGTCTGTAAAAATCACACAAATCTATCAGGAGATAACGTATTTTATCTAATAACGATCCCACAAAAGATATGGAATAGCTCGGCAGATGGATTTAATTTTTGTAAATTACTAAAACAGTATGTAAAGGAACGGACATAAAATATTATCGCTATTAATTGTTAGGTTCTTATACCGTTTACGCTTCCCCCTTCTTTAGCCAACTTTTCGAACAGCGTTACAATGTCGATCACCAGGACCGAAACGCTGTCCGAAACTGTAACGTTTTTTTTACATTCACACCACACAGGAGGCCCTGAGAAAAAAAAAATTCCCTCAGGGCCTAAGTCATCTTTGAAGATGCTGTGTGGAGGTTCTTTATGAGGAGAGGAAGGAGTGAACATGAAGAGTGAGTGGTCTTGAAGAGACCTGTGTTGTAGAAGGGAGGAAACACAGAGGCCGCTTTGTAACGCTGTCCGAAACATTGGCTGAGATATTTCGTTTATTTTTGTGTATCTGTCACTATTAGTCCGTTTTTTTCTTCTTTGTTTGCCTTGAAAATAGCTACCCGCAGATTTACGTGCTGCCGAAAAGCGATTTCATAAACAAGGCGTAATTGTGGAGATATGTTGTTTTTAGGGAATAAGCCTTATTAAAAAAATGCAGCAAAGCGAAAAGTGTAAACATTTTCAATGATCTGAATGCTTAACCCGTCAGGCTAATTTGTTCGTTTTTGGGAACAACTAATAGGTCTCATTGTTATCATTATATAGTATATTTGCGACACGTTCCAGAGTGGAAGATACTTTCAGTATCGCCCTAGTGTAAGATCACCATTCAGGAATGAAACGTTGTTTGAAATGGCTTTAGTTATTTGGTTACCAGATCTTAATAGCCAGGTACTTTCCTACCTTCCTCTTCCCCATCTCCTTCCCTTCCCACTACATACAGCCTCATAACATACCCCAACTGGGAATGCCATAGTCTCACTGACTCCAGACGGGAGCAGTTGTAGCACTTTTGCAATTTTCATACAAAAATAGGGCTCTAAACAAACAAAACTAGTGAACTGCAAAACTCTTGTTGTTGGATCGCTTTTATAATCTGTATATCCGCAAGTAAGCTTTTTACAACCAAGCAATAAAATCCCTTTTCCTAGTGCTGGAAAATATATCATAACCAAGAACGTAATTATTTATTTTATGAGCATGTTTAAGTTTTGCTATAAATAGTTTATTGCTTAAATTATTTTAGTTGCTCGAGCAGATTCGTGACTGAAAACGAAAGCCTCCGGATAATTTACATTGTCAATGCTAACGTGCGTATATTATTTATAATAAATTTCGTGCGTGCACCGAGCGCCGTTTTAGCTGTCTCACGCTCTGCGGTTTCTAGGCCTTAATATTTATATATTTTTTTAATTTTTTTTTTTATATCGAGATGTAGGCGCGTGTCACCTAGTACAAATAATATTACGTGTGTTCATGAATCTAACTAATAAACGCATAACTGGTGGAATGGGTACCTACTAGTGATGGACACGATCGAACAATTCGATTCCAAACTATTATTAAAACGTTTCGAATTAATAGGTGTAAGCCAAGGTTCGTAGAAAATGCGTTTAACAAGGTTAGCTCATCGAGGGGGTAGAGAAGTGATTGGCTAAAAATTCGTGACGTAGCTTGAAGTCCATGTTCCACTGGGAGATTTTAATTAACTGCAATGCAAGTGGCAGTATTTCAATTCAAGCTACATCACGTGATCGAAATTTAGAAAGCGGCTCGACGAGTTTTTTTTCGAAAAAGGCTCGTACGAGCTAACCATGTTAAACGCATTTTCCACGAACCTTGCCTGGGTATTAATTGAAAATTTGAATTTAAAATAGATTTAACTGAAGATGAAGCACCGAGCTTTTAAGTTAAGTCGTAAGCGAATTCAATAATTTATACCACAATGAATTGTAGAAAAACATCAATACTAATATTCAAAATACCTACATGAAACGGAAGAAGACACAGAAAATAAAAAGTTTATTTTGTGACCAATTTTTTAATATTTTTTGATACTACACCCGTACATGTGAATAAATACGGAAATCAAAGCTTACGGAATTATCTACTATTTATTAAATAAATATTTATGGTGTATTGTTGTTTTTTAATACATTTTAAACCTAACATTAGGGTTCGTAATTTAGTGCCTAATTAACAAATAAAAAGTTTCACTTGTAATGATTCGTCTCTCTGCGTGTTCCTTTTCAACAAGCCCCGAACAATTAAATGTCTACGTCTCAATTAATAATAGTATAATTGGCTGCCAATTAACCACTTACTCTCGGTGGAGCCTGAAATGTTTAATTGTAATTTAAATTGATGTGGTTAATTATTTGTTGCAGTGCGCGGCCCCGGGCATCCCGAGAATGGCCCAACTGGAGACTCTCGAGGCTAAGGCAAGTATCTTCCCATCACTAATTCATTTAATCGAAAGAAAGTTCATAAATGTTCGTATATTATGTCTGTCCCTTTGTCTGAACGTTATATTGCTTGTAATTTTATAAAATTAAAATTAAATTTCGCTCCAGAATTATTATGTTGGCAATTTTGAATGAAAAATTCATAAAAATCTTATTACTTGGTTAGTTGTTTTTAAATTATATTTATACAACTAGGTTACTAGCTACATACAATAAAGGTATTTTTTTATAACTTTTGAAAGTAATATTTTAATAGTTAAAGAAGAAGAAAATACAGATAAACCTGAATACAACATGAAGCAGAACAAGACACCGGAAATAAAAAGGTAACAGTCGCAATTGGGATTTATCTCTGTCTTACCGGGACAACATCTCAAACCTAACCTAACATTCGGCCAAAGTGACCTGATTTTTTTTATTTTTAGAGCTCAGCTTTCTATCTGGCCTATATATTATAATTCAAAGCAAAAATAAAAAATAAAATAGCTCACATTTATACTAGATATTTGATAAACCTTTTGATTTCAATTTTTTTTTTTGGTTGGGAATTTGGATTTCAGATCCAAAATTAAGATTAGTATGAAACGGTCCGAAACGGGCCACCCGAACGTTCCACTTAATAAAGTTGCATGCATTTTTAACATTAACTCCACAGGAGGCCCTGAGGAAAATAATTTCCCTCAGTACATACATGTCTTCTGTAGCCTCTTCGGGCCCAAGACCATTTTTTTAAACTTTTTAACTTTTTTATACTATTTTCATATTCTCTACCATCACATTTAGACCACATTTTTTTTTTTTTTTAATTGCCGGTTTGGGAGTAATGGATGGTATCATATATGATACTTGGGGACTCTAGCTCAACAAATATTGTGTTTTTTTTTTCAATATTTTTTTAATAATAATACTTCGAAAAGCAGATTAATCAAGTGTAATAGAAATAAAATAGTAATGTTTTTGATTGTTTTTATTTATTTTTATTTTTTTTTACAAAATTGTGGTTTCAGGCACTGTAACCTACCACCTAAATAATTATAAAGTGTAATTTGAAATAAAAAAAAAAATAATAACTGTGGATAAAAAATAATAGATCAGTTCAGTTGGTTCCATGGAAAAACACAAATAAACCTGACACTTTTCACAAAGTACAAATGTGATTTTTTTACACCCAGGAAAACGACATTTGGAACGATGCTTCTGCTGATCATTCATCATAACTGGCAAATAAAAAGCCTTTTTTCTCCTCAATTCTTTGTGTGGTAAAGGCTGTACAGATCGGTGTTTTCGAGGTCTCTCACAAATCTCAATACTATCATCATTTTCATCACCTACCAAATCTCTCGATTCTAATCCGGCTAGTAAAACATTTGCTATATCCCATTTAAAGCCGTAGTAGTCCAATATCTTGTTCTTGGGAAGATGTTGTTGGGCTTGGAATTTTTGATTCCTACTGGATTAGGTTTACCCCGAATGATTTGCCTGTTCTTGCATTTACTTTGAAAGGGTATCATTTATTTATCAACAGAAATATTTTTTGTTCTATCATTTTGTAGGCAACCTTTTTGAACCCGTAGTACAATTGGCCTGACCTTCCAAAAGCTGTCAAGTTGTTTTTCAGATTCTGACACATTTATTTAATTCTCATCGACAAGTTTTAAGTTTGAACTTAAAATAAAAAATCTTTGGCATGAAATGTTGTCAGCAACTATAGGGATTCTAGATTTTTGTGCCCAATTCTGGCGGATGCAAGGAAAACCCAAAAGGCTGATAATCATAATGATTCCACTATTCCTTGCTCCACACTATCCTAATCACCCACCCAACCATAGTCACATTCGAAATCGGAATCATTTGGATGCACAGGAAGTAGCAACTCAGCTTCGATTTCATCTTCAACCAACCCTAATAAGAAAATAAAAGATGTCATAGAGGCCCGCGGTATCACCTATGATACTTCAGTTTAAAATGTCCGTAAATCTAACAAAAACGCCGATAGCTATACATTTTTTTTTATTAAACGATAATGAATCGAACAAACTACAATTTTAATAACAATTGGATGATTAAAATAATAAAATAACTCTTTACCTGCATTTTTTCTCAGAGACATTTTGAAAGCTACAAATCACGATGTTTCTAAGTCAATAGTTCATTCAAACTAACTTCGAATCAGTCCAAATGCTCCTAGTCGGTAAGGTTTGAGTCTTCATTATCAGATACTTTGGATCTCTATTGGAAATAATGACTTAGAAATATTTTGTGAGCTTAAAACGGTGAGTATCATATATGATACCCAGGGCCCGAAGAGGGTAGGGCTTCTGTATGGAGTCTTTTTAAGGAAAGAGTAAACATGGACCTTGAAGAGATTGTTTGCGTCGCTTAAAAATTTGCTAAATTTAAAAAAAAAAGTTGTTATCGTCGTTCAATTCTGTCACGGTACCGTCTTATTCGAAATGATTGTGTGTATTCCTGTTTATATTTTTTTTTTCAAATACCATATTTCTGAGATCATGATCTAACGTGAGATAGGGGTTGAAAATGCGACGAAAAAACCCTAAAGATCCACAAAAATGTGCTATTTCTAGCTCTGCATATTATTAATACATTTATCACGATTTTTAATAGAATTTTAACTTCAATGACAGCCTCTGTTTAATTGATAATAAAAACAAATTGTTACGCAATATTTCCGTCGTTTAACTGGTTTCATTTTAATGATAATGGTAAATATTCAACGAATTATTCTAATGGAGGCTGTATATTTATTGGGCCCTCCCCCTATCGGCGGATGAAATGGTATTTTGGTCGTTAAATTTAACGACAGCGGTAGAGCCTTCAGTGCATTGGATAATCTATCTAGTTATATACTGAGTGCAAAGCTGAGGCCGTTCCTTAACCCCCCGGAATAAAGTGCTATGAAGATGTGGGTGTGAACTCCACACTCCACATCATACATAAACTTTAGCTTTAGCGCGTGTCGGTTGTTACAAAGGGTTGACCTTTCGGATCTTGACAATTTGTGATTGATATGAAGTTGAATAGTTGTAGCAACTATTATTATGTAATAAAATTTTGGTACCAAGAATCCAAACAAGCAATGGAGTACCTATATACCTGTTTTATTTTTTTACCAGAAAATCCTTTTAATTCTAAATATTAATGTTTATTTCTTTTGTTTGAATTTTTAAGGACGGGTTGTTTCACACAAATTTAAATGTAACATTGTTTTCATTTTTTTTATTCCAGTAAAAAAAAATCACTAATTTAAAAAGATATAACTATGCAGCGTTATCCTTTTTCATTATTTTGTTTGGCAAGTATAAAAATTATAATTTTTTTTTTAATTTACCCAGTTTTTTTTTCATTTGGGAGGCATTTATGTAAGTTGTCCCCCTCGTAACTAATGGATTGTTCACCATAGTTAGTGTGGATGGTGTTTAAATGTATGTTATCGTGTTGTCGTGTAAAGTGTTTGTGTACTCGGGACGCTTTAATAAATTCTGTGTTTTTATGTATAAGTTCATTGCTTATTTTGCATAGATATAAGGAGACGTAGTTTTATAGTTTTCTTAATTTTAATAGTTTTGTTTCCAAATATATTTTTTGTGGATGTTCTGGATCTGTAATGAAATAGTTTTTTGATTAGCTTGTTTTATATTGCCTGTAATTCTTTTATGTAAGTTGAATGTTTCACAAGCGTTTCCCCAGATTTCAATCAAGTAATTTAAATGTGAATGTATATGACTATAATATAAACCTGTATTTAGAAAATAGCACTAAGTAACTAATAGAGAGTACACTTGTGGGAAGGGATATATAAGTAGATAGTAACAAACGTGATGTGTTTATATAGGTAATTAAATAAAAGTGATATCACAATGGAGAAACTGTAGAATTTAAACAAACGGATTTTTACAGTTAAAAGATTACTGCTTAGTGTTTTAATTGCTTAAGACTGCCTAACATAATGACAGTCAATGTATCTCATCAAAATCACCGAATAAAGTACGTAATAGTATGTATCTGCAATCTGCACTCATCAAATGGAGACGATATACTTACTATACTGCCTACGCTTCTTTTATGTCTCGATTGCTATCTGCAGAATTTTTGAACAAAGTATTATCATTATAAAAATACAATACAAAATGCTAACAGCTTTTGCAAATGATCGCCAAAAAAATGGATGCCTTGCCCACGAGTATAGTTATATGTTACGTAGGTAATATTAGAAATATGTTAAGAGCGTATAACCAGAGAACACCAGAAATATGTCATTTTTAAATCAGTGTTTAGACGTATCGACTCTTTTCCACAAAAAAATATAAATAGGTTTCGAAATATTGTTCTTTTATCTAGTAAATTTTCAGAAAAAATGATAATTTTTAGTACAATAAAGTTATTCCATAGGTCGTTGGCGGATTTGTTAAATTTTCAAAAAAGTACATTTATTATACAACACCCATTTCAAATCATATAATCATACAGTAAAATAAATCAATACATTATCTTGTAAACGTATGTAACAGAATTTTAATTTTAGTTTAAATAAAATCATAAAAAATATATAAGTACATGTGTTTCTTGACGAAAATTGGTCCGTTTGTGTATTTATTTGCGCACTTACAGACTAATATATTTCAAATTTTTTTACATACTTATTTTGCTGAGACATTATTGAAAAATGATAAATACTTATGATCAAAAATAGTTAAAAAGTACATAATTTTAATAGTTTTATCAACACGCCTTTCAGCATTTTTGGATGTAGGTAGAAATTAAAGCAAATTTGGAATGAAATAAAATCGATATTGAGTTATAATTTTAAAAAGCTGGTACGGAAAGTAATTAATCTTTCTCATTGGAACCGCCCTGTACGATCGTAAGAACATCTTTCTGGTTATACGTTCTTAAGTTCTCTCGGTTCATGCGGTCAAGTTCGAGCATAATCGTTAATAGGAAGTAGTATGATGGCGATATAAAAACATCTTATCTGAGTATCTTGGAACAAACATATTTTAAATTGCCCTGTCCAAGCGGAGAGTGAGTCATTAATCATCTCCCGACTTATCTTCTTAAATCTCTTTTGAACTACTTTTAAAAAGCAATGCAGGGATTAAGGCCCAGAAACTAGCGGCCAAGAAATCAAATTTCATCAAAAGATGGTCTTGCAGTCGTACCCTTGCAACTGTACAGGACGGTTCCGATGATAAAGATAAATTATTCTCCGTACCAGCATTTTAAACTTGATATCGATTTTATTTCATTCAAAATTTGCTATAATATATACCTACATTCAAGTTAGCAAAAAATACTCAAAAACGTGATGATAAAACTATGTGCTTTTTATAATAATTTTTTGATCATAAGAATTTATAATTTTTTTGATGGAAGTATGAACGCCTACGCTGAATTTATTAGCAATGCGTCTAATACACCTGATTGCCGTTAATTATCTATGGCGCTCTCTCGTCTATTAGACTGTGCACTGTCATTTACATTGTCCAATTATATTTATTAAAATTAAATGTTCTAGAGTCGTAACTGCTTTTTCTTTCATTTCATCATTTTTCAATAATGTGTATGTAAAATCTGAAATATATTAGTAGTACTTTGTAAAACCGTAAATAAATATAGATACTGAAGTATTTTCGTCGTCGATTTTTTAAATGATTTTATTTGAACTAAAACTAATATTCTGAAAAGTAGCTTTTCCAGATAATTTATTGATTTATTTTACTTTATGATTTAAAATGTGCGTTGTATAATACAACAAATCTGCTAACGACCAACGGTGTAACCCCATTATAATAAAAATAAACATATTTTTTCAAAATTTTGTAGCTAAAATAATAATCTACTTTCTAAATCAATTTATACTTCTTGTGGAAAAGCCTCGATACCTCTAGAATTTGATTTAAAAATAACATTTTCCGGTTGTGTCTGGTTAGTCCCTCTTAATTAATATATAATTATTGAAAACAATATTAACGACTCTAAAACGAAAATTTGAAAATAGGAATTGAATCCAGGACCTTAGCCTTGCCGGGGTTCTGCTGTAACAACTGAGCTAATTCAAACTTATCCAGTTCGGTCGTATTTAACTGTATCATACTTCGACTAAGAACTACCAACATTATCTTAACGCGTATTTTATTGACTGCTATCTTCGAATGATAGTGTCTTGGATAAATATATTCATTTTTTATTTCGATATGCGACATCTCTTGACATCTTTTCTGTAGTTCTACTGAATATAAATATAAAAATAATATAAAAATATAAAAAAATTAAAAAATAAAAATAATGAATATTATTTTTATTTTTAGAATAGCTTAATGAGTAAAATTTGAGATTTAAATCATTAAGTTATTCGAATAATAAAAATAAAATATATTAATAATATATTCCCCAGCTACCTGAGAATGTTTTTCCGTCTTGTATTAATGTACAATGTTTTTCCACACAAATGGTTGAAAATAAACTTCATCAAAACGGACTAACGTCATAAGTAGAAGTCAACATTTTAATGGGACAAGTAAGTATTTCATTACCGCCAAGATCTCCTTATTAACACCATAACGTCAATACTGATATTACGTGCCGCCTTGTGTTTACAGTTCTCCGCGCAGCCAATACAATGTGATGTCTGCAAATAACCTGTTTACAAAGTTCAATGGAAACGCCGGGTATTTGATTGCCACGAGTGTCAACTTTATTACAGATTGATGGCTGTCGATCAATCTGTTAGCGAGGGGGGTGATTAATTCATTGAGGTCTTTCCTTTAAATGGCTGTACCCTAAATCCGAGTCACGTATATCAAAATAGTCGTTTTCGTATTGTTGTTTATAGAGATCACATAAAAATAACAGGTTTTTAAAGAATTCGGACTTCGAAAAGGAAACAGGTTATTTGATTCAAATTACAATGTGAAATAATATTTTACTAGCAGTTTAAAACCCGCTCCGCAAGTTTTGGCTGCTAGGCCCTTCGGGCGGCTTTTGGTTCGTCGCCCAGTTGAGATTCATGAAAATGCAAATCCAAGAGTACTTACACCTTCAAGCCGACGTTCCTCATGCTAGATGTTAGTGGCGCCATCTTTTGGCATTATTAGATACTTGCTTTAATTCGGTTCTATTACGATAGTAGCTTAGTCGATAGTAAATTCACGTTCACAGATGATTTCCATATGGCGCGGCGTTAGATTTTTACTCGGAGTCGGATTCTTAAATTTCAACCGTACAGTTGCTAGGGTATTACTATTTTTCACAAAAACGGTGCTCTACAAATTGTCCAATTATTATTATTAATACTGTCAGATGGAATAACATGAACTGTCATTAGAACGGGGGCCGTTTATTGAATAACCAACACCTCTGCCACAGGTCACCCCAAGTGGTACGCTACGTTTGGTAAATCAGCAGGGTGCGCGGGTTCATGATCAATGATCAATGATCTCTGCCAACTGCGTGGCAGGCCGGATCGGGAAGGGCTGGTCGAGGGAGACTTTTGATCTCTCCAGCAGTGGTCTCTCAGAACATCGCCTCGCACCAATCATAATATAATCAATCATTCGTCTCTCTCAAATTCTTACCCACTGGCCCCACTGCCCTTTTCCTTTCCAGAACTTCCTCTCCTTCCTTTTCTAAAAAGACCCAAAGATGAAAAAGGTCCTGAGGGGAATCATTTTCCTCAGGGCTTCCTGCGTGGAACAAATGAAAAAAACAAAAAAATAAAAATTACCTTGAAAAGTATTCATTTTTAGCATAATTTTAGCATATCGCATAGCCAATGTTGCGAACTACAATACAGTGTCCATCATTGTCTTCAATTTGAGCTTTTACTCATTATGTTATTCCAAAAAATAAAAATTTCGACTTCCTTGCGCCTTTGACAGTTAAATTTGTTTTTTATTTCACTTTTAAGCACCGTGCATTGTCGAGCACCGTCCAAAAAGCTCACGCGTCGTAAGCTCGAAACGAAATGAAATTATCTTCAAGCAATTAGCCCCGCGGGGGGTTTCTCCAGGCGAGATCGAACGACCAAGAATCGTTTAAAAAAACGAGAAATGTATTCCTACCTACTGAATCGTATTTTTAGATACAAGATACGAACATGCTTGATGGATGGCGAACGCTGTAATAATATTATGTAGTATTGGGACGATTACGATGCGTTGTAACCGCAGATTATGATCGTAATGAGCTGATTATCTGAGAGATTATCAACAAGCATATTATTTATATCAACTGTTTTGTTTTGACATGAGAATATTTAGTTCCTACCATGATGTCATTTATTCAGTTCCTACCTACTTTTCTGGAAAAGTATTTAAAATTTGGAACAATGGCAAGTAACACTGAGGGTTCGAGTGCATTTATTTACAAAACAGAAGATTTTGAAACTACCTTGGAAGCAAGTCGTTGGTGTTTTTCGTGTACACAATCTCGTTTTTTTTAAAAGAATGAGTTTGATCATCCTGGATGTACATAATATCGTTTTGTCTCATTCGTTTTGTTATGACGATAAATACCTCGAGGTATCAAGGTGGAACTATATAACTGTAGTGATAGAGCGTGGGCTCCTTTGTAGAAACACAACGGTAAGTGATTGGTTATCCCTTTTCCTTGCATACCTTATTTTTCCTACACATATTATCACCCAATTCCAGCAAACACTGTTTCGTCTCATTTCGTTTTTAGTATTTACAGTCCATTACAATTGTAAGCTGTAATTCGTAAGCAGTTTTGGATGCAACACTTACACTCTCTTAAATGATATTTCCTCTGAATTTCTATTTAAAATTCTAAATGATGCATTTGATAGGCCAGAAATGCTTGCATTGATAAGTAAAGCTTTCGGATTCCACTACGTAATACTAGAAATCGGAATTTATGTCAGAGCAGAAATTCTATGACCAACTACCATGATATGCATTCCTCATTGCCAACAATACTTATTCGGCAGTATTATGCCGATTTAGTGGACATCTTCAATTTATCACTAAACACATACAAAAGATTGTTACTGAGGCGGTTCAGTTATGTTTGATAGTGTAATTTTTACATCCTATGAAAATCCCCTAAAAAGGGCATTAATAAATAAATAAATATACTTATATGTATACAATTTTTACGGATCAGTACCTACATTCGCACAATTTTTTGATTCCCCACCCAATTCATCAGATGAACTCAATTCCTAACGAAAATTAAGAAGTTTTTCTTCTCTAATAAAATCGTAATCCTATTTTTGATACCATACGAATCGGCACGTCGCGTCGCGTCGCTTATCCTCGTATGGATGAAAGCTAAGATTTCAGATTTTCTAGACCAGAAGAATTATCGTGATTTATTTTTTAGTTATTATGCCGTGTTTCGCTTCCTCCTTCTTCTAAGAAGTTAGCAAGACTACACTACTTAAATATGTGTTTACACTGATTACTTACCTGTAGTGTGTAAGTCTTACTGGTTTTCGAATTGATTAATCGGAACTGAGTGGCTTGAGCTGTAAACATATTACGATTGAGTTGTTAGTGGGGATATGTATGAGAATTTATATGGTAACATTGGTAAAGGAATTTCACCTTGACCAGTATTGGTAGGTACGAATAGGAGGTAAATACATACTCATCGGAGTCATCAGTTAAAAACAGCGTATTTATCATTCCATAATCAGTTATTTTTTAATTTTGGTGGCCGTTATGGATACTGCCGTCCCGGAAACAATTTACTGGATAACCAACAAAAACAATTTACTGGATAACCAACACCTCTGTCACCCCGATTAGTTCGCTACGTTTTGTGACTTAGCAGAGGTACCGGGTTTATGGGGGTAGGGATTGTGTAGGTTTTGGCGGCGGACGCGTCTGCCCACCTACTGTGTGGTAGGTCGGATTTGGAGGGACTGCTTTAGGGATACCGCTTTACTTCTCCAGCATGACTCTCTCGTCCCGCTCATCCAGGTTGGATTCATACGTACGTCACTCCTGGGCACACACTGACTCCCAGATACCTACCCACCTCCCAAACCTTTTTTCCTTCATTTCCTTCATCTCCTTCCTTTTCTAAATAGACCCACTACATAACATTCCCAATGATGACATATCTCCTGATGATAATTATTTTCCTCAGGGACTAATGAAAAACATAACGAAATAACCTTCAAAAGCTATTAAAACAAGATAATTTTTTTAAAGATTAATCATCTGAAAAACCTGAAATGACATTTACATGCTTAGATAAATGTTGCTATCTATGTTTGTAAGTATATTATATTAAAATTAGTTCGCATAAACGAAAATATAAACTTGTTGGTCGATATTTTGCATACAAAACTCATCCAGTCATCAAATATCGTATGTTAGTTCGCAACAACCGTGATTATATACGAGTTCATGTATAATACAGGCTGTATGTGTGTATGTTGTAATAGCGGATCAAGAAATCCAGGGGCGCGCGCGGTGCGTGGGGCGACCCGGGGGCGTTCTCTCTGACGGGGCGCTACTATCTATTATTAGAGTACCCGAGAATAATACTGTGGCTGTGGCACCTACCAGATACAATCTGTACACTAGATATGGTACGGCAATGGTGTCAGTGGTAAATCACCCCAATGGCGCATTACATTATATATTTGTTTTCTAAGAAATCAATTTCTTATAAATTGTCATTATTTATACATTAATTTATCAAAGAACGGTGTTTTTAAAGCTAGGTTTTTACTTTTTCTATTCTAACGACCATGTAATTCCCTAATTAACTCCTTCCTCTTCTACCCCTACCACTCATTCATCAATTCTTTTGCCGATTTGGATTCGCCCTTCCCGCCCACCCACTTACCCCACTCTCAATGGTAATTTACATGTAACTTCTACGTACGATTCATCATAACGAGGAGAAAATAATGTTCTAGAACATGTAGATGTTGTATCTGATAAAGCGACTCGACGGCCTCCTTGGTTGAGGGGTAAGGTTCTCGACTAGCAATATGAAGACCGCAGGTTCAAATCCCTGCATTCTAAAATAAATTTTATTTGATTAATCTGTGTTTTTTCGCAATTAATTAATTAAAAATAATATATTAGCGGCACGTTCCAGAGTGGAAGATACTCAGTATCACCCTGATTTATTCGGAATTGAAACTTTGCTTGAAATGGCTTCAGCCGTGTTTGATCACCATATCGAAATAGTCAGGTACTTCCCCACCTTCCTCTTCCCCACCTTCTTCCCCTCCCCACTACCTTCAGCCTCGCAACGTACCCCAATTGGGGATGCCATAGTTTCACTGGCTCCAGACGGGAGTAGTTGGAACTCTTGTGAGGTATTCCACATAACCACCTCAAAATTTGTGCTGGTACTATTCAGTATTTTCAAACATTACTAAATTTTCTTTTTTCAGCATGCTCTAATTAAAATGAATAAATTTGTAAATAACACGAAATTTTGTTACAGTAGACAACCTCTTTCAAGACTCTCAACATTATTTAAAAATATATATTATTACCATTTTCAAAACGGATCCATTCACCTCACCCGATTGACGCAATTTGGAATATTATTTACAGCCTATTAAGTACCTAGTTTTATGTATAATAGTGTTCACCCCTGACCAGTAGGCGAGGAATGTTTAAGGTGAGCCCGGTTCTAAATCGACACCTTAACAATAATCATGTTAAGTCACTAGTACATTATTACAATATTGTGAATACCTGACTTTGTGGTTCATATCGTATAACAAACGTGTTGCGAAACAAAACACCTTGACCTTAAAAACCTTTGTCCGTATGGAAACAATAAATCCTACAAGACCTGCGTAGACATTACAGTCCCTCTATTGTTAACAAATTATTAACACATCAACTGAAACAATGTAATACATACCTTCAAATCGAGGTCTTGAAAAACGTAAATGTTTTATTAGCTATAAAATGAAAACCTATAACCTATTTGTGTAATGTAAATGTTATGGACTAGTTTTCGGGAAAATAAGCCTTTTCCAAATTCCTTCACCTTCACAAAAATATTTAAAATTTAACCCTATTGTTACCCTTGTAAACCACATTTCCCTGTCTGACATTTTTTCCATCCTCAAAGACAGATCCCGCAATGATTGAACAGAGTATTGGTACATTGCTAGTCGTTCCAGGGGAGCCTGCTATGTCTCAATGCAAAGGACTATCTTATGAAAACCGTGGTTCCACTATTCCCTTATTTTTACAAAAAATAAATTTGAATGAGAATCGGACATGGTTCCTTTGCCTCAACTTTTTAAAATTCAAATCCTTGACTCCCCCGATTGTATATCTATTATGTGGTCTAGAAGCGGGAACTATAGATGACTTTTTATTCGGTTGTCCCCTCTCTAAATAAATATCCTCTCTTCTATCAAGCCTTATTTAAAATGTCCTCCACTCCATTTAACATCTCATCTCTTCTAAGTCTAAACTCGACTCCAATCGTCCATATAATTTTGAAATTTGCCCATTTAAATTAAATAATATATTAATTCGCCTTTTCTCTCTTTATAATTTAAAATGATGGCCTAGACACCCTTTAGGGGTGAAAGCCAGAAATAATTGAAAAAAATACTTCGACGAATCTCTAAAACCGTTTGATGTTTTATATACCAAAATCTTGAAGTCACTTAGTATTAACACTATTTATCGTTTATTTAGATACAGTTTGCACGCAGAGGACATAAAAATATATACCATATAGTCTACTCCAAATTAGACGTAGATTCACCAGTGTCTTGCTTGTACTACGAGTTTACGGATACCGTGTGTATTCCTCATTCATTCATACGGAATCTAAGATGGCAACTTCAAACAAAAGCTTTGACCACGGTTCATAGTGCGTAAACCTTTAAAATAATGTACTAGTACATTGAACGCTAAAGGTTATCAATGTAATTGAATTTGAGTTCAACTCTTGTTAAATCAATGGAAATTATAAAGCAGCTGATAAAATTGCTTCACCCACAAGCATAGATGTGAATTCAGATTTTATCCATTTATTTTTGTAGGTTATCTGCGATAAAAAATATCTTCTCACAATAATTATGCAGTGTGAATATACCTTCATTTAAAATTTAACAGTTCAAACAAACTGTTTCGAAGATTCGTGGATTACATTCAAACTTAAAACTCTGTCAGCACACATAGAAATTACATAACTTGACGTATTCATTAAAAGAGGTTCATAAATTATTCTAGCCATTAATATCGTTCTACAGATTTAATTAAGAAAAAAGGCTGAATGCCTTATTCACATAAAACCTAAATTTGGATTTGTGGGGAAAATACCTAACCAAACTCAATAATTATTTTGTAAATCAAAATGTAAAGCAAGTACCTAGTACGTTATTTTATTTATTTCTGTTTAAAATTATGAATTACAGGCCATTAAATAAATCAATTTTGGTGATTTCAGAGGACACTTTGGAATTTTTAGGGAGTCAAATGGAATTATTAAAAAGTTTTTTTTTTTTTTTTTTTTACATTAACTCCACACAGGAGGCCCTGAGGAAAATAATTTCCCTCAGGGCCTATGTCATCTTTGAGGATGCTGTGTGGAGGGTCTTTTTGAGGAAAGGAAGGAGTTAACATGGGTCTTGAAGAGACTCATGTTGTAGGAGGGAGGAAACACAGAGGCCGGTAAATCGTTCCATAGCCGAGCTGTTGAACTCAAGAACGAATCGTAAAAACGACCCGTTCTCATGCGACTAATATCAACTGTGTACAAATGTTGGGCGCGTGTTTGGCGTGTTTCCCGACTATGCACCGGTGCCGAGGGGATCAATGACGCTAGTTCCTCGGAGCATCTTCCATTGTAATACCGGTAGAACAAGGACAGCATTCCCACCTGACGCCTATGCTCTAAAGATTGCAATCCGTCTGTTAAGATGGGAGAATCTATCAAACGGACCGCCCGTTTCTGCACAGAGTCAAGGGTTTTTTTTAGGTATTTTGGAGCTCCAGACCAGAGGTGGCTGCCAAATTCAACCGTGGGGCGCACTTGCGATTTGTACAGGGTTAACAGTTGAGTACTATTAAAGTATCTGCGGGCCCTGTACAGTACGCCCAGTTTCTGAGAGGCTAACTTAACTCTGGATTCGATGGAGCCCCCATACCTGAGCTGGTCACTAAGAGTTACACCAAGCATATCAATGGAGGTCCTGTTCGGGAGAATGCTTCCGTTGAAGGACACTAGATTATCATTTCGATCCCTTTTAGACGTTATCAGACATGATTGGGTCTTTGAAACATTAAATTCGACGAGGTTATTCTTACCCCAAGAGAAAACACTCTCGAGGTAACCGTCCATTCTCTGCTTCAAAGCCCTCCGAGCTATTGGTGTTTGTGTGCCCTTTGGAGGCTTGTCAAACAAAAAGCTATCATGGACTGTACTGTCATCCGCGTAACAATGAATCGGTGCACATGACAAGAGGTCGTTGATGTGCAACAGAAACAAAGTCGGAGACAGAACCGATCCCTGTGGGACGCCAGCATTTATCGAATGCGAGGAAGAGGTGAAACCGTCAGCAACCGCCTGAATCGACCTCCCCCTCAAAAAGTCGGCAATCCACGCACACAAGGATGCGGGAAGTCCGTAAGAACGCAGTTTGTTGACAAGCGCTCGATGCCAAACCCGGTCAAAGGCCTTGGAAATGTCCAGTGAAACCGTTTGGGTCTCACCAAAACATTCCAGGCACCGTCCCCAAACATGCGTCACATACGCGAGAAGATCACCGCACGAGCGGTTCCGCCGGAATCCGTATTGACGGTCGTTAATAATTTTGTTCTTCTCGAGGTATGTGAGCAGTTTGTCATTGATCACAAAAAGTAATCTAGCCCTACCTTTTGTTTTACTATAACGAAAAATAAAATAAAAAATAGAACATCGTTTTAAAGGCTTTTTGGTGGACATTTTAATTTATATACATAGATATACAAATAACTAGACGAGAACTTACAGATGAGGGGTAAAAACCAACTATGGCGGGGCGAAGAGAGGAAAGAGACTTGTGATTCGCCAAGTCTTCTTCATTGTCTAAGTATGTGTTTCATAGACATACAGCGTCCGCGCGTAAAATGTACGACGAGAGCACGACATTGGTCCGGACACGCCCAGCCGGTTCCGAAAAATGGTTCCAATGGGAGGGGGAAATGACACGTTTTTTAACACGTAAGGGCATGTCCATATATTTTGTACGTCCGTGTTTATATACAATAAATGTGTTCCAATCAGTTGTTTATAATTAAATTTTACGCCCATCTAAATCCCTTTTTAATCATTTTTATTTTATATCATCATATTCGAATAAAAAGCGCAAAAATATTTTTAAAAAAATTATTATTTATCACTAACCCACAAATAATTAATCGTGAAATAAACAAATACATAATTTTGTATTTTTTTTATTTTTTTATTTTGTGAGTAAAAAGTCAAATTATAGTATGTATTTAATTAAATGAAGACAATATAAAATTAAAAATGCCAAAGTCTTCTCTAAAATCATGAAAAATTGAATACTTCAATTGCCAATTTTTATGATTTTTAACACATATACATGATATAGCACATTCCCGTACTATTATGTATTTGCTATACATTTTTACTAAAAAAAATATTTTTCAGTTTGGTCAAGTATTTTGGCCCTAAATCCAAATTTAGGCTTTATATGAAAAGGGCCGCGGCATTCTGAGTTTCTACCGTTCTATAACTTATTTCTCTTGAACACATGTTTTTAAATTTCTAAAAATGTTAATTTTGAAGATAATATGTATGCAGTTGCCACGCCGAAACAGTAATTATATGAAATTCCCTCGACAGAAAAAAAATCGCAAAGTAAGCTCCGAAAATTATTATAAACACGTTTTTTTCTCTTATTTTACAAGTATGAAAAACATCAAAGCGTTTCTTTAAATGCTATTTAAGACATTTCCCATGAGATTTTTTGATCTGTTTTAAACGAGTCGTGTTTTATTAAACATTTTCACAATTATCGTGTTTAATATCAGCGCGCTCCCTCGAACCTTCGTATTTACATATCTCCCCTTTCTCTTTTTGAGCGCTTACTAGCATTAATAGGATGTTAATCGCCTCATTTCATTCTATGATTATGATTCTTGGAATAAGTATAATATTTTTTAAATGCGATGATATCTTTTACATTAATAAACCCAATTACGATTGTTATTTCTAATGACTCTTAACGATTCTGTTCCCACGTGAGCTTTTTCATTACTGTTCATTATCACATAGGAATGTACTTGCAAATCTTAATGATACATTACACGCATACCGACATGTTCACATTGTTACTTAGGATAAGGTTTTCTTCTTAAATGTCTAAGTAAGGTTACAATAATTGCTTTTACTGTTAGTTTTATTGTTTTATGTGTTGTAATATAGTTGGTAATTCATATAATTATTTTTAAATTACCCTAATTATCTGCATAATGGGATGTATTTAACAGGGACGAATGCGTTCCTTAGACCGTTTACCGGAGAATGCGAAATTAAATTGGAGAGTTTGATTTTGTGAATATTTTTACCCACTAGGACCAATGGTTGAGTGGGCGTAGCGCTTGGGTCTCACCCGGGCGTCGCATGTTCGATTCCTCGACTGGCTAAGTCCTCCATCACAACACAAGCAACATTTTCGGCTTTCTGTGGTGGTAGTAGGAGATTTTCAAACATTGTTGGGTTATTCTTAACCCGGGAATGTTTGTCTTTCTTTTTAAATAAAAAAAAAAAATGCATTTTTGGTCACTATCCAATTGGTTATTATATTATTGTAGGTCTCAAGCAAAGTTTATGACTTTTTCTCTTTAATTGGTCCTTATCCAAATATGCTTTAAAACTGGATTATTTTGTTCGTAATATACTTAGTCATCAAAATAGTAGGTACTATTAGATTTGAGAGGCGGGTATGAGTACACCAGCCCGGGTGCCGTTTAATATAATAGATAACCTAAAACCCTGCCTCACGTTACCATAGGTGGTTGGCTATATTTGGTGTCTTAACAGTGGTGCCCAGAGTGCCCAGCTTCACGAAGTGAGGTTTGACCAGGTCTAGGTGGCGGATGCTTTTGCCCACCTATTTGCGTGGCGGAACGAATCCGGAGAGACTGGTTGAAGTAAACCTTTTTACCTCTCCAGCCGGACTCTCTTGACCCGTCGCCTTGCACCGTTGTGGGGGGGATGGATTCACACGACCGTCACTCCTGAACACATTGACAGCCAGATTCCAACCCACCCCACATTCCTTTCTCCTCGGCAGAACTTCCTCTCCTTCCCTTTCCTAAAAAGACCCTTTAAACAGCATTCCCAAAGATGACAAAGGCCATAAGGGAACTTTTTTAGATTGGAGTTAACGTTAAAAAAAGTCTACCTTTTTCAGTCTCCTCACCAGTAAAACATTTAATTTCTATATATGGGCCCATATATGAGACAGTAAGTTACCCATTCCTTTGAGTTAGTTGTATTAGCATTTAAGATTGGTTATACGAATAGCAAATTAATATTTTGTGTTTTGCTTTAATGTCAAATATGGGTTGCAGCTAAATTAGTATTGAAAAGTGCAAAATCTTCAAAATTAATCATTTCAGGTGTCGGTGAATTTCGAAATCAATGATTGCATCTCTTAAGCAATATCCATGCATCATTATGTGAAATTATTGCTAAACGTATAAACCTTGTGAGGTGTTCCTTAGTCAAATGTGGGATGATGACAGATTTGCATATACCTACGTAGTAGGGGAATCCTTGAAATTAAAATCGGATTTTCCACAAGTGAGTGCATGGTGACATCAAATTAATAAGTAATGTGAAGTAATAATCTGTGCAGTCATTTTTATTTCGCAGGTTGTACCTACTTATAATAACCTACTAAAAAAGCTTATACAATATATTTACATTTTTGATGATGAAAACTGCGAAAAATTACCGATTTGTGTAATATTACTTTATTTAGCGATTTTAGCAACGGCCACTCTTAATATTTCTTTGAAACTAGTTTGGTGCCTTATTCTATTCTTATCTTATAAAAATAAATCAATTTCTTTCTTTAACTGCTACATAGTTTCTTTTAAAAAAATTATCATCTAAAACACGAATTAGTTGTTCAAATATCATTACATTGTTCTAAAACGAAAATATGATTAACCCCTCGGGCCTGGACTAAAAAAATAATATTAAAACGAAATACTGTTTTTGAAAGCAGATGACAGATATTTAACACACTTAGTTTTAAACAATAAAAGTGGTTAAAACTAAGTACTAGAAAATAAGTATGTTGTGTTTGAAGAAGTGAAAAATATTAACATTTTGAACCCAAATACAGCAAAAGTTTTTAAAAAGCTTACCGATGTTTTTTTGTAAACCGTACTTACCACTTTATACTTAAGAAACTTAATTAGTCAAAATTATTATAAGGTTATTGTCACTTTTTTTTTCGTTTTGTATAAAATTCATTAGTAAAAAATTTGGCAAACCTTGACCGGGTGAACAGTTTGGCGATTTACTGTTGAGTTTTTCAAATTTATTTATTTATTTATTGAAAAAAATAAGAAATACATGAAAACATAAGCTGCACATCTCACTAGGGCATTCCTGTATCGAGATATGCAGTTTTACAATAATGTAATTTAAAAAAAAAGAAACATACATATACCTAAACTTAAAAGAAATATAATAATAAACCTCCAAAAGACGCACTGAGTACAGTTATTCAAACATTACTTATTAATAATTATTACAGCTGGGCAGTATGCTCATTGTTGGCAAAAATAACATTATACTGTAAACTAAATATTAAAATATGTAAATACAAGGTACTCGTTGTGGCTTACCAGATGCAATAATAGGGTGATCATACCACAGTAGCATTAAATTATTAACAAAAAATAAATAATAATAAACAATTATGTAATAAATTTATATAGTTTATGAAATAAATATAATATATATTAAGTAAATATGTAGATATTAATAAATTGAACAAATAATATAATATAATTATGAGTAAACAATAATAAACAATTTACTAATAATAAGTAAATAAACATAAGTAAATAAAGTACATAATAATTATGAGTAAATACTAATAAAAAATTATAATATTGTATAGTAAGTAAATTATGATACGAAAGAAGTAGATAATAATAAGTAAATACTTATAACAATAAGCAAATTAAAAAATACATAACAATAAATAAGTTAAGTACATACACAGCTTAAATATGCCGGAGCTTTTAAATGCAAAGAGAAAGCTTGGTGTTCTCGCTTTCAAAATCTGTTTATATTATATATCTGACTGTATTAGAAAATAAGATAGAACGATTTTTAAGAGAACGTTTTATTTGGTGACATATATGACATGGTGGCCCGTGTTATTTTAAATAAAGAAAACCTATAGGTTTTATTTTTTTTGATTTTTAATAGATATGGTGGATTTAATCATGGAATAATCTCAAATGGTACCACAAAATGCACAAGCTAAAATGTTAGGCCCACACGATTAACAATATTATTAGATGTTCAGATAAATAATATTCACCGGCTGTCTGAAAGTTGGTGTAATTTGAATAATTAATGTCTGCTAATTAAAATTAAAAATATATTATGATGTAAACCGTTAGACCGTCACCTGTTAATTAAAACATGGAAAATAATTAATAGTTATTTACAAACCTAGGCAGTGGTTGATACTTGATACCTACTCTAAAACATCGCTCTGGTGAAAACGTAGAAATTCATAGGAAGCTACAAGCCAAAAATGTGTGTAGATATTCTTATATCGCAACGATTATGGGTAATAGGCATAAAAATCGCTTGGCAAGCGGAATCTAGAGGTCACGATTTTAAGCGCAAAAGTGTTTTTTTTTTAAATATATTTTGTGAATAATTTTATAAAATACAAAATAGTTAATAAATGGGAACTTTCGCAGATAATTTTAGCCGTAAAATTATATTTTTTAAAAGGTGTTTCTTACATGCGTTCATACATTTCAAATGAAAAAATACATTTTACTTTAATTCTACTCAATTGAAACGGTAGGAAAAAACTGCAATTTATCTAAAATATATTTTTTTGTATTTATAATGAAAACCGATTCTTAGTAAAGATGAATCGAAAATAGTGATTTAGCATTAAGCTTCGACTTCAGAATCTAAATCTCCAGCAGGAATCTCTCGACCCTTCACCTTGCACCGCAGTGGGAGGGATGAATTCATACGTCCGTCACTGGACACACTGACACCCGAATTCCTACCCACCCTTGACACCCTTTTCCTTCCCAGAACTTTCTCTCCTTTCTTTCCCTAAAAAGACCCTCCACACAGCATCCCCGAATACTACATTGACCCTGAGGAAATTATTATTTTCTTCAGGGTCTTTTGGGTGGAGATGATGTAAAAAAAAAATTATTATCAATAATGGTTAACAAATCTACTTCATTCAAAGCCCTTAAAATGCAAAATTTTCGCAATTGCATTATAATAGTCCCAGAGAGAGGCCGTAAGTACGTCATGGACGATCGTCCTCTTTCGTCTCACACGTCTTGTATGAAAACAAAAAACAGAAGACACTAGAACGATGACGTCACGTACGACCTATCTCTGGGACTACTATATGTTAGGCGTGTTAATAATTAACTTTGATGACTGTAAATTCTGTTTTCCTTAGAATCGTTTACTGAACAAACTATAACAATCCAATTTTCTTCTTAATGGAGAAAAGGATAGTTCGGTTTAACTGCAGCCGCGGGCTCTTTGCCCTCTGCCGCCAATCTCTGCTCTTTCAGGGCCTCGCGTGTCCGAAGTAATCATCCCTTTGTGTGTTGCTTCTGCAAAGCAATGAAAGCGAAATATTCTTATTTAAATTATAGGATTTATTGGGATACTTAAGGCAGCGAGAATATACTGCTTTTGTAATATATTTGCACAAATAAAAATTGTGTTTTGTAAAAGCTTTCAAGTGCAATATCGAGTTCATTGTCGCTGAAGTCTTTTCAGAGTTATTAAAATGTTTGAGTGTTTATCATTTTTTGTACAATAGGCATTGGAAAAATCGTTCGAAATGATAAATTATCAATTTATTTATTTATCAAGACTATAAAATTTCAAGCGCAGACCCATGAACATCTTTTTTACTTGTACTATCATGTAAAATCACTTCTCGAAGTTTGTGCACTTTACCCCGGATATATTGTATGGTATGATATTAATTTTAAAGGATAAAGATTTAAAAAAAAATGTATCATGCTATTAAGAATAGGTAGCAACCTTTTTTGCTTTCCTGAATTTTTCATTTAATCAATCAATTTGTGAAATTTTCATGTAAAAGCCCACTAGGGCGCAAATAAATAAATAAAATAAAAATTTAAATCCCCTATAATTTTTAAAATGACACTTAAATTGAGAGTAAATCCGAGTTCTGGAGAACATTGAACCAGCGTTACGGACAGAAACATAACAAATCTTTTAAGTATTTTTGATAATAATATATCCGTAATATGCTAGTCACTATGTTTAAATTAACTCTAGAGTTTAATTTGTGTATATATATTTTTTCTTTTTATATTTTTTTAAAGTTTTATGAGTAAAATCTCAAATTATAATATTTACATATTTGTAAAAAGCATTAACTTTGTGGCTCGCCATAATTTACAATAAAAACACATATAAATTTGTTGTAGACCACTTTTATTTTTTTTAAATTTGTATTCTGTATAATAGGTTAGTTATAATATTCTCCTGGCGAAGGAAGGGTGCTTCCGAAACCGGCAGAGTGTTTAAAAAATAAAAGTGGTCTACAACAAATGTATATGTGTTTTTATTGTTATAATATTTAATTAAATGAAGACAATATTAGCGAAACTCAATCGAAAATCTGTAGACAGAAAAATACTTTTTTTTCTATTTATGAAGCTACACCTAAATAATGTACATAATAACATTAACATAACATAAACTAATGAACATGTTAAGTGTTGTATTTTACACTGTGCACCCCTGTATATGAACGTTATTGAAGAAATTATGTTTATTTACTGATTGATAAAGATTTACGATATTTGGGGCTTTACAACGATCTATATCTAAGTGCCAAACTGTGTTCTAGGCTTTCAGATCGCAGGCTCAATTTAGAAAATTTTCTTTCCAAAATAGAAATGTCTAAAACTGACCAATCTTTCTAACATCATTTCGTCACTTTCCCACGAACCATGGCGCCTCACACTACAATTTTCGATAATTTCTATTGACATCGTAGATAATGTAAAGGCCAGTATATTTATTCCCATAGTTATTGAACAAAAACTTTGTTTCGTGTTATATAGACCGAGATGAATGGTTCGGATTAACTTTTCCATAACGAACGACTCTATAACTTACACCGCCTTTACAGATTCCATCTGGTTCCCATCAGAATAGAGCATAAACAACTCATTGTTTTAATTTTAAAGTAACATCTTGATACAAGTACTTTAACAGATTTTATTATACGAGTAGGTGCTATTGAAGTATTCCATTAATATACCTACACCTCTACTAGGTACTATTAGTTCTGCGAAAGATCTCGCGTCTAAAAAATAATTAATTTTCTCTTATTTAAAAAATTGAAACCAAAAGTTCCTCCGAAGTCATAAGATTTGGTAACTTTTTTTTGTATTAGTTCCACACAGGAGGCTCTGATAAAAGTATTTTTCTCGGGGCCTACGTCATCTTTGATGATGCTATGTGAATGGTCTTTTTAGGAAAGGAAGGAGAGGAAGTTCTGGCAAAGAAAGCGCTATTAGGAGTGGATAGGAATCTTGGGGGTCAGTGTGTCCAGGAGTGACAGACGTATGAATTCATCCCTCCCACTGCGGTGCAAGACGATGTTCCGAGAGAGTACGACTGGAGAAGTCAAAGGGACTCCCTCAACCATTCTCTCTCGATCCGGCCTGTCGTGCAGCTGGTGAGAAGACGCATCCGTCGCCATTACGACAAACCTCACACCACGAACACCCATACCCGCCTCCCAAATATACAGGACATTTCACAATTAAAAAAAGAATCGTTATTGTACCATTAAAACTGCCACATTATTTATCGAAATGTGTGTGAGTGCCATCAAAAATTGATAGAATGTATTGTCATTGACGACGAGTTCTGCTGAGCTCCATTGGATGTCGGGAAGTGGGTTAATTTTCACTTCCAAGATTTGCATTCTTGCATTTGCAAGAAACAAAATCTAAAATCAAATAATGAATAGGTACATTTTGTTATTTCATTTGTCGCTTTTTTAACAAATGATTTTATATCTCTACATTTCTAGTTACAAAGTTTGCTTCAGATTACAATAATTAATTCAAAAAAAGTGTGAGATTTTTGTTGTTGGAAACTCGTTTTCATGGAAATTCGATGATACAAATATATACAAGTGAATTATTGCATTCTGGAGACAAGAAGAACATCTGTTAATTAATAAACCGATTTCTGGTTTATAAGAGTGATCACTTATTAAGGCTGGTAATAAATCTTGTACAGATACTTATGAATTGGAAAACGAGTAAATATGATGCAACTATTAGTTTAATCTTTATAATGAGTTCCGATAAAGCTTGGTTACTCTTTCATTCATAAACTCGGCTATTTTAATTTGTATGTCGGTTTTTCGTGAATCATGGCATATTAAAAATCTATCAATTCATTCAACGCATTTTTTACCACATCAACAATATTTGCTATCAAACCGCAGTTCATTAAAAAATCCATATTTACATGTGAATCTTTTTTGATTTTTTTTTAAAGATTTTCGATTGAGTTTCGCTGATATTGTCTTTATTTATTTAATAATTACATAACTTATTCTAAATGTTCTTTTTTACTGCAAAAAAATTCCACGAGAATGGTCTGTAAAACTATGCCATCCCGATTTGGTGAATGTTGTGAGGTTGAATGAAATTTTTTAGGGAGGGAGGGGATTAATATGAAGTTATCTGGCCATTCAGATCTAGTCTCTAAATGTGATCTCATGTAACGTTTCTATTAAAACTGGTGGTTTCTCCAGTATCCTTCACTCTGACACGATTTGGAACTATTATTCACGTTTCTTCCCTCCCGCAACATGGGAATCTTTAAAACCGTCGTTACTCCACCCTCTTCTTAAAAAGACCCTTCACACAGCACCCCCAAAGATGGCATGAGTTCTGAGTAAATTTTTGTTTTTCTAGGCCTCCCGTGAAGAGTTAATGTAAAAGTAAAAATAATAAATCATCACAACCCTCCATTATATCTATTAATGTATGATCTCTTCAACAGATGGCAAGCATAGAAGTGTCTCTGTCCATGACGCCCCGGAGGCGCAAGAGCAGCCTGCTGGGGCGTTGCGCCCCTCTGCCCCAGCAGGCCCCCGCACCGCCACACCTGCCCCCGCCGCACCCGGACCCCATTGATCCCCTTAGGGCGCACCTCAAGGACAAGGAGCACATGATTCAGAGGTGGGTGGAAAGATACATTAATTTGATGTTAATTAGGTAGACAGTGTAGAAGATAGGAAGCGTATGCCACACTTAGTCTTCTTTCAATAAATGCCGTTCTCACTATAATTCGGTAGATCTACTATTTCGGACAGTCAGACGCACAAATGTATCCATTCTGGAAGAGCTAGGTATCCATAATAGACTTCCACTGTCTGCCTACAAGTTAATTATCATTGTACTAACTTACTATATTAAGACACTGGACACGTTGTTCGCTAAACTGAGGACTCCAACTTGTAGAAACTCATAATCACAGACAATTTGGGAGGAGAAGCCGAGAAAGGTCAACAAGGGTGACCAAGTATCACTGGCGTCCATTAATAAATGAGAAGTGGAGGAGCCTTGTCCAACATGGATATTGGAATGGGGGTCACGATCCTTCACAATGCAGAATAGACTTAAGAAGAAGACTGATTTCGTGAAAATTCTATCGAAATTCAGTAAAACTCCAAATTACAACATTTGAATATTCTTTGAAATCAATCTAAATCTATAGAAATTCTGTAAAATCTACCAAAATTTATTGAAATCGACTGAAATCTACTGAAATTCATTAAAATCTGTAGAAATTCGTGGAAATCGATCTAAAGTTTATGTTTAGACTTACGGAATTCAATACATGCTTGTGTGAAAGTACTATGAAACCATCCATGATTTTTCTTCAATTACAAGTCAGAGATGAAATCTACTGAAACTTATTAAAATATCACGAATTTTATAGAAATCGGCCGAAATTTTTAGACTACTCCATCCAACATAGGGCTTTCAATGAAGAAAATATATACCGAAAATAAATATATGAATATAGAAATAGATGGTTTTGCGAATATTGAAGAAGTAAATATATACTAGGTGAGTCATTAATGCGCAAAAATCACTCTAATTTTTGTATGAAGGAATATCTCAATAAAGATTACAGTTGTGATAACGAAAACTCGTTTTAAAATAAAATCAGACTTATTCATATTTTTCCTAATGAATTCGCTATTAATACATAATAGGTACAATCATACAAGATTGATGTTTAGCGCTAATGCAAAACTGACTGTTAATGGCGGCATTTCATATTTATTCATTTGATTGTAACAAATCACTCCTCGTCGGCTTCTCCACAATGAAAGCCGGTAAAGTCTCATAATGGAAACTGTTGAGAGGCTCCGTGATAGAGTGTCCCATCTGGTATTCTAACCACAACCTCTCAACTTATCTTGACTATAACTTAGCGTGTTAGATTATAAAGTTACAAAGCCATTACTGTCATCCGTTTATCCTCGTTGAAAGCAAACGTTGCCGAGATGTAATGTTATTGTTTTAGAATTTATTTTACGAGTAGCGGATAACTTTATTTAATATGTTTTGCATTGAATTTTCTACGTGTCTTGAAATTAAAGTTACTTGGGAAATTAATAGAATTTTCTGGGCGCTGTTGGATGAAGTAAGAAAAAATTGAGTGTCTTAACTGCCTCTGGAGCCAGTTATATCATCCATAATAAACTAGGGTGTATTGTGAGACTGGAGCAATTGGGGAGAGGTAGATTTGAGAAAATTATTTTTTTCTGTTCGCCCAACAATCACTAAGTGACATCTAGGACTCTAAGCTATTTCGTGTACTACCTACGTACCATCTGGGACGATAGCCTTTTCATGACTTAGACCGTTATTTCCGACGTCACTGTTCCAACTAAAATAGATATTACCCCGGAAGCCTTCTTAACGTTTTTTCGTGAAAAAAGAGAAGCCATTAGTGCCTCCACATCTAACGCCCCTCCGCCAATATTTACTATAAATTCTAAAGGAAATTTGTCATCCTTCAAACTCACAACGCTGGAAGAAGTAAGAAAAATAATTTCAAGTTCGCCAAATAAGCAATGCAGTCTTGACCCTATACCAACATGGTTATTAAAAAAATGTGTCATTGTCTTAGCTCCATTCCTAATTCATCTTTTTAATAAATCTCTGAGCACAGGTGACTTCCCTGAACCACTAAAGACTCACTAGACTCCGATAACTTAGGTAATTACAGACCTGTTTCAAATTTACCTTTCCTATCAAAAATCCTGGAGAAAATTGCTGCTGCACAAATAACCAGTCACTTGAATTCAAATAAATTATTCACTAATCGTCAATCCGCATATAGAAGGTTTCACTCAACAGAAACCGGAATACTTCGTATGCTGTCAGATATAACTTTGGCCATAGAGTCAGGTAAGTTAGCACTTATCTCACTCCTGGACATGAGTGCAGCGTTTGACACGATTGATCATGACTTCCTCATTAAGAGATTAGAGGAAACATTTGGTTTGAGTTCCGATATAAAAAATTGGCTGGTATCATACCTATCCAATCGCTTACAAGCCGTTAAGGTTGGAAATAAACTCTCTAACTTCGCAACACTTTCTTCAGGGGTACCCCAAGGATCCGTTTTAGGTCCACTTCTTTTCATCCTTTTTACAAATGATGTCGCCAAAATAATCGAGTCATTTGGTCTCTTGTCCCACTGCTACGCTGACGATCATTAAGTTTATTTTTACTGCTCTCCAAACGAAATCAATAACCTCAAAATCCTCATAGCTGAATGCCTAGAAGCAATAACTCGTTGGATGTCTTCAAACAAGCTGAAGCTGAACCCATCTAAGACTGAGTTTCTCTGGGCGGCCACAAACAAACGTCAACATTTCATAGACAATTCACTTATTTCCATTTCCGGCAACGATATTACTCCAAAGACAACAGTCAAACTTCTTGGCGTTAATTTAGATTCAGACTTTTTGCTTAAAAGTCAAATAAATAGGACAGTAAGCACCGGCTTTTTTCACCTAAGACAACTCAAGTCAGTTCGAAGAAACCTTCCTACAGAGGTGACAAAACTATTAATCAACTCTTACGTAGTCTCACGGTTTGATTACTGTAACGGCATCTACGCTAGTCTTCCAAAATACCAAACTGACAAACTTCAATCCGTGTTTAATGCAGCGGCAAGGGGTAATAATAACCGGGGTCTCTAAATATTCACACATTTCAGAACACATTCGTAACCTTCACTGGCTCAAGTGCCCTGAAAGAATCCAGTACAAATTGTGCTGGATGGTGTTTAAATCAATCAACGAAATGGCCCCACCTTACATCTCTAAATTATGCGTCCCGGAAAATACCGGTCCGAGGCAATTAACCCTTAGATCGGCAACTTCATCTGCTAATAGAACCCAAACGAACCCAAATACTAAGTTCGGAGATCGTGCTTTCGGAGTATCTGGGCCTAAGGCTTGGAATAGACTCCCTCCGGAATTAAGATGCATAAAAAGCCCAACAGAGTTTAGGTCCAAACTAAAAACCTACCTTTTCGGGCTCTCATACCCTTAACTTAATTTAAATATACCTATCTGAGAGTATCATACTTGTATTGCCTATGATATGTCTTAATCACACTTTTCTTACTGAATTAAAATTACTCGAATCCTTACACATCAATCTGTCTCTCGGAAGATCAAATCCTTGTACTACTGCACCGCCCACCATTAAATGTTTCTTACACTTTCCAAAATACACTCATTAAAGAATATATTACATATTCACAATATTTCACAATTATTTCCTCTGCGTGCAAACTCTATCTAAATTTCTTTAAATAGACAATAAACAGTGTTAATTTCAAGCGACCTCCCAGGTAAGTATGGTCCTGTATTAATTCATTTTTTGGCAGCATCGCGTTAATTGGTCAAAATATTGTACATACATTTTCGTATCGGTGGTCAATGAACCGGTGTATGCAATTTTTAGCCATAAGTTGTTTTAATTGTTTGTCTAGTTTGTAGTCTTTCTAGATTTTAGGCATGTATGGTAAGTTTGTACAGCGCCCTTGAGGTGATTTTTCACAAAAACGGCGCTATATAAATCGTCCAAATATTATTATTATTATTATGCCATCTAGGACCCTTGGAGTTTTGATTCCCTAAGGGTCACCTGGTACTTTGTGCCATCTGGGACCCTTAGCCATTTCAGAAACTAAGTGCTGTCGGTGACACTTAGCCATGTCATGGAGTAAGTGGACTTAATTGATCGAAGAGTAAGTGTGTGATGAATCGCAGTGGATACGAAAATATAGTAGCTTCCACCTTACGAATGAATAAATAATAATTCAGAATTATAACGAAATCAACACACTAGCGACACCTAGCGGATTAAGTTTGATTGGGCCATGGAGACTGCAGAGATCTATAATTATTAAATTCATGTCAAGTTTTGATAAATAGAACACAGAGGGATCCAATTATAAACACTTAAGATTGATCAACCAATCAGAGGAGGGGGAGGTTACCTTTTTTCAAGACAAAGAGATGGACTTTGGACTAGACCATTAGTCTGAGATTTATGGAGTAAAAATCATCATCAACCCGAGAGATCAATACGCTTTAAGATAAACACAATCCCACGTTCGGTGCATTTGGTACAATGACCCTAATTGTAAAGGTAAATATTGAGTGCAACAGAGGAATCGACAACCGCAGTTAACGAACAAATAAATCCATATTATTTTGAAAAAATGATGCAATAAAATAGCAAGGAAATATAATGAACGGAAGATTAAAGAAAAGTCCTGGAAAACGTGGGAAAAGCTACTGTAGGGATACTCAATTGCATAACGAGAACGTGAAGAACAAAAGGAGGCCAGATTCAGAGGAAAACGTACGTTTGATATTTAAAAGAAAGAAAAACGATGGAAATTAGGAATGTCACTTTTAGATGAAGCAATAAAGTCAGGAAAAACGATTTGGAAAGAAAATCTAATGGAAAAAACGGACATTTAAACGGAAGTGTTAATTGAACAATATAAGATTTCGGCTTAATTTTGCGTTTTCATACGAGTTTAAATAGATATCGTTATATATTTGAAATAGGATGGTTATTCTAGTTATATTACGTTAGATTAATTCAAAGGAAAGGATCGTTTTACGTCATTTGCTATGAGAAAATACTATAGGCGATAGAACAAATTGCTGAGGCAATTGATGTAAAAAAAGGTTGTCGAGCTCACACACTATTTTGTTGTTTAAACAATGAGATTTCCGACATGGTTTTGGGTGATTATGATAGTCTTTATTGCTTTTGGGGCAATAAAAGTTAACATGGAACTTATGCAATATTTGGATAAGATAAAAGAGATTAAATTTAACGAGTTAATATTAATTTATTATTTACGATCCAGTACGTAGAAATCGAAAATATCAACATATGTCAACGATGATACTTTATGGGTTTTTGAGATGAAACGAGACACAATTTTATACGTTTTTATACGAAGCAATTAATCTGACACATATCCCAGAGTCAAATTGGAATTTTCTTCTATGAAAATTATGAAAAAATAGCAGATTGAATATTTATGACTAGAAGGTGAAGTTTTCTAAGAGAAGATAAGCATTGGAAATTATACAAATGATGGTAAAGAATGAAGTAAAGACAGTTTAAAGACGATTCCGTAAGGAAAACTCATGAAAATTCAGAAGTATTGATGAAAACAGTAAATTTGGCTTGGAATATAACTAATCATATAGTTATGGACAATGACATAAGAATGAAGCAGAGAAATCATAAAAATAACGTCGTATATAAAATATAATTGAAGAAAAATAAGAAAATTCAAGTCTACGACGTAAGTAGAGACAATACAGTTAAAAATTGAATTGATTCATATAAGAAACATGAAAATGTGGGGAAATTTAGGAAAATGAATGTTGGGAAAAGCATAGTGAAGATTTCGACATGAGTTTGTTCGTGTTCTGGTAGCGATAAACCAAATTGAGAATTATATACAGTTTATTGAAGACGTACCTATTATATATTGAGAGAAAAAAGGACACGAAAATCATGATATTTTAGTTAAATTCGTACGACCAGAAGACAAAGGAACGACGGGGCAAAATTTGACATAATGGTAGGTTCGACACTGGAACAATTTACGTAAGAGACAGAAGATTTCTAAAATCAAGGGGCCGGACTTAACACGTTGATACGAAAATGACAGAATTGATATATGAAATCTCGAGTTGTTAGAGTTTAAATTAGAAAATCAATGAACGCGTAATTAAGCCATTCTAATCCTGGAATGGGTATTTAACCTACGACATGGACATTTGATCAGCAGTCGTCGGGGACCAATCGTCGGATTAAAAACGTGGAAGTTACGTGACGTAGTGTCTAATACGGTTATTAGTTGAAAAATTTCTTAAGTGTTGTAAAATTTTGGGACTTAGAAAAATTCGGAGTGGGAAAACCTGAGACTTAGAAAATTATAGTCAGTGTTAGTGATTAAATCTGTGAAGTGTTGAAAATTAAATAAAGTGTTTTATATAGTTTTACAATAAATTTAACTTGTCATTAAAATAAAAAGTTTATATAGTGTAGCGAATTAATAAAAAAAAGTAACAACAGTGTTTAAAGAATTTTATAACAGCAGTGAATAATAATATATTTATTTATAAATTCAACTTGTCTTTAAAATAAAAGGTTATATAGTGTAGTGAATTTAAAAAGAAGCAACAGTGTTTAAAGAATTTTATAACAGCAGTGAATAATAATATATCTATTTATAAATTCAACTTATCATTAAAATAAAAAGTTTATAATATAGTTTAACGATTAAAAAAAAAAAAAAGAATTCAAAAGAAGAGACGAGAAAACGAGTATTATCACAACTGCGCATACGTGACCAGGAGATGGGAGTTATACAAGATTGAGTGTTAAATTTGATTGGCCAATTACTGCAAAAAAAAAAAAAAAAACTTAGAAAAAAAAATTAATAATAAAAAATAAAAAATAAAAATAAAAAAAAAAAACTTAGGAACAAAAAAAAAATAAAATAAAAATAATAACAGTTTTGAAAAAAAAAAGTGATAACTAATTAAAAATCAGAAAAGTGACACGTTAAATAAACATACGGAAAATTTAAAATAAATAAATAATGAAACATAAAAATAAAATATATAATAAACAGAACAAAAATTATAATACATTTCTAATTAAATACATTAAAAAGGTGTCGATAATACATGATAAAAAAATAACCTTGAATATTAATATGATTCTTTAAAAGTGATAATATAAATGTAGGTCAGCGTTATATAAACAAAAGACCCGAGTCTATCCATAAATTATCAATTTAATGGGTTAGGATTGACAGTTCTAGGGCAAGAATTTTTATGATCGTTTTGTAAATAATATAAATGTAGGTCAGCTTTGTTCTAAACGAATTGTTGAAGAAACAGATCGTAAATCTTCAATTGTAACGAGGTACTTTGACATATGTGGGTCAGGAATTTTTATTGCTCTAATGTCAACAAAGATTACGGGACAAGCGCGCCGGATATAAACATCGAAATACTGATAAGATAAACATCGGAGTTTAAAGTAAATGACATCGAAATTATTCAAAACATCGATGAGAAATTACTTTGGGGGAATAAGAGCTAACGTAAACAAACACTCGAGCTATATTGGTACACGATTGCGGTGAAAAATAAACACACTTCAGTTATAGAACAAACACATATGATTGAATAAAGAGCTAATATTGAATGACTTTGTTATGGTAATGATTTTATGTGACTATCGTTTAATCATAACATAAAATATGAACACATAAAAATAAAATACATTCATTCAATCGGATCGATATTTGTTTTGGGATAAAATCAAATGGGAAGATAAAATCAGATATGACGGTGTTAAACAGTTATGAATAGGTATTTATTGATTTGAAAATATTCGATTATTAAAATTGCAGTAAATATGTTTATTTCGAGGAGGGTAGAAATTGACGAATACAAAGGGATCTATGTCAGTTTTATCAACAACGAAATGGATTTTGAAAAATTTAATGTAAATATTGCAAAAAGAAAAAAAAAAATTATAATATATTTTGCGAAATATGAAGGGTGGTAGGCATTTTAGACAATAACCATTTATTGTTTAAACAAAATAAAAATCACGGGATATTCGAAAAAAAAATATACAGTAACAAATTCATTACGTGTTGTATCATAAACAATTAGATACATTCATTTGAAATGAAGATACTAATTGTAAAGGTGAATTTGGGATTACGATCGTAATACAAATGGAGTAGGTTAACATTGAATTTAAATTTAATGTGTTTCATCGGTGGATAGGTTCATCAAAAGAAAAATATATATGTGTGTGTATAATAATATATAATATATATGTAAATATATAAGTATATTTATATCAAAAAAAAAAAAAAAAAAAAAAAAAAAAAAACACAAAAAACAAAAAAAATTGAAAAATAAGAAAAAAAAAAATTTTTTTCTTCAACTACATATAGTCGATATTAATTTAAATTCATAACGAAAATGGCCGAAAAGAGGAAGGCGGATGCGACCGAAAGAGATGTTGAAGAAATATCAACGGAAGATGAGCTTAGAAACATATTCAAACGTTCCAAATATTCTACATTGCGTATGGAGGATATGGGGGAGAACAAGGGAGATCAGCCAGAAGGGGAACAAGGCAAGGTTGAGAGAAAGTGTGGAAAAACAGATTTTCCACATGAAAATGATAAACAATTAATTTCACAGGAAAAGCCAGCTGAAGATTGCGAAAAGAAAGAAATAAAAAGCAAGGAAAAGAAACTAGTGCGATAAAATAAAATACTGAAAAAGAATTTAAGAAAAAAAAAAGCAACTTATATTAAAATAATTAAGAAAACTAATATAAGTAGAATAATATTGTCACTTAATAAGGTTAAACATATTTAAACCGAAAACACTTGAAAAATTAAATAAAATGGTGGGAAAACGTGGTATTGGAAAGAGGACAGACGAGGCTACGGTGGCGGCGTTCGGAGGAAATGTTTTAGCAGGAACTCCAGCGATAAATATAGGCGACATAACGACGATAATACAGGCAGCTTTAGAACCGCTTGTTAGCAAAGTTCAAGAATTAGAAAGACAATTGGAAAAACCGGCGACAGTGGCTATAAGAGAGGAAGAAAATAGTGCGCCGAAAAACGTTCTGCAGGTTGTGGAAATGTTACCACAGCAGGAAAGACCTTCATTTTCCGGCGGAAATCAAAACCCTATTAGTTTCCTAGAAGACTTAAAGGAGTACATCAGAAAAGTGAAACGTACCGATCCGTTGATTGTCGTACGGGAGAATTTGAAAGGTGAGGCCAAATCCTGGGCGAAGCTTTATAACAAACGCTGGGAAACAATGTTGGATTTTGAACGAGATTTCTTAGCTACATATTGGGGAGACATAAAAAAAAATGAGGTTCGCCGTCGTCTCGCCGAAGGTATATATGATAACAAGAAGAACATATCTATGCTCACTCACTTCGCCAATTATTGGGAGCTTGCGAAAGCATTAAAAATTACGGAGACATCGTTAGGTGTAGTTGATGAAATTATGAGGCACTACCCTAAAGAGATACAATCGCTATGGTTTTCAGGACAAACAGGAGATGAGATTATCGCCGCGGAGTTTTTACGGAAGCTAGATACATTGGTATGTACACCGGAAGAACGGAACATTAAAAGGAAAAGCGGAGAGGATTCTGTCAAGAAAGATAAATACCGTGATCGTTACCGCGCTATAAAAAGGAGGATACACGCGATAGAAAGCGTAGACATGAGCGCTGAATGCAGTAAGTGCACGAAGATTAACAGTACATCAAAGAAAAATTCTACGGTGATATCAAGCGGGAAAGAACTAGTGGTCGCAGGCAACTCGGGAAACGACCGTGGGTTGGTCCAATAGTCCTGTTGGATTCGACTCATATAAAGGAGGGGACACCGGCGCCAAAACACCATACTGCATTGAAGATGATGATGAGATGGGGATGGAAACTGACGACAGGATTGGGAAAAAATGAAGAAGGGGTGATTGCCCCAATAAAAGCAGAAAAAAATGTAATGAGGCGAAATAATGGCGCAGAAGAAACAAGAACTGAAGAAGAAATGTGTGTGGAGGCCTTCGTCAATTCACTACAACAAATAACGGATGAATGGAATAAATTGGAAATGAATGAGAAAAGAAAATGTAGGGAAATTAGGGGCTTTAACAACATTTTTGAGGACAGAGATTACGAAGAGGTAGAAAAGGGTAGCAGTTTACCATTATTACCGGAGGCTAAAGCACATATAGACAACACGGAAGTTCATTGCCTAATAGATACAGGAAGTCAAATCACATGTGTAGCTCAGGAATTTTACGAAAATTATTTAAATGATCAAGTACTTTATCCCATTATGCCTGTGACAGCGATTCAAATTAGGGTGGCAGTTGGTCACAAAAGTCAAAAGATATCTAGATTGGTTTTAGTACCATTACGGTTTGGTGATGTAACAATAAATACGCCGTGTTTATTAATACCCAAGTTAATTAGACCAATTATTTTAGGTATCAATTAGACGAATATACAGCTGAATTTAAATGTGGGGAAAACAGAAAGTTAAAAATAAAGACAGGAAACGGAAAGAAAGATATAGAGTTGGTAAATTCATCGATAACGCATAGCAAGCTTAAAGGAGAGATTAGCGATCAAAATTGCACAAGAAAAAATTTAAATAATATTGAAATAAATTCCAAAACAAATGATACGACGTGTCTAGAACGAAGAATAACGACATTTTTGTCCGGGTTAAAATTGGATTTAAAAGGAAAAGAAGGTTTGGAAAGAATTTTAATGAAACATAAAAATGTGTTTAGAGATAGGCCAGGTTTAACGAATTTGTATACTCACGAAATAAGGATGACGGACGAAACGCCTTTCGTAAAACGCTCTTATCCAGTACCTTTCGCCTATAGGGATAAAGTTGATGATAAAATTAGGGAATTGGAAAATCTAGGTATAATTAGTAGGGAGGCAACTCAATTTTCCAGTCCTCTGACGTTTACATTAAAAAAGGATGGAACGGTTAGGATACTATTGGACGCCAGATTTTTAAATACTAGAATGGAGGCAGAGGTAGAAAAACCACCACTAACTTCTGAGATTATTCAACGTTTCCATGGTGTTAGGTATATTACAACAATAGACTTACAATCCGCTTATTTTCAAATACCTATTAGTCGGGAAAGCCGAAAATATACTGGTTTTGTTTACAATGGTAAATCATATGTTTACAAGGTACTACCGCAAGGGTTAAAAACATCAGTTGGGAGTTTTTCTAGAGCAATGGATCGTATATTAGGGCCAGGGTTGCGAGAGTTTTGTGCGAACTATTTAGATGACCTAATAATATACACGTGTGGGAGTCAAGAAAATCATTTTGAACATGTAAACGCGGTGCTAGAAAGATTAGAGTCAGCAAACATGACTTGTAAACTCGAAAAATGTCAGTTTTTATTCACAGAAGTGCGTATGTTAGGACATATTATTTCGCCCTTCGGAGTTCAAATGGACCCCGATAAGATAGAAGCAATAAAAAATTTTCCAGTACCCAAGAAAATAAAACAGGTTAGAGCTTTCCTAGGACTTTGTAATTATTATCGTAGATTCGCGAATAAATATGGAGAAACTACGCGGACGTTATGTGATTTATTACAAAAGAATCAAGCGTGGCGGTGGGGAGAGTTAGAACACCGTGCATTTGAGAAGATAAAATCATTATTTTTAGAGTCAGTTATATTACACCATCACGACCCAAATAGTACCTACTACTTACAGACAGACAGTTCGGGATTTGCAATCGGAGGTGAGTTATATCAATTAGACAAGGATGGGAACCATCACGTGATTGGATTCATTAGCAAAGCTTTAAGGGGACCAGAGTTGAAATGGACTACGTCAGAACAAGAGTTATGGGCGATAATTTATGCGTTACATAAGTTTGAGACATATTTAAGAGGAGTACATTTGATAATTAGAACGGATCATCAAGCACTGACGTTTTTGAAAAGTTGGAAAATGTATAGCGGTCGTTTAACTAGATGGATTTTGTATTTGAATCAATTTAACTTCACGGTAGAATATGTTAAAGGAAAAGAGAATATAGGACCTGATATTTTATCTCGTTATTCATGTGATGCGGAAAACGTACAAGAAGAGAAAAACACGTGCCCGGAAATAGCAGCTTTTGCAGTAAAAAGTAGAATTCAGATTCGAAAACACTTAGAAAATATAATTGAGCTACAGAAACAAGACACATTTTTAGGAGAAATCTTGGGATATTTGCGCAAGGGAAAATTCGGACCACCAACAAAAGATGTAAGTAGGTATTTGAAAAATTACAAAAAAATAGGTAAAACCTTATATTACACTACAGGGTTAAACAAGACGGTGTTGGCAGTACCACAAGAGTTGACTGAAGAGTTAATAAAGATGATACATTTAGAAATTGGACACGGGGGAATGTTTAAAACAGGTTCAGCAATGGGAGATCGATATTATTGGCCAGGAATGAATCGAGATGTAAAACGGATAGTAAAGGGGTGTCACCTTTGTCAGCTGGCGAAACGCGAAATTCGACCAACTGTAGGACCAAGTAAATCCATATTAACTAAAGAAATAGGACAAATAGCCATGGCGGATCTTTACGGACCACTACCGAGAGGAATGGGAGGGGTGAAATTCATATTCGTGATACAAGACTCTTTCAGTAGGTTCGTGAAACTATATAAATTAAGAATAGCAAGTACTAGGACCGTGTTAAATTGTGTGGAGGACTTTAATAAAACAATACGCATAGAAGCTCTTTTAACTGACAACGGGTCACAATTTACATCAAAGAAATGGGAAAGCAATTTAGATAGAATGGGCATACGAATCTTACATACTTCAGTACGAAATCCTGGACCAAATATAACGGAGCGCGTAAATAAAGAGTTAGGAAGAATTTTTCGTATTTATTGTCACGAAAAACATACGAAGTGGGTGGCTTTCCTTAAAGAAATAGAGCAAACATACAACAATTCAATTCACTGTTCAACGGGATTTTCACCAAATGAAATTGCTTTCGGAAAATCACCAACCTATAGTTTAGACAAGTATACACAGGGATGTGGAAAACCTACGAAAACATTAGATGAAATAAGATTAACGGCACAGAAAAATTTAGAAAAAAGCGCTGCAAACCGACAGAAATATTATAATCTCAATAAAAGATTAGTAATTTATGAAATAGGAACTATGGTCAAACTGAGAAAGATTACACAATCGAGTTTATTGAAGAAGGAAATCAAAAAATTTCATCTTCTCTACGAGGGACCATTTGTAATTGGTTCAATTCCGTACAGTAACACCTATACGCTTATTGATCCGAAGACGCGGGAAATTAAGGGAGATTATAGTGCCATTCATTTAGCGAGATATTATACAAGCAACAGAGATCAACAACCAAGCTTAGAGCTAATGGAAATCATCGAATAGATCGTGAATTTCACAAATATTTGAAAAAAAAACACGTTTGAGGAAAATAAATATAAACATGTTAGGTTACGTAAAAATTTAAAAAGAAATTCTACAAAATACAAGCTTTATTTTGCGAGGGGCGGGTCGTCTTTAATTCCTTTGTGCTGAGTGAACAGATTACTTAATAAGCGACAATCCTTTTAAAATAGAGAAAGAAATAGGTATTAGGTAATTTTCATTTATTTTGATTTTAAAAAGAAAATTTTGCATTTCATATTATGTACTAGTGAATAGGAAAAGTTTGTCATAGTACATAAGTACATTTAAAGGGACGAATTGGAGATATTATATGACAAACGAAAAGAAAATTGAAAATTTTTTTTTTATAAACAAATAGGATAGGATACGTTTTATAAAACAGGAGTTGAAATAAACCATGCATAGAGTTAGAAAAAATTTTTTTTTTGAAACCACGAAATAAGGAAGTTTTACTTATAGATTATGGTAGACATTAGGTAAATATAGTAAGGCAACATTTGAATTATGAAATAGTTAGCTTAAGTTTCGAAGAAAAAGAGTAGAAAATCAAAAATGATGAAGCCATAGGACGTTAGTTAAGAACATTTATGAAAAATTAAGTATAAGAGTGAAAAGAAAAAAAAAAAAATTAGGTTAGAACAATTTGTTTGAATGAACCATAGAATAACAATTAGATATAAGAGAATAAAGTTAAAGTTTAAATAAAAGAGAAAATTATGAAACATGTATACCACTGATTGTCGGATTGGGTGAGGTCGTGCGAACAAACATATTTCACAAAAAAAAAAAAATTATAATAACAAAATAAAAACAATTATTTGCACACCAAGAGACCACCCGCTTTTCAGTTGGTGAAAAGATCGCGAGGTTGTAAACAATCTTTGCTTGAATCATTGTAAGGGAGGTCTGGGTCCAACCAGGTTGAAGACCACCTAAACACGCGAGTCGAGGGGCGTGTTCCATATTTTATAATAAAAAAATTTTGAGTTCATCAAAATTACAAGAAAATTAAGTAAAATATAATCTACGCGAAAAGAAAATTGAAAATACAATGTGATTCGAATTCAAGGTTGTTAACAATCCGAATAGAAGAGGAGGGAGATAGGAAATAAAATAATGAGGAGGGAGGTAGGCAGAAATAGAATGAGGAGGGGGGTAGGAATAAATAGAATGAAGAGGGAGGTAGAAAATAATAGAATGAGGAAGGAAGGATAACTATAACCAGCCTATAGTTGAACACAATTTCGGTGTCTAACGAAAAAAAAAAAAAAAAAATTAAATAAACAAAGAAAAATAGAGAAAGAAAAGGTAAAATTAGATACAACGTTAACCACAGCAAATTGAGTTCAGAGGAGGGAACTGTGATGAATCGCAGTGGATACGAAAATATAGTAGCTTCCACCTTACGAATGAATAAATAATAATTCAGAATTATAACGAAATCAACACACTAGCGACACCTAGCGGATTAAGTTTGATTGGGCCATGGAGACTGCAGAGATCTATAATTATTAAATTCATGTCAAGTTTTGATAAATAGAACACAGAGGGATCCAATTATAAACACTTAAGATTGATCAACCAATCAGAGGAGGGGGAGGTTACCTTTTTTCAAGACAAAGAGATGGACTTTGGACTAGACCATTAGTCTGAGATTTATGGAGTAAAAATCATCATCAACCCGAGAGATCAATACGCTTTAAGATAAACACAATCCCACGTTCGGTGCATTTGGTACAATGACCCTAATTGTAAAGGTAAATATTGAGTGCAACAGAGGAATCGACAACCGCAGTTAACGAACAAATAAATCCATATTATTTTGAAAAAATGATGCAATAAAATAGCAAGGAAATATAATGAACGGAAGATTAAAGAAAAGTCCTGGAAAACGTGGGAAAAGCTACTGTAGGGATACTCAATTGCATAACGAGAACGTGAAGAACAAAAGGAGGCCAGATTCAGAGGAAAACGTACGTTTGATATTTAAAAGAAAGAAAAACGATGGAAATTAGGAATGTCACTTTTAGATGAAGCAATAAAGTCAGGAAAAACGATTTGGAAAGAAAATCTAATGGAAAAAACGGACATTTAAACGGAAGTGTTAATTGAACAATATAAGATTTCGGCTTAATTTTGCGTTTTCATACGAGTTTAAATAGATATCGTTATATATTTGAAATAGGATGGTTATTCTAGTTATATTACGTTAGATTAATTCAAAGGAAAGGATCGTTTTACGTCATTTGCTATGAGAAAATACTATAGGCGATAGAACAAATTGCTGAGGCAATTGATGTAAAAAAAGGTTGTCGAGCTCACACACTATTTTGTTGTTTAAACAATGAGATTTCCGACATGGTTTTGGGTGATTATGATAGTCTTTATTGCTTTTGGGGCAATAAAAGTTAACATGGAACTTATGCAATATTTGGATAAGATAAAAGAGATTAAATTTAACGAGTTAATATTAATTTATTATTTACGATCCAGTACGTAGAAATCGAAAATATCAACATATGTCAACGATGATACTTTATGGGTTTTTGAGATGAAACGAGACACAATTTTATACGTTTTTATACGAAGCAATTAATCTGACACATATCCCAGAGTCAAATTGGAATTTTCTTCTATGAAAATTATGAAAAAATAGCAGATTGAATATTTATGACTAGAAGGTGAAGTTTTCTAAGAGAAGATAAGCATTGGAAATTATACAAATGATGGTAAAGAATGAAGTAAAGACAGTTTAAAGACGATTCCGTAAGGAAAACTCATGAAAATTCAGAAGTATTGATGAAAACAGTAAATTTGGCTTGGAATATAACTAATCATATAGTTATGGACAATGACATAAGAATGAAGCAGAGAAATCATAAAAATAACGTCGTATATAAAATATAATTGAAGAAAAATAAGAAAATTCAAGTCTACGACGTAAGTAGAGACAATACAGTTAAAAATTGAATTGATTCATATAAGAAACATGAAAATGTGGGGAAATTTAGGAAAATGAATGTTGGGAAAAGCATAGTGAAGATTTCGACATGAGTTTGTTCGTGTTCTGGTAGCGATAAACCAAATTGAGAATTATATACAGTTTATTGAAGACGTACCTATTATATATTGAGAGAAAAAAGGACACGAAAATCATGATATTTTAGTTAAATTCGTACGACCAGAAGACAAAGGAACGACGGGGCAAAATTTGACATAATGGTAGGTTCGACACTGGAACAATTTACGTAAGAGACAGAAGATTTCTAAAATCAAGGGGCCGGACTTAACACGTTGATACGAAAATGACAGAATTGATATATGAAATCTCGAGTTGTTAGAGTTTAAATTAGAAAATCAATGAACGCGTAATTAAGCCATTCTAATCCTGGAATGGGTATTTAACCTACGACATGGACATTTGATCAGCAGTCGTCGGGGACCAATCGTCGGATTAAAAACGTGGAAGTTACGTGACGTAGTGTCTAATACGGTTATTAGTTGAAAAATTTCTTAAGTGTTGTAAAATTTTGGGACTTAGAAAAATTCGGAGTGGGAAAACCTGAGACTTAGAAAATTATAGTCAGTGTTAGTGATTAAATCTGTGAAGTGTTGAAAATTAAATAAAGTGTTTTATATAGTTTTACAATAAATTTAACTTGTCATTAAAATAAAAAGTTTATATAGTGTAGCGAATTAATAAAAAAAAGTAACAACAGTGTTTAAAGAATTTTATAACAGCAGTGAATAATAATATATTTATTTATAAATTCAACTTGTCTTTAAAATAAAAGGTTATATAGTGTAGTGAATTTAAAAAGAAGCAACAGTGTTTAAAGAATTTTATAACAGCAGTGAATAATAATATATCTATTTATAAATTCAACTTATCATTAAAATAAAAAGTTTATAATATAGTTTAACGATTAAAAAAAAAAAAAGAATTCAAAAGAAGAGACGAGAAAACGAGTATATCACAAGTGCCATCTTTTTTTGTTAAGTGAATACCTCACAAAAGCCCCAGCTACTCCCGTCTGAAGCCAGTGAGACTAAACCATCCCATTTTTAATCGTAATAACGCTTTTATTCTCAAGATTATATCGCATTTCGAAATAAAACTCAGCATTTGTGCATTAAGTGCCATACTCAGTGAAGCAATATATTTTTTGCCCTTAAAACACTAACAAACATTTTTTTTAAATATTATTCAACCTAATATAAACAAAAAATATCTATAAGCATATCAATATTGAAATTTAAATAGTTACCTACTAATAATAAAAACTGTGCATTGATAAAACCAGTACGTATGATGTAACAGTTATTATGTTTGTGATGTAAGTAAGATCAACGCGTGACAGCGCGAAACCTGTTTTGTCTATGTGTATTTATTTATGTTATATTATAAAAATGTATTTTCTTTTGGCCTGCAGTCTTAAGGAGCAGCTCTGTTCCCGTCCTCCTACCGGCTGTGGGGGCGGGGGAGGGGGCGCTATGCAGCCGCCCCTGACCGAAGCGGAGCGCCGGGGGGCGGAGACCCGCATCGGGCGGCTGCGCGGGGACATGGAGGCCAAGAGGGCGGCCATCAAGGGACTCAAGGGGGCGCTGGAGAAACTCGACATTACTGAGTAAGTAGCAGTTAGCAAATGTATCGCCTTAAACAAAATACTGTTCCTCATCCTCCGGAATGAAGCGCGGTGCGGGAATCGATTGTGGTAAGGAAAGCCACCAACAGAACTACATATAAATAAATCACGCCCTTTCTGCGTATGACGAAAGACATTCGATGCTGTGTGGGGGGTCTTTTTAGGAAAGGAAGGAAAGGAAGTTCTGAGAAAGAAAATGGTATGAAGGGTGGGTAGGTATCAAGGGGTCAGTGTGTCCAGGAGTGACGGATGTATGAATCTATCCCTCCAATTGCATTGGAAGGCGATGGGTTAAGAGGGTCCTGCTGAAAAAGTCAAAATGCTTTCGTAACCAGTCTCTCTCGACCGACCCGCCACTCAGCAGGTGGGATCAAACTTTCGTGATTTGTCGTACGCATACCTGCGAAGGTAAATGCGGTGGTGAGCTCTGGCGTTTTTTTTTTCTTTATTTATTTTTTTTTATTTTATTTTTTTATTCTATTATTTGTTAATTTATGTATTTATTTATTTATGGACAAATAGTCCATTAACAATATAATATTATAACACGAATAAAAAAAAAGTGAGATGACAATGAAAGGAGAGTACATATATATGAAGAGAATTGACAAAATACATATAATATTAAAGTACCTATAGAAGATAGTATAATATACATATTAAATAAAAGTACATAAGTAGCTTGAAGATGGATTCAAAAAGACTAAAAAATCACATTGCTTATCGACTACCGAAAATCATTTAAACTTACGCCAAAAAATTCAGTGCTTTGATTTGCGTTTACAAGTCTCAACATTCTGGATAAAGGAGAATGATATCCATAATTAGTAGAATGTTGATTAAGGAACAGCAATTCATTATTTCGGAGTCTACGGGAAGGGATGTTGAACTGGATGAGTTGTAACAAATCAGGTGTGTCAGTAATACTGTTGATAATGCATATTAGATCGGAGTCCTTTCTACGTTTTTCTAAAGAAGAAATGTTTAAAGTTTGTTCAATTTCATCATACGAGTACTCGCCTCTTTCAAGTCCTAACCTCCAAGCAATTCCTCCTAGAAAGCAATGTTGTACAGATTCGATGTGACAAATGTGGATAGCATAGAAAGGATACCAAATGACACTAGCATATTCAAGGTGAGGGCGAACCAGCGAACAGTAAAGAGTTTTAAGTGTATTTTATACATTGTATGTTTAAAGTCAGAGGTAATTCTATGAATGAAGCCGAGTAGTTTAAGTGATTTGTTTACAATGTTATTAATGTGATCACGGAAAGAAAGTTTGCAGTCAAGAGTGACCCCAAGGTCCTTGATAGATGTGACAGTAGAGGGACAAACATTATTTAGTTTATAATCAAGCTGAATAGGTTTTTTGGTTCTATAAAAGGACAAAATTTTGCATTTATCAACAGTTATGAAATTATTTCATATACCATTCATCCGAATGCGATGAAACTTTGATGAGTTGTTGTGCGTAAGCCAAAATTTTTAAAAATTCCAAAAATTGCGTGGATTTAAAAATTAGTGTATTTCAAATAGTTTTGCGGCAGGTACAAGCTGAAAGAGGAAATCGGGTTGGGGGGAGAAGAACGCGAGAGGGGAAGAAGACGAGGGAGGGGTTCGAGGGTGCGAAAAGGGCAGAGAGTTGGATTGCAAAGAGGCGTGATTTTTATTTTTATTTTATATGAATACCGCACAAGAGTCCCAACTGCTCCCGTCTGGAGCCAGTGGGACTATGGCATCCCCAATTGGGGTATGTTGTGAGGCTGAAGGTAGTGGGGAGGGGAATGAGATAGGGAAGAGGAAGGTGGGAGAGTACCTGGCTATTCAGATCTGGTCACCAAATATGGGTGAAGCCATTTCAAGCAATTTTTCAATTCTGAATGGTGGTCTTACACCAGGGCGACACTGAAAATATCTCCCACTCTGGAACGTGCGCAAATATAGTATATATTATTTTAAATGAATGCATTGTCAAATAACACAAATTAATCAAATAAAATTTATTTGCCACGCCGGGATTCGATCCCGCGACCTTCGGAGTGCGAGTCAAGAGCCTTACTACTTACTTACTTAGCTGGACTACCGCCGGCCGTAGATAGTAAGGGTTAATTTGGAAAAATCTATGCTTCTCACACAAACAGCTCTATGTCGCCTGCTCACGTGTGAAAACATTCCGATTTATTCGTATACGCCCGAGACGGACAAAAAATGAGTGCAGTTTACACGCCGTAGAAATGAAACCTTACCCATACAATCTCAACCAATAGGAGCCTTGAAAAGTGAGCTCATCATCAAAGCGGCCAATGCGGTAAGGTTTCTGTCTATCATTCTCTCGCAGGCTAAATCCTATAGATGTACGTGTTTGTTTCTTTTTAGTGTCTTTTAAATGTCAAGTTGTTTCTTTTTAGTGTCTTTTAAATGTCTTGTCAAGTTTTGAATCACAATGGTTTTAATGAAGTTTCGCTTCAAAAATATTGTGTATCCGAAGCACTATCATAAACGATTAAAACACAAATACTTTCTTTCTGTGAGTAACATTGCAACGCATGCCGAGTATTCAGTATTCACTAGTTTTCAATAAAATACTCACAATTTTACGTATTCCCACCAACTTCCTAACCTTTACAATAAATCTATTTTTGATTAAGTGATTTGTTGGATCCATAAACTATTTTGCAATTTTTACTATCTTTCGAAATGATTTATGGTTTGATTTCCGTTCTAGTTTAAAACTTGCTACCAAACAAGACAAAAGTTCAACCTTAATCAACTGAACGGACCGTTGCTCTCCCATGAAAGTAATTTCAAACAATTTCTGATTCATTAGCTAAACAACCAAAATTACAAACTGAATTATATACCGTAATTCATTAAAAATAATCATTATTTTCCATTCAAAAATTAAAATGTACATGTAATATCTATATCAGATAACCACCTTTTGAGGAATTTTACCATCATAATCAGTATAATTCATTCGCCATGATACGAAAGCATCATAAATATTTCACAGTCAGACAATACCAATGAAGAACTCGTAAACACCTGAATTAGGCTTATGTTCCCATGGAGAATTTATACTTTTTATTGTGCTGGCAATTTATTTTGTACAATAAGCAATTAAACAGTTAAAAACTACTATGTTTTTGGTGCCTAATCCAATTTAATTCCGGTGAAACTCCCAGTCTTGTGTTTCCTGTACTTTCCAATTTCACTGAGATAAGCAAGATCCACAAATTACAGATTTAATGAGACATAATGTTCTTGGGTACACTTTGTGTATAATAGCTATAGGCATATAAACAGTTTGCGAAAGTTTGGGAAGATTTCGGAAGGATGTATTTTCACTCTTTGCGTAATTTTATTGGTAATTTATATAATAATTGAAATGCACTTGTTTGTTAAAAATGTACAGCAATGGCGTACCATGATTTTTTCACATGTTTTCGATATTTTTTGAAGAAAAATGTTTGCTTCCTATTTTTTCTGTAAGACTGAGAAGGTAGTATGGCTATTCAATAAAGGTATTCCAATAAAGATAAAAATATATTGTTTTGGAAATCAGCAACAGAGCTCTTTGTATAGAAAACAATTGGCTTTCTGATTGTCTGTTTTTGTCCAAGTAGTTTTTGAAGTGAAAACTTCTTTAGCACCGTTGTGATTTCAAACTCGATGAAACGAAAAAGCGACACTAAAAAGAGACGCACTTATACATCTATAGGATTTAGCTTTTGAGAGAATGGGATAGAATAATCGATCTCCTCTTTGTGCTGTGCCTCATAGCCTTCCCACTTTTGTCTACTTTAGTTTTCTGAAGGTGTAACTTCTACAGCGTGCTAACTGCACACTTGTATTTTTTTCATTGTGTTTAATTACAACTTTTTTAATCACTTCATTTAGGACGGGTTGTATCACAGAAATTCAAATTATCATCAAATGGCCATTCAACGTAAGTTTGTTTTTTTTTTCAGTGTTGTAAAGTCCCCGTTAAGTCCGTTTCAACTTGTTAACAAATTGTGATCAGTAGAAGAGGACAACCGTCATGTTGTTAAGTTTTTTATCTCATTACACTTTGGCATAAAGCTGACATGCAGCTAAAATCGGCGTTCGGGGACCTCTCAAACGTAAAAACAAAACAAATGGCGCTGAATGGTCATTTGATGACAATGTTTCATATGATTTTTTGTGAAACAACTGCGTCTGGTGTTCCAACAAATGATGACGAACTAATGTGTTTTATCCCCACAGCAACATTGACGTGAGAATCCAGCAAGCTGAGTTGGAGTACCAGCTCGGTCGGGAGGAACTGGAGTTACTGACACTCCTGGAGCAAAGCAGAGCGCTGCAGCTGCTCTTGGAGCAAGACGATAACGCCAAAACAAAGCAGGATCAACAAACCATTTACAGGTGAGCATGGCTTTTTAGAATGATTCAAATTTTCCAGGTAATACATCTATGCACACCGTGTTTCAGGCTCAGACCGCGAAACTTTCAGAAGAGGGGGGGGGGTTCATTGATAAACTTTTTTTATTAGTATCCAAAAAGAAGTTTGATAAGTTTCGCGTTGTGGTACGTTTTGGTTTAATTAAATCAAAATCACCTCATCAGATGTTCTATTCGAGTGGAGACTAGTTTGTAGAACCGAGGGGATGGAAGCAATATTTGGAAAGTATAAATAAAGTGCAAAAAAGTACAAAAGATGTTCAAACAAAGTATAAAAAGAATTAAAAATAATAAACATAGTACGAACAATATACCAACAAAATACAAATAACGTACTAACAAAGTACAAACAACATACAAACCCATCACAAGCCAAGTACAATTAAAGTACAAATAAAGTACAAGCAAAGTATAAATAAAGTACAAACAAAGATGCACAAACAAGTTTGGGAATTACTGGCTCGTCCAACTGATTTTATTTCTTCCGCTGGCGAATCCCTAGAGACGGTAATGATAGTTACATGAAAGGATTATTGTAAATACTTTATGGGATATGTTCAACACCAGTCCCTACTGCAGTTTTTCAGACGTCTTTATATGGTGGCGTGTCTTGACATCCGTTAATTGCTGTCATCTCCGATGTCTTAGCGATTTCTTGTGATGGATGTAACAGAGATGTCCATTTCGAAATGTTTGATGTTTCAACCTCAAAAAACCACTAAACACGCTGGGATGTTATATTTTAAAACCACTGCGGTATAAATTCACTAAATCAGTAAGATCATCTCATCTATCATCTCGATAGATATCTGAGAAAATACACGATAATTACATATACATGAATTCTCGGGTTACGGAAAACCTGACAATTATTTGGAAACTTTTAGAATAAGCAGAAAATGTTGCTTGTGTCGTGATGGACTACTTAGTTAGCCTAAGAATTAACCCAGACGCGATGCCAACCCAGACCTGTTGATACATGCATTTACTGCACTTAAAACACTGTACCTGTACACAATTACTAGCAAAGCGAAACGAAACCTAAAATATTGGTAACTGCTACGGATATTTACGCCCTACTTAGAATTAAGATGATTTCTTTCCGGATATAATTTATATTTGTGTGTCGTTACGTTATTCGATAAATAAATGAATAAATTTGTAATTTCATCAGCATTTTAAAAAGTTAATTCAAAGAAAATCATTGAACGTTTGCAAAACGGAATAGACAGGCAGGTACTTTCAAAGCGTGATTTTTCTTTTTTCCTTCCCTATCACAAAGTGTTTCATAACTTTACCCTATCGGATAAATACAGTAAAATAAAACGCAATAACTTTTATCTAAGTATTCATTGTTCGTAGTAGATATTACAACACTAGAAGTTATACAGATTACGCGCTTGGATACGCATCTCAAAGAAAAGAAATCAGATAATTTGAGCACGATGGCTATTGGTATATTTGACATTCTGGTAAAAAGAAGACTGGTGGAACTTTCTTCACCGTAACTAAAGCAAAGAAATAGAACTGTTCCTCGCTCAGTTTTTTTATTGTTAGATAAATGACAGCCGTGAACGAGTTTTGCTCGCAACTGCCTTATACTGAATGTTGTAAATAATCAAAGATGTCATTGAATTATTTATTAGTGTCACGAATGCGTCAAACGCTTTATCTGCAAGAACAAATAATGTGACTTGCGAGAGGAATTCCTTTTTGGGAAATGTTGTTATATTGAAAGAACTGGGAATGGGAAAGGAGTATAAGTAGCGGAGGGTTGGAAAATAGGTACCTATCTATGCGGATATTTTCACCAAAAATGGCGAAAGTTATATCAAACAACGTTTAAATTCTGAACGTTGGTATCTCACTTGGGTGAAACTGATACTATTTTCCACTCTAAAATATGGTTCCTATAGTATTATACAATACTTAAACTCAATAATTAGATTTCTAAAAGAAATACCCAAATTAATAAGAACTATCACTTTAAGCAACTTTTATTCTGAATGAATAACGAAACTGAAAAAATCTGTCGCTCTATAGACTTGCAAATATGTAGCTATTTTATTTTAATTAGTGGGTATGTTTATTTATATGCAACTAGCTGAATTACCGGTGTTGCCTGGGCTTAAGGCAGAGTTTTTTGAAAAATCAGATGTTGACAGTAATTTCCCTCTTATTTTGAACGTTAAGTGCGCAAAATTTCATCATGTTTCAATATTTTGCTTTAAGGAGTGGGATAAAGAGATTGGGGTAGTTTTTCGAAATCTGAGATTAGATTGACCTTCCTCTTATTTTGTACTATTTATAAAGTGTGCAAAATCTCATCAATTTATAAACAAACCTTTAGATTTGTTTTTAAAAAAGCCACCCACACCTGAACACTCTTCTTAATATATATATAGATAAATACTAGCAGAAGCCCCCGGCGGGCGTTTTTTGAAAACGGATATATATATACAATAATTTTCTTTTCATTTTGAACGTCAAGGGTGCAAAATTTCATCAACAAGAAAAAAAATCTACTTTTAAGAGGTGGGAAAGGGGAAAAAGTTGGTTTTTCGAAATCTCGTTTAGACAGCCAGTTACTTTCCTCTTATTTTGAATGTTAATTGCGCGAAATTTCATCAATTTCGGAATAAAAATGTAGATCTATATAAAAAATAAAACCACACAGGGACTCCTCTTTACATACTAATTATAAATTGTTTATTTGCGAGGCCTGTTTTAAAACCCTCGATTTCTGTGTCGAGAGCCTAGGAGCGGGCCACTTTTTAATCGAGTTAAACGATCACACAAAGTTAATAAATTATTTGTGCCTGGTGAATTTAAGCCCGACATTTTCAGTTTTTAATCAGCGATCAGGCATCTTATCCGCTCGATACATCGGCTTATCTGGGATCATCTCCGTGTAATAGCGGGTCCAGTGCGCACGTGGACTGCGCAGGGAATGAGGCTGCGCGAGTACCGCCCAACAAGTACTGTAAACTGTATTGTGCAGTGCGCATCGCATGCAGATTCTTTTTATACTCCGCTAAGACCGTGCGCGAAATGAAGAGCCTCGTATGCTATGTTTTTGTTTTTTGCAAATTAGTGATTTAATTTTAAAAAGACAGATATATTATGTGTTTAAAAAGTGCTCAAAGTGGAGAAGACATGTTTATAACAGATAGGTAACTCAAGTGTTAAATTTATTTATTCGAATCACATGTCAATTTTTCTAAGTTTTTATGAATTCAATTATTATTCCACTTCAATAAATTATTATGGTTTCCATGACAGTTTAACTCCATCACTTTTTCCCCGGCATACTTATACGCAATATGCAGTCGGTTTCGGGAAAATGCGTCATACCTACTTACACGAATTGGTGTGCAGAGAGGATATACCGCCAAATGACAAAAGTACAAAACATTTTACCCCTCGACCATGGAGCCTGTCAAAGTTTTTTAGTACAATATTTATATATTTGATACTGACAATTTGTACTGGAATTCCATTATAATAATATAATAAAACATATATTAAACTTATTTTCACTTATTTTATTTTTGACATTAATCGGCTTCAGCCTGTTAAAGCCATCTTCAGACTGGTACAAATAATTCTTAATCTACAGTTTATATACATAACATATAGGGGAGAGGGAGGGGGGTAGTCTACAAGGAATTTATTCAATTTATATGGTTTTTTGTTGAAAAAATCCAATCTTCAAAGACGACATGGCAACAAATATGGAAAAAATCATAAAAATTGAATAAAATCCTTGTAAACTACCCCCTCCCTCTCCCCCGTATGTTATGTATATGAACTGTACCAGTCTGAAGATGGCTTAAATAGGCTGAAACCGGTTACGATGAAAATTAAATTAATTGGAAATAAGTTTTATATGTGTGTTTTATTATATTATTACCGTTTTTTAAATTGCATGGCGGGATTTGACCTCTTCCGCAATGCTCTCCACCGGCTCTTGACCATTTAACTTAACATTAATAGTATCTTCCGTGCCTTCTTATTACACTACAGACCAGTTGTTATATATTATTTATTCAGTTAATAATAATATATACGGGTTACTTGGTTTAGATAATTTTCCAATTAAACGAATAAACTCCGCGGAATCTCGTGCAGGAAATCATCATAGTGTTCGTCACGTTCTCGTATATCCGAGCCCGCATCGTGCCACAGCCACGGACTCCGGGTTCGACCTGTACCATATTATAATATATAGTATACGTGCCTCCAAGCACCCGGGTTGCCTAGGTCAGAAATATTAGTTTTTTTATAAAAGCATTCAGTTTACTAATCAAGCTTGTTAGCAATTTGTAATGCCTGCTCATCCGGGAAATAAAACTCAGTCTCGAGGAAATGTTTATTGTCTGTTTACTGTTATATTGGTATACTTATTGTTAACTGTTTTTTTATATATGTAAAGGAATACCTACCTAGAAATGCATAGGATTCCTTTATGTTCGTATTTTAAAAAGGTGTTGTCATGGAGACAGAAAATGACAGATGATTGTTGTTTTGTTGTCTAGCTGGGTAGCACAGATTGAAGTAATAAGAAGATTGAAAAATAAGTTTATAATTACAAAGTGATATAATATTTTGAAGACGGACAAATAACTTTAATTGTAGTTTCTTTGTCAGCAAAGCAACTCATGATATTTGTATGTCACATTATTAATAAAAAATTACAACAAATAGACAAATTGTCTTATATATATATAATATTCCCTTAAGGCTTATGTCATATTTGGACATGTTGTGAGTTGTACACTTGTCTAAAAGCTTACAGGACTAGCGACGCAATGTTAAATTTCAATTATTTTTAGCAGTCAACGAAAAGTGCATTTTTGCGAATAGGTTTCATAGCTGACAGTAGTGTTATGTTGTATTTTTCTATAAGTAGGTGATGGTTATCTATGGATTGTATTTTTTGTTACATTATATACGTTGGGAGGCGGGTATGGGTACCGCCACCCCGGGAACCATTTATTGGATTTCCAACACCTCTGCCATAGTTCATCCCAAGCGGTTCACTACGTTTGGTGACATAGCAGAGGTGCCCGGGTTCATGGGATGAGGTTTGTCCGGATCTTGGCGGCGGATGCGTCTGCCCACCAACTGCGTGGCAGGCCGGATCCGGAGAGACTGGTTGAGGAAGACCCCTCCAGCAGGACTCTCAGAACATCGCTTTAAACGCAGGGGGGGATTGATTCATATGTCCGTTACTCCTGGACACACTGACCCCCAGATTCCTAACCACCCGTCATACCTTTTTCCATACCACGACTTCCTCTCCTTCCTTTCCCTAAAAAGACTCTCCACACAGCGTCCCCAAAGATGATATAGGCCCTGAGGGGAATTATTTTCCTCAGGGCTTTCTGTGTGGAGCTAATGTAAAAAAGAAATATATATAATATAATACCTACCTATAAATATTACACTCCTATGTGACGGATTCAACAGCTAGGAAACAAATACTACGATGTTGTTGATATATTTAGTACGTTAATTTTAATATATAAGCATACCTTATTGAAGTTTTTTTCATCAAGTAGGGGAAAATTTTTTGATAAAGCTATTTAAATTGACTAACACATTAACAGTATTTTGTCGGCTGAAAGAAAAAAAACTACTTTGGATTTTTTAATATTTTGTACCTACATACTTTATGGATCAAATTCAATATTATTTTTACTTTATATTTTATTTTTGTGCAAGTGTTTTAACAGTCGTTTCCTGCACTATTTATGAGTATAATTTTGTAAATATTGTTATATAATATATGTATATATGTAAAATCCTAAATAGGCGTAAATAAATAAATAAAGAATATAATTTTGCCAAGAAACTTTGAATGGCAAGACTTTCTATTTTTATTAATGTTGTTTTTATTTGTAGTTGCATCGATGGCTCCATGGTGGTGACTCTCCACTGCGTGCAAGTGGAATACGACCCCAAGTCCCCCCAGTTCGGAGCGGGGGCCCGCGCGAGGGGGGGACTCTGGGTGGACTGGGCCCTGGAACACACCGGCATGTGCAAGGGGGACAGGTTAGTTGACTTCTTCTTCTTTATTCGTTGACTCATTGCTGATGATCATAAGCCCCACTCCAATTTCCCTATTGAATAATATCCTTCATTCCCAATTGCTAGAACATCTGTTCTACCTAATATCTTGAACAAGTCGTGACGACGTCTACTACTTAAGTTATGTGAGTATCCAATTTTTGCTCGTGTCTGCTCGCACAACCTAGTTATGTTTTAGTAAAACCACATCGCTTGGCAAATACAAAAAGGCGGATATTACTATCCTAGCAGACAAAACAATACTAATTAATTTTTGTAATTACATATATTATGAATTGAAGAAACACTGCGGGTCTGAAGATTTTAGTGGTTATATTTTATATTATTTTAGTTATTTTAGCGACAAGTTAGTAAGAAAACGTTTAGGGTAGTTCTCAACATACTATTACAACTTTTTAACCACGCGACATGAATAAATAGTTTTAGGCTATAAACATATTCAGTTTTCAATTTTTATCGGAAAAACTCTTGTTATATAAACTTTTGAATATTACACCCACGCAGAAAATTTTAAATAAAGTTCCGGTTGCAACTGGAACTCGAACGCAGGATCTCTTGTCTTACTTTTAGAAAAGGTCAATAAGTGTCCTATATAAATAAAATCTAATATGTTTATCTGAGACAGTAGCTTACAGACCAATTCTTTAGAACTTTGTGGTCATTTAGCAGCCAAAAATATGGGAAAAATTAGTCGAAAAAAATATTGTTAATTCTGAATTTGAAATATGAGATCGAAAAAATGACTTAAAATAAGAGTTCTCAATGGCCGAGTTGTTTAGGGCAAGAAATCCTGGGTTCAAGTCCCAGTTGCGACCGATTTCTTTTTATTTTTCTTTAACATATTGTTTGTTGTGATGATCTCGCCTTTGGGCCTACGAAATAATTCCTTTAAAATTGAGAGATCGATTTAGAAATATATTTAATTTTGTAACATGGAATGGTTTCAGCATACGATTCTCTGTTTCCAATTCATGGGGGTGATTTATGGGTCCTTACCACTAAATAACCACATGTGTTTGCGTGCCCCAAGTGCATGCGAGCCCCGGCAAAGGCCATTCTTCACAAAACTAAGAATGAACCCAGAAGAACATTTAGAGGGATTTTTTCAGGTTCATTATCAAGTCAGGGGCGGCCGATGAATGTTTGCCCGAGTGGTGACTGACTTTAACGCGAGCAAATTGATTTGCGAAGCAATTGTCTTGGGAATTTTCTATGGCAGTAGGGAATTGAAAACTAGGCAATAAAGATTAATCTTGGTACATTTAAATATACTAGAGCGACGCGCCGATTACGGGTTGAAATATTTGATATGTTTGTCAAAGTAAGATTGCAGAATTCGTTAAATGGTGACGCACGCGGAAGGAACGAAGACGTGTACAGACAATGAATATATAATGTTATTATATAACCAATAAAGTCGACGCAAGTAATTAGGACGAGTAGTGAATTGAAGTGCGCCACTGAGCTCTTCTTTTAAGCGTTATTGGGATAATTTATGACTCCGGCGCAGACAAAATTATTTTGTATTTTGTTATTTAAAGGTTACACACAAAAAAATAGCAAACATGAAAGTTGCACTGAATTCTTGGAATTTGGGATGTGATGTGACATTTTGAATATTAAACGTTGAAATATGCATATTGGGAGATGTGCCCACTTGAGGTTTTAAAAAGTGACTAAGAAATTATTGAAACCACACAAGTAGATGGGTGGGAGTCAGGGGGCAGGGAGTTGGAACTAGATAGTCGGGGTAGAGACGGGTTGGAGGACGGTCAGGGAGAGATTCTGGGGACGCACGATCTAGATAAAAATCATCGAGTTTTGATAAACGGTAGAATAATAATTTGGTGCGCGTAAACGGGAATAATTCATTTAATTAAAGGAAAATAGTCCACGCGATTGCGGACAGTGAAGGTTGAGAATTAAGATCGTCGAGTTCTGATAGTCGCGAGGAGACCAGCTCGGTGCTTCTAAATCGGGGATATTTCATTTTAATTAAACAAAGGATAGTTCGTCTTTATTAAACAAAAAAAAAGTCCACGCGAATAAGGAAGTCAGAGATTGCGGCTTGCGAGTTCATATCTGTGAAGTTAAATAAAATAATTTGTAAATTGAGGCGGTCAACATCAATACGGAACGTACTTTTGGGGCGTTTGTCAGGGACAGGAAAAAATTTAATACAAACCGACGCGAAAGTTAGACCGAAATAATAAGTGCTTTAATTAGTGATTAATCAATTAGTGCACGAGGGATGCTGGTTTTGGATTGTGATTCGTGCATGTCAAGGTTTTGTGTGCATGAGAGGGGTAAGTTTGACAAATTGATTTAATTATTAACAACATTAATGTTCGGATTTCGTACAAAGTAGGGTTAAAACAATAGAATCATCATTACTCCCCGAGTATTTTAATTGTTTATAATTGTTCGTCTAGCTTGTAGTTTTCTAGATTTAAACATGTATTATAGTTTATATAGCGCCCTTGAGGTGATTTTCCATAAAAGCGGTGCTATGTGGATCGTTCAAATATTAGTATTATTATTATAGCTACTTTAATGAGGCCTTTAATAAGGAACCATGTCATCTAAGTCGGATGCTTTAATCGAAAAAAAAGGGCGTTCCCTCCGTAAGTCGATCCGGGGCTGCCTGAGGTTGGCCGGCGACGATTTCTTGAGACAAGACCGTTGTAAAATAATAATTTGGGGTTCAATGAACTAAAATAGCATTTGAAGCACAAAGTGCGCTTCCGGGCAATAAATCTTAGACGAGAGACTTCATTTAAAAGACGGGATTTTGAAACCACAAAACAATAATAAAATCCTTTAAAAGTGCTTTGTTGGTGATCTAGAAAACTAGGTTACTGGGTATTCTCCAATACATAACGGGTACCAAAATACATAGGTATAGAATGTAGGTATAAATTAATGTGTAAAGCGCCTTTGAGGTGTTAATTATTATTTACGAGTTTCGTAATAATATTTTTAAACGTAGCTAGGGGACTATATTTAGGAAAGGGTTTAGGCAAAGGCATTATTAGGTAATATAACAGTTTATGGAAGGTGCGTAGCATGGGCATCTTTGCTTACTAACAAAATCTGACATAATTAAATTCCCACTCCTAAAAATTTCCCATATCTTATTCCAAATTTTAGGTATCACAACAAGTCTATTACATAGGACTATACATAAAATTATCGTATAATCCTCACCTTTTGGTTTACGCTTAGGTAGGTATATTTCATTCGATATTCGATTTAGCAAAAACTTTCACATTGTCGGTTGAATGAAGCCGTCGGTAGGTATTCATATTTTAAGCGTAATGCGTTATATCCACCTACATAAGTAGCAAAAGTTTTCTTAACTTCCTCACACTAGGAATAGGGATCATCCAGCATCAGGGTGGGATTGTACTCTGGACGAAAGCGCAGCCGGGGAAATAGAAGGAAAGGAAGCCAGATTCACGACCTGGTGCCTTTCATTCTTGGACCCAGCACCCTGGAAGCCGAGCTTGACATTCCTTTCTTTGAGCTGATATTTGAGTTTGAGCTTGGGGTACGCCTATCGTAGAGCATATGCCCGTGACATTTCGGGGAAGGTCCCAAGTTACGCTTGTGTATGTTATGCGAGAGGATGTATTTTTCATTCAAATCAAACATCACTGATGACCATCGCGATTGCAGGCTAGCGCATGTTTCTGTAACGTGCCTAGGAAAACCGTAATCAATATTTCTACTGGTTCGACGTTTCTTTGTTGGAATCCAGATAAGTTTTCTTAACTCCCTCACACTAGGAATAGGGATCATCCAGCATCAGGGTGGAAATGTACTCTGGGCGAAAGCGCAGCCGGGGAAATAGAAGGAAAGGAAGCCAGATTCACGACCTGGTGCCTTTCATTCTCGGACCCGGCACCCTGGAAACCGAGCTTGACATTCCTTCTTTGAGCTAATTTTTGAGTTTGAGCTTGGGGTACGCCTATCGTAGAGCATATGCCCGTGACACATATAGGGGAAGGTCCCAAGTTACGCTTGTGTATGTTATGCGAGAGGACGTATTTTTCATTCAAATCAAATACCGATGACCATCGCGATTGCAGGCTGGCGCATGTTTCTGTAGCGTGCCTAGGAAAAACGTAATCATTATTTCTACTGGTTCGAGGCGGCGTGCTGGACGGAGAACGGGACTATTGAGGACATGAGTGACTGCCAAGGCGAGGATCGGTGACATCAAAATCTTCCTTAATTAAATTCATACATCGCCAGATCAGAGGAGAGAGCGGCCCCACCGATCTCCTGACATTGCCGATTGTCTAATCAACTTCGGTTTAATGTTTATGCCGGTGCTTTAGGAGTAAATGGAACTCAAGTCATCGGCATGCTGAAGAACTTCAGAATCATCATCATCATCATCAATCCAGAGTAGGATGTCACGATCCAAAACCTCGTGCCACCCACACATTTCCTGAACAGTTCCTGACATCGGCTATCACGCCATTAATCGGAGCAGACCCTCATATCAAACGGTATGAGATGACCTCTCATCATCATCATCAACATGTTTTTAATTTGGCGGCTTATTGGTCGATATTATTCCCATTACCACTCTATGATCCAGAAACACACATCAAACCCTTCCCCGACAGAAGGCAAAACATGTCGATTTTCATTCGTCGCTTGCGACCTTAACATTCTCTGGAAGAGTTGGAATTGGAAGCTGATTTGGCGGTCTATGACCATCACCTTATCAGTTGGGCTATGGAGGAGTCCAATTATTTAAACAGCACATGTTCTGTCTCATGTTAATCCAAAATACCTACCCGTAGAATCAAATTAACAAAATAAAACAAGCTAGCTAACTAACAAACTGCATCTAGAACCGTGGGTGTAGAATTATTGCACTCCGTACTGCTTTGAGTGTAAATCTTTTGTTAGAATGTACATAAATGTCAAATTATTTTCATGATAGCATTTTATAGAGCTGCAGAGAGTACGTGACATCGCATCGAAAGGTAGGATCTTCTCAATTCGCCGTTTGAATGTAAATTTATATACTAGATGCTAGGAGGGAAAATGCAGATTACTTCAATAAAAATAGTCGTCGATGAGCGTAGGTGTATAACAGGTGCTAGGGGAGGAAGCTGAACGAATATAGATAGTTAATTAGTTAATTTTCAAGCTAGTCAGACTCAGTCATTGTTATTCGAAGCCTTGCAAATTGTAACACGCCATATCTAAAAGAACAAGGGTTTACCACAAATAAATTATTAATTAAATTGGATTAACTATATCAAACCACTAAAAAAAAAAGTACACAACGTTGTGGGGTTAATTACAATTGATTAATTGAGAGCATCTCGTCACGTTTGCATAAAAGTATTACGTGATGGGGTTGAAAAGGCGCTGCAAAAGAAATGCAGGGGAGAGACGCGAGAACGGGCGAGCTACGAGCTTTTAAAGGCCGGCCGGGGTTGCGCCTGTAGCTGTAGCAATGTAGCAGCATTTGGAAATCAAAAGATAGGTTTTACTTCGTAGGGGGGGGGGGGTTTATCACATTGTCTTGTTCTTTTACATATTTTTTAGATTTATTAGTATAGTCTTCTTCTTCATTGATATATTCAGTATTATTTATCACATCAATAAAATGTGGTGCTTATTTATAAACAATAGAAAACATGTTGATGATTTCGTTTGAAAGGCAAAGTTTTATTACGCGCAGTTAAAATAGGATTAATGGATTTCTGGTTCGGAGTTTAGCAATGGCACTTAAAAAGCCTAGCAGTTATTATGGCGAATAAAATAAATAAAACGCATTTACCACAACACCGGTAAAAACCAATAATCAAGTCATTGGAAGTTAAGTGGAAATCTCGCAATAAAATTGTGTCATATAATTTAAAACGAGCACCCTGCTGATGGAATCTTCAGGACGAAAAAAGGTAAAGAAAATTTATTGCTGCAATTAAATTGCAAAAATACGGCTTTCGGAAGTGAACGAGTATCTTGGCTCGAGACATTTGTACACGACGGGGAAAACAAAAAGGCTCAAAGACTGTGTAAGACACATGTTCTCAAACTTAGACCACCGCCCGCTTTGAGATTTAAGAAAAAAAAATCTAGTGCCCCCCAAATTTTTTACTTATTTTTTTACATTACTGTTGCGTATCTTAAAAAAGGTTATTGCAAATATATAATTATTATACATGCATTTATATATATATGGATAGGATAGATAGTGCATGCGCAACTGTCTCTGGTTTTTTCGTCTATACGGGTCTCCAAGCATTCAAGCCTAAAATGGCATCTCAAGAATTTCGGATAGGGATGGGATTGCCTCGAAATTTTTTGTATGAAAAAAATATCGGAAATCAAAGACAATTTTATTTAGTTAACTTAAGTTTAGTTGGCTTTAATTTAACCGTCAGAATTTTACGGGACTCCAAGCTTTAGAGTAGTGTCTAGATTCCATCGGATTTTTGAAGTGAAAACTTCTTTAGCACCGTTGTGATTTGAAACTCGATGAAACCAAAAATAGCGACACTAAAAAGAGACAAGCAAATGCATCTGTAGGATTTAGCCTGTAAGAGAATGAGATAGTATAATTGATGTCTTCTTTATGCGATGCTTCGTAGTCTATCGGTCTCCTCTTTCACTTCTACCGCGTGTGAATTGCAAACTCTGTTTTTAAAGATTAAATTTGTCTGTAGTCGCCTCTCTAGATTTCCTTAACGCCCCCTAATTTTCTTTAAGCCTTCTACTGTCCCCCTGAAAGCCTCCGGTGCCCACAAGGGGGCGTTATCGCCTAGTTTGAGAAAGTCTGGTGTAAGATATCGCAATATTATTATACTTATTTCTTGTTTCATACAGGGAACCGGTCGGTTATCTTTTCGAGTGTTCCACATTGCCCGAAGATAGTTCTAAAACAATTAACTCTTCCTGTATTGTGTTATGCGCAAGTTGTATAATAATGTATTACGTGGGACTTGGAGCATATCTCTCATCTGGACAGAAATTTATAATGTAGGATGTGTTAGGTTATTATGTATTTCATTAAATTTGTAATGCAACAGAGACAGCTATGGGTTCAACATTAATTTACCGGTATGCTGAGTTGAATATTTATGTGGAAATGTTATATTTGTATGGCAAAATATAACTATTTATTAGGTATTATTTATTTATTTTCAATGTTCTCCGTAAAACGGTTGTACACCAATATATTATGGAGAAGATTACAAATTAAAAAGTGCATGGAATCTAAAGATAGATGCTGAACCGTCTGTAAGTGACATTAAAAATGTCGATGGTCATTGCAGAGTTGATAAACAATCGTTAAGAGTTGCTTTATTTATTGGCGTGTTCTGATAGGCAGAAGTTCTCGCTTTCGGAGAATAAAAAGTTATTGGGATCTCCCACGAGTATACGCGTTAGGGACATAAAAATTAATATCTTTCAACATAGGTGGATTGATTATAGTATCAAAGATTAGCTTAAACCCCACAAGAGTCCCAGCTGTTCCCTTCTGGAGCCAGTGAGACTATGGCATCCCCAATCGGGGTATGTTGTGAGGCTGAAGGTAGTGGGGAAAGGAAGAAGATGTGGAAGACGAAGGGGATGAAGCTGGCTATTCCGATCTGGTCACCAAACACGGTTAAATCCATTTCAAGCAACGTTTCGATTCTCAATGGTGGTCTAAGTGGTCTTACGTCAGGGCGATACTGAGATTATCTTCAACTCTGGAACGTGCCGCAAATATACTACATATAATTTTAAATTAATTAATTATGAAATAACACAAATTAATCAGATATATTTTTTTACGCACGCCGGGATCCGATGCCGCGGTCTTCGGATTGTTTTACGTTATAAATGTTTTTGTAATAACGCATATTTTGTTTTTTAATCCATCTGTTAATTTTGTATCTGAAATGTTTTTGTTTTCCTCATTTTTTGTTTTGAGGGAAAGATTGTTGAATGTTTTTATTGTCTAGTATTTGCGGTGTCTTTGACCAAAGCTTGTGTTTACTTATATATGTCAACAGGTCTAATTATATAAATAGCATGAAAATCACTGATAATTTTACATTAATTCGGTAATTTCATTGCTGCTGATTTTAAATGATAGAGAGTGAGAGAGATAATAATCTAGAATTCACTAAGGAATCGGAATTCATATAACGCGAACTAAGAAATTTTAAGCAATAAGAGAGCATTGTAATAATTAATTACCCTCTCTATGAATAAGCACTGATTAAATATGTTATTTGAAATTTATCGAAGTTTTTCTCACGCCAATTCCCACTGAACAAACGAAAACATTTATTAATAATAACACACCTACAGGCTACAACTAATTGATCGCTCGGCAGTGAGCACGCACACCACCTATTATTGGCGCAGCTATTTTGCATATATTCTAGTTGAGAAAATTTATTTAATAGATTATTGTTCCGAGAACTGAACGCAATTTAACCCAATAAACTATTATAACTGCTTTCTGATCTGAGCCAAAGAGCATGAGTATATTGAGCATACACTATACAAGACTTTCCTCGCCACATCCATCTCAATGTCGGAAGCGAAGAACAATAGATCAGATACCTGAAAGTTGGCAAGATAGATGTTGCTCGCAGGGAATTTTCCAACGAAAAAACCATTTGCATAAGTACCTATAGTTGAAATTTTCTCATGAAATAACCGTTGGTAGACCTTTTGCTAAGAGTTAATTGTATCGACCCGATATTCCAGATACGCGCCGTTTAAAATTGTGCTGTGCTTAAGTTTGTTGTTTGAAACAATTGGGTTACCCACAAGCCGAGTCCCACGTGCCTAATTAGAGCTAGCCACATGCATGTCCCGTGAACATTGCTAACAAAAGAATTCTCCGTTTATTAGTTACTTACTCCCTACTTACTATAGCTCTTTTAAAGTCTCCTTGATGATGGCACTCCATTTCCGATATCTATTAATTTAATAAATCTTATCTTCCTGCCTCTCCGGGTCTGACGCATGTTGTTCATAAATCGTCGTCTTGGTCTGCCTAAAGTCCTGGTACAAGTTGGCTTTGATGGTACACTATTTTAATGATTCTGCAATCCCCTTCTCCATCGTTTTTTTTTTAGCTACAACCGCAAAATCAACGAAGATTTTCAGCGACGCCATAAGAAAAATACCAAATTTACAGTGTATCTACACAATGGTAGCTAATGGTTAGTTCAGATAGACAGCAAGTTATTAGCTGGTTCTAAGCTGTTTTTACTTATTTCATACAACATTTTTATAAAATAATAAGAAGGGGCAGGAAAACATGTATTTTATATTTTTTTGCAAATTTTAAATAAAACCAGTAAATAATTTAATTTAACTTTTCGTTAGAAAAAATATAAATTACCAGAAAAGATTTCAGGATCTATGTATTAGACCTTTATCGTGACATTCTAGCGCTCCAAAATCGTGTATAATAGCAAGCGGAATAAAAAGGGTCTAATTAACGCCACCAAGCGCACCATACGCCCTTGAATTTTATAAATCATTCAATCTCTTGTCTTCGTTTATTTTGAATCCACAATCCTCCTGCATTTCGTTTATTTTGAACTTGCACGTTATACCGTCAGACGTTTGAGATGCACTCTTTTTTTCTTTTTGGTTGTGTAATAAAAAAATTCTGTATAAACACGCGCGAATTTTGGCAAGGGTTTTTTTGCACGTGTTAGTTTTGCGATAAAATTTGTTAGTTTTTTATATCTATTCATGTTGTAGGTACAATAACAATTTATACAGATTAATAAATTTCAATAAATAAATATATCTTACAGTCCAAACCAATAATTCATCTCAATATTAGAAAGCTCAAAATGTGTTAAATACGTTTTATTCTGCAATATTGAAAATAACACTATGTATCGGTGTGAAGTATCTATATATATATATATATACTTTAAGAATACCCTTAACACAAAATCTTGTTGACTATTTTAACGACGCCATTATCATGATACGTGACCCCGAGGTTGCGGTCTGCTGCCATAATCGACGACATAACCAATAACCAATCCATGTTTTTCGACTGGTTCTTTCGCTGCTGTTAGTGCAAGGTTGGTGTATTGATCTCCATGTTGACCATGTTCCTACTTCAGTAACTTGTCTGTCTGTCTGTCTAGGAGGAATATAATTGGGTAATGTTTCTGGCTCTTCTGAACCTAATGCAAAACATTTGCACCACCTTTTTCACGTTATCGCGTGATGAAATTGTGATTGGATCCGGTTTTTCAATGTTTGATTTAAGATAAACCTTGCTCAATGTCAGCGAGATTGTGATAGTGAAATAGTTCACACATTTTAATTATTATTCGTGGGACTACCTTACTTACAAAAAGATCGGTTGTGAGGCTGAAGGTTCTGAATGGTGATCTTGCACCAGGGCGGTACTGACAGTATCCTTCACCTTGGAACGTGCCGCGAATACCCTAAACATTATTTTAAACGAATAACATGTAATACGTTTGAAGGCAGGTCAACTGAAGTATGTAATATTGTAAGAATAGTATTCAGAGCAAATAAGTCGGATAGAATAGATATGAAAGTAGAAAAGGGTACATATTAATATTTTGTTTTGAAGAGTTTTACTTTCCATGTATATTTGTTACTTAAATTTTAATTTTTCTGCTACCGGTTTCGACACATCCATGTCAGTTACTAGCAAACTTAAACCTAAATTTCTACAAGTACAGAAATTCGGAGGAGGGGTAGAACGGTGAGAGGAGTCAACATAACATGAAAACATTGTTAATAAGGGTGTTTTACGGGTGAGAACATTGTTAATAAGGGTGATTCTATTCCTGTCCCATTATTAACAATATCCCCATATTATGTTGACTCCCCCTCCCCCAGAATCACCCCTCCCACAACCCTCACCTAATAAAATCTAATTATTTCTGTACTTGTATAAAAAAATTAAGCGAGCTTTAAGTTTGCTAGTGAGTGACACGGATATGTGTTTAAAAATTAAAATTAAGTAACAAATGTACATGGAAAGTAAAACTCTTCAAAACAAAATAATAATATCTACCCTTTTCTACTTTCATATCTAGACAAAATGTCTAGATGGAAGAAGTTTTTAATGGTTTTTAAAGGGAGAAATTCTTAATGGCCAAGAAATACAAAAAAAAATTAATATACATATGCATGATGGCATAGCAAAAAAAATGACTACCAAATAGAATACAGGCATTCCGTCATCCAGCAAAGTTTTTTAATGGTGTAAAGGGGTTGATTTTGTGTAATAACGCGTGACTTCCGCTTATTCGAGTAGCAGCAAAAAGAATAGTTGTATCAATAAGTACACCGACAGCCGTATAATCAACAGATCTATCGTTAGATTTCATAGCCGTGTAAGAAATTCAACTTGACTTCAGCGGATCTGGAGATCCCGTTCTTCTCAGCGTTTCAAATGGCAAGGCGAGGTGTTTAAAAACTAAAAACTAATGGAACTATTTTTTTTACGTTAGCTCCACACAGGAGGCCTTGAAGAAAATAATTTCACTTAGGTCCTATATCATCTTATGGGATGGGGTGTGGAGGGTCGTTTTAAGGAAAGGAAGGAGTAGAAGTTCGGGAAAAAATAATAATAGATTCAACATTTTTTGAAACGTGTATTTTTGTTTTGTTTAATTTTCTTAGGGTTAGGCCCTTCGCTCAAGGAGAAACCGAAACCAAACTAAAACTGGTTGGCAACTTAAAAAAGATTTTTTTGGTATGTAATGATATAAATTGATATAAAGACACTTTTCTGAATGATTTTCTATTTTGTTTGCAATATAAATTACACGTAGAGATAATAATGGCACCCATTATTCTAATGTTGATCGTGAATTTTCTCTAATCCTTTCTTCTTCAAAGTCCTCGCGAAGCGAGGACGAGACCATAAAAGCCAGAAGATGGAGTAGATAAAACAGTTATAAAATTTCTGGATCTATAGATTCCACAGCTAATGTTCAAGATTGCTTCAACTCCAAAGTATAAGTACCTTTCCTATTAAATTTTAATGTAACTATCCGCATCGTGTAGCATCTATTTTTCAAACGAAAATCGTAAATTGATAACACGATATTCTTATCTTTATGGCATTTAATGATATTATGATCCCGTACTGGCTCCTATCAAATCGTAGATCTGCCACCGTAATACTAGACCTCCTATAAGGAACTCGGGAATAAGAGTAAAAAAGGTTGTTTTTAACCGATTCCCCGCCAAGTTCACTCCGTTATAGTCTGGCTGCAGCTAGAATTCATCCATGCGGTTTATATTAAGAACCGGTTTACCTTCTCATCATTCCCTTATTGTTGCAAACTGTTATAAGTAGTTAAGTATGGGTTAAGGTAAATGCGAGAGGGTGGCGTTGGAATTGGACAAGACCTGTTTTTTTCTTGTATCCTTATTGCATCCTTATTGCAAGTACAAGGAGCCCCATAAATTGTCGCGTGGGGCTAAGTAAGGTTTTCGTCTTTACCTATCGTTCAAGTTTTTTAGCTGACAACTTCTTCTCTGCCACTTTTCATCAATTCCGATTAAAGAAAACAGGTGTCGGTAATTTACACCAGACCGTTCCACTAAAGTTAAAGTTATTTTATAATGTGTTATCAATGTTTATAAGTGTTTTCAATTTCACCAGAAGTGACGCCCACAACACATATTTATTGATGTATCTCTTCAGAAATCTGACTAATAAAAGTAAAAAAAAATATTTGTTTCAAAAGTTTTATGAATAGTCGACATGCTATAACAATAACGAAACTAATGGGTTAAGAAAAATTAATGGGTTATTAGGGAAAAAACAAAAAGAACTTATTACCCTAAATATAGACAATCAAAATATTGAAGAGGTAGAAGAAATTAAATATTTGGGAATCATAATCGATAATAAGTTAAAACTTAATTCTAACTTTGAAATGCTAACAAAAAAAATTGCCAAAAAGATTAATTTCTTAAGTAGAATAAAGGGAAAATTAGACATTAAAACTAGGAAATTGGTCTATAACACAACTGTAGCATCCCATCTGAATTATTGCTCAAGTGTAATCTTTCTGAGCAATAAAACACAAATTAAAAGAATGGAAATAATTCAGAACAGAGGCATGAGGTCTATAATGTGCTGTAGCAGATATACCAGGATAAAAACCATGCAACGCCAACTGAATATATTAAGCGTGTGGCAAAGATTAGTTTTCAATACCCTAGTTTTAATTTATAAGTTAAAAAAATGAAATTGTACCAGATTATATGTTGAATAATGTTAGAATCAACAGTACAGTTTATTGTTATCCTACGAGAAACTGCAACGATTTTAGGCTTCCTAAAACAAATTTATCGGGAACACAAAATAATATTTATCATAAAGGTTTTAAAATGTTCAATGAACTCCCTGTCAATGTTAAGGGGGCTAAAAGTTTTGCGGTTTTTCGTGGATTATGTCTTAATATTGTAAAGTCCAAATTTTAGTCAGTAGGAAGTAAATAATATTGTAGTAGTCATAGAAAAGAAAACATTAGATATAAGATGTCAAATTTTATGTCTAAATAAAATACACAATAAAAAAAAATAATAAAAAAATAATTATTTAGCTAATCAAGAACTGTCTGTATCAAAGATCAATAATTGTCTTACATCTGGAAATCATCAAATGGTGTTCCCCAGGGCTCGCACCTTGAACCGGTTCTTTTGAATATACTTATAAAAGAGACTACCAATATATTTATTCACGTTTATATTTTTTTATGTACGCAAATTATGAAAATTATCATATGAAAATGTATCCAATTGTTGATAATTGACTTCTTATGCTTAAAAATAAACTAAACTCTTTTTTACAAATTTTACGAATAATGCAAACTTATTATCTTTAACAGAAATACATCAAAAATACTAATAAGTAAATAATATTGCACTAACAACGAATGCGTTTGCCTTATCCGGAAACATGAGGTAGGTGTAAATGTCCAATAAATTAAACAATGCTTTCTCTGTCAGAAACCACCTAATTAACATCTAACTATCATGACAAATTCACTCTTTCTTTTCGCCAAACAATGACTAGAATACCGAAAATCGTGAACCATAGAAAACCTGTAGGATGCTTGAAAACAAAAGTACACAAAGTCACACAACAATCTTATTACGATTTAGTGCACTTCATTATAAAAAGTTCAGTAAAGTTAGTGTGAAAATATATCGAGAATCTCGCCATAACAGCCATTGTAACAATGACTCGATAATTTTATTGTGTTGCCATGCTTCCGGAGAGAGTTATTAGTAACAAAAACAGGGCCTCACTTTTTTAAAAATTTAAATCGTGCGATAAGTATTGGATAAAAAAAATAGACACCTTAAAGAGTATATATTTAAATGGAAATATTTTGAATAAGTGTAAAAATAAATATATTAACAACATTCATGTTTTATGGAAGGTAGTACCTACTAGGTACCTATCAATTTCATTGTTGCCATTTTTGTCTTACGAGCGACGAGAGGGGATTGAAAAATTCTACATTCCTTCCAATCTACTCATTATTGTTAATATTTACAGTAAATACAGAAACATTTTAAAATTGTCTCGTCTTAAAATTTGAAAAACTTTAAATTTAAACGTTTATTATTTTGTTACATTAACTACACACAGGAGGCCCTGAGGAAAATTATTGTGACTTATGTCTTGGGGATGTTGTACGGAGAGCTTTTTGAGGAGAAGGAGTGAATATGAAGATACCCATGATGTGGGAAGGAGGGAATATGGAAGCCGGCAAATTGTTCCACAGCCGAGCTGTTTAACTCAGGAATGAGTCGTAGAAATTTAGTGTTACTCGACTATGCACCGGTGCCGAGGTGAACAATGACGCTAGTTCGTCGTAGCATCTTCCGTTAAAATACCTATAGAACAAGAACAACATTCTAACCCGACACACGTGCTCTAAAGATTGCTATCCATTTGTTAAAAGTGGAATCTATCAAACGGGCCGTCCGTATCTGAACAGAGTCAAGGATTTTGAGGATCCAGACCAGAGGTGGCTGCCGAATTCAACAGTAGGGCGTACTTGCGATTTGTACAGGGGCAGCATTTGTATCATATTTAGCTCAAACTAGATATAAAACATGGTTTACTGATCGAAAGCGTTATACGAGATTGATTTTTTTTAGTTTCCCTTCATGTAAGGCCCTATGTTATGCGACAAGAATCCGCAAGTATCCTAGTTATTAGAATTAATCAAAGTATAACTCAAGCCATTTATCTGCGCATGCGCGTGTGAACAAACAAGAGAAAGGGTGGACAAATATAAACTAACAATGATTTACGGTAATCTGTAAGCCAAACATAAAGCAGTTGTGCCAACCTCTTCGGTTTGTACTCTGTTCTGCTGATACCCGATAGCGCTGTCAGAAATTTGACAAACACTCCGGCACTAAGTTACCTTTAATGAGGTGTTTCATTCACAATTATTTTTAATTAAGCGGGCCTATGTATTACAAATGAAAGCATGAGAAGGTCACGGCTGTTAGAAAGGTATCGTCGCATCGCGCAGTAAGAGAAAAACAATTAATTATACATTGTTTATGGATCGTGGTTTATAAAAAATAATAACGAGTAATTAAATACTGTTTGTTTATTCGAGAGTATTAAACGATTACTAGAAAACAAACGTAGAGTATCGGTAATGCTTTTTTTAATTACTTTTTAAATTGCTTTCATACTAATTCGGATAGTAAATAAATAACACATTTCAAGTAATGTGTAGAAATATATTTTATTATTTTTAATTGGTAAACTAATGTTTAAGACAAGGTAACAATTATTATAATAATTATTGTTTATAATAATTGTTACCCTTTGCGCTATGCATAAAAATCTTGTCTTAAACATTAGTTTACCAATTAAAAATAATAATTAATATTTGACAAGTTAAAGTATTTCACCAAAAAATGTAGACATAATTTGTCTTGACGCCATCTAGTGGGAGAGTTAGCACTTATAATGCCTTTCTCACAAAAAAAAATTAAGTTGTTTGTGTTCGGGTAAAAAATGTAATAAGCAGTAATTGTTGAATGAAACACTATAACAGTATATATTGAATTATTTGTCGGGTGGGAGATAAGCCGACGTAGCTCAGATAATCTTGAAAGGTTTGGTTTGGGATTATGGCGAGGTCCTCTAATAAGAAATGCCGTATCGGATGCGTACAAAAGACTGATTAAACGCTGGCTGATGCGGCAAGCTAGATCTGAAATGACAGCAAGAGCGGAGAAGGAATCCATTGCGGTATTCGCATCCAATCTCAAGAGGCTTTTGATGACCGCTCCAATAAAGGGCGGTAATATCCTGGGGATTGATCCTGGATTCAAGCACGGGTGTAAAATAGGAATTATTAATTCTTTGGGACATGTACTGGATACGTACGTGATGTATCCTAATTTTAATCCGAGTGCAGTTTTTGATCGGGAGTCTCTGAAAATTCAGCAGCTCATTGAAATCCACCAGTAAGTTGGTCAAAAATAAGTATTACCTCTTGAGCGCTTTTATTATTACCGTGACGATCCAAGATTACCGTACCGCGATGACGCAAAAAAAGCTTGAAACGTATGTTGTTTATCCTAATTATGCTGCAGCTCTTTCTTACACGTTAAATAAAGGTGAGACAAAAGATGAGACACACAATGTACATATGTCTGTTTCCTCCAAAGGAAAAAAGTAATCATTTTCTTGCATCTCTCTCACACACTGCACCGTGACGTCTCTGTGGACCCTTACAATACTAATAGCTGTGACGTTAATTTTGGAAGTATGGAATATAGTTACAAGACAACTCAAGTCAGTCCGAAGAAATCTTCCTATAGAAGCAACAAAACTACTTGTAAACTCCTACGTAGTCTCACGGCTCGACTACTGTAACGGTATCTACGCTAGCCTTCCAAAATATCAAACTGACAAACTTCAATCCGTGTTTAATGCAGCCGCTCGACTCATAACCGGAGTCTCTAAATATTCACATATTTCAGAACACCTTCGTAATCTTCACTGGCTCAAGTGCCCTCAAAGAATCCAGTACAAATTGTGCTGGATGGTGTTTAAATCAATTAATGAAATGGCCCCATCTTACATCTCTGAACTATGTGTCCCAGAAAATACTGGTCTGAGGCAGTCAACCCTTAGATCAGCAACATCATCAGCTATAGGCAGACTAATGGAACCTAAACGCAAGCCAAATACGAAATTTGGAGATCGCGCTTTCGGAGTGTCTGGACCTAAGGCTTGGAATAAACTCCCACCGAAACTTAGATGCATAACAAGCCCAACAGAATTTAGGTCCAAATTAAAAACGTACCTTTTTGGGCTCTCATACCCTTAAATAAAAATACCTATCGGAGTATCATAAAATTTTGCTTTTGTTTTCAAAATACGCTCATTACAGAACATTTTATATATTATAATTATAGTTCCCAATTATGTCCTCTGCGTGCGAACTGTGTATTAATTGCTCTAAATAAACAATAACAGTGTTAATCTCTAGTGACCCTCCAGGTAAGTATGGTCTTGTATATATTTTCTGCCTGTACAGTGCATTTTTACAGCAGCATCGCGTTCATTGGTCAAATCATTGCACATATAGTTTCGTATCGGTGATCGATGAACCGATGGATGCAATTTTTAGCCATAGGATGTTGTTGTATATAGTTTAAAATAAGATTGTATAAACGTTTTATAAATTTGTACAGCGCCCTTGAGGTGATTTTTCACAAAAACGGCGCTATACAAGCCATCCAAATATTATTATTGGTAGAGCAGTTGACCGGATATCAGAAGGACGCGGGTTCAATTCCCGTTGGCGGCATTTATCTTTTCTCGGGAGATTTTTTCAATGTTGATGAGTGTTTCAGGCTAATAATTATTGCTTATAATAATAAAATATATTTTGTTTTCTTTTGGTGTAACGAATCAAACGGAGTTGCTTTCTTTATGGTACTGACACACATGCTCATTAATGAGCTAGCATATGAGCATGCTTATCAACTTTACTCATGGATGAGCGTGCTCAAAGCCAACAATTGAACACACATGCTCTTTATAAGCATGCTCATGTCAAACATATAGAGTCAGTTCAATTCGGGCAGAACTAAACAAAATAATTTTATTGTCTGCAGCGCAATTTTTTAAGAATCTTCTGGCGAAAGAAAATAAAACGTTTGATTTGGGTACACGATGTCAAAAAATCCGAAAATAACAACAAAATAAAAAATGAATGCTAATTTCAATAGAATGTGGTGTCATTTTGGAGGTACCTAAGGGAACTTATGGGGAATTTGAAAATCTATTGTGGGTATTTTAGTGACCCTGCGTTCCAAATTCCAAATAATACATTCGTGATTCCCATAATAAATCACAAAAAGCAATGTTTTTTCATCTCTCCAGCGAGTCATTTTCATATTTTTGCTAAGAATGCACAGGCATGAACTCAAATCGGATTGAAATGAGCATGTGTGTCCGTAGCATAATAAATAAGAAGACATTTTTACCATCTTTCTTAACTTGTCAATTTTGACACTGAACCTCGGCTCCTGTCACTTTGAGAATGTGATAATAACAAATGTTGATGGCCGTTGATTGCAAACCAAGTCTGTTCAGATTCAGTTCCCTTTATCAACAGCCCGCAAGCAAAGGTCCCGCCAACAGCTTTTCAGCGTTCTCAAGTGGATATCCTTAATCAATAGCGGAGCAACCTTCGTGTTTATTTATTGAGATAATATCGCGGATATCAATCATGTTACAAATAATGAGAAGTCTTGTAAGATGCTGCGGGAAGTATTGTTGCAATCCCTCTTATCTTTGACAATGATCCACTTGGTATCGACGCTTTCAACATTGATTTATTTCACATAATAATATATCGTTTATATCGCATATATTATATCGTAAGGGACAACAGCCTGGCATTAACATTTATATATGTTTTTTTGTTATTTTTTAAACTTCTTTGATGCCGTTTTTTAAATAAAAAATAGCGACACTTAAAAGAGACAAACACATGCATCTATAGGATTTAGGGTACGAGAGAATGAGGTAGTATAATCGGTCTCCTCTTTAAGGGGTATTCTAGTCTAGAAGCATGAATTGTAGGTATTTTTGCAGGTGCAATATTAAAAAAAAAAAAACAAATAATGATTTTAGTAGCCATTATTTTATAAAATATTTATTAAACATTAAACCAGATCTGAATAGCCAGGTACTTCCCCACCTTCCTCTCCCTATCTCCTTCCCCTCCCCACTACCCTCAGCCTCACAACATACTCCAATTGGGGATGCCATAGTCCCACTGGCTTCTGACGGGAGCAGTTGGGACTCTTGTGAGGTATTCATGTAAAAAAAAAAGGACGAATAAAACAAATTAAACGAAAATATTCAAAATTTAAAAAGTTACAGGGTGTTGAAGTGGGGGTCTCCAAAAAAATGCGCGCCCTGGTAGACACGATTGCAACCCTCCTAGTAATCAGAAAGAAAAAATGCTGCTATGGCCCGAACCTCGGAAAAGTTAAAAAAAAAAAACGCAAAATGGCGGCTGTCTGAAATAAAAATATATACATTTTATACCAGTTTTTTTTTAATTTTCCGATTTTTTTTAAATAGTAAAAAATGTTAATTTTGTTATTGTTTGGCTCGTGCGATAGGGTAATGTATAGAGAAGGCTTACATCAAATTTCAAGTAAATTGGTTCAATAGAACTTGATATATCGTGTCCAACGTTTCGAAAAAAGTACGATACTTTTTGACTTTTTGAAATATTGGCATACAGATCTCCGAAAAGGCCCCTTTCTCTTTCATCATGAATTTATATTTACGGTTGTTGAAAAATTTGATTTTTTAGTTGTCTGTTTAAATTTTTTTTGCAAAGGTACACGGCTGGAATATTGGGAGGTTAGACTTTACGGAGGATTTGCTTTGGTTTTTTATGTGTTGTACGTACGTTTTCGTCGTACCGGGCGAGGCAGTTTATGGACGCGTTTTCATGGGTGGGAATTCCCGCATAAAAAGTTTCCGCGAGACTTAAAATGTGTTTTTTTAATAAGGGGATTTCAGAGTCTTTGTGAAGTTGAGCTACGCTCATCCATCTGTGGGCGCCCAGGGCTATTCGTATGGCTTTATTCTGGAATGTTTGAAGTTTTTTCAAAAGGGACTCTGAAGCGTGGGCCCAGATGGGGCTTGCATATGTTAGTTTTAGCCTTATAGTTGACTTGTAAATTAGGAGTTTATTTTTAGTTGAGAGTTTTTTTTTTTTTTTTACTTAACATGGGGTATAGGGCTGCAAGAATTTTATTTGCTGTTACTGTCTAGCGTTTACACCGAGATATTTAATGATTTTTTTCCACGGGACGTTTTCTCCGAACAAGTGAATATTGGGTGGCCTTTTGGGAAGTCTACGTGAGTAAACGCAGGCGGCGCTTTTCAGGGGATTTATACTAATTCGACATTGTTTGAAGAATGTTTCTAGTTTGGATACGTGGGATTGAACTTTTCGGGTAGCTTTATTTTCGCTTACCGATGTTGACATGACGTCGGTATCGTCTGCAAAGTTTCCTATTTTTGTGCGGATATCTTGGCTACCGGGGCGGGGGATGTCGCTTAAATAAATGTTAAAGAGAGCGGTGAGAGAATAGAACCTTTAGGGACACCGGCTCTTATCAATCTCACTGTGGAGAAGATACCATCTAGTTTTATTCTGAATTTACGATTTTTAATAAAGTGTGCTATAAGTTGAATCATAGAGAGGGGAATACCTAAGAAGTTCATTTTATAAATGAGACCTCTAAGCCACAGTTTGTCAAATGCTTTGCAGACGTCTAAGGAGAGGACTACCGTGTGTTGGCGATAATTAAAACCTTTTGTAATTTCTTCGACCATCCGCAAGAGTTGGTGGAGAGTGGAGTGGCCCGATCGAAAGCCGTGTTGAAAGTCGGGGATGAGCTTAAGTTCGTCAACTGATTTTTTAAGCCTGACGAGGATAAGTTTTTCTAGAATTTTTCCTGCGCAGGGAAGGAGGCTTATTGGTCTGTGGTTTTGGGCCAGAAGGGGATCTTTACCAGGTTTGGGGATGAGAATAACGTCTGCTGTTTTAAAGTCTTGAGGGAATTTTCGAAGTCTAAAGGACGCATTGCTGATGGCTGTAAGAGAGCAGACGGCTTTGGAAGGGACACATTTTAAAATTTTATTTGAGATTGAGTCGGGTCCGGGACATTTTTTTGTTTTAAGTGTTTTAATAATTTTGGTGATTTCCTGAGGGGTAGTGAATGGGATTGGATTGTCTGTGGGGATTTCGGCCATGATGGCTTCGACTTTTGAGTCAACGGTGGAAACGAATTGGGGGTCGTCGTAGGTCGTAGTCGGGGAAAATTGTTCTTCGAGGCTGTCTGCAAAAGTCTCGGCTTTGTCTCTAGAGGAATAAACTGTGCCTTTTGAGCCCGTAAGGGGACTTATTCTGGTGGAAGGTTTTCTAAGAGTTTTTGAAAGTTTCCAGAAGGCTGTTTTGTCATTGTCTAGGGTGGAGATAAAATCGTGCCACTGCTCGTCTCTGTACTTTTGAAGTTCGACTTTAACCTGGTGTGAGAGGCGGTTCATACGAATGGAATCGATCGGGTTTGAGAATCTTTGCCACTCCTTTCGGGCATAGTTTTTCTCTCTAATGAGTTCTTTCATTTCTGCGGGTAGGTCGGGTCTGTATTTATCATTTGCGACTTCGACGGTGGCAAGGTTTACGGCTGATATGATGTCGTTGGTAAATTTTTTAGTTGCTAAATTTAGACTATCTTCGCTGGTAATCGAGGTTTGTATTTTTACTGACTCTAGGAGTTTGGGGAGCTTTTGCCATAGATTTTTTTTACGTGTGGTTCGATGTGGTGGTACTGAAGGGACCTACATAGAAAAATCCGTTGCCCGAGCCGTACCACCGGTATTTGCTGGTAGTTGACGCAGTGCTGTACTAATTCATATAAAGCTATAGAAAAATCCGTTGCGTGCCGTGCGTGCGTTGCGGCCGGCGCGGGCTGATGGACGCTCATCTTTAGATTCTAGTTAGATTCCGTATAAACCGCGACATTAAAATGGTTATCACTTTTAAAATACATAATTCAAATTTCGAAAAATCTTTATGAAGATATTTTTGAATATCTATACTATGGAAATATGAAGAAAAAAATGAAGTCTAGAATACCCCCTTAGGTAAGAAAGAAACCTATCACTTTAAGTTAACGAAGGTGAGAGAGCACTCAAACACAAAGCTAAGAAAAGAAAACGATAAGAATGGGGATGCTACGAAGAACCCCACGAAGAGGAGACCTATATACTATCTCATTCTCTCACAGGCTAAATCCTATAGACGTATGTGTTTGTCTCTTTTTAGTGTCACTATTTTTTGTTTCGTCGAGTTTTAAATCACAACGGTGCTAAAGAAGTTTTCACTTCAAAAATTCGTGCCTACATTTGTACTGAGCACTTTCAACTAGTCTATATCAGCAGAAATTACATAATTTCCTACTGAAGTAGAAATACAATGAAACCATAGACATATCAACTTATATGTCTGTGAATGAAACTAACAAAAAACAGTGAAACTATAATTATGTAAACCTGTTATGTAAACCTACAATAATTCAATAGGTAATTAAACCCAAACTCCACCAAGATTACGCAAAAACAGTGACCAGTTGTCGATACAGTTGTTTTCTTTCAAATACTGGTAATATCTTCCTGTTTAAGAGCCTTTCTGTTTGAGAATACAATGGCAGGATATGGTATCGCTTGTGGAAAGCAAATTAAAAGTGGTCACTAGGAAGGCAGAGGTAGCAACCCACCTGTACAGCGCTAGTACCCAGAACCTAGTACTTACCTACCTGGCGGTAAGACCGGAATCACGCTCTGTGACCACTGCCGCGACGATTCGTATTTTAAGCATTTCAATTGGCTAAGAAAGGCCATAAGAAACGAGTTTGCAGGTTACACCCAGACGTAATAGGGGAATAGGGTGAACTTCATAACATGCAATACGTTAAACTCGTATCTTATTGTAGACAAGATTCATTTAAACTTTACCTTGCGCAAGTCAGAGATATTATCGTCGTTACACTTTGAGTTGTATTTATGAAACATTAGTTTGCAGGTTTGAACCTTTTTTAAACATATTGCAATTTGAACTTTAACACAATTTTTGATTATTGAATTTTAAATATTCTTTACTGGTTAAGTAAATATTATTTTTGAAGTAAAACTTCTTTACGCACGCTCGACTTGGGGGGGTAAGCTAGTGAATGCGTTACGAAAAAGTGTGATGCGAGTTACGAAAAAGTATGATGCGAACGGTAATCGATGCGAACGGGGATCGATGCGAACGGTGATCGGGCGAGGCCTGCATACTGCACAATTAAGGTAAGGCGTACATACTAACCCAAGGTCATAGGTCACCCCAAGGTCGTAGGTCACCCCAAGGTCGTAGGTCACCCCAAGGTCGTAGGTCACCCCACGGTAGTAGGTCACCCCAGGGTCGTAGGTCACCCCATGGTTGTATGTCACCCCAATGTCATGCGTCACCCCAATGTCATATGTTCTTTTATAAGTTCGTGAAGTTTTACTTCAGTCGTATGGTCTGAAGCACACTCGTTTTTTTTTACATGTGATCGATCGTCGAATCGTCCGGTTTAAACCCTTCTGGCCTTGATGATATTTTGTCAGAGTCAAAATATTTCCTTTTTACAATAAAATACATATAAATGGAATATTTCTGAATATATCCTAAAACTAAATACTGTTTTTAAAATACGCTTTTAAATTTTATAAATCAAAATAACTATATAATTTATAAAATATACAGATTTTGCATGCAAATATAAAAAAGCTTTTAAAATGGCTCACCTTACGTTTTTTCTAACATAAAAATTACTGATAAGATAACGAAAAAAATAATAACCCATACTCAGTTTATTAGATAAATGTATTACAAATGTTATTATCACCTCACTTTTTGGTCGTTCCTTGTAAAAATAATTAGTAAAAAATTTCCAAACTTTCATAAATTTATTTTACATTGCGAAACGGAACTTCGATTTCATAAAGGTCTATATTTTAGGTCTTTTGTGGTTAATTTTTATATTTGAATATATAGAGTTGTGTTTTCTTTTTCTAAAGCCGTTACCATATTCTCACTCTGATAGTAAGGGAGACACAACGATATCTGTGAGATATGTGCGAGTTGTTCCTTTATTAAAATTATATTTAAAAATTATTAAAATTATTTTTAAAAAATCCTTGGACAACCCAACAGAACGCCTGTTTGAAGAATTTCAAGTACCTTCATTTAAAGATTTATGTATTAAAAATTCATTAATTCAAATTATATAAAAAAAAAAATATCAATTTTTAAATGAAAACAGAACTCGACTTATAACATGTTTCTCATGCCCAAAACTAAATACGTATTTTGAACAACATCATTACAGATAAGTTTTTAGATTTTCACGGCCAAAAGCATTTTTATTGTTAGTTTTTGGGGTGTTATGCCGTGTTGCGTTACCTCCTTCTATAGCCGACGTTTCGGACAGCGTTGCAGTGTCCATCATCAGGGCAGATCCGGTAGATCATCGTCGATCCGGTACACATCGTCGGATCTACCGGATCTGCCCTGATGATGGACACTGCAACGCTGTCCGAAACGTCGGCTAAAGAAGGAGGTAGCGCAACACGGCATAACACCCCAAAAACTAACAACAACAAAAACATCATTACACTTAACGGGAAGAACTTTTATATAGGGAAGAACTTTTTTCAATCGTCTACCAGAAGAAATCAGAAGCATTAATAATAAAACCCGAATACTGCTCTCTGTTAAGAGACATTTAAAAAATATTCTTAAGAAAAAAACTACTGTCACTTAATTAATTTTACAAATATCCTAAGTTTTCCATAACTTTCTTTATTTTTTTAAATACACACTATTATCAACAAAAATGTTGCGAACAGAAATTATTTTCCTTAGATACTGACAAGTCCACTGGCCCAAACAACATTCCACCAATATTCCTCAAAAAATGCTCTAATACATTATCTAAACCACTTACATTATTATTCAACCGTCTCTTAACCCTTGGACACTTTCCAGACCGCTGGAAATCTAGCTTCATTACACATATCTACAAAAAAGGAGACGACACTAATATAGCCAATTATCGCCCCATTTGTATACAGTCAGTACTACCTAAGCTTTTCGAATCACTGGTCCTCGATGAAATCTATCCCAAATTAATAAAATTAATTGACCAAAAACAGGACGGTTTTATCAAAGGTAGATCTACCGCAACTAACTTAACAATATTTCAAAACTTCATATTACAATCTTTTTCAGAAAATAAACAAGTCGACTGCATACATACAGACTTTTCGAAGGCATTTGACAAAGTAGGTATCCCATAAACTACTAATCCAAAAACTATTTGCTCTAGAAATAAGGGGTAACATGCTAAAATGGTTTACTAGCTATTTATTAAATCGTAAACTGTTCGTCAAAATAAAATCTTGGATGTCGAAAGCTTTCCGGGCTACTAGTGGCCTACCACAAGGCAGTCACCTTGGCCCGGTTTTGTTCCTCATTTTCATCGATGATATAACCAATTGCTTCAATGATGTCGAGGTATTGCTCTTTGCTGATACATCAAGCTATACAAGAAAATAACTGATATAAATCATTGCCAAATACTACAGTCAAATATTAGTAAGTTTAAAGATTGGTGCATTCAAAATAATTTATTTTTAAATGTAGAAAAGTGTAAAACCTTGACTTTCTTCAGAAATAAAAATCCTGTTTTATTCGAATATTCCATCAATAACACAGCTTTAGAAAGAGTCCCGGAAATGAGGGATCTTGGAATCATTTTGGATGAAAAACTAAGTTTCGCCAATCATATCCACCAAATTATGAACAAAGGTATGAAAACACTAGGCTTCGTTTTAAGAACAACTAAAAACTTTAATTCCATAGAAGCCATTAAACTATTACATGTATCTCTAGTTAGAAGTCAAATTGAATATAACTCGGTAGTTTGGTCTCCATCTTACAAAATTCACGTTAATAATATTGAGCGAATACAAAAAAAAAATCTGCGTTTTATAAATTTTAAATTAATTATCCCACTAGAAGACTTAAAATATAATCTATTACTAAATATTCTAAAAATACACACACTAGAAGACAGACGTAAAATAAACGACTTGACATTTTTATTCAAAATACTTAACTCTAAATTCGACTGTTGCGAACTCCTACAACTTATAAATTTACGAATACCGACAGTAATCACACGACAAAATACACTATTCTACTGCAGCATTCATAAGCGGAACTACATTGCCCACTCTCCGATACAAAGATTTCACACTATGGGAAATCAGTACTTAAGTGATGTTGACATATTCAACATCAACTTGGCGAATTTTGTGGATCTTGTAAAAAACTTTTTCCAAAACTATTCCTAAACATATATGTATTTTTGTAAACTTATCAAATCGCTGTATTTTTGTGACTTGTGTGCATTTTTATCTAATTTTATTCTTATCATTTCTCTATCTGTTTAAAAATCATCTGTCATAAACAAATTGTACTACTGTAAAAGCCCTCTGGGCTTTGAATAAATAAATAAAAAATAAAATATAAAAAATAGTAAAAATAAGTAAATACTACAGCAAACATATATTTACGTACAATGCATTATTTAAGTACTAACTAATAACAACATTTATGTACCTACACTCCCCTTCCATACACAAGCAAATGCTTTCAATGGAAGAGTAGTAGAAAAACCTAAAATGTAAAATTATCATTGTGTACCATGCAAAACATATTATTAAAAATAAAAAAATAATAAAAAAATAAAAATAAAATAAAATGAACTGGGTTTTAAGTAAGTAGGTATTTAAGTATCTACTTACAAATCTTATGGTTTCGGAAGAAACTTGGTTTAATTTAGATATAAATTTAGGAGGCGGGAGTGGGTATCGCCGCTCTGGAAAACATTTATTAGATAACCAACACCTCTGACATAGGTCACCCCAAGTGGTGACTTGGCAAGGGTGCCCGGGTTCACGGGGTGAGGTTGGTCTAGGTCTTAGCAGCGGATGACACGGACACACTGAACCAACCCCAGATTCCTACCCACACCTCGTACATTTTTCCTTTCCAGAGCTTCTCTCTTCCTCTCGACAGCATCCCCAAAGATGACATAGGCCCTAAGGCAAATGATTTTCCTCGGTGTCTCATGTGTGTGGCCAATGTAGAAAAAAGTAAAAAAGATAAAAATAGAAACATTTTTTGGACGTGATATTGAATCGTTGTTGACAGAACTACCTACTAGTTATTTTATTTTGATGTCAGATGAACAACAAAAACTATTTAGTTTTTGTACCAGGACGAACAAACTAATTAAATGAATTAATCTTACGAACTACTCCAAGTAAATAATTTTAGGAAAATTTTCAATTGATAAATGTTATTTTTTCATTAATGTCTGTAGGTACCTATTTAAGACGTCACAGGTGAAGTTATTATCTAAGCCAGGGTTTCCCAAACTGTGTTCCGCGGAACACTAGGGTTCCGCAGAACTCTAATAGGGGTTCCGCGACAGTTTGTCGGAAGAATTTCATTTAACATAATATACACATATTCACATTTCAACACCACTGAAATTATTCACAATAAATTATTATTTTTAAATTTTATTCGTTTATGCTGTTATTGCAGTAAGTTTTCATTTTACATACAAAACAAAATCTCTGAAATTTATTACTGTGCTGTGTAATACTGTGATAAGGGTCAATAATATTGCATATGTGCGATGTGGATACAATAACAACGGGATAACGGATCTGCATGTGTTTCACGAAATTTTAGTTCCCAAGAAACCCAACTAAATATTTTTCGAAATCGACTTTACCTGAAAGTAAAGAAATGTAAAAAACTATCAGTCTTATTACATACATCCTTGTTAACAATTAGTCGAACTATAAACGCGCATGGTGCCGTAAATTTTATAAACAACAAAAAATTACGTTCATTTTGATTTTTTCCAGTGTTTTTTTAATTTTTTTATGTGAATTCCTGTCAAGAGTCCCAGCTACTCCCGTCTGGGGCCAGTGAGACTATGGCATCCCCAATTAGGGTATATTGTGAGGCTGAGGATAGTAGGGATGGGAAGGAGATGGGAAAGAGGAAGGTTTGAAAATACCTGGCTATTCAGATCTGATCACCACACACGGCTAAAGCCATTTCAAGTAACGTTTTAATTCTGAATGGTGGTCTTGCACCAGGGCGATACTGAGAGTATCTTCCACTCTGGAACGTGCCGCAAATATACTAAATATTATTTTTATATGAATTTATTTTGAAATAACACAAATATATATAATATATCAAATAAAATTTATTAGCGCTCGCCGGGATTCGATCTCGCGACCTTCGGATTATGAGTCAAGAGCCTTACCCCTAGACCATGGCAGTTTTACAAGAATTTTTGAATGAATTAAATTTTAAAGTATTTGAAAAGGTTTCCAAAGAATTTTAAGAATACGTTCATAACTTGAAAACAACTCTTTTGCAATATTTTCCGAAAACTGATAAGGGCGATTCCTGGGTTTGGAATCCAGTTTCTGTGATAGCTAAATCAGTGGGCTTAAGCGCAAGTGTGTATGAAAATCTAGTTAAGTGACTCTGACTTGAAACAAAAATACAAAGAGCAGCCTTTAAATGATTTCTGAGCGAGTTTGACAGAATTTTTCAAAATAAGCTATTATTGTTATACTTCCGTTTTTACAACCTAGGTATTTATGACCTATAAAATAACCTAAGTGTTCCGTTAAAATTTACAAGTTCACAAAGTGTTCCATTACAGAATAAGTTTGGGAAACCCTGATCTAAGCCATAAAATTACTGAGGCATGTTATAGCATAAAATCATGGAACAAAAACTTTTATTGTCTTTAAAATGTTGTTGAATTTAAATGATTTAATTAAAACATTAAAACTTAGGTAAGGTAAAATGGACATCTTTAAAATGGAGTGAATCGCAAACCTGTTTAATAAAGTATGCAAATAAATAAAACATTTACCTTTTATGCTTCTAATAAAAATCTAATAAGATTCTAAGGAAAACAAGCAATGAATATCGGAAGGAAGGTATGTTTTTTTTCCTAAATACGAGTCTAATATGTTGAAGACAGGCCCCCTAGCATAGTCGATAGATAAAATTATGGATTGTTTAAATAATTAAGGATTATTCTAATAATTAACGATTGTTCTAATAATTAAAGATTGGCACAATAATTATCTGAAGATTGTTCTAATAATTAAAGATTGTTTTAAAAATTAAAGATTGTTCTGGTAATTAATAATTGTTATTCTTAATGTTAAGGATTGTTCTGATAATTAAAAATTGTTATTCGTAATGCTAAAGATTTTTCTGATTACTAAAAATTGTTATTCGTAAAGTTAAAGATTCTTCTATTAACGATTGTTCTACTAATTAAAGATTGATATACACAATAATTAAAGATTGCTCTAATAATTAAAGATTGTTTTAATAATTGAAGAATGTTCTAATAATTAAAGATTGTTTTAATAATTAAAGATTGTTCTAATAATTACCTACCGATTGTTCTAATAATTAAAGATTATTTATTACACAACAAATAAAGATTGTTTTACGCAACAAATAAAGATTGTTCTAATAAGTAAAGATTGTTTATTTTTTATTTTTGAACTTTATGAGTGAAACCTCAAACTGAAATACTTAATTAAATTAAGACAATATTAGCGAAAAACTGGAGACAGAAAATCAGAAAAAGATATTGGCACCTCTGGGACTCGAACCCACCCAGGACCTTTCGCTTTCCGGGTGACAGCTCTGACCACTGAGCTAAGGTATCTCTATCCGATTCGGTCATTTTTAACTGAATCATACTTCGACTAATAACTACAACATTATCTCAATTTTATGCTTTAAGTATGATTGCAAGATTCAAACCCGAACTAAATGCTATCTAAATAGTGTCTGGATGAGTTTCGCTAATAATGTATTCGTTAAATTAGAAAAGTAAAGATTGTTTTAATAATTAAAGATTGTTGTAATAAATTAGCGATTGTTCTAATCATTATATTATGTGTTTTAAAAGCATCTTTATGTTCGCGGATTGTTTTGTTAAATAATAATTGTTCTCTTGCATTCTCAGATTTTTGTTTTATTAACAGTATTTTGTTGTTGTTTTTCCAGATTACTGGAGGTGAATGGGAAGCTGGTCCTATCGAAGAGCAAGGAGGACGTTGGGCGACTGCTGAGCATTTCTCCGAGCCCGGCGCAGCTCGTGGTGCTGCGGTCGCGCCCACTGGACGGAGCAGACCACACGGGGGGCAGAGTGCCCACCCACTCCGCCCTGGCGCAGGTATATCTCTTTCGCCACTTTCATAAACGGCATGAAACTAGAATCGAGGTTTTTTTAAAACGTGAATATCTCACCCTAAACTAAGCCTTATGAGCGTAATACACGAGCCCGATTTTCAGCCCGATTCCAATTAGAGACAAAAGTCAACATTTTTCGCTTTACGCGATCGCTGTTTCAACTCTATGTTTATACCTACGATTTCAGTATGGTTCATGTGTTGTTTGCAGTGATGACAATTGAAATCCTAGATATGAAAATAGAGGGGAAAATAGCGGTCGCGCAAATCGAAAAATGTTGACTTTTGTCTTTAATTGGAATCGGGCTGAAAATCGGGCTCGTGTATTTTTTTTTTTTTACAGAGAATACCGCACAAGAATCTTAACTGCTCCCGTCTGGAGCCAGTGAGACCATGGCATCCCCAATTTGGGTATGTTGTGAGGCTGAAGGTAGTGGGGAGGGGAAGGAGGTGGGGAAGAGGAAGGTTGGGAAGTACCTGGCTATTCAGATCTGGTCACCAAACACGGCTAAAGCCATTTTCAAGTAACGTTTCAATTCTGAATGGTGGTCTTACACCAGGGCGATACTGATAGTATCTTCCACTCTGGAACGTGCCGCAAATATACCATTTATTATTTTTAATTAATTAATTGTGAAATACCACAAATTAATCAAATAACATTTATTTGCGCACGCCGGGTTCGAACCCGCGACCTCCGGATTGTGAGTCAAGAATCTTAGCCACTGGACTACGGAGGTCGTCAAACGCTTATTAGTCCCCAGTGGCAAAGTGGCACACAATTTGGGCAATATTGTAAGACTGATATATTGAGGGCTTCAGAATTATGCATTTTTTCATGCCCAATATCAAACCGTCATTTTAAAGAGTCAATCATAACCTTACATGTGGATCTTCTATTTCTATAAGTTGTACTAAAATCGGTGTTGCCACAATAGTGAAAAAATCTGGTTCAATTTTATTAAATTTCTACATATTTTTCAACAGGGGGTATCAGTAGTATCAGCAAGTACCTGAAGGATTTTAACCAATGATTGCTGAGCATATTTGGAGTTAATATTTATATATAATAATCTAGATATCATTTTTCCCTCCGATGTCTGGGTCGCGGGTTCAAATCCCAGTGTGCGCAAGTAAATTTTATTTTATTGTCTTGTGTTAATTCACAATTTAATCTTTTAAAAATAATATATAAGGTATATTTGCGGCACGTTTCAGAGTGGAAGATACTCTCAATGTCGCCCTGGTGTAAGATCAATATTCAGAATTGAAACTTTGCTTGAAATGGCTTTAGCAGTTTTTGGTGATCAAATCTGAATAGACGGGTACTTCCTCACCTCCATATTCCCCATCTCCTTCCCCTCCCCACCACCTACAGCCTCACAACAGGGGATGCTATAGTCACACTGGACTCGAGCGGTTGAAAAAAAAATAGAAAAAGTTTTATTTAAAAACAAACAAAAAATCACACCTTGCCACTGGGTAGTAAGCAACAGCCAAGCTCCGTCACCTTTTTGTAGCACCATAACAGACGAGACAGAGCGCACATGATGAAAATATTTTTATCGTTTTAATTGAAACAAAATATCTTTGGATATTAAAACGACATCTATATTTTTTACTCCAGACACGTTCAGGAATCGCTGGTTTAAATCCTTTGGGTATCTAAGTGCTGTTACACCCTGTTTAACATTTCTTATATTGCCATGAAAGTTTTTTGGGTTAAAAATATACCAACAGTATTTAATTGTTGGTTTCTTGCATGTCCAGATGGGATCCCTGCGGTCCGAGCTGAACGCGCTAAGGGAGCAGGCGGAGGACGCTCGCCGCACCAAGGACGGGCTCCGCAGTGACAACTTGCGTCTCACACACCGCATCACCTACCTCGAGGAGCAAGTGGCCGAGCTGCTCGAGAGGAACAGGGATCGGGACCCTGATGCTGAGGTAAACTAACCCAACTTCCCTTATCTTGAGGGTATTTATTGTTACCTTTGAACTTATTGCATTTGTAAAAATAAGGTTTATTAGTCGAACTTCATAGTGAACCTACCCAAGGGTACATAACTTATTCCAGTCCAACATAACCTACTTTAACCTTGCGCAACTCATTATGATATAGGTACCTAACCTTACATTTATAATATCAAATCTTTAGTTGCAATTACTGGTGCTCAAAATCTACAATCTTACAACAAAGGTTTAAAATTTAAAAATTCTGTTCCAGGTTCAAATCGTGACTCCTCACAATGTGTTGACTTCGACTGTCAACATGCAGAGAAACGTCACCAACATCAATATCACTTCCGAACCAACTTCTAAACCGAACCAGTCAAAAGCCGACGTCCAAGTCTTCCAGAAAGGACCCGATGTCACCGCTCTTGTGGCCAACCTACCCGGCCTGGAAGTTGGAGGGAAGGATACAGCCGAAGCCAGTGCTAACCTGCCCATCATCAGACCTAGATCCAACCAGTCCAATGTCTCTAGCACTCAAATAGCTATTGGACAAGGACACTCCCCCAAGTCTAATGGATCAAAGAGTAGCTACTCGGTAGAACTCAACGATGTTGTCCCTAAATCCAATTCTCACTACCCTTCAAACCATGTGCATTTTAACCATAAAAGTAGTAAAATAAATAATAGCCGATATAGTTTGCAACCTTCCAGAAGCTCCAATTCAATAGATCATCACAGTGATGTTGATAAAAGTTCTAAAGTAGATATCAAACCGTACTCCCTCAGACAATCTCTGTCGCATCACTCCGTACACAAATCCAAAGATTATCCTAATTACGACTACAACAGTGAAACGTCTGCAGCTATTGAAATTATTAAAAATAACCAAAAACATTACTTTGATAAAAATTACAAAAATTCTAAGAATCACGTGTATTCTTCGAAAGCACTAAGTGACGATAACTCGGATATTTTGAAGTGTTACAAACGAGAACACAAAAAATCTATTTTAGAATATTTTGACCGAGGAATAAATGGAAACAGAAAAGCGTCAAAAAAGGAAACTAAATTTGAAGACGATATCAACAATTACAATTCTGACAAGAAGCCCGACAAATCTTCCAGTGTTAGCCAAAAATCATCAATATTCAGTAGGAAGTTATCCAAATTAGATAACTCAGAACCTTCAGAGAAAATAGATTTCCATCCCGAAAGGGATTATATTGATCACCGCATTGACGGCAAGATTATTCAGAATGCGCATAAATCAAGTAGACGGTTGTCTAAGCTGCACGTTAAAAATGTTAAAGCGACGGAATGTGATTCCGAGCCATCCTTAACTTTAGAAGAAGACAAGTATAGGAAGAGTAGAATGAAAATACTCGATTACACCTCAGAACCTAATTCCATTCAAGGACATTATAAAAAGCATTACCAACATTCAGAACGCCCCAGACCCGCCCCTCCCAAGAAACCTTTGAGACTTTCCCTTCATCGAGCCCAAAGCATGCAATCAGTTGAAACAGGAAAACAGTCTGAAACATTCTATCTCCACGATCCTATCCAACGCCAAACCTCCGCTACCGACGTAGCCAACAGAGATGAAACCAAATTCTCAATTAGTAATAGCAACGGAAATATTAACGGCTTATTCTATGGTAACCAAGATGACTACAGAATAAAACCAGAAAGTTCTTATGCAAATCACTCTGGCAACCAATTATCTGTCAAGTTTTCTCTTAGCGATAATCAAAACATATCAGATTCTGCCAACAGTGCTTTAGATAAGAAGGTAAAGAAAAGATCTCACAATGGAAAGATATCCCATCATAACCCTGATAAACTGTTCATGCTAAATGGCCACGACGGGGACCGAAATGGGGGATACACGAGTTCAAGAAGTGAATCTCTAACTTCTATACCAAAAACACAAAACAACAAAGTACGTTCTATAAATTCTAAAGAAAATTTATACAATGGTGTCAATCCAGATGCCTTGAGGTTCAATGGGTATAAAGACAGGTCTAAAGCAGAACTTCAAATAAAGTCAAACCGGGGAGGGGTTGAGGAGTACGCAAAGAAAAATGGATACACCAATTACGAAAAACATGAGTCAGCGAGCGAAAGTTCTAGAACTCCTTCTCGAGCCGAGTCCTGTCAGTCGGCCGGCTTTCGGTGGCCCTCTTCCACAGTATTCAAAAATATTAGGATAGACAGTCCAACCAGAACTAATGGACACATTTCTGATGGTTCAAGGAAATAATCATTATACTAGTATCTTGATTATGTCTCTTAAGTGTAAATAATTTTAGAATAATTAAATGCCTTTAACTACTCTAAAATATTTTTTCAGCCAGAAAAATTGATTGCATTTAATCTAAATAATGTAGTTTAATATAATTCTTGAAAATAAATACATATTAGATTTCCTAAAAAAATTATAGTTAGTATGTTCTCACAATATTTTATAATATGTAAATAATAAGTAAATTTATTTCAATATTGTAATATAAATAATATAATATGATTCCTACCGACTGTCAATAAAAACAATATTATATTTATTACATTTTGCAATATATATAAGTCGACAATCATTCGAAATGTGTGATATAAATGGCTTAAAAATGTATTTTTTGTGTTTTTAATAAGACGAAAATAAAGTTATTAAATATGATATTTGAACTGGTGTAATAATTTTACCTCCAATCTCTATCTCTCAAAATAATATCCACAACTTATTACAGAATAATATAAAAAATATAACATAATATGTATATGTATGTTGTAATATCAGGTAAAGCAAGACCAATATGTTTGATGGCATGTTTATCTTTGATTTGGGTAAATGACAATTACCTTTGAAATGTAAAACCAACGGAAGAAAACTAAATATTCTCGAAAACGGATTCAACAATCCACATAGAGTAGTTTTACCGTTATAAGATCCTCGGGTATATGATGGTTTAACCTTCCTCAAAAATACATTCTTTAATTTAAGGGTACAATTTTGAACAATGAGTAAGGCATCCTAAATGCAGAAAGACTGTGGTAAAATGAAGTATCCACCCTCACAGCTACGTGGTTAGTATATTTTTCAGTATCACAAATCCTTAACCCTAGAGTAATAATCATCGCTCGGGAGGCCGCACTCTCACAGTTTTTTCGTTGTAATTTCAAATTGTGCGACCGTTAAGACTCGCGCACTCACCTCAACTTAGTGCCCCCTGCGATGCAGTGGATAGCCTTGGCGCGTCTCGCAGGCTCTTGTCTTTGCCGAGTTACAGAGTATTGGATCGCCTGGGAGGCGATCCTTAGTAATATTTCTTGGACTTGTTTATTATTATTGGAGTTTTTGACATCATTAGTGTTAATTTTATTTATAAAAAAAAATCATTTGTTTACAAATGAATCCAGACAATAGTCAAATGGAAAATTGGTTAACGGAAGGTGACTCTGCTAGTGAAATTGAAGATAATTTAGAAGTTAATGTTTACTTTTCATGATAAAAATATAAATGAACAAAATGTGGATGAAAATGTCATTAAAAAAGGAAAACGAAGCATGTGCAACTTTTGCCCAGCAAAAAAAAAGACGCATCAGTGTGTACTTCTTTGTGGCGCCAAAAAAAGTTAGGTGTGTGTTAAGTTTAAACCACGTGTAAAAGTGTTGATTTAGAAAATATATTTTGTGTTATTGCATTTAAAAAGGCAGAGATTGCTCTATTATGTAAGGCGAAGGATAAAAAGATACCAGCTTGAGAAATCAAAGGGTAGGTAGACGCATTCGCCACCAAGACCATGACAAATCTCAATCCATGAACCCGGACACCTCCGATAAGTAACCAAATGTAGCAAATCACTTGGGGTGACCTATGGCAGAGATTCCTGGGGCGGCAGTACCCATACCCCCTCCTAAATTCTAACTTAAAAATGACCGATGAATATTGAATATTATTTCTTACATAAATAGAAAATGGCATGAGAATTATAAACTAGCTAAAAATAAATTAATGTAAGCTTCAAAGGAGATCAATTTAATGTTTTAAAGTAATTGTCCATCTTTGAATGAAATATTGATTACCACCAGTGAAAAATCACGGGATGTTATAATTACATGTAGCTATTGCGAAGCTTAAAGTATTTGTAAAATATTTGCCTCGAGCCCATTGCCCATCAAAAAAATATAAGAGATGATCAGCAATTTGTACCTGTCTCAGAACAGACATCATCAAGTGAGGCGGGTTGCTTACTTGTTTGTATATGATAATGTCATTTCAATAAACGCCCGGGTTGCCGGCTATTAAAAAAAAAACATATATTACCATTTCATTGATTACCATTAGAAAACATTAAAAACCATTATTCAAATTTAGATCTATAAAAATGAAAAGAAAAGAAATACGGATTGCAAACCATTTTCAAACATAGAATTATAATTAAGTAAGTACCTATAATTTTTTTTTATAAAATAATCTTTATACCAACTTTGTCGCTTGTCTGATATAATTTATACTTATCAGTTCCAACATTTTTTTTAATTTTTAAGAAGTCCATTTTTCAATTCAAATCAAATCCATTTTTATGTTTCCCGCTTACAATATAAATGGATAAAGCTTAAGAGTTATGTCAATAGATGGCAAGGCACGTACAACGTTACGATGAAGAAGCAGGTACCTACCCGACCTACAAATTGATATTTTACGGTTCCTACCAACCTACCCAAACCTACCGTTCCCGACAGCCCTAAAAATGTGCGAACGTCAAAATAAAAATTGAGTAAACAATGTGCGCAGGTGATGAGATGGAGGTCAATAGAAACTTTATTAAAATTGATCAATTCGTTCTACCGTTGTGAACACTTTAGCCAAAATTGATTTTATGTGAGGACGGTTCGCGAACTTTAGGTTCCAGTGAGTATTTTCATAATAAGATTACCATGCTTTTGCACTATTTTCTATTGGTTTTTGTACGTCTTTTACCATTGTTGTTACAGTATCAAAATAATAATAATATACTGCTTGGGTTTGTTTATGTTACTACAAATACATAGTTTACATTTACGAAATAACTCTCGGTTTTAGCATTTTTTGAGGAGCATAACGCCATGATATTGCCTTTGTCGAACTTGACACTCAAAATTGGGTTTATCAAATCTTATAATCTGTCACTTTGGACAAACCTTGATCAAACCCGTGATTACGGCCCTTCTTGTGGGAAAATGTCTGTTTATTTACTGTTTCATAGATCGTTGTATCATAATCGGTACGTGTCATTTTCTGGATATTTGACAGCGCCACAAGCAGCTGTGTTTTGACATTTCCATCTGTATAAACAATCTCGGCTATCAATGTTTTTAATTTGACGTAATGTATAAACTAAAGTGATAATATTGTGTTTCAAACAATGAAGCATTTAAATGCGACAGTCTCTGTTTTCTACAGTATAACCTAGTTTTGAAGGTGGCCCTGGTAGTAATTGTATATGTTTTGCTGTGTAAATCTGTAAAAATATAATATGATGGCATATAGAATATAAATAAAGCAACGTTTTATTGGTAATTATTGAATTGAATTTTATGGTAATAATGCATTTTTATTGCCTTTATTTTAGTTGAAATGCTTAATATAATATATATTATTTACGCTTTAAACCGCTTACTCGTTAATATGGAATATTTTTTATTCAAACAGAGATTTAGCTTTATTATCACGAAAAGTGAGTATTTATGTCGCGGGAGCCAAAAAAACATGCAAATAATATGCATTTACATTTTAATTTTGTTTAAATTAATTCGCTTACGTGTAACGCCATTTTATATTTACCGTTTTTATTTCATAGACAATCAATCATAATTACACAAACCCGCCAGACAAACCCAGCTTTGCAAAACAAACCATTCAAAACCTGGGATGAATATTTCGTATTATCCGTGCGCCAAACTTCGACAACACGAACGTTCCGTATCATCCTTGAGGTGAACTAAATGCATATTTACCTAATAAATAATAAGTTTACATAAACCCTAGTAGCTTTTAATTTTTTTGAAATAAATAATAATAAAAACATTGATAAACTTTTTGGATGATTGAACACGTGTAATATGAATAGTTTTTAGAAAAAAACCTTTTATTACTATAAACGACAACAATTTGCGTTGGTGAGATAGAAAACAGTGCATTCAAAATTTCATTCATTGCAAAATGTCATAGAATATGGACATAAATTGTTGTAAATGTCTGTCGGTTGTCATCCTATATGACAAATTCAAATTCATTTTACGTAATTGAAATTTTAAATGCATTATTTTCTATCGCCTTGAATGCAAATAGTTGTCTTTTATAGTACTTAATTAAGATAAATTAAGAGGTTTTAAAAAAAAAATGATCAATGGTGTCCGGTCATCCCGAAAAGTTTACCAAACATTTGTTTATCAATGGATTGTGGATTTTTGCATATTTTGATTATCATATTTGGTTTGATAATATTGACAAAAAGGTCACTGCTCACAATGCTCAGAATTCAACTGGTTTTCAGCAGTAGCTCTAATACATAAATCACCCCAAAATACAACTTTATTCACAGTGGAAGGAAGCTCAAAAATAGTGTGTATCCATCCAAAAGCACTTCAATGAACAGAATTAAAACGCAAACACTTTCTTTCATTGAGTGGCATTGCAACGCATGCCGGGTACTCGCTAGTATCTCATAAAAATTCAATCGGATATTACTAATCATGGAAATGGCAACATAAACTTTTTATTTTATTAGCTTTAAGTTTATTCAAATGCGTTATTTTTTGCTGTATAATGTTAATGCCATAGTGGTTCACCAAGTTTGGTGACTTTTTAGCATGATTAAAATTATTATAAAACTATTTATGCTTATTTTTTAATCTATGCTTATTTTTTCATTAAATTTTAACAGTCAATTACAATTCGTGAGCATATTACAAAATTTCTCTTTATCTCTCCACACACTTTCTTTTTTATTATTATTGCTCATATATTCATTAGTTAAAATTAAGAACCCTTCTTTATCATATATAATTATTTAATACACCTTAATACTCCTATATTAATGTACTGTGGGTCTAAATAAATAAATAATTGGGGCTGGATACAATTTTCTGACATGTTTTTATTAGATTTTTATTTGAAATAGTGCAATTTGCCTGTGTGTATTTACCTTTTCTTTATTTTTCTTGAACTGCATATAGTAATAGAAACCGGTTGAATAAATTGCACTCTGCTCTCATTTTTTGTTTGCTTATTTTAATCAGTAATTCTGGTAAAATTACACAATAGTTTTAAAACGTCATTGAATAATTAAAAATATTAGCTTGAACATTGATCATTGGAGAGTAGATGTTTGATTATTCATCATTTAGTACGTAGTTGTATAATTTCCTTTGTCTGAATATTGGAACATTTGCTTGGCCAGCAAACCTTAGGAGTGGTTGCTTCACAGAATTTGAACAATTCACCAAATTTCAAAGTTTTGCTATTACTTCATTGTGGGCCGATTGTTTCACAGTACTCGGTTAGTAACAGAACTTATTTAGAACTTTCACAGAACTTAAATATTAACTTTGACATTTGTTAAATTGTTAAAATTCTGTAAAACAACCCGTCCTAAGCCTTATGCATGCAGAGTCAAAGTGAAAATCTTTATTACTGAGATAATTTTGATGGTTGAAACAAAATTTCGAAACTAAAATAAATCTTATTTTAGGATATGGACCACTTTAGAATTGAACCCATCATACAAAACCTAATCATTTCTATTTCTAATTATGAAATTACATTAGTTTTAGTGATTGCCCACTTTTTTGTTTCATAGAAATTGTTTGTGATTATTATTGACAGCTTAGTTTCATTTCATTTTTTTCTTAGTTTCATTTCATTTTTTTCTTAGCTTAATTTCACCTATTTATTTTAATCCGATTTGACTAAAGGCACAAAAGTTACATCTGTGAGACTTTTTTATGTTCATAAATTAGCAATTTTTAGATTTTTTTCATCCAAACTTAAAATTAAACGAAACTAAACAAATCGCACAGCATAAGTGGAACGGTTGCATGGCTTTTTCATACAAAACTTAATTTTGAATTTGAGGCCAAAATACTCAACCAAACTGAATATATTTTTTTATCAAAGTGCGCCTTAGCCACTCGAACGACAGCCCGATTATAAACTTTTTCCTTTATTTTCATTCATTCATTTCATCTAGGGAAAATTTGCCTAAAACTGGCAGCAAACCAATCCGAGGTATTTTAAATGGCGCTATATTGTGGCAAAAAGCGCTCCAGTGGTTATAGGTGATTTTTTTACAAAAATGACGCTAACAAAATTATCCAATGATTATTATTATTATTTGAGCTATTTTATTTATTTGTAGTTGTACATGATACCGCCTATATAAATATGTCATATCGTAAAAGCAGTATCAAACTTCACATTCACTGTTGTTAGGTATTTATGGTCCTTGTAAACAAACACGGCTGCCGCGAGCCACCTGCGCCCCTCTGGGGGAGACGTGGGTACAGTAGACACCACGGATTTGATAATCTAGTCAGCATTTTGATAAAATACAAAATAAAAATACACTTGTTTGTAAAATTTTAATTTATTTGATAACTCTTATTTATTTATTTGATAGAACTTTTTTGATGTCTTGGTTTTCCAACGTTATTTTGGGATGAAAAATATTTCTGGTTGATCTTTCTTTGATTGAATGGTCTGCTTGATGACTACAAAGATATTAATTGCTTTGCATAAATATGTTCTTTGGGTCTGAATAAAAGGTAGATCGGAAAATAAAATTACAACAAATATTTTTAAATATGTACAACAGAAACGACTAATAGTTTGTTTTGTTGTTGAAAATTTATAACGAATGCTGATATTGGTGATATGATATTTCATCCATCTAGTAAGAACATATGTTGCAATATTTAAACTTAGTTATACATAAAGTAAAATAAATCACATAAAACAAAAAAAACACAGCAAAGACGGGCGTAAGCATAAGGACGGTACCGCCGCCCCGGGAACCATTTATTGGATAACCAACACCTCTGCCGTAGGTCACCCCAAGTGGTTCGCTACGTTTAGTGATGTGCCCGGGTTCATGGGGTGAGGTTTTTCCAGGTCTTGGCGGCGGATGCGTCTGCCCATCTGTTGCGTGGCGGGCTAGATCGAGAGAGACTGTTTGAGGGAGGCCTTTTAACTTTTCCAGCTGGACTCTCTCGACCCATTGCCTTGCACCGCAGTTGGAGGATAGATATATGTACATATTTTATAATTTAAAACACAATTAAATAAAATTACTAACTCAAATCCAAAATTAAGTTTTGTGTGAAAAATGCAGCGCAGACGTTCCTCTTTGGAATCAAAAGTATTCCACATTAAATGGTGCAATATCGTGAATTGAAATACAAATTTATTTGTCTCAATTTGAAAAAAAAACATCTTACAAACTCCTCAACAAATCTAATTTAATGTTTATAAACGTGGTCATAATTTAAAAAATGTGAGTGAATTATTGGCACCCATCTTAAACTGAATGTTGACATGCCAAGATCAAACACTCATACAACTCTTTTTTTTCAGTTTTTCATCTTGACTTTTTATTTCTCACTTCAGAACGCAGAGCTACATCACCCACATTGTTCAGATAAACTCTGCGTCTTGTGAAAGTGTCGATTTAGCAACAGCACAATCTTCTTAATGGCTTCAGCTATATTTCGTGCCGTAGTAAGAATTTTTCTTTTTGCATGTGTAATTTAATTAAATAACTGAATTATCCATATTTAATTTTGGGAGACTTTTTTTACATTAGCTCCACACAGGAGGCCCTGGGGAAAATAATTCTTGTGTCATATTTGGGGGTGCCGTGCGGAGAGCAAGAGTTCTTTCTAGAGTTCATCTATGTAAACTTTTGTACCTTTTTTTAAATTGGTATTAATGACCTTTTGGCGAAATCTATTTAAACCTACCTTCAATGAATGGACACTGTGTTATTCAAAATTTTATCATTTATCATATTATCGTCTTTGCGTAACGGTCTGTATACGCTTTGAACTTTTTGGAAATTGTGGGTTCAATTCCTGCCGCGCTTAAAAAATATTTTGATATGGATTTAATTTATTTCATAATACGTACATATGTTTTTATGTATGGGTAGTGATGTGAACGGGAATATTCCTCATGCTAATATAAATTTTCAAAAATTGTTTTTTTTTTATAAAATAGTAATTCTAAATGAGGTTATCTTTTAATTCTTTCTATTATTTTTAATGAAAATGTACCTATTACTTTTAAAGAGTTAATAGTGATATTAAAACTTTCAAAATGACTTTGGGTAAAATGTGTAAAATACAATTGTGTCTCGTGACGTCACACGAGACGCATTTCAGTATAATTCATAATTCTAATGGCAGTGCTGTACGTACCATTGTATGTACCATGACATTACACAGCCGGCCGCAAATGCGGCTTCTATCTTCAGTACTATACTCTATTTTCCAAAAATTCTTTAAATTTTGTCCTCAACATGCTCTAATTAATATAATATTTGTAAATAACATGTAATTGTAGGAGACAACCTCATTGGTTAGTCTGGCAATTTCACCATTTAGATGAAAATTACTGCAATGTTCTCCGTTTCGGAAAATTCCCTAAAAATAAATTACCAGGAATTTACCCATCACTACGCACAGGCACTTTCCCTCTGTGTGTTATGAATTATGAATCTGATTGTTGAAATTGATGGACCTTACTAAAACAGTTTTACAACTCTTGTAATTAAAATTTATATGGTACTTTTATTATATTAAATTTTCTTGTTTTCAGGCAAATACATTATTTCAAAACAAAGAAGACACCGAAGACAAAATGAGTAGTCAGCATCAATACATGAACACAAGTGGGCCCTCCACATCCAGAACTGGGGACATAGAACACACCGGTATGTACTAGAACTTTTCAAATCCAAGACACACTCCTCTTTGTTGTGTCTTGTGCAAATTAAGAATACAATCAATAAACTAGTTATATTAACCACTCGAACCCATAAGCTTGTTTTCATGATAATATAACATTACCAGATATGTATGACGTATGAGGCATACCTGACTTATTAATACATTATTTTACACTCTCGCATTCGTAAACATGTCTTTAAATCATTAATTTCATAAAAGCAGAGGTAGGTTTTTTTTTCATTAGCTCCTCCACACAGGACCTTGAGGAAAATAATTCCCCTCGGGGGTCTAACTCATCTTTGGGGGTCTAACTCATCTTCGGGGATGGTGTGTGGAGGGTATTTTTAGGAGAGGCAGGAGGTAGAAGTTTTGGAAAGAAAAAAGGTATGAAGGGTGGGTAGGAATTTGAGGATCAATGTGTCCAGGAATGAAGCGTATGAATCTATCCCCTCCCACTGCGGTGCAGAGCGATGTCTTGCTGTCAACCAGTCTCTCCCAATCCGGCTCGTCACACAGTAGGTGGGCAAACTCATTCGCCACCAAGACCTAGAAAAACTTCACCCTATGAATATATGTTCAAGTGATACCATGTTGCGCTCATTAATATTCTTATTTTACGATGAGTACTTAATTAATAATTAGTTAAATGAACGCTGTTTTTCGCATTTAATTTTGGTGTAGTCATCCAGTACCAGATACCAAAACTATGTTTTTAAGTTTTCCCCCCTCGTCCCTATTGGGGGGGTTTAAATGAGATTAAGAAGGAGGAAGCGCAGCATGGCATAATAACCCACAAATTAATCACGAAAGATATGGGTTTGACAACTTTATAATATATTATATTATAAAAGAACGTATACAATGTGCGTGCCGCTAAAACTGAGAAACAAGTCTCGGAACGATCAAGGGAGTTATATTGTGTGGTAGCCTTCTTTCCCCCGTTTTTCCGGCGTGCTTTTGAAGAAATGAGGTCTGGAAGTTTCGCCCTCTAAAAATTTCTAGAACAGTCCAGAACATTCGAGAGCATTCCACAACATTCTAGAACATCCCGGTACATTCTGGAGTGTTCGGGAGTAGTCTGGAATGTTTGATCATTGTGGAACATTGTGGACCATTCAAAGCCTCTTTTGTATGAGTGGGGCTACCCATTGGTAGGGGGTATATAAAGCAAGATTGGTTGTGGGTTGGAATGTCAATTCAAACTCGATATCAACTACCCCAGCGAAGCCGGGTACCCTAGCTAGTGATTATATATAATGCTTGAATAGAAACAAGATTATTTATTTTAAAAAAATTGCTTGTTAAACTGATTTTAATACCTTTAGGCCACTTGTCGGAAAACTTTGCCCAGCTGTGTCTGAACCACGAGTACTCAGATGTGACGCTGACCGTGGAGAACCAGCACATCCCCGCCCACAAGGTCATCCTCGCCGCGAGGAGCGAGTACTTCAGGGCTCTTCTCTACGGCGGCATGAGAGAAGCATCGCAAGTAAGATCCTAATAATAATATTTGGTTGATTTGTACATCGCCAGTTTTGTGAAAAATCACCTCAAGGGCGCTTCATAAATAATATGTATTTTGTCAAATGCTTTATCTTATTACATAACATATCAACTTAATATGGCCAACATATTGCATCCACCAGTTCATCGATCAATAATACAAAACTATATGTACAATGCATTTGTCCAATGAATGTAATGCTGCATTAAAATGTGCATATTTTATTTTATTTTTTATTTTATTTATATTTGGGAAAGTTGACAGCAAATCATAAATTACACAATAATACAATTATAAAATGGTTAATTATGCCAATTATAAACTTTCCACAGATAATAATAGTAAATTTTTCTTGTAATATTCAGAAAACTGTTTCTGAAAAAATAAGAAAATATACAGATTTAGGAAATGAAATTAAAAGAATTTGGCATTCTCAGACTATAAAAATATTACCATTTGTTATTTCGGCTACTGGCATTATACCTAGCTCTCTCATTCAAAATTTAGGCGTATTAGATTTGTCAAAAAATTTGTACATAAAAATGCAAAAGTCGGTCATTTTAAATACATGTAGGATTACGAAAGATTTTTTAAATATTTATATTGAGGGATCAGTAGGATTTATCGGACCAGTTAGGATTTCATCAGAGCCGAACCCTCTGATATGAAAATATCTGGAGTCGGTGAAATATTTTCCCATTATGTTTCTGGTGGATTGACGTATTGTTCTTGTATTGTTTTATTCTTATATAGTGCACTTACATTGCGTTAATTTACTAGATATTCATTTGTGGAAAAGTGTGTGGAAGGGTTTAGTCTTTCATTTGGGAAAGATTCAACCCGGACATAAAATCTGGAGCACCGTAAATATATGTGTGACATTATAAAGGTGTTTACTTTATTATTTCATTTTTAGTTAAGGACGTGAATATATAGGGGGAGGGGTAGATTGAACTCCTAGTTTGAGTCATGTTTCTTAGTGAGATTTTGTTTTATGTTGTGTAACGTCGAGTTAAAAATGTCAATGTGGTAATAATTTAAGTTGAATGAATGTGTGGATCTGTAGATAAATGAGTTATGTTTGGAGTTAGTCTTGCAAAGAGGAAGATTAAAAGTAAGCGACTGTCTACTGTTGCGATTAGGAACGTGGAATGATAGGCGTTGAAGAAGATCAGGACTATCGATTAAGTTATGTGTAATTTTAAATAACATTACCGAATCTGCTATATTTCTTCGACAAGTTAGCGTCTGTATTTTGAAGAATTTTGCAGAGTCTTCATTACTAACATGAGATCGAAAAGAGCGGAAATTGAGATACCTTAAAAATCTATTCTGAATACTTTCAATTCTATTTTTGTGTACTGCATAGCCTGGGTTCCATACTTGAGATGCGTATTCAAGAATACTACGAACATATGAGAAATATAGTGCTTTGAAAGTAGTAAGGTCTTTGAATTGTTTACATGAGCGGATTATGAAACCAAGCATAGAAGATTCATTAGTGACTATGTGGTCGAAATGTTTATTAAAATTCAGTTTACTATCAAGTATAACCCCAAGGTCCTTACTTTCGAATTTGATAGATAACGGTACAAGATTAATTGAGTATTCATGGATAAATTTTTTTTATTTTTTTATTGTGTATTTTATTTAGATATAAAATTTGACATCTTATATCTAATGTTTTCTTTTCTGTGACTACTACAATATTATTTACTACCTACTGACTAAAATTTGGACTTTACAACATTAAGACATAATCCACGAAAAACTGCAAGACTTTTAGCCTCCTTAACATTTACAGGGAGTTCATTGAACATTTTAAAACCTTTATGATAAATATTATTTTGTGTTCCCGATAAATTTGTTTTAGGAAGCCTAAAATCGTAAATACGTTTTTATTCCTAGTAAAGCGCACAATGAAGCACTTAGATATATTTATTTCCAGACAGTGGGCATTACAATTCCTGCTGAAACATATGGAATGTGTGGGATTGCACTATTCTCCCCACATACCGGAATAAACATTTATTATTATTATTATTATTGCAAACCATCTTGCAGCTTCAGACAGTCCTCTATTGATTTTATAGGTGAGTAGATTTTCATGTCATCGGCAAACAGGATGGTTTGCGAGTTTAAGAAACAGTTACCGACATCATTGATATATATAATTTTAACTTTTATTAGATATGTTTTTGACTGTTTGTTATTCCAAAGGTTTTATGTACATCCTATATATATATATTTTGTTTAATTACCCTTATAATCTTTAAAAAATATGTTATTAAGTCTAAATCTATTCATAAGTTAAGTTCTTAAGTTTGTTATAAGGATTTGAAAAAAAAAAAAAAAAAGTTATTATCAAGTTGTCCTCTCCTAAACACAAGCACTTGCTTTATTAGGAGAGTATATAAAATATGTAATATTAGAATGAAATAAACTTATTGTAAAAAATTTACTCAATAAAAAAAAATAAAAAAATATATGTTGAATAATAATGGTCCCAACAAGCTGCCTTGAGGAACTCCCGATGTGACAGCAACAGAATCGGATTTAAATGCTGCAACCACTACTATTTGACTACGGTTGGAGATATAAGAAGAGAGCCAACGATAAAGATTGCTGTGAATACCAATTTCCAAAAGCTTCTTTAACAGAGTCGCGTGATCGACCCTGTCAAACGCCTTACTAAAGTTGGTATAGACAGTGTCCACTTGTATTCTGTTATCCAAATTATCCTGGAGGTACTCTGTGAAAGTTAAAAGATTTGTGGTTGTTGATTTACCACTAATGAAACCGTGTTGGTTCATATTCAGGCTAGATTTAAGAGCAGCATATAGTTGATCGTAGACTATTTTTTCAAAAATTTTGATAAATATGCAAAGTTTGGAGATTGGCCTGTAGTTTGTGACATCAGTTTTTTTTACCATTCTTGATATTATTTATATGTGTTATGTATAGACTCATACTTATCTGGCAGGCCATCGATCTTAACCCTTTCAGCCTGAGTTTAAACTCACAGTAGTAGAGCATATGTATTTGATTCTTGAAAACAATTGGGAAAGTTATTTGAAATTTTTTGTTTCATTTTTAAAATAATTTAGAAGTTATTGCTACTTTTATTTGAAAGAACATTATGTCTCACATAAAATGACCAATCGTACATTGTATATCAAAAATATTATATTTTATTAAGTTACATAAAAAATTACATGAAAATTAAACATTGAAAACATACTTTCAAAACTTAAATCCAAAAAAAAATTGGTCGAGTAAACACCTTTCTAAGTGTAAAATGGCAATCGCCTGAATAAGTACTAATTCCAGTTAAAAAATAGAGCGCAAAACCAGTTATACCAGCAACTGGAAAATGAAAATCGCCATTTTTTAATTCGATCTGAATAGTGATGAAAAAACGTTGATATCTATGTATTTTCAAATAGTCGTACGATTTGCAAGGGTTAACTGTAACAGGCAAGTCTGTTAACCAATAGATTTAACCAAACAAGAAACTTCAATAAATTAAAATATATTTTTGACAAAGCCAACACATAGACAATGCCATACTAAATACTTGATATAGTGACTTTTTTTTTTTTTTTTTAACTAAACCAGTAGAGGTGATAATTCAAAGGCAAAATGAATGCATAAAGGCTGGTCCAAAGCTCAAATATTTGTTTGACAGTCCTCCAATTGTTGAAACACGGTTCAAAGATTGGGGTGAAGTTTGCACGGACCACACAATTTGACAATTTGTGGTCTAAGGTTCTTAGACCTGTCCACGGCACGCCTACACTTGACGTTTGACGTTTATATCAATATTAAAATGCGTTCTGATGACAAAAGAGAAGCATCAGGGTGAAAACACAGATATTTTAATAGATATTTATTTATCAGGAAAGATTTCCGACTAATACGCACGACCTAAAGTTACTACCTATTAATAATTTAGAGTGTGTGAATAATTATGTAGCATCAAAAATAGAATATCGATTTACATTGTTCAATTTCTCCCGTGTCTCTGAAACCGATTAATAAATTAATAGACTTTATTTACAAGTGAGTTCACGAAAGAAATAATCATCCATTAAGACATTGTGTTTATTTACAATTTAAAATCATAATTATTAGGTCCGCGCACCAAAAAACTTGACGTTTGACGTTTATCATTTCCATAAATGTTAAAATACGTTCGATGTAGAAAAGATGCTACATCAGGAAGAAAACAGATCAGGGTTTATCAGGAAAGATTGCACCAATGACATTATATAATAATGTCATTTTATTGCACTACCTAAAGTCACTATAGAATTTAGAGTATGTAAATATTTACGTCAAAAACAGAATAATTATAAATATTTGATATTAAAATTCTATTATCAAGTATTTTTATTATTATATTATATTTAGGTATAATATTTTAAACTCGTGATTATGCTCGCTCATACATAGCACATAACCACAAGAATCCGTTCCGATTATTCTACATACACGACCGCACCGCGCAACTTCTGTCAAAAAATGAATTCTCCCCCCCGCCGGCCCCCGCCTGCTTTCCCGCTTCACCCGGGATGGGATGTTTATGTTTTGTTTTTGGAATGTTTTCCGTCGAGCATGGAAAGCTCAAACACTACAAAAATTGTCAAACATTTATGATGTTTTGATGAACATTGAATGTTGTTATGACGCTGCCTAAGGTCGACACTGCAATTGCAGTACTTCGTACCATTCACGGGCACAATTCTTCAACACAGACTGTTTATAACGCTAATAAATAAAATACTGCAAATGCAGGACTCTGGCCCCTAAGATTGATTTCTTTAGAGGCCAATTCAGGCTATTCTTTAGACAAAATTCATGTAATAATATTGTGATCTGTAACTCATTATTTTTTCTATTCCTTTTATTTACAGGCTGAAATAGAAATCCAAGGAGCTCCAATACAGGCCTTCAAAGCACTTCTACGATATGTTTATTCAGGTAAATTAATATACATGTCAATACATGGTTGTTGACTATTCATTAATAGTTTGAAGAGTACATTTGCAATTTGATTGTTATTCCAGGTCATATGGCACTCTCCTCTCTGCGGGAAGATAATGTCCTGGACACCCTTGGCTTGGCACATCAGTTTGGTTTCCAAGAACTAGAGACAGCCATATCTGAATATCTTCGCCAGGTTTTGGCACTTCGAAATGTTTGCTCAGTATTAGACGCAGCCAGGTAAACTACCAACTCACTTTTTGTTTTTTGCATCACCACCTTTGTTATCTTTGGCTATTCTATGTGGAGGGTCTTTTTGAGTAGAGAGACGAGTGAACACGAGTCTTGAACACCACCGTGTCGTAGGACACAAAAATCACACAAGCTTTCAAATCGTTCCATGCTGTTGAACTCAAGAATGAGTCTTAGAAACGAATCATTCTCATGTGACAAATGTCAACTGTATGCAATTGGTGTTTCCTAACTTTGCATTGGTGCCAAATACCGTTGTTAAGTTAGTTTGGGAATTTTTTCCCCGTTTCTTCACTAAATCAAGGGTCAATCTTATATTTTAGAGTTTGTCTCTGATAATTACATATTTGTATGTCTTTCTTCCAGGCTTTACGGTTTAGATGGCTTAACAAAAGTATGTCACAATTTTATGGATCGCCATGCTTATGAAGTTTTACAACACGAGTCTTTTGTCAACATTTCCATTGTAAGTTCCATTACTGTTGTTTTATTTAATAAAAAAAATTCCATTAAAAAAATTTACAATTCTTTGTCGTCATGCTCTTATGTCCCTAGAAATTCCATCTGTGCACTTTTGAATTTGAATACCGACTTGCCAAAAGTAGTACATAAAATATTTGTTTTTCTTTCAGGAATCATTGCAAGAATTATTAGAGAGGGATTCTTTCTTTGCCCCTGAAGTAGAGGTATTCCGAGCCGTTTGTAACTGGTGCAAAGCAAACAAGCCAGCCTCTAAAGAGAGTGAAATACAAACTCAAGCTGTCAGTATTCATTACTTTTTTACGTATCAAATATTTCCTACCTTACATATTTTAATTTTTTGATCATTTCTATAGTGCCGTTTTCGTGAGAAAATCACCTCGAGAGCACTCTACAACTTAATTTATAATATATAATAACTAGTGACTTACAACAACTAAGATTAATAACTAGTGACTTAAAACTGAGATGAATAACTATTGACTTACAGCAATATAGATTAATAACTAGTGACTTACAACAACCAAAACTTACGTAGTGATTTATTTACAATATATATTTTTTAAATGTTTATAAAATTTTTGCAGGAAACAATTTTGAGATGTGTAAGGTTGCCTTTGATGTCTTTGAAAGAACTCCTGACAGTTGTAAGACCGTTTTCTCTAGTAACCCCGGACATGCTTTTGGACGCCATACAAGAGAAGACCCACACTAATAATATGACACTGAAACACAGAGGACAACTAAGTGAGTCAATTCACCTTTTAATTTAATATCTCTATGTAACCTTTTTTTAATAAAAAAATGTCTTTATGTTCCTGAAGGTAAAAATCATGTATCATCCGAAGGGGGGTCACTAGGATCCCCCATCGTGGAGCGATTGTGCCTGATAAAATTCCTTTTGTCCATTCCTGTAACACTCAGATATTTGTTACTAGCTCCTGTTTTTACTCAACATCGCGTCTTCGCCCAGCGGTCAATCGTTAGGAATTGCTAAACATAGGTAGTACGTAATCGAGTATAACTCAAATAGATATTAATAATAATAATAATGATTTATTGTCTTCCTTTCTTTACAAACATCTAGAGATAATGATATCCTCACTGGGATTTCCCGTGCTGAGGATTTCATTTACATATTATAATTTAATTATAATAAATTAATATGAATTAGTTATAAACATATAGGTATCATGTAGTATTTTTTAAATAATTAAAAATTAAATAAAATTGTGTTTTTTTTATAATTCAGTTCAGTAGATTCGGTTTTAGTCTGTATTTGATATCAGTATATTTTCTATTTCTGTTCTCCCTATTGTAGCCCTTTCCCATAAAATGCACCTTTACGACAGCACTCATTGTCACTCACTCAGCTTGTTTGCAGCGAGAATTTTTTTTTTAAGTAATGGGGATTCGGGGCGGAGAAAGGAGAATAATTTTGTTGAAATTCGAAATTATGCAATTTCTTAAATGTAACGGATACATTTTTTTTTAAAGGAGATCGATTGCTGAATACTTTTTCTAGGATTACCTAAATTATAGAGTGTGTGATGTAAAAAACACTTCGATATCGTACAAAACTTTTATTTGGGGGAAGTGCACTACCCCTCTCCGGTCATTTAATCATTACTAAGGACTGGTATTTCAGTTGCTTTTTACGCTTGACTTGAGAGATATTTAAGTTTTTCATATTGCTATCGGGTAGGAATCCTGACAACCCAATCCGACTCATAACACTCCTGAATATACTGAAAACACATAATAACAGTTGTTTTATTCAAAGTTTTCTGTTTTTTTTAACAGTTCCCGAAGAAAATGTCGCCACAACCAAATATGGCTCAACTGTGATTCTGGGGGAGATGAGGACCGCCCTTTTAGACGGCGACACCAACAAATACGATATGGAGAGGGGCTACACACGCCACGCCATACTGGAGGGCAACGAACACACTGGGATTGTTGTTAAACTCGGCACACAGAGCATTATTAACCACATTAAAGTACTATTATGGGACAGGGATATGAGGTTTGTCCTTTTTTACTATTCAATTGATCACAATGTGCATTTAATCCATAAATAGTATCTTCCATCTATTTGTTAACAACAATTTATTATTTTGTAATATGGTGGGTAGGACTAAACCTAAACCCATTCAAAGTCAAAATTTTCCTAAACGGGAAATCGTTACCTATTTTATTACTATTTTCTTGGAAAAATACTATTTCTTCAGCTCCTGTCAATGGCTTTTTATTTGTGTTGTCTTATATGCTTAATTTATTTTGCAGATCATATTCTTACTACATAAAGGTTTCAGTGGATCAAAAGGACTGGGCCTGCGTAATAGACCACTCAACCTGCTACTGCCGCTCCTGGCAACACCTTTACTTCAAACCAAGAGTCGTTCAGTACATCAAACTTGTCGGAACCAATAATACCGTCAATAAGGTAATGATGAAGTAAACATTGTTTACGAAACATGTTGATTGTGTACCAATAAAAGTGATGTAAACAAAGTTATTTGTCTTTTTATTAAAATAAATAATGCCATCACAAAGTGAAAACCTTTCTGAAGAAGTTTTCTCCGAAAAATTAAGTAATGAATGTATTATACTAGCAGTTCTGTAAACAGTAAACCTCACATCCAAAAAAGTATGTTTCTAATTTTATTTTTTTTAATAAATCCATAACAAAATTTCCTTTGAAATCATAAGATTTGTATGGAGGTATTTAAATACCTACTTAATTTTAAACCATATATATTTTATGGAGAAAATTTTTTTTTTCAAATAATGAATTTTACAAGTTGTCCAAAGAAACTCACTAATCACAATGACAATTCTTTTTTCAAACTTTCTTTTGGCAGGTAGGTACCATAATATTGACAAAATTTGAATAAGAATGTCCAAGTAGGACAAAAAAAAAAAAAAAACAGGACGATTTCATTTTTGAAAAAATAATCTTTACCGAACCATTCAAACGGCCACAGGCGGATTAGACTTCAAAATACATAAACAATTTTTTTTTTCTTCTAGGTATTCCATGCTGTGGCTTTAGAAGCCTTACACACACAAAAAATTCCTCCATTACTAAATGGCATGGTCTGCCCCTCCTACAATGTGGCAACATTGGATTTGTGTGCTACTGTTTTGGAGGGAGTAAGGTGAGTTTGACTTTTTTTCAGTTTGTAATCGCTATACTTGTGTTGACATAGATAGTCGAAATCCTGTTGTCTATATTTATAAAATCTTCACACAAATCTTCATACTTTATCTTTATGCTTGCAACATCTGTAAGATTTTTGAAAAACAATTTTGTTTATGTTCTCAAATTTGTATAATTTGCAGTCGATCACGTAATGCCCTCCTGAACGGCGACATCCAGCACTACGACTGGGATGTGGGTTACACGTGCCACCAGCTGGGCTCGGGGGCCATCGTGGTGCAGTTAGCGCAGCCCTATGTTATTGGCTCCATGCGCATGCTGCTGTGGGACTGCGACGATCGCACCTACTCCTACTACATCGAGACCTCCGTCAACGAGTGGGAGTGGGAGATTGTGGCCGATAAGACGCATGATCAGTGCAGGTAACCAATATTCTAATATTACAATTCACTTTTTAGTAGATGTCACTTGTCCATACTTTTAGTTCAGAAAAGGAAGATGAATGAAATGTCATTTAAGTAGATCTTCAAATTGATAGACTTGCACTAACATGATATCTGGGTATTATTTTGACGAGCCAGAGGCAAACCTTATTTTTGGTACCAGAAGGGTTCGAGAATGCTTTGAATAAACTACGATATCTCTCGTACATTGACAGCCGAAGAGTGAAAATTGAAATAACCTGACCCAACACAGAAAAGTAAAATTTTCAAAATTAAGGCTAAGTTTTGCAGCGCAGTCTATTGTGGTACTTTTCTACGCAGGATCTGAATGTTCGAACGATAGCGTAGCAACTTTAAAAATGGGTCAGGTGGTAAATTGAAACACATTTGTAAAAGTTCCTAACTAAGTAGCGTAACAAAATATCTATTAAATGAATTTATATTAAACTACTGTACTTTTCTTTTCCAGATCCTGGCAAGTTGTCAAATTTCCTCCACGTCCAGTCGTCCTCATCAAAATAGTTGGAACCAATAATTCTGCCAATGAGGTAACGCTGAAAGATGAGCAGAAGTTTCATTGATAGCTCTCACTTGAACAATAATACATTTTGATATTAAATTATTTTATTTGGTTTCCTTCTATGTCTCACAAAGATTCCAATAACTTTCTCACTGCCGGGCATAAAATGCACAAGAACCATTTTTGTATCATTACTTAACATTCTTCTGTCTTCTAATCTTAGATTATTATTGCAGGTATTCCACCTTGTCCATTTTGAGTGCCCCGCGCAGGAGGACTCTCCCACGCTCAGCTTTTCCCCGCACCTGCCCAAGCCCCCGGGCACTCCCCAGAGCGGGGCGGGGGGGGATGGGGAGGCGGGTCCCTCCCCACCGGCGGCACTGCCTTCGCCCTCCCCTCCGCCCGCGCCCCCCCTGCCCCCCACGGAGACGGCCCTCGAGGCGGCAGAACTCAACCCCCAGTGAGAGGAGCTTGACACATGCCTGTCCCTGCTGGCATGGACTCTGTGCACGAGACTGTGATAATGACAAACTCAATTCATTAGTGCCGCAAAGTGACGGATATGCTGTTCTGTAATAAATACTAAAGCAAAGTTACTTTCCTTAAAAAACCTTATTTAAAGAAGCTATAGCCTTGACGAAAGAAAGTGAAACATTACCTATTCCCAAGTTAATAGATTATAATAAAACAAATAAAAAACTTTATTCCACTTAATATAAAAATTAAGTGGAATAAAGTTTTTTATTTGTTTTATTATAATCTATTATAATGGACTTCCACCACGAATTAACAGTTTCAAAAATAGAAATATTCCCAAGTTAATTTTTTACCTTAATTGGCAAGAGTCAATATATTATGCAAATCTTTTAGACTTTTTCTGTTTCTCTGCTGTCATTGAAGTTAACACACGCTTTATTACTACAACTGCATTTGTATTGTAGGTAATTAATAACTTTATTAGGCCAGAATTTTTTTCTTAATACCATCTCTGCATATAACTTATCGTTCCAATTAAAACAGTAGTCAAAGAGGTTTTAATGCCGCAAAACTCTGTTTTGGCGTACTCCATTCGTATTCATATGTATTTTCTATGACTGTTAAAATGCACTGACTTAATATTTAATGCACTTGATCATGCTATGTCTTCCCGGGATGTCACTGAATTCTTCTTCCATCCGCTTGCACATTGTGTATTCCATGAGTTTTTGAGCAATATTTTGCTCTTGTAAATTATTCTTTTAATTAAACTTCTTTTTTTTTATATAGACAATTCACCCTAAAAAGAGTGCTTCGTTTAATTAAACTTATTCTGAAAAGATGTGAATCTATTGTTAATATTAAGAGAACCTAATATGTATTCATTTTGTTTTGACGTGTTTTATTCACAATGTACATTTATTACTTAATTTTAGTTATCCACTGGGGCGACGGCGCAACTTTTCTTTTTTCCTCGGATTGCTCGTGATATTTTGGTGACTGTTTTGAATATTTTTCGCCCACCTTAAAAAAATCATACCTCCGAATTTTAATATGGAGACATACAAACTGATCATAGTTCTATATAGTCAATGAATTCACCTATCTTTGGTTGATTATCACATATTCCTAGGACTTATAAAAAAAATATATTTAATGCGTTTAGAGAAAATTTGCTGAAATTCAGCAGCTAAGTAAACCCAGGTTTTGTAAGTTGTGCTGAAATTCAGCAAAAAGCGCTCCAGTGGTTATTAGCTACTGGTTTCGACAAGTCCATATCATTCACTTACATTCTCAAAACTAGCTTAAAGTACAGAAATGATTAGATATTATTAGGTGAGGGTAGTGGGAGTGGTGATTTGGGGGGAGAACTGTGGGAGGAATCAAAATAACAAGGAAACGTGGTCAAAAAAGGTGACTTACAGGGTGCTGTTATTTTGTTTACTAAATTAATTTTTTTGTTTATTTCTAAGGCGCACAAATTTTAAGAACACTGGTGAATGATATGGATATGTCGAAACCGGTATCAAATAAATGAAATTAAGTAACACATGTACATTATAAATAAAACTCTTTGAAACAAAATGTCTAGAAATTGTTTCATAAATGCCCAAGAAATACAAAAAACTAATATGTATTCTCTCATTCTCAACTATTAATAGTTTGTGTTACAGATTTATAGGTAACGGCTTCATCTAATAATTTTTAAAAAGGAAAGGAACTTTTTGCTATTAACATGTTGTCGATTTGAATTATTGTATGTACATCTTATATTAGACCATGATATTACAAATAATTAATAAACTGTGAATTGAATGGCTGAAGGCACAAATACTCTAAAAATATAATAACATTGATGCTGTTGCATAGATTTTAAAATATTATATTAACCGTGTACAATGGAAATTATTCAATATGAAAAATCTTTTGGTTCCATAAATCAAACATTTAATTTCTTACCCAATTAATGTCAATCCATGATTAACTAAGTTTAGATAAACTAAATGTCTAAATAAAATTTTGTTTTATAATCTTAATTAAGTAAGCTTGGCTTGAGTTTTGCGGTGGTTTTTAAATTATTCTGTCCCCATAGTTCAATATTTAATGGTTTCCACTGTGATTTCATATTTTACTTTAAAAGATAGTTGTAATTTATTGTTCAATGATGTACAGCTAGTTTACTAATTTTCTGCTGATCTTTATTGTTTCCCATGATCAACATTCTAACAAGGATACATATCGTCTGTTCCAAATTGATTCATGCAAAATCAGTTTTTAGTTGATGCAGATTTGCTTTTTTTATTTGGTTAAAGAAATATTGCATTTTATTCTGGAAGGTTTTGTTTATCAATTTTACCAGAGAGTTATTCGAATTATTAATTTATGGGTGTATCTTGTTACTTTTAATATTAAGTACATACATAATTGCTTTTTTCACCATATCACCTCTATACGTATACATAATGCAATTGCCCTTGTGATTTTGTATGGATTTTGACGAATGGGAATGGCAGCCCAGAAATTTTGCCAAGGTGGTTTTTATATTGGCCAGAAAGGGGAGACCTGCATGTTTTTGAATTCTAATAATATTATTAGCTTGATTGAATTTGACACACACATTTGATTTGATTCTGAGTTAAATAGTTTTTTTTTCAGAAGAGGATTCTGTATCTTTTGCGACATCGTAACGCATGTTAATTCAGTCGTTTAAGATAGATTTTGAAAATTTTCTTAAACTCGGCGCTAATGAGCTAAATACTGCACTTGTGTTAAGACATCAACTCTTAATAGTAGTTATCCTAATGCCAGAGATGACAGCGCATTTTGCCGCGTAAAATTATGGGAAAATTTGCCAATTGAAGCCATCGTGTACAAACATCAAAATAATATGACAAACGGATAGTCATTTAGCCTATTAGGCAAATGTAAGTAGTTTTAATAAATAATAATTCGTGTTTTGAAGTAGGGAATTAATCCATTTAACACATGATAGGCTTAGAACAAGCCATTGAAAGCCATAGAAAATCACAGAGATTTGACTGCCTAATAACGCACCACGGATGCCTTCCGATATCCGACGGATTTTGCCTTTTTGTCTTAATTGTCTCATAACCCTCTTGCTAAGATACAGAATCACCCTTTTGATTAATGATTTTATTTTGTAACAAATTTATTTTCTATGCTGTTTTATTTGTTGGTAAACTGCATGCATATTTTATATAACACACTGTATTGTTTTAATTTAAAACATCTTTTATGTCCAGTCACAACTTGATAGGAATAAGTATGTATGTATATACCATTTAATATTTTACGTAGTTATGAATAATTATAAGTTAACTATTTAAAATTATCTAAGCTATAAATTTGCATGCATGATATTAAAATTTAAATGTATACAAAAACTGTTAAATGTTGTACCTTGATTATAACGTCTAGTAAAATAGTATTGGCTTTGCCAAATGCATTTAAAAACTGCCATCACAACTTCCAGTACGAAGCAATATTTTTATTCAAGCGATTTCATATAAATGTTAGTGCGTAGTAATTAGGAGGTATTTCTTGTTTACATCATCTTGACAATATTAGACTTTGTTTTGCAACTTAATATAAAGTGATCTTGAAACAAAACATTTTTAATCAAATTATGTCTCACCACAAAGTGATTGCTTCCTGCGAAAGTTTGATTTTTTAACCCCTTAGGCCTCGGACATGTTCTGTCAGAAGGTCATAAAAATTCCGCTTTGCAATAAAATCCAAATAATTGGAATGTTTCTGATTGTATCCAAAAACTAAAAACTGTTTTTGAAAGGTTATGAAATGTGATTTCAAATGTTATTATTAGAAATAAACATATCATTTTTGAAAAATTTAAATTATAATGCAAACTTAAAAAATGGCTCACCTTACGTTTTTTCCAACTAAAATTACTAATAATGAAAAAAATTAACACACACGTTTTCTTAGAAAATTTAACTGTCACCTCACTCTTTTGTTGTTTAATAAAAAAATAATTCATAAAAATTTCTCAAAGCTTTATAATTTTTCTCAAATTGTGATCAGAAACTTAGGTTTCATGGAGGTGCACATTTTTGTGATTAACTCCCGACAGACCAAGATGCCAAACATAACATCCGTGACCAAGTGAGTCGGTCGACGACCCCATGATTTTTTTTTTTTGCAGTTCAGCCGTAGAAATCCCTTTTTCTTTTTTTTTTTCTTTTTCTCTTTGTCCATTTATTGGGCAGGGAATATTACCTATTTTTGACAAAATATTTTTTTAAACGGCATTTTTGTACTAATCCTTTGCGCATGAATACCTAAAATACTAAAAATATATTTTATGTATTTAAGTAGATCTAAGAAGGATAGTGATTTTGGGGTCTACCTTCGGCCCCAGTTGGCTGCGGGAGAGTTAACTCTAAATTTGAGCTCTTCCAAAAAAATGAACAAATAAGCCTGAGGGGTTAAATCGTATCGTATTGTAATTCTTTGCGCAGAAATACCTAAAATACTAAATATATATTTCATGTATTGAAGTAGATATAAGAACAATAGTGATTTTGGGGTCTGCCTTCGGCCTCAGTTGGCTACGGGAGGGTTAAATTCTAAATTTGAGCTGTTCCCAAAAGTGAACCAATAAGCCTGAAGGGTTAAAGTTCTGTTAAGTGTATTTATTATTCTTGACGGTTGTTTGGCCTTCGGAAAGCATTGTCAAATTGTGGTAAACCGACTAATGTATTTATAGAAAATCTTTGAAACAGACAATTACTATTATTAATAACTAACCTAATAAGATTTATTGTATATCGATATAATAAAAATAATTCTTGGAGTCCTACAAAATAATCACAAATATAATATTTTTTTTATTGTTGGGTAACATCAAATACACAATCAACACAAATTGCACAATATTTTTTGTCATCGTCTCATGTTGCCATCTAGTTAACTTTATATGTCTGGTCATTTGAGCAGATAAAATTATTTATTATTTAAAACTAACTTTGCATATAACAAGGCAAAGTATTTCCGTCAAGATTTTCATATTGTCGGTCAAGATTGCGCAAGGTTGTCATGTATTGCCTATTCTTATCTATGTATTGCCCTGCCTTGATTGTTAGTTACCGATGTTATGACAATATTGCCAGGCCGAATCTATTTCCTTCTTGATCTGTTACATATATGCATCTCTATTCGCCGCTTACCCGCTGCCACAACTATCATAATTTCGAACGTGATTAATATTAATAAATAACATCGCAAGTTCTTTTTCAAGTACATATATGTATATGAGCTTGGTGGATTTATTGCAGGAGATTGCTTTTTTTTAGAGATTTTTGACAGGTCACAACAATACATATATACGGCCAACACCTCAAGACTATTGATGGTCAAAACAATTGATCAGCAATAGGCAATATTTATCTTTCTCGTTTTACCAGCACCTTTACAAATATTATTACATTTTGCTCATTCAAGTCAAGAACTAAGTAATTAATTTGTAAATAATATGCAGGTACCTACCTAATTTTAAACAAAAGCCACTGCTGATTCATGTACAATATGTTTGCTCATGATTTCTCAATTATCTCTGAATCAGGCATTTTAATAGGCGTGGGTAGTGATTAAAAAAAATTATTGAAGTAAAACTTCTTTACGCACGCTTGACTTGGGGAGTAAACTGGTGAATGCGTGACGAGAGCGTTACGAAAAGTGTAATCGGGCGAGGCGAACGGAAGTTGAGAGGGAGATATAAGTTAGTGAAGATAGAAAGAAAGAGAGTTACGTTTCGTATTTTGTAGGGGCAAGAGAGAGAGGTGCGAGCACACATTTTCTTTCTCTCATAGCCAGTTACGTTTCGTATATCTAAGGCACAGTGCTGGCCTATTGTCTGTATCACACTGTAGGAGCAAGAGAGAGCAGTGCACGCACACATTTTCTTTCTCTCTTCTTTTATAAGTTCGTGATGTTTTACTTCAGTCGTGTGGTCTAAAGCACACTCGTTTTTGATTACTCATTAATTTGAAAAGGGGATAATGTTGTGTATATAATATATGTGTGTCAAATTGGCATCATAACTTGTAATCACATATTTTTAATTGATTGATATTTTACTACGCTGAAGGTAATTTAACATGCAAACCATGGCGGTATACCCTCAACCATCAAATTATAGGTAATTTTTTTAATAATATGGGTGCTACATACATTATTTTCTATTTGTTAAGAAAACTATTTATATTTGATTTTATTAATATAATTCACATTCCAACACATAACTGTTTTGTAATTATTTTTTTATTGTATAAATATGAAAGATTGGCTGTCAATGTTACTGAATAAATAACGAAATAATACATATTTTAGAATAAATGGCTTTTTCTAATACTTCCTCCTGAATTTTTATACTTGTGTGAAACCGTGGCGTACAGTGCGGCAAAATAATCTAGTAATTTATTCATATGGTACTAAAAATGTTCATTACTGATTACCATTCGATGCCAATGGATGGCTTTATTGTGGGATAATTATAAAATAACCAGCGGTTAAAAACCCACTGCAGGTTTTTGCTGCTAGAACATGCGGGCGCTTTTGGTTCGGCTGAGCCAAGCTTAAGTGTCAGTGACCATTTTATAAATCCAATAGGAACTGGTTCCATAAATAGACAGTTCCTCGGAAAAATAATCTCAGGCGATCCAGTGACAGCTAGTCACCGGGATAAAGCAACCGCGACAGGCAATGACGTCATATACACATTAATAATCACATTACCATCAATCTCCCCATACCCGGAGAGATTCACAAAATTACAAATCCAATAGTATTTACGCCTGCCAGCCGATGTTTCTCACGCTTGCTGTTAACGTAAGTGGCGCCATCTTTTGGCATTATTGGTTACTTGTTTGATTTCGGTTCTATTCTAAACGTAGCTTTTTAACAAACTTTAAGTACGATGATGGTTTTGCATAAGGCGTGGCGTCAGAGATGTATTCGAAGTCGGGTTCTTAAATTTCAGCCGTAGAGTCGCTAGGCTATTAATACTGTCAGATAATTTAGAAACTATGCTTTTCAATATTTGTTATGAAATTCATAATGCTGTACTGATTAATGAGAATGAGTACATGACGAGACCCCTGTATTTGCCACCCCTGATAATTTATTTACTACTCTGCAGACTTATAAACTTTACTTAATTTAATCTTACTTTAGTGAACTTTTCTTTTCTGCAGAGTCTTACGGAAATCGAATTAAAGTTTCAGAATATCAACAAAGGGATCAATCAGCCCCTTTCAATTTGGAAGGCGGGTATGGGTACCGCCGCCCCAAGACCATTTATTTGATGACAAGTTACCGTACCGCTATCGTTACAACCATAGGTCTCCCCGAGTGGTTTGCTACATTTGGTAACTTAGCAGTGGTGCCCGGGTTTGTCTAGGTCTTGGCGGTAACTACTACGTGGCGAGCCAGATTGGGATAGACTGATTGAGGGAGACCTTTTGACCTCTCCAGCCAGACTCTCAACCCATCGCCTTGCACCACAGTAATAGGGTGGGTTCACACGTTCGTTACTCTTGGAAACATTAACCCTTAGATTCCTACCCACTGCTCATACCTTTTTTACTTTCCAGAACCGCTCTTTTCTTTCTATTTTATTCCCCTACACAACGTTCCCAAAGATGACTTAGGCCCGTAGGATTTTTTTTTCTCAGGGCCTATTTTTTTTTTCTCAGGGCCTCCTGTGTGGAGCTAACGTAAAAAAAGGCAAGCAAACTCTGTCCAGAATTCTATAAAATTGATTTCATGATTGTAAAGATTTTTTTCTTTACAACAACTTTATTTACATTAAATTTATATAAAACATGGAGAAAAAATAAGCTTTGTATCTAAAAGTATGAAAAATATTTTTAACAGAAAATTAGTTCATTTTTTCAAAATTGGTACTGATTTGTCGAGAATTCACACTGTCCGTGATTTTTCACGGACCTGCGCTGGTTTTTATAATATAAGAACATGCTAGTAAAAAATTATTTTATTGCACAAATCAAAAAATCGTCTATGTAGAAATGACTCATTTGGTTTTTGGTGGTTTTTGATAATTCTCTTCTTTCACCTGATTTGTAAGTTTTTCTATGGTTGTCAGAAAACATGGCAGAAGTTGAGGTAAGTTCTCACGTGCATTTATGAAATATTTGCAATAACTGACGTGATCAATTGTTAAATAGTTTCTTTTTTACAGCTAGCTAAGGCTTTTAAAGACCTGCCTGTAAAAATCCAAACATCAAGTTTAAAAGAAAGGCGGCAAGTGATACAGGTTGTGTGCGACGTGTTGTCAAACCCCGGTAAGTTGTCATTTATACAAACTTTCAGTTAAACCAGTCAAGTATCTGACAAGCTTCTTATCAGTACCATATATTCATTTGCAGGTATCAATGAGCAAATCATTAGAGGACTGTGTCGAGCCATCCAAGGGACTCTCCAACGATATCGAGATGCAACTTCACAATCTTTTGTGCTAAAATTGATTGAGAATTTGGTCAAACAGCACAGAGAATGGATGTTGAAGCACTTTGTTCCTGTGCTCGCAGACATTGCGGAACAGCACAAAAATCTTGTTCCATCGTGAGTGTAAAATTGAATACATTGTACAACTTTCTTCGAAGCTAAACGTCAGCTAGTTTTTTAGGTTAAATAAGTAAAAACATGGCTACAATTGATTGCATTAGTGTCTTTTTACATGATCGATTCAAATGTATTTTATAAGATTGGTAAATATTCGGAACAAACGTCAACGGTTAATACGCACTTTTTTTTATAAAACCTTTAGCTTCATGTCATCATAATTTTAAAAAACATCCCAGTTTTTGAATGGTTTGAGGGCAAGGCAGGGTTTATCCTAGCGGGTTTGTGTAATTATGATTGATTGTTATGAAATAAGGGTAAATTTTGGATAGGGCCTGACACGCTTATTACGAATAATTTTTAGAAAAAAACTTTATATTCGCCTTAATTACTATAAAAGGAAACTTTTTGCATTCCGGGAGGTGGAAAATTATGCATTTTAATTTTCAATTGCGTAAATCCAAATTTCACTTCGCGAACTGGTCGGCGACTGTCAGCGGCCATTAGGTGCCATTAGGTACGTCACTGTTATGTTGGTATCACGGATGCATTAACAAGAGCTAAATACGACCGTAGCCATCTTCGTGGGTAACACAAAGAGGCGCGGAATTATGAAAAACAGAATTAATAATGTAGATAAACGAACCTCTAATCAGAATCACTTCATAGTCTAGCTGGGGCACTGGAATCATGTGTTGGATTTCATCGTCATTATAGTTGGAGGTGTTGGTATTCGTCGCATTAATAATTGAAGAATAGAAATAATAATAGCTAGAAGTTACGTAAAATAAAAATAAAACATGCGCATCAGGTAAGCACTACTTTGACGAAATTCTGAAAATAAAATGAATAAAGGCCTTTAGGCAAGTTTTTTTAGATTGAAAATTTTATTTTTACATTGAAAAAAATTTTAAGTAAAAAAAAAAAAACGCCGCGTTTTTTTTTTTTTACTTAAAAATTTTTTTTTCATTTATTTATTATTATTTTAAAAATTTTCATTTTTCAATAATAAAATTTTATAGATCAAGCACCGGCCAAAGTAGTTTGTACGCTCTGAGATGGTCCTGTGTGTTGATTGAAAATGGCCTACTGAAAAATTTGGACCATGCGAGCCTTCCCTCCCTGGTGGCCTCTCAGGCTCTGCTCCTCACGGCAGTTAATGCCCACGGCAAAACCAAAAGAAACCACAAGGGATACTATGCGGTAAGTCAATAATCTTTTAAATAATGAAGTAGTAGTAAAGTAGACCCAGAGAGAGCTCGTGCACACATCATCGACGATCATCCTCTTACGGCTCACGCGCCTTTGTGCAAACGAAAAATACAAAATATACTAGAACGATGATTTGGTTTCCGACGTCTCTTGGGGACTAAGATAATTATATTTCATTATTTAAAAGTCGCCATTTACTCTATTATCCTTAGTATCATTATGAATTAGGGTAGTTACCTAGATAAAATAATTTGATGTTACCACTGAAGTGTTCCAATTGTGAAATAAATATTTCTATTAAAAAAATGGCTTCTATTTTTCCGTGTGTGATAATTTTCCTTGAACGGGTATAATATATGTATGATATAAGGTGAATGTTTTTTTGATAATTATTAGTTCATTGTTTTTGACTGGTTTAACGACAAGGTTTTTCTTGTTTACAGCTCCACTATATGTGGCAAAAGCTCGGCGACGATAGTGAAAAGATTTGGATGAAAACAATAGTGGCGTCAGAGGGCCCACAAGTTTGCATCATGGCTGCTGCTGTGTATCGGTACAATGAAGAACTAAAGAGACCGCAAAACAATGAGTTCAAGGTAAATACCTAAATCATAACATCGTTCCCATTTATATTTAATCTATCCATTTCTATTGAAATATGCGATACTGTGTGTCATAAACAATCTGACAAAACGTGGCAGAGCCAATGACATTACAATAAATAGAAACGTTGTAGAAATCTCAAAGTTGCAAGCCAAAAACGAGGAAATTGTATTGTCTTCGATTTCATAGTTTTAGTACTAAACTGCCACAAGTCACGTAAGTTTGTGTCCTACCCCTAAGTAAATTGCATTAAAAATTGTCCCAAAATGCTTGGCAAACACTAGTAAAAGCTAAGGAATTTTCATTTCTAAATACATGCAAATTACTTATTATTATTGATTATCACAAATAATATTTTCCGCCTGAAGATTTTGAGAAAGCAAGGCCTACTAAAGTACAGGGTCTGGGTGCGCAACAGTCAAATTACGAAGTCATTGCTGTCACTTGTAAACTTTATTGTTTAAAATAGTCTAATCACTCTGTTTATTTACTTATGCTTGCCCTAAAACACAATACAAATCAGCAGTAACAACAAGTACAATAACAACCGAAGCCATTTGCAAACTGTTGTTTATAATAACTTGAAAACTTGACACCTCAAAATTCGAATGGTGCCCAGGTCTCCTACTTTAGATGGCCTTGAGGCAGTATTCGACAGAACTTTTGAATATGAAAACACCGCCCGTGTCCTATCGTTTATTTTGACCATATGCACATATTCTTTGAAAGTCTTTCTCTGTCATAAGTGAACAATGTGATTGTCGAGTGTTCCTTGCCACATTTATTTTTGAGTTTGTGAAACAATAGCAAGTCTAGATGTTTATTTATTTATTTATTTACGCCCTAGTGGGCTTTTACAACAGAAATTAAAAACATAAAAAAATTAAACATCATAAAAGAAATGAAATACTATGAGTAATAAGAAAAAATCAGTAATAAGACCAGAAATACAATAAAGTGCAATGTGTAAAAGCTAGTTAGTAGGTATAAACAAACAATTATATGTGTATAATAATGTACGATGATAAAACAGAACTAAATAGAACAGCAAAATAAAATAAAATAAGGTTATAAATTACTGGTAAGATTTTAAATGAGAGGAGGTTTTATGAAAAGAACAAAAATAAGAAAAGTTAATTATTAACAGATAAAATAGAGATGAGTTGTCTCTTGAATATTGCAAAACTGTCAACACCAAATATATCTATAGATTCACAATGTTTATTTGCAAGGCTATGCATTCTAGGGATTGGTGAATTAATAGAATAGTTAGTATTGAGGGTATTGTTAAAATTGAAAATATCTTTATTGCGAGTTAATCTAGCAGGTACATTGATACAGATTAATTCTAATAAATTAGGGCAGTCAACTAAAGATTTGATAATTTTGAATAAAAATAACAAATCAATTAACACTCTTCTATCTGATAATTTAAGGAGTCTGGTTTCTGCGCGTAAGTTATTATAATTTATAAGTTCAATTGGAATTTTCATTTTAAAATTAATATACCGAAGGAATTTGTTTTGTACCTTTTCCAATAATTGAGAATGGATTTTGTAATATGGTGACCAAATGGTGGAATTGTACTCTAATTTGCTTCGTACTAACGAGCAATACAGATTTTTTAATGTTGATACATTTTTAAAATTTGCACCCATTCTCAAAATAAAACCAAGAATTCTCATTGCATCACTTGTTATTTCATCGATGTGAAAATTGAACTGTAGACTCTCATGGAATATGATACCAAGATCACGAATCTGTGATACACGAAGAAGATTAACACCATTCATATCATAGGAAAACTTAAGAGGATTTTTACCTTTGTAAAAACTAATAATCTGACATTTACCAATGTTTAGTTGTAAATCATTGACAGAACACCACGTAAATAGTTTGTTCAGGTTCAACTGCATAATGGCGCGATCATCATCATTTTTGATTGTTCTATATATCTTCAGATCATCAGCAAATAACAGAACTTTAACATTACTAAAAATATTAACTATATCATTAATGAATAAGCAAAATAATATCGGGCCTAAGTGAGATCCCTGTGGTACTCCGCTCGAGGCTGCAAATGTATAAGAAGTAAACGAATCAACCTTGACCGCTAAGCAGAGGCGGCTCCTTCCTCAGTGCATTCGTGCACTGCACTTCCAAACTTCGATATCCATCAGAAGTGTAAATTAGTACATCCTCTCACAAATAATTCCCGCCAATTCGTTACAAAATCCATACCAATTGACTAGACTCCCTTCCATGAGAGAAAGGAATTCGTGCACATTTTGTTATGCCTAGGCGTGACGTCACATGAAGGTATATTTCTACTGGGGTCATCTCCAGATGCTAAAGTGCCCGTGCCCGTGAAATGAGCATGACAGGGATAGACCCATACGAAGATTGACGTGTGAAAGCAGAGAAGACATATGGTGCTTGCGTGCATTGCCGGAGCAAATGACAAAACATTAAACTTGCGTAATGTGGTCCCGAACCTTTGGAATGAAATAGTTATTTTTAACGAATTTAGAACTAATTTACAATGTTATGTTTTAACGCCATCGGTCGCCAGCCTGGCGAAGTGAGTATTTTTTCGGTATTGACAGCATTCAACGGATTTTGCAAGTTTTATTCTGTAAAAAAACTTATTTAAAATGAGTGCTACTGAAAACATTGCGATTAACGTCGAATTTATCAAATGTAACTTAGTGGAGTGTTTTAGTGAAATGGTTAAATTTTTATTTATTTTATAAATTCAATAATATTATTATTTTATGTATAAAAACAGTTTATTATAAACGAGTTCTGCTTCGTATAAACTGTTTTTATACATAAAATAATAATATTATTGAATTTATAAAATAAATAAAAATTAAAATGGAGTTCTACAACTTAATAACAATAAATAAAAAAAAAGAAATGGTTAAACTTTTGAACATAATTTGTACTATTCCAATGACAACTGTTGAGTGCGAACGGTGTTTTTCTACGTTTACAAACATGTACTGAAGTGTGATTCATAAATTACTAAATACTTTGTCACTTCCATCAATTTATTTTCGTTGGATGCTCCCGGTCACGTTTATTATATTACATGTAAAAACATTTGTGAGGAACACTGTGTCCCAACATCGGCTTCATGCAATGATGAGCATCGAAAAAAGTTTGATATCTTCCATTTACCATACCAGACATTAATAATCGTGTCAGTAAAGTATTTTCACAAATGATAGAGCGACGAATGGATTTTCTCTACAAGTGAAGGTTTGTACTAGGTATGTCGCGCCCTTTAAATCACTTTATTTTCCCATGTTAATGCTATCATTTTTTTTGTGAAATGCACTGCTCGCAAATTTTGTCACGGGCCGCCTCTGCCGCTAAGTACCTTCCCAATAGATAACTCTTAAACCATTCCAAAATATTCCCTCTAAATCCCAACAATTTCAGTTTTCTTAATAAGATTTTATGGTTTACTTTATCAAATGCCTTACTGAAGTCAGTATATATGGAATCAGTTTGATGTGATGCAATCAAGGCATTAACAATATCATTCGTATACAATATTAAATTGGAAAGGGTTGATCTTCCTTTAATAAATCCATGTTGAAGCGGTGAGATGGTGGGATTAATTCGGGATATCAACTTGTCTAGTACTAGACTTTCAAAAAGTTTGGGTAATGTAGACATAGTGCATATTGGCCTGTAGTTTTTTACGTCCCTCTTATTACCTTTTTTTGAAAATGGGCATCAAAAGACTAAACTTCCAAAGATCCGGGAACACACCTGATGAGAGTGACTTTGTAAGGTATAGGATGTATAGGATATGACAATGTATGCATACAATTAACTAAGAACATGGGTGGAACTTTGTCAGGTCCTGCAGATTTACGGGAATCAAGACTCTTTAACTTGGATATAATATCACCAATAGTTACAGTACAGTCAGATATATCAAGAGTCTCAACCAAATCAGAGCATGTGATATTGCTATCTACATTTGCATTAACATATACACCGCTAAAAAAATCCGCAAACAGATTGACAGTTTCCTGGAGATTTTGAGATACTTTAGAATCGAATGACATACAAGTAGGTATATAAGTACCGCGATCTTTTTGAGATTTGACATATATTATAACGTCATTGGTCATAGCATGGTAAGTTTCCTACTCTGGACCCAGCGATTGTGGGTTTAAAATTTGGCTATTAAAATGATTTAATTTTACATGGGTTTTTCACTTGTAAAATTTAATAATATTTGCTCATTCCATTGTTTAAATCATACTAAGTATCTTCCTGATTAAAATGGTTTTTGGTGTGTTTAGAGACCAAATATGAATAGCCAGGTACTTCACAAACCATCCTTCCTTCCTTTCCCCACTTTCTTCTGCCTTACAGCTTCCCTAGTTTCATTAGCTTGATGGGGTGAGTTGGGGATTCCCTAGTTTCATTGGAGTAAAATGGGGATTCCCTTGTATCAAATTTGATGGAGTAAAATGGGGATTCCCTAGTTTCATTAATTTGATGGAGTAAAATAGGGATTCCCTAGTATCATTAATTTGATGGAGTAAAATGGAGATTCCCTAGTTTCATTAATTTGGGTAAAATGGGGATTCCCTAGTTTCATTAGTTTGATGCAGTTTTTTTAGATACTTGCTGGTGGTACGACATGAAAAAATCTTTCACTTTGTTATTTCGTCATAGAATGAAAAGAATTTTTTTCTTTCTTTTCAGGATAAAATCATAGAGAACTTTATAAAGAGCCTAATAAGCGTCAAAACTAGACCTAACCCAATGCTGATTGAAGGCTGCCGTGATTTCCTCGTGGAAGTGACCAGCGATGACTTTAAGAACACCATTCTTCCGGCTCTGCAGAAGTCCATGCTCCGAAATCCTGAAATCATCATTGAGGCTATCGGCTATGTCATCATGAATATGGAATGCGATCTCAATCCATTTGCTGTAGACATTACTAAAAATCTAATAGGTATGTTAAATCAAATGTTGCTACATATTTCTATTTATTTTTAAATTAGCTCCACAAAAGAAGCACTGAGGAAAAAAATCCCTCAAGGCCTATGTCATCTTTGGGAGTGCTGAGTGGGGGGTCTTTTTAGGGAGAGGAAGTTCTGGGAAGGAAAAACGTATGAGGGGTTGGTAGGAACCTAACCTAACTACGTATTGAATCTGGTACCTTTTCACTGCCGACAAAAACATGATATTATGATGCTCTAATGATTGAATAATTGTTTTTTTCTCCCTAATCCAAGCCAACCAATGACTTAACCATTTTTATTACATAATAACTTCTCTTCTTAAAATATTAATGTTCTTTTTTGATTGTTTTTTTTTAGGAAATTTGCACTCAAAAGAAGAAGTAGTTCGATCAGAGGCTTCTAAAACTTGCAATGTGCTGGCTGCAAAGCTATCAGAACCCGAGCCTATCGCTGCCATCGTGAAGCAAATATTTGATGTGTTCAATGGAGCCAATGGAAAACTCACCTTGGTAGAACACAAATCCGGGGTCCTATTGGTGAGAATACTTCTTTAAAGTCAAATTTGAAGTCCAAAGATTAGCATTTATGTTAAAATGTTAACCCCGAGACAAAATAATGAAGTATTCCACCTTAATCGTTAAATTTCAAATATATTTGCTGTCTTTGAACCTATTTTGAAATAAATTATGGTTTTTGAAAGCTGATGAAAGATGCTTTCAGATTTTAGTATTACAAATGGACATATTATGCATGTGTTCAAAATACTTATTATCGAGGAAAGCAAACACTTTGTGACTTGAAGAATAGGCCACTTGCATCACATTTTTAAAAAAAAAAATCCGGTTTAGGCAAATATTCTAAGACATTCTGTTTTTTTTTTTTTTTTAATCGTATTTTTGAAACCCTGGCGATTTTTTGAAAATTTCAATCCGAAAAATCAGACCATTTTTTATAAACCCGAAAGACGGGACATAATTTTATGGGTGTGAAAAAACGATTATTACATAGCTGAAAATCATTTAAAAAATAATGTTTTCCACACGAATAGCAATAAATTGTACGGGGTTCTCTTCGTAACATCTGCAAAAACACCACCATCTTTATCAAAAAATCAAACCAAACGATAAGTTCGCATAGAACAAACAATAAATCTAGTGAACGTTAAACGCAAATTCAAAATTTCGCCGGAAATCAAAGTGTTGCCATATAAAAAAAAATTAATCAGTGTGGAATTTTACAAAAAAGGGAACATAATCGGAGACAGGACATTTTCACGTTGTGACGTCACGAGCTCAAGTAATGGATTTATTTATTTAAAAATAAAAAAAAATATAGGTACATTTCTAAAAAATTTTACTAACATTTTCGTAATCTTAGTAAAAAAATCTATCCACACGATTTTTTCCAAGTCGTTATGATATCCATGCAAGTGGCCTATTAAACAAATGAAAAAAGTTCTTTGTTTAAAACCACTTTATTTAATTTATACACATCGACCGGTTTCGGTTGAACTCAACCTTCATCAGGACAATATGTTTATTGTACAAGTTTATATGTTTATTGTCAGTGTGGATTTATGTTAAAAAAAAATCTCGCTGTAATACAAAATGAGAAAGCATGACTTTTATGAGGCTGGAAGAAATACCTCCAAAAAACTCTAGGGGTCAAAATATATTTTGCACAATTAAGATGAATCTATATCCTCGATCGTAGAAAGGCTAACTTTGAGGTGCAGCGGTACTAGCTCTAGTTTCAAGTAGTAAATTTATTTTGTTTATTTTTAGGGAGCTGGCCTCTTCAGCTGCAATGCCGTTGAGACTGGTGACAAATACATGAAGTTGTACGCAGAAGTGTCCAAACATTTCTTCAAAGCCTTGGAAACAGAGAGCCACGAGAAGACCTTGTGCTATTGCTTGGAAATGCTAACTTTATGGAGTTACAACAAAATCACTGGAGAACTGCCCGAGTATGTTTTGGAGGCTTTCAAGGTACGAATTATTGATTTCAAAATATATTCTCGATCATTTTTACATCTATATACAATCATGCTAATTTTTTAATATTTCTTATCATTTTCAGAAAGGCCTTAACCTCAAATCCTCAACTCAACTGGTGAAGATTAGCTACCTTCAATGGCTGGGCCAGTGTCTGAATAAGACAACCATTTCGGCAAAGAATAAGGAAGCTATCATTCCAATACTTGTTAAATCTGTTGAAAAAGCTATCCAACAACCACTCCAGGTAAGATTGCATCAAATTACATATCACAATAATAAATTAAACCGGTGAAAAATTTGTCTTAAAAAAAATGTGTAGATCAACAAATGCTGATTTTGAATATATAAGTTTTATTATAAATTATTACTAGCTGACCCGCCCACGCGTTGCTGTGGCTAACGAAACACAAAGTCTGGATGGTTACCCAACCTTTTAACTCACACCGACATCTGTTAATTTGCATACAAATCAAATCCACACCGCCTGCTTGCCAGCCCGCTCATACCGACATTCTCCTTTAATTATATATTTCAATCAATTTACACAAAACCTTGACAAATTACATACCTAAACCTTCCTCATGAATCAATCTATCTATTTGAGTAGGTAGGTTTGTTTCAGTAGGTTTTGAGTTTATCACAAACAGAGAGACAAACGTGACGGAGGACTTTAGTTTATAATATGTAGAGATATATGGAATTTATAAATCTTCATTTAAAAGTGAATAAAATACCATCACAATGTCAACATTTCATTCTGGTTTTGTATGGATAGAGATTAGAGATCTTAATAGTAGATATTGTTAGAGATAGAGCTGATGATTCTCTGGTTTTGTTTGTATAAAGAGTTCATTATTGTTGTAGCATAGTGTCGGCAGAATTGAAACATAATTTAGGCCTTCAACAATTAAAATCTGGACAGAAATAGGTTACATTCAAGGGCAGTCAGATAACCTGCCCATTAGTTTACAGCAGCGTTTTTCAACCTTTTTCATGGCACGACCCCCTTATTATATAAAAATATTTCGCACCCCCCGACCCCTTCGCCTGTAATTTACCTCTGACGACTAGGTTTCCTGGATGGGGGGGGGGTGGCTAGAGAAATTCAGGAATCACAATGTTACCACATTATTGGTAAGAATGACACCCAGTGTACACCATACAACCGTCAACTTCTGGTTGTAGTGAGAGTGCTGAAACGAAACCAAAGAAAAAAACGCCTGCATGACAACAACTATTTAAAATTCGGATTTACTGTCATTGAAAATAAACCGCTGTGCGTTATTTGCTTCGAAACTTTATCACGAGAAAGTATGAAGCCATCAAAACTAGTGCGCCACCTCAACACAAAACATCCAAATGAAAAAAACAAACCGTTGGAATTTTTTTAAAGAAAAATGAAGGTTCTTGATCATCAAAACACTGCTGTAGTACAAATGTAAATCAGGAAAACCTCATACGATTGCCGAAAATTTAATTTTACCAGCGGCGTTAGATATAGCAGAGATTATGTTCGGCAAACAAGAGGTAGAAAAGCTCAAAAATATACCTCACTCTGACAATACTATTCAACGCAGGATAAGCGATATGGCGACTGACGTTCGTGATCAAGTCATAGAAAAAATAAAAGAAAGTACTTTTGTGGCCTTACAGTTTGATTAATCTACGGATATTGCGGGTTGTGCGCAGCTTGTAGCTTTTGTGCGTTTTGAATCCAATGAGAGATTGATATAAGAAATACTGTTTTGTAAAGCTCTTCCCATGAATACGACAGGTGAGTGCTCATATAACATGTTCGTTGAAGCTACACAAGACTTCAATATCGATTGGGCGAAGAAATGCATACCTATTTGTAGTGACGGAGCGAAAGCCATGACTGGTTCGAAAAGTGGATTTATTACCAGACTAAAACAAGTCATGCCAAACGCTTGTTGGATGCATAGGCTTTCTTCATCGCCAAGCTCTTGCGGCCAAAACTTTGCCACAGGAATACAATGGAAGTTCTCAACATAATTATAAAAATGGTAAATTCTATTAAAGAGAAAGCATTACAGACACGATTATTTCGAATCATTTGTGAAGACATGGGTTCACTGCACCAAAATTTACTTTACCACACAGAGGTGAGGTGGTTATCGAAAGGCAAAGTACTGACAAGAGTTTTTGAACTTCGGGCTGTACTTTTGGTGTATTTACAGCAGGTCAAGTCAGAATATTCCAAATTCATTTGTGAACCGGAATTCCTTTTAAAACTGGCCTTTCTTTCCGACTTATTAGAGCATTTAAACGCCTTGAATAAAAGCCTTCAAGGACGGGATGAAAATGTCATTACCGCTAAAGACAAAATCCATGGCTTTACAAAGAAAATAAACCTGTGGTCATCATCTATAAATCAAAACAAATTCGATTAATTTTCTTCGACCCAGTCTTTCATTGGAGAAGTGGGGTCTGAGATAAACATCAAAGCATATATACCTGGTATGGAAATTGTCTTGCAGAATTTGAAAGAAGAAATGTGTCATTATTTCTTGGTGCAAGAACTATCACAGAACGCTGGGAAAAGGATCATAAACCCGTTTTTGAATGCAGCTATAGATGAGGCAAGTTTAGATCATAAACCCGTTTTTGAATGCAGCTATAGATGAGGCAAGTTTAGAAACCAACCTAAAATAAAATCTGCTGGAATTATCTGCCGATGGAATTTTGCACTTGGAATTCAAGTCTGTTAAATTGGATAACTTTTGGTTCAAAAGAAAATTAGAATACCCAGAATTGACCACAGAGCTTTGAAGTGCTTTATTCCATTTGCCACCTCTTTCTTGTGCGAGTTGACGTTTTCGTCAATGGCCCAAATAAAAAACAAACAGAGGAATCGATTAAATTTAAAAAACAACTTAATTGTAAATGTAGCAAAAACAGATCCGCGATGGCAGAAATTGATTGAAAAAACAGACGCAACCTTCACATTAATGTGTATGAGACTTAAAGGATTTTTGACACATAGAAATTTTATAATATAAATTTCATGTTAACTTCAAAATGTCCTACAATTAATATTTTCATAATAAAAATATTTTTGAGCTTTATTTTTTTTGTATTTTACTTTGGACCCCCTGCGACCCCCTTGTAGAGGCTTTGCGACCCCCCAGGGGGTCGCGACCCACAGGTTGAAAAACACTGGTTTACAGAATTGGCTAAATTTATTAAATCTGGAATTCTTTATCTTACATTTTTAAAAACTTCGAAGTTTGCTTCTATAAATAATCAGTTACCTACTTTACATATTGAAAATACTTTACATATTGAAAATACTTTACATATTTAAAAAATCTACTGGTCTTCAACTCCAGTGTTAACAACTAACTGTTGAAGTCATCTTCTCTTCAACTAAGGAATGATACTGAATTGTTGTATTTTTGCAGGAAGCACTTTGATTTAGTTTGCTTTTAAATATATTGACAACTGCTTATTTATGCTACAGAATGCCATTGTAAGCGAAGGGGCTTGTGCCGCTTACATATTGCTAAAGCTCGATGCCGACAGGGAATTGCCGTCCAAACACACCGCCGTGTGGAACGCCATCACCTCCAAGGACAAGCAGGTCTTCTTGCAGGACAAGTTCCTGGCCACCTCCACTGATGATGGTAATTATTTAGTTCATGTGATTTTATAACTTCTCAGGATAGCGACACTGCTATTAGTGCCACTGCCTACAAAAATATTTTTAACCTCATTCATGAGATATTTGTGATAATCTACAGATAATCATCTAAATAATATCAGAATAAGCTAGGAGGTTCACCATTAAACCATCCCTTGACCACTGTTTGTCGTACATTTCTAAATTGACCCCAGCCACTGGAGCGATTATGGACGAAAAATGGACCACTTTTATTTTTCTGCGATTGATAGCGGTCCAAAAATGGACCACATTTTCCTATCATTCATAAAACATTTATTGTAATTATTTCAAACATTTCCTTGGCCAGCCATTTATTTTTAATATAAAGCTATTGAAATGCTTTATCTATTATCACCATAGATGTTGCAAATTCGAACTTCGTAGACTATTTTAGAACATAATAAAAGTAAATTTTTAAAATATTAATTAAATCAAGTTCTTTTTCCATAGATCCCTTTCATTATCAAGTATACCACAGACACATACAGAAATCGAAAATATTCTATGTGGACTCGAATAAGTATCCCTCACGGCAGTTTCAAGTAACAAACACGCAGGATTTGTGTGGTTATAAACTACGATTTTTTAATATTTTTTTTATAAATCCTACAAATATGAGATAAACGGTAAAATACAGGTTAATTCATTGGCTATATAGCACTATAATAAGTTTTAATATCTCCATGTTAAAATTCGAAGGTATGATTTTTTTTAATGTTGGCGTAAAATTCTTAAAATTTCCTTCTGAGAAATCTCGAGCAATCAAGGCAAATTTATTTATTTCGCGTGATCACTCCAGTGGTTAAAGAAAATATTTTTGTTGTGCCTATTGACAATGGTGGCACATGAGATGTTAAAAGTTATGATTTTTTTTTTAAATTTAACTGATATAATAATTTTCATGTGATAATCTTTTTGTTGTAACTGGCGAACTTTTGACTTTTGATAAATTATTTGACAAAAATACTTTCCAGTTCTCACATCCATTGTGTACATCTGCATCGAGGTTCTGCGCAACTATCCGGGCGACGTGGACCCAAAAACCTCCATAGTTACACGCGCCCTCGTATCATGCGTGCTGTCCCCTTCCAAGGCGGTGCGTTCGGCAGCGCTGGAGGGGATGCGACGCACGCTGCTCTGCCGCCACGAGTCCGCCCCTCTGGCCCGGGCCCTTGTGCTGCAGGTGGCCATCAACCTGGAGGGCGGCAAGCAGCAGCAGCAGTCCAACGGCACGGAGAACGGAGTGGAGGGGTGTCAGTCCGATGTGTTGGGGAAGGCCATCATCGAAGCCATTACCACTATCTGCTCTTATAAAGGTACATAATTCATTTTTCTGCATTTAAACAACTCTGGATAATAAGACGCTTTTAAAATATGATAAATCTTTATTCTTTATGCTTGAAAAAAAATAATATTACGGCTTGGCACACTTGTAACTTTGTAAGCAGCCAAAAAGAGAAACTAAAAAATAATTTTTTAAAAGAATAGCTTTTTTGTACCTGTAAAATCTACAATAGTTGACCACCGATTTTCTATTTGGCCATTCGATTTAATGAATGTCATGCCTCCAAATATTAAGATGAAGCCATACTAAATAATGCAAAATCATACAAAATCGTATGTTTTAGTTTTGAAAATTTGACCGCTTAGAAGTATTATAGATGCTTCAATTAAATACTGCGTGTAGAACATACTTTGGCCCTTAAAAATATCGGTCATTTTTTTAATAAGTCTTTTAATAAGCTTAGAAAAAATAAAGTATTAGGTCTATAAAAAACATTTTTAACTTAAAACTCTCCTACTTATAAACACTTTTTCGGATATGGTTTTATTGCATAATGTGGCAAATTCAGTTTCTTATATAATTATCGCGAAAAAAAATGATATTTACGCCCGAACCTCACAAAATAAAATATAATATGCATTTTCGCGTTGGTATTTTTGACATCACGGCGACAATACGGCAGTCGACGAATTTGTTATATCAAAGTGAACCTTATACCGTCCACCGAAGAACGACTGGCAGCCGCCCCCCTGTCTTCTGTCATTACTCCTCCGAACGGAGCGGAGAGCAGTCGTGTTATGCTCCGCGCCGCTTATTTTCGTGAAATCAATTTAAAAATTCCGTTTTATTGCAATAAACAATGCATAAAAAAGGAATTAATGTTTTTTTACAGGCCTTTACGAAATCAACATGTAAAAAAAATCTCAAATATCTTTTCCAACCTTTCCAAAAGCTTTTTCTCAAGTATTTTTAAACTCCTCCCATAAAAGGGCGTGAATTCCGATTTCGATTTTTTCCTGTACTAGTGGATCGCCTCAATACAGAAACATATGAACTGCTTACTGTGGTTTAAAGCCAATGAATCCACCTAGATTTCACCCTATATCCCATAAATTTATAATTCAGAAAAATCATCTATCTATGTTTTGGGTAGCTATTGCTCGAGTGGTTAAGTGTTGAATCTGTATTATCCATTTATAAAGTTGTTCAGACACACTTGCAATGTTGTAGTCTTTTATACTGGTCAGTGGCCGATTTGGCATCGCGTTTGGGTCCCACTCAGGCAATTCCTCGGCTGGCTAAGTCCTCCTTCACGACACAAGCAACATTTTCCGCTTACTCTGGGGATAGTGAGAGATTTTTCAAATATTGTCAGGTTATTCGTAACACAGGAATGTTTTTATTTCTTTTAAAAAAATACAAGATTTTAGAGTGGAAGCTCTCTAGTTACTTTGTGTTATAGAACACTTATTTTCTTCTCATTATTGACTTTATACAACAATAGTGATAATTATGTAACAATAAAATTCTCTTATTAGGTTCGCATACGAGATTGAAAAAAAAATTCTAATGTGGGATAAATTAGAATTTTTTTTTTATTATTTCATCGTTCAAGTAACAAAAAAACTTGTGGAAACTCGTTAAGTGGGTTTCGCCATTCAATTTATTCATTTTTATCTTGAAGGACTTGTTGTGGAGTCAGTAGACATTGTCAACCCAGGTGAATTTTATCAAGGGGACTGTATTGAAAGATAATAAAGTTTAAAATTGGGCACACAGAGTGCTTATAGGAGGAATATATTTTTCCAGCTCTCAGAAACCATGTTTAATCATGTTTTTTTTTTTAAATTTGAATACAACCTGATAAATCCACCCAATAGAGTACACCCTGGAAGACAGACAGCTCCTGGCCGTAGATGCTGTGCAGGCATGCCACCATCCGCTGGCCGTCACCGTCAACCGCACCCTCTGGCTCAAGATGGTCAAGTACCTGGACCTGCAGCCCAAGCAACTCATCAGCCAGTTCTCCAACAACATCAAGAATAGCTACATCGCTGGTTTCCGCTGCAACAACGTTAGTATAATGCCTTTTATTGATGTCGCCAATTCTTTGTCTTTTATGAATCCTTTTATCCAAGCGATAGCTACCCCAATTTGGGTAGCACCGCTAATGCCCCCGAACTACCCATATTTGGGTATATCAGCTAATTTGTTTAGTCGCTGGCCGAATAAACTTCTGTCGAATACTAACAGATGTCATTAATGTTCCTCTCTAGTATTCTATACAGGGTGTCCGGGGGTAAAGTGCAGTAACTTCGGGAGGTGATTCGACATGATCGTAGTAGTAAAAAAGATAAATAACTTTTTCCGAAATTCCAACTTTTTTTTTTCATACAAAAAGATATACCTGCTATAAATCCTAAGTGTAGGTACAAACTTACCCGATAAATTCGCTGTGAGTTTGACAGTGTCAATGTGGCAACGTTGCATATTTATGAGTGGCACGTATCCATGGAAACCACATGTAAATTGTAAACAATAACAAGACTGACAGTTCGCCGTTTTACAATGTGCAACAAAATCGTATGTTTTATAATGTTTTAAACCAAATTCAACTGAGAACTGCACTAAAATAACAATATTCATATGAAGTTACACTTTTTACTATACAAATTATTAATAACTAATTGAACACTTAACTAATATCATCGTTTTTCACTAATTTAATAAATTTTCAAAATGTCCACCTTCTGCTTGCAGGCAAGCATGTAAACGTACAGTAATATTGTTTACGATTCGTACGTTGTGGCGTATTTCATCTGGGGCTTCGTAAATTCGTAAACGGACAAATAACACATAAATAAAACTCGATGTTTACTGTAAATCTTCGAAGAAAACAAGCACTGAATAAATGTGTTCTTTAAGTAAGACATAAACACTAGATGAAAAACACTAAATTAATGGGTTTTTGATTAAAATTAGAGTTTTAACAACTATTAGATATCACATTCATGAGCAACAAGTACCTAGGTCACGCTGCTTTTAAAAATAGACTGAATATCGGGTAGCGGAGTTGGAGGGAGTTAGTATTGGCGCAGGCAGTAGATCAACATGACAATTTTCGAATCATTTCGGGTGGCGGGGGTAGCGGGTATTAGTTACCGGGGGACGCGGGTGATAGATTTGGCAACACGGCAAAAACTAAGGCCGTCTACACACGTCGGAGAAATTTTTCGTTTTTAGCTGTAAAGTACATCTAAAAGTTGGAATTTCGGAAAAAGTTATTTTTCTTTTTTACTCCTACGATCATGTCGAATCACCTCCCGAAGTTACTGCACTTTACCCCCGGACACCCTGTATAATGTTATCTTTCATAATATTACTTAAACAAAATCATAGATAATAACCACTCTGTAAATTGCCATCTCAACACAGGTGTTTCTCACCTAGTGAGATGGGCAATACGTCATTATTATAACCTAATGTAATATGAATTAAATGTTATTAAACTATATGTAATTAAACTCGTTCATGCTTTAATAATTGATAAATAATAGTGAATGTTGTTTTAGAATGATGCTAATATAAACAAAAATTATTCAACAAAGGTGAGACGTAAACATTACATATGTATGAGTCTGCCATTTGCTGTATCTCCGATTACAAAGGACTGATTCATGCGCCGATAATATCGGAACGTAGAAACTTTTTTACCATAATAATAATATGAAGTGTTTTTATAAATGCATTTTTAGAGTTACAACAATGTGATCTCAACCCTGGTACAGCAGAACCCGGAGGTGATCCTTCCCAGCCTGATGACCTACATAACCGACACCCTCGAGGATCCCGAACTCCTCAAAATCACCAGGGATGAATACTTCACATACCTCACTCCCGAGGGAGAATTGTATGATAAGAGCGTCATTCCAGGGTAAGTAAAGATTGTCGTTAACACATTTTTTTCAATTACTGTTCGACATTCTTTCAAAATCAATTTCATGCATAAATATAAAAGTCTTCCGAGATGTTGTAGTGAATTTATGTTTTTTTTGTACTACAGTCAATTCCGCTTAATTGTAACGCATTGGGACCCAAACATTTTGTCCCAAATAAGGGGCTGTCCCAAAGAATTGAAGAAAAACAAATATTTTAATTAGTGGTCTTATGCCGATCATAAAATCAATGAAGTATAAATCGATGATGTGCCTGAGGCGCATCATGATCTGCCTGATTTTACGTTTGGCTCGCGACATATACTAAGTGTTTTCGTTATTTGTTTTTGGGGTGCTATGCCGTGTTGCGCTACCTCCTTCTTTAGCCAACGCTGTCCGAAACGTTGGCTAAAGAAGGAGGTAGCGCAACACGGCATAACACCCCAAAAACAAATAACGAAAATAATTTTGGCCGTGAAAATCTAAACACGTAACCATATCCAAAGTGATTTATTGACATTAAATTAAAACAATGCCACAAAATGAATTTTCAATTATTAAGGCGATGCACTTACTAGTAATGCAAAATCATGTGATTTTGGTTTGAAAATTAGATCACTTAGAATTATTTTAGATGCTTTAATTAAATACTGCAAGTAGAACAACCTATTTGCCTTCGAAATAATCAAGTATTTTTTTATTAGTCTTATAAGCCCAGAAAAACATAAAGTATCAGTCCCTTAATAACTGCTTTAATGTTCAAAATCTCCTACTTGCGAAACCCTTTTTTGTTATGGTTTTATTGTATAATATGAAAAATTAAGTTGTTGTTTGAATGTTTTTTTCTTGAATAAATCAAAGGAGTTGGTGTTAAACGGGAATTTAAATCTTATCACCATTTACATGAGGAGTGTTATTGTTAGCGGCCTGATCCCAAATTTTATATGAGGTGATGCATTGCCTTAGAAAAAAAAAAAATTATGTAACTACAGGTACGAAAAAATTAAATAATCAAAGAAAGATACGAATAAAAACTGAACAGAACCACTTTACCCTGATGAATGTCAGCGGACATTGCGCAGCCGACATGGGCTAAGTCTACCGATGAATACTGGCTAAACCTAATGAACTCGGAACCCAACAGTGCGGCGCATTCCGCACGCCCGACCTTCTTGACTTTAAAATTAGTTTACTGACAAGTTTTGCATCAACCTCAGATGGGAATTTGTCCCAATTAAACGGAATGGTGTCCCAGGTAACCGAATTGTATTAGTTTCTTTATTTGGTTTTTGTTCCACTTGGGTTTAGGCCCAAATAATCGGCTATCCTGATAAACCGGCATACGGATTAAGTGGAATTGACTGTATTTCACAACCAGTAACATCACTCCAGCATTTGTAATTCACTGTTTGGCTTGTTTGAACAGTGGCGATGATAACGCAGAGATGAACATGAAGCGTGAAAGCAAGGCCTACTCCTTCAAGGACCAGCAGGAGGAGCTGATCCTGCGCAGAGAGCTGGAGGACAGGAAGAAGAAGGAAGGCAAGAACAAGGCGCCCAAGGAACTGACTGCCAAACAAAAGGAGGCCATCAAGCTTCAGACCAACAAGGAAAATCTTATCAGGCAGAAACTTACTCTGGTAATACTATTTTTTCATTAGATTTTTTTATGTGTATTAACCACTCTGACCCCTAAGGTTTTTTACATGACAATATAACAATAGCAGTCAATAATACAATAAGCTTGTTTTCAAGCTAACGCGTGTGTTCCCACAGAAATTGTTACAACTCGTTATTGTTCTAGTGACAACCCTAAAATAAAAAGTAAAAGATCCTTTTTTTTCTTTGCCGGTAACCCGGGCATTTATTAACATCAATAATTATTTACAAATCATGTGCGCTACCCGACTCACTAGACAATAGCTGTTCTGAGCCGGGTAGTAGTATCTATCATTACATATATCAATAAAAATAAAAGTAAATAAAAATACAAAAGATTACCTACATAAAATAATCTAAATATAAAATATTACATACATATATAAAAATAATTGAACATTTTTTAGTGTGAAAGTTATTTTTTTTAAATATGTATTTAAATATCAATATACAACGTATAAAAAAAATTAACACGGACCAAGCCTCACATCTTTATTCAAAGTTGTCCATAGAAATAAATAAAAAAGGCTTATTTGAATGAATAAATAATTCTATTGTATGATGTCCCTTAAATTGGTTTTTTTATACCTAGCTGGAAGAGCGTCTCAGCTGCGTAGAGCGTCTGATCAAGTCGGCCAGTGCGGGAGACTCAGTGGCGCTGGGGTACCATGCCGCGGTGCTGATGCGAGCTCTGCTGGCTGCGCTGCGCTCCCCACTGGCTGCCCCGCGCGCCGCACAACTCGTGCTGGGTCTGCGCCCCGCCTTCTGGCCTGATGATGTACAGACCATGGGAGACCTCATTGCTCACGTCACTTTGAGGTAAGGAATACTATTGGTCACATTCTTCTCGAGTATTTATGTCATGAACAAGGCTCCTTCAATCTTCACAGTCCTGCTTTACATGGAAATGCCCAAAGTATTGTTCAGGTTGTTAGGGTGCCTCGATGTCGGCTTCTAAACCAACACCAGAGCCCAAACACGTCCCTGGCTAGCTCTCAGCGGGACTATGGTACTCTCTATTCAGGGGGTGAGCAGCTCAAAGCTATGGAATTTCTCTCCACCTTCGGTGACCCACGGGATCCACACTGGCCAACAATCCTCCCGCCGTAGCAGAATAATAACAAAGTTAAATCATTAAGACATGTATTGTAAACTCAAACACATACATAGGTTTCTACAGTACAATTCAATTACAAGAAATGCAAATTACACAAACCTAGCTAAAGCGTTTAACTCTCACTGACTCTCTCTCAAAACGAAACTCTCCGAGTGGTGATTTCCGCGGGGGGCCCTACATTTCACTGATTACGGACAACATTTAAAGGAGGAAATCAAGATACAGCTTACATGTAGGTTGGCAGGAACCTCGTCTCATGTGGCAGCTTCATCAGGCACTTTCGTAGTCTAAATAGACCGAACTATAGTGCGGCAAAAGGCCGATTATACTCAAAGGTATTTCAATAATACATCGCGGCCCCATTGAATTGGGTCCGCCGGCTACTGGCCACGTGCGTGTGCTTCTCAAGGCTCCCGAATCTCTTCTGGCGGGTGCAGCGGGAATGCCGAGTGGTAGGGCACGGGGGAGAGGCAAGGAGACACAGGAAACGGGGCGGGGAGAGGGGAGTTGTTGTGTGGCTTGTCTGCTCGCGTTCTGTGCTCTAGATAATCCGCTACAGGGCGTATCGTAACACTTCCCCCGCGCTTGGAAAAAAAGCGACGTGGCAATGGAGCTGTAGGAAAAAAAATCCTCTTAAACTTCCATTGGGGTTTTTGAGAGATTCGTTGCTTGAGAGATGCCTAGCTAGAACATGCAATTTATGTTATAGTTTAGGTCACAATGTTTGTAGGGAATGGGTGAGGGGTACATACAATGTTTGGAAAAGAACAGTTTTGGTGAAAGTACATGGTGTGAAACAACATACAAGATTATGCAATTGAAAGATGACAATACATGGTTATGCAATTGAACAAAATAACAATACATGGTTATGCAATTGAAAAATAACAATTCATATTTGTACAATCGAAGAACAAAAAAAACAAGAACAAAAATGCCTGTGTGATTCTAAGGTTTCATTGGTCTGGGAGCTAAGTTTGCGAAGCGTGGATTTGTTTGGTTTCGGAGAATTTCGAAGAGGAGGACGTGGTTTCACAGATTCTAAGGATTACATTATCACTGTAATCAGACCCCTTTGAGATAACACTCAAAAGTACACTTGGGCCTTAGAAAACACTTGGTTTTGTCGAAGACGTCGAAGTTCATGAAGTGGAGACTGTGGTTGCTGTGCCGCGACTATGGTTACAGAGGTCATTGAAGAGGAGAATCCAGTGTCTGCAGACATGCCAGTACGAATCCTAAGTGTTATTAAGGTAAACACGGATCGTATATAATGGTTATTGAAGCATAATGTAGCTCAACATAACTTGTATTGGTACGCATTCAGCGAATACTGGAGGTCAAGGTAATGATGGTTTACACATGACGATATATGCGTCACTGCATGACAGCGCAAGAGACGACATGGTTGGCATTGATAGCAAGAGTAAGAACAAACCTAGGAGCTAGCGTGCCCAAAAGGTGGTTCAGAGTGTCATAATGTATAGTGGGACAACTCAACTTGCTGTGGCACGACAAAACAACATACATATGGGCGGTATGGTCTGTGCTTTCAGGAACAAATGCGTAGAAAAATGGCAGCAGGAGGGACCTAGTAACCACAGCGCGTGCTGTCAGGAAGTGGAGCTCAGCTTGGCTGTTGGTGATGACATCCGCCTGGGCTTCTTTTTAATCCGGGAGAAATTATTATTAGAGCAAAATTCTTGAAGTTTACCTGCCTAGGGACCAATGAAGAAAAGGTTTGGAGAGAAACAAAATGTGTCCAGATAATGAAATAAACGAAGTTTTAACCACCGACCCAGAGAGTGACGAAGAGAGAGTTTTCTAACTACATTGTGATTACATGAACATTTTCCTTTACCAGAATGGCTTGGCGTTTGCCGAGTGACAATATGTCTTGGTTAAAAAACAACCGGCCTTCCATGGCCTATGTTAACATAAAGGTGGTAACATTTTTGTAGAATTTCAACGAACAAGACAAAGAAGTCGTGAATGAGTCACGGTAAAAGTAGAGAAACCAATTCATGAATAAAGGTTGTCAAAAGGAGACAGACGGTACGCCAAGTGCATATCGTACATGTCCAACATTCATGAATGTGTTTCGTAAAATTGAGAACGAGAACAAAAGGTGAGACATATGCAGAGAGTGAGGGAGAAAGCCTGCTGATAATTGGTCAATTTACCGATTCGCACTCCCAGTGAGGGCGAATTATGGTTAACAACAGATTTTCCTCTTCATAACATATACCTGAGAACATGATGGTGAGGAGAAAGGAAAGGAAAAGGAGAGGAGTTGAGTGACGAAATTTGCTAGAGACTGGACTAATTTCCACTTCAAACTCCATGTGAGAATGAAACATGATCGACTAGCAGATTTCCTGACTCTTTACAATTGTTAAAAGGATGAGGAGAAATTTGAATACACATTAACAAAGAGACTAATCTTTTGCGTGTATTGGGCAAAAGATTAGGGGTCATTTTAAAAAAACTCCTGCGTGATTGTGAGAAAAGACAGACCCTTGCTCCAATTTCACAAACCTGGGGGTTTTCTTATCCGTTCCCCAGACAACGAGTTGGGTGGTTTTGTGCTCAATCGATTAACTCCCACAGCACTATGCCCCATAGTTAGCAGTGAAGCTACAAACTAGTCCTTTTGGGATAGTAGATATTCCTGGGCTTCTTTCCTTTTTTGCAAAGAAGTAAAAAAACAGGAGGTCCACGGGCATTGGCGTTGAATGACAACAAAGGGTTGTGGACTACGTTTCGTAGATCGCACACAAAAGGTTTGATATTATTTCGTTCGCACGACTCATGGTAAGTGTTTTAACGTCTCCACGTATAGTGTACAAAAACATGTAAGTACATACAAGATAAAACTCAATTATAGACAGAAGTCAAGAGTTTATACAATGCCTCTTAAAGAAGATGGCAAGGCCGATATTATGTCGTTCGCACGAATCACGGTAAGTATTGTTATTACGTCTTCACGTCTCGTGTACAAGGGTTGTACACAATTATACATACAAGTGGTACTCATGACAAATTAATGACACACGACCAAAATACAAGAGCGGTACTCATGACAAATTAATGACACACGACCAAAATACAAGAGCGGTACTCATGACAAATGAATGACACACGACCAAAATACAAAAGCGGTACTCATGACAAATGAATGACACACGACCAAAATACAAAAGCGGTACTCATGACAAATGAATGACACACGACCAAAATAGATTGTACAGAAAGGGTGGTACTCATGACAAATGAATGACACACGACCAAAACAGATTGTACAAAACGGTGCTCATGACAAATATGTCACACGACCAACTCAATAACATTTAGCTATGAGCAAAAGTGATTATGACGAACTTCTCGTATCGTGGCAGGTATTTTAAGGATCCCTCCTATGACGGTGGATGTTCTAAGGATCTCTCCTATGACGGTGGATGTTCTAAGGATCTCTCCTATGACGGTGGATGTTCTAAGGATCTCTCCTATAATGTAACAGGGTTACGTTTAAATACAACACAATAAATGTTAACGATGCTTGATTTTAACACATTTTATAAAGATTCGTTAGATTAACTAACTCCGTAGCCCAAGAGCGTACGACAGAGAAGATAGACAATTTGATGTCACTTCATGTGTTACAAAGTACAAGAGTGATGGCAGAGTATAATTCTACTTACACCAAGTATTTAAAACAAAGACAGACCTATAATGGTTTTACATACTGTCTGTTGTGGCAACCTACAGTGAGGAAGACCAAAGAAAAGGGACCAATTACGGTTTTACATACCCTTTGTGCAGTTACAAACATACCAGGTTATGTGCAATTTGGGTTGCAAATACTTGGTTAAATGGACACCTAAAAGTTGTGAATTCCAAAATCAGGATGACCATAAGGTTTTATTAACCTGTCTCGTAGGGTTGAAACGTGTCATATAAGACATACGTAACGTACAAGCAAAAAAACAAAATAACAAAAAAGCAGTGGCTTTGTTATAACAACCAAAGACCGGATGATTCGGTTTTACGTACTTTAGTTGAAACGAGCCAAATTGATTTATATACAGGGTTATAAAGACCAAACATTGGTTTTATAAATACAAGTTCCAAAATGGACGTTTCGATATCCAATTTGGGTACATGAGCATGAATTTGGGTAGGACGCCATCAATTTTTAATTTAAGAGGAAAAAATTGAAAAAACTTATATACACGAGGGGCGACTATGTAAGTAACCACTGTTTGATTTTCATGCTAGAGATACCTCGGAAGGTTTTACAACTCATGATGAACAAAATCAAAGGAAAAAATAGTTAACTGGTTCTGAGTCGGAGTTTAACACTTTGGAATTTACAAAACCCGACTTCTAGAACGACACGCCGATGGGCAATTGTCAACTATTTTACATGAACAAAATAAACAGGTGAGAAAGTTCCTTTCCACACGACAAAAATGCAACAAAAAAAATAGGAGAAAAATTACAAAATTACATGACAAGGCAGGGTATGACATGGCATGAACATTGCATAGTGTATGTGTTGAGACAATAAATGGGCTCGCGACTTCCCAAACATTGAAACTCGAAAAGTGTCTCCGTTCCAAAGTGATCAGTTTTAGAACAGGTGAAAAAAATAAAGAAAAAAAAAATTGCCGTGAGGGAAAGAAAAAACAGTGCAAAAACAACATTTGAAAGTAACTTCAAGGAGAGTACGCATTAATTTACAAAATAATTTACAACTTGTTTCATTTACGAAACGATGGGCATGTGATTGACACAATACACGCCTGACGTAGTAAGTCTCTGTAAGCTTACAAAAAAATGTGATACATACTGGATCATTTTACGTTTGCTGAGATAGTGGGGGCAGTTTTACTTGACTCCTCACTTCCAGACTTTACAATGTCCTTAATGTGGTAATTACCAATGTGCTTTCCAGATGAGTCAGACAAGGAGTACACTAGGTCTGATATTTTCCTTAGGACTTTGGCCTTCACGAAACGTGGTGCCAGCTTAGCAGAGAAATACATGGCTCCTTGGGAAAGTGTGTTGTTCTTTCTCCAAACTATGTCTCCTGTATTGAAGGTGACATGTTTTCTACGTAAGTTATATCTGTCCGCACTCTTTTGGTGAGCCAGGAGCAAAGCATCAGTGACTTCACTGTAAATGGCCGACAGTTCTTCCAAGCGATGGGCATAGTCTGCGGTAGGGTTGCTTGTGGTGGCAGATGACGTAGGAAAGTTTGTGTCCCTATGTAGAGAACCATGGACGACTTGTTCCATACCGTGTTTTAAGAAGAAAGGTGTGTAACCAGTGGCCAGATTAACAGTGTTGTTCATAGCGGCCTGAATTTTATCTAGGTTTTTACACCAAGTGCGTTGATCTTTATCAACTAGAATAGCTAGAGCTGTGTTGATTGTTTGGTTGTAACGTTCGACAGTGTTATTTTGGGGAGTGTACAAGGTGTTATAATAAATGTCCTTGATTCCGTATTTGGCAAGAAATTCTTTGAATTCCTGGGCAATAAACTGTTTTCCGTTATCAACAATTACGGTTCTGGGTGTTCCGTAAGGTATAAAAATGTGTTTTTCCAGAAGTTTGATGATGGCGGACGCATTGGCTCTTTTTAAAGGGAAGATCCAACAGAATTTGGTGAAAACATCCACTACACTAAGTATGTGCATGTGTCCGGCATAACTTCGAGGAAAAGGTCCGACGAGGTCCATTGACAATGACTGTAGGGGTCTGTCGGCACGTTTGGGGTTACCCATTAGGCCGGCAGGTGCTGCCGTGCTATGTTTATAAGCTTTACAAGTTTCACATTTAGAGATGTAATTGCGAATTTGTTTGAAGAGACCAGGCCAGTAATACTTCAAGGAAATCTTTTTATACATCTTGAAAGTTCCTGGGTGTATAGAGTCGGGAGCACTATGATTGTCAATTATTATTTGTTCTCTTCCTTCGAGGGGAACGACAAGTTTCCAAGAGTAATCTTCGAGGATGGATAGTGGTGCCTTGCAATTACGGTATAGTTGTCCTTCTTTTATGATAAAATTAGGAAACTTTTGTTGATTATTTTTACAACCTTCGAAGATTTTCAAGTACCATTCATCTTTTGTAGATGGAGGGGGGGCAATTGTGTCAACATTTAATGAAGCCAATTCAATTCTTGAAAGAGCGTCAGGAACAATATTGTCCGCGCCTTTACGGTGTACAACATCAAAATTGAATTGAGACAAACGGGAGGCCCAACGAGCGAGTCTACCGGAGGGATTACTTAAAGAGATCAGCCATTTCAAACTACTATGGTCTGTGACTACAGTAAATTTGCTACCGTCTATGTAACCGCGGAAATGGTGAACAGAATCCAATACAGCCAATAACTCCTTTTCGGTAATTCCGTAGTTTTTCTCGTGTTTATTTAATGTACGGGAAAAATACGCTACAGGGTGTTCGCCATCTGGGAACTCTTGAGTTAGGACTCCACCGATTCCTACGTTGGAGGCATCCGTGTGGAGGGTAAAAGAGAGTGCAAAATCCGGGCAATTCAGAACGGGGGCTTTTTGAAGGGCATTTTTTAAAGTTGTAAACGCTTCTTCAGTTTCAGCAGACCATCGGAAGTTGCTGACACCTTTACGGGTGCCGGTAATTTTATTTAAGGGGGCTGCAATTGTGGAAAAGTCTTTGATGAATCTTCTGTAGTAACCTGCAAGTCCAAGGAAACCTTTGACTTCCTTCGCGTTTTTGGGTCGGGGAAAATTTGCCATGGCTTCCACCTTAGCGGGGTCTGTTCTTAGACCTTTTTCGTCGACAATGAATCCCAAATAACGTAAACGGGACTTACAGAATTCAGACTTCTTCAAGTTGATGGTTAAACCAGCGAACTTGAGTTGTTGAAAAACCTTTTCCAACATTAATAGGTGTTTTTCAAAGGTGTCGCTGACGATGATGAGGTCGTCAAGGTAACAAAACAGGCTGTTATCGACTTCAGGACCGAAGAGTTTGTCCATCAGTCTTTGTAATTCGGCGGGGCTGTTCTTTAGACCAAAGGGTAATCTTTTAAAATGGAACATTCCCCTACCAGGTACAACGAAAGCAGTTTTTTCACACGATTCTGCGTCCAAAGGTATTTGCCAAAAAGCTTTGCTTAGGTCAACAGAGGAGATGAACTTGGCGTTGCGCAGTTTGTCTAAGGTCGCGTGGACGTAAGGTAAGGGGTATGCGTCAGCTTCCGTACAAGAATTTAAACGTCTACTGTCGAGACAGAAACGTGCGGAGCCATCTTTTTTAGAAACCAAAAGAGTTGGGTTGGTCCATGCACTTCTGCTGGGAACCACCACACCCATTTTTAACATTTCATCAAGTTCTTTTTCCAAAAGTTTAAGCTTTTGGGGGGCTAAGTTGTAATAACGTTGCTTTATGGGTGGGCCATTGGTTTTAATGTGGTGTTCTACCAAATTTGTCAAACCCAATCCACATTTTTCGAAAGATATTGATTCGAATTTATTGACCATTTCCTTTAGTTGGAGAGCTTGGTCCGTGCTTAAATTTTCGTGAGGTATTATTGTGCGGATCTCACTAATTTGAGCAGCAGTGGAGGTTTCGCCAAGAGTATTAAATACTTGGGGAGCAACGTTAAAAGCCTTCCAGAAGTCAACGCCAAGGATGAAATTCTGGGATATAGAGGGCACTATTAGAAAATTGATTGTAATTATTTTATTGTTACAATTAATTGGCAGTGCAAGGGTACCGATGACCGGCTGGGAAACATTATCCGCAGTCGTCAGGTATGTTGTTTGTGGCGAAATTTTAAAATCGCTGTTAACAAAAGGCAGGTGAGCATTGTTGCCAAGACAGCTGACAGATGCACCGCTATCAAGTAATCCGGAAAAGGGCACATTGTTAACAGAGAAAAGAGCATAGGGTCTCCCATCTTTAGCTTGTTTGCAACAAACCGAGGAAACATTTAAGGCCTGGTTAAAATACTTAATGTGTGATAACCAATCAGTCCATTCTTTAGACCTTGGTTCAGAATGGGTGCCTGAGAGGTTATTATTTAGTTTTTTGGCCTCTTCATGTAGAAATTTGGTGGGGGCTTGGAGAAATCCACCTGAGGTCTGACATCGCTTGGGTTTTGTAACCTTTCTGCATTGTGCCTTGATTTCTTAAAAATGTTGCGCAGTTCGTCGCGTGGAGGAGAGCGGTCCCTAGAGTGGTGTCTCTTGGAGGTTCGGGGTTCCTTGGATTCCAGAAGTCTTGCTTGCTTGAAACAAGTAGCGGCCAGGTGGCCTACTTTTTTGCAAAAGGAGCACACTTTTTTGTTGTCGAATTCTGGCTTTAAACCAGACGAACGGCTTGGCACAGCCACATTATTCGACACATCCTTTATGTTTTTCCTATCCTGGTACGATTCCAGGAGGAGACAGACTTCGTTTAGCTGGGCCAGGGATGCAATTTTCTGTGAGGTGATGATGTTCTCGTATTTGCTTAAAAGGCCATCAGTTATGACTGGTAGTAGTTCAGCTTCCGGAACAGGATGTGAAAGCTTGATGTTGATGGATTCAGCCCTTTCTATGAATGTAGCCACAGGTTCATCTACTAGTTGTTTAATAGATAGTAGAGATAGTTTGATCCGGTGCTGGGCCTCCTTTTTTCCAAAGCTAGAGATTAGGGCAGCTCTGAGTTTATTCCAATCTTTGCATTTAGTCTTTTGGATGCGGTGCCACGGAATTAATTCTGGGGAGATGAGTTCTATAAAGTTTCTCCGTAGAATCTCGAATGGGATATTTTTGATTGTAGCCGTTTCTTCAATACGGTCAATGAAATCCAGCACATCGGAGACGCCATTATATTTGACTTTCCAAGAGGATAAATCGTAAGTTTTATCTTGTGTCAAGATGGGTGCGACGTCCTGTTTTATCATTACATGCGGCGTAGGTTCTTTGTCAAGATTATCCAAAACTTGCGTAGCCGAACGTGAATTATTTTCGTTGGAGGGGGCGAGATTTATTCTCCTAATGTACTTTTTGTTGAATAAAAGTGCATATGCCTTCAATGTAGATTTAGATTTGCTTGATGGCGAGAGTCCTCTATCCCTTAAAGCAGCTTGTAAGTGGGCTTTGGATAAACTATGCACATTGGGAATGGTACCCAAGTTGGATGGTGTAATAGCTTGCTTGTCCTCCATTGTGAGTTTCCTGGGTGGTGAGGAGAAGAAAAAAAATTGGCCAGGGGTTTCCTTTAGAAAGCGCAAAATTAATTTTTGTGAGGCACTTTTCACTTGGTGATCACTGTTGGCACTTCCAAATGTGTTTTGTATACGTGACACCAGAATTCTTGTCAAGGGAGGCAGACGAGAAAAAATTTTGCGTGGAAAGACCTTAGTGGTAAAGGTTTTTGTATTTCACTGACCACTTTTGAGAAAACTGTGAAATTCACAAGTATTTATTTATTTTAGAAAAATTTTGCCAGGACTGACCTTTAGAAAACAGGTTTTTTATTTTCACAAATCACTTTGCACTGAGAAAGGCACTAAAGTTCACAAAAGGCACTTTTCTGGCAGATAAAGGACAAACTTCCGGATGAAAATGACTGAATATGGGATTTATTGCGTCAACCATATTAAAATTATTTTATTTATTCATGGAATCAGTCATTGGCTTTATTATTATTCCACTTTTCACTTATGTAAGGGAAAAAACACAATTCACTTTCACTTATGCTGAAAAAAAAACAGTACCTATAATGTATAATGGGGAAAGAAAGTCATTATTTTGTCCATTTGGAGAAACATTAAGTTGTACTAATTTGACAGACACAAGTGGGCCAATTGGTATATTGTGCAGAAATAATAAAAATACGTAAGTCCGAAATTTTCATTAAGGAATTCGCAAAATAACTGGGGTTCCAGAATCAAATTTATAATAATGATTTCCGTTGGTATCCTGTTCGATCATAAGAGCGGTTTGGATTTAAAACGCTGCCTAGCAACAGTCAGTCGACGGCTCCATTGGGATATTGGCGCGAGTCAAAGCATTTGCGCGTGAAACATCGGCCGTTAGATTTGGCGCGAATCGCTGTTGTTACGCACTCGCTGTTTGGTGACGCGTGCGCAATCAGATTCGCGGACAAAGGCTGGCGCTTCGGGTATTCAAAATGGCTGTTGTTTCAAATGCGATTTAATTCATAATTACAATCAGATCTGTTATGGATCTAATTTACATATTGGTTTCTGTGGTTTTTTCACAGGATTCACTGTAGAATATCAAGGCATAATTAATGTTTACAAAACAGTTGTTATGCGGGAAGGATTTCGACAAAGAAAGGTCCCGCAAAGCGACCGGAATAGAGAAAAAAAAAAATTCCAACCCCACGATCGGGCGACAGTTGTTAGGGTGCCTCGATGTCGGCTTCTAAACCAACACCAGAGCCCAAACACGTCCCTGGCTAGCTCTCAGCGGGACTATGGTACTCTCTATTCAGGGGGTGAGCAGCTCAAAGCTATGGAATTTCTCTCCACCTTCGGTGACCCACGGGATCCACACTGGCCAACAATCCTCCCGCCGTAGCAGAATAATAACAAAGTTAAATCATTAAGACATGTATTGTAAACTCAAACACATACATAGGTTTCTACAGTACAATTCAATTACAAGAAATGCAAATTACACAAACCTAGCTAAAGCGTTTAACTCTCACTGACTCTCTCTCAAAACGAAACTCTCCGAGTGGTGATTTCCGCGGGGGGCCCTACATTTCACTGATTACGGACAACATTTAAAGGAGGAAATCAAGATACAGCTTACATGTAGGTTGGCAGGAACCTCGTCTCATGTGGCAGCTTCATCAGGCACTTTCGTAGTCTAAATAGACCGAACTATAGTGCGGCAAAAGGCCGATTATACTCAAAGGTATTTCAATAATACATCGCGGCCCCATTGAATTGGGTCCGCCGGCTACTGGCCGCGTGCGTGTGCTTCTCAAGGCTCCCGAATCTCTTCTGGCGGGTGCAGCGGGAATGCCGAGTGGTAGGGCACGGGGGAGAGGCAAGGAGACACAGGAAACGGGGCGGGGAGAGGGGAGTTGTTGTGTGGCTTGTCTGCTCGCGTTCTGTGCTCTAGATAATCCGCTACAGGGCGTATCGTAACAAGGTATTTCTTAAATAGTGTTAAATACATTGATATTAGAGGTGAATTTGTTTCCTAATGTGTGAAGTCGAGAAATAGGTGCATGTATGTGGTAGTTCGTTCCAGAATTATTGTTGCAGAATAATATGTTTTGCCTTGTTGTTCGATTGGGTACCCTGAAATCGATGAGATGCAGAAGTTCGCAACAATCTAATTCAGAATGGATAATTTTAAACAAAAAAGTTAGGTCATTTATTTTTCTTCTGTTTTCTAGGGAATGCAATTTAAGCGTATTTAGTAAGGATGTGTAGTTAATGTGTTGAATAGGTATGTGTAACTTGAAGTTAATAAATCTTAAAAATTTGTGCTGCACTGTTTCGATATTTTTTATATGAATTTGATAATATGGGGACCAAACTATGGAATTGTATTCCAACAAGCTGCGTGCGTACGAGTGACAAATATACGATTTTTATAACTTCCAACGAGTTGAAGTCTTTGATTGTTCTGATTATAAATCCTAGTGTTTTCATGCCTTTTTTAGTTATTTGTTGTATGTGATTTATAAAATTTAATTGCGTGTCAAACACAACTCCAAGATCTCTAATTTCATTGACTTTTTCTAAGATTTTGTTATCTATTGTGTATTTGAAAGAAAGTGCGGTCTTTGTTCGACAAAACGTTAGTGTCTTACATTTATCGATATTGAGGAATAAGTTATTTGTGACACACCAATTTTGTAATTTGTCGATGTTTGACTGTAGGATTAGGCAGTCACCTATATTGGATATTTCTTTGTATAATTTGATATCATCGGCAAAAAGCAGAACTTTACATCGTTGAAACAGCTTATGATATCATTTATGAATATTAAGAAAAGGATGGGGCCGAGATGACTCCCTTGCGGTAGACCACTGGTTGCGTATAATAACTTAGATATAGAATGTTAAATTTTAACAAATAAGATTCTGTTAGACAAATAACTTGAGAACCAATCCAACCACTTGCCTCTCAGTCCTAAGGCATACAGTTTACTAAGTAATAATTTATGTGATACTTTGTCGAAAGCTTTTGAAAAATCTGTGTAGATACTGTCAACTTGTTTTTTTTTTTGTAAAAGATTCTGTAATATAGTTATGGTAAAGTAACAGGTTGGTAGCAGTTGACCTACCGGAAACAAATCCGTGTTGGTTTTTATCAATTACTTATAATATTGATGGATAAATTAAATCAAGAACAAGGGATTCAAAGATTTTCGGGAGCGCTGATTGTATGCATATAGGACGGTAGTTTTTAATGTCTGTGTCGTCACCTTTTTTGAGAATCGGGGTAATATAACTAGATTTCCAACGGGTTGGAAAATGTCCAGAAGAAAGTAAGTGGTTAAATAATGTGGTGAGTGGACCTGACACTGCAGATGCGCATTGTTTGAAAAATATTGGTGGGATGTTATCTGGGCCTGCAGATTTGTTAGGCTCAAGTGAAATGATTTTATAATCATGATTCCTGTGTAATGGTGTAGTTCTGTAGATGTATTGTGTTTTGATATGTGTATGATGGTACGTTGTTATCTGATATTTCACCTTCGTATACACTTTGGAAATGATCCGCAAACAAATAAACAATATCAAAGGTGCTATTGGCTATTTTGCCATCATAATGCATTGTGGGGGGTAGTCTGTACTTTCACTGTTTAATTTTTTAACAAAATTTCAAAAAAATTTTGTTCTTAGCGCAGTTTTCTCAACAGAGGTGATGTGTGCTTTATAGCATAGTTTAGATAGTGTTTTACATTTCTTTCTTGTTTCTGAGAAGTTTGAGTAGTCGTTTTTTTTTTTTGTTATAAGTTTTTATTCCAGTAAAAAAGAAAATAACATTTTCACTTATTTAACTAGAATATAAAATCGTTGATTTGGTGAGTGAGTTTAAAAATTTTGTGTTGCTGTTTTTTTTGTTTCAGTAAGAGTATAAGGTCTGTGGAGAACCAAATTGGATATGTTCTGTGTTTTGGTGTATATGAGGGGATATGTGATTTTATATTTTCAGAAAATGTTTCATACAGTCGCTATTTGTTCGCTATCACTGTTATTAGTCAAGAAAGTCCAATCTGTATTAGTGAGTTGGTAGTTAAATTTTCGAAGTTGAGTGTTGTTAGTTTCAGTGGTGGTTTGTTTGTGTACATATTTACAATAATGTGTAAGGGGGGGGGGGGGTGATAATTATCCACCGGTACGAGCTGATCGTCTGACATTTCAACACACAGTTTAGAGCTGTTTGATAGGGCAAGATCTAGAAGGCGATCACATATATTGGGTACAAAATTGTGTTGATGCAAATTTAAATACTTTATCATATCTATCACTTCACGTGCTGGGTCGTTAGAACTTTCGTTAGTAATATAACCATTGTCACATAACAGAGTTCCATTTCAAATTGGGAAGATTATAATCGCTGACGATAATTATTTTCGATTTAGGATTTTTTGACATAAGAAATTCGATGTCTTTGCAATGTTTCTTGTAGGTTTGGATGTCGGAGTTTGGTGGTATGTATAGAGTTCCAATGATGATTTTTTCCATGGGAGTAATAATTTGTACAAATAATTGCTCCAATAAGGTATTTTTCGTGCTTAGTTTTTTCACGGATATATTTTCCTTGATTGCTTTCAAAACTCCGCCTCCTCTGGATTTGGTACTGGATTTTGGGTTTCTGTCACGGCGAAATATCTTGTGGTTTGTGAAGCCAAGTTCAGGAGATTTTATTTCTGGAACGAGCCATGTTTCAGTAAGGATAAATATATCATGTCCGTGTATAGGTACCGATACTTTAAGGTCATGCAGTTTTGTACGAAGTCCTCGTGTATTTTGATAATAGATTTTGATTTCGTCAGGGCATTTGGTCCGGCATTTTCGGTTAGTTAGGCCATATCCAATAGTGGATTTTAGTTTTTTGAGACATTTACTATTGCTGGCTTATTATTTTTGAATTTTATAGTAAGTCCGACTTCGCCTTCCAGGGTACGGTTTGCCAGGGTTTGTCTAAGATCATTTGGGTATTGCCTTTGTAGAAGGGTTTGGTCGGAATAGATTTTGCAATCGGTGTGTGTTAGAGCTATATTTTTTCTACGCAATACGTTTAATACAATCAACGGATCATTAAGGATTACTTTCATTGGTCTTATTTTATTTGGTTTTACTACGCCAATGCGGAAGACGTTGACAGAGTTTTCAACGAGTGTGGTATTGATTTTGTTGAGAATTTTTAAGACTTCCACTTTATCCTGTTTAAAACACAAAATCAAGCAATATAATTAGCCGACTAGTTAATTTGAGATGTATTTTTGTAACACTGCGCGGTTTCTGTTTATTTGGTTCTGCTGTGTTTTTTGTTTGAATGTGTTTACAAAATGGAGTCTTCTCGCAAGCGTAAAAATGACACCTTTACTTTAAATCCAAAAATTGAAATTTCGATAGATAGCGGTGTTTGTTTTTATAAAATATCTGTTTTAATCTTTAGCATATTTTGTATGTATGAACAACAATCAACTGATTTCACTAATTTCACAATAAGGAACTCCAGTGAAAAATATTATGGCTTTAAAAAAATATGTTCATATGGACCAATAAACGCTGATTCTGAATATATAACTTTTATTTAATAATATTAAACATACAGTTTTTAAAAAAATATTAAAAAGTGCATTTTTAACATTCTCGTTAAAACACAGCGTCAGGTTGGTATGCTGTGTAATTCTCTGTGGTGACGTTACGATAGTAATCACGGTAATGACTGGTTTATTTATGCTATACGTCATTTATATGGGAATATAGGTATGACACAAGCGAATGTTCTATATATTTCTTATTTTTGAAGATGTCGTAAAAGCATATACCTTTATAGAAAGTTAATAGAATTGCCTTTTAGATTTTTGTATCTGACATATACGATTGTGTTTGAAAAATGCAGTATTTTAGGTTTCAAAATGAAAAAATTTAAAAAAAAACAGCTGACTGTAAACATATTCTATTAAATGGTCGAAAAAATTAGGAAAATTCAAAATTTAAAAAATACAGTCCTCTTACTTTATGAATTTGGAATAAAACTGTCACTTCACTTTTTATCTCGTTCATACAATTAAAAAGGATAAAAAAATATTATAATAATTCCGAAAAAATAACTGAAAAAATCCGACATCTTGGACTCGGTTTTACGCAATTAATGCGTTGATTTCTCGAATTTGTATTTATTTACACATGCATAAGGCTTTTACATTATCAAATAATATTACTTTTATGGAAGTTTTATTAAATTCACGCGGAAAAGTCATAAAAATTATAGAGAAGTAACCTTTGATTATGTAATGTCAGTAACCTAAAAACCGAACGAAACTAAATCACCAAAAAAACATTATTTAAGGACTAAAACTGAAAAAAAGTACAGGCAGCATTAGTACTTATGCTGAATTACACTCATATCACAGTGAATTAATCATTTAAACGAAAGTTATCATCAAAAACAAAAAACTGCATGTTAAATTCATCAACGTCATTCATTGTTTTGCAAAGAATTTGATTTCGCCATTTGCAATAAATAAGCCATTAGCCAATCAACGCGTTATAATAAACAAGATGGCCGCGCCCCTGCGCAAATCTATGTGAGATTCAAGAAAACCAACATAAAAATCTAAAATATATGAATCGTTATTTTAGTAGATGACGTCACAAAATTCACAATAGATATGGGTGTTTTCGAGGGATCTCCAAAAATTAAAACTTTGAAAATTATTTTAACTATTAAAACTAACTCTAAAAAAAAAAAAAAATATGCAGTAATTTAAGTTAGAAGGTCATTTTTCATAAAAAAAAAATAAAAAAAATGGACTGGACTTCTCTATTGCCCGGTTTTTGGGGTGGTGGATTAGTGAGAGAGTGCTAAATTACAAATACGAATTTAAATTATATTTTCATGCACATTTTTACCATTTTTTCTACCCTTAGGCTGTACAAGCCGCAATGCGACCTGGACCCCTGCTGGGACGAGGAGAACCTCAAGGATGCCGCCGCCAGAACTGTGGAACTCCTCCACTGGAGAACCTACTCCCGCAAGAAGTATCACGACTCCCAGAAGGACTCGGAAGCACTCTCCAAAAAACGGAGTCACACCCTCAGCGCCCCGGCCTTCTGCTATTGCTTCAACCTGATCCGCCTCAGCCTGACTTCTTCGTACGCCAGGAGCGATGAGAAGATGGTCACTGAGGGTCTGCAGATTATCTCCCACCAGGCTCAGATGAGAGACAGCGGGACCAGTAATAGTGATTTGAATAATCCGGGACTGCTTCCTATCCGCCAAATGTTCCAACTTCTTCTGGAAGTTATCAGTAAGTACATTATTAACCACTGGAGCGACGGTGCGTTTTTTATTTTTTTCCTCGGATTGCTCGTGATATTTTAATGACCGTTTTGAATATTTTCCGCCAACCTTAAAAAAATCATACCTCCGAATTTTAATATGGAGGCATACAAACTGATCATAGTTCTATATAGTCAATGAATTCAGCTATCTTTGGTTGTTTATCACATATTCCTAGGATTTATAAAAATAATATTATAAAATCGTAAACATTCAAAACGGAACTATTCTCAGTATTGCCTCCCTTTAAACTCGCCTAGTAAGTTCAAATTTTCCTCCACATTGAATATTTTCTATTAGGTTTCTTTTAAATGGTCTAATCTTCATATATATATAAGAAAACTGAATTTTGATATGTTTTGAACTCTTGAATGTTCCCTTTGAATAATTTTTGACACAAATTTATTCCAAAAATGGCGACACTTTTAATAAGAATAAAATGAAATTCTTTAAAGACTCGCCAAAAATAGCTGTAGTCCATCAAACAGATACATCAACTATCTTAAATCCACAATACCAATTAACTCGATTATTGGTTTATTTATAGAAAATATTGCATTTTCAAAAACACACCACGATCGGAAAAAAATGTCAAAAACGTAACCACAAAACTTTGTTTTATCAATAATCACTGAAATTTTAAGTTTGAAACACGTTCAAAGAGTTGAATGCATTACTCATTCAATTATTATAACACTGGTACACAAATTTGTTTAAACATCCACTAAAATACGATAAAAAACCCGAATTTTAAACTGACAGCTTCAGACCAGAGACCAGCTTCAGAGATCTACAAAATACGAATTTTCAATGCAATATTAGCCAACATTACTAGAGTACACTGCCATCTGTTGAATTTTAATAGAAGTAGTTTCTTTCTACCTACCCAAAAACGTCAAAATGGAACCGCGGGCTTATTTGAAAATATTTCAAAAAAAAATTTGATGCATCTAGTGAGAATTTGCTGTAATTCGGCAACTTAGCAAACTTAGGTTTTGTAAATGGTGCCGAAATTCGGCAAAAAGCGTTCCAGTTGTTAATCACACTAATATCATATTAATCATACTAATAATGATGTTTTATCAATAATTTTGTTCCTTTTCTAGGCAGGAACAAGGGAAAGATACAATTCCTCAGTGCGGCGACCCTGTTGGAGGTAGCAACAGCAGTATCAGGGGAAGAAGGGTGCGGCAGAGCCACATCTTCCGAGATCGACTGCCTACTGAGTGGCCTGCAGGACTCCTCAGAGGTATGGTATACCCCATCATAAGTTCACTGATAATTGACACATTTTCAAATGTACAGAGTAATTATTATACTTTAAAAATGTCTAAAGTCATGGTATTTGAAAGAGGGAGTATGAAAACAAGTAATGCAATATAGTTGTGAATGATGAATACTTGGAGCAGGTGGATGATTTTTTGTGTTTAGGAAGTACGTTTGTGAGAGATGGGAATGCTGATAGAGACATTGAAAGAAGGGTAAATGCAGGTCCATTAATGGAGGACTGAACTAGTACTGGGCGTTGACGATAATTCCATCCAACGCCAACGTCGTTATCGTTGGCGATTTTCAACTGTTGAAAATAACGTCGACGTTGACGCAACTATAGAATAGACGCGCGACAAGCCAGTACAATCAAACATCAAACTAAGCGTATAGGAGATCGACACGATACGACGATACTAAGTCAAAAAAACAAACAAAAAATAGATCAAAATCATATTAGGGAATTCCTTTTAGCGAGTGGTTCCCCGGATCATTGATGTATTATTATTATCTCTATGCCCCACACACGTAATAATAATCCTTAATAACGTTGAAAGTTGAAACTGTTGGAAGACGTTGGTTTCGGTGTTGAAAACATTCAAATAAAAAGGTTGAAGAGTTTGCACTTCGTGAACAACATTACTCGATATTTCAAATGGTCTTTTGGTGATGTACGTACCTACTGCACTTTTTTTTTTTTCCCCATCCAATACGGCCGATACGCAGAGAATAATAATAAGTAAAAAAAAAATAAAAAAAAAAAAAAAATAAATAAATAAATAAATAAAAAAATAAAAAAAAAAAAAAAAAAAAGAGAATCCAAAAAGGAGTGTAGTATGTGGGTACATTACCAAAATACCATTTCAAATTAGGTATAATATCGTTCACGAAGTGTGATCTCTCGATCCTTTTGATTTAACATTCCAACACCGTTGAAAAAAATAGCTGTTAGGCGGCCGACATTGATAAATTATCAATAGGTTATTTTTTTGCTTGTCGTTGATAAATTTGATTGTCCCATGGCGCTGCGTATCGGCCGTATTGGATGGGAAAAAAAAAAAAAAAAGTGCAGTAGGTACGTACATTACCAAAAGACCATTTGAAATATCGAGTAATGTTGTTCACGAAGTGCAAACTCTTAACCCTTTTTATTTATTAGACAGTTGAATCGTTCACTGTGTTGAATAATATTCACATGTAGGTATTATATTTCAACTATTGGCGTTAATTATTATCAACAGTGTTGGACGTTGAAACAATATGACTATTGTTTCCAACGGCTAGTAATATTTTGATTCAGTACTAGACTGAACGCCGTTGGCGCCAACAAAAAACTGCCCAAAGAAGCGAAGCTAGCCGTCCACAATGGAGTGCTGGTACCTACCCTGACTGTATGCCAGTGACGCATGCAGAGGAAGGATGAAAGTAGACTAAATGCTGTAGAAATGAGATCCCTGAGGCGTATGTATGGTAAAACCATGTACGAGAAATGTGGAAATGTGTGAGAAATGTGGAAATTCGCAAAGAATGCAAGGCTGATGTAAGCGTAATGAGTAGTATGCGGCTGGCGATGGCAAAAACACTGGGAATGTATGGCGAGCAATATGCTGAAATAGGCCAAAACCAAATGATCTTTTTTAGCCAAGTCTGTTTGACAAATTTGACCATGAAACAAATAACTATAATTTAATTGTTTTGCCTTTAATATTGAGCGGCTCTAGAATTTTCGTTTTGCCACCGCCAACCGCACACTAGTATTGAGTAGGATTAAGAAAAGGACGCTCAGATGGTTTGGGCATGTAAAGCGAATGAACGAGGAAAGGAGTGTAAGGAGAATATATGATGCAAGTGTGAATAGTAGAAGAAGTCGAGGATGCACGAGAAAGACATGGCATTACCAAGTAAATCAGATACTTGAGTCGGGCCATGACAAGAGTCAGAATAATGGAAAAGCATGTATGAGGCGATGTATAAATGTGAATGAGGCAAGGAGTGTGTGCCAAGACCGAGCTGTTTGGCGGTCCGTCCTCTCTGCCTACCCCTATGGAGAAACGGCGTGATGGTTAGTTTGTTAAACATGAAATGTCTATTTGTTTGTTGGAATATTTCAGGTGGTGAGGGAAGCATCTCTCCGTGCCCTGACTTGCTTGGTCAACACCTTCCCGTCCCTGAAGGATGATATGCAGCAAGCTCTTTTACTAACCAAGCGTCTGTGGATCGCCAAGTTTGATGTATCTGAGGAAAACCGGTGAGTGTTGTCTCACTATTACCCATCAGATTCACTATCCAAAAACAGGTTAGAACTAAAATAATTATTATACTAATATTTGGATGATTTGTATAGCGCCATTTTTGTGAAAAATCGCCTCAAGAACGCTGTACAAATTTATGATGTATTTCTACAATCTTACTTTTAACTACAGACTAACCATCTTTCTAACAAATTGTGATAGAAAGCAACCACAACAAACAAGCATTACAACATAACTCTTATGCTTTTCTGCTGATGACAATTTAATCGCCGCATTTAATTTAAATGTAAAAAAAATGGCACTGATTGGTCTTGATTTATGTGAATACAGCACAAGAGTCTCAATTGGCTCCAGATGGGAGCTGCTTCCATCTGGAGCCAGTGAGACTAACGGTTTCTCCAATCGGGGTATATTGTGAGGCTGAAGGTAGTGGGGAGGGGAAGGAGTCGAAGAAGAAGGAGGTGGGTAAGTTCCTGGCTATTCAGATCTGGTCACCAAACACTTTTTTTTTACATTAGCTCCACCGGAAGGCTCTGAGGAAAAAAATTTCCCTCAGGGCCTATGTCATCTTCGGGGTTGCTGTGTTAAGGGTCTTTTAAGGAAGAGGAAAGGGTATGAAGGGTGGGTAGGAATCTGTGGGTCAATGTGTCTAGGAGTGACGGACGTATGAATCCATTCCTCCAACTGCAGTGCATGAGAGACCGGCTGGAGAGGTCTAGATTAGGTCTCCGTCAACCAATCTCTCTCCATCCGGCACGCCATGCAGTAAGTGGGCAAATGCAAGGGCCACCAAGACCTAAACAAACCTCACCCCATAAACTCGGGCACCCCTGCTAAGTCACCAAAGCAAATCACTTTGAGTGACTTACGGCAGGGGTGTTGGTTATCCAATAAATGGTTCCTGAGGCGGCGGTACCCATATCCTCCTCCCAAATTGTAAAATTGCTAAATCCATTTCAACAGTGGCGGTTCTTTACAGGGGGACAATGGGGACAGTCCCCACCAGTTACACTCAAAACCTACTAAAGGAAATAACAGTCGATGCCGCCAAAATGAATGAATTCTTTAAACTTAAAAGTAATTAACATTAGCAGAAATAAAATACAAACAATTATTCCGGATGATTTTAATAAGACCCTACGCGCGTACAGCGAACAATGTACGGCGCAAAAAAAGCAGGTCTATTTCTCAGTGCGCAGAATTACTGCGCACTTGGGGGACAATCCGAACTATCCCCATACTTTCCTTGCGTTGTTTCGCGATCGTATGCAACTGCGCATGCGCAGTAGTATGTGAGTTCAAGCATCTGCGGGGACAATCCTTTGGATCCCCATAGAACCATTTGTTTGCGAAGTTACGGGCGGGAATCGCTCGCGTTCAAATTAGTTTGATGATAATCTCGCAAGGTAAAGCTTTATTTTTATTATATATCATTGTAAATTGGCATATTTCTATAGACATTTTATATTATTTTGTGTTAAATATATCCGACTAGCATGATTAGACCATCAAAAATTTTTTTTGAGAAATTTTATAATAATAATAATAATATTCTATGGGTGATGAGATTCCGGTACGTAAAAAAGTCGATCCCCGCCACTAAAGAAGTGCTCGAGCCGCCACTGCATTTCAAGCAACGTTTCAATTCTAAATGAGGTCTTACACTGGGGCGATACTGAGAGTATCTTCCACTCTGGTACATGCCGCAAATATACTACATATATATTATTTTAAATTGATAAATTATGAAATAACACATCAATCAACCTCGACCACAGAGGTCATTAATGACAATATTACATTTGAATTTGTATGAAACACCAACCTTACACTTGTTAATTGTAATGATTCCAGTCGCCTCGCTGAAATCCTGTGGACGGGCAGTGGTTTGGAGGCCAGTGTGCTGCTGGTGGACAGTGTGACCGTGGACGTGACGCACCCCGTGGAGGCCGTGCAGCGGGCTGCGGCCAATGCGCTGGCCGCCCTGCTGGAGATGGACACCTCGCTGGTCTCCTCCACACTGGACACGCTGCTCATTGTGTACCAGGAGAAGTTGAATGTGAGTAGCCAAAAAACATTACACTGACTTTCCTCATTCATCCAAATAAATTAAAATAAGTTGCTAATTGTTTAATTAATTTCAAGAATGAATTAGTTGGTTCGATCAGGAATGGCTTATGATGGAGATTTTCAGTGTTCAAATGTAATGTACTAATTTAACCCCTCAGCCCTCTACCATATTTTGTTGAAGGGTCAAAATATTTCTGCTGTGCAATAAAATCCAAATAAATTAAATATTTCGAAAAATATCCAAAAACTACAAAATGTTTTTGAAAAGTGATAATATACGATTTCAAATTTTATTATTCAAAATTAACATATAATTATTGAAATATGAAAATTTTGAAAGCAAAAAAAAAATCATTTTAAAACTTGTGTTTTTTTTAACTAAAATTACTGATGAAAAAAATTAAAACACATATTTTATTGGGCAAATGTATTACAAAACATTATCATCAACAAAGGAATAAATCAAGAATGGAAACAAAGGATAAAATATGGGATGTGCAAGGTGCCTTTATGAGTGGAAGGGGATGCATGGACCAGATTTTCTCCATGCGTATGCTCACTGAGAAGTTTCTGGCGAAAAACCAGAAACTTTTCTGCGCCTTTGTAGATCTACAAAAAGCATACGACCGAGTCGATAGGAAAAAGCTTTGGAAGGTGTTGTCCAAGTATGGAGTGAATACAAATCTCATACAGGCAATTGCGTCTCTGTACGAGGGAAGCGTTGCATGTGTTAGGGTGAACGGTGGTTTTACGGGGTGGTTTGACATCACAAAAGGTGTTAAGCAAGGCTGTGTAATGTCGCCATGGTTATTCAATCTGTACATGGATAATTGTATGCAAGAATTGAAAGAAGTGGGATTGGGCGCGAAATTGAGTAATCTGAAAGTATGTTGCCTGTTGTATGCTGATGATGCGGTGCTGATTTCTAACACTATGGAAGATCTACAGTCTCTCGTATCTAGGATGAACGAAGTATGTATGAAGAATGAGTTAATGATGAATGTAAGTAAGTCTAAAGTCATGGTGTTTGAAAGAGAGAGTACGAAAACAGTATGCAATATAGTTGTGAATGATGAATACTTGGAGCAGGTGGATGAGTTTGTGTATCTGGGTAGTATGTTTACGAGAGATGGGAAGGCTGATAGGGATATTGAAAGAAGGTTGAATGCTGGTAACTCCATTAATGGAGGACTGAATGCCGTTGGCGCTAATAAAAAACTGTCAAAAGAAGCGAAACTAGCAGTCCACAATGGAGTCCTGGTACCTACCCTGATGTATGGCAGTGAGGCATGGAACTGGCAGAGGAAGGATGAAAGTAAACTGAATGCTGTTGAAATGAGATCCCTGAGGCGTATGTGTGGTAAAACAATGTATGATCGTGTGAGAAATGTGGATATCCGCAAAGAATGTAAGGCTGATGTATGCATAATGAGTAAGATTAAGAAAGGGACCCTCAGATGGTTTGGGCATGTAGAGCGAATGAACGAAGAAAGCAGTGTAAGAAGAATATACGACGCAAATGTGAATGGTAGAAGAAGTCGTGGACGTCCGAGGAAGACATGGCATGATCAAGTGAATCAGATACTTGAGTCGGGCCATGTCAAAAGTCAGAATAATAGAAGAGAATGTATGAGACGATGTATGAATGTGAGTGAGGCAAAGAGTGTGTGCCAAGACCGAGTTGTTTGGCGGTCCGTCCTCTCTGCCTACCCCTGCGGGGAAACGGCGTGATGGTTAGTTAGTTAGTTAGTTAGTTATCATCAACATACTTTTTTGACGTTTTGTGTAAAAATAATTACATAAAAAATTCCCAAAGTAAAATTTTTTTTTTTTAAATCGTGGTGGGAAATTTTGGATTCATAAAGGTTGTTTGCGCCATTTTATGTTTTTTTGGTTGTATATTGATTGAGCTGAAATAATTGCTTATTCCAATTTCCCAATTCCTACCTACCTACCGCCATCCTTAGTTCCTACCTATATAATACACCTAACGCCAAGAAAACAATAGAGTTTCGTTTGCAATCGTTGTTGTTTTGTTCGCCTGTCAAAAACCCGCTCCGCTATGACCGTTCCGTTATAGTTGCAATTGTCGAGAATTATTAGTTTGTATAGCCTGCATCCGACAATTGCTGTGTTTTCCTGTCAAAAACCCGCATCCCGCTACTACGGTTGTACTAGTTGCATTTACCGAGAATTATTTGTTTGTACGGTCCCGCATACAATAATGCCGGTAATTAATTGTTTGTAAGTTCCGCATTACGACAACACCAGTTCGTGTCGTATTTCGCCGACATTATCGTTTTCCGCTGCCCTCTGGGGCTATGAGTGTAATTGACCGCCCCACATTGTACATTGTGTATTGTTTTGATCCGCTTCGCAGATGAATTTTGTGTATTTAATCGTGATTTTGATTAAACGCAATAAGTTTGATATATGAACTTATTAACCTTCACCCGCAACCCCGTGTTTTGTTATTTGTTCAATATTGTATTGTGAAATGTCCAAATAGACTTGACTAACCAGTGGCCTACAAAAACAATGAACTAAAACCGAAGACAAAAGGAAGAAATTTACCAGAGAAGGTGAACTTGATGAGTTTTCTTGGCTTTCCTTCCTATAACCTTTCCTTATTCCGGCAGTTTTTTCAGTAAAATCGTTATTACAGCTGTGAACGGATTTGAATTAATTCGCCCCTGGATCATTTGGTCCTTCGAGCCGGAGCCACCAAAGGTGTACATTTTAATTATTTTGCAGTTTTTTTTTTTTTAATATTTCTTTATTCATTAAATACAAAAATAGGGTTACATTAGTGGATTTTTTGACCACCATGCTAGGCTGATGCCCGTGTTATGGTGGTCGATTTAGTGGTAGTGTTACGGTGGTAGTTAAATTTATGATGTGAATATAAAGCGTGGTGTTTTCTCTTTCTAACACCGTTTAGATCATATTTTTAACCATGATACAACAATTTCTATGAGACCTATGTGAGTTGTTCCAAAAACTGAACAAATAGACCTGACGGTTAATAAAACTTTTGGAGAAGGGAGTACGGTTCAACACATTTTAAAAGACAATAAACAGACTTGAAATGTGATGTAGATTCGCTAGTTTCCCGCTTTTACCTTTAACTTCCGGACACCACGTGTAATAGTTTTTTATATTTTGGGAGAAAAAAACTATTGTACTTATTTTCTGTAACATAATTAGTATCACATAATTTGGCAGCATTCTCCACAAGTGACTTTCTTTTGCATGTTTTGTCAAATTCGAATTCTTTGATCCAGTATTGGTGAGACTTTCACTGTAATTTTTTTTCATTTCAGAATCCATTGTCTTCAAAAAGTCAGATTTTATTAAAAATTTGATTATCCTTTTCCTTCTTTTTTGGGTAATTTTGGTGTATCAGGTGAATGAATATATTCTTTATTTGTATTCCAGATGATCCCTCCGAAACTGGATGAGTTTGGGCATGTGGTGGAGCAGCCCATTGATGAGTGGGGCGGTCGGCGCGGCGTGGCGTTGGCACTGGTGGCCGTGGCGCCGCACTTGGCCGGCAAAGACCACGTGGCGCGCCTCGTCAACTTCTTTGTGTCCAAGGGGCTCGGTGACCGCGCCGAGAATGTGCGCAATGAGATGGCCAATGCTGCCATGGCTGTGGTGGATCTGCATGGAAAGGTAAACAATAACATAGTAGTAAATCTGAGTATTGTACCAGGTAGAGCCTGGTAGAGGGTATCCTTTTACATACAACTGCATACTCAACTCAAATTTAGATTTTATGGAGATGTCTGACTAATCAATTGGACGATCGAAATATGTATATGTTATGGATGCACTGCTCGCAAAGGCCGCTACAGCGGATAATGATGCTAATGTCATGATGGAGCGTGTAGCCAGCTGAGGAATTGAACTCACCACATATTTGATGTAATTGACATTTCATTGTATTGTTGGATGTTTTTTCTTCCAGTAAGTTAACCACTGGAGCGACGGCGCGTTTTATAACTTTTGCCTCGGATTGCTCGTGATATTTTAATGACCGTTTTTAATATTTTCCGCCAACCTTAAAAAAATCATACCTCCGAATTTTAATATGAAGGCATACAAACTGATCATAGTTCTATATAGTTGTGATGATCTCGCCTTTGGGCCTACGAAATAATTCTTTTAAAATTGAGAGATCGATTTAGAAATATATTTAATTTTGTAACATGGAATGGCATACAATTCTCTGTTCCAACTCTTAAGGGTGATTTATGAAACCGGGTCATTACTAGGAAAAACACGTGTGCCAAAATACTTTGGTTGGAGGAGGAATTCTAATGGATATTTCAGGTTCATTATCAAGTCAGGGGCGGCCGATGGATATTTGCCCGTGGGGTGGTTGATCTTAACGCGGGCAGATTGGATTTACGAAACAATTATCTGGTGAATTTTCTATGGCAGTAGGAAAATTGAAAATTAGTCAATAAGGATTGCTCGTTGGTGCATTTAAATATACTAGCGCGACGCGCCGATTACGGGTTGAAATATTTGACATATTTGTCGAAATAGGATTGCAGAATTCGTTAAATAGTGACGCACGTAGAAAGGACAAAAGCGTGTTCGGACAATGAATATATAATGTTATTATATAACCAATAGAGTCAACGCAAGTATTGAGAAAGAGTATTAGATTGAAGTACGCCACTGAGCTCTTCTTTTAAGCGTTATTGGGATAGTTTATGACTCCGGCTCAGACGAAATTAGTTTACACCACAAAAAATAACGAACATGGTTCCTTCACAAAATTCTCTGAAATAATAGTTAAAGTGTGACATTTTGACTATTAAAGTTGATATATGCATATTGGGAGATGTGCTTATCACTTAAGATTTGAAAAAAGTGACTAATAAATTATTGAAACCACACAAGTAGATGGGGGGGAGTCAGGGGGAGGGGGTTGGAAGGACAGTCGGGGTAGAGGAGTGTTAGAGGACAGTGAGGGGAGGAACCTAGGGCCGCGCAGACGGGAAAAAATCATCGAGTTTTGATAAACGGCAGAGTAATAATTTGGTGCGCGTAAACCGGGAATAATTCATAAAATTAAAGGAAAATAGTTCACGCGATTGAGGGGAGTCAAGATTTGGTCGTTGGGAAGCAAGGTTTAAATTAAGGGATCGAGGTTCGATAGTCGCGAGGAGACTAGTTTGGTGCGTCTAAACCGGGGATATTTCATTTTAATTAAACAAAGGAAATTCCGTTTTATTAAACAAAAAGGGTCCACGCGAATAGGGAAGTCAGAGATTGAGGCTTGCGAGTTCATATCGGTGAAGTTAAATAATATAATTTGTAAATTGAGGCGGTCGGGACGTACTTTCGGGGCGCCTATCAGGGTCAGGGTGAAATTTAAAAAAGAAATCTACGCGAGAATTGTGTTTGACGGCTGCATCTTGGAATAAATAACTGCATGACGGGTTGTGGTTTATAAGTGCTTGTTTGAATTAAATATTATTGTAGTGAATTGATTTGTGAAATTATTTTGTGCAACAAGGCGAATTTGGTAAGTTTGTATAAAATTATTAACATATTTAGTACGGACCTTGCAGGGAAGAGTCAATTAGGGTTTATATACTACAAGCCTTAGGAATCTAGGACCCCTTTTTTTTGTCGAGCGATGGGGGGCGAGGGGCTTTGCACGTTTCCGGGTTGACCGGCTAGCAATTACCTTTGTTGGGTGAAGTTATTCTTGAGACAATAACGTTGTAAAATAATAATTTTGGGATACAATTAACTAACTAGCATTTGAAGCACAAAGTGCGCTTTCGGGCAATAAATCTTAGACGAGAGACTTCATTTAAAAAGACGGGATTTTGAAATCACAAAACAAAAATAGAATCCTTCAAAAGTGCTTTGTTGGTGATCTAGAAAACTAGGTTACTGGGTATTCTCCAATGCATAACGGGTAACAAAATACATAGGTATAGAATGTAGGTATAAATTAATGTGTGAAGCGCCTTTGAGGTGTTAATTATTATTTACGAGTTTCGTAATAATAATTTTAAACGTAGTTAGGGGATTATATTCAGGAAGGGTTTTTTGAAAAGGCATTGGGTAATATAACGGTTTATGAAGGGTGCGTAGCATGGGCATTTTTGATTACTAACAAAATCTGACATAATTGAATTCCCATTCCAAAAATTTCCCATATCTTATTCCAAATTTTAGGTATCACAACAAGTCTATTACATAGGACTTTGCATAAACTTGGTTCGATATCTAATCATATAATCACCTTTGGTTCACGTTTAGGTATATTTCTTTCGACTTAGCAAAAAACTTTCATATTGTCGGTTGAATGCAGCCGTCGGTAGGTATTCACATTTTAGCGTGATGCGCTATATCCACCTACTTAATTAACAAACTCTTTTTCTTCAAACTTAATTGAGCGGGTTACGACTCGAGAATGGACGGCGGTTGTCGAATGAATTAACGAGTCCGGCTTTCCTATTTCACCATGAGGAAGTATCTCACGCGACTTTATCGGGGGCGATGTGATCGAAATGCAGGTGGGCTACACTATTTTTCTAATGTGGAGGCGAAGTAAGCGATGGTCGTGTCTGGTCCGAGCAAATTGGAATCCCTTGTGATCACATCTCGGTAACGTGGATCTCGTACCCGCTCTAGACTGGATTGGAAGCGTGGCCGGAGCCATTCCATGATGTCGACGTATGTACGTCACTAAGGCATTGGGGGACTTCAGGAGAACAAAGGACGTGCACCCATTTCGCCCTCCTTCTACCGCCGCTCCGAGGTACCAGCGGATAAAAGTTGTCGTCGCGGGAGACCAGTTTGATGCAGGACGAAGATTACGATCTGGCCGGACTACCTTCGTCATGGGGGAAACGAAGTGACGAAATTTGCGTGGGCTTCACTACCTTTTAGGTTACGCTCGTGTGGGGTCTGCCTTGTCGTCGGAACGAAGGGAACATGACATATGGAATCGTTTGGCAACCGATCGGCGGTTCTTTGTTGGAATCCGGATAAGTTTTCTTAACTACTTTTGGTTTACGCTTAGGTAGGTATATTTCCTTCGATATTCGATTTAGCCAAAAACTTTCACATTGTCGGTTGAATGAAGCCGTCAGTAGGTATTCATATTTTAAGCGTAATGCGTTATATCCACCTACATAAGTAGCAAAAGTTCTCTTAACTCTCTCACAATAGGAATAGGGATCATCCAGCATCAGGGTGGGAATGTACTCTGGACGAAAGGGCAGCCGGGAAAATAGAAGGGAGGGAAGCCAGATTCACGACCTGGTGCCTTTCATTCTTGGACCCAGCACCCTGGAAGCCGAGCTTGACATTTCTTTCTTTGAGCTGATATTTGAGTTTGAGGTTGGGGTACGCCTATCGTAGAGCATATGCCCGTGACATTTCGGGGAAGGTCCCACGTTACGCCTGTGTATGTTATGCGAGGGGACGTATTTTTCATTCAAATCAAATACCGATGACCATCGCGATTGCAGGCTGGCGCACGTTTCTGTAGCGTGCCTAGGAAAAACGTAATCATTATTTCTACTGGTTCGAGGCGGCGTGCTGGACGGAGAACGGGACTATTGAGGACATGAGTGACTGCCAAGGCGAGGATCGGTGACATCAAAATCTTCTTTAATTCAATTCATACATCGCCAGATCAGAGGAGAGAGCGGCCCCACCGATCTCCTGACATTGCCGATTGTCTAATCAACTTCGGTTTAATGTTTATGCCGGTACTTTAGGAGTAAATGGAACTCAAGTCATCGGCATGCTGAAGAACTTCAAAATCATCATCATCATCATCAATCCAGAGTAGGATGTCACGATCTAAAACCTCGTGCCACCCACGCATTTCCTGAACAGTTCCTGACATCGGCTATCACGCCATTAATCGGAGCAGACCCTCATATCAAACGGTATGAGATGACCTTTCGTCATCATCATCAACACATTTATAATTTGGCGGCGTAGTGGTCGATATTATTCCCATTACCACTCTATGAACCAGACCCTCATACCAAACGGTATGAGATGACCTTCCATCATCATCATCAACACATTTATAATTTGGCGGCGTAGTGGTCGATATTATTCCCATTACCACTCTATGAACCAGACCCTCATATCAAACGGTATGAGATGACCTTCCATCATCATCATCAACACATTTATAATTTGGCGGCGTAGTGGTCGATATTATTCCCATTACCACTCTATGATCCAGAAACACACATCAAACTCTTTCCCGACAGAAGGCAAAACATGTCGATTTTCATTCGTCGCTTGCGACCTTAACATTCTCCGGAGGCGTTGGAATTGGAAGCTGATTCGGCGGTCTATGACCATCACCTTATCAGTTGGGCTATGGAGGAGTCCAATTATTTAAACAGCACATGTTCTGTCTCATGTTAATCCAAAATACCTACCCGTAGAATCAAATTAACAAGATAAAACAAGCTAGCTAACTAACAAACTGCATCTAGAACTGTGAGTGTAGAATCATTGCAATCCGTACTGCTTGAGTGTAAATCTTTTGTTAGAATGTACATAAATGTCAAATTATCTTCATGATAGCATTTTATAGAGCTGCAGAGAGTACGTGACATCGCATCGAAAGGTAGGATCTTCTCAATTCGCCGTTTGAATGTAAATTTATATATTAGATGCTAGGAGGGAAAATGCAGATTACTTCAATAAAAATAGTCGTCGATGAGCGTAGGTGTTTAACAGGTGCTAGGGGAGGAAGCTGAACGAATATAGTTAGATAATTAGTTATTTTTCAAGTTAGTCAGACCCAGTCATTGTTATTCGAAGCCTTGCAAATTGTAACACGCCATACCTAAAAGAACAAGGGTTTACCACAAATAAATTATTAATTAAATTGGATTAACTATACCAAACCACTCAAACAAAAAAGTACACAACGTTGTGGGGTTAATTACAATTGATTAATTAAGAGCATCTCGTCACGTTTGCATAAAAGTATTACGTGATGGGGTTGAGAAGGCGCTTCAAAAGAAATGCAGGGGAGAGACGCGAGAACGGGCGAGCTACGAGCTTTTTAAAGGCCGACCGGGGTTGCGCCTGTAGCTGTAGCAATGTAGCAGCATTTTTTAACCAAGAGGAAGGTTTTACTACTATAAAGGGGGGGGGGGGTTTATTACAGTGGTGCCGTGACCAGGAGGTATGGTATTACAAAGTGTTGCATTTTGCTGGGCTTTATACAATGACTTAAATAAGAATAGAAAAAAAAATTAATACAGTAGGTATAACGGTTCGCATGTCATCCGAAAATGACTGAAAACACAACGAAAAAAAAGTAAAGTACTAGGAAAATAGATGTGTAGCAGAGGAATTAACAATAACGTTTACATTAGCTTAACTAGATAAATATAGGAAAGATAGGCCGAAAATGTCCAACTTCCGATGAGACGCAGGTTAAAGGTATCATATTTTGAGGGGAGTAGCGCCGTACGTCTATAAAAAGTGAAACAAAATTAATCAAGAGAGTAGGTAGTGCAATAATGTACACATTAGCTTAACCAGACAAATTTAGGAGAGGTTGGGTGATGATGTCCAATTTCTGATAAGACGCAGGTTAAAGGTATCATATTTTGAGGGGAGGAGCGCTGTACGTCAATAAAAAGTGTAACAAAATTAACCAAGAGAAATTAATGATATCCAACCTTCGATAAGTATTAGTGAGAAAGGGTGTTACGTTATTAGGGGAGATAGTCCTTCAATGATGCATTCAATATCAAATCGCCGGGGTGATAATATTGATGTTAGTCAACCTTCAATTGGGTTTGAACGTTTGGTAAATTGGATACCGTACGATTAGTTTAAAAATTATGCAATCGGACCAGCGTTGAGTAGTTCTGTTTACCAGAGTAAACATAGATAATCTACCCTAATCGTTATATTGAATAGAGATAGTTTAACAAAAAAAAGGGGCACCAACAAACGATAGAAAAAAAGGGTCTCTTTCATTTTGAGGGTAGATCATTTAAACATTTAACACTCAGCGTGAAGAACAACAAAAAAAAAGGGAGGCCATTAAACCGAGTGCCGACTAGCGGAGATATGTGTCAAATAGGTTTGTGCGTTTAACGTAACGGTAAATTGAAACCCTTTCTACAGCCGGTCATCACAAGAAGTGGGTGACAGTCGGAATAAAAGCATTATTTTGAAACGTAATTACAAAATAATCTGTACAGGATTAAACGAAATTAGTTTAACTAAATAGTTCAAAGAAACAGAATCTGTTGAGAAACAAAATACATGCAGAATAAACATTAGTGACGTGAACCGGATTAGGCGTGAAGACAATAAAACCAAATTAAAGATAGGAGAGGTAGGTAAAATGTAAGGCAACCTCCGATAAGTATAGGGAATAAAAGGTATTCCGATGTGAGGGGAGGAAGTCGGTTCTTGATGGCAAATTAAATTTTAAAAATAAATTGTTTGCTAATATTCAACCCGACTTACAGAATGAACGTATCCAAAACGTTTAATTCTAATAATGCACTAGATTTAAAGGACTACAATAATAATTACGTACTCAAACGTATGAATCTGGAGAAATAAAATGACTAGGTACCTACTGTAGACAATTGGCATTTTTTAGCAGTTAAATACTTTTATGATGATATTGGTCCCCAGTACCAAATTGTTAAATTTAGAACAACGGTCAGGTCCATTTTGGGCAAAGTTCCGTAAGCGAAAAAAAAAAAACAAACAAACAACAAGAAAGGTCGGTCAGACTTCGTATAATTACGGTAGGGATATTTTGGAGAAAAAAATGCAGACGGACCTTCGAGACGGCCATTATGTGAAACCGAAAGGAGCTTTTAAGGGGAGAAGTACCGACTTAAGCGATCTATGCTAGAATATGCTTGCCATTTTGTAAGGGAAGTTGTATGGGTGAAACGTCACCTGATCGCCTCTTAAAACCAGATAGCAGCGGCTAAGCAAATACAGTTTCAACAGTGTTCTGAAAATGGGGAACATAGACAGAGCAAGCTTACGAGTGATAGTCGTGTTACCGTTAACAATGACAGGGCCGAATTGGGGAAAAACACTTCGGGTTATTTTATAGAGAAAAATACATTATGAGTTTAGACACAGTGAGATGTGGAGCATTGGAAGCATTCACAATGTTTAGTAGTAGATTGTGGAAGGGTTTACAAATTACGCAAACAGAGTTTATTGTGAAGCGGTGGGTATTTAAAATCAGTGTAAATAGGTGATAAAGTTAGGCAGAAATTAAAATTTGGATTAATTGGTTTGGAGACAATAATAGACACCTAAATACTCACATAATATATTGTCGGTTTATGTGGGGAGTACAATAGGAGACAGTTAGAGTACCATGACTAGGTACCGTTGTAGGTCGTAACCGGCACAAATTCCTGGAAATATGTAGGCATAACGCAAGGTACATTGACCGTAGTTTCAACATTAGACAAACATTGGGCAAGGCCGACGAAAAAAACGGAATAGGGAAGGGATGCGATGACGTACAGGACAGGACCGGTTTAGGAAATATTCATCATTACAATTTTGGAAAAAAAGGGCACAAAGATTTAAGGCGAGTTCAAACGGGCTGACTACTGCTGAAGTTCTGGAACAAAATAGGTGATTGTAGTTTGGATTTCTATCTACCTCCACTATTTTTTTTCCATAAAGGGGAGACTGTGATGATCTCGCCTTTGGGCCTACGAAATAATTCTTTTAAAATTGAGAGATCGATTTAGAAATATATTTAATTTTGTAACATGGAATGGCATACAATTCTCTGTTCCAACTCTTAAGGGTGATTTATGAAACCGGGTCATTACTAGGAAAAACACGTGTGCCAAAATACTTTGGTTGGAGGAGGAATTCTAATGGATATTTCAGGTTCATTATCAAGTCAGGGGCGGCCGATGGATATTTGCCCGTGGGGTGGTTGATCTTAACGCGGGCAGATTGGATTTACGAAACAATTATCTGGTGAATTTTCTATGGCAGTAGGAAAATTGAAAATTAGTCAATAAGGATTGCTCGTTGGTGCATTTAAATATACTAGCGCGACGCGCCGATTACGGGTTGAAATATTTGACATATTTGTCGAAATAGGATTGCAGAATTCGTTAAATAGTGACGCACGTAGAAAGGACAAAAGCGTGTTCGGACAATGAATATATAATGTTATTATATAACCAATAGAGTCAACGCAAGTATTGAGAAAGAGTATTAGATTGAAGTACGCCACTGAGCTCTTCTTTTAAGCGTTATTGGGATAGTTTATGACTCCGGCTCAGACGAAATTAGTTTACACCACAAAAAATAACGAACATGGTTCCTTCACAAAATTCTCTGAAATAATAGTTAAAGTGTGACATTTTGACTATTAAAGTTGATATATGCATATTGGGAGATGTGCTTATCACTTAAGATTTGAAAAAAGTGACTAATAAATTATTGAAACCACACAAGTAGATGGGGGGGAGTCAGGGGGAGGGGGTTGGAAGGACAGTCGGGGTAGAGGAGTGTTAGAGGACAGTGAGGGGAGGAACCTAGGGCCGCGCAGACGGGAAAAAATCATCGAGTTTTGATAAACGGCAGAGTAATAATTTGGTGCGCGTAAACCGGGAATAATTCATAAAATTAAAGGAAAATAGTTCACGCGATTGAGGGGAGTCAAGATTTGGTCGTTGGGAAGCAAGGTTTAAATTAAGGGATCGAGGTTCGATAGTCGCGAGGAGACTAGTTTGGTGCGTCTAAACCGGGGATATTTCATTTTAATTAAACAAAGGAAATTCCGTTTTATTAAACAAAAAGGGTCCACGCGAATAGGGAAGTCAGAGATTGAGGCTTGCGAGTTCATATCGGTGAAGTTAAATAATATAATTTGTAAATTGAGGCGGTCGGGACGTACTTTCGGGGCGCCTATCAGGGTCAGGGTGAAATTTAAAAAAGAAATCTACGCGAGAATTGTGTTTGACGGCTGCATCTTGGAATAAATAACTGCATGACGGGTTGTGGTTTATAAGTGCTTGTTTGAATTAAATATTATTGTAGTGAATTGATTTGTGAAATTATTTTGTGCAACAAGGCGAATTTGGTAAGTTTGTATAAAATTATTAACATATTTAGTACGGACCTTGCAGGGAAGAGTCAATTAGGGTTTATATACTACAAGCCTTAGGAATCTAGGACCCCTTTTTTTTGTCGAGCGATGGGGGGCGAGGGGCTTTGCACGTTTCCGGGTTGACCGGCTAGCAATTACCTTTGTTGGGTGAAGTTATTCTTGAGACAATAACGTTGTAAAATAATAATTTTGGGATACAATTAACTAACTAGCATTTGAAGCACAAAGTGCGCTTTCGGGCAATAAATCTTAGACGAGAGACTTCATTTAAAAAGACGGGATTTTGAAATCACAAAACAAAAATAGAATCCTTCAAAAGTGCTTTGTTGGTGATCTAGAAAACTAGGTTACTGGGTATTCTCCAATGCATAACGGGTAACAAAATACATAGGTATAGAATGTAGGTATAAATTAATGTGTGAAGCGCCTTTGAGGTGTTAATTATTATTTACGAGTTTCGTAATAATAATTTTAAACGTAGTTAGGGGATTATATTCAGGAAGGGTTTTTTGAAAAGGCATTGGGTAATATAACGGTTTATGAAGGGTGCGTAGCATGGGCATTTTTGATTACTAACAAAATCTGACATAATTGAATTCCCATTCCAAAAATTTCCCATATCTTATTCCAAATTTTAGGTATCACAACAAGTCTATTACATAGGACTTTGCATAAACTTGGTTCGATATCTAATCATATAATCACCTTTGGTTCACGTTTAGGTATATTTCTTTCGACTTAGCAAAAAACTTTCATATTGTCGGTTGAATGCAGCCGTCGGTAGGTATTCACATTTTAGCGTGATGCGCTATATCCACCTACTTAATTAACAAACTCTTTTTCTTCAAACTTAATTGAGCGGGTTACGACTCGAGAATGGACGGCGGTTGTCGAATGAATTAACGAGTCCGGCTTTCCTATTTCACCATGAGGAAGTATCTCACGCGACTTTATCGGGGGCGATGTGATCGAAATGCAGGTGGGCTACACTATTTTTCTAATGTGGAGGCGAAGTAAGCGATGGTCGTGTCTGGTCCGAGCAAATTGGAATCCCTTGTGATCACATCTCGGTAACGTGGATCTCGTACCCGCTCTAGACTGGATTGGAAGCGTGGCCGGAGCCATTCCATGATGTCGACGTATGTACGTCACTAAGGCATTGGGGGACTTCAGGAGAACAAAGGACGTGCACCCATTTCGCCCTCCTTCTACCGCCGCTCCGAGGTACCAGCGGATAAAAGTTGTCGTCGCGGGAGACCAGTTTGATGCAGGACGAAGATTACGATCTGGCCGGACTACCTTCGTCATGGGGGAAACGAAGTGACGAAATTTGCGTGGGCTTCACTACCTTTTAGGTTACGCTCGTGTGGGGTCTGCCTTGTCGTCGGAACGAAGGGAACATGACATATGGAATCGTTTGGCAACCGATCGGCGGTTCTTTGTTGGAATCCGGATAAGTTTTCTTAACTACTTTTGGTTTACGCTTAGGTAGGTATATTTCCTTCGATATTCGATTTAGCCAAAAACTTTCACATTGTCGGTTGAATGAAGCCGTCAGTAGGTATTCATATTTTAAGCGTAATGCGTTATATCCACCTACATAAGTAGCAAAAGTTCTCTTAACTCTCTCACAATAGGAATAGGGATCATCCAGCATCAGGGTGGGAATGTACTCTGGACGAAAGGGCAGCCGGGAAAATAGAAGGGAGGGAAGCCAGATTCACGACCTGGTGCCTTTCATTCTTGGACCCAGCACCCTGGAAGCCGAGCTTGACATTTCTTTCTTTGAGCTGATATTTGAGTTTGAGGTTGGGGTACGCCTATCGTAGAGCATATGCCCGTGACATTTCGGGGAAGGTCCCACGTTACGCCTGTGTATGTTATGCGAGGGGACGTATTTTTCATTCAAATCAAATACCGATGACCATCGCGATTGCAGGCTGGCGCACGTTTCTGTAGCGTGCCTAGGAAAAACGTAATCATTATTTCTACTGGTTCGAGGCGGCGTGCTGGACGGAGAACGGGACTATTGAGGACATGAGTGACTGCCAAGGCGAGGATCGGTGACATCAAAATCTTCTTTAATTCAATTCATACATCGCCAGATCAGAGGAGAGAGCGGCCCCACCGATCTCCTGACATTGCCGATTGTCTAATCAACTTCGGTTTAATGTTTATGCCGGTACTTTAGGAGTAAATGGAACTCAAGTCATCGGCATGCTGAAGAACTTCAAAATCATCATCATCATCATCAATCCAGAGTAGGATGTCACGATCTAAAACCTCGTGCCACCCACGCATTTCCTGAACAGTTCCTGACATCGGCTATCACGCCATTAATCGGAGCAGACCCTCATATCAAACGGTATGAGATGACCTTTCGTCATCATCATCAACACATTTATAATTTGGCGGCGTAGTGGTCGATATTATTCCCATTACCACTCTATGAACCAGACCCTCATACCAAACGGTATGAGATGACCTTCCATCATCATCATCAACACATTTATAATTTGGCGGCGTAGTGGTCGATATTATTCCCATTACCACTCTATGAACCAGACCCTCATATCAAACGGTATGAGATGACCTTCCATCATCATCATCAACACATTTATAATTTGGCGGCGTAGTGGTCGATATTATTCCCATTACCACTCTATGATCCAGAAACACACATCAAACTCTTTCCCGACAGAAGGCAAAACATGTCGATTTTCATTCGTCGCTTGCGACCTTAACATTCTCCGGAGGCGTTGGAATTGGAAGCTGATTCGGCGGTCTATGACCATCACCTTATCAGTTGGGCTATGGAGGAGTCCAATTATTTAAACAGCACATGTTCTGTCTCATGTTAATCCAAAATACCTACCCGTAGAATCAAATTAACAAGATAAAACAAGCTAGCTAACTAACAAACTGCATCTAGAACTGTGAGTGTAGAATCATTGCAATCCGTACTGCTTGAGTGTAAATCTTTTGTTAGAATGTACATAAATGTCAAATTATCTTCATGATAGCATTTTATAGAGCTGCAGAGAGTACGTGACATCGCATCGAAAGGTAGGATCTTCTCAATTCGCCGTTTGAATGTAAATTTATATATTAGATGCTAGGAGGGAAAATGCAGATTACTTCAATAAAAATAGTCGTCGATGAGCGTAGGTGTTTAACAGGTGCTAGGGGAGGAAGCTGAACGAATATAGTTAGATAATTAGTTATTTTTCAAGTTAGTCAGACCCAGTCATTGTTATTCGAAGCCTTGCAAATTGTAACACGCCATACCTAAAAGAACAAGGGTTTACCACAAATAAATTATTAATTAAATTGGATTAACTATACCAAACCACTCAAACAAAAAAGTACACAACGTTGTGGGGTTAATTACAATTGATTAATTAAGAGCATCTCGTCACGTTTGCATAAAAGTATTACGTGATGGGGTTGAGAAGGCGCTTCAAAAGAAATGCAGGGGAGAGACGCGAGAACGGGCGAGCTACGAGCTTTTTAAAGGCCGACCGGGGTTGCGCCTGTAGCTGTAGCAATGTAGCAGCATTTTTTAACCAAGAGGAAGGTTTTACTACTATAAAGGGGGGGGGGGTTTATTACATAGTCAATGAATTCACCTATATTTGGTTGTTTATCACATGTTCCTAGGATTTATAAAAATAATATTAAAAAATCGTAAACATTCAAAACGGAACTATTCTCAGTATTGCCTCCCTTTAAACTCGCCTAGTAAGTTCAAATTTCCCTCCACAATGAATATTTTCTATTAGGTTTCTTTTAAATGGTCTAATTTATAATCACAATCTACATATGTATATAAGAAAACTGAATTTTGATATGTTTTGAACTGTTGAATGTTCCTTTTGGATAATTTTTGACACAAATTTATTCGAAAAATGGTGACACTTTTAATTAGACTAAAATGAAATTCTTAAACGACTCACCACAAATAGCTGTAGTACATCAAACAGGTACATCAATTATCTTAAATCCACAATACCAATTAACTCGATTATTGGTTTATTTATAGAAAATATTGCATTTTCAAAAACACACGACGATCGGAAAAAGATTTTGTCAACTACATGTTATGCAAATCACAGATCGCGGGAGTTTTTGAAAATATTTAAAAAAAAAATTTAATGCATCTAGGTAGAATTTGGTGTAATTCGACAACTTAGCGAACTTAGTTTCTGTAAATTGTACCGAAATTCGACAAAAAGCGTTCCAGTGGTTCAGTAAAAAACTGTCAGGACCTAAATAATTAATTCTTTTCAAACTTCTTTGTCTTTGATGTGTCTAAATAATAACTTATTAGAGTACCTTGTTTCTCACCAAAATTTTTTTTTGTAAAAATTTAGTTTTAAAGGTTATTTTAACTGCTTTCCAGTGATTTTTAATTTATTCAAATGTACTTCAATATATATCTCAATACGTACCTTAATCTCTTTATTACATTATTTACAAGAAAAAAAGAAAGAAAAAATATAGTGAATTTGAAATATTATAATTAATTAGCTGAAATATAAAATATTATAATTAATTAGAAATTTGTAACCTTAAATGTACAAATTACTAAAATAAAATTCAAATAAAAAAAAAATAAAAAATTTAATCAAATATTAACTGCAGGATACGGTGGGAGATCAACTGCCCGTGTTTGAAGACTTCCTGGACAAGGCCCCCAAGACCGGCAGCTTTGACGTGGTCCGCCAAGCCGTGGTCATCCTGGTGGGCTCCCTGGCACGCCACTTGTCCCCCGAGGACCCTCGCATCTTGCCCATCACGCTACGCCTGGTGGCAGCCTTGTCTACTCCTTCACAACCGGTTTGAAACCTTTTCTTAACTTTAAACTTTATAGTGTCAATGTTGAACTGACTGTTACTCAATGTGTCAATGTTAAACTAACTTCAAACTTCATAACTCAATGTTGAAGTGACTTTAAACTTCGTAACTCAATGTGTCAATGTTGTAGTAACTTTAAACTTCATAACTCAATGTGTCAATGTTGAACTAACTTTAAACTTCATTACTCAATGTGTCAATGTTAAACTAACTTCAAACTTCATAACTCAATGTTGAAGTGACTTTAAACTTTATAACTCAAAGTGTCAATGTTGAAGTGACTTTAAACTTCGTAACTCAATGTGTCAATGTTGAAGTAACTTTAAACTTCATAACTCAATGTGTCAATGTTGAAGTAACTTTAAACTTCATAACTCAATGTGTCAATGTTGAAGTAACTTTAAACTTCGTAACTCAGTGTGTCAATGGTGAACTGTTCAACGTTTTCCCACTAAAAATCACAGGAAATCTTACAGTTAAATAAAAATTAGTAAGTAAGCAGAGAATGATGATTATATTTCTTATTTACAGGTCCAAGAAGCTGTCAGTAACTGCCTCCCGCACTTGATCACTTCTCCAGTGATGCGTGAAGAGTCCACCGTCATAGTCAACAAGCTGATGCAAAAGCTCCTGAAGGCCGAGAAGTACGGAGAGAGGAAGGGGGCGGCCTATGGGCTAGCCGGAGTGGTCAAGGGACTCGGTATCCTGGCGCTGAAGCAGCTGGACATCATGGCCAGGCTGACTGACGCTATTCAGGATAAGAAAAACTATAAGCACCGTGAAGGTACGGCTAATTCTAATTTCACTAATCAAATTCCATAACTGTCATTAAAGCATTGGCAATTTAAAAATTATAGCGGAGAATTATATGCAGGAGAAATTTGTGTAAAAGTATTGTTTGGCAATACTACAATATTAGAATATTTTTACAAACAACGGATACCGTTAAAAATACGATTAGTTTATTTTTCTGATTCTGATCATCATACTGAAAATTTGTAAGATTAATATAGAAAATCTAAAACTGCATTCTTTGAAACTGTTTGTATACAAAGTCATTATGATGTAAATAACGCTATTGGCTGACAGTCAGCATGACATTGCTAACGCTGCATTCACTAACTAACATAATATGTAATTTTGACGGTAAATGTAAAACATTTATTCGTCAATATAAAAATGCCGTCATTATCGTAATTGTTTTCGACAGCACAAATAACAGTGAAGATACTCTATTTTTTCATATTCCATGTAATAGCTCTAATGCCACTTTTTTAAGGTTCAATACAATTATCAACTTGACTGGCAGAAATGGAAATTCTATTAATTTTTTTAAATTTTTTTGTGGAGGTTATAAAACCCACATCTTTGTGAATAAAATGCATAAACCAGTGCTACGCTTAAACTGTGAATGAAATGTCTTATTTATCTAGGTTCTCATTTTTCTCCCTATTATTTTTTAACTGCAGGAGAATTACAATTAATTACAAGTATGCAATTCACACGCGATACAAGTGAAACCTTCAGAAAACTAACCTAGACAAGAGTGGGGAGGTTACGAAGCACCGCGCAAAGAGGAGACCAAAAGGCTATGAAGCACTGCACAAAGAGGAGACCTATTATTCTATCTCATTCGCTCGCAGGCTAAATCCTATAGATGTATGTGTTTGTCTCTTTTTAGTGTCACTTTTTCATTTCATCGAGTTAAAAATCACAACGGTACTAAAGAAGTTTTCACTTTAAAATATAAATATTTCCATACATATTCTATACATATTCTTACACCAATGTGTAAGAATGTGTATGGAAATATTTATATGTTTAACTTTTAGTTGTTGTATTTAGGAGCCCTGTTCGCATTTGAGATGCTCTGCACCAAACTGGGCCGCCTGTTTGAGCCCTACATCGTGCACGTGTTGCCGCATCTGCTGCTCTGCTTCGGAGACTCGTCGCAGTATGTGAGGACAGCCACCGACGACACGGCCAAGGTGGTGATGAGCAAGCTCTCTGCGCACGGAGTCAAGCTAGTGCTGCCCTCTCTGTTAGCCGCGCTGGAAGACGACAGCTGGAGAACCAAGACAGGTAACAACAAATTCATCATTACTAACACGATAAATTATTGTTGTGTGATAAGAGCTCATTTGGTATTTTTCCATGTTACAGTTGAAACAATAATGTTCAAAGTTTTATTTCAATTTTTAAACCATTTTTTTTTTTCATAACAATGTACGCATTTTATTTTACTGATAGGAGGAAGATGGTTGTACAGTTTCCCTGAGCACTCAAGTCATGGGCTCATTGTTTTATATCCCATTTTACCTCATTCCTTTAACAGAAACCTGGTCCCATTTTATAAAATTCACCAGAACTGTCATTAGATATTTTACTATGTCTCCTGGTTCCACAATCTTCTGGTGTTTTGCCAGGTATCTGAGCTTTGTTCCCATCGGGGAACCTTAGGTTAGGTGAATTGGATTCGTCATTCTCTTCATATTTCCTCCATCTATTGATGTTTTCCACTCCTAACAGCTGTACGTATCTCCTGAGGTGGTGGTATCCCTTTAGTAGTCCTACCAGTTCCCTCAATGAGTGCACTGTGCATACTGAGTAGTTGCCTATGTCCATCATGCAGTTGATTAGTCCTACCAGTTCCCTCAATGAGTGCACTGTGCATACTGAGTAGTTGCCTATGTCCATCATGCAGTTGATTAGTCCTACCAGTTCCCTCAATGAGTGCACTGTGCATACTGAGTAGTTGCCTATGTCCATCATGCAGTTGATTAGTCCTACCAGTTCCCTCAATGAGTGCACTGTGCATACTGAGTAGTTGCCTATGTCCATCATGCAGTTGATTAGTCCTACCAGTTCCCTCAATGAGTGCACTGTGCATACTGAGTAGTTGCCTATGTCCATCATGCAGTTGATTAGTCCTACCAGTTCCCTCAATGAGTGCACTGTGCATACTGAGTAGTTGCCTATGTCCATCATGCAGTTGATTAGTCCTACCAGTTCCCTCAATGAGTGCACTGTGCATACTGAGTAGTTGCCTATGTCCATCATGCAGTTGATTAGTCCTACCAGTTCCCTCAATGAGTGCACTGTGCATACTGAGTAGTTGCCTATGTCCATCATGCAGTTGATTAGTCCTACCAGTTCCCTCAATGAGTGCACTGTGCATACTGAGTAGTTGCCTATGTCCATCATGCAGTTGATTAGTCCTACCAGTTCCCTCAATGAGTGCACTGTGCATACTGAGTAGTTGCCTATGTCCATCATGCAGTTGATTAGTCCTACCAGTTCCCTCAATGAGTGCACTGTGCATACTGAGTAGTTGCCTATGTCCATCATGCAGTTGATTAGTCCTACCAGTTCCCTCAATGAGTGCACTGTGCATACTGAGTAGTTGCCTATGTCCATCATGCAGTTGATTAGTCCTACCAGTTCCCTCAATGAGTGCACTGTGCATACTGAGTAGTTGCCTATGTCCATCATGCAGTTGATTAGTCCTACCAGTTCCCTCAATGAGTGCACTGTGCATACTGAGTAGTTGCCTATGTCCATCATGCAGTTGATTAGTCCTACCAGTTCCCTCAATGAGTGCACTGTGCATACTGAGTAGTTGCCTATGTCCATCATGCAGTTGATTAGTCCTACCAGTTCCCTCAATGAGTGCACTGTGCATACTGAGTAGTTGCCTATGTCCATCATGCAGTTGATTAGTCCTACCAGTTCCCTCAATGAGTGCACTGTGCATACTGAGTAGTTGCCTATGTCCATCGTCCAGTTGATTAGTCCTACCAGTTCCCTCAATGAGTGCACTGTGCATACTGAGTAGTTGCCTATGTCCATCGTGCAGTTGATTAGTCCTACCAGTTCCCTCAATGAGTGCACTGTGCATACTGAGTAGTTGCCTATGTCCATCATGCAGTTGATTAGTCCTACCAGTTCCCTCAATGAGTGCACTGTGCATACTGAGTAGTTGCCTATGTCCATCATGCAGTTGATTAGTCCTACCAGTTCCCTCAATGAGTGCACTGTGCATACTGAGTAGTTGCCTATGTCCATCATGCAGTTGATTAGTCCTACCAGTTCCCTCAATGAGTGCACTGTGCATACTGAGTAGTTGCCTATGTCCATCATGCAGTTGATTAGTCCTACCAGTTCCCTCAATGAGTGCACTGTGCATACTGAGTAGTTGCCTATGTCCATCATGCAGTTGATTAGTCCTACCAGTTCCCTCAATGAGTGCACTGTGCATACTGAGTAGTTGCCTATGTCCATCATGCAGTTGATTAGTCCTACCAGTTCCCTCAATGAGTGCACTGTGCATACTGAGTAGTTGCCTATGTCCATCATGCAGTTGATTAGTCCTACCAGTTCCCTCAATGAGTGCACTGTGCATACTGAGTAGTTGCCTATGTCCATCATGCAGTTGATTAGTCCTACCAGTTCCCTCAATGAGTGCACTGTGCATACTGAGTAGTTGCCTATGTCCATCATGCAGTTGATTAGTCCTACCAGTTCCCTCAATGAGTGCACTGTGCATACTGAGTAGTTGCCTATGTCCATCATGCAGTTGATTAGTCCTACCAGTTCCCTCAATGAGTGCACTGTGCATACTGAGTAGTTGCCTATGTCCATCATGCAGTTGATTAGTCCTACCAGTTCCCTCAATGAGTGTACTGTGCATACTGAGTAGTTGCCTATGTCCATCATGCAGTTGATTAGTCCTACCAGTTCCCTCAATGAGTGCACTGTGCATACTGAGTAGTTGCCTATGTCCATCATGCAGTTGATTAGTCCTACCAGTTCCCTCAATGAGTGCACTGTGCATACTGAGTAGTTGCCTATGTCCATCATGCAGTTGATTAGTCCTACCAGTTCCCTCAATGAGTGCACTGTGCATACTGAGTAGTTGCCTATGTCCATCATGCAGTTGATTAGTCCTACCAGTTCCCTCAATGAGTGCACTGTGCATACTGAGTAGTTGCCTATGTCCATCATGCAGTTGATTAGTCCTACCAGTTCCCTCAATGAGTGCACTGTGCATACTGAGTAGTTGCCTATGTCCATCATGCAGTTGATTAGTCCTACCAGTTCCCTCAATGAGTGCACTGTGCATACTGAGTAGTTGCCTATGTCCATCATGCAGTTGATTAGTCCTACCAGTTCCCTCAATGAGTGCACTGTGCATACTGAGTAGTTGCCTATGTCCATCATGCAGTTGATTAGTCCTACCAGTTCCCTCAATGAGTGCACTGTGCATACTGAGTAGTTGCCTATGTCCATCATGCAGTTGATTAGTCCTACCAGTTCCCTCAATGAGTGCACTGTGCATACTGAGTAGTTGCCTATGTCCATCATGCAGTTGATTAGTCCTACCAGTTCCCTCAATGAGTGCACTGTGCATACTGAGTAGTTGCCTATGTCCATCATGCAGTTGATTAGTCCTACCAGTTCCCTCAATGAGTGCACTGTGCATACTGAGTAGTTGCCTATGTCCATCATCCAGTTGATTAGTCATACATCTCTAAACACAAAGTTTTGAGATAATGAGGAAAATAATATTCAAATGCTTTCCATAAATTAAATATTAAGGTACACTTTTACATATGTTTGGTTTTGAAATGATAATATGCACAGTACCTACCGGAATGTCATTTATCCATCCTACCTTCCCTAACCATGTCACCTTGCTGAAGAAAGCAGGGAACAATAACAACCAAAGCCAACATTGGGCACTACTAGATGACTTGTGACATTTGAAGGAACTGTTTTTCGTAAGTTATGTGCTCGCTTTCTAATTTGGTAAGTGCCTTGGTTTTCCTTTCGGCTGCAATCAATTCTTTTCGTTTTCGTAGTTTACAGTCCATTTTCGCCAGTTTCATTTGAGGCTGTCATTTTGGAAGATAGTTTTGGATGCAACAACATATAAACTGCATACTCAACTGAAATTTCAAATCAAATCAACTGGACGATCGATGTATTCAAGTAACACAACAATGATTTTTTATTGAAATCATTTTTGTCCAAGTGTCAAAGTAAGAATCGTCACATCGCTAATAACATATTAATCACTCGTAATTTTTGTTCTCCCAGGTTCCATTGAATTACTCGGTGCAATGGCTTACTGCGCCCCCAAGCAACTATCTTCCTGCCTACCCAGTATTGTACCCAAGCTGATCGAAGTCCTCAGTGATTCTCACGTCAGGGTGCAAGAAGCTGGAGCCGAAGCCCTCAAAGTCATTGGATCCGTCATTCGTAATCCTGAAATTCAAGGTATGTTCAGAATATTTGTTTACTTGTTTCAATACAGATATTTCATTGATTTACACAATTACATTGTAATATAATTTATTAATAGTCCCAAACATTCACATACACGGCTTTTTGTGTTTTGTGTCCCAAAAAGCAATTAATAATCATCTAATAATATGCATGTTCATATATGCATCATTCTAATGACTAACCCTTCACATTCCAGCCATCGTACCCCCATTGCTGGAAGCTTTACAAGATCCTTCAAACAAGACCTCGGCCTGCCTGCAGACGCTGCTTGACACCCAGTTTGTGCATTTCATTGACGCCCCGTCCCTCGCCTTGATCATGCCCGTCGTACAGAGGGCCTTCATGGACCGCTCTACAGAAACTAGGAAGATGGCCGCACAGATTATAGGAAATATGTATTCTCTGACCGACCAGAAGGATCTCATGCCTTACCTGCCTAATATCATCCCTGGATTGAAGTCATCTTTACTAGATCCTGTGCCAGAGGTTATTCTTATTTTACAATTGATTGTGATGGTTTCTACTTTCTAATCACTACTTATTATTAAGTATTAACAAGAATGTTGTACTCTCTTAGGTCCGAAGTGTTTCCGCCAGAGCTCTGGGAGCGATGGTGCGGGGAATGGGAGAGGCCAGCTTCGAGGACTTGCTCCCGTGGCTCATGCAGACCCTCACCTCCGAGAGCAGCAGTGTGGATCGTTCCGGAGCTGCTCAAGGATTGTCAGAAGTCGTTGCTGGATTGGGAGTTGAAAAACTACACAAACTTATGCCAGGTATTTTAAGAAAATCAATGAGAAGTTATTTTAAACAATGTATTATGTAGGTTACCTGTGTTCACTTTTGTCTCTGTTTCTTTTTACAGATATCATTGCTACATCGGAACGTACAGATATTGCACCTCATGTGAAGGATGGCTATATCATGATGTTCATCTACATGCCCGGAGCATTCACCACTGAGTTCACACCATACATTGGCCAGATTATCAACCCCATCCTCAAAGCTTTGGCTGATGAGAATGAATATGTCAGAGATACCGCCCTGAAGGCTGGTCAGAGGATTGTCAACTTGTACGCAGACTCTGCTATCATGTTGCTCCTTCCAGAATTGGAGAAAGGTCTGTTTGATGACGATTGGCGTATTCGATACAGCTCTGTGCAGCTTCTCGGTGACTTGCTTTACCGCATTTCCGGAGTGTCTGGTAAAATGACCACCGAAACCGCTTCGGAAGATGATAACTTTGGTACAGAACAGTCCCATTCAGCCATCATGGTGGCTCTCGGTCAAGAAAGGAGAAACCGTGTACTGGCGGGACTATACATGGGCCGTAGTGATGTGGCTCTTATGGTTCGCCAGGCAGCTCTTCACGTGTGGAAAGTGGTCGTCACAAACACCCCTCGTACTCTTAGAGAAATCTTGCCTACTCTCTTTGGTTTACTGCTGGGGTGTCTGGCTTCCACTAGTTTCGACAAGAGGCAAGTGGCTGCAAGAACACTGGGTGATCTCGTGCGCAAATTGGGTGAGAGAGTTCTCCCTGAAATCATTCCTATTCTAGAAAGAGGTTTGCAATCCGACAGAGCTGACCAGCGACAAGGTGTGTGCATCGGGCTTAGTGAAATCATGGCCTCCACCTCCAAAGATATGGTGTTGACTTTTGTTAACAGTCTAGTTCCCACTGTACGTAAAGCTTTGTGCGACCCTCTGCCAGAGGTGCGTCAAGCGGCAGCCAAGACATTCGACAGTCTACACACAACCGTTGGAGTCAGGGCACTCGATGACATTCTTCCCGCTATGTTAAACGGTTTGAATAATCCCGATCCAGCTGTTGCCGAAGCCACTCTCGATGGTCTGCGACAAGTCATGGCCATCAAGTCACGTGTTGTTCTACCATATCTCGTGCCCCAACTTTCGGCTCCTCCAGTTAACACCAAAGCGCTTTCGATTCTGGCCTCCGTGGCTGGTGAGTCGCTGACCAAGTATTTGCACAAGATCTTGCCAGCTTTGTTGAGCGCGCTTTGCAGTGCTCAGGGTACTCCCGGAGAGGCCCGGGAACTGGAGTATTGCAGGGGAGTTGTGTTGTCAGTAAATGATGAGGCGGGAGTGAGGGCCGTGATGGATGCTCTACTAGAAGGTTCCCGCGCTCCCGGAGCTCCTCAGCGCCGCGCCGCTGCCACCCTGCTCGCCGCCTTCTGCTCCCACACCCGGGCAGACTACACCCACTACATCCCACAACTGCTGCGTGGACTCATACACTTGTTTGGTGATGAAGACCAGGATGTTCTGCAAATGGCCTGGGAAGCCCTGCAAGCCGTCACCAAGAGTATGGATGCTGAGCAACAGATTCAATATGTATCAGATATTAGACAGGCTGTTAGATACGCTGTCAGTGATCTCAAAGGAGTCGAACTCTTGCCTGGATTCTGTCTACCCAAGGTATTATAATTAATAAAAATATTAATCAAAGTACATTTTCGTATCTATTCTTCAAAATACAAAATATTCATGACATTTTTCTTTGCAGGGTATCACTCCTATTCTACCGCTGTTCCGAGAGTCTATTTTGAATGGATTGCCTGAAGAAAAAGAGGCCGCAGCTTTGATGTTGGGAGAAGTTATTCGTTTAACATCTGCGCCTGCTCTACAACCGTCCGTAGTCCACATTACCGGCCCATTGATTAGAATTTTGGGAGACAGATTTAATGCAAGCGTAAAGGCTGCTGTTCTAGAAACCCTCGCATTGCTTCTGGCCAAGGTGGGTTTTTCTTTTCACAATAAAGCAAGCTGCAAGTATCAATCACCTTTCGGTAAATATTTACCTAACCGCCACAAGCCGCTTCACTTTTAATAGGCATACATTTAAAGAAATAAACTACCCATAAACTTAATTACCACAAGATCCATCGGTTTCAGTCGAAAAAGGCGGAAAAGTATGCATTTAAATTTATATTTCATAAAAACTTTTTTGTACGTAATTTTTCCTTTACGAATGACATTTCATGATGTATTCTTTCCATTATGAAGGGGTACCAATTTTTAAATATTAATAAAGGTTGCCATACCCGAAAAATTATTACCTCAAGAAAAACATCCCAGTTTTCTAGTAGTTTAGCGGCTATGCTAGGTTTGTGTAACATGGTTTGTGATACAAAAGAAAGTGTCCCTTTATAACGCCTACTCGCGTCAAGGCAAGAAAAACATCCCAGTTTTCAAGTAGTTTAGCGGCTACGCTAGGTTTGTGTAACATGGTTTGTGATTCAAAAGAATATACTCCAATTATGTATTTATTCAGAACATGAAAATTTGTATGGTGCAACCTTTAGTACCTTCCTCGAATATGTGTGATTTTTTGCAATATGGCAATCTTTTTTAATATTTATCGATTGGTACCCTGGAAATCGGTCAGTATGCAAAATAATGTAATAAGAAATGTCAGCCGTAACGAGAAATTACGTACAATTTTTTTTTTATGAAATATAAATTTAAATGCATATTTTTCCACCGGTTCCGACTGAAACTGATATTTTTAATGGTAACTAAGTTTAAAAGTAGTGTACTTTTCAAAATCTGTGCTTAATAAAAGTGCGGCGGCTTACGGAACATTTAATCACCTTTCTTTTATGTATCTAATTTCTGTTTCATTTTTGCAGGTTGGAGTAATGCTAAAACAATTCTTACCGCAACTCCAAACAACTTTCTTAAAAGCCTTGAACGATCCTAATAGGCAAGTACGAATTAAGGCAGGATATGCTTTGAGTCAGCTTGTAGTCATTCACACAAGAGCTGATCCACTGTTTGTAGAAATGCACAATGGAATCAAAAACTCGGAAGACGTGGCTGTCAAAGAAACTATGCTGCAAGCTTTGAGGAGTATCATTGCCGGTGGAGGAGAAAAGATGTCGGAATCCTTGGCATTGAGCGTCCTGGTCACCTTAACATCAGCAGGACTGTTAGGACATTCTGAAGATCCTCCCCGAAGTGCCGTGGGAGGTTGCTTGGGAGCCCTCCTCCATTGCTTGCCAGAAGGCTCGAGAGATTCGGCTCTGGAACAACTTCTAGTAGACGACAATGCGGACTGGACTCTGAAACACGGGCGGTCGTGCGCCGTGTTCGTAGCCCTAAAAGATCACCCAGAAACTATCTTCACAGACCTGTACCGAGACAAAGTTTGTAAGACTCTTTTGAGTTACCTCACCAGTGACAAAGTACCTATCTCATGCAATGGAATCAGAGGAATAGGTTACTTATTGAGGTATCTGCAAACCAACAAATTGCCAATTCCACCAGTTTTACTTACTCCATTTGTCAGGGTAAGAAAAAATACTTATTTATATGATACATCATTATTTATAGTCTCTGCAAATCCATTTGAGTTTCTCCAAAGTATGGGAAGAGAGATTCATTCAAATCCCTTGCGTGGTGGATGAAAAAATACTCTTAAAAATTATATGTTTTTTTTTTGCATGAAATAAATAATAAAAATCTTCAGTGAATTTGCAGCAACGTTATGTAAATTTAACCTATGTCTCAATTCTAGGACAATCTTAAATTGAGAGGAAGATCATTTCTAGAAGGAAGTGTTTCTATTCAATTTGTTGTTTATATTTATTTTTCTTCTTAGACAATGAACCACGCCAACAATGATGTAAAACAGTTATTGGCCCGAGTTTGCACAATGGTTGGAAGATGCGTACCGCCCGAAAACATGGCCCCAGAATTACTCAAACTATTATTACCTACCCTAGTCAATGGCACAAAGGAAAAGAACGGATATGTTAAAGCTAATTCTGAAATCGCATTAATAACTGTTTTAAGACTACGAAACGGTGATGAAGTTAAAGAGGTAATTCTTATTTTATAACCTGGAGTTATCTTAAATACTCAGCTTATAAAAAACAAATCTAATTTAAAATCATTTCTTTTCCAGCGTTGTCTCCAGTTGCTGGAAGTAGGTGCGTGCGAATCCCTGAATGATGTGGTTAGTAAAGTGTTAAAGAAGGCCCTGAACCAACCCGAGGGCAAGGAAGAAGAGCTCGACTGTACGCTCATAACCTGATGGCGATCACACGGTTATATCGCATTTAGCCCCACCGCGGTGCCAGGCGCATGTCGGTGGCTTTCCTTACGATTTTATACCTGGATTTCTATGGCAGCGTTGATTGTCACCATCAACCATCGTATTAACACTTTCTGTGTGCACTTAAATAATATGCGTCTATTTTTATCCAACTATCATTACTACTACAACAGCTCTTACAATCAATTCAAATATTATACTGACAACATCATCAAACTCACATCACGTAGTGTGCATCGGATGAGAGGAAATAAATATTATTATTTCAATTAAATTTCGTTTTCTTATATGTGGTATGAAAGAAATGGAAGGTTTTCAGGCTTTGTATAATCAAAGTTTGCCTAACGTGTGTAGATGCTTCACGGGCTAAGAAAAGGAGAGGAAGTTCTGGGAAGGAAAAGGGTATGAGAATACGAATCTGGAGGTTAGTGTCCAGGAGTGACACATGAATCCATCCCTTACTGACCTCCTGGAGGAGATCTCCCACAATCAGTCTCTCGCAGTTTTGGACAGACATCCACTGCCAAACCCGGATAAATCTTATCCCATGAACCTGGTACCCCAGCTAAGTCACCAACCAAACGTAGCAAACTTGGGGTAACCAAAGGTAGAGGTGTTGGTTATCCAATAAATGGTTCCCGGGGCGGCGGTGCTCTATATATGTTTTTAAGGGGACTGGCTAAAATTAAGTTTGGAAGTAAATAAAAATTTAGAAGTGTGGAAATTTTTCCTATAGGAAGAATAAGAATACCAATGGATTAAGTTAGATATCAGTTTTGTTTTTATATTTACACTATCGCTTATGAGATGGGTTTTTTTCCATGTGAAAGAAAACACTAGGATTCAGTGGTTTTAAATATAAAATTTTATTTCTGAAATAATCATTCTGTCCACACAAAACATTTGCAAAAGATTATGCCCTAAAGAACAATTATAATTCATTCTGTCGTATCGAATTTATAATTCTGCTCCCTCAACATACCCAAGAAATGCAAACAATACAGTTTGTCCCGGGGTAAAGTGCATTAACTTCGGAAGGTAATTCTACACAATATTATAAGCAAAAAAGATAAAGAACTTTTTTCAAAATTCCAACTTTTAGGGGTAGTTTTGTGGTAAAAATATAAAATTAGACCGGCGTGTGCAGCCAGCTTTATTATCTTCCGCTGTTACGATACGGGCCAATCACAACCATGCAATGTTGCCACAATCGCGCCCGACAGGCTCTTAGCAAGTAATATCGTGCCTCACAATAAGGGTTTTTAGTAGGTACGTCTTTTTGTATGGAAAAAAAATGTTGTGATTTCGGAAAAAGATGTTAATCTTTTTTACTTCTACCATCATGTAGAATCACCTCCCGAAGTTAATACACTTAACCCCGGACACCCTGTATTGTACTATCCACATTTTTGCATTTATAAAATGGATGTGAGAGATTATTTTTAATGTCTTTGCATAACCAGTATTTTTATTTATTAGTTTTTTTTATGAATCTTAAACTAAGTTTTTGTGATATTTATCATAAAAATCACACTAACTTTCCCCCTAATTTACTGGTAAAAAATGGGACATTTTATTGGTTCCCATAAAGTTTAAGCGTACGATCCATACTGGTTGATGCTATATACTGGCCATTCCTGCCAAACCTAACTCCGGTAGCCATGGCGGTGTGGTCATTGAACACCTTCAGCTCCTGCCATTGTTTGCACAGATATACTCTAACATCCGTACCGGCAATGGCCAGGTAGTAACCGCTCTGATCGAAACATAGATCCTTAATCTGGTACCCATCTTCCAGCTGGATTGTCTTGAAATTCTTCAGCTTTCTCAAATCCCATAACTTGACGCAAGCATCATCTGCAGCAGTGGCCAAGTAATAACCATTCTCAGAGAACGAGATGGTTGTGATGGGTCCGGTGTGTCCTGAGAAGTTAGCCACGTTGCTCTGTTCTTTAAGATCCCAGATCTTGACGAGAGAATCTTCAGTTCCAGTGCCGAAGATGAGACCGTCAGGATGGAACTGTGCCGTGGTGAGGCCCACTCCGGAGGAATCTGAAACCTTGGTGAGGAGGGTGCCGGTGCGAATGTCGGAGAATGCCCAGTGCTGGTCAGTGGATGTAGAGAGGACGTAGTCGCCAGTCGGGTGAAGGGATAATCCTGTGACGGGTCCTTCGTGATGACGCAACAGAACAGTTGTCTGCGATCTGTAAAAGACACAAAATTAATAACAAATATTTCAAAGCTCTAACTTCAAGGGTTTGTAACATTGCAAGATTTGGATGTGTACTAAAGCAAAATTGAACACAGATCACTCACAATTATTGTTTTTTTAAATTAACTAACTAGGTACGACACGACGTAGGTTCAAAAACAAATTTTGGGGAGATACACGTACCTATATTGGTTACAGGAAATGTTTTTTTTTTTCAATCAAAACATAAAATTAATAACGGTTATGTTAAATGTACTAACGTGGGCACATTCCACACCCTGATGGTGGAATCTGGAGAAGCTGTGACCACCGTATCCTCGTCGGGATGGTAGATGACCCGCGTGACCTTCTTGGTGTGTCCCTTGAGGATGACCACCACCTGCTCCGTGTCCTTGTTGAAGACCGTGGCGTTCCTGTCGTTGCCTCCAGTCAGGATCTTGCTGTGGTCGGACGGGTTGATGTCCAGCGCCAGAATGCCGGGAACACTGGCAGAGTGGAGACCCTGGGAAAACATAACATCAGTCAAAGTTGCGTGACTTTGTAGAATGTTTGAATAAAAGCAATACATATTTGAGTTCCGGGTTGAATCTTTCCCAAATGAAAGACTAAACCCTTCCCTACAGCGCCCTTGAGGTGATTTTTCACAAAAACGGCGCTCTATAAATTATCCAATTATTATTATTATTATTATTCCACAAATGAATATCTAGTAAATTCACACAATGTAAGTGCACTATAAAAGTATAATAAATACAAAACAATACAAGAACAATATGTCAATCCACCAGAAACATAATGGGAAAATATTTCACTGACTCCAGATATTTTCATATCAGAGGGTTCGGCTCTGATGAAATCCTAACTGGTCCGATAAATCTTACTGATCCCTCAATATAAATATTTAAAAAATCTTTCGTAATCCTACATGTATTTAAAATGACCGACTTTTGCATTTTTATGTACAAATTTTTTGACAAATCTAATACGCCTAAATTTTGAATGAGAGAGCTAGGTATAATGCCAGTAGCCGAAATAACAAATGGTAATATTTTTATAGTCTGAGAATGCCAAATTCTTTTAATCTCATTTCCTAAATCTGTATATTTTCTTATTTTTTCAGAAACAGTTTTCTGAATATTACAAGAATTTGGAATAGCGACATCAATGATATAAGTTATTTTCTTAATTTTGTCATGTAAAACTACATCGGGTCTATTATGACTAATTGTTCTGTCTGTTAGAATAGTTTTATCATAATAAATTTTATAAAATTCATTTTCTAAAAATGAATTTGGTTCATATTCATAATATGGTACATTACGGCAGTCAATCAAGTTATGTTTAATTACCAAACTTTGGTGAATTATTTTTAAAACTTGATTGTGCCTAAATGTATACTCGGACGGCGCTAATACAGAACATCCCGATATAATATGTTCTATAGTTTCCGGAAAAGCCAAACATTTTCTACATAAATCATCAATTCGATTCGCATCTTTGATGATATGCTTCCTACAATTTTTAGTATTAATGACTCTATCTTGAATGGCAAGCATAAAGCCTTCTATTTCTGCGCTCAACTCTCCAATACTCAACCATTTGTTTGACGAAATTTCATTATTATTTAATTTTTATTGTATACAGCAATTAAAGTGTTATTTTTAATAGCAGATCAAATACTAATTATTGTAGTTCTGCTACAAAGTCATTAATCAGACTGTGGATCAGCCACATATATATTATCAATCATCCAGTTGATTAGTCAAACATCTCCAAATACATACTAAGTTTTGAGATAATGAGGAAAGCAACTTTAGAATGCTCTTCTTCTTCTTCTTCAATGGCGCTACAGCCCATAATTGAGCTTTGGCCTCCACATAAATCTGTGCTCAATGCTCACCATAAATCAAATATTATTTACAAGTGTCTGTGTTTTACATATGTATTATTATTATTACATATATGAGCTCTCCCTTCACTGTCATCTGATACATCTGCTTTTTTTGTATTTGTGTTATTATGTTTTTAATGGACTATTGTCCGTAAATTAATACATAAATAAATATTAAATATGCTACAAAAAATACCAGGAAGCATAATGGTCCGGGGTACATTAATTAAATTTCCTTCTAAGTAACCCAGAAAACCAAAGATATTGAAATATAAGGAGATGTGCCATCCACCGTTTTTACTAGGTGAGACTGCGCTTCCGGGTGTCGCCGGAGTTGTTTACCAATTAACGAATAAACTAAACGAACGCTAAACTAAATGAACAAATTCTTTCCGTATTCAAACTATATTGTTAACCAATAATAATGCACACCTTCAAAAAATCAAGAAAATGAACAAATTCGCAAACTACGCGCATTAGGCTGTAGTTAGGCGACAGTCGCGCGGACATCATAGTATATCTCTTATTTGAATACCTTTGCAGAAAACATATTTTTTTGTTTATTTCCCTACAAGTTTTTCTGCATTCTAATTGATTTGGTGGTGTTTATGAGAAATCTGAGTATTGTACCAGAAAGAGGGCACACTTTTACATAACGTCGCCTCAGTTCTTAATTGTCCAAATGACCATTTGAAAATTATGCAGGAGGAGAAGGTTTTCTTTCATTATTTCAATAAAATATTATGAATGTGTTTAAGATAAAGAAAGGTCTCAATAGTTTAAATAATTCTTAGTTAAGTGATAAACTATAATTTTTTATGCTTTATTTTTAGTTTTAAAGTCGCTATTGAACAAAAACTAAAATGGTCGTTTGGACAATAAAGAACTGAGGATACTCAACTCAAATTTAGATTTTTCCAAGATGTCCGACTAATCAACTGGAACATAAGATATAATTTTGACTTTTTTCATGGACCACAATATTACAAAGCCTGCAAAGGGCAAAACGACTGTAATAGAGGAAAATAAATCATTTAAAAAAAATAATTATGTTAGTTTTTAAATGTTTGAAGTCATTAACACTTAGGGACTCGCAATTTAATTCGTAACACAAATACTCGCTACCGGGTGCGCTGGACACAGTATAATATTGTAAGTTAATTCCAAATATCTATATATCTATCTTTTTTCCATCTATCGCCTTCTTTTTCGGAATCCCATCCTTGCCCACTTATTTCTAAATAGTCTTCAGTCTCAGAACAGTCTCCTTTTCTATTTCTTCATTAAGATATTCTTCTATTTCGTTAGGATTCAAAAACTTATTGGTAGTCATTTTCTATGAATAAATTAAAAAAAGGTAAATAAATAGTAATAATGTGATGGAAAAAACACCTACGTATTTAGTCGCTACCGGGTCCAGCGGACCCATACACACCTTTTACATCCGTAGTACTCACACGCAGCGTGCTGATGACTTAGATCGTCATCTGTCGTGTTACACTATCATTGAAAGGTACTAAGAGCGGCAACATCAAAAATTTTTAAAGTTACTACACAAAATATGAATAACTGGGTCCGTTAGACCCATTAGCGAGTCCTTAGGTGTTAAATATAAATCAGCAATATTAATATGGAAACATAAAAGTTGTAGATTTACAATAAAAAATATTTGTTGTAATTGAGCTCAGGGTGAGTTGGCTATAACTGTCATCACTGATGATTTTCGGGAGAAAATAATAAGCCACTTATTAATAAAATGTAGGTAATAAAAGAAACTTACAGGATGTGATGCGAGAGTGATGAAGGCCTGCAGCGAGTCCGGGGTGGCCAGATCCTCGGGCACCGTACGACCGCGGCGCTTCCTCTCCTGCGTCAGCACCGTGGCGCGCTCCTGCAGCTTCTGCACCACCTCCGGGCCCATACCGGCCTGTGCCACCGGCATAGCTGCCCAGCCGCCTGCTTCCACAGCCTGAACACAATCATTATTGGTTAATATAGCACTTTGGTAATCAAATCACCTCAGTGACGTTTTACATAGTACATTTTACATTTACCCTGCCATAGGTCACCCTAAGTGGTTCGCTATGTTTGGTGACTTAGCAAGGGTACCCGGGTTCATAGGGTGAGGTTTATCTAGGTCTTGACGGCGAATGCGTTTGCCCACCTACTGCGTGGCGGGCCGGATCAGGAGAGACTGATTGAAGGAGTCCTCTTGACCTCTCCAGCTGGACTCTCTTGACCCATCGCCTTGTGCCGCAGTGGGAAGGATGGATTCATCATACGTCCATCACTCCTGGGCAGATTGACCCCAGATTCACCCATAGATTACCCACAGATTGACCCCAAATTCCACCCTCATACCTTTCTCCTTTCCAGAACTTCCTTTCAATAAAATACCCTCCACACAGCATCCCTAAAGAGACATAGACCCTGAGGGATTTTTTCTTCAGGGCCACTTGTGCGGAGATAAGATTAAAAAAAAAAAGTGACTCACGTTAAGAAGAAGAGGAGAAAACCTCCTACAATCCGTTAAAGTGGAGATTTTGAGGGAGGCCTATATTAAAAGCTACAAGCCAGAAAACTTACTAAGAAGTTATGGGATTAGGGTATTGATTGATGTGCCCATTAACGAAAAATTTATGGCAATAAATTATCTCATTTAATGAAAGTGATTGGTTACCTGTTGTGGGTGTGGTGGGTTGGCAGCCGTGATACCGGCCTGGGGCTTCAGTGTAGCCAGGGCCTCTCTGGCTGCCGTCACTTCCTTGGTCAGACGAGCTATCACTCGGCACGCTGCGTCGTGTTGGTACAAAGCGTGGCTCAACTCCTGTACAAGGTTAAATAATTCTCTTTAAAAGGGGAGTGTTTTGAGCAACCTCAATATTCTTGTTTAGCTTCACGTATATCACTGTAGGTTTGGTAATAATGCAAAATGAAGAGAAAACGATTGTTAGAATTCAGACACAACTGCTGAAAACATAAATTATTATTTAATGATCAGGCAGCATTCTGTGATCATATCTGACTTCATAATAAATTTAATAGTAATTATAAGTCTTTTCCGGAAGTTTCGTTACTACCACGTAATCTAAGAGCATAGATTGTGTGGTAGTAAGGAAACTTCTAGCTCTTCGTTATGTTATGGTAATATATTGGGAATACCAACACAACAAAATGACAGAAATTATTGTAAATGGATGCAAATTGACGCGGTCTCGTATGCGAAAGTAAATTTTCATTTGACGGAATTGAAATTTTGAATACAGTATTTTCCATTGCCCCAAATGCAAAAAGTTGTCTTTTATAGTAATTAAGGTAAATTAAAGATTTTTTCTAAAATAATTGTATTAAACGTGTAATTTGTGTTCAGTGATTTCGAAAATTTACCATTAATTGTTAAAGAATGTAGGATAAATTTCTTATCATGTATTGTATGCACAAAAATATACAAGCTATTAATATATGGAGCTATTCTGGGGAGACTTATTATCTTAGATTATGTACTATTTTTATAAATATAATAAACACATAATCTGGTAAGACGGTACAATTTACGAAAACATTATTAAAAAAATAAACCAGTAAGTTATTACAACAATAGAATCAGCTAGCGCGTACCACCCGCCGCATACATTTTTTGCATCAGCACTCTCGAAGGAGGTATTAGATTGGGGGAATTTGGCGTTCCAAAGGTTAAAAGAAACATTGTTTTTGGTAGATATGCATATTGTGTGTAGTAGTCGAAGGTAAAATTTGACCAATTTAAGCACTATTTACGGACCTGTCTGGCAGTCTGCAGTTGTTGTCGCTGTGTGAAGGCGTGTAACATGAGTGCATCCCACTCGTCCTGCATGCTCTTCAGGGTAGCGGGAATGCTGGTGGCACTGGGGGGCTTTGGTTTGACTATCGGGGTAACTGAAAAGTCAAAATAAACTTTGCTTTAAGCCAAAAGCATCTAAAAACTTATCTTTGCTTTAAGCCGCCCAAAACTTACCTTTACAACTTAACATAAAGATCCTATGTGAAACACCATTATTTAAGATATGTCAAGTTGTGATTTGATCAAACAAAGATAGAGCTAGAGCTGGAACAAGAGCGTTCTTTCCTGATCTTTAGTGTATACCAGGGTTTCCCAAACTTTTTCTGCAATGAAACACTTTGCAACACCGTAAATTTTAACGGAACACTTGGCTTATTTTTTTGGTTGGATACGTTATGTACAAAGCACTCTTTTTAGGGTGAATAGCCTATTTAAAAAATTCCTAATAGTAAAAATTTAAAAAAAAGTTATTACACACAAAAAATGGAAAGTGGTAAAAAAAAGTGGAATAAATAAAGCACCTAATGACCTTGACGATTTTGAGTCCGTGAATTGCATATCTTCTTGAGATCAGACACAATATTGGTAAGTTGGATTCTAATATCTAGTGTGGCATCGTTCCTGTTCCTATACTTTGACTTCATTGCAGCATACTTGGAAAATACCGCTTCGCATAAATAGGTTGTAGAAAACGGAAGTAAAACAATAATAGTTTGTTTCGATAAATTGAGGTACTGTTTTGACAAACTCGCCCATAAATCATGTTTTTAGGCTGATCTTTGTATTTTTGTTTCAAGTTAGAGTCACTAATTAAAGAGTTGCGCTTAAGCTTACTGATTTAGCTGTCACGGAAAATGGATTCCGAACTCAGGAATCGTCCTTAATAGTTTTCGGAAAATTTTGCAAATTCGTTGTTTTCAAGTTAAGCAGGTTTTCTTTAAATTCTTTGGAGACCTCTTTTAATTCAAACATTTACGTAAGGCAGGAAAACAATCAAAATGATTAGAGACGAAATTCAAAATTGTTATTTTTTTTTACCTTTTCACCAACATTTACGGCACCATGCGCATTTATTGTTCGACTAATTGCTAACAAGGATGTAAGACTGATTGATTTTTACATTATTTTATTTCCAGGTAAGTCGATATCGTAAAAAATATGGTTGGATTCCTTGGGAACGGAAATTTAGTGAAAAAACAGATCCGTTATCTTGTTGTTATTGTTTCCACATCGCACAGATGTTCATATTATTGACTCTCACCACAGTATTATAAACCATAGTAATAAATTTCAGAGATTTTTTTAGTATGTAAAATGAAGATTTACTGCAATAACAGCGTAAACGGCTCTTTCAACTTCCATAAAGCTTGGTCTCTCTACCTGGAAGGTAGAGAGACCAAGCTAACTGGTGTGAAATATAGGTATAATAATTTCTTGTGAATAAAATCAGTGGTGTTGAAATATGAATATATGTATTTTATATTAAATGAAATTCTTCCGACAAATTGTCGCAGAACCCCTACTTAGTTTCGGCGGAACCCTGATGTTCAGCGGAACACAGTTTGGGAAACCCTGGTGTATACGATAATTCATTAACACCAAAAGAATACCAACGAACAAGAATGAGAACATCAAGAACTAGAATTCTTGCAAATGCTTTAGGGATGTTTAGATCAGGCGAGCGAATGCTCGTAACTCATTCTTCAATAATCAGTGGTAGTACTCTCTACACACCATGTCTGACAGTTGGAGCGATATTGTAATTTCAAATGCTGCTTTTATCGTTATGACTAATTTATCAAAAAAGAAGAGAAGAAAGAGACGTTGGTGGGTGACGAATTTAATTAAAAGAAAAACTCTAGATAATGTAGAAATACTATGACAGATATGCAACGACAAGTAGAAAGTGGTCAATCCAAAAACTTTTTAACTTCTCAGGACTACATTTCATTATAGTTGCGATGGCCCGCCAATCATGCGATCTTCTTCATGTGATTTATTTTTATAATATCCATAAATTAGATTCCACAGACATCTGAAATGGTACCCTTCTATCATTTGTAGACATTTTTCATTACTGGATAACCAGATTTCCGAGAACACCAGAACCCTTTAAAAAGACCGCCACGGAGAGCGATCACGTCCAAACACGAAGGAATGCTCTAGGCAATGTTTGGGTGCACTTGCAGCGTTTACTTCTAACGAACGAGCATTCTACTAATTTTCGGCGAACACACTCGGAGCGTCGAAAGAATACTCTACAATTACTGTTTACACCAAAATATTTTGCAAGAGAAAACTAGAATGAGCATTCGCTCGTTTGGTCTAATCCAGCGGTCAGGGAACCGGGGTAAATTACCCCAAATGTGGTAAAAATGTTTTTTTTTTGGGTAATAAGTTTGGCAGAAACAATACTTGAACTTCGATCTAATACTGAAGCACGTATTCAATTTGAGAGCAAAGCCAATCCATCGTCTTTTTGGGTGTCAAAAGCTACGAAGGCTTTTAAAATTGCACATGAGGAGGTGGTAAAAAAGTCGCTGCCATTTGCAACAACCTATCTTTGTGAACAAGGCTTTTCCAGTCTAAGATAAAAACGAAGAACAGAAATCGTTTACCGAAGACCGTATTCAAATTGCTCTTACATCAAAAAGTCCCAATTTTGAAGTACATAATTGTATCAAACATGAAGCAACATCATTTCTCCAGAAACTGAAAGGGAAACCTGAAAATCAAAATTTTTGTTTGATCCAATTTGAGAATTTTGTTTTGTTTGTCTATTACATACTTACTATTTTTATGTAACTTTTTATTTATTTTCCGTCTAAATTAATTCAATAAATAATTTTTATTTAAATATACATTGATTCTCTTCTTTTCAAAATGGGGGGAAGAGGTAATATCGACTTATGCAAAAATATTTTGGGGTAATGGTTAAAAAAGTTCCCCGACCGCCACGGGCGTAGCCACGGGTTTTGGGGGTTCAAACCCCCCCTCTTAACTTTTCAGGGGGGGGTTTGAACATCCCCCCCCCCCCCCCCCCGAAAAGTTAAGATATCAACATCAATAATATTAAAATAAGGAGAGGCGAGCGGCATAACTTATTTTATTACTAATTATTACACTAATAATGTATTTTAACTCCAATCTAGCCACAATAAAGAAATATCGCAGCAAGCTGTCCAAATGCTTAACACACTTCGATCTTTGAATTTAGTTATGTGCCTAGTGATTCTTCAAAAAGTCATGAGCTATAAAAGATTGAGCATTATCGCTATCAAAACAACTGCAAGCAGTTAACACCCACCTCATAACAGCATTCAGCCACGTGGATGTTATTAATGCTTTGCAACTTTTGAGAAATAAAGTTGACGAAGAGTACCTTCATCTGTATGAAGAAGCAAAGGTGATGCTCGAAGATAATGGTGGTATTCTGCAAATGCCACATATCATTGGAAGGCAACTGAATCGCGCTAACACTCCCGCGTTTGATATATGCACGTATTACAAAATAAATTTATTCATTCCATTTCTAGAGCACACAATTCAACAATTTCGAGAGATTTGCGAAACACCATAAAGTAGTATTGGAATAACCTGATGTGTTACCTTCAAATTTTGCGGCCAGTTCTGAAATTGAAGACGCAATTTTTATGTATTCGGCAGTGCTACCCGAAAGAAGCACATCTGTCGTCAAAGCAGAACTTGAAGTGTGGAAAGCAGCTATGACTATCACCTCCCCTACTCCAAAATCTGCTTTGGAATGCTTAAATAAGTGCGATCAAAAATTATATCCAAATATTTACACATTTTTACAAATATTGGCTACCATACCTGTTTCCACTGCTACACCAGAAAGGACTTTTTGAAGCCTACGGAGACTTAAAAACTACTTGCGGAACACAACGAGTGAAAACAGACCGAACGGCTTGGCTCTCATGAATATTCACTATGGGATAGAAATTAATGCGAATGAAGTAGTGGATATATTCAAAAAGAAAAACAGAAGATTAATTCTGTAGTGCATATGTAATCAAATGAACCTTATTTTTTTTTTTACATATTTCATATTTTTCATATAATATAAAGGTTATTGCATTTTTTTAATATTTTTTTTTTTACTTTAACTCCACACAGGAGGCCCTGAGGAAAAAAATTCCCTCAGGGCCTACGTCATCTGAGATGCTGTGTGGAGGGTCTTTTTGAGGAGAGGAAGGAATGAACATTGTTCTTGAAGAGACCCATGTTGTAGGAAGGAGGAAACACAGAGGCCAGCAAATCGTTCCACAGCCGAGTTGTTGAACACAAGAACGTGTTGAAGAAGCGACCCGTTCTCATGTGACAAATGTCAACTGTGTACATATGCTGGGCATGCGTTTGGCGTGTTTGCACGACTATGCACCGGTGCCAAAGGGATCAATGACGCTAGTTCCTCGGAGCATCTTCCATTGTAATACAGGTAGAACAAGGATAGCATTCCCACACGACGCCTGTGCTCTAAAGATTGCAATCCGTCTGTTATGATGGGACAATCTATCAAACGGACCGCCCATTTTTGCACAGAGTCGAGGGTATTTTGGAGCTCCAGACCAGAATTCAACCGTGGAGCTGCCAAATTCAACCGTGGGGCGCACTTGTGATTTGTATAGGGCTAGCAGTTGGGTACTATTTAAGTATCGGCGGGTCCTGTACAGTACGCCCATGCACGCACTTTCAGTAGTTTTATTTTCTTGAACCCCCCCCGATACTAAAACCTGGCTACGCCCGTGCCGACCGCTGGTCTAATCCCACCTAAACGACTTGTATGCGGAATTCAGAAACAACAAGTCGGTTAAAAGCATAGATAAACATGAAAACCGGCTGTCATCACAAGAAATATAAGAATTTTTTGTTTTCAAAGGGGTACAGGATAGGGCTTTGCCTGAAAATATGGTAGAGCTGGATAATTTAATAAACATGCTATTTATAATATTGTAAGATAGCTACTGTTCTTCATAAAACTATTCTAAACATACGAAATGTTACTAAACCTTCATATCTTTTAGGCATTTTATGGTTAGGACTAACCTTTAATTTCCACAAGATCTTCGGAAGATAATTCCTTTCCAGTAATAGGGTCAACCCCATTTTCAATTATGTATTTTTCAATCAAACGTTTCTCAAAAATCGCTCCTGATGATGGTGACACCACTGGATGTTCCGGGACTTCATTCGAAACTAAAAAAATATAAGCAACTCATAAGTTCAAGGTATAACGGAGTGGTAGTAGATCAAATGTATCATAATAATGTTATTTTGGTAACTTACTAGCGCAACACAGTGCCATTTTTCGTTATTTTATACAAAATAACGCATATAAAAGTACAACGAAAACCTCCAAAATGCAGTTTAATTCCATAGACAAAACCGGCCATAAACCGGCTATCGCATAAATAAACCAATCATGGCTATCGGTATTAGTTCATTTATGCGGCTATCCATAAATATACCAAACCACCCACCGGCTATCGTAAAACATAGAGAAACGTGCCTGTCATTTTACTAAGTAAGTACTAGACCATGAATACCAAAACCTGACTGAAACCATGAAGATTCAATCGGGTTTGGGTTTGGATCAAACGCCGAAACGTGACCACCATTTCTCCATTATGTCAGAGTCCGAGGCTAGTATTTCAAGTCAGAACAGCAAGCTACTACGCCGGCGTCCTATCCTGGCTTACTCTACTGGCTTGTGATAGGCTAGAGCGGTTTACATCATGCTAGGAAATTTTACGCCAGTATCATTGCAGCGATTAGTAATAACAATACCGTGAGAAAAAACACACTACACTTATCTGATCATTTACTAGCTTCGTCGGTCACACGAAAATAAACACACCCCAGAATAGTAACTTCGATGGTGGGGCGCTACTAGCTTAGTAATAGAACCTCTTGGTATTAAACTATTCTGGCTTGTAATGTATTTTACTGGCTTCACAACTAGCTTGCTAGATTTAAAAAAAGCCAGTTCTGTTTAGATATAGCTAGAATTACTAGCTTGTTATTCATTTTTATTCTATTAAATTCGTGGAACTCCATTTATTAATATTATTTTTAATTTTTATACATATGCATCAAATTTTATAATATTATTTATATTTCATAAATTTGTTTTACATGGGTTAGGAAGAGAGGACGAACCGCCAAACAAATGCATCATCTCATACATACTCTTCCGTTATTCGATTTCTATTAACAATGCACTGTGGTTAGGTTTCAATAAACTCGTTATTTTTATATACTCTTTTTTTTTGATAATTTTCTTGTGCCTTTGGATTAGGTTAGGAGGTTGTAGCTTATTAAACTATTTCCACACAGCGCAAAAACGTTTTGATGCTTTTTTTTATTTTACTGAAGTATTTTCCATTTCCGTGACATATGTTTATTTAGTGTGCTCGAAGACTTTTTGTTTAATTAAAAATTAATCATTGTAGGCGTTTAAGATATTATTTTAATTATATTAATCGAAATAGCGTTCGAAAAAATATATAAATCGATACTTGTCGTAATTATTCGATTTCCGAAATTATCGATCAATCTCGATTATGCTCATCACTAGTCTCGTGTTTGACGTTTCGGCATAAGTCCATAGATAGAGGTATAAAATATAAAATACAAATCTATGCACCAAGCGTCAAGCGCCGTTTCAGCCTGTTTCAGCCGTTTTAATCGATATTCATCTGGCGATTGGCGATAACCCGGCGTTTTTTATACTGAAATCAAATCAACGTTCGCCGAAGTCGGAAGAACTTGTTTAAAAAATAACAGAATAATAGTAAAACATGTCTAATTTAACTATCCTGTGTTGCTTATTAGTTGCCGTTGCATTTGTGAGTGGGTACGATAGGACAATAACATCGGCGAGAGTGGAGGTAAAAATAATACAGTTTCGCTTATCGTTTGCATTATTTAACATTTATGTCTGTGTTTATATCTCAGTTTGACAATGTTGTTTTCTTTCAGAGTTGCCGTGGCTGCTCACTAAATAGGTTGCCGGAAGTAAAGAAATTTATTTTCACTGACATACCTCAGTATGACAAGGTGGAATTCAAAGCCATCCATGGCGCCAAACCAGAACTTGTTCTGCTGAGCGATGCCGGCGAAGAAATTCAACGACTACCACTCTCAACACTCACACGTCTCGAATGTAATGAACTTCTTGAAACTCATGGTTTTAATAAGCTTCCTCAAGAAGACACCCAAGATGATGATGATTCGGCGCCTCGTGTAAAATCTGAATTTTAATATTATCTAATTTTATACTATATGAAGTTTGCCATCTTCACAGATGTTAAAAACCTCATATTTCCTGTGGGATTGTACCTAGTAAATTTTTTAAATATTAAACTCACTAACCTTATCTTGCATTTTTAACAAGGCCACATCAGTGCGCAAATGCATACTCATTATTATTAATTATGAAAAAGCGCATACAACTGGTTAGCTGCACACACTACCAAACAAAGTCTAACATAAGTTAATATTTTTTTTGTGATTCTTGATTCTCTATTATATCCACATTTTATACATTATCCTCCCAATCTTTAATAGATTTAAAAAATCCCGAGTGTTTACAATTTTACATATTAGAGATCAAACATTTACAAGCGTTTTGATATTCACATTTACAACTGAACCTGTATATTAATACTGTAATAATAATTTATCATCAAATAAAGTGAGTAACAAAAATGTTGTTTCATGTACCTGTCTTATCTTCTAAGATAACGTTTATTTTTTTCACATATAAGTGACAATTTCATTTAAGTGCTCGGAAATTAATATGAATAATGAGAATTTAATTGTAAGCTATTAAAAATTTGTGTACAAAATAATACTAGTGCAAGGATTTTTTTATGCAGTAATTTATTTTTTAATGTTTGTTATTAACAATCACTGTCACTAGCCAGAGTCCAAAAGCTCAGATAAAGGAAGGACATTTTAAATGGAAGGTGAAGATGATGGAAGGTTTGGAGGCAATGTTCCCTCGGTGTGTGAAGATCATCTCTAAGACAGGAATGTGGTGACAGACTTTTGTTATGCGCAAGGTACACAAAGTGACTGATATTTTACAATAGGTTTGTGCCACATGTTACATATTTTGTACAGACACTTTATGAATACTGGCGAGGACCCGGCACGCGTTGCAATGCCACCCAAAGAAACTGTGTTTTAACTTTATTTATTGATTATTAAAAACAGTTTATTTATAAACAAGTTCTGCTAGTAATTATTATTACGCGTGACAGCTGTTTCGCTTTCTGAGGGCGTTATCAAACTGTGGTCATGCTTGGACTTGGACTTGGATATTAAGTGCTTTTGGATACATGATATATTTTGTTTTTCCGTCTAGTGCATTCACAAATAAATCAGAAAGTTTCCCAATGCGTGAGTAGGCCACATACAGCTGTGGGCGTTTACCAAAAAAATTATCCACCAAAAAAAAATTTTTTTTTAGTAACAATCGATTTTTTATTGAGTTTATAATATATCTAACTTCGTAAAAATAGTAAATATAAATAAGAAAAGTCTACTATTTAGTAGAAAATCAATGTTTTAATGAAGTACAGGTGATGAGAAGTTCCATTACTTCACAAACTTTAGGTAAAATTCTGTGGCAATAATTATTTATAAATATCATAAAATATCATTTAAATTAAACAGTCTTCAAAAACACATAACTTAAGATAGGTAATTAAATTAAATAAAGTCTTTTCTTAATAAAACTATTCCACAACGCTACCAATGGCACAATTAAGTCTTAACTTTGGCATTTTTGTTTTAAAGTAATATAATTTTAAATGTATACGGATAATAAAATTATCATGTTTTTTATAAATCTAATCTTTGAGCATTATTCTAAACAAATTAATATAAATAAAGTTAAATATTTTATCACAACACAATAGGACAAGTGACGTTAGTGGAAAAGACGTCACGGTTAGGAACTATAAAGATAGGTTTACATCCTGCAACACAAATTTAAGAACAATTTGCATTATTCTTTTCTGGATCTTGTTTTATTTTTTCTCTGTATCTTTTCGATCATTCCGCAGCTGTCAACGTCATCGTAAGTTCTATAAACAAAATTACTATTTTAAATCATTTATTAAAATAGTATGTACTTTCCTGAAAAAAAAACTACGACAACAATTTGATGTGAGGTTCAATAGACTTAAAAATAAAATGCCAAAACATAAAAACCAGCAGTAGTTACTATCTAGAATTAAATAAATGCAGATTACATCGATCATTTGGCACAATGTAAACCATGCTTAATAGTAGTTGCATCACGTCTCATTTTGCGTTCCACCAGTACATCACGTTGCGTTTTGGATGTGACGTCTGATGCCGGTATAGAAACAAACTCAAAAAGCACTTATTTTTAAGACCGATTTCACTAATCGGCATATTTAATCATATTCTACATGACTTAAGTAATTAACCTTTTAAAGTTGTAAGTAAAATCTTTATTACTTATACTTACTTACCAACAAAAACCAAGTTCGTGGTGGAAAATATAAACAGCACAACGTGACGCTCAACAACTCAGCGTGTCACAGGAGACGTACACTGCGGCTCAAAACTAAGATGGCGATTGTTTATGGTGCAAATGTTGCCATTTATCAAAATAAACCGATTCCCACAATGATTTTAAAAGCAATTTTTCATTAAAAATTGATTTATTGTCGTAGCGTTGCGGAATTTTCCACCTACATCATTTTTAGGCACAGAATAAAACAGTTTTTTTTATTATTTTGAACTCTACTCTGCTAAACGTAAGGTATATTAATGAATTTGGAACATATTGACCATTTAAATTAACACAAAATGTAGAACAGGGACTGGGCAAACATTAATATTCTGCGTTCGGAATGTTGCAAAAGTAGGGTAGGACACTCAAAAAATTGCCTCTCTTCTAACTTATTTGACGAATATTTATGTTAATTATATGTATTTTATGGGTCTTTGCTATGTAAATAATTAGTTTTATAAATTATTTTATAGGACTTAGTTTGTAAACCTGTTCTAAAATTATTAACCTATAGAATATCTTGTTGAAAGTCGTAGGACACGTCATTTTCGAGTAACCAAAATTTTTGGTAAACCGCCCCTGTAAGTGTGAGAAGCATGGATTTTCAAAATTTACCCCATGCTATCTCCTACCGCTACTATGTCTCCTTTGCAATGCCTCCCTCGTCCCCGTGTTTCCTTTCCTTGTGTCCCCATTCCCGCCTCCGTGCCCTTCCCACATTCCCCTTCTACCTTTATCGCATTCCCCTTCCACCTTCCCCGCTTTCCCCCTCCCGCGAACGCGATCATCACTGTGTCCAGGAGTGAAGGATGTATAAATCATCCATCTCTCCAACTGGAGTGTAAGGTGGCCCCTAGACGCTACAATAACATTGTACAATATATTTTATTGTTCAATAAAATTGAAAGGCACTTAGAATCCAAACGATCAATAATATTGCACAATAAACAATATCGATCAATTATATTGCACAATGTTTTAGGGTATTTTTATTTTAGTATTTTCGAGTGAATATTGCGCAATACTGACCCTACACAATGCAATGGAAAAATATGGTGCAATAAAAATTAAACTCGCTCAAACTTTTGTTCAATCATTGCGCAATCTTCAATATTAACCCCAACGGTCAATAATATTGCACATTTCGAAATATTGCTCAATATAATTGATCGTCTAGGGGCCGCCTAAGGCAATGGTCTAGAGCGGACACTCGGTTGAGGACAGCCTTTTGATCTCTCCAACTGGACGGACAGTCTCTCTCGATCCGGCCCGCCACGCAGGAGATTTATCTGCAGATATCCGCAGGGCAGACTTATCCGCCACCAACACCTAGACAAACCTCACCTGCTAAATCACCCAATGTAGTGAACCACTTGGGGTGACCTATGTCAGAGGTGTTGGTTGTCCAATAAATGGTTCCCGGGGCGGTGGTACCCACACCCGCCCTCCAAATTGGTCATATAATACCAAAGTACATTATTACTTTAGTACAAAATTTGCACCCTCTATTTGCTGTGTACCTGAATTGCATATATCTGTTATCAGCAAAAACGAGGTTATCAGCAGAACTTAAGAATTTACTTAGAAGAATTATCATGACAGTTATTTATGCAGGTTAAATAGATACTTAAATCATTACATTTAGTTCAAAAAGGTAATCTAAAAAGCATGTTCTATGTTATATTAATCACAGGTCTGGAAGTTTGTGATATTTACCAGATTATTTAGTCAAATTTTATCTAAAAAATTTGATTCATTGGTAAGATAGGTTTTTGGATTTAGACATGTGTAAGTTATACCTTAGGCTTGGTGCACAAATCAGGGTTCTTTCCGTTATGGCTCCGCAATAAGAATTATTATTTGAAAACCAATTTGGGGTAGTATGAGTGGGGCGGTATGTGGGCAGTCTCATCTAATGTATAGTTTCCGCGCCGCATCAATTCAGCACAGAAAAACCCTGACGTGGGTACCAAGCCTTAAAAGAATGTGCACACCTCATAAATGCGCCGAGAAGACGGAATCATTTGCAGCTGTAAAAATAATACTTTCTTTATTTCTGAATCTTCTATTGAGGGAGTCGTAATGGGAAGCATGGGAATGGCTAAAAGGGCTTTCATCAAGGAAAAAATATGAATATGTAATGACCCTAGGACCCTAGTAGCATTAACAATAACTAGTGGTTAGATTACTGCCTGAGTGTTCTCACCTGATGCAAAACTATTTAAAGTTTTATCTAAACTTCATGAATGCATTCTCGATGGATACTCAGAGTAGGTATTGACTTAATACTACCTTTTCAGTAATGCTTATTCTTCTAAGAAAATAATCTTTCAAGTTAAGACCTTTCTTCACAATAAAATCAGCCTCATGAATATGTATTTTTTCATGAATATAAATTATCATACATACATACATCTTCTTCCCCTTGTCCTATTCGGGTCGGGGACCCATTGCATAGACAAGGCTCCTCCATAAGTCCCTGTCTTGTGCTGATTGTTCGGCCTCTGTCCACGGTAGACCCATCCTCTTCTCACACAGTTTCAGGAGTTGCCTCGCCCAACGGTGTCTGGGGCGGCCCACTGGACGTCTTCCCTCTGGAATCGCACTCAGTATTTTCCTCTGAATTCGGTCATCAGACATTCTTAGTACATGCCAAAGCCACCTCAATATAAATTGTCATTGCTGAATATTTGCATAACGATTTTGATGTTTTTGTGAATACAATGAAACCCTCTTACGAAGTTTTCTAATGATGATGGAGCACTTAGCCAGTTGGAAATCGAACACGCGATGCCTATGTGGACACAAACGCAATGCCAACTCAGCCACTGATTGGTCAATTGAGTGATTTAAATTTTCAACATCGACATTTAAAAAGATCCCATTAATATTAATAAAGACGACTGGGCTAAGCTCAATAGTTCTTGGTATCCAGTAATTGATGGATACGCAGAAAACCATTTTAAAATCATAATGTAATTCCAACTCTTAGAGGCTGCCAACACGGTATCACATCTCCATACATAAGCACACACAATACCACTATTGATTTCACATCTGCCCTGACGATGGACACTGTAATGCTGTCCTAAATGTTGGCTAAAGAAGGAGGTAGCGCAACACGGCGTAAGACCCCAAAAATAACTATATGATCATCTGTAAGTGAAAGGGGGATAAAACTTCAACAAGAGACAGAATTTATATGATTTGTAGAATATATATTTTTTACGTAATTTACATACAACTGAAATCAATAAAAAAATGGTAATATACTATAAAGATAACAGCGAAGAACATTCAGTCCAATATCCCGTCACTCTATTTCTAATATATAAAACACCTTCATTTGGAAAATTATTTACATTGCATCATTAAATTTATAAATAGTTTTACAACGGAGAACTGTTCATATCTACCACACCGTTAAAACGCAAGTCATGTCTTTGTTTTAATAAAATATTATCACAAAAATACAACAATAATGAAATAACCATTGGCCAACTATGGCGTATGAATCAGAAATATGTTGCGAACCAAAGAATTTTGGTTTTTGAAAACATTTATAAAAAGGGAAGCGCTTTACATCGCAGTCAAAAGTTACACGAAGCATTGCCTTTTACCTTTTATTTTGCAAAATTGCTTCCAGTCAGTAAGTCCCGCCAACAGAGTGATATTTTTTTTCAATACTTTAAGCGTTTAAAAAAAATTAACAAAGACCAAGTGTTAAAATTCTTTCAAGCAAACATAGTAGTTCATTTATCGATGGATTACATGACATTTTGCATTCAAAATGAATTAATATTTGGTAAATTTTCAGCAAACAGATTGTAAGATTAGTTTAACTGAGATCTAAATTAAATTATTTTTGAAGACAATGCAACGCCCCAGCAAACATAAATGTTTTTTTTAAATATATTCACAGAGACTTGTAAATTCGACCTGAATCAAGATGTCAGATATAAACAGTAGGCCATTATCTATGCAATAAACATTCTATTATTTATTTTTTTACGCACACATAAAAAATTGCTAAAATATAAAAGAAATAACAGTCATCTGTTTTACTTCATAGTAAATAAAAATAGCGGAAACACTGCTTGTTTTAATTTGTAAACAAATATCACCAGTTCATTATTTATTGCAATGTTTTTAATTTCTGCAGTAAAAAGAACTCCATCGAATTTGAAATCAGTATTATTAAATTTAATAAACAATGAATTTAATTCTTACTGAATAAATCAAACTTTTTTATTGAAATTTATCCCAGTTCTTCGCATACTTCTATGTATAAAAAATATTTTTAAAAACAAAAGCCATTATGTAAAAACACAGGCATATTATGAAAGAAGTTTAAATAAATCAGTTTTATTATTGCTGGTGTACTATTAGGTTATTTGTTTATGTTGAACTCAAAAAGGCTAAATCAACTTTTGAATAATTCCAAAAAAACATTTATAATAGAAAAGTATTTTTCGCTATTCAATAATCAAACAATATAATTTTATATGATGAAATATTTTTCAATTATTTCAACTATTAATCTTAAAAACGAACAAGCAGCAGTTATCCTACATTTTTTAAAACATACAATAAATTATGAGTTTAGTACTCTTTAGAAATATTTAATATAAAAGATAACACCATGAAAATGTAATAAAAAGAAATATCATAATTTTTTATCACTTGAATGGCAGTTTGTTTGTTGCTCAATGTATTATTAACAAAGATTATCAAAAACAAAAACATTGTTCACATTCATTAATTTATTTTATAAAAAACAGCCATTGATTTGAAAGACCTTCCATGCTGAAAATATGGGATGACACTTTGTGAACAATGTTAAGTTTCATTTATTTTTCTACTTTGTTATTATACTAACCAAAGACCCCGGTGTTGCCCGGGCTTTACACTTGAAATCAGATGTATATCAGTAATTTTCCCTTTTTTTGCATTAGCTCCTAATTCAAGCTCCACGCAGGAGACCCCGAGGAAAATAATTCCCTTCAGGGCCTATGTCACTTTGTGGATGCTGTGTGGGGATCATTTTAGGAAAGGAAGGAGAGGAAGTTCTGGGAAGGAAAAGAGTGTAAGGAGTGGGTAGGAATCTGGGGGTCAGTGAGTTCGGGAGTGATGGACGTATGAAACTATTCCTCCCACTGCGGTGCAACGCGATGTTCCGAGAGAGTCCTGCTGGAGAGGTCAAATGGTCTCCCTCAACCAGTCTCTCCCGGTCCAACCTACCATGCAGTTGTTGGGCAGACACAATAGCTGCCAAGATCCACATAAACCTCACTCCATTAATCCGGGCACCCCTGCTAAGTCACCAAATGTAGCAAACCACTTGGGGTGACCTATGACAGAGGTGTTGGTAGTCCAATAAATATTTCCAGGGGAGGCGGTAAACATAGCCGCCTTCCAATTTGTCCTCCCGCCTCTTACTTGGAATGTCAAGTGTGCAAAATTTCATCAATCTCAGAATAAAACTGTTGAATTGTTTAAAAAACAAACAAATCGGGACACCCTTCCTTATAATATGTATAGAATAGATTAGATTAAGTATAACAAATTTTGTATAATATGTATCTACATCTATGTACGGATCATTTCAAGTACACATTTATTTGAAGATTACTTTGTTAAAATTACAATTTACGCAGTTCAAACCGAGAGATAAGAAAAAATAAAATTTGAGTTACCACCAGCGGCATACATTAATTAAAATGTTATTCAAATAATTCACTTATGCTAACAGGTTTAATAAATGTTACCGTTCCATGTGCACAGAGAGTAGATGGAGAGGTCAACCAACTCTTTATAAAAACAATTTTTCAATTAAAACACCACTTAATAACAATGCACTCCCACATTATAAGAAAAATAAATCACTACTAGAGAAATCTTCTTTATGTATAACAACTGAACTTGTGAAAAATTTCCTTTATATATATTTTCTTTCGGCGTTGTATCTAATATTGAACAGAATATTCATGTTAACAATAGTTAATGAATAATGTTTTTTTTGTGAATTATTCCAAAAAGAGAAAACTAAATTACAACAAATTGTTTGAAAACATTAACCCTCTCAATACCAGAGTTCTTCCTGAGGAACATGAAGGAAAAAAATAATATCTCTTGATTTTATGAACCAAACAGCCCCGTATTTTGCATATCGCTTGTGAAAGATATTTTTTATAGGGAATATAATAAATCGCGTACTGGAAACACCAAATATTTTTGTTATTTCGATTTCAAAAGGCATCTTTGACAGCATCTAACGGTTTGACTCAGCTAGGATTTCTGCATAACATTAAAGGTAAGATATAGCATTTTTCTGTTGAAAATAATTCTTATATTGTATATACATGTCTAATCTGATCGATAAATATGATTTCCATTCAAAAACATTGCTTTTTCATATTGTTTTCGCTAAAAACGTTCATGTTCCTGTGGAGGCACATTGGTTGTCGGTGGATGTTTTCTATGGAGATCTTTTTTGGGGCTTTTATATTGTTTTTCTTGTTTTAATTTGATTCTTTCAAGATGTATTAATTTATTTTAATATTCTCCGGTAGAATATAACTTTTTATTATCATTTTTATAGATGGCTGTTAGAGGTTTAACTCATGATGAGATCACTGTGGCGCTGGAAGGTGATATTTCAGACGTCGAGTGTGAGTCTGATGGTGAAGGTGAAGAGGGCTGGCAAGTGGAATACCTTGAACCAGAACCAACTCTCCAGGATCGTGCAGAGGAATGCAATGTGGAGGCATTGAGCCAAGCTCTGAGAATGGATGTGGAAATCTATGTAAGTACTTTTGTCATTATTTCTTATTGTTATATTACAGAGATTATTGTGTTTGATATTGTTATCAATATGGATCATTGTGTTTGATATTGTTATCAATAAGGACATAGCTGGGTTTTAAATGAAACTATAAAGTATCATATTTTCAATTATAGAGTTTTGAAGAGAGGCAGCAGCCGGAGGGAGCAGTGGGAGGCGAGCCAGAGTCCGGCACCGTACCCCAAGGACAGCCCGGTGACGCCACAACCTCCCATGGACGGAGAGCAGATCTCCGGTGGATTAAGAAGGATCACGAGCCTGTGGATTCTTACTGCGATATGGAATTCTCAAATCCACCGCTGAATATGTCAGCTCTACAATATTTTTCATGTTTCATAGATGAAAATATTATAAAAAATATTGTAGAGCAGACAAATTTGTATTCAGTGCAAAAGGATTGCAATAGTGTAAACACTTCACTTAACGAAATGAAACGATTTCTAGGAATGCACATCATGATGGGTATCCTCAAGTATCCGGCATTTCACCTGTACTGGGCGAATGATACGAGGCTATCTCTCATCGCTGATGTCATGCCCAGAAATCGTTTCACTAAGTTACGGTCGTGTTTACATTTGAACGATAACAGCACAATGATTCTCAGAGGACACGAGGGCTACGACAAATTATTCAAAGTAAGGCCGTTGGTAAATGCCCTGCAGGAAAATATGGCCAAGATCGAACCTGAAGAGTTCAATTCTGTAGACGAGCTCATGATACCGTTCAAAGGGAGGAGTAATTTGAAACAGTATATCAAAAATAAGCCACATAAGTGGGGCATCAAAGTCTTCTCCCGAGCGGGAGCCAGTGGGCTCGTCTATGATTTTGAGATCTATACGGGGAAAAGCACTAACGTGGGTGAGAAGAGTGCCCTCGGTATTAGTGGAGACATTGTATTGCGGTTGGTAAAGGGTATCCCTCCAAACCGTAACTTCAAAGTCTCCACTGACAATTGGTTCACTTCTCACGCACTTATGGTTGCCTTGAAATCGGTAGGCATATTAGCCGTGGGAACAGTAAGGACTAACCGCTTGCCTGGTTGTGTGTTTGTGGCTGACTCTTTACTGAAATCCCAAAACCGCGGCTCGTATGATTACCGATGTGAGAGGCAATCCAATGTTTTTGCCCTAAAATGGTTCGATCGGAAGCCTGTTCACGTCGTATCATCATATCTGGGACATAACCCCGTGACGGTTGTGAAGCGATGGTCCCAGGCAGATTCAGCACACGTTGATGTGCCATGTCCCGCTATCATCGCCGAGTATAATAAATACATGGGCGGGGTCGACCTTCATAATATGTTGGTGGAATTATATCGCACAGACATTAGGACCAAGAGGTTTTATCTTCGAATTGTGTTTCATTTAATTGACATGAGTGTCGTCAATGCATGGCTGTTGCATAAACGACACTCAAATCAATTAGGTATGAAACACAAAACGTTGATTGAATTTCGTGCGGAAATCGCCAAGGCTCTAATGTCTGCGCACGATAATTATTCCGAAAACAAAAAAAGGGGTCGACCTTGCTCTTTGGTGGATGAAGCGGGGCCTAGCACGGTAAAAAAACGTGCCCTGCCTGCACCACGTCCAGTAGCTGATCTGAGATATGATGGTATTGGGCATGAACCAACGTTCATGGATAAGCCACAACGATGCAGGCTATGCGTTAAAATGAAGACCTTTCTAAAGTGTGAGAAATGTGGCGTAGCCCTTTGTCTCCAAAGAGAAAGAAATTGTTTTGTTTTATTCCATCATTAATGATGGAATAAAACAAAACAATTTTAATTGTGTTGTTCTATTTTATTTGTATTTGTTTGTTTTATTTTAATTTAGGGAAATAGTTTTGGTAAAAAAAAAATATAATTTAGAGTTTTTATTGTGTATTAAAATTATTTTAGCGTTATATTATATTGTAATTTAATTTGTTGGTCTTTATAGTTTATTAGTATTGAATTTTGTATATTTATTTTTCATTAAAACAATTAAAAACACTTAAAAACACTTAAAAATTATGTATGCTTCTTGTACTACCCGTTCTTTGATTTACACCCCCGAAGCCCCAATGTTCTTCCTCAGGAACATGAAATATTTCCAAAACTGTATGGTAAAAAAAATTTTTTTTTTTTGTAAAAATATTGAAAAAAATCACAGAAGTCGAAAACGTAGACAAAGATTTTTTTTAATGGCTGGATTAATTCTGGTATTGAAAGGGTTAAGATTCTAAGGCCCATCTGTTTCAACAGAAAGCTAAATCGTGAACTAAATTTAAATTTGAACAGACAGTTAAAGTAACAAGGATGTTAAATAGAACCAAACGCTGTTTCAAGTCTACTTTTGCTAAATTAATAATTGTTAGTGTGGCCAGTCTAAAATGCAGATATTCCTCAAAATTATGTGAAAAAACTCATGCATTTTTTTTTCACTATAAATTAAATTTAAAAAACAGAACAACTGTAAAAATTTCTCGTATCTGGCTGTATTTTAATTCGTGTCTTTGTAGGATCTGACAGCTTTGTTCCTCTAAAAGTATTTGTATGAATATTTAAAAATAAATGACGACCTATTATAATGTATACGATGTTACACGAAAAAATTAATTTTACTTTCCAGTGTTGCAGTGTCTCCTTGAATTTGACGTGTATCAAATTTTACAAGATCTTTCGACAATTTAGGATCGCCCCAAATAACCATATTATTAACACGGGGTCAAAATGTCTTTGGTTTTCGATGCAAGACATACTGGATGTGGAATTCATCGTCACTATCAAACTATGTACCATCATCTTATATAATATTAATCATGATTAATAAATAATCAATGTCGAAGTGCGCAATTTCGTACCGTACCATAACTGTTAAAATGGCGGAGGGACAAAAAGTAAAAACAGAAGTTATAAGTGAAGCAAAACAGGCGGTTAAATTGATTGAGAAACACCAACAGTAGTAATTTCTTTTAATCTAGCAACCGTTGAAACAGACAGCCCCTAGATATTAAATTATGGTTTAAATTCTTGATTGAAATCACGGACATACAAAATATATGGACATGCCCTTACGTGTTAAAAAACGTGTTATTTCCCCCTCCCATTGGAACCACTTTTCGGAACCGGCTGGGCGTGTCCGGACCAATGTCGTGCTCTCGTCGTACATTTTACGCGCGGACGCTGTATGTCTATGAAACACATACTTAGACAATGAAGAAGACTTGGCGAATCACAAGTCTCTTTCCTCTCTTCGCCCCGCCATAGTTGGTTTTTACCCCTCATCTGTAAGTTCTCGTCTAGTTATTTGTATGTCTATGATTGAAATTTAAGAATCAAAATTATTTACCCGTAAGAATTAAAATCTGACAATAAAATAAGTTTCATTGATGATTATTGATTGTGATTAACATTGTGTTGTGACATTTTGGAAAATTGATGTATGTGTGTACTTGTCATCATAACTTGCATTTTTATTAACTTCAAACCACTTTAATGTTCCAACGATAATAATTTTATGGAAGACGTCTGTCAAAGTTGAATCATAGCTTTACAAGCAGCATCAAGATATGAGAAACATCACCAGAGTACTACTAACTCCGCTGTGCAAATGGAAAAATAATGTGAAATAATAAATGGAGGCAATTTGTTCCGGTATTAGAACCATTGAAGAAATAATTTAAGAGTCCACAAACCCTGACCCGTACAAAAACTCCACTTTATCGGATAAAAAAACTTACTCACTAACATCGGCGATATGTCATAATCCTACCAGAAGAATGAAATTACAGACAAGAAGCAGCATACATGAATTTAATATAATATTATGTACACACAAAGAATATATTTAAAAATTAAAATAAAACACTGGGAATCTTTACAATATTTGTAAAAGCAACAAACAAACTGTAGAACAATGTTGTGTAATAAACTCTTTCAAACACAAGTAGTCACTTCATTCAATTTGACAAATGACTTTATTAATAATTCTTCTCCTTTTCAATAATATTAAAACCTGGTTACTTACAACCCTTATTGGAACCACCCTTAGGGACTCTTAATGCCAAAATGATTTGTAAAGATGAGGAGATGCGACGTGTGTGGAACCACTCACTACGCAAACATCAGCCAGATGAGAAACAGGACAGCCACCCACAGGAAGATTTTTGATAAGAACTGTTCGTCTTCGTATTGTGCAGTACCACGGGGAGCTAAAAGAACAATAAACTTTTCTTATTTCAAAACGACAAAAAAAAATCCTAACAACATAGATTTAAGATAAGAACTAATCTAACTCTAAATCCTAACAACATAGATTCAGATAAGAACTAATCTAACTCTAAATCCTAACAACATAGATTAAGATAAGAACTAATCTAACTCTAAATCCTAACAACATAGATTTAAGATAAGAACTAATCTAACTCTAAATCCTAACAATGTAGATTTAAAATAATAACTAATCTAACTCTAAATCCTAACAACTTAGATTTAAAATAAGATTTTTGATAAGAACTGTTCGTCTTCATATTATGCAGTACCACAGGGCCCTATATTTGACGACCTCCGTAGTCCAGTGGCTAAGAGTCTTGACTCACAATCCGGAGGTCGCGGGTTCGAACCTGGCGTGCGCAAATAAATTTTATTTGATTAATTTGTGTTATTTCACAATTAATTCATTTAAAATAATATATAGTATATTTGAGGCACGTTCCGGAGTGGAAGATACTATCAGTATCGCACTGGTGTAAGACCACCATTCAGAATTGAAACGTTGCTTGAAAATGGCTTTAGCCTTGTTTGGTGACCAGATCTGAATAGCCAGGTACTTCCCAACCTTCCTCTTCTCCCCCTCCTTCCCCTCCCCACTACCTTCAGCCTCACAACATACCCCAATTGGGGATGCCATAGTCTCACTGGATCCAGACGGGACCAGTTAAGATTTTTGTGCGGTATTCACTGTAAAAAAAAATATGGACAATAAACTTATCCATATTTCAAAAAAACAACATAAATCCCAACAACCTAGAGAAAACATTGATAATATCTGTAAAGTAGTCCCAGAAAGATAGATCTTATTTAAAAAACCAAAAATAAATTATGGGAATACTTCACAAGAGTCCCAACTGCTCCCAACCGTTTGGAGCCAGTGAGACTATGACATCCCCAATTGGGGTATATTGTGAGGCTGAAGGTAGTGGGGAGGGGAAGAAGAAGGGGAAGAGGAAGGTAGGGAAGTACCTGGCTATTCGGATCTAGTCACTGTAATTACCATTGTAGTGTATGAAATAATTTTTATTAGCCTACTGTTTACTACTAACCGATTTGTAAAAAAATGTTAACATTATGTACCCAATAAGGGTAATAATGTTAATAATTACCCATAATAAAAAATGTTAACATTATCGCCCCATAGGCGTAAAAAATAGTAAATAAAATAAATATGTCATCAAACACAGCTAAAGCCATTTCCACCAATGTTTCAATTCCGAACAGTGATCTTAACACCAGGGTAATACTGAAAGTATCATCCACTCTGTCGGATAATACTCGTATCGTCGTAAATATACCTTAAATCATTAAATTGTGAAACACAAATCAATCATATAAAATTTACGAGTATTACTATAAACTGGCTTATGCCTGTTGCAAAGCAACTAACGGGTTAAAACACTATGCGATTTGACGTGTGAACGTGGATGAAGCGAGGAGCTGGTGTTTAATTAAATATATGAAGAAAAAAACGATGTTTGAATGTGGATAAAACGAAAAAAAAGTTGCTAATTTCAGTACCTACTCACTGAGTTCATCAATTTATTTTGAAACAGCTTTTGCCTGTTGCAAAGCAACTAACAGGTTGAAACTATCCACATTCAAACATATGTGTGGCACAGGCAGTCGGCCGCTCAATTTCGTACACCCGCTGTAAAAGAGGGCCAAGGAGCTTCCTGCTCAATTTTTTCACAGTGTCATTCGGGTTGTTCAGGTCGATATGTGATAAGACCACCATTAGGAATTGAAACTTTGCTTGAAATGGCTTTAACCATGTTTGGTGACCAGATCTGAATAGCCAAGTACTTCTCCACCTTCCTCTTTCCCATGTCCTTCCTCTCCCTACTATCTTCAGCCTCACAACGTACCCCAACTGGGGATGCCATAGTCTCATTGGCTCCAGTAGTTAGGGCTCTTGTGCGGTATTCACATTAAAATTGAATTAAAAATGTACAGAACAAATGTAGTTCCAGTGTATTATCCAGGTAGGTATCTAGACCATTTGGCAAAAAAAATTGGATCATTCTTAGTAATTATCAATATATTATTACCTCAGCAAAATTCTGTGCTCCTGGTACATTTTCAACGGGAGTACAGCGTCCCTTAGGTGATTTTTCACAAAAATGGCGCTGTAATTTTTTATTTATTTAAGGAAAAAAAAATACTTGAAACTTTATTTTATTTTACCATGTTAACAATATGTTTACAATATTTTACAATTTTACAATATTTTACAATTCGTCTTTTCTCAATAAATATTAAATTTAATTCAGAACATTATGATTGCTCCTATTTCTTTGCTCCTGGTATCGAGAACTGGGCTCTTGGTGTGATTTTTTGCATGAATGGCGCTATAGAAATTATTGTAAAGAAAGAAAAAAAAATCGGGTTTAGTTCATTTCTTTACAAATTCACACAATAAAAATAGTACCCCAAAAATATGGCACCAACTGTAGATATTTTTGATGAAAAAATAATTATATCGACTTTACTCAATATCATTGAAAATGTAAAGGAAAATTAAATCCAATTACATGTTTCAAGTAGGTACCTAAACCATTTGGCAAAGAAAAATGACCATTTATAATTTTTTCAATATTTAAACAATAATGTTCCCACATAATTAAGTAGGTAGGTACTTGCCAAATATTTCAAATTATTTCAACAATAAATTAGTTCCCACTGATAAGTACGTACTGGCGAATTAAATGTGAATGCAGCATTATAAAATCTTAATCGTTTTATTTAATTTTCTATGGAATTGAGTTCCTTCGTAGTAGTACTGATCTAATTTGATTTCGTAAACCTAGGTACCTACTATTTATTTTCTGCATGTAAATTATTCGCCTTTCAACGCCGGTAGGTACCTACCGAGAATTCATTTTAACTGACTGCAAAGATTTTTCATTGTCGAGGACAGATTAATTTCAACAGATGTCAGAATTTTTCCAATGTTTGATGCAAAATTGTGAAACATTTTGAATTAAACGCGGTACATGTCGCAGCTTTAAAAGTTCCTAAAACTTGTATTGTTTATGTTTATTAAAAAACATCTCCGCCGGAAGGTGTACTTTTAACGTAATCTTTAATTCCGTAATGCCCCTATAAAATGTCATTTTTTCTCAAGAACTTTCTCGAAGCCGTTTAATTAATGAGTATAAAAAACTTTTTAACAGCCTGCCGAATGCCGTTAAGGAAGCCTCAAGTCTTAGCACTTTTCGTAGGATGTGTGCATTATATGTGAAGAATGTTTTTTGATTCATAATAATCGTACCAATATTATTGTCATATCTGTTTCCTCAAAATGTATTTTTATTTATGTAATCTTTTCTTTTTTTCCTCTTAAAATGTATTTTAAAAATGTAACTGTATCAATTGTATTTGTTTATATTTTCTTACTAGATGTATGAAAAAAATTTTGCATACATCTAAATAAATATTCAAAAACAAAACAAAACAAATAAATTCCTAGCAAAATCAGTATTGTACGGGAAACTAACTTTTTTATACTTACCTTTTCGATCCGACGTTTTTAAAGGGGCGAACCTGCCGGCGGGAATTATAACCTAGCCGAATTGAGCGATTTAATTAGAGGTTCCAGTTTGCGCCGTTGATTCGTATGAGAGAATAGATCCCTGGCGACATTAATTTTGTCAGAAAAAAAACCTCTCGATTTCCGAGGCTGAATTTTTCGAGGCTTAATTTTCCGCACTGAATTTTAACTGCGAGCCAAAGTGAACCTTGAGGTTGGTGAAATTCGAGGGGCGGTGCGGTCGAATTTCGCATCAAGAGGCTTAATTTTATGCACTGAATTTTAACTGCGAGCCAAAGTGAACCTTGAGGTTGGTGAAACTCGAGGGGCGGTGCGGTCGATTTTCGCATCAAGAGGCTTAATTTTCCGCACTGAATTTTTTCGCACTGAATTTCACTGCAAGCTAAAACGAACCTCGAGGTTGGTGAAACGTAAGGGGCGGTGTGGTCGATTTTCGCATCAAGCAAAAAGTGTAACAATTATTATAAGCAATAATTATTAGCCTGAAACACTCATCAACATTGAAAAAATCTCCCGAGAAAAGATAAATGCCGCCGACGGGACTTGAACCCGCGTCTTTCTGATATCCGGTCAACTGCTCTACCAATTGAGCTACGTCGGCTTATCTCCCACCCGCCAAATAATTCAATATATACTAGTGTTTCATTCTACAATTAATGCTTATTACATTTTTCACCTGAAAACAACCAACTTTATTTTTTTGTGAGAAATCCATTATAAGTGCTAACTCTCCCACTAGATAGCGTCGAGACAAATTATGTCTACATTTTTTGGTGAAATACTTTAACTTGTCAAATATTAATTATTATTTTTAATTGGTAAACTAATGTTTTAGGACAAGATTTGTATGCTTAGCACAAAGGGTAACAATTATTATAAGCAATAATTATTAGCCTGAAACACTCATCAACATTGAAAAAATCTCCCAATGAGAGTTGGTAGAGCAGTTGACCGGATATCAGAAGGACGCGGGTTCAAGTCCCGTCGGCGGCATTTATCTTTTCTCGGGAGATTTTTTCAATGTTGATGAGTGTTTCAGGCTAATAATTATTGCTTATAATAATTGTTACCCTTTGTGCTATGCATACAAATCTTGTCCTAAAACATTAGTTTACCAATTAAAAATAATAAGCAAAAAGTGAGCTGTCAATCAAAACCAAACAATACTATATAGTAATTATTATAATTAGGAGTAATTTTCGTACTTGCGCACGCCTGGATTTGAACCTTACTAGTCGAGAGCCTTAACATTGACAGTGTTTACAATGCAAAGTTATATTTTTTTAAACATTAAAATCTTAACTTATCTTGCGATATCATGAAAATAAAATTACAACAATAAAATTTTGGTTTTACAATGAGAATATTTATAACATTAAAAGGTTGCTGCGCCTTTATTAAATCTACCGAAGCAGATAAACCATGCAAAGTTTGCAGTGTGTATTTGTAAACGCAGAATTTTAGCAGACACCATAATCGGGCAACAGGTTTGTCAAATAATAATAAACAAATAAAATAAAATAAATCATAATATTTTAGGTTGAATTTTTCAATTGACCAGTGGGTTGCTGAGCTGCAGTCAAAGACAGACCCCCCTGTGTGCCAGCTGTAAAATGGCGTCTAATGATATGCTAATTTAATGCGTGCTAACTGGTAGTCATTTTGTAATTACTCACTGTTGTTTGACAAAGTGATACTTTCGTAAATAGTATCTACTGTCCAGAAATGCATTTATGTATTTATCAAAATTTTATGTTTATTCGTAAGTAATTTTCCGAGAGTAGCTAGTTATATTCAGAAAAAAATTTTTTTTTACTCCCCCATTTTATATTTAAAAAACTAAAAATTTATAGTTTTATTATTTTTGCATAAAGTTAAACGAGTGACTTTCACAACGAATCTAAATAAATAAAGTAATATAACATAAACAAGCACAAGAAGTCCATTGCAAGGTTGATGACGTTTCCACTCTTGCATTACACTTTTTCAGATAAAATAAATATATTAGCAAGTGACGAAATGACAAGCTTGAATAATATTAAGATACATATATTATTTCTTCACCAAGTGAATAAAATATATTTTAGTAGTAAGTTTGTCAAGTAAGATTAATCCGCTAACATATCCACAGAGGATATGCCAGCCTTAAAATAATATCCGCGGTAGATATGCCGAACTTCAAGCAGTTAAACTGCTTCAATAATAATATACTAAACCTTCATAAACAAATTCCACAAAATTTCAATAACAATTCAAGGTTAAATTTGTCAGAAAATGTAAATCATTAAACTTAATTTAAGCAGTGTGTTGGCACAAAAACATGAATGAATTAATAATAAGTGCGTTATGTTTACCAGCATTGGGGCGAGGGTCTCCGAAGTTGAAGGTGGAGGTGATTAGGCCGAAGGGAAAAGCTCCGATACCAAAAGACATATGAAAACCATCACCAAAACCAAATCCAGGAAATGTCCCCGTGTTTTCAGGTTCTGTTCTTTGGCCGGCTGGGCGGGGAGGCACCTGAAAAATATAACAATTATTAATAATGGAGAATTTTACTTTCCATAACATTTCAAAAGAGCCTCACTACAAAACTTCATCTACAGGTATATGTCTATCAATCTTAGTTGACTTCACATAGATGATTAACTTACATATAGCATGTTTTAATTAGACTTTAATAAAAATAAAAAATATATTTTGCAATGCAGAGTTCGAAGCCAAGTCGGTTATATAAAGGTATTTTGGCTTGGCGAATATTGTTTTATTTCATTGTCATTAAAATACTGAACTAACTAACCAACCATCACACTGTTTCCCGTAGGGGTAGGTAGAGAGTTCAACAACTCGATCTTGGCACACACTCCTTGCCTCATTCATACGTTGTCTCATACATGCTCTTCCTTCTTCTTTTGACTCTTGACATAGCCCGACTCAAGTATCTGATTCTTTTGGTGGTGCCGTATCTTCCTCGAGCATCCTCGACTTATTCTACCATTCACATGTGCGTCATTCCTTACAATCTTTTCCGCAATCATTCGCTCTACATGTCCAAACCATCTAAGCGTCCCTTTCTTAATCTTACTCATTACACTCAGATCTCCACGTTTCTCACACGATCGTACATGGTTTTACCACACATACGATACAGGGATTTTATTTCTACAGCATTCAGTCTACTTTCATCCTTCCTCTGCCAGTTCCATGCCTCAATGCCATACCATTAGGTAGGTACCAGCACTCCATTATGGACGGCTAGCTTTGCTTCTTTGGACAGTTTTTTTGTTGGCGCCAACGACGATCAGTCATCCATTAATGTAGCTACCTGCATTTACCCTTCTTTCAATATCTCTATTAGCCTTCCCATCTCTCATAAACATACTTCTCATAAAATACTGAAAGTTATTAACCACTCCGATATGTAAGCATATATACAAGATAATATAACAGCAATATAGCAGCAAGTACAATACGCGTTTTTTCACGAAATCGTTATAACTCCGTTATTGTTCTAGTGACATCCCTAAAACAAAAAGTAGAAGGTCGATAATAAATCAAGCTACACATCCCTATTCAAGTTGTCCATAGAAATACATAAAAGACCTATTCTGTCAGATACATGGTAGACCACCAAATCGCCTACGGCCGTTAGACATTGTTATTTATTTTAACAAAAAGACAAATAACTTTGTTTACATCACTTTTATTTATCACATTGTTATTTATTTATTAAATATTCTTGTATGAAATGATAAAAAAGTGAGGTGACTAAATTGTTTATTATACATACATTTATACGATAGAATAAGTATTGTTTTTTTACATAATCCGTGATTTTAGTACCGTTTTCATATAAAAACATCACGTGAGTCATTTTTAATTTTTTTTTATGTTTGCAATCTAAATTTTAATATTTACAAATGTTAATATTTATTTGTAATATAACAATTTGAAAGCTTATTTTATAACCTTTCAAAAATAATTTTTAGTATTCGGCTACATTCAGAAATGTTTCATTTATAGAGCTTTAATTGTGAAGTGGAAATAACACAAAGTGTTTGTAAATCTGACATTTGGTTTAAATTAAAAACTCACATATTCGCGATAGATTGCAGCGGTTAAAATTCAGTTTATCTGAATGTGATAATCTTCAGGATTAAATTCAAATTAGTAATAAACAATGACAAGGTAGGTGTAGGTATGCAATCTTAGAATATTCAAATTAGTAATAAACAATGACAAGGTAGGTGTAGGTATGCAATCTTAGAATATTTTAACAAAGCGAACATATAAGCTTGCTGTACATTGGATATGATTTGAGATTTTCACGGCCAAAAGTGTTATGATTTTTTGGAGTATTACACCATGATGCGCTACCTCCTTCATCAGTCAATGTTTCGAAGAGTGTCACATGACAAATGATACAGTATTGATCGACACTGTAATGCTGTTAAACTAATTGACTTTCCTCTGCTAGAATCTATCTAAATATGCACAAAATTTATAAACCACCATTATGAAAAAAATTGTCACACCTATATATGCAGACAAAGAAACAATGTACAATTGTTATTTTGTTCTGAGGGTCTATTCTCAATTAAAGGACTACTCAGGTTCCTTACTATTATGGACAACTGGAGAGAAAGTATGTATAAAAAATTACATGAGCACAGACACGCGCAAAATAAAGGTCTGAAAATCCCACTGACATCTAAAAAGTAAAGAAAGCTATAGCAGTGTGTACCGGTGGTTTTACATAAATTAAAAAAGAACTTTGCATTTGAGGAAAATGAGAAGCCTAGCGTAAAAAAGTGATTTCAGAGGATAATAAAAGAAAAATCCATGTATCTTTAAAATTATTCTGTACTTTCATTTTAATATTATATAACTAATTAAGAAAACAAGTTAAAGTAGAGCCTCCAGCTTTGCAGGACCACCTTTTTTTTACATCACATGTATTAAATGTTTTCCTTATAAAAACCTGAATTGCATAATTTAAAAAATAAATAACATGCTTGATTTCCTCATTGCTTTCCTAATACTAATGATAAATAAACAATCTACTTATCTTTAAATATCTATACGTACCTACCTAAATATTTATTCAAATATGTAGGCCATAAATAACGTAAATGTATTTATTCTTATTAATCATTTGAGTGCCGATTGTCATCCGGGTGACAATATTTCAAGCATATGCGGCCACATTCGGCACACAACAAGTTAATAATGATACATGTATCTTCTTACTAATATTATAAACGCGAAAGTTTGTATGGATGTATGTGTGTTTGTAACTCTTTCACGCAAAAACTACCAAATGGATTTTAATGAAACTTTACAATAATATAGTTCATACATCAGAATAACATACAGGCTATATATAATGGTAAGCTCTGGCATTATGAAATTTGTATAAATGAAAATGTGTGTATTTCATATATTTTAGCGGCAGGGAAGAAAGGCAGGGGGAAGGGGAACGGGGGAGGTGGGAGGTGGGGTTCGCGGGAAGAGACGAGCGAGGGGGAAGGCGGGGAATGTGGAAGGGAACGGGGACGCACAGGAAAGGACATGCAGGGAGAATCAACTTATTTCTTGGAATGGCATTGCAATGCATGCCGGGGACCAGCTGGTCATCAATAAATTATTATTATTAAAAAATCAGATAGAAAGAAATTCAAGTGTTAGAATTAATATTAAGATAAATTGAATTGGTTGAATCTGTACACAAGCTGTTATGTGACAGTTTTGTAGGACTACCTATACATGTTGTTAAGGGACATATATGTACTTGATTTACTTTTAAGAGTGAATAACCAGAGAAACCAGAAATATGTCATTTTTAAACGACTTCCAAAAGGAGGAGGTTATCAATTCGACGGTAATTTTTTTTTTTTTTTTTTAAATCAGTGGTTAGACGTATTGACTCTTTTCCACAAAAAACTATAAATTGATTTCAAAAGATTGTTATTTTATCTAGTAAACGTATGTTTTGGATTTTGTGAAAAAATGTTTATTTTTAGTATAACAAGGTTATACCATAGGTCGTTCGCAAATTTGTTCAATTTTCAAAAAAGTACACGTTTAATCCAACACCCATTTCAAATCACATAATCATGCAGTAAAATAAATCAATACATTATCTGGTAAACGCATGTTTCAGAATTTTAATTTTAGTTTAAATAAAATCATTGAAAAATATATACGTACATGTTGGCGCTTTTTACGCTCTTGTTTGATTTCAGGTGGAGGTTTTCTGTGGTGCTCACTTTTGTAAATCAAACGCTTGTTTTGTGTTTGTTTGTCTGGTCATAATTTATTATTCTTTTATTTACATAATCCTGATTTTTTATAAGATTTATATTGTGATCTGCTTGTTGGAACACATTTTTTTACGTAACATCATAGAAGCTACCTTCCTTTGTTCTTCTATAGAACTATTTGAATAATGGAACAAAAAAGAAACAATTACAAACTAATATATTTCAGATTTTTTTACATACTTTTTTTGCTAAGACCTTATTGACAAATCATTAATAATTTTGATCGAAAAATAATTTAAGGAAGTATTTAATAATTAATTAATTACCGCTTCGCATTTCATCATTCATCAACAAAATGCAGATACTAGTTCCACGCCCGGCATTCCGCGGCCAAAGGCGGCCTAGAGAGGTCGTGTCCATAACGCTCTCGATCATAATATTTTGAAATGATATTTGGACACGAACTTAATTTTCTTGTTTCATGTTTGTAAAATTTACAGGGTTGACCGAACACAAAATTTCATGGTCATTGAATATTTTTATGCTAAAATTCGTATAATTTTGAATATTTTTTTTATTGTAAATTATTCTTATGTGAATATCGCACAAGAGTCCCAACTGCTCCAAAATATATTTTTTTAAGTAAAACTTCTTTACGCACGCTCGGGTAAGCTGGTAAATGCGTTACGAAAAGTGGCGATTGTTACGAAAAATGTCCTGCGAACGGTAATCGATGCGAACGGTGATTGATTGCAAGGTGGGTCTGACCTTTACGCAAGCTTGTTATTCGTGTTATTGTTATATTGTTAATGAACTATCTGTCCATAAATAAATTATATACAGCGGGTTCCCGGCATGCGTTGCAAGGCTTATGTAACCTAGAGGTCAACTAAACTGTAATGGTTCCATCCCAAGTCACGGGAAACTACATTATGCCTGTACTATATAACATTATATAAAGCGAGTACCCGGCATGAGTTGCAAGGCCACTGTAACCTCGCGGTCAACTAAACTGTAATGGTTCCATCCCAAGTCCCGGGAAACTAAATTATAATGCAAGCGCCTGCACTATATAACATTATATACAGCGGGCAACCGGCGGGCGTTGCAAGGCCATTCAAAGAAAGAAAGGGTTTTTGCGCTTTCATTCTGTTTTTTGAAGTGCTTTTGGATAGGTTCACATATATTTTTGTGTTTTCGTCTGACACGTCCGCAGGTCGCATACAGCTGTCCGTGTGAGAAGCATGATTTTTTACAAATTTACCGTCATAAGTTAGTGAAGGTTTACTTCAGTCGTGTGGTCTAAAGCACACTCTTTTTTTTTTTTTTTTTTAATTTTATTGTAGATTATTGCTATGATAATACCGCACAAGAGTTACAGCTGCTCCAAAATTTTTTTTTAAAAATTATTGTTATGTGAATACTAGCAGGGGTGCCTGGGTTCATGGGGGTGAGGTTTGTTCAGGTCTTGGCGGCGGGTGCGTCTGCCCACCAGCTGCATGGCAGTCGGATCTGGAGGAAGTGATTGAGGGAGTCCCTTTGACTTTTCACAAAAACGGCGCTCTACAAATTGACCACCATTCAGAATTGAAACGTTGCCAGAAATGGCTATGGCCGTGTTTGGTGACCAGATCTGAATAGCCAGGTAATTCCAAGCCTTCATCTTCTCTATCTCCTTCCCCTCCCCACCATCCATATACATATACCCATATACATATGCCTCACAATATACCCCATAGTCATGTCATAGTCTCACTGGCCCCAGTCGGGAGCATTTGGGTCTCTTGTGCGGTATTCATATAAATATAAAATAAAAAATTATGCACATAAATAAATATTTGAAAATGAGACATTTTTTATAATCCAACTGAATATATATTTTTTTTTCATGAATACCACACAAGAGTCCCAACTGCTCCCGTCTGGAGCCAGTGGGACTATGGCATCCCCAATTTGGGGTATGTTGTAAGACTGAAGGTAGTGGGGAGGGGAAGGATATAGGGAAGAGGAAGGTGGGGAAGTACCTGGCTATTCAGATCTGGCCACTAAACATGGCTAAAGCTATTTCAAGCAACGTTTAAATTCTTAATGGTGGTCTTACACCAGGGCGATAGTGTGAGTATCTTCCACTCTAATGGCCGGAAAATACAATTAAAAAACAAAAAACCAAAATTTTAAAAAGAATATAACAAATTATTTATTCATGTAGGTATCTACTTAATACCTACTGTGTTTACGCATCTCACTTGTATCTATTTATGTTTATGCACTTCGATATACAAATTACAAATAACTAATACTAATTAAAATTCTGGAAGCGAGAATATAAGCATACTGTAGCGGGAAGCCCTAGCTCATGTGAACAAAATGCGCAAAACCCGGATTGCCGCGGAACGAAAAATAGTTCCAAAAACGCCCGCTCGCAAGCCCTGATGTATAAGCGCTAACGTCGGAATCGAAGTTGTCATTTGCTGGTTAGATACTCTAAACCTCTAATTCCTAACATTATTTGGAGTAAAAAGATGTTAATGAAATTTTGGTAGGGTTATATTATTTAAATTATTATTAAAAAAAAAAAAATGAAAGAAATTCAAATGTTAAAATGAATATTTGATAAATTGAATTGGTTGAATCTGTACACAAGCTGTTATGTGACAATTTTGTGGGACTACCTATACAGGATTTTAAGGGACATACTTGATTTACTTACCAGTGATTCCTGACATTATTTGGAGTAAAAAGATGTTAATGAAATTTTGGTAAGTTATATTATCATCATCATCAAACAGTATTAATAGCCTAGCTTCTGCGTGTGGTTGAATTTTAGAATCCAGTCACGAGTGCATGTCGACGCTACGCTTAACGGCCGCGCCTCAAATAACATATGTGTACGTGGAATTTCACACGAAGCTACTGTTGTAGTTCGGTTTCAAATTCTAGAATTCGACACAAGATGTCATTACTTCCTTCAACAGCTCGCATGTGATTATTTCCCCCCTAGGTATAAGTGCTACGGATTTTTATACTTCAAGTATCCTTCCGGATTTGGAAAGATTGCAATTCGGCAATACTTGACGAAGTTGTTATAAATTACATATAACGTCATTGCGTGTCTCGATTACTTTGTCACTGTTACTTTGTCTCGGTGTGTCACCGACGGTGTCTAGCTGTCACTGGATCACAGTGGATCCCAGGAACTGGCTATTTTAGGATCCTGTTCCTATCGGATTTATAAAATGGTCACAAATACTGAAACCGGGCGAAGCAGAACTATAAGCCGCCCGCAGGGCCTAGCAGCAAAAACTTTTTTTAACTGCTAGTTTAAATTATTAATGAAATTTTGTATGAAAGATTAATTATTACCCAGTTTTCCATAATGTGGAAAATTAAGTTGTTTGGAAAATTATCGTAAAACATTAAAGATTAGTGCCTGAACTTAGCAAAATAAAATAAAACACGCTTTTGGCAATATTTCTTTCTTACATAAATCAAACCAGGTGATTTGTGTTAAGCGGGAATTTAAACCTTATCGCCATCTACATAAGGAGTGTTATTGTTAGCGGCCCGAATCCGAATGTTACACGACGTGGTGCATAGCCTAATACTAACCTATTTACCACCAACCACAACACAAACACAAAATACAAGCAGCACAATGCACTTAAATTAATAAAATAGTTATGACTGTCAAGAAGAGTACCGCATAATGTGAATGTTATTCTATATGTATTGGTGACATTGGGAAAAAGTTAAATCCATACTAATGGACTTTTGCCATTAATTTTTTTTTGTCTAATTTGCAAAATAAATTATTTTATGATGCACATGTAATTGGTGTGGTCAGTCGTAAAGTGAGTGTTTCAACATTACTGTGAGGAAAATATATTTAAAAACCAACAACACATTGAGAGAAGTCAATAATGTTTTGGGAACCAAATAACCGAGAAATAAACTTGTGATTTTTTTTTTTTTTTTAAGAATTTTTATTCAGTTTTAATTTTACAATATTTTATCTTACAAATTGATTGTAAGAAATCTTGATAGCCTTTTAAACTTTTATTTTATTATATGTTTATACAAGGTGTTCTGAAACTCGTAGTACAAGCGAGAAACTGGGGATTCCCCATCACATTTGAAGTTGATTTTGTGGTATAACTTTTTTGATTTGAGCTTTCATTTTTTAGAAAATCGAGTCAGAAGTTGATTTTTTTTTGGTCAAATTCTTGTAAATTATTACCGACGATCATAGTACCTAACTAATAAAAACAATTTAAAAGAAAACCAAACAAAGGAATCGGTATTTAAAGCATAATTTTGAAATTGCCCATCAATTAATTCAACATAAAAATAAAATGTTCGCTCGTTCCACGGTTAAAACACAGCTGTTACTACATATTCACAGCTTCTGTTAAAATAACAATGCAAAATTAGCTCTATCTCTTTCTACGCTAGGTACAATCAACACGTGAAAGAAGAGACGAGATAGCGTTTTTGATATTTCGTAAACAGGTACCATACGGACGAACTAATAGTTAAAGGGCTCTCCACACGGCACTGCATGCAGGGAATCTTCTGCAGAGTCCCTGCAAATTGGGTGGTTAGTAGTCAGAACCGCCTGCCGTATTATTATTTACCCTCTTCAAATTCTCAGTCGGGTCAGCCGCAAAGGGTCCGCCTCCAACTTGCGACCAATCTGCCGGAATGGAGATGTTACGACACGTCGTTGACAGCGATTTGTACCAGTACAGCGATTAGGATATAAATATGATTACTTTACTCATCATGCTTGAAAAGGAAAAAGAAGTTTGGGTAGAAATTTTTGATTTATACAAGGACCTTCGATGCTTGTGTGATATTTTCGATAAAAATTATTTGCGGCGAGATCTAAACCATAGATTCTCAACGTGGGCGATAAGGGGACGACAATTCAGGGGGGTGGTACAATTAAAGGAGAAAATTGAGGGTGTTTCAGACTTTCAGGGGGGCGGTAGGAGACCCAGAGAAACCCATCCCACCCTATCCCATTAGGGGCCATCCATTCACAAAAATAATTTCCCTATCCCATTACGCCCCCTCCGTTGCGGCAAATGTAGCCCCATCGTGATATCCCGTTACGCCCCCTTCGTCGTGGTGATGGTGGTGTACCGTTACGCCCCCTCCGTTGTGGCAAATGTAACCCTGTCATGGTATCCCATTACGCCCCCTATCTCCGCTTTTCTCTACTATAATATCCATGTTTTATACATACAAACCTTCCTCTTGAATGACCCTATCTATTGGTGAAAACCACATGAAAACCCGTTGCATTGTTTAAAACATCTAAGCGCACATACATTTTGAGCAATTTCATACTATGTAAAGAAGATATTTTCTTTGAATTTCTCGGCTTTTCTCTACTATAATATCCATGTTTTATACATACAAACCTTCCTCTTGAATGACCCTATCTATTGGTGAAAACTGCATGAAAATCCATTGCATAGTTTAAAAGATCTAAGCCCACATACATTTTGAGCGACTTCATTTTATACTATGTAAAGATTTGCCTAATGAAATATGCGTGTGTTTTTATTTTTTTTCGTTATTGGTAATTTTAGTTAGAAAAATACATAAGATGGGACATTTTTAATAATTTTTTATTTAAATTGTTCCATATTGTCCCTACCTTTTCTCATTTTTTCCATTGTTATCGTTGTCTATGTTTATTATTTGTCTATGTCTGTTATTTTTCCACTGACACCATGTTCTATGTCTAATTATTTAAAAATTAGTATTATTAAAACCCTGAAGAAGTAAGCGTTGCTTACGAAACATGTCGGTTTTTATAAACAATAATAAGTAATTGATTAATTTGGACTTTTTTATTTTGCGTGGCAAAATTTTATATTTCAAAAATTATACAGGGTGTAACAGCACGTAAAGCTAAGACCTCTCTGCAAATTGGGTGGTGTAGTGGAAATTGCCAATCTGCTGTCCTGCCTGCAGGAGTAACTAGAAATTGGATCGTGAGGAGAGACCTTAAAACATAGCCGGTATCTGTTATGGTCGTTATACACGACACCTTTTTTCAGCCCGATTCCAATTGGAGACAAAAGTCAACATTTTTCGCTTTACGCGATCGCTGTTTTCATCTCTATTTTCATATCTACGATTTCAGTAGGCATCATAACAAACAGTATGGTTCGTGTGTTCAGTGATGACAATTGAAATCCTAGATATGAAAATAGAGGTGAAAATAGCGATAGCGTAAATCGAAAAATGTTGACTTTTGTCTCTAATTGGAATCGGGCTGAAAAAAGGTGTTGTGTATAACGGCCATAACAGATACCGGCTATTTCGATGTTGTTCACATGTTTCGACACGCGAAACAGTTTAGTTCTTTTCACGCGTTCCGTTCATTTGGTTGACATTTTTCTATCAACAACCCTTTTGAACTAAACATTAAAACAAAGTGTGTTTGTAAATTATTTTGTGTTATTTTCATATTTTAACGTGACTAATTATTGTGTATTACAATGGAATATTCCAACAACCCTTTTGAATTAAACTTTAAAACAAAGTGTGTTTGTGAATTATATTGTGTTATTTTCATCTTTTAACGTGATTAATTATTGTGTATTACAATGGAATATTCCAACGCAGAATTTGTGACATGTGTTTTTGTGAAATGCAAAGTGTTTTTGGATTATCTTTCCTCGGAACATTGCCTCATAATGTAAGTAGGTACACACCTTTGCTAATAATCTTACTCACAAGGCTCGTTCGAATTGGTCCAGTACTAAGTTAAGTAGCGTGTATTACTTGAATTGCCGATAATCGTTAGTATTACTTTCAAGTAGGGTACATTTTTGCCCGCCGCCCGTTTCCCACAGATGACTTGCAAACAAAGTAAATACGCTAATTAACCATATTGTAATGCTTAGAAGAAGTGAAATTTTAGAACAGGTGGAAGAATAAATTAGTAAGATGAAAATAAATAAACTATGGACACGAAAAGACATTTAGCAACTTATAAATCATTTAAGAGTAGCATCTTCGAACTGTCATTTCGACATGAGGTTAACCCTAAAGAAGCTTAATTTTTTTAAAAAATTTCAATTTAAAAATGCTTAAATTGAAAGTCTTTATGTTTATTTGGGTTCTCTACGTGATGTAGGTTCACCAGTTTTCCGCTTGTAGTACAATTTTCCGGACACCGTGTATATACAGCGCCCTTGAGATGATTTTTCATGAAAACGGCACTATAAATCAGCCAAATATTATTATTATTATTAACAATCAAAAAATGTCTCTTCAGTGGGTATATCCGCGATAAAATTCTAGGTTCAAAAAAAGGGGTTGGTTGATAATAAGGTGCCTCCACATAGTGATGTGCACCTGGGAATATTCCCCAACCTAATCATAATGTAAATTCCCCAGAAGTCGGGAATTTATTTTTTTATTAAGAAAGTAGTTCTAGATGTGATTGTCTTTTTTGATGAACATTGTATTATATATAAAGATTCAATAGCGATAGTAAAATTAGTTTTCTATATCTCCAAAAATGTTGAAGTTTTTTTTTTTATTTAGCTTTGCACAGGTGGCTCCGAGGAAAATAATTTCCCTCGAGGCTTATGTCAATCGATGGGGATGCTGTGGAGGTTTTTTTTAAAGGAATTAATGAAGGAAAAAGGAGTGAGGGGTGGATAGGAATCGAGATTTGGATCCAGATCCGGGTCTGTGTATCCCGACCGGAGTACACTGAGGAGTGACAGACGTATAAATTCATCCCTCTCAGTTCGGTGCAAGGCAATGGGTCTAGAGTCCTGCTGGCAGTGGCGTAGCGTGGGTATCAGCCGCCCGGGGCGGAGGAAAATTTTGCAACCCCCCCTATATAGGTACTTCTTCAGGGAGGGAGGGGGGGGTAGCGATCCTTTTTTTTTTTTTTTAATATTTATTTGCCGATTTTTATTAATTAAATCTGTATGCGGTGAAGTTAAACTACACTCAGAACATGAAAACGGTTTTTCTTTGGTTCTGGCAGCACATAAATTGTCTGCAACTAGAATTTTATATTTGCACTTCGAAAAATGTTATGTTTTCCTTCGAAATATGTCAGCAGATGAATACACAATCGGAATTTTACATTCTGAACAATAAACTGTCTTAAATTTTATCTGTATGCGGTGAATTAAAACTACACTCGGAACATGAAAAAGGTTTTTATTTGACTCTGGTGGCACATAAATTGTCTGCAAGAATTTTAATAAGCACTTCAAATAAGTTTTTCCTTCGAAATGTGTCGTCGGATGAATTCACAACTGGAATTTTACATTCTGAACACAAAAGTGGTTGTAATTAAATCTGTAAGCGGTGAATTAAAACTACACTCCGAACATGAAAATGTTTTTTCTTTGATTCTAGCGGCACATAAATTGTCTGCAAGAATTTTATAAAGCAGTTCAAATAATATATTTTCCTTCGAAATATGTCAGCAGATGAATACACAATCGGAATTTTACATTCTGAACAATAAACTGTCTTAAATTTTATCTGTATGCGGTGAATTAAAACTACACTCAGAACATGAAAAAGGTTTTTATTTGACTCTGGTGGCACATAACTTGTCTGCAAGAATTTTATTAAGCACTTCAAATAAGTTTTTCCTTCGAAATGTGTCATCGGATGAATTCACAACTGGAATTTTACATTCTGAACACAAAAGTGGTTTTAATTAAATCTGTAAGCGGTGAATTAAAACTACACTCGGAACATGAAAATGTTTTTTCTTTGATTCTGGCGGCACGTAAATTGTCTGCAAGAATTTTATAAAGCAGTTCAAATAATATATTTTCCTTCGAAATGTGTTGTCAGATGAATCCACAACTGGAATTATACATTTTGAACACAAAACTTCTTGTAATTAAATATGTATGCGGTAAATTAAAACTACACTCAGAACATAAAAATGGTTTTTTCTTTGATTATGGCAGCACATAGATAGTGTGCATCTAGAATAAATCTTATAACTGCACTTCGAATAAGTATGCACAAACCTGTCAGCTATTTAACTTTTCAAATATATTTAAAATATATATACGTGGAAGAAAACCGTATAAGTGTAATTTTTTGTGCGCTTTCAGCAGGGCGCACAAAGCTTCGCGAATATAAAACACAAATCGACTATCAATTAGAGCTAAAATGATACTGTTGCTATTTACATTTTTATTTAAAAATAATGTATGTGTTAGAAATAAAAACAAAACGTCTGTCATTCATATTTTGATTTTAACAGTATATAAAACTTTAGAAAGATGTTAAGAAACTATAAACTAGAAAAAACTTTTAAGTCCTGTCGCGAGAATCGAACCCGCGACTTCCTTAATCCAAATTTTTATTGATTGTGAAATTTTTCCGCCCCCCCAAAAGTGCCGCCCGGGGCGGGCCGCCCCCCCCGCCCCCCCCACGCTACGCCACTGCCTGCTGGAGAGGTAAAAAACTCAACCGGTCTCTCCAAATCCAGCCCACAGTAGGTGGGCAGACACATCCGCCACCAAGACCTAGACAATCCTTACTCTCTGTCACCAAATCAGTCACCAAACGAAGTGAACCACTTGGGTGACCTACGGCAGAATTATAATAATATCTAAATATTTTTATAGTGCAGTTTTGTGATATTTCACTTCAAGTAATGGCAGTAATCATAACAATAAGAATATGTGCTTATAAATGTTAATTTTTTTTTTTGCAATATTGCTCTGTTCGTTTCGTATTTTTTTTTTTTTTTTTTTACAGTGAATACCGCACAAGAATCTCAACTGCTCCCGTCTGGAGCCAGTGAGACTATGGCATCCCCAAATGGGGTATGTTGTGAGGCTGAAGGTAGTGGGGTGGGGAAGAGGAAGGTTGGGAAGTACCTGGCTATTCAGATCTGGTCACTAAACACGGCTAAAGCCATTTTCAAGCAACGTTTCAATTCTGAATGGTGGTCTTACACCAGGGCGATACAGGGAGTATCTTCCACTCTGGAACGTGCCGCAAATATACTATATATTATTTTAAATGAATTAATTGTGAAATAACACAAATTAATCAAATAAAATTTATTTGCGCACGCCGGGCTCGAACCCGCGACCTCCGGATTGTGAGTCAAGAGTATTAGCCACTGGACTACGGAGGTCGTATTATGACTTGCAAGTACAAGTACAAACTCGGTTATAAAAATAAGTTTAGTTCTAAATCACTAGTCATATAAGTCTTAGTTGTAAGTCATTAGTTTTCAATCTTAGTTGTAATATAAGCCACTTGCAGTATATAGGTATAGATTAAATGTATAAATGAATTTGTAAAGCGCCCTTGAGGTGATTTTCTCACGAAAATGGCGCCATAAAAATCATCCAATAATAATAATTATTATTATTAAGTGCGCTTTAAGGCAGAGGTGGAGACACGATTCATAATTCGAATGGCAGTACTGTTGTGTACGTCATTGTATGTACTGTGACATCACACGATTATCGGCTGGACGCAAACATCAACATTTGAACGACTTATATCTTCAATAGTATATGGTTTTTTCCAAAAATACTAAAATTTCTGCCCTCAGCATGCTCTAATTAATATGATTAATTTGTAAATAACATGAAATTTCATTGTAGATGTCAACCTCAAGGGGATTTCACCATTTAGATTAAAATTCACACAATTTTCCTTGTTTCAGGAATATTCCACAAAAAAAAAATTGCGGGGAATTGACCCATCACTAACACTACCTGTACATGTGTACATAAAGCAGCATACCTTATTTCTGGGATCTTCCTGCTTGGAACTTCCACGCCCATACAGAGGGATGACCTTCTCTTTACTGATGGCCGCCTTGCACACGGGGCACACCTGCCTGTTGGGTCTAGTCTCCAGCCACTGGTGTAAACATGGCCAGCTGGAAACAATCAAATTCATTTAATATTCATCTATTTTTGTGTTTAATTTTAAATGTCAATAGATGTCTCTGTTTGACATTTAATTTTCAATATCAGTAGATTCCTGTTTTACCATGCTGATTTCACTAGCTCCTTATTTATGGGTGTGAATATGGAGTGTGCGGGTTTTGCTCTTGCGGGAGAGCGGCAAATTACATGGGCAATAGTATAATTTATTAATTAAATATTTGCCGTTTCAGTTATTAGAATTCTAATTAAACTTGTCTCACGATGTCACACAGCTTCCGCAGGTCGAACCTCGACCCAGTAGCAGTAGTAACGATAATAATTCGAATTAGGTACCTTTGTTTTTATTTTGACAAGAATTTTTTTAAATTTATAAGTTTGGTACTATGCATATTTGATTGTCTAGTCTAAATCAAAAAGGTAATATTCCGTATTATCCGTGTATCGAACTTCGACATGGAATATTCCATATTATCCGAGAAGCGGACTTATACATTTTTACCGAATTCTAAAGTATTATTTCATAATTTAAAAAAATCTAATGAAATGTTTTACATATTTTTAGGACTTGAAATCACCTGTATTTTCTTGCAATTGGTAGTAACTCAGAAAGTATCTGCATTTTTAAGCCTTTTTTAAAATGTTATATTGGCAAAAAACAACAATCAGTGATTTTTTATTGTAGGCAACTTAGAACATTTTTTTAGTAGAACACAACACTGCAGTCATTAATCTTGTGCAATATTTGGAATTATTTGTTTTTTTATTATATAGTATTATTTTCATACAATGGGAATTTGTACCCCTTAAGTTACTAACAACCTTGTCGACAGGTGCAAGTAGCTTGTCAGCTTTATGACAACATACAATAAAATAAATAGCACAATAAGAAAATTATGTTTATGAATCAGAATTTATTGGTGGCATCTGTTAAAAAGTATTTTAGTATATTTGTTTGAATTCTATTTTTTTCTTTGTGAACAATCCTTTTTCTTGTAATAATAAAACCAATTAGTTCTCATCGCCTTTTATTTCTGAATAAGGAGTGTGCCGCTGAACTAATTTATCTGTTTACGGCGAATACCAGTTATTTGTACATATATATTATATACACTGTATATTTACTTGAGAGATGCACCTTGAGAATGTAATGAATATAATTGTGTTTAACTTGACCTGTCAAATTGCTATGGTATGTGATTGGATGTTAGCCTATCTGATATTGAATTAAATGGATCACTTACCAAAACAAGTGTCCACACATACTAACAACAGCATCTCTAGCCGTGTCTAAGCAGATGTTGCACTCCAACATCCTGTCGTCGCTCTTCTCCTCCTCACTGTTTCCACCAGGAGGCTCCTTTTTAGGACGAGTCTTACTTGTAGTAGCCATTGAATATATTTATTTACCTAAGGATAACGAAAATTTAGGTCAGTATCGAAAATTTGCTGAAAAACAAGGTATCATGTGATCTACGAGCCCGTGAAATCTTTACGTGACAAGCGAGGGCTGTATACTTTTCGTGGGCGGATATTAAACTGCTTCAATACAATATTCAGCAAACAAGTCAGCGCACTTTATTAATCGATGTTTACCTTGTTTTATTACACAGGACAATAAACAGAAATACTACCAACACGTATCCTAATAATTATGTGACGTACGTGACCACAGAAAAATTTCGTGCTCTCACCAATAACATTGTACATTGAAGCGCATAAGGATGGACGTACCCGCCCTACCAAGTGACGTAGGGTGCCTACTTAACTAATACTAAAAGAATAAGCGCGTTGGTAGACTGATCTGCCGGTTGCCGGACTGGAACCGACTGGTTATTTCAACGAGGTGATTGATATATACTGAACATGCTGCCGGTCTTATAATATACACTCGTCATTTTTTTACTGAGTGAAGTGAAGTCCTGTTTTAACTCGACCGTTTTACAATTCGTCTACCTGTAAATTTGTTCGTACGTTCCTCTTTCGAAAATCTGCTGCATCTACTTTATTATTCAAGGAAGCCTTATTTTTACAAAATGGAAAACTTTTACTAGGTGGCTGACTTTGACCATAGTTCAGTAAAAAAAATCAGTAAAAGAAATCGTCATGTTTATTAGGACTTACTTATTCGCATTTGTTTAATAGTGGTACCTATCTGCCTGAAGAAAGTTTGAAATAAGAATCGTCATTGAGATACTGACGTTTCTTTGGATAAATTGCGTAATTCCTTAATTCAATTTTTTTAAATGTTACATGAAATATTGGTGGTTTAAAATCAGAGGGTAGGAATTTAAGTACCTACCTACGAATCTTATGAGAGAAAAAAATGGTTTTAATTTAATATAAGAGAAAATCTGAACCATAATTTAATGGAAGTGAGGTCTGCTAATACCCTGCGGAAGTCTCAATTTGGTTTAGTGGTTTTATCAATCCTAAACCGTGTGGAGATGTGTTGTATATGATAAGAGGGCTTGGCTATTAAGTTAAATGTCTGTACCGCCAGAGCATCCAACCACCCAGCCGTTCAACAAAGTTGAATAGTCTATAGCGCGGTTGAACCATTGAACCAATTGACACATTCTGCCTGGGGAGCCATCGTGGGTCGTCATTCATGTGTGAACGAATAAAAGGGAGGTCCTGAGGAATAGAATTTCCCTCAGGGCCTATATCATATTTGGAGATGCCATGTGGAGGGTTTTTTTAATCACAGAAAGGAAAGGAAGATCTGAGAACGAAAAATGCGCGAGGGGTAGGTACGAATGCGGGGTTCAGTGTGTCCAGGAGTGACGGACGTTTGAATTCTTCCCTCCCACTGTGGTGCGAGGCGATTGGTCGAGAGAGTCATGCTGGAGTGGTAAATATATACCAAAAACTTTTAAGTGTTCTCATCTTGTTCCCGTTCTTGGAGCTAATGGAGAGATAGCATTTATATAAAGGAACATAGGTATTAGAAAGTAAAATCAAATTAAAACACGTTTCTACGGCAGCGTATAACACAAGAACAGAGAACAGCATCAAGGACTTCTGGCAAGCCGCAGGCAGTCTTGAGGAGAAACATTGAGCAATGTGACGGGAAAGTGGTCCTAACTAAATTAAAATCATTCCTTACTTTCAGATGCCAGTGCTGCTCTTGCAGAGACCAGTATCCTTGGGAATTAGAAATAGATATGTTTTGAATCGCATGCCATGATTTAGGCTTTAGACTTAGACTATCGAACTTTATTTATTATTTTACTTATTTTGCTCTGCTTCTATTGTCTTTAACTGCATATTATTATATTAATGTTTTTATTTATTTTGTTATCGCCCTAGTAATATAAAATAAGTTATAATTTTATGAATTTCTTTAATTTTTCTAGTAATGATACTGGAATCTTTTTAATATTTTTATTGATTATCAAACTGGCTAGAATTATACTACTTCTCCGTCTGTACTGTTACTCCTTCCCCATAAAGGGGTGGAATAGCCCCTTTGTCCCATCTTTTGTATGTGCTTAGTTTCCTGCACTGTCTACTGTGTCTGTGCATGCTACAGTACTGTGCGAATTAATGTGAACACGTGATAAGTTGCACAATAATCTTGTTTTTCGCAGTTGTATGCAGCATGTTGTAATAGCGGTCATTTTGTGTTATTGTTCAATAATTCAATGAGTTACGAGATACACCAAACTACAGATGCGTTAAATTTTGTAATTTTTTAGAATTACAGTTTTTTTGCAGAGGTAAACTTAACTAAAGCTTTTTTGTTTCTAATTTTTGAAAATGGATATTTCTCTTAAAAACGCACTAAGATTGTTAATATTTCAAAGACAAAAAAATACATACCTTGAATAGCCAGGTAACTCTCCGGATCTTAATTCAATTGAAAATATGTGGGCTATAGTTAAAGCAAGACAAGCACAGTAAAAACCAAGCTGATTGAGACAGTAATTCAGATATGGTTTAGAGACACGCAAATATCAGAAAATTGTAAAAAAGGTTGCTGATTGTATGCCAAACCGTGTACAAGAAGTTAAAAAAGTTAATGGAGGACACACTTGGTATAAAAAAAAATTGTTTCTGTATTTATTGTAATGTAATTGTTTCTTTATTTATTTTCCTCAATAAAGAATATTTATTATTTTTTCCAATTGATCACTTGTGTTCACATTAATTCGCACAGTACTGTAATGCATGCTTGCTCATTTATGAGCAAATATGTACAGTTGATGAGCATGTGTGTCAGTACCAATATCATAGATATATATAGATATATATATATATATATATATATATATATCACACCGTCTACTACACCGACTATATATATATAACTGGATGGATGACTCTCTTTGCCGTAGCGAATTTTGAGCGGTCCACCGGATATCGACTTCCGCCATCTTGCAAGTTCCCAGTAGGCCATTTCTACCGTCTAGTTTGAAGTATGGTTTGAAGTTTAACTCTGTTCGGCGTTATATTAATATTGACAAAATGGTTTATCGTGCTCGTCTTATAATTGTACTAATCGGTTCAGCAAAGGATGTGGGATATCTTTTCACCGGTGAGTAAATAACTTCATATAACAACATCATGATATTCAAAATTATCAACACTATTATTGACACACCACACTAGAAAATGTAAATAATAATAAAGCAAGCGTTAGACAGAAATTACATAAATTTATTTTATTTAATAATGTATAAAAAAATTGTCTGTATATAAGTTGTATAAGATTTTTGTCTGTATGTAAGTTTTATAAATTATTTCTTTGTATATAAGTTGTATAAAATTTTTGTCTGTAAATTTTTGCTGTATAAATGTTTGTTGTATTTGTTGTTGTATACATTAAGTTATGCAAATTTCGTTGTATAAATGTTAAATCTTTTTTAAAATTATTTTTACCCTTTATTATGTATGACTGTTATTTTTTCCTCTTGTTTGTCGATACATTTACTGCTTATATGGCACATGATGTTCCCATAATAAATATTGTAATTTTTTAAGAAATAAAAAATGATACACCTTTTAAATCTTGTAGTTTTGTTTCTGTTTCTCGACATATTGTGTTACTTACCCTACCTACACTAGTGTTACTGATCTAAGACAATGGTAAGATTATCTCAATAGTTATAAAACAAAGTACAACTGTCGACTTGTGATGCCCTGAATGCAGTTTCATTATTGAAGTTTACTTCGAATGTAAGATTAATTCCACAAATAAATTTGTTCCAAGGTCCCCTTTTTAACAATTTTGCGATTTATTTATGCGAAATATAAAAAGTCGCAGTTTTACTTTATTACAATTCGTTATACAACACAAAAAACAGAAAGGAAAAATGTTTAATAACATTGTTTAGTAACAAAAAACTTGGAATTTGCGAGTTCCCTCTAAGAAGTTCCCTGAGTTATCGTATCTTGTGCCCACTTTGCATATAGCGGCCGTCGAAACCGGAAGACCGGCCAATTTACGCGAGTCCATCCAGTTATATATATATATGACCAATATACTTCTCTTACTCTATACTCTATGGTAATGTTACCGTGTTCACTGTTCACGTCATAGATATATATGGTTATTATATATATATCTATGGTTCACGTTCAACGTAACTGTGTTGTCTATTCCATATTCGCTCCCCATAGAAAATGAAAGTCACAAGGTCGTGCTCGTGTTGATTCGTGTCTCTCTGTGTTTCTGTGCTTGTTATTTTGGGCTGATCTGCTAATGGCGTTCTATTTTAACAATTAGTAATATAATCCGAACAACAATGTTGTGTTGTGGTCTAGGGCCCTCATAACGCCGCTGCTTTGGCATTGTAATCAACGAAATCTGTTATCAATTGTTATTTCGCCTATAATCTAGTGTGACGTCACAAACATAAATCAGCTGGGTTTTATAAACAATAATATAAAAATGGGTGGCGCAGTGAGTGCTGGTCGTGATAATAATGACCTGGTGGACAATTTGGTGGAGAGTAATTACATAAAAACAGATTTTGTCGAAAGGGTTTTCCGTGCAGTCGACAGGGCTGATTACTTTCTGCCTGCGTCAAGACACAGTGCTTACAAAGATATAGCATGGAAATGTGGATCGTTCCACCTATCTGCTCCATGCATCTACAGGTAAAATATACTACGCAAATTATAAATATAGAAAATTACGGTTTGATACATAATGTTGTTATGATGATATTACTGAAGCTTGTTATTGTCCTTTGTTTGCTATGTAGGTCAAATTTATTTTCCTTACAATATTGAATCCTGTTGAACCGATGGTAATTGTTCCGCTATTGAGTCCACGCTCAAAACACACTTTAAAAAATTAAAATAAGTTGTACTAGGTAGATAATAGTTAGTAATAAGTAATTCAGTAACCGGAATTTAAAAATATTGCGTTTTAATGATTATTTTGTTAACTTTAAAAATGCGAAATGTCATTTTTCAAGGACCGCCATGTTATTAATAACGACGATGAAATATGCACTTTTAAAAGGAAAAATCACTCTCTGTCAGTTACACAATAATAAGTACGAATTTTAATCTTCGAAAATGATAAATAATGCGTATTAATCATTATTTTGTTAGGTTTCGTAAATTCAAAAAATCATCACTTATTACGCGTGCATGACGCGAGACGCAAGCCTATATGAAATGTGAAACTGTTCCTTAAATATACCAAACCACACACAACTGTTCCATGTGAAACATGTTTTACATGCAATTTGCAAATGAGCCAACCTAAAAATAAAAGAAAGCATTCACGAAACGAGTAGCTAGAAGCGATACATTGACGATATTATTACGAAAGTACCTGATTTGCCAACGTACGTATGTAATTATTTTAATACCTAAAACGACAATAAATAAAAGAACACGCACGCGTTTTTCTTTTCAATACCACCCAAGTTTTGAAAGGTTTGTACTGCAAGTAGGATTAGTATTATAGACAAGTTTGTACCTGTATTTATAACAGAAGAACATGGAAATAAATGTCACTTTCTTTTGTATCACAAACCATGTTACACAAACCTAGCGTAGCCGCTAAACTACTTGAAAACTGGGATGTTTTTCTTGCTTTGACGCGAGCAGGCGGTATAAAGGGGCACTTTCTTTTGTATCACAAACCATGTTACACAAACCTAGCGTAGCCGCTAAACTACTTGAAAACTGGGATGTTTTTCTTGCCTTGACGCGAGCAGGCGGTATGAAGGGGCATTTTCTTTTTTTATCACAAACCATGTTACACAAACCTAGCGTAGCCGCTAAACTATTTGAAAACTGGGATGTTTTTCTTGCCTTGACGCGAGCAGGCGGTATAAAGGGGCACTTTCTTTTGTATCACAAACCATGTTACACAAAGCCGCTAAACTACTTGAAAACTGGGATTTTTTTCTTGGTAGGTTATTTTACAACAATTAATTGTTATTATATTATTTGAAACAACTGGTTACGTAAATGTTTTTGAATTTTTAGGTTGGTAGTGTGTATTTACAATTTGCGTATTGCAGTTTCACACGGCACAAGAATGGCCTTCTTATTTAAAAATATGGCGGTCCTTGAAAAATGACATTTCGCATTTTTAAAGTTAACAAAATAATAATTAAAACGCAATATTTTTAAATTCCGGTTACTGAATTACTTATTACTAACTATTATCTACCTAGTACAACTTATTTTAATTTTTTAAAGTGTGTTTTGAGCGTGGATTCAATAATGGATGGCGGTCCTTGAAAAATGATTTTTCGCATTTTTAAAGTTAACAAAATAATCATTAAAACGCAATATTTTTAAATTTCGGTTACTGAATTACTTATTACTAACTATTATCTACCTAGTACAACTTATTTTAATTTTTTAAAGTGTGTTTTGAGCGTGGACTCAATAGCGGAACATTTACCGAACCGATTAATTATTCCATAAGCCGCCGCACTTTTATAGGCACATCTTTTGAAAAGTACACTACTTTTAAACTTAGTTACCACAAAAAACTTCGGTTTCATCGGGATAGATAGAAAAATATGCACTTAAATTTATATTTCTTAAAACCTTTTTTGTACGTAATTTCACGTTTACTCCTGACATTTCACCTTGCATTTTCTAGGGTACCTACCAATCGTTAAATATTAAAAAAGATTGACATACCGCATATCATACATATTCTAGGAAGGTACTAGTATGGTGGAATTTTCATGTTCTGAAAAAATAAACGATTTATTTGAGGATATTTAGTTATGCTATACGAATTAAAATGCCAAAAATTTGAAATTTAAATGCATCTTTTTCCATATATCCCAATTGAAACCAATATTGTGGTAACAAGTTTAAAAGTAGTATAGGTACTTTTCAAAATCTGTTCTTATGGAATATTTACACTTGAAACTTTATATCTGTTTTCAATTTTTATTGAGAATTTTTTTACACCTAAGCTAATAACTTCTACAAATAAAGTAATGGTTTCTGTTAATAGTACAGAAAGTACCAACGTTGCATACACCATGACATGTGGTGTTTAAATTATATTAAACGTTTATAAATGCAAATCATATTTTAGCTTTAACATACATATTTATTTTTGGGCATAATAACTATACATGTGTATTGAAAAGAAAATTACCATGTCTTTTTTCAGCGATGTCATGGAGTGGCTGAAACTAAGGTCTGGCCAAAGTTTCCTTAACCTAGGATCGGGTACTGGCTACCTGAGCACAATGGCGGGCCTTATTCTTGGCACAAACGGAATAAACCACGGAGTGGAATTAAATTCCACCGTCATTAATTATGCCATAGACAGACTGGAAGATTTTATTCAAAACTCTTCAGCCATAGACGAATTTGATTTCTGTCATCCAAAGTTTGTCATGGGTAAGTGGTTTTCTTTGCATGTTTTCTGTTTATTGACTGATCCTTCGGTAATCAAAACTACCCCCCTGATTTTGAAGGTTTAACAGAAGAGCTGACTAACAAAACTAGACGGTGACCGGACAACTCGGAATGAATTCAACTCAACTCCTTTGAAAACTCATTAATTATGAAAAAAAAAAAAAATTTACTAAATCGGTTACATTAGGTTTAGGTTATGAGCTATTTTAAATTATTTTTTTCCCAGCTTAATGACTTTTCAAAGAGGTGTTGAGTTGAGTTGATTCTGAGTTGTCGTGGAACTAAACTAGACACCACCCCTCTTACCCCTTTTTTCTTAATATTTTTATGGGTACTTTTTACCATTTTTTCCCCATACTGCAGCACTGTTATGAACCTTTATTGGTATTATAATAGTAACATTTTATAGCACGTAATATCAGTTGCACAGGTCATCCGTAAAACCTTTATTTTTCATCAGATTTTTTGGGTCTTCTATCTTCAATGTTCTAACAGTTTACAAATATACTAGCTAAAGTCCCCGGCTATGCCCGGGCTTTACACAGAGTTTTCGAAATCAAATGTAGACAGTGACCTTCCTCTTGTTTTGAAGGTCACATCTGCAAAATTTCATCAATCTCGGCATACAACTGCAGATTTGCATACAAATCAAATCCACACCGTCCGCTTGCCAGCCCGCTCGTCCCTTTATAAATTTCAATAAATTTACACAAAACCTTGACAAATTATATACCTAAACATTCCTCATTAATCACTATTGGTGAAAACCGCATGAAAATCCTTTTAGTAGTTTTTGAGTTTATCGCGAACAGACAGACAGACGGAGGACTTTAATTTATAATATATAGAGAAGCACTTAACTTAATCTAAAATTTGATTGTTTTTTCCGTGCAATACATAATATACCTCATTGATGACTTACTGTGAAGAGTTGTCTCCAATAGTATTTGCCTATTATTATAGTTTTTTAAATTTTTTTATACACGGATTCATTTAAAAAAAAAAAAAAAAATTACATTAGCTCCACACAGGAGGCTCAGAGAAAATAATTTCCCACAGGGCCTGATTCATCTTAGGGGATGCTCTGTGGAGGGTCTTTTTAAGGAAAAGAAATTCTGGAAAGGAAAAGGGTATAAGGGGTGGGTAGGAATCTGGGACCAGTTTGTCCAGAAGTAACAGACGTATAAATCGATCACTCCCACCTTGCACTCCCACCTTGCTTAACCCATCGCCTTGCACCGAGCAAGGCGATGGGTTAAGAGAGTCTAGTTGCAGAGATCAAAAGGCCTCTCTCAACCAGTCTCTCGAACCGTCCCACCACGCAGTAGGTGGGCAGACGCATCTGCCGCCAAGACCTAGACAAATCTCACCCTATGAAACCAAACGTAGCGAACCACTTGGGGTGACCTACTGGAGAGGTGTTGGTTATTCAATAAATGGTTCCTGGGGTGGTGATACCCGTACCCGCCTCCCAAATTAATAAAACTAAAATATTATTATATTGGTGCCTTTATTGAGCCTTACAAAACAACTTCAGAAGCCATTGTGCCGTATCCTTTAAATAAAATAATATCTTAAGTTCTTCCTTTCTTTCGTTAGAATATATCCCCATAAAAGTAAAGCAGTTAGAATGTTGTACACTGCAAATATGTAATATTCCAAGTTCTTTGTACAATTGTGGCAGTTGCAACGTGCAGTTGTCGCATTTCTTGGCAAATTTCCAACTTGCAGCTTCTATTAAATACTTACCAACTGTAAATTCTGTTTCACATTTTTCTGTCCCCCAAACTTTTTGATTATTGGAATACAGTGAAATCCTCTTAAGAAGTTTTCCAAGGGACCGGAAAAAACAAACTACTTAAGCAGGAAAACCTTATATGTGGGAAAAATTGGGCCAATTTTAAGCTTAGGGACCCAAAAAACCAAACTTCTTAAGCCACGAAACTTCTTAAGAGGGAACTTCTTAAGAGGCTGTATTTATTTATCAATAATCCTTACGAAATATATGAAGCCATTTTTAAAACTTAACCATCGATATACATAACGGTATTATACAATTGAATATCCATGTCAATATATTTTTGCCATGTGATGGAAATCGCACCAGTAACCCCCTGACGACTTTTTGTCATGTACAAAAACCATTAAGGGGTTGTCCATTAATCACGTGATGTTTTTTAGCAACTTTTTAAACCCCTTCCCTCCCTGCTGATATGAGGTGAGGTTTTAGCCTCCCCCCCCCTACCCAAAATCATATGTATTTTTTTAGTACAAAGTATATTGAAATTTTCAGAATATTATCTTTAAATACAGGTATATTCTAAGGCGGCCCCTAGACGATCAATTATATTGAGCAATATTACGAATTGTCCAATATTATTGACCGTTTGGGGTTAATATTGAAGATTGCACAATGATTGAACAAAATTTATGCTAGTTTAATTTTTATTTAATCATTGCGCAATCTTCAATATTCACCCCAAACGGTCAATAATATTACACAATTCGTAATATATCCTCAATATAATTGTGTCGTCTAGGGGCCGCCTAATTAAATTTTGGAAAAATTAAGCATCGTGATAAAAATTCCCAGAGAGACATTAAGGTTGCAGGTTGATTTTGACTGGCATTTGGTTTAGAAATCATGCGATCGACGAAAAATAAATACACATGATATCGCATTATATCCCCCCTCCCCCTCCTTGTGATATTTCGTGATTTTTTCCGACCCCCCCCCCCACGTGATTAATGGACTACCTTTAAGCTACCGAGGCCATCTAGTTTTGAAGTCAGCTTGTTAACTACCTCCAAGAAAGGTTTATTTTGAATCCAAAACCCATTTGCCTTCACTTATTTTATCCAAAAGTTATCCTTAATGAACAAGTAAACATCAATCTTCTCCATATCTTTTTAAAGATTCTCATCAATATTTGAATGTGATTAATATTTAAAATGTAAAATACAGTTATCATAAATATCAAACTTATCTTGGAATTGGATGGTTTGGATTACCGATTATGACATTTTACACTGCTGCTGTTGATATCTTCAAAATGCATGATTCTCAACACTTATGGATGTCTGCTTACTGTATGTGATTATTTACCAATAATGTTTCTTATCTATTATAATGACATACTGCTGGATTAGGTTTGAACATTCAATTATTTAAGATAAACGTTCATTTACTTTTGTCATTGATTTGACTTTTATCTGTAATTATTTGTAGTATATGGTTTGTTAAGGTGGTTAACTAATTGTACTGATTGTACACTTGTAATGTAATATATTTTCTATTTACTGAATGTTATAATTATTCCAAATCGTGGCAAGTCATTATTAATGAAAAATGAGAAAATTCCCACAGATGACTTTTGCCGTTGTTTCTAAACCTTTCCTAAAGATAGTCGGATGAATTGTTGCTACTAATAAAGAATGAGAAAGTCGAAGGAATCACACTATTCAAATAATTTCCTATTTGTTTGCCCTTTCCCATTTTCTTCTAGGATCTTGAGGAAAGCATGTTGCAATTTAATAATAATATTCTGTATTTGTTTCCACTTTCAATGTATTTATGTTGCTAAAACTTTTGTCTGAATGTCACCCTAAATTCTCTCTACTTCTGGTAAAATAGTTGATGTTGTGATTTTGGATATCGAAGAGGAAATTATTCACATTATGGTATATTTCAATGGCAAGGACTAGATTTTCTATTTTTGATTGAAGTGACTTTAAATAAAATATTTTTATTTCTTGACTAAATTATGCCTAAAACATAAAATGTAAGGTTTATTAGTCCAAATTAAATTGAAGAGAAATAAGATATGGTCAGAGGTGGCTACCAAGATGGCTGTTAACTGCAATAATTGGATTGTCAACATTGCTCCCGAGTCTCGTTTAATAAACACAGACAATTCATTTGTTGTTGTATTTTCAGGAAATTGTCTCTGTTTATCACCTTCAGTACAACAATATGACAGAGTCTATTGCGGCGCCGCCTGCCCCAAAATTTTTGAAAACTATCTTAAAAATTTGATAAAGGTAATGTTGTCTATCCACAAATATAATGCCACCTCTAACTATCTTGTCACTACAGTCCATTCAAAACTTCTTGGTATGAGGCTAAATGCCACGCCCATAAAGCATCATATCATCAACTAATCTCAAGTACAATGGTTTTCATTTTCTATGTGAAAGTTTTGAACCATCACTTTGATTATAGATTCTAAATCATACTGTTTTTTTCAACTTTACTGCATGTAAAAGTAAAATCGCGGCGGGTTAATATCTTGTAGATGTGCAGTATCTACAGACCTTTGACCGATCACTGAGAAGTTTTGATCGGACAGTATGTTTGCTTGAACAAGCCATTGCTATCGGAGTAGGGTCTGGAGTGTTCTGCTAACCCTGCCCATGGCGAGTGTGTATAGCACGACAATATGATGAATGCAGCCTATGCCTTAAAGTCAGTCTGTGTTAATGTAGTTGCTGCCAGGAATTACTGCCATTGTTGTTTTTTTTTCACATTTATAATAAAGTCATTCACATAATAACTGAATTCTTTAATGTTCCCAGGCGATGACCGTGTGGTGAATGTGTTTTAACATACTCAAACCTTTTCAAAACAACCTTAGTAAACATTACATTTTACTCTTGATACAGTAATATGCATTACCATTAGCATTATTTTTCAATCTTTGTAGCCTTGACTTTTTCAGATGAAGTTTCGTCTGCTATTTGTGGCATAATGTTGCAATGAAACATTGCTATAAATACTTTGATTTCGGTGGTGCATCACCATACGCACTGTATGAATGCAAGTTGATCTAACAATTACTGCACAATCAAATCTGGAACTGTTATTCTTTAACACTTACCAAACAGATGCACCAAACTTTCAAATATTAGTGACTTTTGATGATTGTTGCCGTGTTGAAATAAAGACATTCTCTATAATAATTAAGATATGCAATGAGCTTTGAATTTCGCATTTCTCCATCAAGCCATAACAGACCAGCAATACAAATTTAAACACAAAACAAAATAGATTTACAAAATGGCTGTTTGATTAAAAACTAATATAATTGTTCTTATTTGAAGGTGGGAGGCATTCTGGTAATGCCACTCGATGATAAACTTCTTCAGATCAAGAGAATATCTGAAAGAGAATGGGCAACCAAAAATATTCAGTGTGTTTCCTTTGCCACTCTTGTTACACCAACCCCCGAACAGACTCTTCAGCATGTCCCAATGTGTAAGTATAGAGAATTTCATTATTGCATGAACAGTATATTTTAAAATTATCTTAATCACCAAGAAAAAATGCACATAGATTCATACAATTTGGTCGAAAGGATGTTCTGAAGACAAAATGGACCTTCGGCAATGTACACATAATAAAGAAGAAAACGAAAGTGCCTTCCATACAGTGGCTTAGCCGGGAGGGGGTCTGCCCCGGGTGCCACCGGACACTGGACCGTGGATTTTTTTTACGTAGAATATTGTCACCAAAGTATTGTAAACATAAATACAGTCTGTTATTTATATTTTCATAGCTCTATGGCTCCCCGTGGAGTGCCCTGAATTTTGTGTCGCTCGGTCTTTTTATAGGCGAACGTAGCCTATATTTGTGGAGAAATTTTTATCCCTGAAATTCTCTAGCCCCCCCAGGATGGACCAATTTTATGAAGTCGAAATTAGCATTTTGAATTTCTCAAGTCAACTTTAATAGGGGGGGGGGGGGGTCAACCGCCCCGGGTGCCACTCATGCTAGCTACGCCACTGCTTCCATACAAATTTAAATGGAAACAACTGTTCCATTGAGACCAATAACCCAGCGCTATATCTCATGCCGTAGATGTCCATCCAACTTGAATTTTGTAAACACAGTTTTGTATTGAAAATAATATTTGGATCACGCTCACACTTCTTGTACTATGGCTATATAGCAGAGCAAAACCCGTAGATTGCTACTATGGTCTGGTGTTGTTAGGTGCTGTTTCACATTTTTGAGTTTCCGGCAATGAGGAAGACAATGAGCTCTTTTATTATTACCGTGACGGCATACAAAAGGCAATAAACATACGTTCCTTAACACAATAATGCTGCAGCTCTTTCAATACATGAGTAAGTAGGTCTGTTTCCTCCAAAGGAAAAAAGTCATCATTTTCTTGCATCTCTCTCACACACCGCACCGTGACTTCTCCCTAATGAAAAGCATCAGCTGTGATGAAAAGTATGGAAAATAGTTACAAGGATAATATTGAAGTGTGAATGAATTTCAAAAATTCAAAAACGTTAAATGTAAATGCGCTGATAGTTTTGCTTTTGTTCACATACAATACTGCAGTTCTTTCTTACGCACTAAATAATAACAATTGAAAACAGTGAACGTGTGTCTGGCACCCCCCCCCCCCCCCCTAAAGGAAACATACAATCATTATCATACATCTCCCTCATCCAAAGAAAATTAAAAGCAATTCCTGTCGCAAAAAATGGAGGGAACAGTAACACGTATTTTATGTGTCTCTTTTATATTATATTATATCATAGACATATGAATATTAATAGACCAGAACATAAAGGTGAGGGGTAGAAACCAACTACAGCGGGACGAAGGGCGGGAAGTTGGCTTTGGTGATACGTGATTCGTCAAAACTAAATCTGGCAGTATATAGGCATCTCGCACTATAAAATCATCATTTAGTTCTTAAAAGTAAACTCTGCTTTTGAATGAATATACCTTTTTACATGGGAGCGCGAATTGCTTGCCGCGCAATGAACACATTTGAAGTTCAAATACGTAAGGTCGCCTATAAGGTCGGGTTCAATATTTTGCTTCTGTATTTAGTTAATACACTTTTACAAATGTTTCATAATTTACTTACCCCAGTAAACAGTGACGGGCACACGCCATGTATCTCGGAGTGATAGTGTGTGTATGGGTGGTAAAAAACTAACTAACTAACTAACCATCACGCCATTTCCCCACAGGGGTAGGCAGAGAGGACGGACCGCCAAACAACTCGGTCTTGGCACACACTCCTTGCCTCGTTCACATTCATACACCGTCTCATACATGCTCTTCTATTATTCCGACTCTTCACATGGCCCGACTCAAGTATCTGATTCACTTGGTCGTGCCATGTCTTTCTCGGACGTCCCCGACTTCTTCTACCATTCACATTTGCATCATATATTCTCCTTACACTCCTTTCCTCGTTCATTCTCTCTACATGCCCGAACCATCGGAGCGTTCCTTTCTTGATCTTACTCATTACGCTTACATCAGCCTTGCATTCTTGTATGGGTGGTTTGGTATATTTATGGTGTATGTTCAAAAACGATCATATTATGTGATCTGAATTAGCTTAAAATAGTGTAAAATAATGCTTGCTTATGGAATGTAATACCACAATTGGGTTTATTCCCTTTTTCTCTTCTATTTTTACACATTTTTATAGCACAAGCCACCATTTTACCGTGTTATTTACGATGAGAGCTCGACACTGGTCCGGACAAGAATGATGACGTCACATTTTTAGGCAAGCCTAGCCGGTTCCGAAAAATTGTTCCAATGGGAGGGGGAAATAATACGCCTTTTATCGCTTAGGGCAGAGGTTCCCAAAGTGGGTGCCGCGGCACCCTGGGGTGCCGCGGACAGAGGTCAGGGGTGCCGCGAGGCGCCCAGAGAATTGTGCTCTTGGGGGTGACACTCGGTCCCGAGGCTACCACAGATAGACATTATATGACAGGGGTGCCGTGAGAAAATTCAAATTTTCTAAGGGTGCCGCGACTTGGAAAAGTTTGGGAACCCCTGGCTTAGGGCATGTCCATGTATTTTGTACGTCCGTGTATTAAATATATTTATTGCTTTTTATCTGCTGTCACGGTACTGTAACCTTGAATCATCATGGTAATTATAAAAGCTTTCAATGGAAGGGATGGATGATTTGAAAGGAAATGTTTTGTATAACATGTATTGTGTTTGTGTTAAACGGAACAAGGGTAATAAAAGGGGAACGCTTTATTGTACACATAATCTGTTTAACCGATATTAATAAAGTGTGTGTTCTCCAGTGGATGTGACTCCGGCATCGCTGCAGGTCTTGTGCCGGACCTCAATACGTAATGTACTTCGCAATGTTGTCTACGAAGAGAATCCTCAGTTCCGCAATACTACCCTCAAATCTAAAAAGGTCAGGGCTAAACCAAAGTACGAGGCGTACCGTGTTCGAAGGATATCAATCCCAATTGAAGATGAGGAAAGTGATACAGGTAAGGGACTTCTGTCCTACTCTTAATTTACCTAACCTGATGAATGTTAGAGCAGAATACCCTCCAATATCATGTCTACATATTATCCATCCTTTGGAATAACAAGGTTCCATCTGTTGCGGTAATGCCATGCAATAATGAAATATAAAGTATCTTACTATAGATCCCATTGTCTCATGACATTACCGTAATATTATTAAAATTTTTCGAGTTCTCTGGAATGTATTTTAAAATTTTTGAAAAATAATTACAAATGTGTGAACTATAGGTAAATATGAATGTTAAAAAATAAAATAATGGAAGATAGACAAACAAAAAGAAAATCAAAGTTTGCAATTCACACGTGGTAGAAGTGAAACCTTCATAAAACTAAAGTAGACAAGAGTGGGGAGATTACGAAGCACTGCACAAAGAGGAGACCGATAGGCTACGAAGCATCGCACAAATAGGAGACCGATTATACTATCTCATTCTCTTGCAGGCTAAATCCCATAGCGTTTGTCTCTTTTTCGTTTAACTATTTTCGTTTCGCTATTTTTCGTTTCACTGTCTTTAAAATAACAACGGCGCTAAAGAAGTTTTCACTTCAAAATATCATGATTAAACAATTATGTACATGTTATAATAACAGTAACCTCAAAAATGATTTACACGCGCTGCAGTGTATTACAAATTGAAAAACTTTACATTGACGAATGTTGGCAGACATTCCTTCAGCCCGCCCTTAACTAAAATTCGTTTACTGAAACACATTTTACATGGACTACAGATACGGATTTTTCCCGATTAAACAGAATGGTATCCCAGGTAACCAAAGTAAATTAGTATTAGTTACTTTTTGGTTTCCGTTCCTCGGTTTTGTCTCAATATAAACAACTGTATATTTCATGTTTATATCGTAATACGTTTCCCCAGAATATGAAACTTTATCTAAAAAAAATCCCATTTGGAAGAAATCTGTTGAAAAAAAAGAGTTTATGTGAATATATTAGCCCCTCAGGCCTCGATCATATTCTGTCAGTTGGTCAGAATATTTCAGCTTTGCATTAAAATCCAAATAAATGAAATATTTGTATCCGAAAACTAAAAACTTTTCTAAAAGGCGATGAAACACGCTTCTTAATTTTATTATTAGAAATAACCATGTAATTTATTTAAATATAAAAAATTTTAATGCAAACAAAAAGTTTTTAAAAGGCTCCCCTTATGTGTTTTCTAACTAAAATTACTGGTATCGAAAAAAACACACAAATATTTTATTAGACAAATTATAAACGTATCATCTCACTTTTTTGTCGTTTCATGTAAAAATATTAATTTTTTAAAAATCACAAAATTTCATAATTTTTTTTTTAATTTGCCATTAGAAACTTTGGTTTCATAAAGGACATTTTGATTATTTTGTGGTTAATTTTTAGATTTGAATATATGTATAGTGTGGTGTTTTCTCTTTCAAATACCGTTAGAATCATATTTCTCACCATGATAGTAAGGGTTAAGATGTAAGACGTAACGATTTCTGTGTGACCTATAATCAAAAGGTCTTGATATGATACTAAACTATTAAATTGTAGGACCTGCAGTGGTTATTAGTGCAAGCGATTCTGATTTTGTCTTCTTATTCAGTTTTCAAAGCAAAAAAGTTAAAATCCCACTGCAAAAAATTCCAGCGATCGCCGAGTTCGGTCGTAATAAAAGACGATCACCAGTGAGCGAAAAGCATTTTATAATAAATGGTTATATAATATAACTAGCTGGTTCCCGGCATGCGTTGCAATGCCATATTCAAATAAATACATTTTTCTCCCTGAATCACCTTTCCCGTGCGTCCCCGTTCCCCTCCTGCGTCCCCTTCCTAGTTTGGGAGCCTATTCAATGCAAACAAACAATCAAATCTTTCCTCTTTATTTCAGACTCGAATGTAAAATGCCAATTTTATTTGCAGATGACTTCAGTGTGCTGCACAACCTTGACAGAGAATCAGGGTCACGTGAAATGAATGCTTTGCTAAACTTGGTGCTCAGCATGGAGAATGATGTAGTGGCAGAGGACTACGATTCAGCGGCCGACAACGGCAGTGATGCAGAACCTTACGAAGATTACGATGAAATGGACAACCCGCCAGATGAACCCGCTCCCAACAATCGTAATCAATCAAATTCTAATGATGAAGACATTGATGTTCCCAGCAATCAAGAAGAAACGGATGATGAGCAAATAGAATCAAGTCCTGTTGTTGTAGATTCGGTTCCTTTAAAAAATAATAGTGCATCAAAACTTAATGGTGACACTCTTATGAAAGATGAAAAAGAATCATGTTTGGCTGGTAGCAGTAAGTCAGCGAGGAAATCAGACGAAGACACGAAGCCATCACAAAGCCGCAATAAGATCCAGCCCAAGGGAGATGCCATCAAGAAACGGGAGAAATTAGATAGCGGCATCGTTGATGATGTGGAGGAAGGCCAATCTCCGGTGGCGAACAGCAGCTCCTCACCAGACGCCACAACGGGTTCTGAACAAATGGATTATAACTCGAGCGAAGAGTATATGGGTGATAATGAACAAAGAGGGTCATTGGACAAGCAACAGGGTATGAAAACTTTTGTTTTATTTCAACCGATAGGCAGGATTTAAAATACAACTTTGTTGAACATTAACTTTTACCATTTTCAATTGTTTCAAGCTCTATTCACGAGGAAAAGAAATTTTCAGCACGGGAATATGAATGATTTTTTTAAGAGAAATAAACATTTTTAACCGAATAAGAAAACAAATATGTAATTGATAAAATTTAATACATATTTCTAATAATTTCTTTTGAATTTCCAACCATTGATCAAATAATTTTAATTTAGTAATGATGACAGTATTGTAGAATCTCAAGTTTTTTTAAAAATGTTTCTGGTTTTCACCCTTGAAGGGTGTTCTAGGCCAGTGGTCCCCAACCTTTTTGTAGCCGCGGACCGGTAAATAATTCTACCGCGGCCCACTGGGGGGAACACATCGAATGTAGTTTTTTTTAATAACAAAATATTTGTGCAATATATAATTAATAATAAAAATTACAATTGTGGTACTTACATAAGTTGTGGTGAAAATTAATAGTAGAGAAAACGAAAGGTTTGTGGGAAAATGAAAAAAAAATAATAATAACAATGAATTATTCCAGAAGTTTCAGATAATTTTTCAATTATATTTTGGATTCATTGTTATTTTCTATATTTGTAAGGTTCAACAGAAGGTTGAAAGTATGTTTTTCAAAGATAGAGAATTTTGAGAATGCTTAGGGTTTCATATCGGGATTTTAATGTTATTCTGATGTCTTGCAGATATCAGAATAAACGTGTATAAACATGTCTTCAAAATAAAATACAGTTAATTTTTAAAAAATTATTTGTTAACCAAGAAAATATGACAATATATATAAAATACATTTAAAAAATTGTATATACCACCTCACTAGTCTGAGCCTGTTCCGAGGTGGCAGTTTCCCCTTAAAAACAAATATAAACACATTTAATATTTTAACTTAATGCTAAATCAATGAGAACTCTGAGCTTGCTTCATTGAAACGAGATGGTTCCATCGGGGGTAATAGGAGATAGTGACACCCAAAGTGTTTTGCTTATGTCCAGTTTATTTCTTTGTTTTATCTTTGGTTGCTGTCACTGCAGAAAACCCCACTTCACACAGATAGGATGTCGCAAATGACAATTGGGTTTTTAGTGCTGTGGTGGCAATCTCAGGGTATGCCGCCATGACTCTAATCCAGAACACCGTCAGAGTTGTAGTCTCGAACATAGTTTTAAGGCTGCCGTCATATGCAATATCCAGCAGTTGATCGCAGGTTCTTCTTTCGCAGTCATGCTAGATTCGCGTGGTTTATTGACAAATGGGTCCCGGATCCATTCCTTGCCAGTTCGTGGGTCTTTTGCAAAAAGAAGTAGCGCTCAAACTCTTTTAAAGGTAAAGACAGGTGATCTTGCACCAACTGGGAGAATGAATACTCTGGATCAGTCTCGCCTAAAATCCCCGCCGAACATGTCCAAAATGCCTCTGCAGTGGCGTAGCCAGGGGGGGCGGACCGCCCTGGGTGCCACCCGATGGGGGGGTGCCACCCGACCGAGTGTCACCCCTCAAGATCACAATTCTCTAGCAACCCCCCCCCTTCAGGACAAACCAATTTTTTATGAGTTGAAATTTGTGTTTGTCAACTTTATGAGAGGTTATCTAATGTTTTTGTTTGGATTAGATAATTGAAAATATCTTTGTTATTAGGTCAGGTAGCAACAGACAATTAAAGAATTTTCTTACATTCATTAATAACCTTCTGAATCTGAATTTAGATTGGAGTCGAGTTAAGACTTAGAAGAGATGAGATGTAAGTGTTAGAGGATATTTATTTAGAGAGGGACAAATTTTTGCACACCGATAGTGTTTCAATTTGGTTAAAAATAGTTTGGAGCTGCCCCTATAATACCCATCCTAAAATACAGTACATTACTACACAATCAAGAATCTATTTAAAATTATTTTACTGTGTGGAGGGGGGGGGGGGGGGTCTGTATTTAACTTACAAAATCAGGATAATGAAAATTTTAACATAAAACAAAATATGTAGTAACAAAAAAATTCAAAATAAGAGTTTAAAAAAACTATGCATACAGATGCATAGATTTTCAATGTCATGTTATACAATACTTCTCTTATATTATGTTTTTAAATTTTGCTATTGGCAACAGATGCTGGGACTAAATCTAGGCGTATGCGCCGACAGAGGAAGCGTCGCTACACATACGATGAGGCTGACGCAGATGGAGAAGAAGGTGATTCCTCGGAGCCTGATGAAGAGTCATCGCCCCCCACCCAAGCTGCCAACAAAGTCAAGAAGATGATGCGCAAATCCCCCCCTCCCCCCAACCCCTGCGATACTCAGCGCAATCTTCTCTCTTCTCTCCTCAAGTCAAAAGTCAACCACCTTCCATTACCCATACCGCTAAAGATCTTTGTAAATATGAACAGAGAGTTTTAAAAAATATACGTTATATTTTTTAAATTGTTTGTATATAATAATATGTATATGTTTATTCATGCAATAATAAGTTACGCTACATGTTCTATTGTGAGTCTGCTCTTTATTTGTGCATTTAATTCTATTATCATTTTAAATAAACGAGAACTTTTCATAAGCTGTTTGTTTTAATCTAAAGTATAAGTGTGCAGGGTTCACCTAAAATATTTGATTATTTAGAATGTAATTTTTTTTATATTTAACATAATGAGTAAAACCTCAAATTGTAATATTTAATTAATGAAGACAATATTAGCGAAACTCAATCCAAAATCTGAAACAGAAAAGACACACACATCTGCGACTCAAACCTAGGACCCAGGAACCCAGGATATAGGATCCAGGATTGAATAGAGGAACAGTTTTCAAATTGCAGTGAAGACAATAATTGAATTAATCAATAAATATATAATAATAATATAATATATCTTTATTCAACAAAATTTGCAAGATTTATAACAAAAAAAAGAAACGTACATATTCAGCGTTAATATTTACAATGGTTTATGTAAGTACAAAAGATTAGCAACAGAAGATAAATAATATAAATATGAACAGAAGGTACATACTTGAAGAATAGAAAATAGTTATAAATTATGGTTTTTCGTAATCCACCTCACTAGGCTAGCCTGTATTGAGGCAGTAATTTTTAAGTCAATTTATATTCCATATTAACATACCTACACTTATATTAAAATATAATCATACAAAAGATTGGTTGCATTAACAATAAATTTTGAATAATAACAATCAGTACATTGGTTTAGTTACGAATTTGGGTGAGCGCGCCGGTAAAGGCCCTATCATTATTTTTTATCCAAATTTTTATGTTATTTTTGAAATTTTTTTGTGAATCACATTTTTTTACTCTATATGGAAGAATGTTATAAAGTCTTGATGCAAGGTATCTGAAGCTTCGTTGACCAAAAGTAGTATGCGTTATGGGAATTTGAAGTAAGTCTCTGTTATTGTTTCGTGTATAGCGTGTATTTAATCTTTTTTCATAGTATTTATGTATATTTGTGTACAGATGATTGAGGATTGTTTTTGCGTATATCTGCCGAACGTCAAACACATTCATAATATTAAAGATAAAATTCGAGTCTGTAATTAGAGGTAGTCTAAGGATTATTTTTATAATGGTTTTCTGTGCCTTAATGATTGGGTCTAGTGCAGATGCAGTGCCACCTCCCCATGCTATGATGCCATACTCAATAATAGATTGACAGACTGCAAAATAAATCATTTTCAAGTGTTTTAAGTCGAGAAAATTTCGTATTGTTCTGAAAAAATGCATTGTTTTTCTTATTTTGTTTGCAACTATTTGAGAGTGAAGATTCCATTTGAGATATGGATCAATGGTGAGGCCGAGGTATTTCATCTGTGTAGTGCGCTCAATGTAAGGACACTGGCAATATTCATTGGAATTTAAACATGTGTGTATTCTAATAGAGGCATCATCGTGAGGTTGTCCTGTAATATTTATGCTTGATGTGACATATTTAGTTTTCTCGGTGTTCAGTGTGAGTGTATTCGAATCTAACCACTTTTTTATAATGCTTATATACGTTTCAGCTTTTTCGTAGACAGCTTGCCAAGTGTCAGCTTCAAAGAGTATGACAGTGTCATCGGCAAAACTAACAATTTTCCCCTGAATATTAATGTTGCATAATTCGTTAATGTACAAAAGGAACAAAGATGGTCCTAATATGCTACCCTGAGGAATCCCATAGTTAGAGGAGAACTGATCGCTAAGTGTTTTATTTACTTGAACTTGTTGCTTGCGATTGTTAAGGTAGCTTTTAAAAAAGTTAAGTTCGTTACCTGTAATACCGATTTTTATAAGTTTGTTTATTAATACAGGTAATGGTTAGGTTTACTTATGGGTCATAGTTGGAATGAAGTCATTAATCTTACTGCAAAATAACAATGAACATAACTTTCATCGATAAGTTGTCAATTTGGGAACTGCTGTCCATTTATTGCATAACCAACTCCTATGCCATAGTCACCCAAAGTTATTCGCTACGTTTGGTGACTTAGTAGAGGTATCCGGGCTCATGGAGTGAGGTTTGCTTGGGTCTTAGCGGCGGATGCATCTGCCCGGCTACTGCGTGGTGGGCCAGATGGGATTCAGCTGAGCTTTTGAACTTTCCAGGCGAATTCTCTACCCATCGCCTCGAACTGCAATTGGAGAGATGGTCAGGAATTTTTTTAAAACCTTTTTAATATTGTATGAAGTTTGAAAATTTTACATGTCAAGAAATTTTTATTTTCATAAAAAAAATTCTGGGAAAATCCAATAAAGGAAAATCGAAAAATTTTAGCTTGGATAATGGGTTGTGAAATTTTTATAAATACATTTATATTTTTGATTTTTTTATGCGAGGTTTGGAAATTTTTCATGTTTTTGACTTAAAAAATTGCTTAGAAAATGTGTCGGGAAATTGAATTAAAGTTTTTGAAACAGAAATTCCATTTTTTTTTTTCATTTTGACATTTTCTTGGGGATCATAAATATACCAAACCACCCATTCGGGGATGCTGATTGAAACTTCAACAGTTCTCTCTGAAAATAACAGAGGGTGCCACCTCCGTTTACAACAATAGTTATTGATAATAATACTATCAGAATCGATATATTCAAGGCATAAATGTACCAAACCACCCACATTCAAGGTTTGTAGAAAATGCATAATAAGGTTAGCTCTTCGAGATCGGCTAAAAATTCATGACGTAGCTTGAAGTCCATGTTCCATTGGGAGATTTGAATTTATAATCTACAAGTAGCAGTGTTGTAGTTCGAGCTACGTCACGCGTTCGAAATTTCGAAAAAGGCCCGTCTAACCTTGTTAAACGCGTTTTCTACGAACCTTGCCCCCCTGTGTATTATAATATTATGAAACGAAGATCCTAAGATAAAGGATAAAGGGCCGCAGTCGAAAAATCTACAAAATGCTGTCGTTTTTATAACCTGAAATAAACACGTATTCATTGTGGTGAGTACTGTACCTCAAAGAAAAAAGTTTTTACAATAAGTAAAACCCTTATTTATAATTTATAGTCAAAACCTTTCATGGTCAAAATAGAACGGAAATCGTTGAATATTTTGAACGTAGAAAATTCCTAGAAGTCTCTATTTTAGATCAGAAATTGAATCGATGGCTACAAACTGAAATGTTCATGAAATCAATTTAGGATGTATAATTCGTTAAATTATTGTTGTTGAACTTCTCAAATAATAATAACCTGACAAAATGAATTATTGATTGTTTTAGTTATGAGTCTTTTGCGTAAGTATATGTCCAGAATATATTAGTTTTTTAGAATGATATTAATTTTTAACCACGAATCTAAAAATCGAGGTCCTTTCCGCCCCTGGAGTCAATAGTTAAATTATTCAAGCTGGATATTGCTATCTTCGATAAATCATTCAAGCTTTGAAGTGATTTTTTTGATCCTAGACAAGATATTGCTTTCTTCGATAAACTATTCAAGCTTTGAGGTGTTTTGTTTGATCCTTGATAAAATGGGTTAACCCAAGGATTTCAGGCCATATTCAGAAAATAAAGATGGTGGTGATCCTCGACGTTACGTTGAATTCGAGTGTAATACATGTAATTTTGTGAGTTATCAGCGTTATTACAAGTGGCCAAAACATCATTCGAATATTTTATAATAACAAAGTAACAAAAAAAGTGTTCAAAGACGCCCCGCTCTCAAAACTTCTCACTATTTTTATTTAAGTTCTGAGAGTGTGGATGAACCATTACATCAGTCATCGCGAAACGAAAACTTCAATGTCAGAAAATGCATCATTTTGATTTCCCTTTTCGCTTTTTTTAGATTGAATGAGAAATATTATAATTATTTTCAAAGCGAAAGATAAAATGATTTAGAGTTGCGTTGCGCTAAAGGAACACATCACTTTTATTTCTGATACAATGCAGTAAACTTGCGGAATGCCCATACAATATTGCTCCAATTAATATTTCGATGCAAAGAAACAAATACCTAATTATAAACTTAGAATTTAAATCCTAATTATGGAGAATCTTTTGTAAAATTTGTTGAATCATTGTATGATAAACCAAAAGCGAAGCAAATAACTGGCATTACACCAATGCATTTGCAAAAGCCTATTATTATTATCAAGGTATGTGCTTCTAAAATTACGCACAAAAAACGTTGTCATGCGCTATGTCAATACCGTTGTCAAATTGAAAACGTTACGTGCGGATCTTGAAAGCTTCACATGTAATATTTATTGACCATTTTCAATAGTTTCTAACATTTTCCGACATTTTATACAAGGAAAATTTCCCTCCATTAAAAATAATCGAAATAAAGTCGATGCAAAGACATTTGGCAACGATGTATAAATTTAATCAAGCATGTGGCTAAGTTACAAATGAAAAATACACTATTGATGTGTATTAAACGTCATTATTAATTGACGGGGAATAAGATTGATTATGTAGAATTAAAATAAGCGAGTATTTGATTCATGATGGCATAAAAGAATAAATGAAATTAATATAACAGTATCCTTTCTTCCCCGTAGTGTCCGTTTACATTTTTGCCAATGGCGCGAAATGCGTCACGAAAAGGGAGGGCTGCTATTGGCCGATACGAGCACTATTCTAAAATCCACCCATTTCACAATACTGCTATGTTGTCACATCTGCACTCTGGAAAAGGCTGATTGCAGGTAAATATTGTCATCTCTCACTTTGTATTTTATTTAATATGTAATAAGAATTGAATAGTTCTATGAAGAGCTGTTGATTTATATTCTAAATTGTTTCGTGCTTTTACTGGAAAGATCGCGCACCGAGTTTATACAGCATTCGCAATATTTTCTCCAACTTATTCAGGGTCCGCCGTGTTAAAAGTGAATTCAGTAGGAAAGATGCGATACACGCGATCGCGATTGTTATAAACTTGAAACAATATTTGAATTATTTAGATTACGGAAGTAACCAAGTCGAAGAAGAGCTTGCGAATAAACAGTTTGGTGTATTTAGATTCGATTAAATCGAAGTATTAATAATAAATTTTCATTTTGTACGAAATAAATGTTTACGAAAGTATCGTAGTATCGCGAATTTGCCCGAGTTTTGATGGATGATGTATTATAATATATCTCACTTTTCTGTATTTCTGAATAACAGCGCAGATATTATCTGTCAAATACTCGTGGATTGCTACGAAAATGTCGACAACTTTATTTAATCGGATCAAAAACAAGTAATTTGGGAAATAGTTTTAATTGGTGTAATATTTTGAATGCGAGTTCTCCATTTCTACGGTAATTTTTCCATCATATTTTTTGTATTACTTTACGTATTGCAACATCACACAAAGTACATGTTAATAATTATAATAGATTTAAATCACTTTCATGTCTGGGTTTAAAATATTGCTTTATATATGACAAATGTCATTACATTTGGAATTTCCGTTTTTCCATTTTATTTATTATTCAATGCGAATATTAATTGTGAGCTTGTTTGTATTTTGCAGTTAAAAAAGAAACTATGTAATATGAATTCCCAACATATTATGAAGGAAGGAAAAAACATTCATCCTGGATATCCACTGCAGTTGAATTTTCCTGTCAATCCTAATGTGGGATCTGTAGCATCGCTCAATGTCCCCGTGTCAAGCACCCACTTACCAATTCAGCTATCTGGAAGTCAACCGTTACAGATAATTTCAACACCTAGTAATGTTCCTGTGCAGCTTCCTTCTGGAGGAACCATCAGTGTGCCGTTGCACCTCGGCCAACCTTCCGGAAATATTCAGTTAGCGCCATCTATGCCATTGCTACCCAATGCGAGCTCTCAACCAGGATTACACGGATCTGTGCTTCAGTTTAACATGGGTGGTCCACAGAACTCCAATCGAATGCTGGCGCAAGGGGTACAGAATACGGACAAGGTTGTGGAATATCAAAATATAATTCAAGAACATAATCCTGTGCAAATAAAACTACAAGGGGTGAATGGACCTGTCACATCGGCATTGCAACTGCAAATGCAGAATTCTTCAATTGGACCGTTGTCACATGTGCAAGTTCCTACTTCCGTTAATAACATCCAGGTCAGGGGACCAACACGACCCATGCCTCACGTGGTCTACATCCAGACTCCTTCCGGACTAAAGCCTGTCACCAGCGCGGAGATCACAAACACCAGCACTTCTCTGAACCCTCAACAAATAATTGTGCGACGTCCGGTGAGTGATATTTATTTAACATTATGGTTAATTTGTAACCCAATGTAGTGTTTATGTATCAGTGGTTTGTTTGACTTCAGATAGTTATATTATTTGCTGACTTAACATGTATTGTTGAACTAGTTGCCATTGCATCATTCCATGCTTACGGTAGCATTGTGGTCATTGGTAAAGTTAAATTATTATTAATTATTTTCCAACTATTTCGAAGAACACATTCATTAGAATTGTATGTACATTGTGAGGATAAACTACTTGTGGTAGAAATTTTATGAAAGGTCTTATCTTTTTGCTTTTCATGTACATTTTTATGCATAGCTGTTTTTATACAGAAATAATAATTAGTAATTTATATGATACCTTATAATAAGTCCGCTGACCCAAATAAACAAATAATTTTAAATCAAACTTAATCTATCTTAAATTTACGGGATAGCTAAGAACTTATGTTTAGTGACTTACAACTAATGATTCATTTTTTGGATATGGTGAGTTAGTCCATTTCTAGCCAGCTTTTTTTGATTTAACAATATTTAATCTATTATTATATGTTTATATTTTAGGTAACATCCGGTAATGCGATACAAATTATATCATCAGTCAACGTCACACCCAAATTCAGCACAACATCAAAAGCAATATCCAAGAGTTCAATATTGGCTCCGAATATTTCCAGCCAATCCATTGTTATTCAGAAATCGAAGCCAATTTCTCAAAGTCCAGTCAGCATTGCCATCTCGGGTACAAAGCATACCCTAGCGACCTATAATAAACCTTCCCCTGTGGCTAAAGTTCAAGATAGCCAGTCCATCTTGGTGAGCTCGAATGCGCCTCCTTCTACTGCTAATCAAAAATTCTTTTTGACTCCTAAGAATGTTCCAAAAATTTCTCAGAATACAAAGTATAATTACCCGACTGCAATAGCGGCAAAAGGTCCGGTAATTAACTTTCAGATTGCGAATGGTCAGTTGCAGGATCCTCAGGGTAACGTCACTGTGATGCAGGACCCATCTGCCTTTACTAGTCCAACCAGCGAGATACCACCACTCTTACCCATCAGTAAGAACATTGCTATGCCAAGTAGTGTCAGTTTGACTAACGCCGCCGTACACACGCCGAGCTCTGCCACAGATACTTCTTTCAGCGCTTCTCTTCCAACCAACGATAACACTTTTCCCACTTCCATTCCTGGGTCGAGGGCCGAGCTCATAGGAGAGAAGGAATACGCTCTGTCTATCCCCGAGTCCAACACCTCCTTGAATGATGACATGTACACGGTGTCTATTACCGAGGACAATGATTGTTTGCCAGAGAACTATACTATCTCCATTACAGAGAAGGGGAATACTTTACTGGGGAACAACCTGACCAGCGTTGAAGCAGTTCTGCAGGAAGTAGAATGCAACTTGTCCTCTCCTGGCCCCACCATTTTGAGGAGATCAAATTCTGATAGTATTGACAAAAAGATAATCTTGAATGAGAAACGGAGAATTTCTCTGTGCTCCGAAGACAAAAAGTGCAACGATGATATTGAGAATAAAATTGAGAAGGCAAAGATAAAACTATTCAATCAGAATTTGACCATATTAAACAAACCGATACTGGAAAGAGTTGAAGAGAGCAAGCTGCCCTCTTTATTTTGCGAGGAAAAGTTTGATCACGAAGTAGAAATCAAAGTCGTTGAAAAACCCAAACCGGAGCCCCCCATTAAAAACAATGGGTTTTCGAATTTGGTACGCAATCCTCAAATAAATAAAGATCGACGAAAGAGCCGTCTCTCGGCGGACACTTATAATATCACTCAAAATAATACTTTGGATAAAATAAGTGACAAAGCTGTCTTTCAATTTCCACATCTAAACAAAGACACTTCTAAAATGGACTTTCTTACCGAAGAGGATTCCCTGGGACTGCAGTGGAAGAATGATATTGCATTACTCAATGGAAGCTGCTTACAGTTTCATACCAATGAGTTTGGCCTTATTGATATAATTGACTCCAAAGATAGTGCAATATCTTTGACCAAATACCACGCTCCCTTGAAACAGAGGATAAACCGAGACAAGAAGCCCTCGTCCCCCGAGGATCTGTATTGCTGCGACGGCTGCGGCTGCCACGGAATGGCCGCCGAGTTCATCACTCCCAACTTCTGCAGCCACACTTGCCAACGGAACTTTAGGAAAAATCACAACAACAAAAAGGAACGGGAAACATTTGATTTCAGAAAGAAGCGAAGGCAGAAGAAAACGCTGATTCAAAAACACAAACCTAAAGAACGTTCAAACAGCCTCAGTGAGACTAATGCTGCCACCGAGGAATCAAAATTACTAGAATCTATTTCTTCCGATGTGACAATCACCACCACCCCTGTACATGCTGTAAAGTCCAACAATGTGGAGGCTAATAAGACTCCGGTGTGGAAGTGCGACAAGGTTGGATTCTCGTGGCTGAAATATCTAGAATATTACAAGGGTAAAGCGGCACCTCCCAACTTATTCCGAGAAAAGGAAAGTTTGACTAATAAGAACTACTTTAAGATCGGCATGAAGGTAGAGGCGATAGACCCCGTCCATCCTTCGCTGTTTGCTGTAGTCACCATTACCGAGGTCCAGGGCTACAGGCTGAAGCTGCACTTTGATGGCTATCACGAGGACTATGACTTCTGGGTGAATGCCGACTCTTGCGATATCTTCCCTCCGGGATGGTGTGAGAAGAACGGCCGGGTTCTCAGGCCTCCCATGGGATTCACTCCCAGCTGCTTTTCTTGGCCTCTTTATCTGAAGCAAGTTAGAGCTATTGCAGCACCCAAGAACTTATTTGCACACGTTTCAACTTCTGTAAGTATTTTTTTTATTAAATATTTCTTTATGTTTTTAATTTGTTTGCGCGTACATACTGTGGTTGAATTAATTCATTAGTTTATTGACTCAATAGTGATAAAATTTATTTATTGATACATTTTATTACACAGTAAGGTGGGCTTATCAGACGGCAATTTTTTCGAAACTCCCCCGCATTCTTTATAAGGATTTATTTATTTATTTATTTATTTATTTAAGGAACATAAACAGTCATAGTAATAAAATATACATAAGAGGATGGCAAAAAAACAGACCAATTATTAATGTTCACAGATAGGTATTTAGAAACATAAAAGTAACTGAATGTAAACTAGAAAATTTAAGAAAAACAGAAAAAATAAAAACAGAACTAAGCAGCAATTTAAAAAAAAATAATAATACAGATGTTAAGTCAACAAGTGATAAACATGTTATAAACAATAATAAAATAATTAAAACAATACTTAATAGACTGCGAAATAGGTATTTGGGTTGGGACGGGTAAGGGGAGGAGAGGGATAAGGGAAAGTTGCCACGCAAGTAATATAATAATATTAGGTACAATGAATTTAGTCATGAATATGTGTTATTCGCACCTACATAGAATGTAATAAAGAAATTCTGTAACGACAGTAACTAGCAGTGAATATGTCAGCAAGTGTGTCTATATGTGCAAGTTTATTATTATAGTATTTACATGCCCTTTGTATAAATTCATTTTGGTTGGAATTAGTGTTGCATCTATCAATGTAGAAAAGGGTATTTTGTCTGCTGTATCTAGTCGGCGTGTGGAAATTTATTTTATTTAGCAGCTCCGGGCAGTCAACTTTTGAGTTAATAATTTTGTACAGGAGCATCTGATCAGCGACAAGCCTCCTATTGAGCAGTTTCGAGATTCGAAAATGTTTCTCGATTTCGTCGTAAGAATTGTATATGTTGAATGATTTAAAATTGAGAAATTTGAGAAATCGCTCCTGAACTCTTTCTAACCTGTTAACATAAACAATATAGCGCGGGTTCCAAACCTGTGAACAGTATTCCAGGTGAGGACGAACATGTGAATTGTACAGAATCAGATAAGTCTTAGTATTTTTGAAAAATTTGCATGTTCTCAGTACAAAGCCTAGACTCTTTGTTGCTTTGGTGACAATATTATCAATGTGTTTATCAAAAGTAAGTTTAGAGTCCAAAATAACCCCGAGGTCACGTATATAATCTTTATTTGTTAACAGAGATCCAGAAATGGTGTATTCATGCAGTATTTTTTTATGGTTACGTGTGAATGTGACTTTGCAACATTTGGAAATATTGATAAAAAGCTTATTTCTGAGACAGTAATCCGTCAGTCGGTCAAGATCTTCTTGTAAACGCACAGAACAGTCATGGGAGCTTATAGGAAGGTATATTTTCATATCGTCGGCAAATAGTAAAATTTGAGCATTGTGAAAACATGTAGTAATATCATTTATATAGATAGAGAAAAGCAAAGGACCCAAAATGGACCCCTGAGGCACACCAGAAGTAATGATTTTCCAGATGGAAGAAAATCCACCTACTGTCACAGCCTGGGACCTGTTTGTTATGTATGAAGATAACCAACGAAGGAGATCTCCATGAATACCATGATTAGCAAGTTTTCTAAGCAGGATCCTGTGGTTGATCTTGTCAAAGGCTTTGCTATAATCAGTATAAATTGTATCAACTTGCACACGTTTATCCATAGAGGCAGACAAGAAATTTAAAAATGTTATAAGATTTGTAGCAACAGAGCGACCTGCAAAGAATCCATGCTGAAATTCGTTGATCGAATTCTTTACCACAGGGAATAACTGGTCATAGACTATGTTTTCGAACACCTTTGAAAAAATGCAGAGCTTGGAAATGGGTCTATAATTATCTGCTTCGCACTTAGTTCCCGATTTATGAATTGGTGTGATGTAGGCTCTTTTCCATATATCTGGAAATGTACCAGTCTTAAGCGATATATTATACAGTATTGATAGCGGAATTGACAAATGATTTGCACACTCCGTAATGAACAGTGGTGGGATACCATCTGGCCCAGCACCCTTGCTGGAATCGAGCCGTTTTAAATATTTAGATACAAGATCAGCATCGATAAAAACTGATCCTATCTCACAAACCTGATTAACAACGGAGTCGTGGCAGGAAGTCCCCAGAGGGTCAGCCGGTTCATAGACGGAATGAAAATATTCAGCAAATAAATCACAGACTGCCTGGCCACCCTCGGCTGTTAAATTCTTAAGATTTAATACGCTAGGAATAGATGCTGATAGTTTTTTTGATTTAACATATGACCAGAATGCCTTGGGATCCTTGGCGATATTCTCTTCAGCATTATTAATAAAGTCTTCATGACACTTCTTAGCCATTTTTTTCTGTCTGGTGCGTAGCCTAGAAAAAGTAATGTAATCGGAAGGGTTCTTATAAGTAGTATATAATCTGTGAAATTTCTGCTTTTCGCGAATAAGTTTTATTAATGATGAGCTATACCACGGGGGATAGGAATGTTTACCAGAACGCCTCAATGGAACCTTATCAGAGATCAAATTATTAATAATATTATAAAAATGTGATAGTGCAGGATTGACGGAATCGGTTAAGTTAAGTGTGTTCCAATCTACTTGCGCCAGGCTGTCTCTTATGTCATCGTAGTTAGCTTTGTGGAATGAAGGCCTTTTAATTGAGTTTTCCTTTATGACCGGGGGTTCAACAAACTCAGCAGTGATAATGATAGATTTATGGTGAGTATCCTCAGGAACAAACGGGTCGTTCGCGGGAGCAACGCGTACCGAGAAATTACAGAGAACGAGATCAAGAATTCTTCCTAACGTATTTTGAACACCATTATATTGGTGGAGGTTACAGTAATTAATATTATCGATAAATGTTGAACTTATTGTAGAAGTATAGTTGCAAGGAATCATGTTTACCTCATCCACAGGAAGAGACCAGGTAATATCAGAAAGGTTAAAATCTCCCATAATAAGAAACTTGTCGTTAGGTTGATTCAAAAGCTTAAAACCTAGATCATTCGAAAAGGCGGAGATTCGAGCATTGAAATTGAAGCTTTTGGACAGGTAGATACAACAAAGATGAACGCTAGTAAATACATTGGCACGTGGGATGCGAAGAGTCACCCAAATGTCTTCATCCGTAGAACACCACGAGTAATTACAAATAGCATTGAGTTCCTTTTTGACAGCCAAGAGCACCCCACCACCCATTGTTACACCTTCGATACTTCTGTCGCGTCGGAAAACATTGTATCTTGAGTCAAAAAGCTCCCCATCTAAAATAGAATCAGTAAGCCAAGTCTCTGTTATACCAATCACGTCATAATCACCGCTCGTAACACTGCGAAGAAACGTGTCATTTTTTGTTCTCAGTCCACGTACGTTCTGATAAAAAATACTTAGAGGCAGGGACTCTTTTTCAGTTTAGTGTCAATAACAAAAATATGCAGAGAATGTGTGAACATAATATGAGGTGTAATATGTATAGACACTTGAAATATGGCCAAGTATGTTAAAAATAAAAAATTGAGTACAGAAAGTTAGAATATCTTGCAGTTGACAGGAGTTGAGAACAGGAAAATATAATAAGGTAATGTAGTGCGAATGTAATAAATAAATATAATAGTTATGCGATGGCAATGTGAGATGCGGGATAGGCGGGCGTGTGGAGGAAGAGGAAGGAGTATGCAATAATAATCGGATGAGCAGTAGGTATTTTCTTATGTTATTTTCTGGAGGTCGTCTTCCCTCGTGACTAAAAAAGCTGGTGAATTTTCATTTTTTCTCACCAAGATCTTGCAGTCCTTTACCCAAACAAATTTAAAACCTGCTTCCCGTGCTTTGCTTTTAACCTTTGAAAGCAGAATCTTATTATTAATTGTTAGGTGGTTGTTGACATAAATTGTAGTTTCTGGTCCAGAATATTTCAGGTCGGTGCTGCTTATCTTCCTGGCCTTTTTGGATAAAGCGAGAAATTCCTCTTTCCTCCGTCTACAAGCAAACCGGATGATAATTGGCTTAACCTGGGTCGTCTTGGTAGCCACTCGCGTCACGATGTCTACATCTTCTGGCTGTAGCACGAAACCAATCTGCTCGCCTATTTTCTGGGCTATACAGAGTAAATTTTCTCCTTTCGTTAATGGAACGTTCTTAATCTCCAGATTTTTCATACGGGAGAGCTGATCCCGCTCATCCAGTTCGTACCTGAAGATGTCCATGCTCTTCTTAATTGACGCCACCTCCAAAACTATCTGGTCGACGGTCTCCAGTCTCTTCTCAACCACCTCCACCCTCTTTTCCGTATCGGACATGGCTGCTAGTGCGAATTCGAGGCTCTTCTTTATGTCGGATATCTCACCCCACATTGGCTTAATGCGAGTGAGCTCAACATCGATTTTATTCAACTTCTCCATAATCTCGGCCAGAGAACCAGCTGGTACCATCTGCGACGACGCCGCAGGAGTTGCAGCTGGAGACCCGCTGCGGGCTGCATTTCGTGTGCACGGCTTCATATTGTTGTTTATAATTTAATGTAGCTAGTCTTTTTTAATATATTATGTAATTAAATTGGTTCACTTGTTTTGACCGGTTAGCAATTATTGATTGTTTATGAACTTTAGTTTTGATTTAATTGATGATTTAGTTTAGTTTGCAAGTGACAGTTGTGGAGGTGTTATGTTGAGTTTTATGCACTAAAAAATCCACTTCTAGTGATAAAAATACGCTGGTTTGGCGCGCGATATCCAGTTTAGGATAATTAGACACTTTTAATTTAGTTCACTGTTTTTTTTCATGTATATTTTTTATTATTTTGATGCAGTCATAGAAATGCGTCAACACTCTGTAAGTTGTAGGTAGTACTATGATTAGGATTAAAATTAATATAGCATGAAATATCTAAAAACTTTGAAACAACCGGCCCATGATGAAATTTTAATTTTTTTATTTTATTTATTTCATGCAAAAAAATAAAATTGATAATTTTTTTGTATTATTTCATCTGACATGCTAGGGATGTCCCTGTATTATGGCGGGTGAAGCATGTTTGATAATCACCGTAATTAGATTAAAAAATTCAGAACAAGTTATAAATATTTTTTTTTTGTGCATTACAGATTAATATAATCCTATTATAATACACGTAACATATACATAACTTTAAACGAGATAATTTTTTTTTCAATAATACATATTTTAGAGTCCTTGCCTAAAATTATTCTTGAAACCTTCAAGACTAATGTTGAAAATGTCAAGAGACCTAGAAACATCATTTAGCAGCACCATACCTCTTGTCATGCTGTGTTGGGCCAGAACGTCTGTTCTGCCATGTGGGATATAGAACAAGTCGTGGTGGCGACCCTGGCAGTAGTTGTTCGGTACGAACAATTTATAGCATTCTAAGAGGTATGGGCTGTCAATGTAGTAGTTTATAATTTTGAAAGCTGTTACTGTTAGGGTCCCATTCCTTCTAGATTGGAGACTTTCGAAGCGCGTTTCAGATAGCAAATCTAGATGATGCATAAATCGCGGGTATTCACCATGCATTCTCATATAAAGATACCTTAGAATTTTTTTTTTTGGATTTGTTCTAATAAATCTATGTATTTTTGCTGGTTTGGGGCCCAAACAGCAGAAGCGTATTCTAATTTTGATCATATAATGCAGTTGAACATCGATGTCATTGCTTCGGGCTTGGAAAATTGTTAACTTATTCTTATCACAAATCCAAGAAGTTTGTAACACGATGATGTCAACTCCACTATATGATCTGAAAAAGTAAGTTTGGGATCAAATGTAACCCCGAGGTCCTTGATGGATTTTACTGATGACAATATTTCATTATTTAATTTATAATCAAATTTAATCGGGTTTTCGGAACGCGTATAGGTCATAGTGACACATTTTTTTACATTAAAGAAAAGTTTATTCTCATCTGCCCATGAAGATATTGCGTTTAAATAAAGTTGTAACTTAAAACAATCTTGAATGTCGTGTATCGTCCTGAGCAGTTTGAGATCGTCAGCAAAAAGCAAGCAAGTAGTACTCTGGATGCATTCTTGAATATCATCGATTAATATCAAGAATAGTAGAGGTCCCATGTTTGACCCCTGAGGTATTCCTGAAAATGCAGGGAATTCCCTGGACTCTTGGCCACCGATGCATACATACTGTGTTCTATTTTTTAAATATGTCACAATAAACTGTATCAGAGGTTGGTCAAAGCCTATTTTATGGAGCTTTCTTAAAAGTACGTCATGATCTACACGGTCAGTACCGGATTATCCTTTAGGCAGAGTAGGCAACTGCCTAGGGGCCCCGCATCGGCTGGGGGGCCCGCGTCCCGAGAAACAATGACTTGCGTCAATGGCGAGCAAGTTCTTACTGTCAATTAGTGACCAACTCCGGCACCGATTTTGAAAAAAGTCAGCTTTCAAGATGTTTTAAATTTTTTATTTTTTATTAGGAAAATTTACAGGTTAATATTTTTATTTTATTTATTTATATACATACATATTACAATACGTTACAAAATGATACTTTGTCTGTCCAACTGGGAAGGATACCCGTTTCAGGACAGCCAAATTGTATATTTAGTTCATAATATTTTTAACAACGGAATGGTTTCTTTCAAGATATCATAGGATATCTTGAAAGAAACCATTTATATACCCAATATATGACAAATGATATATATATATTTTTTTTTTATACGTATACGTAACTTTTTTATATACGTCACTTTATTTGTTCTATTTTTTAAGAGAAAAAAAAAAAAAAAAAAAACTAGAACAAATAAAGTTACGATGGAAATAAAAACATATAAATGAAATAAAGATATGAGCAAAACAAAAATAAATTTAAGTACAGTGAGATATGTGTTATAAATAAGTTACGATAAGAAAGATTACAAACATAATATAAAAATATATTCAACAAAAATTTAAAGTAAGATGATCATAGGTTTGCAAAATTGCAATAATAACCTCTAATAACACCTTGGTATGTTTCGAGTTCCAATGCGCCGCAGCGCGCTGTTTCGATGGTACGAGTACCTTCAGTACCTCCCACTGCAAGTTGCAGGAGTTCGGAACTGTGGATTTTTATATTTTAGATATTTTATTTTAGATATAATATTTTGAATTTACTACATTTAATTACATCAATAATTGCATTCAGAATAGGTGAATAGCTTCTTTTGGGCGATCACAATTATTTCGAAATTCTTTCGAGGTCTTTTTGGAGAACATTAACAATTGCATATTAGAATTTACACATTTATATTTATAATTTACCAATATATGACATATTAGTTCCCAATGTATTTATGACTATTTAATTTTAATAAGTACCATAAGTAAGTAATGAAATAACCCATTTATAAACCAGAATATAATGACATGAATTTCCTATGTATTTAAATAGAGAATTTCAGGACTTATTTTTGAAACGCCTAGTCGTTATTTTACAAGAATCAAAGAACAATAATTCATTTTCTGATAGATGCATTTGTTAATAAGCTCTCACCAATTTTTTTAAGGAAATTTTGTAAAATTGACGGAGATACAGAATTTTATAAGAAACAATGTTTTCGTTTTTCTCGAAATTACGTTATTCAATCTGGCTGACAACATATTAGAAAAACCATACGTCCGATTTGCACGCACTAAGTCTAAAACTGTTAGATAATCCAGTCACTATGGAACCACTTAGAGATTTTTTTATAAAGGGTCCCCCTCTATTTTTCTTTTAGGAAATGAAAATTTTCCATAAGAAATCGAAAATAAAATTCGATGGTTAACATTTTTTATTTTTTTTTAGATATCAAAAATTCCCTACGTGGTATAGACACTAGATTTTCGAACAGTTTAAGACTTAGTGCATGTAAATGAGGTATATAGTTTTTTTAATATGTCGTCAATCAGGTTGAAAAAGTGTTTAAAAAGTTTCGAGAAAAACGCATTCATAATTTTGCCGAAGGATAATACAACATACATACTGTTTCAAAAGGTGTCACATAAAATTCTCTATCGCCGGCAATGTTTCGAATTTCTTTAAAATATTTAGTATGATTATTGAGTATTTTTAACAAATGCATCTGTCAGAAAATGAAATAAAAATTTGATCAAGGGAACAAAGGGGCGTTTGGAGGCCCCAGGACGAGAGGCCCGGGGCGGGCCGCCCCTTCCACCCCCCCCCCTCCCCCCCCCGTTAGTCCGCCATTGGTAAAGGGGCCCCATGAGGTGCATTGCCTAGAGGCCCCGACATGTTTAATCCGGCCCTGTACACGGTCGAAGGCTTTTGCAAAGTCAGTGTAAATAACGTCTGTTTGATATAGCGCGTCTAATCCTCTTGCTTCTTTATGTGAAAGTTCAAGGACGTTAGTTAGTTTGACAATATTAGCAAAACTCAATCGAAAATCTGGAGACAGAAAAATCAGAAAAAGATATTGGTTCCACTGGGACCAATATCTTTGTCTTCATTTAATTAAATATTATAATTTGAGATTTTACTCATAATGTTAAAAATAAAAATAATTTTTTTATTTCTTAATTAAATAATTAAATTAGGAAAACTGGAAAGGGAATGTATGAGGGGATATTAGGTAGTTTAGAGTATAAAATGTATGGGCATTGTGATTGAAATGTATTGCAGATGTAATGATCCAAAGCGTTATTTGTGTTTTGAAAGCAAGGAGTTGGGATTTGGTTTTTAGGCTATCAGGGAGAAGGTTGAAGATTTTAAGAGCTAGGTGCTGTCGTAGTATGTAGTTTAGGTACATTGTAGTGAATAATAATAATAGAATTTGAATAGAACTTTCACAGAACTTGAATATTATGTTTGAAATTTGATGAATTGTTCAAATTCTGTGAAACAACCCATCCTAAAATAACCCAATCTGAACAGACAGATGAATAGAAGGAATTTTACCCTTAGTTTGATATTTTTAGTGGTTTTGGATATACATTAATAATAAAAACCTCAAAACCGATTGCAATTTATCTCATTCAACTTTTGTTTTTTCCAGGTTCAGAAATTTAGTCCCAGTGGATTCCGAATCGGCTTAAAGCTAGAAGCCGAGGACAGGAAGAACTCTCTGACTTGCGTGGCGACTGTAGCCGATGTTATGGAGAACCGAGTGTTGATTCACTTTGACAGTTGGGACGATATATACGATTACTGGGTGGACCCCACCTCCCCGTACATCCACCCCGTGGGCTGGTGCGATGAGCACGGTTACAGTCTCACCCCGCCTAACAGTGAGCACACATTATATTATTACATATATGCAAGCATCACTTTATTACGGTCAAAGGCTTTTTGGACTACTGCAAATATTAATAAAATAATATAGGTATTGATCACTAGTGTGTCAGTATGTTTTGATTTTTTTTGATAAGTTATTTCTTATAGGTGTAAGAACCCTCAAAAAATCATTAAAATTACCTGTTTTGAATTCCATCAACAGATGTTCAGAACGCAAACTAGACGATGCATTTTTGCAAAACGTTCAGATGAGTATTTTCTTCACAGACATATGAATATTGATAGACCAGAACATAAAGGTGGGGGGTAGAAGCCAACTACAGCGGGACGAAGGGCAGGAAGATGGCTTTGGTGATACGTGATTCGCCAAAACTCAATCTGACAGTATATAGGCATCTCGCACTATAAAATCATCATCTAGTTCTTAAAAGTAAACTCTGCTTTTGAATGAATAGACCTTTTTACATGGGAGCGCAAATTGCTCGCCACGCAATGAACAAATTTGAAGTTCAAATACGTCAAAGTAAGGTCGCCTATAAGGTCGAGTCCAATATTTTGCTCCTGTAGTTAGTTAATACACTTTTACAAATGTTTCATAATTTACTTACCCCAGTAAACAGTGACGGGCACACGCCATGTATCTCGGAGTGATATTGTATGTATGGGTGGTTTGGTATATTTATGGTGTATGTTCAAAAACGATCATATTATGTGATCTGAATTAGCTTAAAATAGTGTAAAATAATGCTTGCTTATGGAATGTAATACCACAATTGCGTTTATTCTCTTTTTCGCTTCTATGTTTACACGTATTTATAGCACAAGCCACAATTTTTACCGTGTTATTTACGATGTGAGCTCGACACTGGTGCGGACACGAATGATGACGTCACATTTTTTAGATTGACGCGTGGCTCTCGCAAGCCCAGCCGGTTCCGAAAAATGGTTCAAATGGGAGGGGGAAATAATACGCCTTTTATCGCTTAGGGCAAGTCCATGTATTTTGTACGTCCGTGATTTTCTTCTAATACAGTTAGTAAAAAAATTGGTCCAGTTTTGGAAGAGAAAAATGGGGAACACGAAACCTCATTTTGATGATTTTATTTAATTATTATCAGCCTGAGGTGCAGTTGTCCCCTTTACTCAGTATTCGGGGGAGTAAGAGCGAGGGTGACAGCAACAGCTTAACAGTTTGATAAAATATCTATTGTTCAAATTTCTCGGCGACCGGGTTTCCCCTTAAGTGGGTAATTTTATTGCTTGTCTGATATGATTTATACTTCTTATCAGTTACAATTTTGGAAAATTAAAAGTTCAATGAACTTGAACAATTTTACACCTTATGCACAAATACACCGACAATTAAATTAATATTTTTGATATTAATTTCTTTAGCACTTATTCAACCCTAAGTCAAGTCTTGTGAAATTTAAAGTAATTATGCATTTTGTCCAGCCTACAAAGATCCCGAGAACTTCACGTGGGAGGAGTACCTGAAGGAGACGAGCTCCGTTCCCGTGACGGCCCGCGCCTTCCGCCCACGGCCCCCGCACAACTTTAAGACCGGCATGAAGCTGGAAGCTGTCGACAAGAGGGTAAGGAACTTACTCATTTCATGTTTCTCATGTGTCGATCGTCCAGTTCAGTGGTTTTCAACCTGTGGTACTCGTACCCCTTGGGATACGAGAAGCTAAAATTGGAGGTACTCGATATCGAATGTTGAGTCACTGTGTAATCAATGTAGAAATCATTTAGAATCACTGGTTAAAAATGCCCGAAGTCTTGTTACACTCTGTATAAAATTGTATTTTTGTGACTTGATTGTTAAATTCATGTAATAATGACAGTATTCAAAAATAACAAATGAACAAGTCTTCCATTACACGTGTACAAAAGATAAAGGGTACGGGGTACCACAAATTTGTAGTAAGAGTCGAGGGGTACGCAAGCTCAAAAAGGTTGACAACCGCTGGTCCAGTTTATTAGTCGGACATCTCCAAATACCAAGTTTTGAGATAATAAAGAAAGCAATATTCTAATAATCAAATGTTATTTACACGTGTCTGTATTAAATATGCTATAAAATAACACCGAGAGGCATAACAGTCTGGTACATTGGTAAGACATTTTGAAATTTCCTGCTAGTAACTCAGAAAATATACATTTTTTATTTATATTATACTCTCTGTATCGCCCTGGTGTAAGACCACCATTCAGAATTGAAACGTTGCTTGAAATGGCTTTAGCCATATTTGGTCACCAGATCTGAATAGACAGGTACTACTCCCGCACCTGCCTCTCCCCCAATTCCTTCCCATTCCCACTACCTTCAGCCTCACAATAAACCCTAATTGGAGATGCTGTAATCTCACTGGCTCCGGACGGTTGTGAGCAGTTGAATGATACCTACTTGAATTCCACTGTTCTTCTGTTTATTGTATGACTTGTGCATTAAATCTGTGACTGCCGTGTTTAATTTTAGTATTATTTTTAATTTCAAATTCTTTTCACGTCATTACAGGTGCCTTTCCTTATCCGAGTGGCTACGATCAGTGACACCCGCTTTCATCAAGTGCGGATATCCTTTGACGGGTGGCCGGACGACCTGTCCTTCTGGGTGGACGATGACTCCCCCGATATCCACCCCATGGGCTGGTGCTTGAGGACTTCACATCCGCTGGAGCCGCCACTGAGTATGTCGTTACCTTACAGAATGTGTATATTTACCCAAACTAAATCTTCATCAAATATACACTTAATCCAAATTGATGGTAGACTTGCCCTAACATAAAATCTGGGCATCCTTTCGACGAGCTGGAGGCAAAGCATGTGACCATATTTTTGGCACCAGGAGGGTTCGAGAATGTTTCAGAAAGCGCACTTCACTAAAGTAAGGCAATGGTTTACAGGGCAGTCCATTGTGCAACTTTACTGTGTAGGGTTCTGAATGTTCGTTTTTACCGAATCATGTACAAGTCGGGTTGTGTACGACGATGCAAAAATCAGCGAGGGTTGTAAATTATAACACATTTGTAAAAATGTAACTAAATAGAACAAAATATTCGATTTTAGAAACAAGCCCGAATTTTTGTTTACCCACTTTGGGTTATAGTTAAGTTTAATACGCAGCCAGAAATTTGAGCGCCTTTATACAAAAGACTAATAATTTGTATGCAAATTTTATTTTTGAATACTAAATAGTGATATTACAATGTGAGTTGCCTGTATACTGTCAGATTCATTTATTGACAAATCACAGAAAGGGAGATGGTCACGCTCCCTTCTTCGCCGATGGACTGGTCTATCAATTTGAAAGTCTATGCATTTACTCTTCCTGATTCGCATGACCAACATTGGTGACACCGGCAAGTGCGAATATTGTGTTTGTTGATCAGAATAATATTCTTCTTCCTGGTGTTCATCTTTGGTCTTTTAAAATGTATGTATTTACATTGAAATCGAAAATATCTAAAAAAAACATAACTATGATTGAAATAAGTAGAAACCAATTATTTGCCACTTATTTTCGTCATTGTATCCACATTGCCTAAAAAAACAATAAAAAGAGACGTGTAATTTTTCAGTGGTAGCGAGAATTACGCAGATATCCCTGATGATCAAAAGGTGACTTTGGCATTGGTGGGTGGGTGTCTTTGATCATCGTGGAAATCTGTTTTTCTCACTACCACTCAGAAATCACTTTTTACTTTTTAATGATTTTTTTTTCAGACAGTGTGGATATAGTGTCGCCCCATGGTAGTGATTATTTGGAAAAAAAATAATTGCTAAGCCTACCTATGAACTGAATTCATAATCGAAATGTTGTTATGTAAATGCTCAGAAAATTTGTGGTTAGTCTGGGAAGATGAATAATCACTAGGTAAAAGTCCTTGACCAACTTTTGTTATTAGCTACCAGCCTAAAAATATATAAAAACTAATGAAGTTTGTTTGTTTTAAATACAAGATATAATATGATTTTAATGAGATGTTCAAGTTAATTGGCTACCAGTCACCCACCTTGCGATCTTTTTTGATGAATTGCTATTAAGTATTTGAAATTGATTCTGTTGCATTTTTATTTTACTGAGAATTTAGAATGATCTAATTACAGAAGTTGTGTGAATTGTTTGTTCTTTTGTTTTAAGTATATTTTATTTAGCCATAATTTTTAACATTTTATATCTAGTGTATATAATTGTTGAGGATGGTCGCTACCTGTTAAGTGCTTCTATAGACTCTGTAAAGGCGATTGTTTGGCGAGTCTTTATTACTCATCTGCCAAAAGCTTAGACTAAACGTCACCCAGTTATTGAAAGGTTTTTCTTATAATTTCTAGACTTCTCCCCTTGATATCAGGCTTGTTCTTCAGTACCTTTCAATCAAAATAGCTAATTTTTCTTATAATTTCTAGACTTCTCCCCTTGATATCAGGCTTGTTCTTCAGTACCTTTCAATCGAAATAGCTAATTTTTCTTATAATTTCTAGACGTCTCCCCTTGATATCAGGCTTGTTCTTCAGTACCTTTCAATCAAAATAGCTAATTTTTCTTATAATTTCTAGACGTCTCCCCTTGATATCAGGCTTGTTCTTCAGTACCTTTCAATTAAATATAGCTAATTTTGAATAGTTGTTCTAGTAGTTCTGTGAACAGTAGACCTTGTGTCCAAAAAATATGTTTCTAATTTTGTCTTTTTAAATCATTACCAAAATTTCCTCTGAAATCGTAAGATTTGTAAGTCGGTACTTAATTACCTACTTATTTAATTATAAACCATTTTATGTAATTTTTTTTTCAAATAAGGAATTTTACAATTTGGGACCATCCATCAATTACGTCACACGATTTTCTTAATTTTTTGACCCCCCCCCCTCCCCTGTCACACATTTGTGAGACCCCCTCCCCCTTAGTGACATCACACGTCTTGCGGTCATATTTACCAAAAAATATCTCTATCCCGACTCTCCCCTCCTCGTAGAAATCGCATTCGACCAAGGTGTGACGTAATTTATGGATGGCCCCTTTGCCCAAAGAAAGGTCAGGTTCTTCAGGCAAGAATGTACTGTAATATATATTGATTATTCCCAGTAGGAACCACGATTATGTGAACTTTGGCAGGATAAAAGGTAGTATCCAACATGTCCACCATCTTGAATCGGAACATAAAAAATATACAGACAAATGAAATGACAAATGTTCAAGTTAAAACAGGATTTCACTATAATAATATTTGGCTAATTTATATAGCGCCGTTTTCGTGAAAAATCACCTCAAGGGCGCTGGCACTATGCAGTCAATAATATGAATGTGCATACATATTATTTAGATTTAATTTACAGTCCTTATAGTAAAACCCCGTTTTTTTAAACTTCAAAATCCTGTTCGTCAACTGGGTCAATTTCATATAGGCATTCAAAGTAAATTTATAATATTACGAGTAAGACATTTTTGCACTTGTGTGTGAAAAGAAAGGCGTGTTATTATAATAATTAATTTGATATGTCCAGCTCCTGAAGAAATGAAAGTCCCCGGGCAATGTGGCACGGGCGGCTGCCACGGGCTGGGCAACTCGTTGGGGGCCAAGCGCACCACCCACAGCACGGCGGCCGAGTGCCCGTACCGTCTGCCCCCCAGCAGCCCCCCGTTGCGGGATAGGCTGGCCGGCGTCCTGCCCCCTCCGCTCCACAGCGAGCCCCGCCCCAGGTGAGCACTCTCATTATTTTAACTCTTTATTGTTTTTTCTCAGTTTTACAAGCAGTGTCAATAATCCATGCAAAATAAAGTAATGATGTTTATGATTTTTTACATTTAATTATTTATTACTAGTGCGTATTCGGCATGCATTGCAATGCCACATAAATAAATTTTTCTCTCTGCATAGTCCTTTCCCATGCATCCCCGTTCCCACCCCTTTCCCCTCTCGCATCCCCCTTTCCTTCCCCGTCTTCCACCCGCTCGCTTCCTTTGTCCTGCTAACCTCCCCTCCCCCCACGTTCCATTTCCACTTTCATCCCCCTTCCTGCGAACCCCCCCCCCTCCTTTGTTCCCCTCTCCCCTCCAGGATTCTTCTCCCCCTCCCTCCTTCTTTCCCTGACACTAAACTGTATGAAATAAATACATTTTTCAAACAACTCACATATTTAACATTATAAACATGGTTCCTACGCCAAAACCAAAATATAAAACTTTAACCATAGTGCAGGCAGCATGAGACGATGTATGAATGTGAGTGAGGCAAAGAGTGTGTGCCAAGACCGAGTTGTTTGGCGGTCCGTCCTCTCTGCCTACCCCTGCGGAGAAACGGCGTGATGGTTAGTTAGTTAGTTAGTTAACCATAGTGCAAAAGTTTGCCATATTGGTGGATAGTTTGAAAGATGGAGTATCTGCAACTTCACTTTTTCTTAAATATGATGTTGGAAAAACCAATTTAAATAAAAAAAAAACTTCTAAGCACACAACTGTTTCATTTAATTTATCTATCTAAAATACTATAATTATTGTTAATAAATCTCTCAAACTACTTGGCTTCATCACTAGAATTACATCTGACTTCAAAACATAAATACCCTTAGAACTCTTTACTCCCCTTGGTTCGCCCTCATCTTGAATATGCTTGTGTTGTTTGGTCTCCTTTTTATACTGTCCATATTCGTCATATTGAATCCGTTCAACATAAGAGGGATTGCTAAGAGGCTAGGATTAGAAAGAGGCAATTACTCGTACGATGAAATGTAACTAACTCTAAACTTTTCTCCTTTAGAAGACTGTCGGAAAAAAAATGATCTCATTTATTTCTCCAAAATGATCAATTATGGGGTATTTCCATAAACGAGGGATTCTGTTAATGTATGGAATATTTAAAGAACATTTTTCTGATTTTAATCATCCTACATGTTTGTTTTTTATGTTTTCATTCACAATATTATTGATTTTAAAAACGCTCTAAAACTGACAAAATCAAAATGGACCGTCTGTTGCAAATGGGTTTGTGACGTCACAAGCGTAGCTCAGCTGAACCAGCATAAATAAACACTGTCATTGAGCGTCCGCACTCGTGATGTCAAACGATAGCCACGCCCCAAAATATCATTTTAGCGGTATTTCAAAAATGGGAAACTTTAACTCGCTGTAGAAAATTTATTTGTCAACATAAAAATAAAATAAAAATGCTATAATCATTGTGATTTTTTGCTCAATTTTTTTAAGCAATAAAAAAACGTGGAAATACCCCATTGTGTTAGTGATTCACCTACATTACTACAACTCATCCCTTTCCGTAGACTTAGAAATAAAGAAGTGCTTTCCCTCAATCAACACTTGACTAATTATGGATATTATTCACCTCTGTCCAGAATGTGCAAACTGGTCAACTCAAGTCAAGACCTTGACTTCTTCGGTATTAGTCTAAATGATTTTAGACGGTCACTAAACAATTTACGATATTTTAAAACTATGTATGTATTTTGATGTCTAGCTAAGACTTGACTTGACTTGTCACTTCTATTTTATTGCGTTTTTCTCTGATATTGTCTTTGCTTTCATTTACAAATCCTGGAAAATCAGGGCAGACCAGAGGTCAATCTTATAATGTACACTTTTTTAAAATTCGTGTTATTTTATTGTAAATTGGATGTAAGTCTGTTAATAAATAAATATAACGGCAGCAGGTGTTGTTCTTCATTAGTTTGGATTATCAAAGTTCTACTGTAATTTATTAACATACTAGCTGACCCGATGAACTTCGTACCGCCTCAGAATCAATAACTGTTGAATTTGTTGGATAACCAACACCTATGCAATAGGCCACCCCAAGTGGTTCGCTACGTTTAGTGATTAAGCAGGGGTGCTCGGGTTTATGGGGTGACGTTTCTCCGGGTCTTGGCGGCGGATGCATCTGCCCACCTGCTGCGTGGCGGGCTGGATCGAGAGAGACTGGTTGAGGGAGGATTTTTGACCTTTCCAGCCGGACTCTCTTGACCCATTGCCTTGCACCGCAGTTGGAGCGATGGATTGGATTGATTCACACGTCCGTCACTCCCAGACACACTGACCCCCAGATTCCTACCCACCCCTCATACCTTTTTCCTTCCCAGAACTTTCTATCCTCCCCTTCCTTAAAAAGACCCTCCACACAACATCCCCTAAGATGACATAAATAATTTTCCTTAGGGCCTCCTGTGCGTTAAACTACATTTCATTTCGGAGATTTATTATAATTATTGTATTTTTCCTTTGGAAGGGTGCCGACATACGTTCACCGTTTGTCTCATTTTCGGCTATTGATATTTAGTGTGTAAGAAAGAGGGGCAGCATTACATGATTAAGAACAAATGCAAAACAATTAGCGCATTGACATTTGACGTTTTAGAATTTTTGGAATTTACGCACAGTTCAATATTATAGGTACTTATTACAAAATGCCCGCAGCTCTTTAAAAATATGAGAATTCGTTCCACACAAAATGTACGGGGAATAGAATTTTCCTAATAACTATTTTCTTCGTTAATTATTGTGATGTTTTAATAGTTGTTATGTTATCCGGGGCGGAGACAAATTCAACAAATCAAAGATCATCAAAATCAGCCCAGCCGTTCTCGAGTTATAAATAGTGTAACTAACCCGACTTTGTTTTATATACATATTAAGATTGGTAATGTTTTCAGGTCCATCCAGGTTAGCAACAGCAACCCTACCATTGCCCGAGGGCGGCCTCCCACCAGACCAGACTATCAGGGAGGAAGTAGTTCTGACGCAGCTAAAGAAAAAGACAGGTATTTTATATTTACAGTAATAATCATTATTTTTATTTATACACTCAATTTGGAGAGACTGGTTAAGGGAGACCTAACCTTGGCCTTACCAGCCAGATTCTCTTGACCCATCGCCTTGCACCGCAGTGGGGGAGATGGATTCATACATCCTTCACTCCTGGACATGATTCCTAACCATGCCAGACTCCTTTCCCTAAAAAGACTCACCGCACAGCATTCCCAAAGATGAAGTAGGCCCCAGGGGAATTTTTTCCTCGTGGCCTCCTTGTCCAGCCGGTCAACTTTTTTTGTCGTTGCCTAAAAATCTTATAATATATTCCCAAAGTTATACCTTCAAATTCGATCTTCAAATATAGTTAGGTGCAGTGCATGCCAAGCAGGTAGACCGGAAAACGGAGCGGCCCGGTTACAAGCGAAAGCTTAAAACATTTAAAACATTTTCTCAAAACCAGGTTTTACAAGTTGGCCGGAATCTTAGCTTATCCAATTTTCATTCAATTCACTTCATTCAAAGTTTAAATTAAAGAAAATAAAATTTTTATACGGATGCACCACGACTTATGGGAAATAATTATTTATTATAGGACAAAGTTATTGCAAAATTAAAGCCGATTTTATTTGTCAATTTTCATTTTATGTCTGCTTATTTTATGTTTGCAATCAATTTTCATTTTATGTCTGCTTATTTTATGTTTGCACTCAACTTTCATTTTATGTCTGCTTATTTTATGTTTGCAATCAACTTTTTTTGTAACGTACATTCATAATATAACGATTTTTGAATGAATTTCATATTTCAAATGGTTTCCAAGGACTCCAGGATTCCAGCCGATTTGGCTGGACCCTCTGCTATATCTATATATTATATAGATATTCCATAGTGTTTTTTCTTGTTAAAATGTACTTTTATAACTAACAAAAGTTTTGTGAACGAAAATAATTTTAAACCGCATTGAAAAAAAAACTCAGCTGAACCAAATTCACCCCTTAACTTTAAACCAAAAAATGAAAATTTTACAAAAGATCGATAGCGATGTTCATTTGTTTTTACAAAATACTTGTGTTATCTATTAGCATATTATCCTCCGCTTTCATTAATTTGACCCTTACCCAGTTTTTGGGGTGGTGGATTAGTGAGATAATATACACGGTGTCCGAAAACTCGTAGCACAAGCGGAAAACTGGTGAACCTACATCACATAGGGAACCTAAATAAACATAAAGATTTTAAATTTAAGCATTTTTACATTCAAATTTTAAAAAAAATATATCTTATAATTTTTTTCGGGTTCTTTAGGGTTAACGATACACGTTAATGATCAATGTTATTTTGACAGTTCGAAGATGCTACTATAAAATTATTTATAAGCTGCAAAATCTTTTTTCGTGTCCATAGTTTATTTATTTTCACTTACTAAGTTATTCTTCCACCTCTTCTAGGCATTAAAATATGGTTAATTAACGTATTTACTTTGTTGTGGAGCAATTTGAATAAGCGGCGGGCAATAATTTACTCAAGTTGAAAGTAATACGAATGATTTTCGGCCAATTCGAATAAGCCTTGTGAGAGAAATTATTAGCATATTTGTGTTCCAACTTACATTATGTAGTAATGTTCCTTTTCAAATCCAAAAACCCTAGGCACATCACAAAAAACACATTAAAATGTCATTGGTACATCACAAAAACATAATAACAGGCGTTGGTATTATTCCATTGTAATACACAATAATTAATCACGGTAAACTACGAAAATATCACAAAATAGTACACAAACACACATTGTTTTAAAGTTTAATGAACGAAAGGGTTGTTGATAGAAAAAATATCAACATAACGCGTCAATTGCGTGAGCCGTGAACCGAAAACTGCATAAACAATAATAAATAATACCCGAAAACACGTGATTGTACAGGTCCGAACATAGCCGCAATCTTCTAGCCTCTTCTCTCGCGTGTATTGAAATGAGCGAATAGAGATAGCTAATTTTGTTTTGTAATGCGATACGTACAAGCTGCGAATGATTCTACTTCTTGAAAACTATCGCGCGTCTCTTATTTCACGTGTTTATTGAAAGGAGCTAATAGACGGAGCGGATTTTGTTATACTACAAGCTGCGAAAATATTACGATGATCTATTTAACCGTCGAATGACCAATTATTTTATTTTTACAGTGAATTAAATTTTGGGCGATTTCAAAATAATGCTTAAAATCCGGAATTCTTTATTTGTTTTTCTTTTTAATAGTTTTTATAAGTTAGGTACTATGATCGTCAGTAATAATTTATAAGAATTTGACCAAAAAAAAAAACAACTTCTGATTCGATTTACTCGAAAACAAAAGCTCAAATCAAAAAAAGTTATACTACAAAATCAACTCCAAATGTGATGGGGAATCCCCAGTTTCCCGCTTGTACTACGAGTTTTCGGACACCTTGTATACATATACAAAACTTGACTTACCTTTCCGTTGTGTCGTATCACATCCCTGACCAAAAGACATTCATGTAAAATGCTATGCAAGTTTTCAGTGTGTCAAAAGCTGGCTATGTTATATTTCATCATTCAGTGGATATCCCTCCACATTAGTCATAATGTTATTTATATGACATTCCATTAGAGCCGTGACCACATTAACCCCTCAGGCCTCCAGCATATTCTGTCAACTCATAAAATTTCCACTTTGCAATAAATTGAATCTTTCTGAATGTATCTGAAAACTAAAAACTGTTTTTGGAAGATGATGAAATACGCTTTCAAATTTTGTTATTAGAAATAAACATGTCATTTTTGAAATATTAAAATTTTGAATGCAAACATAAAAAAGTTTTAAAAATGGCTCACCTTAAATTTTTCTTAACTAAAATTACTGATAATGAAAAAAAAAACTTATTAGACAAATGTATTATAAACGTTACCGTCACCGCACTTTTTTATCGTTTCATAAAAAATAATTCACAAAGGTGCACATTTTAATTTTTTTTGCTCTTTACTTCTTGATTAGAATATAAAGTGGGGTGTTTTCTTTTTCTAATGCTGTTTTTTTTTTTACATTAGCTCCACACAGGAGGCTGTGGAAAATAATTTCCCTCAGGGCCTATGTCATCTCAGGGGATGCTGTGTGAAGGGTCTTTTTAAGGAAGGGCAGGATAGGAAGTTCTGGGATGTAAAAAGGTATGAGGGATGGGTAGGAATCTGGGGTCAGTGTATCCAGGAGTGACAGACGTGTCAATCCATCCCTCCAACTGCGGTGCAAGGAGATGGATCAAGTGTCCGGCTGGAAAAATCAAAAAGGCTTCCCTCAACCAGTCTCTCTAGATCATCAGACGCATCAGCCGCTAAGACCTGGACAAACCTCACCCCATGAACCTGGACACCCCTGCTAAGTCACCAAACGTGGCGAACCACTTGGGGTGACCTATGGCAGAGATGTTGGTTCCCGGGGCGGCAGTATTCATACCCACCTCCCAAATTTAGACATATTTCTCACCATGACAGTAAGGGAGATACAAATAGACCTAAGTGAGCTCTACCCAAAAGCAAACAAATTAGCCTGAGGGGTTAAATGATAATATCCGTCAGTTTAGTTTGTAGTTGAATATTTCAGTAACACACTGTCACTCGACGAGGTTGTTTTTAAAACGCAATCTTACCTCTGCAGATTATTATTGTTTATCCTGTGTTGGACTGATAATGTGCATGATTATGAGTCAGCATTATGTGTGCTTATACGACATTCTTTAATTTCAGGACACCCAAAGGGCGCCCCCCCAAATTCAAGAAAGAAGAAGAAATTAAAACAGAAATTGTGGTATGTTTAATAAATATTTTATATTATACTAATTAATTGATAGTGAATTCCTGTTTGATACAAAATAGATACCTAGTATTTGATGACATTTTTTGATAACTTATGGATAAAGACTCTTTTATGTATAAATAATTAATAATTATTGATAATGTTTGCTTCAATTTTTTTTTGTTTACCTGTGCAATCTTGATTAAAATTAAGTGTAATAAAGTGGGATTTTTTTAAATGAATCAATAAGGAAGAAACATTTTTTTGTTTTAAAAAGTTTTTTGTTGTTGATGGTGATAATTGAATAAGATCAGAGGAGCGATTCTGTAGCTGTTCTTTTGTGGATATATTTCAAAATGTCGTACTAATGTACTGGACTGTTATGCCATCCGGTGTTATTTTATAGCTTTTTTTAATATGTAAAACACAGACACATGTAAATTACATTTGATTTCTGCTGAGCATTCGAATTTTGCTTTACTCATTATCTCAAAACCTAGTATTTGGAGATGTCTGACTAATCAACTGGATGATCGATGTACACGTAGGTTTTTGTCAGAACCAGAATATTTGACCGATAAACGTGGATAAAACTAAGTACTCTATTAATTTTAAATTTTTTTTTGTTATCGTTCAAATCTCATTGGTTATTTTATTTCGGTTTTAGGAATCAGATGGGGAAACAACAAATAGCAGCCAATCCAAGAAACGAAGACGAGCATCTTCCCCAGTCAGTCAGGAGAAGGTTGAGCGCTCGGTATTCGAGCCGGGGTACCTTCCCAACCCTAACTGGGCTGCCCCACCCGCCTGGAGCAAGCACTGCATCCCCCTGGAAGAGATCCTCCAGAGCCAAGCGCTCCGAGCCGATCCTCGCAACTGGAGTCAAATGGACGTCCAGGACTTTGTGGAGAAAGTTGCCAAATCAAGAGACATCCTGATTGGATTCTGTAAAGGTAGAATCGACGGAGAATCGTTGCTCATGCTGTCGCAAGAAGATCTGGTCAACATCCTCGGGATGAAACTCGGTCCGGCCATCAAACTCTACGGATCCATCATCCAACTGAGGAAGAAAATCACTGCGTGATATTCTGGGTATTAAATTAATTATTGTGATAAGACCATTTGGCGACATATGTAATCCCTTTTCGAAGCTCCTGATTCCAAGATTTGTGAAAAAAATTTGATTTAAAGATATCATATAAAATTTAAAGCGTTTTAGATAGTGAAATATGTTTAACATTTAAATGAGGACAGATACTGTCCCACCTATCGGATAAAGTAGTGTTGCTAAGTTTTCAAAGTTTTATATAATGTAAAACATTTTGTATGTTTAGAAACAAGTAATTTTAATTATTATTGTAACTGTTCAAATGTGGTTTTGTCTAAGATAAAATACTTTTAAGCAATTGGTCCACTATCAAAGACACATTCCAGCTGCCGTTTGTTATCTTACTGCGGATGTATTGTATTATCGTATTATATTTGCAAAGGCTGCTTAATCTTTAGAAAATGACTAATATTTCGATAATTTTCCTCAACCTTAGCCATTTTTCTTCTCCTACCTATCCCACTAGAGATTGGACACCGGTGGTTCATTGTTACTATCGAGTTTCTCGTGCTGTATAGTCAAAATGACTCCGTGATCTCTTTTCATGCGCTGGAGTATTCCGCTGCAGTTGTGCGCTGCTGCGCTGTGGCTTATGTATAACACAATTTGCATTGTTCATTTGGGACATCTCGATTCTGTATTGACTAGAATTCTAATATTCATTCAATCTACAGTTTTATGCTATTTTGTGATCCCACTCTCTTCCCAACAGCCTATTATACTTATATTGGCGTGCTTGTTCTTGTTTCTCATTTTCGATTGTTGAAGCTGGGTTTTGTCCTGTTTTGTTTTGTAATAAAAATTAAAGAAGTGATGCGCTTCTGTGACACGACTTTAACTTTGGTATTTTGCTGCAAGATTGGCAAAACATGTGAAAACTGCGAATTGCAGATGATCGCAGTCTAGAGGTTGAGTAATATGTCTAGTTTAACCTTATCTTTGCCACGCATGTATTCATATTAATATTAATATTAATTTTATAGTAAGTACAGGTACTTATTTTGTAAGATTAGTTCTACAACTCTGTTGTAATATTTATATGTCAATCTCATTTGTTGTGTTGTTTCAATGTTGTATCAGGCCCTTCTTCCACAGAGATACGCAAGTAACCGATACTTGACGATTCAACTTTCTTGGTGACTACCGTCATATCGCGTGAAGGTTCGTACACAGGCACACATTACCGACATTTTGTTAACTCGTTGGTGACCCCAGTCTCCTGAAACCATCTGGAGGAGGTTGTTCTCGCTCACGTCGCCGAGACTTTAAACATGGTGTCAGTGCTTTAGATCAATGCTTGGAACAGAACAGTTAACAAATAATGAAAATACAAAAATGGCAGCTGCAGCAACTGTTTCGTTGGGAGGTTTAGTTTTGTCATTTCGAGAATTCAACAATGATCGATAGCATTGCGGATCTTTTGATTTCAGCAGCAACACGTACACTGTGCGCGACAAGTTATTTGTGAAGTGAGTACACAACGTAAATAACTGATATTTGTGTATCTCTGTAAAAGAGGGCTTTATGTGACCTTTTTAATAATTTCTTTCATTCCAAATTTATAGAAACTTTTTTTGTTATTCTGTTTTCAATGGTTGCAATGTATAAATATTTATCATGCGATTGATAGTCATTCATTTTAAACTTAATTAATTGTAATTATAATTGCTGATAAAACCCTCTCAGATGAACTACCGCGCTCTGTGCTATAATAAAATATGGACCATCAATTAATTAATCAGCTATACATGAATTAATTATTCCAGTCGTGTGATGTACACAAATAGGACTTTTTCATTATTTGATTGCTAATAATTTTTTAAAAAATTTTAACACAATCAACTACCACTTTTATTCAATATTATTAATTTATTTTACTTTTTACAAAATGTAACACATTTATTTTCTAAATGCTGTATGAACCTACACATTTATATTATTAATTTAAGTCATTGAATTTAAGCTACTTTCGTGATATAAAATTATGTTTTATTTTCGTCATAATATATTTTAATCTTTTTCAAATGCCTTGAAATCTTCTAATCTGTGTTTATTTTTAAAACTAGTAAGAAGTGGTTAATAATTTCCTCATTTTCTGTTGGAAGCAATAGTTTGTCATAAATAATATAATTATAATAATTTAAAAAGAAGAGATTGTTTTAGTTCTTTCGACTGTTAACTTATACAAGTTGATTTTATAAAAAACCTGCGCAGGGCGACCATGATCAAAGCATTGCAAGTGTTAGTTATGTCGGGTTATTTCATGTTTTAACCAAAACAATTTTTCATATTTATTAACCCTCAAACCTATTTTGTCGGAAGGTCAAAATATTTCCGCTTTACACTTTAATTATTTTGCAATTAACTTAGACTTTCAATTTTCTCTTTCTAACACCGTTTAGATCATATTTCTAATTACGATAGTAAGGGAGATAGAATCATTTCTATGAGACCTAAATGAGTTCCTCCTAAAACCGAACAAATTAGCCTGAGGGGTTAAACCAACATCTGGTTGCAATGATCAATCAGTGTTTTTAACAAAAAAACGTTGCTTGCAATTGTGAAAGTTACTGTAAAGTCGGGTCTCCTCCGACCGAAAACATGAACATTTGCTTACACATTACTTATTGCAGATGCATACGAAAATGTGCAAGGCCACGCCCCCATTGGCAATGTTTACAGTAATGTATAAGCAAATGGTGGTCATTTAGTGCGTGCTTATCGATGAAATTATAAAAAAAAGTTTTATGGGATATTGTTCTTGCAATTTTTTCATATTTGTTTAACAGATATTCAACTGATCAAAAGAAGTAGTCACCATAGAGTTACCTACTTGTATTAAAGTTGGAGATTTGTTTTGCAAAATGCAAATAGGAATTTGTAGGCCCTCTGATTGTTGATGTAGGTGTAAAAAAACATGTATTTTACTTGTGATCTCTGATGAGTTTTTGATATTAATTTAAGTTATCCATATTATAGAAAAAGATTCCCTAAAACATTTTATGTATATTGTAATGTATTTCAGCACAATGGATCAAAAGACATTATTACGAAGTCTATGGTTTTCTTTTCTCTGTAAAAGTGTTTGTTGTATTATGTTTTCAAGAATTTCAGTTTATGTCGTAATGATCGGTGCTCTATTTTTGGGTAAATAATAATATAGAATATATTTTTGTAAATACAATACATTTACAAAGTGGTATACATACATTTGATGTTATTTAGGTAAACTGAGTGTACATTGATTTATGTTGGTTGACATTACGCAGTTCCCTCCGCAGTGTTGACATGGTACCAAATATAAAGTTATTAAATAATGACCGTTTTTTATTTAAATCCAAAAAAACAAAAATAAAATAAAAACAAGCTTATCAGTAGTGTCCGACCGAAACTACTTTTTATGGCCGAAACTGAAACCGAAACCGAATTTCGGCCTCGGTCTCAGGTTCAGCCGAAACCCAAACATCCATAATATAATATATTTGACGGCCGGCGTAGCGCAGCAGTAAGACGCTTGACTCGCGCACCGAAGGTCGCGGGATCGAATCCCGGCGTGGCAAATAAATTTTATTTGATTAATTTGTGTTATTTCACAATTTATTCATTTAAAATAATAAATAGTATATTTGCGGCACGTTCCAGAGTGGAAGATACTCTCTGTATCGCCCTGGTGTAAGACCACCATTCAGAATTGAAAGGTTGCTTGAAACGGCATTACCCGTGTTTGGTGACCAGATCTGAATAGCCAGGTACTTCCCCACCTTCCTCTTCCCTATCTCCTTCCCCTCCCCACTACCCTCAGCCTCACAACATACCCCAATTGGGGATGCCATAGTCTCACTGGCTTCAGATGGGAGCAGTTGGGACTCTTGTGAGGTATTCATGTAAAAAAAATATATATATATAAATAAGGTCATGTTTTCATGGAAAAAAAAATAGTCAATCTTAATCAGTCTCTTTCAGTCAATCTTAATCAATTTTTTTTTTTTTTTTTTTAAAAGAAAGACAAACATTCCCGGGTTACGAATAACCCAACAATGTTTGAAAATCTCCTACTACCACCACAGAAAGCCGAAAATGTTGCTTGTGTTGTGATGGAGGACTTAGCCAGCAGAGGAATCGAACATGCGACGCCCGGGTGGGACCCAAGCGCTATGCCCACTCAACCACTGACCGGTCAAAATCTTTCTCAAAAGACCCTCCTCACAGCATCTTCAAAGATGACATAGGCCCTGAAGGAAATTATTTTCCTCAGGGCCTCCTGTGTGGAGTTATTGTAAAAAAAAAAAGTCCGTCTTTATTTTTAAATCATATTATATTAATCGTTTCATATTTCAGTCTCTGATATTTGAATTAATAATAAACAACGTAATTATCACTCCCTATTTCAAATAAATTATTTGTGCTTTTTGAAATAAGGAGTTGATTTGAAATAAATATACTTATACCAGGAATATTTATTTCGAATCAACTCCTTCGAAAATAATATAAAAGAAATACATAGTAGGCATTTACGAAAAACATAATATAAAAGATACAAAACTAAGTTACTTCCTTTTACCTAATTTGTTTAGGTACACTAAACAAAAAATTATTTCTTCTAAACTGTGGTCATTTTAATGGCACTCTTTTTGATGAACTATAATAAAGGGTTCGTATCGTGACGTGAAACAGGTTGGACGTGTGTTGTGATTGCTATCTGCGTTCCTGCCTACACTCAGATAAGAATTTATTGTTACCTTCTCGTATTTATTTATGCTTACCAATCTATTGGTGCGTTTCCATGCTTGCCAAGGCTCGGCAAGCCTCCACAAGCTCCAAGCGTACACAAATCTCGCTTGGCATTTGGAAGCCGTTTACACGCTTGTGACTGCGTCAGTACGCTACCAACACCCAAGCGTGGCGGACGCCGAACTTGTGTCGGCTATTGCGTTTGGTTTAACATACTTTTATTTGAAATACAAGCAAAGTATAAAAAAACAATATAATATTGTCTTGTATTATAAAAAAAAGTTATTCCAACAAAAATCATATGTTTTTTTATGTAATAAATAATAAATCATCAATAAAATATTATTTATTTCTATTGACTTTTTAGGTAAATCCAATAAATTAAATTAGTACATTCAAATTATGTACTTATACATTTTAATAAGTCAGGCATGCCTCTTACGTCATACATATGTCTCGTAATGTTAAATATCGATATTCCGCATGGAGCAAAAACGGCGTACATTCGCCGTCAGTTCGGAAATTACACTGAGCGTTTGCCGAAGCTTGCCGCTGGATGCGACCCCGACTGGATCGGCGGCAAGCTCTTGCAAGCCCACGCAACCCTACGCAAGCCAAGACAAACGACCTGTTTCCATGTTGGCGTTTGTGGAGGTTTGCGTAGGCTTGGCAAGCGTGGAAACGGGGCTTATTGTATTATTTGATTTACGGTTAAGTGCGTACAGTCAATCTAGTAGACTTTATTTATTTTTATTTATTATTTTTTATCTCGTAATTTATATTTTGTTTATTTTTTTTATTTAATTATATCTTAACATGGAGGAAGATGAGAATCGGCCACCAGACCCTGAGTCCATATTTAATATTTCAGATGGGTATGATACGGACGGTAGTCAAGTATCCATAACTTTACCCTCCCGAAAACGACGACCTTCGCTTAGTCCTGATGTTCCTCCCAAAATTAAATCTATTCCTGAGTCCAATCAAGCCCCAATCTCTCATAATGATACCATTCCTCCTATTAAAACTATTGAATTGATATATTCAAGTTCCTCTTCAGCTCCATTTATTGTTAATGTACAAAATACTGAACAGGGGAAAATAATTCATCCTCTGGATTTCGGAAAATTCATTTTTAGCTCTAAAATAATAACCTTGGAATAATAAATGGTTCAATCAAGCCGGAAGGCAGATATAAATTGTCCATAGAATTTAAATCCGCTACCTTTGCTAATGACTTTGTTAAAAAAATGGTTCTTTGTCAAATAATAAATTCAAACCCTTTATACCTACTTTCAACTTAACCAGACTGGGCAGAGTGAAAGGTATACCTATCGACCTCTCTGAATCGGAAATAGTGGATGCTCTCAATGACTCCCAAGTAACTCCTAAAGTTTTAAAAGTTCGTCGTCTAAATTTCAAGGATTCCTCTTCTGGAACCACAATTTGGAAACACTCTCAATCCATAGTTATAACTTTTGAGGGCCAAATCTTACTATCCCGTGTGTTCATTTATTATAACTCTCTTCCCGTCGAAACATATAGATTCCCCACAATCCAGTGTTTTAACTGTTGCAGATTTGGTCACTCTAAACCCATTTGTCGTTTCCCTCCGCGTTGCTTCCATTGAGGAGAGGATCATCAATTTAAACAGTGTCAAAACTCTAATAAAAGCCCAATTTGCATTAATTGTAAGGGTAGCCATACTGCTGTTAGTGTGGCCTGTCCAGAGTTCTCTAGACAGAGGAACATCAAGCAATCAATGGCTTCAGAAAATATTTCATACTTCCAGGCGTCTAAATTATTCCCTCCTGCAAAAAAATCTTTTGCAGAGGTATCATCTAATCCATCTTTCTTTCATTTTTCTTCCCCTAAATCTCCTCAGTCATCTTCCCATTCGAGAAACCATTTTCAAGCCGTTAAAATCTAAACCTAAATTTATTCCTTCCTTTGATAAAAAAACAACATAATGACCCTTTGCTTAACCCGAATGGTAATAATAAATCTCAGACTCCTAATGGGAATGCCTTAAAAAGTTGTCCCTCTAACGATATTTTCCCTAAAGTCATGACGGAAAATTCCTCTTTCATCCAAACGTTAATTACTCTCTATATTTCGATTTTTTCAAACAATTCTGTACCGACCAACGCTGCTGAGTATATTAAATCTTTACTCTCCTGTCTCCCCAATGTATCCGAAACTGAGCAAAATTCTTCCAATGGAATAGTAGAGGTCTATTCTCTAACAAAATTGAACTTGTAAAATTACTCGATGAGCATAACATTTCAGTTGCTGCCATTTCTGAAACATGGTTAAAAACTTCGTATCATTTTAAGATCCCTGGTTATCATTATCTTAGACATGATAGACGATGGTAAGGGTGGCTCTGCTCTTGTAATTCATAACTCTATTCCTTTTAAATAAATCTTTTTTCACTCCCTCTCCAATAGTTTTCAGATAGTAGCAGCTGTTATATCTGATATTACAATATTATCTATATATATCCCTCCCTCTACTATTTTTGTTCAAAATGAATGGATTTCGTTTATATCTCAGATTCGTCCCCCGTATATGTTACTCGGTGACTTTAATGCTCATTCTCCATCGTGGGGAAGTGAATTAACAAACCGTTCTGGACGTAATCTGTTAGATTTTATGGATACCTATAATCTATGTGTATTAAATGACGGATCCCCAACTCGTTTCACTGCTCCTCAACATAGAAAAAGTGCGGTTGATTTGTCTCTTTGCTCATCTTCGTTGATACCCTTATGTTCTTGGGACATTCTTACAGATCCCCTTTCCAGTGACCATTTTCCTATAATAATCTCCTTCCACCATCTAACACCCTCTTATTCCTTTTTGACAAACAATAATTTTAAATTTAAAACTAAAGATGCGAATTGGAGAACTTTTTCTCAGGAATTGGACTCCATTATTCTTTCAACTAAGTCTTCTCTTATGAACATCGGATTTCAATGTGAATTATTTCCTAATATGGTAATAAAAGCAGCAGAAAAAACTCAATGTTAACATTAAAATAAATGTAATGTTAACATTAAAATAAAACATTCCACTCCATGGTGGGATAAAGAATGCACTGATGTCGTTAACTCCAGAAAAAAAGCAATTTCTATTTTCCGGAAATGTATGTCTTTTGAAAATTACCTTTCTGTGAAACGCGCTCAGGCAGAAGCTAAACGTATTTTGAAAAATAAAAAGCAGTCTGGATGGCGAAAATTCTGTGAAAGCCTGTCTCCGGAATCTCCTCAGTCTTCTGTTTGGTCCAATTTAAAAAAATTCGGTTCTTCTTATACTCCGCAGCGTTCCAAAAATATTCCAGAAGAAATAATTATAGGTTTTGTTGATAAGATAGCGCCACCATTAGTTGCTAGATTAGAAGAAATGCCGTCATTTGTTTCTTATCCATCACATTCCAACTGGATGGATTCTCCTTTTTCAGTTAGGGAATTGAAACGTGTAATTAATTCCCTTGCAGACTCTTCTCCAGGCCCCGATGGAATATTATATAGTTTCATCAAAGCATTCTCGGACATGTCGGTTGAATATTTCTTACCCCTAATTAATTACATGTTCGAAATAGGATGTATTCCGGAAGTTTGGAAAGTTCAAAAAATCCTCCCGATTTTAAAACCTGGGAAAAACCCATCTGATATCTCTTCCTATCGTCCTATTGCTCTTTCTTCATGTTTAACGAAAGTAACAGAACATTTGATAAAGAATAGATTGGAATGGTTTGTTGAAAATAACAGAATTATCTCTCCAGAATAGTACCTATGGCTTTCGGAAAAAGAAATCAACCATGGATAATTTAAGCGTGTTGACAATAGACATCCAGCATTCAACAGACTCTCAGTCCCTCAATTCTTCAACATTGGCCACATTTCTTGATCTTTCGTCAGCTTACGACGACGTATTAATTAACGTATTAAAAGAAAAATTAATAAAAATAAAAATACCTTTAAAATTAGTTCAATTTATAATTAATTTGCTAACAGACAGATCCATTATTTTACAATTTTCTTCAAAAATGTTAAATCGCAAACTATGGAAAGGGCTACTCCAGGGGTCCGTGATCAGTCCATTATTGTTTAATATTTATATAAGTGACTTAGACATTGCAATCCCTTCATCTATCAAGAGACTTTATTTTGCTGATGATTTCCTTATATACTTATCTCACAAAAATCTATGCCACGCTGCGAAGGAATTAAATTTGGCGCCATATTATATTAAAGAGTGGTTTTTGACAAATGGGATGAATTTAGCTACTTCTAAAACCAAGGTCGTGGCTTTTACGCGCAAAAGAAAAATACCCCCATTTTCTGTCTCTTTTGATAATGTCCCTCTCCAAATCGTTAAGCAAATTAAATTTCTTGGACAACTTTTGGATCATAAACTTTCCTGGCTCTCGCATATTCAAAAAAATTTCGTCTAAGTGCGAAAAGGGGCTTAATATGATGCGAGCTGTTTCGAGAGTGTGGTGGGGATCTCATCCTACTACTCTTAAATTAAAGTATAGTGCCCTAGTGCGAAGCCATTTGAATTATGGTTCATTACTATTCGATCCTCTCCCTAAATATTTGGATAAAAAACTTGAAAGAATTCAATCCAAAGCTCTCATCCCCCCACTACACGTATCAGTATTCGCATCAGTATTTAAATACTGATGCGTGTAATGGCTAATGCTGACGCATCGACAAAATTACTGACGCGCATCTAGATATTTGGATCGGCCTCATCAGTATTGGGGCGTGGCCGAAAAGTGGTGGGGGATACTGATGCCGTACTGATGCGTGTAAGGGCTCGCTGCATCAGTACGTCAGTATTTCTTATGCGCCATGGAGGACGGTGCTGTTTTGTCGCCTCTAGCCACCACATTAAAAACATGATTTCTCCACATTTGTGTATGTAAACATATAAACAAATTATACTGCTATACAGCCAATGAATTCACCTATATTTTACTTATTATCTTATGTTTTTAAAATTGAGAGAAAAATTATTAAAAAATCTTTAATTTTATAAATGTGCGAAATTTGTGCTTGTGTTTAGAAATTGCCGCCAGTCGATATTTTTAATATATATATGTTGAATATGTTCTACGTTGTTATGTTCCCTATGGCCTGTTTGATAACCTCAGATGCAAATATATATTAGAAATCCATTTTTTCATATGTTAACAGCAAATCAAAAGTTTGGTAGAATTATTTTGTAGAATTTGAGTGCGTAACTGAGTTTTTCAGTTTTCAAAATTCGTTCTAGAACAATTCAAAGACAATCGTTAAGGTCATAGACTTATAGTCTATTTTAACAACTATTTGATGGAATAAATTGCTAGCCATGAATAAAAACTAACTAACCATCACGCCGTTTCTCCTCAGGGGTAGGCAGAGAGGACGGACCGCCAAACAACTCGGTCCTGGCACACACTCCTTGCCTCGTTCACATTCATACATCGTCTCATAAATGCTCTTCTATTATTCTGACTCTTGACATGGCCCAACTCAAGTAGGTATCTGATTCACTTGGTCGTGCCATGTCTTTCTTAGGCGTCCCCGACTTCTTCCACATTTGCGTCATATATTCTCCTTACACTCCTTTCCTCGTTCATTCGCTCTACATGCCCAAACCATCGGAGCGTTCCTTTCTTGATCTTACTCATTATGCTTACATCAGCCTTGCATTATTTGCGGATCTCCGCGTTTCTCACACGATCATACATGGTTTTACCACACATACGCCTTAGGGATCTCATTTATACAGCATTCAGTCTTTTTTAATCCTTCCTCTGACAATGCCATGAATATGTTTTAAATAATTAGGTAGGTACAATAAATGTTTTACGAATGGTAGGAAAATGTGGTCCGATTTGGACCGAAAGCAATCGCAGAAAAATAAAATCGGTCCAAATCGAACTAAAAGCAATCCAGTGGTTAAGTCTCGGATTGATTTTGTGGCTTTGAGAAGCCAAATTTACCTAAATTCCGTAAAAAAATAATAAAGCTGATGATTTTAAATTTTTTTTTTACTAATCCCAAAATATGTGATAATGTAAAATATTGGCTATATAGCACAATAATCAGTTTTGTAGTGGGTGGTTTGGTATATTTATGGTTTTGTATGTCTCCATATTCAGATTCGGAAGAATGATTTTTTTTCAATGTCAGAGGAAAATTTTTAAAAATGATCGCGCAGGAATGTTTAGCAATCAAGGAGAATGTTTTTTTATTTTATTTCTGTAATCGCTCAAGTGGCTAAAATGTAAATGGATCTTTGTATTGAACTTTGTTGATGGCTTAAAAATAAATAAATGGGTAGATGATTTTTATAGCCGTGTGGATCAGTCAGCAAAATTTCAAAATTCAAGTGTGAGAATTTTTCTTTTTTGAGAAGTCAGTCCTTCACCCATCGCTTGCGCTTCACTCGTTTCTTTGTACCGAACGCCAAAATTATAGCAACACAGGCTTTTCTTTTCGGATCCATCACTTTAAAAGCGTCTGTCCTGCAAGGATTCGCAACGATAGACGTCAGTATACTGACACGTGTAATGGTTCACAAATACTGACGGTTGTCATCAGTAATTCGCATCAGTAAATACTGATGCGAATACTGATACGTGTAATGGGGGATCAGAATGATAATTGGAGCGATGAAATCTTCTCCTATTAATTCTCTTCAGGTAGAATGTGTTGATCCTCCCTTAATTTTGAGAAGACAATTTCTGGCTGATAAATATATTCTGAAATCTTTTTCTATATCGTGCCATCCTTTAGAACAAAGCCTTGATCATTTGTTCAATAATTTAAACAACGACAAAAGATTGACAGATGAAAATCGATTTCCTCTCCTTCTATAAAGTTTTATTTCATTCAAATCTCTGACTTCTTCCCTCCAAAATATACAGAAAGATCCTATCCTTCCTATTTTCACTATCCCATTTGATTCTATCAATTTTATCACCAACATAATAACGTCTGACTTTCGGACTAACATTTTAACCTCATCTAATCAAAATGTCGAGGAAAATTTTAAAAACATTATTTCATCCAAGTTTCCTGGATTTTCACTCATTTATACAGATGGTTCTAAGTCAGAAAACAAAGATTGTGGAGCTGCGGTGCATATTCCTGAATTCAATTTAGATCTGTCTTATAAATTGCTTAAAGAAATTTCTATATTTACTGCAGAATGCTTTGCAATTGAACAAGCTTTAATTCAAATCCAGCTTCTCAATATTTGTCGAGCCTAACTGTGCACCGATTCTCTAAGCGCAGTACTGAAAATTTCCTCAAATATCATTGATTATCCAGAAGACTACATTATTTGTAATGTCAAAAATACCCTCAAATCATTAAATGAACTAAATTTCGAGACAACATTGGTTTGGATCCCTGGTCATTTGGGAATTGAAGGTAAGGAGAAAGCTGACTCTCTCGCTAAACTTGGAACAATTTCTGGCTCTATTCCTTTAGATTTTAGAATTCCGTTCTCTGACGTATTCTCTATTCTTAAATCCAATATGATTCGCTCCTGGGAAGAGAATTGGGCTGATACGAAAACCCGAACTGGTGCTTTTTATGCTGGAATCCAAAATCATATTCCAAGTAAACCTTGGTTCCACGGCAAGAAAAAATCCAAAAGATTTATTTCCTGTATCTCGAGAATGAGAATCGGTCACTGCTCTATTGCATCTCACTTATTTAAAATTCGAGTACTAGATAGTCCACTCTGTCTGTGCGGCGTGGAAAATGAAACTCTTGACCATGTATTCTTTAATTGTAAAAATCATTCGTCCTTCAAAGGCATTTATCGTTTACTTATTAAAATCACCCACCAATCTCCCCTTAGTATTCCATATTTGCTTTCACTCAATAATTCTCGCGTTTTTTCCGTTCTATACAAGTTCATAGACTTAAATGACTTCAATATTTGAGATTTCCCATGCCCTTATAGATTTTTCGTAAAATATAATCATCTCCCTTAATTTTAACGGCACATATTCTAGCACTCACTTTAGGGTGAACTGCCATAAACAAAAAAAAAAAACTATAATAGAATTAAAAAGTACCTACTAACTACAACAACTGAATATTTTTAATGTAAATAATACTTAATGTATGAAAATACAAAGAGTTTTTTCTCAAACTAAAAAAACAGTGAAGAGCTTCATTGAGCTACAACTATTTAATAATTATTATCAGTATTCATAATTAAACAATCTAATAAACGACTATGAGCGCGGGCGCAGTAAAAATATGTCCGATCGCAGCGAGAAATCTCCCAAATTCAGTTTCGGTTTCGGCTGGATGGCAGCCGAAACCCGTTTTTTTGCCGAAACTAGGCCGAGAGAAGAGAATGGTTGAGGGAGACCTAACTTAGACCTCTCCAGCCGGACTCTCGACTCATAACCTTGTACCGAAGTGGGGGATGGATTCGTACACCCGTCACTCTTGGAAAAATTGATCGATCCCAGATTCCTACCCACCCCTCATACCTTTATCCTTCCCGGAACTTCCTCTCCTTCCTTTCCCTAAAAGGAACCTCCACACATGGAGAAAATTTCTTTTCCTCAGGGCCTAGTGTGTGGAGCTATTGTAAAAAGAAATATACAGAATACTTTCCTTAAAGGAGCGGTGAATCTAGAATATGAAATCCATAATGGCTAGTGGCCAGACGCTGGGTTCCTACTCTTGTGCAATGTTCGATGCGCACTTTTTGCACCCACCAACCCAGTCCTCCGAAAGTGCCCCTCTGCAGGTTTTTTTAGTGATTTATTTAAGTCACGGTTGCATTGACAGTTACAATTTTTTTTAAAAAGAATGCACACATTTATTTTTCAGATTCTTCAATAAATACAATCATAATAATATAATTTGATAAATGACACAGGTAAATAAAAGATTTCTAATAATATTTAAATGTTTAATTTGGGTACATCAGTTTTGTGTTGGAGAATCTCAGAATGTGCGATGCAATACGACAGTTTGATGTTAAATATCTTGACAGAGTGATCACAGGAACAGCTAGCTAACTGCATCATATCGGAGCCGGCTTGCTTCATTTGGTTCATATTTGGTCTGAACGCAAGTCTCTTCACAGTCAGGTGGTGTGCGGTGCTAGAAAACAAATTAAAAATAATCAATAACAATAATACAATACGTTGGCTAAAGGATTAGAAGTTTAATACGACACAAAACTTAATTGCAATTAGTAATAAGAATCGTGGAGATACACATTTAGGAATAGTAATAACAATCGTGGAGATACACATTTTGGATCGAGAATCAATGAGGACAAACCGACATCTTTTCTGATTTGAAAACAACATTTTAGCAAAAGCTTCTCTCGAGACTATTTCTCCGAAAGGTCAAAATATTTCGGCGTTCCAATAAAATCCGAATAAATGGAGTATTTATGAACGCATCCGAAAACTAAGACCTGTTTTAGAAAGGTGATGAAATACACTTTCAAATTTTATAATTCGAAATAAACTTATAATTTTTGAAATAGGTATGTATAAAATTTTTGAAGGCAAATATAAAAAACGTTTTAAAAATGGCTCACTATAGATTTTTTCTAATTAAAATTACTAATAACTAAAAATAAACTTAAAAATATTTGATTAGGCAAATGCATTTATAAACATTACAGTTAACTCATTTTTTTGTCATTTCATGTAAAAATAATTAATAATTTATTTTTTTTAACACCGTTTACATCATATTTCTAACCATTATAGTAAGGATGACACAACGATTTCTATGAAACCTATATGAGTTGTTCCAAAAACTGAACAAATTAGCCTGAGGAATTAATCATATCTCGCTTACAGGGTCTCACTTCAAAGTTTACCCAATCTTCAAGGCATCGATATTTTGTGACCATTTACAATAATACAATAAGATAGAATTCTGCTCTACAGTCAAGAAACGTAACTAATTCGTATCAAGCAATTTTTGAAATTGAACTTTAGTTTGTCCCAATGGGAATACATAGTGAATTTTCCACTTATTACATAAAATTAAGTAAAAGTTAGGAGTTTTACCCGTTATCCATAGTGAAAATTAGGTGCCATTCTCTTCCGGGCTGTGTCTTTTGTATTCTGAACAGTGAAATTCTTCCCGATTCAAAGCCGGCTGCCATGATGTAAGTCTCTAACAGGACGTTTGGAGCTACGGCCAAAGCTGTCACTGATTCGTTTTGTAAACTCAATGGAGGACAAACACTGGAGTAAGGACCTGTTGATGACTTGCTGAGATTATCGGATTTGCCCCACATTACAATCTGAAAGAAAAAGTTATTTGAGAGGATGTTGTACAATAACCTAGTCTTATCATTAACTTTCCATTATACATATACCGAATATATGGAAGCGTAATGCATAAAGAGCTACGGTTCAAGTCTCTAAAAGAGCGAGGCAGATTCCAGTGATAAAGGGATTACCACATACGTCACAAGACACGTACATGCCCTAACTTAAAATCTGGATTGGAGCTGGAAGTAAACAGCGTGAAAATCCTTTTAGCACCAAATTTCGAGCATGTCCTTAAATAAACAATGACATATTTTCTACTTTGACCGCCGATGAACGCACATCGAAAAAAAAAATGAATGCTTTATACCGCACGACTGAAGTAAAACTTCACTAACTTATGCCGGGTACCCGCTGTATATAATGTTATATGGTGCAAGCGCTCGCATTGGTGACCGGCCAACTCAGAATGAAACCAACTCAGAACCACCTCAGAAAGGTCTTAAAGAGTGATGATAAAACAATATTAAAAATTGGTTAAATAGGTTACATTAGGTTAGGGTTAACGCCTATTTTAAAATTATTTTTTTCATAGCTTTTAATGACTTTTCAAAGAGTTGTTGAGTTGACTTGATTCTGAGTTGGCATGGAACCGCTTGCATTATAATGTAGTTTCCCGGGACTTCGGATGGAACCATAACAGTTTAGTTGACCCCGATGTTAAAGTGGCCTTGCAACGCATGCCGGGTAACCGCTGTATATAATTTATTTATTTATTTATGGACAAACAGTCCATTAAAAATATAACAATAACAGGAATAAAAATATCCCTATCCCTAAAATAAATAAATAAAATAAAATTAACCTTTATTGCTGTTAAACTTATAAACATTTTTCTAATCTAATTAATAATTTATTTTTATTTTTAAATATTATTCTAAATTATTAGCATTCGGGTCATTATTTTTAGAAACAGCTTTTCTTTCGACATTGGCCTCCTCTAAAGATTTCCATTTTTCTCTATCCTTTGCAACTCTGATCCATTCTGGACCAGCCACCTTTTTTAGATAATCTTCCCATCTTTTCGTTTTTCCATATTTGTTTCTTTTACCGTCTCTTGGATACCACTCTGTTCCTATTCTGGTCCATTTCTCTTACCTTTCTCTCAACATATGTCTAGTCCATCGCCATTATAGTGTTCGATGTACAGAATGTACCTGTTTGAATTGAGTTCTGTTTTTTATTTCTTTATTTCCGATACGGTCGTTTCAAGTTCTTGAAGTCTCTCAGGTGTCCTTAATGTTCTTGAGTTAAATGTTGCTATATGTATATCTGATGTTCTTTTGTTTATCTTTAATGTCCCTATCCCTATCCCTATCTCAATCCCCAGCCCCCAATTCCCAATTCTCAATCCCCATTCCCCATTCCCCAATTCCCATTCCCCATTCCCCAATTCCCATTCCCCATTCACATTACCCGTTCCACATTCCCCATACCGCATTCCCCATTCCTATTCCCCGTTCCCATTCCCCATTCCTCATATCGAATTCCCCATTCCCCATACCCCGTTCCCATTCCCCATACCGCATTCCCCATTCCCCATACCCCATTCCTTATTCCCTGTTAAACACCTATGTTAAACCAGTTCGATTAGCGTTCGCTTCTAAATATATATATTCTTTTTCGTAACGCATTCACCAGTTCGTAACAACCACTTTTTCGTAACGCCACTTTCACCACTTTTTCGTAACTCATTAGCGTTCGCTTCTAAATATATATATTCTTCTTCGTAATGCATTCACCAGTTTACCCCTAAGTGTCGAGCGTGCGTAAAGAAGTTTTACTTCAAAAACCAGACCCTGCACAGAAAAGTAAAAACGTTGCTAAAGTACAGTTTGCAGCGCAGTCCATTGTGGTACTTTTCTGCGCAAGGCCTGAATATTTTTTCTAACCGGAGGACACTCAGACGTTTTCTCATATATTTACCAATCCTTCCCTGGAACCAGTGAAGAAAAACAGCGAATCATGTGTCCAGGAGCAGCACCAAATGATACGGCTGTGGAAACCATTTTTCTTGTCTGTTGTCCCAACGAGTGTGAAGACATTTTCAGCGTTTTTCTCGAAGACAGACCAGCGCCTGTCCCTTGAGACAGACAGGAGGGACCGATTGTCCGGGGAGAAACTGAGTTGCGTGATAGTCAGCTGGTGTGAGGGGAGGCTTTGAGTCTGAACCCATGTTGTTGTATCCCTGAAAAAGACGGAATTACATGAATTTATATGTCGTTATGGCAAATATTGATAAATTAATGAATTAAAACAAAGTTATAGAATACTATGGATAACAATACCTACCTCTAATGACAATAGATATGATGTACTATGGATGACAATTAATACCCACCTCTAAAAAGTATGAAAAGTAATCTCTTGATGGCCGTCACAAAATTTTCGCCGTGTGCCAAATGAATCTATTTTCATAGTAACATAGCAACTCATTTATTTTTTTGCAAAATTATGTTTTTGTAAATTGTAGTGTATTATCCATTGACGTGACTTAATTGATCGATGGTATTATCAGATAATGTGTTTTTATATTTATAAAGGTGGTAAATAATCTACCATAAGTAGTTTCCCAGAATAGCTAGATATATTCAGAGAAATGACTTTAGTGTTCCCAAGGATTCACTGGCGAATAAGAGGTTAATAAAGCAGTAGGCAGGCACTATGTAAAAAATAATCAAGCATAACAATCAAAAACTTAATAACATAATATAGTTTTTTTACGGCCTTATCGAAGACATGGTTTCCAAACATAGGTGAACTTCTAGTATGGAAGACTTAAATAATCAGTTGGGTACTGAATTTCTGTAGAATAATAAATTGTTAGTAATACCATATTATAATAGCGGCATGCTGTGGAGTTGTAGCCTTGCAGGCAGACGCTAGTAGTTTTCCATCGCTGCTGGCTGCAAGGGCAAACACTTCATATCCGTGTCCGTATAACTTGTGCATCTCTGGCCAAAGGGTGTTTTGCATGAGTGTTTCTTCCGTTGGAGGTACTGAAATACAATTATTTGTGATGAAAAAAACTAACTAACTAACCATCACGACGTTTCGCCGCAGGGGTAGGCAGAGAGGACGGACCGCCAAACAACTCGTTCTTGGCACACACTCCTTGCCTCGTTCACATTCATACATCGTCTCGCTTTGCATTTGCTCTTCTATTATTCTGACTCTTGACATGACCCGACTCAAGTATCTGATTCACTTGGTCGTGCCATGTCTTTCTCGGGCGTCCCCGACTTCTTCTACCATTCACATTTGCGTCATATATTCTCCTTACACTCGTTTTCTCGTTCATTCGCTCTACATGTCCAAACCACTGGAGAATTCTTTTCTTAATCTTACTCATTACGCTTACATCAGCCTTGCATTCTTTGCGGATCTCCACGTTTCTCACATGATAGTACATGGTTTTACCACACATACTCATAAATTACCATTAAATGGTAAGTCAAATTTTCATTACAAAACTAGTTGCGCATGTTTTATGAAACCAAATTAGTTTTGTGCCCCAATCTTTCGGCAACACAGTTGTTTGGTTTTGAAATGAGAATATGCATAGTTCCTACTGGGATGTCATTTTCCCGGTACCTACCTTTTCACTAATCACATCACCTTGCGGGAAAAGCATTTTGAATTTGGAATAGTGACAAGAGAAAAATACCAAATTCGAGTGTATTTATTTCTGAAAAACAGAAGACGAATGGGAACCCACCTTGGAAGCAAGTTATTAGTGTTTTTCATGTTCATAATCTCGTTTTTAAACTAAAAGGAAGGTTTTTGACCATATTGAAAGTAAACAATATCGTTCTGTACTTATTTGTGTCGTTGTGGCGGTAATTAACTCCATGTATTGCGGTGAAACAATATAAAGTATATTGTGATTGCTTTGTGTGTTTCTTCACAGAGTAAGTGATTGGTTATGTTTTTTTCTTGCTTCTCTAGTTTTCCCTACACATATTATCGCCTGATTCCGGCAATCACCATTTCAATCGTTTCATTGTTAGTATTTACGGTCCATTTTCAAGTGCATCTGATAAAAATGAAGCTGTAATTTTTAAGCAGTTTCGGATGCAACACTAGTGTTACAAAACTAATTTCAACGTAACGACACATGTGTAGTGAAAACGCTTCTGCTGAGTGGACGAATTTTATTATGCATTGCAAAAAGAGCTTTGAATGGTGCCATGGTTGCCGTGATACTGAATATTTCACAACACTAAATTTTATACAATTTCGCAACATTTAGTGTCATGAAATTAATTCAAACACGCATGAAAGTACATTGTGAAACTACTAATCTATCTATTTACATTAAGAAGACAGTCTGTAGCGAGTGGAGTAGATTTGATTTGTGTGCAAATCTACAGTTTTATTCAGAGACTGATGAAAATTTGCACATTTGACTTTCAAAACAAGATGAAGGTCACTGTCTACATTAGTTTTCGAAAAACTCTGTGTAAAGCCTGGGCAACACCAGGAACTTCATAATATTATTGCACACATGTGATCACAACACTAGTTTCATCACGTTTTATACGATGAAATTAGTTGCATGACACTAGTGTTGGCAAAAAATTGCATGGGGTGCAAATTAATTTCGTTTCATAAAAATAATGGGTAAATATGCAAAGAGTCCACCTCACGGATAATATGGAACGTTCATGTTGTCGAAGTTTGATGCACGGATCATACGGAATATTTCTTTTGTAACTAGAACTAGACTGTAATAGACAATCAAATATGACATTTGTTGGAAGTACCAATCTTATAAAATAAATTCTCGTCAAAATAAAAACAAAAAAGTACCTACTTAGAAATATTGGATTGAGGTTAACTACGAAAGTTGCATGTCATCATAATTTTAAAAAACATCCCAGGTTTTGAACGGTTTGTTTGGCAAAGCAGGGTTTGTGTGTGTAATTATTAAAACATTTCTTTCCATGTTCTGCTGTTATAAATACAGGTACCTACAAACTTGTCAATAATGCATTGTGTTAGGTAGGTATATGGCAATAATATTTTTTCTATGATTGGCAGCATTGAAATCTATGAAATGTGAAATTAAAACGATAAAAATAAAAATTGCGAATCCGCATACGTGAATTATTTTTAACAAAATTAAAATGTTAAATGCATATTTTTTGCATGTTTTTATGTCTCATAACCCCCCTACATATATATGTATATTCACTTTTCGTAATATTAAAGCTAAATCTGACTGTTTGAAGAAAATATATTTCGTATTAACGAGTAAGCGGTTCAGTGCATAAATAATAAATAATGTTATGAAATAAATTTTGCGCAACTAGTTTCGTAATGTAAATTTGACTTAACCCGTCAAGTCTATTTGTTAGAATTTCCGAACAAATCACATAGGTCTCATAGAAATCATTGTGTCTCCTTTACTTACATCACTATGATATAAATGGTGTTAGAAAGAGAAAACACCACGCTTTATATTTAAATATCAAAGTTGATCATAAAATAAGTAAAATTTAGACGTTAATGAAACCAAAGTTTCGAATCGCAATTTGAAATATATTTATGAAACTTTGGGAAGTAATTATTTTTACATGGAATGTAAAAAAAGTGAGCTGACAATAACATTTTTAATATATTTGTCTAATAAAATATGTAATTGTTTTTTTTTTTTTTCATTATCAGTAACTTTAGTTAGAAAAAATGTAAGGTGAGCCATTTTTAAAACTGTTTTATGTTTGCATGCAAAATTTTAATATTTCAAAAATTATATGTTTATTTTGATTTATAAATATAACTTGAAAGTGTATATTTTCACCTTTAAAAAACAGTTTTTAGTTTTCAGATAAATTTAGAAATATTAATTATTATTTTTAATTGATAAACTAACGTTTTTTAAGACAAGATTTTTATGCATAGCACAAAGGGTAACAATTATTATAAGCAATAATTATCAGCCTGAAACACTCAGAGAGATTTAGCACTAACAATGCCTCTCTCACAAAAATAAAGTTGGTTGTTTTCAGGTGGAAAAATGTAATAAGCAGTAATTGTTGAATGAAACACTAATATATATTGAATTATTTGGCGGGTATTAGATAAGCCGACATAGTTCAGTTGTAGAGCACCTGACCGGCAATCAGAAGGACACGGGTTCAAGTCCCGTTGGCGGCATGCATCTTTTCTCGGAAGATTTTTTCAATGTAGATGAGTGTTTCAGGCTGATAATTACTGCTTACAAAAATTAGAAATATTCAGATTTATTTATTTATATTTGGATTTTATTGTAAACCGGAAATATTTTGACACTCTGAAAAAATACGTTCGAGGCCTGAGGGATTGACAGTTGAAAAAGTTGATTGACGGTTGAAAAGTTGGTTTGTATATATTATTAAATATTATATTGTTATAATATTATAATGAAGAATAAGATAATACTTATATATCTAAACAAAACATCAAACAGAACAAGACCCGGAAAAATAAAAAGGTAACGGTCGCAACTGGGATTTGAACCCAGGATCTCTTATATTATCGGAGCAACTGGGACAACCTTCAAAAGGTGAGTTGGTTAAGGCGCTGACTATTATACTGATTTAGACTTTTAGAATAAGTCAACAGATGTTATATAAATAAAATCGCGTATGTTTATCCGAGACACTATATACATTCATTAAGAACTATAATCATTTAAAAATATAGCTGCCAAAAATACGGAGAAAATTAGTTGAGTATAGTATTGTTAATTCTGAATTTGAAACATGAGATCGAAAAAAAAATACAAAAATATAGGTCTCAATGGCCGAGTTGGTTAATGCGCTGTATCCCGGTAAGACAAGAGATTCTGGGTTCGAATTCCAGTTGCGACCGTTACCTTTTTATTTTTCTGTGTCTTGTTCTGTTTCATGTTTTATTTAGATTTACTAGTAGGTATTATCTTCTTCTTCAATAAATTTATCAATTTAAATTTTGTAAATTTAATTACCTTCGAGTTCAATTGGAACAAAATAGTTATCTGGGTACACATCCTTGACATGCCTGTCTTCAGTACTTGTGGGGGGCTGGTCACTCGCAAAAACTGCCTTGTTTGACAGACCTAGAGAAGGCACTGATGCTCCTTCGCAAATCCCCTCCAGAACATCTGGAATAATAAATATGTCAATATGGTGGGAAATGGTATAACAGCAAGTAACTAAATTAATTTGATAACTCTCTGATACCAGCCAAATTGAAGAAAAGATAAATAAATTTTTATTGGCAAATAGTGGAATAGCATTTTCATGATTTTTTTTGTGAGTACCGACAAGAGGAGTAGGTAGTGAGGCTGAAGGCAGTGGGGAGAGGAAAGAGATAGGAAATAACACAAATTAATCAAATAAAATTTACATGCACAAGACTGGATTTTAACCCGCGACCTCAGGATTCGTAGCCACACAGTAGCCACTCAACCACGGAGGCCATGTTTTCAGACAAAGTCGGAAAAAACAGAAAACAGTACAGGAACAGTTCAAGAAAAGGAGGTACATACTAGGATTGAAATGGACCAACACTATAGAAGTAGCACAAGATAGGGATGTCTACAGTAGCATTGATGAAGAAATGGTTCTCCCAAATGAAAATAATTATAAGGAATATTACCAGCAGGCGAATCAGCATCATTAGTCTTGCATATATTATGAAAATTGGTTACAAAATTGCTTGGGGCTTGGAAGGTCCTTATAACCTTTTCTTCAGCACCAGATGCAAAACTGTATTTGGATACAATGGCGAGGCAAGACATGTCAAATCCGTGAATTTGGGGGCGTGCCAGTTCGTGCCATGTTTTCTTTGTGTAGTTTTCTCTGATCCATGGAGCATGGATTCTGGTGGTTTGGTCGGTGCTAATGCTGACCAGAAAATTGCCTTCTGGCTCCCAACCAATGTCAACTACTTCATTGTAGTGGCCTCCACAAACAACAGCAGGCTCCCAATTGTCAGTGTCCTGGACAAAGGTTAATAATACACATTAAAAATTGTTTAAACCATGATTTTTTTGGCTACATGTAAAGAAATTGTATTTCAATTTTAGCACTACAGCACAAAAAAGTCACGAGCCATCCCTGATCCTTAGAAATGAAGATCAGTCATAATGAAATATTGAATAAATAGGCACCTCGTTTCTATTCCAGATGTGAAAGGATCCGGCGTAACCGTGCCCCATGATGCTTTCTCCATCGGGGGAGATCTTGCCTCCGTAGAAACCCAGGCCATTCCCTCCCACCTCCCCCACCCGGACCTTCTCCATCCAAATACCCTCAGCGCCCTCGTCGGTGATCTGTGGCTCCCATATTATCAGCGTCTTATCGATTGAAGATGAGAGAAGCTTCAGTTTTCCGGTGTTTACATCTACAACAAATTACATTAACCGGTAAGGTATTTATGGTAAAGTACCCAATATTTGACACTTTAACTTTAAACTTTATATGAAGAGTAAATTGAATAATAAGTTTGTTCAATGAAAAAACCATACATTTCTGAAAGCCAGTCAAATTATAAAATTAAAACCATATTTTTTAAAAGAAAATCGTTGTTTATGACACCAACAATTATAGGCATGGTCAAATTCACTGCCTGGCCAGATTTAGAGAAGATTTGACAAAAACATAATCAGTCTTTTACAAAATCTGCTGCCATATTTACTTATTGCTTCTTCACAATTTAAATATGTATGTACATTGTTTCGCATGTAATTATTAACCCCACTAGGGTTCGCCTGGATCGGGATTTACTATTGGATTTACTGCTTGGATTATCATAGCTCATGATGTGTAGATCAGTGCTCATGATGTGCAACCAGTGTGCCGCGCGTGAGCTGAGTACAGATGTGACGTGGTCAATTCTTCAAAACATACTTTAGATAAATATTATAACTAAAAAATTGTTTCGCCTGGTGCCAACTGGTGACAAGTGCGTAGTATGCTTTGTACACGCCCACATTCAGACCGACTGAGCCACAGAACAGAGAATACTGATCCTTCGGCGGGAGCGCTGCGATCGCCGGATGCACTTGCATGTGCTACGTCGTATTCAGCGTTAACAACTTGACGGATTAGCCGTTATATCTGGCAGATTGGAGTGTCTCAAAATGGGAGAATTTTGTGTCCAACGGAATTTACAGGATAACGGTGAACGATTTCCTGGTGGAATCGAATAAAATAACAAACATAAGTACATTTTAATTTTAAAGGCGAAAATAGCCAATACGAAAATTTGTGCAGAAATTTTTATCCCTGAAAATCTCTAGGCATCCCAGATTGGATTTGAAGTGCCGTGGAATTCTAGGAAGAACTAGTGTGTCATAGGTGAGAATAGGTTGCGAAGCACTGGTGTAGATGATGCCACTAGGTCCATTTTGCAAATTAAGACAGTCTTGATCTGGAGGATTAAAGAGTTTTTATTGTAGCCCTGCCAGGTTTTAATAAAAGCAAATGTTGCTTACTGCGATTCCAGTGCACTCCGTACACCCAGCCTTCATGGCCGGATAAGACTGCGTTCAAAGAGACAGCCCATTTCAACTGATTCTCAGTGGTAAATACTTTCCTTTCTATTCTCAGCTCGACCGCATGATCACTGAATGCACTATTTTCTACATGGGACTCAATTGACCAAAGTCTTATGTGACTGTCTTGGGAGCATGAAGCCAGCATGAGTTTGTTTTCTGTAAACAAGAACATTAATTAAAAAAGAAAATAGTAATTTCAGGTAAGTAAGGGAGGTTACAGGACAGGCGTCAGCAGGGCCGGATTAACCATGTCGGGGCCCCTAGGCAATGCACGTCTCGGGGCCCCTTTACCAATGGTGGACTAACGGGGGGGGGGGGGGGGAGGCCCGAACGGCCGAGAATTTAAATTTCTTCGAACGATTATCTTGCGATCGTACCCTTGCAACTGTACAGGGCGGTTCCGATGAGTAAGATTAATTATTCTCCATATCAGCATTTTAACATAATAGCTCAATATCGATATTATTTCATTCACAATATTTGCTTTGATAAATACCTAAATTCAAAAATGCTCAAACTCGTAATGATAAAACTAATCAAATTATGTACTTTTTCTAATTATTTTTTGATCATACGTATTTATAATTTTTCAATAATGTCTAAGCAGTCTAAGCAAAATAAAAATGTTTTTTTTTTAAAATAAATGCGCGGATCTTTTTTTAAATGATTTTATTTAAACTAAAATTAAAATTTTGAAACATATCTTTCCCAGATAATTTATTGATTTATTTTACTGCATTTGAAAATTTTCATTGTTCATAAAAAAAATAGAAGGGGGCCCATTATATAAAAAAATCCCTAAGTGGTGCCATACTGATTGGATTTACTAACAGTTTAAGATTTAGTACCTGCAAATCGGACGTATAGTTTTTCTACCGTGTTGTCAACCGTGTTGAAAATAGCAGTTTCGAGAAAAACGCGTTCAAAGTTTTGCTGAACGTTAATTCAACATACAAACTGTTTAAAATGGTTTCATATAAAATGCTGTAGGTATCTCCGTCAATTTTACGAATTTCCTTAAAACATTTGGTGAGAACATTATTAACAAATTCATCTTCAGAAAATTAATTTTTAAAAATGACAATTTTTTTACAGTGGTCTGCTGCCTTAAAGCCTTGTTTAGGATTTGATCAAAGGAACATGGAGGCGTTTGGAGGCCTCCCAGAGTCAGAGGCCCGTGTTAACTGAAGAAAAAGCTTGTAAAATTACATCAACTTCTTAAACTAGGGGGGGGGAGCGGTTCATCCAGCTTTTCCACCCCGGGCCTCTGACGGGCTTAGTCCGCCACTGCACTTAACCCTTTTCTAACTTCCAAACTTTTTTTTTCTACCACAACGTAATTTTATTCATAATTAATCTGTTTTTTACTACATTTCGAAGGTATGCCTTCACCCCCATTCAATAAAAAAATGAAACGAATACAATAGTACAATGAGTGGTCTTATCACTAAAATGATCTCTTCCAGACAACCTTGGAATGAAGAGAAACAAAGAATTTTAGCAAGCAGATAGCTAGTGCACGCTAAAGCTTGTACAACATTTATATTTTAAACATTAGAAACCAAAAAAATGCCAATATAAACCACACATAGCACCTATAATCATATCCCCATTGATACGAAGGAAAGTAAAGTAAAATACAACTATGTTTAAATATTTGTTTTAATTTTTGACTTTTTATTTATTATTTGTGAATGATGTGAACAGTTTTAGCGCACTTGAAGTGAAATGACACAAAACTGCGCTATACAAATATTACGTTATTATTATTGTGTTATAACCTAATTATTATGTTTGTTGTTTTCTTTAATGCATGTAATGTTATTAACCTATAAATTTTCGTAATAAAAAAATTAAATATTTAAAACATCTTGAAAGCTGACTTTTTCCAAAAGTGTGCCGGAGTTGCACACTAATTTTGAGTCGAACCGTTGACGCAAGTTATTTTTTCTTAGGGCGCGGGGCCCCCAGCCGATGCGGGGCCCCTAGGCAGTTGCCTACTCTGCCTTAGGGATAATCCGGTACTGGGCGTCAGGTGGATATGCTGTCCTTGTTCTACCTATATTTCAATAAAAGATCTGTTATCCATTCCTTCGGCCCCAGTGTGCAATCGGAAAACACAGTGCATTCGAGCGCCGGTCGTTTCTAGTACTCGTTCTTGAGTGTGAGTAATGAGTCTTTTCAAGATCCATGTTCTCTCCTTCCTCTCCTCAAAAAACCCTCCACACGGAATCCTCAAAGATAACATAAGACCTGAGGGAATTTATATTCCTCAGGGACTCCTGTGTGGAGTTAGAAAAGGAGAGAAAGAAAAAAATACAAGCCTGAAAATGCAGATGTTTAATTAGTATTTTCGCGAACTCCTTCCTTTAAAACCAAAAATTGATTTGTAGATGTGTAAAGATGGAGCTAGCTTTCTGAGAAGCCGTTCACACTTCCGTTTTAAAAATGGAGGGGTGTCCCGTTTTAAAAACGGAAGCCCTAGGCCCCTGTTCACACTTCCGTTTTTAAAACGGATCCGTTTTGAAAACGGATCCTACTCTACGAAAACAACGACCAAAACATTTGCTCGTTCTTCAGTAGACGGTCGTGCGCAATGGACGATGATGAATTATAAATATAATATATTTTATATAAATGCGTGCCCCATAAAAACACAACCGCGTAATTTGCCTGCTCACTTGCGTCTGGGAGCGGGCGGGCGAGGGGCGAACGAGAAGCGTGGAGTGGCGGGGTCAAAACGGATCCGTTCTCCGTCTAGTGTGAACAGCTCCATTGAAATGTATGAGCCAGCGCGCCCCGTTCCGACTTCAAAACGGATGCTCTACATAGGCGAACTCTCCGGCAAAAAATAACGGATCCGTTTTCACGCCGGAACCGACAAGTGTGAACAGTTTCATAGAGCCACTACAGTGGCTAGGGCTTCCGTTTTAAAAACGAAACCCGCCTCCGTTTTTAAAACAGAAGTGTGAACGGGCTCTGAGGATTCCGAGACTTCCGACCATTAAGAATGCCTGTCTCAACACAGGTATACCCTAGCGAGACAGGCATCGAATAATATATTGTAAACATCACGTATATAGATCAATAAAAAATAAATAAAAAAAACATGAAGCCTGATAAATCACACAATGGTGCACTAAAAAAAATATAACTTCGGGGTTATTGATTTGGTCACAAAGCCAAAACAACTTTAATAAAAAATAAATAATTATTCTTCAAATTTTGCAAATTCACTTTGTGGCACCATTTTATTAATTAAATAATTAAAACGCTCTGTTTTTACCATAATAATCTTTATTTAAAAAGTCGACATGTTTCGAGAACGATGTTCTCTTCATCAGGACATTATATGTACTAAAAACTAAATTATCAAGGGGGGGAAGAGAGTTGGAAAGAGGAGGAGCTTAGCAGATAGACAGGGGGGAGGGGGTTGCTTAGAAGATCATAGACAGAATTACAATGGAAATATGTTTAAGATAGGGTTATTCACAAAATTAATTTGGTTATTAATAATATTTAAATTTCTATTGACATTTTTCCTAATCTAACACACTATATAAAGAGGTAAGATTTGTTTGTTTGTTTGTTTGTGTGTTTGTTTGCATTGAATAGGCTCCAAAACTACTGAACCGATTTGAAAAATTCTTTCACTGTTGGGAAGCTACACTATCCCCGGGTGACATAGGCTATATAATATTTTCAAAAAAAATATGGATCCTTACTAAAACTCCAATAATGTAACCCAAAGTGTAAAAAAATGACCTAAAAGATTCTTTACATCGCGTGCGCTGCGAAAACTATTGATGATAGAATAAAATTATGTACTACAACTTTGTTGAACACATCATTATTTACAAAAAGTGTGGCGACAGCATATGTTTAACTATTATAGTTGTGCCACATTAAGTGTTCTATTATTTTAAAAATTTAATTAAAGTGTCACCGCTTGAAAAGGCTCTTTATTTGTATCTTGGTTTTAATCAAAATAAATTACTTCATATTCAAGAATGCTTCAATATCTTTATTTAACTTTTTGAAATATTCAATTCGGACACGTCATTCGAAAGATATTACGAGTTTACAAATGTAAGTATTATAAAAAAGTTGTGTTGTCGCGCCGCTCACCCCGCTCACAGCCGGACGGGGTATAACTCCGATCCAAAAAGTCAACCGAATCTTTGGTGATATCATAAGTCCCCTTCGATTTGTATTTGGTCCCCGGCTACTACCTCCACCAATAGGAATCTTTTATTTTTGATGCATTTCTCTGCTTTATTTTCGTCTGACATTTTTGATTTCCAACACAATAAGTACGAATATGAATTTTGGGAATTCGTGATCAAATGAAAAATGGGAGAACAGGACCCGTAATTGGAACAAAATTGCAGGTGTGAGTCTTCCTTTGGTTGTAATTTCAGTGTTCCTAAAGTATTTTTTGAAATGTATTGTTTAAGTTGTGTTTTAAACTATGTTGTATATGTTTCGGTTTTTAGAACGTAACCACCCGGGATCTAATATAATCTAATAATTACTATATAAAGAGGAAAGGTTTGATTGTTTGTTTGCATTGAATAGGCTCCGAAACTACCGAACTGATTTGAAAAATTCTTTTACAGTTGGGAAGCTACACTATCCCCGGGTAACATGGACTACATATATCTAACACACTATATAAAGAGGAAAGATTTGATTATAATTTATAAAGTTAGCTGGGAAGGGGATGCGGGAGGGGAACGGGGACGCATGGGAAGGTGATTCCGGTAGAAAAATGTATTTATTTGAATATGGCATTGCAACGCATGCCGGGAAACAGCTAGTTTCTAATATTTCTAAAAGATCTAATTGAAAACCACTAACGTTAGTGTGTAAAAATTTTTTAAAACTCTTAATTCAATACTGGTTTTAAAAATTTTACACACTAACGTTAGTGGTTTTCAATTAGATCTTTTAGAAATATTAGAAATTAGGAAAAAGGTCAATAGAAATTTAAATATTATTAATAACCAAATTAATTTTGTGAATAACCCTATCTTAAACATATTTCCAATGTAATTCTGTCTATGATCTTCTAAGCAACCCCCTCATTAAAATATAATTAACAATTAAAATATAATTAACAATTAAATAATTATTCACTAATTAAATAATTATTCGTACTCACCACTCTTTATAAAATCCAGTCCACGAACCCAATCTTCGTGACCTACTAAAATGTCCACTTTTTCAAAGTGACTCTTCTTTTGGAGATACAAGTGTATCTTGTTGTCATCCTTGGCTATGGCCAGCATCGGGCCGCTGATTTCAGGCAGAGAATTGAGACTCAAGGTCAGGCAGAGTCTTCCGTTAAGATCAAGAGTCTGGAGAAGGTTGAAGGTGTCTGGAATACATAAATAAAATAAATACTGTCAAGAGTCAGAATAACAGAAGATTAATGAAGCAAGGAGTGTACGCAGAGACAGAGAGTGTTGTAAGACGGTCTATTCTCTCTGCCTACCTCTTCGGAGAAATGCCCTAATGGTTAGTCAGTTACTGAAAGTGTTGTAGAAGATAAAAATTTGTATCTTCTATATAAATAAAAGGCAATGTTCCTAAGTGTGTGCGCTACAGTCTTAAAAACTACTGGACGGATTTTGCTGAAAATTTCAAAGTTTGTTCTTATTAGTGCCAGTAGTGTTTAGAGAGTGGTTTAAATGGTAGAAGAAGTTGGGGACACCCGAGAAAGACTCAATACTTTAATCCAAACCATTAAAAATCACACAAGCAATGTGATTTATTAGCGATGTGCAGGTTCAGCTGGAGTGGGCTCTTGAACTCGGGTTTTTCGCTGGAAGCGGATCCTACTCCTACTCCTTTTTCTAATCAACTACTTCCAGAGAACCCGGTCCAGTACTCGGACCCAAATCTGGAACTCGGCGGTCTGAGCCACTCGCGAGTCGGGTGTGGCGACGCGGCAGTCACGGCGGTCCGAGCCTCTCGCACTCGAGTTCGCCGGCTCCGGTCAAACACCCATGTGTCTCGGTCCGAGCCACTCGCGAGTCGGGAGCAGGTCGCGCGTTCCAGTTCTTTTGTGGGCTCCAGCTCTGAAGTCCGGCTCTGTTCGAACCCGTGCGTCTCGGTTCGAGCCATTCACGAGTCGGGAATGGCTCCCGGGACCTGTTTCAAGAACTCAAGTTTTTTTTTTCTTAAGCTCCATACAGGAGGTCCTGAGGGACTTTTTTCCTCAGGGCCTGTCCTTTGGGGATGCTGTGGAGAGTCTTTTTAGAGAAAGGAAGGAGATGAAGTTCTGGGAAGGAAAAAAGGTATGAGGGGTGGATAGGAATCTGGGGGTCAGTATGTTCAGGAGTGACGGACATAGGAATCCATCCCTCCCACTGCAGTGCACGGCGATGGATTGAGAGACTCCGGCTGGTCTCCCTTAACCAGTCCCTCTCGAACCGGCCCATGCAGTAGGTGGGCAACAAACGTAGCGAACCACTTGGGGTGACCTATGGCAGAGGTGTTGGTCATCCAATAAATGGTTCTGGGGCAGCGGTAGCCATACCCACCTCCCAAATTGAAACTATGACAGGTTTTTTGTATTTTTTTCTTTGTACTATTAATAAGAATCACCTCTCGAAATTAGTACACTTTACTCCTAGACACCTTGTTTAAAGGTTATTTAATATCTTACCTGGTAGGTGCCTTGTCCAAATCTTAACCGAAGAACCAATAGAAGCCGCAACGACACAGTAATATGATCCACCATTTTGATGTAGTAATACTCTCCCATCTACCACTGCGACTCCATTGTTGCAAACGTGAAAAGTTTCAACAGGAATGAAATAGCCGTGAGGTTTATTGCTCCAGAGAATGGCGGTGCCGTCCAGTGAGCCAGAGAGAATGTCGTTAGAAGTTGTGATATGGTTTCTGATCCATCGGACACTAGTCACCTTGCTCTTGTGCTTGGTGAGGGTCTCAGTTATCTTAGGAGCAGCGCCATCGTACTGAAAAAAAATACAAAAACAAAATTTTGTTATCGAAGAAAGCAAACACTTTGTGGCTTGACATTATACAGAATGAAACAAGTTCTTTGTTTAAAACTACTTTAATTCATCGACCGGTTTCGGAACTCAACCTACTTCAGGACAATAAACCTATAAACTAAATTACAGTACAGAGATTATGAAAAGGTAAAATTAGATAAATTCTTGAATTCTGCTTAAATCATCGGCCACACGCAGTGTTAAAAGCGCGAGCACTTACTTGTTGAACCGTGAGCTTATGTGTTGTACTGATACACTACGCAATAAAATATTTCTTCCTATGGTAGGAGAGGGGGTCATTAAGGGTGAATTAAGGAGCTGCCGCGCAATATCACTTCTTATCAATATCTTACTGGATCTGTCAACTTGATAACTGTCATTCGCACATTCAGGCAGCTCCGTAATTAAAATGACCCCCTCTCCTGTTTACAACAGGGAGTGGGTCGTATAATTTTTCGAATATCTCGTGAGCAGCGGTTATGGCGCATAATCTGTATTGTCTATGGTTTATCTGCGCATCATCTGCTTAGGTGTGGCGGGTCTGTATGATGGTGAGCGATATTGTGCGTGCGAAGATCTTCTATAGCTGTGTGTGACGGCCCCATTAATCTTAATAATAATTACTGAATAACAATTTGTTTCAACGAAGCAGCTATTTACGTCGGGGGAGGATGATGAAATGTTCATTAAAGTTCCAATCTTTTTCAAAGTTAAAAATTTCCCATGTTTTGAGGCCATCAGATGCCATACTTGAGTATAATGTGACGTTTGCTGAAAGGGGTAATCTTTTAGGATAGCTATTTTATTATTATTAATCTATATGAATATTTTTAAAAAATAAAACTTCAATTAAGTAACTTAATTTAATAAAACTATTAAAGATAACCATTTACATTGAGAAGATGGAAAATACTGCATTAAAGTTCCATTTTTTCAAAGTTTTGACAGTTCGGCCATGGTTTTTTTCTTGTTTGACATATTCGTATTGAGTGTGTTCAGCGATTCTTGAAGTTTACCCCGAAAGGCAACTTAAACTTCCAACTAGGCTAAAGTTCGGTTTAGTGGCCAAATTCCTAAAAATACAAACTAGTTATTTTTATACTAACTATGGGCCGGGGAATACGAATCTGAAAGAATTAGGCGGCGGCAAGCAATATTAACTGAATTATACGACTTTAAAATTTTTTTTTCACACATAGGAAAATGGCCATTTTGGAAGCATTCTGATTCCTAGAAAATCAAACTAGTTATTTTTATACTAATTTTGGGCCGGGGAATCCGAATCAGAAAGAATTAGGCGGCGGCAAGCAATATTAAATGAATTATACGACTTTAAAATTTGCTATAAACAGACACAAAAAGAAGACATTTTGACATTATCGAATTCGCAAGAAAACATAGAAAAAGAATAAAGACGTTACATCACATAAAATTAAGTGTTGCCATTAAGCAGTAATATCAATAACGTAAAATAACATGTTTATAATTTAAGTACTTACTTTTTATAAATTTTACTCACTTTTGTATCACAAACTATGCTACCTAAACCTAGCGTAGCCGCTAAACTACTTGAAAACTGGGATGTTTTTTTAAATTGACGCGAGCAGGCGGTATAAAGGGGCACAAACCATGTTACACAAACCTAGCGTAGCCGCTAAACTACTTGAAAACTGGGATGTTTTTTTAAATTGACGCGAGCAGGCGGTATAAAGGGGCACAAACCATGTTACACAAACCTAGCGTAGCAGCTAAACTACTTGAAAACTGGGATGTTTTTTTAAATTGACGCGAGCAGGCGGTATAAAGGGGCACAAACCATGTTACACAAACCTAGCGTAGCAGCTAAACTACTTGAAAACTGGGATGTTTTTTTAAATTGACGCGAGCAGGCGGTATAAAGGGGCACAAACCATGTTACACAAACCTAGCGTAGCCGCTAAACTACTTGAAAACTGGGATGTTTTTTTAAATTGACGCGAGCAGGCGGTATAAAGGGGCACAAACCATGTTACACAAACCTAGCGTAGCAGCTAAACTACTTGAAAACTGGGATGTTTTTTTAAATTGACGCGAGCAGGCGGTATAAAGGGGCACAAACCATGTTGGGTTAGGTTAGGTTAGGTTAGGTTTTATATAATAACATTGATATTGGTGACCGGTCTAGGTAACAACTTTTTAAGACTACGAATTTTCATACTTTTGGTTTAAGAATACGGCCGTTGAGATAGTCATAATTCATCAGGTTAATGTGTTATGTGATGAATTATCATGTGAAGAATTATCGTGTCGGAAAGTTTTACTTTACGAAGATGTGTTTGATTTATAAGGTATGTTCGATGATATTATTGTTTAATGGCCACACTTAAATTGTTGTTTTTCTATGGTTTCTATGTGTTAAAATGCATTTAAGATGGCTGTTTTCGTTTGTGTTTATTGAAAATTTAAAAGTCGTGTAATTCAGTTAATATTGCTTGCCGCCGCCTAATTCTGTCAGATTCGGATTCCCCGGCCCAAAGTTAGTATAAAAATAACTAGTTTGATTTTCTAGGAATCAGAATGCTTCCAAAATGGCCATTTTCCTATGTGTGTCAAAAAAAATTTTAAAGTCGTATAATTCAGTTAATATTGCTTGCCGCCGCCTAATTCTTTCAGATTCGTATTCCCCGGCCCATAGTTAGTATAAAAATAACTAGTTTGTATTTTTAGGAATTTGGCCACTAAACCGAATTTTTTCCCTATGTTTCAACTTAATTACTTCAAGAAGCAACTAATGACGTTTGGATAAATGGTAAAAAGATGCGCAAAAATTCAATTTTTATTCAACCAAATTTTAAAATTTCCCATATAAAATGATCCCTTTACCGCCATAAATTTTTTTTTTTGATTTGACATAAGCATTTTGTTTCAATCTAAATATGCATGAATTACTTAGTTTACCAAAACTAAGAACCTAATAACCCATTTTGTGTGTTTCATGTAGTAATAATTGTTGAAATGAAGTGTAATTGGCATAATCTGTGCTTAAAAGTGCGGCGGCTTATCGAACATTTAATAAATTATTGAAATAATTCAAACTGAGAACCTATTTTGTTTATGTTTTTAGATTTTTTTTTTAAATAGTTTTTTCTTAGACTAATTATGTTAGAACAAATTGTTATTTCAATAATCTGCGCACATTAAGATTGAAACGGAATTCTAGAATTTTACCACATTTTGAAATGTCCATTGGAAAGTTAAAAAATAATATAACAGGCTAAATGCTTCTAAAATAACCTGAGTTGGAACTTTTAGCTTTGGTAACTAATGAAATGTTCATGTTAAGGGATTTTCAGTATTAGGATTCATCACACTCTTGAGTTATCGAGTATAATATAAATAAATTTTGCGCAATTCATTTTGGAGGTTATCTATATGCCATTATAATATTGTAGGGAGACTAGTCATCTAAAATTGTTAATTCGACAGTGAAATATTGTTCAAGGGATTTTAGGTAATGACAAATGAAGGCAGATTATATCCGAAATAGCGACATTTCGGATATAATCTGTAATATAATAGTTATAATATTTTTCTTTAGGTTTTGTCCATACTCACGTTCGTTTTAAATACCGCCACCGAGTTTGCAGCGGCAAAACATATTTCTTTGTCTAGACTCCAGTCAGCCGATAAAGGCGAACGGTTACAAGCGGTAGAAATATAAGCTGTGTCCAAAATTGGGACGTCACCAGTTTCGTCTGCAAGCAAACGCATTTTATTTCTTTATCCACGTGCCCAAAAAAAACAAATGTCCAAAACAAACTTCAAGTTGTGACACATGTGACAGCTAGTGTCACCACAGATTCAGAATTTTATCTATGGAATTTGATCGATTTTGACAGTTTAACAAAAAGTTGCCAGCTCTCAAAAATAAAGACAGAAGGTATTAAAGTACTTACTTGTAAAAACGCATTCACGTTCTTTGTCATTATTTTTGTAATACGAAGGGCACTCGTATTTAGAATTAGGCATTATGTAGCAATTTTTTTAGTAATGGCATGGTTTATCTTGTCATACACAAATATTATACCAATCTTCTAGACATATAAATATACGACCGTCTTTGCAATGGTTCGTAAACCTCAATTAAATAATAAATATTTTACAGCACGGGCATTTTAGCCTAGTACGATAGTTAAAAAAATGGCAAAAACTGTAATGCTACGTCCATACTGAAGCTAACTTAGCTAACCTTCCAACTCCGAATTACGAACTCCAAAATGGCGGACATGGAACAGCAGCTATTACGTACGCTTTTACGTACGTAATAATTGTAGTCAACTGAAAAATATACAGCGTAGCTACAGCTGCTGTAGCTACGCTGTATATTTTTCAGTTGACTACAATTATTACGTACGTATAATCATTTACCTATATACACGACATGTTTTTAAAAAAATTGTTATACCACTCTCCGTAATAACATCGTCATTTTAATAGCAGACTGATGTGTGGACAACTGCGGCAGGCTGGTTCGTGTGAGTTGGCCATCGGGATCGCCTCGTAGGCGATCCCGGGCCAACTCGATCTCCAACCTTCCAACTCGAATTTCCAACGCACGAACACCCCTCCACACGATCGTCTAAACGTTTGAAGTTGGAATGTTGGCCGCAGTGTGGGCTTACCACAACATGTTAACAATTATGAAATAATAAAATAAAAACTTTTGACAATGTTTAAAAGCAGTTTTATTGCAAATAAGTTAAACTCTTAACCCATGTGCCTATTTTTATTTTACAACAATCTCTACATATTATAAATTAAAGTCCTCCGCCGCGTCTGTCTGTCTGTTCGCGATAAACTCAAAAACTACTGAACAGATTTTCATACGGTTTTAATCAATAGATATAGTGATTCATTAGAAAGTTTTAGGTATACCTATAGTTTGTCAAGGTTTTGTGTAAATTGGTTGAAATATATAATTAAAGGAAAATGTCTGTATGTGGTGGATGAGCGGACTGGCAAGCGGGTGGTGTGGATTTGATTTGTATGCAAATTAACAGATGGCGGTGTGAGTTAAAAGGTTGGGTAAGCTGTCACCGCCTCTTTGAACCGTTTAAAAACGCTGTTTACGAAGATAAACAAAAAAAAACTAAGGTAGGAAATAATTCTACGAAATCTAATTTGGGCAATATTTTGGGTACCCACTTAACTCATTTTCAACTGGTCATTATTTCTAGAGATGCCACGAATAGTGATTTTGCCGAATACCGAATATTCGGCTAGGCTCTCGGGCCTCGGCCGAAGTGCCGAATATTCGGCGACACTTAGTACATTTCGCAAACAGTTTTCAAGTAAAAATCAATAACATTTCGCAAATGAAATTGTCGCTTTTCGCGGGCCGGATTGATGGCATTGGCGGACCAAATGTGGCCCGCGGGCCGTAGTTTGGAGACCCCTGGCCTAGAGCCTAGACCTAGACCCTTACATACCTACTCATACCGTTGGTGGAATCACGGTTGGGGAAATAGCCCTATTCAGATTGGGGAGGAAAGTGCAGTGCAATGTCATTTTCTGGTTAGTGACATTCACCAGAAAAGGTCACCATTGTTGTCGCAAAGCACTGCTATCGGTCACTTGACAAAAAACCCGGTGTCTAAATTTGTCAAACTCGCAGAAATGAGGCTAAATGAGTTCCATTAGTTTCTTTAACATAATGCCAACGTCAACGTTCAGTCTATTTCACGTGAAGTTCAGGAGAAATCGTCTTCGCGCTTTTCTTTGCTAGGTGTACCGCAATTTTCCATTAATTCCTTTAAATCCTCGTTTCCTAGAACAGAAAAAACTCTCAAATGATGGCTTATGGCGTGATGAATATAATAGCTCTTTCTCTGTCAAATTTCTAGATCAAAGCAACTATTTTCAACCTGCAACGTTGTTTCCATTATGAGTTTTGGACCTGTTTATTATTAAAAACAAAAACACGTTCTTCTTCAAACACAGGAAACTTATTTTGTTGCACCATTTTAATTAAAAATGAATAGATTTCTAAGATGCAACCACGTTTATTGTTTATAAAAAGCCGACATGTGTGAACCCCGAGGAAGTGAGCATCGCTCACGAAACATGTCGGTTTTTATAAACAATAATCGTGGTTAAAAAATCAAGAAATCTTTTAATTTTGAATTAATTTTCATAAATTATCAATGATACTTTACTTTTTTTGAAAAGACGCCATGGCAAATTCTTCGCGGATGATACTGTTTTTCCAATTAAAGGGAAAAAATTGGGCAGAAACATCAAAGACACGCTAATCAGAACCAAATTTGGCTAGACTATCACTTTTTATTTTATTTATTATTGTAAGAATAGTTATTAAAAATCACAAACAAGTCCTGCTAAGCCATTTGAATTGGCTTGTCAGCAGGTGCTTATAATTAAGTTACACATAAATTTTAAATGTTATAATTTTAATTGAAATAAAACAATCACTTTGTTTGTAACCACGAATTTGTGGTTACAAACAAAGTGTTTTATTTCAATTAAAATGTCAAACCACAAAGTTATTGCTTTCTACCAAACAAAAAAAAGTTATAATTTTACATCTTATATCTACAAATTCAACATTATTCATACAAATCAATACAAATATAAATATTTTTTTTCCGATAGCCAATTTTTCAGCATATATTTATACATATATTCAACCTTATTCATAGAATTACATTGCTTTATAGTATCAGGTAATAAATTAAATATTTTTGGTATGTTGTATTCAAACGTTCTCTGTCTGTACTTATTATTAAATTTCGGAACTATTAACCCGTCGTTGCGCGTGAATCTAGTGCTGTATTTATGTTCTAATTTCTCTTTATGCTGCTGGGTAGATACATGTTGAATTATAGTATTGCCTTAACAGGTAAAATTTTAGCACTCTGAAACAGTAATGGTGTATTATGTCTCTGTTTGAAAATATTATGAACGACTAATAATTTTACCATTGCGTTTTGTACAACTTGGACTTTTTTCAGATTTGTTATAGAAGTATTTCCCCATATTGTTAATCCATATCTTATAATATCTTATCCATATCTTATGGATTCTGCCACATTATGTACACTCAATGGCGGTTCTTCACAGGGGGACATTGGGGACAGTCCCCACCAGTTACACTCAAAACCTACTAAAGAAAATAACAGTTGATGCTTTGTCTTCACCAAAATGAATTAATTATTTAAACATAAAAGTAATTAACATTTGCAGAAATAAAATACAAACAATTATTCCGGATGATTTTAATAAGTCCCCACGCGCGTACATCGAACAATGTACGGCGCAAAAGACAGCGGGTCTATTTCTCACTGCGCAGAATCTAATGCGCACTTGGGGGACGATCCCAACTATCCCTATACTTTCCTGGCGTTGTTTCGCGATCGTGTGCAACTGCGCATGCGCAGTAAAATGTGAATTCAAATACCCGCAGGGACAACCCTTTGGATCCTCACAGAACCATTTGTTTGCGAAATTACGGGCGGGAATCGCTCTCGTTCAAATTAGTTTAATAATAATCTTGCAAGATAAAGTTGTAAATTGGCATATATCTATAGACATTTTATATTATTTTTGAGAAATTTTATATTATGTTCTACGGGTGGTGAGATTACGGCACAGTACGTAAAAAATGTCGATCCCCACCACTAAAGAAGTGCTCGAGCCGCCACTGTGTACACTTAATGCTGATAAAACCACATGCATCACTTCAAAAAATAATAAGCAAAAAAAAAATCTGATGGAAATCTTAACTTGAAAATTATCTCTATTTATATTTCACATAAAAATGTTTAATTTAATTTATTTTTATTTCTTGCTAGGGTAATCCCGATGAGTTACAGAACTCATTTCAGGACGGTAGGAAATTACAATTATTCATAAGTGGGAGGAAATAGTTACAATTTTAAATAGGTATTCCCACATAACTTCATATTTTAAAATGCACTGCAAAAATAAACACAAAGTATAAGGTAAATCACGTAAATAATGAGTACGTGTGCAGATATAACAGGCCACTTTTTTCAAATAATATAGTTGTAAGTTTTTTAGTGTTGCTCCATGAAGTCAAATTCTCTCAGATTTTATCATTTTGTTGGCACTAATTGCACACAACATAGCTACTAGACTAGAGAGACCATAGACTTGATATATAATAATATCACGAACCTACTGTTCTCTCTTCCGGCCTGCAGGACTAACTTGCCAATAATGTAATAATATATTAGTTTTTATTTAATATTATTACAAATTATATAGTATTTTGTGCAACAAATGAAAGTAAACAGGAATAAAGCTGAGTAATTCCAATTCTTTACCTGTGAGCGCAGAGCTTGCACGATAAGTACTATGTACCTACCTACCGACTCATAGAAAGCCAGGTATTATTTTGTTTGGAGAAGTCGAGGTGCAAACTGCTGTTGTGTGTTGATAATTTGCAACAACTTTAATGCTAAACGGAGGTGAAACTGTGGAACTGCCAGGCTGACAGCTCTGCAACGGTAAAGTTGTCTCGCATAGGTATTAGGGAAACAGAAACAGGCAGTTGTGGTGGCGTTGGCTTACCACCAGCCTCGGCTCACATCGACCAACCTGTAGGACTGTAGGGCTGCATTCTGCATTCACTCATAAAGTAACATTCGTTACGGTTTTCTGTACCCCCCCCCGATACGGTAATGCCCGTTTTCATCCGGCGACAAAATATCCCAGACAAAATATCCTACGGATAAAACATCCCCCAACAAAATACCTACTAAAACTAACCTAACCTAACCTAATGTAAACTAACCTAACCTAACTTAACTTAACTTAACCTGAGCTAACCTAACCTAACGTAACCTAACTTAACCCAACAAAAAAAAATGGACGAAAATAATACAGACATCTTTTAAAGACAATAAATTATTGTTCAAAAATAGTAAAATGGGATAAAAATAATACAGGCAATAATAATTTTTTGTCTTTACGGATGTCTGAATCATTTTTGTCCCATTTTTTTGGTTAGGTTAGGTTTTAGTAGATATTTTGTTGGGGGATGGTTTGTCCGTAGGATATTTTGTCGTGGGATGAACGCGCGGAACCCCTCCACACTTATGCATTCTGGAACCTGCCCCCCTAGTATAGTCGATCGATAAGGATTGATAGGATAACTTTCGGTAACTTCTCATCGTTCCCCAGCAAGGTTTCAGATCGCCAAAGAATTAGTAGCAGTTCATAATGACTAAGTTTTCTTAATATATTCGACGTGCAACGATGAGAAGTTACCGAAAGTTATTCTTCCAATTCTTATCGATCGACCATGCTAGGACCCCTGGTATAGTACCTACACATCAAACTTTAATTCCAGCCTGAACTTGGTACAATCCATTCTATGCGAATTACTGACTTTACAATGAAAGTAAGCGAAAGAGAAAGGTGCATAAAAACAAACATGCGACAGAGAAATATGTGAGCGGGCAAGCATGCCACGTTTCTGACCTTAAACTCGCCTATTGCGACGATTTATTTATCAAATTATTTTCAATTTGGGAGGCGGGTATGAATACTTAACCATTTGTTGGATAACCAACACCCCTGCCGTAGGTCACCCCAAGTGGTTCGCTATGTTTGGTGACTCAGCAGAGGTGCCCTGGTTCATGGGCTGAGGTTTATCCAGATCTTAACGGAGGATGCCCCTGCCCACCAACTGCGTAGTAGGCCGGATCGGGAGAGATTGGTTGAGGGAGAACCTTTGATCTCTCCAGCAGGACTCTCTCGGAACATCGCCTTGCTGCAGTGGGAGGGATAGATTCATATGTCCGTCACCCTTGGACATACTGGCTCCCAGATTCCTACCCACCCCACTTACTTTTTTCCATTTTAGAACTTCCTCTCCTTTCTTTCCTAAAAAGACCCCCCACACAGTATATCTAAAGATGACATAGGTTTTAAGGGGATCTTTTTCCTCAGGGCCCCCTGTGTGGAGTAATATAAATAAAAGCTCTAAAAAAATCACTGTCAGGCCGATATTACAGTTTGGCGTATAGGTACCTACTAAGCTGAGATACTATAGACGGTGAGCTGTGTCTGCGTTTATTACTCGTATACATAAATATACCAAACCCAAACCACCAACCTCGTGTATAATTGTAAAGCAAAGTAATGTTTTATTATTATTATTAGTCTCGCTTTACCCGCCGAAGTTAGTGCACAAAAACACACACCGTTGTTGGTTTTTCCAACTGCATCGCGTGTAGACTCCATCAGCGAAACAAAGAGTATATTCCGTGAAATAAATGGCTAACAGATAGTTGTTACGCGCTGAGAAAAATCACGCTCACTCGCGTTGGTGGCAAAGTTCATTTAAAGCAATTTTATGTTAGCCCGCTGTCGCACGGTCCGGCAAGGAATCGACATAAACCGAGTGCTGTATACCCTGTGCCAAAAAAGTAAAGTTCGTTACGGTTTCCAGTGCAGCCATCATGAAACTTTTCGGCGCATGTCGTATTTTCTCTTATGTCGATCCTTCACTTAACCCTTGCAGGGCTGATGGGACGATAGGTTTATTAGATGGTAGTTCACTTTGACAGACATTGTTTGATGAAGCGGCCGCCAGTATCGCCCTGGTAAGAGTAGTGCTTTGCGTGAAATAGTTCTAACTACATAAAGTAAGCAGTCCTAAATAGCCAGGTCAACTTATAAGAACATTTCTCTTCCTCTATCCTTTCTGTTATATTCTTGAAATATCAGGGGAAGTAATCAAGAAGTCCAGCTCTGATTTATAACATATATTTATGACTGATGACAATGCACAATGTTGTCAACTTTATAAACGACACATCGAACCTGCCATTCGTAGGCCGTTTATCAAAACTTGCAGTAACTACGCACGTGTCTCCCAAAAAAAACACGTTCCATGAGACGAGGGAGAAGAAATTCTGCTACAACTCCATTAATTTATTTTTCTACATTTTATAGTAATTAGTGTAGGCATCTAATTAAAGTTACTTGATATAATATTCATTTCATTTTATATGCGTGTATGTATTGTTATTATTTACTGACAAAGACAATTATTAGATGAACAGAAATTTAAGAACTAAGAAGTTCAAGAACTACATTCCAGAATTCAGGTTGCTGAAAAATCGTATCTCATTCAAAAGTACATGTTTTTGGTGGCCGATAAAAAAACTTTGAGCTTGTTCGACATAGTTTTTTTCAAAAAACCACGGAGGTTTAAACGACCTAAAAAACCTTGAAAATATAGTAAAAACTATGCATTTGACAATACTGTTTCGCGCTTTCATTCTTGCTTCACCTATTTCACTCTTCTAAACTCACATATACTACACTTTCTTATCTCTTCCTGTTCTTATCAACCCTACAGCATTCCTAAATAATTTGGGATGCGGTAATCCCATTGGCTCTGAGAAGTTGGCAAACTGGCATATCTTTGCAGATAAAAGCGACTTTTTACGCAAAAGCTTTTATAAATAGATGAGCTAAAATAATAATATTAACTTTAAATTTATCGAAGTTCTTTTGTATTGTATTAGACTGAACACGATACGGAAATTGAAATATGATTTTCAGAAAGTTTCTGATCTTGATTAATTATAATAAAATGAATGATGAACGAAGTCATCAACACTAATTGTTATGACTACAAGAGTTATTTCTCCCTAGCGGAACCGTTGTTAGTTGTTAGTAACGTGATTTGCAAAATACACGAATAAATTTAAAGCCTAAAAAACTCGTTTATATTAAAGTCCAACCCCTCTCAAACTCAAATAGAGATAATCAGGTCTGGTTATTGAAATGAGATGAAATCTATACATTACATCACTTTGGTTGGACAGGGTTCTAACTTTATCTTGTTCTGAGATATGATGATGACAATTTCTCAAACTATTTACCAATTTCCGGTTCAGGTTGAATCTTGTGTAAAGTATTTCAGTTTAACACATTTTAAACTAAAAAAATAAATACATAGATTATATACTTACTATGTTAGAATGTACCTAAATGCAACCAGCTAGGGCATAATAATTCATGGCATAAGGTTTTAACTTTATTTCCTATAATGCCATTCCAAGACACGGCCACGTTCTAATTAAATATTTTCCTTCAAAACATGTCTAACTAAAATACTACAAGATTGAACCTCAAATTCGCAAACGTTGACACCGCAGAACATGGTAAAGCGAAGTTAAAACCATATTTAACTATACTGCGTCTCGTGAGTACGATTCATTTTATAAACGACACACCCAAATTCCATACAAAACCATCAACTGTCAGATACAAACAAAATGGCAATTGCTAAAGGTTCAAAGTAATGTTAGAACCCTGTAATAAGAGCTTTATAAATTCGATGTTAAAACGTCGTCACACAAGTATTTATAGAAATGCAACATACGTAGATGGTTCTGAAAGTTATTTTGGTTATAGAATTCACCAATAGAAATTATTTTGCATTCAAAGGTTATTTTTGAAAAAAATGTCAGTTGGAACCTTATCCAACTGAGAAGACGATTAAAAGAGAAAAGCTTAACGAGCTGATCAAGGTTAAAATGAAACATAAAATATCTCGTAACGATCTCGTTTTGAATAAATGCCAAAGTCGTTACGTCAATTGAACCATTATTTTTCCTTCTGGCCGTTTTTTTAAAAGGGTCGAAAATTCACGCTGCTTCCGTAACCGTTGAATGTAACACACAGGGGCCGCCGCCCTCCATTACTTGAGATTGTTGGTAACATGTACCTGTCTACTGTCTACCTCCGTAACCGTTACTCGGTGACTACGGTATACAGTGTACGGCGTAACGGAGACAGGAAACAGTGGAGCCTCGTAGCGCTGTAGAGCTGTAGAGCCTTTGTATCGCGGCCAGGAAATGGACTCTCTGCGAGCAATGGCGGCTCCGGCTAATGAAAGCCTCCACGCGTCGGTATGTCAAGGGGTACTTTCAATTTTCAGTAATTGACTTAAAATCCATGTTTTCAGCAGAGCCTGTTATGTTGGCCCAGTTATCGCTTGATAAATGAAGAATTTGATTAAATAAGTCAGGAACCGTCACACATATGTCTGGTAATGTTATATTATCGTGAAAACAAGCTTATGGATCCGAGTGGTTTTAAATATAACTATTTATCTTTTGTATAATATTACTGTAAGTAATTGCATACTGCTTACTAACCCCGTATGCATGGTCATTGGAGGGTCTAGAGTCGTTAAAATAAATGTAGTTTCGTTCAATAAAAAAATAGAGTCTTGACGTGTGCGGTAAAGGAGAAAACCATATGTTTCCTTATAACGCCGTTGGGAAAGTGGTGGGGTCCCTTCCAATGTAGATAAACGTCTTTCAATCTGAATACCAGTTGAAAATTTTGAATTTGATCATTAGGATTATTCCGAATTACCAATATTCGTGAATTTTCATATTCCATTCCCCAAAAATCAATATTCCCCTGAAACCAAAGTCAATCAATTTAATTATCCTATTATCTGTATTACCAATATTCGTGAATTTTCATATTCCATTCCCCAAAAATCAATATTCCCCTGAAACCAAAGTCAATCAATTTAATTATCCTATTATCTGTCGCTCCAGTCATAGACTAGGAGATAATGCATCGAGCGGCGTACAATTACATTTCGGACAAATTTACTGTACCGTGTTGTGTGATTGTACTGATACTATTTTTGACCTCCATAATGTCAATATTATGGTAGGCAATGTTTTTAAGTGCTAAAAGTAGGTATTGACTTTTAAAATTTTAAATTATGGCAGCAAAATTATGATGGGTATGGTTTTTTAAGTGTTGACGGTAGGTATTGTTTTTTTAATTTACATTATGGTAGGTTTGTTTTTAAGTGTTAAATTATGGTAGGCATTGTTTTTTTAAGTTGATTTATGGAAGGCAATGTTTTTTTAAGTGTTAAATTACAATAGGTGTTAAGTGATGGGGTAGGATTTGGTTTTTAAATGATTGTATGTATTGTTTTTTAAGTGTAAAACTATGGTAGGCGTTGATTTTTAAGTACTAAATTATATTAAGTATCGAGTTTTATAGTATTCATTATTGAAGGTATGTTTTTTAAATGTCAAATTACATACAACCTTTTCAAAATGAGTGCTAAGAAATGGAATATTTTATTTCATTTGAGACATGATGCCACTTACGCTTATGCCACTTATGGGGGGAAATGCCATTTGACTAATGATAACATTACAAAAGTGGCTGTTTACGTGTTCGATCCTCTCCTCTCCAATCTTTTGATCTTCTGTAAGGAAGTTGTTCCTCAAAGTTGGCTTGACCACTTCACCTTCTAACTGCCGGAATCGAAAACTCCCATGATATTGAACATGTTATTTATTAGATTATTACGCACCGAATCAGCATTGGTACAGTAATTATTTAGTTAATATAAAATTTTAGGAAAATGCTATGAAATTTTGCGTACATCCACAATTTTGTATTCGCGTTTTTTCGAAAGCAAGAATTTATAACGGATTGAAGAAAATAACGTACACAATTTATACGTGTTAAAATTTAAGAATTGTGAACTATTACGATTAGTAGATAATATGAAAAGAAGTAGCTATGAGTACGAACAAAATAAAAACTGTAATTTTGCAAACACAGCAAATATTACAATTTTTTTTTTCTAATTTTTTTTTGTAGATCTGCCCTGAAGAACGGCTGCGCTAAAAACTTGTGTGCATTATTAAAACTACGTTAAAAGTTTGCCGGCATAAAAAAAATCTTCCTACCCGCGGAATTTAATAGTTAATTTTTTCGAATAATAGGAAGAATTTTGTAGTTAATTTCGTGAGTTAATCGCATAATACTCACAGTTTACGGAATACAACAAATAATACCTCAAAACCCAAGGTGCGCAAGTAAATTTTATTTTTTTAATCTAATTTATTTTCTTAAAATGACACATAAAACAAAATTGTATCTATATTTATGGCCCGTTCTCGAGCGGCAGATACTTCCAGTATCGCCATTACCATCACCACCAAGAATCGAAATGTTGCTTGAAATGACTTCAGCTATATTTGGTGATAAAATCTGAATAGTCAGGTACTACCCCATCTTCCTCTTTGTCGCCTCCTTCCCCTCCCCACTGCTGAAGGTATGTTCCCCTCCCCACTACCTTCAGCAGTGGGGAGGAGAACATACAAGATACCCCAACTGGGGATACCATAGTCTCACTGGCTCCAGACGGTTGCAAAAAGTTCTTGTGCTGTACTCACATAAAAAATACCTACACAAGTAGATATACACCCCATTAACATTATAAACATATGTTCATTATAACCCATTAAAAAGATAAAATGTTTAAAACGAAAACAGCACAAGTTGAAAATAAACATCCTTTAAAAAAAAGAAAGGGCATCCCGTATAAAACACGTTGATATCTTCATTCTGCTTTAGATAAAAAAGTATATATAATGTTAACCTTTTTACAACGCGGTGACACGATCTTTTTACTAAGAGAAACGGAAGTGGTTTTCATTTCTCGCGAATCGCCGTTTTCGCAACAGAGAATGGAAAATGAAGTATTACTGTAAACTAAAAAATACAGGAAACAACTTTGTAATCTATTTTTTGTTCGAGCCTTTGTCGCGACGGCCTTTGAGTGGAGGGAAATGCGGAAGATCCAGACAGAAAAGGAGAAAGTCAATTTATAGAAGCTTTCGCAACATCACACTTTATTAGTATCAAAGGCTCAAGGTGTAAGTGGAAATGAATTTAATTTTGAAATAAGACTCCGTTCAGAGCGTCATCATCTGCAAAAAAAAAGAATGTACACAACAACAGACCCATTACGCTACTAAATACCATTTCAAAAATTCTGGAAAAAAATATTAAAAAACAGCTTCAACACTATCTGGAAACTTTCGCTACTGTAAATCGTACTTCCTCAACTAGGTTTCAAAAAAGACACACTAAAAATACTCACAAACTATCTTATATTAGGAAGAACACAAAAAAAAACAAAAATAGGGACAATGTATAGTTCAGAAGCACAGAAAAAATGGAGTTCCTCAAGGAACTGTACTTGGCCCTATTATATAAATGATTTATGAAATTTTGTAACCCCTGGACAAATTATTTCTTACGCCGACGATACGGCAATAATAGTTAACGGAAATTCATGGATCGAAACTTTTTCTAAGGCAAAATAATGTATTGCACTTCATTGGCTGAAATTGGTTTTAACATGGTTAAAATGTAACAAACTCATTTTAAACTACAGCGAAACATTTTATTTAAATTTTAACAAAAACATTAAAAACAAACCTCACGAACTGTCAAGTTTGTCATGTTTTGACATGTCAGATCAGAAAAATATCGATTTTGTTCAGGAGTTTGTTACGATTGCGTCGACAACTGTTTTTTTTTCCGTTTCTCCACGAGCGAAGACCCTAACTGTCGAAAGTTTTAGATTCCAGAGAATGTCAAAATTTCTAGAAATATCCCCAGAATGATTTGAGAATTTTGAAAATTTTAGTAAAATAATAATGAAAACTAAAATTTGATTTTTTTTCTTTTTTCCGATTCCCTAAAAAATATTCGCCTATACAGCCTTTTACAATCATGTGATCTGCAAAATGCATAATTCTAATTAAATTATATAAAACCCATGCAGAAGAATTAGTAGGCATTATGCTAACATTGATTGTGTTTATTAAAGTATGTTATTATATCCTGTTTGTAACTCTATCCCGTGCAGTTGAACACATCTACTACTTCTGAGAAATTATTACTAATTGCATTCAACCTAGGTTCAATCGAGTATCTTAATGAGTCAGTCCTGATATCGTTGTTGCAATTAAAAAGAGAATTTTATATCGAGTAGTTCTTGCTGGTAAATAGAAGGTTATCAAGCTTAATAAATCAGGGCTGTCCATAATCTATTAGCAATTCAAAAATAAGAATTAAGTCAAAAATAAGTTTTCTATCTGGGAGTTTTAACTAACATATTGTCGGTGTTGGATTAATATTCGGTAAACATAACAACCCTGAATGGAATATTACTTATTTTATTATCAAGTCAATGTACCGGTTGTGGGGTTATTAAGGTAAAGCGCATTGGAGGTGAAATGTCGCAAATTGCTTCACATTAGAGGCAGTTTACAGTCCGATGGGAAAGGCTTTCGGTTAGTAGGGCTGGGATAGATTTCGAATATCACAGAGTTTACCGAAATTCTTTTCTTTCAGAATAAAGTTATTCTTATTGATTAACCCAAGAAAATTAAATATTGGAATTTATTACCTTTTTTGAAGTGAAAACTTCTTAAGCTAACGTTCTGATTTGAAACTCGATGAAACGAAACAGCGACACCAAAAAGTGACAAACACATATCTACATCTATAGGATTTAATCTGCGAGAGAATGAGATAGAATAATCGGTCTCCTCTTTAAGGGGTGCTTCGTAGCCTATCGGTCTTTTTTTGTGCGGTGCTTCGTAGCCTCTCCACTCTTGTCTATTTTAGTTTTCTGAAGGTTTCACTCCTACCGTGTGTGAATTGCACACCCTGATTTTTCTTTTAGTAAATCGCTCTTTAGGAAGGGTTATTTCACAGAATTAGAATAATTTATGAAATTTCGAGGTTAATTTTCAAGTTCTGTGGAAGTTATATTAAAGTTGATGCAATTTAGCATTTTTAGTTACATTACCCAAACGCAGGCAGTGTCTCAGGTTCCAATTACCTACTTTTGTCTTATATTTATATATTTAGTTTTGCTTACTTTTAAATTACTTGTATGTGTTTTATGTTTGCATCTTACTATATTTAGAAATAATGTAAAATAAAATTTTTGAAATACATGTTGAAATATTGGGAAAAAAATATTAATATTAATTCAGTTCTGTGAAGCAAGCGACTGGCCCGTAATGATGTGATAACAGAACTTCCACACAACTTGATAATTGACTTCAAATTTGATGAATTTTTCAAATATATACTAATTATATATTTGAAAAATTCAATATAGCTACCTACTAATTGTCCTGGGGGTAATTTTTATAAAGACTTAAATGGCATAAATGTTCGTTTTTTTTTAATTGACTTCCAAAACCTCTAACAAAAACTATGAAAATTTTCACGCTAAAAAACTATACATATTAATAAGTGTTTTATTTAATAAAGAATGACAAATATTACCTAATACCCAATTACCCAAATAAATACCTACTATAAAACAAAAACTTAAGCAAATTTGGTCGCTTATGTTAAATGATCGAGGACCTAGCTTGCAGAGTTATTAAACTCTGGGCTTAGGACAACTTCCTTACTTTACAAATTTCTTACGAATTGGATATTACGATAAAGCTTGTGTTTACTTATTTGTAAGTGTTCATTAGATGCTGCAGCTGCGAGTTTTTTAAGGTTCATAAAAAAAACATTATATTATTCCAGGCTCACAATCATGAAATTTCATTACGTATCTATTTACAGTAGACCTGTCAACAGCACCGTCACCATAAACATCCTATAAAAAACATTGACTCTCAGTACGGGTAACCTTTTCAGCAGTTAAAAATTCGATAACAGCACGCTGTTTACCCTGTGTTGACATAACACTAAAACACGTCTCCATACTTCCGCTTCTCAAAATACACTGGATGAATTCAACAACCTCAAACTAGCGCGTTCGTATATAGCATAGATTCTCAACCTTTTTTTGCCCACCGCCCACTTGACAGTATTATTTTTTCTAGCGCCCCCCAACTGCTTTTACATACCATCTTGGGGGGGGGGGGGGGGGGGGGGGGGGGGGGGGGGGGGGCGGAGGGGCGATAGGTTTCCTGAAAGTCCGTTTTTATTTTTTACATACTAGGTACCTAAAATGTAAAAAAATAGTCGTGAATCTGAAACAGCTATTGTCACGATTATATTTAAACGTGTAATTACACTGTTATATTACGTAATCGTAAGAAAGGCTATGACTCCTATCATATTTCTGCGAAGAAGATTGTTTTAATGAGAACAATTAAAACGCATACTTAATTATGTAGAGAAGTATTTTATTAACATTGAAAAGATATTGAATTAATAACTTATCTAATCAGATGGTTGAATTTGATGCGTTTTAAGAAGTTTGTTTATATTAGGCTCGATTTTACTTAAAAACAAACGTAAGTCGCCGCATCAGTACTATGGAGCCTATTTTTCTTTTTGGTTACCAAAGTTGCTACAGCACTGAATCCACGTTCAGCTAAATAGGACGATGGGAATGCTAGTAAAAATCGTTGAACTATCGACCGTAATCCAAGGTACAGTTTCGAAATCGGCTTCTGCAGCAAAAATTCTTGGTAGCCATTCTTAAATTTAATTTTTAATTCCTCATTTGTCGTCAGTTCTATTAGTTCTTCTTCTAACTGGGATGATCCTGCTGTGTTGACATTTGAAAAAGGATCCAAAACCCCAGTATTATTAAAAGGAATTTTCTTCTCGTCACAAAACTTTTCCAGTGTATTAAATATGGTTTCTCCTTTTGCATCTGTTTCCAAATTTGTAACAAACAATAGTTCTTGACATATTTTCTCATCTTTGATGAACCTCACGTATGACAATAGCAATGCTTCATTGGTTGGTAGAGTGGACTCATCCAGCTGTATTGAAAATCGACTAGACTGCAGATGATTGCACAATGATTCTTCAATGTTTTCAGCCATTTCATCAATTCGTCTTTTCACAGAACTATTTCTCCAAGGAATTTTTCGGATAATATCTGCAGCTGGTTTAAGGAGCGCAGTGGTAATTACTTCTTTTACTGCTGATAAAATTAAATCTTCCCCAATAGTATGTGGTTTGCCTGTTTTAGCAATCAACAATGAGATATTGTACGTTGTACGAAGCTAAAAGTCCATCATCGTCATGCTTAGAAGCTGTTAAAAATTATTTTCATTTAGTTGGCTGAATTTTGTACTTCTTTTTTATGTCTTGAAAATATGTCACATCTTTGTCTTTCTTATCCGGGTGGATTTTATTAAAATGATCTTGAAACTGATTTGTGGGATCTTCAATAAATCCGTATTTAATATAATCCACACCATATTGCCGTATCTTCTTTTTAACTTCTGACATGGGTTTTTAATAATAAAAATTAACCAATATTAAAGTTTACTTTGCTTTATTAGTATGTGATTGAAGTGTTTTGTTTGTCTTTTTTAGATCATATTTTTTTTACTTGCCAACGCCCCCCTGTGCCATCTCAATGCCTCCCAATTGTCTCTGGATCTTCTACCGCCCCCCTGAAAGTCTCAAACGCCCCCAAGGGGGCGTTATCGCCCACGTTGAGAACCTATGGTATATAGGAATATATATACGTACATACAGAAGAATGTCACTTCCATATCTACCTGGTGCTCTTATGAAGTTCATTTTATTTGCGCTGTACAAGCATGTGTGCATTACTTTTCAGCCTACCCTATTTAAAAAAATCAATTAAGAGGCCGGTATTCGAATTTCTACCGATTTCTTGCAAACCTCCCTTAAACATTTGAAGTTTTTAAGCTCTTAAAAATATATGTTATTCTTGAAGATAATATCTAGACATAAGTAACGCGCAAACGCAAATTATATAAAATTCCCTCGATAGAAAAAAATCGCAAAGTATGCTCCAAAAATTATTATAAACACGTTTGTTTCAGTTATTTTACAAGTTATATGTATGAAAAATTCACAGCGTTTCTTTAAAAATGCTGTTTAAGAAAATTTTCGCGAGATTTTTGCTCTATTTTAAACGAGTCGTGTTTTATTAAAGATTTTCATGATTTTTGCATCGATTTTATCGTTGTAAATGTTAGCGCGCTCTTCTAACATTCGTAATTTCATATCTCTCCGTCTTCTTCTTTTTGGGGCCGGGAACGGAGCCTTAAAAACAGAGATTATTTTAACAGCATCCGAACTGAGATAGCCACGTACCAGAAAGCTCACGAAATATTTGATTTTCAGAATATAAAAAAAAACTGTTAACAGTAAACTTACCGGCGGGGATAATTTCCCCCGATCTGCCCTATTTGAACTCTTTTACTAGGGGCATTCAATTACCCCCGTGCGGGCATAAAAAAACTAGGCACATTCCAATAACGAGTGACCCACGTCTGGGCAGGCGGCCACGTCTTATAAAAACAGGCGATGTGTGCGGGGCAATGCGCTCGCGGGGCTGGCCGTGTTGGCCCGGGAAACATCTCGCAATTAGTCCCCGATGTTTACACTGCCCCGGCCTCCCCTCCGGCCAATAAACGAATGCCCGGGAAATCTTCAAAAATAATTGGCGCAAATCGGGCAGTGTTGCCAGGGTTTGATAAATTGTTGGGTTGGCGATTTTATTTCGTGATGTTTTTACGGGACTTCAGTATTTACCTACCTAAAATTTTATTTCTGTAAATATTTTACAGCAGCTGTGTTACCATTAGGCAGTACTATCCAGAGACTATGACACCTCTAATTGGGGAGTATTATGAGATATAAATTGTAGAGAAGGAGATGGAAAAGGGCAAGATTTAATTCTGCTTTCCAACCACTGACCTGGATGATATTGAAGGTATCTTCCAGTCTTAAAAGGGGTGGAAATCGAAAAAATACATTTAAAGTGAATATTTATGAAATTACTAAGATCACTATTAGGTTATTGAGATGATTATTCGATTAGCTATGATTCAAGCTAACTTTAAAAAACGTGGTTTTGAGAATAACGCGTTTCAAGTTTTCGTTTATAACCGGCCGCTTCGTTTTCCGGTCTACCTGCTTGGCGCGAACCGCTCCTAACTATACTTAAAGGTTGAATTTGATGCCATAAGTTTGGGAATGTATTCTCCACATATATAGGAAGATTTTTACTCAACAAAAAACAGATTTTTTGGATCGGATGGACTTAATCCCCCCTTAAGTATTTTGTTTCGGTAATAAAGATTAAATCTACTAAAAATATCGCATACTTTTCACAAAGATAGAAAACTAAATCACTTCAACTTGAACTAGATATTCAGATTAGATTTATATTTTATGAATATGTCTCCAAGAGAGGAACTGTAATTTACGCAAAGTGTCGTATCCAGTTATATTGTCTTCAAGTCAAGTGCCGTAAATTGATTTAAAAATGCTTATCCGTCCTCCTACGTTCACGTCAAGTGCCATTTTTAGATACATAGTACGAATCTACATAATACATTTATAAAATGTATAAAATTCTCGGGAACGACATCTTCATATATTCATGAAAAATGATAAACATAATAGAGGTTGGCATATCTGCGAGGGTAGTTGCAAATCAGAATGACATCCCAGATATCTAGTTCTCATCATTATTGAATTATATATCACCGAAAGTAAGGTATAACCGAGCTTACTTCAGTATAGTGGGGGATACATAGCACAGTGGGGATGCCATATTTCACAAACACTTAAATATAATTCATTTATACAAATTATCTCAATTTAATTAAAATAATACATAATCACCCGAGTGCTTAGACATCAAAGCAATGAATAAAGAAAAAAAATATTCTAAAATTAATTGATTTGTATGAGTTTTCGAATAGGATTTTGAAAAAAGTTATATTTCTGGGTGATGATTTTACCGTGAACAAATTTTGAAATTAAGCAAGATGAAATATATAATACCACTGAGGAATACGTAATATTACAAAATCAAAGGAAACATTCATCTGTGTATTTTATTAAAGTACCTACACAAAGCATATTTGTGATTTTCGAGGATTATCTTTGTAATTTTTTATCGCTACGCAACCCGATGTGGTATTATTACGTAGTTTGCTCAGTTAGAAGATGCACAATGGATTGCACTCCATCTTACCTTAGCGAACTTCACTTTTCTGTGGAAGTGGAAGGTCTCCTTATTTCAATGTTCACTCGCCGGCGCATAAATATACCAAACCACCCACCGCCGGCGGCAGTCAGTGCAAGAAATGATGTGGTCGTTTATTCAAAACATGCTGGAACTCTTCAGGTTCCTAAATGATTGTTACGTGGTTTGTCTTCAACTTGTCAAAATGATACCCGGATTTGATTTTAGGACAAGTCTATCTCTTCTGATTTTCAATGAGTGGATTTAAGTTTGACAATCCTTAAAAAAATGTTTTAGGCTGCCGTAAGAAAAATGTAGTAAATATTCAGACAAGGGTCTCAACTTTTCTACAAATTATTAAAAAAAAAACTTTGTATCGGTTTTTTTTGCAATGAGTAACAACTATTTCAGTCAAAGGCGAAGCAAAATGGTGCATTTTAATTATTATTTTACCAATTCGTAATGTTCATTTTGCGGCCATCTTACTATCGATGTGACATAATGAGAATAGGTAACTTTTTTCCTTTCTTTAAAAAAAAATCAATCAAAGAACTTTAGAACCAATTTTGTAAAGAAGGTTCTTAGTTTGGGTTTATTAAAAAAGTTATCTAACAACTCATTGTTAGAACACAGCAAATCTCAGCATTCAAAAACACAGCAAATCTCAGGCAAAAATATATGTTACCAATTCCCATTTGTAAAAAAACTTTGGGACAAAAAAACTACAAGTACTTGGGAACAGATTTCTTTAATAAATTACCAGAAAATATAAGATCCCTTAGTGACAGTTTCAAAGATTTCAAAACACAATTAAAAAAATATACTGAAAACCTTAACTAAAAAAATAAATAAATAATAATAAAAAAATATATTTATAAATATATGTAAAGACACATACATTTATCTTATTCTTTATATAAACTAAATTTCAAAAAGTACTAAATATAAATAAATAAAATAATAAAAAATCAAAATAACCAAACAAAAAATACTTCCTCCCGTACATACAAGCATTTGCTTATTATGGGAGACTAATTAAAAAAAAAAAAATATTAAATATACTAATTAAAAAAAAAAAAATATTAAATATACTAATTAAAATAAAAATATATTCATTATATTTATGTATCTATTGTAGGTATTCAATCAATATTAGAGTCCCGAGTAAGAAAACTAGAGACAAGTCATTGTTTCATGTCGAAATTGCTTCAACTAGTCGCAGGCAAAATTCTTTCTTATTGAGAACTTGCAATCATTATAACAAAAAATGTATCGATGCTGATATCTTGTCGTGTACTTTAAGCTCTTTCAAACATATAGTTAATGGAGCTCTATAATGATCAAATCATTACTAAATACTCGTACATTAACTCATTGTAACTAAACTAAAAAATTGATACCGTCCTTTTTTCATATATTTTTTGTATTTGAAATTTAAAAAGAATGTAATACGTAATATAATGCGTACACTATATTTTACTATTTTCTTTTTTTGTGAGTACTATCATTTTACTTTTACTTGTTTTATTTTTATTTTTTATTAATGTATATATTATTTCTCGACCCCACGTGTGGTGTATCTCAGTTTTCATCATTATTATTATACATACATATATTAATTCTTTTTACTTTTCTTGTTTTTTTTTCTTATCTTATCTAATCTGTATCTTTTATATATTACACAGTATTAGACAGTATATATCTAGATTATGCCTAGATAGTTTATCTAGTTCCTATCTTTATAATATTAGGTAAAAAAAAAGAAGAAAAAAAAGTTAATAATTAATGACTTTTTTATTTACTATTTGGGCATGATGTGAACATTTGTTATTGGATTATAACCTAATTAATATAATTGTTTTCTTTAATGCATGTAATGTTATTAATCTGTAAATGTTCCCAATAAAATAAAATAAATAAATAAAAGTACCAAAGAAAAAAATTAAAAAAAAAAATTGTGTTTTTTAAACAATTTGTGAGTAATATAGTTTTGTTTTAAAAGTCACACAGCCTGATACTTTTAAATTTTTTTTTAAATATGACAAACTTTTTCGGAACACAAATAACCTCACAATATTTGAAAATCTCCTACTACTACCACAGTAAGCGGAAAATATTACTTATGTCGTGATGGAGGATTTAGCCAGCAGACGAATTGAACTCAGAACGTCTGGGTGTGACCCAAATGCGATGCCAACTCAGCCACTGACTGGTCTTTAGACTGTGTCTAAAACCTCCGTATCTGAATAAATCTATATAAGCGATCATTTCGTAAACAGTGGTGACATTACTGACATTACAGACATTGGAGAGTGGTGGCATGGGTGGTTTGGTATATTTATGGTGGTGCCGAAGTTGAACTACAGATGGCGGCATTACGGATGTACTCCGTATTCAAATCATTGAAGCTTGAATTATCAGGAAGAGGAAGTCAAGTGAAGATCATTCATTCCGATCTTGGAAACGCCATTCTGTTTCTACATCCGGTGCGGGATCTATCACTGCCCGTAGACTCGTAACGCTGCGCTGTCGGCTCGGGGTATTTTATTCACAATAAATGCAATCTCCTGTGTCATACCATTCTGAGTGAATTCTTTTACCGAACAATAAATATATCTCAGAATTATCAGATGCATGTTTCTGTCGGTAACCGGATACACCAGAATAAAGACCCATGTAAGTGAAAAGGTGAAGTAAGGTAAGTTCAGGTTAGGGTAAAATTCTAAAATTCCGTTTTAATATTAATAGGAAACACGTTCGCCGAGAAATTTGAATAATAGGAATTTTACCAAACTGTTTTGCTATCACTTTCGCTCTTCCCTCCCAATATTGAGCGAACGGAACAACTGCACTTCAGGCTGATAACACCTAAATAAAATTCTCAAAATCAAAATTTTGTATTCCCAATTTTTTCTCCACCAATTTTCCTCCGAGTTTTAAGAATTTTTATTGTAATAAAATATTCTGTTTATATGTTTTGCTTTTTTTTTTAATTCATCAGTTTGTGTAATGAGCGTCTGTTGATAGCGTTTAAACCAGGCAATTTTAACGATTTTTGGAGGAAATTGGGGAATACGTTCGTATGGACAAAACGCCGCCCGATCTCCTCTCAATACAATTTTTTTTTTTGATTTAGTACAAATTACAGAATTTTATCCAGGTTAGATTAGGTGTGTTGTTTGTTTGTTGTTTTTGTTCACCGTTCTTCAGTGATCTGTTTTTTTTTTTTGTTATTTTTTTTTCATCGAATTATTTCAACCAATATCGCCTGATATATCACCCCTCATCCCCTCCGGATGTTTTATGCCCCTCTCTCATTTCTCACTTATTTGTAGATCTCTCATTTAATTTCAAGGCAAATCGTAATTCTGAAATTTAAAGTTGTTTGCTAAAGAAAGGTTAATGCATACCTACTTTAAGAAGTTCATGGCCTTGGAAAAACACAATTATAACTTACTAATTAATCAACAACGGTAGAAACCTACTTCATATATACTTTAGACGAGAAAACAGTTTCCCCGAAATTCTGGGAAGTTAATTTATAAAATAATTTTCGGTCAGAGCTTTGTTTTGGAGAAAATTCAATACCTTTTCTTTACCTGGATTTCCACTCTACGATAAATCAAACAATCTCAGTTTCCTACCTCTCCCTCGTCCCCTACTTTCTACTTAGATTAAATAACACCCCCAATTCTAAGCCAGCTGTGAGAACTAAAAATAATTAAGATTGCAATTTTCTCGAGATAAATAGATTTTTTTTAAATTAGGTTAAAAGGCTGTTTCTTAAAACGGTATTCTCACAGTCGCATCGTGTTCACAGAAACTGACTAAGCTTCCTTTTCCGTACTAGTTGACACTCAATTAGCACTTTTATTATTACCGTGACGGTTTACGTTTACGGCAATGTCACGGTGTAAAAAGGCAATAAATATGCTTTCCTTATCACTATAATGCTGCAGCTCTTTCAAAAGATGAGATACACAATGTACGTAGGACTGTTTCTTCCGAATGAAAAGGTAATTCCGTTTTATAATATTTTTTATGTCGGACTATATCTCTTTCCGAAGGTTTTTGTTTATCAATGAGACTATGGCATCTCTAATTGGGCTGTGTTCTGTGGCTGAAGGTAATGTGGAGGGGAAGGTGATAGCACAGAGGAAGTTAGGGAAGTACCTGGCTATTCAGACCTAGTCACCAAACAAGACATTTTAAAGACATTTCAAGCAATGTTTCCATTCTAAAAGGTGATCTTACAACATAGCGATACTGAGAGTATCTTCCACTATGGATCCTGTATATCCAGATCAAAATATACCCTGTATTATTTTTAAACGATTAAATTGAAAAACAACACAAATCGTTGGGATTTGACCCCGCGATCTCTGGATTGCTAGTGGAGAGCCTTACCCCTTAACTACGGAGGCCGTCTGCATTTAAAGAATTTAAATACAATTGTTGCTGCAATCAGCGCCCCCCATTTTTCAATATTTTCATGTCAGACCTCTTTACGAAGGTACTCGAGAAATATATAGGCAGTGGCGTAGCTAGCATGGGTGGCACCCGGTGTGCGGATAACGTGGTGTCACCTCAAGAAAGAACGTCGTAACCCCCCCCCCCAAAAAAATGGGCTTTGAAAAATTCAAAACGCAAATTTCGAATATCCAAAAAAATCAAAAACCTTACTTAATAAAAAGTGTTAAAAAAAATTGAAATCTTAAAAGTTACTTATTATTATTCCTTAATTTTATTTATTTATGTACACACAACAACGAAATACAGAAAAAAAGACATACAGATTAATGCAATGACGTATCAGTCAGTTATCGATCGATTCTGCTATATTCGTATTCGAGTTTTGCGTTTATCAATTATTAAAAAAAATGAAGTATCCAATCCATTTACATTGTTTTTTGAAAGAATCTTTCAACACTTTTAAAAATACTAACAGCGTTAACAACCTTTTCACTAATTCACGTCAACCAATAGGTGATAATTCCCTTCACGAGTTCAAGTCAATCACAATGTACGAAAGAAATGAGAATGACACAGGCGACAAGTGAGGAATATTTCAGAGGAATCCACAACCGAGCAATAGTTAGAGCTAGGAACGGAAATAAAACAACAGAATTTTTGGGGAATCCCTGACTGTCCGAGCCATATATCTACGAAAATATAAACAACAGACCGTGTTCATGTGTAAAATATTTTTGTGGGAATATTCTACCTTCGTATTTTTTTTCCACGGTCGGGTGTCCACTGTATACCTATAGGTCCTTTTAATGGTCATCGTAATAGTGTATTGTTTAAGCGGATGTTAAACGTTTTACCAATGGTGCTTAAAGTATAATATTATGAAGATAATAATTCCTGTATCGTATCACCGGAGAAATATCGTTATTTTACAAGTAAACGACTGAAAGTATCAACTACGGAAGTATAAAACTTTAATGTTCCCAGGTTATTAAGTTTAAAGCAAGTTAAGTGCTGTTGGCTGAGAGCACCCCTACAAGCTCCTACTTATTTTATGGTGTTGCCATCGTCAAAATCACATAAGTGTTTAATTCTTTCAATTGTTTTGTTTATGGCTGAGCAAAACATTAATTAACCTAAAATCTGGAAATACATCATTGCTGGCGGTTAAAATAACTCTATAAAGCAAAAAGTCTTTAACGAGTAAATGAGTAAAACCTCAGTATGTAATATTGAATCATTAAAGACCATGTTAGCGACTCTCAAACGACTTTCATTGGATGCTATCTTTATGTATGATAGCAAGATTCTTCCCGAACTAAACGCAATCTAGATGGTGTCTTGAATAAATACATCAATTTTTATTTTAATGTGCGACATCTATTGACATTTTTCTAAGACTCTAAGTGATAAGAATAATAATAGAAACATTTATTCATCAATAGGTTCTTATAAATGTATACATTTCGTTTATTTATTGACATAAAGGTCACTGCTGAGCTATACATTCAGGATTTCTCCTGGAATGTAGCTGGTTTTCAGCAGTGCCTCTACGTGTTTTGAATACTTTTAGTGTGTATTGAAATATGAAACAAAAATCATAAAAAGATGTGGTCTTTTTTTTTCAACTTGTAAAGTAATTTGTATCGAGCTATGGAGCTTCAATATACATCTATATATACGTTCAGCCTTTCGAAAATAAGACAACACGCCATTTTGCTTCTTTCGTGTTGTTCAATAAGAAAAAACATAAAATTGCGAAAAGAAAATTCGGGCAAAACGGGGAGTAATGCAAAAAGTACACAGTTTAATACAACTACAAAAACTTTATTTTATTTGACGCGTATCAAAATTCTCACTTCCAAAAGTATTCTATCTATTACTGGCGCAGACCCGTGGAAAATCACAGAATAGTCTGAATTATCAACAAATTTCATTTCCAATTTGTAAAAATGGCAATTTAAATTTTTTCCACTAAAAATATTGCATTAAAGGTACCTAGGTACACTTCACCGCTTGTCTTTTTCAAACCAATAGTTTCATTTTTGAAAATGACACTTAAATTAAAAGCAAATCCGAGATCTAGAGTTCATTGAACCAGAGTTAAAGGCAGGCACAAAACCAAAAAGAGATTTTTTGATGTTTGAATTAAAAAAAAAAAGTTTTCCGACAACCATGCAGTATTAAGCATCAACGTAGATGTCTTTACATCCAGGTTCCAAGCGTCTTTATCTCTCGACAAAATATACCCGACAAAATATCCTACGGACAAAACACCCCCCACAAAATATCTACTAAAACCTAATCTAACCTCACCTGACTTAACCTAACCATACCTAACCAAACCTAACCTAACAAAAAAAGGATTCAGCTTAGTGGAGATACAGTTTGTCCTTGAGATATTATGTCGAGGGATATTTTGTCGGAGGATATTTTGTCGGAGGATGAAAACGCGCGGTACCTCACATCTGCCCTGATGATGAACATTTTTTTAAGTTAATTTGAGAATTTTTTAAAGAGTTTTGTCACACCGCGCATGTGGTTGGCAGAACTGGGACAAGGGTTGGGTAAACAGGGTATTTTTTCCCCAGCCGCAATTTCTAAAGGGCGCCAAAATCATCCGGCCCAAAGAGAAAAACAATTAAAAAACCAACTGACTTGACAAAGCATTAAATTAAAATTTTAGTTAAAACGTCGTCGGATCATCTGCAATCTCTGTTTCAGGGTAAGAAAACACTTTATTTGATAATACTAAATTAGTTGGATATTATGTTAAAATTAAAACAATCAAGTTATAATAAAAATCGTTACTGTCTTTGTGCGCTTTTATAATTATCGTCACGGTACGGTTCCGTGACGGCAAAAAAGGCAATAAACATACCTTCCTTATCGCTATAATGCTACAGCTCTTTCAAAAGATGAAATACACAATGTTCGTAGGTCAGTTTCCTCCAAAGGAAAAAGTCATCATTTTGTTGTATCTCTCTTACACACCGCACCGTGACGTCTCCGTAGACCACTACCAATACTAATAGCCGTGACGATAATTTTGAAAGTATGGAAAATAGTTACAAGGATAATATTGAAGTGTGAGTGAATTCCAAAAATTCAAAAACGTCAAATGTCAATGCGCTGATGGTTTTTCTTTTGTTCTTAAGATGACAATATACCCTAAAATATATTCAGAATCTTAACGTCGTAAGTAAAGAAGTCGTGTATACAAATAGAGTCTCGCGACCTGTGTATTGCACTGACCTTCTGTCGAATTTGCTCTATCAATGAAAAGAAGAAGAAGACAAATAATGTGGGAATCTTAACGACGTAAGTGAAGAAAGCGTGTAAACAAATATGCGCCCGCTGCACGGCGTACTGGATGAACGTACGGTGGAATTCACCCTAGCAGGCATGGACATTAGACCTTTTCACCGCGTTCAATTTAATTAATTCTGAAGAACGTGTTACAAATATACAAAATGTGGGATGATGTCGCACTGCCGAAGTTATTAATTTATCGTCTAGAAAAATAAAATCTGGTGCTTACCGCTAACTTTAGTTGTACAACGTATTACAATTTTTAAAGGCGTTGTACGTAAAATATATTAATGGCAAGGTATTGTTTTTATTAATCTTAAATACAAATAAGTTACATCCCCAGGGCAACTTCTGAATAAAAAAGTGAATATAGTTACGAATTCGTCGGAAATGATTAAAAAGTGAGTTTTGAGCAAACAAAAATTATTAGGATTGTGTACCGCCTTAAACATATAATGCTGCAGCTCTCCCTTACAAACTAAATAACAACAATAAAAAAAGACAAACGGTGAAAGTATGTCTGCACCCCCCAAAAGTAAATATACAATCATTATCATACATCTCTCTCACACGTATAAAGAAAATGAAACGCAATTCCCGTCGCAAACAAGTAGAATTTCAGATGAAACAGTCACACGTATTTTCTGTAACTCAAAATTATTTAATGTGTATGAAAGAGCTGCAGCATTTTAGCGATAAGGAATGTATGTTTATTGCCTTTTTTGCCGTCACGGTACCGTAACCGCGAAACGTCTATGATATTGATTTTTCAAATAATAGTAATAATTTTTTTAAGGGCAGGTAGACATAATTTTTTCATAACCTATAAATAAATAAATATCGGGAATCACGTATAAGGCTAGATTTTAAAAGAAAAATTATTTAGCCTGGCCTCTCACTACGCCTAATGCGCAGGAATATTCGGAGTTCCGGCCAATTATAAAATGTTTACTTTTGCAAAGTTTCCACTTTATAAAACTTTTATTAGATTAAATATTAAATTACGACTACACATTAAAATAATGGTGGCTGTTAAAATAGACAGGGCTGCACTCTATTCGCCGGCGTAATAAAATGTATTAGTATTTACCTGTTTTTAATGTATATTGTAAGTACGTATTATTATTCCTCCATGCTTGTAACTTGTACCTAGACCATTGATATAACATTTCAACAAACTCGCTAGCATAATGGTAAACGCAATTGATTTTAAATTGGAATTATTTTCAATCGGGCTTGGTTTCACGCGCAAAAATGTATTTTTTTAATTTCCTGTTGAGCTCTCAGCTTTGTGATGTTGATTGTTAACTTTGATGACCCTAAATAAACGGTGGTTGGCGTTAATTAATAATTTCTTCTGGTGACTTTTACCATCGGAGGTTGACTATCATCGGGTATTTTTCAGCAGGAAGAAAGCAAACGGGTTTTCTCACTTATGTATTTTATGATTTTTTTTTTGAAAAGTGAAATTTTTTTTAAGGAAATAGTTAAGCAAAGATACAATTGATATGCTATTCACAACTTAAAAAACTAATTTATTTACCCAGTCAGTAAATAAATATTCTAGTTAGTTGGGGAAAATCGAATCAAATTTTGAAATATATTCGAGAAAAGACTACTCATTTTAAAGAGCGCATGTTTGAATGCATTTGTGCACACTATCTGGTTCGAAATAATTTGGAACACCCGACCACAGTCCCTTCTCACCTCGCAATAGTCCCACGATACAGTGCAAGCAATTCGTAACTCGGGAATGTTTGTTTTCTTAAAACGAAAGACAAGCTTTCACAGTTAGGTACGTACATCCCGAAACCTGGCGCATTTATTAACTCAGTTTTTTATACATTAGCTCCACACAGGAGGCCCTAAGGAAAATAATTCCACTCAGGGCCTATTTTATCTTTGGGAATGCTGTGTGGAGGGTCTTTTTAGGGGAAGGAAGGAGAGGAAATTCTGGGAAGGAAAAAGGTATGAGGGGTGGTTAGTAATTTGGGGGTCAGTGTCCAAGAGTGAGGGACGAATGAATCCATCCTTTCTACTACGATGCAAGGCAATATTCCAAGAGTGTCTTGCTGGAGAGGTTAAAAGATCTCCCTCAACCAGTCTCTCCCGACCCGGCCAGCCAGGCAGTATGTTAACACATTCGCCGTCAAGACCTAAACCAACCTCACTCCATGAACCCGGGCTCCCCTGCTAATTCACCAAACATAGCGAACCGCTTGGGATGACCTATGGCAGGGGTGTTGGTTATCCAATAAATGATTCCCGGGGCGGCGATACCCAAATTGAGGCGTTAGCTTTAGATGTACATTACCCTTAGCGGACTGTTTTAGATAAGAGTGATTGAGCAAACGGTCAGCGGTTCTTAATACAAATTTAATGAACATGCAAGTACATAGTAATATTTGTAATTCGTTAAGCGTAGGGGTAAACCAGCTTGTTTTATATCGATGGAAGACGTCACCCGACCGCCATCTACGTGGTGACGGGTCTTTATTACCGTCATACTTTTATAGACCCCGGTGTGTTTAATATCCTCGTAATAATACATTAACATGATACACAAATGCTAATTTATATCGGAAGTAAACTCACAAAGTCTGGGACAAGGTCCGCTCAGAGGAGCTTAATTTCAGATACAACACTTCCAGTAATCATTTTTTATTAAATGAAAAAAAGACACTTTGTAACACACCACTTTTTATTGGGATTAATAATTAGCCAACCCGGTTTCGCTTAGCTCAAGCTTCATCTGGGCTTATTATATTAATTACTAGCTGACCTGGACACGCGTTGCTGTGGCTAACGAAACACAACGCCACGCCATTACCCAACCATAATAATCCACACCGCCCGCTTGCCAGACCGCTACCCGCTGACCGCTGCCGCTTGCCAGCCCTGTTCCCTCTATTTATATATTTCAACCAATTCAACTAATTCACACAAAACCTTGACAAATTATGTACCTATTCCTCATGAATCACTCTATCTATTGGTGAAAACCGAATGAAAATCTATTGCGTAGTTTAAAAGATCTAAGCACAAAGACAGCAGGAGCGACTTTATTTTATACTATGTAAAGATATTCATTTTAAGAATTAGCGAATCATTTAGTCAAATCTAATCCCTCATTCGACAAAAACTCAGGAACTAACATATTAATTAAACTAACTATTTACTTACCTAATCAACCTTACCTAACTAAATATTTACTAACCTAACCTAACCACGATAGTAAGGGAGACACAACGATTTTGATGAGACCTATATGATTTGTTCCGAAAAGCGAGCAAATGGAACAATAATTAGTTCATCTTTGTAACAGACCATTTAAACGACCAAACCTACATACACAATATAACGATTGTCCGGACTGCCCGAGCACGAACTATTTCATTCTTTCCCTAACCGAGAACTCATAATGAACTTAGAGCCGCTAACTCAATAGACTGATCCACTTTTTATCACAAAAAACCCGAGTCGGCATTATACCGCGGAAAAACCGGAAGGGGGGAATTAATTATTGTTTCTGGATGTCCCCGGCGTTGCTCCTGCTTTATTATTTTTCCTTCCAATTTTTCATTTATAAAGGTTTTAAAGGTTTGGTAGCTTTTTTCAAATGTTAATTCATTTTTACGATTCATTTAATTACAAAAAACTTCCTCATGCAGACATTTTACCTAAAGCATAGATTATAATGAAATGTAAGATTCGCATATTTTCTCAAATTTAACTATACAAACGGTCCATAGTTGGAATTGTTGCTTCCGAAACCCCTATTTATTTATTTACGCCCTTTTTCGGGGCTTTTTTTTTTTTTTTCTTGTTTACAATACAACCTGCAAAGCTACTGCAAGTAGCTTGTCGGCAGGAAAATAGTGTGGACAAAAATATAGTACAGTATAAAGTCTTACAAAAGAAGAAAAAAATATTGAAATTTGATAAAATACGAGTACATAATAGATAAATAGTAATAGATAATAATAGATGGTATAAATAAGTATAGAAAAAAATAAAAATATGAAGACAACGTCTAAAAAAAATTAAAAATGCACGAGGAGTCAGTTAATATAGAAAATCTGATTCCAACAGCCATGTTTTTAACAATAGTGCAAATTTAGGTGTCGAGCAACATTTTTTCAAATCATATGGCAGCATATTAAATATAAATGGTACAATGTATTCAAAAGTTCGCTGGCCATGTTTATTAGAAAATCTAGGTACTATCATACCTTCATTTTGTGTAAGCCTAGTATTGTGCACGTGATCCACCATTGTTTTGTATGGGCTATCTAGGATATGTTGCATACAGATTTTATGCCAAAAAAGAGCTCTAATAGGTAAAACATTTACGGATTTATACATTCTAGTGATATTTTGACGCTGGTCATATACTGCTTTGCTGACGAGTAATTTGACCATGGCGTTTTGAATTGACTGTACATGTTGGATGTTTGTCTTACATGAGTGCCCCCAAGAAGTTATACCATATCTCACATTGATTCAGCCAGGGACAAATAGATTAGTTTCATGGTTTTGATGGGCACATAATATTTAAGTTTATACAGTTTGCCTACAATCGTTCGAAGGCGTTTACATAGCTTAACAATATGGATATCCCATTTCATATTACAATCCACCGTCACCCCTAAGTAGACATATTCTTTTACTAGGTCAATACTTCCACAGGTGCAGGGCTGTGTACAGTTATTATGTATGCAGTCAAAGTTATGTGATACTATTGAAGGTGCTATTGTATATCTGGCATGAGGCGATCTTATGTGCATTAGTTTTGTTTTTTGTGCATTTATAACTAAGCCAGAGTCGTGAGACCATTTTAGTAATGCTATGAAATCCTGCTGTAGCATATTCATGGCCGTGAGCAGATCCCTATGTGAGATGACAAGTGCTGTGTCATCCGCGTATACGTAGTGTTTGATAAAAGAAAATACTTTATTCATAAGAGAGACGAATATTATATATAGTGTTGGACCTAGGATAGAACCCTGCGGCACACCAGTAGACAATGTTCCCACTTTACTCAATTTTCCATTTATTTTGACCTGAATTTTACGATCACTTAGGTAGTTTTTCAAAAGTTTAAGAAAACGTCCTTTCACCCCTATCGCCTCTAGAACTTTAAGTAATTTTGTAGGATCTATAGTATCAAAAGCTTTCGAATTATCTATGAACAAAACTAATATTTGTTTTTTATCGTTTAGTTCGTTATTTATATAATTTGAAAAATCTTGAAGTAACAGTTCTGAGCTCTTCTTTTTTTGAAAGCCATATTGGTGTGGATCTATTATTGAGAAAGACTCGAGGTATTTATTCAATTTTATGGAGATGTATTTTTCAAGTATCTTTTCTATTGCAGGCAATATACTGATCGGTCTGTAATTTCCTATGTCAATATGTCTGCCACTTTTGTATATAGGTCTTATAATACTACATTTAAGGTCTTCTGGTATTACGGCTTGCATTAATATTGTGTTAATTAAATGTGTCAAAATCGGTCCTAAAATATCTATGTGTTTTTTAATATCAAACATTCTGATATTATCTATTCCGGGTGATTTTGAATTTTTTAGAAGTTTTACAATATTCTGAATATCTAAAAGTGTGGCACGTGGTATATAAAGACTATGTGGTAGCTGTGTTGGTTCAACATTTGATGCTTTAAGATCACATTTATGTACTAGTGAGTTTATACTGTCCGAAAAGTAGTTGACGAAGTCGTCTGCCACTGTTTCTGCAGATTTATCTTTAAGTAAGTACCTTGAGATTACTTCATCGCAATTACTCTTAGATCTACGTCCTAATATTTTATTTATCTCATCCCATGTATTCTTCGTATTTCCGAAATAATTTTTGAATTTTTCATTAAAAAAGGTAGATTTACATTTAAATATTAATTTAGTTACAATATTCCGAAAAGATTTATACTGTTTTTCATAAATTTTATTTTTTGGTGAATTTTTCCAAATTTTATATAAATTATCTCTCTTTTTAACGCTATCTAATACTTCATTTGTCATCCACTGTTTTATAGGCCATGGTCTTTTTCTTGACTGAATATGTATGAATACCTTACTTTTTTCATAAATATCGTTAAATTTACATTTTATTTTTTCATAAAGCTTAATGCAATCTTCTTCACAAAGTAATTCATTCCAATTGAAATTCCTAATGCTTGCATCGATCCGTTTTTGAGATAAAATTGAAGTTTTAATCGTTGTTAATTTCTTATTACTTTTGGGAAATGGAATATTTATCGCCGTTACAAAGAGAACGGCTATATTAATCTCGCATACACACGATGAAAGCATATCAGTGATTTGTTTTCCACTATTGAATCTTATAAAAATATGATCAATGCACGAACGTGTTATTTTTCCTGCAATTACCGCTTCTCGCGTGACGTCATCGATACATTTAGTAAAATAGTTCATAGACAATAAATTTTCATATTGAATGGTTAGCGGATCCTGACATTTTAACAAATCAATATTTACATCCCCAAAGTTTAGTACATTTTCACAGTGATTTAAGGGAAGATTATCGAGTATTGTAGAAAGTTCATTTATAAAAGCTAATTTACTTAAGTTTGGTGGGCGGTAAATTGCGAGTAAGGTAAGTTCATTATTATTTGGAAGTGTGATTATACCGAAAATATTTTCAAATACCTGAGTTTCCAATTGCTTTTGTGTGAAAACAAATGTATCTCTGATGTACACAGTAATACCCCCACCAGACCTGTGTTCGCGAAAATAGCTTACACTATTGTAACCTGGAATCTCGTACAAACTGGCATGTTCACTTTTGATAGAGGTTTCACAAAGCATAAGTACATCTATTTTTTTCCAACAATCGTGAAGGTACATATGTAATACATCCCAGTTTTTAGAAATTGACCGAATATTAACTTGTACACATATAAAACTACCCACTTCACTGTTTTTTTCTACCATTTCTTCGGTCCACTGATCTAACCTATTTATTCTCTTAAAGTCAACATCACTGTCTTCATCTATGTATTTAGACGCCATAGCTGATCGTGGAGAAGTCCCTCGAAAGCGCAGCTAGGTATGCTGGGCAGTTTTCCCTGTCTCCTGTAGGATGAGCGGCAGGTTTTCCAAATCTGGTGCAGGTGGCGCAAACTGCCTTGGCAGCAGTGTTTCGGCAACTATCGCGACCGTGACCATCCTGGCCACAGTGACCACATCTTGTTTGGTCTTTACAGAATTTGAAAGAGTGTCCAAGCATTTGGCACTTGGAGCACACTGTAAGGCCAATAAAATCACGAACGCGGCACACTGTCCAGTCCACAAATACTTTTCCCTGTTCTACTAGGATGTGTTGTAGGTTAGCAGGCACCTCGTAAACCCGGTGGCATGTTGGTCCTGTGCGAGCGCCAGCTAGGTGACTGAACTTGCAGCTCACTGTAGTACCCTCAACGTCAGTTATCCCAGAGATGCCGGTAAGAGCGCTCCGCAGGAAGTCATCATCAGTCAGTTCACGGGGAACGTTAAAAAAATATGACTCTCGGTAGTCTTTTGGTCGGCAGTCGGGCACTCAGGGTCGATGAATTAACGAGAGCTGGGGCATTTAAATTTTGTTGAGGTCATCTTTTGTCGCCGTCTGTAATAGAACTCCGTTATTTTTTATTTTACGGACGCCTGTCACGCGTACACCTAGTTCCGAGGGTCTAAAAGTGTCCTTCATAAGCTGCTTAGTTTGCTCGCTATCTTGGGCCTTGTTCAATTTTGGAAATATACAAACTGAAGGCTTTGGGCTTCCTACATGAATTCCCGTGCGAGTTATTGGCAGAGGTCCTGCTTTTTCAGGACGATTCCGAACAGCGTCCGCAAAGCTATTCCGGGCAATGTCTGCATACGAAAGGCTAGCTTACGTTGCCACAGCGACTCTACGCATGACAGGCCCAAGATCAGACTCCAACTGAAGGATTTTTTCATTAAGGTGTTTGTTTTGTTCTCGCTCGCATCGTGTTTCTCCTCTTGCAATTTGAAGCTGCGCAGTGACCGTAACCAGATCAGCGCGCATGGCCTCGCGCTCCAGAAGCAACTGGGACACTGCTCTGAAAACTTCGGATACGCTTCTTGAGACTCGAAGTTGCTGGTCCTTTGGGACCTTGGAGCTTTTTTCTGCCAAGATGTCTTGAAGTGCCATAAGATGAGTGTTTGCGCATTATTATATGGGATTGTTGGGTATTGCATTCGCAGACTTGGTGGGTATAATATGTCAAATTCCTGATTTTATCCCACCTACCTAATATTCCTATCCCAAAATGTCACCTTGAAAAAGAGCAATTGTTGCATGAAGAAGAGGTGACACTATTTCAAACAGTACAAATTAATGTCTCAGACAGGGAGCACATATTGAGCATATACTGTTGCAAAATAATATTGCAAGTTAATAAACATAGTGAAGTGCACCAAAACCTGGAGATCAGAGAGGCCCCATCTGCAACTGGTGAGTCGTATTTTCCTTTTCCGTTCTGGGCTTATCTAATTGTCCAAAAGCCCAGATCTGAACATCGACTGACTATCTATCAGGTTTTGCGAGTGCATGCTATCTAATCGTCCCTTATAACATAGCGAACACGTAGTTATCGGGACTGGTCCTTCGAGGGTTGCGTCAGGGCTTCGCTCTGAAGCACAACCGCCAATTTTATAGTGGAGTCGCAGTTTCGCGACACCATTTTTGGTTCTTTCGAGCCTGATTACCAACGGGGTATTTAAAATTAATATATTTAACCTGAAAATTAATATATTTAACCTGCAAATTAATATATTTAACCTGCAAATTAATATATTTAACCTGCAAATTAATGTTATTTGCTTTTTATAATTTGTAAATTCGTTTGTACCGAACTACGTTTGTAATTATTGTTGCATTAAAATTCCTACATAGAATTAATCATGGCGACGAGTGATGGTACTCAGGATCTAGTTAAAATTAAATTACTAGAATCTAAGATTAATTTAATGCATAATCGTCTCAATGAGTTATATGAGAAAGCGAAAATTATCGCTGATAGAGAGACAAGGAGTTCGGATGAGTTCGTTAAACAAACGGTTAATGTAGCTACATATTATTCACAATTTAACACGTATTGTGATGACTTTCTTTCGCTTCAATTAAAAAGGGATCCAAACTATAATATAAATTTCGATTTATGGAATAAATTCGAAAATAAATACTGCTTTGTAGTTAGTATACGCGAAAGTATTGTGGCGAAGCAAGATTTAGGTGGTACGCAGAAATTAAATAATTCGCAATTTATTAAGCTTCCAGCGATCGATATGCCATCCTTCGACGGAAATCAAGAGAATTGGTCAGTATTTTACGAAGCTTTTAAATTAAACATCCACTCTAATGAAAATTTGAATACTTCGCAAAAGATGCAATATTTGATAGGAAAACTCCAAGGAAAGGCGTTATCGGTTTTTGCTGGAGTACTTCCGAATGAAAAAAACTATTTTGTAATTTGGAATGCTCTCGAAAAGAAATATCAAGACAAGCGCGTGCTAGGTACCTTTTACCTGAACAATATATTGAATTTAAAATTATTGGCACCTTCTAACTCAAATGATTTAAATAATTTTATTGAACGGTTTGCGTCTTCCATGTCTGCGCTCAAGGAATTAGGTATTGATGACCTAACAGACTTTATAATTCTAGATATTGCACTGAAAAAATTAGATATACAATTGGTGCAAAATTTCGAAATGTCTATACTGGAGAAAGATATACCTAAATATACCGATTTAATAGAATATATTCGTTCGCATGTTAAAATTCTTGAACGAACCGGACTAGATAGTAAAGTTAATAATAATAAAAATAAAGTTTCGCATTCTTTCGCTGTGGTTGAACCGAAGTCGTTTGATAATAATCGTACTACAAGTAATAATAATAAGTGCCGGAAATGCAATCGAAGTGATCATGTTGAATTGTTTAAGTGTGAACAATTTAATGAATTGAGACCTAAGGCACGTTTTCAGTTTGTAAAATTAAATAACTTATGTGTAAATTGCTTAAGCGATAAACATAGGACGGTGAAATGTTCATCTAAATCGGATTGTAGAATTTGTAAAAAACGTCACCATACCGCATTGCATTTTGAGGGTACGGTGTACAACGAAAGTAATTCTAAAAACGAAGCTGTTATATTAATAACAAGGAATAAACACCATAATGATTTTACTGCGGGTAATTTAACTACGAATGTACTATTGTCAACCGCGCAGTTATTTGCTTATGACAATAAAAATAATCAAGTAACCGTCAGGTGTTTAATTGATTGCGCCTCGCAACAAAATTTAATTAGTTTAAATACTTGTAATGAATTGAATCTTAAAATAATTCCTTTAAATAATTCAGTTATTAAAAGTGTTGGTTCGGTAGAGACACCGATATTGGGGCATGTTGCATTGTCAATTAAATCCCGTGTTTCAGAAGATAAATATAAAATAAGCCTATTAGTGGTCGACAAAATCACGGACAAGCTCCCTACACAATATGTTGACACAAAGTCATGTGAGCATTTACTTGGTTTAAACCTAGCGGATGAAAATTGGAACGTTCTATCTGATGTTGATATTTTATTAGGCGCTCAGTTATTTCCATATATTATGCTGGGAAATAAGGTTTTATCTAAACATAATATGAATGCACCACCCGCTATACAAACGGTATTCGGATATATTGTAATGGGTGAAATACCTAAGTGTACGCCGGATGTTTCGTGGACATTTGGCCCTATAACCAACGTTGATTTATACAATGCGTTATCCAAATTTTGGACCATTGAAGACATGCCTATTAAGTCATTGATGAGTGCTGAAGACGCGGAATGTGAGAAAATGTACGTCGAGTCCGTCCAACGGGATGACTCGGGAAGGTATATTGTATCTTTACCTTTTAAGATAGATCCTAATAATTTAGGAAATTCGCTCAGTGTCGCGCAACGCAGATATAAATATTTAGAACGGAAATTTAATACGTCGCCAGAATTGCATCGGAGTTATAATGAAGTAATTTCTGAATATCTGGAAAAGGGATATATAAGGTATGAAGTTCCGTCTTCATCTAATATTGATGAGGGATATTTCATTCCTCATCACGCAGTAATTCGTAAAGATAAATCAACAACTAAAACTCGTGTCGTATTAGACGCCAGTACAAAGACCAGTTCAGGGTTGTCACTTAATGATATTTTGTATACTGGTCCAAACTTGCAATCTAATTTATTTACACTTATAATTAAATTTCGCTTATTCGCTATAGCATTGACCGCAGATGTTAAGCAAATGTATTTACGTATAATGGTAACGGAAAGCCACCGTAAATATCAAAAAATTCTTTATAGATTTCACGAAGATGAAGAAATTGGAGTTTATCAATTTAATTCGCTCGCCTTTGGATTAAATTGTTCACCGTTCCTCGCGATGCGAACTTTAAGACAGCTAGCGAGCGATGAAAGAAATCGTCACCCGAAAGCCGCAGAAGTTGCAATAAATGATTTATATATGGACGATTTTGTATATTCTGTAAATACTATAAGTGAAGCCGTCACTTTGTCTACAGAATTAATGGCAATGTTCAAGTCTGGAGGATTTGAATTAGTTAAATGGTCGAGTAATTCTGTTCATTTGCTCGCTCAATTACCAGAATCGCACCGCGCAACGATGGATTTCTCGGATAATTGTAGCATTTTAGGACTAAAATGGGATCCGGTATCTGATTGTTTTCGTTTTATAATATGTCCCATGGAGGAGAAAACTATATGTAAAAGATCAATTCTTTCCACAATAGCACGTTTATTCGATGTATTAGGTTTGGTTGCTCCGGTAATTTTATATGCCAAATTACTTTTACAAGAGCTGTGGTTAGAGAAAGTGGGATGGGACGAAGAACTACCCCAAAGTATTGTTAATCGATATGTCAAATTCAAGGAAGAATTACCGATGCTTTCTAATTTAAATTTACCTCGATATTTGGGAGTAAAAGAGGACTGCACGATAAATATTATCGCTTTTGCAGACGCGAGTACGAAAGCGTACGGGTGCGTAGTATATCTTCATGTCACAGATAAGGGTGGCAACGCTACTATGAATTTGATATGTTCGAAATCCAAGGTAGCCCCATTAAAAATAATTTCGCTCGCTCGATTGGAATTATGCGCAGCGCTTATTTTATCTAGACTTGTTAGATCTATTATAGATACTTACAAGAATCGCGTTTCGATAAACGATATATTTGCTTTTTCAGATTCGAAAATAGCACTTTCTTGGATTCACTCATCCGCACACAGATGGCAAACTTTTGTAGCTAATCGAGTTAGTGAAATTCAGGAAAATTTACCCGCGAAACATTTTTATCATATAGATGGAGTTACCAATCCTAGTGATTGTTTATCACGTGGATTATTGCCCGCTCAGCTTATTGATCATTCTCTTTGGTGGCACGGTCCACCCTGGGCTGCGAACCCAGTATCCGAGTGGCCTGTCAAAAGCTTTTCTCCCTCTGCTCAGGAGGAGAATACTTTGGAATTGAAAAAATCGCATACATTCACGATAACGTCAATAGAGAATAATTCTCCAATATATAATCTTGCCTTAAAAATTTCCTCATGGCCAAAACTGCTAAGAATTGTCGTATATATCTTACGATTTACGCGAAAGTTATCGCGTTCAACAGTTATAAATTCCACGGAATTAAATATTGCTGAAATAAATGTATTAAAAGCTTTACAGAAAAGGTATTTTTATGCCGATATACAATTAATACAGAGGAAAAAACTATGCTCATCTTCGATTCGAAAATTAAATCCGTTTGTCGATCATAATGGATTGCTACGTATAGGTGGTAGATTAACAAACGCGAATATACCTTATGAAAACAAACATCCAATACTTCTGCCAAAACAGGATCATATTGTCGATATAATTATAGATTTTTACCATCGTGTGAATTGTCATACTGGTGCTCATCTCCTTATGTCTATAATTAGACAGCGTTATTGGATCTTATCGGGAAGAAACCTAATACGCAAACGAGTACATGCGTGTAATTTCTGTTTTAAAACCACGCCTTCTAATATTATACCACCAATGGCTGATTTACCGACAGCTAGAGTTCAAGAAGCAAAAGCATTTACACATACTGGTGTAGATTTTGCCGGACCGATAAATATAACCCTTTCTAGGCGTCGGGGGGTAAAAAGTCAAAAGGCATATATATGTCTATTTATTTGTTTAACGACAAAGGCTATACATATAGAATTGGTATCGGATCTAAGCACGGACAATTTTTTAAACGCATTTAAACGTTTTCTATCCAGACGTGGACCGGTTTCATGTATGTACAGTGACAATGCGACAAACTTCATAGGCGCGAAGAATTGTCTGGATGACTTATATAATTTTTTGGAGGCAAATTCAACTAATGAAGTCCTTCGCAATGAATTTAACATTCGGAGAATTGAGTGGAAGACGATTCCACCTCGCGCTCCTCACTTTGGAGGATTATGGGAATCAAATATTAAATCCATTAAATCACATCTGTATAGGGTTGTGGGTACCCAACTTTTATGTTATGAAGAACTTCTCACAGTTCTGACACAAATAGAGGCTTTACTTAATTCACGTCCGTTATGTTTATTAAGTAGTTGTCATTATCCAGAAGCTCTTACTCCGGCTCATTTTCTAATGTCTACTCCGATTCAGCATTTGCCCGCTTATGATATGACTAATGAACGCATTAGTCTGCTGAAAAGGAAAGAGCTTTTGGACCACTTCGTTCAATCTTATTGGAAGAAATGGCATATAGAGTATCTTCACTCTCTGCAGATGAGACAAAAATGGAATAGTCCCGCGAGTAACATTCTAGTAGGTACTATAGTATTGGTGCATCAAGAAGATGCGAGTCCACTTTATTGGCCGGTGGGTGTTGTTGAGGAAATATTCCCGGGCAAAGACGGAGTGGTTCGTGTGGCACTCGTAAGAACCCCTTCTGGGAACTTTAAACGACCAGTCGTGAAATTATGTCCTCTGCCTACACAATAATTATTATTTTTCTTTATCTCTATTTTTTTATTTTTCGTTCTTAACTACGTAATATCAATCGTGGATATATAAGATTATTACATTTCATTTTTTCACTATAAATCTTTACTTTATTTTGAAAGTACCTTCAGTTTCGGTAGGTACTTCCAAGGCCGGGAGAATGTTTGCGCATTATTATATGGGATTGTTGGGTATTGCATTCGCAGACTTGGTGGGTATAATATGTCAAATTCCTGATTTTATCCCACCTACCTAATATTCCTATCCCAAAATGTCACCTTGAAAAAGAGCAATTGTTGCATGAAGAAGAGGTGACACTATTTCAAACAGTACAAATTAATGTCTCAGACAGGGAGCACATATTGAGCATATACTGTTGCAAAATAATATTGCAAGTTAATAAACATAGTGAAGTGCACCAAAACCTGGAGATCAGAGAGGCCCCATCTGCAACTGGTGAGTCCTATTTTCCTTTTCCGTTCTGGGCTTATCTAATTGTCCAAAAGCCCAGATCTGAACATCGACTGACTATCTATCAGGTTTTGCGAGTGCATGCTATCTAATCGTCCCTTATAACATAGCGAACACGTAGTTATCGGGACTGGTCCTTCGAGGGTTGCGTCAGGGCTTCGCTCTGAAGCACAACCGCCAATTTTATAGTGGAGTCGCAGTTTCGCGACACCAATGAGCTTGGGCGTCATTGAGGACTTCCACTCCAGAGGCATTGGGAGATACGTCAGGCACGTCTGAGCATCGGTATACCACGTCATCCGAGTCATCATCCGAGTATTGAGGGTCCACTGAGATAATCTCCGGACCTGCTCCTTTGGCATTAGGGGACAGCGTAATGTCCAGCACTCTTTTTTTCTTACGATGACCGCATTCATCTCGAGAAGGTTTTGTCGCATTAGAGGACATTTTAGGAGTTATTATTTATTGTTGTGATAGAAGTGTCTAGTGATTGGTTAGCCGAAATAGAACTAGCCAATGGGAGCACTTGAAAGTGAGGTCACTAGGTAACTAGCCAATGGGATCACTGGAGAGTGAGCTCACTTTTGTTTATTCTAGACGATTGAAATATTCCAGAAAACAACACGAGACTTAAAACTTTTACACCAAAATTCGCGCACAAAACAGCATTCAAATCAAAAGAGAACACTTTCACGAAGTAAATCAATGCTGATTTACACGCCAAAATAGTTTTTTGCGGTAATTGAGGTATTTATGTATGTATAAATCGCTGCGTTAAAATAGATAACTTTGACATTTCAGCGCGGTGTTGCCGCTCCCTCCTAATTACAGATTCAGATGCACTTGTAAATGGACGGATATTATATTATGTAAGAAGAAACAAGGTATGGAAGACAAAGGGATGACCAATGACTTAACACTGTATCTCTGCAAAGGAGCTCACAACACAATCACAATATAATTATATAATTCTACTGCGACACCTAGGTATATTATGTACTTCTAAGATGGTAATATTTTCTCACTTCAACGAGATTACACGAAAAATACCAACAACTTGCTATCAAGGTTCTCCAATCCTCTTCTTTTTCCAAAACAATTTTTTTTCCAAATTTCAAATTCCAGTAAAGTGGTGGTTAGGGAGATTTCTAAAAGCCTTAGATACAGCCACCAACTGAAATAATCTTACCTTTATCGGGAGTTCATCTAAACTATTTTATTTGCAACATATTATTATACAGTAATATAACACGTGTTATTATTCCAGTATAACCCATAAATCATGTGCGACAACCGCTTGTTTGGAAAACGAAAGAAGTCGTACATTGGGGCTCGATTTACGCTTGACTCCAAACCTCTAGAGACCCACAAGAGACCGGACGCTTCTTACAATAAATTACTTTCACGGTTTTATTAACAACAGAACAATTAATAAATTGATCATTTGTCATTTCGTTATATTAAAGATTTAATCTATACATTTCACACGTTCAAATTTAACCATGTACAAGAAGCAATTTGTCAAAACATCTGCCTTAATGATGGACACTGTAATACTGTCGGTAACGTAGTCTAATGAAAGAGGAAGCGCAACATGGCACGATATCCCCAAAATAAATCATCACACCAAACAATTTATTTGAAATGTTATAAACCTACGGGAGGAATTAATAAACATTAATTATTACGTTGGTAATTAATAATTTTTACCCAAAAGCGTATATAGGGTATAAGAAATAACTGTTCTTCCAATAATCATAAAATAGAACAAAATCGCAAGATGTATTTTTGGAATTTGGAAGTGTTATTCGGAACAGAATATTTAAAATATTCAAAAAAATTATTCAATCTATAAAAAATAAATTTGTATTATCATTTAAAATTGGACTAAATGCCTTACTCCAATACTATGAGGAACGATTACAACACTTTAATTTTACAACCCCAAAAACAAACAATTTGATTACTAAATATTACGTTTACTCAAAATTATTCATGATAAGATTAAAAGCACTCATTGTCTGAGCAGTATTCACATTACAGTTCCGAATAGACGTAATTTAAGGAGTCGTATTATTAGGTCCTTACATATGGAATTGGCGTTTTGTATGAGAGGAACATAAAGTCGATTTTTTTAAATATAATATATTTATTTAATCAAAGAATGTACCATTGCTATCTATGCACTTTTGCCATATCATATGTAGTTCATCGATCCCTTTACTAAAAAAACCATTCGGACGGGAATCAATAAAATCTTTGAAGGCGGTTAGGACTGCCCCAACGGAGATGAATTTTTTCCCTTGCAAGAAGTTATCCAAATTTCGAAAAAATGGTAATCTGTTGGGGCAAGGTCCAGAGAGTACGGTGGATGTCTTAGACATTCCAATTGAAGCTCCTCTAATTTGGTAGCCGTCTGTAGTGCAGTGTGTGGTCTAACGTTATCCTGAAGCAGCAGTGGCCTAGATTAACCGATTAACCGATTAGCGGTTAACCAGCCTCGGTTGTTTAGTAGCTAGCTTTTCCATCATGGTTTGCAGTTGCTGACAATAGACATCTGCCGTAATCGTCCGGCCAGATTAAAGAAAGCTGTAGTGAACGATACCAGCACTAGTCCACCAAACGCTCACAAGTAACTTTTTTAGAGTCAATTTTTGCTTGGGGCATGGTTTGGCTGGTTCGGCAGGGTTCAGCCATTGCGATGAGCGCTTCCGATTATCGTACAGGATCCACTTTTCATCACAGGTAATGATTCGATTTAAAATCCCTTCATTATTGTGCCGGTTGAGTAATGCAACGCAGTAGTCAACCCGCGTTTGTTGATTTGCTTCACTCAATTCGTGAGGTACCCGCCTTTCAAGCTTTTCACCTTCCCAATTTGCTTCAAGTGGATTAAAACAGTTTTATCACTAACACCGCAGCCTGCAGCTAACTCGGACGTGGTTCGCGATGGATCCGCTTCCACAATAGCCTTCAATTCTTCATTATCAACTTTGGTCTCCAGCCGTCCACGGGGCTCGTTCTGCAGGTCGAAATTTCCAGAACGAAAACGTTCGAACCAAAAACGCACTCTGTTTTCTTTTGCGGCACCGTCGCCATACACATCATTAATCCTTCGAGCCGTTTCTGCAGCACTGGTGCCACGGTGGAACTCGTACTCGTAAATAACGCGATATTTCAAGTTTTCCATTTTTTAAACTAAGTGACGCAAAGAAAAAAAAACAACTAAGGAATAAACAAATGAATTATAATTTTCGAAACACAAATATATGAGTAAATAGATGTATAAATTTGAATTTGGAATTCCTAACCAAAGAGAAGATATTTGAGATCAAAGTTGCCAGTACGGCAAAACGCCAATTTCATATGTAAGGACCTAATACATTAAATCTTGAGTTATTTAATAACAATATTGCCCACTTCAATCCGCTGTCTGGAATGTGTAGTCTGTAAAATACCATTGAATGTGATTATATAGATATCTACGCAAATAGTCTCGCTTATTTTTAAAATCAAATAAGCAATCTACTAACATGACATGTCATGGAGAATATATATATTTTATCTACTTATTATTCTCTTTCCACATCATATATTAATCTTTACGTTTTGTTTTTCTTATCTTTCTTTATATTTTGGTTTTTATCTTGTTATTTTTAATTAATGTTAACTTGTCTACAATAGAGAAAAACTGATTTTAAACTGTGCAACCTATAGACATTTTTAAATGGATTATTAACATTTACGCTCTCTGCAATGTTAATCTTATAACGTTTTCATGTTAATATTAATTTAAAAAAAAAATTGCATTTTTAAAAACCGAATTGCAGGTAAAAATTAATTTTAATACCCGCCATTTACCTGTATTTATTGACAAATCTAACAGGCAGTATTTCAATTTTTTTTGGGAGGCGGGAATGGTTACCGCCACCCTAATAACCAACACCTCTGCTATAGATCATCCCAACTGGTTTCGCTATGTTTGGTGTCTTAGCAGGGGTGCCCTGTAACCGGGTAATCGGGTAATCGGTATTCGGTATAGTAGATATATCGCCTAATGTGACGGTATTAGCAAAGATATAAGCAAAGGCTAGAACGGTGTTTGTGAGATACTTCCCCTTTAACCAATCAAAATATGTTCACGCGTATTTAATTGCGTATTAAGGCTCGTCTAATCCGGTAATATCAACATGGGTTATATTGTTCGAACAACTCGTCTCCGCTTTGGAAATCTGTAAGTGACTCTATCCCGGTAAAGTGTATTTTAATTTGATACACGTGAACATGGTACAGGGTTTGAAGCCCGGGGGTGGGAACTAGGTAGGTGTAGGTAGTACTTCCACATTACATTTGGATCAAGAAAGTTGGTTAAGATTTACCTATATCCTATGTACGTGGCGGGGCCGCATTTACGCGCAGACTATTAAGGCTGCAGCATATTTTTAATGTCTTCGGTTAAAATCAAATCACATCTAGTGTTGCATCCGAAACGGCTTATGAATTACAGCTTCAGATGCTCTTGGAATTGGAATGTAAATACTATCAATTTTAACGAAACGAAATGGTGTTTGATGAAATTGGGTGATAATATGTGTAGGAAAAATTAGGGAGGTAAGGAAGAAGGAAAATCAATCACTTACCACTGCACATCTGCGAAGGAGCACACAACACATCACAAATATAGTTATAGAATGAAACAAGTACTTTGTTTAAAAACCACTTTATTTTTATTTATATTCGTCGACCGGTTTCGGTTGAACTCAACCTTCTTCAGGACAATAAACATATAAAATCTATCAGTTTATATGTTTATTGTCCTGAAGAAGGTTGAGTTCAACCGAAACCGGTCGACGAATATAAATAAAAATAAAGTGGTTTTTAAACAAAGTACTTGTTTCATTCTACATAATGTCAAGCCACAAAGTGTTTGCTTTCTACGATAATACAAATATAGTTTATGTAGTTCCACCGCGATACCCCGAGTTAATTATCGCCACAACGCAACACAAACGATATGGTCAAAAAATCTTTTTTTAGTTCACAAGATTATGATACCAATAACTTGAACAGAAAACAAAATGCACTCGATTTCACTCAAATTCAAAATGTCATTTTTTCAAATTCAAAATGCTTTTCCAGTAAGGTGAAAAGGTAAGGGAGGGTAGGTACTGGATAAATGACATCCCGGTAAGAACAATGAATATCATCATTTCAAAATCAAACATATCACTTTATAAAAATGTTGATTAATGTCGTTCCTATCTTATTTTTTATAACCTACTAGCAAAATAAAGAAAGTGTGTGTGTTGTAATTCTGCTTATTGAAGTTCATTTTTTTCCGTCTTGTACGTACATGAATAAATCAGAAAGGTTTTCGATACAAGGGCAGGCCACATACAGCTGTCTATGTGAGAAGTATGGATTTTAGAAATTTACCTCTTGCTATCCCCTGCCGCTACGATGTCTCTTTTGTAATCTTAAAAGATGTTTGAAAATATGTGTATTAAACATAAACTTTGTTTTATACGGGTAATCTCACCATTTTATCAACTTATTAAAATATTCTACAATTTAATAGTAAACTTTAGGACGGGTTGCCAATTTTTTTTTAATCAAATATTATAATTTGAAGTTAATTTCAACGTTCTGTGTACGTTCTATTCACTAATTAACTAACTAACTAACAAACCATAATGCCGTTTCCCCGTAGTGATGGTTAGTTAGAGTTCTATTATTATATCACTATAGGTCAGTTGCTTCATAAAACTGAAATAATCACAGACCTTGAATAGAACTTTCAAAGAAGTGAAAATTTACTTCAAACGTTTGATGAATTGTTCAAATTTTTTTCAGTGTTTCTTTTGAAAAAATTGATCAGAAAATGCAATTTTAGCAGGTTAATTTTCAATGAAATCTCTGGGCGGGCCCTCCATTTCAGTGGGGGTTATGGATTACCCCTCAAACTCCTGATAGTGCATACGCCACGTGTTCAGATCTTAAATGTGGCCCTGGTAGGTGGGACTTCTCCTAGTGGGTGGGTTCGGGATATTATTAAGCATCATATCTTTTTAAAATGGCCCGTTTGATGACAAAATCGATATATCCAGGTACCTATTAGAACACTTTAAATAAAACATAGTCGACTCCAGCCCTGGCGCTCGCGAGGTAAGCAAATATATTAAGTTTATTGTATGTTTATGTCGTGCACTCTAGTAGGGGCTTTCTGTGTTTATGGTTAACGTTTATTTGGAGAATATGTGCTATTTAAATTGCACCATGCAAACACATTAAAATAATATCTGCATAGCTATTTTAATAACTTTGTGGTAGGTATACACAAATAGGATAATTATTTTACGGATCACCTTGTTTGTGTTTGTGTTTGTGAATGGATGAAAGAAATCTATTATTTACCTTTTAACGCTTGACGTTTGGATGCAAATTCAACAAATCTTTATTGCATAAATAAAATATTTATTTGTTTATTTGTAAGAGACAAACAGCTTATACATAAAACATGGTGATAAATATATCGATAAACTTACAGTGATACTCGTAGCAATCTTCTGCAACTCTTTATTCTGAAAATGCATTAATAAGCAAAAATTTTGTTTAATTGTTAGTAATTGAAAAAAAAATCAACGAATCAAAAAATTGGGCTTAGGCGCGGTGGCTCCATCGAAGCCAGTCAAGTTAGCCTCTCAGAAGCTGGGCGCACTGTACAACAGCGGGCGGTCCGTTTAATAGATTTTCCTATCTTGACAACCAGATTGCAATCTTCAGAGCAGAGGCTTGTTCCACCGGCATTACAATAGAAGATGCTCCGAGGAGTTAGCGTCACTGATCCCTTGGGCACAAGTTGGAAAAGTGCTTAGTTGGGAAAATCTCCAAACGCGCGCTCAACATTTGACATTTGTCACATGATAACGGGTCCCTTCTATGTATGACTCGTTGATGATTTCAACAGATCGGCTGTGGAACAATTTTTCGGAATCCTCCCTTCTACAACATCTCTCTCTTCAACACCCATGCTCACTTCTTCCTGTCCTCAAAAATACCCTCCATTCATCATCTTCAAAGATGAATTAGGCCCTGTGAGAAATTATTTTCTTCGGGGCCTCCTGTATAGAGATAATGTAAAAAAACAAAAAATTCCAGATACCAATTTTTTCCACTCTCATTAGCTCTGGTTAAAGTTTCTGCTACACCCTTTATAAACAGGCACTGGTCAATTCAATTCTAACTCGATGTAAAATCCGTAACGCGAATAAAAATACAGCATGTTGCTCTGAAAAACGGGTAACTTCGGAACTACTTAGTGGAAATTAATTCCCGCGCTACTAGCCCCGGTTTTTTCTGCGCACACCTACTTGAAACTCCGGTATCTTTGGCTGGCTGCTTATGACAGGCATTCTTCTCGTTAGCCCAAGATTCATGGAAGTGGCGCACTCGAATACTCCAAGTCAATATGCAAAGGGTACTTTTCCGTGTATGAACTTATCAGAAGGTTGGTTCTAATAGCAGTGTTTAGTTAGGATAACTTCGGGTTTGGGTTAGAATTCTATTAGAAACTCTATTGATTTCTATTACCATTATAAACTAGCTGAAGTACCCGACATTGCCCGGGCTTATGCACAGTTTTTCTTAATCTAAAATGGACAGATTTTTTATTTTATTTTGAAAGTCATTTCATCAAGAAATAGAAAAAAAATGATTTAATTGGTGAGAAAAGGGGATGGGGGTGATTTTTAGAAAACTCAAGTAAACAGTCACCTCCTTTTCTTCCATATGCTAAAAAAACATATTTGATTAAAAATGAATATCTGTAAACTGATAACGTTACTAGTAGTATAAGAAAACATCAATTTTGACATCACATAAGTCCGGTCAGTGGCTGAGTGGGCATCGCATTTGGATTCCACCTGTGCGTCGCTTGTTCGATTCCTCGGCTGGCTAAGTCCTCCATTATGACACTGTAGTGGTAGAAGGAGATTTTCAAACATTATTGGTTGTTAGTAACCCGGGAATGTTTGTCTTTTTTTTAATTAATTATATTTCTAATTGTAATTATAATAAAGGTTCTTCGTATTATCAGCCACAAAGACATTGATTTTTATCAAGCAAATGTCAAAAATCTAACAAACTTTGCAGTCATAAGGCTGCTTTACCTTAGCTTAGTGCGTAGAATTCTCGAGAGTGGATCTGAAGTATAGGAGCCAGATGATACCGCCTATGTATGTATCTTCTTAATGGTCGAAATAATACAAAATAAATTTTTATTTTTCCTCTGCATGAGTTAGGTTTGCCCATGATTGTTTCCAAAAGCATTTTTATCTCTGGAATGCTGGGTATCTGCAGCCTCAGTTCTAGGGGGGATGTCGCAATACAGCGCTGATGGCTTATAAGCTTCTGAACGGTTTATTATCAATACGAGACATTCTGGTTAAAACAGAATTCTATGTCGTTAGATGTAGAACTAACTTACCAATGGTGATGCGCCTGAAAAGTAACACAATATGTAACAAAAAACAAAAAAAAAAAGTAACAAAAATGTAACACAATATCGTTCACCAAAAGCAAGAACCCCCTAACATTCCCGTACAAAATCAATAACGTAGAAATAAAAAGATGTTGTGAAGTGAGGGACTTAGGAATAATATTGAACTCTGGAATGTCTTTCCGAACACATATAAATTCTATCTGTGACAGGGCATACAAACTTCTAGGATTCATCTTAAGATTGACTAAACCATTCAGGTCACCACATGTAATCAAAATACTGTATGTCTCTTTTGTCCGCCCAATATTAGAATTCGGATCAGTCATATGGAATCCCCAATACAAAGTTAATATTTTAAGGTTGGAAAGAATTAAAAAAAAGATACTGAAACACCTAGACTTTAAATCCTTTCGAACATCAGAAAACCTACAAGACTCATTAACATTCCATAATTTATCAACCTTAGAAGATAGAAGAAATATATCCGACCAGAAATTTTTATTCAAAATTATTAACAACGTTGTTGACAACAACTATCTTCTAGAATACATTAATTTCCACTGTCCGACAAGAAATACAAGGTCAAACCAACTATTCCACATCCCACACTCAAAAATAAATTACACACAACATTCATTTTTCCGAAGGACGTGCACAAAATACAACGATATGTTTTACGAAGCTGATATTTTCCATTTGTCCTCAGGCTAATTTATTAAATTCATAACTGAAAAAATTAAAACCAATTGTTAATTGCGAACCCTCCATCCCTGCTGTCTGTTGTTTTTTCAATCTCATTGACCGGTCAGTGGTTGAGTGGACATAGCGCTTGGGTCCCACCCGGGCGTCGCATGTTCAATTCCTCGGCTGGCTAAGTCCTCCATCACAACACAAGCAACATTTTCGGCTTTCTGTGGTGGTAGTAGGAGATTTTCAAACATTGTTGGGTTATTCGTAACCCGGGAATGTTTGTCTTTCTTTAAAAAAAAAAAAAAATTATGTTGTTTTTCCTTCTTATTATAAAAATAATAATATTTGTATGATTTATATAGCGCTATTTTTTGTTGTTGTTGTGAAAAACCCCCTCAAGGGCGCTGGCAAATGGCTAATCATTTATCATTAAACGTTTTCTAATGATGTGAAAATGTGTTAATTTTATATATGTTCGCTGTTTAACTTCTTCTTTTCTTTCCCACATGCTTTAATTTGTGTTTTTTCATTTCTGTTGTATTTGTTTTTCTTTTTTCTAACACTTTATTTTTTCTTTAACGTTTTAATCTGTGTTTATATATTATAATTTTTTTGCGGAAACTTCACTGGTTAATGCACCCATGTAATATGTAATTACCTTATAATATGTACAACTGTTTGTTTCCCTAATAAACAAAAACTAAACAAAAAAAAACTAAAAACTAAACAAAGACTCGGTAGGTTAATTAACTGCCTCGCAGGAAATGTTTATTTATTTAAACGTCACAAAAATAGTTTTTACTGTATACAGTGGTACACTTGAGGGTATCGGTATTATATCAATATAATAATAATACCGTAATATTTGTATGGCGCAGTTTTGTGTCATTTCACTTCAAGTGCGCCTAACTACAATAAATTTAAAAAATAAGCCTACAGTGCTCCTTATGAGTCCATTACAAAATATTGATAAAATAATTATGAAATAAAGAATATACAGTATTTACAAAACAATGACAAGAGAACATAGATTAACAAAAACAGCGCTGTTTGAGCACAGACAGGACAATAATAATATACAATAATTGGCAGCACAGGACCAAACTAGAACTTTTAAACTAAAATATAATATACTAACTTCTGACAATAAAATCGAAATTAAATTGGGACATTAAACATAAAAATAAAATTAGGAGGAAAACGAAACCAGACAATTACCGGAAACTTGAGAACATGGCTTATTACGTGTATTGAAAAGATGTTAAGATTCGTAAATGGTATGATTTTTTAAATAATTTTGTTTTTAAAGCCCGTTTAAATTCAGCCAAATTATGGATATTGGAAAGAGGTGAGGGAAGTTTATTCAAAAATAATTATATTAAGAACAAAGTAAGAATGCATGAGTACACAAAAATAATATCGCTGAAATAATATAGTTATTAGAAATACAGTAAGATAATATTGAAAAGAAATACAAAAGAAATATGTACTGGTGTAATAGTTAAATATTATACGAGGTTTATATATAAGACCTGACATAAAAAAAGTATGATGTATATATATATATGATAAAAGCTAGTGTTTAGGTATAGGATACAATTATTTAATGTGTGTTACAACCAAAAAAACGAACATGAAGTTCTCTTATATCAGTCTAGAATTTTATAAATTCATTTTAACAGAATAAAAATATGTAAAAAGGGTGACTTGTTAGCAAGTAGAATCGAGCAAATTGTCAACATCAAATATATTCTAAATTCGCATTTATTTATTACTAGCTTTTACCCGCGGCTTCGCTCGCATGGTATTAGTGGGAAAATACTGGCATAATTATTGGCATAATTGTTGTTATTCTTCCTTTTTTGTCTAATAAAAAATAATTATTGTTTAATAGAATATTTCAAAATTTGAGAATGACATTTCGCAAATAAAAATTCTGTTTTAGAAAATATTTAAATTATAGAAATTTATTTTAAGTACCTACTCCCCTCATTTATTCTGATGATTTCGCCTCAAGTAGGAATTAGTATTTTATTCATATTTGAATCCAGAGAAAAACCTAAAGAAATAACAAAATTACAGCCTACGTCAAATAATTACACAGCAACGCCATGCTTTTCGTCCGGACAATAAACATTTTTAGAGATAGGTAGATATTAACTATGACGCCAACAAAGCACTATTTTTAGGGTGAATTGCCTAATTAAAAAAAAAACATTTTTTCCAAGGTAACAATTTGTTTGACGTTTGCAATAATTCGATTTTGTTAGGGACAGAAAACGTATGAAAAATAATTGCATAACGCTACAGCTTATTCATAACGCCAGAGCTTACCAATATATATAGCCTATGTTACTCGCAAATAATGTAGCTTTCGAATAGTGAAAGAATTTTTAAATTCTATTCGGTGTTTATTGCGTGAAAGAATAACACTCATCCATACAAACTTTCGCCTTTATAACATCTATAAGAAAGATTTATTGGATATTTTCCACATGTCCTACAACGAATTTAGGCGTGAAGTATTACTTAAGTGCCTTAAGTAGCCCTATATGTATTTATTATGCCAAATATTTTTTGGTAATTTTCTTTAACAGTTTTGCAATGTATTTGTTTTTATACTGTTTTAGCAAAAAAAAAATTATGAAATACCGCCATAAATAGAAGAAAATCTCTGACCTAGTAGGCAAACAAACAATATCGCCAGCAATCTATTTCCAAGGTCCTACAAGATACAATCAATCTCCACAATCGTCGGGAGTCCACCAGCTTTATGGCGAGAGTGATAATTATCCAAACTGAAGCGCCATTACGATATTATAACGATTTGGTTCCTGAAACTTCCTGAAAAGACCTGGCACCGCTGAATGGCCATGTTTAATTCATGAAATAAAATCGAATGGCGTATTGTAAAATGGAAAAAAGTCGATTTGAAATATTCACGATCCAATTAAAAAACCTTTCATTTTTCTGTACTTTTCGGAATCGTGCAGATTTTTTTACCGATTTTATTAATGACGCAATGACGGTGTCAAAAACAGAAAGTCGTTTAAATTCGATATTTATTGTGCTTAATTAAATAACTAGAATAAAATATTTATATAAAGTGGATGTTAAGAAACGTACTTGACTTACTTTAACCATTGATTCTTGACGGAGTGGATGTAAATGAAATTTTAGTCACGGTGACATTTTTATAGTTTTTGAAGTAAAACTTCTTTACGCACGCTTGACTTGGGGGGTAAGCTCGTGAATGCGTTACGAAAAGTGTGATGCGAACGGTAATAGATGCAAACGGTGATCGAGGCGAACGGTTGGGCCTTTACGCACTTTCTACGTGGTTTAAAGGGGCATTACGAAATTAAAGATTACGTAAAGAAAACACGTTCTGCCGGAGATGTTTTTGAATAAATATTAAGAATACAAGTTTTAGAAACTTTTAAAGTTGCACTATGTAGCGCATTTCGTTCAAAATGTTTCACAATTTTGCATTAAATTTTACAATTATTATGACGTTTACCAAAAATACAGTTGCATCGACAATGCATAATTTTCCAGCCAGTTAATATGAACTCGAGGTAGGTACTGGTGTTCAAAATGCGAAGGAATTACATGCACAATATAAATTGTAGTTAACGCAGCATTCATATTAATATTAAGTTTTATGAAGCCAAATCAGATGAGTACTAAGTAGGTACTTAATTCTATTGAAAATCAAATAAAACGATAAAGATTTTATAATGCTGCATTCATATTATTGTTAAAAGCTTTAAGTGGCTGAATTTTAATAAATTTAATTATAAATTATTAATGGGCCAGTACCTACTTACGAGTGTGAACGTTATTGTTGAAATAGTTTGAAATATTTGGCCTTTAAATACTTAATTATGTGGGAACGTTATTGATGAAATATTGACAAATGCATTAAAATGAGTACATTTTAAAAACTAAAGATGGTCAATTTTTGAAGTAAAACTTCTTTACGCATGCTTGACTTGTGGAGCAAGCTGGTGAATGCGTTACGAAAAGTGTGGTTCGAACAGTGATCGGGTGAGGCGAACGGTCGGGCCTTTATGCACGCTTGACTTGTGGAGTAAGCTGGTGAATGCGTGACGAGAGCATTATGAAATGTGTGATCCGGCGAGGCGAAAGATCGGGCGAGGCGAACGGAAGTTGAGGGGGAGATAGATTATGTTAGTGAAATTTTACTTCAGTCGTGTGGTCTAAAGCACACTCGTTTTTTTCTACAAAACATGTGTTGGACGGGCGGGGTAATTGTGACCAGTGACAACATACCGAAGAACTTTTTTATTTGATTTTGAAGAAAATTTTTTGAAAAAAAAGTCATTCAAATTTCATTTAATTACATTTTTTACTCCAAATAATTTCAGAAATCAAGTAAGCCAAATATGCCACTTGACACCCTGTATATATATACTTATAGATATTTTTTTACATTAGCTCCACACAGAAGGCCTAGAGGAAAATAATTCCGGGCTATGTCATCTTTGGGGGGGGGGGGGGGTCTTTTTTGGACAGGAAGGAGTGGAAGTTCTGGGAAGGAAAAGGGTACGAGGAGTGGATAGGAATCTTAGTCTCAACATATCTAGGAGAATGAATGAATCTCTCCCTCCCATTGTGGTGTAAGGCGATATTCCGAGAGTCCTGATGGAGAGGTAAAAAGGTGACACATACCTCACCCCCATGAACCCGGGCACCCCTGCTAAGTTACTAAACGTAGCAAACCACTGGAGAGACCTACAGAAGAGACGTTGGTTATCCAGTAAATGTTTGCCGGAGCGGCGGTACCCATATCCGCCTCCCAAATTTAAAATTCTTAATCATACATTTTTTCTAATCGAGTTGGGGACCCAACTATTTTTTTTATATGATAATTCGCCTTCAGTTGTCTCTAACTTACCCTACTTCTGCGAGCTAAAAAATACCTTCCTCAATGTTTTATTTCTACCATATTTTATATTTTGAAAAATTCTGAAGTCCTTGGTCATAAAACATTATGAATTGACGTAGAAATTTACCCCTTTCTTCATAATTTGAATTACCGAAGCGTTTTACTTTCATATTTAATATGCGATCTTCCCCAAGGTTCTCGAAAAACTAAAAAATACGATCGTCTCCCAAAGTTTTTGACGAAGATTTATGTGAGCAGAAGGGCTCCGAGCGAAAAAAACCTTCTTAGTTACGACTTCAAGTTAGTTTTACTTGTGCAAAAAGTGTATGTGTTTTATAATGTACGTACTAGCCAAAAGTTCCTGCAGATCCAAGAAAATGAATTATTAAAGAACCCAATGAACAAATCTACTTTTAAAAATGAATTTAGGAGTCTAATCTTTTGCTTAGATGCCGGCTCTGGTTAAGGGTATTCTCAAATTATATTTAGAAACTTCACACCGATAGATGGCGTTATTTTCAATATTGTCGAATAAAACGCTTTTAACACGTTATGCCTTTTAATATTGGAATGAATTATTGGTTTGCGAACGTAGATAAGATATGGTAATCTGCTTAAATAGTTTTTTATACCTTTAATTTTATAATATTAGAATGCGGCTGAAAAAAGCACAATTTTATTATAAAATTAACACGTAAAATACATTTCCTACAATCCCGCGCGCGTTCATAAAGAAAAACCCAACCGAAACATATTTGCAAAAAGGGTGCATTTCATAAATTTAACGGTAGAACCAACGCGTTCAAAAGAGACGGAAGACTAGAGGTTTAATGGATCCAGTAAATTAAATCAACACCCGGGAAGATAGAATAATTTATAAAAAGGGCCGGCCTGGTTACAAGAGCGTATCTTGCGGTTGCTGGCGTGAACTGGACCTTTTTTTAAAGACCGCTTGCAAGATTCGTAAAAATAAATAAAAAAACATTATTTTCTCAGCTATCGCTACAATAGGAAAATAATTTCCTCCAGGGCCTATATCATCTTTAGGGATGATGTGTGGATTGTATTTTAAAAGAAAGGAAGGAGATGATGTTTTGGGAAGGAAAAAGGCATGAGGCGTGGCTAGGAATCTGGGTTCAGTGGGTCCAGGAGTGACGGACGTATGAATCCATCCCTCCCACTGCGGAGCAAGGCGATGGATCAAGAGAAGAGTGCAGGAAGGCTCAAATGGTCCCGCTGAACAAGTTCCTCGCTATCGGATTTATGAAAAGCTCAGCACCTCTAACTATATCTCTATGTCTTGAGGTAATTTTTCGAAAAAACGGCGCAACCAAGTGGATACATTATTTGAGAACGGTGAGTCGGAATAACAGAAGAGATATATGATGATATGAAGACCGACAGATCATCTGATCATGTTATGTGACAGAATGTATAAACTCACGCAGCTCGATCTATTCATTTTATTGTTTAGTAAGTCGCAACAACAAAATAACTAGGCAAGTCTCTAGTGATAGTTACAGATTTACGAAAGTTATAAATTATTACAGTGGCCCTTATTATCATAATGTAGTTAATTTCGCCTCTTTTACTGCGTGCCTCTACCGCAAATATTCCCTGCGCCCAGAAACACTCATAGAAAATCAGAATAGCAAATTGACATTTTTTCGACAAATATCCAATTTTATTTTTATTTTATTTTATTTTATTTTATTTTGCAGAAACAAACAGTACATAATTACATATTAGAAAGTAGTTACAAGTTATAGAGTTAATACAATAATTGGTACCAATGACATGTCGCTGTTTTATAGTATATGTTTTTATGTGACAAGTGATGCATTTTACCTATATTTAATTAATAAATTATTGAGGGAGAGGGGTAAGGGTGTGTGTGTGTGTGTGTGGATGTGTGTGTTATGTGTGCAAGTTCAGTGTGCTAGAAATGTTTTTCTTAAATAAAGGAAGGGAATCAAAAAATATATCGATATTTGTACTTGTTTGAATTGAGTTGAATCTTTGAAGGATGCGGGATATGGGGGAGTTGGCTGCAGCGTTCGTATTATTACTGGTTGTGTAAAAAAGGTTGGTGTGGCGAGTTCTTTTAGATGGGATGTTAAAATTTATTTGGGATAGGAGTTCTGGGCAGTCTATTTCGTTATGTATTATTTTATGGAGAAATGTCATGTCGGCTACCGTTCGCCTGGATTTCAGGGATTGGAGAGTGCAGATATAATTATTGTTGTATTTATAACCGAGATACTTAATAAATTTATTTTGTATGCACTCTATATTATTGACGTATTGGGTGTATTTGGGATTCCAGACAGGCGATGCAAATTCAAGTGTACTTCTGACTAGTGAGGAGTAAAGCATTACTAGCGTATTTGGATTTTTAAATAATTTACTCAGACGTAGTATGAAACCCAACATTTTGTAGGATCTATCAGTGATTGAATCAATGTGCGTATTAAATATAAGTTTACTGTCTAAATATACTCCTAGGTCCTTACATTCATTTTTTGAGATCACGGGTTCATCGCAGAGTGAATAGCGGAAGTTAATTATATGCTTGTTTCTAGTAAAGGACATAGTGTGGCATTTAGAAACATTGAGATCCAAGTAGTTAGCTGTGCAGTAGTTGCAGAGCCTATCTTAGTCACTTTGTAGCTCTTTACAGTCCGATAGAGAGCGAACCGTTTTATAAATTTTCATATCATCTGCATACATTAAAAATTTAGAGTGTTGGAAGCATGAGCCTATGTCATTTATGTATATATTAAAGAGGAGCGGACCAAGATGGGAACCCTGAGGGACACCCGAGGTTGCTTTGATAATTTTGGATAAAACTCCATTTATTGAGATAACTTGACTACGATTGCTGATGTATGATTTAATCCATCTAAACAAGTCACCGTGTATTCCAAGACGAGTGAGTTTATTTAACAGAATTGAGTGGATAACGCGGTCGAAGGCCTTTGAAAAGTCGGTATACATAGCATCGACCTGCACCCTTTCGTCCATATTGCTGTGCAAATAGTTGACGAAAAGGGCCAGGTTAGATGTTGTAGACCGATTTTTCATGAATCCGTGTTGGTTCTGTGTAATTATTGTTGTGATAGTCGGGTAAAGTTGGTCGTAAACGATTTTTTCGAGAATTTTACTTAAGTTGGGAAGTTGAGAGATAGGTCTATAGTTTGTAACGTCATGTTTGTCGCCCTTTTTAAAAATCGGAGTTATTACTACACCATAGGAATATGCTGAAAGCGTGCACGAGACGGGCATATCGGGACCGCTCGCACAAGTTTGTCGCCTTCTAACATACTGATAAGTATTCCCGCGCCCCGCGCCCTGCAGCCGGTGTCGCGGATTTTAGCTACCTGTGTAGGCTAAATCTGATGAAAAATAATCACTTTTGTTAATGTAATAACTTGGTTATTATAAATCATATGACAGTGAAATTTTCGTTCGCGCTAATTAAATTATTAGTATTATTTTTCTGTACAAAAATAAATAAAATATTATCTGCAGTTTTCGAATGCGGCTGAAAACCAGATTGTATGAGAATTGTCGCTTCTGTTTCACCTTTTATAGAAGTTGTACATAAATATAGATGCCGATAGCTCGATCCACAAACGAGTCGACTTACATAAGAAACGAGTCGAAAAAACGACCCGTTTTTATGAAGCCAGAATCAACGTTTCAAGAACGGGCACCGGTGCACCTGGGATCAATGCTGCTAGCTACTTAGAGCAGGCTCCATAAAAATACTCGTAGGATAGATTCGGCATGCCTACATTGCGTCTGCGCATTAGAGGTGGCAATCAGTTGGTTAACAACGGATTGTCAATCAGACGGACTGTCCTATTTTGCACAGAATCAAAAAGTATTAAGTAATCAAGTATTTTGGTGCTCCAGCCCAGAGGTGCCTCACAAAACAACTTAAAAAGCCGTATATTGTTGTTCTCTCTGGGTCTGGAGTCTAAAGCCTACTGTTTCGAAACCCGTACCAAAACATAAATTTAATAACAAATATTTTTTTTCTTTAGAGCGATGAACTGAATAGAGTATTTTTATTCATTTTTCCCGACTTAAGTAAAAATTCTGGGTACCCAAAACGTGGTGGTGTAAATTCGTGCTTAAAAAGACTTAAAAGTATATATAGTAATCAGATCTTCATCTATCGGGCCGCTTTGTAACATTCCACAATTAGTAGAACCACAAATCAAAGTAAAATATTTAAATAAAGGCCTCCTAAGCAATCATGTGTTATCGATTCCTTCGAAAATTTCATTTGACTCTATGTTCGGAATATATTGTTACCGAAGCCAAAGTCTATCTATGTAAATATTAAAACGAAAACCGCGCCGTAGCAAGAATCTCGAAATAATACAATAAACAAAAAATTTTCGGGATTCCTGAAAGAATTCGCCGATTTTTCCGAAACCTTGAGGAATTTAAAACGCTCGAAAAGATTCCGAACTTAATTGAAATAATCCATTTATTTTATTGAATATTTGAGGTAGAGAGCAATTTATCGTGAATTTTGGAGGCTAACATTAATTGACTTTCGGTGGAGATAATTGAATTAGAAAGTTTCCAGCGAAGCCTCCTGTACAAACTATGAACGGTGCACGTCTGCATTATTTATTTCTATAGTTTTACATATTATTAGTTTTACTACCGACTACTAATTTTAAACAATATACTGAATTAGTTGCAAATTTCCACATATATTATTATGTTTTATTTTGTCTCTTGGTTAGTTTTAAAACGTTTTTCTTAATCTTTTCTTTCAGTGGAAAATACATAGCAAACAAAGTGGCATCTTGTTTTATTTTTTAGAAGTGACTGGGTTTTATACAGCCCAATATTTGCACTAATATAGGAAACCAGATAATAAAAGTGGTGCAGATTTCACGACGCCAAAGCCGACCGTTCAAGAGCCTTTATTGGGACAAACAGATTGTCCGATTTATAGAAAGAAGATACAAGCGATACATTTTAAGATCCTGAAGGTAAGGCTGTCGACAAGCAATCTGAGGTTCATGAGTTTAAAACCCCGGGGCAAATAAATTTTATTTGAAAATTAATAGATTTCTTAGTTTTAATCACGTTTATTGTTTATAAAAAAAACTTAAATCTTTGTCAGGGCTTTGCTAAAACTCTGAGGAAAGGGGCGACGCTCAAATCCGAAAAAGACCCTCCACATAGCATCTTCAAAGATGACACATTCCTTGAGGATTTTTTTTCTCCTCATGGTCTCCTCAGGCCTATTTGCCATGAACGCTCCTATTAACTGTACTACATACGTTGGTCAAATATTGAATGAGATTCTTTAGAAAATTCAAATTACCAATTACTGCAACTTCATAAATCTGCATTCAAAAAACGTATTTTCGATCGGACGCCCGATTTGACAAGCTTCTGTTACAACGCGTTATTTTATCCCTGAATGATAAAAATCGACCAATTTCTTTGCGAAAAAACATTCCTAACTAAAAAAATAAACGCTTAATGGCGGTATTTTTCATGTCAATAATTTTAGAGAAACGCCACGTCAAGTCACGCCATGCCCCCGGGAATCGAAAACTTTTATTTTGTATCTTAGGGAATTTAATTCAAGTGATGGAAATCCACTAAAGCAAATTTAATTTTTTTCCTACGCAAAGAAATAAGTTGTACATGTTTAAATAGTTATTCCAACTGTTTTAGGTAGACTATATCCAGTGAGAGATTGCATGCACGTCATCGACGAGCGTCCTAAAATTCTTTCATAAAAGGGAGGCAGGGGAAAGCGGGAGGGGGGTTGGCGGGAGGGGGAACGGGAGAGGGTTGAGGGTAGGCGGGGAAAATGGAAGGAGATAGAGTGAGGGGAAGAGGCCGTGGGAGGGGAAGGGGCGGTGGAAGGGGAACGGGATAAATGGGAAAGGACACGCAGAGAGAAACAATTTCTGTATTAAGTGGTTTTGCAACGCATGATGGGAACTCGCTAGTATTTACTTGACAATGATTCTTACTACCCCATTCGAATTCTGTTGCCATTGCATCAAATCGTAATTCGTTAGTGACAGTAGACGTAGGGTAGAGGGACTAATGAACGTCCGAACAACCCTAGAATTTGTGGGTCACCCCAAACATCACTCTCGTAAGCTGAGGGATGAGTGGAGTATGACACCCTTAAATTTATCATTAATTTAAGATAATATACGATATCCACCGGTTTCAATATTTGCAAAAAAATTCAACTCCTAAACGATCGGCGCGTATCGTTGATGACAATCGTATAACCTACAACTAACATCGCGCAATAAAGAACCAGTTTATGCCCCAGTAAAAAGTAAAAAACCTTTTTTTGTTGGGCTGAACTGAATGTACTGTACGCATTATGGGCGCCATTTAAACCAATTTGGGCCAGATAAAATTATTACGTTTATACAGAGTGTTATAATTCTAAAGATAGCATTTTTTATTTGCTAATGTTTGATTTGGGAGTCAATATTTATCTTTAAAACATATTAGATTCTTATATATTGTGAATAGAACGAAATTCGCAGATAATGCATTACGGAGGGTGACCCGACAGTTGATTCGCCGACAATTGGCCTCTCGAAATGGTATTCACTAAAAAAATATTATTTTTTGTGGATTATTTACCAATTTAACGTGAAATGACTTCAAAATTACCCTTTATAAGTTGGTATGAACATCAAACGATTTTATTCACAGTGTCGATTTTTTTAGTTAGGCGCTGGTATACATATGTCGCAGGCTAATCGTAAAATCAGGCAGATCATGATGCAGCTCAGACACTTCATGATCTGCCCGATTTTACTATCGGCCTACGATATTTACACAGAGAAGTAGATTTTTACTTGATGCATTTGAATGAAAATACGTTTTATACTTTTGTAATCCGGCGGTACCAACTTCTTCTCAGCCTTCGGGGTCAATTAGTTAACTGTCATGGAACCTTTACGGAGTGATGGCTATTTCGGCTTTGAAACTCGACGTTTAGATAAAGTATCTTGAATGGCTCTATCATGTGAGTTTGGTTCACATCAAGCATAAAACATTACCAGCGCAAACCCATGAAAACTCACGGGATGATCATAGAAAATATTATAAATAATACAAGTACAAATATTATAGGTAGGTACTCTATAGCTTGTTCTGAATTTCCCCATCAAACACAAATTATGACACAATTCAAAGCAAAAGTTCTAGAACTCAATGAACCGGAGTTACAGACAGAGGCACGACTGAAATAAGTATTTTTAATTAGGTATTAGTTATTATTTTAACATCTGAATTTTCAAAGATGAGATAAGTTTTATTTTATTTTATTTTATTTTTTTAGGAACATTTACATATTAATAACATTACATGCTTTAAAGAAAACAATTATAATAATTAGGTTATAATCCAATAACAAATGTTCACATCATGCCCAAATAGTAAATAAAAAAGGCAATAATTAAAACTTTTTTTCTTCTTTTTTTTTACCTAATATTATAGAGATAGGAACTAGATAAACTGTCTAAGCATAATCTAGATATACTGTCTAATACTGTGTAATATATAAAAGATACAGATAAGAGAAGAAAAAAAACAAAAAAAATAGAAAAAATTAATATTTGTACATATAATAATAATAATGATGAAAACTGAGATACACCAGACGTAGGGTCGAGAAATAATATACACATTAAAAAAAATAATAAAAAAAAGAAAATTTTATCCGATGAACTGTATTTCATGGCCAAAATATGAATACTTTGCCTTTATATTTATCGAAAAATATTGCATATGTGCACCTACATATTGACGGATAAAGCTCAATTGTGCTGATGAAAATTACGTTGCGAGCTAAAAATAGTTTCGTTGACCCGTACATCTCAGAGATAAAGCCATGAAAATATCAAAATTCTGGACCGTTCGCTAGTTTTGAATCACAATTCGTTGAGTAGGTTAGTTAGTTTTGCTAAAAAAAAAAACACTTTTTTTGACGAATGATGTATTATTATATCATAACCGTTATTAACACGTTTTAAAGCATTCATGCTGCGACTATTCTACGGGTATTTTAATGGAGCTCCGAGAAGCTTCAATACTGCTGCTCCCAGGAGCTACCAGTATTGATCCCTGGTGCACCAGTGCACGTGCGTAAAACTCGATGGACTTGAGCGGAATACCAGTTGATAGTTGATGTTGGTGTCATAAGAACGGGTCGTTTATTCGACTATTTTTTGTGCAAATAGGCTCGTATGTGTGAAAGATGCTTATGTTTTTCCTCCTTTACATAACCTGCGCCTCACAATTCCCTTCGTAATTTTCCGAGGCAGGTATAGGTACCGCTGCCCCGAGAACCATCTATTAGATAAACTCGGCCATAGGTCACACTAAGTGGTTCGCTACGTTTGGTGTCTTAGCAGGGGCGCCCGGGCTCATGGGGTGAGGTTTATCTAGGACCTGGCGGTGGACCCGTTTGTCCACCTACTGCTAGAGACTACTTGAGGGAGACCTTTTGACCTCTCCAGCCGGACTCTCTCGACCCACCGCCTTGAACCGCAGTGAGAGTGATTTTTTTTTTTTTTTTTTATAGATAATTTTTTTTATACATACATCGGTATAATTTTACAATACTTAAAGGTTTTTTTTATATATAAACATTTCAAAATTAAAGAATAAAACAATTAGCAGATTAACCAAAAAAATCCCACATAGGCATCGCCTGTTCGTGGGTATACTTGTGTGTTTTTAAAACGGTTTAAATTTGACTCATATACATACATTATCTTTGTAGATAAGCATAAAATTTAAAAAAACAAAAAAAAAAACAAAAAAAAATGTGTTTACTGATTAATTGATTGATTGGATTGATTCATATGTCAATCGCTCCTGGACACATTAATATTTTAACCCCCAGATTCATACCCACCCCACAAACCTTTTTCCTTACTGGAACTTTCTCTCCTTATTTTCCCTAAAGAGACCCTCCACACAGCATCCTCAAATATGACATAGTAGGCTCTGAGGGAAAAACCGGGTTTCGACGTAGTTCCACTGCCGTCATATAAAACAAATATAAGAGAAAGTTACACAATTCTCCTATTCACAGAGCTCCTAAAATCAAAGAATTTTGATGATATTCCAAAATTTGCTTTGACTTACTTTGTATTTTGATATCATAATCCTTTTAAAATTTATGTCATGCTGCAGGTATTCTGGAATTCTGGTGTGGCTAGGCCTTGTATTTATATACCCACGAGCTCTACATTCCCGTCAAGGTCTGACCTGCCCGGCCTTGGCTTCTGGCTTCTGGCTTCTGGCTCCTGGTAATTAAATCAGGCCCGGTACCGCCAGCGGAAGCAATTCACTCGGCTTAAAATTAGATAATGTCAATTTGATTTCCGTATGCTGGGAAAATATTTTAATCATGCCCCTGTAAAACTGTAAACGCGTGGCGGTTTCGCGTGTGTTCATTTAGTATTTTCGTTGGAGTTCGGCCGAAGCGACGTTATCTAAGCACCCTAAATTTGTAGTAATTGCAATCCAACTGTCGACGTACAATAATTTGATCATTATGCGTAATGTTAAAAGATTTAAACAGGGCTTGCAACGTGGGAAGTCTTGTAGAATTTAGTTTAATCAAATGTACCATTACCGTGACGATTCACGGTAACGGTACACGCGTTCCTTATCACAATATTGCTGCAGCTCTTCCACCCAATGTACATATGTAGGTCTGTTCCCTCCAAAGGAAACAAAGTCATCATTTTCTTGCTTTTTTTTTTTACATTAACTCCACACAGGAGGCCCTGAGGAAAATAATTTTCCTCAGGGCCTGTGTCATCTTTGAGGATGCTGTGTGGAGGGTCTTTTTGAGGAAAGGAAGGAGTTAACATGAGTCTTGAAGATACTCATGTTGTGGGAGGGAGGAAACACAGAGGCCGGTAAATCGTTCCACTGCCGAGCTGTTGAACTCAAGAACGAATCGTAAAAACGACCCGTTCTCATGTGACTAATATTAACCGTGTACAAATGTTGGGCGCGTGTTTGACGTGTTTCCCAACTATGCACCGGTGCCGAGGGGATCAATGACTCTAGTTCCTCGGAGCATCTTCCATTGTAATACCGGTAGAACAAGGACAGCATTCCCACCTGACGCCTGTGCTCTAAAGATTGCAATCCGTCTGTTAAGATGGGAGAATCTATCAAACGGACCGCCCGTTTCTGCACAGAGTTAAGGGTTTTTTTAGGTATTTTGGAGCTCCAGACCAGTGGTGGCTACCAAATTCAACCGTGGGGCGCACTTGCGATATTTGTACAGGGTTAGCAGCCCCCATACCTGAGCTGGTCACTTAGAGTTACACCAAGCATATCAATGGAGGTCCTGTTCGGAAGAATGTTTCCGTTGAAGGAGACTAGATTATCATTTCGATCCCTTTTAGACGTTATCAAACATGATTGGGTCTTTGAAACATTAAATTCGACGAGGTTATTCTTACCCCAAGAGAAAATACTCTCGACGTAACCGTCCATTCTTTGCTTCAAAGGCCTCCGAGCTATTGGGGTTTGTGTGCTCTTTGGAGGCTTGTCAAACAAAAAGCTATCATGGACTGTACTGTCATCCGCGTAACAATGAATCGGTGCACATGACAAGAGGTCGTTGATGTACAACAGAAACAAAATCGGAGACCAAACCGATCCCTGTGGGACGCCAGCATTTATCGAATGCGAGGAAGAGGTGAAACCGTCAGCAACCGCCTGAATCGACCCCCCCTCAAAAAGTCGGCAATCCACGCACACAAGGATGCGGGAAGTCCGTAAGAACGCAGTTTGTTGACAAGCGCTCGATGCCAAACCCGGTCAAAGGCCTTGGAAATGTCCAGTGAAACAGTTTGGGTCTCACCAAAACATTCCAGGCACTATCCCCAAACATGCGTCACATACGCGAGAAGATCACCGCACGAGCGGTTCCGCCGGAATCCGTATTGACGGTCGTTAATAATTTTGTTCTTCTCGAGGTATGTGAGCAGTTTGTCATTGATAACACGTTCCATCACTTTTGACAGAACAGATGAGATCGCTATGGGGCGGTAGTTGGCTAGTTTGGAGCGGTCACCCTTCTTTGGAATGGGGTGAATGATCGCTTTTTTTCCAACCAGAGGACACAGAGCCAGACTTCAGGGACATTTTGAAAAGCTTCGTCAAAATTGGAGCTATTTCTACAGCGCACCTCTGCAATACCAGGGCAGATATTCCGTCAGGCCCGCTAGCTTTATTTACATCAAGCCCTCGTAAGACTTGGAGTACATCCCGATGCCGGATCCTCAGCTTTTTCATACGAAAAATGCAATGAGAAACCGACGGCAGGGTAGCACCTTGATCATCGAGGGTCGAGTTTTCCGCGAACATTTTGCCTAATAAGTTAGCCTTTTCGGCGGCGGTAATTACTAGAGAGCCATCAGGTCTGGTAAGAGGTGGCAGACTGGATTTGCAGAAATTGCGACCTATCGAGCCCGCAAGCGACCAGAACGCTCGGCTGCCATGCGGGCAGGTAGCCAGCTTACTGCTGATCTGCAGGTCATGCTCGAATTTTGACCTGTTAATGATCCTCCTGCATTCCTTTGCCATTTTGTTATATACTATTCTGTTTTCAGACGTTCGAGATGTGTTGTAGGCTCGGTAAGTAGCGTGTTTTCATCACACTGCTTCGGAGCATTGTCGACTGAACCACGGCTTTGAGCCCACACCAGTTTCTTTAACAGTGGATTGGATGAAGCCATCCATCGCGGATGTGATGACTTCACAAATTTCCTGGGCACATCTTGAGGGATCCGAAGTCTGAAAACAGACAGCTGACCACGGGAAGGCATTGAAATGAGCCCGCAGACCAAACCAATCTGCTGATCTATAGTGCCACACTTTTCTCTTCAGCCGCTCGTTTGGCGGTCTGAAGGTTACGGGGATTGATGTTGTCACCAGGCAGTGGTCGGACGACCCTAGATGCGCTGTGACTTCAATCTTGTAGCCGTGTGGCACAGTGGTTAGAAACAGATCTAACAGATTGGAGCGGTGTGTCTGGACATCAGGAACCCTTGTAGGCTCCTGAACCATTTGCTCCAGTCCGAAGCAGAGGGCAAAGGATTCGGCCTCTCGTCCAGCCGAGTCCGTTGGTCCTGAGAACTTTAACCAAGGTTCATTATGAACATTGAAGTCCCCCAGGACCACAAACTCTGCTGTAGGGAAGCGGGGCAAGAGGTCATCAACAGTATTGCTTTGATGTTTGAAGAGTTCAGATGTATCTGAAACGCTAATGTTCGGTGAGCGGTATAAACACGCGTAAAATCTTACCGTACTGGCACACATTTCGTCGAATTTGGAGTTCTCCAGATTCAACAGTCGCACACAGTTGACGTCAGCTCGGCTGAAGAGACATACACCTCCTTGGGGTCTGATTTTGCCCAGGGTGAAACCCGGGCAATCGAGATAGGAGGCGTCTGTAGACTCAGCTATCTGCGTTTCGGAAAGGAAGAGAAGGTTGGGACGTTGGGAAACAAGGTGGTTTGGACTGAATTTAGGTTTTTGTGCAGGCCGCGAATGCTCGTGAAGTTCACCAACAGTTTTGGCCTGCACCGGGGACTACTGCTTCTCGCCGTTGTAAAGATGTTATTTATGTTTTTTTGTGAATTCATGATTGAGTTAAGTTTTTTGGTTTTGAAGAGGAGAAAGGAAGATCTGGAAAGGAAAAGGTATAAGGGGTGGGTAGGAAGCTGAGGATCAGAGTGTCCAGGAGTGACGGACGTATGAATCCAACCCACCCACTGCGGTGCAAGGCGATGGGCTGGGAGAGTCCGGCTGGAGAAGTCGCCCAATGCGCCCCAAACGCAACTGCTGGGTCCCCTCCGGTCACGAACTGGCACAACAGCAGCGGTGGGGTTTTTGCACTCGTTAATGGGGCAGCCCACCCTCAGTCGTGAACCTGAGGGTCGGGCCCCTGTACTACCGAGCGGCCCGGAGAACGGTAACCGGTTGTAAAGGGTCTCCCTCAACCAGCATCTCCCAATCCGGCCTGCCACGCAGAAGGTGGGCCGACGCACCCGCCATCAAGACCAAGACAAACATTACCCTATGAACCCGGGCACCCCTGCTAAGTCACCAAACGTAGCGAACCACTTGGGGTAACCTGTGGCAGAGGAGTTGGTCATCCAATAAATGGTTCCCAGGGCGGCGGTACCCAAACACGCCAAATTAAATAAAATTAACCAATATACGTATACTCCCTCCAAAGGAAAAAAGTCGTCATTTTCTTGCATCTTTCTCACACACCGCACCGTGACGTCTCCGTAGAGCCCTACCAATACTACATGCCGCAACGATAATTTTTATAGTATGGAATATACAAGTAGTTACAAGGATAGTATTGAAGTGTGAGTGAATTCCATTGTTTTGTCTCATATTTAAAAAAATAAACGTCTGACGAAAAATTCAATTTAATCATTTTGAAAGTATAGATAATAATTTGCCATAATTTGAGTATAGGTATGACGAATCCCGAGACAAAACTTAAAAATAAAAAGTGATAAAAAAAAAAGAAATACATACATAGATATATATATAATTATATATATTTATGAGTATAATAAAAGCATTGAAATATTTTTCCACCATGCGCTTCGGAGCTTTAACATTTCAATTTTTTCTATTAGTTTGTATTTAGTCATATTTCAAGAGTTAGTTTTAGAAAATATATATTTTTATGTGACTAGCGCACACGATCCCAACTGCTCCCAACCGTTCGGAGCCAGTCGAATTATTATTACACCCCCAATTGGTATGTTGTGGGCCTGAAGGTAGGAGGGGGGAGGGGGAGATGGGGAAGAGGATGGTTTGAAAGCAACGTTTTGATTCTTAATGGAATTCTTTCACCAGGCCAATGTTGAAACTATCTACCACTCTAGAACGTTCAACAAAAATATACTAAATATGATTTTGAATTAATAAATTTAGAAACAAAACAATTAAGTTGCGCGTTGCGAATTTTAACCCCTCGATCTCGGGATTTCATACACAAGGATCGTAATCACTCAACCATGCAGGCCGTCGGATTAAAAACATAATTCATTACATCGCGCAAAAATCATTTTGCAATAGTTCTGTTCACCTTCATAAATACATATTCTTTGGGGTGCGCTATTCTATAGGATGTAGGTAACCATTGTATCAAGTTTCTCTTGTCGTTTGTCATGTGGAACAGCTTTTCCACTACTTGAATACCCCGTCCACTGATGCATATTCCTCAGCCACGAAAATCTCATACACCCACTGAACACGAAATCCCCAGAAGTGTCTACACCGTACATCATGACATTATTCGCTACACCGCCACCAACTTGAAAGAAAATTCATTTAGCCAATTTAAGATCTAACTTCGACCTTTCGACCTCCACACAGAAATCACTTATACATAATATAATAATCAAACATAAAATTTCGATCCGGATGAAAACAAAATTGGAGGGGATCCCTTTGAACTCTACCCATTGCGTTGCACCGTAGTTGGAGTGGATGAATTGATCCGTTCGTCACTCGTGGACACAGTGACTTCGGATTCCTACTCACCCCTCATACGTTTTTCCTACCCAGAACTTCCTCGCCTTCATTTCCTTAAAAAGACTCTCCACACAGCATCCCCTAACATAACAGGGGCTTGACGGAAATTATTTTCCTCAGGGCCTCCGGTACATATACAGGATGTTAAGGAAAGTACTTGACTTACTGTGATTTCTGACATTATTTGGAGTAAAAATGTAAATTAAATTTTAGTCTCCGTTAGGATTTTTTTTTCTACAAAAACATAAAAAAGTAGGTGCTAAATAGTTGAGGGCGATGTGAGGGGTAACCAGTGAAGACATATAGAAGAGTTTTTTTTGTTTGATTTTGACGAAAAATACAACAAAAATTTCATTTACATACATTTTTTACTCCAAATAATATCAGGAATCACTGGTTGAAGTGAGTCCCTTAATCGGATAGTGGCTGAGTTAGCATCGCGTTTGGGTCCCACCCATTGGGCGTCCCGCGTTCGATTCCTAGGCTGGCTAAGTCCTCCATCACGACTCAAGCAACATTTCGGCTTACTGTGGTGGTAGTAGGAGATTTTCGAATATCGTCGGGTTATTCGTAACCCGTAATAATGTAAAATGTAAATGTATTGATTTCAACTGTAAAATAAATATATATATTTAAATAAATCTGTTCAGGAAAGAAATTGAAACTTTAAAATGAACATTTTCAATAGAAGTAAGGGGAAAATGACCTCACTTCGGGCATTAAAATAAATTCATTACACAATTCTATCGGTTCATCTATTCAGTTCATACACCCAACACCTCTGCAGCCTTCACCCCCCCCCCCCCCCTCTCACAACAAATTTAGAAATACAATTGAATATACACGTACCTAAGACTGCCTGTATGCTATTGGTGTTTCGTAAACTATTCTAAACCCTTTGACCGATCTAAGCCTTTTCCTAGAACCATACCAAAAGCACCACCCCCCTGGCCCCCTTCCTCGTATAAATGAGTAATACATTGAATGCCAATACAGTCCTACTCCCTTCGATCAACCCAAGTCATATTTTGAATAGTTACTCACTTCCCTTTTCCTTATTACAGGATAAATATGAATTTCTTTTGTCAATATTGGTGTTTAAAAAGACATTACAGGTATTATAAAATATACTAAATGAGCCTCTAGCTGATAAAATTTGTCAATGTTTTATTTGTTCTTTTTTGGGAGGCGGGTAGTGGTACCGCCGCCCTGCAATCCATTTATTGGATAACCTCTGCCACAGGTCACCCCGAGTGTTTTGCTACATTTGGTGACATAGCAGGGGGGCTTGTTCATGGGGTGAGGTTTTTGGCCTCTCCTAAGATTATTATTTTTAATTATTATAATTATTTTCCTCAGGGCCTCCTGTGTGTAGCTAATGTAAAAAAAGAAGGATGAAGCATCCAAACTTTCGTATTATTTAAATGCACATTAATTCGTTCTCAAACGCAGGAGTCTTTTCTACAGGTATTTCAATGTAGCCAGCTAGTAGCTCAACCTGTGCACGCACGGAAATGGACGAAACATCAATTGCAACAGACAGATTGCACAGCAATTAATGCAGACTTCACGAGAACGGATCGTTTCTTCGATCTTGTGTAAGTTGGCTCGTATAAGGAACGAACTACCTACAGGAATTTGTTTTCCTCTTCAAACAATCTGGGCCTACACGGGGGCTCACCTATGACGGGGGCTCGTGTGAAGTGTCACATAAAAAAAAATTACGTGCATTGAACGAAATCGGCGGTTTTAAAGGTAGGCTGAATTGTGCTCTTGGAGGTGACACTCGGTCGGGTGTTACCCTCCATCGGATGCTACCCTCCACCCGGGGCGAGCCGCCCCCCCCTCCTTCGCTACTCCTCTGCCTACAGCCCCTACCTTAACCTGCCTCACAACGCTGACCAACCGGGTGGCGATGACGGGGGCTCGTGTGAAGTGTCACATAAAAAAAAATTTGAACGAAATCGGTGGTTTTAAAGGTAGGCTGAATTGTGCTCTTGGAGGTGACACTCGGTCGGATGTTACCCTCCATCGGATGCTACCCTCCACCCGGGGCGGGCCGTCCCCCCCTCCTTCGCTACGCCTCTGCCTACAGCCCCTACCTTAACCTGCCTCACAACGCTGACCAACCGGGTGGTGATGACGGGGGCTCGTGTGAAGTGTCACATAAAAAAAACTTTACATGCATTGAACGAAATCGGCGGTTTTAAAGGTCGCCGCGATAGATCAGTGGTTTGAGAAGACGCACGAAGAACAACAGATCTCAGCGATCGAAACAAGGTCACGACAAAAACCCTGAGCATTTTCTGAACCAGCTCAAAAATGCTTTTATAGTTGCTTCGATTATCAATTACCTACTTTAAAAACTAATTCCAATAATTTCAGTGTACCTACCTAGAAACAAATAGATTTCTTCGGAATTTTTGAGAAAAGTATCCCTCTCTTAATAATATTGTGGCGACCAGAACGGTCGCCCCCTTTTGCCACAATCCTTGCGCCGCCACTGATATAGCAAACACATTCTCGAAATGTACATACTACCTACAGTTGTAGTGTTTCACGCCGCTCACGGCTAAACATTTCGGGAAGCGCAGCGAAAGGCCTCGACTAACAGCCGTCACATTCTTACGACCGCGGAATGTTCCAGAGGCTTCTCCGCTTTGCGCGGTGGCTCAACATTACTTGACGTTCCGGGTACTCACACGGTCGGCTATATAAAGCGCAGCGTCACCGCGCTAGTCAGTCAGTCAGTTCCAATCATTAGTGCAAGTAACATCACTAACACACATAGACAGTGCATCGAGTGATAACGTCCAGTGCGGTAACCGCCAGGTCCACGGCGACGTGCCGGACCTGTGGCGGTGCATCATCATATCATCAACCTTCGAGAACGCAACAAGCGACACAATTGCCCACGACAAGTCCCACGGCGGGCCCTCTTGTCACGTGGTGGCAACTCCTCAGGTTCACCGCAGCCATCTCCGCGACCACCGCGTCGAGCATCCATCCTGGACGTCAAGGTCTTCTCCACCACCACGGTGCGGAACAACATGCTGGCGACATGCAGACACGAGTTCTGCTACACCACGCATCACCGACCTTCATCACTGCATCGCTTACGAGCCTCATCATCATCATCGCTCCTGTCTACACTGTTACTTTACTCCAAACTTACCATCGCTACGTAGCAGCAATAAAGACTGACTCATCACATCGACCGACGTCCTTTCATTCAATCGTCCCCCGTCTCTGCCGATCGCTGCCCGCTCCCTACACTGGTGACCCCGACGTGATTTGCAACACGCAACCTTCTGCAACGAGCAACGTGCAACAAGCCACAAGCAACAAGCTGCAACACGCAACACGCAACCTTCTGCAACAAGCAACAAGCTACAGGCAACAAGCCATATGCAACAAGCAACACGCAACACGCGAGCAACAAACAACAAGCAATGAGCACTGAAACGAGCAACTCTGCAACAAGCAACAAGCAACAAGCTACAGGCAACAAGCCATACGCAACACGCAACACGCAACACGCAACACGCAACACGCGAGCAACGAGCAACGAGCAACACGCAAAATGCAACACGCAACACGCAACACGCAACATGCAACATGCAACAAGCATCAAGCAGCAAGCAAAAGCAGCAACTGAGGGAATCGGTAGAGACGCATCAGCAGCACATTGACGCAATCCTCATGGACGCACCGACCAGCATCAACCCGGCATTCCTGCGACATTTGGCATCTTACAACCCTGTACTCCGTACACTGGAAAGGGGGTGTGTGGCGACCAGAACGGTCGCCCCCTTTTGCCACAATCCTTGCGCCGCCACTGATATAGCAAACACATTCTCGAAATGTACATACTACCTACAGTTGTAGTGTTTCACGCCGCTCACGGCTAAACATTTCGGGAAGCGCAGCGAAAGGCCTCGACTAACAGCCGTCACATTCTTACGGCCGCGGAATGTTCCAGAGGCTTCTCCGCTTTGCGCGGTGGCTCAACATTACTTGACGTTCCGGGTACTCACACGGTCGGCTATATAAAGCGCAGCGTCACCGCGCTAGTCAGTCAGTCAGTTCCAATCATTAGTGCAAGTAACATCACTAACACACATAGACAGTGCATCGAGTGATAACGTCCAGTGCGGTAACCGCCAGGTCCACGGCGACGTGCCGGACCTGTGGCGGTGCATCATCATATCATCAACCTTCGAGAACGCAACAAGCGACACAATTGCCCATGACAAGTCCCACGGCGGGCCCTCTTGTCACGTGGTGGCAACTCCTCAGGTTCACCGCAGCCATCTCCGCGACCACCGCGTCGAGCATCCATCCTGGACGTCAAGGTCTTCTCCACCACCACGGTGCGGAACAACATGCTGGCGACATGCAGACACGAGTTCTGCTACACCACGCATCACCGACCTTCATCACTGCATCGCTTACGAGCCTCATCATCATCATCGCTCCTGTCTACACTGTTACTTTACTCCAAACTTACCATCGCTACGTAGCAGCAATAAAGACTGACTCATCACATCGACCGACGTCCTTTCATTCAATCGTCCCCCGTCTCTGCCGATCGCTGCCCGCTCCCTCAATATTCTGAATTCCAGGAAATCCCGGGCGATGCCGGGTAGCGATCCTAGTTTATTATATCCCAACCTTTCAAAACAGTTTGAAACCCGCGAGCTAATTAAATTAAATGGTCTTGTTTTCGACATTACTTAATCATAACAAACCGTCATGGAAATAAATGTGGAGCGGGTTTTTTCTTGGAATAACATCGTCAAAATTATGAGCCGAAATAGATATTGTCTTGTAAACTTTTTATTTTCTTTAAATTCTGTTTAATCAAATGTACCGTAAATACATTATTACTTTTAGAATTACTGTGTATTTTGAAGTAATTTCACAATGAGATACGTTTTTAGATTTTCGCAGCCAAAAGTATTTTCGTTTTTTTTTGGGGTGCTATGTCGTGTTATGCTACCTCCACATCTGCCGGATTTTCTGGATCTGCCGGATCTGCCCTGGATGATGAACACTGCAACGCTGTCCGAAACGTTTGGCTAAAGAAGGAGGTAGCGCGACACGGCATAACAGGGGGGGGGGGGACGGGATAGTTTACGTTTAATAAATAAAACATTATTTTTCAAATATTACAAAATCTACATTTTATGCAAATAATCTTTGGAATAAAATGCTAAAAGATATTAAAAAACGATATTAGAAACTATAAAAAAGTGTAATTAAATAAAACTTTCATTTGACCCGTCTTGCCCCACTAGGAGGGTAAGCCAGGGTACACTGCCGGGCAAGATGAGTTAAGGGTTCACACTTGGGGTAAAGAAGTATTGACGTATCTTCGTCTTCGACACCTGCACAGGAACAGTTGGCCTACTTTTGACACATTTATCAGGCAATCCTCCTACTGAATCCAAATACCCCTCCTTACAATAAAGACAATATGTATTTTTTGAGTTTTCAGAAAACAGAAAGTTTTTTCGACCGCTTGACTCATCTCTCAGGTTTTTTTGTTGTTTGCAGCTTTCCGTTTCGTATTTTAAATAATTAATAAATAAATAAAATAATCGTAAGGAAGGGAGGGCATTACCCCGTCATGCCCACTGGCGTGTTTTTTAAAAACATTGTAATAAACAAAAAACATTGTTTGGGCATGTGTTGGGCATTGTTTTTTAAAAACATTGTTTGGGCATGTAGAGCGAATGAACGAGGAAAGGAGTGTAAAGAGAATATATGATGCAAATGTGAATGGTAGAAGAAGTCGGGGACGCCCGAGGAAGACATGGCACGACCAAGTGAATCAGATACTTGAGTCGGGCCATGTGAAGAGTCTGAATAATAGAAGAGCATGTATGAGACGATGTATGAATGTGAACGAGGCAAAGAGTGTGTGCCAAGATCGAGTTGTGTGGCGGTCCGTCCTCTCTGCCTACCCCTGCGGGGAAACGGCGTGATGGTTAGTTAGTTAGTTAGTTAGTTGTAATAAATATTTAACTTTATAACTTCAGACTTACTTCAACCAAACTTTTACGTTAAGGACAATAAGTAGTCAATGTCGGATACCCGTCAACCAGTCTAATCAATCAAATAATCTTCAATATATCACGCTCGAGGTGTACTCGTAACATTACATCAAAAACGTGAAAAAAAAACAAAATTCGCTCGGCGCTTACGACATCACCACGAGATGACTGCAGTCGCAGCACTAAATGCACAATGTTCACGCATAATGTATGATATTGGTAGGTGCGCATTCGCAGACTTGGTGGAGAGTTAATCTCAATAAAATACTGCAATGGTACCACTTACCTAATTTACCCATCCATAAGGTCGGTCGCACACATCAGATGTTGCTTTCCGGTTGTCTGATCAGACTGTCGTATCGGACGAACCCCGCACACATCCGATTCACGCTTCCGATTTTTTTGGTCTCAGTCGTTTATGATCTCTCTAGCGAAATACCACAATCAGCAGAAAATATAATCTAAAGTGCAATCTATTTATTTCCAGACTTCCTCCCAGGTCAAGTCCTTTATTTCCCTAGCATGGTATGGTACTTAAAACTAACCCTAACGTTGCACAGAATGATACTTATTATATGTATTGTTATCATGTTTAATTTGTTTTTAAGATTTTACATTGCATATTCAATAATATTTCAATTTTGGAAGGTGGGAATGGGTACCGCCACCCGGAAACCATCCAATGAATAATCAACACCCCTGTCATAGGTTTCTCAAAGCGGTTAGTCAGGTTTGGTAACTTGGCGGGGGTGTCCGAGTTCATTGGATGAGGTTTATCTTCAGTTTACCGAGTTCATCGGATCTACCGGATCTGTCCTGATGATGGACACTGCAACGTTGTCCGAAACGTCGGCTATAGAAGGAGGTAGCGCAACATGGCATAACCCCAAAAACAAACAACGAAAAAGAGGTTTATCTTGTTCTTGACGGCGGATGACCTGGACACACTGAACCCAAGATTTCTACCCATCCCTAATACCTCTTTCCTTCCCAGAACTTCCTTTCCTTTATTTCCTTAAAAATACCCTCCACATAACATCTCCAAATGTGATAGGCCCCGAGGGAGTTTATTTTCCTCCGGGCCAGTGTGGGAGCTATTGTAAAAAATATTATTATTCAATTTATAAAAATGGTTTATTTATAAAAACATGTTTTGCCGTTTAATAAGTAATATTGCGAATGACAGCACTTTCTCCTACTGAAGGCATTACCATATTTGATAATGCGTGCAGAAAACGAAATATCCGTCAGGCGTAATAATAATTACACAGCAGAACTTGTTTACAAATAATCTCTTGATGAGTAGTTAGACTACATAGTTAGGTGTCGATACTCATTTGCTACCTGTCGATTTGGAAGAAAAAGTCAGACAGAAAATAAAATAGGCCATGCCCTTCCTTCGTCCGATCCGATCTGGCAGTCGGGCGTAGAAGGGCGTGGCCTATTTTATTACCGATTCGGTTTTCGGATCGGTTATGTGCGGACTTTCTTAACAAATGTATGGCGCAAAGGCCTTTTGATGGTCTGATCAGACATTCTGATCAGCCTATCGGATGTGTGCGGCCTGTCTAAATGTCACCATGGCCGATATACTTGTATCCAGAAAAAATACCAAACTGACTACGCTGATTGAAGCTGAATAGCCACTATAAATTTATATCTGAGACTATCTGCACCATAACAACGAATGTGGAAGTAATATTGTGAATTTATATTTCAATTTATGTATATATTATTGTGAATTTCAATATATCATTTTAAAGATTCATATTGTGAAGTGAAACATCCAGAACCTGTAGACGCGTGATCCCAAACGAGACGGGTGAGTCCTTGTTTCCTTTACTCTTCTTTACTTTACTCCAAACTAGGCCTATCTTGCGTTCCAGGAGCACAGATTCGAACCATTGACTAATTACCGTCCATCAGGTTTGGCGCATTTGTCATACAAACTTAATCGTCCCATATAAGCAAAGCGGTTGACGTAGTTTTGGGACTGGTCCTTCGGTGCATGGCAAAGGCCTTGACTTGGCTCTGCAGCACCTTCAAACATCAGGCAAGCCGCAGTTTCGCGACATTCATGATTTACCCGATAAAGGAGTAAGTTTGTACCCGTTTATGGATTCGATTTCGATTCTTATGGAATTGTCTCATAATATAATATTTATTTTTTATGAAAATTTATTTGTTTGAAAACAGTAAAATAGGTTTTTTGATATCTCCAAAAATGACGTAGTTACGAGCTTTCAAGGTGAACATGGATCAAACGCAATACGTATGCAATGTTGTCCTGTGATATCACACGAAATTTCATGATTAGAATGGCAGTGCTGCAATATTCACGCGCGTGTACCGTTATTCAATTCAAATCAATTTAATAATTTAAAAACATTACAAAATTACAATTTTAAAGCGTTTTTAAAAGAGAAAATATTTTAGATTAGATGAATGATTTAAGAAAGACTAACAACAACAAAGCTTGCCGTTTGAATTGGACTCCATTGATATTAAACATATCGATTTTCGAAGTGATTCTTTTTAATAATGTAATGAAATTTATTTATTTATTTATACTGGGTTTTTATAAAAGTTATAAAAACTCAGTTAATTATACAAATAAGACAAAGTAAAAATTTATATACAAACAATTAGCCAAATAGTACAATGATTAATTTTGTGAACTGTTTAAATAAAAATTAGATAAAATAAAACAAAAAACAGTTAAAAATGGAAAATTATTAAAATACAAAGTTTAATCAAATAATAATTAAATACATGATAAAAGACTAATATTAATAATAATTAGAGACAAATAATAGGTACTTAATAAATTACCACATATTTTTCTGCAATCGCAGAGCATTTTTTTTAATCCATATAAATTTATTTATTGTTTCTTCACAATTGAAATATATTGTTTAGGAAATAATTATTAACCCCACTAGGGCTCGCATGTATCGGGGTTAATAATTTCATAATTTAATAAAAGTAACGCACAAGAATATCAGTCATTATCTAACAGTTAAGTAAATGCAAATTAATAATATTTAAAATAACAATGATAAATGGAGAAAAACTGTAGAAAAAAAAAATTAACAACAAAGTGTTGAGAGATCAAACAAAATGTTAATATTCATTGTGTCAATAGTTCATATCATTTTCAATAATAAAGAAGAAAACAAATAGAATATACCTTTACGGTTTACAAAAAAATAAAATTAAAAAGATAAGATAATTTAAAACCAATGTTAAATGGAGAAAAACTGTAGAAAAAAAATAATATTTGAACATCAAAGTGTTGAGAAATCAAACAAAATGTTATTATTCATTGTGTCTTAGTTATTACCGTTTTCAATGATAGATAAGATAACAAATAAAGAATGTAACTTTACGGTTTCGAAAAAAAAAAAAAACATAATGGAAAGCAAGTGATTCCATGTTAAAAGAAAATCTTTCATAGAAGGCAACAAGGGAATCTAATATTAAAATAACATAATCTTATGTTACTAATATTATAAATGCGAAAGTTTGTATGGATGGTTGGTTGGATGGTTGGATGGTCCTTACTCTTTCACGCAATAAATATCGAATGGAATTTAAAAATTCTTTCACTAATCGAAAGCTACATTATTTGCGAGTAACAACGGCTTTATATATTGGTAAGCTCTGGCGTTATGAATGAGCTGTGGCGTTATGAAATTATGTATCATACGTTTTCTGTCCCTAACAAAATTGAGTTATTGCAAACGTCAAACAAATTGTTACCTTGGAAACAATATATTTTTTTTTTAATTTTAGGCTTAAAAAGAGTGCTTTGTTGTGATCAAAAATAGTACTTTTTTGGTTTCGTAGATAATATCTACATATCTCTAAAAATGTTTATTCTCCGAACAAAAAGCATAACGTTGCTATAAAGCACAGCGTTTGAAGTGGACTGTCATTTTCTTATTTTTTTAGGTTACTCTGGATTCAAATATGAATAAAATACTAATAAAGGGAGTAGATACTAAAATTAAAATTCTATTTCTATAATTTAAATATTTTCTAAAATAGAATTTTTATTTGCGAAATGTCATTCTCAAATTTTAAAATTTTCTATTAAACAATAATAATTTTCTAATTATTACAAAATAGCAAGAATAATAACAATTATGCTAATAATTATGCCAGTAATTTCCCACTAATACTATGCGAGCGAAGCCGTGGGTAAAAGCTAGTATTAAAATAAGAACTAGTATTAAAAGAAGAAGAATAATTTTGAATTAAATACGAAATTTAAAAAAAAATGATCAGAATGTTTAGTACAGTTTTCTTCGAAATGTTTGTTGTTTATTGATGCAATTTGTTATAGAGGTGGCACATTGGACATGCAACCTGTATGATATTTTGGTTTGACAATGTTGTGGGATAGGATAATCCTTAGATATTTATTGTTTCTTTAAATTATTTAGTTTAGGTGTTATTTTTTAAACTTGAAATTTTAACCACTTGATAAAGTTGCCAATTTGATAAAGTACACAAAATAATATGGGTATTGAAATAAAAATATTGTTACATTAATATTTCTTACAGAATGGGTCGCCTAGGAATTAATTCATTTTAATGTAAACATTATACAATGTGTTGGAATTAGCTTTGAAATATTATGTTTGGTATGCTATTAATTTAAAAGGACTAAGTGTATAAATGTTTTAAAAAAAATTCTTACTTAATTTTAAATCCTTAAAATAATTTTCGCTGCTTTTATCTAAGCGACATCTATTTTATTCCATTAAGGTCATCTTCGTGTTATATTTCCCAGATTTTTTTGCCTTCGTCTTCTTTCATTAGAATATATCCATTTTTAAACCAAATAAACTTATATTTTAATTCTTTTCCCTTTGATTTGGCTTTCCAAAGTAGCTCCTTATAATAAGGGGATAGTGATTCTCCTAGGAATACCATTTTCTCGCGGTCTGAAATCACCTTCTTGTTTGCTAATAATTTTATTCTTGTTTCTGGATTTCCAATTTTCAAAAGATTTTTTTCGGATGACCTGGTCATCTGTCATATTGTCTTATCTCCGAGGTAATATCATCTGAAATTATTTTAAGGTTAGCATCTTCTATTAATTTCATAGCAGTTATTTTGGGATTTTCATCAGTATTTTCCTCAATTCCTGTTATTTCAAGAGAGTCGCCAAGGTTCGACTGTTCTAAGCAAGCCAGTCTAGTTTCCAAATGCTTTATACTTTTACTTTTATTCATCAAATCATTTTTTAAGCTTTCAACTTCTCCTTTTACTCCATTCATGGATTCTAAGCAGATAATTATGTCATCATATTTTTGACAAATAAATTCGGTTGATTTTTGAAATTCCAACATTTTTTTATCGATGTTTTCGAGTATTTGAGTTTTAATTTTCTCTTATTTTAAATCTGCGTAAGACGCAAATTTTGTAAAAACACCTTCTTCTGGGCTAATATCTTCAGTTGCAGTATTCATTTTGTTTTTAGATCTTGTATTTAGGTTATCTTGCTGTTGAGAGCCGGATTTTTTATTCGAGCTCATGGTATTCAGCTGACAGCAAAGCGAGCAATATGTGTGGTCAGTAAAGGAAAGATGGCGATGGTGTAGGCCAATCACAGAGTTTCACTTGGCTTTGTTAATATAAAATGTCAATTTCACTGCCACAGCTTGGAATATCTATTATTTGAAATTCCCCAAATAATCTCACTCTAATGCACAATATTTATTTCACAATTGATGCGGTGAATACTCGGGTGAATCCTGCAACTGTTTCGTATCGTATTGTTTACTAATAAACACAATTTTGCAATTTTTTTAGCGGATCACTTTTATTTATTTATTTTTTATTTATTTGAGACACAAACAGGATATTTATAAAAAAATTTTGCAGGTAATATAAAATAAATTCTAATAAAATATAAATATCCCTAGACTAATGTGTCTGCAGTAATAACATTTGCATGTTCACAGAAGCAACATGAAAAACTATGTAAGTATTATTTATAGATAACTTAAAAACTAAAATACAAAAATTGAAAACTAAAATACAAAACTTGAAATACATAATAAAAATATGAAATATTTATGAAGAGATTATTGAGAAGTAATGAAACAAAATCTTTTTTTTTTTGGATGCACTATTAACAAGATTATTCACTGAAGCAATCACAAGAAAAACAATGTGAAATATTTATGAAGTGATTATTGAAAAGTAATGGAACAAAAGCATTTATTTATTTACTTTATTTTTTTATTAGTTGCACAAATCATGGAGATATTTTTTGAAGCTAGTTATATTATTTACAAAAATATCTATGATGGTGTGTATTTTAACAAGATCGTTGTATGATCGAGACATTCTAGATATAGGATTAAAATATCCAGTATTATTGGAAGAAATTTCGGTCCAAAATATGTTAAGGTTTCTGGTAGATTTAGGCCTGGCGTATAACTTGATTTGATTGACTAAGTTACTATCTACAAGATTATTCACAATTTTATAAAGCATTAGAAGGTCATTTATGTTTTGTCTTTTAACTAGACTCTCTAATTTAAAATGTGTAAGTCTTTGTTCGTACCCGTCTAAAAGATGGTAGACATCTGGTCGATAAGACCAAATCCGTGTGAATTTTCTTTGGACTGATTCAAGTCTAGACATCTGTGTAATATAATGTGGATTCTAAACTGATGACCCGTACTCCAGAACACTATGGGTTAGACAAATTAAATCATAATTGCAACTGAGCACTTCGCAATATAAATCATTTAATTTACTTTTTAAACCACGTACATTTTGATAATAAAATGTTATTGCCGTTTTGTTAGAATTCATATTGAAAGTATAATATATTAAGCATTATTAAATACGTTTTTAAGTAAAATTGATGAAAAAGTAATTTACTGAAAAGTAAGTAATTATGCTTTGGAAGGGGGTAATTACGAACATCATAAATTTTGCTTTGTTTGTGGTACATGATTTTGTCTATGGTATCAGCTGTCATTAATGTTGACAGAAATATGTTGTTAAATAGTAAACAAAATACAGTGCAAGAAACTGAGCATACAGTTGTTACATAAAAGTATGTTGTCATTATGTAATTATTTCTAATAGGTTGCGATCGTTTATTATATTTGATAGATTGTGATAGTACATGAGAATAAAGAGAAATCGTGGTATTTACTTGTTGTTCGGAATAATTTTGTTCAAAGTGAAATGCTGTAAAATAGTATAAATTTTTTAAAGATTCTGTGGTGAATCTTGGTTTTGAAATCGAACCCATTAAATTTACATGGTTACAATAATAACGTACATTAGTGATTGCAGTGGAGTAATACATACTTCCAGCAAAGTAAATGATTAATTAATGTGGTAGTGAGTGAGACAAGAGAGTTAAACTTATTAGAAGAGATTTTGTTATACAGTGCTGAGATTAAGAGGCAATTACTTGTTAAAAACAGAGATATTATGAAGAAATAAAAAAATAAGAAACAAAAATGTTAAAATTTGTGTAGGTGTAAGTTTTATAAGATTTTGTTTAAGTCTTCAGCCTTGAGGATCGATCTGATGTGAGAACCCTCTGATTTTCTGACAAGGATTCTGCAATTGCGGACCCAGACCAAGCGAAAGTTGTTTTGCTTGGCTGCTTCCTTCGTCAGGTGCAGCAGCCGTTTTGATGCGCTCGTCAGGTGGTCGTTGGCGTAGACGCGGGAGTCGCCGCCACATCCGATGTCACTGCCGGTTAAATTTTTCATCTTTCGGATTGAAGACAAGAAATCATCCTTTCTATATCTAGATTGCATTTTGATAATTATGGGCTTATGTTGACCATTCTTCGATGCCTTCGGTGCCACTCGTGTAACGAAATCTATATCAATTTTGGGATCAAGGTCGAACCCAGTTTTTCGAGCAAGGCTGGAAACAATACCTATTAGGTTTTCTCGATTCTTTTCAGGAATACCGACTAATTCTATATTGGAGCGGCGCTCCCACTGGTCACGCTGCTCCATGTCATCTTGCATTTTGGCTAAGCGGACCTTCAGGGAATCGACTTCATTATTTAATGAGTCGACCAGTTTCAGCTTATTCTCCATTGCCGTGATTTTTTTGCTCATGTCCTCTACTATTTTTCCGCTGAAGTCGATGGAGTGTTTGACATCACTGACCTCATCCCGCAATTCCTTGACGGCGGCCGGTAAGTAGGAAAGCGCGGCTAGCTGGTCGCTGATCCTAGCAAGTTGCTCCATAACGGAGCTGGATGAATCTCCTGAGGAGGAGTTGGATCTAGTTTTATGATGACGATTTGATGTTGCCATTTTTTTCAGTTTGTGTTGGTGATGAGGCTATTTTTGAACAATCTTAGTTTTTTTTTGCACTTTTATTAATTGAATGTTAACGTATGATTTATAACTCGGCGTTTAGTCACTGTTACATAAATCAAAAATCACTAGACACTTTTGGAATATCTTTATGTGCCGTTTCCACGCTTGCCAAGCCTACGCAAACCTCCACAAACGCCAGCGTGGAAACAGGTCGTTTGTCTTGGCTTGCGTAGGGTTGCGTAGGGTTTGCGTAAGCTTGCAAGAGCTTGCCGCCGATCCAGTCGGGGTCGGATCCAGCGGCAAGCTTCGGCAAACGCTCAGTGTAATTTCAGAACTGACGGCGAATGCACGCCGTTTTTGCTCCATGCGGTATATCGATAATTAACATTACGAGACATATGTATGACGAAAGAGGCATGCCTGACTTATTAAAATGTATAAGAACATAATTTGAATGCACTAATTTAATTTATTGGATTTACCTAAAAAGTCAATATAAATAAATAATCTTTTATTGATGATTTATTATTTATTACAATAAAAAAACATATGATTTTTGTTGGAATAACTTTTTTTTATAATACAAGACAATATTATATTGTTTTTTTATACTTTGCTTGTATTTCAAATAAAAGTATGTTAAACCAAACGCAATAGCCTACACAAATTCGGCGTCCGCCATGCTCGGGTGTTGGTAGCTCACTGACGCAGTCACAAGCGTGTAAACGGCTTCCAAATGCCAGGCGAGATTTGCGTACGCTTGGAGCGTGTGGAGGTTTGCGTAGGCTTGGCAAGCATGGAAATGTACCATTAGAACACTATGTATTGACAGCTACAAATTTTTTTTTTTTTTTTCGAGAGCAGTTTAAGGTATATCGAGTGTATAAAAACTGTTAATAATGTAAGATGCACTTGTTTATCACCATAGGATTTTCCCTACTACAGTTTTCTGTTAGCAAATCACATTAAATTCATAGAATTTCTTAAATATAACGGGAGATATATTGACAGAATATTGTTATGTTGTTGTTGCAAGTTTTGAAAATGTACTTACTGTGCGTATTTTGCTGTGCGTTAATTTACTGTGCGTTATTTTGATTCGGTAGATAGGTTTTATTATTATCGACAAAAATATCTACTCAGCACACTCTATCTTATTATATAGTCGACACATTTGGGTCAGAGGGCTAAAATAGGCGATATTGTTTTTAAATGTATTCAGGTGAAACATATTATGGCGTCTTAACCAATGGGAATTGGGAACATTTATATCAATATTGCTGACTCAATGAAGTATCAAGATGGCCGTGAATTATTTTATGTAAACATATTAGATCAGTCAATTGCCTTCTGATTTTAAGTGTGTTATTATTATTATTTTTTTATTGATCTTAAAAAATTGAACATATTATAATATTACTTATCTTCCAAAGCATTTGCTTGTGGATGAATTGATTAATTTTGAACTATTCAAGTCGCATGTCGTATGTTCTAAGATGTTCATGTACTTGACATTTAAAATATAACAGTCTTAGCATTTTTTAAAACTGATTCTATAATGTTTTCCAAATAGTGCTTCCATATTCAATTTTACTTTTAAATAAGGCATTGTAAAGGGTTAGAATTGATAGAGGATCTTTGAAAGGTTTACATATTCTATAAATAAATCCCATCATTTTAAATTACTTGCACTTAATGTCGTTAATGTGTGCATCAAATACGATTTTATAATCAAGAGTGATTCCTAGGTCTCTTATAAAGGACACTTTTAAGAATGGTATTATCAATAACACAGGAAAAATCCTTTATAATTCTATTCCGAGTGAAGTTTAAAGTGTAAAATTTAAGTGCATATCATTATTATAAGTACACCAGTTATTGAGTGTATCGAGGTCGTTTTGAAGAAGTTGATGATCAGAAACAGACTTAATTTAATGTAATATAATTTCTTCGGCCAGCCGCATTTTGACGACTAATGAGCGCTTTTATGATTTCCTCGGTTACGGCACGGAAACGGTACAAAAAAGCAATAAATGCACGTTTCTTAACACAATAATGCTGGAGCTCTTTCTTACACACTAAAATAATAGTGAGACAAACGATGAGACAAATAATGTACGTATGTCTGCTCCCTCCAAAGGAATAAAGTAATAATTTTATTTCATCTGCCTAACTCGTATTATTGTTGCCGTTGCCGTGGGAATCCGAAATTATAAAAGTAGCCAGTACTGTTCGGTATTTTCAAAAAGTTCTTCTAAAAAGTTAGCGTGCTCTAATTAATGTGATAATTTTTTTGAAGGAAGAAGAATTTTATTTCAAACAAATTTTAAGTGTGTCCCACTGTTGAATTTTGCAGCCACCTCTGGTTCAAAATTCCTGAAAAAAACCTTTGACTCAGAAACGGGCGGTCCGTTTGATAGATTCCCCTTTATCAACAAGCGGATTGAAATTTTTAGAGCTCAGGCGTCAGGTAGGTATGCTGTCCTTATTCTAGCGGTATTTCAATGGAAGATGCTCCGAGGAACTAGCAATAATCTTCTAACATCGACATTTTCTCGGATTCACTGCCCAAATTTAAAAATAGCACCATATCAATAATCTAAACAGTTCAATCCGCATCCATATCCCTCCACACATCATCACTTCTCACATCTACAAACGTACACACACACACACACACCCACCCTCACACTACAAACGTACACACACACACACCCTTACCCACTACATCACCCAGTAATTACTAAATATACATACCATAAATAAGACACTACAAAGAAACATATCGTAGGTACCCACCATGAAAAATTACTTATTATCTGTAAATTTTCTCGCTGCTATAATAAATGTAGGTACTGTTTGTTTCTATATAAATAAATAAACAAAATAAAAATACATAACGCTAAACGCGTTCCCAAACATATGTGCACGGTTGAGTTCAACAGTTCGGCTGTGGAACGATTTGCCGGCCTCTGTGTTTACTCCCTCCTACGCGTTAACTCCTTTCCCTTCAAAAAGACCCTCCACACTGCATCTCCAAAGATGACATAAGGCCTTGAGGGAAATTATTACACCCAGGGCCTCCCGTGTAGAGTTAATGAAAATAAAATCTTCATTATGTTATTTGAGTATTTTGAACTCTGACCGATGGGCCTAAAGTCGTGGATTCCAGCCACACCAGGAATATTGTTTGCTAATCTGTGGAATACTATATCTACAAAGTTATTAGACAACACACACAATACTACCCGAAGTAAAGGGTATGTACCATCACAAATAATATTATGTATATTATTAGTCGCTTGTTGGTCTCTTAGTTGTCTATGCATTTCACGTTATCTTAATGTTACAAACTACTTAATAACTCCACCTTAGATGTTGTTACAGCCGTAAGTTCAATCCAAGTTGGTGCTTCAGAGACTTGATGACTGAATGTGCTCGGAATTGACAATAACACCAGGGTTAGGGTTCTAATAACTCGCTCTGCAAGTATGCAACATTTCAGGTATATTTTATAGAAATTAAATAAATTGAAACAACAATTTTTCATTCGGCTAAACCTTTTTTGGAACAATTATAGTATTTTCAGAAGTAAGGTAAACCTCCTTCTCTCTTCCACTGCCTCCAGCCTCACAACATATTCCTCAACTCAACTCCAGGTGGTTGAGAGTTTTTTTTTGTCTACGACAACTTCAATAATGCCATTTTTTTTAATATTAGCACTCTAGCACACCCAAAAGCCACGAGCCGCCACTGATTGTACATAAAAAAAATATTTATTAACTGTGCTTTACAATAAATTAGGTAATTGTCACATAAATATTATGTGACTGGTGCAGTTCTTGCCTATTTGGTTATTTTGTCTATGGTAATTTTTTTGAGACTGGCAATTTTTCTTGGGAAGAAAAATGCGAGTTTGTTTATGGTCACTTCCTCCCCGGGGGTTTTTTGGGCAAGCCGTCGGCGGAATTAGTCACTCACCATAGAGGTGTTTTAGTCACTTAAATCATGTGAATCAAAGTTTCTTTTTTCTTAAAAAGGGCGCGGGGTGTTTTTACGTAACACGAGTGGTTCGTGTACGGTATGATTTTTGGTGGTTATATATTTTTTTTTTTTTTTTTTTTTTAATTATTTTTTATTTTCATTAATATGTTTTATATGTTGCTAAATGATAATTTTACATCTTAGGTTTTTTACTACTTTTCCATTTAAAGCATTTGCTTGTGTATGGAAAAGGAGTGTACATAAATGTGGTTATTACTTAGTACTTAAATAATTCATTTACATAAATATATGTGTGTTGTAATAGTATATAATAGTATATATTTAAAGAAAATAAAGGATATTATGGAAAACTAAGTATATATGTATACATTTAAATAAAAGAAAGAATATTTTGGAAAACTAAGGATATTTGTAGGATAATTAAGTGGCATTAGTTTTTTTCTTCAGAATATTTTTAAAATGTCTCTTGACAGAGAGCAGTAATTGGGTTTTATCATTAATGCTTCTGATTTCTTCTGGTAGGCGATTGAAAAAAGTTCTTCCCTGGTAAGTGTAATGGTGTTGTGCAAAAGACGTATTTAGTTTTGGGCATATAAAAACATGTTTAAGTCGCGTTCTGTTTTCGTTTAAAAATTGATATTTATCTTTTTCTTTTATAATTTGAATTAATGAATTTTTAATATATAAATCTTTAAATGTAGGTACTTGGAATTCATCAAATAGGCGTTCTGTTGGGTAGTCCAAGGATTTTTTTAATATAATTTTAATAATTGTTCTTTGTACAATTTCTATTGGAACAAGGTTACATTTATATGCGGATCCCCAACTAATAATAGCGTATTGTAAAGTGGATTGAACTAAGGCATAGTAGATTAAATATAGATTTTTTATTGACAAAAAATTTCTAATTCTTAAAAATATGTATATTAATTTTCTAATTTTGTTTACTACTTGACATATTTGTTCCTTCCATTTCAGATTTTTATCAATAATTACTCCTAGATATTTTATTTTATTTGTGGTTTTTAATATTGTACAGTTTGATTTGCAGTAGTTTTGGCTGTGAATTTTAGTATTTTCATGTATGACAATGTTAAAATTTTTGGGAGCATCGTTTAAATGTATTGCAAATGGAATTACAAATGTCTTTTCACTATTTAGTGATAGTAAATTAGTGTCGAAAAAATTCTTAAGCGTGTTAATGTCTTCTATGGCCTTTAATTCTACATTTTCCCAAGTCTTTCCACTTATTATTAATACTGTATCGTCAGCGTATGATGTAATTTGACCATGTAAAGTTTGAAAAAAAATATCGTTTACATATATAGTAAATAGGATTGGTCCAAGCACTGTACCTTGGGGGATTCCAAAGCTTGAAAGCTCTTGATCGCTCTTAACATGATTGATTTTTACCACTTGTGGGCGGTTTTTTAAGTAGTTGGTGATCCATTTAATCGCGTTGCCTTTTATGCCAATATTATTTAATTTTTTTAATAGCATCTCATGAGATATGCTATCGAATGCCTTTCTGAGGTCAATAAATATACCCGCACATTTTTTACCTTTATCTACTGTTTCGTAAATGTATGAAGTTACGTTAGCAATAGCATCTTGTGTGCTGAGTGATTTTATAAAACCAAACTGGTTTTTGTGTATTATTTTATTACTATCTAGGAAATTTACCAACTGTTTTTTTACTATTTTTTCAAAGATCTTTCCTATATTAGAAATTAGACAGATTGGGCGATAATTTGTTACTTGGTGTGGATCTCCAGATTTGTAAATAGGTGAGATTATTGTGTTTTTGTAGTTCATTGGAAATATCCCTTTTGTTAAACTTAAATTTATTAAATGAGTGATAGGTTTAATTAAGTAAGATTTCATAGATTTTAACATATGTGCCGTAATAGAATCAAAACCGGGAGACGAACCTCCTTTCATATTTTCTATTATTTTTAAGATTTCACATTCTGTTGTTGTTTCGAATGTTGAAAGTATATTACGTTTCTGTAAATTTTTATTTTTATGTTTTTCCGGGTTAGAAGGCTTATGAATATTTTTCGCAAGATTTTTTCCAACATTTGCAAAGAAGGAATTAAAAATGTTTGCACATTGTTTAGGTTGCATATTGGCATCTATAATTTTTTTATCGTGTTCAATGTACTTAATGTTTTGTGTTTTTTTTGTATTGTCTATGGCCAAATTTACTGTTTTCCACATTTGTTTATGGTTATTTTCTGAAGATAATATTTTATTTTTAAAAAACTCTTCTTTACTTTTTTTGATATAAGATGTTAATTTATTTTTATATTTTTTATAGAAAATATATGCTTTTTCATCGTGGGGATTTTTTAAAGTTGTTTTGTAAAGTTTTTCTTTGTTCCTGATAGATATTATAAGTCCTTTGGTAATCCAAGGCTTTAAACATCTTAATTTTGATTGTATGTGTGTTAATTCAGTTGTCGAATTTTTAATGTGTTGTGACAAGATATTTTCAAAGTTAGTCGAACAAATTTCGGTATCATCACTGCTCAAAACATTGTTCCAATCCTCCTTTTTTAGTTTTTCAGAGAGAATAGTCATATCTATTGTTGATTTTTTGGTTATTAAATTATGTTTTTTATGTTTAATATTATTATTATACAGAAGTAAGCATGAATGATGATCAGTTATGTTAGTTTTCCAAACAATAGATTTTAATTTGTGAAGATCTTTAATGTTTATGTTTGTCCAAATGTGGTCTAAACAAGATGGAGTATGTTCTTTTATTTCTCTAGTATTTTTATTTATGCAAGATATGAAATTTTGTTCAGTCATACAATTGATGTATTCATTTTTGTTATTATTTTCTATTTTTTCATTGATGTTCACGTTAAAATCACCTACCACGAAGCAAAGTTTATTTTTTAATTTTAACAATATGTATTTGAGGTCATTAATAAAGGTAATAATACTCGAGCTATGCGTTCTATAGATAGCTATTAGATGATATGTTGATTTGCCGAGTTTGAAATGTACTTCAATGCAGTTAACCAAATGTATTGGGTGCTCTATTATGTTGACAATACTAAATTTATTGCTTGCAAATATTATTATTCCCGAATTTTTGTTAATGTCTAATTTGGTAGAGATATAATTGTATTCGGGCAAGTGATAAGGCGGTGACTCGGCGTTCGTAAATGTTTCGGTTAACACTATAAAGTCCGGTTTTTTAATTAAATTATTTATTTTTAGAATTAGTTCATCAAAGTTTTTTTGAATGCTACGGATGTTTATGTGCATAATAATTATGTCATTGATGTTTTTAGAAATAATTTTGTTACACGAATCAGTACATATACATTCGTATTCCTGAATTTTAATATTTAATTCCAGTTCGTTATTTAAGAAATTATCCATTTAATGCATTTTTAGTTGTATTTTGCAAAATTATTTATAAAATTTTTATTCAATGTCGTAGTTTATTCTTTCTTTGGCTAATTTAAGCATGTAAGATCGGAACTTACATGTTTCGCTGTTTGTTCGGTGGTCTACTTCATTCATTTTATTGTTGAAGGAGTTTGTTTCTTTCTTCTTGTTAGCCGAGTTGCAGTTAGCGCATTTGGGTGGCAGCTCCAGGGATTTACATTCGGAGATCATACATATGAATCCCACTTTTTTCCCGTGTTGGCAGTTGGCCATTTTGTGGAAATGTTTTTTGACTCGTGGTTGTAAAGTGATTGTTCCTGTATTGTGGCTAGATTAATATGCCTTGTTGACCCCGCGTCGCGAAGTCACGGATTGCTGAGAGTGGAAACCGTAAGTCTTGGAGACTGGTTGGGCCACGTGCCTTTCGGATGGAGATTGATGAGTCAATCCGAGACGGGAGACGCTCCTTGGAGGCATCACATAGAAGGAGGACCTAGGCTCCCTGGATTCCGCGTCGTCCTCGGCGGTTGACGCTGGAAGACCCGCCAGGACCGTTCGCTCGACGAACCAAGATGTCGGTCGTCATCCGGCGTTAATTTTCCTCGTTCAGGCTTCGATAAGTTAGTTTAGCATGTCCAGGAGTCCATCCGGTATGTCCTTGTTGTATTAATTGTGCATTCATGTTTGCTTATATTATAAGTTTATCAAAGTTTATCTTCTTATGATTTTCCCAATTCCCACCCACTTGACAGAGAATATGCCCATAATCCTGAGCTGTGCCCTGCTCTGCCGCAGTCATTACATTACATAATGTAGTAACAAAACAAATTGAAGATGCAGGTGAATTCTTCAATTAATATTTTATAGTATAGTTTTGATGGTACTACATTTTAAAATAAATAAAAAACACAATCACACAAAAAATTTTTTAAAGAAACATGTTTAAAATCGGGCGAAGCCGGTTAGTCAAACTAGTTATGATAAGTTTTTAGATTTTCACGGCCAAAAGCGTTTTTGTTGTTAGTTTTTGGGGTGTTATGCCGTGTTGCGCTACCTCCTTCTATAGCCGACGTTTCGGACAGCGGTGCAGTGTCCATCATCAGGGCAGATCCGGTAGATCCGACGATCTGCCCTGATGATGGACACTGCAACGCTGTCCGAAACGTCGGCTATAGAAGGAGGTAGCGCAACACGGCATAACACCCCAAAAACTAACAACAAAAATAGTTATGATAAGTTTATTTTTATTTGTAACTTTGTGAGTAAAACCTCAAATTATAATATTTTAATTATTGAAGACAATGTTAGCGAAACTCAATCCAAAATCTGAAACAGAAAAATTCGAGTCCCAGATGTGACCGAATCTTCTTCTGATTTTTCTGTTTCAGATTTTCTATTGAATTTCGCTAATATTGTCTTCATTTTAGTTATGTATATATTATCATATTTTTATAGACAATATACATTTTGTTATTATATGATATATACAACGGGTAAGCATTCATCGTAATCACGAAGGTGTAGATTCAGGGTTCATACAAAACTAATTTATTTAGTTCAGTTATTTTTACCCGTAATTATGCGTAGAATCAAAATAAACAGTGAAATGAATAATTACATATATTACAATAATAAAATTATTCTCTTGTGTTTGGATTAAACCAATTTATATCTTCGTACGAACACAAACTAGCGTGCCTATATTTAGTCCGGAAAATTTAAATCAATTATGCTCGATGGACTATGAATGGATAGTCATTAGGTAGCATTGGCTTACGTATTGCGATAAAAGTAGTGAAAACTGCGCTTAGGTAAACATGCGCAAGTTATCACTTCTCCTTCTTCTCGTGCCCTGTCCGATCAACGGACGTTGGCTATCATGTTGGCTCTGCGGACTTTGTTTACTGCGGCCCGGAACAGATCTACAGTAGACTGACCAAACCATTGTCTCAGGTTTTTCAGCCATGATGTTCTTCTTCTTCCAGACATTGAGCGTTAAATAATTTTTAAAATTTTATTGGCTTATCTATGACAGAAATTTCAATTTGAGAGGCAGGAGTGGGCCCCGAATCGGGAACCATTTATTGAGTAACCAGAAACTCTGCCACAAGTCACCCCAAGTTGAGTATTATATTTGGCGACTTAGCAGGGGTGCCCAGGTTCATGGAGTGAGGTTTTTCCGGGTCTCGGCGTTGGATGTATCTGCATACGAACTGCATGGCAGGCCCGACCGTGAGAGGCTGGTTGAGGGAGACTTTTTGACCTTTCTAGCAGAAGTCTCTTGGAATATCGTCTTCCACCGCAGTATGAGGGATGGATTAATACGTCCGTCACTCCCGGACACACTGACTGACCTCCTTACTTCTACCCACCCCTTAAACTCCTTTCCTTCCCAGAATCTATCCTTTCTTTCCTAAAAAGATTTATTGAATAATTATTTTCCTAAAGAGCCGATATAAAAAAAGGTTATCTGGAGTAAATTATTTTTTAGTTTCTTCTATTATCAGGAAAACCATTAAATGACGGCCTCCGTGGTCAATGGGTAAAAGTAGGGTCGAGTAAATTTTACTTGTAGCACGTTCCGGAGAGGTAGATACTCTCAGTATCGCCCTGGTGAAAGACCACTGTTCAGAATTAAAAGGATCCCCAAAGGAGGGGAGGAAGTACCTAGCTATTCAGATTTGGTCACCGAACACGGCTAAAGCCACTTCAAGAAAAGTTTCGATTCTGAATGGTTGTCTTCCACCAGGATGCTAAAAGAATCGACTATTATGGAACGTACCGAAAATTTAGCACGAATATATTATTTCAAATGAATAAATTGTGAATTAACACAATTTAATCAGACACAATTTATTGCGCTCGCGGGATTTGAACCCGTGACCTCCGGATTTGTAGCAAAGTATCGTAACCACCCAATCATGCAGATCGTTTTAATAAAATAAGTTTTAAAATAAAATGATGTTCAAAACAGACTATACTAAAAATCATTCAGTTTACCCGCTAAAGAACTTCCAAAATATTCAAATTTCACATCTATTTCCAAGTTTTTATACGTCACCAGGTGTAACCTTCTTATTTTGAATGGAGATTTTTAGGTTAAGATCCGAAATTTTGACCCGCTTACGTCACCATTGCATCCACCAATCACAGGCCAGCCCGCGAGGGGCGGGGAGGGAGGGGGTGCACTGTCACAGACGAGAAAAGTTCGCGGAAGCGTAAACACGCGGGGCGCGGGGTAACGGTTTCAACACTAACAAGATCAAACTTGACGATGTGTAAACATGATTAATGAAAAAAGTGTAGCAAATATTTAAAGTAACCAATTGAAGATAAATATAAAATAAACTATTGTAGAGTTACGAAAATTACGAAAATATTATAACTCTTGGATTGATAATTATTGCATGTTAGACAGAACATTAAAGACAATCTGTCTGAATTCATGACACAATCAAGATCCAATTTTAAAAATGAATTGAGCCAGAGTTACAATCAGTCACAGACAAACCCACAGCCGTAATCAGTATCTTTATTTTTTTATTTACACAATGTTTTACAGATCTGATGTTTTCATTTACGAGAGAAAACTATCTAGATATTGAAACAACTCAGTTACTATTCAAATAGGTACATGAAATATTTAGATAAAAATACAAAAATATAATATTTTATAGACTCAAATGAAAAATTATACAAAGAATATAAAAGACGTAAAGAGAGAAACAATGTAATTAGTTTAACATATTTTTAGCAATTAATATAATGAATAATACTTTCTACGTTTAAAATACTTTCTAGGAAGACTCTGTTTAAAGAAATAAACTCCCGCGTCGCAGTTTGAATTCTTTCCTGAAAGAGATTATTCAGTTGGAACCTTCTCAGGACGATAGCGTGATGCTAACGTCTAACCAGTCTCTTGTTATGTAATGAGTTCTCATCAAATAGCTAGTACTCTTCAGAGTACCTACTTCAGATTTTTTTTGTAAAAGAAAAGACTTTGAGCGTCCGCTAATGTCGAGTAATTAAAACGAATAAAAAAGTCAGGGTTAGAAGATGACGAACGCACGTAAAGAGAGCGCGGAAGTTAAAAGTACACGGATTAATCCAAATCGAGAAAATAATTAAGAATATTATTTAAAGTTCAAGGCATCTCCCTCGAATTCGCCATGGCAGCGGAGGGCGGCCCGGCTGGGCGGCGTGACGTAAGGCGGCGCGCGCAGGGCGGGCTCGGGGGCAGGGCGGGAGGCGAGCGGGAAGGGCGGGGCGGCCGGCGGGCGGCAGTCCGGGCCGGGAGCCAGGTCGATACGCGTCACGAGCGATCGCTCTTCACGGAGTACAGTGCAAAGCGTGTGTGCCTGTCATCGTGTGTGTTCGGTAGGCGGCGGCGATGGCGTCCCTCTGAGGAGTCATGCGGGCGGGCGGCCTGCTGGCGCTTCTGGTCGCGCTTGCCACGAGGGCCCCGGCGCGCCACACTCCCAAGAGAGGTAGAGGTAGCGGTCCCGCCCACCTCTCTCGCCCCGCTAACTACCCACAGTACACAGTACACACCTACCAACACATGTTTACCGGGCCGGGATTGTTTTCATCATCAGCCATGCCCACGTTTCCGCAGATGTTCTACGCATTACTTCCTCAGACTTACTATTATTATCCACCCATATGGATCTCATAATGCAACGTCTAAAAAAATTATGTTGCTTAACAGCATTTTAATCGAGACCTTGATTTTGAAAGCAATCAATCGAATAATTACTACATACATCATATGAGGCTAATTCTGTTTCAATCTCACACGCAAAACTATATGAATTTTTAACAAAAATTATCAAACAAATTGCGAAAATGCTTTCCAAAACACGACCGGTATCATTTGATCAGTTGATAAGCCTTCGAATTTAATCGCTGTCGTTTAAATCCAGTTCCAAATAAGCTTTCCAAACTAAACAACTGAAAGAAGGCTTTAAAAGCTTTCCGAAGGTACGTTATCAGTTGAAGAGGTTATGTTGAATATTGATACTTACGCACCGCTTCTGATTAAAGGGGTCTAGTTATCAGACGTGTTCCACATCAAATACCGAAAAAGATAACTTTATTGTTTTTTCCATCGAATAATATCGTGGTGTGATAAATATGGATGCCATTCTATATTAAACTATTTTCAATTTTAAAAGTGAAATGAATAAATTTTCCAAATAACCTTAAATTAAGTAAAGTTATTTCAGATCCCGTCTCATCTTGTTGATTTAAAATGGCTGCGTGTTTCTATTTATATCTGGGATAAAGATACGCTATCGCAAAATTAAAAGATAATTTTTTATCGCTCTCTTATAAATATAAATCTAATAAGAACACATAGATATTTACAGTGAGTTTAATTAATTACCAGTACTATAAAGTTATAAATCATATATTTGAAAAGAACAAACTTGACGATTGAGCTGTCAAAAGTGGTTTGAAAACAGGTTGAGATTGGCAGTAGAATTGTAAATAACGTCGCTGGGTTTTTCCCTAGGAGATGCTGCGCTAGCTAGTGACTGGCAGGAGGCAGTAGTACCTACCCAATACCTAGATACAACGCGTGCGCGCCACGAGGGCGCAAAAAGCATGGGACTATTTTTCTGGGACGCCGGCTACTGTAAATTGGACCACGAACATTTCAGTCAACGTTCAGCAAAATTCAGAAATTTTTTAAAAGTATTTATTTGCATTAAGAATAATTGACGATTCAACAATTTCATTTACGTCTAATTAAAATTTCAAATAAAGACGGACTTATATTATATGTATTTATTACGCGATAAGAGAATAAAATCCCAACAATTTAAAGCAATATCTTTTCTAATATTGTATTATCTATTCTGCGTTTTAGAAAGGTGTACAAATTATTATCATTTTAAACAGAGCCCTTTACAAGTTCTTCAGGTACAAAGATAAGTGTTATTGAACTGTATATATTAAAATAGTAATACACCATTTAGCGTTTGATGCTCAGTTATTATATTTAATACAATCCGTGGAACGTGGGTGTGGTTTTTGTTGTAGCTACCTAACATCCCATTGAAATGAGAACTGATACGCTCCACACTCTGTAATATAGAATCTGTATGATAACGGAGTGAGGTTTGATATGAAAATTAAGCAAGTGTGGGCGGGAGAGGGCGATGATATTTTCTTATAAATGTTGTCTTACGTGTCTAGAGAAACTGTACTTTTGTTTTCAGGATAAGCAACGAAATTTGTTTAATAAACAGTGTTGGGATGGTTATATTATATAATGCAAACATTATGATAATTTTAATTATGAACGAGTATTTTGCAGGTTGTGTGAGTGTTTTTTTTCAGGGCAAAGAACGAGACGGTTCATCAACGATTGTTTATTAATTATAATAATTGAATAATTTCCGCCGTTTTCTCTGAAAAATAATTGAATAATCAACGCCGTTTTTTGTGAAAAATCATCTCAAGGGTGCTGTACAAATTTACAAGACTTCATCGGTTCTATCTAATTATCTACAAACAGGCACAGAAAATATACTTACCTGGCACTCTTGGCAGGTCACTTCATATTAAAATACAGTTTAGTTAGAAAGTGTAAGCGTGGAGAAGATACGGTTTTGAACGCAGGTGGAACAAAATAAAAAAAAAAACACTGCACATTGTAAGACATTAAAATTGATAAAAAATTGGTTAAATAGGCTAAATTTATTTTTATTTTTATTCTTCATTTTAAGCACCCGCTAAACCGCCAAAGATGTTTGTCAGCAGGTCAATTTTACAATATTAATATAACATTAAAGCACGAATATAACAAGAAACCACAATATACAAAATAGATACAGAATAATAACTTTTAAGTAGCTATAATACAAAGACATAAAATATAAAGACAGACAGATATAATACAGGCAAATTACTCATAGTCATATTTATACATAATATTACAAACAATATCAATATAAAAAGTTTTGATCCATTAGCCATTTTTTTTTTTTTTTTGTGATCGGTGGTGCAATTTAATTCGATTTTTATATTTATTGGAATCTTATTAAATATGGTAGGGACAAGATAAGTGAGAGTTATTTATAATTTTTGGAACGGGTAAACCCTCATTTTTACTAAATCTAGTGCCATGTGCATGGTCAAATTTTTTCTTTGTAGATTGAATCCGACAATAGGTTTTGGTATCCAATTTTAAACCATAATATCCCTCGAACAGGTAATATATTAACTGATTCATATAATAATTTTATGTCTTAGATACGTTTTTAGATTTTCACGGCCAGAAGTATTTTTGTTATTTGTTTTTGGGGTGTTATGCCGTGTTGCGCTACCTCCTTCTTTAACCAACTTTTCGGACAGCGCTACAGTGTCTATCATCAGGTTATGCCATGTAGCGCTACCTATTTCTTTATCCAACGTTTCGTCCATCATCAGGGCAGATGTGTCAAATTACATCTGCCCTGATGATGGACACTGTAACGCTGTCCGAAACGTTGGCTAAAGAAAGAGGTAGCGCAACATGGCATAACACCGCAAAAACAAATAACGAAAAAAAAGGTTACGTTAGGTTAGGTTGTGGGCTAGTTTCAAATTATTTTTTTTATTGAAAAATTACTTTTAAAAGAGGCGTTGAGTTGAGTTGATTCTGAGTTGGTATGGAACCTGGTATTACATTTATTAGAACATTAGGCAAAAGTAGAGGAATACGTTTCATGAGATGAATATTAAAAAAAAAAATTGATTCAATTTATGAGCGGACAATGTTCTGTATGTGTTTTGTGCTTTGTGGTTTTTGAATTTGCGAATTATTGGAAAGTTGAAAAGTTACAAATGAAAGAAATTTGTTGGTAATAAAAAAAAAATAGGAAAACGTTAAGCTTTTTAAAAAAAAAATCCGAGTGAACTTCTTGCGTATGTTAACTAATAAATAAAGTATTTAAAAGAATATAAAGTTTGCGTAAAAACATTTTATACTTTTACACAATATTTTATAAACTATATTTTTTTACTTATATATTTATATTTTTATACTTTACTTAGCAGTAAGATTGCTATTGTAAATATTGATCACGAATATTATATTCATGAAAATCGAAGAGAGAATTTTTCTTGATACTTAGTAATAAGATTGGCTGGTTTTTACGTATATTAAATTCAAAATATATTAAAAATAATTTATCATATAAAGGGCCTCGATAAAGATACCAATTACAATTTAATGCTTGCGTTTTGCAGGGATGAGTAGAGAATTTTAAATGTTGTGTTAGTTGAGTCGTCTTTAAGGTTCATTATATGACTAAATTAAGTTTTAAAGTTTAAAAATCTATTACACTATAATAAAGAGGAAATATTTGATTGTTTATATGTTTGCATTGGATAGGCTCCGAAACTACTGAACCGATTAAAAAAATTCTTTCACTGTTGGGAAGCCACACTATCCCCGGGTGACATAGGCTACATAATTTATAACGTTAGCTAGGAAGGAGACGCAGGAGGGGAACGGGGGCACACGGGAAAGGACAAGCAGGGATAAAAATGTATTTATTTGAATATGGCATTGCAACGCACGCCGGGAACCAGCTATATTAAATAATATACGAGTAATCTTAATGAATGTACGTAATACGATAAAATAAACACATTAAAATCAATTGTCAAACAATTCGTGAAATGGGACATTTCGCCTACTGAGTAAAAGATATAGAAAAAAATGTTCAAAGAAAACTTAACTTAAAGCTTAACAAGTGAAATAGAGGAAAGTATCAAGTTTCTTCGTAAAGCGGATAGGGCTAAAATTTAATCTTTTATGATGTAATGGAATAATTTAAATGGAATTTCCCAAGAAAATGTACAAACGATATCAACTGTTGTTTATACAAATATTTTCTAGTTTTATTGTTAATTGTTAGTGTTCAGAATTTCAGGCAGAATTGTGCTGATATAAATTTTTACAATAATTCAATCCTTTATCTCTCCAAATGAGAATTCAATCAAGTTTTAAATTGATCTATATTTGTAGCATTGCGGAAGTCTGTTACATGCTTCCACCGCTCTATTTGTAGGCAAGTATTTTCTAGGATCGGATGCAAAAGGTTTTTGGTTAAATTTTTAGTGACCACGGAGATTTACATTTGGGTTGGTGATAAAAATTTCTTGTAATCCAGATCAACTATAATATTCAGATAAATTTTTTAAAGTCTCAATAAAGTCACCCCTTTCTTTCATTTATTTGAATGTTTGTAATTTTAGTTCCTTGAGTCTATCTTCACATTATTGGTCTTTCAAAGCTTTTGGTATTTTTGTGAACGTTTCTTTACCTTCTCTATAAGATCTATATTCTTCGCAAAGCATGGAAGAATAGTTTTCAAAAGCAAGAAAAATAATATAGCAATAACCTCTTTTTTAGTGTGTAATATTTTTATCCGAAAGCCAAACAAACTTGTTAAGGTATAAAAGCAACTATCTCCTGAAAGGGTGGCCATAATATTAATAAGGGTGGATGTTTTTTTAGATTGCAACACACAATTCGCGAACATGGATAAAAGTTTTTTAGGGGCGTGCGTCAGCGCCTCCCTTATCCGCCCCCCTAACCACCCCTCTATCCGCCCCCTGCTAGAATGTGTGTCGGTGTTCCCTTCAATATTTTTAACGAGAAAACTTTTTTGGCACTAAGTTTCCAACAAACAAGTCGGCTAGTGAGAAGAGTTTCTTATCCACTGTTTAATTATTGCCAAAGAGCCTCATAAATGAGAATGAAAATCATCCCCTTATATTCCACGGAGCTTCGGATAACGACATCAATTTTACTAAGTGACGAATAAAATAAAGCGAAAAATAATGGTTACTGCTTTATTCACTACCAAATTTGTGCTTAGCTTCTCAGAAGCTTTCAATTTGGAAGAAGGGAATGGGTACCGCCACCCCGGGAACCATTTATTGGATAACCAACACCCTTACCATAGGTCAACCCAAGTGGTTGGTTACGTTTGTCAACTAAGCATGGGTGCCCGGGTTTATGGGGTGAGGTTTGTCTAGGTCTTGGCAGCGAATGCGTTTGCCTACCAGCTGCATGGCAGGCCGGATCGAGAGAATGGTTAAGGGAGTCCCTTTGATTTCTCTAGCCGTTCTCTCTGGGAACATCGCAGTGGGAGGGATAGATTTACACATCTGTCAACCCTGTCACACTGACCCCCAGATTCTTAGCCACCTCTAATATGCTTTTCCTTCCTAGAACTACCTCTTCTTCCTTTCCTAAAAACATCCTCCACACAGCATCGCCAAAGACAACATAGGCCCTGAGGGGAATTATTTTACTCAGAGCCCCCTGTGTGGAGCTAATCTAAAAAAAAACTTATTTTAGCTGAGTTCTACACTAGCTTAGCTCCACACAGGAGGCCCAGAGGAAAATAAATCCCCGTGTCATGTTTTAGGATATTGTGTGGAGGGTTTTATATGGAAAGGAAGGAGAGGAGAAGTTCTGAGTTTCTTGAAATGGCTTAAGCCGTGATTGGTGAAAAGATATGAATAGCCAGATACTCCCCCGCCTTCCTCTTCCCTATCTCCTTCCCTACCGCACTTACCTCCAGCCTCACAACATACCCCAATTGGGGATGCCATAGTCTTAATAGCTCCAGACGGAAGCAGTTGGGACTCTAGTTAAATGATTAATAACAATATTTTTTATACAGCCGCTTATATGAAAAATCACTCCAAGAGCGCAGTACAAGACTTCTTAGACGTTTTTAGAAAACTTACTTACCTGGCAGGTCGCTTCAGATGAACACAATTTTAGCACGCAGAATACCTTACACAAAAAACACTACACTTGGTATGATTAAGATTTTTGTGGCAAAAGTAGAGTTGATATTATGAACTTTTAAAAATATTTTTTATGCAATCACCCCCTTCAAAAATTCGACTTATTTTGTCAGATAAAAGTATTTCCACTCTGCAATAGAATCCAAATAAATGGAATATTTGTGAACGTATACATAAACTAAAAACTGTTTCTGAAATGTGATATTATACGCTTTCAAATTAAGACATGACTTTCCAAAAGGAAAGGACTGTCAATATATGTTGTTTATTAAAATAAAATTTCGCAAGGTTTGCAGAACGCCTGGTTTACAGGCTAATCTATTCGTTGCCTCAAGTAAGTCTGTACGGTGCACTGATATGAACCACGGATGAGTATTTTGCGTCCGATTGAGTATTTTTTTCGGATATCTTCTAGTATATTTATGTATTATTTGGTTTGGTGCAGAGTACTCGTACATACACCACTAGCATACTCCACCCCTCTTCTTATAATGCTATCGTACATGGCTATCATTGCATCAGGTTATTAAACTATTTGAACGTCACATCTTGTAATATTATCTGCAATAAAAAAATTACAAGTTAAAATTGAGATTAAACATTTAACCCCTCAGGCCAGGATTGTAATTTGTCAGAGGGTCTAAATATTTCCGTTTAGTAATAAAATTCAAATAAATTGAATGTATCTGAATAGATCCGAAAACTGAAAACTGTTTTGGAAATGTGATGATATACGCATTCAAATTTTATAAGTAGAAATAAACATATACTTATTGAAATACAAAAATTTTGCATGCAAAAATAAGAAAGTTTTTAAAATGACCCACCTTATGTTTTTTCTAACTAAAATTACTTATAATAAAAACATATATAATTTATTAGGCAAATGTATTATAATACTTTTTGTCGTTTCATGTAAAAATAATGAATAAAAAAGTTTCATTTTTTTTTTTCTAATTGCTGTCGGAAACTATGGATTCATAAAGGTGTACATTTGAATTATTTTGCGGTTAAATTTTGGATTTGATAACTAAGTGTGGTATTTTATATTTCTTACACGGTTTAAATAATGTTTCTAACTAGGAGACACAACGATATCTATGAGACCTGTTTGAGTTGTTTCGAAAACCGAACAAATAGATTTAAAGTGTTAACAATGTTAGTTTTATGCAAAAACAGAAATCTCGCGTTACTAGCATTCAACCAAATGAAAAAGGTGCATCTGATATTTTCTGACATCACTTCAAAGCCATAAAACATCCTGTTTTAGCATAAAAATGTGTAAACAACCGCAGAAAACACCACATGCACGTTAAAATAAAGGTTCTTCCCGTTGCTTCGTTCACCCTTTTATGATATTAAATTACTTGTATTCCAGTCGGATAAAGGATGCGGATATTGTAGAGAGGATGGAGGCTGGAGCCAACTTATGGAATAAGTCGTAAAAACAGGAGGAAACATATCACGAGACATTTTATTCAATATCCGGCCTGTCATACGCCCAAGCAGGGAAACATCAAATGTAAAAAAAATCATTATGGGCTCGCTCAGTTGAAAGGGCGATAAAGCGATTTTCCAGGAAAATCTCGCCAAGGAAGGAAACAAGAGGAGTTTATATTGAATACGCTGATTTCTAGATAGATTGATTTATCAAACAGGAAATGAGGCGGAATATGGATTACATGCCGACGGGGAGTTGGGCGCTAGCAGCGTACCGTAACGTTTCACATTTTCAGAGTTTTCCTAAAAAAAAAACATTTTTACATTTCATTTTATTCTAGATTTTTTTAAATGTTTTTTTTTTACCTCAATCTCAGGAATATAATTTCCTTCAGGGCCCATGTCACCCTTGGAGATGCTGGGTAGAGGGTATTTTTGGGGAAAGGAAGGAATGAACCTGGGTCTTGAAGAGACACATGTTGTAGGAGGGTGGAACCACATAGGCCGGCAAATTGTTCCACAGCCAAGCTGTTGAAGTATAGAATGAGTCGAAAAAGCTACCCGGTCTCATATTAATGTGTAAACCCGGTCTCATGTTTATACGGTGTGGCGTGTTTTTTTGACTGTGCACCGGTGCCGAAGGAAGCAATAACTCTATTTCCTCAGAGAATTTTCCATTGAAATACCGGTAGAACTATGATAGCATCCCCACCCGCCCATGGTTTAAAGAATGCAATCCGTTGTGTTAAGATAAGAAAATCTATCAAACGAACCGCCTGTTTCTGCACATCAGGAGTTTTTCAGTTATTTTGGGCCAGAACAGAGGTGCTTGCGATTTGTATGGGTTGTGTACAATTAAAGTATCCGCGAGCTCTGTACAGTACCTACGCCCAGCTGTTGAGAGCCTAACTTAATTTTGGCTTCGGTAGAGTGCCCATACTGCCCATACATGAGCTGGTCACTCAGAGTTACACCAAGCGTGTCAGTGCTTGAAATAAAGCCTACAAATCTACCCTTGTTGCACGATAGTTCTCTTTTGGGTTAATTTTAGGCTTGTTCAATTTGCGATTTTTTTGTATTATATAAGTGTGAATTTATGTACACATATGTATTTGAAATTTCACGAATTGTTAAACAAACTGTGGTAGTGAAGGTATTAGGCTACAAATAATTGATGTCGAAGAAAAGTGAATTCTCCCGTCTGGAACCCACATTATAATATACATGAACAAGCTGTTGAAATAATACTAATCAAATTCTTACGTTTTATAAATTTTAAAATGGGTATTCCAGCAATTATGTTAAACTACGACACTCTGTTAAATAATATGAATATGCTTAAATTGTCAGACAGAAGAATTATCACTGACTTGATATTTCTATATAAAATTCTAAATGATCTAGTTGATAGTGCGGTTGTAGGTAGTTGCTTAAATTGATAAGCTTACCACTGCGTAATACTAGAAGTCAGGATTTATTTCAGTGCAGAAATTCTGGGACTAACTACCATATGTATTCCTTTTTGCCCAGAATACTAATGGAAGAAAACAATTATACCAAGTCAGTGGACATCTTCAATTTATCTCTAAACAAATATAAAATATTACAAATATTGTATATTTCTTACCATACATATGTAAAAGCCCCAAAATAGGGCGTTAATCAATAAATAAATAAACTATGAATTGTGGGCGAAATTGTGGTTAAAAAATTGTGGATTGATCTGAAAGTCTAGATACTATTTTCTGTTTGTCCACAAGCGTGGGAGTTAGTTTCTGTAACACGCAAAAATAGCTAACATATATTTTTTCATTTTCACAATCAAGGAGTCCGCTAATTTTAAGGCTTTGCTAGAATTATTTGTGACACTGAATCTCCTCTCGAAGGCGTCATCACTTAAAGCCTTAAAATTTATTTTGAAGAAACAGTTTGAAAAAGCTTTTTAAGGGGTAATATTTAATTATAGCCTTCGGAATGAACGTTTTGAAAACTTGATATGAACCTATCGATATGTTTTTGTTGTTATTTTAGAAGACGGCGTTGAAGATTTTATAGTCTAGTTCTATCATGAGTAGGCATGCATAATAAAAATAATAATATTTTGATGACTTGTACAGCGCCACTTATAGACGATATTTGTAAGTTGTTGCGCATAACAACATAGATTTCAGATTTACGTGGATAAAACATTAGCTATTATTTTTTTATTTTTTTTTTTATTTTTTTTATTTATTTTATTTATTTTATTTTAGGGAAATCAACAGTTTACAATAATGATTAATTTATACATGTATAATTAACCTAACTGAGAAACCAATTATAGATTTCCTCATTATACTATTACATTGTATGTCTAGAAATTAAACAGTAATTTTAGAAAATTAAAAGATAGTACATTAAAAGATATAACATAGGTATAACAGGTGGAAGGTAGTACATAATATATCATTAGATTTATGAATTTTGTAGTCATTTAATACATTTTAATACACTTTTAATAGAATTTTTATATTTATTTTCGTTACAATTGAAGATATCTATATCAGAGAAAATGTTATTATATGTTGAACACACTCTAATAAGGCAAGCATTTTGGTTTGAATTGGTTTTACAGTGTTTTTCCTTAAAAATATTACACGAACGTGTGTGCCGTGTAGGTACTTTAAAATCTATTCTGTTCAATAATTCAGGACAGTCGGTTATATTATTTACGATTTTATATAGCAACATCGCATCTGAGAATTGTCTGCGTACACTCAATGCATCAATTTTGAAGAAATTTATTGCATCAAGATAATTATTAAATCGATTGTACGATTTGTAAGAAAGGTATTTTATGAATTTTTTCTGAATCGATTCAATTTTATTTATATGTACTGCATAAAATGGAGACCACACAGTTGACGCAAACTCTAAATGGCTTCGTACATACGCAAAGTATAGTTGTTTGATAATTACAGTGTTTGTGAATTCTTTTGTATTTCTTACTATGAAACCAAGCATTTTAGCAGCTTTATTTGTTATTTGATTGATATGGCATTGATATTGTAACTTACTATCGAGAATCACACCTAAATCACGAATATTGGAGCAGGTTTCAATTTTGTTTTCATTTAACAGATATTGATGTACAATTTTTTTGTCATTTCTTGTGAAAATGATGTGATGACACTTTAAACTGTTTAAAAATAACTGGTTATTCTCACAATACATAGCTATGCTGTTCAAATCATCTTGTAATTTGATACAATCGTTTAGGTCATTTATGGGTTTGTACAGTTTGGCGTCATCGGCAAATAATTCTAATTTGGAGTATTTTATGACATTCACTATGTCATTAATATATAAAATAAAAAATAATGGACCGAGATGAGACCCTTGCTGGATGCCTGAAGAAATTTCTTTGAAATCAGATTTAAAACCCTTTAATGCTACCGCTTGTAATCTTTTGAGTATGTAGGAAGTTACCCAGCGAAACAAGTTACCACGTATGCCAAAAGACCAAAGTTTCTTTATTAATAATTTTTGATTGATTTTATCAAAAGCTTTGGAAAAATCAGTATACAGAGCGTCTACTTGGGTGCGGTTGTCCATGTGATTAACAATAAAATCGGTGAATAAAACAAGATTGCTTTCTACACTTCTGCCTTTTATGAAACCATGTTGTTGTTTTGTTATAATATGGTTTAGTTGTGAACTTAAACATTGACAGACTATTTTTTCCATTAATTTACTAAAAATTGATAATTTAGAAATGGGTCGATAGTTTTTAACATTACTTTTATCGCCATTTTTGTGGACTGGAGTTATGAAAGCTTTTTTCCAGATATCTGGTACAATTCCTTCAAGCATTGATTTATTAAACATAATACTAAGAGGTTTAGCAAGTGTTTTAGCGCAATTTACAATAAAGTAGGATGGAATATCATCACATCCAGCGCTCGTATTTATGTCAAGGGCCCTTATTTCTCGTAATACAATTTCCTTTGTAAATTCAATTGAAGTGATGTTTATATTGTTTGATATATCTGGTACTTCTGAAGTGGTAAAATTGTTTTCAGATATATATACAGATTGGAAATATTCCGCGAACAAGTTACAGATTTCTTGTCCATTTTCTGCTATTTTACCCTCAAGGTGCATTACTCTAGGAAGTGAAGATCTGCTTTTTTTTAGATTATTAAAGTGACTCCAGAAAAGTTTTGGGTTACCATACATGCTTCTTTCCGTATTACGAATATAGTTAATGTAAAGTTCTTGTGTTATTATTTTTTGCCTTGATCGTAATAGAGAAAAAGTTTGGTAGTCACAAGGATTATTGAATTTTTTAAATTTTTTGTGAAATTTGCTTTTCTCTTTAATTATTTTGATAAGAGGGGTTGTATACCATGGAGGATAGTTACTATTTTTAACATGTTTTATTGGTACAGATTCCGCTATTATCTTATTAAGTATATCATAAAAGATATTAATACCGGTTTGAGTGTTTAAATTATTTAGTGTAGTATCCCAATCAATATCATTAATTTTTGAGTTAATGATATTATAGTCTGCAAGTCTAAAATTAAATATTTTTTGTGGGTCCTTTTTTAATTTTTTTTTTTTTTTTATGGGAATAGAGATTAGTAGAGTTTTGTGGTGTAAATCTTCTGGTACTAGTGAATTTTCATTATGCGTTATACGCAGTGCTATATTGCTTAAAACTAAGTCTAGAATGTGATTATTCAAATTATTTCTATGTGGGTTATACTGTTTTAAGTTATTAAATGACAAAAATTCAATAAAATCTAAGTGAGCAGAATTTAACAAATTCATGGGTTCGGTGTACAAGAAATCACATTCGTCATTTATTGGTACCCACGTGAAGTGCGGCAGGTTATAATCGCCCAGCAATACAAAACTGTCATTGGAGCACTCTGTGATATTTAGTGATACTTTGTTTAGATGTGACGTGAGGTTAATGAAATGCCTATGATCTGGTGGGATGTATGCAGTGCAGATGTGAATATTTTTTCCAGATAGTGCAATAGTTATCCAGATATCCTCCGTGTTAGAACACCATTCTACTCGTTGAAACGAAATAAACTTTTTCTTAATTGCTATGAGTGTTCCTCCTCCACGTTTCTGTTTGAGATTTGTATAATCTCTGTCACGTCGAAAAACATGATACCTAGAGTCAAACAGTTCCTCATTTAGAAATGAATCATTTTCTGTGAGACAAATAGCATCATAGTTATTGAGTTGCATATTTTGCATGAATATTTTAGTTTTTGACCTGAGACCTCTCACATTTGGGTAATATATTTGTAAAGTTTCCATTTTAGTATACAAGTTACACATAGTTACGATAAAAATAAATTAAAGTTTGTATATTCTGTTATTAGGCATCGATGACACGAGTATCTCGTTTTTTTATCTTTTCTAAATCGTAAAATGAATTAATACATACGTGGTTTGAGTTTTCATTCAACCTAAGGAAAATTTTACAGTTTTTAATCCAGCAGAATTTATATTTTTGTTCTTTTGAAAATTCTCTGACCTTTTTATAGAGAAGCTTATTTTTGGGGGATAGGTGTTCGTTTATGAAGATGTTATGTCCTCCGTGCATGTTGATGTCCTCCGCTGTGAGGCCTTTCCTCTTGCGGATTGCAGCAATGATGTCGTCCTTTTGTTGCCTCCGTTCCAGCTTCACAACAACGTTCCTCGGTCTTCCTTCAATTTTCTCACGGGGAGTAACGCGGCTGGCATACTCGATGTGTTTCGGCATCTCTACTTCTATCTATCTATGATGTTTTAATTGTGTATGGCCGCTATCGGTTGCGGTATCGAAGATGTTGATTGTAACACGGCAGCCTGACCGTTATGCTTAATGGCTGATCGCTGATCACCTTTCGATGAAAAGCTGAAACGTGCCGAGGACCTTAGTTTAACGGGAACCGTTCAAATGCGAACAATAGGCCACTTGCATCACATTATTAAAAAAAATATTCCGGTTTAGGCAAATATTCTAAGACATTCTGTATTTTTTAATCGTATTTTTGAATCTCTGGCGATTTTTTGAAAATTTTAATCCGAAAAATCAGATTATTTTTTATAAACCGTAAATACGGGACATAATTGTATGAGTGCGAAAAAACGATAATTACATAGCCGAAAATCATTTAAAATAAATAACGTTTTCTACGAGAATATTAATAAATTGTACGGGGTTCTCTTCGTAACATCTGTAAAAAATACCGCCATCTTTATTAAAAAATCAAACCAAAGATAAGTTCGCATAGAACATATGTTTTTGTTGTTATTTTAGAAGACGACGTTGAAGATTTTATAGTCTAGTTCTATCATGAGTAGGCATGCATAATAAAAATAATAATATTTTGATGACTTGTACAGCACCACTTATGTGAAAAATCATTTCAATGGCGCGTTAAAAACTTATGCACATATTGCGTATCCGTACGGTGACCGGACAACTCAGAATCATGCAATTTTAACACCTCATTTGGAAAGAAATTAAAAGTGGTTAAAAAAATTGGTTAAACAACTTTTGAAGGTTATTCCCATCAATGTAATATATCATTGAAGAAGAAGATAATAAAGATTTTGTATGTGTCTTGTTCTCTTTCATATATTAGTTTAGATTATTAGTGTTATCTTCTTTTTCAATATTGATGGGAATAACCTTCAAAAGTTGTAAAAAGAAAGTTGTTCTAATAAAATCGAATAATTATTTATTTAATAAAAAGACACAGCTAATAATATCTCGTACGGAAGTTAGTTATTTTATTTATTTTTAAATTAAATTATAAAGTAACGGCTATCAAAGAATGCGATATTTTATTACTTTATTAAACAATTTTGGCATTTTTTTGTTAGTCAATAGTAATTGTTAAAAACTTGATCTTACTCTTGGCAAAATAAGTATATATCGTTATAAGAAAAACTTTCTTTTTATAAAAAAATGTTAACTCTAAAATTTGAAAATATGATATTGACAAATATGATGGTTTGACAGAAGGTGGCAATAGCGAAATTGGTTAACGCGCTTGTCCCGGTTAGACGGAGAGGTCTGGGTTCGAGTCCCAGTTGCGACCACTGTATTTTTTCTGTTTTTCTGTGTCTTGTTCTCTATCATATTTTCGTTTAGATTATTATTGTTATTCTAATATTAAATTAACAATATTACAAGGCGTATTACACGATTATGATGTCACATCGGAAGGCCTACTACATGAGCGGCTACAGCGACCCCCCCAAAACCCCCAAAACCTACCCCCTATACCTATAAAAGAGCAGCAACCAATAAAGACAATAAATAATAATTAGATAGCATTGAAAAACTAACTCCAGATTACGCGGTTAAATAGTAGAGATAATAATTGACGTGGGTTTAAGAAAGATTATAATCATAAAATTGGATAACTTGTACGGCCACGCCACGGTCGAGGGGTAAAGCTCTTGACTCGAAGGTCGCGGGATCGAAACCCGGAATGCGCAAATAAAATTTATTTTATTAATTTGTGTTATTTCACAATCAATTCATTATGTACGTATTTACGGCACGTACCAGTGTGGAAGATACTGTCAGTATCCATCTCCTTCCCCTCTCCACTATCTTTAGCCTCACAATATACCCCATTTAGGGATGTCGTAGACTGTGAGGCTATGAAATCCCTGATTGTGGTATGTTAATTAATTAATTTCGGGGAGCTGACTATTTAAGGAAAAACAGTCAGGCCACCTAAATCAGCATATTTACTTGGAATTATACTTGAAATAAAATCATAATTCATTATTTTTTACCACCACAGTAATTTCGTAATTTGAGTAATTTCGTTATTTTCTACTACGTGTCTCAAAGCTTTTCCTGTCAAACTACCTTCAAGGTTCGGGCATAATTTGTCAGTAGGTAAAAATATTTCCGCTTTTCAATAAAATCCAAATAAATTGAATATTTGATAAGGAGATAAAATACGCTTTCAAATTTTATTATTAGAAATAACCATGCGATCTATTACATTGTTTTTAAACGTAAATTTTTTTTATGCAAACTTTAAAAAAATTTCAAAATGCCTTTTTAACTAAAATTACCGATAACGGAAAAAATAAAATACATACACACATTTTATTAGGCAAATGTATTACAAACGTTATGGTCCCCTCACTTTTCTGTCGTTTCATGTAAATATATTCCCAGAGTTCTTAATTTTTTTCAAATAGCGATCGGAAACTTTAGTTTCATAAAGGTGTACATTTTAATTATTTGTGATTAATTTTAAGATTTGAATATAAAGCATGGTGTTTTCTCTTTCTCAAACCGTTTATATCACATTTTTTTCTATGATAGTAAGAGAGACACAACGATTTTTATACGACTTGTGTGTGTTGTTCCGAAAAGTGAACAAATCGATTTGACGGGTTAAACAGACTGGCGCCCTTGAGGTGATTTTTCACAAAAACGGCGCTCTATAAATTATCCAATTATTATTATTATTATTATTAAAGACATTAAACACTTCGACCCTCGAATAATTCCTTAGCTCAATATTCAGAACTAAAAGTAGAGATGCCGAAACACATCGAGTATGCCAGCCGCGTTACTCCACGTGAGAAAATTGAAGGAAGACCGAGGAACGTTGTTGTGAAGCTGGAACGGAGGCAACAAAAGGACGACATCATTGCTGCAATCCGCAAGAGGAAAGGCCTCACAGCGGAGAACATCAACATGCACGGAGGACATAACATCTTCATAAACGAACACCTATCCCCCAAAAATAAGCTTCTCTATAAAATGGTCAGAGAATTTTCAAAAGAACAAAAATATAAATTCTGCTGGATTAAAAACTGTAAAATTTTCCTTAGGTTGAATGAAAACTCAAACCACGTATGTATTAATTCATTGTACGATTTAGAAAAGATAAAAAAACGAGATACTCGTGTCATCGATGCCTAATAACAGAATATACAAACTTTAATTTATTTTTATCGTAACTATGTGTAACTTGAATACTAAAATGGAAACTTTACAAATATATTACCAAAATGTGAGAGGTCTCAGGTCAAAAATTTAATGGGTTCGTTTTCAAAACCAAGATTCACCACAGAATCTTTAAAAAATTTATACTATTTTACATCATTTCACTTTGAACAAAATTATTCTGAACAACAAGTAAATACCACGATTTCTCTTTATTCTCATGTACTATCACAATCTATCAAATATAATAAACGATCGCAACCTATTAGAAATAATTGCATAATGACAACATACTTTTATGTAACAACTGTATGCTCAGTATTTTGCATTGTATTTTGTTCACTATTCAACAACATATTTCTGTCAACATTAATGACAGCTGATACCATAGACAAAATCATGTACCACAAACAAATCATAACTTATGACGTTCATAATTACCCCCTTCCAAAGCATAATTACTTACTTTTCATTAAATTACTTTTTCATCAATTTTACATAAAAACGTATTCAATAATGCTTAATATATTATACTTTCAAAATGGATTCTAACAAAACGGCAATAACATTTTATTATCAAAATGTACGTGGTTTAAAAAGTAAATTAAATGATTTATATTGCGAAGTGCTCAGTTGCAATTATGATTTAATTTGTCTAACTGAAACATGGCTAGATTCCACAATCTATGACCATGAATTAGTAGATGATCGTTATAATATATATAGACGCGATAGGGACATATCGAGTTCTCTCAAAAAATCAGGCGGTGGTGTTCTAATAGCCATCAAGAAAGAAATGACATCTTTTTTAGTCTCAGCACATAACTCAAAATCTGCAGAAGATTTATGGATTAAATTTAAATTACATGAAATGTCCAGGCAAACCATCAACTTATGTTTGGCGTATTTGCCTCCAGATATACCAATCGAAAATCTCACAGATTTTTTTGAAAAGTGTCAAACGACATATAATAACTTACCATCAGAGGATATAACAATAATAATGGGTGATTTTAATGTGCCATCTTTTCAATACTCACCAAATGCCAATGTAACTCTTACCAGACCAGTCTTTCATAATAGCCAAAAATCAATATCTCTACTGGACTTCCAAAATTTGACTGGACTTAATCAATTCAATCACGTCTCTAATAATATAGATCGAATTTTAGATTTAGTTTTTTCCAACCATAACCTCAACATTCAAATTGCTTCACATGTGTTATCCAAAATTGACTCCTATCATCCTCCCATTGAATTCGATCTTTTAATTTCCAAATGCAGACCCCTACCTACCAATCCAGATCACATCAAATATAACTTCAAAAAAACGGATTACATTAAATGCAATGAAATGTTATCACTCAATAATTGGGACGATCTTGACACCCTGGATTGTAATGACTCTGTACTACATTTTTATAACTTGTTATGGCTATCAATTGAAAAACACACTCCACGCTTAAGAATCAGGAATAATAAGTTTCCAATTTGGTTCAGCAGTGCTTTGATCCACCAACTCAGAGAAAAAGAAAAGTTTAGAAAGAAATGGAAAAAATACAAAAATCAATGTGACTATGAGAGTTTTTCCATCTTGAGAGCTCGAGTAAAAGTATCTATACGTACCTGCCTTAAAACCCATGTAGATTCAATAGAAAATTCTCTCCCTGACAGTATCAAAAATCTCTCAACCCTCATTAATTCGAAAAGAATTTCTAATTCTCTCCCCAAAATCATGCATCTCCACGACAAATCAGCAACAAATGGTGAAGATACATGTGAACTCTTATCTACTTACTTCTCTTCTGTTTTTAGCTCACCATCTAATTCTAAAAGTGACTCTAAACTTCCTTCCCAACTCTATAATTATCCATTGTCTCATATCAAAATAACTCTAGATGAGGTCAAAGCGAAATTGAATACTCTCGATATCAATAAGGGTTCCGGCCCAGATGGAATTCCTCCACTATTTATTCGAAATTGTGCAGACCAACTTGCAGTACCAGTACACAAAATATTCTTCAAAAGTCTGAAGTGTGGGGTATTTCCTGATTTGTGGAAGGTTGCCCACGTCATTCCGATCCACAAATCTGGCAGTAAAAATGATGTAACTAACTACCGCCCTATCAGCCTTTTATCTTGTTTTGGAAAAATATTCGAGTCCATTGTATATAAAACCATTTTTAACCATGTATCACATATACTTAGTCCTTTCCAACATGGCTTTGTTGCTAAAAGATCCACAAATACTAATTTGCTTGAGTACATGGACTTTCTGTGTAAATCTATGAATAATAAAACGCAAGTAGATGCCGTGTACACTGATTTCAGCAAGGCCTTCGACAAAGTTAGTCACCGTATCTTAATGTATAAACTGGATCAAATTGGCATTCACGGAAATCTGCTTCGTTGGTTAGAATCATATTTATCACATAGAAGTCAATTAGTTACTGTTAACGGTTTTAACTCTTCACCAATATTAGTTACGTCAGGCGTACCACAAGGATCTCACCTTGGACCCTTGCTTTTCTTAATATTTATTAACGACCTTACATATAAACTCCGCTGTAATTTTTCTCTATATGCTGACGACCTAAAATTATATAAAGCAATTAAATATATTGAAGATTGTGAACTTTTACAACAAGACCTTAACACAATATCTGCCTGGTGTGTTGACAATGAAATGGAACTGAATATAGCTAAGTGCAAAGTTATTAATTTCACCAAGAACACCAACAAAACTCTGTATTCATATAGCATATGTGGTCACAATCTAGAAACAGTTGAATCAATAAAAGATTTAGGAATTATATTCGATAACAAACTAACGTTCAACCAACACATTGAATACATTGTGAGTAAATCAAATAAATTACTCGGTTTTATTGTAAGATCAACCAAACTATTCAAGAATTCTAATAGCTTAATAATTCTATTTAATTCCTTAATCCGTAGTGTTCTGGAGTACGGGTCATCAGTTTGGAATCCACATTATATTACACAGATATCTAGACTCGAATCAGTCCAAAGAAAATTCACACGGATTTTGTCTTATCGATCAGGTGTCTACCATCTTTTAGACGGGTACGAACAAAGACTTACACATTTCAAATTAGAGAGTCTAGTTAAAAGACGAAACATAAATGACCTTTTAATGCTTTATAAAATTGTGAATAATCGTGTAGACAGTAATTTAGTCAATCAAATCAAGTTATACGCCAGGCCCAAATCTACCAGAAACCTTAACATATTTTGGACCGAAATTTCTTCCAATAATACTGGATATTTTAATCCTATATCTAGAATGTCTCGATCATACAACGATCTTGTTAAAATACACACCATCATAGATATTTTTGTAAATAATATAACTAGCTTTAAAAAATATCTCCATGATTTGTGCAACTAAAAAAAAAAAAAAAATAAAAAAAAAAAAAAAAAAAAAATAAATAAATAAATAAATGCTTTTGTTCCATTACTTTTCAATAATTATTTCATAAATATTTCACATTGTTTTTCTTGTGATTGCTTCAGTGAATAATCTTGTTAATAGTGCACCTAAAAAAAAAAAAAAAAAAAGGATTTTGTTTCATTACTTCTCAATAATCTCTTCATAAATATTTCATATTTTTATTGCAAGTTTTGTATTTTAGTTTTCAATATTTTGTATTTTAGTTTTCATATTTTGTATTTTAGTTTTTAAGTTATCTATAAATAATACTTACATTGTTTTTCATGTTGCTTCTGTGAATATGCAAATGTTATTACTGCAGACACATTAGTCTAGGGATATTTATATTTTATTAGAATTTATTTTATATTACATGCAAAAATGTTTGTAAATATCCTGTTTGTGTCTCAAATAAATAAAAAAAAAAAAAAAAAAAAAAAAAAAAAATACATCACAGAGGCAAGGCGAGAAATGCATCTTGTTTGTGATCAGTTTTAGGAGAACCAAGCCATCAAGTTATAGTTACTATTGTCTTGGACGTCACATCGCTTGACTGGGCTTGAAGGGCTTATTGACCAGACCTGAAATGCCAACTTCTGACATTTCAGCAACAGCATTTTGAAACGGAATCATGGAAATATATTCTGCCATATTATTCGACCTTATCGCGCCAATACTTTAGCAGGAAACCATCTTGCACAGATTAGATTTAGATATATACTCGTCTATAGTGAAGAGTGGACCTGGAGTTTTGAATTCAGAATATAATGGCTATAAGATGATGATTAAAGGCCAAGAACAAAACAAAACATATAAAGTTTTCTTTATAGTCATGTGTTCATAAGTCCTCGGCATTCTACAGATTTTACGCAATCAGATGTGGACAGTAAAATTTTTCCTAATATTTTAAATGTCAATTGTGTAAATTTTAGCAATATGTATCATCAAAGTTGTTCCACAAAGGATGGCAAGTGGGAACGGGGGATAGTTTTAACATAATGACCTTTCTCTTGTTTTGAAAAACATTTGTTGAAAATTTCATCAATCTTTGATTATAAATGTAGATTTGTATGAAAAACAAGGCGACCTAGACCTTTTAGATGTCCTTTTTTCTTCTTTTTTTGTTCTTCAAAATCAAACAAAAAAAAACTTCAGCTTGTCGTTACTGGTCACTGGTCACTCAATCGAGTAACTGACCAACCTCTCACCCCTAGTCCAATATCTACTGTTTTTGGACGTTTTTAGTTTAAAAAAAAACATTAGAAATGTCACCGGAGACCACAATTTAATTCACATTTTGTTCCTTATGTTAAATGATGTCAAGAATTACTGGTTAAAGTAAGTCAAGTACTTTTTTTATTGATGACCGATGTCTTTTAGATTATTTTGTTTCTTGTAAGTAGTTATTTGTTGATTTTGAGTTTGTTTTGAATAAATGTTATAGACGATATTTGTAAGTTGTTGCGCATAACAACATAGATTTCAGATTTACGTGGATAAAACATTAGCTATTATGAAGTTTTAATTGACTGAATGCTGTAGAAATGAGATCCCTGAGGCGTATGTGTGGTAAAACCATGTATGATCGTGTGAGAAACGCGGAGATCCGCAAAGAATGCAAGGCTGATGTAAGCGTAATGAGTAAGATCAAGAAAGGAACGCTCCGATGGTTCGGGCATGTAGAGAGAATGAACGAGGAAAGGAGTGTAAGGAGAATATATGATGCAAATGTGAATGGTAGAAGAAGTCGGGGACGTCCGAGAAAGACATGGCACGACCAAGTGAATCAGATACTTGAGTCGGGCCATGTGAAGAGTCGGAATAATAGAAGAGCATGTATGAGACGGTGTATGAATGTGAACGAGGCAAGGAGTGTGTGCCAAGACCGAGTTGTTTGGCGGTCCGTCCTCTCTGCCTACCCCTGCGGGGAAACGGCGTGATGGTTAGTTAGTTAGTTAGTTAAGTTTTAATTGTGTATGGCCGCTATCGGTTGCGGTATCGAAGATGTTGATTGTAACACGGCAGATTGTAACCGTTACGCTTAATGGCTGATCGCTGATCACCTTTTGATGAAAAGCTGAAACGTGCCGAGGACCTTAGTTTAACGGGAACCGTTCAAATGCGAACAATAGGCCACTTGCATCACATTATTAAAAAAAATATTCCGGTTTAGGCAAATATTCTAAGACATTCTGTATTTTTTTTAATCGTATTTTTGAATGTCTGGCGATTTTTTGAAAATTTTAATCCGAAAAATCAGACCATTTTTTATAAACCGTAAAGACGGGACATAATTGTATGAGTGCGGAAAAACGATAATTACATAGCCGAAAATCATTTAGAATAAAGAACGTTTTCTACGCGAATAGCAATAAATTGTACGGGGTTCTCTTCGTAACATCTGTAAAAAATACCGCCATCTTTATCAAAAAATCAAACCAAAGATAAGTTCGCATAGAACAAACAATAAATCTAGTGAACGTTAAACGCAAATTCAAAAAATTAATCAGTATGGAATTTTACAAAATTAATGGAACACAATCGGAGACGGGACATTTGACATTTGACGTCACGAGCTTAAATAATGGATTTATTTATTTAAACATAAAAAACTATGCATTTCTAAAAAATTTTACCAACATTTTCGTAATCTTAGTAAAAAAATCTACCCACACGATTTTTTCCAAGTCGCTATGAAATCCATCCAAAATGCCGCTGATCTCAGATCTGATCGCCAATTAAATGTGTTGGAGGTTAAAACACCTGATCCATGATCGGCATTACCAAGATGGCTTTAGATCTCTAAAAATGGATATTAATTGTTAAAATATGGTGTTTTAAAAACAAAGTTTTTTTGGTTTATTTTGTTGTAATTATATTTTTTGGTGAAACGACAATTGATCCCGCAACAATTGGCCCGCCCACAGTTGGCCCACCGACAATTATCGATCACCCGGACAGTTGATCCACCGGACAGTTGACCCGCCGAACATTGGAGGTTATCCACCACTTACCCGCCCTGGTATAAGTAACAGATGGATACTCCTTCAAGGCTCTCGAAAGGACTCTAATTTTTTTGAAAGAACGAACCTAAATTTAGTTTCGAACTAATCTAGACCTCTAGTGTCCCTTCATACGTTGTTAGTTAGCAGTACCCAAGCAAATATTTAACGGAAATACAAGATGCAACCCGCCGGACAGTTTTCTTTTTTCTTCAATTAAGTGTGCAAAGAGGACAGTAAAAACTGCTAAAGTATCATGCAGCAACCTGCATTTAATATAACTTATTTTATCTGAATACCACACAAGAGTCCCAACTGCTCCCAACCGTCTAAAGCCAGTGAGACTATGGTATCCCCAATTTTGCTTTATTGTGATGCTGAAGGTAGTGAGGGGGAAAGGAGATGTGGAAAATGTACCTGGCTATTCAGATCTAGTCACCAAACACGGCTAATGCCATTTCAAGTAACGGTTCAATTCTGAATGATGGTGTTCCACCAGGGCGACTTACTTGAAGAAATAATCTTTTAGAGGATCAACTATCCGAGGAATCAATTGACAGAGGGATGAACTGTAGGGCGGATCAACTGTCCGGCGGATCAACTGTCCGGCGGATCAACTGTCCGGCGGATCAACTGCCAGGGGGATCAACTGTCGGCGGGCCAATTGTTGGCGGTTCAATTGTCATGGAAAAGTTTTGAATGCACGAGTATTGCTCTTTGTTGATTTAAAATGCCCATTTCATTTTAATTTTTTTTTTACTACACTTGTTTTTAGTTATTAGTTTTAACGTTATTCTCAGCCTACTGCTGAAAATGTGCCTAACTACAAATGTGAAAAACTAGCTAGGATTGAAAAGAAATATTGGTTGCAGAAGAAAACATGAAATTAAACAGTGAGAGCCCGTGTCTACTGTCCAGTAGTAGTTAGTCCGTATCTCATTGATTCGAATCAATCGGTTCAGGCTTTGGTTAAAGTTAGCGAAGGCAGCTCTTTGGTGTGCGGTATGCAAAGCGAGAGGCGACGGTGATTCCCCTTGCAGCGCAGGGTGGGCGGGCGGGGGCGGGGGCGCTAGGATCTGATTGATCTGTCAATACTCCACAGTGCGTGGGGAATTCAACAGCAGCCTTGATTGTTGACTAGGGTAATTGTTGCTTTTATTGCAGAAGGGTGTAGATTAAAGTGCTGCGTGGAATTACAAAACACAATGTATAATTATTGAAAGGGCCATTAGGAGGAACTCTGAGCGTAAAAATAAATACATAGTTTTTTTTTTGATTTAGGCAATTCACCCTAAAAAGAGTGCTTTATGAAGTACATAGTTGAAATCAATTACGCGCAAGAGATGCTCCCATAGGTCTAGATTGGCCTCCGTGGTTGAGGGGTAAGGCTCTCGACTTGATATTCACATAAAAAAAGATCATCGATTTCTTCATAACGGTAAAAAAACCAAGATTTCATTTATCATAATGAAATTTTCATTTCGATCTAATGCGATGGCGATATACGATGTCGCACAAATGTAGAAGATAGAGAGAGAGCGCGTGCTGAATGGGCTAGAACCAAAAGGTACCAAGTCAGTAGCGACAATGGTCTTCATTAAAATCTACATTTAAATGTTAAAGAGAGAGACAAAATATTTAGTTTTATATAAGCACACATTATGACTTATTGTTTAGTATTAATTTGTACCCTGATGATGCTTGAGTAAAGCGAAACCGGTCGGTTCAAAAAATTAATAAAACTCGTGATTTTACAAAAAAAGTATTTTATTTTATCAAAATACTTTATTTAGCAAAATAGTTTTAGAAAAACAGTAACGATATCCAGTAAAGTTTTTTTTAATGCTAGTTAGTATAGATTCAATAAATGTACATTAAGGGTACAATATATAACTATCCAATTTCAGAGAGTTAATTAGCCTTTTGAATTATTGTTCATATTTCAATGTTTCGGTTACATTAATTTTGTTTTTGGACCATGATATATTGTACAATCTCACATCTAAATACAAGTAAAATAGTGGTGCTGGGCAGTTGTCGTATTATTTCTACTTCATCTTTATCTCGATTATGCCCGTCAGTGCGGTTAACGCATTTATTTTTTTATACAAAAAATCATCGTCATCAGCCTGTGAACAACGAGTAACCATTGCCAAAATTCGTAACACACCCGGAAACAAAAAAAAAATTCAAACGTAAAAGTGATTCTTCTAAAAAATAACCGATGAATTATTGTTTTACCCTTGCATTATTATTGTGGTAGTACCTAAGCCAAAACATATTAGCTTCCGGAGAAAAACAATTTATATAATTTGAAAATTTTAAAATTTTCCGTTGGCTGTTTTTCTCGCGCTCGCAAAGTAATTGTATGGCATGAAAAGTTTTGGAGCGTAGGAACATAATTGTCGGAGTTTTTGGTACGTAACAATATGTTCAACATTATTCCAACCGTTGAAAATGAATAACTTTACAACTTGTGCACATGGAAGTTGAATTTAATGCTGTGCCATTTCTCGTTGTGTTTTTGAAATTTTTATACATGCTACATTCTAGTTTTCATCAAATTATGTTGTATATTTTTCTCTTTTATCTAGATTATCTAAAACTACAATAAACTTAAGAATTCAATTCAATTCAATTCCTATACTGTCTCTTATAATTATTGCACGTCAAAATTAAATTAAAAATTGTTCCAAAAATATTTTTTAGTTCGACTAATAAATAATTAAAAATATAAATTTGGGTTGTGATTCCAACTGCTTGTCTGTGTGCAGTTCATTAAACTCTAGGACTTTTTCTTTGAATTTCAGGGTCATTTTCAATATTGGAAGTTTTTATTAGTCTAATATAATATTTTTAATAGAAAAGTATTTTAATTTAGATTTTTTTAAATTTGAACTGACTTGTCAAGAATTCAGAGTATCCCATTTAAATGAGACACGAAGAGAAAAATATTGTAAAAACACTTTTTTGGTGTAATTTGAGAAACTATTGAGCCGGTCCGCGCACACAGCTACTTATCCGATAAAAATGAAACACTTTTCGAAGAGTTATTAGTACGCAATTCCGTGACGTGTGCTGAAGATAGCCGATCAAAGAAAAACAAGTCATTCTAATTACGGAAAATCTAGCTAGCGAGTTATAGAGAAGTGTACATTTGTATTATTTTATGAATGACGTTAACAAAACTACCCGTAACTCTCAGCTGTACCTATACGCGGATGACAAAAAGATTGTCAAAATCATCAAGTCTGAGATGGATTGTCTAAAGTTCCAGAATGACCTGGACTCTCTGGTTAATGTATATGGTCCAAAAAATCATCTATTTTTGAATGTAGATAAATGTAGTGTCATATCTTATTCTCGAAAGAAACACACAATATTATATCCCTACCTTATCAAGAACAATATTTTAGACAGGGCATGTGTAATAAAATATCTTGGAGTTCAATAAGATAGTCAGCTTATTTTTCAATCTCACGTCGAGCATATCACGTCGAAGGCTTTGAAAATTTTGGGATTTATACTTAGAGTAAGTTCAATTTCCAAAAATCCACAAACATTTAAGACTCTCTACATATCCTACATCAGAAGCCACCTGGAGTATGCTTCTACAGTGTGGAACCCTCATTGTTCTACATACAAAGCAAATCTAGAAAGAGCTCAAAATAAGTTTATGACACATGTCTCTTATCGCGTGCGAAATGATCAAAACTACGTCCCCATAAACCCTAAATCTCTTGATCAACGCCGAGATATCAGAGACCTTTTAATGCTCTATAAGATTATTCATAACTTCATTGATAGCGCATACTAACTACAAAATAATAATTTCAGATGTCCATTAAGAGTGACTCGATCTCCGGACACGTTTTATATCCCTAAAATCAATACAAATTATCTTGAAAATGTATTTATAAGAAGAAGCTGTAGCACATTCAATATACTATGCCCAAATATCGATTTGTGAATGATCACGTATCGATCGTATCAATCGAATGATCACGTATCGTATCATGTATCGATGATGAACACCAACCTTTATAAATTCACAGCATTCATTAAAAAATAACACTCGATCGAATACCACATGTTTAACTAAAAATTAATATTTCATTGATTTATTTATTTCTCTTTCTTTTTTTTTAGTTCGTCACATTTCCTCTCTTACTTTTAGCAGTTCGAATTTAAATAAAATCACTTCCTGAAAAATATTATTTATATCCATTAAAATTTTAAATGTAAACCTTCAAAAGATTTCACTAACCACTTTTTGTAGATTTATGTAAGAAGATGCACTTTATCAGAATTGTTTATATCAGGTATTGTTGTGTCTTTTTATAGTATGGTTCTGAATTTCAATTTGTCGTTATCTTATTGATCAATGACATACATATTCTTAACACTGTCATATATGAATTTATAAAGACTGTTAAAATGCTTATTATTATTATAAAGTCATTGTGATTAAAAAGAACCAAAGTAATTAAATAGCACAGTACTGAGGTTAGGTCCAGGCTAATAATAAAGACAAATATCTCTGTAAAGGATTACAGAAGGAGAAACATTACGGTAATGCGCGTTTTTATCCTCCGGCAAAATATCCCCGACAAAATAACCTCCGACAAAATATCCCTCGATATAATATACCAAGGACAAAATATATCTCCACTACGCTGAATTCTTTTTCATGACTATTTTGGAACAATAATTTATTTATGTCTTTACAGGATGTCTGTTTCATTTTTGTCCCATTTTACTAATTTTTAACTGTTAATGTCTGCATTATTTTTGTCCGGTTTTTGTTAGATTAGGTTAGGTTAGGTTAGGTGATGTTAGATTTAGTAGATGTTTTGTTGGGGGAAGTTTTGTCCGTAGGATATTTTGTTGCGGATATTTTGTCGTGGGATGAAGTCGCGCGGAACCAGACATTAAACTTCCTGATAAAATAGTGCACCTGCATAGAATCATTTTATAATTTAATGTACATAGTTTTTAACTTCCAGTGGATGTGGGTTTCCCGCGGTTTTCCACGCGAACGAGCTAGTTAATGTACAGTGGCATCAGTTCAAAGGTAAAACTCATTACGTGCCGTCTTCGTATATCACTTAATGAGTTCTCCTTTGTACCGGTATGTACATATTGTACATATACGTCATTCTTAAGAGAACGTCTTACAAACGGTGAATAGAAATTGAACTGGAATACGGGACTAATGATGAAATATCGCTTTATGTTTGACTTCTTTATTAGCTGCGCTATCGTATGAGTTCTTTATCAACTAAACTACTGCTGCCTGCAGAAATAAATTAATAATAAACTATATTTGTATGAGAGCTTTTATTATTACCGTGACGACCCACCATTACGGTACCGTGACGGCACAAAAAAGGCAAACAACATAGGTTCCTTATCACAACAATGCAGCAGATCTTTCAAAAGATAAGATCCACAATGTACGCATATCTGTTTCCTTAAAAGGAAAAAAGTTATAATTTTCTTGCTTCTCTTTCACACACCGCAACGTGACGTCTCCGTAGACCCATACAATAAGCGTGACGATAATTTTGAAAGTATGGAGTATATTTTCAAGGATAATGTTGAAGTGTGAGCGAATTTTGAAAATTCAAAAACCTCAAACTTCAATGCACTGATGGTTTTGATTTTGGTCTTATGCTGCAGCTGCAGCTCTTTCTTATATACTAAATAACAACAGTCGAAAATGAGACAAACGGTGAACCCCTCACACGTATAAAGAAAATGAAACGCAATTCCCATCGCCGTAGCCGAGCCGTAACTTTGGAGGAAACAGACACACGTATATTGTGTGTCTCATCCTTTGTCTCACCATTATTTAATGTGTAAGAAAGAGCTGCAGGATTATTAGGATAAAGAACATATGTTTTCTGCTTTTTTGTGTCATCATGGTATCGTAATCGTGGATCGTCACGGTAATAATAAAAACGCTCTATGACTTTTTACCAATTGAATTAACTAGAATTCCATTTACTTCAACGGGTAACACAACTGTTAATTTATTTGTCAACAGACTTTCCAAGTAACTTACTGAAAAATGATTGACAATCTCCAAGAACCTATTATTGTACACCACATATATTATGTTCCTTTATGGTACTTTTAAAGTTCCTCAAAGTTTTACCCATGAATAATCCACAATCATTACAATTTAATTTATTGTTGTAATTGGTTTTAAGTAAAACCTGATGAAGTAAGCGTTAAAACTAAGTATTCTATTAATTTTAAATTAAAATGGAGCCATCAAAAGTTTGCTGTGTTTGAAAAAATAACATTTTATACTAAATTTCCTAATTTTGGTGCTATAGTCTAACCTAAAAATAGGAACTCTTGTACGGAATAATAATAATAATAATAAAAATTGGACAATTTGTAGAGCGCAGTTTTTGTGAAAAATCACCTCAAGGGCACTTAAGAAGTCCACATAAAAGGGTTAATTTATTCCTAAAATCATCAGTATATAAAGTAAGCTATTCTAATCGCGTCATCATTCCAATGTGTCATAAAGCCGGCTTTACATGCACCCTTACAAAAAGGTTAATATTTATATGAGCATAAGCTGAGCTCGGGTTGCGGCTGCTTTACGGCAGTTTTCATAGATGACATTAGTTCACCGCGACGTCAAACTTTCAATTAAGATACGAATATACCGTACACTACACCTTCGCAGCTCGCTCCTACCGTCAAAGGACCACGGGGCTGTTATAAAAATGTAGAGAATCCAGACACGTTATTAAAGCGCAAGAATTGACAGAATTTGTGTTTTATTTTATTCTATGTAATGATGAATATTTTAATTTCTCGGCTTTTCTCTACTAGAAAAAGCATGTATTATACAACCTTCCTCTTAAATCACTCTATCTATTGGTGAAAACCGCATTAAAAGATCTAAGCGCACAAAAGCGCACTTTGAACGACTTCATTTTATACTACATCATTTTATACTGTATGTAATGATGTCAACATCTTTGACAAAAACTGAGAAGTTATGATTGAATTTAAAAAAAAAACAATCATCCAAATAAAAAATGCAGACGCACCCAAATAAGAAAAATGCGGTTGCTCCTATTTTTTTTCTTTTATGTTACAAGTAAAAGTAATGATCCAAGGATGTGTTGGTTCAATTTCAACCATTCAAGAAATATTTTAAGTTAATTTTATTATTCTGTGAGAGTTCTGTAATTATTTGAGTTTTATGAAGCAACTGGTCTTAATGATATAATAACAGAATTTGAATAGAACATACGCAGAACGTGAAAATTAACTTAAAATATTCGATGAATTGTAATTTTTTTTAAATAACCTGTCCTTTATATACATAGATATACGCCGTGTTCCGCACTATTACCGCAAAACTTTGGGTTAATTCGAAAAATTCATGAAAACTCACATCTGCCCTGATGACGGACACTGTAACGCCGTTCGAAACGTTGGTTAAATAAGGAGGTAGCGCAGAACGGCATAATACCTCTAAAATAAATCGCTATGATTTTGGCAGCTATATAAGAGAAGGTTACGAGTTGTGTTTATTTATCGTTTGGTTTACATTGAATATTTAACTGGACCAAACGTACGTTCTAATGCGAAGCAAAGGAACTCAGCACTTAAGGTCCCAGCTGTCGATCCGTAACCATTGGGGTATTATAAACGAACGGTTGACACTTCCCTATAGCACTACTTTACTGATGTCTGTCGAGACACCTCAAAACCATATATCTAACAACATCGGTTAAAGGATATTGAAATTACGTACATATTCCCATACACTATAGATACTAATACCACTGGTAAACAAAGGCTGTACTGATATTCAAATTTTCCAATTACATCGTATTTTTATCTATATCGGGAAGTTTATTAGGTGTATTGAATATATCACGCGTCATTTAATTTACACTGCATGAACGACGTATTGAATAGTATTCTGCAATGTTTCACGGTACGCCATTGTTATAAAATAGACAACACAAGGTGAAACGTGAAGGGTAGTCAGAATACAGTAGTAGTTAGAACGCTAATTATCTATTGGAAACAGTTAATTAGAGTGGCTTAGAATTCATTTTCACAATTCAATAGTCATATTCCATGGTTTATTTATTCAAAGAGAAAATATTTGAAGCGAGAAAAACACAAACTCTCAAACGGTGGGTGGGTTAATGAAATTTTTACAGTTTTTTGTACGGAATATTGATTGACGGCCTTCGTGGTAAAGGTTCTCAAATAGCAACACGGAAGTCGCAGGATTTAATTTGCGTTATTTCACAATTTATTGATTAAAAATAATGTTTCGTATACTTGCGGCACGTTCCAGAGTGGAAGATACTCTCAGTATTGCTCTGGTGTAAGATCACCATTCAGAATTGAAAAAGTTGTTTGAAATGACTTTAGCCGTTTTTGGTGACCAGATCTGAACAGCTAGGTACTTCCTCATCTTTATCTTCCCCATCTACACCCCCTTACACTGCCTTCAACCTCACAACATCACCCAATTGGGGATGCCATAGTCTCAGACGCTTAGTAGCAGTTGGAACTTTATTCACATAAAAAAATCTAGTCGCAACAATCTTAATCATTCCCATGCTCCATATTCTGAAAAAGAAAAAAAAAAATTGTGTTGAAATCACAGAATTAAAAATAGTTACAATTGAAAATTCATTTATTTATTTTCATGATTGGATGACCAAAAAACTTACAAATAATACAACAATAATCAATAAACAAAGTAAAAATATTAACGCAAATTTCCTCGTATTAATCAAAATAGTGCCTTCACTAACCACTAAATTAATATGTGTTGATCCTCTGCCTCCGTAGTTCTTGCAGCGTCTCCGTACCTCTGTGGGCCGCGGTGAGAAAATACGTTGGGAGACTTTTCCAGTTTACGGCGTGACAAGCGCTAAGTAGCGGCGGAACGTCTCCAGCCAGGGATTTAATTTTCTAGTGAAATATTTCACACATCCTGTCAAAAGTTTGCACCGCAGTTTGCACTAATGACGCTTAAAACTCACAAACTCCCAATAAATTAGGTTTTGAATAATCCCGAATAATTACAGCTTAGAACTACAGTCTTTTATTTTTCATTCTGGGATTACAATACACACAATTCTATTATTTTTAAAGATGCAATGATCGTTAAAATACATCATTACTTTTTTATAAATATTTTTAATCTACACTTGCGTATAAAAGCTTATGCCGCAAGGATCGTAGAAAATGCGGTTAGCTCATACGGGCCTTTTTCGAAAATACTCTTCGGGCCACTTTTGAAATTTTGTGACTTAGCTGGAAGTAAAACACTGCCACTTTTATTGCAGCCAATTCAAATCTCCCGGTGGAATATGGATTTCAAGCTACATCACGATTTTTTAGCCAATCATCACTCTACCCCCTCGATGAGTCAACCCTGTTAAACGCATTTTCTACGAACCTTGCTTATGCTGGGTTCTTAACACAATAAAATTGTATAGGTTCCGAGGTTCGTAAAAAATGTATTTAACAAGGTTAGCTCATACAGGCACTTTTCGAAAAAAAATCAGAGTGTGAAATTCACACGCGATAGAAGTGAAACTAGAAAGTCGCATAATATCGCTTTCGTTTCTTTTTCCTATTTATTTTAAAGTAGTTTGAAGATTGGGTATTGATTTCACAAACATAAATATGTTTATTTTTTTTAGATTTCATAGGATTCGATCATCCGTTCGCTGGATGTCTGTCTCTCTGGTCGCTGAGACTTGTCGAGCGCCTTACTGTGCTATCGATTTCTCGCGCCGAAGTGCGAATTTACCGCATTATATTAGAACCGAGGTTCCGCCAAAAATAAATTTCAGTGACGCATTTCCGTTTCATCCGAATTTCAAATCACTACCGGGGCTAAAGAAGTTACACTTAAAAAAATGCAACGGGCTCGTGACGTAGCTTGAAGTCCCGAAACTAGAGATGGTTTATACCTGAAATAGGTTGTCAATACGGTTCCAGTAACCAGAGTTCGATGTGGAACACATTCTTTATCCATATACTTTTGGAAACAGTTCTTTAAACGAAAAAAATAACATTGGAGGGCGACTAGAGTAATTCTGAGAAAAATTAAATCGGTTCATCAAAAAAAAAGTGAATTTTCCACAAAGGACAGGTTCTTATTAGTTCTATAGTAGGTACTACTTATTATTTTTAGAAAATATACCTTTCGAATGAACACCAGTTAACCTAAAAACGACGAAACCTGTCAAAAATTTTATCATAACAAAAGCGCATTTCAAATGTAGAATGATCGTTTTTTAGTAATAAAAATAGAGTAGTTTTCTTATATTGGTAGGCACATAATTTATCGATTGTCTGAATTTACCCAATCAGTTCCAATTTTGAAAATTTCAAAGCAAATTTGAGTTCAATAAACGTGAATAATTACAAGCAGGAATATTTTACTTCACCCACCGATAACCGAATTTTGTATTTTTAATGATATTAGAATGGACGGTTTCATATTTTTTAATTTAAAATGAAATTTTTCCTTACAAAACTGTTTGAAGTAACACTTGAAGTTTTCATCTTTTAGTTGAACGAATCTTATATTCGTACCTTTAACTGAACTTTTTATTTATTTATTTTTTTAAACTTTTACAGAGTGTTAACTATTATTACATTTTTGAAATTGCCATTTTGAATAGATATTAACACTCCAATTAAAAAAGGTTCGTAACATGCGAAAATCAAGGTTAAGTTGTAATTAGGTGCAGATGCTACTAGCAAAATGACAGAAATTATATTAAGCAAAATAAAATGTAGGACAGATATTAAGTATATAGTACAGATAAAGAGAAGAAAGAAAGGATGAAAAGACATAATAAGAAAGAAGAACAAAGCAATTACATAATTTGTAGTTCAACTACTTCTATTTGCCATGTCGTTTATTAGCTTATACATAGCTAGTAAAATTAGCAAACTTTTTTTTTAATATGCGAGGTTATTTATTAAGATGTTTGTACATATCGTCACATTCTTAGGCATTACTCAATCATGGATATTGGATTGAAAAAGGCAATATTATTATTAAACATTTCAAGAAGAATTGTTGTTTGACCCCTTAAATAACGTCTATCAGGATTTTAATGGGAATATTACTTAGACAATGACTGGTTTCAAACTTGTTTGTGAATAATTTTGTACGAACATATTAAGTCTGTAGATTGTCTTTTATTTCATAATGTAAGAAAATTGAAGTATTGTTATAAGATTGAAGTATTATTATAAGAAGTATTATTATAATACATCAAAACATACGCAGCATCTCAAAAAAAATTGACAACTTCACTGTCATACTTCAACAATTGGATATAGATTTTGACGTGATAATCTTCACCGAATGTTGGCTATACGGATCCTTCACACCTACACAAATACCTGATTATGAGGTCTTTCATTCAAAAAATATTAAAAATCAAAATGACGGAATCGTAATTTACTGCAAAAAACATTTACATTTAACAATAACGGAGATAGATATCACAGACTCAAATGGCGTAGAAATAATCGTAAATAATGACATATGTATTTTAGCTATGTACCGATCACCTTCTATAAAAAACATATTTCCCTTTCTCAGGTCCCTAGAAAATCAACTCAACAAATTGAAAAAACTAAAAAATATCTGCTTAACAGGAGATATGAATATAAACATTTTAGAATATAAAAAGCATCCTCAATGTAACGACTACTTAAACCTTTTGTTGTTTCATGGACTTATTAGCACCATAAATGAACCCAATCAAATCAACCTATTACCCACCCAAACATGTATTGACCACATTATTTTAAAAACAAAAAGATCATACCAATCCATAATCCATCACTCAACAATCACAGACCATTACACACTTATCCTGAAAATAAACACCACAAATAATTCACAAGTAAAACATTCCAATACCACAAAAATATACAATAAAACTGATTTTTAAAATCTAAATGACACACTACTTAATAAAAAATGGGAAGAACTTATAGAAAATAATACTCTTAATAAAGCATGGACACTTTTTATACAATGTATTCAAGACGAACTTAATAATAATACAGTCGCTACCGAAAATAATTCTCCAACTAAACTTAAATTTCTAAAACCGTTGATATCAAAAGGACTTGTAACAAATTTCAGTAAAAGAGACACACTTCACAAACAATGTAAATCAAACCCATGTGATATCTATCTCATAAATTTCTATAAACGATATCGAAACTTCTGCACGCGGCTTGCACGTATATCGAAAGAAATGTATTATAAAAATAAATTAGTTAAATGCAACAAGGACCCCAAAAAAATATGGCAAATTCTAAAAGAAATATCCCACACAACTACAAAGAAAAGCGAAGCCATAACTGCGATTAAAATAGGTAATGAAATTATTAAAACATCAGATCAACCACAGAAAGTATGTAATTATGTTAATAATTATTTCGCGAATGTAGGCAAGGTTTTAGCAAGTAAAATCATGACAAAAGTCGATACCCCTGAATCCGCAAACCACCATACACACACCCGAATTTCTCCATTTAAAATACCATACATTACCCAAAAAGAAACACTTAAACTTATAAATGACCTAAAAAATACAAACTCACAAGGCAGTGACAGAATATCACCGATAACACAAAAAAATTTTAAACTCCGCACTTCATATCCCGCTAACTATACTGATAAATCGGTCCATTAAAGAAGGCATTTTCCCAAAAATTTTAAAAACGGGCAAAGTGATTCCAATCCACAAAAATGGAAACAAGGAAGAAGTAAATAACTACAGACCATTACAATACTGAACACACTTTCTAAAATTCTCGAGAAACATATCAAAAAAAATTTGTTAACTTTTCTCAACAAAAATAATATACTATCAACCAATCAATTTGGATTCAGGGAAAATATGAGTACCTCACATGCAATAGCCTCAGTAACAGATTTCCTCAAAACAAATATAGATCAGGGCAAAAAATGCATTGGAATATTCCTAGATCTGGCTAAAGCGTTTGACACAATTCACCATCAAAACCTATTCAATAAACTTAAAAAGATCGGAATCAAGGGAACAGAACTCAAATTAATCGAAAGCTATATGGGAAATCGCACACAGTATACCTCAATAGAAAACACATGTAGTGACAAGGAACAAGTAACCTATGGAGTACCCCAAGGCAGCGTGCTTGGTCCAATCCCATTCCTTATATATATTAATGACCTGTGTCACCTCCAAATAGACTGGGAAATTATAAGTTTCGCTGATGATACTGTGTTACTCTTTAAGGCAAATGACTGGAAAACACTTATCACAAAAGCAGAACTTGGTTTAAATATTACTAAAAAATGGCTCGACTCTAACATATTAACTTTAAATATAGATAAAACGAAATTCATAACTTTTAGCATAAACTCAAGAGGCCAACCATCCAATAACATCCATCTTAAAATACATTCTTGTCAATCAACACACACCATATGCGATTGTCCCCCAATTACACAAACGGAAAATATTAAATATCTGGGCATATACTTCGACCGTTATATAAAATGGGATAGACATATAGATTCAGTAATAGGAAAAATAAACAAGTTGATTTACTTCTTTAAAAACGTGAGAAATATTCTAAACATATATGATATAAAAATATATATACCTCGCACTAGCACAATCCTTAATGGAATACGGCATTATTGCCTGGGGCTGTGCCAGTAAAAAAAACATTAATACACTGTTTAAAGCTCAGAAAACCTTAATAAAAGTAATACTTAAATTACCAATACTAACACCCACTTCAATCATATTCGAAAAATTCCCAGTGCTGAAAATTCAAAAATTATATTCCAAACAAATACTAACTTTCCTTTACAAGAACTTAAACACAATACTTCACAAAATTCTCGCAATACTAGAACAAGACATGCACACCGACTACAAATACCAAAAACAAACACATCCTTTGGACAAAAACACTACAGATACCAGGCTATTAAACTATACAATTCACTTCCAACACAATATAAAACAACTAATATTATTGAATACAAAAAAAACATATGGAACTGGCTACAATCCTTTTCACTTTTAATTTATAATTTTGTAGTATAGAAGTCGATTTTATATTTTAATTTTATTGTTTCTGTATAATTTGATTTTTTAATGTTTCATCTTTATATTAACTAAGACTACTGTTTGTTTTTGTTTTACTACTTACATTTTATAATTTATAATTTACTGTAATTTACTATGTATTTACATTTTATAATTTACAACTGAAAAATGTCCTCTACAATACAGGTGAACTCCTAGTGTGGAGGACAATATACTATACCTTTGTAATGTAAATATACTAAGAATAAATAAATAAATAAATTGAAGTAAGGCGTTTAATCCACATTTAAAAGATACTAGTCTTACGAAACTTAAAGACTTAACCTAAAAACTTAAAGCGATTAAGTTTCGTATTAACGAACTCACATTGTAAATCAAAGTTACTCACGTATGAATAATTTATACTTTTAGATGTCCTAAAAGGTTAAATTTATTTCCATAACACAGTGTTCCCAGCATTTTAAATGTTGTATTTGTATGAGAAGAGTGTTTTGGAAAAGCCCCGGAATCTTTATATTGCATATTAGGTAATATTTTGCACGTGATGCTCATAAAACACCCACGTAAAGATACTCTCGGCCTCAGCTTAATGTCAATAAAAGGCATATTTCTGACCACGTGACGTCTGAGGAAGCTTGCTTCATATGACGACAGGTGGTGCTGTTGGTTATCTTTTATGTCTATCGTTATTCCCCTTAACCGCGCACTTAGGGCCAGAATGTTGCCATATCGGTGTAGCGAGGCGGTCGGAGACGGGTACATTGGGGGGAAGGTATAAGGAAGGCATAAGGATGCGTTCATTACGCGGGAAACTGCTGCCGAGCGCGGGAAGGCTGCGAAAGACAGTGTTGGAAGATTGAGAAAACTTTACGTCGGGGGTACTTCATTTTAAATTTGTAAAAGTAATTTTAATATCCTCTTTGCGGCCTGAAAACGGATAAAAAGTAAAGGTTTTATGATAACGGCAAGTGATGCCGTTATATTACGCCGAGAACTTTCTTTGTGTTGGTAAAAAATGCCCCTTTCCGAGGCACAGAATTTACTCCTGAACTCGGTGTTATTATCCAAACTATTTACGCAAATGTCAATGGATGGGGTTCAGATCTGACTGACCCAGTTTCTCCGTCTTCATCTCCCCGTCTTCATCTCCCCGTCTCGATCTTCGTATTTTAACCAGTTCCTTAATTATTACGATTCTTGTTAAATCTGGGCCAGGGGTCGACGGAACCAGACGCGACTGGAGAGGCTCGTAAAATTAGAGGGCGCAAGGCAAACCCCTCTGTATGACAACAGAATTATGGGAATTCGTGGGGAGGGGGGAGGGGGGTAACGACCCGCTCGTGCCCGGAATGCTAAGTTGGCGACCCCTGACCCGACCCCCCGCGGCGACTGCTAGCCTGGAATCACCCCCTTGGCGACCCCTGCCTGTTCCCTCGATGACCCGTTCCCTCGCGAAGTACCACCTATGTTTCAGATACCCCCTGCGGTAGCGATACAAGCCATAATTAATTGGAAGATTATCTATGGTATTCTGAGTATTTAGATATTACGGAAGATTTTGATATTTATAGAGTAGGTACATAATGAAAATTGTTTGTTGACGTTGTGGATGTCTGATATTATTTGGCTTAATCTCGCGTTAACTTAATGAAGTTATTATAGCATTCTTGTTTGGGGGTAATCGTTGATTGTATCCAATCGACTACCTATTCTACGTATTTGACTTACAACAAACTGAATAAACTATTCTTATTGATGTTTATAAAAATATTGATAAAATTACTACCCGTTACTCAGTAACTACTTTCGGAGTATCTGAAATACTTCTTTCTTCTTTTTATATACTTACACACTTATTGAACTCCTTTGTGCAATTTAAATAATAATGATACTTGTATTTTATCTACTTATATCTTTTATATTCAGTTTTTTATGTTATGTAATATACACTAATTATTAAACTCCTGTACATTGGCGCTTGGCGCTTGAGCTGCACATAGTTCGAGTAGTATTAGTATGATCTAACTCATTGCCTGTGGTACTGAGATTCTGGGCTTCCATTAACAAAATATCTTCATATTCAATTGCATGAAATAAATTTTAATGAAGTCTCGGGTGCATCTTTTTCATTCTTTCTTAAACAAGCCCATTGGTGCCACGTTTCCAGCCCCAGTTTTCTGGATTTTTTTCCATACCATTTTTGGACTTGATGGTATGTCCTAAATGCATGGTACCATGCAGCGCCATTCGTTGGTGACAAAGGGGAAGATTGAATTTGCTTTTTGTTGTCGACTTTGCGATACGTTAGTAGCGGACTTCTTCAAAGGTTTGCTCATCCCTGTCACCCCCGTACAAAGCAACAAGAAAGCGTGTTCCTGCATCTGCTATGTCTTCTGGTTTTGCATCATGTTCTTTTAATTCATGTACTCGATGAAGACGCACTGGCAGACAAGCTTTTTTAAGGCTTACTAAATGTTCATTATCACTACAAAGTAGTTTCATCTGTGCACTCGATGACGTAGGGTTTGTCATAGTGTGATCCTAGCCTGTAGCAATATAGATGCTGAGCTGGCAACGCTGCAGTGAGGAATGCAGGCACGCGGTATGTTGCCGTCTCTTTCTCTCCTCTATGTAATACGGAAAATTACTGTTATTTAAAAGAAATTTTGCCATATTATTATATTGTGTTGTGGAAATACGTTAAAATGATATTGTGTAATATGTTCTTACAAAATTTATCAAGAAAACTTGAGTTTTACGATTTTTTGTCAAAATTTTCTTCTTTCAACCGCTGTAACTCATTACCTATTAGACTTACAAAAAAAAACTTTAGACAAAAAATGTAGGTAATTTGGTTGTCTTTAAGTTTGACTTTAACAATTTGGTTGTAAGATAAACCAATTCACAATTATTTTGAAAAAAATAAATTTCAGCACCTTCAATCCAAGATGGCGGGTCGAGCTCGACCACCCCAAGGTCGAAAACTTTTTTTTTTCCTTAGAGTAACCTTAATAACATATATCAAAATCGCTACTACCTAACCTTTTGCAAGGTGAAGCCCTTTTTTATCCCCCACTGACTGGACTAATACTCTTTAGAGTAAAATTCATCTTACTAATATTATAAATGCGAAAGTTTGTATGGATGGTCCTTACTCTTTCACGCAATAAATATCGAATGGAATTTAAAAATTCTTTCACTAATCGAAAGCTACATTATTTGCGAGTAACAACGTCTTTATATATTGGTAAGCTCTGGCGTTATGAATGAGCTGTGGCGTTATGAAATTATGTATCATACGTTTTCTGTCCCTAACAAATCGAGTTATTGCAAACGTCAAACAAATTGTTACCTTGGAAACAATGTTTATTTTTTGATTTTATGCTTAAAAAGAGTGCTTTGTTGTGATTAAAAAGAGTTCTTTTTTGGCGTCGTATTTAATATCTACATGTCTCTAAAAATGTTGATTCTCCGAACAAAAAGCATAACGTTGCTATAAAGCATAGCGTTTGAAGTGGACTGTCATTTTCTTATTTTTTTAGGTTACTCTGGATTCAAATATGAATAAAATACTAATAAAGGGAGTAGGTACTTAAAATAAAATTCTATTTCTATAATTTAAATATTTTCTAAAATAGAATTTTTATTGCGAAATGTCATTCTCAAATTTTGAAATTTTCTATTAAACAATAATATTTTTCTAATTATTACAAAATAGCAAGAATAATAACAATTATGCCAATAATTATGCCAGTAATTTCCCACTAATACTATGCGAGCGAAGCCGTGGGTAAAAGCTAGTAATAAATATAATAATGTGTTAAAAGGTTCGAAGCTCGGCTGAACTTCTGTTCTGTATTCTAGTAACTAATCATCGGTTGGTAAAGTAGATACCTAACCCAGCTGGGTATGTCTCGTTGACATTTGTGTGTTGTTTAATTTGATTGTGTAGTGGGTTATATATTATGTAGAATCAAAAAATAGTGCAAGTCATGTCCAAAGTAAAACTGTAAATAAATTGTCGAATATTTATTTCAAACGAAGTACCTTTCATTGAATTTGAGACCGTTAGAAAAATATACAGAGAGTTTAAATCCATAACGCTTTTCTCAGTCGTATTTATAAAGCGCGCCTTATATCCCAAAGAAATCTTAGCACCTGAAGATTTTAATTTAAAACTTTCTGGCTTGCACTTGCAAACAAATGTTAGTTTCAGTATAAAACACGTAGTTTGGAATAGTAATTTCGCCGATTTAATCCAAGTTTGTATGTTTTAGTGTAGCGCAGGATTTCCCCCCTCCCCACCCTCCCCTACTGCCCTTCCACCCCACAGTTCTACACTCTCTACAGCATCTTCTCCGTGTATCTTGAAAGTTAAAGCGCAGATTTATCTATTATAACAACTTCCGAATGCACTCGGATCGCCTTAAGCAGATTTTCCGGCTACCGGTAACGACTGGGAAATATACAACGCACAGGGTCATCACAAACACGTCTTAGTTCCTTAAAATAAAACATTTTTATTATTTATGTTCCCCACTACAAACTTCCGATGTACAAGATAACTTTTCTTTTGCGCGTCCAGCTCTGTTCAATGCTCAAAAAATGATACATAAATTTAACAAAAATTGGTTGCTAATTAGTGGCCAATGTTGGCTGTGTAGTCTGAAGTTAGATAGTTTTATAATTATATTTATGTTATAGTAGGTATATTAACAGTAAGTATTAGGTATTTGCATACTATTTATAAAATTGTATATGCAGGTTGTTAAGGAACGTACTTGGCTTTCTTTAACCAGTGAGTCCTGACATATTTTATATTAAGAAACGTGAATAAAATTTTTCTCTCCAGTGACATTTTTTTTTCAACTTAAATCATAAAAAATCTGTAGGAATTTGTTAGAAATATTTAAGGTAAGGGGTTGGGCGGTTACTCGGCTGAGTGATGACAAGTGAAAGATTTTTTTGAATTTCAAAAAAAAAACATAAAAAGGTCATTGGAGACCAAAATTTCTATACTAAGAGGTAGTCAGTTAGAGTATGAATACCTTTTTTAAATTTCATGTGCAAAATCATCAACATTTTATTATATTTATATTTGGGAAAGTTGACAGCAAATCATAAATTACACAATAATACAATTATAAAATGGTTAATTATGCCAATTATGAACTTTCCATAGATAATAATAGTAAATTATAATGTGTGACATTATAAAGGTGTTTACTTAATTTGTAAATTTTTAGTTACATTATGTGAGGGGGGCAGGAGAAATATAGGATTAGGATTAAAAGGCTAAGGACGCGAATATATAGGGGGAGGGGTAGATTGAACTTCCTAGTTTGAGTCATGTTGCTTAGTGAGATTTTGTTTCATGTCACGTAACGTCGAGTTAAAAATGCCAATGTGGTAATAATTTAAGTTAAATCATATCCAACAAATTATGAACAAAGGTATGAAAACACTAGGCTTCGTTTTAAGAACAACTAAAAACTTTAATTCCATAGAAACCATTAAACTATTATATGTATCTCTAGTTAGATGCCAAATTGAATATAACTCGGTAGTTTGGTCTCCATCTTACAAAATTCACGTTTATAATATTGAGTGAATACAAAAAAAAATCTGCGTTTTATAAATTTTAAATTAAATATCCCACTAGAAGACTTAAAATATAATCTATTACTAAATATTCTAAAAATACACATACTAGAAGACAGACGTAAAATAAACGACTTGACATTTTTATTCAAAATACTTAACTCTAAATTTGACTGTTGCAAACTCCTACAACTCATAAACTTACGAATACCGACAGTAACCACACGACAAAATACACTATTCTACTGCAGCATTTATAAGCGGAATACATTGCCCACTCTCCGATACAAAGATTTCACACTATGGGAAATCAGTACTTAAGTGATGTTGACATATTCAACATCAACTTGGCGAATGTTGTGGATCTTGTAAAAAACTTATTCCAAAACTATTCCTAAACATATATGTACTTTTGTAAACTTATCAAATCGCTGTATTTTTGTGACTTGTGTGCATTTTTATCTAATTTTATTCTTATCATTTCTCTATCTGTTTAAAAATCATCTCTCATAAACAAATTGTACTACTATAAAAGCCCTCTGGGCGTTGAATAAATAAATGTGTGGATCTGTAGATAAATGAGTTATGTATGGAGTTGGTCTTGCAAAGAGGGATATTAAAAGTAAGCTACTGTCTACTGTTGCGATTTGGAACGTGGAATGATAGGCGTTGAAGAAGATCAGGACTATCGATTAAGTTATGTGTAATTTTAAATAACATTACCTAATCTGCTATATTTCTTCGACAAGTTTGCGTCTGTATTTTGAAGAATTTTGTAGAGTCTTCATTACTAATATGAGATCGAAAAGAGCGGAAATTGAGATACCCTAAAAATCTATTTTGAACACTTTCAATTCTATTTTTGTGTACTGCATAGCCTGGGTTCCACACTTGAGATGCGTATTCAAGAATACTACGAACATATGAGAAATATAGTATTTTGAAAGTAGTTAGGTCTTTGAATTGTTTACATGAGCGGATTATGAAACCAAGCATCGAAGATGCATTAGTGACTATGTGGTCGATATGTTTATTAAAATTCCGTTTTACTATAATAGTCTACGATCAATAGACTATTTTTTCAAATAAATTGTTAAATATGCAAAGTTTGGAGATTGGCCTTGGACATCAATTTTTTTACCATTCTTGAAGATGAGAGGCACAAACGCGGATTTCCATATAACAGGGACAGTGCATTGGGTAGAGAGCGATCGAAAATCAAAGAAAGTGGTGAGGCTAGATTGTGTGCACATCGTTTAATAAGGATAGAAGGTATTTCGTCAGGACCGGCACCTTTGCTAGTATCAATTTATTTAAGGTGTTTTAAGACAATTTCTCGTGTCACCTCAATATTCCTTATATTGGATGTATGGTTTCCGGCGTCAGTTGGAACACTGGCAGGTGAATTGGAGGGTTTACTGAAAACCGAACTGAAAAATTCTGAAAATAAATTTGCAATGCCTATTTCATTATCGGCTCTCAGTTCTCCGTGATACATACGTTTTGGGACACCTTGGGAATTGTTAGAGGATTTGAAGTGGCTCCAGAAGTTTTTCGGGTTTGAGGATATATTATTTTCCATATTGCTTAAATAAATAGATTTGATTTTCCGACATAAATCTTTGTGCCGTTTACGAAGGAGAGAAAATGTGTCATAGTCAGCCTGGTTTTTGTATTTTTTATATTTACTAAAATATTTAGATTTTTCCTTAGTTATCTTGATAAGGGCAGCATTGTACCAGGGAGGATATTTCAAGTTCCACGAAAATTTATGAGGAATATGAAGATTGATCAGGTGTTTCAACAACGAGTAAAAACCGTCAAGCGCTAGATCTATTTGAGAGTTAGAGAAAATGGATGCCCAGTCAGCTTGCTCGAGTGCGAAGTTAATTGATTCGTAATCTCCACGATTATAGAGAAAAACTTTCCTTTTCGCATTTTTCAATGAGGGTGTATCCTGAAATGGCATACTAATGGACACAGCTTTATGATGTGCGTCTTCGGGAACTAGCGGATCGTGATAAGATTCGACGGAGATTAGTAGATTTGACAGGATCAGATCTAGGATATGGCCGCTTGAATGTAGCTCACCGTTGTATTAATAGAGACCCAGAAAATGCATACAGTCTACGAAATGATTACTAACGTAGGTATAGTGATTAATAGCTGCGTAATGAGCAGATGGCGTAGCTTGGGTCCCTGAAATTTCAGCAAGATTAAAATCCCCTAGGATAACGAACGAATCATGGGGTTATTCGATGCTACATCTGGTAACATGTTTAAAAAAAATTCTAAATATGCAGTAAGAAAAGTAATAAAATTTTGGTCTCCTGTGACTTTTTCGATGTAATTTTTTTTTCAAAATCAAACAACAACAAAAAATTCCTCCAGATTTCATCACTGGTCACTTAGCTAAGTAACCGCCCAATGCCTAACCCCGACCCTATCTGTCCAATACCTACTGATTTTTTAAATGTTTTTAATTTAAAAAAAATGATCGAAAATGTCATCGGAGACCAAAATGTCCAAAACTTGCTGATTTTTCAATGTTTTTAGTGTAAAAAAAGATCAAAGATGTTGTCGGAGACCAAGATTTTATTTACATTTTGTTAAACTCTTAATTACCACTGGGATCTTTGTGATCTACGTGATCAGGGAATTCTTTGAGAAATAATGCGCGAGTCGAGTATAATTTATATTTGCACAATAATGTGTTGTACACCTAATGCTAGCTTACGGCGCTATCGGAGATAAAGGAGAAGGAGAAGGGGCGAGCATCTTCTTTTATACATGATCATCTCCCGTCTCGCTCTTGCATACTAAGTTACTAAGTACCATTCTCACACATTTCTAACTCCAAATAAAATTAGGAATCACTGGTTAAAAACGTCCAGTACTTCCGTTGACATCCTGTATACAACCCTCTTTTGTAAATACTTATCTATTTTTTACTGACGATGTTGATGACTCTGCACATGACATTTAATAAAGGTATTCATCCCCTCACTGACTACCGCTTAGTATCAATTTCCTTGTCAACAGCAGCAATACTCCGCGCTGAGAATGGCAAAGGAAGGAGACTTATACTCGTACTTTGACGTGAGTGGAAATATGTTGCTAAGAAAAACCTACCTTTTTTATTCATAAGGTTACGATTTTCTCTCAAATTTGCGGATGTTACAAGTTAACGTTGACGCTGGTGTAACTTTCACGAAATACAGGGTGTAACAAAACTTATAACCATATTGGATGTCTTTTTATTTATTAAAACGCCTCAATATCACAGAATCAATAATTCGATTAAAAATACATTAAATTATTTGTCATACTTTTTTGTTTAGCAAGTTAAAAAAGCAATTCTTTTGTATTTTAAATACTGGGTTGCCACCTCCTTTGTTCTTGTATTCATGATATAGTGGCAATTCTTATTAATAATAATACACGTAAGATCATTAGTACGAGTTAACGTGTTTTTTTTTGTCATTTTAGACAGTTTTTTTTTATCTGGCCACGCCATCACTGTGCCATCTCAACGCCCCCTAATTTTATATGGATCTTTTACTGTCTTACTGAAAGTCTTAAACGTACACAACAGGACGTACTCGCATACGTTGAGAACCTGTGTTCTATATTGGTGAAATAATGTCTTATCATAACATAAAATACATATTACATACGTATATTTTTTCTTTTCATCTTAGTTCTCTTAAAAATAATAGCGTTATATAATTTGTAATTCAATTTCAACACAGATTCCTTCGGCTATAAGATACAATATTACTAAAACAATTTTATTCTTTCAATACTTATTTTGTGATATTTTTATAATGTTATAAAATTATTAACCTCAGCACAGGCTTGCCCCAGTGAGGTTAAAATGGAATTGTAAACAGTGATACATAGCATGTAAAGAAACAATAAATAAATAAATTGATTTAGATTTTTTTACGCTAAGATATCGACAAATAATCGTCATTCCTGAGCGATTCACAAATTTGAAACAGTCACTTACGGCTTTAAGATCCATAATTATACCTTCAGTGATTTTTAATTCATAATTTTCAATGTTCAATAAAAAAAGATTAAAAAAATAATGTTCAAACTTCGGTGACGCAACGGACTGTCACTTGCAAAATCAACAACCAAACAATATGAAGCTCTTTAGTTCAATGATTAAATAATGTATTCGTGACCATATTGTTCAAAATTTGTATTATTTGTTGAAGCGGGTTTGGAAAATGGTTGCCATTAAAAAGTCTTAACGGAAATAGTGTTAATTCACCGGGCGCTTAACAGTTAGTTAACACATACGAGTAAACATGTGTGTTCTAATCCATTTACGCATTACCATACTTTAATATGTAAATAATGATGACCCACAACCGGGGACCGCTGCCGTTTACCGTTACATACCATTTCTAAGGCAAAACATTCTTGCAGAGAGAAAAAGATTATTCTAAATATTGCTTTTTTAAACCACTGTATTTTTTATGTTGACGCTGATTGGTTTCGTCAGGGAAAAATATATACTTACTTATACGTTTTTAGATTTTCACGGCCAAAAGAATTTTCGTTATTTGTTTTTGGGGTGTTATGTCGTGTTGCGCTACCTTTTTCTTTAGCCAACGTTTCGAACAGCGTTACAGTGTTCATCATCAGGGCAGGGACAAACTTGACCCGTTTAATCGTCCCAGCTCACGTCTCATATAAATCGTTGTATCTCCCTTACTGTCACGGTAATAAATATGATCTTAAAGGTGTTAGAAAGAGAAAACTCCATGCTTTATATGAAGCAAAATTCTTCGATACAACCCTTATCGATAATTTTCGGTAAATTCATGATAGCAGACGGGCGTGACTGCATATCGCCAACGAATAAATAACAGTTCACAATGTTTAAGTGTTCCTAACATATTCAACGTCAACTGTTGTTTGTATGTTAGCGATCTTCAGTTGTTCTAGGGAACGATGAGAAATTACCGAAAGTTATCGGTACAATCCTTATCGATCGACCGTGCTAGGGGGCCTGATCGACTCAAGCAGAATTATGTCATTAAATTACACGACAACGGACATTAAAAAATGAATTTTATTAATTTTCTCGCTCCCAAACACCATACTTACACCTTATCTTTCACTTAACACGAAATCACTCGTGAATATAGTAAATAATAGTAAGTGAGTGAGTGAGTGAGCTTTGCTATCGATCGGATCTCTGTTAGAGGCGATTATTCGCGTAATACATCCCCCGAAGCGGGTAAAGACCCGCCCGGGTCCAGACGTGCTTCCGCACCAGAACCCGTCAATGTCCCGCGCCGCGCGCCGAGACCCGCTGATGAAAGAACTGCGCTCCAACGGCTTGACAATCATTTCTTTATTGAAAATGCAGAAATCAGTAAAAATAATTCTATTTTATTGTACGACAGCTTAATTATCCAATTATAGTACAACATTTATTTTTTTAAGTGAAAACTTCTTTAGCACCGTTGTGATTTGAAACTTGATGAAACGAAAAATAGCGACAATAATTATAAATAGAGACAAATACATACATCTTTAGGATTAGCCTGCGAGAGAATGAGATAGTTTAATCAGTCTCCTCTTTGTGCGGTGCTTCGTAGTCTCCCAATCCCAATCCCAATCAACTAGTTATCGCAATGATCTTAAACTTATTCGAGAGTTTCTCAACACATTTCAAGTTGTACTAATCATTGAGATTAACCGACACAACAAATAATTTCACGAATTTTGGAATATCCGAAAAAATTGGATGACTACACCCGAAATTATCCCTGGAACCTCGTTTCTGATCATTGCTACGAAACTTTTTCAAATCATTATGTTATTTTTCAACACTTTCGGTTCGAAACGGTTTCGGTTATTTTGAAAAATAAATTGAAACGCCCACCAGAGTTCACTATTCCAGTCCTAAAAAACTGCCTCCACACAGCATCCCTTAACATGTCGTAAGCCCAAAAGGAAAACCTCAATGTTGCGTTTATTATTTAAACAAAAGCCTAGCTTGAATGAAATTTACACCGAATCAATTTCAAGTTAAACAAACAATTTAAAAAAAAATTTCCCGACAAGAAAAAAAAACCCACAATGAAAGGTACAATTTTCGCGTGCTCAATTAAAACAATGTTCAAATTTTCTGTTTTCTTTTTTGTAAATCGTTCCACATCCTCTACAGTTGTTAAATGCGCGAACCCACCCTAACGTATAAATATGAATACTTTCGTGCAAACAGAGGCATCAGTCGGGGGCAATCAAAAGATTTGAGGTGATATTGGGACGACGTGACCGGGAATAGGCTACCCGTAAAACAAATGGGTGGGCAACCCGTGAAGGGGGATATTAAACGATATACTTTTATTTTTCATGTGTTGTGACTATTAAAAATTTATTATAATAAATTCTTGATATTCTCATTATGATAATGACCGCCTTAAATGGATTAGTATTATGATATTTTTTATGATTCGTTTTTACCAAAGAAGAATGCAGATAGGAAATACCACTGAGAAAACACGATTTATTCCCCCAAGAACACGGTATTTTATGTCACCAAAAATATTTTTTTGTATAGCGAATTTTCATTCATAATGCCTGCCGATAGTACCTACATATATCGACTTTTGTTATTCGGCTGTATAGCTTCCCTGGTGAGGAATTAAAACAATATTTCACCACTTTTAACAACCATTCAAAGGAGGTGTTTAAGTTGCCTAATTCTGAGTTGTCCGCTCACCATTGTAATTATGTTAAACTTTAATTATCATTAAGTCAAACAAATATACTCGTAGGATACAATTTAAGCTGTTTGTATCTAATAAATAGATAAATACAGCATAAACCTGAAAAGGTTGATGTTTTAAACAATGTTGTACAACAAACTGAAAATGGAGAACACGGAGCTGGAATTAGACATAGGGTAAAATCGATTGCCATTTATGATTATTTGGGCTGTTCAATATCCTCATCAAAGCACAAAATGTACATCAATAAAATTACCATAAGACACTTGCAATAAAGTAATTATCATTAGGCTTTCAGCTCCGAGTCGGGTTTCAAATTTGAGTCATTACACCAACTTCCGTGGCGTGTTGTCAAAGGATATTCTATTTCAATCGAGATAAATGATAATGTTTGGTAGGCTACAAGCTACAAAGGAATCGCGAGGGGTGTCTTTATCTCTTCACATAAGGAGGAGAGAGGAAAGATAGGAGGAAAGGATATACTAAAACGTACACATAATAATAGTTGGCATTATTTTGCGTTCGATCTAGCGCAGATCCGTAAAAGATACCTTCATATACAAATTTTGAACTATTATTTTTTCAGTCCCCGATCAACTGCGTGGAAGTTTTGAAATATGTTTTTTTATGACATCACCAACGCCGGTATTAATTATTAATTTAGGGCTCAATTAACGATTATGGTACCGTGACGGCATAAAAAAGGCAATAAACATATATTATCACAATAATGCTGCAGCTCTTTCAAAAATTAGATACACAATGTACGTAGTACGTAGGTCTGTATCCTCCAAAGGAAAAAAAGTAATCATTTTCTTGCATCTCTCTTACACACCGCACCGTGACCACTTCGTTGACCCCTATTAGCTGTGACAATAATTTTGAAAGTATGATCAGAGTATATATTTGAAAGTTTTTTGAGACTTCTATTTACCACAATTTATTTAAATCTCTTTGATAAGGGAAGTAGTGCAAATAATATCATTGTATCTTCCAGGAACGAAAACTACGAGTACTATGATCTTTACGATAAGCAAAATAGAGGCCGATGGTAGCGGGGGCAAGAGGGGGGGGGGAGGTTGTACCCCAAACCCCCCTTATGTACGCCCCTGTCCAAAACCAACCTTAAATATGTGTTTAAACGTAGTTTTCTACAAATAACAAAGCAAGTAATAATAACAAATCAGTATTAAAATAAACCCAACACGAAACAAGAATCGGTCCCACACTGATCTGAATATAAAACGTAAAAATATTTTGTTTAAAATCAATGCCCAATTTGAAAAAAATACAAATATGTGCAAATTTCTGTGAAATATGACTTCGCAAATAATAACGAAGCAGGACGAACGTGTATCGCAATACTTTAAAAATAAATTATATTTATCGAGGTTTTTTAATGACTTCATTTCGTATTCAAACGTCGGTGATATTTATCGCGTGGTGTTCGCATTTACATACATAATGTGAAAATTTGAGTAAAAATGGTATATTTTAGATTCTAAATTGTTCATTTCATTTTATATTCGTAGAGATTTATGAAAAACTTTATAGGAATTATGACTTTACTTATGATTTATTATTATATTTATATATAGGATAAACCCTTCACTCTATCGTTATTTTATAACAACTATTTAAACAAGGTATTTATTCTTACACGTTACGCTAGGAATTCGTTACATTAAAATGAAATTATGGACACGAATTTGGTAATGAATTGACTACTGAGGAAACAAGAGAACTGGTAGGATTACTAACGGAACACTGCCACCTCAGGGGACACATGACGTTGGGAGTGGATTATGTGTAGTGGAAACAAAAATAGCTGCAGGAAATGTGAAGAGACTCCAATTCACCTGGTGTGCCAACTTCCCACCCTAATTGGAGATTCCTGGGAAGACACGGTTAGAATCAGGAGATATAGTTAAATATCAAGTGACAACCATGGTGAGCATTAAAGGGACCAGGATTAAAAGAATGATTATGAAATGGGAGATGGCACAATTGCCCGAGTGCTCACAGGAACTATTAGTAAAACGTCACTTTCGTTTTGTAAAAAGAAAACATTGAATTTTTCAGTTTAGTACCGAGTAGATGTAACTCGAAACTGTGTCTTTTAGAAGAAGCCGCTCTGTATTAGGGATTTTTTACATTTGAATTGAGCAATTAAATTATGTGACATTGAAGTGCAGTTGTTTCGCAGAAATTCATGTGTGACAAAGTCAGCAAACGACCATTTAGCGCCATTTTGTTTGTTGGGAGTTGAAATATTCCCGTTTAATTTTGGACAAAACGTGATCAACAGAAGACAAGAATCATATTGTTAAGCTAGTAATCTTATTACAGTTTGATAGAGAGTTGAAACACTCCTAGAATCGTTTTTTCGGGGACCTTTTAAATGTCAATGAAACAAACGGCGCTGATTGGCCATTTGTTGACAATGTTACAAATTAATTTCTGCGAAACAACTAGGCATAGTTCTAATTTTCATATTATACGACACTGAATTTTGATCTTCGAGAAAATTTTCTGTAATTCTAGAAAATGTCATCAATCTAAAATTAAGTTTTATTTCATTAGGGCGAAGTAGTGAATGAAGAAATAATATGCAGTACCTACTTAAGGCTACAATACATCACGGGGGAATTTTGTTAATATATTGAAGAACAAATTAACTCTTAGTTCAACGTAAACGCGTGCCCCTAAAAGAGCCAATGTAGGGTCCAAAGTTACACATTTAAAGTAGGCACTACCACAACTGCAATTAAAGTGAAAAACAATTAAAGGGAAAATTAGAAAGATTCTGGCCGAAAAACCTTAAGAAGAGTGCGATTAATTTCATTGTGTAACAAATATTGTGTGCAAATTCCGAAAGGAGACGAAAAAAGAAATAGCAATGATTACTTAAAATCTTAATGCTCGTAATTATAATGATTTTAAACTTGAAGGGTCATTATAATTCCAGAAAGGAAACACTTGGAGAAACAGTATAAATATGATATTCCAATAATTTTGTTTTAATGTTGTAGTTGCCACAAGGTTTCACTTGTACACGGGACTGTAAAATATTAACTATTGTTATTTCAGGCGTGGAAGCACACGACACTACTTACCCCTTTCCCTAGTTTCTTACTCCTAACAGAGTTATACAATAGAAGTAGTGGAAGTAACACATTGTTATGTAATTATGCTTTATCATAATTCGCCACTGTTCACACTGCCACACGTGCGTTGCAACGGATCACGTGATACGCACTCTGCTTCGTCTGCACGGAGCTGAAAACCTAATAATAATAAGCATTTTAATAATATTAATAAATTAACGTTCTATTATCTTTCTTTTTTGTAACAAATTGAGAAACTGATATCCTAACTAGGTTCTCTCGTGCAGAGGATTTCATTTGCATATTAAAAATTAAAGTATTTGAATAATATGAAGTTGCTAAACGAATTATAATATTATATATACAGTGTGTTAAGGGACGTATTTGGCTGACTTTATTTAACCAGTGATTTCTGGCATTATTTTGAGTAAAAAATGATAATGAAATTTGGATCTCCGATGACAATTTCGTCATATTATATATTTCTTTCAACACAAAAAGTGGGTATTGGACAGGTAGGGTTGGGGTTAGGGGTTGAGGTGAGGGTTTGGGCGGTTCTTCGACTTTTGGTTGATTTTGAAGAAAACACTGGTTAAGGAAAGTAAAATTCGTCTGTATATCTTGAGTGTTAGTGGATGAACCCGACTTGCTAAAGTTTAACCAGTGATTTCTGACATTATTTAGAGTAAAAAATATAAACGAAATTTTGGTCTCCAGTGACATTTTTGGTAATTTTTTCATTTCGACTTATATCATAAAAATAACAGTAGGTAGGTGTTTGACAGTTAAGGTTGGTCTGGAGATGGGGCGGTTAATCGACTGGTTGACAAAAAGACAATTTTTTTCGATTGTTTAAAAAAAATTGAAAAAAACACCAAATATGTCACCAGAGACCAAAATTTAATTTACATTCTTTTTATTCCAAAATAAAGTCAGGACTCGACGGTTACTAAAAATAAATTCGTTACGTTCCTATATTACGTTTTAATGCAGTTGGGGAGTTCCCGTTCCAGTAGTTTGGAGTGTTTTTCTTATATCAGATCTCCCAAAATTTTATATCAAGCTTTTTAAAATAGTTTTAGGTTGGTGAAACAACTGTTAGGTATGGTATTTAACAAAAAAAAATTCTCACCATATGTTCTACGAGTATAACTTATGATTTTTGAGGTCGGCGCGGAGCGTGCAACCTGCACAGTATTTATAAGGCAACACCTGCCGCGTCTTATTCGCGAAGACGTTTGAAACCACTAAACATTTCACTCCGAGTTTCATATCGTAAGTGGAATGAGCCATTAGCAAATGCTTCTCGTGGCAGCTAATTTCACATATATTATACATGTAAATATATAGGTATTCCTGGTACCCAGAACAGGGAACAAGGTAGGGGTGGAAACTCCCCTTGTCGCTTCTGGGCCACAAATGAAATTTCAGGTAGTATTTATTTAACTGAAAATTATGCGTGAATTCATAATTCTATGTAATTAACGGAGACTGGTTTGAACAGAATTTTAATAAGGAAATTATGAAAAAAAAAAATTTATAATAGTAATATATTTTTTAAACATTCATAAATTTATTAATGTTATCTTTGAGGAAAAAAGCATTTTTCACATGACTGGATTGGTGCGTACGTACGAATTGGAAAAAAAATGTATCATTTAAAATGTTAATGCACTATATGTAAAATCATGCTTATTTAAAATGTTAATGCACTATATGTAAAATCGTGCTTTTTTAAAATGTTAATGCACTACATGTAAAATCGTGCTTATTTAAAATGTCAATGCACTATTATGTAAAATCGTGCTTATTTAAAATGTTAATGCACTATTATGTAAAATCGACCACCATAACACGGGCATGTGCCTAGCATGATGGTCGAAAAATCCACAAATTATGTAACCATCAAAATGATGAATAAAGAAAAAAATATATACTCGTATACGAGTATATATGTATATATTTGCGTGCTACTTCGGAAGTTGAACTCGTTATCTTATTCAAAGTTAAATATCATATCATTGCAAAAACGATGATAAAAGTATATGCGTAAATAGTGTAAAGATTACCTAATAAAAATAACATTATTTCCTGCCGATACTCTGTTTCCAATTAGAGAAAATTGTCCTTCAGCTTTTTATAAACGAATTGGATTATTTATTAGTGTTTATGTGCGTTTTAATAAATGACATAATGAAATGAACACTATCACGACATCTAATATTTTGATGAAAGATGAATAATTACATTTTTACAACAGTGTAAAAACAAACATGGCTTTTCAACGCATTTTTAAATCGAATAGTGATTTATTTTTGTTGTATAACGCCGTGTTTTGCTACTTCCTTCTCTAGCCAATGATTCGGACAGGGTTACAGTGCCCATCATCAGATATGTGTAATGCTGTAAGTGTAATTATTACACTTGAGTCCAGATGATGGATACTGTAATGCTGTCCGAAACGTTGGTTAAAGAAGAAGGTGGCACAACAGGGCATAATATCCCAAAAACATTTCACGACTATAATTTTAGTTGTAAGAATCTCAAATCATAACAGTGAAATTAATTTTATGTAGATCCTTAGCTCATGGTTGAAGAAACAATGCGTCCTGAAAACAGTCGCATTGGCCTGGACATTTTGAACAAAAGGTTGTGAAGTTTATCACGCGATAGTTATTAATGCATTTTTTAACATTAGCTCCACAAAAGAACCCGAAAAAAATATTTTTTCTCTGGGCCTGTGTCATCTGCTGGTGCTGTGTGAAAGATCTTTTTATAGAAGGGAATGAGAGGAAGTTTTGGGAAGGAAAACGATACGGTGCAGAGGTCAAAAGGCTTCTCTCAACAAGTCTCTCTCGATCTAGCAGGTGAGCAGATTTATCCACCGCTAAGACCCAGACAAAGGTCATCTCATGAACCCGGGCACCCCTGCCAAGTCACCAAACGCAGTGGTGACCTATGGCAGAGGTGTTGGCTATCCAATAAATAGTTAATAGGCAGTGGTACCCACATGGGACCCTCCTAAATTGTTTACTGAAAGTGAAAGATATACGATTTAAGTAGATTTTTTATTATCCTAACGGATTTCTATCTCATTTAAGAGTTGTCACGCCTTACAAGAATCGAGTGGATAAAAAGACCATTAAAGATCTAAAATTAGCCTCGGAAAGAAAAAAGGTACCTGGATAAGTGAGCACTTGAAAAAGTAAAAGTTTGGGAAAAGCTGAGGTCATATCGCAGCTTGGGAAATCTGCGGGAAATGGATAAACTTAAAGGACCGGCCTACAAGCCTTACAGGGCCTTGCCGGAGAGGCTGTAGGGGTCCAACCATCTAAATAATATTTTATAGCCTGAATCCTCAACTTTCTGTAGTTAATGGAGGGCGGGACGGATATCTCCCATCTCCAAGGAGACAGGGAACGCTTCCGTTTGTATTTTTAAAGATCAGCAATCAGGATAAGAATATTTCACTTAATTTATTTCCTCGCGGGAGGTTTTTTCGATGCCTTTGCCGGGGGTGGAATTCTACATAGATTTGAATGAATAAATGCCAGGAAATTCAGAAGTTAATGCTTCATAGCGTTCGGATTCGATTTTCTGGTAGATATACCATTGGTTTATTCGCCGTAGAAAAAATATATATTATATTACATATTTCCACTGGTGCTTGAGCAGTTCGATATGGTAGAAAGACGTAACTTTAGATTTTCATGGCCAAAAGTATTTTCGTTGTTTGTTGTTTTTGGGGTGTTATGTCGTGTGGCTATACCTCATTCTTTAGTCAACGTTTCGGAGAGCGTTACACTATCCATCATCAGGGCAGATGTGATTGTGTCACGGTGGAGGTAGCGCAACATGGCATAACATCCCCAAAAAACTAACGAAAATTGTAGAAAGCCGTTCAACGTAACCCTAATATCACGAATAAGGATACAGTAATTACGTACCCACATAGGTATTAAGACTGAAGTGTATTTTTCATGTAATTCAATAAATGTTTATTCAATTTATTTTTTATGTGAATACCGCATAAGAGTTCCAACTGCTCCTAAACATCTGGAGGCAGTGAGTCTGTGGCTTTTATAATTGGGGTGTGTTGCGAGGCTGTTGAGAGGAAGGAGATGGTGAAGAGGAAGATGGGGAGAATCTGGCTATTCAAATTTAGTCTCAAGACACGGCTAAAGCCATTTAAAGCGATATTTATTTTCTGAATTGTGGTCTTACACCAGGGCGATACTGACAGTATTTTCTATCGTTGAATAAATTGAACACATACCTTATATTATTTTTAATAATTAAATTGTGAAATAACACAAATCAATCAAATAAAATCTATTTGCGCACGCCGAAATTCAAACCCGTGAACTTTGGATTGGTAGTCGGAGTTACCTCTCGACCACGGCGGCTGTTTTTATTTTTAAGATTTATTTTTTATCACGAATGAATTCAACTTTCGTAAATTTACTTCGTGAAGTCAGAACATGTTTTAAAAAGACATGAAGACGAACGACAGCGGCATTAATTTTAATATTTTAGTTGTGATGTAAAATGATACACTACACGAGTGTTCACTATTCACATTATATATTTTCATGAAGGTACTAATCTACATTTTTTTTACATTAGCTTCCTACAGCAGGCCATAAGGAAAAAAACCCTCAGGGCCTATGTCATCTTTGGAGATGCTGTGTGGAGGATCTGGGTCTTCTCGGGAAGAAAAGGAAAGTGAGAAAGTTCTGGGAAGGAAATAGGTATGATGGGCGGTTAGAAATGTGGGGGTCAATGTGTCGGGAGTGAAGGACGTATGAATCCATCGCTTTCATTGCGGTGCAAAGGCGATGGGTTGAGCGATTTTGGTTGGAGACTTATAAAGGTTTCCCCTAACCAGTCTCTGGGCAAACACATCCGCCACCAAGACTTAGACAAACCTAACCCCATGAAACCGGGCACTCCTGCAAAATAACCAGAGAACAACTTGGGGTGACCTGGGGAGGGGTGCTGGTTCTCCAATGAATTTCCATTGTGTTTCTTCACCTAAAAAAAACTATGATTGGGGCGGAGTTCGGCGGATTCTCCGCTGAGTATCTATTGACTATATGTGAAAGAATTTTTTTTTTTAATAAGAAATATTTTTAAAAAATAAACAAAAAAATTTCACCTGAAATGAAAATGTCATCACTTTGTGGTTTGATGGCCTCCGTGGTCGAGGGACAAGGCTATTGAATAATGATCCCGGGGTAACGGGTTCGAATCCCGGCGTACGCAGATAAATATTTTTTGATCGATTTGTGATTCACAAATTAATAATTTAAAATAATATAGGATATATTTGCGGCACGTTCCAGAGTGGAAGATACTCTCAGTATCGCTCTGGTGTCAGACCATCATTCAGGGTTGAAACGTTGCTTGATATGGCTTTAACCGTGTTCAGTGACTAGATAGCCAAGTACTTCCCCATCTTCCCTTTCCCACTTACTTTTAGCCTCATAACAAGTACATACCCCAATTGGGGACGCCGTAGTGGTTTGAAACAAATTAATTAAAAACACCAATTTCACTTGATTTTATAATTTTTTTCCAACTAAGCTCAGAAATCACTGGATAAAGTGTATCGGATATGTTTTGTTTCACCCTATAATATACACGTATGTGTACTAGCTGTTCACGGCCTGTAGGCTTACGAGCTCAGAGGTATTAATAGAGTAATGTTGGTTGGCAGAAAATTATGTAATCCAAAACCTGCTCGTCGCAATAACCTATTTTTTGCTAATGATTTGAAAATAAACAATAAGTCAACCCACGGCTTGACTTAAACCAGCTCACCATTAAACAAAACACTTTTTACGTCATACAATTTTCATTACGAAAAACAAAAGAAAACCAACAATTTATCCCGGAAACCATCAACCCCAAAAGTACCTACAAAATTATACGTAATTATGAATCCTATACAAAGTTTTGCAGACATGGTAAAAAGCGGAGCACGACACCTGATGTGGGAGACTTCAGGGTCCGTTGGGCCCCTAATAATTTTATTTTTTGCCCCTGACCATCCCCGCGACAAACCCCGGGACACTAATTACACCAGCGGCATGCGACGTAACCCGTTTTGCCCGTTTTTTGTCCCCCGCTAACTATGAAACATTTTTGTTTTGATAACATTTCAACTTAACAAAAAGCGTCACACGTATGCATTCTGATTAGGTTAATTAGTCTTTGTGGAGATAATGTCATTCAAGTTACATTTAAGTTAACGATACCATTAATTGAAGGTGCAGTCTGGCCAAATTTGTAATGATTAACATAATTATTAGTTATTGTATGGTGAATAAGCATAAAACTAAACGAAATATGAAACAGAACAAGATTTACAGAAATGCAAAGGTAGCGGTTGCAACTGGGGATCGAACCAAGGTCTCTGTCTTAAAGGGACAATGCCTCATTTAACTTGGCCATTGGGACCTAATTATTTTTGTCGATTTCATATTTTAAATTCAGATTTACCAATATTTTCTTCAACTAATTTTTACCATATTTTTTGCTGATATCTTTTTGAATGATCACAAACGTTCTAACGAATTTATTTAAAACCTAGTTGCTGTTTCTATTTATATGTGACATATTAATATTAAATTGATAGGTATAACCTTCAAAAGTTATTCGCACAATTTAAAAATATTATTTTTTCATATATATGACACAACACATTAACATCATAGATTCATCGTTTTTTTTTTAAATTAGCTCCATCCAGGAGGCCCCTACGAAAATAATTTCCAGCAGGGCCTATGTCTGAAGGGAAGCTATGTAGAGGGTATTTTTAAGGAAAAGAAGGAGATAAAGTTCAAAATAAATCAGGGATGGGTAGGAATCTGGGGGCCAGTATGTTCAAGAGTGACGGACGTATGAATCCACCCCTTCAACTGAGGTGCAAGGCGATATGTCGAGAGTCCGGCTGGAGAGGTCAAAAGGCCTCCCTCAACCAGTCTCTCTCGATTTGGCCCATCACGCAGTGACGCATCCGCCGCCAAGACCCGGACAAACCTCACCCCTTGTATCCGGGCGCGTATTTCAAAAACCTATACCGGTTCAGTCGCGGTAGCCACAATTTATATTTTAAATACCCCTGTATATTGCTTATTTTTTTTCACCTTGCAAAAAAATGGTTCTAAAATCTAGATAAAATAATTTTTGCAATGTGTATAATATTAGAGATTTCTAAATATTAAAATTTTGATATTATTCCCATATATTGTAAATACAGCTTTATATTGGTTATTTTTTCATCTCTTTCCCAAAACGAAAAGTGTAAATATATAATATATATATAATAAAATAAAATTTCCAATGTATGTATTAGAAAAAATATAATTTTATTTCTATATATTTAAATTTTGATATAATTCCCATATATTGTAAATACACCCATATGTTGGTTTTTTACCACTTTGCAAAAACAAAAATTGTTCTACAATCTAGATAAAGTAATCTTTCCAATGTTTGTATTAGAAATTAATAATTTTATTTCAAAATATTTAAATTTTGTTATAGAAAATTGTCACTATCGGGACTGAACCGGTATAGGTTTTGGAAATACGTTATGCGAGCACCTCTGATAAATCACCAAATATAGCGAACAACTTGGGGTGACTTTTGGCAGAGATATTGGTAATCCAATAAATGGTTGCCGGGACGGCGGTATCCATACTCACCTCCTAAGGTGTAAGTTAACATCTAATGTTAACATAGAAGTTTGAAAGCATCGCAGTATTCATTTAAAATCAAATACAAAGTAAACAATTATGTGCGAATTTTGAGTTACTACATTAATATAATATAATAATTTTGCCAATGTCTATTATTGCCTACAAGCACAATATTATTTGATAACTTCTAAACTATAATTCGACAAAATAATTACGTGCTTTGCTAAACATTTATTTCTGGAACGTTCTCTGACACCAATTAAATTCAACCTAAAATATCAAACTTAATCTAGTGGAAAACTATTTGAAGATGATTTGGAAATTAATGTCAAAGTTTGGGTTGTGCGATATGTTCATTCTCTTCAAATTATTGACTTGGCTAACTTAATCTTACGCACAGCAATATTAACGGGAAATTAACAATATATTTACTTACTAGTTCTATTTTCTTGGGAAAAAGATTATCGATATCTGTCGACTTTTAAAGAGAAAATTATCGAATTGTTAAAATATGTTATTCTCTACTTGCTTGTCTGTATATTATGCCCATTCATAAAAGTAGAAGTCAACTAAAATCAAGCGAAATATTAAAAATTCACATGTAGTCATGTTGCGACGCGAAGTACATGACGTGCACCAGAAACAGTAGTGGCATGTGAGACAGACAGCCTTTTACAGGATGTAACACACGTTTTTGTTTGCTTAAGTAATTACACATATATAAAAATATTTATTTAGACTTGTGTGCAATGGTAAATTTATTATAAAATGTTAAAAGGGCCTGTTAAGGTAAATTGAGCCCGTTGTATAGAAATCAATACGAAATTAAAGCAAACACATGTTATTGGTCCTCGTACATTTACTCTTCTACTGAAACAAATTCAAATGATAAACAAAATATCAAATTATATAAAATAATTAAAATTATTGAAAAAATGATAATTTATATTATGATTTTTTAAACTTATCATGATTTTTATTTTTAAATTTATGCACGATTTTCTAACTTACTTATTATTTACAATAGTCGTTATTACTAACCTACACGATCTTTTAATTTACTAATTGAGTTAGAATTCCCTCACCAAACACAAGAGCATTGTCTCTTTATGGTGAAGCCAGACATTTTTTGTTAAAAACTTACGTAAATATGTAACCGATGTAACTTTATATATATATATATATTTAATCAGTATTGCCAAATATATAAATAAATAAAAAAAATATGTATGGCTGAATGATTCAGATGTTTAAATGCTTTTCCCTTTAAACTATTTGTAAACCTTCATGTTTCTCTTTTCAGACAACAAAACTAATATAATTATTTTATTTTATTTTTTTATTTGAATTTTATTTTGGTAATTTGTACATTTGTATATATATATATATATATATATAAACTTACATTAGTGCTTGCCTGATGTCGTATTTTATTTATTTATTTATTTACGCCCTTTTTCGGGGCTTTTACATATGAAATTTAAAAATTACAATAAATATTCAAATACTATATATTTCTTTATACACAACTGAACTGCTTCAGTAACAGAATTTCGTATATTCTTAAAGATAAATTAAAGATGTCCACTGACTTGGTATAATTATTTCCATCCATTAGTATTCTTGGCAAAGAGGAATACATATGATAGTTAATTCCAGAATTTCTACTCTGAAATAAATCTTGACTTCTAGTAATACGCAGTGGAATCCTGAAGTATATCAATTCAAGCAATACCGGACTATCAACTAAATTATTTAGAATTTTATATAGAAATATCAAGTCAGTGAAAATTCTTCTGTCTGACAATTTGAGCATATTCATATTTATCATTTAAAACAGTATTGTAGTTCAACATAATTGCTGGAATACCCATTTTAAAATTTAGATAACGTAAGAATTTGTTTTGTATTCTTTCAACAGATTTTACATGTATATTATAATATGGGCTCCAGACGGGAGAATTGTACTCAAGTTGACTTCTAACAAATTAAAAATATAATAGTTTAATACACTTTATATTGTTAAAATTTCTAGTTAGCCTTGTAATAAATCCCAACATTTTAGTATTTAATTGAATTTAAAAACCTTCTTTTTATTGCATTATTTATTGTTATATTACCCACACATAGGCAGTGGCTTTAGTAGATTCCCATTACCATTTATATATATATATATATTTTTTTAATATGAATACCGCACAAGAGTCCCAACTGCTCCCATCTGGCTTCAGTGAGACTATTGCATCCCCAATTGGCTGAAGGTAGTGAGGAGGAGAAGGAGACTGGGAAGAGGGAGGTGGGGAAGTACCTGGCTATTCAGATCTGGTCACCAAACAAACACGGCTAAAGCCACAATTTCAAGCAACGCTTCAATTATGAGTGGTGGTCTTACACCAGGGCGATACTAAGAATATCTTCCACTCTGGAACGTGCCGCAAATATACTATATGTTACTTTTAATTAATTAATTAATATCACAAATTAATCAATTAAAACTTATTTGCGCATGTGAGTTGAGAGTCTTACGCCTCGACCACGAAGGCCGACTTACATTTGTTATATAATATACACGTATTTAATTTTTTTTAAATGTATGCACCTATGTATATTGTAAAATTATTAGGAAAAAATAAAGAAAAAAAATCAGGGATCGGTTTTTCTAGGGGATATAGACCGCACTTTCTAAAAGTACATTATTCTAATACTAAAAATAGTTTGATGGTAGTTAAATACTTACTTAGTAGTTAAATTTTCCATCATACCAAAATGTATTTATGACAGCATACATAGGTATATACATTTACAATCAATTATTAAGTTCTAACTAATAACTAAATTTATGTACACTCCCCTTCCACACACAAGCAAATGCTTCAAATGGAAGAGAAGTAAATAATTCTAAGATGTAAATTATTATTAAGATGTATTTGTACCATAAATAAATGAAAAAAAAATTAAATTGAATAAAATAAAACCCGGTTACCGGCAATTTTAATTTAAAAAAATATATATACTTACTGCGGTACGTGTTTTAAGTTTTACACAACTGATAACCGTTTACTATACATTCATTTTTTTTATCAGATGTGTAAAATTTAAAACTCCTCTTAATAGATTAAGGTATTAATATTTATTTACATTAAAATTGATACATAGCTTATAGGCACGTTACTCGCCTCACTAGATGATGTCCGTTCTGAAAGGGGTAGTAAATTGTTTTGAAACGGGTAGCACGAGACAACAAGCATTAGAAGCACATTTTTTCATTCTTTTAAATGTTAGTACCGCCCAAGGGTCCCAACTGCTCCCGTCTTGAGCCAGTGAGACTATGGCATTCCCAATTGGGTTATGTTATGAGGCCGAAGGTTTTGGGGAGGAAGAGGAAATGAGGAGGAGGAAGTTGGTGAAGTACCTGGCTATTCAGACCTGGGTATACTTGGATATGTACACAGATCTGATCACCAAACACAGCTCAAACCATTTAAAGAGACGTTTTCATTCCGAACAATGGTCTTATATCAGGGCTTTACTGAAAATATGTACCCCTTTGGAATGTGCCGCAAATGTACTGTGTTATTTTTAATGAAAAAATTATGAAAATATCTCAAAATAATATTTTCCGGGGTTTGAACTCACGACCTCCGGATTCGCAACCTCATTGGATCGATCCTTTCGTAATCACTCAAACATGGAAGCCGTCGTACATTGATTTTTTATGCTTTATTTTGCCTTTTGACTGTAAAATAATCCATGTGGGATTTAAAATATCCAATTGACCTCATATTATTTCGACCCCTTGGTATCGCTGTCTGTTGGGTTGCACCCTGTATAGTATATTACACAAACATAAACCTGGGTATCATTCCACCCCTAGTACTACCTTTGCCCCCTCCTCCCACCCCACCACCAGTTCCTCCCCTCTGTCCATTATAAATTCCATCCCCAACCACTCTAGTTTCGAGTCAGTTTTTGAATACGTTATCTCTTTGTTGTATGCAGCGAGGGAGGCTGTTTTTGACTGTTTCGCGCAATATTTTTCCGGCAATTCTGGGGAAATTTTCACCCTCGGTAGATGTATAATAAAGCAAGGAATGTGGGATTACACAGTTGCCACAGATATAGAGGCGTCAGTGCATTCCACCGGATAATCTTGTTTTGTATATTTTGTGGTTAATTTGTTAAAATGAAAGCCACAAACATACAACTTTACAAAGGCTGCATATTACTTTCTATTATTATCTATGGTTGTTGGTTAATTCATGACGAAATTTTGTTAGCATAATTTTGTTATTCTTCTATGGTTGAAATTCATTCACGAAATTTTAATTTTAATATAGGTTTTAGAAATGACCCAGATATTAATGTGACCGTTACTGATAATGTTTTCAAGTGAATATCTGAATGTGGCATGTCTTCTCTACAATTAAATGCCATGTCTTCTCGTATGCGATGATGCACACTGTAATGCTGTCCAAAACGTAGGCTAAATAAGGATGTAGCGCAACCCGGCATGATGACCTAAAAATAAATCACAAAAATAAAATTTTTTGAAAAAAACAGTTATATTTCACAAGCTTATTAACGGTGTTCATTCGAAAGGTTAATTTCTAAAACAAATCCCACAATTATAATATCTACTACATATTTACACACCTACAAATATCTGGAACCTCTGTCGAATAGATTTTGGATAATATTTTTGAATGTGCTTACAAATCGTCACTTTGGTTGGAAAGGGTTCTAACTTGACTTTGCCTTGTTCTGTGATGTGAACTGTCAAAGCTTGCAATGACGATTTCTCATAATATATTAACCAATTGCTGATTTTAAGACAAATTTAATTTTATTGAAAAATATTTATATAGGACATATACTTATCTTTTAAGAACGTACCTGCAGATAAAAATATAAATATAAGATGCTTGGAAATCAAAAAGTGCTGGCATTCTGCTTAATCTGGTAAATGATTGGCTTCTGGTCTTGGGGAGAACTGAATGTGGAAATATGCTAAACAACAGTCATTAAATTTTCTTTTTTTTTAGTTAACCATTCATATACATTGGTATTACCTTAATATTATTTTTAAACAATGTAAGTTCAAAAACAGCTTAGATTTTTCTTTGCATTTTCATTTCTCTACTTTCTTTTTTATCCATTTTTGATTCTCTAGTTCATTATTTATCAAAATCAATTAAAATTTCTTGGAATGGTTGAAAAGCATACATGTTTATAATTTTTGGAATTTTCTTTTTATTCCTCTTCTTTACATTCATTTTATTGTTAAATACATAATTTATACTCATAAGTAACTTCTTGTATCTACCATCAAAACCTTAATATATTATATATTAATTATTATTTTTAAGTAAAAGGCAATATTATAGTCTACACATTGATGACTTGTTAAAACATACTTATTTTGACGTTATAAAACGGGCAAATTGCCTAGTTGGACAGCCAAAGATCATTATAAAAAAATGTATTATGTAATGTTTTCAAAATAAATAAAGATAAACGTGCAGATAGAACCACATGCAACCAGCATATATCGTGATAATTCTTTGCGGATGGTTCTAACTATATTTTCCTTGTACCGTTCCAAGATAGCGCCACGTTCATATTAAATATTTTCCTTAAAAATATGTTAAAATGAAATATTTTAATATTCGCAAGGTTGAGCCTCAAAATCAGAAATCGAAAAACATATTCTGAGAAATCATCTTTGAAAATTATACCTCAGAACATGGTTAGGCGAGGTTGGAACACCATCAAACTAAAGTGACGAACTATACTGCGCCTCGTAAAAACGATACAAACAAAATGTCAATTGCTAAAGGTTCCACGTGAAGTAAGGACGTTGTAATATAGGTACATAAATGGAAGCTTTAAGATTTTACAGAAATACAACACAGATGACTTTGAAAAATATTTTGATTATAGCAATAAGCTAAATAAATGGTTTGGCATTCAAAAGTAATTTTTGAAAAATAATTTCAGTTGGAACCTTGTCCAAATAACTTGACGAAATTATTAAGCAGATACTATCACTATATAATATATAGATATTGGAATCAGAGGACGTAATCTAAGCAATCTGCGTAAGTATTTGAATATAAGTGGAAATATGGGCAGATTCTTGGAATTTCCACCCACACACTGTATGTACACTGTACAGGATCGTAATTAATCTGCATATTGGTTTAGGATTGAGCGACAAGCTAATTAACTCAACTATGTAGAGTATTATTTTAAAAGGCAACGTAAGAAATAAATATATTTCACTTCTTCAATAATTGTTAGTTCACTTCTTCAGTTGTTGTTGTTGTTGTTGAATGTTCGCTAGGTTTGGCGACTTAGCAAGGTTGCTCGGGTGAGGTTTGTCAAGGTCTTGGCGGCCGATGTGTCTGTCCAACTGCTGCGTGGCGGGCCGGATCAAAAAATATTGGTTAAGGAGATGTTCTGACCTCTCCAACCCATCCATCGACTCATCGCCTTGCACTGCAGTTGAGTTGATAGATACGTCCGTCACTCCTGGACACACTGACCTCCAGATTCCTACCCATCCCTCATAACTTTTTCCTTCCCAGAACTTCATCTACTTCCTTTCCTTAAAAAAACCCTCGACACAGAATCCTCTAAGATGAAATATGCCCTGAGGGAAATTATTTTCCTATTATTTTTTTAAATTATTTTTCCTCTGTGTGGAGCTAATGTAAAAAATATATAATACAAGCAACACCATACTTAACACCCTCAAAAGCATATTCATACATTAGATTACAGTGGATACTAATTTATTTAGAAACAATATTAATATTTAAAGTCTTGATCTATGAACCATTTAATAATTCACAAGGAAATGTGAAAATAATGTAATTTTATTTCAACAATTTTGAGAAAACTCCATTGAATAACAAAACTTGATTTCAGAAGGTAGTAAAATTAATAAACTCTAGTTAGAATTTAGATCAATATGATTATATACACATTATGAAATAACATACTGATGGTTGGCTAAGTTCGAAGCTTCGTAACATAATATTAATAACTTGAGCATACAAAATTGAATCGCGGAGAATGGGATGAAAACTGGGGCGGAGAGCTTTAATACATGTTTCGGAAATCCATTAAATAAGGAGGCGGGAGATGTTAAAAACGATTTAAACGGTAGCGTGTGCAACAGGATTTTAACATCTACAAATGTATGTTTGATTCGAAAAATAATGCATGTAGATATCTACGCATGTTAGGCCGGCGTGGGTTGTGAAAAAATATTTTCCTTGAAAATCTGTCTATACGGGATGTTCAGTGATTTTAACCAGTGATTTCTGAAGTCATTTGAAAAAAATAATAGTTTTTCGACAAAAACACGTAATTTTTGGTTTTGTTTGTTTATTAAAAAAACTATTGAAAATGTCATCGGAGACGAACATTTCACATTTTTCTTGTTCCACACAATGTCAGGAACCACTGGTTAAAAAATGTCAGGCGTGCATAAATAAGAGTGTGCCGTGTGGGTGCGTTTTTTTTAATGAAAATCTAAGGTTTTTTCCGAGGTTGATGAAATATCGCAAACATGAGAAAACAAGAGAACGGATACTTTTTATATAAAATTTCGAAACATCTTTCTCATACCGTTTTCCCACTCTCAAAAGCAGAATAAAGTCCTGGCAGTGCCGGGGATCGACTTTAAGGACCAATATCTATTGAGTTTTTTTATATAATCGTATTAAGTCATCAAACCACCACTATATTTAATAGCGAAGTTAAAAACAGGTTAGTAAAATTATTTTGAATTCAGAAGTGCGTTTTGTATTACATACATTAATAAAAAATATTAAACAATTATTATAAGCAATAATTATTAGCCTGAAACACTCATCAACATTGAAAAAATCTCCCGAGCTTTTGCTCAAGTTATTATTAATATGATGTTTAATAATTTAATAATAATGACAGAATCCTACTACTCTGGAATGTCATTTAGTAAATTTAACCTTACTTGATAACTCCTAAACCTTACACTTCACTTCAGATTGATAAACCATAATTTCGATTTACGCTCTCCTAATTCAAGAAAAAAGTCCAACTCCACCATGAGGATTGAATACATGTCTACATTATTTACAACTATAGATCGTACAAATATAAAGTATGCCAGTGTCCCACGTATACAAATACGCAGATATTCAGTTGTATAGATGCACAGTCACACGGTGTACAGTTGTACAGTGTACAGTTGTTGTACAGATGTACAAAATGCACATTTGGCTCTGGATGTACAAATGCTCTGCTCGTATCCGCATATCCACTTTTTGTTTCCTTTCGCGTCGCGGACTTCAATACCAAATTAGAGCCCGACTTTTGATCGCGCCGCTTTTTGATGCATCAATAATTACCTCTCTGATGGAAAATTCTTTGCCTGGGAAATGCGATACCAGAATGAAAATCCAACTTATAAAACTGCTGAGGATTGTTGTGTAGCCAAACAAATTTATAGAAAATATTCATAAACACTTTAATTTAAATTTTATTTATTTAAAAGCGGAGTTGTTTTATTTTTATTTCATTTTAATTTATTTAAAAACGGAGACGGTTTTCCGTAGCTTCCATGAGCACTCGCGTGGCTTATTGTGCTGTAATCGATTTTACCTCATTCCCTTAAAAAACCCGGTCCTTATGATAATGTTCACCAGGGTTGTCATTATATATTCGACTGTATCTCCTGGTTCCACAATGTGTCTTTCCAGGTATCTGAGCCTCAGTGTCCCTCAGAGAGGGTCAGGCAGGTTCAGTAGGTTGACCTTACAGGTGAATATAAATCTCTCCACTTTCTTCAAATTTCCTGCATCTATCGGTCTTTTACACTTCCAATAGCTGCATATGTCTCCTGAGATGGCGGTGTCCCTTTAGTAGTCTTACCAGTTCTCTCATGAGTTTCTTTCCATATTAAGTAGCTGCCTCGTTGATATACATTATTTAAAATTAAAAAAAAAACTATTCACGTCACGATCGTTTGTTACGAAAGAATCCCAAAAAGGATGTTCAGCCAACCTGTCTAAGAAGTTTTTTTTCATTGTTAGTTTTTGGGATGTTATGCCATGTTGCGCTATCTCCTTCTTCCCGCTGATGATGGACACTGCAAAGCTGTCCAAAACGTCGGCTAAAGAAGGAGATAGCGTAACATGGCATAACACCCCAAAAACTAACAATGAAAATGCTTTTGGCCGTGAAAATCTAAACTAATCTGTCTGAAAAGTGTTAATCAACTTCAGAATTCTATTTCTCTTGGCTTTTTATTGCTTTTCACGAACGGTATCTGAAAAATAAAATTTTATGGCAGATGTATCATTCCATTCGTAATTGTGGCCTATAATCAAAAGCAACCAGTAACTAGTAACACTCAAGTAATCACGAGCAACCAGTAATCCATTAGAAATCACAAGCAACCAGTAACCAGTAATCCACGCAACAAGCTCTCACAATCCAAAATCCTTTTTTAGTCTCATCACGGTATTACTGTCACTGTAAATCTGCATGCTTCTGTTTAACTATAAATTATGGGTATTTTCAGGTGAGAGCGTTATTAATTAAGAAGTAGTAGCACTAACACGCAAGATATAATAAATAGTTTCTCGTCATAAACCGTTTCTTTTGTGACCAGGACTACAAATCTTTAATTATTTTTCATCAGCGGATGAAAAAAAATGATAAAGTACTCACAGAATTTCTAATAAGGTCCAAACAATGGACAGCCCAGCAAATGCGCCATTTCCATGGATATTTCCGCCGCTAAGCTCGCCCGGCAAAGGGATTTTTTTTGTCGTAAATTGAGAATTTTGTTTGTACTCCAAGGGATTCTAGGCTGAACTCCAGGATTCTCATTAGGATTTCTAAAATATTGTTTTTAAAGCATTGGAAGTAAAAAAGTTTGTTCCTTATAGCAAAAGAGCAGGGGTGTAAGTTTTTAATGCGCATTACCGTCACCATTTACAGTAGATTTTAACTTAGGCTTGGGATGTATGAAAGAAAACCTTAAAAACTAAAAAAAACCAAAACAGTTCTTACAAAAGTGTCTGTTTTAATTTATGTTATACGCAGTTATTGGGTAGTATAATGAAGGAAAGCTGTCTCTCGGTGCCCGCATTTATGTTTTTCTTACTTGCTTCCCGTGATGGATAAAAGATATTCCAAAAATATGAGTGGTTAGTGAGATAAAAATGTTCATTAACAATCTATGAACAAATTTCTGTCATAAATAAAATAAAAGTTTTATTTTAGTGGCTACAGAAATACTAACTTTCCAGTGCATTTTTTTACTCGGCCCCGCTTTTATAAAATGCAAAACAAAGCGGTAATATACGTATAGAAACCTGTTTTCAGGCGATGTCACATTAATATTTATTAGTAGAGGGCGTAATACAATTCGGCGTATTATTAATTAATTTATTTCTCTTGTTTGTTTGAAATATGAAAGCCTAAGATCGATCTCCAGATCCTTAGCCAAACAAGTCACTGTTCAACCGCCGAGTTCCTACTAACCCACATCCTTTCAATTCATCCCTTTATCTGAACCAGAAGGCGCATAGTGAGCTCAATGTTCATTTACTTAATTCGAATGATGCGGCAAAACTTGGCAAATTGTAAGGGAAAACGCTATCTCCAAAAGCGGCCTGTGTAACAGACTACATCAGTATATAGTCTGTTCAGTTTCACCCATTCATCGTTCCAGGAGAGCTAGATGCAGAGGAGACCACGTGTCCGGCTGGCAGCTATCTCTACACCTGATTAATGTTAGCGAAGTGCATTCGTTAATCAAATTGGAGAAGATTAATAGTAGGAAACCACAGGATTGCTATATGTCACTTATTAAATACCACTACAATGGGACTGGGTTATATAGGTGACATATTAATAGCTTTTTAATGACAAATTTTTGAAATTGAAATATGATATCAAGATTAGCTCAATAATAATGCAACTTCTTGTCAAGAGATGTCACTGTTGGCATTTTTTAATGATCAATAGACTGATATTAGTAATTTCCTGTTATATCAACGGAATCATTTTCTTTTCTTTACACTAAGTTAGGAAATACACCAATCGCGTGCTCAACATATGCACTAATGCCAAGGGGATCAATAACGCTAGTTCCTTGGACCACCTTCCATTGTAATACCGGTATAACAAGGAAAGCTTTTCCACTATGTGCGCAAGGATTGCAATCCGTTTGTTAAGGTTTGTGGAATGAGATCGATTGATCAGTATCGAGCCCATTCACAGTTTCTGCATAGCGTCGAGGGTTTTTTCAGGTATTTTGGCACTCCAGACTAGAGGTGGCTACTAAATTCTACCATAGGGCGCATTTCCGTTTTGTAAAGGGTTAGCAGTTGTATACTATTAGAGTAGCTGCGGGCCCCTGTACAATACGCCTAGTTTTTGAGAGGCTAACTTAACTCTGGCTTCGATGGAGCCCCTATACCTGAGCTGCTCACTTAGAGTTACACCAAGCATATCAATATATGAAAGTGTAAATTTGACAGTAAAATAATAAAATAAACAGCTATTTAATAACAAAGCTTGAATCAACTCACAACTACAGCCGGAAGTAAAACAAATTAAATTAAATTTATAGTCATTATTTTGAAAGGAAAAAAAAAAAAATTCTTAAAAGTACTTTATTAACAAATTTACCTTTTCTATTGGAAGATTATTAGAATTTTTTTTTTTTAATTTTTTGTTCCATAAATTTTACTGTGTCGTCGAGCCGCCATAAATTGAAGTATCTTAGGGAATTCTCCGCAAGCAGATAATATAAAACATGTACTTGTGCAACATTTTACCCCAAATTTCCATTACGAATTTTGTTTCCGTTTCCGAGTTAATAAGGTTAACGAGCCAAATAAATTCCGACGTCGTATTAAATTCAGCGATATTCATTTTCCGATTTCAACCGCTAAAAATTACTAAAAATAATTGTTACGAAAAACAATTTGGCGAAGGTTTTGAATATTTTCTAAAATGCAAATTGGGGCAATGAAATTCATATTTAAAATCGAAAAGGGAAGAATTTTTTCACGCGTTCTGTTGAAATCTTTCTTGGCTTAATAGAATTTCGATTCACATCCCCTTTGGTAACAGTTCAAAATGATTTTTTTTCGGGGAAGTAATGCGATGCATTTCGAGCGCCTGGATATAGGCAATTTTGATAACACCATTATATTTTGAACTTGAATTCTGTCAACTACGCACTTGTCAAATATCATCGTGCATTTCCCAATTCAGGGATCCATAATCACCCTGTTTAATTACAGGACACTTTTTGTGTGATGCCAAAAAAATGAATAACAAACAATAAAATAACACACAAAAGGACGGGTTGTTAAAAAAAACAAGTGTGCTTAAGACCACACGACTGAAGTAAAACATCACTAACTTCTGCCGTTCATTAAAAATATAACAATAATAGGAATAAAAATATCCCCATCCCCTCAACATCCCTATCAACTCAAATCAACTCAACTCAAATCAACTCAACTCAACTCAACTCAACTCAACTCAACTCAACTCAACTAAACTCAACTCAACTCAACTCATCTCAACTCAACTCATAACAACTCATAACAACTCATAACAACTCAACTCAACTCATAACAACTCATAACAACTCATAACAACTCATAACAACTTATAACAACTCATAACAACTCATAACAACTCATAAAAACTCAACAACTCATAAAAACTCATAACAACTCATAACAACTCATAACAACTCATAACAACTCATAACAACTCATAAAAACTCATTAAAAATAGTAACAACTTATAACAACTCATAACAACTCATAACAACTCATAACAACTCATAACAACTCATAACAACTCATAACAACTTTAAACTTTCGCTTAGAGATATGCGTTTCATAGCGTTTCACATTCATATAGATTAGCGTTACATACTCGTAAAGAAGTTTTACTTCAATTAGCGTTTGCATATGGTTCTTTTTCGTGACGTATTCATCATTTTACCCGCAAGTGTCGAGCGTGCGTAAAGAAGTTTTACTTCAAAAATTGAAAAATTCATTAAATATTTGAAGTTCATTTAAGTTTCCACGTTCTGTGTAAGTTTTATTCAAGTTCTTTTGTTGTATCATTACACGCCATTATGCTTTTTTATATGTGAATGGCATCTTCAATCGGGGTATGTTAAGAGGCTGAAAGTAGTGGGGAGGGAAATGAGATAGGGGAGAGGAAGGTGGGAAAGTGCCTGGCTATTCAGATCTGGTCACAAAAACATGGCTAAAGCCATTTCAAGTAACGTTTCAATTCTGAATGGTAGTCTTACACCAGGGTGATTCCAGGAAGTTACCGCAAATATACTATATATGATTTTATATGAATAAATTGTGAAATAACACAGATTAATCAAATAAAATTTATATGCCACGTCGGGATTCTATCCCGCGACTTTCGAAAATTTACCGTTGGACTACGCCGGCTTCCTAAAACTGAAATAATCACAGAACTTGAACAGAACTTTCACAGAACGTGAAATATAATTTCAAATATTTGATGAATTGTTCAAATTTTTTGAAGCAACCTATCCTAAGTACCAGGTGTATCACAGAATTTGATCAATTCGCCAAATTTCATAGTTAATTTTCAAATTCTGTAAAGGTTCTTTTGAAGTTCTTCATTATATCGTTATTAGCTAGTTATTTCAAATATCTGAAATAATAACAGAACAGGAATAGAAATTTCAGAGTATTTGAAAATTAGTTTGAAATCGAAATCCATATTTTTTGTCGTTTCACAATTTATTCACATAAAATAATAATGCGCAGTATATTTGTGGAACGTTCCAGAGATGAAGATTAATTGCCCTGTGTACCATTTAAAATGAAAAAAGATTACAATTTAGAATGGAAACGTTGCTTGAAATGGCTTTAGCCGTGTTTGGTGACCTTTAGTTGAAAAGTGAGGTAATTCTCGATTTATCTCTTTCCATGTCCTCCCCCTACTTCCTTCAGCCCCACAATATACCCCAATTAGGTAAGCCCTACTCTCACTGGTTTGGGAGTAGTAAAGACTTTTGAGTGGTACTTGCATTAAAAAAATATCGTAAGCTACGAAAACATTAAATTAAAATTTGGGAGGCGGGAATGGGCACCGCCGCCCCGGCAACCGTTTATTAGATAATAAAAATCTCTGCCATAGGTCACCCCTAGAAGGGGTGCCCAGGTTCAGGGGGTGAGGTCTGTCTAGATCTGGCGGCGGATGACTTGCAGTCACTGAACTCTAGGTTCCTATCCACCCCTCTTACCTTTTACCTACCCAGAACTACCTCTTCTTCCTTTCCTTAAAAAAACCTCCACACAGCGTCTCCAAAGATGACATAGTCCCTGAGGGAAATTATTTTTCTCAGGGCCTCCTGTGTGGAACTAATGTTAAAAAAAACAAAGTGAATTTGCTGTTACAACTTTTGTAACAGCAAATGTTTTTTACGTAAAAATGAAAAAAAAAACGCAATAATAATAATAATTTTAGCATTGTGTCACGCTTTAAATATTAACTTTGAATAAATACTTTGAGCCGGCAATATTAAATCGTTCCTTTTACGGTACGACGGCAATCTGAATTTTAAGTAAGAGAGAGTTTGTGGCTGAGGAATTCTCCCCGGCAATAAATTGCCAGGTAGTGGCTGTACCCACTCAGTACCCGGCAAAACTCACCGGTAGCTGGTACCTACCACCAGCTCCCAGGCCTTATGACCCACCTGTTCGGTGTTGCCAGTAAGTAGGCCCAGTTTACGATCTGATACCGAGGCCCCCGAGATACAGTGGCGGCTCGGCTTGGTCACGTTAATATTGTATTATTAGGGGTATCTACCCTACAGCAAACACAGGCAGAACTTAAAGCAACAAGTTATTGTTTATTGAGTGGAGCGGGACTTCAAAGAGCTTGGTTCAATGTTGACGAGGCAATGTTAAAATGTGAATTAAAGGTCTTATAATATGCCAAGGCATTGTAGGAATGTAGATACCTATCATCGATGTGTTATACCTCAAAAATTTCACAGCCTGGAACCGGTGATTTTTTTCGTTATTTGTTTTTGGGGTGTTATGCCGTGTTGCGCTACCTCCTTCTTTAGAAGATTTGTTGAATCTGCAGATCTGTTGAATCTGCCGGATCTGCCCTGATGATGGACACTACAACGCTGTCCGAAACGTCGGCTAAAGAAGAAGGTAGCGCTACACGGCAAAACGCCCCAAAAACAAATAACGAAAATGCTTTTGGTCGTGAAAATCTAAAAACATATCTGGTGATTTTTTGCCTCTATTTCGGGAGGCAATAAAAATATGGGAGAGAAAGGCGTGTCAAGTAAGGTAAATATTCCCCAACTTCGAGAAAAATTGATTGAATATTTTCATAAACGGATATTATTTTTTTGAGCGTCTTATATAGTAAGTAAATCGGGAACGTGACATTGTTTTTTTTTCGTATTAGAATAGAACACACTTGTTTGGAGTTGTAGAAAGGAAAGAAAGGAGAAGGGTTAATTTGGAGAAAATATTTTCATTTCTTAATTTAAGTTCTACGTTTTTCTTCTCTCTCTCTCTCTCTGGTTTCAATCCTGGGATTGGTTTGCAGCAATTTCCTCTATTTTTCTCTTCCATTCTTCCCTGTCTTGTGCGGCTCGTTTGAATTCTGCATATGATGAGCAGCGCACGTCCACCAGCAGGTCGTCCAGGTACTCTCGGCGTGGGCGTCCCCTAGAGTTTGTCCCCTCGGTCATTCCCTCCATTATGGCATGCAAGAGGCCTTCTTGTCGTATAACATGGCCGATCCATCTTGCACGCCTTTCGGACAAGGTCCTGAGCAGGTGCCTTCCTCCTTCGATTCTTTGGAGAACCTCCTCATTTGTAATGTGGTCTCTCCAGGAAATTCCTAATAATCTTCTATAGGACCACATCTCAAAAGCCTCTAGTCTCCGTTTATCTCTTTCGGATAGGCACCACGTTTTGCAGCCGTACATCAAGATACTCCACACATAGGTCTTGATGAGGAGTATTCGCAGTTTTAGGTCTATATTATTTGTTTTTCTTCTACGTATTCGATAATATTATAGTTTAATTTACTTTGTTTTATTTGAAAATAAATTCTGCTATGTAAATATTATCACGCGTGATTGCTGTTTCGCTTTCTTTTGAATTATCAAACCAGAAGGTGAAACAGCTGTCACGCGTATTAATAATTACTCACCAGAGCTTGTTTATAAATAAACTGTTTTTTCAATGAATAAACTTAATTATAATATTATAGAATGTATAAAAGAAAAAATTTAAATTTTAGGTAAACCACAATGAATTTGTTAGCATTTATTATTACTACGAAAATCAGTTTTAGTGGAAGATTTATTTATCTAGGTACCTACATATAATTTACAGAACAGAAATATATTTTGTACAAAATTTTGAATCAACGATTTAATTGTTTTTCTAAAATTTGTAACTTATCTTTTCCTTGAAGGTGGCGTGTTGAGTTCAAATTCAATATCTTTTTAACCTTCTACCAAAAAGTAACCTTGCTTCAATATGATGTAATACATATTTGAACCCATTTATATTTGGTCATCATTGCACTAAACCTTCTTTATGAGGGCAGCCTATCCAATCTTCCCAATGATAATAAACAATAAAGCCTGCTGTGGATATTGAAGATGGAAGCACGTGCGCTGAATGGGAACACGCACTGGCTTGATATATTATTTATAATCAGGACCAACAGGAAGTAAGACAATCATTCCTAACGAACTGCCAAGACAAAGGAAATTTACTACCGATAAAACAAATAATATCGCGGAGGTTTATTTGTTTTATGATTTAGTAGTATTTGTAAATAAATTATGCTTGACCAAAATATTGGATTGGGTTTAGTTGTTATTACATAAGTCAGATATCATTTATAGCTTTTATTCGCGGCTCCGCTTTTATTTACATTAGCTCAACACGAAAGTCTGTGAAAAAAATCCCATCTTTGGGTATGCTGTGTGGAGGGACTTTTCAGGGAAAAGAAGGAGAGGAAGTTCTGGGAAGAAAAATGGTATGAGCGGTGGGTAGAAATGTGGGGGTCGGTATGTCAATGAGTGACGGACGATGAATCCATTCCTGCCACAGCGGTGCAAGGCGGCGGGTCGAGAGAATCTGGCTGGAAAGGTTTAGGTTAGGTCTCCCTTAGCCAGTCTCTCGCAATCGGAGAAGGTGGACGAACGCATTCGCCGCTAAGACATAGACAAATCTCAAACCAAGAAACTCGGGCACTAAGTCACCAAACGTAGCGAACCACTTCGAGTGACTATGGCAGGGGTGTTGGTTGTTGCCAATAATTATTTTAGGAGAAATGACATATTTTTCTGGATGAAAAGTAAGTCACTTCTTAGTTCTTCACCTATCTGTTTTGAAAAATTCACATCGATCTTTTGCTTGATTGCGACATGAAAGAGGGACAAACAAAGAAAGACACTTTCTCATTTATAATGTTCATAGTTAGGATTAGGATGTATATATGTAATTCAGAGTTTGTAGTAATATTTTATGAGACTATCATACAAGGGTTCCAATTGCATCTGCGTCTGGAGCCGATGAGACTATGGCATCCCCACATTGTAGAAAGTTGCGAGACTGAAGTAAGCGGAGTGGGCTAATAAATTTTATTTATCAGCCTGAAACACTCATCTACATTGAAAAAAATCTTCCGAGAAAAGATACTGGCCGCCAACGGGAATTGAACCCGTGACCATCTGATTGCCGGTCAGCAGCTCTGACCACTGAGCTATGGCGGCTTATCAAATACCCGCCAAATAATTCAATATATACTAGTGTTTCATTCGACAATTAATTATTATTACATTTTTCCAACTGAAAACCACCAACTTTATTTTTGTGAGAGAGGTATTTTTAATACTAAATCTCCCGCTAGGTGGCGTCGAGACTAATTATGTCTGCATTTTTTGCTGAAATACTTTAACTTGATAATTATTGATTATAATATTTGTTATCTACCCTTTGTGCTATGCATAAAAATCTTGTTTAAACGTTAGTTTATCAATTAAAAATAATAAATTTTATTTGATTAATTTGTGTTATTTCACAATTAATTAATTAAAAAATGATATATCGTGTATTTGCGGCACATGTTTCAGAGTGGAAAATACTCTCATCACACCACCGTTCAGAATTGAAACGTTTCTTGAAATGGCTTTAGCCGTGTTTGGTGACCAGATTTGATTAGCTGGGACTCTTGCGAGGTATTCACATAAAATATAATAATAATAATGAAAAAGCGGGTAGGGGAAGCAGATACCACCAAATACGTTTCGATTCTGATTGGTGATCTTTCACCAAGGAGATATTGAAAGTGCCTACTACCGTAGAAAGCAATAAATATATTATATTATTTAAATGAATAAATTGTGAAATGAAATAAAAATTACTTGCGCACGTCATTTGAAGCCGCTACCTCCGAATTAGTAGTTAGAAATCGTAACCACTCGACCACGTTCGCTGTTCAGGAGTGAATCAGAGATTTTCGCATGCTGGGTTTCTTCCTTCTTTGACCGCCTCCGTGGTCAAGAGGTAAGGCTCTTGACTAGCAATCTGAAGGTCACGGGTTCAAATCCCATACACAAGTAAATTTGACATAATTGAGTTGTATCATTCACAATTTATTAATTTAAAATAATAAATAGTTATTCCAAAGTGGTAGATACTCTCAGTATCGCCCTGGCGGTGCAAGACCACATTTCGAAATTGAAACGTTGCGAGATACCGCTTTAGCCGTGTTTGATAACCAGGTACTTCTCCACCTTATTTCCATCTCCTTCCCCATCCCGCTACCTTCAGCCTTACAACATACCCCAATCGGAGATATCATGGTCATGGTCTCACTGAAAGAACTTAAAAAATTCCATGCAGGTAATCCTACGCGTTTCCATTGTACAGCTTTTAAACATAAACATAACTTCAATTAAAGACTTGGGCGTGACGTTTAACTCGTCATTTAGCTTCAATAAACATGTGGCTTCAATTTTAAAAAGTGCTCCACAAATATTAGGATTAACGCTAAGAATAACAAATTGTTTTAAAGTGCAGAATTAACTTTAACATTATATAAATAAATTGTGTGAAGTATTTCCGAATAAGGATCCACTGATCGACCAATTATGAGATTCACAATTATAAAATTAAATCCATACAAATAAAATTACCTCATGTAATTTTTTATCGCGAAGGTTTGTCTGATCAATTTGTAATATATAATGACCGAATTTTGTACTATAAATTACACTCTCTGACAGCCAGACGAAAAATTTCCGATTTATTGCTTCTACACAAAATGCATGCATCAGTTGAATCAAACATTTTATCCCAAATTAACATCAACACACAATCAAGATATTCAACAAGGAGGATGCAAGACATTTTTTATTTTAAAGCCTAGCACAGAGCCTAGCCTAGCCTAGCAAAAATACAGGATATTTCTCCACTATAACACGAACATTAAAACTTTATAACAATATGCACTGCTCTAAAAATGAAATAGACATTTTTAATGACCCATTTAAACACCTTAAATGTATATATTTTAACACACATAAATTATGTAAAGCTGATATTGTGATGAAGCCCTTTATTTAAAGACAAGCATTATTGTACCTACAAAACCTCCTGAATTGCATCGAATTGCATGAACCTGCATTAAATCATCTCAATACGTCAACCAATTGGCTTTTCGAAAGTAGATACAAGCGAGAAGGCACCAAATTACGAGCATTATTTGCACTATGAATGCACGTCTCTCGTTTATTACGCAGACCTAATAAAGTGTTCACATTGCAGTTGATCGATAGATCCGCAGTTGCTAGACAACTTAACAAGAGCAGAGAGAGTCTGGAGTCTCAACAAACATCGAGGAACACGAAACACGGAACAAGCAACCAACCCCCGCTTCATATTAAATAACAGACGCTTCAAAAGTTTAGACGTTAATGCAGAATATTTCTGACGATTTCATATTATGTGGGATGGAGAACGAAAAGTTGTATTTCTCTCTTTATTTGCTTAGAACGTGCATGATGAAATTTTCTTTAGCTTTGATGTTATAAAGATAAAGGTTATCGATCATGTTACGCGTTGACGTTATTAAACAATATTTCCTACGATGCTTAATAATATTTTATCTTACTACCTGTCAGTGAAATCTAAAATAAATGGGTACGAAAATGAAGGCGGCGATTTGGCATTTATTTTATTTTTTTAAATTACGTACCGATTAAAACCACAAAATGTAATATATAATCATTTATAGACAATGAAAACGACTCTCAAACAAACATTTATCACGAAAAAATCAGAAAAAATAGGAACTTTGGTTGTCGGGACTCTGCTCTAGATGCGACCGAATCTTTTTCTGATTTTCCTGTTTCAAATTTTCGTTTGAGTCACTAATGATTAGATGTCTTCAATGATTAGATTTAGTGCTTGCTTGTAAAGAATATAGTGCATGTCTGTTGCGGATAAAACTTAAAACTTTGGCAGTAATATATAATCTACTCAAATCGGTGGGATGACTCAAAATAACAATGAAACATGGTGAAAAAGGTGTTTTACAGGTGCTATTATTTTGTTTACTACATTTTTTATATATGTTTTTTATTTATTCCTAAAGTTTCTAAGGCGCTTTCTATTAAAATATGAATTTGATTCCGATTATTTTATTATTTTGACTCCTCCCACCATTTTCGCTCCCAGCAAAATACGACTCCCACTACCCTCATCTAAAAATATCTAGTAATTCCAGTACTATTTAATAATTAAGCTAAGCAGTAATTTTTAAGCTAATTTGTCCGCGACTCGCCAAAAAATCCTTGATTTTTTTTTTAATGCGATTATATGACTTGTGTATAAAGAAACTGTATGAAAGACAAGCTCAGAATCACTTGCGCCAGTATCAATCGGGAAGCTACTTTTTTTTACACATTGTAGCTACTTTGAGTGCTTTTAAAATAATATTGTATGATTTATGTTGGTCACATTTTACAGCTGTCAATATCAAAAATAATAATTTTTACTTTTTCTAAATAAAATGGAGGTCATTATTTCTTTGAAAGCTCTTTTTTTCATGTTGGGTTTATGTAGAAATTCTAAAATCAGTTTACATACATTCAGGTTTATGTAGAAATTTTAAAATCAGTTTACATTTGTATGAATTTTTAAAAAAGGGAGATTTTTTTATTTTTAGTAAGTTAGCTATTCTGGAACTTCTTACGAAATTATTGTGCAATAAACATGAATAATCAGATACATTATCTGGTAAGCATAAAACAATCACAATAAAAAATTGCTTTGGTTTTATACCGATTTTTGACTCGGATTCATCAAGGTAATTTTCGCGCCATTTCCGAAATGTCATCCCGCGAAATGTCGTCACGAACCCTAGTGAATGACATGGATATGTCGAAACCGGTAGCAAATAAATAAAATTAATAACAAGTGTACATTGTGAATAAAACTCTTCAAAATGAATTACATTTATCTCCCAGTGCACGCCACTCGGCCGGTAATGGTTTCATTATTCCAATAACCTACGGGCATCTTGGCGTTGTTCCCCTGTCTGCCAGAAAACATATTGTTTCTTGGTAAACAGTGCATTATATGGGGCTCCGTTCTTCCAGGTCCAAATAAACACTGAGACACATGGCTGCTACTCACTAGTCTTATAGGTCGGATCTAGACATCTAGACTACTATCAGATAGTCCTATAGTTAGTTATCTAGACCAAACTAAACTTCTAGTCAGCTAGACACTAGACACACTGCTGCCGCTGGTTGGAATGAAGATAGAGTATGTTATTAGCAGAGATTTACAAGGAAATGGCTTTCAGCTCAATTGCATTCTGCCTTGCAAGATATTATATTGAACTTAAAGCCGATTTGAAAAAGCTTTCCGCAGATTGAAATGCATTTAAAAAACTCTTTACGACATAAATGCTAGTGTTCTTGTCGTAAGTCTCTAAATATTGCTTGTTCATATGCTGGCTTCTATTGCTATTATTTTCTGTTTCTTTTCATTTATTTATTTATTTATTTAGAAATAAACAGTACAGTGGTTACAGTGATGTGAGAATTTACAGATATTAAGAATTATTTCATAATGGGTACCTAGGATACGTTTCTTTGTAGTGTCTAATTTGAGGTGTTTATATTTAGTAATTTCGTATGTAATTAAGTGTGAGAAGTGTGTGTGACCAGCTCAGTATGGGGGCTCCATCGAAGCCAGAGTAAAGTTAGCCTCCCAAAAACTGGACGTACTGTACAGGGCCCGCAGATACTTTATATAGTACATAACTGCTAACCCTGTACAAATCACAAGTGCGACCCACGGCAGGTCTGGAGCTCCAAAATACCTGAAAAATACCCTCGACTCTGTGCAGAAACGGGCGGTCCGTTTGATAGATTATCCCACCTTAAAAGACTGATTGCAATCTTTAGAGCACAGGCGTCGGGTGGGAATACTATCCTTGTTCTACCGGTATTACAATGGAAGATGCTCCGAGGATCTAGTGTCATTTGTCCCTTCGGCATCGGTGCATAGTCAAACGCGTGCCCAATATTTGTACACGGTTGACATTTGTCACATGAGAACGGGTCGCTTCTTCGACTCGTTCTTGTGTTCAACAGCTCGGTTGTGAAATTATTTTATTCAGGGCCTCCTGTGTGGAGTTAATGTAAAAAAAGTGGTGATCTGCGAAGGGATGTATGCCCATTGAACAATATGAACATATTTGAAAACAATTTAGACTTGCCAAACTTCAAACGCCGTATTTGCCACTATTCTACCTATTTCATCAACTATTGTGAACACCAATTTTAAAATTAAACTATTGATTTGGAGGATATTGGCAGATAATCTATTTTTACTTAACTTACATTCTATTTTACCTACTTTGTGTCAACTTTTATATTTTATGCAACCTTTATTTTATTTCTTAAATTTTATCCTTGTATTTTGTCAATTTCATTATATCATTGTACTGCAATATACGTAAAAGCCCTTTAGGGGTTAAAATAAATAAATAAATATTAATAATAATTGTTATATTACGAATATTTTTTTTAGTGTATCAGTGCGGTGCCATTAGTTGAAATGTACAGTTTCCGATTACGTATATCGCTTACTTGAAGTTCCCCAATCTTGATAATGCTAGTAACTAGTAACCTCATAGTATAATGGGCATATCACTGACAAACTCCGCGCGAGAGCGTCTTAGTTTAGCATGCTTTAAACTGTACCCTGGCCAAAGTACTCCGCACTAAGTGAAGATCTTCCTCATTAATAATAGCCCGAAGTTTGGCCAACTTGCCTTCAGAAGATACCAAGCCTGATTTAAAGGAATATTGTAAATCTAACTCGGGAGAACCAAACGGTACGTTTTGCTCGATTATACTGGAAATTTCTCTAAAGAAGCTGAATGTGCTTATAGCTTTATAAGTGGATGTTATTATTTTATCTCTTTTATGTTAATTATTATTTTTTTAAATTAGCTCCACACATGAAGCCCTGAGGAAAATAATTTCCCTCAGAACCTATATCATCTTAGGGGATGCTGTGTGGAAGGTTTTGTTAAGGAATGGAAGAAGAGGAACTTAGTATGAAGAAATAGGTATGACGATGGGTCAGAGAAATCTGGCTGGAGAGGTCAAAAGATCTCCTAGACAAGGATCTTGAAAATAAGGCCGCCGAGATCTTGACAAACCTCACCCCACGATCCCGGGCACCATCGTTAAGTCATCAAACGTAGCGAACCACTTGGTTGACCTATGGCAGAGGTTTTGGTTATCCAATAAATGGTTCCCGGGGCGGCGGTACCCATACCCGCCTGACAAAATGCATTTATTTCCTAAGTTCCAATCATCTTTAATTTTTAAGGATCAATATTTTCACAGAAAAAAATAATCATTTAAATTAAATTTAACAGTGTTATTATTAAGTTCGGTCCTTTAAATCTGTTGAAAGGTACCTAGAATCAAATATTCATTGTTTTTGTGCGTTGGTAGAAGTCATTAATTTTTTTTAAAGTGAAAACTTCTTTAGCACCGTTGTGATTCAAAACTCAACGAAACGAAATAGCGACACTAAAAAGTGACAAACACATATATTTAAAGGATTTCACCTGCGAGAGAATGAGATAGAATAATCGGTTTCCTCTCTGTGTGGTTCTTTGTAGCCTCCCCAATCATGTCTACTTTAGTTTGATAAAGGTTTTACTTATACCGCGTGTGAATTGCACACTCTGATTTTTTTAAAATATATTAGAGATATCGACCATAAGCGTTCCTTTTTTTATAAGATTCTTCACATAAAAAATCGTTAAAATTGACTGGTTTGAACGTCATCAACATAAGATCTTAGGTATTATCGACCTATAAAAGCGACAGTGACAGCAACAGTTTGGTTAAATATCTGTTATCCAAATTTCTAGGCTACTTGATACTTGTCCTCTTCTGCTGATCACATTTTTTTCAAAGCTAACGGGGATGCTCCAACCGTCAAAAAAACAAAATGGCCATCTTACGACAATGCTTTAAATTTCTGTGAAACAAATCGTCCTTAATGTTAAAAACGAATTCAAATGAGTTACTGAAATTAAACAAATGTAGTGTGTATACTGTAGACGTATGTAGTGATATAACACGAAATATTACGTGATATCCTATATTATTCTTTGAATCTCCGTATCCGAGCAATGCTGCATTCCATTGCATTTACCAGGAAAAAATGCACAAAGAAGCTGTCATTATATTTTTGCATCCATTCGCGGAAGGTAATATGAATGTGATATTACAATGCAGTCGTGTTGTAATCAGAAACGAATATACAAAAACAAAGAAAAATAAAAACAATATTACAACTACTTTTAGCCTCACAAGATACCCCCCAATTAGGGAATGCCACAGTCTTACTGTCTTCAGACAGTTGGAAGCGGTTGAGACCGTGCATGATTCACATTAAAAAAAACTAGGCACCAACACAATTAAGTAAATATATTTCAGATAAATAATTTTATAAACATGTGCGGATATGCAAACAAAGCATCTGATAAAATTCGCACTGAAAATCCCTTAAATATTTTTTGTCGTTTGGGTTTCAGATCGAGGAAGGCCCAAAATGCATCAATTTCGTTTACTAGCACATGTCATTGCAATTTATAAGTACTCAATTCAAATTGATAACACACCGAGAAAACGATTAATACTTCGTGGGGTGTGAACGGCATTTCGAAGAAGAGATCGGTGTAGAGTGCATCACGTAGAATTAATTATCTGTGATGCAGTGCGACTGGAACACGAACAAACAATAATCAACCATCGCTGCACTGTGCACACTATGCGAAGGATTCGCTGGGATTCTGAATGCTTAGAAATAATTGTTCTCAGTGCTAAAAGTCCCACCAAATATAATTTTTAAATTATTTCTTACACTGATAATGTAAAACTTTTCACATTGTTGACGAAGAATTTGATGCACGGCGTAACTATACTAGTAGTTATGTTAACAATAGGGTGACCGGAACTCAGAACTTCCTTTAAAAAGTCATTAAATATAATAAAAAATGGTTAAATAGGTTACATTAGGTTAGGGTTAGTGGCTTTTTTAAAATTGTTTTTTTCATTGCTTTTGATTACTTTTCAAAGAGGTGTTAAGTTGACTTGATTCTGAGTTGGCATGAAACCAAAAATAGACCACGCGTCCAAAAAATATGTGTCTAATTTTCTCTTATTATTACGACATTAAATGTACAAATTTTGTAAATACTTAGATAGATAAATACCTATATACAATACATTTTCAAAAATATTGGAGAGAATACTAAAAAAACAACTCCTATCCTACTTAGAAGAAAATAAAATATTATCAGAAACACAGTACGGATTTAGGTAAAATCTAAGTACTGGTGATGCCATAGAAACTATTACAGATATGATCATAAAAAGTTTAGACAGGGGAGAAAACACACTGGCAATCTTCATATAGACTTACAAAAGGCATTTGATACAATAGATCACAAAATCCTTTTTACAAAACTTTTAAAAATTGGTATGTCAAATAGAACTCTTAACTTATTAAAAAGTTATATGACGGAGCGTACACAAAGCGTTTAAATTAACAAGAAAAAAAGCAAACCTCTCCTAATCAACCATGAAGTACCGCAAGGAAGCGTACTATTATTTCTAATATACATAAATGATATCGGTAGCCTAGGAACGAGAGGAAAAAATCATAAGCTTTGCTGACGATACAGTAATTGTATTCAACGAAAAAGATTAGAGAAGTACCTACAAAGAAGCGGAACATGGACTTGGTCTACTGCAAAACTGGCTTAAGAGAAATTTTCTTGCACTTAATGTCAATAAAACAAAATATCTGAAATTTTCTATAACAGCCAGAGGACAGCCAGAGGATGACTTTAATCCCAAATTACATACATGCCAAGAAAACTATCAAAATCAAGGCTTATCATGCCACTGTCCTACCATAGCACACTCCAAAAGTATCAAATATCTTGGTATTGAAATTGATGATAATCTCCGATGGAGCGCACACATTGAAGTAATCACAAAAAAACTCACCAGGTACATTTACTTCTTTAGAGCCATCCGTAACATCCTCAACATAAACGACATTAAGAAAGTGTACTACGCTTTATATCAATCACAAATAGAGTACGGGATAACTGGATGGGGATCTGCTTGAGCACTCACATGGACCGACTCAATATAGCCCAAAAGGAGTACTAAAGACAATTTTGAAATTACCGGTTAGAACTCCGACAGAAGAATTGTTTCAAAGCATTCGAGTCTACAACATACAAAAACTTTATGCAAAAAATATTTTATTTAAAATTTAAAAAAAACATATCAGAATACTCCACTGTCCAACATAGATACACAACCAGGGCATTATACCAAAATATTCTAGCTACAGCCTGTTTGAAAACATCTTTTGGATAAAGAAATATGAAATTCAATGCGACAAAACTATACAACGCTCTACCAACTCAAACAAAAAAAAATAACAGAAATAAATAAATTTAAAACAAAAGTAAAAATATGGTTGAGAGAACAAAGTGAAAATGAACCATCAAACATACTGAAGACCATGTAAAGACAACTGGATACTAAATACAAATGTGGAAAAACTACAGGCCGCCTCAGAACAGGAAACCCTAGTGAGGAGGACTGTAAAAAAAAGTACTTTATAATACCTAAAAAAAATAATGTACTTTATAATACCTTAATATAATATAATTTATAAATACATTATGTAAAAATTTTGCTATGGATACTAATAAAAAAATAAATAAAAAAAAATGTTGTGCTATATAAGTATAATATATAAATTAAGAAATATTTAACGCGGAATCCACAGTAAAATTGTCTTCGGTAATGGCTCTGTCAATTGTTGCAGTTTCGCCTTCTTTCGCCGTAAAATTTTTTTGTCAATCATAAAATCGTTTCAGAGAGTTCTGAAAACCGCTATTTATAAATAAACCGTTTTTGAATTATAGATATAAATCTTAAATTTCTTAACAATAATCCGGTTTAAAATTTTTTTTTAATATTAATAGAATTAAAAAACCTGCAAATTAAAACGTAGTTCCAAAAATTAAACTTGATAACAATGAATATGAAGATATCTTTAAAAAAACGTTTTTCAGATTTATTGGCGGTCATTAAATTTATCATTCAAATAATAAAAATGGGATCATTTGTAGAATGCAGTTTTTGTGAAAAATCACCTAAGGGGCGCTATAACATTACCATTAAGTACTTCTAATATTTACGATTCTCTGTTTTTCTACTATTGTTTATATTGTTATTTTTCTTTCTTTATTTTTATTTGAATTGAAATTAATATTGCTGCATTACGTACTATACTTCACGTAAATACTGTACTGATAAAAATATTATATGTACAAAGCCCGATTTGAGCGTAAATATATAAATAATAATACTACCTAAAAGCTAGTAGATTAAAAAGATATAATTATACGTATAATAAAAAAAATAATAATAGATTATTTCAGAAAAATGAGAAAATATTTTATTCCAAACTTGACGATAAACAAAATATTATTTCGAATAATAATAATCCGTTGCCATCTGAATCAGATATGCGCGATTTTTGGACAAATATTTGGAGTAAAGATATAAAACATAATGAGTCAGGTCCGTGGATAGAAAATGAAGAACTCAATTGTTCAGACATTGAACAAATGAGTTTTTCTGATATATCGGTTGAATTGTTAGCCAAAATTATAAAAAATACTCATAATTGGAAAGCCACGGGTTGCGATTGGATACATAATTTTTGGTATAAACGTCTGACTACTTTACATCCCCTTTTGGCAAAAAATCTTTCAAAATTTGTCAGAGAACCTCAAAATTTTCCAAATTTTCTAACTAAGGGCATTACTTATATGTTGCCTAAAAGCGAACATATTAATAATCCCTCTCAGTATAGACCCATTACATGTTTACCGACAATATATAAAATTTTAACCTCTTGCTTGACAGATTTAATATACACTCATTTAGATGAAAAAAATGTTTTATCTGAACAACAAAAAGGTTGTCGCAGAAAACATATGGGATGTAAAGAACAATTAGTTATTGATTCTGTAATTCTAAAACAGATTCAAACCCAAAAACGTAATTTACATATTTGTTATATAGATTACCAAAAAGCTTATGATAGTGTCCCGCACTCGTGGCTGATAAAAGTTTTAAATATATACAAAATTAACCCAATTATTATTAGCTTTTTGGAAAAAATTATGGCATTTTGGAATACCGATTTGCTTTTGAATTTGAAAGATAAGAAAATTATAGTACCGGGCATTTCAATAAAAAGAGGGATTTTTCAAGGAGACTCATTGAGTCCTCTTTGGTTTTGCTTAGCATTAAATCCTCTATCTAAAATGTTAATTAAAAGCAAGTTTGGAATAAAAATTAAAGGTAATACTAGAGAGAGAAATATAATTTCTCATTTATTATTTATGGATGATTTAAAATTATATTCAAATTCTGAACCAAATTTAGAGAAAATGATTAAAGTAGTTAAAAATTTTTCAGATGATATTAAAATGACTTTTGGTTTAGATAAATGTAGAACGATCCATATAGAGAAAGGTCAAATTGTAGATGGAGACGAGGGTATATTTAGAAATTTCAAAATTGAAAGTATGAAAGGGGGTGAGGTTTATAAATATTTAGGATATCCGCAATCAAATAGATTAGATCATACTAGTATTAAAAATGATATTAGGATTAAATTTAAAACTAGGATCAGAAAAATTTTGAAATGCAATCTATCTGCTAAAAATTTAGTAAAGGCGATAAATACTTGGGCAATACCTCTATTAACTTACTCATTTGGCATAATTAAATGGTCTAATACAGATTTAGATAGCTTAGAACGATTAATTAGAACTACATTAACTAAATTTCACTGCCATCATCCAAATTCAGCTATAGAACGTATTAATTTACCCAGAAATTTAGGAGGTAGAGGTATAGTCAAAATAACATCTTTAAAACATAATCAGGTAGAAATGCTAAGAAAATTTTTCCATAGGAAAGCTGATAGTTCAGAAATGCACAAAATAATATGCAAGGCAGATAGAAATATTTCACCATTAAATTTATACGACGAGAATGCCAGCATTCTTATAAATACCAACCAGGAATTATTAGATTCCTGGTCAAATAAAATTCTTCACGCAAAACACTTCAATTATCTCAACCAAACATATGTTGACAAATTTTCGTCAAACAAATGGTTGAGTATTGGAGAGTTGAGCGCAGAAATAGAAGGCTTTATGCTTGCCATACAAGATAGAGTCATTAATACTAAAAATTATAGGAAGCATATCATCAAAGATGCAAATCAAATTGATGATTTATGTAGAAAATGTTTGGCTTTTCCGGAAACTATAGAACATATTATATCGGGATGTTCTGTATTAACGCCGTCCGAGTATACATTTAGGCACAATCAAGTTTTAAAAATAATTCACCAAAGTTTGGTAATTAAACATAACTTGATTGACTGCCGTAATGTACCATATTATGAATATGAACCAAATTCATTTTTAGAAAATGAATTTTATAAAATTTATTATGATAAAACTATTCTGACAGACAGAACAATTAGTCATAATAGACCCGATATAGTTTTACATGACAAAATTAAGAAAATAACTTATATCATTGATGTCGCTATACCAAATTCTTGTAATATTCAGAAAACTGTTTCTGAAAAAATAAGAAAATATACAGATTTAGGAAATGAAATTAAAAGAATTTGACATTCTCAGACTATAAAAATATTACCATTTGTTATTTCGGCTACTGGCATTATACCAAGCTCTCTCATTCAAAATTTAGGCGTATTAGATTTATCAAAAAATTTGTACATAAAAATGCAAAAGTCGGTCATTTTAAATACATGTAGGATTACGAAAGATTTTTTAAATATTTATATTGAGGGATCAGTAGGATTTATCGGACCAGTTAGGATTTCATCAGAGCCGAACCCTCTGATATGAAAATATCTGGAGTCGGTGAAATATTTTCCCATTATGTTTCTGGTGGATTGACGTATTGTTCTTGTATTGTTTTATTCTTATATAGTACAATTACATTGCGTTAATTTACTAGATATTCATTTGTGGAAAAGTGTGTGGAAGGGTTTAGTCTTTCATTTGGGAAAGATTCAACCCGGACATGAAATCTGGAGCACCGTAAAAATGAGAATCCGTTTCATCCGTGTTTATTCAGCCACAATAAATTTGAAAATATTTGCCCTACAGAGAGCAACTTCCGCTTCAAAACTTGTTAAAAGTTATCAAACGTTTAATTATAAATATTTGGCGGTCAGTAAATTCCACTGCGCTTTCAGCGGTAAGAACAGGCAACAGCCAACAGCTTCTCGGGCGTTCCGTCCGGGGAATTAAATTTCGAGGCAATCCAGTCTTCATGTTTCGACAATTAAACTACCAAGACCATACTTTTCTTATGAATGCATAAAATGCTTATCGTGGCACTTACCGTTAGTTTTCCTGCAAACCGGAATCCGCGAATTTCCAAGACTTAAGAGATGTTGGACGCAGCAGAAAGTATCCCAAAAATCAAAACAATTTAAAAAAATAAAATTTAATAATCAATTTTTTATAAAAACTACTCTCTTTTTATAACTTTTGAAGGTTATTCCATCGACGTTATATATCATTGAAGAAGAAGAAAATACTAATAATGTAAACGAAAATATGAAAGAGAGCAAGACACAGAAAAATAGAAAAAGTAACGACCTTTTTAACTTTTTAAACTTTTTCTTCTTCTAAAATGATAAATTTCATAATGATGTTATCAAGTACTGCAAGTATTTTAGTTTTTATTTTTGTGACAGCTGTTTCGGCTTAAAAGGCCATTTTAAAACTTTTTTTATACCACTCTGAGACGACTTATTTATACGATTCTAAATTTAAATTTTGTGACAGTGTTTAAATTGGTTTATTTCCGGTTAAACCGAAAATAAAAATTTAAATACTTGAAGAACTTAATAATTAGACTATTATCCAACTGAAATTAAAATGAAAAAAAAAGTTGAAATTTAATTTGAATTAAATTTAAAATATATTTATTTATTATTTTTTTATTGATCTATATACGTGATGTTTACAATATATTATTCAATGCCTGTCTCGCTAGGGTATACCTGTGTTGAGACAGGCGTAGATATTATAATATATAAAATGAAGTTCTACGAATTAAACACAAAAACAATTAATAAATCCAACAAAGTCAGGGTGCCATATTTTTAAGAGTGCATACTCGTCACTTGGCAATTTGTATAGCATCATGGAACCTTTTTTGCGAAAATTTCGTCCTTCATACCACAATTAGAAAAAGAAACCTCTTTTCTCGTTGAAACAAGTTGAAAAAGTTTTGTAAGTGTAATAATGAAGTCACAAAAAGAAATTGAGTTAGAAACTTTACTATCCGAGTTGTGTGAAAGAATTATCCGTCAAAAAATTACGGAAGACAAAGAAGTCCCATATCAAATCATGCACAAGCAAACAGATATACCAAAAAGTAAAAGAGCATTGGAGGTTATCCACCACTTACCCGCCCTGGTATAAGTAACAGATGGTTACTCCTTCAAGTTACATCGCAAGGATTTTTTTGAATGAACGAATACACATACAATTTTGAATGAATCTAGACCTCCAGTGTCCCTGCATATGTTGTTAGTAAGCAGTATGCAAATGCTTAAGTAAAGGAGCAGTATTAAATACGATTTATCCCCCGAAAGTAATCCCCGGCAGTTGATCGTCCGATCGTCCCGCAAAGTTGATCCCTCAGCCAGATGATCCCCCGGACAATTGATCGCCCAATGTATTATTCTTGTTGTACTGTCGTAGTGACCTCATGACAATGTGTATAATATCGTCTTTTATTATTCGGTGGTGTATCCTTTCTGCATTATCTTTAAAAATATTTATGTATCGGATTTCCACTCAAGACGCCTTCAAATAATTGACGTATGTTACGTATTATAAGTATATTATCGACTTGTCATCAGTCCGTAAATCCTATCTGCATAAGTATACCAAGGATGAAGCAAAAGAGAAACAATCCTCTAGAGTTAGGACAATAAGTGTTCGAGAGATTAATTCAATTTTAAATACAATTCAATTTAATTAATTTATTTTAAAAACATTACAAAATTAACATTTCAAAGCGTTTTGAAGAGAGAAAATATTTAAGATAAGATAAGCAGATTAACAGCAACAAAGCTTGCCATCTAAATTGTGCTTCATTAATATTAAACATATTCTATTCTATTTAATAAAAACACAGCTCTCCCGACTGGTATGACCATTGGCAAGTTAGTTCTTATTAGTTATTAACTCTCCGGGGGGTCAAATTTCGGGGGAACAAATGTCGGTGAACAACTGTCGGGGATCAAGAGTCGTGTCACCATTAAATAAGGGAAGGGCCAATCCCCTATAGTTATTTCCTCATTAGTGAGTTCCTTGAAGATCACTAGCAGGTATGACTATACTAAACTCGACTAAACTTTATAAAAGAGGATTTAAAACGTTCAGATATCTGCTCCCGGCGAAATATAAGTCGCGTGTTAGTTCGCGAGCTTTTAATCCGGCTGAACTTTTGTCAAAGCTCGGGGAAAATTAACTTAATCGAAAGTTGGAGATGCCGTTGAGATAATAATAGACTAGTTTATGCTTAAAAACCCTACAATTCGAGGAAAAAGATCTCGCTTAGCTAAGCAAATCTTTCGTTCTATCTTAGGCATCTTATCGGTATTTATTTGCGCGAATTGCAATTAAATTAATATAATAGAATATTTTTAATTTAGAAAAGAGTTCAAATCCAAATTCAAAATCAGTTTTTTTCTAAAAAATACAGAAAGTACAAAAGGTAACTTAACAAATACATTATTATTTTTTAATTGGTAAACTAATGTTTAAGACAAGATTTTTTATACATAGCACGAAGGGTAACGTCTCGTCGGCGGCATGTATCTTTTCTCGGGAGATTTTTTCAATGTAAATGAGTGTTTCAGGCTAATAATTATTGCTTACAATAAGTGTTAACACATACATGTTATATTATATGGAAGTCAAAAACAGAGGTATTTAATTAACGTAAAGTATTAATTTATAGGGTAATGCCATTTGTTTTAAAAAAATGTCTTAGTGATGATTTAAATTTGAATACCTATATCGTTTATTTGTTTAACGTTGTTACATCCTTTAATGGTCATGTGGTAGGTTCCTTTTTGAAACATAGTTAGTTAAATGTTCGTATCGCATCTTTATATCTGCAAAAGTTACAAAAAATTATTTCATGACATAGATTTTACTGAGCCCAGCTCAATTTGGGAGGGGGATATGGGCACCGCCGCCCGGGAATCATTTTTAGGATAACCTATGTGTGTACATCCCTGCTATAGGTCATCCCAAATGGTTGAATTAGCGGGGTACCCAGGTTCATGGGGTGAGGTTTGTTTAGGTCTTGGTGATGAATGAGTTTCCCACGTACTGCGTGGCGGGCCGGATGAGGAGAGACTGGTCGAGGGAGACCTTAGCTCGATCTCTCCAGCCGGGCTCTTTCTATCCGTAGCCTTGCACCGCAGCAGGGGGATGGATTCATAAATCAGTCACTCTTGGACACATTGACCCTTAGATTCCCACCTATCACTCATACCCTTTTCCTTCCCAGAACTTCTTCTCCCCCCTTTCCCCAAAAATACCCTCCACAAAGCTGACACAGGACCTGAGAAATTTATTTCCTCTGCGCATCCTGTATGAGGCTATTGTAAAAAATACACTTGGAAATTTCTTGCCTTCTGCTTATTGCTTAGCAGAGTAATTAAATATAAATGTATGCATTAAAACCAAGATGTTTGTGGGTTTTTCTTCCAGTGACTGTGATTTATTCTGTTTCTCGGTTTAAGGAGGATTTCGTTTCCCTCTCAACAGACACCACTTAAGCATTAAATGCATATTTTATGTGTTCATGTTTTCTGTAGCAAGCAAAAAAGAAACGTGATATTGCTGTGCAATGAAATTAGTTTTTCAGTTCCAGTGCGTTTGGAAGAGGTATTCTGAAAAAAAATAATAAGAAAAGAACATCTTAAAAAACCACATCCAAAAACAAAATAAAACACACTATTAAAATAACTTTAAATTTATATATATATATATATATATATATTTATTACAATACAATAAATTACAAAATGAAGCGTTGTTTGTCCATCTGCGAAGGATTCCCGTTTCAGGACAGCCAAATTGCATATATTATTACCAAAGGAATGGTTTCGTTCAAGATATCACAAGAATGAGATTATGTCAAGACAACTTTTGAGAACATTAATAATTGCATTCAGAACAAATGAATGATTTCTTTCGAGAGATCGCAAAGATTCTCAATAAAATCAATTTTCTTCACGTTTAAATTTAAAATGTATCAGAATACAGGCGATCGATTGACAGCGTGTTTTGGATACTTAGCTCTTTCAAAATCAGAAGGCATAGGATTGATGATCAATATCATGGTGATTTGGGTATACTTAGCCGACACCACATCTAGAAGCCGTCTCTCCTTTCAGGTTGTCTTGCCTCTAGGGGGAGCGGGGATTTCTTGGAAGAACGGCGGCTTCCGTTACACCCACACCTGCTTGATTCTGGAAGAGCAACGAGAATTCGTGTAGGATGTGGATCTTCACCACGGATGACAGTTTTGTTGTGAATTCCATGTATGTGACGGGTACAGTGTTGGATTATGCCCAGACACAGGTGCTATGATATATCACACTCACCCCCGTTGACCTCAAGTTGTGCCCCGCTAACGATGCACAACTCAATGTTCCGACATCAACCAGGAATGGCAAATAGAGGGAAACCTATAGTGCGCTTTTATAATTACCGTGACGGCAAAGAATACAATAAACATACGTTCCTTATAGCTATAATGCTGCAGCTCTTTCTTACGCATTAAATAATGGTGAGACACACAAAATACGTGTGACTGTTTCCTCTAAAGTACCACTTCTTTTGCGACAGGAATTGCGTTTCATTTTGTTTATACGTGTAATGGAGATGTATGATAATAATTGTATGTTTCCTTTGGGGGGGTGCAGACATACGTTCACAATTTGTCTTCATATTCGACTGTTGTAATTTAGTGTATAAGAAAGAGCGGAAGCATTATATGCTTAAGAACAAAAGCAAAACCATTAGCGAATTGATATTTGTAGGTTTTAATTTTTGGAATTCGCTCACACTTCGATATTATCCATAATAATACTTTTATTTTTTATTTTTTAATAGAGATAATGTATTAAAAAATTATTACATAACATTTATAATACATTATTCCCAATGTGTTTAATAAAACTCATTTCGGAAAGGACAACATTATACCTACATCTAAAGGAAAATTATTTTTACACACGAAGATCAATGAACAGTACCTACATAGATTTTTAAATGGACTAAAATAAAGGTAATTGAAGAATATACAAGAGTTACAAAAGAAGACAGCTAAATTCATCATAACATTTATTGTACTTAATACTTGGCTAATTTATATAGCGCCGTTTTTTATAAAAAATCACCTCAGGGGCGCACGGTAACTAACTATACGATATACTTTCAAAATTATCGTCACGGCAAGTAGGGGTCTACGAAAAAGTTACGGTGCGTTGTATGAGAGAGATGCAAGAAAATGATGACTTTTTCCTTTGAAGGACCTACGTACATTGTGTATCTCATCTTTTGAAAGAGTGATGGGAAAGTATGTTTTTGCCCTGTGAATCGTCAAGGTAATTATAGAAGCGTCCATACACTCTAAGAAACCATTCTTTTACAAAAATAACTCGTGTATAATACAGCAGCAAATATAAATATTATTATCTCCTATTTTTTGTATTAATTGTATTCCATGACACTGTGCAGAAACGGAAGATCCGTTTGATAGAATCACCTATCTTAACAAACGGATTGCAGTCTTTAGAGCACAGGTCTCAGGTGGGAATGCTGTCCTTGTTCTACCGACGTTTTAATGGAAGTAATCTCTCCGTCGGAAAACAGACCAAACGCACGCCAAACATTTGTAGATGGTTGATATTTTTTGTTACATGAAAATGGGTCGTTTCTATGACTCGTTCTTGACTTCAACAGATCGGCTGTTGAATGATTTGCCTGCCTCTGTGTTTCCTACCTTTTAGAAGATAGGTCTCTTCAAGACATTTTCACTCCTTCTCCCCAAAAAGCCCCTTCACACATCATCCCCTATGAAGACAGAAGACTTGAAACATTTTTTTCCTTAAGGCCTCCAGCGTGGAGGTAATGAAGAAATAAATAAAAAAGAAAACTCGTACATTTACTTGTAGATATGTCAGTGACACATTTGAATGACTGTACTATATCTACATGATACATTTCGAGAATCTTACATTTTCGAAACAGAAGGTATGAATATTGAGGAGTCTTCTTTGTCTCTCTCACATTTTGTGGATTACATATGTAAAATATAAATAAAAGTCCATTGAAATGAAAATGTAATTCAATTGATTTGATATTGTCAACTTTTTAGGGGAAATCATATGGATGTTAATGAATATTTAAATTGCATTCAATTATCAATAACGATTGTGCTCTTGTCCGAAAAAAGTGTATGTAGATAACATTAAACAATATTATACTTTGTGATGCGAAACACTCTGAAATTCAAAAATAGTAATATGCCACTTGCATGGATTTCATAACGATTTTTAAATAAATAAATCCATTATTTGGGCTGTGACGTCACCACATGAAAATGTCCCGTCACCGATTATGTTCTATTAATTTTGTAAAATTCTACACTGATTTATCTTTTATATATGGCAACACTTTGATTTCAGACAATTTTTGAATTTGACGTTTAACATTCACTAGATTTATTGTTTGTTCTCTGCGAACTTATCCTTTGGTTTGACGATTTTATAAAGATGGCGGTGTTTTGACAGCTGTTACGAAGAGAACCTCGTACATTTCATGAATCATTCGGGTGGAAAACGTTCTTTTTGAAAACGATTTTCGGCTATGTAATTATCGTTTTTTTGCACCCATAAAATTATGTCCCGTCTTTCCAGTTTAAAAATGATCTGATTTTTCGGATTGAAATTTTCAAAAAATCGTCAGGTTTTCAAATATAGGATTAAAAAAAAAAACGGAATGTCTTAGAATATTTGCCTAAACCGGAAAAAAAATTAAAAAAATATGATGCAAGTGGCCTATTCTTAATATTTTTAGTACGTATAATGAATTTACGCTACCCTTTTTAGAAAAGCTGGTAATGATAAGCAAAGTGGCCTTCTAATTAGTTGATCGGGGTTTGATTCTCGAATGCGGGATTTTCAAAAAAATTAGGTCCACACAGGACGCCCTGAGGTAAGAAAGTCCCCCAGTGCCTATGGCCCGGGTCAACTGTAGGGGTGCTGTGTAGAGAGTCATTTTGGGGAAAGCAAAGAGATGATGTTATGGGAAGGCAGAGGGGTGGGTCCGAATTTGGAAGTCAATGTGTCCAGGAGTGACGGAATTTTGAATCCATCCCTCCCACTGCAGTGCAAGGCGATGCGATGGGTCGGTAGTTTCCGATTGGAGAAGACAAAAGGTCTCCATCAACCAGTCTTTCCCGGGGCAAATGCATCCGCTGAAACTAGAAAATCCTCACCCCACGAACACGGGCACCCCTGCTTAGTCACCAAACGTAGCCAATTTGGGGTTAACTATGGAAGGGGTATTGGTTATCCATTAAATAGTTTCTAGGGCGGTGGTTCCCATACCCGCCTCCCGCATTGTAAATTACATATGTTTATAAATTTTGGTTTTAAATTTTATATCCCGTCATTTTTGAAAAAAAGGTGTAGATAATATAAAAATAAATTTTATAACAGGAAATACATTTGCGGTTTCCGGCCAAAAAATAGGGTAAACTTGACATTGCAAGGCTTTCGGGAATATTGGCTAAAGTAGGAAACGAAAGCTTAACATGGCTTATAACCCAGACAATCAATCAGCACATTTGGGATATGAATATTGAAGTCAATACCACTTTTATTACTAATATTTCCGGGGCCGAATTAGTTGAAAAGGTTCTTGGTGTCTTATACCCTGATCACATCTATTTACAGCAATTTCAAAGGGAGATCAGTTTCGGTAAAACGTAAGTCAATCCTGTATTTATGTTCTTTACCAATGGCAGGAGGTTTTTTGTCCCCGGCCCGAGGGGACCTGGGGGGCCTGGGGGACCTGAGGGGCCTGGGGGACCTGGGGGCCAGGGCGGAAAGGGCGGCGCTCGGGGCTGGGCGGGGGCGGCGGAGGCAGGAGAGATCTAATCATTCATTTCAGTCGACTTTTCGGGATATTTTATGAAGGTTGATCAATGGAGTATGGAAGGAAGGAAGACAAATCACCTCTTATAAAAATGGGAATCTTTTACGTTTTCAAACCATTAAACTTGTACATTTTTCGTTTTGAATTTGGAGCCAATATTTTATGTTTGAAAAAGACTGTATTTTTCGATGCAATAAATTTATTATCGATGAATGCAATGGCTTGTCTTTTAAAATAAATGTTTTAATTATGGAAATAAGTTAAATAGAAAACTAAGTTAATCGACAGCCTCCGCTGTTGAGGGATAAAACTCTCGATTAGCAATCCGAAGGTCGCGAGTTGATTTCCCGGCGTGCGCAAATTAATGGAATTAATATTGTGTTATTTCACAAGTTATTAATTGAAAATAATAAATAGTTTGTTTGCGGTACGTTCCAGACTGAAAACACTCAAATCGCCCTGGTACAAGACGACCATTTAAACGTTGCATGAAATGCCGCGTTTGGTAACCAGATCTGAATAACCAAGCAGATATTCACTTCCCCAACATTTTACTTTCTCATCTGTTTCATCTCCTTACTACTTTCAGCTTCACAACATATCCCAATTAGGAATGCCATAGTCTCATCGGCTCAAAACGGTTGGGAGGAGCTGGGACCCTTGTGCTGTATTCACATAAAAAAAAAACTATTTTGTACTTTTTCTTTAAACTACTAATAATTATATACTCTAATACATATTTTGATGTTAATTTACTATTAGGGAAAATTAAAAAAAAATACAGCCCAACAGGTTATTAGTATGTATCATCAAAAACAGCGTTTAACCCCTCAGGCGAATTTGTTCGGTTTCCGCAACAACTCATATAGGTCTCTTAGAAATCGTTGTTTCTCCCTTACTATCATAGTGAGAAATATGATACAAAAGGCTTTAATTAGAAAGAGACACCATGCTTTATGTTCAAATTTAAAAATTAACCACAAAAAAAGTAAAATGCACACAAAGTTTCGGATCGCAAATTGAAAAAAATAATTAAATTTAGTAAATTTTTCATTAATTATTTAGAAAAAACGTGAGGTGAACAATTTAAAAAACTTTTTTATGATTGCATTCAAAATTATTATACTTCAAAAATTATATGCTTTTATTCATTTATAAAATTTAAAAGCCTATTTTATCACCTTTCAAAAACAGTTCAGTTCAGAAATATTTATTTGGATTTTATTGCAAAGCGGGAATATTTTGACCCTCTGTCAAAACATGGTCGAGGCCTGTGGGTTACAAAAACTCCGTCACAACATGTAACAAAACGTGTGACGTATTGTACCTAAATAACAATCCAAAACTTTCGCTACTAAAGCGAGAATAATTCTGACAACTTCCCAAATCATGCAAAACTTGAGTTGAGTATTTCCCCCGAACTAAAATAATTGCTCCCTAGTCGATGCACTCGCTCGATAGTGGAGTACAAAATATTATTTTATTGGCTTCGGGTCGAGAGCGAAATACTAGTTTTATCGAGCTTGGCGTGAAGGAATGTGGAACTTTACGAGTTAATGTAATTCAGAACAATCAAATTCAGAATCCATATGTATAAAAATCATATATGTTTCTATGAATGCAAGTTCTCTATGCATTGATATATTAAGCTTCGGAAATATTTAAACTTTCAAAATACCTCATTTCCACCGTCGCGAATGTTTTTGGATTATTACAACCATATGACAACACATCTGAAAAGTTTTTTTAATCATTAAAAAACTTCTACGAAACTGTCAACAATGTCACAATTTGAGAATGACATTTTGCGTACCGATTTATCGATTGTTAAATAAAAAATCAATTTTCGAATAAACTTTTTTAATTATTGAGTTTAACTCACCTATGGTACTAACCAAAATCGAATAGTGTGATTCTAATCAAAAAAATATATTTATTTAAATAGGCACCTAAGTTAGGTACCAAGTTGGATTGATTGTTTTTTATAATATACACAAATTAATGTTTATAATATATGAAGAATTAAAATTTGAAACAAAAATTGCAACAATTGGACGCGGGAGAGATAATGAGATCGCTAAGTTAATTTTATATAAAAAAATTAAAATATTTGATATGGTTTTCTTCACCGTCATTAAATTTAGGAATAAAATTGAATGCAATGGCTATTTAAATGCAATATTTTCCAACTCAGGTATTTAAAATATATTTTTCTTACAGTAATTCAGTTAAAACGAAGCATTATTTTTGGTAATTAAGCATATGACGAATATTGTGGAATATATTTTTTCTGTGAAAAGGGAGGGAAAATGTCGTAAACGGTGTTGAAGTGTAGGCATTTATTTAAAAATAAATCATATCGTTAATAATTATTATGCTGCATTATAATTATAGCAGCAACCTGTTTTTTATTTATATTTTCATGCCCATTACGCGTAAACATAATTCACGGCTCACGACCCAACGAATTTTGGCGGTTTATACATAATTTATATTAAAAAATGTGTATTTCCTTCCAGGGACACAGGAAAGAAAATCCCTCTTTGATGATGTTTTATTTTTCCGTGCATTAGCGTGATTTAGTAATTTCTTAATGAAAAATTCAGGTAGTGGGAGGAGCAGTGTAACAGGAGCGCAGAGCCACGCGGTGGGTCGGGTGCTAAACGGCTTGCAAAAAGCGCCTCGGCGTCTATTTTGCTGGTGGCTACAGGGAGCAGGGGGAACGAACAGCTAGAAACAATAAAAAAATACTTGATAATACTTAAAACACGTCTTCAATATTTGAGCAGGGTTCGAGACACGTGAAAATTGATGTAACCAGCAAATAAAAAATTGTTTATAATTTTTTTTTATTTGAGGAAGGGAACATGTTGTTTTTAAATCAAATTTTAGACGTGCAGAATCTTTTCAACAAAAAACATAAATTGATTTAGAAAGCTTATTATTTTATCTAGTAAAGTTTTGCTTTAAATTTAGAAAAAATATGTTTACTTTTATTATAAACAAAATATTGTATTATACAACTAATATTTCAAGTTATGTTTCATACAGATCAATCAACAAATTATCTAGAAAAGCTAATTTTCAGGAAATTAATTTGAGTACAAATAAAATAATTTTAAATTATCGTAGAAAGCAAACACTTTGTGGCTTGACATTATATAGAATGAAACAAGTACTTTGTTTAAAAACCACTTTATTTGTATTTATATTCGTCAACCGGTTTCGGTTGAACTCAACCTTCTTCAGGACAATAAACATATAAACTAATTTTAAAAAAATCTGCGGACATGTTTTGCGACGAAAACACTTCAGTGTGTCTATTTATTTACGGTCTTACAAACTAATGCATTTCAGATTTTTCACAGACTTATTTTGTTTCGACGTTATTGAAAAATTATAAATACTAATTACCATAAAAGTAATAACAAATAGTAGATATTTTTATTTATTTTATCATTACACTTTTAGCATTTTCATTGCTACCTTTAATGTAGATATATATATTATTTAAAAATTTGAATGAAATAAATCGATATTGAGTTATAGAATATATCTTTCTTATCGGAACCAGTTGCAAGGATACAATCGCAATACCATCCTTCGACAAAATTTGAATTCTCGGCCACTGTTAATGGGCCTTAAGATAAATAAATAAATAATTTTGCCTTCATATTATTCAAAGCAAAATGCATAGACTCATTACGCAGTGTGCAGATAATCACGAGAACCAATTAACATTGATAAAGTAAAATCACGCAGCGTTCTCTAGTCACCGACAGATAAAATAATGGTACCCCCAAGTCCCCTTGCGCCCCTAGCCGCTCGTGAGGGAGGTCCTACCCGCCGATCAATACTCCCCTCCCCCCGCGCCCTCCGCCCCGTGCCTAGCGCCCAGCGCCCAGCTCGGTTAACACACTACCCCAGAGAGCGAAACAACCGTATAAATACCGCTGCCATCCGTAAACGCTTTAGAGCCTAGAGAAGTGTCACGTGGCGTATTCTTGCACATTGTCGAATCTGTCTTTTTCTCGGTCAAAATAGAGGGATGCATGTGCTTTTGTCATTTATTTATTTATTTATGTAGAACAAACAGTACATTGATTACAGTAGTGAGAAAATTTACAGATAATAAGTAATATTTCATGGTAGGTACCTACATATGATATTATGTTTCTTTGTAGTGTCTTATTTATGGTGTGTATATTTAGTAATTACCGGTTGATGTGCGTAGTAGGTAGATGTGTGTGTATGTGTGAGTATGTTTGTAGATGTAAGAAGTGGTGATGTGTGAAGGGATATGGATCAAAACTTCCTAGATCACAACATGGAGGTTTTGTATGGATGCTGAAGCATGATGATCTTTTTATATTTGGGCAGTGAATCCGAGAGTTTAGGCAAGACAAATATTAGTGAACGTTTGATGAAAACGGTTAATTCATTATTGTTGCTTGAGGACGTTAGAGAGAAATTATTACGAATATTAATTTAATTACTAATTTTATATGTATTACTTAAACTTGTTATCTAAAATTGTCTCCCCCCATTAAAAATCTCATCTCTTTTAAGTCTGAACTCGACTTCAATCTTCCATATAATTCTGAAATGTGCACATTTAAATAAAATTAATATATAAATTCACCTTTCCTTTCTCTGCAATTTGATGGCCTAAAACACACTTGGAGGATGAAAGCCAGAAATAATTGAAAAAAAATTGTTGTCCACTTGTTTTACTGGTTAAAATACCCCGAGTTACAAAAAATAAGATATTGACAGTAATTTTCTTATTTAATATAAAATTTTAATATGGAAGTGTGCAAAAAGATAAGAAGTAAGAAAAAATAAGAAAAAGAAGTATCAAAATTCTGCTTTAAGAAAATCTTCTTTATTTGACAATAGGTGACGTGTTCCCGGCATTGCTAAGGGTTACGAAAAGTTTGAAATAAAGTTTTGAGTCTTCCTAGGCCCTCCTCGACTTCTTCCGCCATTCAAATCACTATCTAAACACTCCTGACACAAATAAAAAAATCCTTTGAATTTTTCAGTAGATTTTGAGTATCTAAGTATACACATATAAATATATGTAGAAGGGTAAATGCGAGTAGATAGATTGATTTGAAAATCGCGTCATCGGTAAATTTGTAGGTATTACTCTTCTATAAAAAAAATTGCTTGTTGTTGGAGCCGAGCGTATCTACCCACTGACACCAAAAAGATAATATTGTATTTAAAAAATTTAACACTCATATATAGGATGCCCTGAGGAAAATTTCCTTTAGGACCTCTGTCGTCTTTGGGAATGGCGTGTGGAGGGTTTTTGTGTTTCCTCCCTTCTGTAACAGGAGGGAGGAAACACAAATACCGGGAAATCGTTCCACAGTCGAGCAGTTCCTCCGCCAAGACCCGGACAACCCTCATAGCATGAATCCGGGCACCCCTGCTAAATCACCAAAAATAATGAACCATTTGGGGTGACCTACGGCAGAGGTGTTGGTTTTCCAATAAATGATTCGCGGATGGGCGGTACCCATATCCGCCCTCTAAAATCCTAGCAACCTTTTAAAAAGTTCCCGATAACACAAAGAAAACAATTTCCGTTCGTATGGTTTGTACATAGTCTTCGAGGATTATTTATAAAAGCCTTTTTGAAATATTTTCCCCTAGAAAGCAATCACTTTGTGGTTATACATTTATAACTCATCGTCTCTGTAGGGTATAATGAAGAGTTTATAATAGAGGGCGTTTTAAATTTCATTTTCCAATCACACGCTTAACCTCTTGTTCTTGACATTCAATGTCAAACACACAATTTTCTGAAAATTTTCCTTTTCAAATTGCAAACAAACTGCTTGCAATGACATAACACAACTGGGAAAATCCTATTTTCAGGAGTCAAACCGATTTTTAAGTTTTCCTTGGCGAGATTTCCGAATTTTTTAAAAACATTTTATTTTATTTTATTGTACATGAATTAGGCATGATACCCAAGAACATGATTTTTTTGAGAAAAAGAATGAATTATGTATTAAACAATAAACGAATGACAAAAAAAACACGTAAAAGCTTGTTCGGACTAGGCGAGTAACTCGCCACTTGACTGACCAAAAAGCTTTCGCATTCCGGTCGTGTTTCGCATTCTATTAGTGAGTGGTGCACTGGAAGATGAACGGGCTACAACGCAAGAAAGTAAGATGAAAGAACTATGTATATCAAAATGGATTAATAGCAGAAAAAATAAAAGCATTTTAGAGTAGCATAACATGACGACTGCTAAAACAACGGGTTTGGACTTATTTAGTGGATGAGCCAGTGAGCAGTGAGCAGTGAGCAGTGAGCAGTGAGCAGTGAGCAGGGACACATGGTGGGGGGAGCCTCTCAGCCGAAAGAATAGAACAAAATGGATTGACTATTAAAGCAATGAATTAACTACTCTTCTCTGCAAGGTAAACCTCTGCTCTAGAGCCTCAAAATACCTGAAAAATCTCCACTCTGTGCTAAAACGAGCGGTCTGTTTGATTGATTCTTCCATCTTAACAAACGGATTGCAATCTTTAGAGCACAGGCGTCAGGCGGGAATGCTGTTCTTGTTCTACCGGTATTTCAATGGCAGATGCTCCGAGGAACTAGCGTCATTGATCCTCTCGGCACAGGGGCATAGTCGAGAAACATGCCAAATAGTATTTCTGCAGCCAAAATTCTTGGTAGCCATTCTTGAATTTAATTTTGAATTCTTCGTTTGTTGTCAGTTCTAAGAGTTGTTCTTCAGAGTGGGATGATCCTGCTGTATTGACATTTAAACAACCAGCCTGATATCTATTATGTTTAAAATTTCCTGGAACTGTTCCTTAAAATCAACGCCCTCTTAACGCCCTCTGAGAGCCTCCAGCGCCCACAAGGGGGCGTTATCGCCCACCTTGAGAAAGACTAATCTAGTTCTTGGCGGCGGATGCGAATGTTATTATTGTGAAGCTAATAAAGCTATATAAAATAATGTTTTAATAATAAATACACTAATAAAGCGTAACGTGTGCTACATATTTCAATCCTAAAATCATTTACTCTGAATCAACTAATTTTCTTTGAAGAAACCATATTGTATAAACTGTGCCTTTCTTACGTGAACTTACTCCAACGGGTGTGTTTATTATTATGTAAACACAGCCGTTGGAGTAAAAAAACATTTAAACATACTCGACAAAAAACTGCAATATTAACATTAATCAAAACTTATACATTGTAAATATTACATTTTCAATATATTGGTACCAAAATAGAATTTCTTGTTAAACATGTTAAAAACAGCGAAAAGAACGAGACTTCATAATACAGTGTTGAACTTGAAGTTAGGTCGTGCAGAAAAAAAGTCAAAATGATAATCGAACCTCAACAATACAGGAGGCCCTGAGGATAAAAAAATCCCCCTAGGCCTATATCATCTTTGAGGATGCTGTGTGGAGGGCCTTTAAAGGGAAAGGAAGGAGAGACAATTTTGGGAAGGAACAAGATATGAGGGGTGGTAAGGAATCTGGGGGTTGACGTGTTCACGAGTGATAGTCATATGAATTCATCCCCCCCAATGCGGTGCACCGCGATGGGTTGAGAGAGTCCGGCTGGAGAGGTAAAAATGTCTCCCACCACCAGTCCCTCTCAATTCTGTACGCCACGCAGTAGGTGGGCAAACGCATCAACCGCCAAGACGTGAACAAACCTCACCCCATAAACTCGGGTACCCTTGCTGAGACACCAAAATTAGCGAACCACTTGGGGAGACCTATGGCAGGGGTGGTGGTTATCAAGGTTCTCAAGGCCGCGGCTAAAGATAGCCAAGAAATTACGCATTATCAAGTGTATAAGAATATTAAATATATAAACGGTTTTATAGCACCCGTTAGAATTCCCAAGCCATCCAGAATATCCTTAAATTTCGTTTAATGAAATAACGCAACCTTGTTGTGCTTTCAATTAATGAGGTTCTGCGACTTGTGGAGCATGGAGCACGCTGGGAGGATATTTGGATACAGCCTCGCGGGAAACTGTGGAGATGAGAGTACAGTATATACAGTACCCTGTGCGAGATGTTAGTACTATCTCCGCAGTACTCTGCCAGTACTCCATTGTTAATACGTCTAGCCTAGTATAATCCTCTTGTTAAGCCACGTGAAATATACGCCCGATGCGCGATACTCGATTATTATCACGCCTTCCGCGGATAATCCAACGGATTTATATGGAATTATTATTAAGGCTCCAAATTCAGTCCGGACTGAAAAACAGAGTTGACAGTGTATCGCGTTAATGAACACATTTTTAAGCAGGGTAATATAGTTGCTAATACGATACGATTCCATTTTAATAATATTATAATATAAGCTAGCCAGCCAGATCGAGCAAATGCATAATACTGATTAAATAACCGATTCGACTTAATTAATGAAAATTTAAACAACCATAAAAATGATTGTACAGAACACTGAAAAATGAGTTTTTGAGGAGTTATGGAGCATGTTAAAGGGGATACCTGACATACCTTAACTTGTTTAAGTTATATAATTTTTATATTCACTATTCCATTAAAATTAATTACAAACATCAATCAGTATGTTTCCAAAATAAACTTAAATGTTTCTTGATATTATTTTGTCTTCTGGTGACGTACATTTTTTTAAAATAAAAACAAATTCAGTAGGTTTTGGATGGTTATTGACGCTGTTTGACTATCGATGATATTTGAAAGGATTATTGTTGTGTTTAAAAAAAAAATTAACACCAATTTCACCTACAAGTTCATTTTTTGCTGGAATAATATCAAGAATCATTGGTTAAATGAAGACAGGTAGTCGAGGGGTAAGGCCCTTGACTCGCAATCCGAGGGTCGCGGGATCGAATACTAGCGTGCGCAAATAAATTTTAATCAATTAATTTGTGTTATTTCACAATTAATTAATTTAAAACAATATATCGTAGATATATTTGCGGCCCACTGTGATATTCCAGAGTGGAAAATACTCTCAGTATCGCAATGACGTAAGACGACCATTCAGAACTTTTTTTTTTTTAAAAGAAAGACAAACATTCTCGGGTTACGAATAACCCAACAATGTTTGAAAATCTCCTTCTACCACCACAGAAAGCTGAAAATGTTGCTTGTGTTGTGATGGAGGACTTAGTCAGCCGAGGAATCGAACATGCGACGCACGGTTGGAACCACTGACCGGTCAACTGAACTGAAACGTTTCTAAAAATGCCACCTTTCTCTTCCCCATCTCCGTCCCCTCCCCACTACCTTCAGCCTCACACGATACCCCAACTTGGAGATGGCATAGTCTCATTCAGCAGTGCGGTACTCATATAAAAAAGTACGTCCCCTAATAACATGTACAGAAATCCATTTAATGGTTTAAAAAAACATACCTACGGAAGGAATTAGCCTCGTATAAAATAGTATTCTCGTTGTGACAGATATTTTACACGTCTTTTAAGTTGTTTTTGGATATAGAAAATACGAACATATTTAAAATGATATTGGCTTAAATGTTTTTGTAGAAAATCAATCTGTATTTTCCCAACAAATACAACGTTATTCCGGGAAGTGACTCCATTAGTAATCAAAGTGTTGAACATTTATACGAATGAATAAGTCAAACTGTTTCAAAAGATTTGTTTCCGATTGTTTTGAAGTTGGTGTCCTCCCTCTCCCATCAATTTCAATTTTCTTGGAAAACTTCTGAACATTGCGTCTGTATGAATATTTTGAAAATAATTGTTTCGCGTATACACGAGTTTAGAGTTTGTTAATCATGAGTTGTAGTCAATTATGTATTGATCTCGTTTTGGTAGGGATACATCAGATTTGAAGTAAATGGCTTGTGTTTGAAATTGGTGCCATTTCATAGAACCTTTCGTTGCCGAATGGCGTACACCGCATTCCTAAAATGAAACAAATTTTAAAATTATAAATCTGGAGCTCGACTGTTGCAAACCCTTATGTAAAGTAAACATATGAGTACTTACTCGACACACTAGACGTCAGGAATTTTTACAAACAAATGATAAAGCAAATTCGCCAATTCGTCGTCTAGGGGACGCAGTTAACTTATTTTAACCAGTGATTTCTGACATTATTTGGAGTAAAAATGATAATGAAATTTTGGTCTCCGGTGAAATTTTTCAGATTTTTTTTCCTACAAAAACATAAAGAAATAGGTGATAGACAGTAGGGGGCAGAGTAAAGGGTTGAGTGGTTACTCGACTGAGTGGTAAAATTTTTATTTTTAAAAATCATCGAAAAATTTACCGGAGACCACACTTTCATTTACATTTTTTATTACAAATAATGTCAGGAATCACTTGTTGAAGTAAGCCAAGTACGTCCCGTAATACCTTGTTTAGTTTAGCAAATTAATATACAAATTATATCAACATTTTTAACGTAACTAAGCCGATACTTAAAACTTAACAAAACATTTTTTTTATGTCGAAATATTATATCTGATAATTTTATATTTGTTTATTTGTTTATTTGTTTATTAGGATATACACAGTACATAAGTTTACAAGTTATAAGGAATATTAAATGAAGTTATTACATGATATAGTACCTATTACGTAAGTCCGTAGAATATCTGGGATAATTATTCGCCTGGGATTTGAACAGTTCTTAAAATTTAACTAAAATGAATGAGAAGAATAATATAAAGGAAGATTGTATATGAAGATAAAAGAGATATATTTTTAGAACAAGAATTACATGCTCACAAAGAGTAATTAGTTTAATTAAAATATAAGTGTAAATAAGAAGTTTTAAAATAAATTATATCACGCCAACAAATTTAGTAAATTAGTTTTGTATGTTTGCAAGGAGTTGTGGAAAATGTCTAAGTGTAATAATTTTTCATAGTGTGTATAAGATGTGATTGCGCGAGAGATTGGTGAGTTTTTTGCTGCATTAGTATTATTGGATCCTATGTGAAAAAGTGAAGTGTGCCTGGTACGCCTTATTGGAACATTTAAACCAATGACAGATAGCAATTCGGGACTATCTATTTTATTATTAAGCAGGTTATGTAGAAACATCAGATCTGACAATGTGCGTCTTTTTTGTAAAGATAACAAATTACTTGAAGTTTTGTTGTATTTCTTGAGTAAATGTTTCGAAAATTTATTCTGTATACTCTCTATTAAATCTATGTATACCTTATATTGAGGATTCCATATGGTGGAAGCATACTCATTATATGTTTTTTTTGTTTGTTGTAACCCACTGTAATGTAAGTAAACTAATCATTGTACGGAATCATTGTGTATTACAACTAATACTTGCGTAAAATAATCGTTACCATTTAATGTGCTCAATGTATGTAAAAGTCTCATGGTTAGCCGTAAAATTTGTAAAAATACAAACAAATAACATCTGAATGCATGTGCAAGGGAAATTGAATGTATACACGCAGTCAAGCCACAGGACCTAATATTGTTCAAGGCTATCCGTTCAACAACGATGGTTAATGAATCTCCGTATGCAAACCTAAAAATCATAAACAATCTTTGATGAGGAAGAAAAATTTCGGATGAGGTGTTTTTAAAATACGAATTAAAAATAAACTACATTCCCAGTTGAATAAGGTTCTAGTTTGTGAATTGAGTTTTTTTTCTTGAAAACAATATCCATTTTTTAAAACACATGTTTATTTTGCTGGACCAACATACACAAATAAAAAGCCGCAAGCATCATTTTCCATAATTCATTTGAAAATCATCAGAGAATGTTTTAAAAACAAGTTTTTCGCCCATCAGATAAACAAAACGCTTACGCTACGTAATGTATGGGCCATTTATCAACTGGCCGTTGAAAAAAACTTACAGAAAAGCACTTTTTGAAAACCAGATTACAATAGTTCACAATGCTTGTAATAAAATAAATGACATCACATGAACCGATAAAGCGAAAAACAATTTAATATAATCGTCATGAAGTTATGCCCAATTTGAAAATCATTAAAATACAAAGAATTGCAGAGATGGTTTTAAATTCACGACTTTTTAACATTTTCTCGTGGGGCAGCGAATCCTGATAGCTTCATGGGTTTTGTTTTTTTTTCACATTAGCTCTATACAGGAGGACCTGAGGAAAAAAAATCCTTCAGGGCCTATGTCATCTTTGGGGATGATGTGTGGAGGGTCAATTCCTGAAAGGAATTACAGGAAGTCACGGGAAGGAAAAAGGTATGTGGGGTGGAATCATTTTTTTTAAAGTATGTTTTATTCACTTATAAAATTTTACATCTAATATCTAATATAACCTTAGAAATAAACAACAAAAAAATTTAGAAAACAAAATAATAGCACTCTGTAAGTCACCTTTGTTGATTGTTTCCTTGTCATTTTGACTCTTCCCACCATTCCCCCCCCCCAAATCACTATTCCCGCTACCCTCACCTTTTTTTATCTAATCATTTCTATTCTTGTACATTTTAAAGATAGTTTTAAGATTGCTAGTGAATGACACGGATGTGGTGAAACCGGTAGCAAATAAATAAAATTGAGTAATACATGTACATAGTGACGAAAACTTTTCCATACAAAATATTAACTTATAGTTGTATATATTTCTTCGACACTCTACGTAATAATTTATAAACATTTTTGTGTTTCTGTGAACTTTTTAAAAACTTTTTTAAAAATATTTCGCTACTGGTTTCGATACATAACGATATTGCTAAGTTAGGGTAGTGGGAGAGTTGGAGAAGGGAGAGTAAAAGTAGTCAAAATAGGGATGTTTTTAATTTATCGAAAAAAGCAAATACTTTGTGGCGTGACATTATACAAAACGAAACAAGTCCTTTGTTAAACCCACTTTATTTTAATTTATTTTCGGTGACCGGTTTCGGTTGAACTCAACCTTCTTCAGGACAATAAACATACAAACTTAAATAGTTTATATGTTTATTGTCCTGAAAAAGGATGAGATCAACGGAAACTGGTCAACGAGAAAAAATTAAAATAAAATGGTTTTAAGCAAAGAACTTGTTTCATTTTGTATAATTTTATTTTAAAAAGTACCAAATAAACGTTACGAAAATTAAACCCTTTCCCTTCCCAAAACTCTCCTTTCCTTCCTTTCCTTAAAAAATCCTCCACACAGCATCCTTAAAGATAACATAGGCCCTGAGGGAAATTATTTTCCTATGTAGAGCTCATGAAAAAATGAGGCTTTTTCTCCATATTTTTTAAAAGATCCTTCGTAAAGCATTGTTATAAATGATATAAGCATCGTATTTGAATTTATTAAAAAAATTCAATGGTACCTAGAATGTGCACATACGACTATACGAGATATATTGGAACCTGTGAAATGTATTATACAAAAACAATGAAAATTAAACCACATACATTGAAAACTCACATGTTGTTTTTATTTTCGTAAAAAATTTATTACCGCAATCCGAGTTAGAACTCCGGGACCTTCCGACTACCAGGATCTAAACCATTGCTATGGGCCCCCCTATTTTACCACAGTGTTTAATCAATACGTACATAGAATATTTAACTAGCAATACTGCTTCAAGTTTTCCCCGATGGATATACCGCGACAAAGTGGGAAGTAAATTCCCCGACACCATCCAGCAGCGATTTCGTGCGAATTACATGGATATTATTTGATGTATTCCAAGAAGATTTAATTCGTTTGTTGGTTACGTTACGTTCAACGGAATTAAACTTGCCATTTAAATGCCAAATTGCGTTACATCACTTGGCAAATAAATTGTAATATTTTAAAGACCAATATTACGATCGCATGGTTTTAACGCATCAGAGGTAATACTAGACGGGCTGTTCTATATAGAACGAATAGTATCGTATTCTCGTTTTGAAGAAAACTGTTATTTTTGCCATGGAGAGGGAGAAATTGTGACGAGAGGGCCGGGAAACGTTGTTTGTACTCTCCGGACTTTCAATTGAACTCAATTTCAAGAGATCCCAAGTTCTCAATTTCCTTCGCCGATGCTGGGGGTCTTCAATTTAATTTCAAAAGTACGGTAGCCTCGAACATGATCTTAGAGAATGTAATATAAAACTATTAACAAACTATTGCAAGCCAGTAAAGAATTATAAAACAAGGTGCGACTGAAATGCATATTTATAATGTTACATGATAGGAATTTTTGATTTCTTCCGCGGTCGCATTTTTGTATGTAAAACTTCTCATTAACCGGTCTTTAAGGTATTTCATGGAAAAATACTTAAAAATAAATTCGATTCTGTATTGCATACAGTATTTTCAATATTATGCGCGTCAAAAAATAAAGCTTTGCCATCTGAAATCTCCAGGTTACGTAACAATTTGGCTTTTAGCTTCAAAATTTACGAGTTAACAGGATTACAAATAAACATCATCATCATCACTGTTGGCTCTACAACCCCTGGTGGATCTTGGCCCCCTCAACAGTCTTCCTCCACTCGTCACGGCTTAGTGCCAGCTCTCTCCAGCTAACAATCTCCAAGGTGGATAAATCTTTGAGGAGGTTGTCGCTCCACCTTAAACATGGTCTTCCCAGGCTCCTTCGCCCTGTCGGTCTCGAATTAAGAAGGGACTTTGGTGCTTGATGCTCAGTTATTCTCTCTTCATGAACCAGCCACCGAAGTCTTCCCAATTTTGTGACGTTTTGTGACGTTTAGATCCCACATTTTGTGACGTTTAGATCCTTAAATAGAGTATACAGCTCATTGTTATAACGTCTGCGCCAAAATCCATTTTCTGAAACCGGTCCGAAGATACGCCTCAAAATTTTCGTTTCAAAAACATCCAGTGCTCGCTCATTTCTCCTAGTTAGTACCTAAGTATCAGCTGCGTATGTGAGTACTGGTCTGATAAGTGTTTTGTACACTAATATCTTGGTGTTTATTTTTTTTTTTTAACATTAACTCCACACAGGAGGCCCTGAGGAAAATAATTTCCCTCAGGGCCTATGTCATCTTTGAGGATGCTGTGTGGAGGGTCTTTTTGAGGAAAGGAAGGAGTGAACATGGGTCTTGAAGAGACCCATATTGTAGGAGGGAGGAAACACAGAGACCGGTAAATAGTTCCACATCCGAGCTGTTGAACTCAAGAACGAGTCGTAAAAACTTCATGTGACTAACGTCAACCGTGTACAGATGTTGGGCGCGTGTTTGGCGTGTTTCCCGACTATGCACCGGTGCCGAGGGGATCAACGACGCTAGTTCCTCGGAGCATTTTCCATTGTAATACCGGTAGAACAAGGACAGCATTCCCACCTGACGCCTGTGCTCTAAAGATTGCAATCCGGACAGCGGTCTGGATTTTATTTGATTTTGTAGGCGGTAATAATAGCGATTTGCGTTCACTATGCGTTCACTATGCGTTCACTATGCGCTTCTGGATCTCCTGTTTTATTATTCTTGTTTGTTATCAGGGAACCTAGGTATGTGAAACTTTGTACCGTTTCAAAATTATGGCTTCCACATGAGAAAGTTGGGGCCATGTATTTGGTCTTCTGCTGGTTTACTATGAGACCCATATTTTTAGCAGAACTTTCAAGATTTATAAAGGCGTCACGTAAAGCATCGGGATATTTTGCGATTATGTCGATATAATCAGCGTAACCCAATAGTTTCAAGTCAGGTACGCCCAATACGTCTTACATATGTCTGGTAATGTTATATTATAGTGACAACAAGCTTATGGGTCCGAATGGTTAACACAATAATGTTTCAGCGATACACAATGTACGTAGGTCTGTTTCTTCCAAAGGAAAAAGTCATAATTTTCTTCCATGTCTCTCACACCGCACTGTGACGTCTCCGTAGACCGCTTCAATACTACTTACCGTGACGATATTTTTGAAAGTATGGAATATACAACAATAATATTGAAGTGTTAGTGAATTCCAAAAATGTAAAAAAAGGTCAAATGTCAATGCGCTGATGGTTATGTGTTTGTTCTTAAACATAGCTGCAGCTCTTTCTTACACACTAAGTAACAATGGTCGAAAATGGGACAAACGGTGAACGCGTATCTGCACCTCCCTAAACGAAATGTACAATCTTTATTATACATCTATCTCTCTTACACGTATAAAGAAAATGAAACGCAATTCCCCGTCACCGTGGCCGAACCGTAATAAGACATACATATCTCTTTCCTCCAAAGGAAAAAATCATTACCTTGAAAGAAACAGACACGTATTTTGTATATCTTCTCAAATTTGGGAGGCGGGTATGGATACCGTCAGATGAAGTGTCTCAGGTCGTGGCAGAGGATGCACCAGCCCACCAGCTGCGTGGCAGGACGGATCGGCAGAGGCCGGTTTGAGGAGATAAATTGACATCTTCAGATGGTCTCTCTCGACCCATAGTCTTGCACCGCAGCCGGAGGGTTGGATTCATAAGTCAGTCCCTCACTGACACACTGACAACAAAAAGTCGTGAAAAGACGAAACTCGTGCGATTCCGGATAACTTTAATAATAATAGTCATAATATGAACATTCATCATCGTATTTTTGGATATTCTAAGAAATGGTTGAACCAGTTGAATGACACAAAGATTTTTGATCCAGAGTTGCCTAATCAGATTTCTCATCGAGTTCAGAATTATTATCTCTGGGTGTTCCGAGTATTTCTAAATTTAGACGCGCACGTAGTCTCCGGTACTTATTTGGGTGGATTATATATTCCTGTCAAGAGGGTTGCAAAGGGTAAAAGTTGGTAGGCTTACCTCCTCTGATACTTCTCCATAGTGGTAACGCGGATTTATCTTGGATGTGCTGCATGAAAAGTTGGACGATTTATCGCTATTTTAATAGAAAGCAGTAAAAACACAAGTGATCTGTGATCTAAATATTCTCTCCGTGTGTGCGTACCAACCACTCGAGCGATAACTACCTAAATTTGGATATGTGATTTTTATGAATTAAAATTAATGGTAATTTTTGTCTTGGGTCTTGGGATCAACTGTCAGGTCGCCGTTTTAATCAAAAACCCAACACCCAAAAATCTCTATCGTTCGAGTGGTTAAGCCTCTACAAAGAAATAGTAACCACGCGCGTTAGAAAAGTCCGAAGAAAAAAAGAAAAAAAAAAAAAATCCAAGGCTCATCGACCCTCATACACGGTGTCCGGAAACTCGTAGTACAAGCGGGAAATGGGTGAATCTACATCACATTTAGGGTCGTTTTCGTAATATAACTTTTTTGGATTTGAGCTTTCGGTTTCAAAGTAAATCGAGTCCGAAGTTGAAATTTTTGGATCGAATTTGAAGAAAATCGACCACTTGTTGGTTTTATGTGTTCCCGCTTTACTACGAGTTTCCGGACATCGTCATCGAAAACGTCTTCGGTAGTTCGTAAGTTTATTTTTATATTAAATCTACCTACCCTTTTAATACAAATTATGCGAATAATACTCGAAGTGTCCCAACTGCATCCAACCGCCTGGAGCCAGTGAGACTATGGCATCCCCGATTGGGGTATGTTGTGAGGCTTTAAGTAGTGGGGAAGGGAATAAGATTGTTGGGGATGTATCTCATTATTATATTTTTATGAATACATCATTTTATAACATAGAAACAAACTAAAAAACGGTGACCGGACAACTCAGAATGAAATCAACTCAGAAACTCATTTAAAAAGTCATTAAAAGTAATTAAAAAAAATATAAAGATCAGATAGGTTACATTAGGTTAGGGCTATTTTAAAAGATTTTTTTGCGAGCTTTTAATTACTTTTCAAAGAGGTGTTGAGTTGACTCGATTTTGAGTTGGCATGGAATAAAATAAAACATTTTGAAAATCAAAGATTAGGTTAGGTTAGACTTAAAAAAATGATTACTTTTAAATACCTCCCATTTTTATAATACAAAAACAGTAATCTACACATTAAACAACATACTAAATACTATCTCTTCCGTTTATTTTAAATCTTTATCTCTAATTCACATCAATTTAAGCAGTTTCTTTAAATAAAAGCATCTGTAATAAAAAAAATAAAAACAGGCCACAGGTGAGCGTCGCAATATTCGTTATGAGAAACGCTGCTTTTCCCAGCGTCGCGACGCCGACGCCGAGTAAAGGGAAGCTCTCACGACACGCCAGTCCACACGCTCCTGAAGGTTAACACCCTTTCACGAGGAGTACCCGCCGGGAAAAATCTCACATTGCATTAGTAATGATAAGCATAAACAGGCAGTAAAGTCCTTCTCCCGGCTGTAAGGGCTTCACGAACAAATGTTACTGGGAATTATTAACGATGCTCTACTTAACTCTGCGGAATAGGACGCGTAAAGGTTCCCTACAACTGGGACTAAAGTACTGTTGATGTGGTACTAACTTGATGTCGGCACTTATTACTGGATACGGTCTTGAGTGAAATTTGAAAAATAATGTATGTTGTTTTAAAAGGTGTAAAGTGCCTTTTTCTAATTGCTTGCAATATAATATGTAAAAATACGTGTTTCAAAAAGGCTTTTCTTTTCCCTTTTCAAGCAGCCAGCGTAAGGACAGAGATTTCAGTCAGAATGTTTTATTTTAGTTTGTTAATGTTATAATTTTAGATAGAAGATTAATATAAAATATAAAGAAATAATAAAGACTAACTACCAACCCTCTAATAACGGAGTACAAAAATATTTAAAGTTATGTTAACCCTTCGAAATTCGGGTGTATAATCCAAAAAGTATAAAGTGTTTCATAAATGTGATGAAATACGCCTATAAATATTATTATTAGAAATAACCACGATTTTTTAAGAAAATAAAATATTTGATTGCAAACCTTAAAAAGTTTTAAAAATAGCTCACCTTACGTTCTTTCTAACTAAAATTACTGTTATTTAATTTTTATAAGAAAAACTTTCTTTTTATACTTTTTTTGAAGGTTATTCCAGTAAGTGAAATATATCATATTAGAATAAGTTAACAATAATAATCTAAACGAAAATATGAAAGAGAAATAAATTCTTAGAATGATTGTTTCCAATAAAAAGGGTAGTTGCCCGTAATATGGAGAAAAATAATTAGTTGATAATAATGTAATTCTAAAATTTTAAAATATGAGATTGACAAATATGACGGTTTGACAGAAGGTGGCAATAGCGAAATTGGTTAACGCGCTCGTTCCGGTTAGACGGAGAGGTCTGGGTTCGAGTCCCAGTTGCGACCATTGTCTTTTTCTGTGTCTTGTTCTCTTTCATATTTTCGTTTAGATTATTATTGTTAACTTATTCTAATATGACCTACATATTTAATTAGAAAAGTGAGTTATAAACGTTAGAGTCACCTCACTTTTGTCGATTCATGTAAAAATAATACTTAAAAAATCATAAAGTTTGTGTGTCATAAAAGTTTCACTTTTTTTTTCAAATTGCGGTGGGAAACTTTAGTTTCATAAACGAGTACAGGTTAACTTTTTGATTTCAATATGTAACGTGATGTTTTCTCTTTTAAATACCGTTTAGATCATATTTCTCATTATGATAGAATTTCTGTATGTATCTATGTAAGTAAACTTCTGCGAGGTTATCCCTAAATGTATTCAAAATCTTGTCCCTACAGAGGTTGTTATATTTTCATTATCATTCATACAAGAGGTTAATTGGAAAAGTATATGGAAAATTGCTGGGTTTCTTAGTGGACGGTAATTGACTTTGTTTTGATTTGAGCCAAGAGGGAAGGTCCTACATTGTTACTTATAATGTTGAAAAGAAATTTATAGTATTTTTTGTCACTACGTGTGTTCATTTATACTGCCATGTAGTATTGAATTTTTCGTAAAAAAAATGATTCCGAAAGAAAAAAAGTATAATATGAGCTATGAACCAAACTTTATTCACTACAAAATAGCACATTTGGTTTTCTCTTGGTCCATTAAGTATTTTTTCTTAGGTATCTCGAACAAAGATTTTTAAAATGTAAATACCGTACGAGTCTGAATCCCAACTACTGTCAGTGAGACTGGGGATGGGGAAAAAAAGGTGAGGAAGTACCTGAATATTCAGATCTGGTCACCAAACACGGCTAAAGTCAACAAGCAACGTTTCAATTCTGGATGGTGGTCTTACCCAAGGGCGATACAGAGAGTATCTTTCAATCTGGAGTACGCCGCAAATACATTATATATTATTTTTAATTAATTAATTGTGAAATATCACAAATTAATCCAATTATTAATCATTTACGCATGCCGGGATTTGAACCCGCGATATTCGGATTTCTTTTCGAGAGCCTAACCGCTCGACGGCCGTCACACTATTCCATAAAAACACCATAATTATTTAAATGCATGAAAATGGTTTGGTTTCATTTCGGTATCGAAAATCAAACCCACAACCTTCTGGCTCTAATTAGAATGCTCATACCTATATCCAAGTCAATAATAACACCTGCCGCACAGCATGGGTAGACTATCAACTAATTACTTATGAATATTCGAAGAATTTGTCGATCAATTATTCATAGATTTCGCCCATTATCACGCGTAACGTATGTACATCTGTTATAATTTGATTGATTGTTATGCAAACGTATGTAGATTATCCAAAACAAAGGGTTTAACGGCCATTGCGTTGCGTTGCAGGTAACAATATTAACAATTCGATAATTAATTGGTAAACATCAAATCAAATTAATCTTCATTATTAATTGTTCTTCATTGATTACTACTCTATACAATACATGTCATTTATTTAAGCAATGCGGTCGGAAAACCATCTGACTATATCTTGTGGCAGATTTTTTTGGTAGCAAGATTAAGTTAGAAATAACTAATAACTAATAACCTTGATTTTTACCTCAAAGGCCGAGTTGATAAAAAGGGGAAAATGGAGTGAATAATATTTTCTCGTGAAGATAATATTTTTAGTTAAGGCTAATCAACGTAATATTATTTAATCATTGAAGAATAAGACAATATTAATAAATCTAAACGAAACACGAAAAAGAAAAAGACTAAAAAATCGACCCTTAAAAAACAAACTATTTTTATTATAATTCATCTCTTTTCAAACGTGAAAACACATTTAGTTTGATCACCCGCGATTCCAACCCTATTTTCAAATATCTTTTAAAACTTTTATTTGGTACGTGTGTGCGTGATTGCTGCGAAAAGTTAAGAGAAGGCATTTTCATCGACAACGAGTATATCTGGTGAGTTTCAGCTGGATCGGATGTGGGTTAATTTCCACTTCCAAGTTCCCACTTCATTCAAAAAAACAAAAGTGAAATTCAAATAGATGTATTTAAAAAGGTAACGGTAGCAACTGATGACCGAACCCAGACCTTTGTCTTCCCGAAACAACACCCTATCCACTGAGCTATTAAGACCCTTCACTGAGCTGCGGGAACTTCCGCGAATAATTGCTTTAAACCACTAAAACAACCCATACATTCACCGTTAAATTACTAACACATCAGAAGATAATATTTATATTCACCTTTAGTGACCTAGTTAGGAAAACGTGGGCGTAATAATACTGAAAACAAACAAATTGAATATAATACAACTATGCATGTGAATTTAAAACAAAATATAAGCACTACGAATTTTCCAATATAGTCCGGATTTATTCGCTAAACAATGCTATCGCTAAAGATTGTAAAATCTAAATTCTGCACAGCAATAAGTTTCTTGTTTCAGCAGTTTTTAGCAGAAAACACTAATGGCGCCCTCGGTTGTCGTTAGTAACAATAAGAATCAGACAAAATGAACGAAGTTGCATTTTCCGCACTGACTAATGACGCTTGAAAACAAACAATAAAACGTTTCATATTTGAAAATAACGCAAACAGAGTCCAGTGCAACATGACTCATGTGAACTGCAATAACCGCTTGTTTCATATTGTCGGATCGGAGGACATATACCCTCGGTGTAAGTGCTATTTTACAACGTAAACACTTTTACATACAGCGAGTCGGAGAGGGCCCAATTGACCCCCATTGACTTTTGCTTGTAGGGAACATTGCTATTTGGAAAAAAATTATATTTTGTGTTTGATATTTTCAAATAGAGTAATTGTCGCCTTGTTAGCCACAATTAAATAGTACAAATAATATATGCATATGTATATTTTTTTTGTAGTTAAACTTCTATACCCCCGCTATGATTTGGATTTCGGATGAAACGGAAATGACGATTACTGCACCTGCGACGCATCAAATGCGCTCATTGACGGCTTTGATTATGATGTCACTTTTAAAGGCTCCTATTGGTTGAGATATGAAACGGAAATTACGCTGGTCTGCTCTCATTGGTCGCTTTGATTATGACCTCACTTTTCAAGTATTGGTTGAGATTGTTTCGGTAAAGTTTCACCGCGTGAATTTTTTAATTTTCGATTTTTTAAATTTTTTATTATTAATTTATTAATTAAAATACATATACATTTTTGGTATATTTATGCCACCTCACTAGGCTTAGATATGACAGATATGTATTGTAATGAAGTGTTCTGGAATTCTGTTACTTATAATTTAAAATATCGGCCTCTCGACTAATAATCCGAAGGTCGCGAGTTTTAATTCCGTTTAAAAATACATTTTTTTATGTGAATACTGCACAAGACACCCAACTGCGCCCAGCCGCCTGGCGCCTGGAACCAGTGAGAAAAGAAAGGCACTGAAATATTGACATGACTTAATTCTAAGTCTATAGCTATGTGTGGATGATCTCTTAAGGTATATACATAATTGTTTGTGGAGATGACAAAATGACAAGTCACCAAATTTCTTTCAAATCATTTCCGCTTGACATTAAATTTCAAATGGATTCGCTGGTTTTGAACGCATATGAAAATGAAGCTTTAGTTATGTTTTTGAAAACAGATAAAATATTCTTTCTGGTTTTAATATTACTAATAGATATATTCAATTTTTAAACATAAACATAGCTAAAGTTTTAAAAATCGCTTACCGATGTTTGTTTTGTTTGTTGCATGTAAACTTTTTTTTACTGCTTTATACGAAACTGAAAAAATCATTTAGCTAGACCGACGCATTATAAAGGTTATTTCATTTCGTTTAATTTTAAAATAATTATTAAAATAAATTCTTAATCCTTCACCGGGTGAACTGTTTATGAGCTTCCTGTTTTATACACAGAATTCAATGTCTATGTTATTATATAATAATTCAAATAATACGGGAGAGTCTATGATCAAATTTTAAATGCAAAGAAAAAATTAGATGTTCTCTCTTTCCAAATAAATCTGCTAATATTCTATGTCTGACCATCATAGAAAAGGAAATAGAAAGAGTTTTACGAGGAAACGTTATTTGGTGACACATGTAGCACTACATGACCCGACTAGTTACACAAATTTATTCTTAACTATAAAGTAGATAATCTAGGAAAACAAAGAAATAACAGGTTTTCAAAAATCTTATATAGAGACTATTTGGACTCGAATAAAATATACAATTTGATTACCAAGGTAAAGAAAAATGGAGGATTTAAGTTTTTAAAAGTGCCAGAGATTGCGTACGGCAAATTCTGGTGTCATGAAATTGAAATTTCTAGGTCAATGTTAACTGAAATTTTTTATTTTTTTTATTTTTATTTATTTTTATTTTTTTTTTATTTTTTTTTTTTAAATAAATATTTATTTATTTTACATTTACACAATATAACATAATTTGGCTTACGTATTTTTTTACACTCTCCTAATAAAGCAAATGCTTGTGTTTATAGTTTATTGTTTCTTATTGTAAAATCAAAACTGCTTCAATATTGGCTCGTTAAAATTTCATATTCTAGAATTCTCACACAATAACTTCACACAAGAGGTCTTGAGAATGTTTTTCCTCAGGGCCTAAATCGTCTTTGGAGATGCTTTGTGGAGGGTATTTTAAAAGACACGAAGGAGAGGAAGTTTTAGGACGGGTAAGGTATGAGGGGTGGGTATGAATTTGGGGGTCAGTGGGTCCAGCAGTAACGGACGTTTAAATCCATCCATCCCACTGCGGTGCAAGGCGATGGTCTAAGAGAATTATGCTTGAGAGGTCACAAGATCTCCCTCAACCAGTCTCTCCCGATCCGGCCTGCCACGGATCAAGACCCGGACAATGTCATCTAATGAACCCGGGCACCCCTGCTACGACACCAAACGTAGCGAACCACTTTGGAGTGACCTATGGCAGAGATTTTGGTTATCCAATAAATAGTTCACGGGGTGGCGGTATCCATACCCGCCTCCCCAATTGTGATAGCTCTAATATAAAGTAGCCATGTTAGTAATTTTTAGAACTATAACACTATAATAATTTCTATAATAATTCTAGAACTAAAAGGTTTAACGTAAAGTAGTTTTGATCAAGCCCAAAAGTAGTTAAATAATGTATGTCCCTCCGCCAACTGAACAGTCCTACGGGATTGACGGTCAGCCGAATAGAATTTTTTTATTTAACATCCCTTTCGTGACTTCCAAATGGGCATGAATTATTCTGTAATTTCCCCCTAACGGTTACCTAATGACCAGCGAAAAAGCACAAAATGTTTTGGCACAACCACTTAACGATTATCATAATAAAGCTGAAAAATGGCACCATTTTAATCAGGGGTTGTGTCGTAATTTTCTTCAATTTTGGAGTTTTTCCAGAAAAAAGATGTATTTAGATTTAAACAGATTTTTTTTTGTGTTTTTGCGGGATGAATGCTTCAAACCACTGCACTGAATGGACACTCTCTTTAAAATAGAATTGCCTTTCATTTGAATGAAAACAGAAGTCGCCGCTGACATTTTTTTATCGGATTGAGACAGCTAATCAACATTGCGGATTCTGTCCCTTTTACACTGCCTATCATTGTATTTATTATATTGACATTACATTTGATTTCTAATTTGTACTGAGAAACCTAATTTCTGAATTAGAAATTTAAGGCCCGATCGGATATACTTTTAAATCACGAAACAAAATAAAATTAAATAAAAATAGGAAAAAATACAAATATCCACTTTAACGTGGTGTTATGGCTGATCTTGGTTTTACTTCTCATAAAACATATGTACATCCTTTAATATATGAAACCTGCTTAAAAAATGAAGCTACAATCTTAACTTATGAAAGGTTTCCAGAAAGCCGTTTTTACAACAAGCAGCCGATACCTTTAGTCGTAAAGTCAAGCTTTTGCAACAAGTTCCGTAGATTTTCATCAGCATTTTCATTCTTCCAAGGTGGAAAACAAGCATAAACACTGTTCTATCTCCGACTTAGCGAATGCATAATTTAGATCTCAATCAACATTGTCTTTGTTCACACTCTTAAGAGCTTAAAAAAACAAGTTTAAGAGTTTTGTTCCTTGAACGAGTGATCTTGCTTTTTCATGGGTTTGTTCTGCAACATGTCTCCATTGAGAACAAAGGAACAATGTACACTCGTGCCCGTTTAAATTTACTGGGTGTTTTCTACGTCATTAATCTATGTTTTTCGTTCTCTCCTCGTGTTAGAGCAATTGCAGTCTTGCAGTGATGGACTGCCTCAACCTGTTTCTAAATGATACCACGTATGACTTGAGACAAAATTGATTCTCAAAAATCATTTTGATCGCGAAAGTTTCATCTCTTAAAATAGAGCCTGGGTTTGAATAAACAAACTTCAGAACAGTTAATGGAAGGTCGGCAAACGTTTTTTACGCAGGATATACGAGTAAGTTCTTAGACACACTAACTAACTAACCAAAATGCAAAATGGACTACTTGCTTCGTTTCTTATACATAATCCAAGAAACCAGTTTTCTCAAATAAAACGAATTTAACACACTTTTATTTAAAATAAAAATTAATTCCTTTATTATTCATTTATACTTTTTCATATTAAGACTTTTAACGCTTACTTTAAAAAAATGGAACAGTTACATAAAACATACACATTATTACTTTATTATAGCATATATTTTTACAAAAATTAAAAAAAAATAATGAACAGAGAAAATCAAATAAAGAAACAAAAATAATAGTGGAAAAACGTTAAAACAAAGAGCAGAAAAACAGAGTTTAGTACAAAAAAGTTCTTTCACTTAACCATTTTTAGCATACATTTCTTTCTGAAAATCAATTTGAAGCTTAATTTACATTCAATTTGATAATATGTTGTAAATTATTGGAATGAGGTATTCTAGAGTTCTTCGACCGTATTTATTTAGATATCTGGGAATTACAAGTCCATTATTTGCTGTTAGTCTTGTATTAAGAACATGTACCACTATTTTATTATATTCAGATTGAAATTGACACAATATAGAACGAACAAATAATAAATTTACAGAGTAGTATAGTAATGATTTTGATACATCATATCTTTGTTGGTATTTAGCTTTGTTTATTAATAATGTCACCAAAGAATATTGTACTGAAAGAAGATTTGTTTTTGTTGAATGTCCCCATGTGGTTATTCCACATCTCATGATGGATTCCGCCAATTACAAATATACTAATTGTTCTTATTAAACTTTGTTTAGTAATAATTTCACCAAGAAATATTTTCATCTGTTCACAAGTAGAATACGTAACGTGTGTGTCAATAGTTAATTAATTAGTTTAACAGGAACTCGGCCCAGCAAAGTGGACACAGAGAAATCGTCCAGTTTGAATGTGACAAATATGACAGTAGTTGTTAATTTCACGGCTGCACTGCGGTAAATTCCCACAAAGCGTGTACGTCGCTCTGATTGGTCGAAAAGGATGTGAAACAATAATCCAAAAAATATTAATCCACATTAGCGCCTCGGGGAATTGTCGAAAACAATGTTATTGTTCAATCAGTACTATGTTGTGCAAATGTGCAGGCAACTAATTTTAAGTACGATACAAATGTATTATTTATGCATACCGATAATCGAAAATAGCAAATATTATTAAACATACTAATTTAGGTTGTCGGTTCATGAGTGCGTACTTGATTTGAAATTGTATTCCTGTGTAATGAATAACATTATTCAAGTATCGGACAACTGATAAAGTAGCTACCTAATTATGTTTATCAATTAATAATCCTTTATTTGAAATGTGAATTTTGTTTTGTTTAAATTTTTGGTAGACAATTTTTATGAGAAACACATTTTTATTAGAAAGTTTCAGCTTGCACAAAATATGACTTTATAAGCGAGGACACTATGTTAACCCATTCTGGTCGTATCCCGCACATGTGCGGGAGGCATATATCGGTAGGGTTACGTTCCCGCACACCGTTTGGGACTGTGTGCGATCTGTTTAAAATACTCTTTCCATGAAAAATACGGTTGTTTATCCTCTACGACTATTAATATTGTTACTTTTATAAGATCTCTTTAATTTTTGTCAACTAAAAAATATAATTACATAACAAAAAAGTCTGTATTTGTTTTTGAAAGGCAATCCGACTCACAAAACATACAATTGTAATATCCCGTGATTTTTCACGGAACTACGCTTAAAATATAGGTTTATGTAGGTACAATATTATTGTATAAATATTCTGTTGACAGTAATTCAGTTATCTAGGCTACACGTTGCTGTTATATATTTTTATTGTGTATTTTTATAGCCGTGGTTACCTTTTAATTTTTAATAAGTCCGTTGATGGATGAAGACTTCGTAGTTGACTCAGCGCATATAAGAATACTATCGTGGCTTTTCGGCGTAATAAATTTTTTTTGTGATAGCTTAAACGTTACGCTTTCAATTTAATGTGAACCGAGCGGTGCGCGGAAACATAAAAAAAGTTCTTACGCCAACAAAGTTTGCACAATTAAATTTCTTCAAGGCGAAATAATAACGTCTAAAAAGACGTTGTTCGTGACAGCAAGTAACAATTTAACAGTATGGTGTAACCTTTTTTAATTCTGCATTAAAGGTGCTTAAATATCTCTTGGAAATTCGAATGTAGGAAGAACTTGGGACTCCTTCTTGTCTCGGGTTCGATTCCCGAAGAAGAATTTGCAATATAAATCTTTTGATGGTGTTCGTCTTATTACGTTAAATTTGGAACATGTTCTCGAATTTAGAGGGACACAATTTTTAAAAACGCCAATATCTGTTTATAATAATTAGAAAAATATATATTATGTACTTATATATAAAAAATAATGGTTTGACTTACACCAAAGATGTTGGGTTGTTTCTCTTATCTGTGACTTACACCTTGTATCGGCTAATTACGAAAAATATCCCTGTATTGCACGGGCTTTACGCATTATTTCGGATCAAATGCAAACAGTAATTTTCTTCTTATTTTTAACGTAAGTATGCAAAATTTCATCAAGAAGTATGAACATTCTGCTTTAAGCAGTGGGAAAAGGGAATGGGGGTGTTTTTTGAAATCTCCTGTAAATACTGACCTTCCTATTTTGAAATTATTTGACCGGAAAAATATCATCCATCTCGGAGATAAAAGATTTGTACAAAAAACAAACACATACCGGAATCAAATCCAGGCCACCAGTTCGGCGTCCGCCTCGTCACCACCCGTAACAGACTTTCGTCTTTACACGGGGTGTTTGTAAGGGACGTACTTGACATACTCAAACCATTATTTGGAGTAAAAAATTAAATGAAATTTTGGTCTCCGATGACCTTTTTTCCAATTTTTTTTCTTCAAAATCGTTCAAAAAAAATCTTCTACATGCCACCCTAACTCACTGGTCACTCAGCCGAGTAACTGCCCGACCCTTCACCGGCCTCAAACTCTTTAATACCTAGTGATTTTGTGTATATTAGTTGAAAAAAAAACCATCTAAAATGTCACCGGAGACCAAAATTTCGTTCACATTTTTTACTCCAAATAATGTCAGGAATTACCGGTTACATTAAATCATTTAAGTCCCATAATCACCTGAATAAATAATAGATATACAGAATTTGTATAGGTGAATTTCTTTAGCCTATGAGTGGTTGGTATATAATTTTTACGATTTGCTACTTTTGATGATGTCTTCAATTGTGTGTGTTATTTTTTTGGCATCCAATAGCTATCATTAATAATAACTTTAATTTGGGTTAGTAGGACACTTCCAAAACATTGCAGCACTGCATCTAATAATGATAATAATAATTCTGTTCATCACATGATTGCGCGCAGCTCAAAACCATTTCATTAATAAATATAAATTAACAGGCTTTATTCCCGTACGGTCGCCGCACGAGAAACCGTGGAAAACAGTACTCGAAATATCCCGCACTCTCTGCACGCGGTCTTTATATAATATTAATTACGAATAATAAATCAGCGTGCATTGTGCACGGCGCACCACCCAAAGTCCTCGAGGTGTGGTCAGTATATTCCATATTCCACTAGCTTTGTATTGTGCTCCCAAGAACTCATAATTTACAAAATTTTGCCCATTTCATAAGATGTGATAAATTAGTGATACAAACTTGGTGCTGGAATTTCTTGCTGGGAATTGAGTGCTGCTTGAAATTAATAATTTAAATCGGTATTTTTCTAGAAAATTGAAATTGTATTCAGACCAGTCAGTGGCTGAGTTGGCATCATGTTTTGGTCCCACCCAGGCGTCGTGACTTCAATTCCATGGAAGTTCTGAATTCTGGGAAGGATAATGGTAAGAGGGGTGGGTAGGAATCTAGGGGTCAGTGGGTCCAGGAGTGATGAACGTATTAATCTATTCCCGCAGCGGTGTGAGACGATAAGTCAAGAGATACAAACTGGAGAGGTTAAAGAGTCTTCCAAAACCGGCCCCTTCCGTCTGCTCACCAACTGCGCAGCAGGCCAGATCGGGAAAGACAGGTTGAGAGAGACCTTTTAATCTCTCCAGCAGAACTCTCTCGTAAAATCGACTTGCGCCGCAGTGGGGTGACAGATTCATACGTCCATCACTTCTGGACACCCTAACCCTCAGATTCCTACCCACCTCTCTTACCCTTTTCCTTCGCAGAACTTCATCTCCTTTTTTTCCCAATAAAACCCTTCACACAGCATCCCCAAAGATGATATAGGTCTCATGGATAACTATTTTATTCAAGGCATCCGGTTTGGAGCTAATGTAAAAAAATCAACTCTTCAATATTATATACTAATGTGACAAGTCATTTCTACTGATTGGTTCATTTTGTTTGAGCTAATTATTTACTCCTGAATGTATTTCATTAAACATGGGCGTAGGTATACAATAAAAAAATAAATTAAAGGCGGAAATTGTTGCAATGGCAATCGTGGAATAGATAATGGTCAGGTTAGCAGAGTACTGACCCGTGACGCCTGGGTTATAACTTGACGCTTTTGACCACTTTGCACAAAATCGGTGGATGATTTTTTGCTTGATTTGTTACCTATGAGCCTAAATACTCGTACAACATATGTTACCGTGGATTTTATAAACAATCCTTTTGTATAGAAACAATGAGGTTTTATTATTATTATGACAATGCGGCATTAGCGAAGATCCCCGCAAAGTGTGGGTACACTGGGACTGGGCACTCGGTTAGAAAGTAAATTACGAGGAACGAATCCGAGTCCATTCCAAGTTTTTCATTGTCCCGGTAATTTATTTAGGAACTTTACAAAAAGTGAATCCAATTTCGTTAATTGAATTATTATAACTTTGCTTTATCACCATAATTTTGGAAGCTTTGTGATTCATAACGAATTTTACTGGAAAATAGGTAAATCACGAAGTTTAGACGGTTAGTCGAATGGTTCGACCAGACTATGTATGAGAGGTGCGCGACGCGCGAGCCTGAAAACATCATACAATAGTTCATCATTATTAGAAATATCCGAATATATTATTGCAGTCACAAATTATGTCATATTCAACAACACAAATACGATGCAAAGTAAAAATTATATTCTTAGAGTATGGAATTTTGTTTGGAACTATGGCAATCGAAAAACTGATCCGTGGTGTCGATTTTCACGAAATTTTTAAAAGTGCCTAAAGACTTTCTTCAAAAGTCAAATATATATTTTTAAAATTTTATGAATTGAATAATATTATTATAAAATGTATAAAAACCGTTTATTTATAAACAAGTTCTTCTGTATAATAATTATTTTTGTATATAAATGTATCTCATAATTTAAATAACTTTTTCGCTTGACTTAATTTAACTCTTAAGGCGGTATACAACCCTAATAATTTTTGTTTGCTCAAAACCCCCTTTTTATAATTTCCGGCGAATTCGTAACTGTAATAATTTTTTTGGTTCAAACCCAGACCCGGGGACATAAGTTCTTTATATTTAAGATTAATAAAAACATTACCATTAATATATTTTCCGTACAACGATTTTAAAACTTTATAATCCGTTTTTCTATATTTAACTATAAAGTTACAGTGAGCATCAGATCTTATTTTTCTAGACGATGGGGAAACATCTTAAATATTAGTAACACGATCTCCAGGCCTGCCAGGGTGAATTTGACTGTACGTCCGTCTTATACGCCGTGCCGCGGGCGCATATTTGTTTACACGCTTTCTTCACTTACGTCGTTAAGATTCCCACATTATTTTTATTCTTCTTCTGTTCTTTGATAGGGCAAATTCGACAGTAGTTCCGTCCAATACACGGGTCGCGAGTCGCAATTTGTGTACACGGCTTCTTCACTTACGTCGTTAAGATTCTGAATATATTTTAGGGTATAGTTTTTTTTAAATATATTTTTTTTATATGAATACTGCACAAGAGTCCCAACTGCTCCCGTCTAAAGCCAATGAGACTATGGCATTCCCAACATATTGGGGTGTGTTATGAGGCTGAGGGTAGAGGGGTGGGGAAGTAGACAGGGAAGAGGAAGATAGGGAAGTCCTGGCTATACAGATCTGGTCACCAAACACGGCTAATGCCATTTAAAGCAACGTTTCAATTCTGAATTGCAGTCTTACACCAGGGCGATACTGAGAGTATCTTCCACTCTGGAACGTGCCGCAAATACACTATATATTATTTTAAATGAATAAATTGTGAAATAACACAAATTAATCGAATAAAATTTAACAATTATTATAAGCAATAATTATTAGCCTGAAACACTCATCAACATTGAAAAAATCTCCCGAGAAAAGATAAATGCCGCCGACGGGACTTGAACCCGCGTCCTTCTGATATCCGCTCAACTGCTCTACCAATTGAGCTACGTCGGCTTATCTCCCACCCGCCAAATAATTCAATATATACTAGTGTTTCATTCAACAATTACTGCTTATTAAATTTTTCACCTGAAAACAACCAACTTTATTTTTTGTGAGAAATGCATTATAAGTGCTAACTCTCCCACTAGATGGCGTCGAGACAAATTATGTCTACATTTTTTGGTGAAATACTTTAACTGTTTTTTGTGTGTTTCAGGCTTATAATTATTGCTTATAATAATTGTTACCCTTTGTGCTATGCATAAAAATCTTGTCTTAAACATTAGTTTACCAATTAAAAATAATAACAAATAAAATTTATTTGCCATGACGGGATTCGATTCCGCGACCTTCGGTGTGCGAGTCAAGCGCCTTACCGCTGCACTACACCGGCCGTCAGTGTCGTCTTAATGAATCTCTATATTTTTATGTATAAGCAGTTTGTCTCTTACAAATAAATTACTCGTGACAGGTGTTTTGCCTTCTGGAGACATTATCAAACTGTGCTTAGACCACTTACACGATTGTTATATTATTTCTATATAGGTATTTATTGCTTTTATTTTTATTAACTACGTCTTATTGATTTCTGAGTAAAATTTTGAAAATTATTAACAGTTAACCTTTTTAAATTACCCCAATTACTGCATCGTTTAAATTTGAATAAAGGTCAATGAAAAAGTTATATTATTATATTTGTGAGAAGAGTGTCAAAGGATTTGGTTTTGCTATCCACAGTTTTATTTCGCAATTGATGAAATTTTGCACCCTTCACCTTCAAAACAAGAGACATCTTTCTCCATGAGATTTTTAACACTAAACCTCATCACCTTTTCCCCTCAAAGCAAAATTAAACCTGGTCAATGCCGGGTGCTTCTTTTTTGTAAATTATCTATAAATAACTAATAAACCCCGCGCCATTATATAAATCTATTACAGATAATGAAAAGATTAATGAATACACTTTATAAGCAGAGCGATAGGGCGAGGAGTTTAACCCATTCACTATCGTTAGTAAACTGACGGATGAATCGGTTACATAATCACTGCAATAAATTTTCGTCGCGATTGGAGCCATTTTAATATTAATTAATTCAATAGCGATCCGAAAAGCGGCGACTCCGGCACTAGCGATTATTCAACGTCTACATCACTATTAGGAAACCATTCGTATTCGTCTCAATCTTTAAAAATTTCGTCAATTAAAAAAAATGTTGTTTTGTTTTCACCTTTTCACTAAGGATAACTTACATAAAATGGTAGAAGGTTGGTATCCACTGTGAGTTTTGAACTAATCTCATTCGAAGGTCAGTCGAGCTTCCTACCCACCGGGTTATGGACCACAAGCTTTTTTAAAATTTATGTTACTGATTGCATTAGTTTATCATAATTTTTAATTTTGGTTGGCGGATATTGATACTTTAAACAATACCTCTGCCATAGGTCATCCCAACTGGTTCGCCACGTTTGGTGACTCTGCAGGGATGCCTGGGTCCATAGCGTAAGATTCGTCTGGATCTTGGCGGTGGATGCGTCTGCCCATCGCTGCGTCGTAGGCCGGATCGGGAGAGACCGGTTGAGGGAAGACTTCTCCAGCCGGACTCTCTCAACCCAAAGGCTTGTACCGCAATTGAGGAATGGATTCATACGTCTGTCACTCCTGACTCCATATTCCTGCCCATTCCTCGTACCTTTTTACTTCCCATAACTTCCTCTCCTTCCTTTCATTAAAAAGACCTCCTATACTGCATCCCCTAAGATAAAATATTTCCTAAGGGAAATTATTTTCCTCAGGACCTCCTGTGTAGAGCTAATGTAAATTAAAAAAAGAAAATGAGCCATTCTTCATTGCACTCAAATGCGTAAATACCTATCTAAACAATCTACCAAGTTTGTTCTCAGTGTCCCTTTAAAACATGCCTATTGTAAAATACCGTCTCCAATTAAAATCATTAAACGCTCTAATTTCAGTCCTTATGATTTGCTTACGAATTATCCAACAAAGTCGCTAATTATTGTCAAGATATCTCGAGTGATATTTTATCGTATCCTTTAGTTTTAATTGAAATCCGGGAACAAGATGGCCGGCGCCGTCACATTTTTTGTAAGGGATATCCTGCAGATAATCTGTGAGACACTTTGATCCTCGCCGGGTGTCGATAAGGGGCAAATCAATAAACAATGATTTCTAATGATGACAAACACTTCGCGCAGTCTACGGGGAGACAAGATCTCTTTGATCTCGCTACTGAGAGCGGGGCACCTACCCCAATAATAGTCGCTACTGAGGAGGCACTACCTACCCAGGGAGGGTAGTCCCTATCTGGAGGTACTCTCTACTCAGAGGGGCGTGACGCATTGATAAGGGCGGCGATACTACACAGAGTCCGGGCTTCAAAATTTAAAATCGACTTTAATATTTACTGAAAGAGAACTTTAAAATGTATGGGAGAAGGAATAAGGAACTTTGATAAAATATTTTGTTTGGCTATGTCACTTTGACACTCTTCTTGACCTTTGGAATAGGTTCATTATTAAATGAAATGTTAATTGTAAATGAGCTTGCCTTTTATAAAGAAATTCGATGATATTTGTAAATGCGTAATATTGATTAGAGCATGCTGAGGATAGAACTTTTTGATTAATTGGGAAATACCGAATGGTACCGAAGATGTAAGTCATCGAAATTGATAAGTACGTGCGCGGCAGAACTGCAGCAGAGACATTCGAATTATGAATTTGAATGTGGCTTCACCACAGTTTTAAAATGACCTTACAAGTCGAAACAGCTGTAACAAAAATACATACCAAAATACTTTCAGAACTTGATAATAATTTATTACTATTAAATTCAATTTTAATTAAATTTAAAAAAATTAAATGGAGTTCTACGAATTAAACACAAAAATAATTAATAATGAATTAAATTTGTACTTCGTAAGTCAAGAGGTAATTTAATAAAATAATTTAGTAATTTTTGGAGATATTGAAAAACTAATTTTACTCCCTTTTAAATTCCTCAAATATAATCAAGATACACAATTTTGGTAGATCTGTTTCCTCCAAATGAAAAATGTAATAATTTTCTTGCATCTCTCTCACACACCACACCGTGACGTCTCCGTAGTCCCCTACAATACTAATAGCCGTGACGATAATTTTGAAAGTATGAAATATACTAACAAGCAAGGGCGTAGCGAGGTACGCGCAGGGGGGGGGGGGGGGCAACTGCCCCCCCCCTAAAAGATGCAGGAATGCTCACAAACCGTTATTATATTACGTCGGTAGCCTTTTGTTTGTTAGAATCAATTTAATTTTTATTATTACCATTTCAGTTTATAATTTTTGTGTGCATCGTGGAAAGTTGGGATAAATATTAGAAAAGCTTTTTTTTTGTACCCGCATAACTTACGTATCTAACTAAAAATTGTACGTTTATTTGTATTTTACGTTTCCTTTTTTTATGTATTATTTTTACGTGAATTTGTATAACTTCGACCGTATACGGTTTCGAATGTATTTTTGAAGTAAAACATCTGTCTTTAATTGTTTTATTGCTTCTTTTCTTATAATTTAAAATATGGTTAGGGCCCTGATGGCCTCAGACACAGAATTAGGACTTATACTCAAGTTAGTCAGCCAAAATTTTAGTTAGTACCTCGTTAACAAAATGCCCACATGAGCCAAGAGGCCATCCATAAATTACTTCACACGAATTTCATGATTCCCCCCCCCCCCTCCCTGTCTCATTTGTGAGATCCCCCTCCCCCCTAGTGTGACGTCACATATTTAGCTATTTTACATCAAAAATAATCAAAACAATTTTTTTTTTTTTTACATGTGACGTCACAGAGCTGATAACCTTCCATACCCCTTGTCACACTTCTCTACCCCCCACCCCCCCACCCGCCTGCCCCCCCTTTAACAAAAACCTAGCTACGCCCTAGCTAACAAGGATAATATTGAAGTGTGAGTGAATTCCAAAAATTCAAAAACGTCAAACTTCAATGTGCTGATGGTTTTGCTTTTATTCTTAAACATATAATGCTGGACCTCTTTCTTACACACTAAATAACAATAGTCGAAAATGAGACAAACGGTTAACTATATCTGCACCCCCCTAAAGGAAATAATATGAAACGCCATACCCGTCACCGTAGATGAACCGTAATAAGATATATCTCTTTCCTCAAAAGGAAAAAAATTAGTACTTTGGAAGAAACAGACACGTGTATTTTGTGTGTCTCATCTTGTGTCTCACCATTATTTAATGCGCAAGAAAGAGATGCAGCATTGTAGTGATAGGGAACGTATGTTTATTGCTCTATTTTGCCGTCACGGTACCGTAAATCAAGCAGCCAAAGTTACTTTTAAAATATTGTGCCGTCAACGCTGAACGAAATGGATTGTGCGGCTATTTCTTCTTGGGGTAAATTATATGTAAAACGCTGTTATGGTAATGTTGCTTAGCTAATGCTTCTTGGGGAATATTGTGCAGTCAGTGCCACTTGGGGAATCTTGTGTGGCTAAAGATACTGCGGAATTGTTGAGTGACCAATGGTACATCTAGAACTTTGTTCGAATGCTGCTTGATGTATAATTATGTTGTGTGAATAATTATTATACTCCGAGAAAGTTCTATAGCCGAAGCCCATGCTTCGGGAGTGTTGTATGGCCAATCTTATTGGAGAATAGTGTGAGGGATGTTGTATAACTGGTGATACTGAGAAAATGGTTTTGAGGCAAATGGCTACTTGGGGAATATTGTATGGTTTATGCCGCTTGTTCTATGTTTTGTGGTCAATGATTTGCAAGATCCATCTTAGGCAGTTCAGTTTCAGTGCCGGCAACCCGGGTGTTTATTTTATTTGCATTTATGTAAATAGATTTCTTTTACCCACCTCACTAGACAAAGTTTGTTCCGAGGCAGGTAAATATTTTTTTTATTTAGTGAAAAAGATATATATCATATTTTTTAAAGTAGACATGAGTATTAAAAGATAAAAATATAAAAATACAAAATATATATAAAAAGACAAAATAAAATATAGATATAAAAAACAAAAAACATGTGCATTTACACATATACACACATGCACAAAATGTTGATATAGATTAAATCCTTACATTTTAGTTTGGTTATATGATATATTTCCATAAAAAGATGGTATATGTAATATTTAAATTCACATGGAAAAACATATAAATAGAATAGGTAAATAATAATTAATTAATTCTTATAATATTCAGAAAACTGTTTCTGAAAAAATAAGAAAATATAAAGATTTAGGAAATGAGATTAAAAGAATTTGGCATTCTCAGACTATAAAAATATTACCATTAGTTATTTCGGCTACTGGCATTATTTATTTATTTATTTGGAATTTCACGCCCGGCTGGGCTTTTACATACATTATTTTTAAAACAAAGAACATCTAAATCTAAATGTGCATAACAAAATAAAAATAAAAAACAAAATCATAAACAAAACAAAAACAAAATCAAAATCGAAATCGAAATCGAAATCGAAATCGAAATCGAAATCGAAATCGAAATCGAAATCGAAATCGAAATCGAAATCCAAATCAAAATCAAAATCAAAATCAAGATCGAAATTAAAATCAAAATCAAAATCAATATCAAAATCAAAATCAAAATTAAAATCAGAATCAATATCAAAATCAAAATCATAACCAAATCTAAAACAAAAATAAAGTAAAAAAACAAATTGAAATAAAAACAAAATACTCCACTATGCAAGATGGAAAAACTGTAGACTGGGAAAAGTGCAATACATGTGAAATAATTCGAAGCAGAGCTATGCAGTTGGAATTATTAAATTTGTGGTTCTTCTTTCTGATATAAATTTTACTATGACTTGTTTATATTTAGTGAATGATGTGTTAAATATGTCAACAACATCTTTATAGTCATTAGCCAAATTCTGTATACGGCGAACAGGGGTATACAATTGTGATTCTGTGTTGGAGTTGTCACAATAGAATGGTAGATAGTGCCTCGATGTTGAATTGCGAGGTATATGGAAAGAAATCAAGTATAATAGTTCTGGGCTGTCAATTATTGAATTTATGATTTTATGTAAACATGTTAGGTCATACACTATTCTACGTTCGGATAATTTTAATAAATTAAGTTGACATAGTAGATAATCATAGTTGATACATTCCCTTGTAATACCCATTCTGAAATTAATATATCTTAAGAATTTATTATACCTAGCTCTCTCATTCAACATTTAGGCGTATTAGATTTGTCAAAAAATTTGTACATAAAAATGCAAAAGTCGGTCATTTTAGATACATGTAGGATTACGAAAGATTTTTTAAATATTTATATTGAGGGATCAGTAGGATTTATCGGAACAGTTAGGATTTCATTTCAACCCTCTGATATGAAAATATCTGGAGTCGGTGAAATATTTTCCCATTATGTTTCTGGTGGATTGACGTATTGTTTTTGTATTGTTTTGTATTTATTATACTTATATAGTGCACTTACAATTTGTGAATTTACTAGATATTCATTTGTGGAAAAGTGTGTGGAAGGGTTTAGTCTTTCAGTTGGGAAAGATTTAACCCGGACATAAAATCTGGAGCACCGTAAAGAAAGCATAAATACAGTGCGAACATGATAATTAATACTGCAAATAAGCAGTAGGTAGGTACCCTGCGTATTTTGATATGACATAATTTCATGAGGAAATTATGTAAAATGTGTCTATAATATGTACTCGTGTTAGTTATTTAGGATATTTCGAATATCTGTTCTTTCCCTTTCAGTCAACCATATTAAAAATCTTTTGAACAGCCAGTTCGAGTTATTTGGGGTTACGTGAGTTTTTGTTTGTGTTAGGAAGATATTGAAAATGTGTGGAGCCAGGTAAGATTCATGCTTTTTTTGCGAAAGTTGATTTGACATAGGGAACTAGAAAGTGGTTATTTAGTTTTGCTCTTGTGTTTTGAATAATACAGTTTTTGAATACGATCTTTCTTATGCATAGTTTTTATTTATCATAAGCTGTTCTGTCGGATTCTGTTGGTAAGGTTTTGTAAACATAGTTCTAATTATTGTTTTGTGATTTCTTTTAAGAGGATTGAGGAAAGTATCTGCTGCTCCTCCCCACACTGATATACCATACGTTAGAATACTTTGACAAAGTGCGAAATACACATATTTTAGTTGATTCTAGGTTTTTCTTAGGTTTATCTCAGTTAGACTATTTATGTAGATGAGAAATAGCATGGGACCCAAGACGCTGCCTTATGGTACTCCATACCTGATATCCACTTTGTCACTGCTGTGTTTATTTATTTTTAGTATTTGTTGTATATTTTCAATATAACTGACAAACCATTTTAGCGATGGACCGGTTATGCCGAAATTTTTATGTTTTTGGCGTAGTAAATTTTGCGAAATGGTGTCGAATGCTTTTGCTAGGTCTAAGAATACGCCTATCACATTTGATCCGCCATCAATGCTTTTCACTATGTAGTTGGTTCCCGATTTATGTATTGGAGTAGTACATCCTATTTTTATGTGACCAAGAAGAATTCCGAGACTAAAACTTTGGTTAAAATGTGTTGAAGTGGTATAAATATGTATTCTCGCTGATTTAACAATATTTTATTGGAACAGTTATCCGGTCCCATATGGCAATTTGGTTTGGGAGATTTAATGACATTCGAGATTTCCCTTTTTGCAAGATCTATATAAGTTAATTTACACAAAAACAATAAAACACTATACAAAGCAACACAAACGATACACAATACCCGAGCCCAAAACAAAGAACTTCTCCAAACTTCTTTTGCTAAATCAACCTTTGGACAAAGATATTTTAAATACATAGCTGGCAAACTATACAATCCACTACCAGCTACGATAAGACAAACAGAATCTATGACCAAATTGAAATAAGATCAGAAATGGATTGCAATATACGATGTCACACTACTGCAAACATCTGTAAAATAAATTACACATGGACAGAAATAACAATTTACATCCGTCCTAACCCACGTAAAATAAAATAATAGAATCCTGTCAAATCTAACTTACATAATTAGATTTGACATGATTTACTACTTTGCTATATATTTGTAAGATCACTCTTTATGGGATTTACCCACACTTCCAATTACCTTTGTTTTTTATTGTAAATTAAAATGTTATTAACCTTAAATATTCATGTAACCATGTTTATATACATTTCATATACCTTTTCGTCTATCTCGACACAGGTGAGACAGGTATCGAAAATCGCATACTCCGCGATACTACTCTACTGCATAAAAAGATAAATAAAAATAAAATGATTTGAGAAATAATGATTTGTGACTACGGCCGCTTTGGAAAGGTTTTTGAAGACTCAAGAAAAAGTGTATTTTCGCCTGGTTTAGTTTAATATAATTTTAATTAAAACTTAAACTGACACTATTATAGAACGTTTTTTTTACGCGAGTTCCAAATGAGTCACCACTGCTCCCAACCGAGACAGTGAGGTTTTGGCATCCCCAAATTGGGGTATATCGTGAGGCTGAAGGAAGTGGGAGGGGAAGGAGAAGGTGAAGAGGAAGGTGGAGAAGAACTTGGACTTTAGATCTGGCCACCAAAGATGGCCAAAGCCATTTCGACCAATGTTTCTATTCTGAAAGGTATTATCCTTTCTTCAGGGTGATATGGAAAGTATCTACCATTCTGGAACGTTCCGCAAATATGTACGTACGAGTATATGAATTTAAATGAATGTATTATGAAATGACACAAATTTACTTGCGCAAGCCGTGATTTGAACCTGCCACTTCCGGATTCGTAGCCATGGATCGTAAAGGAATTAAGGCTTTTCTGTCTGTTTGTTCGGTTAGTGGTTGGTTGGCATCGCGTTTGAATCCCATCCAGGCGTCGCGTGTTCAATTTCTCGGCTAGCTAGGTCCTCCATCAAAACATAAGTAACATTTTCCGCTTACTTTGGTGGTTGTGGGAGATTTTCAAACATTGTCAGATTATTCGTAACCCAGGAATGTTTGTCTTTCTTTTTTAAAACTAAAACTTAATTAACTTACACTAAAACTGGCATTTTTTGCGCGTAAAGGAAATTAATTTATTATTTATCTTTGTGTTTAAAATAACTATTTGCCTGTTTAAATCAATGTTTGAAAAACAACTACTTCATAAAAGTATTTGCCTTTCTCTTTGACCGGCGTGTTATTTCAAGCTCAGAACGCACAGTGCATATTTCACAAATTCCGGAACGTTTAATACAAAACCATTTGCAAATGCATTTATCTTCATAACCCGAGGGGGAAACCCACCTGCTTCGGTAAACCTGCAAACCTTACCAACCCCTGCGGCTAGGGGCAGCCAGTGCATTATTAAATTTAATATCATAAGAGGCCTAGGCAAGAAGCATTCCACTATATTTGTGGTTCTTAGAATATGTATGACATATAGTCTAGGACTAGAAAACATAATTTGAATAGGTATGTCTAGAAACAGCTGATGCGACTACATATACATATTTAGTCATTAAATAATCCATAAGCCACCACAGTTTTAAGCACAGATTATGTAAATCACATTTCAACAATGACTACAAGAAACAACTATTTACGTACAAAAAATAGATTATTAGGTTCTTAGTTTAGGTAAACTAAGTAATTCATGCGTATTTAGATTGAAACGAAACTTCCAGAATGTCAAATCCATACAAAAAAAAAATGGCGGCAATGGAGATGCTTTTTATGGGAAATTTTTAACTTTGAATAAAAATATATTTTTTAGAATATTTTTCCGTTTATCCCGACTTTCTTTCCCGAAACGATGTTTCTTTTGGTAATTAAGTTTAAAAATAGTCTACTTTTCAAAATCTATATATTTTTTTTTTTTTTTTTTTTTTTATTTAATATAAAACATGGGTTACATTTTAATTATACATATTTTACAAAATATCATATTCAAGGTCATGATTGGTCATGTATACCTTATCAGAAAAGAGGAGCTCTTGTGCCTGATAAGGGAGCCACAGTTCTTACTTAGGTTACATTTTATAATATATTTTGTATAAAATATTTATTTTTTAATGTAAGTTTTTTTGAAAAATTGTTTAATTTTATTTATTTGTTCTGATTGGTTCAAAATACAGCGCAATTCAGAAGGAAGATTATTGTAGTTTTTTATAGCTTGGTAAATATAATGGTTGTGCATTTGTGTTGTTTTAAAATTTGGTGTAATAAATTGATTTCCATTTCTCATTAATGTGTAAAATTCTTCATATTCTTTATTATTTTTTTCTTTACACATTTTAATAATAGAAGCTTGCTTAAATATGTCATCGACATTTGGTACTGGAAATAATTTAAATAGTGATTCTGTTGAGAAGGTAGGTTTTTTTTAAGGATTACTTTAATGATGGTTCTTTGTGAAACTTTTACTGAGTTTAGATTGTTTTTGTAAGAACCTCCCCAACCTAAAATTCCGTAGATAAGCAAAGAGTGAACAAGGGCATAGTACACATTTTTGATTATTTTTACATTCAATATATTTCGTAATCTGACAAATATATATATACATTTCCTTATTCTCTTTACTAGCTCTGCAATGTGACTATTCCACTTCAGGTTATACTTTATTAAAAGTGTAGCAGCATGTGGCGGCTTATGGATTATTTGCCATTTGGTCTTCCAGAAAGCTTTCGGTTATAACGTAGTCAATATTACATATATAGGACGATTATTCCTTTAGCACCATACTTGACGCACCATCGTTCACAATCATATATTTTTATTTCATACATAGTTCTTGTGAAAAAAACATTTGTAAATGTAATTTTTTAAGAGCGAGCAACGCCCAAGTGAGATTCGCTACTAACTGGTCGGTCATAATATTTCAATACACGTAATGACCACTTACCCCATTGAGCGTTCCCGGCTTCTTCCCGACTCATTACGCGTACTTAAGGCTTTCTTTATTTTTTTTAGTTTTCTTATTACCACGCATATGCCACAGAGGGTTCAATGCCAACTCAGAATCAAGTCAACTCAACAACTCTTGGAAAAGTCATTAAAAGCTATGAAAAAAATAGCACACAACATAACCTAACGTAACCTATTTAACCAATTTATTATATATTTTTTCATCACTTTACTCTTCAAAGGAGGTGTTGAGTTGACTTCATTCTGAGTTGTCCAGTCTCCGATACGGGGATCTTATTTCTACAGCATTCAGTCCATTTTCATCCTTCTTCTGCCTACTGGCAGTAGTAACGCCTCATTGTCATACATAAGGTAGGTACCAGTACTTCATTGTGGACTGCTAGGTTCGTTTCTTTGAGCAGTTTTTTGTTAGAACATACTCACACAAATACAGTTTACTGACTAGCGCAGAATCGCGGAAAATCATGGTACAGTCTGAAAACTTGAAAAATCAATTAAAATTTTGAAAATTATACTTATATCTAAATCAAATTTGATTTTATTAAACCAGATTTCACGCAGAAATAACTTCAGACAACCAAAATTAGCATTTATGAGGAGGTTTTCAATTTGGGAGGCGGGTTTGGGTGACAGAAATTTCGATTTGAGACGCGGGAGTTGTTACCGCCCCGGGAATCATTTATTTAATAACCAACACCTCTGCCATAGGTTACCCCAAGTGGTTCGCTACGTTTGGTGACTAAGAAGGGGTGCCCGGGTTCATGGAGTGAGGCTTGCCCGGGGGGAAATTCGTCATTCATGAGTTTGCCCACCTACTGCGTGACGGGCCGGATCGGGAGAAACTAGTGTAAGTTTGCGCACTTGAAGTGAAATATCACAAAACTACGCTATATAAATACTATGTTATTCTATTATTATTATTAGGGAGACCTTTTTATTTCTCCAGCCTGACTCTCTCGGCACATCGTCTTGCACCGCAGTGGACGGTGGATTTATATTCCGTCACTCCTGGATAAACTAACTCCTACATCTCTACCCACCCTCATACCCTTTTCCTTCACAAAACTTCCTCTCCCTCTTTTCCATAAAAGACCATCCTCACAGCATCTTCAAAGATGACACAGGACCTGAGGGAAATTATTTTCTTCAGAGCTTCCTAAAAAAACGACTTTCTTGTTTATCTAAATACTGCGGTTCCTATTTACCAGCATGCAACCCATCAACCAGGATAGTATAAAAACACAAGCGTTGCAACACAATGGCACAAAATACGTGTAACCTGCCCACGGTGGTTTCATGTCTAACGTCCTCGGTAGCTACTTACAAGTGACCCATGAACGCCATGAACTGGGGGCAGTTTAAAAAACGACCAACACAACACACCGCTCCCCTGTGATTTACTCCCCGAACATATTACCGAGAGATGGGACCTTTTTATTTCATTTTGCGTCTTCTCTGTAAATAGAAAGCACTTCAAATTAAACGCTTTGTTGCTACTCTTCAGCACAAAGCATTGAATTAGTAGTCTAAGAGACCTCTAGCCAATTTAAACGTGTTCCCCTGAGTTAAAGTCTGCCTTCATTGCTATGTAAAAAGACGAAACAATTTAATCTTACAGAATAAACCGAAAGCATAATATAATACAATTATGGAGGCAATTAAATTCACAAAAACCTCATTAACATTAATAGAGACGACAAGGCTAAACTTAATAGTCGTTCTTGGTATCAGAAATTTGATCCGCTACATTAAAACCAAACGTCGAAAAACACATCCATTTAGCTAATTATTATGAAAAAAGCGTGAAACACGGTGTCAATTCTACGTTTCCACACAACTCAACAAAGTGGCATATCAAATCCCCTTTGAAGTCATTAAAAGTTATGAAAATATTTTTTTTTTGAGAGAAACCCGTAACTTAACCTAACGTAACCTATTTAATAATATTTAAAAAAAATCATCACAATTTATGACATATTTCTCTTGATCACTTTATACTATAGATATTTAAACTTTTCAGTGGTATCACAATTGATTCATTATCGCTTTGCGTTGCTTTGGGAGGGATGAATTCATACGTTCGTCACTCCTGGACACACTGATCCCAAGATTCCTACACACTCCTCATACCTTATCCTTCAAAGAACTTTACGTCTTTCCTTTCTGTAACGTGTCGTATTAGCATATGATTAATTTCCACATTACTTTGGTTGTCCATGGGCTCTTCAGGTCACATGAGTTGTGCCAAAGATAACCAAAGGAATATGTGAGGAGTCATTGTAATTCAAGAGTTCCACAGACAAAACCTACTTTTAGACAGGAAGGACGTTAGTCGTTCGATGTATAAATATGAATTATGATAAGTCAATAAACAGACACTATGATTTAAAGAACCTAGTCTTTCAATAAGTATTCTGTAGTACTGGAGAAAATTGGCCTCAGTACTTACAAATAACGAATGTCTCTGGAGAGATCATCAAATGAGACATTACACTCTCCATTAAAAGATATACAGCATCCTCAAAGATGACATGGATATTGTAAAAAAATGTAATGTAACTTTCAGAACAGAGTTAATTGTGTATGATTCTGTGTCTGTAACCTTAATGAATTTTGGTGGATATCCACTTGACATTAGACGTTAGACCCATGTCATGAATAGATTTGCTCAATTTCTACTTTGATACGTAGTTTTGACAGAATGCTAACTATTTATTGACAGGTACATAGGATCACTCTGAAAACATATCCAAAAATACTTTAGGTAACAGTGAGATACCATGCCTATTTTTAAATCAATTCAAAAGAAAGTCTTATGATGAAGTTCATCACAGTAACTTGTCGAACCATTCCCAACTTGCTAATAAAAAAGGAAAAATATAATATTAGGTCCTTACACATGAAATTGGCGTTTTGTATGGAGGAACTTTGTATGGGAGCTTATGGGAGTTTTGTATGGGAGTTTTTTCACCTTCCCAATTTGCTTCAAGTGGATTATCACTAAAACCGCAGCCTGCAGCTAACTCGGACATGGTTTGCGATGGATCCGCTTCCATAATAGTCTTCAATGCTTCATTATCAACTTCGGTCTCTGGCCGTCCACGGGGCTTGTTCTGCAGGTCGAAATTTCCAGAACGAAAACGTTGAAACCAAAAACGCACTGTGTTTTCTTTTGCGGCACTGTCGCCATACACATCATTAATCCTTCGAGCCGTTTCTGCAGCACTGGTGCCACGGTGGAACTCGTACTCGTAAATAACGCGATATTTCAAGTTTTGCATTTTGTAAACTAAGTGACGCAAAGAAAAAAAAAAATTAAGGAAAAAACAAATGAATTTTAATTTTAGAAACACAAATACACGAGTAAATAGCTGTATAAATTTTGAATTTGGAATTCCTAACCAAAGAGAAGATATTTGAGATCAAAGTTGCCAGTACGGCAAAAGCCAATTTCTGTAAGGACCCAATATATAAAATCAATTACACCGTTATAATAAAACTGTTTTTTTTAAAACATTATTTCTACATGTTTAGGTGTGACGAACGTATGAATCCACTGCGATGCAAGGCGACGGGTCGAGAAAGTACGATTGGAATGTTCAGAAGGTCTCCCTCAACCAGTCTCTCCCAAACCGTGGGCAAAACATCCCTGCTAAGTCAAAAATGGTAGCAAATCACTTGGGGTGACTTATGTCAGGGGTGTTGGTTATCCAATAAATGCTTCCCGGCGGTACACATACCCACCTCCAAAATTATAATTCATTATAGTCATAATATAAATTATAATACGTATAATCACAATAATTGACTTGATACACATTATGTTACACTTTTCAATGCTTAATTAATTTATTTGGTAGTTGGGAATGGTGCGTTACGTTGCGCGGGCCTAGAGAGCATGAAGGAAGCTCTACAAAATGAGTCTCTGTAAGACCCAAGTGTAGTTCTCCCTTTTCCTGAAATGTCTCAATTTTACCCATAAAATCCGAGGGAAACCTCAAGTTTAATCACGTGTACACAAAAACACAGATTGAGCGATTAGTACAAGCAAACTACTGTTCTTTAATTGTTCAAGGTATGGCATCTCGAGTGACTCTCCTGGCGCGTTTAATAGTTTGTTTTACGAGCACAGTATTCTTCCCTGCAGTATAAACCACCACGAAATAAAGTGCTATTTGAGCTGGAAACAATTGCATCGAAAACCTGGATGCTTTTAGAGCAATTGCAATTGGCCGAATGTTTTCGTGGTCGGACCAGCGAGGCAGAGCGCAGGATTGATAACACCAGCGGAGACCGGAGACTTGGGGAGGGCAAAGAGATTTAGGAGGTGGCCGACATCTTATTTGGTGAACAGATTTAGTGGGCAATGGCCTGTAGCCAAGTTTGTTTCAGATTTCACAGCTAAATGTTCGCACCCCCGGGATTTGCGGAGTTCGGATTACTGTTTGCGGTTGTCCAAGTTAACGAGAAATGGTTTAAGTACTAAGCACACCCATTAAAATACCAATTAAAGCAAATGCTATTGGACAGTCCGAGAATCGATGAATTCAATACTAACAAATTTTGTATTTTTTAATCATCAAAGAAGTTAATTCTAACAAATTTAAACCAAACGTGAAACAGAACAAGAAATATAAAATAAAAAGAGGTAAATGTTGCATTTGTGAATAGAACTCGTCCATTGTGACCTGATTGTTTTACGCCATTTCAGAATTAATAATATTATCCTCAAGTAATATTTTCCACATTTTATGGCTGCTATCTATTCGTATGATTGCAATGTTCAATACGAATTTATTTGAATCCTAGATATCTCGGATATTTTTCTCATCTCATTTTATTTCAATATTACACCTATTGAACTTTTTTACAAGCCTCTCAAGCATGAGTATTAATTTTTTTTTAAATACATTTAAAAAAAAAATTGATGGTTATACTCTTTAATGTAACATTTAATCACCGAAGAAGAAAATACTAAACTAAACAAAAGACACAGAAAATAAAAAGGTATCGGTCGCAATATTATGTGCCAGGTTTCATTGGTGGATTTATAAAAAATAAATCCTTATACATTTGACATTCATGCGATCATTTAAATTTTTTTTCTATCAAAATCCTGACCTGACAACGTGAATAAATTATTTTTAAAAACATCATGTTTCTAAATATATTTTTGCTCTGCGAGGGAATAGAACCTGCAACCATGCAATTTGTCAATTTAATGCAATAAAAACGATAAAAATCATTGATTTTTTTAAATTATACGCACACTGTATTACGAAAAATTAAAATTTAAACCTTGAGCTGCCATTTATTTTTACTGGACTAATTTTATATTAATTAATCCTCAGTACTTTAAAAACCTTTCTTTGAGAAGCAAAACATTTATTTATTTATTTCACGAGCCCCTTGATTACCACCTTTATATTTTTAATGTTTATTTTCAATTCACCATTCAAGGTGCTAATTTTCTTTTTTATTTGTTCCAGGTAAGCACCACCCACATAAAGGCTGAATTATTGCTGAAACCGAAGATTTTAAAGGGCGGTAAGAAAATGAAAAACGACTATTTTAAAAAGGGAAACTTATAAAATACTTTATACCAATTATCTTAATCACACTTCAGAGTTTTTGGCAATGGCCCTGGACCTTTTAAAAATTAAATTAAATTTTATAATGTTACTTTGGACTATGGAAAATTTAAAGGTCGTTTTATTAATTGTTTCATTAATTGGACATATTACTGCAGCAAGCATTATTTCAATTAGAGCTAAAACAGACTGTTATATTTTGCCAGCTTTTATAATGACATCTCTGTTATAATACGTGGGAACTCGTATAAGTCAAATGTATTTTTTTGCATGGAAACATTTTATTATTAACATTAATTTACTTGTTTCAACGATTTTAGCATAGATTGTGAGTATTCATAACAGATGGTTAGTTATCGTACTCTAGTTATTATACACACTGATACTGATAGAAGGCAAAATATTGAATGAAAAAAATGACAATTATTATCCTCAACAGATATTGTGGTAATAATTACTTGAAAAAATAAGAATTTGGAACATGATTGTTAACGAAGCATTAGTTTTGACGGATCCGCCTATCAATGGTTGCATGGGCAGTTTTTTCGACTAGGTAGGATTACGAGATAGAATTGTATTGTGAAAACCAAATTAATTTTTTCCGCCTCCCATTATTGAAAAGCTAAGTTTTTCCACAGCAATAAGTGTGAATTATTTCATAAAATATTGGGTTTTTTACTTAATTTTTAAGTTTTTCACTTTTTATTACCATCGAAAAAATTAAGTTAAGATTTATCTATGCGTTATATTTTTAAGAATTTATATACAAAAAGAAAAGCCAAATTTTCGAGCAAAATAAATAATTTACGTAAATAAAGGCTGCTAAATTAAAACACAACTTTTTATGGATCAAAACACCTTTATACTGTAAGTTTTATTGCATAAAAAGTGATTTTCAAATGGTATTTTTCCACAATGAATTTAAGATTACATAATCAGAAATAACTGTTAAATTGAGACGTTCCTCTAAGGAAATGAAGAAATTGATCCACAAGTTAAGAAATATTACAATAAAAATGTTAACTTTTATTAGTTAAATAAAAAAGGCACAAGGATCTTCAGACGTTTAATTGGACCGCTTCTCCATTAGGCACTCGAGAGTGATTCCGCTAAAAAGAAATGAAACAAAATGGCAGCCCCTAATGAAGGCAGTGATAAATACATCCGGGAAGAGAGAGAACAAGTACTGCCCTCTGTGGGATCATCGCAAGCACCATAAGGCTATATATTTATATGTCCATGAGCACGTGATTCAATTTCAACTGTCGTTAAACCTTGTTCTGGTCGGCTTTTCGTGCTTCAACAAAACGTTGTTTTGAGTTCACTCAACAGTGCTATGGCCCGTTGAATAAGAATTCAAATCTTCATCAAAAACAGAACTTCTTTGTTTCAGCTGTAATTCTACACGCAATATTTTGTAAGTTTAGGTTAAGGAAAAGATGATAATTATTCCAATACTTATTAATTCATTAATTTATTTTTTTGTTAATTATAATTACAATAGTATTAATCTTATCCTGACGAAGAAAACTTGGTTTTCGAAACATGTTGATAATATTGATTGCATACTGGTTTTAACAAAGTTGTATTCATTTTGCAAAGTTTGAAGAAGTGATAATTATTCAGCCAAAAATCACACGAATTGAAAAGATTATGTTGTGAATGGCCCAGTAAAATTAAATTTTATTAAATATGCACTACCGTAAGTTAAAATATTTTAGCAGTTCTTAAAATTACCCATTTCACCATCCTGATCAAAATAAATAAATATATCATTTTATCAATATCGTAACATCAAAACTGTATTTTATTAAGCAACAAATTTAGTCACATACATAAATAATATAAGGTATCACAATATTTCTTGCTTTAATGACGTTCGTTATGTAAGTTTAAATACACGATTTAAAGTGACTATTTTTAACTATTAATTTATTATATTATCAAGCATTATAGAATTATGTTAAACCACGAATTCTTAAATTATTAAAATTATATTACGAAATTTTATTCAAGAACGCCTTTTCTGGCAAAAGGAAAGAAATTCAGCCTTCGTAGAGCGTTGTTACAACAGTACTACAGTACGCAATTTTATTTACAGATAAAATACCACGAAATGATCCCCGTTAGAACCGCAGTTAACATTTTATCGCAGCTTTTACTTTATTCGCTGCTATTTCAGGCAAACTACCCCCAAATGGGTTATAGCGCTTTTTGCGTTTGGTCCGTGGCTTGCATTCTAAACAGCCATGTGCCATGATTTAAAAAAGCATGATGAGGAAACGTTTTTATCGTAATGCGACCTTATCTGAAAGGACATAATTCATAACATAAGTATTAAAAGCATAAAACACGTTACACCTTGATATAAGAATGAGATAAATGTTTTATCGTAAGCTGGGTAAACCGTGTTTTTTAAATTTATTAAAATGCCGAAAATAAAATAAAATAATTTTTAATTAAATGAAGACAATATAAGCAATTTTTTTCTGGGAAAGAGAGGTCCTGGGTTCGAGTCCCAGAGGTGCCAATATCTTTTTCTGATTTTTCTGTTTCCAAATTTTCGATTGAGTTTCGCTTATATTGTCTTCATTTAATTAAATATTACAATTTGAGGTTTTACTCATAAAGTTAAAATAAAAATAAAAATGTTACTGAACTTTAACTGAAAAATGTCTTCCCTAGAAAATGGTGGTTTAAGAATGTAGTCATTTGCCCCAAAGACATGAAGTAGAATGGTTCTGTCTCTTGGAAAAATAATAGGCCTGTTCTGCAAAAAAGGAATTAAAATTAGGCAATAAAATTTTCGTCATTTGTTTTTGGGGTGTTATGCCGTGTTGCGCTGCCTCCTTCTTTAGCCAATGTTTCGGACAGCGTTACAGTGTCCATCATCAGGAATATGTACCTACACTGATTGACACTATAACGCTTTCTGGAACGTTGGCTAAATAAGGAGGTAGCACAACAGGGCATAACAACCCAAAAACAAATAACGAAAATACTTTTGGCCGTAAAAATCTCAAAACATATTTTGGCCGTCAAAGGTCAAATTGCGGTGCATGTAATCAATTGTGACTATAATAGTGCATTTGTGGCTTCCATCAAAGTTTTAGCCTTTTCGACGACGTCACCCAGTTTCCCGGCTCGCGGCAACCACCAAGAAGGGAAGTATATTTGTTTCTAGTAGCTGCATACGTTTGCGACGGTTCTATGCCAACTCAGAATCAAGTCAACTCAACACCTCTTGGAAAAGTCATTAAAAGCTATGAATATATTTTTTCAAATAGCCGGTAACCCTAACCTAAATCCTAATTAATCAATTTTTTATATTTTTTATCACCACTTTTAATGACCTTTCTGATGTGATTCTGAGTTGGTTTCATTATGAGTTAGCTGGTCACCGTTTGCGGCAAAGGGTCAAAGGAATGTATGAAGTGATTTATAATTGTTAGTATATTCGTTTTTCTTTTTTATAAGGCACTTAATTGCTTGGTGCGGACTATAATTTTTATTAATAACACAGCCGGAGTTTCCAAACGCAAATAATAGTAATAATGTAACAGTCATATCGCTAAAATGGTGGGAGGGCCCGAATACAATATTACAGGTAGAATAATTTATTTCATGCATTTTACGTAGCCTCTTTGACTGCTTTAAAAAAAATTAATTTCACAAAGAAGGCTCTGAGAAAAATAATTTTCCTAAGGGTTTATGTCATCTTTTAATATACCGTATAGGTCTCTTTGAGGAGAAAAAGGAGTGAACATGGGTCTTGAAGCCACAGCTGAGCTTTTGTCTATTGCAATCCGTGGCAGACCAGAGGTGGCTGCCAAATTCAGTGCCAAATTCTAGGAAAAAAATAATACACACATCTTGTAAAGACAATAAATTATGATAACAAATATTATAATCAATAATTATCAGCCTGAAACACTCATCTACATTGAAAAAATCTTCCGAGAAAAGATACTGGCCGCCAACGGGAATTGAACCCGTGTGAGTGTTTCAGACTGATAATTATTGATTATAATATTTGTTATCTACCCTTTGTGCTATACATAAAAATCTTGTTTAAACGTTAGTTTACCAATTAAAAATAATAATTAATATTTGACAAGTTAAAGTATTTCAGCAAAAAATGCAGACATAATTAGTCTCGACGCCACCTAGCGGGAGATTTAGTATTTAACAATACCTCTCTCACAAAAATAAAGTTGGTTGTTTTCAGTTGGAAAAATGTAATAATAAGTAATTGTCGAATGAAACACTAGTATATATTGAATTATTTGGCGGGTATTAGATAAGCCGCCATAGCTCAGTGGTCAGAGCAGCTGACCGGCAATCAGAGGGACACGAGTTCAATTCCCGTTGGCGGCCAATATCTTTTCTCGGAAGATTTTTTCAATGTAGATAAGTGTTTCAGGCTGATAATTATTGATCATAATATTTGTTATCTACCCTTTGTACTAAGCATAAAAATCTTGTTTAAACGTTAGTTTACCAATTAAAAATAATAACAATAAATTATGGTTCAAAAATAGTTATAACAACGAATTTAGCGTAGTGGAGTCTCGGCTATTCACTTGTTTTAATTTTTATCCTCAGCCTCCGCTTCTCCCTCATTCATTAAGGAAACATTTAGCATGGGAAGAAGTTATACCTAAAGCAGATCTTAATGATAGGAGCATGCCAGTTATTTACAACGAATGTAGAAGATTACAAAAGATACGAATTATGGGTAATCCAAATAATTAACTTCATTAGTCCCGAGAAAAATGGCATATAACTCACTTATTTGGTCACCGCATTATAAGGTTCACTCAGATTCTGTTGTAAAAACACAACACATATTTTTAAGACACATAAATTATAAACTTAATATTCCTATTGAAAATATAAACTACAACTGTCAAATGAAATATTTAATTTAATAAAGCTGTCCGACAGAATATTGGTATCAGATGTAATTTTTATTTTTAAAATCTTCACTTCCTTATTGACTGCCCTGCATTCTTGCAATTGATTTCATTTCATGTTCCTAATAGAGTTATACAAACAAAAAATATCTTTCACTGCAACAATCGTGTCGATACCAATATTCGTTTACGAATTCCCTTATACAACTTTACACAGCTTAAATTTACCAATATGCAGATATTTTCAATAGCACCGAGAGAACTTACAAAAAAGAATTTCACATATTTTTTGAAAAAAGTTATTAGTTTACATTTTGTTTCCAAAAAAATAAATTTTAGTTAATTCGTATGTTTATCTGTATAATTGTTTTGAAATCCATTTTTCAAACAAATCATCTATTGAACACTGTTGAAACTGTCGTGTGGAGGGGAAATATAGATTTTTTCCCCAGGAAACGATTAAAAATGTCCTAGATTCTACCTACTTCCTTCTACAATCGAAAGTTTATTAGGGTGGAATAATTTTTTACGGCCTTCATCCCCCTGGGAACGACTGAAAATAATTTGTTTTTCCACCACCCTGATAATGACAGAAGAAATAATCTCTCCCCTTTCATGGACCTCGTAAAACATATTAATTTATTTTAATAAAACAGCTTCAAGCCATAATACATAAAAAGTATGTCATCTTTTAAATGTAAATAACTTTTAAAATTTAGAAATTTAATAACTTCGTTCGTAATGTAAGAACAATTCACACGAATTAAACTTTTATTGGAATAACTCTTGTTATGAATACTTTTGAAGGTTACACCCATCAATGTAATATATCATTGAAGAAGAATATTATAATAATACTAATAAATCTAAACGAAAATATAAAAAAAATACTAGACAAAGAAAAATAAAAACCTAATGGTCGCAACTGGGACACAGGATCTCTTGTCTTACCGGGACAAACGCCTTAACCAACTCCTCCATTGGGACCTCTTATTTTTAAGATATTCCAAAATCAGAATTAACGACAAATTTTTCTAATATTTTTGGCTGCTACCCTTATGATTACAAAGTTCTAAGCATACGTTTATATTAAGTGAATATGTTAAATACACATTCACTTCTACATCAACAAAATCCTTACAGTTATTACTATTCGGCGTAGACACATCTTCTCATACATTGTTTATTAAGACTGAAAAATAATAATAAAATTCCCGGCGTTCAAAGAAAAAACGATTGTTTTCAACAAGTAATTTCTTTAAACTAAACGTGGAGAAATTTTCCAGCATATCACTTAACCTCTGGCGTACTAGATGTCGAGGCGAGCTTTGCATAGAAAATAAAACACGACTAAGAGGGGAAGCATATTATAAAGGAGGCTAGGGGCAACTGGTACCAAGTGATGCCTCAATCGGCGGTCAGGGACCAGCGCAATATTCCAAACGTTCAAGAAAGTTTATTTTTCCAACAAGAAACAAAGTTATACTTGCGTCTATCAGAATATCTCAATCTGCAAACTAATCGTGTGCGGTTGGGGTCGTTGCCATTACAGAATATAATAGGTATTTAGATAAATGGGGTTATAATGTGGTTACGATGCTGGATCTGCCCTGATGATGGACACTGCAACGCCGTCCGAAACGTCGGCTATAGAAGGAGGTAGCGCAACACGGCATAACATCCCAAAAACTAACAACGAAAATGCTTTTGGCCGTGAAAATCTAAAAACTTACAGAAAAGAATGTTGTTAAGAGAAAGTTTTTTACTAAGTTACTATTTAAAAAAAATTATAATTTCACTTCACAAAGCATCTAATTCGTCTGACCAAAAATATTGATACATTTTAGAGCAAGAACCCGTGACGATCAGACCTTCGTTATTTTATAAAACCTGAAAGTTTCTCTGTGTATGTCCCTAATACAGGTAAAGACGACTATGGAGTTTGGATCACGTTGGCCTTGAAAGATAGCAAGATGAAAAGGTATATAAAATTGCACCACAATTTCAAGAGCATTTTGCTCGCACTTTTACGACGTCTGCTAGTGTCGAAATTTCGTGATATTTCATTCCTACCCGCTTGCATGTATATACGTTCGCACCTACGGAAGACTTTTAATGTGTCTGACAAGGTGAAGGAACTATCGAAACTGTCTGATTACTAAGAAAACATATGTTGATAGTTCCTCAAGTAATATATATATAAAATTCACCTTTTATACCTTAACGTGGGTACAATTATAATTAATTAATATAATATCTCTCAAAGCCACCGTGATCCAAACTTCATAGTCGGGGATGTACCTGTATTAGAGGCATACACAGAGAAACTTCAGGTTTTATAAAATAACGAAGGTCTGATCGTCACGGGCTCTTTATTTTATTTTCTTTTAAAATCAATCGGAATTATACGAAATAATAAACACAACTGCAATAAATAGGGTTATAATAATAAATTTCAAATAACGAATGAAAATTTGGAGTTAATTGAACCAATACTTTATTTTATGAATAAACTAATTGGGGGAGGTTGTTAGAATTTATTAAATGATTACTACGACATGCATGTACTAAAATCGGAAAGTAATTATATTATATATTTTTTTTACTTTACAGTCACATGTTTGCCCTCGTTTATTTTTTTATTCCTATGAAAATTATCAAATTACATAAAAAGACATTCACAAATATTCTGCTAAAAGTAAAACTTTACAGTGTTAAATTGAAATATAAAATTGAACAGCCAATTATTAATAAGCGCTTAAAATAAGCGTTTTAAAGCAGTATGTAACACTACATGAATAAATTAAAAATAATATACCATCACATACGGTCATTATTTACTGGAAAGCAATATTGCAAAACATTATGGTTGCAACGGATGCTTTTTCAAACACTTTATTGCACGATATTATAGTCACGCGCGATTTATTGTTTTTCACCGCTCACAAATACCTTTATCTTTAGAAAATTGTTTTGTACATCGCTTTTGATACTATCGTCTAAAAGCCGTCTGCAATCAATACACGTCAACAAAATAATGACTTTTTTGAACATCAACTAAAAATAACTTGACTGCGAAATAATAAAAATGTCGACAACCTCCGTGGCCGAGGGTAAGGCTCTCGACTAGCAAATCTGAAGATCGCGGGTTCAAATCCCAGATTCCGCAAGTTAATTTTATTTCATTAATTTATGTTCTTACGCAATTTATTCTCGTAACGAAATAATATAAAATATATTTTCGGCACGTTCCAGAATTGAAGTGACTCTCAGTATCGCCCTGGTGTAAGACCATTCAGATTTGAAACGTTGCTTGAAATGGTTTTAGCTGAGTTGTTGACCAGATCTGAATAGCCAGGATCTCTTCTTTATCCCACCTTCCCCCTCCTCATCTCCTACCCCTCCAACCTTCCTCTTTCCCATCCCACCCCTCCCCATGTTGTTACGCAATTAAATCTTTTAACAAAATAACATAACGTACGTTTGCAGCCCGTTCCAGAGTGGAAGTTACTCTCAAAATCGCCCTTGTGCAAGACCACCACCGTCCCTTCCTCCCAACCCTCAGCCTCACAACATACCTCAATTTCGAATTCAAGAGTCTCACTGGCTCCGGACGGTTGGAAGCGAAAATACAAGCGTGCAGTTCACACGCAGTATAAGTGAAACTTTCAGAAAACTAAAGTATACAAGAGTGGGGAGACTACGAAGCACTGTCTAAATTCAAGTTTCAAATTTCAATTCACAACGATGTTAAAGTAGTTTTCAATTCCAAATTTCCAAATTTAAGCTTTGGCATTTTTGAGAACTTACAGTATTACTGTGCAATAAATTACTTTATTATTTTTCATTCTTTTCAATCCGACACGAATGGAGAAAAATGTATTGTACTAAAGAAATAACAAGATTTATGTGATAAGAACCGGAGCTAATCAATTTGTCAAGGAACTTCTCTATCCAGTAAAGGATTTACGACTATTGATTAGGAGAAAGCATCGATGCAACTTCACTGCCCTTTTCCTAAAAAACACTACGTTCACTACACAAGAGAAAAGAATCTGAAACGTTAAAAGGTTCTTTCATGATATATCGAATACGTCTAATCCTTCGAAGCTTTTTTTAAATTAAAGAAACTAAATATGTTTTATTCAAATAGAAGGAATCGTGGAATATATTCACATAATAAATTAATGAAACCAATGAATAAATGAAACCAATTACGTTCAAGATATTGTCTTGAGATCAACTTACAACATTATTCCACAAAACTGTTTCAACGGCTAAAAAGCAGCCTTAATAATATTTTTTCGGGGAAATTCTACTTTCGTGCATTCTTCACCTTCTTGAATTTGAAGTATTTCTAGTTGAAGCCATTAAAGTTAGTTTTCTCCATTTATTCCCAATAATTAATCCATGCTCCGTTATTTCCATAAACGACATTATTCAACGTTCTTTCAAACCAAACTTTAAAAAGCTTACACAGGCCAATTTTTTTCCTGTATCATGATCCCTACCTTAAAAGATGCATTTTTATAAGCCCAATATTATCGTATCAATAACTCAACATTTAGTTTTGTTGGATACAACATTATTCCGGGTAAGGGCTAAAATGTTGAGTTTATTTACGATAGTCCTTTCACATGCAATTCGTTTTTACAATTTAAATAAAATAGTGCTGTAATCACGTTATTAATTTAAATCAAATAAAGTGTTTTTGAACTACAGTGATAATTTAATTGGAGATTTTAATAAAAAAACACTTTTTTCTCAGAAAACAGACCAAAGTAACGAAATATAAAATCAATTACTCCAAGCAACCAGTAATATTTGCATGTCTCGAATTTCTCTGACCAATATCTGTAAAAATTGCAAAAAAAAAATTAAAATGTGGTTTAACAAGCCTTAACAACTCAAAAAGTGAAAATCCTAAATTTAATGATAATGGCCTATATGAATTAAAATGTGACCACGCTACTTACATCAAACATACGGGAAGAGCATTCTAAACTAGATTCAAAGAACATATTATACAATGTTATAATAATAAAAGAACTTCTCCAAAATTCAAAGGATATCTCACTTTCCACTTAACAACAAGAAGCCTTCTTAGATTAAATTTATTTTAATAATTTAAAATCAATAAACGAATGACCTTCATATAATACAAATTAATAAAATGAGAAAAAGTATTTATTTACCACTTCTCAGTGAGTTAACAAAACCTGAACATTATACACGTACAAATAAATTAATAGCAGTGACATCATTATTAAACATTAAGAACACATTAATAGGGGAAAATAGATTTCAAAGTACCTCACAAAATAGAGAATCTGTTGTCATAATTATTTTCTCAGTAAATCGGTTTAACGGGTAATAAATCAATGCACTTTCAAAATTGAAATTTTGAATCACATAAATAAATTGTCTCAAAGTGGTCTTAGTTTGAAAATGACATTGTAAGTCGAAACAATTGTGACAAGAATAAGAAAAACTAAAATACTTTTAGAACTTAATAATAACATTATTATAATTAATTTTTTTTATGATTAAATAGAGTTCTATCAATTAAACACAAAAACAATTGATACCAAGCATACAGGACAACTTACTGAATAACGTAAAGGATAACTGGCAGGACAACTTACAGGACAACTGGGTTTGAACCAGAAGAGATGCCTCAAAGCTTGTACCTGCCAAGGGCCACAATAGCTGATATAGAAAGCATTGTTAGGCAAATTCAAAGCTCTTCTCTAGGAATTCATAATATTAGAATAAGCGATATATAAATAAAATAAAAACATATTATCTAAGGTCCAATTACTATAACCCAAATTGTAAATAGAATTTTATTTTAAATAAAAAATTTAGATTACTTAATGTTACTTGGTGGTATCTTCTTTTTATTAGAATATATAATAAAATAAGATAACACTACTAATCTAAACAAAAATATGAAAGAGAACAAGACACAGAAAAATGAAAAGATAGCGGTCGCAACTGGGACACAAACCCAGAACCTCTCATCTTACCCGAGACAAATGCCTTACCAATTCGGCTACTGAGATTTATTTAAACGTCGTTTTCGTCAAACTCATATTTTAAATTTCAGAATCAATAATATTATGTCTTACTAATTTTTTTACGCAAAATTTTTCAAACAGTTGCGACCGATGTATTTTATTTTTCTGTATCCTGTTCTCTTTCATATTTTCGTTTAGATTATTAGTGTTATCTTCTTCTTCTTCGATGATGTATTAAAGTTATAAAGAGAAAGTTTTAGTAAGAAATTATAAATAATAATTAATTACATTGCAAATAACATATATCAGTCTTATTTGTAGAATATTTTTAGGCGTTTAAGGATCATTAAAAATACTAGAAATCATACGAATAATATTGAAACTTACAAAACTCTTCAAAATATTGTAGTTTAAGAAATCTTGGTTGCGTACATACCTGACCAATAGGTTCTAATCGACTGACTCTCATGGTGTCATGAGGGATTCCATACAGTTGACCCTGGCGTACTTATTACACAATATGCAGTCAGTTTAGGGAAAATAGAGTAGGTGTCCAGCGAGGACGTACCGCCGAATAACAAAAGTAAAAAACATATTTTCATCCAAATTCACAAAAGAGAAAACTACTTACCACTACTTAAAATACACATAAATATTAAGTACAAAAAATCGACGCTCTAAATAAATTCGTTTGACATTCTTACCAACTTACTTTTATTAAACGTATTTTTGAAGTTGACTTTAGGTTTGAAATTGGCGAAAAATTCACAAAAAAATATAATTTATAACTGTCGGGGGATCAACTGTCGGGTCACCGTTATGAGGGTTTGAAATTGATCACCCACACCCATATAGAAATAATTCGTTTGGCGGTTATAATTTCAAATAAATAATTGAATAATTTTTTTTCATATAAATATTGTTAGGTACCTTCTAACAGAATTCATCAATTTCAAAGTTTAAATTCAAATGTTGTTATTATCCATGTAATGTGGAGCAACCTGCCCGTGATGAAAAAATAACGAAACTTGAATGAAACTCTAACAAAATTTGAATTTTAACTTTGAAATTTAATAAAATTTTCATATTCTGTAAAACAATCCATCCTAAGTATGATGTATGAAGTTGCTGCTCTTTCTTAGTCTGTAAAAGTATTCACTCTGAAGAAGATATTTGCCTTGTCGATCATAATTAGTTTTGTTTGGTTGATAAGTAAGCTTTGATTGCAACGTTCTTCATCTGCTTAGGCGACGTGTTCTTGATCACCTAGAATCATAGCAGATGTAATTGCACAAAAGGATAAACATAATTGGTATAAATAATAATAATAACGCCAATTTATAATCCTTGTGCTATATTTATTAGCCTCAAACGTAAAATCAGTCACTGATTTCCCCTATTCTTCGTAATTTTGTTTCTAAAGAATCTCCAGACTGCTAATTTGTATTTTCTCAATTCTAGTAGAAAAGTGTGAATTGTTGTCCTCTTCAGATTAACTACGTAAGTGTTTCATTCATGGCCCACGCTGGGAGCGGAGTATGCCTTAGTTAAGTTTACAATACACAGTGTAGTCTGTAGAATCTCCAGTTTGCAGTGTAAAACGAACAACAACGGAGAACAGTGAAGCCAGACTGGCAACAATAGAGAGCAGCTGTGTCAGTAATATCTTATATTAATCTAGACGAGATTTTCGGGCTAACACAAAGGAGCATTAATGCCTCCAGCAGGGCGGAGAAGTTTCACGTACTATCATATATGCTATATTGTATTCAAATTGTAAAAAAAATAATGAAGCTCTCAGTGGCAGTAGATTTGCGAGTTGTATAAACATCACGTCAAACCAAATGTTTAACCACGGAAATGCTTTTTTTACTCGAGGAAAATGGGTTTACTTTGAAAAGTTGGAATAAACTTGGCCGATTGCAACGAATTAAAAGCGGAGATTGAAGACTCAGAGCAACCTTCGTAAAAAAAGTTCTTGCAATCAATATACTTTCTAGGAATACGAACCTACGTGTTTGTACCATTGGCATTGGTTACTACGCCATTAAATTTATAAAAGTCATGTTTTTAAAGTTTTAAATAAGATCTTTATTTTTTTGTATGTGAATACCTCCCAAGAGTCTCAGCTGCTCCCCTCTGGAGCCAGTGAGATTATAGCATCCCCAGTTGGGGTATGTTGTGAGGCTGATGGTAGTGGGAAGGGGAAGGAGATAGGGAAGATGAAGGTGGGGAAGTACCTACCTGGTTATTCAGATCTGGTCACCAAACACGGCAAAAACCATTTCAAGCAACGTTTCAATTCTGAATGGTGATCTTACACCAGGGCTATACTGAGAGTATCTTCCACTCTGGAACGTGCCGCAAATGTAGTATATATTATTTTTAATGAATTAATTGTGAAATAACACAAATTAATCAAATAAAATTTATTTGCCACGCCATGATTCGATCCCGCGACCTTCGGATTGCTAGTCAAGAGCTTTGCCCCTAGACCATGTATTTCAGGTTGAAGACAAAGTATTACAGTAGGAACGTAAAGAGAAACGCAATTAACGCATAATAATCATCAATTTCTCACAAACAGCGCGATAGTCAATTAGATTGGACTGGTAATCTACAATGAATGTACTACACACATTGCACATACATCAAGGAGGAACATTAAGGTGTGCTTGAAACCAGGTCTTGGTCATTGGGATCAATGTTGTATCTATCAAACATCAGGAGTTACACAATCACCATAATTTATAAATGTGTACGTCATTCCATTTCCTCTTCATTATGCATGTAGACTAATTGAATAAAATTTTCTCATAAACTTCCCTACAAAATTATCTCGGAAACTTCAAGATTTCTCTGAACAGTAAGTACAAGAGGTTCGCGAAAAAATAAATCAAGACATTTTCTCTGATTACAAAATTTCTATGAACTTTGTGATTAATTATGCACTTCGTATTGCATGATTGTGAAGTGTTTTATAATGCAAAATATTGTTATGCCAATTTAGAATGTAGCTGCGAAGTTTTAATTGGAATACTAATATAAGATACTGAATTACTTCTTGGACACGGAGGTCATGGTAGTACCTAGGAACAAAATTGTATAATATTATTCCAGTCATAATTAAAACGCAACATAAACAATATAGCTTTCAAAAACAAATAAAAAAACTGGATCAAGTAAACAGGAAGAGATTTCCAAAAAAACAACCTGGAAAATAAAGAATAACACGTACACGAATCTTTAACACAACACAATTAACCAAAGCAACAAAATATCAAATCACCATTATTTTTTTTATTTTTTTTCTTCTTAGTGTATTTACATTACAAATGTATGTATATTGTCCTCCACACTAGGAGTTGACCTGTATTGTAGAGGACATTTTTCAGTTGTAAATTATAAAATGTAAGTAGTAAATTTCATTAAATTATTCTATAAATTATATGAAATTATCATAGATTACCATAGAAGAACAATCTAAAACAATAATATTGTAATATGTGGACCTCAGAGTAGCTCTAATAACATATTTAATTTAAATGTTGAAAAATTTTAGAAAATTCAAAATTAAAAAAAAACACAATCCCTTTATTTAAGGTGAAGTTATACGTGAAATCCTTTTTAGGTAGTATTTAGATTAATCTTTACGACGAATTGGCTTACAGTATGAACACCAAAAAATATGCTACGGATAAATTGAAGCTTTAACTAGGTTTTCTATGTAACGGAATTACAATAAAATTATTATTTACATAAAAAAAAAATAAGCGTAAACCACTAAAAAAAATGTTTTTTTATGACTTAACTATGAAGTAATACTAGAAACATTTTTACAAAAATACCCCTTTATGGCTAAGACCATTTTTAAGGTTTTCTATGTTCTAACTTTTTTTCACTCTTATAAAATTATGGACAAAATAAATAAAAACCATTTTTTCGCTTACTTTGCCTCGCGCAAATAAGACGCTCGATTGCAAATTTTGCAGGCACGAGAATCGAAATATTTCTAGCGTTTATATTCCTCTTAAGGAGTTTGCAACAAAACTGTCGCTTCACTTTTTATCTCGTTAAAAATTATCATTATAATTCCCCGAGAATAACCAAAACAAATCTAAAATTTTGGATTCATTGTTGCTCAAGAAAAAAGTTCATTTCTTGAATTTGTGTTTATTTTTTAAGTTTATTTTTTTATATGAATACCGCACAAGAGTCCCAATTGCTCCAGTCTGAAGCCAGTGAGACTATGGCATCCCCAATTGGGGTATGTTGTGAGGCTGAGGGTAGTGGGGAGGGGAAGGAGATAGGGAAGAGGAAGGTGGGGAAGTACCTGGCTATTCAGATCTGGTCACCAAATACCGCTAATGTCATTTCAAGCAACGTTTCAACTCTGAATGGTGGTCTTTCACCAGGGCGGTACAGGGAGTATCTTCCACTCTGGAACGTGCCGCAAATATACTATATATTATTTTAAATGAATAAATTGTGAAATAAGACAAATTATTAAATAAAATTTATTTGCCACGCCGGGATTCGATCCCGCGACCTTCGGTGTGCGAGTCAAGCGCCTTAACGCTGCGCTACGCCGGCCGTCACACATGCATAATGCATTTATGTTATTAAAAACTTTACTTTTATGAAAGTTTTGTTAAATTCACGCGGTTAAAGTCAATTAAAAAATAATGTGTCAAAAATTACCTAGCTTTTTCTGATAAAAAAAACTGAATTCATGACATGAAATTATTAATGGATTAAAACTGGACGAAAAACAAAAAATAATAGCAAATATATTGAATTGTACTATTATAATAGAGAATTGGCCGCTAGAAAATAAATTATGAACAAAAACATGTTATGAATCGCACATCACAATCACAGATGAAACTGTCAATTTGCCAAAAAAAATACGCGCGTGCCGGTGTACGAAAATGCATTGTTGGCAGTTCGAAATAGAAAATGTGCATTATTCAATGTGTAACTAAAACTACATTGTTTTTTCATGAGTAAGGCTGTATATTTTGGTTAGAGTTTAAGTATCGTACTCTGCAGTTTGATTTAATAGAAGCGATGTACTTACGTTGTGTAACGAATATAAACTTATTTTCAAAGCCGGAATAATTTTAAAATTCCATTTAATAAAAATCGATTTATTTGCTAACAATATTAATAAAGTATATACATAATACGTACGTTGGACATGTACATTATACAGGTAATCAAGATCTTTACCTTTTGAATGTATGCAAAATACCTGTGGTTTGGTCTTAGACGTGACCAGGCCTGGAGGAATTATAATAATTGAAAACAAGGGTTGGCTGCACTGAGATATTTCCATTAACTCCGGCTGCGACCTTCTCCTGAAAGGGATGGTGACCTTAACCCTACATTATTCATTTTAGTTATCCCTTTCCCTTATTAGACCCTCAATTAATAATGATTACTGTGTAAGCCGAGTGCTTCATGACCGGTGTTTTAATTCCGCTGAAGCAACAAGTTTATGTAATGATTTTTTTAATCTTCTATGAGAGGGATTTTCTTCTTTTCCACATTTTTGACCTAACTCCCTCTTTTTGTGTAAAACCAGCGATATTCCTGCGATTTTCTTAAAATGAATTCCATTTGTCCAAAACTAAATAATTTTTAGAACGTATCCATCTATCAAAGTACTTTAGGTTTTGTAAAGGAACCGACTATTGTTCACATTGTTCGTAGTTAGAATTTATTCCCGCATTTGAAAAAATAAGTAAAACCTACGTGTCATTACAATGACATTTATTAAATTGCTCATTACTCTCAATATGCAACAATTTAAAGTGTTTTTTATGAACTTACCTGTGTTCCTCGTTTTTCTACTTTTCTCCAAATGTTTGTTTGCCTTCTACCCTGATCATTGTCGTCTATTTTTAACCCCTGACGCAAGAACTTTCTGCGTGCCTGTTTGTCTGTGTGTGTGTGGCGTTTTTTGTTTGATAGTTCTTAGCTATGAAAATTTGTTCAGGCGTTCATGGTCATCAGCTCTTTTTTGTGTCGGAGGTTGCTTAAAATTTTGAAAATTTTACTTATATTGTAAACTAGCATATCTCCATTAGCAGGGCTTTGTTCTACGACAGTCCATTGCAAGTTTTCGACAGCGTTACAGTGACTACCATCAAGGCAGAGTGTGGTGAAGTTTGAATTTACTTTTACAGAAGCGAAATGTTGGCTAAAGAAGAAGGAAGTGCAACACGGCATAAAACCCCAAAAATAAATTAAGATAATTCTTTTGGCCGTGAAAATCTAAAATGATAGCCATTGTTTGTTCTTTCTCCTTTTTGGCTTTTTAAGTTTTCCACTTATGTCTCCTATGTCATTTTTAGCACGTTTAATGGAAAGTAGGAGTGAATTAGTTAAATTAATATAGTTTAAGGCCTTTAGTTTTGATGTATCCGTCAATCACGGCATGCCAATAACTATTAAGCTTAACACCGTCGTCTCTATAATAATGATGTTGGGATTTTTGAGGATTTCAATCGTCTCCGTAATTAAGCGTGTTAGATGGGTTTTAGATATTCCCAGGGCTACTGGAATAAATCCAACGACTTCTAGAATAAAAAAAATCAACTAATTAGTAATCCACCCTGATAGAAACATAACTTGTTAAGGCAATCTTAAGTCACGCGACATCATATTAAACACAGTTAAAATACATTCACGTAAATTGCGTAACCTATGAATTATGCCTAGTCAACATTTTGAATAATCTCGTTCACGGCTCGGGATAAGTAAAGACATTAAACACAGCGAAGTGATCAAAGTTAAAATAACTGATTTTATCTCGACAAGAAGTTGTGCGAGAGGAGAAACAGAGAAGCAATGACATATGCTTAATAAGGTAAAAGCGTCGCTGAGTATTCGGGCTTTAATGGGATCACCGACGTTCTCATTACGCGGCTTGTTGGGAGAATACAGAATACATTAGACGAGGTACGTCACAGTAATTCCCATACACTGTCATTCCCTCAGCGTTGCTGTTGATGTATTTTATGATACGTACTTCCCATGATTTTATGGCTATACCGTTTTTCGCTCATGTTCTTGTTAGTGCCCAAGTTGGAGGAAATGCGAAAACTTTGTAAGACCAGCGCGCATTGTGATGGAGCGGAAATTTAATGATGCGTTGTAAAATATTTGCAGACTGATTAAATTACTACGTGAGATTCTGGAATGAAAAGTGTAAACAGCTAAAGAAAAATAGGTCAGTGTGATTCTGGTGCAAGTCCTGAAATTAGTTTCAACATTTTGTAAACGGGTTCACGTATATCAAGTTAATTTTACCTAAAATACAGTTCTTTTTTACCAGAAATTAAAAATACTTTCTGATATTTTTTCCGCTAATACATACATACTTTTTTGATTATTTATTTCTATTCTCGTTTATATTGCAGATGTTTACAGTTTTCATATATAATAATATGGGTATAAAAGTTTATAGAACAACATACAACAAATATCAATAATCAGTTCCTGTATGTAAATGGGTAATTAGATGTATTTTGTGAACACCTCAATAAGAAAATATAAACATCCCAGGTTTTGGAAGGTTTATACGGCAAACAAAGTTTCTCTAAAGGTTGTGTGTAATTGTTCTTATAGCCCTTATCCGAGTTCTTCTGTTATAAATACAGGTTAAAACTTGTCAGTAACGCATTCACTTCATAAAATTTATAAATTATTGTTTTATATGGAATTAATAATTTTTCTATGATTAGCAGCATTGATTATCTATGAAATGTAATATAAATATATGGCGTAAAACAGTTCATACAGCGCATAAGTGAATTTATTTTAACAAAAATAAAATGTAAATTATATATTTTTCTTTATTTAATTAATAACAGATCACTTTGTATAAACCACTTTTTAATAAACAATATCGACATATTTCAATAACAATGTTATCTTCTTCAGGATATGTTAATATAAAGAAAAATAAATGACAAACAAGTATAGACAAATTAGAATAAACTATGACATAGACGAAATATTAAAAAGTAGAGGTGATTAATTGCTTAAAAATCATAAAAATAGTTGTACAAAATTAAATATAAAAATTATTTAAAGAAAAATAAAATTGTATTTAGATAATAAAAAAACTTTTAAGAACAAATAATTATAATAATTAGTCTAAATCAAAAAATAAATAATTATTGTAAGTATTAATAAGAAAATAAATTTAAAACATGGCTATTTTTAAAAAATGTTTGGTTATTTATAATATTTAAATTACTACTAATGCTTTTTCTAATTTCTAAAATTTCTAAATTATCCAATTGTATGCCCGTAGTGTTAGTGTGTAAAATTTTAAGACCTGTATTAATATCAAAAGAATGACTTGTTTCCAAAATATGGTTGGCAAATTCAGAATAATAATTATTATTTAAACATCTTATATGTTCCTTAACTCTAATGTTAAAATTTCTAGAAGTTTTTCCAATATAAAAAAAGTTACAATCATTACAAATTAATTTATAAACCCCAGATTTGTTCAAAAAATCACATTTATCTTTATTATTTAATACTAGCTTTTACCCACGGCTTCGCTCGCATAGTATTAGTGGGAAATTACTGGCATAATTATTGGCATAACTGTTATTATTCTTGCTATTTTGTCTAATAGAAAATAATTATTGTTAATAGAAAATTTCAAAATTTGAGAATGACATTTCGCAAATAAAAATTCTATTTTAGAAAATATTTAAATTATAGAAATAGAAATTTATTTTAAGTACCTACTCCCTTTATTAGTATGAGTAACCTAAAAAAATAAGAAAATGACAGTCCACTTCAAACGCTATGCTTTATAGCAACGTTATGATTTTTGTTCGGAGAATAAATATTTTTAGAGATATGTAGATATTAACTACGACCCCAAAAAAGTACTCTTTTTAATAACAACAAAGCACTCTTTTTAAGCCTAAAATTAAAAAAAAAACATTGTTTCCAAGGTAATAATTTGTTTGACGTTTGCAATAACTCGATTTTGTTAGGGACAGAAAACGTATGATACATAATTTCATAACGCCACAGCTCATTCGCAACGCCAGATCTTACCAATATATAAAGCCGTTGTTACTTGCAAATAATGTAGCTTTTGATTAGTGAAAGAATTTTTAAATTCCATTCAATATTTATTGCGTGAAAGAGGAAGGACCATCCATACAAACTTTCGCATTTATAATATTAGTAAGATATAATTTTTTAATTTGTTATTTGTATAAAAAGCTGGCTGTACATTATTTGGCATGTTTTTAATTATTAAATTTGAAATGTTATTACTTAAAAATATTTTTTTCTCCAATTATTATCATTTTCAACAACGTGGATAAACAAAAGATCTAAGAAACTTTTTCTTATATTTTTTGTTTAACATATTGTCTATTAATTTTGAATTAAAACCGTTATTAATTGCAATTTGTTTAATAGTATATAATTCTTTTTTAAAATTACTCAAAGATAAGGGAACATTAATTAATCTACTTAGCAAGGTATGAAAAGCTGCTAATTTTTATGAATATGGATGATTAGATGTTTCATGTATAAATATAATATATCTGTAATATATGTATTGCATATTTAGAGATATGTTTTTACCTTATCAATACTTTAAATCATTTATTTTAACTAACCTATATTTTTATTACTTTTATCTGTATTTTCTCATGAAATCACTAATATTTAATTTAAACAAATGTAATTTTTTTTAGTTGTCCTCTCCTAAACACAAGCAGCTGCTTTATTAGGAGAGTGATTGAAATATTGATGTATTATTATGTTGTAAAACTGTAACCTTTTATATATTTAAATAAAAAAAATAAAAAAATGCATCTTCACGAAAAATGTTAAAATAATGCCACAAAGTTATTTTGCAAAGTTTGAAGATGTATATTTTTCGTCTCCCCGACATAAATACCTACTCACTTTTCGTAAAAATAAAGGTAAATCTAAATATTTGAATAAGAAATATTCTGTATTAACCGTGAAGCGGAGTAAAACTAGTGTAATATAATTTTTATCCATGTAGGTATTATTTATAACTTTTTAAAGTTATAACATTCTAGGTGTTGTGTCGATTTGATTATTCAATCTTTAAACCAAAGGAATTTTCAATCGTTTTGATTTTTTGTGGCTGTTTGCTTTCTGCGGCAATACGTTCATACATCCCTCCTTGGGTACGAAATTGTTATGGGATGTAATTGTTGTGCTAAAACTATGTTATTATATAATTATTTAATAAATAAAAAATCTGAAATTGTTTGCGTTCTATAAAAATATGATTGTTTTGCGATATATCAGGTAGTGTTCGATGGTACGAGGCTGCTAACCCAACTTAACCTTTCTCTCAAATACTACAACGAAATCCGATACGAATGAATAATCGCACGTCAGTCATTAATTCGGCTTCAAGAATTCTTGTGCAAATTAATTCGTACTCCATTTAATTTGTTCGTCTAATTGTACTTTCATAATCACAGAATTCCAAGCGTTGTGTGCAATTAAATGTGTTTAATCAGGTAGAATCAAAGGAAACTGTTCCATGAGTGCTCCTGCATATAATTGTACATAAATGCTGCTGTTTTCCTCGAATGGTCTCTTCTAGTGAGGCAGTCAAAATTAATTATGTTAGACCGTAATGCTGAACGCTGAATCATTTATCTCAAAACATTTACGATTTTAATACCTTAAAATCATGTGTTTTGTTTATTATTTATTGTGGATGACTTGTTACAGGACACACTGATAACCAATGACGTTATAAATTAATTATTATTATTATTTTTTTTTTGACGTTATATATAATATAAAGGGGCTTGGTGGAAACGTCAAAAGTGGTGAGCAAAAGACAATTGTATTTGTCTTAGATTTCAGATTAATGCTACTTAACCGTCACGCGTTGTGTAAGGTAGTATCCTACAAGTAAGCGAATTCCATTGAAAAAGCACCAAAATGCCCTTGTGGGCAATGAGAAAATGTTTCCATTAAATGGCAAACACTATAATATTTCATTATAGTGTTTGATCATCATTTTTATGACATCATTTTTATAGTATAAGCCAAGGAATAACATTTTATTTATAAATGCACACAAATTATTTATTAATTTTAAAAATACAATTATTTAGATTATTTCCTGGAGATTTTTAGCGTCATTAGAGAAGGTGAGATAGAAAACAATTAAGTATAAGAAGGAAAACCTATGATAGTAGGTCGTCTCGTACAGCCTTCGGTATTCGTTTTAATTTAGGCAGGTAAGTATTTCTTGGCACATATATCTAAATATGTCGTTAATACATTCTTTGAATGTCTATCTTTATCATTTGTGAACAATTTTTGAATTAATGAAAACACAAGGGTATTTCTTACTTGCCACCTTCTATATTGAGCTTGTGAGACAATAGTCAATATATAACGTCATTGCTGAAAACTGTTATATAATATGACTTCATCATTTCAGACTTTGACATATTAGGCAGGTTTTACAGATAGAACGTAGATAATAATATAAAATATAATCATTGCTAGTGATGTGTCACACATAACAGTATTGCTGGGACTGCATATACAATTATTATATCTTTTATTTTTAACTTAATGAGTAAAATCTCAAACTGTAATATTTTTATTAAATGAAGACAATATTAGTGAAACTCAATCAAAAATCTGAAAACAGAAAAATCAGAGAAAAGATACGGTCACATCCATCATCGAACCCAGAACCTACGCCTTGCTAGGGTGGAACTCTTCTAACTGAGCTAATGTTTTTTTTTTTTAAATTTCGATAGAGTTTCCTTTAATGAGACACATCATTTTTCCTTTTATGATATATAATTTTTCCTTTAATGAGATACATCAGCAGGATTCGTACACACGTCAATCCGAATACACTGACCAGATTCTTACCTATCCCTTATAAATTTTCCTTCCCAGAACTTTTTCTTTTCCTTCCCCTCTAAAAAGGCTCCCCAAAAAATGACATAGGCCCTGAGGCAAATTATTTTTCTCAGAGCCTTGGGGAACTAATATTTTTTTTAAAGTCGTGAATAGCTTAAAATTGAAATAAGATCTCATTGTTAGAGTGTTACCGAATTCTTTTTGTTGGAAACCAACTACACGATTAATTATAAAAGTTTTGAATTTACTTGTTCAGTAATATCATATTTGTGATGAAAATTATTATTTTAGTGGAGAAGAGCAAGGGAAGTATGAAAGTTGTGTGTTAATATCGTTGTTCTCGGGTATACACGAGTGGGGTATTATAGGAAAATGATTGTGTTAGTCGGTCCCAGGAGACCATTAAGAACACTCGTATTGGCTCCTCACAAATGGGCTTTGTTGCAAATGTTTCAATTGAGTTCGATAATTTTATTCGTCTTTGAATTCCCTTGTATTTTTTTAATACTGCCATTAGATTTGAGTAATTGTTACAGTAATTAATTGTGTCTTCTAGACTAGACTGAGAATTTTATTACAAGATTCGCTGTATCGAGTGGTTCATACAAAATTCAGTAGATACGTTTTGTTTTTAAATTGTTAAACAGTTTTTCAAAATATTTCTAATTGAAAATTAGGTTAACTCGTTTTCTTTTGTGTTACAATGGTAATAATTCTTTCATGAAGTATTTTTGATGCGTTATCATGATGGGATAATTTCTGATGACTATGGCTGTATAGTTTCTTGTTTCGTTTCTGGAGGCCTGAAGTCTTTTGTAAAGAAGGCTTCTTCGGTGAGTTCTTTTGTTTCAAAATCAGGAGTGGTTTGACCAGTAAGAGATTTTGAGGTTATATTTTAAATGAAACACTTTTCACGCGTTCATTTATTGCGTATAAAAGTTAAGATAAACCAGCAATATCGTGAAATGAATATCGATGCTGACGGCAAGGCTTTTAGAAAATGAATTGAAGAGTTTTAGAAACAAATTCATAACTAAAGTTTCAGAATGAATTGACAATTTGCTTCTAGCAAAATCATTGAAAAAATGATTCAAGATTCAAAGACACATTCGTTACAAAATATTGAGATATGACAAATACATTAAATTTAAAGTAAAAGAGGCCGTAGACAGAAATGAATCACGATGCATTTAAATATAAATGATAAGTAGAAAATTATGTTAAATATTTCAAAATAGGACGACACAACACTCAACAATGATATAATAAAATAATTGTATTAGTGCTTACTATCAAAACCTTGTTCTTTGACTTGACATTACCTTCGTTATGTAAATTTTTTCTTACTTTTTCGTCATTGCAATTCGTGCACATTTGTGCTCTCTTATGAAATCTGTGTTTATTCCTCATTAGTGCGTTGTTAGGTATACTCTTAATGGACAATTTGTCCGTAAAATAATAAATATAAGTAGAATATGTTTTAACGTCTCCGTTTCTAGTTATACATTTTGCTAAATTAATTATAATCGTCGAGGAAGAGCATTAATGCTTAACGATGTTAAATGCCAGCGATATAATCACTTTATATAGGTACTTTCGGAAGTGCTTTATTTTCATAGGATATCAGCATTACCATGTTCATACTGATCAAAAATATTATGTTTACGTATCCGTAATGTTTACCATTAAACTAGTTTTCATCAAACGAGTAATATAGTAAGCTGCAAAGTGAAACCAACTCTCGCACGCTTTATCGCGAAAATTGTTTTAGATAATCATTTACTTTGCAAACACCCCTTATTTTGCTTCCTATTCGCCCACTTGACCAATCATCGTATGCGGTTACAGAAAATCAACTCTCACATTAGGTTTACAGGCAAGGGTGCTTCCTCTAGTGCTATGTGTAATTAACTGCTTAGGTATATGTGGTAACCTAGATATTAGTTTGAGGTGTTATTCACAGATGGCTCTTGCAACAGTAAGGTAGAACTGTCGAGATGAAGTGATTCGGGGAAAGATATTATACCATTGCTACCAAGGTCAGGGCGCAGAATTATAACTACCGTCTGCTAATTTGATATAAAATGTCGTTTTTTTAATTTTGTATGAATACTGCACAAGAGTCCCAACTCTCCCGTCTGGAGCCAGTGAGACTATGGCATTCCCGATTGGGGTATGTTGTGAGGCTGAAGGTAGTTGGAAGGGAAGGAGATGGGAAGAGGAAGGTGGGGTAGTACCTACCTGGTTATTCAGATCTGGTCACCAAACACGGCAAAAACCATTTCAAGCAACGTTTCAATTCTGAATGGTGATCTTACACCAGGGCGATACTGAGAGTATCTTCCACTCTGGAACGTGCCGCAAATGTAGTATATATTATTTTTAATGAATTGATTGTGAAATAACACAAATTAATCAAATAAAATTTATTTGCCACCCCAGGATTCGATCCCGCGACCTTCGGATTGCGATTCAAGAGTCTTACCGCTAGACCACGTCGGCCATCTGCTATATGAAGTCCACAGTGTTTTTCCCCACTGGGAGTTACGATAAACTGGCGCAGCCGGTAAGATTAAAACCTAGGCTCCCGGAAGAATAGAATTAGTTTTACCAATTTAATATTTAGATGTTGATGTAGAACCCGTGATTAATCAGCAATGCGCGCAATAATTTGTCACAAATACAAGATGTCCGGAGGTAAAGTGCACTAACTTCGGGATGTGATTCTGTGAGATGGTTGATACACTTTTATATTTGATAAAGTTTAGATAAACTGTTATAACATTTTTCGATGTTTACAAATCAAGTATTAAAATTGTTGACAACGTACACGAGGTTTGTGGTAATGTTTGTTGTAATGTTTGCGATAATGTTTGATGTATTGTTTTATACAGATGGTCATAGGAGACCCCGCTTAACAGTATGAAGTATATTTACAATGTTTTATTTGAAATACTGTTCCCAGAAATTATCGAGTTAACATCATTCGAATAACTTCTTTCGCTGAGATTTCGAGGCGGAGATAAAAAGAGATATTAATGTAGCAGGTATTTTAGACTTTAGTCCTACAAAGATTCAGTAATAAAACCCTGAAACGTGCCATTAATATGCCGTAAAGGTTTCATCTTTTGATTTCTCGCTTCGAAAAATGCGTTTATGGATATTTTTATGGGGAGGCTTTTAGTAGCGCCATTAAACGAATCGCCCCGGGGTACTTCAATACATTACATCTATGATAGCTTTCAATTGACATAACAGGTGGCACTAGTTGTACATGTAAAATAAAAATAAACAGTATCAAACGTTTTCGTTATTTATTTTTGGGGTGTTATGCCGTGTTGCACTACCTCCTTCTGTAGCCAACGTTTTGGACACTGAAACACTGACCGAAACGTTGGCTAAAGTAGGAGGTAGCGCAACACGGCGCGGCGTAACACCCAAAATCAAATTACGAAAATTCTTTTGGCCGTGAAAAATCTAAAAACGTAATTCATTATCAAACTTAATCATCGCGATCGAGGTGTAACTCTGGTTCAATGAACCCAGATTTATTATGAACTAGCTGCTTCCCGGCACGTGTTGCAATGCCATATTCAAAATAAATTGTTTCCCACTGCATGTCCTTTCCCGTGCGTGTCCGTTCCCCTCCTGCACCCCCTACCACTTTCCCCGACCACCCTCTCCCCTCTCCCGGCCCCCGTCACAACCCCCTCCCGCGTTCCACATATTCAGTCCCAGTACATTCAGTTTTCAAACAGCTCGCGTGCCACCTATTACATTATTTTTATTTAAATTTTCTTTTATCGTATATTACAAATATTTATTTTTGTATATTATAAGAACAATCAATCAAATTTGGTAACTAACATAGGTACTTAATACAAAAAAAACAACTGCCTGCTAAATTCAATTTCATCAAACGTGCAAAGTTAAAATAGTCGTTAAGTATTGTGAAATTATTCAATTTTCTGCGCAATTTTCTTAGTTTTATTTTCCATAAGAACCTTCCACAAAGTATTAGAAAACTTTAAAAAAAAGAAGATGAATGTAATAGCTAAAGTCGTTCTGAAGTTATGGCGTGACCAAGGGAAACAGGGATTCCTTTTTATATAATATAGATTTAAGTGACATTTTCAAAATCGGAACTGAATGAATGTGTCAAGAATTCAGACAAGGGATGAAGTACCCGCCTGTACATTTCTTGAATATTTTTTTCTATATAATTCTGTAACAATTCTCCTTGTTCTGAAGTGTTCTTAACATAAATTTTCAACTTCACAAATTCAACAATTATAATATCCCATGATGGCTGTGAAGTAAATATTTCAGCAACATTCCAATAATTGACATTTTTATTTATTTATTATTTTCAAAACATAGGTACCTACATAAATAATGAATTTATGTTACCATTCTTACTTACTACAGTACGGTTGTTGATGTAAATGTACTATGGTAGTATAGTTCCCTCCCAATCAGTTAATCGGGGTTCGACTTTCGGCAGTGGCAATTTCTTTTAATTTTAAAATTTAATATTTAATTTTTTTAGCTTTTGGTTTGATTTTTAACTAGCAGACCCGGATAAACGTTGCTGTGGCTAACGAAACACAACGCCACGCCGTTACCCAACCTTTATAGCCAACGCTATCTGTTAAATCAAATCCACACCGCCCGCTTCCCAGCACGCTGCCTGCTGCCCGCTTGCCAGCCCAGTCCCTTTATTTATATATTTCAACCAACTTACACAAAACCTTGATAAATTATATACCTTAAAATCTTCCTCATGAATCACTCTATCTATTGGTGAAACCGCATGAAAATCCTTTGTTTAAAAGATCCAAGCGCACAGACAGCAGGAGCAACTTAATTTTATATTATGTAAAGATTAAGGCTTTACAAAGCCATCAGTGATTTTTATAAACACAAATAAAAGAGAAAAGATAACTTCCAACGTTCATATTATATCCTATCTCCTTTTCAAATTTTCCAAAAAATCTCTTTTTTCCTGACGCGTTATGTAAGAGTAAAATTCGAGTGCAGTTCACACGCGGTAGAAGTGAAACCTTCACCCACACAATCTCAACCAATACCTTGAGAGCCTTGAAAAGTAGCTCATAATCAAAGCGGCCAATGCGCGCAGCTTGACAGAGCGTGACGGTAAGGTTTCATTCTATCTCATTCTCACTCGTCCCCGTTTCATCGAGTTACAAATCACAACGATGCTAAAGAAGTTTTACTTCAATAATGAATACTGAAATGGTATTAAAACTTGGATAACAATGTAGAGCTGAATCAGGTTTTTACTAAGTTACGTGTTTATTAAATATTTAAAAAACAAAAACAAAAATCGCTTGTGGAAGCCAGTTTTTATGTCACCGAAATTTACCGTTGAGTCAGTTTCTTTATGGTCGTGGCAATAAAAAAAAACTGGAGAGCATATATTTGTATAATCGTAAATGTTTATTTCGTTGTTTTGTTTTTTTACTTTGAAACATTTTATCAGCGACACATTGTCAAATTGGGTAACGGTTCAACAATGCTTTTGTGACGTGAATTATCTCGTTAAAATGTTTTTTAATCGAGTTACCTGTTTTTCTCTGGAGCTTTAAAAAGGGAATTAAGGGGAGGTTCTGGTGTTTCCCGTGACTCGACTGACAGCTCTGCTAGCGACCAAATCACAGAGTCAATTCATCAGTGTTTTAAATCGGAATACATTTATCGGGAGATAAATCCATGTCAAATAGTTTAATTTTTCCAAAAGTGATACGATGATGAGACACAAAATGATGGATGTACAAAAAAACCAATACGTTAATGAGATCAATCGTTTTTTTCCTATTTTTACAAAAGAAATAGTGAGTTTATAGATCCGTGAAAAATATTTTCCAGATATTTGATTTTTAAATGGAAACAAGCAGGCTAATTTACACAGCCTCTTATTCTCGTGAAAATTACGCCGTAGCTTTTGATTCGTCAGAATGCAGTTCATTTAGGGCTGCATATTATATTTATTTCTTCAAACACACCAAACTTATTTTGTGGTACTATTTAAATTCTAATTTAATTGAATACTTAGTTTTACCGCGTTTATTATTTAAAAAACCAACATGTTTCCAAAGCAATGATTATTTCATCCGGGTTTTTTACTACAAAGTAATTATAATTGGAAGGGGGAGAGGGGTAGTATTTAAATTAAATAGTACCCCCTCCCCTTCTCACTCCCGCCTATTCATTGACACCTTTAAGTTTGTCTATTGTTGTATTTAGTTTTCAGTAAACCCTGATGAAGTAAGCATTGCTTACGAAAAATGTTGGTTTTTTAAACAAGAAACGCGGTTAAAACTAAGTACTAATTTTGTATATATATATATATATTTATTAATCTTTAAACTCGTTTCAAATTTTAAGTGATGGTGTATTTTCACATCCTATGAATACCGTTCAAAAATACTGGTGATTTAAAGTTTACTTATCTGATTCTATTCATCGTATTAAAAACATATTAATCTATTTTTTTTTAAATATTGTTCTAGAGCGATCTAAAACCTTTCATTCTGAAAGGTACCAACCGATTACAACATCATTATGACGTAGAACGCCACTGACCGGATGGACGAAAATTTTAGAAAATTTCATTGACAACAAAACAATAATGCCAAAACCATAAAAATTTTTTTCGAAAAATAAAAAGAGTAATTTAAAAAAATATATATTTCTAACCAACTTTGCTTATAACTCGTCCACACAGAGACTAGATTGATAATAAACATTGTTCTGTTGATATTACAGGATTAGGTACTGCAATTCAAAGTTTAAATTAATTTAGTTTGTTATTTTACTATTACACGAGTAATTCTGGAGTATTTTTATTTTTCATTGTAATCACTTTATGATTCTCACTATCACATCCGCTGTATTGTTTTGGTATATTCACATAAATACTTTCTTTTATTATTTCTACATTATAATTACAACTAAATTAAACAGATATCCTCCAGCGTACATTGCACACTTATGATTTCAGGTGTCACTTATACGTAAAATCCTTTTTGGCGAATAAATAAATAATATGACATTATTTTCGTTATTTCTTTTTTTGGTGTGTTATGCCGTGTTGTCCTATCTCATTTTTTAGCCAATGTTTTGGGCGGCGTTACAGTGTCCATTATCAGGGCAGATGTGTGATCCTGTGCCCTGATGATGAAAATTGTAATGCGGACCGAAACGTTGGCTAAAGAAGGAGGTATCACAACACGATATAAAACCCAAAAATTAATAACGAAAATACTTTTGGACGTGAAAATCTAAAATCATATCCAAACATTAGATCATTTAAAACCTAAAAAATCCCCTCGAACTACATTTTAAAAGAAACCCTTAAATTTTCTTGCCAGGGAATCATATTTTATTAGGTTGTCAAAAAAATGTTCGGGGTAAACCCAAGACGCCGAAAGTTGAGGGAAATTTTGTCAACTTTGGAGTGATTTTTCGTATAAAGTTTACGACGCTTCTTCATTCCACATATAAAGTTTTTTTCCCCAATCCCTGAATGGATGTTTGAGTAACGTTTACTCAAATCAGATATTCTCGGCCTTTTTCTATTTGCCTGTTTACTCGTGTTTTTGTTTAAATCATGTCTTGCCTACTCATTTGCTTTTGCAAATAAAAATGTATATTTACATAAATTCCTTGAATCGTGGAATCAAAACAAAAAAAAACTATTTAGATAATCTCATATATTAATAAAAGCAAAGTGCACTCTACTCTTCTCTCACAAAACTGGATAATGGAGGAGAGTAGGAACTTTGAACACTTAAGCAAGAACTTTTTTTTTGGTAAATGAAAGAATCATTTTTATAAACTGAAGCATGTCAAAGAAGCAAAAAGTTATAGAATTGGCAATAACTAACAAAAAATAATTAAAATTAATTGTAAACATAAAATATACAACGATGAAGAAATTCGTACTTATTCCTACGCGTCTGCTAAGCAGAACGCAGTTTGGGATACGTGCAAATATTGGTATACTATTAGTAAACACACGCTTAGAATTATTCAAAAGTCTTCTGCTGCTGCTGGTGTTGTATTTTTTTGTCGTTATTTCTTGGCATCTGAAAGAAAATATTAAAGAATTTATAACAACAATAATTTATTTTTCAATGCTGTAAGTTTGTAACCTATCTTGAAGTAAAATGTGGTACCAGTTAAAGGTTGAAAAAAATATTAAATTGTTTGTTTACTTTTGAACTCACTTAAAAGTGTTACTAACTTAAAATATTAGAAAAATTTCGTGTAAGACTTGTATTTTCACCTCACGTTGAAGCAAGCGAGCATGCCACTCTGCGTACTTCACGCGGGCATCGACTGATGTATTTTTGCGTGGGGACATCTGTATGAAGACGTGTCATGCGGGATTCGCGTGATTATTCAGCTTTACCCGTCATTCGGAGTTCCCCCACCCTCCCCTAAGTAGTTAATTTCCATAAATATTACAATAGGACAACAGTATTAATATATTTTTCAATTTAAAGAAAACTTCTTATTTTCTGGCTACTGTTTATCTTTTATTTATTTACGCCCTTAGGGCTTTTACATAAAGCAAGTCTTAATACATTACAAGTATTAAAATGATGAATGGGATACGCAACTCAATTTATCCATATATTGTTTTGACTTTTATCCCTACTCAAGTTAAAGATAAATTCACCAATTGCTGAAAGGTATCCTTAAAACCAAATCAAGGAAGTATTTACAAAATGTTACATTTGATGCAAAACTATCAAAACCTTTCAAAAATACTGATCAGCAAATTTCAGACGAAATTACGTAGAGCTTAGCTAAACTAACATAACTTACCCTGCAATCGAGCCCCTAAAAGTGGTTTCTCTATTAAAGGCCTCATATTAATCACTTGGGCCATAATCAAATTTAATGTAATAATTTAATGAAGATCTCGAATAGATCCCTAAAATACCCAAGTGTTCCGTCAGCTTGGCGAGGAGCCAATAATTATTATCACTTCTAAATAATTAAGGACTTTTCTTCCTCCGAATTCAGCGCAAGAGATTCTAATTAAAATCTTCTTAAGGATGGAATGTAATGTATAACAGGGTTCCGCGACAAAATATCCCGGACGAAATATCACCGATAAAATATCCTGCGATCAAATATCTTACGGACAAAACATCCCCCAACCAAATATCTACTAAAATTTAACCTAACATAACCTAACAAAAAATGGGACAATAATAATCAGACATCCTGTAGAGACAATAAATTATTGATATCTGTATTATTTTTGTCCCATTTTTTTGTTAAGTTAGGTTAGGTTAGATAAGGTTAGGTTAGGTTATGTTATGTTAAGTTTTTGTAAATATTATGCTTTGTCCGTAGGATATTTTGTCGCGGAATGATAACGCACATCATCGTATTACAGATTGTTTTTGTTATATTGTAATTTTTACGACCTCTCTGCCGATCTAAGAGTGGCTGGTTCGAACCTAGGAGAATTTAATATAGTATAATATATGTGCACTTCGATTTAGAATAGAATATACTATCGATTCCGTATCACCCCGGTGAGAAAACACCAACCAGATTCGTAATATTCCTTGAAATGGCTTTTATGTCCAGAGCAAACGAGGCTAGGATTTCAAGCCAGGATAGCAAGCTAGGCTGTCGGCGTCCTGACCTGACAAGATCCGGGCTTACTGTCATGGCTTGGCACAAACTAGGTTTACACGATGCCAGGAAATTTTAAGTCAGTATTATAGCAGTCACTACGGTAACCACACATACTACGAAAAGTGAACAGTTTACGCGGAAGAAACATTATACGTAGTAGGTCATTATTATGCCGATTGTCATAAATTCGGTGTTATACTTATTAAAAAAAAATTGTAATTCTGAATTATGCATATTATACTTTATAAGATAGAATACTAGCGTTCACAGACAATATTTACTACAATACAATTGTGCAAACTTTAAATTAATCTCGTTACTGACTTTTGGCATTTTTAGGATCGTGTGTCAGAAAACAAACACAGCCTTTCGTCCCTACTAGCTTTGGGTGGCGACACGAATCTAAACACAAAGCTAGGATAGAATCTTCCGTGGTGGTTGGTATTACTAGCTCAAATAATAGAACCCCATCCTATTAAACTATCCTAAGTTGAGATGCTAGCTTACTAGCTTTCTCTCTACCTTTCTAGGTTAAAAACAAAGCTAGTTATATCTACACGTAGCTAGTGTTTCTAAGTTACTAAGTTACTAGCTATAGCTTGCAATCCTGTCTTGAAATACTAGCCTCCGGTGCATCGGGCATCCCAGACGTCACGTGTTAGATTCCTCGGCTGACTGTCCTCCATCACGACACAACCAACATTTTTTACTTACAGTGGTGATAAAGGAGATTTTTTTTAAATACTGTGAGGTTATTCGTAACTCGGGAATGTTTGATATGAATGATCCGGTACCTACTTCAAAACCACTTTCCCATTCTACCTTTTGACCGGTCAGTGGCTGAGTCAGTGGGCGTCGCGTATTCTGTTCCTCGGCTGGCTAAGTCCTCCATCACGACACAAGCAAGTTTTTCCGCTTACTGTAGTTGTTGTAGAAGATTTTCAAATATTGTCAGGTTATTCATAACTAGGAATTATTTTTCTTTCTTTTAAAAAATAGGAATATATATACATATATCAGTTATGAATGATCAGGTACCTACTTCAAAACCACTTTTCCATCCTCAACAACACTTCCCATGATGAAGATGCCATTTATTGAAACTTTTATGCGGCATGTATAAAAATATATTGTTTCCCTTAATAATACCTAAAAATAATCAAATAGTTAATTAAACTTGATAATAATAAATGGCTCCGCTTTTATGAAAAAATCACCGCAGGGACGCTGAAAAATTAAAATATGCCTTATTTTTAAAAAGGTCCTAACACCGCTGTGAGGTTTTCAATTTTATACGTGAGTAAATGCTTTTTAAATAGTTTAGACACCTCTAAATTCAAAAGATATCGCGCAATTTAAAGAAAGGTAGCATCGATCGACTTGACTAACATTCTTCATTTTTACGTTAGCTTAAAAGTTTTCGCAAACCGCCGCAGTAGTCGGTTACTACATTATACCTACTACGTCACACTAACGGGTACAGTTTCCACCTAACGATGTAAAAAGGTCCATTATTCATTGGGGACATTCGCTGAAAAATAACGCAGAAATACGACCACCAATATTTGGATCGGGACTGAAAATTCACGTAAGTAGAACAATGTACTCGACGCGCATGAATGTAATTTGTACCTATTTCATAGAAGCACCGGTTTTAGATTAAACGAGGAATGGTGAATAAAAGTTATAAGGCAGGGAACATGTGTAAAAAAAATTTTAAACTTTTTTTTAAAAATTGGAAATTGTAAAATTATATTTAAAATATATGATACATAACTCTCGTTAACCCTCTTTTTGTATTTCTTGGGCATTAACTATGTAATAATTTCTAGACATTTTGTTTTGAAGAGTTTTTCTTTCCATGCACTGGTACTCTGCTACCTGTTACGACACATCCGTGTCATTCACCAGCAAACTTTTTTTATTTATTTTTTTACATTAATTCCCTCAGGATCTATGTCATCTTTGAGGATGCTGTGTGGAGGGTCTTTTTAAGGAAAGGAAGGAGTGAACATGGGTCTTGAAGAGACCCATGTTGTAGGTGGGAGGAAACACAGAGGCCGGTAAATCGTTCCACATCCGAGCTGTTGAACTCAAGAACGAGTCGTAAAAACGACCCGTTCTCATGTGACTAATGTCAACCGTGTACAAATGTTGGGCGCGTGTTTGGCGTGTTTCCCGACTATGCACCGGTGCCGAGGGGATCAACGAGGGTAGTTCCTCGGAGCATTTTCCATTGTAATACCGGTAGAACAAGGACAGTATTCCCACCTGACGCCTGTGCTCTAAAGATTGCAATCCGTCTGTTAAAACTATCTTCAAAATTTATATAACTACATAAATGATTAGGTTTTATTAGATGGGGGTAGAGGTGAGGGGGGGGGGGGGGGACGTTGGGAGTAGTCAAAATAGATGGGAACATTGTTAATAAGGGTGATTTACAGGGTGTTTTATTATTTGGTTGACTAAATTAATTTTTGATTTATTATTTTGTGGTTTATTTCTAAGGTTTCTAAAGCGTACACATTTATTTATTTATTTATTATTGTTATACGCCCATAGGGGCTTTTACATAGATTATAAATAAGTTTTACAAAAGTTATCGAGTTAGTATTTATACCAAAGTTATTAAAGTGAAAAATTTAAAAATAGTATATACAAGAAGTTTATGAAGAATATGGCGTAAAGAAATATTTTAAACAATATAATATTTGAGTTATCGAGTTAGAATTTATACGAAAAGTTATAAAAGTGAAAAATTAAAAGAAATATATGAGTAGTTTTTGAAGAACATGGTGTAAAGAAATATTTTAAACAATATAATATTTGACAATAACATAATATACAACATTACAATAACACATCAAATCGTTAAATATATTAAACCCGTTACAATAATTTGTAGGATTCCACAAAGTGTTGGTTTAATTTGCATTTAAGATTATAAAGGGAATCAGCAAATATATCTATAATACCACCAAACTTGTTGCCCAAATTATGCATCCTATTGGTAAGCGAGTGTGATTGATAGTTGGTTGTGTATGTGTCGCAAAAGAATGTTGTACTTTGTCTAGTATTCCTTGTCGGTACATAGAGTTTAATAGCAGCAACGATGGCAGGGCTGTCAATAAGGTTGTTAATGACTCTGTATAATAAAATTAGATCAGAAATGGTTCTTCTGTCGGACAGCGTAATTAAATTAAGTCGTGTGATGAATCGCAGTGGATACGAAAATATAGTAGCTTCCACCTTACGAATGAATAAATAATAATTCAGAATTATAACGAAATCAACACACTAGCGACATCTAGCTGATTAAGTTTGATTGGGCCATGGAGACTGCAGAGATCTATAATTATTAAATTAATGTCAAGTTTTGATAAATAGAACACAGAGGGATCCAATTATAAACACTTAAGATTGATCTACCAATCAGAGAAGGGGGAGGTTACCTTTTTTCAAGACAAAGAGATGGACTTTGGACTAGACCATTAGTCTGAGATTTATGGGGTAAAAATCATCATCAACCCGAGAGATCAATACGCTTTAAGATAAACACAATCCCACGTTCGGTGCATTTGGTACAATGACCCTAATTTTAAAGGTAAATATTGAGTACAACAGAGGAATCGACAACCGCAGTTAACGAACAAATAAATCCATATTATGTTGAAAAAATGATGCAATAAAATAGCAAGGAAATATAATGAACGGAAGATTAAAGAAAAGACCTGGAAAACGTGGGAAAAGCTACTGTAGGGATACTCAATTGCATAACGAGAACGTGAAGAACAAAAGGAGGCCAGATTCAGAGGAAAACGTACGTTTGATATTTAAAAGAAAGAAAAACGATGGAAATTAGGAATGTCACTTTTAAATGAAGCAATACGGTCAGGGAAAACGATTTGAAAAGAAAATCTAATAAAAAAAACGGACATTTAAACGGAAGTATTTATTGAACAATATAAGATTTCGACTTAATTTTGCGTTTCAGACGAGTTTAAATAGATATCGTTATATATTTGAAATAGGATGGTTATTCTAGTTATATTACGTTAGATTAATTCAAAGGAAGGGATCGTTTTACGTCATTTGCTATGAGAAAATACTATAGACGATAGAACAAATTGCTGAGGCAATTGATGTAAAAAAAGGTTGTCGAGCTCACACACGATTTTGTTGTTTAAACAATAATATTTCCGACATGGTTTTGGGTGATTATGATAGTCTTTATTGCTTTTGGGGCAATAAAAGTTAACATGGAACTTATGCAATATTTGGATAAGATAAAAGAGATTAAATTTAACGAGTTAATATTAATTTATTATTTACGACCAAGTACGTAGAAATCGAAAACATCAACATATGTCAGCGATGATACTTTATGGGGTTTTGGGATGAAACGAGACACAATTTTATATGTTTTTATACGAAGCAATTAACCGGACACATATCCCAGAGTCAAATTGGAATTTTCTTCTATGAAAATTATGAAAAAATAGCAGATTGAATATTTATGACTAGAAGGTGAAGTTTTCTAAGAGAAGATAAGCATTGGAAATTATGCAAATGATGGTAAAGAATGAAGTAAAGACAGTTTAAAGACGATTCCGTAAGGAAAACTCATGAAAATTCAGAAGTATTGATGAAAACAGTAAATTTGGCTTGGAATATAACTAATCATATAGTTATGGACAATGACATAAGAATGAAGCAGAGAAATCATAAAAATAACGTCGTATATAAAATATAATTGAAGAAAATAAGAAAATTCAAGTCTACGACATAAGTAGAGACAATACAGCTTAAAATTGAATTGATTCATATAGGAAACATGAAAATGTGGGGAAATTTAGGGAAATGAAAATTGGAAAATGCGTAATGAAGATTTCGACATGAGTTTGTTCGTGTTCTGGTAACGATAAACCAAATTGAGAATTACATACAGTTTATTGAAGACGTACCTATTATATATTGAGAGAAAAAAGGACACGAAAATCATGATATTTTAGTTAAATTTGTAAGACCTGAAGACAAAGGAACGACGGGGCAAAATTTGACATAATGGTAGGTTCGACACTGGAACAATTTACGTAAGAGACGGAAGATTTCTAAAATCAAAGGGGCCGGACTTAACACGTTGATACGAATATAACAGAATTGATATATGAAATCTCGAGTTGTTAGAGTTTGAATTAGAAAATCAATGAACGCGTAATTAAGATGTTCTAATCCTGGAGGTACATATAAAACCTAGGACTTAGAAGAATCGGGGTCAGTTTTCGGTGTGAGTTGTCGGGAAGGAGTCGTCGGGGACCAATCGTCGGGTTAAAACGTGGAAGTTACGTGACGTAGCGTCTAAAACGGTTATTAGTTGAAAATTTCTTAAGTGTTGTAAAATTTTGAGACTTAGAAAAATTCGGAGTGGGAATTCTGGGACTTATAAAAATTACGGTCGTGATTAAATCTGTGGAGTGTTGAAAATTAAATAAAGTGTTTTATATAGTTTTACAATAAATTCAACTTGTCATTAAAATAAAAGGTTTATATAGTGTAGCGAATTTAAAAAGAAACAACAGTGTTTAAAGAATTTTATAACAGCAGTGAATAATAATATATTTATTTATAAATTCAACTTGTCATTAAAATAAAAAGTTTATATAGTGTAGCGAATTTAAAGAAAATCAACAGTGTTTAAAGAATTTTATAACAGCAGTGAATAATAATATATTTATTTATAAATTCAACTTGTCATTAAAATAAAAAGTTATATAGTGTAGCGAATTTAAAAAGAAACAACAGTGTTTAAAGAATTTTATAACAGCATTGAATAATAATATATCTATTTATAAATTCAACTTATCATTAAAATAAAAAGGGGTCCTTCGACAACTGGCAAGGTTGATTAAAACGTCGCGCATGTTGTGAGAATTACCCTGGTGATTAATTAATAGAGTCTAGAGTCAGTTTTATACTTTAAAAATACAGTGGAAAAATAGAGTCTACAATCAGTTTATACTTTGATAAAACAGGGAGTGAAGTGCCCGGATAGGGTTAATCGTGCAATTTAACGGAGTGTATGATCTTATAATAAATCTAAAATCAGTGTTTGCAATAATTTCCGATTCAATAAAATCTAATAATTAATTAATTAATTACAAATTCAATGCGGGAGGAGTTTAATATAGTGTGTTTGAATTGCTTTAAATTTGTACTATGAAGGTTAAAATAGAGTTATTTAGTCCGAGGTTATATAAAGAAAATTACAGTCTAATAAGTTTCATTAAATAAAAAAATTTACGTTTAGGTCGAAAGTTGGAAATTTTATTACGAGATATTAATTATCGTTAGGTGACAACGCAATAATAATAATTGATCCGAAATCTGGAAAATACTTAACACATAATTAGATAGGATCGTTCTTCTTCAATAATAACGGCAGATATTAAAGGAAAACGTGAGGATTTTTACATCAGAGATCTATTCAAAGGAGAAAGGAAGGAGATGAGTAGTTACACAGGTAGTATGGATGCTCTAATAAGTTTCTCGCCGATGATAGTAACCCGGTGGAGCTGAAATTAAGACATTAGAGCTTGGTGAGTCCTTACAATATTTAAGCTTTTACAGGTTCCTGTGGATATCCTGACACTGATGGACGTAACGCCAAGTAAGGGTAAATAAATAACTAACCAATTTATTAGCATTCGCATGTCACACCTCCCATACGGAATGAAATGTTGCTAAACAAATACTTAACACATAATTAGATAGAAACGCATCACTAAATCAATTTTGGTATCTTAGCGTATTTGTAAGATAAATACCTATTGTTTCTTTTCACTAGCACGATTAGGGTATGGTTATATGACCTTCGATAGTGTACAAAAATTTCGATTTGAGTTCAAGGCCATCCATTGACCCAGTCACCTAAATTCATTAACGAATAAACAAAACAAAACTTAACGTCAGGGACAAGTTTATCAATTATAGCTTGAGATGAAATCTGCGGTCAATATGTGAAGGCGACATTGACGTTAAATTCACTCAATTCTAAACGACTTGATTTTACTAGAGCGATCGCCAATAGGTAGCATTGATTCAGCATGCAAAAATCTCGCAAAGTAAAGTACTGCGACTAGCTTCAAACTCTAAGAGAGCACATCACAATTATTCAGGAGGTCATTGATTCAATGTCGACTTGATTTATCTCATTTTTAAATCTTTCTTATAGGAAGTAGGTATCCAAGAACCCATAAATACCCATTATCCTAAATACCTAACACACGAGGAGCTAGTGACCTCATTTAAACAACACTGGTGTTCAAATACTCATACAGTCCTGAATCCTAACTTGTCTTCGAACGTAAACTTCAAGGCTTCTGTATGTAGGTATGAGCCATCTGGAAATGTAAGTGTCAACCTTTCTCGAACGGACGGCTTTGATCTTGTGGCGGTATTGTCGAGGTGGGCATGCGGGGAAGAGGAAGGACGTATGCGGACAGTACGCTGACGCGGCATTAAAGCCACAGGTTATTTGCATACCGTGAGTCTTGTCGAACCTGAAAGCAAACATAAGGTTCACGAGGTGAGTTTTATGTCAGCTAGTCAGAGGTGGAATGTAACGCTGGGTCGGTTACGTGGGAGGAAGGATCTGCCCGTCACAAGCTTACGCCACATTTAACGGATAGAGGCATGATAAGGGAAGACATGAAATACCCCTTCTAGACTCAGTAGAGTTAAATTCAATCCGGCGGAGATGGAAGTCGGAGTGAGGCAGAAAAACGGCATGAAGACTTGGTATTCCCCCATCTGGCGTGAAGAGTCCCTTTCGTAACAAGAGACGCTCGTCGAAGAGAGTAAAACTCGGACTTAAGGATAAGCTTAGCAAACGTACTTGGGAGAATCCGGTTTGGAATTGTTGTTCATCGGTTTTCACTTGGTTAGCGGAGGTGCCGACTTTTTAAGCAAACATATTATCCCCTCCCCATATTCCTCCATTCCTGCTCTTTCAACAATTTTGCGAATACTAACCAATAGCACTAACTATGACTACAAACACATTATGTTAGGAGAAGTTGCAGACAAGGACTTCAATTGAGAAAACTGGACCTTCGAGTTCGATCATCCTAAGGTAAGGTTTGCTTTCTTGAAATGTTTAATTTATTAACTGTTGTTTATGTTATCGATGTATCAGCGGTGATAGGAAGAATTAAATAAACACACTAAATTCCTATGGAAATCAAATAGACACAAGGTTTAGGGCGGGGGTAGTTTATCAAACTCGGTTAAATATTCTAAAATAATAATAAATAAATTGATCGGAAAATTCTCACCCTTTCTCTAAAAGAATCTATGGGTTACCACACGTAATACATTATCTTCTCTACATATGTGTGCATATTAAGTATGCAAACAGATGTAAAATCTAAAACAAAAAATTTACACAACGCAGATTATAGAAATAATGTGAACAAAAATCTTAAATCTTGATTACTGTGAGAAAATCGCAGGGATTTAAGAAGATAGGGTAGGTTTAGCTAGATTATAAGGTATAGGGGTTTAGAAATCACGAGCCTGAGGTAGAAATAAACCGAAAGGAGGGTTGAGTCAGGCCATCATACCTAGTGGTGTGATCAGTAGGACATAAGGGTAGAATTATGAGCGTGGCTACGAGACAGGAGCTACGAGATTTAAACTACGAGGTAGAAGCTTAGAAAAGTAAATCAGCTAGGTAGGGTTCATCACAATTGGAGTCAAAAGCCAAGAGTGGCGCCCCATTACAACTGTTGCCGCGTGACCAGGAGAGTAAAGGTTACAAGTTGAGAGAATTCTGAGATATTATAAAAATAAAATAGAATGAACAAATAAATGAAATTATAATTAATTGGAAAAAAAAAGTGAATATTTTAAACGAAAAGTGAAAAACGTGCCATTAAAACAACTTCAGATTACATAAAACAAGTGGAATAAAAAATTCGCATCATTAAATTATACAGTAGAAATATAACAATAAATCAAAAAAATATTTTAAACGAAAAGTGAAAAACGTGCCATTAAAACAACTTCAGATTACATATAACAAGTGGAATAAAAAATTCGCATCATTAAATTATACAGTAGAAATATAACAATAAATCAAAAAAATAATTTAAACGAAAAGTGAAAAACGTGCCATTAAAACATCTTCATTAAACGTGAAACAAGTGAAAAAAAAAAAAACGTACCATTAAATAAAACAGTCGGAAAAAAAAAAAAATAATAACTCAAAAACCAAATATTTTAAAACGAAAAGTGAAAAACGTGCCTTATACCAGATAAAAATCATAAATCACATAACGCCTAGGAATGTTGACCCAGATTTAGAAGGGTGGTGCGTATTGGAAAAAAAAAAAAAAAAAAGCCGTTATATAAATAAAAGCGCATTCCTTCGGTGATCAATAAAATTATCATTCAAATTGGTTCATTGACTGAAGCCCGAATGTAAACAAGCGATTGAATAGACACCGTCGCGAGGGTATGTTTGTGTTGCCACAAACATAAGTGGTCTTACTGATAAATATGTTCGTAACAGAATAGATAAATCTTTGTTATGTTCGCATTGGAACATCCCGAGATATTACTTTAAATAATAAAGAGATACTTAGATAGTTAATAAAATGACGTTGTTTATGTTAATAGTGGTCGAGGGTATTATTGGTTCCTTCGAGTTGAAGGATTTTATAAATAAATACTTCTTTTGACACGGCGACATAAAAATAAATAAAATCAACATAACATACAAAGCAAAGGACGGATAAAAATAAAATAAAATATTTCACATAAAACATAAAAGTGAGCTTTTCAAATCGTTGCATTCAAACATTTAACAGGGGTGGATTGGACCTTTAGATACACCATTACATAGATGTCAGCTGAATAAATTAGAAATTTAGCCTTACTGGGGGTTGGCATATTTCTCGGGTGACCGGTTTATTTCCGATTTGCAATAAAGAGCAAATAAGCGGAGTGGTTTAAAACGCATACGAATTTAGGAGGGGGGGGCTTGTTTAAAACGGGGTTTAGGTACATTATACAATTGTGTATACGTGCAAATAAATAAATAAACAAACAAAGCCGGTGTGAAAAAAAAAAAAATGAGATAGTAAACGTTATGGAGTGCATTCGGATGAGTAAACATACAACATAGATCAAATAAACCTCAGATAAAAGATAAATAAGAACAGCATATGAAGAGATTACATAAAAGTTGATCCCATTCAAAAAAAAAAAAGGGGTGTGTATGTGTGCATATATGTGTAATACGTGTATGTTCATATGCGCATTGTTGCCATTAAAACGTTCCTGCGAGAAAAATTCGTGTGGAATTCTAGAATCGCGAAAAAAAAAAAAAAAATATATATATGAATAAGGAAAATCAAAGGTTGGAAACCGTCTCGATGAAGAAGAGGGAGTAAGGGTCATAGGGGGGAAGGTATAGGGGTAAGAATCTTAGGGGGGTAGGACAAAGGAAGGGACAACAACTGACGTAAGTTAGCCGACTTAAATAGGCCATTGGGTAGACAAGAGTAAATTGAAAATTGGTTTCAGCTCAGAGGAACACCGAACAGGATTCTACGATATGAAATAGTGAAAGGTAGGGGCGCGCAACCAGTTAGAATTTCGAAAAAAAAAAATGCAAATAAGAATAAAGAAGACTTAAAGAAAATTGTAGAAAATTAGATTGCCTATGTTTAGTTTTAATTCCATCAACTAACACTAGGAGGCGTGTTTACCGCTGGAATTATAACTATAGGGGGGCTGTGATGAATCGCAGTGGATACGAAAATATAGTAGCTTCCACCTTACGAATGAATAAATAATAATTCAGAATTATAACGAAATCAACACACTAGCGACATCTAGCTGATTAAGTTTGATTGGGCCATGGAGACTGCAGAGATCTATAATTATTAAATTAATGTCAAGTTTTGATAAATAGAACACAGAGGGATCCAATTATAAACACTTAAGATTGATCTACCAATCAGAGAAGGGGGAGGTTACCTTTTTTCAAGACAAAGAGATGGACTTTGGACTAGACCATTAGTCTGAGATTTATGGGGTAAAAATCATCATCAACCCGAGAGATCAATACGCTTTAAGATAAACACAATCCCACGTTCGGTGCATTTGGTACAATGACCCTAATTTTAAAGGTAAATATTGAGTACAACAGAGGAATCGACAACCGCAGTTAACGAACAAATAAATCCATATTATGTTGAAAAAATGATGCAATAAAATAGCAAGGAAATATAATGAACGGAAGATTAAAGAAAAGACCTGGAAAACGTGGGAAAAGCTACTGTAGGGATACTCAATTGCATAACGAGAACGTGAAGAACAAAAGGAGGCCAGATTCAGAGGAAAACGTACGTTTGATATTTAAAAGAAAGAAAAACGATGGAAATTAGGAATGTCACTTTTAAATGAAGCAATACGGTCAGGGAAAACGATTTGAAAAGAAAATCTAATAAAAAAACGGACATTTAAACGGAAGTATTTATTGAACAATATAAGATTTCGACTTAATTTTGCGTTTCAGACGAGTTTAAATAGATATCGTTATATATTTGAAATAGGATGGTTATTCTAGTTATATTACGTTAGATTAATTCAAAGGAAGGGATCGTTTTACGTCATTTGCTATGAGAAAATACTATAGACGATAGAACAAATTGCTGAGGCAATTGATGTAAAAAAAGGTTGTCGAGCTCACACACGATTTTGTTGTTTAAACAATAATATTTCCGACATGGTTTTGGGTGATTATGATAGTCTTTATTGCTTTTGGGGCAATAAAAGTTAACATGGAACTTATGCAATATTTGGATAAGATAAAAGAGATTAAATTTAACGAGTTAATATTAATTTATTATTTACGACCAAGTACGTAGAAATCGAAAACATCAACATATGTCAGCGATGATACTTTATGGGGTTTTGGGATGAAACGAGACACAATTTTATATGTTTTTATACGAAGCAATTAACCGGACACATATCCCAGAGTCAAATTGGAATTTTCTTCTATGAAAATTATGAAAAAATAGCAGATTGAATATTTATGACTAGAAGGTGAAGTTTTCTAAGAGAAGATAAGCATTGGAAATTATGCAAATGATGGTAAAGAATGAAGTAAAGACAGTTTAAAGACGATTCCGTAAGGAAAACTCATGAAAATTCAGAAGTATTGATGAAAACAGTAAATTTGGCTTGGAATATAACTAATCATATAGTTATGGACAATGACATAAGAATGAAGCAGAGAAATCATAAAAATAACGTCGTATATAAAATATAATTGAAGAAAATAAGAAAATTCAAGTCTACGACATAAGTAGAGACAATACAGCTTAAAATTGAATTGATTCATATAGGAAACATGAAAATGTGGGGAAATTTAGGGAAATGAAAATTGGAAAATGCGTAATGAAGATTTCGACATGAGTTTGTTCGTGTTCTGGTAACGATAAACCAAATTGAGAATTACATACAGTTTATTGAAGACGTACCTATTATATATTGAGAGAAAAAAGGACACGAAAATCATGATATTTTAGTTAAATTTGTAAGACCTGAAGACAAAGGAACGACGGGGCAAAATTTGACATAATGGTAGGTTCGACACTGGAACAATTTACGTAAGAGACGGAAGATTTCTAAAATCAAAGGGGCCGGACTTAACACGTTGATACGAATATAACAGAATTGATATATGAAATCTCGAGTTGTTAGAGTTTGAATTAGAAAATCAATGAACGCGTAATTAAGATGTTCTAATCCTGGAGGTACATATAAAACCTAGGACTTAGAAGAATCGGGGTCAGTTTTCGGTGTGAGTTGTCGGGAAGGAGTCGTCGGGGACCAATCGTCGGGTTAAAACGTGGAAGTTACGTGACGTAGCGTCTAAAACGGTTATTAGTTGAAAATTTCTTAAGTGTTGTAAAATTTTGAGACTTAGAAAAATTCGGAGTGGGAATTCTGGGACTTATAAAAATTACGGTCGTGATTAAATCTGTGGAGTGTTGAAAATTAAATAAAGTGTTTTATATAGTTTTACAATAAATTCAACTTGTCATTAAAATAAAAGGTTTATATAGTGTAGCGAATTTAAAAAGAAACAACACTGTTTAAAGAATTTTATAACAGCAGTGAATAATAATATATTTATTTATAAATTCAACTTGTCATTAAAATAAAAAGTTTATATAGTGTAGCGAATTTAAAGAAAATCAACAGTGTTTAAAGAATTTTATAACAGCAGTGAATAATAATATATTTATTTATAAATTCAACTTGTCATTAAAATAAAAAGTTATATAGTGTAGCGAATTTAAAAAGAAACAACAGTGTTTAAAGAATTTTATAACAGCATTGAATAATAATATATCTATTTATAAATTCAACTTATCATTAAAATAAAAAGGGGTCCTTCGACAACTGGCAAGGTTGATTAAAACGTCGCGCATGTTGTGAGAATTACCCTGGTGATTAATTAATAGAGTCTAGAGTCAGTTTTATACTTTAAAAATACAGTGGAAAAATAGAGTCTACAATCAGTTTATACTTTGATAAAACAGGGAGTGAAGTGCCCGGATAGGGTTAATCGTGCAATTTAACGGAGTGTATGATCTTATAATAAATCTAAAATCAGTGTTTGCAATAATTTCCGATTCAATAAAATCTAATAATTAATTAATTAATTACAAATTCAATGCGGGAGGAGTTTAATATAGTGTGTTTGAATTGCTTTAAATTTGTACTATGAAGGTTAAAATAGAGTTATTTAGTCCGAGGTTATATAAAGAAAATTACAGTCTAATAAGTTTCATTAAATAAAAAAATTTACGTTTAGGTCGAAAGTTGGAAATTTTATTACGAGATATTAATTATCGTTAGGTGACAACGCAATAATAATAATTGATCCGAAATCTGGAAAATACTTAACACATAATTAGATAGGATCGTTCTTCTTCAATAATAACGGCAGATATTAAAGGAAAACGTGAGGATTTTTACATCAGAGATCTATTCAAAGGAGAAAGGAAGGAGATGAGTAGTTACACAGGTAGTATGGATGCTCTAATAAGTTTCTCGCCGATGATAGTAACCCGGTGGAGCTGAAATTAAGACATTAGAGCTTGGTGAGTCCTTACAATATTTAAGCTTTTACAGGTTCCTGTGGATATCCTGACACTGATGGACGTAACGCCAAGTAAGGGTAAATAAATAACTAACCAATTTATTAGCATTCGCATGTCACACCTCCCATACGGAATGAAATGTTGCTAAACAAATACTTAACACATAATTAGATAGAAACGCATCACTAAATCAATTTTGGTATCTTAGCGTATTTGTAAGATAAATACCTATTGTTTCTTTTCACTAGCACGATTAGGGTATGGTTATATGACCTTCGATAGTGTACAAAAATTTCGATTTGAGTTCAAGGCCATCCATTGACCCAGTCACCTAAATTCATTAACGAATAAACAAAACAAAACTTAACGTCAGGGACAAGTTTATCAATTATAGCTTGAGATGAAATCTGCGGTCAATATGTGAAGGCGACATTGACGTTAAATTCACTCAATTCTAAACGACTTGATTTTACTAGAGCGATCGCCAATAGGTAGCATTGATTCAGCATGCAAAAATCTCGCAAAGTAAAGTACTGCGACTAGCTTCAAACTCTAAGAGAGCACATCACAATTATTCAGGAGGTCATTGATTCAATGTCGACTTGATTTATCTCATTTTTAAATCTTTCTTATAGGAAGTAGGTATCCAAGAACCCATAAATACCCATTATCCTAAATACCTAACACACGAGGAGCTAGTGACCTCATTTAAACAACACTGGTGTTCAAATACTCATACAGTCCTGAATCCTAACTTGTCTTCGAACGTAAACTTCAAGGCTTCTGTATGTAGGTATGAGCCATCTGGAAATGTAAGTGTCAACCTTTCTCGAACGGACGGCTTTGATCTTGTGGCGGTATTGTCGAGGTGGGCATGCGGGGAAGAGGAAGGACGTATGCGGACAGTACGCTGACGCGGCATTAAAGCCACAGGTTATTTGCATACCGTGAGTCTTGTCGAACCTGAAAGCAAACATAAGGTTCACGAGGTGAGTTTTATGTCAGCTAGTCAGAGGTGGAATGTAACGCTGGGTCGGTTACGTGGGAGGAAGGATCTGCCCGTCACAAGCTTACGCCACATTTAACGGATAGAGGCATGATAAGGGAAGACATGAAATACCCCTTCTAGACTCAGTAGAGTTAAATTCAATCCGGCGGAGATGGAAGTCGGAGTGAGGCAGAAAAACGGCATGAAGACTTGGTATTCCCCCATCTGGCGTGAAGAGTCCCTTTCGTAACAAGAGACGCTCGTCGAAGAGAGTAAAACTCGGACTTAAGGATAAGCTTAGCAAACGTACTTGGGAGAATCCGGTTTGGAATTGTTGTTCATCGGTTTTCACTTGGTTAGCGGAGGTGCCGACTTTTTAAGCAAACATATTATCCCCTCCCCATATTCCTCCATTCCTGCTCTTTCAACAATTTTGCGAATACTAACCAATAGCACTAACTATGACTACAAACACATTATGTTAGGAGAAGTTGCAGACAAGGACTTCAATTGAGAAAACTGGACCTTCGAGTTCGATCATCCTAAGGTAAGGTTTGCTTTCTTGAAATGTTTAATTTATTAACTGTTGTTTATGTTATCGATGTATCAGCGGTGATAGGAAGAATTAAATAAACACACTAAATTCCTATGGAAATCAAATAGACACAAGGTTTAGGGCGGGGGTAGTTTATCAAACTCGGTTAAATATTCTAAAATAATAATAAATAAATTGATCGGAAAATTCTCACCCTTTCTCTAAAAGAATCTATGGGTTACCACACGTAATACATTATCTTCTCTACATATGTGTGCATATTAAGTATGCAAACAGATGTAAAATCTAAAACAAAAAATTTACACAACGCAGATTATAGAAATAATGTGAACAAAAATCTTAAATCTTGATTACTGTGAGAAAATCGCAGGGATTTAAGAAGATAGGGTAGGTTTAGCTAGATTATAAGGTATAGGGGTTTAGAAATCACGAGCCTGAGGTAGAAATAAACCGAAAGGAGGGTTGAGTCAGGCCATCATACCTAGTGGTGTGATCAGTAGGACATAAGGGTAGAATTATGAGCGTGGCTACGAGACAGGAGCTACGAGATTTAAACTACGAGGTAGAAGCTTAGAAAAGTAAATCAGCTAGGTAGGGTTCATCACAATTGGAGTCAAAAGCCAAGAGTGGCGCCCCATTACAGTCGATACATCAAATTTACATAATTTATGTTTTCTATTATTATTATTACATTAAAATATGTAATTATATTTGAATGTTTAAACTTGTTTTTTTCTTTGTTGAAGCTATGGCCTAGTTATATTAAATGATTAGCAAACTAGGATTAGTTATTATTTCGTAAACAGAGTTCATGTTCCCCGATTCTAGTTTTAATTTTTTTTAAGTAACAAATGTAATAGAAAGTAAAACTTTCCAAAACAAAACTCATTTACCATTTTAATTACCCAGTTAGTAGGTAAATAATCTAAGGTCAAATTGGGGAGTTAGTCTTTTTATTAATACGCAATTATTATTACTCGTATATATTTAGAAATAATAAAGGTACAACTTACTGCTTAAAAATTACAGTATGTAAAAAAACATACAATAATAACAGCAGAATGGCAATAGAAAATATCGATCGTCCAGTTGATTAGTCAGATATCTCCGAAAAATCGAAATTTTGAGTTGAGTTTGCAGTTATACCAGTGTACCCTCTTTCTGGTACAATGTTTAGATAACGCATAAACACCACAAAATCAATTATAATGCAGGAGAAATTGTAGTGAAATATAAAAAAAATATTGGTATTTTTTGGGTCAGGATTATTTTATTATTATTATTAAAAACAGGTAAATACCTAAGTCATTCTTTCCTAATCAAAATTGGAAATCATTCATTTGGAAAAGCAGGCGTCTCCGGACCGTAAAACATTTATTTTTATTTATTTATTTTGTAAAAACCTTACATATTACAATGATCTTTGGCTGTCCAACTAGGAATTTTACCCGTTTTAGGACAGTCAGAATGAGCAGATTTATTACATGAAGTTATTGTTTTGTCCATTATATTTGACTTTTACTCAGATATTACACGTTTGTAGATATTACAAGTTTGTAGATATTACAAGTTTGGTTGGAATATACAAGAGGTTGCTCAAGAATGTACTTTTAAAAATAATATAAACCATATATGTAAACGTAGAAATTCAAAAAGAAACAAAAAAAATTATAAACGTGTATGCTTTCCAACCATTCCATGAAATTTTAGTTTTGATTTCGAGGAATTTATGAACTAGATATCAAAAATTACCACAAAAATAGAAAAAGAAAAGGAAATAAAGAAAAAAGGTAGTAGAGAAACGCTACATGAAAATAAAAATTTAAGCGTTTTTTGAAATTACATTGGTATAAAAATAGTATTAATGTACTACAAATGTAATACCAATATCAAAACGTCAACCATAAAAAAAATTAATAACTGTTATTTAGAATATTTTCACATTCAGCTCTTCCAAAGACCAGAAGCCAATCATTTACCAGATAACGCAGAATACTAGCACTTTTTGATTTCTATGCATCGGGTATAAGAAGATTAAGCAATTTAGGGTCTAAGTATGAGAATTATCTTTGAGCTAAAGATGAAGTTGTGGTGCGAGGAACTACTGGGTTCCTCTTTGTACGTCTTTACATAAAAGTAGATTCTTACCAATTAATGAAACCATGAACCTATATAAAAAAAAGTTAAAATAGCACGTGATCTCAAAATTTATTTTATATCTAGGGTGGGGGGGGGGGTGGAACAACCAAAACACCAATCTAGAATAATGAACTGAGGAGTATAATTTATGTATGTTGTCAAAGCGGATAAAAAACTCCCACCTTTGTCCTTTGTTCGAGGTAAAATAAAAATATAACACGCATCATAAACAAAGGGGTTTTTATTTGCGACACAAAAATCACGCGTCTCATATTTGCTCGAAATTCGACGTGGCCAGAAACACTCGTATATTACCCATGTATTTGGCTGATATGGTCGGGTTTGAATGTTATTTATAATAATTCGTTCCGGTACCCGTTGTGGGATTTGCACGCGATTCAACTGACTAGAACTGCCATCTGAATGTCTTATCCACAAAGCTAATAGTAGTTATTGTCTGTTAAATGATAAAACACTCTTTGTAATACACCAGATTTATTGAATTAATAAATGAACGCCAATCAGGTTTCGTTTATTTCAAGCTTCATCAGGGCTTATATATTAACTAATTAAATATACAATATAATTAACATTTATACAAAGAGAGAAAGAGATACACATAGAAAAGAAGTTGACACGATATTAGTGACCCAACGCGTTGGGTCCCAACACGACGTTGCAACGTCTCAAATCGAAGAGGAGTGGGACCATTGCAGTAACGGCGTAAAAAATCATTATATTAATTGAATGGATAGCCCGTACCTCCTGAAACGCTATAAGTTGAATGTGCTGAACAACTACAGCCAGGGACGGTACCATGATCTTATATGTATCCCACATAGCAGAACGGAGGTACTGGCTCGGCATAACATGATACGAGGTTAAATAAAGCTCCCAAAACTGTCGACATCTTTAACAGTATCCTTGAAGAATTTGAGAGGCATCTAAATGGCACAAATTAATCGCTATAATAAAAACATGAGGTACACCTCATGTTTTTATTTACGTAGGTTTAGGTTTATTAGGTTAGGTTTGGTTTTCAGGCTTATTTTTTCACCAATTTTCAAACGTTTTTTCTCTTGTCACAGTTCTGTTTAGATATGGAACCATCGATTTGCTCTACCCCTCTTCCTTCCGTTTCTTTAAATGGGGATGTAATAGTTATGTTAATTCCAGACATTGGATATCTCGTGAGATGTAAATATAAGTAGGTACTAAGAATACATAAACATTTTTATTCTTTACGCACAGAAAAAAATGAATACCTGCAAAAAACTGCTTTTGAAAATCACCAAAGCTAATAATTAAGTTATTCAAAGAACAACTTTATTTTGGGGGAAACCGATAATAAAATATGATGGTATCATCTTGAAAAATCTTCGCGTCAATGTGAAAAATAAAAGAAAAAAAAATCATATCCAAAAGAAAATGTGTTTCTCATCTTAGCGTAGGTACCTATTTAACACACACTAATTAACTAAATAACCATCACGCCGTTTCCCCGCAGGGGTAGGCAAAGAGGACAGACCGCCAAATAACTCGATCTTGGCATACACTCCTTACCTTGTTCACATACATACATTATCTCATACACTTTTTAGTGCACAACTGTTTTATGGAGAACCTGAATAAAAAAATCATTAAAAAACACATGCTCTTCTATTATTCTGACTCTTGACATGGCCCGACTGAAGTATTATAATATATTCACTTGGTCGTGCCATGTCTTCCTCGGGGGTCCGTGACTTCTTTTACCATTCACATTTGCGTTATATATTCTTCATATACTCCTTTTCTCGTCCCTTTCATAATCTTATTCATTACGCTTACCTATATCAAACCTCGCATTCTTTGTGGAACTCCACGTTGCTCACGTTGTACACGGTTTTGGCACACATACGCCTCAGGGATCTCATTTCTACATCATTCAGTCTATTTTCATCCTTCCTCTGCCAGTACGATGCTTCACTGCCATATATCAGGGTAGGTACCAGCACTCCGTTGAGGAATATATAGAACCTTTATTTAATTTATTTTCCCACAATGTTCCACGAAGAGCAGATATTGTTCTATACTTAGATTTGCAGAAGTTAGTTTTCTGAACTATAAGGTTTACAGACCAACAGACCTAATGAATAACGAAATGTTGAATTTTATTTATTCAACCAATCGGGGAAAAACTTTCTGATTACAGGGTCAGAGGATCGATCCCCGGGGGATGCAAAAAGCTACACTTTTTACTCCCATTCAAATAGTGAATTTCCATTTCCGTTCCGGATATTTTATGATTGTGTCATTGTTTGGCTGAACCTAACAATGGTTGTAGTCTAAATTATTAATAAAACATTGTTTGCAGTTAGTGCACGACAGTCGTGTTTTAAAAAATGGCACTAAATCGCCTTAGGGTTAAAAATACCCATTTTGGAACATGATACATTATTACGCACGTTCATAGTTGCGTAAGATTATTTAGGCCATTTTCATAAATAATAACAATTTTTTTAGTTCTCATTTTATACGACTACGAAAAGTATGAATTTAATTTATTAATCTTGAGTTAGCCCACCTCATTGTGTGAGTTAATAATTTGAGAAACATATGCCGGTACATAAAAAAAATACAATTATTGGTAGACAAAATATAACTTTAAATATTATATTTAATCACTAACAATATAACATCAATAATGGAGGTGGATATATTTTCTTAATTCCTTTGTGAATTTAAATATATTTTCCATCAAAAAAAAAAAAAAAAATTAAAAAAAAAAAAATTAAATTAAAAAGTGAATAATTTTATACAAAACATATTATAACTTACAACCTAAGTAAGAATCGTGGCTCCCTTATCAGGCACAAGAGCTCATCTTTTCTGATAAGGTATACATGACCAATAACGACCTTTATTATAATATTTTGTAAAATATATATGTATATATGTAACTCATGTTTTATATTACAAAAAAAAAAAATTTCAGAATTGAGATTTTGTTACAAGGTTGGACGGCCTGGTACATAATAACATTTTTCGTCTCATGTCCGTGTATCTTGTGATTGTAAATTATTTTTCTTTTTAATATCTTAGATACCTTGTGAATTTTGTGTATGAAAATAAGTACTATAAAAAATATAGTTTGCTTCACCGTCACAAAATATCTTTCCTTAGGGCCACTGTCGTCTTTGGTTACATCGTGTGGAGAGCTCTTTTGCCTAAAATCTACATTTATATTACGACTTTTACATCACTTTAATAGAGATTTTTAGTTTGAGTTTGAGTATCATGATAAATGATTTGACATATGTTTATTATAGTATAGTTTCCTCACAGACGTAGATCACTTTACTGTTGATATTTCATTTAATTCTCGTCTTTACTTTAGGATTTTAAAGTAAGTAAACATACCCAACGTCCTTTCAACTAGTAGAATTTTGGCAGTATTTAGTTTTCTTGACCTGAATGTCAAATCAATGGGTAAAAATATGATAGGTAAACAGCAGAATTTGTTCAAAATAAACTGAATGAAAACAAGTTGTTATTGTTTTTCAAAGCACAATATAATGGTATCACTATATATTCGACGTAGTTGTCGTATTCATAACATGATGTTAGATTCGCAATAAGCAAACAAATATATTTTCCGGATGAACAAAAATATTTACTGACTAAGGAAAATGTATAAAATTTACGAAAATATTTTCCAATTTCAAAATAAACGCAAGAAACCTCTTAAATAATATCCCATCAATCAGTTTTTAAAATATTTTCCAATCTGAAAACAAACACATGAAACCCAGCGTGTATCCCCGGAATCAGTTTTTGTTTGCTCTAATACTGGCACTTTTTCTGAACACTTATTCGGAATCACATTATGGAAAGCACCCTCTCGAAGGCTCTCAGTTAGAGAAACGTTTACGTTTTTAAGGTTGTATTTTTCATCTAAGGCTTCCACGCTAACCGCTCTATCCCACCCGGCCTACCTCTGGACCTTTCCCGTGAATTTGCATATTGAAGAGGTTGGGGGATAAACGTATTATTCGAGATAATCTTATCACGACGACTATTCCAGATTCGAGCAGAGAAAGAGCGAATAATAGAAAAAAAGCAAATAAATGGTTTGTTTGTAGAAGATATTTTAAAATAATTGAATTCAACTTTTTAGAAGCGCGCAGAGTGAAAATAAGATATTGCATTTTTGTATTTAAACTTAAGTGGATAAACTTTACTGATTCATCAACCAAGATGGTATTTAAAAAAAAATTTACTTAAATTTTTTTTTACGTACCACTTATCTTACATTTTAGTGTAAAGTTTAAATAACAGAAAATAGTATTATGCATAAGCGTAATAAAGATTATATTCAATAATTTAAGACAAATTTGAAACAGAAAAATCAGAAAAAGAACCCGTCGCATCCTGGAATTGAACCCACGACCTTAGCCTTGCTGGGGCTCTGCTCTAAGCACTGAACTAATTCGACCCCATCCTTTTTAGACATATTTAACTGTTTCTTACTTATACTATTAGAACTATCTATGTTATCTTCCTAATCAACTCATATTTTTTATTGGCTGCTATCTTTATAAGATTATTGCAATCAATATCTAGATTTCATTTAGTTCGGGTTGAATCTTGCAATCATGGCAAGCCTAAGATCCTGGGTTCAATTCCTGGTTGCGACCGAATCTTTTTCTGATTTTTCTATTCCAAATTTTGGTTTGAGAGTAGCAAATATTGTCTTCAATGATTAAATTATTTAATTTTGGGTTTTACTCATTTAAAGGAACAGCCAGCGCAGCCCGTTTCATACCATTTTTGTTTTCAATTTTTCAAAATTAAGATTTGTATGACACGGGCCGAAACGGGCCGCGCAAATGTTCCTTTCAGGGTTAGAATATTTCAAAAAGAAGCGTTTATTTTATTTTGAGTTGGACATAACCCTCCTCATTAGGCGAACATGTATTAAGACAGATTTATAGCAAATTATTGTCGCATTTTTTAAAATTTATTTTACGCCCAAAGGGCGTTTTACACAAATAAATAAAGGCAGTACCTACTTTCATGAGAAAGAAATGATATAAATAAAATTGTAAAGTACGTTTACGGTTCATCTTTAAATATAGCTAATAGTTTCCTACATAAAAATTCAATATTTAATTTTATTAAAAGACAAATAACTTTGTTTACACCGCTTTATTTTATACACAATCTACATTTTTCGTGAACAATGTTCACATCATCATTACATCACAAATTAAATACAGATTACAGATTAGATAACAGAGGTAAGGGGTAGAAATAAGGGGGAGGGGTAAGAGTGGGGAAAGTTTATTGGAATTAGGGATTACAATATCATTAGCAAGAAAAGACCGGTTAAGTGGGAACATATAAAAAAAATATTTTTGCTTATTAATTACATTTGTTTTGGTATTAACATTTTTTATTATTTATAATATTTCAAAACTATTTATCTGCGATGCCTTTTAACCCGTATGTAGTATTTTAAGTCCAAAGTTTTGTATCAAATGTACGATAAGCTTTAAAATATGTCATTACAAACAAAATCATTACATTTTATGCAGTTTGGTACAAATCAATGCATTTTAACAGAGTTTTTTTTATATTTATTTTCGTTAGAATTGAAGATACTAACACAGTCTTATGAGGTAAGCATTTTGATTTGAATTTTTTTAAGAGTTTGTTTTTTAAATTTATTTTAGAGTGTTTTTAAAAAAAGGTTTCGAGTTTCAAATCACAACGGTGATAAAGAAGTTTTCACTTTAAAAATACATATTCATTTTGACGACGAATTGCGCTGTGGTCGTAATAATTACAAATTAAAATGAACAGTCATAACAAACAGTCGTAATAAAAACACAACCCTTTTAAGTTTGTAACAATTGCGTCAAGTTTTCATTTCTTGGTCCAATTAAAATTATAAATTAGCGTCCTTGTCCGGGTTTCAAATACGGAAGCGCGTTTTGCATAAAGCTCATAAACCTTTAGTTATAACGTGAACCTATCCCTACTTAACTAATTTTATACGGCCTCCCGGTAACTTGACTTAGTCATTGTAAACAAAACACTTTATCTAGTCGGCTTTACCGACCCTAAGTGTCATTACACCTCATGAGGGCGGTTGTTATTCATCCCCTAAACTACGTACACAAGTGAATACGATCGTACACTTTTCACACGGTCCAAAATACTTACTACCTCTTCTACACCCCTAGGCCTGAACATAAACTCGATAAACTCGGGGATGTTGCTTTAAATGCATAATTTAAGGGAAGTGTTAACAATATCCAAAAGATATAGATGTCGCATTAATTTTTGACAGTGTTATTTCCAAATTGAACAGACATTATAAATATTTCGAGGAACCTCCATACATCGCTGTGCTAATGACGTTTATAGATTTTGAAGTGAAAACTTCTTTAGAACCGTTGTGATTTAAAACTCGATGAATTGAAAAAGCGACACTAAACAGAGACAAACACATACATCTATAGGATTTAGCTTGCGAGTGAACGAGATAGATAATCGGTCTCCTCTTTGTGCGATGCTTCGTAGTCTCTCCACGCTTGTCTACTTTAGTTTTATGAAAGTTTCATTTCTACCGCGTTTGAACTGCACACTTGTAATTTTTTATACCGCCTAATTGCTCCCGTTTAGAGCCAGTGAGACTATCATCTCTAATTGGGGTGTGTAGGTAGGTGGTAGGGAGGGGAAGGAAATGGGAAAGAGCACGGTGGGGAAATACGCTATTTAAAGCAACGCTTCAATCCTGGATGGTGGTCTTACACCAGGGCGATACTAAGAGTTATTCTGGAACGTGCCGCAAAAATATTTTATATAATTTTTAATTAATTAAATGTGAAATAACACAAATCAATTAAATAAAGTTAAACTTTCCCGCGCCGAGATAAATTTTCTTGCCCGCTCCGAGATTCGAACCCGCGACCTTCGGATTGCTAGTCGAGGCAGTCAATAGTTATAATTAGAAATTAAAAAGAATAAAACTTTTAAAATTTCATGATGCTATAGCTCACTGCTCGAGAGTTCCCTCTCACACAAATGATATTCTCTGTTTTAAATGTAAGCATTTTCCTTTTTTTTCGTTATGTAAAATTTAAAAAAAAAGTTTCCCTAGTTTAAAATAAATTAACCTTCAAATCTAAAAGTCATTACATAATTAAATTTATAATACGAAATTTCAGTTTAAATAAACATACATTTTTTGATAGAAAGCGGTCACTTTATGATTTGACAAATTAATGAAATAAAACAATTACTTTCTTTATAACCACGAATTTAATGTCAATAGTAAAAATAAATAATTGTTGTAATCTTTAAAAAATTAATGGTTTTATTTTATCATTTTTTATTATATATTCTATGGGAAACAAACTTTTATTTGATAAAAGCTGAATTTGCCGGCGTTGCCCAGGTTTGACGCAGAGTTTTTCGTCGTCGTTGTCATCTAATGCAGACAGTGACCTTTCTATCGTTTTGAAAGTAAATGGTGAGAAATTTCATTGATCGAAGGAAAGTGTAGATTTGTATTAAAAATAAATTCACCCCGCCACGCGGTCGCCCACCACAGACACTTTTCTTTTTATAAATAATTTGATATTATTGATAATCGAAAGTGGTTGATTTTGACTTGTTCTCTTTATAAAAGCTTGATGGACATGATTTTAATATATAATGGTAATATTGGATTTAAACTGATCGCAATATCTAAATAAAATTTTATTTTATAAATCTAGGATGGTAGGTATAATAAAATAAAAACTAAAATAAAATATGGATGGTAGGAGGAAAATAATCTCCCTCAGGGCCTATGTCATCTTTGGGAATGCCATGTGGAGGGTTTTTTGCAGAAAAGGAAGAAGATGATGTTCTGGAAAGGAAAACGGTTTGAGGGATGGGAAGTATCTGGTAATCAAAGTGTCCAGGTCAACCGCTGCCAAGACCGAGACAAACCTCACCCTATGAATCCGGACATCCCTGCTAAATCACCAAAGTAGCGTCATCCAAGAAATGGTTCCTGGGGTGACGGTACTCATTCCCGCCTCCCAAATTGGGAATAGTCAATTAAAATACAGACCACATGGGAATAGCTTTGTTGTCACTAAATGGGAGATTTACACGACGCTTTTTTCCTGCCTTTCCAAATGGGTCGTCTTTTCCTGTGGATTTGGGATGAAAAAAGAATTTAAGATGGCCGAAATTTTTTGACATCTGTCGTCTGTCATTTTTTTTACTAATTATATTGATATGTAACGTGTTTAATATGTTTTGAATTTAAAATATTAACAAAAAAACTATTGTAAATGTTTCTACAATAATCGCAAATACACTTTATTGATTTAAGTTCATTTTATCCCGACGTGGTATATACAGAGTGATTCTTAATTTTTTTTTATTTGATAATAATAATAGTGTTTATTACTGATTTTAAAGGTCGATTTTACTATTCGGTATTGTGAATTTGGCATGTTTTTTATGATTGGAAATGACCGATACTTTCACGCGATCAAAAAGTTATATTCAAGATGTTGCCATTTTTGACGATTTAGTATCCTCCCGAAATCTTAATGACAACTATCCATAAGAAATCGTAAGTATAAAAAAATTATTATCGTGACGACAATTTTTTTTACGGGTCTCGATGTAGATAAAGAATCGTGTAAGGCGTCCATTTCCCCCTTACAGAAATATAACTCTGAAGAACGAGAGAAACTCTACCTAGCTGTAAACACCAGTGGAAACCAGAGAATGGAAATTAATAATGGTTCCTTTTAAAATGCAAACAGTAGAAATTCCACGAAGTTTCCTTAATAAATCTTATCGCATTGCAATAAATGAAAAAAAACCCCGAAGAGTTACGGTTATGTTTCATTTTTAAGTTGTCCGGGGGAGCTCTTCCTATTTAGGAGCAAACTTCCAGCCATTAAGTTGACCATTTTTCTTCCTCCTGTACCTACTCTAACTGGCCGCAGAGTCGTGATGATTGGTGGCAGCGTTTCATCATATTTGCTGATGCTTTTGGGACTAACAATTTTTACCGTAAAAAGGGAGACAATTGGAGACAGCCGATGATCTACTGTTTTTTTTTAAAATGCGAATGAGGGTAAGTCTGGTATATTTACTGTACTTATGAGTTATTTCGCTTTGTACGTCTATGTTTTATTTTTTTTGATTCATGAAGGTTTATGTCATCTAAACCTGAATTATTTATTAGTTGTTACTATCAAATGGCTTTCGTGGTTGAGTGGTTAGGTTATGATCCTTGTATACGATTATGAAGGCCGCGGGTTCAAAGCTTAGCCTGCGCATGTAAATTTTATTTGATTAATTTGTGTTTTTTCATAATTAATTAATTAAAAATTATATATCTATATAATAATATTTTTTTATTTTGGGAGGTGGATATGGGTACCGCCTCCCCGGAACCATTTATTGGATAACCAACAGCCCTGCCTTAGTTCACCCCAAGTGGTTCTCTACGTTTGGTGACCTAGCAGGTGTGCCAGGGTTAAGGGGGTGAGATTTGTTTAGGTCTTGGCGGGCAATGCGTGCGTCCACCGGGGCCGGATCGACAAAGATTGATTGAGGGAGACCTAACCTAGACCTCCAGCTGGTCTCTCTCGACCCATCGCCTTGTACCGCAGTTGGAGGGATGGATTCATATGTCCATCACTCCTAGGTACATTGACCTCCAGATTCCTATCCACCCCTCATACATTTTCCTTCCTAGAACTTTCTCTTCTTCTTTACCTAAAAAACTCTCCACACAGCATCCCCAAAGATGACGTAGGCCCTGAGGGAAATTATTTTCCTCGGGCCTCCTGTGTGGAGCTAATGAAAAAAAAAATATATATATATATATCTACAGTATATTTTCGTCACATTCCAGAGTGGAAGATTCTCTCAGTTGTAATACTTGTGAGATGAAGGTAACCCACCTTTGTCATCCGACAGCTTATCCTAGAGCAAAAGAACATCCTTCTCAGGATGGTGGAGTCAGGGATTTGAGGTCATGAATATATTTGAAACACTTATTTTTCTAGTGAAATTTATAATATTTTATTGCACTTTGCAAGGAAAACATACCAAAGAAGGCTTATCAAAAAGAACATAAATACCTTTAGCATCTATCAATAGATTTGGAGAGAGAGAGTTAAATCAAAATTACGTTTAGTTATTAATACCGCATACGTCCCGTCGTCGTGATTCTCCTCCAAACGACAACAGCAATCCCCAAAACGTCTTCCAGCACGTCATGAGGCCGCTCGGTTAAAGGGAGTCCTCCCAACAAAACAGGCACAGCAGATTCTCACCCATCAAGCGGCATGAGCCAATCTCACCGGCCAAAGGAACAGCAAAGGAATATTGGCGGGTCCAACCAGAGTCTAGGAGCCGCTCCATTAAAAAAGGGAATCCACCCAACAAAACAGGCACAGCAGATTCTCACCCATCAAGCGGCATGAGCAAATCTCACCGGCCAAAGGAACCACCAGCAAAAGAACCCTTGCGGGCAGTACATCACCCGTGGATTCCGGTCTAAATTGACCTCGGCACGCGGATTAATCTATCTCGCGGCATCCGGCGAGGGATTAAACAAAATAAATAGGCTTCAATGCCATTTGAGTCGTCACACACTCACGCGACGTTTAAAAATAATATTTCTAGGCTACATAGCACTAGTATCTCACTTTATCCTCCCAATCGCCCCGAAAAACACTCCCCCTGCACAAAATCTAAGTTATGTCTTCCGCCATGATTCCCTCAATGAATCCCTTTCCGGTCTCCTTCCAGTTTTGCCAACCAACAAAGTTAAAATCAGAAAAAAAAAATAATCAATAGACAATAAACAGTACCTACTTTGCGCAGTACCTGCTCACGAAATAGATATGTTACACAGTATCTCCCTGTTAAAAGACCACCTTTAAGAATCCCAAATCCCCCTCTGAGGTTGGGGCCCAATGAAAGATTTTATTTATTAGTTATCAAATATACAGGAACCATTTTGCCTTGGCTTCCTACGAATGGGGGCCTTAGGAAATTTCTTAAAATATGTCTTTCCAAGTCTTGTGTCTTCAACATGTACATAGACATATGAATATTAGTAGACCTGCCCTAAGTGATAAAAGCGTATTATTTCCCCCTCCCATTGGAACCATTCATTGGAACCGGCTGGGATCGAGTATGGCTTCGCGTTAATCTAAAAAATGTAACGTCATCATTCTTCTGCAAGCCAGCGTCGAGCACTTATCGGTGCATTTTACGAAATATTTATAAAAGTGTCTTCACTAAATACAGCAACAAAATATTGAACACGACCTTATAGGCGACCTTATTTTGCATATTTGGAGTTCGCAAATGTGTTCATTACGCGGCGAACAATTCGCGCTCCCATGTAAAAAGGTATATTCATTCAAAAGCAGAGTTTACTTTTAAGAACGAAAGTGTGATATTATAATGCGAGATGCCTATATACTGTCAGATTGAGTTTTGACGAATCACATATCACCAAAGCCGTATTCCCGCTCTTCGTCCCGCTGCAGTTGGTTTCTACCCCTGACCTTTCTGTTCTGGTCTATTAATATTGATATGTCTATGAACATGTTCCATTTTGGCAAGTATCCCGATCTTCTTCCGAATTGGGGCCCTAGGAAATGTGTTGAAACATTTGTCCAAAAAAACTCCGGCCGAGGCCCCGACGTTGGGGCCTGCCAGACCTCTAGCGAAAGTGTGTAATTTTATATTGGGAATTTTACTATTTTGATAAAAAAGGCATATTTTTTCTTTCTCCCATTTCATTTCAATCACTGTCCGAATTAGGATCATTCTGAAGTGCTCGAGTTAAACGAAAATAATTCAAATGGGTACACGCAGCCATTAAAATTTCAGGAGAACATTTCAAATGATTAATTAGCCTTTAATAACACATTTTGGGGTCCTAACCCTTTAAATAAACGCGCTTATAAAAGAAAACAAATATAAAATTTGGGGGGGAGCGTTACAACTTCCTTGAAAATTTCGCCTTCCGTATAGCATTATTTACATACATATATAACTTGCGGACGGAAATGATCGAAAAAGTCCGACGCACGTTTACACAAACGGTCGCTGTTACAATTCTGTTACTCCGACGAGTTCTGTACTCCTGTTAGGGGTGAATTGTTTGTGTGACAATTTTAGTTTATTCCTTCAACTTTCTCGGCTGAAGACATCCCTGGGGAGTGTTTCTGTTGAGATGACTACACTTTATCTGGAGTTCATCCCAGTTCCAGACTAGATTCGGTCCGGAGATCGCCGGACCGCGCCGACTCGCCGACCAAACTATCCGACGGCTTATAAATTTTATAGGTGAAATAATTTAGTGGCTCTGTAAATTTAGGTTGGGGTTTCAAAGCGCCGTAAACCACAGAGTGACAGTTGGGGATATTTTAACGCGCTCCCGAGAGTCAATTAAATAAGTCCGCTGGTGAACACCAAAGATACGGCATTAAAATGAGCTTCGCAAAGCCAAGATTTATTGCTCTGTCAATTTTCAGAAATGAATTTTTAAAAAGTAAACAGCATTCAACATTTTCATGAAATACGGATAGTACATTTTGGGTTAGAATGGAGACGATTTTCTTAACTTATTCTTTATTTAATACATAAATTATTTTTCGGGTTACTGAAAAATTTGATTGTCCGACTAGGAAATTCTAACATTATTTATATTTTTGCATTTTTAATTAAATGACGACAATATTAGCGGAAATCATTCAGTTAAAACTAATAATAAATATTTATCCTAGGCCTGCAGAAAAATCAACAGGTGTTGCATATTAAAAATAAAAATGGATAAAAATTAGTCCAAGACACTGTATCAAGATAGAACTTAGTTCGGGTTCGAATCTTGCAATCATACATAAAGATAGCAGCCAATTAAAATATGCGTTAAGAAAATTAATTGATGTATTAATTGTATCAGTTAAATATGACCGAATCGGAAAGGGACACATTAGCTCAGTTGGTAGAGCTGCGCCCCGGCAAGGCGAAGGTCCTGGGTTCGAGTCGTAGATGTGACCGTATCTTTTTCTATTTTTTTTGATTTTCGATAGAGTTTCGATAATATTATCATTATCTAATTAAATATAACAATTTGAGGTTTTCAATGTTAAAAATAAAAATAATTATTTATTTATATTATAGTCCGCCGATGTGCGCTTTTATAGACTTCCCAATCTTCTCTTCCTCTTCTTTATCTCTCACTTTCTTCAGCCAGGAAATTTTCCACTAGTAGGGATGCAATTATTCCACCGGCTCTGGGCATTTGAAGCTCTTGTGCGCTACAGAAAAAAGTTTTTTTTATCATAATATTCATCTTTCAATATGCAGAGATTTCCTTTTGACGAAGAATTCACATAGAAGTAAGTTGCAATACTTAGTATCTACCTATGAACCTATGCCTTGAAATTTATTATTTTTTTCACATTGAAAATAATTCTTACTGTGCAATCGGCGCATCTCAGAAATAAGACGGTTCCCGCTTTTGAAGGAGGAAGTTTAGGCGTAGTTTAACGCGAAATAACTATTTTTGATTGATCTTTGCCACGAATCGGTTTATATAATAAAAACCAAAAATATGCTTTAAATAAATTGAAGCTTTAACCACAGTTTCGCTTGAGTAAAATTAAAATAAATTTATTAATAACGTGATAAAAATGTAAGCGTAAACTACCAACTTTGTAATATTTCATTAGAAATTTATGAACCTATATACCTAGGAAACAATTAAAAAAAAATTGTGCTTAAAGTTATTTGTGACAGTTTCCCTTGATTGTTTTTTTTATTTTAGTCACAGAATAAATAAAAACCACATTTGTGCTAAAATCGACTTTTTCTAGTCTCCGTTTTCCGAGCAAGTTTTATGCCTATTACTTACATTCGTGGTGATATAAGGCACACTAAGAATATACATATTTTTGGCTTGTGTATTCATCTTAAATTCGTTTGAAGACAAGAAAAGTGTTTGAAGTTATGAAGAAAAAGAAAACTTCATTCTTAATAATTTACTTTACGCAGATCTATGGGAGATATAAAAGAAGAACTCAAAGTATGGAATACGGAGAAATGGAATGAAATGGGTGATGTAAATGATCGGTACATGTTTGTATTGCAGGCTAAAAATATATTTTTTTATCAAAAGTAAAAGGGTGAGCAGCAGATGTCGAGATCGAGATTTGATTGTAGGAATTGAAGGGTGTTTGTAGCCATTTGTTGGCAATATTGTTCCATGAAATACGCGATTTTGAATATTATCCGAGAGCAGAAATAAAAAGAAATGGTTTTCATATTTTTGAGTCACAAGTGACAATAAGCTCTCTCTTATGGTTTTTTTTACAAATGGATTTACAACTTACAAATATCAAGTATATTAATATTGAAATACTACAGAAACTGTTAAATTAAAAAAAAAAAAAAAAATTATCCAATTTTATTAGGACAACTCTCTATTTATAAATGTTAAAGGTTATTTACAGTAATGTCATGTATCATTAAAGAAGAATAAAATACTAATAATCTAAAGGAAAATATGATAGAACACAAGACACAGAAACATAAACAGATAACGGTCGCAACTTGGACTCGAGCCCATAACCTAACGCCTTCGGCCAATTCGGCTACTGCCACCTTTTATTTTAACGTCATATTTGTCAATCTCATATTTTGACACAACTTATAACTCTTATTTTGCCAACACAAAAAATATTTATTGTGCATTCCTAACGTAGAATAGGAAACACCTAGTGAGGTAGAATCTGCAAAAATAAAACTTAAAATTTCAACAAATAATGTCAATTTATCGGCACTGAAATTGAACTAAAAACAAAAAATATATAAATTTATATTTTTTTAAATATTCGAATAGTAATACACGATACGATATGATTGTACCACCCCAGCCAAGAGCACTCCTGTCCCGGTGAAACCGGTACACCAGGGGGCACTGTTTGTTAGGACTGGAACACGTGCTCTGAGGATAGGAAGGAGGTTGGAGTTTAATCGACCGGTATACATGGCAACCTGGAGCCAATATTGGAATATAGGATGGGCAGGAATAAAGGAAATGATTGAGGTATATTTATATAAATATCGTTTATTGATATTGCTTATTGCTTTCCGACTTCATCTTCCCACTTCCCGCTTCCCAAGTAAATATGTAGTTTTTGGTTGTTGCCTCCTGCTGCTTCTAGCTTCTCGTTTCCGGCTTCCCGTTATTTATGTTTTCCGCCATACGCTTGCCATAGCAGGGTTTTTATTGTCTCTTCTTGGTTGTTCTTCCTTCTTCTCTTTTGGGTTCTTATTGTCACTTCATGGCTCTTTCGCCTCTTCTTGGATCTTCTCGACTCTTCCTCAGCTCGACTCGGCTCAACTAGGCTCTTCTTGCCTCTTCTTGAATCTTCTCATCTCTTCTGGGCTCTGTTTGGCTCTGCTTGCTACTTCCTGTCTCTCATTGTCTCTTCTTGGCTCTCCTTGCATCTTCTTGGATCCTCTCGTTGTTGGCTCTACTTGCATCTTCTTGACTCTAATTGGATCTTCTCGACTCTTCTCGGCTCTTCTTGTCTCTTCTGGAACATTATCGTCTCTTCATGGCACTTCCTGTATATTCTTGGATCCTCTTGCCTCTCCTTGGCTCGTCTTGTCTCTTCTTGCCTCTTCTTGAATCTTCTCGTCTCTTATTTAAACTTATTGTCTCTTCTCCTCTCTTCTTGATTTTTCTCGTCTTCACTTGGCTCGTCGTGGATCTTCTCTTCATGGTTATTCGTGGCCCTTCGCGGCTTTTCTTGACACTTCTTGCCTCTTCTTGGATCCTCTTGCCTCTTCCTGCCATTTATTGTATCTTTCATCTTTTCGCCCCTTCTTGACTCTACTTGTCTCTTCTTGTCTGTTTTTTAATCTTCCAACTGCTTACCAACCCTTCTTGTCCATTCTTGTCTCTTCCAGTCAAAAATGGTAATCAATTCAATATATCATTTCAAAAACATTACAAAATTTTACATTTCAATGTGTTTTTAAAATACAATTGTACCAGTATTACATTAAAACATAAATGATAGGCTACAAACTATACATGCATTAATAGAGTTTGCCTCCTAAAAATAGCTTCACTAACGCTAAAAATGTCGATAACCGAATCAATTCTGTTCAACAGCAAGATGTATCTTCTTGGCTCGTCTTGTTTCGAACTTTCCTATCACAATTCAAACTCCCATAATAATAATAATACTTGGCTGATTATTAAAGCGCCGTTTTTGTGAAAAATCACCTCAAGGGCGCTATAATCCCACCTTCTGAAATGCACTAAAAGTACCGATTTCAAACTGAATAGAAAAAAAAAACGTTAACAATTACATAAATCAAATGAACATAAATAAATTGTTAACTTCAAATCGCTAAGTTCGTCTAGTAAAGCGTATTCATCAGTAAATAAATTCTCAAGTATGATCGTGTTCTCCGTGAATTCAGTTATTTATAGAACAGTCCTTAATTTTTACCAGTAAATGACAATCTGAAATGCGAGGTACAAATGTGAAACTTTTATGGACCCCAAATCAGACTGGAAATTCTAATAATGTGACCCATGTCAATTAACGCAGCGTTGAATTTATTCAAGTTCTGTGCTCTGAAACCTTTTCTTGCCTCATACGTAGTCATGCATACTGAAAGAAATCTTTGAGAAATTGAAAAAATGCAACAATATTTCGTCTCACGGTCCAATGGTTGCACACCGGTTGGACAGCAGATCTAGGTATTCAAGTGCGACATACTAACATAAACAAATTAATAGATGACTTATCTTGTTGATGTGATCCAGCACTTCGTCTTCTCACACCCAACACTTAGCTTCATCTCTTCAAATTGTCGGAGACTGTTTATTTATGAATTTACACAAAGAACATTGATAACTTTAGCGTAATTTCTTTCCCAAAAGAGATAAAATTATTTCGCAAACACTAATAGATATCACTAATTTTTGCGCATATGCTGAACAAATTTTATGAATGTAGTTAGAAAAACACACGAGTTATTTGAAAAACAAGGCACGAGCATATATTTTTTAATTAAATAGGTTCATTTAAAATACATAGAAAAACCGTCATTCAAATACTTGAGACGACAAGTCACACGAAGAGTCGGAACAAGAGGAGAGTACCGTTATAAAATGTATGCTAAAATGTCTGAATGTGGGTGAGAGGAGATAAAATGGAGTGAAGTTATTATGGAATGTCTTTCCACGCTATGATAGTTCACGATTTAATCACAGATATCAATTTTCTAACATTTAAATCGCTAACATAGATACACCCTTCTTCAAAAATAAATGGTATCTTTGACATTATTTGAGAGAAATTGCTGAAAAACGGTAAAAATGAAATTCAGCTCTAAAACTACATCTCTAGATTTTCGCGATCACGTGTTTCCATTAATAGAAAAACCTTGTTTAGCAAATTCAAGATTGAAAAGGAAGTCAAAACTTATGGATTTGTCTGAGATTACCCGTCAATCTGTTAATGTCACATGCTTGGCATTGACGTAAGATAATAATGGATCAGCAAAATTACATTCTCAAAATATGTAACTTTAACAACTGTCATTTTATTCTTTTTGGGGGTTGTGATGACTAACGCCATCACCATCGTTGGCGACAAACTTGGGAACTAAAAGGTTATTTTTATTTTTTTTTATTTGTTGGAAAAATTATGATAATGTCAACACTTTTCATATTATATTCCTTTCCTTTCTTTCCCTAAAAAAACACTCCACACAGCATCCATAAAGATAACAGCTAATTTATTTTGACTAACCAACGAAGTCTGTGTAGATGGTATGAATAGTTTGGGAAAATATCACATTTAATGTTACAATCTGTGCAGTAATAAGTTGGTATTGTGAAATCACGTCCAAAACTGATATTTTTTACTTGCTGGCCTATAAAAATTATGTTTTTACGCTTCAATAAGAATATTTTATATATTTAATTTCAACTTTAACCAATAACTAATAGTAATAATAATATTTGAATGACTTGTATAGCGCCGTTTCTCTGTAAAATCACCACAAGGGCCTTGAGTAAATTTATAACATATTTCTGCAATCTTACTTCTAATTACAGACTAAACAAACCGTTATAACAATTTATGGATAAAATTTTGCGTCCACCAGCTCATCGTTCACTTATGCGAACTATATGCACAATGAATTTGACCAAAAAACGCAATGCTGCGTAAAAATGTGCGTATATTGTTTTATTTGTATTCTGTGCGTGCAAAAAATATAAAGGACCTTACTTACCTGGAAGGTTACTTGAAATTAACACTGTTTAGTTTACTTAGAAAAATTGAGATACAGTTTGCACGCAGAGGACATAATTGAGAACACACATTTATAATCTAATATAATATTTTAATAATAATGTATAATATGTTCTTTAATGAGCGTGTTTGGGAAAGTAAAAGCCAAATTTCATAATGAGCGGTACAATAATACAAGGATTTGATTAGAATATTTACGTTCCTAAATTTGGTTCTTTCCTCGGTAAGGTATAATAATCGGTTAACCAATAACTCGGTAATGCATAAATAAACCACGTTGAGGATAAAAATGGCATTGTTTTAAAATATACGAAACAAATCTAGCATGCATAATATTTCAATTGTACAAAGCATTGCTGGCTCGTATTGGAAAAGCTTCGAAAGAACGAAGCCATATTTCTTCGAGAGAAGTTTGTTGGATGTGATCAGAGCACTGTCTTCCATTTGATTCTCGCTTCATCTCTTCCACCTTTTCGTTTCCCCCTTCCCATCTCGATTCATTCCACCCAAAGTACTCCTCGTTTCATTCCAACTATACTGGTTCCCGTTCTATCCCCGACCTTCACCCCCTCCCCGCCCTCTGCAATTCCCCTCGTCTTCAATCTTATCCTCCTTTATTCATCACCACCAGAATCCCGCGATCTCTGCTTTGGGAGACCATAAGTCCGTTTGGCACTTTGACAAATGGTGAATAGAAAATTCTTTAAGAAATGTTTGATGTCAAAGGTGCTTTCTTTATCACCGTTCTACATAGTCGGTGAATGAAAAGTTCCCGAAGGTGGGCAGACCGCGGAGTCCTTATTTAATAAAACCGAAACGTTTTTCTTCTTTTAAAACTTGGATTCCAAATAAAAATTGCTGAAAATGGAATTCTATTACATTTTTTCAAACATACTCGAATAGTTGCTAGTTGAATGATTCAGGCTTTCTTTCACGTTACCATAGTGGATTTGCATGTAATATACAACTTTACTGAGGCAGGATAATATGCGTGGTAATCACAGTTATCAGACTTAAAAATCTTTAAAAATCATACCCGCCAAGTTAGTTTTTCACCGATTTATACGTGATGAGTTAAATTTCAATCTCTCGTTTCAGGAAATCATTAAAATACATATAAGTATTAAAGTATTAATTCTTTTCTTGTACATATCCATACCTAGATATGAAAGTAAAATCAAACTACAAAATATCTATACATATATAAAGAAAAACGTATTGCAGACACATAGCAGTTTCATTGTCCTCGTACATTTAACCTTCTACCACTACAAACTCAAATGATAAAATATGTTAAAGAGGTAAAATTATGGCTGAATAATTAGATATTGAAACGCTTTTTCTATAAATTTATCCATCCTTCTACAACTCACTTTCTGTAACTTTCTAAACTGTAGTACAATATGTTTTCTGTTTATTTATTTTTTCATAATAGCTAAAAAAAAAAAAAAAAATTAAAAATCAGTATGTTTTTCTCCATAATTTTAATTATATTTTTATAATAGCTGAAAAAACCTGTTTCACTTATTCTACCTATGTAATACTAACTTTTTATACTAACTTTATATATTATATGTTTTTTTTAAGTCTCTTTTATACTTTGGGTACTTGGAAATATAGTATTTTGTTTTAATATTACCCATACTCAGGCAGTGCCTTAGTGGGTTTTCATTTCTTGTTCATACTATTTGTTATTATATATTATGTTATTATATAATATTTGCTATTATACATTATATGTACAAAGAAATGGGAATAAATAAAGTTTAAAAAAAAAATCCCGTTGTGGGTTTATTTTTTAGGCTAATCTACAGTTGTATTCCGCGATTGATGACATTTTGCACGCTTGACCTTCAAAACAGGAGAAAAACTGTCTTCATGAGACTTCAAACTAGCTAACTAGCTTAATACAGAATTTAGATTCTTCTTAAAGAAATTGTCCAGGGAGGAGGAAAATAGCTGTCTACATTTTGAAACACTCTCTGCAATGCCCGGGCAACGCCGGACACTTCAGTTAGTTTTATTATATTACACACTTTAACTTTTAAGTAGAGCCACTCGTATTCTGTAGAGAAGGACGATGTTTCAAAAACGAGAGTGATGACCTGTGTAACATAAGGACTATTTTCTTAAATTGACAGATTGCGGTACAAATGCTTTCTTTTTATGTGAATACCTCAAAAGAATCCCAGTTACTCCCGTCTGGAGTCAGTGAGACTATGACATCCAAAATTGGGGTATGTTGTGAGGGTGTAGGCAGTAGGGAAGGGGAAGGAAATGGGGAAGAGGGGTCATAGAATACGGCTAAAGCCATTTCAAGCAACGTTTCAATTCTGAACAGTGGACTTACACCAGAGCGATACAAGGGAGTATCTTCTACTCTGGAACGTGCCGCAAATATACTATACATTATTTTTAAATGAATTATTTGTGAAATAACCCAAATTAATCATTGCGTATGCCGGGATTCTATCCCGCAACCTTCAGATTGTGATTAAAGAGCCTTACCACTCGACCACGGAAGCCGAAAATTATACAATTTATGGAATATATTGCATTACGAAAGATATGAGAAACTTTTATGCATGACTTTATATCGATTTTATTCATATAAAATAATACAAATTTTCTAAACATATTACGGCCACCAAACTAGAAACATTACCATATTATGGTATTTGAAATTTGTACCTAAAAAGGTTATACAATGTTCAAGTGCTCGACTAATGGTGACCACAACAAGAAACGTTTTCAGAAAAGGGGAGTACCACAGGGCTGAAACAAAGACCGCCCCCACTGACCTCGAAACTTGTACATTTGATGACCTCCATAAAACGTTCTAAATGTCATATTTCTGGTCTACACACTCGTTTGGCGGCTTTGCAGTGAAATGGGTATAATTTCAGGGGTGAATGGTTGCTTTAGAAAACTCTAGAAGAGGACTTATTTGTCTGGTAAAAAATTTAATTGAATTGCACCAACTTATTCTTTACTTTTATGTTATCGCGGTTAGTTTTTGGGTTATATTGCCGTGTTGCGTTTCCTCTTTCTTTAACCAACGTTTCGGATAGCATTACTGTTACCACCATCAGGGCAGATATGTTGATTGTTGACTATGGTGAGGTGTGTATTTATGTATACTGAAGTGATTAGTGCTGCGTGCGTTAGTAGGGACGGTATTTCCGTAAATTAATTTTTGAAAATTGTGAAATTTTCGTCGTTTAGTTTTGGTTCATTTTTTACGATAATACTTTCGGGCGTGAAAATCTCAAATCATATTATTACTTTTTGTGTTAATTTTTTCACTTTTGCTTTTTCGCATTCTTGCATCTTCTCTCTCTCGTTTAATGATTTACACTTGTCCTTTCATCGCCAACGGCGTATTTGTGACTTATTCAGTATTCCAGAATATAATATATATGAATATGTAGGTATGTAGTTTCAATATTCTTCAACAGATGTCGTTAGTATATGTAATTATGTGTAGTTTTGAGGAGTCTTAACAGATGTCAGTAAAGTAATACTATAGGTAAATGTCAAATGTCGCCGTTCGTGTCTAATACCCGAACGGTTACGGAACAAGGCGATGATATACGATCGACTGATGGGCACCTTCAGTACCGAGTTGCTTTGTTTCAGAAATACACGGAGCATCCATGAGAATGGAAGTTTCTTTCAGATAAATATTCTTTGTAAACCAGGCGATACATAAACATGACTTGTAACTTGTCGAGCCGAGTAGCATTGAAACTTCCCGTCATCTGAGAAGTGTTATTAATCAGAGAAAACCACATTACATCACACAGGATTTAGAAAATATTTTAGTGGCTTAGGAAAATCGGAAGAAAAGTCGTGCTATAAACACATTTTTTTAATACCTTGTGCTTAGTAAACTAGAATACGAAGACACCGTCAATAATTGATATTGTTAGATTGAAAGAAATATTTTTCGTTAACTGTCGAAGGAATGTAATTTTTTCTGTTGCTCTGAATGTATTTAACCCATCAAGAACAAGCTATTACTTTCGTTAACTTCAACCCATCCCTTAACGTTTAAGAAACCATCAGAGCTCATACAAGGGTGGAGAAATGTTGTGTTCTTTTCAAGAAGCTAGAACAGACGGAAATCATAATGTGAAGAAAGAAATCGGCCTTTAAGACCCGGAATTCCGATTTTCTACCAAAATATAGCACACACAACAACACTTTATGTTTTTAAGCTCTTAAAATAAAATACGTAATTTTTCAATATAATCTCAATATTCAAATTACCTCGATGGAAAAAAAATCGCAAAAAATATCAAAAAATTATAAAAAAACACATCCGTTTCTGTTATTTAACATGGGAATGAAAAATTTCATAGTATTTCTTGAAATGCTACTTCAGCCATTTGTTGAGAGATTTTAGCTTTATTCTAATATTAGCGCCCTCCCTCTAACATTCGCATGTACGTACATATCTCCCTTTCGGTGACCGGACAACTCATTAAAAGTGATGATAAAAAAAACAAACTAGATTAAATAGGTCACGCTAGGTTAGATTACGTGCTGCATTTTTTCCTTTTAATGACTTTTATAGGGGATGTTGAAATGAAACCTTGTTGAGTTATCATGGAATCCTCCATTTTAAACCATTTTCAGTAATCTCCTTCTTCTTCTTTTTGAAAGCTTGCTACGGAGCCTTAACGTAAAATAAAGTTTTAAGTTAAAATAAATACAATTAAATAACTTAGTTTCAATTCCACTTTATTTTATCTTAATCCAACCGGTTTCGGTTCATCCTGAACCTTCCTCAGGGGTGAATAAAAATATATTAAACATAATACAGATATAGGTCCATGATATTTAAAGGAAAGAAAATTAGAAGAGGGAGACAGAACAACAACTTAGGGGAGGGCGAGGATGGAGGTGCCTAAGAGGTTGGGGTGAACGTGGGTGAGGATAATGGAAATATTTTAAATATGGGGGTGTTAGATAAATCTAATTGTTTATTAAGTTAGAGTTTATCTTATTATACATAGTATAGTTTTAAAGTTCATAGTTAGTCTAAATTTGGCCGCCGCCCCGGGAACCATTTGGTTGCCTTGTCACGTTTGGTTACTTAGCAAGGGTGACGGGGTCTACGGGGTAAGGTTTATCCGGATCTTGTCGGCAGATACGTCGACCCACCAACTGCGTGTCAGGCCAGGTCGAGAAAGACTAGTTGAGGAAGACTTTTTGACCTCTCCAACAGGACTCTATCGGAACATCACCTAGAGCACCGCAGGGATAGATTCATATATCTACCGGTCAGTGGTTAATTGAGCATTGCGTTTGGGTCCCATCCAGGCGTTCCGTGTTCGATTCCTCGGCTGGCTTCTTCCATCACGAATAGGTAGTAGGAGATTTTCAAATATTGTTGGGTTATTCGTAACCCGGGAACGTTTTCCTTTCTTTTTAGAAAAATGTATCCATCAATTCCCACCCACTCCTCATACCTTTTTCCTTTCCAGTACTTATTCTCCTTCCTTTCCTAAAAAGACCCTCCACACAACATCCCTAAAAATGACACATACCCTGATGGGAATTATTTTCCGGGGGCCTCTTGTTTGGAGCTAATGCTAAAAAATCGTTATCTGTCAAAAAGGAAATATTAGTTTCCTGAGAAACCAATCTAGGATACAATTTGCCAATGGTGCGAATTAACCTAACTAATGTGAGTGGACCACACTTCGGAATATTTTATTACAGGCCAGGATCTGGCGTGCCTTCGCCATAATCATCAATTAGACCTCCTTGTTTTGGGTAATGTGTTAACTAAGTCAAAGCAATTCGCACTGACCGTTGATGTGAAGGAGGACATTAATATCCCCTTGTAATTGTTTCATCATATTTAGGGAACTCTTTTTCGCAAAAGGACCTCTTTATCTCGCCGTAATTTGTGTCAAGCGCCTAGCATTTGAAAATGAGGCTCGTTGACGCGATGTCTTGTTGTAAGTTCGAATAAAATGAATTATAAAAAAAAATCAAATTTTACATTGTGTATAAATATAGAGGTTATGTTTTTTTTCGTTTACTTCAATGATACCCTTAGGAAAATAATTTCCTAAGAAAGGGCCTATGTCATTTTAGAGGACGCTGTGTGGATGGAATGTTGAGCCAGATAAAATGTAGTACATATGAATTGAAAAAAAAACTAAAAATTACATCGCAATAAAGAAAAAAAAATTAGGGTGAAAATAAGCTAAATTAATTATTTTAAATAGTCCTAAAGCACAGGAATTCAGCAAGAATTAAAAAAATATTGTAATAAATTATGGTGTGAAAAGAAAAATTATGTTTGTTGGTCAAAATAGAAATAATAACCTAATATGTATTATTACAGAAGTAAAACGGGTTGTAACGATATATTACGGTGATATATTTTTGGGGTATTATGCGCTTCCCTAATTATTCTTCCCCTTCCTAATTCCTTTTGCACTCCAGCATACCCCACTGGCTTCGGGCAGTCAGGACGTTTGTGAGGTATTCACATAAAATTACATTTTGTCGTTGATGTTATTTTTCTAATGTATATTTTCCTTTCTTTTCAGGTAAGCGCCTATGCACGACTCCAGAATACCTAGTAACTTACACCGGTTGACTACAACAGTTCATAAAATAAGTTTTGTTTTATTATACTCCTACTTCAAAGCGGTAAGTTACTAACATAACTTTTAAGTCGTCAATCTGTAGATCTCAGTTTGATAGTGCCTTTGTGCTCGTCTTCCGTCTTTAGACCACGTTTTGGACAGCTTCACAGTGTCAATCATCAGGGTGGATGTGTGGATTGTGGCGGAGTGTGATTTTTACATGTAGAAGCAAGCTTCAATAATCTTAGGGCCGGTATTTCTATATAATAATTAGTTAAATTATTATGGTTTTCGGGGTTTAGTTTTCGTATAGCTCCCAAGTAACGGATTCGAAGAATTATTAGCTTAGTCCCTTCGTCTCTACTATTAATCATAATCGGTTTTGTGGATTACCCAAAAATACCATATAATATTTTTGGTCGTGAAAATCTCAAATCATGTCTGAAATCTCACGCAGGTATGTCTATCGTGTACATCTTCAGAGAGGTACTCGTAATTTTTCTGATACTTACCAAATAGTTGTAATATTGCTATCAAAACTGACTTTAACAGTTAATTTGGAACATGTACTAAATACGGTATCAACTAAAGTAAATTTTCTTAGAAGACTAAGAAATAAACTAATTAGAAACCCTACAGAGCTTATTTTTAAAACTGTAGTTGCTCAACATTTAGATTTCTGCTCTAAGATATTATATATGGATAATTAAGGAAACTTATACTAACTAGAAATTAAACAAAACATTGTAACACATACATTGAGATGTATACTAAAGAAAGACAAATACTCGTATGCGAAAATTAATCAAGTGAAAGAAGAGCTAAATTTGATTCCAATAAAAAAGAGACTTATTTATGTAAAATTATGAAAAACCAAATGCCAAAATTCTGTAAGAGTGTTAAGAAACCAAAAATGTAAAAATAATTAGATTGTTGCATAGGAGAAAATCAGAGTCACAGAGCTTCTTAATGAGTAGGACTAAAAAATGACCGAAACTCTGAAACATGAAGTTTTTTTTTTAATATTAACACCACACCAAAATAAATTAAATAATTTCCCTCAGGGCCTATGCCATCTTTGAAGATGCTGTGTGGAGCGTCTCTTCGAGGAAATGAATGAGTAAACATTGGTCTCAAAGATACCCATGTTGTAGGAGGGAGGAAACACAGACGCCGGCAAATCATTCCACAGCCAAGCTGTTGAATTCAAGAACGAGTCGTGTGACTAATGTCAACCATGTATAAATGTTGGGCGCGTGTTTGGCGTGTTTTCCGACTATGCACCGGTGCCAAGGGGATCAATCTCAGAGCGTCTTCCATTGTAATACCTTACTGGTTCCTTTTAAAAAACGGTCGTTATGCTTACTGTAAAATATAATTTTATAAATAATTACCTTGTGCATGTTAGTTTATATGTGAATATCATATAAACTATCACAATAAATAATAATAATATATATTTTTCATTATTTAAGCATTCACTTAGAGCTTAGATGAATAATCAATATTCACCGATGGAGATTTCGCTTCCCACATCTCCGACTTATTTTTTATGAACTGACAGAAGAATAATTTATGAAATATATTTACTCTTTTATATTGGCATCCCTTCTTTACTCGCTCAAATGTAAATTTAGCTTATGAAAATATGTAAGCAACAATGTTCATATAAATCCTGAGTATAATTTAATAAGCAAAACGCTGCACCGGGAAGAGAAAGAGTTGCTAACGCAAATTTATTGTGAGCGTTGAAAATAGAGAATAAAGGGAAAATGGTGAAAAAGATTTATGAAACGGATACGGCGAGTAATCCAGGAGAATCAATGTCTGATCTCATAAATCAGATGAAAAGTCTCCACCGAGGAAGTAGTTTGTATTGCGGATAGAACCAGAGGATAGATGGGAACCGATAAAGATCGAACTGAATCTGACAAAATTGTTTTGTCTTTATCCACTGTCTTATTTTATCTGCAAATATATAGTACCGATTTTGCAAACAAGGTAAAAATAAAAAAAAGGCTTGTATTATTGTCCTTGATGAATAATTTAATATTTGGTTTTATGATAGTTTTGATTCTACCTACCCCTATTAATATTAAATACAAACCTGAATTATTTACGTAGCTTCAGTAGACCTCTATTAATTAACACATTATTTTAAATATCTATTCCTGTTTCTTTTTGCAATATAATAACTTGCATATTTGACAAATACTTTTTTTATAACTACCTGCCATCTTTCATGGGTAAGGCTCATGAGTATGAATATGGAGGTCGCGGACTCAAATTCTATGTAATTAATTTGTGTGACTTTACCATTATTACTTAATTAAAAAAATTATATATAGTATGTTGCAGCCAGTTCTAGAGTGGTAAATATTCTATCGTTAAGTATCGCTTGGTGAAACATCATCATTAAGAATTTAAACTTTGTTTGAGATTCTTCTAGTCGTGTTTGGTGACCAGATTTGAATGACCAGGCACTTCTCCAACTTCCTCTTTCTCATCTCCTTCCCCTGCCTACTACTTTCAGCCTCACAACTTACAAATACCTTGGATGCCGTAGACTTGTGCGGTATTCAAATAAAAAAAGTACAAAAAATTGAATCCGTTTATCGCAAATAATGTTGGGGGCTGATGAATCCAACTGATTAATAATGATCTATCGTTTTTTAGTATACTTAGTATCCCGATGAATTCATTGATTTAAAACCTTTCTAATATTTTTTATTAGTGTAATATGTCAGCTTTGCGTAACTACTTTGTTATTTTCTTTAAAATCTTTTAAAATTTTAAAATAAATGTAATGAATATGTTTATTAAAAGAAAATAACTTAGTTTACATCACTTTATTTTTTGTACACTATCAACATGTTTCGTGAACCATGTTCACTTCTTCAGGAATAAAAGTAAACTAAAGTTAAAAAAATTAATTATAGATTACATATGGGGAGAAAAAATTGAAGGAGGGGGAAGGGTTGACAATGGTGGGAGTTTCAAAGAATTGGGGAAAACCATGCTATTAGAAGTAAAAGGCCAGTTAAGTGGGAAGATATTTAAAACAGGGTTAACAAAAAATTTTTGCTTATTAATTATGTCAGCTTTGGAATTTGGAATTTTTTTTTTTTTTGTTAACCCTGTTTTAAATATCTTCCCACTTAACCGGCCTTTTACTTCTAATAGCATGGTAATCCCCAATTCTTCGAAACTCCCACCATTGTAAACCCTTCCCCCTCCTTCAATTCCTTCTCCCCATATGTAATCTATAATTAATTTTTTAACTTTAGTATACTTTTATTCCGGAAGAAGTGAACATGGTTCACGAAACATGTTGATAGTGTACAAAAAATAAAGTGATGTAAACTAAGTTATTTTCTTTTAATAAATAAATAATGACATCACAAAGTGACAACCTTTTAGAAGAAGTTTTCTTCGAAAAATTAATAAATATGTTGTGATGGAAACAGAGTTAGTTATTTTATTTTATTAAGTAATGACGTTGGTGTGTTTAATATAACTCCTAGTCGGATCTCTCTTGGTAGTTTTAAGGTATAACTGGACGATTGAATGCAACGTGTGGCGGGTTGGAAACAAATGTTAGTCACTATCTACAGTATCGTTAAACATTTAATTAAAAAATTCTACCGGTTATTCTGAAAAGTAATGTTCCTACTCTTATTAAAGTTCTTTCTAATCCTTTAAAAATCTTTGAAAATTCGTGTGGTTGCATAATTATGATCAAAATGGAGGGTTAAACGAGAGGTGAAGTAAGAACACGAACCACCATAAGAAATTTTTGCTTTAATCACATATTAATTGGTATATGCTGTTATCGGAAAGCATAAAAAAAGGTTTTTCCATTAACACAAAACAAATTTTGTATTTTAAAAGGTGTTCAGAAGCATTTATGACGGCAAAATGTATTTAAATTTAAAAAAAAATTTAAACCATTATATTTTTTTTGTTTAAAAATTAGAGAGACGATAAGAAGTTTACCTATTGCAATAATACTAAACACGAAATCTACCAAAAAATAAACAAAAGGAATGCACATTTCAAGTATATGTGAAATGCGCATTCCTATAATGTATTAATATATCACATTTAATATGTAAAACACAGACACATGTAAATAATATTTGGTTAATGATGAACATTCGAATAGTACGTTCCTCATTATTTCTAAACTTAGTATTTGGAGATGTTTGGTTAATCAACTGGACGATCGCCATGTCGTATTAATTGTTGTCATGATCTGTTTATTCTATAAGTAAACCTAAACCTCATTTCCATATAATTGTTGAAGTCCTTATGGAGACCAAACTAAAGATCCCCATAAGGAAGTCAACAATAGAAAACTTTAAATAGTTTGATGTTCCATGTATACAGAAGATCTATGCCAAATACATTCTGATACATCACCTCAAAAATGATTCAGATGCAGACACCTCACATACTCACAAAACCAGATTCAAAAGAAACTGACATACTAAATATACCAAAGTGTAACTCTACTTTTGGTCAAAGACGCTTTGAATTTTTAGCAATAAAGGTATATTACAAACTTCCACTTAGTATCAAACAAATTAGAATAAAAATAACCACATTAAAGACATTAAATCTTGGCTTAAGGCGCCGCATCCGCGCTCAAAAAGAAGAAGATGGAGAGATATGTAATAACGAATGTAGCGCGCTAACATTTAAAGCGATAAAATCGATGCGAAAATTGTGAAAATGTTAAAACACTACTCGTTTAAAATAAAGCAAAAATCTCGTGGAAGGCATCTTAAGTATATTTAAAGAAATATTGTGAATTTTTTCACATTATAACTTGTAAAATAACTGAAACAAACGTGTTTATAATAATTTTCGGAGCAAACTTTGCGATTTTTTTATAGAGGGAATTTCATATAATTTGCGTTTCGGCGTGGAACGCGTCTAGATATTACCTTCAAAAATTAGTATATTAAAATATAAGTGGATAAACAGGTCTTTAAAACACGCGCGATTTTTCGAGCACGACGGCGTAGCCGAGTGCTCGAAATAAAGCAAGTGTTTTAAAGACCAGTTATCCACAAATATTTTACGCATTTTTTTTTTATTGGTACACTTTGAAAACATAAATATTGATATTATTATTAAAAATTTGGAAATAAGAACTATTAATGAATTCGTGATGTGACATCACAATATCTTGTTGTCATGGAAATGAAAAACATAAACATTAATTTGCAATCTGTCACATAAGATTAATAGTAGACATTACAGTTTTTAATAGTTATTGTGTGTTGTAAAATGAGTTCTAACATTGATAATTTAAATACCAAAGCAGAATCGCGGTTAATACCTGAAAAATCCAAAGACGTTTATAAAAAAGAATATGAAAGGTTCATAACATGGATGGAGGAGCAAAACGTAGTAGATGTAGGTAAACGAGTTGTGCTTGCTTACCTTCAGAAAATGTCGGAACAGTACAAAGCATCGACTATGTGGGCCATACATTCGAAATTGCAATGTCTGTTGAGGATAAATAAAGGGGTTGATTTAAAATCATTTGTGAAAGTGCATGTTTAAAAGTGACGTTTAAAATATTCCTGTCAGATTTATAGTTAAAAGTTGACATTTAGACTTCACATTTTGTTGATTTGTTGATGTTGCCATGGTAACTTTAAAAAACGCGCGTTCCATAAAGTGCGATTTAAACACGCTAGAGCGTACTTTAAATGAATAAGAAAGGGCACCAATAAAAAAAACATATTATATATTTTTTAAGAGCTTAAAAACTTCAAATGTTTAAGGGAGATATTATGTAAGAAATTGATTGAAATTCGGGCAGCGGCGGCTTAAGGACTATCGAAAAATGAACTTTCTAGTAAACTTAAAACATTGTCGTAAAATTTTCTGGAAAACTTTACCCAAAACATGAAGTTGAACCATAGAACCAGAACATAGTTCCCCTGGGAACAGGATCTCCTAGTGAGGAGGAGTACTAATATAATCAACATCTATTATATAATGTATATATTATATGGTACATGTTAGGCATATAATATTACCTAACATGTATCATATAAAAAAATTTAAATATGTTGACACTAAATTAAAAAAAAAACCTTTATCGTAATAAAACGTATAAAGCGAATTTAAATTTGATAAGAATCAGAAGAATGTGTGCGATTCATTTAGTTTCATACTTGTTCCGATCAAAATAACAGTAAAAGTTTAGTATTGTAGTAAAAATGCGACCGTATTTAGGATTGACACATAATGTGCGTGAGGTGTGGGTACAGTAGGAGTAGGTACAGTAGGTACAGTAGGGACAGTCCCGAGCACAAAGCAAAGCTGTAGAACTTTATCCTTATCCCGTTATGTTGACTTAAGCTCAACTTGAAAAGAATTTACTCTTGACCCTTTTCGCAGGGACGTTTATGATCCTATCTGATAAGAGTAAACACAATAAAAGACGCCGTAAGTACTAAGAATAATCTCGGTTTTAACCGTTTTATTGGAGCGTCTTCTTAGTTGAGGGTTTCATTTTATGTCCACGTAAATTGGCGTTCATTTTAATATACTTAGACGTAAAACGGAAAATCTGCTTTCGGAAGCGGTAAGAACTTTCTAATTTAGAGCTCCGGTGATATCAGAATTGATCTTATTAAATTTATTTATTTATTTTAATTAACTTTTATTAGCTTCACATGGGTGGCTTGGAAATTATTATTTTTAGGAAAGGAAGGAGAGGAAGTCCCGGGAAGGAAAAAGTTATCTGGGGTTAGTTTCTCCAGGAGTGACGCACGTATGAATTTATCCCTCCCACTTCGGTGCAAGGCGATGTTTCGGGAGATTCCTGCGGGAGAGGTCATAAACTCTCCCTCAACTAGTCTCTACCAAGCCTACGCAGTTGGTGGGCAGATGCATCCGCTGCAAAGACCCGGAAAACTTCACCACTATGGTCCATAGCACGTCTGCTAAGTCACCAAACGTAGCGAAGAATTCGGGGTGGAATTTTGACAGAGATGTTTGTTATCCAATAAATTTCACACAAATAATGAATTGTGTGGGATATATATAAATATTTTTTTTTAAGGAAAGACAAACATTCCCGGGTTCCGAATAAACCGAAAATATTTGAAAAATCTACTACTACCACCACAGTAAGCCAAAAATGTTGCTTGAGTCGTGATGGAGGACTCAGCCAGCCGAGGAATCGAACACGGAACGCCTTGGTGGAACCCAAACGCGATGCCCACTCAACCACTGACTGATTTAATGCCCACTAAGCTAGGAATATCCCTGTGCTGTGACGGACGAATGTTAACGCTTCTATTTTACGACCGCAAAGTCATTTCCATCGTAAGTAATGATTTAAAGCAGAATAGAACCTATTTGGCAAAACTTTGGTAGGGGGTGTAGGTAGCCTTGATGTATCTGTATCACTATCATCTGAGAGGTCTTCAGTAATGATGTATAGTACATTCTAAGAAGTACTAGGGATATTCAGAAAGTAGGTGTACTGTGACCAAAACGGGCTGTGATTTTTAGTTTTTTTGGGGTTGGCGGTACTTAGTGGTAGAAGAAGGTCTCCTGATTAGAACGAGCATCGCAGGAACGTGATAGTATATACACTCATGTTGTAGTGTCCAGTTGCGTGAAAGATGTCGGCAAAAAATCCCGCCAAGTGTTGTGATCCGTTTTTTACTCACGGAAGGAAAAACACCTTCAAGAAAAAAAGGTGATTATTTCTAAGCTCTATTGTGACTGGAAATGATAGTGGGTGACTCATTGCCTGGGAAAAAAAACAATCGTCAAAGTGGCGCCACACCAATTCCCCATCTGTCAAAAAATTTAAAACCACAACTTCGGGCAAAAAAAATGATGGCCTCAGTGTTTTGGGACCAAAAAGGCATCATTTTGGTCCAATTTCGACCTCAGGTTGTGACTACCAATGCACAATAATGTGTACCCAGAAAAAACTCACAAGGAGTATTCAAAACAAAAGGAGGGGAATACTGATCAGGGAAGTGCGCTTTTTTCACGAAAATGTCCGTCCTCACACAGCCTTAGCCACCAATACGATCATGGATTCATTTAAACCGACGAGCAGGTTGTGGTTCTTAAGTGGGGGAAGGAGCTGGAAGGAGAATTCTTCGAGAAGGGCATAAAGAAACTTGTGCCACCGCTCACCACATGCATTGAACGGGATGTCTATTTGGAAAAATAGTCAACAAGTGTACCTATCAACAATCAAAAAAAAAAAAAATTCAGTACACTTAATTTCTGAACATCCCTCATTAAGCATCTTCTCTGGATTTTTTACGTGGTGGACACGAATACGCTGGATACAAATTGGACAAACATTCCTCTGGACATTTTTTGTCACTTTTAATGTGTACCTTCTGCGACAATATTGCTTGTTGCTACCTTTGTAATAAACTATTGACACAGGTAGTAAAAGTTTTACTACCGACATTCCAATCACCAACCGAAAAGCTGCGAAAACCCTTCGATAGGAAAAGAGCAGTAATAAAATGACGTAGTTTGAAGAGTGTATCTTTTGGTGAGGTGTGTTTTATATTTATACCAACGCCAACAAGCTATACCTATGGAATAATTCAAATATTAACCCCCAAAGTTCGCTACATGACATAATATAGAGATAGAGTAGACATGTAACGTCGGCTGGGGTGAAGAGAACCAGGTGGGTTGAACTGGTCCACCGAGCTTACATTGTCTTGTAAGTGATAAACCTCTATTTCTTTCCATACGTGTCTCAGATGTATTGGGCTTTTCTATGCATATGTCAGTTGTGTTGTGTGTCCACACTAAATATTTCAATTGAATTTCGGGTAAATTGTGTGGTTTTTATTTTGTAGAGTATGGTACCGCCGCACCAACCATTAATTGGATTACCACTACGTCTGCCATAAATCAATATTAGTTTGCTACGTTTTGTGATTTAGCAGAAGTGCTCGGATTCATGGGGTGAGATTTGTCCGGGTCTTGATGGCGGATGCACCTGCCTACTAACTTCATGGCGGGCCCGATCAGGAGAGGCCGGTTGAGGGAGAACCTTTGACTAATACGATACGGAGTCTCTCGATCCATCGCCTGTCACCGCAGTGGGAAAGATGGATTCATACGTCACTCGTAGACGCACTGACACCCATCCGTCATTAATGTTTCTGTCCCAGAACTTCCTCTCCTTCCATTACTTAAAAAGGCCCTCGCACGAGCGTTCCAAAAGTGTACTCCAAAAGATGACAGGCCATAAAGGAAATTATTTTCCTGAGAGAGCCACCATGTGGTTTTAATGTAAAAAAACGAGTGCAGTTTACACGCGCAATCTCAACCAATACTTGAAAAATGAGGTCAAAATCAAAGCGACCAATGAGCGCAGACCTAGCGTAATTTCTGTTTCATATCTCAACCAATAGGAGCCTTTAAAAGTGATATCATAATCAAAGCGGCCAATGAGTGCAGTTGATGCGTAGCAGGTGCAGTAATCGTCATATCCGTTTCATCCGACATCAAAATCACAGCCGGGCTGTAGAAGTTTCACTTCAAAAAGGAAATTGTAACCTTGTACATTATTTGTACGTGTTTTATGAACGAAAATCGATTGCGGCGAGTAAATTCTGCAAGAAATCTCAAATAAAGTTTAAATTATATTATAAATTCCTTGGTAGGACCAATCCACACATGTCGTGTTCCGTGCACGTGTCTAGAGCTCGGTTAATAATAGCTGGCGGGACCAGTTAACTTTATTGCCACCTTCCCGTACAATATATTTGCATGGCTACCAACTAACTACCGTTCTCTGTTAGAAATCATAGTTTACAATAGCGAATGCGAGACCGTGAAATAGCGCTGTTCGTGTGCATGAAACTGAACGCTGGGGAAATTGTAAACGCCAATAGTAAATTTATATTAGTATGCAGAGTGTTAAGGGACATAGATGACTTATGTTAACCAGTGATTCTTGACATTATTTGGAGTTAAAAATTTTAATGAAATTTTCATCCGGTGACTTTTTTGGATCTTTTTTTCCCATTTTTTCTTCAAAACCAAACAACAAAAAAAATTCTTCCACATGTCGTTACTGCTCATTTAGCTGAGAAGCCAACCAAACCCTCACCCGACCCTATCTTTACAATATCTACTGACTTTTTAAATATTAAAAAAAAAAAAACATCAAAATTGTCAATGGAGTCCAAAAATTCATTAATTATTTTTACTCCAAATAATTTCAGGAATCGCTCTTCGAAGTAAATTAAGTACCTTCCTTAATAGTACGTATAATAATTAATAGAATATGAAAGTTTTATAAATTTCTTGCTGGTGTTGCACCACATCGCATAAAATTTATGATCAGGCCGCTGACAATAATAGTCTTTACGTTGATGGAGGTAAAGTTTAAATTTCCGTTTAACACCAGCCACCTGTTTTGATTAATTCAACAATAAACATTGACAAGAGCGTGTTTCATTTTATTTTGGGAAGCACAACTATTTAAATATTTTATCATAATTTTCTGAAGAATTTAATTTTCCACATTATATGTATAAACCATAACCGAAAAGAGGTTCATAAGTAAAAGATTTTGAATTTTAAAGCAGTTTTTATGGGCTTTATTTTTTTCTGAGCTCATTAAAAATTAATAAATAAACTCCTCGATTATTGCAAAGTCAAATATGTATTCTATTCGCAATAATTAATTAGAGCATCTAAAACATTTGTGAGCGATATAATTTTCATCCTAAAATCTTATGTTATGGATCATACAACAAACACAATGTGTTTTTTTTTTTTTAATTTATAGGAAGGACCAGCAAACTGATACTCTATATGAAAACACCTAGACTCAAATCACACATTGAGAATAAATTATTTTTCTAGAATGGTGGAAGATTGAACGATACGAGCAGATTTCCGAATCCTCTCCATCGTTGCCTCACGTGGCATCATTACATAGTATAAAATGAGTCACTCAAAAAGTTTGTGCGCTTAGATCTTTTAAACTACGCAACGGATTTTCATGCGGTTTTCACCAATAGATAGAGTGATTCAAGAGGAAGGTTTATATGTTTAATACATGCTTATTTTAGTAGAGAAAAGCCGAGAAATTCAAATATTCAATTCGGGCAGCGGGCGGCGGGCAGCTGGCCAGCGGGTGGTGTGGATTTTATAAAGGTTGGGTAGTGGCATTGTGTTTCGTTAGCCACAGTGCAGTGTGTCCGGGTCTGCTAGTTGTACATAAATAAGAATAGTACAAAGCGTCAACCTAAATCAACATAATAATAAATATTTTACGCATTGCATTATTAGGTAAACGACACACAACGTTAATTGGGCATTGTCATCACGACGTAAAACGTTTAGTTGAAATTCTAAAGCTCCGAAATGTTCCACAAATAATTTGACATTTTTGAATAATTACATTTTTAAGATATTAGAGCGACAGTGTAAATTCTAAATGGCATCTTTAATACAAGCTTGCGAGTTTTCAAATTTCACAAAATATGTATTAAAATTTAGCTTCGGAATTTCAATCCTGTAATCCAGGGTTATGTCATGACATTTTTTTACAAATTTCCAAACAAAGTCATTAAATGGTATTTATGTAAATAAAATGATTATATAAATATTGTAGGTATGAAATCGTTGAGTACCTACGATTATTTTCTAAAAAAAATTATTGTAACTTCTCTTTCTTAAAACTTGTGATAATCTAAAAGAAACCAAACCAATGTTATGTAAATTATGACCGAACGGAATTGGTAGGGTACTGTTATCATATTCGGTTATTAAAAGGAATTTAACCACATGTGTAAATTATGACCGAACGGAATTGGTAGGGTACTGTTATCATATTCGGTTATTAAAAGGAATTTAACCACATGTGTAAATTATGACCGAACGGAATTGGTAATGTTCTGCCATCATATTCAATTCTCAGAAAAAAAAACCAACCACATTGTGTATATTACGACTGAATGGAATTGGTAATGTTCTGCCATCATATTCAGTTATCGCTTTCAAAACTAAACGGGAATAAACTACGATTTTTTTGCAAGGTGTTGTTTTAGGTCTTTAATGTGAAAGTAATGATTCCTAAATTTTGCAGCGGTTTCTTAATTTTTTTAATACCCACAGTAAATTTTTTTTCTTTATATTTCTTCTTTATTTAACATTTTCAAAACTTTAAAACATTTACACAGTATTAACAGGAAAAGAGAAATGATAAAATAAATACATTATGAATGTGTTTCTCAGAAATAAAGAAGTGTCGACCAGATTCAGACGAGGAGGATTTGTCAACGCGGAATATCATTGGATGGATTCGCGCAGTGTCGCTAGTATAGTTAGTAATACGAAGTTTTGCTGTATACCAAAAGATGGCAGTTAAGTATGATATCAGAAGAGTACTATCTATCGTCGTTCGTGTCTCATGTACGAATGGTTACCATGATTGCCGAAGGCATAGCTGGCAGTGGCAGAACTATTTAGAGCCTAGTCGAGTAAGGACGTCGAGTCTAACTAAATAAATCATCAAGTAATCCCACGAACTCAAACTTATTTGCAAGATACCCAACTCATCTAAAGTTGTATTAATCATTGGAAACTAAGATATACAATACATACCAACATAATCACGCGAAAAATTTATTCGACAGTGCTGTTTCCGCCAGCCATCCGCCGAAATCCATTCAAATTTATCAATACCGCCTATTAAAAAAAGGCCTTCCCCCTGGCAGCGCTCCTGGCGGTGGATACATATTTTTAGAATTTTGTACCTAAAGAACAACCTTTTTGAAATGTTTCAGGCTTTCTACTCGAGTTTCAGGCTTTCTACAAAAACACTTAACAGACAGTAATTTCTCTGCAATAAATTAACGCATTGTTTTAGTAATTACATAAACTTGACTTAAACTCATCATCTTGACTGCGTTCGTGGTCGAGAGGCGATCAGCGATCTGGAGGTCGCAAGTTCAAATCCTGGCGTGCGCAGATAAAATTTATTCGTGTTTTCACAATTTAATCATTTAAAATAATATAAGGTATTTGTGCGGCTCGTTCCAAAATGGAATACACTCTCTGTATCGCCCTTGTGTAAGACCATTATTCAGAATTGAAACGTTGCTTGAAACGGCATTAGCCGTGTTTGTTGACTAGATCAGAATAGCCAGGTACTTCCCCGCCTTCCTCTCCCCCATCCATAGCCATAGTCTCACTGGCTCCTGACAGGAGCGGTTGGGACTCTTGTGAGTTATTCACACAAAAAAAAACTTAAATGAAAATGTTTTTATTTATTTATTTATTACACGCCTTAGTGGGCTTTTCTTATAAATTTTTTACAGACTATTTGTATCAAAGTAAATACTTAAAAATTTTAACAATAAAGAAAAATATAAAGTTAATGACAAAAAACGTTGAAACAAAACACAAAACAAATACATAGTTAAAAATGTAAACAGAAACTACGAATCCTCACAATTGAATTCAAAAGATTCTACAAAACAAAATAGTAGCAGCATAGACGTTTTTTGTGTAATAGTATTAAATCTGTGCTTATCTTTTTTCTGAAAGTTTAAATAGTGGCATTTTATCCAGGAGGTAATTTTAATCAATGTTTTGTATAGGAATATGCAATTTATAGTTTATAAGCCTAGGAAATTTTTTAATTCTTTCAATGTTGCCCAAATTATTGAAATCTTTGCAGCTCTCAACACAAAACTAAGAATCTATAGTTTTAACGTGATTGGCGGCCATATTGGAGATCATATGGTTTTGTGCTGGAAGCTTTGCAGAGCAATATTGCTTTTCACAGTCATGTTAAGAAAATGCGCGGAATCTGAGTTGATTTATCGAAAGTTGGGATAAGGTGAGTCCACATTTCATCACACGGCTAAAGCCGTCTTTGAACAACCATAATTGTTTGTTAATTGTTCATTCAATTTGAATGCCATGTCTGAACGAATCGTTTATTGTTTCTTTACATGGTATTTGGTTTACATTTCAATTTTTAACCTCACTAGAACAGGCCTGCGTTAATGATTTTTATAAAATAATATAAAAAACGCAAAATAATATATTGCCAGACTAATTAAATTATATTATTTATAAACATTTTAAAAATTATATATCAAAAATAATAAATTAATTAAAATATATTGAAAGCACATCTTTAATCTGCGGCATAGGGTTGCCCAAATGTGGATCGGTGTAGTTTTCAGTTAATCCAGCGAGATTTAAAAAAAAATTTACCGTGTTACGTAAAAACAAATTATTTTTGTAGTTTTTGCTAGAATCTAGAAACCGGAAATCTAGAAACCGGCATGTATTTTATTTGAGGAAGATAATCACGGTATCGCCCTGGAGACTCCTATTCAGAATTGAAACGTTGCTTTAAATGGCTTTAGCCTTGTTTGGTAACAAGATTATTAGTATTTTCTCACATACGCGCTTTTGGCTCTTTGCTGATGACAACAAGATCCTAAAAATAATAAATAATTACCATGACTGCCTTCTTTTCCAATCAGATATTGACTCATTCAATGACTGGTGTAAAATTAATTGCTTGGAACTAAATGTCGATAAGTGCAAAATTATGTCCTTCTACAGATCTAAAAATCCGATCGTTTTCGAATACAAACTAAATAATAATTGCCTAACAACTGTTCAATATATTAAAGACCTTGGTGTCACTCTTGATAGCAAGCTTTCTTTTCGGGAACATTTAAATGTGATTATTAATAAATCTCTCAAACTACTTGGTTTCATCACTAGAATCACTTCCGACTTCAAAAACATAAATACCTTAAGAACTCTTTACTGCTCCTTGGTTCGCCCCCATCTTGAATATGCTTGTGTTATATGGTCTCCTTTTTATGCTGTCCATATTCGTCATATTGAATCCGTTCAACATAGGTTCCTAAAAGGGATTGCTAGGAGGCTAGGAATAGAGCGAGGCAATTATTCGTATGCTGAAATTGAAAAAACTCTAAACCTTTCTCCTTTAGAAGACCGTCGGAAAAAATCCGATCTCATCTGTTTCTTCAAAATTATTAACTACATAATCGATTCACCTACATTACTACAACTCATCCCATTCAATATACCTTCTCGTAGACTCAGAAATAAAGACCTACTCTTCCTCAATCAGCACTCCACTAATTATGGTTACAACTCACCACTGTCCAGAATGTGTAGAATGGTCAACTCACGACAAGACCTTGATTTTTTTGGTATAAGCTTGAATGAATTCTGTCACTCTTTAAATAAATGATGATATTTTATATTTACTGTAATTTTTGCAAAGTCTTGACTTGACTTGACACTTCTATTTTCTGTTTGTCTTTGCTCTCATGTACCATTTTCACCCTTACAATGTACATTCCCAAATTTTCGTTATACCATGTTGTAAATTGGACGTAAGTCCGTAAATAAATAAATAAATAAAGATAGCCACCTTCACATTTTAACTAAAAAAAAAATTGATAATGTTATTATCGAGTTCTGCAAGTTTTTAGTACGTATTTTTGTTAAAACTAGTTTGAAAATGGTCATGAAAATGCAAATGAAAATGGTCTTGTAAACCGAAACAGCTTTAACAAAAATACGTACTAAAATACTTGCAGAATTTTAATTAAATTTAAAATAAAATAAAATTGAGTTCTACGAATTAAACACAAAAACAATACCTTCACATTTGTTTCCCTTCTCCACTACTATCAGCCTCACAACGTACCCAACTGGGGTTGCCCCAGTCTCGTTGGCTACAGATTAGACATGGGCAGATTCATTCCCAGGAGTGAATCGATTCAGTCTGATTCCCCCTGCCTTTTGAATTGATTCCTTTAATTCGTTCCTTTAATTCCAAAAAAAAAAAACCTTATTTATATGTATACATAGATATATTTTCTAATACGCGGTTTTCACTTAAGAAAACTAAAGTATACATGAGAGGCTACGAAGCACCGAACAAAGAGGAGGCCGAAAGGCTACGAAAAACCGCACAAAGAGGAGACCGATAATACTATCTCATTCTCCCGCGGACTACATCCTTTAGATGCATGTGTTTGCCTCTTTTTATTGTCGTTATTTTTCGTTTCATCGAGTTTCAAATCACAACGGTGCTAAAGAAGTTTTCACTGCGCAAAGCACTCTTCTTAGGGTGAATTATGTCGTTCTGAAAAATTGAAGGTACTAAAAACGAAGTTAATGAAATATTTTAATGTGTACTTATTTTGCAAAAAAAAACAAATTTTGACAAGAAAAATGTATTTATATTAAGCTATCAATTAAATCTTAAAACGGAACAGTTTTTTTGGTTCACCCTAAAGTTTCACTAATTTTATTTTATTTATTAAACTTAAAATTGGTCTACTTCACGTGATCTAAACTTCCCACTACCTTCAGCCTCACAAAACATCCCAATTGGGGATGCCATAGTCTCATTAGCTCCAGACGGGAGCAGTTGCGAGTTGCGGTATTCACATAAAAAACATAGTATTATCGCGCTTTCATATATCCGATCCGGTCACCTGGAATAAGTTTCACTCAAATATATATTTTTAAATGCACTTACCTCAATGGTAAAGTTAAACCGATGCGCCGAATAAAAACTAATTAAAAGTCTGAGCGACATGCGTCATACAATTTATTACAAAAATAAAGGAATAAACCACTCGATCATCATGACGTATCACGGTCCGACAGCGACTGGTGTTTTGTTTACGGCTAGGTAGACAGATACCATATAAAGAATAATATAAATAAACATCGTTTTTTCTAAACGCATTGCATAATTTACGCACGTGTGAGGGAGAAAAAATATAGGATTAACTTAAGCTTTTAGCAAGAAAAAGTTCAGGGTCCCGTGCTAGCTTCGCCCAAAGATGACGGCTTAGCCGCGCGGGAACTAACGACGAACCGATTCTCTGCGGGCATCAAGGAATGAATTAGGAACTTCTGACTAATAAGTGTCTTTTGTCTTGCTGTGACTTGAATAACTTGCATTCCGCGGACCTAATAATGACTCGATATCTTCAACAGATTAGAATTGAACTCGATCCGATGATCGACTCGATCCGTGGGATTTGTGATTTGGTACGACGACGTCACAAATGTTTTGATTCATTGAATAAGTGAAACAGAGATTGGGGTTGAGAATTGAACAGACTTGTAGGACTATGACGGTATTAGTTCATTTATGACTATGACGAACAGTGGGACTGGCGGGACGACTGTGACTTTTGGATGACTCGATCGCTTGTCGGTTCAGTTGGTTGGCGGTTTTGTCGCTTGGGCTGGGGACGGCAACTCTCTGGCTTACGGGTTTTTTTGTATAGATTTACTACGCGGGATACTACACGTGATGGGCAATTTCGCGGCGCACGCCGCTTGTAGTAGGTGTACCTATCCGCGAAACGAATATCCAATATTTACAGAGTACATTATTATTTTCTTACCTCAAAATAACATGAATTATTTAACTGTAAAATAAATTAATAGACATTAAAAGAAATATGGTGCTGTTAAAAAATCGTAGGATGCAAGGCCAAGGGTAAGAAATAAAGATTTAATTCCTTTTGAAAATGAGAATAAGATTGAGTGTGTCACAAGATTGAATTTATTCATTTAATTCAATCATTCAATTTTGCCCACGTCTACTACAGATATGTGGATAAGTTGTGCGATCGGAATCATATTAAACTTTTACTTATGAATAAAAACAAAACTCTTTATCTACGATTGATAAATAACAAAACAGTTCAAATAGGGTTGAAAACACTCCACTTTCAAAAAAGCTGTTGCTTGCGATGGTCACACATTCAAAGCATTAAATGAAAATTCATGCAAGTTTACCGGCAAAACTTTCCATATTGCAGTTCCTTCAAATTCGATAGGAAACTAATGATTGCTTTTGTTGGTGTTTGTCGCAACAATTTCAGGGTGTATTCATTAAAAGGCCATCAAGGGAAGTTTGATGAACACGCAATTAAGACAAAGTTACAAACCACACGAAACTGGGGGCACTTGCATCTGATCTACTAAAAATATTGAAACAGGTTTTGTAAATTATGTTAATTACTGTTTCCTTGGAAAACAAAATCGAACAATGCCTGGAAACCAATTCTTACAAAATTTTCTGTTGTTAATTAATTGATTTGATGATTTCATGAATTTAATTGGGAGTGATAAAAGTATCGGAAAAATTTCGCGGAAACTTTTATTTTGATTCAGAAAAGTTGGGGAAAAAATCGCGTTAACAGCATTATTATTTCGGTGTACGGAATAAGTTTTTGCGTAGTCAATCATGCTTTAAAATTTCCCAGTCAGTGTATTAAGTTGTACAATTAAATGGTTAAATACGTGTAATATCATATTTTAGTGATTTTCATCTCCCATTTTATGTAAAATTGTTTTTGAGCCGCGCTTACCACGGCATTTCTGCGTATTTGTGTTATAAATCTAATTGAAACACAAAGTTGATTTTAATGATTTATTTTTGTTACGCTACCTCCTTCTTTAGCTAATGTTTCGGATACCATTACAGGTTGATCGGACAACTCCGAATCATACAATTACAACACGTCCTTTGAAAAGTCATTAAAAGTGATGAAAAAAATAGTTAAATATGTTACGTTAGGTTAGGTGATGGGTTATTTTTCATTTAAAAAAAAAAAATCTTTTAATGACTTTTCAAAGGGGTGTTGAAATGACACTTTGTTCAGTTGTCTTGGAACCCCTTACAGTGGTTACCTTCAGGGCAGATGTGTAATAATATAATAATAATAATAATAACCAACACCTTAAGGTCCCCCGGAGTGGTTTGCTGCGTTTGGTAACTAAACAAGGGTTCCCGAGTTCATGGGGTGAGGTTTGTCTCGGTCTTGGCAGCGGATGCGTTTGCCCACCTCTGCGTGGCAGGCCAGATCAGGAGAGACTGGTTGAAGGAGACTTTTTACCTATCCAGCCAGAATCTCTATTCATACGTCCTTTACTCCCGGACACATTGCTCACAGATTCCTATCCACCCCTAATACCTTTGTCCTTTGCAGAACTTCTTCTCCTTCCTTTCCCCAAAAAACAACACTCAAACGAAAACCGACAAGCCTCCGCACAGCATCCCCAAAGATGAAATTGTTATGGAATGGACATTGTCATGGACATTGACATGGTCCTTAGGGATTTTTTTCCTCAAAGCCTCTCTCAAAAGTTTTTTTTTCCACACTTTATTATGCCTTATCTATATTTTACCAAGGCAATTATGTGCATTATCGATGTTTGTTTATGTGTTGAATGCTAATTGTTAATATTGATGACCTTACACAATTGGGCGTATAATAATTACCGTTAAAAAATTGATAAATAAATATGTACCTATGAAATTAATTGTGTCCTAAAATAGAATATAAGATTATTTTCATAGTTCCAACGGAAGTCCATCAGTGAAATTTGGTTGGTCTCGAATGTTTTTAGTGACGTAATTATTATGCACTCGCACACGTTTATGTATTAATTGGATCTGGCTCCCGCCAGCCGCTGCCGCTGCCTTGTAGTGCACAGTACTGCACAGTGCACAATTGCAGAACCCCCTTCATTACAATCCCTATTATTATTCTCCGTGACTGTACACTGTGCAGCACACACTACTGTACGGTAACCCCGGTACAGGACCGGACTCTTCTGATAGGCCGCACCTTTCAACCCCACATTTTTCCGGTTCTATTTGACATTCCACTGTAGGAACTACCACTTTGATTTTAAATACTGGCAACATTCATATAGTTGAACCGCGCTTTTGAATGAAGCTATATTGAAATGAACCACCAAGCCATCGTTCCTAATAATATTATCGTATATATATATACATATTAACCTCCGTGTGTATAAGCTTATCTGATAACTGATTGATGATTCTTTTGTTTATTTGAGTGCCTGATAAAGTTAAGCCTTTTAAATATTTAATACATCCTAATAATTTTCGTTTTTTGTTTTTGGGGTGTTATGCCGTGTTGCCTCTTTCTTTAGCCAACGTTTCGGATAGTGTTAGATGTATATTATGAATAACAGATCACTTTGTATAAACCACTATATTATAAACAATAATCTACATGTTTCGATAACAATGTTATGATAACAATTGTTACCGAAACATGTAGATATTGTTTATAATATAGTGGTTCAAAGTGATCTGTTATTCATTATATAATTAATGATGCCACAAAGTAATTTTGCGAAGTTTGAAGAAGTGTTAGATGTGTCTGCTCTGATGATGGACACTGTAACGCTGTCCGAAACTTTGGCTAAAGAAGGAGGTAACGCAACACGCCATAACACCTCAAAAACAAATAACGAAAATACTTATCGCCGTGAAAATCTATAAACGAACCTTCCTAATAATGCTTCCGTGCTCTTTAGCAACCAGAAGATCACACATCAACTTTAGCCCGCGATGACGTACACTTTTCAATGTAAGATAAATATATACAAATTTAGAAAATAATTTGTGTTTTTGATGCTCTCTCCTGAAAAAAAGTTTGAAAAATAACAAAACATACACAAGGTAAAACTAGTATTTATTTTATTTTTTACCTTATTCTAGTAAACAAATAATTCTATGTACACATTAGATATATTATTGCGAGGGTTGCAAACCCAGTGAAGTTTTCACATAAATTACATTTTTCTAAATATTTGAATGATTATAGAAAATCACATTATTGATAGTAGAAATGAGAAAAAATAAGCTATAACGAAAATGACCAAAGATAGACTTAATAAAATTAATAAAAACTACTCAATGAGAATGTTAATGAAAATAACTTAAAGATTTTTTATTTTAAATTTTAAAAATTAAACGAATTAAACTAAATTGAATATAATTTAATTTAAAACATCTTAGATAATAAAATGTGTTAAAAAAAACCCGAAATAAAGAATATCTGTTTAATTTATATCTATTAACTACGTAGATTCATTTGGCATGTGTTGTATTTGGTGTTTAAAAAAAAAATTATTTTGCTATTCCAACATTTAAATACGTTTGAAAGATTTTTGGAAGTTTCACCTCGTTTTGATTCGTGTTGTGAAGGGAGGCTATGATCAAATTATGAGTAATATTGGGAAATTATTTTTTAATTTTTTGTCATTTACGCCTATGTCATTAAACTTATCACTAGTTTGGAAAATTAATATGTTTTATCGCTTAGCGAAGAAATGCTTATTTCGCTGTCGATACTACTGTCAATCCTGTTTACTGATATCAGTAAATTATTAACTTTCAATCGAGATGATACCAAAATGAGTGATAAATTATGAATAATATTCATTACGATAGTCATTTTGATTTTTATTGAATTGTTAAAGAAATAATTATCTCGGCCCAAATATGTTACTCAATCCGTCCCTGTCCTTTGTAGCCCGGCATGGCATCGTGGTGCAGCCAGTGTACTTGGAGCACCGTACACCGTACACGGGCTAGTTGGTTAGGGTGTGGGTATACTGTACGTGTACAGTCAGTACAGTGTAGCCATCGCAAAGGAAGACATTTGCATAACAGCCGTAAAACTGAGATTCGTTAACAAGTGGGATGATATCTGTGTTACCGCTGCGGACCGCACCCGCCAGGGGTTGTCAACTGCAGCGGAAAATTGTTCATTAAAACAAAGTTAATTAATGCCGGTAAAATATTTAGTACGAGAGATGAATAACTGAACCAGCAAATTTAAAGTTATAATGACCTCAGTGGCAGAACGGTTGGCAGATTTAAAATATTTACACATTTTACGAAGTCGGTTTTTTGTGAATTCACAATTCACAATAATTAATTTGAAATTCCATTAAAATATATTGTCTTTCGATGTCGTTTAAGTTAGAGACCGTTTAGAATAGAAAATGTTATATAAAATTGCTTTATTTATTATATGAAATCAGTCTTGTATATTCCAAAGCTTATTTTTTTCTTTTAAGACATTTTTGAGAAAATCATTAGGTTTTGCGCAGTAAAATAGCCTTTTATAAGACGTTCCAGTTATTTCACTCCAAAAATGTTCGAATACTACGATCGTATGACTACATTTATGGTCCCTTTCTTGCTAATAATAATTATAATTAAGCGTAGGCAAAACAAAATATTGTTTCTCAGTGACGTTTGTCAAGGACGTCGGAAGTTTAGGTATGCCAATAAATACGTTTAATTTTTACTTTAGCTCTGCACAGGGAGCCCCGCGGAAAACAATTTCTGAGGGGCCTGTATCATCTTTGGGGTTGCTGGTGGAGGGTCTTTTAACAGAAAGTAAGGAGAGAAAGATCTGGAAAGGAAAAGGGTATGAATGGTGGATCGGAATCTGGGGCTCAGTGCGTCCAGGAGTGACGGACGTATGAATCTATTCCTCCCACTGCGGTGCAAGACTATGGGTTGAGAGATTCCGGCTGGAGAGGTCAAAAGGCCCGTCATGCAAACGCTTCCGCCACCAAGACCTAGACAAATCTCACCCCATGAACCCGGCACCTAACAAATCCTTTCATCGATTATATTAATAGTTCCCGATTTACTTAGCTTACTTTACATTCCTTATTCGAAATAGAAATACTCTCTTTGTATCTAACAATATCAGGAATCAGGACAGAATCGTTTGCTTGTTCAGTAGATTGCTTGCAGTTGGCAATACTTTCTCAAAAATAGTAGAGTTTTACGTAAACCCTGATGAAAATTGGTGAAAAAATTGAAAAACATGATGCTTTGTAAAACAATAATAGTAGATGCGTTTAACTGGATGAAATTTAATTGCAATATGGCTATAATAACATAACCCATGAATACATATCAAAATTTACTCCTTTAATACTGTTTCACTAAATTATTATACATATCACATGTTTGAAAAATATAAGAAAATGAGGGCGTATAATAGGATATTTAAATAAATATCTAAATGCTTCAACTATCAAAAAATACATCAAATGTACAGAGATTACCCACTTGTTATTAGCGATTCTTAAAATAAAGATAGTGATTGCCTACTTGTTTATAGTGATTCCCACAATAAGGACAGTGATTATTCACTTATTCGTAGTGATTCCCACAATAACGGCAGTGATTGCCCACTTATTAACAGTGATTCCCACAATAACTACAGTGATTGCCCACTTATTTGTAGTAATTCTTATGAGTAGAACATTAAACTAATATAAGAAATACCTCCGAAATCGATAAAAATTAAAAAAAAACTGAACCTATTTCACTGCTCGTGCCAAAATGCCATTTTTTCGTTTCACATTAGGACATTGCTAAAATTTCGGCGAAATATTTACATTTATTTATTATTTACAAAAGTCAGCGTAGGCGATAGCCTGGATAAAATGTGAAGGATTCCTGTATGATTATGCAGAACCCGGAGCGGCTAGTATTAACTAGACCTGTCTGAGTTGCATGAAACTGTCCCATATCATATGTGTAGTTATAAAATATTTCGCATACGTTTTGCATTTGTACATACTAGAGCTTGACTTGATGGTGAGATTGGCACATTGATTTTTATTGACATGCAATTTTTGTTATTTTTACAATTTTCAAGAATACGGGCACGAGTGGTGATGGATAGGTTAAAACAGAGGTTGTGAAACTCGTTAGTTAAAAGAGACAAATGAGTATTTCTCAAAATAAATGTACGTAACGAAAAGGTTGTTACGAAATAGTCCTAAGATGTAACTAAATAGTAAATATAAAGCTTTTTGTATACAGTACAAGATTTTTAAATTTATTTTTATTTTTTTGTATTATTTATTTATTTAAAAAAATATTCGTATTCTTTAAATGTACATAATTATCCTTTACCTTTTTTATTTATTGTACCTACATACTACAAACATACATAAACCCACAACCCATTACTCGTTGTAAGTACCTATTGTTAGGGGTTTAAAATAAAACAAGGGAGTATTAAATAATGTTTTGTAATGAAATTATCAGCTTCCCATATTTAAGTACTTTACATTAAATTCAACAAATCTTTAGAAACTAAAGAACAGGCATTGTTTAAAACATTTAAAAATTTATTTATTTGAATCACTATCGAAATGGCTATTTTTAATTTGTGTTTATTTACAATTTGGTTTGTAGCGACTTTTTTAGTGCTTTCTTTTCTCTGGGATGTGCTAAATGAAACTCTGTCCTTAAAGAATCTGTAATTGTATTTAGCAAAATTAGCTTTTTTTCACCTTGGGTATCTTTTTCCGCCATGGACACATTTGATAAAGTTTCTTCTAAGAAACTTCTAAGAAGCTTTCTGAAAAGCATTCCTAAAAAAAAATTATCCTGTAGCCGGTGTTATAAGAGTAAATAATAATAATTTTTATTTAAATAATATTTTATAAAAGCTTGAGGCACTAATTCATAAAAATGCTTTCAATTTGAAAGGGACAACTTATATGCTTACAGATACACTTAAAATAATAAACTCTTCTTAACCTAAGCATTTACACAAATATGAACAAATAACGCTGGACTACCTAATACCTAATTGCTTAAATATGTTACCTACCGAAACTAAAACATGTACAAAAGGTAAAACAAATATTATGTTGAAGATTTGGCTCACCGAAAGAAATAATTTGTTTTGGTCCCTAACACAAAGAATTCTAACTGCATAATAAAGTAAAATAAGTCTATTTATATCTTCAAAGTAAAAGCACCCATTGACAAACTACTTAAAAGTCATTGGGACTTTCCTTTTTTTCTGTAAAATATTATTTTTCCTGTCATATTGTATTACTTCGTCTTTATAATAAATAAAATAAAAATCAGGTTGTAACTGTATACACTCAGCTTTACATTGTAGTTTTTCGTTACGTCACGAAATTCATAATAAACGTTACGAAACTGTCATAAGAATTAGACAAAATGGGGTTATAAAAAGTCAATGGTTTGATAAAATTTAAAACTGTAAATATGTAAGCTTAGCAATGTTTGTACCGCACATATTACAAAAAGATGAGTAGAAAAAGACCTACCGTTTTGCGAAAAAAGGCTATAATATTTTCTGTCTCGAAATAGTAGTCCCACTAAAGAAACACATTTTTACTGATTTTAACAATTAATGTTATGGCGGAGACATTAGACCAATAACCAATCAGAAAGAAGCTAGTGTTAACCGTGTAAAATTTAACGAATGGGTTCAAAAATTACGGTGGAAGTATAAATAAAACGTAATTTAAGAGTAGTAACTAAAAAGTAAATGAATATGTCTCACTTTGATTTTGTGTATAAATTATTAATTTATTATGAATCCCCATAGAAAATAACTTTGTACAGAAACTAAATTTAATTAAGACCCTAAAACTTTAAAAAATTCACATATTACAACGTTATTGTCGCATTTTATGAAGTATAAACACATGAGGTGGGTAGGGTGGCAAATTTTATTTTGTATGAAAGATAAAAATCGTAATTTTTAAAAACATTTATATATTTGTGAATTAATACGATTGTTATGTTTATCCTTCGTTATTTTAAAGCCTTATATTTATTCTAAAAAATTGTGCATATTTTTTTTGTATGATTTATTAAAAACATGTGTAATTTTTTAACTGTTTCTAGGCACACTTTATTTTTCCAGAATGTACACTTTTTTTGAGAAATACTCAAATATCAGCACAACAACCCTGCTTTTAGAAGACGGATAAACTATATAAATAAACTCGAGTTGATTGCGCTACCTCCTTCTTTATCCAACGTTTCGGACAGTATTGCAAGACAAGAGCAGATGTGTAATCTGTCTGTAATAACACACATTCCCTGTTGATGGACACTGTTATGCTATCCGAAACGTTGGCTAAAGAAGAAAATAGAGAAACAAGGCAAAATAACCCAAAAATAATTCACGATTACTAAACATATTAAATTAAATATCCTGTTCAAGCGCGGAATGTAGTTAAACGTAACATTGTGTTATTATTTGTATCTTTGTCATAAACTGCTTATGTTATAAAGTGTGCCTGTTCACGACACAGGAGTTTTCTATGAGACAGGTATAGCACATCTCCAATTTTAATAGAATTAATTAATTTAAATAGATTTAAATAATCTCCAATTTTAATAGAAAATTTGAGTAGTAAAAAAAAAATTTTTATAAAAAATTTTCGTGATGGCTTTGGCAAGGGTGTATTTAAATAACGCCACCGCCTAAATGATTATTTTCAGAAAAAATCGGAAAAGTAAAGTTGCATGCATGACACATGATTGATTTTATATGCGCGCATGTAAACATTATCGCTGGTTTTATCGTATTTTTACTGCCTCATGTTTGTTGAGTACCTACTGACATTCATGGGGTCTATAAAAATAAAAGATCATAATCACATTCAATAAAGTCCTATTTTTATTATTGTACTAGCAACTCCACTGTCAATGCGTGCCGATAAACATTACGGAAAAATCATGTTTTTTTAAACATTATAAACAAAGCGTTTTTTGATTTTCACGGCCAAAAGCATTTTCGTTGTTTGTTTTTGGGGTGTTATGCCGTGTTCGCTACCTCCTTCTTTAGCCGACGTTTCGCATCCCATCCACATCGACATCCCAAAAACAAACAACGAAAATAAAAACAAAGTGGAAAAATATAATATTTACACCTTCATGAAACCAAAGTTTCCAAACGCATTTGAAAAAAAAAACTTTGGGAATTATTTATTAATTACTTTTACATGAAACGACAAAAAGTCAGTTGACGATAACATTAATGATATATTTGCCTTATAAAATATTTTTTCCATTAGCAGAAATTTTAGTTACAAAAACGTAAAATGAGCCATTTTTAAAACATTTTATATTTGCACCTAAAATTTTTATATTTAAAAAATTTCATGTTTATTTCGAATTATAACATTTGATAGGTAATTTCATCACCTTTCAAAGTTTTTGAAAAAATATGCACGAGGCCTGAGGGTTAATTGATTATAAATATTTGGATGTCTATAAAGCAAGTGAAGAAGTATGCCATAAAGGAACCGCGGTCAGAATAATCACAAGTTCACAATCCGACTCTAACAAGCAGCGAGATTAAAAACATATAAGTGCAACGGGTACAAGGTCTGCTAAAACGGAGCCTGCTCTATTTATAGTTGACCTTAATGCTATTTGGTTTGGTGAATGTGGGACAGGAGTTCAGAAATACATCGACATTGGCCTCAATATCCTCGCTCCGGATCCGCTACCACTACTGCCACCTTAAAATACACTTCTGTTCCCCGCAGATCATCTGAGACTTCTCGTAAATTCACACCGAGTTAGATGCCGTTTGCTTTAAAACATTTTATTACGGTTGGCTTTCACGATTCAGCGATTCTTTCTTAGCGCACTCCCATTTGAAAGTAAGCTGATTTTTATGGTTTTATTACACCACTTTAAAAACGTTATAAAATTTATTTATTTTTATTTTTAACTTTATGAGTAAAACCTTAAATTGTAATATTTAATTAAATGAACACAATTTTGGCGAAATTCAATCGAAAATCTAAAGTCAGAAAAATCATAAAAATATATTGGCACCTCTGGGACTGGGACTCGGAACTAATAGCCAATAATATGTGTGTTAAGAAAATGAAGATAATGTTGGTAGATCTTCAGATTTTCGATTGAGTTTCGCTAATGTTGTCTTCATTTAATTAAATGTTATAAAATTTGTTGAGACAATTTAACATTATTTAATCAAATTGACAGCGTTCATATTATGCATATAGCCTCTCAATTTAGGATTGGTTATAATTGGTCGGGTAACATTTATGGGATATCCAACACCTCTATCTACCATAGGTCATTTTAAGAGATTCGCTGTGTTTCATGAATTAGCAGCGGTGCCCGGGATCATTGTGTGAGGTTTGTCCGGGTCTTGGTGGCCGATATATCTGCCCACCAACTGCGTGGTAGGTCGGATCAGGAGACACTGGTTAAGAGATACCTTTTGAACTCTCCAGCAGGACTCTCTCGGAACACCGCCTTGCATCGAAGGGATAGATTCATACAATCATCACTCCTGGAGTTACTGACAACAGATTCTTTATATAAACAGTGTTGTGGTTTATGCAAGTGACTGTGTTTTTAACATTAGGCCTCACAGGTGGCTCTGAAGAAAATAATTCCCCTCAGGGCCTATTTGATCTTTGGGGATGCTGTGTGGAGGGCTTTTTTTAGGAAAAAGGAGGAGAATAAGATCCAGGAAGAAATAAGGTATGAGGGGTGGGTAGGAATCTGGGGGTTAGTGTATCCAAGAGTGACGAATGTATAAATCCACCTCTCCCACTGCGGTGCAAGGCAATGGGTCGAGAGAGTCCGGCTGGAAAGGCCTAACCTAGGTCTCCCTTTTTCCTTTATTTGTTTTACCCACTCTAAAACGCATAAGCGGTGAATCATATAAATATGTATAATAATATATATAATAAGGGTGCTGATACTGCTGATGTATCCGTTCGAGTTTCTGGTATTACTTATTTCTGCAGAACGAAGCTCAAATATCCATGAAGTATTATAAAATACAATTTCCAGATCTTTCAGAAGTTATTTCTAAGAAATATAAATCACTATCCAACAACGATATAAAATGTTACATAGCAAATACACCATTTAAACTTTGACTCTAACTTTGCATCGTATTGAGACGTACATCGGATGTTTGAATGAGTGATTTTAAAGTTTTACAGATGAAACTTAGCATCCATTCGTTCGTTAAAATAACTACTTTATTGTAGTTACGAAGATTTTTTCAAAGAAATATATAACGGGAAACATTTTCAAACGGATAGAAAGCGCCCAGACATTCTGTATTTTATTTTTCCTTGTAATCGTTATAAAAGTTTGCGCAGGTTCATCAATAACTCTGAATAAACTAACAATAAACTTACATCGTCTGTGATTCTGGATCTATGGGTTACGAAAAGTTGTCTGATTTTGCAAATGAAGAAGATATTTTTCAAGTTTCATAAATAAATAAAAACATTTCTTCCTTTAATAAACGCAAATTCACTTTGTGTGATAATAATGTGCTAATGACTTAATGTGCTAATGACAGCATTCTCAAAGTTGTCATAGGCCTTGAAGAAAATTATTTGAACAATTATTATAAGTAATAATTATTAGCCTGAAACACTCATCTACATTGAAAAAATCTCCCGAGAAAAAATACATGCGCCGACGGGACTTGAACCCGCGTCCTTCTGATTTCCGGTCAACTGCTATTATCCACTGAGCGACGTCGGCTTATCTCCCGCTCGCCAAATAATTCAATATATACTAGTGCTTCATTCAACAATTATGCTTGCTTATTAAATTTTTTCCACATGCAAACAACCAACTTTATGTTATATGAAAAAGGCATTATAAGTGCTAAATCTTCCACAAGGTGGCGTCGAGACAAATTATGTCTACATTTTTTGGTGAAATACTTTAACTTGTCAAATATTAATTATTATTATTTTTTTTTAATTGACAAATTCAACATTGTCATTATTAAATATAGTTATATTTAGTTTTGAGATGTCTCAACAGATGTCATTTAGGTGGTAGATACTGACTTAAAAGATGAAATAGCCGGTGATACACGATAGATAGATAAATAGATGCTCTAGTCTCAGAATTGCTCAGAATATCCAAAATAACGGACATCTGGTCCAGTTATTTGACGTCCTCCGTAGTCCAGTGGCTAAGACCCTTGACTCACAATCCGGAGGTCGCGGGTTCGAACCCGGCGTGCGCAAATAAATTTTATTTGATTAATTTGTGTTATTTCACAATTAATTCATTTAAAATAATATATAGTATATTTGCGGCACGTTCCAGAGTGGAAGATACTATTCGTATCGCCCTGGTGTAAGACCACCATTCAGAATTGAAACGTTGCTTGAAAATGGCTTTAGCCGTGTTTAGTGACCAGATCTGAATAGCCAGGTACTTCCCAACCTTCCTCCTCCCAACCTCCTTTCCCTCCTCACTACCTTCAGCCTCACAACATACCCCAATTGGGGATGCCATAGTCTCACTGGCTCCAGACGGGAGTAGTTGAGATTCTTGTGCGGTATTCACTGTAAAAAAAAAAAAAAGTTAAATATTCAATGTAAACCTTTCGATAACGTAACTAAAGCAGCTTGAATCTCGATCTCTATTGGAGTTTTCCCGAACATATTTCCAGTGATCTCAATCACTGTGATCGAAGAATATCACACATATTATGTATCGACCACCACAACACGGCCATATGTCTAGCATGGTGGTCGAAAAATATCACACATATTATGTATCGACCACCACAACACGGCCATATGTCTAGCATGGTGGTCGAAGAATATCACACATATTATGTATCGACCACCACAACACGGCCATATGTCTAGCATGGTGGTCGAAGAATATCACACATATTATGTATCGACCACCACAACACGGCCATATGTCTAGCATGGTGGTCGAAGAATATCACACATATTATGTATCGACCACCACAACACGGCCATATGTCTAGCATGGTGGTCGAAGAATATCACACATATTATGTATCGACCACCACAACACGGCCATATGTCTGGCATGGTGGTCGAAGAATATCACACATATTATGTATCGACCACCACAACACGGCCATATGTCTGGCATGGTGGTCGAAGAATATCACACATATTATTTATCGACCACCACAACACGGCCATATGTCTAGCATGGTGGTCGAAGAATATCACACATATTATGTATCGACCACCACAACACGGCCATATGTCTAGCATGGTGTCGAAGAATATCACACATATTATGTATCGACCACCACAACACGGCCATATGTCTAGCATGGTGGTCGAAAGCTTCTCAACTTATATAATTAACGATACATTGAATAAAGAAAAAAAACTTATTGTTGATTTCTTACTTATTATTTTTTAACCGTTATTGGTAGTTGCTATTTATTTTTGTTATTTTTTTGTTAACTCTCTGTTACGTATATTACAAATAAAATAAAATAAATAAAGTTTCCTTCCGGATAAACTTGAAACAAACTGTGTATGAAATTGAATGTATGTCAAACCCTAAACCAATCATTTTATCTTTTGCTCCACTCCCCTATGTCGAGCGTATGTATCGGCTAGGGAACAATTACGTGCGAGAGGATTTGAATATTCTACACAAATTCTGTTTGATTTAGATACTTCTCAGAAATATTTTCATCCATTCTAAAATAGAAATATCATGTTATTTTGTCTATTTTGAAACACGCTATCATAATATTTACCATTTTAAATGATCTAATTTTTTTTAGATGTAATTGTTGGTAGGTATGTAGATGTACATACCTACTAGTATTTTCTGTACAAGCTTATTTGTTTGCTCTCATAATGTACATTACAAATTATGTCCGGAAATTTATGGTTTAGCTTATGACTTTACATCATATCTGGAGTTGATTGCGTAGTATAACTTTTTTGTTTGAAACTTTTATCGTCCATTTTTTAAAACAAAAGTTTATTGTCTTATAAATGCACCGAAGTGTAAACATGTCTCCAAAAACGTTTAAACCTTTAGTTAGAAAAAAAAAAAAAGTGAAAAAAAAAATTGTTCCTAAATTACTCAGACCGAAACATTTTTTTTTGTATTTTCTATGTGATTTAAATTCACCAAATTCCCGCTTGTACCACTAGTTTTCGGACACTTTATAATCCTACAATATTTATTGCACTTCAAAATCTTTTTTTCCGTAGCGAAATCATTTTGATCTTGATTTGTTTCCTTTGAGATTATTGCACTGACTTCCGGTACAGAAAAATTATTCTCCATAGGTTGTCGACATCGACGAAGGATTTTTTATGTGTACGGGCGTCGCTATTTAATAACACTACTTAAAATATCCATTTAATTCAACATCTTTTAAATTTGGGAGGCGAGTGTGGGTACCGCCCAGTGAACCATTTATTGGACAGCCAACACCTCTGCCATAGGTCACCTTAAGTGTTTCGCTGCGTTTGGTGTTGAAGCAGGGATGTCCGGGTTCATGGGGTGAGGTTTGTTCGGGTCCACCAGCTGCATGGCCGGCCGGATCGGGAGATAATGGTTGCGGGAGTCCCTTAGACTTCTCCAGCCTTAATCTCTCGGAATATCGCATTGCACCGTGAAAGGGATGGCTTAATACATCCACAGCATCCCCAAAGATGACATAGGCCCTGAGGAAAATTATTTTCCTCAGGCCTTATGAAAATACTTAAATGTCAATAAAACTTAAAAGCATTTGAACCATCTTGTAGGTTCAGAGATCAGATTTCCCGATTGCGAGATAGTCCCGGGTGATGTATGAACTACCCTCGCCTTTAAGGCTTTATCTCGGCACCCTCAGCCCGCTGGAGAGTTAATCAATATACAAAAACAATACACGGAGCCTTTTGCTGAAGATCTCAAGCATCGATTCGTTTAGTGGGACATCCGCCACTCGGGGGACACACACCGGAACTAAGTCACTTCAACCCCTTCCCCTCCGCGCACCCACACCCAGCCCACCCTGTCCGACCCGTGCAGCCTTCCACTTCGCACTTCAAGCCTTTACAACTGTAACCTATTCGCGCTACAACCTCTGTATGGGTAGTAGCCAATGAAAGTTCTGTTTTATCTAAAGTTACGATGTTATTGTGATGTTTTGAGAGCTTAATAGATTTATAGTGTTCGGCGATGATTTACGCTCTCAACTTTTAGTCGCATTATGCATATTTATGGATGTTGAAATAGAGTTTGATAATGCAATTGAAAAGCATCACAAAAAATCCATTGAAAAAGCGAACTTTACTGAATCGCAAATAAAATATTGATATTAAGTAAATACTACAGAGTTACAATAATCCATGAAAGTTTATAAACGTCATTATTTTATCTAGCAACTTTTAGTCTCTTGTAATAATGTCTTTTTTAATAATTTTTAAATAACTTTGCGGTATCATTTATATTAAATTAATGATATTAAATAATGTGTGTCAACTGGTTACGAAACCTTAGGTTACGATAGTATACTTTGTATACTGGTGATGGAACCAATAGTTTTAAAACATGTTGATATTCATTATTAAAATAGAATTTTAAACAGATAAAAAAGATTTTATTAAATATTAACAACCCTCAAACGAAAAACGTGAAATAAGAAAATGTTTGGTTATATCTAGGAATATGCCTAGATTCCCAGAGGTGACAAAATCTTTTTATAATTTTTCTATTTCAATTTTTGTGTTTATATTATCTTCAATGATTTAAATATTACAATATGAAGTTTTACTTTATAAGTTATTCCAATTAAATTATATTGAATTATGTATTATCATTTACTTTGGGATGCTGGTATAGGTACCGCCGCCCTGGGAACCATTTACTGAATAACTAATACCTCTGCCATACGTCACTCCAAGGTTCACTCCATTTCGTGACTTGGCAGGGGTGATCGGATTCGTGGTATGAGGTGTGTCTGGATATTTGCAGCAGATGCGTCTGCTTAACAATCGGAAGAGGCTGGTTGAAGGAGATCTTTTGACCTCTCCATTGAACATCGCCTTGCACGGAAGTGGGAGGGATAGATTACGTCCGTCACACACTGACCCCCAGATTCCTAACCACACCTCATACCCTTTTCCTTCCCAGAACTTCCTTTCCTAAAAAAACCTTCCACACAGCATCCCCAAAGATGACATAGCCCCCTGAGGGGAATTATTTTCCTCAGAGCCTCTTGAGTGGAACCAAATAATATTTTTTTAACTATTAAATAAAATCGGTTATAGCAGATAAATTAAATGAAGTAATTCAGGGTTTCAACAAAAAAATCAAGTTGGCACTGCAAATCAATAATGACTTTGAACTAATCAATATTAAATATAAACCATTAATTATTTCCATTCCCTTTTGTTTATAGGAGTTAGTCGAATTGCATCCGATGTAACAGACTTGATAAGCAGTTTGCCTAATGAAGTCGCTTTCACTGTCTTGAGGAAGCTGAAAGACCATTTCAAGAACATTTATCACATAAAAGGGAGTTATCTTGAATCAAGTAGGGTAGTTCTGATCTTTTGGTATGTTGTGCATGACGGATACCTAATAAAAAAAAGCTTTCCACCTCGAGCGAACCAATTAACTTTTTTTTTCATTTTTTGCCAATTTTTACCAAATAGGTCAATATTTTTTAGCAACGAATGTTCAACATTTGCTATATTTTAAACTCTAAACAATCGGCAAATATGGTGTTTGAAAAACAGGTCTTCAAAATAATCAAAATTTTTGAAACTGTAATAATTTTTACGTTTTAAGTTTACGTTTTTACCTGTTGAAATAAAAATTGCTTCCGAACATATTGGGTTTTTAAACAATAAAAGTGATTAAAACTAAGTATTTTAAATAGTGCCACAAAATAAGATAGCTGTGTTTGAGAAGGTTTATTTCTGATGTCTCTAAAGTTAGGCATAAATATTTTTTATAAATACTTTCAGCTTTACAAATTCTATTATTAATTACAAACCTACAGTCATAATATCCAGTGTTTCTTCACGAGTCTGCTCTAGTGACCCAATAAATAGAGGATCAGCTTAAAAATATGGATTTATCACATTGTGTAAACAATTTAAAAGCTCGTAAAATATTCTTAGCAGCCGTGTATCAATTTAGTTCGCTATGCACTTGCAAAACTGCTTGATTAAACGTCTTTGAGAGGATTTAACATTAAACTTCGCTTTTTGAAATTTCCCCATATAAGTCCCATAATATACAGATGTGTGGGGATTAACGCGGAACGTTATTATTTTGACGACCAAAAAACGGGAATGACAATGCCGAGTTTTTGCTTAGTGTTTAATGTGTCTAACGTGTAATGATGAATAATTTCACTTTATGCCTACCTCACTCCATTGTTACTTGGAAATAACAAAAACTTCCGTAGCTCAGTATCCCTGATAAAATGTAATCATTCTTCCCTAAGTTCGTTAACATAATCTGCTACATTAAATGCAGTATTAAACGTAAATTTTATGCTTATTGTACGTCGTAAATGAGGCTTATTTACTTCTCGTATAAGCGATGCCTCCATCATTGACCTTGTTGTCTGGTGATTTAAGGAAAGTCGGATGGTACAACTGTTAGGCGCGCTTTGAGCGATGGTATTATTTAGTTTTAGTGTCGGTGATATCGACCTTGATCGGATATTTAACTCGGGCCTATTTTGTCGGAAGGTCAAATTATTTCCACTTTACGTAAAAATCCACATTAATGGAATATTTCTGAACGCATCCGAAAACTAAAAACTGTTTTTGAGAGCTGATAAAATACGTTTTAAAATTGTATAATTAGGAATAAACATAGAATTTTTTTAAATATAAAAATATTGAAAGCAAATATAAATAAGTTCTAAAAATGGCTCACCTTATGTTTTTTCTGACAAAAATTACTGATAACGAAAAAAAACATATCTTATTAAGCAAATGTAATTTAAATGTTTTAACTCACCTTTTTGTTGTTTCATGTTAAAATAATTTTTAAAAAAATCCTAAAGTTTTGAATTATTTTTCTAATTGCGTTCGGAAAATTTCGTTTCATAAAGGTATGCATTTCAATTATTTGGCAGTTAATTTTTAAATTTGAATATAAAGGTTGGTGTTTTCTATTTCTAACACCTTTTAAATAATATTTCTAACCTTGATAGTAAGGGAGCCACAACGATTTCTGTGAGCCTCATGTATTCCAAAAAGCGAACGTTTAACTAGAATTTGGTCGATTTTTTCGAGTTGCTTGATATAAAATGTGGAAAAGATTTTTCACAGAACTTGAAAATTTATTTTGAAATTTGATAAATTGTTCAATTTCAAAATCAATTTTTGTGAAACTTCTATTCAAGTTCAGTTTTATGGAGCAACTTGTCCGTAACTATATAACAACTGAACATGAATTTTTACTTCGAAAATTAATTAATTGCTAAAATTCTGTGAAACCACCCGCCTTAAGTTAGGCGTAAGCAGGTTATAAGCAGGTAATATACTTGTTCAAGTATAATCATGTTAGCACTAATCAATGAGACTTATGGATTTTAAGAAACCGTCAAATCAATCAATTATTCTCCAAATACAATCCGATAAAGCCATTTGTATCAATCTCCCATCTACATTAGTAATAGCAGAGATTAAGTAGTAAGTAGGCCTTCACCATACTAATAATACCAATACTGCCTTATCTTCGATCATTGATTCACTAAAGTACAGCCGCACCTTCTCTTTCACCACGGCCACACAGCCTTATGAAGTATAGTCACCCGATAGAATAGAGTATAGGCCCTTTAGTATTATGTCTCTGATTTATACGGCAGACGTGCCTCGAGGGATGAACATTCAATATAATAATACCGATAGGAAAGACGGAGATAGCCAAGATTTACATCTTTATTCAGCGTGCAGTAAAATATTGCGAATTGATACAGTTACTCTTACAATAAACTTCGATCCAAAGATATAACTTCAGACTTTTCGTACTCTGTTCAGCGAGGATAAATCATTTTTAAAAACAAATGTTTGAAATGGTTGCAAACTGGTTTGTGACGTTGAGGGAATATACATGTTACATTCTGTGCAGAAACGGGCGGCGGTCCGTTTGATAGATTCTCCTACAATTTTTAGAGCACGGGTTCGGTCAGCAATGCTGTCTTTGTTCTATCGATGATTCAATGGAAACACTCCGATGAACTAGCGTCATTGTTCCTTTGGCACCGGTGCACAATTAGCCGATGTAATAATGCGTGTCCAATATGTGTCACATGGGAACGGCTTGTTTCTACGACTCGTTCTTGAGTTCACGGCTCGGTTGTGGAACGATTTGCCGGTCTCTGCGTTTCCAGACCCAGGTTCATTCCCTCCTTTCCAGAAAAACACCCTCCACACAGCATCCCCAAAGATGACGGCCTTGAGGGAAATTATTTCCCTTATTGTTTCCATTGGAATTAAAGCTTAAAAAAATGGGAAATGCAAGTATTGTAAGCTCCTAAACGAATAGAACGATTATGATGCTTTTTTGTTGTTTGAAAGCTGACGTGATCGAGATGGTTCTTGGCTACAACTCATGAAAATCTGTTCAGGCGTTTCAACGTCATCAGCTCTTTTTTGTGTCGGGAGTTGCTTTAAATTTTAAAATTTTTATTTATGTTACACCATCTTGTTGGGTTCAATGTGACTATGAAATTACTAAAGTTAAATAAAAATTGTAAGCGCCACAAATTGAACTCCTTGACTTGTTTGTCCATTACTTTATTTTAGAATAAATGAAAACATAAATAAAAATATAAAATACTAGCGGAAGTACCCAGCGTTGCCCGGGCCTTACAGAGAGTTTTAGATGAAGACAGTAATTTTCCGCTTACTTTGAACATCAAGTGCGCAAAATTTCATCAAGAAGAAATTTAACAAAACCCTGCTCAAGGGTTGGAAAAGGAGGTGGGGGTGGATTTTCAAATTATCTTGTAGACAGTAAGCTTCCTCCTGTTTAGGGTCAAGTGAGCAAAATTTCATCAATCTTGGATTAAATCTGTACAAATGTCTAAATAACAAATCCACACTGCGACTCTCTTCTTCATAAATATACATATAATTTGTGAGGTGGGTATGGGTACCGCCGCCCGGGAGCCATTTATTGGATAACCAACACCCCTGCCATGGGCTACCTCAAGTGATTCGCTACGTTTGGTGACTTAGCAGGGGGCTCGGGTTTATGGAATTATATTTGACTAGGTCTTGACGGCAAATGCGTTTATTCACCTACTGCGTGGCGGGCCGGATAGGGAGAGACTGATTGTAGGAGGCCTTTTTACTTCTCCAGCCGGATGGATTCATTCGTCCATCATCCTAGACCCATTGACTCTTAGATTCCTACCCACTGCTCTTATCTCTTTCTTTCTAATAACTTCTTTTCTTTCCTTTCCCTAAAAAGATCCACACAGTATCCCCAAAGATGACATATGCTCCTAGGGAAATTGTTTTCTTCAGGGTCTTCGTGTGAAACTAATGAAAAAAAAAGCATTAAAATATAAATTTCCATTAACTGTCATTTACGCAGTCTATGGCTGAGTTGGCATCGCGTTTGGTCCCACCCAGGCGTCATGAGCTAAATTCCTCAGATGGGTAAGTCTTCCATCACGACAAGCAACATTTTTCGCTTACTGTGGTGTTAGTAGGATATTTTCAAATATTGTCAGGTGATTCGTAACCCGAAAATTTTTGTCATTCTTCGAAGAAAAAATAAGACTCATTTAATCACTTTTATATATTGGATTTAGCTGATATTTTTCCATGGTGTTGTATAAAAATACTGTTGGCTAAGTTCAAATTGGTAAAAGCGAATTTTTTTGGAAAGAAAAAAAAAACTCATCTGCATTTTCGATAAGTGTTGAACCTTTCAGTTTGTGTTCGTAAATGGTAAGTGATTTGGTGTTCATATTGACTTCATTACGGTCTCACTCAAAGTCGGCGTGTAAGTACACAGGTAAGTACTCGTGTCGTATTGACGAAACGCCGGTGTAATTAGGTTGAGGTTTATCATTACTACATCAAATCTATTTACCTTTCAATAAACCGTGCGATAATGTCGTTTTCAGCTTCCCCTCTATCAACGAGGGTAATAAACGTATACTCTACGGAATTCCGATACCTTCAATTGAACAATGATGATCTTTTACACGGCATAACCATTCAATAACCTATTCAAATAGTACCTAACGTTGGCAGTGAAAACCCAAAATATATCTTCAATTTATTATGTTCACCGGCGCGACAAAATATCTTTAAAAATACAGTGTTATGAACCCCCTTTTAAAATGTCAAACAGCCGCGAAAATAATATTAAAATGTTTAACATCTTTGCGAGACGCTCTTTAAACAAGTACATCTTTCCTTTAAAATTCCACTTTAGAAAGTATCGCTTTGTCACTTAAAATGTACAATTTGGGAGGATTTTAATAACGGTCCATTCCTCCGAAGGATTTTCATCAATTTTGTCAAAACGCTGTCCTCCGTTGGATAGTAGGTTACCCAATTTAATTTTCCCCAAATGAAAATTAAGTTTGCCCCGTCGAAACGTTTACGTGCCTCAAAAGCATATTGAATTATTGAGCAATTGGAGGAATTTAGTAATGATTTCGATTTTTTTAGAAAATATAAAAGTATTCGAATAATAATACATTTATTCTGCTTTCTATTTACGGAGGTATATATTGCGGTAGCAGATACTTTTCTTGGATTTCTTTAATATTTATGCGTGTTACTTGAAAAGAAAAAAAAACTAGAATTGGATTTAAACAGGAGCGGGAAATACGAGTAAGAAATTCAAGGGAGTGAACAGAAAAACTTTTTTTAAACCGTGGCCGGTAATAATGTTTCAATGTTTTATGTAAAAATATTCCCTGAAGAAATGTCACAATTTAAAATTTTCAATACCAAAATGTCCCCAGTCAAAACGTTCCCTACCAAAATGTTCATAGTTAATAGTCGGTTAGGTTAGGTTATGTTAAGACATGCTGAGTATTTTTATATTTTACCTGTTTCAAATGGAGAGAATTTCGGCAAGAAACATTTTACAAGGAAAATTTTGAACGGGAACATTTAAACCTGGTAGTGGTTTAAATGTTCCCGTACCACTAATAACTAAACCACTACCAGGTTTAAATGTTCCCGTTCACTTTGCTACCTGGAATAATATTACCTACGACCCTTTAATCGTTCTCTCATTGCCGCGATCGTGACCAGATAAGCAGCCCGATAACCCGGGTTCATTCCCGCACATGACTCCCAACTGCTTCCTACTAAGAGCCAGTGAAGCTATTGCATACCCACATGGGGTATCTTGTGAGGCTGAAGGCCGCGGGTGGGGAAGGAAACGTGAAGAGAAAGGTAAGAAAGTATCTGCCTATTCTGATCTGGTTACTAAATACGGCTAAGACCATTTCGATTCCTATTTTTTGATTCGATTACCGCTAATATATTATTTGATGAGTTAGTTCTGAAATAACATAAATTAGTTAAATTAAAATCACTTGCGGACCCTGGGATTCAAACCCTCAATTCCGGATTCATAGACAAGGATTTGACTCCCGGATTCATCGGATCGCAACCACTCATCCACGGGGCCGTTCTTATTTGATTTACATACTTTTTCGAGTTCTCGGTTAATGAGCGTTGTGTCTAATTTTTTTGGATAAGTTGTAGTCAAAATACTGTTGGTAATGCTTTTTGGACACAAAACTCTTGTAGAATCAGAATACAGATTGAATTGGTTGTGTATTGTGACAGCATTCTTCTTTAAAGCTACGTCTCAAAGGAGTGCATCCATTTACTTCTCTGGATCTGAGTTTTTTTGTTTCTACAGAAATATTGGAAGATCAACACTCCATTCTTTTGCATTATTCTCAAAGTGTCTTTTATCATGCAAATCATTTGGCGTATTTATAACTGCTCCTGGACTTGCGACGTTCGCGTCTATTGGGAATAAAATTATCATCTTCATTGCTATTCGTATAATTTTAATCGATAAACGCTTGATAAGATGACGTAGGCCCTTAGGAAAGAAACTCCCTCAGGACCTATGTCATATTTGGGGATGCTGTGTGGGGGTCTTTTTAGGGAAAGAAAGAAAATGAAGATCTTTAGGAATCTGGGGTTCAGTGTGTCCAAGCGTTACGGATGTATGAATCCAACACTTCCACTGCGGTGCAAAGAGTCCGGCTGTAGTGGTGTAGGTTAGGTCTCCCTTAACCAGTCTCTCCCGATCCGGCCCGCCACGTACTGTTTTGCAAACGCATTCGCCGCCAAGATCTAGACAAACCTCGCCCCATGAAGCCGGGCACCTCTGCTAAGTCATCAAACGTAGCGAACCACTTGGGGTGACCTACGGCAGGGGCTTTGGTTATCCAATAAATAAATTATTCCCTCGACCCATCGCCTTCCCCACAGAGGGAGGGATGGATTCATACGATCGTCACTCTTGAACTCATTGACCCCAGATTTATACCTCCCGTCACATACCCTTTACCTTCCCAGAACTTCCTCACCTTCCTTTCCATAAAGTTAACCTCCACCCAGCATCCACAAATATGAAGTAGTATAAATAGATACATATCTACATAAAATGTTAAAAAAAATAATTAATTTACATAAATAAAAATAATAAAAATTTGATTACCATATCAACACAAATTTTTCACCCCTAGTCTTAAAAGCACTACTCACAATATGGAAAATTCTATCATATTATATTGATGAAATCTAGTTACGGCTTGCATCAAAACGCTGTCACAATTCACAACGGATTGCCTATGACGTCACGGATGACAAATGCACCTACGTAAACGTGTATATAGTCTTGTGCCACATAGCCCGGGCGAAACAGTTCTGACGTCACACGTCCAGGCATTAAGCTAGGTACTAGTATACCTACTCCTATGCAGGTCGGCTTGTTCCGTGAAATTTCGGAAACGGTTCCGAGAAAAGGACTTAAACGTTGAGTGTTGAATTTCGAGCTGATGGATAATGAAATGGGCCAAGCCACTGGACAGGATTGTGTGTTCACATGATGGCATCGAACAAAGGGCGGATTTCAAAATGTTCTCGATTCAGAAATTTTAGGGCTCTGGCGAACATAAAAAAAAAATCACTTAGCTAATCTATTTACTAGAGAATTTTTCAAAAAATGTCTCAAATGTTTCTAACGAGCTTTGTGCTTCGTCATGTTTGTAGAATTGAGATAAAACATTGTTATATTTGCATTTGTTAATTTTTGGTTTGTTTTTAAATGTATTTATTTGTCTAAAGAAGAACAGTAGTAATTCGTAAAATCAGGTCGATCATGATGCGCCTGAGGCATTTCACGATCTGCTGCCAGGCACTTCACGATCATGATCTGCCTGATTTTACAATCGGCCGCCGACATGTACCCCATAACAACGAAACATTATTTTTCGTTAATTTTTTTTTACGTTAACCCCACACAGGTGGAACAAAATAATTTCCCTCGAGGCCAATTTCACCTTAGGGGATGCTGTGTGGAGGGTCTTTTTAGGAAAATAAGGAATTTCTCGAAAGGAGTGACGGACGTATGAATCTATCCTTCCACTGCAGTATAAGGCGATGTTCCGAGAGAGTCCTTCTAGAGAGGTCAAAATGTCTTCCTCAACCAGTCTCTCCCTATCTGGCCTGCCACGCAGTTGTGGGTCAGACGCATCCACCGCCAAGATCCGATGCACATTTTTATGGGATCACTATAATGATACAGACCTGTCGAAACTTTTATGGGCATGTCTCAACCCATGAACCCTGCTAAGTCATCAAACGTACGGAACCGCTTAGGGTGACCTATGGCAGAGGCAACACGGCATAACATCCCAAAAACTAACAATGAAAATATAGCAGAGGTGTTGGTAATCCAATAACTGGTTTCCTGGGCGTAGTACCGATACCCGCCTCCTAAATTACTAACTATTTTCTACCATACTATGTACTTTTTTATTGCCCGGCATACTAATGGGGGGGACTTAATTTTTATTTATTTATTTATCAAAACAAAATATATTTTCATTGGTTTTATTTGTATGGCTATCTCACTAGGAAATACCTGTATCGAGACAGGCATTCAGGTATATAAATAAATATTGTAGTAACAAGAAAATTTAAAGTAAAATACATATCACTTTGAATGGAATTAAAACAGAAAGATGATTGGAAGGGTGGTAAACGTTTTAAAGATAGTTATTTTATAAATATTGGAGATGAAGTAAAGAAGTAAATTCTGCCTAACCTATTTATAGGTTAAGTTTGACAGGATTCCATTATTTTCATTTATTTTATATGGGTTAGGTTGTAGGTATGTGAATAGTTATTTCTGTATATGTGTGATTTATTTTACAGATGTTTGTAATAGTGTGGCGTCTAATACCTATATTCCATTTTTTATATCTTTTTTAAAATTTGTAAAGGAGTCAGTTTGTCTGATCGTAGTTGGTAATAATAATAATAATATTTGGCTGATTTATAAAGCGCCGTTTTCGTGAAAAATAACCTCAAGGGCGCTGTTCATATAATCATACAATAAAATAAAATTAATACGATAGGCTTACAACTAAGATTCAAAATTATAACTAGGGACTTACATTTAAGACTTATATATATATTATGTAGGTTAGTGTATTGTATAGTTTGCAAGCTATTATGTCGAGTCAGTGAACATCTTCACTAAAAAAATACAAAAGATTGATGCTGAAAAAGTTCAGTTATGTATATAAAATTAAGAAAAAATAACCGTATAAATGTCAATATTCCTATGTAAAAGCCCTTAAAAGGCGTTGATGAATAAATTAAATGAATAAATCACAAAAATAAATTTAAAACACGTAGGACAGGTTGTTTCAAAAAATTGTACTCATCAAATATTTTACATTAATTTTCACTTTCTGTGTAAGTTCTTTTCAAGTTGTGTTATTATATCTTTACAGGCCATTTGCTTCATAACACCGAAATAACCACGGAAATTGAATAGAACTTTCATAGAACGTGAAGTCCTTTTGCTAATACTATTTTAACTTTTTTAGAAATAATTTTGGTTTTCAAATACCTTTTTCATCGTTTGCAGTACAATAAACGTACGGATATCTAATATTAAGTTTCTTTGTGTAATAACTCGGTCGAGAATGTTTTATTTCAATTAAATTTAACTTTAATAATGCCCTTTTTGAATGATTTTTAAAGGTTTAATAAATTTTAATAAAAAGAAAAATAACTTTGTTTACATCACTTTTATTAATAAATGCATGTTTAATAAATGCATGCACATGAAACTGCATTTTTACTCAGGTGTAATTCATTTGAAATCGGTCAGTAGAAACATCGTTGATAAAATATACAATGTGAAGACCATATTACATACAATATCCAAGGCAGGAAAGTTCCTCCCAGTCTTGCCACGAATTCTCCGAGCCGTAGATGGGAACCGCGTAGAAAGGGGGGAATCCCACCCCTATTCTTGTCACGTTCGCCCCTGTAATACCCCCTCTATACAAGCTTATTCTTTTGTATAGGACACTGTGGCGGCCGGTGACCTTATTATTTATTGGCTTTTTATAATCTATTTTTATATACTACGTGATATAAATAAGACATCATTCCGTGTCCGTAGACTTGGGATTTAGTTACTAGAGTAAGAAATACTCATCTTAATTCGTTATGCTTATACTTGTATTTATAAATAAATAATATAGTATTTGGCAACATCAAAGGAATGCGGTCGCAATCCAATAAAGAAAGATATAAACAAATTTCGAATTTGGGAGGCGTCCCACAAACCATTCATTGGGTAAACAACACCTCTGATAAAAGTCATCTCAAGAGGTTTGCTACGTTTGCTAAATTAGAAGGGATATCCGGGTTCGTGGGGTGAGTTTTGTCTATGTCTTGGTGGTGTATGCGCCTCCCCATCAGATGCTTGGCGGACCGAATTGGGAGAGGCTGTTTAAGGAAGACCATTAGTTGGCCTCTCTAGCCGGACCTCATCGACAACTCATCGCCTTGCACCACAGTTGGGAGGGATGGATTCATACTTCATCACGCTTGGACAAGCTGAACCCCCACATTCTGAAAGAACAACAAAAAAAAAACAATATTTGTACATTTTAATTCAGCATCACGTTTATTGGTCAAATTCATTGTACCTATAGATTTGTATTAGTTACCGATGAACCGGTGGATTCAATCTGTTAGACATAAGTTGTTATAATAGTTTTTCTAGTCTGTAGTTAGAAGTAAGAAATATATAAAGTGTAGAAATATATCTTTTATCTTTTATCTTTTATCTTTTATCTTTTATCTTTTATCTTTTATCTTTTATCTTTTATCTTTTATCTTTTATCTTTTATCTTTTATCTTTTATCTTTTATCTTTTATCTTTTATCTTTTATCTTTTATCTTTTATCTTTTATCTTTTATCTTTCATCTTTTATCTTTTATCTTTTATCTTTTATCTTTTATCTTTTATCTTTTATCTTTTATCTTTTATCTTTTATCTTTTATCTTTTATCTTTTATCTTTTATCTTTTATCTTTTATCTTTTATCTTTTATCTTTTATCTTTTATCTTTTATCTTTTATCTTTTATCTTTTATCTTTTATCTTTTATCTTTTATCTTTTATCTTTTATCTTTTATCTTTTATCTTTTATCTTTTATCTTTTATCTTTTATCTTTTATCTTTTATTTGTTTTTGTTTTTGTTTTTAAGCGCTCTAGGGGAAAATATCTGAATTTGATTTTAAGATATCATTATTTGTTTTCTTTTTCTTATGAGTACAAAATTATATACTGTTAGGAATACATAATTAACACCTTTTCCTGCTATAAATAACATGTTATGTTAGTAAACAATGTAATATGAATTTAAATTTGTCAATTTGACTGGCCTAAAACAGGATCCATTCCTAGTTGGCTAGTCAAAGTTTCCACATATGTTTTATTGTTCAATTTTATGTGAAATAAAGTTATTATTATTATTATTATTTATTATTATTATATCGTAATTTTGCACGAAAACGGCGTAACATAAATCATCCAAACATTATTATTATTATTAAGTACTATTTTGGGATATCACGTGCTATTCAATAATATTATACAGAACAAACCATCTATTTCTATTACCAGAAAAATAATTTTAATAAAAACCAGCAGAACTTACTGCAATAAAACCAGTGCTTGCAGTAATAAAGGAACAATAATTTTCGAATTAACGGCCCTTTGGGTATATTTGGTTCATTTATGGCCGTTTTATTAAGCCAAGTCCAATAAAATAAAAGAATCACGTGTTTCCAATCAAACAAGAAAAAGCTGTACTATTATTTATTAACTCTCAAAAAATACTATTGGAATACCTTTGGGGTCCAATTGGTTAATTTATATTGAACCTTTTTTACATTATCTCCACACAGGAGGCCCTGAGGAAAAAATCTCTAGAGACCTGAGTTTCATCTTTGGGGTTGCTGCATGGAGAGTCTTTGTAGGGAGAGGAGGGTCTGGTAATGAAAGTGGTTAGGAATTTGCGAATTTTGCGAGTTCAGGATTTACGAACGTACGAATCCATCCCGATAGGTCGAGAGAGGGATGGGAGCAATGCTCTGTGGGGAACTCGCTTGCACAGCGCGGTGTAAACTGAGCGACCTAAAGTTTAAGTTTAGACTTACGGAATTCATTACTTCGTTTGTGTGAAAGCACTATGAAACCACAGATGATTTTACTTCAATGGCAAGCCAGAGTCTGGCTGAATAAGTCAAAATGTCTTCCTGGATCAGTCTCTCCCGATCCGGCCCTCCACGCAGTAATTAATTAGTGATTCGGGAGGCGGGTAGGGGTACTGCCACCCCGGGAACCATTTATTGGATAAGGGGTCGTCCATTAATCACGTGATGTTTTTTAGCAACTTTTTAACCCCCCCACCCCCCATGGTGATATGTGGTGAGGTTTAAGACGACCCCCCCTACCCAAAATCACGTGTATTTTTGTAGTACAAAGTATATTGAAATTTTCAGAACATTAGCTTTCAATACAGGTATAATCTTATTAAATTTCGGAAAATCGTGATAAAAATTTCCAGTGAGACATTAAGGTTGCAGTTTGTTTTTGACTGGAATTTGGTTTAGAAATCGTGCATTCGATGAAAAATAAATAAACGTGATGTCTTATTATATATTTATTAATAAATAAATAAATAAATATATCCCCCTCCTCCTCCTTGTGATATTTCGTGATTTTTTCCGACCCCCTCCCCCCCTTTCGAGCCTCACGTGATTCATGGATGAGGTTTATCCGGGACTTGGCTGCGGATGCGTAGGCCAGATCGAGAGGGAATGTTTGAGGGAGTCTCTTTGACTTCTCCAGCCGTACTCTCTCAGAATATCGCCTTACACTGCAGGGAAGGAATGGATTCATACATCCGTCACTCGTGGACACATTGACCCCCAGATTCCTACCCACCCCTCATACCTTTTTCCTTCCCAGAATTTCATATTCTTCCTTATATTTAAAATACCCTCCACACAGCATCCCCTAAGATGACATATTCCCTGAGGGAAATTATTTTCCCCAAGGCCTCCTGTGTGGAGCTAATGTACAAAAAATATAAATAATCCAATAAATGGTTCCCGACGGTACCCATACCCGCCTCTAAAATAGAACTGAGCTGCTTTATAACCCATCTTATAGATTCTTTGTCAGTGATTAACTAGCGATGGATTAAATAACAAATTAAGTAGGTAGTAACTTAATAATGATACCCGGTTATAAGTGCAGATGCGATAAACGTGTCAAAGTGAATGCACACATTGTGCACGAGCTGACCATCAAACTTTTATGGCCGATAAAGTAACCGATTTAATGACGCGACTGCTCAGATTACGTCTCATAATTATATGAACAATCGGTCGGATGTTAGTACTTACGGGTCATCCACTCGTCTCTCATGCAATTACGATGTGATGGAAGTTCACTTAAGATTTTAAATGTTTTAAGCGCTCGGTAATAATTAGTGTGTTCTAGAACGGTCAGTCAACCAAAACATTGTTCATTTTTATATGGCAATCTCTGATAAATTCTTTACGGAGTAACATTTATAAGTGGTGTTTAAATCGTCGACAATACTTAAAAATTAATTTATTATTTTTTTATGACGAAGAGTAATAAATTACTGAATTAACTATTATTAACTAATATGATCTGTCTTTGTTGCTTTCAATTACGTAAGAGAAAATGGCATTTTTGTTTTAGTCCAACATAAATATTCTAAAATGTTGTTAAAATGTGTACTTTTGCATTTGTTGTTACTGGATCCATCACGCGAAATAAATAAATTTGCCTCGATTGCTCGCGATTTCGTTTTTTCGCCAACATTAAAAAAATCGTACCTTCGAATTTTAACATGGAAACATAAAAACTTATTATATTGCTATATAGCCAATGAATTAATCTATATTTTCCCGTTTTTCTCATGTTTTTAGGATTTAAAAAAAATATATAAAAAAATATTTTAACCGCGCAATTCCTGCGTTTTGTTACGTTGAAAATGCCGTGAGGGGTACTTATTCGAGTCAATATAGAATATTTTCTATTTCAGTATGTTATCTGTGGTATACTTGATAATCAAAGGTGCATATCTATGAAAAATAACTTAATTTTAACCTTAATTTAAACAGCCGATCAAAAATTCAACGTGAAAAAAATATTTTAAAAATGTATTTTACATCGTTTTAAAATTGTCTACCATGTTCGAATTTGCGACATCTATGGTCTTAATACATAAAACATTTCAATAGATTCGTTTTAAAATAAATGGCTGGTCGGGGAAATGTTTTAAATAATAATAATAAATATTTCACGAATGGTAGGAAAAAGCGGTCCAATTTTGGACCTCTATCAATCGCAGAAAAATAAAAGTGGTCCATTTTTCGACCATATTCGTTGGTTATTAGGTGTACAAACTGTTGTTTTCTCTGGTGAATAATACAACTCTGATGATCGGGAGTTTCAATGAAACTCGTCCTATACTGTACGGTGAATATTTAACTAAGCCAAACGTCCGTACTAAATAATGCTCTGTGTAATCTGCGGCAGGGGAAATGATCACTGAAGGTGCCCGTCTATCGATCGGATATAATCGGCTATCTTCGCACCCGTTCCGTTATTAGATCCGAATGGGCAACAGTTGTCTCTCTCATATAGTACAACTTTACTGACCTCTGTTGACACAAATTACAACTACATGTAACTTTCTATGCTAATGACATCTGTTGAGAGACATTGAAACTACGAACATATTCACGTACACCTCAGATTCTAAGAAAATTACGACCGGTCAGTGGCTGAGTTGGCATCGCGTTTGCGTCCCACCCAGGCATCGCGTGTTCGATTCCTTGGCTGACTAAGTCATCCATCACGACACAAGTAACATTTTCCACTTACTTTGGTGGTAGTGGGAGATTTTCAAATATTTTTAGGTTTTTTGTCTTTCTTTAAACAAAAAAAAAATCATTGTATCACTTGTAAAATTACATCAATTGATTGCGTCGTAGATATTGAAACTTACGCTTCATGTACTTTGATTTTTTTGTTGCATTTAACAACTCTTAAGGTCTAATCAGCTTTTAAAGAACCAATAAAAATGCTTTTAATTTTGATGCATCCGTAGCACAATATTTGCTTGAAAATAAATTTTAAAAATGTTTATTAAGTTATAGGAAAATTCATGAAGCTTTTAACATCATGTTTTGAAATTATTCCAGTTCTAGCATGATTTTAAAATGAAGCGTTGATTGATTCCATGGTAGACCCATCCTCTCCTCACACAGTTTCTGGAGTTGCCTCGCCCAACTATGTCTGGGGCGGCCCACTGGACGTCTACCCTCTGGAATCGCACTCAGTATCTTCCTCGGAACTCGGTTATCAGACATTCTCCGTACATGCCCAAGCCACCTCAATTGCGATTTTTCTATGAAGAGTCGCAGTGGTTTAATGTTTATTCATCTCGGATCGTGGAGTTTCTTAAATGATCCCATTTCGTAACCCCTGCCACTCCTCTCAAGTACCTCATTTCGGCAGCTTGGACTCTGGAGCGTGTTCGTTCAATTAGCATCCATGTCTGGTGGCCGTAAGTAAATGAGTTCAACCTATTTAACAATTTTTTTAAAATTTTTATAATCACTTTTAATGACTTTTCTGAGAAGAATCTGAGTTTTCCGGTCACCTAATTACATATATTACATATATTACAAGTAAAATAATAATTCCAATCAAAATATAATCAACAGAATGTTTGATCCAACAATTTTTGAAAAATTAGTTACTGCATTTGTTTTATAATTTTATTAAGCGCGTGGAATAGTGATGTGTGGCGTGTAAGTCTTAAAGGTATGTTCACATTAATTAGGAACAGAAGTTATGTGCAGTCGATTTCATTATTTAAAATTTTGTGTATTATAAATGTTAAATTAGCTTCTCGCCTTTGTTGCAAAGTTTGAAATGTTTAAAAAAAATATTATTATTATCATAAATATATGGATTTATAAAAATAAAAATAAAATGCCAAATTTCAATCTAATAACTTACTTATGTGCAATGGCAATAAAACTTTTGATATATCCCCATATTTTTTCGATTCCTCTTCCGACGATCCATTACGTTTGCTCCCAGCAAGTGAAGAATGGCTTCAGACTCCTTCATGACAGGCAGCACGGTGTCCATTAAACGCCATCATTTAGATATAAAGGTCTTGTACCAGATGTGCTGGCATCGTAATGCGTCTTAACCCATCACAGGTCCATCATGGATTTTTATTTTATCTTTATAAATTTAAATCATTATTATAACTCGATGAAAAGTTATCCAAACCTCAATTTTGGAATTTACCGCCCACCCACCCGCTCAGTAGAGTTTCTAGAAAATTGATGACTAAACAAAACGCTTGGAGGTAACATGTATTCTATAAATTATTATAACAGTGTCTGATCTGAAAGAGTGATAGCTTAGTGGTTAGATTTAGAGCAGTGGCCTACGTAGTGGAAATTTCGTCCGCTTAAATAATTTCCCCATTTCGAATGATTTTATAGTAGGCATAATTTTAATAAAAATATCTCTACACTATCTGTTTCCCGGCATGCGTTGCAATGCTATATTCAAATAAATAAAATGTTACTCCTTGCATGTCCTTTCCCGTGCGTTCCCCTCCAGCGTTCCACTTCCACCTTCCCCGCCACCGCTCTCCCGCTCCCCCGTCCCGCCAACCCCCCTGGCACTTCATTTCTTGACTCCTCTCCCGCCCGGCCCGTAGCCGAAACTTTTTTCTAATACTAACATTTTTAAACTCGTGATATCTTTCTAATTAAATATCCGAATTGAAAAATTCAAAAAGCTAAATAAAGGTATTGAAGCTGTATTGAATATGAAGTAATTTATTTTGATAAGGATTAAAACCAAGATACAAAAAAAAGCCTTTTCAAGCGGCGACATTTTAATTAAATTTTTAAAATAAAAGAATACTTATTCTGGCATAACCATAATAGTTAGACATATGCTGTCACGATTTTTTTTGTAAATTATGATGTGTTCTACAAAGTCGTAGTACATTATTTTATTCTATCATCAATAGTTTTCGCAGCGCACGCGATGTAAAGAATATTTAAGGTAATTTTTTACACCTTGGGTTACATTATTGAAGTTTTAGTAAGGATGCCTTTTTTTAAAAATATATATTATAACTTATGTTACCCAAGGATAGTGTAGCTTCCCAACAGCGAAAGAATTTTTTAAATCGGTTCAGTATTTTCGGAGCCTATTCAATGCAAACAAACATACAAACAAATCTTACCTCTTTATATTATAGTGTAGTAGATAACTAGCTAAAAACTAACTCACCATCACGCCGTTTCCCCGCAGAGGTAGGCAGAGAGGGCGGACTGCCAAACAACTCAATCTTTGCACACACTCCTTGCCTCACTCACATTCATACATCGTCTCATACATGCTCTTCTATTATTCTGACTTTTGACATGGCCCGACTCAAGTATCTGATTCACTTGATGGTGCCATGTTTTCCTCGGGTGTCCCGACTTTTTCTACCATTCACATTTGCGTCGTATATTCTTCTTACAATACTTTCTTAATTCATTCGCTCTACATATCCACATTTCACGCCTCAGGCATCTCATTTCCATTAAATTCCTCTACTGCTTCTGTCTGTTCGCGATTACCTAAAAAACTGTTGAAAGGATTTTCATGCGGTTTTCACCAATAGATAGAGTGATTCATGAAGAAGGTTTAGGTATATTATTTGTCAAGGTTTTGTGTAAATTGGTTGAAATATATAATATATACAGGAGAATGTCTGTATGTGGTGAACGAGCGGGCTGGTAAGCGAGCGATGTGGATTTGATTTGTATGCAAATTAACAGATGGCAGTGTGAGTTAATTTATCGTGGTTATGAAGGTTGGGTAACCATCCAGTAGATGGTGTTGTGTTTCGTAAGCCACAGCAACGCGTGGCCGGGTTAGCTAGTATTAAGATATTTAAAACACATCTGTATAAAAAAAAACTTGTGTAGAATTTTGGATAACATGTTTATTTTCAACTTGTAGTCGCAGATACATTGTCTTCGAGTCAATGTGTGAACTGCAATCGATAATTTTAAATGCATTTAGAGTTGACGAATTGGTAAGGATTGGGATATCTTAACGGACTAACTTTACCCTTTGCTTCTGATATTCTTGTTAATAAATCATTCTAATGGCCTCGAGGGATACTTGTCGTATTTATTGAACAATACACATGAGAGATTCGAACTTATACACACCGAGGGAGACTGAGAGATCACCATCGGAGTTGATCATGGCACGGGCTCCTTTAGTATACTGATTGTACCATGATTTATTGTTACAAATGTCACACGTCGGTAAAATGGCCACACACTGTTGAATAGGGGCAGGTACTTGGGTGGGTGGAGGAAGGGAGTTGAATATAGTTGCCTATGCTCATTGAAAACCCAAACCACTTTAATGAAATCGTTTACTTGTTTAAAACGTTTTACTCGTTAAAAACGCATTATAGTATTCAGGTAAAATCGAAAATACGTCATTTTTAAATAAAATTTTAGACATATTGACTCTTTTCCACAAAAAAATATTAATTGATTTCGAAAGACTGTTCTTTTATCTAGTAACGCTTTGTTTTAAATTTTGGGAAAATATGTTTATTTTTAGAACCTACAATAAAGTCTTACCGTAGGTTGTTGGAAGATTTGTTAACTTTTGAAACAAAGTTTTGTATTATACAAGATACGTTTCAAATCATATAATCACGCAGTAAAATAAATCAATACATTATTTGGGAAAGGTACTTTTCAGAATTTTAATTTTAGTTCAAATACAACCCTAAAAAAAATCCGCGCCCTTTTTTTGCGACGAAAATACTTCAGTTTATCTATTTATTTACGGTCTTACAAACTATTATAATATTTAAAAAAAAATACATTGTAATCTTGCGTAGCCATTATTAAAACATTATAAATACTTGTCATCAAAAAATATTTACAAAAAGTACACAATTTTAATAGTTTTATCATCACCAGTTTGAGCATTTTTGAATGTAGGTATTTATCAAAGCAAATATTGAGTGAAATAAAATCGATATTTAGTTATTATGTTAAAATGTAGGTAAGGAGAAAAATTAATCTTTCTCATCGGAACCGGACTGTTCAGTTGAAAGGGTACGATCGCAAGACCACCGTTAGACGAAATTTGAATTATCGGCCGCTGTTTAATGACCCTTAAATCAAATTACGAAAATATAAATGATTTTAATATTTAGGCAGGACAAATTGTAATTGTAATTTTATTTTTAACTTAATGAGTAGAACCTGAAATTGTAATATTGAATTAATTTCGACAATATTAGAGACTCTCAATCGAAAATTTGAAACAGAAAAATAAGAAAAAGGTACGGTACACACCTAGAAATGGAACCCAGAACCTTGACTTACCTTACCGGGGCAGTGCTCTACCACTGAGCTGATGTCACCCTATTCCCTTTGGCCATATTTAGCTGTATCCACAGGTACTTCGATTAAGAACTACCATACTAAATAACTGGCAGCTACATTTATGAATGATTGCAAGATTCAACTCGAACTAAACGCTTTGTTGATAGTGTCTGGGGTAAATTTATCAATTTTTATTTAATATGCGACATTTATTGACTCAAGGATTCGATTCCTAGATGTGACCGTATCTTTTTTTGATTTTTCACTTTCAAATTTTCGATTGAGATTCGCCAAAATTTGTCTTCATTAAATTAAAAGTACAAATTTCTCTATCAAAAATATTATAATAACTAAAAAAAAATTGAGACATAGTCACCAGACTGTATATATGAACTCAGAATATTTCCACTCTGTTAGAACGGAAGCAGAATTAGTGGGAAGCAATTATAATTGATCAGCGCTTAAGTAATTCAAAGTGTATTGCCTGTGAGACAGGTACAGGTACAGGAGATGCACTTAGATTGGACATGCTGTTATGGGTATTGTATTCCAATAAGTGAGGACCTCGTCACTTCTCCGCCTCCGAGATATTGCCGGCCTCAAGGGAAGGCTCTACTTGCATCCGGTACGATGCACTATGCAGCACTAGGAACTAGGCAGTAGACACTACATCTAGCACTAAGCACTAACCAGTACCGACCTATCGGATGTGACGTCTCACTCAGGCTGCCTGCATTTGACTAGACTAGGAGAACGTAAACTCGACCGAAGATCGTGAAATCCATTAACGCGATGCCTTCAAAAGCGATTTCATCATTTAAATTATCGATCTTTTTTCTACCGTACTTCGTGAACAATGTTATGATATCGTAATAGAGATGACGATTTAAATATTGTACATGACTGGAAAGAATTAGTTATGATAAGAGCAGACGCATTTATACCATACTTAATAATAATAATATAATTTTTAAGTAATAACCAATCCCCCTGTCATAGGTCACCCCAAGCGGTTTGCTCTGTTTGGGGACTTAACGGGGGGTGGCCGGGTTCATGGGGTGAGGTTTGTCTAGGTCTTGGTGGCGGATGTTTTTTCCCACCTACTGCGTGACTGGTTGAGGGAGACCTTTTGATCTCTCCAGCCGAACTCTCGACCCATCGTCTTGCACCGCAGTGGGTGGGATAGATTCATAAGTTCTTTACTCCAAAATACATTACATTACCCCCCAGATTCTTACGCATCCCTCATACCTTTTTCCTTCCCAGAATTTTTTCTCGTTCACTTCCCTAAAAATACCCTTCATAGCATGAACGCAAAGTCTACTACGGAACTAAACAATGCTATTGTAGGAAATATCTACACATTTGCTGAACTTATACTAACTGTATTGATGTTATTTTATATTATAGACTGTGTTCACAATATATTCCAAAAAGTCATCAACTGCCAAAGTTTTATGATTTTTAAAATTATTTTTATAAAAAACGATAATTTTAACAATTATTTTCTTATAAACATATTTTTTAAAACAGAATATAAGAAAATAAAAAAATAAATTCTTCACTAACCTTTAAAATCGGATTATGAAATTAAATACGTGTTTTAGTTTCGTGTAAAGACGTATTTTTACAGGGGTAAGGTTTTTGACTCGCAATCCGAAGGTCGCGAGATCGAATCCCGACGTGCGCAAACAAACTTTATCTGGTTAATATGTATTATTTCTAAAAATAATGTATAGTATATTTGTGGGGCGTTCCAGAGTCGAAGATACTCTCAGTTTCGCCCTCGTGTAAGACCATCATTCAGAATTGAAAAGTTGCTTGAAATGGCTTTAGATCTAAATAGCAATGTTCTTGCCCACCTTCTTCTTTCCCATCTACCCCCCTCCTTACTGCCTCCAGCCTCACAACATACCCCAATTGGGGATGCTATAGACTTACTGCATCCAGAAGGGAGCAGCTGGGATTCGATTAGACGATTAATCATTATTCACCGATGCAGATTTCTTTTCCCACATTTCCGAATTATTTTTTTATGACCTGACTGACTTGATTTTATGTTGGCATCCCTTCTTTATTTGCTCAAATGTAAATTCAGCTTATGAAAATATCTAAGCCACAATGTTCATCTAAATCCTGAGTATAATTTAATGAGCAAAACTCTGCACCGGAAAGAGAAAGAGTTGCTAGCGTACATTTATTGTGAGCGTTGAAAATAGAAATACCATAGTCTCACTGGTTCCAGACGAGAGCAGTTAGGATTCTTGTGCGTATTCTTATAAAAATACAAATAAAAAAAATCTGCTAGGTGATAAGTGCTTTAGGACAAAATCTCAAAATATTGTTAAGTTTTAAATTTAAAATATCTTCGACAAAATATCTTCCGACTAAATTAACTTACGGACAAAACATTCTCTAAAAAAATATCTACTAAAACTTAACCTAACCCAACAAAAAATGGGACAAACATAATACAGACATCCTGTAAAGACAATAAAATATTATTAAAAAATAGTAAAATGGGGCAAAAATAATACAGATAACAATATTAATAATTATATATTACAGATACAGATAATAATTATTATCTTTACAGAATGTCTGTATTATTTTTGTCCCATTTTTTGTTAGGTTAGGTAAGGTTTTAGAACAGCTTGATCCGAAGTGACTGATGAGCAAAGTAAACACAGGTTTAATGAAGGCTTACATTATAAAAACTTTGATGTTGAATCATCCATGATCAAACTTATAGAGTATTTATATATTTTTATTCACAAGTTTGCTGAAAATGTCAACACGTGCATGACTGGGCCGCCTTGCCGAGTATTCAGTGAAGCAGATAAATAAATATGAATGAACAAAACAAACACGTTTATTGAACTATGAAATATTTTTCATAGCCCAACGATTATCGTTAAAAAATATACTCGATATTTGCCCGATTGCATTCAATGAAATACCTAAACAGATATTTGTAGAAACCGATTGAAAATATAAAAAAATAATTACTTTCAACGGAAAAAAAGAAAATAATTATCGAGTAGATAAGCTCAGTAAGCATCTAGCAGATATTATTTTATACAGGATGTAACAGCACGTGTCCGAAGGATTTTAACCAGCAATTCCTGAGCATATTTGGAGTAAAAAAGGATGATGTGTCCTTGCTGTCGAATGATTTTTTTTTCAATTTGAAACAATAAAAATATGTTTCCATCACACGTCGCAAATGTGTAGTGAGGCTGGTTACGTAATAAGCAGTAATCCTATCGCGACTTGTAGGAGTGTGATCAGTGGCGAAGTATGATTGAAAAACATATTTTTTGATTTTAATTGAAAAAATAAATCATCGGACAGCAAAATGACACCTACTTTTTGTACTCCAAATAATAATCTCAGGAATCGCTGGTTATGTTCCTTCGGGTACGTGCGGTTACACTCTGTATAGGTAATACTTAACATATAATCTAGGAATAATAATTAAAAGGCTTGGATTTTTTACATCCATATAATCGAAACTGAAATAATGTTCCGCGATCTTGTTAAAACCATTTCGCACAACAACAAAATATTTAACTATGATTTCTATTCGGCTAAGATCATTTTAGGTGTTTATTAAAACATGTCCTTCAACAATAATGCAGACCGAAGGAGGTCAATATCAATATTGTCGTTTTGGTTATGTCATTGACAATGTGCATTGTTAATTTATTTATTTATTTTTATTTGTTTATTATAAAGACAAAGTAATACAATATGACAGGAAAAAAATTAAAATATTTACAGAAAAAATAAAAGTCCTAATAAACTACTTTTTGGTAGTTTGTCAATGGGTGCTTTTACTTTGAAGATATAAAAAACTTATTTTACTTTATTTCGCAGTTAGACTTTTTTTTGTGTTAAAGTCTAATATATATTATATCTTTCGGCAAGCCAATTCTATAACATAATATTTGTTTTACCATTTGTACATTTTTTAATTTCAGCAAATAATAATAATAATAATTTATTATTTTCCCATTATGTTTCTGGTGGATTGACGTATTGTTCTTGTATTGTTTTGTATTTATTATCTTATATAGTGCACTTACATTGCGTGAATTTACTATATATTCATTTGTGGAAAAGTGTGTGGAAGGGTTTAGTCTTTCATTTGGGAAAGATTCAACCCGGACATAAAATCTGGAGCACCGTCAATATATAAGCAATTTGGTATCATGTAGTCCAGCGTTCTTTGCCCATATTTGTTTAAGTGCTTAGGTATAATTAGTCCTTCATTTAGCGTACATTGTAAATGTGATCCAGTGTATGTATGTACATAGGGCTCTTCATATGCTGAAATATAATTTTATACCACAGAATTGCTCTTACTGAGAGAATTTTGAGATTTTGGTAAAAGTTCGGTGCCTTTGTTCGTATAAACGATAATTGATGTGCGATTGTACAAATTTCGAAAATTCAATCGACCTACCTAACTTATTTTTAATGTAATAAACAGTTTGCGAAATTTTGGATTTTTTCTTTCCGTAACTCTGGACAATCGCGATACAATGCAATGATAAGTAAAATAAATCTCATGCCAGGATAAAACTGAATTCAAAAGTGCTATTTAGATAAAGCAATTGAACGAACGATTGTCAATCGCACGGTGCAACGATCATTTCGCTGCGTCAATGTCGCTCATCTACAGCGTCTATGCGCTCTTTCAAAATACATTTCATTCTCCCCGTCATATCAGTGGGAAGTTGTTGTTAATCGCGTCAATTGCCTCAGAAAACGATCAATTAGCAAATATTGACAATCGAATCAAACGTAGATTGACAATTTAAATTGATCGTCTCTGGGTCGCCAATAATTGTCCATATTTATATGACATACATTTTTTCATCTACGAGTACAAAATAATATAATGTTTACCTTTACTGTTTAGCTCGCCCCACTTGTGATATTGCTACATCAATAAATTGACCATTAGCGAAGCAATCGCAGTCACATTTAATAGCAGTTTGAACAAAGTAATCAAAATAATTTATTTTATCCAACCTAAATGATTATGATGATTTTTCTTTAAAAAAGTTAATTGCCTTTCAATTTTTATCACTCATTTTCGCTGTGGAATTTTATCACAGGCTATGAAATATACACAAATATTTCAGACATTTTTCCTCGAGAAAATCTATAAAAAGAATTTTATTTTTAATTTGCAAGTAGGTTACCTTCATTTTTCAACGTTGTAAAATAAAAACAAGAATTCCAGTTGCATATTTTATTTTTCTCTGGGAATTTAATTTTATTTAAATATTCTAATACGTTTCAACTTGCCCAAAAAATACAGTAACGACTTTTAACGTGTACAAAATAGAATTACTTATTTATATTCGCTGTTGTCTTCCATTTATCGTCCGTAAAATAACACAAATAAATGGTTCTCGGAAACTAGATCAATAAATAATTATATATACATATACATAAATATAATTTATTAGATTATTTTTTTTTTCAATATCACTGCTCAATCACTTTTCAATATGTAGCAAAGCAAAAAATCAATATATATTAAAATGTGTACGGAAGCGCACTCCTCCAAAAAAATAATTAGTTATTGAATAATATGCACCTGGTTTGATATTCAAGATAAAAATAGAACCAGATAGCAAAATAATGGCAAGTTTTATATTCCATAATAATATCACAGACGGAATCACAGGGATTTCCAGAAAAGACAACATCAATACTGTCTTCAGATCTCGAGCAAGATGGAAGACCGTCTGATGTCTGCAAAGTATAAGTCTTCTCTTGAAACAGATTAATTCTTTAAACTCAACTGCTCAGGATATGGAGGTTTGTATGCCTAACTCAACGAACAAAAGATCTTTAGTACGATCACGTTTACTCTTCATTCGGAAATCTCTAATAACTTTAATATTATTGTTGTCTAAAACCCATTATACTCATCTAGTTACATGTACATATATATAACAAATATATGCCAAGAATATTCTTATACATCATTTTAAAAACAGAAAATCTCCTAATGAAACTCGGATACGTCACACACGCCTCAAAAAAGGATATACGAGATGTTCCAAAATTCAAGACAAGTTTTGGCCAAAGAAACCACATATATCTGGCAACTAAACTTTACAACATCCTTCCTCCAAGTCTGAAAAAGATAAATAAGTTTAAGGAAAAAATCAAAACATGGGTGAAAGAAATTAATGCAGACATACTAGAGAATGTATTAAAAACATCATAGAAACTAAATAACGGAAAAACAAAGAAATCTACCAGTCCGCCTCAGCACAGGACCACCTAGTGAGGAGGACTAAGAACAAACAGATGAAAAATTTATATACATTATCATATCTTGTAATTCTCACCAAACCTGTTACTAAAAAGTCACTAATAAAAAATAAAAATATATCAATGATATTATGATGATTGGAATAAACAATACATTCGTAATAATTCATTGTTACTTACCGAGATCAAAACACTATTTCCAAGAATCCACTTTTTTTAAATTCAAAATTAAAAAAGAAAACAAAACCATTTAATGTGCAAAATAAACAATGTTCAAAAGTAGCTTGTAGGTACAGCAAATTTCTTACAGCTATCCCTGAGGAGATCATTTTATGGTTTGTACATGTACAAATGAATGTTTATTTAATTAATCTTTTATACACCAACTGGGATTTTTACTTTGGGTATATAATATTTATATTTTTTTACACAAGGGCTAGTAATAAACAATAGACAACAAAAAAATCTTACATTGCAGTGGTTTATAATAGGATAAAATTTAAAAGAAAAAAGATATTAATAAACTGAAAATATCAGAAATAATATCTTGACGCAAAAGAAAATTGTTTCAGTATGTTTTAAATATCGAAATCGTTACATTAACATGACGATATCATTTTTAAATTGGTTTGCTAAACTACGCAACTAGGAATTAGTGAGTTTGTTACATAATTTGTTTGTGAATGGTGACATTGAAATATGACCTTATGCCTAGTAAATCGAGTAGGTACTCTTAAATTGACTACACTCAAGAGTTCGAAACGTCAAGCACCGAATTTACAAATTTCAAAAATAATACTTCGCCGACCCTCAATCGAATGACGTATTGAATAAAAAATATACCTAATAAGTATGAATGTACCTCTAAAGCTCCCTCTTTATCTTTCTTTTAAGCAACTCACCTTTCTTTAACCTCATTATATACCTACACGAAAAACATAAAATATCAACGTAAAATAAAATACAAACACATCTCCTTAATTAATGGCATTCATACATATAATATTATAACCTTGTACCGATAAAATGTAACACCATTACGTGGCTGAACTATCAAAGGTTTGATTATATCCTGGTGTCGATTTAGAACACAGGCTACCGGAACTAATTACCTAAGAAGTAAGCACTTGCAACCCCCCAAGGTTTACTCTCCGTGTGATCTTCATACCTGTGCCGGGTGTTCTATCGGGTGGAGACAGAACCGCTATATTATCCACTAGGGTGTATCGATTTTTAACTTTTTTTTTGTTTTCCAATTCCAAGTTGAAAAAAAGTTGCTACTAGGTACCACAACTTACCACAAAAATTTTTGGATTTTTAAAAAAATGTTTAGGTCTCCCGCACAAGGTCTAAAGTTTTAATTTTTTTCAAAAAATACCAAATTTTTAAAAAATTTTAAAAAATAAAATCGTAACTTTTATGTTTATTCCAAGTTAAAAAACAGTAATATCAGGGCATAAAAATAAGTAAGAAACGATTTTTTTTATAAATAATGGATTTTAGGTCTCCCGCACAAGCCCTAAAGTTTTTTAATTTTGATGAAATTTTGTAATTTTGTGTATACGAACCATGTTTTCTTTAAAGTTTAAATCACCGGAATTAATTGCACTTTTCTTACAGAAGGCATAAAATGAGACAATATATACATACATAATTCATATATACATATAGTACAAATATATATCACATATACATATACTATACATAGGTATTATATGTTTTATTCCTGAAAAAGATAGTTGGACGGTGTAAATTGTAGGAGAAAGTTGTTGAAAGAAACTAATGTTATTTGCTATTACTACTGTTGTTTATTACAAAAGTATAAAAGGTTATAACATGTCATAAAATATAGTATAATAACTAAGTACAAAATGTTGCTGATTACTTTCCATACGACATGAGTGGCAGTGTTCTTGTTCTACTGCAAATTTACTGACTTGTTTAAGTATTCGTCCTTTCATCTTGGCTTCAAAACCTTAAATCAAAGTTATGTATAGTATTTACATAGGCCTAGTGATTTTTACAAAATTTTATAAATGTTATTACAATTCCCAAATGAAATTTCAATTTAATATGGAAGACAGTATGATAAAGACGTTATTTAGAAACATTATAACTACAAAACAGTCGAAAAAAACTTACTTAAATTCTAATCCTTTGCAGAGGTTTTGTAGTGGCTCTTGGTCTCGAACGTAGGTAGCTCTTTACGGTCTTCCAGTCTGGCACGGATAAAACCATCTCTTTCGATCAGCCCACATACTCGCTTCGAAGCTTCGGTGACTTCCTTGACAATTCGTTCCACCGCTTGAGTGTGACTGAATTACTTGGAAGATGAGCTAAGAAAAGTCGTCCATGCAACATTTCAGAGAATTGCTTTCATGGCTCACCCAGAGCATGTTTTGATAGCTATGCTGTTCGATGAACGAAAACATATCAGAGCCTTGGCTTATAAGAGAATCCAGAAAGCTCGCACAACCGAAAGGAAAGGGGTAAGGGTATTTAAACCCCCTCAGATCAATTTTGATGCCAAAGACTATAGAGATATGATTGACCGGCAATCCATTTCAGCAACCGAACCCCCTATTGTTACTGATATGAGCCTAGAAGAGTTGGAGTCAATTGCGGAAACTGGCAAAAGTGGAAGGGTTGAATTTAGAATTCCTTCTCACACTCAAGCGGTGGAACGAATTGTCAAGGAAGTCACAGAAGCTTCGAAGCGAGTATGTGGGCTGATCGAAAGAGATGGTTTTATCCGTGCCAGACTGGAAGACCGTAAAGAGCTACCTACGTTCGAGACCAAGAGCCACTACAAAACCTCTGCAAAGGATTAGAATTTAAGTAAGTTTTTTTCGACTGTTTTGTAGTTATAATGTTTCTAAATAACGTCTTTATCATACTGTCTTCCATATTAAATTGAAATTTCATTTGGGAATTGTAATAACATTTATAAAATTTTGTAAAAATCACTAGGCCTATGTAAATACTATACATAACTTTGATTTAAGGTTTTGAAGCCAAGATGAAAGGACGAATACTTAAACAAGTCAGTAAATTTGCAGTAGAACAAGAACACTGCCACTCATGTCGTATGGAAAGTAATCAGCAACATTTTGTACTTAGTTATTATACTATATTTTATGACATGTTATAACCTTTTATACTTTTGTAATAAACAACAGTAGTAATAGCAAATAACATTAGTTTCTTTCAACAACTTTCTCCTACAATTTACACCGTCCAACTATCTTTTTCAGGAATAAAACATATAATATGTATAGTATATGTATATGTGATATATATTTGTACTATATGTATATATGAATTATGTATATATATATTGTCTCATTTTATGCCTTCTGTAAGAAAAGTGCAATTAATTCCGGTGATTTAAACTTTAAAGAAAACATGGTTCGTATACACAAAATTACAAAATTTCATCAAAATTAACAAACTTTAGGGCTTGTGCGGGAGACCTAAAATCCATTATTTATAAAAAAAATCGTTTCTTACTTATTTTTATGCCCTGATATTACTGTTTTTTTAACTTGGAATAAACATAAAAGTTACGATTTTATTTTTAAAATTTTTTTTAAAATTTGGTATTTTTTGAAAAAAATTAAAACTTTAGACCTTGTGCGGGAGACCTAAACATTTTTTTAAAAATCCAAAAATTTTTGTGGTAAGTTGTGGTACCTAGTAGCAAATTTATTTCAACTTGGAATTTGAAAACAAAAAAAAAGTTAAAAATCGATACACCCTATTATCCACTAGCCTGAATAATATGGAATACCACCATGCTAATGTCGTCGGAAGAGGGTGATATTTCACAAAGATAAAACTTTAAAAGATGTTTATTAAAGTTTCGAGGCATATTAACTATTTATTTTTCCAACTTAATCCTAATAAGTAATCTTATTGAAGCATATAAACTGCATTATAAAATTTAATATTTGAGATTTTTTTCTTTATTATTATTTATGGTTTTTAACTTGGGAGGTGGGTATGGGATAAAATATTCAAATTAAACCAACACCTCTTCCATAGGTCACCCCATGGGTTCACTACGTTTGGTGACTTAGTTCATAGACCAGGTTACATGGGGTGCTTTTTTATCCAGATCTTGGCAGCAGATGCGTCTGCCCACCGACTGCGTTTAATTTCGTCTGGTAATTTGCCAAATATTTTTTCTGCTCCGTACATCAATAACTTTTGATTGTGTTTTTTTTTTTTCTAAAAGGGAAACTTATTCAATTTTTTTGTCCTAGTATCATATTGTACGAATCGATGGGAACATAAGACGGCCTTCGTGGATGAGTGTATACGATTTTGTAAAATACGAAAGTTAATAAAGTTGATTTGAATTGAGTTGAATTAAATTGATCATCGGCTACAATCCGAAGGTCACGAGTTGATTTGATTAATTAGTGACATTAGTTACTTTACATTAGTTACTGACTTGAATTATTAGTATTGACTTCAGAACGACCGCACCAAATTGGATAATTCATTTTTTTTGTGTTCGTTATTATCAGGACAAGGTTAGTATAAAACTACTGGTGAGCTCTTAAATTATGACATTTGTATAAAAAAAATGCAATAGGTGGCGCGCGAGCCGTTTGAAAACTGTGTGTACCGGGGCTGAATGTATGGAATGCGGGAAGGGGGAAGGGAACTCGGGTAGGGGGTTAGCTTGAGGGGGGGAGGGAAACAAGGGAGGGGGGAGGGGAACCGGGGGGGGGGACTCGGGAGGGGGGTTCGCGGGACGGGAGAAGGGGGGAGTGGAGTGGGGAGAGGGAAGGCGGAGGAAGCGGAGTGGGAACGCGAGGGGGAAAGGGGACGTGGGTGAGGAAGGAGGCGGAAAGGGAACGGGACGAATGCGAAAGGACACGCAAGGAGAAACAATTTCTTGGCGTAGCAACGCATGCCGCGTACCAGCTAGTTTCAAATAATACTCAGCATTTTATTTATTATTCCTTCCTAGAAGTTCCTCTCCTTCATTTCCAAAGACCCTCCACACAGATCCTAAGATGACATAGGCCCTAAGGGAAATTATTTTCCTCAGGGCCTCCTAAGCTAACGTAAAAAATATAATTAATGGAGGCACATTCCAGAGTGACAGATACTTTAAGTATCGCCTTGGTGAAAGATTTATTAACAGCATACCCGAATTGGGGATGCCATAGTCTCAGTGGTCCCAGGAGCAGTTAGGTACTCACATAAAAAGAGAAAATTATTACTCTTTTACAGAACGTTAAGTAAACAACGGTTATAAAATTAAATCATTAATAAATTATCAGTTAAATTAAAGTTAAACGTTTTGCAAGTGTTGCACAAGTTCTCAGGGAGGGAGATTCATTAGCGAGGTACTATTGAATGGTTATAACTTCTATCCCGAGTGGATGACCATACACTCAATGATCAAAACGTTTGTGAAATACTTGAAGTTGTTGATTGGCTTAAGGCTTGTAATGAGGCCTACGATAAGTAGTTGCTCACTAAGTAAGGTACCTGCACTTAAGCTCCTGAATAATGACTAATCGTCAATTACGAAACATTAATCATCACAATTAAATATTTATTTATTTATTACACGCCGTAGAGGGCTTTTCTTATAAAATTTTACAAGCTATGTGTATAAAAAAAAATACTTCAAAATAAAGAATAAATAAATATACATAGGTAATGACAAAAAAGGTTGCAACAAAAACACAAAACAAAATACACACATAAAGATATGAACAGAAACTAAGAATCCTTACGCGTATAATTGAATTTAAAAGTTTCTACAAAACAAAATAGTAGAAGTGTAGAAGCAATATAGGTAAGTACACAGGTCTATTTGTATCTGGAAGAATAAAAATGATAGAATATACAACATATATATTGATTAGTTTTAAGATGAAATATATCACCCAGATCAGAATATTTATTTCAGAGACTGTGAAGCCTCGTAATCGGAAAATTTTGATAAGCTAGTGTCCCGGTGTGTGATAAACCCCCCCCCCCCTACTACGAAGTAAAGCCTATAAATTTTTTGAATCCCAAGTGCTGCTACAGCTAGCCTGCTACAGCTACAGGCGCAACCCCGCCCGGCCTTTAAAAAGCTCGTAGCTCGCCCGTTCTCGCGTCTCTCCCCTGCATTTCTTTTGCAGCGCCTTCTCAACCCCATCACGTAATACTTTTAAGCAAACGTGACGAGATGCTTCTAATTAATCAATTTGTAATTAATCCCACAACGTTGTGTACTTTTTTGTTTTAGTGGTTTGGTATAGTTAATCCAATTTAATTAATAATTTATTTGTGGTAAACCCTTGTTCTTTTAGGTATGGCGTGTTACAATTTGCAAGGCTTCGAATAACAATGACTGGGTCTGACTTACTTGAAAAATAACTAATTATCTATCTATATTCATCCAGCTTCCTCCCCTAGCACCTGTTATACACCTACGCTCATCGACGACTATTTTTATTGAAGTAATCTGCATTTTCCCTCCTAGCATCTAGTATATAAATTTACATTTAAACGGCGAATTGAGAAGATCCTACCTTTCGATGCAATGTCGCGTACTCTCTGCGGCTCTATAAAATGCTATCATGAAAATAATTTGACATTTATGTATATTCTAACAAAAGATTTACACTCAAAGCAGTACGGAGCGCAATAATTCAACACTCACAGTTCTAGATGCAGTTTGTTAGTTAGCTAGCTTGTTTTATTTTGTTAATTTGATTCTACGGGTAGGTATTTTGGATTAACATGAGACAGAACATGTGCTGTTTAAATTATTGGACTCCTCCATAGCCCAACTGATAAGGTGATGGTCATAGACCGCCAAATCAGATTCCAATTCCAACGCCTCCAGAGAATGTTAAGGTCGCAAGCGACGAATGAAAATCGACATGTTTTGCCTTCTGTCGGGAAAGGGTTTGATGTGTGTTTCTGGATCATAGAGTGGTAATGGGAATAATATCGACCAATACGCCGCCAAATTATAACTGTGTTGATGATGATGATGAAAGGTCATCTCATACCGTTTGATATGAGGGTCTGCTCCGATTAATGGCGTGATAGCCGATGTCAGGAACTGTTCAGGAAATGTGTGGGTGGCACGAGGTTTTGGAACGCGACATCCTACTCTGGATTGATGATGATGTTGAAGTTCTTCAGCATGCCGATGACTTGAGTTCCATTAACTCCTAAAGCATCGGCATAAACATTAAACCGAAGTTGATTAGACAATCGGCAATGTCAGGAGATTGGTGGGGCCGCTCTCTCCTCTGATCTGGCGATGTATGAATTTAATAAAGGATGATTTTGATGTCACCGACCCTCGCCTTGGCAGTCACTCATGTCTTCAATAGTCCCATTCTCCGTCCAGCACGCCGCCTCGAACCAGTAGAAATAATGATTACGTTTTTTCCTAGGCACGTTACAGAAACATGCAATCGCGATGGTCATCAGTGTTTGATTTGAATGAAAAATACGTCCTCTCGCATAACATACACAAGCGTAACTTGGGACCTTCCCCGATATGTTGTCACGGGCATATGCTCTACGATAGGCGTACCCCAAGCTCAAACTCAAATATCAGTTCAAAGAAGGAATGTCAAACTCGGCTTCCAGGGTGCTGGGTCCAAGAATGAAAGGCACCAGGTCGTGAATCTGGCTTCCCTTCCTTCTATTTCCCCTGCTGCGCTTTCGTCTAGAGTACATTCCCAACCTGACGCTGGATGATCCCTACTTATAGTTTGTGGAAGTTAAGAAAAGGTTTGCTACTTATGTAGGTGGATATAAAGCATTACGCTTAAAATATGATTACCTACCGACGGCTTGTGAAAGTTTTTGCTAAATCGAATATATCGAATGGAATATACCTAAATCGTAAACCAAAAGGTAGTTAAGAAAACTTATCCGGATTCCAACAAAGAACCACCGATTGGTTGCCAAAACGATTCCATATGTCATGTTCCCTTCGTTCCGCCGACAAGGCAGACCCCACACGAGCGTAACCTAAAGGTAGTGAAGCCCACGCAAATTTCGTCACTTCGTTTCCCCCATGACGAAGGTAGTCCGGCCAGATCGTAATCTTCGTCCTGCATCAAATTGACCTCCCGCGACGACAACTTTTATCCGCTGGTACCTCGGAGCGGCGGTAGAGGGAGGGGGAAATGGGTGCACGTCCTTTGTTCTCCTGAAGTCCTCCAATGCCTTAGTGACGTACATACGTCGACATCATGAAATGGCTCCGGCCACGCTTCCAATCCGGTCTAGAGCGGGTACGAGATCCACGTTACCGAGATGTGATCACAAGGGATTCCAATTTGCTCGGACCAGACACGACCATCGCTTACTTCGCCTCCACATTAGAAAAATAGTGTAAGCCCACCTGCATTTCGATCACATCGCCCCCCGATAAAGTCGCGTGAGATACTTCCTCATGGTGGAATAGGAAAGCTGGACCCGTTAATCCATTCGACAACCGCCGTCCATTCTCGAGTCGTAACCCGCTCAATTAAGTTTGAAGAAAAAGAGTTTGTTAATTATGTAGGTGGATATAGCGCATTACGCCTAAAATATGAATACCTACCGACGGCTTCATTCAACCGACAATATGAAAGTTTTTGCTAAATCGAATATATCGAATGAAAAATACCTTAACGTAAACCCAAAAGGTGAGTATACTATACTATAATTTTATGTATAGTCCTATGTAATAGACTCATTGTGATACCTAAAATTTGGAATAAGGTGTGGGAAATTTTAGGAGTGGGAATTCAATTATGTCAGATTTCGTTAGTAGACAAAGGTGCCCATGCTACGCACCATTTTATAAACTGTTAAATTTCCTAATGCCATTTCTCTAAAACCCTTTCCTAAATATAGTCCCCTAGCTACGTTTAAAAATATTATTGCGAGACTCGTAAATAATAATTATCACCTCAAAGGCGCTTTACACATTAATTTATACCTATATTCTATACCTATGTATTTTGTTACCCGTTATGTATTGGAGAATACCCAGTAACCTAGTTTTCTCGATCACCAACAAGACACTTTTAAAGGATTTTATTATTGTTTTGTGGTTTTAAAATCCCGTCTTTTAAATGAAGTCCCTCGTCTAAGATTTATGGTCCGAAAGTGCCTTTTGTGCTTCAAATAGTATTTTAGTTCATTGAACCCCAAATTATTATTTTACAACGGTATTGTCTCAAGAATAATTTCACTCAAAAAAGGTACTTTGCCAGCCGGTCCATCCGGGAACGAGCGAAAATCCTTGTTCCTCAACGCTCGACAAAAAAAAGGTCCTAGATTTCTAAGACTTGTATATAAACCCTTATTGACTCTTTCTTGCAAGGCCCGTACTAAATATGTTAATAATTTTATACAAACTTACGAAATTCGCCATGTTGCACAAAACAATAATATTTAATTCAAACAAGCACTTCTAAAACACAACCCGTCATGCAGTTTTTTATTCCAAGATGCAGCCGTCAAACACAATTCTCGCGTCGATTTGTTGTAATTTTTATCCTGACCCTGATAAATGTCCCGAAAGTACGTCCCGTATTGATAATTGACCGCCTCAATTTACAAATTATATTATTTAGCGTCACAGATATGAACTCGCAAGCCGCAATCTCTGACTTCCTTATTCGCGTGGACTCCTTCCAAATCTTGACTCCCCTCAATCGAGTGAACTATTATCCTTTAATTTAATGAATTATTCCCGGTTTACGCGCACAGGGTTATTATTCTACCGTGTATTCAACCTCGATGATTTTAATCCCAACCGTGAACCCCCAGAATCTTTCCCCGACTGTCTTCCAACCCGACTCTACCCCGACTGTCTTCCAACCCCCTGCCCCCTGACTCCCACCCATCTACTTGTGTGGTTTCAATAATTTATTAGTCACTTTTTAAAACCTCAAGTGGGCACATCTCCCAATATGCATATTTCAACGTTTAATAGTCAAAATGTCACATCACATCCCAAATTTCAAGAATTCAGTGCAACTTTCATGTTTGCTATTTTTTGTGTGTAACATTAAATAACAAAATACAAACTAATTTTGTCTGCGCCGGAGTCATAAATTATCCCTGGACCTTCTAAAGCAGAATACAGTGGCGTAGTTTAATTTATTACTCGTCTTCATTACTTGCGTCAACTTTATTGGCTATATAATAATATTATATATGCATTGTCTGTACACGTTTTCGTTCTTTCTGCGTGCGTCACTATTTAACGAATTCTGCAATCTTATTTTGACAAATATGTTAAATATTTTAACCCCTAATCGGCGCGTCGCTCTAGTATATTTAAATGCACCAACGATTAATCTTTATTGCCTAATTTTCAATTCCCTACTGCCATAGAAAATTCACCAGATAATTGTTTCGCAAATCAATTTGCTCGCGTTAAAGTCAGTCACCACTCGGGTAAATATTCATCGGCCGCCCCTGACTTGATAATCACAAATGCTTTAGGATTCCTCCTTCAACCAAAGTGTTTTGGCACACGTGTTTATCCTAGTAATGGCCCGGTTTCATAAATCACCCTTAAGAGTTGGGAACAGGGAATCGTATTCTGAAACCATACCCTGTTACAAAATTAAATATATTTCTTAATCGATCTCTCAATTTTAAAAGAATTATTTCGTAGGCCCAAAGGCGAGATCATCACGGGTGTTATTGAAGTAAAAGGGTAATAAATATCGGCATGATTTTTTGGGAACATTATTGATAAATTGAAGTAATTCAGAAAAGTCAATTTTGTAACGCAGTATTTTATGCAATAGTATTACGTCTGTGCTTATTCTTCTTTCTGAAAGTTTTAACAGAGGTATTTTATCCAGGAGGTAATTTTTATTTATTTATTTTATTTAGTAAAAGATTATACATTTATATACATTATTTAAGAATTTTTTTGACTGCTCAACTAGGAGGATTCCCGTTTTAAGACAGTCAAATTAGGATGCGTATTAACATACGGAACATGGTCTGTAAATAATATAAAAAAACAGAACAAAAATAAAAGATTAAAACAAAGTGACTGTTCTTTGTTTAGCAAAGTTTAAAAAAAAATAATATTACTTACGTAGGTAGGTACTTAATTACAGAGGATTAAAACATATAGATACAGAACAAACGTGTAAGCATTGCATATCATAGTCCTACACAGATGGGTTGTATAAAATAAAATAAAAAAGAGAAGAGAAAGAATTAAAAAAAAAAAAAAGTAATAATAATAATAGTAATAACCAATTGATACAGAAAAGATAACCGTGCTTTGCTTATCATAGTTATTTAAACTATCATAAAAGTAATATATACATACTTAAAAGTAAATTATTAAAACATTATGGCATCTTGTGTTTGCATTTCAAATAATACCTAGTCCTACATACACATTTTATACAAATGAGAACTAGAAAGAGAACAGAAACAATAAAATGAATCAAACATTTAATAGATGGTTATTACTGTTGTTTGATTAGTATAGTATTAAAATAATAGGTATAATGTGTACTTTTAACTGGTGTTGCATTGCATAAGCCTATTAACATATTTTGTATAAATATAAATAACAAAGAGAAGAAAAATAAAAAAAAAAGAAATTAAACATAATATTAACGTAATAGGTAGGTACATATATACACATAATGATAAAGATTAGAACATAAAGGTATCTTTTACATGTTTTTTTATTTTTTGGGTTTTGGTTGTTGTTTTTGGTTTGTGTTTGATTTTATTTTTTGTGTAGTAAAAGTTCACTCTTCTTTCTACCTAATTGATGAAACCAGTTAGTGGTCAATTTACGAACAACACCTGTGTTTTCCTTTTTCCAAACATCAGGCATTAATTTGTATAGTTTTGGACCTAAGAATGAGAAGTGTCTTTGAGCGAGAGATGTTTTAGTTGTGAGTGGTACAATTGGATTTCTCCGTGAGTGGCGGGTGTCGTAAAAGTGGTTAATAGATGGGTAGAGGTGGCGTTGTTGATGGGTGTTTAAAATTATTTTTCTCATGTACAGTTGTCTAATATCCAGAACTCGGAACTCTTCAAATAGTGGATCGCTGTGATATCTAAATGTTTTTTTGAGAATTACCCTTAGCAGAGATTTTTGAGCTTTCGCTAATTTGTCCAAAACAGTTTTTGCACAGCCACCCCAACCCAAGGATGCATAGTCTAGAAGTGACCCACACATAGCATCATACATGAGTTTCAATTCTTTTTTACGTAAGATATTTCTGATTGTCATAAACATGTACGTAAGCTTTCTAACCTTTGTGGCAACTAGATCTATGTGTCCGTCCCATCTAAGATATTTGTCTAATATAACACCAAGGTATTTTATACTGTCTACGCATTCTAATTTATAGCAATTACAGGTAGTTGAGTCAGTGCATTTGTGTATAAAAATGTTATATGCTTCCTTAAGTTGGCCCGCTTCTGTCGCACTAAATCGTATAAATTTGTTTTTTTCCGAATTGAGTGTCAAAAGATTACGGTCCAACCAAAGTTTAAGCTGTTTTATTCCATCTTCTGCTTTGCAGTGTACATCGTACCATATTCTTCCTTCAAATATTAGGACAGTATCATCTGCAAATGTATTAATTTCATTGGAAAAATTGATGTTACATAGATCATTGATATAAATACTGAACAAAATAGGTCCTAAGGTACTCCCTTGGGGTACACCAAATTCTACAAGGGCCGGATTGCTAAAAGCTGTCCCTTAATACCTAAAGCCTTTAGTTTTTTTAGAAGAATTTTATGCGAGATGGTATCAAAAGCTTTGGCAAGATCTAAAAAGAGAGCGATGGATTTATTACCCCGGTCAATATTGTTGGAAATAATATCCGCCAGCTTTGCAATAGCATTTTCTGTTCCTAGACCTGGTCGAAAGCCGAACTGGTTATTAGATATGATTTTATGACTTTCTAGATAGAGGGTGAGACGATTTTTTACGATCTTCTCGATAATTTTTGAGAATGAGTTGAGTAGAGATATTGGCCGATAATTATGTATATCCGATTTGTTCCCATTTTTATGAATCAATATAACAACTGATTGTTTTAGGTGGTTTGGGAACGTGCCTGTTTTAAAACTAAGATTACAAATGTATGCAATAGGACTCGCTATAAGTGGTTTCAATACTTTCAGCAGATTTGAGGAAATTTCGTCTGGTCCACAGGCATTCGAAGACTTAAGCTCATCTATCATTTTCATGACTTCAATAATCGTTGTTTGAATCTCGTCTATTTTAAGATTAAGATCAGTTGTAGGTATGTTGGCTAGTTCAGATTCAGTTTTCTTACATTTTTCAAGGATTTTATTTGCGAGAGAGGCTCCTACTGAAGTGAAATAGTGATTAGCAAAATTAACCATCAATTTGGGGTTAGTAGTACTTGTGTTTTTAATATCCAATGATTGTATGAAAGACGATTTGCTGTTTTTTGATTTGGTAATTTTACGAAATATATCCCAGAAGCGTTTTGGAGTTATAGTGCTTTCATATATATTTTTTTTGTAGAAATTTTCTTTAGTGGAAATAATTAGTTTTTTACATAAGTTTCCATATTTCTTGTATTGTTCTTGAACTAGAATATTATCTGGTTGTCTTTTTGCATTTTTGTGAATTTGATTACGTCTGTGGATGGATTTAACTAGGCCAGGGGTGATCCATGGCATGAGTTTTAATTGTGTGTTCAGTATAACTTTGTTAATAGTGTGATTAGATATGTAGTATTGTAATTTGGTGATAAATTGCTGCATTGCTTGCTCCGTGTCAGTCTGGTCTATTACGTTTTGCCACTTTTCTGTTGACAGCTCCTCAATTAGTTCTTGATAATTTATTCTAGAAATACATTTATTTTTAGGAGAAGAGGAAGGTTTTTTTCTTAGGCCGAGCGCTGTGGTATAATGATCTGAAATTGTTGTTTGTATAACAAACGAGTCTGTGAAATCAATGTTTTTAACGTTGATGTGATCCAAACAGGATTTAATTGCGCCTTGTACTCGAGTGGGGGTGTCAATTATCGGAGTAAAAGCATTTTCGGTGAGAAAACATAAATAATCATCGGATTGGCGATGATTGTCAAGAATAGTATTAATATTCTAGTCTCCAATGATTATTTGGTGTTCTGGGTTATCTGTGCTGTTAATGATAGAGTGAAGTGAATTAAGGAAGGAATCAATGTTGTGGAATGATGGTGATCTATAGATTGCAAAAATGCATAGTTTTTTGTTAAGCACAATCTTTAGACAGTTTGCTTGTGATAAAGTGAGTTCATCAACTTGTGTTTGTATACACTGTATACCGTCCCTGACATAGATTACAATACCACTAGCTTTATTTATTATACTGGTTGTGTGGTACTAATTTTGTATCTCTTTGGAAGTGAAGTATTTATTTATCCAGCACTCAGTCAAAACTAGCAACTCAAATGTAAAACTAAGTTGGTCAAGAAATACGAGAAAGTCATCAATGTTGGTAATACTTCTTATGTTCTGGTGAATAATTTTCAGACCGTACGATTCCCAAAAATATTTATTCATGTCTTCGGGATTATCTATCACATTTTTGTTACATGTGAGCATGGTTTCTTCGGGGATATCAAATGATACTTGAATCATTTATATTTTCTTTTTTTAAAGTTATTTAAGTACACCCACAATGATAAGATTTGGTAACGTACCGATGTGTGTGTGGTGTTTGAGTAAAATAATATGTGTATGCTTGTATTAGTGAGTCATAGTGTGAGAAGAATATTTTCAGAGGTAATGTGGATAGCTCGTGATTCTGTTGTTTGGCGTACGTAGACGCGTCCTGCTTTCACCCATACGTAAGCTAGCTTTTTTCCGTAGCCGTCTTCTTCGCCAGGTAAAGTAAGCGTTTATTTGTCGATGTTAAGTGTTCCGATATATAAACTGGTGTACGCGGTCCGGAGAGGCCTATGGAGCTCGTGTTAAGTTTGTCTTCCTTCGTGGTAGCGTTCAAATTGTATCTTTTTACACAACTAAGAATTCGTCTCTTAAGTGAATGTCTTTGAACCGCACAATTATAGGCCGGGTTTTCGTTGGGGTTGGCTTACCAGGGGCTCTGAAGGTTGTCTCGATATCATTTTTAGTGGTGGTTGTGCGTATTTCTTGACTTATATTGAAAATAATGTTTTGTAACTTTTCTCCTTCAGCCTCCGGTATTCCTCTTATTTCGGCAACGAATTTTTTTTGTAGGCGTTCTTGATCGTCGAGTTTGAACTCGAGCATTGTGACTTTTGCTTCGAGTTCCATATTTTTCTTTTTGACGGAATCTATGGTTTTCATTTTGTTCATTACATTTTTCAATTCGTCCTCAAATCCCTCCATTTTTGAGTTAAAAAAGGTTATTGAATTCTTTGAATTCATCATATAGAACTGTCACTTTTGATTGGATACTCCTGAACTCTTGGAGTTCCACCTTTATTTGGCGGAGTTTCTCCATTAGAAGAGTTTCCCCTGGGGTAAGTCCTGGTTTGCTGACATTGGCAGGAGGAGGTGCATTCTCCTTGCTCGATGTGGATGTATTGTAATCAATATTTTGTATAGGAATATGCAATTTATAATTTGTAAACCTTACAATATTTTCCATGTTGTCTGAATGAATATTGAAAAAAGGAGAACATAAGTTATACCCAAGTTGGCATATTTTAATGAATAACAAGGCCCAGTTGTTTGGCGCAGAAATTCAAATGTGACATTGTCATCAAACGGCCACTCAGCACCATTTTTTTTTCGACATTTGAAAAGTATCCGTAAAACGCCAATTCCAGTTGTATTTCAGCTTTCTATCAAATTGTAACCAGCTGACAAGCCTAACAACATGACAGTTTTCTTTTTATGCTGATCACAATTTGTTCACAAGCTGAAACGAATTTCGCATTTAACGAAAACCTTTCAACTTTAAAAAAGCAAAATGGCACTGAATTGCCAATTGACGACTTTTTCAAACGTTAACTTACTGCGAAACAACTGGGACTTATTAATTTTGAATTAAAATGGTGCCACACAATAAGTTTGATGGGAAGAACTAGGACTTAATTTTAATCGCAGTTTTTAATTATAAAAATCATTTAAATTCAAGATTACTAGAAATCTCACAAGAGCGTCCATCTGTACAGTTTAAATACAGGGGAACTATGCCACAGCCCGTTTGTGCAATGTTTTGAGGTAGATTGTAGAGATTTATTAATAAGGGTTTTGAAGAGGTGCTAATTAAGCTCGTATACATAAATGCTTTTATATAAATCTACAGTTTTATTCCGAGATTCATGATCTTTTGTAGACTTGACCTACAAACAAGAAGAAGGTCACTGTCTACGTATGATTTCAAAAAAACCTTATGTAAAACCCGGGAAACGCCCAGAGACTTTAGTATGATAAAAATTTTGATTATTCTCTGGCGAAAGATTTTTTTTGATACCATTCAATATTTTTTTAAACACAATGTCATTGAATAAGGAACCTACTTATTTTTGTTTTCTTTATCCACTATGTACCCCTTTTTTAAGTGAAAACCTTTTTTAGCACCGTCGTGATTTAAAACTCACTGAATGAAATGAAAAAGCGACACTAAAATGGGACAAACACATAGGTTCATCTATAGGATTTAGCCCGCGGAAGAATGAGATAGACTAATAGGTCTCCTCTTTATGCGGTTTTTTGTAGCCTATCGGTCTCCTCTTTGTGCAGTGCTTCGTAGCCTCCCCAGTCTAGTCTACCTTATTTTTCTAAAGGCTTCTATTCTACTGCGTGTGAACTGCATATAATTTTTTTTTATTATAATATACCTAATTTATACTGATTTATTTCTTAAATTAGCCGCGTGCACTGATAAATTTTCAAAACTGCAATCTGTATTGTCCATGTGTACGCCCTTAAAAATATTTTCATTCGTGCATACAGGGTATACAATCTCGACACCCCATAGCACTAAGTAGCTGACAGGCATATACTAAAGAAGAATACAAGAAATGAGATATGGGCGGATTTCGTGAACTAAAAGTGTGGGAAATCAGGCCTTAATGTTAAATGAAACATACGTTATGATCTACGCGGTCATAGATCCCCTAAATGTAATTATTTAAAGAAAAATCAAGTTATGCTTTAAAATATTAATAAGAATTATTTCTTTGCACCCGTGCATACACGATATGAACTTGAATAAAGAGTATTTTCCGGATACAAAACTCAATTCTTTCGAGAAAAGCATACACATACGTTATTGGATTGAATCACCGACACAATACTGTTTGCATGCTTTTCTTGGAGGAATTGACTTTACATACACAGAAAGCAATGTATTCATATTACTTTTGATAAACACAAATAAATAATTCATCTTAATATTTTAAAGCATAACTTGCAAATACGTTTTTAAATAAAATAATTAAATTAGCGCTGTCTATAAAAGATCCTTTTAAGTTTACTCTTAAATTTCTAATACAGATTCGTGGCGATACACGACGTAAGACAGAGTAAATGGGCTAAAACTAATAAATTTCATAATAAAAAAACAACATTTATTGCTCAAAAATTCAAAAGGTATAACATATGGGTACATCCAATTTCTTCCAGCTAACCCAACAAATAAACGTTATATTATATGCATATAAAAATCATAGGTATTTAATTTTTGTAAGGTATTATTTATTTACAGTGTAGTGACTTTTGGTTTTATTTTGGATTTTCACGTCCAAGAGTATGTTCTTTATTTACTTTTGGGGTGTTATGCCGTGTTGTGCTACCCCCTTCTTTATCCAAGGTTTGCAACAACATTTGCTTAAAAGAAATGTTTTTCGTGATGATTTACATTTGAGTACATCTTTTATTTGCTTTATGTTAATTTTTCAAAAGAAGCAAACATATTTTTACTTGAAATTTTAAATAAATGAAAAGAATAAAGTGACTTGAAACCGAGTATTTTATTTTTCATTTGTTTAATGTTAAGTAGAAGGTTGTTATGTACTTTATTTGCCATGTAGAAGGGTGAAATATAATTTTGTTTGCTTTTTTGGTATTAATAAGTTTTCTGATACACTGGTTTCCATTAAAATCTATAATACGGAATGCATTTCTAGTGTGGTAGCAGTTCAGTGCTAGCAGGGCTTTGTACTTCTTACTTTGAATGAATACAGCTTCTCACTTTGCGGATATTCTCTCCACGGCCGCGGCGGGTTTGTTAAGGAACTCAGGTGCTAGTATCATACGAGTACCATTGGATGGCGGAGATAAGTTTTGATATATTACGTGCCCAGGGCTAGAATGCAATGCGAGGGTTGATATATGGTGCTTTGTCATTTTTTGTTTGGAGAGCATCCTTCAGTTTGTTAACACACATGTTCGAGTTGATAACAATGTGCGCCGCGAGTGACGGATGCTGTCGCGTCTTAATTCGATCAAATATCCATTAATTCTGTTGATATGATCCGCCCTAATCCTCTTTGAGTTTATGTGTCTAGTGGATGAAGCGATGGGCTGAGAGCATGCGACGCAATTTAAGGAATTGCAACTTCCATCAAAACTACGATATGGCGTCAATAGTTGTAGACTTGGTTAAATTCGGCATGATGAATGGTGTGAAGGAAAAGCGGCTTCGTCCTACCCCTCTGGCCTCCACCATATTTTGTCAGTTAGTTAGAATATTTCCGCTTTTTATTAAAATCCTAATAAATGAAATATTTGGGCACTTATCCCGAAACTAAAAACAGTTTTTGAAAGATGATGAAATAAGCTTTGATTTTGGTATTAGAAATTAAGAAGTATTTTTTTAATACAAAGTTAAAACGTTTTAAAAAATGACTTACCCTACGTTTTTTGTAACTAAAATTAACCGCTAACGAAAAAATAAAATAAAAATCACACGTATTTCATTAGACAAATGTATTATAAACGTTATAATTACGAGTACCTCACTTTTTTGACGTTTCATGTAAAAATAATATGAAAAAAATTATAAGTCATAATTTTTTTTTTTTTTCAAATTGTGGTTGGAAATTTTGGTTTTATAAAGGTGTACATTTTAATTCTTTTGTGGTTAACTTTTAGATCTGACCATTTAGCGTGATTTTTTTCTTTCCTATTTATTGGAATAATTTGAAGGTAATTCCTATTAATTTCAAATTTAACCATTGAAAAAGATGATTACATTAATAATACTAAACGAAATATGAAACAGAATACGATATAGAAAATAAAAGAGTGGTAATGATCACAATTGGGGATCGAACCCAGGTTGTAAATTAACGGATAACGCGTTTAACCGCTACTGAAACCTGATTATTTTCAAGAAAGTGTTAAAGTAAATACATAGGTGCCTATGCCTATTAAAATAAAAATTGGATAAACATAAATCAGCTTTAAACATATCAGTTGTTTAAAACAATATACTGGCCGCTCTATGCTCCTCTTTGAAAATGTTATAAATATGTTGTAATACACGTATGTTAAAATCAAGCACATGCCAAAAGTTTTACATTATAACTTAAGAAATAATGTATGACAAAACACTAGAAAAGTTTCACTTAACCGACTTGTGTACGCAACACGCATTTTCCCGTTAAAACGTGATTTTTCTCCTAATGCCCGCTGCACACGAGGCTAGTACTTCAAGCCAGGATGGCAAGCTATCGCTAGTAACTTAGTAAGCTAGTAACACTAGCTATGTGTAGATAGAAATTCTATGTTATTATTATTATTATTATATAGAACTAGCTTTGTTTATAACCTTATGATAAAGCTAGTAAACTAGCGTCTCATGACAGAATGGTTTAGTAGGATATGGTTCTAATAATTGAGCTAGTATCTCCCCCCACTTTGTGATTAGCTTCGTGTGTTAAAAGTAATTGATTTTCTAGTGCGCGGTGATGACACACTGTTTTTTCTGACACACGATACGATTCTAAAAATTTAAAAACAATATTAGTTTAAAGATTGTTTCGCGATAAAGAATGTCAGTGGAATGCTATTATTCCATCTAATGAGACAAGTCTACGCGCTATTCAGCACTGCACAATGACAATCGGCAAAATAATGACCTCCAATGTGTACTGTTTCGCTATGTAAGCTGTTCATTTTTCCCTATAGACGGAAGCGGACGTGTGGTTACCGTAGTCAATCCGATGATACTGTCTTCTAATGTCCTTTCATTGTATCTCTTCAAGACCAATGTTCATTCCTTCCTCTCCTCAAAAAGACCCTTCACACAATATCTCAGATGACATAGGCTAGTGTGGAGCTAATGTAAAAAAAAACCACTCTAGTTTATGCCAAGTCAGGTTAGTAAGCCAGGGTCTTTTCAGGATAGGACGCCGGCATACTAGCTTGCTATCCTATCCACTTATTTCCGTGAATAAAATAAAAAGAATCTCGCAACTAGCACAAGTTACAACTTACAAGATGATTAATCAAGAAGTATTGAAAAATAATACGTTATACCTGGAAAGCAAACACAGGCTTCTTCTCTCCTGGAAGTTGGGTGTAACAAAGCCTCCGTGTACGTGGAGGTAATATGAGTCGGCAAGATTCCGTACACATCCGCGCAACATAATCCATCCATTTCAAATGTACTTTATACAGCTTACTAATTAAACACTTGATCTGCGTTTTGTTCAATTCAACAAAGCGATGGAAGTGTCATTATGAAATGAGATAATTTTGAGGAGAAACTAAGTTTTTACAGGAATGCCAAAATTTTGTAAAGTGAACTATTATTTAATTTCAAATGATTTAACAGTGTTTTACAGCATTGTTATGGAACTTTATTTATAAAATTATCATAATATAAAGAAAATAATGTAATTTTTTTCTATATTTTAGTTATGACAACTACCATTCACTACAAACGGGTAGATGTTTTGCTTTTTTAAAATATTTTTGGATGAGCGTAGCATGTTTTAAAATGTTTTAACTGTGCAGCTTTTCTTCTTAAACTTGTTTGTACGATTCGTTTCAGTTTCAAGATAGTGGCGGTTTTAATGGATCTAAAGATTTATTTTTATTTTTTATATTCTTCATTTCAAGCTTGATGATTCTTTAAATGTGATATATGGTAAATTTTGTTCTAATTTGCATTTTTTCAATATTATGGTACCTCCACCAGTCTGAAGAAAGTTTCATAAAAGGTTGTTGTTGAGATAGTAACGTTTCTTTGGACATATTATAATTAAGTAGGTAGGTATTTAACTCATTAAATTTTGGTTTTTGTTTAAATAAGAGAAAATAAGAAATATCTTTTTTGGACGCGAGGTCAACTATTCAAACAACCAACCAATTCTTGCCGGAGTTAGCGGGGTTGTCGCCATAACTTGCTGTATTGTCAAGCGAGTCGTTAAAATCTGTATATGAATTCTCCCGTCGGGAGGGCGATCCGCTCTCCGAGTAAGGCAGATGACAAATTCGACGTATTCTTCGAAACCTATAATAAGATTACAAGGTGTTTGGCGCTACCTAGTACCAATAATCATTTATGCCAAAATCACTCAAGGCCTGGCTTCCCGCATTTCTCCCGATTTTTTACATATTTTTCCTAAATACGGTAAGTTTAAAAACTTAAAAAAAAAACATATGTTATTCTTGAAGATAATATCTATAGGTACAATTAAAAATTAATTAATTAATTACAATTAAAAATTTAGAAAGGCAATTATATGAGATTCCGTCGGTAGAAAAAAATATGCTCCGAAAATTATTATAAACAGGTTCTTCCGTTTTTTTATAAGATATATGTGTGAAAAAATTCACAGTGTTTCTTTAAATGCTTCATAGACAATCCACACGAGATGTTTGCTCTATTTTTAACGCGTCGTGTTTTACTAAACATTTTCATAATTATTATCGTTTTTAATATTAGCGTGCCCTCTCTAATATTAGTATTTACATATCTCTCCATCTTCTTCCTTTTAGCGGTTATGCCGCGTCTTTATGAAAACGAAATGAAACTCCTAGCTCCTAGAAATTTTGTGGATTTTTTATTAATTATTTTACTTGAAGGACAAAAAATGAGTTGACGGTAAGGATTATAATACATTTGCCTATTAAAACGTGCAGGTGTTTTTTTTTTTTTTTCATTATCAGTAATTGGAAATTGGAAAAAACATAAGGTGAGCCATTTTTCATTTTTTTAATGTTTGTATACAAAATTTTCATATTTTTAAAACTATATGTTTATTTTGAATTATAAAATTTGAAAGCGCATTTCATCAGCTTTTCAAATACAGTTACAATCAGAAATATTCCATTTATTTCGATTTTATTGCGAAACGGAAATATTTTTATCCTCTGACAAAATATCGTAGGATATAATCAGCTAATCTGTACTGCTTTAGTAAGATAGATATCTATCTTTTATTTTCTTTCATATTTCACCTTTCTCGCGTTTTCCATATTACCTGCAGTTAGTTTAAAACACATTAGTTTTAAATTAAATTGTTTTTCCACGACTGACATTTAAAGCTTGTTTACTACTTGTTGTTTTCAATTTGTTATTTTCTAAATTGCACATCACCACTTAAACAGGAAACCACGAACACAAAAAGAGGGGAGAACTCGCTCACTTAAAAATATCCGTTCACTTAAAAATCTTTCTTCACTTAACAATATTTCCTCACTCAACGTTATTTCTCCACTTAACGATATTATTCTTCTCTATATTTTACGATAAGTGAATGGCAAACATCAAGCCCGCTCCAGTCTTTTAGCCCCTTTGTCCACCTCTGCGAACGCCTAGAAAGGTCCTATACGTTTTCTTGTTTCTTTCTAATAAAAATATAAAATAATAAAATCAAAAGGAAAACAGACCATTGAAGTAACGAGCAAAAAGCGTAATTCGAAGCAAACGGTACGGTATTTTAATTTGTTTTATTTGCTTTGGTAAACACGGTAAATTTTTATTTGTTTTTTTGCTATTGATCAACATTTTATTTATTTCGGTCTATAAACGTACTTGAATATCTCGAAAAAGAGTATAAATCAAAAGGCTTGGAAATTGTTGTAAAATAACTGTATTTGAAATGATCGCGAAAAAAATGTGACAGGTTCGTTGCTACAAAATTGATAGCAGTGAGGTAGGTAATGTAAAGCACACAATTAATTTATATGTATATTAATCACGGTACTTATATCGTTTTTTGCTGTTATTTGAAATTGTATATATAGGTATTTCAAATAAACACCGCACTGAAACCGAAAAAAACTGAAAATCTCCAATCGGGGACATTGGCAGTGAGAAAAATAATTTCCAACAGTGCCTATGTCATCGTCGGAGATGCTGTGTGGAAGTTTTTTTAAGTAAAAGATAAAGAAGTTCTGGAAAGGAAATAGGTATGAGGGATGGGTAGAAATCTGGGGGTCAGCGTGTCCAAGAGTGACGGACGTATGAATCCATACCTTCGACTGCGGTGCAAGGCGATGGGTCGAAGGATTCTGGCTGGAGAGGTCAAAAGACCTCCTCAAACAGTATCCCTCGATCCCGACCGCCACGCAGCAGGTGGGCAGACATATTGGCCGCTATGACCTTGACAAACTTCCACCCATGAACCCGGAAAACCCCTGCTTAGTCACAAAACATAGCTAACCGCTTGGGTTGACCTACGGCAGAGGTGTTGGTTATCCAATAAATGGTTCCCGGACGGCGGTACCCATACCCGTCTGCCAAAATTGTTTAATTATCTATGTGATTTAAACATCCAAGACAATATGGTATTTTCATTATTTCTTTAATTCTCAAAAAAAAATTACGATAATGAAATTTTGTTGTCAAAAAAAATTTTCTATAACGATTTAATAATAATATAATAATAATAAATTTATTTCAGATAAAAATTATACAATTAAACATGTGTGGAAACTTTGAATAGCCAACTAGGAATGGATCCTGTTTTAGGCCAGTCAAATTGACAAATTTAGTTCATATCATAAATTTTATCTTACATTGTTTAAGTATATAACATATTATTTAAAGAAGGAAAAAAGTGTTACAATTGAATTCCTCATATAAGCTTTAGATAAATACACAATTTTGTACTTATGAGAATTATCATATAAGCTTTAGATAAATACACAATTTTGTACTTATGAGAAAGAGAATACCTAAGTGAAGAGAAAAAATAAAGAATGCTTATGTTAAATGTGAATGTTTTGGAAAATGGAAAAGGGGAAGCGTAGTGATATAAGTTTATAATCTAGATGGGGGATTAGAAAATAATCGATCATGTAAATTAGTAAGGAATAGACAGTTATGTTCTGGAGTGATAAGTATGTGTTTTTGTATTGTATGGATTCTAACAAATTATGTATGAGTGTGTTTTTTTTTTTTTTGCGAGATAGTATCAAAAGCTTTAGCCAGATCCAGAAAGAGCGCGATGCTTTTAATTCCACGACCGATGTTATTAGAAATGACTTTAGTAAGATTTTCAATGGCATTTTCGGTACCTAAACCCGGTCGGAAGCCATATTGTCTCTCAGAAAGAATGTTATTATCTTCAAGGTAGAGGTTAAGACGGTTTTTGACAATTTTCTCTATAATTTTTAAGACAGAATTGACCAAAGATATCGGCCGGTAATTTTGAATCGCAGATTTATCTCAATTTTTGTGAAGTAATACAACAATTGAATGTTTTAGATGGTTGGGGAATATTCCTGATTTAAGACTTAGGCAGATTTGTCGAAACTTTGTCTGGTCCATAAGCGTTAGGTGGCTTTAGGTCGTCAATTATTTCCAAGATTTCGTTCGTCGATGTTTGTATATTGTCAATTTTATGGACGAGGTTAGAGGTGACCAACTTGACGAGTTCGGTTTCAGTTTTATTGCATTTATCGAGAATTTTTTTGGCATAACCACCTCAACGATTTTAATTTAATCGTATCAGATATTTAAAATAATGCACAACTGAGGACATTAAACCATCTTAGAGTTTTCTTAGTGAGGGGTTTTTGATATATATTATCTAATTTATATAATAAAGGTTAATTTTGTGAGGTGCCCATAAAGAACTTTTTTTTTTTAATTTCTTTATTCATTGCATACATAATATGATTCCATTATTAATGGATTTTTCGACACCATGCTAGGCTGATGTCCGTGTTATTGTGGTCGATAATTATTATAAGTAATGTAAATATTCTACTCTATTTAAGGATCTAAACGTCACAAAATTTATTAAACTGGGAAGACTTCGGTGGCTGGGACATGTAGAGAGAATGACTGAGCATCAAGCACCAAAGTCGCTTCTGAACTTGAGACCGACAGGGGAAGGAGCCTGGGAAGACCATGTTTAAGGTGGAGCGACAACGTCCTAAAATATTTGTTGACTTGGAGATTGTTAACTGGAGAGAGCTGGCACTAAACCGTGACGAGTGGAGGAAGACTCTTAAGACCCACCAGGGGTTGTAGAGCCAACAGTGATGATGATGATAAAATATTCTAATTTTTGAGACTGACGATTCATGGTGGAATTACGAGTACATTATAATATATTATAATAAAACGAATGTAAAACTTTTTTCCACTTAATTTTTAATTATTTATATTAATTTATAATTATTAATATTTTTTAAATTTTTTAAATTAAGTGAAAAAAAGCATTCATTTTATTATAATATATTAAATATCCTACATTTACAATGACCTTATTTTTTAACAATTAAACAGACAACTTGTTTTGTGCGCCTTGACTTAAATGAAAATGACATTATTTAGCATTGTATTATACTTAAATTCCAGACAAGAAAGCTCAAATTAATGCAAACACACAGTTATAGAATTTGTTTCTACTTTTCAGCCATGATTTAAAATCGAGCAATATTTCATTCGATTGTGATCTTTAAAATTACAACCGAATGAAACATTACCGAATTACAATCGAATGAAAATTAAATAAACAATTCAGTTGCGTTGAGTATTGTGTCGCACTATTTGAAATATTTAACTTCATTTTCTACCTGTCCTTTTTTATTAGATTCATCTTGATTTATTTCCGTCTGCAGTTCATTTTACTTTTAATTTTACCTATGTATCCCATTTTATCTTCATTTTTATACAAAAAAAATATATTTGTATCATTTTGTCTCTGCTTTCACCAGGAGTGTTAAGTTATGAAGCCTAATGCTATAAATTAATTGCAAATATTCAATTTTTATCCATTTCTAAAAGCCTTACAGCCAGCGCCCAAAAGCATCTCACCTTTGTTGCAAATTCATCAAAATTATTAATATTACATAACTTATCAATTATACCTTTAAAATCAACCACCATAACACGGGCATGAGCCTAGCATGGTGGTCGAAAAATCCAAAAATTATGTAACCATAATAAGCAAAGAATAAAGAAAAAAAAATACCAGAAATCTAGTACAAGTGTCGTTTTTCAAGTGCAATCTCAAACATAACTGTGCGTCGAACCCTTGTTTTGGAAGACGAAAGAAGTCAAGAATAAACATTACGGTATGGAATAACCACTTGGGGATACTCTTGCAAAACTAATTTAAACCATTAATGTGTGCAAAATTATACATATGGTTAATTTACTACTTCAAAAAATATTTATATACAAAGATGAAACATATCATTTTTGTATCGGAATTTAACTATCTTAACGGTGCCGGCCTTATTATGGTACAAAATATTTATTCAGCAGATATCTGAATATAAAAAGAAAATGGAACATGAACATAATACTAGGTTGTTTTTTTACATTACCTCCACAAAGGGGGCCCTGAGGGAAAATATTTGTCATCTTAGGGGATGCTGTGTGGAGGGTCTTTTTAAGGAAAGGAAGGGTACAAATTTCTGGGAAGGAAATAGGTATGAGGAGTGGGTAGGAATCTGGGGGTCATTGTGTCCAGGAGTGGCGGAGGTATCAATCCATCCCTCCAACTGCGGTGCAAGGCGATGGGTCGAGAGTCCAAGCCTCCCTCAACCAGTCTCTCTTGATCCGGCCCGCCATGCAGCAGGAGGGTAGACGCATCTGCCACTAGGACCTGGACAAACCTCACCCCACGAGCCCGGGCACCCCTGCTAAGTCACCAAACGTAGCAAACCACTTGGGGTGACCTACGGCAGAGGTGTTGGTTATCCAATAAATGGTTCCCGGGGCGGCGGTACCCATACCCGCCTCCCAAATTGAAAGGTTCACAAAGGATGAAGGAATGCTTGTTCTAAAATGTAATAATAGCCGCGGACAGCGAACCCTGGAATATAACGTTCCAAAATATTTAACATATTACTAAGTCATATAAAAAAATTTCGGTTCACCAAATAGATATATGCTGAAAACATGGTTACTAAATAGAGATGCCTTGTACTAAGTCATGCGTATTAATTATGGCAATCTGTATATTTATATTATAATGAATAATGATATTATGTATGTATGCTTTACACTGTAATTGAACAAACTGAATTGTAATTGAATAATTATTGTAATTGTAAACATTATAATTGAACATTAACATCCTGTTGATAAACTGACCGTACACTATAGTTATGAAAATTGTCCAGAAATACACGAACACATTTTTATAAATTTGACGGTATGCGACAGGCAAAACTTAATTTATTTTTGCTTTGGCAAGTATTAAGAAGTGTAATAAAGATGTTCTGTCTTTCTTTTCAGGTAAGTGATCCCGCTATACACATTGAGCTGAAGGTGACATTATTTAGCAAAGGTTAGCGAATTTTTATTGTTATTTCGGAAAATTTCACAAATTGTTATTAAAAAACAAAATGTCAGTTAAAAAATAACTGTCCTTCAAGCAAAATGAATTTGTAAATTTATAACGAGGCAGAACTTTGAAGCATTACTTTCAGTAAAATAACTGGGTACTTTTTGTAATACAAGGGAGCTACTTTTTTCTTCAGACATAAAAATTATCTTTTTGCACGCTTTTGTAGAAAGGCTTTTCAGCTACCTTGGTGGAACATTGGAATTTGAAAATTTGTTTACAAATTTTTTAAAGGTCAACATTAAACGCCAGAGAGTTCTGTTTAAAATTGTACCCCAGTACTGTAAGTAGAATCAGTGGAAATGTTTTTTTTTTAATACGAGTATCTATCATCAAATATGATTTTCAATGCCAACTGTAATGAAATATGATAGATGGATATAAAATTTTTGTAACGTCAGCGTAATTTTAATTTGGGAGGTAATAATATATTATAATAATTAACTTAATTGCTATTTGGGAGGCGGGTACGGATGCCGCCGCCCCGGGAATCATTTATTGGAAAACCAATATCTCTATCTTAGGTCATCCTAAGATGTTCGCTTCATTTGGTGACTTAAGCAGAGGTTCCCGGGTTCATGGGATGAACTTTGTTTAGGTCTTGCCGACGGATGCCGGATACCTACTGCGTTGATCGGGAGAGACTGGTTGAGGGAGACCTTTTGACTTCTCCAGCAGGAATCTCTCGGAACATCGCCTTGCACCGCAGTGGCAGGGATGGATTCATACGTCCAACACACACACATTACTACCCACCCCTCATGGCTTTTTTCGTCCTAGAAATTCCTCTTCTTCCTTTCTTTCTATAAAAAGACCCTTCACACAGCATCCCTTAAGAAGATACAGGCCCTGAGGGAAATAATTTTCCTGTGTGGACCCAATTTTTTTTTTAACATTAGCTTCACACAGGAGGACATAAGGAAAATAATTCTACTCTGGGCCTATGACATCTTTTGGTTTGCTGTGTGGGGAGACTTTTTAAGTGGAGGAAGGAGAGGAAGTTCTGGGAAGGAAAAAGGTATGAGGGGTAGGTAGGAATCTGGGGGTCAGTGTGTCCAGGTGTGACGGACGAATGAATCCATATTTCCACTGCGGTGTAAGGAAATGTTCCGAGAGAGTCTCGCTAATGAAAAAATATTAAAAAAAACTAATATATCTTTCACAATCATATCCATATTCAATGCATATTATCTATCAACTTAGTTTTTCATTGAACTTTTACGTAAAAATTAATACAGAAAAGTAGGCTTCAATATCGCACCAGGGAAACAGATGGAAACTTATATAGAACGATGTGCCTGAACAATGAACGCGGAATTAAATACTTACTTCGTTTGAGTGAAAGCACTACGAAACAATACATAATGATAATTAATACTATAGCAATACGTCCGTGATCTCTTGATCCCTTTCAGCTTCCGTAGGGCCGATGAAAACCAAGTGCAATTCGACAAAACATCATATCGACTTCAGGCAGGGACTTTGAAATGAGTTGGCCTCCCCTTCAATGTGCATTAGCCAACTGTTGCCGCAATGTTGCCGTTGTTACCCCTGTTAGCTGTTGTTGCACAATTTGGCTGATTAGCATCATTTGCACCCGATGAACCGTGGTTGTGCATTAGACTGTGTCTTGGATTGTCGAAATGTACAAATGTAACTGAGCGTTCAAAGGGCCCAACGTAAAGATGGCCATACACTTTTCAGTATTTATATTTTTGATACTGAATATTCGCGATAGTAATCCATTATAATAATATAATAAAGCACATAAAACACTTATTTCCCCTGAATTTATTTTTGAACAAAACCGGTTTCAGTCTGTTAAAGCCATCTTCAGACTGGTACAAATAATTCTTAATCTACAGTTTATATATGCTACTGTTAAAACCCGTAAATTATTAAATCTTAGGATTTACTGGAACAAATCTTAAGATTTACCGTAGTATGGGCTATTTATGAAACATATACATAACATATGGGGGAGAGGAAGGAGAATAGTCTACAAGGATTTTATAAAACTTATATGGGTTTTGCCATATTTGTTGGCATGTCGTACTTGATTGGATTTCTAGATATTTGAATATTAGCAGTAGACATAGTTATATCGGGTGCATGCACTACTTATAATCATTTGGCGATGCAGTACTAATCAATGAAAAATGATGTGATTTTGGTTTTAAAAGTTGATCGCTTATAAATATTTTAGATGGTATAATTAAATACTGCGAGTGGAATACATATTTGCCATACATATACCTAGCCTTTGAATTAAATACTGCGAGTGGAATACATATTTGCCATACATATACCTAGCCTTTGAATTAAATACTGCGAGTGGAATACATATTTGCCATACATAAACCTAGCCTTTGAATTAAATACTGCGAGTGGAATACATATTTGCCATACATATACCTAGCCTTTGAATTAAATACTGCGAGTGGAATACATATTTGCCATACATATACCTAGCCTTTGAAATAATCGTTTTTTTTTTATTAGTCTTTTTATTAGCCCAGCAAAAAATTAAGTTAACGGCATATAAAACTACTTTAAAGTTCATAATTTCTTACTTCCGAACCCTTTATCAGTTATATTTGAATTGAATGATGTGGAAAATTAAACTCTTTCGAAAATTATTAAAAACGTTTAAATATTCGTGCCAGAGCTTCGCAAAATAAAATAAAACACGCTTTTGGTGATGTATTTTTGTGAATACATCAAAAAAGTTCCTGACAACTCCGAATCATGTAATTTCCATACCCTTTTGAAAAGCCATTAAAAGTTATGAAAAAATATGAAAAATAGCCCGTAACCTAACTAATGTAACCTATATATATTTTTTTCATCACTTTAAATGACTTTTCGAAGGAGGTGTTAAATTTGCATGATTCTGAGTTATACGGTCACGGAAATGTTATTTTAGCGACCTGTTCCAGAATTTATTATGAGGATGCTGTGTGGAGTATTTTTTTAAGTAAAGGAAGAAGATTAGGTTCTGGGAAGGAAATATGTAGGTGTGAGGGGTGGGTGTGTGTCCAGGAGTGATAGACCCATGAATACATTCTTTCAACTGCGGTGCAAGACCTCCTCATCAGTATCCCCTAATCCGCACGTTCGACCACGTTCCATTTCGAAAGGACCTATTTCATCCGAGGATCAGATAATAAGAATTGGTGTCTGTCCAATCGCTATGGACGGCGCCGCATTCAATAACGTGCACGTGCAACCGTTTAATTCCTAGGCTTGATATGTGTAACAAGTTAGCCCTTTACCAATCCAACTCTCTAAGCCTTACCTATCTGTTATAAATATAAGTGTCTTAAATAACAAAAACGCCAACACGAGATGGTACAGCATTATCTAAAATCTAAAATCCGGGAAGGAAATTTTTATTTAATTTATTTATTGATTGGTCAAAAAAATAATCATATAAGCGCCTATGAGGTGATTTTCACAAAAACGGTGCTATACAAATCATCCAAATATTGCATAATAACGATTACAATCATTTACATTTTCAGTGTGGTAATAATGATGATTCTATATTATTGTCGAGCACAACGTTCTTTTTGTAACGATTTTTTTACAAAAAATAGTAATAATTTAACATTAAAGAAAATAAAAAGTACATAAAACAAGGGGGGATCAAAATCAATCAACACATTTACGTATGTAGGTATGTTTATATACATACACGTAGACAGGCAGATGAGTGACCTCTGGGATTGTTGACCGAGTCACGTTTTGAAATTTACAGCACTTCATAGGATAATTTTTCCTTCTTCCGTTCATATGCTTTGTATTCATCGAGCCTTAAGCATGAATATGTTATAGAAGTCTATTTTTTGCGGTACCTACTCTAGATTTTATTTTTTTGCCCCACCCTAAATCAAAACCTGGCTACGCACAACGCACATACATGCACATATATGCATACGTGTGAACACTGTACGCATATATATGCATTTCATACATGTTCATACACACATGTACATACACATATTTTAGAGCCAATGCATAAGTAGGTGAATGGTACTACAAATACAAACTGTTTACTTTTTATGTTTTTTTGTTAAAAATTTTCTAACATTTTTTCTTGGAAATCTATACTACGAGTACGTTCTAGCTAAATGTAAAATAATGAAAAGTCTTTATATTTCAACCTATGGTATAAGGGTATGTGTAAAACCAGAAGACAGACGCTATATATAAATTCAACCTATTGGTTCTTCTGTAACATTATTTCGACGCAAACTTATTAGAGAAGTTTGTTCGTGGGTTGTGACGGTTACAATAGTATCGCTTTCCTCTGACGATGTATTTCTGGAACTACATAGGTGCGCAGGCGATAAAAATAAGGAGAAATTTCTTGCTGCTTGCCAGAGCCCCGCGAGTATTTTCCCAGGAACAAATATTGAATTATTGGGACTATTAGGCAAGCAGGATCCTCGTAACTATTGGGCTTGGAAGTACTGAGACTTTTCTTCAATTAAAAATAATACTTGAAATATGGGCGCACCCGTCATTTCATTGTCGTTGTTGGTTGAAATATTCGCAAACAATTTGAAGTAGAAAACTATTAGACGCAGCAAAAACCCTTTAACCCTGATATTTGGCGTCATATATTTAGCACAGATTTTCTGTCTTTCTATTCTAGATTCTCAAAAAACCCCGCAACGCCATTTAACTCTTAAAAAATATCGCCTGTTACAAATTCGTCAATTAAAATAAAAGTATAGTCAAGAATAAAAATTATTGTTATGATTTGTAAGAGTAAAACCAATGTTAAAAAATCTACACGTGAACAAAGATATTTACATTAAGACAGGAAACAATGCCAGGACGTGCAGCGGTACCCTGTTTTACCGTCCAACAGCCTATCGGTACACAGAAGTACTATAAGCAAAGGCTCGAATCTTTTAAGGAGGATAATAAACAAAGAGAGCAGTAACTACACAATAATAATTTAGAAATAAATATATATATATATATATATATATATATACTACATTAACAAAATTTCATTCCCATCATCCAAATTCAGCTAAAGAACGAATTAATTTACCTAGAAATTTAGGAGGTAGAGGTATAGTCAAAATAACATCTTTAAAACATAATCAGGTAGAAATGCTAAGAAATTTTTTCCATAGGAAAGTTCAGAAATGCACAAAATAATTTGCAAGGCAGATAGAAATATTTCGCCATTAAATTTATACGATGAGAATGCCAGCATTCTTATAAATACCAACCAGGATTTATTAGATTCCTGGTGAAATAAAATTCTTCACGCAAAACACTTAAATTATTTCAACCAAACATATGTTGACAAATTTTCGTCAAACAAATGGTTGAGTATTGGAGAGTTGAGCGCAGAAATAGAAGGCTTTATGCTTGCCATTTAAGATAGAGTCATTAATACTAAAAATTATAGGAAGCATATCATCAAAGATGCAAATCAAATTGATGATTTATGTAGAAAATTTTTGGCATTTCCGGAAACTATAGAACATATTATATCGGGATGTTCTGTATTAGCGCCGTCCGAGTATACATTTAGGCACAATCAAGTTTTAAAAATAATTCACCAAAGTTTGGTAATTAAACGTAACTTGATTGACTACCTTAATGTACCATATTATGAATATAAACCAAATTCATTTTTAGAAAATGAATTTTATAAAATTTATTATGATAAAACTATTCTAATAGACAGAACAATTAGTCATAATAGACCCGATATAGTTTAACATGACAAAATTAAGAAAATAACTTATATCATTGATGTCGCTATTCCAAATTCTTGTAATATTCAGAAAACTGTTTCTGAAAAAATAAGAAAATATACAGATTTAGGAAATGAGATTAAAAGAATTTGGCATTCTCAGACTATAAAAATATTACCATTTGTTATTTCGGCTACTGGCATTATACCTAGCTCTCTCATTCAAAATTTAGGCGTATTAGATTTGTCAAAAAATTTGTACATAAAAATGCAAAAGTTGGTCATTTTAAATACATGTAGGATTACGAAAGATTTTTTAAATATTTATATTGAGGGATCAGTAGGATTTATCGGACCAGTTAGGATTTCATCAGAGCCGAACCCTGTGATATGAAAATATCTGGAGTCGGTGAATTATTTTCCCATTATGTTTCTGGTGGATTGACGTATTGTTCTTGTATTGTTTTGTATTTATTATACTTATATAGTGCACTTACATTGCGTGAATTTACTAGATATTCATTTGTGGAAAAGTGTGTGGAAGGGTTTAGTCTTTCATTTGGGAAAGATTCAACCCGGACATAAAATCTGGAGCACCCTAAAATTTCTTAAAAATGACATATTAAGGAGAGAGAGCACACACGTTATTAATTACTAGGGTCACTGTAACAGACGTGTGCTACAAGACTGTAGAAAAGGGCACCGGTGGCTGTGCACGTGGATGTCGACTATTGTAATATCGTTTTGAAATGCAGTACTGGCTGGCCTTCCTTGAAGGTGACAGCCCTGCTGTACTGGAGGGTGGCAACCCTGGATCTGCCTCCCTGCACCCAGAGCTGGTGAGTGGTAGCCCTGGATGTCCTTGGTCTCTGCCTGAGCCTGGCGCCTTGCGGTGTCCAGTAGTTGGGCCGGCTAGTCTTGAGGAGGTAAGCACCAGACTTGTGTTCAGGCAGAGCTTCAGCAGGAGGCAGGTCGGAGAGAGGTTTCTTCCAGAGGAAGGAGTAAAACACGAAGATTTAAAGAAAACGTTGAACTGATTTATTATCAAAAAGTGCGCCGTATTTATACCAAATCGGTAGGTCGATTTGGTGGCTCACGGAAAGTGGAGGGGGAAACTTTGCCCCAGCACCTTTCCTTTACAAAGGGCAAGAAACTGCTCATTATCTATTTTGCTGGCTTAATCCGTAAAAGTGCTCGTCTAAATTTGGCAACTTTTACGGATTTTGTAGCCTTTATTTATAACAAAAATACATATTAAATTGAAAAAACATATAAATAAAGCCAAGATTTATAACAAGAATTTTAGTTTGGTGAATTTACCGTGATTTTAAGAATTTTTGATTTTTAAGGAAATATTTTATGATTTATCAAGTTATAATTATTTTTCCTAGGTTCCCTGTGAGATAAGTTAACGAAATCTGTTTATTTCACCATCTCACAGGGACCCTAGAATTTTGTAAAGGTAAAAATGTAAAAATGTCATGACCGAAATTTTCTAAGTCTTTTTGACATGGCAAATTGAGCTCTAATTTTGGCTCTAAGTATTTTGAGAGCAAAGTCTCAGTTTGACTGGAGGCCTTGTAGGATCAAGAATGAAAACTGATTATTTCATTGTCCTACAAGGCCCGCAGGTTTTGATATTTGAAAAAACATAAAATTTACACCTTCGTAGGCAAAAATGACTTTATCTTTGCTTCCCAATTTGTTGTGACATAAATCTTGGCTTTACTCGGGACCTTGTAGGATTTCAAATGAAAACTGATTATTTCATTTGTCCTACAAGGCCCGTGTGCATAATAATTAAGATATAAACATTTAAAATTAAGTATAAGAATCAAACATATTTGAAATGAGTTTACAATCTCCCCAGTAGCGATTTCTCAAAGTATTATTTATTGATCGCACCGGGGAGATGTACATGAAAAATAAAAAACTTTAATATTTTAAAACCAATAAGAAAATAATAAGTAAATAATAAAAATGACATTTCTAACTAGAACAAATATTTTCCATCAAAGCATCGCTGGCGGCACGGTACTCCAGTATTGTGAGGGCAGGCCATTTTTTCCTGATTCCCAAAAATGATCACAAAACTGTAGAGGACCGCGCCAAGCGATGAGCTTTGATGAAAAATATTTCGAGGGTGTGAACACGTCGGTTACAGTCACAAATGATGTATTTGTCACGAAACAACAAAAGACGTTAAGTCAAGTTGTGCCGTATCTGTCCCCATTTGATGCATATTCACGCCCTCATAAAACTAGTTTTATCTTATTTATATTATTCTCAGATACTGATATAACAAATTTTCTCTTTGCATTTAAAAGTTTATCATAAAGAGAATATTCAAAATAATTTTTTTATCTGACATATTTTATGACTATCATATTATATTGTGAAAACCCGAGGGGTTAAAAGTTCCAAGGTACAGTTGATTACAGTATTTGCATTTGGTACAATATCAGCTACTTTCCAAATTTTAACATAATATACGTATTCTGCAACCGGTGACTAAAATAACAAGTTACATTGTGCTGTAATCACCTGCATTTATTTCGTCTCTGCACGGCGGTACCCTTTGCATAGCAGAGGTATTTACTCGTATACCACTAACCCGAGAGACCTGATCAGAAGTTTGGGGAAAACAGACAAGTTGGCGGTACCCAATGTTTCTGACAAATTAGGGGAATCATTTAGCGTGCTGCAATCAAGAGCAACTGGGAATTGCACTTAATTCACAGGTAGAGACGAGGGAGTTTCTCATATACTCGTATCTTTGTTTGGGGATGTTGTGTGCGAACATTGTGTGATTAAAGCAGTCACGTTTCATTTTATTTGCCAACGGACTTACGTCCAATTAACAAAATAAATAACATGAAATTAAAAGAAAAGTCTAAATTACGAGTAAATGGTGGTATATGGAATAAGCAAACACGAAAGACAGAAATAAATATAACTTGCTAAGAGTCACACCAATTATAATATGCCTTAGTGACAGACATAAATCAGTTAGACTTACATATACCAAAAACATCAAGGTCTTGTCTTGCCTTGAGCAATTTACACAACCTGGACGATGGTGAATGGTATTCATAATAAATTTGTTGAGTAATTGCCGAAGAGCACCAAATTATTTCTAAGTCTACGGGAAAGGATATTAAAAGGAATGAGTTGTAAAGTGGGTGAGTCAATAATTTTTAAATTTCTTTTATATATGCAATTTAAAAAAAAAAGTATTCATAAACAAGTTCCGATATGTTATTATTATTATTATTATTATTATGTGTGACAGCTATTTCGCCTTCTGAAGGCATTATCAAACTTTGGTCATACCACTTACAGACGATGTATTTATAATATTTCTAGATGGGTATTTACCACAAAAATTTTGTATTGCTTTAATTATCTATGCCCTTATTAATTTCTGAGTAAAACGATTGAAATTATCGAAGGTTATTATGCCTTTAAAGTTTATCCAATTACTGAATCGTTTAAATTGGACTGAAAGTCGTTATGTATTCTACATAATCATTATGTGAGTTATTCCAAAATGATGACTCATGTGTTTATTTTCTAGCATAATTAAGTATTTGAAATTGACTTAAACATATCTAGGAGCGGTGAGTGAATTATATTTTTTTTATTAATTTATTGGAACAGCTTTCAGATTATTAAAATATTTATTAATTTCCAAATGCTCTAAAACAGTGGTCTTTAACCTTTTTTAACCGGCGCGGCGTACCCCTTGTTACAAATTTGTTGTTCCCCGTACCCTCTATCTATTTTTTTATATGTGTAATGAAAGATATGTCTCATTTGTAATTTTTAATACTCCATTATTACATGAATTTAACAATCAAGTCACACATATAAATTAAGTAAAGCAATTTTATACACAATGTAACATGACTTCAAGCATTTTAACCAGTGATTCTACATGCGTGCCATGTTATTGCGTACCCCAAATTTGGCTTCGCGTACCCCCAGGGGTACGCGTACCACAGGTTGAAAACCACTGCTCTAAAAGATTGAGTTTGGGTCCTTCATTTTTTTGTATGTGTAAAGGCATGGGGTTATTATCATCAACTAAGTGAGTGATTTAATCTAGGAAATATTTGGAAAATTGCTACTGTATTTTATTATTATTTTTTAACGATCGGATGTGTTCTTTGAATTGTTTGTCCAACATAAAATGTCCGCCTTCGATAAAAAACTTTTTATTAAAAAAAATTAAATCTAAATTCGATTGTTGTGAACTTCTTCACTCAATCAATCTACACGTATTTATCTAAACGAGCGACTAGACAGACATTCATATTAAACACAAGCTTAACTCATTTAAACTATGGTTTGTATTCCCCAACACAAGGTTTACAAGGTCTTGGTAACAAATAATAATATTTAAACATTATGGATGTTTTTGAGGATAATTTGAACTTGGCAAATTTCAAAGGCCGTACGTGCGAATTATTTCTACCTGGTTTCAAAATTATCGCAACAATTTTATACATTAAAAAATATATTTTTTATATTTTTAAATAGATTTAGTGAATATTGTCAGATTATAGATTTTTATATTATTATTTAGGTTTTATTTTTCCTGCACTTTGTTAACTATTGTGCATTTTTACCATTATTTTCATGGTAATTTATCAAATGTAATTCCTTTTTTTATCACGTGTAAAAAATATGTAGACATGTCACACGTGTGTAAATATGTACGTGCATACGCCCATTCATACATATATACATTTTTTAAAATTTACATGCACACATACTTTATACATTTCAATTTGGGAGGTGGTTATAGGTACCGCCGCGCCGGTCCGGGAACCATTTAGTGGATAACCAACACCTCTCCCATAGGCCACCCCAAGTAGTTCGCTACGTTTGGCGACTTACCAGGGGGCTCGGGTTCATGGGTTAAGGTTTGTCCGGGTCTTGGCGGTGGATGCATCCGCCCACCAGCCGCATGGCAGGCTGGATCGGGAGAGAATGGTTGAGAGAGTCCCTTTGACTTACTCTCTCGGAACATCGTCTTGCACCGCAGTAGTAGGGATGGATTCACACGTCCGTCACTCCTGGATACACTGATTCCCAGATTCCTACCTACCTCTAATACTCTTTACCTTCCTTAACCAAAAAAGGTTCTCCACACAGCATCCCCAAAGATGACATAGGCCCTGAGGGGAATTAATTTCCTCAGAGCCTGCTGTATGGAGCTAATGTAAAAAAAACATATATTATATATATATGTATATTAACAATTATTCTTTAATCACTTGGTACGACCCAGTTCGCTGACATATCATATTACGAAATAGCCACGATAAATTTAAAAGTAACGAATGTACATAATTCAGAAGGAAATTAGATTAATGAGTCGGCCCCGCACGTGCGTAGAAATTCCAAACCTAAAACGTGTAGAGCACAGATTCGAGAGCTGATTATTAACTCATTACGGAAGTGGGAAGCAATAAATGCCAACAGTTGTACGGTGAAAACTAAAACCTCCGTCATAAATTTTGTTTGCGCGCACCGCAGAGGCCAAATTGAACTATCCTTAACAAATTATTAGGCAATTTTCAATAATTGCATGTATTAACACGCCGGTCTGGCGCTGATATGCTTTTATTGAAGAAAGCTAGATTTTAATTATTTGTAAGCTTTTCTTTGTTTTATTTTTACGTGATTTTATTTACTTTTTCTTTGTTTTACAGTTTTATAGAGAAAATGTGTCCTTACTGGGGTACCCCGTTCTATGTAAATATTATCCAAGTTTTCTTGTTTGAAATATAAAATACCTATGTTAAAATACTACAGACGAAAATTATAAAGTTAAATCTAAAAAAAAAGTACGCAAAATAGCCCAATTGGGAATGCCATAGTCTCACTGGTTCCAGACGAGACTATGACATCCCCATTTGGAGCATGTTTATTGTGAGGTTAAAGGGATTGGATGATGAGTAAGAGGAAGGTGAGGAACGACTATTCAGATCTAGTCAAAACAAGGCTATTCAAAACGAATATTTTCAAAATGGGGTAATTTCACAAACTATGAATACCGTTTAAAATGCGCGGAAGATTTACAGTTTATTTTTCTGATTCTGAAATATTTTCATTCGTTATTACTGATTTTAAAAATGATCTCAAACCGCTCATTCCAAAACGTTATTATGACGTAGAAAACGCCATTAGCTGGTAAGACCAATGCTTGCCGGTGTGACCTCAATTCAACAACGCCATATTTACTAACAAAAACGAAAATTTCGTTTTGGCGGCAAATCAAAACTGGCACAATTTAATTATTCAATATAAAAAATAAATTTGAAATGTCATCGTAATTTGCGAAATTAATCCTATTATTATTTTGAACTGAATATTTTTTCAGTTTTCCACCTCTTTTTTTCTCAGAAACCTTTGCGAAGTGTTGTTTAAGTATTGTTTTCTAATAATTCATAATTTACTAGTGTTTCATTACCATTTTTTACATTAGCTTCACAGATGTGTATTTTACGTTTTTTATTTAATACCTGCAAGTTTAGTGGTGTATTAAATAGTAAAAGATAGTGTGGAGTAAGTTCAAGTAGGAAGAGTACCTCTGAATTAATTATATAAATTTAAGTATTTTGCAGGTTGAGCCGCTAGAGTAAGGTTTTGAAGTGTTTTACAAAGTTGCACATTATAAATGCATAAGCATTAATTCTCGCCACAGGTATATCCTAGTGAGACAGGCAGACAAAATAAAAATATTATTTGCATTAAATTTATTGAGGAAATTGGGAAATAGAAATATTGGATATGGCTTTATCTAGATTAATAAATAACTACATACGGTGAAGATCTATAGATGACTTATTAAGGAGACAAAATCTTACAATTAGGCATGCCCTAAATTTGATTTATTTTTTAAATTTGTTAATACATCAATTAAAAAACCCTTCGGACATTTTTTGCGTATTTGTTTCAACTAGTTTAATTTTACTAATTTAATAACTAATTGTTTTTCAATTTGATAGGCGGTTAAAAAATGGATACCCTCTGGGGATCCATTTTTTGGATAACAAATACCACTGCCATGGGTCACCCCAAGTGGTTCGCTACGTTAGGTGACTAAGCAGGGGTATCCGAGTTCACGGGATGGGGTTTGGTCTGGTCTTATTAAGGGAAATCCTATGACGTTATCAGCCGGACTTTATCGACTCATTGCTTTGCACCGCAGTGGGAGGAATAGCACACGTCCGTAACTCCTGGATACAATGACCTCCAGTTTCCTAACCGCCTCTCTTACATTTTTCCTTCTCAGAACCTCTTCTCCATTCCCTTAAAAATACCCTCCACGCAATATCTCATCGATATGACAAAGGATTTGAGGGAAATTATTTTCCTTAGGAACGCCTGTATGGAGTGAATGTTTATACCACAATAGTCTACTAAATAATTTTTCAGATAATTTACCAGATTCTCGTAGAGGGGGGTGATCATTGATCAATGACCTGGCTAACTGTGCCAAAATTATGGCTTACCACCCTTTTTTAACTTTAGCTCTACACAAGGGTCCCTAGGAAAAAAGTTCCCCTCAGGGCCTATGTCGTCTTTGGGCATACTTTGTGTGATGCTGTAGGAAAGGGAGTTCTGGGAAGGAAAAATGTATGAAGGGTGGGTAGGATTCTGGGGTTCAGTGTGTCCAGGAATCACGGACATATGAATCTATCCCTTCCACTGCAGTAAGGCGATGTTCCGAGATAGTCCTGGTGGAGAGATTAAAGCGTCTCTCTCATCTGGTCTCTTCTGATCCGGCCTACCTCGCAGTTACAAACCTCACCTCATGAACCCGGGCACTCCTGCTAAGTCACCAAACGTAGCAAACGACTTGGGGTGACCTATGGCAGAGGTATTGGTTATCCAATACATGGTTCCCGGGGCGGCGGTACCCATTCCTGCTTTCAAAAACCTAACTTATATTGTCTAATGCCCGATCGTGCAACGTGCATCTTGTCTGAAACCTATTTTGAAAAGGGGACTGGTTGTACTACAAAGACTCATCCCAAACATAAGTAATCACATTTTTTATTTATTATTTATTATATTCTCGCGTGTTTGCAACGCACATTTCTTTTTATTACATTTATAAATCCACAAATTCTGCTACAAGTTCTTGCTTGTCTTTCCTTCCTGTTTTGTATTCTGAAACCAAAATTATAACACCCTTTCTACAACCTTTTCGTGACCCCGGTATTCCTACTAATTTTCACGCCTTAACTGTGTTTTCCCGCCAATAATCGATCTGTCAAAAACAACCCCTTTGCTTTGCAGAGTGGTAGTACGAAGGCAAATCTAATCAACCGCAATTTCTTTTACGATAAAATATTATATTTAAAAAGTAAATTATTATTTATTACATATCACAAAACCGTAGGAAAATATTAGAAATAATAAAAAAGAATAACAATTAATTGTGGCGTTTGATTGTGAAATGACATGAGAGATACAAGAACATACAAAATTCTATAGTAAAAATAAGATACACTAGGACTAAATTAATATTGATTGAAAAGATTTGATAACGTAGACCTCTTGTGCATACTTTCCGTGCATTGAAATAGATCCGCCACATCTGTATATCTATATATTTATTATTAACTTCATGCAACCTACCTACAAGCGAATGTTTTGAAACAGGATTATAGAACGAATTGCTTTGTGGGTATATGAAATTCAAAGAGGTTAATTAAATCAGGACCGTCTATTCTACTACATACAATTTTGAACATAAATATTAAGTCGGATATAATTCTCATAAATAAATGTTTATTTTTTTTTTTTTTTTTGTTTTTGTTACAAAGAATACATCAGTACAAAGAAGCTTTGACTGTCCAACTAGGATTTTCCCGTTCTAGGACAGTCAAATTGACAGAAACATTTTGATAGGCGTAAATTTAATTTATAGATGACCGATTTATATTGGGACACAAATCAAAAAATCATCGCCAAATAACTTTATCTTTCTTACTGAGGCAAAAAATATTTAATAATTTATAATAAACGACACAGTATCCTTTTCGTACATGTTTTTTTTCAATATAGAAAGAAGAAAGAAATGTAAAATTTTAAGATTACTTCCAAATAAACCAAAGAAAAATAGTACATATATAATACATGAATAATCCAAAAGATTACTTGTAAATAAACCAAAAGAATAATATATATTAGTACAAAGTTAGTGAAAGCATTGAAGAAGAAACAAACAGAAAATACCTGTTATACAGTGACCTTATTAAAATATGTACCGCTAAATTGTTTAATTAGTACAGCTTTATACTTCAGTAGAGGCATACAACAAATATCAGAATCATTAGCATAAAAGGTTTTCAATCGTACTTTAAAGAACTAATCAGCCACTACAATAAAAATAAATCCGAAAGAAGCTTCGTAAGCGTGGAAAAATAGAGTTATATAAAAAATAAAAAATAGAGACATAATATGCACTTTTCTACACATTCCAAAGCTGCAACTGTGAAGCTTTGGAATGTGTAGAAAACATCAAAATTAAATTAAGTAGAAAACATCAAAATTAAGTTTAAATTTCTCAAACCTTCCATTGTCATATGCTGGAAAGAATATATGTCACAGGAAAATTACTATGACCGTAGTCCAGATTTGATATCCAACGAAGGTAGGTGAACGGTGAAATGCTGAACGGCCAGGAGATGTCAGTACCTACTATGCAACAACCGCCGCGAGTTGATAAACTCTTTATAACGACGCAGCGAGAAGGTATTCACTTCAGCGCCAACGGTGAAAGCGTGACCTGAGAGTTAACTTGTAAGTCATTCAATCGGTTCTCGTTCAAAATTCTACTTTAAGTTCTGAAAATCCCAAATTTTGTTAGTTTTCTTATCTCGAGCAACTTCAACAATGTTGGCTATCTCAAACTTCCCCTGAATTTCATCAGTTTACGTTCAGCTGCCCAATGAAACCAAACCAGAAGCGAATGAAACCACATTCAAGATAGGTATACGTAATGGAAATTGGAAATGCACTTCGTACAGCAAATTGATTACAATGGAACAATAGCTGCTCTCCCGATTTTAGTGAGCATATATTGGGTTTAACCACCTCAGTTGACTTAACTGCACGGTACGTACGGTTTTCCGGATTATCTTCCGAATTACGTAATAATAATAATTATTATTATTAATACGCTAACGTCTGTCATACACACTCGCTCCACGTACTAGATACAAACGGAAGTGCTGCCATCTATAATATTCAATTAGAACTATTGAAGTTTTTATATTATAGTTTTCCCGTGGAAGCGGGTGTTTACCTGCTAGTTATTATTATCCTTTGGAGTGTTCTTAGGTACAACTTTATAAAACTTATAAAATGTTGTCATAGCAATTATTATGCGAAGAGAAAAAAACCCGCACATCATAACCTTGAACAAAACTATCTCTTTTCCTTACCTTATCAATTCCTCAGTTAGCCAACTAAAAAAACAACATTTATTCTGATAACAACAAACAACGAATTTCTTTACCAACCGCGACAGTGAAGTAGGGTTCATGGGTATAAAAGATTAACAATATGATTTTTAGAGGGCTAAAAATGAATGTATTCTTAGTGTGCTTTATGTCGCCATGAATATAAGTAATACGCATAAAATTCGCTTGACAAACGGACTCTAGAGGTCACGATTTTTCTCCAGCACGACATTTTGAGGGCGTCTGACCGCTCTCTTTCACTGGCACTAAGTGTCCATGTTTCCACACCGTATATTTAAAAAATAAACACCTGGACGAGTCCCATCATGATGGTCTTTGTTATGCCTTTGTCACTCCATGTCTTTTTCATTTTAATAAAATAATCCACATAAACATCTCGCATTCGTTTGAATTATTTTAGTTTTTTTTAAATTAAAATACTAAATCCTCCTTTATCTTATCTTAATTCTGCTTAGTCCCCACAACAGAACCACGTGTTTCCGATTGTCATAGAAAGTGAGTGGTCACTGGTGAAGCCTCCGTCACCGGACTGCGGCCGTCGAGATGCCTGAATAGCGTCGGGCGATCCCTACAGGGAAGCAATTATTCATGCGCTATCGTGGAGAATCACCTTTGAAAGCGGACAGACATGTCGGCTTGTCGGGGTTAGACGTCTGGTCCGAGACAAAGGCTGTTTCACGGTGGTTCTGTGCGATACTGTGCAGATATTGGAAGCAATCGGATTCGAATTAACGTTTGATGAACACATATTTTTTTACAATAGCTCCATGCAGGAGGCCCCGAGGAAAACATCCAGGGCAAATGTCATCTTTGAGGATGCTGTGTGGAGGGTCTTTTTAAATTCTAGGAAGGAAAAAGGTATCCAGGAATGAGAGAAGTATGAATCCACCCCTCCCATTGCAGTGCAAGGCGATGGGTCGAGAGAGTCCGGCTGGAGAGGCTGGAGAGTCCGGATAGATTATGTCTGCCTCAAGCAGAGGAAACGCATTCGCCACCAAGACTTAAACAAACCTCACTCCAAGAACCCGAGCACCACTGCAAAATCACCAAAAATTTGGAAAAGAAAGATATTTTTAATGATTGATTCCGTTATCAATTTATTTCTTTTTATTTTACGAGCAACATAAAAAGTTGCTGCCATTTGTTCGATTATAATAATTACTAATGAATAAGTTCTAAACAAATTAAAAAAATTGTTATCTGGGTATGGAAGACTGTAAATATAGTAACAAAGACAAAATGAAAAGTAAAGATTTATAAGTAGTTTCTCGTAGGTACATGATGTCCAACTGAATATATATATAAGTACAATATAGTCGCAGTAATTCTAAGCTGAAATAAATCCCGACTTGTAGAATTATGAAATAATAATAATTATTAGTAGTTGTTTTAAAAAGCAATATGCATAAGAAATAACTACTATTTCCCTCTGTATCGTAAAACCTTAAAAAAATAGGTTTGGAGCTTGACTAAACCCTGCTATCATTTCTGTTTATGATTGTATTGCAATATGAAAAAAAACAGTTCTCGCTCAGTCGACAATGAAGAATGTTATTGAGTTCTATTTGAAAAGACAGTTTAGGGCAGTTGTCAGTTCGTTTGTTATGGTACCTATAAGTGTTTTTCAAACCCGCTGTTTTATAAATACAAGAGAATTTGGTAAATTATGTTTCTTTCTAATTTGCTAGCGGTACAAGCAGTGCCTTCAAACCTAGAATTGGAATCGACTCGGTGTCTAGGGTAGAATTTAAAAAGTGCTGGCCATCATGTAAATGCTTTTTATATCTATCGCTTACATATGAGTATGTTTATGAGACGTCTTTGCGTTGCTAAACCATTCATCCGATTACGATGAAACTTTGGGGATTTGACGTGCGCATGCCCTTGATGGTTTCTATATACAATTGTAAGTTCTGGCATCATGAAATTATGCATTGCTAACCGTTCATCTGATTGCGATGAAGCTTTGGGGATTTAATTTGTGCATGCCTGCGATGGTTTCTATATATTATATAATAGTGAATTCTGGCATTATGAAATTTGTATAAAAAATTGCAATAGGTGGCACGCGAGCTGTTTAAAAACTGAATGTACCGGGACTGAAAATATGGAATGCGGAAGGGGGGAGGGGAACTCGGGAGGGGGGGTTCGCGGGATGGGGGAAGCGGGAGGGGGGAGTGGGGAGAGGGAAGGCGGAGTGGGAACGCGTGAGGGGAAGGGGAGGCGGGAGAGGAAAGGGAGGCGGAAGGGGAATGGGACGAATGGGAAAGGTCACGCAGGGAGAAACAATTTCTTAATTAAGTGACATAGCAACGCATGCCGGGAACTCGCTAGTTGTTGATGATAAATTTCAAAAATACTTATTATTCGGAGTGTTTTTACCACTGAAGTGAACTGAAAATTTAACATTATTTAAATAAGCTGTTAAGCCCGCACAATAACATTGCAAGAGCAAATTTAGGTATTCGGAAGTCAGTAGCGCATAGGTCAACCATCTGACGGTGAAAAGCTCCAGCAATACCATAGCTACTCGTAGGTATCGCCTCTGCCGCTCCTGAAACTTGAAGCGTTACACTTAGTTATGCGAACTTTGGATATAGAAGCCAGTCGGAGTTTTGAAACTTGTTAACCATCATAAGGTAACTTGTCTTTGAACGGTAGTTTATGCAATAGAGCTTAAAAAACATTCAAAACGGGAGTGAGCAATCACCCACTTATCCAGCAGGATTTTAGGCTTATTATTTATTACAACGATTTGGGAAACTTTTCATATTTTTCCACTTTAGACCGCTGAAAAATGTTGAAAGAATTTAAAACGTATTTAAGGGTAGGTAATCAAAGTTTTTTTGAGTTTTACTTTGATAGTATGTACGAGTATATACGTAATTACTAATATTTAAGTTTGGTCCTCTTTGTTTAATGTACTTGCTTGTGTGAATATAGCGATAGTTTGCTATCTACTTAACTGAGAAACCACTTATAAAATTCCTTGTTATACAAAAACATTGTACTTAACAAAACAATGTATTTAACAACTAATAATTATTACTTATTATTTTTAAGTGATAAACTAACGTTTAAGACAAGATTTTTATGCATAGCACAAAGGGTAGAAAACAATTATTATAAGCATTAATTTTCAGCCTGAAACACTCATCTACACTAAAAAACTCTTCCGAGAAAAGATACTTGCCGCCAACGGATTTAAAGTAACTTTTCCCGGAAGATTTTTTCAATGTAGACGAGTGTTTCATGCTGATAATTAATGTTTTTATTATATATTTTTAATTGTTAATAATTATTACAATCATATACTTATTTATACATATTTTGACTACCATAATACGGGCAGTGTTGTAGTCGAAAAACCTGTAAAAAACTACATAAAAAGTATTTTTTTGAATAAACGAAAAAAAGTGTGGAGAATGGAGGGGGACTCTATTTTTGTTAAAGTCTCAATTAATAATAATAATATTTGGATGATTTGTATAGCGCCTTTTTGTGAAAAATTACCTCAAGGGTGCTGTATAAACTAATAAAAATAGTATACAATCTTATCACCAAGTACTAATTATATAACAAGAAGCTATTATAACAACTTATGGCTAAACATTGCTAAACGAAACTTGATGTACAGTGATTTGACCGATGACCGCGATGCAACGTAAAATGTACATATTTTGTTTTATTTATACTCAGTACAGGCAGAAATTCTAATGGTAACTACGTAAACTAACTGTGGTTATGTAGGTTAGGTTGTTTAAACTTACCGTTGCCCAAAGCATATTGTAATGAATAGTGTGCTAACGTAAAATTGGAATCATCGCTATAAACAACCATGTTGAAAATTTACGAGTATCTCATTACTGTGTACTCATTTGATGTGTTCTGCGGCGAGCAAAATAAATAAATGGCGATATTGTCTATGTTAGGCTACTTTGTAACTACATTAATGTATGTAAACCAGTGTAATTTTACTGTTGAATTGATTAAATTTTCCAGAAGTTTTTTTTTATATAATTTCAGTTGATGATTGATAAATGTTAATTGTGTTTTAGAAATACTTTGTCGAAATTTCAAAAAACAAAGATCGGTTTACAAAAGAAATATGAAGGAAAATATAATAGAGGCACTGAACTTGAAATTTGGAATGGGATTATACTAAATTCGGTTATCTACGCATTCAATTGTTATCTATGAATTCAAATTTACTTTGAATTTAAGTTTCATTTTCAAAATTGGAAATGATTATGTGAAGGATTCAGGCAAGCGATAAAATAGGCACCTACCAACCAATAATATATTTTAACAGAAAAATATTTTATTTGCCCCTTTAAAAATTGTAATTTTAATTTTCCGTGATTTTTCACGGATCTGCGGATAATATTACAACTTTGCTGAATAAAAGCAAAAAAACTGGTTTCTAGTTATCATTTTAAAATATAGTTTGAGTATACAATTTAAATATATTTGAGGGTAAAACCTGGAAAGATGCTTTTGAAAAATGTGATTCAGGAATAAGAATAGTAAAGAGTTGGCTAAATAATAACATCTTAACTTTGAATACATCAAAAACAAAATATGTAACTTTTAGCATATCATCAAAAAGTCAGCCTTCCTACATTCATAATCTAACTATACACAATTGTCTGCAAAATTGTAATTGCCACCCTGTAGAAAGAGTAGACTGTATTAGGTACCTAGGTGTAATTATTGATAAATATTTGAGATGGAACGACCATATTGATATTTTAACAAAAATATCAGGAGACTTACCTATATTTTTAAATAACTTCGTCGTATATTGGATAAAGAGAAATTAAAATCTGTCTATTATGCCTTAGTCCAATCTCGACTTTCTTACAATATAGTATGCTGGGGATTCTGTCTAAAGTCCAATGTAGAACCACTAAATATTGCTCACAAATTAATTCTTAAAGTCATGTACAAAAAAAAATTCGTTATCCATCTAAACTACTTTACAAGGAATCTAATGTTATGTGTATAAAACAGCTGTACATCATTAAAATAATTTGTAGATTTTTTATCAATACTAAATCTGCAGAAAGAACCCAACAAATCCATACCACTAGAATTGGCTCAACAATGAACTTTGTGGCAATACATACTAAAACATCTTTTGGCCAAAGAAACTATTTATATCAGGCTCCACTTATGTTTAATATTCCGCCAGATTACATTAAGTCTTCCAATTCATTAACTAAATTTAAAAATAATGTTAAGAAATTTATGTTGACAGAGGATTGGCATACTATATTTTCATAACTAACTAACTAACTAACCACCACGCCGTTTCCCCGCAGGGGTAGGCAGATAGGACGGACCGCCAAACAACTCGGTCTTGGCACACACTCCTTGCCTCGTTCACATTCATACATCGTCTCATACATGCTCTTCTATTATTCTGACTCCTGATATGGCCCGACTCAAGTATCTGATTCACTTGGTCGTGCCATGTCTTTCTCGGGCGTCCCCGACTTCTTCTACCATTCACATTTGCGTCATATATTCTCCTTACACTCCTTTCCTCGTTCATTCTCTCTACATGCCCGAACCATCGCATCGGAGCGTTCCTTTCTTGATCTTACTCATTACGCTTACATCAGCCTTGCATTCTTTGCGGATATCCGCGTTTCTCACACGATCATACATAGTTTTACCACATATACACCTCAGGGATCTCATTTCTCCGTAGTCGCAGTGGCTAAGAGTCTTGACTCACAATCCGGAGGTCGCGGGTTCGCACCCAGCGTGCGCAAATAAATTTTATTTTATTAATTTGTGTCATTTCACAATTAATTCATTTAAAATAATATATAGTATATTAGCGGCACGTTCCAGAGTGGAATATACTATCAGTATCGCCCTGGTGTAAGACCACCATTCAGAATTAAAACTTTGCTTGAAAATGGCTTTAGCCGTGTTTGGTGACCAGATCTGAATAGCCAGGTACTTCCCAACCTTCCTCTTCCCCACCTCCTTCCCCTCCCCATTACCTTCAGCCTCAAAACATACCCCAATTGGGGATGCCATAGTATCACTGGCTCCAGACGGGAGCAGTTGAGATTATTGTGCGGTATTCACTATAAAAAAATAAAAAAAAATCTACAGCATTCAGTCTACTTTCATCCTTCCTCTGCCAGTTCCATGCCTCACTGCCATACATCAGGGTAGGTACCAGTACTCCATTATGGACGGCTAGTTTCACGTCTTTGGACAGTTTTTTGTTGGTGCCAACGGCGTTCAGTCCTCCATTAATAGAGTTACCTGCATTCACCCTTCTTTCAATATCTCTTTCAGCCTTCCCATCTCTCGTAAATACAAACTTCCCAAATAAACAAACTCATCCACCTGCTCCAAGTACTCATCGTTCACAACTATATTGCATACTGTTTTCGTACTCTCTCTTTCAAACACCATGACTTTAGACTTACTTACATTCATCATTAACTCATTCTTCATACATACTTCATTCATCCTTGATACGAGAGACTGTAGATCTTCCAAACTGTTAGATATCAGCATCGCATCATCAGCATACAACAGGCAACATACTTTCAGATTACTCAATTTCGCGCCCAATCCCATCTCTTTTAATTCTTGCATACAATTATCCTTGTATAGATTGAATAACCACGGTGACATTACGCAGCCTTGTTTAACACCTTTTGTGATGTCAAACTACCCCGTAAAATCGCCGTTCACCCTAATACATGCAACGCTTCCCTCATATAGAGACGCAATTGCCTGTATGAGATTCGTATTCACTCCATACTTGGACAATACCTTCCATAGCTTTTTCCTGTCAACTCGGTCGTATGCTTTTTGTAGATCTACAAAGGCACAGAAGAGTTTCTGGTTTTTTGCAAGAAACTTCTCAGTGAGCATACGCAATGAGAAAATCTGGTCCATGCACCCCCTTCCACTCATAAAAGCACCTTGCACATCCCATATTTTATCTTTTGTTTCCATTCTTACCCTTTCAACCAATATTCTACCATATAGCTTGCCGTCTGAACGAAGAAGGCTAATAGCCCTATGATTCCCACATTCCAAACGTGACCCTTTACCTTTGTACAATGGTATAATTACAGCCCTCCTCCAATCTAGTGGCGTATAACTGTCCTCTAAACATTGGTTAAAAAGTTTGCACAACCATGTGAGAATAATACGGCTATCCTCCTTAAAGTATTCGGGAGCAATATTGTCGAAACCCACAGCCTTACTATTTTTCATACATTTAATAGATCTTTTTATTTCATCCATGCTGATTTTGGTAACATTCACTACATCATCGTTCACACCCGATTCACCGCTGGGATCACAGTCACCCGGGTTACTTTCGAAGACTTCTTCGATATATTTCATCCATCTCTCTTTAATTTTTTTCTCATTCGTCAACATTTGCCCATCTTTCGATTTGATCACTTTCATGCTTCCGTTCTCTGGACCACTCCGGGACCTTTTGACCTCTTTCCAAAACAGTTTAATGTTTTCTTGGAAGTCGTTTGTCATTTTTATCCCCTCTTCTTCTTCCAGGCGTTTATTTCGTTCTTTCACTCCAACACTTACTCTTTTCTTGCATACCTTATACACTTCTTTCGCTCGATCTCTCTCTTCGCTTGGAGCACTGCCAGTCCCTATCAGACGTAACCAAGCTTCCTTCTTCTCTGAGACCAGTGCTTTGATCTCGTCACCACACCATGCATCACCTTTTTTCCTACCTTGCTTACTTATTCCACACACGTCTCTAGCAGATTCACATAGACTCACCTTTATGTGGTTCCATGTTTCCTCTATGCTTAGACCGTCCATTTCTTTCTCATTCAATCTTATTTCTGCACAATTATCATACTCACTTCTGACATAATCGTTTTGTAGTTTTTCTATTTTGACTCTTGTTGGAGCTGATACCGTTTTCACTTTAGAGCGCCAGCCGCGGAAGAGGTTTACTCTCGACACCACGAGAAAGTGGTCAGTTTCAACCTCAGCCCCTCTGAAAACTCACTTCATCCTTGTCCTTTTTTAAATAATAAGATTTTTTTTTAAATAATAAAATATTTTAGTTCCATTTGAATAAATCGAAGTGTCACCCTGGTTCTTTTGAACTTACTTTGCTTTTGGCAGGTATAAATATGTTACAAATCGTTCTCAAATTACCCATCTGGTCTAGTGACCAGATGGGTAATTAGTATGCAATATTAGTGTTTTGAAAGTAGTGTATTTATATTGTGTTTTGTATGTAAAATGCATCCTCAAATTATAATTGTTAACCTCAATACAGGCATTAGTCCTAGTGAGGTTAATTTATGTAAAAAAAATGTATGGTGAGAATATAAATAAATAAATAAATAGTTAATTTGGAGAAACTCATTAAAGTAAACAGACTGTGCGAATATTGAGTTCGGAGGAAACCTTAACGTTGTATGGTATAAGTACATCATTCAATCGTTGGCAGGAAAACTTGGGGAAATTTCAACGATTTAATAAGGTAAACGAGATGTAATGATCTCGTTTCTCTGATATAAAGCAATTTATAAGGATGTTGTTCGATGTTGAATGTTATGTTCTCATTATTTCGTGGGAATTTCTCTGATTCCGGAATTCTTGGATATATATTATTAGGTTGGCATTATGTCGGTTCATCATCTTTCGTGAACCCATTTTGTTGATTTTGAAATATTATTATTAATTTTGTTCCTACGATTTTTTTCCAATTATTAGTAGAAATTTGAAGATACTAAAAGTGTTTTGCAGATTGACTGCAGACTACAGTTGAAGTTTATCAGCTACAATTTTCCCCAAGAGGAATGGGCTATCGAAGGCGTTAGGCACCAAATTAAAACTAAGAATTGCTAAAATATTACTAGTTTTTTATCTACCTTCTTGCATTACTTTGTAGAAGCTTCTTCTTCTTCTTCTATGGCGCTACAGCCCATTTTGAGCCTTGACCTACTTCAAGATAAGCCTCCACCTCCCTCTGTCCTCGGCCGTCGTCTTCCAATCTGCAACATGGAATACACATTTTATAGATATAGTAGATTATAGTCGACACCTTATAGAAGCTGCCAGCCATTAACTGACCTCCAAAAATACCAAAAAATGTCGTCAAAATATCTGAATTCTTTCCTGTTTTCTAAGTTAGGTTAAACCTCTCCATTAGTATGCTTGTCCACTCCTTGCCGTCAGTCATGATGGTTTTGCGACTTTTTAACCCGCTACAAAATATCCCCGACAAAATATTCTACGGACAAAACATCCCCCAACAAAATATCTACTAAAACTTAACTTAACCTAACCTAACAAAAAAAATAGGACAAAAATAACACAGACATTCTGCATTCTACAAAGACAATAAAATTCGGTTATAAAATAGTAAAATGGGACAAAAATAATACAGACATCCCGTAAAGACAATAAATTATTCTTCAAAAATAGTTAAATGTAAAATAAGGTTAGGTAAGATTTTAGCAGATATTTTGTTGGAGGGTGTTTTGTCCGTAGGATATTTTGTCGGGGATATTTTGTAGGGGATATTTTGTGGCGGGATGAAAACGTGCAGTATCATCCATGATTGTCCACATTGTCTTTCTGGTACACGTCTTCCAGAGGTTGTCCCCTATAGTTTACATTTGGAAAACTTATATTCATTACCATTATGTATTCTCAAAAAAGTGGTATTAAGTCACAGATCCATCGTTTGATTCACTAAAAGATTTCCCTTTTCATTTAAAATTTTATCTTGCATGCTGCAGTAGTTAATGTAGAAGCGTAAACCAAATGTCTTTACAAATTAATAGATCGCATTGTGGAAGAAAGAATTTGATTTTAGAAATTTGTTTCTCAATGTGAAAGTTGTAAGGTGTTCGCTTATTTCTTTTCTTACAATATTCACATTTGATCAGTCTGTTTTCGGGCAGATATTTATGTTTGGCGCAATAAATCTGCCAGTAACTCTGAACAAAAGAACCAAGGAAAATGTAAACAGTTTTCATTTCTTCGTTTTATATTTAGATTATAACGAGGCGAACTTTGAGAAGGAAGGTCCGTGAGTACGTGCGTTATTGCGTCAGGAAGTTTTATTTGCGAGAGTTGGGCAACTCATAATAGGGCTCGTTATTGTTCAGTAACTTTGCGCACGAATGTCTGTATTTACTGATTGAATTGAGCAAATTGCGGGAAGTAATGTCAGCGTTTAAGGAAAATGTTAATCGTGATGTGTTGAAGTGAATTCATTGTATGCTTTATACTTAATTGCGATAGCAAGTAATAAGGGATGAAAATATGTCTAATTTTGATAAAACTGCGATAAATAAATGGTAAAAAAAATTTTTAAATGAAAGGTGTTGAAAAACGCTTTCAAATTTCATAATTCACTAGTAAGTTACTTGAAAAAATTGTTTCTCCCTGTGTGTCCTTTCCCATTCGTCCTGGTCCCCTTTCGCCTCCCCTTCTTCCCTCACGCGTTCCCACTCCGCTTTATCTGCTATTCCTCTCCCCACTCCCCTCTCCGAACCCCCATTTCGAGTTCCCCGCCCCCCGCCCGCATTCTATACATTCAGTCCCGGTACATTCAGTTATCATACAGTTCGCGTATCACCTATCGCAATTTTTTCATACAAATTCCATAATGCCAGAGCTCACTTTTATATAATAGAGACCATAGCGGGCATGCACATATCAAATCCCCAAGGTTTTATGGCAATCGGATGAATGGTTAGCAACGCATAATTTCAGGACACCAGAGCTCACTATTGTATATGGAAACCATCGTGGGCATGTGCACATCAAATGTGAAATAAAATAAACCTTAAGTTAATTTAAATTATTAATTTTTTTTTTTCTGTTATCGTTCGCGTTTTCTGCTTGTCCCGTAAGACAGAAATTTTCATAATAATGTATGTTTACGTGATGTGTTTACTGATTATATTTTAAGATACATCAAATAAGAAAAGAGTGTGGAAGAGAAGGGAAGAATGAAAGGTAATAATATCTACGGTGATTTATTTTTGGGGTATTACACCGTGTCGTGCTTCCTCCTTCTTTAGCAAAGGTTTCGGATAGCGTTAAAATATATAAATACATCACAATAATACCTTTCGTCGTGAAAATGAATCATATTCGTCAAAATATGTGTTTTTTTAAATTATATTACAAGGTAGAAAATAGGCGCTCTCAGAATGGCCATTGGAACAATTGTCTTTACTTCTTTCTCATCTCCTCCCCTCCTTTCGCTCTCTTCACCTTACAACATAACATGATTGGGGATGTTGAAGTCGCGTTATATTGAACGGTTTTCGCAAAAAAACCCTGAATCGAAACATTGCGTCAAATAGCCTTAGCTTAATTTAGGAAATATTTCAGATTAGCCTTGTTCAGTTCTTTTTCTTTTCTGCGCAACTTCATACAAATATTAACGGTGCCGTAGACCTACTGGTTCTGGATAGATAAACCATATGTATAATCTGGTTAAGCCCTCAATATTTTTCAACCTTTATAAAACTGAATGTTTATATATAGAACGAGTCGAATTTTTAAAATCGAATCAGTGAAATTGGGAAGAAAATCTCGTTCCTACCTGAAAAGAAAATAAAATATTCATCGAGTTATTAAAATATTGATGAGAAACGGGTGTTGGGGTAAAAGCGGTGGTAAAATCAATAAGCCTTCCTTAGGGAAGAAAGAACTATGCAGAGTATGTTGTTTCATATGAGAAAGTAATTTTTTCCGCCTTTAAGACAATGTCCATGAAAAATACGCATCACATGATTCACAACATAAATATTCTCCCTTACCTACTAACCGTTCACAAAATAATTTAATTTCCGAAAGAACTGAGAAATTTATTTCAGAACTTGCTGGAGGGAGTTGTTCTTTCTTATAAGAGACATGCTTTTGATGATATTCTGTAATATAAAATAAATAAAAACGAGTTAAAGGAATCTCCATTGTGACAATATTCTAAGAGAAAAATGTAATCAATAATATTTTTTTAACGCATGATTGAAATATACTTCAATACTGTGGAAACAGTTTTTTTAAATTATAAGTAAAAGATTTAAACTCATCGTGTTAGGATTTTAATTTCACTCGAATTATCCTTTGTGAATAATTTTACTCGATTTAAAAAAAAAACACTTTGGATCACAATTAAGTAATATTTAGATTTTATTTAAGTGTTGCTTGTCGAAATAAATTAAAAACAGCGTAACAACGTGATTTGTAAAGAATGAAAAAATGTAATATCAGAGGGGCAGTTTAGTGTCCTTCGGGAATATTGAGGTTAAAGAGCTGATTTAACTAGAAAAGTTTCCGAGAGGTAACAAGAAACAACGACACGGAAATCTGTAATCCAAATGAAGTTGAGATTGCATCTGCAAAAATTGAAGTTTTGGAATTCTTTGACTTGACCTTGACAAATATTACACGTCGGAGAATGTTTAGTTTTAGAATGAATAGCTTTTCTCCAAATAACGCTGCGATATCTCGCTAGATATTAATCTAGTTTTATCAACGATGGGTTCTAATAGTAAATGTATTAATATGGAAATGAAACCTTCTTATCCAAAAATTGCTAAAGTACTGCATTCGGTTCAAAGAGTCAATTCTAGTTTACTAATAACATAATTGATTACTGAACCAATTATACAATATATTTATCGATTAGCTAAAACCCAAAAGGGAGAAAAAAAAAACTCCTATTATGAGGTCGACCAAAGAAATTTTCAAGTCTTTCGCAGTCTTTCACAACACAAAAGCTAACCATAGTGAGATTATAAATATGCCAGTGGCGGTCCGTGGTTTAAATCATCGGGAGTTCAACGTTAAAGCGATTTGAAGTGGAAAAAAAATCGGTTTCTTCATCTAATATATTAAGGAGTTACGTCATTTTAAAATACTGCAGTTCTCTGACAGTTTCGAAAAGAATTAGAACAATTATTATTTGTTTAGAAAGTTTAAAAATAATCAACCAGTGTTTTTTACAATAGCGACTTGAAATAATACGTCCATTGTCGAATATTTTTGTGACGTAGAAATATTTATAATAAGAGGCTTTGAATAAAGTAATTTTTAATTCGAAAATTATAGTTTACTTAAAATCGGTGCGTCTTGAAAGATTCGTAAGTGCTATCAAACACCATATAATTGCTGAAATGCAGAAACAAGTAAATAAAATGTGTAATCAATTCTTGGTAAATAATAAAACAATAAATTATTTTGATGAGCGTAATATTTTTTATAAATGTTAATCTGCGTAAGTGCCTAGGTTCGAAGCCCACGAATTCAGTGCGGATATTATGTTACCTGAATGCGTTCGGTAAAGTTTGGTACCTAAAAAAAGTATCGGTTTAGAATGAAAAACAACACTATCGAGGCCTACTCGAATAATAAATGTAGGCATTGTGATACACACTAACACCGCTGAAAACCGACTGCTTGCTTGAAAATATATCAGAAGTTTTTTAGCTTCCTTGTGCGTCCTGGAATCCGCGCTGAGTCGGATTATCATTTTTGGATTTTTTTTACTATGGAGTAGCGGCAGGCTGTTCAAACTGTAATATTATAATTCAAGTGAGTGAGGGTTCACTGCTCTGAAAACCGCAACTAGAATATACTCAAATACAATACTGCTTTTGAACAAGGGAACAATAAACACCTCTCTAGTGAGCTTTATAATTTACTTCCAACGGCAATAAAGAAAATGGATATATATTTTTTTTACATTAACTCCACACAGGAGGCCCTCAGGAAAATAATTTCCCTCAGGGTCTATGTCATCTTTGAAGATGCTGTGTGGAGGGTCTTTTTGAGGAGAGGAAGGAGTGAACATGGGTCATGTTATAGGAGGGAGGAAACACAGAGGCCGGCAAATCGATCCACAGCTGAGCTGTTGAACTCAAGAACGAGTCGTAGAAACTAACCGTTCTCATGTGACTAATGGTAACCATGTAAATATGTTTGTCGCGTGTTTGGCATGTTTCCTGACTATGCACCGGTGCTGAGAGGAATAATGACGCTAGTTCCTCGAAGCATCTTCCGTTTTAATACCGGTAGAACAAGGACATCGTTCCCACCTTTGCTATTTTGCATTGACACTTTTGCTATTTAAAATAATAATAAAAAAAATCAAAACATGGCAAAGAAATCAAAGATTATGTACTTTTGAATGTAGCTATAACTTTGTGGTTATCCATTATAGATATTGATTATCAAAGATACATCCATTATCAAAGATTATGTATTTAACAATATTAAAATACAATCTAGTTTTCAAATAACTTTTTACTTTATAATTATTAACGTACGTATAATAAGAAAATCATTTTCCAATTCAGATTAAAAATTTAACAAAAATGTACATGTAATCATATGCTATCATTTTTCATCTTAGCGAAGGTCTCTAGTGATCCAGTTAGGTAAATGCAAGAAAAAATGAAAAATCAACCAAAAGCAATTGTTTATAATGAATGCAAATGCGTATTTTTCAAATATTTGAATAATTGAAATCGAATTGATTAAGTGAAATGGATTTGAATTCATTGACAGGTTTTTGCAAGCGTACCGCTAATCTTTTCCTTCAGCATGGAAGGATTCAGTGGTGGCTCTTTGCAATTATTCGTCCTCGCTTCGTAAAAGTCTCGAAGATTGTTGTTAGGGGAATTGGCTGAACTGGAACTTTTTTATGGAAACTTTTCGGTGTAGTTCTTTTTTTAAGTAAAGACATTTTAAAGATAGAGGCGGTGCTTTTTCAACAAGCTTGATTTCTTCCACAAAAAACATGTTTTCTAGAAAAAAGGCAGTACCGAGGCAGTTTTCTGAAAGTTTGCCGATGTTTTCAAAATAAATTATGATGATTTTTATAATCATTAATTAGGATTGCAAATTACTTGGAAAATAGACACATTTTATTAGATTAATGTGTGAAATTTCACAATTTATTAATTTAATAAGTCAGGTACGTCACATACGTCATACATATGCCTGATAATGTTATATTATTTCGAAAGCAAGTGTATGGGTCCGAGTGGTTAAAATAATTTTAAGTATATTTACGGCACTTTCCAGAGTTGTAGACACTTTCAGTATCGCTCGGGTGAAATGACACCATTTTTACAATCGCAAAGTTACTTGAAATGGCTTTAGCCGTGTTTGGTGACCAGATCTGAATAGCCAGATAACTTTCACCTTCCTTTTCCTAATCTCACTGAATCTATTTACTTGCACATCTTCAACTCCCTTTATACACGACGTTTAATTTTCGACCAAACATTGTTATTTAAAATTCTGAATAATGGCCTGGACTCGCCTGAGCTTACCAAATTAATAAAAAAACATATTTCGGCAATATCAAAAATACAATCCAATTTATTTCATTTGCCCACATGTAGAACTTAATTAGAAAAAAAACCCAATTCCTCGAATATGTGCGCAATATATAATAATTTTGACCGGTCAGTGGTTGAGTGGGAATCGCATTTGGGTCCCACCCAGGCGTTCCGTGTTTGATTCCTCGGCTGACTAAGTCCTCCATCTCGACTCAAGCAACATTTTAGGCTTACTGTAGTGGTAATAGAAGATTTTCAAATATTGTCGTGTTATTCGAAACCCGGGAATATTTTTCTTTCTTTTAAAAAAAAAAATAATACAAATTTTTACAATAATAGACATCTTTAACAAAACCCTTCAGAAATACCGAATAGAAGTAAATTAATACAAGCGTGTGAAATGTATCGGGAGCATCTCCTATCCTTATCCTATTTTCCTCTTCACCTAAAATTATTTTTAACATATAATAAAACCCCATCTCCAAGTAACTTTAACATGGGAGACTTTTTTGACTTGACTTAATTTAACTTTGTATAATATGTTAATCTCTATATTTTGTGTAGGTATAAGCCGTTTGTCTCTTTCAAATAAATAAATAAATCTCCCCCCCCCCCCCTACTACCACCTTCCCAAATAGGGATGTCTGAGTTTAACTGGATCCATATGGTTGGAGGCAGTTGGGACTCTCGTGCAGTTAGGTACTTACATAAAAGAATAGTAGGAATAATGCATTACCTAAATAATTTTTTTCACCTAGATAATTGTGTTCGACTTTATACATATATCCATTGATCGATTCAACATTCTCGACATTTCTATTTTGGGAGAAGTTCACCTTATTTGCAAGATAAAAACAGGCGAACCTTTTTTGAAGACTTTATCAAATAAAATAATGCGGCCACTCCGAATTCGCTGGAAACCCTTGTACTTAGAAGCCTGCCTTCAGTTCAATAACCCTTATTTATTTAGGAAGTATTTAAAAGGCGAAGATGAATTTATTAATATTATAAAAAAAAATTAAGGACAAGCACAAAGAAAATGGAAAAAAGCGATTCTGAGAAAAAACAAAAAGAATGTAATGCTTTAACATTATTGTGAAATCCTTTGATTTTAAAGAAGGGCGTAGCAATTAAATAAAGTTGAAAGAAAAGTGGGAGTTACCCCTACCAACTTACAATGTTCCTTTTTCATATTATTTAAATTTTTTCCGTTGACCCAAGTCAAACCCATTTTTAAAGAAATTAACAGCAAATTAATCGGAAACGTGAGACGAAAGTTAAAATGTGCTAATTAAAATACAAATGAAATTCAACATAGTCCACCCTTTGACAAAACGGGCTTCTGATTAAATTATAATGAAATTTATTTGAAGACATTGAACTTTCAGAGGAAAATCTTTTTCTTAGAATCTTAGAAAAATCTAGAACTGTGAGTTTTGGCAATATTGCACAACAATTTTGGATTTTCTACTAATATAATTTCGGTCATTAAATTACTTGCAGCTATTTTAATTTATTATAAATATATATCTTTCGTTACATTAGTAGGTACTAAAGATTTCGAAAATAATGTCAAAACTTGGACGAAACCTGGCATTATACTTTATAGTTTTTACTATAAAGCAAATTTGGTAGGTGGGTAGGGGCAACGCCGCCCGGGGATCCATTTATTGGATTACCCACACCTCCGCCATCGGTCACCCAAAGTGGTTCACTGCGTTTGGTGACTTGAGCAGGTGTGCCCGGGTTCATCGGGTGTGATGTGTTCAGGTTTTGACGGCGGATATGCCTGTCCACCAGTTACGTGGCGGGCCAGATCGGTAAAATCCAGGTTTGGGGAGACACTTTGACATCTTCAGTTGTTCTCTCTCCGCAGCGGGAGGGCTGCAACGGTAAGCTCTGGCGTTGTGAAATTATTTGGAAAACAAAATTATCCTTTTTTTTACATTAGCTCCACACGGGAGGCCCAGAGGAAAATAATTACCCTCAGGGCCTATGTAATCTTTGGGGATGCTATGTGGATGGACTTGTTCAGTAAAGGAAGGAGAGGAACAATCTGGGGTTCAGTGTGTCCAGGTCATCCGCCGCCAAAAATTGAAAAATCTCATCACTAGAACCCGGGCACTCCTGCAAAGTCACCAAACGTAACGAAGTACTTGAGGAGGCCTATGGCAGAAGCATTGCTTACCCAATTAATGATTTCCAGGGGCGGCGATACCTATACCCATCTCCCAAATTGTACATACTTGAAAGTGTCTCACAAATTGAAACCAAACTAAAACGATAAATTATACGAGTTCTTCACAATTTTTCGGTGCTCGTTTTGACTGATGTCAAAACCGCATCTTTTTTCAATGTCAAAACCGCATTTTTAGAGTTTAATCAGAGACTCAATGCCAAGAGTTTCTTTAGTCTTGTTTCTTACTCCAAAGTAAAGACTGTTCATGGAGAGAGGCAGAGGTTGGAACTGACCGTGGTCGTGCAAGTAACCGCAAGAGGTCTGGAGGTTTCTCCTTGAGCTAGTGGTATTCTAATTCAACTTGGAAGAGCAATTCACCTTGTGATAAAGTACTTACTGAGTTGCTAGTATAGTAGACGTTATATAAGGGACATTTTACAGCGAAAAAGTTCATTTGAACTTAACCATTGCTTAGATGGTAAGGAGTGAAAAACGAGTAAATTGTTAATTTACGTCCGAAATAAAATAATGTTGAAAATAAGTAGAATTTTTATGTAACCTTGGTTATGACAACATTAAAAAGACTACTTTCTACCGCCAGGAGCCCGTGAGACCATTGCATCCCCAATTGGGGTATGTTATTGGAATGAAGATCGTAAGGATAGGAAGGGTATAAGCAAGAGGAAGGTGAAGGTGTAACTGGCTATTCAGATCCGGTCACCACACACGGCTAAATTTATTTCAAGCAAAATTTAAATTCTAAATGGTGATATTTCACAAGGGCAATACTGAAAAATCTTCCATGAAATTTGATTCAACGTACAAAACACTTTTACAAAAAACCTTTAAAAATAACACTGCTATTGAAACATGGCCACAAATCACAGCAATAAAAAAAAGCAATTTTAAAAGTCAGCGTTTTTTTATCACGAAGATTCAGAAGTCATTCAATAGGATAGCTTTTGTATAATAATAATAATAATAATATTTGGACGATTTATATAGCGCCGTTTTTGTGAAAAATCACCTCAAGGGCGCTGTACAAACTTACCATATATGCCTAAAATCTAGAAAGACTACATGCTAGACAAACAATTAAAAACAACTTATGGCTAAAAATTGCATACACCGGTTCATTGATCACCGATACGAAAATATATGTACAATATTTTGACCAATGAACGCGATGCTGCCTAAAAATGAATTAATCATGTATCAGTAATCAGTATCATGAATATTCAGAAGACGTTTGCATAATAAGATAGCTTTTTTATAAGGAAGATTCAGAAGACATTCGCATGATATAATAGCTTTTTTATCAGGAAGATTCAGAAGATGTTCAATAAGATAGCTTTTGTATCTATCATAAAGATTCAGAAGATGTTCAATAGGATAGGTTTTTTACCACGGAAATTCAGAAGACATTCAATAAGATAGCTTTTGTATCATAAATATTCAATCTAATGCACGTGTTGTGCCGTATATGTGTAAATAAATAAATAAATAAAAGAAGACGTTTAATAGGATAGATTTTTATCAGGAAGAATCAAAAGATATTAATTTGTGTAATTTTCAATTATCGGACGGTAAGAGTATACAGGATTTCAGCTAACTGACTTTAAAAACCTAGGAATCATTGCAAATATAATAAACATTTCATAATCCCAGCATAGTCAAAGCTGTGCCTTAATTTCAGAATAAAATTAGGTTATATCACCGTCACACCTTCAATGTTCTCCCATTCAGTCTTTGAATTCTCCGTAATTAATTTGCAGCCTCGCATAAACAGAACCGCGGTTCGATGCCCACAGAGGAGCAAGTTTTAATTCCCAATTTAAATGCATGCAATGGTCTACCTACATCCTCGCGAGTATTGAGATCCTAAAACAACCGGCTATTCAGTGAGAAATGGCTCAAGAAATTGCCTCCAACTTTTGAGTAGGCACTTAAAAATATTTTCCATAACTTGGGCCATGTAAATCAACCTGCATGAAGTTGTGAGATATTATATGAGATCGGTTCTGATATTTAGAGGTTTGATAACTTTGCGGAAATGAGTGCTTATCTACTTGAACTCCACGGAATTTAGGCTTTACCTGAACCAACTTTAGTCACCTTAAGTAGCTGGAACTGAATAGTCATGTTTTTCTTAACTTTAGATAATATTATCATATTCCCTTCTCCCTACGATTTTTTAAAGTGTTACAGATTCGGTGCTTAAACTCGACACAAAAAACTATCGATTATTTTATTTGAACGGTGGCTATATATTCGTAATTTCATAAATGTATATGTATTCACTAAAGTAATTTTGATTTTTTTTGGTTTTATGTACTCATAAGTTAAACTTACTTATCGTTGCATAAATAACATTGTGATGAATGTTGTGCTCACCTATAATAATTGAAATCATCGCTTAACGAATTAATATTTTCAACCAGTTAATTATTGTAATAATTATGCGAAGTATTCTGTCGCCGAGTAAATAAATAAATACATTCGATTGGCTCCATATTTTTAACCCACAAATAGGAAGAAATATACCTTGAAAGTCGATGATGATTTGATGTTTCGGCTTTTTTCTTTCTTGTTGAGAAATACAAGTTATTCCTATAATATCCAAATCACAATATTAAAAGTGTTCGTTCACACTGGAAAAAATATAAACTGCACAATTTACAGACATGATTTTAGATTTTTACAGCCAAAAGTATTTTCGTTATTTATTTTTGGGGTGTCATGCCGTTTTGCGCTACCTCCGTCTTGAGCCAACTTTTCGGACAACGTTACAGTATCATAATCACACACATCTGCCCTGACAATGGATACCGTAACGTTGTCCGAAACTTTGGATAAAGGAGGAGGTAGCGCAACACGGCATAACACCCTTAAATAAATAACGAAATTGCACAATAGGCCACATGTATCACATTTAAATCTGGTTTAGGCAAATATTCTAAGACATTCCCTTTTTTTTTTTTTTATCGTATTTTTGAAACCCTGGTGATTTTTTAAAAATTTCTATCCGAAAAATCAAACCATTTTTTATAAATCAAAAAGACGGGACATTATTTTACGAGTGCGAAAAAACGATAATTACGCAGCCGAAAATCATTTAAAAAAATAATTTCCACACGAATAGAAATAAATTGTACGGGGTTCTCTTCGTAACATCTATAAAAACACCGCCATCTTTATCAAACAATCAAACCAAAGGATAAGTTCGCATAGAACAAACAATAAATCTAGTGAAGGTTAAACGAAAATTCAAAAATTCGCCGGAAATCAAAGTGTTGCCAATTAAAAAAAATTAATCAGTGTGGAATTTTACAAAATTAAGGGAACATAATCGGAGACGGGAAATTTTGATGTAGTGACGTCACGAGCTCAAATAATGGGTTTATCTATTTAAAAATAAAAAAAAAACTATACATTTCTGAAAATTTTTACTTACATTTTCGTAATATTAGTAAATAAATCTACCCACACGATTTTTTCCAAGTCGTTATGAGATCTATGCAAGTGACCTATTAACGTTAAAGTTTTAGAAAATAGTGAAAATGATATAAAAACGGAGCCAAATTAAGCCTTTGCTTTTGCGCCCTTTAATTTATGCGTGTCGGGGAAAAAATCTCCATCCTCATTTATTAGAGCCCCTCTAGGGTAGTTCTGACCGCTTGTGATGCCCTGAGCGCCCTGCCATCAATCTGCGGACCTACGAGCTCCCCAGTGTGAACCTTGACTCTACAGTATTTCCATTTAAAAGCCTGTAACGACGCAACTGAACATTCACGAATCTGACTTCATTCCAATCTAACATTCGAATGACCGCTTTTATAATCAGTGGTCCGATCAGTGAACCGGTTAGTGGTTGAGTGGGAATAGCGCTTGGGTCCCACCCAGGCGTCGCATATTCGATTCCTCGGGTGGCTAAGTCCTCCATCACAACACAAACAACATTTTCGGCTTTCTGTGGTGGTAGTAGGAGATTTTCAAATATTGTTGGGTTATTCGTAACCCGGGAATGTTTGTCTTTCTTTAAAAAAAAAGAAATAATAATAATAATTACCATGACGATGATTTATGGCTACGGCACCGTGACGGCAAAAAGGCAATAAAAATACGTTCTTTATCGCTATAATGCTGCAGCTCTTTCAAAATATGAGATACACAATTTACGTAGGTTTGTTTCCCCCAAAGTACCTACTACTTTTTCCTTGCGTCTCATTTTCTGTATACGTGTGAGGAAGATGTATAATAATGATTGAATGTTTCCTTTGGGGGGTGCTCACACACGATCACCGTTTATCTCATTTTCGACTGTTGTTATTTAGTGTGTAAGAAAGAACTGCAGCATTATATGTTTGAGTATAATAGCAAAACCATCAGCACATTGACATTTTTTTAAAATTTTTGGGATTAACTCACACTTCAATATTATCCTTGTAACTATGTTCCATACTTTCAAAATTATCGTCACGGCTAGTAGTATTGTAGTGGTCTGCGGAGACGTCACGGTACGGTGTGCGAGAGAGATGCAAGAAAATGATCACCTTTTTCCTTTGGAGGAAACAGACGTACGTACATTGTGTATATCTCATCTTTTGAAAGAGCTGCAGCAATATAGCGATAAGGAACGTATGATTCTTGCCTTTTTTGCCGTCACGGTACCCGTTAGTCGTCGCGGTCATAATAAAAGCGTTCAAACTCGTTATTATTTATTTTTAACGTTCCAATTCCAATTTGTATGAAGAGAATAACGATTGATTGGTGTTTTGTTGTGAAAGCCTTTCAGAATTCAGGTTGTTGGGAGATTTGTATTCGGACAGTGAGAACTCGAATAAAAGAAGTCGGAGCGACGTTCATTAATATGAAGAGTTTGCTTGTCGACAAGGATTTGAGATGAATATTCGCTATCGTACTGTGAAGTGTTTTGTCCACTTCATACTATTTGTTTGGAATGAAAGCTCGGGCACTGAAATCTGTAACATTGTCAAGAGGCTTTTTAAATGTGGACATTAAGAACAATGTTTGAAGTCTTCTCTACGGAGCACGTGACAACTTAATACGACAGAACCAGTGTATTTTAAGACATTGTCAAAAAATTCCCATTTTATATTAATGTAATACGAGTATCAACGGTATAAATATAACATAAACAATGGTTACATGTCACAATTAAAATCACAAGAAAATGTTAAAAAATAATAAAAAAAATTACAAATAATTGTGGCATTTGATTGTGAAATGACATCAGAGATACAAGTACATACAACATTCTATAGTACAAATAAAGTATTTTTAAATTTTTTTTTTAGAAATTAAATATGATTATGTTATTATCGACATCCTAAAATACTTGCAGAACTCGATAATAACATTATCGTATTTAATTTTAATTAAATTTCTAAAAATTAAAATGGAGTTCTACGAATTAAACACAAAAACAATTAATATACAAATAAAGTTGACTGAGATTAAATTAATATTGATTTGAAAGAAGATCCCCTACATCTGCGTATCTATTATTAACTTCATGCAACCTAGGTACAAGCGAGTATTTCGAATACTCAGTCCTGGTATTGTTGCATTTAAACAGGATTTTGCAACGAGTAGCTCTCGCGGGTATATGAAATTCAGTGAGGTTAATTAAATCAGGACTGTCTATAGTACCACTTACAATTTTGAACATAAATATTATGTGGGATATAATTATTCGGTCCGAAAGTCTTAATAAATTTAACTATTTCATTAAGTAATTATAATTTATTATATTTACTGCTTGCTTGTCCGGAACGGAGAGACTGGTTGAGGAAAACCTTTTGACCTCTCTAACGACTCCCTCAATCCATTGCCTTGCACCGCAGTTGATGGGATGGATTCACACGTCCATCAATCCTGGACACACAGACCTCTAGTTCGCACCCATATCCTTGCCTACCTTCATCTCTTAATAAAGACCCCCACACAGCATCGTCCCCAAAAATACTATAGGGAAAATTATTTTCCTTAAGGCTTCCGGTGTAGAATCATTGTAAAACAAAACATTAAAATAAGGTAAAAAATTTGTACATTAATGCATACTGATTAATTTATTTTGAATATTGCATTGATAATTAAATTTGGGCACAATCATTTGTTTGGTCAGTCGTGATTTTTTCTCAATCATTTTCATTTTTTTTTCTAATTCCACCAGAAGCCTTCAGTCGTTTCTATTTATGCTCTTTGACTGGCTTCAGTTTCAGACCATGTCAATCCTATTCACTTCCCCCGTAGTTTTTCGCGTTTATTTTCCCTGGCTTTGTCTAGTGAAACAAACTGGAATGCTTGTTCCTGGAATTTCTGATAGATTTTTATTTGGTAGTCGTTTGCATCCTGAGCGCATGTCAAAGTCACTCAGCTGGAATATTTTCGCAATGCTTAAACCGGGGTTTAAAAGTCATACGATTTTTGAAAAGTAGAAATCCTCACTCGGTCCAAAGTATAGAGTAACCTCACCATCGAGATACTCAACTGATATCAACATGGCAATCTCTGGCAAATCATTCAATGATGCTAAATTGGTTTTGAAACCGCTTGTCTTGTCGCCGAACATTTAACCTATTACATGTTATCTCATAAATAGGTATATATAAATATATTTTATTTTTTTTTAAAGAAGGGTAACTAGACTATGATTGCCCACAACTAGTGGTTGCCCACTTTTACTTTGAACATATTTTTCTCACAAACGTATATAAGTATTTCACTGAAATCTTGACAAATGTTTTGATTAGTTCAGCATGAATCGACAAACTGCCATATAGGTAGAAGCAGCCAAGTTGTGAAATGTGAAATCAGAAGTTAGGGAGGCGGGAATGGGCACCGTCACCGGGGAACCATTTATTGGATATCCAACACCTCTGCCATAGATAACCCCACGTGGTTCGCTACGTTTGATAACTTAGCAGGGGTGCCCGGGTTCATGGGGTGAGATTTGTCTAGGTCTTGGCGGCGGACGACCTAGACACACTGAACACCAAAATTCCTACCCACCCCTCATATCTTTTTCCTTTTCAGAACTTCCTATCCCCCCTTTCCTTAAAAAGACACTCCACACAGCTTCTCCAAAGATTATTTAATTAAATTATTTTCCTCGGGGCCTCCTATATGAAGTTACTGCAAAAAAAAGTTTTTTCAATTTTACAGGTATTTCAAATACATTTTATCTGAAATGTTTTAGCGATTATTATTGCTAATAAAACAAAATAAATCAGTGTGTAGGCAGTGTAGGCACCATCGTGAGGTTGTTTTAATGAAGATTTTTATCGAATCTATAAAGCGGGCAATCATTGTAATTATTGATGCTGTCACTATTAACAAGTGGACAATCACTGTTTATTTAGCTATACTAAAAAATGTGATTTAGTTAATTATTTTATAACATGGTGGGATCCCCATTTAAAGTAAAAATATCTTTAAATGGGCAATCATTACCTATTTTACCCTAACCACATTTTTTTAAACCATAAAATATCTTGTTCATTCTTTAAAAAACTCAAATGTTCGTTTGTTCAATGTATTCATGCTAAAAGCATTGACGTAATGTTGTTAGACTTCAAACATACACATATTATTAAGGTAATATAAAATTTCCAAGCTTTTCAAATTACTTTTATCGCTCAGGTTTAGAGCAATATGTTTCATCTGAGCAGACGTACAGAGTGTGAATAAATTGCGCGCAATAAAATATTTTCCAAGCGAAAATCTTAAGAAAAGTGTCGTTAAAGTCGGTGGCTTGCTCTGAACTGTTTTAATATTTAAAAAAAAAAAATTTATCGCGGAATTTTTTTTATTTTTATTTTATCTGATTTCTAACTTAAGACTTTTTTTTAGCAACGTAAAACTGATAACAATGATAACCTGAATATGATAAACAATATTTTTAAAACACGAAACAAATGGTTACCATTTTTTTAAAGTTCCGTTTGATAATTTTAGCAAATTTAAATATTTTATTTGTTTATTTATTACGCCATAGAATGGTTTTTACATTCAAGTGATACATGAGATTACACATTGATACAGAGGAGGAAATCAGTATTACAAAAATGATAAAATAAGAATGTACACTTAACAACAAAGTATGTATGACAAAAACCATATTTTGTCATAATGTTTCAATTGAGCAATTTCGCAGACCTGTGGTATCTGTAGGAACAAGTTTTGATTGAATAAACATGTTTTGAATTTTTTTCTAAACGCTTTACGAATGTATTACAAACCCAAACCAATCAATTGTTTTATCCTCTCTTTAAAGCGATATTTCTGCAAGAAAAAGGTGTGGTAAAACAATAAATTCTGTAATAAGATTGAATAATACTATTTCCCAAACCGAGGACTTTGATAAAATACAAATTTCATGATATTTTTTTTTTTTTTAAATCTCAAAATACGTAACAATATATTGAAGAGTATTTTCTAAACGACTTCCACTTTCTTAGTAAGTTTTGTATGTTCTGTTTGTTGACGCAACTATTGCATCTCCCTCTAACCTAACCTTTTATCCAAGTACCTGTCCGTATCTGACAGTGTGTGGCCAATTCACCTAGGTGTGACATTATAATAAAAAAAGGTATATTAAGTCTATTTAAAGAGCCGGTGCAGTATCAACTCCTATGATGATCTCTCAGTGAATTTATGTAAAATCGACTCGATTAAGAAATCTGGTTAGTAATCATCTCGTACTCCCACGGTGTTTATAAGTGTGAATCTCTTTTGCATGATTGTGCAGTGAATACAACCCGTACCTCTCAAGGCCATAAGAAAGATTTTTTTCAACAAGAACAAGAATATCAGAAGGCAAATAGTATATCAGTCCATTACAATATCCCGATCTTTATCAACTCCTATACTTAATGTCAACTTGAAACTTATTTAAAATTATTCATGACAGTCCACAAATAGATTCGCAGAATACATACGACAAAACTGTTTTTCAAACACATTCATCTTTTTTTTTAAATCACGTGGAAAAGAACCTTTGAAAATTTTGACAGTTATAAAAGTCACGTCATGTGTATTTAAATTTGAAAATGTCGCCACACAAACAGGGTCGCTTTACCCCGGAAAGTGACAACATCATAACAACGATAAACCGTTTTTTCCCTACTGCGGAATGGGACGAATAAAAAATTCCAAATTCCGGCCAAAACGGGCCGCGTCTGAGAAGAGTGATGAAAATTGTGCACACGCGGCTTACACTGAGTAATGTGAGCTTCCAGGGCGGTTCCATCAAATCGCCGCCCTGGGCCGCCCCCGCCGCCCTACCCGCTCTGGGGCTCTGGGGCCGCCCAACCGCTGCGGGAACTCGCTGCTAAATAAAAGAAAAGTGCCGTTAGGAGTGAATGTTAAAAGTTTCATTTATCTCGGGAAATCGCTCGGGGTTAACTGGTCTTTGGGACTTAAGGACCACTCTATTATTTTTTTTTTTGGGCCGGAAAAGCTTCATTTAACCAAATCTTCTCATTTTGAATTATTGCGTCCTTAAATATTAAGGTACTGTTTGCCGTCTAGACAACGACTTTTTTATGAAAGGGTTAAGGTTTTGGTAATGGAATCAAATATATCAGAAAAATTAACCGAGGAGCCTTCTATTTCTAAATCAAAGATTTTTTTGAAGAAAAACTTCTTTATGCACGCTTGACTTGGGGAGTAAGCTGGTAAATGCGTGACGAGATTACGAAAAGTGTGATCGGGCGAAGCGAATGGAAGTTGAGAGGGCGATATAAGAAGATAGAAAGAGAGAGTTACTGTTATGGGTTGCCCATAAATCCTACGAACATACTATACAAGCGGCAGGCAGCTGTGTGTCACGTGCTCAGTACATGTACATTCTCGCGTGATTATTGCTGTCCCTCTCAGGCTGGCAGAAGACATTACCATATATGGCCACACGGCGCGAAATCCAGCCAATGGCAGAAGACATTACCTTATAGGGCACACGTTCGAGTCTTCCGTCTCGCTCATCACGGACAGAGAACTCCGGCCACCGTTCACCGAAGCATCAGACCTATTCTAGAGAGCGGCGCGAGCAGTCGTACGTACTACTACGTACTGTCGGGCAGTATGCCACCCTTTGACGCGGCTAATTAAGTCTTCACTTACGATCTCAGTATGGCGCTATCACCACAGACGCCTGTATAATCCTACTGCCGCCTACTTTATACCATGGCAGCCCTGGCCGCCCGGCTTTTAATCCGCCTACATTGCCGATAGCCGCTTATTTCACCGTTATCACCCACCGGTTCGGTAAGCTGACCGAATCCGCCCACCATGACGCCGAGAAGCCGCCCACGCACCCCGAGCCGCCCCGTTCCTGCACACAGTCTATGAGCTTTGCTCTAGACCTCTCCACTTCGTAGGAAGCTGCCTGCATCCGTACGACGCCACGTGAGATTTTAAACCCTCTTATAGTATTTCCGAGCCTAAATTCAGTAGTATTTCTAGTGCCTCTCTCTCTCTTATGCTAGGCCTTAAACAGCTTACCTGGTTGCCTGTACTGTTCACCCTTGCATTATTGAATACATTTGAATTGTGCCCAAACCTTGTTTCATTGGAGTCAACCATCGACAGCCTCGGAGGAGCCCTACGACCCTGAGCTGAGCCTTCCAAGCCGAGGCATATTGCCCCCGGGGGGCCTGCTTAACACTTGTTCCCCCCCGGGAGGGACATATTTCTGGAGACCAGAATTATAACACTGGACCCTACGTGGCTTCAGTATCACCCTGGCCCCAGGAAGTATGACACTGGCGCGCCAACTGGGCCGAAGTCTTGTCGATTGTTGTCTCCCTAGAAACATAATTATGTAATCTTAGCTATAAATATTTTATATTTGTGCTCCCATCAACAACGGTAGTTCTGTGTGAATTATTCTAAACGTCGCGAGTCCGTCGGCTAGTGCTATTCGAGTGTTAGGTATTTTAAACATCGCTTACTACAGTAGCATTCTCAAGCTATTACGTTCTATCGCGGCAGTCAGAGTTGTTCGTCATTCGCGCGGAATTTTTTTTAATTGAGTAATGAATCTCGTTATTTTAAAATCTCCGAGTGGCTGCTGTGTAAGTTGCGTTATTTCTTCCTTGAAGAGCAGTGGTTGTTTCCAATAAAAGGTAGTAACTACTGTCGGATTGTGCTCGTTCACATCCGTTCCCCTGTAATAGGAAGTTGTAAATACGACTGCCAGCAACTGCTCTCGTCTTATATTATTCGTCCGAAATTTTTTTTTTGCTTTGTTCATTATAATAACGCATAATCATGGAGGCCACCATACCAATAATGGATAGAATATTAAATTTCGAGAAAGCAAACGCGTCGGTAATAAGAAAAATGTTGATGGATAGAGGCATAGTCCCCAAAAGGGCTTTGTTGTCTTTACGGAAACAATGTGTCGAGTTTAATGAATCCCTTAGTGGGCGGGTGGAGTCTCCTGCTATTTTATTAAATTCTCCAAGTGTAGCAACCACCCCAAAAACTAGTAATTCGGGAAACCTCGTTAACATAGTATCCTCGCCTACGCAAAATCACTATGAAAGGACTACCACAAGGTACGTTGAAAGAAAAATAGTTAATTTAACAAATTGGAAAATTTCTTTTGACGGGAATTCGGATGTCCGCGCTTTTTTAGACAGAATCGCCGAATTACAATACGCGAGGGGCGTTGATTGTCAAGATTTGGCTAGGGGTTTTGTCGAACTTCTCACTGGTTCAGCACTATTATTCTATAGGAAAATTTTCAAAACTAATCTAAAGTGGGAAGAAATTAAAACAGCCTTTTTGAAGAGATTCGAGGACCCGACGTTTCAAATGACTGAGAAGTCGAAGTTATTTAACTTGTGTCAGAAAAATAACGAAAGAGCTGCGGATTTTATTTTGGAAGCTTTAGCTATCAATTCCAAGCTGAATTTGCCGTTAGAAGAGTCGGAACTTTTATCGTTAGTCACAAAAGGTCTCACGCCAGATTACGCACAACTGAAGATCGGTAAAAATATCACCAACGTTTCGGAGTTACAAGCATTATGTGAGGAGATGGATAAAATCAAATTCAGTCGCGCATCAAGTAAAAAGGCAGTCGAGCCGGAGGTCGTCTCAAGTTATAAGGAGGTTGACAGTGATTTGGGAATTAAATCTAAAATTCACCGTTACAAGCAAATGTATAACGTACCGGTTCGGCAGTATGTAAATCTAATATCATCCCTGAATGATAAGTTATCATCACCATTGTCTGAATTAGACTTGGTTCTTATAATTAAAAATGGGTTGTTGCACAAATATAGTAAACTATTCTCGTACGATGTGCCCCGTACTTGCGCGGAGGTAATACAAAGATGCGAGATCTTAGAAGATACTCATTTCGATAATTCCCAACAGAATCACAGGGTTAGAACTTTCGGACGTAATAAAAACTCACAGCTCGCGGCGATTTCACAAAGAACCACGGATATCGCTAATCGTGCTTGTTTTAAATGCAATCAAAACGGTCACTTTGCAAAAAATTGCAATAAAATTAACAGCAACAGCGTCCCGCGCCGTAGCCCACGATGGAAAAAGCCTGATTACAGCAGAGCAAACGATTTTCCTGATCTCTCTAAACCACCCCCGACTCATTGTAATTCGAATCAAAAAAACTTCTAGGCGGTCATTGCAGTCCAAAGCCATCAGCAGAGACAATCGAAAAGGAATGGAATGACTGGTTAGGTTACGTGAAGGTTTTTCTGAATACCGATCCACTCGAGGCAGTGAATGTGAAGTGTAGCGGAGATGGCCGGCCACATGTCACATTCAAAGTTAAAAATCGTGTTTTATCAGGTTTACTAGACTCGGGTGCGTCACTATCTTGTATAGGTGGGAATTTGCACAAACAATTCACGTCTCGTGCGCTGTCCCCTTGTGATCTGGTAATTACTACAGCAGATAACAAGAGACAGGAAGTTTCTGGCAAGCTGTCACTTCCAGTAGTTTATAACGATAAGTTGCAGACCATAGACTTTGTAGTGATACCTTCGCTCGGCCGGAAAATTATTTTAGGCGTGGATTTTTGGAAAAAATTCAACATAGCTCCAAATTTATTTACAGCAAATCAAAGTATTACGTATACTTCCATCTCAGAAGTTAACGTAGTAAGGTCAAAAAACGATCTCACACCCGCGCAACTAAAAACACTTAGTGATGTGATAGAGGAATTTCAATCCATATCTTTTGCTAAACGCGGTTTAGGTAAAACTAATTTGATCGAACATGTTATCGAAACTGAAGGAACCCCAATAAAACAACGTTATTACCCCCTGTCACCAGTAAGGTTGAAACAGTTAGAATGTGAGGTGGATAAAATGTTGGAATTAGGCGTAATCGTTAAAAGTAAATCTCCTTGGTCAAACCCGGTTATTTTAGTTCCCAAAAAGGACGGAACAGCTAGGTTCTGTTTGGACAGTAGAAGACTCAATGCTGTTACAAGGGCACAAATTTATCCGTTGCCAAACGTTCATCGTATTCTTGATAACTTACGGCATGCAAACTTTATTACTTCCTTAGACTTGCTTAAAGCTTTCTGGCAGATACCCTTGCACCCTTCGTCTTGTGAGAAAACTAGTTTCGTAGTTCCAGGTAGGGGTACCTTCATGTTCGTAAGACTACCCTTCGGGCTACGTAATGCTCCTAGCGAACTGCAACGCCTCGTGGACACCTTATTTGGTCCAGAATTCGAACCCAACCTTTTTGCATATCTAGATGATCTAATAATTATCTCACGTACCTTTGAAGAACATATTGAACTCCTTAAAAAGGTTTGTAATATTTTAAAGGCCGCCGGATTAACATTAAATATAGAAAAGTCGGAATTCTGTAAATCAAGACTCAAATATTTAGGTTTCGTAGTGGACAAGGAAGGTCTCCGTACAGACCCGGCAAAGATAGATACTATCAAAAATTTCCCCCGACCTCAGAATACAAAACAGGTAAAATCATTCCTTGGATTATGCAGTTATTATAGACGTTTTATCAACAACTTTTCAAATATTGCAGCCCCTTTAACTCACATAACTGGTGGTAAAAAGAACCTACCTAATTTTACGTGGAATGAGGAGATAGAAAAATCATTTTCCGCCTTGAAGAATGCCTTAATTTCAGCGCCGGTACTAAGCTGCCCTGATTTTAAGTTACCCTTTATAATACAATGTGACAGTTCCAATTTCGCCATCGGAGCATGCCTTTCACAACAATTTGAGGACGCAGAACACCCCGTCGCGTATTACTCCAGAGTACTCTCTAAAACGGAGAGAAACTATAGTACAACTGAACGCGAATTATTGGCCATTCTCGACGCAGTATACAACTTTCGCTCGTACGTCGAAGGGTCAAAATTCACAGTGGTCACGGACCATTCAAGTTTAAAATGGCTTATGTCACTCGAGAATCCAACAGGTAGACTTGCCAGGTGGGGGACACGCTTGTCTCAGTTCGATTTTGACATAATTCACCGTAAAGGCTCCCTTCATGTAGTTCCAGACGTACTATCTCGTATTGAAATTACCCAATTAAATTCATTACTTGGCACGCCTGGCTCTAAAGACAAGTGGTACTCAGAGCTGTATAATAAGTGCGCCAATAACCCACAAGCTAGTCCTAATTTCTTAATACAAGGTAATAGGTTGTATAAGCATTGTAAAGCTGATTTTTCCTTACATACAGACTACGAATGGAAATTAGTATCCCCGGTAGAGGATAGACAGGCCTTAATCTCAGAATGTCATAATTCACCCACAGCAATACACCCAGGTGTGTTTAAAACCTTTAAAAAATTATCGTTAAGGAATTTCTGGCCCGGAATGTATAATGATGTAAAAAAATTAGTGTCCAATTGCAATATTTGCAAGGCTTATAAACATTCAACTAAGCCAGCCTTAGGTCATATGTCCCACCCCAAAAACGTAGATCGCCCAATGCAAAGTCTTAGCGTAGATTTGATAGGTCCCTTTCCGAAAGGTTATGACGGAAACTTTCATATTCTGAGCGTGGTAGACGTTTTTACTAAGTACTGCTGGTTATTCCCATTACGCCACGCGACGGCAAAAACCATAATAGAAGCCTTGGAATACAATATATTTTTACCAATCTCTGTACCTAGAACACTCATAGTTGATAACGGTCGCCAGTTCACTTCAGGTGCTTTTAAAGCCTTCTTGTCTCAATACGGCGTTCCTGATGTATTTTATAATTCTTTCTATACTCCTATGAACAACACGGTAGAGCGCTATAACCAAACCATCGGAACCTCATTGGCTATTTTGGTGGGCAACGATCACCGTCAGTGGTCAAAGCACGTCAGAACGGTACAAGCAGCAATTAATAATACGGTCAACCTTACTACTGGATACACCCCGTTTTTCCTCATGCACGGCTTTGAACAGACAGTGCATGGCACGTCACATTGGCGTATCTCCCCTGGTGCTAGTCAAAATAACACACAACCAGATACGGTAGTGGATTATGCAAATAAACTACAAGAACTTGTAGCCGTGTATGACAAGGTGAGCGATTCACTCGCCGCCGCGTATAAACAAAGTGCTTTTCGTTATAACACTAGACACAAGTTGGAATCCTATAAAATCGGAGACAGAGTTTGGAGAAGAAACTTCCCTCAATCTAAGGCAGGCGTATATTTTTCAGCCAAACTGGCACCCCGTTTTGTAGAAAACAGAATAAAGGAAAAAATCTCTAGCACGATATATGTACTAGAGAATTTAAATGGAAAAATTGTCGGTAAATTCCACATTAAAGACATAGTAAAAAAGGGTAGTGACACCCCGGTCGTTGCAACCTTATAAGTGTTTTTATTTATGTTTTTGTTGTTATTTTCTCTGATTAGTCCGGTGATTAGTTGAGATATAATTATTACCCCTTAGGTACAACCCTAGGACGTCATGAACCCTAGTGGTTAGTACGAGGTTATAACGCATATAACTTAACCTTTGTTATTAGAGAAGTATACAATTCCTTTCTTAATGGATCGTCATCACAAGTGTTGACAATCCGGGACGCCGGTATGTCTGCACGTGAAGACTTGTGTTATTATTGTTATTATTATAAAAAAAAGAGGTAACTCACCTTACACTAGTGAAATTACTGATGCGATATTTAGTTCATTTATTGTAATGACTATTATTGGTAGTAATAATTTATTACTTTTCCATCCTAGTGCGTAGCCACTTAGGTTGTTTTTTTTAAAAAAAAAAATGTTTTTTAAATTTATATATGAATATGGTTACATAAGTATATAAATTCGTCTAAGAAACACGACACGATACACTGATTGAGGGCGTAGTTCAAAGAACCCTAAATTAGGCTAGGTTTTTCATTAGAAAAAACTGCGTTAGGTATTCAGTATCCTGCCCGGGACCAAAGTAGAGACCTAATTTCTATTTTCGTGGAACAATTTGCATTCTAAAAAGTACTTAATTTTAGATGCAATGAAAGAATATGCAAGCATATTCTTTTCTTTTCGTTGGCAAGAGACGGCATAAGAAAATTCTTGTACAAGTGGTAGGTATAAAGGCACCTAGTTCTCATACTGGGGTAGGTCATTGAGTAGTAAGAAACTTAGGAACCTTATGGTTGTAAATAACCTTGTGTATATATTAATATAAGGTCATGTATAAATGGAAATATCATTTCAATTATAATTTTTTTTATTTTTTGTCCTTTTTTTTTTCGGGTTTTTCAATCTCTTTCATTGTCGAATTATTCTCACAGGTAGGTTAAATCGTTATAGTATTGGACATCTCACACGTTGCGATATAGGAGAAATTGGGGCGGTAAAACGTTCACAATCGGGTAGTTACCCACTCCTTAACGGGGTATGTCTCAATTCTAGCGTATGTTGGAGTGAATTCACGATGAAAAGGCAATGTAATAATAATATTACCACATTTTTGTTATCAGAATCGGCCCAATAGACAACACTATTCGGTTCACATAGGTTGTGGTGGTATCGAATTTTAACCTTCTTCCGCGATCATATAACAACGGTTACTCGTTGTGTGGTATTATAGAGCTGTTACAAGTCTGATAGGATGGAACTTGGGTATCGACCTAACGTGTCATTCGGCAGGTAAACTATAATCCAAAGCGTGATAGGATGGCTAAACTCCTTAGAATTAGAGCAGAAGGATTGTTGGAAACGCGAATTTCCGAACAATGGAAGTATATATGATTCCGGTGTTAGGAAGAAATTCGTTACTCAATTAAAAAAAAAAAAAATTTTTTCCTCTTCTAATAACATTGTCGGTAGTATTAAATTTTCGTATTTTTTGGTAAAAATACGTGGCGTTGTTGTTATTTATTTTAATTTTTTTTTTCTCTTCTCTCCTTACGTAATCAAACCCTGAGAGTTTAAGTAGAGTTGAAACAAACTCGAATTGAAAGTTATTTAACAAAATTGTACACACACACATAGAGTTTTTGGTGGGTAAACAAATGTATATTCAAGTGTTTTAATTATGATAAATGTAATTAATTAAATTACTATATAAATATTTTGTAAACACGTAATTGATTACTTCGGTATCAATATGGTAAGCCAGCGTGTAAAGTCCTTACCATACCAGGACGCAATTGTACGGTAATTTGTAACTTGCTATATCACTGTATTCAAATAAGGAGTAGTACTTCTCGTAGTAAGAAGATTTAAGAGTATGCACCCAGTTGAGTAAATTAGCTCGGTAATGTCATAAAGTTATGTCATTCGGGTCGTATTGTTCTTATTAGAGAATAATGTAATTGCACTTATGGTCATTACGGTTCGTCTGGTTATTTTGGTGGGAACACCTAGAGGGTGTCCTATGTGGCTTCGTCGAACGCAAGTTCACCGTGAGGATTCCAAGGGATCTATCCGGTTGTCTATGTCGTTGCGGCAAGGGTATATTTCTAGTATACCAAGTACAGCGCTGTACGGGTCACCGAGGGTGAGTCGAGAAAACATGAGAGGATTCATATTATGCCTGAAAATTAATATTCATGATAGGTTTTGTAGCATTACCTTACAATTATATGCGAACATGAGAGGATGGTCGTTTATGCCTGATAATTAAATGCAAACCAGACAAACCATGACAAGCTGAGAGTGCGGGAAACTAACATTTGGGTTAGAATTGAATTGTGAAAATAGCATAGTATATAAAAACAAAGTTGTATAATTTAAAAAAAAAAGAATTCCATTGTAAGACGCGAATATGAGTGATTTCGATCATTTCATGACATTGGTCAGCGTACAATATTCCATAACAGGAATAAAGTGTATAAAAACAAAGTTGTATAATTTTAAGAATTCTATTGTAAGACGCGAATATGAGTTGGTTTCGATCATTTCATGACATTGGTCAGCGTACAATATTCCATAACAGGAATAAAGTGTATAAAAACAAAGTTGTATAATTTTAAGAATTCCATAGTAAGACGCGAATATGAGTTGGTTTCGATCATTTCATGACATTGGTCAGCGTACAATATTCCATAACAGGAATAGTGTTGGAAATTTTTTGTCTAATTTTAAGATTTTTACATGGTAGTAATCCTTCTCGGAAGGGTCATGTTTTCTTTATTTCTTCATGCACCTTCGTTAGCGTGTCTTGTATCGCACTAGGTACGTCACATTTTTTTTAATTTCTTGAGAGAGTTGGCAACCTTTGTTCAGTTTTTTGCTAGTTTTTTTTAGCTTGGCTCACAGGTAGTTAAAATTTTGTTGGCTCTTAGGTAGGGAGTGTTTAAATCCTGGTGAAGAGGTAGCTCTGTACCTCACATTGTGGCAATCATCGCATCACATGCTGTATGGAAGGTCGTGGTCCCCTGCATCAGCCTCGCTGCCTTTTCCCTTCATTTTTCAGGGGGAGGAGGGTAGTGTTATGGGTTGCCCATAAATCCTACGAACATACTATACAAGCGGCAGGCAGCTGTGTGTCACGTGCTCAGTACATGTACATTCTCGCGTGATTATTGCTGTCCCTCTCAGGCTGGCAGAAGACATTACCATATATGGCCACACGGCGCGAAATCCAGCCAATGGCAGAAGACATTACCTTATAGGGCACACGTTCGAGTCTTCCGTCTCGCTCATCACGGACAGAGAACTCCGGCCACCGTTCACCGAAGCATCAGACCTATTCTAGAGAGCGGCGCGAGCAGTCGTACGTACTACTACGTACTGTCGGGCAGTATGCCACCCTTTGACGCGGCTAATTAAGTCTTCACTTACGATCTCAGTATGGCGCTATCACCACAGACGCCTGTATAATCCTACTGCCGCCTACTTTATACCATGGCAGCCCTGGCCGCCCGGCTTTTAATCCGCCTACATTGCCGATAGCCGCTTATTTCACCGTTATCACCCACCGGTTCGGTAAGCTGACCGAATCCGCCCACCATGACGCCGAGAAGCCGCCCACGCACCCCGAGCCGCCCCGTTCCTGCACACAGTCTATGAGCTTTGCTCTAGACCTCTCCACTTCGTAGGAAGCTGCCTGCATCCGTACGACGCCACGTGAGATTTTAAACCCTCTTATAGTATTTCCGAGCCTAAATTCAGTAGTATTTCTAGTGCCTCTCTCTCTCTTATGCTAGGCCTTAAACAGCTTACCTGGTTGCCTGTACTGTTCACCCTTGCATTATTGAATACATTTGAATTGTGCCCAAACCTTGTTTCATTGGAGTCAACCATCGACAGCCTCGGAGGAGCCCTACGACCCTGAGCTGAGCCTTCCAAGCCGAGGCATATTGCCCCCGGGGGGCCTGCTTAACACTTGTTCCCCCCCGGGAGGGACATATTTCTGGAGACCAGAATTATAACACTGGACCCTACGTGGCTTCAGTATCACCCTGGCCCCAGGAAGTATGACATTACGTTTCGTATATTACTGTAGGGGCAAGAGAGAGAGAGAGGTGTGAGCACACATTTTCTTTCTCTTTTTCTCTCATAGCCAGTTACGTTTCGTATATCTAGGACACAGTGCAGGCCTATTGCCTGTATCACACTATAGGAGTAAGATAGAGCAGTGCACGCGCACATTGTCTTTCTTTCTCCTTTTATAAGTTATTGAAGTTTTAATTCAGTCCTGTGGTCTAAAGCACTCTCGTTTTTTTTCTTCCAATAGCTCCCCACAGGACGCCTTGAGGAAAATAATTTCCCTAAAGGGCCTATGTCATCTTTAGGAACAGTATGTCGAGGGTCTTTTAAAGGTAAGGGAGGATAGGATGTTCTAAAAAAGAAAAGTGTGAGGAGAAATCTGGTGATCAGTGGGTCCAGAAATGATGGGCGTATGAATCTATCCCTCCCGCTGCGGTGCAAGGCGATGGGTTGAAAGAATCCTGCAGGAATGGCCAAATAATTTCTCTCAAACAATCCCTCTTGATCCGGCCTGCCAAGCGATAAGACGCATCCGATGCAAAGATCTGGACTAACCTCAACCCGTGAACCCGGGCACCCCTGTTATGTCGCCAAACGTAGCGAAACACTTGGGGTGACCTATGGCAGAGGTGTTGGTTACCCAATAAATTGTTCCCGGGCGGCGATACCCATACCCTCCTTCCAAATTGAAAATATTGTTCTTTTAAGCTAATTATATTACTTAAAGTGACCGACAAGCAGTGAAGAATTCCAACAAAAATGGAACATCATGTTTTGTAAAACTCAAGTAAAATGGATTTTTACACAATTAAAAAACATTGACGTCTTGCTGACTATTTTCGGTGCCGTGGTCACAAATGAAAGAATTCTGTCTTTTAAAACTTCACATTATTTTTCATAAAACAAAGACGTGAACGTATTATAAACCTGATAGCGGTAAACCATTGTATGCTGCGATTAAATGGTAGAATTTATGCGCCAAGATTCAAAAGGAGAAGCCATATCTAGCAGTTAAATTTTACGGTTCAGTTAACTCTACAAGTTCTTTTTCGGTAACCGTTACCTCCCGAATCTACGAGTATTAGCGTATATTCAAATGTAGACACTTGTACATAATTTATTTTTTCCTTTGAAAAGGGTTTTCAATAAGAAAATACCCCACGAGTTCACAACTTCTATCCGGCTAGCAGAAGGAAAAGGCGATAAAGATAGTAAAATGTCATTGAGGGGTAGATGTGTCTCATCGGCATCTGCTTTACTACGCTTGGTCGAGAAACTTCTCTCTTTTGTGATACATATTCATTTCAAAATGGTAGCCCAACTTAAACCGGCCGTTTTATCCTGTAACTGAGATGGTGTTTATGTGACTAAAAACTACCGAATTTGGGATCCTTAAATGTCGTCGGTTGAACATGAGAAAAACGTATTCTTCGATTCTTTCGAAGCAATGAATTGAGACGTACCTAATAGTTATTTATTTACATGGAGGTCTACAGTGAATCCTACTAGGAAAAGTTTTCTAAACAAATCGTGGTAAATCTCTGAGTAAGTAGGTGAGTTTTTCGGACAGAGTTTGATTTCCGAACAGTGTTCTATAGCAATATATTAACTTATATGAAGTGATTTCTAGCGTTTATTGTATAAATAAGTCAAAATAGAAAAAAAATGTTTTCTAAAAGACTGAAAAGTAAAACTTCACAAGCAAGTGCAGGAATAATAATAATTGTAGCTAAGCCCTGAAGAAAGCTTTTTATATTGTTCGCCGAATTGAGTAAAGTTTGGTCAATTCAAATGTTTAAAAAAGTAGTCATTAGGAGATGGAGACCATTTGACCTCTCGAGCCAGACTTTCTCGACCCATTGCCTTGCACCGCACCTTGGATTCATACGGCCGTTACTCCTGGGTGTGACCCCCCAGATTCCTACCCACCCCTCAGTTCTTACTTTCCAGAAATTCCTCTCCTTCCTTTCATTAAAAGACCCTCCACAAAACAACCCCAAAGATGAAAGGTCCTGATGGGAATTATTTTTCTCAGGGCCTCCTGTGGGGAGTTAATGTAAAAAATATCAAACCGGACTATTTCACTATGAAAAACAACATTCGTCAAATCAGACGATTCCAATGTGCAAAATAACATCAAATTTGTCCATTTGACCGCGTCTTTAAGGTAATTTTTCCACGAAAACGGCGCTGTAGAAATAATTCAATCATTATTAAATTAAGGAAACTTATGAGACGTTCGAGAAAATTTAAGCACATAATTTTGCATTGGATGTTTAAGAATATTAATGGATGTTTGTGAATATTTATGAAAATTATGTATTTTTATGGGTATTTGCGGTTACATAATATGTGGATATTGTATTATTTTTTATTTATTTACGGATTATTTTGAATTTTGGTTATATGAATGATGGATATTTATGGATAGAATTAAGAAAAAATAAGAACATTTTTGAGAAATTACGTGTATTGTGTAATTTTCTTTTTTTGTTGTTAATATTTTCAACAATTTGGTAGGAGAAATTCCGGTCGACAATTTATAACTTTTATCCCAGCCTCCATAGTATCAGATTAGTTTTAAACCGTCTATACCCGCATTTATTTGGATAATGTCGTTCGTTACGCAAAAAACTGGCTTATTAATAAACGGAGTTCCACTAACGAAGCTTTTTAATATGCGATCCATGGACTTAAATAATTCAACTAAGACGGGAGCAATTAATTCTGTCCGATTTTTGAGGAACTGTAGTAAGTTGAAATATGATTAAAGCCATTATTTACTAATTCATTTCCGTTTAGTGTCAAAAAGTAAATGCGAACTGCCAAATGCGTACTTAGGTTTGTATTTCAAATCAACATTACCAATTATTTATTAATATTTTTGCTTAATTGATTTGCGTTTAACGTTCCGGATTGTGAATTCGCGGACTGATCAACAGTGAAACTGTGCTAGGGATATCGGTAGTTACGCCTTTTGATCCGATATTCTATTCTAAAGTTATCAATTTCACCATGCTAGAGCTCAAGGTATGGGGAGATTATCCGAATGTAACCGATTTCCATTTGGGTTTTAACTATTGAGGGCTTAAAGTATATTTCAATTTCGTCAACACTGCGAATAAACAAATAATAACAACGAAACTTACAAATAAAACCCGAGTTTCATTGGCTCGATATTCATTCAAAACCGCAATGAAATATTGACTTATGGTCTTAATTCCGTAACTGGTGACGTCGGCATTAACAAATTCAGTCTTGCCAGCCAAGTACTTTGTTTTAATGTGATTGTGTTTTAGTCGTTTTTAAATGACGATTTATAAATTATTAGCAATATGTTTAAAATCAGCGTTTGTTGATCTATAATATTAATATATATTTTTAAGCCATAACATTTTTCACTGAAATTCCTGATTGCTTATGTGTTTATGTTTATGTGAAGCGTATTTCGTTTTTAAAATTCACTCCCGTTTAATATTCTTTTTGTAAATACAGCTGTATCCAGGACTACCGGATATTTCTAGGAAAAAAATGTTATCGGTCTATGAAGGTTGAATGAGGAACATGTTTCGTGCCACTCCAAGTAACTGCGAGGCTCCTATTGACGGTTGGGAGTGAAAGGGCCGGGGTGTAATTGCCCATCCCAAATCGCCCGAGGCCGCGCGAAGGGTTGAAGGACTTAACTACCTGTTCTCATCAGAGGCGCAACCACCTGGAGAGAGGTTGCAAAGAAACAACCATCTGACCGAGCATCCTGCCCAATACGGACTCTCTAATTCACAGAAAAATGTTTCGTTTATTTGGAAATCCGAACAGTTTACGACCGAAGTATGTTTTAAACTTTTTTTGTACTTGAATTAGATTTTTTTTCAAATGTTCAATATTTGGCAAAAGCAGATTAGCATCTACGAAAGCGGAGAAGCTCAACTGGCAAATTACATGAACTAGTTGCGTTTCATGTACCTGCATTAATTTATTTTAATCCTGTATACAATGTTGAGACTTCTGGCTTGTGTGGTAGGTTTTCAAATAAAATCTGTAATCTTGGAAGTAGGCAATAGTTTTTATCGCCCCATTTGAATAGTTTAATAAGTGAAATTACCAAAATCATTGTAGAATTGAAAAATAAAAGCAGTGTCGGCACTGACAAAATCCCTATAAAAACTATAAAAGCATGTGCACAAGCATTGAGTTACCCGTTGGAAATATTAATTAACAAATCTTTTGAATCAGGAACCTTCCCAGAACAATTAAAACAATCTATTATTGTACCTTTGTATAAAAAGGGACCTAAGCAGGAAATCTCAAACTATCGACCAATATCCCTATTACCAAATTTTTCAAAAATATTTGAAAGAGCCATGTACAATCGCATTTATAACTTTCTTGAAAACTTTGAGATAATATGTCCACAACAATTTGGATTTCATAAAGGCCGTTCAACAACACAGGCAGTCTTTAATTTTTTAAACAAAATTCTTGAAAGTATTAATGTTAGCAAAAAAACCGTAGGTATTTTTCTCGACCTCTCAAAAGCATTCGACAATGTTGACCATAAGCTTTTTCTAATTAAACTTGAACATATGGGTATAAGAGGTTTAGCATTAAAATGGTTTGAATCATATCTAAAAAACCGTGAGCAGAAAGTCCAAATTCCAAATATCGATGAAAAAATGTTTCAGTACATGGTAGAATCCAAATGGAGAAAAATTAACAAGGGTGTGCCACAAGGAAGCATTCTTGGGCCCCTCCTCTTCCTTATCTACATAAATGAACTGCCAATTATTGCTGGCACAGAATGTTCAATGTTTGCTGATGACACCGCTTTGTTGTTTGAATGTAATGGAGACGTTGAAGAATTTAACAAATATGTTAACGAGACTTGCCAATTAATAGCAAACTGGCTGTTATCACAACATCTGTCACTCAACACAAATAAAACTCAAATTTTAAAATTTTGTCCAGTGCAAGCTACACCTATAAACATAAATGTAAACTTTAATAATAATATTATCGAACCCTCCCAAACTTGTTCACTGCTGGGAATACAACTAGATACAAATATAAACTGGAAAGAACATGTATCAAAAATAGTAGCAAAAATCAGTAGCTTTTCTTTTGTTCTAGGTACACTGAGAAAAATATTGAACATTGAATCAGTAATAGCCGCATACTATGGTTATGTTTATTCAATAATAAAATATGGTATAATTTTTTGGGGAAACTCAGTAAACGCTAAAGATGTTTTTATCATCCAAAAAAGATGCATGCGTAAAATTACAAACTCTGCTCGTCTGGATTCATGTAGACCTTTGTTTAAACATCTGAAAATTCTGACAGTCACATACATATATATAATGGAACTATGCATGCTAGTGCGATCATCTACAGTCAAGTTTCCACAAAAAAACTCGACACATAAATACGCTACAAGATTCACAGAAAACTTATCAATTCCCAAAGCAAACAAAACAATAGTCCAAAAAGGACCATATTACATGGCCGTTAAAGTATATAACAACCTTCCACATAATATCAAACAAATTCAAGACGCACACAAATTCAAATCATCACTCAAAACATTACTTCTAAACAAATGTCATTACACCTTAAGTGAATACCTCACATAAATGAAACACCTATTTTTGTATTCTTGTTATCTGTATTTTCTTATTTGTATAAAAATTATAATATTATTCTTTGTATGAACATTATAATATAACATGTTTGTGGTTAGCTGGAAGAAATGGGATCTACCCATAAGCAATACCTTTTGTATTTTTTAAATGTACAATAAATATTTTTTTGATTTTGATTTTGATTTTGAAGCTAGAAGTCTACAATGGATTGCCGATACCTACCCTGTTGTAACAGGGAGGCTTGGGACTGGCAGAGGAAGGATGAAAGCAGACTCATGCTGTAGAAAAGAACATCTAGAGGTATATGTGTTGTAAAAATGAGGACATACTAAATTAAAACTTGACTGATATAAGCCTATGCAGTCCATGATAGCTTTTTGTTTGACAAGCCTCCAAAGAGCACACAAACCCCAATAGCTCGGAGGGCTTTGGAGCAGAGAATGGACGGTTACCTCGAGAGTGTTTTCTCTTGGGGTAAGAATATCCTCGTCGAATTTAATGTTTCAAAGACCCAATCATGTTTTAGAACGTCTAAAAGGGATCGAAATGATAATCTAGTCTCCTTCAACGGAATTCCATTCCATTCCATTGATATGCTTGGTGTAACTCTAAGTGACCAGCTCAGGTATGGGGGCTCCATCGAAATCAGAGTTAAGTTAGCCTCTCAGAAACTGGGCGTATTGTACAGGGCCCGCAGATACTTTAATAGTACACAACTGCTAACCCTGTACAAATCGCAAGTGCGCCCCACGGTTGAATTTGGCAGCCACCTGTGGTCTGGAGCTCCAAAATACCTTAAAAAAACCCTTGACTCTGTGCATAAACGGGCGGTCCGTTTGATAGATTCTCCCATCTTAACAGACGGATTCCAATCTTTAGAGCACAGGCGTCAGGTGGGGATGCTGTCCTTGTTCTGCCGGTATTACAATGGAAGATGCTCTGAGGAACTAGCGTCATTGATCCCCTCGGCACCGATGCATAGTCGGGAAACACGCCATCACGCGCCCAACATTTGTACACGGTTGACATTAGTCACATGAGAACGGGTCGTTTTTACGACTCGTTCTTGAGTTCAACATCTCGGCTGTGGAAAGATTTACCGGCCTCTGTGTTTCCTTCCTACTACAACAGGAGTTTCTTCAAGACCCATGTTAACTTCTTCCTTTCCTCAAAAAGACCCTCCACACAGCATCCTCAAAGATGACATAGGCCCTGTGGGAAATTATTTTCCTCAGGGCCTCCTGTATGAAGTTAATGTAAAAAAAAGCCTAATTGATAAGATTAAAAAGCGACGCTTATATGGTTTGGGCACGTAGAGCGGAGCGGAAGTAGCATATATTTTGCGGAAGAAAATAGTAGAAGAAGTCAAGAACGCCCGATGAAGGTATGGCACGGGTAAATGAATCTACCTGAGTCAGGTCATGTAAGAATAATAGTATGTATGAGTGGTATATGAATGAGAATGAAGCAAGGAATGTTCTTTGTATAATGGTTTGTCTAGTTTGTGGTTAGAAGAATGATTGTAGAAATATATAATAAGATTGTAGAAATATATGATAAGTACAGCGCCCTTGAGGTGATTTTTCACATAAACGGCGCTTTACAAGTCATCCAAATATTAGTATTATTATTTTTCACATTAAAAATGATCATCAAAGTTATACCACTATTGTATTGATTGTGTATAAAATAAAATAAAACGTGTTTTTAAATTTTGTCATTTTGAATTCATAGAAATGCTCTCCCGAAATGAAAATTATAACATTTTATTTCATCTTGTACTCGTTGTACTTAACGCGGTAGAAATAATCCTTTAAAAGAACGGCAGATATTTCGGAATCCAAAAAATCTGTTAAAAAGTGTTGAATTCATAAAATTTCCCTCTGATATATGAGCAGTGGCGATTCCGAGGTGTGTTCCGAAAGGGAAATTCGGGATTTCCCCCAGCGAACCCGTCCCGCGAGATGTCGGCGCAAATCCGGAATCATGCAATTTGTCATACGGAAAGATACGTGGAACGGGAAAAAGCTCAGTCATGGGTCCTTTAATATAAAGCTACTCATATTTTTTTGAATGCTTTTTAACGCTTTCGATTTTGTGTGCGAGATTTGAGAAGTATATGGTCACATTGTTTGGACAAGGTTCTGACAAAAAAAAATCAAATATGATATTTGAATGCAAAATCAAACTTTATGCTCATTTCTACCTTTAACCAAAATAATTTTCAGAACCATCTGTATTGTATGTCTGTAAGTAATTGTATGACAATGTTCTAAAGCCAAGCTTTTAAAGATTCTATTTATATTCCAAAGGGTCCATTTTGTTTGAATATAATTGTTGATTATTGTTACGACGCAAGTTTAGTTCATTAGTAGGGTTCTAACTTCGCCTTACCGTGTTCTGAGGTGTCGAATAGTTTTCTTCTCCATATAGATAAAAACAAGTCACAGTAGAATATATAATTTGATAGTGGTGTGAACCAAAACATGGTGATGAGACGGCGATGTTCGTGTTCATCGTGCATCATCGCTTATCCCTTCCAGAAAGAAAGCAAGAGATGCAGATGAAAAATGCTGGGCGTATTCGCCAGATGCCAGATGTTTCTCCCAAACAAATGAGCAAAGACGGATCTGCAACGCAAGGGTTTTTTTATACCTTTTTATGGCCAACTCCGGAACACACACGAATCACAGGAAAAAATGGGCCTTTGTGCTCATAATATCAAAATATTTTCATTTATATATAAATTTTCTAAAAACTTTTGTTAACCCCTATGACGTAGAATATTTCATTTGTTTTTTTTATTATTTATTTTATATATTCAATAATTTTATTATTAAATTAATAAAAACAGTTTATTTATAAACAAGTTCTGCTGGTAATTATTATTACGCGTGACAGCTTTTCGCCTTCTGAGCCATTATCAGTTTGATAATGCCCTCAGAAGGCGAAACAGCTGTCACACGTAGTAATAATTACCAGCAGAACTTGTTTATAAATAAACTGTTTTTATTAATTTAATAATAAAATTATTGAATATATAAAATAAATAAAAATTAAAATGGAGTTCTACAAATTAAACTTGATAACAATAAATAAAATAGAATATTTCTGTTTTGCAATAAAATCCAAATAAATGCAATATTTCTGAACGTATCCGAAAACTAAAAACTGTTTTTGAAAGGTGATTAAATACGCTTTCAAAATTAATAAAAATAAATAAACTTATAATATATGCTATATAAAAATTTTGTATGCAAACATTAAAAAAAATTTAAATGGCTCACCACACCTTTTTTCTAACTAAAATTACTGACAATGAAAAAAAAAACACATATGTATTTTTTTTTTTTTTGTAATTATTTTTTATTTTCATTCATATGTTTTACATGTTGCTAAGTGATAATTTTACATCTTAGGTTTTTAACTACTTTTCCATTTAAAGCATTTGCTTGTGTTTGGAATAGATAAATGTATTCAAAATAAAAGTTATTGTTATTTTTTGTTCATATGAAGCAGTTACTTCGTGATGTGACATTATAATTTAAAATAAAATAATAACTTTGTAAACACCATTTTATTTTTTATGCTTTATGCCGACCGGGTTTCACTACAACTTTAGCTTCTTCAGTGCAGTACAATCTCTACTGATAAAGTATAAAAAACAAAAGTGGTGTTAACAAAGTTATTGTTTTATTTTAAATTTTAAATATTGTTATTGTTAATTAAAAGTAATTAATGAAAAATTCCTTTTTTTTCAAATTGCTATCCGAAACTTTGTTTCATAAATATGTACATTTTACTCCTTTTGCAGTTAACTTTTACATTTGAATATATATAAGGTTGGAAATTTTCTCTTTTTTACACCGTTTATATCATATTTCCCACTACGATAATATTGAAGTAAGGGGGATACAACGATTTCTGAGACTTATGCGAATTGTTCCGAAAAGCTAACAAATTAGCCTAAGGGGTTAAGATTTTTCAATTTTACTTTTTTATTTTGTCATATATTTTACAAAGTGACGATTCTCTTATTTATCTAAAAAAAAGTGACACTTCACAAGAGCGCTCTTGTATGTAAACTTGTACAATGTAAAGACAGCGGAACAATATCGCCACTCGGTATGAGCTGTGAAGAAGGATTTATTAATGCTGATCTTGAAGAGGCCTTGAATATAAAAAAAAGAAAAACAGAAGTCAGTAGCAGGTTCCACATCTAACATTTCTCTTCTAAAACGTTCGTAGAAAAATAATTTTTCATTAGTTATTCGTAGGAAATTAAAATTTAATTATAACATGATGGTTCATTTATTAGCTTCCGCCCGGAATTCGTTGGAATTTAAAATCATCTTTTTGGTTACGAAAATAACGAAAAACAATTTTAACGTTTATTTCACTTATCGTGATTAATTTTGGGTTTTTAAGTAACTTTCTCGTAGTGTTCCGGTGTCGATCATCTGGATAGATATTATGGATACTTTAACGTTGTCGAAAACGTTAGCTAAGTAAGCAGGTAGCACAAAACGGTATAATAACTTAGAAAATAATTACAATAATACTTTTGGCGGTGAAAATCTCAATTCATATTTTTAGTCCACTTGTTTATTTTAACTGACCATCACGTCTGTGTTTAGATTAGTACATTTTTTCTTAAGTCTTAATTTTTAATACAGTCGATTCTCATTAAATCCAGTTTATCGGGGCAGTCGGATAATTCTGACAAAACTTAGGAACAGGAACCAAATAAAAAAACTAATTTACATCGGTTATCTGGGAAACCATTAAGTTATTTGGTCAAATCTCGATCTGAAGGCGATGCGAAACGTGTTTCAACAAACGAATTTTTCGTTAACAAGGGTGGGCGCGGGTGAAAAGAGGGGTTGCCAAATTTTTCGGGATTAGGTAACAAGTTATTAATAATGTGAAAAATATAATATTTTAGAAGAGATTGAAAAAACCCATTTTGAAGCAGGAAAATGATCATGGACCTGCAATAAAATATTTATGTACTTACAAGTATATTATACTGATTTTTAATATACACAACAAATAAAAAAAAATTAAGGTTTCCTCACCATGAATGTTCCTGTTTAAGAATGTGTTTGTTAATCTTTCCTAAAATTAAAATAAAATTAAAAATACATTTGATTTAATCAAAGAATTAAGGGATATAACAATTAAAATAAATACCAAGTATAAACATTTTAAGAGGGATTTTTTGGAGGTATTACGCGTCCAGCGATTTTGCAGCTAGTATTATTGTACCATAATTATTTTTCAGTATGTAAATATTTTGTTAAAAATATTAAAGTATACTACACTTTCGAGAGAGCTCAAATAAATATAACATATAATTTATATAACGCTTATTTGGGACAACATTTTTGAATCCCGATGTGTAATCGACTGTACAGGCAATAAAAGTTGGTAAAAAGAAGGAAGATTTTTTCTCCTTTAAGATGGAAAAAGTGTGTGTAGCAACAATTTATAACTGTAATAAAGAAATTTTCAAAAATAAGTCAAAACGCTAAACAGCCGTAGGCTACACTACAAAGCGACGCAATTTAATTTTTTTTGGCAGAAATATATTTTCTTTTTTATTTTAAGCCATGACTCATCATCAATTTAAAAAATGAAAATAAACAGACTTGTCCAAGTTTTTAAACAAGACATTAATCTCTTACTTTTCGTAAAATCCCAAGGGATTAGCTTTGACAGAGGTTCCTTATCGCAAAATGCATTTCTCACGTTATTCTTTAGGAGGAGACGTTAAAAGGAAAGGATGGGCGTTATCTGTCCGTCTTTTGTAATAAATTGAACGGTGACCGTAAAGATACTGTCCTTAAATTCTATAAAGATATTTATAGCGTCCTTGTTTCAATTAAGAAAATAAAGATATTTCACTTGCAAACGCATTCTTATTCAAATTGTATCTATTCGGTTTTCATTAAAAAATTAATGTTCGAAAACAAATTTAATAATTTTTTTTTACATCCCATGGTCATGGTCTCTATTTTGCTTTGGTAGTTTTTTGCGGTGGCGGGTTTGATTCCCACATACCGCCATATTTACATGCATGCTTCTTCATCAAGAAATACGTAGGGTGTAATTAAAAGTTTGGTAAAATTAGTAGTACCTACTCGTATTTACAATTTGTATGGTTCCATGACAGTTAGTCCGCCGAAAGCTGACCCCCCGACAGTTGACCTCCCCCGACAGTTGATCCCCCGACAGTTGATCCTCCCAACAGTTGATCCCCCCGACGGTTGATCCCCTTGAAAGTTAACCCCCAACAGCTGATACCCTCAACAATTGATCCCCTCGACAGTTGATCCCCCTGACAGTTGATCTTCCGACGGTTGATCCGGCGGACAGTTGATCCTGCGGACAGTGAATCCCCAAAAAAAATATTTCTTCAATAAGTATGCAAAGAGCATATGCGGCCGGACAGTCAAAGTTGATATACTTATATCTGCAGGCGTATTAAGTGAAAATAAAATATTTTTACTAAAAATAATTCCGATTCCCCGAAGAAGCATGCGGTAATATCAAAATACGACATACTTATCTGTGCAGTCGGCTTAACAAAAAACCTCTAAAGGTTAAGAGGGAACTTTTTGGAAAGTTTTCATATAATATACCTTATGTTATCTGAATAACACACAAGAGTCCCAACTACTCCAAAACGTCAAAACCATAGTAGGTTGTCATCACAAGCGTACATAAATTAATGTTCTAAAATAAATTCTAAGAAAAAAATAGAACTGCATGGATTGATACATTTGTCACTCCTAAAGAAACTGACCCACCCTTCCTTCCCAGAACTTCCTCACTTTCCTTTCCTAAAAATACCCTCCGCACACCTCCCCCAAAGACGAAGGAAATTATGTTTCTCGGAGCCTCCCGTGTGGACCTAATGCAAAAAAAAATTAAAAATCACTGGCACAGTGTTGTAACAAGCACAACTAAAAAAAATAAAGAAAATTTCGTACTTCTTTTTAAATTCTTTGTGATAATTATAAGAAGCTTTCATCACTGAAACTAATAGTTTTGGATGTATTTAGATTTTGCACGTACATAGCTATGTTAATATTAAATAAATAGAGAAGTTTTATGTTTTTCACTGTAAAAAAAATAAAGAAAATGCAATATAATTACGCAATTGACATCTAATTTTAGAAAGTAAATCTTTTTGTATTGTTTGGTTGGAATTTGGTATTAAAAAAAACACTTGTTTTCAAACAAAAAGAAGTTATTCCAGAAGTTACTAGAGTGTGAAATGACATAGGTATTTTATTCAGTAAAATAAAATACAAACATATTATTATATAACTAGCTGATAACCGGCACGCGTTGCTATGCCATTTAATAAATAAATTGTTTCTCCCTGCGTGTCCTTTCCCATTCGTCCCGTTCCCCTTCCTCTCCCGCCTCCCCTTCCTCTCGCGCGTCCCCACTTTCTCGCGTTCCCACTCCGCCTCCTCAACCTTCCATCTCCCCACTCCACTCCCCCACTTCCCCCGTCCCGCGAACGCCCCTCCCAAGTTCCTCTCCCCCATCCCAGGTTCCCCTCCCCCTCCCTGGTTCCACTCCCTCCTCCCCCTCCCTCCTGCGAAACCCCTACCCGAGTTCCCCTCCCCCCTCCCGTATTCCAAATATTAAGTCCCGGTACATTCAGTTTTCAATCAGTTCGCGTGCAACCTATTGCAAATTTCATAACACCAAAGCTCACCAGTGTACAAATCTTGTCCTGAAAATAACGAACACAAAAAAAAAGAATTAGGTACCCAATTTGGTGCAGTCGTTCGGAAGTTATGCGCGTACATACATTTCGGCGATTCATTTTTATTTATACAAATAGATAGATAGATAGAATAAAAGAAGAAGATATAATAAAACTGGCAATATTATGATGGTGTTACTATTCATCAGAAGTACAATATACATTACGCTTGTAAAGTATAAACTGGTACCTCATTCTGGAATTCATCCCTCTGAAGGAATTTGAAATACAAATAAACCCAACATAATTAAACCTACAGCCGTGCTATATAATATTATGTTCAGATGTCGATATTGTCAAATTCATGTGTAGGTTCAAGACGAATAATATGGGAATTCCGACGGAGGAATTCTACTGAAACTAGATTGATTTGTTTGGAATTACCCAGTTTCATATTGTTGCCCCACTTCATTGTGTTTTACTACAAAGTGTTTGTTTGTTACAGGTATGACAGAAACATTCACACAGAATAATAACTCATCTTCTCCTGACGGCAGTAGGGTAAGATTTATCTAATAACTGCTTTGTTTAAGGTTAGTAATTTGGAATTAATGTTTACTATGGAAAAACTTAAAAAAAAACATTTTACGATAATTTAACTTTGCCCCTGCCGGGGGCACTATATGGTGGGGATGAAAAAGGTGCTTGGGGTAGATAGAATAGTATCTTCTCAGTTTGATTTAATTAAACCATCAATAAAAAATTCACATTATCACGCAACTAATTTTACAGCTGAGTCACGAAATTCGTCATTTCAATCGATATTTTACGAGTAATTGTATTTCTGATCATGGACCCATATCTTTCACAAGGTGTATTTTTTGCTTTGACGATATATTACCATTTTGAGTAATGTTGGTATTTTTTAGATTTTGATTTGATTACTGTTCAATTTATTTATAATCTGTCGAACAATTTTTTTTTGTGATTTATTTTTGAGGTATTTATGCCGTGTTGCGAAAGTGGTTCACTACGTTTGGTGACTTAGCAGGTGTGACCGGGTTTATGAGGCGAGATTGGTTCGAGATACGTCTGCCTATTCGCTGCGTAGCGGGCCGGATCGGGAAAGACTGGTTGAGGTAGGTCTTTTGACCTTTCCAGCCCGACTTTCTCGACCAATCTCCTTGCACCAGGGTTCGAGAGATGGATTCATACATCCATCACTCCTGGCCACAGTGACACCCAGATTCCTACCCACCCTATTACCTTTTTCCTTCCCAGAACTTCATTTCCTTTCCTTCCTTAAAAATATTCTCCACAAAGCATCCCCTTAGATCCAGATAGTGTGTAGCTCACGTAAAAAAAAATCCTTCTTTAGCAAACGTTTCGTCCAGCGTTACAGTGATCATAATCAGGGCGTGTAATTGATAGTGGTAAAGTGTGTGCTCACACGTTGGCTAAATAAAGAGCAAGCGCAACATGGCATAGTACCCTAAAAATAAATCACAATAATAATATTTTTACGTGAAAATTTAAAATCATATTTAATTCTTTTTTAATTATTTTTCAGTGTCTTTTAATAGGTTGTAAAATTCTCCTTTAAGATAAGGCTTCGTTAAAATAGCGTTTTAGTATTGTAAAAGAAGCAATGTGATAAATTAGTTCTTGTAACCATCCTATACTTTTAGTTATATAACTAAATACTCTCTATGTACTTCACTAAACCTGGAGAATAAAAGCGATAAGTAGATTTAATCCGTTAAGATGGCGACACCCTTTCTTAAACCTTTCGAAAAGTTTCACAAGGGCCACAGTTTCGCCTACAGAGTCCAAATGTAATCGCTCGTAATCTAATGACAGGGCGAGGTATCTTAAAACGCTCAATTGGAGACGGGGTACGCAGAAAATGTGTGTGATTTCACCCCCGGCACCAGCATCCCAGCCAAATCTATCTTTGGGCAGATTTAAAGGTGAATCAGTATGCTGAAACGCGTTGAGGGGATATACGAGAGTAGAATGCTGAGTAGAATCATGAAACTTGCAAGGTAAGTCACTTTGCAAACACACTGAGAGGCCGAAATGAGCGAGAGTTGGTGCAAGAATAGACTTATGTACCTACTCGCAGAATATGCCATTTCAAGCACATGAACTTAGCTAGAACTTCAAGCCAGATTATAAAACGTGATGTTCAACGGTACAAGAGGTACTGGAATCTGCACGTAATTAGGTAGGTCTGCTGTCATTACCAGTTAGAATAATATTTTTAATGGAAATTAAATTAAATTTTTAATTTTTAATCACATTATCATTTATAACACTCAAAACTCAACCAGTTTCGATTGTAACTAATTGTTCAGGACCGTAATAATATAAAACAGAAATGAATACTCGTATGGAATTTTTGAGGGGGACATTTTATCATACGGAATGTCATTTTCTGCTGTAAATTTTTAAAAACATATTGACGGCCTACATACTTGGGAGGTAACGAAGCTCTGCCTTTTTCATTTAAATTTATCCTTAATATATTTGCGGTACTTTCCCTCAGTATTGCCCTGGTGAAAGACCGCTATTTACAATCGAAACGTTGCTTGAAATGCTATTAGCCGTGTTTGGTGACCAGATCTGAACAGCTAAGTACTTTCCCACTATCCTATTCCCCACTACCTTCAGCTTCACAACATACCCCTATTGGGAATACTAGTCTCACTTGCTCCAGGGAGTAGTTTCGACTTTTGTGCCGCAATAGAAAATAAAACGCTTCTTAGTCTTATTTTCAAAGTCGTTTCTACTCTAATTTGTGATAATTTCATGTTTCAAATTTCAATAGAATTTAACAAATAAGGGTCGTTAATTACTTTGTTTCAAACAAATTTTAATCAATACCTATATATTTTTTTGGATGGATAATACGATACAGGAAATGGAAAGATTAAAAGTGGATATTCTTGGAATTAGTGAACTGAGATGGACTGGCAGCGGCATACACCAACATGAGAAAGGATATCTATACTACTCAGGAAGTGACCCGCAGGACAAAAATCGTCGAAACGGAGTTGCTATATGTATTTGTCATGGAGAAGTACCTATGTAAAATTTGTTAAGAATTTTGTACCCATCTCGGACAGAATAATATTATTACAATTACACTGTCAACCCATCAACATTAATATTATTCAAGTGTATGCACCAACAGCGGAAGTGAGATATGATGGTGATGTGGAATCTTTTTATGACTCACTAGCCAGTACATTGCAAAGTTTGAAAGGAGGAGAAGTCAATTTTGTCATTGGAGACTTAAATGCCAAAATTGGTGAAGGTCGCCGCTCTCATATAGTTGGTGAATATGGCTTAGGAATAAGCAATCAAAGAGGTGATAGACTATATGAATTCTGCCAGGATAAAAATATGGTTGTATTAAATACTTGGTTTAAACTCCCGAAAAGAAGGCTTTATACATGGAGATCACCTCAGGATGGAACAATCTATGATATTGTCAGGAACCAAATTGACTATGTGAAAGTAGACCATAGATTCAGGAACTCTATAAAGAGAGTCACCACGTACCCTGGTGCAGACATTGGTTCTGACCATGTTTTGTTAACTGCCGATATTGTTTTATGCTTAAAACAAATGAAAAAGCCCAAAAACAAAATAAAAATGGATATCTCGAAACTCCAAGAAGAAGTGGTCAGAAATAAGGTATCTCAGACTTTGAACGATAATATTAGACTACTCCCTCGTAATCCATCAATAGAAATACAAACACAGTGAGATAATCTGAAGTCAGTTATATGTAAAACCTGTGATACAAATTTGAAAGCTGATAAGCAAATTAGAAAAAAGAATTGGATGACTGACCACATTTTGAACTTAATGGATGAGAGACGTAAACACAAACATAATGAGACACAATATAAAAAATTACAAAGAACGATTAGATGTGAAATTAAAAAAGCCAAAGAAGAATGGATGAAGTCACAGTGTGAAGAACTAGAGTCGTACAGTCGTAGTCACAATGCATTTAAACTTCACAAAAAATTGAAGGAAATTACAGGCACTTCTAGAAGAATTACTCCATCATGTTTAGTTGACGATTCCAATAAATTGATATTGGATGAAAAAGATATTTTACAAACATGGGAAAAGTATATTCATGATACATTCAAAGATATTAGACCTGATATTAATATTCCTAACGATCAATTGCATGGACCATCGATTTTAAAATCAGAAATTCTTCAAGCGATAAAGACTTCAGAACATAGAAAAGCGTGCGGACCAGACGATATTCCAGTTGAGGTGTTGAAGCTCTTTGATAATGAAAATGTTGACTACCTGTTGAGGTTATTTAACTCTATATATGACACAGGGAATATACCCCAAGATTGGCTAAAATCCACCTTCGTGACATTACCTAAAAAAACAATACCCTAAGAAGTGCAGTGACTATCGATTAATAAGCTTGATGAGTCATGTCCTTAAATTATTCCTTAAAATAATACATGCCAGGATACGCGATAAGTGCGAGCAGGACTTGGATGACACTCAGTTTGGCTTCAGAAATGCGTTCGGTACGCGTGAAGCATTATTTTCTGTCGACGTACTATTGCTAAAGTGTCGTGACCAAAGAAAGGAAGGCTTTGCCTGTTTTATTGACTACGAAAAGGCATTTGACAGGGTAAAACATGCTGACCTAATGAAAATGCTTGCAGATTGTAACGTTGACACCAAATACCAGAATTTCATTAAAAACCTGTATTGGTTCCAAACAGCAGAAATAAGACATGGGAATGAGAGATCTAATGCAATCGCCATTCAGCGTGGAGTACGACAAGGATGTATCCTGTCGCCACTATTATTTAATCTTTATTCCAACTATGTCTTCAAAAGAGCCCTAAGTAATACCCAAAAGGGTCTCAAGATCAACGGAGTTGTCATTAATAACATAAGATATGCAGATGATACTGTATTACTAGCTGACAGTATCAGTGACCTCCAAGACCTATTAAATCTTGTTAATAATGCTGGTGAGCAACTGGGCCTAACAATCAACGTCAATAAAACTAAATGGATGACTTTTGGACGACTAGATCACTCTGGATCAATGATTCAGTTAAATGGTTGTAATGTCGAAAAGGTGGAGAGATTTAGATACCTCGGCAGTATCCTCACGGAGACTCTTGACCCAGATATAGAGATTAGGTGCAGAATTGAAGCAGCAAGAACTGCATTCATAAAAATGATATCCCTCTTCTGCAATGACAATATAAGCTTAAAACTAAGGCAGAGAATGCTAAAATGTTATGTGTGGTCGGTCTTGCTGTATGGTTGTGAAACATGGACCTTGAAAATAAATACCATGAACAGGTTAGAGGCTTTCGAAATGTGGCTTCACCGGAGAATGCTCAAGGTCCCATGGACCGACATGATCACCAACATAGAAATTCTCAGGCGAGCTAGAGCAGATAGGGAACTGCTCACATTAATTAAAATCAAGAAAATTTCATATCTGGGTCATATACTTCGAGGGGAGAGGTATCACTTGCTCCATTTAATATTGAAAGGCAAGATAGAGGGTCGCCGAGGGCCTGGTAGGAGACAAATGTCTTGGCTGCGAAATATACGAGAGTGGACCGGCATTAGAAGTGTGGAGGAGCTATTCCGGGCAGCGCAAGACAGAGAGACCTTTTCAAGAGTGATCGCCAACGTCGGGGGGACCTGATAAGGCACATAAAGAAGAAGATATTTTTTTTAAATGTAAAACAACCTCCCAATTTTTTACACTGTATATTTAAAAGAAATCACTGTAAGGCATGTAGAAAATGATTAAAATTGTATTCTGGGAAAAATATAGCGAAATACATACGATATAAAAATAGGTTTTCGGGCAATCAAACAGTTCGCATGGACAGCCAAGGTCTGTGAATGTGACAAGAATTGGCTCTTTCGCGGTCAATTTAATGTGCCAATGTCACGAACGGAGGAGCCTAAATACCTATTTGTGTTAGAAGATAAAAGTAATTCAACGAAACATTTGAAATGCCGTAAAGGACAATAAATCCAAAAATGAATTTAATATTTATCATTTTTTTCTGTTTTTCTTTCTTTTTCGATCTGAGTTGTTAATATATTTCAAGGAAAATTATTTTACGGCGTCCATTTTAAGAGATTTTTTTAAATGAAAATATGAAAACAAATTAAGTAATATTAAAGAAATTTCCAAAAATGTTTGGTATTCTGAAAGATTTCAATGTTATTTTACTACAAAAACAATCCGAGAATAGAACAATAAATGCCATTAAAGTAATTTGTTTTAGGGTATTATGCCGTGTTGCGCCACGTCCTTCTTTAAACATAAGTAATTTTAGTTAGACAAAAATAAGGTAGGCCATTTTTAATTTTTTTTACGGGCAGAGTTTGAGGTTTTTAAAAACTACATTTTCATTTTAAAATTTCCAAGAATAAAATCTGATAGCATATTTTGTTACCTATCAAAAGCAGTTCTTAGTTTTTACTTTTTTTTCTTTTTCTTTTTCTTAGATACGTTCACAAACATTCCATTTATTTGGATTTTCTTGCAAAGCGAAACTATTTTCACCTTCTGACAAAATACGCCCAACTTTTGAAGGGTTAAGGAGGTTTTACAATGAAAACCAGCACCACGTAGTTTCCACCTTCGTAATGCCGCGATCTCTGAATGAATTCAAATTAGCGCGTTGGTTAAAATTTAAATACATTTCCAAGAAGCACGAGCACGTTCCCGAAATGGTGGCTTTCGCTTACGTGAGTGACCGGTAAGGGAATTTAGAAGCTCGTTTGCAAGTTTACTTGGACATGGTTGTTTAGAACTGTGCACTGTGACTCCTGGCAGTCCTGGCCACACTTTCAGAGAGTTTCGTGACCACGGAGTCGTGATACCGATAGAGACCCTGCTAATGTTTATAACTGCATTGGGGACGAGAGGGTAGTCACAATGTAAATATGTCTGTAGTGAGAAATGCTGATTTCTCATATGCGCTGGCATTAAAAAAAACGCATTGAAACATCGAGATGTCCGGGCGTTCGTTAAAAAAGTTGTGCTTCTGAAGGAAACGTAAAAAAGCTGCTAGTGTAGTTTAGAGCCAATGAATCTACGTATTTTTCAATCTCTATCCCATATTTTTAGGTTTTATATTTAAAAAAAAAAATATTTGAAAGCAATTTAAAGCGTTGTCTACACGTAGACTTCACGATACGAACCATTATCTAGAATATTCAATAAGAGGAACATTGGTGGCGTGTTTTGGTATTCGAAGGAAGCTAATTCAACCTAGTGAATAATTGATTATTACCTGATTCTGGGTAGTTTAAAATCAATCAATTTTATTTTATATCTTTATTCCCCTACTGCTCAATGGCATTAGCGATGCTACCCAAATGTGGGTAGCTATCGTTCAATGGTATTGGCGGTGCTACCCAAATTTGGGTAGCTATCGTTCAATGGCATTTAGTTGTGCTACCCAAATTTGGGTGACTATTGCTCGAGTGGATATCAGGTTGGTCTTTACAGATGCATTGAGAGCCGGATGCTACATACGGCCGGGGCACATCGTTGAAGTTCTATAAAATCGTTTAATATTTTTGTGTGTGTGACTTGTCTGTAATTGCATCTCTATTGCAGATATCTTTAAAGATGCTATGGAATCATTAACAAATTATATTTTTATCGTTTCGTGCCAAAATCAGAACAAGAAATCGGCTTCATTTAGATATATTTAAATATTAGTTCTCTTCAAAACTCGAGTTACAACTAGTGTTTGCTCACCTTACTTCGGTTCAGGCGACATCGTGTTAGTACTTTTTGTGTTGAAAAAAGGTCGAATCAATTTGAAAGACGTGTAAATGTTAATTAAATTAAATTGACATGTATATACCATCTACCATAGGATACACATGTCAAAGATATAATATACTCACTGACACAAATACTTCACGTTACGATTCTACCAAAGTATAGTATCACCACTGCCATTCTACAAATAATTCAACACTCCTCACAAACCAGCCTTTAATTCCGATATACACCAGCACAAAGCACAAAGCACGATCACAAAATCAAATTCATTTATCTTCATCTACTCACACGACTAAATTTGAAATTAAATCCTTACAATAGTCGCACATACACATACGCAATACATCGCATTACCTAATGATCTAAAATTTTCAGCATCAAACAAAAAAACATTGGCAAAATATATTTTCTCAGCAGTTTATTAACCTTTGACGTATTTAGCTATCTTTCTTAGTACCTCTTGTATATCCTTCTAAATGTAATAATGAAATATTCTTCAACTAACTGCATCAAGTGTGTCTAGTCTGTTGTAAAATCTATGTTTTCTATGAACTCCTATTTAAATTCGTATTCTTATATAAATTTTCTTTTAACTGTATAATGCTGTCCTTCCCAAAATAAGTTTTATTTAACTAAATAAAAAAAATAAAAATTTAGGTTCTTTATTTCGAAATATTTATTGAGTTTCAATATATTTGTCTTAGTCGTTATGGAGTCAAATCATTTAAGTTATGATTCTACGTAATTACAAGATCCACTATCATTCCAACATCCCTGTATGTGGGCGAATACCGTGACCACCTCCTTACAAGTCAACAAGCATGCAAGAAATGCACCACGGGGGAAAATGCATGTTTAAAGGCCACAGCGGTAACGTAACAAGAAGACGATTTCAAGAGACAAGAGCCAAAACTTGGTGCAAGCCCTGTCGCCCAGGGAGACGAATATTAAATTACTGGGAATCCGAAATGATCGCATATTGGCACGGCAGCCTGAGCACCTGGTACCAGAGCTGGTATTGGGGCTGCATCTGGGCTGGTCGGTGAAGCGTTGCTTTATTATTTACTGTTTTGTTTTGCGACAAGGGACCAACTGCAGGAAGGCGGTTTGCTTTCTACCCAAACCACCAACGGGGCACCTAGAGAGACATAAATTTTAAATTTAATTTAAATAATAAATACAGTTCAATTATTATTTTAAGCAGGATATTGTGCGCGCCGATAGTACCGAAAGTTTCTAAAAACATACAATTTTACTCTCTATTATTATCAATATTACATATACCAAGATAACTAGCTTTTTCCGCGGCTTCAATCGCGTTAGGGCGAAATTACTCTTTATGAGTTTTTCCATGGGAATGAAATGTTTTTTCGGGATGAAAATTATCCTTTATAATTTTCCAGTTCCTCAACTATCCCTTTGCAAACAATCACGTCGGTCGGTCACTCGATTATCCATTTAAATTCTTGCTTATAGTTTACTTGTTCATTGATTGTTTAAATATCCTGGCGGCCATTATATTATCTTTAAAATCTTTCCCATATATCATTCAATTGTGTGACATTAAATTTAACGACCGAAATTTGATTTCGTGTTTCCGATCAGCCCTGAGATTGATATAAGATTATTATTAAAATTATTTAGAGTCTTAGTCATTCCATTTATTTGGCAACATTATTTTGTACAATAGTAGATTAGAAGTATGTTGCCTGTTGTATGCTGATGATGCGGTGCTGATTTCTAACACTATGGAAGATCTACAGTCTCTCGTGTCTAGGATGAACGAAGTATGTATGAAGAATGAGTTAATGATGAATGTAAGTAAGTCTAAAGTCATGGTGTTTGAAAGAGAGAGTACGAAAACAGTATGCAATATAGTTGTGAATGATGAATACTTGGAGCAGGTGGATGAGTTTGTGTATCTGGGTAGTGTGTTTACGAGAGATGGGAAGGCTGATAGGGATATTGAAAGAAGGGTGAATGCTGGTAACTCCATTAATGGAGGACTGAATGCCGTTGGCGCTAATAAAAAACTGTCAAAAGAAGCGAAGCTAGCAGTCCACAATGGAGTCCTGGTACCTACCCTGATGTATGGCAGTGAGGCATGGAACTGGCAGAGGAAGGGTGAAAGTAAACTGAATGCTGTTGAAATGAGATCCTTGAGGCGTATGTGTGATAAAACAATGTATGATCGTGTGAGAAATGTGGATATCCGCAAAGAATGTAAGGCTGGTGTATGCATAATGAGTAAGATTAAGAAAGGGACCCTCAGATGGTTTGGGCATGTAGAGCGAATGAACGAAGAAAGCAGTGTAAGAAGAATATACGAGGCAAATGTGAATGGTAGAAGAAGTCGTGGACGTCCGAGGAAGACATGGCACGATCAAGTAAATCAGATACTTGAGTCGGGCCATGTCAAAAGTCAGAATAATAGAAGAGAATGTATGAGACGATGTATGAATGTGAGTGAGACAAAGAGTGTGTGCCAAGATCGAGTTGTTTGGCGGTCCGTCCTCTCTGCCTACCCCTGCGGGGAAACGGCGTGATGGTTAGTTAGTTAGTTAGTTAGTTAGATTAGAATAAATCTTTAAATACTTTTTCGTTCTGATTTTTATTTCCAGTAGATTTACATTTTGAATATCAAGCTCTAGTTTTACATATAACGTCTTTCATACATTACACACTATTTTAAAAATTAACATTACCATTTTAAAAAGGTTGCACGTTGTAACGTGAAAGAAAGATAAACAAACGAACACACAAACACCCTTTTGTATTTATGATATTAGTTAGGATTAGTTAAGAAATTAGAGTTAATACTAAATATTTTAATTGTTCAATTTTATGACTGAAGAATTTTTGTTGAATTACCTTAAAAGGGCTTAGAAATCAACATTGGTTTAAATGTGAACTTATCAATAGTTATTTAAATTTTTAGATTTTTATTAATTTATGATATCGTGGACTGTGAAAGTGAAAGGTTTCTGACTTTATGACTGTTTCTGACTGTCCGAAAAGAAAAGTTTTAAGTTAAGCTCTAAATTCTGTCGAGTTTGTGATCATTCTTAAATCATGTGTGAGTTTATTCCAAGCTTTAGGACCTGACACCCCAAAAACATGCTCACTGAACTTAGTATCTGATGTGTGCTTCGGTTCCTTCATCCCTGCTAACCTAAAGATTGATTGTCGGGAAATGGCATTTTCAGGAATACACAATTCCGATACGTAAGCCAGTGCCATCGGGAACACAAAATAATATTTATCATAAAGGTTTTAAAATGTTCAATGAACTCCCTGTAAATGTTAAGGAGGCTAAAAGTCTTGCAGTTTTTCGTGGATTATGTCTTAATGTTGTAAAGTCCAAATTTTAGTCAGTAAGTAGTAAATAATATTGTAGTAGTCATAGAAAAGAAAACATTAGATATAAAAAGTCAAATTTTATATCTAAATAAAATACACAATAATAAAAAAATAAAAAATTCCGTTAAGTAGGTATTGGGCTATAAACATATACTGCACTAGGACATTGACTTTAAGAATGCGTATAGATTAAAAAAAGTCCACACACGGCACACATTTTCATTAAAACTAAAATGAAAATCTACCAGTTTTTGTGTTTTAAAGTGAAAACTTCTTTAGCACCGTTGTGATTTGAAACTCGATTAAACAAAAAATAGCGACACTTACAAGAGGCAAACACATACATCTATTGGGTTTAGTCTGCGAGACAATGAGATAGACTAATCAGTCTCCTCTTTGTGCGGTGCTTTTTTTTAAGTGAATACCGAACACGAGTACCAACTGCTCCCAACCGCCTGGAGCCAGTGAATCTATGGCATTTCTGATTGAGATTTCTTGTGATGGAGGAAGGGATGCAGAAGAGGAAGATGAAAAAGTACGTGGTTAATTAGTTATTTAGATCTGGTCAACAAATACGGCTAAAGTCATTTCGAGCAAACGTTTCAATTCTGAATGGTGGTCTTACCCCAGGGCGATAATGAGTATATCTTCCACTCTGCAACGTGCCGCAAATATACATTATTTTATTTTAAATGATTAAACTTATGAAATAATACAATTTATTCGACTAGCGCACCCCGGGATTTAAAACGCGACCATCGGATTGCTAGTCGAGAGCCTCGCCCCTCGACTACGAAGGTGGTCATGAAATGGCATTTTCAGGAATAAACATTTTCGATAAGTAAGCCAGAGCCATTCCGTATTATACCAAGTATTGCGCGAATAAAATGTATTGGACTAAGAAATTGTCATTAAGTCTGAGAACAGATTTAAAAAAATAAAAGTCCAAAAGCATCACACATTTTCATTAAAATAAATAAAACATCTAGTCGTGTTGTAAGACGAAGAATGATGTAAGGCGAGTAAATGATTTATTTATATAAATTAGTAGAACAATTTTCTCATAAAATTCTTGGCATCTCGATTCCCACAATCAAAACAATGGTTAACTCGTTTATACAGTTGATGAAATAAGATGAGTATTATCATTTTACTTTTGTTCAAAAATATAACTGTATTTACACTGCCAAAGTTTAAGTTGAATCACGTCTTGCGAACTAAGTTTGTTGCAATTTGATTTCAGCGTTCAACTTTCCACATCTAACTTCACTGCGGATATTGCTTATAAATAAATCATGAATATTATTCTTGTTATTATTTCTAGTTGGGTTTAATTGAAATAAATTTGTTTGCTGAGAAAATATATTTTATTAATGCTACATAATCATTATTTGATTGACGACGTGGTTATATAAAAGATTTTATTTTAGGGCTCGATGGTTGTGGTTTCAAAGAAACTCATAGAGGAGTTGAAATACCTATATCGACAGTAGAAATTTGAAACGCTATAAAGGATAATAAATCCAATGATGTGATTTTTATCCGCCTCTTTCGGTTTAAATTATTTCTAGGGAAATAAGTGCGTCTTTTACGACGGGCATTTTAAGAGGATTTTTTTCTGATAAATTAAAAATAATTTAAATACTTATTAAAGAAATTAACAAAAAACGTTAAGTATCCTGAAAGATGTATTCAATGTTATTGTAAAATAAAAATTCATTATTACGGGTTTAAAAATAGAGGAGATACGATTTTTCGGAAAAATAAAAAATCTTCTTTACGCTTTCCTTAACAATTAACATTTTGTCCGTTACAGTTTTTCAAATTTCCGTGATCGATTTTTTCAAAATCTAATTACATAAACGAGTGAGGTAAAACTGTTTTTTAAAATGACTACCTGAAAATAAAAATTCATAAATCGGAAAACTGCATAATTTATGAAGACATATCTGTGTTTGGTCTTGTATAGCGAATGAACGAAGTGATAAAATATTTGAGTCAGAATGAGAGACGGATAAGTGTGAGTCGATGTATGAATGCGAATTAAGCAAGGAGTGTCTCCAGACTGAGTTTTTTGGCGAAACCTACCTACCCACTGCCTACCCCAGCGGGGAAACATCGTGATGGTTAGTTAGTTAATTTGTTACTAATCGTATATAACCATCGAAACACCATCATTTTTTTTCTTAACGTGTTTGCGATTTAATTTTATCGGACGTTGAACCCAATATCTGCGGATCCGAAGTTGTCTTAGGCGGCACCTAGACGATCAATTATATTGAGCAATATTACGAATTGTGCAATATTATGGACTGTTTGGAGTTAATATTGAAGATTGCGCAATAATTGAACAAAAGTTTGAGCGAGTTTAATTTTTATTGTACCACATTTTTTCATTGCATTGTTTGGATAAATATTGCGCAATACTTACTCGAAAATACTCTAAAACATTGCGCAATATAATTTATCAATATTTTTTATTGTTTATTGTGCAACATAACTGATCGTTTGGATTCTAAGCGCCTTTCAATCTTATTGAAGAATAAAATATATTGTACAATGTTATCGTAGCGTCTAGGGGCCGCCTTAGTCGTTAGATTTCGTAATTTTCTTTTTAGAAGAAGACATTTCTTCGATAGGATTCAGAAAAAAATGTTTGGCTGTTGCTAAAAATATTAACTAGCTGGTTCCCGGCATGCATTGCAATCACATATTCATAAAATTCATTTTTTTCCCCAGAATCACCTTTCCCGTGCGTCCCCGTTCCCATCCCGCGTTCCCTTCCTAACTAGCTTTATAAATTATAACCTAATTGGTATTCTGATGTTTGAGCTATATTATTGTAAAATTTCATTAAAATCCACTTCGTAGTTCTTACGTGAAAGAGTAACAAACACACATACATCAATACAAACATTCGCGTTTACAATATTATTAAGATATACAGCATTATTTGTGTCTTTTTGTAAAATTATCATTGAGTGAGTTTTTACGTAATTTTATAATTTGGTAATTTTATTTTTAATTAAATTATTTGAAGAAATTTTATTTTTGTTTTCAAATCTTTATTTAGATCTATGCAAATGTATCATTTATCCAAGTAGATTTTTGTATTTGTATTTACCTATTTCTGTAATAACTCAGTTTTTATAACTGAATTATTGTTCTCACATATTTAAATAAATAAAACTGCTCCTAAGATTGGAACTGAAGGGTAACCATTTAACTAACCTATTTATTTGGGAAATTAATGACACTTTATTTCAATTACGTGTATTTCTTTTTATTACAAAATACGTATTATTACAAAATTAATAATGGCTGATTTCTTCGAAAGACTTTACTTATACTATTTCAATTTATCCGGACACCCATTAAAAATGGCTTAAGTTCCAAAGATGCTCAATAAGAACAAAATGTATTCGCTAATAAAAACACAGATGTCACCCATAAAAATCTTTAAAAGTACATTCGATGTAGGGTGTAAAATTACCTTCGGGTCGTTAAATTACGAGTACAAGTAAAAAGCGTGTTCTGTGTAATGGGCCCCTCAGATATCGGAAGTTAATACGTAGGATTTTTGATGAGGGTAATACCATTTGGAAAGGAATGCCTGTACATTTTATTTGAAGACACGAAACGTATCTTCTCGTCACATGACATTGGGGCGGCCTTTACGAGCTGTGAGCATCTAGGTACAGGGTGATTACCATCTTAAGCGTCCCTTGTTAAAAAAAACAATTTGAACACGACGAAAATGTATGTGGGTGGGTAACCACAAGGAAACTGTTAATTTAACTTAGGTATTGAAAATCAATTCATAAAGTTAGGTACAACGTAAATGTTCATATACTTGTGTTAAAGTCAGTTAACTTTTGACCAACATTTTAACCCTTGTAACCGATTTGCTATGAACTCACCGCACTTGCCTCTTAGAAAAATTCAGAAAATGCTTCTGATGTACTAAAATAAATGTTATTCACTTGAAAAGAAAATAACATACATTTTTATTATCGTACCTAGTCTTTTCGTCACTCAGACGCATTAATTTTGATTCTGTGAAAAAGCTCATCGCAAATTCCGGGTCAAATTTTATAATTACAGGAAAGCCGCATAAATTTGAATTATTGTGAAGAACGCTTATTCAGCTATAATATATAAAAAAAACTCAATAATATTTTCTATTTTATCATAATAGAGAGAATAAAAAACAATTCCCTGAATATAAATAGAGGGCTTGGGGAAACTACATATGATAGATATGAATATATAATTTTGATAAATATATGAACAGATTAATAGGTAAAACCGAGCCATTTACAGAACATAAATTTGCAAAAAAAGACGACGAAGTAGAATCAGATGGCACACGGTGAAAATATGCGTTTACACAACAAGAGTTAATCCGCCTCTTAATTATGTTTAAAATAATGTCGTGCTTGCCTCAGTCGAATTAAAATGCTTTTTAATTAAAGCAAATCAGTTTGTATACACCACTTATTTAATTAAAATTATCAACACGTTTCAAAACCAATGGTTTCTTCGTCGGGATAAAATGAAAATAATAACGATAAATTTAAATTTATGACTTTAATAATGAACAAATTTAATTTTATCCTGACGAAGAAACCAATGAGTGCTTTTTCATTACCGCGACGATCTACGATTATGGTACCGTGACGGCACAAAAAAAACAATTAGCATACTTTCCTTATCACAGTAATGCTGCGTAAAATCTGTTTCCTCTAAACTCTAAAGGTAAATAATAGAACTTATCAGGAAACAGACACACGTATATAGTATGTCTCAACTTTTGTTTCACCATTATTTAATGTGTAAGAAAGGGCTGCAGCATTATGAGGATAATGAACGTACGTTTTATGATTTTTTGTTCCGTTACAGTACCGTTATCGTGGATCGTCACGGTAATAATAAAACGCTAATTGGTTTTGATACATTTTGATATTTTTGATTAAATAAGTGGTGTCTGCAGAGAGGTTGGTTTTCATTTAATTATAATGATAGCACAAAGTGAATTTGCGATTACTGAAAAAGTAAAATGCTATTGTTTATTTGAAATTAACATTAACAGTCAATTTTTTAAAATGACTTTTTTTCGGTAGATGGATATATGTATACTCAGCATAATTAAGTTTTAACGATTTCTGTTTAAATTTTTATTATTTAGGACGTCGGTAGAGCTCAAATTTAATCGAATAAAACTGAAAGCTGTCCCGACATTTCATCTTTGTAAGACGTGATTAATTTTTTAAAAGCAAATGAGGGTTAAATTATTTTCACGAAATTTAAACCGTCTTGTAAAACAAACGATGGTGATTTGAATTTCAAAACTGCAAAAAAAATAAAGATTCTAAGATAAAATTGAAGAAATATTTATCTTACTTCTGTCTGGCAATTATGCAAATTTTGGAAAATCAACATCTAGACGCACAAAATTGTGGCAATTGTTGAAATTATCTAAAATTTGGTGCTGATGACTTGATCTGGAAAATTATGATTTTATTATTCCAACGTTGAATATTATTCAGTGTTGATTTTCTGCATTATAAATTCAGTGTATAGTTGGGCCGTGGTAACAATTACGTATTGTTTTAGTTAGTTCTTTGCATTAGATTCATAAAACAATATATTTTCTAGTTACCAATTCAGGAGAAAGCTGACATAAAAGGTTTTTTTTCTTATCATGATTGGCACTTTTTTACTATACTTGCTAAGAATAAAAAATTGCCTGAAAAGTGAGTTCAAAATTATAGTTTTATGATCCCCCTGTCGTTACTCCCTCAAGACGATTACGACACGAGGTGTGTGTCCCCCTCTCTCGCACGCGGGTTCTGGTCCCGCCTCACCTGAGCGGCGCAGCCGTCCCGCTCCCACAATGGCCCCGGTTTCACTTGACCCATATACATTATTGGGGGGGCTTTTCTTTAGCTTTTTTCAGCTCTCGTGAAGACGTGCTCTCGTACGTGTTTCGTCTCAAACAACTAATATGAAATGACGTGTGCGACGCGATGCTGGATGCTGTCTTCTTTACATCTTCGTATTTATACTTCATTCCATGCGAAATCACCGGAAAACTATTATTTATTTTCATCATGTTTTAAAAAAGGAAATTTTAACTTTCAATGTTTGCAAATATCATGGAAAATCGCTGGAAAACTCTTATTTACTCTATTTAAACTTTCGCATGGAGTAACCACTTCGTGGATCATACATTTGTAATTTGAGAAATGGAGATTTCCGGGGTTCGGTTTTCGATACGGTCGTTCAATTTAATTAATATCGTACCTCCGAATATTAATACGGAAACATACGAACTGCTTACTGCGGTTAAAAGTAAATGAAGTTTATTCTACACACATCCAGATTGAACCTAACCTAACCTAACACGAAATCTGGGCATTATTTTGACAAGCTGAAGGCCAAACACTTGACTATATTTTCGAAAATACTTTGAATAAACTATGACATCGGTTGTGCATCAACCACCGAAGAGCACTTATTGAAATTACCAGACCATGCGCAGAAAAGTAAAGTCCGCTAAAGTATTAAAAACGTATGCAATGTTGTCCGTTGTGGTACTTTGCTGAGCAAATGAATGCCTCCTGGCGCGGTGCAGCCAAGTTAAAATTGAGTGGGGTGGGGTGCGATTTGGAATTTGTAGTTAAGTTTTTTTTACGCAGCCATTAGTTTGCGACTATTTTTTAAGACTGATTTGTGATATTACAATGCGAGTTGCCTGTACAATGTCGTGTTAACTTATTGAGAAATCACAGAAAGGGAGACGGTTATGCCGCCTACCGCACTCCACAGAAGTTAGTTTGATCCCTTTTCCCTAATTAGATTGTCTATTAATTTGATTTTCTTATGGTTTTTCCCATATTTGTAGATTAATAATAAATATTTTTTTTAAATCTTTAAATTTTAAAAACGTTTACATTTATAAACATCTCATTATTAAATTTAGATAGCCATCGCTCGAGTGGACTAAGTAGACATATAAACTAATATATAAACCAACATCGACCACCTTAACACGGGCATGAACCTAGCATGGTGGTTGAAAAATTCACAAATGAAATAACCATTCAAAGCAATGAAAGTGTGGATAAAGAAAAATTCAAAAAAAAAGAAACTGGTTTCGGTTCACCCTGAAGTTTTCTCATGGAAAAAAAAATAAAAACGAAATAACGAAACTAAAATAATAATAATGTTATATTATCCTGAAATTACTTTCTCCACCCACCCACTCTACATATATTGATTATGAAGCTTCCATTCGACTTCCTTGTGCCGTAAAAATGTACATATAAATGTATATTTTTTAGTAAAACATGGATTTTTCCCCTTTCCTCCCATGAAAATAAAATAATAAAACGATTTTTTCAGAAATTGTTCAATATTGACAATATCACTCTAAAATCAACGCAAAACACACAATAAACAACGCAATTTTTAGTCATAAATATCAATAATCGATTGTGTACCAATTTGTCGTAATAAAAGGTTTAAAGCAATACTGCGCCCGTCTCATAATAAAAAGCAATAAAACGACTTGTATCACATATATAATTTATCGCTATTTTTCCATCATGGCGACTGTGCAATAAATAAAATTTATTTTCTAAATATGATCCTCGTTATTTCAAAGGTCCCGGAACTAGAAATATTTTATTTGCTTACGGTTTATTGACAAATGGCGGCCATTACTTTGCCGCCCAAATACCGTGCCTCAGATTGAGGAGTCGCCATAAATAAAACTAAACAAGATTATTTTAAATGTGCTCAGATTTGTCAACACTTTAGTTCAAACTCATTTAGGAAAACGGCTCGAGACAGGAGACGGTTAACTGTAATTACGCGCTCTTGAACTTGTTGATGGGAAGTTTTTTTAATTGCAGGGGGTGGTGATAAGAGAAGAGTTCATTGTGTAATTTGTTGATTGAGGACTATATACTTATTAATAGTGTGTGAATTTCGAGGTGGAAACCAATTGTAATAATTTGATTAATAACATAGGAAAACAATCTATCAACACACTTACGAATAAGACGTTTATTGACACTGTTTACGTATTCAAGGTTCCACATCAAGTGGCGTAACCGACCTACCAACTGTCAGCATATGACAGCTGGTGGTTTTACTAGCACCAAAATAATAATGTTAGAACGTACATTAAAAAAGCTCGCTATTAATGTATACAGTTGTTGGCGTTCTTTTCTTAAATATATATTAAAGGTTTATTGAAAAAAAAACTACTCCCGACACTAATAAAATTTGATTTTTTTTATTTATTTTTATATTCGGTTGAAGTAGATTCATGAGTCGCCCACTACCGTCAAAAAAAAGAAAATAAAATCAAAATTTGGGAAGCATTTCTTGGTTAACCAATACCTCTGCCAAAGGTCACCCGGGAATCTCTTATGTACCATGCCGACCGACTGTAATAATAAAATGCAGAAAGAAATTACTGCGATTGAAAATATGCTAAATTTGTAAAAATATGTTGAGGGGTAAGGCTGTATTTTGCCAGAAATCTGTTGGCTAGGCTGTAATGATCAGCAAATCAAATCAAATCAAAAAATATTTATTGTACATATAAAAAATACAAAACGTATTGCTTATGGGTAGACCCCATTTCTTCCAGCTAACCACCAGACTAACACTCAACCAGCTAACAATCCAGAGGTCTGGGGTTCAAATATTTACTTTCACAGTTTACTCATTTAAATTATGTATATTATATTTGCGGCTCATTCCAGAGTGGAAGACACTCTCAGTTTCACCCTGGTGTGAGATTACCATTCAGAATTAAAAAGTTGTTTGAAATAGCTTTAACCGTATTTAGTGACAAGACTTGAATAGCCAGGTACCTCCCCATCTTCTATTTCCCATTTTTTCCCCTCCTCACTACCTTCAGCCTCATAACATACCCCAATTGGGGATGCTATAGTCTCACTGGCCTCAGATGGTTGGAAGCAGTTCAAACTCTTGTGCGGAATTCATATAAAAAGTCAATAAGAACAGTATTCACGTAAAAACTAAATGGTATTATATCAAATAGTTGGTCTACCACAATACTTGATTGCGTATTTGTAATTGAATGCAACACAATTTTTAAAAATGTTTAATTTTATTATGTTGGCCAAATAATGCGGATTATATACATAACGCATGAGATCCGTGGCAATAATCCAATACTAATCTATATTTTGCACGTGGTAACTCATTTCAGATACTATGTATCTGAATAAATGTAAAAATCACAGCAGGTACACGAATTGTCTGTTAAATTTTCTAAATTTCGAGTATGTGTGGGGACTTTCATTGCGCACTCAGAAGCAGAATTTAGAATTATATACACCGATCCGCTCCATTTGTAATGGCGTAGATGCGAGGCTATCTGCTAATTATTGTCTCGGAACAAATAAACAGGAAATGGAGGCAGTTTAACTCTCAATATGTAAACACATGTAGCAACTTTTAATCCGGACTTTACGATCGGGTCACGTCGGGTTTCAGCCCTATACCCTGGTACGACCGTTACATTTTATTGCAAACCTTTAAACCGACATTTGCTCCAATTTTCGTTTCGGTCAACGATTTGAACGTTTCTGATTTATCGGTAATGTTTAGCGGATATTTTACACGCGTCTCATGTCCCTTTTTACCACGGATTTGAATGTCAATTTTGTGACGAAAACGGGAAAAAATAAATTAATCACGGGGTGGTAGAAATATGTCAACGGGAGATTGTCATTTTGTTAATCTGCGCTTCAATCAGAAAAATTGGTAATTCTCTTTAGGATTTGGGAGACTTATGGAAATGATTTAATGGAGACGTTTAAAAATATCATTTAAAAAATTAACACCCTTTTTATTTTCATTTCCGTCGAAATAATTTTACTTGAACGGCAAGTATATTTCGAGTTCCTGACGTTGTATATAAATATTTCTTGGTTTCATTAATTTTCATTTCAGGTTCTTGTGTTCATCTTTGTTCATATTTTTATTTTATACAATAAATTTACATATTAAAACACTATTTGATAATGTGGGTCTCACTGGGTGATTTACCCTTGCTGAGGCCCCAACTTTGCAATTTGATAAAGTTCACTAAAATATGAAATAATCAATTTTGGTTAAATAAAATAAAACTATACATATTAAATGCGCGTGCGTCCCGCTAAAACTCAGATACGAGTCCGGGTGCGATCAAGGGAGTTCTATAGTGTGATAGCCCTCTATCCCCTATCCATTAAGAAGGTTTCGTTTTTACCTAAAGGGCGTACTTTTGAAGATATAAGGGCTGAAAGTTTCGCCCTCTAGAAATTTCGAGAAGAGTTCAGAACATTCGAGAGTATTCGAGAGCACTCCACAACTTTCCAGAACATCCCGGAACATTCTGTAATGTTGTGGAATGTTCAGAAATAGTCTGGAACATTTAGAAACATCCCAGATCATTGTGAGACATTCCTGAACACTCTCAAATGTTGTAGATTGTTCTGGAACATTGTCGACCATTTGAAGCCCTTTTGTATGGGTGGGACTACACCTATTGGAAGGGGTATATAAAGCAAGAACGGTCTTGGATTCGAACGTTAGTTCAATGTCATATTAAATGTTATTGTATTAAAATATATATATCTATAAATATAATTATGTTAATGGTACATATTGTGCCGTATGTTTTTGAAATAAATAAATAAATCCCTGAGCGAAGCCGAGTCCCCCAGCTAATATGAAATAAAATAAAATATAGATAATAAAACAACTTATATTATTGAATACAAAAAACATATGGAACTGGCTACAATCCTTTTAACTTTTAATTTATAATTTTGTCTCATAGAAGTCGATTTTATATTTACGGTGCTCCAGATTTTATGTCCGGGTTAAATCTTTCCCAAATGAAAGACTAAACCCTTACACACACTTTTCCACAAATGATTATCAAGTAAATTCGCGCAATGGAAGTGCACTATATAAGTATAATAAATACAAAACAATACAAGAACAATACGTCAATCCACCAGAAACATAATGGGAAAATATTTCACCGACTCCAGATATTTTCATATCAGAGGGTTCGGCTCTGATGAAATCCTAACTGGTCCGATAAATCCTACTGATCCCTCAATATAAATATTTAAAAAATCTTTCGTAATCCTACATGTATTTAAAATAACCGACTTTTGCATTTTTATATACAAATTTTTTGATAAATCTAATACGCCTAAATTTTGAATGAGAGAGCTAGGTATAATGCCAGTAGCCGAAATAACAAATGGTAATATTTTTATAGTCTGAGAATGCCAAATTATTTTAATCTCATTTCCTAAATCTGTAAATTTTCTTATTTTTTTAGAAACAGTTTTCTGAATATTACAAGAATTTGGAATAGCGACATCAATGATATAAGTTATTTTTTTAAATTTTGTCATGTAAAACTGTATCGGGTCTATTATGACTAATTGTTCTGTCTGTTAGAATAGTTTTATCATAATAAATTTTATAAAATTCATTTTCTAAAAATGAATTTGGTTCATTTTTAGAAAATGAAAATGAAAAGGCGTACATTACGGCAGTCAATCAAGTTATGTTTAATTACCAAACTTTAATGAATTGTTTTTTAAAACTTGATTGTGTCTAAATGTATACTCGGACGGCGCTAATACAGAACATCCCGATATAATATGTTCTATAGTTTCCGGAAATGCAAAACATTTTCTACATAAATCATCAATTTGATTTGCATCTTTGATGATATGCTTCCTATAATTTTTAGTATTAATGACTCTATCTTGAATGGCAAGCATAAAGCCTTCTATTTCTGCGCTCAACTCTCCAATACTCAACCATTTGTTTGACGAAAATTTGTCAACATATGTTTGGTTGAGATAATTTAAGTGTTTTGCGTGAAGAATTTTATTTGACCAGGAATCTAATAATTCCTGGTTGGTATTTATAAGAATGCTGGCATTCTCGTCGTATAAATTTAATGGCGAAATATTTCTATCTGCCTTGCAAATTATTTTGTGCATTTCTGAACTATCAGCTTTCCTATGGAAAAATTTCTTAGCACTTCTACCTGATTATGTTTTAAAGATGTTATTTTGACTATACCTCTACCTCCTAAATTTCTAGGTAAATTAATTCGTTCTATAGCTGAATTTGGATGATGGGAATGAAATTTTGTTAATGTAGTTCTAATTAATCTAATAATTGTTCTAATTAATCTAATTAATGTAGTTCTAATTAATTTTCTGTTATCAAAATAAAATATATTTTATTGTTTCTGTACATTTTGATTTTTATTGTTTCTTCTTTATATTAACTAAGACCACTGTTTGTTTTTGTTTTACTACTTACATTTTATATTTTATAATTCACAACTGAAAAATGTCCTCTACAGTACAGGTGAACTCCTAGTGTGGAGGACAATATACTATACCTTTGTAATATAAATATTCTAAGAATAAATAAATAAAAACAGTAACGTATAAAATAGAAAATTATTATGTGCATTGTTTTTAGTTTTATAATTTTATGACAGCTTTTATTTCTCAATAAAAGTGTCTTGCAAAAAAATAGTGATTGATTATGTTCTCTGTAAATTCTCTGTTTATTCAAAAGATAATAGGAAAAGGCTTTTCTCAACTCTAAATAATTTCCCTCAGGGCCTATGTCATCTTAGGGTATGCTGTGTGGAGGGTCCTTTTAAGGAAGGGAAGGATAGAAGGTACTGGGATGAAAAAGGAATGAGGGGTGGGTAGGAATCTGGGGGTCAGTATATCTAGGAGTGACGGACGTATGAATCCATTCCTACAACTGCGGTGCAAGGTGATGGCAAAAGAGTCCGGCTGGAAAGGTCAAAAGGCTTACCTCAACCAGTCTCTCTCGATCCGGCCCGCCACGCAAGGTAAGCAGACGCATCCGCCGCCAAGACCTGGACAAAATTCACCCCATGAACCCGGGCACATCTGCTAAGTCATCAAACGTAGCGAGTCACTTGGTGTGACCTATGGCAGAGGTGTTGGTTATCCAATAAATGGTTCTCAGGGCGGCGGTACCCATACCTGCCTCTCAAATTGTGTAACGATTATCATTTTGTATCCCGCTTTTTATTGCATGTTACTTTCGCTATTGCGTACGTACACTTAAATGTAAAATTTGACGACTGCATAAACGCCAAGGGACGAGCCTGTAGCTGTGTTCCGAATAAATATTTAAACGAGAACTGTAAGGAATGGCGGGTGTTTATTGCAAGGGTTGTTCCAAATATTCACACAACTTTTTGGGATCAACAGTTTAACAGTTTAAACTGAAGTTGTTAAATGAATGTCTTCATGTCATTTAGGTGATATAATTTAATTTATGATGAACGGGGCTTGATTATTTTATTAGTTGCGCGCGTTTTCATCCTGCTACAAAACATCCCCCGACAAAATATCCCCGACAAAACATGCCTCAACAAAATATCTACTAGAACCTAACCTAACCTAGCCTACCCTAATCTAACCTAACCTAACAAAAAATGGGACCAAAATAATACAGATATCCTGCAAAGACAATAAATTATTGTTCAAAAATTGTTATAAGAAAGAATTCAGTGTACTGGAGATACATTTCGTCTTTGTGATATTATGACGGGGGATATTTGGTCGGAGGATATTTTGTCGGGGATATTTTATCAGGGGATTAAAATCCGCATGTTTATTTCTACTGGTATGGCTTCAATTAATTTTTTTTTTTTAATTTGAATACCACAAAAGATTTCAAACTCCTTCCAATTTTCTAGTGAGACTATTGCGTCTCTAAACGGGGTAATTTGTATGGGAGGAGGACTTGGATAAGAGGAAGGCGGAAAAGTAACTGGCTGTTCAGATCTGGTCACCAAACACAGCCAATTCCATTTCGAGCAAAAAACTTTTCAATTCTGAATGGCAGTATTTTACCAGAGTGATACTAAGAGTATCTTCCATTTTTAGTCACATAAAGCTTGTGTAATAAAGATATTCAGTTTTTTCTCATAATTGAAAAAAAAAAACATGAAAGATGTCACCGGAGACCTGAATTTCATTTACGTTTTATCCTTTACGTTTTATTTAATAATGTCGGGATTCACTGGTTAAGATAAGTCAAGTACATCCCTTAACAACCTGCACATATATGTAATATACATTAGATTCAGTTATAATTTTTTATATTCTTTCTCAAAAAACCTTTCACAACGGGCGACACAAAATTCATTTGTGTTTACCAATTTCGTTTTTCGTTTTATCCAAGAAATCTTAAGTGAACTGTAATTTATTTTTTTCCTAGCTTTGTAAAGGTACAGAAAGACGACCTAGATGTGATATTCGGATCAATGGCGCTGTAAAATTGCCCAAGTTTTATTATTATTGCTATAACTTTGCTTTAACACTATTGATATTGGTGCAAAGTTTCTGTATGAAAACATGTCAGTAATTGAATATAGACTGAAAAGGTCACTAGTAAAAGTTTTTAAAGCAAAATTCACATGCTGTGAAAGAGCCAGTATTTCGTTGAAGTATAATAACTGCCGAAATTTTATCCGTAAATGTTTGTTAACGAAAGGAGTTCTAGGTAAGACTGAAATTGTTAGTGAGCAAAAAATTATACTTGAACAGTAATTAAAGTGTGATGGTGGTGATAACATAACTGTTGTGTATTATCTAATATGTGTTTCTTTATTTACTTTGTTTTTGATTCTGCGAAGAAATCTTCCTAGTGTCACCACTATTTAGGATAAAAGCGTTGCTTAAATCGAAATTTCTTGAAAGGTATTTTTTTTGTACTTTCAAACATGCCTTTACTCTTTTTTATTTTTTTAATTTCTATCCTCTTATATCGTACAACAATATTATTTGAATTAAAAGAAACTATAAGACACTACACGATATTGTTAGATACTGTTAGATACCATACGACATGCCACGACACGGCACGACACTGTAAGATACATTAACAAACTACAAGACATTTAAAGAAACTACGAGGCAATATTTTATAAGATATTGTAATTTACTGTAAGACACCTTAAAGCACTTTAAGACACTGTAGGACTGTACGCCATCATAAGACACAAAAAAAAACTAGAAGACAATAAAAGATACTACAAGACACTGCGAGACACCCGTGACTATGGATTCTGAGCCAATAATCGCAGAACGTTGCCAAAAGCCATAGATATATTTTAATACAATAAAATAAAGATACTAATTGAAGCTACGAGCATCGTGTCACAATTTTATAATCAAATTAAACGTCAAACATTTTTTTTATAATGGCTGTCTCATTATTTGTCAAATTATGTCATCGATATGTTTATCGCCAACCTCGGCATGTTTGCTTTTTTTACGAGAAGCAATCTATAACGGAAGCATCAACCGATCTCCAATAAATATATCCTGCTGAAATTCTCTATAATGGAGGTCCAAAATATTGGACGGCATTCCATTAGGTCGCGAATTCTGGCTGAAATAATATCTTGTTTAGGAATTCCATCCCATGATCGCTTATCCTCATGGAAGATGGGAAGAAAAATATTAGCAGATTCTTGCGGAGAAAAAAAAAACCGTTTCAAAAACATATTTCAGTAGAGGTAGATAGTTTCAAAATATCACCCACTTATGGATGAAAGTAAAGTAATTCAAACTCGATAATACGTATATTTCCATTACTTTCGTAAAATTAATTTAACAACTTTAAGCGTAAATTGAGCATTTTTTAAATGGCCAAAATAATTCTAAATCTCCAAGGAATATTTATGTCTAACCACCTTCCAAGTCGGCATACACAGTTATTATGGAAATAATTTTTGACCATGCCCGATAAAAAAACTAACCGAACATTTTGGTTTTTAATTTGATTGATTTTATAACGTAACAATTTTGTTTTTATTTCAACACTCGGATCAATTAGAGATGTATTTTTCACGAAACTAGATCGTTAAGTCACATTGTGCTATATCCGATACGTCCTCCATTTATTGAAACTTAAAATTGTTTGTCAAGCGGAAAAATTACTAAATAAATCAATAGTCAGTTACATGTTAATTAAACGTTGGGCCAGCTAGTAGCCAATTTCAAAGATTTTTTGTTTGACTGTGAATTGAACCTTCCTCCCCAGGGACTGACTAAAATAAGTGAATATTGCTAACACATAAGCCAAATCCTAATTGGATTGTACTGACATTTATCTCGTATTTGACTGTTTTAAATTTTTATATATTATAATGTTATGCAATTCCATAAAAATGCTTGTGTGCACAGAATGCATTATCATGAGAGTATATAATGTATTGTCATCCACAACGAGTCTATCTGATAAGTTTCAGCTCAATCGGATGTCAGGAAGTAGGTTTATTTATTTATTTATGCCCTTAGGTCTTTTAAACAAAATCATTAATTTCATAATAAATAAATAATCGAAGTAAAAACAATAAAATATATATAGGTATATATTTAAAAAAAAAAAAATTATTAGTGACTATTTAATTACAGGTTTGATGAGAATTACAAGATATGGTAAGGTGTATAAATATTTCATCTGTTTGTTTTTAGTCCTCCTCACTAGGTGGTCCTGTGCTGAGGCGGACTGGTAGATTTCTTTGATTTTCCGTTATTTAGTATCTATGATGTTTTTAATTTTTAAATCTAGTATTGATACCTGCCCATAGTACATGGCAACAATTAACATTGTAAGAGAAAGAACGGTATAAATATGGTAAATATTAAAACAGAAAAAGTTAGTTACAGGTTATGTATAATAATATTAGAGAAACCAAATGCTAGAAATTTCTTATTTAAGTTTTGGTATGTTTAAATGAAAATATCGGCGGAGCTAAATTTATTGCTTAGCCTTTGGGACTGGGAAATGAATGAAATAGTTTATTTTCGACTAATTTTATTAACGACGAACAGCTCTGCAAGCCTCTGGTTATGATTGGTACTCGGAAGGTTATTGTTATTAGCTTTCTTTTCAAGTGAATCCATTAAGCAATAAGCCATTCAATAATTTGAATAAAAGTTCCAAATCGCTCATGTTTCTTCTGCGACATAAGTTGGTTAAACCAAATAACTTCATTAATTTATTTTAATTAATTTGTTCAATAGGTATGGATCGTTTAAAATCGAGAAATTTAAAAATTAGTGTTATATTCTCGTAATTTTGGTGTGCTTTATAGTTTGGGGACCAAATAATGTAATTATATTCTGAATAACTTCTTACGTCCTTCGTTGTAGATCCCTCGGGTTAAGATATACATTTTCAGACATTGATATTTTCCGTTTGTCCTCGGGTCAAATGACTGAATTTATGTTAGAAAAAATTAAAACAAATTGTTAATTACCAACCCTCTACCCGCGCTGTTTTTTATTTTCCAATTCTTACTATGATGTTTTTCTTTTTTTATTCTTGTTTTTTTTTAAAGATTATTCGAGATAATTTTACATTATACACTAATTACGTTAGCAGTTTTTCTTCAAATTTAGACCCCCCCCCCCTCCTTGGTGAGATAAATTTGGGCCACTTCGTATATTCATTTTAAGTAACGTGAGATTTTGAGCTCACGTAATTAATGTTTGCCCCCCTATGATGTAAAAATGTATTATTTTTATAAAGGTACATATTTTAATTTTACATTATGTTACCTATAAAGTTTAATCCGTTTTTTATTTCTCTTTCCTTTTTTAGAGTTTTTTTTTCTGCCAAATTATCTTTAAGTTTTCTTTGATCGTCTATGATCTATGTTTTCCTGAACACACTTTAAATTTTATGCGGCAACTTTGCTGGTAAATGCAATCATGTAACATGTCATTATTTTTATTTTTTAATTTTTTTTTATAAGTACGTTTAATGTTTAACCAGGTTTTTTTAATTTTACAATATTTTATCTTACAAATCTTACAAAACTCAGTTTGATTGTAAGCAATCTCTAATTTTTCCTATTTAATTAATACTATAGACTTTTAAGCTTAACATTGTAATTACTAAGTATAATAGTTAATATTAAAATACTAATTATTACAATTTTTGTGGATATTATTTATTTATTTATTATTTTATTATTTATTTATTTATTTATACTGGGTTTTTACAGATTGTTCACACACATGTGAGAACAACCCAGTTATAAAAACTCAGTTAATTATACAATAAAGTAAGAATTTATATACAATCAACTAGACAAATAATACAATCATAAATTTTGGAACCATTTTAATAAAATTTAGATAAAATAAAACAAAAAAACAGTTAGAAATGGAAAATTGTTAAAAAACTAAGTTTACTCAAATAATAATTAAAGAGAGGCAAAATAAGAGACACAATAAGAGACACAAATGATAGGTACATAATAAATTAGCACATATTTTTCAGCAATCTCAGGGCATTTTTTTTGAATCCATATAAATTATTATCGACAAAAATATCTATTTCAGCACACTCAATCTTATTATATAGTCGACACATTTGGGTCAGAGGGCTAAAATAGGCGATATTGTTTTTAAATATATTCAGGTGAAACATATTATGGCGTCTTAAACAGTGGGAATTGGGAACATTTATATCAATATTGCTAAGACACAATGAAGTATCAAGATGGCCTATAAGATGGGATATAATGTATTATAGTAATTTATAGGTACTTGTACACAATATTATTCTAGGTATTTGATAAAATATTATAATATACGTTTAACTGTTTGTTTCCCTAATAATCTAAAATATTATAAATAAAAGCGCTCGATTGTTTTAAAATTAATTTTTCGATAAAACCCATAACTGCCACATGCAGGACACGTATGAAAATTTTTTCTCAAGTAAACTCGAAAAGCGGAAAAAGGACAAAAATTACACGGACAAAAATCCGATAGGCAGGTACGTCAAGCGAACACAAACGCGAATGTAAAATATAATCCTTCGTGTTTCAAGTCCTGAAAGTGGCAAACAATGAAATCTATTCTCGTTTAGCGTAGGAACAAGGTACACGAGTAGGTAAGGTACAAGCTCCAGTCGGGCAGGTAGATTTCGATGTCAATGTCCTGGGTGACCTCCATCCACCTGTTTACCGGAAACGACGTTTAAACAGGAATTTCCAGTGACAATAACAACACACCCAACTCGGCTCTTTTGCTTTCTTATTCTATTCTGTTCTATTGTGTTCTAGTTTGCTGTAGAATTCTATGCCTATAAGAAATAAAGAGGAAGCTTCAAATTGATTGTAAGGAAAATGTTTTGTTAATACATTTTCTTACAGAATCGGTTATTTTGGTGTGGTATCATCATAATACAATTTCTGATTTACTGTTGATATTAAAGTTTTTGAAGAGAAAACTTCTTTAGCACCGTTGTGATTTGAAACTCGATGAAACGAAAAGCGGTACTAAAATAACCAACAACAAGGGTAGAGGGTTTGTAATTAACAATTAGTTTTACTTTTTTCTAACAATACTTTACAAAATTTGTACGTAGGGCGTGTTTTTCGGTAGCCTAATTTAACTCCCTTAGAAAAAAATGAACCCTTAGAAAACAAAGTTTCTTTACTCTAAGGACTGACAAATACATCTATTTTTTAATTTTCGATGTGGTTTCGCCATCTCTTGGGCCGGCTAGAAGCCAATTTTGTTTGACTATGGAGTGAACCTTCCTCTCTAAGGACTGACTAAAATGAGTGAATATCGCCAACACGTAAGCCAAATCCGAATTTCATTGTACTGACATTTGACTGCTGTAAATTTGTTTATAAGTATAATGTTATGCAATTCCATAAAAAAATGCCTATGTGTACGTGAGAATAAAATACATTGTCATCCACAACGAGTCTATCCGTTAAGTTTCAGCCCGATCGGATGTTGGGAAGTGGGTTTATTCCCACTTCCAAGTTCATTCATTCATTCACGAAAACAAAATCGAAATTCAAATGGATGTACTTAAAAAAAAAACAGTGTGCAATTCACACGCGGTAGAAGTAAAACTAAAGTAGACAAGCGTGGTAACCATACTTGTAGTATACTTGCTTTTTGTATATTTTCAACACATACATTGAGCTGGGAAAACCACAGACGAAAACTGCTATTAAATCTACGATATCTATTTTAGATCAGCAGTTTCAGAAATAACCTGCACGGGGAATATTTATTTCTAGCTGTAAGTTCAACCACCAAGCTGTTGCTCGACCGGGTTCGACTTGTTACGGGCTTATGAGATACTTGCCACCTGTCCCCTGAGGAGCGTGATGGTTGAGTCGAGAGCTGATCGCGTCTCTCGTCCGTGACTTCATTGGCCGTACGGTTTATTCGAAGATGCCAAATGATTAGATTCCCTTTAAGAAGCCACTATGTGACGTGACGTGCACATGCAGTAGAAAGGTCACGCCCGCGGGAACTGCCCAAGCGCTGTCCCAACTGCAAGTTAGTCTCAAGAGCATGCACCACTTTAGGAAAGTCTGCCACCCAGACTAATGGGACAGGGATAAATTATCTGTTTTTCCTGATGCGGTCTCGAAACATTTTGATAAAATCGTCTATAAATTTAAATTTTGTACAAATATTATGCAAGTGAATTGATTTTAACTGAAATAATTAGCTGATGCAGTAATGCGGTAGTCATGGGCACAGTGTGACATGCGTCAAAAGATACTTGTAGTTGCTGAACTGTCCACGGTCAGTGTAGAATCGTTAAGAGCGTATAACCAGCCAGCGGCCGAAAATCCACATTTCGTCGAAAGAGGTTCTTACGATCGTACAGGGCGATTCCAATGAGAAAGATTAATTACTCTCCGTACCAGCTTTTTAAAATTATAACTCAATATCGATTTTATTTCATTCTTTAAATTTGCTTTAATTTATACCTATATCCAAAAATGCAGAAAGGCGTGTTGATAAAACTATTAAAATTATGTACTTTTTTAATTATTTTTTGATCATAAGTATTTTTAATTTTTCAATAATATCTCAGCATAATAAGAATGTAAAAAAATTGAAATATATATTAGTCTGTAAGTGCGCAAATAAATACACAAACGGACCAATTTTCGTCAAGAAACACATGTACTTACATATTTTTTTATGATTTTATTAAAATTAAAATTAAAATTCTGTTACATACGTTTACCAGATAATGTATTGATTTATTTTACTGCATGATTATATGACTTGAAATGGGTGTAGTATAAAAAATGTACTTTTTGAAAATTTGACAAATCCGCCAACGACCTATGGTATAACTTTATTATACAAAAATTATCATTTTTTCTGAAAATTTAAAACATACGTTTACTAGAAAAAAGAACAATCTTTCGAGACCAATTTATAATTTTTTGTGGTAAAGAGTCAATACTACGTCTAAACACAGATTTAAAAATGACATATTTCTGGTGTTCTCTGGTTATACGCTCTTAAGCACTTGAGTCGCTGCGGTGATTGGCGCGTTTTGATAAGCTGAAATCCTCGCTTTCGGAGCATTTAAAGTATATGGGATCTCCCACGAGGGTACTAACTTGTTAGGCACATATAAACCTAACAAGTACGTTCGTACACACATTTGTGTATACACATTAATGTTTTAATAAAAAGACAAATAACTTTGTTTACATCACTTTTATTGGTACACAATCAACATGTTTCGTAAACAATGTTTACTTCATCAGGATCAAACGTATACTAAACTTAAAAATTAAATATAGATGACACATGGAAGGAAAGGGTAGGAGGGAGGAGGAGGGGTAAGAGTGGGGAAAGTTTATCAATTAGGGATTTCAAAGCCATTAGCAGGGAAAGACCGGTTAAGTGGGAAGGGGTTCAAAAGAGGGTTTATAAAAATTTGCTGCTTATTAATTATGTCTGCTTTATTATTAACATTTTTTCTAATATCTAAAATCTCTAAATTATTTATCTGTGATGCCTTATAGCCTGTATGTAATATTTTAAGTCCATGGTTTTTGTCAAAATTATGATTATTTTTTATTAAATGATCTGCGAATTCAGACTCGCTGTTGCCATTTAATGCCCTGAGATGTTCTTTAACCCTTACTTCAAAATTTCTATTTGTTCTACCTATATAAAAGCTATTACAATCTTTACAATCGAGTTTATAAACGCCCGATTTTTTTGTTTTGATGTCGCTGTCTTTGTTATTGAGGATGAATTTTTTTAATTTGTTATTTGTGTAAAATGCAGGTTGTAAATTACTGGGAATATTTTTGCTAATTATTTTTGACATATCGTTATTAACAAATAGAATTCTACGCCATTGATTATTATTATGTTTAGAAAAAGGGTAGATATATTGTTTTGAGAATTTCTGTTTATTCTTTTTATTAAGTATTTGATCTATTAGTTTAGTAGAATAACCATTATTAACTGCTATTTGCTTAATGAGATTTAATTCTAAAGTAAAATTAGGAACAGACAAAGGAATCGTAACTAATCTATTAACCATAGAGTGAAAGGCCGAGAGTTTCTGAGTGAAAGGATGATTAGATGAATTATGTATAACAGTATCGGTGTACGTATCTTTTCGGAATATATTGAAATCTATTTTATTACCTATTAGTGTTAAATTTAAATCTAAGAAATTTAAACTCTTCTCTTTACCTATTTCTAGTGTGAATTGAATGTTTTTATGAAATTTATTTAAAAAGTTTAAGAACATGTTCAGTTGCCTTTCTGTACCTAACCAAATACATATAATATCATCGACATATCTTTTCCAGCAATATACATATTTAAGTAAAAGTGCACCGCTATTAAAAATCTTATTCTCTATATTATTAACAAAAATATCTGCAATCAAAGGGCTCGTACTACTACCCATCGCTAAGCCATATTTTTGTTTAAATATTGTATTATTGAATTGAAAGTAATTCTGTTTAAAAATAACATCAAATAATAAAATTAAATCATTAATTAAGTCTTTCGGCAAGTTCGAAGAATTTAACAAATTATTAATAATGGTTTTACTTTCTTCTATTGGAATATTTGGGAATAAATTAATAACATCAAAGGAAACCAACATAGCGTGGTTAGGGATTTCCAAATCTTTTAAGTAATTGACTAATTCTAACGAATTCTTAACTGTGTATGTTGGTTGAAATACATTAGCAATAACTACATTATTTATAGTTGACGCTAATTTAAATGTTGGTGCATTACAATTAGATACCACCGGCCTGATTGGTTTTTTCGGTTTATGTATTTTTAATAAGCTATAAAGTTTGGGTATCTGTGGGTTACTTAAAATCATTTTTTGTTGTACAACATGTTGATTGTGTACCAATAAAAGTGATGTAAACAAAGTTATTTGTCTTTTTATTAAAATAAATAATGCCATCACAAAGTGAAAACCTTTCCGAAGAAGTTTTCTTCGAAAAATTAATTACACATTAATGTGTTGAAGTCAAGCATTCCTGTTAAGAACAAGGACGGACACAGAAATGGAGAGAATGTACATATATTCAAATGCTGCTTTAAATATATATTAACTATACACCTTTGAAAATAATAAACACTCTGTTGAGGAAAACCATGAAATAATGAAAACTTTATAAAAGAAAACATTAAAATTCGAAGATTTTACTAATAATTATAAAAGGGTGCCATGACAATTATGTAAAATAAAAGATGAATTGATGAAATTCAGATTAAATCACAAGAAATGCTTTAACTGTACTTACAACAAAGTTATTAAAACCAACAAAATGTTATTTCATCTTCCAAGTTATTCCAGAAATTCCCCAAGCTCTGTACTTTAGGCAGGTACTTATTTATTTTTGGTTCAAAGCAGCCGCGAATCTTCAATCAAACAGAATTCGCAGAGATTGAAAATTCAACACCTCGAGTCTATATTTGAATCCTGAATACCGACAGTGTTTGTAAGTAACGTATGTTGATAATGTTTTGAATCGCTGTTAATGTTAGGATTAATTGTGAAATCCCAGTTACTTACACGCCCCGGGCTCGAAGGCCTAAATGCTGGGTGTAACACAGCCTTATTATATTTTGTTTGCAGTAGCAACAAAGTTATCTTAATTTAATTGGGGGGATGTTTCGGTACTATTATTATTTGGGCATCCCGAAACTTAAGCGCCTTGTGTACATTATTTTAACCTTACAAAGTGAATTCGGTTGCCCCGTGCGTTACTACTAGGCCGTATAGTCTGAGGGGAAATGACGACTTGAAGTTTATTGTTTTGATAGGGAAATCGGATAAAGGATCAAGTTATGCACTCATAACTTTTTGGGTAGGAAAAGGGTTACTTAGATTTTATAAAAATGTATCGTTGACTGACTCATAATTTAGGAGAGAGAAAATATAACTGTTGTAAAATTAATTATTTTCTTTTTTGTAATTTGTGGAATAAGGCTCGAAATTCATAGTAAATAATTATTTGAAAATAGCACGGTTTACCCACAATAATCTGTTTATCTAAAAAAGAGTGTTTGCGTGGGCGTGGGTTCGATTTTTACACAAATCTTAATTTTTATTCAGAGGGTGATGAAATTTTGCACATTTGAACTTCAAAATAAGGGAAAGGTCATTATCTGTATGAGATTTTGAAAAACAAACCCATCCCCTTTTTTATCCCTTTAAGGTAAATGTTGATTAAATTTTTCACACTTGACATTTAAAATAAGATGAAAATACTGTCTACATCTGATTTAGAAAAACTCTGCTGTGTAAAGCCCGGGCAACGTCAAGAGCTTCAGATATATTAAATAAGGTTCGAAATTCATGTTAAGTAATTGTGGTGAATTATTAAATCCTCGTTCCTCTTATTAACTGGCACAATTTCGAGAGTTTCGATAACACTTCGCATTGTCAGAGATAACATATATTGATTTTTATCATACTTAAATTATGCTCTTTCTTAACCCTGGAGTGGTCGCATGGATTACATATGTAATCAACTCATGCAAAATTAAAGATTCCTCAAAAACGGGTAATTTTATTTTCCGAGTAAGTTGGATAACTTACAGATGCGTTCAGCTCAGCGCTGGTGTCGGGCACGCATTGATTGTATTACAGGAGCTCCGCAAAGTCCATGTTCTACACCTGTAATCTGCGCGACCAATTATGTAACACATTTTGCATTTACGAAAAATGTATGCAAAATGCAAGAAATTCAATTTTCCTGGTCATTCTATAATTTTATGTTTATGCTGCTCAGAAAACAGCAATTAAATTAGTATCTGTTTTTTTTATATTTTTTGTTTTGTTTTATCAATAAAAGCGAAAGATGTGGTTTTTAGTTTAAAAAATGTATTCATTTGTATGGTATAATAGGATGGGGTGGCGCCTATAAAACGCACACACAATCTCTTTACATTGCGCAAAAACTAATAATTAAAGTAATATTAAAAAAATCATTTTTATATCCATCTGAACTCATATTCAAAGAATTTAAAGTCAGAAAATTAAATACTCTTTTTCTGTATCACTCAACCTTACAAGTCTACAAAGAGAATATCCCAAACAAAACCATACCTTTCAAAAACACAGAAAATCTCAGGCAAAAATACATGTTACCAATTCCCATTTGTAAAAAAACTTTAGGCCAACAAAACTACAAATACTTGGGAACAAATTTCTTTAATAAATTACCAGAAAATATAAGATCCCTTTGTAACAGTTTCAAAAATTTCAAAACACAATAAAAAAAATATACTGAAAACCTTAACTAAAAAATAAATAAATAATAATAATAAAAATTATATATATGCATATATTTATATAAACATACATTTATCTTATTATTTGCATAAACTAAATTTCAAAGTACTAAATATAAATAAAAACAGCAATAAAAATAAATCAAAATAACCAAACAAATAATACTTCCTCCCATACCTACAAGCATTTGCTTAATATGGGAGAATAATTAAAAAATATATATAATTGTAATAATTATAATTGTTTTAAGTTTTTATATACTTTCATTATATTTATGTATCTATTGTATGTATTGTACCAACGGGAAAATTTATTCAATAAAAAATAAAAAAAATTATATTTTGGTAAATTGTGAAAAACAGATACTAGATAGAAGTTATGTTTAATTTATGTTGCTTATTTCTAATAAACAATGCTAAGATTATAAGATTAACACATAAATTCACAATAATTCTAAAGGATTTCACTTTTTTTTTAGTTTATAAATGGCCTACATATGTAATCTACGCGACAACTGGCGTTACATTTAAGAACGCGACCACTGCAGGGTTAATCTGCCGGTGGGGGAACCGCTCACTGAAGATGCCCGCCTGTAGATCGGATATGATCGGCTCTCTTAATCGGGTATCGGGTACCCAAGCGTCCGACAATTTTATTGTCTCTATCATGCAATACTACCAATGACATCTATTGAGACACCTTAAAACAACAAACGACTACATATACTGACGACGTCTGTTGAGAGACATCGAAACTACATACTCTAACTACAGCAACTATTTAGAGTTTTAGAGCCTTTGAAACTGCGTATGTATGTATATATTTATAAACTCCACAGCAATTATTTGAAAATAGCATGATTTACACTTTACACAAAATTCAAAAGCGAGTAAAAGTAAATGACGAGTAGGTATTCAGAAATTAGTGTATTGTTTACTCCATCTATTTACTCGTACACAGTATCGATAATGTCAATAATTCTAATGGAGAGATTAATGATAATAAAATGCGCATATTGCAACGTTTTATTGCAGGTACTCCATTAAAATTACTTTAATCAAAAGTATATAGTATTACCTTCGTAAATTTAGAATTGTGTAGTTTATCAAATTGTATGAGAACGAAGGAGTAGGTATTTAATGTCATGAACCTACGTTTTTTTATAACATCTCCACGCAGAAGGCTCTACAGAAGATATTTTCCCTGGGAGCCCATCACCTTTGGGGATGCTGTGTGGAGGGTTTTTTAAAGGAAAGGAAAAGTAGAAAGTTCTGGGAAAGAAAAATGAATGAGGGGTGGGTAGCAATATCGAGGTCAGTTGGTCCACGAGTGACGGACATATGAATCGATCCCTAATTATTATTGTGCGTTACAGCTTTTTCGCCCTCTGGAGGCACTATCAGAGGGTGAAATAGCTGTAATGTATAATAATAATTACAAAGCAGAACTTGTTTATAATATACTGTTTTTATACATTAAATAATAATATTATTGAAATTTCAAAATTGAAAGTATGAAAGGGGGTGAGGTTTATAAATATTTAGGATATCCGCAATCAAATAGATTAGATCATACTAGTATTAAAAATGATATTAGGATTAAATTTAAAACTAGGATCAGAAAAATTTTGAAATGCAATCTATCTGCTAAAAATTTAGTAAAAGCGATAAATACTTGGGCAATACCTCTATTAACTTACTCATTTGGCATAATTAAATGGTCTAATACAGATCTAGATAGCTTAGAACGATTAATTAGAACTACATTAACAAAATTTCATTGTCATCATCCAAATTCAGCTATAGAACGTATTAATTTACCAAGAAATTTAGGAGGTAGAGGTATAGTCAAAATAACATCTTTAAAACATAATCAGGTAGAAATGCTAAGAAAATTTTTCCATAGGAAAGCTGATAGTTCAGAAATGCACAAAATAATATGCAAGGCAGATAGAAATATTTCACCATTAAATTTATACGACGAGAATGCCAGCATTCTTATAAATACCAACCAGGAATTATTAGATTCCTGGTCAAATAAAATTCTTCACGCAAAACACTTCAATTATCTCAACCAAACATATGTTGACAAAATTTTCGTCAAACAAATGGTTGAGTATTGGAGAGTTGAGCGCAGAAATAGAAGGCTTTATGCTTGCCATACAAGATAGAGTCATTAATACTAAAAATTATAGGAAGCATACCATCAAAGATGCAGATCAAATTGATGATTTATGTAGAAAATGTTTGACTTTTCCGGAAACTATAGAACATATTATATCGGGATGTTCTGTATTAGCGCCGTCCGAGTATACATTTAAGCACAATCAAGTTTTAAAAATAATTCACCAAAGTTTGGTAATTAAACATAACTTGATTGACTGCCGTAATGTACCATATTATGAATATGAACCAAATTCATTTTTAGAAAATGAATTTTATAAAATTTATTATGATAAAACTATTCTGACAGACAGAACAATTAGTCATAATAGACCCGATATAGTTTTACATGACAAAATTAAGAAAATAACTTATATCATTGATGTCGCTATTCCAAATTCTTGTAATATTCAGAAAACTGTTTCTGAAAAAATAAGAAAATATACAGATTTAGGAAATGAAATTAAAAGAATTTGGCATTCTCAGACTATAAAAATATTACCATTTGTTATTTCGGCTACTGGCATTATACCTAGCTCTCTCATTCAAAATTTAGGCGTATTAGATTTGTCAAAAAATTTGTACATAAAAATGCAAAAGTCGGTCATTTTAAATACGTGTAGGATTACGAAAGATTTTTTAAATATTTATATTGAGGGATCAGTAGGATTTATCGGACCAGTTGGGATTTCATCAGAGCCGAACCCTCTGATATGAAAATATCTGGAGTCGGTGAAATATTTTCCCATTATGCTTCTGGTGGATTGACGTATTGTTCTTGTATTGTTTTATTCTTATATAGTGCACTTACATTGCGTTAATTTACTAGATATTCATTTGTGGAAAAGTGTGTGGAAGGGTTTAGTCTTTCATTTGGGAAAGATTCAACCCGACATAAAATCTGGAGCACCGTAAAGTATAAAATAAATAAAAAATTTAAATGGAGTTTTACAAAATAAACTTAATAACAAATAAATGAATCCATCCCTCCCACTGCGGTGCAAGATGATGGGGTCGGAAGAAACCAACTGGAGAGACCAAATGGTCCACCTCAACCAATGTCTCAACACGCAGTAAGTGGACAGACACATCCGCCGCCAAGGTTTAGACAAACCTCACCCGAGCTCAGACACCAAATGTAGCGAACCACTTTGGATACCATACATTTGTCTATCTCGATACAGGTATAACCTAGTGAGTCAGGCATCTAAAAATTCGCATGTAAATAAACTTTATATAGATAAATAAATGAAAAATAAATTTAAAAAACTGGCGTATTTTTTTGAGGCGACGCCGACGGGTATCAAGTGCTATTCAGCATTTTGTGAGTAATTGTTTTATAGTCAAAGGGTATTTTAATAATACGGTATTTTATAAGTTATATTCACCCAAGAAAAACAGCGGACAGTTGCTGCTCATCTGACAGTTCCGCCTCACTAGTTGTAGATTGAGACATCTGTTCGAATGCCACTCACGAAGCTCCTAGCACAACCCCCTTCCCTTTATCTCGCGGGTCTCTCCGCGTCCTCTCGGTTTCTACCGCCCCCTTGGACCCTACCGCCCCCGCCCGGACCCTAAACCGACACCCGAGCCGTCAAGACACGCTTCCGTATCCAAACGTACGTCACGGGACGCGTATCAATGTCACACAATGCTAATGTATCTTGTACTGTATCTACGCAAGTAAATACTCGGCGGGTATATCTGCCAACTGATTGATACCTTGGGTGTATTGGCTTTTATTACGTATTGTTATTTTGATGTGTGTATATTAGGGTTTATATTCAGAAGGATAGGTATACATCGGCCTCCGTGTCTCCTCTTAGGTCTCTCCACTTGTTTCGATAGATAAAAAGTGATCATTAAAAAAAAAAAAAAAAAATGATCCACCCACAAAACCAACATTTTGAGGATTTTTTTCAACCATTGCGACATAAGAACTTTTTCCTCGAATCACTTTTCTGGATGGATATAATTTATTGATAGCGACCATTTTTGAAAATCAGAATTTAAGAGTTATATATGATAATGGTAAGGCATTCCAAGAAAGCCTTAACGATACCCTTAACGGGCTTCCCAGTATGTTAGTTAATATAATGTGCATGGGATCCCGTTTATCTGCGAACTGCAGCAGAGGAATTAAACAAATTCTACGGCAATTGTGTTAAAAGCTCTCACTGTTTCGTATTTGTTGGAGCGAAATAATTTCATCAGGAAACTGCAGTAATGTTATTTATAATTTTTCAAACTAATTTAACAAAGGCCGCTGGAATACAGTAAAATAAAGAAACACCAGAGGAAATTCTTTGTGAAAAGGATCCTTTATTAAAACGTGTCTATTTGTTTTTTTTTTCGTCTGTTCACTCTTTTTCAGAACTGAGATTCTAAAAAAAGAGTTACTTTTTTTCAGAATTTGTTAAATAAGGTTCCTCAGAATTAAAATGGAAGTTTTTTGTACTGTTCATCAAGGAGAAATCATTTATGAAAAGGAGCGTTGAAATTTTGTCAAATGAAAAATACGATTTGCACATAACTAAGATATTTCTTTCCTTGCTTGCTTGGTACATGCCCATGATTGGTTTATTGTCCATTGCATGGTTCTGTTAATTCTGCCAAGTAAATAATAAATAAATAATAAGTTTAAAAAAATATAAATTATATTTTCGTGATAAAATCGTTGGTTATTATGCTGTGTTCCGCTTCCTCCTTCTTTAGCCCTTAAGGGGAACGGCTGTGCGGCCTTTTTCATGCAAAACTTAATTTGGTTTTGACGCCGAAATATCAATCAAATTGAACGATTATTTTTTTGTTAAGATATACAGCAAATGTCTAGCACGGTCTGTGGCTACCTTTTTATTCAAAATTAATGGATTACTTAGTTTTAACCACTTTTATTTTTTTTTTAAACCCGACATTTTTCACAAGCAATGATTACTTCATCAGAGTTATTTTCGACTAATTACACAATAGATTTAGACTAAAAGGTGTAACTAAGAAACTTACCCAAGACGCTTCTTATCTGAAGGTGAATGAACAATAATAATTTCTCGGAGTTTGCCAATCATTTATTGGAGACGAATCACTTTTTACTTTAATAATGGAATAGAGTTACTGTATTGTAATTTTAATGGTTTTCATTTAGACAAATTAGAAATCTTAGAAATTTGAAAGAGCGTTAATCGAATGTAAACATTATAAATTATCAAAATATATTCTTAAATGACCCATTGTTAAACTTGTTCCCTTCGTAGATTATGCCCTATTACCCCGTCTTCCTTTCCACTCCCTCCTTTCCATTGCCACCTTTAAGACTATGTCTATTGTTATAATTAGTTGAAAATAACCTTGATGAAGTAAGCATTGCTTCCGAAACACGTCGGTTTTTAACAAGAAACGTGGTTAAAACTAAGTAATCTGTTAATAATTTTGAATTAAAATGGTGAACAAAATAATTTTGCTGTGTTTGAAGACGCACTTTATTTTGGTTAAGTTAATGGCTTAACTAAAAACACAATGTATCTAAAAATGATACGCTTTTACAATTTAAATTTACGTATGCAAACTAAAATCTCCATTTGGGGCTGTTAATCAAAATACATTTTTTTGACAGCATTATTTCATCACCAACATCATAAAATCGGTTAATTCACTGCTCTGTTTATCTGTACTGTCTTCATAAAATTCCGACCACTTTCCCGATAAGTTGTAATGGCCGCAGATTGGGCAGTTTAAAGACTTCCTTCAAAGGGCGCAGGTTTCGTCAGGTTGAGGCGTGAGGCCAACATTAATTTTAAAGGCACTTTAAAATTTCCTAAAAAACTTAAGGAACTAAATTGAAAACGAGAAGCTTAAGTGGCGTACTTAAGCCCGTATAAAATTATAGCAATTTGTGAGCTCTAAAAATGATAGATTGATGTTGAAACTTTTACTGAAGAATCTACGCTGTTTGAATAATGGTTTCCATTACAAAAAGATGTTATGAGAAAAAGGTTAAAAGAACGAATACATTCTCAGATAAGTCTTGAAACACGTTTGTATTGGAGACCGCACAGATACTATAAATTCAATAGACATCGTCACACAGAGACCCCATGATCTGTGAGTTGTTCAGGTAGAGTCCAGCTTGTAAAGGCAGCCGGAGTTTTGTATAGGCGCGGCGGTAGGAATATATTCAATTAAACAACTACTGTATTACTTTTCCCGAGTACTATCGAATGAGGAATGACTGCTAATAGTACCTGTCACTTCTCTATTTATTAGGCAAAATTGTATGTTAAATTTCCAACGTTTAATACTGGTCATTATTTTATTAGGGGTGTTATTCCTTATCACCTGCGTTGAACAAAGAACAATATTTTTAAATGGCTGATAAGGTCTTTAAAATTAAAAGCGCCCTTGGAGTGATTTTATCACGAAAGTAGCGCTGTGGAAATAATCCAAACATTATCATTATTATTAAGGCAAAAAAATCATTAAAAATAATTGCGTAATCTCAAGTTTGAGGATGCGTGATAAGGATTGATAGTTTGATTAGCATATTTGCAGTTCACAGATATGATAAGGATTTTATTAAAGAATATTTATGTCATCGTAAAAATGTGAGAACTTGTTATCTCTTAATGACACAAAATATATTTGACTTATCACATCCCTTACAACGATTTCATTATTTAATTTGCAATTAGGTACTTACCTGCATCATACCCATGCCTTTTCCTTAAAAATGGGCTGTAACTAAAATCTTCTAACACTTACAAAACATTGCGTACTGAAAACGAACGCGAATGCGTACGGACAAATTTTTTTCAAAATAAAATAATTCAAGACTGAAAAATTGAAGGTGAAATTTGTAAAACATTAAATATTTACTATCTCGGCGATAAAACCTTATTACTTATAACTTGCTCTTAATTTTTGATTAAACATTTATTAACAGTCAATTACAATTCCTGAGCATATAATTATTGATTACAAAATTTATCTTTATCTCTATGACTACTAACCTGCACATGATGCACAATCTAAGAATTCATTTATACAATTTGTTCTTTTGTTATTTTTTGTTTATATTGATATCATCAGTTAATATTGCAAAGTTGAAGTTATGTCTGTTAGTTATTTTTAAAAATGAATTCAGTTCGTTAGTAAAGAGAGATTCATTTATCTTAGGTGATATATAGACAGCTAATAACAGATAATTACAGTTATTGTGGTAAAATGTGAAATTAATTGCATTTGCTGTTTTAAAATCTAGAATTTCAAAAGCAGTTTTCTTAAGACAATAAATACAGTGATTCTATCGTGCCCAGATAACCTCTTTCATCTATGTTTCTGTTAAAATAACAATACTAGGAGAAAAATCCAGACTATCGAAAAGGATACAGAGTTCTTCGAAGTGCTTTCGTAAGCTTCGTTTATTCACATTAAGGCTGAAAAATTAACATTTTTAAAGTGATTACTGATACCCTCCTGTGTACCACTGTTTAATCTCATGGATAACTTGAATGTAAAAGCGGTTATGCGTTTAAGAAAATAAATAAATAAGTGTTATTTTTAATCATACATAATATAAATTATTTTAAATAAAAAAGAAAGCAACGATTCACTTAACATAAAAATACGATGGTCGCAAATGGGGATCGAGCTCATCATTTTTGTCTTACTGTCTGGCCACTGAGCTCTCACTTTACGTAATTTTTATCAATCCCATATTTCAATTTAAAAATTACGAACATTATTCTCAATAAATCCCTTATTTAACTGGCTGTTATATTTTTGAATAATAACAAAGTTCAGAATATATTGTTTGTATGAAAGGGGTCCTGAGTTTGATCCTCACAGTTGCAAGCAAACATTTTTATTGTCTCTGTCTTGTTCTATTTATTGTTTAGTTAAGAATTATTAATGTGCTCTCCTTCTCCAATGATTATATATCCCATTTATGTGTTTAACCTTCAAGAGTTAATCTAAAAATTTGAATTTTATTATTTCCATTACGTCACTTAGAATTCATTCAGAGAGATTGGTGATGCTTGCCAGATGTAAGCATCAAATAAAACAACTAAATATCAATATATGAGTCAGAAACATCGATAACATACACTGCAAATAAACAAAAAAATACCTACAATGAACACACCAAAACTTGTTCATAATCCCACTAGCAGCATGTTGTTACAATTTTTCAGAATTACGAGTGTTTTCAGACCAGCTTTAGATCGGTATTTTTATCCAAAAACATTTTTTAACATTTAAAATTTCGTATCAGAAAAGCTGCCAGGACGGTAAAGCTTTTTGCAGTTTTCGTCAAAATTTGATAAAAAAAATTATTTTGTCCAAAAATACCGAACCAAAACAATCTGTTCCGGAAAATCATCAAAAGTCATGGCACGCCTAGCGTAAAATGCATTTCGTAACAATGAACAATTCAACCCGCAAGTACGTACACCACAGTTCCATGAATATCGTAATGTCACCGGAATAACAATTAAATATATCTGCGTAGAATCATTGTATTGCGTTTCAAACAGTTTTTTATTACTATTAGTATTATTACTTCGCTAAGTAATTAAAATATTCCGCTGTTCGTATATTTGACGCATGCATAAAAGCGTAAAAAGTCCTACGGCGCGCGGCGGCTGGGCGTAAAATGATTTGCAGGATTTTCAATGAAGCCATCACGTCCGCGTCCCTTTGATGCGCGTAACGCGTTCCAGCAGGACGGTACGGTGAGGATTTTATTATTGCTACGTCAAACACAAGGTGCGACTTCCACTGGGCGGGACCTTTATCCACACAACGCGTTCCAAGCGAAATTTACTTTAAAGGTTAGGTTATATACAGCGTGTAACACACGTACCAGAAGGAGTTTAACCAGCAATTTTTGAGCATATTTGGAGTAGAAATGAAGATGACATTTTTTTGTCCGATGATGTATTCTTTAAATAATAACAATTTTTAAAAATCAGAGCGTGCAATTCACACGCGGTGGAAAAGAACCTTTAGAACAGACAAGAGAGAGGAGGCTACGAAGCACCGCACAAAGAGGAGACCGATTAGCTTATTTATTTCTTTCGCAGGATCCTGTAGATGTATGTGTTTGTCTCTTTTTAGTGTCACTTTTTCATTTTATCGACTTTTAAAACACAACGGTGCTAAATAAGATTTACCTCCAAAAACAGAGTGTGCAATTCACACGCGGTAGAACTGAAACCTCCAGAAAACTAAAATAGACAAGAGTGGGAAGGCTACGAAGCACCGCACAAAGAGAAGACTGATTTTACTGCTCATTGATTATACTCATTAACTCTAAGGCTAAATTCTATAGATGTACGTGTTTGTCTCATTTTAGTGTCGCCTTGTTTTCGTTACATCGAGTTTCAAATAACGGTGTTAAAAAAGTTTTCACTTCAAAAATATTCTTCCATCACAAGTCGCACCAATTGATCGGGTGGTTTAGCCCTATACCCTGACGGATCGATTGTTAACCACTCCGCCTCGTTCCAGCAGCGCGGTAACATACGAAACGCGCATATAACGTTATCCCGTTGTGATGTACAGGGATGCGATCAGATTTGTGAGTGCTTCCAAATATGCTCAGGAATCGATGGTTAAAATCTTTCGGGTACGAGCTGTTATACCCTGCTTATGTATTTTATTATTTTTACATTACCTTTTTTAAAAGGGGCGTTAAATGCCACTTTGTTGAGTTGTCGTGGAACCGTATACTGAACGTCCGTTGATGACGTTAAAATAAGTCAATTTTAATGAATTTTGGTCAGTCTTAAAGCCTACATATAAGAAGTTATTTATTTTAAAAAAAAACAAAAACGATATGCCAGATCTAGGAAGGAAATATGGGAATACTTTTGTACGGACAAAACGCCACCCGCGTTTTTTCTTAAAGTTTTGGTGTTGGCTCCACAAAGCTATTGAGTATCTGAAAAACAATTTGGTTTTTTGTCTACAAATTCAAAGAATGCGTTGAATACTTTGCACTAGTTGATCTGGGTTTTCACGCCAATAGGTCAGCCATAATCGTAAATTACAACAACCATAATGAATTATTTTGTCCCATCCCTGCAGTTGAAATAAAACAATAAATGTGATGCTTAGCCTTCACTTGCACAACCATCGATTTAAAATCAATTCTAGATATGGCGTGTCTTACAAATTCGGTCGAATAATTCTACCTGCCCATGAAAGCTTTTAATATTACCGTGACGATCTACGATTACGGTACCGTGACGGTATCAAAATGGAAATAAACATACGTTGCTTATCACAATAATGCTGCAGGCTCTTTCAAAAGATGAGATACACAATGTACATTGGTCGGTTTCCTCCAAAGGAAAAAAGTCATCATTTTGTCGTATCTCTCTCACACATCGCACCGTGGCGTCTCCTTTGACTCCTGCAATACTACTAGCCGTGACGAAAATTGTTAAAGTATGGAATATATTATGTAGTTACAAGGATAATATTGAAGTGTGAGTGAATTCCAAATAATTAAAAAAGTCAAATAATGTCAATGCGCTGATGGTTTTACTTTTATTCTTAAACTTATAATGCTGCGTCTCTTTCTTACACATTAAATAACTACAGTCAAAAATGAGACAAACGGTAAAATTATGACTGCACTCTCCCAAAGGAAACATACAATCATTATCTTACATCTCCCTCAGACGTATAAAGAAAATGAAACGCAATTCCCATCACCGTGGCTGAGCTGTAATAAGAAATATCTGGAGACAAAGCTGGTTCTTGAAAACCAACAAAAGGTAAAAAGCAACGCTTCTTTCGATTTTTCGATTTCGAAACAATGCACTTTCTTTTTGATAAAAGTTTTCGTGATCTAAATTTTGAACCAATAATTTGGGTTTAGGGGTCTTTTTTAACTTCCACTCACCCTGTTTAGACCTTTTTGGTCGATGTGCACAACTCATCACTTCAAATAAGTATCAGCTATGAATGCTACTTGATATGATTATTATTCTGTTCGTGGAAGCAATTAATACTTCCATACCATATGTATTCAATCGATTAACCAATAACCACCCCGTGCGTTCATTTTGGTTCCTTGAATACCACGCATCATTATATATATTATTGGTGGAGTGCAAATACTCGAACACGATTTCATATAATGCACCGTGGTATGCACGTACGCGTATGTATTGACAAGCAACTATATGTTTATGGCAGGTCTGTTTAGAGCAGCACTGCCACGCCCCGCGTAAGTGGATCTGTAATTATTATTAATTACTAGCGGGTACCCGGCATGCGTTGCATTGCCACTTAATAATATAAAAATTGTTTCTACGTGCGTGTCCTTTCCCATTCGTCCTGTTCCCCTTCGGCCTCCCCTTCCATTCCCGCGTCCTCTTCTCCTCACGTGTTCACCTCCTCCTTCACGTTTTAATTTATTTTATGGAGGTTGTTTACGTGGGTTAAAGGTGTAAAGTGTGTGGTAAAGCAAATAAGTAAGATGTCGGTACAATACTTACAAATTACAAAAGACACAGAATACAACTCCATAGTTAAATATTAACAATAATAATGAATGTGAAGGGCGAACAAACACGATATACAAGTTGTGTCTTGACCGGGAGTTTAAGGCAGAATGATCGGTGATCTACATTGCAGCGCGAGCGAGAATTCTGTGACAGAGATTGAGTCCAATTGGTTGCTGGGGTACCCATCGGATTGCCGCACTACTGAGATCGAAGACATTATTCGACCTCCACAATTTATTTCATTAAAATCAAGGGTTGAAAATATCTTTAGAAGCGTTCGTCTTTTATAGTTAAAAATACACATTTTATCAAAAACTACAAAAAATTGTAGATCGCTAATAATAAGTTCTTAAAAATAGGAAGCAGAACGAAAATTGCTTTAAAAAACTCAATTAAGTTAAATCTTATAGCCGTTTTCTACTTATAATTTAATTATTTTGAATAATATAACAATTTGTACTAACACGACCTGCTGTCTACGTTCGACGATTAAAGTTTACGTCTACCATACAAGTTGTTGCACCTCCAATTTAGATTTCCTGGTATTTACGTTTTGCCAGTTATGAAACCAAGTAAATACCATACAAAATAATAATAACATCCAACTTGGAAATACCTGGTTCATATTGTAAGCCGGTTCCATAATATTGGTTCATGGAGTTCCACTCCTCGTTGTAGGGGGGGAGGGGGTGGGGGGTGAAGCCAACACGCCGACTCGTGTAAACCGGGCTTTATTAGCTATAACAAAGCCATCCTCATTGCAAGGTAACTTATTCTGTACATGCGGGTTTACATGTTGCATTTTATTTTCACTTTACCGCTTGAACCGTTTGAATTAGAATCGTTTTTTAAATGCATTTTAACTTTTACCAGTAAATTAAAAACGTGCATATCTATTCTTTTTTGCATGCTGTTTTCTTTTTTCGCTCAGACTCTCGCAAAATAATTACAACACGTCGAGGTTATTCCAAAATTCTTCGAAATATCGATAATGTTTTATTTTGTCTGTTTGCCGGTCTCCAGCGACAATATTACAACGAACATTAAACCAAATGTTTGTGCAAACATGAAAAATTTTGCGGAGCCATAATGTTTTTTTTTCAGTTTGATGTTTTGAAAACATCTGGTCGCCGGAGACCCGACTTTATATTAACATTTAATGTTTTATTTTATTTTAATACTAGAGTAGAGTGCGATTCCGTTAAAAAAAATATATTGTTTCGGGTGTATATTGTAGTAGTAGATTTCTTATTTTAAATCAAAACCAATTTCTTTAAATATACAATAAACAGTGTTAATTTCAAGCGACCTCCCAGGTAAGTATGGTCCTGTATTAATTCATTTTTAGGCAACATCGCGTTCATTGGTCAAAATATTGTACATATATTTTCGTATCGGTGATCAATGAACCGGTGTATGCAATTTTCAGCCATACGTTGTTTTTAATTGTTTGTCTAGCTTGTAGTCTTTCTAGATTTTAGGCATATATGGTAAGTTTGTACAGCGCTCTTGAGGTGATTTTTCACAAAAACGGCGCTATATAAATCGTCCAAATATTATTATTATTATTAACATTTGCTGTGAAATCGGAAGATTTGTAGGTAGGTAAACACGACGATTTCAAATTTGAAAAAAATAATATTTACTCAGCTATTAAAACGACCACCATCATGAATCGGGGCCGTAACGTAACAACAAATTTAGAGGCTGATGAAAATGACAAACGGTCGAGTTAAAACTGGACTGGCTCCAGTCAATTAAGAGCTAGATACCTACTTTAACGCATGTCTGAAATGTTCACACGATTGGTTCCAATTTAAGATAATGCAAAAGTTGTTAATTAAACTAAACTTCTCGAAGGACTAATGTACGGACAACTGAAATAACAATATTTAACTCCTTTTTACTTAAAAAAAAAGATAAACATGAGTAAATTTTTTGGTTCCTACTTCATCACTATTAAGGGCAGAAAATATTGCACGTGCAATTATGGAGAGCAAACCCGCGGTATACGGATGGAAACCTGACGATTTTGATTTTTTTAATGAAAACCACACAAGAGTCCCAACTACTCCCGTCTGGAGCCAGTGAGACTTTAGCATCCCCAATTGTGAGGCTGAAGAGGGGAGGGGAAGGAGATGGAGACGAAGATGACTATTCATAACATTATTTACAGGATGCCATGGGGAAAATAATTCATCTTTGGGGATGCTGTGTGGAGGGGAATTTTGAGGAAAGGTAGGAGCGGAAATTCTGTAAAAAGGTGTGAGGGCTGGGTAGGAATCTGGGGGTCAGATGCTTCAGGAGTGACGGACGTATGAAGAGGTAAAAAAGTCTCCCTCAACATGTCTCTCCCAATCCAGCCTGCTAGGCAGCTGGTGGGCAGATGCATCCATGCATCCACCGCCAAGACCCGGACAGACCTCACCCCATGAACCTGGCACCCTTGTTAAGCGAACCGCTTGGGGCGACCTACGGCAGAGGTGTTGCTCTGTGATAGGCTAAATTTAATATTTTAAAGGTAATTCGCTTTCTTTATCATGTGGAACCACACTCCTCTGGAATGCATTAAAATCATTGAATTATGCGTGCAATTTTGTAAAAATGTAATTATAAATGAATTCTTAAATCATGCATTTTATAACAATGGCAGAAGTCCAAACAATGAGTTAAATCTATAGTGTTTATTCTGTGAAGTATAAATATTAAGTTACTTCAATGAAACAGCGACTGATGTCGACTTGATTAAATTTCGCATCGAAATGAACGGGAGGTTTCACAGAGGCTTTTATTTATTTCCTCATTGCTCCAAGACAAAAGGCCAATCAAACGGTTTAATAAATCTTACGATGTTTTTTGCGTTGTTTTGCAAGAATTTTACTAAAATTGTTAATTTTAATTGTTTTGAGTTTCAATTTAATGTCAAGGATATCAAATTGTTAGGCGGGTATGGGTTCTGTCTCCCAGGATTGGACCGCAGGTGATCCTAAGTGGCAAGTTACGTTTTGTGATTTAGGAGGGCTACCCGGATTCACGGACTGACATTTGTCCAGGACTTGGTAGTCGATGCGCCTGCCCGTCGATCAACCGGATCGGGAGAGACCGGTTGAGGGAGATCCTTTGACCTCCCCAGCCGGACTCTCTCGACCTATCGCCTTGCACCACAGTGGGAGGGATGGATACATCTATCACTTCTGGAAATTTCAACCACTGGATTCCTACCCATCCTTAACACCGTTTTTCTCATTATTTTCCTTATTATTTCAAATATTTGAAAGGAGTGCTATGAAATAAAATTACGATACTGCGTTTTCCACATTCATTTGGCAATTTAATCGTGAAATATGCCGTCCAGGGTAACTGATCAGAAACTTAACCGTTTTATTGAATTAATTATCATGAATGTGCCTACATTTTTTTAATTAGCTCCACATAGGAGGCCCCGAGGAAAATAATTCCCCTCAGGGCCAATATAATCGTTGGGTATGCTATGTGGAGGATATTTTTAGGAAAGGAAGGAGAGAAAGTTCTGGGAATGAAAACGGGGTGGGTAGGAAACTAGGGGTCAGTGTGTCCAGGAGTGACGGACGACATGAAACCATCCATCCCGCTGCGGTACAAGGCGATGTTCCCTTAAAAGGACTCCCTCAACCATTTTATCCCGATCCGGCCTATCATGCAGCTAGTGGGCAGACGCATCCACCGCCAATATCCGGGCAAACCTCAGCCCATGAACCCGGGTCCCCTGCTTAGTCACTAAACGTAGCAAACCACTTGGGGTGACCTATGGCAGAGGTGTTGGTTATCCAACAAATGGTTCCCGGGACAGCGGTACCCATACCCGCCTCCCGAATTGAGATCAACTTGTCTTGTTATTTTTTATATGTTAATCTTCTCCTGACGAAGAAACCTTTGGTTTCGAAACATGTTAATAATTTTGATTAAGTAGTGTTGTTTTACAAAGTTATTTTTTTGATTTAATAAAAAATGAGCTTGAAAAAAAATGAACTGTAATTTTTTTAAGGAATTATTTATTACTCAAAACTGCAAAAAAAGTGAGGTGATAATAACGTTTTATAGTTCATTCTAATAAAAGATGTGTGTTTTTTTTTTTTAATTTATCAGGATTTTAGTTAGAAAAAACGTAAGGTGCACCGTTTTGAAAACTTTTGAAAGTTTGCATTCAGAATGTTTATATAAAAAAAATACTTATTTCTATAAATAAAATATGAAAGCTTGTTTTATCAACTTTTAAAAACAGTTTATAGTTTTTGGATATGTTCACAAATATTCCATGTATTCGGATTTAATTGCAAAACGGAAATATTTTTACCTCCCGATAAAACACGACCGAATTTTGAGTGGTTAAAGCTTATTTACGAGTATACGTATATATTCTAAAATCTTCTCTTCGAGCGGGGAATCGGAAAGATGGTGAAATGGAAGGTTATTATTTAAGTTTAGAAGGAAAAGGTATATAAAAATAACTCTTAAATAACACATACAGTGAGTTTAGTTCAGAACGTAGCAAGACCAAACGAGCTACTCGTATCTTTTAACTTACAAAGTATCGGAGTCGAAAGAAATGTGGGAGTTAAAAAAAACTTTTCGTACCCTGCGCTTTGTTTACCTCCTTCCGGTCCGCCGCGACACCCTTCCGGTCTTATTTCCCCCATACTTCACTCTTCACTTTTCTCTTCCTATTTACCCTACTTCCACCCTTAGATTAAAGAACGTACATTTTGAAGGCAGCCTTTTTGGTAACTTTAGTTAAAAATACGAACACTTTGGTAGGAGAGTATGGGTATTGTCGCCTCGGGAACCATTTATTGGATTCGCCATTGTCAACCCCAAGTGTTTCGCTATGTTTGGTGTCTTAGAAGAGTTCATGGGATGAGGTTTGTCTAGGGCTTGGTGGCGAACGCGTTTGCCTACCTTTTGCCGGATCGGGAGAGACTGGTTGATAAGAGACCTAACCTAGACCTCTCCAGCCGGACTCTCTCGACCCATCGCGGACACATTGACCCTGGTTTCATAACCACCCCTTATATCTTTTTCCTTCCCAGAACTTCCTTTCCTTCAATTCCCTAAAAAGACCCTCCACACAGCATCCCTAAAGATGATATGTGTCCTCAGGGATTTTTTTCCTCAAGGCCTCTTGCTGGAGCTAATTTGTTGTTTCATTTAAGAGAAGCGCCTTTTTTACATTATATTATTATTGTGCACTCTTACATTCTTATTATTTTCTTCTTAATATAATTCTTAAATCCCCCTGTGTACCACTGTACATACATATTACAAAAATCCACAAGATTTAAAATGCACTTAAATTCTGTCTTTAAAACACTAAGCGACAATTTCTTAACAAAATAGAAGCCTTTATCCTTGTGATGTATCCTTCTACAACGTTCCCATTATCACCCTCCCGCACCTTTTACCCCGGTCCCACCCCCTATCCGCTGGTAAAAGTAACAAAAAATCACCTCCCCCCCCACGCGATCTGTAATGAGAAAGTCTCCTGCGCCTTTGTCCGTGGTGATTCAAAGAGGACCTTGGATGCAATGGGGATTCTTGTTAAATTCCCATTGTACGAAATAAGCCACCATTTTAAAAACTCAATCCCGGCTTTCCTTTTTTTCTGCTATGATACTTCCACTGAATATTAAAGAAATTTGTTTTTGACATCGTGGTTTGACCGCAAAAGAGTATAAAGATTTAAGAAAAAGACTATCTGTAATAGTTTAATCAGTCCTCAATATACTTAGAGGAAACCTGTTTTCAATTCGCCTGAAGTATTTTATGTATTTTATTTTAACCAGTGATTTCCCGTAAGAATTGTAGATGTACATAGATTTTAACCAGCGATCCAGAACATATTTGGAGTAAAAATGTGGATGTCATTTTGCTGTCCGATCATTTTTTTTCAATTAAAAACAATAAAAATATTTTTCTGCCGCACGTCGCAACTGACTACTTGGGTATACAAGCAATTTGTCTCTTTCCAGCAGCACGGTAAAACACGAAATCGCGCGCGCATTACTTGCTCTCGTCGTGACACGTAGGAGTGTGATCAGAGGTGATGTGTGGTTGAAAAATATTATTTTAGTTTTTAATAAATAAAAAACATCATCCGACAGCAAAATGACATCCACATTTTTACTCCAAATATGTTCTGGATCGCTGGTTAAAATTCTTCGGGTGGGTGCTGTTTCACCTTTTGAATGTAAAAAAAATTGTATTTCACAATAAATTTTTATTTTTTAATAATTTTTATTAGCTGAAAAAATATTTTTATAAAAAAAATCTGCCATAAAACTAAGGTGCTAATATCATATCACACCGCTCCGGTCACTCTTTTTATGTATGTAGATTGATTAATTCCAAACTTTAACAAACAACGTAATATTTGGATGCTGTGTGGATATATGGGTCGTTTTTGGGAATGGGAAGGAGTTAACCCAGGGTCAAGACATAGATATTATTATACGGGTGTCCGGTGAATTTTTTTCCCATACAAAAAGACGTATCTACTAAAAATCCTTAGTGTGCAGTACGTTCTTACTTGCTGAGAGCCTGCCGGGCACGATTGTGACAACATTGCATGGTTGTGATCGGCCCGTATCATAACAGCGGAAAATAATAAATCTGGCCGCACACGCCAGTCTAATTTTATCTTTTTACCACAAAACTACCCCTAATAGTTGGAATTTAGAATCGTTATTTACCTTTTTTACTTATAATATCGTGTAGAATCACCTCCCGAAGTTAATGTACTTTACCCCCGTATCGGAGCTCATCTAAATCGTAAAGAAAAGATCGCTCAGCAATATCGATGTTTCAGTTCACAGAACTCGTGTCTTTGAGTTTTCTACAAAAGCAAACTAATCAGATGACATCTCACGGAGTTTCCAAAAAAATAGTTATCTCGCCGCGTCTGATCTCGCTAGTAGCATTGAGAGGAGCTAAACTGTGAGGCAATAAGAAGATATCATTGTCAACAATAGTCACACCGAAGCGCTTTCGTTGTTCTGATTTTCTCACTTCCCCCTACTCAAGCTATTGTACCATGAACCAACGGATGAAATAATGGGTAACGAGACGCAGAACGCTGTAAGCTGCAGTTTATTTATTTTTATGTCAACTTTGGTTCCTCTCAAAACCCAAATAAATTCAACACCTTTTAACTTATCCAAAAACTAAAAAATCTTTTTGAAAGGTGATAAAATACTTTCACAAATGTCATTATTACAAATAAAAATTACATTTTAAAATTATTAGTTTTTTAAATAATAATAATAATTATTGGATGATTTTTATAGCGCCATTTTCGTGAGAAAATCACCTCAAGGGCGCTATACAAACATAACAAAGTTTAAAAGATTGCTCATCTAACGTCTTTTCTTTCTATAATTACGGATAACGAAAAAAAAAGAAAAACACAATATTTTATTAGGAAAATGTATAATAAACTTAATTATCACCTATAGTTTTGTCTTTTCATAAAAATATAATTAGTAAAAAACTCTCGAAACATTATGTACCTATTTAACTCAATTTGCTAATGAAAACTTTGGTTTCATAGAGATGCAAATTAACATTTTTATATTTTATTATTATTATCTCACTAGATTTGAATATAACACGTGGAGTTTTCTCTTAACACCCTAAGTGAGCTGGGACAAATATGGTCTCCTATGATTAAAGGGGTTTTAAAACAGAATATAAAAAAAAAATTGTGTACGATTATTTCAACTTAACATTCATTGTCTTATGGCGTAGTATCAATCGATTTTAGTTTATTGTGGCTACACTTGGATAATAATAATTAAAATCTCTCTGTTGTCGAGGGGTGAGGCTCTCGTCTAGCAATCTGGAGGTCTCGAGTTCAAATCCCAGCGCGCGTGCGCAAGTAAATTTTATTTGATTACATTCAGAATTGAAACGGTGCTTGAAATGGCTTTAACCTGAAAGCCATTTCTGCTTTAGATCTGAATAGCCAGGTACTTCCTCGCCTACCCCTTCTCCATTTCCTTACCCTCCTCTCAACATTTAGTCTCCCAACTAATTGGAGCCATAGTCTGACTAGCTCCAGGCGGTTGGGAGCAGTTGGGAATCTTGTGCGATAGTCATATAAAAAAAAAATTAAAGACAATATCGTTGCACGATGATGTTGTCTTTCACCCAGCATGCTGCTTGATGTTCCGAAAACCCTTCTGGATAGAAGGGAAGAGGCTCCTTCGATTACCTTTCACTCGAGAAGATAGAGAAGGTGGAAACTTGAGTGGCAATCGGTCAACGTGGGAAATGTCCAAATCTTACACGACCCGATTGAGAAAGCCTGGGTTCTCATTGCCTCACAAGCTCTGGACCGCCATCAATTGGATAAGGTGCACCCACAGCCGCGGCTGTGCTTTCAACATGCATAGATAATAATAATGCTAAGAGTCGGCGATGTGTGAATGCGGTGCGGTGTAGACCAACGAACATGCGGTCATTTATTTCCCCGGCGGAATTATGATTAGACAGGGTGACGCCTGAGGTCCTTGACTAGCTCGCAGACCTAAATGCTCCCTCTGAACCCCCACCAAACAAAAGAAGTAGCAGAAGACTTTGTTATTACTAAGCTCTGAAAAAGGGCGTTAATAAATAAATAAATAAACGATATATTTAATTATTTACACATTACATAATCCTGCAACGAGTATTAATTTGGAAGCGTGTCTGGATATCGCCGCTCCGGGAAACATTCATTAGACAAACAAAATTTTTCAATGTTGGTACCTAGCATTCATCCTTGTACCTTTTTCCAAAATTGTAATTCCTTCCTACAATTTCTTTTGACCTATCCGCCTTATGACGGCTAAATACAAATATGTGTCACAGTGTTCAGTTGGACAGTAAATTGTTTGATTACGGAGCGTGAATATGTTTGAACGTGTCGAGATAAAAACCCATCATGAGCTCGCGAGTTTGCTGTCGGCATTCCTTGACATTCCCCATTCTTTCCGCTACTGCGTCCCCATCAGTTCTTAAAATTTTCGCTACGTTTTATGACTCCTGGACCCACTAATCCCGACCCACCATCCATACCACTTTCCTTCCCAGAATCTCCTTTCATTAATTTACCCAAAAGAACCTCCACACAGCATCCTCAGAGATGATGTAGGCCCTGAGAAAATTATTTTCTCTTGTGCGGAGCTAAAAAAAAAAAGTTAAACGAAACCATGACTGACAATTTTATTTGCATTTTTAAAAATCGTTAATTCCTGCAATGGGACATTTTTAAGTATGAAACATTAAAAATTACTTAGTGTAAATTTAAATGTGAAATGCCATGAATAATTACTGCTGTAATAATAAATACGCATACTAAAATGATTAACATCGCATTTAGCAACATCATTGCAATTTGATGATTTCGTAATAATTTTCATTCATTGCAGAATATATTTCCCCTCATTAATTCGACAGGATATTTCATGCTCATTAAAGCGTTTATCAAACACTCGTGACAATGTTAATTACCCGCAATACTGAAATACTGATAAAACATAGTCTAATAATAATTAAAACGTACATTAAATTATTTAGTCGTAAACGGAAGCCTCGTCGAAAATTACGAGAAAAAATTATGTTACTGCGTTGCAAAGTGAAAAAAGTAATGGCTTTAGCCGTGTATGGTGACCAGATATGAATAGCCAGACAAATTGCGGTGCAAGGCGAAAGGTCGAGAGAGTACGGCTAGAGATATCCTGATTACGTCTGCCTCAGGCAATCTCTCCCGATCCGGACCGCCACGCAGTAGGTGAGGAAAAGCATTCGCCAACAAGATCTCGACAAACATCACTCCAAGAACCCGGGCAACCATAACACAGGCATATATTCGACCACCATAACACGGGCATCAGCCTAGCATGGTGGTTGAAAAATCCACCAATAATGTAACCAATAAATGTTATCCAATAAATGGTTCCCGGGGCGACGGTAAACATGTCCGCCTCCTAAATCTTAAGTAGATGCACATATAAGTATTTTGCTATTCGTCACTATTCATTCAGAATTGAAACGTTACTTGAAATTAGGCGTGTTTGGTGACTATATCTGAATAGCATTTTTTCACATCAGTAGAATTTTTCACATCTCTTTCCGCTCCCCACTATCTTCAGCCTCACAACATATCAAAATTGGGAATGCCATAGTCTCACTGGCTCCAGACGGTTGAGAGCAGTTGGGACCCTTGTGTTGTAGTAGAAAGTTATAAAAATAAAAATATAAAAAAAGTTATATCATATGATTTGTTTAAATTTTTTCGATGTTGTAGAGTGTTTGTAGCTTTAGTCTGATTACTTGAAATGGCTTAAGCCATATTTGGTGACTAGATTTGAATAGCCAGGTACGTTTTTTCACAGCTCCTTCCCTTCCCACTACCCTCAGTATCACACCATACCAAAATTGGAGATGCCATTGGCACTCACTTGCTCGAGACGGTTGGGAGCAGTAGGGACTCTTGTGTTATTTTCAGATAAAAAAGTAATATTATATGCAAGTAGGAATCTTTAACGGTTTTTTGCTAAGCCAACTGCACGTATAGGTATGTCGTATTTTGTTATTGCCGCATGCTTCAATACCAATTCCAATTTTGGAGGCAGGTATGGGTACCGCCGCCCCGGGCACCTTTTATTGGATAACCAACACCCTCTGCCATAGGTCAACCCGAGTGGCTCGCTACTCGTGTTGCTTAGAAGGGGTGCCCGGGTTCATGGGGTGAGGTTTGTACTTCCTATCCTTCCCCTCCTTCAAAAGACCCTCCACATAGCATCCTCTAAGATGACATAGGCCCTGAGGGAAATTATTTTCCTCGGGACCTCCTGTGTGGGGCTAACGTAAAAAAGAAAATGCTTCTTCGGAAAGTCGAAATTATTGTTAGTAAAAATATTTTTACAGCGGATTTCCACTCAAGATGCCTTCAGATATAAGAATATCGATTTTGGTTGTACGGCCATATATCCTCTTTGCATACTTACTTGAAAAAAAAATCTTCTAAATGATCAGGCCGGATGAATTGTCGGCCGGATGAACTGTCGCCGGATGAACTGTCGCCGGACGAACTGTCGCCGGACGAATTGTCGGGTCACCTTTTTCGACATAGTCTCCGTTACGATCGATGCAATTGGTGAGCCGTGGCACTAGGTCCTTGATTCCCTTATCGTAGAACTCCGCCGCCAAAAATGATTTTAGCTCTCCCTCCGCTTCCTAGTCGGTATCCAAAGGTTTTCCGGTCAAATTTTGCATTTTGCTTCAGGTGAAGAAAAAGATCCAAATCATATCATTGATTGTCTTTTTGATGCCGGGGTTGGGTGGTGAACCCACGTTTCAACCCAAAAAAGCCTCGCCTTGGTTGGAAAAACGGATCGAAGAGACCCGAGCGCTTTCCACCCGATTTTGCTCTTTAGCATGTTGGGAACCTAAAGAGCACGCACTTTGCATACGCCATTTTCCCTTCAAAATCGTTTGTATGGTAGTCTTACTGAAATCTGGGAACAAAATTGCGAGCTTACGAAATTCAACGGGGCAGACTCGAATAATTGAACTCACATTGGTGGGTGGTTTGGTATATTTATGGCACATAGCATGCTGCGGGATTCGACAGCGGAGCCTCAAACTGACCCCAAGATTGCACTGAAGCGGCTACCAAGCCGGATCACCGCTTTTTTTTTAGAGAAAAGTCTGAACTACATGGTAGTGCTGCCATATTTTGAGAAATAATGTCCGCGTCGCCGAAAAAGAGGAAAGGTCTTTAATTTTTGGACAACCCTCGATTTAATTTACCTCTGTATATAATTCGCAAGCAAACCCCACTTTACTTCGTGGTTCGGTTTGCGTTTTTTTGTCATTGCAAAATGCGGCATTATATATCATGTAGGCATTTATTAAAAGAAAACTATCCCACCCGACCCTTGCATAATTATGAACAGAAGGTAGGTTAGGATACAAATACCTATTGTCCGATTAATTACCTGCAGTAAACAATGAGTTTACTGTTATATAACGATAAATACAGTTTTAATTAATCATAAATACATCCCATTAAAGCAGTCCTTTGCCATTAGCGACAAATTTTATGATTTTAATGGTAATACATAGTTTTTTAGTAGCCCAATTTTAGGTCTGTTAAAAATTTCCAGTCAGTGCTTTGTCTCTTTCGATAAATTATTACAATCAATTAGTCTGCATAATTCTCTATCTTTTTTCTCATTTCCTTTGTACTGATGTAAATGTATTATAAACCTGTTTCTACCTTTTTATTTTTAACTTGTTGTCTCCCCCTGTATTTATATACTCGTATAAACACACACTCTGTATTTCTTGTTTAGTAATAATTTGTACCCTGATGATGCTTGAGCAAAGCGAAACCGGTCGGTAAATAAATTAATTAAAACTCGTTGTTTTACAAAAAACATGTGTTTTATTTTTAATAAATATTTTATACCACAAAGTGATTGCTTTCTACAATAATACAATTTTTTTTCATTAAACAGTAAAATGAAATCTACATTTTTTTCAAATATGATCAGGAATCACTGGTAAAAATCTTTCTAGTGCTGTTCCACCCTGTAAACATAAATAATTTTCTCGTAGGTGCTCATACCGAAGAGCAGAACAAAACTCTTTACTTTGCTTTTGACACAATGCGAGTCACAAGGCGGGAAATAATTATTTTCGGGAGTAACTTTGAAGGCTTAATTAACATAATAGCTGAAGTAAATAGTTGAAAATAATAATTAACCTGCTCTGGTTCTCCAGCGAATTGAAAACGGAGACATCACATTTTGAGGTTTTATGCCGTGGTGTTTGTTAGTTCCCCGCGGCAGGAAATTAATACGCCTAGTTCATGATATTAATTATTGTGCTGGGAGCGTGATTTATTGTTGTGCGAATGAAACCATCGATGCATATTTGTGGAAAAAGCAAAAACCGCGCCTCTAATTTGCGGTGCATTGTAATTATTAGAATAGAAATCATTCAAAATCACTTACAACGCCGACCAGTTGGTTATCAATAGAGAATTATGTGAAAATAGTTACACAATGATTACTGATGAACGAGGCATGGTCAGAAAGTGATTGTACATGATTTATATACATATTTTTAGAAAAAGTGTATTTGAAAAAAATTACAGGATATTTTTGATACACAGGATGCAATTATGTAATATATTCAAACAATAAATAAATAAAATAAATAAATAAATAAATTGCAAAATTAACTAGCCTTGTTCTCAATTCATTAGATAAATCATTCAAATGTATTGGAATTTTCATAGATCTCAAAAAAGCGTTTGACAGCATATCACATGACAAACTCGTAACTAAATTAAGAAACATTGGATTAAACGGTACAGCTCTAGAATGGATAAAAAGCTACCTTTTCAAACGCCCTCAAGTCGTAAAAATCAACAATGTGCTTAGCCAACAAGATACAAGTAATTTTGGTATACCTCAAGGTACAGTCCTGGGGCCGTTACTGTTTATCATCTATGTAAATGATATATTCACACAAAGAATAAACGGAAAAATAATATCTTATGCTGATGACACTGTCATAATAATTGAAGGTGCTGATTGGAATACTGTGAACAACCTAGCGAATATTAACATCAATACACTGAAAAACTGGTTCGATAAAAATCTCCTCTCTTTAAATACCGAAAAAACAAACCTTATCCCATTCTCTATCAATAAATTTAAATCTAAACCAGAAATAAAAATTCTAATACATCAAAGTAAATGTAGTGGAACTAATTGCACTCCAGAATGTTCTACACTTAATTCAACTTCCAAAATTAAATATCTTGGTGTATATATAGATCAACATTTTAAATGGAAAACACATATTTGTGAACTTGTCAAAAGAATTAGGAAATGTATATATATATATATTTATAAGACTCAGAAATATTCTTAGACTGGAAAACCTAAAAAGAGTGTACTATGCAATTATTCAATCTATATTACAATACGGTATTATAGGATGGGGAGGAACATATGATGTTATTTTAAATCCTCTCAAAATAGTTCAAAGATTAAAAATTAAGATTATATTGAAAAAACCATCTACATTTTCTACCGAAAAAATCTTTTCAATATTCAAAGTAACTACAATAGACAATTTATATAAAAAATATTCAATTCTACAAACTTTCAAAGAAATACAGCTAAAAAAATTACATTTCAATATCTCAGCAAGATATCAAAACAATATTAAAATCCCAAAATTTAATACCAAGCACATCCAAAATTCCTATCTGTATCATGGTATAAATTATTTCAACAAACTCCCATTAGAAGTAAAAATTATTGAAAATAAAAGTAAATTCCAAACTAAATTAAAAAATTATCTGAAACAACTGTAAGAGTTACATTACTATTTCACTTCATTTAAATCTGTTAATCGACACATCTCAATTTTCTCTTACTATATCTATTGTTAATAGTTGCAATATTATTATTCACCTACTCAAATGATAACATTGATAACATAATTGAGTATGAATTCACTCACCAAACACAAGAGCCTTGTCTCTTTATGTTTATGGTGAGGAAAGGCTTTTATTACATAAATTTTACAAATCTGTTTACTATGTAAAAAATTGTGTAATTATTGTAAAAACAAACAAATATTAAATAAATAAAAAAATAAAAAAAAATTAAAAAAAAATAAAAAAAAATTGTTGACTATTTTTCTACATAATCGCCATCCCGTTCAATCTATGTGGTGAGCCATGGTACATGTTATGCCCTCCTTGGAGTACTCTCTCGCCAGCTCCTTCCCCCACTTCAGAACCTAATTCTGCACCTGCTCGTCGGATAAAAATTTAATTCCATCCATATGTGCCTTCAGTAAGGTGAAAATATGATAATCTGAAGGCGCCAAGTCAAGGGAACATTGGGGTAATTCAAAACATACCGGTTCAAATAATAATAATAATAATAATAATAATAACGTAATATTTGTATAGCGCAGTTTTGTGTCATTTCACTTCAAGGGCGCTTAACTATAATAAATTTTAAAAAATAATCCTATAGTGTTCCTTACGAGATCATTACAAAATATTTATAAAATAATACCTATGAAATAAAGAATATACAGTATTTACAAAACAATGACAAGAGAACAAAGATTAACAAAACAGTGCTGTTATAGCATAGAGGAAAATAATAATATACAATAACAGTGTTATTGTAGCACAGGACAAAACAAGAACTTTTAAACTAAAACATAATACACTAACTTCTTACAAAAAAATTCAGATATTAAACATAAAAGTACAATTAGGAGGAAACCGAAACCAAACGATTACCGGATACTTGAGAACATGACTTATTACTTGTATTGAAAAGATGTTAGGATTCATGAATGGTACGATTTTTTAAATAATTTTGTTTTTAAAGCCCGTTTAAATTCTGCCAAATTCTGGATATTAGTAAGAGCTGAGGGAAGTTTATTCCAAATGAGAGGGCCAGTTACACGAAAAGAGCGATCATAGTAAACGGCTCAATTTGACCGAGAAAGTTCGATTAAACGATTAGTAACATCCAGATTTGCTGACCTTAGAGTAAGCTGTCTCTCGTTTAAGTTTTGTCGGACACATGGTTCCGATATATAGGCTGGCGCCATTCCTTGCAATGCTTTGAAGGTCATTAAGCAGATCTTGAACTCTATTCTTTCAGAACATCTAAGCCAATGAAGACGATTCCTTAGAAGCGGGGTTATATGATAGTACTTAGATTCACCAAAAATCATTCTCGCCGCAGCATTGAAGACGGACTGTATTCTATTTAATTGTGTTTTAGGTAGGCCAGCATATGCACTATTACAATAGTCCATACGTGAGACAACGAACGAATTTATGAGGGACTTTGCTCCATCAGAGGGAAGGCATCTCCTGATTGACTTTATCTGCCGTAGATGGAAAAAGCCAGAACTCACAGCTTTTGAAATTTGCGACTCAAGAGAAAGACTATTGTCTAGAGTGAAACCAAGAAATTTTATTTCTGTAGAAGGAATTATATCTGTGTCCTGAATACAGATTGGACTGAAATCTACGAGGGCTTGCCTTCCAGGAGAAGCTATCCAAATAAATTCCGTCTTTGTCGGGTTAAGTTTGAGTTTATTGATATACCTCCAACTTGAGACTGTGTTAATGAAACTAACCACCTCGTTTTTAAGGACGTCTTTTTCATCCGGGGAGCAAAATTTTAAAATAAAAAAATCATCCGTGTACCCTTGTGATTCAAAGCCAGCTGAGTGAATGAGTCGTTCGAGACGATTCGTATATAGAATGAAAAGAATGGGACCCAGACCAGAACCCTGGGGAACTCCGAATTCGATGGGAGTTTCAGGTGATGTACATTTATTGAAAGTTACTGAAGCTACTCGTCCAGACAGGTACGATGTCATCCATTGGAGAACATCACCTCGAACGCCAAATTCGGTTTTAAGCACATTTAATAAAATACTATGATTTACCGTATCAAAAGCCGCACTCATGTCTAGAACAGATACCAAACCCAACTTACCTGCTTCCATCCCGATGATCAAATCTGAAATTACCCGCAAAAGAACAGTTTCTGTTGAATGAAACTGTCGATAAGCGGATTGATTTTTGGCAAATAGACCAGCGGAGTTCAAGTACCCCACCAATTGTTTGGCAACGATTTTCTCAAGCAGTTTTGATAGAAACGGTAGGTTGGATATGAGCCTGTAATTAACCGAATTGTCAGTATCAAGGTTTGGTTTTTTTAGAAATCGGAGATATAATTGATTTTTTAAGTATTCCCGGTACAAGTGACTTCTGGATAATTGCGGTAATTACAGGCGCTATATCCGGGAGACATTGTTTTAAAAGCCAGGTAGGTATGGGGTCTTGTGCGCATTGTTTGTTTCGACAAGACTTCACAGCACGCGTCACATCTTCTTCTGTTATTGCTGCGAAAGTAGTGAAGTCTCCAGAGAGCGGACTTGGTGATGTGAGAGGAGGCGATCCTTCCACACTGAGGTCTCGAATTTTCTCAACCTTACTTCGAAAGTATGTTGCAAAGCTGTTCGCTTCAAAGGAGGAATCGAGCTTGATGTTGTTCTCTCCAGACAAAGTCTTTATATTCTGCCAGAGTTTTCGAGGGTCCTTTTCTGATTCAATTTGGTCACACCAAAAGTTCGATTTTTTCTGTGTGATTTCTTCATTGTACACGTTTTGCTGGGCAATCCAGAGCTGCCGATTGCTGAGAGTCGGATTTCGTCTATACATCCGCTCAAGTTTACGCATTTCCCTCTTCTTTTGAAGACATTCAGCATCGAACCATTTGCTGCAATTCCTAATGCGGCAGACCTTCTCTGTGAAAGGAGCATTTTTATCGAGTAATGCCCTTAGCAGCGTAGAATTATATAGTGTTACTAACTCTTCAACTTGGCTCTCGCTATACTTTTTCTTATCACAGAGAGGCGACGCTTTTAATTCGTTGCAAAAAGCCTCGAAATCGAATTCTCTCCAATTTCTTGAGATTACGGATTTGAACTCCAATTTTGGAGGATCGAAGGCAAACACGGATGCCACGAGACGATGATCCGAGAGTCCAATGTCAGTAACATCCACGCTATTCGGGGGAAACCCGACCCGAGAAATTATTACATCTAGTGTACCTCCCGCGTCATGAGTAGGTGAGTTCACCCACTGGTCGCAGTCAAAGTCACGTAGAATTTTGTTAAATTTTATTGTCAAGGGATTGGTTTTCTTTTCCAAGTGAATATTTATATCCCAGAATGATAACGTCGCAATTATAGTTAGAGGTGCACTCTAGGAGAGATCGAAATTCATTGAAAAAAGTTACAGTGGCTGTAACTGACCCGGGACGGTAGATGGAAATTATAATGAGGGAAGCGCCATTAGCAGAAGCCTTGCAGCCAACAAACTCAAAAGTGGTATACACCTGACGTATCCCTATACTGTCTAAGCGAATACCACTTTGCGCTACAATTTCAACCCCCCCGTGATTTGTAAAATTAATATTAGTTGTGTCGGTTTTGATCGGCCTTGCAGCTTCATACACCGAGAACCCACTTGACCGAAGGGTTTTGATGGAGTAGTAGTCATCATTTTCATGCCAAGTCTCCGATACCGCCAAAATGTGAATACCTTTGTCACTTTCAAATCCACAATATCTTCGTGTTTCTTGGCAATCGATCTCGCATTCCAAGCAGCAACAGTTAGAGACTTAGGCAGGCGCAAGTTCCTGGTTTGTGCTAACCGCAGGTTTTTAACCAATCTAACCTTTCTCCCGGCTCTACAGCCTCTTTTCTCTTTTTCTTCCTTTGCTTTGGGGAAGAAGCACTCTATTGTTATTGTCATTATTAATACCATTGTCACTAATATTATTGTTTATTAACGGTAAGGGTCGTAAAGCGTACAGTTCGTCCAAAGTATATCTTATCATGATTTACGACCTTACGACCCATTTCGAAACAGTTCTCACAAAAAACAAGAGGTAACCTTCGGTCATCGGTCCACCCCAGCAGCAAAACATGTGGCAAACATCTGTCAAACCACACTGCACACTGCACTGTTACAGAAAGTTAAGTCTGTTAAAATGTTTTTGAATGAAACTATAACTTTCAATATTTAAAACTATCATATCTATTAGAATTTACACTATACAACTATTTTAACATAAAAAACAAAACAATTTTGTTATTTCACTTATAAGGACGCACTTTCAGAAAACTAGTATAAAAACTACCCCGTTAAGAGAATTAAAATCCGGGAGCTTATGTAGATACGTGTCTGCAGCTCCTAAGCGCGAACAAATGAGTCCAAGAGCGCCTCGGTGGCTAAGGCTGTATGATGACGGGCGTTGTCGTGCACAAGCAAAAGCACACTCCTCTTATCAAAATTGCCTTTCTTTTGTTTTGAATACTCTTTTTGAGTTTTTTCAGGGTCTTACAATATTGTTGTGCATTGATGGTCTCCCTTGAAGTAGAAATTTGACTAAAATGATTCCTTTTCGGTCCCAAAACACTGGGGCCATGATTTTTTTACCTGAATGTGTGATTTTGATTTTTTTTGCAGATGGGAAATCGGTATGACGCCATTGTGGCAACTGTCTTTTTGTCTCAGGCATGTAAGCCACCCATGTTTCATTTCAACTATCAATAGAAGTCAGTCCTCAAAATCCTCACTTTTTTCTCTGGTAGGTGTTATTCCTTCCGCGAGTAAGAAGCGGATCACAGCACGTGGCTCGCACTTGGCGGGATGCCTTACCGACATCTTTCACGCAACTGGACTCTGCAACGTGAGTTTACGTACCATCGTATTCCTCCTCTACCACTCAGTATTTCCAACCCCTTAAAAAAAATAAAACCACAGCCCGTTATGGTCACAGGTCATAGAACACTTAATTTCTGACCAAGCTAAGTAAAACATCTTAAAACCAGTTCTTCAAAATCGGTTTCTGAGATATGGAAATTTTTTCAAACCTAATCGGTACTCTCTTCTTAATTTCTGATAAATAAATACCTATACAAATTTCGGGGTAGTACGGTCTAACTTGAAATCTGTATTTTCTTCCTGATACCTACATGTAGCATATACAATCTTATCACTAAAACCGTAAGCTTCTCTTCCTTATCAGAACTCATCTTGACATTTGTGCAGTACATTTGTCAAGTTTGCAGTGCGTAGACGTCTTCACCACAGTTATCACTAAACTAAATATATGTGGCCACGCCCACCGCACCCCACTGTTTCAACAAATGGAAAGGACGAATGTGGACGAAAACAAATAATGTTTGTGATAATGTCTGTGGTGATGTTTGATGTACTGTTTGTGGAGACGGTCGCTGGAAACCCGGCTTAACATGCACATTTGTTATTACCACTGAAAAAATCGCTGGTGGAATTGGAGAAGTGTGATATTTTACAGAATGAACGGTTGTCAATACCTTGATCGTAGGTCGATGCAGCTTACTGTGGTTCATAAAGTTGCTTTTATCTCGATCTACGATCCCTTGAATTTTGACATTTGTAACAACGATTCCAAAAGTTATTCCACCAATAAATTGTTTAAAAAAATGTTTTTACTGTCAGAAACTAAAATTTCGAAAAACTTAGTGACTGGAATTGGTTGTGATATGATATTTTTTCAACAATTTATTTAGTGAAAAGACTGACTGAGCCGGAAAAAACGCTTAAATTTATGGATGCTGTCCCTTTTATGAAATATGAATATATCAAAAAACTCACATCGTAAAAAGAGTTTAGAATATGTGATCATGAAAAGTGTGAGTATTAAAAAAATGAGTTTTAGATGAAAATAAATACGTCTTTTATTTGATCACATCATAATAAAAAGAGAATGCCTATTTTAAAAAAAGCTTATTGGAATATTTTAATCTAAAAATAAACTCACAATTACATAATTTGTGGGTTAATTAAACCATTGAAAACTTTCAAAGTTTACTAGAATTTGACATCACATTATTTGACAGCGTCTAATATCATTATCATCAATATTAATCGAAGTTTAACTAAGTTATCTTTGTTACTCATTGCATAATATCTTTTCCATGTTCTGATTGTTCAGTGCTTGAATCTGTTATTTGTTAGACAGAAAGTTCGCCTCCCCATTCGTGTCGCTTTGTTTATTATCTTTATGTACAGTTCAGTGTAAGACAAGCCATTTTGTGTATAAATCTTACTGAAGAAGCAGAAACAAATCACCAACCAAACAAAAACAGTTAAGTGAATAGATGTTTCCTAGAATGTTCCCTATTCCCATTTGTGTTATAAAACAGGAAGAAATTTAGTGACAGTGGCGGCTTGTGAAAAAATCTTCACTCCCTTTTTACTACTTCATTTCAATTGCAACTGCCCAAAATTTAATGAAATAGAAACAATAAAATACCTTGGAATAATTATAGATCAAAACTTAAATTGGAACTCCCAATTTTAGATAAAGAACAGCAAATTTAAATCTATTAAGCATTAGCCCAATCTCATATACAATATGGTCTAATCGGATGGGGAAGCTCGTGCGATTCCACAATAAAACCAGTCCTCGTTGCACAAATGCACAAAGGGCAATTTTGAAAATTATACTTAGAGTCCCCATCAGAACCCCTACATACTATGTTTTTAAAGCTCTGAATTGAATGTCACTGAAACAATTATACACAAAAGGTATTCTAATGTACCCATTCAAAAACCAGGATAACTTTACACGGACACACTCGAGCCGACTCACAAGATCTACACTACAACATACCTTTTACCAACCTACAACTAAAACGACATTTGGACAAAGAAATATGCAGTACTTGTCTGTAAAATTATTTAATTTACTCCCTCTTATAATAAAAACAAACTAAAAAAATAACCGACTTCAAAAGAAATATTAAAATATGGATTATGGACATGGGAAGGAAGAAGATAGATGCAATTTTGCAACCGAACAAATATTAATGTATTGTACTTTCTTTTAGATTCAACTTATACTTTTCGTTTGTAATATTTTAACATAAGTATATACTTATATTCAAACAAAAAAGCTTGTACAATGTGTCCTTAGAACCGGGTACCCCAGTTAGACAAAGAAAAAAAAAATCCAATCTCTTCAATAACTTACCTACTTTTCTTGTGGTTTCATTGGGTACTTGTGTGCTATTTAGTGTATTGATTATGCGTGTAGTTTAAACTTCCTCAATATATTTCGACATCATAGTTAGTAATACGAAGTTCTGCTATATCAAAACAGATGGCTGTTGAGTATGATATCAGAAAATTACCATCTATCGTCTTTTGTTTCCTAGATACGAACCTTTCGATGATTGCCGAAGGCATCGGCGAATTTTGCGGGCTCCTCCAGGACCTCCAGCCTACTTTTATTGTTTAGGTACAATTCAATTCAACATCATTTTCAGGGTTTACTTAAAACCAGTGTAAAAAAGTTCCCTATTAAAATAAGTTAACAATAATAATCTAAACGAAAATATGAAAGAGAACAAGAAACAGAAAAACAGAAAAAGACAATGGTCGCAACTGGGACTCGAACCCAGACCTCTCAGTCTAACCGGAACGGTTTTTTTCTCCATATATATATGGAGAAAAATAATTAGTTGATAATAATGTAATTCTAAAAAAAAATTTGAAAATATGAGATTGACAATTATGACGTTTTGACAGAAGGTGGCAATAGCGAAATTGGTTAACGCACTCATCCCGGTTAGACGGAGAGGTCTTGTTCGAGTCCCCGTTGCGACCATTGTCTTTTTCTGTGTCTTGTTCTCTTTTATATTTTCGTTTATATTTTTATTGTTAACTTATTCTAATTTGATATATTTCACTGATGGGAATAACCTTAAAAAAAAGTATAAAAAAAAGTTTTTCGTATAAAAATTAAAAAAGTTCCATCAATAGATGGCTATTTATGTTGATTCCTACCCTTGCTACTTGTAACTGCTGATTTGAGTATTGTTTTTCCGAAGATATAAAACTAGTAGTTCTATGAACGTTAAAACCTCACGTATTTTCTCGATTTGACATCTCATAACGCTCATGTGAACTCTGACGGGACAAAAAGATACTAGCCAACACGGGAACCATCTTGAGCTGGACACAGAACACCCAAACAAATTTAGAGATGAAATGCAAAACGGTGAAGTGGAAACAGGACTGCGCTACGCTCAGTCAATAAACAGATTGATTAGTCTATTTTAAACTGTGAAGTTTTAAGCGACAGCTCTGACTTCAATATTTGACGGTCACCTGTACCTTGAGTTTCATATAGTAACGTCACGAACTAAAAACAGGTATTCACTTACTTGGAAAATATATTCACGTGAAATTTTTCAAGTTTAAAAAACACGCAAGAGGTTTATTGACGACTCAAGATGCGACTTTGCAGATGTGGTAAGGATCATTGGAATATAAATAACTAGATAAACGATGATAGCGATAGTTGCCAGTAACAGTTGTCACAGCTTTCAATGGTACGCCCCTGCTGCAAGATGGGTTTTAAGTAAGCCCCGAAAGTTTACACAAGTTTCGGAGACAGCCATTTGTGGAGTTGATTTGGGTCGCGCGGATATCACGTCTCGTCGCGCAGCGCGTCGCCTTGAATATAATGCATCACTTAGTAGCGGAGATTATTTGATAAATGTTCCGCGTGTGTGGACAGCTTTAACAATGGCAACTCTTTTGAACAGCGGCAATCTTGGGATAAAATCTCATCGATGTAAATAAGTGTATTGTTGGGAAATAAGGGTAGGTAATTGCATTTAGGGGTTTTAATAAATATGTTATTTTGTTTATAACCTTTTTACAGTTTGTCAAATGGCAATACTAAAAATATAATGACCGGTCAGTGGTTGAGTGGGCATAGCGCTTGGGTCCCACCCGGGCGTCGCATGGTCGATTCCTCGGCTGGCTAAGTCCTCCATCACAACACAAGCAACATTTCGGCTTTCTGTGGTGGTAGTAGGAGATTTTCAAACATTGTTGGGTTATTTGTAACCCGGGAATGTTTGTCTTTCTTTATTTTAAAATAAAATAAATAAATAACTCGTGGTGTAAATGTAAAGCTGGGAAACCTACAATTTTGTAAAAAATTAAAAAGGCAAAAAAGAGATTTTTTCATTGTAATAGACACGCACTGATTTAAAAATTAGAATTGCGTATAGGTTTATAATACATTTTCAATTTTGTGTTAATATAATGAAGTATAACGATATTGTAATAATATTTAACGCACAGTTTAGTAATGGTTCACATTTATTTAATAGTAGCGTAAGAACCTAGCGTTGCTCGGGCTTTAGATTATGTCTCTAATTTTAGATCTGAATATATTTAACTCATTTAGATCTAAAAATAGTGTAACTTAACTCATCATTAGTGATTCTTCCTTTCTACCGACTAATAAAGTTTTATATATGTTAACAAATGAAAGCAAATCACTTTGTAAAACACCATTTTATCTAAGCCATGTCAATAAGTAGGTACCTTAACATCAGTGCTTCTTCGATTTAAATTTTTTTTCTTTAAGGACAAAAAAATGTTTTTGAAATGTGATTTACAGTGTTCTATATATTCAATGACATTTATTATAATTTTTTTTATTATTTAAGCGACTATATAAAATAATTCCATAAGTATACAAAATATAATGGTTAAGTAAGGTAAAGATATTGTATTTCTTAGTCCTCCTCACTAGGCGAGTGCCGAGGCGGACTAAAATTGTTTAATTACAGTTTATTTGTCTTCTATGTCGTTATTAGTGTCTTCATTATGGTGTTTTCGTTGACCTCTTTCAGCCATATTTTTATTCTTGATTTGTACTCATTACATTTTTTTATTAGTTTTATGTCTTGGGGAAGAATATTATGGAGTTTAGTTGCAAAATAAGTGGAGTTTCTTTGTCCGAATGTGGTTTTATAACTTGGAATGTTTTAATTTATTTATTTATGTTTTACTATATTTATAACATTGTGCTTTAAGAGAATATTTCACAGTTATATTGGTGTTGCCAGCCTACAAATTTTGTAGTTCCATTTTTAATATTTTCTACTCTTTATTGACATCCACAATAAGTAATACGTAGCGTTTATTACTTATTGTGGATGATTGATAGAAATAAATCATGAATGTGGATGATTGATAGAAATTGATAACTGTTTTATATGAAAATGAAAACAGAAGACTTGTTTCAGAGATGTACCACAGATAACAATGTAATCAAAGCTATCTACAATAGTGATGTGGCACACATAATAATAATGACTGTGCGGGCCCAACGACAGTAGCTTAAGCGTCGATTACATTGAGCGAGTTTACAAGCTACTAGCCGGCGTATTCACAATCTGCTAGTGAATTCGCTCAGTGTAATCGTATTACTAGCTAACTAGCAGATTTTACACTGAAGGAGTTTACTAGCAGATAGTGAATACACCGGCTAGTAGCTTGTAAACTCGCTTAATGTAATCGAGGCTTTAGTCACAAACTATCATCCTTATCCAGGCTGGAGAGATTAATAAAAATGCAAATCCAAGAGTACTTACTCCTGCCAGCCGAGGTTCCGCATGCTAGCTATTAATATAAGTGGCGCCATCTTTTGGCATTATTAGCTACTTGCTTTAATTTGGTTCTGTTACTATAGTAGCTTAAGTCACAAACTTCACGTTCACAGATGTTTTCATATGGCGCGGCGTCAGAGTTGTACTCGGAGTCGGATTATTAAATTTCAACCGTACAGTCACTAGGGTATTAATAACGTCCGATGTAACATTAGTAATTACAAATGGTGACCGATAGTTTTTTTACGTACATAATTCCAAGCCATTTTTATGTGAGTACCGCACAAGGGTCCTATCTGCTCCCAAATGTCTTAAGTCATTAAGACTATGAATATGGATATTGTGAGGCTAAGAAAGTCATAGGGAGGGAAAGGAGATAGGAAAGAGGAAGGTGGAGAAGCACTTGGCTATTTAAATCTGGTCACCAATTGTGGCTAAAGTCATTTCAAGCAACGTTTTTATTATGAAAACGGTGGTATTTCACCAGTACTGAAAGTCCCAAGTAAAGACTCTACCACAGAGGCACTCTGGGCGTGCCTGAATTAATTCAAAATAATTTTATTTTATTTATCTGTACATAAAATTATAAGAAAGCTTTGAATGTCCAACTATGAGATCCCGTTTTAATTATTTAAAAAGTAGAATTTACTTGCCCACGCCGGGATTTGAACCCGTGATTTCCGGATTCGTAGCCAATGATGGTTTTATAAAGAATATATCTACGTTTTATGGTAAATATCAAAATGATTATACATTATTCTTTTGAGTTTTAGATTGAGTAGGATAAACAATTAAAGGAAGAAGGGAGTAAAGGTACCTAAACATTTTTTAACTTCATTTGAAAATATTATTATTTTTTATTTTTATTTTTAAAATTTTTATACATTATTTTTAAAACATTTATTTGAATATCGATTTTGTTCACTTGAATGAATTAATGCAAACCGTGAGTGGAAATTAACCCACTTGCCGACATTCGATCGAGAACTTGTCGATGACAGTGCATTAAGTTTTTTTTAATACAATTTTCGGATTATGATTTTGTTTTATTGAATGAAAATAAATCTTGCACAAAAATTAATTTTTTATAGTAAAAAAAATTTTTTGGGTTTATTTTTTTTTATCATCGTGCCTTACAACTTTCAATCATTTTCAAAATTTAAAAAAACTTGCACTTAACAAGAACATTTTAATGCTTGGTCAAAAAAGTAATCAATTCGTGTCTCTTAAAAGCAAAAAAGTATGTAAGCTTCTGTGGAGAAATGATATATTTACGTAAAACGGCTGAAATTTTTATTTTAATGAAACTTTTAAGATTGCTGGCGAATGAATAAAGAGAGGAAGGCGACGGAGATGATAAATTTGTTCCCTCGCGAAATGGCGAATTCACAAAGATTTCGGTCCTGCGGAGTGGGGACCTGGAAATATTGGAGGCTGTATTTGCATTATTTGCTTGTGTATTGTGCGTGGCAGTTCGCAAACCTGCAGTCATGGGGTTCTAAGCTCTAAGACAACGCCACCGACGGAATACATCTGACCTATTGAAAATGTCTAAAATTTTGTTAATGTGGTACTACTTAATTTCATAATATAATTTTTTTATTTCTTGGGCATTTACCATATAACAATTTTCAAATGTACATTTGTTACTTATTTTTTTATTTATCTGCTACCAGTTTCGAAACATTCGTGTCATTTACTAGGAAGCTTTAAAATTATATGCACAAAAATCTTGTTTAAACGTTAGTTTATCAATTAAAAATAATAATTAATATTTGACAAGTTAAAGTATTTCAACAATAAATGCAGACATAATTAGTCTCGACGCCACCTAGCGGGAGAGTTAGTACTAACAATACCTCTCGCACAAAAATAAAGTTGGTTGCTTTCAGTTGGAAAAATGTAATAAAAAGTAATTGTCGAATGAAACACTAGTATATATTGAATTATTTGGCGGGTATTAGATAAGCCACCATAGCTCAGTGGTCAGAGCAGCTGACCGGCAATCAGAGGGACACGGGTTCAATTCCCGTTGGCGGCCAGTATCTTTTCTCGGAAGATTTTTTCAATGTAGATGAGTGTTTCAGGCTGATAATTATTGATTATCATATTTATTAAAATTATACAAGTACAGAAATCATCAGATTTCATTAGGTGGTGGTGGTGGGAGTGGTTAATAAAATACCTTTATTGACATTGTTTCCTTTTTTTGTTGACTCTTCCTACCGGTCTTCCCTCCCAAATCACTACTCTCCCTACCCCGACCTAATAAAATCTGAATATTTACGTACTTGTATAACTACAATTGCCGGTAGCAGATAAATAATAAAAAAATAACAAATGTACCTACATGTAAAATAAAACTCTACCAAACAAAATTCATAGTTTAAATTGACTTAAAAAAACATATTTAAAAACTATGTAAAAGACTGTGCGCTGTATTTGATTCCGATTGCATGCATTAGTAAACCACTGTAAACATAATAATCAAGTCACTATCTAGATTGCAATTGAATTCGGATAGAATCTTGCAATCGCATATAAATACAGCAGAAAGAAATAAATGTTGAGAAATTGAAGAGAGTGTTGGAAGTTCGTAGTCGAAGTATGGTGCAGTCAAACATGACCGAAGTTTATAGGGTCGAATTAGCTCAGTGGTAGTGCAGAGTCCCGGCAAGGCTGAGGTCCAGCGTTCTATTACAAGATGCTACCGAATCACATTTTTTGTTTGAGAGTTGTCAATATTATGTTCAATGGGTAAATTATAACTATACATGTTATTGTTTGATGTCTTGTAAAGTATGTTAGGAAAATTCGTAGCTTTCATGTCAATTTATATATAACAAAAATACTCCATTATGAGTGGTCGAAGATTTTAATATCTCATACCCACGAATACTGATTTTCTTGTAATGTAGTGATTAATTACACATATGAAAGATGCATGGTTCTACGAGGAACGTCATTAAAACCGAAACGTTAAATGCAATAACAATGGTTTTAGTTATAATTATTACATAAATAAGCCAGATTGACCGTTCTTTTCTCTTCTCTCTACAGCATTCCTTAAAACGTGGATTTAATATTCCAACTGAATACGGGCAGTCGGAACTTTTTGCAGTATCACAAAATGATAATGTTTTCTTATGATCTATTTTTCTTTCAACAGCAGTTAGATCTCGGTAAGAGCAAGTTTACTCCTTCAAACATCTCGTGATTTGTAGGTACGCCCCCTCCCGCGAGTACCTTTTTAGATATTTTCAGACTAGGACAGAAAGTTTTCCATGACGCCCGTTGCCATGACTCCGACGTCGCGTCGCGCCGCCCCTGGAAGTATTTCTGTCTCGCTTCTCGGTAAAATGCGAGAACTGCTCTTCCATTTCCAGGGAATATGTCACACTTACAATTTAGAAAAACTTACATTATTTGATGTCTAGATTTTTAAATTGTATTATTATTAGCCATTGAAATGGAAAAAAATTGTTTTTTAATTTGATGTGAACTTCAAAGCTTTGTAAATTTTACAAATATTAATAAGGCGTACAAAGAAATTACCCAATTCTCTTGAAGTTAATTTATGTAATATGCTTTTTTTAACTCCGCACTGGAAGTCCCGAAGGCTTTCCCCCAGCGACCACATATTTCTACGTAATCTATAATAAGAGTGCTTAGTGGAGAGTGTTTAGATCTACATTATATTATATACTTTTAGTGCCAATTACATTTTCCAAGAACTAATTTGCCTAATTTGTTACATTCTTCGTCTCCTAACTTTTTTCGCAATATAGAAAGGAGAGTCTTTTGAAATGTGTACTTTATTTCGGCTCTATCTTCAATAACAAAAATTTCTTAATATATGAAAAGATAAGAAATTGGGAAATGTGATATAGCTTTTCGTAGGTTGAAGAACAGTGGGATATTTTTCATGTGAATCCACACAAGAATCTCAAATGCTTCTTGCTAACTGCAACCAGTGAGACTATGGCATCCCTAATTCGGGTAAGAATGGTAGGAGAAGGAGAAGGATAAGGGGAAAGTGAGGAAGTAGAAATGTGGAGAAGAAGAAAGGAAATGGACTTGGGTGGATGGAACATCCCTCGTTAAAGTTACAAAATATCTTAATACCTAAATATACACACTTGATGCCATCCTCTATTACTAGATGGAATAACAAAATGATGTGAAGTACTTTGGAAATTTTACATAAAATGATACATATATTATTAATATAAAGAAAAGCCTAGGCTTGCGTCAAAGGTTTTATATTTTGAAGTATATTTAAAAAATAAAAAGACATTTTACTAGATTAAAGTGTTATTTTTGATCGAGAGATGATATAAATTATTGATTTTTAGCTTTTTGATTCTGAAAACATCTTATGTAGAATAAGTTACATAGTTTTAAAGAATAATTATTAAAATAAACAGCATTTTACACCAATAATAGTATAGGTAAGCTTTTGATGAACGGTAAGGACAAGAAAGATAGTTTATCTCACTCGGGAATTTATTCCCTCCAATGCAGTTGACTGTTCCGCGTTTTATATTGGCAAAACAGTACGCAACATACACAGACGTTTAAAAGAACATCTTAGATTTTTACACAGCACTGGATCGAAACAGACCATAAATTTGATAAAAACTCAGGCGCGACACTAATTCATAAAAATACTATAGGTATAAGGTTGGATAACTTAGAGCACTTAAACTAAAGAAAGCCACAAACACTAATAGTAAGGTAGGTAATAACCAAATCATTTTTTTGTTCGTATGAAGCAGATACTTTGTGATGTGACATTGTTATTAAAAATAAAACAATAACTTTGTAAACATCACTTTTATTTTTTATACTTTACGCCGACCGGGTTTCGCTACAACCGTAGCTTCTTCAGAGCAATATAAAACTCTACTAACATTAAGATATATGTGTGATATAGATAATATATGTTTTAACAAAATGGGCTTGACTCCTCAAGTAAAGGAGGAAAAAGGCATAAGTGTAGATAGGGAATTGGGAAGGTAGCGGGCATGTACTTTGTCAATAAGGGAATAATCTTAGTATGGGACTTTTATTTAAATTTAGTTGGTTATTAACTACCTTACTATTACTAGTGTTTATGGCTTTCCTTAGTTCAAGTGCCTCTAAATTGTCCCACCTTATACCCATGTTGTTTTTATGAATTAGGGTGGCGCCCAAGTTTCTATCAAATTTATGGTATTTTTCGTTCAAATGGTTTACCTTTTTCCTTCTTTACTTGAGGAGTCCAGCCCATTTTGTTAAATCATATATTATCTATAATACTCATGTATGTTATTAGAGTATTATACCTCCCTGAAGAAGCTACAGTTGTAGCGAAACGCGGTCGGCATAAAGTATGAAAAATAAAAGTAGTGTTTACAAAGTCATTGTTTTATTTTATCTCAAATAAATTTAAATAAAAGTCCTATACTAAGATTGTTCCCTATTGACAAAGAACACTCTCGTTCCCTTTCCAATTCTCCATCTACATTTATGCCTTCTTCCTCCTTCACTTGAGGAGTCCATTTTTTAAAATCATAAGTCCATTTTTTAAAATCATATATTATCAATAACACACATTTAACTTTATTTTAGTAAAGTATTATACTGCCCTGAAGAAGCTACGGTTGTAGCGAAACTGGGCGGCATAAAGTATATAAAATAAAAATGATGTTTACAAAGTTATTGTTTTATTTAATTTATTTTTTATTTTTTAAAAACAATTACTTATTATCAAATGCTCAACAAATATAAATATGAAATTCCAATATATTTTAAACAGTTTTTGAAGTACCTATACATTTTAAACAGTTTTTGAAGTCATTTGATGTTCGATTTTTACATCATGGACTGATTAGTGACTTTTTAAATTTTGTTCATATGATCACAGAAAATATCTTTACGACATAGGCAATGTTAATATTTTGTTATTTGGAAATCACTTGGCTTATATATTTCCAATAAAAGCAATAATTAGTGAAGTTTCTACCTCTTTAGTAGACAATTGACAAAAATATCAAAAGAATAACATTATAGACAAATAAGTATCTAAATATAAATAAAAAAAATTACAAAGAATGGTGATTAATTACAAAGATATCACAAAAAACAATTATATGAAATAAAACATAAACATTATTTTAGAATATGTAGATATTAATTGCATTTATAAACATATCAATTACTTAAAAAGAAATTTATGATGTTAGCTAGAAAGTATCTTGATAGGAAAAATATTTTTATAAATCAATGCATAAAATTCAGAAAGACAAAAGTTGAAAAAAAAATTTTCAAATGTCTGGTGTAATATTATAATGATTCTTGGTTCATCCTTACAAAGGCTTCACATTAATTTGTCGCATGCAATTCTATTTTTTATGGTTTCCATTTGCATCTGACCTGGACCCATTAAAGTAACAATTTATTGGGCTCGACTTTAAACTGTTTTAGCACCGCGTTTATCAAAGCTGAGGTCTTTCAGGGGCGCTTTGTAGCACTAATGTTAACACGATATTAAGACAAATAGGGCACACTTAAAAGTTCTGACAATAAATTCAAAAAAATAAAAGAGCTTTAAAGTCGTCGTGTTTACGGATGCTTGTTTAATTATTTATTTTTATGACAAGCTTACAATAAAGTTTTTAATATTTGTTTTTTATTATCAAAACAATTCACTTATTTTAAAAATGTTACAGAGGACCAATGACCACTTTATTTTCTTTTATTTCGTGAATTTTACAGTTAAATAGGAATAATGTGAAATAATTGCAAAAATATTTTGCCTCCATTTGTATTATAAATAATAAAAATTAAAAAAAAACTATATTTTAACTACTGACGAAGGGTCCCTCGGTGCCGATGGACCCTCATCATGTCGTCGTAACAGTTTTAAACCAAGTTTTTAAATTTTTGTTAAGTATACATTATTGAATTTTTTTTTCATGATCATGACAGTAAATTCTTTAATAAGTTACTAATCTGGACAACTAAACAAGCTTTTCCACCCTGTATACGATGCCGACGGTCTCTTTTTGACGGCCTCCGTCGTCGAAGGGTAACACTTTCTTCTAGCAATCCAAAAGTCGCAGGTGCAAATCTCGTCGTGCCCCAACAAATTTTATTTGTTGATTTGTGATATTTCACAATTTAATCATTTGAGATAATATAAGGTATATTTGCGGAACGTTCCAGAGTGAAAGATACTCTCAGTATAACCGTGGTATAAGACCACGATCCAGAATTGAAACTTTGCGTGAAATGGTTTTAGCCGTATACGGTGACCAGATCTGAATATCAAGGTACTTCCCCATAGTCATCTTCCCAATCTAGCATATCCTAATTGGGATGCCATAGTCTCACTGGCTCCAGACGGGAGGAGTTTGGGACTCTTGTGCTGTATTCACATGCGGTAGAAGTGAAACGTTCAGAAAATTAAAGTTGACAAGAGTGGAGAGGCTACGAAGCACTGCATAAAGGAGAGAGGCTTCGAAGCACCGCTCACAAAGGAGATGATTATACAAACTTAATCTCTCGCAGGCTATATCCTATAGATGTATGTATTTGTCTCTTTTTAGTATCGCTATTTTTTTTTAATTGAGTTTAAAATCACAATGGTGCTAAATAAGTTTTCACCTCAAAAAATTATGAGAAGCTTTGTAAAATAGATATGTTATATCCTTTATTGACTAGTAAACGTAACTAGTTGACTAGGCAACATAAAGTTAAAAGAACGCACTTAAGAGCGTAAGCAAGGAGAGTAAGTAATAAAAGTTCTACCACACAGAGAGATATAGGCAATAGAACAACTACTAAAGGTCTCAGAAAAGAGCTCGATGTTAACATGTTAAAAGTGACATATAAACGCGTAAAAGTTGGCGTAAGTGGCGTGCATATGGCTTATGGGAAGATTCAGGCAATGTCCTAATGTGCGGAACGTGCCGGCACATCTACACTAAATATACACTGCGAACGAAATAATAAAATGTTAAGTATACACCCTTTTAAGGTTTGTATTACGTGTTTTTCGACGACAACGGTGCTGTTTGGTAAATATGAAAAACCTTTAAAAATAAATTTAATATTACCAAAGCTGTGTTTTCAAAGAGAATCTTAATTATTAAAATGAATATAAACACGCGAATAAGTCATACAACAGCGGAGCTTGGTCAAGTGAAGGAAAACAGAGACACGTAAAACCAACTTTTTTTTGTTATATTATTTCCATACTATAATTATATTTCCATATATAATAATTATTTCCCTGTGAATCAAGCTGTGGCAAAATCAATGTCAATGTAACGCTATGAGGTAATCGCCATGTTTAAAAGCCAAGGTTTAATTGTTGATCAATCAATAATTAAACGTGTATTTTAATTCTTCCGTGGTTACCTACTAGATTTTAATATAAAGCGTAGTGTTTTCTCTTTCTATCACTGCTTAGATCAAATTTCCCGCCTCAATAGTAAGGGAGATAACGATTTCTTGAGACTGTTGATGAGCTGTTTCCAAAAGGGAACAAAGCCCGGGGGACTAAAAAAATTTAAAAAGGTGAAATTAAACACGCATTTTGTTCTTTAATTGATGTTAATATTAAAACTGTTCTCATGTTTGTAAATAATCTAAAATTCTTATGGCTCATTACCCATTTTGATTAATTTAAGTGCTAGAAACTTCTCTGAATGATTTTTGCCAACTTGAAAGAGAATATTTTCTTACGTCCTGCAAATAATTTGACCTAATGTGTTTGACATCGGGGATAGATTGCGCCCCTCGGCATCAGGGGGAGAGGGGGGGGGGATACAATATACACTTTTGATTGATCTTCTTTTTGTTTGCGACTCAGTTTGTTCCTGTCTTCGGTCCGCCCATTATTATTTTATTTGTTCAAGAGCCTTAACAATTCGATGCCTTTTTTAACAGAGCATGGAAAAAACAGACCGAAAACAGATGATATAATGTCGAGGTTGAATATTCTCGCTGGCGTAGCGCTGAATCTATGTCTGAAGTAAATATTTGATATAGGCAGCGAAAAAAGGTATCTAATATTTCGGTGATAAAAATGTACCATTTTGTGGTTTGTATTTAATTTATCTATGAGGCGGGTATTTGGTACCGTCGACCCGGGTACCATTTATTGGATAACCAACACTCCGTCATAGTTCACCCCAAAGTAGTTCGCAACGTTTGGTGACTCCGGGTTCACGGGGTGAGGTTTGTCTGGTCTTGGTGGCGAATGCATTTACCCATGGCGTGCCGGATCGGGAGAGACTGTTTGATGGAGATCTAAACTAGACCTCTTCAGCAAGACTTTGTCAACATCTCTTTGCACCGCAGTGGATACACATGTCCGTCACTCCTTGAAACATTGATCCCCAAATATATACCTCCTCTTATTACTCCTCATACCCTTTTCCTTCCTAGATTTTATCTCCTCCCTTTCCCTAAAAACACCGTTGAAACATCATCCCCAAAGATGATATAGGCCTGGGATTATTGTTTTCTTCATGGTCTCCTGTGTGGAGCTAACGTAAAAAAGTATATTTGGTTATGTACTATTTTTTACCACTGTTGAGAATATATCGTTTCTTTGAAGAACATTCTTTAATCTTTAGCGAAAATACGCATTTTTAAAGGATTGTAAATGGTGGAATAAGTCTTAAAAAATCATTTGATTTTTTGCTCCATTTCCTCATTTTCCCCCAACATGATGCCTTTTTTATAGCGAACTCCATGTGGAAACTACATTGGAATAAAAAAAAAATTCATATTGACGTTTTCATACGGTTGTCATTAGAGAAAAAATAATTTTATGAGAAGATACTAAATCGACAAAAAATAGCAACACCTTGATCGCTGATCTCATGAGTGCATCAATTATTTGACTTTGCCGTTGTCGTCAACAAATCATCAAAACTACACGTGAAATTTATAATACCAACCGGTAATACCCATTCAAAATCAGTAATAAACACACATTGATGAATTTAAAAAAATATTTTAATTAAATCGAAGAAAAGCATGTAACATTTCCGTTTAAAATGTAGTTAAGTGAAATAATAAAAACCGACATATATCAAATAATGTCCGACATCTTAAACTGTACAAAAATCGGTACCAAAGACCACGTCATTTTTTAAGTGAAAATATCTTTAGCACCGTTGTGATTTGTAACTCGATGAAACGAAAAAAAGACAAACACATTCATCTGTAGGATTTAACCTGCGAGATTTAACCTCGATTTCCTTTTTGTGCTGTGCTTCATAGCTTTCTTACTCTTGTTTACTTTAGTTTTCTGAAAGTTTCACTTCTACCGCGTGTGAACTGCACACTTGTATTTTTTTCTTTCAGAACCAACATGAAAAGACAACCTATATGGAAACTAGCGGAAAAAAGCATCGTGTACCTACCCTAAAAACATATTTTCTAACTAAAAACATATTTTCGTTGGATATATTTTAGTTTTCACGGCCAAAAGTATTTTCGTTATTTATTTTTGTTTTGTATTTACTTGTGTCGCACATCTGCCCTGATGATGGACACCTGATGATGACACTGTCCGAAACGTGGGCTAAAGAAAGAGGTAGCGCAACACGAAATAACACCCCAAAAATAAAAAACGAAAATATTTTCGTTGGTTTTTTTATGTCCCATGTTCGCATAAAACTTATAGTGAAGTATTTATCCACACAAAGTGTCCGCAACCTCTCTGTTTCTACCGCAACTTAAAATACATTAATCGCCTGATTTGGAATATCTAGGTAACTCTTACTAGATAAAATTTATTACTTGAAATGTGGTTAGAAGATTTGACTGTGAGTATTTTAGGGGATGGCACTAGCGCCCAATAAATATCAATTCACCCTCCCCCCTCTATCCCCTTTCCCAACCGCATGTCTGCCTTTAATGGAACTGGTACGGAATGCAAATCGAATAGATATTGCAAGCTAGGTAACCCATTTCCGACATTCCTAAACGAAAGAAAATTTTTAAAAAAGCATTGCTATATAAATTTGTAATTGACTCTTTACCATACATCGCATTTAAACAACGCAACGCATTACTAATAATGTTATTTAATTATCAGTGTTAAGTCTATCTTATCGTTTTTTAAATCTATGTGCACTAATCATTGAACTTCTATTTAAATTCGTATTCTTATTTAAAACTAGCTTTTACCCACGGCTTCGCTCGCATAGTATTAGTGGGAAATTACTGGCATAATTATTGGCATAATTGTTATTATTCTTGCTATTTTGTCTAATAGAAAATAATTATTGTTTAATAGAAATTTTCAAAATTTAAGAATGACATTTCGCAAATAAAAATTCTATTTTAGAAAATATTTAAATTATTGAAATAGAAATTTATTTTAAGTAGGTACCTACTCCCTTTATTAATATTTTATTCATATTTGAATCCAGAGTAACCTAAAAAAATAAGATGACAGTCCACTTCAAACGCTATGCTACAGCAACGTTATGCTTTTTCTTCGGAGAATAAACATTTTTAGAGATATGTAGATATTAACTACGACGCCAAAAAAGTACTCTTTTTAATCACAACAAATCACTCTTTTAAAGTCTAAAATTAAAAAAAAATTGTTTCTATGGTAACAATTTGTTTGACGTTTGCAATAACTCGATTTTGTTAGGGACAGAAAACGTATGATACATAATTTCATAACGCCACAGCTCATTCATAACGCCAGAGCTTACCAATATATAAGGCCGTTGTTACTCGCAAATAATGTAGCTTTCGATTAGTGAAAGAATTTTTAAATTCCATTCGATATTTATTGCGTGAAAGAGTAAGGACTATCCAACCAACCAACCAATCAACCATCCATACAAACTTTCGCATTTATAATATTAGTAAGATAATTTTCTTTCAATTGTACAACGTTGTCTTTCCCGAAATGTTCTAATACTCACTAGCTGACCCAGGCACGCGTTGCTGTGGCTAACAAAACAAAACGCCATCTACTAGATGGTTACTTAACCTTTATTACAACTGCCATCTGTTAATTTGCATACAAATTAAATCCACCCCGCCCGCTTGTCAGCCCGCTCGTCCACTACATACAGACATTTCCTTTATACTTCAACCAATTTACACAAAACCTATAGAAATTATATACTCGTACCTAAACCTTCCTCATGGATCACTCTATCTATTGGTGAAAACCACATGAAAATGCGTTCATTAGCTTTTGAGTTTATCGCGAACAGACAGATAGACGCGACGGAGGACTTTAATTTATAATATTTAGAGAATGTAAATAATGTATTGTTAATATTATTTTGTATTATGTTTTCACTTAATTTAAATAATACAGCTTTGGGTTATTTGGGCTTCCGTGCTTCCTCCTTCCAACAACGTGGGTCTCTTCAAGACCTAGGTTGAGTCCTTCCTCTCCTCAAAAAAATCCTCCATACGGCACCTCCAAAGAAACTATTTTCCTCAGGGCCTCCTGTGTGGAGTGAATGGATAAAGTAAGGCTTTTGATAAGATTTCAAATGTTATTTAATTATTAACGTAAAATTTATTACAGAGCTTAATGTATTCTATGACAAAATTGAGCGCTGGAAGATATTTTAAAGGGTTTTTTCTGCAATATCTCTGCATTGAGTAAAATATATTTACAGAAGCCATTCAATTAGAAGGGGATGAAAAGTTCGGCGCACTTTGCATTTTTTACTAGCCAAAATTTATACCCTGATTTTTAAAGCCACAGCGCAGATTTCAACTTTTGATTGCAAACTATGTACCTCGATACTAGAGGTTTCGATAGAGTGGCTTAACTTATATTATATTATCAAGGAAAGAGAACAAATACTACATGGGTAAAAGTTCTGTGAAGAGAAGCGTCAAAATACCTTTGTGTGCGACCTTTGTTATGTTTTGATCTATGTATTTGACTTGGAGTCGGGTAGTGGGTTTGAATTCCACCCTTTAATATATGTGCCAAGTACATAAATAAATACCTATATATTAACCCCTCAGACTAATTTGTTCGTTTTTGGAACAATTTCTGTAGGTAATAGAAATGGTTAAAATGCGATCTATGTAAACGGCGTTAGATAGTGAAAATACCACGCTTTATATTTAAGATTTGAAAAAAAAATTTGAAATTTTGTGAATTTTTTATTAATAATTTTTTCATGAAACAACCAAAATGTAAGTTGACGATAACGTTTATAATACATATTTGCCTATGTGCGTTTTTGTTTTTTGGCGTTACCAGTAATTTTAGTTAGAAATTACGTAAGGGTGGGCATTACAAATTTTTTTATGTTTGCAAATAATTGTTTGTTTATTTCAAATTATAAAAACAATTGTTAGTTTTCGGAAGAGATCAAGAATATTCCATTTATTTAGTTTTTATTGCGAAGCGGGAACATTTTGACCTTCCGACAAAATAGGCCCGTGGTCCGAGGGTTAACTTTAAAAAATATTTGATATGTTTTGAGGTTTTCACGTCCACGTAATATGATGATTACTTTTTGGGGTATCACGACAACGTTATATTGGTGAGATATTTTATTGCAACGCTTCGGACAGCCTTACGGGATCCCACATCAGGGCATCTGGTATTTTTATTGAAAAAAATCACAATAAGAATAAAATTCTCAAAAAACACATTTTATTATGAAATTAAGCTTCATAATACGCGACAAAACATAAAAGTTTTTCAGTTATTAAATATATGCATCTTCAAACACAGCAAACTTATTTTGTGGCACCATTTAAATTAATAAACTTAATTTGAGCGTCATTTATTGTTAAAAAAACGACATATTTCATAGGCAATGCTTACATCAGGGTTATTTAAAACTAATTACAAAAATTGACATAGACATAGATATCAATGCAAAGGCGGGAGTAAGAAGGGGTAAGGGAGTAATAGGGCATAATTTACAAAGGGAATAAGTTGAATAATGGGTAATTTTAAAATATTTTTGATTGTTTACAAAATTTAAATTCATATTTACACTCTTTATAATTTCTAAGATTTTCAATTTGTCCAAATGAACACTATTAAATTTACGATGTACTCGTACTAGTAGTAACTCAATTCCTCTATTAAAGACAAATTATTATTATTAGAAAAAGGGTAAATTTAAATACTTTAATAATAAAATAAAAATTAAATTATCCATTATAAAACTTGTTCCCTTTGTAAATTATGCCATATTACCCCCTTCTTCCTTCCCACTTCCACTTTTCCATTTACACCGTTAAGTGTATTTGTAATTAGTTTTAAGTAAACTCAAACAATAAACGTGGTTAAATTAAACCTATTAATTTTGAAAGAAATACACGTTAAAATTAGATACACGTTCTCACGTAATGCGCTCAAAATTACTTTTACATATGCCTCAGATAAATAAGAAATGATTTGAATACATATAAAAATCGATACACTCTACATAATCCAACAAATACAGCAGCAGCATGAATAATTCGGATCCAGACCTACTTCCTTTTTCTGAAACGACTCCTGAATTTCAGGAGAACTTTCCGTCGGCGGGCACGTGACGCGGAGGCCGTGGAGGCCGTCGCGGGCCATTAGGGCGGGGGGGACACCAGGAGGCCGAATTCACCGCCGAATAGAAGAATGCTCACGAGGCGAGGAGGCAAGGATGGAAGGAGGGACGGCAGACTACGTATTGCATCTACCTTGCATGTGCATGAACAAATTGCATCCGCTTTCGAATTTCGCAGTCGCATCTTTGAATTTTTGGTCGGGATAGGCCACACAAATGTGGGCTTTGTACCTTTTGGTAACTGCAATCTATCAAAAGGATATATCGCAAATTGTATGAGTTTATATTTTTATTTTTGAAGCCGACAATTCGTGGCGGAATTCCATTCAAATAAAATAATAAAACATATTTAACTCAGTTTCACTTCATTAATTTTTTAACCGCAACCGGTTTCAGTCTGTTAAAGCAATCTGAAGTTAAAGACTGGTACAAATAGTTCTTTAATCCACAGTTTATATATATAATAAATGGGGGAGATTGTAGGTGGTAGTTTATAAGGATTTTATTCAAATTATATGGTTTTCCATATTTATTACTATGTCGTCTGTGACGATTGGATTTTTAGTTATTTGGTTTTTAGCAGTAGACATAATTATCTCGGTTTTATAGATTAATTTAATGTCTGGGGAATACTTTATTTATAAGTAAGTCTAAAGATGGTTTTAACAGACTGAAACCGGTTAATGTATAAAATAAATTAGGTGGAACTAAATTTTAAATGTGTTTTATTATATTATTGTATGAGGTAGTTGTGAGGTATGTTTATAAAGTATAGGTAATATCCATAATTTTTGTTAACTAATGTGCCAGTAATATCTTGACAACCTGGGTGGTAGAACGAATACTTAAACCTTACGTAAATACAGCCTGTAATAGAATCTATCTGTATCTAAGAGATTTGTCCTTCGCATGAGACCATTATTTATGAATACACAAACTTGTTTGCGTATTGTGAAGCAATATATTGTACTTGAGTGCTACAAAGTTAACAAAAAAACTAGTGTGCAGTTTACATGTGGTAGAAGTGATACCTTAAAAAAACTAAAGTAGACAACAGTGGAGGGGCTACGAAGCTCCGCACAGAGAGGAGACCAATTAATCTATCTCATTCTCTCGCAGGCTAAATATAGATGCATAGGTTTGTCTATTTTTAGTGTATTTTTTTCGTTTCATCGAGTCTCAAATTACAACGGGTAAAGAAATTTTCACTTCAAAAAGAAACATAGTTTTATTATCATCATGAGCAATAATTCGTTTTCTATCTTTTCATCTTTTAACATTTTTATGTGTTACTACGCACCTACACATGCTGTTCCTGGTTGAAAATAGCCAATTTGCTTTGGATGTTGTTCCAGACAATTCTAAAGTTACGTTACCTAAAAACAATGTTTTCTGAGTTAGACTGTTTTCATTGAATCTCCATAACTTTCTACATAAAGCCTTTGAAGACTTCCATTCTATTTCTTTTCCATATAATTTACAACGAAAAATCAAAAATGTTATTTTGAGAAGGTAGGTGTTCACATAGAATAAACATATTTCAACGAAAATTCATCGAATTTGTTGTACATACAAATTGTGGAATACCTACGTGATGTTTATCAAATCCCTAGCAAAAGCTTCTCGAAAAAAATAAGTTCGTCCGAATACTAGAAAAAGGTTTTGCCTGTAGTTATAAGTCAAAAGGATTGTATTTCAATTTTGGGAGCTCTCAGTAAGCCCTATTTAAACCCTTTTAGTCTTTGTTCTGAAGTTGACAAAACTATGCTAAATTATTTCCTAGAAAAAATATATAATACAGGGATATTGTAAAGGTTGTCACGCCATGTAATCTTACTACTAAAGTGGTTCAACAAGTTCATCTATTTATTATGAAAAACTTTGTGGCAAGACGATAAAACGCTTGCTCCCATTTGATTATAATTTTTTTTAAACGTATTACAGATTTTGTAATACTATTTCAATACATATATCTATCTATCTTTTTCTATCTGATTCTTCTATCTTCTTCTTCTATATAAATAAAAATGAATCTCCGAAATGTTTGTACGCGCATAACTTCCGAACGACTGCATTAAATTAGATAATTTTTTTTGTGTTCGTTATTGTCAGAAGAAGATTTGTATAAAACTACTGGTGAGCTCTGGCATTATGAAATTTGTAAAAAAAAATTGCAATAGGTTGCACGCGAGCTGTTTGAAAACTAAATGTGCCGGGACTGAATGTATGGAATGCTGGAGGGGGGATGGGGGAGGGGAACTCAGGTAGTGGATTCACGGGAGGGGGTAGAATGGGAACCAGGAAGGAGAACCAGGGATGGGGGAAGGGAACCTGGAAGGGGAAGGAGAACTCGGGAGGGAGGTTTGCGGGAAAAGATAAGGGGGGTAGTGGGGTGGGGAGAGGTTAGGTGGAGGAGGCGTAAGAACGCCAGAGGGGAAGGGGACGCGGGAGAGGAAGATGAGGCGGAAGGGGAACGGGACACTCCGGGAAAAACAATTTCTTTAATAAATGGAATAGCAACGCATGCCGGGTACCGGCTAGTATGAAATAATTATCAATAATAAAAGTTCTTGCCTAAATTGACTCATGAAATCGTCGAGGGTAATGTTGAAAATATCAAGTGACTTAAAGATATCATTTGGCAACACCATACATCGTGTCATGCTATATGCTGGGCCAAAACGTCCGTTCTGCCATGTGGAATATTTATCAGGTCGTGGTGTCAATCTTCACGGTAGTTGTTCGGTACGAAAAAAATTATAACGTTCCAGGAAGATAGAATTTCAATTAATAATAATAATAATAAATTTAATAATAAAATAAATTTATTTCAAATAAAAATTATACAATTTAACATATGTGGAAACTTTGACTAGCCAACTAGGAATGGATCCTGTTTTAGGCCAGTCAAATTGACAAATTTAGTTCATATCATAAATTTTTTTTTACATTGTTTAAGTATATAACATATTATTTGAAGAAGGAAAAAATGTGTTACAATTGAATTCCTCATATGATCTTTAGATAAATACACAATTTGTAATTATGAGAATTATCATATTATAAGCTTTAGATAAATACCCAATTTTGTACTTATGAGAAAAATAATACCTAAGTGAAGAGAAAAAATGAAGAATGCTTATGTTAAATGTGAATGTTTTGGAAAATGGAAAATAGAAAAAGGAAAAGGGAAAAGGAAAAGGGAAAATGGGAAGCGTAGTGATATAAGTTTATAATCTAGATGGGGGATTAGAAAATAATCGATCGCATAAATTAAAAAAGAATAGACAGTTATGTTCTGGAGTGATAAGTATGTGTAAATTCAAAGCTTATTATGTTAAATGCTTTACTGAAAGATCCCTATTTCTCCTAAAATAGAGACTTTTTTTAGCGCGTATCAGAGAATAATTAATAATATTTAGCGCGTATCAGAGAATCATTAATTAAGTATTGATTATTTGTATTATTTCGCAATTACTTCATTTATAACGGCCACACGTTGCTGTGGCTAACGAAACACAACGACTCGCCACTACCCAACCTTTATAACCAACGCCATTTGTTAAATCAAATCCACGCCGCCCGCTTGCCAGACCGCTTCCTTAATTTGTATATTAAACCAATTTACACAAAACTTTGCCAAATTATAAAACTAAAAACCTTCCTCATAAATCGTTCTATCTATTGGTGAAAACCGCATGAAAATCTGTTGTGTTGTTTAAAGGATCTAAGCACACAGACACCGAGGGTGACTTAATATTATATTACGTAAAGATATACTATATTTGCGGCACGTAACAGAGTGGAAGATACTCTCAGTGTCGCCCTGGTGAAAGACCACCATTCAGAAAAGAAACGTTTCTTGAAATGGCTTTAGCTGTGTTTGTTGACCAGATCTGAATAGCCAGGTATTTTTTTAGATTTTCACGGCCAAAACTATTTTCGTTATTTGTTTTTGGTGGGTTATGCCGTGTTGCGCTACCTCCTTCGTTAGCCAACGTTTCGGACTGCGTAGCATTTCAGTGTCCATCATCAGGGCATATCCGGCAGATGGATCGGATGGCTAAAGATGGAGGTAGCGCAACACAGCATAACACCCCAAAAACAAATAAGGAAAAAAGCCAGGTACTTCTCCACCTTCCCTACTACATTTAGCCTAACAACATATGTAACCTAATTGGGGTTGCCATAGTCTTACTGGCTCCCGCCGAGGGCATTGTGATCCGAATAAAGTATAATTACTTCTTAACATCTTTATCACCTGACTTTTACCATCCACCAGAACTGACCAATTTAATAAATTTTCATATTCTGTCAAGATCAACCCGACAATCCGATTTATTTTATTTATCCTCATGTAGATAAAATGTAAGAAAAAATTCCCCAATTCCTCGCGTATGTGCACAATACAATACAAAATTTCACAGCATTGACATTTTTAGTAATAACCTAAAGAAATATCGATATGATATAACGCGCACGATCGATTATTAATATGAGAATATATAATGTAACGGGAGCATCTCCTATCCTTTTCCTATATTCCTCTTCCTCTCCCCTTCCTATAACCCACAATTAATTTCCGATGTACTTTAGCATAAGAAACTTCTGTGGCTTGACTTCAGTTCACTTGTATATTTATCACTGTACATATTGTGTAAAAGCTGTTTGTTTCTTACAAATAAATACACCCACACTATTCTTAATTTTAGCGAAGTTGCTATTATTCCACTGGCTTCCAGCAGCACAAATAAAAAATATCTAATATTATAATCGTATAAAATATTATATTATCCCAAATAAAGAGTTTCCAGAAATATGAAGGGTACATTATTCTCGAATTGCGAATAACACGTTCGTCATGGCAACGAATCCTTTTTAAATTAGGTTTGTGGGAAAATATACCACAGACATACATTTTGTATTGTTTTCAGCAAATAGCATTAGGGGCGACCCGTATACATTAGGACTCGTATACCTTTGGACTAGTTGCCACCATATCTTTATCAATACTCCATGCCTATATTACACCAAAAAGATACGTGCTTTATATTTTGGATACCTTTACAGGCCTATAGAGTATTTGAGATATTTTTAATTTTATATTTTAATACTTTTATATTTTAATACGTTTTTAATTTTATATCTAAAACTTTTTTTTGTTGGTTAAAAAATATTTAAGGCTCCGCAACCGGGCTCGAAAAGAAGAAAATGGAGACATACGAAATTAAGAATATTAGAGGAGAGCGCCAACATTTACAGCGCCAAAGTCGATGCGAAAATTGCGAAAATGTTTAATAAAATACGACTCGTTTAAAATAGAGCAAAAATCTCTTGGGTAGCATCTTAAGTGTTATTTAAAGAAACATTGTGAATTTTTTCACAAATATAATTTATAAGATAATAGAAACATACTTGTTTTTAATAATTTTTGGAGCATACTTTGCGATTTCTTTCTATAGAGGGAATTTCATATAATTTGCGCTTCGGCTTGGGCAGCATCTATATATTATCTTGAAAAATCACATATATTTTTTTAAGAGCTTGAAAACTTCAAATGTTTAAGGGAGATATGTAAGAAATCGGTAGAAATTCGAGTTACGGCCCCTTAATTACGATCGTAATTATAAATTTGATCCGAATTATTAGCGGTATAACAAAGAGACTAATTTTGCTAGACCCTCTCAAATCCGAGAAAGGTATAAAAAACCTCTTCTGACCAACATTGTATTTATTAAAACACTGTTTATTTTAATTTACTTTATTTAAAGAGTTGTAGATTCCAATCTTTTTATTACCTTAAAATAAACCAAACCCTATCTTCCGAATTTTGACTTGTATAAAAGGTAACCGTTAAAATCAGAACAGTGTCAAATCAGAACACATTAGAAAAGTTATGTTAAGTAATAAAAAATGGTGAAAAGTAATGAAAAGTGATAAGAAGTAATGAAAAATTATTTGAAGTAAAGAAAAATTATGAAAAGTAATGAAAAATTACGAAAAGTAATAAAAAGTGATATGAAGTAATGAAAAGTGATATAAAGTAATGATAAATGATGAAAAGTAATGAAAAATGATATTACTTAAAAAAGTAAAAAGAGGTAATAAGAAATGTCATAAATTAATGAAAAATGATGAAAAGTAATGAAAAATTATGAAATATAATGAGAATTGATATAAAGTAATGAAAAGCGATGATAAAACTAGTTTAATTAAGATGGTGAATAGTTAATAATAGTTATTTTTCATCATTTAATTACTTCACCACCTTTTAAAAGCCTTCTTATTTATCACTGTCGTTGAAAAAGCTCATTGAAGCAACGTAAAATATGAACCTTTTCATTTCCAGTAATTATTTATCAGAATAAACATTTGTTATGCTTTATCAAAAATACGCAAATGATGTGCAAATATATGAATATCACGTAGGATAAAAAAGTTTTTTACTTCTATACCATTTTGAAAAAAAAGTAACACCTTAAAGAAATATTTTTCGTCCGAAGGTACACGAATTTCCCCTTACTTTTTTATTAGTTTATGTAGGAAGCTTTTTTGGGTGGCGCAATATCCTAAAAAGATATCCTTGATAATCATCTAGAAATAAAGACAAAGTCTCCATGGATTCGTGGCGGGTCGGGTTGGGCTTAGGGGGTGGTGGTGTTTGCAAGGGTAATAGGGTGGATGTTGGCGGGGGAGTGGGGGGGGGGGGGAGAGAAAGTTCACATTAAGGGTGTTTAACTAAAACGCTCCACTTAAGGTTGCTTCCCGCAATATACATTATATATATGTATATTACTATGCACAACTTATGGAGCAGTATGAAATATATACAATGCTACAGAATGGACGAAAAATATTTACCTACAAGATGAAACAAAGTTTTTGGAATTAGGAACACTTCATTTTATATCAGTAAAGTCAACTGATTACGTTCCTGTTCGGCAGTATAACGACTAATAGAAAGAACATGCATATCACTAATATATTTATTAAGTTGTAACGTAGTGTAATTTCCAAAATCTGTGCCTAATTATGAGCCTGGTATTCGAATTTCTATCGATTTCTTGCAAACCTCCCTCATACATTTGAAGTTTTTAAGCTCTTAAAAAAATATATGTTATTCTTGAAGATAATATCTAGACATTAGTCGCGCCCAAATGCAAATTATATAAAAATCCCTTGATAGAAAAAATTGCTAAGTATGCTCCAAAGATTATTATAAACACATTTGTTTAATTTATTTTACAAGTTATATGTATAAAAAAATTCACAGCGTTTCTTTAAATGCTGTTTGACAATTATCACTACATTTTTTCTCTATTTTAAACGAGTCGTGTTTTATTAAAGATTATCATGATTTTTGCATCGATTTTATCGTTGTAAATGTAAGCGCTCTTCTAACATTCGTAATTTCATATCTCTCCGTCTTCTTCTTTTTGGGGCCGGGAACTGAGCCTTAAAGTGCGGCGGTTAGTGGAATATTGACCACAAATTTATAAACTACTAGTCCCTGGTGTTCTCGGGCTTTTCGCTGAGTTTTTCGAAATCAGGTGAACTAGTTATTTTCCTCTTATATTTTGTATGTCTAGTGAACAAGAATTCATCAAAAAACATCAAAATTCCACTATAAGGGGCGGGAAAAAGAAAAATCAGTGGTTTTTCTAAATATTATGTAAACAATGACTTTCTTTTTGCTTTGAAGGTCAAGTATGTAAAGTGTCTTAAATCTTGGAAAAAAAACTGTAGATTTGTATAAAAATTAAAAATATTCACCAATATACATTCTTCGTTAAATAATATCATACTACCTCTGAAGTCCCCGGCGTTGATCAGGTTTCACGCATTTTTTTCTAAATTTAATGTAAATAGTGACTTTAATCTTATTTTGAAGGTTAAGCGTGCAAAATTTAATCAGTCTTGAATTAAGCTGTATATTTGTCTACAATTCAAATACACGCCATCCGCCACAGAAACTTTTCTTCATATAAATTTATTATACATTTGTATCTATCCATGACAATTATTACTGAGATGCTTCCGATTCACCCAGATACAGTTCTGCATGTTTTCTAGAGGAGCGCATTGAATTGCAAAGGTGTACGGAAATGTTTCAATTTATTCGTCAAATATTTAAACAGATGGCAGAGAGGTCGCGATGAAAAATTAGTTTGTTGGCACCCTGTGCGATACAACAGCACCTAACGGCCATGGTGGCGTGGTGGGGGTACAATCGGTATAACGCTAAAGCGGTACAGCGGTACAGCGCATGGCGGTATAGCCACAGCTCCATACGTGACAATTCGCCGGTGAACGCAAAACGTTCGTGCTCTTTTGTAGGCTTTAGGGTGAAATGCCTAACTAAAGTCACTTTGCCAGCGTCATTTCTGGGTTCAACTTGGAACGCAGCAATAATGGCTCAAAGTGAAACTTGCTTAGCTGCGGTACAGAAATGTATGCACCACTATAGTAGTACTGGCGATGACGTTTTTGTGATTTCTATGTTTTTTTTTAATATTATGTGTATTAAATAACTAAGTTATCAACAAAACGATTCTCCCGGTGTGAGCTGAGGAGATGGAACGCCACTAAACTTATTTTTATTTAAACATTTTATTTATCTATATAAAATTAAGTTACAGGTGCTTCATTGCCTGTCTCTCTAGGGAATAGGAAATACCTGGGTCAAGGCGGGCGTAGGAGGTTTATAAATGCAAAAAAATATGAATTCTAAGGTTAAATACAATATTAATACAAAAAAGAAAGGCAAAAGAAAATGTGGGTTAACCTTATAAAGTTTATAATATTACATTCATCATATAAATGAAGTAAAAAAGGCACTGAAATAATAATTATGTAAGTTGATCAATTTAATAAAGTGTGTTTACTTTATGTTGTACCAATTTTAAAATAATTAATTGTCCGTGCGATCAATTACATTTATTTATTTATTTAACAAACTCCGCTATTATTTGCCAATGCAAACAACTATTTAACTGTTAATAAAATTATTTAATCATATTATTTATTGTCAACGTATTTACTGATTTTCACATTAATAATATTAATTACTTATCAGAAACGTTAGATAAATAAATTAATCGAAAAATTATCATGTCTGAATGAAGTACGAACTTCTTCTTCTTTATGTGCCTTATCAGGTCCCCCCGACGTTGGCGATCACTCTTGAAAAGGTCTCTCTGTCTTGCGCTGCCCGGAATAGCTCCTCCACACTTCTAATGCCGGTCCACTCTCGTATGTTTCGCAGCCAAGACATTTGTCTCCTACCAGGCCCTCGGCGACCCTCTATCTTGCCTTTCAATATTAAATGGAGCAAGTGATACTTCTCCCCTCGAAGTATATGACCCAGATATGAAATTTTCTTGATTTTAATTAATGTAAGCAGTTCCCTATCTGCTCTAGCCCGCCTGAGAATTTCTATGTTGGTGATCATGTCGGTCCATGGGACCTTGAGCATTCTCCGGTGAAGCCACATTTCGAAAGCCTCTAACCTGTTCATGGTATTTATTTTCAAGGTCCATGTTTCACAACCATACAGCAAGACCGACCACACATAACATTTTAGCATTCTCTGCCTTAATTTTAAGCTTATATTGTCATTGCAGAAGAGGGATTTCATTTTTATGAATGCAGTTCTTGCTGCTTCAATTCTGCACCTAATCTCTATATCTGGGTCAAGATTCTCCGTGAGGATACTGCCGAGGTATCTAAATCTCTCCACCTTTTCGACATTACAACCATTTAACTGAATCATTGATCCAGAGTGATCTAGTCGTCCAAAAGTCATCCATTTAGTTTTATTGACGTTGATTGTTAGGCCCAGTTGCTCACCAGCATTATTAACAAGATCTAATAGGTCTTGGAGGTCACTGATTCTGTCAGCTAGTAATACAGTATCATCTGCATATCTTATGTTATTAATGACAACTCCGTTGATCTTGAGACCCTTCTGGGTATTACTTAGGGCTCTTTTGAAGACATAGTTGGAATAAAGATTAAATAATAGTGGCGACAGGATACATCCTTGTCGTACTCCACGCTGAATGGCGATTGCATTAGATCTCTCATTCCCATGTCTTATTTCTGCTGTTTGGAACCAATACAGGTTTTTAATGAAATTCTGGTCTTTGGTGTCAACGTTACAATCCGCAAGCATTTTCATTAAGTCAGCATGTTTTACCCTGTCAAATGCCTTTTCGTAGTCAATAAAACAGGCAAAGACTTCCTTTCTTTGGTCACGACACTTTTGCAATAGTACGTCGACAGAAAATAATGCTTCACGCGTACCGAACGCATTTCTGAAGCCAAACTGAGTGTCATCTAAGTCCTGCTCGCACTTATCGCGTATCCTGGCATGTATTATTTTAAGGAATAATTTAAGGACATGACTCATCAAGCTTATTAATCGATAGTCACTGCACTTCTTAGGGTATTGTTTTTTAGGTAATGTCACGAAGGTGGATTTTAGCCAATCTTGGGGTATATTCCCTGTGTCATATATAGAGTTAAATAACCTCAACAGGTAGTCAACATTTTCATTATCAAAGAGCTTCAACACCTCAACTGGAATATCGTCTGGTCCGCACGCTTTTCTATGTTCTGAAGTCTTTATCGCATGAAGAATTTCTGATTTTAAAATCGATGGTCCATGCAATTGATCGTTAGGAATATTAATGTCAGGTCTAATATCTTTGAATGTATCATGAATATACTTTTCCCATGTTTGTAAAATATCTTTTTCATCCAATATCAATTTATTGGAATCGTCAACTAAACATGATGGAGTAATTCTTCTAGAAGTGCCTGTAATTTCCTTCAATTTTTTGTGAAGTTTAAATGCATTGTGACTACGACTGTACGAACAATTTGCAATAATCATTATTAAGAATTATACTGCACTCGTTCGTAGGTACTTTTATGGATAGCCTGAATTATTTTGTGAACGTGACCAGAGATGGCGGCACGTGTCCCGAGCCAACACGTGGAACCGAGTTGTACATTCGTCTGTAAGGGAGTGATCTGATTTTATTCTGAGGGATGCTGAATCGCGCTGTGCGCTCGATTGACTGAGATAATTAATGCGACGAGATAAATAGAAATAATGATGTCATGCTTGTCGAAGCGAGATATACCGTACAGAATAAGAAAACGAAGCTTGAAATAATGATATTATGAGTCTTGATATTTCTAGATTATATAATCTAATAAATGACACGTAAAATTGTGAAAGAAGGGGTCGGGAACGTGAATCAACCGTAATGCGCATTTTCATTCCCAGACAAAAAAACTTCTGTAACTTAACCTAACCCAACCTAACCTAACAACAAAATGGGACAAAAATAATACAGATACTTATAATTTATTGTTTATTTTTATTTTTAACTTTATGAGTAAAACCTCAAATTGAAATATTTAATTAAATGAAGACAATATTAGCAAAACTCAAATCAAAAATCTGGAAACGGAAAAATCAGAAAAATATATTTTGCACATCTGAGACTCGAACCCAGGACCTTTCAGGAATCTTGCAATCATACATAAATATAACAGACAATAAAATATGCGTTTAGAAAATGAAGATAATGTTGGCGGTTTTTAGTCGAAGTATGATACAGTTAAAAATGACCGAATTGGATATCGACCCCTTGGCGCAGTAGCGAAATTTTTAATGGATTCTTTCAGGGCACTTGAGCCAGTGAGGGTTGGGTATTTTTTCTGTTTTATCAAATTGATTTTTAAAGTCATTACTTTGCATTTTTAGCAACATTATTTTAAAATGCGTTTATAAATATACTCAAAGTTTGGTAAATTTGGAATTTATTATCTGTTTTATCATCTTTGTTAGCGTAACTGAATTTCCAATGCTTTCATTATTACAAGCATTAAGGCATATTATTTATTCTTGAACTCGCGATTGAAACAAAAATATTGTGAAACCTTCCGTCTTTAAGAACGATAATATTAGGATAATACATATTATTTTACATTGGTTTCCTTTCCAGTTGATATTCCTTTGCATAATTAGTTAGGAAAAGTTATACATCTCTTTCCACACAATAACCTCCGTATTCTCTTATTATATAAACACAACATATCAATCATACACCAATGCCATTACTTCCCGACTGTTGCTATTGGGTTGGGAGGTGGGGGTAGGCAGTGGGGGGTGTTTCGTGTTGACGAAACAGCCTCCCATCCCTTCCGGGGATTCTTCTGCACACCCCGGTGACATGATACATGTCGGCAGATCTGCGGGGATGTTACGGGGGTAATAGGGTTCTCCACCCTATGGGCAAATAGCTAAAGAGATCTGTCATAATTATTCCTAATGCCCTAATCGGTAATTTCGATTAATAATGATAATAATATTGGTCTATATTCCAGAATGTGGGGACGTAAGTGGAATCCCACACATCCCATAGAGAGTATAAGTACATAGTTACGTAAGGGATTCAAATAAGAAGATTGGAATTTATAATAATACAATAAATACAATGAAATAAAATAATTTATTGATTTCTTATTGGTCCATCGGATTGAGGATTGTGGAAGCTAAAGCCATATCTTCCTCCAATATTCTTCGATGCTCGAGACCGAAGTCAGGCGGGATTCAATGATGATGATTAATGCTAAACCATTTATGTTACCATGAAAAAAAACCTTCAAATTTTTGTATATTAAAACAAAAACTATCATAGCCTTTTAAATACATTTTATCTGTGTGCTAAAGGCGGTACACAATCCTAATAATTTTTGTTTGCTCAAAACTCACGTTTTAATAATTTCCGGCGAATTCGTAACTATATTAACTTTTTTATTCAGATGTCGTCCTGGGGATGCAAGTTCTTTGTATTTAAGATTAATAAAAACAACACCTTACCATTAATATATTTTACGTACAACGCCTTTAAAAAATTGTAATACGTTGTACAACTAAAGTTAGCGGTAAGCGCCAGATTTTATTTTTCTAGACGATTAATTAATAACTTCGGCAGTGCGACATCATCCCACATTTTCAATATTTGTAACACGTTCTTCAGAATTAATTAAATTGAACGCGGTGAAAAGGTCTAATCTCCATGCCTGCTAGGGTGAATTCCACCGTACGTTCATCCAGTACGCCGTGCAGCGGGCGCATATTTGTTCACACGCTTTCTTCACTTACGTCGTTAAGATTCCCATATTATTTGTCTTCTTCTTCTTTTCTTTGATAGGGCAAATTCGACAGTAGGTCCGTGCAATACACGGGTCGCGAGACTCTATTTGTATACACGGCTTCTTTACTTACGACGTTAAGATTCTGAATATATTTTAGGGTATATTGTCATCTTAAGGCTCAGTTCCCGGCCCCAAAAAGAATTAGACGAAGAGATATGAAATTACGAATGTTAGAAGAGCGCGCTAACTTAATCTTAAAAATCTTTAATAAAACACGACTCGTTTAAAATAGAGCAAAAATCTCACGATAATTGTCTTTAACAGCATTTAAAGAAACGCTGTGAATTTTTTCATACATATAACTTGTAAAATAACTGAAACAAACGTGTTTATAATAATTTTTGGAGCATACTTTGCGATTTTTTTCTATCGAGGGAATTTTATATAATTTGAGTTTGGGTGCGACTAATGTCTAGATATTATCTTCAAAAATAACATATATTTTTTTAAGATCTTAAAAACTTCAAATGATTAAGGGAGGTTTGCAAGAAATCGGTAGAAATTCGAATACCGGCCTCTTAAGGAACAGTGGGAAACTGGTTCTTCTTTCGTATGGTGAGGTCAGAGGGGAATATCTAGGTTTGCGAGCCAGTCGAGGGCCTCAGGCGTTACCTTGTGTACCTCATCAGTCCCGCCGGGGCATTGGACCACATGTTCGGTAGTCGGCACCGCACCGCATTCATACAACGCCGACTCTTTAAGGCCTGATCTATGCATCATATGGGCACAACGGCTTTGGGAGCATCTTATCCTACTGATAGCGGACCAGAGTTTTGAGAGGCAACGAAAACCAAGGCTGTCTCTCTCAGTGGGGTTATTTTCCACGTTGGCCGATTGCCTCTCAAGTTTCCATCTAATTTCTGGGGTGAGAGGTGTTTGCCGGAGTCTCTATTCTTTCGTGCAGATGGGTTTTTTGGAACTTCAAGCGGCAAGCTGGGTGAGAGACATCATCATGGTGTAAAATGATTGCGATGCTTGGTGAATTTAAATCACGTGAAGCACCAAAAAAACTTTTTTCGGCAATTAAAACTTTCAATAATATTAGAGCCGTTTAAATTAAAAAAACACCAGACAGTTGTAACAATTGAATATTTTCAATCTGACCTGAAAAAACTCCTGAACAAAACGAAAGCTTCAAGCTCTTGTTAATCTGCGTCCTTTACAGCTAATATGTTTACTTTTCCGGCAAAGCATAATAATATGTCAAGGGTTGAAGGCGTTTTATTAAGCCTCCAAAATTACTTAATTCTAATGCGAGTGGAAGAGTCACGGATTAGTGATGTACCGATGGATTCAACTGACAAAACTCGGAACACGCGGCAACTGGGCGTATCGTGAAATTAAAAATGTTGTAATCTACTTAAATAATCTCCGTTAATATAATTCCATTTTTGGAGTAATTGGGATGATTTCATGCAGGTTTGGAAGGGGCGTATACTTTCTAAATGAATATATATTTGACCTATTAAAATCACGAGTAACAACTATCAGAAGCAATTTGGGAAACGGGTATGAGTACTGCCGCCCCGGAAACAATTCATTGGATAACTAAAATCTCATGGGGTTTATGGGTTTCATGGGGTGAGATTTATCTATGCCTTGGTGGAAGATGTGTCTGCCCATTTTCTGCGTGGTGGGCCGGATCGGAAGAGGTCGGTTGGAGTGCCCTTCGGCCTATTCACCCCGACTCTCTGGATCCAATGCCTTGCACCACCGTGGGAGGGATTGATTCATGCACACTCACATTTGCAATTTGGGAGGTGGGTATGGATAACCAAAAGCACTGCCAGAGGTCACCCCAAGTGGTTCGCTACGTTTGGCGACTAAGTAGGTGTACCCGGGTTCCTAGGGAGGTGCGTGTTCAGGTATTGGCAGCAGATGCCCCTGTTAACTAGCTGCGTGGCGGGCCGGATCGGGAGAGGTCGGTTTAGGGAGACCCTTTGACCACTTCTGCTGCTCTATATCGACCCATCGCCTTGCACCGCAGTTGGAAGGATGGATTCAAACGTACGTCACTGTTGAACATACTGAACCCGAATTCTGATACCCATCCCTCATTCCCTTTTTTCCTTCCCAGAATTTCCTCTCCTTGCTTTCTTTAAAAGACTTCCCACTCAGCATCCCCTAAGAAAATACAGGCACTGAAGGAAATTATTTTCTTTTTATCGAAGGAAGCAAAAACTTTGTGGTGTGACATTATATATTAAATGAAGAAACACACTTTGTAAAACACCACTTTATTAGAATTAATAATTATTTGACAGCCAACCAGGTTTCGCTTAGCTCAAGCTTCATCAGGGCTATTATATTAACTAAAGGTAATTACATACAGACACATATATATATAAGAAATTTAAAAAAATGAATGAAAGAGATAGCAATACAATAGACGGCCCCCTATTGGTGCCAGTAAGATATACAAATAGATAAGAGGGAGACAAAACTATTGCAGGATGGGTGGTTGGAGGGGGAGGGAGAGGGAAAGGGACTGTTTCAGAAGAGGTTAACGGAATAAATTAAAAATGGGACTGTCAGTTAAATTGATTTGATTATTAATAATATTAGATTTGTTATTGACGGCTTTTTTTATTGCAAGGGCTTCTAGATTGTTTAATCTTATTCCACATCCATTTTTATGTAATATTTTAGTCCCGGAGGTTTTATCGAATGAGTGGTTAGTTTCTAGTAGATGGTTCGCGAATTCAGAAAAAGCATTACTATTTAAACATCTTAGATGTTCTTTAATTCTTATGTTTACATTCCGGGCTGTTTTCCCGATGTAAAAAGCAGAACATTCGTTACAATTAAGTTTATATATGCCAGAGTGACTAAGTTTATCGTCAATGTCTTTAGTGTTAATTAAATATTTACCTAAGTTATTGTTTGTGTAAAAGGCGGGCTTTAGCTTTTATTTATAATAGCCCTGATGAAGCTTGAGCTAAGCGAAACCTGGTTGGCTGTCAAATAATTATTAATTCTAATAAAGTGGTGTTTTACAAAGTGTGTTTCTTCATTTAATAATTAATAAATTATTTTCTTTCGGGCCTGCTTAGTGGAGCAAATGAAAAAAATACGTCACGCCTGGACACATAAACCCTCTTTTTACTTTCATACCTTTTCCTTCCCAGAAGTTCTCCTCCTTCTATTACTTAAAAAAATACTTAACGTACAACATCTACAAAGATAATGCTGGTCCTGAGAAAAAAATTTCATGGTCTCCTGTGTAAAGTTAATGTAAAAAAAAAAACCAAGTAATCGGATACTTATTTTGTGATTTCCAGGAAGCTCGTCTGTAAAAAATAAAACTAGTTATATTTCACATTCAATTAATAATTCGTTTCTTCTAAATACAAAAATAATAAAACTAGTAATAAAGTTACTTTATACCTGTATAAGTAAGAAAATATTAAAATAAATTTACCACGATCATGACGATTTTTTCTTCAAAATAAATATTTTTATATTAAAAAAAATTGATACATTTTTTCTCGGATGCAATAATAAACTAACAAAATAATCACTCTGAAAGCTACTGCGTTATGTTGATTTAATATTACCTGTTTCCAAGTTAAAGTATTAGTTTCGTTTACCGAATGTATATTACTCTACTGAGGCACATTGGCTAAGTTCGTTAAATAAACTTTTGCTTTTTTATTTTATTTTGTACTTAATAGTGAAATAATAATTTTATTAGCCATGATTTATTACATTTTCCTCATAACTGATTTTTTAAATAATTAATGACAATTTGCTAGAAAACTGCCAAGGATAATATTAACAGAGCGTTGGTTAAACATTGACGAACTCCCCAGTATTTTAGTTGGCCAACTGTAATTTTCACCAGAGGCTGCAGGTGATATTATTTTCCAGGGGATGTAGTTCAAGAGCTAACATTTTCACGTAAGTGTCGTCGCTTTTATCTCATTTCAGCGAAATTCCTTAATGAACCGTTAAAATAGATTCTTTATTAAAATATTTCGGGAGTACTTATAAAATCAGAGCAAAGCAAATAGATAAGTTAAATATACCGAAGTGTAATACTACCTTTGGACAAAGAAGCTCTGAATTTTTGTAGCTATTTTTTACATTAGCTCCACACAGGAAATGGTCCCGAGGAAAATAATTACCTCAGGGCCAGTATCATTTCTGAAGATGCTCTGTAGAAGGACTTCTTCGAAAAAAGGAAGAAAAACGTCGTGCTGGGAAGGGAAAAGGTGGGAGGGTTGGGTAGAAATATGGGAGTCAGTATGTTCCAACGGAAGAATGAATCCAACCCTCCCACTGCGGTGCGTGGCGATGTTCCGAGAGAGTCCTGCTGGAGAGACCTCCCGGGAACCCCTCTATGTCACCAAACGTAGCGAACCACTTGGGGTGACCTGTAGCAGAGGTGTTGGTTATATATGGTTCCCGGGGCGGCGGTACCATAATCGTCTCCCAAGTTGTAAAGTTCCCCAGCTTTTCACATAACTATGCAAATTATATCCGTGAACCATTTGAAAAATATATATATATATATATATATCTTTTATATATAAAACAAAGTCGGGTTAGTTACACTATTTATAACACGAGAACGGCTGGGCCGATTTTGATGATCTTTGAATTGTTGGATTTGTCTCCGCCCCGGATAACATAATAACTATTAAAAAAATCACAAAAAATAACGAAAAAAACAGTTATTAAGAAAATTCTTTTCCCCATACATTTTGTATCGAACGAATTATCATATCTTGAAAGAACTGCGGGAATTTTGTGATAAGTACCTATAATATTGAGTAGTGAGTGAATTCCAAAAATTCAAAAACGTCAAATGTCAATGCGCTGATTATTTTGCATTTGTTCTTAATCACTAAATGTCAACAGTCGAAAATGAGACAAACAGTGAACATATGTCTGCAACCCCTCCAAAGGAAAAATACAATAATTATAATATATCTCTGAAATGAAAAGCTTTTTTTTACATAAGCTCATAATTTCATATATTCATTCAAATGTAGCGAACCACTTGGGGTGACCTATGGCAGAGGTTTTGATTATCCAATAAATGGTTCCTGGGGCGGCGGCACCCGTACCCGCCTCCCAAATTCCCTTAAATAAGTGGAGAAATAAGAAAATCACAAACAAAAAAAATCCGTACACAACGACATCTCTAAAACTGACAAAAACCAAACACGGACAGCTGCGCATCGATAATTGCTTTATTGTTTAATTTTCAATTTAATAAAAAAAATGAATTTAATTCAAAAGTTATTGATTCTTAGGCGGTACGAAGTTCGTCGGGTCAGCTAGTATGTATATATATTGATCGATATTGGAATATATTTACGGTTTCAAAACACATTTTATAGTCTTTTATTTGTCCTACTTTCTGAACGTGGCTATCAAAGCAACCACACCTTGTAACCTTTGTAGTTATCCTGTTCGGTCTACTTCCATAATAATAAAATAACATTCTCGCACGGCCGTGAAAAGTCGAAGTGATTCGCCATGCTCCAATGGATTCAGCGATGTGCCATATAACTTATATGACGCAAGGTGTAATGCGATAAAATCTGGCCTTTGCTTTTACCTTTGCTTACCTTTTGTGCTCCTGTTACCTGACATAATTATGTGGCACAGTGTACCTATAGATAGCTTTTGAATACCTACTATAATAATAAACATAAACTGTAAGAACTTTTTAACCAGTGATTCTTGACATTTTTTGAAGTTAAAATGTTAACGAAATTTTGGTCTCCGGTGACTTTTGGTGGACTTATTGTTTTTTTTTGAAAAATTTTTTTTTCTCAAAAAATTTCTTCTGCATATCATCACTGGCCACTTAGCCGAGTAGTCGACCGACCCCTCACACGCCTCCAACTGTCCAACACCTACCATTTTGTTATGTTTTTGTAAAAAAAAAACATCTATCCCATCACAACCGTATTCAAAAATCATATTACTAATGTATGTTTTTGAGCAATTCGTCATTGCTATATTCAGGGGTATTTAATTTATAGGTACATACCATTTTCTTCTTTCATTTATGCTCTTTCTTGGAAGTCTGGAGGGACCCTTTTGTAATTTTTTAAATTAAAAAAAAAAATTCCAACATTTCCGGATTACGAAAAACCTGACCACATTTGAAAATCTCCTACTACCATTATAGAAAGCGCCAAATGTTATTTGTGTCATGATGGAGCCAGTCGAGGAATCGAACAAGCGAAGCCTGGGTGGGACACAAACGTAGTGCCAACTCAGCCACTGCCCGGTCTCACAAATTATTTAATTTGTCAAATTTTATTTTGCGGAGGACAGCTCAGAGTATTTTAGACCTAATTATTGGGACTTGGGCAAATAAATTTTGATTTTGGATGGATTTTGGTTTTGTTAGCCGAACTTTGATAAAACACTTATAAAGTATTCCAAATTATAATTAATGGATAAAACTTCGATTGCGGTCTAGTCCTTGATTGCCGAAATATGAAGTAAATTGAAATGATGCAATAAATTTAAATATTTCTATAAAGACAAAAAAAAAATTACAATAAAGTTATACTTGGGGAAACTACGACAAATTAAAGATATCTACATACTTACCGTTTTCCGTTTTTTAACAGTATCTCTGCATAGGAGGCCATTACGAAAAATAATCCCTCAGGACTCAGATGACAATCTTTGGGGAAGCTGCGTGGAGGGTCTTTTTAGGGAAAGGAAGGGAAGGAAGTTATGGGAAATAAAAATGTATCCAGGAGTAATGGACGTATGAATCCATCCCTCCCCCTACCGTGAAAGGCGATGGGTCGATAGAGTCCGGCTGGAGATGTCTAGTTTAGGTCTCCCTTAACCATTCTCCCCCAAGCCGGTCCGCCATGCAAGAGGTGGGCAAACTCAATCGCTACCAAGACCCAGACAAAACTCACCACATGAACTTGGGCGCTTATATCCAAAACCTATACCGGTTTAGTCACGGAAGCGATATTTTTTACCACTTTTCAAAAGCAAAAATTGTTCTAAAATCTAGATAAAATAATCTTTCTTATGCGTGTATTAGATACTAATAATTTTATTTCTAAATTTTAAAATTTTGATATATTATATTAATCATTTTATTTCTAAATTTTTAAATTTTGATTTTGAAAATGTAAATCGTCGCTGCCGACTGAACCGGTATATATTTTGGAAACACGCAACCCGGCACCCCTGCAAGTCACCAAACGTAGCTAACCACTTAGGTTACGCAGTCAAATAAATGGTTCCCGGGGCGGCGGCACCCATGTCCGCTTCCCAATTTATTATATTTTTGATTTATTGTGAATCTTGCTACAAAGCCAACTCGATGAGTTATAAAAATAATTTTGATAAAGGATAATTTTACGATACATAAGTGATCAAAAAAAAAACTTAACAAAAATAAAAACTCAACCTAGGTGAAACGGTTTTACACTAATTTAAAAAAAAAAACCTCAGCTAGTGGTCAATGGATGAAAATTACTACTAAACGCTACACGTGTAAATTATTATTTTTATTTCAAAAAGAGGACAAAATTTAGCGAACAAAGTAGTGAATGTGTGACACTCGAAATGAACGCGAACAAACGCGTGTTTCTGACACTTCAATCGAACGCTTTAACGTTGAGCTTCAGGTATTGTGCAAAACTTTTAAAAACATTTATTTTCACTGGAATGTTTACATTGTGCACAAGTGAAAAAAGGTTCTGCCGCGGTTGTTGGACGTTTGCTTTTCGAATTTTAATATCGAACTGTTATAATAATAATAATAAGTTGTTTATTTCCAGGTGGGTGTAATACTCTGTCAGCCATATAATATTTCCATCAATAACGCTTAGAACATAACAGTAACTTTCAATTTAACAACATTGTATCTTAAAATGGAATCTTTAGAATTGTACTATCAAAACATAAGAGGTCTCAGAACTAAAACGAATTCTTTTCTTCAAAATGTACTATTAAACAACCATGACATTATATATCTCAGTGAAACATGGCTTAAGAATTCAATCTTTAATGAGGAACTTTTCGATACAAGATACCAGGCTTACAGACGAGATAGAGATTACCATCACCTCAATCAGAATCGCGGTGGTGGAGTCTTAATTGCAGTAAAAAATAAATTTATTTCTGATCAAAAAATGGAATGGAGCTCTGAGGCGGAAGACATATGGGTAACGATTTCACTTCCTGGCAAAAAAAACACATAATATGCACTTCGTATATTACACTTGATAGTAAACATCTCATAAATATTACGTATCACATAAACAAACATCACAAATTATGACGGATAACAATAATGATAATTTCATTTTGATTGGAGATAACAATCTACCTCATTTACATTGGCTACCAATTAATGAGAACTGTGATTATATGTATAGTGAACCAATCAATTCATTAAACCCCGCCCATTTGATCTTTATAGAATTTTTATTATTTAATAATCTGAAACAATATAACTCTCAGAGTAATAGTATAAATAATCGCATTCTTGACTTAGCTGTAAGCGACACACTACTGAAAATTACGCACAATAATATCTCATTAGTACCAGAAGATGTTTATCATAAAACACTGCTAATTTCAATTCCTATTAAAAAAATAAATAAAAAACTGAAAACTAACGCAAATCAAATATTACTATACAGAAAAGCGGATTATTCAATAATTAACACAAAATTAAATGAAATTGATTGGGATCATAAACTTAAATATTTGAAAACTCAACCCGCAACTGACGTCTTATATAACATATTGAACAGTATAAAAATAAATTATGTACCAACTAAACCGGCTAAAACTGTAATTATCCACCATGGTACACGTCATCTCTCATAAAAATAATTAAAGAAAAAAATAAACATCTAAATAATTTTAAAAAATTTCAAAATCTACGTGACTACCAAATGTTTTCACTCTTAAGATCTAGACAAAAACGAATTGCACAACAACTTTACATTAATTATATACATACTGCTGAAAGTAACATGAATGGTAATCCTAAACTCTTCTGGAATCATTTCAATAACATGAAAAAAAACACAATCGTCTCTTCCAAGGACGATGCACCTAGATGACAAAAAAGCAGATAATGGCCAAGACATATGCAATATTTTCATGAAATATTTTCAATCAGTTTACATAAATGATAATAACCTACCAACATTAGATATACCAGAAAACACAAATAGTATAAATATATAAATTCACACGAGAAATAGTCTTAAAAGAAATAAAAGCTCTTGACATAAACAAAAGCGCGGGGTGTGATGACATTCCCTCATACTTTATAGTTAATTGTGCGGAAACACTTGCAAAATCTCTCTGCATTATATATAATAAATCAATGAACGAAGGCACGGTACCTGAAATATGGAAAAGAGCAAACGTAACACCAATCCACAAAAATATTGAAAAAAATAATGTTAAAAACTATCGGCCGATTTCAAAACTAACAATATTCAGTAAGTTAATGGAAAAAATTATTTAAAAATATCTAAGTCCACAACTGATTCACATCATTACAACAAAGCAACATTTTTTTACAAAAGGCAGAAATGTGGAAAGTAACCTCGTTCTTCTTACTGAATTCATTGTCGATCACATGGACAACCGCACTCAAGTAGATATCATATATACAGACTTTGCCAAAGCATTTGATAAAATTAATCAAAAACTATTACTCAGAAAACTTTGGTGATTAGGTATACGTGGTAATTTATTTCGTTGGGTTACATCTTATATACTCAAGAGATCACAGGCAGTAGCAAAAAACGGCTTTGAATCAGATTTTAGTGAAATTTCCTCTGGGATCCAACAGGGTTCTCATCTCGGACCATTGTTTTTTTTATTTTGTATATCAATGATTTGGTCAATGTTGTTAAATACTCTGAAATAGAATTATTTGCCGATGATGCCAAGCTATACAATTCAATAAAAAGTCAAAATGATTGTGTCAATTTACAACATGATTTAAACAATATATTTACCAATTGCCAACAAAATCAAATATTTCTAAATATCTCGAAAAACATTACCTTTTCAAGAAATAAAAATAAAACATTATTTAATTATTCTATAAATAACAACAACATTGCAACAGTCTCAGATATTCGTGATCTTGGAATAACCCTTGATAGTAAACTACAATATAACCTTCATATAAAACAAATCACAAATAAAGCTGCTAAAATGTTAGGTTTCATCATAAGAAACACAAAACTTTTTAATAGCATCAATATCATTAAGCAACTCTACTTTGCCTATGCACGGAGTCATCTGAAGTTTGCATCAGTTGTTTGGTCTCCATTTTACAAAATCCACATAAACAAAATCGAGGCAATTCAAAACAAATTCCTAAAATATCTTTGTTACAAGTCATTTGTAAGATTTAATAATTATGCAGAGGCAGCTTCACACTTTAAAATTGATTCATTGAGTGTACGAAGGCATCATATGGATGCACTATTCCTGTATAAAGTAGTTAGCAATAATATTCAATGCCCAGAATTGCTGAATAAAATTCATTTCAATGTACCTGCACGTTCAACACGCTCTTCTGTCCTGTTCAGGGTGGATCAATGCAAGACAAACTGTAAGCAGAATTCTTGCCTGAACAGACTATGCAATAGTAATAAATAGCGTATTATCCAATGTGGACATTTTCAATTGCGAACTTACAAAAATGTAAGAGGTCCGTAAAAGAATATTTCTCTGATGGATCGTGAATAATGTTATGTTTTTATTGTTTTATATTTCTGTTAGGATTTGATTTATATGTACAACCTCTCTCCATGGCTACCAATGTATTGATGGATTTTTTTGTTTAGTAATGTTTCATTTTATATAAGAAAAAAATTGTTTTAAATTTTTTGTTTTTTGGTTTTTGTTTTATGTAATTTTTGGGTTCATATTGCTTTTTTATAAAATTAATTTACTTACTCTTATTATGCTGTGTCAGTACAAGTAAAGTCACAAGGAGGAAATCCATAATTGGTTTTATGTTGGTTATTTAATATTATGTACATACTGAAATAAATGTAAACTGTTGATTTCCTGAAAAATAATAAATAAATAAATTAATAAAAGTGTATATTACATAAAATGGATTTACTAGATAAAAAAGAAAAAATAAAAAAAATATAAAAAAGGTTTAAAAAAATATATATACACATGTTTAGTACTCGTATATCTACTACGGGGGCTTCGGATGGAATTCTCCATGTTTGGTTAAGAGGCGCGCACTGCCGTCCTGCCACTGGGCCACGGCCTGGACGAGAGTGTTCTCCGATCTTTGGTAGCGCTGACTCACCCCGGCTATTCTGTGGCGCATCAAAGCGGCGAACCAATGTACCCTTCCTTCTGCGAACATCTGCGAGGCACTGCATCGCCAAGGTACGCCGAATAGCGTCCTATATGCGTTATAAGTACCATTTACAATAATTCATGGATAATCGTCTTTGGCTAGTGTTTTTAACTAAATAAAATGACATAATTTTACGGAATACAAATAATTAGTAAAAATTAAAACTGAAAGTTTTCATTGTAATTTCTTTTTTGTAAAACGTATTTTATGACTTATCGGTTATGTTTGAATACCTGAATTATTTATTATTATAATAAAGCGCCGTTCGTTTATTCTGTTCGTGAAAACAATACCAAAGTAACCATAATTCTTATTAAGTACCAAATTATATAGGAATGTTTTTATTTTATTTCATTGCTGTTAATGGGTCTCAAAGTTTAATATTATATTTAATCATTGAAGACAATATTAGTGAAACTCAAACGCATATTTGAAACAGAAAAAATCCTCAAACTTTATAGTTTAAGTAATTAAATTTCCAATTCCATTATAAAGAATGAACCAAATGAAATTCGTCCTGAGTTTTCATTTTGACTTTCATAAGAACTTCATGCAGCAACTAGGCGAGCAGCAAAGGACCTGAACTTCAAGTACGTATGGATTAAAAATGGGCGCGTCTTCTTAAGTAAGAATGACATGTCTCCACCACTGTTCGTGAAGAACAAGGCCGTACTACAAATCACCCTCAAACCCGTCTTCCTCCGTCCTTTAAACTTAATGTATACGTCTTGTCAAAATTACAAAATGGATCTCAAAATGTTAGGGGGATTAGAACCAAAACAAATGACATAAAAAACGAAGTTGTAATCAATAATTATGATATGATATGCTTCATCGAAACTTGGTTGAGTTCATCATTATTCAGTAATGAATTATTTGATGAGCGTTACCTGGTCTTTCGGAGAGATTGCTGACTTAATGAGTCTGTACAAAATCATTCATGAAAAGCTTGAAACAACTCATTGTCTGAGTAATATTCTTATTAAAGTACCCAATAGACATAGTTTAATGAATCAGAATATATTTCATCTTGAATTATATAAAAATAATATTGCATACTTCAATCCACTGTATCGAATGTGTCGTCTGTATAATTCCATTAAATGTAACCATGTTTTTTTTTTTTTTTTTTTTTACATTAACTCCACACAGGAGGCCCTGAGGAAAATAATTTCCCTCAGGGCCTATGTCATCTTTGAGGATGCTGTGTGGAGGGTCTTTTTGAGGAAAGGAAGGAGTTAACATGGGTCTTGAAGAGACTCATGTTGTAGGAGGGAGGAAACACAGAGGCCGGCATGTTGACATCTATGCAAATAGTCTCGCTTACTTTAAAAAGCAAATTAACAATAGACTAACCTAACAGGTAATTGAGAATTGAAAATACTTATATTTGATCTTGAACTTGAATGTGAATGGCTGTTTCTTTTTCTCTATTTGTACCTTACTTTTTTTCTGTTTTTCACATCGTTTTTTATCTTTGTCATCGCTATATTTTATCATCACTATTTTTGTTATCTTTCTTTATACCTACCTCTGTTTATATGTTGCTATTTCTAATTTCTGTTAACTTCTATGTATACATAGCGAAAAACAACTATTAAACTGTGCATTCTGTGAACATTTTAAAGTGGACTATTAACATCTACGCTTTTTACAATGCTAATCTAAGGACTTTTTTATGTTAATACTCTGTAAATGTTTCAAAACAATAAATAAATAAATAATGTAATTGGGTTACTACATTGTAATATTAATGGTTTTTATTTATGTAAGCGTGATGTGTAAGATTAAGAAAGGGACTCTCCGATGCTTTGGGCATGTAGAGCAAATGAACGAGGAAAGGAGTGTAAGGGGAATATATGACCCAAATGTGAATGGTAGAAGAAGTCGGGGATGCCCGAGGAAGACATGGCACGACCAAGTGAATCAGATACTTGAGTCGGGCCATGTGAAGAGTCGGAATAATAGAAGAGCATGTATGAGACGATGTATGAATGTGAACGAGGCAAGGAGTGTGTGCCAAGATCGAGTTGTGTGGCGGTCCATCCTCTCTGCCTACACCTGCGGGGAAACGGCGTGATGGTTAGTTAGTTAGATAGTTATTTCGAAAAATTAGAAAATAGAAAGAAAGTGTTAGTATGAATTTAAATATTATAATTAATCAAAATATATTTTTAAATTATCCATCATTAAACTCGTTCCCTTTGTAAATTATGCCCTATTAAACCCCTCCCCTTCCCACTCCCAGCTTTCCACTGCCACCTTTAAAAGTCCTGTGTACATATTTGTAATTCGTTTTAAAATAACCCTGAAGAAGAAAGCATTTAAAAAAATATATATGGTTTTATTTCTTGCTAGAGCAATCCCGATGAGTTACATAACTCATTTTAGGACAGGAGGAAAATTCATGGGTGGGAGGAAATGGTTACAGTTTTACTTGGAATTTGAATATTAAAAATATAAGTTTCACATGCAAACAGGTTGAGTGAGCAAACAACAATAGAAAACAATTAAAGAAAAAAGGAACAATGTTATACAAATGTGGATGATTACAACTAAATGGTAAATAAAAGAAGAGAAAAGGAAACAAGAAAATTGAAGCATGACAAGAAAAATTACATTTAAAAATTTCATCCTTAAACGTATTTAAAAAATTGCTTACGATACATGTAGGGTTTTCTTAACAATAAATGTAATTAATAATAAGTAATCTATTCATTTGTATGAAAATGGTGTCACACAATAAGTTTGTTGTGTTTGAAGAAGTATAATTTTATTCCCTAAGCTTGGTAATAAAAACACAAAAAATGGTAATTTATTATATTCCTAAACATTTTGTTGTTTCTTTTTAAACCTACATACATTATCACAGAACTTTTAAAATTGCAGTTTCTTGTATTTGCTTATCTATTGTAGTTTTATTTTGATGATTTTCTTTTAAATTTAGTATTTCTCGTGAGACGTACTGGTGGCTCTCTGGGCGTTAAATTAATAAATAACTAATTTTAATACAGATAGCGCATTCAATCTAAAGTACAGGTGTAGGCCTAATGAATAGCTACTTTTCTAAATGAATAACACGTGTCTCAATCCATTTGGCTCTGAACGGGAGATTTTTCAAGGAAAGAAATGTAAAAAAAATGAGATGCCCGCATTAGCGGGAACACTTAGCGTTTGAGAAATGTCTCACTTGCAGAATTTGACGGATAAGTTCTGGCAGACATAAATTTCCACGCGGGCTGCCCCGTAACAACTTCCGTAAGTCTTCGAGGGTGGCTGCGAGGGGGGCTCCGGTGGGGAGAGGAACCGGAATGGGGGCGGGCGCCAGGGCAAATATGTAATTAAAAGTTTTGGCGCGAATGAAAACTTGAAAAGCAATCACGGCGCGCTGGGCGGGGGCGGAGAGAGGCGAGGGCGGGCGAGCGGGCGGGCGGGATATACACAAGATAGGATTGCATCAATCCAAGACGATATTTTAGGTACTTTATCTGCTCAAGCGGGCAAACAAACCGCATCGGAGATTCAATTAAATTAATAAGTCTCCATTTTCACACGATTTGGATTTTTTTAAATTCATTTGATCTTCAATTACACCGAGGTTCCTTTTTTCAGTTGTATGGTTAAATATGGTACATGAGTTATTACGGACTTCTTGGTCACATTTTTTGTTATGTATAATAAGGGTAAGTTCTATCAACGTTAGGTTAAGTTCTAAACATATTTATTGAAAATATTAACTTTTTTTTCTGCATTAATTGTAAGATTGTAAGTAGACTTGTATCGAATCAGGTTTTTTAGGATTCGGATATCATTATCTGCATTTTCCTTTACAATTTTTGATATTACACAATTTTTTTAACTTCTTCTGCAGACAAGCAGCCATGTGGCAGCTTCGCGGGACTACCGATAAATTGTCTAAATTATGTATTTATGTAAACTGTGTCTTTGTTGGAAATAAAATAAAATAAATTATAATAAAAAAGTTGAAGTTATTCTTATAAACACGATGGTGTTTTGAGGCACTTATGGTATTTATCGTTGAAGAAGAAGATTATACTAATTTTTTAAACGAAAGTATGAAAGAAAACAAGACACAGAAAAATAAAAAGGTAACGGTCGCAACTGGGACTCGAACCCAGAACCTAAGGGGACAAACGGCTACTGAGACGTCTTTCGGCTACTGAGACGTCTTACGTCGTATTTAAAATTAACAATATTATTTGCGATTATTTTTGGTCCATATTATAGGCAGTTACCTTTCTCATCGGAAAAAAAGTGTTCGAAAAACTGGTTTGTAACCTAGATAAATGATAAAGAGTGCCTCAGATAAATATATCAGATTTCGGCAAAAATTCGGTTTAGTGGCGAAATTCCTAAAAAATCAAACTACTTATTTTTATACTAACTATGGGCCAGGGAATCCGAATCTGAAAGAATTAGGCGGCGGCAAGCAATATTAACTGAATTACACGACTTTTAAATTTTCAATACACACATACGAAAACAGCCATTTTAAAAGCATTTTGACACATGAAAACCATAGAAAAACAACAATTTAAGTCTGGCCATTAAACAATAATATCATCGAACATACCTTATAACATGGTTTGTGCCCCTTTATACCGCCTGCTCGCGTCAATTAAAAAAAACATCCCAGTTTTCAAGTAGTTTAGCGGCTACGCTAGGTTTAGGTAGCATGGTTTGTGATACAAAAGTGAGTAAAATTTATAAAAAGTAAGTACTTAAATTATAAACATGTTATTTTACGTTATTGATATTACTGCTTAATGGCAACACTTAATTTTATGTGGTGTAACATCTTTATTCTTTTTCTATGTTTTCTTGCGACTTCGATAGTGTCAAAGTGCTTCCAAAATGTCTTCTTTTTGTGTCTGTTTATAGCAAATTTTAAAGTCGTATAATTCAGTTAATATTGCTTGCCGCCGCCTAATTCTTTCAGATTCGTATTCCCCGGCCCATAGTTAGTATAAAAATAACTAGTTTGTATTTTTAGGAATTTCGCCACTAAACCGAACTTTAGCCCAGATTTTATTTATATGGAATACCTATTGAGTTTTTTATAAAAGTCTCAATGAATATTATTTTTTTATTCCCTCAAAATGCATACATATATTGAACTAATTATACAAATTTTTTTTAACGTTAACCGTTTCAGCCTATCACGGCCATCTTCTGACTTGCATAATTATTCCATTAAATTAAGGTATCTAAACCTCAACGAAGATGGGAAAATTCATATAATTATCCCCTGTGTTTATAAACAAACCATAAGGAAGTCTGTAGGTAAGTGTGTTTGTACCAGACTGGAAGTGGTTATTATATTCTACATTAAAGAAGAAGATAACACTTATAATCTAAACGAAAATATGAAAAGAAACAAGATACAGAAAAATAAAACGATAACGGTTGCAACTGGGACTTGAACCCAAAACCTCTCGTTTTACGGGAACAAACACCTTATACCAATTAGACAACTGCCACTTCTTATTAAACCATTATATTTGTCAATGCCATATTTGAAATTTCAGAATTTATAATATTTTCTTCAAAAATTGTTTTCTCCATATTATTGACAACTACCTTTATCATTGGAAATAATCGTTTGACGAACTGGTTTGAATCCTAGATAGTGTCTCGGATAAATACATACGATTTTATTTATGTGGAAAACCTATTGAAATTTTTGTAAAAGTCTAAATGATTATTCAATTTTTATTAGAACAATTCGTATTTCCATAACTTTTGAAGGTCATTCCCATCAGTATAATATATCATTGAAGAAGAAGATAACAGTAATAATCTAAACAAAAATATATAAAATGAACTAGACACAGATAAATAAAAAGATAACAGTCGCAACTGGGACTCGAACCCAAAACCTCTCGTCTTACCGGGACGTTTGTTTGTCAATTCGAAAAGCATTTACAATTGCACTTATTCATTCTACTCTTAGGTAAGTTTGAATTAAACGATTTGTTTCCTCAGCAGTGCAAGTTGTTACATAAAAATTACCCGGATTCATTGTAACGGTCGTAAAATTCACGCCACCATTTGCGGGTCTAACGAGCCGGAGATTTAGCCACACACTTACCCCATTGAAAGCTGACAGCGTTGCATTCTTGCACAGTGGCAGACAGCAGTGGTAACGGCCCAGTATGTAAATGCCGACGGGTGCCGACCAGCACGTGGATCCTTTGGAATGTTAGCGGGTGTCGGGTGAAGCGGGAGTACCGAGGCACTTTGCCCGGGTCGCAGGTCGCAGGAAGCGCGAGGCGGGCACACTCGCGACCTTTATACGGACGTGCGCTGCACGCGGGCTATTTTTAGTGCGGGTGGCAATTGGATGCCCCAATAAATCGTTTTGTCGTCAAAGGTCGCTGCGGACCCTTCTCTGACATCTAAAGCTTAAAACCATGACGAAAAGGAGCCTTAGAATGGATTTATTCGTCATTGAATCACAATGTTTTTGAAAAATGTATATTTTTACAATTGTGTTTTTTTTTCAACCTTCCAAGGCTGTGTAACAACGCGAAATGCCACCATTAGCTCCACACCATTAGTTGAGGAAAAAAATTCCCTCACGTGCTGCACCACGCTGTGTAGAGATTCTTTTTAGGGAAAGAAAGGAGAGGAAGTTCTGGGAAGGAAAAAGGTATGAGGGCTGGTGAGGAATCTTGAGGTCAATGTGTCCATGAGTATACTACGGATGTAGTACATAAATGTCGGAATGTAGTACAAAAGTGTAGATGAGAGGTTTATTGTGTAAAATGGCCCAACCATAATACTTTATTATTGTCAGTTATCACACTTAACTCTGGGTTTGTGTGGCCAGTGGCTGAGTTAACATCACATTTCGAAACCATCCAGGCGTTGTGTGTTCGATTCCTCGGCTGGCTAAGTCCTCCATCATGATACAAGCAACATTTTACGCTTACTATAGTGGTGGTATGAGATTTTCAAATATTGTCAGGTTATTCGTAAACCGGGAATGTTTGTCTTACTTTTACAGAAAAAAAATTAAACTAGTCAAAGTTTCATAAAATTGCAATGGGTTGAGGGTTTAGTATAATTTTTCGTGTGATACCAATAAAGACCATATTACTACTTTGGATAAAGGCCAGATTACTACTGTAGATAAAGGCCATATTAATACTGTGGATAAGGCCGTATTACTACTGGAGATAAAGGCCATATTACTACTGTAGATAAAGGCCCTATTACTACTGGGGATAAGGCCGTATTACTACTGGAGATAAAGGCCATATTACTACTGTGGATAAAGGCCATATTACTACTGTAGATAAAGGCCCTATTACTACTGGGGATAAATGCAATATAACAACTTGGATACAGATTATTTGATGAGGTAAATCTTTAAAACTTATCACTTCAATTTATTAAGTAGAAAGAGATGAAATTATTGAAGCTTGCCTCGCTTCGTTAAATAATTCATGTGCAGCCCTAATCCCAGTGACGTCAGAAACAAGAAGAATCCAAAAGTGCAGGGGATTTGAAGTTTTGTTTCGGACCCACGTTGTAAGTCGTTTATTTGATTACCGGCAAATTGGGCGGAAATGACGTCGAGATAGAAATTTGTGACGCGACGTTAATCAAGTTATCCGTTAATTTCCCGTAAAACAGAGTCCCTGGGGCGGACTTCTTGGATATTTATTGAGGGATGACAAAAAAATATCAAACTCCATTGCGATATGTCAAATTTTCGAGTTGTTTCGAGATTATTTCTCATAAAATTCCAAACGTACATCATTTGTATACTATTTCTTGTAATTTAATCAATACCTACCTATTAATAAGCACTTTTCAAGAGAATATTTAATTTGATGTATAATGTGAAAGAGTAAGAAGCAAATACCGTGTAATGGAGGGAGACGGAGATAAACGCGAGGGCTTGCCGAACGAAGTGTAATAAATATGAATATGACCCTTTTTCCGACCCACATGCCCTAATTTATTTCCTGAATAAAATTATTAGACCTACCTTTATTTTATTTTTTTATGTTGATACATAATATATACACATAATATACACCAACTTATTCCATTACAAGGTGATACCCGGTTCACAGAACTTACCTTGAAATTAATTTATTTTTCTTATAATATCATATTTTCATTTGCTTTTTTCCTCGACAACCCTACATGGTTCATGCCTATATCATGGTGGTCATAATTAATATTAAATAATTAGTTTAATATTTAATAATTAATTAACTATATATAAAGGTTACGAGCGTAAGTGTACATTCAATCCTTTAAATGAGAATAATTGTGATAATTAAAAAGTCTCAAAGTTTTTTTTTACATAGTGTTAGAGTGAGATTGTAACAGATGAGCCTTTTATACATATTGTAACGCGATATTAAAACAAAGTAACGTATAACCTTCGTTTAAAAAGCGCAGCCACAGTTTTCTCTCGAAGAATTCCCAAAATATCAAAATGTTTTGGCTGAGCATGTCTTGGACCAAATCAAAGAAGTACTCGGGACTCATTTTGGCCTCAAAACTCACTTGGATAAAACATAATATCCAAGAAAAAGTTAAGTCCACAAATCGCATCTTAAGTTCTTCCTACCCTTGGTAAGAATAGTAAATTATCTACAGAAAATAAAATAATTCTTCACGAGACCACCAACAGAACCTATTTGGGGAAACGCCGCGAATTCAAACATAAAACCCTTAGAAATCATGCAAAATAAGGTCATTCAACTAATATTGAATGTTTCTTCATGGTTTAGGGTTAACATTCTACGCAAAGATGCAAATATTCCCCAGATAAAGGAATTGATTAAATCAATTGCAAAACTATTTTATGTCGGATCACCCAGGCATGAAAACCCAACGATAAATTTGCTATACAGCTGTGATGCAAATTCTACAATCGAATATAAAATACCAAAAATGGTCTCCCGAGAGGAGTAACTCCTACAACATCTCTGCTTTTAGATTTAGAACAGTTTTCCCATTCCCATATAACAATAAAATATCCAAAACACAAACTAAATTTAAAAAATATATAAATTTAAGTACATTAAAAGAAGATTGTTTTTATAATAATGGTATTTTGAATTTAAATTAGACCAAAGACTATCGGATCATTGTTTAAATTCGATGTTAGTTTGCCATACTAGTTATTACTTTAGATTATAATAAAACAAATAAAAAAACTTTATTCCACTTAATTTTATTTGACCGTAACCGGTTTCAGCTCGTCAGAGCCATCTTCAGACTGGTACAAATAATTCTTAGCCTACGGTTTATATACATAACATATGGAGGAGGGGGATAGGGGTGGTCTACAAGGATTTTATTCAATTATTTTTGTTACAAGTCGTTTTAGACTGTCAAATTTCTAACTTTATCGGTATTGTTAATTATTAAACTACACACATAAGAGATTTATGAAAATGTTCTAAATTACCCATCTCTCTAATAAAACACCTTATTAACATTGGCGCAGCCGGTGAAGAAAAATTACGATGAATTAAAATAGGTATAAAATACAAGGACAATAATATTATACGGAAGTTATTATGTAAGTAGTGTACGCACCCTGCGTTTAAACGAGAACCTATTAACATTTTGGGACAGGGACAGAACATTAGTTAGAACTTCCGCAGTTCATCGTCTTTGTTTATTGCTTATAATATCAACGCAAATATGAAGGAACCTTTCCGCTAAATATACGAGTGCTTAAGTACACAAAAGAATGTGTAAGGTTTAATATAGGGAGACCTGTACCCGGATCTCCGTCCCTTATTAAAATCTTTGCTTTATTTAAAATCTATTTACAAAAGAAAATATGTAGGCCTTCTTTCGTTTAACAACATATTCATGACGTACATTATGTAATGTATCTATCAGCCTTTGTTGTTTTTACGGAAATACGATTATGTTGGTACCTGCGTTTGGTCCACGGAAGAAAGTGAATGTAATCATTTCAATTTTTTTTTTTTTTTTAAAGAAAGACAAACATTCCCGGGTTACGAATAACCCAACAATGTTTGAAAATCTCCTACTATCACTACAGAAAGCCGAAAATGTTGCATGTGTTATGATGGAGGACCTAGCCAGCAGAGGAATCGAACATGTGACGCCCTGGTGGGACCCAAGCGCTATGCCCGCTCAACCACTGACCGTGTATTATATGTAGGTATATGGCGGATATTTAGCATTCATTATAAAATTATTAATTATATATAATATATCCATACAATTAATTATTGTATGGATATTATAATTATCGAAATGATCATTAATTTTAGCTCAAAAGCGCAGACCCTTGAAAAATCACAAATTCTGAGTTTACTTGTCAAGATTAACCATAAAAGATTAAACAAATGAAATACACAATAAAAAGAAAAGTGTAAAAAAAAAATATTTTTTCAAAAACAAAAAAAATTTTATACGAAGGAAGGTGCTTTACCACTTGTCTGAATTTTCGACAAATCAGTTCAATTTTTAAAATGACAAAATAATTTTTTGTTGAATTATTATTTTACATGTAGATACTTTATAGCTTGTGTATCGAACGTGTTATGCAATCTAGTTGACTCACAGCCAAATCCTTCTTGAATTATTATTGAAGACAAATTCTGCATTGCGTAGCGGCGCGAAAACATTGACACAACATTTAAAACTTGAATCACCTGACACCTGGACCTACCACCTTACTATAAAAGTCTGTACCAAAGGGGCAACTTCATTCATTCATCCGCCGGCAGTAATTGTAGCAACATCTCTACTCGATTCAAGACGTCAATATCGCCGTCACCAGTTGGAACTTCAAGACTGCAGTCTCTTTCCACCTCAAGAATTCATCGGAGCGACATCGCCTGCCAGCGTGTCTGAATAATACCTACAAAACGCTGACGCCTGAGCCCTATGGCCATCCTCGGGCTCCTTTGAACTTGCTGATTCTTACCAAGCCCTTGAAGTCTCTTCGCTACCCCTGGCAGTCTTGCTCGGGGCTGCTAGCCTGGGGCCCCCTCGCATCGGGCCTTGCATCTCTCTGCCCTGATGATAACGCCTGAGCAAGATACATGATAAGGACTCCCGCAGCACGCCCAATAGAATACAGACCGATTACCCTGAAGCCAATCAATATGTGAGTTGCTGCGACCACCACCGATACCAGATATACAGCAACCCACGAGAACATACACCACCTAGGGCGCAGCCCGTCTCGATTATTAGCAACCAGCGTCCACCGTAGCCTACATGCTCCGATGCAAGAGCATTCCATCTCACAATGCACGGTGGAAGACGCAATACCACTCCATATCAATGCGCAAAAGATGCCCTTACCAGCATAGACGCTTGTGACCGTGCTACGGAACTTTAACAGCTGTCAAGGCGAGAACACATCTCTATCAAGACATTTCGATTGTCGGGTGTCTCTGCGTGCCGGCGCTTATTGTTTACAATTTGTCTGAGTTCTTCACATAATCGGTTTTAATTTTGAAAATATGATTATCCAAGTTCATTGATCCAGAGTTTCCATCACGGACACCCGAAAGAAATTAGCATTTTTGATGATTAATGTTTTGTTCGATTTGTCATTTTCTAAAACTGTTTTTATTTTTGCGGTGAATTTTTTTTCTTTCAGGCAGGCTTTTTATTAAGCCTGGGAGCCATTGTACGTAAACGGTGTAAGGTGCAGATCATTCGTTACAAAACCAAATAACCCGTTGGATTTCTGTCAACGATGCACCGGGATATTAAATCTGACGCATTGACTGAATGAAAAAAAGCCGGATATTGTTACTTTTCATAGCCCTGTCAAATGGACTGTGAACATCATTAAAAATATTCACAAAGTGTTTTACATGCAGAGAAATATCATTCAATGAACATACTTCTGCTATTATTCTCTTCGTATTTTTTTATAATTATATCGTGAGGTGATTACTAGTTACTACAACTAGGTAACTTTGAAATCAACGTTTTTGAGTTACACACTAAAAGCATAACTCTATTTCCTTTATGAATGATACAAACAGAAAAGTCATAACACAGTTATTTGAATATATTTTTTGTGGATATCTCCACAAAACGGTATCGTTTAATTCTATAATTAGATAGCTCTAATTGTCACACGTGTTTTCCATGCTGCAATTAGGAAACTAGACTTAGCTTGTAAATAAATACATTAAAAAAATGATTAGCCATTTTATTTTTTCCTAAATATAAGTATTACGGTTCCCAGTATACCAATCTACGATATAACAATAATTATCAATATAAATATACAACAATCGATTGAACAGATTGATTACCTTCCTTTAATTAAATTACCCAACAAAGCTGATTTCAGAGTTAGATAGTTGTAGTAATTACCTCACGTTATTATTAATCTGTTTACTACAGTAAATTGGTTTGCTATTTTTTAGAAATAAAAAATAAAAAATTTTGTCAGATTACTTGTATCCTCATACGTGTGATAAAATTTGATATTTTTGAAGGCACATGCGACAATGTACGTGTCGCAAGTCGGAAAATACGATTGCGTGCAACTTTAGGTTGTAGGGTTAAAGTTTTTGAAACTACACGGACCATTCAAAAGAACTGAGATCATCCCATTATAGATTACAAGCCTTATGAAATGTAAGCAAATGAAAATATAGCTATAAACTTGGCATAAACTTGACTCAGAATCTGATTCATCTGCCAAACAGAACCAACATAATAAATACGTCCGTGTTGTAATTTTGGAAACAGGCTATACAGATATAACCCAATGCACTTGTTATCAAACTATATTAAGAGTAGTTCTTTTTTCAGTGTGCTGCGCACTATGAGTACCAATTTACCGATAAAATGTATTTCTTATACTACCTCTTAGAAACACAAGCAACTCTCAGAGCGGACAGCAAAGTACGTTGGCTTAACCCTCGGGCCTTGACAAAATCATATCATGTTTTCGAACGTTTTTAAAAATATTATGCTTTTTTAGAAAGCAAATGAAAGATTTTTATTTTATTTTATTTTATTTTAGTGGTCATTTTATGAAATTAAAATTATGAATACGAATGTGGTTGTTTTTGAAATCGCTTATCGATGTTTTTTCGGAAACCATATTTACCACTTCATACGAGACAAAAAATAAACATATTTATATGGACAAATGTACCTGTAGACGTAGAGGAACTGTCACTTTTTTCATTATATGTAAATAAATAATTATTTTTAAAATTTGACAAATCTTGACCAGATGATTTTTTTTCGGTTTCCTATTGTCTATATTTTTTTAAATTAATGAGTGGAAATCTGTAGCAAACTTTTAGATTAAAAAAGAACCCTTAGTGTTCCCACTTCGCAAATCTGTTTATATTACGTGTCTGGCCCTAACAGAAAAGGAGAAAGAAAGAGATTTTTGAGTTTATTTCATTTGTTTTTTTGTCATGCCACTACGTGGCCCGGGTGTTTTTGAAGCATAAAATAGAAGTGCTCGATGCAGCCCCAAATAAAACATGATTTATAATGTTATCAAAAACAACAGAAACTTTAACTTTCCTTTTTCTTTATTTCAGGTAAGCTAATTGAAACTACCCCACTACTCTGACGTCAGCCCTACTTAAGAAGATGGCTGAAACTACTTTGTGACTGCGTATAATATGTTATTTTGCTGAAATGGTGTATAATGTAAGTAAGTTAAAAATTACTAATTTAAAAAATAAGTAATTTGTTCTCATAAAATGATTAATATTTACAAACTTAATCGCAAGGAAGCCTAAATAAATCAACTATTTCTCCCTTCTGACGAGCTAGCCATTTGACTTAAATTTAACGATTTAAATAAAACTATATATTTGTTAACGTTTATATGTTTTATACGCCGACAAGGTTTTGCTACTACGGCAGATTCTTTGGGGCTTGGATACCGCTACTCCGGGAACATTTTTTATTGGATAACCAACCCCCCTGCCATAGGTCACCTCAGAGGTTTGCTGCGTTTGGTGACTTGGCAGGAGTGCCCGGATTCATAAGGGTTAGGTTTGTCTAGGTCTTGACGGCGAATGCAATTGCCCACTCATTGCGTGGCAAACTGGATCCAGAGAGATACGTTTTTAGATTTTCACGGCCAAAAGCATTTTCATTGTTTGGTTTTGGGGTGTTATGCCGTGTTGTGCTATCTCCTTCTTTAGCCGACGTTTCGGACGATGTGTCACACATCGTCGGATCTGCCGGATCTGCCCTGATGATGGACACTGCAACGCTGTCCGAAACGTCGGCTAAAGAAGGAGATAGCACAACACGGCATAGCACCCCAAAAACAAACAATGAAAATGGGTCCAAAAAGACTGATTGAGGACTCCTTGCACCGAAGTGAGAGGGATGAATTCATACGTCTGTCGCTCTGGGACACATTGAACCACAGATTCCTACCCACCCCTCATACCTATTTCCTTCGCAGAACCCCTTCCTTTCCCTAAAAAATACCCTCCACACAGCATACTTAAATATGACGTAGGCCCTGAGGGTGTTTTTCCCTCAGGGGCTCCTGTATGGATAAAATGGTAAAAGAAGAAAAAAATACGTGTGTCACAGATGTGTTAGAGTTTGTAAAAGAGAAAGTTTTTGAAAAGATATACATATCAACATTCACACTAAAGTGTGTTGATATATACTTTTAGAGTCAGTGCCTCTTCTGTAAGCTATAACGCACATGAAAGACGTCTTCTAGAATAATCTAGATCATAGACAAGTATATTATACTATCCCGGAGAAGCTATAGCAGTAGCAAAATTTAACAAAAGTGATGTAAAAAGTCACAAATAAATAAAAAAAGGTAACGGTCGCAAATGGAATTCAAACCCAGGATCTCTTGGTTTACCGGAACACAGAGCATTAACCGACTCGACAAAAATGACAGAAAAAATATAGGAGCCAATGGTTGAAGAAAATATTGTTAATTCTAAATTTGAACTATCAGATTGATTAAAAATGAGTAAAAAAATAAAAGGTTTCCGTTAACGTATTATTTCAGGCGCTTGGTAAAACGTGAGATGATTGGTTCAAGCCCTAATTGCGACCACAAACTTTTTATTTACCTGTGTATTGTTCTTTTTCATGTTTCGTTTAGATTAATTAGTATTATATTTTTTAATAATATATTCCGTTGATGGGTTTAACCTTCAAAAGTTATTAAAAATTTTCGTTCATTTAAAATTATAATATCACATCAGAAAGTAACATCTGCTTTGTGATGTGATATTCAAAAGAAAATATAAATTGAAAGTGTTTCACTGATTAACACAAAGCGTTTTGACTCTTAATCTTTACGAGTGGGTATTTAAATTATTTATTCATTCTAGCTTTGGGACTCGTTCCTTCCAATCGACCCCAGATACAGGTCGGAATTAACAGAACACTTAGAAGTAAAGTATTCTCGCTTTGTTGAGCCCATTTTCGCGAGTTTCCCGACTTTTTTGAATTTCCTCCGTGGAATTAAATGGTCGGACGTGAAGCGGAAGTCGCACGGCGCATGAGAACGCTCCATTTTCTGTACGTCGTAGCGGCGGGCGGCGGGCGGCGGGCGTCGCGTCGCGTCGTTTCGACGCTAGAAGCCGGGATTGTTTCGTTTCAGGGACGGCAGACAATAACGGACAGAGTTTATTAAGTGAAACGTTGAATTTTGGAAACTGCCCCAGTTTTCCGACAGAGGCGTTTTCGTTAAACATTCAAACACTTTGTTATAATATTCAAAACGCAGGTAAAATTGTTTCAAGACTGTTTCGAAAAGTCGTAAAAGCTACGATTTACACGCAATCTAAAGAATTTTTGTTTGAATTAAATAAAAATATATCAATTTGCATACACCATACACCACTTATAATCAAAATTATCAACATGTTTTGAAACCGACGGTTTCTTCTATTAAACTTGACGACCATACAACGGGCATCAGCCTAGCATGGTGGTCGAAAAATCAACAAATGATGTGACCATTGGTTGCTAAATATGCAACGGTTTGCTAAAACATCAACAAATGATGTAACCATATGCAACTAAATAATTTCTAATATGCAACGAATAAAGAAAAAAATTTAAAAAAAACTGATGCTCATGTCTATTATTAATTTTTTAAGTGAACATTTCTTTAGCACCGCTATGATTTGAAACTCGATTTAACGAAAAACTGCAACACTTAAGAGATACAAACACATACATACATCTACAGAATTTAACCTGCGAAAGAATGAGATAGTATAATCGGCCTCCGCTTTGTGCGGTGCTTCTTAGCCTCTCGGCCTCCTCTTTGTGTGGTTTTTTGTAGCCTCCATGCTTTTGTCTACTTTAGTTTTCTGAAGGTTTCACTTATACCGCGTGTGAATTGCACTCTCTGTTTTTTCATATTCTATTGTCAATATCGAAACATGTTGATAATTTTTGATTAATTAAGTGATGTATGCAAAGTGATTTGTATTCTTTTAACGCTAGAACCGTACCCATCATAGACCATACACTAACAGTACCCAGGGGTACTGGAGTACCCTGTTAAATAAAACATCTTTTTTACGTGAGAAAAAACATTAATTCAAAATTAACTTACATAGACTGTTATGGCACTTATTTCAGTCTTACATAATACAATAAGGCTTAATTAAAAGTAACTTTTCTTAACAATTTTGGCAAATCTTTGTTTGGTGCTCTAAACATATGAAACATTTACATTTCTGACATTGAGTGCGTGACTTACGATCTTTTGACCTGGGACAAAATGAACATCTTCCAGATTTTGATTCTGAAGGGGTTGGAGCATCATAAGACCGCTTTTTTTCCAATATTCCGCCAATACTTTCTTGGAGATGCATCGGCAAAGTTTTGTATAAAAATCGATCCTCCAAGTGAGGTTTTATAAGGTCAAAAGCTAAAGTCTTCAGATAAGTTCGTCTATTCTTGAAAACTTGTTTTCCGGTAGCGTTAGATGAATGCAGTAATATCATAGAATTGATTCCGAGCCATAGCCATCTAAAAAAAAAAGAATTATTCAAGTTACACGCAACGCAATGCAAAATACCTAAATATAATAAATAATTACACATTTTTTTCCAAAACAAAGTTATGTGTAAGGTTATTATGCAAATAAAAATAACATTCAAATAAAGAAACACGTATCATATAGCACAATAACATGCTTTATTTCGAAAAACATTAAAATCATAGAAATCAAAATAATTACCTTAACCGTATCCAGGGGTACTGGAGCGCCCCACGCACGTTTTGCCACGACCACACACTAGCAGGACTTGGCAGGACTCCCGCTCGACTGATGTTTCGAAGCGACTTCCCCCCACTTGCAAATACGCGGCGGCGCGAAAAGATCCGTTGTGAAACGAAAAATTTATAGCAAATTTTCAAAAAAAAAATTAATTTGTACCCCAGGGTATGGTTCTAGGGTTAAGTAAAATGACGCCACACAGTGAATTTCGAATTTAATTTTTTTTAACATCGCGGATCTTCATCTATTGGGTAAGGCAGTAGTAGTGGTTTGTGAACATTTGACTAGGAGAACCTGTGCTGAGGTGTACGAATATTTTAGATAAAGTGTTATGTCGTCATAGGTAAAACACAGCATCTTCCTGGAGATTCTCAAAAAGGATATTGTGGTCCCAATTATGGCGGCAGTATTGCTTATTAGGTTAGTAGCAGTTAATTTTATCATAATCATTGGCAAGTGATAGTAATAATTTAATGAAAAGAAAATGATATCTTATGAAGTGAACTTAATGACGCAGTTGAAACTAAAAAAGAATCATATTTATTTGGGTTTAAGTGATTGCGGTTCAATGCAGATTATGGAGTATTATATAACATGGTCATGCCTAAAGCTTAACGCAAACCGCCCAGGAATTGATAGGTCCAAATGCCTAAGGCTCTAGTCTGGCTAAATAAATATTATTCCTAATAGTTCATCAACCATCACAGAACGAAAACATTTTTAACCATTTCATATAAACAATAATTTATATAGTATCCGCAAAACGTAGCCTTACATCATGAGAAACTAAAAAGCCACCTACCTACAATTGTGATTTATGTCTGGGGTATTATGCCGTGTCCTTCATTAGGGCACACTCGTAAAGGACAGGTCACATATTGCCCGATGATGGACCCTGCAACACTATCCGAAACATTGGATAAAGAAGGAGGTAGCGCAACACGGTATAATATCCCTAAAATAAATCACTGTAATAACAATTTTAAATCAGGTACCTAACTAATTGTATACACTTTTCCAATGTTTATATATGGTTCTTCTATGATTCAAATGGAGTCAGGCAGTGCTATTAGTAAATTATTTATATTATTTTTCAAAAAATATATTATTCCGGTCCCGTATTATGGTGGCAAAAATCTAAAAGTCAAGCTTTTCTGTATTATTTTGTGATTGAACTTGGATTATTTTGTTTTTATTTTTTTTTTATTTCACGAAACCTTAATGCAAACGAATATTTAATTTCTTTGTTTTTTTTTCAATTAAAGGTTCAAATCACCATAGAAGAATGTAAAAAAAATTATATAATATGTAGAACTCAGAACAGGTATAATACCTAGTGAGGTCTGTATAACAAAAAAAAAATTGTAACTCCTTTTCAAAGTAATAATATTAAATAAAATTCCATTAAATTTTTTTAAAGTTATATCTTTTTACAAAAAGAATTAGTTTAAATATTCTTTATAAACCCTAAACCACATTAGTACCTAGTTATTTTGACAAAAAACCGTCCCATAATAATGATGAGTAGATTATTATTAAAACTCCGAGCGGGTACTGGTGCCCGAAATCTCTCTGAGATAATATTTTTAAGGAAGCCTTAATATTAGATGTAGTTTACAGTATACACATTTCGATGAATAACTTGAAGAAGTTAGCCCAGGCAATCTAATTTATCAAATAATTTGTTTGTGTTTATGCAATCTGAAGTAGTTTAAGTTAATTTGTGAGTAGGGAAACGTAAGTTCGGGAAGGAACTTTGCCTGGAAAAATATCGTAGGCTTTTTGAAAACATTTTATGAAGTTAAAAAGTTTTTTGTTTTTCCTTACGTAGTTACCACTTGGAGGAAATGTAAAGTTTTACAATGAATTCAAGAACATGACTATAGCTGCCTGGAATGCTGAACCTTTTGCCAGTTTTTATTTACAAGCTTTTTATTTAGAAGAGGTAATAATATAATCTTTATACATTCACTTTATCATTAAAAATTTTCGTTTATAAAATATTCTAAAGCATTCCCGGATTACGATCAATCTGAAAAAAATACTGGCTGATGTGTGAAAACCAATTCAATATATATATACTATTTACTATTTATTAGATTTAGGTATGTGTTACGATGTGCCAACTTATATTTCCATTCTGAACAAAAAAAAATGTCAACTTATATTTTCTCTATGTATGAAAATTCACATTATGTTTCTGTACAAAAAAAAATGGCAACTTATATTTTCATTGTAAAAATATTTTCCATTTTGCATAAAAAAAAAAATTTCAAAATGATTATTAAACTTATTATTCATTGTATATATTTAAAAAAAGTAGTTCTACATACATCCAAATTGCAACAACTGCCAAGTTTGTATAGTACTGTCAATCTGATAGTGCTCCCTCTCTAAACACGAGAATTTCTCAATTAGGGAGGTATTGTTACCACCAATATTGTATATTATATATATTTTGTTTAATTGTATAATATATGTATTGGTTAATAAATAATAAATAAATAAAAAAAATATTATATAAGAAAGTGTACTATAATGTGCGTACCTCTAAAACTCAGAAAAGTCCCGGTACGATCAAGGGAGTTATATGGTGTGGTAGCCCCCTATCCCCCCACCCATGAAAAGGTTCCCGTTTTTACCTGAAGGGCGTGCTTTTGAAGATATAAGGGGTGGAAGTTTCGCCCTCTAGAAATTTCTAGAACAGTCCAGAATATTCGAGAGTATTCGAGAGCATTCCACAATATTCCAAAACATCCCTAAACATTCTGGAATGTTGTAAAATGTTCGATAATAGTCTGGAATCTTCGGAAACATCCCGGAACATCCCAGATCATTGTGGAACATTCCAAAACACTCTCGAATGTTGTAAAATGTTCGGAAACATTGTGGACCATTCGAAGCCTTTTTGTATAGTAGGGACTAACCATTGGTAGTGGTATATAAAGCAAGATCGTTCGTGAAACGTCAGTTCAACTCATATCAACTCCCTGAGCGAAGCCGCGTACCCCAGCTAGTTTATAATAAAAATACTTTCGTTATTAATCTCTTATATTTTAAACTATCTTATCAATCTCTTTTGTACAACTTTCCATGATAATATATATACATACTTGTATTATACCGACTTATGTATGTCATTCTTTTTATCATGTGCACCTTTCACTACTTTACTAATTAAGCTATGTTCCGTACATCAAATCGGGCATAATAAATGTTTCCTAACTATGAACTTGTTTAATAAAAAACTATAAATGTTTATGTTTAAAACAAAGTTTACTCATATCTTTCAATATTTGTTAATTATGTTATGTAATAGGTATTCGTATTATCACACTACTCAACTACTTTTAATAATGTATACATATTGTAAAAGCCTTCGAGCCGTTAATAAATAAATAAATAAAATTAAATAAACATTTGAAGACCTCCCACTAGCATCAAAATTGGCGGAAAATATTGCTTATGTCGTGATAAAGGGTTTACCGAGCCGAGGCATTGAACTCGCGACTCCTGGGTGATAGAGCCAGTCGGGATGCCAACTCAGCCACTGCCGGATGGCTAATGCCTTTTTATCATTGTCGCGTCTCATTGTTCACAAACCATGAAACTGCTATTTAAATAATTCAACAGTCAAATCAAGATTGCTGTGCTAAATTGTAAAACATAACAAGGAAGCTAAAAAATATATTTTCTCAAGTTTTTAAGCACTCCACAAATTGTCTTTGTAATAATTTTGATTAACCGTATCAATATCTAAGAAACAATTGTTCGTAATGAAAACATTATACAATTGGTCCCTAGTTTTGGGAAATACTAATACCATTTACACAATATGTAATGTAATTCCACACCTAAGTATGTAATTACAGACCCACCAATTAGCGACATTCCTGAGAGAATCCTTCACCACTGAAAGGCAAATAGTGCCATGTGAATTGTAATTCAGGTCTGGTGTCCCCAATTTTTGGCCTCCAAACCTCAAAGTTCTTATCTGGCGCCCCTCCTCGGCAATTAATTATACGACATTTAAAACAGTTGTAGTATCGCGGAGTTAACATGGAGTGTTCACAATACCACAGCCACCTAGAGTTAGATGCACCAATTTCATTTAGTCTGAAAATATTCGGAATTTCTACGTTTGGAAATTTTGATTTTCAAATTACAATATCGGAGTTTAGAAGGTCTCTGAGAGTTTTGCATATAAGCTGAACTTTTTTTTAACGGATCCACCAATTTCCCAACGGCTGTGTGGGGAAACTGATTGTTTAACCTCCTTAGCCGCACACGTCGGGACCTTAATTTTTTTTGTAAAAAGGAAGCTACATTTATTTTTAAAACGAATTTAGCACCCTCCAGGAGTATGTTGAACTGTTCAAAAATGAATATTTAGTTATTCTTCTGACAGAGGTTGGTTATCACAAGGACCATGTTCACCTTGCTTTTACAAAGCCGAATACCATTATTTAAGTCACGGTGGTATAATAGAGTAGCGACGAATATCATCATCATCATCATCTTCTTCTCCTTGTCCTAGTCGGGTCGGGGACCCATTGCATCGACAAGGCTCCTCTGCACGGCCCTGTCTTGTGCAGATTGTTCGGCCTTCGTCCATTGTAGACTCATCGTCTCCTTACACAGTTTCTGACGTTGCCTCGCCCAACTGTGTCTGGGGAGGCCCACTGAACGTCTATCCTACGTACAAGGAACATACACGCCCAAGCCACCTCAATTGCGATTTTGATGATATGACGAATATAATAGATTAGCTTTTGTTTGTGCTTACCTAACCCAACATAACCTTATTAAATCTAACCTAGCCCAAAATAACCGAAATTAACCCATATAAATTAAATTATTAAAATAAAGTCAACAACAAGAAATGATAAAAGGGCAAAATAAGGGTTTAATGGAATTTGAACAATTAACCAAGTTTATAAGATCATTTTTAAATCTTTTGAAAGTTCTGTTATTATTCCGATACGAGGAAGATGTTTCACAAAACTGAAATAATAACAGAATATGAAAAGAACTTACACGGAGCCGGAAAAAAATAACTTTTAATATGATTAATCGTTAACATTCTGTGAAACAAATGTTTCTTGCAGTCGTCCCCGTTACGTAGTTTTGAGTGGTTGATTACTGGTATTATGTCAAAAAATGTTAGGAATTAAAATTAAAACTACTGACTTTCTGATGAGTGACTATGACAGTGTTTACAACTTGTTTCACATACTCAGAATAGATATATAAATTTTCAACATCATTACATACTAGTACCATATGTTTACATGTTTATTTTATTTTATTTACATGTTTATTTTAGGCACTTCTTTTTCTCTTTTCTATTTTTTATTATAACTTTACCAATTTTACCATGTGTTTACACTAGGCTACACTCAAAGTAACTATCCTTAATTAATCACCATGAAACAGGCAGCTGCCTAGTATGGTGATTTAATAAATCTTATCTATGTAAATGTCTATTATATGAAACATGTATTTTATAAAAAAATAAAAAAATAAACAGATCTTTGTTTTTAAATTTTGACTGTTGACACGAAAAAACGTTGAAATTTCAAGAATACGTAGCAAAGTTCGTCGGTAAACACATTTAACTTCTCAGTGTTTTTCTTCCATGGCGTTATTAGTATGATAAACACATATACTTCAAGCTGCTGTATTTCTGGGAAAACAGATCCTAATTTAAGGTGACTTGTGTTTCATCTGAACTGGAAAATTGTTCTCTCATTATAAATTGCCCCCAAGGGATAAGTGAAGGGGAGAGGGTGGAATTAGGTCCGTTCCACGTTCCACTACGCCACGTGATTGTGACGTCACGAATTAAAGTCCAGCCTTCTGACTGCCATTAAATAATAAGGTTGCTGCTCAGGGAATATGTATTATAAAATTGTATACATTTTTAAGATACACAAAAAAATAATATGCAACAGAAATGCCTTCCATGTGCATAGATAAGATTTTTTTACACTAACTCCACACAGGAGGCCTTGAGGAAAATTATTAACCTCAGAGCTTATGTCATCGTTGGGTATGCTGTGGGGAGGGTCTTTTAAAGAAAGGAAGGAGAGGAAGTATTGTGAAGGAAAAAGGTATGAGGGGTGGGTAGGAATCTGGGGTTAAGTGTGTTCAGATCATCCACCACCAAACCTAAACTTCACCCCAAGAACCTGGGCACCCCTGTTATGTCACCAAACATAACGAACCACTTGGGTTAACCAGATGTGTTGGTTATCCAATAAATGGTTCCCAGAGCGGCGGTACCCATTTCCACCTCCCCAGAAAATTGGAAACCCACGTCGCATTGTTTTTTAGTAAATTTGTTAACAGTTACCGCACAACTGTCTGGAGCCAGCTATCCCCATATGAAATCCCTAATTGAGTGTTTTTTTCAAGTTTTTTTTATATGAATACCTCACAAGACTTCCAACTGCTCCCACCTGGAGCTAAAGAGAATATGGCATCCCCGATTGGGGTATATTGTGAGGCTGAAAGTAGTGGGGAGAGGAATGAGACGGGAAGGAGGAAGGTGGGGAAGTACCTGGCTATTCAGATCTGGTCACCAAATACGGCTAAAAGCCATTTCAAGTAACGTTTCCATTCTGAATGGTGGTCTTACACCAGGGCGATACTGAGAGTATCTTCCACTCCACTGGAACGTGCCGCAAATATACTGTATATTATTTTAAATGAATGAATTGTGAAATAATACAAATTAATGAAATAAATTTTTTTTGCCCGCCGGGATTCGATCCCGCGACCTTCGGAATGCGAGTCAAGATCCTTACCGCTAGACCACGCCGGCCCTCAGACTAAAGATAGTGCGTAAGGAAAAGTAAGTAGAAGATAGTGCGTAGGTAGTGGGGAAGGAGATGTAGAAGAGGAACCTAGAGCAGCACCTCGCTATTCAGATCTGGTCAGCAATTATGGCATATACCGTTACAATCAACGTTTCGACTCTGAATGGTGTCAAAAGTGCCTTAATTCATTTTGGTTTTAACCCATTTAGCAAGAGCTCTCTTTCGCTTACACTTTCCTCACTTCATATATTGCCATCCGTTTGAATATAATTATGGTGATAATTTAACATTTACAATGTTGTATTTTTGTAAACTTGTTAGCTCACGGGTACAGAACCCTTAGTTTTTTATTATAATTTTAAGTGAGGTGAAATCTATTATTGGATTTTATGTATGTTATTAATTTAATAATCTGTTGACTTTCCCTAATAAATACAAAAAATAAAATGAAAAAATAGAAACATAGTTTTGCATTAAAGATATAAGGCCTGATTAGCCAGACTTTTGGATCACGCTACACCCACATGGTATTTCTTGTGTTTTTCTTTATTCTATATTTTATTCAGCATTTCACTTGAATTTTTTTTTTTCATTTATACTATTAAGGCACCAACATAGATAAACAAGGCGGTAAAAAAAAAAAAAAACAGATAATAATAATTTTTTGTCAAGACCTTCGGACGTATTTTACGCTAACTCACAATATTGGATAACTTCTTCATTATATTGCCATAGTAGTTACACCCAACTTTGACCGAGTTTCAACTAGTTTTTCTTATGGAACAAGGAACCGACAATATGGCATCTTGTCTTTGCTGTGAGCTGAAATAGTTGAACTAGAAATTCTAGACAGAAATAGCTTTATTTCAGGAGTTTTTGCTAACAAACACATCACAAATAAATTATGTTAGCAAAAAAATAATATTTAAAAATTAATAATACATTTAATATTAAGAATAAACTGTTGTCTAAAAATAAAAGATTCTTGAAACAAATATACAAAATTAAAACTGAAATCCTTTAATATTTCCATGTCACCAATTTGGAAGGCGGGTATTGGTACCGCCACCCGGTAACCATTTATTGGATAACCAGCACCTCTGCCGAGGTGGTTCCAAGTGGTTCTTTACATTTTGTGACTTAGCAGAGGTGTCCGGGTTCATGGGGTGAGATTTGTCCGGGTAGGTGTATGCATCGGCCTACTGGGGCCCATCGGGAGAGACTGTGAGAGACTCTCTCGACACATCGTCTTGCACCGTAGTGGGAGGGATGGATTCATACGTCCGCAACTCCCGGAGACCCCTAGAATGCTACCTACCCTTCATACCCTTTTTTCCTTCTCAAAACTTCATCTTCAACATAGAGAAGGCCCCGTGAGAAATCATTTTCCCCAGAGGCTGGAGCTAATATAATCTTTTTTTTTCAGAAACTACAATTATTATGATAATGTGAATAAAAATATACCTATACACACAAAGGCTTGTAGTTCTAATTATATTGAAGAAAATTTAAAAATTTACGTTTTTCGTTTTTTTATCTGTGTCCATTAACCTATAGTCTAGGATCGTAGCTCTCACCCCCACGACACATCGGTCGTCTGATAAATGGGTACTAATAATAATTTGAACTTAATTTTTCATGCTTAAACTTTCCGATTAAAATGTTTACGGGGGTCGCGCATGCAAGAGACAATGACGAGTCTCTCCGGGATGGCAATAAAGCTAAAGCAGAATCTTACAGCTACCACCTACAGCGTGTGGCCTGTAGCAAACAGCCTGCGGGAGTGCGGGAGGCTTCGAGCTCGGGGGCCGGAAGACTGTGTTCCAGGCCGTGTTTAAGGCCGTGCCGCTGCTTCGGCACTCCGGTACACTTGTTCAATTCACGTCTTTCCGTGACGTTTTGGCAATTTATCTTATCACGTGTCAGTCGGAACGTTTTGTTTTTCGTAGTAATCAGGAAGATCATCCCGTAATAATGGTTGGCTATAGTATTATTATGGGATATTATCTTCATATTTTTACAAGATAGTGAGTTGGTGATATTTTTAGTAAGATTAAATACGAACGTTTTTTTTTTAAAATAATAGCTACCCTGTTGTATCTGTTACCACAACTTTTCATACCACGACAAAATACCCCCCGACGAAATATCCCCGACAAACTAACCTACGGACAAAACATCCTCCGACAAAATATCCTACATACAAAACATCCCCCTAAAACCTAACCTAACCTAACCCAACCTAACCCAATCTAACCTAACCTAACCCAATCTAACCTAACCTAACCTACCCTAGCCTAAACTAAATTAACCTAACCTATTCTAACCTGACAACAAAATGGGACAAAAGTAAAACAGACAACCTGTAAAGATAAAAAAATTATTGTTCAAATATAGTAAAATGGGACAAAAATAATGCAGACATCCTGTAAAGACAATAAATTATTGTTAAAAAAAGTAAAATGTTAAATAAGGTTAGGTTAGGTTTTAGCAAATATTTTTTCGGAGGATGTTTGGCCGTAGGATATTTTGTCCTTGGGATATTATGTCGAGGGATATTTTTTCGGAGTATATTGCGTCGGGGATATTTTATCGCTGGATGAAAACGCGTGTTACCGTTGTATCTATTGTGTTTTGTACACCTTTTGTAAATTATCACAAAGCCGCTAATTTTTTTCTAACTCATTTAATTAAAACAAAATCAGTAGGTATGAATTGAAATTGCCTGTGTTTAGTTGTAGTTTTTATCCGTCACCAAATGCCACACCCTCATAAAACTTGTTAAATCTCATGTTCTGTAACGGTCAAGCATAATACCAACATAAACTTGGAATCATAAAAAACCAATCATTCTCGTTGCATTTAAAAGTTTATCTTAGACGCTTTAGTATAAATTTGAATAATTCTATAAAACAAGAAACCCCCAAATAATTAACTCCGTTAAGGTTCGCCAATTTTTAAAAATAATTATGTAAACGAAAGAAAAATAAAATGATAAAAGGACTGTATTACAGTATCCGAAACGTTGGTTGAGAAAGAGATAGCACAACACGGCATAGTAACCCAAAATAAATCACGATAATTCTTTTGGCCGTGAAAATCACAAATCAAATATTTTTAACTGCCTAATATGTCCGTTTGTAAAATTAAAATGTAAAAGAGTAATTCATCTGCTTTGAAAATTAGTATTTCATTTTAGGATTCGTTTAAAAATATCGAATCTATTTAAAAATGAATGTTAAGCAGGGATATTCGTTGATTTAAAAAAAAAAAAAATTTTGTAGAACTCTATTTTACGTTATTTATTTTTGGAGTGTTATACTAACGGCTAAAGAAGGAGGTAGTGCAACACCCCAAAAACAAATAACGAAAATGATTTTGGCCTTGAAAATCTAAAAACGTATCCAACTCTATTTTTTTTATTTTTTTTTTATTTTCAATAATGTTATAATTTAATTTATAAAAACGGTTTATTATAAACGAGTTCAACTATGTAATTATTATTCCACGTGACAGCTGTTTCGCCTGCTGAAGGCATTATCAAACTGTTTAATAATGCCTTCAGAAGGCGAACCAGCTGCCACCCGTAATAATAATTACAAAGCAGAACTTGTTTATAATAAACTGTTTTTTTTAAATAATATAATAACATTATTGAATATAATATAAAATAAATAATTTAAACAAAACGGATGTTTGTTGATATGATATTTTTTTCTAGACGCGAAAGCTTAAAAAAATTCCTTCACCATAATTTTTAAAGTCAAAACTTCTTTCGCACCGTTGCGATTTGAAACTCGATGAAGCAAAAAAGCGACACTAAAAATACACAAACACATATAGAGGATTTAGCCTGCAAGAGAATGAGATAGAATAATTGGTCTCCTCGTGCGGTGCTTCGTAGCTTCTCCACTCTTGTCTATTTTAGATTTCTGAAGGTTTCACTTCTACGTGTGAACTGCACACTTTTTTTAAAATGGGGATGACTTAATTATTACAGGATAACGTTGAAACAAATTCCTCTTAAATCATTTTACTTTAATTCTACAATGAAATTGCACATAATTACAATTATAAATATCAAGCTTCTTATGATTTTCCACATCGAGCTAGTTATTTATTTGATTTTCTTTCCGTGGTCACACTGATCACGTAGGGATAAATCCAATATAGTTTAGACTGTGCCTATTCCGGGATTAAACCGCACTCCGTCTAGATCATAGGTTCTCAACGTGGGGGATAACGCCCCCTTGGGGGCGTTTGAGACCCTCAGGGGGGCGGTAGAAGATCCAGAGACAATTGGGGGGCGTTGAGATGGCACAGGGGGGCGTTGGCAAGTAAAAAAATATGATCTAAAAAAGACAAACAAAACACTATAATCACATACTAATAAAGCAAAGTAAACTTTAATATTGGTTAATTTTTGTTATTAAAAACCCATGTCGGAAGTTAAAAAGAAGATACGGCAATATGGTGTGGATTATATTAAATACGGATTTATCGAAGATCCCACAAATCCATGCAATGAAGCCTTCTAGGTTTCAAGATCATTTTAATAAAATCCACCCGGTTAAGAAAGATAAAGATGTGACCTATTTTCAAGACATAAAAAAGAAGTACAAAATTCAGCTATATGAAATTCAACTATATGAAAATAATTTTCATCAGTTTCTAAGCATGACGATGATGGACTTCGAGCTTCGTAAAATATCTCATTGTTGATTGCTAAAACAGGCAAACCACATACTATTGGGGAAGATTTAATTTTACCAGCAGTAAAAGAAGTAATTACCACTGCGCTCCATAAACCAGCTGCGGATATTATCCGAAAAATTCCTTTGAGCAATAGTTCTGTGCAAAGACGAATTGATGAAATAGCTGAATCATTGTGCAATAATCTGCAGTCTTCTCGATTTTCAATTCAGCTGGATGAGTCAACTTTACCAACCAATGAAGCATTGCTATTGTCATACGTGAGGTTCATCAAAGATGAGAAAATATGTCAAGAACTATTGTTTGTTACAAATTTGGAAACAGATGCAAAAGGAAAAACCATATTTAATACACTGGAAAAGTTTTGTGACGAAAAGAAAATTCCTTTTAATAATATTTTGTCAGCTGCTACGGATGGCGCTTCAGCTACATACATCACTGCAATATGTTATCAGAGCAGTTAATAAAATCAGAAGTAACTCATTGAATGACAGATTATTTAGTCAGCTTTGCATTGCCAATGATGAAGATTTCAACCGATTGCTGCTTCACACAGAGGTGCGCTGGCTGTCAAAAGGTTCTTGTTTGACTCGATTTTACAATCTGTTTGAGTCTGTGATAGAGTTCCTAGATGGTTCCTAGGAAACAAAGATACAGAATTGCGCGACAACCTCACCTCATCGAAGAACGATATTGCGTACTTGACAGACCTGTTTAAATTGTTTGTCAATCTCCAACTTCAAGGCGATGACTTAAATTTGATTAAAACAAAAAATTGCGTTGCAGCTTTTGTATCCAAACTACTATTATACAAAAGAAATATCGGCAGACGGGAATTTAATAACTTCCCAAATTTATCAGCAGTATGATTCCAGAACGACGACTTGCTTGTTTACTGTCAACACTTGGAAAACCTCCACAGTGATTTCAAGGAACGATTCCAGGATATTTAACGTGGACATACCAGACTGGGTTTTGGATCCTTTTTCAAATGTCAACACAGCAGGATCATCCCAGTTAGAAGAATAACTTATAGAACTGGCGACAAATGAGGAATTAAAAATTACATTTACCAGACAGGGTTTTGGATCCTTTTTCAAATGTCAACACAGCAGGATCATCCCAGTTAGAAGAAGAACTAATAGAACTGACGACAAATGAGGAATTAAAAATTAAATTTAAGAATGGCTACCAAGAATTTTGGCTGCAGAAGCCGATTTCGCAACTGTACCCAGGATTATGGTCGATAGTTCAACGATTTTTACTAGCATTCCCATCGTCCTATTTAGCTGATCGTGGATTCAGTGCAGTAACAACGTTGGTAACCAAAAAGAAAAATAGGCTCCATATTACTGAATGCGGCGACTTACGTTTGTTTTTAAGTAAAATCGAGCCTAATATAAACGAACTTCTTAAAACGCATCAAATTAAACCATCTGATTAGATAAGTTATAAATTCATAAATATAATCGTGGCAATAGCTGTTTCAGATTCGCGACTATTTTTTACATACTAGGTACCTAGTATGTAAAAAATAAAAACGGACTTCCAGGAAACCCCCCCCCCCCCCAAGATGGTATGTAAATGCAGTTGGGGGGCGCTAGGAAAAAATATATTGTCAAAGTGGGCGGTGGGCAAAAAAAGGTTGAGAATCTATGGTCTAGATCGTTCAATTTATTTCCACCACGCCATTGGTCGGCGTAATATCGTCGGCCGCGTCTCTCTTCTCTTTGAAGGCGACTCAAGTGCGTCTATAGAATATCACCAAGAAAATGACGAGCTTTAGAAACGTAATCACAAATAAATGTAATAAGCCATTAAAATAATATTGGAAAAAACGTTCGAGGTATGTGGCGCTGATCGAAAAATTGGAGACAGAAACCATTTTGATTTTTTATCAAAGTCCTGTGATGGTTTTGGTGGGTAAAACATAAAATAATTATTTGTTTGTTACAGTTATTGTAATCCTTGATATATTTTGGAAAGTGTTTAGGGCAGATAGGTAAATGTTATTATCGTATGTAGGTATATTTAATTAACTAACAAACCATCACGCTGTTTCCTCGGGGTAGGCAGAGAGTTCGAACCGACAACTCGGTCTTGGCACACACTCCTTGCCTCATTTACATTCATGCATTGTCTCATACATACTCTTCTATTATAATGGCCCAACTCAAGTATCCGAATCACTTAAGGTTCTATGTCATCGTCGGACGCCCACCACTACTTCTACCAATCACTTTTGCCTCATATATTCTCCGTACAATCCTTTCTCCGTTCATTCGCTCTGCGTGCCCAAACCATCTAAGCATCCTTTTCTTAATCTTACTTATTACGCTTATATAAGATTAAAAAAATGCTTAAATTGGTTACGCTAGGTTTAATTATGGTCTATTTTTCTTTGTTTTTCGTAAATTTTAATGACTTTTTAAAGGGGTGTTGAGATTGCATTATTCTAAATTGTCATCCAACCACTGCGTAACGGGTCTGATCGTGAGAGGCTGGTTGAGGGAGCCCTTTTACTCACTCCAGCTCTCGACCCATCGACTTGCACCGCAGTGGGAGGGATAGATTCATACGTCTGTCACTCCTAGACAAATTGATGTCCAGATCCTTACCCACCCCTCTTCCTTCCCAGAATTTCCTATTCTTCCTTTACATAAAAAGATCCCCCACACAGCATTCCCAAAGATGACATAGACCTTGAGGGTTTTTTTTCTCTGTAGTGAGAGGAGATTATAAATATACTTTCCATTAACACTTGTCGATTGACCTATACAAGAATTTATATTTCCTTTCAATTTGGGAGGCGGGAATGGGTACCGCCGCCCCGGGAACCTTTATTGGATAAACAACACCTCTGCCATAGGTCGCCTAAAGTGGTTTGCTACGTTTGGTGATTTAGCAGGGGTGCCCGGGATCATGAGGTGAGGTTTGTCTAGGCGTTGGAAGCGGATGACCAGAACACACCGATCCCCAGATTCCTATCCACCCCTTAAACCATCTTCCTTCCCAGAACTCTCCTCTCATTTCTTTCCTTAAAAAAACCCTCCACACAGCATCCCAAAAGATAACATAGCCCCTGAGGGAAATTATTTTCCTCAGGGCCTCCTGTATTGAGCTCTTGTAAAAAGTAAATGTTGAAATCAAATTCAAAGAGCTTAATTCAACAAATAAAAATTGTTAATCGTCGCGAGAATAAAATTTGCTTATTGGGGAAACAATACAAAAAAATAATGAAAACACAATCATAATATTTATTGTCATAAATAATGTTGGAACGCATAATGAACGGCTTAAATAAATAATCGTGATTGTGATATATGATTTTAAAGCAATGTTTGAAAATCTGTTAAATTTATTTTATAACGATGTGAATAAAATAAATAAAGATCCTTACTTGATGCAGGTATTATGTTTAAAATTATTTGCAATTATTATTATTATTTTTTTTTTTTTTTTACAGTGAATACCGCACAAGAATCTCAACTGCTCCCGTCTGGAGCCAGTGAGACTATGGCATCCCCAATTGGGGTATGTTGTGAGGCTGAAAGCAGTGGGGAGGGGAAGGAAGTGGGGAAGAGGAAGGTTGGGAAGTACCTGGCTATTCAGATCTGGTCACCAAACACGGCTTATGCCATTTTCAAGTAACGTTTCAATTCTGAATGGTGGTCTACACCAGGGCGATACTGATCCACTCTGGAACGTGCCGCAAATATACTATATATTATTTTTAATGAATTAATTGTGAAATAACACAAATTAATCAAATAAAATTTATTTGCTCACGCCGGGTTCGAACCCGCGACCTCCGGATTGTGAGTCAAGAGTCTTAGCCACTGGACTACGGAGGTCGTCAAAATTTTGAAAACATTAATTGCTTTTTTGGTACGTGTATTCGGTATCGGTGCCACAACAATATCTATACTCTCTTCGCCTTTAAAAAACTCACAGAGAGCACAAAAAATGATCAATCAAGTGAAGAACATTTTTGGCAAGGAGAAATATGCGGTTCGCAGTAAAAATGCGTAAACTTATTGAGAACATAATCGCCAATGATAGAGGAGCCTTGTTTGCGTTGTCAAACTATGAAGAAATTTGCAAAATATTACAATGACAAACGATTTTAGAATTACACTAAACATTTTGGCTTAGGCGTTGATTATTTCATTGTATATTTTTTCAAGGTATATTTTTATGTCTGCCATGATAGAGTCACAGTTTGAAAAAAAAGTGGCTGAAACCAGTTTGTGAGTCCGTGTAAACACTGTTGATAACAGTGATGTGCTGGATTTTATTTTTTCTAAATGACATATAGGCTTCTATTGGTGACTTAACAGCGATGCCTGGGTTCATGGTGTGACGTTTGTCTAGGTCTTGGTGGCGGATACGTCTGTCCACCTACTGCATAAGAGAGACTGGTTGATGAAGGTCTTTTGACTTCTCTAGCCGGACTCTCTCGAGCCATCACCTTACACTGTTGGAGGGATTGATTCATACATTCGTCTCTCCTGGACAAACTGACCCCTAGTTTTCTACCCACCTTTCATACCTAGTTTTCCTTTCCAGAACTTTTACCCCTTCCGGTGAGATAGTTATACAAATTACAGTCAGTTTTATGTATACACCTACTAGCTAATATTATTAGAAATAGTATAACCATATAACACAGGGTCATTCCTAGCATGGAGGGTAAAATACCATTAAAAAACTGTATGTTCTTTCGATAATTCATGTATTAAATAAATATATTCTAACCAATAATAGAAGATTAGTAGTAATGTATCTGTCTTGTTTCCATTTGACTTCACTTTACACGTTTCTTGGTTTATTTGTTGTTTTTAATTTTGCTTTACGTTGATAATTATTATTGTTTTGAGTTTTGTACTGTTGTTTTGTTAATCCATGTATGTTGTGCAGGTAAAAAAACATATAACAATATCTACCTTGACACTTTATTCTGATTTCACCTGCACAAGGTTACGTAGGGATCTATTTTGTGAAATTAATATTTATCCGATGTCAACACGATGTTGCATGATGTTCTATAAGAAAGCGATAAAACACAAAAGCATTATGTTTTTCGATATTGGTGACAAGTAATCTTTTAAGGAAGCCCGTCCCCAATAGCTTATTGAAATTTATTTCTTTGTGAAAATACACCCGGAATTATGACATAAAATGATGAGAGAGCTTATCTTTGGGATCTTGAAACAATTTCTACGAAATTTGTTTCTGGGAAGGACTAAGTCCATATTACGAAAAATAAAATTGGCATCTATTCTTATTTGCGATCATTATTAAAATAAAGATATTTTTGTTTTCTCATAACTTTTTTTTTTTCTATTTTTTTTATTTTAGTAACTATATATTCATTATTTTTTAGAAATTTATATGAAACATGTTAGGTATATATATAAAATAGAAGTTATATTCGTAGTCCTCCTCACTAGAAGATCCTGTGCTGACTACTGAGGGGGACCATGCTTTGGATAATTTTTCAGTGGCTTCTATTTATTTATTTATTGTTTCTTCACAATTGAAATATATTGTTAAGCAAATAATTATTAACCCTTCTAGGGCTCGCCTGTATCGGGGTTAATAATTTCACATTTTAATAAAGTAACGCACAAAAATATCAGTCATTATCAAACAGTTAAGTAAATTAATGCAAATTAATAAAATTTAAAATAACAATGATAAATAAAGAAAAACTGTAGAAAAAAAATTAACAACAAACTGTTGAGAGATCAAACAAAATGTTAATATTCATTGTTTCAATAGTTTATACCATTTTCAATAATAAATAAGATAACAAATAGAATATACCTTTACGGTTTACAAAAAAATAAAATTTAAAAGATAAGATAATTTAAAACCAACGTTAAATGGAGAACAACTGTAGTGTAGTGTAGTAGAAAACTGTTGAGAAATCTAACAAAATGTTATTATTCATTGTGTCTTAGTTATTACCGTTTTCAAAGATAGATAAGATAACCAAAAAAAGAATGTACCTTTACGGTTTCGAAAAAAAAATAACATAATGAAAAGCAAGTGATTCGATGTTAAAAGAAAATCTTTCTTAGAAGGCAACAAGGGAATCTAATATTAAAATAACATAATATTAAAATAAGAACCAAATAATTTTGAATTAAATACGAAATTTAAAAAAAAATGATCAGAACATTTATTACAGTTTTCTTCGAAATACGATTATATTTTATTGATGCAATTTGTTATAGAGGTGGCACCTTGGATATGCAACCTGCGTGATATTTTGGTTTGACAATGTTGTAGGATAGGATAATCCGTATACATATATGTATTGATTTATTGTTTCTTTATATTTTTTTAGTTTATGTGTTATTTTTTACACTTAAAATTTTAACCACCTGATAAAGTTGCTAATTTGATAAAGTACACAAAATAATATGGGTATTGAAATAACAATATTGTTACATTAATATTTCTTACAGAATGGGTCGCCTAGAAATTAAAACATTTTAATGTAAACATTATACAATGTGTTGGAATTAGCTTTGAAATAATATGTTAGGTATGCTATGAATTTAAAAGGACTAAATGTATAACTGTTAAAAAAAAAGCTTGCTTAATTTTAAATGCTTAAAAGTATTTCCGCTGCCTTTAACTATGCGACATCTATTTTATTCCATTAAGGTCATCTTCGTGTTTTATTTCCCATGTTTTTTTGCTTTCGTCTTCTTTCATTAGAATAGATCGATTTTTAAACCAAATAAACTTATATTTTAATTCTTTTCCCTTTAATTTGGCTTTCCAAAGTAGCTGCTTATAATAAGGGGATAGTGATTCTCCTAGGAATAGCATTTTCTCGCGGTCTGAAATCACTTTCTTGTTTGCCAATAATTTTATTCTTGTTTCTGGATTTCCAATTTTCAATAGAATTTTTTTCGGATGACCTGGTCTTCTGTCATATTGTCTTATCGCCGAGGTTGTATCATCTGAACTTATTTTTAGGTTAGCATTTTCTATTAATTTCATAGCAGTTATTTTGGGATTTTCATCTGTATTTTTCTCAATTCCTGTTATTTCAACACAGTCGCCAAGATTCGACTGTTCTAAGCAAGCCAGTCTAGTTTCCAAATGCTTTATACTTTTACTTTTATTAATCAAATCATTTTTTAAGCTTTCAACTTCTCCTTTTACTCCATTCATGGATTCTAAGCGGATAATTATGTCATCATATTTTTGACAAATAAATTAGGTTGATTTTTGAAATTCCAACATTTTTTTATCGATGTTTTCGAGTATTTGAGTTTTAATTTTCTCTAGTTTTAAATCTACGTAAGACGCAAATTTTGTAAAAACATCTTCTTCTGGGCTAATATCTTCAGTTGCAGTATTCATTTTGTTTTTAGATCTTGTATTTAGGTTATCTTGCTGTTGAGAGCCGGATTTTTTATTCGAGCTCATGGTAGGTACTTCAGCTGACAGTAAAGCAAGCAATATGTGTGGTCAGTAAAGGAAAGATGGCGATGGTGTAGGCCAATCACAGAGTTTCACTTGGCTTTGTAAATATAAAATGTCAATTTCACTGTCACAGCTTGGAATATCTGTTATTTGAAACTCCTCAAATAATCTCACTTAAAAGCACAAAATTTATTTCACAATTGATGCCTTGAATACTCGGGTGAATCCTGCAACTGTTTCGTGTCGTATTGTTTACTAATAAACACAATTTTGCAATTTTTTTAGCGGATCACTTTTACTGTGCGTTATTGATTCGGTAGGTAGGTTCTATGGTTTAACTTCTTAGTTTGGATAAGGTTTTCCAGAATTTTCTACGACGATGTTTTAAGTATACTAGTAAGTTAATTTTCCGATAGTTCCTTCAGCCTACATTTTATGTCCTTAATGTAGCTATTTTTTGTTTTAATTTGTTTGATACTAAGTGGGAGTTTGTTACATAACTTTACTGTTAAAAATTCAGAACTTCTTTGTCCAAACGAAGAGTTACACTTTGGTATATTAAGTATGTCTGCTTGTTTGGCTCTGATTTTATGAGTAAGTTTGGCTAGTTGGTGGCGGGATAAGAGGTTGGGAGTTACTCGGATGAGTAAGCAGTGATTTTGAAGAAAAAAAATGTAAAAAAGGCATCGAAAAAATCACCGGAGACCAAATTTCCTTTACATTTTTTACTCCAATAATATCAGGAATTACTGGTTAAAGTAAGTCAAATACGCCTCTTGACACCCTGCATTAATAAAATAACGAACTAGAAAATAGAAAAAGATAAGTTGAACGGTCAGTGGCTGAGTGGGTATCGTGTTTTGGTCCCACCCGGGTGTCGCGCGTTCGATTCCCCGGCTGGTTACGTCCTCCATCACGACACAAGCAAAATTTTCCGGTTACTGTGCGTGTAGTAGAAGATTTTCAAACATTGTTGGGTTATTCGTAACCCGGAAATGTTTATCTTTCTTTTTAAGAAATAAAATAAATAAATAAATATAAAATACTGTGTTAAGTGAATTTAATGAAGGTGGATATAGATGAAAACCAAAAAATATAGAAGAATAAATTGTGATAAAACAATACGGTAAAATGTAGGAAACCTTTGTCAAAATACTCCACTTTCAATAATGAGACGCATTTAATTGTGCGAAAACCGACCACTTTTGTAACAGGTAGGCACTAGGCACTAGGCACTCTATGTTTATACAATTTGTCACGTGTTTTGGAGAGGCTTTGTTATTTTCAGGAAGGTGGGTTCCCTAATTGATTTGTGGTGAAACGATAAATTGAAACACGCGACATACGAGTAGATGGGAAGGTCGGCAAATATTTAGCTTTATGTGGGGCTGCCTTTAATATACACCATTTTAATGAGAGAACGATATATTGAATTTGATATTATTTTATCACACTGCGGTGGAACCATTCACCGATGATCTACGTATTGAAAAAATGTACATGTATTGTTATTAAATTCGATAGGCGGTTATGGGTATCACCATTTTTTTATTTTTTTTATTAGGCAATTTACCCTAAAAAGAGTGCTTTATTGTACGTTTTATTGGATAACAAACACCTCTGTTGCCCAGGTCTATAAGGTTTAGGAGACCCTTTAATCTTTCCAGGTGGTCTCTCTTGACCTATCGTAGGTATTTACAATTCGGGAGGCGGGTATGGGTATCGCCGCCCCGGGAAACATTTATTGGATAACCAACACTACTCCTGCCATAGGTCTCCCGAGGTGCTTCGCTACGTTTGGTAACTTAGCAGGGGGGCCTGGGTTCACGGGGTGAGGTTTTTCCAGATCTTGGGGTCGATGCATCTGCTCATTTACCGTGTGGGGGGCAGAATCGAGAGAGACTGGTTGAGGGCGGTCTTTAATTCTCTCCAGCCGGAATCTTTCGACCCATTGATTGTCTTGCACCACGGTTGGAAGGATGGATTCATACGTCCGTCATTCCTGGACACACTGACCTCCAGATTCCTAGCCATCCCTCATACTTATTTCCTTCCCAAAACTTCCCCTCCTTCCTTTCTTTAAAAAATTGTCAACACAGCAACCCTCAAGATGACATTGGCCGTGAGGAAAATTATTTTCCTGCGTAGAACTAATGTAAAAAAAATCTTCTTACACCGCAGCAAGAGGGATAGATTTTTACGTAAGATCCTCCACACAGCTTCCGCAAAGATGACATATCCCCATGGGGGGAAAATATTTTCCTCGTAATTTCCTGTTTGGGTTGAAGTAAAACAAAAATTAAAAAATAAATGTTTCAATTCATTTCGTCCAGTATCTTATACACCAATATCTTTTTCACAATTAAGAAGAAATTTCTAATAATTTTATTAATCATCGATAACAGTTATCCTTCCAAGTTTCAACAAAACAAATATAGCGATTATACAAATATACCTAAGTATTTATATTTACCATTTGGATACTTAATACTTAACGAACACAATTTCGATAAACTAATGTCTTTATTGATTATAACTTCTTGCCAATATTGGCTTTAATAACAATTCAAGCCATGAAATACCAAAAGAGATTATGATTGCTCAACTTTTTTTTACAAGGAAAACTGTGTAATTTACTAGTTTACATTTACAATTTTGTTTTAATGTATTTAATTGATTTTAGTTTTTTGTACATTTATGTTTATAAATTTCTAATAATCATAACTTAGATAATAATATTGTATTCGTTGCTTAATGTGGATCTGACAATCTTTATAAATTGGTATAGTTTTATAGTATTTCATATCTGTGTAAAATAAACATTTTTACATGTTAGCTTTGTCCTTTTTGTAGTCTGATTTCGTTGCACATCCTTGCTTTATGAAAAGTGGTAAAGTTCATTTCCAATCAATAAATATATTTAAAAAATCAAGTTGTGCAATTCACACGCGCTAGAAGTGAAATCATCAGAAAACTGAAGTAGACAAGGGTGGGAAGGCTACGAATCACCACACAAATAGGAGACCGATAGGATACGAAGCACCGCATAAAGGGGATACCGATTATACCATCTCATTCTCTCGAAGGCTAATTCCCATGGATGTATGTGTTTGTCTCTTTTTAGTGTCGTTTTTTCGTTTCATCGAGATTCAAATCATAACGGTGCTAAAGAAGTTTTCACTTAAAAAAATTACCTATATGGGTATTAATTTTATTTGTTAAATTTGTTTTATTTCATAATTAATTAATTACAAATAATATAAAGTAAATTCGTGACACGTTCCAGTGTGGAAGATAATCGCAGTATCGCCCTTGTGTAAGACCACCATTCGGAAATGAAATGTTGCATGTAATGGCTTTAGCCGTGTTTGGGGACTAGATCTGAATAGCCAGCTACCTTTCTCTTCCTCATCTCCTTCCCCTCCCCACTCCTTTCAGTCTCACAACACATCCCAATCCTGGACGGGAGCAGCTGGGACTCTTGTGAGGTATCGACAGCGGTAAAATACATTTCAAATAAATAAAAAAACTACTTTTATGAATATCATTTAATTTATCACTATAGGAACTATCATTAAAAATCATCTAAACGGACCTACATAATATGAACATTTAAAAATGGTTTAATTACAAAGTTCTTCAATGTAAACATAAAACGAAAAAAAACAACGATTTTAATTTGAACAAAAAAAAATTGGAATTAGCAAACAAATATTTCTAAGAAGCGAGATAAGACATTTATATGATTTACGTGTAAGCTTAGCATCTGGGAAAAAATATTGAATATAAAAATCTATTTATTCTGTATCCTTGACGAACAGCTTAGCAATTTGTCTTTGAAATTTTGTAAAATTCTTTGAAGAAATAAACGAGAGTTCTGAATAAATATTTCAGTTTTTTAGAGTGACATTCTATTGACATTTACAAAATCTTACTTTATAATCGTCGTATATTTATAAAATTATATCAAGCTATTTACGCGTCATAGAATATAAAATTTCTTTCAAATTCAAGAGATATTCGGTCGATAACATGTAGGACGGTCGGTAATGACGCTTTAAAAAAAAAAAAAAAACTGCAGACCCATCTCAATCTTACCAATCTTATCAAAAAATTTTGAACGTGTAATCTACGAAAGATTAAACAATTTTTTGTTAAAAAAATCATTCTTTTATAAAAAACAATATGGCTTTAGGAAAAAATCGAACACACTTGCGGCAATAAACGACTTAATCAGTAAACTTAGGAGTGGTATTGATGGTGGAAATTATATTTTATCTATACTAGTTGACCTTCAAAAAGCCTTTGATACAGTAAGCCATGATATACTTCTCAAGAAACTCGAGAAACTTGGTGTAGTTGGTCCTGCTCTTAATCTATTCAAATCATATCTTAGCAAAAGAAAGCAATTCGTAAGCATTAACAATCAAAATAGTAAGCACCTTCCAATAAACTATGGAGTTCCGCAAGGATCCATACTAGGTCCACTACTGTTCCAAATTTATATCAATGATATTTCGCAATTAGAATTAAAGGGTGAAATTTTTTTATACGCAGATGATACTGCAATATTCTACTGGAGTAAAGATCTAAACATACTACTAGAAAATGCACAAAGTGACCTAGAAAGAATTTGCAGTTGGCTTCAACCAAATATCCTAACAATGAATATTAAAAAAACAGGATACATGATTTTAAGCTCAAACCGTAAAATAATTCCTCCTCATGTACCTTTAAAAATTGAAAATAACGATTTGCAAATCCTGATACAGGAAAAATATCTTGGGCTGTGCATCGACAAGCATTTAACTTTTAAACAACACATACTAGATGTAAAAGATAAAATCACACCCTTAATTAGCGTTTTTAGCCGGTTATCATATCTATTACCAATTAAATTTAAAAAAAAGTTTATATTATAGTCTAGTACACTCACACCTAAATTACTTGATTGAAATCTGGGGAAATGCGTATGAAACATACATTAATGAATTACAGGTAATTCAAAATAAGCTAATCAAAAAACTATTTCACTACGAATCCAAAACATCCACAAAAAAATATATTTGGAAACAAAACTGCTAACATTAAGAAAACTATACGAGTACAATATATGTCTCCTTATATACAAAATAAATAATAAACTCATACATACAAACACAGAATTCATAAAAACGTCCCAAGTACACAAACATTTTACACGACAACACGCTAACGTACGTTTAAACACCATTCATACTAACTACGGTAAGCAATCAATTAGTCACGAGGGGGCCAACTTATATAATTGCCTTCCAGATGATATCAAAAACGAAAAAAGTATGTGCAAATTCAAAAAAAAATTTATTCATGTTTGTTCACAAAAAACAAAGTAGTGAAAGTGAATAATATCGTATGGTAATATAATGTTATGTAAATGTTAGTACTGCAATCTAATGTAATTTAAAGTTATGAAATGTAAAAACTATGTATAAATTCAATATTCTAGTTAAGTAAGTGAAAATGTTATTTTCTTTTTTACTGGAATAAAAACTAAATAAATTACTGTGACGATTCACGGTTATGGTACCGTGAAGAAAAAATACAAGTAAAAAAAAAAACAAAATGATGTGTTATGAATGTATGTGTGACCAATATATAAAATTTCGTGATGACCGATTAGAAAAAAAATCATGTAACTATCTGAAAAATAACAAACGAGTTGTCGAAAATTATTACGTTCTCCCAGAAACTTGCAGTTATCATTTAACGACTTCTTTCATCGTGTGTGGGGGAACTGCGAAATGGTACTACATTCTGTGTTCCGGCATAAGCTGATAAAAGCTGGTCTCACTTCTTTAACAAATTTGGTTTATTCTCATCTATATATATAAATAAAAATCAATTGGTGTTCGTTTGTCTCGCTAAAAATCGAGAACGGCTAGACCGATTTAGCTGATTTTTCTTTGAAATGTTTGTCGTAGTCCAGAAAAGCTTTAAAAGATCAGAAAATATGTAAAAATTACGAGGAAAATGGTGAAAACAACAATTTCATTTTCCCATATAAACTGTTCAGAATATTTCAAACGTCAGAAGAAAGCAAACCAATTGTTGCCTTGGAAACGATGTTTTTTTTTTTTTAATTAGGCCATTCACCCTAAAAAGAATGCTTTGTTGGTATTGTAGTTAATACCTATCTCTAAAAATGAATCGCCGAATTGTATAGGAGTGTGGAGAATAGTATTGTGTAGAAGTGGAGAGTGGTAGGGTTGGGGGAGGGGTGGGAGGGGGGAGTGGAGTCAGGAGAGGGAAGGTGGAAGAGAACTCGGGAGGGGGAAGGCGAATACGGGAGGGGGGGGGGGAAACTCGAGAGGGGGTTCGTGGGACGGAGGACGGTGGGGGGGAGTTGTTTTCAAAATGAATATATGTTGGGAGTGAATGTATGGAATGCAGGAGGGCGGAGGGGAACCCAGGAGGGTGGAGGGGAACTCCCAGGGGGGGGGGGGGGGGGAGGAGAACTCGGGTGGGGAATACGCGTGAGGAGGGAGGCGAATACAGGAGGAGGAGGGGAACTCAGGAGGGGGGTTTGAGGGACGGGGGAAGGGGAGGAGGGGGGGGGGGGAGTACATCTTGGGATGTGTGGAGGTAAGTGCAAGATATTTATGTACGATTGCAATGATTCAAACCCGAACCAAATACTAATTAGCTGGTGTCTTGGATAAATCTATAAATTTTTATTTAATACACGACATTTATTGAATTTTCTGCAAGTCTAGAATATTGTCGTTATAAATTCAAATATAACGATTTGAATTTTTATTCCTTAAGTTAAAAATAAAAATTGATAAATAATATACATTCTCAACTCAAACAGATTTTGATTTGATTATATATCCAACTTAACCGCGAGAAATTTATTAAAAAAAGAACTATGCACACGGAGGCAAAAATTTAGAGATATTTCATCAATAATTAAATTTAATACTATTACTACTAGTATTTTCTCTCCTGAAAAATTCGGTAAATGAGATATATATCATATATTATTGTAGAAAGCAATCACCTTGTGGTTTCACTTATTTAATAAAATAAAATACGTTTTTGTTTAAAACCAAGAGATTTATTAATTTATGAACCGACCGGTTTCGCTTTACTCAAGCATCATCAGGGCACAAATTAATACTAAACCATAAGTCATAATGTGTGCTTATATAAAACAAAATATAGAGGGAGAAAACATGATAGAAATATAACAAACACATAGACGGCCATAAAATTCATAAACCTAAGTGCACAAGTAATGGAAAACCGAAAGATAATTATGTGACTAATGGGTTCCAATTATAAATCTGGAGAAACAAAGCTTCAGCTGGCATGGTGGTAAGCAGCACTGGGAATTTTTTTATTAATTAAAATTTTTAATTTTTTTTTATTATTAATTTTTAATTTAATTATCCCTTAATAATTACTTTCAGTTTTTCCATTACTTGTGCACTTAGGTTAATGTATTTTATGGCCGTCTTTGTGTTTGTTATATTTCTATCATGTTGCCTCACTCTATATTTTGTTTTATATAAGCACACATTATGACTTATTGTTTAGTATTAATTTTTACCCTGATGATGCTTGAGTAAAGCGAAACCGGTCGGTTCATAAATTAATAAATCTCGTGGTTTTAGACAAAACATTTTTTTTTATTAGATATATATCAACTTTTGTTATAACCCCATAGGCAGTATCCTGGAATGAGAATTATCACATAGGTGCCTTAAAAATATGTATAAAGTCAGATAATTCTTACAAAGTCAGATACATAATTTATAGGTCAGAAAAATCAATCAATAATAAAATGTATGTCTGTGAGAGCCTTACACCTCAATCTGTTTATTGTTGAGCCATGAACCATCTTAATACGCTGAAGATCGACGGTTAATTTCATTCCTTCTATTAATTTCGTTTAAATTTATTTCATTCACTGAAGATATCCAACCCTATCTTCAGATAGCCCCAAATTTTTTTATAGGTATAGGAATGTTAGTTGTAAGTCTATTTTTAATCACAGTTGTTAATAAAAACGTCATAAGTCACTAGTTTTAAGTCAGTAATTACAAGTCTAAGTCTTAGTGGTAAGTCACTAGCTATAAGTCTTAGATGAAAGTCACTTGTTATATTTATGAATCTTATTTTTATGCAGTTACATTATTAATTTTATTACATATTTATTTTTACGGCGCCCTTGGGGTGATTTTTCACAAAAACCGTGCTATACGAATCAGCCAAACACTATTAATTTTCTTGAAATTGACAAAAATTATCAAAATCAAAATCAAAAATCTAAAAATATAAAATAAAATAAGATATTTTACACAAAACCCAAATACTTCATTAAACACAAAAGTCAGCATGTGATTGATTTTTCGTCCACTTCTGCCTTCCGTGGGTTTCGATCTCCGCATTTGTGGTTTATAAGCTCGATTAGCCCAATTAAGTGGCGACGGTTTGTGTGATTGATACAATGAAAAAAAAATACAAAAGGGTTTTTTCGTCCGGCCGGTCCCCCCTGATTGTTGGTAAAAACGAGTGCTGTAATTTAAATTGACATGGGTGTTTTATTCGCTCCGGCCGCACCCTTTAATTAAAAACCTGAAATGGTTGACGACAAAATAGACCCATTGAATTAAAATAAATAATCTAAATAAAGTCCCGCATACAATTTTTAACCCTTCAGGAATTGGGGGTATTTTGTCAGAAATTCTAAATATTTTCACTTTGCAAAAATATCCAAATAAATGGAATATTTCCGAAAACTAAAATCTGTTTTTGAAGGGTGTTGAAATGTTGAAAAGTTTTAAAAATGGCTCACCTCACTGTATCTAAATTAACTGATAACGAAAAAAAATAAAAACACCCACAAATTTTATTAGGCAAACGTATTATAAACATTATTATTAGCTCCTGTTATTGTCATTTCGAGGAAAATAATGAATACAAAAATTTTTGAAATTTTATACATTTTTCTTAAATTGCTATCAGAAACTTTGGTTCCATAGAGGTGTATATTGAAATTTTCTAAGTAAAATTCTAGTTTTGAATATAAACGTGGAGTTATCTCTTTCTAACACCGCTTATACCATATTTCTCACAATGACAGTATTAAAAAAAAAATTATTTCATTAAAATTTTTCTAAGTAAAATTCTCGATTTGAATATAAAACGTGGAGTAATTTCTTTCTACCACCCACCGTTTAGAAGTTTAGATCATATTTCTCACATTGAAAGTAAGGGAAATATAACGATTTTTATGAGATCTATATGAGCTGGGAGAAATTTGGTCTCCTGTGATTATACGGGTTTGGATGAAAATATTAAACAAATTTACTAATACTTTCAAACTACTTGCCAAGCGGAAGGTTACTTATTAATCCCAGAGGAAATAACAATTCTTTTGAACTCGATGTGTTTTCTTCAAAGTTCTACCCATTTTTTTCCTCTCCCACCATACTTTCATCTGTCATGCAACATTACAATATTGAATAGTGAAATTACTGTTAATAACAGCGACTAAGTACAATGTTAAGTGCTTTTGTTTGAATAACACCACAATGAAATATATTCTCCAAGATTATATGTAAAATAAGTTTACACTCGTATTTAAACTACGACTCCTACGATGGACACGTGAACTCGCCTTTCTACATTCTTCATTTGCGTCATATGTACATTCATTTCAAAACATACGTTCATTTGTTATTCCCAAATGATGCCAAATAAAAGAAAAGTCATCAAACGAATTGATAAAATTTATTTATTTATTTCTAATAGACATAATTTTATTTTTACATTAGCTATGCATAAGAGGCCCCTTATAAATTTTCCTTTAGGACCTATGTTATCTCTGGGTATATTGAGTGGAGGCTGCTTCAAAGAAAAGGAAGGAGGAAAAGTTCTGGAAAGGATTAAAATATAAGGGGTGGGTAGAAATCTGAGGGTCGGTGGGTCCAGGAGTGACGGATGGATGATTACACCCCTCCCACTGTGGTGCAAGGCGATGAGTCTACAGAGTCCTGCTGGAGTGACCAAACGGTTTCCCTCAACCAGTCTTTCTCGATCCGGCTTGCCTTAGAGTAAGTAGGTAGACGCATTCACCTCACCCAGACAATACCTCATCCACCTCAAACAATGCCAGGCACACCAGCTATGTCTCCAAACACAGCGAACCACTTGGAGTATTCTATGGCAAAGGTGCTGGATATCCAAAAAAGGTTCCCCGGCATCAATACCCACACCAGCCTCCCAAATTAATCTGTTTAGGTACCTAGTCAGAAAAAAGTTCAGAAAGTATCTATCTAATGAAAAAAATAAAACCCGTCGGGACACACGAGTGATCTTCCATACATTATAAGTTTGATAAGGTCAAGGATGATTCTATGATTGAATACACATACTTCACTATTTTTGCGATCTTCTTAATGGACTTTGTTGTGGTTCGGCTAACCAAAAATTTGAAGCTGATAAAATGTACCTCCACCAAGTAAAATTTGGGATTTAAATGTTTCTAGATTTTTCCTTTGGTAATTTTCTCTACATATATAAACATGCATACATGCACATGTACATGCGCACACGCACAAACGAATACATTTAGACAGATATTATGGAGCCTACGCATAAGTAGGTGAATGATTGAATAATTACAAAGTGGCTCTAAGTGAGGAGATCCTCAGGTATATGCAAGAATAAGTTCCTTTTGTATGTAGTGATTGCATTCGAAAATGTATCCAAGTCTTCACGGTCGCAGTATTTATTGTATAATCGATGGTTAAAATACATCCAAGAAGTAAAATATACATAACAATATTAGCAATAATTATTGCATAGCGACGCAAGTCACAAACATCCCCCAATGAAATAGTCCACAGCAGTAATCCGGGGCTGACCAAATGTGGCTAACTAACTTTGCTAATTGGATCGACTTGCTTAATCCGCACTCATACGTATTTACCTAAGCGGGTAGTTTTAGATCACGGGTGAAATGCTTTAGTATCTGGATTAGTTCCAACTTTTCATTCGGCTGTAGTTTTAGTAAATTAACACTGCGATCAGCTTAATTGGAATATTTGAGCACTCTAGTTAAACATCGGGCTGTTGATGATTTTACATTTCGAGAGATCACGAGGCATGGCTAATGTTTAAAGATCACGTATTCTAAATCAATAGAGAGGTCCGTTAATTTTCCGATAGCTTTGTGAACTGAAAAGCGACTGCCAAAAAAGCTCCAAATAGCCGGAATAAGAAAAGTGAAATAGGCTTTGAATATTATTAGGTCGAAAAGATCAAATGAATTAATTCAGTTCGCTGACGCATACGAATCAGATACAAATCAACTGCCAAAAGGCAAATGAAATAACCCCGCTTTTCTGCGAATCTCACTTCTTTGCCTTGATACGATTTGTGTGGTAAAATGCGCATCCCGTCAAAAATAAATAAGTCCAACTTCGTGGCAAAGTGATGGGTTGCGGGTTCAAATCCGACGAGGAAAAGGAAACATGCTTAAGTGTATTTATTTCTTAAAATATGGTTTTTAATTTAGATATACACGGTACATTATGTTGTAAGTAATTAGTTACATTAAATTAAACATGATTCAAATACCTGCAATATGAATGTCTATAGAATATTTTATTAATTTTGCCTGAAAAGAAGATAGTTCTTATTCTTAACTAATGAATACAAAATGTCAGTAATAATGAAAGAAACGAAAAAAGTTTGTGGAGAGGTATGTGAAGTTTGTATTTAATAATTTAATTTAATGATGTTTTATGAAGCAACTGGCCTATAATGATATAATAACCGAACTTGAATAGAACTTACACAGAACGTTAAAATGAACTTTAAATATTTGATGAATCCATCAATTTTTTTTAAACAACCCGCCCTTACCTTATTTTATAATGGCACTTCTCTCAAATTAAGATTCGAATGTTTTTTTATTGATTTGGGTAGTTTCTTAATAAGAAATTACTTTAGTGTAATTAGTTTTAAGAACCATATGTTTTCATAAATGAAAAAAATCACATTGTATAACACTACTATTTAATCAAAGTTATCCACATGTTACAAACCAAAGGTTTCGTTGCATCATCAATTTCCAGAAATATAGATTCATTCAAACGTAGAATTTTGGAGGCGGGTGTGAGTACCTTTTGTGTACTAGTACCTGTAGTTTATTGGATAACCAACACCTCTGCCATAGGTCACCCCAAGTGATTCGCTACGTTTGGTGACTTGGCTGGGGTGCCCGGGTTTATTGGGTGCGGTGTGTCATTCTCTTGATGGCGAATGCGCCTGTCCAGCAGCTACATGGTGGGCTATGTCGGTAGAGGTCAGTTTTAAGAGACCTTTTGACCTCTTCAGCTGTTTCCTCTCGACCCGTAATCGTGCACTGCAGCGAGAGCGCCTGATTCACACATGCGACTCCCCTGGACACACTGACGCTTTCTGAGATTCTATCCACACATACCTTTTCCTTTCCAGCATTTCTTCTCCTCCATTTTCTTAAAAGGATATTCCATACAGCATTTTTAAAGATGGTACAGGTTCTGACTGACATTATGTTCTTCAAGGCCTCTTGTGTGGAGCTAACGAAAAAAAATAAAGATACGTTCTAATCCATGCTTAAGTGATAATTGTCAAGGAGAGAATTTAACGTCTTTATATTATTTTTCCATGTCAAAGATAAGTTACTCAATCAAGTAAACTTGTTAGATAAGTTATGATGTCCCACCTATTAATATATGCTATAATATTTTACTATTTATAAATATGGACATGAGTAGGTGTTAGGTTGTTAGCTAAAATAAGCTTCGCTTTAATTAGAAATATTATCTACCTACGTTAGCTGAAAATTTCTTAAGTTTCCTAGATATACAAAAATGTCTCATAATTTGCTTTTACACAGTAAATACATTTTATCTACAAAACGTTTTTTTCGGATACTTCCAACATACCTTGATTTATTTATTCCCTTTTCGATATTTACCAGAAAAGGCATTGTGAGCAATAGATTGTTTAATGTATTATTATAATATGTATTACAACCTAACTAAATTCGGTAGCCTGTGCATGTCCTGGGTTAAATCTGATTCCATTAAATCAAAATTGCTTTGAAGTGCCAATTTTAAGTGAATGTATGAAAAATTCAGACAATTCTACCTATGACATGGTTGTGATTTTGGCATTTGTAATAAAATTATTTTGATTTTCTATTCTCTACTTGAAATGTGTACTACTTTGGTTTAAATTTCTTAGGGTTACCCTTTAAAAGTAAAGTCAACTTTCATGAATTTTCAAGGGTCTGCGCTTTTCCAAGTTCGAGAAAGCGTTATTTACTAAGTGACTAACAAGATTTAATAAAAGTGTTCATTCGAAAGGTAAAGTTGTGATCATCTCTCTAATCTCCCATAAAAATTGTTGTCATATTTTATGGAAAATTGAAAATATCTGTTTTTGAAAGGCCCGAACCTTATATTTTATAAATACTTCCAGCTTCACATATCCTACAATAATTATAATATCCCGTGATTTTTTAAGGTCTTTCATAGCTTATAATAAAAGCTTAAAATTTGAAATAAATGCACAATGTACGTAAGAGTAACTGACGATAAAATCATTATTTTTTTACATTAGCTCTACGCAGGAATACCCGAGGAAAATAATTTCTCTGTGTCATCTTAGGGTATGTTGTGTGGAGGGTATTTTTAAGAAAAGATAGGTGAGGTCATTCTGGAAAAGAAAAAGGAATGAGAAATACATAGGAATCTGGAGGTTATTGTATTCAGGAGGGACGGTCGTCTGAATCCATCCATCCAAATTCTGTGCAACGGGAAGGGGCGAGAGAATCCGACTGGAGAAGTCAAAAGGCCTCCCTCAAAATGTCACTTTAAGGAGGGCAGACGTAACCGCTGCCAGGACCTATAAAAATCTCACCTTATGAACTCCTGGCACCTATGATAGAGGTGTTGGTTAACCTTATGTAAATATGGTATGAGATTTTAATTAAAACGGCCGGTGAAGTCCAGAAGTTATTTTGTGTTATTTCACAATTTACTCATTAAAAATAATATAAAGTATATTTGCGGCACGTTCCAGAGTGGAAGATACTCTCAGTATCGCCCTGGTGTAAGACCGCCATTCAGAATTGAAACGTTGATTGAAATGCCATTAGCCCAGTTTGGTGACCAGATCTGAATAGCCAGATACATCCCCACCTTCCTCTTCCCTATCTCCTTTCCATACCGACTAGGTACTTTCAGCCACACAACATACCCCAATTGGGGATGCCTTAGTCTCACTGGCTCCAGACAGGAGCAGTTGGGACACTAGTGCGGTATTCATATAAAAAAAATTAGTTTGAATATAAATATAGGTACATACTGAAGCGAATAATAATAATTGACGTTGTGAGTCCTTAAAACAATCTTAAACACATTGATTCCTTTGAGCAACATTGTTAAAATGTTGTTAACGTAAAAGGAACCTTTTAAAAGCTATCATCAATTTAAAATAACTTTTGCTTACATTAAAACGTTTTTTGTCAAAAGATCACAAATAAAAGAATCGAACTAACTTTTAACGAGCAAGATACTACGCTTCATGAAACAATATCCTTCTGGAAACCAAAATAAAGGACATGTTTGGAATAATTATCGTCAAAGCTATCATTATATTACGAAAAAGGTACTGCGATTCCTGTTGAATAATGACAATAACGAGTAACCTTATATTTATTTATTTAATTATTTAAACGCCATAGAATGGCTTTTACATTCAAATGATAGGTACATGATATTATCAGTATACAGTGGTACACAAGAGATTATCAGTATTACAATAATAACAAAATATGAATGTACATTTAACAAAGAATGTGTGATAAAAGCAAGTATTTAGGTATATGTACTACTATGTGTTACCAAACTACTGTTACTATACTAAAAAAAATATATCAATATTATATAAAAGAACAAATTATTTAAGATTATTTAAAATAATAAAGATGTAAACAAAGGGGACTTGTTAGCAAAGTTGACAAAAATATTAAATTTATAGACACTAGTAGACTATTTATAGACATAAGTATTAGAGTAAATCTGTATTGAGTTTATTGTTACCTTCAAAGTTATCATATTTTGGAATTACTAAGCAGGTATTGCTAGTTAGCTACCTGTTTCAGGGCTGTCAGTTAAAGATTTAATAGTAGTTTTGGTTTAAAAAAAAATTATACATTTAAAAGCTATCTCTCTTCAGTCTGATAGTAAAGATATCTGAAGTAAGTACCTAGTTGAGAATCTATAGTAAAATATTTATGTATTGTGAATTTCACGCGCGGCTGGGTTTTTACATGTTATTTTTTTTATTTATTACAAAGAACATCTAAGTAAGCATAACAAAATCAAAAACAAAATTGAAGACAAAATCAAAAACAACATCTAAAGCAAAAACAATGTAAAAAACGAAATAACATCGAAACTAAATACTCCACCATTCAAGATGGAAAAATGTAATACTAGGAAAATTACATTGGTGAGATCTCGTAAGTCGTTTTGACAAACTACTAAGTGATTTCTCACATAGTATAAAAGGTGACCGGCCAACTCAGAATGAAACCCACCACCTCAGAAAAGTTAATTAGTCTAAACAACCTCAGAAAAGTCATTAAGAGAGATGATAAAAAAATTGGTTAAATAGGTTAAGTTAGGTTAGCGTTACCGACTATTATAAAACTATTTTTTCATAGATTTTAATGGCCTTTCTGAGATGGTACTGATTTGTTTTTTTCTGTTTTCTTAAACTTCTTTTTCTTTCTGAATAGGCATGGAATCAATATAAAAGTCTGTTTGGTATTTTGTTTCGAGTTTATCTGAACTTTTGTCTTATGATTAAATTTTTTTTTAAATTTATTTGCATTAAATTAGAGATTTGATTTAATTATTTTTCATATATATTATTTTTTTTATTTTTTTATTTATTTATTTATTTTTATTAGGTTTGTCAACAGTGAAACAAAGATTTCACAAATACAATTACACTAAACATGGTTGATGCTATCACTAATTAAAGGCAAACACAATATTGATATCATAATACTTACATTACAATCATTCACTATATATAATTTATATTATAATAATATGTATATTATATTAAAGGAACTACTGAAAACCAGCTACGAGAAATCCTGAATGTATGTATAGCTGACAGTGGCCCTTTTTTAAATATAATCAATGTTACTAAACAAAATGTATAAAATTGTAAAAATTCTATTGATTCATAAAAAAAAAATTTATAATTATTAAGTGCCGACTGATGTTTTGCTAAAACGCTAGTGGATACTTATTCTATATTATATTTTTTATTTGTAAATACCGTACAAGAGTCCCAACTATGGCATCCCCACTTAATGTGAAAAGTGGGTAGGAGATGGAGATGGGCAGAGGAAGGTAGTGGAGTATCTAGCTAATCAGATATTTTTTCTTTTCTTTTTTTTTAAAGAAAGAAAAACATTCCCGGTTTACCAATAACCCGAAAATATTTTAAAATATCCTATTACTACGACATTAAGCCGAAAATAATAATAATAAAATTAATAATTTTTATTTGGAAAACAAACAGCTTTACAAAGATACATAAAAAAGAAAGAGTGCTAAAATAAAACATTAAGCTAAAAACATGTTTTCGCTGATAATTTTTTTTTTTTAGTAGCTAGACAAGAAAAACTAAGAAAAAAAATAGTTAAGAGAAGTTAAAATAAAACATAAAGAAAAAACTAAGAAAAAAATATTTAAGAGAAGCTAAATACTTAAATATGCATGAAAAGAATATAGAAAAACACAATAAAGGGTAAGCTTATGATCTTTTAGGAGTATAAGGATGATATGTATGTAATTAGGGAATATGTACATATATTGCAAATTAGGAAAAGAAATCTGATTAATAATATAATAAATATAAATATGGATATTAAGGGGTGTGTCGTGATGCATTACATTTATCTAATAGTGTTGCTTTGAATTTGTTGAAAGTTATATTGAAGTTATATTGATCTTTGGAAGTTTAGTCTTTTGACGCCCATTTTCAAAAAAGGTTATAAGCGGGACGTAAAAAACTACAGGCCAATATGCACCATGTCTACATTACACAAACTTTTTGAAAGCCTAGTACTAGACAAGTCGATATCCCGAATTAATCCCACCATCTCACCGCTTCAACGTGGATTTATTAAAGGAAGATCAACCCTTTCCAATTTAATATTGTATACGAATGATATTGTTAATGCCTTGATTGCATTACATCAAACTGATTCCATATATACTGACTTCAGTAAGGCATTTGATAAAGTAAACCACAAAATCTTATTAAGAAAACTGAAATTTAGAGGAAATATTTTGGAATGGTTTAAGAGTTATCTATTGGGAAGGTACTTAGCGGTCAAGGTTGATTCGTTTACTTCTTATACATTTGCAGCCTCGAGCGGAGTACCACAGGGATCTCACTTAGGCCCGATATTATTTTGCTTATTCATTAATGATATAGTTAATATTTTTAGTAATGTTAAAGTTCTGTTATTTGCTGATGATCTGAAGATATATAGAACAATCAAAAACGATGATGATCGCGCCATTCTGCAGTTGAACCTGAATAAACTATTTACGTGGTGTTCTGTCAATGATTTACAACTAAACATTGGTAAAACTAATAATCTGTAGTTTTTACAAATGTAAAAATCCTCTTTAAGTTTTCCTATAATATGAATGGTGTTAATCTTCTTCGTGTATCACAGATTCGTGATTTTGGTATCATATTCCATGAGAGTCTACAGTTCAATGTTCACATCGATGAAATAATAAGTGATGCAATGAGAATTCTTGGTTTTATTTTGAGAATGGGTGCAATTTTTAAAAATGTATCAACATTAAAAAATCTGTATTGCTCGTTAGTACGAAGCAAATTAGAGTACAATTCCACCATTTGGTCACCATATTACAAAATCCATTCTCAATTATTGGAAAAGGTACAAAACAAATTCCTTCGGTATATTAATTTTAAAATGAAAATTCCAATCGAACTTATAAATTATAATAACTTACGCGCAGAAACCAGACTCCTTAAATTATCAGATAGAAGAGTGTTAATTGATTTATTAGTTTTATTCAAAATTATCAAATCTTTAGTTGACTGCCCTAATTTATTAGAATTAATCTGTATTAATGTACCTGCTAGACTAACTCGTAATAGAGATATTTTCAATTTTAACAATTCCCTCAATACTAACTATTCTATTAATTCACCAATCCCTAGAATGCATAGCCTTGCAAATAAACATTGTGAATCTATAGATATATTTGGTGTTGACAGTTTTGCAATTTTCAAGAGACAACTCATGTCTATTTTATCTGTTAATAATTAACTTTTCTTATTTTTGTTCTTGTCATAAAACCTCCTCTCATTTAAAATCTTACCAGTAATTTATAACCTTATTTTATTTTATTTTGCTGTTATATTTAGTTCTGTTTTATCATTGTACATTATTATACACATATAATTGTTTGTTTATACCTACTAACTAGCTTTTACACATTGCACTTTATTGTATTTCTGGTCTTATTACTGATTTTTTCTCATTACTCATACTATTTCATTTCATTTATGATGTTTAATTTTTTTTTTTATGTTTTTAATTTCTGTTATGATGTTCTATACCTTGTGATGATGATTGCTTTATTATCTATTCTGTTTTATTGGTTTAGTAACATATGAGTATATAATTATTATTGTTTTTATATTTTTGCTTCTATGCTTGTAAAAGCCCACTAGGGCGTAAATAAATATAAATAAATAAATATAGGAGGTTGGTTGGTCTTATATAAATCTTGCTTGAGTCGTGTCTGAGGACTTAGCCAGCCGAGGAATCGAACACGGACCACCTGGGCGGGACCCACACGCGATGCCCACTCAACCACTGACCGGTCTATTAAAGTCATTTCAAGCGACATTTCAATTCTAAATCGTCTTCTTACATCAGAGCGATACTGATATATAAATCATTGAAAGAAGGTGGTAAAAAATCATATTACCTGTTGAACACATACATTTTTTCCATCTTTAATTATCAAAGTTTTGAATTTTTTGTATTTCTTGGGCATTAACCATGTAACAATTTCTAGACATTTTGTTTTGAAGAGTTTTAATTTTCAATGTACATTTGTTACTTAAATTTTAAATTTTCTGCGACCGGTTTAGACATTTTAAATTTTTAAAATTTTTAATTTCTGTACTTGAATAGAATTTTTAAGTTAGTTTTAAGTTTGCTCGTGAATGACACAGATGTGTCAAAATGTACATTGAAAATTAAAACTCTTCAACACAAAATCAAAGTTTTGTTTAAGTGCCTCTGATAAGTAAAAAAAACAGTTTGATGTTTTACTGCGTTTATACTTATGGAGTTCAAGTGATTTTGCCAAGTATAAAACCAGTATTTCATATTTAGTCCTTTAGTGTCTCGAAAAATAGCAAATACTCCGGTATTGGTCGAATTTAATAATTAATGCTTATGTAAGGTGTTTATCAATCCTCCTATCTTTAATGCATTGTCTTTTTTATTGTTTTCTTATTTTGTAATAAGCTAATTAATAATATTTAACCATTGGTAGTGGAAACAAACCAATTACAAACTAAAAAAACTGTTTAATAGTTTTTTACCAAATTATTTGCCAACAACATGTTGTACATATTTTTAGTGTGTGGCAAGCGAAGCTCCAATTGTCATTTTATAATTGTTTCAAATTTTCTTTTTAAATATATTTCCACGAATTTCTTAAACGACACCCGTCCGATATATTAACAAAAAATTGACAAACGATTATTGTGAAGAGTTTTAGAAGTAGGTAATAATAATGCCACCACACGTGTACGTTAACGCTACTAAAAATGGCGCTCGATAACACCGACATTATCGCCAATCCGTATATTGCTCGTCATGAAAGTATATTTAATGAATGTTCGAGATCAAATATTGAAGAACCGCTGTTCCAGGCAGCATCCAATATGGGGTGGGGTGGATTGAGGGGTTGAGGGAGGGAAAGGAGGCTGTGGAGGAAAACCTTCCACGGGTTGGTTGTTGGTTTGGTCGGGATGGGTGGGAGGTGGCCTGGGGGCCCGGGGGCCCTGTGGGGTGTGAGCCCGCGCACGCGCAGGGGTTGTTTTGCGCGCGGGCGACGCTTGGAGGCAGTGAAGGCGCGATCTCCGTCGAGGCTGGTAGCGTCCGGACGTTCAGCAGCCCCGCACGCCCTCCCCCCGGGAGATGTGACGCGCCCCCGACCGACACACCCCACACCCCACAACCCACAACCCCACAACCCGCCGGTCACGAGTGTTGGGACTGTACGGTGTACGGTATACGGACTCGCGGATTGTGTGTGAAGTTACCTGCCGTACGAGAGTTATTACTGTGGACTTCATGCCCGGATACAACGATCTTAAACGTTTGAATGCCGAAATGCAACGGTGATAAAAAAATTATTAAAAACTTCATTTAGTGCTCAAAATTAGTGCCGCGTTTCACATTACTTGCAATGGTCAAATCAAATTTAATTTGTATTCAAATCAATAAAAAATGTGTGCTTTCCAAAAAGATATAATCAGTTTTTAAACATCGCATCGTTAAGTGTGGTTGTTTAGAGAATAAACTGCCAAAACTGTGTTTAATTGTGTACGGGAACATTATACAAAATCGTGTTAGTGAAAAATCTCATATTCACATTCTACATTTAGTTTTGAACGTGCAGCATGTTTAAGTAATACATTAAATGTACGATTAAAATTCAATAATAGATTGGGAAATGATGATGAAATGACAATAATAATTAAATATATAGGTAATTAAATGAAATTTTAAACTGACTGTATTTTTTTGGAAATTTAAACGTGAAGCTAATAATCAATTTGTTAAAATTCGGTATCAATGTTCGTCCATCGCATATTTAAGTAAAACCCAATAATAATTCCAACCTTTTTGATCGTTGAATCTGGCTGTATAAACTGTTAATGTCTGCTTATCTGTTCTCCTTTTGACTGATTCTGGGCGATTGACTGGGTGTCTGTCCGAGCAGGCTCTATGTACGGTGATTGTGAGTTACACAGGACTAAAGTAGGGGCCAGCACCGGATGGTGGATACGCCACTGGGCATCTGGGTGGCGATTGGCCACCGAGGTAGATCGCTACCAGCAATGTCGTTATGCAGATGAAGTAAGTCTTATTAATAATTAAAATATTATAAGGAGTACATAAGCAAAAAAGGAAAACAAAATATAATAGGTGGATGAGCACTAGACATTTGATTAAAATATTAAGATTTATCAAATATCAGTTCTCGCTCGGAATTGAATAAAAAAATATGAAGTGTTTTTTTATAATTTTTGCCAGTTAAATTCTTCTTTTCTTATTGGTTCCTCATTGCTGAGGATCGTGATTCCTGCTCTAATTCCACACTCCTCGTGGTCCAGCGCTGCGCGGAGATCTGCAGACACGAACACCAGTGATATTTGGTCACTCCAGCACATTGGTGACCATCTTCCGCTTTTTCTGCTTTCCACTTTGCAGTGACTATGAGTTTCTCCAAGTTGAATTCCTCAATTTGGCGGGCAACGTGTCTAAAGTTCCTTAAAATACGTGTTCGGCAGATAGTTGAAACCCTATTGCGGATGCCTAGCTCTTCCAGAATGGCAGTTAAATACAACTTTTAAAAATATTCACGTTGATTTAGAACATACGCAATCATCAAACATTCTAATTGCGGTTATTGGGCTGTCTACGTAACTGCGGTTCAATGAACTCGGATTTGATTTGAACTTAAACGTGTCATTTTCAAAATTGGAACGGATTGTACGAAGAATTCAGACAAGTGATTTAGTACCTATCTATCACTCTGTAAATATTTAAATTGTCATTTAAAATTGGAACTGATGTGTCAAAAATATAAAGTAGTACATATTTATGAATATTTTTCTTCTACTTACAGCTTAACAAATCCAACAATTACATTATCTCATGATTTTTCACGGGTCTGCGCTAGTTTATTAGAAAAAATGCTTTAACTAGATACAGATACAGTTTGAAAAGTTTTGTTGGGCGCAGTTTTTTTGGTTGTGGGTTAAAGATATTGCTGTTGTTGGAGATTACTGGCCATGCTTCGATACCCCTTATACCGGCACGTTTGTAACCTGCTTAAACAATTGACTTTAATAAGCGTGTAACGATGATACTTATAACATACAATCTAATTGTTTTTAACAGTATACAGTTCTAGCAATCATCGAAACTCTACAGATTTTGGCACCCAGAAATTCTCGGCTCTCTTCCTTTTAATGTGAGATGGTACTCGCTCATAAATCTTAAATGACCTAGTTTAGTTAATGTGCTATACAATCGTAATATTAAATTAATTAAAATATAACAACTAACCAATCATTACGCCGTTTCTCCGCAGGGGTAGGCAGATAAAATAGATGGTTAAATAACTCCGTCTTGGCACACACTCCTTTCCTCACCGTAGATCGTCTCACACATAATATTATTTTATTCTAGCTCCTTATATGGGCCAACTAATGTATCGGAGTCACTTGATCGTAATATGTCTTCCTCTGGCATCCCCGACTTCTTTTACCGTTCATTTTTGCGTCGCATATTCTCTTTACACTATTTTCTTCGTATATTTTCTGAGCTTCCTTTTCTTAATCTTTCTCATTATAATTACATCAGCCCTGCAATCTTTGCACATCTGCAAATTTTATCAGACAGTCATACATGGTTTTTCAACATGGTATGTTTCAGGGATCACGTTTCTGCATTCGTTTTATACTGGTATATAAAATACAGGTAAATAAATAACAATTGTCTATAAAAAAAGTTCCCCTATCAGCACGTTTTCCATAATGGTTCTGGTGTACGTTTTTTAAAATACAAAAACTTAAAATATCAAGAAGCAATACTTAACACATTTAAGAAATGCTTGGAAATCCAAACCGAGATTCTATCCAACTCTGTGACATGGCGAAAAAAGGGCACGGATTTATTCAACACATTTGTTTCATCAAAACGAATATTCATTTTTTTTCAGGCTTAACTACAAATAAATATTATTACTGTAAAGTTCAGTCTTACTTCTTCAATAATCCTCCTCGTCTATACAACTTATCAAATTTGAGATCAATTTAATTTATATTTTTTTACATTCCTACGAAATTGCAGATAAATAAGTCATATTGTAATATTTTTTAATGATACCAATCACCACACAATTACATTTGCTAAAAACCACAGATATTATCTCTCATAGGTACCTACCCGATATTCCAATAAAAAAATCATCCAAAGACATTTGATCGAAAATATAATATTAATGTGGCGACCTTTTTCTTCTTCTCCCAAAACAATTCTTGGAGGGCACTTAGGGTATTTGAAATCTGTCAGAAGATAGTGAACTTGCAAGATAACTTTTCCACAAAGAAGAAGTCAAAGAACTTGTAAGAGTAGCGATATTTCTCAAGAGCAAGAATAATAACGAAATACATTTTTCCCTTTCGATCATAAAAAAACGACAAAAACTGTGAAAGTACATTTTGTATTTATCTGTAAATGTCTTATTACGAGACCGGAATCCGGCATATCTTTTATTCAAAAGTCCTTGGCAGAACAGAAATAATTACGCTACATTTACAGACATTCTTTTCTTCTTGAGAAAAGTAGAAAAAGTCTCGAAAATTTGTATTCAAAAAGTTTTGGCATTTATTCCCGCTCCGTTTTCAGCCGTTATTCTCAGAACAGGTAACAAGGAATAAACAAAGCTTTGTTAATTAACATTTCAATCATTTTTAATGGGCAGGTAACCAATTTACATTAACTAAACACATAATACACGTAATTGCTTTAATGCAAAAAAATAAATCTTTCTTTCATAATGAATCACACGAGATTGTTTCGAAAAACATGATGTAATATAATGTCACGTTGATTTAAGCTTTTGGTTCCACCAAGTACCCTTAGATTAGTATAACTATCATTGGTGGAATCCCTAATAAGATATGGGATTACCACATGGGGACATTCAACAAGAGCAAATATTACTTCCGTGCAGAATGCGCAATATTCTAGAATTACAACAATTTCGATTACGAAAGTAGAAAATCCAATTATCACGTGTTACAATAATCTTCGTCCAAACTATCTAAAATCCAACGAATCTAAAAAATACGATTTTTTTAACCTCTTAAAAATACGCATGCGCCATGGTTTCAATCGACAAACAAAATAATTGGTACTTATCTATGATTAATAGTAAATGTTTATACGAAAGTTTTATTTAGTAATCTGAATAAAATTATTATATTTTTTTAACGCTCTTATAATTATTTTTGTTTTGTAATATAAGTTGAATAAAATATTATACATTCTTGCATAAGAACCACACATATCTCATTATTTCTCAGGCTTTTTTTGTGTTAAACCGCGAATGTCAATTAAAATACCTCATATGTTTTTAAAGAAAAAAAAACTTCTTCAAATAACTGACACATAAATATTAGTTGACACTTTTTTTTAGAAGTACTGTTTTTATTTAATAGAACAAGAGCTTTTTTGTTCCTCCTGAACACCTGTAAAAAATAAGATACGCGGTTTTATAAAATAACTCTTTAACGCTTTTTTTGGATCACGAAATTTGCAAAGATCTTTCCACGTTACGATTTCTGGGTCGACAATGCACCAATGCATTTTACACCAATACTTTACCAATTTTTCATTTGTGTACCATTCGATGATCGACAAACTCGCATTATTAGATTCTGGCAAATATAATAAATACTATTAATAAAGAGAGAAAGTATTCATTGAAAATTCTAAGCACAAACAAAAATCAACTATAAATGATTAGTTAATAAAGGCATTCGTGCGTAATAATTGTTAACAAAGTGAAAATGTCCCACTTTTTGGTTTCCATTCAATTCAAATGAATGAAATGTTAAGGTCTTTGATGGTAACTCCATTTACAAAATTCAGTAAATTTATTGAAGTTAATTCAACAGAAAACTTCCTGTCAGTCAGTGGCATCAAATCTACCGAGCAAATTGGTTAACTAACTTCGGAAGGTTCTATAAGAACGTAACCGGCCATTTCTCAAAACGTTAAATCTTAAATCTGTTAACAAGCTGCGGAGATCTAATCCTCAACGTATCTGCTGTCGATCTGAACTTTTTTCTTTTATTCCATTTTTAAAATGTCAAAAACATGAGCTTCTTGAGTAGCCTCTGTCAACATGGAACGTCAAGAGTTTATCGTTTTAAATTGACTGTTTTGACAGGAAATAATGCAAATATGCAGGAACAGTAAAAATTAATATACGAAACATTCATATTTTAGTGCTTCGTTTGTAAAAATATGATCATAATCACATTTTAATTACCCATTTAAAAAGCAAGCACAAAGAACATGAAAGTTTTTAAGAGCGTGTGTTAGTATGGTTGCAAGATTAATTTCGAACAAAAATTCTACCTAGATAGTGTTTTGGATAAATTTATCCATTTTTATTTTAATGTGCAACTTTTCTGCAAATCTTGGAAAAATATTTATTTTTATTTTTAACGTTATGAGTAAAACCTCAAATTCTAATATTTAACTTATTAAGATAATATTGGCAACACATCGAAAATCCGATAAAGCTAAATCAGAAAAAGATAAGGTCTTATCTATAAATCGAACCCAAGACCTTGCCTAGGCGGTGCTCTAGTAATCTCATACATAAAGACAGCAGCGAATAAAAATATGCTAATGTTGATAGTTCTTAGTCGAAGTATGATACAGTTAAATATGACCGGATTCGATAGCTCGGTGGCGTAGAGGTAGAGGCAAAGGTCCCCGGCAAGGCAAAGGTCCTGGATTTGATTCCTAGATGAGACTGTATCTTTTTTCTGATTCAGATTGATTGAATGTCGCTATTATAGTCTTAATTAATTACATATTATAAAAATATATATATATATTTGCATCCTGCTAAGATTTACTTAGCCAGTAAACTTGATTATGTTGATAGCCATTCAATAATTCAGCCGATCAAGCTTCATGTAAACGTAAAATAAAGCTCTTGGTCCTTTCCACCGTCCATCATGTGATCTTAACATAAAATTCAAAGCCAGTCGAGAAAGAAAACTAAAATGTGGTACAGGACTTAAGTTCATGCAAGGTGTTTCCACGAGAGCACACATTTGAAGCATTCCTCGAAGCACGGTAAAATGTTCACGACTTGATCATACCTCGCTAATGTTTTCTCTGAGGACTCTGCCTCGTAAATTTCAGAGAAAAACGAGCAAGATTAAATTCACATAAAGTCAATTTTACGAGGTAAACTCTGCCCGGTCCGACATTTAATCGTCACATCAGCTCTGTGCACCAGTGAAGATGCAATTTCTCTTCTGGTCTCACCTACATAAAGTGTGAATCACATGTGGTATCCATCGCTAAGCTGCTTAACTTAAAGTGCTGATCTCAGCGAGAGAAATCGAACAGACACCCCCGGTATACGAGTAAAATACGACTTCTTTAGACCGACCGCAAGGCGTATTTATTTATTGAGAATTTATGCCGAGCGTAAGTTGCAATAAATAGGAGATTTCGCATCGAAATCTCATCCTCGATTTATTTTACACCTCAGCGTAAGGAAACCTTTAAAATAGTACATTTTAAAGCCAAACTAAGTAATAACTTGTCAACTAATAATTCATGTCGACATAGGCATGTATGCTTTTGATCTGGTCGCACGGTTAAAAAAATTAAACATGTCAAAAAAAGTTTTTTTTCTATAATACCGCCAATTAGCCTACTAGAAATGCAAATGTGTGCGTGAGTGCCACCAACAGTTAATAAAATTTGCTTTGATTCAAGAAAACCAAATAAAAATTCAAATTGGTGTGTTTAATAAGTTATTATTATCACCTCGCAAGGTTTTTCAAACCAAAAATTTGATAAAATTCAAAACTTCAATCGTCTATAATTGGCGTCACTCTTAAATATTGAATAGCTTTAGTACCGCATCCAAGAGTTAAATTTATCTAGAGTATAACTGTGTTCATGCGTGCTAACTATTGTCATTGAATAATTAGGAACACATTGAAACAGTGGGCAAAAAAAACAGGATAAGGAAAAACTTAGTCAACAAGCTTGCTGGAAATAGCTGGGGATGCAACGCAAACATGCTCAGAATGGCACCCATTCTCAACAGCTTACCTTCTCATGTGCTTCAGTATGGGCTAGAAGCGCCCACACTTCCATGGTTGGCGTTCACCCTAATCCCATAATGCGAACCATCAGCGGGGCTTTAAAATCAACTCCTCTCTCTTGGCTCTCCGTACTTGCAAACGTAACCCCGTCAAATATCAGGCGAGAGATTAAACGCTGCGGGAATACAAGAAGGCGCTGCAAAAAAGTGCAATACCTTTGCACGATGATGTCGTCTCTCACCCGGTATTCCACTTGAAGTTCCAAAAACTCTTCTGGATGGAAAGAGAGAAGCTCCGCCGATTACTTCTCACCTCGGAAGATATGTGGGAATTTAAGTGGCAATCGGCCAACTCGGGAAATGTCCGTCTCGTAGACGACCCCATTGAGAGACAGTCTGGGTTCTCATAGCCTCGTAAACTTTGGTCCACCTTCAATAGGATAAAGTGTTCCCATAGCCGCTGTTCCCATGCGGCCTTAAAGAGTCTTGGCCTTAAAGGCCTTAAAGAGTCTGCAATGTGTGAATGCAGGGCGATGTAGACCACCGAACATGTGGTCAACGAATACCTGCTCCATTATTTCCCCGGCGAGATTTATGAGGTCCACAGGGCGATGCCTCATCACGTTTCGATAGATGTTCCCATTTGATCCCCCACAATATGAAAGAAGAAGGGGAAAATCACGGGATATTATAATTATTGCAGGATTTGTGAAGCTTAGAGCATTTAAAAAAATTTATATAATTGTTTAATTAAATGAAGACAATATTCGCGAAACTCAATCAAAAATCGGGAAACAGAAAAATCTGAAAAATATATTACCACCTCTGGGACCCGCATCCTGGGTTCCTGGGTTCGAGTCCCAGAGGTACCAATATCTTTTCTGATTTTCCTGTTTTCAGGTTTTTTGATTGAGTTTCGTTAATTTTGTCTTAATTTAATTAAATATAAAAATAATATCATTTCATAACTTTGTCGCTTAACTGAATAGTTTCCATAAACATTTTCAATTTTGAAAAGACTTAAAGTTCATTGAAAGTTACAGAAAGAATCATCACTTTTTACTTTTATTTCCTAATAGCTCCATATTTGTGAAATATCACAGTAGGGGCTGAATTTTAAGAAACCAAACTACCTTCCTTTTAATCTGGTATAAATTTAATAAAAAGCGAGAAAAGTACCTATATCTAAAAATAATAATAATAATACTTCTGATCAAAATTGACGACAGCTGGCGTTATCTGAGCACTAAGAGCACTGTCAAAGCCGATTTCGTCTAGAACATCTTTTTTTGAAGTAAGCAAGTACCAATTTAAAAAATAATCGTAGCTTAATAATATTTCTAATCCAAACAGTGTTTCCTTAAAACCAACGAATCTGACCAAACAGTATTAAACAGTAATATCTTTTACCACCGGAATTCCAACATATATAAATCGTACAGTACAATGTCCATAGAGCCGTTAGATAATGGGTATCTCATATCGTGTTTTTAAATCGCCGTTCCATATTTCATGTCATCGAATGCCCGTTTTATAATGGAAAACGTGCTCCGGGACTGCGTCTGAAACGAAAAACCCCATTACGATACAAAATAATATATGTTACGGTCAAAGCCAAGTGTCGCTACCCGCACGTAAATTGACTGGCAGGGTTTTTCTACCATGGCCCAAATTACACAAGCTGGATCCGTTGGCTGGACCTCCAAAATAGAGCCGGCTTAAAATAGGACGAAATTTTTAAACCAATTTTAGTACGAGAATATTAATTTGCAATCTATACGCTCGCGCTTTATGGAATGTTGGATTTTTTTACGTTTTCAAGTTTTCATAATTTTTTTTTAATCTCCGACCGGAGGCCCTCAGGGCCTATGTCCTCTTTGGCGATGCTGTGTAGAGGATCTTTTTAGGGAGAGGAAAGAGAGGAAATACTGGGAAGGAAAAAGGTATGAGGGGTGGATAGGAATCTGAGATGAGGAGTGACGAAGTATAAATTCATCTCCCCGATTTGTCGAAAGAGTCCGGCTGGATAGGTCAAATGGTCTTCCTCGACAAAACTGAATTTCCAAGAATTTAGACTATCCCTTGAATTTCGGTTATGCGAGTGTCCTGTGAAACGCTAGTTCAACGAATTATGGACCTCGGATTTGCTTTGAATTTAAGCGTCGTTTTCAAAATTTTACTGATTGTGTGACAGCGATGAAATATCTACCCTAATGTTAACGTAAAATTGTTTAAGTTGTCATTTTCAATATAATTTTATTAATATTTATATTTTTGAAATTAATTCAAGTATATTTTATATACATAAAAACTCATTTGCAATATCTCGACCACCCTAATAGGTCCATGCCCATGTCACGGCAGTCGTATATAGGCGATATAACATGATATGTCAAGAACTATCGATTATAATTGGAAGTGATTTGCCAAGAACTATCCCGTATTTTTCACCCGTCTTCGTTAGTAACAATATACATATAAGACGGTATTTTTCTGGTGTGATGTATTGATTTGTTTTGGGATAAAGCGTTTTAATAACAAGGCAATTTCTGTTGGCAGGTAGCTAACAAATATTCTTTTGGTAGAATCTGGAATATTTCTAATGTCTACGAGAAGTTACGCCCTCCGGAAGTAGATATTAGGATACTCAGTATCATGCTGCATCATTCATACTAGGTTGTCTCTTTCATAATATTCCCAAAGTTAAAGAAATATTTTTTTCAGTTTTTTCATCATAATGGATACAACTTCAATACATCCCCAATACTGAGAATTTTTAGTTCTAATTGGTGACTGTTCACTGTAACAAATGCACGTAAACTCATATTTGCATTGATCAAAAATTGGTTCAGTTGGCATTTCTCCACGGTTCTGTACTATATGTGTATTATTTCACATTCACGCATTTCAAAAGACTTATGACCCTGATTGTGTACCAAATATTCACCAGACCAGACACTGAATATATACCAGACATTCATATAATAGGTACAAATAGATTGAATTCAGCTAATTATATTAATCGAACATAGCATTATTATATCAGTCGCTGGTAAAAAGACGATAACGAAAGCGAGGATATCAGTCGATAAAGGAATATAAATATGGAACCAGAATGGTGGTAAGTATTTACTGACAGAATAACGAAAGAGTAGACACGAGATCCCTCTAAAGAAGTGAAGAAAAACTTAGTACGGTAGCAATGCGAATAAGGAGATTCTATAAGAATGCCAAGTTGATGATATATAAGATTACGAAAGGGACCTTTAGAGAGAAGAGACTTGTGGAGCGCGTGAACGGTGAAATTAGTATCAGGAGTAGAATCGCGCAAGTGGATGGAATAAGATGTCAGGGGCGAGTCAAGTTTCCAGAAAGACAGGGAATGATCAAGTGAAACAAACACTTGAGTATTTGACGTCAAAATTTATATCGTCCAATCTTATTTGCCTTTCTCTTTGTGGAAAATGTATGTTTAGCCTTTTGGAAGATTCTGGTAGAAGCTGCAATTAATAATAATAATAATAATATTTGGCTCATTTATATAGCGCCGTTTTCGTGAAAAATCACCTCAAGGGCGCTGTACAAATAAATACATAAAAAATAATATTACTGGCTTACAACTAAGATTTACAATTATAACTAGTGATTTACATCTAAGTCTTATTGCTAGTGACTTATGACTAAGACATATAAAAGCTGACCTAAAACTGAGCTCAATGACATATATATTTACAATATGACTTAAAGTTAGACATTTATAACTAACATATTTATTTACATTTAAAAATACTTGAAAACATCTTATAAATATCATACATTCGCCAGAATCACTCCACAGCGCCAGAAGAAGAAGGAAGTTTTTACATAATACATATTACTATTTAAGGACATGGATGCAAAATTTATCGGATTTACGAAAATGTATGGATATCTTAAATAAATTAATGAAATTAATCGCCGATCTTTACCGCATTATGATGACTCATCGCACAACATTAACCGGATTGAGGTGTTAGGTTACCACTACCATTGGTAGGTAGATCAATAGCATTTTGAGTTTTTCGTTAGTAGTTGTAGGGAATAGCAAATAAAATAGTATATATTCGTGGACATCAGCAATTATTAGAGTATAATTAAATTACAAAGTTTAAATTTAATGACGAATTTATGGAAATGAGTATTTGAAAAAATGAGTTTTAAGTTTGGATCTAAATTCCGCTGGGTTGGTTATGCATCTCAATTCCATGGGAAGTTTATTCCAAGCCTCAGGACCGGATACTCCAAACGCGCGATCACCAAAATTAGTGTTCGGATTTCGCTTGGGTTCTTTCAATCTTCCAATTGCAGACGATGTCGCTGATCTAAGAGATGACTGCCTTAGACCTATATTTTCCGGAATGCATAGTTCAGAGATATAGGGTGGAGCCATTTCATTGATAGCTTTAAACACCATCCAGCATAACTTATACTGGATCCTTTCAGGACACTTCAACCAGTGAAGATTTCGGAGGTATTCCGAAATGTGCGAAAACTTGGGTACCCCTGTGATTAGTCGTGCTGCGGCGTTGAATACTGATTGTAGTTTATCAGTTTGACATTTAGGAAGACTTGCATAGATACCATTGCAGTAATCAAGACGCGATACTATATATGAATTCACAAGAAGCTTAGTTGCTTCTGTCGAAAGGTTCCTACGAACTGCCTTAAGTTGTCTTAAGTAGAAGAACCCTGTGCTAACGGTCCTATTCACCTGACTTTTCAATGAAAGGTCTGAATCCAGATAAACTCCCAGAAGTTTGACGGTTGTTTTCGCAATTACGTCATTGCCGGAAATGGCAATTGGTGAGTTGTCTATTAGATGTTGACGTCTATTTGTAGCTGCCCACAGAAATTCAGTCTTTGATGGATTAAGCTTCAGTTTGTTTGAGGACATCCAGAGACTTATTGCTTCTAGACACTCAACTGTGCGAATTTTGAGGCCGGTGATCTCATTTGGTGTGCAGTAAAAGTAGACTTGCTGATCGTCGGCATAACAGTGAGAAAGGAGACCAAATGACTCGATAATTCTTGCGACATCATTTGTGAAGAGGATAAAGAGAAGTGGGCCCAGAACGGATCCCTGAGGTACCCCTGAAGAGAGTTTTGTGAAGTTGGATTGTTTATTTCCCACCTTCACTGCTTGTGAGCGATCCGTTAGATAGGATTGTAGCCAATTTTTTACGTTAGAATGTAAACCAAATGTTAATTCTAGTCTCTTAATGAGAAAGTCGTGGTCAATGGTGTCAAATGCAGCGCTCATATCTAAAAGTGAAAGAAGTGCTAACTTACCTGATTCTATGGCAAGGGTAATATCTGACAGGACACGAAGTAACCCGGTTTCTGTTGAGTGGAATCTTCTATAAGCGGACTGATGATCGGTAATTAATTTATTGTGGTTTAGGTGGGAGGTTATTTGAGAAGCAGCAATTTTTTCGAGTAGTTTTGCTAAGAAAGGCAGATTTGACACTGGCCGATAATTACCCAAGTTGTCAGCATCAAGCTGTGGTTTTTTTATAATTGGGGTAACTACTGCATGCTTAAGTGCTTCCGGGAAGTCACCTGTGCTTAGAGACTTATTAAACACGTGAACCAAGTAGGGGGCCAACACGTTGCAACATTTCTTGAGAAGCCACGTTGGGATGGGGTCGAGAACACATTGTTTATTTGGCGAACTTAGAATTAACTTTCCTACTTCTTCTAGCGTTGTAGGTTTGAAGGATGACAGTGTCCCTTTGGAATTGGCTGTAAATATCGGCGGTGGAGCAGAAGATGTAGAGGCGCGTATAGATTCTATTTTTTTACAGAAAAACTTAGAAAAGGCCTGCGGAGTAATGTCTGTAGAGGTTTGTACGGTGTTATTAGCGATGATGGTTTTAACGGAGTTCCAGAGACATCGTGGATTTTTCCGCTCAGAGTCAATTTTATTAATCCAGTATTCTGACCTCTTTGTGCGTATTATTCTTCTGTACTCTATTTGAGCATTAATCCACTCGTCTCGTGGAGTAACGTCGGGGTTTCTTCGGTGTGACCTCTCTAGTTTCCGCATTATCCTCTTCTGACTCCGACACTCCTCATCGAACCAGCCATCAGATTTTCGGACTTTCCGCGTTTTCGAGGTGGTTGGAGCATATTTACTAAGTAAACATGATAGAGTGTTGTTATACTCCTCAATCAGTTTTGTCGGCGTCTTAATTTCCCAGTTGCTTTCTATGCACAAGGAAGACTTTTTAAGTTCTTCAAGGAAACTATCGAAATCAAATTTTCGCCATTCCCTCGATACTATTGTTTTATATGGCACTTTAGGTGGGTTAAATTCAATTTCCGTGCGAATAAGTCGATGATCTGACAAACCTATGTCAAGAACGTTTGCTACCAATGATGGGCCATTACACCTGGATACAAATATGTCCAAGATTCCACCAGCATCATGAGTTGGTGCTTTGACCCATTGACGGAGTCCAAAGCTATCCAAAAGGTCAATGAATTTAACAGCATTGGGTGATGTGTCGCGCTCAAGGTGAATATTTATGTCACCTGTAATGATGAGAGTTTCAGAAAGTCCCACTACCCATTCCAAAAAACTCGAAAACTCCCTAAAAAATTCTACACAAATCGGTTTCGAACCGGGTCGGTACAGCGTTAGCAATATAAATGACGATCCAGCAGAAGAAACACGGCATCCGATGTACTCAAACGTACTGAATGTACCGTTTGCCACCTTGGTAATCCTCAGTCCTTGTCGGGCTATTATCACAACACCCCCGTGATTCACGTGCGAGATGTTATGAGCATGTTCCGAAGCTCGGGGTCTAGCCTCCTCCAGGACAGCATATCCTAGAGCTTGAAGTCGCTTGATTGAATAAGACTCGCTATTTTCATGCCAGCTTTCTGTGACGGTTAGTATGTGGAGATTTTGTTCTCTGAAAATATCATCCACCTCCTCTATCTTGTTGTTATTAATTATCTTAATACGTTGCATGCAATTTTAAATTAGCGAAAAGATGGAAGCAAATGTATAATATTGTTTTTCTCTTTTGCCTCTTTTTTTGAAAAAGAATTGGTAAAGTATCTCCCAGGGTTCGATTAGGACTTCCACATTTTTACATATTACAAGAGAGTTGGAATTTCCTTAAGTTGTTATAAAATACATCAGTAGACTAAGAGATCAACTCGAAAACTATACAAATTACTCAATAAAAGTACTATGTGGAGTTTTGCAGATATTCTGTACATATAAAACATTCTTCAAAACACGCGGAATTCGCAAAATTCTCACGTGCAACTGACACAGAGTAGCATTGACAGCTGTCTCTCCAAAGTTTTTTTAATGTCAGCTTCCCTTTTTGACTGTTGCTAATATCTATGATATGTAGCTGCACATTGTAACATTCAATGGTAAGCATAGTGCTTCAGCACGTTTATAAATGATGGACTTTTTTTGTTGTTGTGGCTATTCTCCCAAAGCCTTCAAAAGAATTAAAAATGTTTAATTTTTTAATGTCTTAAATTTTATTGTTTTTTCTAAGATTTTAAATACTTAATATCTTTTCATCAATTTATTTTATATTTTTAATTATTATGTATTTTATTTTAAATGCAAATTAACAGTTATACAGAACCAATATAAACATTCATTATATTTTGTCAAGTAATAATAATGTTTTTGACTCGTTTAATTTGGTTGAAAATATTTATGTCAGGGGACAATTTAGTAACAGAATCATTTTTCCGAGCGACATTACTATTCTGCACTCGGAACAACAAAAGTTCTGTCTCTGCGCGCTCTTGCGAGGTTGTCGGGAACATAAAATTCAATTTTTGTATAAAATCGTAAGTACAGATATTACCGTTCAGAAGATTACAAGCTGTTGTCAGCAAAGCAGTTTTCCTTCTACCGGCAAGGCTATTAATATCCAGCATTTCGGGCAAAAAGGCTGATGAATAAAATCAGGGATAATATCCAAAATTTCTAAGATATAAATATCTCAGAAACTTTATCATACTTGTGGCTATTTTTTATTTCAAAAAGTGTTGTCAAGCTATGAAAAATGGATGGTCAAATATCTGTTTTTAGAATAAGGCAGAATGTATAAAAATAAAATGGGAGGCTGTGAAAAATCTGATCTCAAAGCAATAAAAAAATCTATTATTTTATTAAGCAGTAAATCTGAATCGAACGCCGAAAGTGTCGGTTTTCAAATCGAATTTTGTTTGAAATTTACCGAAAAAATTCTGAAAAGAAAGCCTCAGTTTACCTAGCGCGTATCTTAAAGATGTATGGGAGTAAACAGAAGGGCGTAAATATTATTGGGGGATTTATGCGGAATGTTTCTGCCATGGAACTGGCATCATTCACGGCAAATTGCCGACGTTATTCTCCTACTATGAATGATCAGCCTTGATGGGAGCGTTACCACGGAGACGGATGGCTGGGTAGGTTTTACCTAGACTAGTGTGTGGGCTGGTTCTGCGTATGGGTTTGTTTGGAAGGGGTGGATATTCAGTGTACAGTTTGGGGAGGGTGTGTTTTATTATAATACTAGCGCAGAACCGTGGAAAATCACGGGAAAGTTTAAATTCTTGAAAAATCAGATCCATTTATGAAAATAATAAATAAAATATTTTTCCAGAAAAATATTATCCGGTAGATTCTTTATCGCTGATCTGAATGCTTCACACAACCAGTTCAATTTTTTTACCCCCTTACAATTTACCTTAAAAAAATTGCTTTTTGACGATAAAGTTAAGAATATAGTTATAATTTTGAGGAAAGTCTACAAGGGGATTGGACAAATCAATTATTGAAGTCATTCAAGTCTATGAACTTATATAGAATTGAAAAAACGCGACAATTATTGAGAGACAGCAAATATGGAACACTGAGGGGAGAATGCTGGGTGCAAATTAAAACTTACTTTTTTAAGCAAACGTAAGTTGAAGTTTGCAAAATCGTTTAACGGTGGTTTTTTTTTATAATCGTAATGTATCAGTTTGTATGAAACTAAAAAAACGTATAGTTTTAAAACGTTCTTTCAAGGTTATTGTCTACATACTTTCTTTTTAATTTTACCTATGTAAAAATAATTAAAAAAAAAATTGGCAAAACCTTGATCGTGTGACCTGTTTCGCGGTTTTGTGTTATTTAGAAACATATGAAATTATGAAACATTTAAATGTCACTTATCTACGTTCAAATGCAAAACAAAGTTTGATATTTTAAAATTACTAAAATCTCTTTCTAATCTGTTTATGTTATAGACCATAAAATAAAAGTATACAGAACAAAATTAATGAGGACGTGTCATTTAGTGACTCATTGTTAATAATATCATTGGAGATATAATTCATTTATATTGGTTTGAATCCTTTTGGTTTTAAGGATTGCTGGGAAGGATGATCTTAAAAAAACACATCCAAATGTATAATTTACTGATGGGATTCGAGTGTGCGCGTGGGTATCAAAATCAGTTGAACTGAAACATGAAAAAAATCACGATAAATGTCTGAAAAACGTGGGAAATGGTTTAAAATCACGTACATGTACTTTGTATCAAGAGATTAACATTTTCGTTTGGGGCAATAAAAACGATTCGGCTTAACGACGCAAGTGTCGGAACCCTGTTATAGTTGGGTTCAACTTGTAGAAACTTAGCAATGTGTAACTCTCCCTTCATGCTTAGCCTTTTAGGATTTGACAAATATGAGATTTTCTCTTCAAGTTGGGAACATCTGACGTTTTAATTATTCATCTTGTGGCGTAGAGAAATACGGAACATGGTTTACAGGGTGTAACATACACACGGTATTTAGGATGCATACATCTTTAGGAACAAAGATCTGCAGGCAAATGATTTTTGAGTGATGGGGAACCAAACATATGTCTTTTATTGATAATTCTAGTGTATTAATGAAATGAAGACAATATAAGCGAAACTCGCTCGAAAATCTGAAACAGAAAATTCAGAAAAAGATGCGGTCACATCTAGGACTCAACCAGAGGCAGATCTCTAGCAACTGAGCTAATATGTCCCTTTCCGATTTGGTCATATTTAACTATATCATACTTCATAATAATAAATAAAACCGTAAGAATCTCTTCCATATCAGAACTTGACGGTTTTTGACGTCTACGTAATTATTTACGTAGACGAAATTCTTAAATGGCACATTTAGGACGGGTAATAATCGATATTAGACAGAAATCCTCATGATAAATAAATATCTATTAAAATATCTAAGAAATCTGTGTTTTCTCCCAGATGTAGCATCTCTTCCTCGTCGGAACTCATCTCGACATTTACGTAAACGTCAAGTGTTCAGGCGTAGATACTTCCTCACCACAGACCACTAGACAAAATGAGTTTGGCCACGCCCACTTCATCCCAATGTTTCAACCGTGTTTCAACAACGGAGGACATGGTAAACAAAAAATGTTTATAGTCAGGTTTAAGCAAATGTTCATGTTGGAGGTCGCAAGAGACCTGGCCTTACTTAACCCATGCAAATGAAATCTTCACAAGCATTATCAAAGATATTTGTTTCATACAAATAAGTAATTTATGTTAACGCCCGCTGCAAGATAGCAAGTCTAAAAGGTTTTCTTAGGATTTAAATGAAAAAATTGTACAATTTATAAAAGAAAATTAAATGAAAGATCTGTCAATTAACATCTGACCATCGCCACTGTCTCAAATTAGTGACTTACCAATAATTGTTTTGAACTGTTTCATCCTGTACAGAGTGTAGAGCAAGAAGTTCACGTCTGGGAATGTAGATTGTTTGACAGGTGAGAAAGTTGATGGAATAGTTGTTCAACGGTAAGAGCATTCTTGAGAAGGGGTTAAAGTTTACGGGTCGGAATCCCAGTTGTTCTATTTACTTGACACTGTTTAACTGAACTAACAACTAACAGTTGACGTTTACACTCTTCCACCACGAACTAATAATTTGACATACGACCCCAGTCATGAATGCTACCACAATTTGATGTGGAAACTGAAACTTCCTTTAGAATAGCATTGTGTATCATGTTATTGACAAATAGTAGAAATTAATGTAATAAGTCATAATAATAATAATTGGACAATTTGTAGAGCGCCGTTATTGTGAAAAATCACCTCAAGAGCACTATAATTATAGTAAAAGGTACAAATATTTATTCTCAAAAATTTTCAGTGAATATTAAATTTTAAAATAATCTTGAACGTTTTTAATATATAGGGTAAACGTCGAACCACTGATAAAACTTTATTATAACAATGTAGGAGTCAGACTTATGAGGTTGGCCTTATTGAACTCCGTGAAGAATGCGTCAGCAAACATAGCTTTTTTCCAAGTTCCACCGCTCTCTGTTGAACTCGACGTCTTCTTTGGTGGAAATTTCTCCATGCAGGCAGACATCGGTCGGTCATCAGCGAATTCGATAAAGCGTTGGCTTCTGGAGTTCAGTAAAGCGCCTCCTGTGGGGTGCATGCAAGTTTCTGGTGAGCTCGACCGCTTTGTGGTGTTTGAAATTTTTTTCATCCAGATGTTAGACAGCTGTCGCGATCCAGTGAATTCTGTAAACCGGCACATTAGTGGACATTTGTTTCTTGAGTTTGGTACAGCATCTCATGTGGGGCTCGACCTCTACAATATCCATCCTCTTCATTACTCTTCTGTCCCCAAAATATTGCTCGATTTTCAGCCATTGTTCCGGTGGATCTGAAACTCTTTTTTTTTGCACATTTAGAAATCAGATGATTACAATGGTTTATAAAATTGGAAAACACACATATTTTTTTTAATTTAATAGTATATAAGTAAAATGAAAAAAGGGCCCACTGATACCAATTTCAAAAGATCCCTAGATGTAAGTACCTAATTCAAAACGTCAGATAAAGTGTTTTTAGCTAACGGTCGGGTTACGATCAAAAGTTAGTAAGTTAGAGATTTTTTAATTTTTTATTGTGTATTTTATTTAGATTTGGTTAATTAGGGATGGCGGTTAATTGCACGCCCAATAATTCACGTCTGGGAAGAGTTTATTTTGTTCGATCCTGGCTAAACAATTATTAATATTTCATATCAGCGGTAAGCGAGATTGATAAAGCATAATTTAGGTATTAGTCAAATAGAAACTAAGTTTTGACATTGATAATAAATCGTTTATGATGTCCTCAAAGGTAACATTACCCATAAACCGATATGCGGTTTAGAGAGCAAGTCAACTAAATTATGTTCATATTACGGCGATAGTCAATAACGATTTTGATGAATTTCGATCGAAACCCTATAAAAGCAAGTGATTGTATCTTTTGTTTGTTTAATTGTATAGATAATAATAATAATAATAATTGGACAATTAGTAAAGCGCCGTTTTTGTGAAAAATTACCTCAAGGGCGCTAAACATGATGAAACAAATTTCTTTATTTGAAATTTATGCGAAGTCTCTTGGATCACTTCTTGGGTTCTACTTCATTCTATGGTGGTGGCCTATATTATATGTACTGATATATACTCACCGCAGAATCCATATTATCACCTCCGACCGCGGGCGTGTGTCAACAGAGCTTACGTTTCGCTTTACTTACGTCCCGATCGTGAATAAGTCACGGGGGGGGCGGGGCTCACCGGCGGGGTGGCACGTCTCACTTGTGAAATAATAATACTGCTTTTAGTGGGACAGGGATGCATCACGTTTGTGGCAGCCCTGATTTATAAATGCGCGTCTAGACATGTGTCTGTTTAGTTATTTATTTAATGCTGTCGTCTTTCATTAAGGTTTCAAAGTGAGGTTTTTAACAGAGCTTATTTTTAGAGTGGAAAAGAAATATTCGAAGCGCATAAAAATTTGTTTAGTGCTCTTGAATAAATGTTAAATATTACCTTATATCGCTGCAGTTTTGTTGCAACCCGTTAAAGGAGTACCTACCATTATTTCCATCAATTGTTGTAAATAATTGATCATGTCGGTAGGAAGAATTATTGTGTTAGAATTGTTAGAATTATCGTGTTCCAGGATGTATACATATATGGGTATATGTGTGTAAGGGTGAATTGTATATAATTCAAATAAGCGTTAAACACTGTACTTACAAGTTCATGAAAACAATTCACATCGAAAATTTAAAATATTAATAATTTATAAAGAAATCGTATGTGAAAAGTGGAAGCGAACCAGAAGCAATCTACAAAGCTGTTAAGTCTTTGGCAGTCTGTAACATAATGGTTTCGTTTAATTTGTTACGGCAGACGGTGACCATATGAGAATATTGAGGGATCTCTATTGGCGTGTGAGGAACTAATAAGAATGCTTCCGATTCAAGATCACTACATCGTTCGCTGCCCCCACTTATATCCGTTTTCCCGTTTGGTATTAAGAAGTTTTAAATTTTAATTAGATTCGTTGACTCAAGAACTAAACAAATACCAGTTTTAAAAATGATAAAAAAAATGATTGAAAATGTTTGAGCGCATATATCGTAGGTATATGTAAGTATAAAGCGAGTAAGTATTGAACAAATGCTGAACATTCAAACACGAGGAAATGAAACTTTAAATTCACCAGATAAATGAGGTAACTTTTCATTTATAATGCAGTAAATGTAAGCGGTAAAATAAAAGTGGAGAATTTCTGATATCAACTCAAATATTTATTTAAGAAAGATTCCTGCCACATCCATGGCTAGAACGGAAGAGCTGAGAGTAGAAAGTATGGAGTAGAGAATAGACTGTTATGTAGCTGTAGAGAGTAGAGACAGCTCGGGGCGGCATCCGAGTCATTTCAGCGAAGCTTTGGAGCACTGTGCATTTAGAGAAGGAACTATAACGGGGAAATTGTTAAATTGTATGTTTTACGGACTTCAAAATTGAGCTTAGGTTTGAGTTTTGTGGCTAAGGATTAAAAATGTTGGAAGTATAAATGCACGGAAATTCCTCAAAAATGTCGATTAGGTAGGTAGGTACTAATTGTTTTGAAGTATCGCGTGGTTTCGGGTTATTTAATATCAATCTTTATAATTATTTTATTTATTTGTTTGTTTGTCTGGTTATATCATTACATAGTGTAAAATTAAGTCGCTCAAAATGTTTGTGCGCTTAGATCTTTTAAAATACGCAACGGATTTTAATGCGGTTTGCACCAATAGATAGAGTGATTCAAGAGGAAAGGTTATATGTATAATACATGCTTATTATAGTAGAGAAAAGCCAAGAAATTTAGAATTAATAAATTTAAATTCAGGTAGCGAGCAGTGTGCAGCTGGCAAGCGGGTGGTGTGCATTTTATAAAGGTTAGTTAATGGCATTGTGTTTCATTAGCCACAGCAACTTGTGTCCGGGTCTGCTAGTATTTGTGTAATTTACATGTTTGTCTATTATTATATTTATTTATTTATCTGTTTATTTATATCCTTATGTACTTACGTATTTACTTAAACTGATATTAAAATACTTATATGTGGAAAAAAGTTTTAAAAACAATCATTCGTCATGTTTTTTTCTTATTATTTGTTTTGGAAGCCAACGCCTCTTGAAAACAGAATCAATAATCGTTTCTTTATACATTTGTGATTATTAAATTGCGAATCTAACGATAATAATGGATCTTAGTTTCCCCCTACCCTTTTAGCTTAAGTTATAATAAAGTATGTTGTCAAAAAAGAGTTATTTTCGTTATCAATACCTCGTATGTGTCTTTTTGGTGCAAAATATAGATTACCCTTAGACCTTTATGTTTCTTTAAAAATACCTTTTGACAAGTATGCACCTCAAATTAACCTGGATGGAAATAAAACTAAAAAAAACTGCATAGTTTATATTATTCCTTGCCATGGGAGATAAAATACAAAAGACGCCCCGCCAAACATCGAATGCATTTTATCCGAATGAAAACATTACTTACAAAATTTTGTCTTCATTATTTTCATGTTTTTATAATGTTTTTGCAATAATGGTAATACATTATTATAATACCCAACCCCTCTTTTCACACCTCCACAACATTCTCTAGTTATAAATGTTACAGTTCAAGTGCGTAGTAATTTGTCATTTAAAATATCAAGTGTAGGTGGCAATAGTGTTGGAAGACATTTTATCATTCATTTCTAGTTATTCGATTTCAACAAAACTTTTGGCAAGTCAGAATATAGTTTGCTTATTGAGTTGTCGCTGTCACACTATTGTTTTTGGCCTAAAATGTTGTCGGTGCAAATTGAGAATTCTCCTCACAGTACAAAATAACTTCAAAGTGGGCTCTGTCAACCGGGTGACGATAATAAAAGCAACCCTTGAACATAAGTCGTTTACAATTTTTTTTAAGTTCACGAGAATATTGGTTGAGTTAATACCTACCACCATCTATATTTCTGCTCGTATCACGTAATAAAATGTTTATAATTTTTTTAATTTTTCAATCATACAACGATTAAATGAAAAAATGCTGAAATTTAGAGAAGCCGTTGAAATATGGTATGTGCAATAATTACGATATTATTTAACTTGAAAGTTTCATAACAAATAATCCCCGAAGTCATTCGCGCGGGATCTTATCCGATACATGCACGTCGTAAAACTGTATGAAATAAAATAGCTAAACAAATAAGTTGTACATACATATCGCATTAGTCATGGAAAAAGCACACGACGAGCTTACACGTGCGGTATTACAGATAGAGAACTTTACACTGCTTCCCTTATAAAATAACACATCCTACCCTGAAACCCGAACGAATGTATTACGACGAGAGATATGCATGTCATAAATACAAATCACGAAGTTGCTTATAAATTCTCTGGAGAAACTCTAAAGTTTATATTATTCTTTTCCATGGAGATAAAATACAAAAGGCTCTCCCTTCGCAACAAAAAATCGAATACATTTTATCCAACTGAAGACATTTCTTACAGAATTTTGTCTTCATTATTTTTATGTTTTACGTTTTATAATGTTTTTGTATGTGATACTGCGTTTAAGTGAGTAGTGGCACAAGTATGTAATTAAAAGAAGAGTGAACCATTATTTAAATAAACTTTTACTTTTATTATAGGTTAATTTTAAGAAGTTAATACTTAGGGCTCTTACGTGCTGATGGCGGTTGGCCGTCCGGCGAACCGTAGTATTCCTAGGCGGTTGCAAACCGTGTGAAACTACGGCTGCTTTTTTGCGCCGCATGATCAATGATCTCGATGAGACAGTAATTATCATGTACCTGTATCAAAAGACAGATAATATTGGATTCACTCATTACCTCCAACAAAACATTGATTTATTTATTGTTTGACACATTTACAGTGTGTAAACAAATATATTACCATCGGGATGTACTGTCCCATGGATTTACCATAGATATTAACACTCCATTTAAAATTGTTCACAATTTTTTATCGTTTTGTTGTTACTAGGAGGATAAGTCACTAGTGAAATAATAGAAATATAAACAAAATAGAATATAAAACGTAGTAGGTAGTATCTACAGAGAAATAAGAAAAGAAAGGAAATATATAATAATAATATAGCAATTACATAAGTTTAGATCAAATACTTTTATTTACCAAGACGTCATATTAGCTCATAGCTAATAAAATTAGCACATGTATTTTTTTTAATATACGAAGCTGTTTATGATGGTGTCTACGATATACGGTTAACCGTGCGGCCAGCCGCCTTTAGGACTGTATATGCGTAGTGAATGCGAACCCTTTGATTTTGATTAAGAAAAATCTTTGAAAACATTAAAAAATAATTAAATTGTACAATCACATCTACTAAATGTGAAGCAGAGAGTGGGAATTTGTATCAGAATATTAAAATTGCACTCCAGTACACAATAAAGAATTTACCCCCGAGAAGCAAATTAGTGTTTTTTTAAAGGAAAATGGATGGGTTAGGAACAAGGATTACAATACTGGGAGGTAACTTATTGGTAGAAAGAAAGGAAAGTCGGATAGTAGTTTGAATTTACACAATGACTCTTTGGAGGAAACTCGTGAGGTAAAAGCAATAACATAGTATTTTCTCTGATTTCTCGAAGTAAATAGAGACGACGTGAAATCAGAGGTAAGTTTAAATTAAAAAAAAAAAAAAAAAAAAATTTTTAATTCGTAGAACTCGATTTTTTTTCATTAATTCGAAATAGTTCTAATTTAATAATTTTCTTTAAGTTCTGCAGGTATTCAAGTTGTTTTTATTTCTGCTAAACTTACATTTTTACGTGATCGATAAATAATGCCTTATCTTGTCAAAATGTTTCAATGTACATAGCATTTGTCGATAATTTTACAGGTGGCTCATATTTTCAAGACTTGGTCAGGCCTTAATTAACAGCTGCTGGTCATTAGCTTCATCCGACGGTTCGAAATATGACGAAGAACTTGCTTAAGAGGAAACCCGGTCGCCAAGAAATTTTAACAACATGTATTTTACCAAATGGTTGTTGTTATTGTCCCTCTTACCCCCCTCCCTCCAAATACTAAGCGAAAGGAATAATTACACCTCTGGCTGATAATACCTAAATAAAATCTTAAAATTGAGGTTTTATACTAATCATTTATCTCCTCCAAAAGTGGACTGATTATTTAAAAAAATTTACTACCTGTATTAGAAGAAAATACTGTACGTCTGTTCGTTTTTTTCTAAATATATTGTCTAGTGTGTAAACTCTCTGATGGCGTTCAAACCGGGCAATTTTTACGATTTTTGGAGGATTCTAACTTCTATAAGATGTAACTTATCGACACAATAGTGGTCGGTATCTATATTATATTTTAAAAATATATTTGCGGTGGTGTCAAAATCTTGAGAGGAAAAAGGGGAATATGTTTGTTCTTTTTTAGTAGAATGCGGAAAATTTAAACTTACAAAAACGTTTCAATAATATTTTAAGGATCTTTACAATGTCCTTTATACTTTGAACTGTGAGAAAAAGGCAAGTTTTCACGATGTTTATTTTTTTTCTGAAATACTTGATACTTGGGTCGGGCCATGTCAAGAGTCAGAATAATACAAGAGCATGTATGAATGTGCACGAGGCAAGGAGTGTGTGCCAAGACCGAGTTCGCTGGCTCAGGATTGATTTGTACTATATCCAAAAAAACTTGTATTGAGAAATAAAAGTTTTGAAGTTTAAAAAAAATATTTTTTTTCCATTATTTCATATTAATTGCTATAAGTATTTAAAAAAAATAAAAGCGTGAATCTATCTTTAAGTAAGAGAACAACATAATTGGGTTGAATTTTGAACGAATTAATACATACACAGCTAAAAAAATAAATACTGGAGTACAAACCAATCCTCAGCAGGCGAGTTGTTTGGCGGTCCATCCTCTCTGCCTACCCCTGCGGAGAAACGGCGTGATGGTTAGTTAGTTTCAGAAATGTTTAATAAAAAAAGAAAGTTACAGCGAATTACGTCGGACTTTGATTCTTACAAGAACCAATTTTCCTATGATCATAAAATATTAAATTAACTTAATAATTTAGTACAGTAATCCAAATAAATCGTTGGCCAAGCTTCACGACATCACGAAGTAAATTTCTATATAGAAGTTATATCTTTACTAAAATACCAATCTTAAGAAATTTCTATTTACCCGTCGTCGTTTGCGGAATATCGTCATCTGGAGACAGGTTCAGGCGCTGTATATATTAGAAGGGTGGTTCACCGACTTCGACTTTTACCAAAGAGATCCCTTGTGCTAGAGATGTCCCTGGCTTTGCTTTAATGGGTTTGATCCCTTTTTGTCCTGCTTTTTCTTTGACATTGTAAAGCCAACCCTTTTTGTGTATTCTGTCTCATATTGGACTTTTTGTAAACAGACAAGAAATTCGGCAAGGTGGGTTTAATAAAATCAGGAAACATTTTTATGATGGACGTTAAGTGGATAAGTTTTTTTATTGGAAGAAAAGGGTTTACTATGGTGATGGTGCTCGGTTTTATAAAATGATTAATGATCTATCTCGCGTTATTAGATTTTACAAAATAATATTGTGGAGTCCGTTTACCAACTGCTTAAGCTTCTTTTATACGATCACCTTGGTAAAATTGTAGGACCTTTAAACCAGGTCTCAGAGATTTTTTATTTAAAAATTCTGTCAGCTTTGTTTGGTTGCAGAAATTACTATAAAAAATATACCAATGGCACTTTTGCCCTAGAACGGAACGTGGGTACTTACACTCCGTATCACTATTGTGATTCCGTAATTCAGAAACGTTAGGTTGCTTGAAATGACATTTGTTTTGTCAACTAACACTACTTTTAGCTACACAGCATGATGAACCATAGTATCTTTCTCCGGACAGTTGTTAAACGCTATCTCATTAAAAATGTACACTTATGCATAATACTAAAATTCCACTCTGTCTCTAATTGGTGAAAAATTGGACCCGGACGTTAAGAGACGGAACTCTGACATTTGATCGTTAAGTTCACAAACGTTGTCGAATGTGGGATATTCTCATTATTATTTACAAAACCATTCAAAATGGGACAACGCACAACCCTGTGGTACTCCTTCCCTTCCGTTCACGTTGAATGCATTCACTCACACTCCACTGCGACCGCAGCGCACTTCATACGCCGTCCATGTACCCGTATATCCACGTACATCCGTGTACACATATTCGTGTATATCCACTATCCATATACACCCAAGTACACTGTTCACGTACACGTATGGATGTACGTATTTTCCAGGCCCGCCTGTGGCTGTGTGAGTGAATGAAAAGAACACGCTGAACGTGTGGGAGTAACAACAATAATTATATGCCCCATACACAAGGGCTATTATGAATATTTGCATGTGTTTGAAAGGGGTTCTCTATAGCGCTAGTGAAGGATATATTCTGACGCGCGTGACGGCGGATTGTAACCTTGTTTGTTGAATTTAAATAGTAATTTGAAACATCATTACATGTCGTGATTCTGGGAGAGTTTGGAAAAGTAAATAGGACATGAATAGAATTTTGCTTTGAACAAAAGACGCTTTTCGAATATGTCACCATAACGATACCTTTAGTCAGCTCTCAGAGAGCATTCACTTTATTTCAACCCGTATTTACTACTGATCTCTTGCGAATTTCTCACATATCCCTTATTAACTTAGACAGCAATGATTCCAGGATCAAAAGTAATACATCTAAAGGATATGGATACCAGAATCGAGAGTTTAAAGTTCAATTGAATTTGCGAACTGAATTCAGACTCACAACTTCGATGTTGTAGAAATGGTTGAATTTTTATTTGAAACTTTTATGGAATGTTGTTGGCTATGAACAAAATTATGTGTTTTCTTGGGACTAACAGAGAAAGGTATATTTTCTCACAGACGTTGAATTAATGTCTTTCTCATATTGTATTCAACAATATGTGAGAACTTCTAATACGACCTTTCGTGTCGGCACAAGTTTGTGACCGTTTGGGTTTTGTCCCTACTACTTTTATTAATAATGTTTATTTTTGAAGTTTTAAGGTGATTATTTAAACTCATACCAAACTCGTCCGAGTAAAATAAAATCTATTAAATACTAAGAAGAGAAGTTCGTAATATGGAATAATTTATTATAAGAAACAAAGAAAAATTACTTTGAGATAAAATCTTTTGAAATATGCTTTTAATGAGGTTGAAATATACATGGTGTCCGGAAACTAGTAGTATACATGGGAAACTGACGAATCTACATACCACACCAGAGTGCGGAAATTCCAAAAAGATTTTTTTGAAACATTTTTTCGGCAACTGAAGTTACTGAAACTTTTGAAGCCGAGTCTACACTTCGACGCATTTTAAAAGTCATATAACAGCTGATATTTACCCTCTAGCGACCGAGTTTTTTTTAAATTTAAATTTTAAAAAGTGTACTCCATTTACACGAAAACAAAAGCTTAAATCAAAAAGAGTTGTACACAAAATCGTCTCCAAATGTGATGTAGATTTACAAATTTTCCGTTTGTACTACCAAAGAGTTTCTGGATAACGTGTATCATAATTGGAACGAATTCACCGTTGATAAAACAAATAAGCATTTTATCTACGCGTTTCTATTTTTTTATGATATTTAAACATTTTGGTTTGTTTTAGTTTTACTTTTTACCAAGATTTGCTTAAATAACGAAACAATAATGGTGAGATTTGTGATGAATTTCCGATTGAATCCATCAAATCCGGATAAAAACCGAAGAAAATGATTTATCTAAGGCAGGATAATAATTTAACGCATTCAATCCCCCCTTCCCAAGTTTTTAATAATAATTTATGGGAAAGTAATAAAATCTAAGCAATCCCCATACATCAGAATATTTTCCCTTTTCATTGTAAATTCATAAAATTCGTGGGTACGCGGAATTCAGAACTCGTGTGTAGGAAACACGCGCCATAAAACATTATGAATTTCGACAACGGTGACTCGTACCCGTATCAACAACACATTAAAGTGATGTACCCGTTTAATATATAATATATTAAGGTAATTTATTTTATCCCACGCTAACCGGATGAAATATACCTCCAGAACAGAATTACAGCCTTGTACAGGATGCTGAATCTATTTCAATTACTACAGATGCTGGCTGCTAATTATAAGGCTGTAGAAAAGAGAAACAAACGCAATTTAATATAAGTAAGAGGAAAATAATATCTTTATCTGCTGCTACAGTGTATGTAAATCGTTATACGAATTCATGTACATATTATATTATATTATAAGGGAAATGATTTCTGTGAAAAAGCATTATTTTTCATGTTAATGTAACAAAAGAGAATCACGGTTCGTTTGAGTAAGACTATTGCACCAATTGGGGAATATTGTAAGGCGGTAAGAAATTATTGGTGAAAAGGGGGCAGATGGTCGACGAGTGGTAAAATAACTAAAATCGTGTCTGTTGAGAGTACTGGCTAATATTATATTTTTCTCTGTGTAGAAGCGCAATTATTTTGTTTTTATTTTATTTTTTTCTCTACCATTTGCATCTCCTATTATGTAGGAAAGTCAAAATATTTTCACTTTACAATAAAATCCAACTAAATGGAACATTTATGAATGCATTCGAAAACTAAAAACTATTTTTGAAAGGTGATAGAATATACTTTCAAATTTTATAATTAGAAATAAATACATTATTTTTAAATATAAAAATTTTGAATTCAAATATAAGTAAGATTAAAAAATTACTCCCCTCACGTTTTTTTTAAACTTAAATTACTGATAATTAAAAAGAAAATAAAAACGTACATACATATTTTATTAGGCAAATATATTATAAACTTTGTCGTTAACTCACTTTTTTGTCGTTCAAGTAAACATAATAAATAAAAAAAATTCCGAACAAAAAGTTTCCTATATTTTTCAAATTGCTGTCGGAAACTTTGGTTTTATAAAAGTGTTCCTTTTAATAATTTTACTTATTTAACATTTTGATTTAAAAATAAAGCATGTTTTTTTCTTTCTAACACTGTTTAGATCACATTTATAACCATTATAGTAAGGGAGACACAGCGACTTGTATGAGACCTATGTGAGTTGTTCCGAAAACCGAATAAATTAGCCTAATTCGAAATCGGGGTAAGATGATACATGTGTTGAATCACCCGTTAAAACCATTATAAATTGATGTAACTGGATGCAACTTTGAAAATTGTATTTTATTAACTTGATTTTACATCTCACTATTATCCTAGCATAGTTTCACAGCCACTAAGAAAAACGAGATGGGCGAACCGGAACAGAAGCGATGAAGTCGTTCTTCCCAGCCTCGTGGGATACACAAAAAATAAATGTACATTATTCACATTTTACGATGCGGGACGCAAGGGTAGATATTAACATACGCGGCGGGATAAATGTAGGTTTATTGCCGTGATCTTTTAATACTTCGTGGATCCGCAGCGGGCCAGTCGGGCTAAACAGATTCCCAGCAAGCCAAAAAATTCAATCTCGTGTTTTTTTCAGTGTGGGCTTAATAAAGTATTTTTATAAGAGATTTCGAATGATTTAAAATTCAATCTGGATATGAGAGCAAGTTCAACCGGATTGTACCCTTTTTAAGTGACACCATGTTACAAAAGTCAATATACCCGGATTTGGTTGGACTATGATAACCCCAAAGAAAGAAAATTTCGCATGATAGAAAGAATGTTGAAATATGGTAGCCTCCGTGATCGAGGGGTAAGGCTCTCGACTAGAATTTCGGGGATCATGGGTTCAAATCCCAGTGTTTGCAAGTAAATTTTATTTCATTAATGATAAGTGTTATTTCACAACTTTTGAATGTCATTGAGATAGCATGACTTGCGTTTGACTTTGCGTTTCTAAAAAGTATCTTTCACTCTGAATTTACACTTTACTAGATGAACAGTATAGTATTAAGAATGATAAAAAATGAGATTTAGAAGGAAACTATTAGCTATTATAGTTAGATGACCTAAAAAGGGGTGCCCGCCGCCCGGGTTCATGGGGTGAGATTTGTCCGTGTCTTGGCGGTTGCTGCAACTGCCCACCTATTGCGTGGCGGGCCGGATTGAGAGAAACTGTTTGAGGGAGACCTTTTGATCTCTCCAGCCCGACTCTTTCGACCCATCGCCTTGCACCGCAGTTGAAGGGACCGATTCATACGTCTGTGACTCCTTGACACACTGACCTCCAGATTTCTACCCATTCCTAGTACTTTTTTTCCTTCCCAGAATTTCCTTTCTATAAAAGACCCTCCACACAGCATCCCCAAAGATAGCATAGGCCCTGAGGGAAATTATTTTCATCTGTGTGGAGCTAATTGAAAAAAAAAACGTTTAAAACTAATACGTTCGAATATCGTCCTTTTTGTGAAATCCTTTTTTTTTATTTTGTAGGTAAAAAATAATAACTGATATGAAAATAAAACTCTTTTCCAACCAGTATTTTCAAAAATCCTCGCAAATCCCGTATCATAATTTGAGGGGATATCGGAAATACATTGGCTGGGTCGTCGACAAAAACATGCACGACCATTTTTTTCCACTGATGAGCGGTGCTATTATCGTTAAAAGCTGTATTTTTTTATACTACTTAAAGCGTCCGAATTTGCTTCGTTTCTGGTTCGTTCACCTCAAAAACACGTTATTCACTTTGGAGCGGGGAATATATCGGGTAAAGGTAATTTGCAAATACTTTCCAAGTCGTTATAAATTATCTTGAACATAAAATAATGTTTTCTTTTAAAACATTGTGTAGGTGTGATAGTTCGAAATGCATAGCTCTAGTATTAGTATATCATAGAGCTTTCAGAGTTCTCCAAGGGATATCTCCAGCACATAAGTTGGCCCCTCCAGTTCAGAAACAAGGTGGGCTAGCAGTTAGGTTCCTAGCAACAGAGAGATTATGATAGCCTAATGGAGAGGACGTTGGCTTCTAGGCAATCCTAAACACTCTTTCCTAATTATAATAATGTCTAGTCTAAAGTGTTTTATTGTAAAAAGGCATAATTATTTTAAAAGGATTATTAACAGCAAACTAGCTATTCTGTATTTAATGCCAGATGAAAGCTCGTTTGTTTGAAAGTACGTTTTATATAATTTGCTAAACAGTCTTTTTTCCAATATTACGATACCCGATTTTGTTTGTACCAGTACCTACGCCACAAAGCGCATGTGAATTAACTATTCACGTAATATGTCAGCGTTTGGTTTTTAAATTTTCATTTATCAAACATAGTTATTTAGTTAAGCAATGAAATTGCCGATTTCCACGATAAGAACACTTTACATTATCACATTATCGACTTTACTCACTGAAACCCATTGTTCGTTTTATTCATTACTAGCTGAAGTCCCGGCAATGCCTGGGCTTTACACAGGGTTTTCGAAATCAAATATATACAAAAATTCATAAACCTCGGCGTACAACTGTATATTTGCTTACAAATTAAATCGGCTTGCCAGCCCGCTAGTCCACCACATACAGACATTGTCCTTATATATAATAATAATAATAATAATAATATTTGGACGATTTATAAAGCGCCGTTTTTGTGAAAAATCACCTCAAGGGCGCTGTACAAACTTATTATTCTAGCTGGGTTACCCGGCTTCGCTCAGGACAACATTCGAGAGTGTTCTGGAATGTTCCACACTGATGTTCCCGATTCCCTATTCCCTAAAATTCCACGACACACTCTGCCACTCCTACCAGAATTTTCTAGAGCTCTATGGAACATTCTAGAACTTTCCGGAAGATTATTCTCGAAATTTCAAGAGGGCGAAACTTCCACCCCTTATATCTTTAAAAGCACGCCCTTTAGGTAAAAATGGTTACCCTTATTCCCTAGAGGGGATAGAGATCTACCACACCACATAACTCCCTTGATCGTACCGGGACTCGTTTCTGAGTTTTTACGGTCCGCACGTTTTTTTGACTTTCTTTTATAATATATAGCTGTTTCCCGGCATGCGTTGCAATGCCATATTCAAATAAATAAAATGTTACTCCTTGCATGTCCTTTCCCGTGCGTTCCCTTCCAGCGTTCCACTTCCACCTTCCCCGCCACCGCTCTCCCGCTCCCCCGTCCCGCCAACCCCCCTGGCACTTCATTTCTTGACTCTTGTCCCGCCCGGCCCGTAGCCGAAACTTTTTTCTAATACTAACAATTTTAAACTCTTGATATCTTTCTTATTAAATATCCGAATTGAAAAATTCAAAAAGTTAAATAAAGGTATTAAAGCTGTCTTGAATATAAAGTAATTTATTTTGATAACGATTAAAACCAAGATACAAATAAAGAGCCTTTTCAAGCGGCGACATTTTAATTAATTTTTTAAAATAAAAGAATACTTATTGTGGCATAACCATAATAGTTAGACATATGCTGTTGCCAACTTTTTGGTAAATAATGATATGTTCTACAAAGTCGTAGTACATTATTTTATTCTATCATCAATAGTTTTCGCAGCGCACGCGATGTAAAGAATATTTTAGGTAATATTTTTACACCTTGGGTTGCATTATTGAAGTTTTAGTAAGGATGCCTATTTTTTTTTGAAAATATTATATAGCCTATGTTACCCAGGGATAGTGTAACTTCCCAACAGCGAAAGAATTTTTCAAATCGGTTCAGTTGTTTCGGAGCCTATTCAATGCAAACAAACAAATCTTACCTCTTTATATAGTGTAGTAGATATCTCCACCAATTTACACCAAACCTTGACAAATTATATACTAAAACCTTTCCCATGAATCACTCTATATATTGGTGAAAACCGCCTAAAAATCCGTTCAGTCCGAATCCGAACAGATAAACAGACGCGGCGGGGGACTTTAATCTATAATATTAAGAGATAAATTCAATATATTCCATAATTTTTAACGAGGAATATCATTCGTACGTTAACACGTATGTTCTCTTCAACCGTGAATACATTTTAAGGAACCTTTTATAAAATATTTCGACAGGCTTTATTTCATCAGAACCGTAAAAATTACACTCCAGATATATGCGTAGAGAATATACGTGGACCTCCCAATCACAGGGAGGGCTCATTCGAATTATTTGATCCAATAAGGGAATCAAGGCGGCGCGCTTGATTCGCTTTCGGCACATTATCGGGAATATTTTTGCGGTTTGGTTGGAAAATGTGCCGGAATCCGATCATTTTCCGTCATCTGGTTTGACGTATATTGGATGCCGCCAGGGATCTGTACCGAACGAGATTTTATGATTTTCAAACCCCTTGAATTTATAGAAGCTTCGTAATAATACATCCCGCTTACTAAGGTAGGCAGCAGGTTTCTACCCCTTCGTCAAGACAGATGGCATTGTGTTCCTTTCCTTAGCCGAATAACGTAGGCATATTTTATTTTCTGGGTTCTCTTTCGCATTTGATTTAGTGCCAACACATGTTATATGAATTTAATTCGTTTTTATTTGATCTATTTCACCGACGAGACTCCAATTCAAAACTTGTGATGGTTTTCGAAATAAATGTGAACCTTCTGACTACAAACCTATCGGGTGTTTTGTTAAGACTACATATATTACGGATCAAGGATATGAATCAAATTATGATTTCTAAAATTTTATAAATTTAAAATAAAACTCGTGTTATAATTTCAAGCTTTATAATTTCAACGACCCTAATCCACATATAAATTATTTGAAAAAGCCATTCGTAACTTTTACGGATTATTTAAAGAATTAATTAATCATCACGTGGAATAAATTTACATTATAAACAGTTATCACAATTAAGTAAATTTCAAAAAAGGTTTAACAAACAATAGCGGCTTCCGTGGTCGTGGGGAAAGCTCTCGACTCGCAATCCGGAGATTGCGGTTTCAAATCCCGGCGTGCGCAAATAAATTTTATTTTACTGATTTGTATTCATTCACAATTTATTCATTAAAAATAATGTAACGTTTATTTGCGGCACTTTCCATAATGGACGACCACAATTCAGAATCGAAACAATGTTTGATGTGGATTCAGCCGTGTTGAATGGACATCTATCTGAATAGCAGAAACTTCATCACCTCCCTGTTTCTCATTTTCTACCCCTCCCCACTATCATCAGCCTCATAATTTACCCCAATTGGGGATGCCATAGTCCCCCTAGCTCCAGACGGTTGAGAGCAGTTGGGACTCTGGTACTCTTGTACGCTATTCACTTTAAAAAATATTTATCTGAATAAGAGGTGTTTCCCCACCACCCTTTTTATCATCTCCTTCCCACCCCTGTATCTTCTGCCTCCAACATACCCCAATTGGGGATGCCATAGTGCTATTGGAAGCAGTTGGGACTCTTGTGTGGTATTCACATTAAAAAAATCAAATTGCTTAATTCACACGCGGTAGAAGTAAAAATAGAAAGTAGGTGTATTTTTCTTTTCTTTCGCCATTTTATTTTAAAGTGGTTTTAAGATTGGATATTGATTTACAAAATTTTTTTTTTTTTGGATTTCGTAGGATTCGAACCGCCGAACGCTGGTTTTATCCGGCAGCTGAGATTTGCGACGCCGTATACCGCTGCACCACCACCGCTCGCGCTGAGTCGTGAATTTACCGCATTATATTAGAACCGAGAACTCATCGTAGTCATGCATTTCCGTTTCATCCAAATTTCAAATCACTAACGGCGTTATGATTTGGAACTCGATGAAATGTCAAATAGAGTTACTAAAGGGAGACAAACACATACATCTATAGTATTTAAAATGTGAGAGAATGAGGTAGTATAATCAGTCTCCTCTTTGTGCGGTGCTTTGTAGCCTCCCCACTCTTGTTTCTTTAGTTTTCTTAACGTTTAACTTCTACGGCGTGTGAATTGCCCGTTTGTGTTTTTTTAAATAATGAGAGACAGCCATAAAAGTTTCAATCGATTCATTTAAGTTTTTATTCCCAACATTTATAAAATAACATATAAATGAGGTTTCTATTCTTCTCCACTGGTAAAGGCAAAAATATAATTTTCGTTTAACCATTAAAAATCGTTCTTGCTGTTATATATTACGTTTATCATTATTACTTTACGTTTAGTAATATAAAAAAAGTCTTATTTTATGAACAATCTAGCAGAGATACTTTATCTGCCACAGAATTGAAAACTTTAATAGGGCAAAAAATGAATATAGATTATGGAAATAAATCAGCAAGTAATTTGCATAGTACGAGCAAGTGCTTTTAGAAACTTTGTGATTTTGTTTTATATTAGGGCCGCGTTTGGTCCGGCATAGCTAGCTATAAATTTAGCCTTCTCAAACATTTGAAATGGAATTATCTCAACATGGCAGTGGTTAAGAATGCGAATAGAAATGGGTCCAACGATGTACTTTTTTACTACAGAAGCATTAGATTTATCGTAATATGAAATTGGATACATAAAAAAGCATGCTTTAATTACGGCACGTTTATTATTGTGTGAACCCACCAATAAGGCGGCAGACTAGTTTTTTTAGTAAAACCAATTTTTTTAATTCGAAAATCTGAAAACGGAAAAATCAGAAAAAGTTACGGTCACACCTGGGACACGAACCCAGAACCAACGCCTTGCCGGGCTGAACTCTACCGACTAAGCTAATCCGATTCGGTCATATTTAACTGTATCATTCTTCGACTAATAACTTCCAATATTATCTTCATTTTATTAACTCATATTTTTATTGGCTGCTATCTTTATGCATGATTGCAAGATTCAAACCCGAACTTAATGCTATCCAGATGGTGTATTGGATATATTTTTTTTAAATATGTGAAATCCTTTGACTTTTCTGCAAGTCTTGAATAAATATTTATTTTTATTTTTAACTTAATGAGTAAAATCCCAAATTGTTACAAAACAAATTGACCCGTCTGCTCATGCATCTGGTGCGACTGAACATATTAAAAATACAAAAGAGCAATGAATTATTTATGTTATTAAACGTACTATACATAGCTAAAATTTCCAAAATTTGAATTGGTAATAAATCATGTCGGACCAGCAAAAAAGAAGGTACCGTAATTATATCATTAATTTATAATTCTTAATTTAAAAAGTGAATTTTAATGTAATTGTTTGACAGATTCAAACACGAACTAATAAACTAACCATCACGCCGTTTCCCCGCAGGGATAGGCAGAGAGGACGGACCGCCAAACAACTCGGTCTTGGCACACACTCCTTGCCTCGTTCACATTCATACATCGTCTCATACATGCTCTTCTATTATTCCGACTCTTCACATGGCCTGACTCAAGTATCTGATTCACTTGGTCGTGCCATGTCTTCCTCATGAATCACTAATGATTTTTAAAGCTTTCTAACGACGTTCATTTGAAAGGTAATTTTGGTCGTCTCTCAAAATAATTGTCAACAAAGAAATATAATTATAAATATTTTAAAGAAAATTGCCAATATTTGTTTTTGTAGGAAAATATCCTTTGGCAGATATTTTATAAATACTAGTAGCCTCAGAAATTCTACAATAATTATAAAACATTACACGATATTCCCGGATTTGTGTGGGTGGTATTATAATATTTCGATGATATTGTTGAGAGGTAATCCATGTCAAGCGTTAATAGAAAATCATATATGAATACTTAAACCTTTTTTCCTAATGAAAATTAATAAAAGTTTCTTAATCTACATTATTAACAAAAGGGAAATATTATGGGTCCGTAGGTACTTTGTGCCCATTTATCTGTGTAGTGCTCAAGTTTTTCCGCTTAAACAAGTGCACTAGCATAACAAGAAGTGCCTTTCCGACACCTGGCCATAGGGCTGTAGAGTGTAGGACTGTAGGGCTGGTGTGGGTTGGAGTAAGGGTTGTACAGATAGAGCCTGGAGGTAGGAACAGGATGTAGGGTGTCTCCCCATTACCAGGAGGCCACCTCCAAGTGTCAGCAAGCACCGGAAGTGGCGGGCGGTGAGGCGTTTCCTGTTCGACGGGAAATCGTGCAACTATTCTCATTTCTTCTTGCCAACTTTCAAGAACGGCTCGTTTCAAATTTAATTTTGAATAAAAGTGATAAATGTTGACACTCCAAAGGGATATTTATAGCTTTAATTTTAAATTCATTCCAAGTTCAAAGGATTTGCAGTTATATTTCTTCTTCTTTGACAGTTTTAAGTCCAGACAAAGAGTAAGCTAACATTTTAACGCTTAGGTGTGCGTCATTTATTATTAAAAATTATTCTTTGGAATACGATCATTTGTTTTAATTTTTGTTTCATGAAGCTAGAACTCAAAATTCCTTTACTCGCGCACTGGTCTCTCAGACCGACAAATCAATAATTCGTTATTTTCTCAAAAATTAACAACAATGGGACTTTGAGGTTTTTAATTTATTATTAGGCATTATTTAGTGCAGCGTGCATTGGTGCTGAGTAGAAGTTTAACACTTATTTACTATTATCGGCATTTTAGATAAAAATTACTACCCAAAAATACAAAAGAGTACAAAAAATTATGTTAATTTTAAGATGCCGAGTTAAAAATCTGTTTCTACTAAATAAAGTAAAAGTTTTAATATTTTTATTTTCTCTTAAATCAAAACTACCCCCTTTTTTATTATAAACTATACAATGCTTAAAAAAGTGTATAATTAATATATACAGATGAGATGGAATCCCGGTCTGAGACACCGTGCGCGAGTATACGTGTTATGCCATTTGGCGCGAGTATACGAAGGTTACTATCATCGTTTATTAAAAAAAATATCTCTTTGAGCTTTGATATTTCAAAAGGTTTTAATAAAAAAATAAATTAGTTATTCTGTCTAAATGTTATAAAGCAACATAATTCTTACAAATTATACTACAGACCACTCTGTATAAGACTGCGGTGACTAGTTTATGGATAGTGGCATAATGGTATTAAGTTGTGCAGCATTAACTTAATACTGCGCTACTTAATACCGAACGACTTAATACTACGATCCCAGTTGCAGCTTCTATTTCTTTTCTAAAATAATCACTTTAAAGCCACCCTGGCTTGCGAAGTGGTATACTGGATGGATATAAAATAACTACCATTTACATTTTTAGCGCTTGACGTTTGAATGCAAATTAGAAATATCTGTATTGTTCCCACAAATAAAATATAAATTACGAATAGTATAGATAAAGGTACATTTTATATCTATAATAAGTAAAAAAAATACACTTATAATGAATATACACCTTATTAAGTGTAAATATACCAAAGTGACGAGTCTAAATTTAAACTATTACTGCTTCTAAGTTTCTAAGTGGAAGTGATTAGTGAAAATTGAATTATTTTATTTTTAATAAATAATCAGTAAACGTAGCTATCTACCCAGTATATTTTAGCCATATGTGGGGTAAGATGGGGATTGCGGATGGGTGTTCCAAACTAGTTATAAAAAGCTTTATTTAACTTTTAAATACATTAAAACGAGTCCTTTTAAAAACAAAATATTTTTTTGTGATATATATTTCCTGGAATAAGTTCCATCATACAAAATACTTTTATTTTTGGTGAAAAAAATATTTATATACACCAAAAACTGTGCAAAAAATGGGAGAATGCGTTTTTAAAGTGTGAATTCGATAGCAGAGAACGTTACCTAAAACAAAAAGGTTTATACTATTCCATTTCAGAATATTTTCACTAAAACTAACCACTGAACACCATATTAATTTTAATAATAATTATTATACTGATATACCGGTCCTAAGAGGATAAACTTCTAACGTACAACGTAAAGCTATCCGAAATGTTGGCTACATGTACTGGTACTTGTACTGGTCGAACACTGTAACGCTGTCCAAAATGTTGGCTAAAGAAGGAAGAAATACTTCTTCTTAACGTGCCATGTCCGTTCAACAGACGTTGGCTATCATGAATGCCATGCGGACTTTATTTACTGCAGTCCGGTATGGCTCTACAGTAGACTGCCCAAACCATTGTCTCGGGTTTTTCAGCTAAGATGTTATCATTCTTCCAGGGCCCGGTCTTCCGGCAATAATTACCTTCATTATGAGATGCAAGATCTCGTACTTCTCTGGATGTCTCATCACATATCCTAAATATTGAATTTTCGTAGTTTTATTGTTTTAATAACTCATTTTTCTTTTTTCATCCGAACCATAACATCTTCATTCGTAACTCTGTCCATCTAGCTTATTTTGAGTTTTCTTCTGTAGACCCACATCTCGAATACCTCAACTCGCCTTATCAGTTCTTCAGTAAGAGTCCATACCTCCATTCCATAAAATAATACCGAAAACACGTAGCATCTGACCATTCGCATTCGTAATCCAAGGTTGAGATCATGACTGCAAAACAGAACAATAAGAAATACAACGCGCCATAATATGCCAAAAATTAACCACCCTAATAGTTTTGGCCGTGAAGCTTCAAATCCTATATTCATTTTGGATGTGAGAAATACCACATTATTGACACATTTTTTTACTCTTTTCCAAGCTTAGAACCAGTTTTACTGCGTTCATAGCCTAGAATATTAATACTGTTTCATGGAGGTTATCTGCGGTTTGAAAATGATCTAAATTAAAACCACAGTTCCCTATTAAAATTATTACTACGCCACGCAATCCAGCGTCACTTAGGGGCAGGAATATTCAGAGGTGGCGTTTGACGGGGGTAGGTTCTCCCCCCCCCCCTCCCATCCCCCCTCATCCACTCCCATCCCTCCAACCCACTCGCTCACCGCGCGCCCCGCCCCGTGTGTGAATTTGAACGCCACTGGTACTTGATAAATACACCTTAAAGCCACTGGAAAATTGATCTGATTTAATAAACGCATATATGTTTCATCTCTCAGGATTTACAGTTATATGAATAAAATTAGAGCATTTAATTGCAACCGGCATTTTTTATTTGTCCTTGAAGTCCAGGGAAGACCCAAATGTGACGAGCACGCCACAGAGGAAATGAATATTCTGGAAAACACCATTATTAATAATAGAGATTTATTTATCTATTTACTTATTTGTAAGAAACAAACAGCTTAAATATAAATATAGATTTATATTAATTAATGTCAAAAAGGTCTCCTATGTTTAAGTTAGAGATGACAGGGCTTAATAACTCTCGGTTTACTTGACGGCTGCATCAAAGTTAAACATCGAAAACTACATTAAATAAATTATTTATATATACTGAAATACTATCTCTAAAACGATCGGTATCGCTTCGACATACTTAAACACTATCACTATCTATACATCTACCATGATATTGGCCACTGTTATGCTCTCTGAACAGTTGAATAAAGGAGGAGGAAGCGCGACACTGCATAATAATCCAAAAATTGCTTGCTGAAATTATAAATCACAATGGCCTCTCTCTTATCATCCCTTACAAAATACTACAGGTTTCTGTTCAAGAAATATTATTATTTATATATTGCCATGCAAAAATGCTTCCAAACAGTTTTATATATTTCTTTGTTGAAAATAAATGTTAAAAGCATTTTTAAATCAGCGCAATTATTTCATCCCAATGCGAAAGCTTTCCCCGCCCTGCCAGTAAATCAACACCCGCTTAGCTTTAATTAAATTTTGATTAGTTTTTAAGAATACATATTTTTTGAATGTCAAATTTACTCCCACACGCACACGGAAAAGAACTAAGAATTATATTGTTAGTAAAATCTTATCGGAATGTGTTCACAAGTCGTTATTTATGCAAAGACTTTGTATTTTAATATACATACCTAAGTGGGTACTTACGTTAAAATAATATAATTTCAGAAATGTTTATAATGTGCCTAAAAATACTTCTTTGATAAAAAGACAACGCTCGAAAAATTCTAATTTTTTACAGACATGCTTACTTTGCTGTATCCATTAAAAATTTCCGGACGAGGAGTAACAAATAATGAGCCTTTACAGGACTGTATTAAAAAAGCACGTAAATATCATTTTAAATTAACAGATGAAGCTTTCTTTTATTTTTAGGCTGTCGCACATTTTCAAAGGTAACAGAGTTTCGCACAATTTAACTGTGATTGGTTCAATTCTTTAGGGATAATTTAACGAACAAACAAGGTATTCGGCTATACGCAACATGAGATTGTAACAGGAGACTTTTGTTTTGAAACAAAAAATAATACCACAATATTATTCATACCAGTGGCGTGTGGTCCATAGAAAAATATACCCACCTACTTATAAAAACTATTATTATCTTAAAGATGCTATGAATATATATAGATCCTAACTGCAAGTAATCTTTAATTTATGTATTCGATACTGCCGCGATGGGTCGACCCACAGTGTCCTTCTCGACAATATCAAGGAGGATACGGTGTTTCTACTTATGTTGATAGAATATCATTTATTCCCAAACATGGGAACACCTCAGCACAGGTTCGCCTAGTGAGGTGTTCACAAAATACTCCGAGGTACTTACCTATATAAATACAGTTACGGATCATTAACATTTTTTTATTATTAAAGTTAATATATATGTAAACCAATGTAATCATCTGTAATGTGTAGGTTCAAGAATAGAAATAGAATAAATAAATAAACATAAATGGAATTTTAATGGAAACTTGTCATCAAAGTTATATTAATATTTTTGGTAGAAAGCAGTCGCTTTGTGTTTTGACGTACGAGTATTTAATGAATTAAAACAACTTCTTTGTTTGTAACCACGATTTATAAAAAAAAAAAAAAAACTGACCGGTTTCGCTTAACACAAGCATCTTCATGGTGTAAAATAAAACTGATGGAAAAACATTGTGTGAGCTTATATATACATACAGAAAGAGACAAAACATAAAATAAAAGAACATTGAGAAAATATGAGATTAAAATCTTACATTGTAATAGAGAGATAGAGACAGATGTGCACATAATGGGTAACCATATTATATCTACAAGGACAAAAGGTCACATATTTTTGCTTATTGGGAGTTTTGTTTATTACAGCTCTTGGTAATTTTTTTTTAACTTTATGGGGAACGTATGCGCGGCCCATTTCGGCGCGTTTTATTCAAATCTTAGATTTGGATTTGAGATCAAAATACCCAACCAAACTGAAAAATTATTTTTGTTATTAAAAGTTATATCAACTATCTAGTACGGATGTAGCTTTTTTATTTATTTTTGCTTTAAATTATAAGATGTAGGCCATTAAAGATTTTAGTGCTTCATGATTTTGGAGGCAACTTAGGCAATTATTTGTGAGTAAATGAAAAACATTAGAATCATAATTTTATTATATTTATTTTAAAAATACAATAAAAAAATAAAAAAATAAATAAATGTTAAAAATGCATTTTTAGGTAGTAATTTTAATATATTAATGACTTTTTTTATTCCACCGTAAATAGGTCATTTGTAATTTTAATTTACACCCATCAAAATGATTTTTTATTTTATATTTTATCATATTTTTACGATAAATATAGTAAAATTATTTTTTTATTGTTTTTCATTTACTCACAAATACTTGCCCAAATAGCCTCTAAGATCGATAAACATTAAAATATTTAATGGCCTATATCTTATAATTTAAAGCAAAAATAAATAAAGTAGCTCAAAATCGGAATTAGATATTTTATGAACTTTTGATTACAAAAATAATTTTTCATTTGGTTGAGTATTTTGATCTCAAATCCAAATTTGTACGAAACGCGCCGAAATGGGCCGTGCATACGTTACCCTTAATAACTCAATATAAAAGCCATTGGTTTTAAATAGTAAAAATAAATTTAAAATAAATAAATGTTAATTTCGTCTTAAAATTCGAAGCATACTGTACGTGGAATCTATTATTGAAATCCAGTTTTCGCTTCAAAAAGTTTGCTGGCTTCCATGGTCTTTCGATTAGAGATTTTTAATAATGTCCGTTAGATTCTGCCGCATTGAGCACAACATGACTGCTGGGAGGCTGCAAGCTCTGTCTGGATACCTGACTGAGCTTCGTACGACCCTCTGACCGCCCCCCCCCCCCAATCTACCCTCAGCCGGACCGGAGATAGCAGCCTATACTCTATATGGGGATGATCAGGGGAAGGAAAACATTTATGAAAAATATGTTTTTTTTTAATAGCAGTAGGTACCCATCAAACATGCTAATTTCTGTTGTGAGTCTGTTTGTGATTTAACTACTCTGAGCCATTGAACTTGAATTTGTTTAGAGTTTAAGTGACATTTTTAAGATTGATTTGGTCAAGAATTCAGAAAAAAAACAAAGTAGTCACCTACCGATAACATGAAGTACAGAAAATCATTATATTTTATATCTGCATCTAACTAATTTCATTTTCTATTTCTAAAGTTGAACACTGTAAATATGTTCATACATATTACTTGTAATAACAGAAAAAACATGTTTATGATAATTTTAGGAGCATACTTTGCGATTTTTTTTCTATCGAGGGAATTTAATATAATTACCATTTTAGCGTGGAACATGTGTAGATATGTATAACCAAGAATAACACATATTCTTTTAAGAGCTTATGTTATGTAGACATTCGGGATGCAAAGTCTTAACTTGTTTATTTTATATTCACAATTAACACTAGAAGCGCTGAACATCCTGACATCCCTAGAAGCGTGGATGGGTCAATTATGGCAATTTTAGTTTTGCTATAGTAATTATGATAGAATATTTTTATTACATATGATTTTAGAGTTTCAGCAAGGGATAGAAACGTGAAACGGTTATCACAAGTGATATTTCTTCTTTTTTTTTAGGTATGGCTGCATCAATTTTTTCACTACGTAATCCCCAAGACGTTCGTCATTTGAGCTGACGTCGTCCTTGCCTAGGTACGGAAGAACGTTTACTATATATTTGGAGTCCTTATCTACAGCCAACCAGAATTTTTGTCCGTATTTGTCGGGTATTTTGATTAACTTAGATTGAGTTAAACTCTGATATCCATGACTGGGTCAAAATTAACCCAACCGCACTTAGAGGAAAATTTGGATTAAAAAAATATGTATATTGCATTTACGTGGTTCAAGTTTCGTATAAATAAAAATCATCATATTTCATGAAAAGTCATAAAAAATTACGATTATATGCATAATAAAATATTGACTAGAGCAGGAAGAATATCGAAACGTGTCAAATTTGGGACGCTCGCGCTTCTAGTGTTAAACGCAAAATTAATTTAAATACAAATGAATGCTTTCTAAATAAACTTAAAATGAAATATACTCACCTATGTTTTCTACCACTGCCTCTGCTAGAAGTGAAGGTAGGACTCTGGGGTTGGTTGGAACATCTGGGCGCCCGGAACGTTTTCCGTAGCTCGCTTCAATAGATCGAGAGCTGACCGGAATTGAAACAACTCCGGGAGCTACGAGTATATGGAGTGTCAATGTCCAAACTTAGCCAGGAGGATTATTCTCTCTGGCGCGTTAAAGATTAAAGGATTCTCTGCTCTGGTTAAATGTCCACTCTGCCTTCATCTGCTAACGTTTTTTTAATGTACGTATTGCTTAGGACCTGAAGATGTTTATTATTTATCAGTACTTATCGGTGAAAACTCGATAGTTCTGTGCCAGTTTTAAAATTCTTTGAACAAAGCGATATCAGTTGTGGTTTTTTTACATTAGACCGGGCGCCCTCGGTAAAATAATTCCCCTCAGGACCTATGTCATCTTGGGACGGTGGTACATGGAGGTACTTTTGAAGAAAGGAAGGAGAAGAAGTTCAGGGAAGTAAAAAGGTAAAAAGGAATCAGGAGTGACAGACAGTGTATTATATTTTTTTGTTCATTTATTAATAAATGAACAAAAAAAATATAATACACTCTCCGCTTTTAGATGTATTCAAAACAAATTTTTAAATAACTGATTATGCTGGAAAAGAAAACCATGAGTCAGCATTTGCGAATGACTCACAATTAGTTTGCTTAACGACTTTCTCACAAAGTGGGAAATAACAGTAATTGAGAAAATAATAACCATTAATAATTTCAGTCATTTTTAATCAGAAATTAGAAATGAGTCATAGTACAAACCTATCCAAAAATACTATAAATAGATTGTCTGTATGTGGCATGACCACAGTTTGATAATGCCCTCAGAAGGCGAAACAGCTGTCACGCGTAATAATAATTACCAGCAGAACTTGTTTATAAATAAACTGTTTTTATTAATTTAATAATAAAATTATTGAATATATAAAATAAATAAAAATTAAAATGGAGTTCTACAAATTAAACTTGATAACAATAAATAATTTATTATCTCTCGGATAAAAATGAAACCAGATAAAAAATCACACAAATTCTACAAACAATGGACACATATTTTAAATCATTTTTTACCAGTACCTATCTATGCATAGGGAGCAAAATAAAATAAAAAATACGAAATTCACTGTCAAGAATTATAATAAAAATTCATGAATATTCGTCGAGGAAAAAACAATATGCAGAGTGGTCCAGTGACAAATGGTTGAATTGAAATTCTTTCTGGGATCTAGATATGTTTATACCTCAGATTTGAGTTTTGTCATCCCCTCCCCCCTCTCCCCATGGGCCCGGGTCGGCCTCTGGGCGGACAATCGAGTCGTGTGTTATTTATGGAGCCACGCAGCCTCCTCAATTCCTTTTTGGAAGGGGGTGAGATTGCGTTATTTATCCTGCAGCACTTTACCCTCCGCCTCTAAGTAAAAAAAATAACAACCGTTGAAATAGAGCACGAAAAAATTCACCAGCTTTGGGCAGTTCGGAACCGTTTTGCTTACGATGTTTTTATCTTATGTCAAAGCGAGGAAGAGTCCTGCCTGGAGCTTGTGGACCCATGGAATCACAATTTTGTGAATATCTAACTATTTATTTTTCAAAGTCTTCTTAAACAGTTCTACACACACAAAGATTTTTCATGAACTCCGTGGGAGAACGTGGGAGACCCTGAGGAAAATAATTTCCCTCAGGGCCTACGTTTTTGGGGTTGCTGTGTGTTGGAGAAAAGTTTTTAGTGCCGGAAAATCACTCTACAGCCGAGATGGTGAACTCAAGAACGAGTCGTGGAAACGTCCTGTTCTCATGTGACAAATATCAACTGTAAACAAACATTGGGAGCGCGTTTGGCGTGTTTCCCGACTGTGCGTCGATGCCGAAGAACTCAACAACGCTAATTCTTCGAAGCATTGAAAAACCGGTAGAACAAGGACAGCGTTCTCACCCGATGCCTGTGCTCTAAAGTTCTAAAGATTGCAATCCGTTTGTTAATATAAGAGAATCATCAAATGGACCACCCTTTTCTGCACAGAGATGAGGGTTTTTTCAGGTATTGTGGAACTCCATTCCATATGTGGCTGCTAAAAGAAATTGTAATAAAATATATTTGAACCTTTACAACTGTACATACTGGTAGTAATAACAAACAATACGAATAAGTACCATGTGTACATATATAAAGGATTAAAAATAATTTAACCACAACAATTATCAAATAAACATATAAGAAGTGACTTAATTGTGTAATATTAGTCGGTACAACTATAAAGGGATAGAAAATAGAGCAAAAGTAAAAAAAATATAATGGGGCAGATTTACTATTTTGTGACACGAGTCAAAAGATAGTTGACTGCCAACGGTCAGTACGGAATCATTTTTTGTTTTAACTGTTGTTATGTTATTGACTACAAGTTTTTTTTTTAATTAACAGGTTGAAAATTTTAATCGTTGAAGCCTCCTAATTGTTTTAAATGCGGTTTTTGGACCGCAGTAGCCAATATTTGCAAAAATGTCAAAAGCAGCAAATACAAAATGAAATATTAATTATTCAACGTACAGTTGCACTGAACAGCGAAACAGATTCAGTAACTGAATTGCTTTGTTTTTCATTCTGATCGATTGAAAAAAGCAGTTTCTGGCATTGATAAAAAATAAAAAAGCTCGGCTGAAAGCTGGGTAGAAAAAGTTTTACCATGACAAAAATTGAACTTTTTTTGGGATTTTGACATTTTCATGTTTATTATATTTAGAAACCCAGTAATGTATACGGATTTTTACGGAAAGTTTAAAAAAAATAATGACAAATATATCAAGAATGGTAAGAGCCCTTATTGTAAAATTGTATTCGAAATAATATCTACATATATATACGAAATGAAAAATAATTTCCCAGACGTACCTACTGTTTCTGTAAAAGATTGTGAACTGCCGTATTGGCTCACCAGACCTATGAGAAAGTCAATCCTCTAATTAGACTTGCATTTCGTTGCCCCGAATGCAATACCAAATCGAATACCTTATTTCAAATACATCATTTTGAATCCAAAGGCGCGCAAACCTCTTTGATCGCATGAATCTGCAAATCTTATAACGTCCTAAGACATATTGATAACTTCTGAACCCTTGAAACGTTTAAAATCAATTTAACCTTACAATGTACGTATATCTAAACTAACTAACTTCTAACTAACCAGTACGCCGCCGTTTCCTCGCAGATTTAGGCAGAGAGGACGGACCGCCGAAAAACTCGGTCTCGGCACACACTCTTTGCCTCATTCATATTAAAACATCGTGTCATACATACTCTTCTGTTATTCTGACTCTTGACATGGTCCGTCCCAAGTATCTGATTCAGTTGATCGTGCCATGTTTTCCTTGGGCGACCCTGACTTCTTCTAACTTTAACATTTGCGTCATATATTCTTCTAACACTACCTTCTTCGTTCATTCGCTCTACATGCCCAAACCATCTGAGGGTCTCTTTCTTAATCTTATTCATTGCAAATCTTCACATTTCTCACACAATCGTACATGGTTTCACCACACATAGGAGTCAGGGATCTCATTCCAACAGCATTCAGTTTGCTTTCATCCTTCCTCTTCCAGTTCGATGCCTCACTGCCATATATCAGGGTAGGTACCAGCGATCCATTGTGGACTGCTAGCTTTTTTGATTTTGTTTTTGTTTTTTTTTTTTAATATTTTATAATATGTTTTACATGGTACACAATGATAATTTTAGGTCTTAGGATTTTTTACTACTCTTCCATTGAAAGCAAATGCTTTCAATGGAAGTAGATATGTGTATGGCAGGGGAGTGTACATATATATTGTTAATAGTGAGTACTTAAATAATTCATTGTACATAAGTATATGTTTGCTGTAGTATTTATTTTGATAATAGTGTGTATTTAAAAAGATAAAGAAAGTTATCGAAAACTAAGGATATTTGTAAGATTTGTATTATATATTTATTTCTTGTTTATTATTTTTTACTTATTCTCTGTATCATTATAACTTTTAAATATCTATTAGCTTTCTAATCTGTAACCATACCAAAATTATAATAAATGGAACCTATCTTATTAAATGTAAAAAAAATGGATATCGAACCCAGAGCCAACAGAGACAACATCCTTACCTCTGAGCTGTTGAGACTTGATTATTTTTTATAATAATCTGTGTCTTCGAGAATTTTGCTGGTGAATAAAGTAGTTTTTGAATATTTTTCATTAGTAGCAGCTAGGTTAATACACAAATTTTACAAACTAGTTCCAGCAAGAGATTGTACGTGATGTCATCGTTCTAGTATCTTCCGTCGCTTTCGTTTTGATATAAGCGCGGGAGAAAGAAGAGGACGACCTTCGATGACTTTAGTATGAGCTCTCGCTTAGATTAGAATGCTTTGTTAGACAACGTGACGTCAAAGCATTCCATCAATTTTCTAGTACCCTTTTGAAAGTTTGAAGTTTTTTGCAAAACCAATACCAATACTTATATCCACAGAAGGTTCTGTCTTTCTGTAGAGTGAAGCCACACGGTGAAAATGCGGCGAACGTTTTTCCTCGCTTTCCTCACCCATAGACAAACGATCGGGGAATAGACAAATGATCGATGGACCAGAAGCGTTACAGTATTTTGGGGAAATCTTCCACATTTCACGTGCGAGGCTTTTCCTGTTTATTCAACTCTGGGGGGTTCACATAAATTTTTACGGAGGTTTGGAAAACTTTTTACGTCGAAATCTATAGATTGATTCAAATTTTGTGCTTTTTAGCATTTTAAATTTCATTTTGTATTTAATCTCTTTGCCGGTGGATTTTTTCAGCTTGCAGTAAATGGTGTTGGGTTAATATTTATTATTGTTTTTTACACTATCTTAAATTTGCTTGCTTTTCTTATTTGTTATTGTTATTTATTTTTTATTTATTTATTTATCTATAATAAAATATATTTACAATGGTTTTATGTATATGCCTGTCTCACTAGGGTATACCTGTGTCGAGACAGGCGTACAGATATATAAATGAATATTGTAGTTACAAGGATATTTAAGGCAAAATACATATCACTTTGAATAGAATTAAAACAGAAAGGTGATTGGAAGGGTGATAAATCTTTTAAAGAGAGTTATTTTATAAATGTTGGAGATGAAGTAGAGAAGTAAATTCTGTCTAATCTATTTAAAGGTCAATTTGACAGGATTCCATTATTTTCATTTATTTTATATGGGTTAGGTTGTATGTGCATAGTTATTTTTGTCTATGTGTGATTTATTTTACAGATGTTTGTAATAGTGAGGCGTCCAATACTTCCAATTTTAATCCATTTTTTAATATCTTGTTCGAATTTTGTAAAGGAGTCAGTTTGTCTGATCGTAGTTGGTAGTGTATTGTATAGTTTGCAAGCTATGTATTTATTTATTAAATCAAATTTTATGATTAAGTTCTGCATATTTTAGTTTTATTATTAAAAAAGCTGTTTTGATGTTTAAAGCCGTTATCAGACTGATTTAACGCCACATTGAGACGACGATCATATATCACACAGTTATTATACATCACATAAACATCATACAGACATCAAATATCACACACACATCATACATCACACAGACATCACACATCATACAGACATCATACGTCACACAAACATCATAAAAATAAATATAGTGTAGCATAATATAAAATTTGCTCAATGTGACATAATCTCAGATTCATAATGGCTTAGATATCTCCTAGAAACGGTAAACAAAAAAACTTGTGATTAAGTTTAAAGTAAATTGATTAATATTCTTTACATTAGTTCCACACAGAAAACTCCAAGGAAAATAATTCAATAATAATAATATATTTCACTGATGGGAATAACCTTAAAAAAAAGTATAAATGAAAGTTTTTCTTATAAGAATTGAATATTCATTTAGACTTTCATAAAAGTCAATTGTTCCATATAAATAAATTCGGATATATATATCCGAGACGCTATCCAGGTCACAAACCAATTCTTAGAATGATTGTTTCCAATAAAAAGGATAGTTGCCCGTAATATGGAGAAAAATAATTAGTTGATAATAATGTAATTCTAAAATTTGAAAACATGAGATTGACAATTATGACGTTTTGACAGAAGGTGGCAATAGCGAAATTGGTTAATGCACTCGTCCCGGTTAGACGGAGAGGTCTGGGTTCGAGTCCCAGTTGCGACCATTGTCTTTTTCTGTTTTTGTGTGACTTATTCTCTTTCATATTTTCGTTTAGATTATAATTGTTAACTTATTTTAATATGATATATTTCACTGATGGGAACAACCTTCAAAAAAAGTATAAAAATAAAGTTTTTCTTATAAAAAAAAAAATAATAATAATTCCCCTTATGGCCTATGTCATCTTTAGGGATGCTGAGTGCAGGATATTTTTACGAAAAGAAGGACAGGAAGTTCTGGGAAGGAAAAGGTAAAAGAGGTGGGTAGGAATCTGGAGATCAGTAGTATCCAGGAATGACGGATGTATAAATCAATCCCTCCAACTGCGGATGTTCCGACAGAACTGTTCTGCTGGAGAGGTCAAAATGTCTCCATTAAATAGTCTCCCCGATCCGGCCTGCCACGCAGTTGAATTGCAGGGGCACCTGCTACCAAACTACTCCATATGAACACGGTCACCCCTACCAAGTCAAGAAACACTTTGTGACCCATGGCAGAAGTGTTGGTTATCCAATAAATGATTTCCGGGGCGGCGGTACGGTACGCCGCCTTCCAAATTGACACGGGTACCACCAAAATTGACTTGAATACCTAATTAGACACATTTGTAATTTAAATAATTCATTATACCTGCTCAGCAATCTATTCAGTTTCATTAAGTAAATAAACATTAAACTGGCAACTTGTAAGATCGTTAGTCTTAGATTTTTATTACCAGACAAATCTCTTTCGACATTTTAATTACCACCGCTAACCTCAGCGTCAGTGGAGGCAGTAGCGTCGGGACGCCACTGACTACACGGACCGCACTGACGCTGTAGCGTCGGTAGCGTCAGTGACGTTAGCGACGTCTATATCGCCAGTAACGCTACCCGTCACCGCTGCTGTAGCGAAACAGCGAAATTTTTTTAGTCGAGGCATTAAAGACTACGAGGAAACTTGTCAACAGTTTTGGAATGAAATGGGCTGTAACTGAAAAAATCATTGAAAATTGTTTCACAGCAATTATATTGATGTTATATGGTTGTAGCCACCGCTGAATTTCTGTAGTGCCGTGCAGTAATCATGCAGCTTTTTTTGAGAGTTTGCCTAATTTATTTTAGAAATGTGCCTACTAAAAACAAGAACATGAGTTTGCTAAATTCAACAAATTCACATTTAAATGCTCCCGGCAAGTACGAGAATTTTTTCTTTGACATTGCTGAAATCAGTTTGCCTATCTCCACCATCATTATAGCGCCAACGTATTATAGTGCAATCAGTCGTGATCTATGTGAAGTCTGTGATTCAGAATTAGAGCCGAGAGCAAAGTTTTGATTTAAAGGTACCTATACAAGAAGAGTTTAACTTTGATTTAATGATCGACAAAAAATCCATTTCTCTTCACAGCACTTAAAAATCTAGTTTTAATTCACATATAATATTGCCAAAATAGTTATTGTTTTTGACCTTTGAACCCTCGACACAATAATTAGTTTTATTTCTTGCATAATTTGTATAAATATAATTTAATAGTCAGGTTTAAAAAAGATAGTCCGACAAAGTATGGGGTTCAAACAAATCATTACACCTTAATATTTAATAACACATAATTTATATTCTTACTCATATCTAGTTTTATGATATATCATATATTTTTTATATTTAACCCACGGTCGGGCCAGTGAAAAATAATTTCCCACGGGATCTACGTCATCTTTGGGGATGCTATGTGGAAAGTCTTTTTAAGAAAATAAAGGAAAGGAAGTTCTGGAAAGGAAAAAAATGTAAGAGGAACGCTTGAAAGAGCCCTTTTAAGAGATCAAAAGGTCTCCCTCAACCGGTGGTGGGTAGACGCACGCTCCACCAAAACCTGGACAAACCTCATCACATGAACCCGTATACCCCTGGTAAGTCATTCAAAGTAGCGAATAACTTGGGGTGATCTATAGCAGAGGTGTTGGTTATCCACTGATTATCCACTGATTAACCCGCCTCTCAAATTGGGCGTCCAATAAATAATTGAGTGTTCCAACAAATCTGAGAGGTTCCACAGTTGTCTGGTTTGCCTTGTGACACTGCCTTCGAGACGTGTCTTAACTTTCATTATTTTTATCCTACTTCATTTACGTCGCCTTAAGTTCTTAATTGTCAAACGATCAATAGAATATTTACAGGAGGATAAGGTTTTCTTACATCATTTCAAAGAAACATTGTGATTGTTGTTTAAGATAAAGCTATTTCCGTAATGGTAAAGGCCTCATTAGTTTTAATAATTCTTAGTTAAGTGATTAACTATCATTTTTTATATTTCACTTTTAATTTTAAAAAAGGAGATTGAACAAAAACTAAAATGGTGCTTTAGGCAATTAAGAACTAAGGCCACTATTATATACCTACCTAAATGTATACCTGGATTGAGCTTATTGCAACTTCACGGGCATGCACATTCATTTGACTGTCCTTATTGCAATAATCAAATAAAAATCCCGACGAAGTAAATAGACAAAGTTAACATCACTATCTGATATTGTCGTAGCAGAAACTCGCGACGAGATGATAGAGATGTCTAGAGTTAATATTCTGCAGCCACCAATTACATTAATCTGGGAGTCTCATATTCCCCGCGGAACCGAATTAACGTCTCGGCAATACTCCATTCTGTGCGCCAGATGTAGCGCAGGATTGTTCTGGCTTGCCTCGCAAGAGTAATGATGTTGTCAGCTGATGGCAACTGGAAAACGCCGTTACTGAGAATGAAAGCAAGGGGTTCGACTCCTTTGAGAGCTTCGTGCGTATAGCCGTAGAGGATGAAGTCGTTTGGATACCTAAAATTACTGAAAACAATTAAAAACATACACATATTTCAGGAGACAAATGCTTTACAAACATTGTTGTCAGCTCACTTTTTGTCGTTTGGTGTAAATATAATTAATGAAAAAATCACAAGGATTCATAATTTTTTCGCAAATGCATTCGGAAACTTTGGTTTCATATTTGTGTAAATTTTAATTCTCTACTTTTCAATTGACTCGATTTGAAAATGAAACGTGGGTGTTTTGAATTTTTTAACACCGTTCAAGCCTCGATGACACACGGCGAGTTTACAAGCTACGATCTGAGAAATTCACTATCTGTTAGTAAACTCGCTCAGTGTCATCGTGTTACTTGCTAACTAGGAGATTGTTGACAATCTGCGAAAAAAATTGAAAGGTCGTCAACTTTACTCGCTACATGCCAACTCGTGATTGGTTTATTTATGTTTACAATATGGCTGCCAATTAACAGCTGATTTCGACTATCAACTGTCTGAAGAATTAGTTCACGTTATTCCCGCTAGTGGCGCTAGCAGCTACGTGTGAGTCCAGTTTCTTACAAAAATGTCGTGACCTACTGAGCGAGTGGACAGTTTTGTGTGTCATCGTGACAATCTCACTCGCCGATTCACCGGCTTTTAAACTTAGTAGATAGTAGCTTGTAAACTCGCCTTGTGTCATCGAGGCTTTGATCTATTTTTCACTATGGCAGAACGATTTTTTCGAGACTTTTATGATCTGTTCCTAAAAGCCAATAAATTAGCCTGAGAGGTTAACATTTTCTAAAACAGCCAGAACATCATTATTGATCACCATTGTTAGTTCTGCATCTGCCCTCCTATCACGTCGATCGATAGGGATTGATAGGATAACTTTCGGTAACTTCTCATCGTTCTCTAGTTCAACAAGTGTTCTTAATATATTCGACGTCCACTGCTGTTTGTACGTTAGCGATCTGCAGTTGTCCTAGGGAACGATGAGAAGTTACCGAAAGTTAGCCCATTAATACTTATCGTTCGATAATGCCTGGGAAGAATCAGAAGCCTGTGTTAGCAGCATCTCGAGAACGACGTCTGTCTTAATTACTTATAATATCTAATTTTCAACTTTACCCATCCGTTAGTTCTTACACCGTTATTTACAGCGGGTCGCCTTTCCTCGGCGTTCTTCGATTAAATTCACAGCAGCATCGGTGCAGCACCCGACATGAAGGAGATGATAATACCATGTTTTGTTTGTTGGCTAGAAATGAGTCGCCCTGGAAGATGAGGCTATGGCACCAAGGGACTTACTGATATCAAGCGATTTTTTGTTGACATATATTTTTTTTTAAACCACTTTACTTAAACAAATTGATGTACCGGTTGCAGAAGTGCCCTTTCTTCACAATGAGAACATTAAAACTAACGTAGAAAGAAAAAAAAAAAAGACAGATATATAAAAATATTTAGACATTAGAGCGGAGGTCAACTAAGGGGAAGGAGTAATTTGGGGGTTTACGGGATAAAAGAGAAATTTACTTAAAAAAAATATAATTGACTCCACATAGGAGGCTCTGAGGAAAAAAAACCCTCAAGGCTTATATTATCTTTGGGGATGCCATGTGGAGAGTCTTCGCGGAGGGGAAAAAATGAGAAGAATTTCTGGGAGAGAAAAAGGTATGAGGAGTAAGTAGTAATCAGGGGGTCAGTGTGTCTGGGAGTGACGGATGTATGAATCAACACTCGGGCTGCGGTGCAAGGCGATGTTCCGACAGAGTCCTCCTGGAGAGGTCAAAAGGTCTGCCTCAACCAGTCTCTCCCGATTCGGCCTGCAACGCACCCCAAATCATCAAACATAGCGAACCACTTGGGATGACCTATGGCAGAAGTGTTGGTAATCCAATGCATGGTTCACGGGGCGGCGGTACCCATACCCTCCTTCCAAATTGTTGTGGTATGCGCATTGAACAGTTTATATCATTGATGCTTATTTTAAATGTGGGTAGTGTATTGTTTGTTGTTTGACGTGAATCACTAATAAATGGAAACACTGTTTACTGATTTACAATCAAGACTTTATTCAACACGACTTTGGCATTAAGATATATTGTATAGATACCATAGATAATAACTAGTGATGTGACAGTTAGTTCATCCAAATTTATTTTGTAAGTAGCGCATACCAACAACACTCGAATCTGTGAAAGTGCGTGCGTAGCTAGACCGCACTCGAATCAGTGTCTCGAGAATGCGCTGTGAGTGTCAGTCAGCCTCCTTCTCACATTCACGCTTCGGATGTGAGATATAACGCCGGCGTAGTATTAAGAGTGGAATGCTCAGATTGTGTTATTGCAGAGGTAGTATTAATTACCCATATTTACCAAGGAAACAAACACAAACTGACTGACTCTACTACTTCGGAGAACTTTGATGGATGATTTGTTAATTTATATTTTGAATAACTGGTTATTAATTACAACATGTCCCAAATTTATGTAAGATTTTGTCTTACAAACAACTACAATCCTTATAATTAGATACTTAACTGAAAAATTATTAAAAAATTTATTCAATATTTTATATATTGAATTTTTTCACACATGACAATTAATTCGACTACCATAATACGGGCATGTGCCTAGCGTGGAAGTCGAATCACCTGTAAAAACTGTATAAAAAGTTATATGATGAAAAAAGAAAAAAAAAAAGTTATTTCGTTTTGTTTCATCTCTTGCCCGCATCATGAGAGTCGTAAATAAATATCATTATTTGAGGAAATTCTTGGGCGTCGAAATTGGATTGACATTTTTTTCATATTTCTTTTTTAAGTGAACACTGCCCAAGAGTCCCAAGTCCCAACTGCTCCCGTCTAAAGGCAATGAGATTATGGAATCCCAAATGGGGTATGTTGTGAGGCTGACGATAGTTTTGAGGGGATGGAGATAGGGGAAGAGTAAAATGGGAAAGCATATGGCCATTCAAATCTGGTCACCAAATACAGGTTAAAGCCATTTCAAGCAACGTTTTGATGCTGAATGGTGGTCTTACACTAGGGCGATACTGAGATTATCTTCCACTCCTCATTGTAATTTTATGCATTGAACAGGCCTACACCTACAGTCAAATTCATCTGCATTGTACATTTAAAATACAATAAACGCACGAACACATCACAAAACATCTATCGCTGAAAAATTACTTTATCGAAGCCCGGTTTGTCATTCCAATATAATAATCGTCGGTGACAAAACAGGCGAAAAATGTTTTTCAAATAAATAAATGCTGACTATTTCATAAAAAACAGTGATAGTTCGATTTATCACTTAATAGAATTACCAAATATTTCAAATTTTATTTTAATATTTGGAAATAATTTAATTATTTATAATAATAATAAATTAGGTTCCTGTTGAATTAACGAAAATCCATTATCATTTTTTTTTATTCCACACAACATGGTTTTTTATTTAAGCAGACGATTTTCCATATTATTAATTTCGTCCATAGTGTACAGATAGGTACCTATTGTGCACGTGCCTGCTGATAAAAAATGTAATAACGTTAACTGTGAAAAAACGCATGTGATTTTCTGCCATATGAAGTAATTTAATTATGAAATGGAACGGCTACAAAGGAAAATATTTCAGCGTGAAATCACGCAATGCATCAACGCAACGGCAGGTATCATAATTCACTTTCACAAAACATATATATTTTCATATTTAATTTGTGTTTTCTCTCGAAAAACCTCTATTTCACAAAGGGTCTGTAAATTTCATTAAACAAGATTTCAATTACATTTAAAATCTTTTTTCGAATTTCATCATTTTAAATATCGAAAAATTTAATTATTTTGAATAATGTGATATTCAAGTAAAGTATTCCCTAATAAATAGTAAATTGGTTTATAAAATCGAGATTTTGTAGACTAATAAACTATTTATTTTATAAATTATGCCTACTAGCAATAACTAAAGAATTCAAAATTCATATTATTTTATTAAAACTGTTGTATACCATCCCTGTTAACTCCCCTCCCTCAAAATTCAAGTGCTTAACCACAGTATAAGGAATAATTATACCAGTCTTAAGATGGTCTTAATTGATTGAAACCAGTAACGCTCAATAATGAAATAAGTGGCAAATAAATTTGAATTTGCAGCTAAAATACGGTAGAAATGAAACCTTCAATAAACTTAAGTAGACAAGAATGGGTAGTAGAGGTATCGCATAAAGAGGAGACCGATTAGTCATTATATCATTCTCTCGCAGGCTAAATCCTACAGATGTATGTGTTTGTCTCTTTTTAATGTCGCTATTTTTCGTTTCATCGAGTTTCAAATCACAATAGTGCTAAAGAAGTTTTCACTTCAAAAAAGTTTAATATATCATAATAATATCGATTATTGGAAAATAAATGTTGCAGGTATCTGAATACGTACTGCTTTATCCGTCAGTAACTTTCCGAAGATGTAATATTCAATTTTTATTAGAATTACTTCTTGTAATATCTTTTACAGGTTACACCCATCAATGTATTACAAATAAAAATATGCTAAAACTAATAAATCTAAACGAAATATGAAAAAGAACGGGACACGGAAAAATATAGAAAACAAATTTTATCCCTGTAGGACAAGAGATCCTGGGTTTGAGTCCCAGTTGCGACCGTTACCTGTTATCTGTCTGTGTCTTGTTATTTATTTTTCATATTATCTTCTTCTTCTATCATTTATTATTCATTTTCTTACCCTTTCCATTGTCGTTCTTCGTTTTGTTCATCTAAGTTGGCCAGCTGCAATTACACCACTCCCGGAGACTCCCCAGTTACGAGGTTCACTTTTTACCTCGGCTTATTTGCTATTTTCCTTTACCTGATTAAATTAAAGCATTTATTATTTCTCATATCAATTATTCTGATACAAGTTAAGATCCCTGTGATCACAAATACACGTACCATAAATTGTCAATTTAATGATGATGAAGTTGCACAAGTTGAAAAATATGTGTCTGTGTTTGAAAATCAAATATCGGCGAACGCAGAACAAAATCACATCAGCCGTTTATTTCATGATGTCACAGCGATATTTCATTGTAGAGAGACAAATACAAACAATAGTCGCAGTAGTGAAAAATACCCAATAATAAAAATGGACTGATTCCCTGTTGACTGGATAAACACAAAGACAGATACAAATCCATTTGCGAAGTGACAAATTGTCACTTGCCTTCGTACGCCAAAGATGACGTAGGATACGGTTTCTTTCCGCCTTTAATATGAACATTGAAATCGATACAGGTTGTCGAGAAATAAAAAAGACAATGAAGAATGATAAATGAGATTGGCCTCATCGAAAATATTAAAAAGTTTAAAGTATATAGCGAAATATTATAACGCCAACTTGTGGTTCAGAGTACTAGAATTCTAAATGATGTTCCATTGCATCCTTATAAGTTTAAATGAAATACAATATAATTTTACAAAAGCTTTCATTAAAGAAATATGTAAAGAAAAAAAAATAACAAAGAATATCAAGAATTATACAAATTAATGAAAAATTAATGAAATTAATCATACAAATTGATGGAAATCAATTTATTACACCCAATTTTAAATCAACTCAAATGTAAAACCATTATATTTTCCAAGTCATAAAAAACTATAATACATTATAGTAAGGAAGGTAGGTTACTTTCCAAATTGCGCTGTATTGTCAACCAACCAGAAAAAATTAATAAAACTTTAAAAATTTACAAACAATATTTATATTAAAAAGTATATGAAAAGTATATTTTATATAAAACATATTATAGCACACAAACTAAGTAAGAATCGTGGCTTTCTTATGAGGCACAATAGCTCCTCTTTTCTGATAAGGCACACATGACCAATGATGACCTTAAATATAATATTTTATAAAATTAAAGGTTTGTTTAAAGGTAACTCATTCACTTAATATTACTAAAAATGAAAATAATAAAATTTATATGTTGTGCCTGTATGTTGCTTCTGTGAAATGTTTTGTAAATTTTTTCTTCGTATACAATATATGAATTTAAAAATTCGTATACAATATATGAATTTAAATATACGTATACAATATATGAATTTAAAAAATTCATATATTGTGTCTGCATATTGGGTTGGGTTGGGCTTAACTTTTCAAAAATACCAATTGGCGATCCCTTAATGAGCTTTGATAGCTCATGGGAGTGCAACTTCGTTGTATGTTTTATTTAATACAAAATATATATATTCTCATATTTCTGATCTTTGGGCCCCACAGAGTATGGGTCTTACTAATAAACATTTTAAACCAATAAATAACAATGAATGTTGAATGAAGGGTAAATGGTTGTTTATTAGTTGGATAAAAATTAAAACATATTTGTTAGTAAGAGGGGGTTAGTTTTTTGCTTTTGTGATGGGATAATCTAGTATTATTACAGGGTCTTGTGGACCACGTCTCTCAACAGGCAACGCGAGAAAAGAGAAGAAAGAATATTAGGTAAGGATGAAAGGAAGCAGGAAAGGATTGAAAGGCGAAGGAAATAAATATAGAAGTAGGAAAAAATAGGTATGTAACTCTTGAAAAGGTGAAATCAAGTTGGAAAATATCGAGCTTTGAAAGTGATCTTCAAGGCCCTTTCTTTTGTTAGAAGAAGAGAGAGTGCGGGTCAGGAAGGGGTGTAGGAGGAAAAGGTGAGGAAATGGGAGGTCACAAAACTATTATTTTTTTCTAAGAATCACCTGCAGAGAGATCTTCAGTAAATTCTTTTACGTGGATTTCTTAAACTAACCATCTATCGAGACGTCAAACTTGATGCAACGGAATTATCACACATGAAAAGCAATGTTTAAAATGAAAATAAATTTCCTCAGGGATTATGTCATCTTAGAGGCTGCACGACGGCCGGCGTAGTCCAGCGATAAGGCTCCTGACTCGCAATCCTAAGGTCGCGGGATCGATTCCCAGCGTGGCAAATAAATTTTATTTGAGTAATTTGTGTTTATTTATAGTATATTTGCGCACGTTCCAGAGTGGAAGGTACTCTCGTATCGCCCTGGTGTAAGATCACCATTCCGAATTGAAACGTTGCTTGAAATGGCTTTAGCCGTATTTGGTGGTCAGATCTAAATAGCCAGGTACTTACCCTCCTTCCTCTTCCCTATCTCCTTCCTCTCCCCACTACCTTCAGCCCCACAACATATCCCAATTGGGGATGCCATAGTCTCCCTGCCTCCAGACGTGAGCAGTTGGGACTCTTGTGCGGTATTCATATAAAAAAAATTAAAAAAAGTGTGGAGGGTCTTTTTAAGGAAAGGGGGGAAAGGAATCTCTGGGAAGGAAAATGAAATAAGGGTGGGTAGTATATCCAGGATAGACGGACGTATAAATCCATCCCTCCCACTGCTGTGAAAGGCGATGGACCGATAGAGTCCGACTGGAGAGGTCAAAAGTTCTCCCTCCGTAGACTCTGTCGATCTGACCCGCCACGCAGTAGGTGATCTAAAACCTAGATAAAACTCACCACATGAAACCGGTCACTCCTGTAAGTCACCAAACGTAGACCTCTACCGAGTCCTGTCGGAGAGGTGATAGTTATTCAATACATGGTTCCCGGGGCGGCGGTACTTATACCCACCTCCAAAATTAGAGATTAATTAAATAAACAACGGAATCAATTATAAAGGAATATTCCCATAAATCACAAACTCTTTTCTTCATTTTCAAACAAAACAGATTTACATAAAACCATCAATCATAATTCTCGGGTTTCATTAAACAAACCTTTTCTAAAAAGCATTTGGAATATTTTTCATCCCCGTTGTTTTTTTTAATTATCTTTTGGCAAATCAATTAAGAGGAAGAAGAAAAACATTACTCTGTAATTAAAAAACTTGCCATGAATAAATAATTGAAATTCATTGAAATGGACGATGAAATTCAAATGTTTCATAATTTGAATAAAAGCTTCTTTTGTTTGAACATCACTTTACCGAGTAAATAAAACTATTGGTTTCGGTTCAACCTGAACCTTCCCCAGGGTTTGTTTAAATACAAACTAAATTAAAATCAGAATCATACAAGCATTTTTTAATATTATTATTTTTTTGAAGTAAAACTTCTTTACGCACGCTCGACACTTGGGGGGTAAAATGATGAATACGTTTCAAAAAAATATGAAACGCTACGAAAAGTGTGATTGTTACGAAAAGTGTGATTGTTACGAAAAGTGTGATTGTTACGAAAAGTGTGTTTATTAAGAAAAGTGTGATTGTTACGAAAAATGTGATTGTTACGAAAAGTGTGATGCGATCGGTGATCAATAAAAAAGGAAACGAAGCATGTGCAACTTTTGCCCACGCTTCGTTTACTTTTTTAATGTGTTTCAACGTCATATGTTATTTTATAAGTTAGTGAAGTTTTACTTCAGTCGTGTGGTCTAAAACACACTCGTTTTTTTTTCAATATTTCCTCAAGCTCTCTGTCATGTTTGAGATGCTGCGTGGAAGATCTTTTTGATAGAGAGGAATGAGTGGACTTGTGTCTTGAAGAGACCAACGCTGTAGGAGGGAGGAAACACAGAGGTCTGGATATCATTCCATTGCCGAGCTTTTGAGCTCAAGAATGAGTCGTATAAACGACCCGTTATATGAATACCGCACAAGAGTCCCAATGGCATCCCCAATTGGGCAAAGTTATGAGGCTAAAAGTATTTGGGGAGGAGAAGGAGACGGGGAAAAGAAGGTGGGGAAGTACCTGGCTATTCAGATCTAGTCACCAATTACGGCCAAAGCCATTTCAAGCAAGTTTCAGTTCTGAATGGTGGTTTTGTACTAGGGTGATACTGAGAGTATATTCCACTTTGGAATGTTCCAAATACATCTTTTATTATTTTTAAATGATTAAATTTTGCAATAACACATAAATAATATAGCATTTATTTGCACACGCCGGGTTTTGAACCCACGACCTTCGGATTGTTAGTCGAGAGTCTTACCTCTCGACCAAAGAGGCCGTCATAACATTGCAATATTAAAAAGCAAAGTTCCTGTAGATGTCATTTTTTTTATATATAGATCTCAACATGTTGGTCGCGGGAGACTGGCATCGCCGTCGAGTTGACAAAGTGTCGAACCTCCGTGAAGATGGGTATGGCGGCAGTCGAGGGTCGGAAACTTTTGTTTCTTCATGAAAGAAGGGCCGAACTCTCTCCATAAATATTAAAAAAAATTAATACTGATTAATTAAATAATTGATATTAGATAGTTACAAGATTATATAGAACAAACAGTTTGTCAGAAGATTTCTATTTCACGAATGAGATTACCTTTCATCTCTTATTTTTCCGTTTGTGTTTCTTTCACACAACAAAATTTCATTCCGGGCCTAAAACAACCAACCGAAAACTTTTCGTTGTAGAAAATCGGTAAAATCTAAAAGAAACGTCACGGCTTGGCAGTAATTACTCGGTTAACACAATATCTCGGCAGTTAATACGTGGCAGCGTCGTTTGAAACAATAAACGCCGCTTGTCTCTCAGGCCTAAGCTCACTGCGCGAACTTCCGCCAACTTGGCTAATCTACTAAAAAAGTATCGACGGCAATTTGAAAGTTGGACCAGTTGTGCTCAGCCTCCCCTTTACCTTTTGAACTTGTCTCAACACCTCGAGAAATTATATCGTTTTTACGGTGTCATGGGTGATTTGCCCAAAGAAATGTTTTCGCTTTTCGCTATTCCAGTTATACAGAAACACTATTGAGCAAATAAGGCATTCAAACAAAACGAGGGATAATTCTGTTAATTTTATCTGTTATTGCTTTTGTGCAAGGTTGGATCTTCCTTGCCTTGTTAATTTGTTCATTCTTAACAGTTTGTTCTACACATCTGAACTTTTCCACATTCAGCGACTTTTGAATATTAAAATTATATTGATTTCTGTTTGCTCAAACTATTTGAAAAGTGATATCACTTTTGTAGTATTACAACTGTAAAAAAATATTTTCTTTTTTTAAACATCGCCTTTGAAGTATTTTTTTTACCACAAGTACGTGTTTTTTTTAAGTATTAAGTTTTTCTATTTTCGGAGAAGATGGATAATAAAAATGAAAAAAAAACATTCAAAGCTTTAAAACCATATTCGGACAAAGAAACTCCACTTACTTTGCAACAAAACTCCATAAAATCCTTCCACAAGACTAATAAAAAAAATTAATAAGTACAGATTAAGAATAATTATATGTCTGAAAAAGACTAAAATGAAAAATCTCTAACGAAGATACTAAAAATGACATAGAAGATAAATTAAGTCCACCTCGGCACAGGACCCCCTAATATTTATACTCAATTTCACCATCAAATACAATTATTTTATATAGAAGCTAAAATAAAAAAAATAAAAAAATTATATTAAATGCATATAGTAGTGATATTGTAATATAAGATAATATACGAGACTCAGAGAGAGCTCGAACCTATGTACGTCCTCGAAACAAATCGTCCTTATCACACACCTTTTATAAAAACGACAACGTTACGTACGGTCTCTCTCTGGGACTGTATAGATCTAAAACTAAACGTAATTATTAAGTACCAACCTCTATGTATTATGATGTTATGTTTTTTTGATCACATATCTTATTTAAATACTTCAGAACCGAAGAAGTTATAGCTTGAAAACGAGAAGGGCCGACCCCAACAGCCTTCCTAGGCAATGAGTTGGGTCAGTGCAAGGAAGAAGAAGAAGAAGATAACTTATGTGTATTTAATAAAAAAATATTGTTTTATTGGCCAAACCTTTCTAAGAAAACTACTTCTCGCTGGTCGACTTTTATTTTCTAAATTGAATTCAATGTGTCGTCGATCACCTACGATATTTCGTGACATCCACGTCAAACTTGAGATCACATCAAAAGCCAAGCACGATCACAGTGCTCGTAATCTTCCCCATTAAATACATATTTTTTATCTTCCTTGGCACTACTATAGAGATAAGAAAGTCATTTAATATTATGGGAATCTTGAATATTTAGAAATAAAATTTCGTAGGCAATGCCAAGAAAATAGAAACAAAAATAACCAAGCTGTGTTAATACAGAACTCCTCCATTGCAAAAGGCCATCAAAAAACTTATAGGCTTAATGTTATTGCGGGAAGACGAACTTCTAGTTGAGCGTTTCCCGCGTGCTTTGAATCGGCCATTTTGTTAACCCCTCAGGTGAATTTTGTTCGCTTTCAGGAACAACTCATACAGGTCTCGTAGAAATCGTTAGGTCTCCCTTGCTATTGCGTGAGAATTATGATAGAAATAGTGTTAGAGAGAGAAAACACCACACTTTATATTAAAATCAAAAGGTTAACCTTTAACTGCTGACATAGGTCCTTTCCGTTATAGCAACAATAATAATATCGAAATACTCCCCTCCCCTGCGCGCCAAGCATCGCCGCTTCCAGTAGCTTAGAATTTAGTGACGCCAGAGCCGTAAGTTTTAAATTTGAAATTTTTAAAGTTAAATTTCTCTAAGTAAATTCATTTAAATTTTTTTGCGGGCCTCTCTAACCCATAGTCAGTAATTACGTGACTTATTTCAAAATTGATTTTTACTATATAAAAATAAACATAAACAATTTTACTAAAGTTTTTTATACATATAGTATATCCGAGGCACTATTGAAATCCCTCCTCCAGGATGATGGTTCCCGTTTTTACCTAAAGGGCGTGCTTTTGAAGAAATAAGGGCTGGAAGTTTCACCCTCTTGAAATTTCTAGAACAGTCTTCCGGAAAGATATAGAAGGTTCGATAGAGCTCTAGAAAGTTCTGGAAGGAGTGGCGAAGTAGTATATCGTGGAATGTTCGGGAATAGGGAACATCATTGTGGAACATTTCAGAATGTTGTCCTGAGCGAAGCCGGGTAACCCAGCTAGTATTATTATAAAAATAAGTTAAATAAAATCCCAATTGTCAAATATAAAATATAAGTTACTAACAATAAAAAAAAAATATTTTTTAAAATTTTTTATTTAAATATATTTAAATTTAAAAACAGACGAATTGCAATCTTTCGAGCACAGGCGTCAGGTGGGAATGTGTCCTTGTTCTACCGGTATTATAATGGAAAATGCTCCGAGGAACTAGCGTTGTTGATCCCCTTGGCACCGGTGCATAGTCGGGAAACACGCCAAACACGCGCCCAACATTTGTACACGGTTGACATTAGTCACATGAGAACGGGTTATTTTTACGGCTCGTTCTTGAGTACAACAGCTCGGATGTGGAACGATTTACCGGCCTCTGTGTTTCCTCCTACAACATGGGTCTCTTCAAGACCCATGTTCACTCCTTCCTTTCCTCAAAAAGACCCTCCACACAGCATCCTCAATGATGACATAGGCCCTGAGGGAAATTATTTTCCTCAGGGCCTCCTGTGAGAAGTTAATGTAAAAAAAAAAAAATAATAGTCCAATAAATAATAATTTGACCCTCAAAACGTCAGAGTATACGTAAAAAAATCACGTCAGCAGGTTAATAAAAAAAAATAATTGTTCAATATAATAAACCAAAGATTCCGACCGTAATTTGAAAACAAATAATGAGTTTTTTTATAAAACGAAAAAAAATGAGGTGACGACAAGGTTTAATATATTTGTGTAAAAAAACCGAAGTTATTATTTTGTTAAGCCATTTCAAACCTTTTTTTATGTTTGCATTTTATTTAAAAATATTTATATTTTTATTTTGAATTATAAAATTGTAAAGTGTAATTTATCACCTTTCAAAAGCAGTGTTTAGTTTTCGGATACGTTCAGTAATATTCCATGTATATGTATTTTATTGGAAAGCGGAAATATTTTCATCATTTCACAAAATATATCGGAATCCTAAGGGGTTAAGGCACAGTCACACGAGGACAAATTTAACTTTCTCGCATAGAAGGCGTAAATAATGCTTTCACTTACAAATAAAAGCGCCACGCCGAAGTTCACTGTCGAGAAGTGGAAGCAAGTCGCACGGGCGTACAGGCACGTCCTTGTGTTTCCATTCAAATGTAGGTTTAATGGTGCGTACGGACGAAGAATAGCAATAAAGCCGGAGTATTTTTATCCCTGAATCTGCTAACTTGGCTAACCCTCTGCCGGTGCCATCTACTGTCGAGTGTCATCGTCTATCGATCCTTCAGTCGTTAAGCGTCAAATATATTTGTCATACATCGTATAGATTTTTATATTGACGCTTCCGTTTTCATTGTTGTCGACATTTTGCTACCGGGGTTGTTTAATTACACCGCGCGGAACAAACACAGTGTAGCGTTTTATGTAACGTCAATGAAATTTGAATTCGATTCAACCCCATTTCACTGAATTTGTTGCCTTCAATAATGCTGCATTCATTTGAATGCCATTTCCTACACTCAATTAGGAAATCCCGACTAAATATAGTAAACCTGGCCTTTAAGGTGCAGTGAGTTCTTGTGTCAGATGCTACGTGTTTTCGATATTATTTTATGGAATGGAAGCATGGACGCTTACTGAAGAACTAATTAGGCGACTTGAGGCATTTTAGATGTGGATCTGCAGAAGAATACTTAAAGTAAGCTGGATGGGCAGAGTTACGAATGAAAATGTTATGGTTCAGATGAATAAAGAAAAAGAAATTATTAAAATTTTAAAAATTCGAAATTTCAATATCTTGGACACGTGATGAAACATCCAGAGAAGTATGAGATCTTGCATCTCATAATGCAGGGAAAGATTGCCGGAAAACGGGACCCTGGAAGAAGGATAACAACTTGGCTGAAAAACCCTTGGCTGTGGTTTGGCCAGTCTACCGTAGATCTGTTCCAAGCCGCAGTAAACAAAGTCCGCATAGCCAACATGATTGCCAACGTCCGTTAAACGGACAGGGCACAAGAAGAAGAAGAAGTTCTTGAGAGATGTAGAAATAAAATTCTTCGTCTAACTCTTAATCCCTTTGATTATTGGCTCTAATAACAGAAATCAGGGTTCAGAAATGTATTTATTAGTCAGTTTAATCAGCCTCATAATATTTGCTTGAATTACTAAGGTCGATTAAAGTAAAAGCCCAAGGGCGTGACCGCCAAGTTACAAAGTGTCGCTAAGTAACGTCACTGTTTAAAATAATTTTATCACTCTGTTTATTTAATATTACTTGCGGTAAAGCAACACACAAATCAGCAGTAACAACGAGTATCAAAAACCATCACCGCCATTTGCAAACTATCGTTGCTCGATGGCACTGACTTAATCACTTAACATTTTAAAATCTGTAGCGCGAAGGTCAGGTACCGTAGTCAACTTCGTACTGCGCGATTTCATCCCGCGATAAAATATCCCCGACAAAATATCCTCCAACAAAATATCTACTAAAACCTAACCTAACCTCACCTAACTTTATTTTACATTTTACTGTTTTTTAACAATAAAATGTCTGTTGTCTTTACAGGATGTCTGTATTATTTTTGTCTCTTTTTTTGTTAGGTTAGGTTAGGTTAGGTTTTAGTAGATATTTGGTTGGGGGATGTTTTGTCCGTAGGAAATTTTGTCGGAGATATTTTGTCGCGGGTTGATAGTTTAGATTCTGTCACAATTGTAAACGAAATGAGAGCCAAACCTTGAATATTAATGTATCTACTCGTGGATACTTTCGTTTCAAGTTAAAAAAAATAATTCAAAGTGTCATAAATTTGGGAAAATTCTTAGTATTTGACTGTTAAAGTGACTTAAATTAAATCACTCTAACTTCTTTCATCTGTGAAAGGAACAAAGAGCCGTTTCGCTTTCTTCCTTAATTCAATAACGCTTATAACGAAGATGGATTACCCCGAATAATTAATAACCTCGGGGAGATGTCTAACTATTGTCGTGATCGGCCTCAATTAGGATTTTTACCTCAGAAGTAACGTTTAAAAGTTAATCTTTCTCTGGTACTGGTACCCGAGACTCAGTGCTAGTGGGTAGGGGAAGTAAGAAGCGAAGAGCGGTCGTCCGGAACAAACCGCTTCAGCAGCGTTGGACCAATAGTTGTTTGACCCGTGACTTGTTTCTAGCTATTTGAATACCTATTTAGATGAAAGTATTTTTATGTTGACCTTCCAAGTAAATCTGGAAAATCTTCTACTTTTTAACAAACGAAATTTCTTCCACAGTGACCAGATGCTAACCCTGTACAAATTTCAATCACATTCAACAATTGAATAAGGTAGCCGCCTCTGTTGTGACCCTTGACGTTTGACGTTCAGAAATGTCGATCCGTTGATAAATTATTCTTTTCTTTTTTATATAATAGACACAAGAGTCCCAGCTGCTCCCATCTGGAGCCAGTGAGACTATGGCATCCCTAATTGGGGTATATTGTGAGGCTGACTGTAGTGGGGAGGGGAAGGAGATGGGGAAGAGAAAGGTGGGGAAGTACCTGGATATTTAGATCAGGTCACCTAACACGGCTAAAGCTATTTCAATTTTTCAATTATGAATTGTAGAATTACACCAGGGCGAGAGTGAGAGTATCTTTCACTCTGAAACGTGCCGCAAATATTAAATGAATTGATAGTGAAATAACCCAAATTAATCAAATAAAATATATTTGCCCATGCCGGGATTCAATCCCGCAATTTTCGGATTGCGGGTCAAGAACCCTACCCCTCGACCACTGAGACGTGAGTGTTGCCATCATAAAACGATTATTATTTATTTATTTTTAACTTAAAACCTCAAATTGTAATATTTTAAATAAATTAGGATAATATTAGCGAAACTCAATCGATAATCTGGAAACAGAAAAAGCAGAAAAAGATATTGGCACCTCTGGGATTCGAACCTAGGACCCAGTAGAAGGTCCTGGAAGAATACCTTTTTCTGATTTTTCTGTCTCCAGATTTTCGCTTATATTGTCTTCATTTAATTAAAACATTATTTATTTCGTTATCAAAATCGGCCTGGCTATCGGCACTCCTAACGAACTCTTATAAAACTGTCGTCAGTTAAGCCCATTGATCTGATATTGTTAAGTTATCGATTTGACCTTGCTAGACCCACAGATTTGAAAAGCCATGTAACATCCATCTCTATCTTTTTCAACCCTATAAAAAATCCCATTGGTTCTGGGTTTTCACAAAAACATCTTTCTTAAGGATTAAAAGAACCTAAGTCACAATTAACAAAACAATGCCTTTTTCAAAACTATTCAAACCACTATCTGTCCGTTTTTATTACTTTCCCCTTGATAAAGGAGTATTATCCAACCACGCAAACGTAGGCATCGCTACTAAGCCTCACACTTCCATCGCTTGCTTTTTAAACCCAATCATTAGTCTGAATCTCCAATAAACCATTCATTTTTTATCCGTTTTTGTCCCCAAACTCCCCATCGCAGCGCATTTCTGACCGACCATTAATTGGTCCAAGACGGCAATATAAGCTCCACAAACAATTGTCAGGAATAGCCACAGATATCCTTCGTCTTTTATCCCATCTCAGCTGTTCTTTATACCGTCTTCTATCTCCCACCTTCCATCTTTCCCGCCCCGCTATCTCGGGTACTATTTCACGCCAGTTCTGTGGAACGTCGCTCCGAGGAATGGACCGGCTGACAAATGAAACCAATAACAATCGGCCTCCCCTTGCCAAGGTACACTCAATATTGGAAAACTTTCCGCTCAATTGATACAGTGTGACACTATCTACGTACGACATACCCACAAATGGCCTATGTACCTACCAAGACACATGTTAAGTTTGCAGTGTGAATTATAGGCATTAAATCAATAATTAAATACTAGATTTTTTTGTTCATAGCAAATATATTTACACTAACTACCATCTATGTACCCACCGAGTTAACAGCAAGTTTAAAAAGAACGTGTTGTAGGTATCAAAATAGGTTTTTTATTGAAAAAACGTAATATTACAGAAGAAAATGTTTTCGATCATGAAAATTTGAGATGATGTAAAGGACAAAGTATTAAAAAATGAGTTAAATATATTACGAGTAAGTAATTTTTCTCGATTTTTTTATTCGTTTTCGATCAGCGTCATCGAAATATTTATAGGAAAGTAAATGTATACTTTACGACGTGCATTATAATACCTTTTTTTTCCATGAAAATTTAAAATAAATGGTATTCTGTTATTAAAGAAATTTACAAAAAAAGTTAGGTATATATTCTGAAAGATACATTCAAAATTGTTTTGTATTAAAAATTCACAACAACAAAAACCGTTTAATGGATAACCAACACCTCTGCCATTGGTCACCCCAAGTGGTTCGCTAATTTTGGTGACTTACCATGGGTGCCTGGGATCATGGGGTGAGGATTGTCTAGGTTCTAGGTCTTGGCGGCGGATGTGTCTACCCATCTACTGTGTGGCGGACAGGATTTGAAGAAAGTGGTTGACGGAGACCTTTTTAATCTCCAGCAGGAATCTCTCGACTCATCGCCTTGCATTGCAGTGGAGGGATGAACTAATACGCCTGTCACCCCTCATACCTTTTTCTTTCCTAGATCTTACTCCCTTTCTTTTCTTTAAAAAACCCTCCACATACCATCTCCAAAGATAACGTAGAAGATAACGTACAAATATTTTTCTCGGGGTCTCCAGTGTGGAGCTAATGAAGCTTTTAACAATTTCCCTTATTTAAATAGGTAACTAAATTGTTTTTAACATTATGAATATTTATAATTATAATTAAAAGTCCTATACGATGAATATTGTATCTAAGGTTCACCCGGAAAGTTTTATTTTAATCGTTATTACATTATATCCTTTCAAATTTATTTGTTTTTAATTATTTACGCCCTTTTTCGGGGCATTTACATTACACTAATAAAAAATATATAAACTACTGTAGAAAATTTTGACATCTAATTACTTAATAATCTGTCTACCAACTTTTGAGTAATGCTATTGCCATTTTCATATGAGTGTATGCGGAATCAATCATTTAACCTTTGATATATCGGAATTACCTTTTCTACAACAGAACCCTGTCACAGAAAGCTCACGAACTTTGAAATAAGTCAACTGTTAAAATAGAATTCGGAAATATTTTATTTCTCATATATGTCGTATATATATTATACCCTCAACCGAATCAATGTATTCAAAATGGAATAAATGTTTCAAAGTATTCGGGTTTTTGAATGACCATGTTGGTGTATTATTCATACCTCACTGAATAACAGGAAAGCATAGAGACATCTGAACAAAAACTTTAGTTCTCGAGATGCGATCAGCTGTGAAGGTCGGGACAGTGATCCCTGTAGAACTAAGAACTGGGTTCGGGTTAGCCGGGATTATTGTGATCATGACGTGTGATGGGTTCTAAAAATATTCTGGACACACATAAATAGATTGGTGATAGCTGGTGATGCGTAAAATCGAAAACAAATATTGTTTGAAACATATATTCCATTCCAAAACCTTATATTAATCTTTTGATGTCTTTAATAATTATGATTGTTTAGTGCAGAACCATGAAAAATCAAGAGGATATTATAAGTATTTAATTGCGTGTTAACCCTTGACCTAAAATCTAAATTCACTTGTCGTGATGAAAATCCCACGAAATTTGAATAAAAGAAATTCAAATGCTGAAAAAGTAATTTTCTAGTAAAAATATTATATTATCATCGTTAGGAATTTAAGCGCTTGTTTTAATTCTTGACAATTCATGACGTTCCAGTTTCGAAAATGATATTTAGAAGAATAGGCCACTTGCACGGATTTCATAACGACTCGGAAAAAATCCTGTGGATAGATTTTTTTACTAAGATTACGAAAATGTTAGTAAAAATTTTAAGAAATGTATAGTTTTTCTTATTTTTAAATAAATAAATCCATTATTTGAGCTCGTGACGTCACTACATGAAAATGTCCTGTCTCCGATTATGTTCCCTTAATTTTGTAAAATTCCACACTGATTAATTTTTTTTATATGGCAACACTTTGATTTCCGGCGAATTTTTGAATTTGCGTTTAACGTTCACTAGATTTATTGTTTGATTTTTTGATAAAGATGGCGGTGTTTTCACAGATGTTACGAAGAGAACCCCGTACAATTTATTGCTATTCGTGTGGAAAACGTTCTTTTTTTTTAAATGATTTTCGGCTTTGTAATTATCGTTTTTTTGCACACATAAAATTATGTCCCGTATTTCCGATTTATAAAAAGTGGTCTGATTTTTCGGATTGAAATTTTCAAAAAATCGCCAGGGTTTCAAAAATACGATTAAAAAAATAAAAAAATACAGAAGTCTTAGAATATTTGCCTTAACCGGAAATTTTTTTTATAAAATGTGATGCAAGTGGCCTATTATCTGATAAAATTTTATATTCTTATAAAGGTAATTGAGAGTAATTAATGACATCTAAATTCAATACAAAACCGAGTTCATTAAACCAAAGTAACAATCACACACAGATCTTTAAAAGTTGTAAACATTGTTTTGATTAATTAATTTTTATTGCAACTAATCATATGTTTTTCCTTGTTTCGCAGGTAAGGCAGGATCTGTGAGTGCAGGAAGGTTGCGCATGGGGACAGATGCAGGAGCCGGCTGCGCGATGCGGCTGCTTCTGTACCTCGCGGCTGCGCAGATCGCCCTGGCTGGAGGTAGGACCCAACACACAGTCCCCATTATAGGATCTCAACATCATTATACCACAATTAGGTTCCTTGTTACTAGAGTTAAACAAGGTAAAGCAGAGTTGATGCATGCATATAGGGTAATGCGTATCGCCCACTTTGAGATCAGACCCAACACATCGTCCTCATTATAGGATCTAAGGATATTTATACTACAATTACGTTCCTCGTTGCAAGGTGTAAAGCAGGGTTGATGCATGCCGAAAGGTTAACCGTATCGCCCAGGTTGCAGGTAGAACCAAGCATACCGTCCCCATTATAGGATCTCAGCATCATTATAGTACTACTTGGATCCTTGTTCTTATAGAAAATAAATAAATCAAGTAAACCATAGCTGATGTAGGCAGACAGGGTAATGGGTGTCACCCAGGCTGGAGGTCAGACCCAACACACCGTCCCTATTATAGGATTTCAGAATATTTATACTACAAGTATGTTTAATATTGCTAGATGTAAAGCAGGGTTGTTGCATGCAGAAAGATTAATGCTTTTCGCCCAGGCTGCAGGTAGGACCTAACATACCGTCCCCATTATAGGATCTCGGGATTATTTTAGTATTACTAAGATTATTGTTCTCAAGTTAAAGCAGAGTTGATGCATGTAGATAGGATAATGCGTATCGCCCTGGCCGGAGGTCAGACCCAACACACCGTCCCCATTATAGGATCTCAGGATATTTATACTACAATTACGTTCCTTGTTTCTAGATGTAAGGCAGGGTTGATGCATGCAGAAAAGTTAATGCATCGCCCAAGCTGGAGGTCAGACGCAACACATCGTCCCCTTTATAGGATCTCAGGACAATTATACTACAATTAGGTTCCTTGTTTTTAGATGTAAAGCGGAGTCTATGCATGCAGAAAAGTTAATGCGTGCCGCCCAGGCTGGAAGTGGCATACAACGTACCCTTCCCATTTTAAGAACTCGGGATCATTATAATATCTACTATCAGGATCCTTATTTGTAAAGTTAAATCAGTTTGATGCATGCAGAAGAGTAATGCATATCGCCGTAGTAGTAATAGTAATAGGTAGTAATAGGAGATAGGATACAACACAATCCATCTCCATTACAAAAACTAAGGGTCAATATAAATAGTGACAAAATCCATGTTCCTAGGTAAACAGATTCAGTGCATGAATGAAGATTACACAGATGATCCTATCAGAAGGTAGGATCTAATACACTCTATCCCCATTATTGGATCTGAAGGATTGAATGAATTGTAGAAATACTGTTCTTTGATCCTAGTCTGTAAAAGGTCGCAGCTTGCAAAAAGCGTGATTTGTAAAAGGCTTATTTTTCTAGAGCTGGATGTTGGACGTTCCAATGTAAGATATGTAGATCATTATATTAATATTAAAGGGTTCCTTGTTGAGAAAGAATGGTCGATGTATACGGAAAGGTTAATGAACCGCGATTTGCAGGCCAAAACAGGTAGGACACAATACCATCCCCATTCCAGGATCTTAAAATAGAAACGGTATTGTGTTCAATATTCCTAGTCAGTAAAATTGAATACATTAGTAATCAAGGGTTAACGAAGCACGATTGCAGGCTGCGCAAATTGCCGCGTCTGAAGTTTGTGTGGATCGTACATCGTTCCCGACGGAGGATCTGACGATTGTAAGAGCATAGTTTCCAAATTTCAGATCAATAAAACAGGATCCGTGAGTTGGAAAGGTTAATAAAGCATGGTTGGTGGACTCCTTATTCTATATTACCTGCACTAATTGCAAGCATCGTGGTACAATTTTTTTTGCGTAAAATTCAAAATAAAAGATGTTTCACTTTGTTCACAAAAATTATTCTGACAATTACTTGCATCATTAAAGCCTCTCGGCTATTATATAATACTTATAACAGTGTAAGACTCTAACTATAACATGAGAAATTAGAATTGCGTATGTAATAAAAAGTTCTTAAGCATATAAAGCAGCAAAGAAGCACATAGAAGTTGAGAAAATTTTGCGAAATGAGATCCTGTTTAAGTTTTACAATATTGGAAAGCCAAATAAATATATTTTAAGAAATTGTGTAAAAACATAACTTATGTAGATGAAGAAGAGGTGCCCAATAAATGCATAAGTGTGGGTATATGGTGAGAAAAATATATTCCAGGTTGAAAAGATATCTAAATGAAATTGTGTAAGTAAAAAAACAGCTCTAAGCCTGTAAAATAGCATATAACAGAAAAAAAGATTAGAAAGTGTGTTAATAACAAAGAAAACAATGAGGTCCTTTAAATATTCACACTGCAATGATAAAAATATATTTTTGTAATATATTTACCTAAAATAATAATAAATAATGATATATATGTAAAATAAAGATGAGCTTTGTTGAAAATGTTTAATGGTAGGTATATTATGGGTAAAGATATAGTATAGTTTTTTAGAATACCCTATTAATACTTGTCCAAATTCAAAGACTGGTGAAATTAAACACAAACGTCTATTTCGAAAACTGTTTCTCAAAATAACTCATTGTGATAGCAATTTGTCGAAAAAAGAAAACACAAAAATATTCGAACAAATCACTTCCATTTCCAAACCCACAAAGTTCCAATGAAAACAGTTTCTCCGAGATTAAAGAATTGCCAACAATACCCATTGTTAACGAAAATAATATACCTATATCGCCTGGCTTATACCAAGAAATCTTTACACGAAATGAATCTCGTATTAGTGTTTTATTCCTTGTTTAATCTGCAGTATTCTGAATGTATTTTAATTATACTAAGTAATCCTTCCCAGTAGCCGCCCTGCAATGTTGCTAAGCCCGAACCATTTTTGGGTAAGCTGCCAACTCCATAATACAATACTTTGATAATTTCATTTCATTCGGTATATAGACTCTGAAAAGGTAGAGGGAAACAACCAAACAACGCACAACTAGAAAACTTCACAGGACACGATAATGAACCATAAAATGTTTTACTCTGAGTTTTATTTTCGTCGTTTGCTTAATTTTACACGAGTTCTCTAAAAGCCTCCATAGGTACGAATATTTGTATCTATTCTGAATATTTGTTCATCAGCCGACTATATTTCCATTGAAGAAGAAGATAACACTAATAATCTATACGAAAATATACATAGAAAATATAGTGAACAAGAAACAGAAAAATAAAAAAAGATAATGGTCGCAACTGGAACTCAAACCCAGAACCTCTCGAACTCTCTAACCGGGACGTGCGCTTTTACCTATTCAGACATTGCCACCTTCTGTCAAACCGTCTTAATTGTCAATCTCATATTTTAAAATTTTAGAATTAATAAATTATCTTCGACTAATTTTTCCATACTCATGGCCAACAACTACCTTTTTCATTGGAAACAATCTTTCTAAGAAATGGTTTTTTTAACCTTAATAGCGTCTCGGATAAATATATCCTATTGTATTGATATGGAACATATATTGACCTCTTTATAACATCTAAATTAATATTCTTTTTTTTTTTCTCTTATCCATTATCTTTTTTCTGTGTCTTGTTCTCTTTCATATTTTCATTTGGATAATTAATGTTATCTTCTTCTTCAATGATATATTACATTGATTGGAATAACCTTCAAAAGTTATAAAAAGAAAATTTTTCTTATAAAAAAATTGACTATAATCCCGTTTGACAGCTATGTGCGAAACTTTGTTAATTTATACAGCGCTTTTGTAAAAAATCACCTCAAGAGCGCTGTACAAATAAATATATAAAAATAATGAGTATTTTTTTTTGTGTCGATATTTTACGTTTCATCGAGTTTCAAATCACAACGGTGCTAAAGAAGTTTTCACTTAAAAAAGTAAACCAAGAAATGTGTTGTTTCCTTTTACCGTTTCACAGTCGCAACGGTTATACCGTAGTAACACATTACACCGGCAGCCCCTGATGCGAAATAATTAAGCCGTTCAAAATTTATTTCCTACTTGGCAAATAACAAATTTGAGAGCGTGCTAAGTATCTCTTCAAATTCATCGATTAAGGCCCATTAATCTGCTTCCAACAGTAGATTGATACATCAATCTTCATTAAATTATACTCGTACCTACTCTCTATATTACGAAGTCAAATATTATCAAGAAGAATTTTAAATTAACCTGTCTTCTTAATTAAGAAATTTGATACAAACAATTATGATATCTGGAAAATTTTGACTAGTGGTCTGAAAATATAAAATGATATCAATTATTATAAGCAATAATTATTAGCCTGAAACACTCATCAACATTGAAAAAATCTCCCGAGAAAAGATAAATGCCGCCGACGGGACTTGAACCCGCGTCCTTCTGATATCCGGTCAACTACTCTACCAACTGAGCTACGTCGGCTTATCTCCCACCCGCCAAATAATTCAATATATACTAGTGTTTCAGTCAACAATTACTGCTTATTACATTTTTTCACCTGAAAACAACCAACTTTATTTTTTGTGAGAAATGCATTATAAGTGCTAACTCTCCAACTAGATGGCGTCGAGACAAATTATGTCTACATTTTTGGTGGAATACTTTAACTTGTCAAATATTAATTATTATTTTTAATTGGTAAACTAATGTTTAAGACAAGATTTTTATGCATGGCAAAATAATAATTATTGCTTACAATAATTGTTACTCTTTGTGCTATGCATAAAAATCTTGTCTTAAACATTAGTTTACCAATTAAAAATAATAATAAAATGATATACATATTCCAAATCCGATATTTTGAAAATGTTCTTAACCATCGCAGTTGCTCTGAAGAAATGGGAGAATAATTTTTATCATTTTCAGGTGCTCTGAAAACATACGATCATAATAAGAATGTTAAACTTGTATTAAACTGTTTTGCTTCAACGAAATAAACCTCTTACTTCGTTTACCAAAATGGCCGCATTCCACATTTTTCAATACTTATATAATATGGACTTGAAGCGTGGATAAAAAGCAACCTATTTTTTATATAGAAGCTACAGATTGCGGTATTAAGTTATTTAGTCAATTTGGGAGGAGGGAATGGGTACCGCCGCCCCGGGAACCTTTATTGGATAACCAACACCTCTGCCATACGTCACCCCAAGTGGTTCGCTGCGTTTGGTGATTTAGCAGGGGTGCCCGGGTTCGTGGGGTGAGATTTGACTAGGTCTTGGAGGCGGATGACCAGGACACACTGAACCCCAGATTCCTACCCAACCCTGAAAACCTTTTCCTTCCCAGAACTCTCCTCTCCTTCCTTTCCTAAAAAAACCCTCCATACAGCATCCCCAAGATAACATAGGCCATGAGGGAAATTATTTTCCCCACGGCCTCCTGTGTAAAGCTCATGAAAAAAATAAAGGTTTGAACTTATATTTACAACCTGACAAGACGGTAAATACGGGAAGTAAGGGGAAATTGTTATTATAAAGCAAAATCTGCAAAACTGAGGCAATGTGTATACATATATACATCTATGCTACATGATGTATATCTATTATTGAGTATCTAAACAAAATCAGAGTGTACAATTCACGCGCAGTAGAAGTGAAACCTTCAGAAAACTAAATTAGACAAGAGTGGGGAGTCTACGAAGCACCGCAAAAAGAGAAAACCGATAGGCTACGAAGCACTGCAAATAGAGGAGACCGACTATACATCTCATTCCTATTCTATCTAAATCCTATACATAGATGTATGTGTCTGTATATTTTTATTTTTGTCTATTTTTCGTTTCATCGAGTTATAAATCACAATAAACGGTGCTAAAGAAGTTGTCACTTCAATAATTTTTACATTTCACCTCATAATACCCAAAAAATTTCGTGGGAAATGTCTTCTTCTATGCAATGGAGTACCGATAATTCTATGACTTAATCTTTTTTAATGAGTTTTTTGTCGAGATTTACATGGAATGCGCATGTATTCAGAAATAATTAAGAAATTTGTATGGCGCGCAATGAAAAACCTGGTGACAAAAGATGTTATTAAATCGCTGAATTGCAGTTATTTTGCAAATACTTAGTTTTCGAGTTGAGCGAAGTGGAATAATTTGTATTAGATGAACGTTTTACGTCAATATGATTATTGTTTGAATTTGCTGGACATGGTGTTTGTATGGAAACATTAATGGCAGTGCTAATCTTACCGATCTTGTCTAAGTCGGTTTGTGCAGTTTTGGGGGAGGGTTTATCGATTGCAGGTGCATTATATCCCGAACCGGGAGTTAGTTTGCAGTTCGACGTATTAGCACAGAAGACCATGCAAATTCGCCTCTGCTGGATAATGGTATTCCTTCAACCGCAAAATCACTTCCACGTACCAAGAGATTATCCAATAATCTACCTCGGTGAACTGTGAGAGGCCGTCTTTATGAGGAACATTATTATATCACAAGTAACGGAATATTTCATCAAATTTAGGTACAATTTGCAAGCAATACAATTTATATTCGAAAGTTATATTCTGTGAGGCACTTGTGATACTTTATGTTGCCGTTATAAAACAGTAGAATCTTTTTAACAGGGTAGCTTCTGGAGAGAGTTTATTAAACAAACCAAAATGAATCTTATATTTGGATAATGGGGTAAACGAATAATTAATATATGAATGAAAAAATGTAATAAGCAGTAATTGTTGAATGAAGCACTAGTTTATATTGAATTATTTGGCGGGTTTTAGATAAGCCGCCATAGCTCAGTGGTAGAGCTCCTGACCGGCAATCAGAGGGACACGGGTTCATGTCCCGTTGGCGGCCAGTATCTTTTTTCGGAAGATTTTTTCAATGTAGATGAGTGTTTCAGGCTGATAATTATTGCTTTATAATAATTAATATATATTTACCTATTATAAAAGTAAGCGTACAATTTGCGTGCCGCTAAAACTCAAAAACGAGTCCCGGTATGATCATATGGTGTGGTAGCCCTCTTTCCCCATCCCTGAAGAAGGTTCCTATTTTTACCTGAAGGACTGTGCTTTTGAAGATATAAGGGCTGGAAGTTTCGCCCCTTAGAAATTTCTAGAAATATTTGAGAGTATTCGAGAGGATTCCAAAACATTATTAGAATATTCTGGAATGTTGTAGAATGTTTGGGAATAGTCTGGAACGCTTGGGAATATCCCGGAACATACCAGATCATTGGGGAATATTCCAGAACACTCTTGAATGTTGTGGAATATTCTGGAATATTGTGGACCATTCGAAGCCATTCTTGTATGGGTGGGGACACCATTGGTAGGGGTATATAAAGCAAGATCCATCGTGGGTTCGAACGTCAGTTCAATCTCATATCAACTCCCTGAGCGAAGCCGGGTACCCCAGCTAGAAGAAAATAAAGCAAAGCCGATTCTTATTTTAAATAGGTACCAACATAGATTTTAAACCATTTTTTTCTTCCTTATATACATATTCTAAACAAATGTAATAATTTATTGAGCTGATTATATATTTATATATTAAATGACACCTTTGTGTCTCTTGGGTGTCTTGCCTCTCTCTGTATTATTTGTCATTTGAGTGAGTTTTCAAAAAATAATTTTATAATTTTAGGTACTAATTTGTATATTAATAAAGTTTTTACAACTGGATTGTCTTCACGCTTCATCTGTAAAAAACATTAAAAATAAATAAATCGGCATTTTTTTCAAAATTAAAAAAAATGTATGGAAAAGTTATAAAACGACTGTGGCGACCAGAACGGTCGCCCCCTTTTGCCACAATCCTTGCGCCGCCACTGATACAGCCAGCGTATTCTCGAAAGTGTACATACTACCTACATTGTAGTGTTTCACGCCGCACATGGCTAAACATTTCGGGAAGCGCATCGAAAAGCCTCGACACAACAGCCGTCACATTCTTACGGCCGCGGAATGTTCCAGAGGCTTATCCGCTTTGCGCGGTGGCTCAACATTACTTGACGTTCCGGGTACTCACACGGTCGGCTATATAAAGCGCAGCGACACCGCGCTAGTCAGTCAGTCAGTTCCAGTCGCTAGTATCAGTAACATCACCAATACATAGACAGGGCATAGTGATAACGTACCAGTGCGGTAACCGCCAGGTCCACGGCGACGTGCCGGACCTGTGGCGGTGCATCATGATATCATCAACCTTCGAGGACGCAACAAGCGACACAATTGCCCGCGACATAAGGCCCGCCGCACCTTCTTGTCCCGCAGGCAGCAACTTCTCAGCCACTGAGACTACCCTCTCCTCAGGTTCACCGCAGCTATCTCCGCGACTCACTGCGTCGAGCATCCATCCTGGACGTCAAGGTCATCTCCACCAACACGGTGCGGAACTACATGCTGGCGACATGCAGACACGAGTTCTGCTACACCACTGCATCACCGACCTTCATCACTGCAACACATACGAGCATCATCATTATCATCGCTCCTGTCTACTGTTACTTCACTAAACTTACCATCGCTACGTAGCAGCAATAAAGACTGACTCATACATCGACTGACGCCTTTCATTCAATCGTCCTACCCGTCTCTGCCGATCGCTGCACGCTCCCTCACGACCATAGATTTACTTCACCGGGTTCTGTAGTCGCAACCTCTTGGCCCAGAGCCAAAACTTTTACCGCTTTGCCTTTTCCCAGAAATTTGCCTTAGAAAAAGAATTAATCAAATTTATAACAAAAGAAAAATATACAAAATTGAAAATTTAGCATACAAACCTTCTGTCTGCTTATAAATAATGCTATTTTCGGAATTAAATAAAGAAATGTTTTATCTTTTTGGACAGAGCAACGTTTAGCATTATGAACCCATCAGAACCCACTATCCCTTGCATTGTTTCTTCAACATCCTTTAGTCATTAAAAAAGCTTAATGCGAAAGAACAATTTGGGTAACAATTTCAAATATTTGATTCACGTACCGCTAAAATAAATTATAAACATGTCAAGCGCAGCTGTGCGGAAACAATTCCCAAATAAAAGCTGAAAGGGTAGCTGTGCGTTCACGGGGCAGAGAGTAAGGGTAGATGATTATACCCGCTACCTCCCTATCCGCTACACTCACTGACAAATAGAAACTAATATTCATAATAATAATAATTATTTATTTATTTCAGGATGTGCGGAGAATAATGCAATCCCACAGGTCCCTTACAGTAGATTTTAAGAAAAGAAACAAGTAGAAAAGAGACTAAAACATTAATAAATAATCAATTATGAAGGGCGTGGGCAAGCTCGGGCCTCAAACTCAAGAACGGAGATTGTTGCTGGAATGTTGCGTTCATCACCGTTTTGTTGGAGGCCGTTAGCCGCATCACGTTTCTCATCAGGCCGGTGAAACCAATCAGTCCTTGTTCTGTAAACATTGTCGGTGCGCTAATAAATAATCAATTATGTAGGGAATGGTATATGGCGATTGGTGCTGGAAGGCTATGTTCACCACCGTTTTGTCAAACGCCGTTAGCCGCATCCTGGTTCCAGTGAACCGGTGTCTCATCAGACCAACGAATCAGTCCTAGTTCTGTAAACATTTTTGATGAGCTGCTATACCTTCTGTTTCCAAATATATGTCTGCAGGCGTTATTATATTAGATCCGGAGTCGTTCGATCGAGCTGATTCGGTAGTAACACTTTGTTTCACAAGTATACAGGCTAGTACAAAATGCATTGAACAACGTTTTCTTAACATTATTTCTGTATTGGAAGATTTATTTATTTATTTATTTATTGAAAAAAATAAGAAATACATGAAAACATAAGCTGCACATCTCACTAGGGGATTCCTGTATCGAGATATGCAGTTTTACAATAAAGTAATTTAATAAAAAAAAAAAGAAACATACATATACCTAAACATAAAAGAAATATAATAATAAACCTACAAAAGAAGCACTGAGTACAGTTATTTAAACATTACTAATTAATAATTATTACAGCTGGGCAGTATGCTCATTGTTGACAAAAATAACATTATACTGTAAACTAAATATTAAAATATGTAAATACAAGGTACCTGTTGTGGCTTACCAGATGCAATAATAGGGTGATCATACCACAGTAGCATTAAATTATTAACAAAAAATAAATAATAATAAACAATTATGTAATAAATTTATATAGTTTATGAAATAAATATAATATATTAAGTAAATATGTAGATATAAATAAATTAAACAAATAATATAATATAATATAATTATGAGTAAACAATAATAAACAATTTAATAATAATAAGTAAATAATAATAAGTAAATAAACATAAGTAAATAAAGTACATAATAATTATGAGTAAATACTAATAAACAATTATAATATTGTATAGTAAGTAAATTATGGTACGAAAGAAGTAGATAATAGTAAGTAAATACTTATAACAATAAGCAAATTAAAAAGTACATAACAATAAATAAGTTAAGTACATACAGAGTAATTAAATATGGATTGTATCAAATATAGCTTAATTCCATAGTGATTTATGATATAAGCGACAACATGGGTAATCCAAAACCATCACTCTCAGTTAGTATACATATTTTGACCATTTTCTTGAATAAATGTGATGTACCAATAGTTTTTATTTTTTCATTGAGCATATTATAAAGCAACGGAGCTTTATATGAAAAACTTCTTTGTCCAAAGGATGTTTTGGTATATACTGGCTGATACATTAAAGAAGAGCCCAATCTAGTGTTGCGTACTTGTTGAGATCTTTTAGCAGTGATAATGTTGTTGAAAAATTTACAGAGAGCATGTATTATGTACAATTGCCTTATTGTCATAATTTTGCTTTCGCTATATAATAACTGTGATGAATACATAAAACTTTTCTTGAACATTATTTTTAAAATTAATTTTTGTGCAATATTTAAAGGCTCTAGAGTAGTCTTGTGACAAGAACCCCAACAAATAACGTTATATGAAAGTATTGATTGAACAAGAGCATAATAAACAGTTTTTAGTGTAACTTTGTCCAATATATTTCTTAGAGTCTTGAAGATATAGGCTAGCTTTCTTATTTTGTTTGTTAATATAGCAATATGATTGTTCCATTTTAAATGTTTATCAATAACTAAACCAAGATATTTGATATTGTCTACTCTTTCCAAAGATTGACAATTACACTTCTGCATGCAACAATGTATTTTTAAAGAGCGGTCCAAAGATGGTTGATTTACAGAAGAAATACTAAAGGTAATATATTTAGTTTTGTTCATGTTTAAGGTTAACAAGTTTTGATCAAGCCAATTTTTGACTGCCCTTAATCCTGTCTCGCACTTAGCATACGTTTCATCCCAAGTATCACCAGAAAACACTAAAACAGTGTCATCTGCAAATACAATTGAAGAACCGGAAAATTGCAGTCTACAAAGGTCATTAATATATAACAAAAATAAAATTGGACCCAGAACACTGCCCTGAGGAACACCATATACAATTGATTTGTTTGAACTAATATGATCATTAATCATGACTCTTTGTGTTCTATTTTCAAGATAAGTTCTGAACCAATCTAAAGCTTTATTAACAATACCCATTGAACTGAGTTTTTTCAATAGTAAACCGTGGGATACGGTATCAAATGCCTTAGACAAGTCCAAGAAGACAGCCATTGCTTTATTGCCAGTATCGAGAGCTTCTATGACTGTGGTGATCATTTTTAATGCAGCATCACTAGTTCCCATGTTCTCTCGGAAGCCAAACTGATTATCTGAGAGAATTTCATATCTTTTTACATAAGACATCAACCTAATTTTAGCTAACTTCTCTATAATTTTTGATAAGGTGTTTAGCAGGGATATAGGTCGATAGTTATTGACATCTATGTTATCTCCTCCTTTAAATAAAGGAATAATTTTGGCATTTTTGCAGTGATTGGGGAACAAGCCATTCTCAAAGCTAACATTTACAATGTGTGTAATAGGTATAACTAGTTCAGAAGCATTTTGTTTGTAGACCATTGCACTTATACTGTCATTTCCACTAGAAAAACCTGATTTTAGCTCATTAATCACCTTTAGAACTTCATTACAATTTGTTGGATTGAATTCAAAACAGGCATTTTGCATAGATTGTGTTGGATTGCAATTATTGATTAAACATTCTTCACTGGTTTTATTTACACTGCACAACAGATTAGCAAAATTTTGACCTATATCACTAAAAAAACCATTAACATGGTTAGTGATGAGCGTTGGATTATCATTTATAGAAACAATGTTATTATTTATTTTCAATTTATTTATCGACACCGATTCCTTTTGCATATCCAATGCTTGTTTTATTATTTTCCATTCTTGCTTTATGTTTCCTTTAACTTCATGAAGCTTCTTTTTATAATATGACTGTTTGGTCGTTTTTACAATTTTAGAACACCAATTTCTATATCTTTTATAATATGCAAATAGTTCAATATTATTTGGTTCTTTGCGACAACTCTTATGTAATTTGTCACGTTTTATGAGGCAGTCCACAATTCCAGAAGTTATCCATGGTTTCAAGTAATTTTTATTACTATGGATTCTCTTTGTAGATGAGCAATTTTCAATGTGTAATTTTAGACATTTTATGAAATTATCAGCTGCTGTATTGACATCATTTTCAGATAAAACGGTATTCCATGTTTCTTCTTTCAGTCTTGAATTTAGCAGGTCATTATCCACAGTTAGTTTAAGCTTTACGTCAATTTTTTTTTGATTTGGTTATTATAGATTTAGGATATCTCAATATTGTAGCGAAATGGTCTGTGATGCTGGTCCTGAATACAGCACTTTGAGGATTATCTTTTGACTTGACCATAATGTGGTCAATACAAGTCTTAGTTTTTGAAGTAACTCTAGTTGGTGAAATAATTAATGGTTTTAAACCGTGGTAAATCAATAGTGAAAGGTATTGTTCACTTTTTGTGCAGCTCATTTCCAAAATATTTATGTTTATATCACCACATAAAATCACTTCGTGGTTAAGTGCTGATACAGAATGGAGTAAATTGTTCAGGTGGTCAAAAAAGTTATCAAGATGTGTTTGAGAAGGAGATCTATAAACCGCCAAAACACATGTATTATCTGATAGTTGTAATTTAAGACAATTAGCATGTGGAATAGCTATTTCTTCAACAGAAACAATAACATCATTCCGGGTGTAAACAACAACACCATCGTTTTGTAAATAGTTTTTTTTGGTGCTGTGTGAGGAATATCCAGTAATACTTGGGATATTGATTGTATCTTTCAACCAAGCTTCACTAAAAACAATAATACTGAATCTGTGTTGAATAGAGTCGAGAACAGCTACAGTCTCATCAAAATTTTTTTTTAGGCATCTTATGTTCATACAGTATATAGAGAGAGCAGAATGGTTCAAGAATTCGTTGCATATTGATGGGTCATCAATGTTGATATTGATTTCCTTGTCACTTAGTTCTTGATCCAATAAAAAATCCATAATATCGGGCTAATAAGATACATAACAAATTAAAAGTTCTCAATTATTAATCGGTCTCGTTTGAATTCTTGGAAGGCAATTGTATTAGACAACTTCTCATTTTTCGTTCAATATCAGCATCGTCCAATTACTACAACCCGAACGAGTTCTTCTGTATACAAATATTAAAAAAAAAAAAGATTTAGCACCATATTGGGTTAAAATCTTGAGAAATATCACAATTTAATATCAAAGCTTACTTTAACTAATATTTGTACGGGGAAAAAGAAAATTTACGTAGAAAAAAAAAATTTTTTCTACGCCTTGCTTCGAAAAAATCGTAATTTCAAATCTGTCAACCCGATTTTTTGCTAAACCCGAAAACATTTAAAACTGCAAAAATAAGGTTCACCCAAAACAAATCTGAAACGTTCAGCAGCAAATAGCCAATCAAGTGCAGTTTCATTTCGGATGAACTGCTCACACCCAAAATAATTCCACTCGATCATCCGAACTGTGGACCTATATTTCACCAACTCAATTCAATGCAGCAGTCTATCATTTAATGTTTCACCTGTCAACTCCCATATTTCATCATTCGGGTTTCCGTGACACGACCGAAACCTCGCATTTGGAATGATTTGGGATTATTACATCAAATAAACATATCACGCGCAAATGATGAATCGGGTCACTTGCAATTTGAGAACGCAAGTAAAACTTTTGATGAATGAGTAAAAATTACTGCTTGCGATATTGTAATGCAATATTACATTTGTTATGTGATCTCAGTCTCGTGTAGAGCCAGGGGTGTTTAGTCACCACCTACGTATGTTCGAATTCGGATTAATAGGCATAATAAACATGGTTTTATTTCATTGCGAAGTTTAAAGTGAAATCACCGTTTTCGATTAATATTTACTATGAATCTGTTTACATTATGAATATTAAAAAATGTGCTTTAGGTACATTGAAATATTTTATATTGCTTTGTTTGAGTAAAAATAAAATAAATATGTTAATTGCTTTATTAAAAAATGTTAGCGCGTTCGTTAGAAATGTATGAAAGCACATAATAAAAAACATTAAAAAATATATTTTTATTGCTAAAATTATTAACAATAGTTTCCCTGGATTAACTTTTTTCCTCTCTTATAAAATATTAACAAATGAAATAAAAATCCTTTTGCCAAGCGATTTTTCACACTAAGAATACACAAATTTTAGCTTGTGCATTTCTCTTAACATTGAGTACCTTCTTATTGATAAGAAAATTTCGATCAGCTATTACATAGGGTTACATAGAACACGTGGTCGCATTTCAGTTGGCGTGGTACTATTAAAAACCAACCTGTTATGAAAATATTTTAATACAACAATTAATATTTTCTTTCTAAGATTATTATCAGAATTTTATAAAAAAATAAATATCGGTTGTTGTGTTTAATGCATGAATATCTTATCCATGGTTGTTCAATTTACCCTTTACACAGACGACCGAATAATAAGAAAAAGATTCCCCCACTGCCTGTATCAAATATTTGCCCAAAATCCAGAAATCCATTTCTAATCCATCAATATTGCAAAATTCTTTTCACTCCTCGCTCACCGGAGGCGTGTCTAACAAAAAGAACCTGTTTTCAATCTTGTATTTTCACCGGCTTTTCACAAAACTGTTCAGATATTTTGATATCTTATATCGAATATACCAACTTTATTTTTACTAGATTTTTTCCCATTTGCCGGATAATTGTTTTTTTTTTGCCTGTTAGCTCGTTCTTTAAGAACAAGAAAACATATTTTATGATGATGTTTGCAATTTTTTTCTATTTTTACAAATAGAATTTCACAAGGGCGATACTAATTATAACTTCCACTCTGCAACAATGCGTATCTAATTTTTTTTTAATTATTCTCCTTCTTCTTTCGTATAGTGAGATGTCAGAGGGAAACATCTAGTTCTGCGAGCCAATCTAGGGCCTCGTGTAGGTTTTAAACCATCTCATTTTTCAGTCCGATTTTTCACACAAAATTTTTCACTTTACGCGATCGCTATTTTCATCACTATTTTCAAATCTACGATTTCAATTGGCATCACTGCAAACAACACATAAACCATGTTGTCTGCTGTGATGCCAACTGAAATCGTAGATATGAAAATAGAGATGAAAATAGTGACCGCGTAAAGCGAAATCTTTTGTCTTTGGTCTCTATACAGGAATCGCGCTGAAAAAATAGATGGTGTAAAAAGCTACATCAGGCGTCGACCTGTGGATCTCATCAATCCCGTCGGGGAAAGAATGAAATGGGCATTCGTTGACCACATGTTTGATGGTTTACCACAGCATTCACACATCGTATTTGTAATTTTTTAAGATTTGTATAAAAACCCTATTACGAGGTAATATATTTTTATTTGTGCTACACCAGATTTCAAATCACAGATCTCGGAGCACTCAGCATAGAATCCTAAATGCTTGCAACGCGGGTCGTGATTTAAATCTTGATTTTTTGTTGATTGACCGTTACAATAAGAAAACAAGTTTTATAATCTAAATCCTTCACCGTTATAATACTACTCCTGAAAGTTTATTGTAAGTTTTCTATAATAATTTATTAAGTCTAATCTCTCTATCAATTTCTGCGGTCAAAACTCACAACTTAAAAACAAATATTTCCTATTCATGGGGCTAAAATATCATTGGGAAATTTGCTCTAATTCCAACGCGGTTAATTTGTAAACGAAATCATCCGGAGTTTATGAGGGTTGACCCGTATCGTTTGGAATTCTACCCCCGTTCAAGGGGGTAGAATGGCCTTAAGTCACGGTTCTGCCAAAAATCAACATTTTACTTAAATTTCAGAGAAAATGCCAGAATTCTTTTTAAAGCATTTTTAACAATGCTAATGGAAATAAGTCTAGAATAATGTTATTTCGTGTACTTTGTAATGTTTTGAATTTAATACTTTTAAAGGACGCAATAAATTCTAAATTGACTAATATTTCTTTAAAATTCTTTTTTTTCACATCCTTTTTTCAGAATACTCACAATTTCAGAATTTTGGGTGGTTTTCAAACATTAAATAAAAAATACTTTTTTTAATAGATCAATTTCAATTTAACTTTTGATTTCTTGATTGAATGAATGTAAGGGTGAAGGGAAATCTTGGAAGTGAAAATTAACCAAATTCCTGACATCCTATTGAGCTAATACTATGCAAATAGACGCGTTGTCGATGACAGTGCATTCAATAAAATGTTGGTAGCAATCATGCACACAGGCGTAGATAAACGCGCATTTCTCTGAAATTCGATGACATTACAGCAGCTAATGTACGAAATAAATGTCGATCTTATCCGATCGGGATTTCGGTTGGTAGTGTTAATAACTCCAGTTACTGGGTAAAAAGGTTTAAAAGACATTTAAACATTCATGTATTATAAAAGAAGTCTTTTTAGTGTTTATTTTTATTTGACTTCGCTGTTTGGAAAATCAGGAACTATCCATATTGTAACCGTGACGATACCTTAATTTTAAGAATTCGAGTTATGCTTTGTTATATAATTTCTATAATTTTTAATAACGTAGATACCCAAATATTTAGCCTAACCAATTTATTGATAAGGAAGATTGGATTTTGGGAAGTGAATACATACATAAGTCAGGGACATAAATGAAGTCCGTAGAAAATATATATCAATGAATGTTTTCACAATAATGTGACACCAAGAGAATTATTGATAAGTAGATATTTTGGAATATTGTGATAAAAATTGTCTACAAAGTGAAACAATTTGGGTGGCACCGCCGCCCCGGGAACCATTTATTGGATAACTAACACCTCTACCACAGGCCACCCCAACTGATTCGCTACGTTCGGTGACGTGCCCGGGTTAATGGGGTGAAATTTTTCCGAGTCTGATGCGTCTATCCATCAGCTGCATGGCAGGCCGGATCGGGAGACAATGGTTGAGGGAGTCTCTTTGACTTTTCCAGCCGTACTCTTTCGGAACATCGCCTTGCACCGCAGTTGGAGGGATGGATTCGTACGTCCATCACTCCTGGACACACTGACCCCCAGATTCATACCCACCCTTCATACATATTTCCTTCCCGGAACTTCCTCTCTTTCCTTTCCTTAAAAAATCCCTCCGCACAGCATCCCCAAAGATTAACATAGGCCCTGAGAGGAATTATTTTCCTCAGGGCCTCCTGTGTGGAGCTAATGTAAAAAAAAACAGTTTCAAGAAATGTTCGATCAGATCATTTATCAATAACATCATTTAGATTTTTAGTACATTTATGTAATTACTAATAATTATTTAATAAACACACTTACATTTTTGGTTGACGATGTATATTTATAATAATAATTTTGAAATGTTCTTGGCAACCCTACGCGAATGTAATCAATACTCCAATAACGATCGACAAAAGGGGCCCTTTCTAACTTTTAATCTGTGCCATGCCTCACTCCGTTTTTAGGGTTGTGCCAACTTGTACTTAGGGTGCCATTCAATTTATAACCTTTAAATGTGACCTTTGATCTTTTCTAGTACCTACTTCATCCTATAATATTTACTCTACTTTTTACCCGCCATTAATTTCGAGGAATCCTCAAAATTAGTTTAGCGGTTGGTTCAGAAAATTAGGAAAGGAAAATATGTGTGGTAATTTTATACCTATATGATATTAGCATTTAGTTTGTTTTAAGGAATTTAAAGATATTTTTAGTAATTCTAGTTACGAATATATTTTTTGAACATTCCATTTTAGTATTTACATAGATTTTAAAATTCACACAGGAACTGGCAGTGGGATTCGAAAATAAAGTAAAATGGTTTTAAAAAATAAATTAAAAGTTACGATTTTAGATTTTGCGGCCAAAAGTGTTATCGTTACAACGTTACATCTGCCATGGTGATGGACACTGAAACGATATTCAAAAATTTGAATAGAAGGAAGGGCAACGCAACACGACGTCTCAAGAATACATCACAATAATATAGTTTTGGCCTACAATAACCCAAAAACGGCTCGTTTTATCTTAGATCAACGCTAAATAAAAATCGTTCATTTACTAGTATTTATCAAAACTAACGCTGAAACTGAGTTTTGGACCAACTGGACGCTTCCATCCTTAGGGTCTTTGTGTTCGTCTCCCAACTTCCTTCTTATTATCGTCAAGGCTCAGCCGAGAAACCGGCTAAAGGGCGTGGACGTTGAGATTCATTCAGGACCAGACCGACCGCCATACACATCTAGCTGGTACTGCCAGATGACAACAGGGATATCCCATCCGACATAAGCGTTCTTCATATCAGCATACTCCTTTTTATTATTGTTTCTTGCAGATGCTTACCGCATAATATGCAAGATGCTATTACCCTGCGAGCAGTTGCCTTTTATGTTTATCTATTTTCTTTTAAAATTATTTTATCCTTTACTTGCTTTATATTATTCGCATTTTGTATGTGATTTAAGCACTTGCATACTGCTTCCTAACACCGTATGCAGGAATACTGGGGGTTTAGATTCGTTCAAACTTAAATGTAAATTCGTTTATTAAAAAAAAAATAGAGTCCTTGCGAGAGCCTTGAAGGAGTAACTATATTTTACTTATCAGGGCGGGGGTAATTAGTGTATAACCTCCAACGATGCTTTTAAAGATTTTTACATGTATACTTATCTTCCCTAAAGATTAACGGTAAAGAAATGAAGACAGAAAGTTTTTTTTTTGGACACAGTTTTTTAATTGAAATTTTCAATAGAATAATGTTTAAAAAAAGTTATATAACTATGAACATTCACCTTAAAATAAATGTTAATATTACATTTTTTAAGAAATAATGAAAACGTTAAGGCTTTTTTACGACTCCAGTAAAATACAGCAAATGTATGTTATTTCTTTCTGCCCCCTTGACTACCGATATTAATGTAAAAGCTACCCTAAAAGGGTTTCGCACTTGACGTATCGGAAATAATTATCCATCCATCTAAACATTTCCTTTCTATCCAGAGAACGTAAGAAATGGCCCGACATATTTTACCTTCGGCAATTTCAGACGGAAGGCTGTTATACAATGAAATAGGCATACGTGATTCTACTTATCACCGGGGGTATCCAAAATAGCGACTTCTGTGAAGCTTAGAGACATTTACCAATAAATTCTGTTCGGAGGATTGCAAAGAAGATTTTTGGTAAATGTTTATTACGATAAAAGCACAACATTTTTAAAATTCACGTACAAATCAACACGTTTTTACTCCTATCTTATTTAACTTTTTTAGTAATTCATAAATATTCCAACGCACACAGAAGTAACATTAAATTAACACCTCAGGCCTTGGACCTATTTTGACGGTAGGTTAAAATATCTCCGTTTTGCAATAAAATCCAAATAAAGGAATATTTCTGAATAATCCGAAAAACTAAAAAACTGTATTTGAAAGATTATGAAATACGCTTTCAAATTTCATAATTCTAAATCATATAATTTAAGATTGCAAATATAATAAAGCTTTAAAAACGAAAAAAATAAAAATGAAAACACATACATATTTTATTAGACGAATGTATTTTAATCGTTATCGTCAACTCAGTTTTTTGTCGTTTCATGTAAAAATAATTAAAAATTCCCAAAGTGGAAATAGTTTGGTTTCTTAAAGGTGTGCATTTTAATTATTTTGTGGTTAATAAAAAGCATGGTGTTTTTTCTTTCTAACACAGTTTAGTTCACATTTCTAACAACGATGGTTCGGGAGACATAGCGATTTCTATGGGACCTATACGAGTTGTTCTTGGAATATAACAAATTAGCACGAAGGGCATTCAAGTCTCTGAATACCTTACCTGATAATTGAATACTATTGTATAATATTGTAAGTCAATATGTTATACTATGATTACTTATATAAGAAAAGAATTAACCATAAACACAATACAAGATTCACTCAAAATTAAGGATTGATGGTTCCGAAATGTACCAATAAATACGGTGAAAGAACCGTTAACTATGTTGTACACATAATATTTAATATATCTACTACCAAGGAAAATTAAAAATAATGACATTTACACTGTTAAAGTCAAGTATAATCTATGAAAATGGCTGTTAGATAAAGATGAGTCTTTTGATATCCTACTGAAGCCCTTGTATTGCTAATTGCTAATTATGGGATTCACATTACGTCTCATAAGCTTGTAATTCCTCAAGTACCGTAAGCTTGTAAAACCTCTATTGTATGTGACTATTAATTTGTATTGCCATTTACATATTTACTATTCGGTTAATTTAACCTATTGATCTAATTGTTAATTTATCATCTGCATTATTATACATATATATAGTTTAAAATGTACCATATTATTACATAAAGCGTTATCAATATGCACCTGCTGACAAACTACTTAAGTAGTTTAGCGAATTTGAATTTTCATAAATAAAATAAAATAGGAAAGGCCTACTTCTAAAATATATAAATTACACATTATGCAGATAGGTGACAATGATATTCACAGTTCAAGTGGAAAAAATGCCTGATTAGATATCAAATCGATTCCAAGTGATTAATTTCTATAGCCGAGTATAAGAGTAACAGTAATAAAAAATGGATTCAATTTTGGATGAATTTATTAGGTAGGTACCAACTAATTATTTGTGAAGCTAAAAGTACTTTGAAAAAAATCTCAAAAACAAATATTGTCAGTTTCTTGATAATATAATTACATTTTTTTGACAAATTAAAATTTGCCATTCAAATGATCACCGTTAGAAAACTTGACAATTATCAGTGTCAGAAAAATACCCTTTTCCTTCTTAGATTTTTTTCTATTAAAAATCTTAGAAAAACCCTCCTCACAGCATCCCCAAAGTTGACATAGGCCCAGAAGGAGATTGTTTACAGGGCCTCCTGTGTGGAGATATTGTAAAAAACGTACTGTGGAAAGACACAGTTTAGAAAAATGTTAATCAAAATTTAGCAGTATTAAACATCAACAATATCCGTAAGTCTTCGATCCAATTCGAACATCTATAGACCAACCGAAGTAGGCGAAAACACAATAAATTATTTACGTTGATCCCTGTATCATGAATTCTCTTCCCCATCACTAAAGACCTTTACTTCGCGACAGGACACTGGAATTTATCGTCCACTTTAATATTAAAATGGCCATTAGGGAGCTAAAAGCATTCTGCCCGGTCACCTTAATTAAAACTGATATCACCGATACATTTAACAGGGAGTTCCTAGTTCCTACCGGTAATCCAGCCTCCAATTGTGCATATTTTATGGGATAGCGGAAAGATAAAAATTAAGGATGTGCCTGGTCATTACAAAATTCAGATCGGATCAAAGACCAGCGAGTACTTAAATAACTTGTTGCATAATTGATACGTTGGCATCTATATTCCAGGATGGTAAAATCAACATAAATCTCATATACTGAGAGTTGTGCGTATTATCCTGGGAAGATGAAACCCTTTCGAATATTTAATTACGTTGGCTAATGCGTGGGTCAATGCTTCGTTTTTGACTTCGTTTGTGACATCGTTTGTTACTTCATTTGTGACTTCGTTTGTGACTTCGTTTGTGACTTCATCTGTGTCTTCGTTTGTGACTTCGTTTGAGATTTCATTTGTGACTTCGAAATGTTTACTCACGTTTGGCGCGTTTCAATGTGATCAATGAAATGACGCCTCTTCCATTGTAATAAATCTATCAAACGGTCCGCCCATTTGCTACCAGTATGCACGGCAATGAGCAATTACTACCAATGTGCTTGGTAATAAACATTAGGGACGTCTCATAATGACATGACACGATCAAGTTAATCACGTATGAACAGAAGTGATGCAAGGAATGTATGCATAAGACCGAGTTTTTACCAATCTCTCACATCTGGCTTTCCTTTCGGAGAAATGGCGTAATTGTAGTTGAAGACATGAATGTTGTATAAAAACATTGCAAGTTATGTGCGGTCCCTTGAAGGCCTCTGGAGGTCTAGAGACTTCTTTTCGTTATTCGAAAAAGGGGATTGATTGCAAAGTAAAATTGAAAGCTATACTCAGAATAAAAACACTTGTATTGAATTACTAGTATATTGTTTGATTGCATTTAAAAAGTTTAGATAAACTTCCATCAACTGGAAATGATTTTTGATGCTAGCTGTACGGCTTACGCCTTACGGCTTTTAGAAATTTAATGGAATTAGTTGAGAGGAAGAAATTCATGAAAATAGTTTTGAAATGATTGGACGCTTTCGCTTTTACTAAATCACATACGAAATGATAGAACACATAATTTTTTTGTTAATTAACATAGACATTTAATTGTAACAATTCCACACTTTCGAGTTCACAATTTCGAGTTCGATTAACTTTTTGACTTATCTTTCAAAATGGAGCGGTATGAGCCTCTTTTGTGGTTATAAAGCTACCTTAGTTTCCCGATTGATCTTGTTTTAACTAACGGCGGGAGCATGAGGACATAATTCCGGCCTATCTCATGATTATAAGCCTATATTTGTCATACCCATACAGCTCCAGTGACTCAGGTAGGCGTAGTTATAATCCACCCGAACAGCGCGTAGGAGTAGGTCATTACCAGTTAACAGTTTGTAGATCATTAACAGTTTGCAGAGATGATTCTGGCATTACAGGTCGTTAGGTGTCGCAGATTAAAAAATAACTCTCACTTGATTTAACAACTAATTATCAATAGAAACTACGATCGATCGTCCTGTTGATATGTCAGACATCTCCAAATATAAAGTTGTGAGATAATGAGGAAAGTAATATTCGAATACTAACCATAAATCTTATATTATTTACATGTGTCTGTGTTTTGCATATTAAATATGCTATGAAATAACACAGAGAGGCACAACGGTCCAGTATATTAGTTTGATATTTTTAAATATCATTTTTAAATATTCTAGTGACCCAGAAATCATCAACATTTTTTTTAATTCACTACAAGTTTTTCTGCACTATAATTGATTTGGTGGTATTTATGAGTAATCGGAGTATTGTACCAGGTAGAGGGTATACGTTTACAAATAACTGTATGCTTAACTCAAATTAAATTTTTTGTCTGACTAATCAACTGGACGATCGATAGTTTTCGATGTCCGTTTGTGTCTTGCCCAATATACATCGATAAAATCATTGTGACCCTTTTGTAATTTTTTAATGATTCTGAATTTTATTGAATATCCACCTAAATTTACCTAATACTAATGTATGGCAAGTGGGTATGTGCATGAATGTAATGTATGTGTAAGTGTGTGTATGTATTTGTATGTGTGTGTATATGTACATGTGCATTATATACATAATTTTCTTTGCTTTATTTAGCAATATGGTAGATATCAACCATGATCAATTTAATTGTATTTGTGAGCGCTTTGATATGAATAACTATCAAAAAACCAATAAAAAAAAAATAATAATACAAAAAAAACTTTTACAAATTTCCCTTCCTGACCAGAAGTACCCATATTAATTTGTGTCTGGAGAATAAGTGACTTAAAAGTAATCAATCTCGGATCGAAGTTGTAATTGCCAAAAATAAATTAAGAAGCAAGCACTGAAGTAGCTGAAATCACTAAGCATTTAATTTTTCACCGCTGTTAATTATTTTCCACCCTGCTTTTTGCGTGTGCACCAAATTGACTTAACTCTTTCCAATCACGTTCCCTCCTCTTGCCGCGTCGAGCCAACAGGCAAGCTGGCAAAAAGTTTCATTTCACACCGAACTACCAGATAAGGGTCCACGTTATGGTTATGGCTTTTTACTCGGGCTCGGTATTTTACTTTGTTACAGCTAATTCGTAGCGCCACACAATCAGTGTGAACTGGTCGTGACTGTCAATCAAGCAATCCGACAGATCGATTTTATGTTCGTTCCGCATTCGTCGAAAATTTGACGCCACTTTTTTTGTGTTCACTCGATGAGGTTAATTGTTTATTGATTTTGTGTCTGCTGAGTGTCAAGCCTTGTTGCAAAATGTATTGGATTGAAATGGCAGTCGGAATTATTACTCGTAAGCTAATAATAATCCGTCAGTATAAATGAGTGTTATTTGAGCGTTCTGCCGTAAGACCTTTCAAAACGATTGTCATAAACTTTATTAAATTTTCAGAATATTTCAGTTAAATTTTAGAAAATTTAAAATTTTAGGATATAGGTGAGTATCTACTGCATCGCTTGTCGCAATTCTTCACACAATCAAATCCAAATTTGAAATTGGTATTTAAATTCAAACCAAATTTGTGAACCAGATTTCACGTCCATAACATTTCACAACATAAATTTGTCAGTTTGACTAGCACATATCATGAAAAACCACAAGATACTCGTAGTCTGAATTCTTATATTGTGTTAAAAATATTATTTAAAAGAAAAGATAGGGACCTGCGTTATCGTTTATCTGAATTCTTTAAGCAACTAGTTAAAATTTTGAAAATTAAACTAAAATTAAAATCAAATTTGAGTTCATTGAACCAAATTTCACGCCGGAAGATCTAATGCACAGCGTAACAGCCGAAATTTAATGATTTGTGAAAAGTGAATGTGATGATCAAAGATGTTAACAAGTATGTATTTGTTCATATGAAGCAGTTACTTTGTGATGTGACATTATAATTTAAAATAAAGTATGTATTTATTTACAATCAGGTAAAGGTCTTCATTTTTAATTTGTGATACGATTATTATTATGATTAGATTTGGTGAAAATGTGTTATTCATGTTTGCCTAATTTCGCCTAATTTTGATGAAATGTGTTAAATATAAATATGCCTAATTTCGCTTAAATTTGATGAAATGTATTAATATACATGCCTTATTTCGACTCGATTTGATAGTCGACGTTTTGGAAAAAAATCATATATCTTCGATACCTACTATTCGGTACTATCCAGATTTTTGAAAATTCTGTTCTCAGCATGCTCTAATTAGTATTATTATACATTCGTGAAAAAACGGTCGTAGAAGACACCTCATTAGTTTTCCTTCCAATCATTATCTATATTGTTTTCTTTGGCGCTCTTCTACAATAGATTTTTCCCTCAAGGAATAATCTGAGAAATTCAAACTGGTCACCCCTTTGTAGATGTTCAAATAAGATGGACTTACGTCTCACAATGTGTGTCATTAGCCCTGGTGTTTAGTCGACTTTGCGATTTTTTTTGGTTGTGAGGGAACCACGATTAATCCCAAGCTTTTTCCTTAGATCGTACATCTCGAAAAGTTAAAATCTTTCCCTATATATTACATCAATATTAGGGAGCAAGTTTTACATCTATGTAGCAGGTGTTACGTTAGTGGATTTGTTTATTTATGAAAAGAAACAATTTATAAATGTATATGTGGAGCAAAAAGAAAACAAGGTGGCCAAGTATTGTTTGAAAGATCGTAGTTCGCAATACTTTCAGCGTACATGTGACATTATTATTCAAAAGGCATTCGTTTACTGCATAAAAACGGGGTACGGATCGGACTAGACAAACTAGAAGCATCAGAATTAAGTAAAGCCAAAATACATTAATGCCAAAGCCATTAATAGCTAAATAAAAGTCCTATACTAAAGTTGTTGCCGACTGACTTGCACTCTCTTCCCAACTCTCCACCTACCTCCTCAACTCCTTAGTCCAGTGGCTAAGACTCTTGACTCACAAACCGGAGGTCGCGGGTTCGAACCCGGCGTGCGCAAATAAATTTTATTTGATTAATTTGTGTTGTTTCACAATTAATTCTTTTAAAATAATATATAGTATATTTGCGGCACGTTCCAGAGTGGAAGATACTATCAGTATCGCCCTGGTGTAAGACCACCATTCAGAAATGAAACGTTGCTTGAAAATGGCTTTAGCCGTGTTTGGTGACCAGATCTGAATAGCCAGGTACTTCCCAACTTTCCTATCCCCATCTCCTTCCCCTCCCCACTACCTTCAGCCTCACAACATACCCCAATTGGGGATGCCATAGTCTCACTGGCTCCAGACGGGAGCAGTTGAGATTTTTGTGCGGTATTCACTGTAAAAAAAAAAAAAAACAATTTTTTCTAACTAACTTTAAAAGCATAATACAGGTAAAATACATGTTATATATTATGGTAGATGTTAGAAGACTATTATTATACTGCCGTGAGGAAGTTCGGTTTGTAGCTAAATCTGGTTGGATTTTGGTATAAAAAAGATGAGAAGATGCAAAGTATTTTTTTAATTTAAAATTAATATCAAATTTCGGGTAGATTTTCGGCCACAAAACCATTAAGGGCAATTTCTGTTCTAGTTAGGTTAAGACTGGAGGTAAGACTGGATAACCTCTCTCTAGACTGCACTCCAAGCAAACTAATGGCTCTTAGAGATAATCCTTGATAATTCTAACATAATCCCGATGTTAGCTCGAAAAGTAATCAGGGGGATGCACTTAGACGTTATTTTTCAAAAGATTAACAACCTCCATTTACCAGTCAGTTTAGAAAAACTTGTTACAATTACCAAATACTTGAGAAATTCACGCAAAGACTAGTGACACATATTTGTGAAAAAAATTCTTAATCCAATTAATTCACATTTTCGAAAACGAAGTCATTTCGTAATCAACGCATTTACCTGTTAGCAAAACTTATGATTTTTTTTTATATAACCCCATGCAGAAAGCCTATGCTATCTTTGGAAATGCTGTGCGGAGGTTTTTTTTTAAGGAAATGAAAGGATAGAAAGTCCTATGAAGAAAAAAAGTATGAAGCGTGGTTAGTAATCTGGCGATTAGTGTGTACCTACTCTCACTGCGGTGCAAGGCGGTAGGTCGAGAGACCAATTAGAGAGATCAAAGGGTCTCTATCAACCAGCCCCTCCCGCTTTGGCCCGCCACACAGTTGGTCGGGAGGTGCGTCCACCGTCAAGATTCAGAAAAACCTCTTTCTATGAACCTAGGCTCCCCTGCTAAGTCACCAAACCTAGCAAAACCACTTAGGGTGACATATGGCAGAGGTGTCGGTTATCTAATAAATGGTTCCCTGACGGAGTTACCCATACCTGATTTTAAAATTGTATAACTACATCAAGTTAAATTCCATGCCTTTTTAAATACATGCTACAGTTTCACAACCCACTTGTTCATTTAGTCCTGTTCAATTCTATTGAATTAGGTGTGTATGTAGAACCAGTGCATGCTGCACGTACGGTTAGTTATGTACCAGTGGTGTTTAGTGATTATTACCTATTTGTGCGTCATTGACCTGTAACAGGATTATTAATGACAATAAGGATGGGGAGAGGGGGAGAGAGAGGGTTGCAGGGGAAGGAAGAGATGCTATGCAGATTAATACGATAATTAATTTGGTAACCCATGTGTGTATCAATTAAATTTGGGGTAGAGAACGTAGTTGTCTACGTGTTCAACTGATGCATTTAGTCATTAAATTTTTAATGAAATTATTTGATTATAATTATGGTAAATTGTTTAACAATTTAGCTTCGTAGGACGATAAGTAGGTAGGAACTCTTATTAATTAAAAGATTATGTAAAAAAATCAGGGTATTATAATATTTTATATATACTCGTATGAGGTATATGCTGTCACTATCGCTCTGGTGTAAGTGGCTTTTGGCATGTTTGGTGACAAGATCTGAATAGCCAAGTACTTCTTGCCTTCCTCTCTGCACCTCTTTCCTCTTGTCATAGCCTCACTGACTCAATGCGTTGGAAGCAGTTGGGACTCTTGTGCGGTATTTACATAGAAAAATGATAGTAGATATTTTCAGACGACAACATTGAATCGAGCTGCTCAAATATGATGACTGGCGAAAAATTCCGAAATTTCGGCAAATAAAATACTTATAAAAACATTTATAACAATACAATGTCTGTAATGATTGAGTGGCTTTATAACTCATTGGTGACCAGATCCGAATAGCAGGTACGTCCCCACCTTCCTCGTTCCTGTTTGATTCCCCTCCTCACTGCCTTCAGCCTTACACAATATTGGGGATACCATAGTCTCATTGATTCCAGACGGCTGCGGCTGGGGGATATTGTCACTTTGCGGTACTCTCATGAAGGCTAATCAACCAAATAAACGATTTTATTAAAAGTGATAACATTTCACGTATCAAACGTACCATTTACAAAGTAAAATATTCTATTTCAAACGCTTAACAAAGAATTCCTGAAGATTATTATTTTCCAAGATTTTTTATAAATAACAACGTGAATGGCTATTGAGTTACGTTGCTTCAAATTTCAAGCACAGAAGTAATAAGCGAAGGGAATTTGGCAAAAGCAAAACAGATATATTTTCGAAACGGCAGAGCGTTTACTTTGAATGCCTCTTGAAGCAAAAACTAAAGCTGTGCTTATGGGCTAAAAATAAAATTCTCATTTTGGTTTTTACGGGATGTTGTGATAAATTGAATTTGCCTAAGTGAAATACTTAACGGATGGTGGGGATGAAATAATTCGCCAAATTTGTTTTGGCATATGCGAGGGGTTCGGAAATTAAAGGCACCTTGAACGTATTTTTAGAAAATGTCTATTGAATGTGAAAACAGGAGGTGTTGACTTATTTGATACAAATTTAGGAAGATAAACAAGGAATACTTACACTAAGGAATCTAATAAATGTGTTCTGCCGAGCGATTCTGTATTTTTTGTGGGATCGTAATTAGATAGCGGACGTAATCTCCTGTCAGATATGTTTTTTTAATATATTTTTTTATATGAATACCGCACAAGAGTCCCAACTGCTCCCGTATGAAGCCAGTGATACTATGGCATCCCCAATCGGGGTATGTTGTGAGGCTGAAGGTAGTGAGGAGGGGAAGGAGATATGAAAGAGGAAGGTGGGGAAGTACCTGGCTATTCAGATCTGGTCACCAAACACGGCTAATACTATTTCAAGCAACGTTTCAATTCTGAATAATGGTCTTACACCAGGGCGATACAGAGAGTGTCTTCCACTCTGGAACGTGTCGCAAATATACTATATATTATTTTAAATTAATAAATTGTGAAATAACACAAATTAATCAAATAAAATTTATTTGCCACACCGATATTCGATCCCGCGACCTTCAGTGTGCGAGTCAAGAGCCTTACTGCTGGACTAAGCCGGCCATCAGTAATCGTACATTAAATGAATAAATAATCATGCGTACTTGCAGGAATTCGTGTTTAAATAGATCTTAACTAAAATATGTGACAGAAAATATGTAAAAATCCCACAAATCTAACAGGAGATAACGTCCGTTATCCAATAACGATGCAACAAAAGATACGGAATTGTTCGGCTTGTTGGGTCTAGTAACTTTAACTTGCATGTACCACTTAGGTATAAAAAGCATTGAAAGGTTACAACCCACTTTCCCAAAAGCGTGTGAAGTTATTTTGAATAAAAAAACTTTCACAATCAATACGTACCTGTTCCTACACTAAGAAGAACTAATGTTTTTCTATTTTTTTAAATTAGAACAAAATTTGTCATCTAGGTAAATTAACCTATATCACCCAGAGAGTCAAGCACAGAGAAATCGATAACTTTAAAATATCCAAACGAAAGATATAACTTTCGACGTTTTTATATCGACATACCGAGCACAGTTTCACTGTTGACAGCCGGACCGATATTGACAGGGAATAAATAAGAAATTGATATAAGCTGGCAATACCGGCGGACCTGACTATGAATTCACATCCAGAATTGTCAAACGCCAAACAATTTGGCAAAGTGGAATTGAAACACTTACCTAACTCCGCATTTAATGTTTTACGCTAAACGGGGTTAATGGATTGTTATTCATATTTCAACCTTTTCGTTTCTCAAAGATCAAACGGAATAAATTGATTGCGTCTGAGAAGCATTATTTAAGTCTATGGATCGCGTACACGGCCTCTGTCATTTCTAAGGGCTTCGTTAGTTTAATCCGATCATTAAATAAGCCAACAATTTTGCATGACGAACGACATAATTCAAAATTATTTGTTTGCCGATAATTAATCGAAAGTTATCTGATACTATGGAGGCCTTGCTAAAATTTATCAATAGTCGATCGGAATACCTGTTAAGATTCGTAGACCGTGCTCGCAAATATTGATAACTTACCATAGATTTTTTTTTAAAATTATTTATTGAGTTAGTTTATACTACATGAATATAAACTAATAAGCAAAATGTAACATTTTATTTGATAGACTTAAATATTTTTACAGTAAGCATAACATTTCTTTTTAAATACATTCATTCTTTCTTCATTCTTCATACTTTCAGGCATTTCATCATACATCTTTAGTCCTCTATACATTACTATTCTGGTCATATGTTTAATCAAAAAAACTATCAGCATCTATTCCTAGCGTATTAAATCTTAAGAATTTAACAGCCGAGGGTGGCCAGGCAGTCTGTGATTTATTTGCTGAATATTTTCATTCCGTCTATGAACCGGCTGACCCTCTGGGGACTTCCTGCCACGACTCCGTTGTTAATCAGGTTTGTGAGATAGGATCAGTTTTTATCGATGCTGATCTTGTATCTAAATATTTAAAACGGCTCGATTCCAGCAAGGGTGCTGGGCCAGATGGTATCCCACCACTGTTCATTACGGAGTGTGCAAATCATTTGTCAATTCCGCTATCAATACTGTATAATATATCGCTTAAGACTGGTACATTTCCAGATATATGGAAAAGAGCCTACATCACACCAATTCATAAATCGGGAACTAAGTGCGAAGCAGATAATTATAGACCCATTTCCAAGCTCTGCATTTTTTCAAAGGTGTTCGAAAACATAGTCTATGACCAGTTATTCCCTGTGGTAAAGAATTCGATCAACGAATTTCAGCATGGATTCTTTGCAGGTCGCTCTGTTGCTACAAATCTTATAACATTTTTAAATTTCTTGTCTGCCTCTATGGATAAACGTGTGCAAGTTGATACAATTTATACTGATTATAGCAAAGCCTTTGACAAGATCAACCACAGGATCCTGCTTAGAAAACTTGCTAATCATGGTATTCATGGAGATCTCCTTCGTTGGTTATCTTCATACATAACAAACAGGTCCCAGGCTGTGACAGTAGGTGGATTTTCTTCCATCTGGAAAATCATTACTTCTGGTGTGCCTCAGGGGTCCATTTTGGGTCCTTTGCTTTTCTCTATCTATATAAATGATATTACTACATGTTTTCACAACGCTCAAATTTTACTATTTGCCGACGATATGAAAATATACCTTCCTATTAGCTCCCATGACTGTTCTGTGCGTTTACAAGAAGATCTTGACCGACTGACGGATTACTGTCTCAGAAATAAGCTTTTTATCAATATTTCCAAATGTTGCAAAGTCACATTCACACGTAACCATAAAAAAAATACTGCATGAATACACCATTTCTGGATCTCTGTTAACAAATAAAGATTATATACGTGACCTCGGGGTTATTTTGGACTCTAAACTTACTTTTGATAAACACATTGATAATATTGTCACCAAAGCAACAAAGAGTCTAGGCTTTGTACTGAGAACATGCAAATTTTTCAAAAATACTAAGACTTATCTGATTCTGTACAATTCACATGTTCGTCCTCACCTGGAATACTGTTCACAGGTTTGGAACCCGCGCTATATTGTTTATGTTAACAGGTTAGAAAGAGTTCAGGAGCGATTTCTCAAATTTCTCAATTTTAAATCATTCAACATATACAATTCTTACGACGAAATCGAGAAACATTTTCGAATCTCGAAACTGCTCAATAGGAGGCTTGTCGCTGATCAGATGCTCCTGTACAAAATTATTAACTCAAAAGTTGACTGCCCGGAGCTGCTAAATAAAATAAATTTCCACACGCCGACTCGATACAGCAGACAAAATACCCTTTTCTACATTGATAGATGCAACACTAATTCCAACCAAAATGAATTTATACAAAGGGCATGTAAATACTATAATAATAAACTTGCACATATAGACACACTTGCTGACATATTCACTGCTAGTTACTGTCGTTACAGAATTTCTTTATTACATTCTATGTAGGTGCGAATAACACATATTCATGACTAAATTCATTGTACCTAATATTATTATATTACTTGCGTGGCAACTTTCCCTTATCCCTCTCCTCCCCTTACCCGTCCCAACCCAAATACCTATTTCGCAGTCTATTTAAGTATTGTTTTAATTATTTTATTATTGTTTATAACATGTTTATCACTTGTTGACTTAACATCTGTATTATTATTTTTTTTTAAATTGCTGCTTAGTTCTGTTTTTATTTTTTCTGTTTTTCTTAAATTTTCTAGTTTACATTCAGTTACTTTTATGTTTCTAAATACCTATCTGTGAACATTAATAATTGGTCTGTTTTTTTGCCATCCTCGTATGTATATTTTATTACTATGACTGTTTATGTTCCTTAAATAAATAAATAAATAAATAAATAAATACATTAGACAGTTCTGTGATAGGATGATGATCATAAATGACGGATTTGATCAATAGGATTTTATCGATCGTTCATGCTAGACCTCTTGAACACCGCAATAAGCACACGTTAAAAAATTACGAAGTCGTTTGTAAATTCATGCAACGGTTTCCAAATGGTCCAAGGGATCTCCCGCTTGTATCAACAGATTAGAAAGCTCAGAAATTGTGAACAGTTGCATGATATAAAAATTAATTAACAATATTTAATATCGTCTTTCAAGTTTCAGTCAAATTTTATCCAATTTTTAAACTAATGCAAGTCCAAATTGAATTTTATCCAATGGTATAATTATGTCTTTGTTCTTGTCCCATATATTTCATTTCTTTATTTCCGTATAACGTAATTTAGTACACGATTCCGGCTTCGGAATTACGATTCACTCCACTCATTTACATTTTGCCGGCTAAATTAATTAACCGAGTTAGTGGGAACAATGGACGTTGATAATGTCAGATTTGCTCTACACAGGCAGTTCAGAAGTTGGCGGGCAATGATTAGAGTCCCTAATTCAGAGATACAATTCGGGATAATAGTGTACAATGGTGTTAGTGGAACAGAACACATCGGGAACAACAAACAATACATCATTATTATGGTGCAAGCTCAATGTAGGAGTACGTTATAATGTTGTGATGCATGGATCGTATGACTTTGAGTTGTGAGGGTTGGAAGGGTTGCGTGCATCGTTAAGCCAGGTGATGGATGCGTTTGGTGATATACATTGTCCACTTGGTCTGTATCTACAGTCATGTAAGTATAAGCAATAAGCATTCAGAAATTCACCTGTCCATCAGAAATTTTGTTAAAGAATCTTCTTTCGTTTACGATATTTTATATTTATACAAACGCTGCATAGACGAGCATTCTTATATATATGTAGAACAATTTTCTGACAGATCTCCCTGTCCATCTTCAGAGGCCTTATGTCTTGAGTTTTTGTCTCAAACTGATCGCTTTCGAGTGTCTGTTCATTCCAGAAGCTAAGACTTAAGTCCTTTTAAGGACTACGTTACGTGGGTAAACCGAGAAAACTGTTTTTTTTTTTTACATTAACTCCACACAGAAGGCCCTGAGGAAAATAATTTCCCACAGGGCCTATGTCATCTTTGAGGATGCTGTATGGAGGGTCTTTTTGAGGAAAGGAAGGAGTGAACATGGGTCTTGAATAGACCCATGTTGTAGGAGGGAGGAAACACAGAGGCCGGTAAATCGTTCCACAGCCGAGCTGTTGAACTCAAGAATGAGTCGTAAAAACGACCCGTTCTCATGTGACTAATGTCAACCGTGTACAATTGTTGGGCGCGTGTTTGGAGTGTTTCCCGACAATGCACCGGTGCCGAGGAGATCAATGACGCTAGTTCCTCGGAGCATCTTCCATTGTAATACCGGTAGAACAAGGACAACATTCCCACCTGACGCCTGTGCTCTAAAGATTGCAATCCGTCTATTAAGATGGGATAATCTTTCAAACGGACCGCCCGTTTCTGCCCGAGTCAAGGGTTTTTTTTTAAAGGTATTTTGGAGCTCCAGACCAGAGGTGGCTGCCAAATTCAACCGTGGGACACACTTGCGATTTGTACAGGGTTAGCAGTTGTGTACTATTAAAGTATCTGCGGGCCCTGTACAGTACGCCCAGTTTTTGAGAGGCTAACTTAACTCTGGTTTCGATGGAGCCCCCATACCTGAGCTGGTCACTTAGAGTTACACCAAGCATATCAATGTAGGTCCTGTTCGGAAGAATGCTTCCGTTGAAGGAGACTATATTATCATTTCGATCCCTTTTAGACGTTATCAAACATGATTGGGTCTTTGAAACATTAAATTCGACGAGGTTATTCTTACCCCAAGAGAAAACACTCTCGAGGTAACCGTCCATTCTCTGCTTCAAAGCCCTCCAAGCTATTGAGGTTTGTGTGCTCTTTGGAGGCTTGTCAAACAAAAAGCTATCATGGACTGTACTGTCATCCGCGTAACAATGAATCGGTGCACATGACAAGAGGTCGTTGATGTGCAACAGAAACAAAGTCGGAGACAGAACCGATCCCTGTGGGACGCCAGCATTTATCGAATGCGAGGAAGAAGTGAAACCGTCAGCAACCGCCTGAATCGACCTCCTCCTCAAAAAGTCGGCAATCCATGCACACAAGGATGCGGGAAGTCCGTAAGAACGTAGTTTGTTGACAAGCGCTCGATGCCAAACCCGGTCAAAGGCCTTGGAAATGTCCAGTCCAACCGTTTGGGTCTCACCAAAATGTTCCAGGCACCGTCCCCAAACATGCGTCACATACGCGAGAAGATCACCGCGCAAGCGGTTCCGCCGGAATCCGTATTGACGGTCGTTAATAATTTTGTTCTTCTCGAGGTATGTGAGCAGTTTGTCGCTGATCACACGTTCCATCACTTTTGACAGAACAGATGTGATCGCTATGGGGCGGTAGTTGGCTGGGTTGGAGCGGTCACCCTTCTTTGGAATGTTCCACATCGTACACCCGTAAAAACCTTAACTATAAAATATAAATGTATAAATTTTAATGAGCAAACCTCAAGTTGTAATATTGAACCATTGAATACAAAATTATTGACTCAAACGAACATTAGAAATAGAAAAATCAGAAAAAAATAAAGAGGCATCTAGGAATTGAACCCGGGTTCAATCCTGAGTTCAATTCCTAGATGCGACCAAATCTTTTTCTGATTTTTACATATCAAATTTTCGTTTGAGAGTCGCTTTAATTATAAAGCCTATATAATCAAGTCTTCAATGATTATATGGGTTGTTATTGACTTAAGCACCTATGTCTACATGCATAGCTAGCGTTCGAGGCTCAAAAGTGATTCTTTTGGTATTCATTAAAAAAAATACAATGTCATTCCATTGTTCCATCAACTTAGCACCTCAAGTTTTAGAATTCAATCGAACAGTGGCTTAGTAATAACGTTTAAAACAATAATCTATTTTGAATTATCGAAGAAAGTAGTCACTAATGTCACACACGACATTCAAGTAAATCTATTTTGCATTTTATATGTCATTAATTTAAAAAAGAAAGGCTTGAATCGTTTGGGCATGAGGAGTAGATGAACGAAGAAAGTAGTGCAAGGGGAGTAGGTATATGACGTGTAAGTTAATGATGGAAGAAGACTTGCATTATCAATTAAATGAAATACTGTCTACTGTAATACTGACACTATTGATGCTCAGTCAGAGTACGTATGAGGCCATATATGAATGTAAATGAAGCAAGGAGTGTGTGGTTAGACAGAGTTGCATGTTTTAATAGTTTAAGAAAGTTATTTAATTTAAGTAAACATATTTCGAATGGCAGAGTCGTAGTTAGGAAAAGATTTCAGTGGACGATACTGCGACGCGAAAAATAATTATTAATTTAAGAATTAAAGTTTTTTTTTTTAAATTTATATATATGTAAGAACCACATTTTGCTCAATTTCCATACTTGGACAAGCGTTGTTTCAATGTGACTATTCCAGAAATGTATACGGGTTTTTACAAAGCAATTTCAGCTTCCCGTGTTAGAAATACTTGAGGATTCACTATCCGTATCTGATAGTCAGAGGTCCAGATCTAAGGGCGTAGAGAGAACAGTATAAAAATCTGTGAAATCCCTTATTGCCTGTTTATGGAGGCAATGTTTGTTCCGACTGCTTCGTCCACCAAATCACGTTCACCGAAACGCTTTCTATCTCCCATGATCTCATTTTCCTTCTTAATACGTTTACTCAAAGAAAATCTAAAATTTTCAGAACCGGGCCAACTGACAAAAGGTTGTGTTACAACCTGAGGAAAGATTTTTTTTCTGGAATTTATCAAGCCGTTTTTTACTCAGTTGTGAATTTTATCAGTCGGATTTAAGAAGTTTTTTTAGGGTAGATCTACCAATTTCATTGCCTAGCCTTATCGTCAGTAGCTAGCAACCTATACTTGTATTATTTGGTCTACCAAATAACTAACACCACAGACTGCGTAGTTTTTTTTCATTCTGGCGTTCAATGAACGCGAATAACTTAAATGTAATAATATTTTATAAGATTAACCTAGTTAAAACAAAACAGATTCCTGACAATAATCCAAGTCATTATCTATAAGAAGAGTTATGTGTTTGGGTTTTATGGAAGGTATTGATTTTAATAAATAATAAATTGTATAAGTTTGAGTTTTATGGTAGGTATTGATTTTATTAGTTTAATGAGCATGCATAAAAAAATGACAGAAATTTTTGAAAATTTTAGGTATATCAAATTTAATGATCACAAATAACTTTATTTTCACGCTAAATAAATGAATTAAGATGAAAAAAAACTCTTGATCCGATTATAATGCTTTCAAGAGGAACGGCTGAGCGGCCTTTTTAAAACAGAACATAAATTTTAAATTAAAGCCAAAACCAACCAAACTTAAAAAAAATATATGCCATTAGCCGTTTTTGGTGACCAGATCTGAATAGCCAGGTACTTCCCCACCTTACTCTTTTGAGGAAAATAATTTACCTCAGGGCCTATGTCATCTGAGATACTCTGTGGAGTGTATTTTTGAGGAGAGGAAGGAATGAACATTGGTCTTGAAGAGACTTATATTGTAGGAAGGAGGAAACACAGAGGCCGACAAATCATTCCACAACCGAGATGTTGAACAAAAGAACTAGTCGAACGTATTCTCATGTGACTTATGTCAACCGTGTATATATGTTGGGCGCGCGTTTGGCGTGTTTCTCGAATATGCACTAAGGTATCAATGATGCTAGTTCTTCGGAGCGTCTTCCATTGAAATACCGGTAGAACATGGTTAGAATTCCCACCCGCGCCTGTTCTCTAAAGATTGCAACCCGTTTGTTAAGTTAGAATATAATCTATCAAACGAATTGATAAAATCTATCAAACGAACCGCCCGTTTCTGTACAGAGTTGAGTGGTTTTTTCAGGTATTTTGGGACTTCAGACTTCCAGACCAGGTGTGGCTACCAAATTCAACCGTGGGGCACACTTTTGATGTGTACAGGATTAGCAGTAGTTATGTATTATTAAAGTATCTGCGGGCCCTCTACAGTACCCTCAGTAAAACATCTATTTACCCCAGTTTTTAAGGTAAATAAATGTATTACTGAGGAATACTTAAAATATGAACTCTGTGCTTAGAATATTGTAAGAGTTATTTTGAAATAATTATAGACATGTCAAATCAGTTGACAGCACCGGCAAGAAAGGGTTAATACCTGAAACTTATGTACTTCCTCAAATCAATCAGGGGAAACTACATACATAACTGAAAACATCCGAGATTTTCCCTGTCATAAAAGTATCCTGCCTCCAAATTGGTCACAGATATCCGCTTCCTGTTTTCGTTCATCATCCCTTATCAGGCGGTGATCCCACGTGACCTTACTTCCCTCCCACCAAATTCCTTCCCACCCTCGACGTACGGAACAACCTTTAACAATTCACCCCGCCCCGAGGGTCGGCCTAATGAGAACTGTCAGGGGTCTCTCGACACGAAACGGGAAAAATTGACGCAGATAACTGAACATCTGTCAATTGGTGACTGGGAAATGAAAGAATGGTTTGACCATAGTTAGGAAAACCGGGTTATGGTGAAGATATAAGAATATAAGTATTTATAAAAATATTTCTAAGCAGGGTTAGAGTAATTACTGGTTCGTGGGAATCAGCTGGGTTTGTGTGTTAGACTATAACATTATCGAAAGCATTTACATCTCAGGAGCTATTTAACTCTGACCTAAAATATGTTTTTTATGCTCCATAAACTGACAACTTTAGTGATGTTTTTTTCCTTCAATATAAGTAACCACAAAATTTATAACATCTCCAGTTTTACCCCGGCGATTTCCTTTCAGCTAATTTTGACCTTGGGATTTTCACGACATAAATAAGTTAAACCCAAAATGTTCCTTGGGTCCCTGAATTTCTGAAAAAAGGGCCAAGTTTTCAGATAGTTCGAATATTTACGTCAGCTTTAGTATGCTAAACATATTTATTTGGAGTAAAAACAAATCCTTGGAACTTCGTATATTTATTCAAAAAGAAAAAGGACGTACGAATGTATTGGGTAAAAACAGAAAAATTGCAAAAGGGTTTTCAAGATTTCAACATTTAGATGAGTTTGACGATTTAGTTTATTTATTCAAGTAAACTAAGGATGTCTATTAACAATTATCGCTTATAGAATCACTTGTAAATTAATATTGTATTTTATTACCTTTCTTTGGCGCTATCAGTCACGTAATTAATTGGTCATCAAAAACACGAATCGGTAGAAAATCCCCTTGTAAGCGTTACGCCGTAACGTTTTGGACGGCTGAAGGAAGCTCATGTATCTACTCATAGATGTTTTATTTGAATTTGGCTGATTCTTGTTAATAATTATAACGTAATATTTGTAAAGCGCAGTTTTGTGTCATTTCACTTCAAGTGCGCTTAAGTATAATAAAGGTTAAGGTTAGTTATTTGATTTGAGACAATTAAATGAATGATTGATTTTGGATGATCTTTACGAAGATCACTTTTAATGGGTATTTATTAAAAATTAAATATTAACTTAAGCTCATTAAAAATATACTTAAAACAATTCGTAATCTATTTTTCTGTAATTGGCGGTAATTTAATTATTTAAGGAAAAATCCTTTTTTTATATGTTATCGTATTTTTATGCATTTCAAAAGTATTGAATTTGTGTATGAACGAAATAATCATGTTCATATTGCGTAAATCATCGGACAACAAAATAACATCTTCGTTTCTTTTTCAAATATGTTCAGGAACCCTGGTTAAAATCCTTCTGGTACGTGCTGTTACACTTTGTATACCTATATTTTAAGTTTACCCTTGAATATATATATTATCCAAAGGTTGTGTTCAAACCACTAACTTCTTAGATGATTTGAGAATTTCACGGCCAAAAGTATTATCTTGAGTTATTTTTAGGTTGTTAAGCCGTGTTGCTCTATCTCCGTTTTAGCCACGTTTTACACGATTACATATCTATCCTGATGATGTATGCTGTAATGCTGTACCAAAAGTTGGCTAAAGAAGGAGGACGCGTAACATGACCCAATGACCCACTGAAGTATCGTCGTCCTGGCGAGGTCTCAGGAAGTCTGCAGTCAGGATGTAAGTCTGCACTGCGTTTAGTGGCTTCTTTTGTTTACAACGCCAAGATGGCGTACAGTTTGGGAGAGATTGAGGTTATCCTTGTAAAACACTTGTGTTTTTTTAATATTTGTAATTTTATTGATAATAACTTCACAATAAGAGAGTGACTGGCAATTAATTAGATGGAGAGCTTAATTGAGTCGATAATTTAGGTCTGAGAAGAGAATTAGAGAGAATGAATTTGCTAAAAAGATAAAAGGCCTTTTTATAAACAACAAGAGTTTGACGTAAACACAGACAAAATATATTATAGATGCTAAATTGATTACAATATTTCACTATGAAGTGGAATAGACATAAAGATTTAAAGTAAGAGGTGGCATAGACATAGAACATTAATTTAAAGGGCTGTACAGACCGAGATTAAGAATGAGAAATGAAAAGTGTTTAGAAATGAATGATTTTAAATATGAGATAGGACGATCACAACACATAAGACAAGACACCCACAAGTAAATCACAATAACTAGCTTCTTATAGAAATGAATTGGGTCATCCTGTTTTCAAAGTCCAGATGCTATTGTTTAATCCCTTTAGCTTTGCAGAACAAAGAATTAGATCAACCGATAAGATTAATGCACGAGAATGGATCCTATATAGCTTATCGCTCAATTTCCTTTTATACTATCACCGGAACGAGGAGGCATATACTATCAATCCCATAACTTCGCTCTGTCATCAGCCGTTAACCCCCCAGGCCTTGACCATATTCATATATAAATAGAATATTTGTGATCGCATCCGAAAACTAAACAATGTTTTTGAAAGGTAACAAATACGCTATATTTTAAAAAATGGCTCCCTTACATTTTTTCAAACAAAAATTACCGGTAATGAAAATGAATTAAAACAAAACACACGTATTTTATTAGACAAATGTATCGTAAAAAATCTCATTACATTACTTTTTTGTCGTTTCATGTAAAAATAATTAATAAAAACATTCACAAAGTTTCATTTTTTTTTTCAAAACGTGGTCTGAAACTTTGGTTTCGTAAAAGTGTACCTACATCTTAATTCTTTCGTGGTTAACTTTCAGATTTGAATATAAAGTGTGATGTTTTCTCTTTCCGTTTAGGTCATATGATAGTAAGGGAGGCACAGCCATTTCTACGAAACCTATACGAGAAGCAAACAAATTAGCCTGAGGGGTTTATAAATCTAGTCAGGATGAATGCATTTGTTTATACCTACCGTTAATAATATGATGATTTCCTGTGAGATTAAAGAACTCTAGAAGATTCTGCACAGAGAAATTTAATTTTTGAAATGTTTCATCATCCGAGTATTTTTCTTAAATTCAAAAACACCTAAAATTTTATCCATACGATACCAATTCAGTCTAACCCATTGGTATTTTAACTTCATCAGTTAATTAAAAATGTATCAATATCATTTTATTAAATTGAAGAAGAACATAAAACTAATAAATCTAAAATAAAATACGAAAAATACACGATATAGAAAAATAAAAAGTCGGTCGCAACTGGGACTCGAACACAGGATCTTTCGTGTTATCGTGACAAGCACCTTAACTAACTAGGCCATTGAGACCTCTTATTTGAAGTCATTTTGATGATCTCATATTTCAAATTCACAATAAAAAATTTTGTCTTGACAAAATTTTTTTATGCTTAAATTGAGAGATGCTGGGTTCGAGTCCAGTTGCGAATATTACCTTTCTATTTTTCTGTGTATTTTTCTTTTTCATATTTTCGTTTAGTTTTATTAGTGTTATCTTTTTCTTTAATGATACATAACATAGATGGGTATAACCTTCAAAAGTTATTATAACAAGAGCTATTCCAATAAAAAAAATAGAATACGAGTATATTGTGCATAATAAACTTTGCAAGTTACAGATTACTGTATTTCTATAAGTAAAATAAGCATTAAGTTAAAAACGGTTTAAATCACCTCTTTCACATTAGGGTAGAGGCATATTTATATTTTTAAAAACTTCACACTCCTTGTGTAAAGAGGTTAGTAACTGTTTTAAAGTTTTTTTCTGAAGAATCTTCCATAGTTTTTAAATCGTCGTTTTTCCCTTGCCGGGAATTATCGATTCGGGAGGGTGAAATTAATTTTATCCAAATCGGGTGAACGCATTTGGCTAATGCGTTACAATTCTAACAAAGCGGATACAATTTCCAATGTGGATATCCATTCTGCGGAATATTTTGGGGGAGAATTTAGGTCATTCTTTTCAAAGCAGGTACCGTGAAGTGCGGTATATCATTAATTATCATGACTTCCATCAGATATGTATAACATTAGTATTTTTGACTTGTTTATGTTTATATCAGGTCTTAATTAATACATTGTAGAATTCTTCGAGTTATTAGAAAAATACGTTTTTTATATTACATATTTTGTAGGATGTAACATAAGTAATGTAGAATCATTTTGAAATTGGTGCTGGCGTATTTACTAACCTACATGGTGTAAAACGCCTGGGTGGAGATTGCAATTTAAAACAAAAGCAATTTGAAAACATAATAGATTGTGTGATATCTTAGATATTAGTTTAAGAGCTTACTCAGAGATGGCAAAAAGCTATCCTATCAAAAGCTTACCCCACATTTTGCCGATAATGCAGGGATTGACAATTTAATAAAGACTGTAGTAACCTCAAGGAGGAAGTCCAGAATAAGGTATCAGAGCTCAATGTTATTTATCACAAATATAGTTAAAGTTCAAAGTGTTTTGATGACCCCGGAGTTTCATTTAAAGAGTTTGTGACGCAAACCCGGAATTACAACGGATAACGGATAAAAATATTCAGGAAACATTTATTCCTACGACTTTTAAATTCAAAATTGAACATATTTGACGGGTTCAACCAATAAATGAAAATTTGGTAAGGTGTGAATTAAATTTACCCTGAAACGACTGTTTGAATTAATATTATCATTTTACTGTGTTCTTTACGATAGAAGTTTTACGGACCTTATTTCAAAGGTTTTAAACAATAAAGCAAGGTTCATAAAACTTATTTAACAACATCACATCTAGACATTAACCGAGCACCCGAGTATATGAAATATACAACCCACATGTCGTACAACTTATTTGGAGGCCTCCTTAAATTTCATTCTTACATTTAAAAATTAATAAAATTATTGTTCAAAATGTGAAAAATTAAAATATCTATGTCCCTCAATGCAGCTTCTGAAGATTCACAAAACAATAAAAAAATATACGTTTCACAAAGGAGGCCCTGATGAAAATAATTCCCTCAGGCATACGTCATATTTAGGGGTGCTGTATGGAGGGTTTTTTTAAGAAAAAGAAGGAGATAAAGTTTTGAGAAAGAAAAAGACGAGGGGTTGGTAGGAATATGTGTTCGTCCAGCGTGTACAGCTCATCCGTCGCCAAGACATAGAGAAACCTCATCCCATGAACCCGGGCACTCCTGTTAAGGTGCCAAACGTAGCTAACTACTTCGGGCGAACTATGACATATGTGTTGGTTATGCAGTCAATGGTTTTAGGGGCAGCGGTAGTCAATCCCGCCTTTTAAAAAGTCAGATCCTTCATAATATAGGTAAATCGTACCTATATGTATATGTCATTCCGAAAGCGACATTTATTCATTTAGGAGTACCAGACAGACGAACAGGTGCAGGTAGTCAAATTTGTTCATCTTCTATCCCATTCATGGGTCAATATGAAATCACGAAACAAAACAGCAAGTTTATTTTTTCGCTAGTCATAAACCGCCCCTAAAAAAGTCGGTTTAAACTGCAGCGGCGGTAATCTTATTGCTTCCGAGTGGTTAAACTTTCCGCTGGTTAAACCGTAATCTCTCGTCGAAATAAAAAGTGAACGTGCCAACGGAGATCGCTTAATCCTTCGGCGAGATTTATCGGAATCCTCCTGTGGCTTACCGCTTTGATAAAGTGTCGGTAAAAGAGAATTGCCCGAAAAGATAGGTAAAAACGAAACCAGATTCTGAGGGGAAGCACTTATATTTTATTTCATGCATTTTGTCTGAGATAAGGCCCAGTTATAAAATTATAATAATAATAATTATATTATTTTCAGACAGCGATCTTAATTTAAAAGCGATAATATTTTCAGTGGCGCAGCGACTAATTTCCGGTGGCCCCAATTGGATATAATTTGAGATTTTCACCTCAAAAGTATTATAGTCATTTATTTTTGGGGTACTGTGCCGTTTGGCGCTACCTCCTTTTGGGAGGGAGCGCAAAATCAATTTGGGAGGCGGGTACGGGCGGCCCCGGTTATCATTTATTTGATAACTTCTGCCATTAAACGGTTCGCTACGTTTGGGACTTAGCAGGGGTATCCGGGTTCATGGGGTGAGATTTATCCGGGTCTTGACCAGCTGTGTGGCAGGCTGAATTGGGTGAGAATGTTTGAGGGATTCCCTTTGATTCTCGGAACACCGCCTTGAGCCGCAGTGGGAGGGATAAATTCACACGTTCGTCACTCCTGGACACACTGATCCCCAGATTCTTATCCACCCCTCATACCGTTTACCTTCCCAGAAATTCCTTTCCTTCCTTTCCTATAAAGACCCTCCACACAGCATCCCCAAATATGATATAGGCCCCGAGGATAATTAATTTCCCCAGAGCCTCCTGTATGGAGCTAATGTAAAATAAGAAAATCAAGTCGTCCTACTAAATTTGTTAAAGAAAGCTATGCGAAGAAAAGATGTTAGGTTAGGTTAGGTTAAGTAAGGTTGGGTAAGTAGAGTAAAAACTGTAAAAATATATTTTCCCGTTAAAACGCTACCTTAATAAATTATAATATTTACGTTTAACAATACGTATACCGATACGGTAACAAGAGGTGTGATGAAACCCCCCTATAAATCACCCCAAGGTCGCAGGAGATTCCAGGAAATTCCAGGAGAAAAAAGTTAACATTATTGAATACAGTTTGCCTAACAAAAGATATTGTTAAATGGCATGTGACATAAGAAATACACCAACACACGGAAACAGTCATTGACATGATAATCTGTATTATATAATAACCTAAAAATACTAGTAGGCTTGTGTGAAAATGAGAGAAAAGCCATTTTTATGTTACTTCTACTTTTTTTATTCTACTTTTACGTCAGAACAAATGGCCTGAAAACTGTCTAGAGGGAAATACCATTTAAGAAAAACACTTTTTAATTTTCAATATTTTATCTTTTTGAAGTTTGTTGGCTTTCTTATATTTAAAAAAAATTATCTCTAAGAAAAGAAACATTATTTGAATACCGCGCAGGGGTACCAACTGATCCCGCCTGGAGCCAGTGAGGCTATAGCATCAACAGTGTTGTGAGGCTGAAGGTAGTAGGGATGGAAATGAGGTGGGAAAGAGCAAGGTGGGGAAATACCTGGCTATTCAGATCTGGTCATTGAGCATGGCTAAAGCCATTTCAAGCAACGTTTCAATTCTGAACGGTGGTCTTACACCAGGGCGATATTCAGGGCATCTTCCACTCTGGAAAGTGCCGTAATATACTATATATTATTTCAAAAGAATAAAATGTGAAATAATACAAATCAATCATAAAATTTTCTTGCGCACACTGGGACTGAACCCGCCACCTTCGGATCATTAGTCGAGATCCTTACTCTTCGAACACAGAGGCCGTCAAATTGGATCTTTCTCAACAATCGTGATTGGGAAAAAATTGCTTGTATCGTGATGGAGGACTTAGCCAGTGGAGGAATTGAACACTCGACGTCTGCCTGGACCCAAAAGCGATGCCAACCCGGCCACTGACCAGTCTTATTAAAAGCAAAAGTTGCAAATAGCCCTGCTTACATACTGCATATTAATGGTAATATATTTTGATATTGTTTGATGTATCTAGGTTGCATTGCTATATATACTTTTTGCCTAATGGTTGAATATTTACCGCATTTTCCAGGGAAAAGCGTAGAGGGTAGATGGTAATATTATATTATTGACTCTATAGACTCTAAGGCTGTGTATGCATGTATGTAACAAAACGCGAAACAAATCAGGAATTATGGGAAAGGAATGAAGCAACAGTGAACGGCGCAAACTCCACTTGGAGTTACTTCGTTATTTTCTCGTAAAAGCAGCATAAGCTACTTCGCGTTCATATTCCATTCTATCATATGGTAGAAAAATAAGTAATTTCCCACGTTTCCTGAAGTTTAGTGAAAAACTGTGAACTAACTATTCTCAGCCGCCTCGCGTTCTTAACCCATATAATTTGATTGAACTGATAAGGTGGGTTGGGTGTTAGGATGTGTCACCTTAAAATCAAAAACAATATCGCCGTTAACGAAGCGCAGTTGACTGCCGGAGCACAAAGTGCCAAGCGATCAATTTTATTGTTAGCGAGAATCTATTTCTTTGGACCTCATTTCAAACGCGGACGCAGGTAATAGATTATGATTTTCTTTCCAAAAATAGCTCTTCTAATGGTCAGTTCTTACTTTGTGATGACATAAAAAATGAATTAAAGTCAACTTACTTTGTATTACTTATTAATCTCTTACCCCTGACGAAGAACACTTTGTTTTTGAAGCATGTCGATAATGAAGATTATATAATGGTGTTTGTTTTTATTTAATTAAAAATGACGCCACAAAGTGTGTTTGCTAAGTTTGAAGATGTAATTTACTTTGTTACTAACACTACTTAATTAGATACAAATTATATCTATTTATTGATAAAAAAAGCAAGAGCTTGTACTTGATTAGCCAATAATGATTTAAAACTTTCAGTTGAGAAACTGAGACCGCCAATGAAATTCACAAGTTCCTTTCCTGTGTGTAGTGATTGAGTCGCCAACTGGTTGCTTTTCAGTTTCTCCATGAGCGGATGGCCTTATTTGGCCTGTCAACTTTGTGAATTGATAAAAAAGTTAGATTTTTATCGATTTCTTGGCGTAAAGAACGCAAAATCAAAATTTAGAATTCTAAATTACATGGGCCACAATTTCATTAATCTAGAGCACCTGGCATAGGTATAGTATAATAGCATTCAAATAAGGGTAGTTTTAGAGTTCTTTCCGGTACCTAAATAAAATTACCAAAACTGACATGGATATTTTTAGCATTAACCCCTAGAACTATTTTTTAACTTGCTCGGTGTTTGTTCGAAGGAAGATCCTGGCTTTGAACCCCTTTTCTCGTGTGATTTTCTAAATTGTGTAGTTAGAAAATTAAATTTACTTCTCGTTATATCTTTCCGTGCATCGCGCTTTTGAGTCTTATTGAAATGGTGCCTGTGTGCTCACTCGAATATTTAACAGTATTTCTTTGAGAGTGGCCCAGTCCGTCTTGCAGCTCTTCCAGGTAGTTGATGGTAATGGTAGAGAATGAAATTGAAAGATAATATTTAGCATTTTATCATTATTATGGAATATAAATTAAAATTAGATTGAAGTTCTATAAATTAAACTTGATAACCATAATCAAATATACATATGTGTATACGATGCCATACGGGAGGAGGGTGGACAGTGCGCTAGGCCTAAGTTGTTCAGTTCGAGGCTGACTATTAGATTACTAGAGTGAACAGCGCGGCGCGTTGCGTTTCTATGTAAGCGCGCGTCTTGTAGAGCCTGTCGGAGAATGTCAGAAGCTGTGGGAGGATTGGCATATATTCATCGCAAGTCCCGAAGCTTCCAAGCTGTAATGCTCGCTGCCCGCACTGGAAATCTGGAACATTCTAGGCTACGCTGAGAATGCTCGTATTATTCTAGTAGCCATTAGATGTTTTTTGATGACCCCAGTTTTACATTATTGTCCATTAACGGTAATAATTGCAACGGTAATATTTCACTGTAAGTAGGAAAATCATTGTTTCTTCATCTTCTTTATTTCATTGATTTATTTTCATTCTCCACAGTTACATGATTGACTTCTTAGGTGGTCATGTCCTGTTGAAAGTCCTACTTGCTCAGTATCCTGTCTGGTTCGGAGGTTAATGGTGTGCATAACCATAATAAAACATGAAACGTAGTCCCTTTAACATTCTTGTGATATTTAATTAATATGATATAAATCCTTATAAAATCACAATATTATATTAATTTATTGAATATCTTTTGTATGCATTCCTCTTTCATGAAAAAAGCAGTAGAAATTACGTAGACTTTCAATACAAATAAAATAATCCGGCATTTTAAATGAAGCTCAGTATTTAATTCCACGCTTGGAAATTTCCGATCGAAATCGGAAATTCAAGGAATTTTAATTCCACGTCTCTTCGAGTGCAATATTATCTTTTGAGAGCGCAATACAAATAAAAATCTAATAAACATCTCCTCGGATTGAAAGCTTTCGCTTATTTTGGCAAAAAAGCCCCGGGAAGCGATGTCGTCTATTTCTCCACTAGTTTATTTCTGAATTCTGCCAATTCAAATACCTTATTTCCAACTCGTGACAGAATTTTACTGATTAAACAACCAAATCATTCCTTTTCGTTTTGTCTGTGTGAAGCTTCGTATATTTATTTTGTGCCGTATTATATGGAACGCAGAACTTTGCGTTGCTTCTTTTGGAGCATGATTTTATTTCATTTTAAATTTAAATATCATATTTCGCTTTGATTTCATTTTTTTTTGCACTGAGGATGAAGTATTCTGAAAAGATTTTAGAGAACTGATTATAATTGGATATTATTATTAACATTTATCTTTTTTATTTATATTTTATTATACGACGAATTATTCATCTATTTGCAGTAGGTATAAGATTTCTCATTTTGTGCGATGTTAGGTTTTTTTTAAGAGTAATCAAATATGTACATCTACTGTTTTAGAAATATCATTCAAAATTATGTTTCCTCTTGTCATGCTTTGTTGTGCCGTGAGAGGTTTACCAGTTTCCCGTTTGTACTACGAGTTTCAGGACACCGTGTTCATTTGTGTAGTGCATACATGATTCAAATTTACGACTATTATGATTTTAATGTGTATGTACGTGGATTCCGAATTTTGACATACGGCGTAAGTAAATCTAATTATAAAGTTTATGGTATCCTGTGTTACTTTATAACTTTATATACATAAACATAGTATATAATATTTATGAGAACGTAAACCACCTGAAAATATATAGGAAATGGCAGAGAGTTTGAAATATTAATTACATTGTAGCGCCAAGAACGGTCGGAAAAGAGTTTCGATAGCCTCTATGGTTGAGAGGTAATGCTCTCGATTAGCAATCCAAAAGTCGCGAAAAATAAAAAAAAAATCGCCTTCCTCTGAAAAATAGCTTTAAAAGCAATTAAAGATATTATAACTCAATTTAAAAATGAAAGCTTGGAAAGAAAAAAATATTTACGTTTGGTTTGCTTCGCAATTTCATACTGTTAACCAGTTTCGTGTTAGCCGCGCTGGATTTAAGTATTACCTTGTTACCTGCTATGAAATCGCAGAAATGAGTCTGAATTTTAACAAACGGACTGAAATTAATTCACGGAGGGTGATAATTAGTAGGCGTAATAATTGTGTAATTATGTGGAAAATATACAACCAGAAACTATTTAAGCATAATAACTCGTATTAAAAACGTCCGCAAAAAATGTGTTTAAATTTTGCTGAATCTGATGTATTTTTAATTAGATTTTCTTCCTCGCCTTTTTCAGGCTACGCGTTACTCCATCATGTTATTTTTTAAACAAAAAATCTGTTTGTATTAAAGATTATATTTAAGGTGTTAATCAATTTAAAACAACCCCCACATTAATTGTAGAACTTTATAAGAGTCAACAACGTCACATTAACCCATTTTTTGTTTCAAAATATGGAATGTATTGCATTTCACCACCCCTGCATACATTCTGGAATAAACTATTGTTATTATTATTATTATTATTAATGTTTATCAAATTGATTACTAAAGAGAAATGGGTTATTTCTCAGTAGATTTTTGTCAATTTTTTGAGGTTTCCATTTTTTGCACACAGTCAAAATAGTAAGTTTTGAAAAATTGATTATAATTAAAGAGAATAACTGTGTTGTTAGTAAGAGGTTTGACTTTGAATGGAGTTAGGATGAACCTAAATATTTTGGGAATAATGAACATATACTTTTTTTACAGTACTCCACTCTCCTGAAGGAAATAACTCCCCTCCGGGCCTATGTCGTCTTTGGGTACGCTATGTGGAGGATCTTTTTACGGAAAGGAAGGCGAGGTAGATCTGGGAGGAAAAAAACTATCAGGGGTAGATAGGAATCCGGGGATCAATGTGTCTAAGTGTGACCGGTGCAAGGTGATGTTCTGAGAGAGCCCTGCTGAAGAGTTCTGTGTCATAGGTGTTTGTGCCAGACATGGTGAGACACACAAGAACTGTAAGAGGCTGGAAGTCCCAATCCACGAAGCGATGGTCAGTAAAAAACGAGACGAATGGATGCAGGGTCAGAGCGAGGTCGGGCGGGCAAGCAGAGAGAGAGTTGTTGTCGAGGCAAGTGTTCCTGGTGAATTGACTCAATTCGAGTTTTTTTTCGTATTTATAGGGGCTGTGTCAAAGGTACCGTCTATCTTTGCCACTGCTGCGATGCCGGCCGGCCGCTCTCTTTGTCTGCTCGCTTACCCCCACTCCTACGATATATTTATTTAACATACAATCATAACAAAATTACAAAGTTTTTTGAAAAAACCCCAAATGCTCAAAACTTCCGTTAGAGTGTTGGTTATCCAATAATCCGGGGTGATGGTACCCATATCCGCCTCCCAAATTGAATAATATACATAATAAAAGAGAATTCGTGCAAATAGTTAAATTTATGATTTATTATCCTTCTTTTTTCTTAGCAAACAGATATAATGACATCTTTAAGGGGATCTCCCTGGTTCAGGATTTCATTTACAATATAACGATTATTTTTATTTCTTGCTAGGGCTATACTCATTTTAAAACGGGAAGTTCTTACAATTCATAGGTTGGAGGAAATAGTTACAATTTTACATAGGTATTTTGATATTAAAAACATAAGTTCCACATATGTAGAGGTACTTGTACAAGTATAGACGAAAAATAAAAGATAGTAAAACAACAGTTTATATAGAAAAAAACAAGGTTAAACAATTATGGATGGAAAAGAAAAGGAGAGAAAAAGAAATACGACAGAATAGAACATGTTAGGAAAATTACATAATTTCATCCTTAAACGTACAAAAATGTTATTTGAAAGCATTACTCCGATTTTTTTTTATTTTGCTGGATTCCCTTGTACACATCTGGAAGCAGTATAGCAGTATGTGTGCGCAAAATAGTTCCTGAAAAAATTACACATAATTAACATAATATATTGTTGCAGTTGTGTGGATTCTATTTTTGTCTATTTGTACGATTTCTATTTTAGATCTCCCTTCATTTTGTATCCAGCTTTTTATTTGATTTTAAATGTTTTATATCAATGGGATTTTTAAATATTTTGTTAAACCCCAGAAATCGATCTAAATGTTACTAAAGGCTTTCTGAAAATTAACATCCAGAATCATTTAATCATAATGATAAGTCCCACCACAGCGCACCATGTTGACATATTCGTGTCAGTGTCAGTGTCAAGTTGTAAAGTTGCGGTGTGATTTCTTCATAAATATATTTTACTCAATGAACTTGTCATGAGTTAGGTTGGGCGCGTCATAAAGATTAATGACGCGCCTTGATTCGTCGAGCACATATGTATTTGCGTTTGATAAACGAAAATTCCTAGTAAAACTTTAAAATTGGAGGGAATTTATTCATCAGTGGGTACAATTTTTGTATTGTAATTTTTTATTATCAAATCACTTCACTTATATATAATGCCCATGTGGAAACCTGTAAATGGTAAAATTTTAGTGACTTAAATACTATTATGCCATGTTATTAATGTTAACTGTTGGTCTCCCAAACAAAGTTAAAATAAAATTAAAATAATATTTGTTACGAGCTCCGAGGCCGAAGGGAAAGTCTCTCAACTAACGATTCGAAGATCGCGGGTTCAAATACCGGCGTACGCAGATAAATTTTATTTTATTGATTTGTGTTTTCACAATTTAATCATAAAGTATACTTGCGGCATGTTCCAGTGAGGAACATATTCTTAGTGTCACCCTGATGTAAAAGAACCATTCGGAATTGAAACGTTGCTTGAAAGGCTTTAGCCGTGTTTGCTGACTAGATCTGAATAGCCAGATACTTCCCCACTTTCCTCTTCCCCATCTCCTTCCTCTCCCAATTACTTTCAACCTCACAACATACCCCACTTGGGGAATCCATTGTCTCTTGTGAGGTAGGTATTTAAAAAAAAGTTGAGGAGACAGCTTACATCAAATATTTTAACAAAACTTTTAGTAAAACATTTTTCTTGAATCAATTTATTAAAAAACCAGTAGGTACTCGTTTGTCCCCTAGGAACCTATTTGCATGTAGTAGGGTACTTCTATTATTCATTGGGAAGACATGAAAGAAATATTGTATAAGTCACTGACTCAACCACTAAAGAAGTCTGAACACGTTATTTTAGTGTAGTTCTTTATTATCCATTATAATCAGCTTCATTTTTCAGGCTATTTACGTTTTTTCATTGCAGACCGTTCATTTTCTAATGCGCCTACTTACTTACCAACGTACTCTACTCGACCGCTATGTGAACGGCTTTTGGTCTGTCAAGTGGCGAGTTTCTCACTTGGCTAAGCTACTAGTCTAGTCCGAACTAGTAACTTAGTACAATTTATTACTTGATTAATACCTACAGTAGATAGATGTGTTAGTGGATTTTGTAGATGATTTTTATATTTGAACTTAATTTCACAAGTTTCATAATAGTAGATTCTAGGTATATAAAACCTTTTTTCTCTAATTATTTTGAAACAGTTTTCTTAAATATGAATATAAATATACACATACATATTTTTTTACAATCAATCAAGTTGAAAAATGGCGGTATTCAGGGGTACAAAATTCGTTTTAATAAAAACCCAGTTAAGTACTCGTACATACAAACAAAAAGAATACAAACGTAAGAAAAATATCTAGAACGACATTATTATTGTGAGTGCCATGGCTATGGCAGTACGAAAATGTATATGCTTTGTCATGGTAATATGTAAATATCATGTACGATTTTGTAAATTTTATAATGCTCTTATATAATTATGGTTGAAAGGATTTTTTGAGAGAGATTTGCCTGTCTGTGCGACATTCGTAGTAGGTACCTAGACCCCCATCCAACGGAGTAACCTTTCTAACATGACAGACACATTATTACGCCCAAGAAAATTCATTTAAGGTGCTCAACTGTCTCCAAACCGAGAAAAAACACAGACGGCACTTTATAAAAATGGGACAAAAAGTAATCATGCGTATGGCGTTTTGATTCAGTGATCTGAGAAAAATTGTACCCCGTGTTTTTCCCGTTTTCGGAAAAATTCCTTTGACGCGATAACCGTCACTTTCTTTGATCTTCATACACTGAAGTACAAGACTAAATTAATTTAAAGAAAATGTGAAAACATTCTCGTTTTTTCGAGCATAAAAATATGTGTAAGGGTTGCAAGTTATAATGGAGTTTATACGAACTCTAAGGAATCTCCAATTTTATTTGGATATCTTGTTTTATGATAATGAAGTAAGCTCTTCATTGGAACTTACCATTGGGATCTAAAAATGAGAATTTTACGTACGAGAATTATTGATTACAACTATCGTTGACAAATTTAACTATAAAGCCGAAAATCTGTGTGCCGGGATAGTGAAAATTCTCAAACGGGAAGCTGTGGTGTCAAGAATTGAGTGTAAGTACCTACCTACAGTTTTATTGTCTTGAAATAAGATGATTAAACTGGCCCCTTTGGTAGATTCCTTTAACTTAACAATAACAACACAACAACATCGAGCATCAGGTGGGTATGCTACATATCCTTGTACAGTTATTTCAATGGAAGATGCTCCTATGAACTAGCGTCATTGATCCTTTCAGCACCGATGCATAAAAAAGTGAGAATGGGTCGTTTCTACGGCTCGTTCTTGGATTCAACAGCTTTGCTGTGGAATGATTTGCCAGCCTTTGTGTTTCCTCCCTCCGACAACATGGGTTTCTTCAAGATCCATGTTCACTCCTTCCTCTACTCAAAAAACCCCACCATACAGCATAAATCCTGACGGAAATTATTATCCTCAAGGCCTCCTACCCGTAGTATTTAAAAAATTACATTTATTTTCAACTCTTCCATTTAGAGCTACTGAACTTTAAATATTTCACTACAATGAATAAGATAAGACTTGTTTTAGTTTCTTTTCAATTAACTTTAAAATGTATTTTTTAAACGCGTTGAAACTTGGACCAATTGAGATTGTCAGTGGTAATATTTGGAAATTTATTTTTCGATGAGCACCTTTAAATTGCTTCGTTCGTACGAATCAAAATTTCAAAATCAATATGTTTTTGACCAAAAATTGTATATATATATAATATCAAAATATGTTCATATGTGAGTTGTCTATGCGCTGCCATACCGTTCATCCGATTGCGTTAGTGATTTGTTGTGCGCAAGCCCGCAAAGGTTTCTACATATATATAATAGTAAACTTTGGCATTATGAAATTTGTATAAATGAAAATGCGTGTATTTTAAACTTTTGGGGGGGGGGTTAACGAAGGAGGTGGTGGAGTTCGCAGTAGGGGCGACGAGGGAGGGAGAAGGCGGGGAAGGTGGAAGGGAACGCCGGAGGGAAAGGGGACGCGGGGAGGGGGCATATGGCATTGCAACGCATGTCGGATACCAGCTAGTTGGTATAAAAAGAGCTAGGTACGCGGGTTTAACACTTAATTATTTATGTAATTATTTTAAAGCAGGTAATCTCGGATGAAAACAACTTTTAAAAACAAGTTAGAATTAAGTACAGCTTAAAATTCGACCGCACTCCGGTGCTCTGAATCTTTTGAATAATTCAACCCAAAAACATGAAAATATATATTTAACTTGGAAAGCAAACTTTATTAGTAAAGGAAACATCTGTAAATCCGTTTAGGCCTACCTTTCGATCTTCGTGAAAGGCTCCACTCACCCCCAAACCTAACCTCAGAGCAAAGGTCATTTGTCTTATCAATAGAAGTTGCAAAAATCCTTTTCCCTTTTGGCAAGCAGGCCAAAAATATCAAAAAGTCAGTGCTAAATACTCGAAATATCCAATACTGTTTTCTTTGATCCTGTAATACGCTCAAATTTTCAATATAATTATTATTGTATTTAGAAAAATCATTATCGAATAATTTCCTAATGTTAACCATTTTGGTACCACGACAATTCAACAAAGTGGCATTTCAACACTCTTTTTAAAAGTCATTAAAAGTGTGAATATGAAGAAAAAAATATCAGAGTGTGCATTTCACGGTAAAAGTGGAACCTTCAGAAAACTAAAGTAGACAAGAAAAGTAGGGAGACTACGAAGTACCGCACAAAGAGGATACCGATTATACTATCTCATTCTCTCGCAGGCAAAATCCTATAGATGTACATGTTTTAGTGTAGCTCATTTCCATTTTATCGAGTTTCAAATAACGACGGTGTTAAAGAAGTTTTCACTTCAAAAATTGAAAAACAGTCCATATGCCTGTCGTAACCTATTCGACCATTTTTTTCATAGTTGATGTTGACAACATAAGATCGTGCTGTTAACAGCGTAAGAGTAAGATATTTTAACTCGATAAGATATTCTGACTTGGTTTTTTGTTAAATGGCTCGGTTTGTGGAATAAACATCTGGAACTTGCTTCTCCTCATTTGTTTAATTTTGGTCCTACCTAGGTACATTAAAAAAAACCTCTTTCAATGTATTTTTTAACCCGTCTCGCAATGTTGTTAAATTGGAAGGTTCAAAAATTTGGATGTGTAATTTTTTCGCTGGCTTTATAATAACATATTAAAACAGTCAAGAGCTTGTGAGTTATTTTTAAAAAGCTTAATTTACCGACGACTTTTCCCTTTTGGCAAGCTATTTTAGCAAAAAATATGATTTCGGTAGCTGTTAGCTTTCATTTGTTCATAATTAAAATAAGGTTTTTTATTTTGTCTTATTTTTAAGAACCTTGACAAAGAGCTGTAAATTGTTGTTTCGTGTTAAAAACGTGTATACCTATGCAAATTATAATGTCGTTCATATTTTGTACCGTACTCGATTTCGCAAACCCGTAATACGAGTGTGTCCTCCATTATTTAAAAACATATATAATTTTGTATTGTTTCGCAAGCCTAGAATGGTGCTGAACCAAACATAACATGCTTAATATGTATCGTTTTAGCATCAGAGAGACAAAAAATAGGACAACTTTAACAGTCACCGCTGCCAAACAGATAGGAAGTCGCTTTCGAAACTTACGGTCATACATTCTGAAACTTTCAGCAAAAAATGTGAATATGTGAAAGTGTGTTATCCGAACATGCGTGTGCGGAAGAAACTGTGAAATGAGTCGACACGGCTCTGCTCGGTGGTTAAATGCATCTTTCCATGCTAGCAAAAGTTGATTATTTATTGCGACAGTTCCCGGTTTTTAGGGATTTATAGTTAAACCGTGGGAAAACTTCCGCTCGTGTCTCAGCAGCGCCATAAACAAGGGGTGCCTGGGAAATAAAATAACGTTTACTTCTTGTGTGCTTTCACATAAAGAGGATTTGGGTTTTGTCAATTCAAATAGCAATTATTGTGACATACATAAATCATGAACAACACAACTACTGACAACAACTTTTGAATTACTAAAACTAAGCTGTATATTAAAACTAAGCCGGGCCCCATAGTATTTGGCCGAGGTGTCAACGTTTTACCTACACTAACCGAATATACTAACACCACCAACACCACAGCCCAAAAATACTATAAATATATTGGAGTTAAATGGTTTAACCAATTACCAGCTAACTTAAGATTGGAAAAAAATTATAAAAAATTCAAAAAATCAATAAAAGCTCTTTATATATAGCTTATTACAATCACTTCATCTTTTTAAATACTATATTTCTCAACACAACTTGTAATATCAGATATCCTTTTTCTTTCTTTATCTTCATCCTTTCTTTTTTTATCTCCTCCTCTTCGTTGTATTACATTACTTCTTTTATATGTTTCATACATATACTATATAAAAATATATAGACATATTATATAATATAAACGATTTTTCTAGCTTACTGTTAATTATATTACCTATTCTTAGTTTTATACTCCTATATATAAAAAAATATGTGTTACTTTACCATTAGTAAATTTTTTTATTTTTATTTTTTAACTACATTCGTTTTCTCCGCCTTTTTTTGTCACGTGCTTTGCTCCTAAAAAAAGGTGTAAACTTATTAAACCATGTATTCTTGAATTAAAAACTTTATATAATGTATTAACCATGTAATATTTTAAAAATAAATATATATTTAAAAAAAAAAAAAAAAAAAAATACTTCCCAACCTACCTCTTCCCCCCCTCCTTCCCCTCCCCACTACCTTCAGCCTCACAACATACCCCAATTGGGGATGCCATAGTCTCACTGGCTCCAGACGGGAGCAGTTAAGATTCTTGTGCGGTATTTCACTGTAAAAAAAAAAAAAAAATACAAATTATAAAAGAAAAAATATAAATACTCATTCATAAATTAATGAAAATCGTAAAGCATATCTTTGTGTGCCCCAAATTAAAAAATATATTTTGCCCAACACCATTATACTCACCAAGGAAAATACTTTTTCAATAACCTATGTACCAGTAGAAATCAGAAGCATTAAGGACAAAGTTCCATTGTTGAACTCCATCAAAAAGTATTTTAGAGAATGTCACACTGAAAATCATACTTGTTGTTCTTCTTACTGAATACATGTATGTTTGTATCTTTTAGTTAACGGATCTGATCCGGCCATGTGTTTGTATTAACTGCACCTATATATTTAAATACATGACTATAATAATTGTACATATATGAAATGTATTAACCGTACACGTGACTGTATTTGTACATATATAAAATGTAAACTCTTCCATCCACAAGCAAGTGCTTTTAATGGAAAACAAGATAAGGATAAAAAAAAATAATATATATATAGGTAGATAATAAATATTTTGTATTACCACCCGTTTTGCGAAATGGTAACATTGTTTTGTGTTGGCCTAAACTATTGGTTCCTAATGGGTTTGAAATATTATGCACAGATTACAGAGCTAGGATTTGACGCATGATCAAATGGTCGCTGATGTTTAGAAATACCTTTTGCTCTGCAATGTTCTTACGTGGTTGATCAGTTCGATGAAATCGACGTGGAGTTGTAAAATACCTTTGCTCTGTAACGGTCTTACTCGGTTGTACACTTCGACTAATTCATTGTGGAGTTCATGGCTATCTTAAGTGACATCCGCCTGGAGATAATACATGTTAAATGTGCTTGTGATATCAAATCGACAGTTTTTATTGTGCAAGTCAACCATAAAACTACAGGACCCCATTGCATTGTAAACTTTCTGCGATAGATACCTACGCTTCCTTGCTTTGGTGTGTAGCATGCAAAATTTTATCGGGTCGCGAGTGTTCAAGGCGGTTCCGCGACTATTCAACCCAAGACAAAATATCCCCGACAAAATATCCTACAAAAAAACATCCCCCAACAAATCTACTAAAACCTATCATAACCTAACCTAGCAAAAAAAATGGTACAAAAATAATACAGACATCCTATAAAGACAATAAATTATTGTTCAAAAATAGTAAAATGGGACAAAAATTATACAGACTTCCTGATGTAAAGTTGGGTGAGATTAGGTTTTAGTAGATATTTTGGTGGAGGATGTTATACCCGCATTACCGTTCAAGGCAGAAATGAGAACGAAATCCTTTTCTCTGGCCTATTAGGTATATTTAAAAAAATTTATAAATGCTTCTAAAAGAGCTTCTAAATGATCCAATCGATTTATGACACAGTAGAACTATAGGTATTGAGTATTCCCATCATCAATTGTTCATATTTAAATCTACTTGATCATACTTTTACTTTTTACTTCAAAATACTTTGCAATCCAGCTTTAGAAACAATGCAAACAAGGCCTTTACTACGCGGGAAATAGAGGTGTGAGAGAGATATTAAACTATTAATTAAAGTAATTTCGAAATATTAGGAAACACCTGTGTAGACAAAATGAAAAGGGGTAATGTGGCAAGGAGAGCACCTTACGCATTGTTATATCACAGCTCGCTTTGCAGTGAGTTTTCCCGACCGACAAAGCCTCCGATCCTGAGATAGAACTTTTTCACAGGTTAATTTTAGTTTGAATTGGTGTTTTATTTTTTCTAATAGATCGTTTATTTTAAAGAACCGGTTTTCCTTTAAAAAAGTAATTTAAAAACGTTGCGGTAAAATGCTTTAGCTTTTTAATTAAGCTCGTTTCCAGAGCAATTCATAAATAATATAAACATTTTACAGTACAATCAAAGCTGAGTAAAGTGAAGTAGACGTGGGACCAGACAATATATAGACACGTTTGCAGAAAAGGTTAAGATAAGGTTAAATTGATTATTTCGAGAGGAATGTGGAATGGAGAGGTTTCAGGGTTTTTAAGTGGATGGTGATTGATTCACATTGATTTTGATTGTGGCTAAGAGGAAAAAATCTACATGATCATTTATAATTTTAAAGAATTTTTAATAAAATAATGTGTCTAATTTTAGGTGTTTCTTATAGAACAATCCGGTTCTATAGTTAGTCTCCTATAAACCGAATCGATCTTTATTTTATCAATTATCAAATGTATAAAATAAATAAAAAATCAGAAACGTTTTCGCGTGTTTACGTAACTTCTAGGTAACTAAGGTTTTAATAAACACGTTTTTTAAATATAAACACAAAAATCTACGCAATTTTTTTTATAATTTGGCAGCCCATGGACTATTAGTAGATACGTCGCTTAGAAAGGCTTTGATATTTTATATAAGTACGCGTATTTTTGAGATTTGCATACGCTCGTTAAATAATACGAAGCAAGGGTTTCCAGATAAAAATGGGGTAAATAAATAAAATGAGAGATATATTATATTTACCCCACTGCTGTAGAGCCTACTTCTGCGATGATTTCCCGTGTAATGTAATTCGTATCGAGAAAAAGCGAGAAAAGAGTCTGGAAAGCCAAAACCGGAAATACTAACTTATTTGCTACTCCTTTGAATCATTACAAGTTGCCTCATTTGCGTTCAACCTTTTCATACGTAGAATTAATTCCACTGAATAAAAATTCAGAAATTTGTGCTACGTAAATGTAATGGAATAACGCGGTCGTTAGCAAATTTTCTGTTGAATCGGTGAATTTTTTTGAAGACTTCTGTATTTACATTATTTTTTTGAATTATGAACGCAAAAAGTTTCAACCGAAAAAACGATAGCATTTTATTAGAGTTTTATATAAATTCCTGTTATGTAGATCATGTTATTAAGGTCATTATTAGGGCCTGTACACGTCAGGAATCTCGTAGTTTAAGTGTAGTAATGGTGAATCTACATATCTTAGAGAACCCGAAAGAATATTTTTTTGATACGAGCTGACACAATATATATTGCGCTGTGGAAACCTCTTATCCCGTCAGGCTTCGACCACATTCTGTCTGTAGATCTGAATATTTCAGTTTGCAGATATATCTGCTTTCGATACTATATGTGAACTTATGCAAATCACAAATGTTATCACCATCTCACTTTTTATTGTTTCATGTAAAGATAAAAAAATCACAAAGTTTCATAATTTTTCTTCACACTGCGGTTGGAAACTTTTGTTCATAAATGTGTACATTTTAAATATTTTATGGTTAATTTTTAAAATTTTTATATAGCGTGATGTTTTTTCTTTCCAATAACATTGAGATTACAGTTATCACTACAATAGTAAGGGAGACGCAACGATTTCTACGAGACCTATACGAGCTGTTCCGAAATGCGAAAAAATTTACCTGAGAGAAATGTTTTCAGATACCTTTCTGTTTTGACAAGTTGTTTTTTTTTCATTGAAAACACCCTAAAAATATTCCTATGTGAATGTTCATTAGGCATTTAATTAGCTAAACTATTCTCACGCGAAATATAGTAAACAAAGCACTCCCGTAAAAAAATGAGTTACATTAAATAAAGTTTTGACGTATGTTTTCCAATGGCATATCCAATGCGCTTATTCTAGGAAATGGGTAAAGTTTTTTCCTGAAAATATATTTTAAACCACATATTGTTTTGAAAGTGTTCCTACCAAACCAACTGCCAAAGCGAATGTAACGTTCCGCCAACGCGGTCTTACACGAGCCGTTTAATAATAATTCTGTTCATTTTCCGATGAAGTTTTCCCCTTTTTTAAGCAGTCAGTTATGATTTATAACGGAAAACAGACTAAGAAGGCTGTTTTACATATTTATTGATGCGGTTGGTGGACGCACTGGGTTTAGAATACCACCAAGGAGGTCGCGAGTAGTACTAAAGCATGACATTCTAAATATCTACTCAATCTCACTTCTCATTTTTCTCATCAATTTGTCTTAATATTTTTGTTCGAAATTGTAAATAGTTATATATTCAGTACTGATTTAATTGAAGTTTTCGGAATTTTATTGTTTTCATAATTTGATATCCATACCAACTTATTCTTAAAGAAATTTTTGGAGTCGATTTTAGATTTAAATTTGGTAAATATTTTAAAGCCTTTATTATAAATGTAGTTCAGTGTTCCTGATAAATTTATCCCTTTATATCAGTCTCATTGCATCCAGCAGGTACATTTATTTTAGCGCACTCTCTACACATTGCCTCCAAAATACTCCATTGCCGTTTTACGAGACGAATTCTCCCAGGTTTAAGAATTTATACAGAAAATATCCGCTCAAGAGATCTCAATTTCGCTTCTGATAGTTTTGATGTAATGCGCATACTTGCATGAATCTCCCATTTTTCTGTTACGTTAATATTATTTAAGTAGATTAGGTAATTTAAGTACAACACAGTCCATTTGTTTTCGTGGTTCATGGTAGCCGGCCCGCATCGAAACCCTTCGACCTCTTTTGCTGATAAGTAGCTGTTTTTTCTTGAAAATAATGTTTTTGTATCTTTTGTACAACACTCGAATGAATATTTTGCTTTAGAATAAATTTCACTTCCTTTTAATATTTTTCTTGTTCTTTTGGCTACCGAATATTAAAATAAACACAACACCAAGTCACAGGAAAATTTCAACCAAAATAAACAATAAAAACTCCATTTCATTGTCATTGTCATTTTATTTTAAACTAGCTGGGTTACCCGGCATCGCTCAGGACAATAAGATAGTGTTCTGGAATGTTGCACAATGATGTTCCTGATTCCCTATTCCTGAACATTCCACGACGTACTCCGCCACTCCTTCCAGAACTTTCTACAACTCTATGGAACCTTCTAGAACTTTCCGGAAGACTGTTCTAGAAATTTCAAGAGGGCGAAACTTTCAGCCCTTATATCTTCAAAAGCACGCCCTTTAGGTAAAAACGGATACACTTGTTTCCTAGGGGGGATAGAGATCTACCACACCATATAATTCCCTTGATCGAACCGGGACTCGTTTCTGAGTTTTTGCGAGCTGCACGTTTTTTGGACATTATTTTATAATATACGCCATATTAAAATAAATAAAATGTTACTCCTTGCTTGTCCTTTCCCGTGCGTTCCCCTCCAGCGTTCCACTTCCACCTTCCCCGCCACCGCTCTCCCGCTCCCCCGTCCCGCCAACCCCCCTGGCACTTCATTTCTTGATTCCTCTCCCGCCCGGCCCGTAGCCGAAACTTTTTTCTAATACTACCAATTTTAAACTCGTGATATCTTTCTAATTAAATATCCGAATTGAAAAATTCAAAAAGTTAAATAAAGGTATTAAAGTTGTCTTAAACATGAAGTAATTTATTTTGATAAGGATTAAAACCAAGATACAAATAAAGAGCCTTTTCAAGCGGCGACATTTTAATTAAATTTTTAAAATAAAAGAATACTTACTGTGGCATAACCATAATAGTTAGACATATGATGTGCCGACCTTTTTTGTAAATAATGATGTGTTCTACAAAGTTGTAGTACATTATTTTATTCTATCATCAATAGTTTTCGCAGCGCACGCGATATAAAGAATATTTTAGGAAATTTTTTTACACCTTGGGTTGCATTATTGAAGTTTTAGTAAGGATGCCTATTTTTTTTGGAAATATAATATAGCCTATGTTACCCAAGGATAGTGTAGCTTCCCAACAGCGAAAGAATTTTTCAAATCGGTTCAGTAGTTTCGGAGCCTATTCAATGCAAACAAACAAACAAACAAACAAATCTTACCTCTTTATATAGTGTAGTAGAAGTAGATATACATAAAATAAGGATAAAATAAGTAAATAAATTATTAAAAAAATAAATATAATTTAAACAAAATCACCGTTCACCTCGAAAATTATATATCTACTTACATAAAAAAAAGAGTTAAGCAATGAAATTTTGCACATTTGACCTTAAAAACAAGAGGAAGGTTATTGTCTTCTTGAGATTTCGAAAGCGATCACATCCCATTTTCCCACCCCTAATCAAAATTTTGATACTTGATGAATTTTTGAACATTTGACGTGTACAATACCTAAGAGCAAAATTTCGGCCTATATCTGATTCCAAATAATGCTATGTAATACTCGGGCAATGCCAGAAACTTTAGTTAGTATATCACAGTAATGAAAAATTGTACCGATCTGAAAGTAATCTCGAATAGTGCTAAAATCTTTCACAAGTTTAACAATATTTTCAGTCTAGTGAAGGTCCCAATTTATTACGTAACATAACATAACGTTTCGCATGAAAGATACATAGCGTAATTAACATACTTCATTATTTTACGAAAAATATTGTATCTCTGACATATTTTTGTATTCTCATCGATGCACATAAAGAATTTCCGCACGGATAGGCAGTTGTACAACCTAATAAATATCTACCTTGTCAAGTCATATTCCTCTCGCTATTTGACCTCGCCATATAAAATAAAACATTCTCCCCGTACATATCCTTCGGAGCCTCGACTCTGTGGCAATATTATAATAGTATACCGATCTGTGCCCAAGGAAATGGGGCAAATAAGTGGATTTGGTTGGAAAACATATATATCTTCATCATAGAAAAACGATCCGTTTTGTAAATAATCATTTATCATAACAATTTTTGCCATAACTCAATGTCGTAGGAGTAATTTTTTTTCGCAATAATATAATGAAAAAAAATTTTTGTTCATTTTTCTTACTCAAGTCACTCCGTTATAATTTACTAATAGTTATTACCCGGCTTTGCCCGAGTTTCAACACTCTTTTTAGGAAAGTTATTTTATTTATTTAATTATTTACCTATATCTATGTAATAGACAATGTGGCGTTTTACATTTAGTTTTTTTTTATATTTAAATAAATGATACTAAGCTTGTTAGCCCACGATGGAATTGTGAGCTAAATATAGTTACGTAGCCGTCGTTATAATATTATGGATTAAAAAAATTAACAAAATTATATTCATAAAGCCGAAACACACTGCGGAAAGCGAAGTTCTGTTTTAACTAGCTTTTTGAATTTCGTCTTCCCGTAAATTTTTTGCTTCGTTCCGGGTGCGTTTAAAGATGGTGGCCGTTTAAGTGCTTCTGTAAGTATTCTTTTTGCAAATTTCATCGAATAATCGTGTTTATTAATTATATAGGTACATACCTACTTTCAAATTTAAAAATTCAGAAGAAATTTTGGTTTTGATTTATTAGAAGATAAGAGAGACTAAGAAGAATTAGTTTTTGAACATGAGATCCACTGTTCCAAAGAACTGGTAGTTATTGTTTGCTTTCAGGTTCCGTGGCAAGCACAGAATACAGCGGTTTTAGAAATAGAATAATTAAAATATTTTTGAAATATTTTTTGTCACTTTTTATAACTTTTGAAATGAGGTTATTCCCATCAATTATTATCGTTGAAGACGATAACACTTTTATTTTTCAGTGTCTTGTTCTCATTCATATGAGAACAATGACTTTTCGTCATTTTATTACACATATATTCCAGAGCTTTGAAATAAAATTTTGAAGTAGACAATACATATTTCGGAACAGTGGTATTTTATCAATGAAATTATATTAAATACTAAACACCTCACTTAGCTAAGCCGGTTACGGGGTGAAATTTACGGGTAGAAATTTAAATGAATTTTAATATCCTAACATATGTTATTATAAATAAAATCTGAAATTCACGAGATCAGTAGAAATATTTGAACGTTTTTACTCGAGTGAAGAAGACGACAGTGCCTTATTTTATTATTTTAGCTATTTTTCATCATAGCATGGTATTCAGGAATATAAAGTTAGCTAGACGAGCAACGAGTAGCCAAGTACGGCAGATAGCCATATACGTAACTTGTTTCCTGTTGATATCGATTCGTTAAGTTGTCCGCCCGAGCGTGAGATTTCCTGCCCGCCCCTACTTCATAATACGTTCTGTGTTCATCAGCCGTGAGATATAAGCCGGATAGTACGAGGATTAGGCGCAAATACTCGATCTGCACGCCTCAAGCAACCCACAAATTCGCGTCCCCGTTAAAAATGTTCAATCGATTACCGCCGCATTAAATATACACGGGCTGATTCGAACGTTTCTTTTTGTTGGTGTCTTTTTAGGTTTATGTTGAATCTTAATGAGGAAAATAATTTATCTAGTGATGGTAGGTCTTACCATCAAAATATAATAACGTAACTAACTAGCGTAATATAACTCTTTGGAATATTTGAGATTGACGTCTTGAAAGGAGTCTTGTGTTTGTGTATCAGATCTAAACCTATTATTTTATCATCTTAACCATAAAGTAGAATATCTGTATGGATTCTGGATGGATGCTTTGTATGGATGCTGTATGGATGCTGGTGCTGCAAAATCACTTTTAGAGTCTTGATACGAGTATTGAATTATCCTTTTTCCTAAGTGAAACTATCCAAGTTTATTATATTATATATCACGGTAAGCATTCTCATGATTTATTTAACCATTCAAGCTGTCAATATCGTATAAAAGTTTAGTTCAACTATAATGATCCAACACAACGGTGAATTTGGTTAGTTCCAGTAATTTTGTTTGGGCTGTGGTAAAATGATTGGATGAACAAATAAACAATAGACCCGAAAATAGCTTTCAAGATAATGATACAACATGCGATGTTTCGAAATAGAAACATGGTATCAAATTGTATTTTTATACGATTATGTATGATGGATGCCTTCTCAATATAAAAAAAAAACAGAAAATTCAATAACTTGTGATATTGCAACTTTAATAAACACATGGGTATGAGCGTGAATTTACTATGTTAGTGAGACAAAAATTAAAATAAGTTTCTTTCCAAAATTATAAATAAATAACCTTGTAGAATCTTCCCCCTTAACCACAATCAAAATCCAAATCTTTCCATATTCCTTTCCAAAGAAACAAAATAACCTTTTCCCAACCTCTAGAGTGTGTCGACTATACGAGTAGGAATAACATTCATTGTGGTGGTAAGATTCCGGACATACTTAACGATAGCCTCCAGAACTTTACCAAATTTCACGAATCTCTTTTCACTTAACTTAATTTGACTGTATTTTTGAAATGTTTTTGTTGTTTTAGTTTCATATACTTAAGTATCGTTTTATTCTTACATATAGTTGTAAAATATTATAAGACAGTTGGTTTTTTCATTGTTTTTTCTTAATGTTAAACTTTGACTTAGGGGTTGTTAGGATTTGTTGTTTTATATTTATCGCTTTTTATAGGTAGAGTGTTTTCAAACTTGTAAATTTGTGGTAAATAGTATTTTTTTTCATTCCTCCCACCTTTAATCACTTCCTCTCCCTAGACTTTCACACATCTCTACCTGAATATAATAAAATAATTACTTATCAAACTGTCTAAAAAAATAAACAAAAATATTATTTTTCACTGTAAATTTGGATTGATTCGAATAAATTTCATCATCATCAGGAATTGAACCAAAGCTTTGTAGATACCACTACTCCTAAATGATTGAAATAGGACTGTTTGTATCTAATTCAATTATAAAAATTAACACTAAAACCAGAAGTCCAAAAATTCGCTTTGGCTTTGTTTCTCCACAAAAAATGACAAAACAGCTGCCGATTTTTTTAACAAGCGTTGTAAAACGCCCTTCTAATGGGATGGGCATGTTTTAGGGATGGGACCAACGAATTTACGGGCGGTCGCTAATGGATTAAAGCTAAGAGGGCACTTCGTTATGGTGCCAAGCAAAGTGGCGAAGCAGTGAGGTATGGAGGTCGCGCTGAGCAGAGGACCGCTGTAGCAAGTGGCGATGAAGCGATCGCGATGAAGAGAATGGCGATGACGGGTAGCGATGTAGCGAGGTGGCATGGCGAGTGGAGATGTAGCGAGTCATGTTTCCATCGTCAGATTTTATAACAATACCAAATTACGCTGTCAAATTTACAAAACGAACAACTCAGCGAGAAGCACTCGATACGGTTTTCCCATTTTTCTCACGGAGGGGTGAAAGTTAACTTTAAGGGGTTTGCTTTGAGAGATAAGATCAGATTCATGTTGTTTTCTTCTGAAGGTGGAGTCGATTATTTTTGTTTCCGTTATTTTGATTTTTCAAGAATCTTGCTAATAAGAAGGGGTGATAATTTATGTGACATTTTTAAAAGCATAAATAATATAGTTGAGATTTGATGTTTAATATTTAAGACGGAGATAATGATAGTCTGTTCTCAAATGAGTGGCATTGAATCATATAATAAAGATTATTACAAGAAGTGCCTTCTGGACGTATATCGTGATTCAAATACAGGCCAAATCGAGCCTATATTTCCTTAACTTTTATTTTCAATTTGGAACGCGGGTATGGGTACCGCCGTCCCTAATAACCAACACCCCTGCGATAGGTCATTCCGAGTAGTTTGCTAAGCTTGATGACTTAGCAAGCATGGAGTGAGGTTTGTCTAGGTGTTACCCAATTTCGTGGTGGGCCAGATCGGGAGGGAGATTTTGAGAATTGAAGGAGACATAACCCATTCCACTCCAGCCGGACTCTCTCGACCCATCGCCTGGCACCGCAGGGGGGGGGGGGTGGATTCATACCCCCGTCACTTATGAACGCATTAAACCCCAGATTTCTATCCATCCCTCATGAGTTTTTCCTTCCTATAACTTCAATAATACACTCTATATCGAATCCCCAAAGATAACATAGGCCCTGAGAGATTTTTTTTCCCACAGGTGAAGCTCGAGATAACCAATCGAAATTGCTCCCTTACATTGCCCGCCATCGTATTCACCATCATATTTTATTTTTTTAGAATTTAAAATTTAAGCTAAGATTTGTCAGATCTTTAGATCATGAAACAAGCCCACATCGTAATTCTGGTTTTCTTCTTTATTTTATTGCACCTTCACCAAGAAAAATATTCCAAACCCAAATACCTACATAAATAAATAAAATGACTAGGCGTAAACCGAAGAGTTACAATAAATGAAACATAAACAATAAATAATTGAAGGTTGCGGAATAGATACTATATCCATGTGAAACGAGTGAACAATAGAAATCCGGGAGGCGAACATAGCAAAAAACACGTCAAGAATAAACGAACCACTAACGATAAGCAATATAATATTCGTCATAATATATATACTATCAATCAGAACTAAGCCCAACATATCAACAGTTTACTGGAATGTGAGGAATAAAAAACCGACATTACAATGGAGTTGGTCTATTTCTCTAGGGCAATCTGTCTCGTGTTCCTTCACGAGCAAGGAGACATCTCTACACGAGGAAAGAAAACTTATTTTCCACCGTATTTGCTGATTTCACAAACTGGCGAGCACATTCAATAGAGCAAACAAAGGTCCGCAATACTCGTACATTATGTTTCATTCCGTTCTTTTCAGAACGGAAATGGTTATGTTGGTATTTATGAACGCTGGCTTCTTTGGATAATGATTATATTATGTTATAATATTGGCGTTGTTTTATCTATGTCATTTTATATCCGAAGGCTTCCGTGGTCGAGGGGCAAAGCTCTCAACTAGCGATTCGGAGGTCGGTTCAAATCCCAGCATGCGCAAGTAGGTTTTATTGGATTGTTTTGTGTTTTCAAAATTTAATCATTTAAAATAATATAAGTTTCATTTGACACGCCCCAGAGTGAAGGAATCTTTCAGTATCGCCCGATGTAAGAACACCATTCAGAATTGAAGCGTTGCTTAAAAAGGCTTTAGGCATGTTTGGTGAATAGCTAGATAGTTCTTCACCTTCCTCTCTGCATCTCTTTCCCATCTCCACATCTCCACCGTCATCCTCACAACATACCCCAATTGTTGATGCCATAGTCTCACTTGCACTACCGCACAAGAGTCCCAACTCCTTCCAACATGGCGGTTGGGAGCAGTCCGGCATCTTGTGCGGTATTTATAATAAATAAATATATAAAATACTCGTACATACATAAAATTTATATACAGGGTATTAAGGGACGTACTTTACTTACTATAACCGGTGATTCCTGACATTATTTGGAGTAAAAAAGGTAAATGAAATTTTGTGTCTCCGGTGACATTTTTGATGTTTTTGTTCGGATGTTTTATGATTGCCGTCGCTTCTTTGTATTTTAACTCGAGTTCGTCGTGCATTTTCACAATTTATAAATCATAAAACTGCTTCGACTCGCAGCAATTACTTATCTTTGTTACGAGTTTGCACATATACCTACAGAATTTGTTTGTTGTTTGGTTTTTAATGTTATCATTATCACTGACAACCCTGGCAAATCAAGTATTTTGAAATGTTGATACTTATGTTAGTTTTAAGTCTCTAACTTTAAGTCACAGTTGTAAATATATATGTCACTAAGCCACTAGTTTTAAGTCAACTATCATAAGTCTTAGTCATGAGTCACTATCATAAGTCTTAGTCATGAGTCACTAGCTATAAGTCTTAGATATGAGCCACTAGCTTACTTGTACAGAGCCCTTGAGGTGATTTCTCACAAAAAAGGCGCTATATAAATTAGCCAAGTATTATTATTATTAATAAAGATACCTAATTTTGATTTGTTTAATAATTGTAGAAAAACATACTTTGACTTTATGCTTGGCTTCCTGGGTCAGATAAAAGCCAGTAGTAACCAGATTGACTGTTTAAAATAAACCGAAGGCGTAATATGTATATTAAAACGTCGAAGAAACCCGTCCATTTGCGCCGAAAATTCTGACAAAATTAAGCTATTTGCAGTACACTTTGTGGCACAGTGTAAAGAAGGGAAATCAATTCGGCCCCCGGGCGCCGCGCGTCGGCTTCCCGGGTAAAAAGTTTCAATTGTGTGGTTTGCACGTCAGTCTGGTAAATAAGGGTTGGGTGTTGGCGCTGGCAAAACTTTAGCAACGGCTCGAGCGTCTGTTGGGAGAAAATAGACCGACCCGCAAAACGGCCCATTTATTATTCAATGTTTGGATAATTGATTGTGTCTTGCTTAATTTAGTTACTCGAACAACTTCCTAGGTACGCTTTCCAGATCAATAAACTTATTTAGGCAATTGCTTTTGCACGTGGGAAAACACGAATCACCCTTTATCCAATAAAAATTGAGAATAAAAATTAAACTTTAAGCAATAATATTATATTATAAAAGAAAGTATACAATAATTTGCGTGCCATTTAAACTCAGAAACGAGTCCAGGTAAAGGAGTTATATGATGTTGTAGCCCTCAATCCCCTATCCATGAAGAAGGTTCCCGTTTTTACCAGAAGGACGTGCTTTTGAAGATATAAGGGCTGGAAGTTTCGTCCTCTAGAAATTTCTAGGACAGACCAGACCACTCGAGAGTATTCGAGACCATTCCACAACATTTCAGAACATTCCGAAACATTCTGGAGTGTTGTGGAATGTTTGGAAATATTGGAGGTTATCCACCACTTACCCGCCCTGGTATAAGTAACATATGGTTACTCCTTCAAGGCTCTTGCAAGGACTCTATTAAATGAACGAATCTACATTTAATTTTTTAACGAATTTAGACCTCCAGTGTCTCTGCATACGTTGTTAGTAAGCAGTATGCAAGTGATTAGCGGGAAATCAAGATACAATAAGTGTTAGTATGACTATAGACAAGATTGGTGATAGTCCACAAGGAGGCAAGCGCTGGGTGACTGCAAGTCATCTGCAAACACCTGTAGAGAGGAAGACACAGTATATAAATAATAAAACCATGGCGCTGGAAAACGGGTGGGATTCCTCTCCAATCGATTGGTAGTCCCAGAATGCACATGAATGCACTCGAGAGCATTAGAGAGCATTCCACAACATTTCAGAACGTTTTGGAGTGTTGTGGAATGTTTGGGAATATTATGTATCATTCTAGAACACTCTCGTATCAACTCCTTGATCAAAACCGGGTACCCCAGCTAGTGAATAATAAATGCCATTGAAAATATGAAGAAGAACAAGACATAGAAAAATAAAAAGGCGACGGTCGAAACTGGAACTCGAACCCAGAATCTCTCGTCTTACGGGGCAAGTGCCTCAAACAACTCGTTTATCCGTCACTATCTAGGTAACAAACCAGTTCTTTGAACATTTGTGATCATTTAATAAAAAAATATGGAAACAAAATAGCCAAGGATTATATTGTTACTTCTGATTTTTAAAATATGAACTTGACGAAAAATACTTAAAATAAGAGGTTTCAATGGCCGAGTTGGTTGAAGCGCTTGTCCCGGTAAGACGAAAGTTACTGGGTTCAAGTCCCAGATGTGACCGTTTCCTTTTTGTTTTTCTGTTCCTTGTTCTTTTAATATTTTACTTTAGATTTATTAGTTTCTACAATATATTCATTCGATGAATTGTTCAAAATTGAACAATTCATCAAATATTTGAAGTTAGCTTTCACATTCTGTGAAAGTTTTATTAAAGTCCTATGATTATTTTAGTTTTATAAAATTGGCCCATAATAATATAATAATAGAAATTACACAGAACGTGAGAATTACCATATAATATGTGATGAATTATTAATTTAATTTTTTTGTTAATCTTCTAAATAAAAGTCAGATTTTGTGAATTACAAGGATCTGCGCTTTTTAGCTAACATGAAAATATTACCAGTCGTATAATTATAATATCTAGGATGTTCCCGTTCTAAATAAGAAATAGGTAAACATGAAGAAATAAAAATTGTAAACACAATTCCAACAAATATTGTCCATATAAATATAAATCTTATTGTGAGCTTTTAAAACGTCTAATATTTGACAAGTTTGTTTACTCGACGAATAATTCCAAGAAATTTAATTCGCACCGTGTTTTAATACCGAAGTTTGCTTTTCTCCTTTGAAGAGACGAGAAATGTTCTCGCTGATATTTTAATTAAATGCGAATCTGGCTTATATCAATATACATTGCAGAGGAACATGAAACAGACTTGATAACAATTAATGCCGGCTGAATATGATTGTCACAGTAATTACAAATCTGAATTCGCGGGGTAAGAATCATTTGGCCAGATGTCGGGCGACAGCAATATCTGGAGTGTTAAATTTAACTGCAAAGTATGTGTTTTTGATTATAAAATACTTCATATTTTATTACCTAACGCATGACTTAAAACGAATCTATAGTGATAAACATGAATGATGGATTTCACCACAGAGCGGCATCATCGAATCTTGAAATATCTTCTTCTGCGAAATGTTAACTTCGTGATACGGTACTTCTGGGCTTATCAACTTTTATATTCGATTAAGAAGACTTCGTCCTGTTTATTTTTTTTATTTGACATCTTCATGATTGTTACGTCGTATTTGACATGATCACATTTGACATCGTGTCATTTGACAACGTCACATTTGACATCGTCGCATTTGACATCGTGTCATTTGACATCGCCACATTTGACATCGTCACATTTGATATCATCAGTTTTGACATCGATCCATTTGGTAATTAAAAAAACTAAATCATCATAGACATGTAATATTCATATGTTTATGTGACTCACTAACCATCCCGCCGTTATCTCGGCAGAGACGACCGCCAAACAGTTCGGTCTTGGCACACACTCCTTGCCTCACTCACAATCATACGTCGTCTCATACATACTCTTCTATTATTCTAATTTTGACATTTGAGATTGTCATATCGGCGCCGCGCCGCGCCATCTAAAATAGTTTCATATTTAATGCTTACCCCTTGACCGCCGATTTACTGTCTGTCATCGTTTGGTTAATTATTGATAACCGTTATGTTTTTCGACATAATCAATAACTGTTATACTAATAATGATATGGGTAGCAAATGTAAAATCGTGCAATGTCCAATGTTTTAAATGGAATGTCCTCCGCGTGCAAAGCCTTATCTTCTCCAAGCATAAACTTTTTAATAAATTAAAGTGTGTTAATCGGAAGTAACCTGCCGGGTAAGTATGTTTCTGTATCTATTTGTAAATAGTAAAATTAGATAATAGAATCTAGGAATTTTTAATAAATTGTACGACGCCCTTGGGGTGATTTTTCACAAGAACGGCGCTATACAAATTATCCATTTATTATTATTATTGTAGGGCCGACGAGAAATCATCGGTTAACAAGGGACGTTCAATTCGAAAAATAACTAAAAAGGCATTTACTTCGATTTGTGAATATACCAAATGTGACGAACGGTCGAATATCAAGCGTTCAGATTGGTTTTTACCAATAATTTGAACCCTTTTTACAAATATTTTAAGTTAATTTTTATGTTCTGTGTAAGTAGGTACAATTTAAGATCTGTTATTATAATTTTTATTTTAACTTTATGAGTAAAATCTCAAATTATAATATTTAATTAAATGAAGACAATATTAGCGAAACTCAATCGAAAATCTGGAGACAGAAAAATCAGAAAAAGATATTGGTTCCATAGGGACTCGAACGCAGGGCCCTTTGTTGACATGACAAGAGCTCTACCAACAGAGCTATGGAACCCATTTCTAATTCGGTCACTTTTAACTGTATCATACTTCGACTAAGAACTACCAACATTATCTTCATTTTCTTAACGCACATATTATTGGCTGCTATCTTTATATCTGATTGCAAGATTCAACCCGAACTAAATGCTATCTAGATAGTGTCTGAATAAATATTTATACATTTTATTTTTAATACGCGACATCTATTGACTTTTTCTGCAAGTCTAGGATGAACATTTTTATTTTTATTTTAACTTTATGAGTTTAATCTCAAATTATAATATTTAATTAAATGAAGACAATATTAGCATTAATCATATAAAAAGATAGCAGCCAATAATATGTGCGTTAAGAAAATGACGATAATGGTGGTAGTTCTTAGTCGAAGTATGATACTGTTAAAAGTGACCGAATTAGATATGGGTTCCATAGCTCAATTAGTAGAGCTCTTGTGATGTCAACAAAGGGCCCTGGGTTCGAGTCCCAGGGGAACTAATATCTTTTTCTGATTTTCCTGTCTCCAGATTTTCGATTGAGTTTCGCTAATATTGTCTTCATTTAATTAAATGTTATTATAATGTCATTATAGGCTAGTTGCTTTATAAATCTGAAATAATCACAGGATGTGAAAATAAACATCAACTTTTTGATGAATTTGTTAAAAAATTTTGGATCAACCCTTTCTAATCAATAAAAATATTAGAAAACGCCGTTTATCTAAGCGGTCAGCAGACTTTTTATAAGCCTTGCCTTCAAAAAAAGCAATAGAGCACATCACATCGGAACGATCAGTAAGGTCAGACACCATAACAAACTTTTTAAAGGTTCTGCGACGGCTCTATTGAAAACTAAAATTAATTACCCTTCTTTCAGCCGTGCCGTGAACTTGAGTCCTGTAAACGCTAACAGCATAATGGCAAACGATTAGAGCCACAGCTAGTAGCTAGACAGTTCTGGCATCTTTTGAGCGAATAACTTGTGCCAAATTAAGCTAAACTAACCGTATTAAGCCAGCCCGACTTGGAAACTTACAAATATTACTGTAAACAGGAATTATTCCTCTCACATCTGGTCGTTAGCGGAGGCAACCGGTAGAGAATGCTCCTGCAAATCAAACCGAGGTTAACGATGGCGGGCATCTCGAGTGTCATGATGAGTTAAACAGAGGAAGGTGTTCCTATAGGTGTAGCTACTGTTGGTGTAGCTAATGTTGGTGTAGCTACTGTAGGTAGATACAATTTGTGGGTTTGACGGAGTAGAGAGAAGAGGCAAAATAATGGGCTACTCTTCAAAACAGCCCGTTTCAAAGAGTCATAGAAATATTGCGAAACTTAGGAATTAAAGAATGTTGGGACTTAACTAAAAATGGTGGTTTAAATTTAACACAATTGATAAACAACTTTAAATTTTTGGTTAATGGTTGTTTATCAGTTGTGTAAAAGGGGATTTGATTTTAGCATTCAATGAAAGATTTTTTTTTATAATTTCTGAATAATGAATAACATTAGCAAGAATGCGCAAGAAAGAGTGAGAGTTGGTAACTGAAAGGTTATTTAAGGTCGGATTTAGGTTCAATATCAACGTGAAATAAACAAATAAAAATGTTTTGTAAACATCAGCTAAGGCGTTTTTGAATTCTGACAGGCGAACTATTTAATTGTATCACATCAATCGCGATCAATTGTCCATTTAATCAAAAGCAATAACGATCCACGAACGTTACTTGTACGCATGATGTCAACGAATTGCTCAAGTGGTTAGGTCTCCCTTCGTAATATCATAGGGCGACCTATGGCGGATGCGGTAACCATATCCCACATCTCAAATTTAATATACGACTAACTAACTCTCTCTACTAAGATACTCTCAGTATCGCCCTGGTGTAAGACCATCATTCAGAATTGAAATGTTGCTTGAAATGGCATAAGCCCTGTTTGATAACAAGATCTGAATAGCCAGGTACTTCCGCACCTTTCTCTGCCCTATTTCCTTTCCCTCCTCAATCTTCAGCCCCACAACATACTATCCCAATTAGGGATGCCACAGTCTCACTGGCTCCAGACGGGAGCAGCTGGAACTCTTTTAAGGTATTCACATAAAAAACTAGCCTTAGTCAAGCGGTTACCGGTTGGTAAATTAAAATAAATGCATAGTTTAAAACCAAATTTTTGTTTTATTTAATATATGTCATAGTGGTTGCCTTCTATGAAAACAATAAAAAAGGTGTAAATTTCAGAGATTGCTCCTATAAATAACACAATTAAAATTGGACTTGAGTTTCGGTTGAGTATTATTATTTCATTCTGAATTCTACCTCTGATCAGCAGGCAAAGGAAACTATTTACAAAGAAGTCAAAGACAGCCATTAATATGTAACGGCACTGAGTACGTTTACTAGGAATCCCTTTTGTAGATCAGAGGAAAAATATGCAATAAATATTGAAGGGCCTCCGAAGTCTTTGATATTTTTTGTTCGACGTTTCTAGTGGATGCTTTGATATCTAGAACAATAGGGACGGATATGTCTGTGCGACCGAGTCGGATGAAAAATACTGCGAATATTAAACTAAAATACTGAACAGGTATGTAGATACGTAACATTTTAAGGGTTTCGGAGGAATATCATTGCCATTTCTGAGAAATTTCAAAAAAATATATTTATTCTTTGTGGGAGAAATTTAATACACGTATTTCGGAAAAATGAGAAAATCTACAAAAAATTGATTTTTGATGAACAAATAAAATTTGGAAGAGAGAATTTTTTCTCAAATTTTTATTGTGCGATGAAATATTTATATTAAAAACCAATAAGTTCGTGAACATCACTTTTTTTTCAATTCATAAAAAAAGAGTGCGCGGTTCACACGCGTTATAAGTGGAACCTTCATAAAACTAACATAGATAAGAGTGAGGAGGCTTCGTAATAATAATAATTGGATAATTTAAAGAGCGCCATTTTTGTGAAAAATCACCTCAAGGGCGCTGTACAATTTATTGAGAATTCTTAGGTTCTATCTAATTCTACTATTTACAAATGGATACAGAAACATACTTACCTGGCAGGTCACTTCCGATAAACACACTTTAATTAGAAAGATTATGCTAGAGGAGATACGAATTTGCACGCGGAGGACATTTCAGTTAACACACTGGACATTGTATGATTTTACATTATTTACTACCCTCATCACTTTTAGTGCTACATTTATGAAAAGATTAGTGGCAAAAATAGAGTTGATATTTATTTTAAAAGACTGGATAATTTAGGACTCTTTAGGGCTGTAGAATGTTCATGAAATGACCGTTACAAACGCTTACAAAAAGGTTTTTTTTTAACAGGTTAGTTATTAAAAGTGTCGCGGGCATTGAATGTGAAGGTGAAAGATTTTGAGTTTATGGATACAACTATCTGAAAAGGTGAGATTCAATAAATGGAGATTGAATAGTTTATTTCATTATCTCGCAGGCTAAATCCTTTAGATGCATGTTTTTGTCTCTTTTTAGTGCCGTTTTTTCGTTTCATCGATTTTAAAATCACAACGTTATTAAAGAAGTTTTCACTTCAAGAATTACAAGTGTGCAGTTCGCATGTGATAAAAGTGAAACCCTCAAAACTAAAATAGACAAGAATGGGGAGGCTACGAAGCACCACACAAAGAGGAGACCGATTTTTCTATCTCATTCTATCGCAGGCTAAATCCTACAGATTTAAATTAATTTTTTCTTTTTAAAGAAACAAATACAAATATTTCCGGATTACGAATAACCCAACAATGTTTGAAAATCTCCTACTACCACCACAAAAAACCGAAAATGTTGCTTGTGTTGTGATGGAGGACTTAGCCAGCCGAGGAATCGAACATGCGACGCCCAGGTGGGACCCAAACGCTTTGCCCACTCAACCAGTGACCGGTCTATGTCGATGAATGTCTTTGTCTCTCTCTTGTGTCACTATTTTCGTTTCATAGAATTTCAAATCACAACAAAATAAACACCATCAATAAACAACAGAATTATTATTAAAAATATTTTATTATGTTTTTACAAAAGCTATATTATATAATATAAGCATCTGTTTATTTTTTCAGAGAGAGCAATCATATGCAATGGAGTGTTATGATTTATGTCCTAACCATAAACAAACAATTATATTTCATTAAGCCGTTATTAATGGTCGTATAATAACAATTATTACTTTTGTCATTACAAATTTATGAACAGTGTATTGCATGGCTTGTCATGTCCGGGAGGTAATAGCAGTTGTCAATTTGGTTTCCGAATAATAGATACATTCAGCCTCCTGGTGGTATTATTATGCTGCGTTTACAATTGCGATCATAAGCGCGAACCGAGCCACGAATTATGGGAAAGGAAAGAAGCAAAGTTTCACTTCGTTTGCGGTTCGTTCCTTTCCATAATTTGTGGTTCGGCTCGCAGGATCGACTCGCATGTTTATACGCAGCCTTAACTTTCTGCTAACCATAGTCATGGTATATATTTATACAAAATGTACGTATTTTTTGTTACTTAATCAACATAATGAATAACAAATTTTGCGAATATTAACTGGCGCTTACCAATATTTGATTTTCTGAAATTGATTGATAAGTTTTTCTGATGGTATTGCAATCTTCTGTTGCTTGAAATGGATTTATTTATCCGTATTCGGTGACCAGATCTGATTAGCCATGTACTTCCCATTCTCTTCCACATCACCTTCTTCTCCCTACTATTTACAGCCTTACAACGTATCCCAGTAATTGTGGATGCCATATTCTCACTATCTAATATTCGAATATAACTACTCGTATATCGAAATATTCTGAAAAATCGTTTGTTTTTTCAATTCTAAACACGGGAATCTCCAAGGACTCAACACGGCTATGGCTTTTTTTTGTTAGTACCAATAAAAACCACAGCTATGGAGGTGAACCTAGCAGTCCGCAATGGAGTACTGTTAGCAACCCTGATGTATTGAAGCGACATGAAACTGGTATAGGAAGAATGTAAATAGACTGAATACTAGAGAATAGACATCACTGAAGCGTATATGTGGTAAAAACATGTATGACTGTGTAAAAAATGTGGAGTTTCGCGAAAAAATAAAAGGATGATGCAAGCGAAATGGATAAGAATAAGAAAGGGATGATTACAACGAAAAAAAAGAGGGTAAAGAGGCTTAATCTGAAACACTAATGATTTTTAATGTTTACAAACGCAGTTTATTCAAGGTAATCGTACTTCTAATTATTTTTTGATAGACTGTGACCTTTCGACAAATAGTTTATAAATACTCACAGCTTCACAAATCCTACAATACCTAATTATTATAATATCTAGTTATTTTTACGGGCCTGATAAAGAATTCTGTGCCTGGGAAAGTTCATATTAAAATATTGTGTTATTTGTGATTTCCCCATGACAAGAATGTAAAAAGAAGTGAAAAATATTAACATTCTATGCATGCATTTTATCATAATATAACCACAGTCAGGAAGAGGACATTTAGGACAGGGTTCTTTCACCCTATATATGATGGTGCAATATTTCAGTTAAATTCCTAGAATATATATTATTCGAATTCCTCAAGGAATATTCCTTGTATTTTCGGTATAATCCCCATTTAATCACTTCACGGTAGAATGGTTCATTTGGCGCACAGATGATGAGAGATGTGTTGTGGTTTTTCTGTCCAAGCATCCCCTCAGCGGAATGGTGTTATTAATAATGCCAAATATTGTTTACTTTGTGATAAAAGGAAAATAATTCATTACTGCTATATATTCTGTAATGAAAACATGATTTAATATGAAGAGTGAAGAGAGTATTGGTTTGACGATTTATTCGAGCATTACATCATATTTATTAATTAGAAAAAAAAATGAACCATGAAACAGTTCTATATGTCGCCAAATAATAAAACGTCCTCATAAAACTCGTTCTCTCTCCTTTTATGGTCAGGCGTAATATTAAACAACAAAAAAAACGATTTAGAAATGGACAACGCCAAGCTTTCTCTTTGTATTGAAAAGTTTACCTTAATAGTTTACCGTCGCTCTCATACGATGTTTTAATGTTCTAAACGTATAGATGTTCTCACTCATATGAGAAATATCTAGTTATAAAACAGGTTGCCCAGTCAAGCTTTATAATTTTTTAATAAGTGATTTAAAAAAAATTGTACCTACATCTTTGGATTTGTAACAGTTTGTAGACATTTTGTGTTGGAGTTTTATTCACAGTGTACATTTGTTACATAATTTTATTTATTTGCTACCGGTTTCGATACATCCGTGTCATTCACTAGACTATTATTTAAACCAACATTAAAATTATACCAATATAGAAAACATTAGATATTATTAGGTGAGGGTAATGAGAGGAAAGAAATACGTTTTTTTTGTTACTTTCTTATAAAGCGGTAAGTATATAATATAAAAATTAAACCATTATTTATTTTTCCTTAATTCCTTAAATATTACACCCCTATTTCTATGATAAAATAAACGTATTTGTGAGGCAAGTACAAGTTTTAAAAAGCTTTGATTTGTTCGTTTAAGGAAAAGGCAATTTAAATAAGAACCTACTTAAAACGTCTAAAGGAGGATTCCCCAAAGTTTGAACATAATTCACGAGAATACAGACAGGCTCCACGATTTTTCAGCGTCAATTTTTCTTTCGAATTTTCCCAAACAAAATGCTTTAAAAAACCGGCGAGCGGGCTGAAGAAGGATATTCCCAAAGCTTTAGAACTTTCAAAACCAGATGCGCCCCTGTTGACCTCATTCTGTAGCTACCTTCCTACGGAGGTTCTGCTACGGTGCGGTGCCCCCCTTCGCCGTGCGCCCGGTGCCCTCCAAGGCTTAAGGCACTGCCTATGTCATGTCATAACAGAATTCCTAAAATATTCGATGCTAAATGCATTAGGAGGGCGATTGTTTTGCGTAAGTATGGACGTGTACGTGAGTTCAAATAAGAATAACTTTAAAAATTTAAATAAATTGTAAATTGACGATTTGTAAATGTCGTAATATTATCTACATTTTACCTACATTTGCGGCACCAGAGTTCTAGATACTTACAGTTCCGCCCTAGTGAAGGACCACTATTCAGAATCTGTAGTGAAACGATGCTTGAAAAGCCTATAGTCGTATTTGGTAACCAGATCTAATTAGCCAGGTACTTCATCTTCCCCACCTTCCTCTTTTCCATTTCTCTCCCCCCCCCACTACATTTGGCCTCAAAGAATGCCCCAGTGGGGGATGCCTTAGTCTCACTGGCTCCAACTGGAGCAGTTAGTACTCTTGTGCCAAATAATAAATTTACAGAAAATACAAATTAAATTCAATGTATTTTTTAGCAGATTTTTTAAGCTGTTTACTTCTTCGATGGTATTTAGCAAGTTTTTTAATGAGAATAAATTTAAAAAATTTGTTGGCTGTTTAATTTTTTTAAAGTGAACTGGAAAGCTGAAAACTGATTGAAATAGACAACTTATTTATCCCCCTCATCTAAACTTTTGTCATGGAAACCGACTACCTACGGCAGTGTTCTCACTAAAAAGAAAAAATGCAGCTTCCAATATCTGGATAATATCGTGATTTCAGAAAAATTGCCAACCAGATTATTTAACTGATTAACAGGGTAAGATTGATGGAAGGAATTCTTATTGAGTGAAGAAGTGGTTACGGGTTAGACTGCAACTAGCAGAAAATAGTTTGCTTTGGTTATAATCAATATCCCAAAGAAGAAAAATAAGTACCTGGATACACCTCATGGCTTATTTCAGAAAATTTGAACATATTTTTTTATTTATTTAAAATGAACATTACACACAGAGTACTAAAATTTAAAAAAAACACTTGGATATAACAAATAATAATACCAGTCGTCTAATTACGGTGTACATTTCGTACACTGATATTATTTATTTATTTATTTTGAATTTAACGCCCAGTCTTTACATTATTATTTTATTTAAAAACGAAGAACGTCTAATTGAGCATAACATCACAAAGAAAAAACAAAATACTCCATCATGTAATTTGGAAAAATGGTAGATTGGGAATAGAACAATAAATAATGAAATAATTCGAAGCCCAGATAGTCAGTTTGTTTAATCAGATTTGTTGATCTGCTTTGCGATATTAATTATATTATGACCTGTTTATATTTAGTAGTTGATGCTTTAAATATGTCAATATCGTCTTTATAATAATCACCCAAATTCTAGAGAGTATACTTTTGGTGATTCCATGTTGGAATTGTTTCAATAGAACGGTAGATGTTGCCCGATGTTGTTTTCAAGATATATGGAAGGAAATCAAGTATAATAGTTCAGGGCTGTCAATTATATATTACTAAAACTTACTAAAAAACGTGTTTTCATATTTTATACAACTGTTAAACAACTATTAACTCAACAAAAAGTTAATTTATCACATGTTTATTAGTAAAGCGAGGGAGAAGGGGTAAGTTTGTAAATAAAAAAAACAACAAAAAGGGACAATAAAGTTTGGGTCAAGTGGAGTTCAGTAAAATTTATATCCATGACCGATAAATTTAGTAAAGTTCTTGGGGCTATCGATAAACATATCCACAATCTTGCCACTACAGTGGATGCTATAGGTGACACATTCGCACAAGAGGTTGGGAGAAAGTTAATTTGGTTCTTAAGAAAGAAATATGGAAAGTTTCCGGGTTTATCAGCAGACTGCGAATGATACTGATTTTGATTGTGGCCAGGAGGGAATGTCTTACATGATTTATTCATTATTATTAAAGCAAGTTGATATCTTTTTTGTTAAAAGCGTTCCTTTAATGATTCTAATTTTAAATATTCTTCTATTCTATTCTATAGGGTGCATCATAATCGTACGTCATTGGCCATCACTGGCTGCACGAGTACTTCTGTAGATTTTTTTTCTGTAGCCTCTATGCCCTGGCAGTGCTTAGTAGGTACTGGGAGCATAATGCCGAGTCTACGAGAGGCTTATTAATGCCCGGCTACTATGTTTTAGCATTAGCGAAAAACTTTTCCGATTTTGTGGTCTGCGTAACCCAATGGTGGGCATAAACCTATGTTAACGAAATCCATAAAACGTTCTGGAAAAGCATCTCGGAAGATTATACCATGCCTGGCCTCCGTGGTCGAGGAGTTAGGCTGTTGACTCGCAAGACCGAATCCCGGCGAGATCATATAAATTTTATTTGATTAATTTGCGTTATTTCACAATATTAATTCATTTAAATTATTGTTTAGTATATTTGCGGCACGTTTCAGAGTGGAAGATACTCTCAATATCGTCCTAGTGTAAGACCACCATTCAGAATTGAAACGTGGCTTGAAATAGCTTTAGCTGAGTTTGGTAACCAGAACTGAATAGCCAGGTACTTCCCCACCTCCCCCTTTACCTTCAGCCTCACAACATACCCCAACTGGGGATGCCATAGTTTCACTGGTTCCAGATGGGAGCAGCTTTTGTGAGGTATTCACATAAAAAATGCAATTAAGTAAAGCTGTCAAATTATTTACTAAATAATAAATTATAATTGAATCTTGGAACTACGTAACGACCAAATCTTTTTCAGATATTTTTCATCCACATAAATTTTCCTAGAAAAACTTCGTAAATACATTATCATTATTTAACTTTATTGGTATTATGCCTTTGCAATCATTTTTATTTTCGCTAAACAACTTTACCAATATTTTTTAATGATTTTCTGAAGGACATAAGGGTACGAAGTATTTATTTTTACAAATAAATGATTTCTAAATGGCTTCATGTGTTTAAACTTTGGTGCTGATAAAATTTCTCGCAATGTTTAATCAAGCGAAAACATATTAAAGGCGATAAAGAACATTTGAGTTGAGCTCTTTATTATCAAGAAACGAGTTCATTTTAAAGTCTTCTTTGAGCGGTTATACATTAATGAGATGTGTCAAAGACATTCTTAAATTTGTAAGAAAACGTCAACGTATAATATTTTACCGGTTTTCTTAAAGAGCCGTGGATCTAGAGTCAAGTAAAGCTCCCTTCTCTCCCAGAGAGCTTTCTCACAAAAGGTTTTCACTCAAACCCAGCAAAGTGAGAGAAAATATCGCGTATTAGAGACGGTTGCTACTTTATCGCTTACTAAGTAGAACGTCGGAAAATAATATGAAGGTACAAAACTGTGATCCGGCGACAAATTTCTTTTGCCACCGTAATAAATACTTCTTATCGGAACACGACGAAAAAATAATGAGGTGATTCCTTCGTGACTTTTGCGACGGTAGATTAGTTGCTTAATGCGAACGTGTTACAACATAAAACGCCCCTTTTCTTCAATGTTATAATATTCAACACAATGAGTGAGGTAAAAACTATGTTATAGTAGTGAACCAGTATATAAGTATTACTGCGTGCAATCTTATCTGTATATATAAATCAAAATTTATGATTATATATGAGTATGTATATGAGATGTCTATGCGTTGCTAAACCATTCATCCGATTGCGATGAAACTTTGGGGATTTGATGTGCGCATGCCCGCAATGGTTTCTATTTACAAAAATGAGTTCTGACATCATGAAATTATGCGATGCTAACCATTCATCCGATTGCGATGAAACTTTGGGGATTTGATGTGTGCATGTCTGCGATGGTTCTGGTGAGCTCTGGCATCATGAAAATTGATTGTACCGGGACTGAATGTATGAAATGCAGGAGGGGGGAGGGGTACTCGGGAGGGAGGTTCGCGGGACGGGGAAGCGGGAGGGGGGGTGGGGAGAGGGAATGCGAAATGGGAACGCATGAGGGAACGGGACACGGGAGAGGAAGGAGAGGTGGAAGGGATCGGGGCGAACGAGAAAGGACACGCAGCGAGAAACAATTTCATTTTTAAGTGGCATAGCAACGCATGCCGGATACTCGCTAGTAATATATAAAAATGAATGTTTCTTTGTTTGTCCCTTAAGCATTCCTAAACCATTTATCCGATTACGATAAAACTTTGGTGAATTGTTGTGCGCGTGCCCGCGACGGTTTGTATACATATAATGAAGAGCACTGACATTATGAAATTATTGCCTATACTATTAATCGGATTGCGATGAAACCAGGGGAGGGAACGTGCAGGTAAGGAGCGACGGAAGGGTGGGGTAAGGAACGAGGGAGGACCAAGGGACGGATTATAAAGGTTACATAGTAGCAGTAGAGGACAGCAGGGGGTGGTAAATTTGGTGCTTAAAAAATCCATGCTTCTCAGATGGACCGTTGTATGCGGCCTGCTCACGCTTCGGAAAACATTCGGAAAAAACTTAATATATCTTCAATAAACACAAACATTTTTTTCTTTGAGTTGTATTGCTATGCACGCTGGGTACTCGCTAGTATTATATAAAATATTCTGAAATACTGGAAAAATATTTAGTCGAATATGTCCAGGTCATGCGGCGCGGCAGTTTCGGCTCCACAATTCGGTAGCAAATACTGGACGTGCCAGGAGGCCAGCAGTAAATGGGCAACAATTTGAAGCGGGCGAAGTGCATCGGAGGAGAATACACTACACAATGTTTTGTTATGTCGCTGCTCATAGCTGCGGTTATGGTATCTATGTTAACCTGTGTACCTCTGCGCTCCGGGTAACTCCGTGGCATCGCCTGTTGTCATGTGGACAACAAACCGAAATGGTGAATTCCTGTGAACTAGTTATTCCAAATATACTCACCAAGCACCCTTACCAAAATACAAAATATTTGGGAACCTTTTCAGGTACTTCACGTGTAGATCTTTGTGATCGTTAGAAATACTATATTTAAAATAAACTTTTCGTCGTATGATATTAATATAAAAACCTGGAACCTGGTTTTGGGTCCATTTATATTGAATCCTTCAACACTTCACCATAAACGATGTTCATTGTAAAATTCCCGTTGCAAGCTTTTGTGTTAGATTAGACGTTTTTCCACCCTGTTAAAAAATAAAGATATTTTTTCTTCAAACACAGCACACTTATTTTGTGGCACCATTTTAATTCAAAATTAAAATAATATTTAGTTTTAAATACGTTTACCTATTGCTTAAAAAACCAAATTGTTTCGTAAGCCATGCTTACTTTATCAGGGTTTATTTAAAATGTTTTAAGTAAACCTTTATGAATAAAGCAATAATAAGGTTGGTTTTTTTAACAATAAACGTGGTTAAAACTAAGTATTAAATTTATACTAAAACGTTTTTAGTTAATCGTTATAAAGAAAGCAATAATAATGTTTGTTGTTTAAACAATAAACGTTTAAACAATTTTGTATTAAGATGTTGTTAGTAAACCTTGACGAAGAAAGCAATAATAATGTTGGTTTTTTTAACAATAAACGTGGTTAAAACTAAGTATTAAATTTATATTAAAACGTTTTTAGTTAATCGTTATATAGAAAGCAATAATAATGTTTGTTGTTTAAACAATAAACGTTTAAACAATTTTGTATTAAGATGTTGTTAGTAAACCTTGACGAAGAAAGCAATAATAATGTTGGTGTTTTAAACAATAAACGTGGTTAAAACTAAGTATTAAATTTGTATTAAAACTTTGTTAGTAAACCTTGACGAAAAAAGCGATAATAATGTTGGTTTTTTAAACAACTTATTATTAAATTTGTATTAAAACGTTAGTAAACCTTGACGAAGAAAGCAAAAATAATGTTGGTTTTTTAAACAATAAACGTGGTTAAAACTAAGTATTCTTTTAAATTGGGAAGAAAAATATTTTTGTCCGAATTCTTACTTACCCCATTCTTGAAACATTTAAAAAATTGTTTATATCACTTTTTATTAACAAAACAGAGTTTAATTAACTAATAAAAATGTGTTTTAGTATGTAGGTATTTAAAACAAAAACTTTCTTCTAATATTGCAGGATATGGCGATTGAAAGGTTCATTCCGAGAAAAGGAAAATAAATAATGAAATAAACGTAAATAATAGCTGGTATATCCTTATATTTTTAGAAAAGTATGTACATTCTGGCACTCTTTTATACGTGTTTCTTTATATTCTCCGAGTGGAAATACTTATTTACAAAACGTTGGACCAATGGAACGGCATTCTTGGAGTGAATTTTGAAGATGGTGGTTGAGAAGGAAGGAAACGCTTTTCCTGTAGCACAGAATGGAGGAAGTTGTATCAAAGAAGGCTTCCACGCACCGCTGGGTAGCTACGGTAGGGGGTGGGACGGGGGCTGAGATTTACTTCCAAACAAACTGCTTCTCAACCTGCGGGGTGTACGAATTACACATTCAACACTATCTATGTTTTAAGAGTATTGACGTGTTGAAATATGACCGGTTGTTACACAAACAAAATATTCTAAAGGTCATTGAAACTTCTGCAAAGTTATTTGCCATTTATAATAAAAGCAACATCTTTTACTTGTACGCGTTACCACCGAATGAAGCGTTGATGACCAGTTTGCGTGTTTGCAAACTGTTGTCACCTCCTTTGCGTGCAAAGGTAACGAAAAAATTGGGTTAGTAGTGGCTACCTTTATGAGAATGTAAAATAAGCGTAAAAAATAATACACAGTTTTACTAATGCACAAATCGTTTAATTTGATTGAATGTTACTTTCTATCAGGCGGAAGAAAGAAAATTGTCCTGGCTACAAAAAGTCGGTATCTTTGTGTTACGGCAGCATGGCAACCTGCCTCTTTACACTTTTATTAAGATGAATATTTGAGGAGTTTCCTTTATTTTCATTTAAAAAATAGAAGTACAATAAGTTCTAGTCGACTTTGAGTTAAATATCATTTTGCTGTCGGATCTGAACTGATGATGGACACTGCAACGCTGTCCGAAAAGTTGTCTAAAGAAGGAGGTAGCGCAACACGGCATAACACCCCAAAAACAAAAAAAAAAAATTGCTGTCCGATGATACGTTTTTATATTATATAAAAACAAAAAATGATCACACGTCGCGCGCTGTTTCGTGTGATACCGTGGTGCTAGAACGAGACGAATAGCTTATTACGTGACCTGCTAGTCCATACCCAACAACTCAGTTGCGACATGTGATGGAAAAATATTTTTTTTGGTCTTTATTTGAAAAAAAATGTCACCGAAGAGCAAAATGATGTCTATATTTTTACTCCAAATATACTCAGGACTCGTTAGTTAAAATCCTTCGGGTATGTGGTGTTTTACTCAGTATATATATACTGATGCAGTGTGAAACAAATTTTACATTCCTTCTTAAACAAAACAAATATGTTGTGGCACCATTTTAATTCAAATTAATAAATTACTTTGTTTTTTCCACTATTATTATTTATTGTTTCGTTAGCCAAGCTTACTGCATAAGGGTTTTAATAATAGTAGTATTTATTTACGGTGCTCCAGATTTTATGTCCGGGTTGAATCTTTCCCAAATGAAAGACTAAACCCTTCCACACACTTTTCCACAAATGAATATCTAGTAAATTAACGCAATGTAAGTGCACTATATAAGAATAAAACAATACAAGAACAATACGTCAATCCACCAGAAACATAATGGGAAAATATTTCACCGACTCCAGATATTTTCATATCAGAGGGTTCGGCTCTGATGAAATCCTAACTGGTCCGATAAATCCTACTGATCCCTCAATATAAATATTTAAAAAATCTTTCGTAATGCTACATGTATTTAAAATGACCGACTTTTGCATTTTTATGTACAAATTTTTTGACAAATCTAATACGCCTAAATTTTGAATGAGAGAGCTAGGTATAATGCCAGTAGCCGAAATAACAAATAGTAATATTTTTATAGTCTGAGAATGCCAAATTCTTTTAATTTCATTTCCTAAATCTGTATATTTTCTTATTTTTTTCAGAAACAGTTTTCTGAATATTACAAGAATTTGGAATAGCGACATCAATGATATAAGTTATTTTCTTAATTTTGTCATGTAAAACTATATCGGGTCTATTATGACTAATTGTTCTGTCTGTCAGAATAGTTTTATCATAATCAATTTTATAAAATTCATTTTCTAAAAATGAATTTGGTTCATATTCATAATATGGTACATTACGGCAGTCAATCAAGTTATGTTTAATTACCAAACTTTGGTGAATTATTTTTAAAACTTGATTGTGCCTAAATGTATACTCGGACGGCGCTAATACAGAACATCCCGATATAATATGTTCTATAGTTTCCGGAAAAGCCAAACATTTTCTACATAAATCATCAATTTGATTTGCATCTTTGATGATATGCTTCCTATAATTTTTAGTATTAATGACTCTATCTTGTATGGCAAGCATAAAGCCTTCTATTTCTGCGCTCAACTCTCCAATACTCAACCATTTGTTGGACGAAAATTTGTCAACATATGTTTGGTTGAGATAATTGAAGTGTTTTGCGTGAAGAATTTTATTTGACCAGGAATCTAATAATTCCTGGTTGGTATTTATAAGAATGCTGGCATTCTCGTCGTATAAATTTAATGGTGAAATAAATAAAATTACTTTTAGTAAATAAAAATTATTATTTAAATTATTATTATTTATTATTTAAATTACTTTTAGTTTTAAAATTACTTTTAGTAATATTAAAACCCTGATGAAATAAGCTTGGCTTACAAAACATGTCTGTTTTTTATAAACAATAATATTGGTAAAAACAAAGTAATTCATTAATTAGAATCAAATTTTACGTTTTTTTCTTGGGTTTCAAAATAAATATGAACCTCGCAATGCAATACTATATGATATATTAAAGAAAAGGAATAATTTCTAATTTTGAAAAGTAAAATATTATTATGTTAATTAAAAGAAGTCCTCTGGCACATTCTGTCAGAAGATCAGAATATTTCCGCTTTGCTATAAAATCCGAATAAATTGAATTTTTCTGAACGTTGTCGAAAACTAAAAACTGATAAATGAGAAAATACGCTTTTAAATAATAAATTAACAAAAACGTAAGAAAATTAAAAAAATATTTCACTTAACCTTTTTTCTAACTTAAATTACTGATAACGAAAAAAAACATACACATTTTATTATAAGAATATTTTGTAAACATTATTGTCACCTTACTTTTTTTATCAATTCAGATAAAAATAATTGATAAAAAATTCACGAAGTTTCAAATTGTGGTCGGAAACTTTGGATTCACGCGATGTACATATTAAAGCTTTTACGGTGAACTTCTAGATTTGAATGTAAAGCGTGGTTTTTTCCCTATTAAACGCCGTTTAGTTCATATTTCTCACTATGAAAGTAAATGAGACACTAAGATTTTTGTGAGATCTATATGAGCTGTTCCCAAGGCGATCTAATTAGCCTATGGTTTTATATAAACAAAACATGTTATTATAATTATTTTTACATTGTGACACCTAGTTTTGGTTTTATCCTAACCTTCTACTTGACATTATTAATTATTATAAACCTTTATAAATATATATAATTAAAATGAAATCCTTTGTTTACACCTGACGACTGTTTTATAAACACAATTAATGTTTTTTTTATTTTTTACTTAATGAGTAAAATCTCAAATTATAATATTTAATTAAATGAAGATAAAGAGCACTTCCCATGTAAGCAAATGGACCTGGATTCGAGTCCCAGTGGAACCAATATCTTTTTTTGATTTTTCTGTCTCCAGATTTTGATTGAGTTTTACTAATATTGTCTTCATTTATTAAAAAAATTAATATGTTTCAAAACCAATGCTTTCTTCATCGGGTTTAGATTCATAATAATAGTGTTCCGAAGAAGGTTAGGGTCTTATAATAAAAAAAAACAGTCGATGACATGTATTGTCAAATTATGATAAAGTTTCATTGAAAAAAAAGGTACTTAATACTAATATATCTAAACGAAAATATGAAAAAGAACAGGACTCAAATTAAAAGGAAAATCAAAAAAAAATAAAAGGTAACGGTCGCAACTAGGACTCGATATTAGGATCTCTTATCTTACCAGGACATGCGCCACCAACTCGGACATTAGGACCCTTTATTTGAAAGTAATTTTAGTCGATCTCGTGATTTCAATTCAGAATTAGAAATATTATCATCCACTATTTTCCCATTGTTTTGGCAGCTTTGTTTTTAAATATCAAAACTTTCCAAAGAATTATTTCAAATGTTTGTCTCAGTTCAACACATTAACCTTTACTAAGTGTCTAAATAAAATTTTTGAATCAATAAATCGATTATAATAGTAGATATTCCAATAGAAATTGAATACAATAAGTTTTTGAAAACAAAGTAACTTTTCATTAACTTTTAATGTCAAGCCACAAAGTGTTTGCTGCCTTCGATAATCGAAGCTAGTACATACGAATATTATTAACGAAACCGGCTTGCTTGTTCAACACTTTCAGAGCCGCATTCATGTTTTGACGAGTCTAAACCTAGGGGTATTTCACTGGGACGATTTCCACACGGCAAGTGCGGAAGCCAGGGACAAATAGATGGCGATAACCCGTAAAGGCGGAGAACGAATCATGTCCCCCTTTCCCCCAGAGCCTCCCGCTTTTCCAAAATGAAAAAAAGAAATCACGTCCCTCCTTAAGGTAAAGGCTTTCAATGAACCCCGAAGGAGGCTTTTGCAATAGCGTACGTGCGTATGTCAGAAATGTTAGTCTGGATACAGCCGCCGAAAGATGGGTCACTTAAAGAAGAAGCCCAAAAATCCATTCAATCCGAAAAACGTGATTTTTACACTAATCAAATACCCAACCAAAGATTTTCACAACTTCGTATATTACATACTATTAAATTACGCAATTGTATGATGGGACCTCTAGCAGATTATTTTCGGTTGTCGTTGGGTGAAATATTATTCCGCGTGAATTATTATTAATTATACCTACTTATATTATTATTAATATACACATTTTTCTTACGTGCATTTCTTCATCTCAAAAATAGTAAAAAATGCAGAAAAGAAACTTTAAAAAATGCTACTGTAGGATTACAAAATCGAATATCCGACATTGTTCTTCGGGACCGTCGATATATATCAATTTGATTTTGTATGTCATCATTTTGTGTGCCCGGTAGTGCAGTTGGTAGAACGCTTAATTTGCAAGTTTTCCTCTTCGCAAATGTTTTTATTATTATGTTTAATATCGGTGAGATTAAGTTTTAAAAAGCTAATACAAGCTTTTACAGTATAATAGTTGAGCTTTATTCCTGAGTATTCTGCTATATGTACCTATATCCTATTTTTTTCTCTGGCATATTAGAAAATAGTTGTTTTCTGCGTTTCTTCCACGTAGGTATCTCTCAATAAAAGTGTCTTTCTTTTGTCATTACTTATTCTCAAAGAGCATACGTAGAGCTTTTTTTCGTTTTAATATGTAACGGGAAACTTTCATTTGTTAGAATGTACGTGCTTTTAGTTCTCAAAAATTCTTTCTTTATTATCCTTTTCTTAGTATGTGTTTTTTTATTCGTTTTCTCTTCGATAATTTGGAACACGTTTTATAGTGAACCATTACTTATCTCTGAACTAGTGTAAGGTACTTAGGAAAAAAATATGAAATAGTGTCTTTAATCTGAATAAATAGCCAACCTGCCACAAAATAGCTATTTTTGTTTCAGAATTCTTGGTTCTTTCCTTTCCGTTTTTTTTTCTAATAATCCATACTTATATTATAATGCGAAAGTGAGTGTGTTTGTTTGTTACGCTTTCATGCCTAAACCACTAAACCGATTAAAAAAAATCCTTTACCAATAGAAATCTACACTATCAGCGAGTAACATAGGCTAAATATAATGAAAAACTGTATAAAAAAAATAAAATTGAAAATTGTATATAAAGGAAATGTGTATATTTCCTATATTTTAGCGGCAGGGAGAAATTTCGTTGAATGGCTTTGCGACGCATGCCGGGTACCAGTAAGTATATAATAAGTAAATAATCGTACCTTCTTAAAAGGAACGGCTTTGCGTCCTTTTTCACCTAAATTTTAAATATGTATCTGAGGCAAAATACTTGACCTTATTGAATAACTTTTTGACCAAAAGTTATAGCAAACATCTAGTATGGATTTGTGCTACTTTATTTATTTGTGTTTTAAATTATAAAATATAGACTTTTAACAGTTCAAATTCTCATGATTTTAGGGACAGCTTTGACACCTTTTTATTATTTATTAAAAAATACTTGAACAACGTTATAATTAATACATTTATTAAATAAACAAAACATACACAGCATGTTACATGTAAAAAAAAGTTTTTGTATCCTAATTTTAAATTTCACATTTTGTTTCAACATGAATCTTTCGTTCGTTATTTAAATTTCATCCGACCAAAATGCTTTATAAGAACTCTTCTTTTTATTTCATTGTATTTACATACCTAGTATGAAAGCCATTTTTTTTTAAATAATCTTCATTACCATAGTAATAGATAATTGCCAAAGTTGCCTCCTAAAATCGTGAAAAAATTATCTTTGACCTGTACTTTTTAATTTTACAAACAAAAAAGTAAAGTAGCACATATCGGAACTGGATATTTAACAAAGCTTTTAATAAAAAGGTAATTATTTAGTTTGTTTAAATATTTTGACCTCAAATACAAATTTAAGTTCCGTATGAAAAAGGCCGCGTTTATAATTATAATTATAAAGCTTTCCATATACTTATCTTCTAGTGTAAATTCCTGCTGTGACTGTATAGAGCCTGAATCTAATCTAAAGTGTCCTTCATATAAATTGAATTAATTGAAAAACCTCAATCGAACAAATAATCATTTTTGGGTGGTTTGTTTCTGATTTGAAATGCTTTGTAAATCTGCGAACTTTCAGTTCAATTTAATGAAATTCACAAGTACATCAAAGTAGGTCTATAATTCGATTTAAACGCAATATTATGATTCTACGAACTTGAAACATCTCTTATCCATTTACGTTGAGTAAACATTGTTAAAAGTTTAAGTTTAAACCATTCGTTGAAAATGAAATAAATTATCAATTCCTAACAAAGGGTCGGCTCCTTCGTCTGGTTTGGGGTTTGTTCCATTAGTGAGCATTGTCCGTTTTGAGGAGAGGATTTATCTTCGTTCGCTCCGTGCCAAGAATTAATAAGTGCTTGGGATATTTGGAATGGATTAACGAGGAGATAGCAGCACCATCAGAACAGTACCAGTACTCAGTACTGTGAGCCGTATGAGACTATTTGTTTTGTATTATGTTATGTTATGCAGCGGCAGACATAAATGGGGCAGCGTGAATTTATTATATGTCATTTGCTGGCTGCCTATTTCCAAAAATCCTGATATATGATTTTTTTTTAATATAACTATTACCTCCGCCAAAACTAGAAAGATAATCTACGTCTTTGCGACGTAAGCGAGACACAAGTATTGCTGTATTTTTTTATTCGCAACGTAGCGCGCTATCTATCTCAGTTAGCTTAGTTGCTGAGCAGAGCTTGCAAGGGGCGGCTCTGTCACCACGGTAAGTACACTAATTACAGAGAAATACACACTATACGTTCGAAAGACGTTTGATTATTTTGTGTTTAACTTTCGGAGTTCTTCTAAAAAAAATATTATTTTGAAGTTTAACGACTGATTAGCATTTAAACTTTTATTGCATAAAAAAATATGATGTAGACAAAAAATAAAATATTATTTTTCATTAAAAAGAAGTCTTAATAGTTTATAGTTGATTTGTAAGAGGTTTACGGCATTTGGTTATTTTTTAATTACAATTATTTTTTTATAATAATTAGTTTTGGTTTTATTTTAAATAGAAAACCCTTAACTAATTTTCAACTTCCTCTAAACGGTTTAAGTATGATAATATATCAAATATACACTTTTAAACTTCAGTACGTCTTTAAAACGTAATATTATATCTTGAACCTAGGTCAAAATATGAATATCTTTCTAGGCTTAAGAACATATTTTATTTAACTGTGTGGAGTTAATGAAAAAAAAACCCAGATTACAAATTTTGTTGATGAAAATATGGAAAAAAAACGGAAAAAGTTTAATTAACTATAACCCAGAATATAAATTTGGTTGGTAAAAATATGGGAAAAACGGAAAACTTTAATTAACTGTTACCCAGATTTCAAATTTGGTTAGTAAAAATATGGGAAAAAATGGAAAATATTTTTTTTTACAATTATTTGAATATTTCATAGCTTATGATGTAGCGTTGTGGGTTGAAGTTGATCTTAATATATTGTACACCTACGGAAATCTGCTTACCTACTGCTTTACAGCCTTTTATCATTAATGGCTATCTAAGGCATGGCGAAATATGTTGTTGATTAATGGATAGATTAATAAAATGATCAGTAAAATCAAGTCAATTCGCGCATAGATTACCTATATTAGAAAAGTGATCCAAAATCTGGAAGTACTAGGTATTTTATTGACGTAAGTAATCTTTTAGCCGGATAAAGTCTTATTTTGTACTGAATATGACAACACTATACTTTAGGGAATTGTCACTCAGCGATTTGCATGTCTGCTTTTGGAAAGGTGGCTACAAAACTCTAATTGGTGAAGTTAGCTACAGACAACGTATACGCCTAACTTCAGATTCAACAACAGTCCTCACTTTTATAATTTGATTGATCGTCACCTGTTAACATAACATAAAGTAATGAATATATATTTTATGCATTATGGATTTCAATCATTAAGTGCCCTATAACATACTACAGAACACATTTTAGGTAAACTGGCTAGCAAAAAAGTACCCGCAGTTCGCGTTCGGTGCAAATGTTCGAGCGGAAACTACCATCCGACAAGTTTAGATGCTCAAAATTAATTTAACACACCTAAGAATAGGACTTCAGACATGTTACTACGCAACCGGTTGAAAAAACTCGTATAATAAGTTCAATGCTGTGTATAAATATAACACTTTGTGGCTTGACATTGTACAAAATGAAAAAAGTTCTTTATTTAAAACCACTTTATTTGAATTTATAATCGTAGAACGGTTTCGGTTGTACTCAACCGTCTTCAGAACAATAAGTTTATATGTTTATTTTCCTGAAGAAGGTTGAGTACAACCGAAACCGGTAGACGATTATACATTCAAATAAAGTGCTTTAAATATAGAACCTGTTTCGTTTTGTAAAAATAATGGCTACTTTGCGTGGGTCCGTAGGGGCCGACAAGAGACTTTAATAAATAAAAGTATATATTTTTTATTACAAACAATACAATACTTGATAAAGTGACATTTTAAAATTGTCTTTACTAACCCTTAAGTATGTAATATCTGAAGGAAAAATTAACGCATATGGTCGAGACTGCAATTGCAGTGCTTCGTATCGTGGGCATGATTCTTCAACACTGTAAATGCAGAGTTTAACCCCGTGAGGGTAATTCCTGATTTATTTTTTTTTTAAATTCATGTCTAGATACTTATTAATTATTACATTATTAGGTTTCCTTCTCAAAGACATTGGTTTCGCCCACACGACGCAAGCTTAGCTTACTGAGTCGAGCACTGAGCCGGGATAACCAGCAAGTACCATGCTTTATTTTGCCCTTTTGTTAATTGGGAGTAATTTAGCGCGTTGTGTGGGTTTCGTGTGGATGAAACCTTTGATTAAAATTCATATTCACTATGGCAAAGGATATTGGTTGGTTTTCGTCTCTTTATTTTGATACATATTCATAACAAGTGCCTACAAAATCAACATCATAAAAATAATATCGAATGATTTTTAATTATTATTCCAGTTTCATAACCAAATATTGAGGTATTGATTTTGAAATTTGGCTAATATCTTATTGATCTTAATGCGGGATAACAACCATAAACTCAAAATCTCTTGCTAATTAATTAATCAATATTATTAGACTTTCTCGAAAAGTTGATAAATCGATGAACTTATGTTCTTTGTTTGATTTTGTTAATAATTATTGTACCTCCCGAGGATTGAGGTTAATTAATACAAATTCCACCCTAATCCCATAATCTCTCCCAAAATTGGGGCGGTAATAAGTACCTCCGGGAATTTTCTTTGTTTTACTTTAGCATTATTACCAGACAACAGAAAATAGCTTCAAACATTTATTTCCCAATTTACAGAATCACTTTAGCAATCCAACAATTTGCGCAAAAATCTTTGTTCATACAAAATGTTCATTTTAAATTTAATGACTTAAGTGTAAGTGTGCTTTTGATACGATATAAAATCTATATTAGAATCGTAAAGGGTAAAGGGAGACCGTATCTAGATGGCTGAGACTGGTTGTTAAGGCAATTACTAAAATGTATGAAGGTAATACGGAAGAATGGGAACATAATAATATGAGAAAATTGTGTCATTAGGGTATTAAAAATGAGAAGTCTTACGACTTGAACGTAACACACGAAGTCTAGAGGAAAATTGACGTTATTTTAAAATATCGTTCTTATTAAGGGCAATTTGTTTTGTCGCATTTTCACCTTATAACTTACTTATTACATCACACCTTATTCTGTGTAGTGTAAAATGAAGTAGGTTATGTTTTTTAAAGTCAAAATTGGATTTGCTATATTTTATTTGGATTACTATTATGGGAATGATTTTAGTGTAGAAATTCTGGGAGTAACTTCCATATGCATTCCTCTTTGTCCAGAATACTAATGGAGGGAGATTATTATACCAATTCAGTGGACATCTTCATTTTGTCACTAAACAAACACAAAATGGTGTTATTGAAGCAGTTCAGTTTGTACATTAAAAACTGTACAGTACTGTACACGGTATATATATTTTTACTTTTCATACCTAAAAGCTCTTAAAAAGGGCGATAATAAATAAATAAGTACATAAAATAAACAATATTGCGTATGTACGAGTATTTATGAGATAAATGTATCACGTGAAACTGTTCTATATTAAATAATATTTTCCATGGAGAACTTTTAAACCATTCGCATATTGGTGTAGGTAAGTTCATGTGCCTTAGGATTTTGTTGATATTACAAAAGTAGTTTTTAATTACATGAGTTACTTTCCAATAATTATTTATTTCTGCTTTCTCGCATATTTGTTTAATTATTATTGTATCACTGCTGTTAAAAATTGGTGTCCTTTCTCTTAATGTTTTCCTCCAGTGGAACGTTTGAGGAAAGGAATAATAAATTTTCCTGTGAAGTAGACAATTTGTGAAGTATTACAATTTAAAATAAAGCAATAACTTTGTTTACTACACTTCTATTTTTTATGCCTATTGCTGACCCTGGTTTCACTACGGTGCGGTGGTAGCAAAACTGGGTATTACTGTAGTTATCTCGACTAAAATCTTTGCATATGTTACGATGCAAAGAAATTTACAGTCGGGTATGTAAAACGGACTGATCCCCAAGGGGAGAAGTAGGTAGAGGAATGGGACGTGAGTGCTCTTTATCAAAAAGGAATAAATTTAGTATTGGTATCTAATGACATTTCTACTATAGCCTTTATTAAAAACGTGTTTTAAATTTTACACAATTGATAATCATCCATTAATGTTGGGTAGAGGGGTTTTGTGATTTTGTTTTTTTCTTATCTTTAATGACTCTAAGTTGACTATTCTAACATTAAAAATTACTACACTTAGACATTTTTCATGATTCCTTGTTAACATACGAAACTAAATTATTAAATTTCTTAGGGTGATATAAATTATGTAAAACAATTTACAGTTAATTTTTCATTATACTTTTATTAACAGTCAATTAAAAATCGTGAACATGTAATTCTTGATATCAAATTTTCTTTGCTTCTCCGCACACTTTCTTCCTTTTTGTTACTACTACTCACACATTCATTAGGTTTTAAGAACCGTTAAAGTTCGTTTATCTCAGGCGAAATTACCTAATACCATACCATTTAACGTACTATTACCATTTAATAATTTAATTTAATATACCTATAGCATAGTTCATTCCGTACTGTGAATGTCTTAATAAACAATAAACCAACTACATAAGCTAAACTAGCTAAATTATAAATGCCTAGAGTAAAGGTTTACTAAATATAAGTGATGTGAACAAACTAAAGTTTCGTTAGACAAAGGGATAATTTATTGGCCCAAGTAAAGTACATTGCTCAAAATATTTATCACCCAACTGGTAAATATTATTAAGTATATTCATAATACGATGGATATTATATCTTCGACAAGACATTATTATAACATCTCATGTCATAATATTCACGGTGATAACATTTTATTTGACTACCAGTGAAGGGTTGAACTTCGATATTCGTGATTACCAAATCAAGGGACTTATATTCCGTCAGTAATCGGCCGCGCTACTTTATTCAATATACTAACCGTTATGTTTATGGGATATAAACTCGGCGCAGTGACTTTTTATGATGCTGTTTGCGTCATATTACAAGAATGGTAACTTTTGGGTACGATATTTAGCACTCACTTTCCGTTTTGGAATATACGGAAATCATGTTACAGAATAATTGATTTCCTTATGGCATATATCCTAGATTATCTTTAAGAACTTGTTTTAATAGGCGTTATTCGTAATAAAGATAAAAAAAATATATTAACAGAGAATGAATCGAACAATTTAATAAATTATGGAATTTGCACACCATTTTTTCTTGAGCACAAGAAACAGAATACTTACTGCAAGGAAATTAAATATATAATTAAAGTCATAAATATAGAATGAAACAAGTACTTTGTTTAAAAACCACTTTAGTTTTTCTTCGAACTTCGCAAAATTACTTTGTGGCCTCATTAATTATATAATGAATAATAGATTACTTTATTTTTTATTTATATTCGTCGATCGGTTTCGGTTGATCTCAACCTTCTTCAGGACAATAAACATATAAACTGTTTATATGTTTATTGTCCTGAAGAAGGTTGAATTCAACCGAAACCGGTCGACGAATATAAATAAAAATTATGTGGATTTTATACAAAATATTTGTTTCATTCTATATAATGTCAAGCCACAAAGTGTTTACTTTCTACGATAATAATTAAAGTCAGTCGCGTTTTCGATTTCTCGTCTGAATAAGTCCTCCACCACGACACAAGCAAAAATTTTCGCTTTCTGTGGAGGTAGTAGGAGATTTTCATACATTTTTGGGTTATTTGTAACACGGGAATGTAAGTTTTTCTTTTAAAAAAAAGTGTTGAAGTTCTTTTATTTTTTTACATTAGCTCCACACAGGTGGCCATGACAAAAATTATTCCCTTAGAGCCGGTGTCATCTTTGGGAATGCTGTGTGGAGGGTTTATTTAGAGAAAGAAAGGAGAGGAAGTTCTGGGAAGGAAATAGATTTGTAGAGTGAGTAGGAATCTGGCGGTCAATGTGTCCAGGAGTGACGAACGTATGAATCCATCCTCCCACGAAAGGGAGAGAGAGTCCGGCTGGTGAGGTCAAAAGGTCTACCTCAACCAGTCTCTCCCAATCTGGCCCTAGGCAAATAGTAGATAGGCAAACGCATGTGCCACCTTACTTTTTTCAAGTAAATAGTATAATAATATACTCTTTAATTGGTAAAATGGAAATTTTAAAATAACAAAGAAGTTATCCCTTACTATGATTAGAAATTTGAAAAAGCTATGATAACGTATTTAAATAGATATAACTATAGTATGTGTATCGAACGTTTTATGCAATCTAGATGAAACATATCAAAATTCTTCTTGCATTATTATTGAAGACAAATTCTGCATTTTAGACGGTGCGAAAATATTGATGTCACAACGTTTCCAACGTGAAATAATTCATAAGCCCAAAGAAGATACTTGCGCCGGCCACCTGGGATAATTAGGCAGGCATAAACATGACGACGTAAACAACACGTGCATTGGCGCCTGCCGAACAGACGTAAACAACACATGCACGGCCACCTGGGCAAGGAAGAAAACGTAAACAACACGTGCATTGGCGCCTGCCGAACAGACGTAAACAACACCTGCCATCGCAGTTGGGCACGGCCACCTGGGTAAAGAAGAAGACGTAAACAACACGTGCACTGGCGCCTGCCAAACAGACGTAAACAACACATGCACGGCCACCTGGGCAAGGAAGAAAACGTAAACAACACGTGCATTGGCGCCTGCCAAACAGACGTAAACAACACCTGCCATCGCAGTTGGGCACGGCCACCTGGGTAAAGAAGAAGACGTAAACAACACGTGCACTGGCGCCTGCCAAACAGACGTAAACAACACATGCACGGCCACCTGGGCAAGGAAGAAAACGTAAACAACACGTGCAACTGCACCTGCACCTACCACCTTACTATAAAAGACTGTACCAAAGTGGCAGCTTCATTCAGTCACTAACCGTCAGTAATCGTATCAACATCTCTGCAAAGCATCTCCCTGGTTTACCATTGGGTTCGCCACTTGATCCAAGTTGCCAGTCTCACCCTCAAGCACCCGAAGGGATAAAACCTACAAAACTCTGACGCCTGAGCCCCATGGCCATCCTCGGGATCCTTTGAACTTGCTGATTCTTACCAAGCCTTGAAGTCGCTGTGCTACCCCTGGCCATCTTGCTCCGGGCTGCTAGCCTGGGGCCCCTTGCATCGAGCCTTGCATCTCTCTGCCCTGATGATAACGCCTGAGCAAGATACATGATAAGGACTCCCACCACGCCTAATAGAATGCAGACCGATTACCCTGAAGCCAATCAACATGTGAGTGGCTGCGACCACCCCAACAGTCCCGCCACTCCCAAAAGAATGCAAACCGATTACCCTGAAGCCAATCAACATGTGAGTTGCTGCGACCACCCCCCATATGATGCTGGTGCTAGATATGCAGCAATCCACGATAACATACACCATCTGGGGCGCAGCCCGTCTTTTTTACTAGCAACCAGCGTCCATCGCAGCCTACATGCCCCGATGCAAGAGTATTTCATCTCACAGTGCACGGTAGAAGACGCAATACCACTCCACCTCAATACGCGGCAGAAGATGCCTGTCTAGCACAGAAGCTAGTGAACATGCTACGGAACTTTAACAGCTGTCAAGCAGAAAACACATCTCTATCAAGACATTTAGATTGTCGGGCGTTTATGTGTGCCGGCGCTTATTGTCTACAGTTTTTGTGCAGGCCTATAGGTCTCGTACAGTATGGCTCTACCCTACCGACTTTCTCTTGGGCATGCTTGGTATGAACCATCTACGTGTCAGAAGGGATGTGCTCATTGTAACACATTTCTTCAGACTTATTCGTGAATGGTTTGAAAACTCGGCTATCATGGAGACCATTAGTTTCTATGTTCCCGATGGTTATCTCCGTCACTGGCAGCATAGACTGTTTTTTCTCCCGACTTGCAGAACTAACTTGCCAATGGTTATGCCAGTCGGGAGATCTGTCTTGTTGTTAAATAGAATCACTTCAAATATCAATATGTTTAACATCAATGTAGCACAATTCAGACGACAAGCTTTATTGCTATTAGTATGATTGTGCTTTATTGATGTATAAATTGCTTAAATCTATTTGAATCTTTATTTATTTATTTAATTATAATGTATTACAAAAACATGGTAAGTAAAACATTATTCCCAATGAATTGAGAAGAAAACTCATTACGGGAAGGACAGATGGATATATGTACATTTTACACAGTTATTACACGTTTAAAAAATACACTATAATGAAAAGAAAAAAAAAATGCATTGTCAAGAATAGAGATTTTAGAAATACTGAGAGACATCCATACACATAAAACATAAAAAAACAAACGTATGAAGGCGAGCCAATATTCACTGGTTTAAAAGCATTTTCAGGAAATATTCTTTAAGCGTTTTAACTAATATTTTTTTGTTAGCTACTGATTGCTTTATTTCATTAGGTAATGCAATGTATTGTCTATATGCGATATATTGTAATGAGTGATTACCAAATTTATTTGTGCGAGTAGATGATGCTAAGTGTATTTGATTTTGGGATCGTGTTTTGTGCTGGTGTATGCCTGAATTAAAGGCTGGTCTGACGTTAGTGTGTGAGGATCTACTATGTATGATTTGTAATATTGCACTAGTAATATTGTGTTTAGGTAGAACCGTAAAAGGAAGTGTGTTTGTCTTTGAATATACATGTTTGATATGTGTATCCCACGGTAGATGATAGATATTCCTTATAGCTCGATTTTGAATCACCTGTATTTCTGATATTTTTTTTTTAGTAATAGTGCCCCAGATACTAACTAAATAACTCAGATTGGAGTGAATCATCGCATAGTAAGTGGCCCGTAGTAGAGATATGGAGAGAAGACCTTGGAGTCGGTACAGTACACCGGTAATTGGGGAAATTTTTGATTTCACATGCTCAACATGGGAATTCCACGTAAGTTTAAAATCTATTAATAGCCCTAAATATTTCGTAACTTCCATATTTTGGAGTTTATCAGTTCCAAGTAAAATATTCACAATTTTGTATCTCTTTTAAAACGCTTTGAACTTTTAATTTTGTAATGTTTTAAAAATTAATAAATTGAATTGAATCATACGAGTTCTATATTAACCCGATAATTTAATAATATCATACCAAAGACGATACTTAAATCTTTAAGAGAATGTAGAAGACGTACTTTGTACACTGTAAACGCTTCTGATTAACCACAATTATCAACCGCAGATTATTATTGTGGAAACAAGCAGCCCTTAGGCTTGGTATTTTCAGTTCATCCCCCAGCGATACACGGCACAGTTTACATAATAATGGATTGATCTGTTAAAGACAATAATAAGATACCATTCCTTCAGTGCATATTCCTTACACTTTCAGGCCTATTTTCGCCTGAAAGGGTAAGGAAAACGCGATTCTGAAAATAATGTATTCGAAGGTCTAAAGAAATAAATTTGCACGCTTGTGCGTAAATAATCAAATCTACAAAAAGGGTTTTTCGGTTTTATCGTGATTAAAGTAATTATAAATTTAATAGTTAAAATTAGTGAAGTATAAGTATTCTGAAATATCAAATCTATCTATTAAACCATAAATGGTATGATAATATAAGAGTTTTTTTAATGAATTTTAGCCTGGGGTAATGCATATTCCAATGCCCTTGATCCCATCATGAAAGCACAAAAACTAATCATAAAAATAATTCTTAAAATGCCACTTACTACCAGAACGGATACTATATTCAATTCCTTCAACGTTATGGACATAAAACAGCTCTACTCAAGATCCATACTAATTAATTTACACAAAAACAACAAAGCACTATACAAAGCTACACAAACAATACACAATACCCGAGCCAAAAACAACGAACTTCTCCAAACTCCTTTTTACAAAACCACCTTCGGGCAAAGACACTCTAAATACATAGCTTGCAAACTATACAATACACTACCAACTACGATCAGACAAACTGACTCCTTTACAAAATTCAAACAAGATATTAAAAAATGGATTATAAGTATTGGACGCCTCACTATTACAAACATCTGTAAAATAAATCACACATAGACAAAAATAACTATGCACATACAACCTAACCCATATAAAATAAATGAAAATAATGGAATCCTGACAAATTGACCTTTAAATAGATTAGGCAGAATTTACTTCTCTACTTCATCTCCAACATTTATAAAATAACTCTCTTTAAAAGATTTATCACCCTTCCAATCACCTTTCTGTGTTAATTCTATTCAAAGTGATATGTATTTTACCTTAAATATCCTTGTAACTACAATATTCATTTATATACCTGTACGCCTGTCTCGACACAGGTATACCCTAGTGAGACAGGCATATACATAAAACCAATGTAAATATATTTTATTATAGATAAATAAAAAAAAAAAATAAAAAAATGATGATATTTGGTTTCACTTTTTCATTCATTTTTAATAAGTCAGGTATGCCTCCTATATCATACATTTATGTCTCGAAACAACAAATTATCGTGTAAGCAATGACTCCAAGTGGAAACGTATACAATATTTTATTTTATAGGAAAAACTTTTTGATAACTTTTGAAGGTTATTCCCATCGATGTAATATTGAGCATGGAAGAAGAAGAAAATGCTAATATATCTAAATGGAACGTGAAACAGAATAATATAAAGAAAATTAAAACAAATATCTGTCGCAATTGTGATCCAACGGAATCTCCGTTTTACCGGGACAACGCCTGTATCCACTCGGCCATTGTGACTTAATTATTGGACAAAATACCGTTAAATATTCAGAATAATATATGATTTTTAGGATTCTTGTTTTTTTTATTTATTGGTTCGTCAACGGAATAAATCATTATAAAATAATACCGAAAGTACTGACGTAGGTAGTCTCTACATCATAAATTACGTAAACATAACATCAATTTGTTTATTACGTTAAATGTTAAAATAAATTAATGTTTAATATTTTTTATAGTAATAATTATAATATAAATTAACCTATTCAATATGATTCCAATTAGAGGCGAGCACACCATTCATCACAACATTCTTTGTGCAACGATAAATTACAAAACGTAGGTAATAATACATTTGCTTACAGTACATAAAACAAAGAGGACCAAAATCAAATATTAGTAAATACATACATACACATCTATGAATATACATAATACGCACACGAGTGTATTCAGTACACATACATAAATACGGTGCGTGTATATACGAACACATGTATTTATATAATTTTAATTAATTTTTAATTTCATTTAGTAAAAGAAAGACAAATATTCCCAGGTTACGAATAACCAGACAACATTTGAAAATCTACCACAACAGTAAGCCGAAAATGTTGCGTGAGTCGTGATGGAGGACTCGAAGCCAGCCGAGGAATCGAACACGGAACGCCTGGGCGGGACCCAAACGCTATTTCCACTCAACCACTGACCGGTTGAATAATCTTAGACATATAATATAACAGAGCCAATGCATAATTAGATACACGATACAATAATTACAAAGTGGTTCTAAGTGGGGAGATCATCAGGTATATATTATTATGTAAGTGAAAGTTCCTTCTTAAGATAGAGAATTTAAAAAATTCTTCATGATCGTAGTGTTTATTATGTAATCGACGTTATAACCTGACGTTGGTTTAAAAAAAAACTTATATTTCTACGATAAGTATCGATCTAAAAGCTTTCGAGGTATGTGACGATTGATGATATGAAGTTTAGAAGTAAAATCAAGGTAGGTGTTAAGGTAAATTGTAAACTTGAGAAAACACAAGAATAATAAATTCATATTTGGTTACATCACAAATAACGAAGCCCTATTTAAAATGATGTACCTACAATGCCTCTTCAGAACTGTAAAGTAATATCAAACCGCCTTTCTATTTCGTTTTGGATCACATCTCTGATTTTGCAAAAATGTCAAGTCACTTGCCATTATTTGAAAACAATATCTTCCAGAATTTTCTGTTTGACCGATGGATGGATCGGCATATCGTGACTAAAATGGATGACCCGTCAGCCATTCTTGGTCCTTTGGAGAGATGCCAGCTCCGGGTAAAAAGCATTCCGATTTCGCTAATGACGCGGTATAAATATATCTCGGGATGATGGTACAGATTTGAATGAGAATACACCACCCTGCTACAAAAAGTTTAAAGGCTCGATATTAACATGCAATTCATCTTGTTGCAGGCAATTAAAATTTCGACGCGTTCGAGGGTGTTTTTGGTAGGGTGATCTAAAAAAATGGGTCAAATTAATTACAAAAAATGATTGAATTTCGGATTGCCTGATTACCACCACTAATTACTCGTATATTGGGTTTAATCAATAAGATACTGCGTGAAGTGGACTATGTTATTTGTAAATATGCTTTGATGCGTGGGTACTAGTACCCACACAACTGCACAAGGAACCGTCGAGGACACATACCGTTTTCCAGAACCGTTTTAAAGTCCAAACAGGCCCCTTGATGGCTTTCTCGTGAAGGCCTTTTTAAAACTTTTTTTTACGAAACTACTATAAAATGATTCTACTTGTCCATACACGACAGAAAACACATGTATATACATGTATAAGTATACATAATAAAAACGATTCCGTATTTCCATCCACCGCAGTTAGTTCTTGCTCTTGAAGCTAGTGGACAGACAACTATTATAAATAGGTACGTACAAGACTGGATGCCGTATAATTGAGATTCCTGAGGAGTATTTGTGGTAAACCGTACGTAATCTGGTGAGAATTGTGGAGATTCGCAAAGAATCCAAGGATGATTTTTAAGCGCAATTAGTAAATTTAAGAAAGGGACGGTTATATGGTTTGGGCTCATAGAGCAAATAAACAGAGGGCAAGAAGAATATAGTATGATGCGAATGTGAATGAGAGAAGAAGCAGGGGACGCCCGAGGAAGAAATTTCAAGAATAACAGAGGAGTATGTAGGAGACAGTGAATAAATGTGAATGAGGCAAGGAGTGTGTGCCAAGGCTGAGGTGTTTGACGACATGATGGTTAGTAAAGGAGAGAGAAGATGGGAAGGTAATTGGAAGTCCATTCCTGCTGTATGGTTACTTCAACATCTGTTAGGAAGCGATATAATTCAAAAGTTATGTTATTTGTCTTGTTATATTGTCGTATCATTAATAAACGTCACCGTGTGGTTATATTCTTAGACCACACTATAAACCGAAAAGTAGAAAAACGAATAAAATGTTTCACATCCTTCCTATCCAGAGCACCATTTTTATTTGTTTTATTTGAAAAATTACGTTGGTAGAAAGTAGAAAGTTTTTGCTCAATGAAATTCATGTTCATTGCAAAGTTCCTGTTCAGCAACCCTTTGTATGGCGTTTTCTGTAAAAGGATCTCTGTATCCTCAACAATTGAAAATTAAGCGTCGACTAATCGTCTCGTTGAGCGCTGAAAAATACGAGCCCCTGAATTTCAGAAAACCTGAATGGTTGATACTGCCTTTGCGATGGAGAGGGCACTCTAGCGAAGAGCCTTTGTGATAACGAAAGTTAACGAAAGACTAACGAATGCTTGACAATAGCACATTATCCGTTATTGTTCGTGGAAAATTATTTGCCGAAGATGCATAGATACGTCGTTCCCCGATCTCTCATTAAGTCATTTTATTTGCTACATCTCTCTAAGATTAATTTTTGCTGGTGGTAAATTGTAAACTTTCTCACCCGTGGAAAATAATATGGATCGCATAATAGTTTTAAAAAGCTTATTGTTAAAAAAATATATTATGATGACCACCAAAAACTACCCCTCTTTCTATTCATATGTTATTCATGACCAGCTGACGCAGGTTTTTCGTTATGAATGTGTCTCACCACTGATCCTTTTAAACCCTTTTCTAAAAAAATAAACAGTTTTTATTGACTTTTATCTTCAACGTACTTGAACACATTCCCGTTGACATTGCTAGCAAAAAAGTACTGACGTAGGTAGTCACCTCATAATAAATTACCTAACCATACCCACAAATTGCTAATTACGTTAAATGTTAAAATAAATTAATGTTTAATAATTATTATAAGCAATAATTATTAGCCTGAAACACTCATCAACATTGAAAAAATCTCCCGAGAAAAGATAAATGCCGCCAACGGGACTTGAACCCGCGTCCTGCTGATATCCGGTCAACTGCTCTACCGACTGAGCTACGTCGGCTTATCTCCCACCCGCCAAATAATTCAATATATACTAGTGTTTCATTCAACAATTACTGCTTATTACATTTTTCACCTGAAAACAACCAACGTTATTTTTTGTGAGAAAGGCATTATAAGTGCTAACTCTCCCACTAGATGGCGTCGAGACAAATTATGTCTACATTTTTTGGTGAAATACTTTAACTTGTCAAATATTAATTATTATTTTTAATTGGTAAACTAATGCTTAAGACAAGATAAGTTGGTTGTTTTCAGGTGAAAAATGTAATAAGTAGTAATTGTTGAATGAAACACTAGTATATATTGAATTATTTGGCGGGTGGGAGATAAGCCGACGTAGCTCAGTTGGTAGAGCAGTTGACCGGATATCAGAAGGACGCGGGTTCAAGTCCCGTTGGCGGCATTTATCTTTTCTCGGGAGATTTTTATAATGTTGGTGAGTGTTTCAGGCTAATAATTATTGCTTATAATAATTCTGAGACGATGTATGAATGTGAACGAGGCAAAGAGTGTGTGCCAAGATCGAGTTGTGTGGCGGTCCGTCCTCTCTGCCTACCCCTGCGGGGAAACGGCGTGATGGTTAGTTAGTTAGTTAGTTAATAATTCTTACCCTTTGTGCTATGCATAAAAATCTTGTCTTAAACATTAGTTTACCTATTAAAAATAATAATTAATGTTTAATAATTTGTTATTAAAAAAATTACGGTCATGAACCTTGTGCTTAATGGTGACATTAATATATGCGTTTAAAATGGCATATTATGTATGTTACAAAATAGTTAAACTGAATCACATATTTTTTATGGATCTTCTTTACGATATATTATTTCCTATCAACCTTCAAACGTAACATATAAGAATATCACTTTTTGCATGTTTAATTGATACTAGCGCAGACTAGTAAAAAATCACGGGATTTTATAATTGTAGGATTTGTGAGGCCATTTAAAATATATATATATATATATATATATGTTAACTCAAACTTGAAAAATTGCGATATCTGTCAAAAATTTTAAGAAAATAAGTGGTCACTTCCAATATAGAAATATAATTAATTAACTATTGAAAAAGATTTATCTACCTACCTTATGGTTTGTTGAAATTAAATTCAAATCATATCCAAGTTCTAGAATTCATTGAACCACAGTCACAGTCAGAGGCACAACCGAAATTAAGAATTAAAAAAAAAATACTTCAGAAAATCGTCTGAATAAAAATGTTATGAATTTACTTCTACTATTTTTTTTAATGCCTCTTGTTTGTATATATATATTTACATTTTTTATCAGATATCTTTGTTTCTACCTTTGTGTGTTCTACATTTTAGTAATCTCATTACAGAGGTTTTAAATATTTTTATAATATTTCGGTGAATAGAATAATTTCTCAATGAAGGTTTTTCAAAATCATTTGTTGCTGATGTTTATTTTTAAATTTGTATAAATGAAACTCACATTTTCGTAAGCACGACTGATCTTTCTAAAGAGAGTTTCAAAATAAAACTTTTTCTTATATTTGTTTTTGTCAGCATTTTAATTAATCATTACAGTAAATATTTATTCCGTTTATAAAAAAATAAACGAGTTTTTGATGTTTTGAGGCAAATCAACAACTCTATATTTAAGGGCATCCTTCGTTAACGAGATTAAGAAGCTAGTTAAATAAGTGAGGGGCGCTAAGTATATATTCATTAATTGAAATATAGTCCGTGTTAAGTGAAAAGCTTATGGAAGCTGGCTTGAGTCCAAGACTGGGGCAGTTCTGCTGAGCAGAGCTTAACGGGAACGGGGGCTGTAAAGTAACAGTAACGTGATGTAACTGAGCAAATAAAGAAAAGAAATAAGTTCGGCTTTGAGGGGCGAACGGGCGGTTCGAATACTCCAATTCATTATTATTAACGAAGTTTTATTCAATCTCAGAAAATGGATTTATGATTGATCCAAATTTAATGATGCTATTCTGGATAACGGCTTGTGGTAAGTGGTTCAAAGACATTTTAATGATCGATAATAAATAAGACGATAAGCGGCGTGTTAAGAGACAAAACTTGATATTCTTTAACAAGTGATTCAAGATTTAGAGTAAAAAATATATATTGATTACGTTTTGGTCTCCGTTTTTTTGTTTGTTTAAACAAAAACATTTTTTTTAATTTGAAGGCATTGGAGAATTAGGATTGGGTGGGGTTTAGGCCATTACTCGACTGAGTAACCATTTAAGACTTGTGAAAAAAATAAAATCTTTGTTTTGAAAAAATAGAAAACCAAAGAAAATGTCGCCGGAGGCCAAAATTAAATTTATATTTCATTCTCCAAATAATTTCAGACACCGGTTAAGGTTAGTCAGGTACGTCACTTGTATGTACACAATACCCTTAATACAATGCATTTATAATAATTGATATTTTTGTATTTGAAAGTCGGTTTTCTAAAAGCTCTGATCATTTCTTGAAAGTTACAAAACATCTAAATTTCATTAAAACATTTCCTTACCATATACTGCTCTTTCCGTACATGTATGCATGCGTATAAATATAAATGACCTACATATATTTTATGGCTTCAGCGTAAATTGAGTTTTTTTTATTTATTAATGTTGTTCTAAAAAAATATATATGGTTAATAATTATCTGTACTTAACTTATTGTTGGTTATAATTTTTTTTTTATAAACGCTTTATTTAAACGATTTTATTAATTTTACGACCGTAACAACTGTTAGTAACTTCAAGCAGATAGTTCTATTTTTTTAGTTTTAGATTTAAGAAAGGGTAGTTTTTTAATCATCTCGGTGATTCAAGGGTTAGTCAGATGTTGCAATTTATACTTTTCCCGCTTTAGTAAGCAAGGTATGTTATGAATTTACTCTGTCGTCTAGAAATTATGCTATTAATTAATTAAAAAAACATCTTATAATATTACCGATCTACGGTTCTAGTACACTGAAAGATGATGTTAAATAATGGTGCTTTTAAATTATTTTTCCACTGTTCAGTAGTTTTCCTAGAGTCTTTCTATCCATGTCTGTACTTACGGTTTCCATTAGAATCACAAATTAAATATAGTCCATCAAATACGACCAAATACATTGCAGTCGGTTAGAAATACGGTCGTTTCTATGAGAAAAGCTCGGCTGTGGAATGATTTGCCGGCCTCTATGTTTCCTCCCTCCTGCAGCACGGATATCTCAAAGACTCAGGTTTACTCTTTCCTTTCCACAAAAGACCCTCCACACAGCATCTCAGGAAATTATTTTCCTTGAGGATTCCTGTACGGAGTTAATATTAAAAACAAAAAAACGCTGATGTTTAAAAATAAATTATATGTTCACTTTGTTCTAAGCGAAACATTTAACACAACTTAAAAATTGGGATCATGTCAATTTTAAAAGAAAGTTACAATAATGTTATACGCAGAAATGTAAAAAAAATGTTTTTTTTATTATCGTTTATTACTTATTTGAGTAAATTAAAAATGAATTTTGAGACCCAGACGTGGCCTTTGTCATTTGAAAGGCTCGAGGGCCTTTCAAAGAAAAAGCAATAAGTTACTACAACCTTACAAAGAGTTTTGTAATCTATTTTTCCCCGAAAACTCTTAAGACATTTCTTCGATATAATTATTTTTATTCCGTCTAAGTTAGCTGTGCGCATGTGCGCATAACAAATTTCAAGATTCCAATCGATAATTGAACAAGTGGGCGCAATACAATTAACCAAGATCTTAAGAGGCTGCTGGTACATCATTAGTACCGAGCAGATAAATAATGTATACCTCCCTGGGAAAGTTTAGGCAATAGGGAAACGGTTAGGCGACAAATATATCAATAAATTAGTGGCACATGCGAAACGATTAATTATTAATGGTGTTAATAATAATCTGCTCGGGTCTCACAAAAATAGAGCATGGACGATGCTCGTGTGCTTATAGGGTTTTGTCATATGAAACCCTTAAGCGGTTAGTTGTAAATTATATGTTCGAAAAATAACTGCACAACCTTCGGAGATTCCATAAAAATAAGATTCGTTCAGCGTGCATAAAATTATAACCAATAAAAATGCAATCCCTAAAATTGTTAATTAATCCTGAGCAAACAAGGAGGTCGATTGTTGAGGAAAAAAATGATTTTGGATAAATAAATCTTTGTTTAAAATAAGCTCTTACTAAAAAAAGGTATAAGGGTTAAGAAAGAATCTGTGGGTCAGTGTGTCCAGGTATGACGGACGCATGAATATCCCTTCCACTGCGATGCAAGGCGATTGGTCGAGATAATCCTGTTGTAGAGGTACAAAGGTCTACCTCAACCAGTCCCTCCCGATCATGCCAAGTCCCGGACAACATCACCCCACGAATTCGGGCATCGCTGCTAAGTCACCAAATGTAGTGAACTACTCGGGGTGACCTATGGTAGAGGTGTTGATTATCCAAGCAATGGTTCTTGGGGTCGGTGGTAAATGTAAGTAGATTCCAACTTTGAGTTTCTGTCGCATAGATTAATAAAGAGTTAGTTTTGATGTATTAAAATAGTAATCCTTAAAAATAATATGAATGTCATTTATCATGTCATTTAAATGTGTGTACATTGTATGCTTTTATCATGTTTTTGACTCCTAAAACGTATTACAAAAGCATGAAAAAACTTATTATTCTCCTGTTTTCTTAAAAATCAGAATATTACCTGTCATCAAATAGCGTAAAACTTTCAAAAAATAATCCGCAAAAAATGCACGAATAACAAAGAAGCCTTCAAATAAACGTCAAGTTGACAAATCTCACCGACGTGATTCGCGGAACAACATCTACTGTCGAATATTTTGTCAATTCTCCGCGTGTTCATTCTTCCCATATTTTTTATTACATCTGACTGGCAGTCTCCGGGGGCGTTGTTCTTCATGCCTGTACTTCATTCTCCGCTCTGAGATATTGATACGTCACATATATACAGGATTCCCTGCTTTATTTGCCGGTACTTTATACAGACAATGAGGAATTCGGCCCGGGAGACTTGTCATCCGGCAAAATAGCGTAGCGACGTGTGACCTTCTTCTGATTATATCACCGCAACCGAAATATAACATTTTGAAGCCATAAAAAATAAATTTATTTGGTAAAGAATATACATATTTTATTTAACAGAGATTACATAATTATTCTAGTAAGTGTGAATGGTGAATACTTAGAACAGCTGGACGAGTTGGTGGATTTGGGAAGCATGTTTACGAAAGAAGGAAAGGCTGATAGAGATATTGAAAGAAATCCATTAATGTAGGAGTGAATGAAGTTGGCGTTAACAAAAAAAAAAAAAAAATGAGTGTGCTTTAGACCACACGTCTCAAGTAAAACTTCAGTCACTTATAAAATAACATTTGACATTGGGGTGATATTGACATTCCAGACAATACGATTTGTTGCATTTCGCACAGTAGTATACACTCATGCGTTTTTTTTTTCGCTGGGTAAAAGTTGCACCTGCTCCGTTTCCCGTTTTAATGACATTGATCACTGTTCGCGTCGATTACCGTTCGCATCGATAACCGTTCCCATGTCATTTTTCGTAACAATCATCGCTTTTCGTAACGCATTCACCAGTTTACCCCCAAGTGTCGAGCGTGCGAAAAGAAGTTTTACTTCAAAAATGTCCAAGACGCAATGCAGTCCTGTCGCAGCAGTCCTCAATAAAGTGCCGGTATATACCCTGAGGTTCGACAGTGAGGCATAGAACTGGGAGAGGAATGATGATAATAAACTTAATACCACAGAAATGAGTTCTTTGAGTCGAATGTGTGGTAAAACCATACATGTGTGAGAAATTTGAAGATTCCGTATGCCATTTGTTAATAATGCAAGGGTAATGAGTAAAACTAAGAAAGAGACGCTTAGATGGTTAGAAGAAAGGAATGTAGGGAAAATATATGACGCGAATGTGAATGATAGAGGAAGTCTGGGATGCTCGAGTAAGACAAGGATAGATCAAGTGAATCACGTACTTCAGTCGGACCACGAAGGTATGTCAAGGGTCAGAATGACAGAAGGGTATATATATATGTATACCTATATATTTTGTTTTACATGAGCTACACACAGGAGGCCCTGAGGAAAATTATTTCCCTCAGGGCCTATGTCATCTTTGGGGATGCTGTGTGGAGGGTTTTTTAAGGAAAGGAAGGAGAGGAGAGTTCTGGGAAGGAAAAGGGTTAAAGGGGTGGGTAGGAATCTGGGGTTCAGTGTGTCCTGGTCACTCGCCTCCAAGACCTAGACAAACCTCGCCACATGAACCCGGGCACCCCTTCTAAATCACCAAACGTAGCAAACCACTTGGGGTGACCTATGACAGAGGTGTTGGTTATCCAATAAAGGTTCCCGGGGCGGCGGTACCTACTCCCGCCTCCCAAGTTTAAATATATAATGAGGCCATGCATGAATTTGAATGAAGCAAGGAGAATATGTTCTGCCTCCTACTTGCAAAATAACGGCGTGACAGGATAGTTATAGTTACAAATATTTTCGAAAGCCATTAAAAACAGTGATAAAGGGTATATAAATCATAATATCTTTAAATTTAGGGGCAATGGATCTCGTAAGTCAAGTTTCCGAATAATGGAAATAGGTAGGTACCTCGTGAATTTTAGATAACGCTGCAAAGAACAGTTATAGATTATTATCAATGTAGCTGTTATTATTTTTCTAACGAGAAAGATCGATTGGTTTTTACGATTGCATCACCAATCCTGAATAGCTGTCAGGAGTGAAATCATCCCAAATCTCAACAAGTCATGTTATGTTAATCTCTGTGGCCCATTTGTCAGGGCGGAACTAGCCTTGAGTGCCGCCCCAGCTACACGTGAACGTAGAACGTTGGACATACTGAACGTGCCACTAGCGCCTGTATCTGCCGCTTCGTGTGTTGATTTAGCCGGCTGTGTTTCGCTATGACGCCGTGCATTCTGACTAAGTGGACAGATCTATTCTCTATTCCCTGCTGATACCTAGTTCTAGAGTACGTCAATGGAGTGTTGTCTTAGAGACGAAGGAGCCGCCAGCGGAGATGTAATAACATTGCTTTATATTTACATATTCAAAGGCATTGAGTTCACTGCGGTTGGACTCTTCACAGATTTTAGTATATCTAACGAATTCCTTGCATAAAATAACGACGAGAATGTTCTAAAGAACGGAGCCGTTCGTTCCTGCTAGTTTATGTTTTAAACATACATTTGCCCCATTGTTTTAGAACAATCAGCTAACTTTACAAAGTATCAGCTTGTTTAAATATTTAACAGCTTTTCCTTTTAGTACTCTCCTATTTGCAGGTTGGTTCTCATAAAAGCAATTTCCACCCTGCAAACTGTAACTTGGAACGACTGTGAAAACTGCACCTGAAAGGCACTAATTGAATTAATATGTCCGTAACCAGTTCTGTAGTGATATTGGTAAATATAGAACACCACTTAATATTCGAAAGTTGCAGTTTTTTTTGTGTTTAGTGTCGATATGTGTGAGATAACTTATGAAAACAATTTAAAGCTCCTTATTATGTTGTTCTATGAGCTTATTGTTCTATAAACTTGTTGTAAAAACTTATTTTTGTTATGTAATATACGGAATGTGTGTGTGTATGAATGTAATACACGTAAATGTAAGTGTGTGTATATATGTGTGAATTTATGTATGTAAGGGTGTATATTTATGTGTCTATGTATTTTGTCTATGTATGCACATGTACATTATATACCTACTTAATTTTCTACGCTCACAGTATTGAGACGATATCTTGTTGGGTAAAATGTACTCTACAGAATGCTTTCTTAGACGGTATCCACACGGTGCTGCCGCAGCACCAACTGCCGCAGAACTTTAGTTGACTGTAGTCAAAAGCGCCAGCCGTATTGTTATTACAATAAGAATACGGCTGGCGCTTTTGACTACAGACTATACGATTTTTAGTCAGTTCTTCGGCAGTTGATACTGCGGCAGCACCGTGTGGAGACCCCTTTAGTATTGTGAAGCGTCCATTTTGTTATCATTGTTATGTTTATTTTTAATTAGTGATACTATCAACCATGTTTAATGTAATTGTATTTGTAAGCACTTTGATGTGAATCACTATTAACAAACTTTTTTTTTTTTTAAATCATTGCAATGATATTAATCAAATTTTCTTTTCTTCTTTTCAGGTAAGCGACTAATGATGCTTCTTTTTCCGGTGAACATGTTGCTGGCCATTCTACAAGCAGGTATTTCCCAACAAAGTTGTCTTTAAACAATCTGTGAAATTAGGTACGTCGTTTTTTATACGAACTTTAAGTTTCACGTTGCATTTAAATATATTATTTATGACTCTTGTAAAACATACTCTTAAAATTAGGCAATCACTGCGTGGAAAGGTTTCGTATTGATACTATTTTTTATTGATTTAAAATATTATATTATTAAAATGATAAATGTTGGTAGTTAATAATACTGTTTTCGTATTTAAATGCATAGCGGCTTAAGTTAATTACACGTCACAAGGAGATTATTTCATTATATTTGTAAAATAAATTTTTGTTATCAGTAATTTCAACCGATGTCGTACATAAAGGACATATTAAATTTTAAAAATGTATCTTTAAACGACTATGGAACCCCTACACGAATTTTTAAATAGTATTACAGGTGGGCGTTTTTCAAATCACAAATCCGAATAGGGTTTGCCGTGTCTTAAGTTACTTGTTAGGTTCCCTCAAAAATCAAATTATGTTGGCCTAATTTCATGATTTAAAACACAAATTTGGTAAACTTTTTGTTAAAAAAGAGAATTAGTCAGTTTGGTTGGGTATTATGGCCTCAAATCCGAATTTAAGTTTTCGATGAAAAAGGCCGCGCAGGTGTTACTTTATTCTAATATTTACATTTCTACTTATTCGGAATGGTGGACAGTCATTGCTCTAAGTGGTTTAATTTGTCAACTGTTTTTAGTGGTTTTTTTAGTAAATAACCTATGTTTTAAGAGTTAGAATTTTTTTGTTGTGTTATTTATCAAAACCTCTGACTCGTAAAATCATCTGTTTTTAAATTAAAAGATTAGTATATTGTTATTTTATTAGCTTAAATTCTTTAAAGGTTGCCTAATCCTTTATGTAATAATTTAATATCAAGTATTTATTTTCCGTTATGAAATAATTTATTATCAATTATTTTATACATTAAAGTAGAAGTGGTCAGGCCTCACAATCAGAAGAGGTGAAAAATTGTTTGACCGGTCAGTGGTTGAGTGGGCATAGCGCTTGGGTACCACCCGGGCGTCGCGTGTTCGATTCCTTCAATGGCTAAGTCCTCCATCACAACACAAGCAACATTTTCGGCTTTCTATGGTGGTAGTAGGAGATTTTCAAACATTGTTGGGTTATTCGTAACCCGGGAATGTTTGTCTTTCTTTTAAAAAAAAAGAAAAAAGAAAATTGTCAAAAGTATTCATACATTGGTTCACAACTGACAAAAAGAGAGTGGGTTGACGACATCAAAGCCATAGCAGGTGGTACATGGACAAGAGTAGCTAATGATAGAGAGAAATGGCGACAGTTGGAGGAGGCCTTTGTCAACTAGTGACATAAAAACAGGGAGTCAATGCACGATAAGTGTTATAAATGTGAAAAGTTTATTATGAATAATGTTGTGTAATTTACTGTCTGAATAAATGCTATTATTATTATTTTCCTATGTACAAGATATTTTTGATATGGCATAGAACTGAAATGAAGCTATTTAATTCTGAACTACGGGTTATAATATAATGAAGAAAATATGAATATCTCCTTACAACATCGAGTAATAATTAATAATTCTAATAAATATTTTTTTCCGAACGTGGAAGATTTCATTATACTCTCACAAATGCTTGTGGAAATGACAGATCTATTATGCGAAAAAATATGACAACAGGACACAGGACCTTTCAGAATCCGGCTATTTTATTTGTCAATGCCGTTTTTTTCGTGAAAATGTTGAATGAAAGAATTCATTTGTCCACTTACATTTTAAGGCACACAAATGACTGGTTTATATTACTTTTTCGTTGCTGCATATGAAACGACCGGTGTAAAGAAGGGAACAAGAAGTGAATGTTTTATTAATGGTAATATTATGCGTTGTGATTTATATTTTATAATAGTATCCACCATTTCAATCAAGATAATATTATATCAGTGTCGGAGGCACGATGAAACGGAATGTCAAAGCATTAAATTCGATTAAAACATGAAATATGCGCCCATTGAAACTGAAACGTGAAATTAACCGTTTTTATTCACTTTATGTGGGACCGTTCAAACCTTTGTACATTTAACCAATTAGCAATTGAAATTATTTTCGGTCGATTGAACTTTAAACGCTTTTGAAATGTTGGTGCAAAAGTAAATTTACTGACTCTTTTTTTGACATCCTTCCAATTATAATTGTTTTAGCCAATGCATAAAATAAGTATCCACCGAGTTGAAATGCGTAATGACATTTAGTTATTTGCTGTTACATACGGAATTGTTTTCTATTAAACACCGTTATATAGTAAGCATCAACAATGATTATTACCAAGTTCTCTATTAAGTACAGAATGTGTGTGTTTTTCTATTATTGATAGCATTATCATCACTCTCGAAACGATTGCATGGCTGTTTTTTCTAATCTCGGGAAATTTTCATCTATCTTATCTTATTTTATTCGATTGTTAATGTATACAATTAATTTCTGATGTGTTTAGTTGTGAAGGTGGTAATGTGGATTTTCCCCAGAAAGACTTGTTTAGGAAAATCAAGTAAATTTTCCACAAGCTCTTTTAAAATTAAGCTGTAGAATATTGTCAAAAATTCACTTTAAACAGAAATAGTGCCTAACTGATAAAATGATCCGTCTGGTATCAATTTGCTGTTAAACTTATCGTGAAATCAGATATGAGCACATCAGAAAAATACCGTCCGTTAATTAAATAATAACAATAATTTGTAAAACAGTTTCTTAAATGTGTTCAAAGTACAAAACAAAATTAATATTTTCAGCGTACTTTCAGTTTGTCCGTATAATGTGTAAATTGGTAGATTCTTTATGGCAAATTAAAGTGACTTTTTTTTAAATTGAGCTAAATGACGCCACAATTAGTTCGATAATGCTGAGCATTTTATGAGACGATGTATGAATGTGAGTGAGGCAAAGACTGTGTGCCAAGACCGAGTTGTTTGGCGGTCCATCCTCTCTGCCTACCCTTGCGGAGAAACGGCGTGATGGTTAGTAGTAGTAGTAGTATGTATTTTTTATCTACGAGTTTCAATATTTAGACCATAACGGAAAGCATTTGTAAAGGTTTTCGTAAGACGAAAAAGTTTTTCAAGATAATTTAAAAAAAAAGTTATATGTAGTTTATCGAAACATAATTAAATGTTGACACTGTTCAAATATTGATATTATTTGCACAGTTTTACCTAGTTATAAACAAACTTTTAGATAAAACTGTTTTACCGCTAATTTCAAAATTAATTTGATATTTTGTTATTTAAAAAACTCGCAATATAAACATTATTATTTATTTTTATTTTTTATTTAGTTAAATAAGTTACATTTATACAGCAAAATTACATAATAATAATATTTCAAATAACTGTAAATTTTAAAAATATGTGCAAGTGTTATTATGTCTTGTACATCATTAGTTCCTAGCTAGGCAGATTGCCTGTTCTAAGGAACCAAATGCTGGTGAAAAATGCCAAAGATTTATTCTGTAAAAAGAAGAATTTTTTTTTTAAGAAGATAGATTAAATATACCTATTCTTTATTTAAATATATATACTGACCAAAGTTTTTACTGATTGTGCCATTAATAGTTAACCATGTATAAGTTTAAGTTTTAAGTGACATTATTTAATAATTTTTCAGACTCAATCCTACCTAAGTCAATCAACCATTTAGTTATTATTGTACCGATGCATGCGATTTTGCATATTTTAATATTTAATTCTGGGGGGATTTGATTATACGATTTCTGTCCCAGATATGTATATGTCTTTTAAAACTTTGCCGTATTGCTCCATGGGACCATGAGATCCTTTTTGGTGTAACTTCTTGTGATATATTTATGGTCAATTTATTTAAGATTTTCTATATTTTTGTGTACGTGGATAATAACCCTTTTTTATAGTTTTGACGAACATATTAAATCAGTAAATCCATTAAGAGGAAATTGTTATTGTTATATTTCCATCCAAATGGATTAGCGAGGAACTTTATTCTTAGACTAACTCGATCGTTCGTATTAAACTTTTAATCCGTTTTGGCCAGAAAATAGATGAATTTCATTTCGAAAGCAATCATTTCAGTAATCTGAAAATCTCTGGCGGAGTTTAAGGCTCCACTCGCCGTCGTTTTACCAGTATAAATCACGAGCCGGATCATGTAATTAACTGTGTAGCGTCTAAATTGGAATTAAAACCCGGTAGACAGGTAGATAATTCGTTAGTTACCGACTATCGTTATAATTCGGCTTGAGGAATCAGTTAAAGACAGGATGCAACCGCGAGATAAGAGGCCAATAACCGGTGTTTCATCCATCTAGAGGGGATGATCCCTCCAAATAGGCTCTAGTCTCTGAGCTGGTGGTAGCTAGGTCAGAGCTGGAAGCTAGTAATGAGCTAGAGGGAAGGAATCTAATCCTAATCCTAATTGCCGCGAGGGTGCTTGTTGTGCTTTTTCGTATTTATTAGGTAAAAACCGACTTTAAGAATAAGGAACAAAATATAAGGGTTTATAATTTATGAGTATATTATATGGTATTTGCACAATCTTGGATACCATTAAAATGAGTGTAAGGTTTAAAGTCCGAGGTTTTTTTATTCTGATTATCGTTTTAAGTGTGTATTTGTAATATTATTTTCACATTATTGATTTAACAAAGCACATTCCTAACTGTGCCTAACTGGCCACAATGTCATTTATTGTTTTTTTTTTTTTTTTTTTTATGAAAAATATCCCAAATTAGGCAAATGCCCTTATTATGGTAGTAACATAAAACAAATAAGAATAATATCTTAATATATAAATGAATGTTTCTTTGTTTGTCCCTTATTTGATGTGCGCGTGCCCGCGATGGTTTCTGTATATAGTAGTGAGCTTTGGCGTGAATTAGATGAATAACTCAACGGATGAATAGTATAGTAAATAATTTCCTTTGATTGTGCTGAAACTTTGATGAGTTGTGAAGTGGTTGAAAATGGCTTTTGTGGCCGAAACAGCTGTCACAAAAATTAAATCTAAAATACTTGCATAACTTAGTTGTTGTATTTTGTCATCTTAGAAGAATCTCAAATAAAGACGCCATGGAATTTGCACTTTTAACAAACTTAATTTATTTTGGTAGAATCACATGTTACAATAAAAATATAAACTTTTTCCCGCCCGCAAGTACTTAAAGGAGGTCTCAAATTAGACCATTACTGTTTTGTTTTTCAAGAGAGAAGAGGCTTTTTTTTAACGGGTTCACAGTATTTATAACCTATAAAGACCTAACACAAACAAGACATTTTTACATGATACACAGACCTAAAAATGCAAGCTAAGGTACAAAGAAATCTGTTTCACCGACTGACAAGATTTTGAGACTATATCGCTTGGTACGGGTAAATAATTCCTGTAATAATACGCTTCAAAATATTCCGATAGATGTCGGTAGTGTTCACTTTAACATTATTAAATAAAATAAAAAAATAAACGGAGTTCTAAGAATTAAACGCAAACACAATTAATTTGATTGTTTTATTCGCTTTATAACTGAAGAACCTACTCAAGTATGTATTAGTACCTACATCTGTGATTTGTAGACCTTGCGTCCAAAAAATACTAATTGTATTATTTAAATGGTGGTTAGAAATATATTTCTGGGATGAAAAAGCTGATTATGTATTTTTAAAAGTTTAAGCGCGAGCCGTAATATAAAACATTTCCTACTGGTGTTTACTCATAATTTTACCGATAAACATCAAAGACCCTTATTGATTCAAAATCCAAAATACGATCTCTTAAAATCTGATAATTTGCGAGCAGATTAAAGACGATTAAACATGACGACCTGTATACATTGAGATTAACGCCCTCGTCCATTTTGCGAAGCTTTTGCCGGGAGCTTTTACTCAAACACCTTTTTAATTTGTTTGTAGATTAAAGCTGAAGCTGGGTGGTGGTGACATCACACTATTTGAGGAAAGTTCTTCGAAGCAGACGAGCTTTGAACAGTTTTTTTTCATAAATTTAGCGGCGAGGATCTTTAATGAACGCGATTTTACCTGAGGGCATTTTAATTGCTCTAATGACTGTTTGTTTTCGGAAACCGGTTTTTATGTAAAAGCACGTTTTATTTAATTAAAGGGGGTTAATCCTAAAAACATACCTTTTCACTGAGAGGGTAAATAATACGAGCGGGATTTTGGATTAATTTATTTTCAATAATTAATGCGGCTCTCAGTCAAGTTATCAAGACCTGAAATTGTAAAATTTTCAATCCACAATATTAAAAGTTTCGTATATAACAAGGGTAATATTAATCCTTTTACTAAAAGAAGAAATGTTTGTTATTCGTTTAGAAAGATAATTTTGACTGAAGAAGTTTTGCTACATCTAATTTATATTACTTTTTTGAAGAAGTTATTTTAGCAACGGAATAAAAAAAAACGACGCCTGTTTCAATATCATTTGCAAAAACGATATTGAAACAGGCAAGAAAGGTAATTTTGACTGAAGAAGTTTTGCTACAACTCATTTATATTACTTTTTTGAAGAAGTTATTTTAGCATCGGAATAAAAAAAACGACGCTTGTCTCAATATCATTTGCTAAAACGTTATTTCATCCTAGATTGTAATAAAATATCTCTACATTGAGTTCTGCAAGGGTGCTATTTCTAACCTTGCCCTTTCTGACGTCTAAAAATAATAAGGTAGCAAAATTTTCCGATTATTCAAAAAGTTGTTTTATGTTTACTTTTAAAACAGTTAATAACAAATTTGCTAACTTGGGTTATCGATGCTTGCATGCGTGATGTGAAATATTCCTTCGTAATGCAATCAAAATTGGATCTGTTATGTATTAAATTATACCAGACATGCTCTAAATACTTACGAAAATTATTTTATTTGTAATAAATAATTAAATTTCTATATTTGTAATATGTATGTCTTTTGTTAATATTTTTGACAGATCTGAATAATTATTTTTTAAGTTTACTACGAGCGGTGTTCATAGGAATGATAAACTGGTTAATAGCTTTTTGGATAGAACACAAATAATTTGAAATATATGGTCATGGGGTGGGGGGGAGGGGGGGGAGGTAGGCGCAATTACAAGGAAACATGGTTAACATAGGTGACTTACTCGTGCTATTATTACATTTTTTTACGGTGCTCTAGATTTCATGTCCGGGTTGAATCTTTCCCAAATGAAAGACTAAACCCTTCCACACACTTTTCCACAAATGAATATCTAGTAAATTAACGCAATGTAATTGCACTATATAAGAATAAAACAATACAAGAACAATACGTCAATCCACCAGAAACATAATGGGAAAATATTTCACCGACTCCAGATATTTTCATATCAGAGGGTTCGGCTCTGATGAAATCCTAACTGGTCCGATAAATCCTACTGATCCCTCAATATAAATATTTAAAAAATCTTTCGTAATCCTACATGTATTTAAAATGACCGACTTTTGCATTTTTATGTACAAATTTTTTGACAAATTTAATACGCCTAAATTTTGAATGAGAGAGCTTGGTATAATGCCAGTAGTCGAAATAACAAATGGTAATATTTTTATAGTCTGAGAATGCCAAATTCTTTTAATTTCATTTCCTAAATCTGTATATTTTCTTATTTTTTCAGAAACAGTTTTCTGAATATTACAAGAATTTGGTATAGCGACATCAATGATATAAGTTATTTTCTTAATTTTGTCATGTAAAACTATATCGGGTCTATTATGACTAATTGTTCTGTCTGTCAGAATAGTTTTATCATAATAAATTTTATAAAATTCATTTTCTAAAAATGAATTTGGTTCATATTCATAATATGGTACATTACGGCAGTCAATCAAGTTATGTTTAATTACCAAACTTTGGTGAATCATTTTTAAAACTTGATTGTGCCTAAATGTATAGTCGGACGGCGCTAATACAGAACATCCCGATACAATATGTTCTATATTTTCAGGAAAAGCCAAACATTTTCTACATAAATCATCAATTTGATTTGCATCTTTGATGATATGCCTTCTATAATTTTTAGTATTAATGACTCTATCTTGTATGGCAAGCATAAAGCCTTCTATTTCTGCGCTCAACTCTCCAATACTCAACCATTTGCTTGACGAAAATTTGTCAACATATGTTTGGTTGAGATAATTGAAGTGTTTTGCGTGAAGAATTTTATTTGACCAGGAATCTAATAATTCCTGGTTGGTATTTATAAGAATGCTGGCATTCTCGTCGTATAAATTTAATGGTGAAATATTTCTATCTGCCTTGCATATTATTTTGTGCATTTCTGAACTATCAGCTTTCCTATGGAAAAAATTTCTTAGCATTTCTACCTGATTATGTTTTAAAGATGTTATTTTGACTATACCTCTACCTCCTAAATTTCTGGGTAAATTAATATGTTCTATAGCTGAATTTGGATGATGGCAATGAAATTTAGTTAATGTAGTTCTATTTAATCGTTCTGAGCTATCTAAATCTGTATTAGACCATTTAATTATGCCAAATGAGTAAGTTAATAGAGGTATTGCCCAAGTATTTATCGCCTTTACTAAATTTTTAGCAGATAGATTGCATTTCAAAATTTTTCTGATCCTAGTTTTAAATTTAATCCTAATATCATTTTTAATACTAGTATGATCTAATCTATTTGATTGCGGATATCCTAAATATTTATAAACCTCACCCCCTTTCATACTTTCAATTTTGAAATTTCTAAATATACCCTCGTCTCCATCTACAATTTTACCTTTCTCTATATGGATCGTTCTACATTTATCTAAACCAAAAGTCATTTTAATATCATCTGAAAAATTTTTAACTACTTTAATCATTTTCTCTAAATTTGGTTCAGAATTTGAATATAATTTTAAATCATCCATAAATAATAAACGAGAAATTATATTTCTCTCTCTAGTATTACCTTTAATTTTTATTCCAAACTTGCTTTTAATTAACATTTTAGATAGAGGATTTAATGCTAAGCAAAACCAAAGAGGACTCAATGAGTCTCCTTGAAAAATCCCTCTTTTTATTGAAATGCCCGGTACTATAATTTTCTTATCTTTCAAATTCAAAAGCAAATCGGTATTCCAAAATGCCATAATTTTTTCCAAAAAGCTAATAATAATTGGGTTAATTTTGTATATATTTAAAACTTTTATCAGCCACGAGTGCGGGACACTATCATAAGCTTTTTGGTAATCTATATTCTTTATATTATTATTGTTTTGATTTTTTTGTTTGTTTATTTTTAAGTTTTCGAAGGCGCACAAATTAAAATATATATTAATAAAGTAATTTTTAAACATAGTGTTTTTCTTTGTTGTGGCTATGACCTATCTACAGCAATCTCAAAATATAAAAAAATGGAATTAAATTAAATAATGTTAGCTTTAAATTCTTCAAGTATTTTATTCTTTATTTTTGTGACAGTTGTTTCACAACACATAATAGAGTGTCTATTGTCTCACTTAGTTTCTCAGCAAATTGCTTTAAACGGTAATAAATCAATTTAGACACCTTCAAAAAATTGAAATTAAGAATCGTATTAATAAGTTATCTTAAAGTGGTTTAACCACAGTTTGAAAATGGCCTTGTAAGTCGAAACAGCTGTCACAAAAATAAAAACTAAAATACTTGCAGAACTGAATAAAAACACGAATTAAACACAAAAACAATCTCAGAATAATTATATTAATTCGTAAACAGAGTTCATGTGTCATGATTCTAGTTTTGGATAATGGTGAATAAATCTCTTCAAAACACAAATCTAGAAATTGTTTCATGCCCAAGAAATACAAAAAATAAAAGATTTATACCTACCATAAAATAAGATAAAATATAAGTCAGAAATATTCAATATAAAGCTGACAACATGTTTATCGCAGTGAAACAAAATAGTTTATCCTCGTGTTTCTTGACTTATATTATTTATGTCAGCAGGGGGCCCGGGGCGGAGAGTTTTCCTCTGACGTCATTTGCGTTATGATCCATAAAATTGGCGAAGCAGCTTCCAGCCTCCAGCCAAGAGACTGTGGTTTTTAATATTGTGGGACCACCCTTATACAACATACAACCTACTTCCTTCCCCTCCCCTCTGCCTGCCACGTGATATCTAGACATCTGGAGGTTTATGGTTATCCCGTGCTTCCGGTGCGTGAAATGTTTTAAAAACGTTTGTTATAACAAGACTCGCTGCTAATTTTGCGGTTACCTTTGCATTTTAGTGTTGGTTTAACTACTGCTGGGTTAACAAGGGTTGACCCTTGGGTTAGCATTCTGATTTTCATTAAAATTGCTTTCTTAGGTAACTCTGTATTATGCTATTATTTTCTCATTTAAAATAACTACTGTTATCATTCATCTGCCTACCCTTTATTATTTGCTATTACATAATTAATAATCTTTACAGCAAACTTTACCTAACATTATGCAATAATAATAAAGAACGTTAAGAGCTTTATTTTTTTAGGGTTTCAATAGTAGGTAAGGAACATGGATGCTTTTCTCAAAATGATAAGTTCCCTTACAAAATTTCTACAATAAACGAAAATTTTATAAAAAAACTTATTTTTTTATATATTGCTAAATAATCTAGTATCGTTAATTGTTCTTTTTCTGTAAAACTGTGAAATAAAACACTTAAGAGTTTGAATAAATAATAATAATAAAATAATTAATTTCTTTTAAACTTAATTCTTTCCTCTATGAGTAATTTAATAAGAAAATGTGTAGGTTTCTTCTGGATAATAAAATACTAAAAAAATCTGAACGACTTTAAATTTACCTTTTAATTGGACCATTTAAAAAAATGTTCCCCATTTGGTGTATTTCTAAAAATAATTATCCCTTCACGTTATATAAGTCCATCGCTCGCGTGGAAAATAAATGAAAGCCTACCTATCTGCGTAATTAGGCAATTTAAAAAAGGAACTGTAGGAAATCCGGCCGAAAATTTCCAGCGTGACGGTTTGAAAAAAGAACACATAAATCTACAGCGACCTCTGGAGTTAAAACTGGTACCTTTCCCTCCAAAAAATCACAAAAATGGTCGACCGTTTTGTTGAAGTATCATTCATTTACATGAAATAATTAGAAGCGTAATTATGCTGCAAGACATCCGTGTTCGAAATAGTTGAGGCTTCGGAAAATGAAGTAAGCCATCAAGTTTTGTCGAGGGCTTTCACAATTAAATTACCAGCATTATTACCTAAGTACCAATATTCGCTCGCCTTCAGACGTTTGTTCTTTTTTTATGTTTTATGTGTATGGATGTCCTCAGTATTTCTAAAATCTCTATTATTGACAATGATTTTTTTTTTCTTTTCATATTGTATTTTTTAAACGTGTAATATTTGTGTAAAATGTACTTATATGTGTCTGTCTTTCCCGTAATGAGTTTTTTCTCAACTCATTGGGAATAATGTGTTACTTACCATGTTTTGTAATACATTATAATTAAATAAATAAATAAAAATAAAAAACCATTTCATTAAATCGATAGTCTAAACTTAATTATTCGCACACCTGGATGTCCTCCTCTGACTCTTTTATCATATTTTTAAATTTTAAAGGCGGGTATGGGTACCGCCGTTTCATTTATTGGATAACCAACACCTCTGCCATATGTCACTCTAAGTGGTTCCCCACATTTGGTGATTTAGCAGGGGTTATCGGGTTAATAGGGTGAGGTTTTTCCACGACTTGGCGGCCGGTGCGTGTGCCCATCAGCGTGGCGGGCCGAATCAAGAGAGATTGGTTGAGGGAGACTTTTTGACTCAGCAGGATTCTATTACAATATAGCTTTGCACCGCAATGGGAGGAATGGATTCATTTGGCCGTTGCTCGTGGAAACATTGACCCCCAAGATTCCAATCCATTCCTCGTTTTTCTTCCCAGAACTTCCTCTCCCTCTTTTCCTAAAGAGATCCTCTACACAGTGTCTCCAAGGATGACAGGGGAATTATTTTCCTCAAGGCCTCCTGTGTGGAGCTAATATAAAAATAAAAAAAATGAAAAAAAAAACTCTCCCCCTTCCTTTCATCACACATTATTCACTACCTACAGTTCAGTGTTGACGTATTTCCGTGCCTCTTCAAATTATCAAAGATTTTATAATCTAAACAGTAGAGAAGTTAACAAAAGTGATCTATTCCCCTAAGTCAAAGATTGCGCTGTGTGCTAGCGTTTTTATTTTTCCCAAAAAGTGTATCGTTTGACCGCGAAAAGAGATTGTTTTTTCTGGGACTCGTGACACAATTTACCAATCAGTGCCATAGTGACTTAATCATTGGGTATAGAATACAAATAAAACATTCAAATAACGAACTAAAGTGTAACAAAGGTGTTGCATTCAATTTAGGAATCATACACTCAAAAGTGATCGTTTTCCTTGTGTAAATTTCACGCCCAAATAACTTTAAAATGAATTCTCTTTGCACGACTTGTGGAAAAAACATCGAAGTTCCCGCAGATTTTATATCTTGTTCTGTCTGTAATGAAGATTACCACATTGTGTGTACTGGAACAGTGGAAATTTCTCGCCGAGGTGGGAAAAGTCATCAACATCAAAATTGGAAATGTAAAAATTGCATAAAACCTAAAAATAACAAACAGAAAAGCATCTCAAATAGTTTGACGGAAAACAATCAAGAACCGCCAACTATTGCCAAAAATTCAAAACAACCTCCACAGACTTCGAAAACTTTAACCGATCAGGCAGTCAACAGAGAAAATTCCCCTTACTCTGGAACTTTTTATGAAGGAACTAGGAAATTTCAAATCTTCAATGATGGTATTTGTCGACAAAAAAATTGACTTTATTGGCCAAAAATACGAAGCAATTTTAAAACAAAACAATGAAATCATAAAGTCGATACAATGCATATCGGAGCAGCAAGAAGAGCTTCAAAATCGAGTAAATGCTTTGAACTATCAGAGACAAAAAATAATGCGGACCTAATTGATCTAAAAAATCAAAATACCTTTTTATCTAATACAATCTCACATCAAGATGACAGAATTGACAAACTTGAATACGTGCACCAAATATGTAATATTGAACTAAGAGGCATTCCAGAAACCATATCCAACAACTATATGTAAGTTATCACTAAAATATCTAAAATCATCAACTTCGAGGACTCCACAGAAAACTCGGCAATCAAGAAGATTTATAGAATGGGGCCTAAAATCTCAGAAAAAAACCCCAGATCCATCATGGCGACATTTAATCACATTCAAGCACGGGATAATTTTGTATACAAACTGAAATCTTACATAAAAGCCTCCTACTACACCCAGCATAAATAAATTAAAGACATATGATCTAGGTTTTTCTCAAGAATCCAAACGAATTTACAAATCTGACCATCTTACACAAAAACAAAAATTCCTCCTAGGGCAAACGAAACGTTTTGCTAGAGAAAACAACTTTAAGTACACGTGGTCAAATTTAGGACGTATCTTATTAAAGCAAAGCGACAGCTCAAAATGAATAAAAATAAACAATGCCAATGACCTTGACAGATTAAAACGTCTATCCATCTGACTACAACTCAACTCTGTTATGATGACTAAAGGAAGGTACTTGTTCACATATTCTATTACGAGTACATTGCTTTCGAATATATAAGAAAGGCACTTGTTCACATATACTACATATTACATTGCTTTCGAATATATAAAATAATATACAGCTCATTTATTATGAATAAATATAACGACATACTTATTTCATTCACTTTTAAATCTGTAAAACAAACTTACTGCAAAATCATATGTCAGATATTATTACTTATTCAAAAAAATAATAATAATGTATTATTCCAGAATGTAATTAATGTACTCTCATTTTTAATATTATTATTTGATTCGCTTGTGTTCTGTTTATGTTTAATGAGTCTCACCACCACCAGCAACACGATACTTTATATACATAATAATAATGTATCTTACCTTTTTCTACCTAGCCCATCTGTTCAACACAATCAGTGAAATTGTATGTAATCTAGTACTTACAGCAAACCTATATAAATCTTAGAAAAAAGTAACGATAAACAAATCTGATTTTCTCAAGAATCTTACCACATTTTTCGACAAGGTATTACTTACTCAAATTAATAATAATGTTTTATTCCAGGATGTAATTAATGTACTTTCATTCTTATTATTATTATATGAATCGCATGTGTTCTGTTTATGTTTAAGGAGTCTCACCACCACCAGCAACACAATACTTTATTTGCAAAAATCTAGTAAACAAACTTACTGCAAAATCTTATGTACCTTTTCAGTCGCATTTTGTATGATTTACTTGTCAATTTAGTTGCGTCCTTGATGCTAACTTATTTATCGAATCAAACTATTGCCACCAAAAGCACTTACCTAGCTTTTATCACTTTATTGTCATAATATACTTTACGATTGGTAATTATGTAAACATTTCCTTCGCTTGTTTTTTTTACGGGACATACGTACATTTTCGACAAGTATTTACGTACTCAAATTAATGTACTCCCATTATTATTCTTCTTATTATTATTATTAATTGCATCATAGCAACATGTATAAAAATGTATTTTTCTGGGTTCAATCAAGCCCTTATATTTTTAACATATTCAGTGAGTTTTTATGTATTCTCATACGAGTACTTACAGATAATCTATATAAATTTGTGAAAAAACTTGTTGAATGTGTCTACTTAGTGGGTATATATTTGTATTCGTCGCAGATTATTGTAGCTGCGTATTCTATTCCAACTCATTTTTCGTACCAACTTATTTACAGCATAAGTACCTATTCATATTGCCCCGAGTTACATTATTGTGTTAATATTCCTTAAAATGGGTAAATCGGTAATTATTATATTCTTTATTTCTTTCTTTTTCTTTTTTTAATTAATTTTTTTGATTCTCGAGGTGAGTAATTCATCAAAATCAATACAAAATTTCTTGGAGTGGTAAAAAGCGTAAGTACACGTTTGTAAAAAAAAAACAAAATATTTTTTCTTTTAGAATTTTCTTTTTTATTTCTCTTCTGTACATTAAAAAAGATATATTGTTAAATATATAATTTACACTTAAAAGTATCTTGTACATAACTTGTATAAGTAACTTGTATTATTTTATTTATATATCTTCAAAACCTTAATATTATTTAGCAAGTGTTATATTTAACCATCACATTAATTACATGTAAAAATTTCTTCTCATTTTGACTGTTCTAGAACGGGCAAATTGCCTAGTTGAACAGCAAAAAATCATTATAAAGTTATAATATGTAATGTTTCAAATAAATAAATATTGTCGTACTTATCTCTATCTTTTAAATGAAGAAATTACTACATATTTAAAACTTTGAACTTTATAATACAATATCTATCTTATATAGTATCTTATAACTTATATATCGTTGTCAGCTTACTTACTAATTTTGGTTATGGGCCTATCTGTGAACGATACTATCTCTGGTTCAACGAACTTGAATTTGTTTTAAATTTAACAGAACCGATGTGGCAAGAATTCAGACAAGATATCAAGTACCAGCGTAAAAAATAATATTTTTTACCATGATAATACTAGGTATTTGAAATATGCAATTCTTCTTTATTAATTTCACAAGGTGAAAATTTGTTCTTAAAAGTTTGCCTTTTTCATTTTGATGAAAGCGTTATTTACTAACATAATATCCCGTCATTTTTCATGGGTTTACGCTTGTACGACATGACAATATAATAGTTACAAAATCATTAAAAATGTTTCGAACAAAAAAAATTATAACCGTCAATACATTTTAATAATTCACTCGTTTTCATCACGGCTCTACTCAAAACAAGTTGACTCTCAAACGAAATGTTGGAAACACATCAATATTATTTAACTTCCAGTTTATATATAAATAAATACTATCAATATATGTAATTTATAAAATATCACTAATACTCATCGTTATTATTACCTTCCTCCTTGCGCTATCCCTCATCCCTCAACTCATTGCCTAGGTAGGCTATTGGGGCCGGCTCTTCTCGTTCTCAGGTTGTAGCTTTTTCGATTCTGAGTATCGCCTTCATCCACGCCGTTTCTCCCAAGTATTTTCGAGCATTGAGTCATTCATAAGTTTTTTGGGTCTTCCTTTGGATGACTGTCGATGTGTCGATGAAGCTCCATAGACATTGCCTGCTTCACTGTGCGGTCTGATGGTCTCCGTCTTATGTGCCCATACCATTTTTACTGTCGTTCCTCCAGCTTGCTGCTTATGTCCATGACACCCAGGCTACCACGAATGCGTGAACTTTTAATCTTATCTTTTAGTGACACCCCTGCTGATACTCATCATTATTATTACCGGCTGCGCCAAATTGGAAAATATTTTAATACAGTTTATTAGAGAACAGACTTATGCCCAGTGAGATCGGAACACGCATTCCATGTTTATATATCATATACATATTATGCAATCATTATTTCTCGTTTGCATTCGTCCTTATTCATGCACACATTAAAATTAATTGTATGTTAAAATTCTATCTAATCTCAATTTAAGCGCACCCATTAATTTTGTACGACATAATTAAATTGTTATCTCTTTATAATCAGTGCCAAAAATCTACGTTTCCCACTTTTCAATTAAATTATATTAATTTCCTCCGCCTCCCCATCGTGTCACCGAACAAATCATTACTCGTCCCGTGTAACAATGAGAGAGCATACATTTGAAGGCTTGTGACAAAGCGCTGATAGCTTAGCCACCCTGCACAGAGTACAAGTACACGTGTCACTATACTATACACGTGTACAAGGCACACAATGCCGCTGTATCGCGTGACAGAAAGTTGATGGATGTATCGTGTCTCTTCTTTTCTACCCATTTCATTTTCGACGGACGTCTTCTGAGAGATTTATTAATGTACTCTCCGGAAGAAACATACTCGAAATAATAAATAAAGTTTTATTTACCGCTAATAACTCTACCAATTTAATGATAGGGGTTGTTTTCGATGTGCTGATATATAATATAGCAGTTACGCGTTGGTTATTTCCTACCCTCGCGAATTTATAGACTTATTTTGCTAACTGGCGCCTTCCGAATAGTTGGAGAATTTTTTTTTTATATTAGATTACATATTTAGTTTTTTTCTATAATTTTGTTTTATTAATTTTTTTACATTAGCTCCCACACAGGAGGCCCTGATGAAAATAATTTCCTTCAGGGCCTATGTCATCTTAGGGGATGCTGTGTGGAGGGTCTTTTTAAGGAAGGGAAGGATAGGACGTTCTGGGAAGGAAAAAGGTATGAGAGGTGGGTAAGAATCTAAGGGTTAGTGTGTATAGGAGTGACGTATGAATCCATCCCTCCATCTGCGGTGCAAGCCAATGGATCGAGAGTCGGGCTAGAAACGTAAAAAGGCCTTCCTTACCCAGTCTCTCTCGATACGGCCTGCCACGCAGCAGGTAGGCAAAGGGCAAACTTCACCTCATGAACCCGGGCACCCCTACTAAGTCACCAAACGTAGCGAGACTTGGGGAGACCTATGGCAGAGGTGTTGATTATCCAATAAATGGTTCCTGGGACGGCGGTACCCATACCCTCCTCCCAAATTGCCTCATTACTTAAGAGGTCCTGTGCTGAGGATAACTAAAGTTATTTAGTTTAATTTGATAAGTTGCGTCTTCCAGGTCTTTTTTAGGGCTATTTTTTTTATTTATTTTATTATTATTATTATTTAAGTTATTTTATTTGACACTTAGAACGTTACGGCGTAATAGAACAAGAAGTACTTCGATATTGCCGCAGACTGCAGCCGATAGCATGTGCGGATTTCAAAATATCATATTTATATCGTATCGACATTGGCGGAGAGAAGAACAAATCCGTCAGGTCCAAGGGTATCATGGAACAAGTACATTAAAAGCAAAATGATATGTCATAAAGAAAACCAAAATGTATGTGAGGTAATGATTCGTTTTTATAAACGGTTGGAAGTTTAATTTTCTGTATGGTATTTTTTAATCTCATTGCGTGGTCGGTTTAATAAAATCTGTTTGTTTATCTGCCTAAAAATATTTTAAAACGACGCTGAAAAACAAAACGCTGGCTATAGGTACAACATTAATTTACTGCCTGAGATTTACGATATTAATTGTAGTCTGTGTATTTTAGGATTGGAATAATAATACCCACACCCACTAACCGTTTGCCCAAAACAAAGCTTATCAAAAAAGGAAATTGTATTATTTTTGTTTCTTCACATTTTGTATTTAATGCCTTCGCCATTCAGTCCACAAACAATGGAACTCGAACAATTCTTTCCCTCCATTGATGCTTGTTGTTCTTTACTTTTGAGAGTGTATGTAAATTTCAATGTTTCGCCAAATATTCTTCCAAGAAAATACCCTTACAAAATACCCACGGAAAAAAATCACGAGAAATTTACGCAGTTAAGTAAACGAAAGAGAATTTTAATTGCATTTTGGTAGCATTGTTCTCATGCAGTTAATTAGTGCCTTTCTTTGAAGCTCTCAGACCTTATTAAGTAATACTGATCAACTTTTTTCACACTCAAACTTTCTTCTAGTGATTTGAACACTTTTATTGAAAAAGTTTGACATTCAATCGACTGTTTAAGTAAAATGTCAGGATTGTTATAAAGAATTTAAATGCTGTCTCACTTTGTGTTGTTTCAAATTGAATTAATTATAATACTTGCATTTAAACTTTTTTTCACAAGCTTAATTAGATATTTTTTTATCGTGCGTTACTTAACATATATTTATTTATTTATTGTATAAGTAGCGTTAAAAATGTACTATTTTTTAATACTAAAACTCGTATAACTGTTAAAATAAAAAAGTTCCGATATTCATTCCAGAATATTTATTGAATAAAGCTTTGATAACATTTCACGGAATTAATAAATGTTATAAAATTTCCAAGTATTTCCGATTCGTCAAACTGCATAGATGAAATATTATTACATGGTTTCCAGTGTATTCCTATTATGAATAGCATAAATATTAAAATAAAGCTTTTACGAATCCACTCGCACAATTTTTATTCCCGTACCCGTATAAATTGGAAACGGTTTTCGTTGATATTATTTATTTGAACACATATTTTGACATTGTGCATGTTTTTTTACTTATTACCCGTTATCGCTTGATGTAAAAATATAAACTAAAAATCAAAACAATTTACTTCTCTAGTATCGGGCCTATTTTGTCGGAAGGTCAACATATTTCCACTTTGCGATGAAATCCGTATAAATGGAATGTTTCTGAAAACTAAAAACTATTTTTGAAAGCTAATGAAATACGCTTTTAAATTTTATATTTTGAAATAACAACGTTATTTTTTAAACATAATATTTGTTAATGCAAACATGAACATCTTTATGGGTCACTACTTTTTTCTAATTAAAATTACTGATAACGACAAAAAATAAAAACACAAACATATTTTATTAGGCAAATGTATTATAAACTCACTTTTCTTTCATTTAAAAAAATTCCCAAAGGATCATATTTTTTTTTCAAATTACGGTCGGAAATTTTGGTTTCAAATTTTTTTTTTGTACATTTAAATTATTTTATTGTTAAATTTTAGATTTGAGTATAAAGCGTGGTGTTTTTTCTTTCTAGCACCTTTTAGATCATATTTCTAACCATGATAATAAAGGATACAATGATTTCTATGATATCTATAATCTATATAGTTATTCCGAAAAGCGAAATAAATTATCCTGAGAAGGTAATGTTAATCGGTAGGTAATACTCTAAAAAAAGCGAACCACGACAAATACCTGCACTAGCCAAAGTAGTGAGTTTCGGTCTGCTAGTAAAATTATATTATTCGTCTCCTACTCACACGATATTAGCATCATTTTCCTCTATTCCGAAATCAGAACTACAACGTATCTTAATTTTATTTGTAAATATTTATATATGACCGCAATATACGATGCCACATGCAGGGAATAACATTCATAATGTAAATTTTATACCAATTCATAAAATTTTATTCCCAGTCACACGGTTAGTACAGTTTTATATGATACAATATGCAATATGTGTATATTGTGTATGTTGCTTAACCGATTGACTTTGTGTGGATGGAATCGTTCGATACTTGATTTTATCTTCGACAAAGGCGCAATCTTGTTTTTCTTCAGTCATAAATAAACGGAGCGTTAACGTTGCGGAAAATATTATTGAATTCTTACGAAACAAATAATATTCGGAATCATACGAATTTTTACTTTTACGTATGCTAGAGCTGAAATTGATATTTTGTAAACTGATTCAATCCCATATTGTTAACTGGTTTGAAATGAAATATTTCATTTTGTTATTTTCATATATTTTTTTAAATGTTATATGCTGTTCCTACCAATATGGAAGTTTATGGAATCACATTGAAGTAATAGAGACAACTGTTAAGATTTTGGTGAAATATTTACATGCGTTGATGAGAAAAACATAATCAAATTGAGTTCGGCATTGAATAGTTGCGGGCAATCATTGTTTACTCAACCCTGTGTAGTTACTTCTTTTATTATACCTACTATCTAAAAAATTAAATCTGAAGTATTTCAATTTAGGTGGCTGGACAAATCGTGGAGATAAATTTATCTTGAGCAAATTTAAAACAAATCACAGGGAGCAAAATTCCAAGAGTCCTAGGTTCGTGTGCCCTAGAGGTCGACAATATGATCATTATCATTAACAACTGTTTAACAACTTTTGGAAGAAAGCCTCCCCAAGCTGAATTTGGCCTTCTCGATTCATGCCACGCTTTATTTCGTCGATACAGAGCCCTTTCTATTTGCCACCGACTGACGAAATTTTTCCGATTGGCTTGATTTGCAAGTTGCCATTTTTTTATCTTTTCAATTATGTATGTCAGAACGTTTTGTTTTCTTCCTTATCCACTAGTTTATTTTGCGATGTTTTGGGTTGTTGTCTAGCATGCGCCTTTCTATACTATAATCAGTTTTTTTTAACCCTTTTACACTAGTCTGTGTCCTTATTTCAAATAATGCATATTATAATTATAATTTAATGATAATTAATTCGGCTTCAAAAAAAATACAAGTAGGTACTCATGACGCGATAGCAAAAATAACCAACTATTTATATACGGCCCTAGATTCCGATAAAAAATGTATCGGAATATTTATAGACCTGAAAAAAGCTTTCGACAGCATATCACATAAAAAATTTATAAATAAATTAAAATCGATAGGAATTAATGGGAAAGTATTAGCATGGATAACTAGTTATTTACACAAAAGACCTCAATAAGTAAAATTACTCAATCAAATCAGCGACTCAAAACATAGCGACTTTTCGATACCCCAAGGTACAGTTTTGGGACCGTTGTTATTTATTATGTATGTCAATGATATATTCCATATTTCCAAATTTGGAGACATTGTATCCCACGCTGATGACACAGTCCTACTACTAAAAGCAAACACCTGGTCTGAATTAAATAAAATGGCAAATACAGATATCAATGCACTAAAATTATGGTTTGATAAAAACCTGTTGACTTTAAATTCTAAAAAAACCTATTATTTACCATTTTTCATTAAAAAACAAGAAAAACCTAAAGAAATAAACATAATAATCCACTCTGTGACAAATACAGAAAACCACAAATGCAATATATTATGTACAAACATAGAAAGCAAGACCGATATTAAGTACCTGAGCATAACAATAGACCAGCGTTTAAAATGGTCCCCACACATAAATATTCTGAACAACAGAATAAGGAAACTAACATATATATTTAGATGTTTAAGAGATATTTTAAAAGAAAAATTTCTTAGAACCACATACTTCTCTTTCTGTCAATCAATTAAACAATACGGCATTATAGGATGGGGCGGTACATATACAAATCAAACACAAACAATTTACATATCAAAAAAACTAATAATAAAAACAATTTAAAAAAAACCCTACTCATATTCGTCAGAACTTTTATTCCAACAATTTAAGTGTTAAATATTCCAGAAAATTAAGTGCAATATATTTTTATCATGCAACATTACAAATTTATAAAGATAATATTCAAAATAAAGTTGCACCATTTAAAAACAACAGAAATCTTAGACAAACATCAAAACTTCCTACTCCAAAATGTAAAAAAACACTAGGACAGAGTTAAGTCATAAATATCTCGGAGTAAAATTTTTTAATTCACTTCCTAAAAAAATCAGAAACATGAACAGTAATATAAAAAAATTTAAAACTCACCTTAAAAATTAAATCGAAAATTTGAACTGAATATAAAAATTAAACAATTAAACTAATATAATAACACCCCCATACACACAAGCCCTGCATTTTTATGGGGATAAATCAAATATGTACACATATTATGTAATTAATTATTATATTGAATTTATTGTAATTTATGAATCTTTCTCTGAATAAAAAAATAAAAAAAAAAAATTATGCTCCGTCAGTAAAATAAATAAATATTTGTTAAAAAAAAAAAAAAAATTTCACAAAATCTTTGGCTTAGTAGTCAACAGGACGAGTGTACAGATGTTAATATATAAATTTATAAAAAAGTGGTTTCTTTTATATGATACCCAACTAAATATTTGTAATTGTTTTTTTAGAAACCTCATTTATTGTGCCAATGTATATTTTTTATTATTCATTTGATTGTATTTTTCGAAAAACATTTCATGAATTTGCATGATTTCCTCCCTCGGTAAATCACTTAAAGGAACGTTATATTTCACCTCATATGTTGTTATGTCCGCTCTCCGTATTTCATTCACGATATCCATATTCCCAGACGAATCCTTTCAGGAATTCTTCTCAAAGCATTCTTTGGCAATTCTGGAAAACGGTGCCGACTACCCTTTCTGTTGTATAATATTATATGGAGATATAAGGAGAGATATTCTTCAGACCTTTGCATTTCCCAACAGGGTTGCGAGTAAACTAAAGCTAAAAGATTTGCAAATTTTTGATATTTTTCTAATATTTGATTACCACAAGATTAAGAACATATTTTTAGAAGCATCTCTCTCGTGATTTATGATTCTCGTGATTCCCATGAAGCATGATTTAAAAATCAATTTAAAAAAAAAATCTTAAGGCCGGGAAAACATTTCCGATTTTGCATTTCGATTGTCTCATCAGACTATTTGATCGAACGAACAAAATACAAGTCCGATTCTCCTATTAGATTTTTGAGGTCTCAGTCATTTCCGATCTATCTAGCAAAACACTACAATCAGCAAAAAACATAATCTATGGCGCAATTTATTTATTTATTTATTCATTTATAGACTTCCTCCCAGGCCAAGTATTTTATTTCACTCTCATGGTACTCCTTTAATCGTACGTTACATAGGCATTGATACGTTTTTTTATTGTTATTAAGTTTTATTTTATACGTTAATATTATTATTCACTTTGTAAATAAATATTTGCTTCGCCTTCCAAGGACATTATCCAGTTCGATAATGCCTTTAAAAGACGAAATATCTATCAGGCATGATAAAAAATTAAATCGCATACCTTGTTTATAGATACCTAAATGTTTTTTTTATATACTGAATAATTTAGGCATTGATACTTTTCTACTGCAGTGATAAGTAGTTACGTGATGGTTATGTATCCAGACTCATTTGAAAATTGAGTTGAAAGAATAAGTTAGACGCGTATTTCACTTTTATTAAAAAAAATAGCCACAGCGGCACCTGCAGATAAGCGGATCGGTAATAAAATCGGCACTGCCCTTTTCCAGTTGGCCGTCCGATCCGATGGTCGGATAGGAATCGGTCGGATGTGTATATAATCTGATCCGACTATCGGAACCGACTACCAGATGGAAAAAAATCAAACAATTTTATTCTCACCACCATATGTTTAATTTTTTTTTTTTTGGTAAATTCGTTAATTCCAAAGAATAACTGCTTACTAACTGTTCGAGTTTATAACGCTGTACACACGCGTGACCATTCCGTGTATGCAATTAACAATAATGACTTATTTAGGTTTTTTGTAGACAAGCATCGGTTGATTACTCGTCACATTCTAAACATAAATAAATACATAACATTTATGGATTCCTCTTGACGCATTCTCTATAAAACAAAATAATATTTTTGCGCGCATTTTTAGATATTAGGTAAAGCCGAGTTTTTTTTATAAGTAAATTGATATTATTTTTTTATTATGGGCCTTCATCACGATGCGAAACATTAACATCTATTTCAAAAAGGGCCCAAAAACAAAGATCAATTGACTGCAAGATAACAAATGCCTGCTCAGCGTCAGTCGAAGAGATCGGACGGTCAAACATTGGATAAGGAACATACGTAATTGAATACGACAAGAAACGCAAATGGCAATCTGTGGGACACATCGGAGGCCGGACAATCGATGGACAAATCTTCAGTCAGTCGGTCAGTGACGCACACAAGAATCCAAATGGCTCATGGCCATTCTGAAAGCAGGTGGATTTATTAAGTTACGCTTATCTAAATCTAAAAAGCAAATCATCACAAATATGCTAATTTTGATTGGTTTGGTACAAATTTGATTTGAATTTATGGGTCATTTTTAAAATTACAATCGATTGGTTTTTCAGACAAGCGGAAACCCTTACCCATAGACATGATTGAGATTTTTACCTGCCAAAAGTATTAAAGCGATTTATTTTTGAGGCATTATGCCGTGTTGCGCAACCTCCTTCTTTGGCCTTTAGATGTGCCATCACTCATCTGACCTGATGATGGATACTGTAATGCCGTAAAACTATCCGAAGATTTGGCTCAAAAAGGGGGTAGCGCAACACGGCATAATACCCCAATAATATTATACTAACATACTTACCTATGGTATATTAGTATAATATTTTAACTAAAAATTATTTTAATTGTTATTTCAAAATTGAGCTGATTTTGAGACTGTCCGTTGTTTTTCACAGGTAATAAATAGGCAACTTGCATGGATTTCATAACGACTTAGAAAAAATCGTGTGGGTAGATTTTTTTACTAAGATTACGAAAATTTTAGTAAAAATATTTTGAAATGTATAGTTTTTATATTTTTAAAAAATATTTATTTGAGCTCGTGACGTCACTACATGAAAATGTCCCGTCTCCGATTGTGTTCCCTTAATTTTGTAAAATTCCACACGGATTAATTTTTTTTTATATGGTAACACTTTGATTTCCGGCGAATTTTTGAATTTGCGTTTAACGTTCACTAGATTTATTGTTTTTTCTATGTGAACTTATCCTTTGGTTTGATTTTTTGATAAAGATGGCAGTGTTTTTACAGAAGTTACGAAGAAATCCCCGTACAATTTATTGCTATTCGTGTGCTTCGATTTTCGGCTATGTAATTATCGTTTTTTCGCACCCATAAAATTATGTCCCGTCTTTCCGGTTTATAAAAAATGGTCTGATTTTTCGGATTGAAATTTTCAAATAATCGCCAGGGTTTCAAAAATACGATTAAAAAAAAAACGTTATGTCTTAGAGTATCTGTCTAAACCGGAAGAAAGTTTAAAAAAATGTTATGCAATTGGCCTATTATGTAAAATGATTATAAAATCGCTTTATTATATTTCTTCATCTCTATATTATATATTATAAAACAAAGTCCTCCGCCGCGTCTGTCTGTCTGGTTTTCACCAAGTGATTCATGAGGAAGGTTTAGGTATATAATTTGTCAAGGTTTTTTGTAAATTGGTTGAAGTATATAATATGTAAAGGAGAATGTCTGTATGTGGTGGACGAGCGATGTGAATTTGATTTGTACGCAAATCTACAGTTTTATGCCGAGGTTGATGAAATTTTGCACATGTGACCTTCAAAACAAGAGGAAGGTCACTGTCTACATTTGATTTCTAAAACTCTGTGTAAAGCCCGGGCATCGTCGGGGACTTTAACTAGTTCATAATATCACAAAAACTTATTTGAATTCAAACAGATTCAAGGGGCAATCAAAGTTATCAAAATGGTGCCAAAAAGTAATTTAAATATAAAGTACCTAATATTAATTTATCTGATAACATAGACGAAGTGAGACAATGTTAGAAGAACGAATGATTGCACAAGTTGATTTAAATGGCAGATTTTATTTTTCGATGCGTTTATGTTAACCCTGTTTATTGTCGCGATTGAAAGATGCCAAACATAGTTTGAAACGTAATATAATATTCCAAATGAAAAGCATACATGTATCGCGACACGTGGCGGGCGCCCCTGGTTCTGGCCCGTAAGTGGTTCTGTAATGCGGCCCGAGAGATACAAATAGGAAAGATCTCGAACGTAACAGCGGGGTCGTTTTTAACATGTGCCGACATCAACACAAGATTATCTGAGCCCGAATCTCCCGCTTCTTCGACCGGCGGAATCTTCACGGATTTTCGGGGATTTCGACGGTTTATCCAGTTGCTCTCTGGACCATTCTCGATCCATCCCCGCTGATGTATGGATAAACACGCGGGGAAGGGAATGGCCGATTGGCGCTCTATTGTTAGCCTGTGTATTGGATTTTATAATAAACTAGCTGACGTGTACCCGGCGTTGCTCGGGGTAATAATAAATGGTTGGGAGTAAATTATGGGGTTGTGAATTCTAATAAACTGGGTAAAATTTTAACGTGGAACTAATATTGTTAACATATTGCTTTAAGTATTTGATTCACTTGATCGAACCATGACTTTCTCGGGCGTCCCATTCGCTTCCACGGCGTAATTCAATATCCCTATCAGGTAAAAATACTTTTCGAATACGCAAACTCATTCACTAGCCCCGAGTAACATAACAGTATCTAAAAAACGGCCCCCTGCAATGCAGGATCTCCTAGTGAGGAAGACTACAATAATTTTATATTTATATTTAACCCTTAGCGGAACTTTTGACTTCTGTTTTACTTAAATTTTGAACTGAATTGCAGAAATGTCAGTAAATAGGATGTTATTCAATTTTTTTGTGAAGTTTTTGACAACGGAAAATATTTGGCAGTATTTATTACTTCAATATATATAATATGATTAAATATATAAATATATAAATATATAAATATATAAATATAAACATAAATAATATAACAACATAATAATATATAAACATAAATGTCAATCATTACATAATTGACATTTATGTTTATTTATAATAAAATAATAGAAAATAAAACAAGTGACAATTGATAATTACATTCCAAGTATTCCAACTGACACTACAGGATTCAAATTTAAATGGAATATATTGCCATTACATATATATAATACATATGTGTTATTTTAAAAATATCACTGCTACACTAGGTTATAACTATTTTGTATGTGTTATCATTGGGATACCACAATTCCGCTAAGGGTTAACATGTGACTTCTATATATAAAACAATTTGTTGTTTTCATAAAAACAATTCAAACTCTACTATTTTATAATATATATCCACGACAAAGTTGTCATAAAACCCTAAAACAGTTTGTTTTTGCGTAGATACAATTCAAACTGTACTATTACATAAATAAAAAAAGTTGTTATAAATCCCTGAAAAAAATTGTTGTTACATAGATACAATGCAAACTGTACTATTACATAATGTAGAAAAGTAGTTAGGTATAAATCCCTGAAACAATTTGTTCTTGCATAGATACAATTCAAACTGTACTTTTACATGGAATTGATAAAGTAGTCATAAAACACTGAAACAATTTTTAACCATGAGACCATTTTTATACCATAGAACAACCGACCATGAAATAATAATGATCAAAGTTTCGCAGCCGTAAAACAATTCGCGAAATGTTGGTTCCGAGCATCATTGTTACGGTGTTAACGCATTGCAGTGGCTTTTTATAGCAACTACTGTGCAAATTTGCACCGCAAAATGTATTTGGAAAGCTCCCGCACAAAGGGAACTTTGTTTCACTTTCCCCTGACCAAGTGTTAAAATACGATAAAGGATACGAGATATATATTTTATAGAATTCTTTTAATGTATAGCTGGAATCTTCTTAGCTATATAAGGGAATGTGTTTATATGTTCAAGTGAATGGTTTTTTTGGTGAGCTTGAGAAAACTCGAATTGAGATTTATTTATTTATTTTACACCCAGAGGGCATTTACTTGATTGGTAGTACAGATTTGTAACACGACAGATAATTTTGAAATTTGAGAAAGAAAAAATAAAAATAAAATTACTTTAAATTAAAAATGCACACAAGTCATAAAAAACCAGAAACAAAACATTAAAATACAGTGATTTGATAGATTTACAAAAATACAAGATGTGTTTAAGAATAGTGTTGGAATAAACATTTTCCATGGCCCACTAAAATCGCCAAGTTGATATTACATATTTCATCATCACCAAGTACTGATTTCCCGTAGTATGAAATCGTTGTATCGAAAAGTAGGCAATATAGTTTTGCTTATGAATGCTGCAGTAGTATAGTGTATTATGTCGTGTTGTTACTGTAGGTATTCGTTTAAAAGTACTTTTGTATAAAGATTGAATAATAAAATACTAGAATGATTTTTACTTTAAAAAATTATGAATTATATTTAGATACCAATTTTTTATAACTTTTAAGTGGATTTAAATGCAGATTTTTAGAGCTATTTCAGGTCTAGCTGTTTATTGTAAAATACATATTAGTGAATGTAAACTCTGCAATCAACCTTTTTATGTGAAATGTGCGTTCTGCAGAAAACAGCCACAGCTACCGAAAACACTTTATGTGCAATAACAAGCACGTTTTCTGCTGATTAGGTAATGCCATGTTCGAATGTTAGGTATTTTTCGGAAATCGGCCTGTTGACTCTGGCTGTTTTTGCCATATATATTTTGGGAAATCGATATATTAAAAGTGTTTTGAGTACCGTGGGCGCTATCTCAAGGTTTTTAAATGGTTTTTACGTGAAATTTTGTACGAAAGCGGCATGACTGGTTTAAGTAGAACACAGAATTGATCTTATTCTGTCGGAAGACAAGAGTATGTTAGTTTTGCGAAAGTTATGGAATGGCTGGTTTTATTAATTTTATATATAGATTACCTTTGTCAATGTCCTGAGATCACAATACAGAGTGATTTGAAATAAACAAATAAGAATAGATATCATTTTACTTGCTCTATAAGTTTTCAATAAAATGGAAAAACTTGTTCGCGAAGATCGTAAGAAGGAAAAAATCTACAGGTATGATGTGATATTTAAAAGTATTTTCAATCATCATAGGAGCTTTGCTGGGCCAAATTGACATAATATGAAAGCTAACAGGATAAAAAAACACTACGGGTTTAGATTTGATAAATGTCAAAATTTCTCTCGGCTGTCAAATCATCAATCAGTAAATCGCGACAAATATTTTCACAGAAATATTAGTGATGAAAGACATCATTGAAAGTAGGTAAATTCTTAATCTACTACTCTACTACACTATATAAAGAGGAAAGATTTGTTTGTTTGTTTGTATTGAAAAGGCTCCGAAACTGCTGAACCGATTTGAAAAATTATTTCACTGTTGAGAAGCTACACTATCCCCGGGTGACATAGGCTATATTATATTTAAAAAATAGGGATCCTTACTTACTCAAGGTGTAAATAATAACGTAACCCAAGGTGTAAAAAAAATACCAAAATATTCTTTACATCGCTTGCGCTGCGAAAACTATTGATGATATAATAAAATAATGTAGTACGACTTTGCAGAACACATTATAATTGACAAAAAGTGTCAAACCAGCATATGTCTAACTATTATAGTTATGCCACAATAAGTGTTATTTTATTTTAAAAATTTAAATAAAATGTCGCCGCTTGAAAAGGCTCTTTATATGTATCTTGGTTTGAGTCCTTATCGGAAAAAAATACTTTATATTCAATAATGCTTCAATACCTTTATGCAACTTTTTGAATTATGCAATTCGGACATACTATTCGAAAGATATCAGCGCCCTTGAGGTGATTTTTCACAAAAACGGCGCTCTACAAATTGTCCAATTATTATTATTATTATTATTTAAAAATGTAAGTATTAGAAACGTAAGAAAGTATTAGACGCGGGAGGGGAACGGGGACGTACGGGAAGGTGATTCCGGAAGAAAAATGTATTTATTTGAATATGTCCTTGGAACGCATGCCGGGAACCAGCTAGTCTGAAATATTTTTGAAAGTATGTAGTTTTCTACTAGCAGTACGTAGTGTTTATCTTTATTAAATATTCAATTGTTTGGTATAAATATTTCTATTTTTGAGACTGGCTATTAATGGTGGAAATCCATTAATAATACTTGGCTAATTTATATAGCGTGCTTTTTGTGAGAAATCACCTCAAGGGCGCTGATAATATATTAAAATAAAACTAATACAATACTTTTTCCCCCTTTTTTATTGACCGTAACCTGGTTCAGCCTGTTAAGGCCACTTTAGACTGGTACATCCTATTCATAACTCACGGTTTATACACAAAAGTATGGGGTAGGGGGAGAGGGGTGGTCTACAAGGATTTTATTTGACCGGTCAGTGGTTGAGTGGGCATAGTGCTTGGGTCCCACCCGGGCGTCGCATGTTCGATTCCTGGGCTGGCTAAGTCCTCCATCACAACACAAGCAACATTTTCGGCTTTCTGTGGTGGTAGTGGGAGATTTTCAAGCATTGTTGGGTTATTCGTAACCCGGGAATGTGTGTCTTTCTTAAAAAAAAATTTTTTTTCACAATTGTTACTAAGTGGTATTTAGCAAAGATTTGGCAGAAATTTGACAGCTAAAGACCAATTAGACCATCTCATTCTCTAGCAGGCTAAGTCCTATAGATGTATGTGTTTGTCTCTTTTTAGTGTCGCTATTTTTCATTTCATTGAGTTTAAAATCACAACGGTGCTAAAGAAGTTTTCACGTCAAAAAGAAAGAGAAGTAATAAATTGAATGTTTTATTGTATTTATTTAATCTTTGAAGACAATCTCTCAAGACTCTCAAACGAAAAATGTGAAAGAGAAAAAGATTCGATCGGAATGTTGATAATCTTTAATATTGTCTTCAATGATAAAGTATTACAACTTGAAAATAATTTTTTTTCTTTAAACAAACTTATGTTGTGGCACCATTTTAATTCAAAATTAATTGTATTTTTATAATTATATTAGTTTAATCCTAGATAGATAACTACGTATTTGCGACGTAAGTGAAACACAATAATTGCTGTCTTATTTTTATTTCGCAACGTAGCGCGCTATCTTAGCATTTAAACTTTCATAGCATCTAAAAAAATATGATTTAGACATAAATTTTTTTTTTTTTAAATGTTCTTTATTCAGTAAAGTTTATTTATTTTAGAAAATGGGTAATTTTTTGGCCATCACACTAGGCACATGCCCGTGTTGAAGTGGCCAATTAAAACATTATTTTTCATAACTTAAAAAGACTTAATATTCTGTAGTTGATTTGTAAGAGGTTTACAGCATTTTTTTTTTTAATAACAATTGGTATATTTTGTATAATTATTTAAAATAAAAAACCCTAAACTAATTATTCAATTACCTTAAAACTGTTTAAGTATGATAATATGTCAAATAAACACTTTTAAACTTCAGTACGTCTTTAAGACTTATCATTATCTTTAACGTAACTCAAAATAAGATAATCTTTCTAGGGTTAAAACTAAGTTATTAAATTATATTAGAAGCTGGGTAATCTATTAATTTTGAATATTTATTTCTTCATCTTACTAACACACGACAATAATCATTAAAATTATGTACAGTGTTATTAAACTTCGCTTGAAAACCATGGTACCGGAGATGTATTATTATAGGCTGTAGTGTACTTGTAGTATGAAGCAAAGTGGCCCCAGGAGACGAGAAACAGAAGACGGGAAGAAGCGGAGAGTGCGGTGGATGCTCCCGCCGTAATAGTCATGTATAATAATGTCTGAACGACCTTAATCCCACGCTTAATCTTACTTGCAAATTAAGCCCGGCTTAATAATACATATTATTATATTATTATACAATACACATTACAATAAATTTGTTTATCCCTTAACCCCAACATGGTTTGAACATTAAACCATTTTATCCGAATAACAATATTATGAAGCAGTTACGTAATTTTCATGTTATATCGGTTGTGAGAAGGCAAAATGGTGTAACTACCACTTATTTGCTTTAACCCTTCCTGTAGACTTCGAAATAATGAATTGCTTGTTCTCAAACAACTTATTATTATGGGTATCATCCTACCTTGTCCAGATTGTCGAGACTTACCAACTCATTGAATTTTTCGCTGTTGAAATAAATAACATAAGTCAATTACAGGTGTTTAAGTCTCGTTTGTAACATAAGTCTATTCGCTGTTGAAATAAATATTACTTATGTCGATTACAGGTGTATAAGTCTAATAAATAAACAACATAATTCAATCCGCTGTTGAAATAAATAAAATAAGACGATTACAGATGTACAAGTCAAATATATAACATACGCAAGTCGATTACAGGTGTATAAGTTTAATATATAACATAAGTTGATTCGCTGTTGAAATAAATAACATAAGTCGATTACAGTTGTATAAGTCTAATGTATAACATAAGTCGATTCGCTGTTGAAATAAATAAGTCATTTATCATTAACTAGCAGACCCGGCTACACGTTGCTATGGCTAACGAAACCCAACGCCATTACCCAACCTTTATAAAATCCACACCACCCGCTTGCCAGCTGCCCGCTGCCCGCTGCATGAATTGAATTTTTAAATTTCTCGGCTTTTCTCTACTATTATAAGCATGTTTTATACATATAAACCTTCTTCTTGAATCACTCTATCTATTGGTGAAAACCACATGAAAATCCTTTGCATAGTTTAAAAGATCTAAGCGCACATTCATTTCGAGCGACTTCATTTTATACTATGTAATGATAGTTATCGTTATCGATAGTCGTTGTTGAAATAAATAAGTCGATACGCATTCCTCCACTGCGGTGCAAGACGATTGGTTAAGGAAGTTTGGTAGGTGAGGCCAAGTCCCTTAACCAATCTCTCCAGATCTAGCCCACCACGCATTATGTGGGTAATCACATCCGCAGCTAACACCTAGACAAAACTTAACCCGTGAACCCGGGAACTTTCTGTGTTAAGTCATCAAACTTAGCCAACTACTTGGTGCGATCTAACGCAGGGGATTTGGTTATTCATACCAGCCTCCCAAATTGAAAGCTTTACTTTAAAGCCGAATTGCGCAAATTATCATGATATCTTTTTTTAACATTTCGAAGTTCACATAGTAAAAAGTATTACAAACATGCAATAAAGTTTAGCATGCCGTGGAAGTAAACATCGTAATAAAGCGAACTGAAAGATGTTAAGAGTCATCTTGGAAAACATTAATGCAACAGTAAAAATGTAGCCTTACGTGAGTCGCGCAGGCAGTCGGCAGTGGGTGTCTGAGGTGACTTTACGATCCGGGGTTATTGCTGCGTGTAGGGTGAACCTATTACTTCTAGCAAATTTAATTAAACGCACCCATGTTGGGGGTGAGGAACACGACCCCTAAGATCAGCGGTACAGCCTACTATAAGATTACTTTTTACCAACTTTCGCCCCCTTACCTCCCCTCGGCGCACGTTTTTTGGGAATAAATTTATATCCCTATAAACGTGAAGCAAATTAAGATTTTGTTTTTAGTGTTGTAATTTTTTTATGACGTACAGTGACAAGGTAAGGGATGGTAAAGATTGATGAGGTGTATGCTGAAACCAACCTCCATAATTTGAAATTTTTAAAGCTAATATTTGCAAGTTATTGTTCGCATTTTTCACTGGATTTTTTGAATTAATTATTTTTGATGGATTTAAGGGATGATACGCTAACCTACCTACTACACTTTTAAAAGAAATAAAATTTGATTAAAAACCTCTTTCCTGTGTATTTTACGTAATATTAATCATTTCCAATTCCTGACTATCATGGGGTGAGGTTTGTCCAGCTCTTGGCGGCGGATGCGTCTACCCACATTCTGCGTTGAGGAAGACCATTTTAGTAAGTTCTGAGAAGGAAATAGGTATGAGGTGTGCGTAGAAATCTGAGGTCACTACGACCAGAAGTGATGGACGTATGAATCCATCCATCCCACTGGAGTGCAAGGCGATGGGTCGAGGTATTTTGGCTGGAGAGGTTGAAAGACCTACCACAATCAGTCTCTCGCGATCCGGCCCTCCACGCAGCAGGTGGGCAGATGTATCGGTCGCCAAGACCTGGACAAACCTCACCCCATGAACCAGGGAACCCCAAACGTAGCGAACTGGGGGTGACCTATGGCAGAGGTGGTGACCGGCCAACTCCGAATGAAACCAACTCAGAAAGGTCATTAAGAGTGATGATAAAAAAAAATATAAAAAAATGTTTTAATAGTTAGGTTAGGGTTACCGGCTTTTTTGAATTATTTTTTCATAGTTTGTAATGACCTTTCTGAGGTGGTTCTGGGTTGATTTTATTAGGAGTTGGCATGGAACCGGCAGATGTGTAGGGTGTCTAATAAATGGTTCTCGGGGCAGCGGTGCCTGTACCCGCCTCTCAAAATGCAAATGGTTGCGTTTAGTTGGGTATTTTGATCTCAAATTCAAAATTAAGATTTGAATGAAACTGGCCAAAACGGGCCACGCGAACGTTCATATTAAGGGTAAGATATCTCCCTACTTTTGAACTCTTCACAGATTAACTCTAATTATATCGACTTAAAAATATTTTGGTGCACCAACCATAAGTGAGATGTCTCTCAGACCGTATAGTAAAGTTTGTCGTATACCGTTCCTAATGCAAGGATTGCTCGGCAGCAGGAGTAATTAGTAGAACTGCAGGTGTTGGCGGCGGTTTACCCCAGTGCGGCTGTGTGGTTCTGCGGCTCCCCCGGCTCAAGTTAGGCCATGCCGAAGCCTCCAGGCGGAACTTTTCGCCCGATGTAAGTCTCGTGCGGTTATAACCACTTTCTGAGAAAGTTGGAAGGCTTTTAAGGGTTGAATGTTTAATGAATTAGAGTGGATGACAGGTATTTCATCAAGAGTATTTTAAGCACACATATTGAAGAAATATTGATCGATATGGTTATTTTACATTTGTCCCGTCTAAATTTAACCTTTGGAGACGCGTAGACGTTATTTTTAAGGAAAGGAAGGAGAAGCAGTTCTGGGAAGGAAAAGTGTATTTGGGGTGGATAAGATAGGATAAATGACGAACGATCCTTCCCACTGCGATGTTTAGAGTGTGGCGACCAGAACGGTCGACCTCTTTAGCCACAATCCTTGCGCCGCCACTGATTTAGCAAGCACATTCTCGAAAGGTACATCTTACCTGCATTGTATTGTTTCATGCCGCACACGGCTACACATTTCAGGAAGCGCATCGAAAGGCCTCGACTCAACAGGCGTCACATTCTTACGGCCACGGAATGTTCCAGAGTCTTCTCTACGTTGCGCGGGCGCTCGATATTACTTGGCGTTCCGGGTAGTTACTCACACGGTCGGCTATATAAAGCGCAGCGACACAACGCTAGTCATTCAGTCAGTTCCAGTCTCTAGTATCAGTAACAGTTCACTAATACACATAGACAGTGCATCAAGTGATAACGTTCCAGTGCGGTACCGGCCAGACTCTCGGCGACTCACTGCTGACTGTGCCGGTGCATCATCAACTTTCGAGGACACAACATCTCGCAGCTAACATGGTCCATCGTACCATTAGCTCAAGAGACACAATTGCCCGCGACATAAGGCCCGCCGCACCTTCTTGTCTCGCAGGCAGCAACTTCTCAGCCACTGAGACTTCATCCTCCTCACAAGGTTCACCGCAGCTCATCTCCGCGACTCACCGCGTCGAGCATCCATCCTGGACGTCAAGGTCTTCTCCACCAACACGGTGCAGAACTACATACTGGCGACATGCAGACCCGAGGTCTGCTACACCACTGCATCACCGACCTTCATCACTGCAACACCTACGAGCCTCATCATCATCGCTCCTGTCTGCACCCTGCTACTTCACACTAAATATACCATCGCTACGTAGCAGCAATAAAGACTGACTCAATACATCGACTGACGCCTTTCATTTAAACGTCCCCCGTATCTGCCGATCCGCGCGTCCGCTCCCTCAAGAGTCAAAGTCAAGGAGAGGCCCAAGGGTCTCTCCCGGTCCTGCCTGACAAGCAGTTGATGGTTGGTGGGAAAACGCTTAGGTCGAAAAAACAGGACAAACCTCACTCACTAGGACAAAGTCACCAAACAAACTTTATTTTTATTTGAATATTATTTTAGTAATTTGTACATTTAAGGTTATAAATTTCTAATTCATTATAATATTTCATATTGCAGCTAATTAATTACAAATATTTCAAATTCACTATATTTTTCTTGTTTTATGTAGCTCCTACAATGCATCTTGAACTTTTCAATTGTTGAGGACTTTAAAGTTTCTGGGAGTGTGTTGTATAACTTAATTCCTTTGTACAGCAAGTTGTTTTTCGTATTCGTTTTTTCCTTTTTGTTTAATCTTATTTCCTTGCACCTCCTTGTGTAATGTCTGTGAATGTCCTTATTGTATACCATTTTATTTGAGAAGTATTTTGGTAACATGTTGTTTAATATTTTGTGAATAAATATCAACTTGCTCAAGGTCAGCATTTATTTCACTGTTAACCAATTAAGTTCCTTTAACATTTTTTTTTTTTTTTTTTTTTTTTTTTTTTTTTTATTGAGTAAATTTTTTACAATAAGTTTATTTTAATACAATATTACATATTTTATATACTCTCCTAATAAAGCTATTGCTTGTGTTTAGGAGAGGACAACTTGATAATAACTTTCTTTTTTTTTTTTTCAAAACCTTATAACAAACTTAAGAACTTAACTTATGAATAGATTTAGACTTAATAACATATAAGATTATAAGGGTAATTAAACAAAATATATATAGGATGTACAAACTTGATGGAATAAATAGGATGTAACAAACATTAAGAACTTAACTTATGAATAGATTTAGACTTAATAACATATAAGATTATAAGGGTAATTAAACAAAATATATATAGGATGTACATAAAACCTTTGGAATAACAAACAGTCAAAAACATATATAATAAAAGTTAAAATTATATGGTGGGACTACCAAAATATGATTTAATTTTTTTTTTATATTTGTCGTAATTTTTTTCTGTTCGCATATCGGCGTGTAATTGATTAAATAATTTTATTCCTTTATATACATAGTGATTCTGTGCTGTTGTGGTTCGTATGGGTGGTATAGTTAGTCCACCAATAGAAGTATTCCTTATGCTAATATTTAGCAGAGGGGTAATATTTTTTTTAAATATATCTTTGTGTAGCTGAAGTAGTGCTATTTTTTCGTAAATTTTTGTAAGTGGGGGAACAGGGAATTCTTGGAATACGTTTATTATTGGGTAGTAATACGGTTTTTTTAGGATAATTTTTATAAGAGTTTTTTGAATTGTTTCGAGTGGGAGAAGGGATGATTTATATGCACCCCCCCAAGCTATTTATTTATTTATTTATTTATTTATACTGGGTTTTACAGATGTTTACATTTACATGAGAACAATCCACTTATAAAACTCAGTTATTATACAATTATAAAAATCTACAATTACGTACAATTAAATACAAATAAATACAATTAGAAAAACAAAAACATCACAAATTAAAATACAGAATTATATACAAGGTCACTTAAGTAACACATTACAATGAGTGGTAAAAGACATATGAAATACGCAAGCATGCATAGAGGGACAATTCACACAATATAATTAGTTAGTACTTTTTAACAGCGCTAGAACTTTTTTTTTAAAACTGTACAAATTATCAATGAAAATATCCACATCAGCGCACTCTATCTTGTTATACAGTCGACACATCTGGGTCAGAGGGCTGAAGTAGGCGATATTATTTTTAAATATATTAATATGAAAAATGTTATGGCGTCTTAAACAATGGGAATTGGGGACATTAATTTTAATACTGTTAAGACATAATTTAGTATCAAGATGGCCGTGAATAATTTTATGTAAACATATTAGATCAGTCAATTGCCTTCTAGTTTTAAGTGTATCAATCTTGAAGTAATCACGACGTACATCGTATGATCTGAGATGGTCGTGTAGTCCACATTTGAAGGATAACATTCTTAGTAATTTTTTTTGAACTGATTCTACAATGTTTTCATATTTACAGTAATGTGGATTCCAAATAGTGCTTCCATATTCAACTTTACTTCTAATTAAGGCATTGTAAAGTGTTAGAATTGATTGAGGATCTTTGAAAGGTTTACATATTCTGTGAATAAATCCCATCATTTTTAATGATTTGCACTTAATGTTGTTAATATGTACATCAAATATGAATTTAGAATCAAGAGTGATTCCTAGATCCCTTATTGAAGAAACTTTTTTGAGAATAATATTATTGATAACATAAGAAAAATCTTTTATAATTCTATGATTCCATATTGTAATACCGAGTGCGCAAGTGCAAAGTAAATTTCTTTTAATATTTTTAATGTGATAGTATTTCTAAGTCTGAAAAATATATATATATTAGTTTTCTCATTCTGTCTATTGTGGAGTTTATTTGATTTTTCCATTTAATGTTATTGTCGATAATTATTCCAAGATATTTTATTTGTTCTTTACTGCTAATATGTATACAATTTGAGTTACAGGGTGTGATTTTAAGTAGACAGTTTCTGTCGTGAACTTTAATGTTTACATTTATATTTGAAATATGTTCTGTTAGGCTCAGAGGTAGAAAATGAGTTTTTTCAACATTTAAAGAAAGTAAGTTTTTGTCAAACCATTGTTTAATGATATTTATTGCATTATTTGCCGATATTTCGGCTTCTTTCCAAGAGTTTTCTTCAATTGTTAATACTGTATCATCCGCATAAGATATAATCTTTCCGACGATTGGGAGTTCAAAAAGTTCATTTACATATAATAGAAATAGTATTGGGCCCAGTACAGTTCCTTGTGGGATTCCAAAATTAATTTTTTCTATATCACTTAACTCGTTATTTATTTTCACTTGCTGTGTTCTTTGATATAAATAACTATTTATCCACGATTTTGCTTTGTCGGTTATTCCTATATTATTTAGTTTGTTGATTAATTTTGAGTGTGAAACACTGTCAAAAGCTTTACGGAGGTCAATGAATATACTTAAGCATTTTTTCCCTTTATCCAATGCTTTATAAATAACTCTAGTTAATTCCGCTATTGCGTCTTGTGTGCTCATTTTTTCTCTAAAACCATATTGACTAGGATTAATACATTTTTTATTTTCCACATAATCTACAATTTGTTTCTTTATTACTCTTTCGTATATTTTAGCTACATTGGATATTAACGATATTGGGCGGTAATTGTTTATTTCTTTCGAATCTCCGGATTTATACACAGGTGTTACAATGGCTTTTTTGTAATTTGATGGGAATATTCCATTTTCAATGCTTACATTAATTATATGAGTAATTGGTTTAGTTAGTGAGTTAGAACATTTTTTTAGGATTTCTGTAGTTACACCATCATATCCAGGTGCAGCACCATTTTTTAGTGATTTTATTATGTTTTCAATAGTTTCCTCCGTAATCGATTTAAAAACTGATAGATTGTTTTCACTTAGTTTATCTTCATGTATATCATCTGGTTGATAATTTTGATCAATTTTGTAAGCAAGTTTTTGTCCGACGTTTACGAAAAAATTATTGAAAATATTTGCACACTTCTTTGATTCGTGGATAGCATTTAACGTGCTTCCATTGTTGTTTATAAGATTTATAATTGATTTATTTTTATTATTTTTATTCATAATTTCGTTTATGGTGTTCCATGTTTTTTTAGTGTTTTCCTTTGTAAGGGTTATTTTTTCTTTGTAATATTTTTCTTTCGTATCTTTAATAATTTTTGTGAGTTTATTTCGAAATATTTTATATTCAGTTTTAATGTGATTATTGTTTGGTTTTTTTTTTGTTTGAATGAAGAGTTTTTCCTTTTTCCGGATGGATATGATTAGACCCTGCGTAATCCATGGTTTAATTTTCCTTAATTTAGCATTAGTTTGGAGATTAATATAGGTGGTACAGTCAGCGATATTAGTAGTTAATGTTTCTTCAAAATAATTTGCACATATATCAGGGTTTTGGCAATTTAATATTGATGTCCATGATTCATTGCGTAATTTATTATTTAATTTATGATAGTTCAGTTTAGAAATGATTTTAATATTTTTTCCAGGATCATAAATTTCTGAGTTTTTACATAGATCATAAACAAATATATTCGTATGATGATCTGTTATATCGTTTTTCCATATGATAGATTTAATTTTATCTGTGTTTTTAATATTGGTCCAAATATGATCTAGGCACGATGGTGCTTGTTTTGCAATTTCTCTTGTGAACTTATTTATACATGACATAAAATTCATTTCATTCATCGTGTTTATATATTCAATTTTATTTTTACAGTGATTATTTGGGCCAATATTAATATTCATGTCACCTATTAATATACAATTTAAAGTATTCTTATTACAGAGAATTTTTTTTAACTCTTCTATAAATAGTTGTACATTTGAACTGTGTGTGCGATACATAGCGATTATATTAAAGGGCCTATTGTTTACATTAAAATTGATTGACAGACAGTTTACGTTACATATGGGTATTTCGATAACGTTGATATCGGTAAATTTGTCAATAGTATATACTACAATTCCACTATTTTTATTAATCTGATAATTTGTAACATATTGCTTGTAGTTGGGAATAATTGGTATGTTTATGTTCGAATGTATATGGGCTTCGGATAATATTATAAAATCTGGTTGTGAACAGAGTGTATTTAGTGATACAAGAAATTCATCCATGTTTTTATTTACACTTCTTATATTTAGGTGTAAGATTGTTAATCGATTTTTTATATTTTTATATATTTTACTGCATTCTATTGCTGTTTCACATACATATTCTTCTATGTTTAGGTTTTTATCGATTTCGTTTAAGTTAATATTATTCATTGCATGTGTTAAAATTTAAAATTTGTACAATAGGTATTAATAGCAGTAAAACCATCATAATTTGTTCTGCAATATTCTTGCTTGAGTAGAATAGAACATAGTACATACATACATATATCAATAGTACAAGTGAACATATACTGTAGAGATTTATTGCATATAGAATATTGGCAGCGTGATACATGGGTTAGTAATGTATATAATAATAATTTTGAAGTAATATATCTATAATTAGACTTTAGTAGTCTATAATTTACTAGCCTTCGGTAAACACAACTGTGTATTGGTATTGTATTATCTATTTTCTGGTAGAAATATAGAAATGTTGAATGTAGACGTAATGTAATGGAAAAAGAAACATAATAATGTAGTATGTAGTAGAAATGTTTTATCATTAAGAAAATATTCAGGTTTTTTATCATCAATATATAAAATGATTTAATTTTTTTAGTTTTAAATATATATATACTGATTTTATAGTACGTAGAATGATGAAAAATATGACGTTTTTTTAATGTGTAGACTATAGAATTATTATTTTTTATATCTTGTGGATATTTCGAAATATATACGTAAATGTAAGACGTTGAGAACAGACATGAGATATTTTTAAAGAGATCTTTAAAATTTATAACAATATTCCAAATTTTGCTGCGTAAGATCAAATATTTTTTTGTAATTTTGACAGTTAGTTTGATTATGGACATTTCAAAAAACAATTTTAGTATAATTTTTGAATATATCTTAGGATTTTCAGTTTTAATAGTAAGTATACTTGTTTTATAAAATGCAGATTGATAAGAAACAACATGTTTTTTTAAAGCATATGTCAAAGCATTACTAATTTTGTTAGCTATTAGATTTTTGATTGTGCAAGTACATACATAATATATTGACAATAATAAACATGAGTCACTATGAAAACTATACCTTGAATCCAAATTAGTATTCAATTTTCTGTTGTGCGAATGCCAGCATTTTTTTATAATATATACAGTTGGTTTTATCAGTCGCATTATGATTAGTAGGAAATGACAGTTGAAATCTGTCATTTTGAAAAGTGCAGTTTGCACACTTCGGTTGATTTGTTGTAGCTGGACATTCTTTGTAGTGGTGTGCAGCTCCACAGTGCGAGCAGACAGGCAAGTTGTTTTTCTCTTTCTGGTTGCAATTTCTTGATGTATGTCCGTAGCGTAGACAGTAGTAGCATTGTACCACTGGGGTGGCGTCGTCAACCGTAACTCGCTGGTAGCCAATGTTTATTTTTTCTTTATTTAACAGGATCTTCCTGGTTGTGCTATCTACTTCTACTATATAGTTAGCGGTGTCATTGTATTTGTTTTTAATTATTGCTTTTATGTTAAATATAGAATTTTTTTCTGTTTTTTGCGTTACAATTTTGATGTCCTCATTTTTGTCTAAGATATCGTCAGTGAATTCTTCTTTGATATAGTCGTTGAAAATTCCCTTGAATATCATTGTTGGTTTTTTTTTGTTAATTCTTTGCAATCAATATCATTAAGATCATTAGAAATTAAAGTTTGTAGTTTTTTAGCATCTTCTTTTTTAACACAATCGATTATAATTCTATTTTGGGAGATTTTTTTTATGCCTTCTATGCATATTCCTAATTGGCTGGTTTTAAAGTGCCTTTGAATTTTTTTTTGAAGTTCAGTTGATGTATCTTTATTTTTTGGAGTGATTAGGATACTATACTTGTTTTTAATGTTTTTTTGTTTTTTTATATCAGTATTTGCAGGCTGGTTATTCTCTAGCAATCCCATCTTGGTAGCAACAAGGCTTATATTCCCTAGCAGTTCTGTGAGTTTTGGTGATAATTTCCCCATTTGCTCTTTTGTAAACTTATTGCTTGGGTCCATTATAGTATTTTGTAAGGAATTTATAATATTGTTTGCCGCAGAGATGAAAGAGAAGGTGTCACAAGAGTCCATGGTACTGCTTCGAAATATAGAGCGACAAAAGGTTTAGCGTCCCTGCGCGGACGGTGTTGGTGGGTGGAGAACTGACAGTCACGTACACACACACAGCTGAGTTCAACACTTGCGAGTAGGTCGAGCACAGAGTACGGTACCAAGTGATCGCTGTTTATCAATTGCTTTGAAAGCAAACTCGTTTTTTTTTTTAAATCGTATTTAGGTTATTACAAGATGTTCTGGTACAGCTTGACACTTCTTTACTACACTTTTATTGCAATTCCGTATCTATTAGCGCACTATTCTTTGTTAAAATACGTTTAGAATATTTACTTGTTTAATTTTAAACAGGAACGAATTTCACAGCGTGTTTCTGTACAGCGGTATTATTGTTGTCTTTTAACATTTTAACTATTTATGAAAATCTATTTCTTCGGAGTACTATTCTCATTGCTCTGTTTTGGAGAATTTGAAACTTATTCTGTTCTCTTTCATTACACAGAAAAAGGATACATGAACAGTAGTACTGAACCCCTTTCGGTAACCTATAACAGAGGTGTTGGTTATCCAATAAATGGTTCCCGCGGGGGCGGTACCCGTATTCATCTCTCAAATTGATGAAGTTAAAATAAAACGTCACGGATCTTGTTACGCCGTCAAATCATAATAAGGTTATATTGCGATACGTTGGCAGATTTTTTAAATTTTCAAACAAAATATTGTATTTATTCAATATTTCTATTTTTGAAACTGTTAATTCGTGGTGGAAGTCCATTATAATAGATTATAATAAAACAAATAAAAAACTTTATTCCACTTAATTTTATTTGACCGTAACCGGTTTCAGCTCGTCAGAGCCATCTTCAGACTGGTACAAATAATTCTTAGCCTACGGTTTATATACATAACATATGGGGGAGGGAGAGAGGGGTAGTCTACAAGGATTTTAATGAATTATTTTGTTACTGAGTCGTTTTAGACTGTCGTCAGTCTACGACAGTCTAAAACGACTTTCTAAAACGACTCAGTAACAAAATAATTCATTAAAATCCTTGTAGACTACCCCTCTCTCCCTCCCCCATATGTTATGTATATAAACCGTAGGCTAAGAATTATTTGTACCAGTCTGAAGATGGCTCTGACGAGCTGAAACCGGTTACGGTCAAATAAAATTAAGTGGAATAAAGTTTTTTATTTGTTTTATTATAATCTAATATAATGTATTTATTCAACATATATTTAAAATCGTATAAGTAATCATACAGTAAAATAAATCATTAAGTTATCTAGGAAAGCTACTTTATAGAATTTTAATTTAAGTTCAAATAAAACCATTAATAAAAATAAAATATTGATTGTCTTCCAAAGTAAAGTATTTCTGATTTTTTGCACATTTATTTTGCTTAAATATTTTTGAAAAATTATAAATACTTATGTTAAAAAAATAAATTACAAATACTTTCGTTATTTGTTTTTGGGGTGTTTGTGTGGGTGGATTTTTCGCATCTACCGGATCGGCCCTGATGATGGAGACTGCAACGCTGTCCGAAACGTTGGCTAAAGAATGAGGTAACGCCACACGGCATAACACCCTAACAACAAATAAAGAAAATACTTTTGACCGTAGAAATCTAAAAACGTAACCAAATTACAAACAGTAAATCATTTTATCATCACGTGTTTGAGCATTTTAATTGCTAGCTTGAATTTAGGTATACATTAAATCACATTTCGAATGAAATACATTCGTTATTAAGTTAAACAATATATGAGAATAATCAATCGTTCTCATCGGAACCGCCCTGTACAGTTGCAAGGGTACGACCGCAAACCATTTTTGAACGATATTTTAATTATCGACCGCTGGTTCAATAATCGATAACGGAATAAATATAACACGAAATGTGAGATAAAGAACCGACTAGATCAAATATCATATAACATGTTCGAAAAATATCACATAAAAAGTTAGCATTCATGGGATATTTTTCCACAAGTAATATTATCCAATAAAGTTCTCAACCTCGTTCGAAGTGTTCGAGTCGATATTTGAATTTCGAAAAAAGCGAAAAAAGCCGCGCCTGTCTCATGTTTGCGGATAAGTTGGTTTGGCGCCTTATCTGCGCAAGGCAGGATTCCTTAATCGGAGGACTCTATCCGAGCGTCCCACTAAACATTGTTTCCAACTTTTTAAATTCGCGATGTAAAAAATACGCCGCGGGGAAACTTTTAACCTGATTTGCCGCGGGAAAGTTTCCCGTCAAAAGAGCAGTTCATTTTTAAACGCGGGAAGCCCTCATTTGTCATTTTACGTGTGATATTTTAATGTTCTTTTTATCGTATTATGCTTATGTTTTTGATGAAATAAGTAAACCTTAAGTATGTTTTCAGGAGTTTCCTTTCATCTTCGTGTTATTATTTTTTCTTTGTAAATTGTTCCTGTACTCGTATATTTGATGACCGTAATATAATGGATACCATGCCCAGATGTAGTGGTTTGAACACTCGATATGTGTAAAAGAAAATACGTAAAAAAAAATTGCTCCTCATTCCATAGTGGATTGTCAGTTTCTCGCTTGTGAGAGAATGTCATTCAAAATCAATACGTCGCGGTGTTTGATACTGCTGTAGCAATTGAAGGCCTCAGTGATCGAGAGGTAAGGCTCTTGACTCGCAATCCGGGATCGAATCCCGGCGTGCGCAATTATTTTTTTTTTACGTTAACCTGACTCGGCGTAATAGTTCTCCGGCGTGGTATTCGCGTAAAAATCTGAAATGAAGCTAATTTTGCGTAACGTTTCTTTTGAGATACACCTTTATCGCACGTGTAGTAGTTTACATTTGTCACTGTAGAAATTCAAGTTTATTAATAACTATCAAACAAAATTCATTGTAAAACGTACACACATTTAAGCACTGTAAGATAATGATATTCGGCAAAATGCTTACAACTAGAAACTTAATGAAAATGTATACTTAAGTGAAACATCAAATATTGTGAGTATAGCGAAACTTAGTTTCAGGAGAAACTTATAAACTTGTAAATTTTCCACAAAACCTAATGAAATGTTGAACAACTCCCTATGGAAACTAATGTTCCACAACACCTCGTGGGAAACGTATGCGTGTAAAAGCTCGTTATTACGGGTTTCAAAAGCAACGCCTGCGGTTGACTTGTCGTGTCAAATCAGTTTCAAAACGTTTAAGCATCTCACTTAAGACTTCTGCTACTAATTCCAAGGTGTAATTCCGTGGCCTCCATTTGTTAGGTGGTGTTAGAGTCAACTCACCCCGCACTCCATCTCCGTGCACTGTGGAGCACCTTCATGCGATCGCTGAACCTACTCTGAACCCACACAAAACTACACGCCTCGGTTCATTCTGTTGTCCTGGCTTATCCAACATGCTGTATTTTAATCCGAAACGTGGCGAGATAGAACAATATATAACGATGCTTGTTCGTGTCAAATAATACAAACTTCTCGCCGCCGTTGGGAATATGTAATGTGTTGCTTATCCCGTCGTATTTATTGCTAGACTAACAAAAGCAACACAAGTTTTGTTCTCCAAGTTGATTAAAATTAAGGCGAAATTGAGAATCAATTTGTACGTAGAAGGTTACCCTAGTTCATCTTCTAAGTGTACTCAATGACCTAGGGACTTTTCTGAACAGAAATGTATTGTGTAAAAGATTCAATGTATTTATTTTTTCAATGTATTTATTCTTTTAAAAACATTACAAAATTAAACATTTTAATGTGTTTTTAAAATACAATTGTAAGAGTATTACATTAAACATAAATATAAAACAAATGTTAGGCAAAAACTATACAAGTATTGTGATAAACCCCCCCCCCCCTACGAAGTAGTAGTAAAACCTTCACTTGGTTTCCAAATGCTGCTACATTGCTACAGCTACCCTGTTACACCTACAGGCGCAACCCCGCCCGGCCTTTAAAAAGCTCGTAGCTCGCCCGTTCTCGCGTCTCTCCCCTGCATTTCTTTTGAAGCGCCTTCTCAACCCCATCACGTAATACTTTTATGCAAACGTGACGAGATGCTCTTAATTAATCAATTGTAATTAACCCCACAACGTTGTGTACTTTTTTGTTTGAGTGGTTTGGTATAGTTAATCCAATTTAATTAATAATTTATTTGTGGTAAACCCTTGTTCTTTTAGATATGGCGTGTTACAATTTGCAAGGCTTCGAATAACAATGACTGAGTCTGACTAGCTTGAAAATTATCTATCTATATTCGTTCAGCTTCCTCCCCTAGCACCTGTTATACACCTACGCTCATCGACGACTATTTTTATTGAAGTAATCTGCATTTTCCCTCCTAGCATCTAATATATAAATTTACATTCAAACGGCGAATTGAGAAGATCCTACCTTTCGATGCGATGTCACGTACTCTCTGCAGCTCTATAAAATGCTATCATGAAAATAATTTGACATTTATTTATATTCTAACAAAAGATTTACACTCAAAGCAGTACGGAGTGCAATAATTCTACACTCACAGTTCTAGATGCAGTTTGTTAGTTAGCTAGCTTGTTTTATTTTGTTAATTTGATTCTACGGGTAGGTATTTTGGATTAACATGAGACAGAACATGTGCTGTTTAAATAATTGGACTCCTCCATAGCCCAACTGATAAGGTGATGGTCATAGACCGCCGAATCAGCTTCCAATTCCAACGCCTCCGGAGAATGTTAAGGTCGCAAGCGACGAATGAAAATCGACATGTTTTGCCTTCTGTCGGGAAAGGGTTTGATGTGTGTTTCCGGATCATAGAGTGGTAATGGGAATAATATCGCCCAATACGCTGCCAAATTATAAATGTGTTGATGATGATGATGAGAGGTCATCTCATACCGTTTGATATGAGGGTCTGCTCCGATTAATGGCGTGATAGCCGATGTCAGGAACTGTTCAGGAAATGTGTGGGTGGCACGAGGTTTTGGATCGTGACATCCTACTCTGGATTGATGATGATGGTGATGATTTTGAAGTTCTTCAGCATGCCGATGACTTGAGTTCCATTAACTCCTAAAGCATCGGCATAAACATTAAACCGAAGTTGATTAGACAATCGGCAATGTCAGGAGATCGGTGGGGCCGCTCTCTCCTCTGATCTGGCGATGTATGAATTTAATTAAGGAAGATTTTGATGTCACCGATCCTCGCCTTGGCAGTCACTCATGTCCTCAATAGTCCCGTTCTCCGTCCAGCACGCCGCCTCGAACCAGTAGAAAAAATGATTACGTTTTTCCTAGGCACGCTACAGAAACGTGCGCCAGCCTGCAATCGCGATGGTCATCGGTATTTGATTTGAATGAAAAATACGTCCCCTCGCATAACATACACAAGCGTAACGTGGGACCTTCCCCGAAATGTCACGGGCATATGCTCTACGATAGGCGTACCCCAACCTCAAACTCAAATATCAGCTCAAAGAAAGAAATGTCAAGCTCGGCTTCCAGGGTGCTGGGTCCAAGAATGAAAGGCACCAGGTCGTGAATCTGGCTTCCCTCCCTTCTATTTTCCCGGCTGCCCTTTCGTCCAGAGTACATTCCCACCCTGATGCTGGATGATCCCTATTCCTATTGTGAGGGAGTTAAGAGAACTTTTGCTACTTATGTAGGTGGATATAACGCATTACGCTTAAAATATGAATACCTACTGACGGCTTCATTCAACCGACAATGTGAAAGTTTTTGGCTAAATCGAATATCGAAGGAAATATACCTACCTAAGCGTAAACCAAAAGTAGTTAAGAAAACTTATCCGGATTCCAACAAAGAACCGCCGATCGGTTGCCAAACGATTCCATATGTCATGTTCCCTTCGTTCCGACGACAAGGCAGACCCCACACGAGCGTAACCTAAAAGGTAGTGAAGCCCACGCAAATTTCGTCACTTCGTTTCCCCCATGACGAAGGTAGTCCGGCCAGATCGTAATCTTCGTCCTGCATCAAACTGGCCTCCCGCGACGACAACTTTTATCCGCTGGTACCTCGGAGCGGCGGTAGAGGGAGGGCGAAATGGGTGCACGTCCTTTGTTCTCCTGAAGTCCCCCAATGCCTTAGTGACGTACATACGTCGACATCATGGAATGGCTCCGGCCACGCTTCCAATCCAGTCTAGAGCGGGTACGAGATCCACGTTACCGAGATGTGATCACAAGGGATTCCAATTTGCTCGGACCAGACACGACCATCGCTTACTTCGCCTCCACATTAGGAAAATAGTGTAAGCCCACCTGCATTTCGATCACATCGCCCCCGATAAAGTCGCGTGAGATACTTCCTCATGGTGAAATAGGAAAGCCGGACCCGTTAATTCATTCGACAACCGCCGTCCATTCTCGAGTCGTAACCCGCTCAATTAAGTTTGAAGAAAAAGAGTTTGTTAATTAAGTAGGTGGATATAGCGCATCACGCTAAAATGTGAATACCTACCGACGGCTGCATTCAACCGACAATATGAAAGTTTTTTGCTAAGTCGAAAGAAATATACCTAAACGTGAACCAAAGGTGATTATATGATAAATTATCGAACCAAGTTTATGCAAAGTCCTATGTAGTAGACTTGTTGTGATACCTAAAATTTGGAATAAGGTGTGGGAAACTTTTGGAATGGGAATTTAATTATGTCAGATTTTGTTAGTAAGCAAAGATGCCCATGCTACGCACCATTCTATAAACTGTTAAATTACCCAATGCCTTTTCAAAAACCCTTTCCTAAATATAGTCCCCTAGCTACGTTTAAAAATATTATTACGAAACTCGTAAATAATAATTAACACCTCCAAGGCGCTTTACAAATTAATTTATACCTACATTCTATACCTATGTATTTTGGTACCCGTTATGTATTGGAGAATACCCAGTAACCTAATTTTCTAGATCACCAACAAAGCACTTTTAAAGGGTTTTATTATTTTGTGGTTTCAAAATCCCGTCTTTTAAATGAAGTCTCTCGTCTAAGATTTATTGCCCGAAAGCGCACTTTGTGCTTCAAATGCTATTTTAGTCCATTGAACCCCAAATTATTATTTTTACAACGGTCTCGTCTCAAGAATAACTTCACCCAACAAAGGTACTTGCTAGCCGGTCAACCCGGAAACGTGCAAAGCTCCGCTCGACTTAAAAAAAAAAGTCCTAGATTCCTAAGGCTTGTATATAAACCCTAATTGACTCTTTCCTGCAAGGCCCGTACTAAATATGTTAATAATTTTATACAAACTTACCAAATTCGCCTTGTTGCACAAAATAATTTCACAAATCAATTCACTACAATAATATTTAATTCAAACAAGCACTTATAAACCACAACCCGTCATGCAGTTATTTATTCCAAGATGCAGCCGTCAAACACAATTCTCGCGTAGATTTCTTTTTTTAAATTTCACCCTGACCCTGATAGACGCCCCGAAAGTACGTCCCGACCGCCTCAATTTACAAATTATATTATTTAACTTCACCGATATGAACTCGCAAGCCTCGATCTCTGACTTCCCTATTCGCGTGGACTCTTTTTGTTTAATAAAACGGAATTTCCTTTGTTTAATTAAAATGATTTAGAAGCACCGAGCTGGTCTCCTCGCGACTCTCAGAACTTGACGATCTTAATTCTCAACAGGATCTCTCCCTGACTGTCCTCTAACACTTCCCTGCCCCGACTTCCTTTATTATTATATATAACTATCTGAATTATTCCCGGTTTACGCGCACCAAATTATTATTCTGCCGTTTATCAAAACTCGATGATTTTTATCCCGTCTGCGCGGCCCTAGGTTCCTTCCCTGACTGTCCTGTTCCAACCCCCTGCCCCGACTTCCTTTATTTTTATATATAACTATCTGAATTATTCCCGGTTTACGCGCACCAAATTATTATTCTGCCGTTTATCAAAACTCGATGATTTTTATCCCGTCTGCGCGGCCCTAGGTTCCTTCCCTGACTGTCCTTTCTTATTATATATTACTATCTGAATTATTCCCGGTTTACGCGCACCAAATTATTATTCTGCCGTTTATCAAAACTCGATGATTTTTATCCCGTCTGCGCGGCCCTAGGTTCCTTCCCTGACTGTCCTTTCTTATTATATATTACTATCTGAATTATTCCCGGTTTACGCGCACCAAATTATTATTCTACCGTTTATCAAAACTCGATGATTTTTATCCCGTCTGCGCGGCCCTAGGTTCCTTCCCTGACTGTCCTTTCTTATTATATATTACTATCTGAATTATTCCCGGTTTACGCGCACCAAATTATTATTCTCTCGTCTATCAAAACTCGATGATTTTTATCCCGTCTGCGCGGCCCTAGGTTCCTTCCCTGACTGTCGTGTTCCAACTCTCTGCCCCCCGACTCCCACCCATCTACTTGTGTGGTTTCAATCATATCTTAGTCCCTCTTTTTTAAAACTTAAGTGATAAACACATCTCCCAATATGCATATTTCAATCGTTTTAATAGTGTTCTGTCACATTACATCACAAATTCCAAGAAATCAGTGCAACTTTCATGTTTGCTATTTTTTGTGTGTAACCTTTAGATAACAGAATACAAACTAATTTTGTCTGCGCCGAAGTCATAAATTATCCCAATAGCGCTTAAAAGAAGAGCTCAGTGGCGTACTTCAATCTAGTTAGGACCGCCTCATTACTTGCGTCGACTTTATTGGTTATATAATAACATTATATAAGCATTGTCTGTACACGTTTTCGTTCTTTCTGCGTGCGTCACTATTTAACGAATTCTGCAATCTTATTTTGACAAATATGTCAAATATTTCAACCCGTAATCGGCGCGTCGCTCTCGTATATTTAAATGCACCAACGATCAATCTTTATTGCCTAATTTTTCAACTCCCCACTGCCATAGAAAATGCACAAGACAATTGTTTCACAAATCAATTTGCTCGCGTTAAAGTCAGTCACCACTCGGGCAAATATCCATCGGCCGCCCCTGACTTGATAATGAACCTGAAAAAAATCCCTCTAAATGTTATTCTGGGTCCCTTCTTAGTTTTGTGAAAAATGGCCTTTGCCGGGGCTCGCATGCACTTGAGGCACGCAAACACATGTGGTTACTTAGTGGTAAGGACCCATAAATCACCCCCATGAATTGGAAACAGAGAATCGTATGCTGAAAACATTCCATGTTACAAATTAAATATATTTCTAAATCGATCTCTCAATTTTAAAGGAATTATTTCGTAGGCCCAAAGGCGAGATCATCACAGTCTCCCCTTTATGGAAAAAAATAGTGGAGGTAGATAGAAATCCAAACTACAATCACCTATTTTGTTCCAGAACTTCAGCAGTAGTCAGCCCGTTTGGACTCGCCTAAAATCTTTGTGCCCTTTTTTTTCAAAATTGTAATGATGAATATTTCCTAATCCGGCCCTGTCCTGTACGTCATCGCATCCCTTCCCTATTCCGTTTCTTCGTCGGCCTTGCCCAATGTTTGTCTAATGTTGAAACTACGGTCAATGTACCTGGCGTTACGTCTACATATTTCCAGGAATTTGTCCCGGTTACCACCTACAACGGTACCTAGTCATGGTACCCTCACTGTCTCCTATTGTACTCCCCACATAAGCCGACAATATAGTATGTGAGCAGTTAGGTATCTATTATTGTCTCTAAACCAATTAATCCAAATTTTAATTTCTGCCTAACTTTATCACCTATTTACACTGATTTTAAATACCCACCGCTTCACAATAAACTCTGTTTGCGTAATTTGTAAACCCTTCCACAATCTACTACTAAACATTATAAATGTTCCAATGCTCCACATCTCACTGTGTCTAAACTCATAATGTATTTTTCTCTATAAAATAACCCAGAGTGTTTTCCCCAATTCGGCTCTGTCTAGATCGCTTAAGTCGGTACGTCTCTCCTTAATCGGTACTTTCGGTTTCACATAATGGCCGTCTCGAAGGTCCGCCTGTATTTTTTTTTTCTCCAAAATATCCCTACCGTAATTATACGAGTGTGAACGACCTTTCCTTATTTTTTGTTTGTTTTTTCGTTAAAGGAACTTTGCCCAAAATGGACCTGACCGTTGTTCTAAATTTAACAATTTGGTACTGGGGACCAATATCATCTATAAATTTTTAACTGCTGAGAAATCAACTGTCTACAATACCTAGACATTTTTTTATTTCCTTAGATTCATACGTTTGAGTACGTAATTATTATTGTAGTACTTTTAATCTAGTGCATGATTAGAATTAAACATTTTGGATACGCTTATTCTGTAAGTCGGGTTGAATATTAGCAAACAATTTATTTTTAAAATTTTAATTTGCCATCAAGAACCGACTTCCTCCCCTCACATCGGAATACCTTTTATTCCCTATACTTATCGGAGGTTGCCTAACATTTTACCTACCTCTCCTATCTTTAATTTGGTTTTATTGTCTTCACGCCTAATCCGGTTCACGTCACTAATGTTTATTCTGCATGTATTTTGTTTCTCAACAGATTCTGTTTCTTTGAACTATTTAGTTAAACTAATTTCGTTTAATCCTGTACAGATTATTTTGAAATTACGTTTCAAAATAATGCTTTTATTCCGACTGTCACCCACTTCTTGTGATGACCGGCTGTAGGGAGGGTTTCAATTTACCGTTACGTTAAACGCACAAACCTATTTGACACATATCTCCGCTAGTCGGCACTCGGTTTAATGACCTCCCTTTTTTTTGTTCTCCACACTGAGCGTTAAATGTTTAAATGATCTGTCCTCAAAATGAAAGAGACCCTTTTTTCTATTGTTGACACTAAAGGACACTAATACCTATCAATATTACAATTGTAATGTTTTGTTTACTTCGGTAACCAGAACTACTCCTCGATGTTTTGTATTTTTATTATTTTAACTAATCGTCCGGTATCCCATTTACCAAACGTTCAGACCCAATTGAAGGTTGACTAACATCGATATTATCACCCCGGCGATTTGATATTGAATGCATCATTGAAGGACTATCTCCCCTAATAACGTAACACCCTTTCTCACTAATACTTATCGAAGGTTGGATATCATTAATTTCTCTTGGTTAATTTTGTTACACTTTTTATTGACGTACAGCGCTCCTCCCCTCAAAATATGATACCTTTAACCTGCGTCTTTTCAGAAATTGGACATCATCACCCAACCTCTCCTAAATTTGTCTGGTTAAGCTAATGTGTACATTATTGCACTACCTACTCTCTTGATTAATTTTGTTTCACTTTTTATAGACGTACGGCGCTACTCCCCTCAAAATATGATACCTTTAACCTGCGTCTCATCGGAAATTGGACATCGTCAACCAACCTCTCCTAAATTTATCTGGTTAAGCTAATGTGTACATTATTACACTACCTACTCTCTTGATTAATTTTTGTTTCACTTTTTATAGACGTACGGCGCTACTCCCCTCAAAACATGACACCTTTAACCTGCGTCTCATCGGAAGTTGGAGATTATCGGCCTATCTTTCCTATATTTATCTAGTTAAGCTAATGTAAACGTTATTGTTTCTAATTCCTCTACCACACATCTATTGTCCTAATATTTTACTTTTTTTTTTCGTTGAGTTTTCAGTCATTTTCGGATGACATTTGAACCTGTTTCTAATTCCTCTGCTACACATCTATTGGCCTAGTATTTTACCTTTTTTTTCGTTGTGTTTTCAGTCATTTTCGGATGACATTTGAACCTGTTTCTAATTCCTCTGCTACACATCTATTGGCCTAGTATTTTACTTTTTTTTTCGTTGTGTTTTCAGTCATCTTCGGATGACATGCGAACCGTTATACCTACTGTATTATTTTTTTTTTTCTATTCTTGTTTAAGTCATTGTATAAAGCCCAGCAAAATGCAACACTTTGTAATACCATACCTCCTGGTCACTTAGCAAAACTGTGATAAACCCCCCCCCCCTACGAAGTAGAACCTAACTCTTGATTTCCAAATGCTGCTACATTGCTACAGCTACCCTGTTACACCTACAGGCGCAACCCCGCCCGGCCTTTAAAAAGCTCGTAGCTCGCCCGTTCTCGCGTCTCTCCCCTGCATTTCTTTTGAAGCGCCTTCTCAACCCCATCACGTAATACTTTTATGCAAACGTGACGAGATGCTCTTAATTAATCAATTGTAATTAACCCCACAACGTTGTGTACTTTTTTGTTTGAGTGGTTTGGTATAGTTAATCCAATTTAATTAATAATTTATTTGTGGTAAACCCTTGTTCTTTTAGATATGGCGTGTTACAATTTGCAAGGCTTCGAATAACAATGACTGAGTCTGACTAGCTTGAAAATTATCTATCTATATTCGTTCAGCTTCCTCCCCTAGCACCTGTTATACACCTACGCTCATCGACGACTATTTTTATTGAAGTAATCTGCATTTTCCCTCCTAGCATCTAATATATAAATTTACATTCAAACGGCGAATTGAGAAGATCCTACCTTTCGATGCGATGTCACGTACTCTCTGCAGCTCTATAAAATGCTATCATGAAAATAATTTGACATTTATTTATATTCTAACAAAAGATTTACACTCAAAGCAGTACGGAGTGCAATAATTCTACACTCACAGTTCTAGATGCAGTTTGTTAGTTAGCTAGCTTGTTTTATTTTGTTAATTTGATTCTACGGGTAGGTATTTTGGATTAACATGAGACAGAACATGTGCTGTTTAAATAATTGGACTCCTCCATAGCCCAACTGATAAGGTGATGGTCATAGACCGCCGAATCAGCTTCCAATTCCAACGCCTCCGGAGAATGTTAAGGTCGCAAGCGACGAATGAAAATCGACATGTTTTGCCTTCTGTCGGGAAAGGGTTTGATGTGTGTTTCCGGATCATAGAGTGGTAATGGGAATAATATCGCCCAATACGCTGCCAAATTATAAATGTGTTGATGATGATGATGAGAGGTCATCTCATACCGTTTGATATGAGGGTCTGCTCCGATTAATGGCGTGATAGCCGATGTCAGGAACTGTTCAGGAAATGTGTGGGTGGCACGAGGTTTTGGATCGTGACATCCTACTCTGGATTGATGATGATGGTGATGATTTTGAAGTTCTTCAGCATGCCGATGACTTGAGTTCCATTAACTCCTAAAGCATCGGCATAAACATTAAACCGAAGTTGATTAGACAATCGGCAATGTCAGGAGATCGGTGGGGCCGCTCTCTCCTCTGATCTGGCGATGTATGAATTTAATTAAGGAAGATTTTGATGTCACCGATCCTCGCCTTGGCAGTCACTCATGTCCTCAATAGTCCCGTTCTCCGTCCAGCACGCCGCCTCGAACCAGTAGAAAAAATGATTACGTTTTTCCTAGGCACGCTACAGAAACGTGCGCCAGCCTGCAATCGCGATGGTCATCGGTATTTGATTTGAATGAAAAATACGTCCCCTCGCATAACATACACAAGCGTAACGTGGGACCTTCCCCGAAATGTCACGGGCATATGCTCTACGATAGGCGTACCCCAACCTCAAACTCAAATATCAGCTCAAAGAAAGAAATGTCAAGCTCGGCTTCCAGGGTGCTGGGTCCAAGAATGAAAGGCACCAGGTCGTGAATCTGGCTTCCCTCCCTTCTATTTTCCCGGCTGCCCTTTCGTCCAGAGTACATTCCCACCCTGATGCTGGATGATCCCTATTCCTATTGTGAGGGAGTTAAGAGAACTTTTGCTACTTATGTAGGTGGATATAACGCATTACGCTTAAAATATGAATACCTACTGACGGCTTCATTCAACCGACAATGTGAAAGTTTTTGGCTAAATCGAATATCGAAGGAAATATACCTACCTAAGCGTAAACCAAAAGTAGTTAAGAAAACTTATCCGGATTCCAACAAAGAACCGCCGATCGGTTGCCAAACGATTCCATATGTCATGTTCCCTTCGTTCCGACGACAAGGCAGACCCCACACGAGCGTAACCTAAAAGGTAGTGAAGCCCACGCAAATTTCGTCACTTCGTTTCCCCCATGACGAAGGTAGTCCGGCCAGATCGTAATCTTCGTCCTGCATCAAACTGGCCTCCCGCGACGACAACTTTTATCCGCTGGTACCTCGGAGCGGCGGTAGAGGGAGGGCGAAATGGGTGCACGTCCTTTGTTCTCCTGAAGTCCCCCAATGCCTTAGTGACGTACATACGTCGACATCATGGAATGGCTCCGGCCACGCTTCCAATCCAGTCTAGAGCGGGTACGAGATCCACGTTACCGAGATGTGATCACAAGGGATTCCAATTTGCTCGGACCAGACACGACCATCGCTTACTTCGCCTCCACATTAGGAAAATAGTGTAAGCCCACCTGCATTTCGATCACATCGCCCCCGATAAAGTCGCGTGAGATACTTCCTCATGGTGAAATAGGAAAGCCGGACCCGTTAATTCATTCGACAACCGCCGTCCATTCTCGAGTCGTAACCCGCTCAATTAAGTTTGAAGAAAAAGAGTTTGTTAATTAAGTAGGTGGATATAGCGCATCACGCTAAAATGTGAATACCTACCGACGGCTGCATTCAACCGACAATATGAAAGTTTTTTGCTAAGTCGAAAGAAATATACCTAAACGTGAACCAAAGGTGATTATATGATAAATTATCGAACCAAGTTTATGCAAAGTCCTATGTAGTAGACTTGTTGTGATACCTAAAATTTGGAATAAGGTGTGGGAAACTTTTGGAATGGGAATTTAATTATGTCAGATTTTGTTAGTAAGCAAAGATGCCCATGCTACGCACCATTCTATAAACTGTTAAATTACCCAATGCCTTTTCAAAAACCCTTTCCTAAATATAGTCCCCTAGCTACGTTTAAAAATATTATTACGAAACTCGTAAATAATAATTAACACCTCCAAGGCGCTTTACAAATTAATTTATACCTACATTCTATACCTATGTATTTTGGTACCCGTTATGTATTGGAGAATACCCAGTAACCTAATTTTCTAGATCACCAACAAAGCACTTTTAAAGGGTTTTATTATTGTTTTGTGGTTTCAAAATCCCGTCTTTTAAATGAAGTCTCTCGTCTAAGATTTATTGCCCGAAAGCGCACTTTGTGCTTCAAATGCTATTTTAGTCCATTGAACCCCAAATTATTATTTTTACAACGGTCTCGTCTCAAGAATAACTTCACCCAACAAAGGTACTTGCTAGCCGGTCAACCCGGAAACGTGCAAAGCTCCGCTCGACTTAAAAAAAAAAGTCCTAGATTCCTAAGGCTTGTATATAAACCCTAATTGACTCTTTCCTGCAAGGCCCGTACTAAATATGTTAATAATTTTATACAAACTTACCAAATTCGCCTTGTTGCACAAAATAATTTCACAAATCAATTCACTACAATAATATTTAATTCAAACAAGCACTTATAAACCACAACCCGTCATGCAGTTATTTATTCCAAGATGCAGCCGTCAAACACAATTCTCGCGTAGATTTCTTTTTTTAAATTTCACCCTGACCCTGATAGACGCCCCGAAAGTACGTCCCGACCGCCTCAATTTACAAATTATATTATTTAACTTCACCGATATGAACTCGCAAGCCTCGATCTCTGACTTCCCTATTCGCGTGGACTCTTTTTGTTTAATAAAACGGAATTTCCTTTGTTTAATTAAAATGATTTAGAAGCACCGAGCTGGTCTCCTCGCGACTCTCAGAACTTGACGATCTTAATTCTCAACAGGATCTCTCCCTGACTGTCCTCTAACACTTCCCTGCCCCGACTTCCTTTATTATTATATATAACTATCTGAATTATTCCCGGTTTACGCGCACCAAATTATTATTCTGCCGTTTATCAAAACTCGATGATTTTTATCCCGTCTGCGCGGCCCTAGGTTCCTTCCCTGACTGTCCTGTTCCAACCCCCTGCCCCGACTTCCTTTATTTTTATATATAACTATCTGAATTATTCCCGGTTTACGCGCACCAAATTATTATTCTGCCGTTTATCAAAACTCGATGATTTTTATCCCGTCTGCGCGGCCCTAGGTTCCTTCCCTGACTGTCCTTTCTTATTATATATTACTATCTGAATTATTCCCGGTTTACGCGCACCAAATTATTATTCTGCCGTTTATCAAAACTCGATGATTTTTATCCCGTCTGCGCGGCCCTAGGTTCCTTCCCTGACTGTCCTTTCTTATTATATATTACTATCTGAATTATTCCCGGTTTACGCGCACCAAATTATTATTCTACCGTTTATCAAAACTCGATGATTTTTATCCCGTCTGCGCGGCCCTAGGTTCCTTCCCTGACTGTCCTTTCTTATTATATATTACTATCTGAATTATTCCCGGTTTACGCGCACCAAATTATTATTCTCTCGTCTATCAAAACTCGATGATTTTTATCCCGTCTGCGCGGCCCTAGGTTCCTTCCCTGACTGTCGTGTTCCAACTCTCTGCCCCCCGACTCCCACCCATCTACTTGTGTGGTTTCAATCATATCTTAGTCCCTCTTTTTTAAAACTTAAGTGATAAACACATCTCCCAATATGCATATTTCAATCGTTTTAATAGTGTTCTGTCACATTACATCACAAATTCCAAGAAATCAGTGCAACTTTCATGTTTGCTATTTTTTGTGTGTAACCTTTAGATAACAGAATACAAACTAATTTTGTCTGCGCCGAAGTCATAAATTATCCCAATAGCGCTTAAAAGAAGAGCTCAGTGGCGTACTTCAATCTAGTTAGGACCGCCTCATTACTTGCGTCGACTTTATTGGTTATATAATAACATTATATAAGCATTGTCTGTACACGTTTTCGTTCTTTCTGCGTGCGTCACTATTTAACGAATTCTGCAATCTTATTTTGACAAATATGTCAAATATTTCAACCCGTAATCGGCGCGTCGCTCTCGTATATTTAAATGCACCAACGATCAATCTTTATTGCCTAATTTTTCAACTCCCCACTGCCATAGAAAATGCACAAGACAATTGTTTCACAAATCAATTTGCTCGCGTTAAAGTCAGTCACCACTCGGGCAAATATCCATCGGCCGCCCCTGACTTGATAATGAACCTGAAAAAAATCCCTCTAAATGTTATTCTGGGTCCCTTCTTAGTTTTGTGAAAAATGGCCTTTGCCGGGGCTCGCATGCACTTGAGGCACGCAAACACATGTGGTTACTTAGTGGTAAGGACCCATAAATCACCCCCATGAATTGGAAACAGAGAATCGTATGCTGAAAACATTCCATGTTACAAATTAAATATATTTCTAAATCGATCTCTCAATTTTAAAGGAATTATTTCGTAGGCCCAAAGGCGAGATCATCACAGTATTAATAGAGCTTGCCTTTTAAAAGCAGCTTCACTAACGCTAAATATGTCGATATCCGAATTAATTCTGTTCAACAGCAAGATTGCTCTCCCTATCGGCATGACCATTGGCAAGTTAGTCCTGCAAGTCGGAAGATAGAACAGTCTATGCTGTCGGTGGCGAAGATAACCATCGGGAACATAGAAGTGAATGCTCTCTAAGATAGCTGTATTTTCCAACCATCCACGAATCAATCTGAAGAAATGCGTAGCAATGTGTACATCCCTTCTGACCCGTAGATGGTTCATTCCGAGCATACCCAAAAGAAAGTCGGTAGGATAGAGCCACGGGTAATAGCCATACAAAAATCTCAGAAATTAATTAAGATGTTCGTTACACCACCAAAATACTTCAAAAAAATATGTTTTTATTCATAATTTATAGAATACATAGTTTAAATCACGTTTTATATTTAAAAAAACCATTTGTAAGCGATGCTTACTTTATCAGGGTTTTCTCAAAACTTTTTTAAGGAACATATTGGCTTTACAATAATCGTGGATAAAACTAAGCATTCTATTAATTAAATTGGCTTAAAATCGTGCCACAAAATAAGTTTGCTGTAATTGAAGTTGAAGAAATATTTATTTGTGCTTGATATATCTGGTATGGGTACATTCAATTTCAGCAAAAAGGTTTTTTCTATTCAGACAAACAATATAAAAACTAGAAACACAGGATGCAGGGTGTTTTCATTATAACTACATTGTAATTTCGATATGAACTATCAGTTACTTTAGTTACCGTTACTAATAGACGTGTTTTAAATTTTACACAATTGTTAAACGACCATTTACCATAATAATAATTGTTCTGTATATTACTAAGTCCATTGGGGTTTCACTAATGATATAATTTTCGAACGAAATTTATGGGTACATAAATGGAAACATTGATTATTCACTTAAAGTGGAGTTATCAATCTTTTTTTTCCATTCTCAATGAATTTATTTATCCAAATTGAAGTTGGTTTATGAATAAATGCCGCAGAAATTAAATTCGCAGTGTTATAATCTTGTATGATCATGTGAAAAGTGGAGTTTCACAAAGAATGCAAGGTTGATGTTAGCTTAACGAGTAAGATAAATAAATATACGCTTTTATGGTTTGGGCATGTAGAGCGAATTAACGAAAAAGAGAGAACATATGACGCGAATGTAAATGGTAGAAGAAGTCGGGAACGCCGGAGAAAGACTTGGCACGATCGAGTAAATCAAATACTTAAGTCGGGTCACGTCAAGAGTAAGACTAACAGAAGACTATGTATGAGACGATGTAAGAGTGTGAATGAGGTAAGAAGTTTGTGCGAAGACAGAGTTAGTCCGTCCTCTCTGCCTACCCCTGTGGGGAAACGGCGTGATAGTTAGTTAGTTAGCTAAGTTGGTTTATACCTTAAGAAAAATAGCGTCGGTTTATGATATCAATGTTGATAAAATGTGTTATTATAAAACAAATTTTTTTCAGTTTAAATTTCGGATTTGAACTGTCTTGATTAAATGAAAAATACTACGAATTATTTCAGTTTTATTTTTTCGTTGTAATGTTTTAAAGATTTTTTTCTTTAAAGAATTTTCAAAGCTGAAGTTTTTGGTTTTATTTAGTAAATAGAAATATCACAACTTTTCACAGCCAAATAACTCGGTACCGTCGGAATTCAACCAAACCAGACACCCAATAAAAGCAACTCAGAAAATGAATTTTTCGTCTCAAGTTTCAAAAAATTTATAAAACAAATTCTTTTCCATCTGGTAAATTTGATAAGAGCCCCTTGGGAAATCCACGCGTCTAACATATATTCATTTGCAAGTCAAAATCAAAATAAAGCAAAAAAAAATAATAAAACGTAAAAATAATATTTGAATCGGCTTAACAAAATAATATGTCATAACATTTTTCATAACAAATTAAAATCAATAATAAATTACTAAAGAGGTAGAAATTTTATCTAACTACTTTGTGTATACGGAGATCTCAATTTGGGAGGTGGATATGGGTACCTACGCCCCGGGAACCATTTATTGGATAACGAATACCGCTGCCATACTAATAGGTCACCCCAAGTGGATTTAGTAGGTGTGCCCGAGTTCTTGGAATAAGGTTTGCCTAGGTCGGTGGCGAATGCGTTTCCTCGCCTACTGCGGGAGAGACTGCTTGATGAAACATAATCTAGACCTCTCCAGTTGAACTCTCTTGATCCGTTGCTTTACACCGCAGTGGGAGGAGTGTATTCGTACGTCTCTCACTCCTGGACACATTGAACTCCAAATTCCTACCCATCCCTCATACCTTTTTCCTTCCCAGAACTTCCTCTCCTTCCTTTCCTTAAAAAACCCTCCACACAGCATCCCCAAAGATGACAATTGAGGGAAATTATTTTGCTCAGGGCCTCCTATGTTTTTTTTTTCACACAGGAGGCCCTGAGGAAATAATTCCCCTCAGGGCCTATGTCATCTTTTGGGAAGCTGTGTCAAGGGTCGTTTTAGAGAAAAAAAAGGAAAGGAAATTCTGGGAAGGAAAAAAGGTATGAGGGGTGGGTAGGAATCGGGGGGGTCAGTGTGTCCAGGAGTGACGGACGTATGCAAGGCAATGTTCCGAGAGAGTCCTGCTGGAGAGGTCACAAAATATCTCTCAACCAGTCTCACCGATCCGGTTTGCCACGCAATTGGTGGGCCAAACCCCGTGAACCCGGGCACCCCTGCTAAGTCACTAAACGTAGTGAACCACTAACGCAGTAACCTATCCCACACATGATGGTTATCCAATAAACGGTCCCTGGGCATACCCACCACCCAAGTTGAGCTATGTGAGCTTTGTTTAAAAAAAATCAAATAAAGTCATTTCGGTATTTTATTGTTTTTCCAGCAATTTTCTTTTAGTTTTTCGAATAAAACTAGGATTTTCACGCGTGTAAACATTGGCAGCAAAGAAAACAGATATATTTGTATTTTCACGGGCAATCAGGTGAACTGAAATGGAACTGACACCTAGCGGATGTAGGAAATAATATATTTTGCACGTGGTCCATATCAGTCTGCCATATCACTCCCTACCGGCCTCTAAATATAATGATTTTTCCTTTACGGAATTCGAAGGAGGCGTGAAAACAAACGATTGAAAATATATGTTGCGAGACAGAAATATTCTGGATGTAAAAGAAATCTATTAACCTCTAAAAATATGTATTTATATATTAGAGAATCTACCGTAGATACATTATATCAAGAACTAGCGAGTTCCCGGCATGCGTTGCATTGCCATATTCAAAGAAATAATTTTTTTCTCCCTGCATGTCATTTCTCGTGCGTCCCCGTCCCCTTCTGCGTTCTCCTTCCACCTTCCCCGCCTTCCCTCTACCGCTTCCGTCCCACCAACCTCCCTCCCGCTTTCCATTTATTCACTCCTAGTACATTCAGTTTTCAAACAGCTCGCATGCCACCTATTACAATTTTTTTATTCAAATTTTCATTCATCATATATTAGAAATATTAATTTTGGTATATTATAAGAACAATTAATCAAATTTGGTACATAACATAGGTATTCATTTAAAATATCTATAAAACTTAATTCAATTCAAGGCGCCCACTTAAAATAAATTCATTTATTTTAAGACAAAAAATAATTTTGATTTAATAATCATTGTTTTTCAAAATGTCATTCTCAAATTTTAACATTTCAAATAGTTTCGCAAGAGCTTTTGTAATGATTAAATAACCTATCAGATGTATTGTCATGTAGTTTAACAATCTTGAAACTTTTATTTTGAAAGTTTCAAACATTTCCTATGCTTTATATAGCATTACATAGACTTTTCATGTAATTATATACACCCAAACGAACATATTTTGATTTAATACATAAATATAAAGATTGAAAAGTTATTTTAATAGCACAACCTTTGTTTAGGTCTTGAAAGTACTAACTCGATAAGCAATTCATGTTGAAATCTGTTATCATATTTTCTATTACACAATTGATCCAAATTTCCAACTTTCCCCAACAATCTTTAGTGAGAGTTCTGAAAATATGGACATAAACATTTAAATTTGAATGTTGGAAACGAGCATTACCGGTTTGAAAAAGCCGATCCTACTCAAGCAAAACTCTGTTCATTAAAAGTTACCTCTCTTATTTGCAATAAAAACCTCAGCTGTTTCGACTGCTGTTAACTGGAGCTAATATTCTCTGTTAGGAAGCGCCGTGACAGAATTTTGTTTTAGTACGCTGAACTTTGTCGAACAAAGTCAAATACGTAAAACCGTACCGAGGCGTCTTGTAATTTTTCTAGAGATAATAATTGCAATATTTCAAAATTCGTGGTATTCTCTTTCACATTCTGCTCTCTTTGAAAGACAAAATCTCTCATCCCCTTGTGGATATTTAAATGTTATAAAGCATGAACCATACCGAGAGGGTTTAATCAAACATTTTGGATTTTTTTTTTAAGAGTGAAAACTGAAGTGACACTAAAAAGAGACAACCACATACATCTGTAGGATTTATCCTGCGAGAGAATGAGATAGATTGGTCTCCTCTTTGTGCGGTGATCTGTAGCCTCCCCACCCCCACTCTTGTCTACTTTAGTTTTTTTAAGATTTCATTCTACCGCATGTGAACTGCACACTTCTTTTTTTTTACGTCAGCTCCAAACAGAGGAGGCCGTGAGAAAAATAATTTCCCGCAAGGCCTATGTCATCTCAGGGTATGCTGTGTGGAGGGTATTTTTAAGGAAAGGGAGGAGAGGAACTTCTGGAAAGAAAAAGATATGAGGGTTGGGTAAGATCCTGGGGGTCAGTGTGTCCAGGAGCGACGAACATATGAATCCATCCCTCCAACCGCGGTGCAAGGAGATGGGTCGAGAGAGTCCGGGTGGAGAGGTCATGTAAAACTCCCTCAACCAGTCTCTCCCGATCCTGCCTGCCACGCAGCAGGTAAGCAAGAGCATCCCCCGCAAAGACCTAGACAACCCCATAAACCGGGGCATCCCTGCTACGTCACCAAACGCAACGAGCTACTTGGTGCGACCTATGACAGGATGTTGATTATCCAATAAATGGTTTCCCAGGACGGTGGTACCCATATCCGCCTCTCAAATTGATTACTTTAAACATTGAAGAAGAAGATAATGCTAATAAATCTAAACGAAATAGAACAATACACAAAATTAAAAGGTAATGGTCTCAACTGGGAATCGAACCCAGGATCTTTGTCTTACCGAAACAACGCCTCTAAACAATCTAAGACAAAGATTCTGGGTTCGATTCCCAGTTGCGACTGTTATCTATTTATTATTCTGTGTCTTATTCTGTTTCGTGTCTGGTTTATATTAGTGAGTATTATCTTCGTCTAGGTTAGTAAAACCTTCAAAAGTTATTAAAAAAAGTAACCTATTCAATTAAAATTTAATTAAGATATACATTTACAAGATTGCAACCATATATTATTATTCACAGACTACGTGGTGGTTTTACTTTATCCTAAATAGATAAAAGTTTATATTTAGACTACTTTCGTCAAAGGCATGATATTTTGACCACGTTTGTGTGAATGTGTCCTCTGTTAATGATTCGTCCAAAATACATTGATAATAGTTTTGCGGTTTAGTCTGAATTGGAATTGCAAAGCTCCAGGCCTCCTATCTCTGGGTATTTGTACTAAATCCTTTGTACCGTGTGGTTATCTATAATACAACGTGTACCCACACACATTAGTCGATCTAACACCACTCTTGTATCTCCCACAAAATGTACGAATAGATGTTGTATGGTTAGGAATCCTGATTGATTAACATCGGAGCTTTCTTTAATTAATAGCCCCAAGTATTTGCGGGCCTTGGTATTATTATTTGATTAAAAGAAAGGTTTTGAATCGGGCGAAGATTTGTAGAACGGCTATTTAACAAAATAAGCCAAAATCCTTATTATTTGTTTATCACATTCATATATTGATACAGCGAGAAGATCATCCAATTTAAAAAAAAAGGTTCTACCCAAAATTTCAATGATTGCAGATTAAACTAATAACAATTTGCATAATGGTACTTATGTACGTATCCAACGCGTAATATTCTGAGATAAAAGAAAAAATATGTGTATTTTTAGGTTCGTTTTTATTATTATTGCTTATTTAGCTGGTGTATTAAAACTAACGCCAGTAACACGTGTTTGTGAAAAATCTTGTAATATAATATAAGTTGTAACACTTTTTTAACATAATTTGGGAATTCAATTGAATATAATCGTGACGCTTTGGAAACATAATCCAGGAATCCAATCGAATCTGTTTATATTTTTGGATTGCGTGAGAAGTTCTTTGACGCTTTTCGTAATTCTCTTATATGTAAGTAATTACCTCAAATGTCATCGAGATTAGCCTGTGACTGCAAATTGTGAGGTCATAAAAATGTAAACAGCACTTAGTGATTTTTATGTTCTTTTAAGTAAATCACGTCAGGGTCACCAATAATGTTAGTGTAACTTAAAGTTTGTCTGCTTACTACTTAGGGATGCGGAAGCTATATTAGAAGGCATTTAAATAAATAGATCCAATATTAAAACAGATTAACTTTTCTTAAGCACTTAAATGTTACAGAAAGATTTGAATATAAGGAGGGTAGATGTATGAATGAAGTACGACGTTATTACTCGAGACAGAATATCGGTTGGTTTCACAACCCCTCTGCCATTCAGAAGCGCAGCGCAGACCAACACGCATACGTTACGGTTGTTGTTCCAGCTTAACTAAATGAAAATCCCCAGTGTTTAAAATCAAATTACTAGAGCAGTTACCTCATTATGTTTTGAATTACCCAGCTTTTAGATTCAAATAAAGGGTTTTTTTACATTTGATACCTAATTAAGCTTTGGGTCAAGAAGAAAATCCCTTCGGTGCCATCAGTAACTTCCGTAGTTTATTTTTTGCTACTAAAAAGAAAAAGGAAATAATATACTTGGACATTGATTTTTGTGGTTTCTAATTGCGCTGCGGTCGATCTCTGGTGGAACGAAATACATAGTTTCATAATTAAACAATAGCGCAGAGCCGTGAAAAATAACATGATTTTATGATATTGTGTGATTTATAAGGTTTCATTGCAAGTTAGCTAAAAAGCGCAGACCCTTGATAAATCATGAAATTCGACTTTACTTGTCAAGATTTAGCCAAAGAAATTAAAGCAAACGAAATATACATTACAAATAAAGAACAAAAACTATTTTCTTATAAGATAAAAATGTATTTTGGTAGGTACTTTACCGTTTGTAAGAATACTTGACACACAGTTTCAATTTTGAAAATGACAATAAAAATAATTATAACAATATTATATTACTAGCTTTTACCCGCGACTTCGCTTGGTGTTCGGGAAAAACTACTGAAGAAGGATTTTTTTTAGGAATAAAATGTTTTTCTGGCTGTATCTACCCACTAGCTGAGTGGCAGTCCTGATCAAGAGAGACTGGTTGAGAAAAAAACATTTAGGACCTCTCCAGCAGGACTCGGTGGAAGGGATGGATTCATACGTCCGTCACTGCTGCATACACACCCAGATTCCTTTCCACCTCTATAACTTTTTTCTTCCCAGAACTTCCTTTTCTCAAAAGACCCTCCACACAGCATCCACACATATAGGCACTGGGGAAATTATTTCCCTGGGGGCCTACTGTGTGGAGGCAAAAAAAAACGTACGCCAACTCCCCTTGCAAAAACATTGCGTTGATCGGCTGCGCCGTTACGAGTTACGACGTGAAAGGAGGACAAACAAACACACTTTATCATGTATAATATAAGTTAGGATTAGGATTACAAGATAGGTACGTATCAATTAGACTCAAATTCAAAACAAATCTCAGTTCATTGAACCAGAGTCGCAATCACAGATAGACCCACTACGAAAGTATTTTTGATTATAATGAATATAGTGATTGGTGCCCTATGTCGCCAATCCTCTTCACTATATTCATGGACAGAATCAGCCGAAAAAGCCAAACACCGGATGCAGCCCTGGTAGGCAGTACTAGAATCAGCTCCCTACTATTTGCTGACGACATCGCGAGGTTAACGACATCACAGGAGGGACTACAAGAGTGGATTAACCGTTTCAACGAAGAGTGCACGGCGGCGGGAATGAAGATGAGTACCTCAAAAACGGAGGTGATGGTTATAGGAAGGGATCAAACTCAATGCAACATACTCGCTAATGGGACTCAGTTGAAACAGGTGAACAGGTTCAAATACCTTGGGGTCGAGTTTTCCAGCGATGGTCGGCAAGACGGAGAAATTGATAGAAGAATATGTGCGGCAAGCAGTGTATTGCGTCCTCTCTACAGCTCAGTAATAAGAAAAGCCGAGCTTAGCACCAAGACAAAGATGGCAGTGTTTAAAACGGTATACCGCCCAACGCTCACTTACGGCCACCAGACATGGATGCTAAATGAAAGAACACGCTCCAGAGTCCAAGCTGCCGAAATGAGATACTTGAGAGGAGTGGCAGGAGTTACGAAATGGGATCATATAAGAAACTCGACGATCCGAGATGATCTAAACATTGAACCACTGCTACTCTTCATAGAAAAATCACAATTGAGGTGGCTTGGGCATGTACTAAGAATGTCTGATGACCGAATTCCGAGGAAAATACTGAGTGCGATTCCAGAAGGAAGACGTCCAGTGGGCCGCCCTAGACACAGTTGGGCGAGGCAACTCCTGAAACTGTGTGAGGAGAGGATGGGTCTACCATGGACAGAAGCCGAACAATCAGCACAAGACAGGGACTTATGGAGGAGCCTTGTCGATGCAATGGGTCCCCGACCCGACTAGGACAAGGGGAAGAAGATGTATGTATGTATGTATGTATAGTGATTGCGATTGTGATTGTGGGAAAAGTCTTGCTAATTACAAATTAAAAAGCTCCTCGTTCGTGAAAAAGGCATGTTTACCGGCTACGGATTGAAAAGTTAGTTCAAAAGAGCTGAAATTATCTCGACCCCCACCGACTAGCGACTTAATGAGTGACTGAGCCGCGGTGACAATACACTTTTTAAGTAAAGCAATTTGCAATGTTCCGAAGGGCGTCAATTCAACTTTTCCATTGTTTAATGAGCCATTGTATGGGCGAGGCGGGAAAGCGACTTTTTTTGTAAGATGTGCATTGTTTTAAAAGAAAGATATATTAAGCAAAATTAAGTTATATTCTCTTGCAAATGAGTTAACTTGCGAAAGGAAAGAACTTTAAATTGAAACGGGATGTGGAAGAATGTAGCCGCGGTAAAATTAACAAAGGGTAGTTAATGGACCAATTTACATATTTTGGTTAGGTAACCAGATGACTGCCTTTGAAAAATAATGAAAGATAGTTGCTTAATCAGTTTTCTTTCTCGTGCACATGAACAGGATTTCAATTAAAATACAGTGCTTTAAAGTGAATTAAAATTTACTTTAAAATCTTCACTTAATAAATTACCCAATATTTAAAAAAAGTTTTTTTTCTCAAACAACTGCAAACTAAAATAGAATAAGACTTCTCCACAAAAGATACATAAAATTATGAAAATAAAAGGGTGATTTTTTTTTAAAAGTATCTTTTAGTTATTGTGCTTACCGAACAATCCTTATAATTTAACTCGGGAAAAATGACAAACATGCGCCCAACATCTTTTTCAACGGTTGATATTTGTCATCGAGTCCTTTTTACGATCTTTCTTGGAACGATTTTTCTTATTTTTATGTTTTTATTATTTATTTATTTAAACGCTAGTTGGTCTTTTACGTTGATATTTTTTAATATGAAAAATGTACATAATGGTTGTGATAAAGATAAATCATAATATAAAACACTGATAAAGTTATGGATTATTGCATATCTACTTGTATATTTGCTTTTTAAAGGATTCAACCTTTTGTAAGTTTCATTGCCGACCTTTGTGTTTCCTCCCTTCTCAAGAGCCATGTTTACTCCTTCCTCACATAAAAAAACCCTCCACACAGTATTCCCAATACAACATAGGAGGGAAAATGCTTTTCCTCAGGGCCTCTTCGTACAGAGTTAATTTAAATTAATAAAAATAATTAATACAATTAAAACAAATAACGTGTGCACCACTATATTATTAACATTATCTACATGTTTCAAAAACAATTTTCTTCATCAGGATAAGTAAATTAATATGAGTATAATTATAAATATTATGTAATATACTTATATTAACTCACGTATTATCTTATTTTACTTAGTTATACTTATCCTGATGAAGAAAACATTGTTTTTAGAACATGTGTATAATATTAATAATACATTGGTGCATACTAAATAATTTGTTTTCATTATATCAATAATGAAGAAGTTAAAATAATTAAATTTAAAAAAATACATTTTAGTTCGTCTTGATGGAAATGTATTTTAGGGTTTTCTAAATAGGGTGTTTAAAACTCACAGCATGTCTTGACTCATATTGTTTACTCCATACTCAATCAAGTAGGTGGTTACGCCCACACTAATTAACTGGAAATCGAGACCAGCAGCTCTGGAAATAATGCCTTATAATGCTTCATCATCCCCAGTAACGAGTTTTAGCTGAAGTAGTGGAAAATAAAACTGCATTTGCCGCAAGCAGTCACTGTAATGACTTCTAACACTGCAACATTCTACTATATGCTCTTATATGCAATATATTAAACAACAAAATATAGAAAAAGATTTCATTTTTTAAAGAATTTCCATCATACCACATTTATTAAGAACATTGTATTAGGTACGGGAATACGTCATACAATATATATATTATATTACGCTTAACTGCATATTTGGGAGGTTAGTTAGAATAATTGAACGTTAACAGAATATACCATTTACCCAATAGCCAACACCTCTGACATAGTCATCCCAACTGGTTATGTATAATTATGTTCCGAATTCCATTAATTAGGACAAAGTGTACATAATATATTAAGGTAGAAACCTGCAGACAAGCAACCATTTGAAAAATTTGTAGGAGCACCTTCTTTGATTGTCGTGAATCCTGTATTATCTGTCTTAAATGGTGACCCGACAGTTCATCCGGCGACAGTTCATCCTGCCGACAATTCATCCTGCCGACAATTCATCCTGCCGACAGTTCATCCTGCCGACAGTTTATCCGGCCGACAATTCATCCGGCGACAATTCATCCGGCCTGATCATTTAGAAGATTTTTTCTTCAAGTAAGTATGCAAAGAGGATATACGGCCGTACAACCAAAATCAATATACTTATATCTGAAGGCATCTTGAGTGGAAATCAGCTGTAAAAATATTTTTACTAACAATTATTTCGACTCTCCGAAGAAGCGTGCGTGAATAACAAAATACGACATACTTATACGTGCAGTCGGCTTAGCAAAAAACCGTAAAGATTCCTACTTGCATACAATAAAACTTTTTTATCTGAAATTAACACCACCTTTTTAGGGTGAATTGACTAATTTGTTAGGTTAGGTTAGGTTATGTTAGGTTAGGTTAGGTTTGGTTAGGTTACAGCGGATTTCCACTCAAGATGCCTTCAGATATAAGTAAATCGATTTTGGTTGTACGGCCGTATATCCTCTTTGCATACTTACTTGAAGAAAAAATCTTCTAAATGATCAGGCCAGATGAATTGTCACCGGATGAATTGTCGGCAGGATGAACTGTCGGCCGGATGAACTGTCGCCGGATGAATTTTGCGCGGATGAACTGTCATGGAACCGTCTTAAATATGATAAAATAATCATATAATAAAAAATGTTTTAAATTGATAAATTAAGAAGATATTTCGTTGATTTCCAACTCGCGGAACCTAAATCGGGAGATTTTAAATTATCGGGTGCATTTCGAACAAAATATTTCTTTATGTTTTTCATTAATATTTATTTGATATTTATAAGTTATTTATTTCCACTGCTTGTATAAACACCGTTGTGTCCGGAAATATTTCGAAGTAAATGCAAATAAATTAATTTACTTATACATAGTATTAATCTCAGAAACTGGGCGTACTGTATACTATATACTGTATAGTACACAAATGCTAACCCTGTACAAATCGCAAGTGTGTCCCATGGTTGAACTTGGCAGCCACCTCTGGTCTGGAGCTCCAAAATACCTTAAAAAAAACCCTTGAATCTGTGCAGAAACGGGCGGTCCGTTTGATAGATTCTCCCATCTTAACAGACGGATTGCAATCTTTAGAGCACAGGCGTCAGGTGGGAATGCTGTCCTTGTTCTACCGGTATTACAATGGAAGATGCTCCGAGGAACTAGCGTCATTGATCCCCTCGGCACCGGTGCATAGTCAGGAAACACGCCAAACACGCGTTCAACATTTGTACACGGTTGACATTAGTCACATGAGAAAGGGTCGTTTTTACGATTCGTTCTTGAGTTCAACAGCTCGGCTGAGGTAGAGGTATAGTCAAAATAACATCTTTAAAACATAATCAGGTAGAAATGCTAAGAAATTTTTTCCATAGGAAAGCTGATAGTTCAGAAATGCACAAAATAATATGCAAGGCAGATAGAAATATTTCACCATTAAATTTATACGACGAGAATGCCAGCATTCTTATAAATACCAACCAGGAATTATTAGATTCCTGGTCAAATAAAATTCTTCACGCAAAACACTTCAATTATCTCAACCAAACATATGTTGACAAATTTTCGTCAAACAAATGGTTGAGTATTGGAGAGTTGAGCGCAGAAATAGAAGGCTTTATGCTTGCCATACAAGATAGAGTCATTAATACTAAAAATTATAGGAAGCATATCATCAAAGATGCAAATCAAATTGATGATTTATGTAGAAAATGTTTGGCTTTTCCGGAAACTATAGAACATATTATATCGGGATGTTCTGTATTAGCGCCGTCCGAGTATACATTTAGGCACAATCAAGTTTTAAAAATAATTCACCAAAGTTTGGTAATTAAACATAACTTGATTGACTGCCGTAATGTACCATATTATGAATATGAACCAAATTCATTTTTAGAAAATGAATTTTATAAAATTTATTATGATAAAACTATTCTGACAGACAGAACAATTAGTCATAATAGACCCGATATAGTTTGACATGACAAAATTAAGAAAATAACTTATATCATTGATGTCGCTATTCCAAATTCTTGTAATATTCAGAAAACTGTTTCTGAAAAAATAAGAAAATATACAGATTTAGGAAATGAAATTAAAAGAATTTGGCATTCTCAGACTATAAAAATATTACCATTTGTTATTTCGGCTACTGGCATTATACCTAGCTCTCTCATTCAAAATTTAGGCGTATTAGATTTGTCAAAAAATTTGTACATAAAAATGCAAAAGTCGGTCATTTTAAATACATGTAGAATTACGAAAGATTTTTTAAATATTTATATTGAGGGATCAGTAGGATTTATCGGACCAGTTAGGATTTCATCAGAGCCGAACCCTCTGATATGAAAATATCTGGAGTCGGTGAAATATTTTCCCATTATGTTTCTGGTGGATTGACGTATTGTTCTTGTATTGTTTTATTCTTATATAATGCACTTACATTGCGTTAATTTACTAGATATTCATTTGTGGAAAAGTGTGTGGAAGGGTTTAGTCTTTCATTTGGGAAAGATTCAACCCGGACATGAAATCTGGAGCACCGTATAATAAGTTGAGTGCCGTTTAAAAAAAAAAAAAAATAATATATATTTTACCTTATTTTTGAAGAATTTAAAGTATTAAAATTTAATGATCTAGTTCAAAAAAATATAATAATCCAAATAATAAAAGAAAAACAAAATCATAGCTTTTTAACTGAAAGTCGTACTAGTCAAAAACATATATTTCCAACAAAAAAATGTAACACCTCATTTGCACAACATCATTACACATATCTTGGAAAAAAATACTTCAATAGCCTACCTGAAAAAATAAGAACAATCGAAGACGATAAATGCCTACTAAAAGCAATTAAAGATCAATTTAAAGTAAAAATAACAAATTGATAAAATTTATCATCATAACTTGTAATTTTTTTTTTTTTAAGTATCTACCACAATTAAATTAAAAGATACAAAATATATTTTGGTAATATATTTTTAATTATTTCTCATCCCGATACTCGTCCCTCTTCTAATCACATGCGTCTGCTTCTATAGAAGAGAAATAATTAAACTTATTTCCACATCTAACGAATTCTTAGTATCAAAAATCTTCTGACTTATTGTCATTATCAAAAATTGACAATTCTGATGAATTGTCAGTATCAGAAACTGTCAATTCTGATTCATTGTCAGGATCAAAAATTGACAATTTTTGACGAATTGTCAGTGTCAAAAATAGAATTATTTAAGTAAATAATTACTTTATATATAAAAATATAATATTAATGTTTTTTTAACTTACATAATAATTTATAATGGCGCTGCTCTCCAATTCAAACACGACAAATCATTTCTCTTTTGAGTTGGGCAGTTTTGTAAAAAAAAACTGTAATTGGCATTGAACTATCTGTATGTAATCTAATATGTACGTAAATTCTAAACTTACTTTTCCAAAATGCCAGGAATTGTTTTTGATTCTGTTGTATGTATAAAATAGTTTAATTTTCACAGGGATAACTCTCTAGCAATCTCTTTAAAGGGTCGTTATTATAAGATGTGCCTAACCATTCCTCCTGGTATAAGATTTCACTTTGACGTGGAATGCCACGTTCGTCGTTCAACCCAAATATTCAATCTTCACATTCGCGATAAAGTTACCTGTTACGATATTTTCATCGTTTAATTATTACAAACTAACAATTAAACACAATAGACGCTCGAATGTATACCTTCCTGAATATTTAAGGTTTACCTTAATTTTACGTGTTGAAACTTTATCTTAGATCAATCAGTCCTGTTCTAGATTGTCCGACGTATACCTCCGTATCGAGTGACTCCAGATAATTATTCGGAATTGGATTTCGAAGCCAAGTTGATGCGAGGATGATCAAAACTCCCAGATTTCAATAGCTGACGGACAATGGAATTTTAGCTGTAGGACACTGGATAATGAGATTTGGACTCTGAAAAGGATCCAAGCTTCTGTGTGGCTTCTGACATGAATAATTTTGATTAAAGGCTAAACATCTCACTTTTTTTTTCTAATATTTCGAGCATATGGAGAAACGATACGCTTTTGGAGTGGATTTTCACAAATACTGTAAAATTAATAAAAAAATATACTGTGAGCAGTTCACACGTGGTAGAAGTGAAATCTTCAGAAAAATAAACTAGACAAGTGTGGAAAAGCACCACACAAAGAAGAGACTGATAGGCTACGAATCACACACAAAGGCTACATTGCAAAAAGAGGAGACCGATTTTACTGTCTCATTCTCTCGCAGGCTAAATCCTATAGATAGATGTATGTGTTTGTCTGGTTTTCGTTTCATCGAGTTTCAAATCACAACGGTGCTATTTTTATCACTAATTTTTCACTTACACAGTAACAATGTCTATGTAACTTCTGTTCATTGATCTCTAGAACTGGGATTTGCTTTGATTTTAAAAATTCGAACTGATGTGGGCATGATACAGACAAGTGATAAAATTTGAAGGTATCAACATTATTTTATTAATCATTGATAATTATAACTCTTTATTTGAAATATGTATTTCTTTTGACAGATATCGTAATTTCTCAAGTTTACTAATGGTGTTCATTTGAAGAGTAAATTTCTTATGCTAAAATAAATATGTAGGTATATTATATAAATATTGATCCTGAGAAAAACATTTTTTATTACATTCACAAATTATTCTACAATAAATTATAATATCCCATTATTTTTCACTGGTCTGCGCTTGAACATTGAACTTATATTAAATATATATTAATTATTAAAATACACAGTAAAGTGATGAGAATTGATTCACTAATCTCAAAATGCGAAATTGTCACGTCAATTCAAAATGAGTAGGATAACACGTATTAAGCAATGCGATTTGCAAACATATCTCTGCCGTTGGCCACATTGTCATATAAATTAATTCATCACAATTATTTTATTTCTTAAATATTTTGATAGTTTAGGTAGAAATAGGACATTACTCTATAAATGGATATTTATTAAAAGTGTGCTTGAAAAATTCGTTAAAAAGATGGTTTGAGCAGCTGATTTTGTTGTTGCTCTGCTTATCATATTGTCAAAATGAACAGCACGTTGATATGATATCGATATTTTCTCCCCCGTTTTCCTCGAAAGCTGTTAAAAGTTTTTGTTATCTTTTCCCTCTGAGATGCAAACAAAATGCGTAACACTTGTCAGATATAAAAAAGAACATTTTGTGAAAATGTTGTCACTTGATCTGTTGTTACCAATTATCTGAATATTATTTTATTTATTTATATGACACATTTTAAATATATTTGATATTTCCATAGATAAGATTTATTAAATCATCATACTAGGCTTCATGGTGTTTATTAAGGATAGTAACTTTGAGTGTAGTCTAGTGTAAACACATGGTTAAATTCGTAAAGTTATAATAAGAAATAGAAAATGGAAAAATAAGTGCGTAAAACAAACATTTAAATTAAATAAACCTGTAAACATATGGTACTAGTATGTATCTGAGTATATGAAACAAGTTGTAAACACTGTCATAGTCACTCATCAGAAGGTCAGTAAGCGCCTTTCTGAAAGTGAGATATTTGGCTTTAGACTTTATTTCAATTGATAAGTTATTATATAACGTGGATTACTTAACACAAAGTTAATAGATTATTAATGTGAATTACTTAACACAAAGTTAATGGAGTACTTATACAAAGTTAATGAAGTACTGATGTGGAGTACTTAATACAAAGTTAATGGAGTACATATGTGGAGTACTTAATACAAAGTTAATACTGAATAATGAAACTTGAAATCAACTTTTTAGAATTGGATTTTGGTTGATTTTTTAAACAGATCTGTGGGTATTTATAACTATTTATAAACATTTCGGATATATTTATGAAAAAATGCAGTGTTGCTAGTGGCAATTAAAATAACTTTTACCAACAATGGATGGTTGAACACCTGTGGGGCTTTTACAAATATATTACTTGACCAACCATGCTGAAAAATAACAAAATTACGGTGAAAAGAATATGTAAATTGGTTACATTACAAAAATGATACAAGACAATAAAAACTACAGAAATAAATGTAAGATACATTGAGAACTTTTTGCTTTGTTTACTTTGTGGCAACATTTTAAATCAGTAAAATAAATAAATCAGTTTCCATACATTAAAATTTAATCAAAATAATCGACACTTTTCGAATGCTCTGCGATGGTTTTTCGTCAGGATAAATTTTTGATATTTATATAAATATAATATCTATTTTTTTAAGTTTATTTTTGCTTTGATGCAGGACAAAGAGGATTTGAAATGTTAAAAATACCTTTAAATGATGGCAGATTGATGAATAATAAGTAAAGTTAATAAGGATCCATTATTTCACAAAATTTTAACAATTCATTTAATGTAAATTTTCAAGTTTTATAAAAGCTCTGTTTTTATATCATAATGGGCTGGTTGCTTCACATAACCGAAATAACAGTAGAACTTTTGTTTAAACTTCGAAAATTGATCATTTGTTCAAATTATGTAAAACATTCCGCCCCAAGTAAAGTTGTTATTCAGTTCCACGTAGGTTATGCAGACAGGATAAAATATATGTACATATATATACTCGTACGCAAAGGCGGCTGGTCGCACAGTGTGTTCGTGTGCAGCACTGGAAAATTATAATGGCTAAATTTACTTACTGAAGACTATAAAATCTCTAATTTAATTCTATAAAATCTCTAATTTAATTCTATAAAATCTCTAATTTAATAATTTCAAAACATTAGTTACCAATATATGAAATGCTACGAATATTATCAGGGAGAACGCGTTTAATTTCCCTATAGCGCGGCCGCCGAGCGCCCTCGTGTCGGCCGTGTGCAATCGCTTTGCAAACGCACCAAATCATCTTTTTGTATGGGATATTTAAAACATTCGAAGCGCGTCGATTTCGCTATTCGTACCAGAATTTGGCTTGGATCCGTGTGCCACATGCCACAGACATAATCCAATCCTTGCCGCCGATGTTTACCGATTGACCGTAAACCATGACCCGAGTGGTCACGAATACAATCGAATTTTGGCGAAGATCATAGATCAGTTTGCGTCTAGCGGCGCGCGTTATATTGACCCGTGAAGTGATAATTGTCATTGTTTTATTTTTTTTTTGTATTGATTACGTTAAATATTAATAACATGATTTGTTAATATATATAATTTTATACCAAAATGAGTGCAACCAGTGTTGAATAAATAAGAGGAAATAACAGTTTGTTTGAAAATAAATTGATAATTAAAAATTCTTAATTAATATTTTTTGTCATAAGTAGGAACGGATTGTCAGTGAACCACCACATTCTCAGGGCAGCGGCTGCCACTGCTTGTACGTCCCGCTTTCAATGTGGCGTCTTCTAATATACCACTTTCATTGAATCCTCCTTCCGACAGTCATTCTGCGTCCGGTATACGGACGCAGGATCGAACACATGTAATTGCAAGTTTTTCCCACTCCTGTACCCTCATGTATATACCAATACCTAATCTTTTAGAATGATATTATTGGTTTTAGTTTCTTAATCTTGCAAGACTTTGCACTAAATTAAATATTTATAAATACGCACATAAAAAAAAATTATGCACAAGACTTTCAAATTCAATGAGCGTTTTCAGTGACAATACATAAATGATTCCTCTTCATGAAGCCGTCTGGCCATGATACATTATGTTATGATATGATTCTTCCTGGTTCAATATCGATCGCAGCATTCTAAGCCGTGAGTCCTCGTCTCTTGTAGTAGTGCATTCTCCAACATCTCTTCATGTCCATCACTCGCTCGTATCTACTGCTGTTGAGATGAGATGCTGTGAGTGCTTCACGAACGAACGGCATCTGAGATCTTTCGGCTGGTCCAGGAGAGCCGCTTCGAGTGGCCGCAGCTAGTTGAGATAATATTACAAAGTCATCCTCGAGCGTCTCGAGTTTGAACGATGTCGTAGAAATATTAATTTTACATCTTTTTATGTATTAACGTACCTTCCAAGAATGTAATGCATATTATTTAAATACATCTCTTTTTAATCATTCAAACACAAACAATCGATTTCACAAGCCTACCTACTCTATGGCAGCACCAGATGTATAAAAGTATCAAGCAATTGGAATTGTATCGATCTCAATAGTTTGTAATGAAATTGAAGTAGTTATATCCCTGGAAGGTTAACAGTATTTTTAAAAGTTAATCTAGATTCTAGGTGAAAAATTTCGCCTTTGATATTAAACTAGTAAATAAATATCATCAACACTTGAAAATGTCACTATAATTATATGCAAATATATGTTCATTGAATGTGAATAATTTCACAGAAAATCAGTTTCAGTTAACAGTTTTTATTATGCTTTTAAAAAAATTCTCGAAATTAATAATCATTCAACTAATTGTTAATGCTGTTCATGGAAGTAAGCAACTGAACTTTATCATGAATTTAATTGATTTCTCAAAAATATTCCTGCTAAAGTTAAGATTCAATCTTCAAAGAAAGCCTTTTGTTTGTTCTTAGCCTTTTGTCTTTTATCAATCTTTGAAGGGATCTCAACGTTGAAGATATACACGTATTGTGATCAATGATCTACGAGTATCAAACATAATGTACGTAATATGTAATCCCAAAGGTAAACCTGACTTCCAAGTATTAAACACTTCGAGTATGTACTATATTATTAGTATTTACCTGAAATAATATAATACTAAGCGCCGACCATTAGGGATTGTTTCTAAGCCTATATCATCTGCTGATAACGACGTAAAGCCTCAAAGTTCTCAGAAAAGCCGTGACGTGTCAAACTTTGGAATGCCATGAAATTAATCACCTTAATTCCCTTTCAACGTTATTACTAGCATTTGTCAAGAGTGACGTCCCGGGAACAGGACTCTTTAAACCCCTGGAACCAAAGCACGTACCCTTTGATCAAAATAAATTATATGAATTCGTTCAAGTTTCGTAGAAGGTAGGTATGTGGGTCTACCTGAGAGTTCCCGGTAAAACGTCAAAACCAAACAGCTAAAACAAATTCAACATCCAATATACAATTTCATAAAATATATGTATTTCGCTCAAAGATAATTGAATATTTCACCGAATGCTTTTTCAATTTATTTTTTTTTCTTTGTGAAATCGTATCAGATAGTCATGTTTTTTTACACGGCATCATCTGATGGACCTTAAATGTAATTTGATACCAATTAGAACCGACGAATTTGATTGTTAGATAGTCAATGTTTACGTTTTACTCCGGATACGATAAAACCTTTCGAACATTAACTTTGAAACAACTAACGAGCATTTTGCTTTTAAAAGCGTAATATTTAATTTATTACTTTAAACTAAAACATGATGCGCATACATTAGGTTCATTATTTCAAATTTTTACCGAGCGTAGGGAAGTCCTGTTTTAACTCGACCATTCGGCATTCCGTTTGAAGGTTTGTTTGTACTTTCCGTTTCAAGATGGTAGACGTTATAAAGTTATACGTTATAAGTGTTTTTTTAAAATGTGAAATCGTCGTCTTTATTTGGAATTTTTGTTTCTGATTTTTTTAATATTAAGGTACCTATGTATCTGATGAACAAAAAAAAAAAATTTTATTGACATACTATCGTTTATTTGGCTTAATTTGATAATAACTTATATGAAACAAAAACAAAAAGTTACATAACCTTATAGGTAGGTATTTGAGTACCGGTTTACAAATCGAATGATTTCAGAGCGACTTATCATTTTGATTTATTAAATAAGAGGAAATTATTTGGACGCGAGGTCTATTTTTTAACATTAATACCGCACAAGAGTCTCAACTGCTCCCAACCGCACGGAGAGTGAGACTATGGCATCCTCAATCAAGATATGTTGTGAAATTGAAGGTAGGGGAAGGAGATTGGATAGAGAAAGGTGGGGAAGTATCTGGCTATACAGATTTGGTCACTAAAGATAGCTAAAAATAAAGATAGCAAGAGGAAAAGATGGGGAGGTACCTGGCTATTCAGATCTAGTCACCAAACACGGCTAAAGCCATTTCAAGTAACGTTTCAATTCTGAATGGTGGTCTTACACCAGGGCGATACTGAGAGTATCTTCCACTCTGGAACGAACAGAAAATATACCTTTATATTATTTTAGTTGATTACAGTTATCGACCACCATAACACGAATATCAGCTTCGCATAGTGGTCGAAAAATCCACTAATAATGTTACCATAATATGCATGACGAAATAAAACAAATCAATCAAATAAAATTTACGCCGGAATTTGAAACCACGACCTTCGATTGCTAGCCGAGAGTCTTATTCCTCGATCACGTCTACTGTTCACAGAGCTATTAATCAATACAGATTATATTTAGTAAATCCATCTCGGCTCTTAACGAGCAAGCAGTACAATAATGAAGTTAATATTTGATTTCTAATAACACCTATTGCCGTCAGAACAGTAGACACCTATAATATCAACGATCGGCCAACCCTTTTGTATCCCATCTATCAGTAATATAATAAAATATGTCTCTATGTTAAACTTTTAATAGATGAGGTGTTTTTTATAGCCTCTTTAGAACCCGCTAGGTAAATTATGAAGCTTTACTGATGAGGTTGTCGTGAAACGACTCAATCTCTTAATCAACCCATTTCCGTGATTAATACCCTAATTAAATCGCGAAAGTGATTAACATTTATATTTATTGCTAACATGAAATCACCATTTAACACCTTGGTGGGTACTATAACATTATTTATCATAACAAGTGGTTTGAAATTCCAGTTTTTGAACACTGTGTAATATATATTATATCGAGTGTTTTTAAACTCATGTTTTTGACCTCTGTGTAACATACGTATCTGAGGTTTACAGATTCTACATAATATATAAGTAATTTTTAACTGACGAAATCTAAATTAATAAAACAATCCCATTGATAACGATTTAATTTTATGATTTTTAACTACGATGTGTGGTAAAACCATGCAGGTACGATCGTTTGAGAAACGTGGAGATCCGCAAAGAATGCAAGGCTGATGTAAACGTAATTAGTCAGATTAAGAAAGGGACGCTCAGATGGTTTGGGCATGTAGAGCGAATGAACGAGGAAAGGGTGTAAGGAGAATATATGACGCAAATGTGAATAGTAGAAGAAGTCGGGGACGCCCGAGGAAGACACGGCATGACCAAGTGAATCAGATACTTGAGTCGGGCCATGTAAAGAGTTGGAATAATAGAAGAACGTGTATGAGACGATGTATGAATGTGAAAGAGGCAAGGAGTGTGTGCCAAGACCGAGTTGTTTGGCGGTCCGTCCTCTGCCGCGTGATGGTTAGTTAGTTAGTTAACTACGATGTTCGATTAAAAATTCACAGATTTACTTTGTAAAAGGACTTGTTTCCTTCTAGCTACAGAATTTTTCGTAGTTCTCCAAGTCGGCATTTGGCATCGGTGATACAATCTAACATTGTATTTGTGTTCGTTTCTTGAAAGATTTGAGTTTTTATACGCACAAAACTATTAATTCATACCTGTTCACATTCTATACGTACAACCGCAAGCAAATAATTCATCTTTATATTTTAAAGCATTACGAGCAAAAAGCCTTTATTTTATTTTAATTAGAGCCATCCATGAAGGCCAAGATTTTTGTTTTATTATTTAAATATTTTTATTAGTTTCTACGGCAAACAAAAATAAAACAACAAATTTAAAAGTTTTCCATTTCTCCTCACTAGCATTTTCTGTTCTGAAATGTGATTTTATGGTTTGTATTTTGTTTCTATTTGTCTCTAAATTACCTTCATGATATCATTATTTGCAAGATTATTATCACTCTCCTCTTTGGCATATTTTTACTTCGTTTTTTTTTTAAAACTTGGAACTCGACCGTTGCAAACTCTTGAGTGTAGTCAATTTAAGAGTTCCTGCTCGACTTCCTAGGCATAATGGCGCTCTTCCATGTCTCCATTCAAAACCAAATTATGTAGCAAACTCGCAAGTTTCTAGTTTAGCAAACAAATTTACAATGATATCGACATTTTCATGTAACAATTTCTACTTGGTCTTGAAGAGACCCCATGCTGTAGAAGTGAGTAAACACAGAGGCCGGCAAATTGAGGCAATTGGCCGAGCTGTTGAACTGTGACAAATTTCAACTGTGTACATAGGATGAGGGCGCGTTTGGCGTGTTTCCCGATTTTACACCGGGGCCGAGGGGATGAATGACGCTAGTTCCTCGGTGGATCTTCCATTGAAATACCGGTCGAACAAGGAGAGTATTCCCACCAGACGCCTGTACTCTAAATATTGCAATCCGTTTATTAAGATAGGAGTATCTATCAAATGGACCGCCCGATTTTCGAGTCGAGAGTTTTTTTAAAGGTATTTCGGGGATCCAGGCCAGAGATGGCTGCCATATTCAACCCTAGGGCGCACTTGCAATTTTTTTCTGAGAGGCTAACTTAACTATGGCTTCGATGGAACCCCGTACCTGAGCTGATCACTTAGAGTTCATTATTACGTAAACAAAATCAAAAAAGATTAATTTTTTTAATTGTTTTTTTTTTTTAGTTTTAAAGACTAACATAGGGTTAACAACATGTATTGTCACTCAAAACACGTAGATAGTTTCCGTAGGATTAAGGCTTCAGCGCAATTAGTTAACAGCAGTAATTTACAAGACCGCAAGGCGGAGGCTTTATTAGCACTTCACACATCGTTAATGTCGACTTTATGGGAACATATTACTTTAATATTAATCTGCATACTATTCTGCTATGTACATACAAGTAGTTGCCTTCGTTTATTATTACACGGATACAAATACCATGGCACAATGAAGTTAGGTATTAAAAAAAAACAAATAGTATTTAAAAACGTATGAAAAAAGTCAGACATAAACGCTGCTATTTAAAACACACGTATTTCGGTCAACTCATTGGATGACCTGGACACAATGAACCCTAGATTCCTACCCACCCCTCTTATTTTTCCTCTTCTTCCTTTCTTGAAAAAGACCCTCCACACGGCATCCCTAAAGATGACATAGGCCCTGAGGCAAATCATTTTTCTCAGGGCCTCTTGTGTGGAGCTAATGAAAAAAAAACAACTTTGATGTGTACTTGAAATTTTGGGAATTGAATTGTTGGGAGTTGATAATCGCTATCTCGTATGGGGCTGTTCTTATAAAAAAAAAAGGAAAATAATAATTGGTATTGTTGATATCAGTATATCCAATTTGGGAGGTGTGTATGGGTTCCGCCACCCCGGGAATCATTTACTGATAATGAACACCTCTGCCATAGGTCACCCCAAATGGTTCGCTACGTTTAGTGACTTAGAAGTGGTGCTGGGTTCATGGGGTGAGGGTTGTCCGGGTCTTAGCGGCGGATGCATCTGCCCACCTGCTGCGTGGCGGGCAAGATCGAGAGAGATTGGTTGAGAGAGGCCTTTTGACCTTCCCAGCCGGACTGTCTCGACCCATTGCCTTGCACCGCAGTTGGAGGGATGGATTTTTACGTCCGTCACTTCTGGACACACTGACCCCCCGATTCCTACCTACCCCTCACACCTTTTTCCTTTCCAGAACTTCCTATCCTTCCCTTCCTTAAAAAGATACATATATATATATATATATATATATATATACATATATCAAAATTTCAAAATAATCTGCTTTCTTCAAAAGTTGTCTATCTCGACTTATCACAGTTCAATTCGGAGCGGTCGATTTATCTCCACCTTTTTCATTTCCGTAAAATTCTACATTTCACGTTGACTTCTCCCCCCACGCCCCCGTTGTTACATTTATTTGCGAGAATTTCGAACACATTAAGTTCATTGTGCGGCCTCTAAGGGCGACGGAAATAAGAAACGAGGCCACATTGTGAATTTGGTCGTCGTAAAGCTTGTACGCAGTACTCTGTACGCTGCGACCGTACAGCGCTAAACGCAAGCAAATGATTAAATGCCTGTCTCGGCGGGCAACGAAAAATGAAATCATGCCCAATTTAAGCGGGAGATTTGTTAAAAGTGGAACCACAAACAATTTTCTGAGTAAAGGCTGAAATTTTTGATATTTTTAATGTGTTTTTTTGTAAGCTGGCTTTGCTTTTCAAAAATACATACATAAATTGTTTTGTTACATGCCTTAAATTTAACGAGTACTCGCCAACATAGTTTAAGTCTACTTTGGATGATACGGGCATTTACACCTTTAAAAAGGTAACTAACCGAATTTTTTTAAATAATGCACCCTTCTAATGATATTGTCACTTATCCAGTATTTAAATGAATTACACGCCGAAGATATTTATAATTACGAGCATTATTGGAGTATTTTTCAATGCAGATATGATTTTAAGGCGAGTTTTTGGGAGTCGGGTTTGGTCAATTCGGGTGGCGGGTATGGGGTACCGCCCACACCCGCCGGGTACACCTCTGCCATAGATCACCCCAAGTAGTTCGCTACGTTTGGCGACTTAGAAGGGGTGCCTGTGTGCCCGAGAAGATTGGCCAAAGAAGGAGGTAGCGAAACATGTTATAAAAAAATAAATCAATATAAACTTTTTCAATTGTAAATTGGACGATCTGGTGTGTAACATTCATATAATATAACACATTATCGAAGGAAATTTCGGTGATTGAAAATATATTTAATTTAAAAAGATATTCTTTTCACATTAGTTTCACAGTCCTCAGGAAAAAAATATCCTCAGGGCCTATGTCATCTTTGGGGATGCTGTGTGGAGGTTATTTAAGGCTAACTAGCTTTGAACCACTTGGGGGGGTGACCTATGGCAGGTGTGTTAGTTGAAAATAAGAATAAAAGATTAGATATTCCAGAATAATTAATGTTAAGATTAGAATTAATAGAACAAACTTAAAATTTTAACATTTTGAGTAACATGTTTTCCATATTTAAATGTATTTTAATAAAATTCAATTAAAAATAGATACTTACCTACGTTTATTTAGAATAATATGCTCTTAAGAATTCTGTGAGTCTGAAACGCGTAAAAACATTTTATGAATGTTCGTTTAAATTCATCAACATTTATCACTACGAAAATAGTAATTCTTACCTCTTATGATCCAACCTAGAACATCATTATATGTAATTGACACTTCAGTTTGAGAAGGAATAACGGGTTCTATCTCTGCTGTTTTATCTCTGCTGTCTACTTTGGATGATACGGGCATTTATACCTTTACAAAAGTAACTCACCGAATTTTTTTAAATAATGCACCCTTCTAATGATATTGTCACTAATCCAGTATTTCAATTAATAGCTATAATAAATAATGTAGCAGTTTTACAGACTCACTTACACTTACCCGTCAATATTTCAAAGGTCAATATTTCTGCACTTTTGGATAGGATATATTCGATAGTAAACACCTCTACCATAAATCACCCCAAGTGGTTCGTTCTGTTTGATGACCTAAGAGGGTTGCCCGCCCCGGGTTCATGGGGGGAAGTTTTTCCGCGTTTTGGTGGTGAAACATCGCGTTGCACCGCAATAGAAGGAATGCCTACCAGTACTTCACACTAAAACTACTAATGTACTAGAAATCATAGGCACTGTCACTGTCACTGTCACTGTGTTTATCATATCGGATAACATAATCCAGGATTTTTTTTTTACTTTTTATATTTTATATTTAAATCTTTTTATGTAACTTTTAGAGATATATTATATTTCTACATTTTACCTTTTATTGTTTTATTTCTCACTTTAATTTTTTATTTTTACTTTTTACCTAATAATTTATGGTTTGTACTTTATACTTTATATTTTATACTTTACACTTTATAATTTACTTTTATACATTTTACATTTTATTCACTGCTTATTACCTAACTTTTTACCTTTTTTCTTAAATTTCACTTAAATTCTTCATGTTGTTGTACTATTTATAAATATGTCAATTATGTTAATGGCACGTGTTGTGCCGTATAATAAATAAATAAATGGGTTCATTCGTCCGTCACTCCTGGACACACTGACCCCAGATTCCTACCCACCCTCATACCAACCTTTTTTCCTTCCCAGAATTTCATCTCTTACTTTCCACAAAATTATTTCCACCAATTTATAATTATTTTCCTCAGGGTCTCCTGGGTGAAGCTAATTTAAAAAAAAAACATACTTTGAAACTTTTTCGTATCGGACTGACGTTCGTTCACAATAGTTTCATCAATAATCAATAAATAACACGACCGGTCAGTGGTTGAGTGGGCATAGCACTTGGGTCCCACCTGGGCGTCGCATGTTCGATTCCTCTGCTGGCTAAGTCCTCCATCACAACACAAGCAAGCAACATTTTCGGCTTTCTGTGGTGGTAGTAGGAGATTTTCAAACATTGTTGGGTTATTCGTAACCCGGGAATGTTTGTCTTTCTTTTAAAATAAAAAAAATAAAATATTTAGTATTTATTTAAACGCCATAGAATGGCTTTTACATTCAAGTGATAGGTACATGATATTATAAGTATACAGTGGTATACAGGAGGTTATTAGTATTACAATAATAACAAAATATGAATGTACATTTAATAAAGTATGTGTGATAAAACCAAGTATAGGATACTAGTATGTGTTACTTAACTAAAATCAATGTTATAATAACAGAGAACATATTATTTAGGATTATTTAGAATAAAAAAGATGTAAACAAAGGGGACTTGTCAGAAAAGTTGTCAGGAGTATTTATGGACACAAAGTTGTAGAGTAAATTTGTATTTAGTGTATTGTTACCTTCAAAATTATCATTGTTAGGAATTACTAAGCAGGTATTGCTAATTAGCTAGCAGGGCTGTCAGTTAAAGATTTAATAATAGTTTTGGTTTAAAAAAAAAAAAAACATTTTGAATAAAATAATACATCTAAAAGTTATCTATCTTCAGTCTGATAGTAAAATATCTGAAATAAGTAGTTGAGAATCTATAGTTAAATATTATTTATTTATTTATCGTGAACATCCCGCCCGGCTGGGCTTTTAGTAAGCATAACAAAATCAAAAACAACATCTAAAGCAAAAGCAAAGAAAAAATCGAAATTGCATCGAAACTAAATACTCCACCATGCTAGATAGAAAAATGTAATACTAGGAAAATTACAATACATTTGTAAGATCTCGTAAGTCGATGCTGAGCTACGTAGTTTGTGTAGTTAAATTAAATTTAAATTTGATGTTGTTCTTTTCAATATAAATTGGGAAATGACTTGTTTATATTTGGTGAATGGTTTGTTGAATTTATCAACAATATCTTTATAGTCATTACCAAAATTTTGTATACGGCAAACGGGGGTATACAATTGTGATTCTGTGTTGGAGTTATCGCAATAGAACGGTAGATATTGCCTCGATGTTGGTTTGCGAGGTATATGTAAATAAATCAAGTATAATATTTCAGGACTGTCAATTGTTGAATTTATGATTTTATATAAACATTAAGTCATTCACTATTCTCGTATTACACAGTTAGTCATTAGTTTTGAGGCGTGTAGATGACAATTTCATTTTTTTTTTTATCTTTATTTATTGAATTTTTATTACATAATTTAGGGATTTTTCGCCCGTCATGCTATGCACATGCCCGTGTTGTTGTGGTTGATTCATTCATCTCCATTCATTCACTTTAAAAGGAAGTTGTAAATTAAATGTTGATCTTTTCAATATATGAAGTATTACTACAATTGAATCGGTCACATTAAAAAAAAATACATGCAGATAAGTAAGTCTGCTTACTATTAGGTCGCCTTCGATGATCACTGCAGAATACTAAAGTTCTTCATAACACGTTATTGGCTTTTAGTTTCAGTTTATTCTCACAATCTGGATCTATAGATTCCTTGTAAAAACCGATAGAACTAGTGTTTTTATTGTCGCAAGGTGGCGACACCTGTCCAATAAATGGACGTTGCGATGCCAGGAAACGACGCCGTAAGAAAGACGCCGGATACCGACAGGTGCTCGGAAGTTTCGTTGAACGCTTGTCGAATATCCGTTTCCAATAATTAAGCACTATCAATAAACGTTGTTTTGCAGAATAAAACTATCCATCACAAAACTCAAATAGAGATTCAGCACTTTTGGGAAATGTCTTGGTAATAAGCGCTTTAAAAATTGCCGTAATTATTCACCATTACGGGACCGTGACGGCATAAAAAAGCAATAAGCGTACTCTAATCACAATAATGCTGCAGCTCATTTAAAATATGAGATACACAATGTACGTAGGTCTGTTTCCTCTAAAGTAAAAGGTCATCATTTTCTTGCATCTCTCTTACACACGGCAAACCCCTTCAATACTACTAGCCGTGACGATAATTTTGAAATTATAGAATAATAGGGAGTGAATTACAAAAATTCAAAAACCTTAAATGTCAATGCGCTGACTGTTTTGCTTTTGTTCTTAAACAATGCTTCAGCTCTTTCTTACACAATCGTAAATGAGACCAACGGTGAAACTTTGCATCCTCACCCCCCTTTCCCAAAGGAAATATACAATCATTATCATACATCTTCCTCAAACGTTTAATGAAAATGAAACCCGTAATGAGATATATCCTCCAAAGGAAAAAGTAGTTCTTTGGAGGAAACAGTCACACGTATTTTGTGTGTCTCATCTTTTGTCTCACCATAATGAACGTATACGTCACGGTACCGTAACCGTGAATCGTCACGAAAATTATAAAAGCGTCTAATAAATGATGATCTATGTATGAAAGCTTGATCTGATGTTTTGATGAAATATAAATTATTGATTTGAGCCAGCTGATTTCCGCAAAATAAAAAAAAAATTCTGATTAGATTATTTAATTTACACCGATTTTTATTATCTTTAAAATGGCTTTTCGTTTTGATTAAATGGTGAAGTGAATCCAAAAGAAAAACATGAATTACTGCCTGCATTGAGGTTCGCTTTTTTATGAGAATCAATCAGAATAAATTGATATCATCAATGCAACGAGCACCACAAAGTTTTTTTTCATTTTGTTGGAAATTTTCTTTTTGCAGAACGATGCCCAATTAATAACTCTGCTCTCAATAACGATCCAATCATTTCTAGTAAATTATTTTTCTTTCGCTAGGATCATATTACCTCACCCTTACAAAGAATTTGAAGCATTCATTTATTTTTGATATTCGTGTGGTATTCATATGACATATTCTGTGAATGATAATTTGTGATTTTAATTTAAGTATTTATTTCACCAAGTTTTTCTAATTTTACTGAGTTTTCTACGGCAAAATTTTTATGGATGTCTAAGAAACCTATTGAGGTTGAATTTTTTTCCCTGAGGCATATAGAATTATTTCATTTCATAAAAGTTTTTTGTTCGAGTTATTTTTTTTAAGTATGATTGATGACAAAGGTAAAAACACGTTCCTTTTGAAAAAAACTGCAGTCGTTAAGCTAATAATAAAGCAATTAAACAAACATTTTACGTTCCTCTTGACTATCGTTTAAATTTCATGACAGGAAGTATATCTCACCTAGTAATAATATAAACTCATTTAAGAAAACTAGACTAGTTTGTGAAGTAGCTTATTATTAAGGGCCGTTAACCAGCCAGCGGCCGAGAATTCAAAATTTGTCGAAAGATGTTCTTACGATCGTACAGGGCGGCTCCAATGAGAAAGGTTAATTATTCTCCGTACCAGATTTTAAAAATAATAACTAATTATTGATTTTATTTCGTTCAAAATTTGCTTTAATTTATACCTACTTTAAAAAATGCTGAAAGGCGTGATGATAAAACTTTTTAAATTATGTACTTTTGAAATTATTTTTTGATCATAAGTATTTATAATTTTTCAATAATGTCTAAGAAAAATAAGAATGTAAAAAAATCTTAAATATATTAGTTTGTAAGACCGTAAATAAATAGACAAACTGAAGTATTTTCGTCACAAAACACGTGCGCTGATCTTTTTTGTAATGATTTTTTAACTAAAATTAAAATTCTGAAACATAACTCTCCCAGATAATTTATTTTTTATTTTACTGCATTATATGATTTGAAATGTTTGTTGTATAATACAAAATTTTGTTTGAAAATTTAACAAATCTGCTAACGACCTACTGCATAACCATATTATGCTAAAAATTAACATATTTTCTCATAGTTTAAAACAAAGCTTTATCAGATAAAAGAACAATCTTTCGATATCAATTTATCATTTTTTGTGGAAAAGAGGCAACACGGCTAAAATTTGATGTAAACATTACATATTTCCGGTTTTGTCTGGTTATTCCCTCTTAACTGGTTGCCGACAAAAATAATTCACTCTACCCTGTTGGTTGTTGGCAAGGTAGGTACTACCACTTCCCACTTCTCCGCCATTTTATTGTATTCAAAATGCATTACAAGGCGGAAGTGGCTTCGTTTACGCAGGAAGTGACGTCAAAGTAAGTGTTGCTTCGATGCTTACCTTACTTTGTGCAATATGCAGCCTTTGAACACAAAGTGTAGTATATTTAACCGTTTTACTTTGGGTTGATACCGTGAAACTAGCACATAATGAAAATCTATGTTCGTTTGAAGTGGAGGACCTAATTACCAGGAAATGTTAAATTACTCATAACTTCATACATACATTAATGTCATAATGAAGTCACTTTTCTTAACAGTGTAAATTTTTTTCGTACTTATGTTAATACCTGCTTCATAAATTATGAAATAGTGAATAATTAACAAAGCATCGTTTTGATAGAATTTATACCAAGGATTTGTATTGATACAGTGGAATCCGTTAATAGTGACATCGAAGGGAAATGACAAACACATCATAGTAAGCGAACATCATACAAAGAATTTTGTAGAAAATAAACAACCTCCTGTTTTTGTTAGGTATGTATGTATGTATTTATTTTAATAGAGAGAAACACAGCATATGAAGACTCGTGACGTGCCACGCACTCATCGATCGTCGTCGGGGGTCACGTGACCCTCCTGAACACTACCGAAGGTATTAGAAATCATGTCAGTCACTACAACCGACATAATTTTCCAAGGAATTAGAACACAGTTTATTAAAAATGGGTCATTATAAGCGACATGTCACTATAAGCGAAGTAATTATATCCGACTTTGTTATAAAGAATTTTATATGAAAACCAAACTTCGCTGTCTGATGACTTTATTTTAAGCGGTTGGTAAATAAAGGCGGAGTCATAATAAACGGATTCTACTGTATATGGTTTACAAGGTTTATTTATTAACTCAAAATTATTTTATTATGCTTGAAAATCCTCTTTCAAAATCTTCAAAGTTGGTTTTAGTAAGTGGGTCTATACGTCTTTCTTATTTTTTAATATTTCAGGTAACCACCTCACTTTAAAAAAATCCCTAGCTAATTAAACAAAAACAACGGAATTCTCACGAGAAAAATAATGTTCCAACCCTTTCAGAACCGAAAAAGTCTGGAAATACAAATCGCACTCAACCCTCGCAGCATCGTTATTTATTCACCCTCTTTCCCGCACCTTTATTGGATGGTTTTTACCTCAGTGAATTTAGATGAACATAGATCACCATCCCCTCTTCCATCGCCTCGTCTCAAGGCTTACAGAGCTATGCTGTACCGAATTATTATTCCCGAAACAAGGTTAACAGTTTGGCGAGGTTTAGAAGGGTGTTTTACCTTTTGCAGGTGATATATAGGGTCAAAACTAACAGATACATCTGTATCATTCGCTTTAAACAAATATTTAGATTTCATTCGATATCAGGATCTAGCATACACTGTACGATGGATAAATATTTGATCTATACATAATAGATCATGTAGTTAATATCCGCCTTGTTAAATCTTTATGATTTAGCTTTTTTATATTTTAATATTCAACATTGAGTCATTATTTCAGAATCGTTTTCTTTAATGAATCTAATTTCTGATTAAGTAAATCATGTGATTAAATATAGAAAGTCCAGCACGTAGAATTTGGCCGGAATAAGAACTTGAACAGAGTGCGTCAGAGCAAGAATAGATCACAAGTTTAAAAAATATTGATTAAAGCAATACCCAAGCCGACTGGGAAAAGAGATTATTGTAGGGTGATTTTTTTAACGTTCTTTGAAAAGTTTGCAAAACATCATCACGAAATCGTTCCCTTGGGATAACAAAGTTCTGCCATACGCTTGAAACCAAGACATATGAGGTTCAACGTTTGAAACCTGAATAAAATAATCAAATTTTACATTTTTGTTAAACTGTACATGAAAAACCTGATGTAATTCAACTGTTAAAAATCTCGTTGAACCTTGTTACTTTGAAAATCAACTGAACTCAGAACAACATAGTATTAAATGATTTTTTTGCATTGAATGCAAAGATATATATTGAATGTTATTCTTCTGAACATTTACTCCGTATGTAATATGGCAGACTGGGATTGCACTACCCTCCCAGTCTTGCTGGAATAAAAACTTAAATAAATAAATAATAATAAAAAATTATTTTTTTTTAATTTTTTGTATCATTTTTAAGTTATTCTCTCAATTTAACATAATTGGCAAAAGGAACCTTATTTTCCCAAGCGATGAACTCAAATTTCAACAAAAATGGAATCAACTTTCTGCAAAAATATTTTAACTACGGCAGATAGAACTAAAAATAAAAATAAGGTTTTTAAACAGAACTAGTTACCTAGTTTGGAAATTGCAAATGAAATCTTGATATTTTAAGTGCAAAATAATTATCCCCGAACTTATTAGAACTTGGACATATTTTAGATAGAAATTGAGGAGAATGAACACATAATAATTTTGATGCAAACAGTCAATTTTGACCAAAGTAGAAATCTTTTTGTTCCAAGGGAATTAAATCACGATGTTTCATAACCTTGTCTCTCAACAATTTCTCAAAATAAATCAGTGCGTGTATTATAAATCAATTTAATTCACTATAAAATATACGTGTGATGCCCGAGCCCCATAAACATAATAAATATTCGCATAACAAAAACGTAACGAGATTAAAGTCACGTCCATATCACAAAATACCTTTTTCAAATCCGTACCTTGTTTTATTGGGTACGTTTCAGAATTAACATAAGTCAGGGCGAGGTGACCTAATACTCTGCAAAAACAAAATGGAGCCAGTCAGGGGAGATTTGCATCCAAATGTGGGTCATACATCATACCCTCGAATATAGACGTTTTGAGGGAAGCGGCTAACCAGTTTGGGGACATGATTTTTGATTTTTTCCCTTTCATACAGATACGTTTTAGGGATTTTGGATTGATAACCATGACAAAATAAAAATATATAAAATATAGCAATATGATAAATGGATCCTTAAAATCCTGGTGTTTTTTATATCCTATTTACGTTTTGTATCTACTTTGATAGAAACATCGCCTTAATCTAAATGAATGACATGAACTTTAGAAAATGAGATGAATATTTTTTTTCCATTTGTCGAATAATAAAAATATTTCAGAAATAATATTGTTATTTTACTATAAACATACACATTTTAAAATTTCGACCTAGTTGCGTCATTGTTTGGGACGGATAATAGTTAATTTCAAGGATATTTTTTGGTTTTACTGAGGATTGAATCTTCTTCCCAAGGCTGTGAACTTTTAAAACTAAAAAAAATACATGAATATTTATTTGGTTTCACTGCAGATTGAATTTTCCTTCCCAAGGAAGGGTTTAAATTGAGTGAAAAACGCTAACACTTAAGCCATATCCTAATTGGATGGTACCGAGATATATTTCGTATATTAAAGGGTGAATTAAATAGGTAGAGGGTTTTTAAAAATATAGTGTCTACTAATTTCATAAGAATTCGTTTGTGTGCGCCAAAATGAGGTTAATAGAAAGTTAATAAAATGCATTGTTTGACAACGAGTCTATCTGCCGAGTTTCAGCTCGATTGGATTTTGGAAAATGGGTTAATTTTACTTTCAAGATTTTCATTCATTCATTCACGAAAACATAATCGAAATTCAAATAGTTGTAATATTTTAAAAGAGTAACATTGAAAATTATTACAATAATATATCTGGAAAATGTTTTATTTTTATTTTTAAATGTATAAAAACATTAACTAATATCTTTTAATTAACTGCATTTCAATTGTTCAGTCATGCAAATGACGGCACTGCTATTTTACGTTCCGCTCACAATCAACGCTCTCTAGTAAACCGACCAGATGGTAGATGCGCTGATTTGCTCAATTGTTAGAGTATTTCATTAAAAGTTTTCTTTTCATATCCCAGCTTTGTCACGTCTCGCAGAAGACATTATTATAGTACAAATAAAATGAATGAACGATGTTTTGCATATTTAATTGAAAATACCATACGATCTATTTTGCAATAAGATATTATAGGCTGGGGAGGAATATATGACGATATTTTAAGTCCACATAAAATAGCTCAATTTAGGTTATCTTGAAAAAAAATCGTCTACATTTTCTACTGAAAAAATATTACAATATTCAATGTACCTACAATAAACAAAATATTTTAAAAATATTCAACTCTACATCTTTCAAGGAAATAGAGCTAAATAACTTTCTATTCACTATATCAGCAACATATCAGAATAATATTAAAATCCCAAAATTTAATACCAAACACATTCAAAGTACCCTTCTCTATCTAGATATAACTTATTTTAACAACTTCCCGTTATATCTAATAATTATCGAAATCCAGCTTAAATTGAAAAATTACGTGAAACTACTATAAGAATTTATATCTTTTATTATTATTTCATGTAAATCTTGAAATCTAACATTGATAAAGCTTTAGTTTAGCAGCTGACCGGCAATCAGAGGGACACGGGTTCAATTCCCGTTGGCGGCCAGTATCTTTTCTCGGAAGATTTTTTCAATGTAGATGTGTGTTTCAGGCTGATAATTATTGATTATAATATATTTGTTATCTACCCTTTGTGCTATGCATAAAAATCTTGTTTAAACGTTAGTTTATCAATTAAAAATAATAATTAATATTTGACAAGTTAAAGTATTTCAGCAAAAAATGCAGACATAATTAGTCTCGACGCCACCTAGCGGGAGATTTAGTATTAACAATACCTCTCTCACAAAAATAAAGTTGGTTGTTTTCAGTTGGAACAATGTAATAATAAGTAATTGTCGAATGAAACACTAGTATGTATTGAATTATTTGGCGGGTATTAGATAAGCCGCCATAGCTCAGTGGTCAGAGCAGTTGACCGGCAATCAGAGGGACACGGGTTCAATTCCCGTTGGCGGCCAGTATCTTTTCTCGGAAGATTTTTTCAATGTAGATGAGTGTTTCAGGCTGATAATTATTGATTATATTATATTTGTTAAAAATATTCCTTTATAACACATAAAAATGTATAATTATTGTAAAAAACATACACATATTAAGTAAAAATAAATAATAAAAAAATACGAAAAAATTGCAAGAGCCAGACCTGGTGCTTATCACCCATTCAAAGATCCTCGCCACGTAGCCGCTCTATCAGAGCTAAGGGCTTTAGTGCGCGCTGGAAAACAAGTTGCATGGACCGTGCAGAGCCTTTATCTCCCCGTGTGCAATTACGGGAATGGTCAACCAAACGGTTTTAAAATGCCGGCTTTTATTACTCGGCAGAGAGTGCAGAGTGCTAAACCTTATACTCTACAAAGGCACCCTTGAGTTTGTGTCACATGAATTAATTTTCAGCCCGATTTAATACATTTTTAACGTCATTACCGTCCGAGATGAAAAGGAATATCTTTGTCCTAACCGCCCGCCCTGTGCCAGGACTTTGGTAAACCCAATTTGATATGTGGTAAAAGGTAAAGACTTGGGGAAGAAGGGTTAAAGTAGGTACATGGATTTTCAGATCAGGTCACCATATACGGCTTACCATTAAAACAAAGTTTTGAATCTGATTAGTTTTCTTACACCAGGACGATACTGACAAGGCCTTCTAGTGACTGTTCGAAGATTCGGTTTCGGCCAGCTTCGGCAAATAAATAAATTTTCGGTTTCGGTAACTTCGGCTCTGTCATAATATGGGTTCTGGATGGGTCAGATTACCTTTGGCTTTACTATTTTTACATTTGGCTTTATATTTGCTTAATATTGGTGTATACCACTAAAATAACTTAAATGTTACGAGTATTTTAAAAGTGGTTGTTAGTTAAAAGTTATCTTGTTCAGAGTTTTTGCTTTTAAAATATTATAATTTTTGTCAAAATTTATAGTTTAAATAATAATTATATAACCCATGACTGATTAGTTTAAATGTTATACTTAATTATTGTGTATTGCTATTTTTATGTTGCTCAACTTTTTCATGATATTAAAAAAAAAAAATATATATATATATATTTATATATTTTCCAATTCCACATCATAAATTATTATAAGCAATAATTATTAGCCTGAAACACTCATCAACATTGAAAAAAGTTGGTAGGTATGTTATATGTGTATGTTTATTTGTGTATGTTGTTGCTACGCTAATGCGTTTTGATTATTTAATTTGTGGTTGTAATTAATCTATTTATTTATTTATACTGGGTTTTACAGATGTTTACACTTACATGAGAACAATCCAGTTATAAAACTCAGTCTGTGGAACTAATCTCCTGCTGACAAGCTACTTGCAGTAGCTTAGCGGGTAATAATTACATTCAGATTGTATTCAATTTTTATACAACAATAAAATATGAAAAAAACAATTTTTGTAATTTATTTTAAGTTTAAGTACCTTCATGGTAAATTGAAGAATTACAGAACAACAAACCAAAAAGCGCTCAAAGCGAATCAATTATTTACTGTTTAATTTCACTGTGCGTTTTATTTAACTTAAATTTAATTCATTATCACAATTTTACCAATAAACACGCCTAATGTCGGGGTAAGGAGTGTTTTTTAACTTATTAAAAAAAACGGTTTTGGTTTCGGCTGAAACTAGAACAGAAACCGAAATTCAATTTCGGTTTCAGCTGAAAATCTAGTTTCAGTCGGTCACAAGTGCCTATATATTCTACAAAAAGCAACGAATATTTTTGATCTCTTCGCGTATTCACTTGTTGTTTCGTTGCTAGAATAATTGGTTCGTTGGTTTATTCATTAATTTAAAACCATTTGCGCCGCGTTCGTCGGGGATTAAGGATGCTGTAAGCTAGATTTATTGCGAACGGCAATCCGTGATATGCATCTTAACGAGAGTGCTTGTGATGCTAAACAAAACACACGCTCCGTACGTAGGACACACACTCGGCTGATGTGAAATATTTGCTTGTTTTCTGAATGATAACGCTATATTGCTGCTGTTTGCTTAACGAATTTACTTTCGAATCCTTTTCGATTTTCAATGCTATTTTCAGCTTATTACGATAAGTATATTACAAGTGCAATATTTATTATAAGTAAAAACTTTGACTACCAAAAGAGAACAATCAATAATTTTGCTAATATAGTTAATGAACGCATAGCGCGCAATGCTGATTTTAAATTATGAAACAAAAGTATTAAAAAAAATCATGAGAGATCGTTTATTGCGGATAGTAATTTTTATTTTTATTATTAACTTAATGAATAAAACAGAAAAGATACGGCCAAATCTAGGCCTTGAACCTAAATTTTCAGATATGATTGATTCAATTGAGTTTCACTAATATTGTCTTAATTTAATTCATATATATTACAATTTGAAGTTTTTTCGTTCATTAAGTTAAAAATAAAAATAAATATTCATCTAATCTTTGAAAAAAAGTCATTTGATGTCACATATTAAGAATCAAAATGGATATAATTTATCCAAGACACTATCTATATAGCATTCAGTTCGGGTTTGAATCTTGCATTCCTACACAAAAATAGCAGCCAATGAAAATATGCGTTAAGAAAATGTTGGTATTTCTTAGTCGAAGTATGATACAGCTAATAATAATAATAATTGGATAATTTATAGAGCACCGTTTTTGTGCAAAATCACCTCAAGGGCGCTGTACAATTTATTCAGAATTCTTAGGTTCTATCTAATTTTAATATTTACAAATGGATACAGAAACATACTTACATACCTGCAGGTCACTTCCGATAAATACTTTAATTACATAGAAAGTTTGTGCTTGGAGAAGATACGGCTTTGCACGCGGAGGACATTATATTTAAAACACTGGACATTGCATGATTTTACATTTGCTACCCCCATCACTATAAGTATTACATTTTAAAAGATTAGTGACAAAAGTGGAGTTGATAATATCAAAATATGTATTTTAAAAGACTGAAGAATTTAGGACTCTTTAGGGCTGGAGAATTTTACTGAAATGACCTTTAAAAACGCTTAATATAACATAGTATAGTATAATATAATATAGTTAAATATAACTTAATCGGATAGGGACACATTAGTTCAGTTGGTATAGCTCCGCCCTCGCAAGGCGTTAGTCCTGGATTTGAGTCCTAGATGTGACCGTACTTTTTTGATTTTTTCATTTCAGATTTTTGATTAAGTTTTGCTAATATTGTCTTCATTTAATTAAAATATTGATTTTCTTTTAAACATTCTCGGTCCCGTTAAAAACCTCGTATATAATTTTGTTAGTGATTCTCGTAAATAAATAAGTATGTGAATCATTAATAATTACATCTTATTTATCAATCAACTATCAGCTGGATTTGGACTTTTTCTAAAGAAATGTAAAGATTTAATCTGTCAAGTGTACAAATACACTTGCATCTTGGTGTTTTTCCCTCTACAATGTAATGAAGTGTTTTGAAGGGGATTTTCATATGTTATTGTTCAAACTCTACTTATAAATACTCACTGATAAAGCAAAGAGCATCAATGTGCAATACAGCAAAAGTGTAAATATCAAAGATATTATTTATCGTAAGCTTGTTATAGGTAGATACTTAAATTTAAAGGACCGGTACCCTTTTAGATATCACTATCTGTGAGTTCTGAATCTCTCGGCACGCCCGTCACATAGATTTGCAATACACGTTTCAAATCCCCTTGCCTCGGCCTGACGTGCTGGTGACATTGAGCACGGTTTTGTGGCGAAGGCAGCGGTAGAATGAATAGGAACACAACCGACCGGCATGCTGTGTGTAGCTGTAGGATGTCGCCGTGTCTATCTCTACGCCACGAGAACCGTAGCGGCGGCGTAGCATGCACCATTGATATGACGTAGCTATGGGTATGGAAATACAAATATTGTGTACGACATCTAGTACCTATGGTTCTTAGAATTTGGAGCGTAACCAAATCGTCTCTTACGCGGACAGCAGGACGTACGAGAGGTTATGTATATACACATACACAAAACTAAACGAATTTGAGATTTAAACTACTTTGGAATACAATGGATGCAAGACATTTTATTGCATTTTTAACTGTTTTATGTCTAAACTTGACATGTAAAGAAGTCTTATATAAGTAACTGAAAAAGAAGAGACTGAACGATGAAACTTTGTGCATTCTGAAGTTTTAATCGATCTAAAATATGTTGCTAGATTTTTTTAGACTGATGTTATAAATTTTACTCTTCAATTTCGTTGCATCTGAATACTATACAGTACTGGGTAGGTGGAAATTTATACCTTATTATTTGTATATTATGTATTTTTTTAACACTAGCTTTACATAGGAGGCCCTAATATTCCTCGACATAATTTCTGGGGATGGTGTGGATGATCTTTTTTATGGCATGCGGGGGGATTAAATGATTACTGGTACGGCCGCGGCGACTCAGGACCGCCTCCAATTTAAATATTGACTGAATGCAGAAATATGTATCGTTTATTTTAACATCTTTGCGAACCTTAATTATCTTAATTGTACGTAGGCATTATTTATAATGACATGCAAAACTTTCAACAAAATTCAAAGGTATTCCATTAAAACTTTATTTTTACGATCTCTTGGACGCGCGATCACCTAGTGAGGTATATATTACAATAACAATCTCGAGACAAGGATGGGCAGATAAAAACGCTGGCACTAAAACCTCCCACTCCATCCCCTAAGCGGGAGCGAAAGCATCAACACATACAAGTAGGCTCTATGTGGCGGCTCTATGGCCAATCAATGGCGGCCAATAACAATGTGAAACCATTACGGCCCGTAGCAGCCACAGGACGCTACCGGAACGTCTTTTGGATAACTAGATACCGGAAGTTTTGCCCTGAAAAAATACTCATAAAACTAACAGGTTCTAGAAGGAATAAAAGGTTTTAAATCGATCGACTAGGATCTTTTGTCAGTATCTATTTACTTTGCTGCCTTCGGATAAAGATATATTTTTAAAATAGCAATATTGATTGGTTCTGAGCAGCTTTTGAGCAAGCTGCGATCGGCAAAAGAGGACAAATGTAAAGAAAAATATAATTTTCTTTAATTTAACACAATGCCGATCTTGACTCGTCATTGTGTATGTACTGTCACTGGTATGTGCCTCAGTTCCTACTAAACAGTCGACTCGATGTTTTATAATCTATGGATAATTGAGAGTATAGTAAAAATAATCTATGGCCATGATAAAGCAAATTGATAAGATTGATTTCAATAATTAAAAGTGATTACTATTGTGATTGTGATCAAGGGATCGACATTGCAATTAATAACATTAAATGTCGTTTCTTTTCTTACAGGTTTGTTTTGTTACTAGATACTTTTATTTATTAAATCTTGTGAGATTAACAAAATAAACCTCCTCTTTCCTTACAGAGAAACTCAATTGTGCTTTAATTGAATGTCATCAAAATCACAAGAAAAATATTATTATACAAATATAATGTATAATTTGATAGGAAGCTAAAACGCACCTACAATCGGCGTTTAACGGGAACCTTTCAAAGGCAAAAAAAAAACAAAATGGCGCTAAATGCCATTTTGTTACGTTTGAACTTCTGCGAAACAACTATGACTTAGAATAGTGTTTCACAGAATTCGAACACTCATCAAATTTCAAAGTTAATTTTCAAGTTCTCTGAAATTTCTATTCAAGTTCTATTAATATTTTGTTATGGGTTATTTCTTAGAACTGAAATAAAAAAAATAACTTTCATAGAATTTATTATTTTTTATTGCTAAACTAATGTTTAAGACAAGATTTTTATGCATAGCACAAAGGGTAAAAATGTAATAAGCAGTAATTGTTGAATGAAACACTAGTATATATTGAATTATTTGGCGGGTGAGAGATAAGCCGACGTAGCTCAGTTGGGAGAGCAGTTGACCGGATTTCAGAAGGACGCGGGTTCACGTCCCGTCGGCGGCATTTATCTTTTCTCAAGAGATTTTTTCAATGTTGATGAGTGTTTCAGGCTAATAATTATTGCTTATAATAATTGTTCATAGAACTTGAAAATTTACTTTCAAATTTTATAAATGGTTCAAATTCTGTGAGAAAAACTGGCCCTTATTATTCTAGGCATCGTTGTTTCGCAGAAGTTCCAATATAACATAGTCATCAAATAGTAATTATACATTGGAGTTGTCATCTTCTGCTAATCGCAGTTTGTTTAAAAGTTGAAACTATAAAAAAATGACCTTAAATGAACTCTGTTAACCGAAAACATGAAACTTTATTTTAATTAACCTATTTGAGAGTTTTAAGTTGATTTATTACTAACAAACTTATCTGAAGTAGAGTAGAAGTATCAAACTGTCAGAATTTCGTGTTTTCCGGGTGTCAATCTCAGCAGTTCTCCCAATTATTATCTAAATGGACCAAATCAGCGGTAACAGTAACACCAGATGAGGAAAAAGCTGGCATCGCCGAGATCAGTTCGTTATTACTTGCTTGCGTTGCAATTTCTTCAACTCTGTCCCGTTTTCACGAAATGTGTTTGGCTGAAAGTTAGAAGCTAAGCACTTCTGAAATAAAAGTCATCGCTATATAGGAAGACACCAAACACGGTGCCACCTTTACGACAACTGGACTGGACGTTGCGCCGTTAAAACGGATCGACCAATTTAAGTACTATTGTGTTGAGCTTTTAAGCGGTGGAAAAGCGGAGATATTGAAGGTAGAATGGTTGCGGTTACTTAACACCTTACTAGTAAGGAAACTAAGCTAGCAGTGTTTGCTTCATATTTTCATCTTTATTTATTTTAATATCTAATCTGAATGATTGCTATATTCTGGAGCCAAGTTGCCGTAAGATCGATCGTCCAGTTGATTAGAAAGACATCTCCAAATAATCGAAATTTGATTAGAGTATGCAAAAGTGTACCCTCTATCTTGTACAAAACTCAGATTACTCATAAACACCACCAAATCAATTATATTGCACAAAAACATGTAGTTAATTAAAAAAAATGTTGCAGTTTACCGGGTCACTAGTTGAATATTTCAAATATGTACTAATTTATGGGACTGTTGTCTCCTTTTTTATTGTGTAGCATATTTAATATGTAAAACATACGCGCGTGTAAATAATGGTTCCTTGACAGTTGATCCGCCGACAATTGACCACTCGGCGTACTTATATTTAAACAACGTGCAGACGGTTTTGGGAAATTACGGTTTACCTACCTAATTAAAAAAAAATATAACTAATTGACCAGAAGGGATGTGGAGATACCCGTACCACCAAATAACCAAAGTATAAAATATATTTTCGTTTACTTTTATTTTTAACTTTATGAGTAAAATCTCAAATTATAATATTTAATTAAATGAAGACAATATTAGCGAAACTCAATCGAAAATCTGGAGACAGAAAAAGATATTGGCTCCACTGGGAATTGGATATGGGTTCCGTAGCTCAGTTAGTAGAGCACTTGCCATGTAAGCAAAGGGTCTTCGGTTCGTGTCCCAGTGGAGTCAATATCTTTTTCTAATTTTTCTGTCTCCATATTTTCGATTGAGTTTCGCTATTATTGTCTTCATAAAATTAAATATATTTTCATTTGAATGCATCGAGGAAAATTCTGCATCTCTATATACTGTTTGTACCAGCGCATAACTACAAAAAAATCGACACTGTGTATAATTCGTTTGATATTCATACCAACTTTTTATTAAGTTTATTTTTGAAGTCGATTTTACGTTTGAAATCGGTAAATAATGCACAAAAATGAATAATTTTATAGTAAATACCATTTCGGGGGACAATTGCCGGCGGATCAATTGTCGGGTCACCGTAAATAATATTTGATATACGGTGACCATTTAAATATTGCTTTCTTAATTTTCTCAAAAGTTAGTGTTATATTTATTTGGAGTTGTCTGACTAATCAACTGGATGATCGAAAGTCAGTTTCTCAAGAGAGTCCATCAATACACCCAAAATAAAACATTGTTTTATCGATATACAACAGAGGAAAATAGTTATCTGTATAAATAATTCGTTCCCTTCAACGAAATTTCACATTTTTTACACAATGTGTGCGTCATTTTAACTATAGTGTACTGAGGACATAACTTCATGAATTTTTGGAAAATACCGAAAAGCACCGCTGATAAAATCTGTCAAAATATTGATATTTGCCACTGACCGCAAAGCTGACACTACGATTCCAATACTATCATTTGCAATATGAATTGTGCTGAATCGTATCTCGTATGACATCAATATATAACATCGTATACTTTTTATCCAAGGTTAGAGGAAACCACAACCTAAAAATCTATGTTTTCTTAGTGATAACATAGATAATAGGCATGGGCATAAAAGTCTAGAAACGCTTGATTTCAAACTCAAAAGCGATTTATATTTATTTTGTAAATAAAAAGAAAATAAGTTAGAGATAATTTTAGCCATTTCTTATACGCGTTCATACATTTCTAATGAAAACATATTTTTTTAGTAGTTAACGCTCATATTTTTTTTAAAGTTATCAATAATTTAATTTTAATTGTACTCAATTGAAATGTAGGAAAAACTTGTAGCCTATCGGTCTCCTCTTTATACTTTGTGGCCTCCACACTCTTATCTACTTTAGTTTTCTTAAGGTTTCACTTCTACCGCCTCTTAATTGCACCCTCTGATTTTTTGTATTTATAATGTAAACCGATTCGTAGTAGAGATTAATCAAAAATAGTGATTTAGCATTAAGCTTCGTCTTAGCTTAGAAAGCTTATATTATATAACTTCGTAATCTTTAGAGATCTCGAAAATCAAATTTTACTGTCGTTAAGAACTCTTTAAATTTTTACCGACTTAAAAAAATTGTAGACCGCCTCATTGTGGTAGCACCAGATAAAGCTGGAGAAAGCAAATAATGCAGAAATTGTGCCAAATCTACTAGGCTAACAACAGATAGAGAGACCACCGAAGTTGCACTAGATAAAGACGCGTGGAGCCCCTCCTCTGGGCAATGGATTTTCAACTCATATAGGAAAAGGGGTTAAAAATTACGTTGATGTTTTCTTAAAGCTTGTTTACTAGGACATCCTTATGGAGATCTATATTGAATTCAGAACTCCCCTGGTTTCTCCTAATACTATTATCATGGCGGATTTACGTGCAACCCACCAGGGTTTTACTATTATTTGAGAAATTCAGATCATTCCAATCCCTTTAAATTTCCATTTAACAAAGAACATAATTTCCTTTTTTTAACTTCATTAGGGTTCAAACCTTACGCTACAAGATTCAAAGCTAACCGCTATGCTAGGGCGGCGTTAGTTACTGAAGTATTTTCTTTTTTTGAAAGTATACAATTTATTTTATTTATCTGCTATAATATTCTATACCAGCTGACGAGTAAATAATGTATATTCTTCTTTAGGTTTGTAACGTACAAAATAACATTTTATAACCGTATACGCACACACTCACTTTTACTAAATTACTAAAATTTTAATCATCGTAATATTATTTTGCTAATTTGCACAAAATTGAATTATATAAATACATATTTTTGTTTTTCCATTCATCAACTCAGCATCTGCTTATACTTATATATATAAAAAACGAGTGCGCTTTAGACCACATGACTGAAGTAAAACTTCACTAACTTATGCCGTCCATTAACAATTTAAGAATAACAGGGATATTTTTATTCCTGTTATTCTTAACAGGAATAAAAATATCCCCATCCCCTCAATATCCCCGTCAACTCAACTCAACTCTCAACTCTCAACTCTCAACTCTCAACTCTCAACTCTCAACTCTCAACTCTCAACTCTCAACTCTCAACTCTCAACTCTCAACTCTCAACTCTCAACTCTCAACTCTCAACTCTCAACTCTCAACTCTCAACTCTCAACTCTCAACTCTCAACTCTCAACTCTCAACTCTCAACTCTCAACTCTCAACTCTCAACTCTCAACTCTCAGCTCTCAGCTCTGAGCTCTGAGCTCTCAGCTCTCAGCTCTCAACTCTCAACTCTCAACTCTCAACTCTCAACTCTCAACTCTCAACTCTCAGCTCTCAGCTCTCAGCTCTCAACTCTTAACTCAACTCAACTCAACTCAACTCAACTCAACTTAACTCAACTCAACTCAACTCAATTCAACTCAATTCAACTCAACTCATATCATTGATTAGCGTTTCACATTGATAAGCGTTTCATACTGATTGGCGTTCACATTTTTTCGTAACGTTTCATAACGTATTCATCATTTTACCCCTCAAGTGTGTGCGTAAAGAAGTTTTTCTTCAATAATACAAATTAATAAAAAAAAAAAACGTATTTGCGCACGCCGGGATTTTAACCCGCGACCTTTGGATGGCTAGTCGAGAGCATTACCCCTCGACAAATATAAAATATTTGTGAAACACATTCTAATAATATGTTTTTATTGTTTCAGGTAAGCCTTCAAAAAACTCTCCATTTATCAACTCAGCATCTGGTCACGTAAGATTAGTCCAACTTCATTATTGAATCATTTTAGACAATAAATTTCGATTATATACATGTATATGATAAATTAGTATAAGGCAGGCATGAAAACGCAAGATTGCTTTAAAAGCGCGGGGAGAAATAATACTAATATATACATATACATATATTATAACTAACTGAGTATTATCCTGGTCGGATTCTGTGGTTGTGGCTAAGTGAAACCAATCACGCAGCTTTGCGTTCGACTGATATCGAGAGCTTGTGACAGCATGGTGGGAAGCCTTCGATTAACCGAGCAATTCTATTCTTCGCAGCTTCGCCAACCGAACGTCAAGGGTTCGGCTGGTTTTAGAATTCCTACGCTTTACCGTATGACTGTCAGGCAAAGCGTTTGGATTCTGAAACCGGCTGAAGCCACGTCGTGATTACCACAACGTTCCGGGCAAGGACCGAGAAGTGCAGGAGCGGCGAGGATAACAGAGGATAAAAGGAGTATAACCGAAAGGATTCTGCGAGATAATTGAACGCCACTACAAGATGTCGGCGGCACGTGCGAGCCAGACCGTTACGAGAAAGCTGACAGGTTATCACGAATACAATTCGTGTAATATATGACGATAACTTCATCCCTTGATAGTTAATGATTGTTTCATCAAAATAATATATATGATTATATCAAAGGTATAATAATGATGTAATTTATCACCAATATGACACCATCATCGTTATTCATCTTCATTTACGTTTAGTTTCATGAGAGCCTACGCCCGAAGGCAAAGTAGTTTTTGGTGTTATATTTTTTAAAAGCTTTATAAAACACGACAATTTATCATTTAGAAGGAAGCAATTTTGTGGTTGCTTTACTAAATTTCATTGTTTAAAAATGTTACATTTTGTACGTCGCTGAACCTTCATGCCTACCTAAATAAATAATATATTTGTATATGTACGATTTCGTTAAAACCTTTGAAGAAATATACAAATGTGAAATGTATTATTTACTTTTGAGGAAAAATGTTTCTATCGAGTTTAACCCTCCGCCCGTCGCGTCTTTTTTTATAACGTGAGGTGCCGCGCGGGGTCGCTGAAGACCACAAAAATAAATATGATTGAATTGTTGTTACAGCTAATATTCTTGTGTTATTTTAACTGATTATAGTCATGTGATGATGACTGCATTGTAATAAAAAGAAATATTAAAAATAACATTTTTAATTTCAATGTAAAAGCTTAAAAATCAATGAGAAACATTTTTCTATAATTTTCAATCAAACTTTTTTTTTTTTTTTTTTTATTTATTAAAAGAAAATAACTTAGTTTACATCACTTTATTTATTGTACACTATCAACATGTTTCGTGAACCATGTTCACTTCTTCAGGAATAAAAGTATACTAAAGTTAAAAAATTAATTATAGATTACATTTGGAGAGAAGGAATTGAAGGAGGGGGAAGGGTTGACAATAGTGGGAGTTTCGAAGAATTGGGGATTACCATGCTATTAGAAGTAAAAGGCCGGTTAAGTGGGAAGATATTTAAAACAGGGTTAACAAAAATTTTTTGCTTATTAATTATGTCAGCTTTGGAATTTACAAAGCTGTAAATTCCAACAATTCTGCTGTAGTAAATTCCAAAGCTGACATAATTAATAAGCAAAAAATTTTTGTTAACCCTGTTTTAAATATCTTCCCACTTAACCGGCCTTTTACTTCTAATAGCATGGTAATCCCCAATTCTTCGAAACTCCCACTATTGTCAACCCTTCCCCCTCCTTCAATTCCTTCTCTCCAAATGTAATCTATAATTAATTTTTTAACTTTAGTATACTTTTATTCCTGAAGAAGTGAACATGGTTCACGAAACATGTTGATAGTGTACAATAAATAAAGTGATGTAAACTAAGTTATTTTCTTTTAATAAATAAATAATGACATCACAAAGTGACAACCTTTTAGAAGAAGTTTTCTTCGAAAAAAAAAAATTCAAACTTTTTTAATAAAAACTTTAAAAAAAAACTAACCAATTTCTATCGAACTTATAACTATTTGATATTGATACAGACTTATTATTATTACAAAAAAATCAACAAAATATTATGAAAAATCATATAAACTCGGTTTTTCATTGTATTTTGTTGATGTTTTTAAACACAAGTAGGTATGTATCTCACATCGTACATGCGCAGACTGAATGTTGGCGGCGCTAGCGTCAAGTATAGTCCCTTTTAAAAAGCCACCTAAAGTAAAGAATCAGTGGGAATATTTAAAATATACATAATTTGCATTCCTGTAAAATCTGGGCTTTTAGAGACCCCACGCGACGGGTTGAGGATTAAAAAAATTAAATAAAATTCCACAGAAACATAAGAGGATGTTTCTATAATGAACGGTCTCTATAAAATTTTAATACTAATAATAAAAATACTCTTTTATGTTTCTATAAAAAAATTAAAATGTCAGTAATAGAATGTACAGGTAAAGCAACACGAGAAGGTTCACGACTTAAAACAAATATTATTAAACAAAATGTTTTCATTTTCTTTGGGACTGAATTTAAACCTGAATGAGGATTGAACAGAAATGCGTAGGTGTTTAAAAATACCTACAAGGTGTCCGGTAAATCATATTACATACATGTTTCAGAATCACGAAAATTCTTAGACAGTCTTTATTTGATGCTAATTAATAAAGCGGTAACCAATTTATAAGACAATTAAATTTAAATAGTATTTGATTTTTACCCCCGACTGGGATTTTACAAATTTAATTTTTTAAAGACAAAAATTCCTAGTTATGCACATCAATATAAAACAACATACTGTTTACAATACATGATACATCGGTAAATTTGTATTTGTTATTAAAAAAATATATATTTTACATTACAATTATAGAAGTTTCTTCGCGGATTATCACAAACTGATTTTCAAACAAATTTTTGAATACTTTGGAATTCATTTCAGAATGGTAATCTGCATTCGACATAACCTTTTTCGTATGGAATATTAATTTACTCCCCGTGATAAAGCCTGTTTTTGCTAAACCACAATGCAAAATGATCACCCGGCTTCCTTTTCCAACTGGCACTTTTAAACCCCCATTGTCCTCACTATCTTGCCACACGTGTGTAATCGAGTGATTTTGATTCAACCAAGTCTCGTCCAAATAGACTCAAGGCAGGAACACACTTAGCCCACGCGACGCGACGCTACGTAGGTTGACGTCACCATTTCCATATCTGGACTACTTATCTTCCATACATTTTCTATGGAAACGGGTGCTTCAGAATCACACTAGCCCTACGCAACGCAAACCGAGGTGCCCTACGCGACGCGGATCTGCCACAGCCAGATCGGCGTGGGCCGTGTGGAAGGTGGAGGGGGTATGGTCACGCCTACTATGAGATGATTTCACATCTTTTTGGTGTTATCTAAGCATAACGCGTTTCGCTATATCTGTGGTTGTTTTTTTGACATTTATTTCCGTTTATTATTAAAAAATGGGTGACGAACAGTTCATTGCAACTGAGCACGAAGTTATTTTTAATATCAAATCTCAGAATTATAGAGATTCTGCTATACGATTATATAATAAATAACTAATTTCAATATTATACCCCTATAATTAATGTCTTTCTCTAGTCCAAATTGACTTTCGAAGACGTGTGTTTTCTTTTTTTATATCATATTCAATTATGCTGTGAAGCTCTTCAAATACCACTTTACTCATACGGAAGTATATGAAGGATCGTCCGTATCAGATTATAGATACTAAAGTATGGAACTCTCCAAACATTTGTCTTCATTTGTTAATGTTGTGGACCCAAATACTTCTCACTTTTTTGTTTTCCTTTTTACGAGAATATTGATTTAATAATAATAATCGTAGCAAATCATCTTCAAATTCGCTTTTAGAAGACATGGCAAAGCTGTCGTCTGCTGAGAAAAGAATCACATAAACATAACAAAATAAACGTCAAATGTGTCAAATCAAACGCGCCGGCGCACCAGAGACCTATTGTCACGTGGTCACAGCGACGCGTATGGCCAGTGTGAACATGGACAGGAACTTTGCGTAGCGTCGCGTCGCGTTGCGTGGGCCTAGTATGTTCCTACCTTAATTGCCGTCCGTCTCTGGGTGATCGTATTTGATTCATTTTTCTCAAAAGTTTTACACGAGCTGTAGCAATGTCTATTGTCTAATCTTCCCATTAAATATTTTCTTCCGTCTTTGCGTATTTTGAATTGGAAACCAATATCATTCAAAATACAAGTACATCGCAAAGACTCATGAGGTCCAGAAAAATGTATTTTATCCACCAGAATCTTGTTAAGATTTGCAAGAGTGGGATACTGGTCATTGTCATAAAAATCCATCACACTGCGACGCACAACATCTTTTTCAAAATCATCCAATCCCGTTACCGTTTTAGGCTTTTTGTAGTTTTTATGAGGCTTATGGAACATTTTTACTTCTTCTGCGTACGGAAAATGAGAAACTTCCGACGACACTCTTCGAATGTTGGACAAATTGAAGCCGCAAACCTCTGCTGCCAATAAATGTAATTGCTTGAAGTTCAATGTTTTGATGAATTCTGGATTGTCACGGATTTTTTGGAAAAACTTGATAACATTATGAACCTTGGTTTTTTTCACCTGCTTGCAATTCGTATCGTTGATTTACATTCACCATTTTAAATATGTATTATGTACTAGACGCACTGATATTAGATCACACAATATGTAATTACAATCACACCAAAATGACATAAATAAAGTATATTAAATCGAAAATAAAGTACTGGACTGGTTTTTGATCTTATGAAGTCAATACATTACTTATAACTAAATATAGAATCATTAATTGTTTGCTTTTGTAGTAGCATGATACATATTAATAACAATGGAATTTCCAAAGGATTTAGTCGCACTAATTCACGGGTATAACCGCCATAGGAATTTCTAAATTTTGTTTCGCAGCGTATGATTATTCGGTATCGTCTGAAATATTTTTTTTAGAATCCAGTTTAATGTTTTTCCGAAAATCGGAATTTTCGAGGGTCGTATAAAGAATGAAAATGAAAAAAGAAGAAATGAAAAATATTAAAATTAATAATATAATGGTGGAGTTTTTTTCGAGTTTGTAAAAAAAAAAAACTTTTAAAAAGATATTTTCGAGTTGGAGGGCTATCTTCCAAATAATGATACCGGTCAGTGGTTGAGTGAGCAAAGCGCTTGGGTCCCACCCTGGCGTCGCGTGATCGATTCCTCGGCTGGCTAAGTCCTCCATCACAACACAAGCAAAATTTTCGGCTTTCTGTAGTGGTAGTGGGAGATTTTAAAATATTGTTGGGTTATTCGTGACACGGGAATGTTTGTCTTTCTTAAAAAAAAATAAAAATAAAAAAATAAACAAAAAAATTCCGGACGGAAAACAATCTTCTTATTATAAAGGTTTCGTTTGAGCTCCCATGTCAGAAATAAAGTTGAATGGTTGAAGTAAAATAGAAACGTCTGTGCGATGACAAAGCACGGAAGCTATTAAGTACACGGGTCATCGGGTGCCTTATGATGTATGTAGGCTACCTTCCTCCCTCTACTGGTGACTAACTGCCGACTGCCTTCGGAGGTTGCTTAAACTTACCCCTTTTCAGAAAACAACTTCATTTCAAAATGCCTCGCATCACTGTTTTACAGGGAGTATAGAAACTTTGACAAATAATATTAACTGTTTTAAATTTTATAATTATGTGAATACTACTCAAGAGACTAGCTTTCGGTATTGTGACGTTATGGCAACCGATATCATCTGTCATGTCTCTCCAACACGAGAGATACAAATTACAAAATTTATATTTTTAAATAATTTACAGTAAAAACACATATTAATTTGTTATAGACCACTTTTATTTTATAAACCTCTACCGGTTTCGGAAGCACCCTTCCTTCGTCAGGAGAATATTATAACTAACCTATGATATAGAATATCGACAAATATACAAATTTTAGGTGTTTGAGTGGGGGGTAAGCAAAGAGATGGTAATTGCGGGATTTCCGGGAACAACAGAGCGGTTTATTGGAAAAATATTTATTAAACGGCATCTATACGTGACGCATATGCATGAGAAATTGAAATACCTGTTCACAGATATCGCAAATTCTTTAACGACACAGTTTTTAAAAGGTTAAATAAAAAAAATCCAAATACAAATAAATGTGGATGTTGTCCTTGTATCTAAAACGATCGCTTTGTAGGTGTTTTCGATTGTATCACGTTGTTATAACATTTCGTGAACACAGCGGGGAATCGCGTTTTATACCTGATTAAATTTTTACATGTTTGACCGCCGATAGCATGACCGCCGATAGCATTACATTTCGGCAAAAGCTCGTGTTTCAGAACAATATAATGTTAAAATTGGGTTGGCACGTGGGGCGGTTATTGCTTGCATGACAAACGTCATTACCGGCAGCAAATTTAGCTAAACGTTTGGCAGCTACTATAAATATAAAAGCACTTAGGTTCCTAACCAAAGTACACTGCAAATCGTTTGTATCTGTTTCAACTGAGCACTTAAATTCATTATTCAAGTTGCGACGTTTTATCAATGCAGCAAAAAGCGACGAAAGATACGACTGTTCGTACATTATTTCATTTTTCTTTTCTCGAAATAACAATAGAAAGTATACAACAATTTTTCTTTATTTTACATTCCGTGGCGCAGAGGAAAATAAGCTTCGGGCGTTATTTTAAACATGCTCGCTTCTTTGCTACTTCTTGTTAGATAAATTTATTTTTAAAATAACAGTCTTTTAAATCATTTGCTAAGTGAAGCATTTAAAGGGATTCAGATATAAAAACTCTCCTTTATACACGGCTTTAAAATATATATATATAAGATGATTATGCTGTCATACAAAAAAAAATATATATTTTGTATGACAGCATAATCATCCATTTACTATTTATTTATATAATACATGTTACATATATTTAACATTTCCAAAGATAAGATTTATTAAATCACCAAACTAGGCGAATGCCTGTTTCATGGTGTTTAATTAAGGTTAGTAACTTGAGTGTAGTCTAGTGTAAACACATGGTTAAATTGGTAAAGTTATAATAAAAAATAGAAAACAGAAAAAGAAGTGCGTATAACAAACATGTTAATAAAATAAATCTGTACACATATGGTAATAGTTAATAATGATGGTGAAAATTTATATCTTTATCTGAGTATAGGAAACAAGTTGTAAACACTGTCATAGTCACTAATCAGAAGGTCAGTAAGCGCCTTTCTGAAATTAAGATATTTGGCTTTAGACTTTATTTCAATTGATAAGTTATTAAAAATTTTAGGTGCAAGAAAGTTAAACTGGGACTGTGCCAATGAAGTTTTTGTTGTTGGAATAATATAATTAGATTGGTTTGAATATCTTGTGTTGTATTTTGAATTTATAATTTATTTTTTTGTAAATTTAAATTTAAAATAAGAGGTAATATTTGTTACATATATGGATTTTATGTTAAGAACTTTGAAGTCTTTAAAAAGGTCTTTCGTGGGGTGTATATAATGTATTTTATAAATAGTGCGTATTATCAATTTTTGGACTTTTATTAATGGATCTAATATAGTTTTAGAGCATCCTCTCAGGACAATTATACCGTACGATAAAATTGATTGACACAGGGAAAAATATACTGTTCTCAGTGTGATAAGTTTTTAGATTTTCACGGCAAAAAGCATTTTTGTTGTTAGTTTTTGGGGTGTTATGCCGTGTTTCACTAAATCGCAGTTCCCTTTTTACTGTAATACCTACCAGCTCGTAGTGGATTGACGCTGGCGACACGGTATTGCTTCCAATTAAATAATCACACACTCTACACTAACAATTACACATCGTCGGATCTACCGGATCTGCCCTGATGATGGACACTGCAACGCTGTCCGAAACGTCGGCTATAGAAGGAGGTAGCGCAACACGGCATAACACCCCAAAAACTAACAACAAAAATGTTCTCAGTGTATTTTTTTTTAGTATATTGAGCAATGATCTAAAGATATATTATGCCAGTTTCCGTATACGGCTTGTGACATTAATTACATGATCTTCCCATCGAAATTTATTATCAATTATTACGCCTAAGTATCTAATGGAATCTACTCTTTCCAATGGATTGCATAGACAGCTGGATATATCACTACAAGAATGTATTTTTAGTACATGATTACTTGAGGGTTGACTTGGATTGTTTGTACTGAATGTTAGTTATTTTGTTTTAGTTATATTTAGCGTTAGTAAATTAAATCACCCAGCCATTGTTTAACATTTTGCAAAATTAGTTCTGCTTTATTAAAGTTTCTACCCGTGTTTTAATTTTTAGTACTAGGGCAGTATCATCGGCAAAAGTGATTATGTTGCCATCAATTTCTAATCTATATAAATCATTAATGTATATGAGAAAAGTATTGGACCGAGTATACTGCCCTGTGGTACACCAAAATTGATTCTGATAGGTTGAGACGATTTGTGTGATGGTAACTTAATACATTGCTTTCTGTCTGTTAGGTAATATTTGAACCATTCAAATGCCTTTTTCTTTATTCAGATTTTCTGTAGCTTAGCTAGGAGGATTGGACGAGAGACTGTTTCAATTCCTTAGCTAATACATGCATTTCTTATTTTAACATTCAATATTTGGGGACAGATTAGTATGTACCTACTGGAAAAAATAAGTTTTAAAGATATTTAAAGAGTGATAAGTTTTTTTGCAAATTGTGAATACCGGACAAGAGTCCCAATTGCTTCCAACCGCCTGGAGCCAGGGAGACCATGGAGACTAAATTTAGTGGGGAGAGGAAGGCGATGGGGAAGAGGACGATGGAAAAGTACCTAGCTATTTAGATCTGATCACAAAATACGGCTAAAGCCTTTTAAAATAACGTTTCATTTCTGAATTGTGGTCTTACACCAGGGCGATACTTCGACTCTGGAATGTACCGCAAATATACTTTATACTATTTTAAATTACTAAATTGTGAAATAATACAAAATAATCAAATTCAATTTGGGTTTGAACTCGCCGCGCCACTTCTAGATGGCTACTTGCTAGCCATATCCCTGGACCATAGAATGAAATACTACATAGTTTTTTATTTACTTTATAAATTCAATAATATAATGTACTTCTACTGCACTATATAAAGAGGTAATATTTGTTTGTTGGTTTGTGTGTTTGTTTGCATCGAATAGGCTCCGAAACTACTGAACCGATTTGAAAAATTCTTTCGCTGTTGGGAAGCTTCACTATCCCTGGGTGACATAGGCTATATTATATTTAAAAAAAAAAATAGGCATCCTTACTAAAACTTCAATAATGTAACCCAGGGTGTAAAAAAGTTACCTAAAATATTCTTTAAATCGCGTGCGCTGCGAAAACTATTGAAGATAGAATAAAATAATGTACTACGACTTTATAGAAAAAATTATTATTTACAAAAATGTCGCAACAGCATATGTCTAACTATTATGGTTATGCCACAATAAGTATTCTTTTATTTTAAAATTTTTATTAAAATGTCGCCGCTTGAAAAGGCTCTTTATTTGTATCTTGGTTTTAATCCTTATCAAAATAAATTACTTCATATACAAGACAGCTTCAATACCATTATTTAACTTTTTGAATTTTTCAATTCGGATATTTAATTAGAAAGATATCACGAGTTTAAAAATGTTAGTATTAGAAAAAAGTTTCGGCTACGGGCCGGACGGGAGAAGTCAAGAAATGAAGTGCCAGGGGGGTTGGCGGGACGGGGGAGCGGGAGAGCGGTGGCGGGGAAGGTGGAAGTGGAACGCTGGAGGGGAACGCACGGGAAAGGACATGCAAGGAGTAACATTTTATTTATTTGAATATGGTATTGCAACGCATGCCCGGAAACAGCAATATATTATAAAAGAAAGTCCAAAAAAACATGCGGACCGCAAAACTCAGAAACGAGTCCCAGTATGATCAAGGGAGTTATATGGTGAGGTAGATCTCTATCCCCACTAAGGAATAAGGGTACCCGTTTTTACCTAAAGGGCATGCTTTTGAAGATATAAGGGCTGGAAGTTTCGCCCTCTTGAAATTTCAAGAATAGTCTTCCGGAAAGTTCTGTAAGGTTCCACAGAGCTCTAGAAAATTCTGGAAGATGTGGCGGAGTATGTTGTGAAATTTTCGGGGGAATCGGGAACATCATTGAGGAACATTCCAGAACATTCTCGAATTTTGTCCTGAGCGAAGCCCGGCAACCCAGCTAGTTATATATTAAAACAGTTTATTATAAACGAGTTATGCTTCGTAATTATTATAATGTGTTACAGCTATTTCGCCCTCTGAAGGCATTATCAAACTGGACAGTTTGATAATGCCTACAGAGGGCGAAACAGCTGTAACACATAATCATAATTACGAAGCAGAACTCGTTTATAATAAACTGTTTTTATACATTAAATAAAAATATTATAACATAAATAAAAAAAATAAAATGGAGTTCTACAAAATAAACTTAATAACAATAAATAATATATAGTGTTTTATAAATTACTATTCAATAGAATCATTCCTCTGGTCATGCTATGCTGTGCTTTAACATCTGTTCTGCAGTGTGGCATCTTGAAGAGTTCGTGGTGGTGACTAAAAAGTTTTTAGGCACGTGTAAGGCATAGCATTCTATGTGTTTGTTTAGTTGCGTTAACGCTATTGACGCTGATGATTTAAATTCTACCAGCTTTTATATTCGATGTAATTTTTTTTTTAGTTCATACTGCCTGGAGTCAGAAGCACTATTTAAAGCATTCCCTGTTGGGAGGACAAAGTGGTTAGCGATGCAAATTAAGAAGTTTGGGAGCATCTAGCTATTCAAATCTGATCAACTAACTTAAATTTGTTCAAACGCACATTGCTATTTGTTCAATACCGATATTGCTGTAGTCTATTCGATATCATGTTAAAAGGCGCCGTAACCGGCCTCAAAAAGAAGAAGATTGAGAGATATGAAATTACGAATGTTAGAGGAGCGCGCTAATATTTACAGCGATAAAATCGATGCGGAAATTGTGAAAATCTTTAATAAAACACGACTCGTTTAAAATAGAGCAAAAAAGGTTGTCTTAAACAGCATTTAAAGAAACACTGTAAATTTTTTCATACATATAGTGTCATACTTCCTGGGGCCAGGGTGATACTGAAGCCACGTAGGGTCCAGTGTTATACTTCTGGTCTCCAGAAATATGTCCCTCCCGGGGGGGGAACAAGTGTTAAGCAGGCCCCCCGGGGGCAATATGCCTCGGCTTGGAAGGCTCAGCTCAGGGTCGTAGGGCTCCTCCGAGGCTGTCGATGGTTGACTCCAATGAAACAAGGTTTGGGCACAATTCAAATGTATTCAATAATGCAAGGGTGAACAGTACAGGCAACCAGGTAAGCTGTTTAAGGCCTAGCATAAGAGAGAGAGAGGCACTAGAAATACTACTGAATTTAGGCTCGGAAATACTATAAGAGGGTTTAGAATCTCACGTGGCGTCGGACGGATGCAGGCAGCTTCCTACGAAGTGGAGAGGTCTAGAGCAAAGCTCATAGACTGTGTGCAGGAACGGGGCGGCTCGGGGTGCGTGGGCGGCTTCTCGGCGTCATGGTGGGCGGATTCGGTCAGCTTACCGAACCGGTGGGCGATAACGGTGAATTAAGCGGCTATCGGCAATGTAGGCGGATTAAAAACCGTGCGCGGCCAGGGCTGCTATGGTAGGCGGCAGTAGGATTATACAGGCGGCTGTGGTGATAGCGCCATACTTGGTTCGTAGGTGAAGACTTAATTAGCCGCGTCGAAGGGTGGCATACTGCCCGACAGTACGTAGTAGTGCGTACGACCGCTCGCGCCGTTGTCTGAAATATGTCTGTTGCTTCGGCGATCGGTGGCTGGAACTCTCTGCCCGTGATGAGCGAGACGGAAGACTCGAACGCGTGCCCTATAAGGTAATGTCTTCTGCCATTGGCTGGATTTCGCGCCGTGTGGCCATATATGGTAATGTCTTCTGCCAGCCTGAGAGGGACAGCAATAATCATACGATGCTGAACATGTACTGAGCACGTGACACACAGCTGCCTGCCGCTTGTATAGTCCGTTCGTAGGATTTATGGGCAACTCATAACACTACCCTCCTTCCCCTGAAAAATGAAGGGAAAAGGCAGCGAGGCTGATGCAGGGAACCACGACCTTCCATACAGCATGTGATGCGATGGTTGCCACAATGTGAGGTACAGAGCTACCTCTTCACCAGGATTTAAACACTCCCTACCTAAGAGCCAACAAAATTTTAACTACCTGTGAGCCAAGCTAAAAAAAACTAGCAAAAAACTGAACAAAGGTTGCCAACTCTCTCAAGAAATTAAAAAAATGTGACGTACCTAGTGCGATACAAGACACGCTAACGAAGGTGCATGAAGAAATAAAGAAAACATGACCCTTCCGAGAAGGATTACTACCATGTAAAAATCTTAAAATTAGACAAAAAATTTCCAACCCTATTCCTGTTATGGAATATTGTACGCTGACCAATGTCATGAAATGATCGAAACCAACTCATATTCGCGTCTTACAATAGAATTCTTAAAATTATACAACTTTGTTTTTATACACTTTATTCCTGTTATGGAATATTGTACGCTGACCAATGTCATGAAATGATCGAAACCAACTCATATTCGCGTCTTACAATAGAATTCTTAAAATTATACAACTTTGTTTTTATACACTTTATTCCTGTTATGGAATATTGTACGCTGACCAATGTCATGAAATGATCGAAACCAACTCATATTCGCGTCTTACAATAGAATTTTTTAAATTATACAACTTTGTTTTTATACACTATGCTATTTTCACAATTCAATTCTAACCCAAATGTTAGTTTCCCGCACTCTCAGCTTGTCATGGTTTGTCTGGTTTGCATTTAATTATCAGGCATAAACGACCATCCTCTCATGTTCGCATATAATTGTAAGGTAATGCTACAAAACCTATCATGAATATTAATTTTCAGGCATAATATGAATCCTCTCATGTTTTCTCGACTCACCCTCGGTGACCCGTACAGCGCTGTACTTGGTATACTAGAAATATACCCTTGCCGCAACGACATAGACAACCGGATAGATCCCTTGGAATCCTCACGGTGAACTTGCGTTCGACGAAACCACATAGGACACCCTCTAGGTGTTCCCACCAAAATAACCAGACGAACCGTAATGACCATAAGTGCAATTACATTATTCTCTAATAAGAACAATACGACCCGAATGACATAACTTTATGACATTACCGAGCTAATTTACTCAACTGGGTGCATACTTTTAAATCTTCTTACTACGAGAAGTACTACTCCTTATTTGAATACAGTGATATAGCAAGTTACAAAACACCGTACAATTGCGTCCTGATATGGCAAGGACTTTACACGCTGGCTTACCATATTGATACCGAAGTAATCAATTACGTGTTTACAAAATATTTATATAGTAATTTAATTAATTACATTTATCATAATTAAAACACTTGAATATACATTTGTTTACCCACCAAAAACTCTATGTGTGTGAGTACAATTTTGTTAAATAACTTTCAATTCGAGTTTGTTTCAACTCAACTTAAACTCTCAGGGTTTGACTACGTAAGGAGAGAAGAAGGAAAAAAAAAAATTAAAATAAATAACAACAACGCCACGTATTTTTACCAAAAAAATACGAAAATTTAATACTACCGACAATGTTATTAGAAGAGGAAAATTTTTTTTTTTAATTGAGTAACGAATTTCTTCCTAACACCGGAATCATATATACTTTAATTGTTCGGAAATTCGCGTTTCCAACAATCTTCCTGCTCTAATTCTAAGGAGTTTAGCCATCCTATCACGCTTTGGATTATAGCTAACAGCCGAATGACACGTTAGGTCGATACCCAAGTTCCATCCTATCGGACTTGTAACAGCTCTATAATACCACACAACGAGTAACCGTTGTTATATGATCGCGGAAGAAGGTTAAAATTCGATACCACCACAACCTATGTGAACCGAATAGTGTTGTCTATTGGGCCTATTCTGATAACAAAAATGTGGTAATATAATTATTACATTGCCTTTTCATCGTGAATTCACTCCAACATACGCTAGAATTGAGACATACCCCGTTAAGGAGTGGGTAACTACCCGATTGTGAACGTTTTACCGCCCCAATTTCTCCTATATCGCAACGTGTGAGATGTCCAATACCATAACGATTTAACCTTCATGTGAGAATAATTCGACAATGAAAGAGATTGAAAAACCCGAAAAAAAAAGGACAAAAAATAAAAAAAAATTAAAATGATATTTCCATTTTATACATGACCTTATATTTTATGTACACAAGGTTATTTACAACCATAAGGTTCCTAAGTTTCTTACTACCCAATGACCTATCCCAGTATGAGAACTAGGTGCCTTTATACCTACCACTTGTACAAGAATTTTCTTATGCCGTCTCTTGCCAACGAAAAGAAAAGAATATGCTTGCATATTCTTTCATTGCATCTAAAATTAAGTACTTTTTAGAATGCAAATTGTTCCACGAAAATAGAAATTAGGTCTCTACTTCGGTCCCGGGCAGGATACTGAATACCTAACGCAGTTTTTTCTAATGAAAAACCTAGCCTAATTTAGGGTTCCTTGAACTACGCCCTCAATCAGTGTATCGTGTCGTGTTTCTTAGACGAATTTATATACTTATGTAACCATATTCATATATAAATTTAAAAAACATTTTTTTTTTTTTTTTAAAAAAAAACAACCTAAGTGGCTACGCACTAGGATGGAAAAGTAATAAATTATTACTACCAATAATAGTCATTACAATAAATGAACTAAATATCGCATCAGTAATTTCACTAGTGTAAGGTGAGTTACCTCTTTTTTTATAATAATAACAATAATAACACAAGTCTTCACGTGCAGACATACCGGCGTCCCGGATTGTCAACACTTGTGATGACGATCCATTAAGAAAGGAATTGTATACTTCTCTAATAACAAAGGTTAAGTTATATGCGTTATAACCTCGTACTAACCACTAGGGTTCATGACGTCCTAGGGTTGTATATAAAAGACAATACAATACATGTACCTCGTGAATAAATTTACAATTTTTTATTAAGGTCATCCAATGATGGACAATAATGCTGACTAAGTCATGTAATCAAATGAAAATGATACATATTCGCATTTTACAACCTTATGTAGAGGACAATACAATACATGCACCTCGTGTTTAAATTTACTGTGTCATTATAATTTGTAACCAATTTCTTTTCCTACTGATGAACTAATTTCCATCCTCTGTTCTGTTTTTCTGTTTTCCTCTCCGTGTAATTCTCAGGATACGCCTCCTATAGCGTCGGTCATATTATAAGGATACCTCCTATAGCGTTTGGCATATTATAAGGATCTCTCCTATAGCGTCGTATAATTATCAGGCTATACTATAATCCTCTCGTGTTTTCAAGAGATACGTTTGCAAACGTCTATCTCCGTGTGGCCACACCGTTACGTTCAGAGAACCGTAACCTTGCCTTAGTTCACCAACACAAATGAGAAATTTCCTTCCTCAAATGCCTGTGCTTCGGCAAAAAACAACACATAAAAATAACACAATATCCAAAAAAACAGAACTTCATTAATTATTTTAATATTCATGTTACTATAATTTCTATAAAATTTCTCTTTAAAGGTTACTCTATATTTAACAGGAATCGTTCCCAAATTTTAATAACACAGATTTTATAACACCGTTATACGATGCGTTATACACATTGACTAAGTCGCTCAAATACCTAAGTATTCAATTCGTGTGTTTATATTTTAACATTACATGTTATAAGCTAACAATTTATATACATATTTAAAAAAAATAAAATAAATTCGAATCATAATTGAATTGCTAACGACGTTGCTTCTTACTACAACTTTCAAAATTTAAAACTTTTACTTGCTTGACTGATTATTTGAAAACTCCTTTTTTAAAAAAAATTCCATGTCTATTATTTATTTACTTCTTAATTTAACAATATTATCCGATGATAACTTTTTTTTACTAATAACTTTCCACTATACGTCTCAGTTTAATCTCAACTTTTCTGTTCATAACTTTTTTTTAATTTTTGTTTACTTTACTATTATTTTGTTTTTAAAAAAATTCCATTGTATTTAACTTTATAAGGGCGCCATGACATTTTTCTAAAATAGCTATGTCAAAACTATACGAATTTACAATTACCTAAAGCTTACTTGAGGGGTTAATTCTCTAATTCCAATTCTTTCCTATATCACAATTCCTTTTTTTTTTTGTTCAAGATTTCACATCTTAACAATCCCACTTCTTGCCCTAATTCTGAGGAAGGCATTCCTATAACGGTTCGAAACCAGAATTGTATACGCGGTTACCTATGTATCCGTAGTACATTTCTTGAGTCTATTAACTCAATATCTATATGATATAATTTCCTAACAACGATCACGTTGACATATTTATGAATACGAGAAAAAATGAAGAAGACAATTTCTTATAATTTTATAACCCTTTTCTTTAATACAAGTAAGACATTAATAATTGGATTCTATTCATTATTTATTTTTGTTACTAAATTGCAATGACAATATCGATTTAACTGTCGTAGTTTGCTTTTTAATTCTATATTTTAATAATTTTCCACAGATGTTTTCAAAAAAAACTTATTTTATCTTTTCTATCCTGAATTTCATTATACTGTTATTCATTCATGTAAATTTGTTGCCGAAAACATTCCTACATTCTTATGAAAAAAAACTTAATTGAAGCTAAACATTTAAATGTTCTTTATTCGAGAGATTATTCTGTTAAATTTGACAAGGATTTCACTTTAAAAATTCTTCGTTATTTTTTTATTTAAACGATAATTTGAACATATGGTGCTATTCACTTGTTTCTTTTGAAGTGTCTTTCCCAACGATAGTTTATTTTATTATCCGCATACTACTATTTAGAGTGGGATAGTCCCGATTAAAAAACAATGCATGTTCCAATACTGTCTCTATGGTAAATACCTATAGCATATACAAAATTTTATTATTAAACCTTCCTTAGATAACCATTCGAAAAAAAAAGTATCTAGTAACATATACCTTGTAGTTTGGAATTTATTCTTTAAATGATGTTCTACTGTTTTTCACTAATTTATTTAATTTTCTACCACTTTAGTACGAAAGCAATTCAGATAGATTTTAAGAACTTAAACTAACAAAAAAACACTTAGCCAATTATATACACGTTGCCTTGTTTATATACATTTTTATATACAAGTTTGTTTCCTTTCCCGAACGTTTATTACTTTAACAACATTGTGTTTTCTAATTTGTGAAATATGGAATATTAATTCAATGATGTACGATCTCTAACCGTGGGTTCATGACACTCATGATTTTCAAACGAAACAACATTAAACTTCTAAGAACTTTACTATTTTTCACCGATCTGTACCTAAACTTTTGTTTCTAAAAAAAACTTTTGACTGAATTTTGTTTATTCCTTTTTTTTCTACAATTTATGTTATTAATCTACATTTGTCCTGAACTGTTCATTAATCCAATACGCAGTTAATTACTCTGCCCTAGACAATCAACAATCAAAATTACAATTCTAATTTATTATGATGCATCAACAATAAATCAAAACTTCTATGAAGAAAAATAACAATTGTGGCTTTAACTAATATTACAAGGGAAGCTTTCCATATTAACTTATTCTGTTTTGAAAATTAATAATTTGTTGCTTTAAAATTTCTCTTTTATTTTTGTTACTTTAAAATTTCTCTTTTACAACGTTATGTAACGTCGTTTTCCATTTTGTGATTTAAAACTACCTATTGAGAGAAACGAAAATTAACTTTATAACTTGTACTCATTATTTATTGAACTTTTCGTTTAACGTTTATTTTATAATTCAACTTCCGGGATTCGTTAAACTCAACACATTGTTTCCGTAAAGACAACAAAGCCCTTTTGGGGACTATGCCTCTATCCATCAACATTTTTCTTATTACCGACGCGTTTGCTTTCTCGAAATTTAATATTCTATCCATTATTGGTATGGTGGCCTCCATGATTATGCGTTATTATAATGAACAAAGCAAAAAAAACATTTCGGACGATTATAGAAGACGAGAGCAGTTGCTGGCAGTCGACATTATATCCTCCTATTACAGGGAAACGGATGTGGACGAGCACAATCCGACAGTAGTTACTACCTTTTATTGGAAACAACCACTGCTCTTCAAGGAAGAAATAATACAACTAACACAGCCCCGAGGTGGAGAATTTAAAATAACGAGATTCATTACTCAATTAAAAAAAAATTCCGCGCGAATGACGAACAACTCTGACTGCCGCGATAGAAACGTAATAGCGTGAGAATGCTACTGTAGTAAGCGATGTTTAAAATACCTAACACTCGAATAGCACTAGCCGACGGACTCGCGACGTTTGGAATAATTCACACAGAGCTACAACGTTACGGTAATAAGCGATGTTTAAAATACCTAACCTCGAATAGCACTAGCCGACGGACTCGCGACGTTTGGAATAATTCACACAGAGCTACAACGTTGTTGATGGGAGCACAAATATAAAATATTTATAGCTAAGATTACATAATTATGTTTCTAGGGAGACAACAATCGACAAGACTTCGGCCCAGTTGGCGCGCCAGTGTCATACTTCCTGGGGCCAGGGTGATACTGAAGCCACGTAGGGTCCAGTGTTATACTTCTGGTCTCCAGAAATATGTCCCTCCCGGGGGGGGAACAAGTGTTAAGCAGGCCCCCCGGGGGCAATATGCCTCGGCTTGGAAGGCTCAGCTCAGGGTCGTAGGGCTCCTCCGAGGCTGTCGATGGTTGACTCCAATGAAACAAGGTTTGGGCACAATTCAAATGTATTCAATAATGCAAGGGTGAACAGTACAGGCAACCAGGTAAGCTGTTTAAGGCCTAGCATAAGAGAGAGAGAGGCACTAGAAATACTACTGAATTTAGGCTCGGAAATACTATAAGAGGGTTTAGAATCTCACGTGGCGTCGGACGGATGCAGGCAGCTTCCTACGAAGTGGAGAGGTCTAGAGCAAAGCTCATAGACTGTGTGCAGGAACGGGGCGGCTCGGGGTGCGTGGGCGGCTTCTCGGCGTCATGGTGGGCGGATTCGGTCAGCTTACCGAACCGGTGGGCGATAACGGTGAATTAAGCGGCTATCGGCAATGTAGGCGGATTAAAAACCGTGCGCGGCCAGGGCTGCTATGGTAGGCGGCAGTAGGATTATACAGGCGGCTGTGGTGATAGCGCCATACTTGGTTCGTAGGTGAAGACTTAATTAGCCGCGTCGAAGGGTGGCATACTGCCCGACAGTACGTAGTAGTGCGTACGACCGCTCGCGCCGTTGTCTGAAATATGTCTGTTGCTTCGGCGATCGGTGGCTGGAACTCTCTGCCCGTGATGAGCGAGACGGAAGACTCGAACGCGTGCCCTATAAGGTAATGTCTTCTGCCATTGGCTGGATTTCGCGCCGTGTGGCCATATATGGTAATGTCTTCTGCCAGCCTGAGAGGGACAGCAATAATCATACGATGCTGAACATGTACTGAGCACGTGACACACAGCTGCCTGCCGCTTGTATAGTCCGTTCGTAGGATTTATGGGCAACTCATAACAATAGCTTATAAAATAACTGAAACAAACGTGTATATAAAAATTTTTGGAGCATACTTTGCGATTTTTTCTATCTAGGGAATTTAAAAAATTTGCGATTCGGCGCGGGATGTCTAAATATTATCTTCAGGAATAACATATATTTTTATAAGAGCTTTAAAACTTAAAGTGTTTAAGGGAGATATGTAAGAAATCGGTAGAAATTCGGGTTGCGGAAGATTGTCTGCAAAGTATCAATATTAAGCCTACATTCGACGGCCTCCGTGGTAGAGTGGTTATGATCTATGGCTCCAAATCCGGAGTTCACAGTTTCAAGTCTTATTTGATTAGTTTGTGTTATTTTGCAATTATATGCAATATACATAGTATATTTGCCGCAAGTTCCAGACAGAAAAATACTTTCAGTATCGTTATGGTGAAAGACAGTCATTGAGAATTGACTTATTGCTTGAAATGGTTTTAGACGTATTTGGTGACCAGACCTAATTATTACTAGAATTGTTGCTTTCATTTATTTATTTGTTTTTGTTTTAAAGAATACATCAGTACAAATAAGCTTTGACTGTCCAACTAGGAGTCCCCCGTTCTAGGACAGTCAAATTGACAAAAAATTATCTTACTTAATGAAGGTCAGGCAAAAAATATTAAATCATTTATAATTAACGTACAAGTTTTTTCTCAATATAGAAAGAAGAAAGAAATGTTAAAAATATTACTAAACTTGTAAGAAAACCAAATGAAAAATAATATATATTAATACAAAGTTAGTGAAAGCAGTGAAGCAGAAACAAACAGAAAAAAACCTGTTATTTATTTTTTTTTTTTAATTTTCTTTATTCATTTTGTTTGTTACAGGTTTGTTTTACATGGTTTTTCAACTACCAAGCTAGGCAAATGCCCGTATTATGGTAGTCGAGACTCATAAGATGTTATATTAAGTATAAAATATTAAGCGTTATCATCCATATATGTAGATGAAAGTAAAAAAAATACAGCATACATTTTAAGGAAATTATTCATACTAGTATTAGGTACATGATCACATACAGGAAAGAAGTTAAAGTAGGTGAATCTTGTATCAATTAAAATAAAATAGTAATAGGAAATAAAAATTAAAGTAACAAATTAATATTTTAAGGATAACAGACATAAAAATAAGAATAAATATATAAATCAACTTTACAGATAAACAGCAGCATATGAAATGGACGAACGATGTCAAAAAATATGAAAAAAAGCATCAGCGTAATATAATCTTTTGGTTGAAAATTAATGTAAAGGTAAGATTTTTTACTCGAGAAATATGAAAAAATAAGAACAGTTTTTAAGATATAAGGTATTCTTTATAATATTTCCTTCCCTGAATAAATATCCAGTTTTGTACATTAATGGCACAAAGATCATCAGTTTTTGAAGTCTTAATATCTATATTTAGTAAGTTGAACATTTTAGGCGCGATGTAAGAGAATTGTCGTTGGGCAAAACCTGTTTTTGTTGGTGGAATTTTGTATTTTTGGTGTGATGAATGGCGGGTGCAAATATTTTTTTGAGTTTTGTGTGTTAAATCATTTTTCCTTATGTGTATGCGAATTGTCTTAACGTATAGTTGTCTAATGTCTAGGATATAGTTATACAGTAACCTTGTAAAATATGTACTGCTAAATTGTTTAATTAGTACGACTTTATACTTCAGTAGAGGCATACAAAAAATATCAGAATCATTAGCATCATCTTTATCAATTCTACAATATTATATACGATGCTGCCGGTAGTTTACCTTTATTATTTTTAATAATTACAGTAGAATGTCTTTATTTGAATACTACTCTATTTTATATATTTAACCAACTGGTTTCGTTTCGACCTGAACCTTCATCAAGGCGTACACAACATATTAAATAAATTACAGTGTTATAAATTATTTAAAGAAACAATAGAAGAGGGAGAGGGAACTAATTTTGTAGACCTTGATGAAGGTTTAGGTCGAACCGAAACCGATTGGTTAAATATATTACATATAAAAGTGGTGTTTACAAAGTTATTGTTTTATTTTAGATAGCTGGGTTACCCGGCTTCGATCAGGACAACATTCGAAAGTGTTCTAGAATGTTCCACAATGATGTTCCTGATACCCTATTCCCTTTTTAGAGCTCTATCGAACCTTCTACAATTTTCCGGAAGACTGTTCTAGAAATTTCAAGAGGGGGAAACTTCCAGCCCTGATATCTTCAAAAGCACGCTGTTTAGGTAAAAACAGGATCTATCATCCTGGAGGCGGGATAGAGATCTACCACACCACATAACTCCCTTGATCGTACCGGCACTCGTTTCTGAGTTTTTGCAGGGCGCACGTTTTTTTGGACCATATTTTATAATATATTTTGATTATAATGTCACAACACAAAGTATCTGCTTCATATGAACAAATATTATTGTACTTTTACACTTTATACTTGTATTTTAATAGCAAACACTTTACCGGAGGTATAAATTAAAACGAATAAATAAATTTAATTAAGACTTTGGTTCAAAATAATTACTGTGTTCTTTCACCAGAAAATAAATAAATAATTTGTAAACTTTATTTTTCCAAAGTCCAACTTTTATAATTGGAATCATTCAGGAATTGTAATTACAAAATATTGATCTCACAATAAAACATTATTGTATTCTCTTATCAATAAGGATCAGCAAAACTCCGCAAATTCATCCCCGCCCTTCTTGAAATGCGAAAGTTCTTTCCCAATCAAAGATAAAAGTTAGCAATCAAGGTAAGATAAATCTCTCTCAGCGGTAAATTCCCCAGAATCCCTTAAGGAAGAGGAAATTAAACGGTAAATGCTGCCTCAAAATAAGGTTTGTTAGTATCGAACGCAAATGTTCTGAATGTAATACTAGAACCTTTAGTTATTATTCGATACACGTGTTTGTTTGTCATTTTACAGGGTATTTCAAAAATAGTGTTCTTGGAATAATAGTATATATAATGTTTTAATTCGCCTGTTTCATAAAAAAACATAAAAAAGTTTTGAATGTAACCAAAACATTTTATATTCGGAAATTAGTAATTCAAGCCATATAATAATACATGATGGAAATGACTTTTCCAGATGACAATAACATCAGATATCAAGATACTCGAGGCCAAAAAATGTGTGTTATTTTCATGAAGCCAGAGCTCACTTTAGAAAGTTTTTGCAGCTTCAGCATATACTATTACATATAAACACGCACTTGAGACGAGGAAAAGAAATAAAATTAAGTTCCCTCTCAAAAAAACCCCATAGTCAAAAGTTATTGATGTACGGAGCAATTAAGATGTTTGGCGAATTGTCAATGCTAATAAAATTTAAACAAATTAATACATAAATTACAAAAATATGTGATAGATTAATTATAAATTTATGTTTTATTAAATAATAATATATCTTTATTATAAGGATTGTATTACGACATAGGTAACTATGAATCTTTTTTTTGTATTTCTAGGTCATTAACTATGTAACAATTTGTTGACATATTATTTTGGAAAGTTTTAATTTTCACTGCACATTTATTACATAATATTTTTAATTTTCTGCTACCGGTTTCGACAAATTCATGCCATTTAATAGTTTTAAGTTTGCTAATGAATGGCACGGATGTGTCAAAACTGGTAGCAGAAAATTTAAATTATTAAGTAACAAATGTACATAGAAAATTTAAATTCTTTGAAACAACTATGAATCTATTTTTAAAAATTGCAAAAAAAATATTTTTTTCTTAAATTAACACACTCAAACGATGTGTACCCTATTAGTGAATTTTTTTTTTACGCCTGATAAAAATAATATTCAATATTAAAAATTTTATACTGATAACATTTGCGTTCTATCATCCTGTGTTTTGGTGTAAATTTATCTCCTCCAATCTCTAATTCAAGGAGGGAAAATACGGCTGACATAGGAAAATAATTAAATTTTGTATTTGTTGTCTCGTGAATGGATAGTTCAAGGAGCTTAAGCCTATATCCCTGAAAAGTTGTTCCACCTGCTGGTATTGATTACGGGTTGATTCCTGATACCTGAAAGCTGTGTTTGAAATTATTTGTGCGGTTTTTACATTAATCGTTGCTTATTTTATAATGTACTTTTTATTACTACAAAATTTTTTCGAAACTTTTGGAACTACCTATCTTTTTGAGTGATTAAAATAATATTATACGGCAATCACACATAATAATAACGAAGAAGCTATAAAATGAAACGCTAGTTAGCCGTTTACTGTAACGGAAAAGAAATTTTATATTTAGGCAGTTAATAATCTCTTGGTCAGCGCTACAGTCTTTACGTATGAACAAGTTTGCACAATTCAGCGCATCTTCAGTCATCTGGCTGCGTTTGTAAATATCGTTACAGCGATTTCAAAATCAGAATTCCATTAATCTACCCTGAAAGTAAGGCTTTAGAAAAATACGGAGTTCATTTCCAGGTGAGTGAGTTTTCTGGGTTTAAGTATAAAAATGCCAGAGAACTGTAAGATCCTTTTAGATTTCAGTAATTAAAAAGATCGAGGTATTAAAAAACAGAATACATTTACAAGGTGGTGTATTGATTTCAACCAACAAAAATCTTTTATTTATTTTTTATAATATTGTTATTTAATAACTAAAAACAGTTTAATTATAAACCAGTTCTGTTATGGTAAAATTAATGGTTAAAAAAAGTTAATAACTATTAATGATTTCCAACATTTTACACGAAAAACAATAAGGGCAAAAATAAAAGTAAATTCACTTATCCAGAAATATTATTTATATATCATCTGTAAGTTGGCTAAACATAGTTTGATTATGCCTTCAAAAGGCGAAACTATGTAGCATTTATAAATTAAATAATAATATAATAGAATATCTAAAAAAATAATCAAAAAGAAGTTCTCCAAATTAAACTAGATAACAATAAAAAATTCTTAATGTTATTAAATCTTTTACTTAATTTTTTTTAAAGCTACAAAAACCAAACCTACATACGAGTACTTATGAAGTACAAGTAGGCATGTATATAGAAAATATTGTTTATTTTATTCCTAATCTCTAAGATAAAATAAAAGCATTAAAAAGTGCTTGAATATGCAAGGTTTTAAAAAGCTTTTTTTTAATTTAATTTGAAGAATACAGGAAGCTCACTTGAGCTTTTAACTGCCCAGAAAAGGTGCCTACATTAGTTGAGGTCGGGCTTTCAATTTTACAGAGCTTTTAATATCCCATCTGTATGCGATGAAATGTTCATTTCACATTGAAGGCAAGGGACAAAGGGAATCACTAATGCAGCCTGAAAGACTCAGGTATTAATGAAATTCACGTGAACTTGCAGTTAGCCAAGATGATTCTGCACTTTTCATTTCTTCCCATAACCCTAGATTACAAGTCTGAAGGGTTGACAGGTTAAGCCGGTCCTTTGGGGGACGGTGAATGCTTACTAAAGGGGGACCATATGAAACGGTGATATTCGGTATGACGGTTTTAACCAGTTTCTTTTCATATTTGAAACCAATTTGTCGAGACTGTAATATAAACACATCAGTGAAAAATCAAGAGAAAATAAAACAAAATACATTTAAAAAAATATGAATGGTTTTCTTGTTACATAATTTTAAGCAAAAACTGTTTCTGAGTTAGAAAGGTTTTATAATAACCAAATGAAAATAACCAATCGTATATATATATATATATATATATATTTTTACATCAACTCCACACAGAAGGCCCTGAGGAAAATAATATATTATTTAATAGTATGTATATCTAAGCTACTACTAATTATTTTGTTCTTCTCGGCAGGTTCACTTTTTAACGTTTATTATTATTTTGAATAATACATATATTTTGCGGAAATTAACACCAATTTACCCTTTGACATTTTCGTGTTCATCGCATTTTATTCTCTCCAACAGATTCGCGGTTTTCCGTTTAAAATTTGTACCTAGCGCAGGCAAACCCGTGAAATATCATGTAAAGCCTGAATTTTGAAAATGACAATATTAAAATTTTTTTGTTAAAATATTTTTTTATAGATAGGTATTTTACCGCTTGACAAATTTTCCAAAAACACTTCAAGTTGCAATGAAAGCAAATATTCTACAGTTCATTGAACCAGAGTTACAGCAGAGTGACAATCTGAATCAGTTTTTTTAATGATAACGTTAGAAATAAAAAAAAAAACAAATGAGTGTTAAGAAGACACATTATCTGAAGTGTATAGAAGAAGATATACATGGTAGACAACAATAATTATTCGCTATTTAATCCGATTATATCCGTCCCTTAATCTTCAACCAGCGATCAATACGAAAACACTACGAAAAGCAGCTCGCCTCTTCCGTTAGAGGCAGAAAATGGGCTTTGAAAACAGTTAGGCGGCTGACTGTAGTAAGACACACCTACCTAGTTTTTTGCAGACTGATATGCCTTCTAACCAGATGCCAGACAGGAAGCAGGTAGCTCTTAGTATATTCTATTGGACCGAAGCCAGCGCCAATAAGTGATGTGGTCCAAACTTCTCACATTAAGCGGTATTTCCCACCTTGGGGCCCGTGCAATTGATTTTCCTTTACTCTAATGAGACCGCAAGAAGAATAATTATTTCAATAGTCACGTACCTATTTTTTTTAGAAAGCCGATCATTTAATGTATACTAAGCTAACTTAGAACAAATAATTCATTTTATATATTTTTTAAATCAAATAGAGATTTATATTTTTATATCTAAGAAGATTGAAAATGTAATCAATGGTGGATTTCACTCTCTTAATTGATTTTCCCCATATATATTTGTATTCTTGTATTCTCAATACTTTTTGAACAAATCGTACATTTTCATCACATCCAGATTTTTTAGTTCAACACCTCTACTGTGGAATGATTTCCCGGCCTCCATGTTTCCTCCCTGCTGCAACATGGGTCTCTTTATGACCCTGTTCACTCCTTCCTCTCCTGAAAATTTCGCCCTACACTGATTTTGATTTTCGTCAGAGCCTTCTAGTGGAGCTACATTTTTTTTAAATATTCCTCTCCAAAAACAGTCAGATATTCCAGAATCACTTTAATCTTCGTATTTATTTTAGTCAGAATTCATGTACCATCACTCTATTTAACTTAAATACGCATTTAATATTAAGTTCGAAGTGATGTGTCAAAATAAATTTTAAATCAAAATAAAGTTTGGAATAACAAGGTTCCCTCAGCGGTTGAAACCTTGTTTCACAAAATTACTGTAAATAACTGACGCAGTAGGAACTTTTAAAACATTCTCATTCCTTTAATATGCATTATTTGATATTGATGCACATATAAAAAATATAGAATGGTGCATTAGGAACAATATTCAATCACTAACTCAAATCAGTTCAAATTCTTATGTCTAACTTTCTTCATGCCGGCAATATTATTGATTAATCCGTGTTGACAGCTCGTAGTAGTTACCATGATCATGTAGTATCCAACATGGCCACCATCATGAACCGGAACCCGAAAGTAAATAATAAATTCACGGTCGGACGTAGCTACACTCATTCAATTAAAATGATACGAGATTATTTGGTTTCTCAACAAGGATTTTCCACTTCAGCCAGAGAAGCCTTAAATCCTAGTTAGAGTATTTTTTGATGTACTTTAAACTAATATACTAACTAATCGTCGCATAGTTTCCACGCAAAGGGAGTATTGGTAACTAAATAAATTCACAAAGCCGTACAAGGTCTCTACACACCTTTCTGTAATTTTGACTCTTGACATGGCCCGACTCGAGTATTATTTTTTTTATTAAAATTTTTGATACGATACATATAATATATGCATGAATATAATGAAAAGTACATAAACAGCTTAATACAATATAGATATATGCAAAAAAAAAAATCCACAAAGGCAATGCCTGTGCGTGGGTGTAATACCGATTTTTATTTTTATTTTATGGTTATAGTGAAGATTTTAAGTAATCATAAATTAATAAACTTAAGTACACATACTTTAATATTTGGATCGCTTGATAGCGCTACATCTTCCTTAGGCGTCTCCGACTTCTTCAACCATTCATATGTGTGTCATACATTCTGCTTGCACTTCTTTCTTCGTTCATATAATATGCCTAAACTTTCTAAGCATCCCCTTTCATAATCTTCTCATTATACTTACATCAGCCTTCTCTTACATCTCCATGTTTCTCAGGCGATCATACATGGTTTTACCATGCATAAGCCTCAATGATCTCATTTCTACACAATTCAGTCTGTAGTTCTTCTGTTCTGCCTGTTTCGCAAATATTTTGTAGTTTTATTTTAAGAGTAAAATATTCCTCTTAAAAGCACAATATTTAAAATTTACGACCCGCTTACTGTAATCTCTAAGACGAGTTCCTTCACGATAAAACGGAAAGCACACATTATCTGCGTTCACACATTTGCCAGACCGACGCCACCCGGCCTTGCACGCGTAGATACATCGTACATCGTACATTCACATTCTACATTCTCACGGCTTATAAATCCCTTCTCGGCGCGATGATTTATTGTGACTTCTCCAGGAGAACTCGCAAAACTGAAACTGTTTTCATTGTGCGCTGTATCATTTTATGGCAATTGTTTTCCATAAGTCTTTGTCAGTGTCAGCTGCATTCCAAAGAAAACCCTAAGACTAAGTGTTTTGTGATTACTTCCAAGAATAAATAAGGCTGTTCATGAATAATTATTTTTCTGTAATGTTGGTGAGATCTTGTTACAGTTTCTTTCAATAGGGAGGCATTTTCAAATACAGTATACATACGTAAAAATATAGATTAAAACGGTTAAATAAATAATATTAAATCCCAACCCAATTCTCTACATATGTTTTACTCCTTGTCGTCATTTAAGAAAAACATCACTTGTACAGTCCTGGGACCGTTAATGTTTGTATTATATGTAAATGATATATTCATTCAACGAATAAAAGGAAAAAATAATATCTTTTGCTGACGACACTGTCATAATAATTAAAGGTGCCGATTGGAATACTGTGTATAATTATGCTATAAGTACACTGAAAACTGGTTCGATACGAATCTCCTTTTCTTAGATACTGAACAAAACAAACTTTATCCCATTCTCTATCAATAAATTTATATCACCACCAGAATTAAAAATTGTAATACACCAACGTAAGATAAGTGGAACTAATAGTAATCAAGCGTGTTCTACTCTTAATCCAACTTCTAAAATTAAATATCTTGGTGTATATATAAATCAACATTTTAATGGAAAACACGTATTTGTGAACCCGTCAAAAGAATTAGGACATGTATTTATATATTTATAAGACTAAGAAATATTAATTGAAATAAAACAGTTTAATTTTATACCCTTGAGATGCTTGTGTTAAGCGAAACCGGTCGGTTAATTAATATGTCAAACCAGAAGTAACTGCTTTCTACCAAAATATACTTAGAAATATTCATAGACTATAAAACCGAAAAGTTGTGAAGTACGCAATTGTTCAATCTATATTACAATACGGTATTATAGGCTGGAGAGGCACATATGATTTTATTTTTAATTCAATCAAATTGGTTGATACAGATTGATAATTAAGGTTATCTTGAAACTTGAAATAACCATCTACATTTTTTACTGAAAAAATATTTCCAATATTCGATGTACCTACAATAACAAAATATAATAGTCACCTACAATAAACAAATCTACAAGTTAGCGAAAATAATCATTAATTCCAGCTTAAATCGAAAAAATTACCTGAAACTACTTTATGAATCTCGGGGTCAGTATTTCCAGGAGTGACGGATGTATGAATCTATACCTCCTAATATGGTGCAAGGCAATGTTCCTAGAGAATCCTGCTGAAGAGGTCAAAAAGTCTTTCTCTACCAGACGCATCCGCCGCCACGATCCGGACAAATCTCACCCATGAACCCGGGTACCCCTGCTAAGTCACCAAACATAGCGAGCCACGTGGGGTGACCTATAGCAGATCTATTGATAATCCAATAAATGGTTCCCGGGTGGTGGTAACCATGCCCGTCTCTCAAATTGAGTAATCTTTATGTTTTAGTTGAAAAATAAACATCGGAGACCAAAATCCATCTACCTTTTTTACTCCAAATAAGCCCTGGAATCAATGGTTACTAGTGCTTACACAAGTTTTTCGGGTACGTTCGTCCTGATACATCCTGTATAGTGTACAGAAGGATGAATGAACGATAATTAAACACTTTGGTCAAAGAAGTCTGTGAAATAAAAAATAAAAAAGTATTAGTACCTCATTAAACCTAGTATAAACCTAAAAAAGTATTAGTAACAGGCTAAGGCCAAACGATAGTCCCTCGATCACTTCCATATTACATCTCTCCGACAGTTCACCAACTTATTATTATCCTAACATAACTTCATCTAGTATGACCTAACCTAACCTTATTTAATCTAACTACTTAACTGACCGTCATTCCATTTCTTCAGAGGGTTAGGCAGAGAGGGTAGAGTGTCTCAAAATTCTGGCTTGGCACACACTCTTAGTTTCATTCAAATTCATACATATGCTACTGTTATTCTGAGCATTGACTTGATCAAGCCATATCTTATTCTTAAAACACTGTGCCAAAATGGGTGGTCCGTTTGATAGATTCCCTGTCTAAACAAATAGAAAGAAACATGTATGATAAGTTTGTACAGTGCCCTTGAGGTGATTTTTCACAAAAACGGCGCTATATAAATCGTCCAAATATTATATATTATTATTATATTATTATTAATGCTTTGTAAGATATAAACTCAAGATAACCTTTCACTAAAATAAGAAGAAACCATCGATTTCAAACCAAGAACTCTCCAAAATTTTGGAGAAATCTTTGCGATTTTTAAAGAACCTTTTTCATTCATTTTTTGTAATCGATAGCGGATCAACCTTTGAAATGTTATTTTAAAAACTAAATAATAAAATATAGGACTTCAAATAACACTATCTTTGAAGTTAAAATTTAAGGCTTAGGCTTAAAGGATCAAAATTCAAAGATCTAAAGTTTGTTCCAACCTGGGCCCTACCCAACATCGACACTTTTCAATCTATTGAACTATTTATTGAAATTTTCGGAACATGTGCAATGACATTTTGTTTTAAAATTTCCTTGAAGATGGTACCATCGGTGATTGTTTAAAATACAAAAGGTGACCTAAAACAACGTTTAATACGTGACCTTTAAGTTCCCGAGGTACGTAGATTTCATGGTGTCATAGCTCATATCTTCCACGAGGTTTTCCTGTTTTGTCAACATCGATTTGGCGTGTTAGGGTTAGAAATTTGTATTTATTGTGAGGTACGCCTGGAAAATCATTGTAGAAGGCTTAAAGTGAGGCCACAAAATAATGAAACTTTCAAAAACATAAATACAATCTTTGTAGAGATGAGTGTTGTTGCCAACATTCTTCACATTTTTGTGTTCGTATAATGTGCGTAATATTCATAAGGATGTATAGCACGGTTTAGAGCCGCTTATCTTGTTAATAAGATGTCAACAAGTTTACTGCAAGTATCCGAGTCGAGAAGACGCTGCGTTTTACGTAGGCGAAGTCGATGCGAACGCGCGAATATATCAAATAGTCACCGCCACTTGAACGTATCCTACGTAACAAATAACACCAATGATCAGTGCGATGTGGCAGACACAATTGAAAATTGTTTGATGTTGATTTAGACATGTTTGGTGACCAAATCTGAATAGCCAGGTAATTCTCAACCTTTCTTTTCTTCATCTCCTTCCCTTCCACACCATCTTCAGCCTCACAACATACCCCAATTGGGGATGACATAGTCTCACTGGCTCCAGATGGTTGGAAGCAGTTGCACAACTATTGTGTGGACTATTCTCATTTAAAAATTTAAACAAAGAAATTATATATTTTTTTAATTTCATACCTTAAAGTCAATCAGTCAAAATCAATCTCTTTTTTAGAAAAAAATTTTTTTGTTGAAAATTGAGGTCGCCCTTGTCATTTGTATGAAAATTCATAAACCGTTCAGTGCAGGACCGACCGTACGCATGCGTATATCGCTACGCAGTGCGTACGAGAACCGCCGATCGAGGCGTTGCGTATGCGGACCGTCGGTCGACCGACGAGCTAGACAGGTCGGTGGACCGATCGTATGGATGTCTGTATCATCGTCGTTTCTGTTCCTAATACGTCTACCAAGATAATAAGTAGCAATTAAACTATTCGTAAACGCGTCCATTTCGCGTACGACGTTCGGTCAGCTTGTTGGTCAAGCGTGAACTGAGGGTACGCACCGACGCGCGACGGTCGGTCGGTGGTATGCGATCGTCAGGACCGACCGTAGGCACCGACCGTCGGTCATGCACTGTAACCGGCCTTTATATCGCTTCAAAACGCGTCACAATCGCGTTCGCATTGCTTCGCCTAGACTCGATGTGAGTCGGTGATGTGCTTGCAGTAAGAGAAAACAATAAAACTCACATTTATGCCCCGGCTGATTGAACTATCTGCACTTCGTTTGGAGCAATCGGCCGTTACTCTTACTAGTCGCGTTTGACGATACGACGAGGGTAACGAACGCTTTTACGATCTTTTCTGCAGCTTTATGTCACATTTATTTACAGTTTTTTTCTACGGATTCTTTGATAGAGAATTTTATTTATTAATATTAGAGACATTTTTTGCATCATTGAATCATCACGCAACGCTGGCATTTCAGAAATAGATGCAAATAATGGCACTTTAAATCGAGCGTTGAAGTGATGTTTATGGAATTTTTTTATGTAGCTTTTAACAATCACTTAAGTACTCAAAAAATAATTTGTCCACGTATTCGCATGAGACCCCGATATCTTTACCGATTTTTTGTGAAAATGTTGTTTAACTGGGAATAATTGCAATTCGCAGAAATAAGGAATAAAATCATAAGGCATACATACACAACTGCTCTGATGATGGACACCGTAACGCTATCCGAAATTTTGGCTTAAGAAGCAGGTAGCGCAACACGGAATTATATCCCAAAAATAAATCAATGTTAGAATCATAAAACCTTATGTTCACTTAGCGTTTCTTCAAAATCTGTATATAACAGACCTACAATCAAAGGAGCAGGTTCCATTGATATACTTAGAGCCGGATGTTTCATCAAATTTCAACAACAATCAACATAAAAAAATTCAAGCTCTGTAATACTAATGATATCGTTATTAGTCAGTTGTCTCACAGAACTGAAATAATAACAGGACTTTAAAAGAACTTTCACAAGACTTGAAAATTAACTTTGAAAGTTGTTGAAATTCTGAGAAGCTTTTTATTTTTTTAATATTTACTGAGTTAGTTTATACTACGTTAGAATATAAATATAGACTAATATGCACAAGGTAAAATTTAATTTAATAAATATAAATATGTTTATAGTAAGCATAACATTTCTTTTTAAATACACCCATTCTTCATACTTTTAGGCATTTCATCGAACATCTGTAGTCCTCTATACATTAGGCAGTTCTGCGATTTAGATTTTTTTATGTGTGGCAATCTGACTCTAATTTATATTTATGATTTCGTTATTATGTATAGCTCTATTAAAATCAATTGCATGCTTAACGTATTTTGTCATTTGATTTTTCATAACTTATGCACTAAAATTAGCACATTAAATAGCAGTTTCTTTTTTATTGGAATCGAATTTAGTTCCTCTCTCACTTGTTTAACCCTAACGTATTTGCCTTTCCCGGTACACATCTCATAGGGTTCTGTATAACTTCTAGCTTCTTCAAATTTCCCTTATAGGCCAAATATAAAATCGTTAGGCTGTAATCTTAATTGGTCCTTAGTTAACAATTATTATAAGTAATAATTATTAGCCTGAAACACTCATCTAAATTGAAAAAATCTTCCGAGAAAAGATACATGCCGCCGACGGGACTTGAACCAGTGTCCTTCTGATATCCGGTCAACTGGTCTTTAACCACTGAGCTAGGGCGGTTTATCACCCGCCAAATAATTCAATATTAGTGTTTCATTCAACAATTACTGCTTATTACATTTTCCACCTGCAAACAACCAACTTTATTTATATAAGAAAGGCATTGTAAGTGCTAGATCTCCCACTAAGTGGCGTCGAGACAAATTATGTCAACATTTTTTGGTGAAACACTTTATGGTCCCTAATTGTTTATATGAAAAACAATTATCTGAAATAATCTCTGAAAAAAGGTTTCAATATTCGTTTTTAATCGAGTAAATAAATAAACACTCAAAATTATGTCAACTTCATTCAAGATTCTGTTTTTCACCTAGACCATAAAAAAGCTTTTTTAAAAAGCATCAGGTAAAAACTAATCTCCGAAAAACACGTGGATTTAAAATAAAGCTGAAATGATGAGAATTCGCGATGGGAACTCGGGGTGGGAATGAAATGTGTTTTTGCGGAAATATCCCACGTCATCAGAAAAGGCATAATATAGCCCTCTCGGCATTATGTAACTCTGAAAAAAGTCTGCTTTATTATTGCGGGGCTTGTGTGTTTTCTTTTCATATGACTTTGAGAGACGCACCTGAGCTGGGGAAGCGGGACTCAAAGATCGCGGCGTGACATATAGCTTGTTGTTCGTACCTTCACACATAGTTGGCCGTGACTTGCTGTTTTTAATATATGATATATTATTAATTTACTACAGTTGTTGAGAAATCTATATAATCAATTAACGCCTTGCATTGTTGTAATCTTCCATTATAACCTTTTCTACAAATATATCTGTTCAGATTTGTTTTTTTTTTTTTAAATCTAATGGACGGTTCATTGATTTATTCATAATACTTACAATATTACTTGTTATTTTGCATAAGTAAATTGCAAAATAACACACTTTTTAGCGTAGGTATAAACTGCTTTCCTCGCTGGGATTTCGCGTGCTGAGTGCTGAGGAATATATTTTACATTGGTTCCGATTTGATAAGGTTTTTTTATGTCACACCCCTCAAGAGCGTCCCTCTAAACTAGCCATATAATATTGTAAAATCGCCACGCGTTTGGGCATCGTTGTGAGGCGGGTTAAGGTAGGAGGACATGCATAACGATATGCCTCAGAAATTTCTAGAATCTCTTGTTTTTACTTCACTTGACACAAATTTATAGTTTCTTTTGGTTTTTTATTGCTTTTGTTTTGGCTACTTCGGGCGTTACTAATAAACATTTTTGTTAAATTTTACAAAACTGATAAGCAATCATATTAGTCTATGGTTATAATCAGTGAAAATTTATTATGTCATTTATTTTGTATTCAAAATTATTATTCTTCGTAAACTGATTTTCAATAAATAAAAACATAAAAAAATGTTTATCAGTTTTGTAAATCTTGAAACACACTTGTTAGGAAGAGAGTTGTCGTTTAATTGTTGCATATTTATGGTTGGTTGATATTTATCCATTTGTATATTTTTATGTTCCCTTTATTTGTTGTGTAGAATTTTAAACAAAATATCAATTAAAATTCAACTTAAAGCTAATAAGATCTCGTTAAGTAGATATACTCTATTGTCATCTCCCAATGTCACCCCTTTGTAGTCTTTTTATGTACTTTACACAAACAACATATTAGTAATGTTTTGCCTTAGAGAGTGCAACAATTTGTTTACTAATATTTAGGTACGGATTTAAGATATAAATTTATTGTTTTAGATTTTTACATAACATTTTATTAAATGTTTAAGCACATTTGGAATCACTCGAATCTCCCAACGACTCAATTAATTATAAGTCTGGCAAGTGCCTCACCAGGCTTCTTCTGGTTGACCTACCATAGAAAACGTTTTCCCTAATATTTGATATTAATTTATTACGGTTGGTGTCGAACCAGCGCACTACCATTCAATTAGACGCTCGCCTAGAGGCTTCAATAACTAATACCTTCTCATCTTCTCTCTATTATGTTCCTTAATATGTATTGCCCGGAATAATCAGGTTATTACATTCTTGGGAATAATTGTTACATATATCTGCTCCGCCGGATATCTGTTACTTGAAGGGTTTTGCTTGAGACATAATAATGCTGTTTTCAAGTTTGATGGTAAGGGTGATTTTAATTGTACCACGCATGGATGGATTTTAATATTGTTTAGTATTCGCTTATGAAGCAACTTGAGACTATAGTTTGTGTCGGTGATTGTAATTATAGATAAATAATTATATTGTATTCAAACAGCACAGCTGGTCTAAAAATAATTTACAAGTATTTCGATCAAATTATATTGCGCGACAATTTGAAATTGTTCGTTGCTTTTAAAATCAATTTGATTTGACTAAAAGTTTTAATAATATGGTCACGCTTTGGGGGAAAGGGTACTTCTATCTTTTAAGTCGGTCCTTCTTGAATGACTGGAAAGGCATTGCTGTCAAAAATATTGCACACCAATCTCTTTACAAGTGTTCCAACTATATGCATATCTATGTAAAAAAAATATATAAATATGTAAGTCTCATAAATATGTATGTTTATGTGATGAAAGTTGGGGAAGCAAATCTTTTTATACTCTTGTCTTTTGTATGCACTAATATTTTATGAGAAGGAAACTTACAATTTGTCACTAGTGATGCATAAATTGTTCTTATTTTGTTATGATTTGTACCAAAGTCAAACCAGTTTTTTAGTAAAGTAATAAAATACGTACATTTCTTTCGCATTAAACGTCACTAAATGACCCAACACTGACTTTAACTCTTGTTTATGAAGTGCAGAAAAAGAATAAGTTGTGAAGTAGAAGAATTTACGTATAGTCGGGGTGTGACGAGTACCTAGTATAAAAAGAAATCATTCAAATGTACACATTTTTTTCGATGATGTGTTGATTTAAAACAAATTCCATTTTCTCCAACGGATTCCTTGTTTTCGCCCGCTTGAAATGTGTTGCGTAAAAATTGAAGGGAAAAAATCACATTAAATTATATTTTTGTGTGTTATTCGGGGGCTTATATCACAAGGGATCACATCTGACCATTTTTCTATAAGATAGACCCCTGCGATTCTACATAAGTACTAACAGATAAAGATGATTAATACAAAATAAATTAGGGAATCGAGAACCCGAGAGAGGATTACCTTAATTGGAAGAGAACGTTTCTGTCACTCGAACTTTATAGGAAATCTGGTCGTTTATTAGTTAGGTTTCATTTAATTAAAATGTTGGTTCTTTCGTCTATTTTCATAATAATCATTATAATAAGGTTTTCTGGAATTATTTTTGTTATATTTTTTTTACATTAGCTCCATACAGGAGGCCTTGAGAAAAACTATTTTCCTTGGGGCATATATCATCTTTGAGGATGCTGTGTTAAGGGTTTTAGGGAAAGAAAGGAGAGGAAATTCTGGTAAGAAAAAATCTACGAGGTGGAGTCAGTGTATCCAGAAGTAACGGACGTATGAATCCATCCCTCCCACTGCGGTTCAAGGCGATGATAAATCGAGAGAATCCGGCTGGATAAGTCAAAAAGTCGCCCTCAACCAGTCTCTCCCGCTCCGGCCCGCCACGCGGTAGGTGATCAGATGCATCCGCCGCCAAGTCCTTCACCCCGTGTAACGTAACGAAGCATTTGAAGTGACCTATGGCATTTAATTTTTTGGTATTGGTTATCCCATAAATGTATCGCGGGGGGGGGCGGTACCCATACCTGCCTCCCTATAGAATAAAATATTTCGATTAAAAAATTATAAATTCGAATAGAATAATAGTACAAAATCCTTATAAGTAATTAAAACATAATAATCCTTATAAGACTTCTCATTATTTTGTATCTAAAAGACCCTTCGGAGTGGTTCTTTTCTCCTAAAGCTGTTTTCTAAGTACTCAACACTTAGAAGATGAAATCCAAACTTCTCCCATTAACCATGCCATGCCACAAGAATTTGCTTCATCTCCTAAATTTGTTCCTACTGCGGTAACATTGTCGAAACTCTAATTTGTTCATTCAATGAATTGAAACTTTGAATTGCAATCCGAAATAGCAATTTAAAAAACCGATTGGATATGCATTAGTTTTTTTTGAATAATATTTGTTATTAAACTGCCGTCTCAGATAAATGACTGTTCGAGAAATAATATATATTTTTTAGCTTTATTTTAAACTAGCTAGTTCCCAGTATGCGTTGCTAAACCATTTAATGAATAAATTGTTTCTCCCTGCGTGTCCTTTCCCATTCGTCCCTTCTGCCTCCCCTTCCTCACACACGTCCCCTTCCCCTCTCGCGTTCCCACTCCGATTCCTTCACCTTCCCTCTCCCCACTTCACTCCCCCCTTCCCCCGTCCAGCGAACCCCCCTCCCGAGTTCCCCCCCCCCCCGGGTTCCCCCCCCTCCCACGAACCCCCTACCCACCCCTTCCCCCTACCTGCTCCAGCTATCCATACATTCAGTACCGGTACATTCAGTTTTCCAATTTGGCGCAGTTATTTGGAAGTTATGTGCGTACATACATTTCGGCGATTCATGTTTATTTATTTATATTATAAGGTAGAATAAAAAATTCTTACAACTTTTTTATTCATTTTTCTTTACATTTATTTATTTAAACGCCATAAAATGGCTTTTACATTAAAATGATACATGAGATAATAAGTATACAGTGGTAACAAGAAGGTATTAGTAGAACTAAGCACAAAAAATAATAATTGAGTACACAAAAATAATATCACTGAAGTGATACCTTTGTTAATATTGAAAAGAAGTAGAAAAAAAATGTGAACTCGTGTAAAAGTTAAATAATGTACTAGGTTTATATAACAAGAATATGAAGAAATTTTGTTATAGAATGTTATAAATCTTAAATTTTAGAATGATTATTATTTCATTCATTTAATTTATTGCATTATTTCCGATTTTATAAGCATTTTTAATAACGTTTTATATTATTTAACATAGTGTTACGCTGAATGAGCTCAAAGCAAATTACTTTAAAAAATAATCTTTTTGGTGGTCGCTCGCCAGATGGTCTCTTAAATAATATTCTCACAGTGAAATTGTTAATAAGTAGGGTTTAATAATTTGTTTATAATATTAATATTTTCACCTTTATCACTTAATTTGGTGTGTCTAGCTCCTAGCTATCACAGCGATTTAAAGTTAGGAAAAAGGTTCACAGAATTGGGCCTAGGAGGTTAGGGAGGGGGTGAAACCGTAAATTTACACCCCATCGGGAGTTGCGTTATCGGGTGGGGTAAATAGGTAGGTGAAGTGGGTGGGTGGGAGAGTCACTTCAATTAAACTCTCCAAAAGCGAGGAGACGAGAAGGGCAGAGTGTAATTCTGGGGCCGACGTGAAAATTTGAATGGGTAACGATCCCGTCGAAATAACTGATCCGATATCTCTCAGTAGGCATTCTTTCAGGTATTGGCTTGATAAATAATAACCATGAAGTTTTTTATGATGAAATAATTCTTCACAATTTTCGTAGGTTTTATTGAATCACCTGTAAAATATCGTCACGATGAACTAATGGGTAGGTTCCGTTTTTAGATTTTCACGGCCGAAAGTGTTTTGGTTTTTAATTTTTGGGGTGTTATATTATTGTGTTATCTTTCGGATCTGCCCTGATGACAGACACTGCAACGCTGAAGAAAAGTTGGATAAAGAAGGTTGTAGCGCAACACGGCATAACGCCCCAAAAACAAATAACGAAAATAATGGGTAGGTGTGCATAATTATATAATATTTTGCTATACCAAATCGAATGATTTATTCAATATCTACATCACATTATAAATAATAAAAGAATGCCAAAATTCATAAATAGAACCTGTCTGCAAAACTTTTAACACCTTTTCTAACTGTACCTTGAATACACATAAAATCAAGCTGACTGATTCTATTTCGCAAAAAATGTTTAAAACAATTTATTTTAATTTTAAATATTATTGAGTTTTTTCACTGTTTTCACTGTTCTTGTAGTTAAATTGTTCTGTTGTTTATTTTTTCTTTTGTTTTTGTTTACATTATAGAATATCAATGAGCACCCAGGAATAATTTATTTGTTTGTATTTTTAGGTAATTAATTTAATATTATTGGTTTATCTAATATTAGTATTACATTGTAATCATATTGTTAATAACAGTTTGTTTCCTAAACATGATAAAATTAAAATTGAATTAAATTACTTTCCGTATTTTTTTAACTTCATACTTGGAACTTAGAACCGGGTTATTAAGAGATATATTTGATAAACTTTTTTCTAACAAAAACATTTAAAAAATCAGCAGTTAATGGAAAATTGGAGTAGGGGTGAGGTTGGGTGGTTATTCAGCTGAGTGACCGGTGATGACACATGAAATTTAAAAAAATATTTCATACCAAAACCTTTTAAAATTTTTACTCAAAATAATTTCAGATATCACTGGTTAAAGTAAGTCAGGTACTTCTCTTAACAACGTGTAGGTACATTATGAGAGTGCAATTGTCTGTCAAATGCTATGTAAACTTAATTTAATATACTGACGGGTGTATCCAAAATAAGTAAAAAGTTATGCACATTTCAGTCCGTGACTGACTTAATTTTAAGAATTTCCCTGTTGGAAAAACAAACAAAAAAAATCGCTGTCACAAATTGATTGACCAATTGATTGAAGTATCACGGTGTCTGACAAGGAAAATACGTCGAAAAAATAAAATGATTTTAACCACACTATAATTAAAGCGTTTGAGGTGTGTACCGATATTATAACTAATATTTCGACTACAACATCGATTGAAAGCTGTCAAACAAACAACTCCAGAACCTTTTTCAATATGACATTAGCAGATGAAATGAGCTCTTTTGGAAATTTCCTCAAATTAAAATATGGTGAAATATCGTTCCAATTTTAAGTTTTCCAATTATTAAAAGCTGTACATACTCTGCAAAAGCTTTCATATTAATTTCTGGTAGATGCGAAGACAACAAAAAACAAGGAAAATTTATCAAACGTTCTGTCGTTTATCTTAAGCGAGATGTTGATTACTTTTCCTTATACTTTCAATGTCTGCCAAAGTTTCACTTTCAAAAATAGATAAATGTTTTTATATTATTATTTTTTAAACAGGTAGCGATGTTTTTCGGGTAAATCCCTGATATTCATCTATTTTGATTGAAGTTATTTCATTAAGGTTAAGAAAAACTTTAACATTAGGAAATACCTCCAAGTGTGGGCTCGGTATGTGAAAAGAAGAACTTTGGAGATGAAAGCGTGCCTCAGAAAGGTATGTTATCAAAACGTTGTAGCGGATTTAACTTGAATTCGGGTTGTTTGATATTTTTTGCCGGATTCGCGGCAGTAATTTCTCCTGCTTCCTTTCAAAGGGAAATATTTCGACGTTTCTAAATTACACTTTTCCCAATTCAAGATGTTATCTCTTAGTATTCAACAAATTCGATTTTGATTTATACGCTTTGATGAAAGGAAAAACTTTCCGAGTGGTGATTTAAAAAGGAAACACATTTTGTGCCATACAAACACGCTCTGTCGTACGTACATTATGTTATTTGTAGACTTCTGATCATCTATCTGTTTCTCTGAAATAAATCATAAATATGGATTGTGTGTTTTGTACATAATGACTCGAGGTAGACTTTTTTTACATAAGCTCCACACACGAAGCCCTGAGGAAAATAATTGCCTTCAGGGTCTATGTCATATTAGGGGACGCTGTGTGGAGGGTTTTTAAGGAAAACAAGGAGAAAAGTTCTGAGAAAGAAAAAGTGTAAAGGATGGGTAGGAATATGAGGTCAGTGTGTTCAGGAGTGACGGACGTATGAATCCATCCCTTCAACTGCGGTGCAAGGCAATGGCTCGAGAGAATCCGGCTGGAGAAAATAAAAGACCTCACTCAAACAGTCTCTCTCGATGTTCCCCATTACACAGCAGGTGGGCAGACGCATCGGGTGCCAAGACCTGGACAAACCTCACCCCATGAACCCAAGCATCCCTGCAAAGTCAAACAAACTTAGTGAATCACTTGGAGTGACCTATGACAGAGGTGTTGGTTATCCAATAAATAGTTCCCGGGCGGCGATACCCATACCCGCCTCCCAAACTTAAAACACGCTTTAAACATTAGTTATGATTTTGGTCATCAAAAACTTTTTTTTAATAATTCCATCTCTTAATTTTGCAGTTCATTTGGTGGGATAGTTTATTATTATTTTCTCTTGAAACCCCAGGGTGAACATGTTGACACGTTGTGATGTATCTGGGTACGTGTGTAGGACTAGATTTAAACATAAAAATGTTAATGAAAACGCCTCCATTCCCAGCTTTTTCATTAAAGTAAAACCTTCAGGGGAATAAATAAGAGTGTTTACTGTTTAGCTCACGTCTGAAAATAGATCGATATCCCGGAGTGAATTTCACGTTTAAGGAACAAACTTACAAATTCAGACCAAAGAAGTTCCTTTAGGTAGGAGACACAAAAACACAAGTCATTAGTATTTAATAAGAATGAGTTTTCAATTCACGGACAAAGTGCACCAGTTTATTTAGTGGAGATGAAATGTTTTAACGTTTTTGAAGTAAAACTTCTTTACGCACGCTCGACACTTGGGGGTAAACTGGTGAATGAGTTACGAAAAAGAATATTTATATTTAGAAGCGAACGCTAATCGATGCGAGCGGTGATCGATGCGAACGGTGATCGATGCGAACGGTCATCGGGTGAGGCGAAAGGTCGGGCCTTTATTTTGTTCGTGTTATTGTTAATGGAATATTTGTCCGTAAATAAATAAATCAATAAATAAATTATATACTGCGGGTACCCGGCATGCGTTGTAAGGCACTTTAACCTCGGGGTCAATTAAACTGGACGACCTCCGTAGTCCAGTAGCTAAGACTCTTGACTCACAATCCGGAGGTCGCGGGTTCGAACCCGGCGTGCGCAAATAAATTTTATTTGATTAATTTGTGTTATTTCACAATTAATTCATTTAAAATAATATATAGTAAAATTTGCGGCACGTTCCAGAGTGGAAGATACTATCAGTATCGCCCTGGTGTAAGACCACCATTCAGAATTGAAACGTTGCTTGAAAATGGCTTTAGCCGTGTTTGGTGACCAGATCTGAATAGCCAGGATCTTCCCAACCTTCCTCTTCCCCACCTCCTTCCCCTCCCCACTACCTTCAGCCTCACAACATACCCCAATTGGGGATGCCATAATCTCACTGGCTCCAGACGGGAGCAGTTGAGATTCTTGTGCGGTATTCACTGTAAAAAAAAAAAAAAAAAAAACTGTATGGTTCCATCCCAAGTCCCGGGAAACTACATTATAACGCAAGTGCCTGCACTATAAAACATTATATACAGCGGGTACCCAGCATGCATTGCAAAGCACTTTAACTCGGGGTCAATTAAACTGTAATGGTTCCATCCCAAGTCCCGGGAAACTACATTATAATGCAAGCGCCTGCACTATATAACATTAAATACATTATTCCTGGCAAAAATTTGTGAAGTTTTATTTCAGTCGTGTGGTCTAAAGCACACACGTTTTTTTTAATAAAAAAGCTTGTCTGATAATATATAATAAATAATGAAAATATCCTCGAGGGATTTCGTATTTTTATTGATATCCCTATTTTATTTTAGTGATATCCCTGACAACAAGATCATCCAATCCATAATCTGTCGTCATATTAGATTAGGAATATTATTTGTAATAAATTCATTGAGAAAAGTGTCAATATTATTTGCTATAAATTCACTAATAACTTCCTTTTTAAGGAGAAAATTTTATTTTCTAATTGTAGGTTTAATCTTTAGAGACAAATATTTTGAAATCTGTCGAAATACTGGTGGCGCGGAAAATATTTTCGCATTATTTTCGATTTAAGATAAATTAGCTATTATAAAAATATTTAAAAATAAAATAATGTTTTTGAAAGCAGATAAAATTTTCTGGGACATCCATTTTAAACTAGTGTATGCAAACAGAGAACATGGTATTCTCTCTTTCATACACTGTTTAAATCATATATCTCACCATAATATAAAACGAGATAGCATGAATTTAATGCTACCGTTTCAGGCTGGGAGAAATATATCCCGAAAGACTCCATAAGTGTATTGACAACTGGGAAAAATATTTGTCGAAATTGCTCTAGTGGTTAAATTCTTTTTTGTTGTTGTAATAGGTGCCTACTAACTAATAATCCATTATGTTTTTTCGCTGTTGTACTCTTAGGATAAAACCGTTTACTGGTTTATCGGTTAGTTCTCGTCAATGAATTATTCAACGCATATAAAATATATGAACACATTATCAAGATGTTTGCAATTATTAGTTTACCACCTGCCACCAGGTGTGTATTGTCTTCACTAAGCCCCTTTGTGAGAACTCGAGAGGTCTTCTCATTCTCACCCTCGCCTGCAGGACCTGGAGCTTGCTAAAGTGTTAAGTCCTGAGGAACGGCGTCAGCTGTTTGGGAGCTTTTTGTCCAAAGCTCACAGCTAGTGTAGGTATATTGTACGGCGGGGCTTTTGTTACAAGTTTTTAATACGTGCGCGAATTTTGTGTGCATAAGCCGGTATTATTTAACATAAATGTTTGAGCCGCTGTGTGACGGTGAGGTGCTAAAGATTTTAATAATAATTGTTCAAAAGAAATGCAAAGAAATTAAGCAAACTTTAAAACCTCTTAAAGCCTACAACAATACAGAAGTAAAATGAGGTCTAACAATTGATAATAAAAACAGAATAAAATTTCTTAAAAAGTAACAGATTTACACAACTATTTTCAACAATTGAGTATGTCATACCTATTTGCTGAATTTTCTCTAGTCTTATAAACACTAATTCAAGAGAGACAGAGAGAGACTACAAAATGATTGAAAGGGTTTTAAGTAGGGCTTATATTAGAGATATTATCTAGCCACTGAATACGCGGAGATTTGTATAGATTAGATTAGATGTGATGTGATTGCATAATAGAAAGCCAGGGTTGGGGTTCATTTTCATAACCAACGCGGTTTTAATGCGGTACTAAGGGTTCACAAGCTTATTTTATTTCTATAAATTATATTAATATGGAAATTGTCACTCCTGCATTTGAGTAATCCCGTCTGTGTTGAAAAATACATCGCGTTTCATAATATTAATGCGTTTAATTTAGAATCACACATTATTGATTTTATAGTAATTTTTATTACAATGTTATTTTCTTCTACTAAATATTTTTGGAATTGTTTGCATCATTGTAAGCTCGCCTTGTAGGGTTTTATCTAAGGGTAGTAATCTGATGTGGTTTGGCATTCATGGGCGGGTCATGATTATTCTTCTAGACCGAGCGTCGGAGCCTCCATCCAGAAAGTTGTGCGGTAGGGAATGAATGTGTGCGGTTGATAGATGGCTTTTTGGAGAGGCAGGAATATAACCATTATCTCGCTTTTATATAATTATTTAGATTCTAACTTTCAACCACAGCCAAGAAAGAGAGAGAGAGAAAGGGAAGGAACAAAAACAGCGTTTTAGCTGATCATTTAAAAATACTCAATTTAATTTAGAGTACAATATACCTAAATTTTACCACACGTTTCAAAACGCAATTAAGACAATACATATTTTCAATTGCAGATGAATGCTGAAAAAAATGTTACGCTCTCTTTCTCCTTAGTTTATATTTTTTTCTGATTCTACGTAGCATTTTTTTAAATATTTATTTTTGTTACTTTAATACTAAATAATAATAATAAAATATTAAGTGGATTGTTAATAAGAACTCATTGACAAACCGCTATCTAGCAGTTTAACGGGACTTCATTGTAATTGTAATATGAAACATTCAAATAATAATTTATTTTTTTTCTTATTGAATTAAGAATCATAACTAATTAACTAACCACCACGCCATTTCCTCGCAGGGGTAGACAGAGAGGACGGACCGCCAAACAACGCGGTCTTGGCACACACTCTTTGCCTCATTCAGATTCATGCATCGTCTCATACATATCTACTCTTCTATTATTCTGACTCTTGACAAGGTCCGTCTCAAGTATCTGATTCACTTGATCGTGCCATGTCATCCTCGGGCGTCCCCGACTTCTTCTACCATTCACATGTGTGTCATATATTCTTCTGACACTACTTTCTTCATTCATTCGCTCTACATGCCTAAATCATCTGAGGGTCCCTTTCTTAATCTTACTCATTACGCTTACATCAGCCTTGCATTCTTTGTGGATCTCCGCGTTTCTCACACGATAATACATGGTTTTACCACACAAACGCCTTAGGGATCTCATTTCTACAGCATTCAGTACTTTCATCCTTCCTCTGCCAATTCCATGCCTTACTGCCGTATATCAGGGTAGGTACCAGTACTCCATTATGCACGGTTAGCTTCGCTTCTTTGGATAGTTTTTTTGTTGGTGCCAACGGCGTTCAGTCCTCGATTAATAGCATTCACCCTTCTGAGTGTACCTAATTTTTTTAATGCACAAAATTATCACATATAATTTTTTCAAAATGCAACTTCTTTTCACAAGATTTTCAGCATTATATGTTACACGTTCTAAATACAAAAGGAGCTCCTAAATATTTTAATGAAATAAATAATTTTATATCAAAGTACGCTCCTATTTAAAACGCAAAAAGTATATTGACCCTTTGATTCTGTTCACGGAACCAGCCCTTAATATATCTCTCACGTGTTCGTTCGTAACTTGATTAAATCCTTTTCAACCTCTCCGTGTCCCAGGTGAATAGAATTCATCTCAGGCAAAGGCTTCGTGTGTCGTGCTTACTTTTACAAATAAATACTGCCCAAGGGCCGGACCCGAGCGCCCGAGCTCCATCATATCTTTATTGTTTTACTGTTCGGGTATTACGGTTATGTATGATGATTATTTGTATGCCGATTTTATGGGATTAGATAATATGAAAGTTTGAAGGGCAATGTTTCGGTAAAGAAGATTAGTTTTTGAAATCCTATGCTTTAGTTACGATTTACGATTATATTTCAAATCTTCCCATCGCACAGGATACGATTTTCAACAGCAATAAACATTATTAAAAGTTTAATATTAATTTGTTTTTATATTCATCTTTAGTAAAGACATTAAAATGGTGACATGCTGTGCCTGTTTCACAAGGAAATTCTGTGCTGAGATTAGGCACAGTTTACAATAAAAAAATATCATTTAAAATAAGAGACGATCAGCTTCGTACATTCAGAAATATACACTTACAAATAAGTTGGTTTTGATAAAATCTTTGATGATTGATGATCCAAGACTTGGTAACTCATTTCTTTAACATTTAACCGGTAACCGTTTTAAATAATTTGTGTTCTGTCTAATGGCTAGTGGAAGTGCAATGTAGGGCTTTGTTGCAAAATATGTATCTGAAATTTCTTTGGCCAAAGGATTAAGTAAGAGATTATGCCCTTTAGTTCTAGTATCACGAGCAGTTAGGATATTGTCAAAAACAGTTCTGTATTTGAAGATGTATGCTAGAATGTTTTTGGCATAAAGTTGTCTAATTTCCAAAACAAAGATTAACTTAAAGATTTCATCCGAACTGATTGGGATCGGTGATTTTAGAATAATTCTTATAATTTTTTCTGAGTTTTATAGATCGGATGTAATATAATAAAATCTTTTTATTTTAATTTTATATCGAAGTCTTTTTTAATCGTCCGAAAAGGCTGCATTCGTTATTAATTAAGTTGATGCAGTATTTTTGCGAGTGGCGCGTGACGTCGCAATTATGTGAAATATGTCAGTTTTTTGGCTGGCGTTAATGTTGGAAAGAAAGTATGTCCATTTATTATTTATAAATATAGGATTATAAAAAAAATTAAAATGATTAAGATGATGACACTAGAGTAGACCCGTGAAAAACATGTGATAATATTGTATGATTTGTGAAGCTAAAGTTTACCTTTCGTTTTAAAGTACCGTTTGTCAAATTTAAAAATCATTAGTTATTCAGATTTAGATCTGTCAATTTTTGATCCAGATTTAGATTTGTCAAAAATATTAACAAAATAAATACACATTTCAAATATAAAATTATTATTCAATTAAAATAATGTTAGTAACTACTTACTACTACTACAAAATCGGTGCTTAGCAACGCTATAAAGACATTCGCATTTCATTAGCTCTCTGATTTTTCATTATATCAGATAGAAAAGAATTAGTTTTGATCCCAAAAAAATATAAATATTTGAAAATAAGTATATTAGAATACGTAATAAATAAACTGCCAGTAAACCATAGGTTATTTAGATAAATAAATAGGATATAAAAAAATCCCTTTTGTGAAGGCTCCAGTAACCAAGATAAACAATAATATTTGAGATTAATTTGTAATATATTTTATAGGTAAATTTAATTACATATATTTTATTTTGATAACAGTTTTCTAAAATATAATATATTATAGATTTGTAACGTTGAAAGGTAAAAGGTTTAAATTAAAATATTTAATTTGGGCATTTTGAAAATTATTTGTTGACAATTGACAATTAACAAATGATATTACTAGGTAACGATAGTTGCTTGGTTACTGGAATGTAGGAACTAATAATAAAAATAATTTTCGTGTTGTTTTGTAAATTGATAATATGTCATTTACAACCAACCGAAATTAAGAGCGGTCTGTTATGTCATCTACACAGATGAACAATGATAATCTGAGACCACCAAAAACAAAAGCAGGTATTCCTAGGCAGCGTATGAAATGGACGAACGATGTCAATATGTTCATCGTTCGTTCATATTTTTATGTAACTAAATAAGAAACAGATATGTTTTTGTATAGGAAAAAATTACATTTAATTTTTTCACAAAATTATCCGATTGCCCAAGTAAACGAACAAAGATTAGCAGACCAAAAGAGGGCAATTTTCAAAAATAATTTAATTCCTGTAGTAACATTAGATCAGATAAAGAAGTAAGTAGCAGATAGATTGCAATTAGAAAATAATTTAGAACAAGTTAATACGAGTAGTAATGTTATATCAGATGCATTGAACGTAGAAAGTTCAGATAATATTCTAGTCGAAGAATCAAATGATATTACAGTAGACTCAAATAACTTAGACGTTATTTATAATCTTAGGGAAATCAACATTGCAAATTTAAACTTACTAGATGAAAATATTATAGAATTAGCTAACTTACTTCATAATAATATACATAGATATATAGATATAGAGCCCACAGTTAGACCAAAATTACATACTTCAAAGAAATTATCTAAATTAATCTCTGAATTAAATAATATAATTTTACCAAAAATAATATTTGATGAAATTAGTTTTTTAGATCTTCATACAATAGTGTATGCTAGTGCTATCACTATATGTAATAAGTTAGGAGTTCAATTAACGTCTTCTGATGATAGATCATATTGTTATAGAAAACCAGAATGGCAGAGTAGATTAGAAAATGATGTAGTATTTTTAAGAAGTAGCATAGCTAGAGTAATAGAGTATAAAAACGGAAATAGAAGTAGGAATATTTGAGACATGTAGATGTAATTGGGAGAAAATTTGGTTATATCATTGGTAGTAATAATAATGAAAATATAATCAATGATTTATTAGATTTGTTAAAACAAAAATTAGGTGTAAAAGCTAGTAGATTAAAAAGATATAATTATACGTATAATTTAAAAAAATAATTATAGATTATTTCAGAAAAATGAGAAAATATTTTATTACAATCTTGACGATAAACAAAATATAATTTCGAATAATAATAATCCGTTGCCATCTGAATCAGATATGGACATTTTTGGACAAATATTTGGAGTAAAGATATAAAACATAATGAGTCAGGTCCGTGGATAGAAAATGAAGAACTCAATTGTTCAGACATTGAACAAATGAGTTTTTCTGATATATCAGTTGAATTGTTAGCCAAAATTATAAAAAATACTCATAATTGGAAAGCCACGGATTGCGATTGGATACATAATTTTTGGTATAAACGTCTGACTACTTTACATCCCATTTTGGCAAAAAATCTTTAAAAATTTGTCAGAGAACCTCAAAAATTTCCAAATTTTCTAAGTAAGGGCATTACTTATATGTTGCCTAAAAGCGAAAATATTAATAATCCCTCTCAGTATAGACCCATTACATGTTTACCGACAATATATAAAATTTTAACCTCTTGCTTGACAGATTAAATATACACTCATTTAGATGAAAAAAAAAGTTTTATCTGAACAACAAAAAGGTTGTCGCAGAAAACATATGGGATGTAAAGAACAATTAGTTATTGTTTCTGTAATTCTAAAACAGATTCAAACCCAAAAACGTTATTTACATATTTGCTATATAGATTACCAAAAGGCTTATGATAGTGTCCCGCACTCGTGGCTAGTAAAAGTTTTTAATATATACAAAATTAACACAATTATTATTAGCTTTTTGGAAAAAATTATGGCATTTTGGAATACCGATTTGCTTTTGAATTTGAAAGATAAGAAAATTATACTACCGGGCATTTCAATAAAAAAGAGGGACTTTTCAAGGAGACTCATTGAGTCCTCTTTGCTTTGCTTAGCATTAAATCCTCTATCTAAAATGTTAATTAAAAGCAAGTTTGGAATAAAAGTTAAAGGTAATACAAGAGAGAGACATATAATTTCTCATTTATTATTTATGGTTGATTTAAAATTATTTTCGAATTCTGAACCAAATTTAGAGAAAATAATTAAAGTGGTTAAAATTTTTTCAGATGATATTAAAATGACTTTTGGTTTTGATAAATGTAGAACGATCCATATAGAGAAAGGTAAAATTGTAGATGGAGGCGAGGGTATATTTAGAAATTTCAAAATTGAAAGCATGAAAGGGGATGAGGCTTATAAATATTTAGGATATCCGCAATCAAATAGATTATATCATACTAGTATTAAAAATGATATTAAGATTAAATTTAAAATTAGAATCAGAAAAATTTTGAAATGCAATCTATCTGCTAAAAATTTAGTAAAGGCGATAAATACTTGGGCAATACCTATATTAACTTACTCATTTGGCATAATTAAATGGTCTAATACAGATTTAGATAGCTTAGAACGATTAATTAGAACTACATTAACAAAATTTCATTCCCATCGTCCAAATTCAGCTATAGAACGAATTAATTTACCTAGAAATTTAGGAGGTAGAGGTATAGTCAAAATAACATCTTTAAAACATTATCAGGTAGAAATGCTAAGAATTTTTTTCCATAGTTTTCCATTATAGATTAGATCATACTAGTATTAAAAATGATATTAAGATTAAATTTAAAATTAGAATCAGAAAAATTTTGAAATGCAATCTATCTGCTAAAAATTTAGTAAAGGCGATAAATACTTGGGCAATACCTATATTAACTTACTCATTTGGCATAATTAAATGGTCTAATACAGATTTAGATAGCTTAGAACGATTAATTAGAACTACATTAACAAAATTTCATTCCCATCGTCCAAATTCAGCTATAGAACGAATTAATTAACCTAGAAATTTAGGAGGTAGAGGTATAGTCAAAATAACATCTTTAAAACATTATCAGGTAGAAATGCATAGAAATTTTTTGCTGATAGTTCAGAAATGCACAAAATAATTTGCAAGGCAGATAGAAATATTTCGCCATTAAATTTATACGACGAGAATGCCAGCATTCTTATAAATACCAACCAGGAATTATTAGATTCCTGGTCAAATAAAATTCTTCACGCAAAACACTTCAATTATCTCAACCAAACATATGTTGACAAATTTTCGTCAAACAATTGGCTGAGTATTGGAGAGTTGAGCGCAGAAATAGAAGGCTTTATGCTTGCCATTCAAGATAGAGTCATTTATACTAAAAATTATAGGAAGCATATCATCAAAGATGCAAATCAAATTGATGATTTATGTAGAAAATGTTTGGCTTTTCCGGAAACTATAGAACATATTATATCGAGATGTTCTGTATTAGCGCCGTCCGAGTATATATTTAGGCACAATCAAGTTTTAAAAATAATTCACCAAGGTTTGGTAATTAAACATAACTTGATTGACTGCCGTAATGTACCATATTATGAATATGAACCAAATTCATTTTTATAAAATGAATTTTATAAAATTTATTATGATAAAACTATTCTAACAGACAGAACAATTAGTCATAATAGACCCGATATAGTTTTACATGACAAAATTAAAAATCTTATATCATTGATGTCGCTATTCCAAATTCTTGTAATATTCAGAAAGCTGTTTCTGAAAAAATAAGAAAATATACAGATTTAGGAAATGAGATTAAAAGAATTTGGCATTCTCAGACTATAAAAATATTACCATTTGTTATTTCGGCTACTGGCAATATACCTAGATCTCTCATTCAAAATTTAGGCGTATTAGATTTGTCAACAAATTTGTACATAAAAATGCAAAAGTTGGTCATTTTAAATACATGTAGGATTACGAAAGATTTTTTAAATATTTATATTGAGGGATCAGTAGGATTTATCGGACAAGTTAGGATTTCATCAGAGCCGAACCCTCTGATATGAAAATATCTGGAGTCGGTGAAATATGTTCCCATTATGTTTCTGGTGGATTGACGTATTGTTCTTGTATTGTTTTGTATTTATTATACTTATATAGTGCACTTACATTGCGTGAATTTACAAGATATTAATTTGTGGAAAAGTGTGTGGAAGGGTTTAGTCTTTCATTTGGGAAAGATTTAACCCGGACATAAAATATGGAGCAATATTTTATCGCTTGTTTTCAATTGTGAAATAAAGAAGTTCATCGAACGTGCACGTACATCGAATATTTCACATCACGCTTACATCATCAGTCATCACAGACAACCAAAATTAGAATATTAAATATATCTTGGATAATATGTTTGTAAGTGCTCGACTATTTAGTCATTCTTCATAGCTTAAGCCTCTAAGCATGTCTAAAAAAACGTAAAATCCTCTGGAATAAAAATTCTCTGGTAATAAATATGACGTAACTGAAAAACATGCCTTTTAACGATTGCTTCCACAAAACAATAACCTCACCCTCTGTTCAGGCAAATACAAGTTTGATCATATTCGGCATCGTTAAAAATCGAGCGACATTTTCATGCATGTTGTGTTTGTTTCCGTTCCGGGCTTTTCACATCCTAGTTCACCGATTGAAGTGTATTACGTTTGCAAAAATTGCCAAAGCATTGCGCTAACAGGAACGTATACGGCGCACAGTGGCTGAAATTTGAGCGCTGGCGCGACGTTGACCCCAGATCGACATGTTGCCGAAATGATTTTTTTTTTTACAAATATGTTCTCAATTAACCACTGATATTGAAAAAATCATTTAAAATAACATCCGAAGCTTACTTACTCGGTAATTAGTCACATAACTGAGAAATTCGGGCGCGCAACTGCGCTGCTGTATCTAGGCGAGTTTGAAGGCGTGCGAAATTAGGTTGTTTTTGTACTTATTATACAAAAAAAGTATTTTTAAAAATCAATTAAAATATTTTTTAAGATACGTGCTTTATTTAAATAACTTAAAAAGCATATTTTTTTCATAAATTATATCTGTTGCCTTGGTTCAAAGTTTACGTTTTTTTTCCAAACTTTTTTTCCATTTTTTTTACTTTAATGGAGTAGGAATAAAAACCTTCACAAGTCTTCACTCTATTTTTAATAGGATATAATTGCTGGGTCTTTTTTGTACTTGGAAAAAAAAAATCACCACCAACTTTAGCCAGCCACTCAAGTAATTGAATTTTTAAGAAATGATTGTACTTAATTTTTGTCAATTTTTTTTCAGAATTCAATCTTTGACTCCGATATGTCAAAGAAAGTTCAACTTAATATAATATTTAGTTCTGCGTACCATTAGAAAAAAATTTAGGTTATTCACAATTACTCACTGTCAATTTAAATTAACATCTGAAACTTAATTATTCTGTAATTAGTCGCAGAACAGGGGTACACTGGTCTCACATTTACACTACTGTAGGTGATTTTGAAGGAATGCGGAACCAAGTTTTTGTCTACTTATCATTAGATATACACTATTTTCAATATTTAAAATATACTTCAAGATACATCCTTTATTTAAATAAATAAAAATAAAATTTCATTAATTATATCTGTTGCCTTGGTTCAAAGTTAACGTTTTATTACAATTTTTTTTCCAATTTTTTACCTTTAACGGACTAGGAATAAAAACCTTCACAAGTCTTCACTCCAATTTTAATAGGATATTATTGCTGAATCTTTTTTGTACATAGAACAAAAATATCACTACCAACTATAGGCAGCCACTCCCGTAATTGCATTTTTAAGAAATGATTATACTCATTTTTTTTTCAGAATCCAATCTTTGACTCCGATATGTCAAAAAAAGATCAGCTTAATATAATATTTAGTTCTGCGTACCATTAGAAAAAAATTAAGTTATTCACAATTACTGTCAATTTAAATTAACATCTGAAGCTAAATTATTCTGTTATTAGTCGCAGAACAGGGGTACACTGGTCTCACATTTACACTGCTGTAGGTGATTTTGAAGGAATGCGGAATGCGTCCACTTATCATTGGATATACACTATTTTCAATACTTAAAATATACTTCAAGATACATCCTTTATTTAAATAACTTGAAAAAATATTTTTTTCATAAATTATATCTGTTGCCTTGGTTCAAAGTTAACATTTTTTTTCCAAACTTTTTTTCCAATTTTTTGCTTTAATGGTGTAAGAATAAAAAGCTTTACGAGTCTTCACTCCAATTTTAATATGATATTATTGCTGTGTCTCTTTTGTACTCGTACATGAAAAAAAACACCACCAACTATAGCAAGCCACTCCAATAATTGCATTTTTAAGAATTTATTGTAATTTTCGTCAATTTTTTTTTTCAGAATCTAATCTTCAACTCCTACCTATATGTATCTTTAAGTACGTGCCGACTATAATATTTTCGTAAATGTATTCAATTAGCTTTTACACATTAAAATATGCGTATAGGTCGAATTACGCTAATTATCCCCATTACTAAACTGTTATTCCCCACTGTCTGGAAAATCCCAAGTACGAGTATTATTGCTATGTACCTACTTCAATTAATAATGTTATGCCTAATGTTTGGGTTTCTCCTTCAATTTTTATCAATTTCGGTGTCATTAGAGATTTCAATGATTCTAAGTTAACGTTAATCACCTAAACAGTTTTCCCAAATAATTATAAACTTAGGGTTATTACTAACTGGAAATCACATTTTGTATCTATGTTAAATTATATTATAAATATTAAGTTATAACTGTATTATTAACTTTTTTTTTTAAAAGGTTTATACTATAAAATGATAATATATTTAGTTTTCACTGTATTTTTATTATTTGTTTTTCAAAGAATTATAATCTTTAAAAATACAATACTAAGCGCCCAAGTTACATGCTACTTTTTATAAAAGCATTAAAAATCATTATCAACATTTCAACTAATAAGAATGAACAAAAAATAAGTGATATTTCTTATTAATACTTAAAAAAACATCAATGAACTGCCAAATGGTCGAGCGCCGAGAGCGATGTCGCGCCAAATCATCAAAATCAGCCACTGTGCGGCGCGGCGTTGCCCAAATATACCTACCTTTGGGCACGTGCAAATATTTGCTCACTGAACAATGTTCCAAAAATACTCAAATACAAACGGCGAAACTAATGCTTATAAACTCTGGCTTAAACAACTGGAGTCATCACTCGTATTTTTTAAACCTCTTTTTATCGATTTTTTTAAAAGATGTTCCTGCATATGACTCATTTTTTTAATCATATTTTTTTTATTCTTCATTTTAAGCACTCGCTAAACTGTCAAAGCACTTTTTCACCAGGTCAATTTAACAATATTAATATAACTCTAAAGCACACATGTATAAACAAGAAACCACAATATAGAAAATAAAAACAGAAGAATTATATTTTAAGTAAGTGCTATAAAAGGCATAAAATACATAGACAGAACAAATAACACAGACAACATACTCATAGTCATATATATGCAAAAGATTATAAACAAAATCAATTTTTTTTTTTTTTTTAACATTTTTTGCCGTATTTTGACAAAAATGACTTAAAATAAGAGTTTACTTCTTCATACTGAGGAATATTGCGAAAACAATCAATTATATCTAAATATAGACAAATGTAATGTTATTACTTTTAAACGGAAAAAAATCCAATTAATTATATTTACAAACTAAACCATGTCCCTCTACAACGAGTAGAAACAATAAGAGATCTTGGAGTAATACTAGACTCTAAAATGTTATTTAGGGATCATATTGAAAATATTCTGGAAAAAGCTTATAAGCAATTGGGTTTCATTATTCGCATTACGAAACCTTTTACTATAGCACACACCCTAATTCTGTTATATATGTCATATGTACGGTCACAACTCGATTTCGCTTCATAATTTGGAATCCTCAATATCAAACATATATTCATCGCATTGAAAATATCCAGAAACAATTTATAAAACACCTATCGTATCTCTTTAGTGATCATCAATTTGACCCTATCGCCTTATATAAACGCAGAAAAATCTTTGATGCATTATTCTTATACAAAATCATGAACTGCCTTGTTGATTCATCATATCTGTTAGAAAATATTGCATTTCGTTGCCCAAAACAAAATACAAGATCAAACGACTTATTTAGAATACCACACAGTAAATCAAAATACGCGCAAAACTCTGTAATAATACGTATCTGTGAAACTTACAATGCCTTACGAGATGTAGACATTTTCAACCATGATTTGAAATCATATGAAATGCAGCTTAATATATTAATAACTTAAAATACTTTTTTTTTCTTTTTTGTGAAAATTTATAATATTATTATTATCCGTAGCAAATAGTATAACTATGTTTGTTAATAACTTTACTTTTTTTCTTTATTACGTTTTATGTTTTTCTTTTTTATGTTTTTCCTTATTATGTTTATTTTTTTGTTACATAAGTTGAATAGGTAAAAATACTATATCAACATTTTAACTTAATGGAACTTAATTGGTCTACAACACATGAATGTTTTTTGTTATATTATTATTTTGTATGACTGTTTGTTTCCTAAATAAAAAATAAATAAATAAAATAAATACTTCGCAAATACACTTTGTAGCATCATTATTGATTTAATGAAAACAAGAGGTGTCAGTGGCCGGAATGGTTAAGGGACTTATCCCGGTAAGACAGGGATTCTGGGTTCGAGTCTCTGTTGCGACCTTCAGCTTTTCACTTTTCTGTGTCTTGTTCTGTTTTCATATTTTAGTTGAGATTTATTAGTATTATCTTCTTCTTAAATGGCTGTGAAAAGTGTATTGAGAACTAATTTAGAGGATGAACTAATATTTCAATATCTTTGAAATAAACACTAAAGAATTGTGTCAGTGCAGTACTCACTATTACAGATGATTATTATTTATTATAACGATTTTAACAAAATAACTTTATAAATGCCCAAAAAACATATTTTTCAATGATGTTCAATTTTATATTTGAGAGGTTGTATTATATTATTTGTATGTACTAGTGTATAAACATTATACACGCCCAGCCTTGTAAGCCTACAAAGAGAAATAGAAATAGAGGTTCTAACTTTGATATTTTTACAAGCCTAAATGAGATTTGAAAAATACAAAAAAGGTAAGCCGACGCCTCCGGTTTTAACTCCACTTCGCGTGAAACGAATTGGAAGATTGTTTGAATTTATTTTATTTTGATGAAAAACATTTCCGATGTAATTATTCAAAGAGGCGATCCAAACTGGATTATCCGGCTTTTCTTTTTGAGGGAAAAAGAAAAATAATCAATTTTCCAAACAAAAGGAAGAAGATATCTTAATGTGATTAATTAAGTCCTGGTAAACCGACAAAAATGAACGCATTAACGAGAATATTGGACTATTCCACGTTGTATCTTTTTGGCATTACACATTTAAGCGGGTACACTTATTTGACTGGGGATTATGATGTGGTTTCACACAACCAATTATTATATGTATTGGTCTCAACGCACCTGATTGACTTCTATAAAAACGTCGTTGTGAACAAAAAGGATATCGTTCAACATCGTATACGTTGTGTCGAGGGGGAGCGCTAGGAAGCGATTGAATGTCCTTGTCAACCAATGTGTTTTGGCGTTATACGAACTATTTAATCTGTTTTCCGCCTCTTTCATATGTCCTTGAAGAGTTTTTATCTCTGTCTACCCTTTTTATGCCTTTAACGCTCACTGTATCGGCAAAATATTCTTAGCCTGTTGTTAGGCCCTCTTGTTGACAGATATTTTTATTTATTTTTTAACCCGACGAGCGATACGTTCAAATTTATAATACCGAGCGTATGGTTGGGTAAATTTCAGCCGAAATTCTTACTTTGATCGTTTTTTTTTATTCTCGAATTATTACAATATTTTATTTGATAGTATACTTATTTTACCTTTTTTCTAAGTACTTGTTACTAGAAACGAGGATTAAACGTGTTATAATAAATTAGTACTCTAATCACATTTATTTGAATCAATATTTTTCTTAGATAATTCAACTTATGGCACTTAATTGTCCATTTTTACATAAAACGAAATAAAATAACAAAAAATAACATTTTTTATAGTTTTCACCACAACAAACACAAATTATAATAGTTTTTTTTCTTCTACAACTAATAATAAAAATAATAATAATAATAAAAGTTTATTCCAGAATCTAATCAGATATGTATTATTCTTCTTGAAAAAATAGTAACACCGAGCGCTAGGTGAGTAAAACTCACCCGCCGACAACGGTGGCTGACTAAATCCGCATTTGATGTTGCTTCCATACTGCGCAGCTACTGAGGGGCACGGAACAGTTGAGCACGGCAAACTAAAATTATCAAGCAATTTAAATTGCCTCGGGTAAATTTCACCCAACCCTATGCTCGCCGGGTTAAGTACAAACAGTATACACATTTTACATTTCATATAATTTCTCAGGAAATTCTATACTGTTAAACTATAACAAAATAATATATACAGGGTACAGGGCTTGTTTGCAAAATTAATTATCATGTTCAAACTGTATTTAATAATAAAAATTAACATAAAAATGCAGTTATTGAATGAATGCTTATCTACTGATACTTGTAGATAAAATTTGTTTTACGATTATAGACTTCTCCTGTGATCAATATTAGAAAGTTACCTAAGAAGAATTAGAAGAAAATTCACTACAGTTAGACAGCAGGTTTTTTGTAAAGTTAACTATATACCACAACCGAAAAAACGGGATTGGAAGGTGAGAAATGTTACATTATAATAATATGTATGTCTTTTAATTTAGTGCCTAAATCTACTCAATAGACCACTTGCATCTCATTTTTTAATTTTTTTTTCCGGTTTAGGCAAATATTCTAAGACATTCTATATTTTTTTTAATCGTATTTTTGAAACCCTGGAAATTTTTTGAAAATTTCGATCCGAAAAATCAGACCATTTTTTATAAACCGGAAAGACGGGACATAATTTTATGGGTGCGAAAAAACAATAATTACATCGCCGAAAATCATTTTAAAAAAAGATCGTTTTCCACACGAATAGCAATAAATTGTACGGCGTTCTCTTCGTAACAATTGTAAAAACACCGCCATCTTTATCAAAAAATCAAACCAAAGGATAAGTTCGCATAGAAAAAACAATAAATCTAGTGAACGTTAAACGCAAATTCAAAAATTCGCAGGAAATCAAAGTGTAGCCATATAAAAAAAAAATTATCAGTGTGGAATTTTACAAAATTAAGGGAACATAATCGAGACGGGGCATTTCCAGGTAGTCACGTAACGAGCTCAAATACAGGATTTATTTATTTATAAAAAAAAACTATACATTTCTAAAAATTTTTACTAACATTTTCGTAATCTTAGTGAAAAAATCTATCCACACGATTTTTTCCAAGTCGTTGTGAATTCCATGCAAGTGGCCTATTAACGTGATATTTTATGATGTTGTAGTTAGAAATGTTCAGAGAAGCTTTAGTGATACGGGTGGCTAGTTCAGTAGTGGTGAGTCTCCTGTTGCGAGAAAGGGAGATGTTTAGGGAAGTGGAGGCTTTTGCGGTTATTTGGTTAATTCTTGGCGATCTATTTCCGCCAGTTGCAGGCTGTGTTGAGCATTGTGGACAGGCACTGCAGGAAATGCTGAGGCTTTGTACCTGCATTACGAGGGCGGGATAAGACCCTGCACTACAGGGAGCAAATAGCACTTAGCATTCCAGGATACTCCAGAACTCTACCCTCCAGACCGCTGGACTGTGTGTTCATTTGTTGAGACAGTTTGATGTAATTATTCATCCCCACTGAATTCAGCCAATATCATACTTTTGAAAATATTTTTTTCTTCTCCAATAATTTTAAGTTTCGTCTTCAAAAATCGCTAAAATCGCTTAAATTGTGAGACCATTTAAAAAAATATATTTACATACTCAGCCTCCGACATATAGATTATTAACGATGACCTTCGTAGTCAAGGGGTAAGGCTTTTGACTCGTAATCCGAAGGTCACGGGATCGAGCCCGGTGTGCGCAAATAAATTTTATTTGATTAATTTGTGTTATTTCACAGTTAATTTATTTAAAATAATATTTACATATAGAGTATATTTGCGGCACATTCCAGAGTGGAAGATACCTCAGTAGCTCTGGTGTAAGCCCACCATTCAGAATTGAAACATTGCTTGAAATGGCTGTAACCATATTTGGTGACCACATTTAAATAGCCCGGTACTTCTTGATCTCCTTCCACTCCCTACTACCTTCAGCCTCACAACATATCCCTATTGGAGACGCCATTGTTTCACTGTCTCCAGACGGGAGCAGCTGGGACTCTTGTGAGGTATTCACATAAAAAAATTAAAAAATAAAACATCTACGTTACTGTATGATATATTAAGCTAATATTCAGTTCAGGAAATAAAAATAATTGTGTAATTGATACGAACTCAAAAACACCAAAACTTGGGTTTTATTTACTTTTACGTTTACATATTACTAATATATTGGCTATTGAAGACATGGCTTCGAAGTTTATTTTAAAAAAATAACTGGTAGAGTGTTAAAGTTTTAGATTTTCCGTTTTCTGTTTCTCGTAATATGGTTTAAGTTCAGTTCTGCGCACATATTGCATGATGATATTGAAATACAAAGAATATGTCTCCCGCACGAGGAGATCGATTTGCAAAAGCAGAAGTGTCTCCGATATGCTGTTTGCTTATTCACTGATATCCATGATACGTGATATTTTGAAAGAGTTGGTTTTTCATTCCCCGGAGTGGGCGAATGATGTTCCTTTCTATTTTTAAAATTATTAATATTTATGGTATTGAAACAATCTCTTGTTTTCAGATGCATAATAATTTTTTTCATAAGACATGAAAAAATAAATATTTATACCTACGAGGAAAGCTTTTAGCAAAGTTTTAAGTTTTGGAATGAACAGCTATATTGTGTTTTATATTTTACATATTTTATTTATTTCATTATTTATTATAGTCTCTAGTGTCTAGAATGAACGAAGAGTGTATTAAGAATGAGTTAATGATGAAAACAGTGTGCAATAGAGTTGTGAACGATGAATATTTGGTTCAGTTGGATGAGTTTGTGTATTTGGGAAGTATGTGTGAGAGAGATGGGAAGGCTGATAGAGATATTGAAAGAAGGGTAAATACAGGTAACTCCGTTAATGGAGGGTTGAGTGTCGTTGGTGTTAAAAAAACTGTCCAAAGAAGCGAAGCTAGCAGTCCAACCATGTAGATATGATCGTGTGAAAAATGTGAAGATACACAAAGAATAGTAGAAAAAGTCGGGGGCGCCAGAGGAACACATGACACGATCACGTGAATCAGTTGGGCCATGTCAAGAGTCAGAATAAAAGAAGGGTATGTATGAGACGATGTATGAATGTGGATGAGCCAAGACCGAGTTGTTTGGCGGTCAGCCTACTCTGCTTACCCCTACCCAGGCATGATGGTTAGTTAGTTATTTATTTATTACATTTGTTTACGAACTAATCCAACAATAACACAGTACAAAGCATATAATACAAACTGAGAAACAATAGAAATGAACGGAGAGAATGGTAGATACTTACAAATTAATTACTCCCGAATAAAACCATGACAAATTGCACAGAAAATATACATTAATATGATTTCTGAATACGGTATTAAGAAAATATATGATTCAAGCATTATCATCAAGTTTTTCTAGATAGTGGAGTCCAGCCCTGATGAATGTGAGGATATGAACAAAGTAGATATGTATAATTAATCTAAGATAAGTATATGTTTGCCCTGAGGAAGGAACGGTCGTTCCGAAACCGGTCGGCTTCAAACAAATATACAAGTGGTTCAAACAAAGTAAAAAAATTGTTTAATTTATCTGTAATGGATTACCACCAAGTTATAGCTACATTCAAAAGTGTAATAAATCTTTCCAATTTTTCAATCCTAAGCAAAAATTTATCAATATCGTGGAATATGCGTTTTTACTATTGTATATAAGAAGAATGGATTTATGTATTAATATTCTTTTGGGCTTTTACATGGGTATAAATAACTTTCCGCAAAATTTTGTATTCATTTACTGATGAATCAAAGATTTCCACTGACTAGCATAATTATTTCCCTCCATTAGTATTCTGGGTGATGAGGAGTAGGTACATTTGGTAGTTATTACACATTATTGATGGTAGTTAGATATTTATAACCCGCATGTGGATGGAAGAAGTTGAGGAAATCTCAAAGAAAACATGGCTTGATCAAGTGATACAAATGCTTGAGTTGGGTCATTTCAAGGGTCGGATTAACAGAAAGGTTCGCATGAATGTGGAAGTAATAAGGAACGTGTGCAGTGACAGAGATACGTGAGGTATCTGGTTACCACCCTCCGTTGCAGTACGACCGTTTTTAGCCAGCTAGTTTTTTATCGTCACAAAAAACTAGTTACTTTCATTCCGGTCACATACTTCCACTATTGTACCGCCGCTTAACTGGGGTAAAGTACTCTGGAGTATGAAATCCGAATTAATAATTCATCACTGGACAAACCGTGGTTTCCTCGTGGCTTTGTTCCACACTCTACCTCTATCTCTCTAGCCGCTAGTTTCGTCCAATCTACATTTATCTGTACAGCATTACAAATGGTTTCTACGTTTCATATTTGCACACATGCTTGTGCACTCGAAATAAATCACTAGGTAGATCCAATTACTGATTTTTTTAGTATAATGAGTAGGTTTTTGTGATGTTTAAGTTACTTATAATCAAACACTATTTGTTCTGTGGGGGTACTTTTTAATAATAATAAGGTCCTTGATGTAAACTGGTTTTTTGAGTTAACATATTTACATTAGTTATACTACCGATCACACGACCTGTCTTCACTGGCTGCTAATTGAATCTAATCGGTAGGCTGGCGAAAGCCCGCTCTCGACAGCCACTGCCTACCCGGGCACTGCTGGCATCTGTCGGCAATTGATAGAAGCTCTTTCCCTGCTGGCATCTGTCGGCATTCGATAGAAGCTCTTTTAATACATAAAGTTATCAATATTTAACATTTTTTACGGTAACTGTGAATTTTTTCTAGCCCTTTGCTTAAGAATCATCATAAAAATTATTGTATTCGCCAAAAAGTTGTTATTTTTCACTATACAAAAAAAGAGCCGCTTGGTAGAGCACTTTATTTTCAGTATTTTTCAGACCGGTTTCAAAACCACCGTACCTTCATTAATGTTAAATATGAACTAACTTTACACTTTCACAAAATTAGGTCAATACATGTAGGGGGTGGAGTTGTGACTGAGGGAGGGGGTTAGTAAAGAGTGAGGGTGGGAGCGAGAAACTACTAATGTGGAGAATTGGAATATTACAATAGCACTGAATCCAAGTGTTTTTTTTTAAATTATAATAGTCTTTATTTCTTCTAACCGTTTTCCTTTGCGTGATTAAAAACGTGATTCTTTGAATTTATGTGTTTCGAGAATTTAGAAACGTTATTATTGAATATGCGTCTCACGTGTTCTTCAAAAATATATTTTTTATTCAATTGATGTTGTGAATTGATGTTCATATGAAGCAGATTAAAATTAAAATTTAAAATAAATCAAGTCATTAGTAAACACCACCTATACAGGGTGTCCGGGGATAAAGTGATATCAACTTCCGAAGTTGATTCTACATGATGGTAGGAGTAAAAAAAAATAACTGTTTTCGAAATTCCAACATTTTCTTCCCATACAAAAAGAGGTAGTAAACTTACGTGTTTATTATTATAAAACGTTTTGTCTGTTTCAATGAGATTGCGAAACCCGGTCGGCAATAAGTATAAAAACAATATCCACGAAATTGATGGAGTGTATGGGTGCTGCCGCCCTGAGAACCATTCATTGGATAAACAACACCCCTGCCATAATTTAACCTCTAGTGTTTCGCAACGTTTGGTGGCTTAGCAGGGGCGCCCGGATTCATGGGGTGAGGTTTGTCTAGGTCTTGGTGGCAAATGAGTTTGCCCACTGCAAAGAGTCTGCAACTGAATTTGCCCATAAATGAGTACTGCGTGGCAGACCGGATCGGGAGAGACTGGTTGGTGAAGATATTTTACTTCTCCAGCTCTTCTTCTCTTTGGACCTAACGCGATTTGTCTTGTATTACAGTACGAAGGATGGATTCACACGTTCGTCATTCTTCTAAAGTCAAAATTCTTCTCCTTCCTTTCTCTAAAATGAAACTATCATGAAACCCTTAGCATTATTGGAATTATAAAACGATGAAAAACGTATGAACGCCATCAAAATGGGTAAATTCATCAGATTTTAATTTTATTCAAATTTAAACATTGTCAACAATTTCCAGTGATTTAAATTGCGTTTGTTAAATTATTGACAGAAGGAAATTTCGAAATAAATTTGCATTCGTTTGTTGATTACGCTAAGAGTACTGCTGGCGATAGTAGCCCTAATAAACTATTAAGCACGTGGTAAAACAACATAGATTACTCTAAAAAATGCTTAAATAAAATATTAATAAATTATCAAGCATGTGGAGTTTTTGTGATTTGAGGACACCCGTGTTTATTTTTAAAAATCATCCCTCATTCGGCTAATAAATTTTGAGGAAAATTCGCAGCTTTTGGGTACCTTTTTGATGAACCCTTTGATGGATTGGGCCCCGAGAAATGCTGATGAACCTGAACGTCAAGTGCCCGTGAATCCGCCGTGATTGATTGAGGAAAAATAGTTTTATTACTTTTTTAGGCTATGGATATAAATTGATTAAAAAAAAATCTTTATGGGAGCATAAAAAGACAGCAAAGGATTAGTAGGTACTTGAAATGTATGAAAGTTGTATTTGATTTGAGAACAATGTAACAGTTTTGTTATAGAAATAGATTGTGCCACTGAAATAATGAAATGATGGATTCAAAACCTTTCTTTAAATACAATTAGTCCTTTCGTGATTTATTTTTGGGGTATTATGCCAAAATACTTTAAGGATGAAATTGTTTTTAATAGAGACGTACATAATTACGAAACAAGAAATATAAACAGAGTTCGATTGCCACAAATGAAGAAACCAAAATCACAGAACTGCTCATGTAAAGAGGACTAAAGATGAATGATGAAATGCCTGAAAGTATTAAGAATGAAGAAAGAATGAATATATTTAAAAATAAATGTTGTGCTGACTGTAAAAATATTTAAATTTATCAAATGAAATGTTACATTGTGCTTATTAGTTTATATTCATGTAGTATAAACTAACTCAATAAAAAAAAAAATAAAAAAAATATATGTCGTGTTGCGCTACCTCCTTCTTTAGCCAACGTTTTTGACAACGTTACAGTGTGATGGTTCAAAAAGGGATTAATAATATCAACAAAGATGACGGAATTAGGGTTCTATATTTCTTAGTATCCGGAAATTGACGGCTACATCAAAACTTAACGCAGAAAACAATTTAAAAACATAATGTAATAGGTACCAGCTGTTAGAGGCTAACAATACGGTATTTACGTACATAAACATATTCTTCACCACAATCGATTACACATCTGCCCTGATGATGGACACTGCAACGGTGTACGAAAAATTGGCTAAAGAAGAAGGAGAAACGGCAAATACCCGAAAAATAAATAACGATGATTCTTTTTGGCCGTGAAAATCTATCATGTCTTAATTATCCCTGTTTATTGACCAGATATATAAAGCCAGGTACGTGTACCTTGTACGTACTTTTCTACCTTGTTTTAAGCTTCTTACGAAACGGTCAGAATTATTTATTTATACCAAAAAAAGACTACACACTTTTTAAAATTGTGTTCTGATTCTGTTTTAGATCAGAGCTGTTAACTGGCATTACAAGAGAGCAAACCGTCGGAATATCGACCACCTTTTATAATAGATGAATAGAAAATTAAAAATTGAAATTTCATGATGCTGGAAAACCGTAATGTTTATATAGGCATCATAAATTCATCAGTAACTTTTTATAAGCTATATGTGTTGGATAAAACATAAATTGCATGTTAGAAAATGCTTAAAAATAAACGCATTTTATCGGAAATCATTTAGCGGCCATGTCGTTATTATTAACGACTGCACAAATAGCAATATTCTATCGGAATATGATAACAGTATGGTTGCGTGGTCAAATACATTTGGTGCACGGACAATGGACATGCAGTCATTTTGTATTTTATAAAGCTATTAAACTGCATTTTAAGTCTCCTTAATGGATTACGGTACTAACAAATTCAACAAATATTCATGTATTTTTTAATAAAAAGATAAATTTTATAACGGATATTTATCTATACTGCTGCAAAATTTATGTCAAAAAATCATTATTTTTGTTTTCGGAATCATTGGATCATTCATAGTACAAAATCAACATAAAACCAACATAGAAAATAATTTAAATGGTTGGAGAGGCACAGTACACTTGTTTAATTTTAATGAAGCAAACAGTAAAAACACCCAAAATAAGTACTCTAGTTTATTTTCACAGATCACCTTTTCATGATAACTTTGCAAATTTTAAATCTACACTGTTAAAACTGCACGGCTCGGTCCCCTGCATTTCTGTATCTGCTTAATTCACTGGCTAATTAGGAAAGAGAAGGATTCCAAGAATCCCATTTTATTTATTAACACTGGATTTAAAAAAATCTTATACTGTGTTAATACAAAACACACAGCTGTCAGAGTATATTACCTTAGCAAAGGAAAAATCTGCTTCATCAAATAGTGATTATTTCACATAAACGAAGCAAGGTTTCAGCGAGTACCCAACCAAAAGTTTCAGGGTTTGTACTTCACAGAGGGCAATGAAAGCTGTTTATTGCTTTTAACAATACTTTAAATATAAATTCTTCTCTTAAAGGGATTAAAAATAAATAAGAAATTTACCTGGTCATAACAACCGACTAAACAAACAATAAAAATTCATATAATGAAAACAAATAACTCAGTAAGCACTACCGTATTACTAACATTAACAATTTGGGAGGCGGGAATAGGTACCGCCGCCCCGTGAACCTTTATTGGATAATCAACACCTCTGCCATAGGTCACCCTAAGTGGTTCGCTACGTTTGGTGATTTAGCAGGGGTGCCCGGGTTTATGGGGTGAGGTTTGTCTAGGTCTTGGAGGCGTATGACCAGGACACACTGAACCCCAGATTCCTCACATACCTTAAACCCCCTTCCTTCCCAGAACTCTCCTCTCCTTCTCTTCGTTATAAAAAACCCCACACAACATCCCCAAAGATACCTTACGCCCTGAGGGAAAATATTTTACTTAGGGCCTCCTGCGTGGAGCTTCTGTGAAAAAAAAATTACCGACATGTTTCAAAAACAATGTTTTTTTCGTCAGGATAAGAGATTAATAAATCCCTTATTGTGACGAAGAACGAATTGTTTTTTAAACATGTCGGTAATGTTAAAAATACAGTGGTGCTTACTAAGTTATTTTTTTCATTATAAGTAGTTAAAATTCATTTCAGTAAAATCCTAATTCGAAAATTTTCTTTATTTCATTTCGTAACTACGAAAGAATTATAAGGTACTAACCAATAGGTTTTAGCAAGGGTAAACATCCAGTCAGGCTCATATTACCAAAATTAATGTTTAATGAAAAAATACTGCTAATGTATCAATTAAAAAAAAATATGTGTAAAGAAATGGAAATTACAAAAATTACTAATTTATATTCTAGAAACTCATTTCATATCGTACATTTGGGTTTCTTATAATGACTTCGAAGTGGTCGAAGGATTTCGTATATTTCAAATGAACGCCGTCCCAAACTAGCTAATTCAACAACACATCATTAAAATATTACAATTTTCAACAAGTCACGATTATTATATCCTCCACTAATCATCGTTGCAATAAGCGTGTGTCAAAAGTCATCGTTATCTGTTTAATATGGTTATGTATTTTTAGAAGCCGTATCGCATCAATCCCAGCTCTCGCCTACAGATGGCATGTTTCTCGAGCAGTAATAATAATATTAAGGTTTCGCGGTTTCTTCCAAGTCCCATGGCTCGGTATTAATTACTCGGAGCGCAGCACGGGGGGTGTTCTTACATCTCCAACGAAACAAAGCGAATATCCTTGTCTCCTAGTTTTCCTGTAATCCTGTGAAAACACAACGAAGTGAAAGATATTCACGGTGTCTTCGGAAAGGTATCGATGTGGCTCTACGGTTCTAAAAACATGAAGGCTTCTATTGTTTCCCAGGGGGTAGTATTATCTGTGATGCGGGGAACAGAAAGCTGTAGGAGTTATGTTTGGATAACGTGAGCTCTTAAGCACCGCTCTGACGATGCAATCTACCAATCTAGCCATGTTGCTTCTGTTCTGTTCTCGTTCAACCAGCTAGCCGGATCTTTTATAATAATATTGTCATCTGCTTGAGGCAGACATGTCCAATTTATTAAGCTCCGTTCCACGTGGAATGGCGGTGGGTTGTTTCCATTACCTATCGTGAGTGCATTGAAAACAGAACGTTCACTGGTGATATAATGAAATATGCCCTTCCACTTGGTTATTAGTAAATTTTGTCATTGTTGGCAGGTATTTTATGCAAGGATGTTAATCACAAATTTATCGCTCTTTTTGAATGTTTTTAAATTTTGTTTCTGATTAAAAAATCAAACTTTTTAAAGTAAAACTTCTTTACACACGCTTGACTTGGGGAGTAATGTAGTGAATGCGTTAAATAAAGTGGGATGCGAACGGTGATGGGGCGAGGCGAACGGTCGGGCCTTTACGCATGCTTGACTTGAATGACTCATTGTTATGAAAAGTGACTGACTGTTGTTGTTGACTGTTATGAAAAGTGTGATGGGGCGAGGCGAACGGTCGGGCCTTTACGCATGCTTGACTTGAATGACTTATTGTTATGAAAAGTGACTGACTGTTGTTGTTGACTGTTATGAAAAGTGTGATGGGGCGAGGCGAACGGTCGGGCCTTTACGCATGCTTGACTTGAATGACTTATTGTTATGAAAAGTGACTGACTGTTGTTGTTGACTGTTATGAAAAGTGTGATGGGGCGAGGCGAACGGTCGGGCCTTTACGCATGCTTGACTTGAATGACTCATTGTTATGAAAAGTGACTGACTGTTGTTGTTGACTGTTATGAAAAGTGTGATCGGCGAGGCGAACGGTCGGGCCTTTACGCATGCTTGACTTGAATGACTCATTGTTATGAAAAGTGACTGACTGTTGTTGTTGACTGTTATGAAAAGTGTGATCGGCGAGGCGAACGGTCGGGCCTTTACGCATGCTTGACTTGAATGACTCATTGTTATGAAAAGTGACTGACTGTTGTTGTTGACTGTTATGAAAAGTGTGATGGGGCGAGGCGAACGGTCGGGCCTTTACGCATGCTTGACTTGAATGACTTATTGTTATGAAAAGTGACTGACTGTTGTTGTTGACTGTTATGAAAAGTGTGATCGGGCGAGGCGAACGGTCGGGCCTTTACGCATGCTTGACTTGAATGACTTATTGTTATGAAAAGTGACTGACTGTTGTTGTTGACTGTTATGAAAAGTGTGATGGGGCGAGGCGAACGGTCGGGCCTTTACGCATGCTTGACTTGAATGACTTATTGTTATGAAAAGTGACTGACTGTTGTTGTTGACTGTTATGAAAAGTGTGATGGGGCGAGGCGAAAGGTCGGGCCTTTACGCATGCTTGACTTGAATGACTTATTGTTATGAAAAGTGACTGACTGTTGTTGTTGACTGTTATGAAAAGTGTGATCGGGCGAGGCGAACGGTCGGGCCTTTACGCATGCTTGACTTGAATGACTTATTGTTATGAAAAGTGACTGACTGTTGTTGTTGACTGTTATGAAAAGTGTGATCGGCGAGGCGAACGGTCGGGCCTTTACGCATGCTTGACTTGAATGACTTATTGTTATGAAAAGTGACTGACTGTTGTTGTTGACTGTTATGAAAAGTGTGATCGGGCGAGGCGAACGGAAGTTGAGAGGGAGATATAAGTTAGTGAAGTTTTACATCAGTCGTGTGGTCTAAAGCACCTTCGTTTTTTTTTCATAATTAGCGGCTTCCCAACCCCTCAAAAAGACCTTTTTTTCACAAAATCTCCACACAGGAGGCCCTGAGGAAAATATTTTCCCTCAGAGCCTATGTCATCTTTGGGGATGCTGTGCCTTTTAAAGGGTAATGTATGAGGGGTGGGTAGGAATCTGAGGGTCAGTGAGTCCAGGAGTGACGGACGTATGAATCCACACCTCCAACTGCGCTGAAAGGCGATGTTCCAAAAGACTTCTGCTTGAGAGGTCACAAGGTCTACCTCAGTGTTTTTTAACCCTATTGAAAGGAACGCCCCCTTTACCACAGTAAAATTATCCAGCGCCCCCCCTGAAACGAAAATTGAAAATTGCACATTTCAGTAGGGAGTCCATTTACGCAATGGATTTCCTACTACAAATAAATAATGATGGGAAGTATAAATAAAACACATTATTGTTACATTGACATTGAGTATTAAACCTCAGTTAATTTTTTTTTGGAATAAAATTATTTTCTATATTGACACAATGCCCACTCGAACTTTTGCAAGGCCCTCTAAATGCCAAAAATTTAAAAACGCCCCCCCAGACCTCCAAAACGCCCACAGGGGGGCGTTGGCGCCCCCGTTAAGAATCACTGGATTCTATCTCAACCAGTCTCTCCCATTCCAGCTTGCCACGCGGCTGATGAGCAGACACATCCGCCGCCAGACCCGGACAAACTTCACCCCATGAACTTGAACACCCCTGCTTAGTCACTAAACGCAGCTAACCACTTGGGGTGACCTATGGCAGAGGAGTTGGTTATTCAATAAATGCCTTCCCGCCTCCAAATCCTTCCCGTCTCTAGGGAGTATCTCCAATCTTCAGGATCTCCTTCTGTCTTCCTCCACATTATAATGTAAAATGTTATTTACCCACATTTCATCCAGCTATCGAAGTTTAGACCTTTCAATTTTTGATTCTATTATTGCAACCTTTTACATGTGTAGAAATTCATTTTTTTATTACCACAAAAAAAAACTATCACCCAAAGAAAGTCTCATTAAATATTTAATCTTACAAGATGTCTAAACTAATATGTGTAACACGCCAACGCTTTCATTGGTTGAGTGCTGAATACGGTATTATTTATTTGGTGCTGAAAGATGATCGATCAACAGTGTTGATTAAATAAAAGTCACCCCGTCAGAGCAGACATCACAGACCTAGAAACACCAGATGGCAAAGGCTGTATTTGCTAGGTACATCCGCTGTATCCGGGACTGTCACATAACTCCGAAAGTCTGCTTTTTGTTTCTCATTATATCAGGTTCATGTCATTAGTGTGATAGTTTGAAAGATTTTTCTGTTTGTCTCAGAATGTCGCGAAAAAGAGCAGCGGATTTCGTGTTTTAATGAATACAAACGATGTTTTTAACGAAGGCAGCGCGACATCTGTGCCTCGTCACTTAGCTTTTTTAAAAATTAATATAATGGTGAGTATATTTCTATTTCTTTAGTTAGAATAAGAAGACTTATCATTATGATAGGTATTTGAAAATTCTACTTTAAATCATTTAGTTTTATGGTTTTGTCACTATTTTCTTAATACAGGAAAGTGTGCCATTCTTTAAAAAATAATCGTTTTGTCTTTTAGGAAAATCATAAGAAAATGTATTACACATTACACTGCATACAATTTATAACGTTATCGATGAAATATTGGCAAGCCAATGTCTTAGCTAAAATATATATATATATATATATATTTTTTTTTATTATAATCTTTATTTATCAAGTTACATAGGTGATTGTGCTGTGCCTGTCTCACTAGGAATTACTGTGTTGAGAGCAGGTGCATTTTAACATAAGTAGTTTAATATAAAAAGAAGAATAAGGAAAACAACAAAAATGTTATATATATTTAAAGGTACAAGGACAATCGGCATTGTACCAAAGGGAAAGCATGCACTAGGAGGTTATAAAAATATTGTTAATATATCGACGGTCCCGTAGAATAAAGTCAGATCTGCAAAAAATCAAAAATCGTTTTTTTGGCTGATTTTAAATTTCTTTTCTTGCTTTTGTAGTCTGCGTTTTCAGATTTTTTTTATCTTAATTATTTCAGAAGTTATTGAAACAAACAAAGTCAGTTGTGACATACTGTCCGGAGAACATTGTCAGTAGTGCACAGCTGATTTTGTTCGCTGTCACAAGTCCGCCATTGGAAGTGCGCGCGCACAGTCGGATTGTCAGAATCTACTTAGTTCTTCGGAGAGTTCGAACGGTAGAGGCGTGCGTGAAGAATCAGTGCGTGCACATCAATATAAAAGTAAATTGTTGCTCTTTTGTTAGTAAGGCAGTATAAACTAACTATGCCTCGAAAATATAATAATCGTTTTAAATGTTTGCCTAGTAAAATGTGTCCAATTGAAGTGAATGAACAAAGTGCAGACAAAGATAAACGAGAACCAGGACATGGCTCTAACGTGTCAAGAAACATTAATTGTCGAATAAAGCAGTTAATGGACATTACAAATACCATTATTCATCCAGATCAGGATAATGAGAATGAAAATGAAGTTGTAATAGGTAAGTTTTTATTGTTTTCCTACAGAACTGCTATGATTTTAAATTACTTTATCGGGCCTCCCAAAAACAATGTCAGATTGTCATAACCGATAACAATCACAGAAAATAAATCATTTGTCTTTAAAATGAGAGTTTTTAGTTTACATTAATTAAATCATTGTTAGGTGGTACTTAAATATGTATAAGTGATAAAAAAATATGTGTCGCCGTAAAAGCACATTTAACATTTTTTGTTGGAATCTGTCAAGTAGCAGTGTGCAGGAAACAAAAATCCGACTTTGTTCTTGGAACATTTAAAATTTTTCTCGTGTCAGATGTTCACATTCAACATTATTCTTGGGAAGTTTTTTCAATACTACTTTGTTCGACAAATAAAAACCTCTTAAACACCTGTAAAATATATTTTTAAAGATTTATCTGCTGTGTAAATATATATTATTTAATAATATTATGATATTTTCATATTTGTATTTCAATAAAAAAATGTAATTTAATAAGTATTTGAGATTAACATATTCCATGTTTTTAGATCCCTGTTCACGTCATGAAGATACTCGGAATCATAATATAAATAATACGGATATTACAAAAACGATGAATCCAGATTTGAATTCCTTTGATTCGTCTCAGTCACCATTGGTGCAGGAAGAAGAAGGTCAATATTTTTTACTTTACTTACTTATTATTCAAATTATAAATGTACGTAGAATCAGATTTTCAGACAATTTTGAGAAACAGAGTTTATTTTTTTTTTTAAACCTTTTAGAGATTCCTGAATCACCTCTTCCTGATGGGGTTGCTAAAATGCAAGAGGAGTTTGGAGACATCATGGAGCATCTGTTGAAAGATTTGAATAGTCCACAATCCGAATCTCAGTCCGATCCAGAAAAAAAATCAGGTAGGTGTTTAAAAAGCGCATTAAAAAAAAGAGAAAAGATAAAATTTGCTGCTAGTATATTAAAAGAAAATTATATTTTGATTTTAGGCGTTTCTGAATCCGACCCTCCGCGGAGTGTTAATATTGGCCAAACAGCAGACCTGATGGCTGAAAATGTCTTTTCATCGCTGCTTGCTGAGTCAGGTAAATTAGTAAAACAATAATTGTATCTGAAACTATATAATTTTGAAAGTAAATTTTCTGAGACTTTTAATCGATGGAATTAAAAAATATTGTTGTTATTTCAGATATTCCCGGTTCGCCTTCTTCTGTTTCTGTGAACATAGAGTCCAACGGACAAAATGAACAGCCGCAATTGCTGGAATTCAACGAAACTCCTGTACCATCCCCTGTGAATGGCCACATATTATGCGATGACAACTTTTGTGGCGTACACAATGAGGATTATACTATTTTGCCCATAGATTATTCTCCAAACTGTTCTTCGAATGCATCATCTCCAGCTTCTAGCATTAATACGAGGATAAATACAAAACGCCGCCGAAATCAATCGGAATGGGCAGATATCAAACGGAAATGTCTTAAAAACCTGGGTAAGAAGTACGTCACCAAACGTGGAAAATGTACGGACGAAAAGGTACTTGGCCCACCTTGCTCCTGTAAGCTGAAATGTTTCACACATTTTTCTACTGAAGAAAGATCAGATATTTTACAAAAATTTTGGAATCTGGGTGATAGACAGCTACAATGGAGCTTTGTTGTTAAATATACAACAAAGGAGAAGAAACGTCGTGCACTCGTTATTGATGTAAAACTTAACCGTCAGTACACATACAAATATTTCCTGCCACAAAAGTCAACGTTATCGTTGGAATCTGATAAGAAAAACGTCTGTAAGATATTCTTTTTAAATACTCTTTCTGTCGGGGAAAGAATAGTGACAACGGCCTGGAAGAAGTATGACGGATCGATGGACGTTCAGAAAGACAATAGAGGGGCCCATAAAAATCATAAAAAAATAATTGTCGAGGATGTGGTGAAAAGTGTGTGTGACCACGTACAATCATTTGTGCCGGTCGAATCGCATTATATTAGAAAAGATTCGACAAAGTTATATTTAGATGGAAGTCTCAGCATTGCTCGGATGTTCAAATTGTATATTGAATGGTTTAACCCAGACATATATACCAAAAAGGCGACATCCGAACGACAATACAGAGACATTGTTAATCAAAAATTTAACTTAGGTTTCCACATCCCTAAAAAGGATCAATGCGACCAATGCTATGCATTTAAAAATATGTCTCAGCCGTCTGATGAGCAGACAGAAGCCATCACTTTGCATCGCGAGGAGAAACAGTTTGCCCGGGACCTAAAAAATAACGACAAAGCCAAAGCTATCGCTTCTGATGGGTCAATCATATGTGCGACTTTTGATTTTCAAAAGGTGTTAACTTGTCCTCATGGTAAGGCGAGTATTTTTTATTATAAACGAAAATTGTCCACCTACAATTTCACTGTTTACGATATGGCAGCGAGACACGGGATCTGCTATATGTGGCACGAAGGAATCGCAAAACGAGGAGCCAATGAAGTAAGTAGTTGTTTGCTTGATTTCATTAAAAAAAAGTTGAAAGGGGGGCTAAAGAATTCAGATTCTGGTCTGATAACTGCCCTGGACAGAATCGAAATAGAGTGGTTTTTAGCCTGTATTTATATGCAGCTAAAGAATTCGGAATCACCATTACACACAGCTTTTTAGAAAAGGGCCACACTCAAAATGAGGGAGATAGTGTGCACGCAGTAATCGAAAAAGCAAGTGCTCCTAGGACGATTTATAGTCCAAATGAATGGAAGATTCTCGTGAGATGGGCAAAAATTGATGAAAATCCCTACGAAGTTCGAGATATGTCGCAAGATAACTTTTACGACTTTAAAATACTGTTAAAGAATAAAAATTGGACTAAAGATACCCAAAATAAAAAAATGACATGGAGCTGCGTCAAGCAAGTTCGTACCTCTGGAGATCATTCCAATCAGCTGGAGTATAAATATGACCTCAGAAAAGAGTTTCAGACTATCATCGTTCGTAATGCCACAAGACATTCTCATGCTATTGACATCGAACTTCATAAGGCGTATGATACCCCTTTGCCGATTCAAAAAGATAAATACAATGACCTTTTAAGTCTTTGCAATTCAGGAATTATTCCTGAACAATATCATGAATTTTATAAGACCATAACATACGGAAACATTTGTGTCAATGATGGTGACTCTGAATAATAATAATTTTATTATTTATTTAGGTCTAATAAAAATATTCTAATTCGAAAATTAGACTATTAATGTTTTAAGTTTATGTTATGGTTAGGTACCACCCTATTATGTTTTAATTTTTGTTATATTTTCTTATTTCTTCTCCTTTAAATAATGTGATAGTCGTACTTATGTAACTGACTCATGTTACAGACTGAGATTGAACAATCCTCCCAGTACCCAGTACTGCTAGATTAAAAGAAATAAAACTACGGATGTTTTAATTTTATGGTACGATTAGGTAACCTGTTATGTTTTTAATTTTTCTTATATTTTTCTCTTTAAATAATGTGGATATCTCATGTCATATCTGAGATTGAAATATCCTCCCAGTTCTTTTGGATTAAAAACAAATAAAAAATTGAATATATTATTTTCCCTGTTTTTATTTATTTAGTGTCAAATTCTTATATATAACTTTTATTATAAAGGGGTTCCTTTACGTAATTATTACTAAAAAAATAGATTTACTTTTTTTTGGTAATATTAGAAACAAAAAAAATATATACAATAAATTAGGTGTTTGAATTCCAAAGAATAAAGTAGGATATACATATACGACACACATGTTTCATGCTATGTCCGTAGAACAATGTCAGATGTTTCTATACGACAACTCCTTGTCCGTAAAAAAAAGTCGGAAGTGATTTTTCTTAAAAACTACAACAATGTTGCAAAAAGCTGGTATACTGTATTTTTCCAAATAAATAAATAAGGGTTAATGCAAAATATCACATCAACTTTACATTTGTTTCTCTCAGAAAGAGTAAAAATGCAGAAAAAAAACTTTGAACAGCTCTCCTGCAAAACTACGATTTTGCACATCTGACATTGTTCTACGGGACCGTCGATATGATCTGTCTTTGCTAGTAATCCAAGACTTGGTATCTGATTTGTATTTTACATAATTAGTGTGCTGTCTAATGGTCAGTGGAAGTGTATTATAAAGTTTTGTTCCAAAGTATCTGAAGTTTCTTTGACCAAACGTTGTTTTGGCGAAAGGGATAAGTAAGAGATTTTGCCCTTTGGTTCTCGTATCACGAACAGTTTGGATATTGTCAAAAACAGTTCTATGTTTGAATAGGTAAGTTAGTATATTTTTTGCATAAAGTTGCCTAATGTCCAAAACACCGATTCTCCTAAAGATTTCATCCGAACTGCTTGTGATCGGTAGTTTAAGAATAATTTTTATAATTAGTTTCTGGGCTTTGGAGATCGGATCAATGGCGGCAGCATTTGCTCCTCCCCAGGCTATGATACCGTACTCGATTAGAGATTGACATATTGCATAGTAAATTGTTTTGAGTTGGTTCAAGTTAAGAAAGTTACGAGTTTGTCTAAAGAAGTATATAGATTTTCTAATTTTGTTTGCTGTAGTAATAATATGTTCTTTCCACTTTAAATTACTGTCAAAAATAATACCCAAGTATTTGATTTTTGTAACATGTTCTAGATAGGGGCAATCATATGTATTAGCATTTGACAGGGGGCAAGAACATATATGAATATTATTTTAAGGGTTACTTAGGGACGGATTAATACTAAACTCAATGTATTTGGTTTTTGACACATTCATTGTTAGTGTATTATTGTCTAACCATCTTTTAACAATTATATTCGTTTTAGCAAAAAATGCCGTAAATGTGCGATGTTTTTCAATGGGATCTATAACCCATTACGCGTATTGCTGTGGCAAAATAAATAAATCACAGCCCGCCTTGTTTTTTTTTTTATTTCCCAATACTTTTCAGCCATTACTTACACTAACTTGAGAAAATATCGATAGTGTTTTGTGACGTCACACTCACTCGCGTTAGGTTAATAGGTATGGTTGGTCTGAGGATCTTTTTAACTTTTAAAAATTAAAATTATTGTTCGACGTAGGTATTAATCATCTATTTACAGTGCTCCTAATTTCTTATTTCAATTTTCTTAACATTTGGAAAGATAGGAGGCACATATTAAAAAAGTAGTGATGTTATTTGGAGAGTAACTAAACATAATATAACTGCTATTTTATAAATGTCCTTCAATAGCATCATTCCTCTTGTTATGCTGTGCTAGAACAAATGTTCTGGTTTGTGGTATCTTGAAAAGGTTGTGGTGACGACTACGACCGAAGTTTACAGGTATAAGCTGTATCATTCAAAGAGGAATTCTCTTGCGCTTATTATTCAGTGAATTATCATGTGTCGATTGATTTCAGCATTTAAACTTTTATATTGAGCCATGCCAAAAACATTATCTCATTGAAATATTCGAATGCTTAATAAATCAGGAGTTTTTTTTTTCCTTAAATTAATATACCTAACCGTTTTAATAATTTATCAAATAAATTCTAATGATTCTAGGCACTAGTTTACTATGATGGTTGTAGGATTAACTAATCTATTCTTCACGCCGTTTCCCCTCAGCGGTAGGCAGAGAGAAGACGAACCACCAAACAACCCGGTCTTGGCACACGCTTCTTGCCTAGAAGATTTTCATATATTTTAGGGTTATGCATAACCCTAGGAAATGTACGTTTTTCTAAAGAAAAAAAGGTAATTTAATTCTATCATAACGTTCTCCAGTAAATCAGATCATATTATTTTTTGATTTCCAAATAAAAAGTGAAAAGGCTATTTATTTCAATTCGTTCGAAAGCCAAAAAAATACCAATATAACCCACCAAGGCAAAGTCGATTATCTGCAAGGAAGCAGCCTATATTTGGGGTGGTAGTATATGATTTCCCTCCCGACAGGCGATTACTCAGGCAGCTGTCATAATTTGTTATTGAAAAGTTATAGGCTAGCGGAAATGCCTTAGCCAAATTACTTCAGTCATTTCTACACAGCTCACGCGATCTAAATATTTCTTTTACTAAATAAAAATAAAATAAATCACCGATTGAATACAATATCCATAGATCCTTTTGACAAAAAAAACTAGACACTTTAACCCTTTTAATCACAGGAGATCATTTGTCCCATTTCACGTAGGTCTCAGTATTATCTTAACGGAATTGGAAAGAAAAAATAGAACGCTCTATATTTAAATCTAAAAATTAACCATAAAATAATTAAAATGTAAACATATGACCACAATTTGAAAAAAAAGAAATGGTTTCTGAATTTTTTAAAAAAGAAATGAAGTTTTTTCGTGGCGCTAGAGACTGGTTGAAGGAGACCTTTTGAGATCTCCAAAACGATTCTCTCAGAACTTCGCTTTGAACCTTAATGGGAGTGTTGGATTCATTTGCCCGTTACTACTGGACACATTGATTCCCAGATTGCTACCCACCTATCACACCTCTTTCCTCTCCTTCCTTTTCCAAGACGACACTCCACAAAACATACCCAAAGATGATATTGGCCGTGAGGGGAATTATTTTTCATAGGTCCCACCAACGTGTGTAAAAAAAATCTACTTTAACACTACTCTTTTTTTTTCTTACAATGTTTTTCTCACTATCAATCTTTAAAATATTTATTTTTCTAAGAAAAGAAAAACAATTATGATTTCAAAATTGATACAATACTTAGTTTTAACCACGTTTATTGTTTAAAAACCAATATGTTTCCTAAGCAATTCTTACTTCATCGGGATTTAATTCAAACTTATTACAAAAATAGACATGGACTTAAAGGTTGTCAATGCATAGACGGGAGTGGGAAAGGTGAGGGAGGTTTTAGGGTAGAATTTACAAAGGGAACATGTTTAATAACAGGTCATAAAAAAATATTATGATTTCTAATATTATGTTGAGAAAATTAAATCACCAAGAAATGCCAAATTAACGATCGTCCATTCTCCAATGTAAGAACACTTTTATCTATAATAATTTGGACTTACATAAATGAAATATTGTAAAAGCGAGATAAATATGTCTATTTTCCTACCAAAGTGCTTTACCCTTTGATATTTAGTATTTATTCTGTAAAGTATATATAATACCCTCGGACTCCAGATAGTGGAAGTATGATAACGGGACACAATGGAATATAAATCACATTTCCGTTATTAGAATAACAACACTGAAATAATAAAATCATAGTCAAATTAATAACACTGTAGTTTATCACGAACCCTAAAACGATAAATTTTAGTTTCTTAGTCGCGTTGAAAGGGTTGACATAAATTATAAAACCGCGTTCTTTGTACTTTCGTTTTAATATTCCCCGAGAAAAATTTGATAGTTTCAAACAATGGGTGGGTTAGTATATCTGTATGTTGTTTTATCGTGGGTGAGTTAGTTTATCTATATGTAGTTTTATAGTAGGTTAGTTAGTTTATCTGTATGTAGTTTTATATAATATTATGTATGTTTTTAAAAGCTCAAAACACAATTTTATTTTCTACATTGCTACGAATTTGGCTAACTTTTGACACATTTTATTGGTCGTAATGATAACATTATTTATAATGTACAGCGTAGTTTCATTTTGAAGTAAACTTCTTTCTTTCGAGGAAAATTTGAAATACACAATTGGAATTACGATTTAAGTGCTTTGAAACGCATAGACTTCAACGGAGATTTAAATGTATATAAATCTGAATACTGTTTATTATATTTAATTTAATACTCGAGAGTTTAAGAGTTTTATAGACGTGTTACATAAGTATCAAATTGAATGATTTTTGGAGCATGACAGCCTTTTACACTAAACATTAATCAACAGAACTATTTTGCTAATTTACTTCATTTTTTTAATGTGAATATGACATTTCTCTTGAAAAGAACTAAGAAAAAATTGATAGATTTATAATAATGCATGATGTATTATAATGCAAAAGAATCTTTTATCGTAAATTAAGATGCAAATAATGTATAATAATGTGCAAGACAAAAAATGATTAATTGCTTTTCAAAAATCTACAAAACATTTAAACAAACTTTCAAATATTTAACAATAGCGAATAATATATTTTTTCACGTTATCTTATCACAGGAGGAAAAAATTCACTCAGGTCCTACATCATCTTTGGGAATGCTATGGGGAGGATTTTTTTAAGGAAAGGAAAGAGGTATGAGGAGTGGGTAGAAATCCTGAAGGATTTAGGAGTGGTGAATGTATGAACCCATCCCTCCTAAGCGCAAGACTGTGGGTCGAGAGAGTCCGGTTAGAGAGGTGAAAATGTATCCTTCAACCTGATTTTGTGAAGTTTAACAAAATTTTATTTCACTGTGATCGATTATCATATTTATTATTGTGAATTTTACTTCATCAACTCATTGCATCATCATTTCCATCAGAGTAGTGATCATTTTCATACATCACGATGAGTTAAGTTGAGGAAATGACATATTTTATTTCTGCTTTTTGCAGAGGCCGACTACACCCTTGACGACTCCTTTTGGAATGAGGAGAGTCCAGTCGGTAAGTCTATGGGTTTTTTATTAGTAGTATCTAGGATTAAACTAGTAATAGATGGAACATAGCTCCTACGGATAGGTTTCTAATGAACAATTTTTTGATGAATGTTACGTAAGTATCGGCGAGTCTTTAAATAACAAAATAAAATACCTCATTGAATTGATTGTGAATCAGACCTTCTTCAGGATTAAATATTGTCCGATGGAAGTCATGACATAATAATGTTAAAATAAACAAACTCAGATATCTAATCATTTTTTAGCTTCTCCTTGATGATGCATTGCACACTTATTGAAAGGCCTACTGTACTAGATTTGATAAGTGGTGCGTGAAATATATTGATCAAAATTTAATTATTTTATTTTATCATTAAAGACAATATTAACAACTCTCTAAGTAAAACACTAAACAGAAAAACCAGAAAAAGATTAGGTCGAATCTAGGAATTGAACCGAAGACCTCAGCCTTGACGCAGCCTCAGCCTTGCTCAGACCACTGAGCTTATACGTCCCTTACCCAATCTCTTTTGGACATATTTAACTAAAAATTACCTACCAACATTATCTTCAATTTATTAACGTTTTTGGCTGCTGTCTTTGTACGTGATTGCAACATTCTTTCTGAATCTAGGTAGTGTCTTTGACAAAATATCACCTTTTTTTGTATGCCTATATAGCTGTTTTATAGCCGTTAAACTATTACAATTATAAGAATGATTAGAAATAACTAATTGAAGCTTTTGAACCTCATTATGATATTTAATCTTTGAAGAAGATAAAATTAACAACTCTAATTGAAAAATTAAAAATAGACAAATGTCGTGGAAATGCCCCAACTGGGGCACGAACCGAGAGCCTCTTGTCCAAGGTTTTTTGTCCAATATCTTTTATAAGGTTTAATCTCTTTCTTTCTGTGTATTTGCCTAATTAATTTTTATCAAGAGCTGTTGGTTCTATGTTATTCAATGTTTAAATTAAAAGCGAATAAAATGCCTAGCCAGAGAGCTAACAATAATTTATTCTAGATTCACATTCTGAATTTTCCAAAAAATTCAATCGAAGATAATTAAAAACAATATGGAACAAATGCTAAAGGGGAAAAAAGTGCGTTGAAAGATCTATATGAAAAATTAAAGAGTACCTCATTAATTTGAGCGAAAACAGACCCAACATGTTGCATTCTTTCTTTTAAGTGAGCGAGTTGATGTTTTAAAGGATATTAAGAATAAGATATATAATGGAATGAAAATAAAATGATTTGCAGATGTTATGCCATGTAAGTTTCCTTTCATTGTGGCTTATTGAATATCACTTTCCACTTAATTCTACCACGTGCACCAATACCCAACAAATCACAAATGAGAGTAAATTCGGCCAGGGAATACAAGTAAGAGGTCGTTTTGTACGTGTACAAATAAATCCGCGTTTCTAAATTAATTACACAAGACATAAACCAAACTCGATAAATCAAGTGAAATAAATAACACGTGTGACTTTGTTTTCCAAAACAATTGCTGACAGTCAAAATGGGATTGTCAAACGTGTTTGACCCTTTGACATTTTTGGGTCACAAAGGCAATTATTGTAATAAATTATTGTTACTTCTACCGTTTTGTCTCCTGGGTCGCGATGAAGTCTCTAAATTAAATGCACAAGGGTCTTATTGTTTCAATCCAGGGAAACTGTGAGAAGTGTTATTGTAAGGTAAAAGGAAATGATAAGCAAAGGCTGGAAAGTACCAGGCAATTCAGAACTAGTTACTAAGCGTGAACTTGAACTAAACCATCACCTATTTTGATTAACGTTTGCTGATCTCTTACCAGGGTAACATCAATTATAATTTCGTCCACTCATCAGGGAAGAGCGAATGGTACGTAAACGATTTCAGATATTTTCTGTGTTTTTTCTGGTTTTAAACACTGCTCTTTCGGACCTTCCCGAATTTCTAATTAGGTACTCTAATTGGGGGTTCTGTGTAGGTACTCACATTTTAAAAAGGGGGAATTTTACCATCCTCGTGAAAGCTGTCAAAAGCACTGTATATTTTCGATTTATTTATATATAAAGTTCCATGAATTCTAAAAATCATATTTCTTACAGCTAACCTAATAGTGGCTACGGTTCTATGGCAACTCAGAATCAGCGCAATTCAACACCTCTTTGAAAAGTCAGTAAAAACTATGAAATAAATAATTGAAAAATAGTACATAACCTAACCTAATATAGTAATCTATTTAATTTCTTGTATGATTTTGTCATCACTTTTAATTACATTTCAAAAACGGTGTTGAGTTGAAATCTTTCTGAGTTGTCCGTTCACCAGTGTTCGCGCGTAAGAGTTTTTTATGGCATTTTTTTCTGTGTTCCTCCAGGTCTATACAAGGCAACAAATTATATGAGAAAAGAAGTAGGTACTTACAGTGGGAAGTGGTGCGATGGAGATCACTTTGTTGTTTAATATGCGTTTAATTGTGTAAAATGCGACAGTAATTCACTCCGATCAATTGCGAAACAGAACCCCAAAAAAAAGGCGTGTTGTATTAAATGCGCGGTTATTGATGCACTAAAATTGCACTGACACCTTTATATCGGCTCTTGCAAACTGCGTCGGGGCAGGGTGAGGAGAGCGGGCGGGGAGACAGGGAACAATTCATCACCTTACCATAACCCAAAATCACAACAAAAACAATTCACCGTTTTGTCTCCTACAATCGGCGCAAACATATCGGATAAGTGAGCCGAGGTTTTTACCGACTGTTAATATGACTCGAGATTATTTCTCCACTAACTGAGTAATTGAAATGGTAAGTGAATGTTATTTCACATACTATTATTCTGTATATTTTATTTTATAATTTCCAAAAAAACAAATAATTGAGAGGATGGTGAAATACCTACTTAAAGTGAATAAAACAAAGCACGATGAAACAGGATAAAAACAAAACAAAACAAAAATACGAGCTACCAAAAAAAGATTTAGCTATTAAAAATCCGGGAAAGACAAAATCTTCCATTCAAAAGTACCCACGGGTGGCAGAATATTGAAAAGAATTCGGATATTCCCAGAAAAAAATGCTTCTTCTGTGCTATTACGAGATCAAATAATGCAGGCTTTCTTTGATAAGTACTATTTACATTAAGGGCTTGGAGTCCCTGGAAATTAGCATACAAAGAAATAAAGGGACTCAAAATTCAAGGGGGGAAACCTACGATCTAAATCCCCAAATGCTATTATTAAATACGAAATAACACCACTCAAAGTCCCTGCGCCAGTTAAAATATTCATGTTTACAGCCCAAAATTAAGCATGTTTAAAATTATTATTTTCTACAAATTACAAACATTGTGATTTGAAATAACACGCAATTTATATGCATCTTACGTATCTATGGTCCTCATGGTTACGGCACTCAAGTTAGATAATATTCCCTTTAAAGTTGTTTTACGGCTCTCGTAAAGACAGTTTCATTATTATTAATATAAATAAAAGCTCGGCTTTGTGAACGCTTTTCTTTGCAGACAACTTGAAAAAGGGAACTGGTATTATTACATTGTAGGAAGTGTCAATTTCCTTCGAAACGCGAAATAAATTCTGTACGCTGAGCGATGTTATGGTCCGATGTCCATTTTACCTACTTTACGCTTTACGGGAGGCCACAAAACAGTACTAAAAAATTGGCTTGCGTCTAAATGAATATTGTGACACAGGTCTCATTTTTGTAAAGTGGTTTCTATGACGGAGCCATTTTAAGAAGAGTGATGTTTAAATTTAGTTTGATAATTAAATTGCGAAAGAAATTTATTTTGTACATTAGTTCCATACAGAATGCCCTGAGGAAGAAAATTTTCCTCAGGGCCTTTGTCAGATTTTTGGGGACGCTGTGTGAAGAGCCTCTTTATGGAATGGTAGGAGTGGAAGTTCTGGGAAGGAAAAAGATATGGGAGATTGGTAGAAATCTGGGGGTTAATATGTACACGAGTCACAGACGTTTGAATCCATCCCTATGACGCAAGGCGATGAGTCAAGAGAGTCCGGCTTGAGAGTTTCAGGTAAGGTCTCCCTCAACGAATCTCTCCTGATCAGGCCCGCCACGTGGTGGGTGGGCAAACGCATTGATCGCCAAGACCTAGACGAACTTTACCCATGAATCCGTGCACTCCTGCTAAGTGAACAAACGTAACGAACCACTTATATGTTGGTTATCCATTAAATGGTTATCGGGGCGCCTCCTTAATTGAGTGTTTGGTTTTTCGGGACAATTAATTTATTGGGATTAGATATTATATTGGTCTCTTCGTTCTGAACTTAGGAAATATACTAGCGCAGCCTTTGATAAATCACGGGATATTATAATTTTAGGATTTGTGAAGCTGAAAGCATTGATAAAACGTTTCTCTCAAAATCAAATATATAGTTTTTAGTTTTGGTTGACTAATTAGAGAGAAGACGTTAAAATTTTTTTTTTAATTCAAATAAATAATAAAAAAAAAAATCTTTTGTTAAATAGAGAATTATAATTTTAAAAAAACATCTACTTTATCATCTGAATAATTAGTCTTCAATTCTTCACAAAACTGAAACCAATTTCTAAAAGTATATCTAAATTAATTCATAGAAAATTTGACTTCACTGAACCTGAAAAATTTCACGCGAGAATAACTAACGCACATAATCACAGACAAACGAAATTAGTATGTTTGATGATTTATATATGTGTACTTGAATAGAACAAATAACTTTATTTGTAAGAATTTATTTGACGCGAAGATCTCTTGACGATAAGATTAAGGCATCGTAACCGAGAAGTGTTTTTCGTTTGTCTAGTAAGCGGAACGTACGAAAACTTGCATTAAGGCACTTGGACCATAAAGATGATTTATCTCCGACACGTGGTTCGTCCCACAATGAAGGATTTTTATCATTATTAACCTGTCCTTTGTGTAACCCGCTCATTTCCCATCTCGCATTGTGCCACGTGACACGCCACCCTCCCTCCACCCATCACCCTTTCCCCTCACCCCCGACCCGCACCACCGTTTGTCACTCATTCTCTTTTTATTCAATTATAAGATGAACTACGCCATAAGTCTAGGCGGAATGCTCTGTGACAGGGTTGTGCCAGGAAAAGATATAATAACGTTATCATCCTAAGATGACGAGTCACATTTTTGGTATGTAAGTCACTAGGTATATAAGTTATTTGGTATGTAAGTTGTTAGGTATATAAGTTATTAGGTATATAAGTTACTAGGTATATAAGTTGTTATTAGGTATATAAGTTACTAGGTATATAAGTTGTTATTAGGTATATAAGTTACTAGGAATATAAGTAATTATGTATATAAGTTACTAGGTAGTTATGTATATAGGTTGATAAAAAATGCAAGTTTAGAATGCAATAAATTGATATTAATGTTAAAAATAATAAACCATTTAAGACAATCATGACTTGATCAAATAATATAACGTATCTCACTATTAAATATGGTTTTAGATTAAACAAAACTTTTTTAAATGTGTAATTTTTATTTATTTATTTATAATTACATTTTGGGAGGCGGGTATGGGTACCGACGCCCCGGAAACCATTTATTGGATAACCAGTACCCCTGCCATAGGTCACCCCAAGTGGTTGGCTACGTTTGGTGACTTAGCAGGGTGCTCGGGCTCATGGGGTGAGATTTGTCCAGGTCTAGGTGGTGAATGCATTTGCCCACCTACTGCGTGGCGGGCCGGATTGAGAGAGAACGATTGATGGAGACATTTACCTTTAAATTAGTTATGCTAATATATTTGATGTTAAATCTGTCTTGGCTGAGGAACTGAGGATGTAATACTCGGTGTTTGATTTATATTTAAAATAAGCTGTGTTCTGTCTAACAGCCATTACATAGCCTTGACCAAATATTATTTTTTTTAAATTGGTCAAAAGTTGTTTTAGCGTGAGAGATAATGCCCTTTGTTTTTAGTATCTCGAGCAGTTTGGATCTGTTTAAGGCAGTTATGTATGCGAAGAGGTATGCTAGTAAGTTTTTGGCATAAAGTACCTAATATGTCCAAAACACAGATTCTCTTAAAGATTAAAACAATCAATTCAATATATCAATATTATGGTCGCCTAAATCGACCAAAAAAAATCTTAACGATAGGTACTACGTATTAAATAACCGTCGAATAAATTCCATGAACGGCAGTTTATTTATTCATTTACTTTGTAAAAACATTACAAATACAAATACCTTTCAAAAGCGAGAAAGAAAATTCTAAACAGATTATTTGGCATAATAAATATATCTAATGTTAAATGTGAGAAATATAAACATAAACACGTAGAAGTTATAGGTGAAATAATACTTCTTGCGTAAATTTGTTGTAGGAAACTTGGAAAATATCCACATTTCCTGCAACGCTGTCAATTAACCTAGTAGAAGTAAGTTTGTTCTGCGCCTAGGAAAAATTAAAAGCCTGTTTTGGCGGCTTCGCGTGAAATTATCCGGGATATAGAAACCTGTTTTGCCGGAACTTCTGTTATTGATAATACAATGTTCAGAAGCTTATAAACCATCAGCAGTAGTGCAATATTCGTCCTGACTAAGGCTGCAGATACCTAGCATTCCTGAGATAAATGCTGTTGGAAACAGCCATGGGTAAAACCGAATTCTCTCATGTAGAGTATCGCAAAAATGTATTTTGTGTTTTCTTGACCATAGACGGCATCTTCTGGCCCCCATACTTGAAATCTATCCTCGAGATTACTACGCTCTATGCTTATGTAAAGCAGCCTTATATCTGCAAGGAAGGTCTGTTGAAATTGAATTGAATTGTGTATGACAAAACCCAACATATTTGTGACTCAGTTAAAGATCGTTTCAATATGAACATGAAATGTTAAGCGAGCGTCGTACACAATTCCTAGGTCCTTGCAAGTCGCCGTGTGCTTCAGAGACTAGTAGAGTATCTTTCATTTTGTAATTAAAACATACTGTGCTATGTGACCTCGTAAAACACATAACTGAACGCTTTAGAAGTTAAAACCGAATTAATTATCAATATTCCGGTCAATAATTGCATATCTTCTTGAAGTTTATTACAGTCTTATAATGACCCTGTTATTAATAAAACTTTAATGTCATCAGCAAAAAGTAAAAAACGGATGGAGTTTGATTCTTTCCGAATGCTGTATATAAAAAATAAAAACGATAAGGGTTCGAAATCGGATCCCTGTGGTACACCAGAGTTTGTAGGGTATGCGCTGGAGTTAAACTCGCCGTAGGGCACGAATTGTTTCCTTTCGTTCAAATGGTTACCAAAGAGTTTCAATAAGTTTTGAAAAAAAAAACTATTTATTCGAATCCACTTAAGAGAACTACATAATTTATTAACCTTATCAAAAGCCTTCGCCAAATCATAGTATGATGTGTCAACTTTTGATAGACGAAACCTTGTTAGCATTCAAAACGTTATTTGACAGTTGGGTTAACACTTTTACTTGCTTAACATATTTAATTTAAAACGTCAGACCACAAACCTCTTGACCATCTACGAACATTAATTTGTACATATAATGTCCTGATGAAGAGAACATCGTTCTCGGAACATGTCGACTTTTTAAATAAAGATTATTGTGGTAAAAACAAAGTGTTTTAATAATTTAATTAATTAATTTATTTATTAATTATTCGTCAGTTTGTAGAAACATAATGTTATACGTAACTCAGTTAAGAATGAAGGAGCAATTTGACAGTTAAAACGAAGCTGAATTGTTCAAGAACATCCTGGTGGGGGTATAATAAAGGAGTACTTTGTCTTCATTATCGTCATTACATTAGTATGTAGAATTAAGCACGGTTTAGTTTTAACTTTATGCTCGGTCTAAATAAATAACGTTCCAATCAATTTAACGATACGGCCATTAGAGCACCGCGGTTTTTAGCGGAACGTAAACTAACGCAAGTAGAGTAGTTATTCGGCGTTTTATTTGAAAACCCTATTCCTAATGTGTTTTTATATTGCCTACATTCAGTCTCGCTGTAATTTTCTTCGCATCATATCCACATCTCCGTAGCCTAGTTCCTTTAGAAGACAAAGAAGTGGATAGGCCGGGATGACACGAAAAGGAGAAAAAGGTCGCCCAAATAGATTCTTGATAATATAGGTACTTCATATTCCGCAAGGAAAATATGTTTGTCCCCCGCCATAACTTATTCAGTTCTCTCTATGAGTTTATTTCCGGAACAATAAATTATATTCGTGATTAACAGAGGAGAAGCACGTTTTTATTTCTAGATTCTAATACAATATCAGAGATAATAGAATAGTTGTAATCAGAAAGCATTCGTCTTGGTGAAGAGGAAGTGTTTGTACGTCGATAAAATAGTTTCACGTGAAAAAACTCTTACACAGATGACACAAAATGACGGTAAATGACCACTTCGATCAAAATTATACTATTACAATCATTTATATTTAGAATAAAGGTGATATTCTATGTTCTGAATGAGCAAAACTTTCGGTTAGTTCAATTGTCATGAAATATACCCTTCTCTTTTCTGTGTGAAATTTCTAGATTATCAGTTCAGATTGCAACGTATTTTTTCATGAGCTTTTGAACTTAGGTATATCCGTTTATCCTTAGAATCGCTGTTGATTGTTTCATGATTCATTTTTTCATTGCAAAAAAACAAGGAAAAGAAGTGTAAATACCAAGGCGAAACCGGGAAGAGGGAGCTTTTTTTATTACAAAATTAAGCGATAATAAAGGCGAGTGAAATTTTTTATTGGTTTAAATCATTTTTTACATATACTTGAATAACAGGGACTTTGCGAGAAAATCAAAAAGTTTTTTACAGGTGATTTTTTTTGTTGACTCGAGAATGATTTCTTAGTTGACATAATTCTGTCTGACTCGAGAATGATTTCTTAGTTGACATAATTCTGTCGGCATCTCGATTAAATATGCTGACGAGGGTCCTATACAATTTACGTTCGCAAAACGGTATTCGGAAATGTAAATAAAAATCCAACCCAAATCCTTGTTATCATTGTGACCATGCTAGCGCCGTTATTTACAACTTACGCACTTCCCAGATAAATTCAAATGTATTATTTGCAAATCAGCTGTATCTATATCTGAAACTTAGGAACATATTTCAAAAAGGCCGTTAAAATATATTAAATACCTCCATTAATCCTACGTAATTCCGAATTCGAAATGACTGATCCAAAAACTTAAATCGTGATCAGTGTGGCCAGTAAACAAAATTCAAATTCCGTAGATAAAATGTCAAACGTATTTCGTAAATAAATAAAATACGAAGCCTACGGCTGGAGCCTCCCGATTGCCGTATGAATGGGATTTTTAAAGCGGGTTTGTGATTGCCGTTTAGAATGTTTGCTTAATTCAGATATTGGTGTTTGCCGATCCGATTGCTTATTTCGTCGTTTCTGATTATCAGCTTGTTATTTTTTTTCCAATTACTATTGGAGCGAGTTTAAAAAAATATTTCATTTCAAATAAAGAAAATGGAAGAGGTAGATGAAATAAACCGAAATCAACTGAAAAATAAGAGATGTTTCCTGTCGGAAAATAATGGGATAAAAAAAATACATGTAGATGTAATCATAATAAAAATTCTCTATTCCAGGATGTGGGAGGACAGTGCGATCCCACACATATAGTTATACATATTTACGCAGTTAAGAAACAAGTACATAAATAGAAAGAAAAAAAAAAGAGTAATCCATTTTTATGCAGGGCGTGGTCTTGAGTGAGCTCGGGCCTAGCGCTCACACAGGAGTGGCGCTTCTTCTGGAAGTAATAAAATTGTAGCACTCCTGACTTTATACAATTAATTTATGAAACGTGCGTCAATTTTGAAAATATTTTTAATCATTAGATACATTATAAAACCCAACGATTTCATTACAAAAATAATGCTCCATAAAATATATGATATAGAAAGTTACAAAATATTCCAAATAATGTAGACTATTACGATATTGGACGTACGCACAATGGAATTTCAATAATAAGTACAACGTGCGTGTAAGTTGCAATACACGTGTATACATTATGGTCCAGATATTTGGTCCAGATAATGGTCCAGATGTAGAATACATTATGGTCCGGTCAACATTAGTTTCTTACTGGACATTGCCTGTTCTAAAAAACTAATCAACTTTATTCTATCCATGAATGAGCATTTATTTTTCGGTAGCAATGAGAACTGTTTGTTTTTTCGTCGTTTTTTTATTACGTGTTGTATATTCGTACATATTGTTAATTAACCAGACTCCATAAATCGTTAAAAACATCTTGTGAGCTACGTCTAAATATATCTAAAATATCCTATTGCTACATCACAGCTCTAATTTTAGCAAACTTAATTATAGTAAGCAATTATTACATTTAACACTAGAAAGACCGGAGCCTTCATTTTGACGGCTGGCCGAAGTAATGTGACGATATAATGCTTATTAATTATTGTATTGGTGTGATTTTTTTTCATATTTCATGATTTATGATTTTACAACTATGGTGAAAAATACAGGTACGGGTCTTATTTAGTTTTTGAGATATATTGACTTATACCTACAAAGACCGCCGCCGTCAATGTGACGGTTTGGGCCATAATGCTGAGTTTGTTTACAACCTTCTTTACCCAAGTTTACAACATGCCCATTCCTTCTTGTTTATGATAGAACCACGATAGTACTAATACGTCTGTCTCTTTCTTTCGCTATCGCGTATGATATAATTTGTAAAAATACCACAAAAAATATATCTCTGGCCCAAATTTATTTTTGGCTCGTCGGAGAACTAAAGACAGGGTATGCATACATATACCAGAGTTGGTCCAGCTGGGTTAGCTCCTGAAGAACTGGCAGAATCATTTATTGGATAACCAATACCTCCGCAATAGGCCCCCATAAGAGGTTCGCTAAGTTTGGTGACTTAGCAGGTGTGCCCAGGTTCATGGGGTTAGGTATTTTTTTTTACATTAGCTAACAGGAGGCTCTGAGAAAAATAATTACCCTCAGGGCTTATGTTATCTTTGGAGATGCTGTCTAGGAAGTATTTTTAGGAAAGGAAGGAGAGGAAGTTCCGGGAAGGAAAAGGATATTAGGGGTGGGTAGGTATCTGGGGGTCAGTGTGTCCAGGTGTGAGGGACGTATGAATCCATCCATCCGTGATGTTCCGAGAGAGCACGGCTGGAGAAGTCAAAGGGACTCCCTCAACCAATCTTTTCCGATTTGGCCTGCCATGCAGCTGATAGGCAGACGCATATTTATTTGTACAGTGTCCTTGAGGTGATTTTTCAGAAAAATCGCGCTATATAAATTAGCCAAATATTATTATTATCTGCCGCCAAGACCCGGACAAGCCTCATACCATGAACCCGGACACCCCTACTAAGTCACCAAACGTAGCGAACCAATTTTGGTGACCTATAGCAGAGGTGTTGATTATCCGATAAATGGTTCCCGGGGCGGTATTACCCTTATCCGCCTCCCAAATTGGAAATTTGTACGGGGAAGGTGTGTTCTGATCTTGGTGGCGGATGCGTCTACCAAACGACTGCGTGGCAGGCCAGATTGTGAGTGACTGGTTGAGAGAGATCGTTTGACCTCGCCAGCAGGACTATCGGAATATTGCCATGCACCTCAGTGATAGGAATAGATTCTTACGTCTGTCACCACACTGATCCCCAGATTCCTACCCACCCCTCACACCTCATTTAATTCCCATAACTTATATTTCTTCCTTTCTCTATAGGTATCTACCCTGCACACAGCATCCCCAAAGATGACAATGCCCTGAGGGGAATTGTGGAGCTAATGTAAACAAAAAAAGAAAAGAAACCGGGCCCTATGCCACCTTTGGGGACGCTGTGTGGAGGGTTTTTTTAGGAAAAGGAAGGAAAGGAAGTTCTGGGAATGAAGAAGGTGTGAGGGGTGAATAGGAAAAATTGGTAAATTTATCCAGGAGTAACGGATGAATGAAGAAGGTGTGAGGGATGAATAGGAGAAATTGGTAAATGTATCTAGGAGTGATAGATGAAGGAATCGATCTCTCCCACAGCGGTGCAAGGAGACGGTTCGAGAGAGGTCCTGCTGGAGAGGTCTAGATAAGGTCTCCCTCAACAAGTGTCTCCCGACCCGGTCGGCTACGCAATAGGTGGGCAAACGTATTCGCCACCTAGATCAGAAAAACCTCATCCAATGAACCCGGGTACCCCTCCTAAGTCACCAAAAATAGCGCGAACCACTTGGAGTATCCTATACAAGAGGTGTTGGTTAATTGATAAATGGTTTCCGGGGCGGCGGTACCCATATTCGCCTACCAATTGGCAAACAGTGATCAGCCGTCAAAATGACGGTCGGGGTCTTTATAGGTATGGAGAAGTACCCGGTCTTTCTAGTGTTAAAGCGATTCTCGCTTCCTCAATTCCACTTTGACGTCCCTTTCATGCAAGAAAATACGACGCCTTTGCTATAATTTATAACATCTTTAATTCACAAACTGCATTGCACTCATCCCAGCTTCGATTGCAGTTCCACATCAAAGGCTTTGCTGCACTTTCAGCGGAACGAGCAGCAGAAGTAGTTTGTACCACGAGAGCAAGGAAACGCCTTTAAACATTTAAATTGCAATGATTTACTTACAGAGAGACCCTTTGGAAACGCCGTCAAAGTGAACACATTCCAACCTTAGCGTTCGGGAGCCGGAACTACATTATGTGTTTTCGGAATCTTGTTTGAAAAGAAAACAATCTTCAACGGCTTTCCACGTAACATTCACGTCTATGCCTTTATACATCTTCTTTGAATATTGCTCTCGTCGCCTTCAAGCAATCTATTTATAAAAACATGTATTTTTATTTGATCAAATTGCTTCTTCTACGAAGTGATCGAAATCTCAAGGTGTCAATCAGTATTCGTGAGCTTGCGTACCTTTGGAAAAATGATTGATAAATTGATTAAAGAAAAAATGTTATAAATGTTTTTCCTCCAAATAAGTAGAACAGATTTTTAGAAGGACAGCCGAAAGTTTCTTTGTTCTTAACACAAGGGTCTGGAATTCAATACATGATATTGGCAAATAAAATTATACGATTTCTTTCAAATACACATTAAGTCTAATAATGTGTTGTGTAAAATCCGTCCCCGACCCAAATAGGACCAGGGGAGAAGATGTATACGAGTATCCAAATTTCATACAATTATCAAAGCATTCAACATTGTTTGTTTCAAAGTATGTAGTTGCCTTAGAATGTTATACAGCACTAGAGATAGAATTTTCAGTTTTCATAACCCAAATAATGAAATCGCCCTCTGCTGGTCTGTACAAACCTTTAGATGTCCCGACATGGCGTCCTTTGAGGAGAATCTTCAATCTTGGAAAAGGGAAAAGTCCCGATGACACAAAATAATCTGGTCTGGTGAAGAATTTGATATATGCAACAACAATAATTCCTCAAAGTGACAGGTGTCTGTTTTTGTTTTGCTCCCGTAAAATTATTGAAATAAGTGTTAAAAGTGATGGAAATTTTCAGAAAAGTGCACAAATTGAACCATATTGCTAGTATTCTAGTCAAGTCACCAAAAAAGTAGAATTAATTACAATTCAAAGAGACAGCTGTCTGTTTCTATTTCTGTTTTTTTGGCTCCTGCAAAATTAATAAATAAACCATTAAAAGTGGCAAATCATTGGAAAAGTACACAAGTTCTACCTGAGTTGCTACTAGCTACTGGAATTATATTATGTCCGCAGCGAGATCTGCCGCAGAACAAATCATGGACTCGCTCACGGACTACCTTGATCGTAAACTGGGTGAACTAAAAACACAATTGTTTACAAAATTAGAGACAGAAATAGCCGATCTTAAAAAATCAACCCAATTTGTTAGTGATCGATACGATGACATAAATGACAAATTAAATAAAATTTTGGATTTACCAAAACAACAACAAAAAATATTGAGGAGATGGAAAAACAAGAAAAAAGAATAGTTGCTCCGGAAACAAAAATAGCCGAATCCGAGCAAAAAGAATTGAAAAATAGTGTAGAGATCAATGGATTCAAAGTATCGCTGATTGAACCGCCCTATGAAATAGCCACCAGAATTAGTCCAGCCTTCAGATTAAATCTGGAACCAGAGGACAAATACAAGTTTATAAAATATAGTGATAAAAAACCTTCACGTCTTATATATACGTTCAAAGATGAAATTAAAAAAATTACAACGATGAACATCAAAAAAAATAATAATGTCTCACATTTAGCGGATGTCAATAAAAAAAATGTATGTGAATGAAACCCTTACGTCATACTATAATTTTTTTATGGAACACAAAAATAAGGGCAAAAGAAAAAAAATCAAATTCATCTTGTTCCGAAATGGAAAATTGCTGGAAAGAAAATCTGAAGACTCTCTAATAACTGAAATAAAAAATCACCACGACCTTGAGAGTAAAATCATATAAACAAACCGTGTAATCTTTAACTATCTACAATATAATGAACACTTATACCAGAAATGGATCCATTAACTGATATTGAAAATGATAACCCTTCTCCCGAAACCATCTCAACAATTCAAGAAATTGAAACTCCACCAGAATATACGAAGCATCAAGGAAAATTTCGTAGAGCTGACGGTGATGCTACAGCAATTTGATTAGGATATCGACATCATCATACTTACAGAGAGTCGTATAAAAAAAGAGACATATTCACAAAAACACCCAGATAAATATAAGGTATATAATTTCTCACAACATAAAAATCAGAACGACAGAGAGATAATTTATATAAAAAGTGAAATCCAAGGAATTGTACAAGAAATTCAACTCAGAGATGCTAACTGTCTACTCATAAATATTGATAATGACATCACAGTATTCGGGATTTACAGATCACCTTTCTTTCTTCACTCCCTGGATGATGAGCTAACCCAACTACGAGATGTTCGGAACGTGTACCTAATTGGGGACATCAATATTAACATACTAAATACTGGACAAAAACACCCGCAATGTGATGACTACCAACTACTCTTACTGCACCATGGACTTATCAGTTCAGTTAATATACCAACAAGATTAGGATATAACGAAAATTCTCAAAATGTATCTGCCTCCTGTATTGACCACATCATGATAAAAAAAATAAAGCATACGGTACCGCCGTTCACCATTACAATATTTCTGACCACTTTACACTGCTACTTACCATTCAAGTTCAAAATACACACACTTATATTAAAAACACGATAGTCAAAAATAGAATTAATATTAACAGGTTACAGGACTTATTAAAATTGGAAGATTGGGGAGAACTACCTTAATTGGGTATATACTTATATTCAAACAAAAAAACTTGTACAATGTGTCCTTGGAACGGGGTACCGCAGTAAGGACACATTTTCTCTGAAAAAATGTAAAAATAATTTAATTATAAATAAATAAATAATAAACCAGCTCGTTGATTTAAATCGTTGCGCTGTGAGAAAAAATTTGATCCTACGAAAGGTTTATCGTAACTATTTCGATACAGATTTTCCTCATCGTCAATTCATTGGTTAAAATCCGTGTAATGGTTGTTAGAGCCGAATTTAACTTTATATTTTGTTCTGATTGTCAACCGACAATCAGGTCGCACAAGAATCTGGAATCTCTGGACGTTTTCATCAGTTCTTGCAGAAGGAGGTTTTCCGCTGCGAGATTTATTTTCAATCGAGTCTCGGCTTTCTGCGAATACCTGAAAACCGCCTGAACAACCTGAAAACCTTGGCCATTGACGAAACACTGTTACCATATGCCTTATTACGTTATTTAATCAAATTCAATCAAAAGGGTAATTGAAGCTGAAATGATCTCAAATTATGATTATTTTGTTCAGTGGAGTTCGTCCTTTCGAAGCAAAGGTAACAAGCTTGCAGTCTTGAAAGCAAGTAAAGAGCAAAAGTTCCTTTCGGCTATATGACTTTAGACTAAGACCGGTTCCATCCACTGCGGCCAACGTCTTTATAGCCCATATCATTTAAATTCACGACATTGAGTAAAACAGTGCAATTTCCTTTTATTACGCCCAACACTACAAGTATCAGGCTTTTACTTACTTTTTACTACGGAACAGTGAACTGGAAAACTGTTTTGAATTTTCGTTCAAAGGATTTTGCTTATTTTTTCTTTTACGAACTCTTTGAAAATAAATATTTTTTCACGAGAATACTGTGTGCATATTATACTGAATAATTTTTTTTTTCGTGAAATTAATTAAATGTAGTCGGTGAAAACCCGCAATTACATCCGAATAGAAAATATTTGCTAAAATGGACAAATTTTATGATATTTTAGTCATTGGAATAATGTATTGTAATAAGAGTGATTTGACAAAAAATTGTCCAACTGGACAAATTTGACTACAAGGAAAAATTTTGTATTTTTGAAGTGTCCAATTGGACAAACAATTACCCAAAACTTTATTTTGAACTTTGGAATTGTCAGATAATAAAACAATTTGCTCGAAAGGAAAAAATTGACGATATTTTACGTTTTGGAATTGTCTGATTGGACAAACAATTACTCAAACAGAAAAAAATTGATCATGGTTTGCTCATCGGAATTACATCCGAATGAATATTTATAAACACCATCAATACAAATATCCAATAATAACCATAAATATCCACATAATATCGATAAATATAAATAAATATCAGTGGCGGTTCGTGAGATTTCAGCGAGGTGCTAAGATTGAAAAATACGATGTTATATGTAGATGTTGTTGTAGGTAAAATTGATTTTTTTTCAAAATTATAATTTTTTGTACGAAGATCTTCATACAAAAATTTTAAATTTTGAAAAAAAAAATCATTTTTAGCTACAACGACATCTATAACGCCGTATTTTTCAATCTTAGCACTCTAGCTCACTAAAAACTCACGGTCCGCCACCTATAAATGTCCGTGAATTTATGGGAAAACCTATTAAATTACTAACGGAACTCGGTATTTCAGAGTTAAGATTTATTGTTTAACATGTAAGTACAATGAATCTGGATGCGTATTATTGAATGTGAGAGAGTGCTACATGTAATAGGTACAATTATTTATATACTATGAAGTCTTTCTATCTCACTCCTTAGTGCTGAAGTCATATTGGTAACTTTTCTAATCACACACAATATCCATAAAAATAAAATTTAATAAACCGTAAATTTGTATACTTTATTATTCTAATAAATCCATATAAACAAAAATATTCATTATGTTTATCGATATTTAAGGTAGCAGATAACGTAGGCAACTATAAAAGTCATATAGCTAAAAAAAAATCGGTAGCAGCTTTATTATTTTCGCACCCCGTATAAATTCTTCAAATTTTATTTTCTTAATGCAGAAATATAATATCAGTAGGTAAAATAATTACTCGTTGAAATTTGCAAGAAGAGTTAAATTCTGTAATTTTATAAATTTATCTTTTTACTACCCTTAAATAGACCTTTACATAGACATTTACAAATTTTGACGATCGATTCGATGATAAATTTTGAAATTCTCAAAAACAGGAGATTTACAGCAGCCGGTACTTCAAAACAAAATTTTGGTAACCTGTTAATGCAAAGTAAAATCGACTTATTTGTGATGAAACATTTCCACGTTAAAACTGAGACTATGTACCAAGTTATACCAAGACGGTTGCAATATAATAGACCACGCTTTTACAAGCAAATAAATCAACTCTCAAAGGTATAAGTCTTCAAAAATAGAGCGATAAAGTATACTTCACCATTGTGGAAATGCAATGGTGAGATTTTATTTTCTTGTTGTCGCTTTATTTGTCAGGAAAATATTATTCTTTCATGAGAAACTATTGCCAAAGCTTTAAACAGAAAAGCACCAACTAAATATGACGCCGTTATACACACTTCGAATGAGAAATTATGAAACTTTTACTTGTCAGTTTCTTCAAGGTTTGTATGGGAACTATTGCTACAATGAAAACTTTCAAATGAAATTTCTTTAAAAACATTATGAAAATGCAATTTCATCGGATTTGTGTTTGTAATTGATGTTTTGTAACATGTTTACTTTTATGAAGTCAAAATGAATGTTTTGCGTTACGTTTCTAAATATCCAGGTGTTAAAATAAACTTTATGATTTTACGTTCATGTCTATTGAGATACTGAAGCAGGGTCAATTTTAATTACTATTTAAAATTTGTGATAGGAAAACTAAGAAGTTGTAATTTGTAAATATTAGATAAATTAGTAAATACGTAATCGCGAATTAATAGAAATAATGGTCATTTAAATATATTACGTATGCATATTATATACACGTATACATTATTTACTTGCTTCCGACTAATAATAGAGCATAAGCATAGCCAATTTAAGGCACATTTTTATGTAAATACCGCACAAGAGTCCCAACTGCTCCTAACCATCTGGAGCCAGTGAGACTAATGCGTCCCCAATCGCGGGACTTCCCAAATGCGGTATGTTGTGAGGATTAAAATAGTGAGGATGAGAAGGAGATGGGGAAGAGTAAAGTGGAGAAGCGCCTGACTATTCAGATTTGGTCACCAAACATGGCTAAAGCCATTTCGTCCAACATTTAAATTCTGAATGGTGATCTTACACTTATACTGTATCTTCCACTCTGGAACATTCCGTAAATATACCATATTATATTGTTTTTAAATGAATACGTTATGAAATAACACAACTCGATCAAATAAAAAAAAGTTGGGCACGCCGGGATTTGAACCCGCGCCTTGCAGATTGTTAACCCTCGACCACGGAGGCCATACTTTGTTAACTTATTTCCAGCAAATATGTACAGTGCATTAACAAAGCCAGTAGAAGTGGAACCACACACATACCTATACATACGAAAAGATGATGAAATATGAATTTAAATTGAGTGTCAGATCTTGTTTGGAATTTAATCAACTCTTACAATATACCGGGATGTTTTCGAAAGAAAATGCGAACAAATAAAACAGGAGTCTTTTCGCTCAGACGGAGGCTGAGCTAAAACTTCATTCAATGGATGTTCCATATTGTATCTTGACAAAGGAAGAGAGACGGAGAAGTACGTGAAAACCATTCCACAACAAAAAACCCGAGTCGTGGCCGCGCTACCTCCAGAAGTCTTCCCAGATGAAACTGGCTTTATATTAAATGTTTCTTGTTGAGATATTCCGTTAACTTCGTCGTAAAAACTGGTTTACGAGGTATTTTTTCAAAGCCTTACGGTTCGTAACAGAGATCATAGGAGCAGCAATGACTGTATACAGAACATACTGAATGAGATTTTTCTAACTGGGTCACTTATGACTACGCTGAAAACTTTTCGCAAAGTTCGAAGACGACTAAAATATTCAAAATGGTGAAACTAGTGAATTCTTTCAGAAGTCGTAGAGTAGGGATCACTAGGATCAGGCCGAAATGCTTAAATTGGTGGGTTTTGATTTACGGTAGTTTTCACGTTAGATTAAAAACGACCTGCAATTAAAAATTTGGTTGATTTTTGTCTTAGGAAAATTGAGGTGTGTACTTAATTCGTAGTTGACTATCTCCAAATATGACGAAAATGAATAACAAATCATTTCGTACTAATTTATGTGAAACATTTAAAGAATAATAATTTTCGACATTATTTTATATTTGAGTATAGGTAACCGAAAATTATCAGCAGCCTCTAGAATCTAGAATTATTGGAGCTTTTTGCGAGAAAAATGCCATCGGATGGCTAACATTACAAAAGGGCTATTTAAGGGCTCTATTAACCCACCGCCCGTCGCGCCATTTTTTTTTACACGAGATGTCGCGCGGGGTCACTTAGGACCCCAAAAATAAATTTGATTAAAATGTTGTTATTTTAACTGATTATATAATCAGGTGATAATGACTTCATTGAAATAAAAAGAAATATTAAAAATTGAATATTTATTTAACAAGCTTAAAAACCAATAAGGATCATATTTTTATAATTTTGAATCATACTTTTTAATAGTAAACTTTAAAAAAAAATGTAACCAATTTTTTTTAAACTTATACAGACTTATTATTATTACAATAAAAAACAATGAAAAAACATATAAACTTGATTTTCCATGGTGTTTTGTTGATTTTTTTAGCCGCACGCCGAAACACAAGTCTATATCTCACATCGCACATGCGCAGACTAAATGTATACTTTAGGAAGCTACCTAAAGTAGGGAATCAACGGGAACATTTAAAATGTACATAATTAGCATTTCTGTAAAATCTGGGCTTTTAAAGACCCCACGCGACTATTCGAGGGTTAAGATGTTTTCAACCTCCGTCCTATTCCCCCGATTTTTCCATCTAATAATCATTTACCCAGCAATCTTCTCACTACAGTGCTACTGATTTGATTTGAGTTTTTCACGGCCAAATGTATTCTAATAAACTATTTTTGGGTAATTATACCGTGTTGCGTGCTATACTAGGTACTATAACAGTGGTTGCAACAACTTAATATATTATTTCTTTCAGACGTATTATGTCAATCGTTAGCAATGCGGGATAATGTATAAGTCATAAATATACGAGTATATCCGTTTTCATAAAAAAATGAAGTTAAATAAAAATCTACCACCTTACTTATTTCATTCAAATAGTTTGTTCTTCGTCTGTGTTAACTGGACCGCGTCGCTTCGTTAACTCTTTATTTTTTTTTCAGTCTTTTTTTTTCCTTTGTAAGTTCAAACAAGTTCTGTCTGGGTTCTTAAAGTTTCTGTTTAGAATAACTTACAAGTAATGGGATAGTTTAAAGTTAAAATTAAGTTTCGTGTTCCCTTTATATTCTCTATATTATTTCTGACATGAGAAAAATGGTATTGAGAAGTAAGACGTAGCAGTGAATTACAATATTATTTTTGAATTATGTAATGTTTGCCATTACAAAATATATTTTATTGGTTTAATATGTATGGTAAAATCAAAAAAATTATTATCGTTTGTCTAAGAATACTGATTAGACAAATTGGTCATCGTTAAATAACACATCATCAATGTCAAATTGAAACACTCAAACAAACAGTGTCAAATTTACTCAGTCACCTTTTTTGTACATAATGATTTCTTGTGCTTTGTTTAGACATCGTCAACTTAGTAATAATTATGATATTTATGTATATAAAAAAATACATTGGGTGTGAAATAAAGGCGTTTACTATAAAATGTATTACATTATATACAATATGTATTACATTATTACATTATATACCAACCGTTCATTTTTACGCGTCAATGGTTTCCGTAGCTGAGAGTCGGCTCTTTGGCTGTAGATCCAATGGTCGCGGACTCGAAACAATATTTTTGATGTTATTGTTTTTTTTGTTATATAACATCTCACAAAAACGCCCCTGTCTGCACAGATGTAAAGACAGGGGACGATGTCACCTCCCGGTTGGGCAGCGTTGCGAGGCGGGTTAAGATAGGCGATTTACGAAGGAATTTATTCATGCTGGTCTTGAAGAAGCCCGGATAATACGAAGGAGGAGAAACACAAGAAACGAACCGTTCTCATGACGCAAACATCAACTGTGAACGATTGGTCTGCTGGTGTATGTCGGTTTCCGGACATTGTGAACATTCAAAAAGAAAATGAAGAATACTTTGTTTTTAAAAGGTTATTTTAAATTAGAATTAAAGAGGGAGCGCGGTAATATATAAAAAAAACGATTGTCATAAAATATAAAACACGACTTATTTAAAATCGATAAAAATTTGTCGACATCAAAGTTAAATAGCATTTAAAGAATCGCAGATATTTTTTTCAGACACAGAGCGTGTTAAAAAAACAGAACCAGGTGTATTTATGTTTTATGGTTTTCGTGGCTTACTTTGCAATTCTTTTCTATCGAGGGGATTTTAAAAAATATTATTTTTTCAACTCTGCATCTAAAAAGAGATTAAAAAAACAGCTTTGTTTTTTTGAGCTGAAAACACCGTGTTCAAAGGAAGCTGTTTGTTAATAGAAATTGAAATTTCGGGATTATAGGGTGATACTTAAAGTAATTAATAATCTGCTCTTTTAAAGATGGCGCTATTTTAATTACTTAAAGAAAAAACTCTTTTTAAACGACTTCGAAAAGGAGGTGGTTATCAATTCGACGGTATTATATATATTTTTTAAAAATGTTTTTTACCTCAGAACTTTCGATTAGGAGAACCGATATTGATGATTCTTTTTTTTATTAGAAAACTGGTGCTTCTCGTGTGGTCCCATTTTAATTTGGTCCAGTTTTGACAATGGGATCCATGAAAAAACCATATATGTCTTAAATTTGAAATAAGTATGTGCGCGGCAAATGGGCGAATAACTCAATATTACGCCAACAGATTTCAATGATTCTTTTTTGAAGTAAAACTTCTTTACGCACGCTTGTCACTAAAAATAAAAAAAAAACAAAAATTTTAACAAAACAAAAAACGACTTCCAAAAATGCACTAAAAATAAAAAAAATAATTTCATACGATTGTTATTTTTGGAGTCGGTGTCAGCCAAGATCTCCACATCTCACCTATAACTATCTATGTATGTAGTTACCTTGACACCGACTCCAAAAATAACAATCGTACGAAATTATTTCTTTACTTTTTAGTGCATTCTTCGAAGTCGTTTTTTGTTCTGTTAAAATTTTTGTTCATTGTAAGTTATGATTTAAATATCAAGATGAATTAATTTTTTGCGCCCGTAAATATGCAATGTAAATAAGAATAACTAGTTTTGTCAATAAAACAACTCAAATCTTTCAAGAAAGACTTACGAATACAATATTGTGTAGGTGATTCAATATAATATTGTATTGGTAAGCCTTTATTTACAGATTTTATTTTGCTTACAGACAAATCTATTTATTATTATTCATATTGCGTACGTAAGGGCGCAAACGATTAATTAATCTTATTGGGATGGTCCGATGCTATGTGGGGAACCCGTTTGCACAGCGCGGGTGTAAACTGTGTGCCCTAAAGTTAAAACTTAGACTTACGGATTTCAATACTTCGCTTGTATGGAAACACATGATATGAAACAAAACATGATTTTTAATATATATAAATTTTTTTAAATATTTTAAAGCATTACTTGTGAAAAGTGTTATTTCTATAAATAATGAAACAAACGCCTTCTGCAAAAGAGGAGCAGATTACGAATTATGGATTATTTTATGTATCACCAGGCAGGTACTTACTCAACAATCTTATCCCAGTTAGATTACGAATTATGGATTATTTTATGTATCACCAGGCAGGTACTTACTCAACAATCTTATCCCAGTTACTTTAGCTCAATTATATTTCCCAAGTGAGCAATGCATAATTTATAATAGTGGTCATCACTATTGTCTATTTTTTTTAGATTGGATCAACGTAGCATTATGAATAGGTAGGTAAAGCGTATCACAAACTGATTTCCATTTACAATAAGAGATACCGGCAAGTTATCTTCTTAAGGGGCTTGCGCTACCTTTTTCATACAAAACTTAAATTTGGATTCGAAACCAAGATACTTAAACCTAACGGAAAAATTATTTCTGAATCAAATCTAAATTTAATTTTTTTAAAGACCGCACAGCCGTTACTTTTCATGTCGAAGATAATATAAATTGTATTTCCGCTGGCACTTTTTTAGATAATTTCCATTCTATCGAAATCCCTTTTAAGGCATCTTTCCTGAAGTACAAAAAGTTGCACAGGCGGAAACGGCCGGAAGTAATGTCGGATTGATCCCAATGGAACTTGACTGTAAGTTTTCAATTAAAGGAAGTTACGAATTAATTTTCCGCTAACACCATAATGAATTGATTAGGCTTGTACCTGGCTAATAAAATTATAATTTTCTAATTTCGTCTAACAAAGTACAACTTTTGCAAGTGGCGGAGTAAAATAAAATAACGCAAAATAATGGTATAAAGGTGATATAATTGTCTTGGAACATTGTTTAAACAACTTAACTGTGGTCCGTAATAGAACTCTTAAATTGATTAAAATATAAAGAATTACTACTTTTTACGATTTATCGGAATAAATAAATTTATAAAAATTATATATATATATATATATATGTTTTTTTTAATTTAATGGAATTCAAATTTAATAATGTTAAAAATAATGATATCAAAACTTATGCAATGGAAGTATGCAAAATGTATATGTTTCGAAATTACGTGCTTCGAATATTAGAAATTAAAAATGGCAAAATTTTCTTAAGGATTACAAAAACATTAATGAAATTGTAATATCGGTTATCGAGATATCCCGTATAAGGTGAACCTTGGGGATTTTGTACACCCCTCTTCGTGCTGGCTAGGTTAAATAATTCAATAGTTGTCACGTCGTTTTTAAACAATTAAGAAATAATTACCATTAAATGTTCGGAAAATAATTCTCAAAGTACCCCACAGAATAAAGAATCTATTATCACAACTGTTTTCTCAGTAAATTGGTTTAACCGGTAATAAATCATTTTAGGCACCATAATAATTTTAATTGGGTGGGGGTTAGTAGAGTCATATGAATAAAACGTCTCTACGTGGCCTAACCATAGTTTTAAAATGGCCTTAAATGCCGAAACAGTTGTCACAATAATAAATAACTAAAATACTTACAGAACTTGATAATAAATTTAAAAAAAAATAATAAGTTCTACCACTAAAAAACAAAAACAATTAATACATAATTGCAAAAAAAAAACAGATTTGGAGATAGGAAAGTTTATTTATAGTATTCAACTTTCTGTAGAGACATGTATGGTACGTGTTACTTGACTGTCCCACAAATCAAATAAATGGCTTACAGCCCATTCTCGCCTCACGTACATTGCAACAAGGATGGCACTATATATTTGGGAATGGATAGACCACGTAGCCAGGGTGAAGGATTGTTGGTACAATTCACTGCACTTATGAATACCAGAATAATAATACCAACAGAGAGATTACCGTAGCCAATGCCCATACCCTCAAATTACCACAAAAATATAGTTTAATAATAATAAATATAGATTACATTTTAAGACCTTTATACCTTTCGAGTACATATTCTACGTTCATCCTTCCTAAACGGTAATTTTTTAAGTGAAAACTTCTTTAGCACCGTTGTGATTTGAAACTCGGTGAAACGGAGACGAGCGAAACTAAAAAGAGAAAAACACTTTTTTACACTAGAAAGAGACAAACACACTTTTTACACTAAAAAGAGACAAACACATACATCTATAGGATTTAGCCTGCGAGAGAATGAGATAGCAATAAAATATTTTTTAATTCACGGGTACTCGTTTCCAATATAATACAGTCACTTTATACCACTACACATTCCCGCGCAAGGTTCCTTTGATGTAGTGGTATAAAGTGCCTGACGAACCTCTGCAGATCGGGAAGAAGAAAAAACAAATACTAATAAGATGGCCAAATGTACAGGAAAAGATGCACTGAAATTCGATAACAAAGGGAAAAACATATCCTTCACATTGATAAAAAAGTGCTTTGAACTCTCCTAACTATTTAATTTTCTACTTAGTTGTCTACTTTAGTTTTCTTAAGGTTTTACTTCTACCGCTTATGAATTGCATACTCGTAATTGCATATTTGAGCAAATACTATGCACCTTCTTTTCACAAAAAAGGAATAAGGAGCATAAGTACACATCATATCGTTACCTTAGTTGAACAAGGTTCTAAATGACTTTTTTTTTCAAAAATGAACTTTGAATGCAAAAACCATTTTCTTTGCTCATTTCTATAACCAACATAATTTTCAGATTAGATTCTTTATTTCCTTTGTATTTTCTACATTTTTCAATTGCCGTCTTGTTTGTATTTGACAGTTGAATTTTACGAGGCGCAGTGTAGTTCTTCACTTTAGTTGGATAGCGTTTTGACTTCGCTTTACCATGCATGCTCTGAAGGGTATTATGAAGATGTAGTTAGAACCACATGCAATGAATTGTTATGTCCGCACGTTTAGGTATGTTCTAAAATGGTAAAACTTAAATATTTTCCTTTAAAATGTTCAACTAAAATACTTCACTCATGATTCAACCTCAAATCAGAAATCGGAAAATAGGTCATGAGAAATCGTCGATCGAAAAAACAAGATAAAGTGAAGTTAGAAACCTGTCCAATCAAAATGACGGTATGTAAAAAAGTGTATCCATGTGAAATATATACATAGGGGAAGATTGGCACCATTCGTATACTTTTTAGACTTTGATTTTTCAAAAATTGATAATTAAAGATAGATTGCTAAATAAGATATTATAACATAACAGCATTCGTTCCGCTCCTTATTCAAAAAGTTTGAAGTCCAGAACCTTAAAAATAAATTAGTGGATTGAATTTTAGCAAAAGCCGACAAATGTCCCAATCTACCCCAATCACGGGGTACATTTGTACATGGGTAGGGGAACATTCATTCTGACTTTTCTTCAGTACTTGGTAACTTGTGTATTTAGACTGGTATGTACTGAGGCTCGTGCCATCATCATCAGGTTTATCCTTTATTTTCTTTAACCGACTCTCCAAGAGACTCTCTTTCTGAAAGATAATTTTCCTTTCAAAATATATTTTATTGCCGCAGACAGATTTTCTTCATTTATTATTATGCACCTTGTTATTGTGCATATATAATTTTTTTGAAAATAAAAGAAATTCCTTAATATGAATGTGCCCCTGGAGAAGGCGTACGAATGTGCCCCGAAGGTCAAAAATAACAGATTTTTACCGACACATAAATCATGCAGAAAAATCCACAAAATAGATACATTATTATTATCTCGATTGTAGTCACTTACCCTTGAGCAATAATCCTATAGAATTTGACGGTTCACTAAAGCACGAAACATCCAACAATATCGACAAAATATTTACTTTGAGCATGCGAAAACACATTACGCCCTCTCGTGATGCTCGCAGCGGCCACAATGGCGGTTAACTTCGTGGACAACTGACGGTCGCCCGCGCCTACCCACACACGAAAAGCTAAATAAATACGGTGTTCTAACACGTTGTAAGAGTGACTGTATGAAGCTTCCCCGTGTATGAATGTTGCCAATCTTCCACTACCTATGGTCGTGCAATAGACGTCAAACAAACTTGGCAAACATTAAAAATATATTGTTTAGATAATATTACCATCTTAATGTTATGTTCACAAAAATGTATTGTATTCTATAATACGGTGCATTAGAGAAATCATTTATAGGTTACAGAGTAAATGGTTATGGTCTAAAACGTATAAAATTAGGTCCTTTTTTTTAAATTGAGCAAACGCAACTCCGATTTCTAAAATTGATGTCAGTTAAAAAAACAATTATTATTTGAAGACGATTATAAAAAATAAGGTTTTCATTTTGCAACATGCTTCCCCAGCCTGGCACGTTAGATCTTCAATTAAAACTGGATTAATTATGTTGTCTGTGTTTTACTGGATGAGTTCTGTTTGTTAAAATATATTAAAAATCAGTATTTTCACATAAATTTTTTCAACAAAATCCAAATTGTGATTTTCATATCCTTTGGGTATCGTGATTTTGACACGTAACATGAACTGGCAGACGAAATCATTTTTGAAATTTTTTAAAAGGTTGTTCTGTTTTTAATTATTATTCGTGATGGAATTCCATTGTAATGTTTTGATTGATATCGGACCGGAACCGGGCTTAATCATTATAATATGAAAGTTCTGTGTTTTTTAACAAGAATTCCCGGGCGTATAAAATATTCACAACGATTTTATAATTGACAAATTTATTTACACATTTTCAGACTGGAAATTTCGCATTTACTTTTGATCAGTGAAAGACAGGTAGGAATTTAATTTTATCTTCGAAGACGAGGTCAAATCGCTCGATTTCATCTCAAAGTAAATTAAAATTTCTTTGGTTTCATTTTCCCGTCTAGACAGGTGCAAAAGGACACTTGTTCAAAACTTAAGGACATAAAGTATTTCTTGATCAAAACAAAATTGAAATTGACCGAAATAAGTTAACTGGAAACAGTTCTTGTTGTCTCAAGTAACTTCAGTGTAACTAAAAAACTACTAATTAATAAAGTTTTTAAGGCCCGCTAGTAAGCGCCCAAAAAAAAGAAAAAGGGGAGATACGTTAGAGGGAGCGCGCTAATATTAAAAACGATAATATTTAAGCGAAAATTGTGAAAAAGTTTAATTAAACATGACTCGTTTAAAATAGAGCTAAAATCTCATGGGAACGGTCTTATATAGTATTTAAAGGAACAGCGTAATTTTTTTCATACTTGCAAACATTTTTCAACTTGTAAAATATTAGAAAAAACGTGTTTATAATAATGTGCGGAGCATACTTTGCGATTTTTTTCTATCAAGGGAATTTCATATAATTACAGTTTTGGCGTGGCAAATTTATAGATATTTTCTTCAAAAATAACATATATTTTTTTAGAAACTTAAAAACCAAAGTCTTCAAGAGAAATATGTTATAAAACGGTAAAAATTCGGCCGCGGCTTGAAAACCAGTTGACGCCTCCGGCGTTGCCCGGGCTTTAGACAGTTTTTCGAAATCAGACTTGAACAGTTGTGTCTTTGCTCTTGTTTTTATTAATTAATGAATTTAATTATTAATCATCATGCGCTTAAACATATTTTTACATGATTTAATACACACAGAGGACAAAAAATAATTAAAAGTATCTAAAAATTAAAAGAGTGAGATGTGAGTATGCAAATTTTCATCAATCTCGTAATAACACTATAGATTTGTATAAAATCAAACAATCGCTGCCCGTCCGGTGTCCGCCCACCAGCCACCACAGATATCGTATTTTTGTATAAAAAATAGATAAGCAAATGTATTACCTACATATGTAAACTAAAAGTAAAATAGTTGCGTAACCTCCTGCCATATGAATTCTAAGCTGAAAATGTGTGCAAATTTTATGACTCTAGGGTTCACAGTTCGATGGTTTTTTTTTTTTGATATGTTTCAAAAACAAACATACCGCCATGCAGATACAAATACAATATATAAAAAGTGCTTTTAAAAAAAAACAAAAAATATTTTTAACGCTGTGAAAAGAATTACTATCATAAATTAAAATAATAGACTTTTTCCTTCCAGAAGGTTGTCGCTAACTGACGTCAAATACAGCTTTATTCTGAATAATTTTCTAAATGATCGGATTTAAGCCTGTTCAATGAATCGATACGTTAATTCAATGTTTATATTATCATCGGAATATCATTATTACTTCCTTAGAGGGGATAACTATACGAATGAGAATCGTTATTAATTTAGTATAATCGGAAATATTATCCGCCATTTTTTCATATAATATCATGCCCCATATATTCGTACATTGAATTAAAAAACACTCAATTTAAACATGATTTTTGTATTGAAAACTTCTGAAGATATTGTAATTACTAGACAGGATCTCCACTGTAAAAAAAAACTGTTCAACTTTGCTGCGTGCGCCTTCATAATTTTTATTTTGACAAGGTGCTGTTATTTTGGAGAGACCAGGGAGATGAAGAATTCGCGCTTTATTATAAACCAACTTAATATAATTTCTCAATCGTGTGTGTGATGGGAAATGAGTAACATGCAGGATATATGTATAAAATCTCAAAGCGTTTTTCTCAGAATAACATCTATATCAGTGGAAATTTTTCAAACAAGAGTCCCTGGAGTTAGTGTGTCGTTATTAATTTATTGAAGAGATTCAATTATAGCTTTACTTTCTTATTTTAGAAGATATTTTACTTTCCTTTCATTACAATCATTATATGCGGAAATGTAGCCTGTGCAATGACTCGACACAGGTATACCCTGGTGAGACAGGCATATAAATAAAACCAATGTAAATATATTTTATTATAGATTAATAAATAAAAAATAAAAAAAATGATGAAGGACTTAGCTTGCAGATGATTTAAACCGGGATGATTGGATAGAAATCCGATGATTCTAACTGATCCATCCGTGTGAAAAAAGTCCATTAAAAACTAAGATTGGAGCGGTTTTACGTTCATTTTGTATGTTTTTGCGACTTTATCCAGGCGGTAATTTTCCCCGTATTTCTATATAGTGCGGAAGCATGGACACCTAGAGCCAGTGAAAGAAAGCGGATGGACGCCTTCTAAATGTGGTGCTGGAGAAAATGCTTAGGATTCCTTGGTCAGCTAACACGCAGAAATTTATCCATTCTGGGAGAGCTAGGCTACAATTTTAAGTGTTTTTAAGATATTTTTGACACGTTGCTCGCCAAACTGAGAACTCCAACTTGGATAAACTCAAGTCACTGGCAGATAAAGAAGGAGAGGAAGGTCACCAATACGTTCTAGTGAACCTGGGTGGAAGGGCCTTGTCCGCCATAGAAATCGGAATAGGAGTCACGATGCTTTGCGAGGAGGAACCAACATAAGAAGAAGTAACAAATCCAGAAAAAAAATCTCAGATATTATTTTATGCAAACGCATAGAGAGATTATCCAAAGTTCGTGCACCACACTTACTTGAGGCAACGATCAGATTTAGCATACAAACCTTAAGTGAATTATGCAATATAGTTAATTTTAATAAAATGCACAATATCTCTATAATTGATAGTCCATTCCTATTGAAATTCTATGGCATACGTGCCCTGAAACTTTAGTCGTAGTCACCACGACTTGTTTAAGAAAAGATGCTTTAGAAAACCACGGCATGACAAGACGACTGGTGTTATTGATTGAAATTTCTAAAATAACATGTATTAGTTTGTAAATTTTTAAAAACTTTTTTGTTTAGGTGCATTTCTCAAATGTCAAAAATGTCACCAACAAGAAATCTTGTACTATTCTATAAATGGATGATTAATTTGTTGTACAGTTAATAACTGTCGTACAGAAAATAATTAACACCATGCGACAAAGTATGATTTTCAAAGTAATTCTGTACACTTCAGTAGTTGATTTCATAATACAACAATCTTGCACGTTCCCCGCCGATGCTTCTCATGGGTATAATGTGAGTGGTTTTTGTTATTTGACTTATCTCGGTTCCCCCTTTCTTGGAATCCTTGTTCAGCTGAGGAAGAACCAATTTGGGGTGGCAACCAAATTGGTAATGTTCTCTAATGAGTTCACTCTGGATAGCCTCGGAGGACCCCCTACAATTGCGGCGGAAGTGCGGGCTAAGCAATACGAATAAGTCTGCTTTTAATGATGTTTAAATAAAGCACGCACATTAAAAGGAGATGTCGGCTTGACGTAATTATCTAAAGTTATTATTTTGATAATTTGATTGTTGGAATTTAAGGAACAAAGTTAATTTTAATTGGAATCGTGAGGAATTAGCGTCTAACCGAATTAATATTTTATATTATCTTCGGAAATCTATAATGCAAATTGAAATCAATTATAACAGAGTTGAAATGCTTTTTAGTCTTTCACTTTGAGTGGATGTTCAAGTTTACTTGTATAAGTGGAGTTTCTCAGATAAAATAATAAATATATTTTTTGCTTTATCCCCTTTACACATAATTTCAAACTAATCTAAACTTTACACATTATTCTGACTACTTTACTAACCCGATTCAATACAATTTGTGAATATTGATTTTTTCTTACTTTTAGTTGCACAATAAATATGCTATCGGAAAAAATATGTGAAAATATAGTATTTTAAAAAAAGTGGAATTTTATTTTACATTTGATCAAAACAGGAGGCCCTGAGGAAAATTCTTTTCCTCGGGGTCTATATCATCTTAGGGAATGCTGTGTGGAGGAACTTTTTAAGAAAGGTAGGAGAGGCAGTTCTGGGTAGGAAAAAGAAAAGAAAGGTGGAAAGGAAAAAGGAATGGGGGGCAGTATTTCAAGGAGTGACGGATGTATGACTCCCTCCAGCTGTGGTGCAAGGCGATAAGAAGAGATAATCCGACTGGAGAGGTCAAGAAGCCACCCTCGACCAGTATCCATCGATCAGGCCTGCTGCGCAGTAGGTGGGCAGACGCATCCGCCGCTTAGACCTGAATAATACTCACCCCATCAACCCGGGCACTCCTGCTGCTACCCCCAGACGTAGCAAACCGCTTGGGGTGACCTATCGCGGGACTGGGTCACCCATATCCGCCTCACAAATTGTAAAATAAACTGTGTTATATAATATGATATGTCCACAAATTGTGACACACCGCTCACCCTATTTATTTAACTGCATAAAAGAAAAATAAATCTTTAATGATAATAATAATATTATTTGAATGATTTCTACGGCGCCATTTTCTTGAAAAATCACCTCAAGTTCGCTAGATAAGTATATCATTAGGTAAGCCCGCCCTCCTACCAAAATGAAGTATAATTTCTGCATGTATTTTCAATTTGCCTCGATTTTCACCGAAAATATTACTAAACAATTAATTTTTTCGACTTTTTTTGTGATGGTATTTTTTATTTTCATGAAAAGTCAAATAACATTCTTTTCATTATAATATACTTAACAGTTTTTTTTCTGTCAACATATTGAAACTAGCTTCTTTCAGTTTCGACATGTCAAGGCAAAATCTGTTTCGTACGAAAGAAAATATATTCAAGAATAAATCTCAATAAAAAGTTTCGACCCCATTATGGATCAATATAAATTATTTTGTGTAAAGTGATAAATTATTTACGGCTAAAAGGCCTTAATTCAATGAAATATGTTAAAATTTGCGGGTGTGAAGGCTCGAATCGCGCCCCTCGCCTAGTTCGGCCTTCACAAGATGTTATTCTTTTTATCGGCGTCCCTTTGTATTCGGCGGCCGTGTCGCTGAAGAATGGGTGATCATTTATCGCTTTTTGGCTACGACAGTGGTGGCTCCTACTACCTCACTAGGTACCTATCCTACCCGACTACCTACTTTACCTACTTTTACGTGCCAACCAACCCTACCCTCGCGAAGCAGTCATCCCCAGTACCTACTCGCCCCGCCCTCAAACTCCCACCTGATTGGGACCGAAGCGTGATGGTTTTATTCGAATTTTAACGATCCCTCGAGACTTAGAAACTAATGGTTTGAAATTTATGATGCTAGTGTTAATTTAGTAATTATTAGCTCTTGAAATTTTATTTTTATAAAATCAGAGGTTTTATGGTCACTATTTCTGGTGATGTTTTATGTTCTTACTTACTCATGGTTAAATTTATGTTAAGTGTTTAGAAAATAAGAAATTCCAAGCAGAACCAACTGTATTAATTTCATAACGCATGGACTCATTGATTGAGCATAGCGATAGCCTATTTTAACTCAAGTGCTTTGCATTTACTAGATAGTGGCTTTTTGAATGGTTCAGCTGCAGATTTTTTTTCACAGGTGACATTTTTTTGTTTGAATACCTTACAAGAGTCCCGGCTGCTCTCGTCTGGAGCCGGTGAGACTATGTTGTGAGGCTGAAGGTACTGGGGAGACAAAGGTGAGGAAGTACCCGGCTTTTCCGATCTGGTCACCAAACGCGGCTCAATCCATTTTTTTTTTTTTTTAATTTTGTTTTATTTATTTGGTTATTTTTTTTTATTTATATATTTATTTATTCCGAGCAACGTTTCAATTCTGATTGGTGGTCTTACATCACTGATATACTCCACTCTGGAACATATCATTTTAAATTGATGAATTGTGAAATAACACTAATTAATCACTTTTTTTTGCTCACCCGGGACTTGATCCTGCGATCTATGGATTACTAGTTAAGAGCCTTAGAAAGTTTGAAACAAAAATATTGATTCAGATAGTGATGTTTCGATGGACAAATTGTACAATTTCTTATTTGAATTTTTTTTTAATATTTCGTGAAGTAGGTACCTACATGGTTTTTTTAAATAAATACCTACATCTTATGGGGAAATTTGGGTTTGATTTATTAAATAAGTGAAAATAAGAAACATACTTTTTGGCACGGGACTTTAACTGTTCGCAGCACTACAAGTATTCGAGTTTTCTTCTCTTTTTTGACTTCTGCTTTGCTAAATAAAATAATTATGAAAAGCAGGATTTATAAAGTGCATCTGAGTGAAACGATGTTATTATTGTCCTTTCAAATACAAACGTGGAATTTCTGAGTAAACACGGCAATTTCCCGAAGACAAAGCCATTATTATTAAGAGCTGTGCTGCTGTGAAATATCCACGTTTCTATGAGTAAACGAGATAACAAGTTGTTTTGTTTGATTTATATTTTAGAGATGTTGCTTAATGAGAAGAAAGGCTTTGAAAAGAAACTCCGGCAAAACCAGAAGTAAATTCAAGTCTAGTGTATAAAATAGGTGTATTTTATTTTCTCGTCGGTTAATCCCAGGATTCTATAGCAGCCACGAAGATAATAATATATTGTTCTTACATTACAGGCTCGCATGGTTTCGTATCCTTCTAGATTTCAAGTGGAGAAGCGCTGGCGCTGGGCGTCAGCAAACAGAGAAAGCGGGCGTTACCAAAGCTTGTGTGAATAATGCGCACTTAGCAAAAGCTCATTCTAAACTCGGGAAACATTTCTTTGTTTTTCAGCCTACTTATCCTCGTGTGCTCCTCGGTCTGGAATAAAGATATTTGTTGTTGAGCGCTTGGGTAATTATTATAATGGCCTTAAAAGAACAATAAAATAATTCTTCTCAAGTAACATTTTAAATATAATGACACAAAAATAGGATTCCTTCTCTCAAAGCTTTGTGTATCAGCCTTCTTTGATCGACAACCGTTTGGAGAACAGTTATTAAAAGAAAATGATTGAACTTCTCTTTCTTTTCATCAATTTTCCAGTCTTTAAGTCACAATTGTCACAAATTATTTGTGATGCAACTTAAGATGAAAACATTATTTTGATCACTAAAAGTAACTAACTAAATAAAAGAGAAAATACTTTGTTTTACGTCATTTAATTGATATTTTGTAGTCTACCGGTTTCGGTACCTCCGTACCATCATCAGGACTGTTATAAAAAAGAATATTTAATTAATAAAGATCACACGTTTAACCGTCATACGGCTATTAAAGTCCTACACAAAAATTGGATAGGCTTAAGACTAAATAATTTAAAGGCATTGCAAAAAAAAAACAGTTAATTCAAAGACTGAAATCATCAATAATCAACTAAATTTAACATTCAGCCCCATTATAAGAATGTTTCCCGTTATCCCACACTCCCCACCCCCAATTCCCTCTCACAACTGCCGCACTGTCCCACTCTAATATACTGTCTCTTTCTTTCATAACAATTTATACATATATATATATATGTATATTATTCTGTATTTGTTAGTTTTTATAACAGTTCTGAGGATGGTACGGAGGTGCCGAAACCGGTAGACTACAAAACATCAATAAAGTGACGTAAAACAAAGTATTTTTTTTTATTTATTTAAAATGTCAAGTCACACTGTGTTTGCTTCCTTTGAAAAACTAACTAACTATCACGCAGTTAGGCAGAGATGACGGACCGCCAACAACTCGATCTTGGCACACACTTCTTGCCTCGTTAACCTTCATGCATCGTCTCATACATGCTCTTATACTATTTTCTCTTGACAAGTATTTTATTCACTGTCTTCCTCGGGCGTCTCCGACTCCTTCTACCATTCGCATTTGCGTCATATATACTCCTTACACTTCTTTCCTCGTTCGTTCGCTCTACATGCCCAATCCATCGGAGGGTTCCTTTCTTAAATTTACACATTACGCTTATATCAGACATGCATTCTTTGCGGATCTCCACGTTTACCACGGTTTTACCACGCATGCGCCTCAGTGATCTCATCTCTACAGCATCCAGTCTACTTTCATCCTTCCTCTGCTAGCTCCACGCCTCACTACCATACGTCAGGGAACGTACCAGCACTCCATTATGGACGACTAGTTTAATTTCTTTGGACAGTTTTTTGTTGGCGCCAACGGCGTTCAGTCCTCCATTAATGGAGTTACCTGCATTTACCTTTCTTTCATTAAATCTATCAGCCTTCCCATCTCTCGTAAACATAGTTTCCAAGTACACAAACTCATCCACCTGCTCTAAGTATTCATCGTTCCCAACTACTTGTCACTATAGGTACTATATCATGAAAGTATTTCCTTTTAATTTATCTTGCCAAGTTTTCAAAAAGCTGATGACAGCAGCAGTTAGAAAGATTGTTAAATGCCAAACGAAATAATTTAAGTCTTGTCAGAGAATGAATTTTGCGCTGACGTGTCCCTGCTTGAAACTTGCCAAAGGCAACATTTTCGCAAAAAATTTCTGTCTCGCATCTTACTGTAGAAACTTTCTAAGACAGAACTCACATACATATTAAAATTATTTCCATATAAATCAGCTCTTTAAGTTGAAAATTAAGTGCCTTGTGAAACATCTACAAACAATCCTTTCATCTTTTGTTTCTTGCGTTTGTTGTCTCTCATTTCTTAAGACTTTGAGAGTTATTTAAATCATGTAAGTATTTCATGAAGAAGGCTAATAGGATGTGTTTGGTTTCCTCACTCGTATTATGTATTTTGAGGCTTTGTGTCGCGCGTGTGCTTTATGCTTCATAGAACACGAGGAATGGTGCAACTATATCGCGTAACATAAAATACATTTAATAGTTAGTTACATTCGCGAAAGGCCGGAACTCGTAATTAGGTATAAAGTACGGGGAAGCTATTTACCGAAATATTATAAAAATAGGGCGCGGGTTTCAACAACCTTACGCGCTAAGGAATGCTTTATTTTTAAAGCATGAAATAATCTTCTACTAAATTGTAGTCAAACGTAGGTTCATGTTAACTGCTAGAGCTGGACGATGATTAAATATAACTGCCGGTTAAGTGTATAGCATTAACGGTGGTTAAACGAGGGTTTTAGTTTTTACATGCCGTCATACAAATTGAGCCACGTAAATGGTAATGTTTGTGTATTGTGTGTTTTTTCAAAAGCAACCTACAATTTTACCTTAAAGATAGATTTAGACAAATTACAAGCAAAAAAACGAGTGTGCTTTAGACCACACGACTGAAGTAAAACTTCACTTACTTTTATTTTATTTATTTATTTATTTATTATAGATACAAAGGAAAGTACAAATTACATATTTGGAAGCTTTGCCTGTCCAACTAGGAAAGTTTCCCGTTCCAGGACAGACAAATTGACGGTTTAGTTCATATTATTCCAAGAAATGTACATAAATACATAACAAAAACAACAACAAAAAAAAACAAAAAATTTCATTTTTCTCTGAAAGTAAGTTATGTAGTAAAGAAAATGTATAATAACAAATATATGTACATACATTTTTTTGACAATGTAGAAAAAGTAATTTGGTAGCATAGGTATATAATAATCGGATTTACCGAATTAACCTGGTAACATATAATATATTCAGATTTACAGAGTATGATATGTAGGTAAGTTAGTAGTATTAACTCTACGGTAGTATTGATAAGTGTAAACCAGGTACCTGATAACAAGATGGAATAATTACAATAAGATTTACAACAAAGATATGAAGTTATGTTAGATTATGTGTTTAGAAGTGTGAACTTTTAATGGATAGTACACTTATAGGAGAAACTACAATAAAATTTACAATATTAGATATAATTTATGCATGTAATAATATATATGATTTTTTTTAAGCGTTGTAACTACAGTATGTAATAAATTATGTGCAAACATGATTATTTTCACTGATTTAAAACAAGTTTTCAGAACATATTATATTATACGACAATACGAATACACACCGCGCTCATGTCACAAAAAAACCTATAAATATCGATCGAAATACAAACTAAGAAACAGAAACTATGAATATAAATAAATAGTACCTGATTTAGTGCTACTTTGGTGAAATTGGTGCATTACTTCGTACATCATACATGTTGTATTATGTATTGATTATTTATTATAAATCATAAATCATTACCGTAGTAAGGTACCAAGTTTCACACAGAGTTAGTGCGACGTGCATGTGATACAGTAGTGATGTACCTAGACCTACACTGAGCCTCAGGCTTCAGGGGCGCAAAACCATAAATACCAGGTACAAAAACTTGAAAAATAATGTCGAAACATTGCGACGCAATATCAGAACACAATGAAGTGTGATAGGATTTTTGGTCCAGTGAACAGGAAAGTTAGGTGATTTAGTTTATCAGTTAAACAACATACTTTCACTTTCGACTCTCCCTAAGTTCATAATCCAATCATTGACTAATTTACGCAGGACGCTTCCACTTTTCAATTTCCAAGAACCGGGTACAAGGTTGAACATTTTTGGACCTAGGTAAGAATATTGTCTTTGAGCAAGGGATGTCATAGTAGTAAGTGGAACTATTGGATTCCTTCCTGCATGTCGGGTGTTGTGATAATGTTCTACGGAGGGGAAGAGGTGACGAAATTTTTGTGTGTGTAATATGACTTTTCTTATGAATAGTTGCCTCACATCCAGAACTCCTATCTCTTTGAATAAATCATTACTGGGGTATCTATATGGTTTTTTAAGGATGACCCTTAGTAGAGATTTCTGTGCTTTGGCTAAGGGGTCCAGTATTGATTTGGTACATCCTCCCCATCCTAAAGATGCATATTCAAGTAATGAGTTACACATGGCATAGTACATTAGTTTCAGATCTTTTGTGCAGAGGATATTTCTAATAGATATAAAAAGATGCGTGAGTTTTCTGACCTTTGTGGCAATTGAGTCGATATGTTCGTTCCATCTCAGATTCTTGTCTACCATAACTCCTAGATATTTTATGCTATCCACATATTCTAAGGTATTGCAATTACAAGTGTTTGGGTCATTGCAATGGTGTATAATAATTCTTTGAGTATCTCTTGGTTGTCCCGCTTGAGTAGCACTAAAGCGGATGAATTTAGTTTTGTCAGTGTTGAGAGTGAGAAGATTATTGTCTAGCCATTGTTTTACCTTGTTAATACCAATTTCTGAATTATTATGAACTTCATTCCAATTTTTGCCTTCAAATAATAATACTGTGTCATCCGCAAAGGTGATAATGTGATCGGCAAATGAACTGTTACATAATTCGTTAATATAGATATTGAATAAAAGTGGTCCTAGGGTGCTTCCTTGAGGTACACCAAAGTTAATATCTGCTGGATCGCTTAGAGTATCGTTGATATTCACTCTTTGGCTCCTATTTTCTAAATAACTACCTAACCACCTAAGTAGCTGACCCTGAATGCCGATGCGCTGTAGTTTTTTCAAGAGAATTTTGTGTGAGATAGTGTCGAACGCTTTTGCTAGATCCAAGAAGAGCGCAATGCATTTTCTGCCTCTATCGATATTGTTGGAGATGATTTTCGTCAGGTGTGTAATAGCATTTTCAGTGCTCAATCCTGGTCTGAAGCCGTACTGTCTGTTGGAAAGGATATTATTTTTTTCAAGGTAATGACTAAGACGATTCTTTACAATTTTCTCAATAATTTTTGAGATAGAATTGAGCAAAGAAATTGGGCGGTAATTGTGTATCTGCGATTTATCTCCATTTTTGTGAAGCAGTATAACGATAGAGTGTTTTAAATGATTTGGAAATTTTCCTGAATCGAAGCTTAGATTGGAAATATACGCGATTGGAGTTGCTATGAAGGATTTAGTATTTTTTAGCAGAATTGATGAGACTTTATCAGGACCACAAGAATTTGATGACTTGAGCTCTTCTATTATTTTGATGACTTCGTTTGAAGTTGTTTGGATATTGTCTAATTTATGACCGAAATTGGAGATTGTTAACTTAGCGAGTTTGGATTCTGTTGTATTAAGATTGTCGAGAATTTTTTTCGCAAGTGTGCCTCCCACTGACGTGAAATAATTATTGGCAAAATTCGCAATAATTTTTGGGTCTGAGGTGTTTACGTTATTGATGTTCAATGATTTAATATCGGAAGATTTATTTATTTTTGTTTTAGTTATATTGCGAAATGCTTCCCATAAACGCTTTGGACTACAGTTATTTTCGTAAATTAATTTTTTATAATAATTTTCTTTCGCCGATTTTATTAGTTTTTTGCAAAAGTTCCTGTACTTTTTGTAATGTGCTTGTACAATAATATTCTCAGGGCACTTATTAGCCTTTTCATGAAGTTGGTTCCTAATGTTAATCGATTTGATAAGGCCAGGGGTGATCCACGGCGTGAGTTTTATTAGCTTATGTGGTAAAAGTTTATTGCTTGTATGTTTAGATATATATGAATTCAATTTGGTGATAAATTCATTCATTGATGAGTCGGCATCAGTTTGATCTAGAACATTTTGCCAGTTTTCTGAGCTCAAGTCCTCGATTAAGTTATTGTAGTTTATTCTTGCAACATGTTTAATTTTAGCAGGTTTAGGAGGTTTGTTTTTAAGGCAGAGTGCTGTTGTATAGTGATCTGAGATTGTAGAGTGAATGACAAATGAGTCAACATGGTTAATTTTTTTGACGTTGATGTGGTCAAGACAAGATTTACTCATGCCCTGCTCACGAGTAGGGCTGATAATTGTCTGAATGAACCCATTTTCAGTTAGCAGACATAGGTAATCGTTGGATTGGCGGTGGTATTCGGTAAACGTATTGATGTTGAGGTCGCCTATAATTATTTGTCATTCAATTTTTTTTGAGCTGTTGATAATTGATTGGAGTGAACTCAGAAAACTGTCAAGAATTTGAAAAGAGGGTGATCGGTAGATTGCAAAAATGCATAAGTTATTATTCAATAAAATTTTGAGGCAGTTAGCTTGTGATAAGATTATTTCGTCAACTTGAGATTGAAGTCCGTCTTTGATGTAGACAACGATCCCGCTAGACTTATTGAGATATATATTTGTGTGGTATTCAGAGTAATTGTGAATAACTTTTGAGGTGAAATCTTTGTTAAGCCAACATTCCGTTAAAATTATAACATCGAATTGGTGATTGAATTTATCCAGAAAAATTAAAAAATCGTCAATGTTAGAAATACTTCTTATATTTTGGTGTATAATTTTAACGCCGTAAGCACTCCATTTATAGTTATTTAGATTGTTCAGATCATCAATGACATTCATGTTAATATTTACACCGGAATCATATCCGGTATCATAATGTAATTGAATCATAAGTATGTGTTGGTTGTGTGTTGTATAGAAGTTGGTTCCCGAGTAATATGTGATTAAATGCGATTTCATATGTAGTTACAATGGTAAATGTGCATATAAATAATATAGTATAAATTATGTAGTTAGATGAAGTACTATGAATGAGATAGCAAGAAGCAAAAACAAAAAGGTAGCAGGAACTGCGTGATATCAAATGAATTCCAAAAAGATAGTTATTGATACACATATGAGTAATATATAATAATATAGTATAACTAATGTAATAAGATGTAGTACTACAAAAAAGATAGCAAGAAGCAAAAACAATAATAATAATAATAAGGTAGTAGGAACTGCGTGATATCAAATGACTTCCAGAAAGGTAGTAAATGATATAAATATGAGAGCGGGACATAAATGCACGGGTCAAGACGTACCATAAAAGAATAGCCATTAATTCAAATTTATCAAAGCGTAGCCAATTTGCTTTCGTCGGAGATAATAATGGCATTAGTTCCCTCGTTTTTGCGCAGATAAATTTGCCCCCGTTTAATCCAAGCAAAGCGATATTGTTTCTCCTTCGCCGCTGTTCGTGTCTTGTACCACAGTTGTTTACCGCGAAATGTCAACTGTTCTGAAATGAAGATCGGCGAGCAGGAACCAGCTATACCGATGTTTGATGTGTTCAATTTGTCTTCTAGATTCTGTTTGTTTTTGTTGAAAGTTTTTACGTCTGTTAACAGGTGCTCTCTCGCTATGTTAGTTTTGAATTTAACAATGATTTCTCTCGGATGGCTATTGTTATTTTTTTTTGCTGCGCGATGAATGGCATCAATGTCCTTTGTAACTTATAAAAGAACAAATGACATTGGGGTGACATTGACATTGACATTCCAGACAATATGGTTTGTTGCATTTCGCATAGTAGTACACACTCATGCGTCTTTTTTTCACTGGGCAAAAGTTGCACATGCTCCGTTTCCTTTTTTAATGACATTGATCACCATTCGCATCGATCACCATTCGCATCGATCACCGTTCGCATCGATTACCGTTCGCATCACACTTTTCGTAACAATCACACTTTTCGTAACAATCACCACTTTTCGTAACGCATTCACTAGTTTATCCCCAAGTGTCGAGCGTGCGTAAATAGGTTTTACTTCAAAAAATTAGAATAAAAGATTTAATCTAAAATAATTTCACTATATAATATATACCTACCGTGACCTATAATATATACCTAATATGCCACCGACGCATCGTCGACATTATAATAGTATAAGCCATAAGTTAAATTAACATTTCAATAAAATATCCCATTTCGTGCACGTGCAAATTGATTCAGCAGTTAACATTTTAATCACCGAGTCAATTTGTATTCGAGGGCGGTATAATAAATATTTAAATCACGTCTGTTGCTACGATTTCCATTCGGAGATTTCCCCCAAGGACTTAATATTTTTAATGCGTTACAAATACATCGAAACTTCTTCAACCGACCGGAATTAATGGCCGAATTTTCAGCGCTATTTTTCTCAGGAAGTAAAGCGGAAGGAACGGAGTATTAGGCGCGATGTTTGAAAAACTGTTAAAATAATTTCAAAGTGAATTATAAATGTAAGAAAATGTATTATTAGTCTTGAAATGGCATGGGGTATCGGAGGGTGACCGTTCTCAGGTAATCGACTTTGAAATTATCCGCTGTTTTAGGGTTGTTTGGAGGGTCGCTACCCGCTACACCCTCCCCCTCGGACAAAGGTCTGCCCTTTGTTCCCGCTGAGAATCTCACCGTCCTGTCTCCTTATTGTTGAAACATTTGCTTTATCGTCGCTTTCTTCCTAACAAGGATAACTTTTTAAGCCATTTCGCGAAGTCACACAACGGGACAAAAGGTTTTGCTGGACGAGGAAATTATTAATTCCCGTTAAGACGGTAAATATTTAAATTTGTAAGAACAACGGAAAAGAACAACAAGTACAGGTTTACTTATATAATAGAATCTTGTAAACATATAAAATAATATAAAAATAAAGGGGAAAGTTTTTCAACAACAAGCTGCATAACCATGAAAAAACCATCTGGTGCAATATTCTGCTCTACTGGTAACAAACGTTTAAAGTTCTCCCGAAAGGCACGATAGAAATAAAATTACTACACAATTATGAAATATCAAAAGAAGCGGAATGTTAAGATGGTTTCCCCAAAAACACTGAACTCTGGACAGTCGCAGTCGGTTGGAAAACTTAATGTTTTGAGCGTGTATATCGATATTTCACTAAGTAATTAGTTCTCAAAAGTTTTCCTTGGTAATAGCAAGTTATTTGTCGCCGAGAGCAATTAATAGCAGTACTTGTAGTGTGGGCAACATGAAACATCGAATTCGGCAAAAGATTCTTTATCAGATAATAATAATCTAATCCTGTACAAAAATATCAGGAAGAAAAATAATGAAAGAAAATAATAAAATTTGTAATTCCATAACAAAGAATGTACCAAATGAAATTCTTCCTGCACTTTTCGCAAATAATAAACTTTAAAAGTACATTTTAAATAATAATGATAGAAATTTTAAAATGAAAAAAATCTGAAGTCTATGATTGCTGATATTAAGCTGTAATGATTGTGGATTGTAAAACTTCGAGAAACTTTGAAATTTGGATAAAGGAACATATGATGTGTTTGAATAAAAATAGTTTCTCGGAGTTTCCCAATCATTTATTGAAGACGTCATACTTTTGATTAGAGATAGAATTAAGTTACTACATTGTAATGTTAATGGTATTCATATGGACAAACTTGAAATCTTGAAAATTAGAAAGAGCATAAAGAAGTATTTAAATATTATAAATTATCAAAAAATATTTTTAAATGTTCCATTATTCAACTTGTTCCCTTTGTAATTTAAGCCCTATCAGCCCCCTCCTCTTTCCCTTCCCACCCCCCTCTATTTATTGACATTTTTAAGTTTATGTCTATTGTTTTATTTAGTTTTAAGTAAACCCTGACGAAGTAAGCATAGTTTACGAGACATGTTGATATACAATTAACGTGGTTTATTTATTTATTGTTATCAAGTTTAATTTACTCCATTTTATTTTTTATTTATTTTATAAATAAAAATTATTATTTATTTATTTTATAACGATGCTCCAGATTTTATGTCCGGGTTAAATCTTTTCCAAATGAAAGACTAAACCCTTCCACACACTTTTTCACAAACGATTATTTAGTAAATTCACGCAATGTAAGTGCACTATATAAGTACAAAATGTACAAAACAATACAAGAACAATATGTCAATCCACCAGAAACATAATGGGAAAATATTTCACCGACTCCAGATATTTTCATATTAGACGGTTCGGCTCTTATGAAATCCTAACTGGTGCGATAAATCCTACTGATCCCTCAATATAAATATTTAAAAAATCTTTCGTAATCCTACATGTATTAAAATAATATTATTATTAAATTAATAAAAACAGTTTATTTATAAACAAGTTCTGGTAATTATTATTATTACGCGTGACAGCTGTTTCACCTTCTGAAGGCATTATTAAACTTTCTTTTTATTAATTTTAATAATAATATTATTGAATATATAAAATAAATAAAAAATTAAAGTGATTAAAACCAAGATTTTGAGATGATAATTATTATACTAATTTCTTTCACTATCTTATTGCTTGGTCATTCATAAGTTTAATCCAGACTCTCCGCAAAACGCACGTTAGCCGTTCTCAATTAATTGCTTGGAAGTCTACAATATTTGGCTGCATAACTATTATTTATTTGCTAGTAAGAAACGGCTCACGACAACCAGCAACCAGCAGATATAATGTATTTTAAACGCTGATGTCTTCAATATTCATTTACGTATGGCACACTCCAATCACTCTCAACGATATTAATTTTCACGACCGAAACATGAATTTAATTAAAGTGAGTTTTCGTGTTTGATGTTCATTCCGTTCATCAAGACATCCTCATCTTTGAGAACATCAACTTGTCACCGTAAAAGCTTTTTTGCCATTTAATTATGCTGTATAAGTAAGGTGGGTAGTTACCGACTACAACCACCTACCTTGTTCCGCAAGCTGCTGTAACAAGATATTCCGTTTCACGCGGGGTCCCTAATGTGTCTTTCCGCTTTTAATATTCTAATGACATTTGTTTTAGTGCCAGACATATCCTTTGGTTTTTTTTTAAATTTTTGAACGAGCGGAAAATATTTTAATGGTATTAAATTTCAAAGCGTTTAGTGGATGCCTAACACACACGTATATTTTTGTGGCAAAATATATTTTAAAACCAGCGTACAAGAACGATTATTTTTTATTTTTTTTACACCTGAGCATATTGCGATTTCTAAAACGTTTTTTGGATTTTTTAAACTTTATATAGGTAGATTTTCATCATAAAATAACTGAAAAAAAAGTTATTAATTATAAAGTAAATTATGATACTCAAAATCTTCGAATACATTGGTATCTGAGGAACAGAATTAAAATATGCTTATCATCCCTTGTCTAGAATGTGGCTCATTTCATTGGATAGGTATAATTTTTTTCAACGTGGAAAAATTGAAATATATTAGAGGTTTTGGCAAAATTGTCTAATGCTTTTCCGCAACAATATTTGAAATATTTCGTGTTTTTTTTTAAATTAAGAATTCATGAAATTTTCATTGAATGTGTATATAAAATGTTATGCTGGTGTAATTGCTACTAAATTTATTGGTTCTCTCGATTTTTTTATTGGAAGCTGAAAAAGAAACATCCTTTTTGAAAATTTACATTACAGCTGGATGACATTCAAAAGGAGGTATTAAATTTAACATAAATATTTCTCTTCACATTAGTTCTCTGTGTGGTGAAGTGAATTAACATGTTTCTCGCGAATAAAATCTTGTGTTTTTAATGAAATGCCTGAAGCATATAATTTACAAGCATTCGCAGTATTAAAGCCTACTGTATTACAATTCTCGTAAATTTCTATTTTACGAAGAAATTGCGGTTGTGTTTTACACACACGCTTATGGTTGTTTCCGCGCTAATGTAAAAAACATGAAGGAACAAGGCGATGCGTCACCCAATACCGTTACAATATTATTAAAAAATAATCTTCCATAATTCTCGACCCGTGAATAAATATATATCTTGAACGTTTTGAGCATTTAGTTGTAGATGAGCATTTGTCTAGCCGAAAATAATGTAATTCACATTAGCAATAGTAGGTACCTACGACGTAACGATCTCAGAAATAAATCATGTCTGCATTGTACGTGATAGTTCATCGCCTGGGCTTTAGTCGTCGGGACGCTATTTGTATGCATGGCGTGCAGCGTGCACTCCCACCAACTTAAAACAACTCTAACAAAATTATTTAATTGTTTGGGACGCGTGCGGTTTCCAGTAAATATTAATAAAAATCTACCATACTTCTTTGGAATACCGAAAAAGGGATCTTAATTCAATTGAAGTTATTTACTTTAAATATTGCTGACCCCAGCTAATGAACTTTTTATTGATTTAAATAAGTGTTCGAAATATGTTCGCTAGCTTCGTGGGAAGTATTTTCCAACCTCGCTCACACAACAATTTTTTTAGCGCAATGCAATTTTTTTAATCCTTATATTGTCTGTAATTTGACAGGAATATGCATTGTGCGATGCATTCGGAAGTGGTACCCAAGTGTTTTAGCAATACGGTTTTTGCAGTTCAGTTTTTGCATAGATGCAAAAGGATGATGTAATATAATAACAATAGTTACAGTGCTTAAGTTAGCATTATACTGATAAACCAGTCTTGCAACGTTTTGGTTTAGTTATCTTCATCTTTGATCAACGTTGATGTTTTAATAATTAACAAAGTGTAAAAATTAATCTTTAATTTATTTTTTGAGATTTTCAAGCGCAAATTAAATGTTGTGATTATTTTTTAGGTAATTATACCACGTTGCGCTTACGTTTTTCGATCACAGGCTTTAATCAAACCTCTGCCCAGAAATTTTTGAAGACTTGCTTAAAACTCATTTCATTCAATTAAGTTTATTTTCAAAATAAATGGACCACTAGCAATGAAAAAATCTAACAATTTTCAAAAATAAATAAATAGTAATTGGAGAATAAATAACACTAATAATATAAACAAAACATGAAAGAGAAAAAGATTCGGAAAAATAGAAAAAGATTTTTTTTTTCTTTATTGTGTATTTTATTTAGATATAAAATTTGACATCTTATATCTAATGTTTTCTTTTCTATGACTACTACAATATTATTTACTACCTACTCTAAAATTTGGACTTTACAACATTAAGACATAATCCACGAAAAACTGCAAGACTTTTAGCCTCCTTAACATGGTCGCAACTGGGACTCGAACCCAGAACCTCTAGTCTAACTGGGACGTGCGCGTTTACCAATCGCCCACCGCGCATCGCCAGAAATGCCCAGGAACTCACAACCTAAGATTATGAGACTCAAAAGCTCCCTTCAAAGCTTTTGATAATATCTGGCACAGGGCGCTTGTTGGAAAGTTAAAATCGTATGGTATCCATCAAACCCTGCACAGTTGGATTCAGGAGCAGAACAATTCAAACCGTAGTTGACGTCCCTTCTCCACACCGGTTGGATATTTCGACCACAAATTCCCTGAATGAAAAAGACCGCGCAGCCATTCCTCTTCATGCAAATTTATCAAAATATATTAAGTTTTGAATTTTGTTTGTTCGACAAAGGTCACTTTTGTGTGGGTGCGTACGACCTGCGTGTTCTATATATTCTTCCCTTCGATAAGCTTAGTGTATATTGTATGCCAACGAACCATATTATATTTTAACGAGACAATGCTGCCTGATTCCAACGTCCAAACATCCAAAGGGTTAACATAGTAATTACGAACCTTTCATTATTTCAGATTGGTATTTAGTAACATGAAAGTATCTCCATCGACATAAAATTAAGCTTTTTGTGTGAATATTCATTCCGGATTTTCCGGTGAAATTAAGGAGCATTATCCCGGCGCAGGAACCCTAAATAAATACATAAATTTCTAAATGGTAACCTACCTACCACCAACATCATTGAATTATGTAAATATGTTAATATTGGGTTATTCAACGAGTTCATTTGACATGGAAATTCCAAATATAATTGAGTGATCTCAGAGGAGATACTTCCATTAATACGTAAAATAATCCCTGAACGGTATTGTTTTATTCAGACGTATAGGTGGCTTTTGTGATCTTAATTACGTGCTTGTTTTCATCTAAAAGGGAATTTGGTGGGAGCAAGTACAGGTTTATTATATACCTCAATTTAGCCATATGAAGTGTGTGCAGTAAGAGCTCGTGAAATGTAGTGATGGGCGTTGTGACTCGTATCTTGATTCAAAGTAATCTACGTTGTAGAGAAGGCGTTCTAAAAAAATAATTTCGTTTGAAAAAAAAATAGAAATCCAAGGGCCAGTTGTTTCACGGAATTTGAATAATTATTCATCAATTTTCATTTTTTTTTAACAAATTCGGTAAAGGTTCTATCCAAGTTCTATTATTATTCAAAATTGACCAGTTGTTTCATAAAAACTAAAATAATAACAGAATTAGAGCAACAATTTCATAGAACTTGAATTTCGACTTTGAAATTCGAACAATCCAAGAAAAGAGAGAAAGTTAACGTTCAAGTTCCATGAGGACTATTTAAGTTCTGTTATTATCTAAATTTTCTGAAACAACTAGTCCATGATGTTATAATTACAGAACCCGAGTACAACTTTGACAGAACTTGAAATACGATGAATTTTTCAAATTCTGTAAATCTCTAACAAATTATGAGTAATTATTCTGCCACGAACTTACAGGTATATTGACGTAGCTGATTTAAATAGATGCACACCCATTGCAATTTCTTTGGCTAGGTTTTCTAACACGTTTAAAGACTGGCTTTTAAGATAATTTTGTGTGTCGTAACAAGGACACCTATTTAAGTTTTGTAATTTTTTAATAGATCCTCAAATTGTTGACTCACTTGGACCATTATTTCGAGCTGAAATTCGATGAAGTTTACGAACTTTTAGAGCAAAAAGTATGTTATGTGGGTTTATCTCACCTCTACATTTTTAGAGCATAATGTTAGTCAAGTTTTTTTAGTTGTAATTGTGTTTTATTATTGCTACCTCCAATATCCTTTATTTCTACCTACAATATCCTTTATGGCTACCTCCAATATCCTTTATTGCTACCTACAATATCCTTTATGGCTACCTCCAATATCCTTTATTGCTACCTACAATATCGTTTATGGCTACCTCCAATATCCTTTATTGGTACCTCCAATATTCACGACAAGTTCCAGCCACCATGGATATTCCAATGATATTAATTTATATTGGCACATTCCTAGTTTGTTAGTCTACCATTTAACGTAACATTACCAAAATTCGAACCGTTATGGAACGGTATGGCTTGTTTAATAATCAACATTGTTTTCAATTGGACCAGCGTAGCTCGTCGTGTTAAATTTTCTATGGTATTGTTTTCCATGGACTAGCTTTAGCGAGTAGGTACTTGTAGGTAGGTACGCAGGATAAACAGCATCAATCAAAATAATCCTCTGAATTGGAAAGTGATTACTATTACCAAATTATGTATCGATTTCTCGCATCAGTGGTGCACACAGCCACCCCTGGATCATCGCCACATCCCCCACGTGAATTGACCGGCAACGCGGGCCTAATCCCCGCTCCCGCCCCCGCCCGCCCCCTGACCAACGTTTCGGGTTATCTATAGAAGTGTCCTATTATGACCAAACACCATTATCCTCTTATGGCTTCATCCAAGCAAATAAATTATTTAATTACGCTTTGATAAAGGTATTGTTCATAAATTTTAATGTGGTTGTTTTGATTACCGCATTCGAAAGATTCATTGAATTTTTGAAAATTCCAATGTTAACGCTTTGAAAACCTCACTTCATTTTATTTAATAGTTCATAACTGCTGGTATCGTATAAATAACGAGTGCAATCCAGTATTGAATTTGGCAGTTGCCGTTGGTAGGGCCTTAAAATGCTTGAAAAAATCCTTGATTCATGTGTGTTTGATTTCCGTATTGTAACGAAAGGATTGCAATCGTTAAAGCGCAGGCATCACGTACAAATGCTGTCCTTTTTCTACCGGTACTTGAATGGAAGATGCTCCGAGGAACTAGCGTCATTGTTCCTTTCATAGTCGAGAAATATACAAACACGCAGGCCCAAAATTTTTACACGGTTAACATTTGTTTTACGAGAACGGGTCGCTTCTTCGACACTACCTTGATTTCAACAGCTCGGCTGTAGAACTATTTGCAGGTATCTATGTTTCCTACCTCTTATACCATCTTAGCGCGTCTTCAAGACATGTTTTGACGGCCTCAGAGGTCAAGGGGTAAAGATCTTGACTCGAATCGAATCCCGGCGTGCGCAAATATATTTTATTGGATTAATTTGTTATTTCACAATTAATTAATTTAAACTAATATAAAATAGTATATTTTCGGCACGTTACACAGTGGAAAATACTCTTAGTATCGCCCTGGTGTAAGACCACCATCCAGAATTGAAACATTGCTTGAAATGGCTTTAGCCGTATTTGGTGACCAGATCTGAATAGCCAGGTATTTTCCCCACCTTCCTCTTCACCATCTCCTTCCCCTCCTCACTTATTACAGCCTCACACCATATCCCGGTTGGGCATGCCATCGTCCTACTAGCTCCAGTCGTGAGCAGCTGGGAATCTTGTGAGGTATTCGCATTTAAATAAAAAAAAGCACTTCTTCCTCTTCTTAAAAAAACCTCCATACAGAATCCCCAAATAGATGACATAGAAAACAAAAATAAATGCGGTTCCTACCAAGAATATAGAGTAGATAAATAATGATATATACCTAATGAGTTTAGAGATCGTTTTTTTAAAGCTGATATATTTCAAACCCGTATCTACGTCTTCATATATAAATATACATCAGTTTGAAAACTAAAAATTTTACCTGAAAAGGTGGCAGAGAATTGTAAATTCCCCCCAAACTACCAACACTTTATTTCGAATAACAATTCAATTTCCGAGCGAAAAGTGTATAACTTCGGCAAATAACATCGCACACTCGGCGAAACTTCAATTTCCAACAATCAGTTCAACATGCATACATGCATACATTGTATACACTTGTATACATTCATATTAATAATATACAAGCTTTTCGACGAGTGCGGCATGAAACGAAAATGCTTCACCACACTGAGAAAAATATTACACTTTACAATTTTCCAATATCACACCATCTAACTGTGCGTCCGAGGGAGACGGAAGAGCGTCGGATTGCATTGAGTGCGCTGGTTGGAGGGAGAGGGGAGATTATCTGTGTCGTCACACTTCATTGAAGTAAAGTGGCGACAAGTTGTGCAGTGTTGGGTGGGAGGCGTGGGAACTGGGAACGGGAGGCTTGATTTATTTCCAATGTTGACCAACTTTACATTCTATCTTTTGTCGTTCCTCTCGGCGCCGAAACTCTTGCACTGTGAAAGGATAATGTTTTCAGTGTATTTTGATGTTTCCATGAACGAGATTTCATGCAAGTAGGTATCATTTTTTATGATTAAAAACCATCATGAAACTATTTCAGAACACTTAACTTATTAAACCTAATTATTAAACCCTTTAGTATCGTCATATTTTCCTAAACATTAGAAATATATATAAAATAAAACAAATGAAATCAATATGCTTTGCATTTCGTCAACCAATAATAGAATATGGAATAACTGCTTGGGGAAGAACAACAAACTCAGCTATCGATCATAATAAAGAAATCTCACAGACGACTATCTTAAAGTTAATGCAAAAAAACGTAGACTTACCGATAAAAAATCAAATAAGCAACAGTTTTGACGTAAGTAAGAGATATACGCCATTTATAGGTTAAAACACTAGTACATACTACATTTTTGAACAAAAAAACAAATTTCAACTAACATAATATATCACTAACAGACTAGTTAGATAAGCGTACGGGATTCATAAGATTTGGACAAAGACACCACAAATACCATGCTTCAGAAGCATTCAACCGACTTTCACTTGAAACAAAAATTGAGGAAAACAAAAATAAATTCAAAATCATGCGTATTAATGAACAAAAAACAATATTACCAAAATTTTATAACATAAAATAATAAAACATATATACGTTACACACAAAACAATTATAAAATGCACAAAACACACAACTGATAATTAAGGCCGATTTTAATGTTTTTTTTTTTTTTTCAATAACATCTTTATATATTTTTTTAAAATATTATGTACTTCATCTTATTAAATTTTTTAGTTTTATCTTTGGGGGCCTCAGCACGGGTAAGCCACCCAGTGAAGCCAACAGTATTTAATTATAATATAAAATGTAAACTAATGTATCAAAATAAATCACATATTAAATCAAAAAACCACATCGCGCTTAATTAATTGCATTTCGTAGCCAATTTTCATTTTCCCACTAGAACTAATTAAAAACTTATCAAATACACACTCAGAAAACTCTATCTGATCCTTGGAGGGTTTGATGAGACGTATAATTAAATAAGAGTATAAAATAGATGTTTTATGTATAAAAAATATGTTTAATTTTTTTTTGATACTGACAATTCGTGGCGAAATTCTATTATAATAAAACACACATAAAACCATCTTCTTTCTTAATCTGCAGTTTATATACGTACCATACGGGAGGAGGGAGGGGGGTAGTATACAAGGATTTTATTCAAATTATATGGTTTTTCATATGTGTTGCCATGTCGTCTTTGAAGATTGGATTTATAGTTATTTGGCTAGCAATCTATAAACCCGAGATCATTATGTCTACTGGTAATAGCTAACAAGAAATCTAATAGTCAAAGACGTCATGGCAACAAATATGTAAAAATCATATAAATTGAATAAAATAGTCTACAAGGATTTAAGTCAATTTGTATGGTTTTTCCATATTTGTTGCCATGTCGTATTTGACAACAGAATTTCTAGTTATTTGGCTAGTTATTTATAAAACCGAATTAATTATGTCTACTGCAAATAGCCAAATAACTAGAATTCAAATCGTCAATAACGATATGGCAACAAATATGGAAAATCATATAAATAAAATAAAATAGTCTACAAGAATTTTAGTAAATTTGTATGGTTTTTCCATATTTGTTGCCATGTCGTCTTTGATGATAAGATTTATAGTTATTTGGCCAGTAATCTGTAAATCCGAGATAATTATTTCTACGATAATATTAATAAAAGACATAGTTTTACATTCTCCCAGATATAAAAGAGGCACAGATGAAGTACTTTTATATCTATATCAAATAGCAGTATCTCATCTTAACTTTATCAAATTAATCCAACTAACGTGCTCCTATAAAAGTTTCAGTTAACTTGTATTTTTATGTTCTTACGATATTAAAAATATCCCCAAAGATAAAAGAAATAAAAATATCAGTCATCCAACTGTTGTTTTTTTCCGACGATATATCTTCCGGCCTTGTATCATTAGCGGCGAACAAAGGTTTTCCGATAAATTATATGAAAAAGGTATACCTTTTCGTTATTCGAATGACGTATAAAGTAGTTCACCTTTTGTTAGACATTCGTTCGTGGAACAAATTCGTCCATAGAACAAATCCGTCCGTGGAGTTCATTTATTATTCATTTTTTGAAGGGTTCCAATTTTACTAACGATGCGAAAACACTCGGCGAGAAGGATGGGGATGCGGTGGGTAATCAAATGATTAATGTCTCGTTAGTTACCAAGCCTAAAAAGTATGCGAATGTTACTCGTTTTCAAGATATACATATTATTTTTCAGTGAAATAAAAAGTGTTCAACGGTGGACATTGCAAACCGATTATCAAAACAAAAATTTTAATGCAATTTTATCATGTTAATTTGACGGAAAGATTGAATACAACGTTTTCTTGCAATATAATTAAAGAGCACCAACCCCTCAAAAATCGGGCGCATTTGTTATAAAGTCGAAATATTTTCGCTTTGCGATAAATGGAATATTTTGGAATACATCCGCCAACCAAAAAATGTTTTTTAAAAGTGATAATATACGTTTACAAAATGTTATACAAAATAAAAGTTAAATTTTTAAAATATTGAAACTTTTAAAACAATCAAAAAAGTTTTAAAAATACTTCACCTTATATTTTGTCTATCTAAAATTTGATATCGAAAAAAAAGAAAAACTCATGCGTATTTTACGATGCTTTAAACGTTATTATCACCGTCTTCGTCATTTCTTTAAAAAATAATGAATCAAAAATTATCGAAATTTTATACATTATTCTCAAATTGCTATTAAAAACTTTGATTTCATTGGCACGTTAAAAATTTTCTTGATTTAAATTGTTTTTTTCTTTATAATACCGTTTAGATAATATTTTTTCACCATGACAGCGAGGGAAATACAACGATTTATATAAGACCTATGTGAGCTGGGATAAATTTCGTCTCATGTGATTAAACAGCTTAAAACAATAAAATTATCAATAACCTAAAGAAATTGAACAGTATTCTACTGAGGGTAGATTTGGTCAACATTATACAGATAATTAAAACACCTTGAAAAAATTGTAATCATTCATTTCATAGAATATAAATATACATTTCTAATAAAATGCCTCGTCTTTCAGATAGTAGATAGAGTCATAGGACGTTTATAAGTACAACATTATATTTATTTGCACTGTTTGTTGAAGTTATAATACAAACTAATGTATACTGTATAAGTTGTTATTTTTAATGAAAACCTGAACTTTGGAGATGAAATTGAAACTTTAGATTTAGAGAGAAACATCATATTGCTTTATTTTTCTCTCCACGAAAAAGGTACAATTACTTTGAGTATTATTTGTTGATTTAATGTAGGTATATAATATTTACTATCTGAATTCCTCAGCGTTGCCCGGGCAACGTTTTTAAACTTAGGCAGAGGTTTTTTATATCAGATTTGACAGTAATAAAATTATTAGTAGAATTATGCCCTTCTTATTTTGAACGTCAAGTGAGCAAAATTTTAAGAAATATTAATATTTTGCTTTAATGGGTGGGAAAAGGGAGATATAGGATGGCTTTTACAATTTTCACGTAGGCAGCTATATTTCTCTTGATGAAAGAGAAAAGTGTGCAACCTTCCAATAAAACTGGGGATTTGTACATAAATCAAAAGCCACTGAAACCCTTCATTATGAAAATAGTCAATGTATCCGATGTATCCGGCTTTGCTCGGGGTTATGAATGGTTTGGAGTAAAGTGTTAAGAATAAAAAACAAGTATTTTTTTTTTATTGAAAATTATGGCGAGCCAAAAAGTGTTAAGACTTCTTCGGGCACCTCCGAATTATTGTAATATTCAAACCGCCCTCTTAACACCCTTGGCAATAATCAGAACAAGCTTGGTTATTTTCTATATGGCACATGCTTACGAACGTTGTCTTTTATTTGTTTAAATCGATCCAGTAGTTCTTTAGTTTATATGGCACTCCCACATAAACATTTCCTTTTATTTTTATTTTTTTATTCTTCATTTTAAGCACCCGCTAAATTGCCAAAGCAGTTTGTTAGCAGTTCAATTTAACAATATTAGTATATTTAATTAAATGAAGACAATATTAGCGAAAACTCAATCAAAATCTGAAGACAGAAAAAATAGAAAAAGATAATGGTTCCACTTGGACTCGAACCCAGATACCTTAGCATCCATGGCCAACTGCAATACCGATTGAGTTATGGAACCCATTTCCAATTCGATCTCTTTTAACTGTATCATACTTTGACTAAGAACTACCAACACTATCTTCATTTTTCTTAACGCACATATTATTGGCTGCTATCTTTATATATGATTGCAAGATTCAACCCGAACTAAATGCTAGTCGATGTATGATACCAATATATCATAAATCACTATGGAATTAAGCTATATTTAAGCTATATTTGATACAATCCATATTTAATTACTGTGTATGTACTTAACTTATTGTTATGAACTTTTTAATTTGCTTATTGTTATAAGTATTTACTTACTATTATCTACATCTTTCGTATCATAATTTACTTACACAACAATATTATAATTGTTTATTAGCATTTACTCAAAATTATTATGTACTTTATTTACTTATGTTTATTAACTTATTATTATTAAATTGTTTTTTTATTGTTTACTCATAATTATATTATTTTATATTAATTGTTTAATTTATTAATATCTACATATTTACTTTATATATTATATTTATTTCATAAACTATATAAATTTATTACAGAATTGTTTATTATTATTTATTTTTTGTTAATAATTTAATGCTACTGTGGTATGATCACCCTATTATTGCATCTGGTAAGCCACAACAGGTACCTTGTATTTAAATATTTTAATATTTAGTTTACAGTTTAATGTTATTTTTGTCAATAATGAGCACACTGCCCAACTGTAATAATTATTAATTAGTAATGTTTAAATAACTGTACTCAGTGCTTCTTTTGTAGGTTTATTATTATATTTCTTTTAAGTTTATGTATATGTATGTTTTTTTTTTTTTTTTTAATTACTTTATTGTAAAACTGCATATCTCGATACAGGAATGCCCTAGTGAGATGTGCAGCTTATGTTTTCATGTATTTCTTATTTTTTTCAATAAATAAATAAATAAATATCTTTTTCTGATTTTTCTGTCTTCATATATTGATTGAGTTTCGCTAATATTGTCTGCATTTAATTAAATATTATAATTTGAGTTTTTACTCATAAAGTTAAAAATAAAAATATTAATATAACATTAAAGTACAAACATAACAAGAAACCATAATATAAATACAAAATAAATACAGAAGAATAACTTTTAAGTAACTACAGTGCGAAGGCATAAAATATGCAGACAGACAGATATAACAAGTTAGACTGAGAGAGCCTAGAAAAGAGTGGGGAGGATACGAAGCACCGCACAAAGAGGAGTCCGATTATTCTATCTCATTCTCCCGCAAGCTAAATCCTATAGATGCATGTGTGTGTCTCTTTTAGTGCCGCTTTTTGGTTTCACAGAGTTTCAAATCACGGCGGTCTTACTGAAGCGATCACGCGAAATAAATAAATTTGCCTCGATTGCTTGAGATTTCCCAGAAGGTAATTTTTTAAAATTTTCGCCAACATAAAAATCGTACCTTCGAATTTTAACATTGAGATATAAAAACTTATTGTGATGCCATATACCCAATGAATCAACCTGTATTTAACCGTTTATCTCATATTTGTGGAATTTATAAAAAAAATATTAAAAAATCGTTATGTTTTTTATCGCGCGAATTCTGGGTATTTTTTACTTGAAACTGCCGTTTACGTATTAGTATTTTCGGTTTATGTATGTTGTCTGTGGTATACTTGATAATTAAAGGCGCATATCTATGGAAAAGGGGCTTAATTTTATCCGAAAACAGCTCTTCAAAAATTCGGCGGGAAAAAAATATATTTAAAATTTATTTTTAACATTGTTCTAAAATAGGGCCAATGTTAAAATAATCTATGGCCATAATAGGTAAAACATTTCATTAGCTTCGTGTTTAAATAAACGGCTGGCCAAGGAAATGTTTTAAATAATTACAATAAATGTTTTACTAATGGTAGGAAAATGTTTGCCATTTTTGGACCGAAATCAATCGCAGAAAAATAAAAGTGGTATATATTTTCGACCAAAATCGCTCCAGTGGTTGACGTTTTCACTTCAAAAATGCTCGTTCAAAGTTCGACAATCCTTACTAACATCTCATCAAACATGTGATGAATCGCAGTGGATACGAAAATATAGTAGCTTCCACCTTACGAATGAATAAATAATAATTCAGAATTATAACGAAATCAACACACTAGCGACATCTAGCTGATTAAGTTTGATTGGGCCATGGAGACTGCAGAGATCTATAATTATTAAATTAATGTCAAGTTTTGATAAATAGAACACAGAGGGATCCAATTATAAACACTTAAGATTGATCTACCAATCAGAGAAGGGGGAGGTTACCTTTTTCAAGACAAAGAGATGGACTTTGGACTAGACCATTAGTCTGATATTTATGGGGTAAAAATCATCATCAACCCGAGAGATCAATACGCTTTAAGATAAACACAATCCCACGTTCGGTGCATTTGGTACAATGACCCTAATTTTAAAGGTAAATATTGAGTACAACAGAGGAATCGACAACCGCAGTTAACGAACAAATAAATCCATATTATGTTGAAAAAATGATGCAATAAAATAGCAAGGAAATATAATGAACGGAAGATTAAAGAAAAGACCTGGAAAACGTGGGAAAAGCTACTGTAGGGATACTCAATTGCATAACGAGAACGTGAAGAACAAAAGGAGGCCAGATTCAGAGGAAAACGTACGTTTGATATTTAAAAGAAAGAAAAACGATGGAAATTAGGAATGTCACCTTTAAATGAAGCAATACGGTCAGGGAAAACGATTTGAAAAGAAAATCTAATAAAAAAAACGGACATTTAAACGGAAGTATTTATTGAACAATATAAGATTTCGACTTAATTTTGCGTTTCAGACGAGTTTAAATAGATATCGTTATATATTTGAAATAGGATGGTTATTCTAGTTATATTACGTTAGATTAATTCAAAGGAAGGGATCGTTTTTACGTCATTTGCTATGAGAAAATACTATAGACGATAGAACAAATTGCTGAGGCAATTGATGTAAAAAAAGGTTGTCGACCCCACATGTATATTGTTGATATAAACAAGGAATATTCGAACATGCCTTTTGTTTATTTAAGGCCCATTATCCATTAAAAAGGGTCATAAAAATTAACATTGCTCTTACCTAGTATTGAGATTATAGAATTTCCGTAAAATTTAATTATAAACACATTAAAATGGATTTATCGCCAAGTATGTAGAAATCGTAATGTATACACACGTCAGGGCTTGCAGTTTATGGGATTTTGAACAAGAGAGAGATGGAAAATTGGGCGGAATTTGATCGAAGTAGTTAACTTGACAGATATCCCAGGATAGGAATAGTTAGTGGGCCGGAAAACACCATAAATAATATATCAAAAAAGGAAAAAAGGGTTTTAGCGGGAGATGGAATCACGGCAAAAAGGCAAACGTCAAATTTCAATAAGGGATCATTGGGTTAGGAGTGGGGGGAGAGAACGGAAAACCGACATAACCGGAAAACTCAGATAAGGAAATGGGAAAAACTCAAAACGTTATAAGTAGAGTAGATACGGAACCAGGATATGATTCCTTATTAACAACGAAGGGAAAATCATTTAAGAATAGTTGTTAAAACACCGTTACTTGAAGGAAAATTAGGTGGGAAAATGGAAAGTTGAATATGCCACATAAATAATGGAAATACGGTTCTGAGACATAATTGCTTACGTAGACTAGGGGAAAAGAAATAATTTTCGTGGAAATTTATACAGGACAACTAGCGTTTAAAACTAGGAGACCGAAGAATCTACGTTTTCCCTAATATTTATGCCAATTAAAACACAGTTTTAGCAGATCACTTATGGGAATGTTCAAAATTGAATTGATTCATATAAGAAACATGAAAATGTGGGGAAATTTAGGAAAATGAATGTTGGGAAAAGCATAGTGAAGATTTCGACATGAGTTTGTTCGTGTTCTGGTAGCGATAAACCAAATTGAGAATTATATACAGTTTATTGAAGACGTACCTATTATATATTGAGAGAAAAAAGGACACAAAAATCATGATATTTTAGTTAAATTTGTAAGACCTGAAGACAAAGGAACGACGGGGCAAAATTTGACATAATGGTAGGTTCGACACTGGAACAATTTACGTAAGAGACAGAAGATTTCTAAAATCAAAGGGGCCGGACTTAACACGTTGATACGAAAACAACAGAATTGATATATGAAATCTCGAGTTGTTAGAGTTTGAATTAGAAAATCAATGAACGCGTAATTAAGATGTTCTAATCCTGGAGGTACATATAAAACTGAGGACTTAGAAGGATCGAGGATCAGTTTTCGGTGTTAGTTGTCGTGAAGGAGTCGTCGGGGACCAATCGTCGGGTTAAAACGTGGAAGTTACGTGACGTAGCGTCTAAAACGGTTATTAGTTGAAAATTTCTTAAGTGTTGTAAAATTTTGAGACTTAGAAAAATTCGGAGTGGGAATTCTGGGACTTATAAAAATTACGGTCGTGATTAAATCTGTGGAGTGTTGAAAATTAAATAAAGTGTTTTATATAGTTTTACAATAAATTCAACTTGTCATTAAAATAAAAAGTTTATATAGTGTAGCGAATTTAAAAAGAAACAACAGTGTTTAAAGAATTTTTTAACAGCAGTGAATAATAATATATTTATTTATAAATTCAACTTGTCATTAAAATAAAAAGTTTATATAGTGTAGCGAATTTAAAAAGAAACAACAGTGTTTAAAGAATTTTATAACAGCAGTGAATAATAATATATTTATTTATAAGTTCAACTTGTCATTAAAATAAAAGGTTTATATAGTGTAGCGAATTTAAAGAAAATCAACAGTGTTTAAAGAATTTTATAACAGCAGTGAATAATAATATATTTATTTATAAATTCAACTTGTCATTAAAATAAAAGGTTTATATAGTGTAGCGAATTTAAAGAAAATCAACAGTGTTTAAAGAATTTTATAACAGCAGTGAATAATAATATATTTATTTATAAATTCAACTTGTCATTAAAATAAAAGGTTTATATAGTGTAGCGAATTTAAAAAGAAACAACAGTGTTTAAAGAATTTTATAACAGCATTGAATAATAATATATCTATTTATAAATTCAACTTATCATTAAAATAAAAAAAGGGGTCCTTCGACAACTGGCAAGGTTGATTAAAACGTCGCGCATGTTGTGAGAATTACCCTGGTAATTAATTAATAGAATCTAGAATCAGTTTTTATACTTAAAAATTTCAGTGGTAAAATAGAGTCTACAATCAGTTTATACTTTGATAAAACAGGGAATGAAGTGCCCGGATAGGGTTAATCGTGCAATTTAACGGAGTGTATGATCTTATAATAAATCTAAAATCAGTGTTTGCAATAATTTCCGATTCAATAAAATCTAATAATTAATTAATTAATTACAAATTCAATGCGGGAGGAGTTTAATATAGTGTGTTTGAATTGCTTTAAATTTGTTCTATGAAGGTTAAAATAGAGTTATTTAGTCCGAGGTTATATAAAGAAAATTACAGTCTAATAAGTTTCATTAAATAAAAAATTTACGTTTAGGTCGAAAGTTGGAAATTTTATTACGAGATATTAATTATCGTTAGGTGACAACGCAATAATAATAATTGATCCGAAATCTGGAAAATACTTAACATAATTAGATAGGATCGTTCTTCTTCAATAATAACGGCAGATATTAAAGGAAAACGTGAGGATTTTTACATCAGAGATCTATTCAAAGGAGAAAGGAAGGAGATGAGTAGTTACACAGGTAGTATGGATGCTCTAATAAGTTTCTCGCCGATGATAGTAACCCGGTGGAGCTGAAATTAAGACATTAGAGCTTGGTGAGTCCTTACAATATTTAAGCTTTTACAGGTTCCTGTGGATATCCTGACACTGATGGACGTAACGCCAAGTAAGGGTAAATAAATAATTAACCAATTTATTAGCATTCGCATGTCACACCTCCCATACAGAATGAAATGTTGCTAAACAAATACTTAACACATAATTAGATAGAAACGCATCACTAAATCAATTTTGGTATCTTAGCGTATTTGTAAGATAAATACCTATTGTTTCTTTTCACTAGCACGATTAGGGTATGGTTATATGACCTTCGATAGTGTACAAAAATTTCGATTTGAGTTCAAGGCCATCCATTGACCCAGTCACCTAAATTCATTAACGAATAAACAAAACAAAACTTAACGTCAGGGACAAGTTTATCAATTATAGCTTGAGATGAAATCTGCGGTCAATATGTGAAGGCGACATTGACGTTAAATTCACTCAATTCTAAACGACTTGATTTTACTAGAGCGATCGCCAATAGGTAGCATTGATTCAGCATGCAAAAATTTCGCAAAGTAAAGTACTGCGACTAGCTTCAAACTCTAAGAGAGCACATCACAATTATTCAGGAGGTCATTGATTCAATGTCGACTTGATTTATCTCATTTTTAAATCTTTCTTATAGGAAGTAGGTATCCAAGAACCCATAAATACCCATTATCCTAAATACCTAACACACGAGGAGCTAGTGACCTCATTTAAACAACACTGGTGTTCAAATACTCATACAGTCCTGAATCCTAACTTGTCTTCGAACGTAAACTTCAAGGCTTCTGTATGTAGGTATGAGCCATCTGGAAATGTAAGTGTCAACCTTTCTCGAACGGACGGCTTTGATCTTGTGGCGGTATTGTCGAGGTGGGCATGCGGGGAAGAGGAAGGACGTATGCGGACAGTACGCTGACGCGGCATTAAAGCCACAGGTTATTTGCATACCGTGAGTCTTGTCGAACCTGAAAGCAAACATAAGGTTCACGAGGTGAGTTTTATGTCAGCTAGTCAGAGGTGGAATGTAACGCTGGGTCGGTTACGTGGGAGGAAGGATCTGCCCGTCACAAGCTTACGCCACATTTAACGGATAGAGGCATGATAAGGGAAGACATGAAATACCCCTTCTAGACTCAGTAGAGTTAAATTCAATCCGGCGGAGATGGAAGTCGGAGTGAGGCAGAAAAACGGCATGAAGACTTGGTATTCCCCCATCTGGCGTGAAGAGTCCCTTTCGTAACAAGAGACGCTCGTCGAAGAGAGTAAAACTCGGACTTAAGGATAAGCTTAGCAAACGTACTTGGGAGAATCCGGTTTGGAATTGTTGTTCATCGGTTTTCACTTGGTTAGCGGAGGTGCCGACTTTTTTAAGCAAACATATTATCCCCTCCCCATATTCCTCCATTCCTGCTCTTTCAACAATTTTGCGAATACTAACCAATAGCACTAACTATGACTACAAACACATTATGTTAGGAGAAGTTGCAGACAAGGACTTCAATTGAGAAAACTGGACCTTCGAGTTCGATCATCCTAAGGTAAGGTTTGCTTTCTTGAAATGTTTAATTTATTAACTGTTGTTTATGTTATCGATGTATCAGCGGTGATAGGAAGAATTAAATAAACACACTAAATTCCTATGGAAATCAAATAGACACAAGGTTTAGGGCGGGGGTAGTTTATCAAACTCGGTTAAATATTCTAAAATAATAATAAATAAATTGATCGGAAAATTCTCACCCTTTCTCTAAAAGAATCTATGGGTTACCACACGTAATACATTATCTTCTCTACATATGTGTGCATATTAAGTATGCAAACAGATGTAAAATCTAAAACAAAAAATTTACACAACGCAGATTATAGAAATAATGTGAACAAAAATCTTAAATCTTGATTACTGTGAGAAAATCGCAGGGATTTAAGAAGATAGGGTAGGTTTAGCTAGATTATAAGGTATAGGGGTTTAGAAATCACGAGCCTGAGGTAGAAATAAACCGAAAGGAGGGTTGAGTCAGGCCATCATACCTAGTGGTGTGATCAGTAGGACATAAGGGTAGAATTATGAGCGTGGCTACGAGACAGGAGCTACGAGATTTAAACTACGAGGTAGAAGCTTAGAAAAGTAAATCAGCTAGGTAGGGTTCATCATAAATAAAACAGTCGAAAACCAGTAGTGGCACCTCATTACAACTGTTGCCGCGTGACCAGGAGAGTAAAGGTTACAAGTTGAGAGAATTCTGAGATATTATAAAAATAAAATAGAATGAACAAATAAATGAAATTATAATTAAATGGAAAAAAAAAAAAAGTGAATATTTTAAACGAAAAGTGAAAAACGTGCCATTAAAACAACTTCAGATTACATAAAACAAGTGGAATAAAAAATTCGCATCATTAAATTATACAGTAGAAATATAACAATAAATCAAAAAAATAATTTAAACGAAAAGTGAAAAACGTGCCATTAAAACATCTTCATTAAACGTGAAACAAGTGAAAAAAAAAAACGTACCATTAAATAAAACAGTCGGGAAAAAAAAAAAAAATAATAACTCAAAAACCAAATATTTTAAAACGAAAAGTGAAAAACGTGCCTTATACCAGATAAAAATCATAAATCACATAACGCCTAGGAATGTTGACCCAGATTTAGAAGGGTGGTGCGTATTGAAAAAAAAAAAGCCGTTATATAAATAAAAGCGCATTCCTTCGGTGATTAATAATATTATCGTTCAAATTGGTTCATTGACTGAAGCCCGAATGTAAACAAGCGATTGAATAGACACCGTCGCGAGGGTATGTTTGTGTTGCCACAAACATAAGTGGTCTTACTGATAAATATGTTCGTAACAGAATAGATAAATCTTTGTTATGTTCGCATTGGAACATCTCGAGATATTACTTTAAACAATAAAGAGATACTTAGATAGTTAATAAAATGACGTTGTTAATGTTAATAGTGGTCGAGGGTATTATTGGTTCCTTCGGGTTGAAGGATTTTATAAATAAATACTTCTTTTGACACGGCGACATAAAAATAAATAAAATCAACATAACATACAAAGCAAAGGACGGATAAAAATAAAATAAAATATTACACATAAAACATAAAAGTGAGCTTTTCAAATCGTTGCATTCAAACATTTAACAGGGGTGGATTGGACCTTTAGATACACCATTACATAGATGTCAGCTGAATAAATTAGAAATTTAGCCTTACTGGGGGTTGGCATATTTCTCGGGTGACCGGTTTATTTCCGATTTGCAATAAAGAGCAAATAAGCGGAGTGGTTTAAAACGCATACGAATTTAGGAGGGGGGGGGCTTGTTTAAAACGGGGTTTAGGTACATTATACAATTGTGTATACGTGCAAATAAATAAATAAACAAACAAAGCCGGTGTGGAAAAAAAAAAATGAGATAGTAAACGTTATGGAGTGCATTCGGATGAGTAAACATACAACATAGATCAAATAAACCTCAGATAAAAGATAAATAAGAACAGCATATGAAGAGATTACATAAAAGTTGATCCCATTCAAAAAAAAAAAAGGGGTGTGTATGTGTGCATATATGTGTAATACGTGTATGTTCATATGCGCATTGTTGCCATTAAAACGTTCCTGCGAGAAAAATTCGTGTGGAATTCTAGAATCGCGAAAAAAAAAAAATATATATATATATGAATAAGGAAAATCAAAGGTTGGAAACCGTCTCGATGAAGAAGAGGGAGTAAGGGTCATAGGGGGGAAGGTATAGGGGTAAGAATCTTAGGGGGGTAGGACAAAGAGTAGGGACAGCAACTGACGTAAGTTAGCTGACTTAAATAGGCCATTGGGTAGACAAGAGTAAATTGAAAAATGATTTCAGCTCAGAGGAACACCGAACAGGATTCTACGATATGAAATAGTGAAAGGTAGGGGCGCGCAACCAGTTAGAATTTCGAAAAAAAAAAAAAATGCAAATAAGAATAAAGAAGACTTAAAGAAAATTGTAGAAAATTAGATTGCCTATGTTTAGTTTTAATTCCATCAACTAACACTAGGAGGCGTGTTTACCGCTGGAATTATAACTATAGGGGGGCTGTGATGAATCGCAGTGGATACGAAAATATAGTAGCTTCCACCTTACGAATGAATAAATAATAATTCAGAATTATAACGAAATCAACACACTAGCGACATCTAGCTGATTAAGTTTGATTGGGCCATGGAGACTGCAGAGATCTATAATTATTAAATTAATGTCAAGTTTTGATAAATAGAACACAGAGGGATCCAATTATAAACACTTAAGATTGATCTACCAATCAGAGAAGGGGGAGGTTACCTTTTTCAAGACAAAGAGATGGACTTTGGACTAGACCATTAGTCTGATATTTATGGGGTAAAAATCATCATCAACCCGAGAGATCAATACGCTTTAAGATAAACACAATCCCACGTTCGGTGCATTTGGTACAATGACCCTAATTTTAAAGGTAAATATTGAGTACAACAGAGGAATCGACAACCGCAGTTAACGAACAAATAAATCCATATTATGTTGAAAAAATGATGCAATAAAATAGCAAGGAAATATAATGAACGGAAGATTAAAGAAAAGACCTGGAAAACGTGGGAAAAGCTACTGTAGGGATACTCAATTGCATAACGAGAACGTGAAGAACAAAAGGAGGCCAGATTCAGAGGAAAACGTACGTTTGATATTTAAAAGAAAGAAAAACGATGGAAATTAGGAATGTCACCTTTAAATGAAGCAATACGGTCAGGGAAAACGATTTGAAAAGAAAATCTAATAAAAAAAACGGACATTTAAACGGAAGTATTTATTGAACAATATAAGATTTCGACTTAATTTTGCGTTTCAGACGAGTTTAAATAGATATCGTTATATATTTGAAATAGGATGGTTATTCTAGTTATATTACGTTAGATTAATTCAAAGGAAGGGATCGTTTTTACGTCATTTGCTATGAGAAAATACTATAGACGATAGAACAAATTGCTGAGGCAATTGATGTAAAAAAAGGTTGTCGACCCCACATGTATATTGTTGATATAAACAAGGAATATTCGAACATGCCTTTTGTTTATTTAAGGCCCATTATCCATTAAAAAGGGTCATAAAAATTAACATTGCTCTTACCTAGTATTGAGATTATAGAATTTCCGTAAAATTTAATTATAAACACATTAAAATGGATTTATCGCCAAGTATGTAGAAATCGTAATGTATACACACGTCAGGGCTTGCAGTTTATGGGATTTTGAACAAGAGAGAGATGGAAAATTGGGCGGAATTTGATCGAAGTAGTTAACTTGACAGATATCCCAGGATAGGAATAGTTAGTGGGCCGGAAAACACCATAAATAATATATCAAAAAAGGAAAAAAGGGTTTTAGCGGGAGATGGAATCACGGCAAAAAGGCAAACGTCAAATTTCAATAAGGGATCATTGGGTTAGGAGTGGGGGGAGAGAACGGAAAACCGACATAACCGGAAAACTCAGATAAGGAAATGGGAAAAACTCAAAACGTTATAAGTAGAGTAGATACGGAACCAGGATATGATTCCTTATTAACAACGAAGGGAAAATCATTTAAGAATAGTTGTTAAAACACCGTTACTTGAAGGAAAATTAGGTGGGAAAATGGAAAGTTGAATATGCCACATAAATAATGGAAATACGGTTCTGAGACATAATTGCTTACGTAGACTAGGGGAAAAGAAATAATTTTCGTGGAAATTTATACAGGACAACTAGCGTTTAAAACTAGGAGACCGAAGAATCTACGTTTTCCCTAATATTTATGCCAATTAAAACACAGTTTTAGCAGATCACTTATGGGAATGTTCAAAATTGAATTGATTCATATAAGAAACATGAAAATGTGGGGAAATTTAGGAAAATGAATGTTGGGAAAAGCATAGTGAAGATTTCGACATGAGTTTGTTCGTGTTCTGGTAGCGATAAACCAAATTGAGAATTATATACAGTTTATTGAAGACGTACCTATTATATATTGAGAGAAAAAAGGACACAAAAATCATGATATTTTAGTTAAATTTGTAAGACCTGAAGACAAAGGAACGACGGGGCAAAATTTGACATAATGGTAGGTTCGACACTGGAACAATTTACGTAAGAGACAGAAGATTTCTAAAATCAAAGGGGCCGGACTTAACACGTTGATACGAAAACAACAGAATTGATATATGAAATCTCGAGTTGTTAGAGTTTGAATTAGAAAATCAATGAACGCGTAATTAAGATGTTCTAATCCTGGAGGTACATATAAAACTGAGGACTTAGAAGGATCGAGGATCAGTTTTCGGTGTTAGTTGTCGTGAAGGAGTCGTCGGGGACCAATCGTCGGGTTAAAACGTGGAAGTTACGTGACGTAGCGTCTAAAACGGTTATTAGTTGAAAATTTCTTAAGTGTTGTAAAATTTTGAGACTTAGAAAAATTCGGAGTGGGAATTCTGGGACTTATAAAAATTACGGTCGTGATTAAATCTGTGGAGTGTTGAAAATTAAATAAAGTGTTTTATATAGTTTTACAATAAATTCAACTTGTCATTAAAATAAAAAGTTTATATAGTGTAGCGAATTTAAAAAGAAACAACAGTGTTTAAAGAATTTTTTAACAGCAGTGAATAATAATATATTTATTTATAAATTCAACTTGTCATTAAAATAAAAAGTTTATATAGTGTAGCGAATTTAAAAAGAAACAACAGTGTTTAAAGAATTTTATAACAGCAGTGAATAATAATATATTTATTTATAAGTTCAACTTGTCATTAAAATAAAAGGTTTATATAGTGTAGCGAATTTAAAGAAAATCAACAGTGTTTAAAGAATTTTATAACAGCAGTGAATAATAATATATTTATTTATAAATTCAACTTGTCATTAAAATAAAAGGTTTATATAGTGTAGCGAATTTAAAGAAAATCAACAGTGTTTAAAGAATTTTATAACAGCAGTGAATAATAATATATTTATTTATAAATTCAACTTGTCATTAAAATAAAAGGTTTATATAGTGTAGCGAATTTAAAAAGAAACAACAGTGTTTAAAGAATTTTATAACAGCATTGAATAATAATATATCTATTTATAAATTCAACTTATCATTAAAATAAAAAAAGGGGTCCTTCGACAACTGGCAAGGTTGATTAAAACGTCGCGCATGTTGTGAGAATTACCCTGGTAATTAATTAATAGAATCTAGAATCAGTTTTTATACTTAAAAATTTCAGTGGTAAAATAGAGTCTACAATCAGTTTATACTTTGATAAAACAGGGAATGAAGTGCCCGGATAGGGTTAATCGTGCAATTTAACGGAGTGTATGATCTTATAATAAATCTAAAATCAGTGTTTGCAATAATTTCCGATTCAATAAAATCTAATAATTAATTAATTAATTACAAATTCAATGCGGGAGGAGTTTAATATAGTGTGTTTGAATTGCTTTAAATTTGTTCTATGAAGGTTAAAATAGAGTTATTTAGTCCGAGGTTATATAAAGAAAATTACAGTCTAATAAGTTTCATTAAATAAAAAATTTACGTTTAGGTCGAAAGTTGGAAATTTTATTACGAGATATTAATTATCGTTAGGTGACAACGCAATAATAATAATTGATCCGAAATCTGGAAAATACTTAACATAATTAGATAGGATCGTTCTTCTTCAATAATAACGGCAGATATTAAAGGAAAACGTGAGGATTTTTACATCAGAGATCTATTCAAAGGAGAAAGGAAGGAGATGAGTAGTTACACAGGTAGTATGGATGCTCTAATAAGTTTCTCGCCGATGATAGTAACCCGGTGGAGCTGAAATTAAGACATTAGAGCTTGGTGAGTCCTTACAATATTTAAGCTTTTACAGGTTCCTGTGGATATCCTGACACTGATGGACGTAACGCCAAGTAAGGGTAAATAAATAATTAACCAATTTATTAGCATTCGCATGTCACACCTCCCATACAGAATGAAATGTTGCTAAACAAATACTTAACACATAATTAGATAGAAACGCATCACTAAATCAATTTTGGTATCTTAGCGTATTTGTAAGATAAATACCTATTGTTTCTTTTCACTAGCACGATTAGGGTATGGTTATATGACCTTCGATAGTGTACAAAAATTTCGATTTGAGTTCAAGGCCATCCATTGACCCAGTCACCTAAATTCATTAACGAATAAACAAAACAAAACTTAACGTCAGGGACAAGTTTATCAATTATAGCTTGAGATGAAATCTGCGGTCAATATGTGAAGGCGACATTGACGTTAAATTCACTCAATTCTAAACGACTTGATTTTACTAGAGCGATCGCCAATAGGTAGCATTGATTCAGCATGCAAAAATTTCGCAAAGTAAAGTACTGCGACTAGCTTCAAACTCTAAGAGAGCACATCACAATTATTCAGGAGGTCATTGATTCAATGTCGACTTGATTTATCTCATTTTTAAATCTTTCTTATAGGAAGTAGGTATCCAAGAACCCATAAATACCCATTATCCTAAATACCTAACACACGAGGAGCTAGTGACCCCATTTAAACAACACTGGTGTTCAAATACTCATACAGTCCTGAATCCTAACTTGTCTTCGAACGTAAACTTCAAGGCTTCTGTATGTAGGTATGAGCCATCTGGAAATGTAAGTGTCAACCTTTCTCGAACGGACGGCTTTGATCTTGTGGCGGTATTGTCGAGGTGGGCATGCGGGGAAGAGGAAGGACGTATGCGGACAGTACGCTGACGCGGCATTAAAGCCACAGGTTATTTGCATACCGTGAGTCTTGTCGAACCTGAAAGCAAACATAAGGTTCACGAGGTGAGTTTTATGTCAGCTAGTCAGAGGTGGAATGTAACGCTGGGTCGGTTACGTGGGAGGAAGGATCTGCCCGTCACAAGCTTACGCCACATTTAACGGATAGAGGCATGATAAGGGAAGACATGAAATACCCCTTCTAGACTCAGTAGAGTTAAATTCAATCCGGCGGAGATGGAAGTCGGAGTGAGGCAGAAAAACGGCATGAAGACTTGGTATTCCCCCATCTGGCGTGAAGAGTCCCTTTCGTAACAAGAGACGCTCGTCGAAGAGAGTAAAACTCGGACTTAAGGATAAGCTTAGCAAACGTACTTGGGAGAATCCGGTTTGGAATTGTTGTTCATCGGTTTTCACTTGGTTAGCGGAGGTGCCGACTTTTTTAAGCAAACATATTATCCCCTCCCCATATTCCTCCATTCCTGCTCTTTCAACAATTTTGCGAATACTAACCAATAGCACTAACTATGACTACAAACACATTATGTTAGGAGAAGTTGCAGACAAGGACTTCAATTGAGAAAACTGGACCTTCGAGTTCGATCATCCTAAGGTAAGGTTTGCTTTCTTGAAATGTTTAATTTATTAACTGTTGTTTATGTTATCGATGTATCAGCGGTGATAGGAAGAATTAAATAAACACACTAAATTCCTATGGAAATCAAATAGACACAAGGTTTAGGGCGGGGGTAGTTTATCAAACTCGGTTAAATATTCTAAAATAATAATAAATAAATTGATCGGAAAATTCTCACCCTTTCTCTAAAAGAATCTATGGGTTACCACACGTAATACATTATCTTCTCTACATATGTGTGCATATTAAGTATGCAAACAGATGTAAAATCTAAAACAAAAAATTTACACAACGCAGATTATAGAAATAATGTGAACAAAAATCTTAAATCTTGATTACTGTGAGAAAATCGCAGGGATTTAAGAAGATAGGGTAGGTTTAGCTAGATTATAAGGTATAGGGGTTTAGAAATCACGAGCCTGAGGTAGAAATAAACCGAAAGGAGGGTTGAGTCAGGCCATCATACCTAGTGGTGTGATCAGTAGGACATAAGGGTAGAATTATGAGCGTGGCTACGAGACAGGAGCTACGAGATTTAAACTACGAGGTAGAAGCTTAGAAAAGTAAATCAGCTAGGTAGGGTTCATCACAATTGGAGTCAGAAGCCAAGAGTGGCACACCATTACAAACATTAAAAGAGGAAACCAACATTTCAACATGCCAAGTGTCTTTTCCCTGTCAGCCGACAGTCCTCGTTAGTAAGACACCTCGTACTCGGCAAGATTCGATTATTCCAATTAGCCCTAGGCAATGTGGGGTCGACATGCAGCCTGGGCTCCTGCGCTCCTGGTCGCCTGCTTGCCCGGTCTCGGGTTTGTCTTTACGGCGCCGGACGTGGTCTCGTTACAACGGCGAATTCCGCAATGACAATTCGGGCTCCGAAGCATTTATGAACTCCGGATACAATTTGGGTCCGGATGCTGGGAATTACTGAGTTAGCCTTACTTTGCAGTTTTAATGTAATTCTCTTGTAGAAGGTGAGTTTATTAAATAAAACTCGCAATTCAGTACATTCAAAATCTTTTTAAAGAATAATATTACCTGTGTTCTTCAATAATCGCCAATTCGCTTTGTGGTATTTTTAAAAATTTAATGCAAATTAAATGCTTTCTGTAAACCATTATTAATAAAAAATAATGGTCATTTTTCAAAAAGAAGGGTTTCTCCCCATACTTACTGAAAATTAATAATAATAATTTTCAGCACAGGTACGATTACATAAACGAAAAAAACACTCTAAGGAAAATAAATTCCCCTACAGCTGTTTGCATTTGCTCCAAACCGAAGGCCTTGCGACAAATAAATCCTCTCAGGGCCTACGTCATCATTGAGGATGTTGTGTGGAGGATTTTACTGAGAAAAGAAGGAGACAAAGTTCTGGGAAGGAAAAATATATGACAGTGGGTAGAGTAGTGAGTGACGGACGCATGTACCCTCCCACATCCCCCTCCCCTGCAATAATCCGAGAGAGTTCAAAAGTTCTCCCTCAATCAGTCTCTCTTTACCTTTCCGGCCTGCCACATTTCTCATTTTCATTATGAGTGTTTTTTTTTAATAAAAATAAATTAAATACTGTCAATTAAAGGAATGTACAAAAAAGTATAGTGTTCTGAAAGCTCTATTCAATGTTATTTTACTATAAGAAATCATAATTTTTATAGGTCTATAAAAACAGAGATATGATTTTTTGAAAACACTTTAATTTCGCTCTCCTGAAAAATTCACATTTTATCCTTTACGTTTCAAATCGTTGTGATAGATATCAAATGGTTTTTTTTTTTTTTAATTTTCTTAGTTAACTTTGTAAAGTTCGGTTCAAATCGTTCGTCTGGATTGTATAATACCACAATAAAAGGTGCTGGATATTGAGATTTCTCCCGGGTCACGAGCTTATAGGGTGTTACTTTAGTTCTGAACTCTGAATACCTACTACCTTTCCAAAGTACGAGTACATGGAAATAAGTTTTTCCCTAACAAAGCCTAGTCTGCCTTGTCCAAACCTCTTAGTAAAATCAAAATCAGAACAAATACTTACCCATCTATGCTAAACCATGTTCTGTTTTCATGCTATATATTACTAAAATACAATACCCATGCGTCTATACTGTAAGTACAATATTATTATCTATGATGTAAGTAGGTACAATACCCGTGCTGTGAGTTGGGGTGGATTGTGGTGGGTGTGGGGGACCGGGTGACGTCACAAGCAGCCGCACGCGTCAGTTGAGCCAAGTGACGTGGCGGCCGATGCCCATTCATTAGGCATGAACTTGGCTGCAAGCTGCATCCACTGTAACGGAGCGCTGAGGATGTGAGGGCCCGACGGACACGGCAAGTGTTTCAGTATTGTATTAACACATTGGGCCATGGACACGCGCTGGGTGGGTGTTAGTGGTATTAGGAATATTTGAATAGTAATCAAAGAGCTGATATTATGTGCGATATATATGTAAGGTGCATACATTAACACCGAGTGTCAGGGTGTTTATTCGAGAGTTGTCCATGAATTAAAGACCTTTCCTCACTTTCGGCGACGCGGACATTATTTCTCAAAATATGGTGACACTAGCGTAAAACTCAGACTTTCCCTGAAAATCCGGCTTGGTAGCTGCTTCAGTGTAATCTTTGGGTTCGTTTAAGATGGACGCTCCGCTCCCGAATCCCGCTGCCTGCGAAGGGCGCTCAATTATTTGTTTTCTCAACTAAACGGAGTCCGCTCTGTTAAAGTTCGTAATCTCGCAATTTTGATCGCAAACGTCAGTAAGTCTACCACACAAGCTATTTTGAGGAAAAAATGGCGTATGCAAATTGAATGACCTTCGAATTTTAGTTTTAGAACTTTTTTGTTTGTTTTAGAACGGTATTTAATTCATGGGACTAAAAATAGTTAATTTTCAACTACGTACATACTTAATCGTGGGCCTATTTGGACCCAAATTCAATTTTGTAGTGCAAACATTGGGCCGCATATATATTGGCGTGCGAACTGTGTCTTAATTGCTCTAAATAAACAATAACAGTGTTAATCTCTAGTGACCCTCCAGTTAAGTATGGTCTTGTATATATTTTCTGCCTGTACAGTGCATTTTTACAGCAGCATCGCGTTCATTGGTCAAATCATTGCACATATAGTTTCGTATCGGTGATCGATGAACCGGTGGATGCAATTTTTAGCCATAAGTTGTTGTTGTCTATAGTTAAAATAAGGTTGTATAAACGTTTTATAAATTTGTACAGCGCCCTTCAGCTGATTTTTCACAAAAACGGCGCTATACAAGTCATCCTAATATTATTATTATTATTGTATTGAGTCATTAAAAAAAATTATATTAAAATTATATTTTACAACAAGTGATAGAATTATTCAATGATACGGTTATTAACAAAATAAAATACATGTATACAGGAAGGAAAACGTTTATTGATATGAAATTTTTAACTTATTATTTTTCTCATGGAAGACAATAATAGCGACTCTCAAACGAAAATTTGAAACAGAAAAATCAAAAAAGTTTTGGTCGCATCTAGGAATTGAACCCAGGGGCTCAGCATTCCCGGGCTTTACTCTCCCACTGAGCTAATTCGACTCTTTCGTCTATAGTCATATTTATACTCAGTTAATGTAAATTTCACTTTTGGCATAACTATATTATTATTGTGTAATCTCAAATGTGATTTTGGTCAACTTTCACTAAAATAAATAAAAATAAAAAATCACTTCGATTAAAAAAGTCCCAGCAAGGCTGAGGTTCTTGGTTCAATTTCAAGACGCGACGAACTTTTTCTTCGAAGTTTGTCTGGGTCTATTCTGACCCATGTACACCAATGAAGTGTCAAGTGCATCCTCCCCAAAACAACAATAAGTTGGATATTATACGATACGACACAGGTAATCTGCGTTTTGTGTGCAGCAGCAGCAAGAACTCTCAAGCTTCTGTGTGAATTCTCAACCTCAATATAATTTCAATCATGAGCTATGAAGCTGTAAGCTGATACAAGAAGTTCGTATTTCTAATTTATAGTAAACGCGTTGCTACTACTAGAGTCATCATTTAAAGGAGTTAAATTATAAATTGGAGAAATCACATTTTTTTAAAGTTAATTGATGAAAATGAACCTTCGTTATAAGTTTACTAAGTAACTATCACTTTAAGAAATTTATAGCAAAAATACAAACCGGCTAGAACACTGATTTTGGTAACGGAGAAAAATCATAAAAAAGCTACGTGCTAGGAAAATAAATACACAATGTAAATAGCTATCTAACTTACCTTGGCACGGTCATTTGGGAACTTAAAAGCCACGCGCTTTTGGAAGCACCTCCAGAGCTAAAAGGGTTTCCCTTTCACAAGGCGTTTCAAAGGACTTTTTATCTATTTTATCTAAACCTGATTCCGATAGTTTTTCATGCAGGACGTTCATTCTTCGTTGTAGTTTAAGCTTCGAACTAGTATTTGATGAATTTGGTTTATTTAGAATGTATACACAAATTCTTCAATTATAATCTAGCGATCGTTAATATATATAAGACAAACCTGTTGAAATGTGTTAAGGACGTGTCCGTTTACTTTCATAAATAAGCTCAAATCTCAACTCTGTAAATTATTATTACATACTAGTTATTTCGCATTCTGACGGCAATATCAACCTGTGGTTAGGCCAATGTCTTATTAGACATTTTATTTATATTATAAAGATATAATAGACAAGATAGGTACTAATAATGTAACACTGATTGCTTTAATTTTTATTATTTATACCCTTATTGATACCTCAGTAAGATATCGAAAAATATTAATAGTGTTATTACCCTCTTAAAGTTTCCCAAATTACTACATTGTTTAAATTTGCCTTAAAGTCGTTAAGTGAGTTATTCCCAAATGATGACTCAGGGGTTTCTTTTTCCGAGCATAATTCAATATATTTATGGTCTCTAATACACGAAGTTGATCTAAACACATCTTACTACTTTATTAGATACAAAAATGTTAAAAATCTTATTTGAACGGATAATCCATTCATTACACTGGCACATCTGGAACCTAGGAGTCAAAATATCTTAGAAAATTTGACGTTACACGTTGTCTTTTAATGTAGTATTCACGATTAGGATGACGATTTTCTTTTCAGTGTTTTTAGAATAATAATGTGAAGTATTTTTTTAAATAAGTTGAAAGCGTTTCTTTTAGCAGTTTTCTTTGGGTGGCGAACAAATTTGGGACAAAATTGCATTGGATTGTAGTTTTGACACAGTAAAACTTCCGCATAAGTTGGGCAAATCAGGTGAAAAACACAGGCTTGCGAATTTCTGCTGGTGTGTTCTCTTGTTTAAACAACGCGATAAAAGTTTACCTGCAATTCCTACAACTTTATTCACAGCAGCTTTGGATTTAAAGAGTTATAGAACTCGTGTATACAGTGATGACTTTTATGGTAACACCAAACTATATTTGAAATCGACTTTTTTTTGGTGAACAGTGTGGGTATGAAGGTGAGTTTTTGAAATTAGCTTTGTATTCGGTTTTGTATTTTATTTATGTGACTACCGCACATGAGCTCTAACTACTTGAAGCCAAGTGAGACTATGGCATCCTCAATTGGGGTAAGTTGTGAGACTGAAGGTAATGGGGAGGATAAGAAGATGGAAAAGAGGAAGGTGAGGAGGCACCCGGTTATTCAGATCTGATCACCAAAAACGATTAAAGCCATTTCTAGCAACGGTTCAATTCTGAATGGTGGTCTTACAGAGTGGTACCTACTGAGAGTATCTTCCGCTCTCGAAATATATCTTATATTATTTTATATGACTACTTTGTAAAATAACACAATCAATCAAATAAAATGATGCTGCACATGCCGGGATTCGAACCTACACCTTCGGATTATTAGTCGAGAGCCTAACCGCTAACCCACGGAGGCCATCAATAAAATTAATAGAATTTTGAATATTCAAAATCGTAATGTTAAGAAATTTATTTTTATAATATTTAATAGATACTTGTAAATTATGAAATCAATACGAAATTCTAAATAAATAAAAGTATTCTTTTTTTATGTGCGGGTAACGAAAAATAAATTGCATAATATTATTGCCTATTGACAAAAAATAAACTATTATCTAGCAGCATCCTTGTGGTGGATTTATAAAAGTAATATATTTTTTTAAATCTCTCTCTACTGAAATTTGACATAACTATTTTAATACTTTTGGTAGAATCGACTTCAAATTCGAATTTTTTTTTTCCATATTTCGATGATAACTTTTTGTTGTATAACATCAATTTGACTAGTTGATTTTGTTGCATTTTCTTTTAAAATTAAATTTCTTAGTTAGATATAAGACATCAATATTACGATGATAACAAAATTATAAAATGATATCCATAGTTATAATAAAGTAGCAACAATAAATAAAAACATATTTCCAAGAACGCCAACTGTAGAAAAAATGTTGAAACTTCACAGCAGATATTAGTGCCACGTTCTTTTCATTTTTCAATAGCGTTTCGTATTGCTTTCAATAAATCCATTCTCGATGTAAAATTAATCTATTTTCTCCTCACGTGCGCAATCTACCATAAATATCGCGCACAATGAGCGGGCTGCAAATAAATTCGTCATTCCTAGAAAAATGCACTGGGACCGGTGGATGTAATTTTGCCTGTAAAACGCTTTATTCGTTCCAGGATTCATCCCAACTCACTGCTTTGACAGATGAACTGGATTGTTTAAAATCCCTTTGAGCATTTTTGTTTAAAATAATTATCTCAATTTCAAAGAGGTATAATTAAATTATTTGGCACTAGCGAGTTCTCGGCATGCGTTGCTATGCCACTAATAAAAAATTGTTTCTCACTGCGTGTCTTTTCCCACTCGTCCCGTTTCCCTTCTGGCTCCCTTTCCCCTCCCATGTACCCTTCTTCTCACGCGTTCCCCCTCCACCTTCCCCGCCTTCCCTCTCCACTCTCCCGCAAACCACCCTGCCGTGATCCCCTCCCCTCTCCCGCGTTCAATATATTCAGTCCCGGTACATTCAGATTTTCAATTATCTTGCGTGCCACCTATTGAAATTTTTTTTATAAATTAAATTTTTTTACATATCTATTACAAATATTCATTTTTGTATATCATAAGAACAATCAATCAAATTTGGTACCTAAGATAGGTAACTATTTAAAATAATATAATTTTCAATTAGATTTAAAGTATTTGATTTTGATTAGTACCATAAGTGAGAACTTCGATAAATTAATTTAAAAATTATTCGAATGTTGAATTTTGATGGAATTTTGATGGACAATTGATGTTTGAAAAATGTCATTTTCAAATTATGACATTTTTGTAAGAGTTTTTGTAATGACTAAAAAAACTTTTCAGATATATTGTCATGTGGTTGTAATAATCCAGAAGCCTTCGCGAGTGTGGAAAAAAGGTATTTCGAAAGTTTGAAACATTTCCTATGCTTAATATAGCAACGCATAGCAGACATATACTTTTATATATGTAGATAGATGAATAAGAATAGTGTGAAATAACATAGGAATGGAACGATAAATAAGCAAAAAAAAAATTAATCCCGGAAACGACGTCATCCAAAATTCATCCAAACAAGGACATCGTGTTCATCATTCGTTCATTTATTTTCGCATTCCTGTAAAATTAAGTTTTTTGACAAACGACACTTTTCTACGGGATATGCGATAGTAAAGTGTCAAATTCATCTGAAATAGATACTGAATTTATGATATGTGTATGTTTTTTGATTCTGAATATGTAATATAATGTATGTAATACAAGTATTATGTTCCTATACTTACAAAGCACATCCAAATTTAAATATTTTGAAGATTTTGTGGAACTGATACGTAACGCGGAAGTGCCGTGTTGATTTCTTGTGAAATAGGTACGTACGCATTTAAATTAACCTTATCGTATCGATTGTATCAATTCTGGCACTAACCGGGCTTACGCTTTGTTTCAAAAGAAATGATGTAAACACAATAAAAATAGCTGTAACTCACACTTTCATCAAATTGAATACCGCAAGAATGGGGCTTTGTATTTTATTCCAGTATTTTATGAAAAAATGTTCTCAATTTAACCTCATTGGTATTGCATTTCCTCCGTATTATTTATAATTTGTAGCTGTTTTCTGTTTACCCTGGAAATAAAGTAGAATTAAATATATTTTCGCAACAAACACCAGAAAAGGGTCCCTAAATAAGGTAAATGCGTTGATAAGTGGCTTTGCTAGTTTATTATTGTTGGTTTCATTTGATTTACGTAAAGACCAGTTTCCGTGGTTTGTTTTTTCTGGAATTTGTTAAATTCTCACGAAACTCCAGATATTTGTAGCAATCGATGTAAAGTCAGGGTTAACTAAGAAAAGATTAAATGTTTACCCTCAATTACCTTCGAATCTTTAACGGTTTCCTTAATTTTCCTGTTATATTTATTGTTTTTTTTCCTAATAGGTATTTCGGCGCTATTATTTTTTTCTTGAATTCATTTCTGTTTTTGAGTTTTTTATAGAGTTTTATCTTTAAATGCATAAACTTTGTACAGCCATGAAAAAACAAGCGATAATTATGTTCATGAATATCATTTAATATTAAACAAAATTTATCCTTATTTAAAAATTATAATTGGTACCTAAGTACTAAAATGAAGGAAGAAACATTTCAATGTTTTTTTTTAAAGAATAAAGTCAACATAAAATGATGGTAATGCTGTCGGGTTGTTTTGACGATAATAATAAAGTCAACATAAGAGGATGGTAATGCTAGTCGGGTTGTTTTGATGATAATAATAAAGTCAATATAAAAGGATGGTAATGCTAGTCGGGTTGTTTTGATGATAATAATAAAGTCAACATAAAAGGATGGTAATGCTAGTCGGGTTGTTTTGATGATAATAATAAAGTCAATATAAAAGGATGGTAATGATGGTCGGGTTGTTTTGATGATAATAATAAAGTCAACATAAAAGGATGGTAATGCTAGTCGGGTTGTTTTGATGATAATAATAAAGTCAATATAAAAGGATGGAAATGCTAGTCGGGTTGTTTTGATGATAATAATAAAGTCAACATAAAAGGATGGTAATGCTAGTCGGGTTGTTTTGATGATGATAATAAAGTTAGATAGATCTTAAAAGAATTTTGAACAGAAAAAACGAATTCACGCTAACCGAGTTGACATCGCGTTTGGTTCCCAACCAGGCGTGCGTCAAAAGTTCAATTCCTTGACTCCATTACGACACAAGCTACGTTTTACGCTTACTGTGATGGTAGTAGGAGGTTTTCAAATAATGTCAGGTTGTTCGTAACCAGGGACCATCTTTCTTTTTAAAAATTAGTAAAATTAAATTTTTATGTATAATATTTGAAAGTTTGATGGCCTTTGTGGTTGAGTGTTTACGATTCTCGCATATAAATCCGGAGGTCGCGTAAATTTTATTTTATTTATATTTTTATTATGATAATTTATGTATGTATTGTTATTTTGTGTTATTTCACAATGTATTCACGTTAATAATACGAAGTATCTATCTGTATCCCTCGCGATAGACCACTATTTAGAATCGTTACGTTGCTTGAAATGGCTTTGGCCTTGTTCGGTGACCAGATCTGAATAGCTAGGTAATGTTCAACCAGATAATTCCCTATCTCCTTCCGCTTCCCACTATCTTCAGCCTCACGAATTGATAATCTCACTGGATCCAGACGGTTGTAAGCTGTTGGAACTCTTGTGCGTACTCACATAAAAATGAAAAATTAATATCAGGTTAGTTATTATTATTTTATTTCACCATAAAGCAGTAAAAACTTTACTTTAGTTTTGGCGTCACTAAATTTGCATAAATATGGAAGTCTATATAGATTTTTATGCTCATATTTTTTTCTATTATATGTTGTGGAGCTTTAGAAAGTAGGTTTAACTGTGATGAACAAAAAGAGATTCCATTTTATGCACATTTTTCATTTGTTCAATACAGATTTTGTTTAAAGGGTATTGAAATCAAAAACGAAGAAGAGCGTAGTAGAGAATTGCATTGTAAATATTTTATTATTTTCATGAGATTGTCGCGATACTACCGAATTCACAAGAAATTCTCACTTGTGAAACAGTCAACAGTAAATTTGACTATCATAACTCTTGGAATCCCTTTCTTGGAATCATAACTCTTCGTGTTGAGACTTGTGAACATGGGAAAGTTCTACAAGTTGGAAACGAGGGGTGAAAAATATCTCCACGCTTCCACCAACTTCTCGCAAACATAAATTCAATAAAGATTTGACAGTGGGAGTCTAATATTACAATGAAGGTTGAACGTTTTTAAATTTTTATAAATAGATTAGGCTTAGGTAACACTGTTTTAGTTGTACAATTGGGAAGGATTAAGAAGGATATTTGATATGGTTTGAATCAACTTTTACCAAAAACAACGAATCCTACTTTGCACCTCTCAACACCTTCCTAAAAGAAATCATATTTGTTACTGACCTAACAAAAAAACACCTCTCACAAAAACCTAAAATAATTATATAAAAATTTCAATATATGATTACTATACAAAAAAAACATGCGTCACCAATTGAATGGTAACCGATTCCGAATCGCTAATCTAAACATATTTTTATCATCTTTGTACCCTATTTATGTTTTATTTTCATGTATAAAGAAGTATTCTTTCATTTTAATACTATTCATGTTTCTTACATACCTAACTTTATATATTTATTTACATTATTTTGTTGAAATGGTACATTTCTATGTGAATCTGATATAGTTTTAAAGTATTTTTTTCATTTTAATTTATTGTATCACTATGTTTTATTAAATCGATTTATTTTTGACTTCTTATGCCGTGTTGTGTTATCCATCATCAGGGCAATTCTGCATACTTTAACCCTGTCCGAAACGATGGCTAAAGAAGAAGTGGTGCAACCCGGCAATAATAACCCAAAAAATAAAATCAAGAAAAATACTTTTGTCCGTGTTAATCTCAAATCATTAACAATGATTTATGTTTTTTTTAAATACACTTTATTTTCATCATGTAAACTATGAAAAAAAATGTAATATGGGAAGGTTTTATCAATTTTCACTCATATTTACTAGTTTTCAGTATGAAAAAAAACGTAATAAATACTCCAGTTCAGACCAAAGCTTTGCACAATAACCTGAGCAGACATTCCATTATTCCTTGCTTTGTTAGCTCGTAAGAAAACCATTAGTTCCTCGTACTGAAAACATGTTTTCCAGCACGTTATACAGTCATTGAAATCCGTTTAAAAACTGGAAGCGAAAATAAAATCAGTTGTTTCCTCGTACCGGAGGGTACAGAAGTTTGCAAGACTAATTGCAGGCAAACATGGAAGATTTGGAAAGAGAGACGATTTGGAATAAAATATTGTTGGAAATAGTCATAATACATAAGGTTACCTATCTGTACGAAAGCTACGAGAAGGTTATTTTGAGGTGTGGTGGGAGAGATTGATTGCTATTCACTTAGAATCAAGAGTTTCAGGAATATGCTTCAAAAGGGGCGCGTGAGTTTTTTGAATAATGAGTGTATTTCATGTTGTTTAGTGGCAGGGAGGGTAGGTGGGAGGAGTAGGGAGAGGGGAGGGGGAGGGGAATTCGGGAGGGGTGGAGGGGAACAATTGGGGAGGGGTGAGGGGGGGAAGGTGGAAAGTGAACGCGGGAGGAGGGAGGTTCGCGTGACGGGTGAAAGCGCCGGGGAAGGTGGGGAAGCGGGGGGAAGAGGAAAGGGAACAGGGATGAATGGCAAAGGACACGCAGGGAAAACAAATTCTTTATTTAAGTGGCATTGCAACGCACGCCGTGAACTCACAAATGTCGTTATATAATTTTCAAGAGATGGATGCGCTGCAATTTTCAAATTACATAATTTGTAATAATGATTTATTATAGTTTTGAACTCCTCGACCGATTTTTATATATTCAGTTTCCTTTCAAGTCTTCAGTATTTTGTGATATTTAATATCTAACTAGCGTAGATCCATTTAAAATCAGGAGATAGTCTGAATATTTGATTCTTGACAAATCAGTTTCAATTTTTGAAATAATAAAATATTATATCTCTATCTCTTGTATGAATTCTTTACACAAATGATTACAATTTTAAGAACGACACGTAAATTCACGAAAATGCGCAATTTCTGAGCAGTTACCAATAATAGAAATCAATTTGAATTTCTATTAAAATTTTGAAATTTGAGACGCTTTCAAATTTATTATTGGGTATATTTAACATGAATTTTTTTGAAATTTTAAAAATATTGAAATTTGAAATTAAAAAAAAAAAGTGAATTATATGAATTTTGAATGTTTGTTATGAGTTTTGAAGTTTGAATGAGGATGAAGCAAAGAGTATGTGTCTTAATTTCTATCTATGATTTAATATTTATGTGTGGATGAAGCTACAGGAGCGTGCCTGATAAAAATATCCTACTAACACACACACACTCTTGGCTCTACAACTCCTGGTGGGTTTTGGCCTCCTCAAGAGTCTTTCTCCATCTCGGTTTTGTGTCAGCTCTCTCCAGTTTGGAAGCTCCAAGATAGATATGTCTTTGAGGACGTTGTCGCTCCATCTTAATCTTGGCCTTCCCAGGCTCCTTTGCCTTCACAGATATGTTAATGTTAAATGTTTGTCTTGAGAAATGGACAGCCCAAGTAAAATGTATGTATGTTTTGTTGTTCCAGGAGAGGTGGAGCGGTTATTGCGCGAGTTCCGCCAAAACCAAGAGTTGGTGCGCAACATCGGCGCGCACTACTACCAGATCATATACCCCGTGCAGCTGCGCCACCACGAGAAGATGGGCATCTCCACCAGGGAAGTTGGCGCACAAAAGGTAACTTACCCAATATTCTCAAATTTTCACCTTGTCACCTTGTCTTCTGTTCAACAGCTCTTAAAAAATAGAAAATAGTTATAAATTTAGGTTTTTTCGTAATCTGCCTCACTAGGCTAGCCTGTGTTGAGGCAGTAATTTTTAAGTCAATTTCTATTTCTTATTAACATACCTACACTTATATTAAAATATAATCATACAATAGATTTGATGCATTAACAATAATTTTGATTAATAATAATCAGTACATTGGTTTAATTTCGAATTTGGGTCAGCGCGCCGGTCCTGAAGGAAGTTATTTTTTGAAAACCTCCTGTGTGGAAGTAAATATTTACAAATAAATTCATTACCAGACCCAAAAGAAAAGTACACAAGAATCATAAGAAAAAGCCGCCCGAGAAACATTTATCGGATATCCTACAACCCTGCCACAGGTTGCCCTGGTGACCCGACAATTCGTCCGGCGACAATTCATCCGGCGACAGTTCATCCGGCAACAGTTCATCCTGCCGACAGTTCATCCGGCCGACAATTCATCCGGTGACAATTCATCCGTCCTGATCATTTAGAAGATTTTTTCTTCAAGAAAGTATGCAAACAGAATATACGGCCGTACAACCAAAATCGATATACTTGTATCTGAAGGCATCTTGAGTGAAAATCCGCTGTAAAAATATTTTTACTAACAATAATTTCGACTCTCCAAAGAAGCATGCGTTAATAACAAAATACGACATACTTCTACGTGCAGTCGGCTTAGCAAAAAACCGTAAAGATTCCTACTTGCATATAATATAACTTTTTTATATGAAATTAACACCATCTTTTTAGGGTGAATTGACTAATTTATTAGGTTAGGTTAGGTTGCAGCGGATTTCCACTCAAGAAACCTTCAGATATAATTATATCGATTTTGGTTGTACGGCCGTATATCCTCTTTGCATACTTACTTGAAGAAAAAATCTTCTAAATGATTAGACCGGATGAATTGTCGCCGGATGAATTGTCGGCTGGATGAACTGTCGGCCGGATGAACTGTCGCCAGATGAACTGTCGCCGGATGAATTGTCGCAGGATGAACTGTCATGAAACCGGTTGCCCTATGTGGTTCGCTATGTTTGGTTACTTAGCAGAGGTGCCCGGGTTCATTTGTCCGACAAGTGCTTGGCTAGCCGGATTGCGAGAGACCGGTTCGAGGAGAGCTTTGGCTTCTCCGCTCAGCTGGTCTCTCTCGACCCAAGATCTTGCACCACAGCGGGAGGGATGGGTTCATACGTTCGTCACTCCTGGACACACCGACCCCTAGATTCCTACCTACCCCTCATATCTTTTTCCTTCCCGAAACTTCCTCTCTTTCCTTTCCTTTAAAATGACCCTCTACGACACAAGCCCTGAGAGAAATTATTTTCTTGAGGGACTCCTGTTAATGTTAAAATAGAGGGTTAATGTAAAAAAAGTAATACAATAGTGAGAGTGAATTAATTATTTCAATTTAGGCCTTGAGATAAATCAAGTTCAAGATTTTATCTTGTATTTTTCTAAGAGCAATCACTTTATTATGCGTGTTCTTTTCATTTAACCGAAGGTCGCGGGATCGAATCCCGGCGTGGCAAATAAATTTTATTTGATTAATTTGTGTTATTTCACAGTTTATTCATTTAAAATAATAAATGGTATATTTGCGGCACGTTCCGGAGTGGAAGATACTCTCTGTATCGCCCTGGTGTAAGACCACCATTCAGAATTGAAACGTTGCTTGAAACGGCACTAGCCGTGTTTGGTGACCAGATCTGAATAGCCAGGTACTTCCCCACCTTCCTCTTCCCTATCGCCTTCCCCTACCCACTACCCTCAGCCTCACAACATACCCCAATTGGGGATGCCATAGTCTCACTGGCTTCAGACGGGAGCAGTTGGGACTCTTGTGAGGTATTCATGTAAAAAAAAAAAAAAAAAAAAAATTTAGAACTTTTGAATTATTTTGCGCTGTAGTAATTCGGCAACTCTTTTGGATATCAAATGGTATCCAATAAAAACGTTGTATTTACTATTATTTGATCACTGTATTTCATTTTGATCGACAATAAATAATTTTCTTCCAATCAATGTTATCAAAAATAAAATAATTTGCACAACCCGAGAAGAGGCTTTTCTTTCAAATCCAAATATTAGACAATGAGATTTTTAGCAAGTCTTGTCAGTACAATATCATTAATAATTCATACTCGTCTCGAGACAATGACCGTCAAAGATGATCGACTTACAATGGTCCGAGATCCAGACTTTCGTCAGGCAACTCCTTCTGAGATAAAACAATCGTTAACATATTCCACAAAGGCACCCCGACCCCCGCAACCTCTACAACCTCCGCCAGCCCCTTTGTGCTTGGCCATTGTAACACTGTACCACCGCACCACCACCGCACCACCACCGCACCCCCACCGCACCGCCACCGCACCACCGCGATACCTACGACGCGGCCTTTTTTTCTTCGCTGAAATATAAGGTCGGTAGACACACACGCCGCAATGATCAGGGTCATGTCGTAAATAAATATTAACATCCAATAAAAATGAACAAAAATAAATTCTTTCTTTATAAAATATCATGCTGCTGCACTACGCGAAACAGTTTTAAACTCTTGCTATAGTTACTGGAACCTTCAATTATTTTATGAAAGTTCTTATTCATAAGTTCGATCCTCATTGGTGAAGATCGTGACCCCCTACTCCAATTTCATGGCAGACAAGGCTCTTCCACTCCTCGTGATTCTGCGCTGCGTGGAGAGCTACGGACACGGACGTCAGTGATACTTGATCACTCCAGCGCATTGGTGACCTTCCTCTGCTTCTTGTGCATTCTAACTTGCCATTCACTATGAGTTTCTCCAATCTAGAGTCCTCAGTATGGCGGGCAAAGTATCTTAAAATACGTTGTAGACAAATAGCTGAAAGCCTTCTGTGGATACCTAGCTCTTTCATAATGAACATATTTGTGCATCTGGCTGTCCATGTGTCCATGGAATCATGAGCATTTTTCTCCAACAAGTCATTTCGAGGGCTTCAATCCGCTTTCTTTCGCTGGCTTTAAGTGTCCATGTTTCCACACCGTATAGACAGACATATGGGGGAAATCAAAATCATGGAACTTAAACAATTAATAGAATTTCAACATTAACTTTCAAGTTCTGCGAAAGTTCTTTTGAAGAACTGTGAAACAATTGACCCATAATATTATAACTGAAATTATTTAATATAACTTTCATAGAACTTTAATATCTATTCTTTGAAATTTGATGAATTGTTCAAATCCTGTAAAACAACTGGCCTTAGCAAAAAGGAAATCAAAATCATTGAACATGAACTATTCATAAAATTGCAAAATTAATTTTCAAGTTCTGCGAAAGCTCCATTGAAGAACTGTGAAACAACTGGTCCATAATATTACGAGTATAACAGAAATAATGGGATATGACTTTCCAAAAAATTTAATATTCTTTGAAATTTGATGAATTATTCAAATTATGGAAAACAACTGACCCTAGTTGGTCACATTGATTTATTGAACAAAATGTTGCAAAAAATTGTAAACCAAGTATTTAAACTAGCGCAAACCCGTAAAAAATCACGGAATATTATAACGGTAACTTTGAAAAAGGCAATAAAATAAATGTCATTTGTTCTTTATTTTATGTGATAAATGAAATTATTCCGAGAATTGATGTATTATATTAGTGTTCCCGTTTTGATTGTTTCACTCAAATAATTCGTCAATATAAAAACAAGATTTGTTTACTTGAAGAATCCTTCTCCGTAATATTTTCCGTGAAAGCCCTGAAGATTTCCACGTAGAATACAGAATACGTCGGTGTGGAGTGATGGAAGATACCTAACTAGTAAATAGCCTCCACACAGCCTCTGCGGCGCGCAGAAGCCTATATATAAGCCACAGACATCTCACAGTATATTGAAAGGCCTATCGAATACGTTTTTGAGTTGTGTCAACAGTCATTAATCACTGATTCCAATAAAGAGTGGCTTGTATTTGAAACGAGACCAATACGAATCTTTTTTCTTCTCGCCTCTTTGTAAAGAGTAGATTAGAAAAACCGGAGACAAATAATTTCTAAGAAATCACAATGAGTTTCAGTACTGCTGAATTTATTTACTTGATTCCGTTCTAAGGACGGTTTGTTCTGATTGTTTTTATGTCTTTCCCGAGTACGTTGTATTCGATTAATGGAATTATTAGAGAAATGCGTATAAAACATGTTAAATTCTATGGAATCAGGAGAAAGGTTTTTGAAGTGAAAATTTCTAGAGCACCGTTCTGATTTGAAACTCTGTGAAATGTTGTGATGAAACGAAAAAACGACACTCAAAAGAGACAAACACATACATCTAAAGGATATAGCCTGCGAGAAAATGAGATAGTATAATCGGTCTCCTCTTTGTGCGGTGCTTTGTAGCCTCCCCACTTTTGTCTATTTTAGTTTTCAGAAGGTTTTGCTTCTACTGCATTTTTGTTTGAAGTTAAAACTTCTTTAGAAACGAAAAATAGCGACCCTAAAAAGAGACGAATTTATTGGATGTTGCCTACTAGAGAATGAGATAGACTAATCGGTCTTCTCTTTATGCGGTTATTTGTAGCCTATTGATCTCCTCTTTGTGTGGTGCTTCGTAGCCTCCCCACTTTTTTCTACTTTAGTTTTCTGAATGTTTCACTTCTACCGCTTATGAACTGCACACTCTAATTTTTTAATACTTTTTTAATGTACATTTTAAAAGAAGGTATGTATGTGAAAATAGATCAGAAATTAATTTGTTCTGAAGAGAACAACAATATTATGAAAAGAGATAAAATGTTGTTATGTTATGTTTGAAATAGCTCTTATTAGAAGATATATCTATCTTTATTCATGACGCCCTTTGGGGCTTTTCGTAATTGTGGCATTCTGTTATTTCCTTTGCTTAAATAATACAATGATGATGATCGGGTGTTGTCAATAATACTTCGGTTCGTCATATAATGATTATCTAACTGGACTTGACGTCCGTTCTAAGGGATACTCTCTTTTAATCTGTGGAGGGGAACCGCTCTCCGAAGATTCCCGCCTGTAGATCGGATATCTTCGCAACATTTCGGGTATTAGACCTAAACGTCCGACTGTTATCTATCTCTACTATGTAATACTACCAATTACACCTTTTGAGACGCCTTAAAACTATACAAAACTACACATACAAACGAAGTCTGTTGTTCAACATTAAAAAAGCATATATATTTATAAACAGTGCAATTACTAAATAGTTAGTTTCGTAATTACATGAGAAAATACATGGTGATTAATTTTTTTTAAATTATTAATATCTGAATAATTTTTAAATTTTATGAAAATGTGTAGATTAAAATTATAAAAATAGATGTACAATACTTTCTTAGTCCTCCTCATTAGGAGATTCTGTGCTGAGACGAGCTCATTTTTGGATAAAGGTTTTTCAGCGACCTCTGTGGTTCAACTCCTAGAATTTGATAGGTCGTTTTCAGTAATTTCCATGAAGATGGTTTTTAAAACACTAATCAGTTCTGTTTTGGTGTAGTCATTAAATGATTTAATTGGTTTAAATCTACTAGGTTGGAGTTTTTCCTATAATTTACTGCAACAAATTCAGATCTTCGAAGGTGGTATTACACAAGTATGTTTAGCGTATCTATTTGTTGACTCTAGTTTTACAACCATATGAAGAAGTTCTTTTTTATATGATGCTCTCGAATATTTTTGGCTTGGGTTTTTTGTATACTTGGAACGTCGAACTGTCTAAATAAAGATTAACACCCGTATTCAGAGTCGATCCTTAAAAGTCAAGTGTCGTCCTTACCTTAGCAAAGACAAGTAACGTCCCCGGTCGGCTTTTATACATCTAAAGTCATCCCGTCATAAGGTTTATTTTAGGTTAACATCATGTTTTCAAAATAAGTATGCATTCTTTCATTTTTTGTCGATTTCAAATCAGTATAGACATAATGTAAATAACAAGTTTCATCATAGCTGCATCACAAAATGCAATATTTTCGTTTCACAAAAGTAGAACAGAATTTTACAATAGATATCTAATTTTACAGTAGCGTAGAATCTCAGCGCGATAGCTACCTGAATAATAGGAGGCATGGGCAAGCCTCTATTATTTACTAAAGTGTTATTTGGAAATAATAAATGCATTACAGTGGTTTTCTCCAAACGATATCGCTCCTTAAATTGGCGGTCACTTGGCAAGTTAAAGGTACCTATCCCACCAACCTCGAGTTTTGACAGCTATAAGTCAAAGTAAGCAAGAATGCGCATGCGCAGTGTCGTAGAGACTTCCAAACGTCAGTTTCTGAATACAAAAAATGTGCCGAATGTGGCCGAATGTGACCGCATATGCTTGAAATATGGTCACCCGGATGACAATCGGCACTCGGAAGGTAGCTTCCTTACTATGTGACGTCACACCGACCTTAGGTGTGTCTCTGAATACAAAACGGCGTTTCTTAAAGGAAAGGAAGGCTCCTTGAACTAAAGGATCGACTCTGAATACGGGTGTTAGTGTAGATATCTTTTAAGACTGTTTTTGTCATATATTTTTAGTAAGAGTTCATGTTTGTGTTACACAGCAGAGTACCTTCCTACTGATAGTACGATTTATTGAACGCACGTGTTCAGGGACCCTAAGCACCGAGGTATTCTGTTTTTATCCCGTCCTATTCTTTTCTTCGCGTCTGTTTTTGTCTTTCGGGCTTGGTAAATGAATACCTACATGACTTGGTGATCTGATCACTTTTATTGCTGTTTCTCCGATGCTGAAGAAGTGCGTGTTTTGATCGTGTATGACATTGGCTTTTTAAGGTTATGAGCACGATTGCTAGATAGTCTTTTAATGAATATGGCCATAAGCAAATCGTTTTTGGTATAAGAATACACATATGTTACAAATGCAGTTTCATAAATTCTACAAAAAACAATCCTTCTAATCGTGGAATTTGGAAACTCGCCTCGATTACTGTAATGCCATCCAAAAGGTTGTATAAAGAAGTAGGTAGCGCAACACGGCTAAATGAATCACTATTTAGAAATTTGTTGAAAGCCTTAAATATTCAAATGCCTTAACGTGTTTGTACGTACAAGAATAAAAGGTTAGCATGGTAATATTAGATAAACTTTCTAAAGCTCAGTTGAGTGACTAAGATACACACAGCATCCCCTAATTGACATAAGCCCTATGGGAAATTAATTTCCTCAGGGCCTACTGTGTAGAGCTATCGTAAAAAAACCATCTTTCCAATTTAAATACATACTTTAGATATTTTGACATTTTATATCAGTGATGTCTTTAAAAGGTTAAATCGATTTCAATCTTTACAGTACAGGCGTCAGTTGGGAATGCTGTCCTTGTTCTACCGGTATTACAAAGGAAGATGCTCCGAGGAACTAGCGTCATTGATCCCAACATGTGTACACGGTTGACATTAGTCACATGAGAACGGGTCGTTTCTACGACTCGTTCTTGAGTTCAACAGCTCGGCTGTGGAACAATTTGCCGGCCTCTGAGTTTCCTCTCTCCTGCAACATGGGTCTCTTCAAGACCCATTCACTTTCACCCAGACCCTTCACTCCTTACTTTCCTCAAAAAGACCCACCACACAGCATCTTCAAAGATGACATAGGCCTTGAGGGAAATTATTTTCCTCGAGGCCTCCTGTGTGGAGTTAAAAAAAAGCAAAATGTCACTACTTTCCTGCTGAATTTGACAACTATCGTCATTCATAAAACAAATTCCGTATTATAGTTCTTCTTCGAGTAGGAATCAAACCGGCAATCAGTTTTTTTTTAATTTCAACTAGAAATGTTTGTATTGTACAAGAAAATGAAGGCATAATGTCCGCTACGCTAGGAGTTAACCATAGTCAACTTAACATGATTTTTACTTCAGTTTTTCCAACAATCCGCTAAAATTCCTAGACATACATATTACCAAGACTTTTATTTGTTTCGTCGTGCCATCGGAATAGGATTTTTTTCCTGCAATAAGCAGTAAAAATTCCATCTAAAAACGATGAAAATCGCTTCCAGTTTTGAGATTTGTACGAGTCTATTATCTTTTTCCTGATTCTGACAAATAAAATCCCTACGATATAAATCAAAAACCTCAATAAAGCCTCCATTTTTGACTTCTGACTGTTTTTGACTCCATTCAGGACGCGTGAACAATAATATCACATATCTCAAGCCCATTTATTGGGCTTTTGAGGCGAGGTAATTGGATTTTATGGCTTTCAGGGATTCATTTTTTATCAGAATATTTTAAATTGAATATTTTAAATTTTTTATCAGGATTTTAGAAAAGCAAAACGATGATTTGATAAAATTATTTTATCCTTCGTGGAAATCATTCACACAAAAAATTCTGATGCGAATTAAATTAAACAAAATAAAATAAACTTTGGATTGAAAACCAATCCTTGAATTATTTGTAATACCAAACACCAATAATACGATTTTATTTATTTTCAAATAGTATTTTATTTGAAAATATAAAATCGTTTTAAACCATTGTTTTAAACCACAATATTTTTCGGTTTCGGAACAACCATTCTTTCCTCAGGGCAAAGTATATTCATCTTAAACAATGTTCCCTATCACGCCCGTTCTATTTCCTATCCCCACGTACACTCCTCCCTAGTCCCCCTCCTCAACACCTAATATAGGTAATATGTTTTCCCCCATAATAATTTTGTAATGTTAAGTTAGTAGTATTTCGTATTTTTCCCTATGTGACCATAAGATCTTTACTATCAATTTGGGAGTCGAATATGGGTACCGCCGCCCCGAGAACTATTTATTGGGTAACCAACACCCTTGTCATAGGTCACCACAAGCTGTTCGTTAGGTTTGGTAACTTAGTAAAGGTGCCCAAGTTCATGGAGTGAATCTGGTATGGTCTAGGTCTTGGCGTTTGACCACTGTTTGCGTGGCGGGCCGGATCGGAGGGACTGATTGAGGAACCTAGATCTCTCCAGCCAACCCACCGCCTTGCACTGCGGTAAGAGGAGTGGATTCCTACGTTCGCCACTCCTGGGCACATTGACCACCAGATTCCTACCTACCCAACAACATACCCTTTTCCTTTCCAAAACTTTCTTTCCTTCATTTCCCGAAAAAACCCTCCACACAGCATCCCCAAAGATAACATAGGCCCTGAGGGAATCTATTTTCTTCGGTTCCTCCTATATGGAGCTAATTTAAAAATAATAAAAAAAATATATCGATTAGACGATCCAAAAAAAAAATGGCTGCACCCATGCGCCCGGTGTTGCCATTACAAGGCAACGTTACCAGTGTGTAAAAAAAATCAGAGTGTTCAATTCACAGGCGGCAGAAGTGAAACCTTCAGTAGTTTAGAGTGAAGAGGCTACGAAGTACCGCACAAAGAGGAGACTGTTAGGCTACGAAGCACCGTACGAAGAGGAAATCAATTATGCTATCTCATTCTCTCACAGGTTAAATCCTATAGAAGTATGTTTTTGTCTCTTTTTAGTTTCGCCTTTTTTCGTTTCATCGAGTTTCAAAACACAAAGATGTTAAAGAAATATTCTCTTAAAAAAACAAATACAAAATTCGGTTTTTTTAAGTTGCTATGGCCATACCCTTGCCCGTTTTCTTGTTCGTGTGCGCCGGTTCAGTCCCCGCTCGCTTTCCTAGATTTTCCATACATAAATAACAGGCGCCGCCTTTCAATAGCGCCATCTGTGGCCCACATAATTTCCTAAAATGATGTTCATGACAGCCGCGGGAAGGCGCGAAGAATAAAAATGGCGCAGGCTATATTATATAGTAATTTATTGCTATTATTTGACGTGGTTCGCGGCGGGAGCCATTCCTACCCACTCCATCATTCCTGCCCGCTGATTGAGTCAGATGACGTCAATATTATTTGATTTACTGCGAATTTATTTTACCTACCTTGGAAAATAATTCACCTCCATTTTATACAAAGCCTACTTCCAAAAATTGGCACCTTTATAGTCATTAAATGTTATAAAAATTCGACGAGGCCTAAAACTTGGTTTTATTTTTAAAATGTAATATTAAAAATTCTTAGAAACTTCTTTAAAGTTAGATAAAAACAAATTTCTCTTGATTATCAAGTATATTTAATTTTCCGAGTAAGAACTTCAAAACTTTTTCTTATCTCACATCTTACAATAAGTTTTTTTTTAACGGTTTTACCGTTATTGGTAAGATATTTAATGTGGTGCTATTTTAGAGTTCGAGAAAATTTGCCTTGGTTCATGTGATGAGTTTGGGCCAAATTTTGTTGGTGAATGCTTCTGCCCATCATCTGCGTGAAGGGCCAGATCGGGTGAGAACTGTGGAGGTAGACTCGGAGACCTCCAGCCGGAACTCTCTATCCAATGCCTTGTACTGCAGTGAGAGAGATGGATTCATAAATCCATCACTCTTAGACACATTGACCCGCAGATTCCTACCCACCCTTCATATCTTTTTCTTTCTAGAACATCTTTTCATTCCTTTCCCCATAAAAACACCTTACAACAGCGTCCTCAAAGATCACACAGGTCGTGAAGAAAGTTTTTTTCCTCAGGTAGCTAAGTGTACCTAAATGGTAATTTCCTGTGTGGAGCTAATCAATAATAAATCCGTATTTTATAATATACTAGTTGACCTGGCAACCGTTACTGTGGCTAACGAAGCACAACGCCATAAACTGGATGGTTACCCAACCTAGATAATCAAGTGTTGTGTCGATAAATTAACTCATACCGACATCTCTTAGAAATTTATGGAACTTACAAATATATATATATATATATTTTTTATTATTATTATTCATCTTTATTAATTTTTGACATACAATTTGTTTTATTATATGCCTGTCTCACTAGGATAATCTGTGTTGAGAGCAGCCGCTTAGCAAAAGTAGTTAATAATAATAACACATACAAAATACAAATAATAACACAATATTACAATTAAAAGTTTATCATCAAAGTACCTTTGAAGAAAAAAAAAAAGTATGAGTTAGTTTCTTTTTAATATTGGATCTGTTTTGGCTGGTAATCCAGGACTTGGTGTCAGATTTATATTTAAGATACATTGTGATTTGTCTTATTGCCAGTGGAAGTGTTTTGCATAGTTTTGTTGCAAAGTATCTAAAATTTCTTTGGCCGAATGATATTTAAGCAAAAGGGATAAGTAGGAGATCATTCCCTTTAGTTCTAGTGTTTCGAGCAGTTTGGACATTTTCAAAGGTATTTCTGTGTTTGAAGAGGTATGCTAATAGAGGTATACTATTAAATATCTGGGCATATACTTCGACCATTATATAAAATGGGATAGACATATAGATTCAGTAATAGGAAAAATAAACAAGTTGATTTACTTCTTTAAAAACGTGAGAAATATTCTAAACATATATGATATAAAAAATATATACCTCGCACTAGCACAATCCTTAATGGAATACGGCATTATTGCCTGGGGCTGTGCCAGTAAAAAATAAATTAATACACTGTTTAAAACTCAGAAAACCCTAATAAAAGTAATATTTAAATTACCAATACTAACACCCACTTCAATCATATTCGAAAAATTCCCAGTGCTGAAAATTCAAAAATTATATTCCAAACAAATACTAACTTTTCTTTACAAGAACTTAAACACATTTAACACTTCACAAAATTCTCGCAATACTAGAACAAGACATGCACACCAACTACAAATACCAAAAACAAATGGACAAAAACACTACAGATACCAGGCTATTAAACTATATAATTCACTTCCAACACAATATAAAACAACTAATATTATTGAATACAAAAAGAACATATGGAACTGGCTACAATCCTTTCAACTTTTAATTTATAATTTTGTCGTATAGAAGTCGATTTTATATTTTTATTTTATTGTATATATTTTGATTTTTATTGTTTCTTCTTTATTTTAACTAAGACCACTGTTTGTTTTGTTTTACTACTTACATTTTATAATTTACAACTGAAAAATGTCCTTTACTTCTTTTATTTTATAATTTACTGAATATAATTTTTTTTACGGTGCTCCAGATTTTATGTCCGGGTTGAATCTTTCCCAAATGAAAGACTAAACCCTTCCACACACTTTTCCACAAATGAATATTTATTAAATTAACGCAATGTAAGTGCACTATATAAGAATAAAACAATACAAGAACAATACGTCAATCCACCAGAAACATAATGGGAAAATATTTCACCGACTCCAGATATTTTCATATCAGAGGGTTCGGCTCTGATGAAATCCTAACTGGTCCGATAAATCCTACTGATCCCTCAATATAAATATTTAAAAAATCTTTCGTAATCCTACATGTATTTAAAATGACCGACTTTTGCATTTTTATGTACAAATTTTTTGACAAATCTAATACGCCTAAATTTTGAATGAGAGAGCTAGGTATAATGCCAGTAGCCGAAATAACAAATGGTAATATTTTTATAGTCTGAGAATGCCAAATTCTTTTAATTTCATTTCCTAAATCTGTATACTTTCTTATATTTTCAGAAACAGTTTTCTGAATATTACAAGAATTTGGAATAGCGACATCAATGATATAAGTTATTTTCTTAATTTTGTCATGTAAAACTATATCGGGTCTATTATGACTAATTGTTCTGTCTGTCAGAATAGTTTTATCATAATAAATTTTATAAAATTCATTTTCTAAAAATGAATTTGGTTCATATTCATAATATGGTACATTACGGCAGTCAATCAAGTTATGTTTAATTATCAAACTTTGGTGAATTATTTTTAAAACTTGATTGTGCCTAAATGTATACTCGGACGGCGCTAATACAGAACATCCCGATATAATATGTTCTATAGTTTCCGGAAAAGCCAAACATTTTCTACATAAATCATCAATTTGATTTGCATCTTTGATGATATGCTTCCTATAATTTTTAGTATTAATGACTCTATCTTGTATGGCAAGCATAAAGCCTTCTATTTCTGCGCTCAACTCTCCAATACTCAACCAACTTTGTTTGACGAAAATTTGTCAACATATGTTTGGTTGAGATAATTGAAGTGTTTTGCGTGAAGAATTTTATTTGACCAGGAATCTAATAATTCCTGGTTGGTATTTATAATATTTATAATTTGTTAGCATTAATATTAATAATAATATGATAATTTGATATAATTTATAGAAAAATTTACTGTAATTTACTACTTACATTTATAATTTACAACTGAAAAATGTCCTCTACAATACAGGTGAACTCCTAGTGTGAAGGACAATATACTATACCTTTGTAATGTAAATACACTAAGAATAAGTAAAAAAAAAAAAAAAAAAAAATTTAAAATATGTTTTTGGCATAAATTTGTCTAATGTCGAAGACACAGGTTCTCCCAAAGATTTCATCCGAACTGCTTGTGATCGGTAGTTTTAATATAATGTTAATAATTCGTTTGAATAATTCTGAGCTTTAAATATCGGATCAATGGCGGCAGCGTTTGCTCCTCCCCAGGCTAAAATACCTTGTTCAATTAGAGATTAACATAGAGCATAGTAAATTGTTTTGAGTTGATTCAAGTTTAAAAAGTTGCGAGTTTGTCTAAAGAAGTATATTGATTTTCTAAGTTTGTTTGCTGTAGTGATAATATGTTATTTTCACTTTAAATTGGTGTCAAAGATAATACCTAAGTATTTGATTTTAGTCACCCGTTCTAAGCTAAATTACAAAGCATTGTCCAATAACAAAATTTATTTCGCATTGAGGTCAAATTTCGAGATAAAAACAACGCTATCTTTTAAGTTGGCCCAAATTACACACAGAAAGCCAATTTCCCTCAAAATCGGCTAAGCAGTTTAGGAGTCCATCTCAAACAAATATCGTGAAACGAGATTTTTAAATATACAAAGATTATAAACTTTTCCAGGCAGACGTTAACTGTAAATTTTCTGGTATAATACATTTACGACAGAAAATGTATGTGGATGTACATAATTATAATAATTACAATAAAATAACGTTAGAATACCTCTTTATTGTATTTTCAAAACCAACCTGAACCTTCATCGGGGTTTTATAAAAACAGGTGAAATTAATTACAGAGTTACGGTGTATTTATAGGTAACATAGAAGAGGTAAAGGAACATAAACTTTGGTGGGGGTGAGGGAGAGGTAGGTAAGAGATAAGGGGTAAAAGCAAGTTTAGGGAAGGGGAATATGTTTAAAAAGGTGCTATTTGTAAAATCTAATTATTTTTATTTCATATATTGGTTCTAATTATTTTTGTGGATTTTCAAAATTTTAAGAGCTTCTAAATTGTTGAGACGGTGACCGTGAAGGTTCAGGTTTAATAGAAACCGGTTGATTTTATAATATAATAAAATATTAAAGACGTGTAGGTACAATAAAGTGGTAATAAACCAAGTAATTTTATTTCACTATTATGTTTAAGATACGTTAAATTAATATATCTTAGGAGAATTCGAGCATTAATTGTTTAATTTAAGTTAGATTAGTACCTAATCTTTACAAAATATTGATAACGATGTTGAATTTTGTTAAAAAAATCGTAATATCTGTACCAACGAGAGCAAACCCTTAGTTTTTTTTTCAATCTACAACACAAATATCTTCCAATTGAGTTGTAGCCGTACACATCAGACATAATGATTGAAAATGTCACTCAGCCTCGTTGTTGCTGAGAAAGTAATTATCTCCAGATGTCCGTGGAGATCTTGTAGAGTTTTGCCAGTAAATTGTTCCTGGAAAACCTCACAGAGGAAAGACAGCAAAAATAGTTACGGAGAACTTCATGCTTTCCTGGTCGTTTGGATGTTATTCTGTTCAGCTTTGTCAAGAGAGTTTATATGTCATCAAGTAGCCGGTCGATCGCAATTTGAATTAGAAACGAGATGTTGCGTGTTCGACTTGAAAAACATATTTTTTTAATTCAATGTCATAATCGTCTTTATTAAACACGTTCATCTGTTTTGCCTACCAAAGACGAGGACCAATAAAATCTCATGGACGATTTACACAAGTTCTTAAATACACATAAATATATTATATTAATATATCTTTATTATATTTACATGCTTTGTACCTAAATATCGAACCATACTCGAATATTATTAGGTGTACATTTATTATATTTACATACTTTATTAAAAATCGAAACATTATACCTTTATTAAATTTACATACTATAAACCTAAATAACGAAACATATATTGATATAAATAAGCACTTGTCCGCAGCATCCTAGAATACAGCTCCATTATTTGGGCCCCCTCTGAACAAAACCATATCCTAGAAATAGAAAGAGTACAAAAAAAGTTTTTGCATTACCTGTATACGAGGTAATATACATACTACCCATTCTTGTATCCATCGTTGTTCTTAACGGGAATGCTCGATCTTAATACCTTAGAAGCCCGCCGAAAAATATTTTTGGAGAAACATTTTTTAAGCTGATCTCCGGTACTGTACTGAATCCACCTATATTGAAGGAGATTAACTTATATGTCCCTAACGCGTATACTCGTGGGAGATCCCACCACTTTTTTATGCTCCGAAAGAGAGAACTTGTTCCTTTCAGAATGCGCCATTAAACAGAGCAATGCAACTGCTTGACGATTCTGCATTGAGCATCGAAATCTTCAATGTAACCTATAGAAAGTTCAGTAACTATCTTTTGACATACGTCACAACATAGTGAAACTGCCCTCATGGACATTTTTTTTCTTTTAAATTTTGTAATTTTCTCCGTAATAATTTGGTGTATAACTGTTTTATGGAGAGCCTGAAAAAAAAATAATATTTACAAACTTTATACCTAAGTCTTGAAACATAAGTATATTATTGAAAAGTCCTGTTTTAAATCGATTATTTTGCATTTCGTCTGTCTGTAAAAATGTTTGTACGTTCTGTTTCTGGTTTTCATGATGGTGACCGTTCAGTAAAGTTTATTTTTCAATTGTGAAATAATCGTATTTGTTCGGTCTTTATTTCACCTTTATTCATTTTTTTATGATACCACATCGCGAAGAAAGTTTCAAAAAATAATTGTCATTGAGATAGTGTAGTTTCTTTGGACAACTTGTATAATATTTAAATTTTTAAAATGTGTCGTAAATATGTGGTTTGCTGGTAACAGATTAATATCTTACGAATGGTTACGAATCTTATGATATCAGAAAAAAATTTAGAATTGATTTATTAAAAGACGAAATTTGAAACACACTTTTTTATCGCTGGGTCTAACGTTAACAAAACTACTAGTACATACGAGTATCTATTTATCCCAAACTATGTAATGAAGTTCCACAGAATAAACACTAAAGCAATACTTAATTATGTAGGTGGGTATTTGCTTTATTATAACATCGTGGCAGGTGCCGTTTTGGTTTTGATACTAAAACTTCGGTATAAGTTTAGTTTATAGACGTTCTGAGCAACACAATAATTATGTTTTAATTGTTTCAGACAATTGGACACTATTTTCCCACACAACTCTCTTAGCGTTGATAGTTTCTTAATTCATTCATTCAGTCATTGTAAACATTTTCAATAAACAAGCCAAATATTAGAATTAACTGTATAAGACGTGCTCTAAAAGTTTTCGAAACAACTCACATAGGTGTCATAGAAATCATTGTGTCTCCCTTACTATCATGGTTAGATATATAAGCTAAACGGTGTTAGAAAGAAAAAACTTTACGCTTTATGTTCAAATATAAAAGTGTGCCGCAAAATAATTAAAATGGACACCTTTATGAAACCAAAGTTTCCAATCGCAATTTTAAAAAAAAAAGAACTTTGGGAAGTTTTATTAAATATTTTATCATGAAACGAAAAAAATCGAGTTTAACTTAACGTTTATAATACATTTGCCAAACAAAGAATGTAGGTATGTGATTTATTTTTCTTCATTTTCAGTAATTTTAGTTAGAAAAAACGTAATGTGAGCCAGTTTTAAAACTTTCTTATGTATGCATTCAAAAATTTTATATTTAAAATATTATATGTTTATTTCACCAGATTAAAAAAATATTTTTTAGTTTTCGGATGCGTTCAGAAATATTCCATTTATTTGGATTTTATTGCAACGCAGAAATATTTTGATCTTCTGATAAAAAAGGGCCGAGGCCTGATGAGTTAAAGCTACCAACGCATATTTTTAGAAAAATCAACAAGAAAATATACGATGTTTCGAGAAGGTATAGAATTATATTGTACCAAGGCTAAACAGAGAAAAGTAGGAAAATTTAATTTCACCGAAATTTTGAGACCTTTGTGATTTCGAAAATTAACCTAGCCGCTGTTGGTTCACAAAGGAATCTTATTTCGAATACTTTTGTTTGCCAGTGAGGTTTCAGAAAGACAAAGGAGAGCTGTTATACCCAGGGTGCCTACACATTAGGAATTAAATTCTTAAGCTCTGCCTTAGGAGGTGTACACTTTTAATAAATTACAATTTCGAAAGTAATTTATTTACAGCGTACACTTAATTTTACTTAATGTTTTTGGGAGTTCATTGTTTTAAATGTATGAAATTATAAGGGTTTGTTTTTGAGACATTTTAATCTGAGATAAATTAGGGGATGAAGATACGTGTATTTGCGTTTTGATTGCTTGCTTAAAATAACTTGATTTTTTTTTAAATCGTAGAGTGGAATAAATAATAATTTAATAATCGGCTAAAGAGCCTTAATTCTCGACCACTGCCTCCGCGATCTAGAGGTAAGGCTCTCGACTAGAAAACTCAAGGTCGTGGGTTCAAATCCTGGTTTAATTTTGGAACATTCAAGAGAGGAAGGTACTGTCAGTATTGCCCTGGTGTAAGGCCACCATTTAGAATTGAAACGTTGCTTGAAATGGCTTTAACCGTGTTTGGTGACCACATCTGAATAGCCAGCTACCTACCTACCTTCGGCCCCACAACATACCCAAATTGAGGATACCATAGTCTCACTGGCTCTACACAGAAGAGAGAAAAGCGAAGATATTAAGAATTATATAGAAATTTATAATTAATACCTATTAACCTACCATGGTTTATTTAATTTTGAAGGGAAAAATTCTTTAACACCGTTGTGATTTGAAACTCTATGAAACTAAAAGCGCCACTAAAAAGTGACAATCATATACTATTATAATAACCTGAACAATACAAGAACACACTCAACGCCTGTATTTTCCTCTTTTCCTCTCAATTATTTTTATGACTCTAATTTGTTTCTATCACATTTTTTTCTATTTTACTCTTTTATTTTTCTTTTATTGTATTTATCTTTCTAAACTTAAATATTTATTTTTTTAATCTTATTTTTCTTCCAAGATTAAGATATCAAAATTAGTTTAAATTCCTGCCACCTCGGAACAGGCTCAGCCTAGTGAGGTGGTTTATACCAAAAAAAAAAAAAAAAAATTTACATTGTATTTTGTATATATGTATTGCAATATCTTGGTCAATAAATAATTAAAAAAAAAAAAAAATATATATACTTGTATAGAATTTAGCCTGCGAACGAATGAGATAGAATAGGTCTCCTCTTTGTGCGGTACTTCGAAGCCTCCCCACTCTTGTTTACTTCAGTTTTCTGAAGGTTTAAATTCGACTGCGTGTGAACTGAACTTTTGCATTATAATTTTTATTTTGATTAACGAAAAGTAAGTTAAATTAAGCTGTCAAATGTGGAAAAATGCAGAATATTGAAGTTTATTGATCAGTGTTCTTTAGAGCTGTTTCAGACAGGTCGTTCGAAGCGCTGTTTCGGAAACGAGTTGTTTGACGTGAGGCAACCTGTCTGTGGCTTCTCTTTGAAGGAATAACTAGAAGGCAATATTAGGTGCATTCTATTTTACGAGACAGATTTGCAGATCGGCATGTTGTTGCCCTTCATCTTAAACTGAGACGGTACGAACCCAAATTTTCTCCATAAAAACTTATTGAATATTCATCACTTCCAATTTTTACTGCGAATTTAGTTTGCCTACCTTGGAAAAAAGTTAATTATTATTAGCAGTAAGAAAGTTTTTTAGCAGTTTCATCGTTTTTAGTAAGATATTTAATTTGGTAATTAGGTACTTCAACGTTTTTCAGAATTAGATAAAATTATACAATCCATTAGTACAATTCCTATGATTGCGGTGTATACTGCTGCCTCACACCGCTGCCTGGGTTGGTTTAGCGAGTTTGGTGGTGAATGCGTCTGCCTACCATTTGCGTAGAGGGCCGAATCGGTTGAGGACGGTGAAGGGAAACCATGAGCCTAGCTCTCATAGCTAAACCTCTAGCCGGAATATCTCGATCCAACGCCTTGCACTGCAATGGGAGGGATGGATTCAAAAATCCATCACTTCCGGACAGATTCCGAATAATGCGAAGGCAATATTGGGTGCATCCAATAATTAGAGATGGATTTACCTATGGGCATTTTGTTGCACTTTATCATAAACTGAGAAACCATAAACCAAAATGTTGTCCATAGAATCTCAACGAATATTCATCACTTCTCAAGTTTCATATAGTGGATATTTTTTGCATTCATCAATGAACACATCAGTATCGAAGCGGTCCATGGCACTCGGTTGACATCCAAAACCGCTCCGGCAACTCTTATTGACTAAATCCGAATACACCCGTAGCTCTCCATTCTCCATATACCTCGTCCTTGGGTCGCTTGACAAACGCGCGTGAGACGAAAAAACCGATATCAGAACCGTGCAATTTCGTGTGAATACCAGTATAGCTCTATACAAGTCGACAACCGAGCGTTCTAAACGGTACGGGAGACACGCGACTCAAACGCCCCGTCTGAAAAAGCTCAAAGCCTTACTACAGGGCCATCCGTATTAGGTCAGTCAAACGTTCTGTATAATTTCTAATAAATGATAATCTCCTTAACTCACCCAGTATTGTGGATAATGCCGTTTTTTTGTGAAAATCATCTCAAGGGCGTTGTACAATTATTACTAGCGAGGCTTTATCTTATGATAATAATAATTTGTATCGCGTAGTTTTTGAAGTAAAACTTTTTTACGCACGCTCGACACATGGGAGTACTCTACAAAAACTTGTTAGGGATCTGTATTGTGCAAATGCATCGATATGCAATACTAATTGATTGGCTCTTATACCTAATTTCAATACAAAAATAACACCTCCTTACAGTAATTACATAAAACAACTTCCTACCTCGCGCCTCTCTTCGAAAACTTAGATATAAAGTTCACTATAATATAAAACATAGCACAAAGATTTGGCTCAAATCTCATGATTTAATTTGTTCATTTATTGGCAAATAGAGAGTCTGCACAGCATCGCATCACAAGATACAGCGGTGAACTTAACAGCCCAACATAATGGAAATCTGTTGTTCTAGCTGTGTTGTACTAATTTATTGCGAAAGGTAGTTGTTTTGCTAGAAATAAATGTTAGATTTTATTCAATTGTTTCTCTTTATCGATACACCGCCACCGCTTTGAAGTCTATTCTTAATCCATTCTTTTATTCATGTATCTGATTAAATTGTTAATGGTAAGGTTTGCGAGTGCCCCTACTTATAATATTTCTAACTACCTCAATTTCGTGTTGAAAAATATTTGTCTTCGCAAAGCTACAAAGACTAATTCTCAAGGGTAACGCCGCAACTCGCAGTGTTAGTCGCGTTTCAGTTGCCAGGTTGACAGGTTGCCATAGTTACGCCTCACGACCTGTCAAGTTTGCAATACGTCATATAGATTTTGTTCAGGAGGTTAATAAATAATTATTATATATTGAGGTTGAAAATTGATAAATTATTAATAAATTATATTTTTGTTAAAAAAAGATGATATTATTACTGAAATTGTAAAATTTTATTGCACCGTCAATTGAGTTAAATTTAGTTGCCAACCAATTTTCGGTTTCTCCATACGCCAGGATCCTAAGTCTTCTTCTTCATATATTAATTAATCTAATATTTCATTTTTCACCGCGCTGAATCATAACTAGATGTCAAGATGGTGAAATATATAAAAACTTTAAAAAGCTGGGAAAAATGCGCGATAGACAAAATGAATTCTGAAAACACTGCTTTCAAAGTATAATCTTTTATCCCTTATATTTTTACCTGCAGTTTGCACCGCATACTCGGCGCCAGGAAGCACTAAGAAACTAAGTGAATTCAGTGACCTGTATTGCATTACCTGTGTTATTATATTAACTGGGTAACAACATAAACAGTTTAACTACATTTTACCGTGCCACTGAAAGTTATTGGGGTACTTTATTCTTGGCACCTGCAGTATCAACCTAGGAATACAGAATAAAGAAGAATACAAGATGTATGGTATGTGGATGTGTTTTATGATCGGAAATTCTGACCAATCGGATCTTAAATTTTTGATAAAAACTCTTTTTTGTCATCATTATGAAATTCAAATGGGATGACGGTATCTGGCGTCAGGCAAGTGTGAGAAAGATAGATGATTGGGTAGATCCAAAAGGTATTTATTCTTTGTCGACAGTCGTTTTCACTAAAATATGCACGGAAAGCAATTCTAGTATTGGAGGGGACCCCACTACTTTCCCAACGGCCTTGTAAGGAAACATATGGTTTACTCCTTCATCGCAAACGTCAAGACTCTACTGTTTTATTGATCGAAGCTATATTTATTTGAAAGAGTCTAGACCCTCCAATGTCCATGCATCGGGGTTAGTAAGCAGTATGCAAGTACTTACATTAATATTATACAAAAGATAAATAGAAGTATGTAGCAGCCCGTAGAATAATTGTTCTGAAATAGGTAACATAAAAGTAGAAATAATAGTTTTAGTAAAGAAAAAGAAAAATAACGGCTATAACAGTCAAAGAAACCTCCTGAAAATAAAAGAAGTAACTAGGGAAAAACAGTTATAACATCATATAATGCAAGTAATTACTATAATAGCAGAAAGGAAATAAAATATATCAAAATAAAAGATTAGTCAAAGAAGGTATTCCATAGACCACCGAAGGTATTCTACAACCCAATGAGTGCTATCGGCACAACAGCAGACGATGCTCGAAGTCCGCGCCCTTTAGCCGGCTCCTCGATTTTGCCTTCGAAGAAATGTACCTGGAAGAGAAGGGGAAGTTTTTGAAGATCTTGAGGAAAAAATGATCGTCGGGTTACCGGAGGGGGGCGGAAGGACATCGAGAGCACGTGATTACGCCTCAGGCCTACGCACCATTTCTAGTATGTATTTTTTTCATATTTCCTGCACCTTTTAGTGTTTTCCACACCTGACAACTGTATGTATCTTCTGAGATGGCAGTGTCCCGTCAGCCAGTCCTACCAGTTCCCTTATATTGAGCAACTTCTGTCCATATTAAGCCGTTAATAATCTAAATATGTCTGTGTAACCAAAAACCTCTTCCATTTAATTGCCTGTAGTATATGTACGACTTTGGTGAAATCGAAAATGCATATTTAAATAAAATGTTAACCAAGTGTTCGTTTTATTGTCGAATGCGGCTTTCGGTAACTTTAAAATGGTACAAAGACTATAAAGCATCCCAGGCAGAGAGGCAGAGCTCGTCCACGTCATCATGGAACATTCGAGAGGAATGTACGTCGTAACTTTCTTCCTGTAATATTGATGGGTTACAGTGACCATTTTTCTAAGTTAACGGGACCTTTCTATCAGAATATATGTGTTATAATAAGTTAGCATAAATAAATATCTACAACGATGTTAAAGTTACATATTGTTTTATTTGTATGCATACATTAATGAATCCGTGGAATCGAATTAAAAAAACAAGTCAGTAAACAATTTTATTTATTTAAGTGCACATTTTTTTTATTTTTTATTTATTTCATATTTGTTTGTTTTTACAATAATTATACATTTTTTTTTACATATTAAACAGATTTGTAATATTAATGTAATAAAAGCCTTTCCTCACCATAAAGAGACAAGGCTCTTGTGTTTGGTGAGTGAATGCATACTCAATTATGTTATCATTTGAGTAGGTGAATAATAATATTGCAACTATTAACAATAGATATAGTAAGAGAAACTTGAGATGTGTCGATTAACAGATTTAAATGAAGTGAAATAGTCATGTAACTCTTACAGTTGTAAATATATTATATCATATTCAGTCGAAAATTTATGTCAAAAGAATTAATTATGAATAAATAGAAACGTCAAATTTTATCGAAATAAAATTTAATTAGTTACACTTTACAAATAATAAACAAAAAATTCATTAATAACATTTCCAAAAAAAATTTGTTCGAAAATTTCACATATAAATTAAAATTTTAATTAAAATGGGTCATTTCGTTGACATTTGGATTTTTTTTGCTTTGTTTTTATAACTGGCAATCCCATAATATTAATTAAATTCGAAAGAAACATACGTTGGCGAAATTTATAGGAATATGAATAAAAATATTCGACATTCTGGTATCTTCAGTATTTTAAGTTTTCATACAAGTCGTGTGAGAAGGAAGAATTTTATGAATGGTTTTTAGGACGATCATTTATGACGTGCATACGATTTCTCCCTGGGACTTGAGCACCTACTGCTCGCATAATTCAATTTGGGAGGCGGGCCTGAACACCGCCGCCCCCGGAAACCATTTATTGTACAACCAACACCTCTGCCATAGGTCACCCAAGTGGTTCGCAACGTTCGGTGATTTCGCAGTGTTGTCCGGGTTCATGGGAGAGGTTTTCCCGGGTCTTGGTGGCGGATGCATCTGCCCTCCAGCTGCAAGTCAGCTGCAAGTCAGGCCAGATCGGGAGAAAATGGAAAGAGCAGTGCCTTTCATGGTTTCATAAGTCCGTCAGTCCTGGACCCACTGACTCCCAGATTCCTACCTACCTTTCATAGCTTATACTTCCCAGAACTTCCTCTCCTTCTTTTACTTTTAAAGACTCTCCACACAGCATCCCTACAGATGACATTGGTCCTGAGGGAAAATATTTTCCTCATCAAAAAAAATCTAGTATCTTCCGTCTTTTTCGTATTCATACAGACGTGGAAGAAGAGTTTTATGAACGGCTTTTAGGACGATCATTGATGACGTGCATGCAATCTCTCCCTGAGACTTGTACACCTAATGCTCACATATAAAAAAATATAAAAAACAAATATCAATCTCTGCTTATCTAAAATGCTTGAATTCTGAGAAATAAAGATAAAATGTAATCCTCTAAAGATTAGTTCTCCGACCAACGTCAAGCGATCTTTTATTCCCGAGAGAATCGTCTAGCTCCGCTGCGGTTCAAGTTGCAGATAATGGTCCTATAAAATAAAAGTATGCACTTCTGTGCATCTTAAACATTTTATACATTTCCCCTATCAGGAGCTAAACGAGCCACCGCGTTAAGGTAATTGCCGAGCGTATTATGGACATCCATGTTTCAATTTGGAGAGCACTCCAACATGACTGTAAATAATGGGCATCGCTTTGCAGCTCAATTTTTGCCCATACACTATAATTTTTACTTGAAAAATGTTACACTTGAACCTGGACCTGGAATCGTGTCGTTAAATCAATGAATTGAGATGGTATCCACGACATAAAACATATATTTTTGATTAATTTTCTTTGTGTTTAGTTCGTGGAACACCATTCGATTTTTTAAAATTTAATTTAAATTATTTTCATTAATGTTATTATTACGTTCTGCAAGTATTTTAGTTATCAAAGTGGTTCAACCACAGTTTGAAAATGGCCTTGTAAGCCGAAATAGCTGTCACAATAATACAAATTAAAATACTTGCAGAATTTAATAATAAAATTATTACATTTAATTTAAATTAAATAAAAAAACATATAATTTTTACATTAGCTCCACAAGAGAAGCCTTGACAAAAAATGATTCCCCTCAGGGCCTATATCATCTTTGGGGATGCTGTGTGAAAGGTAGTTTTATGAAAGGAAGGACGGGTAGTTCTGGGAAGGAAAAATGTATGAGGAGTGTGTAAGAGGCTGAAGGCCATGTGTCCAGTGATATGCGATTTTCCAAGAGTCCTGCTGGAGAGGTCAATAGGTCTCCCTCAACCAGTCTCTCTAGATCCGGCCTGCAACGCAGTTGGTGGGTAGACATATCCGCCGCCAAGATCCAGACAAACCTCACTCCATGAGCCCGGGCACCCCTGCTAAGTCACCAAACCTAGCAAGCCATTTGGGATGACGTATGGCAGAGGTATTGGTTATCCAGTAGATGGTTCCCGGGTCGGCGATACCCATACCTGCCTCTCAAATTGAATAAAGCATTTATTTTAGCAGAAATGAAATCATTAGGCATACACCACTATCCGTACAATATTTCTTGAGTAAACATCATAATCATTCTAAACGTCAGTATATGTAAATGTATGTATGTATGTGACGGGCGGGCGTTTATTCTAAGACTGATGAAATTTTGCACACTCGACCTTTAAAACACGAGGAAAATATCTATAGACGTGAGCTTTTGAAAAAATAACCCACCTCTTATTCCCAACCCTTAAACCCATAAATTAAATTCACACTTGACGTTCAAAATAAAAGGAAAATTACTACATCTGATTTCGAAAAACTCCGCGTAAAGCTCGGGCAACCGCTGTGTATTTAGCTAGATAAAACATATATTTTATGAATTTAAAATCGTAATGTTATATTTCATTTACATATGTGTATATAACCTACAGTTCAAGGGAGCTTCGAACCGATATTCGGAACGAAGAATCGAAAGCAAACGCGTTGAACGTGTTCATATGGAAACCGCCAATATTGTATTTATTTCTTAATTTTATATGTATGTCAGGATATTCTTCTGATAAAATTTTAGGAAGATCAAATCTAAAATAAAAACGAGACGATAAAACCGTCTTAAAAATAGTAATACACAAACTAAAAATGAAAAATCTATTCAATTATCCCTCCTCAATTGATCGCTGAACCAGTCTGGCAAAAAATTCTAATCCATTGATCCATTCGTTCTTCGAAATTAGTGTCATCTGAGGCTTAGTTCAAATAATAAGCTTAGTTCTGAGCGCCTCATTATAAATATAAAATGAACAAAGATTTCTTATATTTAACAATGGTTCATAAAAAAGGCACACACCTACAGAAAATCGTCCTGTAATAATAATGCCAATATTACGTATTTTTTACGATTTTAGCGGTCCTTCTATTGGATAAAAAACATCAAATCTCAAAGATGAGTGTAACTTTAACTGAAAATACTTTAAAACAATTTTTTGTAGCATAAAAGCAGATACTTCAAAAAAGTATAATATTCTCTGACGTACGAGACGCAAAGCTAAGAGGTTAGCTAAACTATAAAAGGCCACTCTCATATACAGGGCATTGAGGGACATACTTGACTTACTTTAACCAATGATTCCTGACATTATTTGAAGTAAAGAATGTAAATTAAATATTGGTCACTCAGCCCAGTAACCAAATAATCCCCCACCCCTAACTATCTATTATCTACTGATTTTTCAAACTGCTTTTAGATGAAAAAAAACATCAAAAATAGAGATCAAAAGTTTATTTACATTTTTTACTCCAGGGATCACTGGAGTAAGTCAACTACGTCCCTAAAAATTCTGCATAAAAGCGTTTCAAAATATGCAGCTTCCATCAAAATTTGTAAATAAAGCGGATGCAGTTAGTTATTTACGAGCAATGCACTCTGCTTTTCATTCCCTGAACACCAGATCCCACTGGATTAAAATATATGCTTTGTTAAATTATAAAACGACTCTCCAGCAGATAAAGGTTTTGAATTATAATAATAATGTGGTACTTTGTATTTCACCTACAAAAATTTGTTTTCAAATAGACGCGATTGATTATTTACGAGCAGTGCACTCTGCAGTTTATACTTTAAAGGCAATTTCCCACCGGTTTCAGAGGTCACGATAAATTATGGAAGGCCACTCTCTCAGATAAAAGCTCTAAAACTAATGCTCATAATATAAAGTCGAGAAAGGGCAGAGAGTCTAGGGAAGATGTTATAACGCTTTTCGCAAATAATAACTAAATTATATTCCCACAAAATCATGTGCCGAAAACATCTGGCGGTTTAACATTTTAAATTCAATGAACTCGGGGGCGAGAACACCACAACAATAAATTATTCATAATTTCATTTTATAATTTATTTTTCGCCTCAAATTCACGTTAAATTACACTACGAACAATGTTCCTTTCCTAAAGATAAATGTTCTATGAATAATTATTCCGACATCGCGCTTTATTTTATGTAAATGTTTCACTCAGGATTCAAGATGCAACACTCTGACAGACTTGTATTACTTATTTTGCTTAGTTAAAATTTATACATAAATATACCCTGTTTTCATATATGCGTCCCAGAATTATTTTTATGGAATCTCTTTCAAGGCGGATGAATGTTTTTTGATAAAAAATCATGTAAACAATACATTTCATTTATAAATAAAGTTCGTCTGTTGTGATTTGTGATGTGATTTATATCGTTCTGTCATTATTTATTTTTGGGGTACTGCGCCGTGTAGCGCTTCATCCTTCTTTAGCCAACGTTTCGAACAGCGTTACAGCGTATTCACCAGGGCAGATGTTCTGATAAAACATCATCGAGTCTAATATTGACATATTCCCTATTTTTCGATATCGGGATTAGGTTAAAGCGCGATATTTAATCTACGATATTATCTTTACAGTCCCTTTGGGGTAATATTTTCTATAAAAAGTATTCCTGAAAAAAAAACAAATATAACTTTAGTTTGTCGTGCATGCAATGGAGCAAAATTTTGTGGAAACAAAATTAGTGTACTGTTGACGTTAAACTTTTGGAGCGCTTTTATTTGGCAAAGGTTCCCCAGAAGCGTTACAAATCACATTAAAATGCGGAAACAGCTGGGTACTGAAATAACATAGAGACAGTTTACTACTTTATCCTTTTAGTTTTATTAAATTATTTCCATTTTTACTGCTAACTTCGCTTGGCGCTCGGGCTAATGTGCTAATCATGACAAGCTTGGTTTTACCGCGCTGTGCAGTAGGTACGGTCTTGCTACTGAGAGCTCAATTGTAACCTCTCTTTCGTTTGTATACATCGTTTATGAAAAAGGGGGAGAGGTTACAAAAGAGCTGTTAGTGGTAGGCCTTGATTCGTTTCTCGCATTTGCAGCAACCGTGTGGTTTAGGAACAAATGTTTGAACTATGTGGTAGTTTGGAGATTTGTTTTGTTAACTACGATATTTGAGTTATTCTTAAATCAGTTCCTCATTGCTGAGGATCGTGACCCCTATTCCTATTTCCACGGTGGACAAGCCTCTTCCACTCCTCGCGGTTCTGCGTTGCGTGGAGAATTGTAACTAACTAACCATCACGCCGTTTCCCCGCAGGGGTAGGCAGGGAGGACGGACCGCTACACAACTCGATCTTGGCACACACTCTTTGCCTCGTTCACATTCATACATCGTCTCATACATGCTCTTCTATTATTCCGACTCTTCATATGGCCCGACTCAAGTATCTGATTCACTTGGTCGTGACATGTCTTCCTCGGGCGTCCCCGACTTCTTCTACCATTCACATTTGCATCATATATTCTCCTTACACTCCTTTCCTCGTTCATTCGCTCTACATGCCCAAACCATCGGAGAGTCCCTTTCTTAATCTTACACATCACGCTTACATCAGCCTTGCATTCTTTGCGGATATCCACATTTCTCTCACGATCGTTCATGGTTTTACCACACATTCGCCTCAGGGATCTCATTTCTACAGCATTCAGTCTGCTTTCATCCTTCCTCTGCCAGTTCCATGCCTCACTGCCATACATCAGGGTAGGTACCAGCACTCCATTATGGACGGCTAGTTTCGCGTCTTTGGACAGTTTTTTATTACCGCCAACGGCATTCAGTCCTCCATTAATGGAGTTACCGGCATTCACCCTTCTTTCAATATCTCTATCAGCCTTCCCATATTTCGTAAACATACTACCCAGATACACAAACTCATCCACCTGCTCCAAGTATTCGTCATTCACAACTATATTGCATACTGTTTTCGTACTCTCTCTTTCAAACACCATGACTTTAGACTTACTTACATTCATCATTAACTCATTCTTCATACATACTTCGTTCATCCTAGACACGAGAGACTGTAGATCTTCCATACTGTTAGAAATTAGCACCGCATCATCAGCATACAATAGGCAACATACTTCCAGATCACTCAATTTCGCGCCCAATCCCATCTCTTTCAATTCTTGCATACAATTATCCATGTATAGATTGAATAACCACGGTGACATTACGCAGCCTTGTTTAACACCTTTTGTGATTTCAAACCACTCCGTAAAATCGCCGTTCACCCTAACACATGCAACGCTTCCCTCATATAGCGACGCAATTGCCTGAATGAGCTTCGTATTCACTCCGTACTTGGACCACACCTTCCATAGCTTTTTCCTGTCAACTCGGTCGTACGCTTTTTGTAGATCTACAAAGGCACAGAAGAATTTCTGGTTTTTTGCAAGAAACTTCTCAGTGAGCATACGCAATGAGAAAATCTGGTCCATGCACCCCCTTCCACTCATAAAAGCACCTTGCACATCCCATATTTTATCCTTTGTTTCCATTTTTACCCTTTCAATCAATATTCTACCATACAGCTTGCCCACTGAACTAAGAAGGCTAATAGCCCTATGATTCCCACATTCCATACGTGACCCTTTACCTTTGTATAATGGCATGATTACAGCCCTTCTCCAATCTAATGGCGTATAACCCTCCTTTAAACATTGGTTAAAAAGTCTGCACAGCCATGTGAGAATAATACGACTATCTCCTTTAAAGTATTCGGCAGCAATATTGTCAAAACCCACAGCCTTCCCACTCTTCATGCATTTAATTGATCTTTTTATTTCATCCATACTGATTTTGGTAACATTCACTCCATCATTGTTCATAACCGATTCACCGCTGGGATCACAATCACTCGGGTTACTTTCGAAGACTTCCTCGAAATATTTCATCCATCTCTCTTTAATTTCATTCTCATTCGTCAACATTTGTGGAGAATTGTGGTCACCTATATACCGATCCGAATGATAGTTAGTGATCTTTCTCTGCTTCTTCGCCTTCCATTTTGCCAGTGACCATTAAAGGTTATCCACCGCACTTACTCGCCCTGGTATAATTAACAGATGGTTACTCCTTTAAGGCTCTCGCAAGGACTCTAATTTTTTTGAAAGAACTAAGCTACATTTAGTTTAGAACGAATTTAGACCTCCAATGCCCCTGCATACGTTGTTAGCAAGCAGTATGCAAATGCTTAGAGGGAAATACAAGATACAATATGTGTGAGTATGACAAAATATAGACAAGACAATGGGACAGGTTGGTGAAAGTCCACGAGGTGGCAAGCGCTGGGTGATTGTATCCAGCGTATCCTACAAGCACCTGTTTGGGAAAAAAACACAGTACATAAGTAATAAGGGCATGGCAAATGGTTGGGAGTCCTCTCCAATCAATTGGCACTTTGCCAGTGACCATGTTGGACACCTCAGTTTGTCGAACAACGTGTACAAAGTATCTTAAAAATGATTGTAGGCCGTAATTGCCTATTGTGAATGTTCAGCATGGAAATATTTATGCATCTGGCTGTCCATGAAATCCTGAGCATTTTTCTCCTGCACCACTTTTCGAGAGCATCTATCCGCTTTCTTTCGCTTGTTGCTCTAAGTGTACCTACATGTTTTCACACCATATAGAAATATGGGGGAAATCAGCTCTCGGATGAGTCTCCTCTCGGTGGTTATCGTTACGTCTTTGTCAAGTTGAATTTGAGTACTAGAAATTTTTTATTTATTTTTTATTTATTTAAATTGAGTATTAGCACTAAATTATTATTGGCGATAAAATTACTATTTTTTCTGGCGTCGAATTGATAATAATTTTTCTAGTAATATGACGTTAAAACTTGATGTGATTAAACTTTATGTATTTATATGTTGGAAAAAGACCATACAAAGTTTTTTAAGGGTAGACCAACACGGATTTTTTGGTATATTGAATTTCATCGTAATGAAGTCACGTATAATATAATTATGCACTTATTATTTTTGTGCTTTTTGGCCATCATCGATGGCATTATCTTGTTGTGATTCAGCCGCTTAGCGCTAATTCATTCATTGACCCTCGACGAAACTATACTGTTTTACCAATAATAATAATAATGATTATTTTTAAGATGGACAAACATTACAATATAAATACATAAATAATAATTTATTTTAATTTTTTATTGTTATCAAGTTCAATTTGTAGAACTCCATTTTAATTTTAATTTATTTTATATATTCAATAATTTTATTATTAAATTAATAGAAACAGTTTATTTATAAACAAGTTCTGCTGGTAATTATTATTACGCGTGACAACTGTTTCGCCTTCTGAGGGCATTATCAAACTGTGGTCATGCCACATACAGATAATCTATTTATAGTATTTCTGGATAGGTTTGTACTATGACTCATTTCTAATTTCTGATTAAAAATGACTGAAATTATTAATGGTTATTATTTTCTCAATTACTGTTACTGTAACAGTAATTGAGAAAATAGAAGAATTAAACTTGATAACAATAAAAAAATAAATAAAAAAAAGGAATACATTCGTGGACTAACTGTACCACCCGTACGAACCACAACAGTACAGAATCACTATGTATATAATAAGGGAATAAAATTATTTAATCAATTACCCGCCGATATGCGAACAGAAAAAAATTACGACACATATAAAAAAAAATAAAATCATATTTTGGTAGTACCACCATATAATTTTTAACTTTCTCTTAGATATTTTTTTGACTGTTTGTAATTCCAAAGGTTTTATGTATGTACATTCTATTTATATTTCTTGTTTAATTACCCTTATAATCTTTAAAAAATATGTTATTAAGTCTAAATCTCTTCATAAGTTAAATTCTTAAGTTTGTTATAAGGATTTAAAAAAAAAATTGTTATTAACAAGTTGTCCTCTCCTAAACACAAGCACTTGCTTTATTAGGAGAGTATTTAAAATATGTAATGTTATATCGTGTAAATGTAAAATAAATAAATATATATAAAATAAAATAAAAAAATTACCGGGTTACGAATAACCTGACAATAATTCGAAAATCTCCCTTTACCACCGGGCAATGTTGCTTGTGTTATGGTTAGCCACTTATTGGAAGACTTAATCAAACTTAGAGGAATTAAACTCATGACGACGCCTGGGTGCGATGCCAACTCAGCCACTGATCAGTCAAATTAAAATCCTTTTTCATGTGGTGTTCCAGATATCTAACACAATGGATGCCGAGAATACGTATAAGTGCATAATATCTTTTTGTAGTTATGTTGGGATGTGTATAAATTGTGTGCTTACTATATCCTTACGGACGTAAGCAATCAATTTCATAACTATTTACCCTCCTTAAAAAAAATATTAACTTTCATTTGAAAATATAATAATGTCCTTTTGCGACTACGATACCGATCTAATCCCAAATTAATTGACATCAATTGGCTACTCAGAATCACGTAATGTAATGACATCCATTTACTTTATTTCATTCGACGACTTAAGAACTGGACATGTACAACTGTTGTTTTTTAGAGCTAGTGGAGAAGTGTCTAGATTTGAGAGAGTGAATGATTAGTTTAGAACGATTTTTGGGGAGTATGAATTTACGGATTGAGAAATAGATTTTTTTCAGTCCACAATTTGCCTTCTCCATTGATTCCTAGTTTAACTTGTAAATATGATGACCGTGTTATCGGCGAGAGGTATTATATTACCGTCAATATACAGATTCAATAAGGAGTTCATATATTTTTCACAAAAACGGCGCTACATAAATCGTCCAAATATTATTATTATTATTATTGAGAAATAAGAGTGGACCTAGAATACTTTCTTGGGGCGCACCGTTGTAGATTGGTAAAAATATACTTATATATGATTAGAATTTTTTCGAGAATTTCGTAACTTTCTGGTGTACTAGTTGTGATCAAAGCAATAATAAACAAAACTTAACCATTTTATTACAATAACTGTACTTATATACATTACTAGTTACCACAGTGTGCTTTTCTCGCGCTACGTTTATTGTGTGTACTTCTCGCTACAGCTTTCGCAAAGCGCTCCGGTATTTCATACCAAATTACTTTATTCACGTACCAGCGGAGCTAGAATAATAATAAAATGTAGAACGGCTTGCGAGGCCGAATTTGTGACTTATGAAATCTTCTCAGGATGCAGCTTCAGGCGGCTGTAGATTGCCGTGCTTGCTGCGGGCGCCTGTACACGGATCTGTCTGAATAATATCCCTGTGAGATGTATTTGCAGTCTGAAATATTGCGCGCACGAGACAAGTGTTAGGGAAATATGCGGATATTTCGCTGCTGTACGTCACTTTAGAAACTACTCGCAAAATCTTAAAACATGTTTGGCATTTTAAAGACCTACGCCGTAAAATATGCTGAGTCACGCAATGAAACTAAAAAATAAAGGGTTTTTTCTTCAAACAGAGCAAACTTATTTTGTAATACCATTTTAATTCAAAATTTTAAATTTGAACGTAGTTACACTAAATATTCTATTAAAATAGTTAACGTGGTTAATGGAACAAGTTTAATGACAGATCATTTTCTTTCCTTAGTTTTCAAAAATATTAATTTAAATTGACCCGCACAAAAATGAAACTCAAATTGTTGCTTTATTCAAATTAAGGCGTTTATTCATCTCGTTTATGTTTTTACACTGACTTTAGTCCGCTTCGAAATAATCATCTAACCAATTTTTAGGACAGCTAAGCTTTTTAAGAACATACTCTTTCAAATAATTTGAACAATTCGTCAAATTGCTAAGTTAATTTTCAAGTTTTGTGAAATTTGTATTCAAGTTCTGTTATTATTTAAGTATTTTGAAACAACTGTCGTATAATGATAAAACAACAAAACTTGAATAGAACTAACACAGAGATTGACAATTTACTTCGAAATTTGATGAATTGCTTAAATTATTTTCCTAACATATAATTCAAACAAAAAAATAAACATCTACAGAGGTGTTCATTGTGCACACCGTCCTGGTATTCAATCCAAAATACAATCTAAATTGTATTGAGATGAAAAAAAAATTTTTTGTGTTAAATGTACTTTCAGAATATTATACTATATTATTAATATTATTCAAAACCTTTCGAATTTATTTCATACGCTTGAATTCATAAAATTCTGATTTTTATTATTAATTCTGATGCTGTATGTATGCAAGTAAACATTTGCATGTCATCTGGGGAACATTTGTCGCTTTGCGAAATGCCATCGGAACAATGCTTGTCAGTTAGGGCTCTGACAGCTCTTTCGCCATGTCTTCTTCTTCGTCTCGTTCTAAATACTGAATAACTCCACGCCACTGCTTTCCGTGGTCTTGAGAAGACAGAAAAGGAGTCACCGTGACAATTATTATTTTAATAATACAGCGATGACATCTCTCAGCACTGTATGATGGCTGTAAGCTTTCGGGACAATGTGAAGTTAGGGCTATTGTACCTAATTCTACTGGGATCTTCTTCTCAAAAAGATAGGAGGAATCTTGTTATTAATCGTTTTTACCTGCAATATAAACCCGATAAATCTTATCAGGGCTGACTGCATGATTAATAGAGTTCTCACATATTACGTACATAATATCCTGGTGTACGGAGTTTCTAGGGTTTGGGGTGTGTCAGAATCCATTTTTCGGTATCAGAATGTCACTGATAAAAATTTGCAATGATCACCATACAATAAAATGCACGGGAAAGATGGGAGAAGAGAGAAGATTATGTTGTACACACCTTCAATATTTAAATTCAATAAGGAATTATTATATGACCAAATATATTTTAAATAAATATAAAATATTTATATGAGAAATAAGAGCGGACCTAAAACACTTCCTTGGGGCACATATCTTACTTCTTACTAATATTATAAATGCGAAAGTTTGTATGGATGGTTGGTTGGATGTTTGTTACTCTTTCACGCAATAAAAATCGAATGGAATTTAAAAATTCTTTCACTAATCGAAAGCTACATTATTTGCTAGTAAAAACGGCTTTATATATTGGTAAGCTCTGGCGTTATGAATGAGCTGTGGCGTTATGAAATTATGTATCATACGTTTTCTGTCCCTAACAAAATCGAGTTATCGCAAACGTCAAACAAATTGTTACCTTGGAAACAATTTAAATTTTAGGCTTAAAAAGAGTGCTTTGTTGTGATTAAAAAGAGTACTTTTTTGGCGTCGTAGTTAATATCTACATATCTCTAAAAATGTTTATTCTCCGAACAAAAAGCATAACGTTGCTATAAAACATAGCGTTTGAAGTGGACTGTCATTTTCTTATTTTTTTAGGTTACTCTGTATTCCAATATGAATAAAATACTAATAAAGGGAGTAGGCACTTAAAATAAATGTCTATTTCTATCATTTAAATATTTTCTAAAATAGAATTTTTATTTGCGAAATGTCATTCTCATATTTTGAAAATTTCTATTAAACAATAATTATTTTCTATTAGAAAAAATAGCAAGAATAAGAAAAATTATGCCAACAATTATGCCAGTAATTTCCCACTAATACTATGCGAGCGAAGCCGTGGGTAAAAGCTAGTACTTCTATATTCTTAGACTTAAGTAAGGTCCTAAACAGTGAGTAGGTATTAAAATATTTCACGTTCATCAAAAGATGTGCATTTGTTAGAACAAACAGAAATACTTTCAAATATATTTTTTAAGAAAGACAAATATTCCCGGGTTACGAATAATCTGACAATATTTAAAAATCTTCTACTGACATCACAATAAGCGGAAAACGTTGCTTGAGTCGTGATCGAGAACCCTGCCAGTCGAGGTGGGACGATATTTGGGCGGGAACCTAATTTAATTGAACACATTGTAAAACTAGCAAAAATAAATAAAATTTTATGTATACCCAGAAACAAAAAAGAGCTGATGACCTTGAAACGCCTGAACAGATTTTCATGAATTATAGCTAAGAACCATCTCGATCGTGTCAGCTTTCAAACAAAAAAACTCATCATAATCGGTCCATTCGTTTGGGAACTACGATGCCACAGACAGATACACAGACACCCGTCCGTATTGCGTCGAGATATAAATAAAATGGAAACCCCAAAGTACTATTATGTTACTGTATTATTTATTTATCATAGTTATTGCTTCAAACCACGGTAGGCTGTTTATGTATGTTTCCTTATTAATACTATGAGGTTGGAATGATGATTTGATAGTTCTTGGAAAGATTTTTGGAATGAACGGGGCCGAATCCAAAACCGGATGCTCAAAAATCTCAATCGCTCAAGACGAAAAAAGTTTTATTTTTTTCGATACGCTATCGCTCGAGTGGAGTGGTTATGTGGAGATAAGACAGACGATGTAAGAGCATCCTGCGAGAAGCGGCAAGACGAAAATACCCCCTGCTACACCCTTCTCAATAATTCAACCTGTCATACACAATTTAGGAACCTAAACCCCGAGGAACAGAGCCTCAGCCGGGTTCAAACCGGAGGACCAAATCCCCCGCAATCCTAAATGGAATTAATTTGTAAGGTGTGGTGGTCGCACCTCACTCTGCGTTCATATAAATAATTATATAAGCACAATTCGTTCCGAAGGATTACGATTGGATAGGGTTTAAACTAAAACCATTGTAGGTCACACACTGATAGGAGATAATATAATATTAGTACTCTCTATTGAAATTCCAACTAAATCAATTATGTAATATAAATATTTGTTTTCAACTGTCAAATGAAATGTGTGTTAATTATAATGCCAAAACCACATATTTATCGCAAATGAAAATAACTTCTAAACAAATAATTTATGAAATACGATATAAAACTATCCCTCTGTAATTTATTGACATTTGATGTCTCTACAAATTTATATAGTTCACTACTTCTATAAATTTTGTGTTGATGTAGTTGTAAAAACAATAGATACAAGTTCACACACATTTTAATTAATAAGTAAAGTAGACAATTAATACTGATTAGAATGATTTAATAGCATAACCTTCATGTACCTACTATCTGTGCGGTTAAATAGACCCGCCACGTTTGTCTATCTACAAGTCCAACTTCATGTGACCTGGGTAAAAGCGAGGGTTTGAAATACTAAGTTCTGGTATGGTTACATTTAAATAGGATTTTGGAAAGAGTAGCCATCGTAGGTATATGAAATTCAAAGAGGTTAATTAAATCAGGGTTGTCTATACTATCATTTACAATACTTTTGAATGTAAATATTAAGTGGCATATCATTTTTCAATCGGAGAGTTTCAATAAATTTAATTACGGTTTACGCTTTCAATGAGCGATGATCCACAATTGCGGTACCGTGAAGGCACAAAAAAACATAAAACGTAAGTTCTTTATCCTAATAATGCTGCATCTCTTTCTTACAAATTAAATAATGGTGAGATAAAAGATGAGACACACCATATACATTATACGTGTGTCTGTTTCCTCCAAAGAACTGCTTTTTCCTTTAAAGGAAACAAATATATCTTATTACGGCGACGAGAATGGAGTTTCATTTTCTTTATACGTGTGAAGGATATGATGATAATGATTGAATATTTTCTTTAGGGGGTGCCGACATACGTTCACCATTTGTCTCATTTTCGACAGTTCTTATTTAGTGGGGAAGAAAAAGCTGCAGCATTATATGTTTAAGAACAAAAGCAAAATCATCAGCGCATTAATAATATCCTTGTAACTATATTCCATACTTTCAAAATTATCGTTACGGCTAGTAATATTGTAGGGAACTGCGAAGACGTCACGGTGTGGTGTGTGAGAGAGATGCAAGAAAACAATTACTTTTTTCCTTTGGAATAAACAGACCTACGTACATTGTGTATCTCATCTTTCGAAAGATCTGCAGCATTATTGTGAAAAGAAACGTATGATTATTGTCTTTTTTGTGCCGTCACGGTACCATAGTTGTGGATCATCACTGTAATAATAAAAGCATTCAATGGGAATACCGAGTTTAAAATTAATGTATCTTGGGAACTTCTTAGTGTGTGTCGAACGTACTTACTTTCTGAGAATATGGTTCTGATAAGGTTCACCTCATGCGTCAGAAAAAAGACTAGCGTAACGTTCTAAGATACAAACGTTATGTTTCTTCCTTCCAGTTTAAAAGTTGGACCGCGATAATATTGCGGAGTTACAATATAATTTAAAAATGCACCCGAAAGTTCGGCAAAGTTTACCGAATTCCACGATGTAATAAAGTAAATTTCCGCCGCCAGGGCCCTCCCCGTTTCCCGCCAAGTGGCCGGAAGTCACGGTAGCCATCTTTGGACGGGACTTCCGGTATACGGTAAAACGAGAGATTTATTATTTGAATATGAAAAATATAGTTAGCTCCAGGCGACATAATAAATCAATATGTTTTGCGAGTGCCCATTGAAAGAATAACGCCGACGCTAATGTACGGATTCTGGCTGCTTTAATCCACATCAAATAAATCACAGCTTTCAGTTATTCATTCATTCGAATATTTGAAAATCTATTGAATGACTAAATAAATTAGGCTCGGTATAAAAAATAATACCTTTAATAGGCCTAAGGTAAAGTCGTGGGTGGTTTCTTCAATACTAATGTGAAATACCTATATATATTTTTAAATACATTGGAAAATGAAATTCCACCCTGCGAGTGTGGTGAATTTGTTTGTTGATTTCCAGTTATTATTTCTGAGAGGTTTATATTTATTGTTGATCCAACTTTTCTGCCGAAAGATTTTAATAAATTAAAAGAAAATAATTACTAGTGTACTTAATATATTCAATTTCGTTTTTTGAGATGTTGTGAGGTGGGTCTTTTAAAGGTAAGGAAGGAGAATTAGTTCTGGGAAAGTAAAAGGTTTGAGGGGTGGACAGGAATCTGGTGGTCAGTGTATTAAGCAGTGACGCATAAATTCATTCCTCCCACTACGGTTCCAACAATGGTTCCCGGAGCTGTGGTACCCATACTCTTGTCTCAAATTTATCCCTTTTTTACATTAGCTCCGCACAGTAGGCCCTGAAGAAAACAAGTTTCCGCAGTGCCTATGTCATCTTTGGGGATGCTGCGTGGAGGGTCTTTTTTGGGAAACGGAGGAAGTTCTCGGAAAAAAAAGTTATGAAGGGTGGTAGGAATCTAGGGGTTATTGTGTCCAGGAGTGATGGACGTATGACTTTGTCGCAGCGACTGCGGTACAAGGTACAAGGCGATCAGTCGAGAGAGTCCAACTGGAGAGGTAAAAAAGTATCCCTCAACTAGTCTCCCCCGATCCGGCCCGCCACGCAAAAGGTGGGCAAACATATGTATGTATAGCCAACAACTAGACTAACCCCACCCCAGTTAACTGGGAACTCTTGCTAAGTCACCAAACGCAGCGAATCATTTGGGGTAACCTATGGAAGGCAAAATAATGGCTATCTAATAAATTATACCCGGGGTGGCGGTACCCGTACCCGCCTCCTAAATTTGAGGGATAGTGTCCGTATTTTTTAAAGTAAATCAGTAACGATGTATCCTATAAAATAAACAATATAACTAAAAGCGCACATCTCAAAGTATGAAATAAAAAAACTAAGAAAATTCTCCGGGTATTATTTCAGCAGATGATAATTATTTTTGAATATATTACCAAAGAAATCACTCTAGCGAGGCCCAGAATTAAACCATTTTCAGTAGCATCATATTGTACCATGATGGGGAAACGGTTTTTGGCGTGGGGCTTATCAAAGAATTCCATTTATTTGCATATTTATTACACTATTCTTTTGGAATCGGGTGAAGTCAGTTGTGCCAAGATTTTTTATAAGAAATTTGCATTGTGAAGAATTCTGCAGAGATTTCAATAAAGCAAGATATAATATTTATATTTAAATAAATCACGCCGTAAATCTTACAAAATATAGAGTTCAATTTTTATTAATTCTTCTGAAATAGGTAACATAAAAATTGAGATAATAGTGTTAGTAAAAGAAAAAGAAAAATAACGCCTATAACCAGTCGAAGAAACCTTCTGAAAAAAAAGTAATGAGGAAGAAGTAATAAAAGAAGTAATGGGGAAAAACAGATATGATTAATTATGTTATAATACAAAAACGTGAATATTAGAAAAGGTCAGGTAAGGCCCGAGGAAGATACGGCAGGATCAGATGAACGATGAGGATCGGTCCGTATCGAGACTCAGAATAATAGAATGGTATGTATAATATGATGTATGAATGTGAATGAAGAAAGGAGTTTGTGCCCAGACCGCATTGTTTGGAGGTCCGTCCTCTCACGACCCCTGCAGGAAAACGACGTGGTTGCTAGTTAGTTAGTCATTTTGATGATTAAGCAAAGTTAGTTAGGCGTATTGTAAACATGTTTTCAAATTTGAACCACTTTTGGAAATTCTCGTATGTTAACAGCAGCATTGTAAACATTTTTCAATGAATTTTAAAGTCTCTTTCCCCTTTGTAATGGTGTTGAAATTGGCAGTGGACAGAGAAGTGGACCTAATAAATATCAACCGACAAACCATAATGTACTTGCAGATGCAAAACAGTGATAATGTGCATGTTAACACAGTGATAATGTGCATAACGTTATGCGGCTACAAGCTACTGGATGTATGACAATGTACAGTTTTGCAATTTTCAAGAGACAACTCATCTCTATTTTATCGGTTAATAATTAACTTTTCTTATTTTTGTTCTTTTCATAAAACCTCCTCTCATTTAAAATCTTACCAGTAATTTATAACCTTATTTTATTTTATTTTGCTGTTCTATTAAGTTCTGTTTTATCATCGTACATTATTATACACATATAATTGTTTGTTTATACCTACTAACTAGCTTTTACACATTGCACTTTATTGTATTTCTGGTCTTATTACTGATTTTTTCTTATTACTTATAGTATTTCATTTCTTTTATGATGTTTAATTTTTTTATGTTTTTAATTTCTGTTGTAAAAGCCCACTAGGGCGTAAATAAATAAATAAATAAATAAATATCTTTTTAGGTTTGCTATTGTGAAAATATGTACACCGTGTTTTGAATCTAGAGTAAATGACCACTTTTAATTACAGATTGATAAAATATGTGATAACAATTTGCTTTCACTATGTCAGGAAGTTATCAGAAACTTTAAGATTATACATATTTGCACAATGGAAAACTGTTGTTTAATGCCCGATTGACAACTTTACTTAACCAGACTGTAAAATAGTTAATAAAAATACAATCGATTGCGATTTTTTTGTCTCTAAGAAAAGAGAGATGGGAGAAAGTTCTACCTTTAAATGTGGAGATCTGCTCCTTCATCAACTAGTCACTTGGCACAGTTACACCATAAAAACGTATTATATAAAAAGCATGTGAACGCGATTTTGCGAGAGATTCAATAATTGGTGTGATCACGATCGTGACAGTATTTCAATTGATTAATGTGGGTACTTCAAAATGATTGTACAAATAATATTTTGAACTTGCGTCGACAGGTAGGATTTTGTCAACTTCTTTTTTCTTTTTAAACGACTTCGAAAAGGAGAAGGTTATCAATTCGACGGTATTTTTTTTTATCTTTGTTACCTCAGAACTTTCGATTGGGTAAACCGATATTGATGATTTTTTTTTCAAAAGCTGGTGCTTCCCGTGTGGTCCCATTTTAATTTGGATCAATTCCGATAATGGGATCCATGAGAAAACCATACATGTCTTAAATTTTCAATAAGTATGTGCGCGATAAATGGACGAATAACTCAATATTACGCCAACAGATTTCGATAATTCTTTTTTTGAAGTAAAACTTCCTTACGCACTAAAACGCTTACGCTCGTCACTAAAAATCAAAAAATTGAAAGAGCTTCGGGACTTATCCATGTATCCCAAGGTCCTGTTCAATGTATTGTCATCTCCCATTGTTTCTCTTCTTTCTTACAAAGCCCTACTGAAATTATTTTTTTACTTTTCAGTACATTTTTTGAAGTCGTTTTTTGTTTTGTTAACATTTTTTGTTTATAATTCCTAAATAGGGCTTTGTAAGAAAGAAGAGAAACAATGGGAGATGAAAATACATCGAACAGGACCTTGGGATACATGGATAAGTCCCGAAGCCGTTTCAATACTGAACAACTGTAGTGTTTGTAAATATATATGCAGTTACAATGTCTCTCAACAGTTGTCGTTAGAGTATGTAGTTTCAATGTATCTCAACAGATGTCGTAAGTATTTATAGTTATAAGTTAATATGTGTCATTAGTAGCTGTGCAAGATAGAGACAACTGTCGGACGTTTGGGTCTAATATCCGAACGAATATGAAGATAGCCGATCATATCCGATCTACAGGCGGGCACCTTCAGTAAGCGGTTACCCAGCCGCAGATTAAAAGAGGGCATCCTTTAGAACGAACGTTAAATCCAGTTAGATAATCAACAAGACTCGTAATATCTGACGAACCGAATATTATAGAAAACTCCTGACCAACAGAATTGTATTGTTAATTAAGACGAATCAGATTATTACAGAATTGTATTGTTAATTAATTAAGACGAATCATATTATTACATCACAGATTACTGCAACCACTGTTGAACTCTCAAAGTCACACACGATTTTAGCCGTTTTGGAATAATGATTGATGACCAGATCTGAGTAGCTTGGTACCGATTATTGGGGATGCCATAGTCTCACTGGCTCCAGATGGGTGGGAGCAATTGTGAATCTGGTGCAGTACTTACGTATCTACATACGAAATAAAAATTAATAAAACATGACAATCGTGTACCTACATGTGTATTTTAGGTACTTATGCATACAAACAAAATTATTTGTCGGCAAATAAATTTGCTTAAAACAAACAACGACAGTTGTTCCAAAATCCCTGGAAAACGTCATTATTATTTGAACAGTCACATTGATGAAATGTATAACGTTTTAAATGTTGCGGTGATAAAGTCAACATTAATTATTATTGTGATAAAAAAGAGTTGTGGACGAAGAACTGCAGATGAAGAAAAGTTACCAGAGAAATTATATAGTAATTTTACGTAAATATTAAACCAGATAGTTTGTGATATTGTTGTAGAACACTGTGATTTTGCTTGTGTTGAAATAACGTTCGACAGCATGCTTTAACCCTCAAAAAGCCAGATAAAATTGACGAGAGCCCACAGTTTTCCGGCTGACAACATTTTCGTGATAGCTTACCTTTTTTATAATAGCTTCTCACAGGAGGCCCTGGCGAAAATAATTCACCTCAGGGCCTATGTAGACTTGTAATCTATGATGCTGGAAGTAGATGAAATTCTGTGAAGGAAAAAAATATGATGAATGTGTAGAAATCTGGGGGTCGGTGTCTCCAAGATTGTGGAGTGGATGTGTGAATCCACCCCTCCCACTGCGGTGCAAAGCGATGTTTCGAGAGAATACTTCTGAAGAGATCAAAAGGTCTACCTCAACCAGTCTTTCCCAATACGGTCTGCCATGCAAAACATGCCACAACATTCACTCCTTGAACCCGGGCACCCCTGCTAAGTCACAAAACTTAGCAAACCATTTGGGATGACCTATGGCAGAAGTGTTGGTTACCCAACAAATGTTACCCATATCCACCACCAAAATTGAAAAAAATACTGGTATTTTTCTAAAATGATATTTTTGTAAATTTTACCGGCTTACCAAATAATGAGTTCATTGATTTAAAAAAAACTGCATCTATACATACATCTTTCAAAATACAATGAGGATATACGAAAATATTCTTGACTTTTATTATATTTTCCAGCTAAATAAGCGGTTTACACAATAAAAATAAATTATGAGACTGTTTAGTTTTGAAATTAAAATATGCTTAATTCCTACCGGTTTGTCATTTATCCAGTTCCCACTTCTCCCTAACAATCACTTTGCTGGATAAGTACGAATATTTTATTGTAAAAGCACGTTAGAGTACATTATTGTAAAACTACATATCTCGACACAGGAATGCCCTAGTGAGATGTGCAGCTTTTGTTTTTATTTATTTCTTATTTTTTCAATACATAAATAAAAAGTTTGAAATTTGGAATAATGTAAAAAAATGTGTAAAATTCGAGTCCATTGTTTTGAAAACAGAAAAATATTTGAAACTACCTGGGAAGCAAGTTATTGGTTTTTTCGTGTACACAATCTCATTTTTAAGTGAAATAAAGGAAAAAAAGTACAAACATAATATCGTTTTAAACCCATTCGCTTTATTGTGGCGATAATTACCTCTCCTACCGCGGTAGAACTATGCATATAACTATGTTGTGTCGTGTGCTCCTTCGCACAGATACAGTGATAAGTGATTGGTTATCCATTTTCCTTTCACACATTGTTTTTTCTATACTATGACCCAATTTCAGAAAACGCCATTTCGTCTTCATTCATTAATAGTATTTACTGTACATAACAATTGCATCTGAAGCTGTAATTCGTGATCATTTTTGGATGCAACAGAGGCTTTCCTGTAAATAAATACAGTAAGTACGATGAATTTGGAAATCGGTATTTTCACTTGTGGACAATAATTTACGATATTTGCAAGCGACGAAACGAAATGCTAGAGTAATATTAAATTACATCATTTCATTGCTAAGCGAATAAACATATTTTGGTTTAGTAGGAGCATTTTTTAAGGTTCAAAATACCATAAAACCGAGGCTGGTGTGGTGAACTTCTAGCACATCCACCGTAGATTCGCTTGCATTCCAGAGTGTAATGCCCGTCATAATAACAAGCCGTGTTATTGCATCCTCGTCTATGAGCGGCTCCCGAGTGTTTCGGGAAACACTGGAATTCCGCTGGTATCCGCAACTAGGTAAATAAAATATGCAGATTAATTATAAACATTCGCTTTGCTGTGTGTTCGAGGGCTTCCCGGCCTTTGAGGCCCCATCAACCGTAAACAAATATCATGGTCGTGATAATTTACTTTGCCTGGCGAGACCAGCTCATTTTTCAAGGCTTGCTGCACTGCGGAGATGGTTCGGGAACAGATGCACCTGGATAAACAATGCCTTTGAAACAAACGCAACAGACGCCATTGAATTTGGTGCATCTAACAAAAATACAAAGCCTTATCGGACGCGAAAGCAACTCGGTTTGCATAAATAACGATGTTGGAAAAATATTGTGTTTAGTTTGAAATTCAAAAGGTTGTCCTTATTTATGTTTATTTAATTGATTATATGATAATATATTCATTTTACTAGCTGAAGTCCAATGGAGACATTGATTTTCCTATTATTTTGAAGGTCAGGTGAACAAAATATCATCAAGAACTATCAAAATTCTGATTTAACGGGTGGGAACGGGTGTAAGAGTGGTTTTTTGAAATCCCATATATAGAATGACCTTTTTCCTATTTTTGTGAACAATTTTATCAATCTCGAAAAAATCTCGGATCTGCATAAAAACAAAGCCACATCGCTCGCCAGTCCACCACACACATTTTTATTTAAATATACCTATGCGTTATGGAATGTAGTAATTATTTGTATCTATATATTTATTATATTGAGATAAATGATTGTATTCAATTACATATTGACTTCGAGAATACTTTGATTTTAAGTAGGTTTTTAATAAGTAGGTATTGGCACGGAACTGTGAAAAATAATGGGATAATTAGTTCTAATTTAAAAAATGGCAATTAAAATAATTTTATTCTTCGAATATTATATTTTGGCTAGGTTCTTTATTGCTTTATATTTGAATTTAACAAACAAATAATTTTAAAAATTAAATAAATCCAAAATTTTATAAATTCAAAGTAAATCCGAGTTCTAGATTTCATTCAACCAGAGTTATACAAGACAGACACGCAACCGAAATTAGTGTTTTTGATCATAAATAATCGCAATAGAATGGGTATTAAAAAATAAATGCTCTAATTTCTCAATTAACTAAAATGACTGTAAAGTTACCATTTCAATGGTTTTTTTTTTTTTTTAAAGAAAGACAAACATTCCCGGGTTACGAATAACCCAACAATGTTTGAAAATCTCCTACTACCACCACAGAAAGCCGAAAATATTGCTTCTGTTGTGATGGAGGACTTAGTCAGTCGAAGAATCGAACACGCGACGCTCGGGTGGGACCCAAGCGCTATGCCCACTCAACCACTGACCGGTCATTAGTTGCTTTAAGTTGCCTTTTTTTATTATTTTATGTTTCTTTCAAAGAATATAAGGTTTCATGATTGTGAAAATTTTGCGTCGGACACCGAATTAAATGATGAATATTTTTTTCTGAAGTGAAACAAAAAAATAATAAAATAGATTTTAGTTATTTTATTTTTCGATAAATAACTTGGGAAAACAGTTTGTCTGGTGGATTCCCCTGAAAAGTCGCTATTTCAACCCTTTTAGCGGGACATGAAAAATACTAAGTAGGTTTTAACGCTAGAGAAAATAATGGAATATTCCACGTTGTTGTTAGTACATTCGACGCGTAAACCTTAAACCACTTTGTATTACGTTTTAATTTTTTTTTCTCTTACAGTTTCCTGGAGGACGGGGAGGATACAGTGGAGGGCCGGAAGGAAGTTACCAGGGCGGCACAAGAGGACGAACGAGGGTAAGTTTCTTTTTACAATTTTCCTTAACGTGATCCTATTAATACGAAAACCATGGCATTTTATAACAAACAGCGCCATTATAATAATCACTTCAACTTGCTACTTCTAGACAGTGGTCCATGTGACGCTGTTTTAAACGTTGGCTAAAGAAGGAGGATGCGCTACGCGGCATAATAACCCAAATATTAATTATGATTACATAATATTATGATAGATTAAAAGTGTTCATTAGGAACGACAAAGGAAAGTTTAACAATGGTATATAACGAATTGATAATCATGAATATAAGTAAATGAAATATGTAAAAATTGATAAATAACTCCACGATACACTAAAAGTCAGACCATAAACTTATATTCTATACAATATGTATAATACGCTTGTTCAATCTAGAAAAGCGTCAGCGATGGTGACCCCAAATCTGGTAATAATATGTCATATATATGTATATACCATTAGCACACCAAAGATAGATCTAATACAAATATGTAATAAATTTGCCATTTGCACACCGTTCTAATAAGTCATAGATATACCATTAGCATATCTAATACAAATATTTAATAAATGTGCCATTGCACACCGTTCTAATACGTCATAGATACACCATTAGCACACCAATGATAGATCAAATACAAATATGTCATAAACATACCATTAGTACATCGTTCTAATTGCATCATAGATATATCAGTAGCACACCAAAGACAGAACTAATACAAATACGTAATAAACATACCAATATCACACCGTTCTAATACTTCATAGATACATCAGTAGCACACCAAAGACAGAACTAATACAAATACGTAATAAACATACCAATATCACACCGTTCTAATACGTCGTAGATATATCAGTAGCACACCAAAGATAGATCAAATACAAACATGTCATAAATATTCCGTTAGCTCGCCGTTCTAATCCATCATAGATATATCAGTAGCACACCATTCTGATACACTAAACTTCATAGATATATCATTAGCGTACCAGGGATAGTTCTAATACCAAAACGCCAAGTATACCAAAGAGAAAATGATTATGAAACCACGCAAATATATTTTTACACCAAAATTGAAATCGAACCTCTAATCTCCGGACTCGAAGTCCGTAGGTCGACATGCATGCTCAGGCAGATAAATAATTCAAGTAAAAAAAACAGCATTATCTGCAGAATATAGTATCCTATGATATAAATCAATTTTCTAATAAATTGTGGAGCACCAAAATGCGCATTTTATGCAAGTTTGCAATCGTGAAGGAGATGAAAATAAATTACGTCTGAAAATTTTAACATTAACCAAATTCAAGTGGAAATATCTATCAAACTCAATTTCCTTTCTTTGAGATGGTTTCTCATAATATAAGTTATGTTATTATGTGTGCCAATATTTTCACATGCAATATGCGGAGTTTTTTTGTTCATTTCTAGAATAAAATGCTGCATGCATTTTTGCAAAATTCATGCACATAATTTTAATTTAATATTGATAACAACAATGTGAAAAATATTTTCATAATACAATGCAAAAATCTTATTCTTCAGAGATGTTGGGGTGGGTATCGTGAAACAAACAAAGTAAAATCAATAAAGGAATCAAAATTTTCATTTTGAATAAATTTTTCATTGATGAGAAAATTTGAAATATTCTTTTAAATATTTATCAAAAATTTCCATCGTACTGGTTATATAAATACATCTTCCTACCCACCGCTTCTCGCTATTCATTTCGCTCCACGTCCCTAAAAAAACGACAGTACTTTTAAGTATCAATCCTCTCAATTATTTCCGAATACCAAGAAAGAAATTTAGCATTTTTTCTTTCTTCATTTTCGAAATTAATATTTTATTTCTTGTTTTTCATGGAGCGCAGTTTTCGTGGAGCGCAGTTTCTGTGGAGCGATATTCCGTAAATTGTTTTGTTACTTGGTGGAGCGGAATACATCTCCATATTTTATGCAGAATAAAAGAATATGGGTCTAGTGAGCTTTCAATCTGCGCCATGACAGGGAATATCTTATTTCTGTCGGAAATGAATATTCAATCAATCATTTTTTGTTTATTTATATTTGCGTAATTGCCGATGCGGAAAAACAACTAAGACAGAACATTGATAAAGGGATAGTAATGCATCACCGGGAAGTCAGGCAACAATTATTTTGGTATTTTTTAGCTGTGATTTTAGGAAAGCGTCTAAAAATAAGACAATCGATCACTTTTGACGTTTAAATTATAAATTCCCTAAAAATGTTAAACAACTGAATCATTGGTTGGTAGAGAATTAAAATTTTATTTTTTTTGTAATATTTTCACACCTGAAGCCCGAAGGTTTCCCTTAAGGTTTGTAATTTGTTATTTGCGAATGATATGTAGAGTATATTTACAAAAGCCAGCAAATAATTCCATAGCCCAAATATTAGACAAAAGAATATGTCGTAAAAACTATAAGTTCTCAACTCAACGCTGGTGTGTTGAATATGTTGAAGCTGTACGTAGAACTCTCATGTTTTATATTTTTAATTTTAAATTGTTTTATATTATTATCTTAAAGCCTTTCACCATGCTGAATCAAATTCAACCCTTGTGAACTCCTAGCCTGGAATAAAATATTAAATTTATTTAAATAAACTATACAATACGTTTAAATGTTATAGAAAAAAAAACAATAAAAAAAACAACAAAAATGAACCATTTGAACATTTAAAAATATTCCTCTAAATGTACACCCAAAAAACCCTGATGAATGATAATTGAAGATATAGAATGGTTACCTGATTCAAAGAATTTCTATGCATACACAATATCATTTCTGATTCCATTTAACTATGCGATCAGAAAAATAACAAAATACCCTGAAACTTTCGGAAACGAAATCTCATTCCGAAGCCGAATAGCTCCGGTTATAGCTAGCGCCCAGTGTAACCTAACCACCCCCAGTTAAGTGACTCGGAACCTCGCCCGTGTCACTTGCAACCATACTACCTAGTACCCAATACCTAGTACCTAGTACATGGAGAGCCTGACTCCTAGCCAGGCCGGCAAGAATCAAATAACCAGTTCACTGAATCCACGTCATTTGATTAAACTCCGATCAGAGATGCAATTAGCCACTCGCCAGCACTTTCAGGAGTTTTATACTGAAACTGTAGCTGCCTACTATATATTATACTATATACTGCCTTCTACATCTACATGCAAACTGTCTATTAGCTGCTATCTACTGACGTGTACGGCGAGCGCCTGTTATGGCCGGCCGAGTTGAGATGAAGGCCAATTAAGCTTTTATAAACTAATTATCTGAATTCTTGTCGAAAAATGTAGACTCAGTGAATTATAATACTCCTACTGATTGTTTATTCACTGATGGAACGTTACTCTAAATTTTATTCTAAACTAGAGTCTAAAAGATTGGTTTATATTTCCAATTTTACCTCAATAGCACAGTAATATAACACACTTTACAATATTGACGCTTTTTAGGAATTATTAACAATATAATTTCGTTTTTTTTTAAAGTTTTATTAGTAAAATCTTAAATTATAATATTTAATTAAATGAAGACAATATTAGCGAAACTCAATCGAAAATCTGGAGACAGAATAATCAGAAAAAGATATTGGCTCCGCTGGGACTCGAACCCAGGACCCTTTGCTTACATGGCAAGTGCTATCCTAAGCTCTAGTTCGAGTTAAATCTTGCAATCATATATAAAGTCGAGGAATGATACAATTTAAAGTGACCGAATTTGATATGGGTTCCGTAGATCAGTTTGTAGAGCACTTGCCATGTAAGTCCTGGGTTCGAGTCCCAGTGGAGCCAATATCCTTTTATGATTTTTCAGTCTCCAGATTTTCGATTGAGTTTCGCTAATATTGTCTTCATTTAATTAAATAATATAATTTCGGTTGTTATGCACATAACATTAAAAAATTAAAAAATACACAATTCTTATTATAAGTTGTTCCACACAATTTGAACAAGTTATGATGTTTCAAAGCTAATTTTAGAGTTCTGTAAAAGTTCTATTCAAGTTATGTTATTATATCATTATATGACGTTTGTTTCATAGAACTGAAATAATAACAGATCTTGAATAGAACTTTTACAGAACTTGAAAATTAATATTGTGATTTTCGAATTTTTCAAATTTCTGCATATTATGATTTTATACCGCCGTTGGTATTATAAATAATGTCAGCATAGTTTCCTTCCAAGTAGTCGATTGCGTGCGATTCTCGGCTGACAATTTAAAAAAAAAATTAAATTGTAATTATAGTACTTACCAATTTTTTTTACAATATTATACATTTTATAGTATAATTTAATAATGTTAGCCGACAGCGTGGCTTACCCGTGCTGCCCAAATTTATATATATATATTTTAAGAACTTTTTTTTCAGTGATTTTTAACGAAATAAAATCCTAGGCAAATGAGTGGAAAAAAATGTATGACCGTGTGAAAAATGTGGAGATCCACAAACAGTGAATGCACAGATATACGCGTAATAAGTAGGTAAGATTATTACGGGATACTTAGATGGTTTGGTCACGTGGAGACAATGATAAGAAAGGAATATAAGGAGAATGTATTACATGAATGTGTGTGGTCTAAGAAGTTGGGGACGCCCGAGGAAGACATGGCTCGATCAAGTGAAGCAAATACTTAAGTCGGGTCTTGTCAAGAGTCAGAATAACTGAATAGTATATATGTGACTGAAGCAAGGAGGGTATGCCTAACCCTGCTCGGAAACGGCGTGATGGTTAGTTAGTTAGTTTTGAAGTAAAATAATTACCTAAAAGCAATACGCGAGAATATAAAAAAAACAATCATTTGTATACCAACCGGCTTTTTTTTGGAGCGAACATATAATAGTGATTTATTAAGTTTAAATCCGGTTTAATGTCATAAATAATTGAAGTTAAAGTGATGTAATTTTTGTGAACATTGAATATTTGCTTAAAAAATATTTTGAAAAAGTGACACAGTTTAAAATGTCATTATGAGTTATTTTTGTGATACGGCGATTACTATTCGCTGGGTTGTGATTTATTCGTTAATCAAAGATAATTATAAATGCTTTTATAATATTAATTTTAGGTCATGCATTTGACATGTAACTAACGGGCTAGAGAAAAAGCGGGGTTGCAAAATCAAGTTTGAATTGCTGTGGTTTTTTTGAAAGGAAACTTGGTGGTGTTGACTGACGTGGTATTTCATAGAACTTTTGACTATTTGTAATGGAATATTTCAGACTGTGGGCGATACAATAAATGCGAAACCGTTAGAATGATTTTATAAATATTATTTAGAACGTTCAAACCGTATTTTTGTAAATATTACCTTATATCATGTAGGGTATATATATAGGGTTTATTTAGGGTATATATGTAGATGTATTAAATATTGCCCTTAGTATTAAATATGTACAAACATATCAAATTCTTACCAAAATAAACTCCAAACCGATCAACTACCAAATATTACAACATACAATTGGAAAAATTTATATCAAAAAATGTATACTATTACGACTCAGTATAAAATTGCAATATCCATGGAAACTCTCAACTCAATTCATTTTAAATGGATGACTTCATAACTAGCCAAATAGAAAACTTCTACAAAATCCATGAATACGAATGTTTTAATAAGCATAGAGACTTGTAATAATTTTTTCCCACATAACGGTTTATTCATATTACACCAAAATATTCGTAGTATTTTCAAAAATGTTGATGAATTTATTTTTAAAATCAATAACCTAATAATTCAACCAAACTGTACAGTATTTACAAATGATGAGTCACCAGCTTATCAGCTACGCTACCTATACATACATCCCACATACATCCCGACCAAAATAAATATCAATAAAAATAGTGGAACCGCAACATTCGTTCACACCAAATTCAGTATTGTCACGATTTTAGAATACCCTATATCACTGACTAACTGTATTCAAATCGAAATAAAACTCGATAAATATATTTATTGCATCATTGCCATTTACAGAACATACGAAACAGATATTTCACACTTTTTAAATCATCTGAAAAATATTTTACTACCGTTTAAAAATAAAACCTGTTTTATTGCGGGCGATTTTAATTTTAATATAAACATTAACGAAAAATCCGAAAATATTTACAAAAATGAGTACCTAAATTGTATGACTGAATTAGATTTTAAATCATGCATAAACAAAAATACTAGAGAAACAAAGTACAATTGTTGAATTCTTTCAAAATGTGTTGTAGACAAATAATCAAGGGAATAACTGCTGCTTCCCCTATTTCCACATGAATGTTACAATAAAAACTATACCTGTTTTTCGTTTTACTGAGTATACGGATTTTTTTTTTGTTTTTAAGTTAAAGGGTCTTGATTATGTGATTTCTGTATATTAACTGTACCTACCTAAATATGTGACACACATGACTGTATTAACTGTATGTATGTGAAATGTAAACTCTTCATCCATCCACAAGCAAATGCTTTTAATGGAAGATAAGTAATGTTTTAATATGTTCCATTTTTTAATATCACTAATAATAAATAAAAAATAAAATAAAATATATAGGGTATATATGGACCTTGTACAATAGTATTTAATCTATTCAAAATACTAATATCTGTTGACTCTTGTCTGTAATTTCATTGAGCTCAAAAACTTTTGCGATAAATGAAGATTTTTTGTAGGCCATTAAGTAGATACCAACCTACCTATCTACAATATTCTAACAGAAAATGATTTTTATTATCTTTTTCAAATTTGTAGTTGCGTTAGATATTTTATAAATAAAATAAACTTCACTACGTGAACCTTCCGACATGAACGAAACACCAGGAGCACAGAAATGTCATTTGTATTAAATTTGTGCTAATTTTTATAGTGTCACAAATATACATTGAAAATATACAATATGATAATGACGTCAAAACTTGAACCTGCCGATGGGAACAAAATACCAGAAGCACAGAAATATGATTGGGTGTTTTTCTCCAATTGATCATTATTGTATATTATGAAACATTATTTAAATGCTTATTAAAAATTAATTATCGATGAATTATTTTTCCGCGTAATTTTTCATTACGCTCGTTCTTTAAAAACATGTCTTACTCAGCTTCTCGGTTAAAACGGAATATTTTTTATTCAAAAAGTTAGTTTTAGCATTATTTTTACGAAAAGTGAGTATTTACGTCGGGGAAGACGAAAAAATATGCAAAAAATGTCACATTTTAATCTCGTTAAAATTAATTCGCTTTCGCGATTTACGAACTGTAGTGCAGTTTCATATTTATATTACATTTCATAGAGAGTCAACGCTGCCTTCGTAGAAAAATTATTATAGACATATAAAATAATAATTTATTAATGTTATGGAGGGAATGCATCATTGACAAGTTTAAACCTGTAGCAGAACCCCAGATTTGTTCAAAAAATCACATTTATCCTTATTATTTAAAATATATTTTTTTAATTTGTTATTTGTATAAAAAGCCGTCTAACTATTTTTATGATTTTTAAGCAATTAATCACCTCTACTTTTTAATATTTTGTCCATGTTCTAGTTTATTCTAATTTGTCTATACTTGTTTGTCATTTATTTTTCTTTATATTAACATATCCTGATGAAGATAACATTGTTATCGAAAAATATAGATATTGTTTATAATATAGTGGTTTATTCAAAGTGATCTGTTATTCATTATATAATTAATGATGCCACAAAGTAATTTTGCGAAGTTTGAAGAAGTAAAAAAAAAAAACGAAAAGGGTACTTTTGTTTCTATTTTGACAATTATTTATTTTATAATTATAATTGAAATTGAGTAATCTGAAAGTATGTTGCCTTTTGTATGCTGATGATGCGGTGCTGATATCTAACACTATGGAAGATCTACAGTCTCTCGTGTCAAGGATGAACGAAGTATGTATGAAGAATGAGTTAATGATGAATGAAAGTAAGTCTAAAGTCATGGCGTTTGAAAGAGAGAGTACGAAAACAGTATGCAATATAGTTGTGAACGATTAATACTTGGAGCAGGTGGATGAGTTTGTTTATTTGGGAAATATGTTTACGAGAGATGGGAAGGCTGAAAGAGATATTGAAAGAAGGGTGAATGCAGGTAACTCTATTAATGGAGGACTGAACGCCGTTGGCACCAACAAAAAACTATCAAAAAACGCGAAACTAGCCGTCCATAATGGGGTACTGGTTCCTACCCTGATGTATGGCAGTGAAGCATGGAACTGGCAGAGGAAGGATGAAAGTAGACTGAATGCTGTAGAAATGAGATCCTTGAGGCGTATGTGTGGTAAAACTACGTATGATCGTGTAAGAAACGCGGAGATCCGCAAAGAATGCAAGGCTGATGTAAGCGTAATGAGTATGATCAAGAAAGGAACGCTCCGATGGTTCGGGCATGTAGAGAGAATGAACGAGGGAAGGAGTGTAAGGAGAATATATGACGCAAATGTGAATGGTAGAAGAGTTGGGGACGCCCGAGAAAGACATGGCACGACCAAATGAATCAGATACTTGAGTCGGGCCATGTCAGGAGTCAGAATAATAGAAGAGCATTTATGAGACGGTGTATGAATGTGAACGAAGCAAGGAGTGTGTGCCAAGACCGAGTTGTTTGTTGGTCCGTCCTCTCTGCCTACCCCTGCCGGGAAACGGCGTGATGGTTAGTTAGTTAGTTATAATTATAATTAATAAACAATAAAGAAATAATGGTGTTGATTTAAGTACATTGTAATTTGATTTTAAACGTGTCAATGGTACAGTGGAAAATATCCACAAGGTACGCTTGAGCAAAGAGTTTCGTATGATAACTTTTCAGTTAAAAAAATATCTCGTTTTTAAAGTGTCGCATTGATTCCATCTAAGCTAGAAGCTCATTACCTCAGGAGAACAATCCGATGGTTTTGTCGATGGCATTTTACAGTTTGCGGTGTTCACGTTGCCGTCGCTGCAATATCTTAACGTGGACTGAACCTTATTAAATATCGGTAAAATAGGGGAAACCCACTGGAAAATATCGATAAAATAGGAGAAAGCCACTGGGAAATATCGATAAAATGCAGAGCACGTAGGTACCCCCCTCTGGGGGTATACTCATACCCCGTTGGCTTTGCATATTTTCTACGTTTTAGAGTTTCTTTTCTCTATCTTATCTGAAACATTTTACTTCTCTTACTCGGGTCTCTTGTCTTTATCCGTTCCTTTCCTTTTTCTATATCCAATACTAAATCTCATATCTTATTTCGTATGCAGTAAACGTTAATTCATAATAAAGTCGCGCATTTATCAGTTTGGGAGGCGGGTAAGGATACCGCAGCAATTATATTACAACATTTTATTGGATAACCAACACCTCTGCCGTCACCCCAAGTGTTCCGCGACGTTTGAAAAAGGTTTGCAGAGGTGCCCGGGTTCATAGGTGAGGATTGTCTGGGACTTGGCAGCGGATGCCTCTGCCCCCGACTGAATGAAGGGGTGGATTGAGGGAGACTAGTTGAGGTAGGCCTTTTGATCTCTCCGGACGGACTTTAACATTTGGAGGAAAGGGTTATGTCTGTCACTCCTGAACACACGACCCAAGATTCCTACCCACCAATTACACATTTTTTCTTCCCAGAACTTCATCTCCTTCCTTTCCTTAAAAAAAACCATCCACACAGCATCCCCTAAGATGACACAGGCCCTGAGGGAGAGGTAGAGTGGTTACAATCCTCGGCTACAATTTGGAGATTGCTGGTTCAAATCCCACAGGGGGCAAGTAAATTTTATTTAGTTTATTTGTGTTACATCACAATTTGTTAATTTTTCGAACAAAACTTCTTCGGAAAGGTTTTCACTTTGTGATGGCATTATTTATTTTAATGAAAAGACAAATAACTTTGTGTACATCACTTTTATTTGTACACAATCAACATGTTTCGTAAACAATGTTCACTTCATCAGGATCAAACGTATACTAAACTTAAAAATTAAATATAGATCAAATATGGGATCTTGATGAAGTGAACATTGTTCACGAAACATGTTGATTGTGTACAAATAAAAGTGATGTACCTAAACAAAGTTATTTGTCTTTTCACAATTTGTTGTTAAAAAAAATATATACCTTGTATACTAGCTGTAGTCCCCGGCGTTGCCCGGACTTTGCATCGAGATTTTCGAAATCTCATGTAGACAGTCACCTTGTTATATTGCCACCTTGTTGTATTCTATTGTTTTGAGGGTCAATTGAAAAAATTAATGAAACTCATAATAAAGAGATTTATATAAAGCAAAGACACGTTTTATACTAGATAGGTTTGTTGCACGTTTCAAAGTAATAGATACTTTCGGTGTCACCCTGGTAAAAGACCACCATTCAGAATCGAAACTGGCTTTACCTGTATTTTTTTATCATATTTTAATTGCCAGGTACTTCCCCATCTTCATTTTACCAATCTCCTCCCCATCCTCACTGCGTTAAGTCTCACAACATAACCCAATTGTGGTTACCATAGTCTCACTGGCTCCGGAAGGTTGTGAGCATTTGGTACTCTTGTGAGGTAGGTACTCACATATTAAATTTTTGCATATTTTATTGCCGTCACTGTCCGATGACAAATGAATAAAATACTAAATTCAACTCTCCCACAGAGTTAGGAATCAATTTCACTTTATGCAGATGAGAGAGAAGCCAGTCTAGTTTGTTCATTACGCTTCGTTAATGATATTTAAACCAACCAAAAGTTGAACCGTGTATAGGGTGCCGTGAATCTGATAAATTTATACCGAGGTTTAAATTAATTAATTATTTATAGTTCTATCACATCTATTTACTGAACGCAGTTTCATTGCTAATACGTGAGCCCATATTAGTTTTCTGAACGGTAACAAAATTAAATCACAGATTTTATAATTGTGAATGATTTTATCTATTAAAATTGATGTTATCTGTTCACGTGTTTTTGCTCGTTATTTTCTTTTGATATAACCTTAATTGACTACTATCATTTTGCTGTCCTGTACTTTTGTAAGCACTTGCGTACTGCTTCCTGACACTGTATGCAGGGACACTTTGAGGTCTGGCTGCGTTCATATGCTTTTAGAGTCGTTCTTAAAAAAAATATAGAGTCCTTGCGAGAGTCTTGAAGGAGTAACCAACCATCAGTTAATTGTACCAGGCCGGCAAAGGGTGGGGACTTCAAGTTGTTTGTGTGTTTTTGTAAAAGGAATTATCTTGTTTTACTTCATTTGAAATATAGAAAAAAGTCTCTTTCTACTGTTAGATATTCGAAAATTAATAAACAGACAAGAAATTTGTTCTAGGAAGGTATACAAAAGTAGGTTAGAATAGAGGTATGGCCGCGTGACGGATATTGAGGGGTCATGTGATTAACGACAGTTTACAAATGAAGACGATTGTTTTTGATACTCATTGTTAGTGCGGATTTTTGTGTCTTTTTGCCACAAGCATATTAAATAAACAGAGTGATTAGGCTATTTTAAAGAGTGAAGTATATTAAGCGACAGTGTTGCTTAATTTTGTGTACCTTGTCTGTGCCCAGGTCTGTACCTTGTCGACCTTGGTAAATAAATAACAAATGACTTTGAAATCCGTAAGTCTAAACTTAAACTTTAGGTCGCACAGTTTACACCCGCGCTGTGCAAGCGGGTTCCCCACAGAGCATCGGACCATCCCAATTTAATTACCCAACTTACCCAGTTTACACCCGCGCTGTGCAAGCGGGTTCCCCACAGAGCATCGGACCATCCCAATTTAATTACCCATCCCAACTTAATTACCTCTCTTAACTTCCTAATACTAATTAATTATTAATTATTGGTCTGGTAAACGTGCAAAATGTAGGCTTGTAACCGTTCTCAAGATATATCTAGCTCTGTTTCATCTGACATAAAAATACAATACATAAATTACCTCTCAACAGCTCATTAGGGTGAGAGTTCAAAATTTCGTTGCAAGCTGAAAAAAAGTGGTGCTGAAATGGCAAGCTTTGCCAATCAATTTTTATAATGCCAGAACTCATCTTTCATGAAATGAAGACATACTGGTTGTCCAGGGATAAGTGCACTAACTTCTGGAGAACATTCTACATTATGGTAGAATTAAAAAGTTGTATATTTTTTTCGAAATTCCGTCATTTTTTTCCAATACAAAAATATTTTTTCAACTTTTTTACCTGAAAACTACCTTGATGCGTTGGAATCACGCAATAAATATTTTTTTTATTTCTTTTTAATTTTACTGTCGTATATATTGTATTAGAATCACCCCCGAAGTTAGTTCACTTTACCCCCAGACACTTTGTATAAAAAAGCTACAATTTGAATAGTTAAGGTTCATAAATCCATTGATGAAGTATGTATAGAGGAAGAGGTAGTACCTGCAAAATAAATTAATTAAGGTTCTGTAATTTGCGGTTTGTCGTGAAACCCCTTTCGCGAGGAGGCTATTGGAAGCCTATTAGCGGAAAGCGGAGAAGGCTGTTTTACTTGTGGATGTGCATTACGCGGCTTGCAACTATTTTCCATATCATTGAATAAATTCATGCCCGTGGAACGAATCAACCTCGATGCAAATTTTACAATTTTGAAATGTAGAAATGAAATTCTGTTTGCAAACTTCGAACAGCATCCCTTTCAACAGGGATGTTGAAAACTAACTTCTGAATTATTCGTTATTTGATTATACTTAATTTTCAGCATTTCATGTTTTTTCATTCTACAAAAGCCAAATTTGTAGGTTGGTATATGATATTTTGAGATTATGCAATGTGGCTTTAAAGAACTCACATAACTTTCTACAGCAGTATATATCTCGTAATCTGTATAAGAATTAACGTTTCTTTGTTTCTCCTTTATGCGTTCCTAAACCATTCATCCGATTGCGATAAAACTTTGGGGATGTGATGTGCGTATGTCCGCGATGTTTTCTATATATAATAGTGAGTTCTGACTTTATGAAATTTTTAATAAAGAGCTTTCGGGGGCAAACTCAAATTCAATTCGTTTTCTTCACAATATTTTAATCACTTCAAAATCTTTCCGCGCGTTAAAACACTGTCAGAAGTTCATTTAAATACTTAAAAACACAAAAAACAGATTCGCGGCACCCTTCATCTAGGATCATCCCCTCAAACCTTCCTTGAGGGTTGTTAAGGATGTAAACTTAATCGAATTTCTTTGTTGCCATTGTTATTAAGATTGGTCCTGTGATAAATAATACCATCCGATCGAGCTCCCAACCGAGCGATCTTTTGATCAAGTGTTTTCAAGTAAGACTGCGGTAGATCTATCCAGCCTTAAAGGCAAATAAACGCTTCCGACTAACATTCATATACCTTCTTACTCTTAAGAAATATTAGCATGGTACACAATTTAATATAATGTATACAAATTTACTGACCAGTGAAAAATTACAAAATATTATTGTTAGTAAATATATTTACTTAAATAATGCTTTCTTGAAAATGGAAAAGCGCTAAATCTTGAAAAATTACGAAATCTGAATTAAGTTGCCACGAATAATGGAAATTTAAACAAAAAAACATACATTTCAAATTTCAGAATTATTTTCCGGCACACAATTACGCAATAAAGCACAAAAAATTCGGGATTGTCCCAAATAACCATATTATTAACACGGGGTCGAAACTTTTTGGTTTTCGTTGCAAGACATTGATCATAACTATCATCTTCTTCTATAAAATTAAACATTATTCATACACAATTTCAAACCTTACCGCCAACACCGTGTTTCCGGTACTTGGTTTGTCCGGGTCTTGGTGGCGGATGCGTCTGCCCACCAGCTGCATGGCAGGCCGGATCGCGAGAGAGTGGTAGAGGGAGTCCCTTTGACTTCTCCTGTAGTACTCTGTCGGAACATCGCATTCATACGTCCGTCACTCCTGGACACACTGAACCCCAAATTCCTACCCACCCCTAATACCCTTTTACTTCCTAGAACTTCACCTCCTTCCTTTCCTAAAGAAACTCTCCACTCTCCGGAAATATTTTCTTCGGGGCCTCCTGTGTGGAGGATTGGATTTTTTTTTAATCGAATATGTCAAAATAGTAATGGAAGTAAGTAACTCTCAGTTTTCGGAAAATAAAAGCAAAAGTTAAAAGTGACGTAAAGCAGGCAGTTAAATTGATTGAAAATGCATCTCTATTTACTCTAGCAAGCGTTGAAACAACGTTGTTTTTATTGAATCTCTCCAATAAACAGAATTGCCTTAACACACCTATTAAAAAAATTCGCACAGAATCAGCCATACCATACATTGGATTTGACTCCTCACCCTTTGCTTTAAGATGAGAAAAAGCTTTAAGATGAGAAAAGGTCTTTTAGGTGCCTAACGTAAGAGTCTTTTCAAAATCAAAATGAAATTTATTTCTTTACAAATAATATACAGGTTGAACAAGCAAAGAACGTTTAAATATATTAATAAATAAAGAAACAATCGTCTTTTAAGCAACCTGTAAATTGTAACATTTTATTATAAATCTCTCTCATTTTGACTCTCGTTGGCCAAGCGTTTAAATTGAAAATTAAAATCACCCCCTCCCCTTCTAGCGCTGGTGTTTTCACGGACAGAAGTAGGGAATTTAACGATTTCACCCGGCTTTTATTGAAATAAATTGCTGAAGTTTCTATAATGAAACAATCTGCTGTTATATATGAAACAAAAACAAATACCAGTCGGTACATTTATCTCAATTAAATTATAAATATATTTTTTTATCAAGATGTACATAGGTACATACAATTTATAGGCTGAGTTTAAAAAAAATCTTCAACTAAGGCAATCTGAAAGACGTATTACAAAAAAAGTTTTTATTTTTTTAAATTTTATTTAAATTATTGCAGAACATATTAATCGTTTGAGATGTTCACGGCCAAAACCATTATAATGATTATTTTTTTCGCTACCTACTTCATTATCCAACATTTCAAGCAGCAAATAGTGCCTATTATCAGGCAGATGTATAATCGAAACTGTTATACTGTAAGTACGAATTTTAGCTAATGAAGGGATTAGCGCAACATAGCATAATACACAAAAAAATAAATAATATAACAGATTAATTATTCGTTTACCACAGACAATTTCTTATTATTTTAACATTCTTAACATTTATGACAGATGTACAAAAAAGAGTAATTAAATTAATTTGTCTACTATTTTGGAAATTTCAATCAATAGCACCACTCGCTTGTCTTGCAACGCTGTGCTAGAACTTTATCTGTTTTAACGTAAGGTATCTTTAACAAGTCGTGGAAACGACTACGACTGGAAAATGTTGAGCAAAATCTTATAACGCATGCGCATAAACGAATTGATCCACGCCTGGCAAAGAAGTATTAGGAAAATTAACGCATGTGTGGCTCCTTTTCGTTGAGATTCCTACCCACCCTTCATACATTTTTCCTTCCAGATCTTCGTCCCTTCTATTCCCTAAAAATACCCTTTACACAGCATCCTCAAATATGACATAGATCCCGAGGGAAATTATTTTCCTCAGGGTCTCCAGTGTGGAACTAATGTAAAAACAACAATATTTAAATTTTTTATTTCTTTAATGTATATTTTTTACTATGTCTGGGTCAAATCTTCTCCACAGGAAAAACTAAACTCTTCCATACACTTTTCCACAAATGATTATCTAGTCAATCTACGCTATGTAAGTGCACTATATAAGTATAATAAATACAAAACAATACAAGAACAACATCTCAACCTTCAAGAGACCAAATGGGAAAATAATTCACCGGCTCAAGATATTTTCATATCAGAGGGTTCGGCTCGGTAGAACTCCTAACTGGACCAATACATCTTACTGATCCCTCAAATAATTGATTTTTGCATTTTTATGTATAAATTTTTTGGCAAATCTAATAATAATTTATTTTAATTTATTCTAGTAAATTAACGCAATGTAATTGCACTATATAAGAATAAAACAATACAAGAACAATACGTCAATCCACCAGAAACATAATGGGAAAATATTTCACCGACTCCAGATATTTTCATATCAGAGGGTTCGGCTATGATGAAATCCTTACTGGTCCGATAAATCCTACTGATCCCTCAATATAAATATTTAAAAAATCTTTCGTAATCCTACATGTATTTAAAATGACCGACTTTTGCATTTTTATGTACAAATTTTTTGACAAATCTAAAACGCCTAAATTTTGAATGAGAGAGCTAGGTATAATGCCAGTAGCCGAAATAACAAATGGTAATATTTTTATAGTCTGAGAATGCCAAATTCTTTTAATTTCATTTCCTAAATCTGTATATTTTCTTATTTTTTCAGAAACAGTTTTCTGAATATTACAAGAATTTGGTATAGCGACATCAATGATATAAGTTATTTTCTTAATTTTGTCATGTAAAACTATATCGGGTCTATTATGACTAATTGTTCTGTCTGTCAGAATAGTTTTATCATAATAAATTTTATAAAATTCATTTTCTAAAAATGAATTTGGTTCATATTCATAATATGGTACATTACGGCAGTCAATCAAGTTATGTTTAATTACCAAACTTTGGTGAATTATTTTTAAAACTTGATTGTGCCTAAATGTATACTCGGACGGCGCTAATACAGAACATCCCGATATAATATGTTCTATAGTTTCCGGAAAAGCCAAACATTTTCTACATAAATCATCAATTTGATTTGCATCTTTGATGATATGCTAATAATATTATTATTTAATGTATAAAAACAGTTTATTATAAACAAGTTCTGCTTCGTAATTATTATTATGCGTTACAGCTGTTTCGCCCTCTGAAGCATTACCAAAATGTTTATCAAACTGTACAGTTTCGAACGCATAATAATAATTACGAAGCAGAACTTGTATAAACTTTTTTTATACATTAAATAATAATATTATTGAATAATTAAATGGTCTAATAGGCATAATTAAATGGTCTAATACCGATTTAGATAGCTTAGAACGATTAATTAGAACTACGTTACCAAAATTTCATTCCCATCATCCAAATTCAGCTGTAGAAAGAATTAATTTACCTAGAAATTTAGGAGGTAGAGGTATAGTCAAAATAACATCTTTAAAACATAATCAGGTAGAAATGCTAAGAAATTTTTTCCATAGGAAAGCTGATAGTTCAGAAATGCACAAAATAATTTGCCAGGCAGATAGAAATATTTCGCCATTAAATTTATACGACGAGAATGCCAGCATTCTTATAAATACCAACCAGGAATTATTAGATTCCTGGTCAAATAAAATTCTTCACGCAAAACACTTTAACTATCTCAACCAAACATATGTTGACAAATTTTCGTCAAACAAATGGTTGAGTATTGGAGAGTTGAGCGCAGAAATAGAAGGCTTTATGCTTGCAATTCAAGATAGAGTCATTAATACTAAAAATTATAGGAAGCGTATCATCAAAGATGCAAATCAGATTGATGATTTATGTAGAAAATGTTTGTCTTTTCCGGAAACTACAGAACATATTATATCGGGATGTTCTGTATTAGCGCCGTCCGAGTATACATTTAGGCACAATCAAGTTTTAAAAATAATTCACCAAAGTTTGGTAATTAAACATAACTTGATTGACTGCCGTAATGTACCATATTATGAATATGAACCAAATTCATTTTTAGAAAATGAATTTTATAAAATTTATTATGATAAAACTATTCTAACAGACAGAACAATTAGTCATAATAGACCCGATATAGTTTTACATGACAAAATTCAAAAAATAACTTATATCATTGATGTCGCTATTCCAAATTCTTGTAATATTCAGAAAACTGTTTCTGAAAAAATAAGAAAATATACAGATTTAGGAAATGAGATTAAAAGAATTTGGCATTCTCAGACTATAAAAATATTACCATTTGTTATTTCGGCTACTGGCATTATACCTAGCTCTCTCATTCAAAATTTAGGCGTATTAGATTTGTCAAAAAACTTGTACATAAAAATGCAAAAGTCGGTCATTTTAAATACATGTAGGATTACGAAAGATTTTTTAAATATTTATATTGAGGGATCAGTAGGATTTATCGGACCAGTTACGATTTCATCAGAGCCGAACCCTCTGATATGAAAATATCTGGAGTCGGTGAAATATTTTCCCATTATGTTTCTGGTGGATTAACGTATTGTTCTTGTATTGTTTTGTATTTATTATACTTATATAGTGCACTTCCATTCCGTAAATTTACTAGATATTCATTTGTGGAAAAGTGTGTGGAAGGGTTTAGTCGTTCATTTGGGAAAGATTTAACCCGGACATAAAATCTGGAACACCGTAATATAAAAAAGAAATAAAAAATTAAAATGGAATTGTACAAAATAAACTTAATAACAACAAACAATATTTTACCTTGTTCTGATAAATAGAAAAATCGACAAAATTGAAATGTCGTAGCTTGATTGGCCACTGCTTTTAGAACCCTGTAAGAACAAACCTTTGACCGATCAATTCTGTAATGACCCTGTTTTGGCTTCGTCGCCTTCCCGGGAGTGCCGACGTAAATAACAGTGCCAGTAAGTAAGACACCTTTGTTTTATGAGAAAAACTCTGCACTGGCGCAGCCGCTACAGGCGGATAAATTGCATCGGTAGCTCCTGAATGCAGTTTCAGAGATCGTAAACGTCAACATGAGGAGTGTAAAACAAACTACCCGATACATGAGTCGTGTCTTTCTATTTCAAGCATTTAAATGCATCAATTTTACACTCATAAATTGTAGTTTGTAATACTGCAATCTAAGAAGTAATAGGTTAAAGCTTTTTAGTTAAAATATTTTTTGACAGATAGCTTTGTAACTGAGAAAATTAGTTAGTTTGTTTGTGCGCATTTTTAGGAGGGTTTTTAGGAGTAATTTTTAAGTAAAGTGCTTTGTTTTCATAATTGCTGAAGGGAATTTATTTATATAGTTCACGCTACTGCAAGTTAAAATATTCACTTACAAGTTGACACTCGAAAATGGTCGTGAGATGTCCAAGAGTGAGTTTGTGCGATTTTGTGTTTTTGAAGGTCATTGAGAATAAATTGGCAAAATTTTAATATATTATTTAAATTAAATTAAAACAACCAACTTCGTTTCCACCGCTATTTTTAATGAACACATTTCAAAACCAAAGGTTTCTTCATCAGAATATAAAACATACCTGTAAAAATGTCATCAGACTTTTTAAAAATAATATCATAAAGAAATAAAACAGTCACTTTTTCAATAGTATACTTTGTACCCTTACGAGAAAAACCTTTAGTTTTTAATAATCTTGAATAAAAATAGTGGTGTAAGCAAAGTTGGCAATTTTCTTTTACAATAAATATAATAAAATAAATTACTTTGAATACCACTTAATTGTGAATGTCTTTAAAATAAAAATAAAAACCAACCTGTTTCGGTTCAACCTTAAACTTACCAGGGTAACGTAAAAATTTATTAAATTAATTTCAGATTTGTAGTGCATTTATAGGTTACATAGAAGGAGGAGAGAGAACATCAACTTAATGTGGAGTGAGGGGCAGGGGTTAAAGTAGTTGTAGGGAAGGGGAATAATTTAAAATGGATTTTTTGACCATTGTTTAATTTAATAACCTGGTTTTATTTATCATCTACCCTCGAAGATTTATTAAAATAGTCATGTTTATCTTTAAGGTGTGTATACAATTCGGAAAAACCTAAACTCTTTAAGTTGATGTTCCCTCTTCTGTGTTACCTTTAGGTTTATTTTATTTATTTTATTTATTTATATGCATACATATTACAATAAGTTAGAAAATTATACTTTGTCTGTCCAACTGGGAAGGATACCCGTTTCAGGACAGCCAAATTGTATATTCAGTTCATAATATTTTTAACATGTGAATGGTTTCTTTCAAGATATCATAGGATATCTTGAAAGAAACCATTTATATACTCAATATATTATGACAAATGATATATAAATACTTTTTAGGTATACTGTAACTCTGTAATTAATTTAATATGGTTTTATATAATCCTGATGAAAGTGAAGTCCAGGTTTAACGAAATCCAGATTGTTTTACATATTCAAGATATATATCTACTATAAAATGGTATTTAAACTAAGATAGTTTAATCTTAATTATGTGTACCAACAAAGTGTTTGATGTGAAGAAGTGATTATATTAATTCATTTAATGACATTATTTACAAAAAAGTCTTGTTGAGTTTTTTTTCATTCGACAAAAAAATCGACTACCCATCCATCTTCAAGTAATCCGTACGTATGGTTGGTTGCGTCAAAACTGAAATATTTGCTTTGCCGAAGGAGTGAACATCTTTTATACTTTTTTAGCATTTTTTCCAAACAATGTGTATTTTTGAACAAAACTTGTATTTTCTGCGAGTAAACAACAAAATAAACACCTTTCAATCAAAACGTAGGTGTACTCGAGTTTAATAACTGTCGATGGATTTATAAAACTAAGCCACCTTCTTCAAGTTATCCGTAGGCATTGTTGCAATCAAATCTGAAATATTTGCTTTACCAAAGCGCGACCATCTTTTTACCTTTTTTAGCATTTTTTCCAAACAATATTTTTTTTGTACAAAACTTGTATTTGCTTCGAGTAAACAGCAAAACCCTACTATCAAAGCGCACTCAAGTATAGCTTTGCATATTATGTTTAATAACTGTCAATGGATTTACAAAACTAGGTGACCTTCTTCAAGAAATCCGTAGGTATGATTGCATCAAATCTGAAATATTTGCTTTGCCGAAGCAGCGAACATCTTTTTAAGTTTTTTGGTATTTTTTCCAAACAATGTGTATTTTTGTACAAAACTTGTATTTACTTCAAGTTAACAGCGAAACGAACACCCTACAATCAAAACGTACTAAAATATAGCAGGGTTTAATCTTTTCCAAGACACAGCGGTGTTCCCAGTTCCCAGGCTGTTGACTGTTGGCTGTTGGCAGACACGGCTTGGCGGTGCTTCGCTCATTGTTATGTTTGAGAATTGCAATAATGGTCGTCTTTTGTGATCGTTAATGAGAAACTTTCATTTAGCCCGAGCTCGAGAGTTTCGCGTTTCTTGTTGCACAAACGCCAATCTCTGTCAAGACAGTCAGAGGGAGATATTGAGATTCGATGAAGCTTGCACCGAGACGTTCTAGTATTGATTGCTTTGGTATTGGAGAATTTCCGGTTCACAACTTGTTATTTAGATTATTGTTCCCACGACAGATTAATCATCCATTTACAGTATAAGATGCGTTATTTCAACTTAGTTACAATTTATTTATGAAAAGCAAACCAAAAAGTCTAATTAAATATGTCTATTGTTTTAGATATTTCATTCAATAGCATCATTCGACTTGTCTTGCTGTGCTGTACTTGAACATTTGTTATGCTGTGTGGTATCTTGAACAATACGTAGTAACAACTACGTGTCATTGACCAATGACGTTTCTAAACTATTATGTAATTTTTTTTTACGTTTGATAAATTGATTTGATCTGTCAATTTGGACACGGACTCTTTATTCGCTCAAATTATGAAATCATCACACTAACGGTTTTTTTCTTGACAATGCTTTTATTAAACTTTTTAATGTGAATACCTCATAATTGCTCCCGTCTAGAACCAGTGAGACTCTGGCATTCCCTTTTGGGATATGTTGTGAGGAAAGGGAAGTAGACATAAAGGAAAGTACCTGGCTATTCAGATCTGGTCACCAAGCATGGTTAAAACCATTTCAAGCAATATTTCAATTATAAATGGTGGTCTTACACTAGAGTGAGAGTGTCTTCCATCTGGAATGTACCGCAATTATGCTGTATATTATTTTTAATGAATAAAATTGTGAAATAACACAAATTAATCAAATAAAATTTATTTGCTCACACCGGGATTGGACCCCCGTCCTCCGTATTACTAGGCGAGAGCCTTGCTCCTCGACCACGGAGGCTATCGCTTGGTTTCCACCCCTTCTCTCCATTTATTTTCCTTTCTTCTTCGTTCGTATTTTCGAAAAATTTCCGTTCCCATATATCTACTATAAATATGCAGAGACAAAAAGCTGTGCAAATTTCATGATGCCAGAGTTCTCAATTTGTAAGTTTTAGCCGAAAGCTTAAACTGATTGTTTTGTTTTATAGTTAAATATAATTATCCTCCAGTTCGTCGCGTCCGGGAAATTCACCAAGAAAGCATCACGATTATAATTTAGGTTCTGCCTAAGTTAAATAACGTTCTCGATTAAAAGGTGTATCTGGTAATCTCCATTGAGTAATGTTTTATTCTGTCTCATCCGGTGATTTATGTTTACAGCGAGCTGTAATTAAAATAAGTTATCAGTACGAAAAACGACCTAAATAAAGTGAAGCGATTCTCCAGCCGACTGTAGATGGAATTAGTAATTATTCTCGCAATATCTGAGTTGCTTAAAAAAGGACAATAATTTATATGCCAGAATAAACAATTTATTATTGAAATCATCCCAAAACATCTTTTTTGATCCAACTTTCCTTTCAATTTGTATTATAAAAGATCAGTGTTGCAAAAATTGCGGTTAGTATACCTGTACTTACTAAATTGATTTTGACATCCTTTTACATCACATATTAATTTGATGATCAATATATCGATAAATTTAGACAAATGTAAATGAAAGCTATTCGTTAAAATAATTACAAAACAAATAAACAAAAATCTCTTGAGAACGCGAAAATATCTTAAATATGCAAACCAATTTCTTCGCCGTTTAAATATCGCGCGAAAAATTCCCAATTTGCGAGGAATTCGAAAAAATGTTCAAATATTTCTTGTCCTATTTGCACTGTTGAGTGTTTTCTTTCTTCATTTAATTATTCAGTTTTGTCCGTAGCCTTAGCGTGGACCCTGAAATAACCAGCTCGTAAATTATTCGCGCTGATCCTCCGTGAGTGGGGCTTGTCAGGCCGGGGGCGACACTTGCACCCCTCATTCTCACTTCTGTTTGCCAAACATCTTAAACGCTTATAAAATTCCCTTGAAAAAATCCCGAAAAGCTCACTCGCGGTACATAATTTGGAGACGTTGCATTAACATAGCACATTTTGGCAATTCTAACAGCCACATTCTCTGTAAGGGTACGTTTGTCTAAATGTATGAAAGAGACCACCGAATATGAATGAATTAGAAAACATAATGCTAATAAAATAGTATAATATTTGTTATGTTTCATCGTCTCTATTACTCTAGCTTTAAACGTGTTATTTCTAATGCTGGGATGGGATAGAAACGAAGCCAACGCAAGCATAATTTTCAAAACATCCCTTCTATATTTGCTAGTAAAAAAATGTTGACAGCGGAGACGGTTTACGAATAGTTTCCATGAGCACTTAGGTCAATTGTGTTAACTCCTATTTTACCTCATTCCTTTAACAATAACCCGGTCTCATTCATAAAGTTCAGCGGTGTTACCTCTAGATAGGTGGCTATGTTTTCAGTGTTGCACAATGTGTCTTCCCAGGTACTTGAGCCTTGTTCCATCAGGGCGGGAGATTGCCACCATGGGTGAATTGGAGTATTTTCATCGTGTTCACATTTCCTGCATCTATTGATGTTTTCCTCTCAAAACAACTGCATGTATCTCCTGAGACGGCAGTGTTTCGTTAGTAGCCCTGATAGTCCTTTTCCCTCAGTGAGTTTATTAGTAACGATCATTTCGATTACATAAGATATTCAGGGGAAGTGTTATACAATGCAGCAGTTAAAAGAAAAAAAATAAGGATTGAAAAAGGATTGCTGAAGATTTTTGAAGATGTCCTTTCTCCAGATGGCCATCAAGAGGGATTCTTTCCAGTGGGCCAAAGGGTTAGCTTTACAACACGCATTAGCAGAGAATTGGTTTGAAGTTATATGTTTGTCCCTCTAGTGATATTTCCGCTGTGCTGCTAAAGTTGCAGTTCTGCAGTTCTGTGCAGCTGTTGTAGGTAAAATCTTCAATGGGGTATTTTCGCAGATGAATACCGTTAAAAATGAATGGAAGATTTAAAGTTTTTTTTCTGATTCTAATCATTATACTAAAAATATGTAATTCAATTATTTTTTTTTTCATAATTATTGATTTGAAACGGTTCCAACTGGTTACGACGTCATTACGACATAGAAACTGCCACTGGCCGGTAAGACGGCTGTCACCAACGTTGCCCGGCGTGATGTCAACGCCGCCTATTTTCATACAAAAACGAACATGTCGTTTGGCAAAAAATCGAAAATGGCACATTTATTTCGATGTTTAAAACATACTAACATTTTTTTTAAAACAACATATTAATTATTTCGGATAATTTCAGTTTATTTTTCTTTTAAATTTTATCCAATTGTAAACCACTGTGATGTCAGAAATATTTTTGCAAGGTATTGCTTATTACTTACTCCAGTGTAATTTTTTTAAATATTATGCAGCCAACGTAAACGCCTCTTGGGCATATATAAGAGGAAAACAAATCGTCACAGAACATTTATTCGTAATCATAAAACTACCTTCATTTCCGTTTTTTTTTTCTTAAGTTTTTTCGAGAATTAAAAAGACATTTAAAATACTCTATTGAGAAAGTTACAGTCTACCCGCAGCATTCAGATATGTGGACGGAACATGCGCTGAAAAGTATTGTTAAAATAAATTAATTTTAAAAAGTAACGCGTCGTTCCAGTTTCCCTCTGTCGCATAATTTGTCGCCAATGTTATCAAGCGCAGTTAATACTCTCATACAGAGTGGGCAATGCGGTGCGGAACATTGAAGTTTAATATTTTAAACTACCTGTGAACTGTGAGGTTCTCCATAATAGATGATTGTTACCAGTTACCCTGGTTTATTGCCGCTCTACGATTCCAGGACTATGCACAGTATTTAAATAACTTGAAAAATCACGGGATATTATAATTGTGTGATTGATAATTGCATGTTATCTAAAAAGCGCAGATCCTTGAAAAAACCCGAAATCTATCATTACATTTCGTGATTAACAGTAAAAATTTAAACAAAACTAAAACACATTCAAAAATAAAATTAAAATAATTTTCTTGAAATAAAATATTATATTATAGGTACTTAGGTACTTAATCACATTAAAATTCTTGACCATCTGTTCAAATTTTGAAAATAAATAATTTTCAGTTAAAATATCATGTATGTAATATGAATGAAAAACTTACTTCCAATTTTCAAAACGATCTTCACGTTCAAATGAAATCTGAGTTCATTGATCCAGAGATACAATTGCAGACCCATAACCAAATTTGTATTTTTGATACTGAGATACATTTCCGACCAATCTTACTTTGCGACGGTCGAGAATTTTCAAGCAAACAGATTTTACTTTATAGGTTATGAAGATAAATGCTCTAGTTTCCATAACGAGTTCCTAAAAATAACTTCACAAATTAAGTTACATAGATTCCAATAGAGGACACGATAAATCTTGTCAAAAATTTGAATATTCCCCTAAATTATCGGAATATTTGACTCGCCGTCAAATTCAGGGCTGCTCGAAAATAGTTTTTGCTCTTTAAATTTGGGTAAAATGTGTTAATCTCCCCAATAACGGCCCGGCGAGAGAGAAAACGGAACTCGAGATGGACATGCGGCAGGAGACACCCGGAGTAATTGGTTTTATTACTGGAACCGTACGGATGGTGAATAATTTATTTAGGAGGCCGATTTGTGCGGACTTCCCACCCCTCCACAGGTCAGGGGTCAGACCGGTCTTTGAGAGACGTCGTAATTAACGATGAGCCCTTAAAACACTGCCTGACTCTGGAGAGAAATGTGTTTATTTCCAAGCACCCCGGTTATCTTTAGGTACGCGTTATTAGGGGTTTCGTTTGTACACGCGCTGACAGGCACCGATGTATTTTATTTTAGTGCGTTTCAAATTTTATCTGATTCACCCAAAATAGCTGTAAACCCAAGAATTTAGTGGAGGGATTCCTTGGCATGGATCATTATTTGTCGTGCAATCATTATCGAAAGATAGATAATTATTATCATGCAAGGCATCAAATCATAACAATGGGATCATTTAACACACGATGTTAAGGGAAGTAGTTAACTCACTTTATCCAGTGATTCCTGACATTATTTGGAATAAAAGATGTAAACGAAATGTTGGTCTTTACGTCTTTGGTGACTTTTTTAACGTTTTTTTTTCTTCTTAAAAACAAACAAAAAAACATTACTTTCATAATATGTAAGCACTGGTCACTACCACTCACGCCGACTGTAACTGTTTAATATACACTGGTTTAAGTTTTTTAAAAAATCATCAAAAAAAGTCACCGGAGACCGAAATTCTCTAAATAATGTTAGGAATTACTGGTTTAAAGTAAGTCAAGTACGTCCCCCAACACCGTTTATTTTATGCAGGCAAGAATTCTTGTTTTACTTTTAATATTCTATGTTTTGCGTGTATAATTGCTTCATCAGGAATATTCTGCATATATCCAGTAGTCATTACAATTTTTATTTTTTGTTTTCTAGTTTTATTTGAAGAACTGCAAAAATAATTTAAAAACAAACATTTCAATTATGTTTTATTTAACATTCTGTTAAATAAATATTTATAATCTGACAATTTCATCTTTTCAAAATAAAAATTCAACATATCCTTTTTACTAAAAGGTAAGAAGAATACATCATTTTTATTTGGTCAGAATTTCTACATATTTTTAAATGTTCAAGCCAATTCATTTTTATTTGCTTCATAAGAAAGTGTTCTTGGAGGCGTTCTAATAAGGCAGAGAGCTTAATCATTATTTCCATTTACGTAGAATAGAGAGACAAAAACCTAAGAAATAATGAGAAAGGTTCTACGAAACACTTCTGTGTAGACTGTAGACCAACACATTGTAATTAGATTGCCAGCTTACAAATAATTAATGACAATAATTGTTAAGCGCTCGGTTTGCGTGGGGTGAAGGCGGTGTAATGTTATGTGATTCTTACCTTATCTCCTTCTACATCTATCTTATTATGTAGATACTCTCTCCCAGGCTATGACTCTCTCAGGGGCGGATCCTCAACCCACATATCATTGTTCAGGTTAGGTAATTGTCAAATTAAACAGGTTATTTACTTTAAAACATGTATTGTGAGATCTGGAAGAATAACAGGTATAAAAAGGTTCCTACCTATATTGGCTCAACACGAATTCTATACAATAACGTTAATGGGGAAATCATACGCTTTGCCGTGGTCCTTTCTTGGTGGATTCGGTAGTGGTTGTATGCAGCCGGAGATGTGGAATACCGACGCCTGTAGGCTGAGTGCCCAGACGTCGGAAGTAAGTGAGCAGATGGGTCTCCTCGCCAGTGATGCAGAAGTGTCCCTACGAACTCACAACCGGGACCAGACCCTCCGGTTTGAGCTTTTGGTCGGCCTTAGGTATTTACACGAACGATTACGTACGAATTAGTCTTTATTATAACAGTCATTTATTAGAGTCTTTCTGTGTATGGATTATTAGTGAAATCACTTTATTATCACTTAGGTAAATAGTCTAGGTATATGTGCGCGCTGACCGAGTAATAAATTGATCTGATTAAATTGGTCGGTTCACTTGACTGAGGTCCGTATTTTGCCGGTACTTGGGGTGATAACACTCACATTGCACTTTTCGTAACAAGTTTGGGCGGCAGCCCGGGGCTCCGTGCCCCGGGCCCGCGTAGGTGCGGTACGTACTGACGTGTCCTTCTTGTCGGGGATTCTGGGCGCGACTGCCTGAGGCGGGCGAACGGGTGGCTTATATACCCGCCATTATGCGTATGTGACGACTGCCTCTTGCGACATACCTGGGGAGGCACGGGGCGCGAGGAGTTTCCTGTTGTTGCTTGCTTGTTCAGCTAACGGTCGCGTGCTTTCTATTGGAGATGCATCTAACGGCCGCGTGATTCTGTCCCCAGCGCGAACCGAAGTAAGAAGCGGGGTGAAGGGTTTGTTTATTCGCTTCCTAGTTCTGACTGAAGTATGGAGAGGTGTGCGGAGTTTCCTGTCCGTTCCAATTGCGCTGTTTTATATTGGTGCTGCATCCAACGGTCGCGTGATTCTGTCCCTAGCGCGAACCGGGAAGGAGCGGAATGAGGGGTTTGTTTACTCGTTCCGAAATGGTTTGCGTTGCTCATGATTTGCTTGAAGATTTTAACACATTACAGCGGGTTCTTTTTTTTAAATATTCATCTTAATTATTTCTATTACAATTGGAGATGTGCTATGCCTGTCTTGCCAGGAACTCGTATGCTGGGAGCAAGCTCAGTTTATAAAATAAGCATTTTATAACAAAAATACATAAAACAACACAATATGTCATGTATAACAAAGGACAATCCGCATCGTCCTATTAAAAATGCGTACAATTGGTCTTGATAAAAATCTTTGTTTTAAATTTTTTTTTTTCAAATATCTTTGTTGCAATCTAATTAGATGTGTCTTGGCTAATGATCCAAGAGTCGACACCTGAATTACATTTAATTTTCATATATTACATTTGTTGTTTTTTTTTATGTAAATACCTCACAAGAGACTCAGCTGCTCCCGTCTGAAGCCAGTGAGACTATGAAGAGGAAGGTGGGAAAGTACATGGCTATTTAGGTCAGGTCACCAAACACGGCTAAAGCCATTTCAAGCAAAGTTTCATTTCGGAATGGTGGTCTTACACCAGGGTGATACTGAGAGTATTTTCCACTCTGGAACGTACCGCAAATATACTATATAATATTTTTAATGAATTAACACAATTTAATCGCCCACAAAAATGTATTTGCCCACGCCGGTATTTAATCCCGTGACCCATGGATAGCGAGTCAAGAGCCTTACCCCTCGACCACATTATATTTATAGCTTTGTTATTTTCTGTGGTCAATAATCGTTTTAGCGAAAGCAATAAGTGAGATATCATAAACTTTTGTTCACTTCATATTGAAAATAATTACTAATCTATTTAGTCGATCCCACGAGGTTCAAACAAATATTTTAAAAAATAAAACAAAAACTGTTTTTTTTTAATACATTCAATAAAAAAATATGTTTTTGTGGTCTGATTCGTGAATGTCCCAGATTCGATTTTCAATTGACAAAGTGTATTATTTTACACAGTTTTCCCGGACTTGAACAATGCCACATCCATATTTAATGTAAAAACCACCCACAGGAAATCGGAATACTGGAAAAACTTCCAATTTACAATATCTCTTTCAAAAGAAAAGAACAAAAAAACCGGCTCTTGAATTTGAAAGTTGCTTTTATGACATGTTTTATTGTTCCAAAGGTATTTTTGAACATTTTTCGTTAATAGGTATAAAATAAAAAAAAACAGATTCACGGCTAACAAAATCTTCTCCTTTAAGCGTACTCCTTTTTATTTCAATCACCATAGAGATTTTGCAATCATACATTTGACGATCGAATAAAACGTAAGCCGACTCTTTCCAGTTTTATAGGCGCACTTAACATTTAGTGGCTGTTATTTTTTTCAGTCTAACGACCAAACTGGTTGTATGAAACCATCATGGTCCCTGAGATTTTATCGGGTCATTCCAATTAACTGGAAAATTACAGATTTAAATTAATTAATTTAAACCACACACGTATAAACATAAATACACTAGCATATGCGTTGGATTCAATGGGTGCACAACAGCATTGTGAGATATATGTTAATCCAAACAAAATTAAACACATTTTGGTTTGAATGCACTAAAACATTTAAACTAATTTGCATTTTAAATCGACATATTTATTAATGAAATACTCGTACTTATTACCCACCGGTGTTGTGATTTTCTATTAACCGGTATAAAATAGGGATTTTGCATATTTTCAGTAAGCGTTAAATGATTTTGATTACTAGTTGTGGTCATATTTGAGAGACACAGCCAAAAGAACGAAACTTCATAGTGTCCTTTTTCATAAAAACTAAGATATTTCAATTACAACTGTTACCAAGTAATACCAAGTATTTCGCATTCAGAAATGATCCACTCGGAAAATGAGTGGTATTGCTATATAAAACTGCTTTACCTCCGGCGATGTCGTACTCCTTAATGTTAGGGATACCATTTATTGGATAACCAACACCCCTGAAATAGGAAATAGGTCACCCCAAATAAATCGCTACGTTTGATAATTTAGAAGGGGTGCACGGGGTTCATGCAGTGAGGTCTGTCTGGGTCTTGACTTGACGGCGGATGCGTTTGCCTATCTACTGTGTACGGGCCGGATCGAAAGAGACTGGTTGAAGGAGACATTTTGAAATCTCAAGCCGGATTCTCTCGACGCATCGCCTTGCGCCACAGTGGAAGGAATGGATTCATACGTCAGTCACTCCCGGACAAACTGATCCACAGATTCCTAACCACTCCTCATACCTTTTTTCTTCCCAGAAATTCCTATCCTTTATTTCCCTAAAACGACCATAAAGATGACATAGGATTCGATGGAAATTATTTTCCGTAGAATTTTTTTTTTTTTAAATGGGAGAAATGTTTTCTTTTCTTTCTAATAAAAAAAATATTACGTAATAATGAATGTAATCGAAAATACGTTTTTTAGTTTTGTTATATTTCCCAGCTTAGAAAAGTTCTTCATAATAATAAGTGCCACGAGGTTTTCCTTTAAATGAATACAGTACTATGGCTTTCAATATTGAAATTACTACATACGACACGTAATTTTGCATAGCACTTTTTCACAAATAAAATAACATATTTGCAAGTGGCGAAAAGATAAGGTTTGATAATACTGAGATACATTATTTCGTTGCCAAGCGAATAAAATATATTTTGGTACGCGTGGAGCATTTTTTAAGGTTCAAATTACAATAAATTGAGGTAAGTTCAGTGAGCTACTACCAAATCTATGGTGGATTCGCTGGCACTCGACGACGGATACAAACGTCAGAAATTTAAGGTGGATTTCTTGGCATTCTAGAGGTTAACAGAAAAGTGTGGCAATTAATTCATAATTTAATTAATGTAGAGTGTCTACCTTTCTTAAAATGCATTACACTGAATAAATTGTTAAAATACGTTTTTAGATCATTTATTTTAAGCACTTTCTGAGAATAAAATTTGAAAAGTACAATAATTGTAGTCGAGCCAAGACAAAAGAAAACTAAAAATAATCTTCTTGTTTATTTTGTTCACCGGTGATTTCATCTGAAATTTTGTTTACCGCATTTTTATTTCTAAAATATCTCGAAGATACGCAGTGCTTTGAAGGCATTGTGTCCATAGAAGGTTCCATTATATGGGACAATAGAATTGGCCGAGCTATTAAAATATCGCGTTACCAAATAATATTTTTTAACATTAACTATTTTCTGGGCAATCAATAAGCCCCGTGTCTCCTGAGAGAACTTTTGGAATACAATATTTCTACAAAAGCCTGTAAGTAATACATCCAGACGGTAATATACAAAAGGTTCTTCCATTTTTAGAAGAAGGTGGGCGTATTCAATGTAGACAGTTATTTAATGAAATTCAGTATCGGGTTCTTGTTTATTATCTGTATCTTGGGAAAATTAATTAATAAAGCAACTCGACAATATTTACAAATCTCTGCGTTCTGATATAGGTTAAACAGTTTTTCAATAAGGTAAATTAAGGCCATTAACCAGCCAGCAGCCGAGAATTCAAATTTCGTCGAAAGATGTTCTTACAATCGTACAGGGCGGTTCCTACAAGAAAGAATAATAACTCTCCGTACCAGATTTTTTAAATAATAACTCACTATCGATTTTATTTCATTCAAAATTTGCTTTAATTTATACCTACATTCAGAAATGCTGAAAGGCGTGATGATAAAACTATTAAATTATGTACTTTTTGTAATTATTTTTTGATCATAAGTATTTATAATTTTTCAATAATGTCTAAGCAAAATAAGGATGCAAAAAAACTTAAATATATGTATACAAATATATCTTTGTAAGATCGTAAATAAATAGACAAACTGAAGTATTTTCGTCACAAAACACATGCCCGAATATTTTTTTTAATGATTTTATCTAAACTAAAATTCTGAATCATACCTTTCCCGGATAATTTATTGATTTATTTTACTGCATGATTATATGATTTAAAATGTGTGTTGGATAATACAAACTTTTGTTTAAAAATTTAACAAATCTGCCAACGACCTATAGTATAACCTTATTATGCTAAAAATAAACATATTTTCTCATAATTTAAAACATAACTTTTCTAGATAAAAGAACAATCTTTCGAAATCAATTTATACCTTTTTTGGAAAAGAGTCAACACAGCTAAACTTTGATTGAAAAATGACGTATTTCCAGTTTTTTCTGGTTATTCCCTCTTAACGTATTCTTTAAAACATTAGCTTTGTGGCTTACATATATTTGTTTTGGACCTGCTAATTTAAACACCTCGCTCTACTGGTTTCAGAAGTGCCCTTCCTTGATTATGAGAATATTGAAACTAACATAGGATACCAAATTCTTACAAATATGTTTTTAAATATTTAGAAGTTGGGAAGGAGGTTAAAAATGGGAAGGGGAAACTAAAACCCCTTAAAACCTCCTGGTGAAGGAAGATAACCGCTGAAACCGGCAGAGCAATGTCTTAAATTAAAGTGGTCTCAAACAAATATATGTATATAATATATTTAGGTACATTAAATATATAAATTCATAATTTCGATAGCTATAGTTTACCTTACCTCGAACACCATCCTTTGTGTTTCCAGTGGTATGAGATATTTATTGTTTTATTAAATTTCTATGAAGATAGAAGTCTGATTTTAAAAAAATATAGGTCCATTTTAAGAGTATTGAAAGCATGGTTAATATAAAATTCATGGAACGGGTTCACTCCTTTTCCTGAAAGTATACGCATTATCGAAAAAGTATTTTCTATGGTAAATCTTGAGAATACAATATTAATTATCAAAAAGGATAATTTTTATAGTGAAATGCACAATATTTTATCAGCATTTCTTTAAATAATCGTTGATCAAGTCACTCAAAAGCAGTTGAATGATACGTTAAACCAATGATTTAGACATAAAAGCAAACATTCATTTACGCCCGATTGGTCCGCAACTCCGATTCAAATCAACGATTTTGTTGTTTGAATGACCACAAACACACTCACGCGTGCTCGCATGCTCATTTGAATCGACCACAAACACACTCACGCGTGCTCGCATGCTCATTTGAATCGACCACAAACACACTCACGCGTGCTCGCATGCTCATTTGAATCGACCACAAACACACTCACGCGTGCTCGCATGCTCATTTGAATCGACCACAAACACACTCACGCGTTCTCGCATGCTCATTTACTCTTGATAGATTCATATCTTATCTTGTCAAAAATCGTCTGAGCGAACATCTGTCAGAAAATGTCGACTAGTCCCACCGCTGCTGCTTTGTCCTCCACCACTCGAGATATACTTCCATCGGGAGCTAATTTTCAGTATTCCTTCCACCAGCCACATACGACGTTAAATAAATTACTTGATGCGCTAAAGTAATTTATACCTGAATAATGTGTGTCTTTACTTTTCTAAGTGAAAATGGAACCAACCAATCAAAGACTAGACTGATAAGACTGGCAAGACAGATGAAGTAAACTGAAAAGGGTATGGCTAAAGACAGCAGTTGGTAGGAAACCAAAGATATTCAAATATAAGGAGATGTGCTATCCGCAGTTTTTACTGGGTGAGACTGCGCTTCCGGGTGTCGCCGGTGTAGTTTACCAATTAACGAATAAACTAAATGAACGAATAAACTAAACGAACGCTAAACTAAATGAACGAATTCTTTCCGTATTCAAACTATATTGTTAACCAATAATGATGCACACCTTAAAAAAATCAAGAAAATTAACAAATTATTTTTGTATGCAAAATACGCTGATTAGGTCGTACTTCGGCGACAGTCGCGCGGACATTATAGCATTTCTCTTTTGTATTTGAATATCTTTGTAGGAAACACTCGTAGAAGAGATCAAATCCCTGTCTAAGATGTAATGTAGCGCCGTAATGAATTAACTCAAGTATCTTTAGAAGTGCTTTTCTACGCTAAAATACACTACCTGGGTTCAATTCAGTCAATATTTTTGAAATTTCAACAAGCAAAAGAAACTTTATTTTGTTTTTTTACATTAGCTCCATACAGGAGGACCCGAGGAAAATAATTCCCCTCCACAACCTACAACATCTTTGGGGAAGCTGTTTGGAGGGTCTCAAGAGGAAAAGAAAGAGTAGAAGTTCTCGGAAGTAAAAAGGTACAGTGTCCGCTGGCAGATTTTACACTTTGAACTGAGCTCACGGCGCGTACGATGGCGGCAGCGGGGGAAGCGGGGTATCACTCAATGCGCGAGTGTTGCGGATTATTTTTTTTGTTTAGTTAAGTTTAGTAGCCATAAGACAGTGAACGGGAGCGCACCGCGCTTTTGCGGTTGAGATGTATTTCACGAACAATAATTCGATCAATGTGGCTTTGTTCTCACTTTGATATCCGATGATTGAAGGATGGCTCGTCGAACCAATTGATATGGGCGTGGGTACAAAAATTTAGAAAAACTGGGCCAGTTGGAAATGAACCTCGTCCTGGACCTTCAAGGACTGTAACTACTCCTGAAAACCCAGAACTTGTGAGAAGGGAAATTTTACAAAATCCTTTTTTTTCGGTAGGGGTGAAACCGCTAACGTACAACGGTACCGCGCAATGCTGGTCATTTTTTTCATACCGGAGCTGCATTGTCATGTTGGTAACAATAAGATAATCCATTTTCAGCAGGACGGGGCCACGGCACACACCGCTAGGGACTCAATGACTAAAGTGAAAGAGATTTTTCCTGGAAAATTGATTAGTTGCTTCGGAGACATAGCCTGGCCCCCTAGATCACCCGATCTGACCCCTTGCGACTTTTCTTGTAAGGATATCTCAAATCTCGCATATACAACAATTCTCCATCAACAATAGAGGCCCTACAAGAAAATATCTGACGAGAGATTGCAGCCATCAGTCCAAAACTTTGCAAGCGAGTTTTCGCCAATATGAAGGAAAGATTGCAAGAATGTTTGCGGCTAGAAGGACGCCATTTGAGTAAAGTGATTTTTTAAAACTAAAATCCGCAACACGCCCGCGTCGAATGACACCCCGCTCTCCCTGCTGCCGCCTTCCTACGCGCCATGAGCTCAGTTCAAAGTGGAAAATCTTCCAGCGGACACCCTGTATAAGGGGTGGGCCAGAATCTGGGGGCAGTGTGTCCAGGAGTGAAGAACATACGAATCTATCTATCCCTCCAACTGCGGTGCAAGGCAATTTTCCGAGAGATTCCTTCAGGAGATGTTAAAAGGTCTCCTTCAACCAGTTTTGCCAGATCCACCCTACTACGCAGTTTATGGGTAGACGCATCCGCCGCCATGATCCAGACACAATAAGTCACTAAACGTAGCGAACCACTTGGGGTGACCTTTGGCAGCGGTTTTGGTTAACAATAAATGGTACCCGCTTCAATACGAGTATATTCGATGTGAGAAATCCTCGCCATTTCTTTCATAATCAAATGTTTCAAATAGTAATAAAAATAATCCGCCCCCAAAAAGATATAAATCAGGATGATTTAAGCCCGTCAACATTTCGAAAACGATACGCTCAAACTTCTACATGTCAAAACTTTACATGAAACTCGATAGATGGCCAATATTTCCCGTATCGGAAATAATATTGATCTTATCAAGATATCGCCAGTAAGTGTGTCATATTTCTATTTCACGCCTCCATAAGTCGTGATTTACACCCTCGGGCCAACATTCCCTCAGTACGTACCCGAGTTCTCCACCCAATACTACCCATATCACATGAGACGTCGTTCACTGAACCGGTTCAGTGGACTCTAGTCGTAGGTTAGGTTGAATGTATAACTGTTCTTGCAACATAATTATTATTCGTCTCACAATTTTCTGACACACAATCCATTTTCTCTATTAAAAATTGCAGTTTGATTTTCAGTTTCAAAATGTTAGAAATTTGATTGAACAGTTTTAAGAGCTGATAGATTTTGGCATGTGAACAAACACATCGAAGCAATTTCACTAAAATAATATTAGTACTTTATCATCATTAGTAAAAGTTGTATGAAGGCCTATCTGAGCTGCATCCATTGTTCTGTACTTTAAGCTTCATATGTGCTGCCACTTATTTCTGACTAACTTATTAAATATACACATATGGTGACTTAGCAGGGGTGCCCAGGTTCTTGAATTAAGGTTAATTAACGTCTTGGCGGGTCGGATAGAGAGATCCAATGACAGTCTCCTGTCAGACTTAGACAAGAATACCAGTGAGTAACAAATAAAAACTAAATGAAATACACTAACTTTTGAAACGATACGTGCGCCACCTATTGCAGATTTTTTTATACAAATTTCATAATGCCATAGCTCACCAGTATATATAGAAACCTTCATTTGCGTGCGCACAACAACTCACCAAGGTTTTATTGCAATCGGACGGGTAGTAAAGGAAATAATTTCACAGAGCTCACTATTATATACTACTAGCTTTTGCCCCCGGCTTCGCTCGGCATATTCCCCCCTTCACACTACCCCCCCCCCTCCCATTCCCTTAATCAATCAACAATCAAATACGCACCGTTTCGCATTCATAATATTAGTAAAGCTTAGGTCAAAATGTAGATAAGTACCTATTTTATATTTGTATCTACCTACACTAAATATTCATATTAGAATACTAATATTTGAATTTGAAATAATATTGACAGCCCATGTCAAACATTTACTAAGTAACACGCTTTGCCAATAAACGTATAATAGATAATTTCATAACGCCACAGCTTATTCATAATGCCAGAACTTACCAATATATATAGCCCCTGTCACTCGCAAATAAAGTAGCTTTCGATTAGTGAAAGAATTTATATATTCCATTCGATATTTATTGCGTGAAAGAGTAATTCCCATCCAACCAACCAACCAATCATCCATACGAACTTTCGCATTTATAATATTAGTAAGATAAGATATACACAAACTCCTCCAAAGAAAAATCTCCAAATTTTCTTCCCAATCGGATGAATGGTTTAGGAACACATAAGGGACATACAAAGAAACATTTATTTTTATATATTAAGATTACTGTAACATTACATAATTTTTTATTCATTATTTTACCACGAATTACGAAAACAAGACCCGCTAAAGCATATTTTGTTAGGAATTTGTATAAATACAGGTAAACATTCCGTTTATCAACGTGGGATAAAACATTTATCAAGGTAGTTTACCTTATTTCCATTAAAATTATAATCTGATTTTCCATCATTGTATGGTTTTTGAAGTTTGATTTTGACGCGTTACTAGAACTCACGCACAGAACAACACACATTAACAGCGCTAATTAATTACTTATTATTAATAGTATATTACAATACAGCTTATAGAAAGTGTATACAAATCTCCTCGTCTGCTGTCAGTCATCCTCGTAGTTTGGGTGTTTTGCAAAACGTCCACGGAAATGGTTGTTACCAGGAATGAATAATGTACGCCATGTTCCGCGAAGCCTAAATATGTTTTAGCAATGAAAGATACACACTGTACTAGAATTAGCAGTTTACTGTGAAACCTGATGTAATATTCTAACGAATTCTTGATTTGGGCCTGTTGATTAGTTCGCGAATTTTCTTACAGCATAACTAAATACAAAGTACGATCATACCTCCCTGCAGATAATATTTGTAAGGGTTGACGAAAGCGCGGGAATGATTTATTTTAGCAATGAAACTTAACCTAAGGGTCTTCGCTAGTAATTTCTCTGGTGATTGCTGTTTTATTAATGTATTATCATGATTTTATTCGACTCTCCGCGAAGTGATCATGAAATGGAGTCCCATAAATTAAATAAAGAAACCAACGATAATTGCTTTGTTTGCAATAAATAATATATTAATAATTACGATCACTCTCTGTGTGATGATCGGAATGTGCAAAATGTATCTATGAAGTTAAATTTGACCGCCTGCATTATCGAGGGGTAAGGCTCTTGGCTATGAATCCAGAGGACAAGGGTTCGAATCTCGGCGTGCGCGAGTAATGTTTATTTGGTTAATTTGTAATATATTAAAACTTTTTTCTCTGACCGTAATAATTACTCCTTAAAATATGGTTTAAACACATAGGATTTTATTCAAATTATATGGATTTTCTCATATTTGAATTCCACCGCGAATTGACAGTATTAAAAATATATTTTAATAAAAAGGCAAACTACTTTGTTTACATCACTTTTATTGGTACACAATCAACATGTTTCGTAAACAATGTTTACTTCATCAGGATCAAACGTATACTAAACTTAAAAATTAAATATAGATTATACATGGAAGGAAAGGGTAGAAGGGAGGGGGAGGGGTAAGAGTGGGGAAAGTTTATCAATTAGGGATTTCAAAACCATTAGCAGGGAAAGACCGGTTAAGTGGGAAAAGGTTCAAAAGAGGTTTTATAAAAATTTTCTGCTTATTAATTAGGCTGCTTTATTATTAACATTTTTTTCTAATTTCTAAAATCTCTTAATTATTTATCTGTGATGCCTGATGGCATGTGTGTAATATTTTAAGTCCATGGTTTTTGTCAAAATTATGATTATTTTTTTATTAAATGATCTGCGAACTCAGACTCGCTGTTGCCATTTAATGCCCTGAGATGTTCTTTAACCCTTACTTCAAAAAAGTTTCTATTTGTTCTACCTATATAAAAGCTATTACAATCTTCACAATCGAGTTTATAAACGTCCGATTTTTTTTGTTTTGATGTCGCTGTCTTTGTTGTTAAGGATGATTTTTTTTAAATTTTTTTATTTGTATAAAATGCAGGTTGTATATTACTGGGAATATTTTTGCTAATTATTTTTGACATATCGTTATTAACAAATAGAATTCTACGCCACTGTTTATTATTATCTTTAGAAAAAGGGTAGATATGTAGTTTTAAGAATTTCTGTTTATTCTTTTTATTAAGTATTGGATCTATATAGAACTTATAGATAACATTATTAACTAATACTATCACGAAAAATAATTTAGAGATTTTAGAAATTAGAAAAAATGTAAATAATAAAGGAGACATAATTAATAAGCAGAAAATTTTTATAAACCCTCTTTTGAACCTTTTCCCACTTAACTGGTCTTTCCCTGCTAATGGCTTTGAAATCCCTAATTGATAAACTTTCCACACTCTTACCCCTCCCTCTTACCCTTTCCTTCCATGTGTAATTTTTAAGTTTAGTATACGTTTGATCCTGATGAAGTAAACATTGTTTACGAAATATGTTGATTGTGTACCAATAAAAGTGATGTAAACAAAGTTATTTGTCTTTTTATTAAAATAAATAATGCCATCACAAAGTGAAAACCTTTCCGAAGAAGTTTTCTTCGAAAAATTAAGAATATATATAATTAATTTGTATTGTTTCACAATTCATACATTTAAAAATCATATAAAATGTATATCTGCAGCACGTTCGAATCGTAGTCAAAGATGCTCTCAGTGTCGCGCTCGCAAAAAAAACACAGTTTAAAATTGAAACGTCGACGTCACTTAAAATGGTTTTAACCGTGTTCGCTAATCAGAATTGAAGAGCTAGGTAATTTCTCACCCTTATCTTCCCCGCAACCTTCCCCTCCCCTCAACGTTCAGCCTCGCAACATACCCTACAAGGGACGCCATAGTCTCATTGACTCCATACGGTTGGGAGAAGTTGACCTTTTGCGTGGAATTCAAATAATTTTTTTTTTTTTAAGATTTCAATTCTCACGCGGTAGAAGTGAAACCTTCCGAAAATTAAATTAGACAAAAGTGGGAGGGCTACGAGCACCGCACAAAGAGATGACCGATTATACTATATCATTCTCTCGCAGGCTAAATCCTATAGATGTATGTGTTTGTCTCTTTTTAGTGTCGCTATTTTTCGTTTCATCGACTTTCAAATCTCAAAAGTGCTAAAGAAGTTTTCACTTAAAAAACTTAAACGACTCACATCAGCAAAAATTAATTTAATTTTCTTTTGACATGATAAATCTATCGACGGAAAATTCTATCAAGACATAATTTCTACACTTCATATTTGTTTCTTTAGCACAACATTCCAGCAACAATTTTGCTATAAATATCAAATGTATCGAAATCCCTACTGAGAAGTGACCCAATCAATATCCCGGAAAGAGGGATGCTGGCCCCCGGCACGCGATATCCCTATAAAACACGCAGCACTGGATAAATGGCTCCGATAGCTGCGCTGCAGACCCCTGCTGATAAAAAAAATCCACTTATTTGTCAGCAAACACAATTAATTACATTAAACATGGCCCCGAACTTGCAAATTGCAGCCCAACCAATCTTTTACTACGGGTTTAATATTCACGAGATTCATAATAATTTATTAGGTTAAGAGCAAATTTTAAAATTTAACACCAAATTATCAATTTACTCTATCTGGTACACATAACCCTGACACAATTATAATGTTTACATATAATAGTTTTAAAAATATTATTTTTTTAAATACATGTAGGATTACGAAAGATTTTTAAAATATTTATATTTAGGGATCAGTAGGATTTATCGTTCCAGTTAGGAGTTCTACCGAGCCAAACCCTCTGATATGAAAATATCTGGAGTCGGTAAATTATTTTCCCATTTGATTTCTGGTAGATTGACATGTTGATTGTTGATCTTGTATTGTTTTGTATTTATTATAATTATATGCAATAAATATAATATATAATTATAATAAATACAAAATAGTGTGGATTGACTAGATGATCATTTGTGGAAAAGTGTGTGGAAGGGTTTAGTTTTTCCTGTGGGGAAAATTTAACCAGGACATAAAATCTGAAGCTTGTTAATAAAAAGAAAATAGTTTTTGAAAAACATTATTTTTTAATTGCAATTTATTAAAGTGAAAAATATTTTTTTTGCATTGGTATGAGCTAGTTATGTTAGGAAAATTAATTTCCTCAGTGCCTCCTGTGTGGAGTTTATGTAAAAAAATACTAAAATAATAATATTTTGATTTTGGGAGGCGGATATGGGTACCGCTGTTTATTGGATAACCAACACCTCTGCCATAGGTCACTACAAGTGGTTTGGTAGATTTGGTAACTTGGCAGGGATGCCCGGGTTCATGGGGTGAGGTTGGTAAAGGTATTGGCGGCCGATGTGTTTGCCCACATTTTGCGTGGCGGGCCGGATCGATAAAGACTGGTTGAGGAGGTCTTTTGACCTCTCCAGCCAGAAACATAGATAAATCATGAAGACGATGAATTCCTACATCCGTCACTCCCGGACACACTAACCCTCAGATTCCTACCCATCCCTCATACCTATTTTCTTCCCAGAACTTCTTCTTTTTTCTTTCCTTAAAAAACCATCTACACAGCATCCCCTATGATGACATAGGCCCTGAGGGTAATTATTTTCCTCGTGGTCTCCTTTGTGGAGCTAATATGAAAAAATATATTATATTTAGATGATTTGTAGAGCGCCGTTTTTGTGAAAAGTCACCACAGGGGCGATGTCCATATTTTTAATACATTTCTGTAATGCTCTATCGTACTATCCGCTCTCTACATACACTATATATTTATTCCAGCCTAGCTAAGTAAATAAATGCCTTAGCTGGTGCATTTTGATGGAAGAACCCTACCCAATAAAGACTCCATTTAAATGCTTGGAGTAAGTAGGTATACCATACCGGCTCAATTATCACGAAACACGAGGTTACTGGGCTTCGGATTATTTAATAGTGAGCTGCTGCTAACCCTGTACAAATTACAAGTATGCCCTACTAATAATTTTAGGAATAACTCGGGGCTCCAGCTCCACTATACTTGATAAACCTACTTGATTATTTTCAAAGGAGGGCGGTCCGTCTGACAATATACAGGTATTTTAATGGAGCCTGCTCCGAGGAGCTAGCAGAATTGATCCCCGGTGCACATGCGTGAAACTAAAACTCAAACTCGAAACACCCGTTTGGAGTTGATATAGGCTTCATGAGAAAGGATCGTTCCTTCGACTCGTTCTCGTGTCTCGGCTTCTTGTACGTGGAACGAGCTACCGGCATCTGTTTTTCCTCATTCATATAATCCGGGCGTATTCAAAACCCGCATTAATAAATCTCTACCTACAGCCCCTCCCTTAACCAGCCTCACTACGCTGTACAACCGGGTGGCCCCCAACAGGGGCGAAATGTTTAAAAAATGTAAACATAAAAACAGGGTAAGAGATGAGATTTTTATGCCAAAAATGCTGTTTTCAATCTGATCGTGGTTGCAAAATAGTCTATCCGGGTAAGTAATTTTCACACATTCAATATCCAGAATATCCAACTATAAAAATTAAACACAAGATGAAATAATATGTATAATGTGTATGCTTCAAAATCATTTGTATATAAAGGGATAAGTGTACGCTTACCCCAACACACTTACCCCATCCCAAAAAAATAATAAAAAATAAAATAAAAACTGATGAATGGTAATCTGTATGAGAAGAAAACTGCCTCTTTTCATGCGTGAAAATAACATTATTTTTAAAAAAAAATCATAGTTCACACAGTTAAGATAGTTCACACAATCGATAAGACGGGTGAAACAAATAAGAAAATCATGATAATACTTAATTTACATGTCAATTTTTATTTCCACGTAGAGCTCACTCTACATACGGCCTGATCTATAGCGATACAGAATTCAGGAATGTGCGCATGTGAATCATACACGAATTTGTCGCAACGTACACTTACCTACCGCGTATACTTACCCTACACGTACACTTGCCTATTGCGCACACTTAACTATCGCGTACACTTACCCACCGCGTAAACTTACTTACAGTTCACATTTAATTACCGTGTATACTTACCCTACGCGAACACTTACCCTACGCGTACACTTACCCTACGCGTATACTTATCCTATGCACACATTTCTTTACGGCGTACACTTACACTACGCGTACACTTATCGTTTGCGCACACTCAATCACCACGTACACTTATCACCTGCGTAAACTTATGAACCGCGTACACTTAATTAAGGCGTACTTTTTCCCCTCGTGACTCTACTGATAAAACCAACATTTTGATTTTGAAGGGGTTCTCTGAGAACATCCATCATTCCGGAGCGAATTTGGATGTTTAAATTAGATTCCCCGTAGTATATTTCAATTGACATATATATTTAAATCGGGCTCAAACAGAAGTTTCGCTAATTGCAGTTGCGTGGCGGGCTGCTGACACCGCCGGCGGCTGCCCGGCGTTATTAGTGTCACCGGATATTAAACTGTAGAATACACGGAAAGGGAATTCCCCGTAGAACGGATGGTGAAACCATACTCCATTTCATACCCCCCTCCCCTCTTTCCATCAATTCAACAAGATTACCAAACAAACAAACCATATTTACACACACGAGTAATTCATATTTAGACTTTACGATGAGTCTTGAATACTTATAAAAGTTGTTGATCACACACCGGTTTTTCCCGAGAATGTGTTGTTTTTGGAAAGGCTAATAGAGTAGATTTTAGAATTCTCGGAAGCGATTGCAATTTTATAGAAGAATTAATTAACAGAGTTTTTAGACGGTAATTTTCCTCTTATTTTGAACGTCAAGGGTGCAAAATTGCATCAAAAAGTATCAAAATTCTTCTAAAAAGGGAAAAGAGTATGAACTTAGTTTTCAGAAATCTCACGTGGATAGTGCCCTTCCGTTTGTTTTGAAAGTCATGTGTGCCAAATTTCATTAATCTTGGTGTGTCAAACGTGTTATGCAATCTAGATGACTTACAGCCAAATCCTTCTTGCATTATTATTAAAGACAAATTCTGCATTGCGTGGCGGTGCGAATATATTAATGTCACAACATTTAAAACGTGAATCACCTGACACCTGCATCTACTACCTAACTATAAAATACTGTACCAAAGGGGCAGCTTCATTCAGTCATCCGCCGTCAGTAATCGTAGCAACATATCTACAGACCGCCTTCTCGATTAAAGACGTCAGTATCGCCGTCACGAGTTGGAACTTCAAGACTACAGTCTCTTTCCACCTCTAGAATTCGTCGGAGCGACATCGCCTGCCAGCGTGTCTGGATAATACCTACAAAACGCTGACGCCTAAGCCTCATGGCCATCCTCGGGCTCCTTTGAACTTGCTGATTCTTACCAAGCCCTTGAAGTCGCTGCGCCACCCCTGGCCATCTTGCTCCGGGCTGCTAGCCTGGGGCGCCCTTGCATCGGGCCTTGCATCTCTCTGCCCTAATGATAACGCCTGAGCAAGATGCATGATAAGGACTCCCACAGCACGCCCAATAGAATGCAGACCGATTACCCTGAAGCCAATCAACATGTGAGTGGCTGCGACCACCCCAACAGTCCCACCACGCCCAATAGAATGCAGACCTACCTGATGTTGACACCACGTCTGTCAAATGATGACAGCATTTAGAGAGGCGTGCTGTACACTCGCAGCACGCCCAATAGAAAGCAGACCGATTATCTTGAAGCCAATCAACATGTCAGTTTCTGCGATTACCCCCTGTGATGCTGTTGCTAGATAGCAAGCAACCCACGAGAACATACACCATCTGGGGCTCAGCCCGTCTCGATTACTAGCAAATCAGCGTCCACCGCAGCCTACATGCTCCGATGCAAGAGCATTCCATCTCGCAATGCACGGTGGAAGACGCAATACCACTCCACCTCAATGCGCAGAAGATGCCCGTCCAGCATAGACGCATGTGACCATGCTACGGAACTTTAACAGCTGTAAAATCGAGAACACATCTCTATCAAGACATTTCGATTATCGGGCGTCTCTGTGTGTCGGTGCTTATTGTTTATTAGTTTTTCTGCAGGCCTATAGGTCTCGTACACTTGGAATAAAACAGAACCGTGAACCTTATAAAAAATCCGTGTTGCGCGCCGGTCGGGTCACTGCTCTTTATTAAAAAAAATACTGATTTCGTGTATCCTGCACATTTCTGCGTCAATGAACTCAAATTCACTTTGAATTTAAGTGTCATTTTGAAAATTTTAATTAATTGATTACGAGTACGATGGATTCAGACAAGCGATAAAGAATACCATATTTTAAATTTATATTCTATTTTTCTTCCGTGATCTTTCACGAATGTTCGCTAATAGAACTGGATTGCTATAAACGTAACCTATATATTTTTTAAGTTATTGTCTTGGTGTTACAAATTTATGACAAGAATTCAAATATTTCTGATGATATTTCCTAAGTAGGTATCCAAAAAAGCACTCCGGTAAAAATAATTTTCTGGAATTCGTTGTGAAGATCATTGCGAATGGAAATAAAACTTCATGATTTGGAATTCTATTGAATAAATTGCATTTTTATGATATTTTCAGATGACGCGATTCCGCCATTCCAGCGGTTAAATTTATGAGTGCTTTTGTATAAAATGTGTGTGATGAATCGCAGTGGATACGAAAATATAGTAGCTTCCACCTTACGAATGAATAAATAATAATTCAGAATTATAACGAAATCAACACACTAGCGACATCTAGCTGATTAAGTTTGATTGGGCCATGGAGACTGCAGAGATCTATAATTATTAAATTAATGTCAAGTTTTGATAAATAGAACACAGAGGGATCCAATTATAAACACTTAAGATTGATCTACCAATCAGAGAAGGGGGAGGTTACCTTTTTTCAAGACAAAGAGATGGACTTTGGACTAGACCATTAGTCTGAGATTTATGGGGTAAAAATCATCATCAACCCGAGAGATCAATACGCTTTAAGATAAACACAATCCCACGTTCGGTGCATTTGGTACAATGACCCTAATTTTAAAGGTAAATATTGAGTGCAACAGAGGAATCGACAACCGCAGTTAACGAACAAATAAATCCATATTATGTTGAAAAAATGATGCAATAAAATAGCAAGGAAATATAATGAACGGAAGATTAAAGAAAAGACCTGGAAAACGTGGGAAAAGCTACTGTAGGGATACTCAATTGCATAACGAGAACGTGAAGAACAAAAGGAGGCCAGATTCAGAGGAAAACGTACGTTTGATATTTAAAAGAAAGAAAAACGATGGAAATTAGGAATGTCACTTTTAAATGAAGCAATACGGTCAGGGAAAACGATTTGAAAAGAAAATCTAATAAAAAAAACGGACATTTAAACGGAAGTATTTATTGAACAATATAAGATTTCGACTTAATTTTGCGTTTTCAGACGAGTTTAAATAGATATCGTTATATATTTGAAATAGGATGGTTATTCTAGTTATATTACGTTAGATTAATTCAAAGGAAGGGATCGTTTTTACGTCATTTGCTATGAGAAAATACTATAGACGATAGAACAAATTGCTGAGGCAATTGATGTAAAAAAAGGTTGTCGACCCCACATGTATATTGTTGATATAAACAAGGAATATTCGAACATGCCTTTTGTTTATTTAAGGCCCATTATCCATTAAAAAGGGTCATAAAAATTAACATTGCTCTTACCTAGTATTTAGATTATAGAATTTCCGTAAAATTTAATTATAAACACATTAAAATGGATTTATCGCCAAGTATGTAGAAATCGTAATGTATACACACGTCAGGGCTTGCAGTTTATGGGATTTTGAACAAGAGAGAGATGGAAAATTGGGCGGAATTTGATCGAAGTAGTTAACTTGACAGATATCCCAGGATAGGAATAGTTAGTGGGCCGGAAAACACCATAAATAATATATCAAAAAAGGAAAAAAGGGTTTTAGCGGGAGATGGAATCACGGCAAAAAGGCAAACGTCAAATTTCAATAAGGGATCATTGGGTTAGGAGTGGGGGGAGAGAACGGAAAACCGACATAACCGGAAAACTCAGATAAGGAAATGGGAAAAACTCAAAACGTTATAAGTAGAGTAGATACGGAACCAGGATATGATTCCTTATTAACAACGAAGGGAAAATCATTTAAGAATAGTTGTTAAAACACCGTTACTTGAAGGAAAATTAGGTGGGAAAATGGAAAAGTTGAATATGCCACATAAATAATGGAAATACGGTTCTGAGACATAATTGCTTACGTAGACTAGGGGAAAAGAAATAATTTTCGTGGAAATTTATACAGGACAACTAGCGTTTAAAACTAGGAGACCGAAGAATCTACGTTTTCCCTAATATTTATGCCAATTAAAACACAGTTTTAGCAGATCACTTATGGGAATGTTCAAAATTGAAAAAAAAAACAAGATTAAAACCATGTTTATAAAACATATTATGAAGACAGAAGACATGTGGAAAATGGGCAAACTGGATGGCAGCTTACTAAGTCCGGGACTAAAAACCTTAGAAAAGCGAGACAAAGTTGTGGGACGAACCGAGATTTAGGAAGAGGCAAAATCGAAAGAGCTTATGTAGGAACATACAATAACGAGATGGGGTTTTCAAAAAATTTCGAGTGATTACAGATTATAATTCCTCGTCAAGGAATATACGATTATGCCCTTTTGGAGCTGTGATGGGTATAAATTAGCATGTTTGGGATGATTCAGGGTCCTTCGACAACTGGGAAGGTTGATTAAAACGTCGCGCACGTCGTGAGAATTACCCTGGTAATTAATTAATAGAGTCTAGAATCAGTTTTTATACTTTAAAAATACAGTGGAAAAATAAAGTCAGTTTATACTTATAAAAAAAAAACTCAGTGGTAAAATAGAGTCTACAATCAGTTTTATGCTTTGATAAAACAGGGAGTGAAGTGCCCGGATAGGATTAATCGTGCAATTTAACGGAGTGTATGATCTTATAATAAATCTAAAATCAGTGTTTGTAATAATTTCCGATTCAATAAAATCTAATAATTAATTAATTAATTACAAATTCAATGCGGGAGGAGTTTAATATAGTGTGTTTGAATTGCTTTAAATTTGTTCTATGAAGGTTAAAATAGAGTTATTTAGTCCGAGGTTATATAAAGAAAATTACAGTCTTATTAATTCATTAAATAAAAAATTTACGTTTAGGTCGAAAGTTGGAAATTTTATTACGAGATATTAATTATCGTTAGGTGACAACGCAATAATAATAATTGATCCGAAATCTGGAAAATACTTAGCCGAAGTTTAAATGAATAATCTAAGTGATTAATTTGCTGCTAAACAAAAGTGTTATAAAATAAAGTGGAAGGGGTTCTTTCAGTTTTGTTGTAATCTGAGTGACGAATAATATTTAGTTATCCGTTACAAAGGGATTCTAGTTCAAATTGGAAACATAAATAAAACTTTAGCTTTGTCCTTAAGTGGAATAATTCAAATTTAAAGAAAATCTTTAGTTGTTATGAAAAAAAAAATATAATTTAAATTGAGAAAAAAATAAATAAAACTTAAATATTTTTATAAAGTGGAATAATACAAATTTAAAGGAAATTCAAATTAATAAATTAATTTATTAAAGAGTAAATAGGTATAGTCATATACCACATAATAAAATAATATTCGAGCGAACGATTATTAAGAATCGATTCCCCTCTTTAGATTGGAATCAAATATGGAAGGAAAGGGGAGGAAGGTGAGGGTTGTCGGGATTAATTAGATAGGATCGTTCTTCTTCAATAATAACGGCAGATATTAAAGGAAAACGTGAGGATTTTTTACATCAGAGATCTATTCAAAGGAGAAAGGAAGGAGATGAGTTCCGGATCTTGTAGGATTAAATCGTTAAAAGTGGGAAGTCGAAATAAAAGTGCGATAAGTTACACAGGTAGATCGGATGCTCTAATAAGTTTCTCGCCGATGATAGTAACCCGGTGGAGCTGAAATTAAGACATTAGAGCTTGGTGAGTCCTTACAATATTTAAGCTTTTACAGGTTCCTGTGGATATCCTGACACTGATGGACGTAACGCCAAGTAAGGGTAAATAAATAATTATCCAATTTATTAGCATTCGCATGTCACACCTCCCATACAGAATGAAATGTTGCTAAACAAATACTTAACACATAATTAGATAGAAACGCATCACTAAATCAATTTTGGTATCTTGGCGTATTTGTAAGACAAATACCTATCGTTTCTTTTCACTAGCACGATTAGGGTATGGTTGTATGACCTTCGATAGTGTACCAAAATTACGATTTGAGTTCAAGGCCATCCATTGACCCAGTCGCCTAAATTCATTAACGAATAAACAAAACAAAACTTAACGTCAGGGACAAGTTTATCAATTATAGCTTGAGATGAAATCTGCGGTCAATATGTGAAGGCGACATTGACGTTTAAATTCACTCAATTCTAAACGACTTGATTTATCTCATTTTAAAATCTTTCTTATAGGAAGTAGGTATCCAAGAACCCATAAATACCCATTATCCTAAATACCTAACACACGAGGAGCTAGTGACCTCATTTAAACAACACTGGTGTTCAAATACTCATACAGTCCTGAATCCTAACTTGTCTTCGAACGTAAACTTCAAGGCTTCTGTATGTAGGTATGAGCCATCTGGAAATGTAAGTGTCAACCTTTCTCGAACGGACGGCTTTGATCTTGTGGCGGTATTGTCGAGGTGGGCATGCGGGGAAGAGGGAGGACGTATGCGGACAGTACGCTGACGCGGCATTAAAGCCACAGGTTATTTGCATACCGTGAGTCTTGTCGAACCTGAAAGCAAACATAAGGTTCACGAGGTGAGTTTTATGTCAGCTAGTCAGAGGTGGAATGTAACGCTGGGTCGGTTACGTGGGAGGAAGGATCTGCCCGTCACAAGCTTACGCCACATTTAACGGATAGAGGCATGATAAGGGAAGACATGAAATACCCCTTCTAGACTCAGTAGAGTTAAATTCAATCCGGCGGAGATGGAAGTCGGAGTGAGGCAGAAAAACGGCATGAAGACTTGGTATTCCCCCATCTGGCGTGAAGAGCCCCTTTCGTAACAAGAGACGCTCGTCGAAGAGAGTAAAACTCGGACTTAAGGATAAGCTTAGCAAACGTACTTGGGAGAATCCGGTTTGAAATTGTTGTTCATCGGTTTTCACTTGGTTAGCGGAGGTGCCGACTTTTTAAGCAAACATATTATCCCCTCCCCATATCCCTCCATTCCTGCTCTTTCAACAATTTTGCGAATACTAACCAATAGCACTAACTATGACTACAAACACATTATGTTAGGAGAAGTTGCAGACAAGGACTTCAATTGAGAAAACTGGACCTTCGAGTTCGATCATCCTAAGGTAAGGTTTGCTTTCTTGAAATGTTTAATTTATTAACTGTTGTTTATGTTATCGATGTATCAGCGGTGATAGGAAGAATTAAATAAACACACTAAATTCCTATGGAAATCAAATAGACACAAGGTTTAGGGCGGGGGTAGTTTATCAAACTCGGTTAAATATTCTAAAATAATAATAAATAAATTGATCGGAAAATTCTCACCCTTTCTCTAAAAGAATCTATGGGTTACCACACGTAATACATTATCTTCTCTACATATGTGTGCATATTAAGTATGCAAACAGATGTAAAATCTAAAACAAAAAATTTACACAACGCAGATTATAGAAATAATGTGAACAAAAATCTTAAATCTTGATTACTGTGAGAAAATCGCAGGGATTTAAGAAGATAGGGTAGGTTTAGCTAGATTATAAGGTATAGGGGTTTAGAAATCACGAGCCTGAGGTAGAAATAAACCGAAAGGAGGGTTGAGTCAGGCCATCATACCTAGTGGTGTGATCAGTAGGACATAAGGGTAGAATTATGAGCGTGGCTACGAGACAGGAGCTACGAGATTTAAACTACGAGGTAGAAGCTTAGAAAAGTAAATCAGCTAGGTAGGGTTCATCACAATTGGAGTCAAAAGCCAAGAGAGGCACCTCGTTACATGTGAAAGGTGTGAGAAAAATTTGAATTTAAAATTTTTGCAGCGAAATTTCAAACATGATAAAGATTCAAAATGAAATACCTTGCACGGATTCATCAGCATTCCAAAGAAAAATGTAGAGAGATGATATAACTAATACAAAATGGACGTGAAACGCAGTTATGCGAAATCAGAAGCGATTCAGTCTTATAATAATTGTTTTTAAATCACAAAATACGTAATAAAACTTTATTTAAAAAAATACTTAGTTTGAAAACCACTTTATTGAATTTGAAAACAAATTTTAAAACACCTGTTTAAGCTGTTTAAGTACACAATGGTGGTTCGCTAAGTTTAGTGACTTAGCATGGGTGTGGTTTGTCAGGATCTTGGCGGTGTCTGCCTACCAACTGCATGGCAGGCCAGATCGGAAGAGACTGGTAATAAGAACTTTTGACATCTCCAGCAGAACTCTCTCGAGCCATTGCCTTACACCGTAGTGGGAGGAATGGATTCATACGTCCGTCACTCTTGGACACATTGACCCCCAGGAACCATTATCGTTGATTCTTTCACACACCGTACCCAAGCCAAACCCGGAAAACAGGCGCTACATTTGTATACATTTTACATTTGTCACATCAGAACGAATCATTTCTACGACTCATTCTTTAGTTAAAGAGCTCGGCTGTGGAACGATTGGCTGGCTTCTCTGTTCATCCCTTCTGGTCCATAAAAATACACTCAATACAGCATCCTCAATGATGTCCTGAGGGAATTATTTTCTCTCCTGTGAGGAGTTCATATAAAACAACACAATTGAATAATTTATCTGGTCATCCTCAGAAAAATATAAAATACTTACTCTGGCATACCAAAATATTTGCATTGCAATCTGACTTGATTTGAAATTTCAATTTGCAGAAGATGCAAAAGATTTGAAACTCAGTGGTGGTTCGTGACTTTTGGGTGTGCTAGAGTGCTGAAAAAAATATACCTATTTTAATTTTTAACTTTATAAGTAAAATCTCAAATTATAATATTTGAATAAGTTAACAAAAATAATCTAAACGAAAATATGAAAGAGAACAAGACACAGAAAAACAGAAAAAAGACAATGGTCGCAACTGGGACACGAACCCAGACCTCTCCGTCTAACCGGGACGAGCGCAGTTGCGACCATTGTTTTTTTTTCTGTGTCTTGTTCTCTTTCATATTTTCGTTTAGATTATTATTGTTAACTTATTCTAATATGATGTATTTCACTGATGGGAATAACCTTAAAAAAAGTATAAAAAGAAAGTTTACTTACAAGCGCCCTTGAGGTGATTTTCTCACGAAAATGGCGCTATAAAAATCATCCAATAATAATAATAAAAATTTTATAATATTAAATTAAATGAAGGCAATATTAGCGAAACCCACTCGAACATCTACAGACCTTCTGGGTTCGAGTCCCATAGGTGCCAATATCTTTTTCTGATTTTTCTGTCTCCAGATCTTCGATTGAGTGTCGCTAATATTGTCTTCATTTAATTAAAAAAATATATATGCGTCTTTAGAATTTAGCCTGCGAGAGAACGAGATAGAATAACAGTATCCTCTTTCTGCAGTGCTTCGCAGCCTCCCCACTCTTAGTTTTATGAAGGTTTCACTTCTTCCGTGTTGAATGGCAAACATGTAATTTTTTTTAGTGTTTGTATTCTAGCACACCCAAAAGTCCCGAGCCGCCACTGAAGAGAATGCGGCGACCGAAGATCAGTCACCGAAGCGGTTTAGTGACATGGTTATTGAATCGAATCGAGTATTTCGATTTCAACATCGAAACCTGCATATAAATGTTATTACGTTGAAATATGTTCAGTTGCAAGCTTATTCCCAGAGAAACGTTATCGAAATAAATCTGCATTTATCTGATGTTTCGAGAGGTGCAAAGTTCTGAAATGGAAAACTCTGAATATTCTACGTTCCGAATAAAATACTACGTCTATAAATTTGTCACTATCGGTATAAGTCAGGTATGTTCCTTCAGAGGAATGACTGTGCGACCTTTTTCATTTAAAACTTAAATTTCTATTTGAAGTCCACAAAGGTGAAAAAAAAAATCAATAGTTCAAAAAAAATTTAATCAAAAGTTTCGGCAAATATGAAGGTTCGGATATGCTACAATTAAAATACGTAGACATCTAATAAACAAACAAAAAATATCAACGTATGGTTACGCGCTACTTTATTAAATACTTTATTAAATACTTTAATTAAACTTTAATAAAAACTTTATTGATGTTAAATTGTTTAAATTAAAATATTTAATGTTCAATTATAAATCATAGGCCATTAAAGAAATCTTTTTTTCAATTTTAAAGAAAACTTTGGCAATTATTTGTCAGTTATCGAGAATAATTTGTAAAAATAATTATCATCATTTACAATACATATATGATAAAATAAAGTAATATAATTGCACAAAAAAGCATTTGTCGTATGTAAATTTATTGTATATTAATTTTAAAAATTAGTTCGATAGACTATATTCAAAAAATGAAATGGTTTATTTTACGCATAATTGTATTATCACAGTAGGTGGGGTAATATTATTTTTTAAAGTAATTCACAAAAACCATTATATAATCACTATTATCGTCATGTTTCGAAAACTACGTTTTCTTCTACAGTATAAGATTAATAATAAAAATAACAAAATACAAATAGAAACTATAGGTCAAATATTAAAGGGAGAGGTAATTAATTACAATATCATAGAAATAAACAAATATACAAAATGAAATACAAAAATTATTTTATAACGTTTAAAAAATGCATTTGTATAAAAAAGGTTTAAAAACGAACATAATATTTGGAAGTCTAAATAACAAAATAAGTTATCTATAAATGTAAAAAATAATATTAAAATAAATTTAAAATAATAAATAATAGATAATAATATAAATAATAGAATATATCCGTACTACATATTTGCTGTACCCTTGTGATTTAAAAAAAAAATCTTTTGGTTGGGTATTTCCGCCTCAAATCCAAATTTAAGCTTAGAATAAAAAGGCAATGCAGCCTTTCCATTTAAAAACCTGCATATTACGGTTACATTTTAGTAAAAATTTTAGACCAGGCGTGCCCAACCTGCGGCCCCATTGACGATTTTTGGGGCAAAAAATTAAGTTTTCATTGGATTTTGGTATTCACATAAAAAAAAAAATTATAAACTTTCTAGTTATTAGACCTCGGAATCTCTAAGGTGGTTTTTGATTTATTGCTTGAAAAGTGCCAGGCGACTGCCTCCCTTGGAATTTATTTTCGCAATCATTTCCAACCAGTTTTTTTTCCGCAAATTTTTCGGAAGGACGAATGCAACCAACCTAATTTTAATAAGTGGAGGGTGAGTGCAAAGGACACACAGGCGCTTATATAGTCAGTATATACATATAAGCATTGAAGGTCGCGGTTTCACAATATTAGCATTTTTTAACAACGAATTACCGGTAAAAAATAACAGTAATTGGTTTATGAATACATAATATTTAAAAATTCAATGTAAAAGAATATCACGAAAATGTTTATTTCTGGTGAAATCTGATAAATCTTTGCCCATGCAAAAGCTTGCGTGCCATTATTCGTTAGCATGTTTGGACACAAGGTGACACCATACAAAGCTTTAAAAACTAAATGTGCTTTGCATGTCAAAAGGACAACAATGTGTCACTACACGGTGTTATGGTGCTTGCATACAGTTCGTGTTCACAATCGCTCACTCTGAAAGGTTAAATGTTGCAATTAGCGTCAATATAATATGACGCAGGCAACGAACAACTTTGAAACATTACACACAATATTTTACCGCCTTTGAAAATTTGCATGGTGCATAAAAGATGTAATGGTTTTCATATGATCTGAATCCCGGATATCTTTATTCGAACTTCGTACATTTCTGGCAAAATATGACTGAACCTTAAATAAATATTAACTGGCGGGGGGCGGGAGTTGCGAAAGTTTTATAGTTCGTACCGTAATGTGGGGCGACTTCAATCATCGTGGGTATTATTTGCCAAATTCTTGCTCAGACAGTTCGTATTCTTCGAAATATTTTTTGTTGTTGATAATATGGATGCAATTATTTCTCGAATATAAATGTCAAATTAATTAGAAATCAAATAAGACAATATTAGTGAAACTTAATCGAAAAACTGAAGATAGAAAAATCAGAAAAAGATACGGTCACATCTAGAACTCGAAGCCAGGACATTCGCCTTGCTGGGGCGCAACTCTTCTAAGGTTTGCTAATATATTGTCTTCATTAAATTAAATATTAAAATTTGAGATTTTACTCACTAAGTTAGAAATAAAAATAAATATTTGATTTCAAATTATATTCAAACATATTTTCGGTTGAATTTTGATGCTGTTTGATTAGATATTTTCAGACGGCCTCCGTGGTAAAGGGATTGACGGCTCTCGACTTTTAATCCAAAATTCAAATACCGGTGTGCGAAAGTATATTTTATTTGTTTTATTTGCGTTACTTCACGATTTAATAATTTAAAATAATATAACTTATATATTATTTTAAATTTTAAATCGTGAAGTAATATATCTTATATTATATAAGATATATTTTCGACACGTTACAGATTGTAAAATGCTCTCATTATCGTTCTGGTATAAGACCACCAATCAGAATTGAAACGTTTCTTGAAATGATTTTCAGAACTGAATCACCAAGTTTATCTCTACCTTCCTCTTTCTCATATTTTCCCCTCACCACTACCTTCAGCCTCACAGCATACCCTAATCGGGGAAGCCATAGTCTCACTGGCTGCAGGCGGTCGGGAGCAGTTGGGTCTCTTGTCACATAAAAACTGTGAGAAATGTAAATATATATTTTTTAAATTCCTTAAAGATTACAAAAAAACGTGTCATTTACAATATATCATTATCTATCGATATGTTACATAGCCACTTGAATATTCTAACCAATATTTATTTAACTTTTTTTGTGATTGGCGTATCTTTGAAATGAATTTATAAAAATGGTACACACACTTCCTAATTTTTTTGGTTTTTTTTATTTCACTCCCAAAAATAAACAAACATTTTAAAAATGTGTTTCGATTATTTAAGCGTGTGAAATAATGCCATAAAATTTTTCGACAAAAAGGAATAAAAAAAATCATAGTGTGCAATTCACACGCGGTAGAGGCGAAACCTTCATAAAACTAAATTAGACAAGAGTGGAGAAGCTACAAAGCACTGCACAAAGAGGAGACTGATTATACTATCTCATTCTCTCGTAGGTTAAATCCTGTAGATGTATGTGTTAGTCTATTTTTAGTGTCACTATTTTTCGTTTCAAGTTTCAAATCACAACGGTGCTAAAGAAGTTTTCACATCAATTTTTTTTTCGAATGTTGAAAATTGATTAAATTAACTCCATTTTACGATACGCTAGCTTTGTCTGTACTCCTGGTATATTCAGTGCTTTGCATAATGCAACAATGCATTTCCTTCAAAGTGATAGTGCATTTGCAACCGTAAGTGCTGAAGATGAAGCCACTTCTCGGTTCGTTGCGTGCTGAATGCATTTCTGTTGCAACTGGCTCAGGTTGCTTATTGGTAAACTGCGCTCAGCTGATAGAGGCAGAGGCATTACCCCTAGACTAGACGGTATGGAACGTGCTGAGTTATCTTAGAATGAACTATCTTTTGTTGGATACATTTTGATATTTTCAGTGTCAAAATTATTATCGTCATTAGTTTTTACTTCCTGTTTCTGTAGCCAACGTTGCTAACAGTATTACAGTGTCCATATTCAACCCAAAAATCATATTAATTATTGCAATAATTTTTATACTGAAATTCTGGCCCTAAGATGATTGAACGCCTGCAAAATTGTACCATAAACATACAATCGTAGACATAAACATACACTACACCATATCAAAAATCTGCCCTGATGATAGACACTTTAACACTCTCCCAAATTTTGGCTAAAGAAGGATGAAGCGCAACACGGAATAATTACCCAAAAACAAGCCACGGAAATCTATTATCTGTGGGAATAAATTACGTAATTTAAAAAAAAATACTTTTATTTATTCAATAATATTATTATTCAATTTATTAAAACAAGTTCTGCTTTGTATGTATTATAACGCGTGATAGTTGTTTCGTCTCCTGAAGGCATTATCAAACTCTCTATGTTTGAGACTAGACTGTCTAGCTAAGTCTGAAGGCATTATCAGATTGAGCCAAACAGTATGATAATGCCTTCATAATAATAATAATAATTACATAGCAGAACTTGTTTATAAATAAACTGTTTTTATAAAGTGAATAATAGTATTATTGAATATATAAAAACAAAAAAAATTAAAATTAAAATTGAGTTCTACAAATTAAACTTAATAACAACAAATATATTAATTTCTTTCAATTCCCATTAGATTTACGTTTTTTATTATAATACGTCTATTTACAAAAGATTTTAAAACCTTTTTTGGTTTGATTGAGGTTTCAACCTCCCTCGCAGTAATTGAAATCAATCGCGCTACAAACTGGGCCAAATCCAGAGTTAAAGTTAATTTCGTTTAATAAATTATTTAATTTATTTGAATTTTTAAAACGCGTATATGTCCGTTTTTATGTATACCTATGTGGTTACCACCAAAAGTTCACAGAATGAACTGTCATCGACAATCGGTCTATCTGTCGAGTTTCAGTTTGATCGGATATCGGAAAGTGGGTTAATTTCAACTTCCAAGATTTGCTTGATTCACACATTCAATTCGATCATTATTCAAATAGATGTACCTGAAAGATGTTTTTAATATATAAATATTAATTTAAAATATTCTCAATAAAAAGTTGCCTCCTGTATCGTATTCATATCAAAATACCGGAAATTTTCTTAAGCAAAGTTACTTTACGATTGTTTCGAAGACTGCCAGCGACATGAGCCAAGGCAGCCAAAGGAACACCGGGGAGCACAAACTTTCCCGGTTTCTCGGGATAAAAGTCACTTTAAGTGGCGCTATTACACTGCACAATGTTATTATAATACTAGCGCATGCTCGTGAAAAATCACCGGATATTATGTTAGTAAATCTACTTAGTTAATAAATAACGCTGTCTCGAAAATGGAAAAACGCAGGCCCTTGAAATCAAGTCAAAAAAATTAAATCACGAAATCTGACTTTTAAAGCATAGGCCATCCGCTCATGGAGAAACTGAACAAAAAAAGAGTTGGTGATGCAATCGCTATCCACAGGTAAGGATCTTTTGAATTTCACACAGGTGCTACCAAAGCAACCGGTCGATGTATGTGTTTGTCTCTTTTTGGTGTCGCTATTTTTTGTTGATATGAAAGATGTTTTTACTTATTTAAATCATATTTTTTCACAGAGACGAAACATATCATTATTGTATAGGGATTTAACTATCTTACCTGTGCAGGCCCTATTATGGTTCAAAATAATGACTCACCATACATCTGAATTTGAATATAAGAGGAAAGTGGAACATGAACATAAAACTAGGTTCACAAAGAATGAAGGAATGCTTGTTCCAAAGTATAACAATAACTACGGACGGCAAACCCTGGAATACAATGTGCCCAAAATATTTAACATGTTACCAAGTAATATAAAAAATTGCGATTCTACAAATAGATTGAGATGTATGCTGAAAATATGGTTACTAAATAGAGATGGTTTTATACTAAGTCTGTGTGTTAATTGTGATAATCTGTATAGTTATAGTAATAATTAATATATTGTATAGTTATGGTAATAATTATTGTGTAATTAGATTGTAATTGAAGATTAAAAACTTGTTGACAAACTGCTTAGTAGCGGTTTAACGGAAAAAAAACAATAAACAATTAAAAAAACTATAAAAAAAACTTTAAAATCTAATAAAAGCATGAAACACATCACAAAAGATCTACGTAGGAAATGTCGCATTACATATTCGTCTTCCGAATATGAGTTTCTGCCCAATGCGCTGGACTAAATAATGAAACACCATAAACACTATAAACAGCATCTGTTCGCCTATAGAACGAGCTGATTGTCTGGGGGATATGCGGGAAACTTGTTTTTTGTGTTGTGCAAAGATAATAACTTTACCAGCAATCTCACAGGGGGCGACATGACATCTATTTAGCTAAACCAAAACCAGAAACGAGGAATTACAGCATGCATCCACTGCAGAATTCCCTGCGGAATTATTAGGTATTAAAAAGGCCACTAACTTGAGTCAGTTTGTATCCGTAAGATGATATCGTATCATCAAACAAACTAATTTTGGTTGTAAGTCTGTTTGTGTAACTCTGGTTCGGTGAACTCAAATATTTGTGTTGAAGTTATATTAATTTTAATAGATTGTTTCAAGAACTTAGACAAGCGGTAAAGTACTGCCCAAAAAATTGTAACTGAATTTACAAGAATTCATTATCTCTCGTTGTTTACGGGCTTGCAGTTTAATGAAGCAACTGACCTGTAATGATAAAATAATAGAACATGAATAGAACTTGCACAGAACGTGAAATTTAAGTTTAAAAATTTGCTGCATTGCTAATTTTTCTTAAACAACCCGTCCTAAGACAAGCAATAAATTACCGACCCATAGAGTAATTTTTTTTCCAGAAAATGATGTTGATTCTCTATTTTAAATGAGTATTGTTTAAATTTCTTAGGCCATCCGAAGCCATGGAGAAACTGAAAAAAACAGTTATTGCAATCAACCTCCTGAACAAAATCGATATTTTTCTGATCTAACATGTCAACACATGACAAAACTTGACAGATCGTGAGCCGCTACCATGGCAACCTGTCAACAAGGCAACTGAAACATGACTGCCGCGGCGACCATCAGTGCAGGTCGCACATACACATACATCTATAGGTGATGGTACTGGTGGTAGTAGGAGATCTTAAAATGTTGTTAGGTTATTTGTAACACGGAATGTTTGTATTTCTTTTAATAAATAAATGAAAAAATAAATAAAGTAGTATTCTGACCGCTTCCTTGATTGAGTGGTTACGAATTTAGAGATCGCGAGTTCACATCCCGTCGTCAAGTAAATTTTTGTATGATTAATTTGTGTTATTTCACAGTTAATTAAAACATATTATAACACCGATTTTTCGCAGTAAGTTCCAGGGGGGTAGACGCTTTCAGTATCGCTTTAGCGAAAGACCATTATTCAGAATCTAAACTTGAAAGTTGCTTAAAATTACTTTAAATTGGTGACCAGACCTAAATGGCCAGGTTCTTCCCCGTCGCCTTCCCTTCCCCACTAACTTCAGCCTCAAAACATACCCTGATTGGTGATGCCATAGTCTCACTGGCTCTCCACCTGATGGTTGGGAGCAGTTGGAACTCTTGTCTGGAACTCAAATAAAAAAGACAAGGAAAAGTTTTGCTAACTTCAGATTTATTAATACGCCCACATAAAACTTTCATCTCATCAGTGAAAAATTACATACCCATTTTACTTAGTTGAAAGGTCATTGATTAGCTTGAAAGCAAATCGCTTTTCATTCATATAAATATTTAATTTCCTGTGGTTACGTATGGATGTGAGAAAATTTTTGATTTTTTTTTGTTCAAGCGCTGTTTCAACTCTTTGCCTAGGTAGGCTGTTAGAGTCGGCTCTTCTCGTTTTCTGGTTTGTAGCTTCTTCGGTTCTGAGTATCGCCTTCATCCAGGCTGTTTCTCTGAAGTATTTTGGAGCATTGAGTCATCCAGGAGTTCTTCGGTCTTCCTCAAGATGACTGTCGATGAAGCTTCATAGACATTCTCAATAAATTCGTAAACACACTTAAGCAAATTTAATAAGTTTTATTTTTCACTGTAAGAATCCTGAAGGAGAGCTTCTAGAATAAAATAATATTTGCATTACAGAGCGACTGAAAGTATCTCGGAGAGCACTTTAAATGTATTAGACACAACGGAGGCTTCATCTAAAGTAAACAAGTCACATAACAGGAAACAAGTTCATCTTACAAGTCAGCCTCACAGCGAGATCTTCATATTTTACAACAAACTGATACCTCATCGGAGAGGAAGAGGAGAGGGCACTCTAGTACTTATTATATTGAATTAGTTTCACTTGTTTATGAGAGAAGTTACGTGGTGATGATTTAATATGTGACGGATGTTCGTTATAGCTAGACTTTGTCAGTGTTTATATGATTGCATTCTCGGCATTTGGTTCTGACATTCGTGGGTTTGCGGTTTGTCTCAAGTATTCTTTACATTTAAAAAATGCCCACGCTGGAAATCGTCGGGTTATTTGATTTGGTCCTTGATTTAAAATAATTATATTATTCCATAATATTAATAATATTTGGATGCCTTGTGTAGCGCAATTTTTGTGAAAAATCACCTCAAGGGCGCTGATATTTCTACAGTCTTACTTCTAACTAAAAACTAGATAAACCATTATAACAACTTATGGCTAAAATTGCATCCACCGGTTCATCGATCACCGATACGAAACTATATGTACAAAGATTTGACCGATGTACGCGATGCTGCGGAAAAATTTACGATACAGGCAGAAAATGTACCTACCACGTCTTCCTAGTGCTTCCAGACTTATTTTACAATCCACTCCATGCATTCCTTCACACGTAAGGGTTAAAATTTATTACTTTTAAACAATCATGGATTTTAGTGTGGAGGACTATGGTATCCCAAACCCAGTTGACAGGTTAGAGAGTAAAAGTGTGAAGTAATAAAAATTATCTTTGCTCAGTTGTTGCATGATAATTAAATCTTTTCTCCGTCCCAAACGAGCTGTTTAATTCGTTACTACATAGATTCTTGTATATTCTTCAAAATAGTCCTGCAAAATAAGAAAAACATCGTCTAGATAAATCATCCCTTAAATGAATTGACCAGAATATTTCGATTTCGGAAGGATAAAGGGATCGGATTAGATGGCTCACAAAATAAATAACAAGGACGAGTTGAGAAAACATTATTTCTTCCACTTATTTTATTTCTAGCGTCTCCATTTAGAGAATTCCTTGCCAATTATTATTATTTGTTATTGAACGTAATTGCTTCAAAACATTTAGGTACGTATCACATTATCTAAAGTAAATTGTCGATAAATTTTGTTTTACATTTTAACATTGTTTTTTTTTTCAAAGAAATAAAATCTTTTTCGAGAATCTTTATCTAACGTAAGAATTTCGTTTTGGTTACGTCCTAGAAAACTGTGAGAAAATTGATTAAAAAATATATAAAAGCGATAAAAATAAATCTTCAAAAATTCTCAGTATTACTTTGTACAATTTATTCTGCAGGCATCGCCATTTTTTCTTTGGAAGTAGTGTCTAATACAAATGAGTCTCGTTCATAAATCATGTAGGCGGAGGCCCTCGACCTACTTCGCCTTCGCCTGCTCGAGTACCGAGTACTGGGTACTGGATACTGGGTCCGCCCAAACACTTGCCGTAGAGTTGATTAATCAGACCTTCACAACTGTTTAGGCCTATCAAAATATTACAGCATCCAAGCAAATAATATAATTGGATTTTTTTTGCATACTTACGAGTATATTCTATGATGGAATTTAAAAAAAAAGCTTTTTGTAGAAATGTACATTTAAAATGGAGTATTAAACACATCGCATAAACCCTCGGGTCTCACTTCTAAATTATCTACCCCGTAAAATATATGTTTTTCAATTAACCTTCATTGGCATCAGTAAATCAATCTAACGAAGTATGAGATCAAAAGCACTTTTATGTTTTCATAATATACCATTGACAGCACGGGCAGTAATCATAACAATATGTATTTTTAAATGTAAATAAGTATGTTTGTCATAAATAACACGAGACATAATACGATTAAAGCAGTATTGTGTAATTACCCATTCGGTCAACAAAGTAAGTATAGTTTTAAGTCACTAATTACATATATTATAAGTATGTTGTTATTAATCTTAGTGTGGTGATCTGCCTTTTACAGCTACCAAGATTACTCTGACGTAGGGATACAATATTAACCGTCGACCCGTCGCGTGGGGTCTTTAAAAGCCCAGATTTTACTGAAATGCTAATTATTTATTAAATAAAACATACACCGAAGTTGCACTCCCATGAGTTATCAAAACTAATTATGTATTTTTTAAATGTTCCCACTGATTCCTTACTTAAGGTAGCTTCCTAAAAGGAATGACGCTAGCACCGCTAATATTCAGTCTGCACATATGCGATACAGACTTCTGTTTGGGTGTGAGGCTAAAAAAATCAACAAAATACAATGAAACATCAAGTTTATTTGTTTTTACATTGTATTTTGTTGATTTTTATTGATGTACTAGTAATAAGTCTGTACCAATCGCAAATAGTTATAAGTTTGATAGAAATTGGTTAAATCTTTTTTTTAAAACTTTACTAAGTATTAAAAAAGTATGATTAAAAATCATTAAAAAAAATTCCTTTTTGATTTTGAAACTTTTACATTGAACATAAATATCTAACTGTTAATATTTCTTTTTACTTCAATGCAGTCATTATCATCTGACTATAATCAGTTAAAATAACACATAAAATGTATGCTATAACAACAATTTAATCATACATATTTTTGGGGTCCTAAGCGACCCTGCGTGACTCCTCGCGTTAAAAAATGCGCAATGAAGGGTTAATACGTGAGTAATTTTATTTATGTCTATTGCGAGAGCTGTACAATATTGTTATTCTAGGAAGCCTGCATAATAAATAGGACGAATGGACAACAAACACACCCTTTTATGCGGTTCTCATGCTGTCTCACTCTTACACGCATGTCACAAGCCACTTGTAGTATATATATATATATATGTTATATGTATACATGAATTTCTGACGCGTCCTTGAGGTGAATTTCTGATGAAAATGGCGCTATAGAAATCATCAAAAATATTATTATTATTACCGTAAAGCAGAATTTTTATGCAATAAGATAAAATTTCGCACACTCGACGAAAATGAGAAGAAAATTACTATCCACATCTGATTTCGAAAAACTTTGCAAAAATCTTGGCAGCTCTGGGGAAGTCGGCTGGTTTATTATAACTTTAATAGCGCAAGCCTCTGAAAAATCACGGGATAGTCTAAATTCTCGACAAATCAGATCCAATTTTAAAAGGGAATACATTAACTTTGTGATTAAAATATTACATTATTGGTGGGGCCCTGTCTACCATATCCTTTGTCTGAATTCATTTTTTTTTTAATATCAGTTAAAGCATATTTGAATTCATTGAACCAGATTTCACGTAGGACTAACGCACAGCACAGAAAACCGAAATCAGTATGAATGATGATAAAAATGCGATGATACTCATAAATTGCGTTTAGTTCCATTTGTAAAACTCCTAATGAAGGGTGGTTCTAGAAAACTATTTATCGAATGACAGACAACGCTCCATTTTGAAATGACATTTCAACATAACGTAGTGAATAGGTCCTCCTATTAACTATTACCCTTACATAAATTAATTGCATGCCAAACGAAATAGTGTACCTACGCACAATGGGCAGATATGATAGGAACAAGGTATTGATTTTAGTGGATGTTAATGAGGCTCTGACGCAATCATGATTTTGGATTAAACTGGATTCTGTACGCAATAATTACTGGGCTGATAATAATAAATAATTGATGATGCGATAGTTCCACAAATAATGTGACCCACTTCCTTTTCACATATTTTAATTTTACTAAAAATATCTCTTAATTATATCGCTTTTGGAATTATTTTTGAATCGTACCTACGGCTTGACGAGGCATTTCTTCTGAAGGCTTGACGTACTGACGGAGGTCAATCTTCATCGTCCCTTCTTACCTCTGATCAAAACTATTTTCCGAGACTGTCCTCTCTTCTTGTAATGAACACAACTCTGTGCAAAAAAGTGCGGGAGTTTAAAAGTTTACCGTATCTTAATAAACAGGTTTTTTTATGAGAATACCTCACAAGAGTTCCCGCTGCTCCCATCTGGAGTCAGTGAGACTATGACATCCACGGTTGAGGTAAGTTGTGAGGCTGAAGGTGGTGGGGAGGGGAAGAAGATGGAGGAGAGGAAGGTTGGGAAGTACCTGGCTATTCAGATTTGGTCACCAAACACGGCTAAATCCATTTCAAGCAACGTTTTAATTCTGAATCGTAGTCTTACTGAGAGTATCTTCCACTCTGGAACGTGCCGCAAATGTACTATATATTAACTTAAATGAATTAATTGTGGAGTAACACAAATTAATCAAATAAAATTTATTTGCCCATGCCGGGATTCGATCCCGCGACCTTCGGATTACAAGTCAAGAGCCTTACCCCTAGACCACTCCCAAAGCACTGTCCATGTTAATGTTCATGTCACTAGAAAAACATAATTATATTTTACGAAAACAACGTAATGTAGAACATAATACTAGAAGTGTCCTCCGTACATATTTGAAGGGGAAAAAATGTGCCACTGACTTAGTACCTTTTGGTTCTAGACCATTTAGCACGCGGTATGTCTCTCTTATACCTACTTGTCTAAAATTGCATATCGCTACTTCGGTGAAACACAGTTTTGAATGGACATAATTGAAATGAAGCCAACAATCGATCACGAAACACGCCCTCAGGGCACTTATGACTACAACCAAATTAAATACCTACATTATTTTAGTATCAGTAGTTCTCCCTTTGCGGTAATCTGGGGTCTTATTGCAATATCATCAGTGTTAGTTTTCGATATGAAAACCCATAAACCACTCCTGCAAACATATCTCAGCTATAATGTGCCTTTAAACAGTGAAAGAACCCTTATCGGTCAGATAATGCTTGTCTTTTATTGCCGTACTTTACGACTTTCATTCAAGCATCCCTTATAGGAAATCCTCTGTAGGCTAGTTCCCCCTTATCATTTGCTTTTAACTTTTAATCGAATAAATACATTTAAGTTTATCCTGGAAAGTTATATCTTGAGTCATTAAAATAAACTGTAAATCTATGTGATAGATAATACGTACACACATTGTAAAAAAATATTAGAAAATTCTTTGAGCTTCGCTGTATTGTGCTCAGTACACATGGTATGTACGAGTATTTAGAATATTATCGTTTTTAAGTCTGATAAAATTGAATTTGACGTTAATTACTAAGGTTACGTTTTATTCATAGTAAATATATTATAGACACATATACATTCATTAAATATTATTATGTATTTGTGCTGAAAACGAGGAAAAAATACGAAATTAGCATAAAATTCATTATTCGTACACCACAAGCGGCAGACCGCCGAATACTTCCGACAAGTGCAAACCGATTATTTTATCCGATGCATAAATGTATTTCTGAGGAAAACCAAAATATGAACTAAGTGTTTAGTATATTTAAGAGTTATTGAAATAATTATAGAAATGTCAAATTTGTACGCAGTTTAGGTAAGGAAGGGGACCATTTGATGTTTTTCTGTGGAACAACTGGGCCTAAGTACGTTAACTTCACCTAAAAATTGCTTTTCCATAGTGTGAAACCGTTGTATCGGAAAGTGAGCAATGTAATTGGGATTATGTGTGCTACAGTACAATAGTGTATTTTGTCGTGTTGTTATTGTAGGTTTACGAGATGCAGAAGTTCGCAACGAATTTAGTGTGCTTGAGTATTTTGAATAAAAAAGTTAAGTCGTTTATTTTACGTCTGTCTTCTATTATATTATTTTTAGAGTATATAAGAAATGATAATGTGTGTCTTCTAATGGGATATGTAATAAAAAGTTTACAAAACGAAGACTATTTTAATATTCGCTCAATGTTATTATTTGGGAATTGGCCTCTAACTAGAAATACTTGATAACAAAACGACTTGTAAGAAATGAATGATTTTAGTTATTCTTAATACGAAGCATAATGTTTTCATACATTTTTTCACAATTTGGTGGATATGATTGGCTAAACTTAGAGTATAATGTTGTTAATTTACAAAGAAGGAAAAGATTAATATAATTATTACATGTTTGAGGCTTTTGGAGAACCGCCCCATGGAGCCAATTTGGGAATGATCTGGGAAGTAGGTACACCCCATCCCTCTTTCTTCTTATTGTGTACCGTAAAACCATCTAATCGCCCCTTCATTCAAATGAAAGAAGCCATCTAATTTTCTACAGTGACTGAATACTAATTGCGCATTAATTTTTTTTTAACATTATATCCACACAGGAAGCCCAGAGGAAAATAATAAATAATTCCCCTTAGGGCCTATGTCATCTTTGGGGAAGCTGTGTGGAGGGGTTTTTTAGGGAAAGGAAGGATAGGAAGTAGAGGGAAGAAAAAAGGTATGAGGGGTTGGTAGGAATCTAGATATCAGTGTGTCCAGGAGTGACGGACGTATGAATCCATCCCTCCCACTGCGGTGCAAGGCGATGTTCTGAGAGAGTCCGGCTGGAGGAGTCAAAGGGACTCCCTCAACCATTCTCTTTCGATCCGGCCTGCCTTACAGCTGATGGGCAGATACATCCGCCGCCAAGACCTGGACAAACCTCACACCATGAATCCGGGCACCCCTGCTTAGTCACCAAACGTAGCAAACCAGTTTTTTTACGTGAGCTCCACACAGCTCATCTTTGGGAATGCTGTGTGGAGGGGTTTTTTTGGAAAAGAAGGAGAGGAAAGCTGGGAAAGAAAAGGGTATAAGGGATGGGTAGGAATCTGGGGTTCAGTGTGTCCTGGTCATCCACCGCCAAGACCTAGACAAAACTCACACAATGAACCCGGGCTCCCCTGCTAAGTCACCAAACGTAGCGAACAACTTGGGGTGACCTATAGCAGAGATGTTAATTATCCAATAAATGGTTCCCGGGGCAGCGGTAACCATAACCGCCTCCCAAATTGATGTATGGTACAGAACTAGATGAATTGTACAGATTATGTATATTCAAACGGTACGCGTATTGCATAAATTTGAAAATGTAAATGGTGACCTCACCTCTGGGAGCAATCACAGATTGAAAATGCTGAGGGGGCTAGATCTGGAATGAGACCGAGGTGGTTAATTCTTACGATGAAAATCAGGGGGCAAAACTGAGGAATGGAAATTGGGAGTTTCTCCGAAGTGGGGAAATTTGGGAGCGGGTGAATCTGGAAATTGCGGGAGAAATCGTGTAGTGTGGGATGGAGGGGCAAATTAAAGGGATGAGAAACGGGTTGGGTTGGTGGGATCGGCGGGATTAATGGGGTTGGGGGAGGGTGGGATTGAATTGCCCGCGCTCCTGTTTGCACTGTTCCAGTATGTCAACACTCGCAAAACTTAAATTACATTTCACCGGGGATTAAACAGCGTAGGTATCGAAGCTTCAAACGAAATTTAAGATTTTTCATGACCTGAAGGACTGATTCTAGTGAAACACATTTTATTTTATTTTTATACAGTCAGAAATCATGGTTTAAAACGTAAAATTATTTTTGCCTTGCATTAAAAAAAATGTTGTAAGCAAATAATTAAAGTGTGGCACATGGATAATTTTCTTTTTTTTTAAATTAGGAAAAGAATTTCCCTCAAGGCCTATGACATCTTTGGGGATGCTGTGTGGGGGGTTCTTTTAGAGAAGAAAGAAGAGGATGTTCTGGAAAGGAAAGGGTAAGAGAGGTGGGTAGGAATCTGAGGGTCAGTGTGTTCAGGAGTGACGGACGTATGAATCCATCCCTCCCACTGCGGTGCAAGGCGATGTTCTAAGAAAGTACGACTGTAGAAGTCAAATGAACTCCCGCAACCATTTTCTCCCGATCCGGCCTACCAGGCAGCTGGTGGGCAGACGCAAACATCGCCAAGACCCAGACAAACCTCACTTAATGAACCCGGGCTGGTCACCAAAGTCACCAAACGTAGCGAACCACTTGGGGTGACCTATGGCAAGGTGTTGGTTATCTAATAAATGGTTTCTGGGGCGGCGGTACCCATACCCGCCTCCCAAATTGCACATTTCAAATATAAGACCGGTCAGTGGTTGAGTAGGCATAGCGCTTGGGTCCCACCCGGGCGTCGTGTGTTCGATTCCTCGGCTGGCTAAGTCCTCCATCACAACACAAGCAACATTTTCGGCTCTCTGTGGTGGTAGTAGGAGATTTTCAAACATTGTTGGGTTATTCGTAGCTCGGGAATGTTTGTCTTTCTTTTAAAAGATAAAAAAAAAAAAAAAAAATTTAAAGATAGACAAATATTTCCGTGTTACGAATAACCTGACAATGTTGGAAAATCTCCTACTACCATTACAGTAGATAAGCGTAAAATGTGTGTGTCGTGATGGACAACTTACGGCCTCCGTACATGACGCTACTTACAAGCTACTCGATCCTCGTGAGCGTATCATACGTGCCGATCTTAAGTACACCCCATACGATTTTGCTGGTGCCCGTACACGTCGTTACGCGGTGGCTGTCGGTTTCCAATCAGTTTCACGATACCGACGGTGCTGATCGCGCGCGACGCGTCCCATCATTTGTGGCTGATACTTTTTCGTTTGACGTCGAAATAGCGTCGGAACATGAAAGTAATGTTAGATTATTTGTTTTGGAAGTGGAAAAAATGCATGTTTATAAAACTATAATTTACCAGAATTTAGTGGAGAAGGCATGGATTGATGTTGAAAAAAAAATCATTTGACATCGCTTTTCATAGTGTTAACTCCACGGCTGCACGTGAAAAATGATCAAGTTCAGTGTATTTCGGGTAGCACCGTGTACGGACACCAGCATTAAAGAGTGGTATATCAGCAGGGTACTTGTAGTTTCGTCACAATTACGTAGATTGTAAGTTTATCCATGAACGGAGGGCCTTAGCCGGCCGTTGAATCGAACACGCGATTTCAGGGTGAGAGCGATGCCAACTCAGCCACTGAGTAATTAATTACCTTTATATAATAATGACATTTTAATATGTTAGGTATATAAGATATACATTTAAAAAAAGAGATATTGAATATTTTCTTAGTCCTTCTTAATAACAATGAGATAAATGCTCTTTATAAAATCCTAAGCTGAGGCAACCTAGATTTTAGATTTAGGGTTTTCAGCGACTTCTTCGGTTCAACTTCAAGGTGTGTGTAGGGTATTTTCAGAATCTTCTCTGACGATATTTTTCTAAATACTAGTCATTTCTTTTCAGATACATACATACATCTTCTTCCTCTTGTCCTATTCGGGTCGGAGACCCATTGCATCGACAAGGCTCCTCCTTAGGTCCCTGTCTCGTGCTGATTGTTCGACCTCTGTTCATTGTAGACCCATCGTCTTCTCACACAGTTTCTGGAGTTGCTTCGCCCAACTGTGTTTGGGGCGGCCCACTGGACGTCTACTCTTAGGAATCTCACTCAGTATCTTTCTCGGGATTCGGTCATCAGACATTTTAGCACACGCTAAGCCACCTCAATTGCGATTTTGACCTCATTCAGTAGTTCAAATTCCTTTCCGGCTAAACTGGTGACTTTTCAGATATTTCATTAAACCAACATTTGCTGGACACCATTTTTCAGATATTTCATTAAACCAACATTTACATTGTAGTCATTAAATGATTAGATTTGTTTGTTACTGGGTGGGAGTTTGTTGTTTAACTTTCGAGCTGAAAATTGAAATACTACAGCTAATAATAAAACCCTTATCATGTTATTAAATATGAAAATATTTCCAAATCTAGATTCTCATTTCCTTTACATTACATGTGGACACATTCTTGTATACCTTAAAATGTATTTTTTTTTTATTTTACTTCTTGTTTCCCATATCGCTGAAGTTAACAATGTGAACAAGAAAATATTTATTCCATCAATACATTCCTAATATTACGGGGAATATTTTTTTGAATTATAATGTTTTTCTTTGTGTATTCTTCAAAATATTCCCGTATATAATTTGTCAATCACCCTTCCCTTGTCGCTTCGAGTTTGCGTCACGTATTGAACGCAAAGTCTTGCCATCTTCTTGCGGCGGTGACGGGGAGGCTGCCGGCAGCTCGTTCTCGACTTACACCATCTTATTTAACCCGACGAGATTGGAAACTCAATACATTTAATTGCTTGCAAGTACTCTGATATTGTCGGAGAAGACTGAACCGAATCAAATAAAAACAAACAAGTTGCAGATCCTGGAAATAAATAAAATATTCTGTAAAAAATGCATTATTCAATTTATAAAAACAGTGTACTTATAAACATGTTCTGCTATATAATTTTTATTACGCGCGACAGCTGTTTCGTCTTCTAAAGGTATTATAAATCTGTGGCTATACCACTTACAGATGATGTATTTTATAATTTCTAGATAGGTATTTACGATGAATTTTTTTATTGCTTTTTTTATTATTACTTTATTTTTTATATTTATTTATGTTATTTTTACTTCTGAGTAAAATGACTAAAGTTGTTAACAGTTATTATCCTTTTAAAGTTTCCCCAACTTCGGTATTATTTTAATTTGACTGAAAGTCATAATGTATTCTAATTATTGTGTGAGTTATTCCCAAATGATTACTCGTGGGTTTATTTTCTGGCATAATTAAGTATTTGAAATTGGCTTAAACATATCTAAGAGCGGCGATCGAATTATATTTTTTTGTTCTATTTATGTAGCAGAACTTGTTTATAAATAAACTGCTTTTATAAATTGAACAATAATATTATTGAATATATTAATGAAATAAAAATTAAAATGGAGTTATTCAAATTAAACTTGATAACAATAAACAAATTATAATGAATAGAACAAGTTGCACGAGCAAGTAAATCAGGTACTTGAGTCGGGCCAGGTCAAGAGTCAGAATAATAGAAGAGCATGTATGAGACGACGTGTGAACGTAGACGAGGCGAGAAGTGTGTGCCAAGGTTGAGTTGTTTGGTGGTCCACCCCTGTGAGGAAACGGCGTGATGGTTGGTTGGTTAGTTAGGAATTGATACAAATGCATATTGAAACTTTTTAATCTCATTGTAATTTTTATACATTGACTAAGATAATATCAACCACCCTCAATGAAAATCTCAAAGAGAAAAAGACACAAAAAGTAATTGGGACTGAGTTACTGTTCGATTTAGGGCCCCTTCTAATTTTTATTCGCAGAATACTTCCATTTTGATCGAAGAGAATTCAAAGTACAGAATATCTCAACGACTGTTCCCAAAACTATTATTCAAGGTACAGGAGACGTATTGTACAGAAGATTAAAATAAATAGAGTGAAAGATACTCTCAGTATCGCCCTAGTGTTAGACCGCCATTCAGATTTGAGACGTTGCTTGAAATGGCTTTAGCCGTGTTTGATGACTAGATCTAAATAGTCGGATACTTCTCTACCTTCTTCTTCCTTATCTCCTTCCTCTCCTTACTTACTTCAGGCTCACAACATACCCCAATTGGGGATGGCATGGTATCACTGGCCCCAGGCGGTTGGAAGCAATTGGAACTCTTGTGCAGTATTCACATAAAAAATAGTAAGAGTATAATAATTCTTGGGGGTTTGGCGTACAAATAAAAAATGCAGTAAATTGGTTAATCTAAAAAATATAAATCCATATATTTATAACCACATGAAGATTTGTACTTAAGGAACATTTAGTTGGGGTTTAAAGGTTTTTTCAGATAACTGTGATGTTTTTTTTCATTTGGTGTAAATGCTATGTTATTCTTAAAGCTATATTGAATGTTGTTTACTTGGCGGCCTCCATAATTGATGTGATATTTTAAACATTGAAACTTAGTATTTTTTTTTCCTTGAATTCTCGAATACGTAACTAAGTTGTCTTTTGTTTTCAGCTTTACAATAATACGAGCCAAATGCCTGAATTGGAATATCTATTATAGTTTTTTTTTTAAATACAAAACTAAATATTCCAATAAGAAAATATCTCTTACCCACGCATTTTCTATTATCATATTCAAACTATACTAAAGCCTAAAGCTTATACATATATTTGTTCAAAATCTTCGAATATTATTTTTCTTTTGTATGAAATTAATGAATCTAATTATTTTTTCCTTTAAAAGAACGTAATTAATTTTATATAAACATCTCTTGGCATTTTGGTCTACCTGAAAAATTATTATAAAGAAAGAAAGCAGAAAGTAAAATATTTTCTTTCAATTTTAAATTTTCCCGTTTTCTGAAAGGTTTCCAAACTCTTTCTCTTGCATTAGATTCTGTAACCAATTACTCACCGAGACCAATGAACGTTTCAGACCATTTCAGACTTTCCGAACCTTTAAAAAATATTGAATGGTCATCGCTTTTCATGAAATTGATTTTGCTAGAGCGGGAAATTCAGCGAAAAATATATTGAAGTAGTTAACGGTCTAATTGCATAAATATCCGAGGACTCTGAACAGTGAACACCCTTGTCGTTGGAATTAAATATATTGCGTTTCCTTACTATAATATTTTATATTCATTTTGTTCTGGACCTGAAAGTTCATTCTCACAACTCTCTTACTGTTATAGTTATTAGCAATACCTGCTTAGTAATTCCAAACAATGATTACTTTGAAGGTAACAATAAACTCAATACAAATTTACTCTACTACTTGGTGTCCATAAATGTAATAAATACTGTTGACAACTATTCCACTTTGTTTACATCTTTTTTATTCTAAATAATCCTAAATAATATGTTCTCTGTTTTTATAACATTGATTAAAATTAGTTTAGTAACGCATACTAGTATTCTATACCTAAATACTTGCTTTTATCACACATACTTTGTTAAATGTACATTCATATTTTATTATTTTAATACTGATAATCTCCTGTGTACCAATGTATACTACTTATAATATCATGTACCTATCACTTTAATGTAAAAGCCATCCTATGGCGTTTAAATAAATAAATAATTAAAAATAAACGCCATTATTTTTAATTAAAATTACTTCAAATTTGGTCTCATTATTTATTTTTCATAAAAAAATATCTAGAATACCTAAGTGTTTCCCAAAATTATGTACTTTAAATAATATAACATGATTAAAGAATAAAATATTTTGCTTTAAATTTTTTATTTTAAAAGATTTAAAAAATTAATAAGTCATTCTCTCGCAGGCTAAATCCAATAGATTTATGTTTGTCTCTTTTTATTTTTCGTTTCATGGAGTTTCAAATAATAACGGTGCTAAAGAAGTTAAAGAGAAAGAAAAATAATTTCCTATGTCATCTTGTTTGGTTTTAAAGGAAAGGAAGGAGAGGAGAGTTCTGTAAAGGAAAAAGTTTGAATCTGGGGTTCTGTGTGTCCTGGTCATCCGCCTCCAAGACCTATATAAACCTCATCCCATGAACCCGGGCACCCCTGCTAAATCACCAAACGTATCTAACTACTTGGGGTGACCTATGGCAGAGGTGTTGGTTATCCAATAAAGGTTCCCGGGGCGGCAGTACCCATTCCCGCCTCCCAAATTGAAAACTTCTAGAGTGAAAGTAATGTTTTGTTCGTAACATACTCGAGTATAACGAATTAATTATTAGCTCTATATTTTAAATACATTTCTCTTTAGTGGTAGGTTTATTGCCATGTGGGAATTTCATCCATCCGACCCTAACCTAACCTAACACGCAACGGTCTCTCGACTACGTCCATGTCGATAATTTTAGAAATCAATTATCAGAACTGTCAATCTACGAGACGTTGGTACATATAATTATATGTCCAAAGATAAATACATACATAAATATTATTATTTATTAATATCATAAAACATCGATTATTCAGTTTATGCGTTGGTGAAAAGCGCCCTAAACACCTGTCATATTTTTTTGTTATTTTTCACAAGTTTAGCTGATTTTCCCACATAAATCCAATCTCCCATATTTGTGAAACGATTTAGATCAAACCGAACATTGCCGTAATATATAACACAATACAAAACAGGTTCTGGCGGGTTCGTGTTGTGGGATACATGGAGGAAATCACCTTAACGACCCTTCGCCCTACAATCGGAATTAAATTTCCGTTTCGGGAAACCTGCTCGTGCCCGGGGGAACATAGCCACATTGGCGCAGCCTGGATTTTTGGGACCCGACAAGGAGGAGGTGTGGAACTAAATAAAGTCAATGCAGTGACGTTTTTACTACACGTCTGAATTTGGGTTTGTTAGGAACGTAAACGTTTATTCACTGAAGTGGTAGATATTTACTTCCCCCAAACCTTGGATCTTGGATTTTCCTTGAATCTTTCAAAAATGAAAAATATATCCAATGCAACTCATTTTTTGAAGATGTAAGAAAATAAAGGGAGATAATACTCGTATTAATAAATATAAACTAAACACGAAACAGAACTGGACACAGAAAATAAAAAGGTAACGGTAGGCGGACCTCGGTCTTACGGAGACGACACTCCAACCACTGAACTACTGATAGCTGAGCTGTTTAGACAGATATCCTGGGTTCGAACCCCAGTTACAACTGTTATCTTAACTTTTTCTTTGACTTGTTTTTTTCATGTTTCATTGTGAATGTTCACTTCTTCGATGATTAAAAATATTACGTTAAACTATACGACGGTGATGTTTGACGGCCTCTGTGGTCGAGGGGTACGGCTCTCGACTAGCAATCTCAAGGTCAAGATTTCTAATACCGGGGTCCATAAGTAAATTTTATTTGATTAATTTGTGTTATTTCACAACATAGTAATTAAAAATAATATGTAGTATAATTGCGGCATGTTACAAATTGAAAGATACTCTCAGTATCGCCGTAGTAGACCACCATTCAGAAATGACGTTGCGTTTCTTGAAATGTCTTTAGCCGTGTTTGGTGACCAAACCTGAATAGCCAGGTTCTTCCCCACCTTCCACTCCCCCATCTCCTTCCCTTCCTCACTACCGTTAGTCTCACAACATACCTTAATTTGGGATGTCATAGTCTTACTGACTCCAGACGGAACAGTTAAAATTTGTACGGTATGCACATAATTTTTTTTAAATAAAATAATGTTTATTGAAATAAGTTAAATATATAGAGTATTTAATATGTGAACAATAAATTCGCATTTAAACCAAATTATATGTACGCATGTTTCATTGAAAAAAAAATCGATTTCGCTTTGTTCCTTCAAAGCAGTGGATTTTTTTAAAGAAATACACATTAAGTAGGCTTTATTGTAAAATATTTCCATCTATTGACATAAAGATTCGATACTTGTGTGTAAATTCTAATCCAGAATCGTAATGGAAATACGTTTTTACACACATCACATTTCGATCACATTGAATTACCACTGAAAAAAAATCTCATTTCATCGAGGAGCGCATTTCGTAAATAAATATATTTTCTTCTGTATATAGACAAGGTGACTATGTAGGTAGTATGTCTCCCACCAAATGGGGAAATTGTCAATCCGCCAGAGCGACGCTGAAAATCCTGAAAACCTGGAAACCTGAAAACCGGCGGATCTGGGAAAAGAGTAGTCGAGCGTCGGCGCCACCCGAAACCTGTAAATCTCTAAGGCACATCGCACACGGAGATATTTACAAGCTGCGCGACTGAGATGCAACTACTAGTCGCCTTCTGATGTCCTACTCTTTAATGCTAGTGTTTTACGTGCAGCCGCGGAGTTGTAATCTATTATTTTTGAATTAATACGATGTCAAATAACTCTATCGATGAAAACAATAATCTTCTTTATCAATCAAAATTTGAGGAAAGCTAAAATAAATTTAGACTCGAAATAAAAAATGGATTAGCGAACAATAAAGATAATATTACCAAAATTTTATAACATAAAAGAATAAAACATATACACGCAACAAACAAAACCAACATAAAACAAGCAACACTCACAACTCACAACACAGAAATCATAATGTATTCCGATTTTCATTTAATTTTTTTTTTTTTAACTTTACTTTAATTTTTTTAGTGTTTTTAGTGTTTTTTCGTGACCAACATTATTTATTTTTCAGAAACAAACAGTACATAATTACATGTTAGAAAGTAGTTACAAATTGTAGAATTAATACAATAATAGGTACCAATGACATGTCGCTGTTATATAATATATGTTTTTGTGTGACAAATTATAAATTTTACCTATATTAAATAAGCAAATTATTGAGGGAGGTGTGTGTGTGTGTGTGTTTGTGTGAATATGTGTGTACATATGTATGTAAGTATGCGCATTAAACAATTCATACGATTGACATGATGCTCTTTTTAAATTTGGGCAGTGAGTCGGAGAAAATGTCGATGTTATAATTTAGATTAATATTATTGAATATATGAAGAGCACGATTGATTGGCGAATTAGTTGCTGCATTTGTCTTATAATTAAGCGTGTGGAATAGTTCTGTATGGCGTGTACGTCTTTATGGTATGTTAAAATTAATTAGGGAAAGTAGTTCGGTACAATCGATGTTATTATTTAAAATTTTGTGTATAAATGTCAAATCAGCAATTACTCGTCTTTGATGCAAAGTTTGAAATGTACATTCATAATTATTGTTGAATTTGAATTTAAGATATTTTATAAATTTGTTTTGAATAATATGTTCTATGCTATTTATGTATAATTTGTACTGCGGGTTCCAAATTGGCGAGGCATATTCCAGTATACTTCTGACTAATGCAAAATATAACATAACTACTGTGCGCGGGTTACTGAACACTTTACTTATACGAAGAACAAAACCAAGCATTTTATATGACCTGTGAACGATTGAGTCGATGTGATTATTAAAAATAAGTTTGCTAACAAGGTAAACACCAAGATCTTTACATTCCGTTTTAGAGATGACAGGTTCATTGTTGAGTGAATAAGAGTACATAATTACATTTTTATTTCTGGTGAATGTAATAGTATGAAATAGTATAGTATTAGTAATAATAATAATAGTATTCCAAAATGTATTATGTATAAACTCTTAAATGGGGGCCTCAGCAACGGGTAAGCCACTCAGTGAGGCCAAAATTACTGGATTGTACTATGAAATGTTAAATATTGTGTCAAATAAATAATAAATTATTAAGTACGAAAATGCCTTAAAACCAGATTTTTTGGTTCGCATGTCCTTTCTTACATATTCCGGTAAATTGTAGTTATGTAAACATGGATATTTTTTGAACTTCTAAATAAGTAATGAATAAATAATACTACTAATCAATTCAAAATCATGTTATTTTGGTTTGAAAATTATATCGCTTAGATTATAATAAAACAAATAAAAAACTTTATTCCACTTAATTTTATTTGACCGTAACCGGTTTCAGCTCGTCAGAGCCATCTTCAGACTGGTACAAATAATTCTTAGCCTACGGTTTATATACATAACATATGGGGGAGGGAGAGAGGGGTAGTCTACAAGGATTTTAATGAATTATTTTGTTACTGAGTCGTTTTAGACTGTCGAATTTCTAAGTATTTTGGTAATTCCAGTGGGCTAATTACTTTGGGTTTGTAGCTCACTTCAATATCTATTGATTAGGGAAAAACCTTACAAGTAATTTGAATTATTAATGGACTAATTTTATTGTCAAATCGTTATTATACATATCTATGATCAATGGGATTTTTTAATTGCTTTTTGAAGGGATGCATATTTACATTGGAGTGGGAATGGTCAAACCTAAATATATTTTAATTTCAAAATTATTATGAAAATTATACCGGATAAAAACCTGGTGTTTCAGTAAATGATTCTAATAGCTTATTAATTACAAAGTTACTTTTTGAAGGGATGCATGTTTACATTAGATTAGGAATGGTTTAAACTAAATACATATTTTAAATTTCGAAATTATTATAAAAATTACAATGGATACAAAAGCGGAGACTTAGCAAATGATTCTAATTGTTTATTCATTACAAAGTTAATAAGTTTATTCATTACAAACTTTGTAATGAATAAACAATTAGAATCATTTGCTAAGTCTCCGCTTTTGTATCCATTGTAATTTTTATAATAATTTCGAAATTTAAAATATGTATTTAGTTTAAACCATTCCTAATCTAATGTAAACATGCATCCCTTCAAAAAGTAACTTTGTAATTAATAAGCTATTAGAATCATTTACTGAAACACCAGGTTTTTATCCGGTATAATTTTCATAATAATTTTGAAATTAAAATATATTTAGGTTTGACCATTCCCACTCCAATGTAAATATGCATCCCTTCAAAAAGCAATTAAAAAATCCCATTGATCATAGATATGTATAATAACGATTTGACAATAAAATTAGTCCATTAATAATTCAAATTACTTGTAAGGTTTTTCCCTAATCAATAGATATTGAAGTGAGCTACAAACCCAAAGTAATTAGCCCACTGGAATTACCAAAATACTTAGAAATTCGACAGTCTAAAACGACTCAGTAACAAAATAATTCATTAAAATCCTTGTAGACTACCCCTCTCTCCCTCCCCCATATGTTATGTATATAAACCGTAGGCTAAGAATTATTTGTACCAGTCTGAAGATGGCTCTGACGAGCTGAAACCGGTTACGGTCAAATAAAATTAAGTGGAATAAAGTTTTTTATTTGTTTTATTATAATCTATTATAATGGACTTCCACCACGAATTAACAGTTTCAAAAATAGAAATATATCGCTTAGAAATATTTTAGATGCTTTGATTATTAATATATGCGAATAAAACACACATTTTCCTTTCAAATAATCGAACATTTTAAAATTGGTCTTTTTATAAGCCCGGAAAAAATAAAGAATCAGACATATAAAAAATCCTTTAAAGTTCAAAAACTCCCTCTTAACCACTTTTTGGTTATGGTTGAACAGTATAATGTCAAAAATTTAATACACTTTAAAATGATCGAGCAAAAAAATTAAATATTTTTGCCTGAGATTCGCAAGATAAAAGAGAAAACGCCTTTTTGCGATTTGTTTTCGTAAATAAATCAAAGCAGGTGGCTGGTACTAAACGGGAATTTAAACCTTATCGCCACCTACATAAGGAGTGTTATTATTGGCAGCCTGATCCCAAATTTTACACGACGTGGTGCATCATAATAACGTTACAATAGTTTTAAGACATCATTCTGTCAAACCAGTATAATAATTGATGCGTACACGACTCGCGTAGCTTCAGTAGCGTGCGACTGTACGATAAAGAAAACAATTAGAAGTGTCTTCATATGAATGGAAACAAATGTTCAATTTAGTACATTTACCCAGCGTTGTCTCGCTTACACTCGCCTAACATGTTAGATCTCCATCCTGTTTGAATTCCGTGAACACAGTTATGTGTTGGAAATTTAACTCCCGATTGAACAAATATTTGGATTACGGAACACTTCAACAAGGCATTTATTTTGTTCTTCATTATTTTATGCGTGCGACTGACTTCAAACCCTAAGTTGACGCATCGCGTTGTGTACGAACCCTTGTATGACGTACTAAACTCATGTCACTTGCGAATATTCCCGTGTCCAAAGGGCCTTAGGCATTTTGTCGTCAGCCTGTATTGCAATACTCCTGCATTTCGCGCTTCGTTAGCTTTTCGCCGGTGATTTTTTTTTTCATTCCAACTGATTCCGCGAACGTTCCACGCGACGAGGCTGCGTCGAGGGTAAGCTCGCGCCATTTGTAAAGTTAAATTTAATTTAGTCTTCAGCGCCGATTAATTTTCCTTAATGCGATATATATTGGCGATAGAGCCCGTTTCCATGGAAATGTGGGGGAGTAAATTTCAATGCTGCTGCTACACTTAGGCGTTATTGCCGTTTGTAGCCAGTTGCCAGTTTCCAGTTGCTACACAGTTCTCATACAACGGAGCATTATACTCTACATGTACATGGTACACGGTACCTTTCCCGGTTGTTGGGGAATCGCTTGCAATGATCGTTTACAACTTAATCTCCCAGTGCTCCATATTTGAAAGGAGAAAACAATGGCGCTAGCAAATTAGGTGAATGGAGCAAATTAAGATTGATGAGACTCTAATTGTATTTTATGCGGGGTTATTTATAATAATGTAGAGTTTTTGTTGTATAACGTGTTTTACATGGCGAAGGGTTATCCCCTTTGTAAACTCTGCTAAGAGTTGTAATGTTACATTATTTTGAATTGTATTTGAAATACGATTCGTCTTTGGTAAATTATGTAAGAATGATAAAGCATGTATACAGTATTTATCACATTGATTTTGAATGGATATTTTTGCTCATTTAATTTTCAGAACTAAATCTCTAAATGTGCTGTGTAAGGCTTAGTATATCTAGTAAGATATAATTGAAGTTTGTGTAATGGCTCTTTCTGTCAAATATAAAAATCCATTTCAAGTTTTCCGAAGCGACCACAACATTACAAAAGCAATAATCGGCTTTTCCCGAAGAGATTTTAAAAGATTCGAAAACAATATTGTGTATCTTTTGTACGTCGGTTGGAGGTGCAATTCAGCAGAAAAGCTCGCAAGACGTATTCTCCCAATAAGCTTTTAGCATGTACAACACTTGGAGAGTTGCAAACGAACTCGCAAAGCAAAACGAGAACACGCAATAATAGACTCTGCAAACATGGAACAAGCGTTCGGGACTTCCTTGCCCCACTTTCGTGAATTTATTTTCTTTGGAACAGCCATTCTACGAAGTTCAGGGAGAGGAGTAAAAAATGTTCCTCCCTTAAGAAGATTTATTAACTACTCACACGCGAAGTGCACAGAACAGAGTAAACAAGGGCGGTCATCAACATATATACTTACTTGTATACAATATATACATTAACAACACCGCACAGCAACCTACGAGTACCAGCGATAGCAGTACGTCAGGAAAAACAATCAGGGCGTTCCGCTAATGGAGAGCTTCCCAAAACAAGACCAGCGCGAATTCCGCACGCAAGCCGTTAGATTCATGTATATTAAAAACCGTTATACCTAACCTTGCGATTACTGCCGCTGGTTATCGTTTACATCCTAACGATCCCGGAAGTAGCCATTCTAGGAACGATTTATAGATCATGCAAAATATTCATAGCAATCTTCAGAATCTACATACATAGCCGCAAGTAGGCTGTATATATCCCAACGTTATCGAGTCACAGACAGTTAGATACAACCACTATGCCAGCGTAAGAAATTGCTAAAAGAAGTTGGTATATTATGTAACTAACTAAGACTAATTAGTGCTTGCCGTATACCAGTTTATGTTCTTTCACCGTGGAAATGGGCAAGAAAACGAAGGGTTCGTTATAATTGTTACAGTGCGAAGAACTGCCAGACTTCTGAATATTGTCGTCAACTTTTTTACATATCACTTACCAATTTTAATAAGTGTACAGAATATTGTATATCAGGTTCAAATGAATGCATTAATTTAACTTATGTGTTGGTACTGTTGGTATTCACTTATGTTTAGAATGAACATACTCCATTTAAATTGTCTTCCGATTGTTAGTCAAGTAATCCAAACTTGCGTCACTCTCAAAACATTATATTTTTTTACTTATTATGCAACCGAACAGTCATCCATTTTCAGTTCTAGATTTCTGATTTTAGCCGAAGTCCCGGAGTTTCCCGGGCTTTACGCAGATTTTTTTTATAATCAGATTTAGATAGTAATTTTGGTCTTATTTTGTATGTCAAGTGTGCAAAACTATCAAAAAGGTTAAAAAAAATCTGTGGGGTGCAAAAAAAGGATGGGTGGTTTTTCGAAATGTCTTGTAGTGAGTCACATTCCCTTATCGCCAAAATAGACAGCCTTCGTGGTCGAGGGGTAAGGCGCTTAACGAACAGTCCGAATGTCGCGGGTTGAAATACCGGCGTGGACCAATAAATTTTATTTGATAAATTTGTGTTATTTCACAATTATTTGAGATTAAATGAGAGTCCAGCTGAAGAGGTCAAAAGGCTTTGTCAACTAGCCTCTCCCGATCTGGCCCACCACGCGGAAGGTGGGCAAACGCATCCGATGATACGACCTTGACTAACCTCACCCCGTGAATCCGGGCACCCCTGCTAAGTCACCAAAAACAGCGAACCACTTCTGGTGACCTATGACAGGGGTTTTGTTTATACAATAATTGGTTCCTGGTACGGCAGCACTCATACCCGCCCCCGAAATTGAAGTTTGCCTTAACTTGCATTTGTCTATGTTTTCGGCAGCTGTACTTAATTGACAGATGCGCCTCCTTCTAATATTTTATTCCCTAAACAACAATGTCAGCAAGCAAGTGGTCTACCCGCCATAACACAGGGTCATCCCTAGCATGGAGGGTGAAATACCATAAAAAAACTATATGTACTTTCGATTTTTCATGTATTAAATAAATAAATAAAATAAATAAGCCAGATATTGGCACGATACATAAATACGGAATTTGGGAAAATAAGTGTATATAAATGGTTGATTTATCCACCGTCCACCATATATGATAAGAAGTTTATTATTCTTAGTACTTTTAAAATTTGTGTATTTTAAAAAAAAGATTTTCATATCTCCCACCAAACTTTTATTTCTTTCAAAGGCGTAAAAATATGAATCTAATAATGCCAAGAAATTTTGCAAAAATAAAGTGATTCTCTATTTAGCATATGAAACGATTGAAGTCTTTGATGAAAACATTTTTATTTAATGTTGTGAAAAATTAAAAAATCTTTTAATAAATCATGTTTGTTTGCAATTTTCTACTCTTTAAAAGAAATTCGGCTGCTATATGGATCGTATCTGAAAAATAACCGTAAAAGAGAGTGGATTACGAATTTTGTAAATAGCAAAATGAGTGCAAATATTGTTTCAGACGTAACAGCAAACTTCGTTAAATGTCTCGTATACAAATAAAAGAAACAGCAATGTAGAATTTCTGTTTCCTAATAATAATTTTGATTCAACGTTTTTACAAAATGAACAAAATATCACATTGACTTTTAGTACATATGTACAACAAATCTAAAGCATTTTTTTTAAAAAGTTTTTGAAGATCTTCAAAACATTGATATAACTTGAAGAAGTAGGCTTATATGTTTTAATATTCTCTTAGTCCCTTGATGTTATAGATAGAGTAGTATGTGTTTGTACATGTATGAACATAATAAAATATAAAGAAGCTTTTAGCAAAGAAGGAAACAAGATGTGCTATAAATAATGACACGATAAAGTTCTAAGGGAATAGCTCCAACGTATAAACGTTTTGATGCTCCTAGATATTTATTGTTATAACGTCATTTCCTCTCAACTTTTAACGGTAAACACTTACATTTACATTTTTGAATGTAGCTATAACGTTGTGTTTTTTCCATTATGAATAAATAAAACAATATTTCTTTGTTAGAACCGCTTGTGTATTTTATTAACGCTGACCGGTTTATAAAATTGGCGTTATAAAATATATTAGTGGTTCTAACTAAGAAATATTTGTTAAATTTATTTACTCACATTTACAGTTACCATTAATATCTTCCATTGGACATGGAGTTTTAATTCGTTATTTAGTTTGTTATCGAGGGCTACTAATACGAGAGCTAAGTTATATAGGACTAACAGATTCTTCAATAGTGACCAGCAGCTAACCCTGTACAAATTTCAAGTACGACTAACAATTGAATTTAGGGGTCACCTGGCTGGTGCTCCAAAATACTTGTTAAACTTGCATGATTCTGTGCAAAGGAGGGCGGTCGGTCTACTGATTGGTACCACGATGTTAACAGACCGATTGCCATCTCTAAATTGAACATTTGTAGTGTTTTATGGTGGAACGGATATGACAAAAGAAAACTAAGATATCTTATGAATATTGTCGCTTATTATATAAATGATATCCCATCTGATAAATGTCTTCTTTTGTTACAGACCGGAAAGCATTTTCATCGGACATCGCTTCTCATCAAAGCATTTAATCATAAATTTCGCCTCGATTTGGAGCTTAACACGTAAGTTTTTCATTATATTTTCGTATTTTTCGATTCTTTCCTACACAGCCACTCTCGATTCCCTCATTCTGCTGTTGAAATATGTTTTGCGAGTATTTTAGCGTTTTTAAAAAAATGCAACTGAAAACATACTGTAAAAAAACATTACATCATTATCGGAAGATGTTGGTAGTCAATTGGCTGATAAATGGGTTAAGGGATAGTGAAGGAGAAGCTGAGGGATATAAAGTTCCTCACTATTCAGATCTGGACATTTATCACGGCTTGAGTCGTTTGTTGACGGCCTCCGAGGTCGAGGGTTAAACTCTTGAAAAATAAATGTTATTTTCATTAATTTGTGTTGTTTCAAAATTAATTATTAGTATCTATATTTGCGGTACTTTCCAGAGTGGAAGATACTCTAATTATCGCCTAGGTGTATGACCACCATTCAGAATGAAAACGTTGCTTGAAATGGCTTTAGTTATGTTTGGTGACCAGATTTGAATAGCCAGGAGCTTTCCCACATTCATCTTCCCTGTCTCCTTCCCCTCCTCACTACCTTCATCTTCACAACACACCCCAATTTGGGGATGGCATATTCTCACTAGCTCCAAATTGGAGTAGTTAAGACTCTTGTGCGAAACTCAAATTTAAAAAAAAAAAACATTTAAAAAATTTCAAACAACTTTTTGAACCAGAACTGTTATCTATAATCCTGGATTTAACCTAAGACCAAGGCCTAGAACCAAGGATATTATGGTTATGGATAGATGAATGTTGAATGGATTTTTATTCACCAATGCACAAGAAACAAAAAATTCAAAATGTTTACGACAAAAAAAAACAGCTGGAATATTTATGTTCGCGTACAGGCACAAACTTTGTTTGGTTGATGATTAATATTAATACTCAATATTTTTTTAAAAACATAGTTAATCAGTGAAATCTCTTGAAAATTGGTTCCATTTTTTAGATTTTCCGTATGAAAGCTTTTAGTTTCGGAAGTGCGCGTCGTTATTGGAACTCCGTCTGGCGCTCGAAACCATCAAATCCACACCAATCAATCGAAGTATCTCTTGTCTGTATTTCTAACACAATTTCCTACCGAATTACTTCCCTCCTGAACGGTTATTCGAACCGTTCCCTCGGTGTATCTCTGACAGCCCCAATCGTCACTCGCCTATCAATCTATCGCTCAAAGTCTGCTTTCAATTACAATCGACTACCTATTGCTGCTGCGCGTACTCCTTCCCTCGCTAATTATAATTCTAGTATCCAACGTCTTCACTTCAAATACACACTCTCTCTCTATCTCTATCTGCGCATGTCTGAGCCCTGATTGCTCGCTTTGTGGTCATATTTAAATCAATGATTGAATTTATTCAGCGTTCGTCTGATTGATGTCTTTTATCGACCACAAGATATGCAGGATTCATGATTTATGTTTTAAGTACTTTTCTATTATTTTTTTTTTAAATTAGTACAACATCGATCTGCGTTGTCAAACCAAAAGCTTTTTTACCAGTAAAATCGATAATTTTACAATATTGGATCGATAGGCGTAACTTCCGATAATTTTATATCGATGTCCAGAGCATGATTTCACCATTGAAAGTCGAAAGATATAAGACCTAGAATAAATAAAGAATCGATATAGGCTGGTAACACTGAAGGTATTTTCTATGAATTGACACTACGAAAAGTCAAACACAATTACGTGAAAATGTTAATAAATTTTCAATGTTGAATTGAAACACTAACCTAAATATCCATTGGCAGTCTGCATTTAGTTTTCGATACCAAACGGGAATTAATTAGTTAATGTGGTATTTATTCATATTTCAACCATTTTCGTTTATCAAAGCTCGAACGGAAAAAATTGTTTTATTTTTATATAATACCGCACAAGAGTCCCAACTGCTCCCGTCTGAAGCCAGTGAGACTATGGCATCCCCAATTGGGGTATGTTGTGAGGCTGAGGGTAGTGGGGAGGGGAAGGAGATAGGGAAGAGGATCGTGGGGAAGTACCTGGCTATTCAGATCTGGTCACCAAACACGGATAATGCCATTTCAAGCAACGTTTCAATTCTGAATGATGGTCTTACACCAGTGCGATACAGGGAGTATCTTCCACTCTGGAACGTGACACAAATATACCATATATTATTTGAAATGGATAAATTGTGAGTTAACACAAATTTATTTGCCACGCCGCGCGCCGGGATTCGATCCCGCGACCTTCGGTGTGCGAGTCAAGCGTCTTACCGCTGCGCATCTTAGATACCTTATTTAAGAATATGAATCGCGTATACCACTTCTTTCATTTTTAACTCGTCTGCTTGTTTGGGAATAAATACATCCTAAAACACGTAATCGCGTTATACTTTCATAAGACCAAAAACGTCCAAGAGCGACCTTACATTTCACTCTCTCGCATCTCTCTTCCTCGCATGCAAACATATATATTTTTCTTTTAACCAGAAATAGAACAAAAAAAGGCTTCTTATTGTCTTTGAAATATGAAAGCTATCTTGCATAGATATTTTACAATCTCGATCCAAAGCTCACTAACACACCGTTTCTCCGCAGGAGTAGGCAGAAAAGACGGTCCGTCAAACAACTCGGTCATAGAAAACACTCCATGCTTCATTCTCACTTTTCTGTAATTCTAGCATTGCTCGACTTAAGTATTTGATCCACTTGATTGTGCCATAATATATTCCTCTGGAGCCATGACATCTTCTATTATTTAATACGCGAATTGTATTTTCCTTACAACTCTTCCTTCGTTCATTCATGTACGTGCCCCAACTATCAAAGCATTCAATTCTTAATCTTACTCATCACTTAATGTATCACTTTAATGTAAATGCCATTTTATGGCATTTAAATAATTAAGTAAATATAATTGTGAATGATGATTTTTTTGTTTAAAAAAATACTGTTGTTAACTTTTATATTATTCTTCTCCGTACGTCACAAATCGGGCGTATTTTTACTTCTGCTCCGTCCTGTGTATTTTGTTATGTTAAGTCCATTATTTATTTAGTCTTAGTAGATTGGGAGTGGGGGTGCGGGCAGGGGGGGTGAGGATGAGAAGAGCGGGGTCAGGCGGCCACCCCTGACCCTTATAATGAAGCTGGAATTCCGGGTAGAGCCGAACTATGTTAAACGCGGGTTGGCCGTTGAAATATTATCTCGGATACATTCGATTCCGGGTCCTAAGGGGTTAAATATTATGAATTATACAGAATGGGCGATAGATAATAATGTTATCTTGCAGATTTCTATAAACTGTTCAACAAAATATTGGTTATTATCTACTATTTCTTTTGTATATTAAAAACACTTTATCCACCCTTAACTTCATCTTGCGATGGAAATACAAAATTTACATCAACAGCCAAATGTTGAAGCCATCACCCATGAATTTATATTTATAATTTATTTGCTGTTATTAATAATAAAAAGAAGATACTGTAGATACATTCAACAAATTCCATGTATTAACTATTCGACAAAATTACACAAAAACAATCTTAACTCATCTGTTTAAAAATAAAACACATACGTTTTATGAAAATACTTAAAATATTGTAAACACGCGGCAAAAAACCAAATAACTAATACTAACACTTAAAAAAAACACAACATTTGGTCAAAGAAATTTCAAATACATTGCGTCTAAAATATACAATAACCTACCTGACAAAACAAGACAATCGGATAATATTAAAACAAATACAAAATCCTGATTAATAATGGATCATCGAAAAAGGTCACGCAATAATTAGTCATATAATCCTCTCTCTCTCATTATTGTTACCACTACCTACCAAGTGAGTGAGACAAGTAAGGCCAAAAAAAAAATTAATCTTTTTATATAGATGCACATAATAAATAAATAAATAAAATTAAACCACGAACTTTGACTGCTTTAGTTAATAGGCGGTAAATAGATCGATCCAGTAATACCCTTAATTACAGAAATATGGATTTTTCAGTTATTTAGATAAAATAATAATATTATACAGTACACTGAAGAACTAATTATAAAGTCCACCTTCGCTGGAATCGTGTTCCTATGAGCCTTTTACACATTTTTTTCGTACAGTTCCATGCATGGGCTCTGCTCAGGGTAAAATCGATAATTGTGCAAAATCGGATCGGTAGGCGTAACTTCCGATGAATTTATATCCAGGTCCCGAGCACGGTTTTATCGTTGACAGCCTAACCAATAATGACAGGGAATAAATAAGAAACCGATAGACGCCGGCAACATTGAAGGTATTGTCTATAAATTCACACTGCGAAATTTCAAACGCCTAGCAATTATATAAAAATATTAATAAATTCGCAATGTTGAATTGAAATACTCATACTAACCTAAATATGCATTGACAGTGTACATTTTTTACTTGTTGACACTGAACGGGAGTTAATTAGTTAATCAGATCTTTAGTCATATTTCAAACACTTTAGTTACACAAAGATTGAATATAATAAATTGGTCGCATCTTAGTTGAATTATATTATTTAAGAATATGGATCGCGTATACGACACTTCTTTCGATTCTAAGAGCTTCGTTAGCTGGATTCCGTTCATCAATGAGTCTGTAATTTTACAAAACGAATGACTTTATCCAAATAAAAATATGCGTATATTTATAGTTAACTTAAACTTATCTGATACTGTGGAGGCCGCGCTAAAAATATATAACGGTAGGAATATATCTTACCAATTGTTAACCGTGATCGCAAATATTGATAACTGACCATAGATGACGGATTTGGTTAATATCGTATTGACTGTATTTTGCCTATCGACAATGTTCGACCTCCAGATCCATGTAGGTTGCCTTTCCGTATAGATTCGGTACGAAAAATAAAACTTACTAAGAATTAAACTTAAAAATAAAATGAAAAGTAAATGTAGGTACTGTATATAGGTAAATGCATTGTAACATGATAAACTGAGAAAGGATTGCAGTACAAAACAATTATTACAAAAGAGCGATGAACTTCCCAAAAGAGGCAAATGAAAATAGCTATTACGTTCATAAAAAAATAATTGAAACACCACTCAAATAAACGCTTCGTTGTATATATTCCACGATAGGTTTTATAGAATATAGTCTCAGTCAATTAAGTTAGCTTGTTTAGGGTAAAATGCGCTTGAAGTGAACCTTCACAAAACTGCGCTATATTAATTAGAAATATAAATATTATTATTATTAACTGATGCTACTGGTACCAGAAAGACTCTTTTGTCGTATAAATTTTCCTGAAATAAATTTTCCTGAATTTAATTTTCTGTAAAATGCTAAAAATTCATAGTATCTATCTCAAGAATTTCACTAGTTTTTCAAAGGCAAATTCCGTTCAGAATACTTCGTAGAATATCAGGGATTTTATTAGTATTCTAGAAGAAAGCTCGTATTTGTCTTAGTGCTGTGTTACAGTCATGCAAGTTGTTTCCCGGTGGATGTCGACAGAAACCAAACAGAGAAAAACGTGTCTTTAAAACTGTTTTTCTCTTTTCCATTTTTAAACAGATGGGACGTCAACGAGTAGATAACTTTCCAGTTTCAAAGTTAACTTTCTGCTGTAAGTTTTAGAAAAACGTAAAAGCTCTGTGCGCCCTGCTTTGTGCATTTTCCCTGATTAAATTAGGTATTTTTTGTGGTGAAGACTTTTATCCATTAGATCAAAATAATTTACTCTTTCTTTGTGATTAGATTAAAAGTTTTAAATTTATTCTCTGCCACACTTTCCCGTGAATGCTAATGCTTATCGGGTCTCGCCGCGTTTATCCTTCGCAATTAGAAATTTGCCGACTCTGCAAAATTCTGCCGGCGCACGTCTCTACCTACTGTGAGGAAGTTTTATTCATAAAACATCAACTATGATGAATTTGGCTGGTAGAAAACAGAGTTTATGTTCCTATTTCCCACTAATTCTCCTCATTCATTGCACCCTATTCTTGTTTTATTTATCAAGCTAATTTAGCAGAAATGTCTGAGTCGCTCCTAACCACAATCTTCTTAAGTTTATATTATGTTATAAAATGGACCTCTCAAGACTCAAATAGTTTTACCTCGAGATTACATTGCACGAATGAATAGTTCAAAATGCTTCCACGAGGCAAAAAATCCTTTTCATATTTTCACTGGAGGGTTTTTGGTTGTGTATAGTCTTTTGGATAAATTAAGCCTCCATTTATTCCATTAAAAGGCCGAGGGCGTTTAATTATCGAATATTTGATAAAGAAAAGCTTCTCCAATCTTGAATTTTAATTTAACTTTATTATAACGATATTTTTGTAATTATATATGTCCCACTATAGAACCAAATTTTCCATATTGTAAAATGGACTTCGGGACAAAAATGACATTAAATATATTTTTTTAATCATAAATAACCATGTAGAATATTTCCTCTTGGTCACAATCAAAATCAATATCAATCACGTCATTGACGGCCGGTGTGGTCGAGCGGCAAGGCTCTTGACTAGAAATCTGAAGGTCGCGGGATCGTATCCCGGCGTGCGCAAATAAATTGTATTTTATTTATATGTGTTATTTCACAATTAATTCATTAAAAATAATATAAAATATATATGCGGCACGTTGCAGAGTGGAAGATATACTCAGTACCGCCTTGGTGTAAGACCATTATTCAGAATTGAAACATTGCTTTAAACAAAAAAAATAACAGAAATTAATAAATTTAAAACAAAAGTAAAAATATGATTGAGAGAACAAAGTGAAAATGAACTATCAAACATACTGAAGACCATGTAAAGACAACTGGATACTAAATACAAATGTGGAAAAACTACAGGCCGCCTCAGAACAGGAAACCCTAGCGAGGAGGACTGTGAAAAAAATGCATGTACTTTATAATACCTAAAAAAAATAATGTACTTTATAATACCTTAATATAATATAATTTATAAATACATTATGTACAAATTTTGCTATAGATACTAATAAAAAAAAATAATAAAAATGGCGATGCCATAGTCTCACTGGTTTCAGGCGGTTGTGAGCAGTTGGGACTTTTGAGCGGTATTCACATTTAATAAAAAAAAGGTCGAAATGCTATCATATAGAGCGGTGGCGACATAATGAGACCGGGAGACCATTTTATAGAACTAAAAGTTATCCAATAACAACAAAAAATATTGAGATCTCTAGAGATCATCATTCCTTATTTTAGAACTTAAAGATAAAATATGTCCTTTGTACATTATGTATTTTATGCATTCAATATTACAATATACATTATGTATTTTATGGATTCAATATTGACCTGCACATTATTCCAGTAAATTTCGAGGAAATTACGTAAAAGCACGTTCGAAAAGGGTTCACACGCTCAGATGAATTCTTTATTCGATTCCATCGAATTGGCTGAAATCAAAGTACCTGAAATAAATTGTGTTCAAACGGATCGTAGAAAAAATCTTGGGTTTAAATAATAAAGCTTTGTCTAGGTGTAGCTATAAGAGAGGGTAGTTTAAAATGATCGCAATAGTTCCATCAGAAGGGGCCTATCAATCAATGTGTCTGCGAGGAGGGGTGTAATTATTTCATTCGACCAATCCTTTCTCCACCAACTCTGGGAACTACTTTTCAAGTATGAGGATTTATAATAGGCCATTCGATTAAATGGCTTAAGCTACATGTATTTGTATTCTACAAATCATCCTAAGCCGCAATGTAATAAATATTTTTTTTTATTTACCTTTATGTATTAATTTTATACTTAAAATTTGTGATGTCCTATGCCTGTATCACTAGGAAAACTAGCGTTGAGAGCAGGAGCTGAATGAAGACATTTCACAATTTCTTTACTAAGACAGGCACGTACAGTTAAATGCTTGTTTTTATATGCACCACTGAATGAATAGATTTTACCTTCCTCCAAGCCATGCGTCCAGCCCATGGTCATTTGATTTTTTTCACGTTCTTAGTTACTTCGTTACTTCTTCATTTCCTCGTCAACTTGCTACCTTACTATTTTTCAATTTGTTCGGTGACGATTAGCAGTAGATCAACTTATTAACTAAATTTAATGTATTGTTCAAACGAAGCAGGTACTTTGTTTCATAACATTATAATTTTAAATAAAACAGTAACTTAAAAAAAAACTTAAATATTTGTACTTAATGCCGACCAGGTTTTTCTAAAACCTTGGCTACTTTAGGGCAGTACAATACTGTACTTCAATCTAAAATCTACAAGTAACCAGGTGTTATAAATATATTACGCTTTCACGTAGGTTGTAGCAAATGGGCTGAGCTCCATTGGAGGAGTGTGTGGAGGACAATCGAACTATATAACTTTTATTTAGGTTTATTTGGTTGTTGATGACTGTTGTTAATATTTCGGCTTTCCGTAAATCTAATGCTTCACAGTATCCTGTCTGATCACTGTTTTCATGTTTTTGTAGTTTATGTAAAATGCTGGTTTGATATCTGATGGAAGATTTTTAATGCTTTTTCGAGAAAAAAATATTGATGTATAAGATTCTTCACTATTGGTAGGGTTGTTAAATTATTATCATGAGGGGGCTGACGTGTCAAAATTTACTTATTTATTTGGTTTATCGATTTTTTTTTCATCTATTAGATTAAATAGTAAATTACCTGGGGGATAACCATCAATAAAAAAAAAAACATTTGATTCAAAACTCATCAGAATACTTATGAAAGGGACATTTGTTTGGTTTTTTTCTTTAGTTTTTTTTTATTTATTCATTACTTTGATGTTTTACATAATTTTGAGATCTTTCGACCACCATGCTAGAATTATGGTGGTTGAACTTTTATGACTCGAATTTCAAAAGGAAATAGAAAAAGTTAACTTTGTTTTTGCTTTACTTGCTGATTATCTTTTTGGGTAGAAATATTTTCTTTAAAAAAATCGAATTAAATAAACTAACGTTCTTCAGGATAATATGCATATCTTTGATCATTTATCTTTGGAACGATTTACCAGCCTCTGTGTTTCCTCCCTCCTACAACATGGGTCTCTTCAAGACCCATGTTCACTCCTTCCTTTCCTCAAAAATATCCTCCACACAGCATCCTCAAAGATGACATAGGCCCTGTGGGAAATTATTTTCCTCAGGGCCTCCTGTGTGGAGTTAATGTTGAAAAAAAAATTTAATATAGGTATTTTTTATTTTTTTATCGAGAATAGAAAGTTTAGAAAATGTACGAACATTTGATTCTTACTGTGTTGAATAATTCAAATCCTAGACGTTCATTTCTGTCAGCATTGATAAATAAAGATTATAATAAAAAAAAAAATTTAAAAAAAAAATGTTTCCTTATCAAAATGATAACATATTTGCAGTTCATTTAGCCAAGACCATAAACAAAATAAACATTGCTTCAAACCATCAATAGAGGGAGCCACAGTTATCAGATATCAGATCAGATATATATTGAGGATTTGAGATACACATATATATTGCATAAAATGATAGATAAGTCCTCATTTCACAACGTTATGAACTAAGGGCCAGCTGTTTCACAGAAATTGAAAACCTCTTTATTATTATTATATTATATATAACTTTTTATTATTATTAACAAATTTCAAAATTAATTTTGAATTTCTGAGAAAATTCTATTCGAGTTCTGTTTTCATATCGTGTGCCATAAGGGCCAGTTGTTTCACAGAACTTGAATGGCAGTTTGACGGAACTTGAATATTTACTTTTAAATTTAATGAATTATCTAATTAAACTACTAATCTATTAAACAACCAGTCTTTTGTATTTACATAAAATTTAAAGCACATAATGCATTGATTATCGTGGTAAATAATAATATTAAAACGCATTATGTACTTATTCAACAGTATCTAATGCTTAAGCCAGGTGGTTATAAAAGTATTAATGTACATTCGTGAGTAATTATTGTAAAATGATAAAATTTAAATCATTATTGCTTACACAATCTATCATCACTTGCATCCTTTAATCCTTTTTAAAGTAGCTAACATTTAAACAGCAAGGCAGTCAAGAAAAACAGAAACGAATTGATAAATATTTTATTACTTTGGTCTTTCTCTTTTTCAAATAATATAAAACGAAAAATATTTTCCACATTTTTTTTTACATTATCTCCACACAGGAGGATGGAGCTGTGAAAAATAATTCTCCTAAAGGCCTATGACATCTTTGGAGATGCTTTGTGGAGGGTATTTTTAGGGAAAGGAAGTTCCAGGAAGGAAAAAGGTTTGAGGGGTGGGTAGGAATCTGGGTCAGTATGTCCTGGAGTGACGGATGTATGTATCTATCCCTCCCACTGCAGTGCAAGGCAATGTTCCGAGAGAGTCCTGCTGGAAAGGTCAAAAGACTTCCCTCAACCAGTCTCTCCTGATCCGGCTTGTCACGCAGTTGGTGGACAGACGCATCCGCCACCAAGATCCGGATATACCCAACCCCATGAACCCGGGCACCCCTGCTAAGTCACCAAACGTAGCGAAATACCCCACAAATACGAAATACCACAAATACCCCACTTGGGGTATTCTATGTCAGAGGTGTTGGTTATCCAATAAATGGTTCCCGGGGCGGAGGTACCCAGATCCGCCTCCCAAACTAAAATACAATTAAAATGAAAACTTAAGAAAATATTAATTAACTAGCGAGTACACGACATGCATTGCAATGCCGCACAAAGAAATTAATTTTCTCACGCGTCCCCGTACCTGCTCCCGTTCCCCGTTCCCCTCCCCTATTCCCTTTTCCTTCCTCGCTCCCCTTCCACCTTCCCCGTCTTCCACCCTCCCCGTCCCCCGGTCCCATCGTTTTTTCGTCCCTGCGTTTCCCTCCAGCGTTCCTCTTTCACCTCCCCTGCCTTCCCCCTCCCTCGTCCTCCTACCGGGTTCGCCCCCCCTCCCTCCTTCCCACCCTGCCGTCAAACTATATGAAACGCACACATTTTTGCAAATTTCATAACTCCAAAGCTCACCATTATATATATAGAAACCTTCGCGGGCATGTGTACAACAAATCTCCAAAGTTTCACCGCAATCGGTAGAATGGTTTAGGAACGCGTAAGGGACAAACAAAAAAATATAAATGTTTATATATTAAGATGATTTGTGCATTGCCCTTCTAAATATTCAAATTGCTCCCAATGTTGAGAAACACTGACCTAGATTGATCACAATAATGACCCACCTTTGTGATGGATTTTTACCCCCCAAAGTCACAAAATCCACACCCGGCTTGTGACGTCATATATTTAATGTACTACGGGCAAAGGCCACATTTATTCATGATATTCAATTATTCCTAAAAGAAAATTCATTATTTCACCCTTCAATCACTCATTGTGAACGATCATTCATGCTCTCTTCTAGTGAAGCGGACTTCTGTTCATGAATAAATAATTTTATTCCAAGAAAAATGTATGGCTTCCGCTGGTCTAATAAGCGCAATAACATAACAATATTGACAATTATTCATTCTGTAATAATAATATTTCTATTACAACAATGAAATTCTTTAAAACAAAAGGTTTGGTTTCAGATACACGTAGATATATTATATCGTTTTGTGTTTATATTATCATAATAAAAAATCGTTGTTAAACAGTTAATATTATCGTTATTATAAATATCTCCCATGTACATGTATTTGAATGCACAAAACAAAATCAACTACACCGTCTAAATTGGTTTCCAAGAGAAGTTCGTCGACAGATATCCGAGAGTTTGGAGTTGAAAACTGACCCTATTTTTGAAGATCGTTGGAAATTCCTCCTATGAGCTTCGGGATTCTCCATTATGAGATCATGAATCCGAGATGAGTAAATCAATAATTGAACTTTATTCAGTGTGTGCGCAAAAGCAGTTGCGTTATTTGAAACGTCTGAAATGGTTTTCACACTAAGTTTGTGTTAAAAGAATCCGGTAGGAATTGAAACGTGGAGAATGATCTTCGACAGATCAAATTGGCTATTTTTTTCCCGATACATAGGATAGAATAATATACTGTTAACAAACTAAGATACTTAAATTGTATTCTTAAAAGAATGTGTAAATATAGTAAATATAAAAACCATAAAACTAGTATATGACGCATTAGTCCATTCATCTCTTTCCTATGTAAAAATCGGCTGGGGCGGAACTTACAACAATGACGCAAAACTAATAAAAATTGCCCAAACATCAATTAAACAAAACTAAACCTTATCCTTTCAAACAATTGTTTAAGGAAACCGATATTCGACCTTAGACAGACCTACAGTTTTAAAAGTCTTAAATTCATTTAAACCCATCCAAGCAACTTATTGAAATTCAAATCGTTCCTGCCAAAAACGTAGCGCCTGTAAGCATGCATTCATTCAGTTATCCTTTTTAAGTACCTTAGTTTATATTTGATACTTAAGTATTCACTTTAACCATAGAAATACCTTCAATAAAGAAATACTCACGTACCATACACCAGCGCCTTTGTGGGATTTTTTGTTGTTGTTCATACATTCATTATATCAACTTTTTTATGTACTTTTCATTATTTTATGTAACTGTATCGAAAAAATCAATAAAAAAATATTATTAGAGTATGGTAGGAACTGGAATAAAAAGTTGTAAGTTCCACGAAGTTCGCCTAACCTAACTTACCTAACCAAACTTAACCTAGCCTAACCTAACTGGAGGCAAATAAGCCTTCGTCACCTAATTTATTTATTTATTTATTTACACCCTTTTTCGGGGCTTTTACATATGAAATTTAAAAATTACAATAAAAATACAAATACTATATATTTCTTTATACATAACTGAACTGCTCCAGTAATAGCATTTTGTTATTTCTTAAAGATGAATTGAAGATGTCCACTGACTTGGTATAATTATTTCCCTCCATTAGTATTCTTGGCAAAGAGGAATACATATGAAAGTTAGTTCCAGAATTTCTGCTCTGAAATAAATCCTGACTTCTAGTAATAAGTATGTAGTGGAATCCGGAAGTTCATCAATTCAAGCAATACCGGACTATCAACTAAATCATTTAGAATTTTATATAGAAATACCAAGTCAGTGACAATTCTTCTGTCTGACAATTTGAGCATATTCATATCATTTAAAACAGTATTGTAGTTCAACATAATTGCTGAAATACCCATTTTTAAATTTAGATAACGTAAGAATTTGTTTTGTATTCTTTCAACAGCTTTTACTTGTGTATTATAATATGGGCTCCAGACGGGAGAATTGTACTCAAGTTGACTTCTAACAAATGAAAAATATAATAGTTTAATACACTTTATATTGTTAACATTTCTAGTTAGCCTTGTAATAAATCTCAACATTTTTAAGCTCTAATTAGAGATTTCTGTTATGTGGTTCACAAATGAAAGATTTGATTGAAAAGTGATGCCTAAGTCCTTAATTTGTGTTAATGTCTCAAGAGTATTGTTATCAATGTTGTAATTAAAGATTATTGGATTTTTTATTCGATAAAATCTAACCACTTGACATTTTGATGTATTTAAGTAAAGTCTATTTTCATTACACCACATTAACAATTTGTTGTATTATCTTGAAGAATGTTTCAATGGTAAATATTTTGAATAATTCTAAACATTTTGAGATCATCAGCAAAAAGTATGAAAAATACATTATGAAATATTTTTGTTAGATCATTTATAAACAAGATAAATAAGACTGGGCTAAGGTGTAAACCCTGCGGAACTCTACTTGTTGCATAATTTTTTTTCGGACAGGGAGGATTTTATTTTAACAATTTGTTGTCTTCCAGTAAGATAGCTTACAATCCAGGTTAACATACAGCCACGTATACCAAGTTTTTCTAATTTCCAAATGAGAATTTTAATGGAAACTGAATCAAAAGCTTTACTAAAATCATTATAGACAGAGTCTACTTGTTTTTTTCTTTAAAAGCATTGGTTATAAAATTTTCATAAATAATTAAGTTGGAAGGAGTACTTCTACTTGGCATAAATCCAAACTGGTACTGTGATATTACAGGTTTTATTTGCGTAAAAAGTTTGTCAAGTATTAAGCTTTCAAAGAGTTTCAGTATGGTGGATTGAATGCATATTGGTCTGTAATTACAAATATCACTTTTATTGCCCTTTTTGAAATTTGGAGTCAAAAAACTAATTTTCCACTTATCAGGAAAAATTCCACTGGTCAAAGATAAATTAAAAACTTTGGTTAATGGAAGAGCAATTACTTTGATACATTATTTGTTGAATATTGTGGGGATATTATCCGGTCCCACAGATTTGTGGATATCTAAGGATTTAACTTTAGTAATTACATCAAACAAACTTATGGTACACTGTGAAATATCAAGAGTTTCATCAAGAGTTGTTGTTGGAACAGGAACAGGAGCATTATTTGAGTCTGTTCAATAAACACTTTTTAAAATGTTTGCAAACAGGTTAACAATATCATCAGTATTATTGCTATGGCTGCCATTTAGGTGCATAATGCTCGGGAAATCAGAATCATCTTTTTTAAGAGATTTTGAGTATTTCCAAAAAGAACTAACATTATTTGTTATAGAGTTTTGAATTTCATTTTTATAGTTACGGTAGCAGGTCATAGACATTCTTTTACATGAACTCCTTAAATCTTTAAGTTCAATGTAATCAGAATATTTTTTGTGCAATTTATATTTTTTATGTTTAAGTTTTTTGGTGATAAGCAGATTTATAAGTTCTTTGGAGTACCATTTTGGATAGGTGTTTGGCTTACATTTCATGGTTGGAATATACACGCTAATAGCTTTTTCCAAAACAGAATAAAATTCATTATTAGATGTGTTGATATCATCATTTTGTATAGATGACCAATCAAAAGAGAGAAGATAGTCACAAATTTTCACGTATCAGCTTTGAAAAAATTTTGGTAACTGAACGCTAGTTTACAAGTATTAATTAACATGTCCATTAGAGATAATAACTTCCATTGGAGGATGATAAACATCAATGGGCACCAGTGGTTCACTACATTCATCAATTACTAGTGACTCTAAGTTAGAAAAACATAAGTCTAGAGTACGATTATTTACATTTGGTAACATTTATGTAATATTGTTTATTGAAGATAATTCATTTATCCCTGCACTGCATTTATTATAAAGTTCTCTAAAGTATTTTAGTTTTTTTATTAATGTGACAGCTGTTTCCGCTAACAGGGTCATTTTCAAACTGTGAAACTTAATAAATTGGTACCGGTAATAAATCAATCTAGGCACCTTCAAAATATTTAGAATCATATAAATAAGTTATCTCAAGTGGTCTAACCTCAATGAAACGAAAATAATAGTAATCAATTACCTCGATCTATTTACGATGAGAATTAAGATATTCCAGAAGATTAAAAATAATGATAAAAAAATATATATTCTTTGTTTTCCAACTGATTATCTCAATGGCGCGGTTTTTCCCTTGAATGACTTGAATAATAACGTAAACACCAATCAGTCACAAAGCAAGGCTTGGAATTTCAACATCTATTTGATAATCTAATAAAGATAAATTCCAACCGATATAATACAACTACGAGTATGTCGTAAGTAATAATATATTTTTTTATATGAATACCGCACATGAGTCCCAACTGCTCCCGTCTGAAGCCAGTGAGACTATGACATCCCCAATTGGGGTATGTTGTGAGGCTGAGGGTAGTGGGGAGGGGAAGGAGATAGGGAAGAGGAAGGTGGAGAAGTACCTGGCTATTCAGATCTGGTCACCAAACACGGCTAATGCCATTTCAAGCAATGTTTCAATTCTGAATGGTGGTCTTACACCAGGGCGATACAGGGAGTATCTTCCACTCTGGAACGTGCCGCAAATATACTATATATTATTTTGTGCTTCGTTTATGGATGTGCAATGATTTTCGGATACTGTATCGAACGTGTCGAAGAAAGCGTATGAATTGTGAAATAACACAAATTAATCAAATAAAATTTATTTGCCACGCCGGGATTCGATCCCACAGCCTTCGGTGTGCGAGTCAAGCGTCTTACCGCTGCGCTACGCCGGCCGTCAAATTAATAGATATATATATATATATATATATATATTTATATATATATATATTATTATCTGTTAAACAACGAATTTCAGTTCACTAAATTGTTTGTCATTGGAATTTTACAATTTATTTCATCCTCCCATATCAAATCATGTACGATAATTCTGAAGATTTTTTTAAAAATACATTTTAATATATCTAAAAGCGTTTAATATTTCATTGTTTACCACTTTGAACAAAATAATTCCATCTTTGTATCAAGAGAGGGATTAGCTATTCGTGTTCCTATTATGGTACTAGGATATTTTTTTTATTATCTGAGTAAAACAAACGCTGCATCAAACTCCCTTATTTCCCGTATTCCCTAAACATTCAATAATCTTTGTCCCAACTCAACTATTTACAATTTATTTTACTACTTACCGTCATTTAAGAAAAAAACATTACCTGTTACTTAATCAATGCGCACTCATAAAGCTCCACTAATTAACACAATTCAGGTACACATACAAGTTCGTAAACACATCCACCGTGTTTTTACTTTCAGAAACTGAAATACTCCATTTTTGACTTACCTACAGTGCTGAAATTGCGTTAACATCAAAAACTTTATAATCGCTTTTTAATACGAACAACGAATAATATATTTTTTTACATAAGCATTAGAAATTCGATAACTACTAACTTACTCCCCACATTCAATTGTTTTCGCTAATAACTATATTTTTACTTACCTCAGCCAGCAGTATAGTAGACACCACATTTTTTTTAATATCATTTTTCTACGTATTAACTTAGACCAGTAAAATGTATATATTAAATCCAGATATTCCATAGACGTGTAATTGGTACCGATCCTTGGCATTTATTTTATTTATAAACTGTTTTGAAAAAAAAAATAACAGCTTTCTCATATTTATTACTCCACAATCTTCCATGGCTGAATAGAAATTTAATTCGTCTGCAAAACGGTTCATAAATATTGACAAAATACATTTTTCTAAACCAAAATGCTTTAGCAACTAGCGGAGACCCATAAAAATCACGTGATATTATTTTTTAAATCTAGTTTACTAGTAAATAACGCTTTTTTTAAATATAAAAAACGCAGAATTCTGAAAAATCTCGACATCTGACTTTACTTATCAAGATTAACCCTAAGAAATTTAAACAAAAGAAATGCACACTTCAAATAAAGAATACAAATAATTATTGGTTAAAAAATATTTGATATATTTAGGTACTTTATCGCTTGTCTGAACTCATGAGAGATCAGTTCCAATTTTGAAAATAATAATTTTAAAAAAAATTCCGATAAAATATTATACTACAAGTAGAAATTTTATCGCGTGTCTTTGAGTGTCATTTACAAAATTTTCCAATTTGTAAATGATGTAAATGACCAATTTTGTAAATGACAGTCAAATTCAAAACAAACAACTCACAGACAGAACCACAGCCGATTTTAGATAGTTCGATGATTAACGTAAAAAAAACAACTTTTCCATTCATTTTGACGACCTCCGAGGAAGAGTCATATGAGTCTTTGGTCTCAATAGCTCAGTGGTTACAGCTTTGTCCTGGTAAGACTGTGGTCTCAGGTTCGATCCTCAGTTGCAACGTTTACCTTTATAATTCCGGTGTTTACTTTATAATTTCGTTTAGATTTAATACATTAACTTCTTAATCGACCATTTTGATTTTTGTATAACCTAAAATGCTTTAAATTATAAATTATAGATATACGTTGATTCATGTAAACCGAATGCACATCTCCTCTATCTATTGTGAAAAATGACAAAATCAGTATTTCAATTAGCTTTTCACAATATTTTCGTAAATACTAAGCTGAATACAAAAAAATACTAATTGCTTAGAAGTGTTTCTCTCTTTGAAATGTTTTCTCTGCTCGAACGACCCTACACGTAGTTATCACTATAAACTCTAAATTTTGTCTCAGAGGCTTAAGAGATGAAAGAAAAACCTGAAAGCTTAAGGATATTATATTCCATTGGTAGCTCCTTTGCTTTGCTTTGCTGCACTCGCTAAAACATAAATTTTCATTTCAGAGAAAAATGTTAAGAAAATTCTTAGACTAAAGTTTTTCACTATAATATTATTCTCGAATGGTTTAGGTGCCTTAAGTTTCTATCACTGGAAGATCTTGTGAAGATACTTCTGATTAAAGTCGTAAAAGATTTGTTTCAAAGAATGTTTTAAATCAAAAACGTAAGAAAATAAAAAGTTTTAGTTTTTTTAAGTAAAGAATACTGTTATTAACTTTATTTAGTACTGGATATAATTTTTTTTTTTAAATTAATCCGATAAAGATATCAAAGTGCCCCGTTATATTATATAAACTGAATACAAAATATCTAGATGTGAGTTTCATAAAAAAATTGAAAAGAATATATTTTCGCAAATGTACATAACGTTGAGCTTCGGGCAAAATGATACACCAAAATGATACCTACACCAAAAACACACTTCTGTGTATTTATCTCTTCATTGTTCTATTACAGTTTCCGTGGTCGAAAGGTAAGGCTCTCTCGCAATCCAAAGGTCACGGGTCATTTGATTAAGTTGTGTTATATCAATGTGTATTCATTTAAAATGATAAATAGTACTACATTCTTTTTTAAAAAAACTTTCTTTTATAACTTTTTTTTAAATGTTATTCCCATCAGTGAAATATATCATAGAAGAAGAAGAAGTTAACAATAATAATCTAAACAAAAATATGAAAGAGAACAAGACACAGAAAAACAGAAAAAGACAATGCGTGAATGTCTGCGAAACAACTAATCCTTAGGTAAGTAAGCTAATCTGAAAAAAAAAGACTTTTATATTAAGATTAATTTGTTTTATTTTTTTTCACGATTTCTAACTATTTATGGTTCATTGAACACGTTATTTGTTTTTTTTTTAAAGAAAGCAAACATTCCTGGGTAACAAATAACCCAACAACGTTTAAAAATCTCCTACTACCACCACAGAAAGCCGAAAATGTTGCTTGTGTTGTGATGGAGGACTTAGCAAGCCGAGGAATAGAACACGTAACGCCCAGGTGGGACCCAATCGTGATGCCCACTCAACCACTGACCGGTCATTTTATTTTGTGTTAATTTACAATTCATTAAAAATAATATAAAGTATATTTGCGGCATATTCCGGAGGGGTAGATGCTTTCAGTATCGTCATGGTAAAGTACCATAATTCGGAATGGAAACGGTGCCAGAATTGGGGTTCGGTGATCAGATCTGAACAGATCCCCATCTTTCTCCTAGCCGTATCCTTCCTCTCCCACCGCCTTCAGCCTCACAACATACCAGAGTCTCACTGGCTCCAGACAGTTGGGGTCACTTGGACTCTTGTGCGGTATGTACCTACCTACTTTTTTAAAAAGTGACTTTTGAATTAACAATATTATATTTGTAAATTACAAACGAGTTTTTGAGCAGACAGTACAAACTGATGTTTATTTTATAACCTTTAAATCAAACACACATATGGCGCTACTAGTATTACCATATGATTAACTAACAATATTTAAAACAATTTTAATTAACAAATATTTCATAATACATTTCAGTCAGAAAAATACCTATAAAATATACTGCTTAGTGTATGTATGGGTATTTTTCATCAATTTATATAAGTTTTCATCTCTGCTGTCAACTTACCTATCAGTTAAAAAAAACATACCTAGGTACCTTCCTATAAAAGCACACTTATATGTATATCAATTTTATTTTAATAAAAATTCGGGAGACGTTGTAGATACAAACCATGGGTAAATGTTATTAACTTACTATTTTAACAACGCGAAGTTGGATTTTGCTTGTACTTTAGACATATTAGCACACAAATCTTACCTATCTTGTAACAATATACGTCCAATCCACCGATAAAGTCAAGATTTGCACAAAATAACATCTCCAAATCCCCTGCTAATTGTTGTTATGAATAAAAATTACATAATCAGCAAAGGAATAGTTTCATTTTCGATAAATTGAGAGGAAATATCAGATAGTATTGACAGCGTATCCCCTTTAGGCTTCGTAATTTACTGTCCGTGATGCATAATGAATTGACGAGTTATCTGTTCCAGCCGTGCATAGCTTAGCCTTCATCCCCTTTGGTCGCTTTCATCTAAAATTACATCCCTTTGTTCCACAATCCATTCAATTAATACTGGTCGTGTTAAAGGTGGCAGATTCGCAGAAGCATCGCAAATGGAGTAAAACTTCACAAAGTTACCTTCAGAATATGTAAATATTAAACCAACTTTCAGCAACTAAGATACAGCTTGTTGAACTCTAAAGATTTTCAGGAATCTCAGCGTAACTACATACAGTTATTCGAATTCAATATCTTTTAGTTCGGTAAATCAACATGCAAGTTCAGCATGTGGCAGCCCACGCACTAAAGATACAGAATTGAATTTCGTTACGTAATTATTTATGTGTATTGTATACTCCGATAAGTGAGGCTTACGTAATTGAAGAAATACATACTTGTAAACTTTTATATTTTCTTGATATCAAAAATATATTTTACTGATAAATAATATTATGGGAAATCAATAATCAATAATTTGTAATGTCTAGTCTGGATATTTTAAAACAACACATTTGTTTGGTTTTTTTTTGGTCAAATACGTTATTTCACAATTAATTCATTTAAAATATTATGTGGTATATTAAGATATATAAGAAACCATCAGAATCGCCCTGGTGTAAGACCACCATTCAGAATTAAAACGTTGCTTGAAATGGCTTTAGCCTTGTTTAGTGACCAGATCTGAATAGCCAGATACTTTCCCATCATGTTCTTCCCCTCCTCACTACCTTAAGCCTAACAACATACCACAATTGGGGATGCCACAGTCTCACTGGCCGAGCAGTTCGGTGTTCACATAAAACATTTTTATTATTTTTTTATTTATTTTAAAAATAATAGCAAACATTCCCGAGTTACGAATAAACCGACAATATTTTTAAATCTCCTACTATCATCATACTAAGCAGAAAATGTTGCCTGTGTCGAGTTGGAGGTCTCGCCATAACACAGGGACATCCCTAGCATGGCGGTTGAAATAACACAAAAATAATATACGATGTACAATATTCTTATATTAAATAAATAAATAAATCTTCTTAAACACTATATTTTATCCACTATCGCTTTCTACAACGAGAGTGAGTCCTTGAGAGGCTGAAAAGTCCAATCTTGATCGCAATATTAATGGAGGATTTGGCGCGTTTGGCAATGGTTTCTTTCGGATGATTATCGTATCTCGATGTTTCAACTTCTCTTCCCTTTTCCGTAGTCTTCAGTCTTCAAAACCTGTGACCTGAGTACAGTTTGCAAATGTTGAGCAAATAGCACTATCATAGTTGGGTACAATAAATGTTATTTTGCTTCAAAGGCATTGGCCTTTAGGGAATCCTCAAAGCGTTTTACTTGGTCTGAGCTTTCGTGGGAGACAGTTAAGATAATAAAATCGCATTTAGAAATCTGTTTTCAGACTTTCTAATTACTTATTAAGTTGTTGAAAAACAACTGCTCTTGAATAAAGTACTTTAAATGTTCGTTATTTTGACTTGAGCAAGTACGCCACCATTTGTACAGAGGTCACCATATTAATTCTTACCTAACCGTATCTACTATCTCCGTGAATACAGAATTCAGCTTCCACTAAAACGTCTGCGAAAAGTTTTCCTTTAGGGATATCCATACGTTCGTCCTGACAGCATTAGTTATATCTTGCATTAAATTCACTCGCAATTTTAGTTTTCGCGATTAAGTAGGCAAAACTTCTGTAGACTGAAACTTTCAGAGTTTTCATACATCACCCGTGTTATCGTCGCAATGCTGGGGACCTTCCTATGACATTATTCAATTTAACGTAATCAAGTAGCAGCCATATCCGACATGTTGCTGATGAGAGGGGCTTACTCTGACAGCACTTGCTGACGAAACTTTCCTGCAAAGCCTGCCCGAGGAAACTTCTAAGACCTCGTTTCCAGAAATAATGAATAAATTTGCTTGCCTTGGGGAAAAGTTTAACGCATTTTTATTCCTCCGGTATAAAACACTGCTTACCTCCAGTATTCTTACAACCATATATATCTGTGACATTTTTTCATGAATTCCATATAATAACCAATTGTTTAAAATTAATATCTTAATTGACGGCACCGTTTTTTTTTTTATATTTGGGAGGCTGGTATACCCCTAGTGGTTTGCTTTGGTGATTTAGCAGGAGTGCCCGGGTTAATAGGGTGAGGTTTGTCTAGGACTTATCGACGGATGCGTTTGCCTACCTACTGCGTGGCGGGCCGGCTCAAGAGAGACTGGGTGACGGAGGTATTTTGACCTCTCTAGCCAGACTTTCTCGACACATCGCCTTGCACTGCAGTGGGAGGGATGGGCACATTGAACTTCCTCTCCTTCCTTTCCCTAAAATGATCCTCTACACAGGATTCCAAACAGGCCCTGAGGGAAAATATTTTCATCTTCTGTGTGGAGCCGATTAAAAAAAACTTTTACAACAACTTTAATAGTTATGTTAGGTTGATTTTGAATCGATGTTTTGTAAGTTTGCTTAAAACCGTCCACACCTCCGCATTTCTGTAGGTTAAAAGAAATAAATAATAATAATTATTATAAATTATAATAATCATTAGAAGTACCTTTCTAGAAGCTTACAATATCTATCTTCAATATTTAAATTATGTTGTGTGCTTTGATTTACTGAATATATTTGTGTTATGAAAATAACTGTTAGTTAGTTTGCCTTTATAATGTAAACACCACCATAGGAGTAATAATGAAGAACCCATCTGAATTTGAATTATCCAGTAAATTTAAAGTTGTTAAGTAAATGATGTAGATTAAGTTATTAGAGTAAAGTGCTCTTGGGATGAAATAACACTAAATTGCGCTACGTAAATACATTGTTATTAATAATAACTACTATGCTATAGGAAATTTTGTGTAACTAACTAAGTAACCATCACGCCGTTTCCCGCAGAGGTAGGCAAAGAGAATGGACCGCCAAACAACTCGGTCTTGCCTCGTTTACATTCATATATCGTCTATTACCAATAATAGGCCACTTGCATGGATTTCATAACGACATGAAAAAAATCGTGTTGACAGATTGTTTTACTAAGATTACGAAAATGTTAGTAATTTTTTTTAGAAATGTACAGTTTTTTTTTTTAATAAATAAATCCATTATTTGGGCTCGTGACGTCACTACATGAAAATTTCCCGTCTCCGATAATGTTCTATTAATTTTGTAGAATTCCACACTGATTTGTTAATATGGTAAAACTTTGATTTCAGGCGGATTTTTGAATTTGACATTTCTTCTTCTTCTTTGTGTGCCTTATCAGGTCCCCCCGACGTTGGCGATCACTCTTGAAAAGGTCTCTCTGTCTTGCGCTGCCCGGAATAGTTCCTCCACACTTCTAATGCCGGTCCACTCTCGTATATTTCGCAGCCAAGACATTTGTCTCCTACCAGGCCCTCGGCGACCCTCTATCTTGCCTTTCAATATTAAATGGAGCAAGTGATACTTCTCCCCTCGAAGTATATGACCCAGATATAAAATTTTCTTGATTTTAATTAATTTAAGCAGTTCTCTATCTGTTCTATCCCGCCTGAGAATTTCTGTGTTGGTGATCATGTCGGTCCATGGGACCTTGAGCATTCTCCGGTGAAGCCACATTTCGAAAGCCTCTAACCTGTTCATGGTATTTATTTTCAAGGTCCATGTTTCACAACCATACAGCAAGAACGACCACACATAATTACATTTTAGCATTCTCTGCTTTAGTTTTAAGCTGATATTTTCATTGCAGAAGAGGGATATCATTTTTATGAACGCACTTCTTGCTGCTTCAATTCTGCACCTAATCTCTATATCTGGGTCAAGAGTCTCCGTGAGAATACTGCCGAGGTATCTAAATTTTTCCACCTTTTTGACATTATAACCATTTAACTGTATCATTGATCTAGAGTGATCTAGTCGTCCAAAAGTCATCCATTTAGTTTTATTTACGTTGATTGTTAGGCCCAGTTGCTCGCCAGAATTATTAACAAGATTTAATAGGTCTTGGAGGTCACTGATACTGTCAGCTAGTAATACAGTATCATCTACACATCTTATGTTATTAATGACAACTCCGTTGATCTTGAGACCCTTCTCGTTATTACTAAGGGCTCTTTTGAAGACATAATTGGAATAGATATTAAATAATAGTGGCGACAGGATACAGCCTTGTCGTACTCCACGCTTAATGGCGATTGCGTTAAATCTCTCATTCCCATGTTTTATTTCTGCTGTTTGGAACCAATAAAGGTTTTTAATGAAATTCTGGTCTTTGGTGTCAACGTTACAATCCGCAAGCTTTTTCATTAGGTCAGCATGTTTTTACAAGTTCATATTGTAAGTTTCCATATGGAGCTAGAGTGCTCCCCTTTGAGTGAATGCAATTAGCGAGCCAAAGGAGTTTTACAAATTCATGGTTTTAAACAAACTGGAAAATAGCTTTTCAAAACATTGACCGTACAGACACTGCGTTTTACCGCTGACAGCTGCATGTCCAGGTCCAGTGCCCATCCAGTATTGTTACTCGTACATACGTAACCTTCCGTGTCCGACCGAAACGGCGCGTGTTGGAAACATTGGTCCGAGCGACAGGGGTAACGTTTAGCGCACACGAGCTCAAACGAGGGTAGGGAAATCTATTAGCCATTAAATAATTAAGTGAAATCAATTCAAGCCTTTATTTCTTCACACTTTGTTACCAGCTGTGGTCGTTTTCCTTTGCCGAGTATATGTGTGATTTTTCGAGCTTCAGGGCATAGATGGCTCTCTATAGACTTATTCGAGAGATGTCGGTGGTATAATCATATGGAGTTACCCCTCCCCATGAGGGGGGGTACTAAGGTACGGGGAACTGTCCTCCAGGCCGCTCTATACATTCGTTGCGGATTATAAAATTTTTTAGTCTAAATAAAGTAACAGAGTTTTGTGATGTAGGAGTTATTCTTTCAATAATCTATTCACAACAACCATCCAGAAAATATATAATATAGAAAGAAAGGAATTGCGTCAAAAGTAGCATCAATCAAATGTTTTATTTCACTTAAACATCATATCTGTTTAATTAACAGTAAGGGACTATCAGACTATTTATTAGACTACGTGGTGTCTGCGTTTTTCATCACAACGAAAATAAGTGATAAGAAAATATCAACACCTTTTTTTTTAAATCTTGAAAATTCATTTATAATAACAGACAAAACGGCGTATTTTTATCTGATGCAGATGGGCGTTGACGTAGAGGGAGATTATCAAATAAAAAAAATGACACTATGGCTACCTTTTTCTCTACGCTTGATACGAGTCTTAGGGATTATTATAAGTGTTGATAAACAAATACAACTTATTTTGCCTGCAACAAATTAGTTAAATTTTGTAGATAAGAAATAATGATTAATTTTATGATTGAAATATTACACCATTATTTAATTTATAAAAGCACATGGTGTAACTGTGTAAAATGTGTGAGACGGTATCATTACTACCTACCTTATCATTTAATAAGATAAGGTAAGTATTAGTTACGATGATACGAGTAAAATCTGCATTACCGACGTAAGATTTGTAGGTAATCAACTAAGATTAAAAAAAACTACAGGTGTCACTGACTGCATTATTATAGCTTTTAACAGTATTTTGTAAGATAAATTATTTACGTATGATGGCGTAATATGTATTTAATGAGGTAGGAAATGAGCAAGCACAGCGAAAGATATTTTTTATTAAAATTCACACGATAAATTATTGCATGGTCAAATATTATTTCCTATCAAAAAACATTTTAAAAGCACTCAAAACCACTAAATTGAATTTTTCGCAACAACTCATATGGGTATCACGGAAATCGTTATATCTTCTTTGCTATCGTGGTTAGAAATCTAAACGGTCCTAGAAAGAGTAGACACCACGCTTTACAATCAAATCTAAATGTAAACCGTGTAATAACCCCCCCCCCCCCCCCTACGACGAAGTAGTAAAACCTTCCTCTTGCTTTCCAAATGCTGCTACATTGCTACAGCTACCCCGCTCGGCCTTTAAAAAGCTCGTAGCTCGCCCGTTCTCGCGTCTCTCCCCTGCATTTCTTTTGAAGCGCCTTCTCAACCCCATCACGTAATACTTTTATGCAAACGTGACGAGATGCTCTTAATTAATCAATTGTAATTAACCCCACAACGTTGTGTACTTTTTTGTTTGAGTGGTTTGGTATAGTTAATCCAATTTAATTAATAATTTATTTGTGGTAAACCCTTGTTCTTTTAGGTATGGCGTGTTACAATTTGCAAGGCTTCGAATAACAATGACTGGGTCTGACTAACTTGAAAAATAACTAATTATCTAACTATATTCGTTCAGCTTCCTCCCCTAGCACCTGTTAAACACCTACGCTCATCGACGACTATTTTTATTGAAGTAATCTGCATTTTCCCTCCTAGCATCTAATATATAAATTTACATTCAAACGGCGAATTGAGAAGATCCTACCTTTCGATGCGATGTCACGTACTCTCTGCAGCTCTATAAAATGCTATCATGAAGATAATTTGACATTTATGTACATTCTAACAAAAGATTTACACTCAAGCAGTACGGATTGCAATGATTCTACACTCACAGTTCTAGATGCAGTTTGTTAGTTAGCTAGCTTGTTTTATCTTGTTAATTTGATTCTACGGGTAGGTATTTTGGATTAACATGAGACAGAACATGTGCTGTTTAAATAATTGGACTCCTCCATAGCCCAACTGATAAGGTGATGGTCATAGACCGCCGAATCAGCTTCCAATTCCAACGCCTCCGGAGAATGTTAAGGTCGCAAGCGACGAATGAAAATCGACATGTTTTGCCTTCTGTCGGGAAAGGGTTTGATGTGTGTTTCTGGATCATAGAGTGATAATGGGAATAATATCGACCACTACGCCGCCAAATTAAAAATATGTTGATGATGATGATGAGAGGTCATCTCATACCGTTTGATATGAGGGTCTGCTCCGATTAATGGCGTGATAGCCGATGTCAGGAACTGTTCAGGAAATGTGTGGGTGGCACGAGGTTTTGGATCGTGACATCCTACTCTGGATTGATGATGATGATGATGATTCTGAAGTTCTTCAGCATGCCGATGACTTGAGTTCCATTTACTCCTAAAGCACCGGCATAAACATTAAACCGAAGTTGATTAGACAATCGGCAATGTCAGGAGATCGGTGGGGCCGCTCTCTCCTCTGATCTGGCGATGTATGAATTTAATTAAGGAAGATTTTGATGTCACCGATCCTCGACTTGGCAGTCACTCATGTCCTCAATAGTCCCGTTCTCCGTCCAGCACGCCGCCTCGAACCAGTAGAAATAATGATTACGTTTTTCCTAGGCACGCTACAAAACATGCGCCAGCCTGCAATCGCGATGGTCATCGGTATTTGATTTGAATGAAAAATACGTCCTCTCGCATAACATACACAGGCGTAACGTGGGACCTTCCCCGAAATGTCACGGGCATATGCTCTACGATAGGCGTACCCCAACCTCAAACTCAAATATCAGCTCAAAGAAAGAAATGTCAAGCTCGGCTTCCAGGGTGCTGGGTCCAAGAATGAAAGGCACCAGGTCGTGAATCTGGCTTCCCTCCCTTCTATTTCCCCCGCTGCACTTTCGTCCAGAGTACTTTCCCACCCTGATGCTGGATGATCCCTATTCCTAGTGTGAGGGAGTTAAGAAAACTTTTGCTACTTATGTAGGTGGATATAACGCATTTCGCTTAAAATATGAATACCTACCGACGGCTTCATTCAACCGACAATGTGAAAGTTTTTGATAAATCGAATATCGAATGAAATATACCTACCTAAGCGTAAACCAAAAAGTAGTTAAGAAAACTTTTGCTACTTATGTAGGTGGATATAACGCATTACGCTTAAAATATGAATACCTACTGACGGCTTCATTCAACCGACAATGTGAAAGTTTTTGGCTAAATCGAATATCGAAGGAAATATACCTACCTAAGCGTAAACCAAAAGTAGTTAAGAAAACTTATCCGGATTCCAACAAAGAACCGCCGATCGGTTGCCAAACGATTCCATATGTCATGTTCCCTTCGTTCCGCCGACAAGGCAGACCCCACACGAGCGTAACCTAAAAGGTAGTGAAGCCCACGCAAATTTCGTCACTTCGTTTCCCCCATGACGAAGGTAGTCCGGCCAGATCGTAATCTTCGTCCTGCATCAAACTGGCCTCCCGCGACGACAACTTTTATCCGCTGGTACCTCGGAGCGGCGGTAGAAGGAGGGCGAAATGGGTGCACGTCCTTTGTTCTCCTGAAGTCCCCCAATGCCTTAGTGACGTACATACGTCGACATCATGGAATGGCTCCGGCCACGCTTCCAATCCAGTCTAGAGCGGGTACGAGATCCACGTTACCGAGATGTGATCACAAGGGATTCCAATTTGCTCGGACCAGACACGACCATCGCTTACTTCGCCTCCACATTAGGAAAATAGTGTAAGCCCACCTGCATTTCGATCACATCGCCCCCGATAAAGTCGCGTGAGATACTTCCTCATGGTGAAATAGGAAAGCCGGACCCGTTAATTCATTCGACAACCGCCGTCCATTCTCGAGTCGTAACCCGCTCAATTAAGTTTGAAGAAAAAGAGTTTGTTAATTAAGTAGGTGGATATAGCGCATTACGCTAAAATGTGAATACCTACCGACGGCTTCATTCGACCGACAATATGAGAGTTTTTTGCTAAATCGAATATATCGAAGGAAATATGCCTGAACGTGAACCAAAGGTGATTATATGATAAGGTATCGAACCAATTTTATGCAAAGCCTTGTGTAATCGACTTGTCGTGATACCTAAAATTTGGGATAAGATATGGGAAATTTTTTTGGGAGTGGGAAATTAATTATGTCAGATTTTGTTAGTAATCAAAGGTGCCCATGCTATGCACCATTCTATAAACTGTTAAATTACCCAATGCCTTTTCAAAAAACCCTTTCCTAAATATAGTCCCCTAGCTACGTTTAAAAATATTATTACGAAACTCGTAACTAATAATTAACACCTCCAAGGCGCTTTACAAATTAATTTATACCTACATTCTATACCTATGTATTTTGGTACCCGTTATGTATTGGAGAATACCCAGTAACCTAATTTTCTAGATCACCAACAAAGCACCTTTAAAGGGTTTTATTATTGTTTTGTGGTTTCAAAATCCCGTCTTTTAAATGAAGTCTCTCGTCTAAGATTTATTGCCCGAAAGTGTCTTTTGTGCTTCAAATAGTATTTTAGTTCATTGAACCCCAAATTATTATCTTACAACGGTATTGTCTCAAGAATCGTCGCCGGTCAACATCAGGCAGATCCGGATCGACTTACGGATCGAACGCTCCTTTTTTTACGATTACCGATAATTACCCGATAGCTTTTTAAATGTTACCGTTATAATTTTCCGATTAAATCATCCGACTTAGATGACATGTTTCCTTATTAAAGGCCCCATTAAGGTAGCTATAATAATAATACTAATATTTGAACGAACCACATAGCACCGCTTTTATGGAAAATCACCTCAAGGGCGCTATATAAACTATAATTCATGCTTAAATCTAGAAAACTACAAGCCAGACGAACAATTATAAACAATTAAAATACTCGGGGAGTAATGATGATTCTATTGTTTTAACCCTACTTTGTACGAAATCCAAACATTAATGTTGTTAATAATTAATTCAATTTGTCAAACTTACCCCTCTCATGCACACGAACCTTGACATGCACGAATCACAATCCAAAACCAGCATCCCTCGTGCACTGATTGATTAATCACTAATTAAAGCACTTATTATTTCGGTCTAACTTTCGCGTCGGTTTGTATTAAATTTTATCCTCCCTGACAAACGCCCCAAAAGTGCATTTTGTATTGATATTAAATTAACATTGACCGCCTTAATTTACAAATTATATTATTTAACTTCATGAACTCGCAAGCCGCAATCTCTGTCTTCCTTATTCGCGTGGACTCTTTTTGTTTAATAAAGACGAACTATTCTTTGTTTAATTAAAATGATTTAGAAGCACCGAGCTGGTCTCCTCGCGACTCTCAGAACTTGACGATCTTAATTCTCAACAGGATCTCTCCCTGACTGTCCTCTAACACTCCTTTACCCCGACTTCCTTTATTATTATATATAACTATCTGAATTATTCCCGGTTTACGCGCACCAAATTATTATTCTGCCGTTTATCAAAACTCGATGATTTTTATCCCGTCTGCGCGGCCCTAGGTTCCTTCCCTGACTATCTTATTCGCGTGAATTAATTTTTTTTGTTATCTCTCAAAATATCCCAAATTTAGAAGCACCAAATTATTATTCTACCGTTTATCACAACTCGATGATTTTTATCTAGATCGTGCGTCCCCAGAATCTCTCTCTGACCGTCCTCCAACCCGTCTCTACCCCGACTAACTCGTTCCCACTCCCTGCCCCCTGACTCCCCAAACATCTCCTTGTGTGGTTTCAACAATATATTAGCCACTTCTTCAAATCTTAAGTGATAAACACATCTCCCAATATGCATATATCAACTTTAATAGTCAAAAATGTCACACTTTAACTATTATTTCAGAGAATTTTGTGTAGGAACCATGTTCGCTTTTTTTTCCGGTGTAAATTAATTTTGTCTGCGATGGAGTCATAAATTATCCCAATAACGCTTAAAAGAAGAGCTCAGTGGCGCACTTCAATTCACTACGCAAACACATGTGGTTATTTATTGGTAAGGACCCATAAATCACCCCCATGAATTGGAAACAGAGAATCGTATGCCATTCCATGTTACAAAATTAAATATATTTCTAAATCGATCTCTCAATTTTAAAAGAATTATTTCGTAGGCCCAAAGGCGAGATCATCACAACCGTAAAATAATTCAAATATACACCCTGTTAGGGTACCCCGATGTCGGCTTCTAAACCAACACCAGGCCCAACACGTCCCTGGCTAGCTCTCAGCGGGACAATGGTACTCTCTATTCAGGGGGTGAGCCGCTCAAAGCTATGGAATTTCTCTCTATCTTCCGGCGTCCCACGGGATCCACACTGGTCAACAATCCTCCCGCCGTAGCAGAATAATAACAAAGTTAAATCATTAAGACATGTATTGTAAACTCGAACACAGTACATAGGTTTCTACAGTACAATTCAATTACAAGAAATGCAAATTACACAAACCTAGCTAAAGTGTTTAACTCTCACTGTCTCTCTCTCAAAACGAAACTCTCCGAGTGGTGATTTACGAGGGGCCCTACATTTCACTGATTACGGACACATTTAAAAGAGGAAATCAAGATACAGCTTACATGTAGGTTGGCAGGAACCTCGTCTCATGTGGCAGTTCCATCAGGCACTTTCGTAGTCTAAATAGACCGAACTATATGGCGCGGCAAAAGGCCGATTCTACTCAAAGGTATTTCAATAATACATCGCGGCCCCATTGAAAGTTTCCGACCGCAGTTTGAAAAAAAATTAAACTTTGTGTTTTTATCAATTATTTTTACATGAAATGACGAAAAATTGAGTTGACGGTAACGTTTATATTAAATTTTCATAATTGAATATGAATGTTTTTTTTATGTAATTTTAGTTAAAAAAACGTAAAGTGAGTCATTTTTAAAACTTTGTTATGTTTTTATTAAAAAAATTATATTTAAAAATTGTATGGTTATGTTGAATTATAAATTTTCGAATACGGTTTTTAGTTTTTGGATGCGTTCAGAAATATTCCATTTAATTGGATTTTATTGCAATGTGGAAATATTTTGAACTACCTACAAAATAGCCTAAAATGAGGGGTTAAACAAAACGTTTTATGTCTTTATGAGCGTAGTGGCTGACCTCATAAAATGAAAAATGGCTATGATTTTCGCAAACTGAATTAATTTTTTTATTTTTCCGTTCAAAGCTCCCTCTTACCATGAATAATAATAATTGGCTTGGTATTATTATGAGCTATTCACATGTCCCGTTGTTAAATGGTTCGGGACAAATATTAACACGGGCCGCTGGGAGTCATTTGTCACCCGAGCTGGTGATTTACAGTGCTGGGAATAAAAATATAGCGTGATTCCGTGGCCAGGATTGAGGAATATACAAATATACCTAAGGGGAAGGCAAAGTCAATTCATCATGAAAAAGAAAATATTTTTCAAATAAATTGAACAAAAGAGCCAATCTTTGTGACTGACTGCTACCTTTAAATACCTATTCCTTACTCCAAGGTATGTACATTTATTTAACATTGACTTTCAAAATAAGGAAAAATGAACACGTTCATTGTACCTGCTTCATGTCTATGGTACCTACTTACCTGCCTGAAGAAATTTTGAAAACAATAATAGTTCTTAAGGTAGTGTTGTTTCTTTGGAAAAATTGTGTACTTAATTCTTTGTTTGAAATTTTAAAAATGTTACAAAATATGTATTATAATCGTACGGTGAATGGTGTAACCATTCAGTACCGACGTCGACGCGACGCGACGTGCCGTTTTAATTATTTAAGTACCGACATGACGTCTGCTAGACCACCATAGTTTTAATATATATATTATTAATGATTATTGTAAAAACAAACAAATATTAAAAAAAAAAAATTTTTTCTAAAAACATGGCTTCTAAATATTGATTATATGTCCTTAATTGTTTAAGAAAAATAAAATATAAAGATTTACGCATTTATTAATAATCACAAGCATTTAAATCACAATCGTCGATTTTTTTTTAATTGGGCTTTTACATTAATCTTAATATATTTTATTTAAAAAAAAAATTCTCAAAAACAAATCGTTTTTAAAGTTAAATAACTAGATAAACTATGAAAATATAAATAATTAGCAGTTTTATGAAAAAGCACGAGCCGTCGAAGTTGTAGGAACTATCAAATACACAGTATTTGCATCCAGGCTCGCTGCATTAAACACACACATTTTCGTGCAAGTGTCACATTTGTAAGCAGTCTTGCAATTTAGTTTTAAGGGACAGATATTTTAAGGTTTTCTTGTTTGGTTACTCTCCATTTCATTTTCTTCTCTCACAGTTTTCGGCGCATCTGGCTCAAGAACTTTTTTTTATCGACGAGCGCTATTCCTGTGGAATGAGGCCGTGTTTCATATTCATGCTCGAGTATTCTGACTGATTGTAACATTTAACTGAAAAGAAAATAGGAAAACCATAGAGTCTGAAAAAGTCATATACAAAAAAAGTTGCATTAGTACCGACGAGTGGTCTGACAGAACACTCCGTAACTTACCCAAATTGCACGCGTCGACACTGTCATTCTCCACGAACGCTGTTGGGCGACTACTTGAGCAGTAGAGAAAAGCGCGGGGTAATATTACTAACACATAACTAGACTTTTCAAACGCTCGAAGTGTCTGTCAGACTACACGTCGGTTCTTAAAGGTTAAGAATCTAAGTACTAAATGTTAATATTTGAGAAGATTATTATTTTTGTATTAATAAAATTACAAACACACTTACTTTTGGTCTACTGTTCACTGAAGGAGTAGTGCAACATTTTTCTTACATTAGCCCGTCACAGAAGACCCTGAGGGGGAAAAAATCCACAGGGCCTATGTCATCTTTGGAGATGCTGTGTGGAGGGTCTTTTTTATCAAATTGAAGGATAGGAAGCTTCCACTGCGTTGCAAGGCGGAGAGTCCGGCTGGAGAGATAAAAAAAGTCTCTCTCAACCACGTAGTAGTAAGTGGGCAAAAACATCCGCCAAGATGTAGACAAACCTCAACACATGGACCCAGGTACCCTTGCAAAATCACTAAACGCAGTAAACCACTTGGTGCGACCTGTGGCAGGCGTATTGGTTATCCAATACATAGTTCCCAGGGCAGCGGTAACTATACCCGCCTCCCAAATTGAAATTGAAAACAAAATCTACGTTTAAAACTTAATTCTGACTAAGGAATAATGTGCCGCCCTTTTCAAACGTGGCGTGAATATTTTCGATGAATTTTTGTGTGAAAATCAAGATAACTATGCACGTCTCGAGTTCTTATTCCGCAGAACTTGGTGAGACGTTACTTTGGTTGCGACTTAACGTTCTGTGTCGCCTGTGGTTCTTACGCCATAATATATTTTGCTTCCGCAAATAAATTGTTGCGGAAATGAGAAACATTTGTGTTGAAAATTCAATAAACGCTGGGAGGCTAAAAATCTGACCTCGCCACAATTCTTATTTTTGATGATGCGGTCGAAACACATGGAGGTTTCGTATATTTCTATTTTCTGATACTAGCTTGTTGAATTATCTCCATTTTTACTACACCAAGAGCCAATTAAATATCAAGTTAAAACTTATTTATTATACTAGAAAAATATTCAAATAATAATTGATATTATTTGAGATTTGCACAGCCAAAAGTATTATCGTGATTTATTTTTGGGGAATCATGTTGTGTTGCACTACCTCCTTCTTTAGCAAATGTTTCGGATAGCATTGCAGCATCCACCATAGGGGCAGATGTGTGATTACACATCTACACATAATTACACATACTATTCATATTACGTGCATGCTTAAATAATTACACATCTACACATAATTACAAATAATTACATATGTTATGCATATAATATCAATCCACACCTAATTATGACACACATCTACACATAATCACACATACTATACATATTACATTCATCCACACATAATTACACTGCCCTGATGATGGACACTGTAATGCTATCGGAAACGGTAGCTGAAGAAGGAGGTAGCGCAACACTGCCATAATAACCCAAAAATAAATCCCGATAATTAACAACAAATTGACGGCCGGCGTAGTCCAGCGGTAAGGGTCTTGACTCGCATTCCGAAGGTCGCGGGATCGGATCTCGGCGTGGCAAATAAATTTTATTTGATTAATTAGTGTTATTCACAATTTACTCATTTAAAATAATGTATGGTATATTTGCGGCACGTTCCAGAGTTGAAGATACTCTCAGTATCGCCCTGATGTAAGACGACCATTCAGAATTGAAACGTTGTTTGAAATGGCTTTAGCCGTATTTGGTGACCAGATCTGAATAGCCAGGTACTTCCCCTCCTTCCTCTTCCCTATCTCTTTCCCATCCCCACTAACTTCAGCCTCACAACATACTTCAATTGGAGATGCCATAGTCTCACTCACTCCAGACGGGAGCAGTTGGGGTTCTTGTGCGGTATTCATATAAAAAAAATTAAAAATATTATTGGAATTTTTCAAAAGTTGAGCTGAAGACCTCTTGAAAATACATACATAATATTTTTTTATACATTTATGTGTATATTAATATTACATGTAGGTATATTATAAACGCATGCCATATATTATATAATAATCGGATAATAATAGTAAATAGCTTTTGAATTAGCCATCCACACCTCGATAGTGAAAAATTGTTTTGATAAAATATATAATACTAGTTTTTACCCACGGCTTCGCTCGCATAGTATTAGTGGGAAATTACTGGCATAATTATTGGCATAATGGTTATTATTCTTGCTATTTTGTCTAATAGAAAATAATTATGGTTTAATAGAAAATTTCAAAATTTGAGAATGACAGTTCGCAAATAAAAATTCAATTTTAGAAAATATTTAAATTACAGAAATCGAAAATTATTTTAAGTACCTACTCCCTTTATTAGTATTTTATTCATATTTGAATCCAGAGTAACCTAAAAAAATAAGAAAATGACAGTTCACTTCAAACGCTATGCTTTATAGCAACGTTATGCTTTTTGTTTGGAGAATAAACATTTTTAGAGATATGTAGATATTAACTACGACGCCAAAAAAGTACTCTTTTTAATCACAACAAAGCACTCTTTTTCAAGCTAAAATAAAAAAAAAACATTGTTTCCAAGGTTACAATTTGTTTGACGTTTGCAATAAATTGATTTTGTTAGGGACAGAAAACGTATGATACATAATTTCATAACGCCACAGCTCATTCACAACGCCAGAGCTTACCTATATATAAAGCCGTTGTTACTCGCAAATAATGTAGCTATCGATTAGTGAAAGAATTTTTTAATTCCATTCGATATTTATTGTGTGAAAGAGTAAGGACCATCCATACAAACTTTCGCATTTATAATATTAGTAAGATAATGTTTCACGTAACATAATACGTATTTAATTTGTTTTGTGAGAAGGTACATATCAATAGCGGAAATTTGAAATTCTGTAAAGGACAAGAAATCCTAAAATAAGTTAAATATGTGATTTTTCAGAGTCATGCAGACAACGATTTATATTAGATCTAAATGAGTTGTTCTCAAAAACGAACAATTTAGCCTGAGGGGTTAACTAAATATCTCCTAAGTAACTATACTCATAGGTATACCAATATTCAATCCCGCTGATAACTATTATTACTTGTTTTCCATGACTTTGAATTTATGTTCACAATTATGCAATTAAGCGTTTTAACTTCCGATTAATAATAATAATTGAAGCCTTAAATTTGGCCGCTCTTAAAACCTTCGAACAATGCCCGTGTTGTTGAAATCGAATTGTTAGCTTAGTATAAAATTTTCCAAAATTGAAAAATACCAACGAAATTCAACGCTAATTGATTAATATTGATAATATTTCTAAGTTTGAAATAAAAATACGTGGAAGGTTTTCCTTGTGGGTACATGAAGGGCACGGGTACGGGCACTCAGATGCTGGCTGGGAGTGGGGAAACTTGTTCAGGGAGTAGGCAGGTTATTTCTGTTGAGGGTGGGGCGGGGTGACTGCTCGCTGCTAGGATTGGGGCCGGTTATATAACAGTAGGTCAGAGGGTGATTATTTGATATGAACGTCGATCTAGGGATTTTGTGATATATAAGTCAATCAAATTCTGGAGACTTTTTTAACGTGAATCATTGTCAGTACGAGATTCCTTATTTTAACATTGTTAGCGTTTGGAGGCTTACAAAAAAAAATGTATTTAAATAATTTATCCACCGTATTAGAAACTTCAGTCGATAGCACCATTCCTCTTACTTATCATGCTATACTGTGTTAGAACATCTGTTCTACCATGTGATTTTTACGGTCGTTTTCAGGCACGAGTAATAAGTCGTAGTATTCCAAGAGGAATTGACTAACAATTCAATTTATCAAGGATATTTAAACAAATTAGTAGAATCGACTGGTTGTTCGAAGATATGTGAATTGCACTCCAAATAATTACATTCTCCCTGCATTTTATTTCTACCGACATGACGGAAGTATGAAACATTATAAAAATATTTCCCATGGACACTTAAACGTTTTTAAGCTATTAAAAAATATGAACATATTATTTTAGAAAGTTAATCTCCCTCCATTCGCGTACAAAAAGTAATTACATGAAACTTCCCCGATAGAAAAAAATCTAAAATTAAGCCCAGAAAAACACAGATGGTTTGTTAATAAACATGCTACAGCTATGAAAAAAAATTCACCGTGTATCTTTGAATGCTTAAATTAGATAGATGTCCAGAGATTTTGCTCTATTTTAAATGAGGAGTGTTTTAAATCATATTTTCACAATAGTCACCACGCCTATTAATTATTTTTTTATCTACAATTTGTACTTTCATATTATCTCTCTTTCAAACCTTCTTCAGTTATCTTGTTCTTTTGGAATACTTATAATGGAGCCTTATGTAGAGATTCAGAATTTATATTCTGCAGAGCAAAGAAAGTGTTGACACTTTTCGGTGCACAAATCTCCGGGGTGATGCAAGATTCGATACTCGGTTCGGCGTAATTCCAAGCGGAGATAGGTGCCTACACTTATAAATAGGCAATCCATGAAAATAATGATAACTAAACTAAACATTAAATATCTAAAACCACTCTCCCGTTAGATCCGTTCCTTTTTCCTTCCCAGAACTTCCTATTATAAACCTAATATCCTATTATCTAAAACGACTCTCTCGCCTTGCACCGCAGTTGGAGGGATGGATTCATACGATGGATCCATACCTTTTTCCTTCCCAGAACTTCCTCTCCTTCATTTCCTGAAAAATACCCTCCACGCAGCATTCCCTAAGATGAAATAGGTCCTATAAAGTGTATATCTCCTTCTCTGTGTGCCCCATAAGAGATACGTTGGTGATCACTTTGGTGAATGTATCTCTATCTCGCGCTGCCCGGAATAGGTTCTCCACATTACTAATATCGTTGCACACTCGTACATTTCGCAGCCAAGACATTTGTCTCCTACCAGGCCCTCTGCGACTCTCTATCTTGCATTTAAATATTTTAACAAAAGATAACTAAACTAAACTAATGAAACTAAAGACTTATTGTACTCAGACGCGTTACTCTGTTTATAAGTGAAACCGTTCCCATAACTCTTTCATCGTGTGGACGGGTAGTCATCGCCGAGCGGTTTGAGGGATGGGTGCAAGGTGGGACAGGGGAAGGGGCGAGGTGTAGGGTGGGGGAAACAAGCCAGGGTGTGGGCAGCAAATCCTAATTCCGTTGAAAATGATTTGGGTCTTGGCTAGCTGTCGCCCCCGCTAAATGACGGCTAAAGGCCGGACCCCACTTTGGGCGGCCGCGGCGCACGAGCCACAATGGCCAAATCTAATTTAAACTCGGTGCTCGAAGCTCAAAACAAATCAGGTACCTAGTGATTGGGTTAAGCGCTCACCTTACCATCAGGTGATTGGTCTAATTGTTTGCTAAAATAAATAAATAAGGCAAATAAAACATGCCTTAATTATTTTTAAAAATAAACAAACAAAAAAATTTGTGGTAAATTTCAATAAATATTTTATGTTAGAAAGTAGTTTCCACTGCAATTTTTTTTTTTTACAGTAAATACCGCACAAGAATCTCAACTGCTCCCGTCTGGAGCCAGTGAGACTATGGCATCCCCAATTGGGGTATGTTGTGAGGCTGAAGGTAGTGGGGAGGGGAAGGAGGTGGGGATAAGGAAGGTTGGGAAGTACCTGGCTATTCAGATCTGGTCACCAAACACGGCTAAAGCCATTTTCAAGCAACGTTTCAATTCTGAATGGTGGTCTTACACCAGGGCGATACTGATAGTATCTTCCACTCTGGGACATGCCGCAAATATACTATATATTATTTTTAATGAATTAATTGTGAAATAACACAAATTAATCAAATAAAATTTATTTGCGCACGCCGGGTTCGAACCCGCGACCTCCGGATTGTGAGTCAAGAGTCTTACCCACTGGACTACGGTCGTCGTCAAAATTGACTTTCGTTGAAGATTTTTTTTACATTAACTCCACACAACAGGCCCTGAGGAAAATAATTTCCCTCAGTGCCTATATCATCTGAAAAAATGCTGTGTGGGAGGTCTTTTGAAGGAAAGGAATGAGTGAACATGGATATTGAAGAGACCAAATGTTGTAGGAGGGAAAAAACGCGAGGCACAAGAGTTCGTGCAACAATTACAGGTCCAAATATTGACGGTTCGATATATTTTGTTTTCATTTTTAATTTATTTATTTTTAAGAATGAGTAAAACCTCAAATTGTAATATTTAATTAAATAAAAACAATATTAGCGAAACTCAATCGAATATCTGAAAACAGAAAAAGATATTGATGCATCTGAGACTCGAATCCAGGACCTTCGCCTTGCCTGGGCGCAACTCTACCAACTGAGCTAATGTGGCATTTGGAACACATGGCAGTATTAGTACTTAGGCACATATTAGCTCAGTTGGTAGAGTTGCGCCCCGGCAAGACGAAAGTCCTGGGTTCGAGTTTTGAATATTGTCTTCATTTATTTAAATTTTTATTTTATTTTTTAGTAAATTTGTGTTAACAAATAACTGATAGCATGTCTAAGTACATGATTCGCTTGATTGTGTCAAGTCTTCCACGAGACTTATATCGTTCACTTTCGCATCATGTGTTAGCCATTGATATATAGTATATCTCTACGGTGTTAGCTTACATTATTTATTATATTTTTAACAACTTTTTTTAGCTGCTCTATATGGACGTAAATTATACGTTCCTTTCTCAATCTTATTCATTAGTACCCTTAAATTCTGTCCGAATATATACAGCACAATAAATATAGATTTATTTATCACGGGCCGTAAAGGTTGTTGTAAAGTTGTGTTGTTTGATGAACTTCACCTGAAATACTTTAGACTTTAGAGCTATCAAATACATTGGTAAATTAACATTATTTACTCTATTCTACAACTTTGGTTCTTCCTACCTTCGATAATAAAGTTGTTTTGGATTTCCACAAGTAAGTTAGTCCTTGTAGTATGCCTATTCCAAGTTTTTCGTCGCAATCTGTTTCTTATTGAGCGATGAATCACTTTTTAGGGAGATAAATTCTAATCAAATCCCTGTTTGTACTATACGACCCATTGTAATATTTGTTTTTCCATTCCTTCAAACGATCAATAAAGAACATAAACGATAAAATTCATAACAATTATTATTAGCCTAAAACACTCATCTACATTGAAAAACTCTCCCGAGAAAAGATACATGCCGCCGACGCGACGGGACTCGAACCCGCATCCTTCTGATATCCGATCAAATGCTCTACCATTGAGCTACGTCAGCTTATCTCCTAACCGCCAAATAATTCAATGCATACTAGTGTTTCATTCAACAATTACTGCTTATTACATTTTTCCACCTGCAAACAACAATGTTGCTTATAATAATTGTTATTCTTTGTGCTATGCGTAAAAATCTTGTTTTAAACATTAGTTTATCAATTAAACAATAATAATTGATAAAATTCATACCTATAGATTCTCTCAAGACCCTCCGCATAGTATCCCCAAAGATGAAACGAGAAATTATTTTCCTTAGGGTCTTCTGCGTGGAGCTTTTGTTAAAAAAATATAAAGATTATACTTAAAAATGTAGTTTTTTAAAAAAAATCCGACATCTTGGACTCGGTTTTACGCAATTTAATGCGTTGATTTCTCGAATTTGTATTTATTTACACATGCATAAGGCTTTTACATTATCAAATAATATTACTTTTATGGAAGTTTTATTAAATTCACGCGGAAAAGTCATAAAAATTATAGAGAAGTAACCTTTGATTATGTAATGTCAGTAACCTAAAAACCGAACGAAATTAAATCACCAAAAAAACATTATTTAAGGACTAAAACTGAAAAAAAGTACAGGCAGCATTAGTACTTATGCTGAATTACACTAATATCACAGTGAATTAATCATTTAAACGAAAATTATCATCAAAAACAGCAAACTGCAAGTTAAATTCATCAACGTCATTCATTGTTTTGCAAAGAATTTGATTTCGCCATTTGCAATAAATAAGCCATTAGCCAATCAACGCGTTATAATAAACAAGATGGCCGCGCGCCTGCGCAAATCTATGTGAGATTCAAGAAAACCAACATAAAAATCTAAAATATAAGAATCGTTATTTTAGTAGATGACGTCACAAAATTCACCATAGATATGGGTGTTTTCGAGGGATCTCCAAAAATTAAAACTTTGAAAATTATTTTAACTATTAAAACTAACTCTAAAAAAAAAAAAAAAAATATGCAGTAATTTAAGTTAGAAGGTCATTTTTCATAAAAAAAATAAAAAAAATGGACTGGACTTCTCTATTGGTCCCCCGGCGTACTTATATATATGGTTTACGGAGAATACGGTAGGTGTACCTAAAAAGGAATTAAAACTAAAATACAACTAAGTGACCCCGAAGGGACGTGCAGAGAGAATGTACCACCGAATAAAAAAAGCATAAAAGATATTTTTATTTAAATGCATCAAGGAAAATCTGCTTATCTATATTATAATGTGTATACCAGCGAAAAAGTATAAAAAAATCGACACTTTGTATAAATTCGTTTTATACTCATACCAACTTATTATTAGGGGTATTTTTTAAGTCGAATTTACATTAAAAATTGGTAAATATTGCCAAAAAAATTATAATTGTATAGTAAATATCAATCAACTGTCGGGTCACCATGTCATATAGATAACTTGCTGAAGTCCCCGACCGGGCTTCACACAGAGTTTTCGAAATCAAATGTAGACATTGACCTTCCTTTGCATACAAATCAAATCAACTTCACCCGCTTGCCAGCCCGCTCATCCACCATATACAGACATTCTCCTTTATGTATTATATATTTCAACCAACTTATCCAAAACCTTGACAAATTATATACCTAAACCGGTTCCGTGCCATCTGAGAATACGGTCAACTCAACACCTCCTTGAAAAGTCATTAAATGTTACAAAAAAATATTTTTTATTTTAACTGATAACCCTATCGTAACGTAACCTATTTAACCAATTTTTTTATAAATATATTTTTTATAACTCTAAATGACTTATCTGAGATGGTTCTGAGTTGGTTTCATTCCGAGATTCCGGTAACCACCTAAATCTTCCTCGTGAATCACTCTATCTATTGGTGAAAATCGCATGAAAATACGTTCAGTAGTTTTTGAGTTTATAGCCAATAGACAGACAGACAGACGCGGCGGAGGACTTTAATTTATAATATGTAGAGATATATAAACTCTTATAAAACAGTACATTATAAAGTTGTTAAATCTAATTTGCGAAATCAATGAGCGTGGATTAATTAATTCACAACAAATTCCATAAAAATTCTACCATATGTAGCTATAAGGCACTCATGGCACACGACATGAATTTACTAAAGTAGATATTTGAAGGACTGTACCTACCATTCCACCTCGTCGCTCAATTTTCAATTACCAATAAATGCGTAAAGGAACGTGCTCGATTAATCGAGAACGGATTTACGAAAATTTCTTTCAAAACTTGGTAGGCGTGTAAAAGAAAAACATGTGTAGGTACTCATTTGCCGAATTTCGTTCTCGGATTTTAATACGCAGCGTCTGTGTACAACTGTACACGCATGGAGAATTATTTTTATTCGAGTCTCTTCTTACCTCTTACCGATAGAGAAATACGGACTTTAGATGATCGATAATAAATGAGGAGCTGTTCCCAACGAGGGAGGTGCTAACGAAATTCGCTAGCTTAAGGATTTTTGTTAATTGTTTTTGTGTTTAATTCGTAGAACTCCATTTTAATTTTTAGAAATTTAATTAAATTTAAATTTGATATGTTAATATCGAGTTCTGCAAGTATTTAAGAAAGTATTTTAGTTACAGCTGTTTCGACTTGTAAGGTCATTTTCAAACTTTAAGGATTTTTGATTAATTATTGAAAAAATATATATTCAAAGACAGCAAAAAACGGATTTTATCTCGATAAACTTACGAACGTTTAAATGGTGTTAAATTCTACGAGTATTTTCGATTTTCGCATGACCCCAATCCCAGGTATCCCATTATATCCTTAATCTTGATTATTGTCAATATACATATTTATTTTGAATTCTAAAAATTATGTCATGTTCATTCATTTTAGAATACACTAAACAGGGCGTACACCAAAGTAGCACTGTGAATACAGAATGTGAAGACAAATTTAACCCATTTAATTTTTTATTTTCTTTTAATGTGCGTTAAATATATTTATTGAATGATTTTGTATCATGAACTGAAATGCGTTTGAAAAATCCCCAGCAATACAGACGCGTGTCCATTGAACATCTTCCCGTTGGTGAAAAAACACCATAAAAAATTGTAAATATCCCTTTTATGTAAACAAGATTAGAAAGACTTGTAGAGAAAACTGGAGTATGGAAATTATCTAGGCCGCTGTAAACATTTTACGATCGTTATAAAAAAACTTGCATTGTTCTTGTTTTATGAAGATGCCGGCCCGACTCAATTTATCGAAAAAATGAAATTATTTTATTAGTTTCCTATAATACAAACATAGGCTGAATATAAATTTCATAAGGAAAACTTAAGGGTTGCCACCCTTCGATTTATTAAATTTTTTTTGTTTAAAACATTTGGTTAATAATTATTTCATTAACGAAATTGCCATTTCGATGTGCATAGATATTAAAACTACAATTAAAAATTGTAAAAGCATTCGTAGATCAAGATTTAGTTGTTTCTAGATGGAGATGCTACTAGTGAAATAACAAATAAAGTAAGAATAAAATGAAATAACATAAGAACAAATTTTAATTAATGAAACAATAACGTCCACATAATATAACATTCATAGTGAGATAGACAGCACATCAACAATATAATGTAATTAATAAAAACGAATAAAAAAAAAGAAAATAATAAAAACTATAAAAACACAAATATGTATACTTAAAGAATGTGACAGTTCCTTCCTGCTTTGCGGTGAAGTAACGTAATTTCACTTTTGCATTCGACAAACCATGTTTTTTTGGAAGTCGTTTAGTTTTACTTAGTTTTCTTATCGATAAGCGCGACGTTAAAACGGCTTTAGGGCTTTATTAATAAACGTTTTTTAAATTTTACAAAACTTGAAAGTAATGTTTGGTTGTTTATCAGTAGTGTAAAACTTAATACACGTTTATTAGTACGGGTTAGTGGCTAAAGTCGTTTTTACTTGACTTGTTTTATATGACTGAAAACTATGTAAATGGTTGTGTAAGATTTAAAACACGTTTATTAATAAAGGAGTCAGTGGGTAAAGTCCTTTTTACTTAAATACTTAATTTTTAACAAAAATAAGTTTAGAATCGTATTTTTGGTTATGATTTGAGATTGTCTCTGCCAAAAGTACTGTCGTGAATTATTTTTGGGTAATTAATGTTGCGCTACCTCTTAGGCCATCGTTTCTGATTGCGTTACAGTGTCCATAATCAGAGCATATGCGTATTATACATATGCCTTGTGTTCTGATATGGATACTTTAACGCTGTCACGTTGACTAAAGAAGGGGGTAGCGTAACACGGCTTAATATCCCAAAAACAAATCACGATTATGCTTAAATATTTCTTAAGGTTATCAGACAGATTTAGAAGCCTTGTTCTATTTATGTTATTCCACAGAAAAATCCTAAGTGTGGATTTCTTTTCGAAACATAAAGCCCCTTGCAAAAAAATAGAAAATTAAAATTAAATTGTACTTGGTTTTAACACCATTCTATCATTCGAGTGTTTTTCGGTATTAAATAAATCAAACCGTTTTAGAATTTAGCCGTTATTTTTGTTTAACTTTGATCAGAGCATTCGCAGTTCAGTTTCAATTAAATATCCACCTTTGTAATGTAATATTATTACAGACCCTAGATATTATCCCAGCACAAAGGTACATACCACAAAGAAAAAGAAAACATATTATAATGGATATTAAATTTCTTCTTTGATCAAATTCGCAGGGACTTACGTTTGACGTATTCGAAAACTTATACAATGATTTATTATTTACAAAGTCTGGACAAATATTTATCTTCATAAAAACTGAAATGTAATTTCCCATGAAGATCAGAACAATAAATATTGTAAAAAGTTACGATAAAGGAGTTAGTACTTTTATTTTTTTTTTAATTTCCAAGAACTTTGAGGCCCTCATTAAAAGTTAAAAGACGTTAAAAATGAGAAAAAACTCATTATTTTTAATGATAAGAAATCGTTTTTTATCGTTCTTGTTTTATGACAAGGAATTTCTAGCATAAATCAGAACGTAATTTGTTTATTTAAAGCTTGTTTCGGATGAAATATCATGAGGTAATCACTTATTATAAAAGTTATTTTGTTCAATGTTCTTCCGGAGTTGTGATTTCTCTGTGTTTTTTTAATGGACTTCCTTTCATTACTTATTACATTAGGAATATAGATGCTCTGCTTGGGTTATTATTTTATGTATACGGTATTTAATCACAATGATTTTCGATTTATGACAAATTTTTATACCTTTCATTATTTGCTTATTTATTTATTCCCTAATTTATGGTTTGCAACAAAAATTGTTGTTGTTTATTATCAATCGAAGTATACATCACTTTTGGATATCATGTAATTTGTTTCACCAGAAACAAACTTTTTTGACAATTTCTCAACTTTATTATTTTGAATATTATATTGTATTGTACAATAGTTTTTCGAAAATATTGTATCGTATCGTATCGCATAATCGTTCATTCGAATTTACTGTATTGCATAATAATTATTAATAGAGCATCGTACACATTATTTCAAAATAAATAGCTTAAATTTAAAATACGATCACATCGACAGATTGACGTTTGCAGAACACTGAAATTGAGCAATTGTCGATTTGAAAATCTTTTCAGAAATAAATATATAAATTAAGAGATTTAAGTTAATTTCTAGGAATATGAAACTAAAATTTGTTATGAGTATAACTCAAATTATAACATTTTAACATTGAAGTCTCTCAAACGAAAAATGTGAAACTGAAAAGACAAAAAAAGATATCTAGGAATTGAAACCAGGACCTCTTAATTGCCGGAAAAGTGCTTTGACTACTGAGCTGATTCGACCGTATTCCAATTTCTAGATGCGACTGAATCTTGTTCTGTTCTTTCTGTTTTTTTTTAGAGTTGTTTACGTATATAGTCTTCTACGACAAAATAAATACAACCATTTTTTAGTTTTAAAAGATTGTCCCTGAGGTAATCTTAGTTTAAGGTATACTTATTCTGCATTACTTAACATTTAAAATTTATATTTAAAAAATATGTAGGATGTTTCCAAAAATACTTGCTTACCTTCGTTTCAATTTCACATAATAACAATAAAAAATAAATTCGGTAGAGCATCGGAAAGAAGAGAATAAGCCGTTAAAACGATGAAACTTACGGCTAGCCGAAAATCGTGTAATATCACGGAACAGCGGAAGTACTGCAGCGATTTCATTTGAATAATGATTCTTTGATTTTTTTATTTAATCTTTATTCATAAAATAACTATGTATACAGTTTTTTCGACTACCAGGCACATGCTCATTTTATGGTAGTCGAAATATGGATATGATAAGTTTTTAGATTTTCACGGCCAAAAGCATTTTCGTTGTTAGTTTTTGGGGTGTTATGCCGTGTTGCGCTACCTCCTACTAAAGCCGACGTTTCGGACAGCGTTGCAGTGTCCATCATCAGGGCAGATCCGGTAGATCCGACGATGTGTAATTGTTAGTGTAGAGTGTGTGATTATTTACTTGGAAGCGATACCGTGTCGCCAGCTTCAATTCACTACGAGCTGGTAGGTATTTCAGGAGAAAGGGAACTGTGATTTTAGTGAAAGCGCAGTATTTACGTTAGCCTGGGGTCCGTCCATGTGAGACTTGCCGACGAAAGTGCCACTTTTTTGCAGATGGCTATTTGTTAACTAACTAACCATCACGCCGTTTTCCCGCAGGGTCAGGCAGAGAGGACGGACCGCCAAACAACTCGATCTTGGCACACACTCCTTGCCTCGTTCACATTCATACATCATCTCATACATGCTCTTCTATTATTCCGACTCTTCACACGGCCCGACTCAAGTATCTGATTCACTTGGTCATGCCATGTCTTCCTCGGGCGTCCCCGACTTCTTCTATCATTCACATTTGCGTCATATATTCTCCTTACATTCCTTTCCTCATTCATTCTCTCTACATGCCCAAACCATCTGAGCGTCCCTTTCTTAATCAGATAAATCTAAATCATGGATATTTGTACTGCGATTAATTGCTTAAAATTTACCAATGTTCACTTTGAAAGCTCGTAACCGGGTCATAATTTCGAGACATCGAAAATTTCATTAAACCGTTGGCGTCGTTTTCTCATTAAAAATAACAAATGTTCATCAAAATAAAAATAATTAAAAGACAACCCCATGGACAATAGTTCTATTGGCTTTTGAATTAATAATTATGCGGAATAGTCGATCGGTTTTGTCCTCGTCAGCTGAAACCCATCACACCACAAAACTAATCAAAACTCTATTATTTGTTACCTGTAAACTTTACCTTATATTATAGGTAGGTACTATGTTTCAAGTTACCCCGTGGTAATTGCCAGGTTATCAAGTCGAAATCAGGACCACGTACCTTCAGTGGCGTCACGCGTCAGGTCCAGCAGTTATTTTGGGGGATGATTGAGGTAGGCAAAATTTTGATGTATTATTATCGGAAATTAATTGCTATGGAGATAATGAGTAATCTGAACTGTAGCGTTTCCCAGTTATGTAACCAAACTTTTAGGAAGAATTATGAAAATGTTTAGAGGGCTTCCAAAGATTGTAGTGTAAGGACTTTTATACTTTGGTGTCTTACCTAGTGTTTTTCTAATTTAAATAATAACATAATCAATTATACTGACTTATCATGCAAACTGATTAGTTTAAAATTTACGAACTTATAAGGTATAAATAAAGCGTGAGATTTATAAAACGTGGGTACCTAAACACTTTTTCATAAAGCTTTTAAAAAACTATTTTTAAACTTTTAAATGTGGCTATAACTTTCTGGTTATCCATTAAAAATAAATGAAACAATTTTTCTTTGTTAGAACTACTTATATAATTTTATTAACGCCGACCGGTTTCGGAACGACAGATCGTTCTTCAGGGCAAATATATAATGCTTTAACATTTACAAAACAGTGGATGAGCACTATGTATTACTAAGTGGTAGGGGTAGGGGCGTGGCTAGAGATTGATGAAGAGTGGGGGGAAACAGAACGGACATTGTAAGGGAACACATCTAAGATAGGGCATAACATATATAACATATATGATATACGTAACATATCTTTACGGTGCTCCAGATTTTATGTCCGGGTTGAATCTTTCCCAAATGAAAGACTAAACCCTTCCACACACTTTTCCACAAATGAATATCTAGTAAATTAACGCAATGTAAGTGCACTATATAAGAATAAAACAATACAAGAACAATACGTCAATCCACCAGAAACATAATGGGAAAATATTTCACCGACTCCAGATATTTTCATATCAGAGGGTTCGGCTCTGTTGAAATCCTAACTGGTCCGATAAATCCTACTGATCCCTCAATATAAATATTTAAAAAATCTTTCGTAATCCTACATGTATTTAAAATGACCGACTTTTGCATTTTTATGTACAAATTTTTTGACAAATCTAATACGCCTAAATTTTGAATGAGAGAGCTAGGTATAATGCCAGTAGCCGAAATAACAAATGGTAATATTTTTATAGTCTGAGAATGCCAAATTCTTTTAATTTCATTTCCTAAATTTGTATATTTTCTTATTTTTTCAGAAACAGTTTTCTGAATATTACAAGAATTTGGAATAGCGACATCAATGATATAAGTTATTTTCTTAATTTTGTCATGTAAAACTATATCGGGTCTATTATGACTAATTGTTCTGTCAGTCAGAATAGTTTTATCATAATAAATTTTATAAAATTCATTTTCTAAAAATGAATTTGGTTCATATTCATAATATGGTACATTACGGCAGTCAATCAAGTTATGTTTAATTACCAAACATTGGTGAATTATTTTTAAAACTTGATTGTGCCTAAATGTATACTCGGACGGCGCTAATACAGAACATCCCGATATAATATGTTCTATAGTTTCCGGAAAAGCCAAACATTTTCTACATAAATCATCAATTTGATTTGCATCTTTGATGATATGCTTCCTATAATTTTTAGTATTAATGACTCTATCTTGTATGGCAAGCATAAAGCCTTCTATTTCTGCGCTCAACTCTCCAATACTCAACCATTTGTTTGACGAAAATTTGTCAACATATGTTTGGTTGAGATAATTGAAGTGTTTTGCGTGAAGAATTTTATTTGACCAGGAATCTAATAATTCCTGGTTGGTATTTATAAGAATGCTGGCATTCTCGTCGTATAAATTTAATGGTGAAATATTTCTATCTGCCTTGCATATTATTTTGTGCATTTCTGAACTATCAGCTTTCCTATGGAAAAAATTTCTTAGCATTTCTACCTGATTATGTTTTAAAGATGTTATTTTGACTATACCTCTACCTCCTAAATTTCTGGGTAAATTAATACGTTCTATAGCTGAATTTGGATGATGGCAATGAAATTTTGTTAATGTAGTTCTAATTAATCGTTCTAAGCTATCTAAATCTGTATTAGACCATTTAATTATGCCAAATGAGTAAGTTAATAAAGGTATTGCCCAAGTATTTATCGCCTTTACTAAATTTTTAGCAGATAGATTGCATTTCAAAATTTTTCTGATCCTAGTTTTAAATTTAATCCTAATATCATTTTTAATACTAGTATGATCTAATCTATTTGATTGCGGATATCCTAAATATTTATAAACCTCACCCGCTTTCATACTTTCGATTTTGAAATTTCTAAATATACCCTCGTCTCCATCTACAATTTTACCTTTCTCTATATGGATCGTTCTACATTTATCTAAACCAAAAGTCATTTTAATATCATCTGAAAAAATTTTAACTACTTTAATCATTTTCTCTAAATTTGGTTCAGAATTCGAATATAATTTTAAATCATCCATAAATAATAAATGAGAAATTATATTTCTCTCTCTAGTATTACCTTTAATTTTTATTCCAAACTTGCTTTTAATTAACATTTTAGATAGAGGATTTAATGCTAAGCAAAACCAAAGAGGACTCAATGAGTCTCCTTGAAAAATCCCTCTTTTTATTGAAATGCCCGGTACTATAATTTTCTTATCTTTCAAATTCAAAAGCAAATCGGTATTCCAAAATGCCATAATTTTTTCCAAAAAGCTAATAATAATTGGGTTAATTTTGTATATATTTAAAACTTTTATCAGCCACGAGTGCGGGACACTATCATAAGCTTTTTGGTAATCTATATAACAAATATGTAAATTACGTTTTTGGGTTTGAATCTGTTTTAGAATTACAGAATCAATAACTAATTGTTCTTTACATCCCATATGTTTTCTGCGACAACCTTTTTGTTGTTCAGATAAAACATTTTTTTCATCTAAATGAGTGTATATTAAATCTGTCAAGCAAGAGGTTAAAATTTTATATATTGTCGGTAAACATGTAATGGGTCTATACTGAGAGGGATTATTAATATGTTCGCTTTTAGGCAACATATAAGTAATGCCCTTAGTTAGAAAATTTGGAAAATTTTGAGGTTCTCTGACAAATTTTGAAAGATTTTTTGCCAAAAGGGGATGTAAAGTAGTCAGACGTTTATACCAAAAATTATGTATCCAATCGCAACCCGTGGCTTTCCAATTATGAGTATTTTTTATAATTTTGGCTAACAATTCAACCGATATATCAGAAAAACTCATTTGTTCAATGTCTGAACAATTAAGTTCTTCATTTTCTATCCACGGACCTGACTCATTATGTTTTATATCTTTACTCCAAATATTTGTCCAAAAATCGCGCATATCTGATTCAGATGGCAACGGATTATTATTATTCGAAATAATATTTTGTTTATCGTCAAGTTTGGAATAAAATATTTTCTCATTTTTCTGAAATAATCTATTATTATTTTTTTTATTATACGTATAATTATATCTTTTTAATCTACTAGCTTTTACACCTAATTTTTGTTTTAACAAATCTAATAAATCATTGATTATATTTTCATTATTATTACTACCAATGCTATAACCAAATTTTCTCCCAATTACATCTACATGTCTCAAAATATTCCTACTTCTATTTCCATTTTTATACTCTATTACTCTAGCTATGCTACTTCTTAAAAATACTACATCATTTTCTAATCTACTCTGCCATTCTGGTTTTCTATAATTATATGATCTATCATCAGAAGACGTTAATTTAACTCCTAACTTGTTACATATAGTGATAGCACTAGCATACACTATTGTATGAAGATCTAAAAAACTAATGTCATCAAATATAATTTTTGGTAAAATTATATTATTTAATTCAGAAATTAATTTAGATAATTTCTTTGACGTATGTAATTTTGGTAATTTTGGTCTAACTGTGGGCTCTATATCTATATATCTATTTATATTATTATGAAGTAAGTTAGCTAATTCTATAATATTTTCATCTAGTAAGTTTAAATTTGCAATGTTGATTTCCCTAAGATTATAAATAACGTCTAAGTTATTTGAGTCTACTGTAATATCATTGGATTCTTCGACTAGAATATTATCTGAACTATCTACGTTCAATGTATCTGATATAACATTACTATTCGTATTAACTTGTTCTAAATTATTTTCTAATTGCAATCTATCTGCTACTTCCTTTTTTATCTGATCTAATGTTACTACAGGAATTAAATTATTTTTGAAAATTGCCCTCTTTTGGTCTGCTAATCTTTGTTCGTTTACTTGGGCAATCGGATAATTTTGTGAGAAAATTAAATGTAATTTTTTCCTATACAATAAAATATCTGTTTCTAATTTAGTTACATAAAAATATGAACGAACGATGAACATATTGACATCGTTCGTCCATTTCATACGCTGCCTAGGAATACCTGCTTTTGTTTTTGGTGGTCTCAGACTATCATTGTTCATCTGTGTAAATGACATAACAGACCGCTCTTCATTTCGGTTGGTTGTAAATGACATATTATCAATTTACAAAACAACACAAAAATGATTATTATTATTAGTTCCTACATTCCAATAAAATTAGGTAAATAATATTATTATTATTCTCATTATTATTATTACTAAAAAACAAATTTCAACAAACATATACTATCATTAATAGACCAGTTAGACAAGCGTACAAACAAAACATAAAAACTGCGACAGTAAACAATCTTTGAACAGAGAAACCACAAATACCAGGCAATAAAAGCCTTCAAAAATCTTTCACTCAATGCAAAAATGAGAAAAACACGATTATTGAAAAGAAATTAAAGATGAAATTATAAAAAAAATATAAAGATAGATTACAGAAATAAAAAATGCAAATTTACAAAAAAAAATATGATGTAAAAGAATAAAACATAAACACAAAATACATGAAGCAATTACAATAAGCACATAATTAGATAAAACTGTACATCGTAATATTTACTGATTTAAAAATAATCTTTATCGTATTATGTGTATTTAATTATATTTCATATTTGTTTTATTTTATTTTAATCAAATGCATTATTTCATGTGTGATTAAATTGTTAATAAAGCACCCAGTGAGGCCTACATTATCGAATTATGATTTAAAACATGTAACGTTATTGTGTCAAACAAAAAAACACGTCATTATAAAAATTAATCAAGAAATAAAATCATGAATTGGTTAGTTAAGGTGCTTACTTCTAAACTATTTTTTCGTAGTCTATATTGCATTTAAGGAGCCTTATTAGAAATGGCTTCTGTAAGGCTTTCCCGCGGCCTCTTTTGAACCCTGAACTTGCAGATTGTATCCCATTATTAGAGGACCTTTACATACATACAATATATAGCCATACTTGTCTCTTCAGTATTCAGAATCTTGGGAGGGAGTCTTCTATTTGCGAACTCGGCGAGTATCTCGGGATATTTCCGAGGGATTGTATGGATTCCGTTCGCTCGCTCATCTTTGATGGTGGTATAAAATAAAATACAGTGAAGAACCGAAACCTCTCATTTACTTTTCTATTCACATAATTTTGAAGTTATTCGCAGTCAAAGAAAGTGGTTTTCTCCCCCTGAGGCGCCAATCAATACATTTGTACCTGCTTCATCGGGAGCCTTTTGCGGTCTGAGAAATGCGGCTTCCTTTTTCAATTTATTTTCGGCTCTAAATTTCCTCGCTAGCCTTTCCTCGAGTAGCCGCCGTGTACCTCCCCTTCAAACATTTGCAAATGAGAATGTTTTCGCTGATCTCGCCAACTTTCTGTCTTATTTAATCTTAGCGGTAACGCAACCACAAAACGGGGGTTTGTTCCTTAAATTACAAGAAGTGGATTACTTTTTCTGCCAATGTTAAATTTTCCATTAGTAACTACTTTACGTGGGCCGCTGTATGATAATTTAATCACCAAAGACTTTTTTTTGTTTATTCTAAGTGTTCTGCCGAGAGCTATAATTGTGTTTTCGGAAATCGTAATATCATGTTTCTGGGAATACTTGGCTTGAAAGAAATCTTATTTTTTATTAAAAAATATCAAAAAACACCCTTACTCACAAGACCGTAGGGCAATCATAAATTTTCACAAGTAGTAAGCATTAAAAAAAAAATTAAACCCTACACTAGAAATTATATTGTACTTATTTCGTTATCTCTAAGATGTTATTATATTATTATGTTTATGTGTGATCTTTGACCTTTTCACAGTTTCTTTTCTCTTAGATTAGAACGTATTTATTATCTCTGATTGAGAAATGTATGTATATAATAATAAAATCAAACAATACATCTTGAAATAGATCTAATCCGTGTACTAGTCTGGTAGTTACGACAGCTGACTGACAGGCAAAGATGTAGCACTCCCAAATGAATAGAAAAATGTTTCTAGAACAAACAACACCAGCCGCCAACAATACTCTTCTTTATTATTGTGTTTCATAACTTTCTACTCGATTCTTATAAAAATATTATTTCCGTCTGCAACATAAAAATATATATCCCAATATCGAGAGATATCAGGCAGTTGTTTATTCAAATGTACTCCATTCAATTCAAAATTATAGCTCTCCTTAAGCTCTCGAAGATATATTTGTGCTGGAATAAGTTCCGTACATTGAGCACTTTGTTTGCTATGATATTCTTCAATGTATATAATGTATACATTTTTTACCCTGTCTCTATTTTAAATGCTTTAGTAAACCTTCATAATGAATAAGAATATCCTGTACTAACGTTGTATTAACCACATAGATATTTTGCCGTGCAAGTTATTTGTCTTAAGCGAACTGTCAGATTTATAAAAACTTTGTGTTATTTCCGCTTTGCAATTAAAGCTCTATAAATGAAATATTTCTGAACGTAGCAGAAAATTAAAAACTGGTTTTGAAAGGTTATGAATTAAGCTTTCAGATTATAATATTACAAAAAAATATTAACATTAATTTGTAAATATTAAATTTAGAATGCAAACATAAAAAAATTGTAAAAATGACTCACGTGATGTTTTTTATGCGAAACCGGCACTAAAATCACGGATTATATGTGAAGACTTATTAATCAGTGTAATTAAGCATAAACAGGGATGATATTAAATAAATACTATTCACATATATTTTTAACATGAAGGTTTTTCCATTAATTAGTTTTCCCCAAAGGGAAACTTTTGGAATTCGTTAAAATAAATAATATGTTATCAACATAACTTAATTACTATTGCGAAACATTAATCAATAGAGCAATGGAGATTTTTAGTTACATTTTTTTTACATTTGTATTTTGGGAGGCGGGTATGGGTACCGCCGCTCCGGGAACCATTTATTGTGTATCCAGATCACTCCAAGTGGTTCGCTACGTTTAGTGACTTAGCAGGGGGGGCCGGATTCGTGGGATGAGGTTTTTCAAGGTCTTGGCGACCGAGGTGTCTGCCCACCCGTTGCGTGGCGGGCCGGATCGAAAGAGACTAGTTGGGGAGGTATTTTGACCTCTCTTGCCAGAATGCTTCGACACATTGCTTTGCACCACGGTTGAAAGGATGGATTCGTATGTCTGTCACTCCTGGACGCACTGAGGCCCAGATTTCTACCCACCCCTCGTACCTATTTTCTTCCCAGATGTTCCTCTTCTACCTTCAAAAAATCCTCCACATATCATCCCCTTAGATGACACAGACCCTGAAGGAAATTATTTTCCCTTGGGGTATCCTGGATGGTGCTACGGCAAAAAAAAATACAACGTCATTCAACTTGTTCTTAGAAATTCTACCATTATAAGTAGGTACCTAAATGCCGACGTGTTTCGTATAACGTAAAGCTTAAAGCTAATATTACAGTCACGTTGATTCAATAAATATTATCCTTTCAAGTTGTCATATATATCAATATTTTGATGAATTTATTATTAAAATCAATAACCTAATAATTCAACCAGACTGTATAATAATATTAACAGAGACATTTACAAATGATTAGTCACCGGCTTATCAGCCACCTAACTATACATACATCCCGACCAAAATAAATATCAATAAAAATAGTGGAATCGCAATATTCGTTCACACCAAATTCAGTATTGTCACGATTTTAGAACACCCAATATTTATTTATTTATTTATTTACGCCCTAGTGGGCTTTTACAAGATAGATACATAAGTAATACAGTTGTGTTAGCAAATACATAGTATTAAATATATATTGATTTATGATAAATTTAAGACAAATTAAATGTATAGGTATGGAAAGCGAAATTTGTAAAAAGACATATAAAACTAAAAGAAAATAAAAATATAGAGTGTATTCACTACGGAGTCGTGCAATCATACATTTTACTAAAATAATTATAAAGACTTCGTTTTGTGACTAATACGGAATCTTTAAATATGTGTACAGTATTCCCAAATTTATTGCCCAGATGATGCATTCTATTAATAGGTGTATGAGCCTCATAATTCGTTTTGAAATTTTCACAGAAAAAGACAGCACTTTGTCTCGTATTTCTGGTCGGTATGTAAAATTTTATTTTGGAGAGAATTTCAGGGTTGTTAATGTAATTATTAATAATTTTATTTAATAGTACAAGGTCAAAGATGATCCGCCTATCTGACAGCGTAATTATATTGTGTTGTTTCATCAAAAGGACATAGTTAATATTTTGAATTGGAATATTCAGCTTAAAGTTAATAAATCTTAGAAATTTGTGCTTTACCCTTTCTATATTGTTGGAATGGATTTTATACATTGGGGACCAAATTGGCGAATTGTACTCTACCTGGCTTCTTACTAAAGAAGTGTACAATGTTTTCAAACATTCTAGTGACTTGAAACCATTTGCTGTTCTGCATATGAACCCTAGCATTTTTAAACCTCTATTTGTTATTTCATTTACGTGCTGAGTAAATATTACTTACTAACTGTATTCAAATCGAAATAAAACTTGATAAATATATTTATCACATTATTGCCATTTACAGAACACACGAATCGAATATTTCACATTTTATAAATCAACTGACAAATATTTTACTACCGCTTAAAAATAAAACCTGTTTTATTGCGGGCGATTTTAATTTTAATATTAACATTAACGAAAAATCCGAAAATATTTTCAAAAATGAGTAACAAAATTGTATGGCTGAATTAGATTTTAAATCATGCAAAAACAAAAATACTAGTGAAACAAAGTACAATTGATTAAATTCTATCAAAAATTGTTTTAGAGAAATAATCAAGGGAAAAACTGCTGCTTCCCCTATTTTCACATGAATGTAATAAAAACTATACCTGTTTTTCCTTTTACTGAGTATATAAATGTTTTAGTTTTTAAGTTAAAGGGTCTTGATTATGTGATTTCTGTATATTAACTATATATTAACTGTACCTAGCTAAATTTGTGACACACATGACTGTATTAACTGTATATATGTGAAATATAAACTCTTCTTCCATCCACAAGCAAATGCTTTTAATGGAAGATAAGTAATATTATAATTTTCCATTTTTTAATATCAATAATAAAAAATAAATAAAAATGCTATATACTCGTAATTCGGTTGCAACCCTGGGACTTGTTTGGTGAAAACGCTCGCCCATCCATAGTTATTGATTTTTCAGACAATTACACCGGATTTTCATTATCAATGGATCTTGTGAACAAAACAACTTTAACAATAGACCACAGGACAATAAAGACTATTCACATATATTTTTAACATGAAGTTTTTTCCATTCCTTAGTTTTCCCCCAAGGGAAACTTTTGGAATTCGTTAAAATAAATAATATGTTATCAACATAACTTAATTACTATTGCGAAACATTAATCAATAGAGCAATGGAGATTTTTAGTTACATTTTTTTTACATTTGGATTTTGGGAGGCGGGTATGGGTACCGCCGCTCCGGGAACCATTTATTGTGAATCCAGATCACTCCAAGTGGTTCGCTACGTTTAGTGACTTAGCAGGGGGGGGGGCGGATTTGTGGGGTGAGGTTTTTCAAGGTCTTGGCGACCAAGGTGTCTGCCCACCCGTTGCGTGGCGGGCCGGATCGAAAGATACTAGTTGGGGAGGTATTTTGACCTCTCTTGCCAGAATGCTTTGACACATTGCTTTGCACTACGGTTGAATGGATGGATTCGTATGTCTGTCACTCCTGGACGCACTGACGCCCAGATTTCTACCCACCCCTCGTACCTATTTTCTTCCCAGATGTTCCTCTTCTACCTTCAAAAAAATCCTCCACATATCATCCCCTTAGATGACACAGACCCTGAAGGAAATTATTTTCCCTTGGGGTATCCTGGATGGTGCTACCGCAAAAAAAATACAACGTCATTCAACTTGTTCTTAGAAATTCTACCATTATAAGTAGGTACCTAAATGCCGACGTGTAACGTGTCCGTATAACGTAAAGCGTAAAGCTAATATAGTCACGTTGATTCAATAAATATTATCCTTTCAAGTTGTCATATATATCCCAATATAATAATATGTAATATGTACAGAGGAATCTATTTGAATCAAGGGTTGGTAATAATCATGCCACCCATGAGTTAGTTATACTCATACAGTCGACAACGTAGATTGTCCAACCAAGAAATTATTGGTTGAATAACCTAACGTGCGTCATACACAAATAGGTCAATATATTTTTAGTGTAAGGTAAATCGGGATAGATTTAACTAGCGACGGTGGAGTGTAAATTGTATATTTCTGTCTAATGGCAGATAATCTGAAACACTCGAATCAGCCTTTGACGCCAGTGTAGTTGGTAGTATTAACCATTATTCCAATGAAATGGCGAAAGTTCTTTTATAAAAAAATTATAATAATAGTATCTAATTGAAATGTCTCAGTGTGGTTTTAGGTTTTTATTATTCTCGAAAATACCTGGACGCAGGTTTCTAAGTGATGAACAGTTAAGAAAATAGTTGATTATGCCATAAATATAAACCAATATAAAATTCGTGCAATCGAATAAACATTTTGTTGTATCAGTCTATTTGATGCCTCTGGAATATGGTTTAACCCTAAGTGTAGTCCAATTTGAACAAAAGTTGTTTTAATTCCGACATCAATGGAAATAAGCACTGTGTTAAAACTTGAGTTAACATCACTTTGGTTCAGAAATCGCTTGAAATATGTTATTTCTGTCGCAAGCCGCCTATCTAAAAAAAAAACAGCAAAAATTATGTCTCGTCTCATTATTATTACGACGGCCTCTGTGGTCGAGGGACAACGTAGCGGAAGATACTTTTAGTATCGTCTAGGTGTAAGACCACCATTTAGAATTGAAACGTTGCTTGAAATGGCTTTAGCCGTGTTTGGTGACCAGATCTGAATATCCAGGTATTTCCCCACCTTCCTCTTCCCCCATCTCCTTCCCCTTCTCACTACCCTCAGCCTCACAACATACCCCAATTGGGGATGCCGTATTCTCAGTGCCTCCAGACGGGAGCAGCTGAGACTCTTGTGAGGTATTCACAAAAAAAATCATATTTATCAACCATTTAAAAAAATACCTGTTAATCCTTAACAAAAAATCTGTTATACATATCTATTATACATATCTGTTTTACCATGCAAATGATATTCAAATACAAAGGTTTTCAGAATATCATTAAGAATTAGATTATTTTGAAACACCGAAAACCCTACACAACGTATTGGCGGTAAATTGATGAAATAATTAAAAATTGATAATATTCCGCTTGGTTTTGAATCTTTACCGTACTTCAAAGTAATTTATGTAAGCTACGTAATCATCAAGGTATCTCGAAGACAACCAATTGTTGACCACTGTTTTAGTGCCCATAACAATAAGTTTATTAATTTTCGAACGCTTAAGATGTGATCCGTTTAATGGTCTGTCATTTCACTTAAAACAGTTCGTAGAGTCGCCGACGAAACGACGGGGAACGCTTTATAGTAAATCATTAAGCTAAATGATTCCTAAAACTTTTATTATCAATTAATCTATCAAATTTTCTCCGTTGTTTCATTATGCGCGAATAAAGCATACTTTGCAAGTTAACGCAAGTTACCCTTGTTCGATAAAGTAAAGGATCAAAGAAATCTGTCTGTACAGGTTCATAGTTGGAAACTGAACACATAAACACACTTAGAGTGTGGAGGGTTTACCCTTGACGGGCCCATCTAAAGCAACCCCGTTTCTGAAGCCAAATGCTCAGCCCTCGGTTCCCCGCTCTTAGTTCTCTGCTCTCAGCCCGTTTCTGAATAGTTATGACGTACGTGGCCTTGTACTTCTGTGATTAATGAATGGCGTTTTTACCCCTGACCAAAATACCCCATTAGTTATTGGCGCTCTTTGTCCCGTTAGAGCCCGTTCACACTTCCGTCGTAATAACGGAGGTGGGTTCCGTCGTTATGACGGAAGCCCTAGGCCCCTGTTCACACTTCCGTTTTCAAGACGGATCCTACTCTACGAAAACAACGACCAAAACATTTTATCATTCTTCAGTAGACGGTCGTGCGCACTGCGCAATGCGCAATGCGCAATGCGCAATGCAAATATTGCAAATTTTACTATTATAAAAGTTCCTCTTAGTTTGGGCCGTAAAAGGCCGACAGCAAAAACTTTCCCTTGGGGCTGCCATAAATAGTTATAGGTGCTATTTGAAATGTACACATACCTACTTAAAAATAAAACAATTTAAATAATAAACTTTTTCTACCAAATCGGTAAGGGAATGTATTGATGTAATACCAGCTATAAAATTACTTCAGGGGTCGGACCTTATTTGTTCAAACCGTGGGAGAATATTTTGTTTGCATACTTGAAAAGGAGAAAGTGCGCGAAAATCATCCAGCAATTATTATAACTAAAATGACTAAAAAACATGAATGATATGACTAAATATTTTCTTGTGATTAAATAGAAAAAATCGCATTCTGGAACGAACATGTATATTATATAATAATATTATAAACGCCAAACGCGCGCCCCATAAAAACACAATTTGCCTGCTCGCTTGCGTCTGGGAGCGGGCGGTGGTGAAGTGTGAAGCGGGGTGTGGCGGGTTCAAAACGGATCCGTCGTCCCGCCGTATAGTGTGAACAGCTCCATTGAAATGTATGAGCCAGCGCGTTCCTTTCCGGCTTCACGACGGACACTCTGCGTAGGCGAACTCTCCGGCAAAAAATGACGGATCCGTCTTCACGCCGGATCCGGCAAGTGTGAACAGCTCCATAGAGCCACTACAGCGGCTAGGGCCTCCGTCGCAATGACGGAACCCACCTCCGTTATTACGACGGAAGTGTGAACGGGCTCTTAGGATGTCTGGGAAGCATGTAATACGAGTACGTCCCGAAGCACGTCGCCTATTATTTATTGATTTATATAAATATATATTGCTAGCTGAAGTCCCCGGCGTTGCCCGAGCGTTATGCAGTGTTTTTTGGCAATAAGATGAAGACAGCAATTTTTCTCTTATTTTGAACGTAAAATTTCATCAAGAAGAATAAAAATTCTGCTTGCGGTTGAAAAAGGAGATTTTTTTACATCAGCTCTGTACAGCTCAGAGGAAAATAATTTCCCTAAGGTATTGTATCATATTTGGGAAGGATGCTGTTGGGAGGGTCTTTTAAGAAACGGAAGGAGGGAAGGAAAAACATATGAACAATGTGTGGCAAAACGATGTTCCGAGAGAGTCATTCTGGAGAGGCCAAAACGTCTCGCTCAACCAGTCTCTTCCGATCTGGCCCGCCACGCTGTAAGTGGGCAGGTGCAACTATCGACAAGACCTGGATAAACTTCACACCTTGAGCCTGGACACCCCTGCTAAGTCACCATACATAGCGAACCACTAGGGGTGACCTATATTAAAGAAGATGGTTATCTAAAAAATTGTTTCCGGGGCGGCGGTACCCGTAACCGTTTTCAGAAATCACTTTTTAACAGTGACCTTTCTCATACATTTAATAAATAACCCATAGACTATTGAAGAATTAAGAGAAAACATATGCAACGAAATACAAAACATTTCACCAACCACTTGCCGGGAGTTAAGTTCATGAAAAAATTTCGGTTCAGGTAACAGGAGTGTATAATTAATCAAGGTTCACGCTAATATGATGTTATATTCAAAAAATTAAACCTTCATTTGTGTACTTTAAAATACAATTAACAGTTGTTGATTAATACTGCTTGTTTCTTTTTTATGTCCATTCAAAATGTTAAAGGACTATTGGTCCACCCATTACCAATGATGATTGATTTTATGAAAAACAAAGTAACGAACGCACATAAACTCGTCTTCACATAATATATTTATTGATACCATATATTTAAAGACTAATTTCCGTATTACTTTAACTTGTAAAATGGTTTAACGTCCACCGTGGAAGTACAGGTAGATATTAAATTCACTGCATTAACAATTTGACTACAATAACGTGGTAGGTAACGTGGTATTTTTTGTACGATTTTCACGCAATCTTCTCTGCTATTTTCAAGTATTATATCTTCCATCAATGATGTATAATAAGTATCAGTCTCTAACTTGAATAACTGAATATATTAGATCAAAAACCCTTATTATGATTTTCTGCCATCTATCTCTTTGCCACATTCCTGGGAGTCTAACTTAATCCACTGATCCACTTCCATCCTTTTGAGATCAAATTATGTTTCACCTTCCGTAGGTGGTTGAAATTAAATCAGAACTCAATGTTGTTTGAGTACATCTCTACAAAAATACTAAGAAAGTATAAAGAGTACATCTCCTTGCCAATAAAATCAGAGGAAGTTGAAATATACTTAACATGATTCGCTTGTGTTGTTCCTACATCGTGCGTGGCCTTGTTTTGAGGAAAGAAGATGATATTATTTGTGATAATAATGAGTATATTTTCTCTGAAATTCACAAGCGAATTGCTTGTTTTCCCCGCATATTTTTTATTCACATTTACTGTTTGCTGCCAGTGTTTTCAAGAAATATTGCCTTTTGGAAGGCTTTATTTTGAGATACAAGATTGTTTGAAAAGCCTCTCTCAAATTAATATTATTTGAATTTGTAAAATAAATATTCGATAATATTTTAAATGTTTCACTATATTTATCGAGAGCTTATTTTTCGAACTTGAAATGATAATATTATTTGCAAAGTTGATGGAAACGTTATGATTCGGACAATTTATGATAATGGAACGAAATAAAATAATTTAGGTAAAAGAGTCCGAAAACTCTCAGAAATCTTGTAACTAAATGATGTAAAATAAGTTTCAATAAATGTTTTCATTTTGGTTTCTGCTCTCTGAAGACATCATTTCTATAGAACGAAATGAAAAAAATAACATGGCAATTATTAATTTGTTTATAACTAACAACCCTACCATAGGTCTGCCCAAGCGATTCGCTACATTTGGTGACTTAGCAGGGGTGTCCGGGTTCACGGGGTGAGGTTTATCTAGATCTAGATCTTTGCGGCACATGCGTTTGCCCACCTTCTGCGTGGCGGGCCCGATCAGGAGAGACTGGTTGAGGAAGACCTTTTTACCTATCCAGTCGGACTCTCTCTATTTATAGCCTTTTACCGCTGTGGGAGGGATGGATTCATGCGACCGTCTCTCCTGGACACTTTGACCCCCAGATTCCTACCCACCCCTCATATCTTTTCCTTCCCAGAACCTCCTCTCCTTTTCCCTAAAACGACCACATGCAGTTCACACGTGGTTGAAGTGAAACCATCAGAAAACTAAGGTAGACATGAATGGGGAGGCTACGAAGCACCGCACAAAGATGAGACCGATTATATTATATCATTATCTCGTAGGCTAAATCCTTTAGATTTAGATGTATGTGTTTGCCTCTTTTCATTGTCACTATTTTTTGTTTCATCGAGTTCTAAATAAAACTGGTGCTAAAGAAGTTTTCACTTTGTAAAACGGTAATATCTTATGAAAAAAAAAATAAGTTAATGTCTTAATATTGATCTCGCGAAACTTTATATTTTCATACTGATTTGCCACAAAGCCCATCAAAAACACTAAATGTAAACACATGTAAGCTTTTCCAATGCTCTCAAGAGTGCTGCTTCTCTTTACTTATGAGCACCGCACAATCAATTAGTCACGGTAAATTTAATCGGCGATACACTCAGGAAGGAAGCAGGCTCTACAATTAACCCAGTTATCAATCAGGCGCGGTTTTCTTCCTAATGTACGACGTGTCATAGGCATTAATCCTGTAATACTCCATCCTCTCCCAATCAGCCACAGCCACTATCTGTGCGCCACATTCATCCGACCCAGAACTAGAGGTAAACCTTACCCAGTTGTGGTAACATCCAGAATTGCCGAAAAGTCAATTTAGATTTCTGTACTAAAATATAATAATAATAATAATAATAATATTTGGACGATTTATATAGGGCCGTTTTTGTGAAAAATCACCTCAAGGGCGCTGTACAAACTTACCATACATGCCTAAAAACTAGTAAGACTACAAGCTGGACAAACAATTAAAAACAACTTATGGCTAAAAATTGCATACACCGGTTCATTGATCACCGATACGAAAATATATGTACAATACTTTGACCAATGAACGCGATGCTGCCTAAAAATTAATTAATACAGGACCATACTTACCAAGTCAGTAGTTATGGTTTTTAAAAGCAAAAACGAAACCATCCAAACACCCTCAGTATGGTTAGATGACAGGAAAATGAATGTTTATCACAGCGTTAAGTACTGGGACACATCATCACAGACGACCTTAAGGATATCGAGGATATGGAAAGGCAGAGAAGAGCGATATCTGTTAGAGCGGGTATGCTGTCAAGACGTTTTTACCTATGCAGCCCAAAAGTAAAAAGAATATTGTTCAACGCTTTCTGTACCTCGCTGTACACATCAGAACTGTGGGTTGACTACACTGCATCCCAATGGAACAAGTTAAAGGTTGCTTACAACAACGCATACCGTCAACTTTTCCGCCTACCGAGATACTGCAGTGCTACGGAAATGTTCCTGGAGGGACGAGTGCACACTTTCCGAGCACTTCTCCGCCACCGCATGGGAAGTTTATGGCGCAGACTACGCCAATCGAAGAATGCAATCATCACCGCCATGACTACCTGGTTGTAGTCCCCCCTGATGGCCCTCTGGAGACGGGAGACTATGAAATACCCTCCGTAAACAGCTGCATGAATTAATTTTACTGTTTATTATTATTTTTCTCATGTTTTTCATGCTTATTCGCTTTTTTTTTAAATTTACTTATATGTTGTTATTTACTTTATTTTTATTTTTAACATTAACCCATTTTTTGTTTCAAGATATGGAATGTATTGCATTGCACTACCCCTGCATACATTCTGGAATTATTATTATTATTATTATTATTATTATACTTACCTGGGAGTTCGCTTGAAATTAACACTGTTTATTGTCTATTTAAAGAAATTTAGATAGAGTTCGCACGCAGAGGACATAATTATGAACACATGTTGTTTAATCCTGAAAATATTTTAATATTAATATGTAATATATTCTTTAATGAGTGTATTTTGGAAAGTAAAAGCAACATTTAATGGTGGGCGGTGCAATAGTACGAGGATTTGATCTTCCGAGAGACAGATTGATGTGTAAGGATTCGAGTAATTTTAATTCAGTAAGAAAAGTGTGATTAAGACATATCATAGGCAATACAAGTATGATACTCTCAGATCGGTATATTTAAATTAAGTTAAGGGTATGAGAGCCCGAAAAGGTAGGTTTTTAGTTTGGACCTAAACTCTGTTGGGCTTTTTATGCATCTTAATTCCGGAGGGAGTCTATTCCAAGCCTTAGGCCCAGATACTCCGAAAGCACGATCTCCGAACTTAGTATTTGGCTTTCGTTTGGGTTCTATTAGTCTGCCTATAGCAGATGAAGTTGCCGATCTAAGGGTTAATTGCCTCGGACCGGTATTTTCCCGTACGTATAATTCAGAGATGTAAGGTTGATGTAAGGTGTAATATCTATCTAATAGATGCTTTTATAATTTCCGTGACGATTCACTAACTTACTAACTAACCATCACGCCATTTCCTCGAATGGGTAGGCAGAAAGGAAGAAAATATAATTTTTACAAAAGTGTAAAAGTAGATAAATAACTAACTAACCCTCACGTCTTTTCCCGCAGCGACAGGTTGAGAGGACGGACCTCCAAACAACGTGGTCTAGGCACACACTCTTTGCCTCATTCACATGCATACATCGTCTGAATTAAAAAATAACAATGTTAAAAAAATGTACATTTAATAATAAGTTTATTCGTTTTAGTATCGCTTTGACGGCTTACCAACTTCTACGTTTTTTTTTTAATAAAGGATCAGATTCTTTCCTTAGCATTTTATTTGTATATGAATACCGTACAAGAGTCCAGACTGCTCTCAACCGCCAGAAGCCAGCGGAACTATAGCATCCCCAATTACCCGTATGTTGTGAGGCTGAAGTGTAAGATAATGGAGAGGGCAATCAGATGGGGCAGGGGAAGGTAGGGAAGTACGATTCTGAATGGCGTTCTTACACAAGGGCGATATTGAGAGCATCTTCCACTCTGGAACGTGCCGCAAATATAGGTACCTAATATTATTTTAAATGCTTGAATTGTAAAATAACACAATCAATCAAAACAAAAATGTATTTGTGCAAGCAGGGATTTGAACATGTGACCTCAGGAACGCTGTCCGAGAGCCTTTCCCTTCAACCATGGAAGCCAGAAATCAGCTCTAATTAATGTGATACATTTCTAATAATAATAATACTTGGCTGATTTATATAGCCCTGTTTCCGTGAAAAATCACCTTAATGTAGTAAAAAATCTTATTCTAGGTATTCCTGGGCGAAGCCGGGTAGTAAATGTAGAAATTTATTTTATAACAATAGTAAGTAAAGGTAATTTATGCAACCTCACTCCGCAGAATTCGAATTTTACTTAACCGAGTAAAATAAAATGTTAAAAAACCGGCTATGCTGTTTGCCGCCCAGACCGCTACATTATCGAGGGCTTAGAGTGAGTGCAGGGCGCCGGGAGCAGGGCGAGGCGTGTCTCTGAATGTCTGCGGCTTATTAGGCGCTCCGCCCCCGCCCTCGCTCTCGCCCTCCGCCCTGGCCCGGCCTAAACCAACCAACCCGCCCTGGACCGTGGGCCGCCTACGCCACTGTACCAAATAGGCTAATTCTATCTATTTTACGTATACATCCCTTTGTTCGTTTTTTTTTTTTAACAATTGGCAAAAGTTATTCCCCAAAGTTTCCTTGATTAAGCTAATAATTTGGTATAAAGTTCTGTTTGAAACATATTTTCTTATCAACCCTCACGATATTATTCTTACGGTAACGTTTTAGAGACTGTGCAAAACTATTAATTTCTCCAGAACTAGTGGGACTATGATACCCCCCGAATCAGGTATTTTTTGAGGCGAATACAATAATTTTTTGTCATACGAAACTGCTTTTTCAAAGCTGATCACTTAATATAGTTAAGATTTCTGATGATTGCCAAACTTGTCAGCCTCTGAGGTCGAAGGGTAAGGCTCTATACGGAAGTCCGGTTTCATTCCCGTCGAGCGCAAGTAAATTTTATTTGATTAATTTGTGTTATTTCAAAATACATTTATTTAAAATTTGCGGCACTTATCAGAGTGGAAGCTACTCTCAGTATCGCCCTGGTAAAAGACTACCATTCAGAATTGAAAGTTGCTTGAAATGGCGTTAGCTGTATTTGGTGAACAGATCCGAAAAGACAGGTAGGTACTTATCCATCTTCCTCCACGCCATCTCTTCCCCTCACAATACCTTTAGTTTCACAACATACCCCAATTGGGGACACCATAGTCTCACTGGTTCAGGAGCGGTATACACATTAAAAAATGTTCAAAAAAACCTCAGATAGATGAGACCAGAGGAAGACAATTAAAAAAAAAAAGTAACTCAATCATCTAAATATTCTAAATGCTCTCAACTCAACTCAAAATCAATAGATTTATAAAGCTCCGATATCACTCCTTCAAGTTAGAAGACAGTTACTTCATACTTGTTCAGTTTTGAAAGAGGCAATGCCTTCCACCTTTTATCTTCTATCCCTCCTCTTCTATCTAAAATTGACACTGCTGGAAAGGTTTTAATCTAAATTGATGTTTCTAATAACGCCGTGACATGAATCTAATTATCACCAATTATAAGTTCAGAAAATTATGGTCCGCCTGAAGATTTTCCTCCGAAGGTTATAACTTTGCCTGAAATTAATTTAGGATATTTTGCCAAGATTTCATTATTGAATTGGTTCCCTCTTCAGACCCAACCGGTATTATCGATTGTCAATAAATAATTCCCAGGCGATAAGTTTTTGGTTTTTTTTTTATCTGCGGTTGTCGTGGATTATTTTTCAGATAAGTGGAAGATAGTCGGTGGAACAGGGTGAAAGTTGAAGGTTAAGAAGGGGAGATTTACGGCTTCCGTTTTCTCTTTCTTCAGTATCTCAGCTAACGGACTACTGTCCAATTTCGCAAAACATATAAATCGAAATGATGTAAAATAAAAGTTACGGAAAAGGAACAGTAAATACATAATGAGTGAATTAAGCCAAGGCAAAAGTAGGACATGATATAATGTATTTACATTGGATAGAATATTCGAGTCAAAACCTGAATAGGGTTCTGGTACAGTCCGTGATTTAGACACTATTCCGTAATTACATTACATTAACTCCACACAAGACGCCCTAAGGAAAATATTTTCCCTTAGGGCCTATGTTATCTTTGAGTATGCTGTGCGAAGGGTCTTTAAAAAGGAAGAAAGGAGTGAAAGTTCTGGAAAAGAAAGGATGCGACGGAGTGGGTAGAAATCTGGGGGTCAGTGTGTTCAGGAGTGACGTCTGAATCCACCTCCCCCCCAGCAAGGTATTGGGATCGAGAGAGTCCGTCTGGAAAGGTCAAAGGGTCTCCCTCATCCAGTCTCTCTCAATCCGGCTCACTACGGGCAGTAGCATCAGCCACGAAGACCTGAACACACCTCACCCCCGTGAACCCAAGCAGCCCTGCTAATTTATCAACTTACTAAACAACTTGGGGTGACCTATGGCAGATGCGTTCTTTATCCATTGAATGGTTCCTGTGGTGGCGGTACCCATACCCGCCCGCACGGTACGCATACATACCCGCGGAAATAAATCATCAACACATTTGGGCACTGCGCTAATTTTATTTTTAATCTTTTAATTAATTATTTTTAATCTTTGGATGTTTTTTTCCTAAATGGTGTTACGAAACATAACTCTATTTTCATTATCATTCCTGATCACAGACCAAAACAAAGACGACCTTCACTCTTATCACTCGATGGCACGCGCCGCCAGACAATCATGCTTCATTAGGATGTTTGCTCGACTTTTTGTACGTTGCACTCGTTTTCGCGACTCGCTGTCTACCGCATCGAATTCACCTTCACGAGTATGTTTTGTGTGCACTCTGTTTTTCTTTCTTTTCAAAAATAAAAATAATATTATATTTAAATAATTATAAGACATGCGGAGGCTCTGCGAATGGCATGGGTGATGGGAAATGGAATCAAGGAGGGGTGAACACATACATAGATAGCTTAAGGATGGGATGTTTCACTGAATTTGAACGAGTTCTCAAATCTCAAAGTTAATATTGAAGTCCTATGAAAGTCCTGTTTAAGTTCTGTTATTATCTGTACTAAGTACTGTGAAACATCCAGCCCGTGATGAATTAATAAGAGAAATTTGACGAATTTTTTCATATTCTTTAAAAAGACTCCGTCTTTAATGTTCTTAGACTAATTCAAATCAAATTGGGATGTCTCCAGAAGACAAACAAATAAATATGAAGAAATTTTTTTAAAACATGTCCAAAAGGTTTCTCAAAAGTTTAGAAGAGACCTGTCCAATTTTGCACTCATATAACACAAAATGTTAAACAATAAAGTTATAGAAAAGGAAGAGTAAATATAAATAAACAAATGAAGCATTTACAAAAGTACGACATATTTTAATATAAATACATTAGAGATATTCAAGTCAAGTCCTGAACAAGGATTTGGTAGAGTTCACGCGTTATTTTGTAAAGATTCCGACAAAAAACATTTAGACTGACACCAAAAATCTCAAGGTCTTGACTTGAGCTAACAAGTCTCGAAATTTGTTTATATGATAGTCATCTGTCTCAGAAATAAACTTTTTATCAATATTTCCAAATGTTGCAAAGTCACATTCACACGTAACCATATAAAAATACTCCATGAATACACCATTTCTGGATCGCTGTTAACAAATAAAGATTTTATACGTGACCTCGGGGTTATTTTGGACTCTAAACTTACCTTTGATAAACACATTGATAATATTGTCACCAAAGCAACAAATAGTATAGGCTTTATGCTGAGAACATGCAAATTTTTCAAAAACACTAAGACTTATCTGATTCTGTACAATTCACATGTTCGTCCTCACCTGGAATACTGTTCACAGGTTTGGAACCCGCGCTATATTGTTTATGTTAACAGGTTAGAAAGAGTTCAGGAGCGATTTCTCAAATTCCTCAATTTTAAATCATTCAACATATATAATTCTTACGACGAAATCGAGAAACATTTTCGAATCTCGAAACTGCTCAATAGGAGGCTTGTCGCTAATCAGATGCTTCTGTACAAAATTATTAACTCAAAAGTTGACTGCCCGGAGCTGCTAAATAAAATAAATTTCCACACGCCGACTCGATACAGCAGACAAAATACCCTTTTCTACATTGATAGATGCAACATTAATTCCAACCAATATGAATTTATACAAAGGACATGTAAATACTATAATAATAAACTTGCACATATAGACACACTTGCTGACATATTCACTGCTAGTTACTGTCGTTACAGAATTTCTTTGTATTACATTCTATGTAGGTGCGAATAACACATATTCATGACTAATTTTATTGTACCTAATATTTTTATATTACTTGCGTGGCAACTTTCCCTTATCCCTCTCCTCCCCTTACCCGTCCCAACCCAAATACCTATTCCGCAGTCTATTTAAGTATTGTTTTAATTATTTTATTATTGTGTATAACATGTTTATCACTTGTTGAATTAACATCTGTATTATTTTTTTTTTAATTGCTGCTAAGTTCTGTTTTTATTTTTTCTGTTTTTCTTAAATTTTGTAGTTTACATTCAGTTACTTTTATGTTTCTAAATACCTATCTGTGAACATTAATAATTGGTCTGTTTTTTTTGCCATCCTCTTATGTATATTTTGTTACTATGACTGTTTATGTTCCTTAAATAAATAAATAAATAAATAAATATATATATATACATCGATGATGATAGTATACAATGGTACTTTTCGGGCATAACTGACAATCATTATCTTAATTAATATTACCTACATCCCATAGTGTTTCTACCTGTATAATTTTCCTAAATCTAGTCCGATCATTGTCACCAGGAGAAGAATTTGTCCCCAGCGCCAGTACAATTTCTACCGTGCAACTAGTTACCATAAAGTGTCGTGTTCTTAGAGCAAATTTCATGGTCGATACAGGATCACGTGCAACAAGGAGTAAATACGTACGCATCGTGAGTTTTATGCATTCTCGGGAGCAGAGGGGAGATCAATCTTGATGTAGGACTTTTTCACTATTCTGGTGACATCCTATCACAGTTATATTTTCTGTTCCCTATTTTCTTCCTTTCGTAGTTCACAGACAAAACTCACGCGGCTCAAATTGCCATATTTTCAAGAGCTATCGAAACAGGTAAATGAGCAAATGAAATGAGTAAGGTTTGTTCATTATTATCATAATGATTGTGATTTGTGATTTATGTGTCTGCCGATATCGAAGGACCTTGTTTTTAAATGTATGAAAGACCACTGCACAAGTAAAAAGATGCTCGTAAAGGAATAGGATAAAAGGACTTACTGAGCTGTCACTTTTCTTCTATCTTGGCTGGGTTTATTCATGCACTCGTGTGACTATCGGTCGCGGTATCTTACTTGCAGTATGCGGGATTAAGTTTGCGGATGTGGCATGCGGAATATTAGAGATGTTCACGCGGCGAGTTTCGATTGACGACGGATTGTGGATAACGTTAAATGACAGAGGTAGATAGGGATGGGTAGGAAAGGAACTTGTGACAATACAAACTACAAGCACAGGGTCTATGATATATGTAGATGTATGTAGGTAATAAAGTGTAGCTATGTGTGGTGTAAACTACCAACCAGATAGTATCTATCGTCTTTTTGAAACAAATTAAGGTTTCAAATATTTTTTTCTTAAAAACAACGATAATTACCTAATTCTAATCTGTAGCTCTTTCTTTCTACAGTTCAGAAGAAAAGTTTCAGTATAATTTCCTTCATAATCAGTTAATGGGCCGGAATAAACCTTTTCAATATGATTATTTGATTTATACCTACACGAGTTACGAGTTCTACTTGAAGAACATAAATCTTCTTACGAAATACAAAGTCAATGGCCCAGAAATATTTAATATTCACTGTACACAATCACCGACGAACATTTTTTGCCAATTCATATTACTTTTTCTATGGTAGACAAGAGGAAAAATTACGCCCATCCAAATTTGCGTGAGAGATCCGATGTTTGTTTATGATATACCTATTGTAATGAAGTATATTATTTATTTATTTATTTTTCATGTTCTCCGTAAAACGATTATACATCAATGTATCATGGAGAAGATTACAAATTAAAAAAGTATTGGGGCAGTTTTACTGTTTTGTGACGTGCGTCAAAAGATGGTTGCTAAATTGTCTATAAATTACTGAAAAATTTTGATGGTCAATGCAGAATCGTCAAGTAGTTGAGTAGCTCTTAACGTGTAGCTGTTTATTGAGTGAAGCTTAACTAATTCCGAAGAACTACTACAAATTGAGTTCAAATAAACAATTAATGTGAAACTATTTAAATTCGAATAAACAATGGCCGCTTTTATTATTAAGGTTATAATCCACGTTTACATACGTTTGTGTCGCTACAATGCTGCAGTACTTTTTTAAACATTAAATAATGGTGAGACAAAAGATGAGACACACAAAATACGTGTGACTGTTTTCTCCAAAGTACTATTTTTTTATTTGGAGGAAACAGAATTATCTTATTACGGCTCAGCCACGCTGACCGGAATTCATCTCATTTTCTTTGTACGTTTGAGGGATATGTATGATAATGATTTTATGTTTCCTTTGGGGGGTGCAGACATACGTTCACCGTTTGTCTCATTTTCGACTGTTATTATTTAGTGTGTAAGTCAGAGCTGCAGCATTATACGAACAAAAGCAAAACCACCAGCGCATTGAAATGTGACGTTTTTGAATTTTTGGAATTAATTCTCACTTCAATTCATCCTTATAACTACATTTTCCATACTTTCAAAATTATCGCCACGGCTAATAGTATTGTAAGGGTCTACGGTGACGCCACGGTGCAGTGCGTGGGAGAGATGCAAGAAAATGATATTTTTTTATTTGGAGGAAACAGACCTACGCACATTGTGTATCTCATCTTCTGAAAGAGCTGCAGCAATATAAAGAATGTATGTTTTTTGACTGTCCCAATAAGATCTCAGTAGTAAGTCACGATAATAATAAAAGTGCTCAATGAATGGTATATCTACAGAAATAAAACCTGACAACATTTGAGCATCGTGTTTATTTAAATACTTGAATATTTATTTCTAAATCGTGTTATCAATATCTATTATTATCATTCCACTAATTCCATTATCATTATCATCTCAAACCAAAACAAAGACGACCTTGATTGTTATCGGTCGATGGCGCCCACCACGAGATTAGAATTGTTCTGCACTCGTCTTCGCGACACGCTGTCTGCAGAGTTGAAACCGTCCTAGAGATTGCGCCTAAATTTAACTGCAATAGTTGTGACAAACCCAGATAAGAAAACAGCAGAACAATCATCAGTGAGGCGGGTTACTTACTTGCTTGTTTAAGATTATTTTATCTAAATAAACGCTCGGATTTTCGGCAATTAAATTTTAATTAACTTATCTTATCTCAGAGCCTAACCCCTACCGATCATTTCAAAGAAAAGTTGTTACGCATAAGTAAGAGCGATAAAGTTGTTTACCATCTACTAATGAGTGCAATATATTACGGATAAATAATTAGTTGTAGGTAAAGGTACTCAGATTAGTTTTTGGTAATTTCTTTCTTACATTTTTTTGCATTTACTCAGTAAATATGGAAAATAATTTCGCTCAGGGCCTGTGTCAACTTTGGGTATGTTGAGTCGAGGGTTATTTTTAACATTTTTTTAGTGAATACCGAGCAAGAGTCCCAACTTCTCCAAACCACCTGTCTGGGTTACGCTGTGAGGCTGAAGTTAGTGCGGAGGGGCAGGAGCGGGGGGGGGGAAGGACAGCGGGGAAGTACCGGGTTATTCAGATCTGGTCACCAAATACGGCTAAAGCCAGTTCAAGCAACGTTTCAATTCTGATTGGTGGTTGGTAGTCTTATACCAGAGCGATACGGCGATTATATTCTACTCTGGAACGCGCCGCAAATATACATAATAATAATAATTGGACAATTTGTAGAGCGCCGTTTTTGTGAAAAATCACCTCAAGGGCGCTTTATAATTCATAATGAATTCCTAGGTTCTATTTAATTTTATTATTTACAGAAAGATACAAAAACATACTTACCTTCAGGTCACTTCCGAAAAACACACTTTATTATAAAGTTTATGCTTGGGAAAGGTACGACTTTCACGTGGAGGGCAATATATTCAAAACACTGGACATTGCATGACTTTACCTTTGCTACCCTCATCACTGTTGGTTTTACATTTATATTTATAAGAAGATTAATGCCAAAGTTGAGTTAATATTTATTTGAAAGACTGGAGAAGTATAAGAATTTGCTTTAGTTTTACAAAATTAGTTATTTACTATGTCGTGAGCCGTGAAGCTGAAGGTGAAAGATTTTTTTTTTTAACTTATGGATACGACTGTCTGAAAAGATGAGTTTTTAGTTCAGTTTACACTTCTACTTTTAGTTTACATACACTATTTTAAATGATTGAATTCTGAAATAACACAAATCAATAAAATATTTTTTCCTGCGCACGCTGGGTTTTGAATTTGCTGCCTTCAGAATGCTAGTCGAGAGTCCTACCCCTCGACCACGGAGACCTTCAAATATAATATGAACCGGTAACGAATGGGACGATTTTTTAAATTTGATTTTATGATTTGAAGATACCCGGATAAGGTAATAGTATGTATGTACGTTTTATATTTGCGAAAAGCTCAGTTAATACACAATATAAAACCACCAAGAGAGTTAAATTATGAACAAACTCAGATGCGTTCTTAAAAATTTTATATTCTTGTGAAGTTAGAATTTATTCAAGTCAAAGCTTTTGCATTCATTTCTGTATATGGCGCACTAACTAGAGTGCAGTCGAGGATATTTTAAAATATACATTTATCGTTGAGATGGAGGAAGCACTCAACGACAAATCCTCACGGCATCACAAATCACAAGCGGAGCATCTCGTCTCACAAACTTAACATTTTAAACAGCCTTATATTTGGATTGTCGTTTTGCGACTAAAGCTTGTATTAAGCAACACTTTTACTAGTTTTTAAAACGTGCTAAAAAAAGTAAAATAAGATAATAATAAATTTCTAAAGTATCTCTGGATGTCCACTCCAGAGATATTCTTATTTATCAGTATTGGAGACAGTATTCTCCAGTACTATAATGTGCTTATCTGAAGCCTTTAGATTCTTCAGATCCCGGTGACTGTTTTGTTATTTACAAATAAAGATTAGAAGGACTGACTTCCGTACTAACTGATAGCCAGGTTTTGTCTGACAGGCTCCCGCTATATAATGACAGAGCAAACCTGCCTACGGTTATTTTCGGCACATCTCGTAAACGAGACCATGCGACCCGAATGGCTCACAGCATTGTGAGAACTGATGATAAACTAATTATGATGTATTACGAAATCAATTATTGAGCAAATCATACAGTTTGAGCTGAATGGTTCTTTATATTCCCATTATAATACTTATTTAGACTAAATACTCTTATAATCAGGAACGATATGTAGAACATCCTTTCTATCAAGCTCTCAAAATCGTTCTGTTTCTTGAAACATCACAGTTCTCCGTGTCAGGTTAGTTACCCATCATCGAGAAGGCACCCTATATACTTACTACATCTAGTAGGATGTCTATTTACCTTTTTTTTATTAAATAACAAAATACATTTTGTACAAAAATTTGAGTAGACCCACAAAGCCGTCATATGGCAGCTTGTCTGCAGGTTCTAACAATTTAAACATTCTTAATATAATATCTAAGAAAATATAATCTTATATTCTCCATCTACACTAGAGCCATCTAATTATCGTATATCGAACTATCACAGATTGAAGTGTATCTATTCTACCTGTATCGGATAGTAGATGGAGATGTACCGTCACACTTTCTATGATGACTCTTCTTGATAAGATTTTTATCACAGTACAGGTGTTGTGTTTGAATTACTCACGTATTTGTATGACGCACGTATTTGTTTAATCAAATCTCTGGTGCATTTCTTTCAAAGATATGAGTAATAGCGCTGTTAACACGTGTATACCTGTACACTTTTAGCCCAATAAATAGGGAAGCAACTTGCTCAATCAGTTAGTTGTCCGACGACATTCACGAAGTTTATGTTTCATTTGCAAAATCCTTGGTAATTTACAGTCGATGTCACTGGCGTAAGCGTCACACAACTAATGTTATGACAATAATCGATAAAGGAATGCTTAAAGAAAGCGCAAAAAGCTGGTGCGAAATCTGGAGAAGATAAAAAGTGCACAATTAAAAATAATAGTAATTCATGAATTCTGTAAGAAGAATGTGCCGAGAAGAAGGTTTGTGTGGGGGTGTTAACTAAACCTGCCTTTTCCTAAAAGTGGATTGTCATTGCGTGGATATTAGGGTTATTTCGAATATTTTTTAGGCCTTTTTTCTTGCCTTTCGTAATCATTTTCAACTGCAGGTAATAAGACAAATCCTGACTCGTGAATATTTACCATTAAGTTTCGTGAATTGTTACTTTTATTCTAGATTTCCCTGTCCATCAAGAGAGATTATCCTTCAGATTTGTGTTACTTCTCTTTGGGAGTTTGTTTGGGAAATCGTTGAGACACTTTCAAAATGAGTTTTTTTTTATTATTTTGAGAGAGAGGAATTTACAAAAATGTAATTGTTTCACTTTAATTAATCTTTTTCACTCCTCGGAAATTTGAAAGACTGTAGTCGCAGATACATTGACTGCGAAAATCAATGGTCTGTAATCATATGTATATATAATTATGGGTTTTCAATGGGACAAAAATTTGGTAGAATAGCTTGATGAATAGTGGATACGGAAGGGTAGCTGACTCACCTTAATTTCCCACAGCACTTTCTAATGATATTATGGTTCGGATAAATGGCTGATCAATGCACAAGTTCCACACGAGGTTTACTGGGTTAATTACATAGATACCAATTACACACACTAAGAGATCATTACATTGGTAAACATTGCCCAGAGGTTTCTTTAGCATGGTCGATATTAAAGAACTGAAAGATCAGTCAATCATTGGATCTAGTTACTTTAACAGATTGATTGTTCCTTGGGAGTTATTGTTCCATTACTTTACTTGTAGGTCAAATGGCACATGTTATCAGATAGGATGAGTATGGTTTGGATAATATGTTGGATGGAGGAAGGTAGATAAACGCTTCAACAAACAGAAATAGCGTCAACAGACTTGAAGGACGAATATCAGCGTTTTACTGCTGATGTATTATTTATTTTAGTGTGGCTCTTGACAAATTTGCCCAAGCCTTATTAAAATATTTCACCAGTCTCTTAAAGACGCATTGAAAAAAGATAATTTTCAACTATATTCAACCAAATACCGCCACACTTTTTCTATTACAGTTTTAAAAACTTCTTTTAATAGATGTACAGTTTATATATGTTTTTTTTACATTAACTTCATACAGGAGGCTCTGAAGAAAATAATTTCCCTCGGGGCTTATGTCATCTTTGAAGATGCTGTGTGGAAGGTCTTTTTGAGGGGAGGAAGGAGTGAACATGGGTCTTGAAGAGACTCTTGTTGTAGGAGGAACAAAACACGTAGGCGGTCAAATCATTCCTCAGCCGAGCTGTTCAACTCAAGAATGAGTCGTAAAAACTCCGTTCTAGTGTGACAAATGTCAACCATTTACATATGTTGGGCGCGTGTTTGGCGTATTTCCCGACTAGAGGCTATTTTGATACAATACATAAGTTATGCAATTTTGAGACAATATAAATATATTTGAGTGAATTTGAAAACTATTACTCCATAAGAGTCGAACTTTATCTGGTTTTTATAGTACCTATGTACGAGAAGAGATCTCTCAGAATTCATACATTTATAGGAGAATTAGAAATCACTTAAAAAAAATCGTTTTATTAGTTTCATCGATCATGTTTCTTTGATATTTTTACGATAAAAATAATTCTTTTTAGGATTTTTTTAATTAAAGGAAATTCAATATTTCTGGTAAGATGATCGATTTATTTTTCCAATTAAAAGCTTTGTTACTTACATAACGAAAAAGTTTCCCTTAAAAAAAAAACACTGATATCAAAATAAATATTCTTATCATGTTTCATTAAAATCCGAGCGGAAGAACAAAGCAATTTTGTAAAATAAATTTGTTTTCTTTACAAAATGCTATAAACACATTCTCGGATCTTCTAAAATAACTCAGGAGTATTTAAATATTTTATTATTTTGTTACATACAATTTCTTTTGTGCTTAACATTTTCTTCATACATTCGTCCAATTTTATCAAATTAAACGTGTAATTAAATTAATGTTGTTTCATTGTAAAATAGTCATTAGAAAAAATGTATTACATAAAGGGATGGTGACTAGACGGTGAATCATGCCGGCAATCATGGGGAACAAATATATGTAACATGCTTGACGCTCGTAAATATTATAATTCACTAAAACACTGGCTCATCTTTTTAACCCAAAGTCCATGACAATAAAATAGATTCTAAAAGGTTAAATATTATTTGGATAACATCGGAGTTCTTGGAAATCATTTTAAACATGAAATTTAAAAAAAAAATCATTATACTATGAATTTCGAATGCGCATGAACCACATTTTGCAAAAAAAAATCTTGATTGCAAAAATAGCGGACAAAAAATGAAAATTGATTAAAAAATGGTTTTAATTTTACAACAAATTTCACCGATGATAATAATTTGTCATAAGTCGAAGTACATCCGCAAATAAATTTAATTTTCTTTAATTCAAACTTTAAATGAAATGAATCAGATGAAAATTCGATGAGCTACGATTCCAACCAACTTTTGAAAGACGTGCTTTTGAGAAAAACGCATAAGTTTTCACTTGTAATCGGGCTGCTCCGTTTTCCGTTTTCTGACACACCGCTCCTAACGCTCGAAGCAATTCCTCTAATCGAACTTATTACTAGTCTGAAGCGTTGTTTCCATTAACATATAAAATAATCATCTCAAAATTTGATAAATAGAATCATTAAATTAGCTACTCTACTTCCACGAATTTGAAGGGCGGAAACTTATCCTGGTTAAACCCCTTTGGGGCGGTACTCTGTCTGCTTTCAACGACCAGGATCCGGGAACACTCCCTGGATTGGTGATGCGGAAAAACAACGAGGAAATTTCAATATTTGATGAAAATTTGTTGAAAAACTTTCCCGTGCTCTTCAAATCGAATTGCTATTCAAACAACTCACTGTTTTCCAACGGACAATCGATAAACATCGAAAATGGCTGAGAAATGTAACGATAAAGGTAAAATTTTAAATATGAAAGAAGCCTCCACCCTCCCTTCAATACTTAATGATATTTGTTCACCCGTTATTTTGTGATGTTAAGTTAGGATATTTTGCCATGAGGAAGGAACGGTTGTTCCGAAACTAGTCGGTGTTGATATTTAATTTTTAAAAAATAGTGGGTCAAAGAAATTAATAATGTTTCATTTGTTAAGTGATTTCCATAAAGTTATAGCTACATTAAAAATCATAAAAAAGATTTCTAACGAACTCAAATCGTCACTTTAGTCCGAATTATGTTTCCAGTCAACTACACTAAGTTTTAATAGGGCGTGTTCTGACTTTGTTAATGGTTCAAACCAGTAATAACAAGATGGGTGTAATTTCAACGAAAATGTAATACTTTACAGGAGCAAAGAGATAAGCCACGAAATCAAAGGAATGCGAGAAAGTAAATGTTCGTTTTAACGTACGTATTTCAGCATTTTAACTCTTTATTTGTACGCATTTAAGTATATGTTTACTTTTAGGGGTTAGCGGGTTACATTCCTCACCGTATTATGTAACACACACATTTAAAAATTGTCTTTAACACATCTCTTAATTCCACCATCAATTAATAATTTATCAAACATCTAATTAATTATCAATGTAAAATTACTCACACGTACGTCATGCAAGAGGCTATATTAATCAGAGATATCAATTAACACAATCACTTCCTTTTGAGGTATTTGAGAATGTTATCGATGTCATCAGGGATTTTTTACAGATGACAAATAACGTAATAAAAATAGAGAAATGATTAACAGGCAACTGTACTTTAGTATTTGCTTTATTTATAATCTTTTTTATGACTTGTATATAAGCTACTACAACAATAGAAAAAAAATAAACAATCAAGCTAAAATACAAAATTTATGCATAATTTATTATAGATATTGTCAAGTGCAAAGTATGCTTTATATGTGGAAACAATAATGTGGGGCTAACATTGTTAAATTATTATTTTCCTTGTACGTGACACCACAAATACTGCAATTCTTAGCGATTGCTCTGCCAAGACACTAGAATTTTTGAAATAAATCATATTGAGGACTAGATTAGACCATATTGATACTTGTCGTCAAATTGACATTGTCAGTTTCAGTGCGTCAAAAAAATCTCTATCCGCGGAGAGGCGCCAACATGCACTGAAAAAAACACAAAAAATACTGATCAACCTTGCTCTGTAAGATTATAGTATAGACAGGTCAAGATAATTATTTTTTGGCAATGGGCATTAAAACGCATTTATGTTGCTCATTCTTTGACCGGTCGGTAGCTCAGTTGGCATAGTCCCGTGTTCGATTCCTTGGCTGGCTAAGTCCTCTATCACAACACAAGCAACATTTTCAACTTTCTGAAATGGTAGTTGGAGAGTTTCAAATGTTGGCAGATTATCCGTAACCTGGATATATTTGTCTTTATTTAAAAAATATAAATAAAAATATCACGAAAGTGGGCTTGTGACGCTCTGTCAGAAATAACATGAATCTATTTTATGCATTTATTTATCTTAAGTTAGCTCACATCGTCGTGTTTGCCAATAATTTTAGCTTTATCGCTGTTTATATTATTCGGCAAACATAATATATCTTTAAATAATTTAATTAAATATAATCATTCACAAACCAAACATCAATATTTGAGGTGGACGTACTTTCTTAATTACTTTATAAAATTAATAATATTGTCGATCTCAGTAATTTCATTCAGGATTTTGTTATAAAGCTGGACGACCAGGTACATAAGGTGCTTAATTTCTTCCTTGTTGGCAAACTAATTTGCTGTGAATTTCTCGTCCATTGTATCTCAATCATGGTAATTGTAATGTAATTTATTTTTCTTTTTAGTTCAGTATGTTAATTTTATGTACAAAAAAAGGTACATTCAAATGCTTGTTTCACCACCTAAAATTTAGCTCCTTGACTCTTATCCGTGTATGCAGGCTTAAGGATTATTGGCAAAGCTATATTTTGCATTTTCAGTATTTTCATTTTTTCTTCATAGCAATGTAAAAAATACGTGGACAGCGATGATATAATTGATATAATAGTGTATTATCTGGAATATTTCTTTATTTACTTTTTTGGTAATTATATATATATAAAATATCACCAAAGTAACGTTGCATCACAATTCTGGATAAGAAGAAATAATGACACTCTTGATTTAATCTAATATAATAAAACCCACACAAACTTATTTCCAATTCATTTATTTTTGACCGCAAATGGTTTCAGCTTGTTAAAGCCATCTTCAGACTGGTGCAAATTATTTTACTTAATGTAGAGTTTATATACATAAAATATGGGGGAAAGAGAGTGGGTGTTCTACAAAGATTTCTATCAATTATATATGGTTTTTCCATATTTGTTGCCATGTAGTCTTTGACGATTGAGTAAGTTTTATATGTGTTTTATTATATTATTATTATAACGGAATTCCACCCCGAATTGTCAGTATCAAAAATAGAAATATTTATTTATTATCCTTGAATTATCTGGCATCATTGTACACCCAGACTTTCATTTGTCAAAATTATTCCCAAACAAAGTAAAAGCTTCGTATCGATACATGATCCGCTCCGTTTTATATTATTTCCTTTCTTTGCGTCATTAGGTGATACAGTCATACAGATATCGGAAATACAGGAGTATCATTTTTCAACTAGGGGAGTCACTTCGATACGAATGAGGGCCATCAAATATCGATGACTTCTTGATAAGTTTTATTTTGCCGAAAAAATTATATCTGGGGATTCGAAGTTTAAATAGCCGGCACGATTGAAGGGTGTAGGCTTTTTGAGAATCTAATGTAATATAATTGAATTATAGATACTAATTTCTAGCTTTAGCAATAATTACTTATTCTTCATAAAAAAATTATCGTCGTTTTAATACGATTCAAGTCATCATAAATGCTTTATTCTAAACCCACAAATCTATATAGAATTTGACTTATATAGATTAGGTACTTTGAGGTGATTTTCTGGCTTAAAATAACATCAAAATAATAATGTAAAGCAACTGAGAGACGTTATATATTTCCAGTCATAAGGCTGGCTAGAATTTAAGCTTGGGCGCCTGAAGAATTTTGAAATGTGACGTGATCAAGTCAGTGCCATCAAGCAGCGAAAGTTTACGAATGTCAACGATTATTGTTGATAATCGTTATCACTGCTGATTTGTGTGCTGTTTATATTTTAATATTAGTGATTAGACTGTTTTCCAGTAAAGCGCTCTAGTCGGCCTTAATTAGTAACTGAAACATATAATATTATTTTTTATTAGACGAAATCTTTGAAATTTTTATTTAAAGACACAATTATTATTGTGCCAACAGTAAAGTCGTTTTGTTATAACGTGAAGTGATATAATAATTCAGCATATATAAAAATATAATAAAGTCTTGGATGAATACCATTGATACATACATTTACTTGCTATAACATCTGACCTGATGTAACTTAACAAATTTTTAATATTTATTAACATGTTGTTTGAATTGTGATTCATTAAACACTTATTTTGTTTTTTTATTTTTTTTTTTGTTTATTTAATTTTAAGTTTTAATATCTACAAAGATAATGTATGTATATGAGCCAAATTTAAACCGTTTTAAAAACACACAAGTATACCCACAAACAGGCGATGCCTATTTGGGATTTTTTTTGGTCAATCTGCTAATTGTTTTATTCTTTAATTTTTAAATTTTTATATATTTAAAAATGCCTTTAAGTATTGTACAATTATACCAATGTATGTACCAAAAATATAATTAATAAAAAAATAAATAATACTATTCTTTCATAAGGTGACCTTTATCTTAAAACTCTAAATAAGCATAAAAACAATAAAGTTTTTAATTTTTTTCTTGAAACATTCACAAGAGCGCCGATGCCTGCACAGTTTAAAGGCAGGGATCTATATCACCACCCGGTTGATCAAATTTTAGGGGTTGGTTAGGGTAGGGATCATAGTAATGCGGGGCTTGAGGCGGCCGATTGAGAAGATAGTCCGTCAGACAGAGCGTCAGGCTTTGCACAGAATCAAGGATTTTTGTTGTTAGTTTTTGGGGTGTTATGCCGTGTTGCGTTACCTCCTTCTATAGCCGACGTTTCGGCATAACACCCCAAAAACTAACAAAAAAAATGCTTTTGGCCGTGAAAATCTAAAAACTTATCAGAATCAAGGATGTTTATCAAGTATTTTGGGATTCCGGTCTTGATATGGCTGAAATCCAATTGTTGAACGTATTTGACATTTGTACAGCTTAAAAATGCATAAAAAAAAACAATATCTTTGTAAAGTGTACATTTGAGAATATGAAATTATACCATTTAAGCCTCGATTACATTGAGCGAGTTAACAAGCTACTAGCCTGCGAATCCATTATCTGCTAGTAAACACGCTCTGTGTAATCATATTTAGTAGCTAACTAGCAGATTTACACTGAAGGAGTTTACTAGCAGATAATGAATTCACCGGCCAGTAGCTTGTAAACTCGCTCAATGTAATCGAGGCTTTAATCAGCGTCCATTCAGTGGATCTATGATAGTGGATTGTTCTTTTAATTATTATATTTCCTTAATTGAATTATTAAAACACTTTGTTTTTACCTTTTTTATTATATTACCTTTTTTGTACATTAATTCCATACAGAAGGCGCTGAGGAAAATAATTTCACTCAGGGCCTAATTCATCTTTGAAGATGCGGTGTGGAGGGTCTTTTGAGGAGAGGAAGGAGTGAGCATGGGTCTTGAAGAGTGGTGAAGAATTTTGTAGGAGGGAGGAAACACAGAGGCCGACAAGTTGTTCCACAATCGAGCTGATGAACTCAAGAAAGAGTTGTAGAAACGACCCGTTCTCATGTGTTGTGTGTCTACTTTTATACTTTTATAATAATTATATTTTCTTCCTTTTTCAGACAACTGCTCGCACCAAACCTGATGCAAAGACACTTCCTGCCAAGTGGAGCGGAGCAGATCTCTAAACAGGTACCTAAGCAGAATTACTTTACTTACCGACATAATTTCCGATGACATCCTGCGACAGATTCTCAGGGAAGTAATTCAGCATATTCACACTGATTGTATTAGTAATGAAATTCATTATCATTGCGATTAATTGCTTTCAAGAAGACGCCTCACCCCAGGTGTTCATTGAAAAAAGTTTGTATATTTGAATAAAAAATCATTGTTTGAATAATGTGATTTTTTCATGATCATTCCACATTATCATCGATGCATAGTTTGACATCATTTAACTCTTCCAAAAATACGTGAAAATTAAGATTCGACGTTTCATTTTCGGTATCCATTCTCTTCTTCCTATGGTGGATAAGAGTTAGTGGAAGTCAAAATGGGATGATTTCTTGATTGTCATCATCGATTGACTCTCAAGGACTAAATTGATTAATTTTGGGTGATTGATTGGCAATACAAAAATTCACTTGATTTTCTAGTTGAAATCTGCCTCCCTTAGCTTAGTATTATCCCGTTATATTTTCTTAAAAGTATTAAATAGCATGCAGTACATATTACCTAATACATTAATAAATGTTAAGAAGTGTCAGAAATTATTCCCTGAACGAATTGACCTCGTCGGATCTTAATCCAAGGTAGCGTAGTTTATGTCTTAGCCTTTAGGAAATTGTTATCAGAAAATATCTTAATTTTAGAGATCACCACGATGTGGTGAGGCTAATTTGTTGGATTTTCGGAACAACTCATATGGGACTCATATAAATCGTAGAATCTCTAATATCTCTAAATATCTCCCATACTAGTATGGTTAGAAATATGATCTAAATGTTGTTAGAAAGAGAAAACATCATGCTTTGTATTTAAGTCTAAAAGTTTACCAAAAAATAATTAAATATTTCCGACCACAAATTGAAAGAAATTATGAATCCTCGGGATTTTTTTGTTACATGTATTATATATTTATATTTACATTTACATGTAACAATGAAAAAGTGAATTGACCATAACGTTTATAATACGTTTGACTTAAAAATACGTTTGCGTTTATTTTTTTTATTTAGAAAAAAACGTAAAGTGAGTCACATTTAAAACTTTCTTATATTTGTATTCAAATTTTTTATATTTCCAAAATTATACGTTGAATTGAAACTAGAAAATTTTAAAGCGTATTTTATTGCCTTTCAAAAACAGTTTTCAGTTTTTGAATTAGTTCAAATATAATCCATTTATTTGGATTTTCTTGCGTAGCAAAAATATTTTAACCTTCCGAGGCCTGAGGGCTAAATAATATCACCTTTTAGAGAATTTTGATTCTGATTAAAAGACGTTTATTGGTGGTTTAAAAACGTTATAAAAATTTTACATACATAAATAATACCTCTAAATGAGACTAAGATATTGATACCTCTTATAGCCACGTGTCTGGAAAATTATTTGATGAACACCAAATTTGAATCCAATCTACTCTCTAAACATATTTGAAATAGAAGAATAGACTATAAGATAGGTTTTAGTAGTCACTAAAATCTTGATTACGGTTTACAATAATAATTAGGTACCTACCTAATAATTTATTGTACAGGCGCTTCTGAGTATTTTGTAATATCGTGGAGTAATATCATTTAACATGCGTTATATCTCCATTAGTTAGTCTCGGGGAGTTACAACATCTTGTGGATATTTCCAAACTGCTAACACAAGATAATTTAATAAAATAAGATTGATCACACGGACATGCGTCGGACCCTCCCCTCTTCTCTCGCACCACAATTTCTTACTTATTTAGACATCGACATCCCGCGGACCCCAGGCGACTATTTGAATAATTGGAAAAGTCCGAACAAGTGGGAAAATGGAACCGAAAACGTGCAAAAATTTCCCCAAAGCACCAATCATCCATCCTGCAAACCGATCCATACGATTTAGAAGTTTTCTCGGCATGTTTGGCACGAGAATTTTAATGAAAATTATTAAAATTAAGATCGATTTGTATGGTATTCCGTTTCAATTCATCGAACGTTTATACAGAAAATTAAAATTGTTAAAATTAAAATATCCTTAGATTACTATATGTATCTTGATTATTGGCTAGTACGCAGAAATGTTATAAAATATGACTATGTTATTTTGAACCTTAGATGAATTAAGTGTAAATAATTATTTATTAAAAATTTAAAAAACCTCTGTGAATAAGCTCTAAGTTGCTAATCTGACTGACTGATTTGAAAATCTGCCTATGGAATTCAATATTAAAGGTTTAAGTTAATGTTTTTGGTATTTTGTGGTATGTTTCTAGTGTTATTAATTATATCGATGGTTATGTGAAAAGGACACCAACGCGCGCTGAAACCAAATAAATGCGAGCAATACCATATAAAATAATATTTTTTAATTTCGCCCTATACCATCAAGAACTGCTTTGAAACTAGGCGTAGGGTTTTAATTTCTTGAGTTATGTATAGATACGATTACTATTTATGTGTTTTATATGAATTAGGTAGCTTATTTTCTTAAAGTAGTAAACTATCGAATGGTTGACAAACACGATTTAGGTAACTAGTATGGCGAACTTACGTCTAACATTGAAAGAGGTTGAGTAAAAACAGGCTACACTATATAAATAATAAATTATTACTGTCTTCTACGTAAACCAACTTAGCGTCGTTCTTGTACAACACTGGTTAAATTTATTTATTTATTATATTAACGCCTTTCGGTTTTTACATTACATCAGGTATAACTACGGCATGAAAAAAAACAGCTCTTGTGAGCTTATAAAACAGCAAGAGATTGACAACAGAAGTTGAGAAAGGCATGTTTAGATAACAAAGTGATCCTGTATACTCATATATATTGCAATAATGAAAAATATATTTGTATAATGTTATATAAATATCTTAACATAAACATGACGCACGTTGAAAATGTTTAATGGTAGGTGCGTAATGAGTCAAATATATTTGAAGTTGAGATGTCTACATATTACAGGAAATTAACGTAATTTCGTATGAAACAATTAATTTAATAAAATCTGTGAACAACATAGAATAGCTACGTTTGTAGGTACCATTATTTGCCCAAATTTTTGAAATTATGAAAAGAAAAAAAAGGTTTTAAAAATAAATTAATAACATTACAGGTTGTAAGGTTTATACTATTTCTATGAATCTTATATTTAATTACAAAAAGCATCAATACGATAAGTAGAGAATTTTTTAGTAAATGGTTTGATGTAGTTTAGTAAATTTATGAAAAAACTTCCTTCTTACCTACTTGTGTCATGGATAAATGATTTCATTATCTCATGTTTATATTGTATCAGCGACATCAATGTGCGAATACATATTACCCAAATTTTGAATTCTGTGTAGTGGGATAATGAGTTGGGCCCTGGTCGTAGTATTACCACAATAATACGGTAGTACTGACATTGTGCTTCTCGTCGGCACATTAAAATGAATGAGCGCCAAGAATCCGTGGCTGTCTATTGATAAGATTTTTTCAAAATATTACTAGGTATTATTTGCAGTACGTACAAGTAATTACTTTTAAAAACGATAGGGCATAGTTTAAAGTGAATTTAGAGTTTAAACTCACGGTTTTTTGCTTATGGTTTCAATAAAGTTAGTAAGGAGAAAATGGGTTTACAAACAGAGCGCCTGTAAGTGACGAGGCCGAGCGTCTCCTACATTTAGGATAATGTAAATGGCTCGTTATCATTTATTTATTGCTCTTTCGCACTTTTCCTTCTATTTAATGGCTCATGCTGAATCACACGTAGAGAGAGAGCGGGAGAAGAATGAGATAGAGATAGACCCAGAGTTAGCAGAAAAACTGATTTAAAAGAACAATAGAAGATATTTTACATTGTATGGTTATAATTTCGGAGCCACCCATACATGTGCTGTAAAATTGTATTTAAAATAAAAAATTGTTAAAAAGTAAAATTTTCAAAATTTCAAACAACCCCCGACACAAAAAAAGAGCTGATGACCTTCAAACGCCTGAACAGATTTTAATGAATTGTAGCTAATAACCCTCTCGATCACTTCAGCTTTCAAATAAAAAAAAATCCGCAACACAATCGATCCATTCGTTTAGGAGCTACGACGCCACAGACAGATATACAGACATACATATAGACACAGGTCCTTGCGTCGGGGGTTAAAAAATAAAATACAATAATTTAATTTTTCGATTTGGTAGGTGGTTTGGAAGCCCACCCAAGAATCATTTATTGGATAACCAAAACCCCTGCCATAGGTTACCCCAAGTGATTCGCTACGTTTGGTGACTAGTAGGGCTGCCCGGATTCATGGAGTGAGGTTTATGTAGTTCCTAGCGGCGAATGCGTTTGCTCACTTACTGCATGGCCGGCCGGATCGGGATAGAATGATTGAGGGATACCTAACCTAGACCTTTCCGGCCAGACTCTCTTGACCCATCGCCTTGCACAGCAGTGGGAGGAATGGATTCACACAGCATCCCCAAAGATAGTATTTAGTATAATTTTCCTCAGGGCCTCTTGTGTGAAGATAATGTTTAAAAAAGGCGAGAATTGCGATAACTGCGTAGAGAATCAGCTCTTCGTACTCTAAGCCATAAATTAGTTGATCCCTAATCCACCAACCAACGCCATAAAATGGAGGCTCTATAATTTAAATGAACCATGAACTCGAATCTAATTGAGTGTGAAATCATCGTAAGGTTATGTTGATCCGGTAGTAGAATGCGAAGGCCTGGCCATGTGGAAATAATGTAAGATGGCAGGACTCCGAATATTTTATGGCTAGATTTTTATTTAATTTAGAAAAATAATTCGTAATCCATAGAATGAAATCTTATGTGGGTATCAGAGATTAAAGAAAAAATTATATTTAGTGTTGAGTACTTACCTAGCTAAAATATTATCGCATTTCAATGGCAGGTATGGGTACCGCCGCCCCGGGAACCATTTATTGAATAACCAACTCCTCTGCCATAGATCTCCCCAAGTGGTTCGCTACGTTTGGTGGCTTAGATGGGGTGCCCGGGTTCATTGGGTGAGGTTTATCATAATCTTGGCAGCACATGCGTCTGCCTACCAACTGCATGGTAGGCCAGATCGGGAGAGAATGGTTGTGGGCTTTGATGTCTCCGACAGGAGAATATCGCCTTGCATCGTAGTAGGAGGGAAAGATTCATATATCCGTCACTTCTGGGCACACTGACCCCCACATTCCTACCCACCCCTCGTTTTTTCTTCCCAGTACTCTTTCTTTCTCTTTACTCTAATTTTCTTCAGGGCTTCCTGTGTGGAGCAACCTTTGTGGAAAAATGTAAAGAATCGATTATAGTTACTAATAATATCACGAGAAGTGCTAAAAATCCAGTGTATTTTTAAACCTTGATCACCGGTCCAAAGCTAAATCTGTGATTGTCCTACTGCTTGGCTCGTCAAAAATTAGTGTAAGAAAATATGATCGTTGAAAAATGTTTCTTTTTTCTGAGTATTCTACATTTCTTAACTACGTAAACTCTTAGGAGAAAGAGATGAGAGATTCTTGTAGTCCTGCTCAGAGGAGAAATGGATAAATATCCAAGTTTTTTTCATTTAATTCCCTGGCGCTGGTAAATACTCCCTCCAAACTGTTACGATATTCGAATATGGGATCTTGTGTGTTTCCAAGTTTTTGTTTATTCCTTGAAACGCGTGTTTTCCAGGAAATAAGAGCCTGGCTTTGCTGTTCCCTTAACTAATATCTTATTGCAAAATTAATTTCACATTAAAAAACATACGTATGTAAGGCGTACGCTGTTAAGCTGTACAAATGATTAACTTTGTTGAAGAAATACTTATTTGAACGAATAATAAATAAAATCTTAAGCTCACACATTCATTATTATTTTTCAATAAAACAAAATTAGGTACATTGTTTTTATGATTTAAATTATAATTATAATATATTTTGCGATAAGTAGATACTTTATTTCCTGTAATGTATTGGAAGAGCTTCTACCGCTTGCCGACAGATGCCACCAGGGAAGGCCGTCGAAAGTGGTTCTCGCCAGACTACCGTTCTGATTCAATTAGCCGCTAGTATAGGCAGGTCGTGTGACTCGTGGTATAATTATTATTGTAAATACGTAAACTCAAAATAAACCAGTTTGTATCAAGGAACTATTGTTATTTAGAAGTAGACCCCACAAAACTAACAGTGTTTGAATGTGAATAATATCAAACATTATAATTACCATACAATGAAGTCCGTAGAATTAAAAACTATATAAATTATAAAGTGTTCTATTTCTATATAATAATTGAGTGGTTGCAATGGTCAACAGCTTGTATAAACGTCTTTTTCACATTTCAACAAGTTCTCGAAAATTGTGTTGTGAAAATTCCTTCACCGGAAAGAACATCACGACGGAATGTCGTTTACTTCCGATTATGCCTTTAAGATATTCACATCAATTTGGCGATAGTCATCTGCTTTCATATTTTGCCTTGGGGATTCTTTCAAATGAACGGTTTATAAACTGTAGTTTCGATTTTCAAACAAATAATTTATTTATTTTATTCATTTATTTAAACGTCCATCTGACTTTTACATAAGTAAATAAAAAAAAGTTTCTAAAAAATATAAATAGGTTAATAAGTCGTAATCATAATAACTAACTGATAGTACATTTATTGGCTTTTTAAGAAGCACTGATAGTAAAATTATATGTCAAGAGATCAAATGTCATTCCGCACACGATACAATTCCTGTGAAAATGGATTTAAGGTACTTAGAATTAGAAGCAAATACAATAAATGAAGCTTTGAATTGTATTTATTGGGTGGCTGCTTATATATTTTGTTTATTATTCAGAACAAATACTCAGATTACATATGATAAGGTGAAACATATTCACCAAAGATTAGCACCTTACTACACGTTTGCATTAAAAAAAGTCTTCTAACGACCTCCGTTTCAAAGCTTCCTTGCCAGGCTAAGGAAGAAAATGTCCAAATCTAAACTTGAGTGTATCCACATTTTATTAAAGCATTTAATTAATTTAAAAAAAAATTTCAATTGATTTTATATAAAATTATTATTCAATTTAAAAATAAAAAAGAGTTTAGTCGTGAACAAGTTCTTCTATGTAATTATGACTAAGAGTGACAGTAGTTTCGCCTTCTGAAAGCATCGTCAAACAATACTATAATGTATCTTATAGTTTCACAATGCCTTCAGAATGCAAAAAAGCTGGCACTCGTAATAATAACTACACAGCAGAACTTATTTATAAATAAAATGTATTTCTATAAATTTAATAATTAAATTATTGAAAATGTAAACTAAAAACTTAAAATTAAAATGTAGTTCATTAAAAACAAATTCAACTATAAACAAATTTGTTCCTTACTTTCCGTTCCCGAAACCACATCTAGCCTTACGATATTTCCTTTTTTGATTAATTGATCCTTCAGTTCCACTGACTACTTGAATTCGAATTTTTTTTTCATAAGTTTTTATTCCAGTAAAAAAGAAAATAATATTTTAACTTACTTAACTAGAATATTGAATTATGTACTTTTACATTATATTACGTAGTTTTTACATTAAATAACATTACATAGTTTTTTCATTTCATAACCTTAAATTACATTAGATTACAGTACTTACATTTACATTAAATTTTATTACCATACGATATTATTCACTTTCACTACTTTGTTTTTTGTGAATAAACATGATAATTTTTTTTGAATTTGCACATACTTTTTCGTTTTTGATATCATCTGAAAGGCAAATATATAAATTGCCCCCCTCGTAACTAATTGATTGCTTACCGTAGTTAGTATGAATGGTGTTTAAACGTATGTTATCGTGTAAAATGTTTGTGTAATTGGGACGTTTTAATGAATTCTGTGTTTGTATTTATGAGTTTATTATTTGTTTTGTATATAAGGAGACATATATTTTACTCGTATAGTTTTCTTAATGTTAGCAGTTTTGTTTCCAATATAATTTTTTTGTGGATGTTTTAGATTCGTAGTGAAATAGATTTTTGATTAGCTTATTTTGAATTACCATTGATGTATGTTTCATACGCATTTCCCCAGATTTCAATCAGGTAATTTAGGTGTGAGTGTACGAGACTATACTATAAACTTTTTAAAATTTAATTGGTAACAGATATGATAACCGGCTAAAAACGCTAATTTAGGGTGTGATTATGAATTAATTTAATTATTATTGTGAATTCTATTGCGGTGTCGTGTAATAAGAATTAACATATTTTTTTTAAAGTTATTTTTTATCACAAATTAAATATATTGAATTACAAATATTGAATATTATTATTTCTCTAATAACGTTAATAATTTTTCTATATTAAATGTTTTAGTATCGTATATTAGTATTATTAAATAAAGTATATTGCTTAAATAAAGTGCATTGGTTTTCTACGTTAAAATAGTTTTAAATTGATAAATATCCATACATTTTTACAGTGTAAGTGCAGAAGTCTTTGACAAAAGGAGCCTGTGAAGCTGTGGAGGTCTGGACGAATCATTAACAGCCATCAATCTGTCATGACAAATACGGTGCCCATCCGCGGGGTGAAGGCGCCGCGACGCGCGACGCCATCTTGGGAGGGTAAACGTAATGCCAATATTCTAGCGGGAACTTAAGCATTTCATATTTGAATTTCGTCGATTTTTGCGTGTTTGAAGTAGGCGTTTATTCTTTATTGATTTCCCAGCTCTGAATGTACCCGAATCCGATGTTCTGTTCGCGAAACTGCGGATTTATGGATATTCGGGGGTCGGCAGTCGGTGACATAAACCAAATGTATGCGTTGGATGTTTCAGTGAGTTATGGATTATGGCTTTTGTTGGAAATGATAAGTTATGCATAGTTTATTCACTGATACCGGAGTTGATCTCTTTCTTTTATCAAATATATTTTTTCGGTGTACGCGTGCCTTTAGTAGACCATTATGAAAGGGGGGTCATTTAGGATTTTTTAAGCGTCCAATTCTGCCAAAGTTGACAATGACCAGAATTTATTTTGTTTTTTGAGAAATCTCGTCAATTACATTACGCGATTAAAAATTAAACGTCTTTTAGTAACTAACAAAAAGTGGATGTCATAATTAATGATATATGTTATCATTTTATGTTCCTTTATGTGATTACTAAATTACTATTATGACTAGAACTTTGACTTTTATGATAAATTTAAATATCCGGAACGATGTTCCGGGTTTTAATTTGGGAGTGGGAAGACAGAAAAAGAAATCATACTCCATTTCGAAATTCAATTACTTTTCCCCTTTAGTTTCCCATGAAAATATTTATTTATTTCTATTATTTAACATACATACATATTATAAATAATTACATTGGTATGCATAGATATAAAGTTTAGTAATAAGGAAAAAAATGTTACTGATCCGTAACTGTATAGGTAAGTACCTAATAGTATTTTGTGAACACCTCACTAGACGAACCTGTGCTGAGGTGTTCCCATGTTTTGGAATAAATGCAATTCTGACGACAAAAGTAGAAACACCGTATCCTCCTTGATATTGTCAAGAAGGAGATTGTTGGACGACCCATGGCGGCATTATCGTATACATAAAATAAAAGATTAGTTGCAGTTAGATCTATATGTATATACAGTTATTCATAGCATCTAGTTTATGTACAACATAAAAATAAAAATATGAACCGGGCTTTTCTATTATTGGGAATAATTATTATTGATTTCGATCAAGTACCAACCCATCAACTGTATTTATTTTACCTTAATGTGACTCAAGGTAAAAACATACGCCGTGTGATCGTGTCTCTTATTGCAATGTTTGCCCTATTTCGGATTTTTGTTTTTACATGAGCTCCACACAGGAGGCTTTGAGAAAAATAATCCCCCTCAGGGCCTATGTCCTCTTTGAGGATGCTGTGTGGAGGGTCTTTTTAGAAAAAGGAAGGAGATGAAGTTTTGGGAAGGAAAAAAGGTTTGTGGGGTTGGTAGGAATCTGTGGTCGGTGTATCCAAGAATAACAGATATATGAATCTATCCTCACCACTGCGGTGCAAGGCAATGGAGAGCGGGAGAGGTCAAAATATCTCCCTCAACCAGTCTCTCCCGATCCGGCCTGCCACACAGTTGGTCGGCAGACGCATCCATCCCCAAGATCGGGACAAACCTTACCCCATGAACACGGGCGCCCTTGCTAAGTCACCAAACGTAGCGAATCACTTAGAGTGACATATGGCAGAGGTGTTGGTTATCCAGTAAATGGTTACCGGGGCGGCGCCTCCCAAATTGGTACCACTCAGATGTTAGTTATTTTTTATACCGACCTTTTTAACCGTACATCGCCCTTCTTTGCCCGGTTTAGTCAATCATTAAGAAATGCAAAACAGTAAAAGAGAACAAAACCGGTCGTAACTCAAATACATAATATTATTGCACCCCTTTCTAGTAAAACACACTTTTTAAAATATGCATAATAAACTATATATGAAACTTATTTCCATTTAATTTATTTCACTGCAGCCGGTTTCAGCCCGTTAAATCCATCTTTAGACTGGTAAATATTATTCATAAGTGGACATAAGTTTAATATTTGTTTTATTATATTATTATAATGGAATTCCATCACAAATTATCAGTTTGAAAAGTAGAAATATTATATATATATATACGCACCTTTTTGACCTCACTCGCGGCTCTAAAGTACATGGAGTCCGGGGATGGGGGGAGAGTAATTTGGTCGGAACTGGATAGATATTATTATACAGGAGTCCAAAATAATTATAGTGTATGCGATATTCAAATAAACTTAGATTTTGTACAAAACACCCGTTTGGGGGAAGTATATTACCCCCTCCGATGCTGAAGAGTTAAATTCATTTAAAAATTTACAAATTTTTTCTTAGAATACATTTTCTCGAATAAACAGAATCTGCGTCCACTTTGTGAGATTTAGTGCGCTGAATCCACACTTTGGCTTCCTAAAAAGCCAACCATAAATAAGGAAGGTGGTAAATACGTGAATAACAAATCTGTGGCAATAGAAAGCAGAAAGACGTAGGTTATGGCAATTATCTGTCTCTCCCGCGGCGGTGATTTAGCGCCCTGTTCAAACAGAACCCAACCGAATCCTTTGAATAATAATGTCGACTTCTTGGCACTGAGCAAAAAATATAAGAAACTTATATGGAAATGTTTTATTTATATTTTTGACTGAGCATAGCTAACTTCTGTTTTAACTCGACCGTTTTACATTTTATCAATAGATTTGTTTGTGTATTTCGTTTCTGTTTTTGAAAATCTGCTGTACCTATCCTCTATATTATTTAAGCCAGCCTTACTTTGACTGGATGGCTGACTTTGAGGTTCGGTGAATATTATTTTTTTAAATGTGGAAATGTTGCATTTATTTAGACTTTCTTATTCGCATTTTTTTTTCAATAATATTACCTCACTGCCTGGAGAAAGTTTGAAAAAAGAATTGTCATAAATATGGGAAAATTTCTTTGGACAACTTGTACAACTCCTTATTAGAAATTAAAAAAAAAAAATGATGTCTGGTTAAAAATAAATTATTAAGTAAGAAGGTATTTTTATATAAATATGTACCTGCTTATGAATCTTGTGATTTCAGGGAAAGTTTTAGTATTAAATAGTCAAAAAATTTAAAGTAATATTTTGGATGTGAATCCACTGATCACAGGACTAATAGTATTCTGAGTTTTTACTAATTTTTCACCGGTGAGTGAGTGAACATTATAAAACATCATTTTCAATACATATGTACACAACACAAAGGTGATTCACCAAATTGATTTTTTCTCCTTCGCGATTAAATATCAATTCTTATCCTACCGGATCCAAACAATGCAACTAATTTGAAAAAAAAGATTATCTATATACCAACCAGGCCCGGACTGGGACTATTTGGGGCCCTCCGCTAAAACCTGTAAAGGGGCCCCCTAACGTAGGGTAAGGGGGGGGAGGGCTTCAGAAAACGGGGGGTCCGGGGGCCTCCCCCGGATAATTTTTGAAAATTAGGTGCTTGAAAACAATGAAAACTCGTTTCTACGCTATATTGGCACCTATAAAGAAGAAGAAATTCAGATAGGTTTTTATACGAATGTTATGATTTTCGACTTTTGTTGACTTTACTATTTATTGAAATAAGAAATTCACGGTATTTTTAGGATACCACAACACTACTAAACACATGCTGTAGAACTGTCAATAATTATAACGGAGTTCAAAATAAAGGGCAGGATTTTATTCACACCAAAGCATTAATGAATTATGTCAAAATTATTTGTGTAGTAAAAATAATGACAAACGGATTTTAGGGATTAGAAAAATAATACAGTTGTTGGACACGTTCTACTTTTGGAAAATGTAATTTTTTTCGAAAATGTAAACAAACATTACCAAGAACACAAAATAACTACCAAATAGGTAGACAAAAACTTTTTTTTTGTACGTTTTGTGGGCGCTGGGGACCCTCCGCGATCGCTGACCTGCGGACCGGGCCAGTCCGGGCCTGATACCAACTATCAAAAAATAATGTTAATTCTTTAGCTGACGATAATACCGTGTTCTGTGAATAGTTGTTCACCCTTTTATTTTACTTTTTTTAATTTAGCACCTAAAGAGATTAATCATCACTAACATCTATTATAATTCAATAATTGAAGATAATATTAGCGACTCTCAAACGAAAATTTGATACTAAAAAATCAGAAAAAGATTCATTCAAATTTAACACGGGACCTTAGCCTTGCTGATGATCTGCTTCAACCACTGATCTAATTCTACCGTATTTCCTTCGTTCATATTTAACAGTATCATACTTCGACTAAAAACTACCAATATTATCTTCATTTTCTTAGCAAATTTTTTTCTGCTACCTTTATGTATGATTTCAAGATTCTTCAAGACTTGGATAAGTATATAAATTTTTAATTTAATGTGCGACATCTGCTGACTTTTCTACAAGTCAGGGATGAATATTATTAATTATTGGAGTAATTTAGTATGTTAAACCTCAAATCATAATATTTAATCACAAATGGTCAAAATATATATGGCTTCCATGGATCGCATTCCAAGAATGGACTTCGATTTAAATGTCAATAATTTAAGAGCGGTTCGACATTTAAAATTCCTGTCAATTTATACCCAGGAGGCCTCGAGCGGTCTAACAGGGCTATTTTTCCTTTATTTGAAATGTCACATTGACATTTCGATGTCCTTTTCACCCGGAGACTTCGCGTGACTTCCTCGAATTTCAATTTGTAGCCGAGGCAAAAAAAGGCGGCAACGCAATAAAGGGGAGTTATAAAATCCCTTACGATTGTTTTTACGAGTTTGTATTGTCGTAAACGGGGCAATAGTGTCATACCGTCTAACCGTCTACCTGGTTATATGGCCCGCTCGCGCTCCCCGCTCGGCGGAGGGTATTCCCCACAGCGCAAGACACTCAGTAGCACAGTAGGTTACAGGAGTACACAGTACACAACACAGGACACAGGCTTTTATATTCCTTTGTGTTGGTACAGTGTACGCCAATATACCACGCACCTTGTATATCATCATTCAAATCGCAGGATGCAGATTTATAATGAAAGTTATTATTGCCTTTGTTCTATTTATATAAAGAACAAGAATAATGGGAATCAATTCTAAAAAATTGAATCCCACTTCATGGTGTGTAAGAAGCAAGAAAAAAAAAACGAGTGTGCTTTAGACCACACGACTGAAGTAAAACTTCACTAACTTATAGAATAACATATGACATTGGGGTGACATATGACATTGGGATGACATATAACCATGGGGTGACCTATGAACGCGGGGTGACCTATGACCTTGGAGTGATCTACGACCTTGGGATGACCTTGGGGTGACCTATGGCATGGTTATTCAATAAATGATTCCTTGTCACTACAGTAATATACGAAACGTAACTATCTCTCTTTCTATCTTCACTAACTTATATCTCCTTCTCAACTTCAGTTTGCCTCACCCGATCACACTTTTCGTAACGCTCTCGTCATGCATTCACCAGCTTACTCCCTAAGAAGTTTTACTTTAAAAAAATATGGCGCTTCACATTAAATATATGCGTTTCATAGCGTTTCGTGCGTTTCATAGCGTTTCACATTAAATATATGGTTCTTTTTCGTAACACATTCATCATTTTACCCCGAGGTGTCGAGCGTGTGTAAAGAAGTTTTACTTAAAAAACTAGAAAACTTACCGTACTATGTTTGTCAATTTGGTCAGTGACTTCAGCTAAAGGTTACTTAATTGCAAATACGTGTAGTTTTCAGACGATATAAAGGACGTAAGGTATCAACAGTTCTTTCATCGTCTTTTCCCACCCTCGCAGTAAAGCTGCTGAAAGTGTGACAGCCTAAAATATGGAAAATTGCTTAAAGTGGTGTCGCCGTGTGAAACGCACTATTCAAAGAAGATGTTGGATATAATATTGTGATCTTGGTTTTAGTCCCTGCTCCTGAGTATCTAAAATATATAACAAAAGGAAAAATACCTTATAAAATTATGTCTGATAATCTAGTCAATAAAAAAGAGATAAAACACTAGATTAATGAGCAATTTGTTAAAATCCACAACGTTCATCTCCATCATGGCGTTTTTGAGTGAGATTTGGAAATCCAACTAACCACTTAACTTAAGAAACACTTAATAAAAAAACTAATTAATAACTCTTTCGACATTAACTCTAACTAATTCTAACGAATTAAACATGTGAAAACAAGGGCTTGATCTACTGTTGAATTTGACAGCAAGTTCTGGTCTGGAGAAAAACCCGCAAAAACGGGCGATCGGTTGATTGATTCCCCTAACTTAATAAACGGATTACAATCTTTACAGCACAGAATGCTTTCTTTGTTCTAACGGTATTTCAGTGGAAGATGTCCCGAGGAACTAGCCTCATTGATTCCTTCGGCACCGGTGCATAGTCGGGAAACACACCAAACGCACGCACAACTGTAGACGGTTAACAATTGTCACGGGAACGGGTTGTTTCTACGACTTTTAAATCAACATTTCGGCTGTGGAATGATTTTCTGCCTCTGTATTTTATCCCTTCTATGACATGGGCCTCTAATAGACTTTGAATAATATCTTAACACTATACGGATCCCTTCAAGGCTTAATTTCATTCCTTCCTATCCTCAAAAAGACCCTCCATGCAGGCCTCACGTGTGGTGTTGGTTTTAGCAGATTTCAGGATCCATATTGATGTCATGTTTTGAGTTTCTTCTATCGTCGTTGAGATTCCGACTTTGTTTTTTGGTAATATCGTGCTATTTTATTAAGGATTGAACCGATTAAGACTCACAAGATTGTACGAAAATTCAATAATGTAGCACAATTTATCGACGTTTCTCCCGAAGTACGCTTTACCACGATAACTAAAACTATATTACTCAGTAAATTTACATAGATAAATATATTCAGGAGTCTGCTTACTTAAAATTACTCCAATAGAAGAGCTTACATAATATTAACAAGCTAACTTTCAGCTATGTAATTAATTAAACATTACTCAAACAGTTCATCCAGTACAAACTATGAAACATTTCGCACCGGGGAATAAAGATTCAATGTATCGATCGTTTATGATGGTTACAAGTTACAAGATCAACATAGCCTCATTTCAATTGATTATATTTGTATACATTACAGATGATGAGCCAAATATATTGTGGATATTACGTATTTTTTCCTTATTTTTAAAAATATTACGGTTTTAAACCTCGAAATTCAATTTTTGTAGGTATATCCTAAAACAACTTTATAGGTTTTTCTTAGAACAAAATATTAGGCTAGCTTTTAGCTCGGTGTAGGCAACTAATTGCTTAAAATACAAGCGATTTGACGTTTTGAACGTAGACGAAGCAAGGAGTGTGTGTTACATTAAATATTTGAAGAAAAAACCGATGTTTGAATGTAGATGAAGCAAGGAGTGTGCGCCTACAAAAAGGGCTCAGGTAGTTAACCGTTCGTTTTTGTACACCTGCTACTGAGCCACTTCGGTCGCCCGGGGTTAAGGCATTCAGTATGAGCTTTTTCTCGCAAAGAGGCCAAAGATCATACTGCTCAATATGAGCCGGCACTAGAGTAAGTTTTTATCTGTTCTCCTGTCCTTGTAAGAAGGAGTAACCATCTGTTACTTATAATTAATTAATTCAAATGGTAATTCATTTTTGAGATGCACTGATGTTCGTAGGAGCCATCTATTTAAATTTAAAATTATCAGCAGGTCAGATTAAATTAATGAAAACAAAAATAATGTTAAAATAATACTTCTTCAAATTTTGAAAATTCACTTTGTGGCACCATTTTATTAATTAAATTATTAAAACACTTTGTTTTTACCACAATAATCTTTATTTAAAAAGTCGATATGTTTCGAGAACGATGTTCTCTTCTTCAGGACATTATATGTACTAAAACTAAATTATCAAGCATAGAAAGACATTTTGAAACGAGGATTAAGGAACACTTGAGATGTCTAAATAGCAATAATTATTCGGAATTTGCTAACCATCTAATTGAATTTAACCATTCATTTGATATAAGTACTGGTTTTAAAATTTTACACACTAACGTTAATGGTTTTCAATTAGATCTTTTAGAAATATTAGAAATTAGGAAAAATGTCAATAGAAATTTAAATATTATTATTAACCAAATTAATTTTGTGAATAACCCTATCTTAAACATATTTCCATTGTAATTTTCTCTATGATCTTCTAAGCAACCCCCCTCCCCCCCTGTCTATCTTCTAAGCTCCTCCTCTTTCCGCCCCTCCCCCCCCCCTCCAACTAATTCCATTTCCACCCGCGCCTGTCTTTCTATGCTTGATAATTTAGTTTTAGTACATATAATGTCCTGATGAAGAGAACATCGTTCTCGAAACATGTCGACTTTTTAAATAAAGATTATTGTGGTAAAAACAAAGTGTTTTAATAATTTAATTATTAAAATAATACGTTTGGAAAAAGCACCTCCAGGTTTTCACTGCAAATGAAATGCAATTTAGTCATATTTTACCTGAAGATCACAAAGTGGTAGAAAACTTTCGTTAGTTTGAATATTTTTATTATTGGATTGTATTAAAGAGACAGCACAAATACCTCTTTGCCTGAGTTTTATTTTTAACGTTTTAACTTTTGTTACATAAATAATATTTGGATTTGTTTGCTAACGAAAGTGTAAAAACGATATTTTATGATTTGTAAATTAATATCTGGATAAATATTTATCATAAATATATATTTTTGAAAGAACCCAAACCTTGTGCCTTATTTCTTTTTCTGAATAAAAAAATACTCTTGATAAAATCCAATTTTCAGTTCATTGTGATAAGGAACGGAAGTATCTATCCAATAAATCAAATATAAAGGATGTTTGATGAACTGCTTCTGCCTCTCGTAATAATATCCTGAAAGGTACCTGTCTACAGGTAATCCTTTGTACATACAGCAGCCTTAGAGAATATTAATATAGGAGGAATGTGTACGTTACATCAAAGCCTAACCTAGCGTGAACACTCCAATATGGCGGCTTTAATTTATGTGCATATTAAATTCTTCAATATGTATCAATTGTAACGTATTGTTCGTATAAATTTCAAGCAGTTTTCCGTACATATCAATCATCCCATTAGAATATATTACCAGGCTTGGGCCCACGGAGGAGATTTAGCCGTTTCTCGCAATAAAATCTCCAGATTGAAATATCGACATGAGTTATCCATTTATTACAGTCACTCGCGTTCATTCGATTCCGCTTGGAATTTATTTAAGATTTATTTTATGTATAAAAAAGTTAAATGTTTAAATTTCTTATTGTGGAAAGAAGGGGACTACAATATTATTATATCAGTAATTTTTTTTCTGTGTATGCTTCGGGGTTGAACGGCATTTGAGTTACGTGGGGTATCTAGCATAAAACCTCATACCATTCATAAATCAAAAAGTTATATACTATAAGTTTACGTACCTGTCGATTGAGTATATTCTACCCATGTGCATACGCCTACCGTAGTTTAAGTGTACACACTCTGATTTCAAACTGCTCTTGCAAAGTGACCTTTTCGGATACATTTAGGTTGTGTAATAATCGATATTAGCCAGAAATCTTTCCTGATAAATAAATATCTAGGAAGTTTGTGTTTTCTCCCTGATATAGCATCTCTTCCTCATCAGAACTCATCTTCATTTACGTAAACCTCAAACGTCAAGTGTTTAGTGCGTAGATACGTCCTCACCTTAGACCACTAGACAAAATGTGTGTGGCCATGCCCATTTCGCCCCAATATTTCAACTGTCTCAACAAACGGAGGAAACGGAAAACAATAATTTTTTTATAGTAATGTTCAATTAAATGTTCAAGATCACGATCAGAAAAGACCCCGCTGAAAACAAACAGCAGATTAAATATTGTTTATGCTTCAAAATACTATTTGGGTGTTTAAGTGTACGTACCCACACAAACGTCTATTTTTACCCCTGCGCACTTACCATATGACATAAAAATAAATAATCTTTTAAAAAATAGATGAATAGTTATCACAAATCACAACGTTATGAAAATTAATAATTATCTCATTGCACCTGTGAAACTAATATTATAGCCAAGCGTGCCAAAGACAGCACCGTTCTGATACAATTGTTAACATAATAGTACCCATTGTAACAGGGGTAAAATAAATAAGAAAAAGAAAACAAAAAATTATTTAGGTACCTGTCAATTTTTATTTTAGAGGTTCGGTTTACTGTGCACGTGTACACGTACACAACATGTCCTGCTTCAATGCAACCCAAAGCTCTACGGAATGAATGCCGGTGAAGCCCTCACGAATTTGTCGCAAACTTCTCCGCGTACACTTACCCACCGTGCAATGTGACCCCAGGTGACTCTATGTACGAGGGACGGTGGTTGTTGTTCTATCCTCAACCTGGTCCTTTGGGGTCAGCTCCACGGGGAAATCTCCAAGTATCTCACCGCCCAACTTCTGCTGCCAATTTTCATGTACGGAGTACGTAGTTTCTGATCCCCACAGTAGTAAATCAATCTTACGGAAGATGTCCGGCCTGTTTTTTTTTAATAGAACTTAGCTGAAATCATATTCCGTTGTCTCGTTGTTCCAAACATTTTAAATGAAAATTCCCCAACAATCATAAGATTTAATTTATTTTTTTTATTAATAGATCCACTTCATGTGGTCTAATAAATGCAAAGATATATTTTAAAATTTTAGTTTACATTTTCAATACTTATTATGGCCACAATTTTTACATTTATGGATTTTGGAATGTTCGCTGACAACCGAATCGTCATTATATTTTTTACTTGCGCAGATCCAAATTTTTTTTTTTTACATGAATACCGCACAAGGGTCCCAACTGCTCCCGTCTGAAGCCAGTGAGACTATGGCATCCCCAAATTGGGGTATGTTGTGAGGCTGAAGGTAGTGGGGAAGGGAAGGAGAAAGGGAAGAGGAAGGTGGGGAAGTACCTGGCTATTCAGATCTGGTCACCAAACACGGCTAAAGCCATTTCAAGCAACGTTTCAAGGACGTTTCAAGCAAATTTTAAGAAGACAAATTAAAATAATTATCTGTTAAAGTATTTTATTATAGATTACTGCCTAACTACCTACGTTATCGATATTCTAAATGCTTCACACAATAGTTCCAATTTTTAAAATGGCATTTAGATTCAAAACAAGTCGTAGTACTTCTAGATATCATTAAACCAAGTTACAAACACACAAACAATCATTTTATTGTATGCTATTACATAAGTTACAGTTTCCAGCTTCTTTTCTGTGCCCTCCGGTGTACCTCAAGGTTCTCATTTAGGCCCATTATTATTTAATGTGTATATATATGATATTTACAATTTTTTTTTACATGCTAATTACCTAGCATATGCAGATGATAAAAATATATACTTAGTTATTAAATCAATCAATGACTGCATTAAACTCCAAGAAGATCTCAATCGTCTTTTTGTCTATTGCGAATTAAACAAACTTGTTATTAACATCTCAAAGTGCAATAAATTAACATTTACACGTAATAAAAATATAATTTCATTTGTATACACACTGAACGGCACACATATAAATGAAGTAAAATATATCAGGGACCTTGGGGTAACAATGGATGTCAAATTAAACTTTATCCAACACACTGATGAAATAATTAACAAAGCCAATAAAATGCTGGGATTTATAATTCGTATAGCAAAACCCTTCCACACCATTAACACTCTATATTCCCTTTACACCTCATATATTCGCCCGCGCTTGTAACACTGTACACCGATCTGGAGTCCTTTATACCAAGCCCATATTGAAATAATAGAAAGAATTCAAAAAAATTAGTTAAACACTTAAATTATAAATTCAAATTACACTTCTCAAATTATACCGAATCCATTAAATTTCACAATTTCAAATCCCTCCAAACACGACGTGTAATTTTTGATCAAATCCTATTGTTTAAAATTCTAAACAATGGCCTGGACTCACCAGAACTTACCAATTTAATAAATGTTCATATTCCGTCAAGATCAACCCGGCAATCCGATTTATTTTATTTACTCTCTTGTAGAACAAACATTAGAAAAAACTCCCCAATTCCTCGTGTATGTGCACAATATAATACAAAATTTCACAGCATTGACATTTTTAGTAAAAACCTTAAGAAATATCGATATGAAGTAACGCGTACGATCGATTATTAATATGAGAATATATCGTGAGCATCTCCTATCCTTTTCCTATATTCCCCTTCCTCTCCTCTTCCTATAACCCAACATTAATTATAATATAATAAAACTTCATTTCCGATGTACTTTAGCTCTGTGGCTTGACTCCAGTTCAATTATATATTTATCACTGTATATGTATTATGTAAAAGCTGTTCGTTTCTTACAAATAAATAAATAATAATATTTTTTAGTACCTAATATCAGGGCGTGGCATTTGTGAACTTCTGAATTTCTTAATTGTTTTGTAATTAATTGTCAGTATGTCTTGGGAAGTGGTGGGTTTTATTAATCTTTGATTGGTAAGTATTAGTACAGATTTATATAAATGTATATAATTAAGGTCTTATTTAACTTTAATCCCAAGTTTTTCATCATTGCTGGGAAGTATGGGAGTGCAAATAGAGTCGAGAAGTGCAAATAGAGTCAAGATTCTGTCAGCTGCCTTGTGTGAACAAGCCCGTGCAAACAATGAGGAGAGAATTAAATTATTGCTACCACGTCAATTCGCCGAAAAGCTTTCTTCCTGGGTCTTACGTAGGCGAAGTCCACGCGATTGCGATGCAGTTCGAAACGATATAAAACAATTGCGATTCGGAAACAATATCCTAGGTATCCAATCCACCGCCCGCTCCTGCTACGCAATAGGGTATTTTCACTGTGTTTTGTTTTAAACTTACGTTGCACGCAAAAACTTTCTAGGATGATTTACCGCCATTTTCAATTTACCGCCGAAACAGCATGTTAGTTTTCATTCGTGAATTCGGCGGTGTTGACGTCACACCGGGCAACGTTGGTGACAACCGTCTTATTACCCAGTGGCGGTTTCTATGTCATAATGACGTTGTAGCCAGTTGAAACCGTTTCGGAATGTGCGGTTTTTGAAATCAATAATTATGAATGAAATTATAAAAATTACACATTTTTAGTACAACGATCAGAATCAGAAAAATTAACTATTAAGGTATGCATAGTTTGTGAAAATATCCCATAGCGACCTATTTCTGTTGAAGAAAGATTGATGGGTTTGACTTTGAGGTGCGAAATTAACAAATTATAATTTATTTCTGAAGTTGAAAAGCATAAACACGTTAAAACATTATTTAAATACACAATGAATATCTAGAAAGTCCGTTGTCCGCCGCGTCTATTTGTTGCGAAAATGTCAAACTGATCGAATCTCGCTGCTTCGCTCGTCACGTAGGACACTTCCAGTGGTAATGAACCGAAATAACCGTTTGATATTTTCGCGTCTCGCCACTACCGTTTCGCGTTCGCTTCGACTTCGCCTTCGTAAGACGCAGCGCAGGTCATTCTCGTTAAATCGCAAAAAGCAGTTGATTAAATATCGAGGAACCCGTGGAAATATCCACTCGTATTATTTGCCAACTTTCCTACTGTTATAATTCGACTAAAGAAGACTTAGCAAGTTTCCTCCCAGCTTGTTTTCAGATATTATGATACTGGCGTCTTTGTTACAAAGAAGAAACACGACTTTTGCTTCGTTACTGAGTTTTGGCGTATCCTGGTCTTATCACTTACAATATCATTCAGTTATAATATAATAAACAAACGGAGCACCTATTCTGGTAGGATATCTCAATAGCTGAGAATGTACGAAAAAAATATTTTAACCGTTTCGTAAATTAATTGTAAGAATGATGGACCATGGCTGCCTAATGTATATAATCTCCTATTTGGTCCACGCACTTTAAAATTATCTTTGATTCCATTGAAAAAAATAACATAAATGTTTAAGATATATTAACTATATACCCGATATATCTAAGAAACAATAAATTACAGCCACTTGATGAAAGAATTTAAATTATTAAGTATCTCATGTAAAAGACGACTTGAATTTTATTTTTAAAATTTTTGATGGTAATTTAGACAGCCCTGATTTATTAAGCTTAAAGACCTTCTGTATATCAACAAGTACTACTCGATATAAAATTATTTTTAATTGAAACAGCAATATCAGCACTGAGTCATTTAGGTACTCGCTCGTACATATGTAGAGAGCACGCAGCTCGCAGTACTTTATCAGAGGTAGTACATTTTTGTTCAACTACACGGAATATAGTTACAACATGCGTCAATAATAATAATCAATGTTAGAACAATACCTACTATTCTTCTGCGTGAGTTCTATGTAATTTAATTAGCATGTTTTACTCGATGATTACTGTTTTACAAAATTATTAATGTATTTCATATGTTTGAAAAAGCCTGTGCCGGCTTATATTAATGTAAATAATAACCAATTTAGTTTCTTAAGTTCCTAACCAGCAATTTCTTTTTATAGTGTAGGTAATTAATCCGACGTTGAAACCTCTTCAACATGGGAGCAAAAGTAAAATTTGAATCAAATACGATTTTCATAACTTCCGTATTGCATTAATTGAAGCGACAAGAGAGCTTGTTAGCTCGGATATTTAACATTTTCCTTTATCCCTCAATATCATCGTCATTTCTTCCGTCTTCTAGAAAAATATGACCATGATTGAGGAGGTTGACCATTAAGAAACTACCATTTATTCATCAAGGCTCGCGACAACTGTTTACCTGTAGACATTTTCAAGCTTTATCAATCCGATTAAAGTGAAGCGCCCTCATGTTACCACTATTATTTATACATAATATAGGCCAGGGCAAATAGTGATCTGCGATCGTAATTGTTATTCTGATAGTTTATTTTTTTTAAATATGATTTATAAACTGGTCCCCCTATGCTTGCGCTACCATTTTGAAAAAAACAGAGTGTGCACTGTGCAATTCACACGCGGTAGAAGTTAAACCTTCAGAAAATTCAAGTAGACAAGAGTGGAAAGGCTACAAAGCACCCTACAAAAAGGAGACCGACAGGCTACGAAGCACCGCACAAAGAGGATACCGATGTTACTATCTCATTCTCTCACATTATAGATGCGTGTCGTATTTGTTTGTCTCTGTTTAGTGTTGCTATTTTTCAATTCATCGATTTTCAAATCACAACGGTGGTAAAGCAGTTTTCATTTAAAAAAAACAGCCGAAGTCGCAGAAAAATCTTGTTACGGATGCACATTTCGTTTAAAGTAGCTTTAACCAAATATTCTATAATCTTTAACCAATTGCACTGGCCCATTATGCCGCAAAAATAAAATTAAAATTATTTGACATAGTATCTAAGTAATAAACCTATTTATTCATTGTTTTTTGGTGGAATTCGGTAACAGTATTTTCTTTTGTGAAAATAATATTATATATGTTTTGGTGGTTAGAAAATTTATGATGTTTTCGTATTTGACAGTTTTATAACATTGTTAAATATAACCGTTGAATAAAACCAGGGTTTTGCGAATTAATATATTTATCACATCCCTAAAAGGTGGCAGAAATAATTAAAGGCGGCCGAATGGGTATGTCGCCGTTAAAAAGTTACGGCACAAAAGATCGTAAAAAGTTGCTCAATTTTCATAGAAACACCTTCGCCGGGGTCCAAATCAACTACAACACGTAGTCCTGATGCTGAGAGCTCTATCGTTACCTCTTTTTCTATTATTTGTATGTGCTTATAGGATGGGAGGTGTTGTAACGGATCCATTAACTACAGTATGCAGATTAGATAAAAATGTCTATTCTCAATGAGTAGTAATATTATCTACTCTCAATAAAATAAAATAGTATTTTATGAATGACAAATATGTTGTCTTCAAATACTCGTTTCGTAAAAGGCATGCTCCATTTTATGGATGGATCCATTAAAAAGCGACGCATACAAATAAAATAGAATGAGAGGTAACAACATTATTGAAGAAACTAGGTGTCTTGTATTGGGTAAACATATTCCTCAATGGTGACTAGTTGGTTATCTTGTGCCAGCTGTTAATCTGTGCCCCCTCTTCAAGACCCACATTAATTACCCTTCCTGTAGCCCCAATTCTTAACCTGCCTCACAACGCTGCCCAACCTATTGGTGACATAGATCCTCATTTTTTACACTGCACAGACGGGGGCACTCTTTTGAAGGATCACAAAAAATATTACAAATAAACTATGAACTATAATCTGATTTAATTAAATGAAGACAATATTAGCGAAACTCAATCAAAATATGAAGACAAAAAGATATTGGTTCCACTGGGACTCGAACCCAGATACCTTAGCATTCATGGCCAACCTTCAGATTTTGATTGAGTTTCGCTCATATTGTCTTCATTCAATTAAATATTATAATTTGAGTTTTTACTCATAAAGTTAAAAAAAAAATATATATATATATATATTCATCCTAGACTTGCAGAAAAGTCAATAGATGTCGCGTATTAAAAATAAAATGGATAAATATTTATCCAGACCCTATCTAGATAGCATTTAGTTCGGGTTGAATCTTGCAATCATACATAAAGATAGCAGCCACTAATATGTGCGTTAAGAAAACTGAAGATAGTATTGGCAGTTCTTAGTCGAAGTATGATACAGTTAAAAGTGACCGAATTGGAAATGGGTTCCATAGCTCAATCGGTAAAGCAGTTGGCCATGAATGCTAAGGTATCTGGGTTCGAGTCCCAGTGGAACCAATATCTTTTTCTGATTTTTCTGTCTTCAGATTTTGATTGATGTTCGCTAATATTGTCTTCATTTAATTAAATATTATAATTTGAGTTTTTACTCATAAAGTTAAAAATAAAAATATAATCTGATTTTATGAATCTGCTTCAACTAAAATCTATATCGATCACCATCAACTAAGAAACTCCGAAACTTTCCATATTTCTTTTTAAAGAACCAATCTCTTGAGTGATTGTGTTGACTATATAATATCCAGTGTGGTTTAATTTAACGATAGCCCCTAGAACTGTACTAAATTTCACGAATCCCTTGTTTTCACTTGACTTCACCTAACCCAATCTTTATTGAAGGTATCTTGTTTTTTTTTGTCGTTATCGTTTTATATACTTTGTTTTATTTTGTTCATTATATTATTTATGTTATACAATGTTAATTTACGGTTGGTATGTATTATTTGTTTTGTGTTTACCCTCTGTATGCTGTGTATATTTCAGTAAAACAAACATAAAAATATCAATCGGTAAATTTTATTGAATTTAAATTTGCATACTTTTTCTGTCTGGTTGTACTCTTACATCTAGTTTCTATTAAGAACAACAGAGCTGTACGATTATGAAGGAAAAGAGCATTTAACAAGAATTATGAATTATTGTAAACGAGTGAAGTTAACAATTTTTAAGTTCTTAACATTAATCCTGGATTAATTGACTCTAAATTTGATGTATAATCATCTCAAAGGCGAGAGTGAAACTCGACGTGTTTTTTTATCAGATAAACTATCTAATTTAAAACACATTCACTAGTGTGAATACTCAACGAACACAAGTAAATAAGTCAGTGGATTTTATATATGTATGTGAAAGTAAATCAATTTTATGGGGGCCATTTTCATTCTAAATTATAAGGATTAGCAATAGGTAAACAAAGTAAAGATTTAAATCTAATAAATATCGTTCTCGTGTTTCATGTAGTTCGGCCATTCCAGTCATCTCCGGAGAATTTGCAAGTCACAACCTTTCACAGAAGCTGCTCGTTCAAGCCTCTCTCTCAAAAGCGATACAAAAAATGACGTGTTTTTCAACTGTCGATTTAAAAAAAAGTTTTCGTGGAAGGCCATAAACCAGCCAGCGGCCTAGAATTCAAATTTCGACGAAATATGTCCTTACGATCGTACAGGGCGGTTCCAATGAGAAAGATTAATTATTCTCCGTATCAGCTTTTTTAAATAATAACTCAATATCGATTTTAATTCCTTCAAAATTTGCTTTAATTTATATCTATATTCAAAAATGCTAAAAGGTGTGACGATAAAACTATTTGAATTATGTAAATTTAACTAAGTTATGTAAATTTAATTTCTTAAAATGAATTTACTAATTTAATGTTTTTTTAGTGATCTTTGAATTTAGAAATTATTTTTTAATTAAATTTCTAAAAACCAAAATGGAGAATTAAAATTAAACACAAAAACCATTAATAATTAATATCTTTGAATTTGATTAAACTTGACTTTTCGTTATATCATTTTCAATTGGGTATTTCATTAGGGTATATGCCAGTCTTCACGAATATTACGTAGGAGGTATAAAATAGATGTACATATTCGGTTTTGGTTTGCCTCTGCTACATAATACGCCCCAAGTAGGTCGTGGGAAGGGCCCGTCACGTGGACACGTGGACAGCCGGAGGCTCCCGAGTAGGAATCACGTTGCCGGCGGGCTCAGCAAAATGTGACCGAAATAATATATTTATCTAAACCGGAAATTATTGGGGTCCAAGGTTAATAATTAAAAATTACAACTTGTATTAAATGTCGGGTATAATATGAGGCCATTACATATAACTAATTTATAAAATATAACATAATTTAATCAATTCATTTATCAATTTGGTGCCGCCTCCCCGGGAACCATTTATGTTTCCAACCAACACTTCTGCCATAGGAAATCCGAGGTTCGTAACGTTTTATGCCTTGGTGAGGATTTTTTACCGGCTCTAGGCGGCGGATGCGTATGCCCACCAACTGCGCGGCAGGCTGGATCGAGTCAGACTGGTTGATGAAGACCTTTTGATCTCTGCAGCAGGACTCTCTTGGAACATCGCCTTGCACCGCAGGAGGTGGTTTCGATTCATATGTCCATACACGTACTACTGGACACACTGACCTTCAGATTTCTACCCACTCTTGACATTGTACACATGACGCCCGCACAACGCACTAAACACCTAAACAGCTCACAACTAGCGAGTAAATCATTAAAAAAATTCAGTCAAAATGGAAAAATAAATTAGCGCATGTAATCAATTGCGACAATATAATATTTCTTTTAATAAATGCACAAGTAATAACTTGACGAAATAAATTTATCGTTTCAAAATATTATATTTGATAATTTCACTTTTTCATTTTATCCATGAGATTATACGAAATATTAGTCAAACAATATTATTATATTGTAAAAAAATATGAAGAAATAAATATAAAATTTATTAAAAACAATACCATCTAACGATTTCCTTATCTGGTATTTAAACAGTTTTTTGTTTGTAATAATAATGTAGACAATAATAATTTTAGAGTCTAGACTGCTCGCCGACGCTCGATTGATGTTTTTTTTCTTCTTTTTAAATTCCTACTGATAAGGTCGTCCGAATCTGTGATTATTATATTTTATCATAATCGGTGTACAAGTAAATTATTGCCGGCGAGATGTCTAGCCCATTCAGCAAGATATTCCCACTTGCTTATAATCTTATCGGGTAGTTGTGGTTCTGATTTACCAATGCATTAATTCATTCCCGAACGACACGTCCAGTCGTTATTATGCCAATTTATTGCCGGCGAGATGTCTAGCCGAGTCATTCAACGAGAAATCCCCACTTCTAATCGCGTAGTTGTTAGTCCCTCCGTTCATGGAGATACTTACAATCTACGTAAGGGCCTCCTTTCATGGAGAAACTTACAAACGACTCGATCCTCTCGATCTGATACGCGCCGATCGTAAGTGCCCCCCGTACAATTTTGCCGGTGCCCGTACACGGCGCTACGCGGTGACTGTCGGTTTCCAGTCAGTACCACGATACCGACGCACGCGACGCATCGCGTCATTTATGTCAGCTACAAAATTCGTTTGACGTTTGACAGAAATGGCGTAGGAACAAGAAAGTAATATTAGATTTGTTCTGTAAGAAGAAAAACATGCGTGTTTATACAACTATACTTTACCAGAATATCTATGAAAGGATTTAGCGGAGAGGGCATGGATTTATGTTTGAATAAAAGTCAATTTGACAGGTACGTAATGTTGTTTACTTTTGTCATAAATAATATCAAACACAGTAATTGAACTGCCAAGGTAGCGAAGCCCGAGTAGTGAAAAAAGCCAGGCTCGTAAATGTCGATCCTTCCCCTAAGTACCTGTAAAATATAATTATTAAATTAAAACTCTTGTTATCTTCTTCAGGGCCCGAATGTAAAGAAAAATGGAGGAATATTCGCATTGTTTTTGTCCGAAATCTTAAACCTGCAAAAAGTGGATCAGCAGCGAAGAAAAAGAAACCTTACTATTTAAATGAAGTCACGCAATTTAGACTACCATTTATTAAATGGAAAATTTGGAGGTGGCTCTATTTTATCAAAACTTAACACCAATTGTAATCCAAGAACCCGATGATTCAGAAATTGTGACCCAGAATCTGATTTAAACGGCGAAAATTTAGACTTATATTAAGTTATCCACTATGTATAAGTAATAAATAAACATATATTATGCTTTTCTTACATAAGCTTTATTAATATTTTCCCTCGATACTGACACACTCCCGCATAGCTGTATTTTTGTAATGGATACTAGGGGTCAATAATTGCACCAAGTTTAAGTATCCTTCGACATTCAATTAAACTTGTTGTCATCATTCTCGTGCAGTTCCTTGGCGGCAACGAATGCCCTACAGTTCAGATTTTTTTCGATGTATGGGTGAACCCAAAATCTCCTATTACATCGATTTTTATTCTTATAATACAGATACACCAGAACATTATCTTCGTCGCTAAAATCGCTTGACATCGTGTTTACTGCGCGGCTGCACGTGAAAAATGATCAAATTCAGTTTATTTTGGGTAGCGCCGTGTACGGAGACCAGCATTAAAAAGTTATATATCAGCAGGGTACTTGTGGTTGCGTCACAATTACGTAGATTGTAAGTTTCTCCATAAAAGGAGGCCGTAATTGTGACGAAACCACAAGTACCCTGCTGATATACTACTCTTTAATGCTGATGTCCGTACACGGTGCTACCTGAAATATACTGAACTTGATCCACGTGCAGCCGTGGAGTTAACGCGATGACAAGCGATGTCAAATGACTTTTTTTCCAAAATCAATCCATGCCTTCTCCACTAAATCCTTTCTTACGTATTCTGGTAAAGTATAATTATATAAACATGCATTTTTTCCACTTCCAAAACAAATCTGATATTACTTTCATGTTACGATGCCATTTCTGTCAAACGTCAAACGAAAAAGTATCAGACACAAATGTTGCGACGCGTCGCGCGCGAACAGCACCGTCGCGTCGGTATTGTGATACTGATTGGAAACCGACAGCCACCGCGTAGCGCCGTGTACGAGCAACAGCAAAATACACAACGAGCAACAAACAGTAAATGATACGCTCACGAGGATCGAGTTGCTTGTAAGTAGCGTCATGTACGGAGGCCATTACTCTGGTTTACCGATGCGTTCGACGCACACGGGACGGAGAGCAGACGAGGCGAGTTGAAGCGATGCACAGAACGGTGACTCGAGGCGACACGAAACTAGCGATCAGACAGGCACAAGTTTAGTGTACTGTACTGACTGAGCACTACTGAGCAGGTTCGCACACGCTCAAGTGACGTGGATGGTCGCGTGGCCCTCCAAAAAAATGTACGCATTCATACGCGTCCAAACCACGGTCCGCTACCAAATCTGATTGCCGACTGCTTTTTGAAGTAAAACTTCTTTACGCACTCTTGACTTGGGGAGTAGGCTCTGAATGCGTTACGAAAAGTGTTATACGAACGGTGATCGGGCGAACGGTGATCGGGAGAGGCGAACGGTCGGGCCTTTACGCACGCTTGCCTTGGGGAGTAAGCTGGTGAATGCGTGACGAGATGCTATGAAAAGTGTAATCGGTCGAGGCAAACGGTTGGGCAAGGCGAACGGAAGTTGAGAGGGAGATATAAGTTAGTGAAGTATTACTTCAGTCGTGTGGTCTAAAGCACACTCATTTTTTTACATTAGCTTCACACAGGAGGCCTCGAAGAAAATTTTTTCCATCAGGGCCTATGTCATCTTTGGGGATACTGTGTGGAGGGTATTTTTAGGAAAGGAAGTACTGAGAAGTAAAAGGGTATGAGGGGTGGGTAGGAATCTGGGGATCAGTGTGTCCAGAAGTGACAGATACATGAATCTCTCCCTCCTGCTGCAGTGCAATGCGATGTTCCCATAGAGTCCTGTTGGAGAAGTCAAAAAGTCTCTCCTCAACCAGTCTCTCTCGATCTGACCTGCCACTAATATCAACATTCTTAAAGTAACAAATTCGATGCTTTAAAAAATGTCTACGTCAAGATGATATCAATTTTTATTTTACCCAATTTTGAACCACTTTAATGTTAGTTTTTTTAACAAAAATTATTTTTAAATTAATGTAAATTTTATTTATTTATAAACAATTATGAACATTTGAATGTATCAAATTTAAAAGCCCCATGGGCGCAAGAAAAAATAAATGAATAAAATTCAAAAAATATGTTTCCATGTTTTAGGATTCGAAGTATTAAGTTCCCGCCCTGAGATAAATTGTGCCGAGAATAAGCTTTACGACCAATAATCATTTTCCATCTGGCCACTTTCCCCGCCCTTCCTATTAGACCCATTTTTTTACCTTGTTATATTAATTTATTTTCCCTGTCTGGACACAGAACACTCGGATCTATCCCTGGAGTCAAATCTCAGCTGGGACACTTATCCCAGTAATTATGTTTTCCGTGAACTCGAGTACCAAACTCTTCGTCGGGGCTTCTCTTTGCGAAAACGAAAATAATACTAAACTTGACAAAAAAGAAAACGGCGCGACTTTTTGCTTTGTTTCAACTTTAAGTGCAAATGAGTTTCTTTAAATTCTGTTAATTAAAATTTCACGCTCAAGCAACAAGGGAGGACTTTGCGCTAAATCGGATTTAATTTATTTGTGGGAAAAAACACAATTCAATGTATTGGTTGTTTTTTTAATGAATCACATAATATAAAATTAATTTGTTATCCGTAATGTTTTTTTTTCTTTTATAAGTCAGGCATGCCTCACACATCATACATATGTCTGGTAATGTTATATTATAGTTAAAAACAAGCTTATGGGTCCAGGTGGTTAAAGAAACGAATTGTGTTAACAGCAAAACTTTATCGAAACTAAGAGTTAAACAAATTTTTATTGTCTTTTTTTAGAGGAAATAATGACACTGTTTTTTTTATTTGCTAAGCTTTTATTTACTTTTAATCAATAATGTGACATTCGTCAAAACACTTAGAATATTTAGATTTAACCTCTTTTTATTGTTCAAAAACCAATATGTTTCGTAAGCAATGCTTACTTCTTCGGGGTTTACGACTAATTAAAGATGTCAACGGATGGGCTGGAATGGAAAAAGGGGGAGGGGGGGGGGGGGGGGGGTAAAATGGCGTAATTTAAAAAGGTAACAAATTTAACAACTGGTCATAAAAAAAAATTGTGTTTTTGACGATATTTTAACTCATTTCAATTTCAGAGTTTTCAAGTGTGTCTAAATGGATACATTTAAAATTACAGTAGGTAAAGCAACTCTATTGCATTATTAAACTCAAAAATAAAATCGTATAATAATGCTCGAAATCTGCAATAAATAAAAAAAACTGAGTGTGCAATTCACACGTGGTAGAAGTGAAACCTTCAGAAAACTAATGTAGAAAGGAGAAGGGAGGCTACGAAGCACCGCACAAGGAGGAGACCGATTACACTTTTTCATTCTCTCGCAGGCTCAATCTTATAGGAGTATGTGTTTGTCTCTTTTTAGAATCGCTTTTTTTTATTTCATCGAATTTCTAATCACAACGGTGCTAAAGAAGTTAATCTCTTTAGATTTCAAATCAACAACGATTGGTATTATAATTCATTCATCGTGTAAGGTGACCGTCAAGTCTCGTGTGTTGATCATATTTTATCGTTTTCGATATTTTTGGTCTGTCTAATATGTGCTACTGTGTACTTTTAACATAGACAAATTGTGGGTTGTGATGTCCTTAATCTCATAAAATAAGCGCCGGGTTGTAAATAATATGGGTACCGCCGCCCCGGGAACTGTTCATTGGATAACCAAAACCTCTGCCATACGTTACCCCGAGTGGTTCGCTACGTTTGGTGACTCTGAGGTACCCGTATTCATGTGTTAAGGTTTGTCTAGGTCTTCACGGCGGATACCCACTAACTGATCTGGATCTGGAGACGCTGGTTGAAGGAAACCTATTAACATTTCCAGCCGGACCCTCTCGACCCATCGTCCTGCATCACAAGGAAAGCGAAAAAAATTAAACCTCCGGAAAACCATCATACAGCAGTTAGTAACGGTGACCCTACAGTTGATCCGCCGACAATTGGCTCCCCGAAACGATATTTACAAAAAAATTATATTTTTGGTTTTTTATTTACTAATTTCAAACGTAAATTCGACTTTAAAAATACCCTTAATAATAAGTTTGTATGTATATAGCCCAATTATGCCACTGCCCCACCATAACACATTCTAAAAACATAAAATATCTCGGCTTTGAAATCGATGGGACTCCCACATAAATAGCATCACAAAGAAACTTACAAAGCTCATATACTACTTTAGAAACATACGCAATATACTTAATAAAAATGATCTATATGTATAAAGTCTACTATGCTCTTTGCCAATCACGCATAGAATATGGGATTATAGGATGGGGAACTACCTCAAACATTCTCATGAAGCAGCTAGCTAAAACGCCAAAGGCAATAATAAAAATAATCATTAAAGTACCCATAGAAACTCCATCAAAAGAAATTTTTAAAAACTTTAATGTGTTCAGCATTATTAAATTATACTAAAAAAATGCACAACTCAAATTAAAAAACACACCAACACTACAAGGTCGAAATCCTCAAAACTACTGAACATCCCGCAATTAAATGCATATTTTGCCAGAAAAATCATAATTTCCATGCTACAAAATTATATAATGCCCTTCCAATTGAAATTAAGAACACCATGGAGATACAAAAGTTTAAAAAAAGACATTTAATTACGGTTAAGTAAAAAGGAAGATGAAGAAATCATTAAAATTGTGAAGTAACCCCAATACAACCTGCAGACAAAAAACATAAATACTTTTATTTTATTTATGGTTTATTTTGTGAAAATCAAGAAACTAGAAGATGAGGAAATAAAGATCAGCACCCATTCAGCAACATACAGTCCGCCTCGGAACAGGAATTACTAGTGAGGAGGACTGTATACAAACAACTTAACTTTGTATTTTTACTTATTTTGTAATTTTACTTTATCTTATATTATCATTAAATAAATAAAAAAAATATGAATATCAAACCAATGTATTTACAGTGTCGATTTTTTGTACTTATGCATTGGTATACACAGTATATAGACGAGTCGATTTTTCGTTGATGTATTTGGATGAAAATATGTTTTATACTTTATTATTCGACGGTACTTCCTCTTTACACATCCCTTCGTGATCGCTTAGTTATATTTTGTGTAATTAGGTATACAGTATTTTCCCTAAACCGACTGCATATTGTATATAAGTATCCCGGGGGGCAATTGTCAGTGGATCAACTGTCATGGAACCGTCATCGGTTACACGTAATTACAAAATAAAAATTAATTGATTTTTTTTTCAAACATTTCAAGGCGATCACAGAATAAATATAATGGATCAGAACCCTTTTGCTTCACTTCATAAAATAAAACAAACAAAGGGCACAATTTTTTGTGAAAGGTTTCAATCAATACGAGTCCTGATTCGGGAAAGAGGAAGCACGCCTCTGTTTGCAATCGCAAATTTCTTTCAAAGTAAATTATCGAACCGACGACATATTCAGCCCCGCGTTCCTCACTTAGTTCTTTGCATAGGTCGTCCAAAAGGAACCGCCTAGTTAACTGTCAATTTATTTCATGTTAGTTCACGCTCTAGTTATTGTCAATGGCGAACGGGTCTTTGATCAGGTCTGTGTCTTTGTAGAGGAGAAAAAATCAGACTAGATAGAGTTGCATAGAATAGGAACGTTTGCCAATTTGTCTTGCTATCGAGGTTGAAAATATCTGCAAATTATAATCTTTAAAAAGCTAAGAGACGTACCCACAATTAGTTGACTTAATAAGAAACATTTTACTTGATAAACGGACTAATTTTTCTTAACCCTGTTTTATTAGACTTGGGGTTAATTAAAATGATAAAAATGAATTATTAAAAAGATTTAACTTGATACTATTTTTTAAAGTTGATAATGTAAAATACATCGTTTTATAACCACACGATATCAAGAACTTATTTTATGAATCGTTCAATTGTTAATCAGTTATACGTTTACGTCGATAGATAACTATTTATTTCGAAAATTATTAAAAATATATTTGTACTGTGATAAATAAAAAAATGTTCTTATCAATGTATGTATTATGGAGTGCATGAAATTTAAATAAAATAACTTGACAAAAATTCTTTGAGGCATTTACAAATAAATGATATAAGTACGTACGAGGGCTGTCCGTAAAATAAGGTCTCCAAGGTGCTGTGGTCGCGAGGAACAATTTTACGCGAGATCCTGGAAAACTGGCGTGTAGCCTGGTTTGTCTCGGCGTGGCAGCCGTTCGCGATGAAGCTTCCGCTCGCCGCACCCGCTAGGAGTGAATTACGGTCTATAATTAGTTTTGTTGTGCAAAGAACAAAACCCTGGTAGGAATTCATTCTCATGTCCTTAAAGTGTACGGAAAACCCTGTACGAGTGCGAAAATGTTCGCAAATTTTAAATTAAATAAAATTCGCGAATTTAAAAGCGTGCCGGACGGCCATCGGTTTCTGATGATAAAAATGCCAAAGTGGAAAAAACAATGATTGCAAATCGACGGGTAACGGTTCGGGAGCTTTGTGATATAATTCCTGATGTCAGTAAGACTACTATTGACAAGATTTGGTAAAAAAATTGGGAGACCACAAAGTCTGCCCAAGGTGGGTCCCAAAATGCTCGCCGAAGATCTCAATCAACAACGGGTTGAAGCAGCCCGCAAATTCCCTGAGTACTACGACATCGATCGCGAGGAATTCTTAGACCCGGATGCACTTCATGATCCTAGAGACAAAGAAACAATCTCAGTAGCATCATTCAGATTCGCAGAAGAAAAGTTTAAAAACGAATAACAGAGCGGAACTCGCACTTGGCGGCTGCGGCGAATGGAAGCCCCATCGCGAATGGCTGCCACGCCGAGACTAAGCATCACGGAGGGTGCAACGTGGTAGGAGTTTGACAAGGAAAACAGGCTACACGCCAGTGTTGCAGGATTGCGCGTAAAATCATTCCTCGCGACCGCAGCGCCTTGGATACCTTATTTTACGGACAGCCCTAGTAATAAATACCTTTATTCTCTGGATACGAATAACGTGAAATTATGTTAATGGCTTCTACCCACATCCGGCCAACGTACTTTATAAATGATAATCCAAAATTATTATTACTTTTTTAAACGGTTCCAACAGTTATTCATATCAAAACGCTCACATATACAACTACATTGAACATGGTTGATACTATCACTAAACTTATTATAGACAAACTCTATATTATGGAGCATAAGCTTGGTGTAACTCTACTTGACCAGGCATATGGGGGCTCCATCGAAGCCAGAGTAAAGTTAGCCTCCCAAAAACTGGGCGTTCTGTACAGGGCCCGCAGATACTTTAATAGTACACAACTGCTAACCCTGTCCAAATCACAAGTGCGCCCCACGGTTGAATTTGGCTCTGGTCTGGATTTCCAAAATACCTGAAAAATATCCTCGCCTCTGTGTAACAACGAACGGTCCGTTTGATAGATTAAAGCACAAGCGTCGGTAGGAATGCCATCCTTGTTCTACCGGTAGTACAACGGAAGATGCTCCTAGGAACTAGCGTCATTGATCCCTTTGGCACCGGTGCATAGTCGGGAAACAAGCCAAACGCGTGCCCAACATATATTATGTACAAGGTCGACATTTTTAAGAACGAGTCGAAGAAGCGGCTCGCTTCTTCGACTCGTTCTTGTGTTCAATAGCTCGGCTGTAGAACGATTTGCCAGCCTCTGTGTTTCCTCCTTCCTACAACAAGGGTCTCTTCAAGACTAATATTCATCCTTCCTCTCCTCAAAAAGACCCTCCACAAAGCATCTCAGATGACATAGGCCCTGAGGGAAATTATTTTCCTCGGGGCCTCCTGTGTGGAGTTATTGTAAAAAAAAACAAAAAATAATAATACTCTTTCCAAATCTAAGAAGTACATTATATCCAACAAGATATCATCTCTTTTCTGTAAGTATATTATGATAATGATAATCATGTATAATTATTAATCTTACTTTTCTTGGAAAGATTACTTGTGTTATCATTTAAATTATAGTATTATTGTTTTTGGTCCTGTTATCTTTAATGTACTTTGAATGAAATAAAATGAATATTTTGAATAAAACCAGATTATTATCGTATCGTATGATTAATCTAAAACATCTCATTGGAGTAAAAAGTAACCCTAATTATCAATAGATTATAAAAATTGAGTTATCATTGATTATAATTGATTGACACAAGTAATATAAACACAATAAAGTGTTAAGCGACGTTCCCCACTTTTAACCACTCTCCGATTATTTGGAGTAAAATATGTAGGTTAATTACATGTTTTTTGTTTTGTTTTCAAAGAAAAAAAAAGTTTTTATTCATTAGGTATTGGACAGTTAGAAACGGGATTGGAGGTTGAGCGGTTACTCGACTAGTGACCAGATATTTGATATGATATTTTTTTAGATTTTCACGACCAAAAGTATTTTCGTTATTTTTTTTTGGGGTTTTATGCCGTGTTGCGCTACCTCCTTCTTTAGCCAACGTTTCGGACAGCGTTTCAGTGTTCATCATCAGGGCAGATCTGGCAGATCCGACATATGTGTACCACATCTGTCGGATCTGCCGGAACTGCCGGATCTTCCCTAATGATGGACACTGCAATGCTGTCCGAAACGTTGGCTAAAGAAGCAGTGCGCTACCTACAGGCATAACGTTGTTTTTGGGGTGTTATGTTGTGTTGCGCTACCTCCTTCTTTAGCCAACGTTTCGGATAGCGTCGCAGTGTCCATCATCAGGGCAGATCCGGCAGATCCGACAGATGTTTTTTTTTACATGAGCTCCACACGGGAGGCCCTGAGGAAAATGATTTGCCTCAGGGCCTATGTCATCTTTGGGGATGCTGTGTGGAGGGTTTTTTAAGGAAAGGAAGGACAGGAGAGTTCTGGGAAGGAAAAGGGTTTAAGGGGCGGGTAGGAATCTGGGGTTCAGTGTGTACTGGTCATCCGCCTCCAAGACCTAGATAAACCTCACCCCATGAACCTGGGCACCCCTGCTAAATCATTAAACGTGGCGAACAACTTGGGGTGACCTACGGCAGAGGTGTTGGTTATCCAATAAAGGTTCCCGGGGCGGCGGTACCTATTTTCGCCTCCCAAATTGAAGATGTGCACCATAAATGTGTACCACATCTGTCAGATATGCGGGAACTGCTGGATCTGCCCTGATGATGGACACTGCAACGCTGTCCGAAACGTTGACTAAAGAAGGAGGTAGCGCAACACGGCATAATACCCCACAAACAAATAATGAAGACATTTGATATGTATTAAAAAAAAACGCGTTTGTTTTTTAAACTACTACAAAAAAGACACAAGAGACAAAAAAATCACTAACGCTTTCACTACCATTATGACGAAATGACTGCATAGAGTAAGTCAGACATGTCTCTATTAATACCCTGCATATATTTTAATAAATATTCAAACATCACGGTTTTTTTTTTAAATTTGACGAAGAGTCATAGAATGTCGTTAGATATCTCTACCTTGAAAATTTACTTAAATAAAGAACTGTCTGTAGTGAGATAAGCATTAAAAAAAGATACAAAACTGATAAGCATTTCTTGAGAATTAATTGAAATATAGAAATCTTGCTACTTCAACTTGTTTGCTTTTCGGGTTGGCTTGTTGGATATGTACATATTAGGATTACTATTTTTATCTATCAATTCAAAAAAATCCTCAACACTCCTTCATACGGATTATTAATGTGAAATATGTTGTGAGTAGCTTATGAAAATAAAAACTTATTCTTTACAACAAAACACTGACTTCGTTTAGACTAACTTGTATAATCAAGAACGACGGTGTGAACGAAGAGTATAGGACGGCCTTAGGGGCTAACTTCATCTCTTTTATGCTCTTAAAATCTCTCTTATCATAGGAACCTCACCGTTCCCCGTCCCTTGATAGTCTTGGTACTCACCATGGAGGGGCAACCCTACATACATATATACCACCGACATCTGACGAATAAGTAAATAACCACTTTCATCTGTCTACACCAAAGCCATTTACGTCTTTAAAAATTATTTTTTTTAAATATGAACTGTAGGTACTTACAACAAGCGCTTCGTGGGTACAGTACACATATAATAAAAAACCACAAACATCTACATATTTAGCCTTTCCAAAATGAGTTTTTGATTAACTGGCTTCAGTTGAAATTTCTCCCATCCATCATGGTTTTCTGGTTTTCGATTAGAACCCCAAAATAACTTGCATCCTCTCTTCTTATCATCCTTCAGCTTACGAGAAGAATACACACCATACCCGTGACAGTACACAGTGGCGTGCCGTTTCTTGTTTACGCAATATATTATATAAGCAGAATTAGGTCTTAATGTTTTTGAAGTGAAAGCTTCTCTGGCGCCGTTCCCTTCCCCTCTCTTGTCTACTTTATTTTTCTGAAAGTTTCACTTTTACCGCGTGGGAATTGCACACTTAGTATTTTTTATCTATTATTAAGCGTTGATATCTGTCACTCTCGTATTATTTTTCAATCGACGCATTTTTGTGTTGTTCACACACGGTAAAAATGAAACGTTCAGAAAATTAAAGTAGACAAGAATCGGAAGAATACGGAGTATCCCACAAAGAGGAGACCGATTATACTAGCTCATTTACTCGGAGGCTAAATCCTATGGAAGTAAGTGTTTGTCTTTTTATTTTGTTTAATTACATTTATTTTTATTTAATATAAGATAAAGTTAAATTAAAAAATAAGTAAAAATACAAAGTAAAGTAGTTTGTTCACAGTCCTCCTCACTATGTATTCCTATTCCGAGGTGGACTGTAAGTTGTTGATTTTTATTTCCTCATCTTCTAGTTTTTTGATTTTCACATAATAAACAATAAATAAAATAAAAAGTGTTTATGTTTGTTGTCCGCGGGTTGCATTGGGGTTACTTCATAATTTTAATGATTTCCTCATCTTCATGTTTACTTATAATTGGATGTCTTTTTTTAACTTTTGAATCTCCATGGTGTTCTTAATTTCAATTGGAAGGGCATTATAGAATTTTTTAGGATGGATATTGTGGTTTTTCTGGCCAAATTTATTTAATTTCGGGATGTTCAGTAGTTTTCAGGATTTCGTCCTTGTAGTGGAGGTATGTTGGTCAGCACGGTTATCATATTTTTCTTTACATTTGAGTAGTGCATTTTATGAGTATAGTTTAATAATGCTGAACACATTAAAAATTTTAAAAATGTCTTTTGATGGAGTTTTTATAGGTACTTTTAGGATTGTTTTTATGATTACATTTTGCGTTTTGACTAGCTGCTTCTTGTTAATGTTTGAGGCAGTGTGGATATTTTTAGTTTCATCGAGTTTCAAATCATAACAGTGCTAAAGAAGTTTTTACTTCAAAAATAAAAAAAAATATGATTAAAATTATCTATGTCAGTTTCCTTTGATCATCGTTCTTATAAAATTATTCAAAAAATAAATTAAAAACCTTAGAATCGACCGTTTCTAGACTCCGTTTGCAAAACGAATTGTATGTGTAGGTAATACCCATATTTTGTATAAAACGGTATACCGTCCGACGCTCACTTACATCCACCAGATATGGATGCTAAATGAAAGAACACGCTCCAGAGTCCAAGCTGCCGAAATGAGGTACTTGAGAGGAGTGGCAGGGGTTACAAAATGGGATCATATAAGAAACTCGACGATCCGAAATGATCTAAAAATTGAACCACTGCTACTCTTCATAGAAAAATCGCAACTGAGGTGGCTTGGGCCTGTACTAAGAATGCCTTATGCCCGAATTCCGAGGAAGATACTGAGTGCGATTCCAGAGGGTAGATGTCCAGCGGGCCGCCCCAGACACAGTTGGGCAAGGCAACTTCAGAAACTGTGTGAGGAGAGGATGGGTCGGTCTACGATGGACGGAGGCCGAACAATCAACACAGTCAGGGACGTATGGAGGAGCCTTGTCGATGCAATGGGTCCCCGACCCGAATAGGACGAGGGGATGTTGATGATGAATATCCATATTCGTGTGATATTATAAGGCACACTTTTAGCTTGTTTATTCCTTTTCAGAAAAAATAAGAATAAAAATTAACATTTTTTTGAGACGCGAACAATATCACGTTACGCCACTGGTGCCCACGCAGTACAGAAAGGGTTTGTTTCCATCGACCCACTTCTGATACTGATGAAGGCCAAATTGTTTATTCAGCTGATTGAACAAGAATACTAAGTTTCCTAAAGGATGTACAGTGTATTACGAAACAAAGTAAGTCAACGTTGGGAAGTTTTTTTTTTTATTGTGTATTTTATTTAGATATAAAATCTGACATCTTATATCTAATGTTTTCTTTTCTATAACTACTACAATATTATTTACTATCTACTGACTAAAATTTGGACTTAAGACATAATTTTTCTGAATGAAATATTTTTTGTAAATATTAACAGAACCTAGAACAAAATTATTTGCCAAATAAACAAGTACTTCCACAGAACTTGATAGATTATGTAATGTTGTAAATAAATGTTACAATAATGCCTTATTCAATATCCGCAAATTCACTTGGCATCATTTTAATTAAATAAATTCATACAAGCATAGCTTTTATGGGACTGATCTTCAAATTATATAATATTTTAATTTAAAAAAAGAAAATACGTAAAATAAATTCGCGACACGTTCCCGAGTTGAAGATCATCTCGGCATCGCCCAGGTGTAGGCCACCATTCAGACTTGAAATGGCTTTTGTAGTGTTTAGTGACCAGATCTGAATTGCCGGGTACTTCCCCACCTTTCCCACCCCATCTCCTTTTCCTCACACCACCTTCAGTCTCACTGATCCAGAAGGAAGCAGTTGCGATTCTCGTGCGGTATTCACATAAAAAATTACCAAAATCACGCATTTTCAAAAGCATTTATATGTGACATTGTATCGCTCCGCCCATATCACGAGAATTAATTTCAGCCGATCTGCAATTCCTTTGATTACATATGTATTTCAAGCTAACGAGCTAGGCCAAAAACGTTGCTGGTATTTTAATAAATTATATAATCCAATTTATCATATTTTTTTTGAAACGTAATACGTTTGTTTATCACTGACTGAGCGTAGCGAAGTCTTATTTTAACTCGACCGTTTAGCATTTCATCTCTCTGTAAATTTAAGTTTTATTTCACATGAACATTTGCTACCTAATTTTTACTTATCCACTAAATAAAAATAAAGGAACAAATGTTCGTGGGACATATAACTCTTAAAACAAAATATCTAGAAATTTTTACATAAATATAAAAAATTATAATTTTCCTTCTATTAAACGTATTGTTTTCAGATTCGTTAATCTGTTTCATTATTGGATTAAAATTCCCATAGGAAATTGAGAAAAGTAATGTGAAATATCATATGGTTTATAATTAAATATGTATTAAGTAAGTATTTATAATTAAGTTAATTTTTAATTAAGTACTTACCTTCTTACAACACTTGTGATTTCAGAGAAAATGTGGGTTTAGATTCATTAAAAAGGACAAAATAGAAACGTGCTTTTGGCGCTAGGTCTACTGTTCAGATAGCTAAAATTTATTTGTAATTATTATTTTTTTTTACTTCGTGGTAATAGGTATTATTTATTTTCCTGAAATCGACAGTTTACATTTTATCAGTGTGTAGTATATAGTCACAACAAAACCAATTTTCCTTTGTGACTTTACCTCTAATAAGACAACATAATAAATAATTAAATTTATAAAAAAATCATATAAAACAAAAGATTGCTCTTGAGAGTAAAAAAATCATTTATTTTATGGAGTTTTTTCTGGCATAATAAATTAATATAATTTTATTTTATATAAACAAATAAAAAATGTATAATTTAATGAACAAAAAAAAAGTTAATGACAATCAATAACTACAAAATATAAATACAATTTTTCTTACATTATGGTAGGTGCGTTAGAAAAGCGTTATAAAATTCCAAATTAAAAAATGCAATATCATGTTGAATCGTCCCGTCTGTTCCATTATTAAAAATTCCATATTAAAAAAGGCAATATTATGTTGAATCGAATCGTCTGTTATGATCCCTCTTTGATATATTTATCAATTACCGGCATAGCTCTCCACCGCCCCGGTTTAATGGTGTGGATAATTATTGATGTTGGTACTTGAAGTGCGACCTTTTCCTCGGATCTATTTAAACGATCTGTGAGTAATTTCCCCCTCTTCAACCCTCTATTTTATTTGCTGACAAGTTTTATCACAACCCTTCTGCAAATCAACTGAACTCATCAATTAATTTATCTGTAAATCACGTACTATTCGTTAACAGTTTATGTGGCTAAGATGAGAAAACGTATTAAAAAATATAAACAATATTATTGAAACTCATCCAGTTCAATATCCCTTCCAGTAAACTTTTAAACAATGCATTTATATGCTGTTTATATTTTTCTCTAAAACGAATCTAAGGTCAAAGTCTGAAATAATAAAGTCATATTATAAAACATCAGTGTTCCCTATACGTCAACCACAATAAAGAATAAACGAAATACTTATCAACAACTCGTATGTAAGTCAATGCACTAATTATGTTGATGTAAATTTAAAAGTCTTCACTCTAATAATTATCCATTTTTTCTTTTCTAAGACTCAATTCTTAGACATATCAAAAATGTTAACCTTGATCAGCCTTTGACTTATCTGCTTTTTGTAGAATACAATTGTTATCTTACTTTGTCATTGTTCCATTCGTGTACAATCATGTGTGCTGAATGGACTCTCTTTTCGTAGTCCTCTCTATTTTTTATCTCTCGTAATGGGCAATAGTACCTAACAGTCTTCCGTAAAACAATAATAAAATAATAATATTATGAAAATGTATCGTGCATACCCTTTGTTATTTATGCATAATACCTACATTTTTGACCTTATTGATGAATTAAGGATGAGTTCCATTAATATTTGAAAATTTTCTTTGGGTAAATTTGGGGTTGAGAGAGTTGCGTAACATGAAGGGTTGTAGGTTCTAGTTACGGGAGGGTGGGGGCGGTCAAGATCAGTTAGTGGTGGTAAACGGCTAAAAGCTTGGGGATATTGGTACAGATCAGTCGCAAGTAACAATCCTGCATGGAACACAAAAATTTAAGCTTTTAAAATTTTTTCCAAAATATATTTTTTTGGCCCAAAAGTTTTTTCATTATCTACATGCTACGAGCGTACCTACGAATATTATTTAAAAACAAATTATGTCGTCGGTACAATTTTTTCGATGAATAATTTTTATTCTCACTCGGTCGACAGCATCCTTTTTAAGGAACCTATCTTTATGTTCCTCTCTTCTAGACGTGAATCGATTGTTGATCGTAAACTACTTAAATGAGTAATTAGTAAAGCGGAGCGAAAATAGTAAATGCCAGAATTTTTGTTTACTAAATTATGCATTAATAAATGGTATTGCTCTTTTTGAAAAACTTAGTGGTATTGTCATAATAATTTAAGGTGTTGATTGAAAAACAGTTGTTATTTACTTACTTACATGAAATCGAATAATTGAGCATGAATACCCTGATCGAACACAAAGGTTTTGTCTATTTAGGTATGGTGAGGAAATGCTGTTTTTATATTCCTTCACAACACTGTATAACATTTAAAAAATATATACTTCTTGCAAAAAACCTACAAATATTAAATAAAAAATAAAATAAAATGTTTATCAGGTTAATTCTGGTTCTATGAACTCGGATTTGCATTGAATAATTTAAGTGTCGTAAATTAGTTCATTTTCGTAAATGTTTTTTCTTAATAATTTCTGCACCAATTTTCCTTGTTTTTTATATTGTGTTCTTTACATAAACGTTCCGCTTCACGAATCCCAATATTATATTATCCCGTATTGTCATTTTTAAATTCGAAACGGATCTGTCAAGAATTCAGTTAGTTTTTAAAGGTGCGCGCTGGTGTGATTAAATTTACGTGCAAAGTGTCATTGTTAAACATTCTTGGAAAAATTTCTTACAAAAAGTGTTTTTTTATAGGAGATCGAGCACTGTTACTACCACGGCACGGTGAAGGACTATCCCGGGGCCAGTGCAGCCTTCCACACGTGCAACGGCGTGTCGGGTGTCATCCACGTGGGCAACGAAACCTTCGTCATACATCCCTTCTACGGCGGGGATCTCTCGGTCAGTATTACACCCACTATTACAATTACATACGTACTCAAATAGTAATTCATATTTATGTAGCTAAATCGCCAACTTCTCCAACCATAGTATTAAATTTATATATATACACGAGGTTTATCAGCATGTACCCAAAGGATTTTTTTAACGAGCGATTCCTGTGTATATTTTTTGTAGTTAAAAACATAGATGCCATTTTGCGTCATATGATATATTTTTTAAAATTAAAAACAATTTTTTTTTTTCCGTCACACGTTACCTCCAGGTGGTTGGGTATAATCTAGCGGATCACGTGATACGCACTCCATCGCGTTCCAGCAGCACAGCAACAAAAGAGATCAGTTGCGACTTACGTGATACATTTTTTTGGTTTGTTTTTAATTGAAAAAAAAATCTGGCAGCAAAATGACATCTACATTATTTATTACTTCAAATATGTTCAGAGATCGCTAGTTAAAATCCTTTGGGTACGTGCTGTTTCAACCTGCATATATTATACAGGAATTGAGGGACGTACATAACTGACTTTAACCGATGATTTGTGACATTATTTGGAGTCATAGTAAAATAAATTTTGGTTTCCGGTAACTTTTTTTTTTTAAATATGTTTTTCCTAGTCAAAGAAGAAAAAATATTCCGCTTGTAGTCACTGTCCACTCAGCCGAGTAACAGCAAAACCTCCTAGACTCCCTACTGTCCAATGATATTTTATGTTTTTTGTTGAAAATAAAAACATAAAAAATGTCACCGGAGACAAAAATTTCATTAATATTTTTTACTCCAAATAATGTCAGGAATCACTGGTTTAGGTAAGTATAAGAACGTCCCTTAAGATCCTGTATATATATTTGAAGTAGAGTGTCGCTGTGGAACTTTACTTTTTGTCCAAATTTACAGTTTTATTCCGAGATTAATAAAATATTGCACCCAATCTTCAAAATAAGATAAAATTAACTATCTACTCCTGATTTCTAATAATGTATATCCCGAAAAACTGTGGGGCCTTCAGCTAGTAAAAATATTTAAAAAATGTATAATGATTTACTTAACATTGGAAAGTATGAGATTGCAGATATTAAAACAAATTAAGTTTCATCGCGGATTATTTTATCAAGAAACTAACTGAAGTACCTGAAGTTTTTTCTACTTTAAGGGGGTTAAAAGGGGGATGCGGTGGTTTTTCAATTCATCAATCTCGGAATATAACTGTAGATTCGTAAACAAAAACAGCCGCAGACATCCGTCTTTTTATATTATATATAAAATGTACGTACGTTGATAGTTTCTTCATGTAAATTAACTGTTATTCGTGCAAATGTTTATTTATTTACTCTTTTATATACCCATGGGACTTTTACGTTGGGTATATAAGGTTACATTTTTTTTAAATAGGTGTTAGTAACAAACAAAAGGTTGCAAAAAATAATTTCAATTAGAATTGGGTGAAATTTAAAATAATACTAATAATAATAAACTGAAATTATCAGAAATAATAATATGTTGACGTAAAAAAAACTTATTTATGTATATTTTAAACGTGGAAATTGTTTAATTAAAAATTTTGACATTATTTGTTTATTTGTTTTCTAGTAAGCGACGAATTGGCGAGTTTGCCAGTTAATTTGATTATGAATGGTGACATTGAAAATGGTCCTTACGCCTGGTGTTTCGAGTAGGTACTCTTAAATTGACCACACCACAATTTTAAAAAAGAAACATAGTTTGCTCATTCCTTACCGATCCTCAAGTTTATTAATGTTTAGGATACTTAATAAAAAAAGAGTAGTTAATATGTTCTAAGGGGATATTTAACTTAAAACTGATATATCATTGAAATTATCGCTGAATTCTTTCGATATTTTTCCTACGAATATTATGGTGATGTAACTAAATGATGGAATTATACTCTTAAGATTTTCACGGGGGATTATAGTCCATTTCAAAGAGTTCTTCAGTTTCCACCATCGCAGCATGATCTGTGTTATAAAAATATATGTACTAAACCAGTTATATAGGTCAGCATCCATATCGAGTCCGACCTACGACGGAGGGATGCGCTCTCTGACATGATTTTCAACCCATTAAAAAGATCCTTCACACAGCGTCCCCAAAGATGATATAGGCCTTTAGGGAAATTATTTTCCACAGGGTCCCCTGTGTAAAGTTTATTTAAATAAAATTATAGTTCAGTTGAGTATAATAATAGTTGAATATGCATTGTTAATTGGCTAACAGGCCAAAAATATCAAATGAATTATTATTATTTCAAATTTGCCTTCCATTAATTTACAGTATTTACGCGAACCATTAATAACAATATAAAATAAACAGGCAAATTATAATAATGCCGAGATGTTCCATAATAATAATTTCATCCAGCTATCAGCTAGAGCTCCCTTGCATCTTCTTCTCGGGATTATGATTGAAGTAGAAAATTTAAATTTACGAGAATCTTCGAAGATATTATTTCTCTCACTACTCCCAGAGGCCATCTTCCTACTTTAGACTACAGAGTGGAAAAATGAATATCTTTCCATACTAACTGTATCACAATATTGAATTAAAATTTTCTCCTTACTGCTTTCTCGGATTTTCTAGCAAGGGGATGAATAAACAAATTAGCTTGGAATTAGATTTTCTCTCCTCGTAAACATGAACTTGCAGGAACGATTATTCAAAATGCGTAGATCTGCTGTGAGGCTAATTATTGCTGAAATTGCACCAGCACGAGTTATCTTTGATTGCAATTAGGACTTGTATTGAATTTTTTATCGTATTATAGGAATTGTGAAGCTGAAAATATTTATAAAATATTTGCCACGGGATCGCATTGCCTTTCAAAAACAAATATTGCCAATTTTCTTATTTTTTTCTTGATAACTTAGAGATACCTCCGAAATTTATATTTCGAATGAACCGTTACTAAGGCTGGATTGTTTCAAAAATTTTGAACGATTCATCAAATATTTGAAATTCATCAAAATTTTTCACGCTCTTTGAAAGTTCTATTTAAGTTGTGTGATTATTTCAGTTTTATAAAGCAACTGGCCTGTAGTGATATAATAATAGAACTTAAACAGAACGTGAAAACTGATTTCAAATTTTTGATGAATTGTTATTTTTTTTAAACGACTTATCCTAAGCGTTATCTATTATAAATACAAATAAATGAAATAAAAACATGGAATGAAGAATAATTTTAAAACCAATTAATTTATTCACTTTTTTTTAAATATGAAATCATCAAAAGAGTCTATGCTGCTCCCGTCTGGAGCCAGTGAGTCTATTGTATCCCCAATTGGGGTATTTTCTGAGGCTGAAGGTAGTGGGGAAGGGAAGGAGATGGGGAAGAGGAAGGTAGGGAAGTACTTGCCTGATTCACAGAACCATACCACAGTAATGAAAATTTCGAAGCAAATTTGAGTTTATTATGGAGAAATATTTCACATCACAGATAATCGAATTTGAGGAACGTTTTCACAAAAACCTATTTTTCATAAGAATAAAGTATTTTTTTCATATTTTAATAATTTAAGGTATGCCTCATACGTCATTACATATGTCTGGCAATGTTGAAGGTAGTTTGAAACAAGCTTATCGGTCCGAGTGGTCAAGTGAATAATCACTCGGGTCAATATTTTATGATTATCTTTAAATGCACATTCAAATATTTATTATTTATTTGGTACAATTACTAACATAAGGTTCAGTGAGTGGCTTACCGGTACTGAGGCCCCCATTTTGAAACACTAAATATAATAAGATGAAGTAATAAATTTTAATAAAATACATAGTTAAATTATTTATCAAATTATTTAACTATGTATTTTATTAAAATTTATTTCTTCATATAATAAGATGAAGTAATAAATTTTAATAAAATACATAGTTAAATAATTTGATAATTTTTTGATAATCTGAGCAAAAAATAATATCCCCCACATAAAAGATATTTCAAAAAATATATATTAAAACGAATATTTGCTTTGTCGTTCCAAGTACTCACTACACTTAAAATTTTTATTATAAATATTCGCAAATAATAATTTTATACATAACACCGACTGATTTCCACACATGCATAAATAAAAAATGTGGTAGGAAATTAGAAATAAAGATATCTTTTTTATATGTAACTTAGGGGCTACTCAGGTACATTGAAATAAGAAAAATGAATCTTTTATATTATAAGCCTACCTGGTTATTTCACCTTTATATAGCTATAGGAGGATGGATAATTCACCTTGTGATTTTTTTCCATTTTGAATTGAAATATAACTGAATCTTAAAAATTACATAGAGAACAAGAATAATAAAAACCGTTTGGGTAGATATTTTTCCTTGCGAAAACGCTCCTTAATTAGTATATACCGTTAAAAATAATATATCTCTAGTCTGACCAGGACTGGCACTCTACCAATTGAGCTAATGTAACCTAACTACAGTTTACGGTGCTCCAGATTTTATGTCCGGGTTGAATCTTTCCCAAATGAAAGACTAAACCCTTCCACACACTTTTCCACAAATGAATATCTAGTAAATTAACGCAATGTAAGTGCACTATATAAGAATAAAACAATACAAGAACAATACGTCAATCCACCAGAAACATAATGGGAAAATATTTCACCGACTCCAGATATTTTCATATCAGAGGGTTCGGCTCAGATGAAATCCTAACTGGTCCGATAAATCCTACTGATCCCTCAACATAAATATTTAAAAAATCTTTCGTAATCCTACATGTATTTAAAATGACCGACTTTTGCATTTTTATGTACAAATTTTTTGACAAATCTAATACGCCTAAATTTTAACGAGAGAGCTAGGTATAATGCCAGTAGCCGAAATAACAAATGGTAATATTTTTATAGTCTGAGAATGCCAAATTCTTTTAATTTCATTTCCTAAATCTGTATATTTTCTTATTTTTTCAGAAACAGTTTTCTGAATATTACAAGAATTTGGAATAGCGACATCAATGATATAAGTTATTTTCTTAATTTTGTCATGTAAAACTATATCGGGTCTATTATGACTAATTGTTCTGTCTGTCAGAATAGTTTTATCATAATAAATTTTATAAAATTCATTTTCTAAAAATGAATTTGGTTCATATTCATAATATGGTACATTACGGCAGTCAATCAAGTTATGTTTAATTACCAAACTTTGGTGAATTATTTTTAAAACTTGATTGTGCCTAAATGTATACTCGGACGGCGCTAATACTGAACATCCCGATATAATATGTTCTATAGTTTCCGGAAAAGCCAAACATTTTCTACATAAATCATCAATTTGATTTGCATCTTTGATGATATGCTTCCTATAATTTTTAGTATTAATGACTCTATCTTGTATGGCAAGCATAAAGCCTTCTATTTCTGCGCTCAACTCTCCAATACTCAACCATTTGTTTGACGAAAATTTGTCAACATATGTTTGGTTGAGATAATTGAAGTGTTTTGCGTGAAGAATTTTATTTGACCAGGAATCTAATAATTCCTGGTTGGTATTTATAAGAATGCTGGCATTCTCGTCGTATAAATTTAATGGTGAAATAATAATAATAAATAATAATAATAATAATTTACCCAGAAATTTAGGAGGTAGAGGTATAGTCAAAATAACATCTTTAAAACATAATCAGGTAGAAATGCTAAGAAATTTTTTCCAAAGGAAAGCTGATAGTTCAGAAATGCACAAAATAATATGCAAGGCAGATAGAAATATTTCACCATTAAATTTATACGACGAGAATGCCAGCATTCTTATAAATACCAACCAGGAATTATTAGATTCCTGGTCAAATAAAATTCTTCACGCAAAACACTTCAATTATCTCAACCAAACATATGTTGACAAATTTTCGTCAAACAAATGGTTGAGTATTGGAGAGTTGAGCGCAGAAATAGAAGGCTTTATGCTTGCCATACAAGATAGAGTCATTAATACTAAAAATTATAGGAAGCATATCATCAAAGATGCAAATCAAATTGATGATTTATGTAGAAAATGTTTGGCTTTTCCGGAAACTATAGAACATATTATATCGGGATGTTCAGTATTAGCGCCCTCCGAGTATACATTTAGGCACAATCAAGTTTTAAAAATAATTCACCAAAGTTTGGTAACTAAACATAACTTGATTGACTGCCGTAATGTACCATATTATGAATATGAACCAAATTTATTTTTAGAAAATGAATTTTATAAAATTTATTTTGATAAAACTATTCTGACAGACAGAACAATTAGTCATAATAGACCCGATATAGTTTTACATGACAAAATTAAGAAAATAACTTATATCATTGATGTCGCTATTCCAAATTCTTGTAATATTCAGAAAACTGTTTCTGAAAAAATAAGAAAATATACAGATTTAGGAAATGAAATTAAAAGAATTTGGCATTCTCAGACTATAAAAATATTACCATTTATTATTTCGGCTACTGGCATTATACCTAGCTCTCTCATTCAAAATTTAGGCGTATTAGATTTGTAAAAAAAATTGTACATAAAAATGCAAAAGTCGGTCATTTTAAATACATGTAGGATTACGAAAGATTTTTTAAATATTTATAATGAGGGATCAGTAGGATTTATCGGACCAGTTAGGATTTCATCAGAGCCGAACCCTCTGATATGAAAATATCTGGAGTCGGTGAAATATTTTCCCATTATGTTTCTGGTGGATTGACGTATTGTTCTTGTATTGTTTTATTCTTATATAGTGCACTTACATTGCGTTAATTTACTAGATATTCATTTGTGGAAAAGTGTGTGGAAGGGTTTAGTCTTTCATTTGGGAAAGATTCAACCCGGACATAAAATCTGGAGCAACATAATAACAAAATCTCATACTTTTATTTTTGAATTACTATCATTGATTACCTTCAACTATTTCCCATGCATTTTTGGAATATTATAAATATTTTTATAATTTGTATATTTTGGTTTTGTTGTATTTTTCTATCATTTATTTCCGAATAGATCTATTTAATTTTTTTATAAGAAAAACTATCTTTGAAGGTTATTCCTTAATAAATTTTGAAGGTTATTTCCCATCAATGTAATATATCATAGGTGGCAATAGCGAAATGGCTTAATGCGCACGTCCCAGTTAGACGAAAGGTCTGGGTTCGAGTCTCAGTTGCGTCCATTGTCCTTTTATGTTTTTGTGTGCCTTTTATATTTTCGTTTAGATTATTATTGTAATCTTCTTCTTCAAAGATTATTTATAATATAATATAATAAATTTATTTCAGATAAAAATTATACAATTAAACATTTATTTATAATCTTTGGTAAAAAAACAAATTGAAAATCTGTACCAGAATAAAATGATATTATTGTGTTGGAATTATACATTAATATCAATGATGAATCATCTAAATATATAAACATGACTGTTCCTTTGTGTGTACCTTATGCGGCAATAAACTATTCAACCGATTGCGAAAAAACTTTGGTGATTGCCCGCATGCCCGCGAAGTGTTCTCAATACGTATATTTCTGAAAATAGGAACATGTTATCAGTTGAATTTTGTGATTTTATCACAATATTTATATTAAACCGCGAACACCCCTTTCTTCGTTCTCCTCTCCCCTCTTGGTTCGCCTTCCCCTTCTTCCTATTGTAATTTTTTTATACAAATTTCATAACGCCAGAGCTCTCCAATATATTTAGAAATGTTTGCGGGCATGCGTGCGACAAATCACCAATGTTTCACATCAATCGGTTGAATAGTTTAGCAACGCATAAGTGACTAACAAAGAAATATATTTATTTTTATATATTAAGATAATAGGTACATTATTGATAATAATGTGTTACTCCAATATAATTATATCATTTTATGCATGTTTGATATGGATTTTCATCTTTAGTATTTAAAAATATTTTACATTTTATTTTGTATAATAATTTAAAATATAAACACAAATCCTTGAAAAAACAAGTAAAAAAAATATGTATACTTTACAAAACCTTTGACAAATTATATACTTAAAAATCTTCCTCATGAATCACTCTATCTATTGCTGAAAACCACATGAAAATCCGTTGCGTAGTTTAAAAGATCTAAGCGCACAGACAGCGGGAGCGAATTCATTTTATACTTTATAAAGATAATAATTTATCTTTTACTCTATACTTTTTCTATGTACTTTTTTGTTTTGCACTTGTGATGTCTTTAGTTTTATTGAGATTGTGATAAATAAATAAATAAAATCATTACAAAAAATATTGGGATTTTATGATCTGCGCAACGTTACTTTTACATATAATGTCATTGTTTATAATTTGAAAATCGTGCGATGGACCCGATGTAATAATTGAAATTGTGATAATATTTATACAATCATTCACGTAAATCATTAACACTATATTTATCTTATGTCGTATTATTTATCTCTTTACTGTACTGATTGCTAATAATAAAAAAAACAAAATTGATAACTTAGTATCTACCATGTACCTGACTAGAGTGGACGCTAAAAGATCATTCCAAACAAAGAGTTCAAAATATGGCTTAAAACCTGTCTGAAGAAAGTAAAGGATATGTCAGTGTTTTACCGTAGATGATTGTAGTGAAACATGGCTGAACAAATTTTCAATTAATTAAATGATAAAAAGAACAGAGTTTGAAGTGAAGTGACTTTTCAACATCATTGCTAAACATAAATTTTATTTACCTAACCAATAAATTTATTTATTTATTTATTTATACTGGGTTTTACAGATGTTTACACTTACATGAGAACAATCCAGTTATAAAACTCAGTTATTACACAATTATAAAAATCTACAATTACATACAATTAAATACAAATAAATACAATTAGAAAAACAAAAACATCACAAATAAAAATACAGAATTATATACAAGGTCACTCAAGTAACACATTGCAATGAGTGGTAAAAGACATATGAAATACGCGAGCATGCATAAAAAGACAATTCACACAACATAATTAGTTAGTACTTTTTAACAGCGCTAGAACTTTTTTTTTAAATCCGTACAAATTGTCAACGAAAATATCCACATCAGCGCACTCTATCTTGTTATACAGTCGACACATCTGGGTCAGAGGGCTAAAGTAGGCGATATTATTTTTAAATGTATTCATATGAAAAATGTTATGGCGTCTTAAACAACGGGAATTGGGGACATTAATTTCAATACTGTTAAGACATAATGTAGAATCAAGATGGCCGTGAATAATTTTATGTAAACATATAAGATCAGTCAATTGCCTTCTAGTTTTAAGTGTATCAATCTTGAAGTAATCACGACGTACATCGTATGATCTGAGATGGTCGTGTAGTCCACATTTGAAGGATAACATTCTTAGTAATTTTTTTTGAACTGATTCTACAATGTTTTCATATTTGCAGTAATGTGGATTCCAAATAGTGCTTCCATATTCAAGTTTACTTCTAATTAAGGCATTGTAAAGTGTTAGAATTGATTGAGGATCTTTGAAAGGTTTACATATTCTGTGAATAAATCCCATCATTTTTAATGATTTGCACTTAATGTTGTTAATATGTACATCAAATATGAATTTAGAATCAAGAGTGATTCCTAGATCCCTTATTGAAGAAACTTTTTTGAGAATAATATTATTGATAACATAAGAAAAATCCTTTATAATTCTATTTCTAGTAAAGTTTAAAATGTAACATTTTTCAACATTTAAGTGCATATCATTGACAGTACACCAGTTATTGAGTGTGTCGAGGTCATTTTGAAGCAGCTGATGATCGGAAACAGACTTAATTTTACGAAAAATTTTAATATCATCGGCGAAAAAAGCATAATCACAGTTTAATTTCGAGCCAAGGTCATTTATGAATATAAGAAAAAGCAGGGGGCCAAGATTTGAACCCTGTGGTACACCAGAAGTTACAATTATAGGGGATGATTTGTATCCATTAATAAGAACTAATTGAGTTCTGTTATACAAATATGATTTCACCCAGCGTAATAGGTCTCCATGTATTCCAATTCGTTCAAGTTTTTTTAGTAAGATGGAGTGGTTAACTCTATCAAAAGCTTTTTGGAAATCAGTATAAATTGTATCTATTTGTAATCTTTCATTAAAAGAATTACAAACATAATTACAAAATTCCAAAAGATTTGAGTTGATTGATCTTTGAGGAACAAACCCATGTTGCCTAGTGCAGAGAAGGGGTTTAAAATGTGAAAAAATACTTTTATATATCAGAGATTCAAAAACTTTAGCAAAACAGGATAGTATACTGATTGGCCTATATTTTTTTATTAAAGATTGGTCTCCCGATTTTAATACTGGGACCACGTGTGCTTTTTTCCACAGATCGGGAAAAGTTCCCGTGGTAAGGGATGCATTAAAAATTATAAAAAGCGGTAAACATAAAGAGTCTGCACAGCAACTAACAAAGAAAGGAGGAATTTTATCAGGTCCTGGGCCCTTACTGGGATCTATTTTACTCAAAAAACATTTTATTTCATCTGCACTAATATGTATTTTACCCAAATTTCTTTGATTGTGTTCAGTTATGTTTGGCATTGAATCATTAGTAGATGATTCCGATTTGGTATAAACAGATGAAAAATATTTAGAGAATATGTTTGCTATGTTTTCACCGTCATTCGCGGAAATATCGTCAAGATGCATTACTTTAGGAATACAATTATTTTTTCGTAATGATTTTGAGTACGACCAGAATAACTTTATGTTACCTTGCAGACCACTTTCGACAGAGTTGATATATGATTTATAACATTCGCTTTGTATTTTTTTTGTAAATTTCCTTAAATAAGAGAATTCCCTATAATCTGACTCATAACCATGTTTTTTTACCTTAAGTCTAACTTTGTTTTTTTTCTTAAGAAGAGCAATCAATTGCTGATTAAACCAGACAAGATATTGATTTTTTGTTTGAGTACCATATTTTTTAAAGTATTTGTCAATAATTTCCCACAATTTTTCGTATAATAAGATTACCATGCTATTCACATTTTTATTTTTAAAGAGAGTTATCCAATTAACAGACAATAGATCCTGTCGACATTCATCAAAGTTTCCCTTCCTGAAGTTATATTTTGAATCGCTTCTATTCATTTCTAAGAATTGATCTTTATTTTGTTTCACTATAATTTCAAATGAAGGGTGATATTGATCCAATTTGGTTAAGCCTGGTGCTATATGTATATCAATGTTAACTTTATCTGAAAAAACAAGATCCAATAAATTTTCATTTCTATTTAGTACATAATTGAATTGATACAAATTGCAAATTGATGAGAGATTGACAAGACTATGTGCTTTCATGCTTTTATAATTAGAAGGGGAAAGTACATTATTTTTGAATGAATTGTCAGGTATCCATTTAATTTCGGGCAAATTAAAATCACCAACAAAAATAAACTGCGAATTGGAAGTTGAAAACTTTAAATACAGATCCTGTAATTTTTCAATGTGTTTACAATAATTATCAACGGTTACACTAGGAGGAATATAGAGGATGCATATAAAGATGAGCGAGTTGGAACGAGACTTAATTACAAGCCACAAATCTTCATTGTCACTCTCCCACTCCGTTTTTCTTGACACAAGAAGTTTTTTAGAAACGGCGGCTAGTACTCCGCCACCTTCTTTAGACACAGATTTGGTTGACTCACGATCTCTTCTAAATATTACATATCTATCATCAAACAATTCTTCACTAAATATCGTTGAGTTCAGCCATGTTTCGGAAAAACAAATAATGTCATAATTATTGATTAAAATATTATTGCGTACACTTACAGTCTTTGTTCGAATACCCCTCACATTTTGATATAATATATTTAATGCATCAACAGCAAGTACCTCGCCATCTATTTCGGTATGCTTAGATGCCATAGTCAATGGTGGAGAGGTCCTTCAATAGTGCTGCTTTGTAGGCCGGACAATCCTTATCTCCGGTGGGGTGGGCACGCGAAGCTGCAGGCTTTCCAAAACGTGCGCATGTGGCGCAACTGGGTGCTGCAGCAGCAGCGGGGCAGGCCTCACGCGCGTGTCCTTCTACACCGCAGTGGGAGCATCTCTTGGTATCTTTACAATACTTGTGCGAGTGTCCGACCATTTGGTAATTCAAACACACTGTAAGTCCAACAAAGTCACGCACACCGCAAACGGTCCAGTCCACAAATACGCGTCCTTGTTGCACCAACGCATGACGAATGTTAGCAGGCACCGAGTACCTACACTCTGTGGCAAGACGGTCCGGTTCGAGCTCCAGCCATATGACTTAATTTGCACTTGGATACACACTCTTTGAAGTCACCAGCTTCAGAGATTCCGGAGAGGGCCTTCTCTAAGAAGTTCTCGTCTGAAAGTTCACGGGGCACATTAAAAAATATTATTCTAGGCTGCCTCTTAATTGGAAGACGGGCACTCAGCAAGTCGGAGCTAGATATAATAGGATCATTTAAAAGCCTTTCTTGTTCTTGGCTGCTGGCAGTGTGGATAATGACTCCTTTGTTTTTGATATTTTTTACTCCCGTTATCCTTACTCCTAACTGTGATGGCTTAACGATGTCCTTAATTATTTTTTTTGTGCCATCGCTATCATCAACCCCCGGTAGTTTTGGAAAAAAACATACAGATGGTCTTGGTTTCCCTATTTTGATGCTGGTACGAGTGAGTGGTGGGGGCACTGGGAGTTTTTTCTTTGTGACTTCAGCGAAAGAAAGGCTAGCCTCTGTAGCATCAGCCACTCGGCGCATTACTGGACCCATATCTGATTCAAGCTGTTGGATTTTATCCAGCAGCTGCTTTGCATAATTTTCCGCCATTTTCTTCTCAGCCTGCAAGACCTTGATGTTAGCTAGGGCCGAATTTAGGTCTCCTCTAAGTTCTTCCTTCTCTAGCAAAAGTTGTGCAACGGAGCCGAGAACATTTGTCACGTTTCTTGATACTTTGAGCTGCTGCTCTTTGGAGACTTTGGATGGTTTTTCAGCCAAAGCGTCCTGTAGGGCTTTTAGGGCGATTTGGGTACCGGATAATGTCTGGTGTCCTGATACATGACTAATGTCAGGGTTGGTTTCGGCTTCAATCTCCTCAGCATCTGAGTCCGATTCTTCAGATTGGGAGGTGTAAGGGGAAGCAATAATAGGGCTTTTAACAGAGTTCTTTTTTTTCCCCATAATTATTACACATATGTAATTTCAGTTCAATGTTAAAAAAGTATTTATCTTCAAAATAAAATTAGTTTCGATTTGTGATGAAAGTATTCAAAGATCACAACACTTAACAACCAATTAGAGCCCGGAACAGTGAGCTCATAATCAAACGCAGCCAATGAACGCACTTGCTGCCGTAAACATCACTGTGGTACTTTTGTATGAGAAACAACTATTATGGAAAATAAGTTTATTACTATAAAATATGCTTAAAATCGAAGAATTCACAAGAATAACACTTCCACAGGTTGAACGTTCGTTGTTTTTTACGATAAATAGTTTTTTTCTTCCGGCGGATTTGTTTTAACTTGTATTTTTCTTGGTATAAATAACAGCTTGACAGAACACGACAAGTACGTACGGTAGGTAGGTAGAATAAAAAAATAAAATCTTCTTAACCTAAATAGATGATAGCTATCTACCTAACAAATAAAATAATAATAATATACCTAACCTAAATAGATGATTACAAAAAGAAAAACAAAAACAAAGATATCTCAATAAACATTAAACAATTAAAAAGATAATAAAGAAATAAAACTGCCAACAATAAAATGGTACAAATCCATAAAAAAATATTGCACAAAGTAAATGAAAATATACCAAAAATGATAACATAATGAAAGCACTCAAATATGATACAGATTAAAAGTTACAAATATCTACAGAATCAAAAAAAAAAACACGCATAATTTGTTATGTGAGTTTTATTCACTCTTGAACGAGATAATGAGTGACGCCGTACTCCTAGTACTGAGGAGTATCATTCTCGAGCAAAGCAGGACTATAAACGAGTCGTTAGTCGGTAAAAAGTCCGTGGAAGCGGTATTGAATCGGAAGATAACAAATATAAGCGACGACAGAAATGTCCTACCGACGTCTTCCGCCACTGCCCAGTACTGGGCTGACATAGCGTACCCTTACGCTGCTCCTGCTAACCCATCTTCAGTTACACAAACCAAAGAAAAAAATGCGTACTATAGTGACCACCAAGGCAAAATATAACAAGGCAATATTCCCAAAACACAGGCGGCGGAGTCACACGTTGCTATTTCCCAGCCCGAATCGAAACCCGCTCCAAATAAGGAAAATTAGATGAACGTCAATCGGAGATAACGGACAGCTAAGAACATGATTGTAAGGAACCCCGATAAGTCCTCGAATGTAAAAGTATTTCCAAGGATAAGGAATATCATTGTACCTAGGATACTAAAAAAATATCTTCTACTCCCCCACCCAGTAGATGATATTTAGGCGCATCTGGAGACGAACAACAAAATGTGAAATTCAGGAATTCGGAAGTAGAGGAGTAAAGGAGGATTTACGCGACAAACTTCTTCAAGGAGATTTATTGCCCCGACGAGTACTAATAAGACATTATGGATACTTAAAACCAAAACAAAATCCAGTTGATAATAACCAAAACCAGTTCAACCAGAACGAATATGCCGCCACGAAGTGACCAGAGAACCGGCTAAAGACGAATTCTTTTCCTTGTACAACATACCTATTATCAAAATGTGCAGAGATTGAAACCCAAGAGTGATGATTTCCTATAAAGTGTGACTATACAGGATAACGACCTTACTATCAGAGACATGGCTTAATGACAGCATTCACAATTGTCAACGCTTCGATCAACGGTACGACGTCTTCAGAAAGGACAGAACCTCGGGACATTCATGGGGAGGAGGAGTACTACTAGCCGCGAGACGTGACCGCGCCACCCAAACCCAGAGGATCACCCATCTGGAAAGCGAAGATGAGAACATGTGGATAAAGACATGCTTAAATGATTTTGGTGCCATTTACAAATGTTTTGTGTAAATTTCAGCGGCGTCGCCAAAAACATATACCTTTTTTTATAAGGTTACGAAAAACTTCAATTTTTTAATTAATAAAAAATTGTTTAATTAATAAAAAATTAGGCGACTTCAATCTAAATTTGAGTAACAAAGCTACCCAAATGGATCTCGTATTTTTCATGAATCTTTTTCAAATGGTGCAGAGCTTATTACAAATGTGAAGGGAAGCAGATATTGCTGGATATTGTAACCAGCAACTTCAATTTAAAAGTATGTAAATCCTAATATTCACTAGTTATAGAAGACGCTTGTCATCCATTGTTATGTATTTACTTATATTTATTTTTACAATTTATATCGTTGTAATCGTTTTATAAATGTATTGTACTTAATATTTTATAAATGTATTGTAAAATTATTGGTAAAAATAAAGGGGGAAAAAAGGGGAAAAAAAAAACGGAAACAGTATCGAAGCAGAACCTGTCGCGCGTCGCTTGAAATGGCTTTAGTCGTTTTGTTGACCATATCTGAATAGTTGGTACTTCTTTACACTCCTTTTCCTCATTTCCTTCCCCTCCCTACTACCTTCAGCTTCACAATATAACCTAATTGTGATGCCATATCCACACTGGCCTCAGACGGTTGGGAGTAGGTGGGACTCTTTTGCGGTATTGTCATAAAAAAAATTGTTAGAGAAATGTATCGTTTCTCTTGCCAAAACAATTTAACACATGGATTTTATTATATAAATTTGTCTTTAAAAACATCTACATTTCATTTCATTCTCTTCGTACAACAAACACATCGTTAGTTGAAATCAAATGTCGAATCGAGATCATAACTTTGAAAAAAGTATTTTTGAAAAATTTCATAATGAATACGTAATAAATAAAATTAATTGAAAGTACGCCCAATGCCTACCTACGAAAAATCACCATTAAAAAAAAGCTGGTTCACTGTTTAAACCTTTTGGTCACGATTTGTTTACGCCTTACGGGTCTGGTCTATAAAATACCACCATTTATGTAGCTATCGCAGATTTACGTACAAAGTGTAAATTTTTCGAAACCCGGTGTCATTTCGATCAATTTTCTACGTGACCCATCCCTAAACCCACGCAGCACCTTACGGGTCATAGGTACCAAACGAAAATCAGGTGAAGGAAACCAAAAAATCATGTTAATATTTTTAACTTTTTTTTTAAATGCAGTCAGTTTCGATTATAATAAAATACTTTATCTTGATCTTCATTTATCAAGACATTGCAATAGTCGGGCGTCTCTGTACGCTCGCGCTTATTTTTTACGGTTTTTGTGCAGGCCTACAGGTCTTGTACAGATTCCCAAATTAAAAAGTTTTTAGGAATTAAACAATTTTGTGCAATCCACTCCTTCGACTAGCCAACGTTTCGAAATTGTTTGAGGTACACATTCAAAAATGCCCGATGATGGACACTGCAAGGACATCCCAATTGTTGACACAAGAAGGAGGGAGGAAGCGTTCGTGTACGACTGACACCAAAAAATTGAAGAAAAAAAACATTTAAAATTTGAATTAACTTAATAATGCGTGTTAGGTACAAGATTATTATTCGCCCATCAAGAATCATTATAATGAAAGCCTACACGTATAGATTATAGTACCAGGACGCAGATGTGTCTCATTGTGTGTTTATTAATAATCCCTAAGTCCCAGCATAAACAGATCTCTCCTTCATCTAATGCGATATGATTAATGCTTTATCACGAATATCTGGAAAATATCTATGGGATTCCGGGAAACTTCTTAACGAGGATTAGATGACATAAGACATTAAAACAATATGTATTTTGCGAGCATCAACGAAAATTTGTTTTTTTACTATTATTATATTGAGTTGAATGATGATTGAAAATATTAGGATTTGGTTTAGGTAATTGAAAACTCCATGCTTTGGAAACGTTAGTAATGAATTAACATTTCAGAAGAAGCATCAGGGAAGTATAATTATGATGATGAAACATAGAACTTTAATGACATAACACAAGTACCGTAACTTAGAACTCATTTACAAAAAAATACCATTTTATCCTCTGTCTCGTGGAAATAGAATTCGATTGGGTTGGATAGAGTGATTATTCTATTGATTTATTTAGAACACGTTTTTTACAACATTTGGACAATTCATCAATTTTCCAAAATAATATTCAAAGTCTGTGAAAGTTCTATTCAATTCTACATTTGAAATACAATCCAAATACTGTGAAACTGCCGGCCCGTTATGAATAATAACAGAATTAACTTTCACAGAACTGAATAGAACTAGAATTTGAAACTTGATGAATTGTTCAAATTCTGTGAAAGAAACCTTTTCTTTATATTTTCATATGAAGCAGTTACTTTGTGATGTGACATAAATTTAAATGAAACAATAACTTGGTAAACATCATTTAATTTTGTATACTGTTGCCAACAAGATTTGCAACTACCGAAGCTTCGCCAAGGCAGTAGTTATAATAGGTACTTTACTAAAATCTATGATATAATGGTTATGATTTGAGATTTTCACGGCCAAGTATTATCGTGATTTATTTTTGGGGTATTAGGCAGTGTTGCACTACCTCCTTCTTTAGCTAACTTTTCGTACAGTATTGCAGTGGTCGTGTGATGGACACTGCAATGCTTGCTAAAGAGGAGGTAGTACGACACGCCACAATACCCCAAAAATAATTAACGATTATGCTGTAATGGGTTTCAAATTATATTACGCATAAAAATGGAATATGTAATAAAACTAGACAAGTTAGAGGCATTGGAGATATGAAAATGGAGGTATTATGGAATGCCAGAAACACTAAGAGCAAAGTCATTAACAACCAACAAAACCTAAATAAAGTCCGATACTTAAGTTACTGATATTACTTTCCTCAAGGTCTCCGGTACTATTAAAAAGCTTATATTTAAAAATACATGTATCCAAAAATTTAAGGGGTGTTTGCAAAGTTATTGTTATATTTTTGTTTATTTTTCGGTTATGGTAAAACATAAAAATGCATCAAATTGGACCCTAGGACGTATCACGGTGTAATAGTCCCTTCAAATATTTCAATCTTGTTTTAAAATCTCAGCAAAAACTACAAATGCACAAACACAAGGCGTACAATAAATAATTTCCAATTGAGATTTTAATTTAGATTCCACTGGTATTTCCGGAGCTGGCAGAATTTACGATTCTCGCAATCCAATAATACAAGGTGGGGCTAAAGTAATGTTATAATGTAAAAGTGCCTTAATTTTTGCAAATGGCGTCAAATGTCATTATTCTTTGATATTTATATTGTAGACAGATAGAGAATTAGTTGACAACAAGTGATGGAGCGATAACACCTGAAGAACGCTGAATCTGACGTTATTAATACCTTAGCAACTGTACGGTTGAAATTAAAGAATCTGACGCCACGCCGTCTGAAACCGTCTATGAATGTGAAGTTTGTGACTCAAGTTACTATCGTAATAGAACTGAATTAAAGCAAGTAGCTAATAAAGCCAAAAGATTGCGCCACTTACGTTAACAGCTAGTATGAGGAACGTCGGCTGGCAGACGTAAGAACTCTTTGATTTGCATTTTCATTCATCCCTCTCTCCATTCTGGATAGAGATGATAGTTTGTGATTAAGCTACTGTCGTGCCAGCCGCCGCGCCGCCCGCGGGGCCTAGCAACAAAAAGATGCGGAGCGGGTTTTTAACTTCTAGTTATTGTTAATGTCAGAGATCTCCCCTTGGCGGTTTGAATTGGCCGACCAGATCGCCAGATCTGACGGCGCAAGACTTCTTCCTTTGAGTTTTTTTTTAAATCTCGCGTTTACCACAAAAAACCACAAACTTTGCAACTCTTGAGAGCCAACATTGAAGAGGAATCTACCATTTTGGATGTTTTGCAAGCAAGAATTCAAAATGCCGTAAAAAGGTCATAAATTTAATGTACGTCAACTCGGGAGGTGGTCATTTGAAGGTTATCATTTTTTTAACCTAATGTCATTAATTTTACACCTTTTCCGTGAAAAGAGAGCCTATTTTTTTTCTTTCATTTCTAACAAAATGGCAGCCAATTCCTGTGGCATTACTTTTGCCCCATCTTGTATAATAGACATCTGACGCATTCTTTAAATTTGCATATTTACTAACAAACTCGCGCTACAATAATATTTTAACGAGTTTTTGGAAGTTATTGTTCAGAAACAAATATCTCAAATTTCATCTGGAAATATTGGCCATTAAAATTAGGAAATTCACCTTTTCTGCTCTTCTTCAAATATAAACAAAGGGAGGAGTAAGAGCAAACAGACCCTGTTTAATCCATTTTATATTATTTCGTTTATTTTTGTAAAACATTGAAATAACAAAATATTTTCGAGCCTTCCGTTTCTCTGAATTGATTGTTTATTGTTTGCCGTTTAAATTTTGATAAAAAATACAGTTTTCATTATTTTGTAATTAAGTTTTCAGTAAAAATGTAAAGAAGGTACGCCATTTAATGTTACTGAAGAATTTCAACATTTTTTAAGATAGTTTCTCAAAATATTTTAATAAATTGAGAAAAATAATTGAGTATTATATTATTAATACGATTACAAAATTTTTCACGTATTCCAACTTCCCAAAGTCTAGGAGACCCCAGCATAAGTTTTGAGGTTATATAGAACTGCCCATTGAAACTCTGAAAGCATTTTATTCTCCTTTAGGGGGTTAAACTACATAACTTAATTAATTCAAAGTTTATACGTATGCAAACATTTTTGGTTGGTTCGACATCTTCACTTGTATCTGGGTTCGAACCGTTGACCTTTGTACTAAGAACAAAGGATCTCACCGTCTTGTCTGAATGTCATCATTATTTTGTTAATCTTTCTGCCCTGCATGACGCTTAACGATTCCAGCTTCTGAAGAAAGTGCTTAATTAAAACAAAGGAATGCCGGGTCACGTCATTAAAGATCACTTCCCAAAAGGGCTTTTTAATTTATGCTTGTACATTCGCGTTGTATAAATATTTTCAAAATTGAATTTATTTTTTATGAGCGACAGCACTTTCATGGACGAAATCGTAATTAAAAATGACTTCTGAAAACATCCTGGCTCATTTCCAATCTTCTTCTCATATCTACTCCCTCCCGACTCCTCCCAACTCCTTCCAACCCCTCCCCTTTTAACCCCGCTCCCGAGAGATCATCCCCTCGCCATAACCTCCCCCATCCCCGTAATTGATTGTATAAATTATTCCACAACAAGGAGTTGGCACTTAGCGCCTTGTTACAAGAAAAACATTCTTAAGAAGGTTTTTGTTCCGCTCCATCGAAGTTTCTAACCGAGGCCACGATTTAACGCTCGCTTATGTCATAAGTGAGCTTTTAGAAAATGGTAAAAATATTCCGAATACTCGCCTCACTTTTCACATTATACAAATTATTACAGATTAACCTTAAGAAATTTCTTAATTTCTTGGCTAGTTTAGTTTTCTTATGTTTTTGGTTAAATTGGCATTTTTTAAAAAGATCCTAACCCTCTGCAAAAACAAGCCGATTGATGGATTGTCCTAGCCTGGCAGATTGCCTGTTCGAGCGAAATTACTTTACAGTTTTTCATACTCCACTCTACCTAAGTTAATCAACCATTTTATCAACAACCATCGTAACTTATTGATATTATATATCTCACTGAACTTAAAATATTTTATTACTCATATTTTTATTTAATTTAAATGCTTTTATTCCATCGTAACTTTATTTGTTCTATTTTTTTTTCTCATGGTATAGATGAACTTCCTTTACTATTATTTATATAAAAGCCCCCTGGGCGTAAAATAAAAAATAAAACAAATAAATAAACAACCAAATAAAGTAATGTTCTCCAAAACGAGCCTGAAAATTTCATTTGTCATATATTGGGTTTATAAATGTGGAAATACTACTACTTAAGAAATTATAAAATTTGTAGTACTTTATTAAAGCCATAAATACACTGGGAATTTATATCATATATGTAAATCCTAATTATAAAATTGTAAATGTTCTCTATAATGACTTGGAAAGAATCTCCTACTTGTGATATCACTAAAGAAACCACTCATCCACTCTGAATGCAAGTAATAATGTTCCTCAAAATGACCTTGAAAAAAAACACATCTTTGCGATTCTTTCAAAGGCATATAGAAACCATCGCTTTGTTCAGATAACAAAATTTAATGTTCTTTATAGTTATTTCGACAGAGGCTCATTCCTGTGATATCTTGAAAGAAACCATTCCCTTGTTAAAAATATTATGAACTAAATGTACAATTTGGCTGTCCTAAAACGGGTATCCTTCCCAGTTGGACAGACAAAGTATCACTTTGTAATGTATTTAATATATATGTATATAAATAAATAAAATAAATAAATAAATTTAATTATTATTGCACTGGTGCGGTGTGGGACTTGCAAGTTTTGATGTTGTGATTCTGGGGGATTTCATTATATAATTTTGGTCCCAGATTATACGTCTTTTGAGCGTGATTCTGGGGGATTTCATTATATAATTTTGGTCCCAGATTATACGTCTTTTGAGCGTCTTTTACTTAGCGTATTATTCCTTGGGACAATGAAATTTTTTCCGGTGAAACTTCTTATAATATTTTTGTGGATTTATTAAAATTTTCTAGGTTTTTGTATACGTGGATAGTAACCTTTTTTAATAATAGTTTATTATTATTTTTAATTTACCAGTTACATAAAAAAATCTGTGAATTGTGTGTAGTCTGTATACAGTACCTCTGTTCGTACTAAAATGTATTACAAAAATAATATTAAAATTACTTTGCAAAAAAATTATTATTTCAACAATTCTTGAAACATTTTCTTTGATAACGATCAAGTTCCCGTCACACAGAAACATTATACAGTTTTCATAATATCTTTCCATTTTTATGCAAACTTGCTAGAATTCTAATTATTCATGGCAACTGATTCGTTAAAGAACCTTTCCCTGAAATTCAGTTTTAAATACCCGCAACTTTCCAAGAATGTCGGAGGTTATCTAAATTGGTAGTTGTTTTATTCATTAAAGCGGAGAGAATATTAAAATAAAATTTGGAAAGCTAGCAGATGTTCAATACGAAAATTGAATTATTTTTAAATCAGCTTCTCATCATACAGTTTAACTTATTGAAAATATTTCGCTAACGTTTTAATAATGCTTATTTTATGCCTACTGTTATAATTCATTGTACTTATAAAAAATGGATTTCGTTCGAAGCAGATACTTTGAGATGTGATATTATAATTAAAAATACTAATTTCGGTTGTTATGCTGTCTGTGTTAAAGGGACGGGAAAAATAACATATAATAGATACAAAAGAGAACAAAAACAAAATAAGAGAGAAAAAGGTTATTTAATTTTATTATTGTGAAATATTATTTTACAAATAATAATAATTTTCAGAGAAGGGGTTTAAATTCCTAAAAAAATTTAATGGTGGGGTAATCATATGGATTTAAAAAAATATATTTTTTATAATTATTCTTTGGATGATTTCTAAAGACCAGAGAGAAAGATATGTGTAGTTGTTAGTTTTTGAGTGAGGGATGTGGAAATTATGGTTGTATATAGTACTTTTTTATTTTATTTTATTTTATTAGTTAGCGTTATAAACAATATAAGTACGTATATATTAATTCAATTTTTTGTGCCGGCAACCCAGGCGTTTATTTTATTTTCATATATGTACATAGTTTTCTTTTACCCACTTCACTAGACAGAGTCTGTTCCCAGGACAGTTAATAACATATTATATTGTAGCAGTTGGAATACTGCTACAACAAATGAGTTCCTACCCGGACAAGGAACATAAAAGAATTTCCAGCCGCAGGGTTCCGGCGAATTATTCTAGCCGCTCGCTGTCGTCTATGGCGGGTTGGCGTTGACTTGTGTAATCCACAGAGAAGAGCCAGTGAGGACCAGGCTTTCGAGAAGACATCATGGCGTTCCGGGCAGAGATTGGCGGCGTGCGACATTTACTTCACCATCAAGATTACACGTATCGTTTCTTTATATTCCTTGGTTACAGTAGTAATTTCCACTTATCGATCATGTGGATTATATAAAAATCGATTGGCGCCCTTAACTTTAATTCTTTATAATACCCTAGTAAATTCAGTAGAGTCATTCTTTTATATATGTTAATAATTTTGCCTGGCATCTTGGAGCAGGCAACCACCTCGTAGACGACCTCCGTAGTCCAGTGGCTAAGACTCTTGACTCACAATCTGGAGGTCGCGGGTTCGAACCCGGCGTGCGCAAATAAATTTTATTTGATTTATTTGTGTTATTTCACAATTAATTCATTAAAAATAATATATAGTATATTTGCGGCACGTTCCAGAGTGGAAGATACTATCAGTATCGCCCTGGTGTAAGACCACCATTCAGAATTGAAACGTTGCTTGAAAATGGCTTTAGCCGTGTTTGGTGACCAGATCTGAATAGCCAGGTACTTTCCAACCTTCCTCTTCCCCACCTCCTTCCCCTCCCCACTACCTTCAGCCTCACAACATACCCCAATTGGGGATGCCATAGTCTCACTGGCTCCAGACGGGAGCAGTTGAGATTCCTGTGCGGTAATAACTGTAAAAAAAAAAAAAAAAAAAAAAAAACCACGACCTGAGACTGATAAATAAATCATTAAGTAGAGTCTTTCATTGATGTAGTCACACCTTAATTTATAATAAAGTTTATTAGTAAATCCTTGTTTGATTTCTGACGCATTGAATGTTAACATGTTTCCTACCGCGAGCTCTTGATAATCATCACAATACTATTATAATTTAAATAATATAGTTTAATATTGAGTTTCCATCCAATATTTATTTAATACGTCACAATATATATTAAAAAAGATATGTATCAACGAAGATAAGTATGTATTTAAAAATATATGCATATATGCCCTAAAGTTAAAAGTAAATATATATACACATATATATTTTTTTACATTAACTCCACACAGGAGGCTCTGAGGAAAATAATTTCCCACAGGGCCTATGTCATCTTTGAGGATGCTGTGTGGAGGTTTTTTTTGGGGAAAGGAAGGAGTGGAAGAGACCCATGTTGTAGGAGGGAGGAAACACAGAGGCCGTATATGTATACATACATGCACATACGTATTGTTGTGATATTAAATATTTACAAGTTGTTTTTATAATTTGATAAATTTCCATAAAAAGGTAGCATACGAAATATAAGAATTATAAGATTACACATTGAGATGAGAAAATGTAAATACAGTAGGTACATGATTATATAATTAATATTGCTAGTAAGCAGTACCCTGCATATTTTATTATATTTGAATATTATATAATTTTGTGAGTAATTATATGAAAAGTGAATGTCTACAAACAGTAAGGATGGATGTTCATTTTAAAAATGCCTTGATTTTCGTAAAAAAATATTTAACGTCAGGTTTTTTTTCGTTTTTTCACTCAACCGTGCATTATTAAAAAAAATCTCGATGTAAAAAATCTTCCTTTACCCTTAAAGCCAACTTCTGACAGTAACGATCCAATTTAGTAATGTATTCGTAAACTCATCGCCGTAACTAATAAGGGTTTCGCAAATTACAATAATGTTTGCGATATAATTACCTGTAATTTTCCGTCCCTGAAGCAGGCCCTAGGGGGAGGGGGTGGTCCATCCCTCCCGAGCAGGGGGTGCAAATAGTGGGCATTACAGGTGAATTGCTGCGACTGGGGAGCAGGTGTTACCACGGAGATTATAACGGCCCTTGGTTATGAATTCGCCGATGAAATCTAGGTTGATAACCCTTGTTCGTATTTTAGATTTTGGAAAAGCAATTCTAATATCATAATTTATTTTTGGGGTACTATGCTAAGGTGAAAAAAATGTAATAAGCAGTAATTGTTGAATGAAACACTAGTATATAATGAATTATTTGGCGGGTGGGAGATAAGCTGACGTAGCTCAGTGGATAAAAGAGCAGTTGACCGGATATCAGAAGGACGCGGGTTCAAGTCCCGTCGGCGGCATTTATCTTTTCTCGGGAGATTTTTTCAATATTGATAAGTGTTTCAGACTAATAATTATTGCTTATAATAATTGTTATCCTTTGTGCTATATTTTAAGAAGGACAAAATGCCATTTATCGGTCCTTGACAAACCATGACGGTGAAAAATCAGAACACTTTTGAAAAATCATATCAAATCATTAAAAGTGATGAGAAAGAAAAACTATCCAAAGAACTAACCTAATCCAGTTAACCTTATTATTTTCATCACTTTTCATGACTTTTTAACACTTTTCAAAGATGTTTGAATTTGTCACTGTTCCAATTTGTCCCCTACCTATTAATCGTATGCCAGAAGTACAATACTTTGAAGATTCATAATAAAAAAAGTTCGTTTTGGGGAAGTATCTTCACTAGCGCAGGCCCGTTCACTGGAAATTCTTAACTTTTGACAAATCTTTTCCAATTTTGAAAATGGCACACATAATGTTTTCTGTTAAAAATATATGATATTCTAATATTCACATAATCAGTTCCAATTTTGAAAATTACATAAAATCAACCAAATTTGAGTTCATTCAACGAAAGTTCCACGGGACAGTTAGCACGGACAACCGAACCGGATAGTATATTTGTGTAAGCATGTATAGTAAAAAGTAGTTAGTTTGTGTAAGCAGGTACAAAAAATTTAATTAGTATGTTAGTGTAAGCAGGTACAAAAAATTTAATTAGTTTGTTTGTGTAAGCAGGTACAATAAAATAAAATTGGAATTTTTGTAATATTACCAATATGTCATAATAGTTCAGTTGATCTGCAATTTATTATGCACATGTACAAAATTACTAGTTCAAAAAGTTGAGGCCAAACCCTTGAAAATGGAGCCATAACGTCTTTCAAGAGGATCCTTCAATTTATGTAAGGTTTTACATTCTACGGGCTTTATAATTTCTCTGCTCTGTCCCTCCCGCACCTCTCTCTCCTCATCACCCCCTAATCCTTTCCTCTCCTTCCCCACGAGACCCTGTGCCACCCTGCGTCCTCGAAGGCAGTTTATTTTATCAATAAACCTTTTTTTATCGAGTCATTATCTCTGATGTCGTCCTAAAAGCATTTTGCATGCGAGAGTAGGTAATATTGAAAGTGTTGAATACGAATTTAGATGATTTTGGTTTTGATTGGGGGACTAATAGATGACCTACTATCGTAATATAATAATAAACATTCTCATACTTTTCAATAAGTGAAAGTTAAAAATACTATTAATTTACGTTGACACCTCAAAATATGCATACTCTACGTAAAGGTATTTTAATACAATTAATATTCATATCAAAATTATGCCATTTTTTTACATTATCACCACGCAGGTAAAATTCCTTCAGGGCCTATGTCATCTTTGGGCATGCTGTGAGGAGTGTCTTTTAAGGGAAAGTAATGAGAGAAAGTTCTGGGAAGGAAAAGGGTATGAGGGGTGGGTAGGCATATATGGGTCAGTAGCCCAAGAGTGACGGACGTATGAATCCATCCCTCCCACAGCAGTGCAAGGCAATTTTCTGAGAGAATCCTGCTGTAGAGGACATAATGTCTACCTCAAACAGCATGTATATCGGCCATCAAGACTCGGAAAAAACTTACCCCCGGACACCCTTGCTAAGTCATCAAACATAGCTAACCACTTGGGGTGACCTATGGCATAGGCGTAGGTTATCCAATGAATGTGGCGCGGTGGTATCCAAACTCGCCTGGCAAAATTTTATGCTGTAGGGGTATTAGAAAACAATCCTAATATTTTAAGTTTTCGTAAATAGATAAAATGAAAAACACTAAGATGGTTTTAAGTAAAAATGTACCAGTCTGAAGATAGACGTGATTGTCTGAAAGCAGTTCGGTCGAAGAGAAATTAAAATGGGAAAATATTTAAAATTTAAAATCACTTGTTTTATATTTTAAAATCGCAATTAATATTTTTTCACTGCAATAACTAATTGAGTTGAATCTCAAATTGTAATATTTATTAATTTAACAACTCTCATCGAATCTTTTTCTGTTTTACATTTCTGTTTCATAAATTGAGAGTTCGTAATATTATTATATTTAATGGTTTAACTTACATACATTTGTATTAAATTTGTATTATATTGTATTAAATTTGTAATAATTGAAAAGTTTCATATATAACAATAATAGTGATATTAGGTACATAGCCAATTTAATTTTTTTGCATAACAAAGTTACTTGGTAAGACCTAGACAAATCTCACCCCATGAACCCGTGCATCCCTGTTAAGTCACTAAACCACTTGGGGTTATCCGCAGATAGCAGATTGCAGATGAATAGCAGATTGTTGGTTATCCAATAAATGGTTGATCACCTTTCTCGTCAATATTGGTCTCCAAACAGACTAATGAGGGCAATAATAAGCAGCGCCCTTGAGGTGATTTTTCACAAAAACGGCGCTTTATAAATCAGCCAAATATTATTATTATTATTATTAATAAGACTGTATTTCACTCTGGAAAGAGATGCAAAAGTATTTCCTACTTTGCGATATTCTGTGGAATGCCACATGATAATGTTATTTGCCCACGCGGGTGTTAAACGTGTTAACAAATTAGTTATATATTTGTTTGCTTCCTACAAAAATAAAATTGCTCTGAATGTTTGATATATAAGGCTTTAAAGTTTGAGTAAATGATGGCTTTTTATGAGGTTTTGAGGCAATTATTGTTAGTTATGTTGAACTGCAAACCATGATTTGTACCTAGCTCAGGCCTTTGTTCCCTGAGTCTACCGACCCGCACTAAATCACATTCATGAGTTCTACTTTAACCACATCTAATTCATTTATATAAGAACATAGCTGCATATAGATGTGTATTTTTTTAGCAGAACATCAAATGTAAGCAAATTAAATGAACTCGATTGTATTTTATCTATTTAAATAGTGATGTAAGAAATTAATTTCCATTTAATTAAAACGATGCCACAAAGTGAATTTGCGATTATTGAATAAGTAAATGAAAGCATTATAGCCCTAAATTCAGAAAAACTCCAACTTAATCCATATTTCAATAAATCTTTTAATTCTTTTTTTAACGTTTTTTGTTCAAATTGTGAAGAACCATCAGAATCATTGAATTTTGAATATAAGTAAATATAAAAGCATTCTAACTTTAAATTATTTAAATGATTTAATTATTATTTCTTTTCGTTCGTCTCTTTCTCTGTACTGTACACCTACTAACTTTGTTTCTTATTATATTTTGTTTATTTTTCTTTCTCTTATATCAATAGAGGCGTCTCCACCTAGTAACATCTACAAAGACCTCGAGTTAAGCAAACTGTAAACATTTTAGATTGGAGTGTTAATATTCATGCACATCCCAATAGCAGTAAATATTTCAATCAATAAGTAAAATAAATCATACCTTTTGTTTTTCAGTAAATAAACGTTTTAACAATAAAACCTTTTATTATAAGAAAACATCAATTCAACATACATATTTTAGTATAATATTAGTATCAAAAGTACCATAAGAATATTTTATCCATTTCGATGCCTTAGAAAAGCACAAGAAGTTCAATTATAACTCATAGTTTAAAACAGTCACCCGGATAACGGAAAATGACCGCTTTGTATCTGTCCCTAAATAACCTTTTTGCAGTATAATTTTGTAGTGTGTTTATGGTGTAGATTTGATTTTTATTAGAACAACTCTATTTTTATAACTTTTGAAGGTTATACGCGTCAATTTCATTGAAGAATGTGACATTATTAAATAAAAGATTAGTTTTTTTTTTAATTATTCTAAGATAGTATTGTTATAAATATTTACGACTAATGAATTTATTTATTAATCTACTTAAAAAAACTAGCTTAAAAATCTGGAGTACTTCAGAATCTAGGTAACTATGCTGAAAGACTTACTCACTTTATATGAAGGTATATATATATTTATGTGTACGTATATACGTAAATGTGTATGTATATATATTTACTAATATTTGTTCCTTCTTGTTTTATGTGCGTACTTGCAATATAATTATTATGTCTTATAACATACTAAGAATATTGAGATAGACAGTGTGCTTACCTTTAATTGGAATCTTCGTTGTAACCATAATATTAAAATTGGAAAATAATGTAATATTAAATTGTGATGCATTGTGTTGGCTAGCCAATAAACAAAATAAATAAATAAGTGGTCAATTCCTAAATTAAAAATATAACTCTGAAAATATGACGGTTTAATAAGGGGTGACAGTGGCCTAATTGGAAAACCGTTCGTCCCTGCAAGACGAGATTATCTGGCTTCGAATCCCAGTTGCAACCATTATCTTTCTATTTATCTGTGTCTTTGTGCTCTTTCATATTTTCGTTTAAATTATTAATCTTCTCCTGCGATGATGTAGATTTATATATCATAAGTAAGTATTTAACAGAACTTATTTTTCATATTGATGCCGTGACAGACTATTCACTGGTAATCCGCAGAATATCTTGCAAATAGTCTTAACTATTAGCGCGGCCACAAGAACAGGAGAAAATCTAATTACTTTATGAAAAAGGATCGCGGGTACTTTAAAATGGCCGGCGCTCTGTCGGATTGCATTTGAATGCTTTTATTAATGGAACCGGTCCTCGGGTTGCGTTTCCCGCTTCCGCTAACACGACCAGAGGCTATTATACCGCCTTCCAGATGCGGTACACAGTAGACATCCCATCCCTATCATAGATGAAAAAGTGGTAAAGAAACTACACTTCGTAAGTCTGGAAACCCGAATAGATCGTAATTCTTATATAAATGAAGACAATATTAGAGAAGCTCAATCGAAAATCAGGAAACAGAAAAATCATTCGGTCACATTTAGGACTCGAACCCAGGACCTACGCCTTGCCGGGATTCAACTCAGCCAAATAGTTTTCTAATTTGTCTCTGACGACCGCCGTAGTCCAGTGGCTAAGACTCTTGACTCACAATCCGGAGGTCGCGGGTTCGAACCCGGCGTGCGCAAATAAATTTTATTTGATTAATTTGCGTTATTTCACAATTAATTCATTTAAAATAATATATAGTAAATTTGCGGCACGTTCCAGAGTGGAAGATACTATCAGTATCGCCCTGGTGTAAGACCACCATTCAGAATTGAAACGTTGCTTGAAAATGGCTTTAGCCGTGTTTGGTGACCAGATCTGAATAGCCAGGTACTTCCCAACCTTCCTCTTCCCCTCCCCACTACCTTTCAGCCTCACAACATACCCCAATTGGGGATGCCATAGTCTCACTGGCTCCAGACGGGAGCAGTTGAGATTCTTGTGCGGTATTAACTGTAAAAAAAAAAAAAAAATATCCGATTTGGTCATATTTAACTGTATATGACTTCGACTAAGAACTACCAACATTATCGTAATTTTCTTAATGCATATTTTTATTGGCTGATATCTTTATGTGTGATTGCAAGATTCAAACCCGAACTAAATGCTATCTGATTGTTGTTATCTTCTTATTCAATGATATATTACATTGATGGGAATAACCTTCAAAAGTTATAAAAAGATAATTGAATATTCATAAACAATTGATTATTCATTAGCAATATTCATAAACAATTGAATATTCATTAGGCATTTATAAAAAGTCAATAGTTCCATATTAATAAATTCGGATATATTTATCCGAGACGCTATCCAGGTTACAAACCAATTCTTTGAATGATTGTCTAACACACTATATAAAGAGGTAAGATTTGTTTGTTTTTTGCTTTGTTTGCATTGAATAGGCTCCGAAACTACTGTACCGATTTGAAAAATTCTTTCGCTTTTGGGAAGTTACACTATCCCTGGGTAATATAGGTTATATTATAGTTTCAAAAAAAATATGCATCCTTACTAAAACTTCAATAATGTAATCCAAGGTATAAAAAAATTACCTTAAATATTCTTTACATCGCGTGCGCTGCGAAAACTATTGATGATAGAATAAAATGATGTACTACGACTTTGTAGAACACATCATTATTTACACAAAAGGTCGGGACAGCATATGTCTAATTATTATGGTTATGCCACAATAAGTATTCTTTTATTTTAAAAATTTAATTAATATGTCGCCGCTTGAAAAGGCTCTTTATTTGTGTATTGGTTTTAATCCTCATCAAAATAAACTATTATATATTCAAGACAGCTTTAATACCTTTATTTAACTTTTTGAATTTTCAAATTCGGATATTTAATTAGAAAGATATCACGAGTTTAAAAATGTAAGTATTAGAAAAAAGTTTCGGCTACGGGCCGGGCGGGAGAGGAGTCCAGAAATGAAGTGCGAGGGGGGTCGGCGGGACGGGGGAGCGAGAGAACGGTGGCGGGTAAGGTGGAAGTGGAACGCTGGAGGGGAACGCACGGGAAAAGACATGCAAGGAGTAATATTTTATTTATTTGAATATGGCATTCAACGCATGCCGGGAAACAGCTAGTTTCTAATAAAAAGGTTAGTTGCCCATAATATGGAAAAAATAATTAGTTGAAGGTAATATTGATAATTCTAAAATTATAAATATGAGATTGACAAATATGACGGTTTGACAGAAGGTGGCAAAAGCGAAATTGGTTGGTTAACGCGCACGTCCTGGTTAGACGAGAGGTCTGGGTTCATGTCCCAGTTGCAACCATTGTCTTTTTTTATTTTACTTTGTCTTGTTGTCTTTCATATTTTCATTTTGATTATTATTGTTATCTTCTTCTTCAAGGAAATATTAGCTTTCATTTTGTAGCTAATGTTGAGCGTTTCCAGGTTAAAGGAACATGACTGTTAAAAAAGGGTGAAAAACTAAGACCTCAACTAGAACCTAGTATAGAAAAGAAGGCTATTGTTTTATTTTTGAATTATTAGGAATTATGCGAGTCGTTAGCGCTTTTGCACCGACTTCCTAAATGAATTGCATCTCTTTGAGACGGTGCAATTTACGGCGCTTCGCAGTTTTAATGGGGTTTCTTTTATACCTCCGTGCTATCATAGTTGGAATTTACTACAAATTACATTTCAATGTTAACTTATTGTATAATTTCTCAAAAATGTTGGGAACAGCCATAACGGCGAACAAGCGTGTTGCTTTTCTTATGAGAAGTTTAGCATGGGCGATCGATAAAACCCTATATCAACATATTATATCGATATTAACTAAATCCGTCATCTACCGTCATTTATCAATATATGCGAGCACGTTCAACGATTGATAACAGATATTCCGATCGACGATTGATAAATTTAATCAGATAAGTTTCGGTTAACCGTCCAATATATATATATATATATACATATATATTTTTTTTAATGAATGGATTATTGAATGAACGGATTGAACTAAAAAAGGTCTAAGAATTGAAAGATATCGTGTACGCGGTCCATAGACTTAAATAATGCATCTTAGACAGGTTAATTTATTCGGTTCGATATTTGAGAAACGAATATGCTTAAAAATAGACTAAAGACCTACTTAAATAATTATTATCGTTAATCTTGTTTATTATCAAAAGGTAAATTCAGACTGCCAATGCACAAGTTAGTTAGTATTTCGATTCAACATTGCCAATTTATTAATATTTTTATGTAACTGTTTGTCGATTGACGTTTCAGAAATTCATAGAAAACACCTCCAGTGCTGCCAGCGTATATCGATTTCTTATTTATTCCCTGTCAATATCGGTTCGGACGTCCATAGTGAAACCGTGTTCGGTATATCGATATAAAATCGTTGAAAGTTACGCATATCGTTCCGATATTGTAAAGTTATCGATTTCTCCATGCTTGACCCCCGGGTATATGGCAGACAATTGGGAATGCTCGAATCAACAGTTGGCACCAGTGTGTTGTAGGTCATGCCAATAACTTTGTTTATGCCTATGCAGTGACCACATTTGTTTTCAAAAGTTTATTATACCTAGCGAGGTCCCGGCATGCGTTGCTATGCAACTTAATGAAGAAATTGTTTCGCCCTACGGGTCCTTTCCCATTCGTCCCGTTTCCCTTCCGCCTACCCTTCTTCTACCGCGTCCCCTTCCCCTCACTCGTTCCCACTTGGCCTTCTCCGCCTTCTTTCTCCCCACTCATCTCTCCCGCTTCCTCCGTCCCGCGAACCCCCCTTCCGAGTTCCCCTCCCCCCTCCCGCATTCCATATATTCAGTCCCGGTACATTCAGTTTTCAAAGAACTCGCGTGCCACTTGTTGCATTTTTTTATACAATTTTCATAATGCCAGAGCTCACCAGTATATATAGAAAGCATCCCTCGCGTATACATTCGTACTCATATGTAAGCATATATTTTGTATATATTTATTGTGCCTTGATAATATCTTATCCTTTGTACTCGACTCCTGGACAAAATTTTCTAAGAGATGACCTGATAATAAAAAAATGGACCTCTATTTTTAGATACACAAAAATAGTACTTCTGTAATGATATATGCAGATTTAATATAGATTCAATGTAAAACGAGTACATTCTTACTCATAACTCTACTAATCCTCAAAATAAATTAAATTTTATGTGTGCTAATGAATCGCCATCGACCGTTCCCTATTATCGAACTTGTCCTCATTTCAAGATGCCAAGGATCCAAGCATCCTTTCTGCACACTGCCTTGTCTGCTTTATATAATTTATCGTCCCCAGTTTCCCTTCCCGCTGAGGTCAGATTAAAGGGGAGGTAGGGGACAGCCGGAGCCGCATTACCCTTTTTGTATCATTACTAGGACGCAAACACAAGCGACGCTCTTCGTTCTTTTTCTTCTTCTGAAACTTAAACCCTTCGTAAGCCGCAAACTGCGAAAAATGTTTCCTTCTTACCCCCAAAACTTGAACAACTATTTTGCCGTTTTGGCGAGTTCTAATTTTGACAAAAAAACTCCGCTTGTTTAGTTACATTTATCCTACAAAGCGTTTGGAAATTTATGGTATTATTTGAATAATAATATATGTCTTACTAACAATTATAAACTTCTCAGATATGTTAACTACGCAATAATATTTTTTTTTGGTAGATAGCAATCACATTGTGGTTAGACATTTAAATATCAGGTATTATGTTATTTAAGGTTTTGGGAGGCGGATATGGGTATCGCTGCTCCGGGAACCATTTATTGGATAACCAACACCCCTGTCATAGATCACCCCAAGTGATTCGCTAAGTTTGGTGACTCAGGTGCCTGCGTTCATGGGGTGAGGTGTTTTTAGGTCTTGGAGGCCATTGCGTTTGCCCACCTACTGCATGGTGAGCCGGATTGAGAGAGACTGGTTGAGGAGGTCTTTTGTCCTCTCCAGCCAGAATCCCTCGACCCATCGCCTTGCACCGCAGTTGAACTCCTGGACACGCTGACCCCCATATTCCTACCCACCCCTCATACCTATTTCCTTCCCAGAACTTCTTCTTCTTTCTCTCCTTATAAAAACCCTCCACACAGATAAAGACCCTCCCTTAAGATCCACAGCAGCTCCTTTGTGGAGATAATGTGTAAAAAAACTGGCGTATATTGATAAAATGACTGAATTTAAACAGAACGTGAAAATTAACCTTAAAAAATTAATGAATTATTCATTTTTTTTCAAAAAACTCCTATTTCATTTTGCTACGTAATGTAAAGATCTTTTTTTATTAATGCTGAAAAAAATATAAAAAGTAAAACCATTTTCCAGGCACGGTGTTAAATGAATACTTTTTATTTTATTTTTCCTTTGTAATGAAAGTGACTTGAAGTTAAGTTTGTCGCCTTGATTTTGGGAATTCTCGACTTGTATTTGAAATTAACTTTCACCCTAATGAAAAGTTTTTATAAAGCCCGGGGAATTTCAATCAACTGAATAAGTTTATATTGCTGTCTTTTTTTGTGATATCTAGTTTGAGAAAAGCGATGTTGGTTCTCTTCAATTTCTTCAACTTTACATTATAACTACCCTTTTGCCTATTTCGTGGGGGGGGGGGTTTATTGATTAATCTGGTTTATTGATGATTTTTTTTACGTATGATGGCGTTTGGATAAAAAAAATCTAAAAATAAAGTCTAATAATTTACCTGTACATAAAAAGTATGAAAAAAAATATTTTTATAAATTAAAATATTTTACGTAAACGCAAATGTCACGGGATTGTAAATGATCCACAGGAAAACTCATTTACCTTTTCTTAATGTATAATTTTTTTCTGAGATCACACTTTCTGTATATTTGTAGGGCAACCTGCATTTTAAATATAACATATGCTGATTTCTTACAGCGTGAAAGATCTAAAGTATGTAATGATGAATGTAAGTAAGTCTAAAGTCATGGTGTTTGAAAGACAGAGTACGAAAACAGTGGGCAATATAGTTGTGAATGATGAATACTTGGAGCAGGCAGATGAGTTTAGGCATCTGTGAAATATGTTTACGAGGATGGCATATGGGAAGGCTGGTAGAGCTGTTGAAAGGAAGGTAAATAACTCCCTTGTAACTCTATAAATGGAGGACTGAATGCCATCGGCGCTAACAAAAAACTGTCCAAAGGAGCAAAGCTAGCAGTCACGAATGGAGTGCTGGTACCTACCCTGATATACAGCGGTGAGGCATGAAACTTTCAATAAAGAGACCCTCGGGTGGTTCAGGCATGCAGAGCCAATGAATGAAGAAAATAGTGTAATGAAAATATAAGACGCAAATGTGAAGAGTAAAAGAAGTCGGGGACGCCAGAGAAAGTGAATCAGAAACTTGAGTCGGACTATATCAAGAGTCAGAATAATAGAAGAGTATTTAAGAGACGATGTATGTGAATGAGGCAAGGAGTGTTTGCCAAGACCGAGTTATTTGGCGGTTCGTCCTCTCTGCCTTCCACTGCAAGAAATGGCGAGATGGTTAGTTTGTTAGTAAGTTTATAATAATTATTATATGATAACTAGCAATTACGGTCAAGTCTTACTTTCTGATAAAAAAAATTTAGATTCAAATTTTCTGCACGTTTTCATTACTGGTATGTAAATATTTATTATTGTTTTAAATAAAATAATCACGATAATACTTTTATGGGGATAAAAACAAATCATTTCTAAAAATACAAAATATTTTTTTCCCAGATCTAATTTTCCAGGTGTTTTCTAATAGGTAAATATTGCAAAATTTCACTCCCTTGTATTGGATATATTTGGTTGCCTCGAGTGGTCCCTGTTGGCCGACCCTCTCCGCCCTTTACAGTCCTTCAATTTCCATTTGAAGTAGTATTTACTCCTTTTTATATCTCAGCATCAGAAGCCTTTTTCGGGTAAGAAGATCAAAGATTTTACTTTATTTTAAAGGCAATTCGTCATTTTCTCTCCCCACCGTAAAACTAGGAACCCTTTTTGGTAGCAGGTTAGTTTGGGACAGGTTATTGCCATCGACTGAATCGGGTACTTTACTTCCACGACCCTCCGTACTCCAATATCAGTCTCTTGGGACACATAGAAGATAAATGATTTATATAAATGAATTTCCTTTCACCGTCTTCTGAAATCATTGTATGGTCACTACTTACCTACCGGAATACTTTCTTATTAATGAATGAATTAATTATCCAATTATGACTCGATTATACAATAAAAACTACGAAATGAAGACTTGGATATATTTTAGAATTCAATCACCAACTTCAGAAGGAACATATTTGCATATACCTGACGATCTCCTCACTTAAAACCGCTTATTATTGAATCATTTACCTACTAATTCATTTTATTTTTATTTTTATATGAAGACCACACAAGAGTCCCAACTGCTCCCGTCTGAAGCCAGTGAGACTATGGCATCCCCAATTGGGGTATGTTGTGAGGCTGAGAGTAGTGGGGAGTGAAAGACGATAGGGAAGAGGAAGGTGGGGAAGACTACCTGGCTATTCAGATCTGGTCACCAAACACGGCTAAAGCCATTTCATGCAACGTTTCAAGAACGTTTCAAGCAAATTTTAAGAAGAAAAGTAACGTTTCAATTCTGAATGGTGGTCTTACAATAAGGCGATACAGGGAGTATCTTCCACTCTGGAACGTGCCGCAAATATACTATATATTATTTTTAATGAATAAATTGTGAAATAACACAAATTAATCAAATAAAATTTATTTTCCACACAGGGATTCGATTCCGTGACCTTCGGTATGCGGTCAAGCGCCTTACCACTGCGCTACGCCGGCCGTCAAATAATCATTGGCTCTATAATATGTGAATAAATGTATATGTGTGTGTAAGTCCATGTTCATGTATGCATATACATGTGTAAAGTGTGCGCACGTATGCTTATTCATATACATCTGTGCACATATATATATACCTACTCGTAAATGTGAATGTATGTATGTTTCGACCGGTCAGTGGTTGAGTGGGCATCGCGTTTGGGTCTCACCCAGGCGTTCCGTGTTCGATTCCTCGGCTGGCTAAGTCTTCCATCACGACTCAAGCAATATTTTCGACTTACTGTGGTGGTAGTAGAAGATTTTCAAATATTGTCGGATTATTCGTAACCCGGGAATGTTTGTCTTTCTTTTAAAAATTAAAAAAAAATGTATTTGCTAATATTTGATTATGATTCTCCTTTTTTTATGTACCTAATTTTTAATTTAGTTTATTATTACGTACTATAACTTATGGTCATATTAATAATGCTGAGTTGAATGGTGTGCTCACCTATAATTTGAATCATCGATATAACTGTACTGAAAGTGTCATAATTATAGTGTGATGTATTCCGTTGGCGAGCCAATAAATAAAACGAAATTTAAGGTTAAAGAAAAATAAGCAAGGAACAAATAAAATTATTAAAATGCAAAAAAAAAATCTTCAGCGATTTGTAGTCTTTTAAAAAAATAATTTTGGCCAGTATGCAATGAATGAAAATAGATTTTTCGTGTTCAAATCTTGATGCAGTTTTATTCATTTTTTCGAAGACTACGATATTGGAAGATATGCCTTTTCAAGGTTTGTCTTTTTTTATGTAATTACCGCAGAAGTTAGCCGGAACGGCTCCCAACTATCTGGAGCCAGCGAGAATATGGCATCCCTAATTGGGTATGTTGTGAGGCTGAAGGTAGTGGGGAGGAGACAGAGAAGGGAAAGACGAATCAGGTAAGATCTGGTAACCAAACACGACTAAAGCCATTTCAAGCAAAGTTTCGCTTTTGAATGGTGGTATTTCACCAGGGCGATACTGAAAGTGTTTACCACACTGGAACGTGCCTCAAATAAACTGCATACGATATTTTTAATTAATAAATTGTGAGACAACACAAATTAATCATATAAATTTTTATTTTTAACTTCATGCGTAAAACCTCAAATTGTAATATATAATTAAATGAAGACAATAATATAAGTGAAACTCAATCGAAAATCTGGAAACAGAAAAATCAGAAAAAGATATATTGCCACCTCTGGAACTCAAACACAGGACCTTCGGCTTTTCGGGCCGCTGCTCTACCAACTGATTATCCATGAAATCAGAGATGAACATAATAAAATAGAAGTGACAAGCCAAGTCAAGACTTAGCTAGAAGTTTAAATAGTTATAAAATATCTTCAATTGTTTAGTGACCGATAAAAGACATTTAGACTAATACTAAAAATTCAAGGTCTTGGCTTGAGCTGACCAGTCTACACATTTTGGACAGTGGTGAATTATATCCACAATTAATTAGTCGAGTGTTGATTGAGGAAAAGCAATTCATTAAAACTGAGTCTTTGGTTTATATTGAAAGGCATTGTAGTAAAGTTGATGAATCAATAATATCTACAAATGATAATTTTGGACCATACCATGGACGGAGGCCGAACAATCAGCACAAGACAGGGAAGTATGGATTGCAATGGGTCCCCGACTCGAATAGGACAAGAGGAAGAAGATGATAACGATGATGACGATAATTTTGAAGAAAAAAATGAGATAAATTTTTTCCGACAGTCTTCTAAAGAAGAAAAGTTTAGAGTTACTTCAATTTCATCATACGGGCCTCTTTCTAATCCTAGCGTCCTAGCAATCAAGAATAGACATTGAACGAATTTAATATGACGAATATGGACAGCGTAAAAAGGAAATGGCTTCAAAATATTGTAATTCTACTAGATTGTGAAGTAAAAAACTGCTATTGGCTATGCTATATCCCCACGATCGCCATGAAAGTGATTTGTTTTCTTGTATACTCTGAAACGAATGAAATAGGAATTTTAGCGGGTAAAAGTGGACCCGTTAAACGCTCAAACGTTTCTGTGGAATTCAACCTTTTTCTCTCTGGAATTCACAAATAAAAATATCAAGTTTCTCTGTGGCTTCGCATCGTGTGGTATGTTTCCACTTATTTGTTTTTGGTAAGCGCAGGTAAGCGCAAGCGTTTTACCCTAGCAGAATCTCAATTGATTTGTTACGACAAATCTTTCGTATTTTTTAAAAGCAGATCAATTACGTAAAAATATTAATAAATTGGCAGTGTTGAATTGAAATACTAACCTAGATATGCTTGGCAGTCTTCATTTTCTTTATGACACTTAACGGGAGTTAATTAGTTAATGGGGTCTCTAGACACATTTTAACCATTTTTCGTTTCTCAAAAATGGAATCGAACAAATTGATTGCTCCTTACATGAAACATGTGGTCGTGTTGGAAACTACATCTTTATCCTACTAGAGTTTGAATGACCAATGATCTTGGATCCTTCTACGAGCTGTCAAATTGGAATACATAATAAATATGATGGGACTTACCGGCCTGAAAAGAGTTCAAAGACTGGGCTAAACAATATTATAATCACTTCTTCTAAAACAGCAAACTTAATTTGTGGCACCATTTTAATTCAAATTAATGAATTACTATGTTTTTACCACTATAATTGATTATAAAAAACCGACATGTTTCGTAGGCCAAGCTTACTTCATAAGGGTTTTAATAATACTAATTTTTAAATATAGACATAGAACGTAGTGTCAAAGAAAAAATAACAAACATAGACAAATAATAAACATAGACAATGGTAAAAATGGAAAACACATCAAAAAATTAAAATGGGTAGGGACAATATGGAACCATTTACAAAGGAAATGAGTTAAATATTGGATGATTTAAAAATAATTTTTGATTATTAATAATATTCAAATTCGCATTCACACTCTTTCTGATCTTTTTCTCACCCTTTTTGTACAGAATAGATGTATGATCTAAGAAATTTATTGTTATATTTTTTTATTAATAATTTTTTCAATTAAATTGGTGTTATATCCATTATTGATTGCAATTTGTTTAATAATATTGAGTTCAATTGAAATACACTAATTTTTCAAACAACTCGCACACCACTTATTGTCAAGTTTTTAATATAAATTTTATAATGCCAGGGCTTGCTAGAAACCTTCGCGATCACACGTACAATAAACCGCCAAAGTTTCATCGCAATTGGATGAATGGTTTAGGAACGCATAAGGGCCAAACAGAGAAACATTATTTTTTTTATAAATTAATATTTACAGGGCATTAAAAAAAAATCATTAACATTTTTTTTTAAATCCAAGACACTTTCCTTTCGGGAAGTCGACTCGTAAAATGCCATAACAATAATAATTATTTGGTCGCTTCAATAAGTATAAGTAGTTAGATATTCGTCGTCGGACAAGAAGCGCTGCTGGAGAAATTCTGGGGGTTGTCAGGTTGCTTCGGGGATAAGGGTTAGATCAGTTAAGGGAGTCTTAACTTGTCACTTTAGAAAACCTTCCACCTGACAAATCTATCCTCTCAGACTCAGGTGAAGACGGTCATTTTTATAATTACCTACCTACAGGAAATTTACAAAACGTGTCACCTAAAATAATAAAATTTAAAAAAAACATATAATACTTATTTCCACTTGATTTATTTTTGACCGTAACCGGTTTAAGCTTATTAAATCCATCTTTAGACTGGTACAAATAATTATTAAGCTACAGTTTATGTACCTAACATATGGGGAGAGGGAGGAGGGTAGTCTAAGAGGATTTTATTCAAATTATATGGTTTTTCCATATTTATTGCAATGTCGTCCTTGACGATTGGGTTTTTAGTTATTTGGCTGTAAGCAGTAGACATAATTTTCTCGGGTTTATAGGTCACATTAAAGGTGTCTGGGGAATACCTTACTAAACTTATAAATAATATGGATTATTATTAACAACCCATATTATTGTTGCCGTGCCAAGGGCTATTAAAATGTAATTATGTTTATGATATTCTGGATTTTTAGTGATTGATAGTTGTTATTCATGGATATGGAAAAACCATAGGTGTAATTTGTAGACTAGCCCTCCCTTCCATCTCCCCCATAAGTTAGGTTTATAAACTGTAGATTAAGGATTATTTACACCACTCTGAAATTTTTTGTACATTAGCTTCTAACAGGAGGCCTTGAGGAAAATAATTCCCCTCAGGGCCTATGTGATCTTTGGGGATATTATATGGAGGGTCTTTTTAGGAGGGGAAGTTCTGGGAAGGAAAATGGTACAAGACAATGCTCCGGGAGAGTACGGCTGGGGAAGTCAAGGGGACTTGACAAACCATTCGCTCCCGATCAGGCCAACCATGTAGCTGGACAGAACCCGGGCACTCCTGCCAAGTCACCAAAAGTAGTGAACCACTTGGGGTGACCTATGGCAGAGGTTTCAGTTATCCAATAAATGGTTCCTGTGGCAGTGGTACACATACCCGCCTCTTAATTTAAATATGGCTTTACTGAAACCGGTTACGGTGAAAAAATAATTTCAGTGGAAATAAAAAAAATTAAAGTTTTTTAAGCGTTTTATTGTATCTATTATTATAATGGAATTCCACCACGAACTTTCAGTATCAAAAATAGATATATTAAAAAGTGTCACCTACATATTGTTTATTAATAGAATCTAGCTAGCGATTATTACTGATAGTCTTATTATCTCGGTGCTGGACTATGGAGACACAGCGTATGGTCCGTCTTTATCAAAGAAAACGCAAAAATAAGTGCCACGTGTACAAAATACATGTGTCTCGCATTTCAATGCATTGCCATAATGTCTCGGATCCTAAATATGTCGAACGGAAGGAAGTTACATCATATTAATAATTTGTCAAATATACAATTTGATGCATTCGAAGGTTCTTTTCTATCTATTTGACAGACTGCAGTGGTCCCGTGACTCTCATGCACACGGTACACGCCAAAGAAATTAACCACTCATTCTCCCGAAACACAAAACTACTGAATTTGAGGGCAGTTTCAGCTATTGAAAATTGAAATACAACTGTCCATTTGAATATCGATACCTTTGCAGTGCTTCAAGAAGCTCTGCGGCGAATGGTTGCTAAATGCACAGTCAACCGCACAACATCTTCATTAATAAAGTTTACAATGAAGGGAAACTTTCTTGTGTTTTGGTTTTTGATTTGATTTGATTACATTACTTATTTTGATTTTTTTTCTCATTGCAAGTGGATATTATGATGATAGGCTAATGCCCGTGTTATGGTGGTCGTTGTCATTATTTTCTATATTTTTGATTATATTCTATATTTTATACATGAATTGATTTTATTTTGAATTTGATTTGATTCCAATATATTTTATTTGAATTGATTTTATTTTATATTGGATGGTCCATTTTAAGATAAGTGGCTTTAATTTGAATTCCGATTTGCATTATTAATTTATTTACAGTTTTTAATTATTATTATAATTTTCCGTTCTACAGTTGTATTGTATTATATTGGGTGCGTTGAATTGGAGATTTTATTTAATTATTTCTGTAATTGAAAATGTAATTTATTTTAATTGGGTATATTTTATTTTAATTTAATTTAATTCTTTTTTCTGTTTTTATATTGGAGGCACTGCTGAAAATCAGCTGCATTCTAGGAGAAATCCTGAATTGTAGCTGACCCCCTGTCATGGTCTTCTACCCCCCCTGAAGGTCTATAACGCCCCCAAGGGGGCGAGGGAGCGAGAACCTATAGTCTATAGTCACAAATATTATAAATGCAATTTTTAACTATAGGTATATATTACATTTTTAAGAAAATAATTTAAAATGCTTCCATAAGATACAAAGCATTATACCTACACTGGATATATTCAATTAGATCGGCGGTTGTCAACCTCTTTGAGCCTGCGTACCCCTTAACTCTTACTACGAATTTGTTGGTCCCCGTACCCTCTATCTATCTTTTGTCCACTTGTAATGAAAGACGTGTATCATTTGTAATTGTTTAATACTTTCATTATTACACGAATTTAACAACCAAGTCGCACAAATACAATTAATGCAATATTATACAAAGTGTAACACGACTTCGGGCATTTTTAACCAGTGATTCTACATGCGTGCCATGACATTTTGTACCAACAATTTGGCTTTGCGTACCCCAAGGGCCATCGCTATATAAGGTACGCGTACCACTGATTGAAAACCACTGCATTAGATGAATAATAATAATGATATTATCTAGATGGATTAGATTAAGAATATCAATGGTATTAGATATAAGCTTGATCAAGCTAGTAGTACGTATTAACTGATTCCGGGAAAATGGTATCTATAGCTCAAGGGAATTAGCCATTTTTGCAGGGTTCATGGCGGTGCTCTAAAGATTGCAATCCGTTCGTAAATTTTGGAGAATCTATCAAACGGACCGCCCATTTCTGCACAGATTCAAGAGGTTTTTAGGTATTTTGGAGCTCCAGATCAGAGGTGGCTGCCAAATTCAAACTTGAGGCGCACTTGCGATTTGTATAGGGTTAGCAGTTGTGAACCACTAAAGTATCTGCGGGCCCTATACAGTACGCCAGTTTCTGAGAGGCTAACTTAACTCTGGCTTCGATGGAGCCCCCATACCTGAGCTGGTCACTTAGAGTTACACCAGCTCTTTACCTCTCCAGCCACACTCTGTGTCGACCCATTGCCTTGCACTGGAGGGATCGATTAGAACGTCCGTCATTCCTGGAAACACTGACCCCCAGATTCCTACGCACCCTTCATACCTTTTTGCTTACCAGAACCTCCTTTCCTTCCTTTCCCTTAAAATATCATCCAGCCCTGAGAGATTTTTTTTCATCAGGGTCTCCTGTGCTGAGCTAAAGTAAAAAAAAAACACAGTTCATATAAAAGTTTATTTCAGGTAATATATACCAGACTCATAAATCATGTAATCTTTAGAAATTATCAATTGTCAATTTAATAACACGTGACATTTATGTAATGCATTTCTTAAATAATCCTGTAATCAAATTATAAAAAAATCGAAATGAATGGATTAATGTAAATGTGTAAAATGATTAATGTAAATCTACAATATATCTATTAATAAATTAATTTATTGATTGTGAAATACTCCGATTAACGGCTTTTGCACAGGAATTACCAAAATTTGGATTATGAATACAGGATTCACATAGACAGGAAAAATTAAAGTATAAAAAACATAAACGAGGAATATACAAATGGAAAGTGCTTTGACTTAGATGAAAAGTTCACATGACAAAAAATTACAGAAGTACATCTCGGAAGTAAACTGTGTATTGAAGAATATAAACATTCAAAGTATATTTGATTCTTATCAAACTGAAAAGTGCTGACAGACAGCTTTAATTGAATTATGTTTAATAAAAGCTGTTTTAGTCCAAGAGCCCGTGACGATCAGACCTTTGTTATTTTATTAAACCTGAAAGTTTCTATATGTATGTCCTTAATACAGATAAAGAAGATCCCCGACTATGAAGTTTGGATCACGGTGGCTTTGAAAGATTTTATATTAATTAATTATAATTTTACTTACGTTAAAGTAAAAAAGCTGAATTTTATATATTTATGTTACTTGAGGAACTATCAACGTATGTTTTCTCAGTAATCAGACAGTTTCGATGGTTTCTTCACCTTGTCAGACACTTTAAAAGTCTACCGTAGGTGCGAGCACGACATATGCATGCAAGCGGGTGGAAGTGAAAAAGTGCGAAATTTCGACGCCAGAAGACTACTTACTACCTTGTAAAAGTGCGAGCAAAATACTCTTGAAATTGAGGTGCAATTTTATACACTTTTGCTACCTGCTATCTTTCAAGGCCACCGTGATCCAAACTTCGTAGTCGGGGATCGTCTTTACCCGTATTAGGGACATACATAGAGAAATTTTCAGGTTTTATAAAATAACGAAGGTCTGATCGTCACGGGCTCTTGTTCTATTTATATGATATACTTTCATGATTTATAACATCATAAACAACATATTTATTACCAAGTATATATGAAGATGATCATTGTGGAGTTTAATTCAGGGTTTGACCCTGTATTGTTGCAATATTAAGGTAATTTTTAACGGACTGATCTGCTCGGCACATGGAAACATATTAACGAAAGAAATTCAGGGGAGTTCAACAAGTTGTTAACAATTTCAAATAAATAAAAAAAGTCTGAACAAATTCTTCTTTCTTTTAATGGATCGAGTCCATTGATAAATCGATTCTCATTAGTTGTAACGGAGAGAAGTAATACATTTTTTCAATAGATATTCCCAATTTAAACTTAATTTTATTGAAGAATTTACGTTGGACTCGCTCATGGGAATTTTCATGTATATATTAGTATTGATAGTGTTTCTTTGTTATTGTTTTCAATTTTATTTTAGAATTTGCCACTCTAACACATTTTTGTTTTACTCTTACTTTACTGTGAAATGATATTGTAATTCTACATCTCATATTTAATGAACCTAGGTCGGAGACTAAGTCTCTAATGAATAATAGTGAACGTTCGTCTCTTATATGTAAATGTACGGTAAGAAAGAAGGTTATAAAAGGCGAGAAAACATGTTTTAGACCCTCTTGCATTTCTAATCGACACACCAGCTGTAGTTTAATATTATACCATATATATAAATTTGCATGATATTATATAGTTAGAATAAATCACCAATCATTATAAAATATGCATGTACTCGTACATTCAATTTCAATGCAAAGACATTTCATTGAAGAGGGAATTTGTCAAGATTGATTTTTAATATATTAAAAAAACGGCTGCTGCGAAATATTTGGGTTATTTCGAATTTATGAAGTATAAATTTTTCTAGTAGAACTTTCAAATGAATAAAAAATGTACAAGCCATAGTTGGCATAGAGTCCCGAAGGATGAAACTTTCCAAGAGGCCGAGATTTTTTTACCTTCCATAAACAACCCGTGTTTATTTCTTCTAAGTTCAATTCTCAACTTTAAGATACGAATTGTAATATCATAGACAAAAAAAATCGTGGGTTTCGATTACGAAGTTTTTAAAATTGTATTTGGGAATATTAGGTATAGATACATTGTAGTCCGTGAGTAAACAAAAAATATATATTTTAACATGGCAAAACCCCTACGCGTGTATTATTTCTCACATTAATTTCAAACAAGAAACTATTCTCCTCAGGGCCCATGTCATCTTTGGAGATGCTGTATGGAAGGTCTTTTTGTGAAAAAGACGAATTGAACCTGGTCTTGACGCGACCTATACTGTAGGAATAGTTAAACTTGAAAATGAGTCGTAGAAACGATTCGTTCTCATGTGACAAAAATCAACTGTATTAAAATGTTGGGCGCGCGTTTGGCGTATGTCCCGACTGTGCACCGGTGCCTCGTTCCTAGTTTCTTGAAGCATCTCACATCGAAATACCGATATGACAGGGACAGCATTCCCACCCGAAGTCTATGCTCTAAGGACTGTTATCCAATTGTTGGTAGGAGAATCCATCAAACGGTCCACCATTTTCTCCACAGAGTCAAGTGTGTTTCAGGTATTTTGGGGCCCTGGGGCTTCGCCCAATTTGAGTGTTGGTGACCATTTTATAAATCCGGTAGGAACTGGTTCCAAAAATAGCCGGTTCCTTGGATCCATTGGGGTCCAGTCATAGCAAGTCACCGGGACAAAGTAACCGCAATAGCCAATGACGTCATATGTAATATACGAACGCGTGGTATTATTATTCACAACTGACAGTTACAATAATAATCATATTATCGTCAATCTCTTCACATCCGGAGAGATTCACGAAATTATAAATCCAATAGTACCTACTCACGCATGCCAGGCAATGCTCCTCACGCTAGCTGTTAATGCAAGTGGCGCCATATTTTGGCATTGCTTTAATTCGATTATGTTACAAAATTAGATTTGTATACAAACTCCACGTACGAAAACAGTTTTGCGTAAGGCGCGGCGTAAGAGTTTTATTCTTAGTCGGATTCTTTAATTTCAACCGTACAGTTGCTAGGTTATTAATACTGTTTGTTTACCTTAAAACACAAACCAATTTACAGTCAATCAGGAATTACCAACAGTGCGTTGAAACCATTGCTTGTACCGGCTGAAAATTATCGCCATTCCATAGTTTCCTTAATGAATGGCTTTCCGTGAAAAGCCACAATGTTTGTGTAAAAAAATAGTATTTATTTACCGACGCATCCCGTCTACGCCTTCTACGGGGTTAGCAAATAGAGGGATTTATTATCATGCGTTGGTACTATTTACATTCGTGTCAGCCATTTTGTGGGAGAGGGTTCTTTTGTTTTATTGAAAAGGGAGTTCATTTATATTCTCCATTTTAGAGAATAAATAGAAACGGTTTAGATCAGATTGATGGAAACTATAAAAAAATCAACACCAAATAATTTTATTGCGTTTGCAGACAGATGCATCCATACAGAGACAGTCTTTATCTAAACCTAGTAAACGGATATACGTACAAGTTATAAATTCTGCGACTATCTATCATAATATGTACCCGATTGTACCCCTCATAGCCCAGAATACTAATGGAGGGAAATATATGTATGTATATATATATTTTACATGAATACCGCCCTTTAGCCGTGTTTGGTGACCAGATCTGATTAGCCAGGTACTTCCCCACCTTCCTCTTCCCTATCTCCTTCCCCTCCCCACTACCTTCGGCCTCACAACGTACCCCAATTGGGGATACCATAGTCTCACTGGCTTCAGACGGGAGCAGTTGGGACTCTTGTGCGGTATTCATATAAAAAATATATAAAAAGAATTAAATATTGTTGAAGGGCAGTTCAGTTATCTATAAAAAGAAAGAAAAAAACGTAAAGTTTATTATTTCTGTGTAATAATATTTCTGTTTATTATTTCTGTTAATAATTACATAAGCGAACATTGGAAAATTGTAAATAAACAAACATGGTCAAGATATGATTTCCAAGCGTAAATCTGTCTCTACGTTCTTCTCCGTATTTCTTCGAGAAATATACTTTATTGCCATATTAAAATTTTTTACGGTTTCTTATCATTACCGTCCATCTGAAATTCGCGTTTTCGAGGAATTCCTTCTTATTAAGGGAAGGAAGTTGAAATATTTTTGTACAACTTTACACTTAGTAAAATAATAACACGATTCTGCTCGCTTCTTAAGCAAACCTTTCAAATTATTAAACGTGCGTCAAAACAGGTTATATTTAATTGTTAGAAATGTTCAACGCGTTTTTATTTCAATTTGCTTTTACTTTGGATTGAACGGGAAAAATAAATAAATTCGATAAGCTTGAATCTTCGTCAGACTTTCCGTTGAATGAGAAACTTTGGCATTTTAGACCTACGACCCTTGGCTTAAATATTCAAACCTTAATTTCTTGGAAGTTGTTCAAACTCTTCAGCCCACTTCGGCTCAAAATATTCGAGCATTGTTATTTTTCAATACAGCTTCCTTATTTTATTGAATATTTAGATTAATTGTATTGGATATAACTTGGTACCCCTTTAAGAATTTTGAATATTCACTAGCCATAGCGGAATAATAGAGCTTTTAATATTATTTTTTGTATTTCTTGGGCATAGTAACTATGGAACAATTTCTAGACATTTTTTTTTGAAAATGTTTATTTTCTATGTACATTTTTTACCTACTTAAATTTTTTTGCCACCTTTTTATTTCATTCACTAGCAAACTTAAAAGTTTGCTAGTGAATTACATGGATTTGTCGAACCGGTAGGAAAAAAAATTAAGTAACTAATGTACATAGAAAATAAAAAAATTCTAAACAAAATGTCTTTCAATAATAAATAACATGTCAACAACCGTAAGAATAAAAAGTTATTTATCAATCAGTCCATTATTTTTCTGAATTCAAGAATTAGAATTTACGATAAGACTTAACTTTTTTTACATTAACTCCCCACAGAAGCCATCTGTGTCATCTTTGGGGATGCTGTGTGGAGGGTATTTTTAGGAGCAGGAAAAAGAGGTGGTTCTGAGAAGGAAAAATGTATGAGAGGTGTGTGGAATTTGGGGTCAATGTGTCCAGGAGTGACGGATCACTCCCAGTGCGGTACAAGACGATGGATCCGATCCGGCCCGCCACGCGTCAGTAGACAATGGGCGGGCAAACGCATGTGCCGTCAAGACTCTGAAAAACCTTACCCCATAAACCCGGGCACTAGTTATCCAATAAATGGTTCGTGGGGCAGCGATACCTGTACCCTCCTCCCAAATTGATATTCAGATAATATCTAAAAATTATTTTCCATTCAACGAATGGACACCATTGACCTCAGAATGTGTAATATTCAAACCAGATGTCCTTAAATGTGCTTCAACTGCCCGCATATTCAATATTCACCCGTCTAGTATGACGTCTGAAACGTCAACCTTATCGCTCAACCGATGGGTATAGTTTAGTGAATAGGGAGGTTGTGTCAGCCTAGATGGCAAATTCAGGCAATGAGGTTATGTTGACCTGCGCACCGTATTTTAAATATTTACAACGAACCCCCTTTTGGTTAATACTAATATAGATAACATTATTACTTTTCCTGGGAATTTACTTTAGTTAATATTAACATCTGCCTTCTGATGATTATGGCGTAGATTTAACGACACGATGTTCAGTGCACCTGGTTATGAAAGTTATATTTTGATAAACGTATTGCAATTGGTAAAACTTTGTATCGATTGGTTTGAGCTTTAAAACGAATACTAGGGTAAGTTTTACGTGAGAATTTGCGGAAAGGAGGTCTATTTATCCAAAAAGTCATCAATCGAATTTAGTTAATGGATAACTGGAAAACAATGATAAATAAATATTAAATATTAAAATAGGTTGAGTTAATTTAAAGGGTGCTAAAGTTAATAAGAGTTTTTTTTTCTCTGAGAAAACAAAACGGACCGATATAATATGTACAGTGTACACTGGTACGAAAAGAAATAGGGTTCCTTACATTGATCAACACATAATTGGCTCTACGGAGTCTATAAGATTACAAACTCGTCACACTAGGCAATAGGATTTTTTCAATGCCACCAAACTTTTGACGACCTCCGTAGTCCAGTGGCTAAGACTCTTGACTCACAATCCGGAGGTCGCGGGTTCGAACCCGGCGCGCGCAAATAAATTTTATTTGATTAATTTGTGTTATTTCACAATTAATTCATTTTAAATAATATATAGTATATTTGCGGCACGTTCCAGAGTGGAAGATAGTATCAGTATCGCCCTGGTGTAAGACCACCATTCAGAATTGAAACGTTGCTTGAAAATGGCTTTAGCCGTGTTTGGTGACCAGATCTGAATAGCCAGGTACTTCCCAACCTTCCTCTTCCCCACCTGCTTCCCCTCCCCACTACCTTCAGCCTCACAACATACCCCAATTGGGGATGCCATAGTCTCACTGGCTCCAGACGGGAGCAGTTAAGATTCTTGTGCGGTATTCACTGTAAAAAAAAAAAAAAAAATCTAAAACCAATTATGAAGCATCTTACCAATTCCTCGTCTACTTAGTTTAGCAAACAAATATACAAATAATATCCAACATTTTAACATGACAAATTTTTTTGGATTTTTTCAACACACCTAAATAATTTTTTTTTAATGGAATATAAAACCTTTGTACATAATTTAAGTACGGATTGTACGGAACCATTGTTTATTACAAATATTGGTTTGAAAATTGTAACCATTGTATTTAAAAAGAAAGCCAAGGTAAAAAAATAACAATAATCTTTCCAGGGCAGTGGACACATTCTACAACAAAATCCGTTAAATATTTTGTTTATTGATCGCTTTCCAATTTGCTAACGTGGTACCATCGCCAGTGAAAATCTTAAATTAAATAGGTTCATAAAATATAAGGGTTGATTTTGTTCTTCAGCGAAGTATTTTTTCATATAAATTTATTTATTACTAAATGCTTTCTGGCCACCGAAGAGATAAACCAAAGGAAATATAATCTACATTTATATATACAGGGTGTAACAGCACGTACCCGAAAGATTTTAACCAGCGATTCTTGATTATCCGATTGGAGTAAAAAAACTTAGAAGTCATTTTGCTCTCCGATTCTTGATTATCCGATTGGAGTAAAAAAACTTAGAAGTCATTTTGCTCTCCGATGATATTTTTTATTCAATTAAAACAAAAACATACTTTTTTCCATCCCACGTCACAACTGAATAGTTAGAAACCAGCACGGGTCACGTGATATGTACTGTGTCTCGTTCCAGCAGCTCAAAACAAAGGAGAGAAAACGCGTATTACGTGATCGCTTTGTCAGGCATAAGCAGCAAAAAAATAAAATCTATGTTACTCCAAATATGCTCAGGAAACGCTTGTTAAAATCCTTCGTGTATGTGCTGTTACATCCTGTACATTTATAAAAACGGTTCGAAGAAAACTCATTTTACCAAAATTTCTTTCCGATTTCTCAAACTTTTGACAGATAGACCTCAGAGAGATCAGAAAAATAAATATGATTTTCCATTATCGATAACTCTTAAGGAGTGAAAATTTTATATTTTTTATATTTAAAAACTTCTACAGGTTTATCTGTTCAGTTTTACCAGCAAACAATGTGCTGTCCACTTAGTAAAAATATTCGCCTCATCCACATGACATGTTTCACACCATCAAGCCATTGACACCCCTTTACTGCACGGCCCCGCCCGGCATTTTCTTCAGCAGAAGCACCCACACGTGATCTTCGAAGCGCGCACCAAGGCCAACAAGGGCTGCGCCAATAGCGGCAACCTGGAGTGGCGGATGAAGAGCATGCGGCGCTCCAAGCACGTGGGGCCCGCGGTGGCAGAGGACGCCAGCGACTCTAGGACGCACAGGTAACATAATATACAAAAAAATTATTATTCAATTTATAAAAAGAGTTTATTTATAAATAAGTTCTGCTAGGTAATTATTATAAGCCAAAACTCAGATTTTGGATATTTATTATTTTAGTGTAAATGAAAAGATTGTTCGTGTCGTGATGTGTGTTGACTCACTTAAGTACAAATTTTATAATTCGAAATAAACATATAATTTTTTTAATGTAAAATTTTTAATGCAATCATAAAAAGTTTTAAGAATGGCTCCCCTTACATTATTTATCTACATAACTTAAATTGCCGATAACGAAAAAAAAAATTAAAAAAAATACATATATTTTACTAGGAAAATATATTATAAACGTTATAGTCTACTTACTTTTTTGTCGTTTCATGTAAAAATAATAAATTAAAAATTCTTAAAATTTCATAAAAATTTTTCGAAAAGTGATCGGATACTTTAGATTCATGTAGGTGTACATTTTATTTGTTTGCGGTTAACATTTAGATTTGAATATTAATCGTGGTGTTTACCTTTTCTAACACCGTTTAGATCATATTTTTAACCATGGTGGTAAAGGAAACACAATGATATCTATGAGACCTATAACAATTGTTACGAAATTAGCCAGAGTGGTTAGTGCTCATTCTGCTGACATGCTCATCTAATTTCATACTAAGTCAATCCTTTCTTCTCTCCAAATGAGAATTCAATCGAGTTTTAAATTGATTTATTGTGCATATAATTTTATTGTAATGTTTGCGGCATTGATGACACGTTGTGGAAGTTTGTTTCGTGCTTCCATTCGCAAGGAAATATTTCCTACAATTGGAAGTAAGGGGGCATACTTAATTTACGTGAGCTCAAAAGGGGTCCAGCAAAATCTCATATTACTTGAAAAGAATATACGAAGTGACCCAAATTTATCTCACCAAGTGGTAGGGGTAGGTAGGTAGGTAGGGGGGGGGGGGGTCTAGACTGGAAGAAAAACTGCTCATGTAATTAATGTATGCCCCCTAAAGTGTGCCTTTTTTCGGAGATTTACATTTAAGCTTAGTTGGTGTAGATTTCTTGAGTATCATTGCAAATATGTCCGGACAAAATATTGGACATTACAATCAAATTACCCCATTTTATCTTCTTTGTTTTAATGTTGGTAATTTTAGTTACTTGAGTCTTCATATTGCTTGTTTTTCAAAACTGTTGGTTAACTTTATCAATCGTTTCCGTTCTATTTGATCTACATTCTTCGCAAAATATTGAATCCATATTTGGAAAGCATTTTCTAGGAGTATAATATATGACTACGTGAAATGTTTAGTCACTTTATATTTTCTCATTTTTTCTTATTATTCTCTGCAGAGAATATTATAAGGTACTTACTGGGACCTGTATACTCCAGTATTATGTATGGATAATTATTGAAAGACTGGGGTTCTTTATAAAACACTGACCGTTTATTGACTTTTTGAAAATATTATAATATTTCTGGGGTCAAATGCTTTCAGGCTGAAGGCTAGTTCTGATCTGAAGAGCTCTTAAAACCTATGACGTAAAACTACCTTGCAACGAAACCATGTGATCCAGAGAATCCATAGACTGCTGTGGTAAAATATGTACTAGATCATAGACTATTGTGACACATTACATTCAAATGTCCCTTTTTCAACAGGTACAAGCGTACCGCAGACGCGCCCCCGACGGAGCGGGTGCATCGCCGCGGTTCGCGCGAGGGAGACCCCTTTGCAGATGCCCACGCGCACATGGCCGCCTTCGACTCGCTGTTGCACGGTTTGCACGCCGGGCACATGGGCCATGCGGGGCACGACGCGGACAGCGCCCATGATTCCGACAGCGGGCACGAGAGCGCGCACGACAGCGGCCACGGCAGGGGCCGGCGCGACGTGCGCGAAGCCACTAAATATATAGAGACGGCGCTAGTCATAGACAAGGCGATGTTTGACAAAAGAAATGGTAGCACGCGCGCTGAGGTCGTGCACGACGCCATTCAAGTTGCCAACATTGCTGATTTGGTAAGTTGAATATTTGTGTCTAATTATGTTAATTATTTTTCTATTAATCTTGCGCCAGCATGTGAAACTTCGCATTAATGTTTTTAAACATTTTTTACAGTATAAAACCACAGCATACATTAAATAAAGAAAAATGATTATGCAATTTTAACCCAAAGAGAATTTTCCATTGGGTGTTTTAATTATACAAAATTTTGTTAGGTGCCACTTTTCCTAGTCCTTCGACAAAGCTCAGTTTGCCGAGGACTCTAAAAACAAAGAAAAACTAATGCTAAATAAAAATATATTATTAATCCCCAATGATCCCCAAACGAAAACGATTCGGTCATATCTAGGAAATAAACCCAGGACCTTAGCGTTGTCGGGGCTGTGCTCTAACCACTGAGCTAATTCGACCCTATCCCATTCGGTTTCATTTAACCGTATCACACTTCTAACTAAATAACTTAATTCAACTGTTGCAAGTTTTTCGTCGAAGTAGGATGCAGTTAAATATGATCGAAGAGGACAAAGTCGAATTAGCTCTGTGGTTAGAGCAGAGTCCCGCCATGGCTAAGATCCTATTCAATTTAGGTTCAGTTTCTAGAGGCCATCGAATGTATTTCTGATTTTTCTGTTTCACATTTTCGTTTGATAGTCACTAATATTCCCAGAGTTATTCCCAAAATAATAAAAAAATATATATTAATCGTTTCCTTAGAAACATGCAGTAGATTTATAGACCACTTATAGTGGAAATAGCGGTTTCCCTTTAAGCTGAAAAAATGTTGTGTTTGCAAGAACATACCATCTTTTTCCTAAAAGTTTGTGTCAAATTGAAAACATCCCCCTTAATCTCACCATATCTCGTGGCTTAATCCAGCGGAGGCTTTGCCAACTTCCCCGTGATTTGGATGGCATAATTTCAGCGAGGTTTCGGTTATTGGTGCTACCCCCTGGGAGCCGCTATCAAATACGTCAAGTCCCCGACCCTCTTCACAATATGTCACCTAGCAAAACCAACCACCCTTTCTCGGAGTAGAAGCCTCTTTGGCAACACTTTTAGAAGCGATTCTCCCCGTACCCGCTTGCTGGCGTGATGACTAGTAGTAGCTATTAGGGGTCCTAGTACTAACACACTCAGAGAATCGATTAGCTAGTCAAATATTGAGCAAATAATGATCACTTCTTCAATATTCGAAAATTCACGTTGTGGCTTCATTTTAAATTAAATGAAAACCAATCACATTGTATACGCAACTTATTTAATCCAAATTAATTATAAGGATAAAATTAAAATAATTTTATGATTTTAATCTATATCCTGAAGAAGGTACAATCGGTTTCGAAACATGTTTATAATTTTCATTAAACAATACAGAGTATTACAGAGTAATTTGTTTTCATTGAATTTAAATAATGGCTTTTTTATAATAGTATATGTTTTTACAAATTAATTTAACTTTTTTTATTTCTTAAAATTTCTGTAAGATAAATGAAAATGTTATTTGTAATATTTTTTTTCAATAACTTTTTAAGGTTGTACCCATCAATGTAATATCAATCATTGGAAAAAAAGATAATATTTAAAAAAAAATTAACGAAACAGGAAATAGAACAAGACAGAACATAAAAAGGTAACGGATCCATTTGAGAATCGAAAGACTTTTTCTGCTGGAATGAATATTCTAGTTTAATGGAATATTTTTAAGGGGTTATTTTTTTCCCATCATCATCATTATTCATTATTATTACTAATAAATCTAATTAAATTAATTCAAATTATTTTCTGATGGCCAAGTGGATTGAGACGTTGTTCCGGTAAGTCAGAGATCCTGGCTTCGATTCCCAATTGGACCATTGTATTTTTTTTGTTTCATGTTTCGCTTAAATTTATTAATATTGTCTTCATCTTCAATGATGAATAAAAATATTTTACTTATCTCATCACCAATCATTAACATTTACTAGATGACTTACAGCCAAATGTGTTTATGCAAGTAACTGGTTTTGTTTGATCCATTCTGAATTTTCTTAATTGAGTTTATCGACCCAAACTCCATTACGGAGTATCGTTAAACGCGGGATATGGCTGTTTGTTTGTTGAGAACTTTGTAAATCAAACACCTACGCATGAATACTTTGCGATTTGATAAATAAACATCCCTTTTCCACTGTTTAAGCTAAGGGAGTGGCACTTACCACAAAAGCGAGCAAATAAACGGAAGCCCAGCTATCCACTTCAACAAACTTTGACAATTGACCATCGAACCATTGAGCCATCGCCGGAAGTTATGTTGACACTCTCAACTTGCTAAAATTCAACTATTTGCTGGAGGCGGAACTGAAAATCGAATGAAACTCCCTTACGATCGACAGACGGTATTTCTAAATTAACAAAGGTCAATTTTGGTTCACTCAAGTAGTCATCGGATATTTTGTAGTCCAGTCTTAATAAAATCTCCGCAAAAAACGCGTATTCTCCGGTTACATTATATATAATGATAAACTGAGACACACTGAGACAAACTGAGATACACTGAGACAAACTGAGACAAACTGAAAGAAACTGAGATAAACTGAGACAAACTGAGACAAACTGAAACAAACTGAAATAAACTGAAACAAACTGAGACAAACTGAGAGAAACTGAAAGAAACTAAGATAAACTGAGACAAACTGAGACAAACTGAGACAAAATGAGACAAACTGAGACAAACTGAAACAAACTGAGACAAAATGAGACAAAATGAGACAAAATGAGACAAAATGAGACAAACTGAGACAACTTGAGAAAAACTGAGACAAATTGGGCAAATGTACTAATTTAAATAATAATTGAATAATTGGTAGAGCGCCGTTTTTGTGAAAAATCACCTCAAGGGCGCTTTTCAATTTATTATGAATTTCTAGGCTCTATTTATTTTTATTATTTACTAATAGATACAGAAACATACTTACCTGCCAGGTCACTTTCGATAAACACACTTTATTAGAAAGTTTATGCTTGGGGAAGATTCGACTTTGCACGTGTACATGCGAAGCGGAGAAATTAGATCTTAACCGCTACTTACATTTATTTTTTTACATTTTTTCCTTCATTAGTTACACATTTTTCTTGGGGTCTATGTATGTATATGTATATCTATCATCAAGCCATCTTTCCTGATGATGGATACTAAGAATGAGGTAGCGCAACACGGCATAACACCCCAAAAATATATAACGAAAACGCAAATTAGAAGTTTATTTCCATGCCACATATATTGATTTTATTTCGATGCCACACATTTGGGGTATATTTCGACACCGCGCATTTGGAGTATATTTCCATACCATACATTATAATATGAAATAGTTTGTATATCTCGTAGTTCTCCGATTGATTTCATTATGACTAACGGTTGTATACTTTTGCAGTATTTCAGAACACTGAATACGAGGGTATCCCTGGTGTACATAGAGACCTGGCAAGGATCAAACCAGGCCCAGATCGACAAGGGCCAGGATATCAGCAGAGCTTTACTTAACTTTAATGATTACACATCCAGAAAACTTTTCAAAGTGGACAAAGATACGACGCAGTTACTAACGTAAGTATACATATTTATTTATTTAATCTATCCGTAGACATTAAATTACACCATCGTGCAGAGATGACCTCGTTGTCTTATTTGAATGTAATTATTTCTTCCAACAGAGGCACATTATGTAGGTTTTTTTCCCATGAACAGATGTTGAAAAAGATTTTTAAAAACTCGAGAATTAACAGATCTTTCTCTAGTTCTCAATCTCTGTTATTAAGATAATATTTTATTTGTTTTAAAAATAACTTAATCAGTAAAACATCAATTGACGACAATATAAGCGACTATCAATTGAAAATTTAAAATAGAAAAATCGGAAAAATAGAGTCGCATCTAGAAATTGAACCTTGCCGGAGATCAGGGTAAATGCAGGTAACTCCATAAATGGAGGACTGAACGCTGTTGGCGCCAACGTAAAACTGTCCAAAGAAGCGAGGCTAGCCGTTCACAATGAATTGCTGGTACCTACCCTGATGTATGATAGTGAGGCACGTAACTGACAGAGTAAGGATGAGAGTAGACTAAATGCTGTATAAATGAGATCCCCGAGGCGTGTATGAGGTAAAACCATGAACGATAGTGTGAAAAATGTGGAGATCAGCAAAGAATGCTAGGTTGATGTAAGCATAATGAGTTAGATTGAGAAAGGGACGCTTAGACGGTTTGGGCATCTAGAGCGAATGAACGAAGAAAGGAGTATAAGGAGAATATACGAAGCAATTGTGAATGGTGGAAGAAGAAGGGGACACCCGAGGAAGACATGGTATGACCAAGTTAATCAGATAATTGAGTCGGACCATGTCAAGAATCAGTATAATAGAAGAGCATGTATGAGACGATATGTGAATGTGAATGAGGCAAGGAGTGTGTGCCATGATCAAGTTGTTTGGCGGTCCTTCCTCTCTGCCTACCCTTGCGGAGAAACGGCGTAATGGTTAGTTAGTCACTTAATTAGTTAATATCATTTTATGCTAAACTAAGAAGACAATACCCAAACATGACGTACTTTTAATTAATCGTTTCTTTGTTTGTTTGATAGAAATCTAATCAATCTGACCTTCAGACATGCCAATTTTAATCTGAAAATGTGACATGTCAAATATCACCAATGGCAACAAGCCTTATGAATTATTTATGACGTGATGAGGTATGAATGGTATGAGGGGTGGATAGGATTCTGAGGTCGGTGTATCCAGGAGTGACGAACGTACGAATCCATCCCTCCCACTGCGGTGCAAGGCGATGTTCCGAGAGAATACGACTGGAGAAGTCAAAGCGATTCCCTCAACCGACCGCTCTCTCGATCCAGCTTTCCATGCAGCTGGTGGGCAGGCGCATCCGCCTCCAAGACCCGGACCAACTTAACCTCATGAACCCGGGAACCTTTGCTAAGTCACCAAACGTAGTGAACCACTTGGGGTGACCTATTGCAGAGGTGTTGGATATCCAATAAATAGTTTCCGGGGCGGCGCGGTACCCATACCCGCCTCCCAAATTATTACTAAATATATACAAGAAAATAAAAGACAGACGAAAAAAAGTGCGCCAAAAAATTAAATTATAAAAAATTTAATAAGTTAAAAAAATATACATATTTGGTAAAATTGGAGTCTTTTGGAAATTTTTGACAGAAAAGTGTACCAAAAAACTTTATTTTTACGTAAAATTACTCTTATCAGTTTTGTTTACCTATTTATCTGCTTTAAAAATCAGTTTTTAAATAAGGTTAATTATTGATGATGATAGATGTATGATATTGAGACAACCGTTACATGACTTATTTGTTGCACAATTTACTTGTTTCAAACAGATTAAAAAAAATAATAATCATAGAAATCTAAATTAGTGATTTGAGATACATCAATAATCTATCAATCATAAGGATTGTAATCCTTTGAGGAATGATACGGAATTTTATCGTTGTTTGAATGCTTAATTAATCAAAATATTTTTCTTTATCAATATGCAAACATTTATATAACAGACCTTGCAGGATTGAACTTGTTTATCTTCGTTAATTTAATTTTATATATATCATGTATGACCTACCTCTTAGACTTTTTCAAAAACATTGAAATAAAAAATATAACACGCGTTATGATATTTTATGGGTTTCCAATATTGGAAAAATTTACAATACCAATTGAACAAATATTGTACAATAATATAAAACACCCCCTCTTTGCATTCCAGACTATTTGAGTACGGTACCTACGCAGTTTCAATTTCAATTTAGGAGGCGAATATGGATACCAACGCCCGGAAACCATTTATTGGATAACTAATACCCCTGCCATAGGTCACCCCAAGTGGTTCGCTACGTTTGGTGACTTAGCATGGGTGCCTGGGTTCATGGGGTTCTAAGTCTTGGCGGTGAATGCGTTTGCCCACCTACTGCGTGACGGGTCGGATCGGAAGATACTGGTTGAGGAAGACCTAAACTAGACCTCTCCAGCCAGACTTTCTCGATTCATCGCCTTGCACCAGTGGAAGGGATGGGTTCATACGTCCTGGATACATTGACTCCCTGATTCCTACCCATCCCTCATACCTTTTTCTTTCCCAGAACTCCCTCTTCTTCCTTTCCCTTAAAATACCTTCCACAAAGCATCCCCAAAGATGAGGGATTTTTGCCTCAGGGCCTCCTGTGCGGAGCTAATGTTAGAGTTCACGTATTTTCCAAATTTCTATCTTTTACTGATTTAGTTTCCAAAAACATTCCTTTTTTTCAGTTTCACTTTTTGTGCGTAAAACACTAACAGGACGGAGTTGAGTGCATTTATTTTTCGGTTACCAAAAAGTTTTCTTGGGTGAAAAGATCAAAAATATTATTTCGTTTCTACTCTTTCTCAACCACACATTAGTTAAAAATTCCCAGAGAGAACAATATGAACATTTTGATAGTGTTCTTCATTATGGAAAAAAAATAATAATTGTAATAGTTAACAATTTTAATAATGTAGAAAACCCTTAAAAAAATTGTTTTTTTAGCGGTGAAACATTCCAAGGCGGCGAGTCAGGGATGGCAGTACCTGAGACGGTGTGCACAGCCAAGTCGGTGGGCATCAGCGTGGACATCAACACGTACGAGCCCCACTTGCTGGCGGGCACCATGGCACACATGATCGGCCACAACATCGGCATGGGCCACGACGATGGCCGCGAGGAGTGCTTCTGTCGCGACTGGCACGGCTGCATCATGGCGCAGACCATCGTAGGCCTGGAGAATGTGCAGCCCTACAAGTTCAGCGAGTGCAGCAAGTCGGACTACATCGATGCCTTGAGGATAGGCCATGGAATCTGCTTGTTGAATAAACCCAATGAGGTAAATATATTTTGTTTTCATGTTTCATCTCGAAATAACTCGCCTGTGTATTACTTCTTCTTCGTAAGACTCCTGGCGTTCAGTTTTGGAAAAGTCATCCCTCAAAATTCTTAAGTTGTGCCGATTTTTGACAGCTCTCCCTCATCCAGAACAACATGTTTTTAATGCGTAAGGTAATTTAACGTTTTACTTTTAGGACACACATACTTTGAACAATTCATCAAATTTTAATATTCAAAAGAAAGTCATAATCAAGTTCTGTTATTATCCAAGTACTATTAAACTATCGGCACATTATGAAATAATTACAGAGCTTTCATAGAACTTGAATATCAAATTTTAAATTTGATGAATTGTATAAATTCTGTGAAATAACCTGCGTGAAATCTCATAAGAGTTCTCTGTTTTTCTTCTTCTTTACACATGGACCTACATCAAGCGACACCATCGAGCGTCCTCGATATCCACCCAGTTGGGTGGAGTCACAACTAAAGCGGGTTAAAGGACGGACTCCAGGAAGGAATTATATATTGTGAATAGGCTCTTGATTTTTATTTGCCATCTTACCAAATAAACTTACAAAGTTTGTAACATAACTGTAGTACAAACTTGAAGTACAAAAGATTGTTTGATTTGTTTTTGTCAAAAATCTTTTTGCGTCTATAAAAAAGTACGGTCACCATTGACGTATTGATCGATGACGGTCACCCTTCAATTCTCTTCGATCTTGGCCTAAATATTAAAACCTGTATTATCTTCTTGGTTTGATCAATCTAAGAGATACTATTTCAGAAAAGTCTTTTACATCAACAATTTTAAATTGTTTGTGTAGATTGTACAAAATCTATACATCTGAATTAAGGAACAATACTGTAATGATGTCCGAAAAGTTGTTTAAAGAAGGAGGAAGCTTGACACGGCATAATAACCAAAAAAAATAATAACAATAAGGTATATATATTGGTTTAAAAAAAAACTAAATAAGATAACTTGTCATAACCCCGTCCAACGCGCACCACCCACCTGCAGCTATTGGTTTATATTTTATCATTTTTAAATGTCTCCAGACCTTCCATTCCGCCCTAAGCCACGTGTAACTAAGTTAGTTCCCTGATCGCAGGGGATTTCCCGTAATGGATTACATGCCTTGGGCACTGGGGACTCCAAAATTGAGGGTAAAAAATATTCCCTTCCCATCCCCGTTTCAGCTTTTCCTGAAAAAAGCCAGAACTTTGGACAGATCGTGTATTTTATATCAAACACCTCGCCTTGAATGAACCACAGCAAACAAAATAAACTGTCAAAGAAATAGTGTTAGATCTTTGAAAGCTATTTTAGGATAAAACTTTGTGATTTTGACAATTTTCGTGAATATTTTTCACGTTTACTTCTAGCAATCGTTTTGTTAGGCTTAGCCACTAAGATTATTAAACCAAGCGAGTATTATATTTATGTCAGATATAACAAAACATGTCACTTTTGCGTAACGTTTTTGCGTAACGTTACACGATATTTTGATCGATAAACATGAAGAGTAAATACGCTTATACTTCGATATCGGTTAAAAGGGGAGACTTGTTCCAAAAAAAGTAGTCCTTTTTGTTTCAATTATTGACAGATGGGACCCTCTTCAAATATTGTGTTACCTATCATTGACAAAGATGAAGACGATTCGTGTAAAAAGCCACCATACTAATCACGTATTTCTCTGTTTACTACAAATACACTTTCAGCTGTCAAGGTGTCATTGACCCAGATCCGTACAGTATTAATTAGTTATTGGATCTGATCATCATAAAAATAAATATATGTTATCAGCATTAATATTACTACCATAACAATAACAAAATACTGTACTGAATCCACCTATGTTAAAGGAGATTAACCTATATGTCCCTAACGCATATACTCGTGGGAGATCCCACGCACTTTTTTATGCTCCGAAAGCGAGAACTTCTTCCTTTCAGAATGCGCCATTAAACAGAGCAATTCATCTGCTTAACGATTCTGTATTGAGCATCGACATCTTCAATGTTACCTATAGAGAGTTCAGTAACTATCTTTTGACATACCTACGTCTCAACATAGTGAAACTGCCCCCTTGGACTTTTTTTCTCTTAAATTTGGTGTATAACTGTTTTATGGAGAACCTGAAAAAAAAAATAATAAATAAAAACAGTAAAAAATCATATTTTTATGAGATTGACAAAATAGGTATTTCAAAGGAGACTAACTCATGCATTACTTGCAAAACCGGATTTTCCACACTGCTTACCGAATACGAGAAATCCATCGAA